>OV656700.1:10000000-19437500 GCA_927399405.1 Agonopterix arenella
CTTTCATTTTGTATTTAATTAAAGTTAAAAGTTGTCGATGGACAATCCTAAAATTATTATCTTCAACTCATCAGAGCTGTTTCAACACGCATGGTGGCTGGAATGTGGTGGTTCTTCACATTGATCATGATATCTTCGTACACTGCCAACCTCGCCGCCTTTCTTACTGTTGAACGAATGGACTCACCTATCGAAAGTGCCGAAGATCTTGCCAAACAAACGAAAATTAAATATGGCGCTCTAAAAGGTGGTTCCACTGCAGCTTTCTTCAGGGTAAGAAATATTGCGTTGTTATTAAGAGAGTAAACTTTTAACTGTAGAAATTATGACGTGTCAAACTTTGCCTTTCTTCACCTGAAAGCGAGAAAACTCTTGCCTCTCAGGAAGTGAAAGTTTTATAGAAAACAATACCCCACGCCCCAAATGTTGTCGCGGCTCAGAATCTCTTAGAACGAGGTCTAAAGTATGATTAATTTATTAAACGTCCTCATGAAAAATAATCAAGTCCGCTCTTCTGTGCTTAAGTTCCACTTATCTCTTAAGTGTCAGGTTGATGAAATATAAACTAAACTTTAAGAAATTTGTTTTCCGACGCTGGCTCTCTCGCAAATTTATTACTTTGTCCTTGAAAGTTTGTTAAATCTGGCCTCGTATTTACACTTGGGAATACAGGCGACGATTAATCTAAGTCACTATGACAAAAGCTTCAATACCTCACGGTTAAAGCTAAAGTCTTAGAATATATATTTTACCTCGTTGTTTAGTTACATAACTAACGTAATTTGTCAATATCCTAAAAACAAAAAATATTAAGCTGTTATTGTAGTAAGTTAAACGTTCGACCTACCTTCTAGGTTTTACATAGAAACTGTAAACTTAACGTGTCTGTTACATCAATAATATTTTAAAAAAGTTACGTGTTAGAGGCATAAATAATTATCAGTATTTTCTGTGTTTTTTGCGCAACATCACGTAAAAATTAATGGCCTCATTCAAAAGGAAAAAGATATGACTTTAAATTGAAGCAACGTTTAAATTGTATTTCTTACTCAATCAGATGATCCGAATTAAAGATTATTTTAAACACGTACTTATTTAAGCGATCTTCGATTGCTACCGAGATTTTGTTATACAAACAATAGCCTTGCTTTCAGAGAAAACGTTTAGTCCAAGCAATGAATTATCATAATACACTCGACAGCAATGAAAACGTGTCACCACGGCTCACCAACAACATAATCCTTCATATCTCGGAAACTAAGAATGATATCTTATTCAAATGAAAAGTATTTCATAGACAATTTAATACTACTACTTAAATTTATAAAATTTCTGGTTGCTATAAAGTAAATGCCAATAAAAAAGGCTAAAACCTAAATAAATTATTTTTTGAAAATTTAATTTTTAGTATTTAACATTTATTATTAATGTGTTAATTTTATCACTTACATTACACTAAAATATGGAGAAATGTTATAATTATAACTGTGATAAAAAATGGTTATTTCCAATTTTTGGTCTGCAATAGAATTGATTCATTTATATTTATGTATTTTAATTAAGTCAAACAAATGAAAACTAAAAATGTTAGCAATTAATTTAAGAAGTATTAAATAGTCTATGAAATACTTTTTATTTTTTGAATAAGCTATCATTCCTAGTTCACGAGATATTAAGGTATGTTGGTGACCCGTTTTTATTGCTCTCGAGTGTAACTTTTTCCAAACAAATTGCCTAGACGAAGACAATTATTCCAGGACTCAAACTTCTCGACGTACCAACGCATGTGGTCGTTCATGGAATCAGCTCGACCGTCGGTATTCACAAGCAGCAACAAGGAAGGGGAGGAACGTGTTATGCGTGGCAAGGGCTCTTTCGCGTACTTGATGGAGTCCACCACTATTGAGTACGTGGTCGAGAGGAACTGCGACCTCACTCAAGTGGGAGGGATGCTCGATTCTAAGGGATACGGCATCGCGATGCCGCCAAGTGAGACTGTTTGCTATTGCTATTTACTATTATTTATTTTTGGTAAGTGGTTACTTTGCTCGCGACAGCTCTCAATGGTGGTAAGAGTATTTGTGTAAAGCTCTGATTTTGTTTATTTGAGTTAGGAGCGTTGAGAGGCAATATTGAAACACGTAAAAGCTGAGCTAGAGCCATGTAGACTAAATACGATTATGTGTTGAGTGTTCTGATATTTGATTCCATTTTGTAGACTCACCGTACCGTACTGCCATAAGTGGAGCCGTTTTAAAATTGCAAGAAGAAGGAAAATTGCATATTCTAAAAACGAAATGGTGGAAGGAAAAACGCGGCGGTGGTTCTTGTAGGGTAAGTGAACAATTCGACAACAGAAGTGCTTTAACGAAATTGGAATCAATTCCAAATCCGAAATAATCGAGGGTTCGTTATCGGAGGTACGTCGTGGAAATGTTATCTAAACAATTTCAAATAGGGTTGGAACGTGGGAAGGTCCCACAATGCGTAGTTTACTTGTTTGCATTAATGTAACAGTCTTTTCTGGCTTATTTCCATTGTTTGCCGCATTGTCAAGGCTCGGGCGGGTTGTAGAGTGACACTTAAAATAGTTGATTCTATGACCTGAGCAATGTTTTGGCACTTATGTTAAGGGTCATGCCCCTTTTAATTAATAATAAGCCACTAACTTTATGAAATTAACTCGCAAACATTGTTAACTTGTAATATATTTGTATTGTGTTGTATTATACTGGGTAGGCCCACATGGTGAACCGACGACTTGGTGAAGGCGACGGGAACCCGTTGGATGAGGGCAGCGCAGGACTGGTCGGTGTGACGATCCCTGGGGGAGGATGATAATATTATATTGAAAACTTGAACGACACCATTTGTTCAGTAACTAAAAATAGCTTATCAATCACTTACAAACAAATAATGAGCCATTCCTCAGACACTCAATATATGAATGATAATTTACCATCAATAATTCGGCCTCCATTAGAATCCGATTGACATACGGTCAGTTGCGGAAACGCTCATTAAAGTTAATCCTCCATTAAATCTCTTGCTGTCACTTTTTATCTTGTTGACGTAGTAAAAGCTAGCAAGAGATTTAATGGAGGATTAACTCTAATGAGAGTTTCTGCAACTGAGTGACACCCTACCTAACTGTAATTTAATATTCGTAGAGCTACTCTATCGATAGCGGTCCACTTTGATATGATTTGACGGAGGCACTCAGTGAGGGCTTTCGACTTGGGGTTTGTAATCCATACCCATGGTATGCTATGAATATATGAAATGTGGAGTAAAGAAAGGAGTATTATGTTCGATAGATAGTGAATATACCTATAGCTTCATAGCACGAGGGGGAACAGATTGAATTATAATATAATAGTTGTTAAGAAACAACCATCATATACATGTATTTTAAATGGATGAACACTTTTGTATGATTACGAATTACTACTAAGTACTGAATCTTTAGATTGACTTGACATAGAAATATTCTGATAAGCACCCTTCTGACATGCTGAACTGTAGGTAGTTTTGCTCTCCCATCCTGTCTTGATAGTCGTGTCTTGTAGAAAAATAAAGGGACATTTTTGGATCACTATTGGTAAAATGTTTATGCCACATTTGGTCAAAGCATTGCAATCGCGAAATAGAATCTGCTGTTTTATGTTTTGTGAACGATGCTCTTTGAAAAAAAAAACTATAGCGGTTGATGAGTTAGCCAAAATCTTTGAACCCCTTTCCTGATAAAACATAGCACCAATGACAATGTGCTTGAACATCAGGATGAGACGTCGAAGTCCTCGTCGACGGCCAACGAGCTCGGGCTGGCTAACGTTGGTGGTGTGTTCGTGGTGCTCATGGGCGGGATGGGCGTGGCTTGCGTCATCGCAGTTTGCGAGTTCGTCTGGAAGTCGCGCAAAGTCGCCGTCGACGAGCGGGTGAGACTTTTTACCTACTTGTCTTATTACTCACCATTACTATACAGGGTGTAAATGACAGCCTAGCAAATACTGAAACGGTGAACTCAGGCCATCAAACTAAACAACTTTCACTATGTAGCCTACCTCAGGACACGCGAAAAAAAATCAGCTGTCCCATACATTTTAGTCGGGTAGGTACAGCAGTTTTATTTGGGACAGCTGATTTTTTTTCGCGTTTCGTAGGCTCCATAGTGAAAGTTGCTTAGTTTGATGGTCTGAGTTCACCGTTTCAGTATTTGCTAGGCTGTCACTTACACCCTGTATACCACAGCATCCATTGAAAATAAGTGGCCAAATAGTAATTATGAGGTATCGCCTAAATTAATATACTTAACTTAGGTCCTTCTGAATTACGCGAACGGGTTTTTGACAGGGTGACCGGACCATCAAACTGCTGCTGCTATCCCATACATTTTGATCGATTCAGTTTGTAGTTTTATGGGACAGTAGATTTTATTTCGATGTTTGTCTCATAGAGAAAGATGTTCAGTTTTATCGTCTGATCGTCCACTTAAAAAACCATGACCGTATTAAACATTATATTTTTTAGAGATGTACTTGTATTATACTTCAACATTTCAACCTTGTCATTCAGACATAAATTGACGTTTATCATAAAAGGGGCGAAGCGACAAAATCCCTTCCTCACCGAACCTTCAATCCCTCAGAATCAGAAAGAAATGCTGCCTCAACGAATGATTTAACAAAATCCCAGCAAAGCTTTCCATCTGTCACATACGTATCGTTTACCTAGGATTGAATTTTATTATGAGAACAACATTCGTCGACGAAATGAGCTTACCTTTTTTCGCCTATTGTTTACTGATTGTTTTGTTTCATTTTGTTCTAGGTTTACTTTTAAAATTAGGTAAACAATTTTGTTTTTTATAAGAGTGGTAGATTAAGGGCCTGTTTCACCACTTCTGTATAAGTTCTTAACAGCATATCTGACAAATCGTTTGACATGTATTTCTGAAATGTCAAACTATCTGTCAGATAAGCAATTAAGAACTTAACCAGAAATTGTGAAACAGGCCTTTAGGCTCGTATCAACAAACTGATATTAAATGTACGCGCTCTTAAGCTCATTCTGACGTGAAGTACACACGGCGGCACATCAAGCTATACAAAACCAACATAAGCTGGCCGCGCGTACGTCGAGTAACGTATAACGTCGCGCGGCCAGCTTATGTTGGTTTTGTATAGCTTGATGTGTCGCCGTGCGTACTTGATAATAAACTTAACAGAGAGGTGACTGAGGTGGGTGGTTAATACGGGCCTAAGCTAGACTGCACTTTAGTTTAGTATTGTATTTAAAAAATTTAACACCATTTTTATATAATACAATTCAATATTTCTTACCATTGCTGCGACACCAGAAGGAAGAGGTACAATTTTTCTAATTCCTAACTCTCATCACGTGAAAACATTCTACCTACTTGACTTTCTGTGACCAGGCATCTCTTTGCTCGGAAATGGCGTCGGAACTTCGTTCGGCGCTGAAATGTCCGAGCCAGGGCGGGCCAGGGGGGGCGGGCGGGGCGCGGGACGGGGCTGGCTCCCCTTACCTCCACTACGGGTTCAGCACTAAGAGTCAGCTCCACTAGCGCCCGGACCCTGCCTCCTCGCCTCCCAGCGACGTGTAGGCACAATGACTTTACACAATATTAGATCTTACAGAATAACCACTCTTTGCCGCTCAGATCTTACTGTCTCCCGTATTTGGTGGCTTTCTGGCCTCAGAATAATCATGACATGACGCGAGTGAGTGCAATGCGAGTGAGTGCAGGTTTTTCTTATCGTTAGTGCGTGTCGGACGTGTGTGCCTACTGTGAGATTGTCTCTCAGAGACACTTAGGTGCACAATAGTGATTACGATTTATAACTGATAGTGTTGGCTTGATTAATGCAAGTAACGTAGAAATAAATTTATTGTAAATAATTCATATCTTATTGAGTAAAGTAAGGGAAACGTTGTGAATTTAATATTTAGATTGTTTTGAATTATGTTCCGTTTTATTTTGTTCATCGATTGCTCGAAGTACAATACGATAATTTTGTTTTATTTTACATGTTTTAAGTAGGTATTGCAATAAAAATAATGTCATGCCAAATTTTAAACTAGTTAATTAATAATTTTTTATACAAATGTGTAAATATTATAGATTTGCTTTTTGAATGTATGTAATTAATAAATAATAATATTACACTTGTAATAACTTAGAATTACATTGATGTTTTATATCTCAATTTGACTAGAATAAATAAAGATTGTAATTTAACACAAAGTTATAATATAATACTGAAATTACTAAAGTAAATAATTACAAAGTTTTAAACCAGTATTACTGCCAAAATGTTATTTTTGAATCAAATAACATAAACGCTAAAACAATAAATATTTTACGTTTGTGATTAATATTCCATTTAGTACAGTCTCTCACTGAGTTGCAGAAACGCTCATTAGAGTAAATCCTCCATTAAATCTCTTGCTAGCTTTTACTACGTCAACAAGACAAAAAGTGACAGAAAGAGATTTAATAAAGGATTAACTTTAATGAGCGTTTCTGCAACTGAGTGTTAAAGTGATAAATTTGAACAATTTAAATATATTTATAATCGTAATGACCACAAACTATATCGTACCTAATTGTATATCTGACGGAAACATATTCTATGTGTATGTATGTTAATTAATAGAAAATTGAAGCAATTTGATCACAGCTCAAAGTGTGCCAAACTCTTCGATCGACTGTCTGTATTACATTTTGAAAGTTTACAATTTGAAGCTGAATTTAAAATAAATAAATTGTTTTATTAAATAGTTTTTTTATTTCTTAGGTAAACCGTTATCCAGCTTCGGACTGTGCTGTAGGCTGTGCATTATTATTTTATGTAAACAAAACCATTAACACAAACCAAACCATTTCAAGCCACTTTTGGCATATTCTACTGCTGTATACAGGGTCCTTCTTAATATGCGGACAAGTTTTTAAGAGGATGATAAGACCATCAAACTGGACAACTTTCTCTATGGGACCAACATCGAAATCGCGAAAAAAAACAGCTGTCTTCAACATTTGGCTCGAGTAGGTTTGCAGTTTTTTATGGAAGAGCAGACTTTTTTTCGCGATTTAGATGTTGGTGCCATAGAGAAAGTTGTTCAGTTTGACGGTCTGAGCATCTGCTTAAAAAAGTCGTCATATTAAGATGGACCCTGTACACGTCAGCCTGAAAATGTCAATATTACTATGGAGATTAAGCATCATTCGATTAGTGCTCTGGAATACTATATACAATGTTCTTGGTACTCTGTGATTCGATCATGATCATGTGATTTTCAAAAATCGCACTGTTGGAGGGTTGGGTCTCATGAATTTCACAGTCATTTGGTGTTTGAGTAAGTTGAATTAGTCAGAAAACAATAGTATATCTAAACTATTATAAAACTGTAACAGGAAGTTTGTCTGTACATTGAAGATATTAACAAAAAAAAAGTTACGATATGGTTTTTAGGTATCCCTGATTCCATATCACAAATTTTTTGATTTTTTGTCTGTCTGTTTGTTTGTGTGTTTGTTTGTGTGTTTGTTTGGGTGTTTGTTTGTTTGAACGAGCATCACGCAAAAACTACTGAACTTTTAACTCTAGTAATATATATTTTTAGATTTATATCTATACGAGCGTTAACCCGCGACTTCGTCCGCACAAATTATATACCAGATTTTAAGTCAGAGCATAAGCTATCAAACAAAAAAAGTTTCATCAAAATCGGTTCAGTAGTTTTTGCGTGATACTCGTTGAAACAAACAAATACACAAACAAACAGACAGACAAAAAATCCAAAAATTGGTGAACTGTACATTGAAGATATTAACAAAAAAAAGTTACGATATGGTTTTGGGGTGTCCCTGATTCCATTTCACCAATTTTTATATTTTTTGTCTGTCTGTTTGTTTGTGTGTTTGTTTGGGTGTTTGTTTGTTTGAACGAGTATCACGCAAAAACTACTGAACCGATTTTGATGAAACTTTTTTTGTTTGATAGCTTATGATCTGACTTAAAATCTGGTATATAATTTGTGCGGACGAAGTCGCGGGTTAACGCTCGTACTATTATAAAACTATAACAGAAGTGTGTCTGTACATTGAAGATATTAGCAAAAAAAAAGTTACGATATGGTTTTTAGGTGTCCCTGATTCCATTTCACCAATTTTTGGATTTTTTGTATTTCTGTTTGTTTGTGTGTTTGTTTTTTTTTGAAAGAGTATCACGCAAAAACTACTGAACCGATTTTGATGAATCTTTTTTTTTTGATAGCTTATTATCTGACTTAAAATCTGGTATATAATTTGTGCGGACAAAGTCACGGGTTAACGCTCGTTATTTATAAAAGACTTATTAACAAAACACTAACAATAACGCTGACAAAGACCATAAAACTAGTACTAAAATATAGAGATACGGCTGCAGGTAAATGAGTTAACCTTTGCTCATGGCTGTTTTACAGCTTTTTTACAGCCTAGGCGCTCGTTACCCGCTCTTGTAATTTTTACATCCTCCAGTTATAAAAGCGAACGCCTTTCAAAGTATTTTCTTATTAACCTTACTGTAATAACTGTCCAACTTCATAATAAAGTTAGTAGCCCAGTCATTTTACGGTTTAAGCTGGGACTAATTAATAATTGATTTTGTTTTCGGTATAATATTGAAGAGCCAATTTAAGCCTAGAAATATAACAAAATTAAAAAAAAATCACGTCAGCAACAGTTCCAATTTTAAAATTTAGCTATTATCTCGTTCTAAAAAACCTGACGGAAAATTTTTTTTCTCATATTTAAGGCTTCACCATTATTACATACTTCAAACATGGTTTAAATATTTTTGGCTACTTAGACGGTTTTGAAAAATCCATTCGTATTTTCTAATATAAACGTCATTTTTTTTAATTTGAATTCCTATTTAATAGCTAAAAAATAATTTATATTGTTAAATCTAAGTCAAATGAGTGCATTGGTATTAATATTATTAATTGAAAAGCATTCTGGGAAACACAATTTTGATTTCTATGTTGCGTAGCGATTTTCATTTTAATAAGTTTTAAGATAGTCTTTTTGTCACTAAATGGTGCCGGTTAGTTTAAAAGTCCTATTAATAATTACTTCCTACCCCGCCTAACAAAACTCCGTAAAATGACTGGGCTATAGTTGGTTATTAAAGATGTTTGTATTTCACGCAACATGTTGTAAAAAGTGAATCTTGTATTTTATTCATAAAGTTCTAAAACATGCTAAACGAATAGTTCTGTAATCACCTTTTCGGTGTTGTCAGAAAGAATGCAGCTACTTTTTAGGAGAATCGAAAGTGTTAAATGTGAACTTACAAGTCAACTCATGGAGAAGGTGTAGGTATATTGCAGGGTTTTTATGGGTTGCCATTCGCCCCCAAGGAACGTTGCAAAAGAAACATTTACAGGAACAAATGAGGTGGTCACCGAGTACCTCATGGCTGATACATAAGTCTTATAAATAACGTATCTTCGAAACGAATCAAAACTAAAATAAAGTTACTAGCCAAAGCAGTATTTTTAAACGAACTGGCGCCAAACTCACAATTTACTCTCTAAAACTAGGAAAACTGATAAAGCTGTATAAAGTTCAAACTACTTCAGACTCAGGGAACTCCGGCCAGCGTTAATCCAAAAGCGATCTATTTTCAAAGAAATAGGAAGCAGAATCTATTAAGAGTTAAGCGTTAAATTTAAGCGTCGTCGCCATCGATGGATTAAGAGCGAAATTATACTTTTGGAACGCTGGCCGAATTTTCAGTAGCTATTATGGTTCAGATGATGAACTAATACATTTTTAAACTGTTACTATGTGACAGAACATCTTGATATTATAATGTGTGTTACGGTAAACAGTTACATTCACGCGCCGAGTACGAAACCTAGTGTCGCATCACCACCAGTACCACGCGATAGAAAGTATTTTGTTAGCTTGAATGTGCTCATTATCCATTGCGGTATCAGAACTTAACGTTCGAATAATCTTTAGTACTACGCAAGCATTGTAAACTATTTTCACATAATATCTCGACTGGCTTTCAGCCTCATAATATATTTAATCGCGAGCAATATGTTCCGTTTTTGCGCATATTGCTGCGACACTGGCCCCGCCCCCTTTTCACATCTCCTTTTAGTTTTTGTGATCTGTGGGAAAAACGCAAAAAAAATCAACTTTTCATATAAACGTTCAATTAGCTAATTGCATTTAGTATGGAAAGGCCCCAATATTTTTTTTCAAATTTCCTATTAAAGTAAGGCTAACTGTTTATCCTATTAATCAACAAAAACTCCCTGAGTATTGCATTGCCAACCAAATGTAAAACTGTTATTCATAATAAATTGTACTATTTCAGTTCTGTTCCAGCACTTGATGTTATTTCCATAATCTAGTTATATTTTTGTCACTGTCTTCCGGCTTTCAAGAACAGAAAACAAATACTTAATTTTATTTTTTATTTATTGCTGTTATCTTACATTTCTTTCATTCACTAAAAAAAACTATATTTAAATAATGTTCACAGGTAAGCTATTCGCTTATTGTTATTACTGTATGGAGGTGCTACTTGGGAATGTTCCTCCATTGAAAAGGGAAAATCTTCCACCAGGCTATGTGTGAAGCCTGGGAACCGGCCGTGGTCCAACAGTTCTTAGTTGGACCTTGTATATGTATCGAAACTCTGTGATAATTTCTTTTGCGCGATGTATGTCTTGCATTCGATTGTGAACCTTATTTGTAGTAGGTTACGAGTTACGTATTCACGGTGAACGTTGTCTATGTATGGAGCATATTTCTGAGAGCGACGGTATCGCCATCTGTTGGCATCTTTGCTATAACTTGTGGGTGCTGACATCAGTAGCAAATCCCCACAACTGCTACTCTTTCGGTATACAGAATAAATGAATTGGGGGTGAAGTGAAGGGCGATAATCAAACTTTCATAGGAAAAGAGTTTCAAAAAGTATCATACTGCGTATTAATAGCTTGTGACCGCGACTTCGTCTGCGTTGACTTTAAAAAGTATTCTATGTGTTAAACCAAAACATATTCTATATGTGTGCCAAATTTCATACAAATCCGTTAAGCCATTTACGCGTTATTAAGTTACAAATATCTTAACTTTCACTTTTAAAATAAAGAGTCTGCGGGGACTTGCTACAGAAGTCAGCACCCACAAGTTATAGCAAAGATGCCAACAGATGGGATACCGTCGCTCTCGGAAATATGTTCCATACATAGACAACGTTCACCATGAATACGTAACTCGTAACCTACTACAAATAAGGTTCACAATCGAATGCAAGACATACATCGCGCAAGAGAAATAATCACAGAGATTCGATACATATACAAGGTCCAACTAAGAACTGTTGGACCACGGCCGCCGGCCGGTCCCCAGGCATCACACATAGCCTGGTGGAAGATCTTCCCATTTTCAATTGAGGAACATGCCCATTAGCACCTCCATAAGTCCTTCCTACCTAATATGCTAACGGTTTTTTAAGGGGATGATCAGACCATCTAACTGAACAATTTTCTATAAATGACCAAGAGCGAAATCGAAAAAAAAAAGGTTCTATACAAAACTGCAAACCTACTCAACCCAAATGTATGGGACAGCCACAGATGTTGGTCCTATAGTAAAAGTTTTTCAGTTAGTTGGTCTGATCACCACCTTAAAAAACCGTCAGCATATTAAGAAAGATCCTTTAATAGTAGGATAAGATAGTAGGTCAACAAAACTAAAGTGGAACTGGGCTGGGCATGTTTGCAGAATGCACAGTGAGCTGTGGACATCAATCGCTACGCAATGGGCGCCTCACGACAGGAGCCGAGGTCTAGGCAGACCCCGAAAAAGGTGGTGAGACGAGCTGGATCCCTACTGCAATGAGTGGCGGTATGTAGCACCGAACAGAGCGACGTGGGAGAGTTTGGGGGACACCTTTACCCAGCAGTGGGAAACAACAAGTCTAAAAAAAGAATAGTAGGATTAGCCAAAACGAATTAAAGCTGCATATATATTAACTGCCTCAGGTACAGGGGAATATGAGTCTACCACAAATTACATTCTCGGGTTAAACCATAGAAATCTAGAAAGATGCCAACCAACGCGCTGAGTACGAAACCTAGTGTCGCATTACCACCAGTACCACGCGATAGTAGTATTTTGTTAACTTGAATGTGCTCATTATCCATTGCGGTATCAGAACTCAACGTTCGAATAATCTTTAGTACTACGCAAGCATTGTTAACTATTTACACATAATATCTCGACCGGCTATCAGCCTCATAATATATTGAGTCCTCACTGTCACGAGCAATGTTCTCCGTTTTTGCGCATATTGCTGCGACACTGGCCCCGCCCCTTTTCACATCTCCCTTTAGTTTTTGTGATCTGTGGGTTAAACACTTTACACAGCCTAATTCATGGCTGTGTATAAACCAACATGATTGGCACTTTTACGCTTTAAAATACTCACATTTCACAAACTGAAAAGCTGGGTATTCATGAATTCGTAATTAATTTTATTTTGATAAAAGAATTGTATAAATTATTTATTATACATCTCTATGATTCATGACAGATTTCTTTTTGATCGGGCCTTTATCAAAAGTACCGTGAATATATGAAGGAAAAACTGAAAAACCGATTCGTTTTTTCACTTTTCGTAGAACTTAAAAGCGGGATAATTATATACCCTGAACTTTTGGCAATGTATGCTTCAATTGTGAGGTACGTATTATACTCACTGTCTATTATAAATGGCGAATGACTCATTCCCCGTCACATTGGACAGGCATTTGCTAGGTAATATCATAGAAAATTATAAGAGGGCTTAGAAGTGCAAAGTAGACGTGGTACGTGTCGCCACAGGTTATGCAATTATTTGCATAACACCATACGGCATGTGGCGTAGTGCCAGCGAGAGAGCATGACAATTGTAGCAGCGTGAGCGAGAAGACAAGTGGCGACAGCATTTCTAACCCCTCTTATAATGTTCTGTGGGTAATATAATGAAATAGGAGTAAATACAGTAGCAATGTAAAACACCCACGGGTGTTCTAAGTTAAAAGAATATCTCTGACTATCCCCTCGAGGAATTTAGTCGCGAGCATATGCTTATACTAATGCCATTGGCAATGTAAGTCTCAGCTCACATTCTTTTCATTTCAGAGGCTATTTCAATTTGTTTATTAAGAAAAGTTTTAATTTGAAATAGTTTAATATAACATTTTAATAGGATCACAAATGGTGTTAACCCTTTGTATAATACTAAGTTTAATGGATAATTAAGTTAAACAATTCAACAGTTATACGAAAATATTTGTTTAGAATAAAAACATTCTGGACACACACAGTCCATCAGACTCAAAAAGTACAAATTAAAAATGATAACCGTTGAATACGGGTTTTCCGGTTTCCTGTTAGATAATAAAGGGGAGAGGTTTTGGGATCATGTACTTGTAATAAATGGGAAAAGCGAAGTTCGTACTTCGTAGCACCTGCTACGCAGCTACGAAGCTACGGGGTTACGCCGCATTTGTTTTTTTTGCCGCCTTTAAACGACGGTCATTGAGATAGATCCAAGTTAATTATTTTTCGCTTATTCATATTTTAGACTTTTCATACGACATAAGAGAGAATCCGGCTTAGATTCTCTTTTCTCTGAAAAAAGGGGCATCCGATTTTTATGAAAAGCTTTTTCATTAATGTTGTATAGTTCAGCAGGTAGGTATGTATCAAATACAGGGTCAGGACGAGTTGATACTGGTATTCTTACTATAGTAAATAGTAATTAGTAAGTAGTATTAAATAGGGTATTTGCCTGCATGAAAAAACATATGTTATACTTCTCTTATTAAAAAAAAAACGTTGGAAAATAACGCTAAACAAAAAATTTCTGTAATTTTTAAATTAAAAATCCTTAACACTGTTAGATATTGGCTATAGTCAGCCATGATTTGACAGTCAAAGTCATTTCTGGTCAAACGTTTTTCTTAAGATTTATGTTCATTTACGCCCTGCTATATACCTATTTTGGAATAGATCTATTTTGTGCCCCAACGAAAGGTTGTTATTAAATCGGTGAGCGAAAGCCGCCGCGACGACATACGTATTTGACGAGGCGAACGTGTGCGCAAACAAATCGTTTTCCGTATTTGGAAGCTTTACCATTTTGTTTGTTTATTGAATAGCGTGGAGAGAGTTTCGCTACTGGAGATTTAATAACAAACTGTATGAAATCGCTTCGAATTGAATTTGCAATCAATACTCAATATAATTTCATTCACTCGAACAATGGAGGGTGCTCAATGAAATTCCGCTGAATTTACTAGCAGCGACGTGCTCTGCCACCTCTATTGGTAAATTAATAACCATCGTTGCTCCAAAATTAAATACATCTCCTGTTTTCAAAACGTGCCTGTTATTTTTAATATTTCTCTTTCAGAATCGTTTAAAAGCGGTTGGATAGTTTGTTTTAAATTCAAAATTCATGCTCGACTCCAATGTTATCATACGACGTACAATTTCCATCAATTAAAAATACATATACATGCCCCAAAATATAGGTGAATTTATCAGGATATTGGCGGAGGGATTGTCGCCATTGATCCATTTTATTGCCTCTGTGAGGCTATAAAGCCGCCGCGTCGCAATTCACAATGTTTTAGGGATCCATTTCATTGTCTCGATGGAACTTCATTCACATAGCTTGTGTTTTGTATTGTCATTAGTAGGTACTGGATTTGTGGGACTTTTTTTTTAATTCTTTTGTTTTTTTTGGAGCTTTTAACCCTGAGGTTACGTCAGCCCTTTGTGGGACTTAAATTGTAAAAATTTACTAACCATAATAGTAATATTTTTTTTATAAATCTTGTTGTAGTTTTTTGTCATAGCCTGTTTCAACACACTACTTGGCAAAAGCCTCCCCCTTTATCCTCCATGCATTTCTGTCTTGAGCCAGCTCTATTCAACATTCGTCGAAGGTCACCAGGCCGTTCCAGCCGGCCAGCCAGGTCTTCATTTCTTCCGAGGTCGACCCTGATGGTGACGTCCATTCTCCGGGATCGGAGGTGTTAAAACTTTGGTCCATCTTTCCGGGTGTAATAGACTGATATGGCCGGGTCAAATTCTTAAAACCACAAATAGGCGATGTTGGTGAAGAGACCACCAACTCCTACAGGTTATTTTGCAGGAGAAAATTAAGTGGGAAATAAATGCCTGGTCCGACTTCGTCGGACTCCGAATCCGACCCCACTATTCAGGGCTGCTATCTCAAGGGTCCAAATAACCCTAAAAATAGCCAGCCTCCGATAGAAGATGGCACCACAAGTTTTTTTTTTGTTTTCTTGGCAAGTAAACTCAATACAACCGATTAATCAGAAAGAAGATGACATATTCCGCAAAATCAAAAATTATGAAGGCGGGATAGTCAAGAACCAACCACGGCTTAGCTACAACGTGCTAAAACTTAATTATACAGGGTGGAATTTATATCATTAGCATCCTTTTAAACGAAGAGTCGCCATCGCTTCTTAGCGATAAGACCGCCTTATTTTGTGCCTCTTGTATTTTATTTCTGTATTTTACTGTTTATGTTTTTGGTGTAAAATAAAGTATATTTGTTTGATTGATTGATTGAAGAGTCTACCCATCAAACTGAACAACTTTTACTATAGGAGTAAACTGATCTGAGCAAATAAAAAATCTGCTGTTCCATACGAAACTGCAATGTCGACGCGCGAGTTCGCGACTCAAATCATCAAATGTATATGTAACAGCAGTTTTTTTTTGCTCCAATCGGTTTTCTCCCATGGTAAATGTTGTTCAGTTTGAGGGCTAGACTCTTAGTTTAAAAGGATGCTAATGATATCAATTTCTACTAGCCTTGCGGTAGCATTTCCCCTCTGCCACGGTATAAGATTAATTAATCATGTGTCTATGTGTGTCAATTTACATTCAATTTTATACCTTATCACTAAACGAGACAGCCTATAATTGCGAAACAATAATTTAGAACTTAGAACGTTTGGGGTTCACACGAGACTTCTTTTCATGATTTTTAACCTTCAAAATTAGAATCTAAAGCTATGGGGAATAAAATCCGAAGTTGCGGATTTCGTGTTACCTCGCCCCCCGCAAAAAGTGGCAGAAATGTTTGTTCGTAGAATTACACGCGTGACTAGTCCCTATATACGTAGTCAAAGCCATGATCAAATAAAGAACAATACGGCGACGGACAGAAAAAAAAAGGGGGGGGCATCGCATTGTATTTGTAAAATCACAATTAATGTCCATTAAAAGTCAAAAAGAGAGACCCTTGTAAAGAGTCTATTGGCAATGTATGACAACCGTAGTATAATATTATTATTTACCGAAAAATGTATTATCGATAATAAAATAGTCATCGGTGAAGCGCAGCACTATTGCCGGTAGTTCAAGATTAAAGGGCAGCCAGATACGTCGTAAGGTCACCGCGATGTCACTACCTATCTTGTAACTACTTAAAAGAAAATTTTACTCTAAGTTATCTTTATTTCTAAAGCTAACGTGAATATTTAGACCTATTATTTGCAAAAAAAAATAACAGATGGACAAAAAAGTTAAATTATTGGTACAAATATTAAAAATAAAGAATAATTTCAATAAATTATTCATATTTGTCATCATGTAAGATAATTTAAGCATCTTACAATACGTTTTTATCGACAAAGAAAGCATCTTCCTCTCTTACTGAAATGTAGGTACAAATGACTTACAAACACTAACCCTTCTGAAAAAATAGTTATATTTCAAATGTCACACTAGAGTTGGGATTTTTTATTTGGCTTCGATGAGAGTTTTTTTTTTTGTTAATTATGTAACACACAGGGTGCTAATAATTGTTATTAGCACAGAATTTTATTGTTCCAAAATTAAAGGTAGGCAATACTATTATTGTAGGCAATGACAATTGTAGGTAGGTAAATATAGGTAGGTAAGTATAAGAATATAGTACCTAACCTAGGAAATTCAAATCAGACTAAGTATAGCTAAACTTGTTAAAGTTACATAATCTGTGATGTCATAAAATTCGTATCTCCTCTCCGAAACTGCTTGGTATTCTCTAAAGCTATTCAAATTGCAGTTCTTACTCACGTTTTACAGCCTCGATGGCTTTCGATTATGGAAAACGTGAGCAAAGATAGCTTAGCTTTTATGCAGTCTGCTTTACATCAAAGACAGTCCCAGATTATTTCATTTTTCTTTTCAATACATCCTGAGTAAAAAGACCAGGACATCCGAACTATAAGCAAAAGCTTTTAGAACTCGGTGCTTTCTGATAAAATGAGCATTTCTAGACAGCTCTTACAAGATAGAAAGAAATAGAGTTTGAACTTGCCACAAGCTCTGTTTTTGCTCAAAAAACAATCCTTGAGATTGGGATAGATACTCCCACAAACTACCTGATATTTGCAAAAATACAGTGCTAGTCACAAGCAAATGGCCTTTTTAAAAATAACAATTATAAACCAACTACAAAGCTCTGGTTCAAATTCTGGGGAAACTTTCATGAGTTTGAGCTATTTCGTTTGGCCCGTAGAAGTCAAACTGAACAGAGACTGCTACGACCCGTCTCGCTTTTGCTAACACCTAATTTGTACAATGATTTACATGAACTTCGAAATAAATATGAAACACGAAATCTCTGGCAAACTACGAGTAGAAACTGTATAAAATAACGAAAAAATGAGCATTTTTGCCGTCAGTCGCACGCAGCATTTATTTGTAGCAAGCATTTAGCATAAATTAATGCGCGTTCTGTTCTGTAATCACATAGCTGTCGGGTCAGCAGTCGCTACATAGCACCACAAGTCTTCCATTACAACATTTAATTAAAAACCCTCTCCTAATTAATGTACACGAACCGTTTTAATGCCAATAGTATTTTTTGGACTAATTTAATAAAGATGTACCGAATATTAATAATTTACCTAATTAGAAAACTGTAGCCTCGTAAGACCCAACGATCTATTTTAAGCATATAAGTTTTATTTTATTTATTATTATTTGGTTGTAAGGGCTTTGTCAATGAACCAATAGCTACTACGACCTGAATAGATCTATTGTAGCTGTCACCCTAGATCTAAAGGTCATTTCCTAGGCCCACGGACTTCATGAACCGTGTTATGCTTTTGGAGGGGAGGTCCCTAATGTCAGTAGGTGTTACTACGTATCTACCTAGATGGCGACTCCTGCTGTGAATGAGCACTTCGCATTCAGAGAAGAGGTGTATGGGCGTTTCCTCTGCATCACAGCAGAATCTGCAAGTGGGTGAATCTACGAGCCCCATTCTGTGTAGATGTTTGTTTGACTTGCAGTGTCCTGTTAAGGCTCGCACCAAGGGCCCCAGTTTTCTTAGTTTGAATGTGGTATGTGGTATGTAAATATTTTCGGTGAAGGAAAACATCGTGAGGAAACCTACATACCTTATCTATGCGGGTGACCCTGGAGGTGAGCCATTTTTATTGTTTCACCGTTACGACTATGCACACGACCTACGAGGGGGGTTTTTCTATGTCTTTTCCAGCTGTCAAATAAATCTGGCCAATGGGAAAAAAAACCCGTTAGCCAGACTAGTCTGACCATTAATCTGACCACTGGGAAAAACTCGGATTTTGGCACTGCGCAAGGATCATGGTTTTGAGCTTAGCAGCGAAAGTGTTAAGTAACAAACCATTTTACCTACATTCTACCTTACGGCATCGACCGAGACCGATAGGTGAGTTAGTTATTAACACATGTATAACAAAGTAAAACTAAAAGCTGATTCAAAACTTTGCCCAATCTGAGCGAATCCCGCGAACAACAACATAGTACATTAGCTGTGGTCTGTTTACAATGTTTGCGTGTAATTTATGTCGTATACCCGTTCGAAAATCCTCTATGTTGAGTGGTGTTCGCTTCCCGCAAACTGCTATCGCTGAAAGGTACTTTAAATGCAAATCGCGACAAAGTTCAAAGCGTGCACCGCACTGCAGGCTGCTTATTCCAGAGGTCCCCGCCAATTTAATATGGAATAAGTGATTCAATCAAATTTACTACAGTTTTAATTTGTAGTCAGTCATAGTACAAGTACGTCGATCGGTGGTCCGTTGCGGAGAGGTATGGATCCTCAATCATGAGGGTCCTGGTTCGAATCTACACGGACGTAATTGCACGTACCAATCAGTTTTTCTAACTTATGTACGTAATACCGACTGCTCTCAAACAGTGACGGAAAACATGGTGAGGAATCAAAATCAGGCATCAAAATTTCTTCTTCAGCGTATGCAGGTTATACGCTGAAGAAGAAATTTTGATGCGCATGTGAAGTCTACCAATCCGCATGGGGCACGCGTGGTGGACTGACCTTTGGACACACCTCCTTGAGGGTAGGCCTGCGCCCTGTAGTAGGACGTATATACATAGGGTTACTTCGTAGATAGTGCGCATATTTCTTCCATACAAGCAGTATCGTTCATTACAGGAAAAAACAAAATTTTGTTTATTATTTTTTTCAATATATCCACTCGAATATTAATGTAGTGTTGTCACCACAGATCACAAAAACTAAAGGGAGATGTGAAATGGGGGCGGGGCCAGTGTCGCAGCAATATGCGCGAAAACGGAACACATTGCTCGCGGCAGTAAGGATTCAATATATTATGAAGCTGAAAGCCGGTCGAGATATTATGTGTAAATAGTTTACAATGCTTGCGTAGTACTAAAGATTCTTCGAACGTTGAATTCTAATACCGCAATGGATAATGAGCACATTCAAGCTAACAAAATACTTTCTATCGCGTGGTACTGGTGGTAATGCGACACTAGGTTTCGTACTCGGCGCGCTGGTTGGCATCTCTCTAGATCTCTATGGTTGCCACACTACACTCGTGAGTCAAAGGGGTTGGTAGGTGCGAGGGTACCTTTTTTCACGATTATATTCCCCGAGGGGGTAGTCAGAGTTATTCCGAACACTCATAACACCTACAGCCACCCACATCCTTAAAGTAAGTTAAAAATAAAAGATTATGATATATTAAATTGTAAAGTAGATACCTAACGCCATTTCAAAGATAAGAACTAGGTCCGACTATTTATATTTCAAAATGAAAAAAAAAATTTATTGACGCTTAACGAAATAAAGATTATACGCAAACAAAAATTATTTTCAAGTAACGGAACCAAATAATGGAATGGAGCCTAGGTATAAAATGTAATGACCTATTTAGCGCCATACACAGGCGGAATTACGATCCGGAATCCTTATTCAGGAATCAGTGTTGTCAACTATGGTTACAAAAAATACTAGAGTGCTGTTTAAAAAATGCCTAAAATAAAAATGTATGAAATGCCAAAAGAATGATAATTGCCCTTTTAAGTACTATTTATTAAAACGAAACAAACAATTTATATACATGATAATTTCTATCATGTGATGAGGTCATGACTTTACGATGATGATATGTAAATTGTATTTCAATATTATGCAACTATATCGAAAAGGCTATCGATAGTTTTAACATTAGACATAATCTGCGTACAAAATGGCATGAACCATTATCACACGAAGGCGATTTTGCAACTATACCGCAACGACGTCGCAACTGCACCATCAGGATACGGTATCGTTCCATCAACGCCTACGCTCAAAAATCACTTGTGTGATATGACTGTAAATCTTTAAAAAATTCCACCTAAGACATCAAAAAATCACTAGATCTAGTGAAAAAGTGCCTGAAAGCGGCAACACTCCATCCGGAACCAATTCCGAATCAGGTGTATTCCGTATGTATGTGGCGGACCTTAATCTGAAGCTACATCTCAAAAAAGGAACACTGATTAATTTTAATTAAGATACTTTATTACTTACATAGTAGATCAAAGATAAAGTACCCACTTACATATTTTATTATAATAAGACATAAAACTACATTCATTTTACAGAACCATTTTAATATACTAGAGCTATTCATATTCTGGAATGATTTATTCCTGCTACCACTCAAACATTTCAATATTTCACCTTTGGCGATAGAATCTGTCGTACGCTTAATTTATTCTGGAGCAATGAAATATCTTAGGCACTTGAATTCCTGGTTCTGCATTTTACAACGTCGTTTACTTATGCGACAATCTTTTATAGGTTCCTGGATTTTTTACACCGAGCTCCTTGACGTTTCTCTGCATGGTTTATAGTGTTTATAGTACCGGCAATTTTTTTTTATTCATTAATTAAATGGACTCGTGCGTTAGCATGTCATTTTCACTAGTGTCAAGTAGTTTGTCAAGTAGTTTATCTGTCCGATATCCCGTGAACGCAAATACTGACATTGCGTTCACTGGTCCGATCTATCCAATCTCAAGGATTGTTTTTGAGAAAAACTCCTCGTGACCTTTGACTATTTATTATAAGGGACTAGTTACGCAAGATATTCTACTAACAAACATTTCTGCCACTTTTTGCGGGGGGCGAGGAAACATGATATCCGCAACTTTGGATTTTATTCCCCATAACTTAAGATTCTAATATTGAATGTTAAAAATCATGAAAAGTATTCTCGTGTGTATGTGTACTACTACGAACTTACGTAGTTATTGTTTCGCATTTATAGGCTATCTCGTTAAGCGATAAGGTATAAAATTGAATGTATATGCACGTGATCAATTGTTCTTATACCGTGGCAGACGGGAAATGCACCTTATAATAAATAGTCAAAGCTCGTGACAGGCTCAAACGTGAACCGCGCAAACAGTACGCGAAGGAAAACTGCACGCGACAACACTCCTTACGTGAGTCCCTGAAATATCGTATCCCTTATTTATCCTACTGTAAAGGTCTTTTAGTAGGCGACTGAAATAACTCATAAGAAATTTTCCTTTTTCGGATTAACGCCATAATTTGTCATAGGTGTGCTTTGTAAAAATGACAGATTAGAGAAGTGACGTTACAATTTTTTAAAATAAAATCTTCATCCTTAGCTGTTTATAGGAATGAGTAGAGTGGATAATGCTAATGATATCAATTTCACTCTGTAGTAGTGATTCATGTCTTCTATACAGCTACTATAGAGCTTTTGTATTACAAGGGTTATATATTAGAGCTGAGTCGCGATATATATATATATATGCTGAGTAGCGAAAAGACAACAAATCTTGTTTTACATTCTTATAATAATGTGTCAAAAGCTAATATGATTTATTGAATAGAATAATGGATGTCTCTGACTACCCCCTCGGGGAATATAGTCGTGAGCATATGCCTTTGCTTATGCTAATAGAATAATGCAACAACCCAGATGCTAGAAAACAAAACTAAAAAAATGAATACTGTCAATGGATTCACGGTTTGACGGCAGGGTGCCGAGGAGGTTGGGAGCGTTATTGCATTGGCCATACAACTTCATACTGCCCGCTCTTTGGTCACTCAAGGACTTGACTTTCCACGAACCCATTGCCTCCTAAGCCCCATATAAAAATAAATGTTACCCTATCCTACCCCCGTGATGCCACCTACCCAATTAACTAACAGTAACTATAGTCACTATTACAATAATTTGGATAGTAGAATCCTATACAGGGTGTAAAAAAACCCTGTTGGAGTCTTAAAGGGTTGCTTCAGACCATCAATATGAGCAACTTTCTCTATGGGACCAATATCGAAATCGCGACAAAGCATCAGCCGTCCCATACATTTCGGTCGAGTTATGTTTGCAGTTTTGTATGGAACAGCTGACTTTTTCGCAATTTCAATGTTGGCTCCATAGTGAAAGTTGTTCAGGTTGATGGTCTGAAGCAACTCTTTAAGGCTCCAACAGGATTTTTTACATATATTTCAGGCTATAATTTGAATTTGCGCTGTCTTCAGGACACGTTTTCGTTAATAAAGACGGAGTCTTTCGAAAAGTTTAAATACCCACTTGATATTATTAAGATAGACGCCCACGTTCAATTTGCATAATGTTATTAACATCGACGGAGTTTACGTCGAAATATTCGCACTAAATTTCATGAAAGTCATGTAACTTATACAGAAGGGATTTAGTTATAGACCGTCAAGTTCTGAGCGCTTCTATACAGCATATATATATTAAAGTGTAGTGTAATAAAAAACCTAGTAATATTTAAATGGGGGGTTTAGATAAGACCATCAAACTATAGCCCAGTCATTTTACGGTTTGAGCAGGGACTAATTAGTAATTGATAATTTTTTTCGGTATAATATTGAAGAGCCAATTTGAGCCTAGAAATGTACCGAAATTAAAAAAAAATCACTTCAGCAACAGATCCAATTTTAAAAATTAGCTATTATTACGTTCTATAAAAACCTGATAATAATTTTTTTTTGCACATATTTAAAGCTTTACCATTATATATACTTGAAACATGGTGTAAATATTTTTGTCTACTTAGAAGGTTTTGAAAAATACATTAGAATTATCTAATAAATCCCTGATTTTTTAAATTTCTATGCCTATTTTATAGCCCAAAAATAATTTATGTTGTTAAATCTAAGCCAAATGAGTGCATTGATATTAATATTATTAATTTAAAAGCCTTCTGGTACCTTTCACCAGTGTGTGTCTCCCGAGGGAATCGAACCCACGTCGCGTCGTCAACTCCGTGTCGAGAGCCAATGCTCTTAACCATTAGATCACGGAGGCAGTCCTGTGTCATACATTTGAGTCGAGTCGGTCGGTCTGCAATTTAGTATGGAAGCAGTTTTTTCGCGATTTCTTATTAGTCCCAATATAGAAAGTTGTAAAGCACAAAGTCGAAAGTTATTTGACATTTCATAAGGTTTTTTGCAAGGCAAAAGACAATGCCAGGTTTCCAAAGAAACCACCACCAGCAGTGTACACATATGAAACTATATGTAAATAATAGTATGTAATGTCAATTATTAAATTGGCAAAGGAAAATGTTTATAGAAAGTTCGTGGTTTGCAATTCTACTATGCGAAATTAGGAAAGAAATCATAAAAAAACAATTTCTTTATCTTCGATAATAAAACAATTACTGATTTCTAGCACAGATTCTAGTAATTAATGAACAGTGCGAGAAATGATTAATGAATATCACATTAGAGTTTTCAGTTTGTGCTTTATATCATAGCACTGTTGTTTTTTGTCCGTGTGGTGTCGGCTAAGAATAGCACCATCCCATTTCCTCCCGTGGGTGTCGTAAAAGGCGACTAAGGGATCTACTGAAGGATGGATCCTCTGTGTACACACATTGATTCGATCCAACTGCGATCGCCAACCCGCCTGCCAAGCGTGGCGATTATGGCAAATCCCCCCATTTTGAGGGAGGCTTATGTCCAGCAGTGGACGTTTAATGGCTGATATGATGATGATGACTGTTGTTTGATGGCCCCTTGTAAGTTAAGCCTGTTATGTTATGAGAACTCGTTTCACGCAAATTTCACTTAATGTGGTTTCAGTCCATACAAACGTTTGACGCACAATACGCGTAGACAATAATATAGTAGTAAAAAAGTAATATTTTATATATGGAAAAAATAGTTTAGAAAATCTAGTTGCCGCGTAACAAATAACATTTGCATTTTATTATATAATTACGAAAGCTTTAAAAATTTTGTATGAAAAATTTAAAAGTTTAAAATTATTTTATAAATTGCAAATGTTATTTGTGACGCGGCATCTAGATTTTCCAAACTATTTTTCCATATAAACAAATTTACTTATACCGTCTACGCGTATTGTGCGTCAAAGTTTTGTATAAAATTGACCCTTCTGCAACCGCCTTAACGCAATTATCTCTGGAACGTATCTCGCGCGTAAAGCTCTAAGTACCTACCTAGTATTTATTCAGTGCTACTACTGAATTTAATCTATACTAGTGCCCTGGCAAATACCGCGTGAAGTGGGCTCTGTCGCAGGTTTTATCTAGCTCATAAATATAGTCTAGCATGGCCGAGCACAAAGCGTTGTCGACACGTGACAGAGATTTAACGCGAGGCGTGTGTTAAGCTACAACGCATCTAAAAGATAACTAAGGCATAACAACGCTATGCCACGACACCACCATGCGCTATTATTTAGCTCAACGGTGAGACAAAATTGTATATAGACACGGAATATAATATATGGGCACACTGGGGGCGCTTGTTGTATTTCGATCCATAGAGCGCTATTTAAATTTTTGTCTCAATAGCGCCCCGGACGCCCGCCTTGTCCGCTCCTTAGACGCATAGTGTATATTTTCTTTGACTTAAGGTCGATTTACACATCCATAAGTAAGTAAGTCCAACTTACCACTTCCTTGCTTACTTAATCGAGAAGTAGACAGCAACGTCCAAACGGTGAATTAGGCTTATCGGTAAGTAAGTTTAATACTTTGTCAGAACCTTGCGACGACAGACGCAAGACACGTCCTGCTAACACGGGCGGCAGGCAGACGCGTGCGTTTTGTTGTGTGTCAACTTATGAATTTATTTACTTGTGCCGTCCACACGGCGGCAAGATAAGTTGGCGGGGAGCGGGAGACGAACGGGAGGGGGGGTTACGCGTTACTGTCCTGTCCAAAAAAAAGAACTGGTTCCTATCCTGCGGCAAGTCGCTACTTACTTACTTACTTACTTGCCGCCCATAGTCCACACGTAGTTTTTACTTACGTACTTACTTACTTATGGATGTGTAAATCGGCCATAAGATGAAATCAGAAAAATAAGTCAATAAAAATGACAGGTATACTTCTTACTTACTTATTTTACCGAGATGACAGACATATGTGCTAGTTTGTATGGACCAAGCATATTAAGTATATTAAGTTTATGGGACCAAGTGTAGTACTTGTGTGCTTCAACTAAACGCGCTTTGGGCATATCCAAAGGTCTACTGTAACTGCATCCGTGGTCTAATGGTTAAGAGCATTGGGCTCTCGACACGGAGGTCGTGGGTTCGATTCCCACGGGGGACACCTAGTGATATATCACTTTTTGCGTTTTCCCCAGTTGGTTAGGACATTGCGGGCTAAATCACCTGATTGTCTGAAAAGAAAAATGATTCCGTGCTTCGGATGGCACGTTAAACCGTTGGTCCCGGCTAGTATATCTGGTGATAGTAGTCGTTACATAAAAACCACGTCAGAGGCCAGGGCTCTGCCCTCACGATCGGAAAGAAAGAATAAACCACCAAACTCGAAATAGAAATAGCGAAAAAAAATTGAATTGTTCCATAGATTTGGGTCGAGCCATCGACGTTATTTCTATTCTTTTACCATTTCAATGTTGGTCCCGTCGTAAAAGTTGTTCAGTTTGATGGTCTGAAGGAACCACTAAACTAAGGTATGCAACGCTTTTAAGTTTACACCTATATTTTTTTTTTCCCTAATTTGGCCGGTTATTGTGACCGCCACAATAATTCTGCCAATGTCAGAGTGTGAGAGAGCCACGTTGCTACACCTATATTATAGATAGCATTATAGATAGTTAACTCGCCTTGAATTTTAGGACGTCCTAATTGCGTTGCCGCTTATTAGCACTAGGGGGCGCCACATTATGAAATAAATTGAAAAAGACGATCGGCCGACACGAGGATCGAACCTTAGCTACCCGGATCGTAAGCCGTTTGTCTAGAGCACTAGACCAACAAGACAGTGATTGATATGGGCAAAATCTCTCACTACTACAGAGCCCTAGTTCAACACATAGTGATTCGAAACATAACCGATAGATGGCGGAAGCTGTCTGTAGAAAATCAGCGTTCCATTTAGTTTGTACTAAGATAACATAGTATGGACTGCTTTGTCTATTATTGTGGATAGTAGCCGCTACTGATCCTGGTTATTAAGGAGTTACAGTTAGACCAAAGACTACAAAAAATAATAAGTTAGGGCGTTAACGTAAATAAAAGCAGTATAAATAAATATAAATTTACGTACCTGACCCTATCTCTCTTGTACAATGCAATAGTCATTCGTTACACTGTACAAGGCACGAATTTATGAGCGCTGACGAAAATTCCTAGAAGCTGACGTCTGTTTTCTTTAATATCATAAAACAAACGTGAACTTGGAAAACATTTTAAGAAGAGTTGGAAACTTGATATACAAGACAAAACAAAAAAAACAAATCTTACTTGAGTCACGTTGCAGGTTCTGACACGAGAACTCGTGTCGCGTGGATTTCGCGCGTCGCGTTTTTGCCTGCCACGAGGCTCCGCAATCCTCAATCTCTTCTTGTTCTTGACCAAAAACAATCCCTTAGATTGGGATAGTTTCTCCCATAAACACTTGACACTGGCGGAAATGCAGTGGTAACGCACAAGCAAGAGTCCATTAATTATAAATAAAAAACAAAAAATTTTACTTAGATTTTGAACACAATACTTTAGAAATAAAGTGTTATATTTCAGAAGCATAAAAATAATCTGTATAATCACGGTCTATAATTATTTAAAAGTGAAGTTGATTATAAAGAGAAGCTATTTTTGGCTTCAATTGTTGTTTAAAAAGTTCGTTTGTTTGAGACTTCTATACATTGCAGATTTACCAATTTTAAATAGTTTTTGTTCGAGAACTATTATTTCGTATTTAGTTTCGGTACTAGTGAAACGTGGATGTTCTGAGGTTTCAGAATATCTCTAACTACTCCCCGGGGAATATAGTCGTGAGCATATGCTATGCTATGCTATGCTATTATTATTTCTAATAATCATTGAAAATGGTGTATCCTAGAAGTACGTATATTATAATACGCGCAGTAGGTAATCTAAACTATTATAAAACTGTAACAGGAAGTTTGTCTGTACATTGAAGATATTAACAAAAAAAAAGTTACGATATGGTTTTTAGGTTTCCCTGATTCCACATCACCAATTTTTGGATTGTTTGTCTGTCTGTTTGTTTGTTTGTTTATTTGTTTGTTTGTTTGTTTGTTTAAACGAGCATCACGCAAAAACTACTGAACTGAATTTAACGAAACTTTTTTGTTTGATAGATTATTATCTGACTTCAAATCTGGTATATAATTTGTGCGGACAAAGTCGCGGGTCAATGCTCGTACTATAATAAAACTGTAACAGAAGTGTGTCCGTACATTGAAGATATTAACAAAAAAAAAGTTACGATTTTAGTTTAGATAAAATATAGGATAGAAGACGCAAAACAAAAGACGAACCCAATAAATCTCTCACCCGTTAAAGGTCACGATCGTAACAAATCGATCGCAATTTCGTCTTATAATAGTAATACCCAGCATCTTACTAAGGTCTCATGAATTTATCAGAGAAAGGGATCGCTGTCATAATGCATAATATCGCCCGTAATCTCGTATGTCATGTTGATTTATATCCCCTGTAACCAGTACCGCATGCTCTAAACGGCCCTTTCATTAGTATAGATAAACCCATCATTTGTTACACCTAATGTTAATATTAACTTTATGAGAAGGAATGGAAGGCACGAAATGGAAAATGTGATGTGTGCTCTTGTTAAGAGTGTTAATGGTATATTACAGACGTATTTGTTTATACATTTATGTTACGTGCAAAGCAAAGTCCCCATTGTCAGCAATGTTTGAACGTTGTCGACGTTACACTGGTAGGTAGTACAGAGTCCGCAGAGATCTATTTTATTGCGGACTTTGAATAGGTCATAATATCATGTTTCTTATGCATTGTCAATACTGGTATGGTGGCATAGACGAAATTTTTTTCGTACGGTGGTGTAATGTTGTATGAAGTTGATTTATTCCATTTATTGTGGCCTTCGTCCAACCTCGTGCATTGTTGGCAATCGTCGGTATATTTACTGAAAGACGCAACTGAATCTCGAAACTATTTTGCTACGTCAAAGCCGTGAGCTACGGTAGTAGGTAACATAATAATAATATCATTGCTTCAAAGTATTGAATGGTTATACCACAGAGTATACTGTAATTACTGGTTACACATTTAGATAGGCCCGCCTGCGCCTAGCAGGGTTATCGTTATTAACTCGGAACTAGACGCTAATTTGGAATTAAATTATAATTATGTCTTGCACCATCCTGTTTTAGGGGCAAAACTTGTGTTATATTTAAACCGCCGATGTGGTAGGTTTAAGTCACTAAACTACGTGCTAAATGTCAAAAGTGAGGCAACAGCTGTTTTTACAGTTTTGTTGTAGGCTCGCGCAACTCTCTAACAAAAAAAAATTATATGAAACGTGCACCGCGCCATTTAATTCCTTTGAACGGTTGCACACGTTTCATACATTCTGGATAATCGGTCACGAGTTTTTAGTATGGAAGTCCCGACTCATAACGTAGTGTGTTACATGCTCTTTGATAACATGAATGAACGATGAAAACGAAATGTCATTGCCAAAATAAAACAAATGAGACAGACAAATACGAAGAGGTGCAGTGTGAAAGAGACGTGCGTATATTATGTTCATTCATTATTCACTTTTCATATTTTGTCAGATAACATCAACTCTATGGTCATTTCGGATGTTGCCAGCGTAAAACAGAGAACTATCCGGTTAGTTAACTATGAACTAGTTTTCATTGGCACAAGACTATCTTCGATAACACTAGTTCAATCTTTAGGTCGGTGCTACTAAAGACGGGGTTACGCAATTTAACCCAGTATTTGGCGCAAGTGGGCCTAATGCTTTGGATTTTTAAAACATTAATTTAAATTGAAATTAATGAAAATCCAGAGAACGTCACTGTGGATACTGCTGTCTGTTGTCTGATGTTGTGATGTTAGAGCCTTAATAAATAATAATGTACATCTATTTCTCTTTATAAAGTACCCCATGATTTGCAGGGGCTAAAAAACAACCCAAGCGCGGCGTTTTCTTGGTGAACAACAATTTCTTTTTCTACCAACCATTCATCAACATAAATCAACATTAACAAGTTATTTTTGCTAGAAATAAAATGAATTGGACAGACCCAAAATAAGTCTTACTTAGTTTACCCATTTGGGGCGAATTTCACACAATTAAACTAAATAAACATTCGGAAATAAAATTCAAAATTGTGTAATAATTCACTATTATTGTCAGTACTATTTTGCGATAAACCTCTGATACGAAATCAAAGATTTCATCAAATGTTACTATAAGTACTTTTAAATACATTTCTAAAGAAATAATAGGGGATCGGACGATTAGTCAAATTAGCAACTTTTAATCGAACGTCAAAACGCGCGCGATGTATGAAAAATTGTAATAAATACCCACAAGTGACGTCATCAACATGTCATTATTTTTTATAGTTTATCATGTTATTAAAAATAGTATTCTAGCTAAAAAAAACAAAAAATGTGAGAATAGCGTTATTTTTAAATGTCCGCTCCCCTATTGTTGGTAGTTTCAATGCATTTGCGTTCCTCACATATCATATCAACTTAAACATAAACATCAAGATTTCAGAATATTATCATGTTCTATAACAAACACCGTTATTTCCCAGGCTCGCCCTCGTAAACGTCACTTATACCGTGGTATATTGTCAGGATGTATACCTACATGTTATTTTCACAGCGTTCCATCTTCGTTATCTTCCATTCGTCATCATCATCAGGAATACGTTGGTTTAAATTATTCAATTATACTCTTTTTCGTTTATATCAGTGATATCATTGGTTCGTACGACGTAAGTATAGAATGAATCCCATACTTTAAATTATTTAGTGAGATATGAGATTGAAGACAGGGCCGAGTCAGAGCTAATAGAGGGATCTTTATAAGCATTTTCACGTTGGGTAAAAGTTTGGTGGTCTGAAGTACCCCATTAAGTATATGGTAATGCAATTAAGTCTATAACCTCTAGGTGATACAGGATCTAACTTAATATTATATTGATGGTTTTATCAGAGGATGATCAGACCATCAAACTGAACAAATTTCTCTATGGGACCAACATTTAAACCGCGAAAAACAAAATCAGCCTTCCCATATATTTGGGTCGAGTAGGATTATAGTTTTGTATGGAACAACTGATTTTTATTCGCGGTTAAAGCCGGACCAGAATAATAAAAAACGTCGCCATGTTACGGAAAATGATTGTAACTAATTTTTGTACTTTGAATACTGATATTAAAGGTTATAATCGATTGCAGCGCCCCCAAACAAGGTTTTTTATATTTCTGGTCAGGCTTTACTGGTCTGTGTTCCCATAGAGGACGTTGTTCAGTTTGGTGGTCCGTCAGCATATTAAGAACGACCCTGTACAGGGTGACCCTATACAGGGTGTAAGGAAAAGTATCATTAACATTTAAACCACACACTCAACCCACCAAACTGAACAACTTTTATTATGGGAGCAAACCTGTCAGAACAAAACAAATATCTGTTCTTTCATACATTTTTGAGTCCCGTAGGCATTGAAGTTTAGTATGAAACAGCAGATTTCTTTGTTGTTCTGACAGGTTATCTCCCATAGTAAAAGCTGTTCAGTTTGATTGGTAGAGTATAACCCGGCAAACAATTTGGTCGTATAAGGTCCCCATTTATATGACTATTTTGACTTATAAAAGTTATATTACGGTAATTTCGTCATATAGTGGTGCTTTATGCGTCTAATGTTTGACTATACGACACCTATACGACCAAATTGTTAGTTAGAGATACTTTTCCTTACACCCTGAGGTCTAACAATAAAATATCGAATATTGCAGTTCTACTTATTGGAACAACACAATAGACTACACTAACGACTAATTAGATATGGCCAACCACTATGCCATTGTAGTAATCATAGGTAATCAAGGTAGGTCGTCCAGGTAAACTCGGCACTCTATTAAAAGGTTGTTCCACTTTGACACGTGTCAGGTTAAACTGGGCGATTGTTACCTGTAGACAGATAATTATACTGAACAATGAATCCTGAAAACGCAATTCTCACATCATAATGCAAACCTCAAGATAATAATACAACGTTGCATGTCACCCTTTGTTAGAAATTCAACAAAAAAATTACATTAGTGATGCTATGGGATCGTGAGGTAGCGGATCGTTGAAATCGAAATATACTAAGTATGAACATAGTTATACCTAAATATGGGATCGTCAGCATTATAAGACAATAACTGGCCAAGTGCGTGTCGGACCACGCGCAGGGTAGGGTTGCGTAGTTGCCCGTCACAATATAATATGGACTTAGAAGGAGGCTTATTAAAGTCTAAAAATGCATTTTATTCTTAGCGGTGATAGTTTTCCTTTTAATGTAGTTATATTTATGCTACTGCCATGCATTTTTTCACATATCCAGAAACAACAGTTTAGCTGGCAGAGGAGGGGGGGGGGACACTTGACACTAATAAAAATTTTGACGGTAATGCTTAATATTTCGCTAACGGATCCCTTAATCAAAAAATGGTTTTCTCAAACTCACAATATTTTAAAACCATCTATCCAAGAGGTAGACGAGAAAAAAAAACCATTCACACTTCGCGTGTAGGGGAGATATCCTAAAAAAATATATTTTTCAATTTTGTCACTTTGTCGGCGAAATGAATATGCATACCCATTTCAAATTACAGACTTCTAGTACTAAGCGTCTCTGAACTAAGCCGCGGACGGACGAACAGACGGACTTGGCGAAGCTATAAGGGTTCCTCGTTGACTTCGGAACCCTAAAAACTAAGTAAAAATAAAGTCAATATAATAATAATAGACCTGCATAAAAAAATACCTACGTATTTTATACACGGTGCCGGTAATGAGTTTGAGTTACAAAGTTTTCTATGAAACACAGGTGATTTTATCTTTGATTTTAAATATTTTATCTCTGAAGTTGGCTCTATAGTGAAAGTTGTTCAGTTTGAACCATCAAACCACTAAATCACTTCTTTTAATATTCCTAGGGTGTTTTTTTACACGTAAACAATCTCAATAATAAAACAATGACATTTTTTGAAAATACAATGTAATTTCAAATATTATTGATTTTAAACATGTTACAGCCATGTTGTGTTAAGACGATACAGATTGAAAATTTCATTCTCTGGGTAGTGGACTCCGTGGCGAAATTGGATAACGCAGTTCCCCGGTTTGGAAGAGTGCGGGTTCAAGTCCCGCCCGATACAAATTTTTCAATCTTTAATACAATGTAAAATTCGGTTATACAGGTTGTAACAAAAAAAGGGACCATTACTTAATGGGGTGCTTCAGTCCATCAAACTGAACAACTTTCTCTATGGGACCACTATTGCAATAGCGAAAAAAAAATCTGCTGTCAGATACATTTCAGTCGAGATATGGTTGCAGTTTTGTATGGAACTGCGAATTTTTTTTTTCGATTTCAGTTATGGTCCCATAGTAAAAGTTGTTCAGTTTAATGGTCTGAAGCACCCCTTTAAGTGACTTTCCCATTTTATATTACACCCTGTATTATACTTATAAAAAGTAGAAACTACTGAAAATACCCTAAAACAGACTTCTTAAAATAAAGCTTTAGCACAGAGTGGGTATTAAACCGCCAACTCTTAATTTTGTGTAGATAAGTCGCAGGCAGATGTAAACATTTTGCCACGGTAGGTTTTATTGTCGAACGAGAGACAGCGTGCTCTATCTCGGTGCCATCAAATCGTTACGTCGAGAATGTAAACGAGCGAATGTAATTTGTCGTGTCATAGTTACTAGCTTTTTTTTTACAGACCATGAAGCATAATGTTGGACTTTATGGGCGTGATAGTTACACGTCATGAAACAATAGGGGCGCTGAGTGTCTATATGAAAATCATAGAGATAGTAAGATGAAAATAAGGAGGTCTAAACAACTGTTTTATGGATTACTAGCATAGCATTAACCCGCGACTTTGTCCGCACAAATTATATACTTACCAGATTTTAAGTCAGATAATAAGCTATCAAACAAAAAAAAGTTTCATCAAAATCGGTTCAGTAGTTTTTGCGTGATGCTCGTTCAAACAAACAAACAAACATACAGACAAAAAATCCAAAAATTGGTGATATGGAATCAGGGATACTTATAAATCATATCGTAACTTTTTTTTGTTAATATCTTCAATGTACAGACAAACTTCCTGTTACAGTTTTATAAAAGTTTAGTAGAGCTTTCATGCCGATCGTCAATACAATAGAGCGCGTGGTGCGTTGCGAGTTGCAAGAGCTATAATGATCACCTGTAGTCCTCGCATGCCACCCCCAAGAAAACGATAAAAATCGAGATGTGTCTCCATCATTATTATTTTACGTAGGCCCGAAAGAGCGCGCATGAAGTTTTTCTAGTTTAAACGCTTTTGTCGTGGATGGCATGCTAGCCGTGCTGCTCTGCGCAAACGAAGATTGACGAGCAGCATTATTTTCCTGGTCGTACTGTACGTATGTCTATATGGTTAATATAGTACCGATTTACGTACTTCTTGTACCAAGTCACAGAAATAATACTTATATCATTAGCATCATTTTATACCAGATTTTAAGTCAGATCATAAGCTATCAAACAAAAAAAGTTTCATCAAAATCGGTTCAGTACTTTTTGCGTGATACTCGTTCAAACAAACAAACAAATAAACACACAAACAAACAGACAGACAAAAAATCCAAAAATTGGTGAAATGGAATCAGGGACACCTAAAAACCATATCGTAACTTTTTTTTGTTAATATCTTCAATGTACAGACAAACTTGCTGTTACAGTTTTATAATAGTATAGATAGATAAGCTTGCGGTCATACAAGCCGTATAAATACTACACATCTATTATATTCTCAATTTTCGTAAATATCTTTTATTTTTTCTGTTGTCAAAATATTTACTTTTATCACAAACACAAAACCCCAGCCTTTGTTTATCGATGGCCTATAGTACACAGCAGCGACCTATTTCACTCATATGTAACAACACAAGCGCTAAAGCCTACAGGGAATTCACATCCACAGCTTTTGACAATCGGTCTCGGCTACCTGTATAAGCCAATTCCAGGGTAGCTAAGCTGCTGACGATGTTGTGAAATGTTATAGGGATATCTATTTTGAACTTGTATTCTGTAAAGGCATTCACAGAATTTACTACGTAAAGGATACATCACTTAGAAAACGCGGTATTACTTCCAGCAGCGGTACGCGCAAAAATCTCTTAACTCAGTCCTTAAGGTGGTTTCAGTCCATACAAAACTTTGACGCACAATACGCGTAGATGGAATTAATATAAGTAACTTTGTATATATAAAAAAATTGTTTAGAAAATCTAGTTGCGGCGTCACAAATAACATTTGCAATTTAAAATACAATTACAAAGATATAAAGCTTTTAAAATTTTGTATGAAAAGCGTCAAAGCTTACAACAAATCTTTCATACAAAATTTTAAAAGCTTTATATCTTCGTAATTATATTATAAATTGCAAATGTTATTTGTGACTCCGCAACTAGATTTTCTAATCTATTTTTCCATATATACAAAGTTACTTATATTAATACCGTCTACGCGTATTGTGCGTCAAAGTTTTGTATAAAATTGACCCCTCTGCAACCACCTTAACAACAAAAAGCTACTAGCCAAAATAATTGGTATCTGACGTAGTTACCTATTCAATTTTATTTTATTTTGGTTGGATTTTCGTTAACGAACGGATAAACGTTGAGACCACAACAGCCAGACCAAACATGACTCAGACCAGTTTATTGCCTGAACTTTGAATCCTGCTTAAGCACCAAAGAATCAAATTCCGCTTAAAGGTCTAGCTAAAGTGGTCACTGTACCTTCGTTGGGAGATCGGTCGTTTCCAACTAATCAGGATATTTCGCGGACGGACGTTGGTCCCGCTGGCGAAGGCGAAATCAATCAATTCATTTACCCCTGGCTTTGTAGATGAATGCGGGAAAAATATATTCATAGAATCATACAGTAAGAATTGAATACAAATTGATAATTGACGTAAATTGCGATTTCAAGGCTCGGTCGGTACACAGATAATACACAAACGTTGTGCTAATTTAAAAGGTTGCTTGAAGACGTCCACTATGACAAGATTCCTCAAACCCACAGCTTTTATTATCCTTTCATTAACAAGCATTACTGCTTTCAACCTTTCTTTGCTTTGACCGATAATGGACCTTATCTACATAATATCCAAAGGTGAATTCACTTAAACTAGGAAGTTTTGTTTTAAATCAGATTTTTCCTCGTAAACTTCGTATAAATTTCAAAGATAAAGAATCCGGGTAAGCTACGCTGCACGGGTAATACTAGCTGTTCAGTCAAAAGGCTCTAAAGCCACTATCTGGGTGAATGGTTGGCCGCTGGCTGCGCTCCAATCAATAAAAGGAGAGTTACTGAAACAGAAATCCGGTTGAAATACAGCAGCACTTTGATGGGTTCGAATTTGCGAACTTACGACTTACGGTGGTATCTTTAGGTCATTAATTACTTCTTACGCAAGGCTATCTTCACGTTGTGACGTGTGTTGCGAATACAGAAAAACACCATTGGCACGTTGCTAAAAGCTATGGAAATTCAATCTTGGGGTCCAGGTTTGAATCCGCACGGATGCTCTCAACTGTTCTCAAACGGTGAAGGAACATCGTGAGGAAACCTGAAGCATACGCTAAAGAAGAAATTCCGATGCGAACGTGAAGTCTATCAATCAGCATTGGGCATGAGTGGTGGACTAACGCCCATACACTCTCCCTGAGGGTAGGCCTGTGCCCTGCAGTGGAACGTATATAGGATGTGATGATGATGATGAATATTTAAAGAGGTGATTTGGATCGTCAAACTGAACCACTTTCACTATAGAGCCAGCTGACCTAGCCCCAGTCCATCCAGTATTCTTATAGTTTTTATTTTATTTTTCCCTGGTTTTCCTGTTACTCAAAGGCTTCTTTTTCTTTTCGTGTCAGCATGAGTTATAATGCATGACAATCACTCATGTTGTAGTGTAAAGATTAGCCAGTCAGCAATAACTGCCTCCGTGGTCTAATAGTTAAGGCTCTCGACACGGAGGTCGTGGGTTCGATTCCCATGGGGGACATCTAGTGAAATGTTACTTTGTGCGTTTTTCCCCAGTTGGTTAGGACATTGCAGGCAGAATCACCTGATTGTCTGAAAAGAAAGATGATTCCGTGCTTCGGATGGCACGTCAAGCCGTTGGTCCCGGCTACTATCTCTGGTGGTAGTAATCGTTACATAAAAACCACATCAGAGGCCGTAATTAAAGCGGTCTGAAAAAACTCTGACACCAGGGCTCTGCCCACACGATAAGAAAGAAGAAGACAGCAATGGTCGTATCGAAGCTGACTGCCTAGGGTGCACCAGACGAACTCTGGACATAGACTTTCGTCACTCGGGGAGGCTCTGTCCATAAGAATTTTCTTTTACCCCATTTATTTATTTATTTATTCAAAAGCTAATCAACCATTATAAACCTGGCTCCTTTTCTGTGGTCTTCTTCTTTCGTGTCAGCATGACAATCACTCATGCTGTAGAGGAAGGATTAGCCCAGTCAGCTATGGTCGTATCGAGGGGTTTCCTGTGGTAATATACCTAAAGATTTATATTAGTGTGTGTTAAGTGTTAATGTGTGTTCAGTAAGGCCAGTGTAGGGGTTAATCTCTCAGTGGGTGTCAAGGCTGGGGCATAAATCTTTTCAACACCATTAGTTTCACGCACATAAGCGATTTCCCGGTCGTGTCCCGAGCGAGACGGCATAATAAAACATCGCCTGAGTAACTAATTTGTCGTGCGTGACATCTGTATTTGAAACAAGATCAATTTACTTAAATTATAAAGCCACTTTTATAACTTTTTAGTCTATTATCAAACCCCATTCAAGAGTCACCAACAAATAGGAACCCTTTAACTAGGCGTAACAAAACTCTCTACAGGGTGTTAGGGTAAAAAGTTGCATTACTTTAAGGAGTCATTGTGATTGTACCCATGATACTGAACAACTACCCCTAAGAAACCCCCTAGGAAATTTAAAAAATATCATCTTTTCATACAAAACTTCGATCAGGTGATTGCATGTAGCGTGGGAAGTCAAAAAAAAATTTGCGAATTTCCTATAGGTTTTTTAGGGAAAGTTGGTCAGTATCATGGGTACAATCACCCCTTAAGATCATAATTAAACTTAATAATTGGTATATCATTTATCTTGCTACGAAGAAGAAGAAGTCGCGGAAGAAGTCGCGGGCAAAATCGATTTTTCTGCTCTATAATAAAACAAAATGTCTGTGTTTTTTCGAACATAACACAACTTCTTGACCGATTTTGATGAGATTTTTTGCGTCTAAATGCTAATGATCAGGCTTATAAACTGATATATTATATTTTCGTACTTCAACATCCTCACCGCTAGAATAAACCTACCTAATCGTTAGATCGATTCAAATGGTCTCGGTAAAATCGTTCCTTTATAAAATTTATCAAATAAGATTTGTTGTTTTAATTTTATTTTAATTATTTATTGTATATTTTATTAAAATAGTTTTAATGATAGTTATATAAATAAAATCACAATAAGATTTATCAAACAGTATTAATATTCAAATTCATATATTTCAACCGAAATTCAAAAATTTTCTTACAAAAAAAAATGCGAAAGAACCGTGAATAATCTATAGTACTTACTTAGTTACATGAATAGAAAAGGACGCATGATAAATTAACGCGTTAAACTCTATACTGTGTCCAAAGGACAATTTGGACCCAACGTTTTCGACCCTAACAGACTTAAGTGCCATTATGTTGAAAATATATCTAAAACCAACCCATTCAAGTGGTTGAAAAATGTTTCCTGCTTTTTAAGGAAAATTAAAAATGGTCCCATATTAGGCCTCTGAGTCACTTCCTGGAGGATTCATCTTCGGAGGTATTTTTAGCTTTTTTATGGCCTCCAGATATTAGCCATAAAAAGAAGACTGTGGATTCACCCGCATGGAAATCATTTTATTCTTTAAGTGCGAAATACCTACCTCAAATCCTTTTCAATGCCTTAGGTATTGTACATAATTTCTATGGTTATTAGTGGAACTGTTGAGGTGCGAAAGAAAAACTAACAAACACACACATACGCCCCACTGCAGATGTGCTCCTCTCATGAATCAGGGTTTGAAATTGGGTACAAATGGGTAAATCGTCAAGTCAGGGCGTTTGAACGGTTCTGGACGAACGTCGAAAGTTAGAAAGAAAAGGCATAACATTTAAAAGCGCTATTTATAAAGCTCCTGAGCGTTTATAACATCGCAATAAAATTATATGCCGTTACTTATAAACAAGATAAAAATGTTCAGCCAGAACTAATAGGCCAGAAGAATTATGGCGTTCAAACGCGCTGAAGATTTACCCAAATAAACTCCTTATCACATCTATATATCTATATATACTATTATAAAACTGTAACAGAAGTGTGTCTATACACTGAATATATTAAGAAAAAAAAAGTTACGATATGGTTTTTAGGTGTCCCTGACTCCATATCAGCAATTTTTGGATTTTTTGTCTGTCTGTTTGTTTGTTTGAACGAGCATCACGCAAATACTACTTAACCGATTTCGATGAAACTTTTTTGTTTGATAGCTGACTTAAAATCTGATATATAATTTGTGCGGACAAAGTCGCGGGTCGCTAGTTTATAATATTATCATTGTGGATGGATGGCTACATCCACTTCTTATTCTTCTCTTCCTGCTATCCCTACGTGGGGTAATAGCTCTCCACCGGTTGCGATCTTGGGCAGCACTGTAGATATCCTCCCAGGTCATGTTGAGACTTTTTGCCTCTACTTCCACACTTGTTACTTGCTCACTCACTTAGCAGTGTACAAAGCCTGAGTAGAATTATAGGTAACGTTTAGACAATTTAACACTTAAACACTTAATTGCTATCCAACGATTAAGTGACATTCCCCTCCATAAAAACGGCTTTGTTCATACCGCCGCGCCTCTTGTTCCAAAAAGATATATCTAATATCCTTTGACATAAAGAAGGATTGTACCGAATGCTTTCAGGGGAGTTCACGAATATTACATACGTTTCTTTCACCTTTCGTCCCTCGAGGTTAAGGGTCGGGAATGAAATGTCGTGTCGGTCCCCGGTGTAACAAAACACCTGACGTTATTTTTGGAATCACTTTGTTAGAATAAAATGTTTAGGTATAAAATGAGAGCAAATAATAAAGGAATGCTATTTTTTTTATATCACACATTCTAGGTTTGTTAGGTTGCAGAGAGGTGTGGATATTCATGAGGGTCCTATTATAGATATATGTACGTAATTATAGAACTCTGTGCATGTAGTGAGTTTTTCCAAATGCATTTAATACCGCGTCTGCGCTCAAATGGTGAAGGAAAACATCGCAAGGAAACCTGCATCATTAGCTGAAGAAGAAATATTGATGCGTATAATAAGTAGTCCACCAATTCGCATTGGGCACGCGTGGTAGACTGATGCCGATCACCCTCCCTGAGCGTAGGCATATGCCCTGCAGTGGGACGTATAATATAGGCTGATGCTGACTTCAGCTGACATTGTAATTCATAAATTAGAAAATGACATTTAAATGCATTATTCGTATACGAATCAGGTGCATGTTGATGGCTGTTACTTTTCTAAAATCGCAATTTCGTTCCCGTTTTTTTTAGTACTTTACATAAAGAACCCCGAAACATTATGAGGCTAGAAGTGAACCATGCTTAATGGCTATTTATTATATTATATTATAACCAGCTAAATTTTTTCATTAATTTATTATACACTGTGTAATAAATAATAAATAAAAAAAAGTATTTAAATTAATTAAAATCGATCGGCTAATTCGCACTTTTGTGTGAAATGTCTAAAATAGTTCTCGTTTGTTTGTTTGTTTTTATGTTCCCCGAAGAAAGTTGTTAAGTTTCAATATCTGAATATCCTAGCTGCACCGAGCCTTTTTTTTTATTTCTAAACAAACAACATTTCCAAAAAACAAGAATGTCACATTGTAGTCCTGCCTAGCTAGCATGCCACCCCCGAGAAAACGACAAAAATCGAGATGTGCCTCCATCTTTATTATTTTACGTAGCCCAGAAAGAGCGCGCATGACGTTTTTCTCGTTTAAACGCTTTGTCGTGGGTGGCATGCTAGCTAGGCAGATAGGCTTTCAATTTATCGAAACATTACGGATTATTATGTTTTAATGCGTGTAACTACAAACATTTTAAGAACAAATCCGCAGTAACCCGATAAATTGAAAATCAGCAATGACCATAATGTGGCATTCTTGTTTTCTGGCAAAATAAAAAAAAAACGATTAGGGGCAGCACAATACGCTCGGTGCAGCCTTAATAATATGGTGCAGACGTCTTTAGACATGGGCACGGGCTTTCGCGCCCTACAATGATATAAAACCATAGAATTAATATAGCTATAGGGATAAGGGTCAAAGTTGGGTCATTATAGTAATTGAAACCGTGCCCCTACATCACTATTAATGTGTGCCCTTTTCAACTCATGTACAAACGTTCTAAACTGAACCCTCATTAAATTTTACTACATTAAAATGAAGCAGTAGGTATGCAAACGATATATTAGCATAACATTTATTTTTATGTTTAATGCAGCCCTAAATAAAACAATATCAGCGTAAAATTCTATTTTCGTTTGGCGCAGCAGCGCTCGCGACTTCGTACGTGGACCACAAAGGAATCTATTGCTATGAAAAAAATCTTAAGTGTTAATCCAAATAAACCCTATGCTTTTGTGACAAAATTTTAACAAAAAATTAAAACCGCCTTCAAAAAAACTAAAAAGTTAAAAAGTTGCAGCCGATGACTTTTTCGTTCGCATCATAAGAACATTAATTTGTTTTATCGAAGTCGTTGTCAAGCCGGTACGATTCGCGACAGGGCTTGCATTCGTTTTTTGGCTTGGCTTGACACCGACTTCTATAAAACAAATTAATGTTCTTATGATGCGAACGAAAAAGTCATCGGCTGCAATATTATTTTTTAACTTTTTAGTTTTTTTGAAGGCGGTTTTAATTTTTTGTTTATTTCACAATTTTCAGTGGTAAATCCATTAGTTCAATTTAATAGTAGTGCTTTAAATTAACAAACGCACTAGCCAGCTCAACGATTTTCAAAGGATCCCCTCGATTTCTCTGGGATGCCATCATCAGATCCTAGTTTCCTTATGATGATACCACCCTTGGAATATCTTCTTTCGAATAAAAAAAGAATCATCAAAATCGGTTTATAAACGACGAAGTTATCCGCGAACACACATTAAAAAAAATATATATATATATGTATATACGGTTGAATTGAGAAACCTCCTCCTTTTTTTAAGTCGGATAAAAACCGAATTCAAATCGTTTGGGTAGTTTTTATTATTAATATTTTTGCAAATATTTTCAATGTATATCCACGCTATGTTTAAAATTTTATTATAGTTGTACTAGAGTTTACCCGCGACTTCGTCCCTACAATTTATATACCAGATTTTAAGTCAAAACATAATCATATAATCTATACTATTATAAAACTGTAACAGGAAGTTTGTCTGTACATTGAAGATATTAACAAAAAAAAAGTTACGATATGGTTTTTGGCCATTTCACCAATTTTTGGATTTTTTGTCTGTCTGTTTGTTTGTGTGTTTGTTTGGGTGTTTGTTTGTTTGAACGAGTATCACGCAAAAACTACTGAACCGATTTTGATTAAACTTGTTTTGTTTGATAGCTTATGATCTGACTTAAAATCTGGTATATAATTTGTGCGGAAGAAGTCGCGGGTTAACACTCGTTTATTAAATAAAATTGATTGAATTTAAGATAATTAATAAATTAAATTACATTTATCATAAGCTAATGATGAAATTTCAGGTTCAATCCTACTTGCGTGATGCTGTTACAAACAAACAAATATTTACAGTTTTATAATATAATAGTATAGATATGTATACTTAGAAGAGTATAATCTGCTGAAAGCGGAAAAACATACATAACATGAAATATTGTCTCTCAAAATGCTGCAAAAAAAAAGCATCCGTTCATAATAGTCGTATTTCATCCCAACTACTGTCATACGAACTCGTATAGCTATAACTGCGTATAGGAAAACCGTGAATCATTCAAAAAGTACTGTAAAAATGAGCGCAGAAATCGTATCTCTGGCTGAGGTCCAAGCGGTCAGGCCCCTCTATGTCAACATTGAAACTGTTCATTGTAAATGGGACAGTTGTTACGGGTAGCTTTATTATGTTGGGATTAATAAGATTTTACTATACAGGGTGAAATTGATAGCAGTAGCATCCTTTTTTAATCTAAGAGTCTACCCATCAAACTGAACAACTTTTACTATGGGAGTCAACCGATCGGAGCAACAAAAAAATCTGCTGTTGCATTCAATCGAGTCAAGTAGGCACTGCAGCTTAGTATGGAACTGCGGTTTGCACCCATAGTAAAAGTTGTTCAGTTTGATGGGTAGACTCTTAGTTTTAAAGGATGCTACTGATATCAATTTCACCCTGTAGAGTTTGATTATTTACTATGGCATAGTCACGCCTCGTACCTACACAGGGTGTAGAATGTACATTTAAATGCGTTACATGTTACAGGGAGTGTGAAGCACATCCATCCTATCAAACTGAACAACTTTCACTGTATGTGCTGTAGGTTTTATATTGCAACAGCAAAATGATGATGATGGCCTGAAGCCTAAGTATGTAAGTTTACATCCTGTGTACAGTTTTCTTTTTATTGTTCTGACGGTTTTTAAGGGGATGATCAGACCATCAAATTGACCAACATTCTATTTGGAACCACCATCGAAATAAAAAAAAAACTGCTGTTCCATACAAAACCGCAAACCCACTATATACCTACATAGTTTACTAAACCCAAATGTAAGGGGCATCTGATAATTTTTCGCGATTTCGCCTTCAGTCCCATTGAGAAAGTTATTGAGTTTGATGGTCTGACCAACTCATTAAAAACAGTCAGCACTCAGCATTAGTAAGAAAGACTCTATTCAATATGTAAAATAAAACCACCCAATATCGTGTACTAAATTAATACCTATTTAAAACATCTTAGTACGCGAACGTTAAAAGAATATATATATTTTTTTATTCATAATGGATTTACGCTTGGCTTCAGCTCACCTTATGGGGAGTGTAGATGAAGTCGAGGATGTAGCGCGCTCACCCAGATAAAGCCTATTAACTCTTCTTTTAAAAATATCCTGACTGTATTTGCTTGGAAACGCAGGAAGAGAGTTCCAAACCTTACCGGTTCTCATTATAAAAGAGAGAGATATTAACCAAATGACACCTAATTGATGAAACAAAGACATTTTCCCGAATTCTTGTTATATTTCCCAACCATGACGTTCCCGACACCATTATTAAAAACAGAATGTGGGGCCGACCCTCGAAACGAAAACGATCCACGAAAGTTCTGTCTTGGGCACCGTTGAATACAAGTTCCAAATTAAATCGTCAAAAGAACAGTTTGCAACGAAACTTCGTTTCGAAAAGAACTCGTTAAGAAAGAACTTTGTCTTCCTGAAGCGTTAAGCGTACCTAACTACCTAACTACACAGCTGTTTATTGAGGAACTTGTCAAAATCATGGACTAACAGACACTGGAAGAAGCAAAAATTAAAAAAAAGCTGTCAAGTGCGAGTCGAGCTACGCGCGTACCGAGCGCATCCGTACCACACCACCACACAACATATTAAATAACAATAATTTTTTTTTTCTCCGTGACTTTTACCATTTTTACGACAGGACGTCGACAGTTTAACTTTTCGACATTTCTATTATATAGTAGCAGATGCGCTATAATAACGCATATTCTTTGAAAATTTCAACTGTCTAGCTATAACGGTTCAAAAGTTACAGCCCTAAATAGGTAGGACAGACAGACAGACACACGGATGGACGGGTGGACGGACGGACAACGTAGGCTTAGTAATAGATGGTAATAGGGCGTTTTCACCCTTTGGGTACGGAACTCTAAAAATACTTACGTTATTGTTACGAACAAATGTGAGACAAGGCAAAATATTTTTGATACAAACTAAATAAGAAACCAATCGTTGAAGATAATTTTGGTGAGCTTGCAGAAAGGGTGCGAAACCAGTATGGGGTAGATAGAATTGCTTCTGATAGGTTTTGCTCTGGTGGACCAAAAATGAACTGTTTCTGTAAATGTTTCCTGGAATCGTTTACAGAACATATATGAAACGTTCTGAATCCTTTAGACTCCTTTAGACCGGAAACCAATCGTGGCGGGTTCCTGGAATAGCATAGGTTCATCTTTAATCTTTTCTTTCTTTCTAATTTTTCCTTTTTAACCTTTGTCGCCTATAAATATTTCATTCATTAGTTATAAGTTCTTCTTCTATATTATAATTAGTTTAGATCTAGTTTAGATAGTTATTTAGTTTATTTACAATTGTGTATCCCCCTTCTTGAGAACATGTAAATAAATTTAACGTTCTGAATTAAAAAAAGAAACTTTATTTATATTCTAAACTAACCGCGTTGGTTTTCTTTCTTAACTAAATTTTTTGATGGTAAAAAGTTATTCTATCTATTCAGCTCAACAAACATCAAAATAGGACTAGTGGGTAGGTAGTAGAAAAGATTTCGTTTTTCTTCTTTATTTATTTATTGGGCTTTTATATGCTATAATGCTAGCCCCATCGTGCTTTGATCTGTTTATCTAGTTATAGGTCCATGCGAAAATATTAGGAAATATTATAACTCGACGGCATCTTTTCGGGTAAAACCTGGGCCGCATCGTCATCGTAACCTTACAAACATCTCTACTTCATTCCTTTTTCTTCGTCGTTTTCGTTTTATAGCTTTGGCTAGTTTTGAAGCTTGTGAGGGACGGACGGGAGTTATGTTTCACACTGTAAACCATAACTCCCGTCTAAACATAGCTTAGCTTTCGAAGTTGACGTTTTTATACAGCTTGGTTGGCGACGCTCTGCCTCAGCAGCTACTCTATATTTCACTATTTTAATACCTACTATATGGAGAAGATTGCACGTTGTAGTACAATCCTTATTGACGGCCCGATAGCTCAGTTTGTAGTGCTAGGTTCTAATCCCAAAATTAGCAAATATTTGTACTGTTTCATAGATGTTTTCTTCCAGTTTGAAATTGCATATCGTTTTCATTATAATATCAAGTCATCAAGTCTGGACTAGATTATGGTACTTTAAATAGAACCAGACAACTTATGTGAACATTTTCAAGAAAAATTTATATTTATTTCATGGGTGACAATTTCCAGGATTTTTTTTTTAATTTTACCTATGCTTTGAGATTTTAAATATCTTAGTTTTTTTTATATATATTTTTTGCGAATCAAATCAGTTTTCAACTGTTATAAACACCGACGACGTAAGGTTTCGAAGGGATGGAAATTAATTATGGACCGTTTCACAATTTCATCAACATCTTCGCCTTGACCGTAGAACTTTTCAAACTCACGAAATTAATTCCCCATTCCTTTTAGAGTGATTTTCACTAACAGACTCTTTTAGAAAGCGTTTAATCAAATTTTTTCATCAATCTCAATTATTATCTCTTACTTGAAGAAGGCCCCCGGGAACCCGAATCCGGGTTGTTTTCCCAATACTTCTTTCCCAAATTAAATCTGGGCGAGGAAAGCCTTTTTCCATAATTGTTTTTGGTCGTTTGTCTCCTCGTCCATTTGGAGCGTTTTGTCCATAATATTGTGCTTAATACGAAACCGTTTCGAGAATTACTTATTATGAGACATTTGTCTTAGGGTCAGTTCTACTTGGAGGAAAAAAAAATGTATACTTACGTCATGCTCATACTAGTATATAAGCGTCAATGCACAGATTCAATAGGTCAATGTAAGAATGTCTGTAATAGAATGCGCCATACCTCGCCTTTCTTACTTCGTCGCTTGGTTCATAATATAAAATCTGTTTTATTCCAGAATCAATCCTTTTCTTATAGCATTGTGAAGCATATAGCATCATTGCATATGCTCACGACTATATTCCCCAAGGGGGTAGTCAGAGATATTCTGAAACCTCAGAACATCCACGTTTCACCAGTAGTACCGAAACTCAGTCTAGCGTGACGGGGAGTGAGCCCGTCGCCACTTGTAATGGACAGTAGGTACAATACATGCTTCGAAATAAAGCAAGCTTGTGAAACATTTTCTTTATAAACGTATGTATTGTTAATACTTTGTATAGATTACGAGAAACTGGAAGCAAATAGAAGGAACACGAATTATTCTTGTTCCACATCAAAAACAGACTGCGGTTTCACGGAGCCCATTTCCTTTGGTTCTAAATTTAAAGTGGGGTAACCCCGGTATGCTAAACGGGGACTTTAATGGAATGGTAAACGTTTTCGCCGCGTAGGAAAAGTCTTAACCAGAAAATGGTCGGGGCCTCTGACGTGGAGTGGGGTCTTAACATTATCTCCGGCTAAATAACATCATTTAATTACCCCACCTTTTCTTTGAAATGTACATCAAAGAAAAGTGGGGTAAAACTGAAACATCGTGCTCATTATAAAGGTAAGTATGGGAATTCTTTTTTTAACTCAACATAATATGACTCGTACATTGCTACATAGAGAAGTGTGCGAGATCCTAAGATCCTTTTTAAAAGGCAGGCATAATCTTGAGATGATCTCGTCATGTCAAGATTGCGCCTGCCTTTTTTAAAAGGCAAAAGTATCGAGCCCATACAGCTATGTAAGATATTTAAATTTTCAATTAAAATGATTCATAAGTAATTAAATATTCCATTTAAAGATGCGTCGGCATCTTTATGATTATCTTTTCCCTCCTTATTATTTTGAAATGTTTACTTTTATCGCGCAGACCCGTAGCCAAAGAAAATATCGCCATCTCGATCACCTAGAAAACCATAGGAAAAACGCTTATTGATATCTAAAAAATATTAAATTTTCTGCAATTTTACACGCTAACAGCATGAAAAGATCTTGTCGAAATAACAGTCGATTTTCACGTAAGAAAAGTCTGACCTATTCACGAGGGCGTAAGGCAATTTATTATTTCTTTTACATTGAAGCGGGTGGGGACTAATGCCCCCAGCTCTGTGACCTCTTATTCGGCCTACACATTTATCTTAGATCTAATAATGGTTATACTTTTTGCATTCTGAACCAATTTATGCCAATATTAATTTCGTATCAATGATTCAGTTTTTCATCGATGTCATGTGAAGAAGGTCGTGTTTAAAAAAGGTTGACACAGTTAGCTTCATAAAGTCCCTTTAAACGCTATAACTTTGGAGTTTTGAATGAGAAGCTTTCGTTTAAAAAGCTTTGACGTCTAATAAAGAGGCATTTCTCCGGTTGAGCCACATGGCAAGCTCAAAAACACTCGACTGAGACGACCGCCTATCAAGCCATGCCAAGCGACTCCCAGTTTTATTTGAAATCTCCAAAATGGCACGTCTATACAAACAGTAGATAAAACTTTAATTAAACAAATTCAAAGCACAAATAAAAGCGAAAATCAAAAACAACAAAACATTGTGTGGTTTTTCCCTCATACAATATACAATGTTCTTGCCCTCATATTGAACTGCCCAAATACTTGACAGGAAATACGAGAATGAATGTTGATTCAATAAAAAGTCTTTGTCAGATAACAAAGGTTACAATCCGAACAGAATATCTTTTTATTTATGAAGGGGAAATAATTTCAGATATGATATTGATAAATAATTAAGCAGAATGAAAGGAAAGGTTAGCATGGCATTATTTAGTAGGCTGCGCGATGTTCAGGCATCCCCTACCTTTCAAACCTAACAAAGCTTTGACATGATAATGTTTGTTTAACATCATCGTAGGCCCTAGCCTTGCATGGCGCGGGCTGATTAGCTATTAGATTCGTTGAGGCGTATCATAGTGCATCAAACATTTAGTGAGGAATTTGCTGCTAGGTTCCGTTTGCTGATGAGGTGGCAATATGGTGGATATGGGTTACAAAAATACAAATAAACATTTAAGGGGGTGGTTAAGACAATCAAACTGAACAACTTTCACTATAGGACCAATATCAAAATCGCGAAAAAAGAAATCGGATGTTCCATCATCATCATCATCATATCAGCCGATAGACGTCCACTGCTGGACCTCCTCCCCCAAAATGAGGAGATTTGCCATAATCGCCATGATGCGATGCGTTTGCGATGTTCCATAATAAACTACAGATCTACTCGAGCTACATATATGGGACAAAAGATTCTTTTTTCGCGATTTCGATGTTGGTCCCATAGTCAAAGTTGTTCAGTTTGTTAGTCTAAACCACCCCCTTAAAAGTTTTCAATTTTTATTTTTACTTCTGTAACACCCTGTATTATCGTGTATTACCTACCATTACCAGATTACAAAATAACGGTTCAGTAGCCCTTCAGCCCGCACCACTGACCTGCCTCCAGCGCAGTATGGCACAACTGTAGAGATATATGTATAAACACACTAAGGTTGTATATTCATCAAAATGCTAACAAACAAACGAAATAAATTAATATACGTACCTTACTTACACTTCGAATGACGATGAGGTTTTAACAAATTAAAGCAAAACCTTAGTGTGGTGTTCTGCTATTTAAATAAATAGATATTATTATATTATTAATTATAAATATATATTACGTTCAGTAATAGTGTATTGTGATAATAACAGTTATTGTATTGATCTTAAATAAATGTATGCATTGTAGGTGGTGGGGGCAACACCCGCCATCATTACTAATCTACTCCTCGTAGCGAGCGGACGTTGCATCCACCAGTTGCGTGTGTAACTTAACTAATAACATATTGTGTAATTATTTACCCACCTCACGCAGTGAACACCACACTTAGGTTCTTAGAACCATCAGATGAATTAATACATAAGTTTATAATTAAAATAATATCTTGCATATTGTTACACAGATTATCGAATCCCATTTAAAGTATCAGAATCAAGTACATACACAAATGTGGAGTGTGGATCTATACCTTTAATACCAGTTCAGCAGAATAATGCGAAGGCGAGGAAAGGAAAACCAACATTGATTTCCAGTTGTTTTTCCTTCGATTTAACGTTACTTTAGTAACCTCGAAAATAGAAGATACAAATCGTTCTACCACTAATAAGGAAGCGAGAGAACCACAGAATAAATAATAATAGTCCCCTAATAAGGATGAAATACCAAACCTCAAACTCAAAATAATGTATTCAATAAATACTAGGAACATGAAGCCCACTTATTAAACGTCAAATCTTTTTTTGCTGCAACCACCGCGTCGGAACGGGTTGTCGTTGTAGAGAAGATGCGGCCAGACTTTATTCTCTAGGGCCAGACAGATAACATCCTTTTTTCAAGTCGGTTTTTTAACGGACTTGAAAAAAGGATGTTATCTGTCTGGTCTGTCTGTTCTGTCTGTCTGTCTTCAGTACTTTTGTACTGAAGAATTTCAGTGCACTGGTGCTGTATCATGGATACAGTGTGTGTGCGATAGTATGCCAAGGTATGGCAGGCTGCGGGTTTGAATCCCCCTCACCACCTAAATCTTTGAGAGTTCAATGTCGTTTTCTATCGAATCAGTAAATTAATTACAACCGTGATACATAGCTGGCACGTGAAACCATCCTATATGAACATAGCTCGTTGTATGTGTAAGTAGTTGTATGTTTTCCTTGTTATAACTGTATTGATTGTGTCACATAATATTAAGTCACACAATCGCAAGTGTAACGTAAAGTAAACAAACAATATACCTGTTATAATTTGTACAGCGTCGAAATTACTTTACAGGGCGGAAATGGGAACTCCCCCCGCATGGTTCCCCTCCTTCGGGACCGACTTGCTGAAGGCAGAACGTTTGAGTGCACGGAAATTAAATTAAGAGGAGTAAAGTATGTACCCCTCCATGCATCTAATGTGAAGCAAACATTTTGCTTTGCTTATACTACGCTGCTTCCTGCAGTGCTTCTTCAAGAAGATTTACATTAATAACGAGACTAGAAAACGTAATAAAATTACACAGACCTACATTACTATGACCTAAGTATCCTGTGCCTACACGCTGTCCCTACAATTTGGAAGCGATCTCGCAACCCCACAGAACATTATAAGAGTGGTTTGAAATGCAAAGTAGAGCTTTTGCTTCGGAGACGGCATAGATTAACATGAATATTGGATATAGATAGGTAACTCGCCTTGAATTTTAGGACGTCCTAATTGCGTTGCCGCTTATTAGCACAAGCGCCACATTATGAAATAAATTGAAAAAGACGATCGGCCGACACGAGGATCGAACTTTAGCTACCCGGATCGTAAGCCGGTTGTCTAGACCGCTACCAACAAGACAGAAGACAGTGATTTATATGGGCGAAATCTCTCACTACTACAACGCAGCGCGTGAGGTGTAGTGTGCTGTTACTCCGATATGAACCCTAGTTCAACACATAGTGCTTCGAAACATAACCGACAGATGGCGGAAGCTGTCTATGGAAAATCAGCGTTCCACTTAGTATATACTAAGATAACATAGCATGGGAGACGGCTGTCGCCACTTGTCTTCCCACTCACGTTGCTACAATTACTCATGCCCTCTCGCTCGTACCACGCCGCGCGCCTTATGGTGTTATGCAAATCATTGCATAACCTGTGGCGACACGTTTCACGCCTACTTTGCACTTCTCTTATAATATTCTGTGCGCAACCCACTCCCATAATTATTCTTCTTAGTACGCCCAAAAAGCTCGTGAGGGCGGTAGTTAACAAGCATTGAAACAATTAGTAGGTAGTTATGAAAATGTTTATTCTGAATAAAAAGTTGCTGCTCGAATTGTAGCAAAAACTCATGTACATTTCTCAAGCTGCAAAGTATTATAAACAATGTTTATTCTAGCATATAAAATGTAATATACTTAAAACCACAGAGGAAAAAAACTAGGACAAGCAACATAGCAAAATGAAATAGATACACTCACGTAGGTATATGGCAACAATGATATGGCAATAAGGATATGCAAACGGAATAGCTTCATTTGTAAGACAAAGTGAATATGTATGAGGGAAATAATACCTCTAATGATGAACTCCTCCATCTGCGGAAGGTAAATCCAATGAAAATAATGGAATACTAGATCAAAACATTTAGAAAATAATTAATGTAGACATTTTTTGACGACCCGGTTGGTGTAAGACGACCCGGTTGGTGTAATGGTTACCACGCCGGACTGCCAAATTTATTAATTTATTTATATATTTATTAATTTATTTATTCATTTTATTTTATTTAATGAGGACACTTTTTTTACAATTTCTCTATATTCAATAAATTAATGTGAAGTTATGGCATAAAATAATGTATTATTTTGGTGACAAATCTCTAAGAAAGAACACAGGAAAGAAAAGAAAATTCAACGCGCAGTATCTAAGTACATCACTTGTTATTCATGTCAGCATGAGCTGATATATTGCATGACAATCGCTCATGCTGTAGAGGAAAGATTAGCCAGTCAGCAATGGCAGTATCGACGCTGATAGCCCAGGGTGCATCATCATCATCATCATTTCAGCCGATGGACATTCATTCCTGGACATAGGATGACATAAGCTTCTCCTAAGGATCGCCATAACGACCGATCTTACGCTGCCCTCACCCAAAGGGTTCCCGCCGCCTTCACCAGGTCGTCGGTCCACCTTGTTGGCCCTACCCACGCTGGCCCGGTACACGGTGACCACTCAAGAACTCTTCGGGCCCATCGGCTATCGGTTCTGCGAGCAATGTGACCCCGCCCATTGCCACTTTAGTTTAGTAATTCTTTGGACTATGGCTATGTCAGCTACTCTGGTTCTTCTGCGGATCTCTTTATATCTGATTCTATCTCACAGGGAAACTCCGATAGCCCTGAATTGATGATAATTAATTTAGTTAAATTAATGAAATTTAATGATAATATGAATTGATAAACGGTGAAAACAAGAAAAGGAGAGATTGAAAGAGGATCCATCAGACTCCATCCATTATTCAACAGGTATATGGGTTATTGGTAGCTATATGGGAGATATATTTGATTTGATTACTCACGGATTTCTGGTAGGAGCTGGCTAGACGCCAACTCGTAGGGTATCGTGCTAGCTCAAAGAGGCACTTAGCACAAACGGTCAGAGATACTTCCAAGTAGCAAACTTCAAATACTAAGGTAATATATTTAGGAAGAATACATTAGTATGTTCTTTCATCGTTCAATAACCTGACCGTGGTTCCTGGCTGGAATAGTTCAAATTTTTTCCCATGGATGTCTAATAATATGTATACCTAAGGTCTATCAAAATTATCGGAAACTATTTTATAAGGTGATGATAAGACTATCAACCTATGCAACTTTCTCTACAGGGTGAAATTGATATCATTAGCATCCTTTTAAACTAAGAGTCTACCCATCGAAATGAACACTTTTACTATGGCAGCAAACCGATCGAAGCAAAAAAAAATCTGCTGTAGCATACATTTGAGTCGCGAACTCGCGCGTCGACATTGCAGTTTAGTATGGAACAGGAAATTTTTTTAGGGTTCCGAACTCAACAAGGAAGCTGATAACACTAATAATGAAAAATTTCTGGAATTGGTATTCGATATTTAGGCTGACACTTAGGTCTTTCCGTTTTTGACACCAAAGTTAAAGTATCCAACTCGCCATGAAAACACGACATAGGTATTCTAAAATAATTTTGGACTCGTTTTATTTGCCTAAGAAAAGTTATTTTTATATAGATCAATTCAGAAAGGTTTGCTAGTGATACGCAATAGCGAATATTTTAAACAAAGCCAACCTATTCCATTAATAAAGATGTGTTAAAAAAATATAAAAAATTATCAATTAAATCTAATCCCCAGGAATCCCCAAGATGATTTTACGTCTAATGTCAAGTCAAAGGTGGCTCTGGAAAACATTTTTTTTTTTTTAAATAATTTGAGTGAGGTTTGGTTGGATAGCTCTAAGTATAAGTCGTTTCAATGCCAACGTTTCCTTTTATCTCGTGATCATAGAGATATAGAGAGTTGCCGACCAACGAGCTAAGTACGAAACCTAGTGTCGCATTACCACCAGTACCACGCGATAGAAAGTATTTTGTTAGCTTGAATGTGCTCATTATCCATTGCGGTATCAGAACTCAACGTTCGAATAATCTGTAGGACTACGCAAGCATTGTAAACTATTTACACATAATATCTCGACGGGCTTTCAGCCTCATAATATATTGAATCCTTACTGTCGCTAGCAATGTGTTCCGTTTTTGCGCATATTGCTGCGACACTGGCCCCGCCCCCTTTTAACATCTTTAATTTATGTGATCTGTGCTCGTGATATATGCGCTCATAGTAAACAGAGTGCGCGAGTCCGACACGCTCTTGGCCGGTTTTTGTAGATTTCTAATGAACAATTATATCAAATTTAATAAGTTTAAAATGTTCTATCGTGTAAAAACTTAATAAGCAAGTGTTTTAAATATGAGAACGATAAATTGTATTTGAAACATCAATATATTTTAGGATATTTTTTAGACACTACTAAAATTTTTTGATCATAATTTTATAATAACATAACAAGATAGGCTATCTTTACAAAGATACTGTAAAAATTTTATGGTTATCTGTGGACGTATTCTAAAGTTATCAACTTATCATCTAATAACTAAGGCATCGTTGAATGTCACATCCGTTAAGGGCCTATGTCGAAAAATAATTGAAGCGAAATGGGCGTGTGATAGCTTATATTACTGCCTGGTGCGAGAGAAAGAGATGGGGCGGCGCACGCGCCTGAAACGACGCAAGCGTAAAACAAACTTTATTTAATTGTGATTTTACTATTTATGAAAGTTCAATTCTGCTCTAATCAAAATTTTTAAAATATCAATCTCTTTTTTTAAATCAAGTCTCGTGTTTCTATTATTCACCGTTTAGCAGTTTCAAGCGTTTATCGATATAGACGGAGGCTACTTTGGCTTGTTTTTCTATCGAGAAAATGTGTCTTAATCTTGTTTTGGCTCTAATCAAAACTTCAATTATATGTTCAATTTACACATATCCGCAAATCATACTTCTACTGCTAGTACTTCATGATATATGACGCTTTGAAGAATCCTATTTTTTTCACATATCCTCTTAATTATATGGGCCCGATCTACTGTGGGCCGGTTTCGTATTTTCTTTTATAAAGCTATGAATTAGGTTATGGAAAAATATAATGAAAACGCCTGAAAGCTTTTATTATTTTGTACTTGTTGTTTCAGCCAAAAAATCTTGAGTATAAAAATTCGTTGTAAACTTTAGACCAAAGATGCCTGAAAACTTTTTTATTTCTACTCTATGACGGTTGTCGAAAGTTTGCTAAGAATATCTTTAGCTTTATCTCTATAAATTCAGTATAAATTGCATAAAATCCCATGCATTTGTATAATATCATACTTACCATGTAGGAATGGAATGACGAGTCAAGTGTCCATATAATTTTACTGTAGTAAGCAAAATGTTACTCTAGGATAGGTACTTGTCGAAATTTCAGAGTTGTAAATGAGAATGTAGATATGTGATTGTTTTTACGACAATTTTCAAACAAAACACACTTATTGTTGTATAACGGGTGTACGGTAGTCGTCGGCAACCATTCGTTTATGCAAAGTATTATCACGATAGGAATCCAATTCTTTTTACGATCAAACAAAAATCATTTCAAACCCATTTTTCGGGTTCGGAACGAATCCTTTTAACAATAAATTTTTATGTTAGATATAAATACAAAGCCATAAAATAAAATAATCTGCATCGCGTATCCATAGAAGTGTCTTTAGAAATTGATTAATGTTGTTAAATTATTGTTTTTACATGAAGAGCTCGGGTTATTCAAGGACCAAGTTAATATAATGTTATAGTTTCATATGAATTGTATGGCAACTTAAGATAGGCTTACTATCTATTACGTATGGGTATTGAACTAAGGCGAAGAACATAACAGTATACAATAATGTTGATCCTGGCTTACAGGAGTTACAGCGGTGGGAATGTGGGGTGGGCCTATGCCAGTTTTTTTTAGTATACAATAATTTGTTTTATCGAAGTCGCTGTCAAGCCGGTACGATTCGCGGCAGGGCTTGCATTAGTTTTTTGGCTTGGCTTGGCACTGACTTCAATAAAACAAATTAATGTTCTTATGATGCGAATTGAGAAATTCTGCGAAAAAAAATCAGCTGTTCCATACAAACATACACGACCTAAATGTATGGGACAGCAGATTTTTTTTCGCGATTTCGATATTGGTCCCATAGAGAAAGTTGTTCAGTTTGATGGTCTGATCATCCCCTTAAAATATTTCAGCTAGTTTTGTTAGACCTTATATAGGCTGATGTTGACGTTTGAGGATAACAATGGAGGACATTGCGAAGGTGATGGGTCTACGGAGATTCGTAGGTAGGTATACTAAGTCTAAAATCTGAATTACGAGTAGTTGTAGTCAATGAAAGTATTACAATACAATCTTAGTTTTTCAAGAGTATTGGAACTCCAATCATCATCATCATCATATCAGCCGATAGACGTCCACTGCTGGACGTAAGCCTCCCCCAAAATGGGGGGATTTGCCATAATCGCCATAATCGCCACGCCAGGCAGGCTTAACTTCAATACTTACAGAATAATGGATCATTCATTAACACTATACCTCAAAACGTCGTCATTCGTCTCCTTAACACCATTTCAAACAGTACAATGTGGCCATTATTCTTTGACTACTTATATAGGGACTAGTTACGCGTGTAATTCTACTAACAAACATTTCTGACACTTTTTGCGGGGGGCGCAACATGAAATCCGCAACTTTGGATTTTATTCCCATAACTTTAGATTCTAATATTGAACGTAAAAAATCATGAAAAGCAGACTCGCGTGAACCCCAAACGTTCTAACCTCGAAATTATTGTTTCGCAATTATAGGCTGTCTCGTTTAGTGATAAGGTATAAAATTGAATGTAAATGCATATGATTAATTGATCTTATACCGTGGCAGAGGGGAAATGCTACCGCAAGGCTAGTCCTTATAATAAATAGTCAAAGCCATTATCCCTTCTGGATGCATTGTACGGAACTACGCTGCCCCCTCTATCAGAAAATAGGTTATTTTTGTATTCTAATTTTAAGTACCCATAATATATTAACAATCTATGGACTATGTCTGAAAAACAATAATTTTTATAATTTGTTTTTTGCTCACTACACTACTTTGCACCTTCCGAATAACGGCGATTTTCCTACACAAATATAAATAAAAAATAACATAACATTGTTCTCATCTCTTCTTACGGTTACATTAGGTTTGGAACCCTCTATGTGCGAGTACACACCTCGCTCACTTGGCCAGCTATTTTTAGATTCTTAGATTCTTTATTGTACACAAAAACATAATTATGAAAAAAAATTACAACAACTCGTGATGTACAAAGGCGAGCTTAACTCTAAAACTCTATTTTTACTATAATAAACTTATTAACATCCCAAGATAATATTTTAATCTGTACATATTGTTCTACTACACCTTCGTTAAAGGAAAATATCTCCATCTCATCCGGCGATTTCATCTGGTTTTCCGTTAGTTAAGAGTTTGCAGTAATGGAGCTGTGAAGGAAACTTCGACATCGGGAATGGTACCAGCAGTTCTTAACTTAACAGACGAAGTCAGGCCAGAAACTTTGTCAATAAACACTTAGTTTTGTGAAGCTGTCACACAGCTGCTTGAAGGTTCAACATTCTTCTTCTCATAAGTTTTCATCGCAATCAGTTGAGCATACAGGGTGTAACAAAACATCCGTGTAATATTTAAAGCGGTGGTTTACTTTAGACCATCAAACTGAACAACTTTCACAATAGAGCCAACATAGAGAAAAAACTCTGTTTCATACAAAACTGCAGTATGGACTCGACTGAAATGTCCCATACATACAGCAGATTTTTTGTATGTCGTCTCCATAGTGACATTTGTTAGTTTGATGGACTAAATCACCCTCTAAAATTCCACTATAGGGTGTTTTGTTTTGTTAGACCTTCTTTAAATCCTTTTTGGAGTTATCGATAAGGCACTCAAACAGCCCAATTATTAGTTTCTTACTTAAGTGCACTGCGTTGCTGAGTTCTGAGGACTTTTTCAAAATGTAGAATATACGAATTTTTCGAAGTTCTTGACGATCGCTTTTTGTATCACCAGAAAAATCTAGTCGCTCTTGCCATAGTAAAAATATAAGAAGTAGACCATCTTCAGCCCCGTACAAGAGATAATTAGCTACTCACTCACGGACACTCAGGGTTGCCTCATTACCGCATACGTGTATGTGGCGCATACGTGACACGCGGAGGTATTGTCAGTGTGTGCGTGCTACGAGGCGTACGTACTGGCGGGCACACAAACAAGCCGCGTTTGGTACCATTGTATGAAGATGTTCTACTGCCTATACTGTGCTCCTGCTTTAATTGTGAAGTAAAGGTACCTATGTGACAATTATTAATTAAGACCTTGGTCAGCGAAAATAAACTAACTTGGTAGAAGATTTTTTGCTAAAAGTAATTTGTTTTTTCTTATTTATAAATTAATGGTGTTTTGCTTGTGTCCTGCATCGCATTTCTACCAACTTCGAGTGAGTTTTGGGAGTATCGTTATCTTATGTACCTACCATAGCTACTTACAAAGACACATTTGAGCTAATAAAAATGGTAGAGCCACGTGCAAGCTTGAAAGCACCAGATACGCTACCACCCACTAAGTAACAGACTTGCTGACATGACTTAACTTGAATACTACAATACTTGACCACTTGTGGTTTTCGCTGGCATCTAGCGTGTCGCGAATTCGCGATCATAAAAGCAAAAGCCAATGACTAAAAAAGGTGCCTTTTTTCTTTTCGCCTCTTTTTTCAGGGCGGCCATGAATCAAACTTGAATATTATAGTTCTGAATAAAGTTACGAACAAAACTTTATGACAAATATATTAGTATATCTATACACTCAGTCCGAATGGAGATATATACAACGTGTTAATGAATTAACGCAAAACTAGAAAGTAGTTTGTTTAGAAGCGAGAGCAGAATCGAATTATCATGGTTTCAATATGGGTAATTTTTTCAAAACATTAAGTAATTTGTTTGTAAATTTAAAATTTACTGAACCCGATGTCAACCCACCGCACGGGCACACTCACCCTACTTACTACCAAAACAAGATTATTAAAATGTATCCATGAGAACGTTAGCGCTTTCATGCATTGCTCAAATGATAACAAATCATTTTTGTCTCAAAACTTAAAATGCGAATAACTTTAAATTTTAACTATCAAAATAATGAAATTATTGTTTCAATCTAATTATTTTGTTGTAAATCAGTTGGGGTGTATGAGGTTTTGCGCTAATTTATTAACACGTTGTATATATAACTTCAAGCCGTTATATCTCCGTTCAGACTGAGTTTAGGAATATACATGTAATAACAAGTTTAAGAGCGCCCATGTCGTTTTTCTCGTTTAAATGCTTTGTCGTGGGTGGCATGCTAGCCGTGCTGAACTAAAATATTCAAGTTTGGTTGTTGGCCGCGCTAAAAACAACATCGAAAAATAAGGCGCCAACCTTCCATACAAAACCCGCATTGTGTTTTTGGTAAAGCTATAATTTCAGACTTTGAATACCAAATACACGTTAAACACGTCTGATACAGACAGGATGTCAGTGTGAACAATTACAGTATTTCAAATAAACATTTCCCTTAATTAACACTTATAGCTACGCATCAAGTCTAAAAATGCCTTGAAATACGGGACTTCTTATGTGTGTTAGAAGTAAGTTGGGTTTTATTTCACGCACCTCTGTAAGTTAAATGCTTTCAGAGCTGGTACGCGGGGTGCTGAGCCGTGATAATTTAACTTCATAAGCTGTAACACAGAAAAGAGATATAACAGTACAGAAACTTCATGCAAGTAGCTCTCGAATCGACACACGCGCACAGATGAACGCCACACGGCCCGCTGAGGGGCGCAACAGTAGGACTAGCATGCCAACCCCAACAAAACAGCAAAAATCGAGATGTGTCCCTATCTTTGTTCCTACTTTGCGTATGCGAAAGCCAGCGCGCATGACGGTTTTCTCGTTTTGTCGCTTTGTCGTGGGTGGCTTGCTAGTCCTGCTGTAATGAAGGCCTCTCATGCCACCCCCGAGAAAACGATAAAAATCGAGATGTGCCTCCATCTTTGTTACTTTGCGTATGCGGAAACCAGCGCGCATGACATTTTGCTCGTTTTGTCGCTTTGTCGTGGGTGGCATGCTACTGTTGCGCCCCGAAGTACCTCAGCGGGCCATGTGGCGTTCATCTGTGTGCGTGTGTCGATTCGAGCGCTACTTGCATGAAGTTGCTGTACTGTATATCTTTTTTCTGTGTTACACAGCCCGCTAAAGTACTTCACCTTAGCGGGCTGTTTATAATGTAAGTACGTTTGTCTGTGTTCGTGCGTCGATTCCAGCGCTTGCATGTGTGGTATTAAGAGTTACAAGTAGTTGCTCTGATTGTCTCGTGGTAGCCATAAGATCCCCTCGTGCGCTGGACCTGGATCTCTATTTTTGACATTAGGACGTCCCGGAGTGTAGGGACACGTCGCGATAGTAACCGACGCTATGGATAATGATAGATGTTTGGGCCGGGATGCTCGTACTCCAATACCGCCGCTACTCATGCCGGGCTATGCCTGGACACATCCTTGCTTCTTATCACGATGATCTTCTATAAGTATATTTTCTTTCTTCTATACAGAGTAACTTCGTAGAAAGTGCTCATTTTTCTTCCATGCTATCAGTATCGTTAATAGAATACATTACTGGCAAAATTTTTTTTTTTTTTTTTTCAATTTATCCACCCTAAAATTAATGTAGCGTTGCCACACTACACTCGGGAGTCGAAGGGGTTTAAGTGTCGTATATTGAAGCCACTCGAAAAATACATAGTTGCACTTATTTATAACTTACAAACTACTTACGTAGCTAAACGTCATTAACGCGAGGCACACTACATTGGTTCAGTTACCATACTATACTACACCTGAAGTTGCTTTACTGTATATATCTCTTTTCTGTGGCTGTTATGTAAAGGAGCGAGGCTGCTAACTCCAAAGTTTTCTCATTGCCACAGATGCCTGATGAGATGAGATAATATGATGATGTTTATGAAAGGGCCTTTTATAAGATTACTACCCAAATAACAATTTCATGGTCGAGTAGACGTCCTGGAAGTTATATAATTATAGTCGTATAAGTTCCGTAAGCATGTTCATTAGGGCCCATTTAATACGGCTTATCGCCCTAAAAGTGACGCGTAACAGTCGTATAAGGACCTATTTGTCGCACAGTCGGCATATAAATGTCGCCGATCCGACTTTTCGACGTGTATGGGTCCACAATACGACATTTATATACCGTTATGGTCGTGTTGCCGTCGCTTACACGTCGTATAACCTAATTTACCGTACGAAAGCCGCGGCTTTAAATGTGAAACGATTTTCTCCGCAGTAAAAACAAAAACAAATTTACAAAACTGACAGCCATTTTAATTTGTAATTTTTATCTTATAATATTAAACTATTCGAACAGAAACATGTAAGCGGCAGTCTATTGGGAAGTTATGTTTCTTGATTAATGTGAGGGATGTCTACAACTCATTTTCAATGCGGTTTCGAAATTCTTAAGTTTCAATTAATTTTAATTGATATTTTAATTAGTGACTAGGTAAGCCATCACCCTTTTTGGAAGAAAGATAGATAGAGCTTGAAGTGCAAGATAAATATTCTTTACTTTACATCTTTTAATCGTTTTCCACTTGTTTGGATCCATTTTACGAATAATGAAAGAACATTCAAACACACGGTACAACACAAAATGGTGGATATAAATGGTGTTATAAACAAGGTTTGCAATACCGCTTACATTATTTTTTGTGATATAGCAGTCGTATTGTGGTCCCTAAAGTCGTATACAGTTTACAGTCATGCCAGCTACACGACTATTACATAATGGTTACTATTACGACGCATACACGACCACCGTCCCGTTAGTATTACTATTAATGAAAATTACATGACTAAATTGACATAACATCGACCTTTATGCGTCAATTACGTTAACACGACTAAAAGTCATATAAGAACGGCGTATAGACGTCGCCGTGAACACCACTATTTATAACTGTCGTATAAAATACGTCGACAGAACGTCTATATGACATTATTATATAACCAGACGTATAAAACACCAGTACACGACGAAGAGTCACATAAATTACCGTAATTGAACTTTTATAGAACCGAATAGTCTTATAAATGGTTGTTTATACGACCAAATTTTTATTTGGGTATACAGGTTGTAAGGAAAAGTATCATTACCCTTTAAACCGCATACTCTACCCAAACTGAAAAACTTTTACTATGGGAGCGAACCTGTCATAACAAAAATAATCAGCTGTTCCATTTCATACGTTTGAATCGCTCGATTGCATGCAGTTTAGTATGGAACAGCATATTTTTTTTCATAACCGCAAATCATCATCAGCTATACAGGAGCTGGATACCGCAGTGCATTCATAGCTAAGGTGAAAAAAAACAAAATTCTCATCCAATCTTCTAATCCAATTTACAAATCTTTGAATTTTGAAAATTCTATCTTAGCGCGAGCACTTTGGAGTCAAAAAAAATGAGTGCCTTTCAAGTTTATAGCATTTATTTTTATGTAAATTTCACCAAGAGTCAGTGAGTGAGTATCTAAGGCTCTTATGCATGATAAAACTGTAGAAAATACGACTTTCCAGTTTATAAACTCTGAAACTGGCGTGGCCGATTTGTATTGAGTGTTACCATTTTTGCGATTTAAAACGTTAGATAATCACTTGTTTTTTAGTTATGGATTCTGTTCGAATAGTTTTAAACCTATGTTTTCATTTGTTAACATCTAGACCCTTCTCTCCCTAGTTTTTATCGCATTACTTTATAATCATCATTATCATATCAGCCGATTGACGTCCACTGCTGGACATAAGCCTCCCCCAAAATGGGGGATTTGCCAATCGCCACGCTTGGCAGGCGGGTTGGCGATCGCAGTTGGATTTAATGTGTGTACTCAGAGGATGCTGCTGCCAATCCACCGGTAGATCCCTTAGTCGCCTTTTACGACACCCACGCCCACGGGAGGAAATGGGATGGTGCTATTCTTAACACCACACGGCCAAATAAATAAAAACCCTTTTATTACTTTGATCTATGTAGCTGTATCTTTGCTTTCATGTAGTAATTTTAGTAGTATGTGCTTTCATGTACCAGTTTTTTCAGTTTTTGTTAGAAATAGAGGTTTCTAACAATTATGTACAATAGAGCGTTATACTACAACAATAAACTCATTACTTAATAAACTCACTCAAACAGCGGAACTTTCAAATCGATATTTTCAACCTTAATAAGTACCTACCTCTATTATTAGAATGTATTATAACCATTGCAAAATCTGCAAAACTTTCTGCTCTGAAAATAATTGTTCAACGCTCTTCTTCATTTTCCTCTGAAATATTGTAAAATATTTCACAAAGTAAGTAGTTTCAAGACTTCGTCGAAATTCGGCGACTGTAAATAAAATATTTTAAACTGGAATCATCAAAGTATTTTTCTAAACAACTTCAATGCTTCACGCAATTTAGATTTGAAATTAGATATATTTATTTTCAATTTTCATCTGGAGATATACGAGTAAGTAAGTAATCTTTAAGATCTCCAAAAGAAATTCAATTTTCGAAATGAATTGAACTAAAATCTTGGCAATTAAATTCTCCAAATTACAATTTCAGAATTTCAAGCGTCTACCTATACGCTTCAAGGACATTCTGTAATTAATTTGCACCTTCTTAGAAACTTGTCTCCGCTTCCAAATTTAAATAGGTTAGGTAGGTATTCGTATATTAGAATCTGCCAGTATAGTAGCGAGAAATCCATAATAATTAAAACCAAATTCTTCTATCGTTCAAACACGAGACACATCTTATGACAATCGCTTATGTTGTACCTAGTAGAAAGATTAGCCAGTCAGCTATGGTCGCATCAAGGCCGACTGCTAAGGGTGCGCCGGACGAATTCGGGTTTGGTCACTCGGAGGACATAATTGCGTAAATGAAAATATCGGACTGCGCGATTAAAATATAGATAAAAAGCTAAAAACAGTCACCAGGAATTAGTCAATTATTTCGATATAGCCCTATAAATTTTAAAACACAGTTCGCTTAACCGCGGCCTCTGTTTAAGCTATAGTTAAAGTGAAGTAAAGTATCGATGGTCGAAAATTGATCCCCTGGCAAAGGGGCCGTTGTCTCATTTGGGACGCCACGTGCGTGAGCACCTTTGCTCCTTCCTATTTGGATCGGACCATGCGAGCCCCGGGTTCAGCGGCGGAGAATGCGGCTAGACTCAAGCAGTCCAGGTACAGTAATTTGGTACCGGCTTACGACTTCGTACCGGTCGCGTTTGAGACTGCGGGTCCATGGGGTACCGAGGCCAAAATATTTGTGCGGGAGATCGGGCGGCGGTTGAGAGCTAAAGGCGGCGATCCGCGCTCTGGTGCTTTTTTGGTGCAGAGGTTGTCTTTGACCGTCCAGAGGGGAAATGCCGCTAGTGCCGCATGGTCCTCATGGGGACCATGGAGCCGGGGTTGCGTGGAGCTTGACCTTTGAGTGAGTCTTAGTCTTTATGTTGACGAAGCGTGTTGCAGATTTAGAATGTATAGGATTAAGTTTTTGACGAAGCATGTTGCAGATTTCGAATGTATAGGATTAAGTTTTTGACAAAGCATGTTGCAGATTTAGAATGTATAGGATTAAGTTTTTGACGAAGCGTGTTCCTGGTTAAATATATATATTCTTGACGAAGCATGTTGCAGATACAGACATTTTGCAAATCTAGTTTAAATTTCAATAAATAAAGAAAATTGTCATATTATAGTAAAGTATAGTTATACGAAGTAATGATATTCGTAGATGATTGCTGAGTTATCCCGTGGTTATTTTAATTGTAACACTGTCAAAATAAATACGGAAACGATCTCAATCGTATCTGTTGTTTATAAGAATATTTAGGTAGGTAAGTGTGTTGTACATTTTGCAAAAAAGACTTGACACCTGGACATGCCGTCCTTAACACTTCGCTGGTGACGACCTACGTTGTGGGTCAGCAACAAATGGGCCGGAGCGCGAACGAAAAATACCCATGTACGGAGTCAGATATATTGCATTTCACCTGTGCTTATGACTTACCGTGCGAGTCACCGAAAACTTTACACCTATGCGGGTGACCCACGAGGCGAGTCACGTTGACACTTTCGTGCGCACTACCTACGAGAGGGGTCGAGTTCTGTTGCACTTCGCCTGTGCTCATGACCTACATCGTGAGTCACCTAAAACGCCTGTGCGAGTTAACTACGAGGTTAGCCATTTTGACATAAAGAATATTGTGACAGTTTAATTTTCTTTCAAAAATGTATATTATGTATAAAATGGTATTAAATGGTACAAATTAAGTATTTCATCGTTTTTTTGCTTCTGTTACCTTTAAAGCTTCTTTTCTTCCTAATCATTACCTACATATTTTACGTGAATTAGTTTTAAAATTAACTTTCAGAGATATGAAAACGAAACCATGTCAGAGCGGTGAATGCCGTTTAATTTATTTTAATGAGGGTCTACTCTGTTTGTAGTGAAATATGATAAGAAGAACCCGGAAATATTAACGACGTCCGTCATACGGTAAGCTTTCCACCATCAAAGCAAAAACTAGTGTATTTTTCCTCTAATTACCTCTTTTAAAATGCAACACGAAAGCATATTGTGATATTCCTTTTAATTATTCTTGCCAACGAATGATTTATTTTATGTGACAACATAGTGAACTAAAGAAAACTGGCGGAAGGACTTTTATTTCAGACCCAGTCTCACCCAGTCTTAGAGGTACGGTAGGTGCACGTAAATGAAACTTATGGAAGTGCTACTTGGGAATGTTCCTCCATTGAAAAGGGAAGATCTTCCACCAGGCTAGTGAAGCATGGGGACCGGCCGTGGTCCAATAGTTCTTAGTTGGACCTTGTATATGTATCGAATCTCTGTGATTATTTCTCTTGCGCGATGTATGTATTGCATTCGATTTTGAACCTTATTTGTATTAGGTTACGAGTTACGTATTCACGGTGAACGTTGTCTTTGTATGGAGCATATTTCCGAGGGCGACGGTATCGCCATCTGTTGGCATCTTTGCTATAACAAGTGGGTGCTGACATCAATAGCAAGTTCCCACAAACTTATCAATACGAGTATAGATTAAAATGAAACTAACGAAAACGCAGAAGTTGAAGTATGATCTTTATCCTTCAAAGAAAACCTGATGTAACCTTTCCCATTCCTTTCCAATCAATCTTCTATTCATTCATGGTTCTTATTTTATAGAAAATTCTGGATAGCCGTAAAATTATTATGAGAATTGAAGAAAATGAAAATGAGTGACACTGTCAGTTCAAACAGGGTTTCTTCAGGTGCCTGCCCACAGGTGGTGCATTGGAGACTCCCTCTGGGGTCTGATGTCAAGTTGGGTTACTAATTGTAGAGGTGAAAGTTGGCCTTCGCGGTTCACTCCGGGAAACGGATTTACTAACTTCTCTTCACTTTACTTGTCTTCACGAATCTCCTGATGTTCTGACTACAATATTCTAACAAGATTAGAGGTAAAATTGTATGCGGTACGTATTAAATTATCATTATCATTAACAATGCTTTAGAATATCAAATTGAACGTCTTTCTCTAAGTAGCCCAGTCATTTTACGGAGTTTTGTTAAGCGGGGTAGGGAGTAATTACTAATTGGACTTTTAAACTGTAACCGGAACCATTAAGTGACAAAAGGACTATTTTAAAGCATATTAAAAAAAATTCGCTACTCAACATAGAAATCAAAATTATGTATCCCAGAAGGATTTTAAATTATTTATATTAATACCAATGCACTCATTTGACTAATATTTAACAATATAAATTATTTTTGAGCAATAAAATAGGCAATGAAATTTAAAAAATGAGGTATTTACACCATGTTTGTAGTATGTATAATGGTAAAGCCTTAAATGTGGGCAAAAAAAAAACCATCAGGTTTTTTAGAACGAGATAATAGTTTTTAAAATTGGAACTGTTGCTGACGTGATTTTTTTTAATTTTGGTACATTTCTAGGCTAAAATTGGCTCTTCAATATTATACCGTAAAAAATATCAATTACTAATTAGTCCCAGCTCAAACCGTAAAATGACTGGGCTAAAGGGACCAACACTGAAATCCCGGAAAATCTGCCGTAATACCTACATTCGTTCTGTTCATTTTAGTCCGGCAGCGAGCGATTAATGTTTTCTATCGAAGCGAAAGTTGTTCAGTTTGATAGTCCTGTTTAACTATGTAGGTACCGCATTTTATTTTAGGTATGCCATGTATTATTAGATTAGATGCGACTAGAAAGAACGCAAGAAAAGTTAATGACCCGGTAGATATCAGAAAACGGGCAATATAGGCCGGTATAGTACAGCCGATAATCTGACGACAAGCTCTGGAGAAATGCCAACCTGTCTGCATGACCAGAAACATTGGCTATTGAGTTACTACTTCTCCCGAGACGCGTGCCCAGTTGTATCTGGTTTTGAATAGCACCAACCGAGACGGGTGTCATAAGGAGCGAATCATCCTTTGTGGTATCGGCGACGTTATTGATGCCTACACTGTGTGACTACCGAGTAGATATACTGTAGTACGTACCACAGGTTTCTATGTCTTTCGGATGTACCTGCGCAGTTGTCAAATTTTAATATCCAACTACGCATGTACATCTTCGCGGGCCTGAAATCCCTTGCCACGATTGGCAAATTTTTTTATCGCCCTTTTGGCTGCTATCCGACATTACACCTTTTGATTACTATATTACTTCGGGTTTTGACGGGGACAAGGGTCTGCTGCTCTGCGCAAACGAAGATTGACGAGGGGAATTAGGGTTGAACCTCATTTGGCAGTACAGAATCGAATTTGTTCACACTCCATCCTTTTCTGTTGTTCAGGACCCTCACTTGCTAGAGCGAGAATGATAGCGGGAATGCGATAGCACGCGGCAGCGTAGGAAGTGCTGCGACCTTTCTTGCTCTAGCAAATGACATTCCTGAGCTATAGAAAAGGATAAAGCATGAAAAAATGCAATTCCGTGCTGCCAGAGGATGTTCAACCCTTATTTTCCTGATGGTACTGTATACCACTACATGCGCAGCGATGCTGCCGCTTGCTTTTGTGCGTGAACGTTCACAAACTAACATATAATAACTAATATAATTATTCTTATGATACGAGACCGAGCGGCAGCTCATGCTGTACAGGCAAAGCGCATGCTGTAGTCGCCGTAAACCGACGCGACAGTGAGCAGGTTCTCTGTAGGTTAACCTATTCGGGCTATGGTGGTGTGGTGTGACTACCGGTTAAAGCTACTGTATCCAACGGTTTCCTTTTCCATAATATTCAGGAGTATTAACGAAGAGATAGTGTATCTGTGCTTAGCGCGCATACTTATGCATTTAATTATATCCTTTAAATATACCCTGACTGCTTGTACAATTAAGCGGTTGCTCAATCGGCTGTGAGCATCATATTCCTTAATTATAAATCAAGTGTCCCAGCCACAGAGTTCCCGATATGATAGTCAAAACCAGACTGACATGAGTAAACGGCAATAGACTTTTTCTCGATAAGAATAACTGTAGTTGTCTGACTACCTCTGGTACAGATAGATTTGGATGCACGCCAACCATCAGACCACCTGACCATAGACCAGGAACCTTCTGCTTATAATTCTACATTTACGTACTTCACTGGATTTGACATGTTTACATAAGTATCTCGTATTGCAATTTACAAGCAACAAAGGAAAACGCCCAATCCAGTAGGCCTAGCATGCCACCCCCGAGAAAACGATAAAAATCGAGATGTGCCTCCATCTTTATTATTTTACGTAGGCCAGAAAGAGCGCGCATGACGTTTTCGTTTAAACGCTTTGTCGTGGGTGGCATGCTAGCCGAGCTGTTTCGCCTCAAAACTGGTAAAACGACACGTTAGTAATTTTCTCTATGTACTCAAACACTAATTCTGTGCTTAGCTGATTCAATATTTCTAATGAACCATTTACCGCGCTTTTAGCATCGCATCCGAAAATTCGTGATATTTAAAGTAATGAACTGTCTGTAGAAATGACGTCATATTAAAATCGTGACAAAAAAATATCTTCTTCTTTCTTCAGTTCCAAGAATCATAACAAAGGAAGTTAATTGATTAAATTTCCTCTCAACCAAAAAAAAATCATTGACGAGAAGTTACTTTGGTATTCAAATTACATTACTGCGTTCGTGATCTTTTTTGATGATTTATTTATAAATGGAACAGAATTTCTTTACAGTAAAAAATGAAAGCCTGTTTCCAAATGTAGGTATTATTATGTTAAGATTACTTTATAAAAAATAGAACATTGACTGTCCCACTTCGAAGTCTTTATATAGCTTGCCAAACAGTTGTCTGATATTAAAAGTATCATAGGCCAAGCTCAGTGCATCGTGCAGTGCAGAGCGGTGGGAATCGCACGCATTGTGCACTCTCGTAACAATTTTCAGTGCAACTGTGCTCCCGAGTTGCGTGCATCCGTGTCACAGAATTCGCAGTGATGTTTGCGATGTGTCGAGTAAACATCGAGCGGCGACAGGCAAAGTTGTAATGCGACAGCTGTGTGCGCACTGAATCTCATTGTTCCACTTCGCTACTTTTATTCAGGAAAATCTCATCTCGAAAATGTTACAGCAATGGGGCGAGTACCTACTTTTTACTTTTATGTTTTCCTCGGGTAACTTCAGCGGGAATTTACTCGGAATCGAGTTTTGTAACTTAATATTGCCTAGGTCGTATTAAATTGTTTAGAATGAATTTTAAAACAAAGTTTCTTGTTTCAATGTTGTTGTATTTTACAGGAAGAGTATACGTGACTGTTATAGCAATGACTATTATTTTGAGTAAAGGAGAATGCGCATTTTTAAATTTTGAATCTCTTAAAAAGAGTTTAAGCGTTGGTAAGGGAAATGTACTACTTATGCAATGAACACATTCGCTTCATAGATCGTATCATATTCTAACAAACGTAGGATTTATTATGTATTCTTGACAATCTTCCAGGGGCAATATTTCCACCGAACACAGTCACAGAAGTAGCCTTCGCTTCGGCTCTCGCCAGAGCGTCAATGGAAAGTGAAAAATACCATTTCGTTATGAAAGTGGTTTATGTTCAGAATGGTGATAGCTTCGCAGCATCACAAGCAGGTAGGCTAACGTAACTAATGTGCGACCCTTTGATACATCAAGAAATATTCTAGCTTTTCTTATCAACGGTACACACAAACCTTCAAGAAACTGAACACCACGAGTACCTTAACTTTGGTTTTCACATTATTTTTAGTCTTCTATTGACAATTAACGTCTAATTAGCAGTTTTCTGAAATACGTACAACCTACATAATTGTTGTGTATTCGTAACCAATTTCCCGCTGTAATTTTTCTGTTGCAGCATGTGAATTGATATCCGGTGGAGTGATAGCAATATTTGGACCTTTGGATGGTATCTCTGCATCGGCGGTAGACTCACGCTGTCGTGCTGCCAGAATTCCTCACATACAAGTTAGTGACATTATACAGGGTGACGTGAAATTGATATCATTAGCATCCTTTTAAACTAAGAGTCTACACATCGAACTGAACAAATTTTACTATGGCAGCAAATCGATCGAAGCAAAAAAAGATCTGCTTTTGCATACATTTGAGTCGCAAACTCTTGCGTCGACATTGCAGGGATTGTATGCATATATTGCAGGTATTGTATTGTATTGTCGGCATTGTATGGGACATCTGATGTTTTATTTGCTCCGATCGGTTTGCTCCCATAGTAAAAGTTGTTCAGTTTGATGGTTACACTCTTAGTTTAAAAGGGTGCTAATGATTGCCTGTATTTACCCTTCGACAAAAGTTTTAGACCTGGTAAACGAAGATTAGTCAAATCCTTGCTCATTGTTGCCTTAATTTCAAATTGTTATCAACTTGGAACACAAGCGACTAGGCCAATTTAATCTTTAGGCATTTGGCATTTCGGGCAAATTGCAAATTAACCATGTTTGTTAATACGTGAAAAGAGGGAGATTTTTAAGTAAATAACCGAAGCCTTCCTTTCATTTTGTTGATGCATTGAAAGAAATAGTAACGAACGGCGTTGTGTTTTTTTTAAATTGCATTGTTGTATATTTCTGTTTTGGTGTGCAATAAAATTATAATTGATTGATTGATTGCTTTAAGTTTAAAAATGAAAATGAAATGCAGTTAAAACAAATCGTAAAATTAAATTATATCTCAACAGGCAGCATGGCGGCCGCCGCCCATAAGAGGAACTAAACAACCAAGTCCGCCTGGGATCAACTTATATCCTGAAGCCGTGGCTCTTTCCAAAGCTATAGCACTCTTCATAAAAGACAGTGACTGGAATACATATACACTGCTCTATGACGACGATTATGGTAACATTTTTCGTGTTAAATAGCACTATAATGCTTCTAATCTCTCAAATGTATATTATCAACCTGGAGTGCGATTTTTGAATCTCATACGTTGAACTTAGCAGTTGAAAATGTTTGGAGATACGCATCTTTCTACTGCTGATTTGACTTTCGAAAATTGCACTCCTGAAGTACGATTTTTGAAAGTCAAATTAGCAGTAGAAAGATACATATCTCCATAGTAATTTTGACATTTTCAACTGCTGAGCTCAGCGAATGAGATTCAAAAATTTGGAATCCTGGTTTTACATAGCTTAAAACCTTCTAATAATGTCCATTGGAAGATTTGGAAGCTCACTGGTACTTGGGCTCAGGAACGATTCCATTTTATCCTTTTCCAAGTACAGACGGCGTCATTCTCTTTGTTCGAACTTTACTTACCACATTGTTGCTAGTGTGTAATGAGTGTATGTTATTCTGAATAATTACTTTAGGTATTTACTTATTTCACGATTATTTTATTTTTGTAATTTCACCTCATGTTTTGTGTTGTGGCTCTAGCTTGCCCATAGCAAGTTTTTATTCTGCTTTTGCCAGGTCTCATGAGGCTTCAAGAAATATTGAAGCATGCTGACCCTGAACACAAATGGCTAGTAAGAAGGCTAGCTGCTGGGGAAGACAATCGACCGTTGCTGAAAGCACTAAAGGCTACTGGTGAAACTCGTATCATTCTTGACTGTCCTGCAGAGAGAGTCCTCGAATATCTACGTCAAGCAAACGAGGTCAAATTCTTTGAGGATTACATGGTAGGACAAATAATAAGCCCCCGTTATTAAATAATTGAATTGGGTGAAATCAAGGAAACTAGAGTGTCTTGCTCACACTTTAGACTGTTCATTAAAGATTATTATTATTATTATTATTTTTTTGGTTTTGTTTTTTCTTTCTCCCAGTTGTTCCTGGGGTAGTTTCCATTATCGCGGGCTTTTGGCCAAACGATAGTGGGAAGCTGGTTGTGGTCTGAAGTGTAGTTTGGATGCGTGAGCTGATAAATTAAGTGTGTTATACGTCGATGGATAAAAATTTTCGAACAATTCTGTACGTGTTCAAAATCGCAGCTTTCTGAAGAAGTCTGTATGTGAGTGGGTGTATGTGTAATATGTTAAGACTGGTGTGTAGTGTTTGAGGTATAACCCCTGTGGCTGAAACTATAATTGGTACTGTTTTTACAGTTTGCACCCTCCATTGTGTTTTTAATTCTATTGTTAAGTCTGTATATTTGGTTAATTTGTCTGTATGTGTGGATGAAATGTTGTGTGTATTTGGAACCGCTATGTCAATAAGATAAACAGTTTTGTTTATTTTGTCATGAAGGGTTATATCGGGTCGGTTGTGATGTATGGTTTTGTCTGTTATGATGGTTCTGTCCCAGTATAGCTTGTAATCATTAGTGTCGATAACTAATTGAGGTTTGTATTTATAGTAAGCAGTTTTTTCAGCGATGAGTTTATATTTGAGAGCTAGGTATTGATGAATAATTGCTGCAACTTGGTCATGTCGGTGCTTGTAGTCTGTTTGGGTGATCGCCCTGCATGCTCCTGTTATATGTTGTATTGTTTCAGAGCTACTGCGGCAGTGGCGACATAGATCTGAATGTAGTGTGTTGTCGCGGATTATATATTTGCGGTAATTTTTTGTGTCCATTATCTGATCCTGTATGGCTATCATAAACCCTTCCGTTTCAGGAAAGAGTTCGCCTTGCTTTAACCACGCATTCGACGCTTCTTTGTCCACACTTGGGTTCATCAAGTCACGTCGGTGCCGGCCATGAAGTGATTTCTGCAACCATGCTTCAAATTTTTGTTGTGGTTCTGTTATTTTCTCGTTCGGCAGTGTGGAATGTTCTTTGAGATTTAGTGGAGTGAATTTGTGATCGGCTAGTGTGATCGATTTATGTAAGAGTGAACGCTGTTCTTGTGTATAAAAGAATGATCTTAGTGTAGTGATTTGTTTATTGTGTAGGTTCTGTATATCGATGAGCCCTCTTCCTCCTTCGCTTCTTGGTAGTGTCAATCTTTGTGTACATGACCGTGGGTGATGCTTCCTATACTTTGTCATCAGAGTGTTGATGGTTCGTTGGTGTTTTAGGAGATCTGTTTGTGACCATTGTATTATTCCAAAGGAATAAGTGAGAATAGGGATAGCATAAGTATTGATCGCTTTGATAGTGTTTCGAGCATTCAGGTGTGTATTTAATATTTTGTGTATTCTTGACTTAAACTTCTGTGTTAACGTATTTTTTGTTTCCTTCTGATGTATCTGTCTTGACTGCTGGTATCCTAAGTATTTGTAACCGGTAATGTTGTCTACAGGGTCTATCTGTTCGCCACTATCTAGTTGGTATGTGTTGTGTTCTATTTTCCCTCCACGGACGGATTGTATCTTGCATTTATCTATACCAAATTCCATTAAAATGTCTGACGAAAATGCTTGCGTGATGTCTGCTAGTTCGTGGATTTCTTTAAGGTTACTGCCATACAGTTTTATGTCGTCCATGTACATCAGGTGTGAAAGTGTGTGGTGTGTGCTATTGTATTTGATCTTGAAACCATTATTACTATTGTCGAGTAACTATTTAACACTCTAATGTACACACGGACATAATAATACACAAAATAGAGAAAACATGTACAAAGGGCGAGCTTAAAGATTATAATATTATGAATAAATTATTCATTCGTAGATTTAAGCAAGATAATTTTAACTTGGTTTCTATCTACATACCTTCCCTAATTCCTAATAGCGTGGCTATCGTAGTATTACCTTAGACATATGACAAAATCCTCTCTAATATAATAATATTATCCTTCTCGTCAATAAGACAAACCGCGTCGCAGACGCGCGGGTATGAGCACTACTTAAAAAGTCTAGTGTTGTAGGTAGTCGCCACTGTTAATCCTGGTTTGGAGATGTCACAGTGGTGGGAATATTTGTTTGGCCCATGCCAGTATTAATAAGACTATTTAATTGTATCATCATATCAGCCGAAAGACGTCCACTGCTGGACATAAGCCTCCCCCAAAATGGGGGGATTTGCCATATTTAATTGTATAATTACTTAAAAGGTATTGATATTCGTTTCATTTCTTTTTCAGAGTTATGTCTTAATGTCGTTAGACGCGCATACATTAGATTTAGAAGAACTGCGATATGGTTTATCCAACGTAACTTGTTTGAGGATATTTAACCACGAAGATTCCAGAACGAGATCTTATTTAGCTGATTGGAAGGTCAGAGGATCTATTGATGTCAAAATTCCTAAGCAGTCATATGAAATTAATGTAAGTATCTACTTGCCCAATCCGCATACTATATTTCTCATTGAAATATATTAAATAAAAGAAACACTTCAGGTCGAAGCAGCATTAGCGAGTGATGCAGCGAGATTAATAACAGATGCAGTAGAAAGTGCTCCAGACGAATTCAAAATTGAACCACAAGAAATCGAATGCAATTCTGATGCTCAGTGGGAAAATGGAGAAATATTCACAAATCATATATTGACGGTAAATCCACACAAACATTATTAAAAATTTCTTTATTTGATTAAGTACAATTTAGAGATATACCTACAATATTAAATGATTATGTATTTGACACACAACTAGCCTGTAGTGTGATGATGGACATAACTCCAATTTATACACGTACGTTCACTAAAGATAATCCCCCATCAAGGGTTGAACTGAACCTCATCTGGCAGCACGGCATCGCCTTTTTCTGTCGCTCCATCCTTTTCTGTCACTCAGGAACGTCATTTGCCAGAGCAAATAAGGTAGACGGAACGCGACCGCACTCCAGAGCAGGCGCGTATAATTGAGGAGATTGAATGATTGAAATTCCTAAAATAATAGGTTAAACATTTCAGAATCCTATAATTGGAATAACGGATCAAATATCATTGGATAATACTACGGGCGAACGAACCAATTTCAACGTTGAAATTATGGAGTTATCGAACAGTGGATTTAACAACATCGCAAAATGGAACGCCGAAACGGGATTCGTATACGTTCGATCGCGTAGTGACGTTTCCGATCTACTTGCTGAAAAGTGGCAAAACAAAACATTTAAGGTTGTATCTCGTATTGGGGCTCCTTATTTGATTGAAAAGAAAGCAGAAGAAGGTGTTGTATTGACTGGAAACGATCGATATGAAGGCTATTCGAAAGACTTGATCCATGAAGTATTGAAAGAAACGTTGCATTTAAATTATGAGTTTGAAATCGTGCCAGGAAATGTGTACGGGTCGTTCGATAAAGACACAAAAAAGTGGGATGGTCTTGTTGGATACCTCCTGGAAAGGGTTGGTAGATATTATTTCTTTATTTTGATTTGTATCTATTATTAATAACGAGCGTTAACCCTAGATTTTGTCCGCACAAATTCTATACCAGATTTTAAGTCAGATAATAACCTAACAAACAAAAAAAGTTTCATCAAAATCGGTTCAGTAGTTTTTGCGTGATGCACGTTCAAACAAACAAACAAACACACAAACAAACAAACAGACAGACAAAAAATTTGTGATATGGAATCAGGGATATCTAAAAACCATATTGTAACTTTTTTTTTGTTAATTACTTCAATGTACAGACAAACTTCCTGTTACAGTTTTATAATAGTTTAGATTACATACATACAATATTATACTTACTCACGCCAGGGTACGATTCGGACATACTTTTTCCACCTCATTAACTTTCATAAATCTCTTCATCCACTTCCGTCAAGCTTCGTCACAAGAAAGTAGGTATACATAAAAATCCACAACACGTTTCTTTAGCAAAATAACAATAAAGGTGCAAACAAACTGGGCTTACGTACGTGATGCTACGTCCATCAGAAGACATCAGTTTTCATAGTAAATACATGAAAAATCATTCAAATTAATCATTAGAAACACATTCATCTTACGTGACGTCGCTGAATTATATTAGTTTTATAACGTGGCGTGGCATCACATAAGCCCAGTTTGTTTTCACCTTTATACACACACTAAACGGCTCTTTCGTCACAAATACGTCATCTGTTACTAGTATACTACCATTTCCGTAGGTTTTATACTCATAACAGTGTAGATTTAGTTGTCATAATTATTATAACATGCACCCTAAAACTGTAACAAAAGTGTTTATAGGTTAATTGAAATATTTTAGCCCAGTCATTTTACGGAGTTTTGTTAGGAGGGGTGGAGAGTAATTGTGAATTTGACTTTTAAACTGTAACCGGCACCATTTTAGTGACAAAAAGACTATATGAAAACATATTTTAAAAAAATCGCTACGCAACATAGAAATCAAAATTATATGTATCTCCCAGAAGGCTTTTAAATTAATAATATGAATACTAATGCACTCATTTTAATCAAATGAAATCGTTTATTCAAATTAGGTATATAGGATGCAGGCAAAAGAAATTAACGACTGTTTAATCAGTCAAAAAGCCCGCCCCGAGTCATTTTAATTAGATTTAACAATACACATTATTTTTAAGCAATAAAATAGGTATTGAAATTTTAAAAATGAGATATTTGATAGAAAATACTAATGTATTTTTCAAAGCCTTGTAAGTAGACAAAAATATTAACAATATAATTGAAGTTTATATAATGGTAGAGCCTTAAAAGCTTGAAAAAAAAATTTACCACTCTTTTTTTTAGAACGCGATAAAAGCTAAATTTAAAATTTGGTGTGATATATATATTTTTTTAATTTTGGTACATTTCTAAGCTTAATTTGGCTCTTAAATACCATACCGAAAAAAAAAATCTAGTATTAATTAGTCCCGGCTCAAACCGTAAAATGACTGGGCTATTTACAACAACAACAACAAAAGTTACGATATGGTGTTTAGGTGTCCTAATTCCGAATCGCATATATCGAAAAAAAATTTACTTACTTAACTTTATTTATTTTCCTTTTTAGAAAGCAGACTTAGCCCTATGTGATTTAACAATAACGTATGAAAGAAGATCTTACGTGGATTTTACGACGCCGTTTATGACGTTAGGCATCAGTATTCTCTATCTGAAGCCAACTCCGCCGGATCCTGAACTGTTTTCCTTTTTAAAACCGTTCGCTGTAGACGTCTGGATTTATATGGGTGCTGCTTATTTGATGGTTTCTTTGTTACTTCACGTTTTGGCTCGGTAAGATCTGGAGTGCTATTTTTGAATCTCATACCTTGAACTCAGCAGTTGAAAATGTATGGAGATACGTATCTTTCTACTGTTGATTTGACTTTCAAAAATCGCACTGATGAAGTATGATTTTTGAAAGTCAAATCAGCAGTAGAAAGATGCATATTATCTCCATAGTAATTTTGACATTTTCAACTGCTGAGCTCAGCGAATGAGATTCAAAAATGGCACTCCCGATGCTAATTGTTTTTACCCTATTACTAAGCCTACGCCATTTTTGCTCTGTTTTATTAACGGTAATATATACCTACAAGCGTCAAACTTGGTAAGATTATAGTGCATACTCTAAAATCAAATAATAAATAATAAAAACCGTTCAAAGTTGAACTCGCGCTAAGGATTCTGCAAAAACATAATATTTTTGACAATTATTGTGTGGTGGTACGGAACCCTCTTGGTGAGTGCGTCCAACTCGCACTTGGCCGGTATTTATTAATTTACATTGTTATAAATGTGGTTACATTCCCTGAATATTGATATTATTTACTGTACTCCAGTATAATTTAAGCCAGCTGTTTCCAGTGGTTTCGCATACATTGCGGAAACCAGATTTTGGAACAATATCCAGTGTCTGTTCAGAGAATATCAATATGCATGCTACGGTATATTGAAATTGGAATGGGATTAATTATGATACGTCGATGTTAATCCAACTTTAATCGTTCTATTCTATCTAATCAAATTAAGTATAATCACGCTCTATTTGAAAATAATGTTATTCTTTTCTAATATCCACAAATAGTTGCATTGATGATGCTGGACTACCAAACCAGTGGTCTTGGATTCGAATCCCAATTCGATCATGGATATTTTAATATTTTGTGTCGTTATATTCTAGTTTCCTAAATACAAGCCTAGTAGCACAGAATAAATGTTGGAATGGGGAGAAACTATGCTTATTTGCGTTATTTGGAATTTATTAATAATTTCAATTGAATTCCAGATTAGCTCCAAATGATTGGGAAAACCCGCACCCTTGCGACAAATCACCGGAGGAGCTAGAAAACATTTGGCATATAAAAAACGCCTGTTGGCTCACAATGGGCTCCATCATGACACAGGGTTCTGATATTTTACCAAAGTAAGTACAAGATTCAGAATTAAAATTAACAAAACAAAACTATAAGTGTGTGCTATTTACCTATCATGATCATCGTCACATCATATCACAAAACTTAAACCCTTACAGAAAAAGTTTCATAAATATTTCTACAAACTATCTATTATATCAAGATATAAAATAAAAAGGTTATGAATTTTCTTTCATTTTTTATAAAAACACAAGTTACCTAAAGTACTTTTACATCTACTACATTAATCAATGTTTAGTATCTTGATCCAATGTTCATCTTTTTTAAAAGTATACAATTTTTGATGTTCTTGTTTAGAGGTTACTCGACTCGATGGGTATGCGGCATGTGGTGGTTCTTCGCACTCATCATGTGTTCCTCCTACACTGCTAATCTCGCCGCTTTCCTCACGAACGCTGCCATGGATGATTCTATCAAGAGCGCCGATGACTTAGCTATGCAGACCAAGATCAAGTACGGCACCGTTTTAGAAGGTTCTACATATTCGTTCTTCAAGGTATTTAGCATTAACAACTTCCTTAGGCGTTTGTGAAAATTCAGCTATTCTTTAAGACTTATGCCGAATCGTTGTCCAGCAATATTGCGAATTCTATTATAATAATCATCAAACCGTTATACCTTTTGGGGTGGCTGGAATCAACAACTAACAACGACTATCTTTTCAATTTAATTTCATTATTCATCATCATCATCAGCCTATATACGTCCCACTGCAGGGTATAGGTCTACTCTCAATCAGGTTGTATTGGTATTAGTCCATCACGCATGCCTAATACGGATTAGTAGAATTTACATATACGCATCAAAATTTCTTTGTCAGCGTATGCAGGTTTCCTTACGATGTTTTCCTTCACCGTTCGAGAGCAGTAAGTCCTGTAAGTTAGAAAAACTCATTGTTACCTACATGACATGTCATTCGTCTATGCGGATTCGAATATGGACTCTAATGATGTAATGATTGAGTGTATACCTCTCCGCAACGCACTACCAACGCTCTTTTTCACTTTATTTTCATTAATAATTTATTTATTTTTTCCAGCACTCAAATGTATCAACATATCAAAGAATGTGGGCGGCTATGGAGTCTGCTAAACCCTCAGTCTTCATGAAGAACAACGACTTAGGGGTAGACAGAGTATTGAAAGGAAAAAGAGCATACTCATTCTTAATGGAATCGACTGCTATTGAGTACCAGATGGAGCGGCATTGCAATTTGATGCAAGTTGGTGGATTACTGGATTCAAAGGGATACGGAATTGCTATGCCATTTTGTAAGTAATCTATGCAAACAATATTAATTGGGTATACTGGCTGGCACAGAACGAATGACTTTTCCGAAAATATCGCAAAATATTAATGACGTGTAATCATTTTATATTGATTACTATTTATTACATGCAATTTAACTATCAAAATAAATCATTTTTGATCATACTGCCACCGCCGTCCGCCCGCCGGTGACGTAAGAGAAAGAACATTGTAACCTATTTACGTGAAACTATGATAAGCTGTAATTTTAGAACGGTTGAAAATTTTAACATTGTTCCTTGTTGGAGCCGAATGTGAAATTTTCGGGGAAGCTTCTCGTTCAATGCCACGTAGTTCTTCTAATTAGTTTGTGAATGCCACCCAGTATTAATAACTTCATGAGAGCCAGTTTTGTACAAATGTAATTAAAAATAATTTGTGTGTTAATAATTGAGTGCTTCTCCAACTACAATGCTTAAATCATCTTTAAATAGATGTTAAGCTCCATGATGATGATGATATTAATCTTTGCAACAAAACTCTGACACACAAATGCGTACCCTTTGATCATAAATAAAATTAGCATTAGGTGGCATATTATATGCGAACAGAAATTTCTCTTAATTACACATGCCATTAAAAATACATCTTGTGTAAATATGGATGTAAGTATAATAATCTCTAATCGAAAATGCGTTAGTGATTAAACAACTTTTTTATTGTAATGATGTGAAATGTTTTACAGCTTCATCGTATAGGACTGCGGTGGATAATGCGGTCTTAAAATTAGCAGAGAGTGGAAAGCTGGTGGAGTTGAAAAACCGATGGTGGAAAGTGCCAGAGAACGAATCATGTGTTGTAAGTAGAGTCAAACTAATGCCTGCCACCTCATCCCTTTAAATAATCCTTGCCGTGTCGTATCCGGCTTTGAATAGCATCAACTCATGGATGGCGAGGGTGGTGTGAGACGACTAATTCCTTCGATGCAGTTTTTTTGGATAAATCTTTTCTTGAAGTTGTATTTTCTTTTCAACCAACTACGCCATTAAAAGGGCTCAGTTTGGTTGGTAGAGGCAGGATCAGTGATCAGCTTCTCTACAGCATATTTTGTTTAGCTCCTTTTCTCACTTATTCATAAGCTTCCTTTGACTTTTTATACTATGCCGATTCCTAAATTTTCTTATTCTTCAAGTCTGCAGAAGCTGGAGAAGAAGGCAATGCAGGTGAATTGGGAGTAGAGAACGTGGGTGGCGTGTTCGTGGTGCTGGGGCTGGGATGCGGCATGGCAGCTGCAATGGGCACTTTCGAGTTCCTCTGGAATGTTAGGGAAGTTGCCATCGAACAGAAGGTATTCATTGATGAAAAACAGTCTTGTTATTTCTTAGAAATTATGAATCAAATCGTAAAGACTTCCTGGTTTTTGTCATTGGTTACTACGTCAAACTACTAAAACAATGCTCCCTGATTCAAATCTTTGTTGGGTCATCATGAATGTAATAGGTTTCTGGTAGGTACTGTTTTTAACTTGTTAGGGTTATTGCTACTTACTTTTATTACTATTCTGTTTTCTACGAGACTATTTTAGACTTTTTTTTATTTCAAATGGGTTTGCTCTTGACCTCAATACCAGTCCTCAGGACAAAGATAGGGTCGAAGATGTAGCGAGCTTACCCAGAAGATGCCTATTCACACGTAATTTAAAGTAATTCGGGTTGTAAGCGCTCGGAAATACTGACGCAGACAGGGCATTCCCCTCCTTGGCTGTGCGCATTATAAAAGAATCAGAAAGGCGCTTAGTGCGGATTTGTGGGACTAGCTGGTAGACTAGCTGATCCAACAGCTCTTTTTATAACAAATAGAAATGGGAAGCCTGTCGTGCAGAAGGTATAAAGTAGGTACCTATTTAGATATATAAATGGGAAAAAACACATGTAGCGAAAAAAACAGTAACTAAAAATTGTAGGGACTATTTTACTACTTTTTTCTAAAGATTAAAAAGGATAAAAGGATTTCTGAACTCGGCTTACTAATAGCTAATAGTCATGCTTCTGACATACCTATTGTTTCTCCCATTTGAAATTAAGGAAGCCGATTTTTGTTTTTCTTATAACTCCTAAATTTGATTGAGTATATCCCAGTAATATTCATTGATCCAGGCTCGCTAGACTTCATTGTCTAGTGTTGTGAGTTGTGAGTTACGGTGACGTGAAAGAATAGTGGACCAAGACTAACTAAACATTTTTGTTCCTAGATCAGCGTCGCTGTTGAATGACCCATGAGTCCATGTGTCCCATGACTCAAAATCGCAAACTGTTTTCACTTCCAGATGACGCAGTCGGAAGCGCTTTGGGCAGAGCTAACCTTTGCCTTAAGTTTCTGGGAGACAGAGAAGCCAGTCCATCACTCACGACCTGCATCCAGCGCTTCCAGCTCTAACGCTGTATCTAGGGCATCTTCAGTGCTTAGATCTGCTGCCGACCTGTTCCGGCTGCAGGTATTCAAATCTTAGCTCTTTAGGTTTATGAAAAATATTGTTATTTAATGGGCATTTGCGGCACTGTTAATAAAATCTATGATCAACCAAAGAACAGAAGTTTATTTTACAAAAATTAAAAATTAAAATAAATATTACAAAGAATAAAATTCGCTATCTAAAACAAATTGAACTTCAATAAATCTCATCAAAATTAATAAAAGATGAAGCAGCTCTGAGTACAGAGACGGCTCTAGACTGAGAACGGAGTCCTTTCGGTGAAGGGGATTTAGTGGACGGCGGGGCCGACCGAGATGGCGCGACGGGCTTCTGCAGCGCGCGGGGGTTCAACGAGGCGCGCCACTCACTTGTTAGGGCTTCCTTGAACGTCACCTGCAACCCGAAGGTAAGGTATCTTAGTTATCATTTGCTGAAACTGGCAATTGTAGTTGCTTGTTTGCGTTCTTACCTATCCTACGAGCACTCGACAGCAGCCAAGTTTCTAGATAAGTTCGTAGTTTAATTAGGCTACTTAATTGCTATACTAACACCACAGAGTTACTATAATTGCTTTTACTTATACCCAGCAGAACAATGCATTAAAATCTAGAAAAAAATCGAACTTAAACATAATGTTTTATTACGTACCTTCTCTCGAATAGAAATAGTCCGCGCGTGCAATAGGAAATCAATCACGGACACAATTAAGCCTAGAATGCCTCCAACGCCGAGCACCAAGAAAATGCCTCCGGTGTTTTTCATCTGCAATGAGCCACTGTCATCTTCTTCTTCATTTTCTTTGTCCTGAACAAATTTATGACATAACGAGCGTTAACCCGCGACTTCGTCCGCACAAATTATATACCAGATTTTAAGTCAGATCATAAGCTATCAAACAAAAAAAGTTTTATCAAAATCGGTTCAGTAGTTTTTGCGTGATACTCGTTCAAACAAACAAACAAACAAACAGACAGACAAAAAATCAAAAAATTGGTGAAATGGAATCAGGGACACCTAAAAACCATATCGTTACTTTTTTTTGTTAATATCTTCAATGTACAGACAAACTTCCTGTTACAGTTTTATAATAGTATAGATAGCAATAATATGATTTATTTCAAACAGACCGGTGCATGGAACAAAGAAATACATACAAAGAATCAAAGTGCAGAACTAGAGGAAAAGGAAAGGCAAATAAAAACTCGAGCTGTTTGGAGTAATAATACTAGGCCCATGCACAACAGAATAACGATTTGCAAAGATGAGGTCTCTGAAACATCACACGTGGTGGACTCTGCAGTCCGGGTAAAATAAATTTCAATAAATATAAATATAAAAATAAACACCTGGACAATGTCACACAAATTATCTAGTCACATTTAAAGTACCAAAATTAGACTAGACAACGATAATCCTATCCTACTAATATTATAAACGCGAATGTTTGTAAGTATAGGTGGATGTTTGTTACTCTTTCACGTAAAAACTACTGAATGGATTTTAATGAAACTACAGTAATATAGCTTATACATCAGAATAACACATATGCTACAATTTATAAAGATATTGTGTGAATTGTCCAGACGAAGCGCAGACGAAGTCGCGGGCACCAGCTAGTTAATACATAATATAGATACAAACATCCATGACTCGAGTACAAATATTCATATTCATCATACAAATATTTGTCCCTTACGGGATTCGAACCCGCGACCCTTGGCACAGCAGGCAGGTTCACTACCGACTGTGCTACCGGGCCGTCTGAATATTATTATGGTCTTATTTCTCTGACCAAAAAGTCCGTCATCAGAAATGGATTTAATAAACAACATACTTACATTACAAGAGTTTTCCTTTACTTTCCACCATTTTTCTTCCAGTTTTTTGAGTTTTCCTGTCTCTTGCAAGCTCAAAAGTGCGCTGTCAACTCTGCTTTTATGAGGAGAATCTATATTTAAACGTAATATTTATTGCAACAGTAAAAAAATAACTAAACTATTAACTTCATTAGTTGCTTTATTTACAATAAATCTAAAGCCCAGCCACCTCACTAGTATTAAAATACATATTTCTATAATGGAGCCTAATTATCAAGAAATCAAGATATCCTGCAAAAGCATAATTCTACTTGTTCAACTTACTTTTTGGCATCGCAATACCATAGGCCTTAGAGTCAAGTTCCTGCCCCACCATCTTCAACTCGCAATTTCTTTCCGTATAGTATTTGATGGTAGCAGACTCCATGAAGAAAGCGTAGTTCCCTTTACTTCTGTTAACACGGTCCATTCCCTCGTTGTTACTCAATGTAAACGCAGTTGGTTTGGCCGTCGACATCACTGACCAAATTTTCATGAACAATGTATTGTTTGAGGTCTAAAAATAATTATATTTTAAAGATTTATTGAAATTACAAGCATTTTTTTTAAATAAAATGCTTACTGGTTTTATTAAGGAAAATATACAACAACGACACGAATATACAGGGTCCTTCTTAATATGCTGACATTTCATTTTCCTACTCCTCCTATCTTCTTTGATTAATTCATTGCGGGTTCCGAAACAGATTAGAGTCATCCCCCGGGCTCGCTGGACTTCATTGTCCAGTGTTGTGAATGGTCGCCGCTGTTGATCCTGGCTTACAGGAGTTACAGCGGTGGGAATGTGTGGTGGGCCCATGCACGATAAAAAAAATATGCAGACACTTTTTTAAGAGAATGATTAGACCATTAAACTGAACAACTTTCTCTATGGCACCAACATCGAAAACGCGAAAAAAAATCAGCTCTTCCATACAAAACTGCAAACCTACTCAAGCCAAATGTATGGGACAAAAGATTTTTTTTCGCGAATTCGACGTTGGTCCCATAAATAAAGTTTTTCAGTTTGATGGTCTTATCATCCCCTTAAAAAAATGTCAGCATTGAAGGACCCCTTATAATAAACATTCATGATTAGAACGTTCAAACTTTTCATTTTTAATACTCACAGCAAAAAACTTATAAGTAGAACCGTTAAGAACGGCGCCATAAGTAATTTTGTTTTGGTCTGCCAGCTCTTGGACATTCTGTATGTCGTTGCTTCGACGGCTATTACTAAGAAAGGTGGACATATTGGCTGTGTAGGACGCAGTTATGATAAGAGCGAAGAACCACCACATTCCTGCCACCCATCGGGAACCTATACCTCTGTAAATAACAGTATTTTCGTCATCCACCTCTCACGAATAAAGGTAATAAGCAGGTCATACCTCATCATGTGAACCCAATGTAGATTGCTGGAAACGAAGTATTTTCTCGATACTTTGGGGAGGCTGCAGAGGGAGAGAGTTGCCAGGTCTTAAAGCCGGACAGACCAGCCAGTTTAGCCGGACATTTTGGTAAAAAGGCCGGAAACCTTAATTTTATTGAGGTGCATAAGCATAGGCATTTTTTTTAATAATACGAAAAAAAATGTTTATGCAAAATAATTGAAATAACAATAATATTAAATGAGTCGGTCTTTTTTATTAAATAAATCATTCATTATTTACTTACTAATATTGCAATTTTCAATGGAAAACAAAATTAAATATTTATAGTCGACAGAGCCCTGCTTAAAAGCTCGATTTCCCTCAAAATAGAGTAACGAGCTCAAATTTAAAAAGCCTAACAAAGGCCGGACGGGCCGGACACCGTCTAATTTGCCCGGACACACATTCAAAAAGCCTAACTATGTCCGGCTCTATCCGGACGCCTGGCAACGCTACTTGAGGCTGTTTGAATATACTCTTAAATAACACGTTGACTACTATAATACAGGGTGTAAGTGACAGTCTAGCAAATACTGAAACTATGTATACATTACCTAGGTAAAGTATGTAACGGACAAATTATTAATAATATTTCATATATTGCCTGGACGTCCCAGGTATTCTATACATAGCCTAGGTATTGTATAGAATACCTGAATTATACACATCGCTGGTAAAATATACAGGGTGTAAGTGACAGCCTAGCAAATACTGAAACGCTGAACACAGACCATCAAACTGAACAGCAGTTTTGTATGGGACAGCTGATTTTTTTTCTCGTCTCCTGAGGTAGGCTCCAGAGTGAAAGTTGTTCAGTTTGATGGTCTTAGTTCACCGTTTCAGTATTTGCTAGGCTGTCACTTACACCCTGTATAATACAACACAAGGATACATTTTGGATTGGATCCCTACATAATTATAAACGTGTGTTTTAAGTACTTATATTATAATATACAGGATGTAAGTGAAAGCCTAGCAAATACTGAAACGGTTAACTCAGACCATCAAACTGAACAACTTTCACTATGGAGCCTACCTCAGGAGACGAGAAAAAAAATCAGCTGGCCCATACAAAACTGCTGTTCAGTTTGATGGTCTGTGTTCAGCGTTTCAGTATTTGCTAGGCTGTCACTTACACCCTGTATATGTTACCAGCGATGTGTATAATTCATGTATTCTATACAATACCTAGGCAATGTATAGAATACCTGGGACGTCCAGGCAATATATGAAATATTATTAATAATTTGTCCGTTACATACTTTACCTAGGTAATGTATACAATCACCAGTCATTGTATAGAATACCTACTGGTCCACCGGCAATGTGTAAAGTAAATAGATTTTTGTCTGTATTTATCAATATTAAGTCTGGAAGGACTTTAATGACAAACCGCCAGTAAATAATCTCGCAACAAGGCGAGTTGCCACTCTTTCAAATCTGTAGTGGGACATGTCCCCAATAAAAACAAGGCGAGTGGGCATTAAGAAAAAAGGTAGTGGTAGACCAATCCGTATTGATGAAGGGGGGTACGTACGTAGGTTTGTAAGTACATAAGTAAGGGGAGAGTCGACTATGTCTTTCAATCAATCAGACAATCATATAATACTTTATAGGTAAGCATGACGTATTAATGACGATTTTACAAATGACTAAATACGAGTTATAAATTCTTTGCGACCACAATATGTATTAAATTCAACCTGATTATATTATTATCCAAATTATTGTCAAATTTTGATGCATGCTTCTAAACCTACAAATTGATAAATGTAAGTACATACATACCTATTTCTTAAATTTTGCTGTGACCTTATAGGTTATCATAATTGTGAGACTAAGTAGCATTTAAGACCTTATGTACCATATGATTGTGGAATAAATATTATGATTATGTAATTGTTCGATTTGTTCATGTTGTTTGAGTTGTTTATGTTGTCCGAGCCGGGTTGACCATGTTGTTTATGTTGTCTGAGTTGTTCATGTTGTCTGAGTTTTTCATGCCGTCTAAGTTGTTCGAGTTGGTAAGGTAGACCAAGTTGTTAATGTTGTTCGAGTTAATCGAGTTATTTATGTTACTGCAGCATACATACCCAGAACTGCATACATGCCTACAAAAAACATACGTATAAAGTATATTTGATTGACTGATTGATTGAAATACATAGTCGACTCTCCCCTTACTTATGTACTTTATAATTACCCTTTTCATCAATACGGACGGGTCTACCACTACATTTTTTCTGAATGTCCAACTCGCCCCGTCCTAATGTCGACATGTCCCACTACCGATTTGAAAGAGTGACAACACGCCTTGTGGTGAGATTTTTTACTGGCGGGATGTCACCAAAGTCCTTACAGACTTAATATTGATGAATACAGACCAAAATCTATTTACTTTACACATTGCCGGTGGACAAGTAGGTATTCCATACAATGCCTAGGGATTGCATACATTACCTATGTATGAATGTAATCGACAAATATTCATAATATTTCATACATTGCCTGGACGCCACAGGTATTGTATATTGTATACATAGCCTAGGCATTGTATAGAATACCTGATTATACACATTGCTGGTAACATGTGTACCACCTGTAACTCACCTGCGTGATTGCGTATCACAATAAAGTTTTGTGAAGCTTATGTATTGTAAGCATAGATTAATATGTATATTGGATATATAAGGTCTAACAAAATTAGGTGAAACTATTTTAAGGGGAAAAAAAATCTGCTGTTCCATACAAATGTACTCGACCTAAATGTATGGAACAGCAGATTTTTTTTTTCGCGATTTCAATATTGGTCCCATAGAGAAAGTTGTTCAGTTTGATGGTCTGATCATCCCCTGAAAATAGTTTCACCTAATTTTGTTAGACCTTATATAGGCTGATGTTGAACTTATAGATAGGTAACTCGCCTTGAATTTTAGGACGTCCTAATTGCGTTCCCGCTTATTAGCACTAGGGGGCGCCACATTATGAAATAAATTGAAAAAAAGACGATTGGCCGACACGTGGATCGAACCTTAGCTACCCGGATCGCAAGCCGGTTGTCTGGACCGCTAGACCAACAAGACAGTGATTGATACTAGTATGGGCGAAATCTCTCACTACTACAGCGCAGCGCGTGAGGTGTAGTGTGCTGTTATTCCGAGATGAACCCTTTTTCAACATATAGTGCTTCGAAACATAACCGATAGATGGCGGATGTTGTCTATGGAAAATCAGCGTTCCACTTAGTTTGTACTAAGATAACATAGGATGAATGTAATTCATCACAATAATTACTGTATACATAACTTTACAGGTAAATTAATAGAGAGAAGACAGGAATAGAGGGCATTAAGTATGCTAAAATAAAACCACGATATTATTGAATTTAGTTACCTGGGTAATATATCACAGCCTTGGGTCATTATAGTACCCATGGTTAGCCACATACAGTTGTACAGACTCCAGATATTTTCAAGATTTTCTGGATTTTGATTGCACGGATGTGGATTCACCCAGTCATCTTGACTCATCCTAAAAACAACAGGTTTGATTTATGAAGATTTTAAGGTTTTTAATGTCGTTTTGGGTACATCACAAGCCCTAGAAGTTTTTTTATTGAGCTTTTTGATGTTCTATTAATTAAAGATAATCAAAAACATCCAAACCAATAATATGATCATTCTGAAGGATTTTAGCAAGATAAATATTTAACTATTAACAAACATGATAGTATATTAACAATTTTGTTGATGTTTTATTAATTAAAGATAATCAAATACATCCAAACCAATATCATCATTGGACGCTGAAGGATTATATCAACGTAAATATCCAACTGGACAGAGTTTCGGTACTACTAGTGAAACGTGGATGTTCTGAGGTATCAGAATATCTCTAACTACCCCCTCGGGAATATAGTCATGAGCATATGCTTATGCTATGCTTATGCTATGCTGAAATATCCAACTATTAATATACATGATAGTATATTTAATAATAATTATTAAGGCGTATCACAGCCTTAAAGACATCTTACCGTGCACAAATGAGAAGAACAAATGAAACAATGATGTATGTGGTTGCCAAATAAAGCCATACATCCAAAGATAATGGATTTATGAAAGAAAACATGTCAGGGTCCGCAGGTTTCGGCTTTTTGAACAGCATACTAATGCCGGTTGTCATGAATGGGGTAGAGAAGTCCACTACAGCATTTCGTTGCGACGTTATAGTCAGGTCACAAATACAGAGGTCAGCTTTCTAAAATCATAAACAGTTATTAACTAGTATATAAGGTCTAACAAAATTAGGTGAAACTATTTTAAGGGGTTGATCAGACCATCAAACTGAACAACTTTCTCTATGGGACCAATATCGAAATCGAGAAAAAAAAATCTACTGTCCCATACATTTAGGTCGAGTAGGTTTGTATGAAACAGCTGATTTTTTTTTGGTGATTTCGATTTTGGTCCCATAGAGAAAGTTGTTCAGTTTGATGGTCTGATCATCCCTTTAAAATAGTTTCAGCTAATTTTGTTAGACCTTATATAATTTATTTTGTTGCACATATTGTTTGATAAAATATTATGTCAGTTATTAAACAAAACTATTGTTTGTTACATTATACTACCTACATAATTATAAGGAAAGAATTAAACTTTTTTTTAGTCGTAATGGGTTTTGCGCTTGGCTTCAGCTCACATGATGGAAAGCGTAGATGAAGATGAGGATGTAGCGCGCTCACCCAGAAAAAGCCTATTAACTCTTCTTTTAAAAATATCCTGATTGTATTTGCTTGGATAAGCAGACGCAGGGAGAGAGTTCCAGGTTCTCATTATAAAAGAAGATGCGTACCTTTTTGTACGACTTTGTACTGATGCCCTATGAAGTTGGTTATTTAGAAAAGTGTCTGACAATCAAAGTGACTATGGAAGTGAGTTTATGTATGTATATTATAAGGGTATCCCTGAAGTTGCATACATTTAAAAATCATATTTTGACAATCCATAATAGACATAAGACATAACATTAAATCAAATAACAATTAAAATGTTTAATATAAAAATATATAATTTAACATAATCATGAAAATCCATAATTTGAAAAACTATACATGAAAATCCATAACTTTGAAAATCTCGTTTTTAGACCCCAGACCCTAACTCAGTCGGTTAGGTTAGCGAGGAGCGAAGCGACGAGCATGCTAGGTTTCTTGCGACCACAGCCAGAACCGAATTACTTGCTGTTTACATAGTCCACCCGAAAATATAAGTTTTCTCAACCCTCTTGAAAGGGGGTTCACCTCGCAATCACAATTAAGGGCCTATGTCGAAAAATAATTGAAGCGAAATGGGCGTGTGATAGCTTATATTACGGCCTGATGCGAGAGAAAGAGATGGGGCGGCGCGCGCGACCGAAACGACGCAAGCGTAAAACACACTTTATTTAATTGTGATTGTACTATTTATGTAAGTTCAATTCTGCTCTTATCAAAATTTGTAAAATATCAATCTCTTTTTTTTAAATTAAGTCTCGTGTTTCTATTATTCACCGTTTAGCAGTTCCAAACGTTAATAAATAAAAACGGAGGCTACTTTGGCTTGTTTTTCTATCGAGAAAATGTGTCTTAATCGTGTTTTGGCTCTTTTCAAAACTTAAATTATATGTTCAATTTACACATATCCGCTAATCATACTCCTACTGTTAGTACTTCATGATATATGATATGACGCTTTGAAGAATCCTATTTTTTTCACATAGCCTCTTAATACATAATTTTACATATTTTTAACGTTATGCATATTTTATGTAATTATACTTTTTAAATGTACACATTTCAACATTATGGATTTTAATGATTAAGTGTTAAGCTTTTGAATATTATGCATTTTCAATTATGGATTCTAATATAGACCAATATTATAAGAACCAACAAAACTAATATTTAAACTTACATGATCTATCAATTCGCCAACGATGCCATCCCACTTTTTAGTACCTTCAATGGGATTTCCGTAGGTATCAACAGCATAGAATTCAGGCTTTAAGTCATAACCTGGCTCCTTGTTTATAATGTCCAATATCTCGTTCGTAAGATCAACAGCGTAACCTGTTAAATTGTGTGTACCGTTTTCGTCGTTCGACGAAAAGTACGGTAGACCCACTATCGACACCACCTTGAAAATAAAAGAAATATCCAATGAAAGTGCGATTCGGACCACGAAAAACTCAGAGTTGAGTATTCAACCTATTATACTAAATTCTCGACGAACTTTCCTGAGAGTTATAAAAAACCTACCTATAAAAATATAATATTAAGTCGAAAAAATACAAATGGATTGTCTTCAATATACATAGTCAGTTGTTTCGGACATGAACAAAATACTGGTTATAAATAAATAAATACCCACTAACAATCAGATTGTATTGCCATAACATTTAGGGACTCGTTCATTATATATTATACGAGCGTTAACCCGCGACTTCGTCCGCACAAATTATATACCAGATTTTAAGTCAGATCATAAGCTATCAAACAAAAAAAGTTTCATCAAAATCGGTTCAGTAGTTTTTGCGTGATACTCGTTCAAACAAACAAACAAACAAACACACAAACAAACAAACATACAAAAAATCCAAAAATTGGTGAAATGGAATCAGGGACACCTAAAAACCATATCGTAACTTTTTTTTTGTTAATATCTTCAATGTACAGACAAACTTCCTGTTACAGTTTTATAATAGTATAGATTTTCTTTTTTCATGATAAAGGTACATCTTAAATTAAAAATATTACGGATAAACTGGTCCCGCAATATGGTTGACATAAAAACAATTTTTTTATCATTCAGAAATTACAATTCAAATTCAAATATTTATTGCATATCCTCATTATGATAATGAACATACGCCCACACGATAAGAAAGAAAGAAAGATTATGAACATAGGGAAAAGTGAGTCTCACCACTAGCTGTGCTACCAGTTTTTAATTAAGGTGGTTTCAGTCCATACAAAAGTTTGACGCACAATACGCGTAGACGGAATTAATAAAAGTAATATTTTATATATGGAAAAATAGTTTAAAAAATCTAGTTGCCGCGTAACAAATAACATTTGCAATTTATAATATAATTACGAAGATATAAAGCTTTTAAAATTTTGTATGAAAAATTTCAAAGCTTTATATCTTCGTAATCATTTTATAAATTGCAAATGTTATACGGCATCGGTTTGTTACGCGGCATCTAGATTTTTCCATATATACCTACAAAGTTACTTATATTAACACCGTCTACGCGTATTGTGTGTCAAAGTTTTGTATAAAATTGACCCCTCTGCAACCGCCTTAAGTACCATAAAAAATTAAGGGAGTATTCAGACAATAAAACTAAATGGTTCGAAAAACGACAACATTTTTTGGACCTTTCTTACAAAATAGCGGATTAGCTGATCGATTATCCATAGGAGGTCCAAATTTTTTTTTTCGTTTTTCGACCCATGTTCCTTGCGGAAAGCTCTTGATTTTTTTTAGTAAATATAAACTAGTGGTGTTCATTCCATCCAGTCTATTTTGTTACCTTGATTATACCCTGTTTCTGTGCTGTGGATCTGACGACGTCAGCTGTCTCCTTTGTAATGATGTTTTTGTCAGAATGCCATTGTCCCACCTGCGCGATGCGAGAGTCATCGAGCTTTGAGTAAAAGAGAGTAAAGTTTCGCCTTTTACCATTGTCATCAAATTGAATATTTCCAGAAATCCCTTTGACGGTAGTCTAAAAATAACATATTCATATTAATATATATCTAAAAGATAACAGAGAGCAGGAATCCAAAAAAACACAATACCTCTGAAACTACAGTATCTTGGTCACATTATGAGAATTGACAGATAATTCTGAGGGGGAAAATTGTATCAAGACGAATGCCTATATAATAAATAAATATAGGTACATCTTAACTGCCAGCATCGGAAATTATGGAGAGCAGTTTTTGAAGTAACCAGGTAAGGTATGATTACTTCAAGTTATGAAAACAGTCCAATATGTGAAGTTGAAACCAGTTGAGTTTCATATAGGTATATTCAAGACATATTTACTTACTGATTAGAAGTTTTGAAAATCGTCATGAAATTCAGTGTGCACGAAGGCGATGCATACTGATTTCGTAAGGCCAGTCCTATTTGAACAAAATATCGATATTACCTTGAGCAAGGCTTGTCTCAGATCTTCCCCGGACTGCCAGGTAGTGTAATCTGCTTTCGTAGGCTGAGTACATAATGCGGGGACATTGCCATAATCGTAACGCATATTTCCATCCACTTCGTTTATCTGCCGCATCTGTCTGATAGCTTTCTCCAGGTGGGTTAGGGCATCAACTATCAAGACTGATTCTAACTGAAATTTTTTATTTCTTGTTTTGATCCAGTGTATATAATTATATAAAAGATTATATAATTATAATTATGGACACTGGATCAATGACAGACACATTAATAGGATGACCCCGCATGCACACTCCGTACAAACGAATTAGGTTTATTTCAAATTAGTTGGCGAAACTGAACCAGGCCCTGTACCCGGACTTTCGATACTTGATATACGCACTTCATTGTAATAGAGTTGACATTGGAATGAAAACGTTCACGCAATTGCGAAGTTCGAATGTGCGGGTAGAGGCCCTGGGCACTTGTTAATGTTAACAGATTGCGTTATTAATGTTTATAATTGGTATTGATGATTAACAAAAACATTATCATCGTACGCATTGCGCGGGGTGCGGGCGGACATTGACCTTTAATCACATTATGAACCGGCGGTGAATCCATCATAGATACCAAATGCGTTTGTTAAGTTTCGCCAACTAATTAGATTTAACCTATATTTTAGATGTTAAAAATGTTTTTAAATACGACTTGTAATGGAATATCCGTGTCCGTGGTATGTTAGATTTTCGTTAAAATTGTATAGTTTCAAAAAAAAAATTTAAATATTTGAGTCAGTGTTACTTTGAAACTGTACATTTTAACGGATATACAGGGTGCTACAAAAATACAAATAAACATTTAAGGGGTTGTTTAGACCATCAAACTGAACAACTTTCACTATGGGACCAATATTGAAATCGCGAAAAAAAAACAGATGTTCCATACTAAACTTCAAATCTACTCGAGCTAAATGTATGGGAAAGATTTTTTTTTTCGCGATTTCGATGTTGGTCCCATAGTGAAAGTTGTTCAGTTTGATGGTCTAAACAACCCACTTAAAAACTATTTTTTTTTACTTTTGTAACATCCTGTATATCTGACAAACCACAAACATAGATAAAGTGTCCACGACATGTATAATAAATTCCATGAAATTGAATTGTTCGATATTCAAAATAGAATCAAACTTTGATTGTATAGAGCATGCTCGTATTCGCGCTCGGAGTATCCTCAATATCCCCAACAGCACAAATGCCTACAAAATATCTAATAGATATGTAGTAGATATTCTGTGCTGTGTGGGATAAAGTTACATACTTCATGTTTAAGATTCATCATCATCATCTCAGCCGAGGGACGTCCACTGCAGGACATAGGCCTCCCCCAAGGATCGCCATAACGACCGGTCCTGCGCCGCCCTCATCCAACGGGTTCCCGCCGCCTTCACCAGGTCGTCGGTCCACCTTGTGGGCCTACCCCACGCTGCGTTTTCCAGTACGCGGTCGCACACGAGAGAAATTTTCGGCCCCAACGGCCATCGGTCCTGCGAGCATTGTGCCCCGCCCACTGCCACTTTAGTTTAGCAATTCTTTGGGCTATGTCAGTTACTCTGGTTCTTCTGCGGATCTCTTCATTTCTGATTCGATCTCGCAGGGAAACTCCGAGCATAGCCTTCGGGTGACTTTCAGCCTTTTGTGAGATCACACACGATGACGCATTGACGGAGCGGCAGACGTCAGTCCGTCATTTGTGAAGCAAAGAGTTGTATGAAACCGCACGTAGAAGCACACACGGTGCGTCAGTCCGTCACCGTGCGTGCTTCTACGTGCGGTTTCATACAACTCCTTTCTTCAGAAAATGACGGACTGACGTCCGCCGCTCCGACATGCGTCATCGTGTGTGATCCCACTTTTATGAGGCCATGAGTGAACGACCATGTTTACCTAAGGTTATTAATTGTGTAGTTAACTATTTACCAATAAGTTATCGTTTTTGTGAAAGCCCAAATCTTGCAATCTTACATCATTTGCCATAGTCAAGTGCATTGTCGATATATTTGCTTTCAGTTCTGGCACATCGGACAAATCTAATGTATGGGCATCGAGAGATGTCAATATGATACTCTGAAATGAAATAATTTGTCCAGTAATTATGTTTTTAGAGATAGAAAGGCAAACGTGTGATGCATGTCCTGGGTAATGCAATATGATAGAGTATAGGTATTTGTTGCGGATATAAATGAGGTGTTGGGTGGGGTAAACAGTTGCATAACTTTATTTGATGTGTGATTGTACCCATGATACTAAACAACTTTCCCTAGAAACCTATAGAAAAAAGCAAAACAAAAATTTTATGCAAAATGTTTGTATAAAAAGTTTTATTTTTGCGAATTTCCCTTTGTTCCTTTGGAAAAATTGGTTGATTATCATGAGACAAACACCATTAAATAAATGTAACTGTTGACCCTTACAACCTATATAAATATCATATCGTACCGTACATAATACATTCTGAGATGAGTTTTTCTGAAACCAATAAGACGACTTATTAAAAACAAATAGGACATGAATATACTAGCCCAGTCATTTTACGGAGTTTTGTTAGGAGGGGTGAGGAGTAATTATGAATTGGACTTTTAAACTGTAAGCGGCACCATTTAGTGACAAAAAGACTATCTGAAAACATATTTAAAAAATCGCTACGCAACATAGAAATCAAAATTGTACCTCCCAGAAGGCTTTTAAATTAATATTATTAATGCGCTCATTTTAATTAGAATTAACAATTATTATTTTTGAGCAATAAAATAGGCATTGAAATTGAAAAAATGAAATATTCAATTGACAAAAATATTAACACCATGTTTGAAGTATGTATAATGTTACCATTATACATACTTCAAACATGGTGTTAATATTTTTGTCAATTGAATATTTCATTTTTTAGTACATTTCTATACTTAAATTGGCTCTTAAAATACTATACCGAATAAAAATATCAATTATTAATTAGTCCCGGCTCAGACCGTAAAATAACTGGGCTACACAACGAAGTGAATTTAATGTCCGCCACACACAGACGGAATTGCGATACGGTATCCTGATTCAGGATTCAGTGTTGTCAACAATGGTTAAAAATACTAGTGCTGTTTAAAAAATGCCTAAAATAAAAATGTATGAAATGCGAAAAGAATGACAATTGCATTTTTTAGTATTTATTGAAACGAAACAAACAATTTCTATACATGATAATTTCTATATCATGTGATGAGGTCATGTCGTTACGACGATAATTTCTAAATTTTATTTCAATATTATGCAACTATATCAAAAGGCTATCGATAGTTTTAACATTAGACATAATCTGCATACAAAATGGCATGAACCATTATCGCACAAGTTATTTTTGAGCGTTGGCGATTTAGCAACTATACCGCAACGACGTCGCAACTGCACCATCACGATACGGTATCGTTCCATCAGCGCCTACGCTCAAAAAATTACGCTCACTTGTGTGATATAACTGTAAATCTTTAAAAATGCCACCTAAGATATAAAAAAAATCACTGGAAGTGAAAAAGTCTCTGAAAGCGGCAACACTCCATACGGAACCAATTCCGAATCAGGATTATTCCGGATGTATGTGGTGGGCCTAATATAACATGATAAGACCATGGCATGTGATTATGAATGAATGAGTTGCAAAAATTTTTGTGTACATAATGTAGGTACCTGGTAAAGAGTGGAATTATCTACTTGAACAAGTTGTTTCATGTAGTTTTTGACATTATCAACATTGCAATCAAGTATGTGAAAAGTCATTCGTTCAACCTTGAAAATATATTTGAAAATTTCCCTGTTGTCCTCATTAGGGTTTAATTTTCTGTAGAGGATCGGTTCACGGTCGTGTGGCCATGAATTTATAACTTCTTGGAGTCTGATGAAACCTGCAAGTTTAATTAATGTATCTGAGTTTGTACTAACCCTATCTTGAACTTTTTAAATCTTAGATTACTCGAAACGCAATCAGAGTTGGACTTATAAACAAAATATACAGGTTTATAAACTACCTATTCTAAGATAAATATCGTGAAAATTCAAAAAAAGAAAATTTAAAAATCATGAAACTAACGAAACCTTGTAGTAAAAGTCAGAATTGTCAGTTGGTGGTGTACTATTATGTGATGTTACAGTATAAAAATTTAATATAAACTAGCGACCCGCCCCGGCCCTGGTGAATATAATTATTATATGAAACCTTCAAGACTAAATGACAGTGAAAACTGAATCAAGATCTGTTACGTGGTTTAGGATGAGTTATCGGATTAACGTACTGACAGGCAGACGCGGAAACGGCGACTTTATTTTATAATAGGTAGAGACGTATCTTGAAAACTAGACTTTTTCGAGTGTGTTTAAATTAAATCTAATATCCGTTATACTTTTTTGTTGTTTTCATTTTTACATTTTTTTAACTTTTATAATATCAAATTAACATTATTACTGTACCTACAGATTTCTTTGAAATAAATTACACAATTGAAGCAAAAAAGAAATCTAATATAGGTACTTTATACAAGGTCTAACAAAATTAGGTGAAACTATTTTAAGGGGATGATCAGACCATCAATCTGACCAACTTTCTCTATGGGACCAATATTGAAATCGCGAAAAAAAATCAGCTGTTCCATACAAACCTACTCGACCTAAATCTATGGGACAGCAGATTTTTTGGTATTTTTAGGTCGAGTAGGTTTGTATGGAACAGCAGATTTTTTTTTCGCGATTTCGATATTGGTCCCATAGAGAAAGTTGTTCAGTTTGATGGTCTGATCATCCCCTTAAAATAGTTTCAGCTAGTTTTGTTAGACCTTATATAATTAACGACTGCACCGACTATTTACGAAATGGAAATACTAAGCATAAAATAAAATGAGGTAATAAATATTATAACATACTGCTGTCATCTTCGTATAGAATAGAAAATTTATGCCATTCCAATTCTTTAATCAGCGTCGCATAAGCCTTCGACGTTATCTCGGGAGGAGGGTAATAGGAAAATGTAAAGAAATCTGCTGTCATACTGTCTGTCGGCTCCCATCCTACGCTCAGTTGCGGTACCTGAAAATAATGCAATATGAGTTTCTTTAGGCAGATAACTATCAAAAAGTGATACCCATAGTTACGGGGCGCGTGGATTGACTGCGGGATACTTTGACTACCTATATAGGGGCTAGCCACGCGTGTAATTCTACTAACAAACATTTCTGCCACTTTTTGCGGGGGGGCGAGGTAACATGAAATCCGCAACTTTGGATTTTATTCCCATAACTGTAGATTCTAATATGGACGTTAAAAATCATGAAAAGTAGTCTCGTGTGAACCCCAAACATTCTAAGTTCGAAATTCATCATCATCATCATCAGCCTATCATCGTCCACTGCTGAACATAGGCCTCTCCCAAGGTGCGCCACAAAACTCTGTCCTCGGCCTTCCTCATCCAGTCACTCCCCGCTACCTTTTTTTGGTCGTCTGTCCAGCGGGCAACAGGATGTCCCACACTACGTCTACCAGTTCGCGGTCTCCACTCCAGAACCCTGACACCCCACCGGTTGTCTGTTCTTCGGCAGATATGACCAGCCCATTGCCACTTCAGCTTGCTAATTTTCTGAGCTATGTCAACCACTTTCGTTCTCTGACGTATCACTTCATTTCTGATGTGATCTCTCAGAGAAACACCGAGCATAGCTCTCTCCATAGCTCGCTGTGCGACCTTGAATTTATGAACTAGTCCTATCGTCAGGGTCCATGTTTCCGCACCATAGGTCATTACTGGCAGGCCGCACTGATCGAACACCTTCATTTTGAGGCATTGTGGTAGAGCCGAGGAAAATATATGGCGAAGTTTCCCGAAAGCAGCCCATCCTAGTTGGATGCGCCTAGCGGCCTCCTTGTCGAAGTTGTTTCTACCTAGTCTTATAGTCTGTCCAAGGTAGACATAGTCTTGCACAACTTCTAGCGCCGCCTCACCGACGTAAACCGCCTCTGGCTCGATATGAGAATTAAGCATGACTTTCGTCTTGTCTAAGTTCATGCCGAGACCGACCCGTCGGGAAGCGGTATTAAGGTCGCTAAGCATGCCACTGAGGTCCTGCAGCGATTCCGCCATGACGACGATGTCATCGGCAAAACGCAGGTGTGAGATGTACTCGCCGTTCACACATATGCCTCGTCCTTTCCAATTGAGCGTCTTGAAGACGTCTTCCAGCGCATTGGTGAACAGTTTCGGGAAAATAACATCCCCCTGTCTCACTCCTTTTAGCAGTTGGATCGGCTTCGTCTGCTGACCGTGTACTTGAACGGACATAGTGGCGGCGTCATATAGACATCTGAGCACCTCAATGTATCGCCAGTCGATCTGGCATCGCTGCAAGGATTCCAGAACAGCCCAGGTCTCGATCGAGTCGAAGGCTTTCTCATAGTCCACAAAGGCTAGACACAGAGGCCGATTATACTCCTCAGTTTTCTGTATAATCTGCCTTACCGTGTGGATGTGGTCTACGGTACTGTAGCCTTTTCGAAACCCGGCCTAAGTTCGAAATTACTGTTTCGCAATTATACGCTGTCTCGTTTAGTGATAAGGTATAAAATTGATTGTAAATACACATGATTAATAATTGATCTTATACCGTGGGAGAGGGGAAATGCTACCGCAAGGCTAGTCTTTATAATAAATAGTCAAAGGCGGGATACTACGAGGAAGCGCGTTTGCAGTTATTTTTTTATTATATCATGCTTTGATGTCTTACTATTGGCCAATAGCCTTCTCATGCCATTTTCGTGTACGAATCAGAACATGTGCATGGGAATTCAAAAAAAATGTACTCCCTTTGGGCCGCTGGCATGCCACACGCCCGAGAAAGCAGCAAAACGAGAAAACAGTCATTCACTAACGCAGACACATAGTAACGAAGATAAAGTCGGTTGCAGTGACCCTGACTAGCATAGCCACAGGATGTGAAGTGATCAATCAGATCTGAGAATGCTAACTTGATGTTGCACTAAGTACTTTAACTAAATGCAAACTGTCTCCTCGATATTAGAAAAAAACAAGTACGAGTCGGGACTCGGGCAATTAGTGTTCCGTGGTTCCGTACTACCAGTTTAACATCGGTCATTGATAACAACCACTATAAATTGACACTTACTTAGTATGTGGTCACATAGTAACTGAAGATCATTTTACACTGGTGTACGTTTTTTGGGTATAGAAAAAAACTATCCAAGTTAGTGCCACCCTGATAATTTTCCCGCCATCTACACGTTATTTCTGATGTTCATGATTTTTCGCAGATTGTATAATAATAATAAAAAAATAAATATCTTGGAGATAAACACACAAATTACGGCAATATTTTTTGAAATAGAGGTGGGGACAGCTATTTCTCGGATTTAATTGAAAATTTTGTTACACAAAGTTTTAAATAAAAATTTGAAAAATATATTCTTATACTCGTATTTTATAAGCTTTCAATTGATACCCCACACCAAAGGGTAGAATTTTTTTTTATTTGCCCTTTCTACCTCCCAAAATTAGAAATTACGCTTTTTTACCACCAACTGTTATATCTATGCCAAGTTTCAGCTTCCTGTGTCATACGGCCTCTGAGAAAAATGCCTGTGACAGACGGACGGACGGACGGAACAACACCGAACTGATTCCATAAGTGTTCTGTTTTGCCAATTTTGGTACTGAACTCTAAAAGACATTCCTTAAAAATATTTTTATAGGCGTTTTTAGTTTTCCTTCAATCCATACAAAAGTACTCTGATACATTTATGTATTGTTACGAGTACATTTTTTTTTTATTATTTATGTGTTTGCTCTTGACCTCAATCTAGTCCTCAGGACGAAGATGGGGTCGAAGATGTAGCGAGCTCACCCAGAAGAAGCCTATTCACTCGTACTTTAAAGGAATTCGGGTTGTAAGCGCGTGGTAATATGTGGTATGTCAACCAAAAAAGGGTGATATCCCGCGGTGCGTCTGGAAGTCCGATAGTAGAAAGGGGATGGCGGGATGATCTCATGTAGCTCTTGGGCACACTCACCGAAGTACAATCTGTAGAAGACCGACAAGCAGGCTACTCTGCGGCGGTGGGATAGGCTTTGAAGCTTAGTCTCCACCAGCCTACTGTCGCCAATGAGCCTCCTGGCTCTGCGTTCAACCGAGTCGAGTGCGGCAAGTTGATACTTGGCTGAGCCATGCCACAGGTGGCAGCAGTACTCCATACAGGATCGTACCTGAGCTTTATACAACATTAAGAGCTGTCCAGGAGTGAAGTACCGCTTCACCTTGTTTAAGATTCCCAGCTTTTTGGCCGCATTTTGTGCATTAGACTCAATGTCAGCGCCGAAGTTGAGTTTCGTGGTCAGAGTGACAACAGTGACAGATGTACTCCGGAAAGTGGGAGTCAGATTAATCGGACTCCTTTACCAAATAAACAGTACAGGACATACCAAATAAAAGTACCTTTATTATTACAGTATTATATATTATAACAGTATTATTGTTATCACTTACTTGTAATCTATTGCAAAGCAAGCAAGTGCTGTCGCATATTCCATTTGTTGGTCGAGCATCAATAAGTGCTACTATTCCGGAATCTTTAGAAGTATTTTTGCAAACTGAAATTTTTACAAAATATTGATTTACAAGGTGTTACAAAAATACAAATAAAGATTTAAGGGGTTGTTTAGACCATCAAACTGAACAACTTTGACTATAGGACCAATATAGAAATCGCGTAAAAAAATCTGATGTTCCATACTAAACTACAAATATACTCGAGCTAAATGTATGGGACAGCCATTGACATTATATACAAGGAGGACTTCGCATCAGTGCGTTATTAACGAGACCACTAAGTTATACCCAGTTGTTTTACATTACTGCTTTGTAACCGAATACATTTGAAAGATTTGAAAGGACTGGAATGTCAGCGGCAATGTATGACAGCTGGGCATAACTGATGCATACAAAGGTGACATTAGAGACATGTGCCATGTTTAGGCTTTGTTATGTGTATGACATGATGACTCTATGGTTATGAAACTCATTGGGGGCAGCAGATTTTTTTTCGAGATTTCGATGTTTTTCCCATAGTGAAAGGTGTACAGTTTGATGGTCTAAACTAAACTTAAATGTTTATTTGTATTTTTGTGACACCTTGTATAGCTAATATACAGGGTTACCGGTAATTAAATACATTCCTCTAAGAACGTGATAGTAGAGATAATAAGCTATCAATTTAACCCTAGATTGCCTTGTACTAATGTTAACCGTTTTTGAATAAATTTCAGATTTTCTCTAATAATTCCCAAATTTCAACTTCAGGTTGCAGAGGGGTCAATTTTATACAAAACTTTGACGCACAATACGCGTAGACGGTATTAATATAAGTAACTTTATATATATGGAAAAATAGTTTAGAAAATCTAGATGCCGCGTCACAAATAACATTTGCAATTTATAAAATAATTACGAAGATTAGCTTTGAAATTTTTCATACAATATTTTAAAAGCTTTATATCTTCGTAATTATATTATAAATTGCAAATGTTATAAGTGACGCGGCATCTAGATTTTCTAAACTATTTTTACATATATAAAATATTACTTTTATTAATTCCGTCTACGCGTATTGTGTGTCAAACTTTTATATGGACTGAAACCGCCTTAAAAGTCAAGTTATAAAAAAAATTCGCGGCGAACATTCAATGCGATTATCGGGAAATCTGTGAATATCGACCATTTTACTCAGCCGGTGACTTTCAAAAATCGCACTCCAGATCGTCCTCTTAAAAAAGTGTCAGCATATTAAGAAGGATCCTGTATAGTACATAGTATAAGAAACATGCATTATTTAATATAATAGAAACATTATTTACCTACCTTCCAACGCAGTAGAATAACTATCCATAACTGACGGAGAAATCATTCGTCCACGTAAACTCGTATCAGATGTACTTGGGTCGCTGATCTTACCGAAAACCAACCTTGAAAATTCTGGAGTTTTATTGTTGAAAAGTCCAGCTGAAAATAAACAATTTAACCATTCAGTTCAATTTGTATTGTTTGAGCTGACAAGGTAGTTGTATAAGGTTTTTAGTGAAAGAAATAGTATTAATATTCTTACCGTAAGGGAAAGAAAAGTCCATTCCAGCATGGCAGATAAGTGCTTTACCGAAAACTAATAAAAATATTAACTTGAACGGCATTTTGCCGCACAATATTGTTTGGATGCGCAAGCGACGCGTCCACGCGCCGGCCGTCACTTCGTCACCGTCTGGATTGGGAGTATTTTTGGAAAACAATTTTAGGTCACATCGTGCGTCGCGCCGGCCGATCCAGTGGAACCGCGATTGACTGACTATAATATCAGAGTGTACACACGGCGACACACCAAGCTATACAAAACCAACATAAACTGGCCGCGCGACGTTACCATTACTCGACCTACGCGCTGTCAGCTTATTTTGGTTTTGTATAGCTTGATGTGTCGCCGTGTGTACATAATAGGATAGAAATATGAATGAATAGTACGGTCAACCCTAAGAAGATGTGTTTACTTTAGTACTATTGTTAGGTACTAATTACGACATGGATCGAAATCTAAGTGTAAGCTAAGAGAGCGAGCGTGAAGGCTGACTGCAACACCCAGTAGCAATAAATCAAAATTACATATTTAAAGTTAACAGTAAGGGGAATATTTTATTAATCGCTTAGATTAGAAATCGCTTTTTAGCGATAAGACCGCCTGTTTTTGTGCCTTTTGTATTTCCTGATTGTTTGCTCTCTGTATACTCTGTTTTTTTGGTGTCAAATAAAGTATAATTGATTGATTGATTGAATATTTTATTAAAACAAATGACAGTTAACAGTTACATCATTTATATAATTTTTGTTCGTGTTTCTTTCTAGTTATTACCGCTTCATAAGGTATTTAAAAGATGCGGCCTGAGCCTCTAAAACATCTTTGAGGCAACTTTGAGGAAATAAATTATTCCTATAACCCAGTTTATGGTTTGAGTCAAAGAAAAAGTCTAGAGCAGCATCTTCGTTGGATTTGCATAAAATTAGATCAATTATAATCTTGATTTAAAATTCAAGAATTATAGTAGAAATACGGATAATTTTAATGTAAATTTAAAACATTAAGCAAAATATATAGAAAGAAAAGAAAAAATGAAGAAATAAAGAATATTTATCTTATCTTATCCTATCTTATATTGGAAAGTTAAATCTAGAATTTTCTACCGGGTGGCAATAAACAACAACAATGAAGATTTATTTAGAGTAGATCTTCACCTCTATACATTCCGAGTTCTATATTCGTGTTTATTTTGGAGGACTAGCCAGGCGCGCCGCTTCTCTTCAGTTCAACGTGAAAACGTGCTGTAGTTACTGCAACCTTAGCAATTATGTCTCATTAACAATTATTGTACAAAATGTGGTGGCATCTCCTTGTGCTTTCTTTAAGTTTGCAATACTGTGTATCTCAAATTAAAAACATCGAAACTCCCGACGATGTTGTTTACCAAATAAGTGAGTATACTACCTACTAAATAAATTAACTATCAGATCATCGTTTAATAAATGTTGGATAGATAAAGCACTTCTTTATTGTTGAGGTCATACAGATCTCATAACCTATACTTTTTGTCTAATAGTATGCTAAATAATGTTTTTTTTTGTAAACATTCAATAACTAGGTTTAAAAACTCCACCAAAGCGGAGATGTATGAGAGGCAGAGGCTTCACTGCTTTTGTGGACAATGAGAATTCTCACTGACTTATAAAATACAACGTGTTAATGAATAAGCGCAGAACCTCATACACCCCAACTGATTTATAACCAAATAATAAGAATGAAAAAATAATTTCATTATTTTTATAGTTAAAATTTAAAGTTATTCGCATTTTAAGTTTTGAGGCAAAAATGATTTGTAATCATTTCAGCAATGAATGAAAGCGCTAACATACTCATGGATACATTTTAATAATCTTGTTTTGATAGTAAGTAGTAAGAGTATGCCCGAGCGGTGGCTTGACATCGGGTTCAGTAAATTTTAAATTTTACAAACCAATTATTTAATATTTAGAAAAAAATTACCTATGTTGAAACCATGATAATTCGATTCCGCTCTCGATTCTAAACAAACTAATTTCTAGTTTTGCGTTAATTCATTAACACGTTGTATATTGTAAATTCTATGATTTGTGATTTGTAATGGACAAAGCTTGCATTAGTGGTTATATTTTGAACTTAGTAGAGCCTCAGTCTTGAGATTTCGTTTTCGAGTCGTTGATAATAATAGTACACTATAAAAACGAAACTCCCGTGTTAAAAAAATATCAAGATTCGCCCACGGACCCTGAAAAAAGACGGACGTAATGTCACACTAAAAAGAGGTGACGAAGCTTGCAAGGTCCTACAATCTCGTTTGTTCTACAAGGGACCTACACTCACACAGACACTCCAGTTCTAGGCGCAGGTCCGACAGCACGCACACTCATATAAATGGATTTATCTATGAAATGGGTGACTTATGATGAGACGAGATTCCGTTCGTCTTTTTTTCAGGTCCGTGGATTCGCCTACAAAATGTCAAGATACGCCTGCCTACAAATCTCATGTTGGTCTAACCATAGTTAAGCTTCTATAGTGTACCTACTATTATTATCTACTAGCTTTTGCCCGCGACTTCGTCTGCGTGGACATGTGATTTTGTCTAATGTCTCCTAAAGGTCATGAAGGTCCATTGTCAGAACCAAGTCAAGGAATCCTGGCAAGCAACATTAGAATGGCGACATTCATATGTATCTGGCAAGCAAAAAACACACCCGTCAAATAACAAAATTAGAACCTCATTATTATACGGCCGAATAAGGCCTTGCTGCCACGATCTGAGCTGTATAGCAGGTTTCCTTTACCTACTCTTACCCTCACTCATGTAGAAACTAGAAAGAGAGTATCTTTAATAATAAGAGTAATATTTATTTACTGACCATGACCAAGAATTTACACCTTAGATGATTATCATACACAATATTTTCGACTTAATGGGTACCAGGAGTGCGATTTTTGAATCTCATTCGCTGAGCTCAGCTTGTTGAAAATGTCAAAATTACTTTGGAGATATGCATCTTTCTACTGCTGATTTGACTTTCAAAAATCGCACTCCTGAAGTATGATTTTTGAAAGTCAAATAAGCCGTGGTGGTCCAGTGGCGAGTAACCTTGCCGTGCAGGAGGCGATGGTTCGATCCCCGTCCAGGTCGACTCGTACCAATGAGTTTTTCGGAATTTATGTACGATTTGTAACACCACTGGCTTTTCGGTGAAGGAAAACATCGTGAGGAAACCTGCATGCTTCGATTTCGAGGCATGTATTGTACCTACTGTCCATTACAAGTGGCGACGGGCTCACTCCCCGTCTCACTGGATAGAGTTTCGGTACTAGTGAAACGTGGATGTTCTGAGGTTTCAGAACGTCTCTGACTACCCCCTCGAGGAATATAGTCGTGAGCATATATATATATATATATATATATATATAAATCAGCAGTAGAAAGATGCATATCTCCATAGTAATATTGAAATTTTCAACTGCTGAGTTCTAAGTCATCGCAAAAATCGCACTCCCGAGCATTTGCAAAAGCTCAAACTTTCAGGAGCTTTCTGAAAAATTTATATTTCTGAAAAATATAGGGTCTGTCTATAGATACTATATTATTTAGATATAGAGATATGAACGCAAATCTTGTAGAGCCAGCACAGTCAGTATAAATATATATAGTCTTCGATCAATATAATTATTAATGTAACATAAATGTAAATGTCTTTAGATAATTCTTAAGTGATACCTATTGATGAGTATTCTGAATATATGCTATATTTAAAATAGTTCTGAACGAGGAATATAGATAATGTTTTATTAAATAGCTAAAGATATGTTATAATATCACTGCAGTTGGTCTCTTCGAAGCTGATGCGGTCACCCAACGGCTGGCTTTTGACGAGTGTGCCAGGGACTCCACGAAGAATGGCCGGAGACTGGAGCCCACCATACTGCAGCCCAACACCTCTGACAGTTACAGCATGTGGCGAGAACGTAAGCTGTCTATTCAAGTTCTTACGAGAAGTTGTCCACTTTTGGACTTTGTCACAATAAAATCATAATTTGTGGATTCGTGTTGCAGTCTTTACAACTAGTTGCCTTTTTTTTTACGGAATACGTAATCCATTAATGTATGTATGTATATGACAAGGTTCTACACGAATATGGTTGTTGTGACTGAAATATTGTTATAACCATTGCTCGCCCTTTGGGCATGTCTTTTCTATTGTCTGTATTAATGTGTCTATGTGTACAATAAAGTGTTATAATAATAATAATAATGGTTATAACCAAAGAGAAATTACGCGCTCCCCTAGGGTTATAATATAACCGACAGGCACTATTAAATAACATGGAAGTGATACTGCAATTATTACTACATATTGCTTACACTCCATATATATGCTTAATATTATGCCACAGTAATTTAACAATGTCCATGCTGAACGCAATGCTAAACGAGAGATTATATTATATCAACTTATCTATTAATATAAATTTTCAGTGTGCAACTACAAAACATTCCGCCCTATTGCCGTATTTGGACCACAAAATCCTATTTCTGATGGTTCAGTACGTGACCAATGCACCATCGCAAACATACCACATATTCAAGCAGCATGGCAACCGTTTAACCCCGACTATAACTTTGAGGAAGAAGAAACGGATGAAGCAACAGAAGAGCCATCAAAAGAAGAAGCAAAGGTACCTGAGGGTAATGACGATAAGTCAAACGAACAGCCAGAAACACCGGAATTCAAAAAAATTACAATCAACTTCTATCCAGATGCAAACGAAATCGCAATGGCATTTGCGAAGTTATTGAAGTTTTATAAATGGGAAGGTTTCACTATTCTGTATGAAGATGATTTAGGTTAGTATTCTTAGTATTATCTACAGGGTGTTGGGGTAAATGGTTGCATTACTTTAAATTTTTGGAGTATGTTTAATGACCGAGACCAAGAGAGAGGCTAAGAAACCTATAGGAAATTCGCAAAAATAATGTTGGACTGTCCATACTTAATCGAACGTTGGTATGAAACCTAAAAAGTTTTTGGGACCAATATCGAAATTGCGAAAAATAAATCTGTTGTCCTATTAAGTGTTTACTAGCGTTTAAGCGTTTTCAAATTGTTAACTAGAAACCTATATGTGGAATCTTGTAATTGGCCTATAGCTGACTAAATTTGTAAACTATTCGTTTTATAGCTGTAAGCTCCCCAAATAAAATAAAATGAAATAAATAAAATAATATATTTCAGTCGAGTTATGTTTGCAGTTTTGTATGGGACAGCGGAATTTTTATTCGCGATTTCACTGTTGGTCCCATTAATAGTAAAAATGGTTTAGTTTGATGGGACACTTACTTAAAGGGGTGCTCCTTTAAGGAAGTGTCCCATTTAATTTTACATCCTGTATATGGTAGACTTTATGGAATTTTCATGAGGATCGCTCATTCCTTTCAAACACGTGTTTATATTTTCAGGGTTATTACGCATACAAAAGATCTTAGCAGAACATACGTATAAACATCCCGTTACAGTGCGAAGATTGGATCCGAATGGTGACAACCATAAAGTAACTTCATTTTTTATTTATGAAGATGTGCTCGTTATTCTTATAGTTATTTAACACCTACAAGACTATACTAATTTAGACTCTCCCAGCTAACTAAACTCTAACCCACCTAAAATCTGACCAGAGTGAGGATGGCCTGAATAATAGCAGTGTAAAATCAGACCTTGTGTCTAGTATATGCTGAAAACCATCCTATTGTCTAATTTAAATTTTAGATTTCAAAATAAAATATGAGATAGTAGAAAATTTTACAGACATACACTGTAAGAATGGCAAATTTGGACCTAGCCATTGTTTACGAAAACCTTTCAGGACGGGGCGGTCATAATTATTACAAACAGTTTTCTGTTAATTAAGGAAGTTTTTTTAAAAACTTTTACATCTCACGAAGTCCGGATTCAAAAGTAGAAATTACTAATAAAATAGACAAATCATCCATAAAGCAGTAGCAAAACGCAACCACGACAGCTATTTTCATCTAATATACTGAGGTATTTTTTGGTCATCTCGGAACGTATTTGGCTTGGTTGAACTGATAGTGTGTGTGATTTCGTTTTCTTCCATTATCATAATATTGTACGGTTATCGTAAATTTTCATTAAAATAAACACAATGAATGTAGAAGATTGAGTGAACTATCTAATGAGAAAGATTATGAGTTTCTCACACTTGATACAAAAGGTATCATAAGGAGAAATACCTTTCCCCATACTTCTACAAGGTTACGACCAATTTTTTAGTATTTAATACTATCTAATAATACTGTTTTGTTAGTTTTGTTTCACTCTACACGTATTACTTTGTTTCATTCATTTACGTGACCTCTAGTCTGGGTCTCTAATTCATGGCCGTCCGCCAAACTTCTTTTCTGCTTTCTCTTATTTCTCTTTAACAGTATCTCTGTAAAATATTTCTAATATCTCGTATTTTATTATGGAACTTTTAACTTTCACTAACTCTTGGCTAGGTAAGTGATCGTAGTTTAGTTGGTTTGTAATATAGAGAAATTAAGCGCTCCTAGATGTTTTGTAATGATTTATTATTGTATGACCAACATACAATATTTTTCTATAACCCGATGCAAAACAGCTTGTTAAAGAGATTTCAGCGCGCCTTATAGAGACCACTGGTGATAAGAGGGCTGGCCTTCGTCAGCGCATAAGCTTGGCGATACAGAGGGGGAATGCTGCCAGCGTTCTTGGAACCGTCCCTCAGGGAGAGGCTTTGGAGGAGGTTTATAGGTTGTAGGTTTTTTAAATATATATTTTTATATGGAAGTTGACGCAGCTTGTTGCAGATATTCAGGATGTATTTATTGACGAAACGAGTTGTGGATCTGAGTGATGTATTTTCTTTGACGAAGCCTGTTGTGGATGTGAGTGATGTATATACCAATGACGAAGCCTGTTGTGGATATGAGTGATGTATTTTGTTTAATAGTAATTAGATTAATAAAAATATTTTTCTATTAAGTATATTCTATTTTTTGATGATAATCTAGCTATGTAATGCTCATCTCAGCGCCTTGACACGGTTCTTTTATTAACATTTAATTTCAGGTATTCAAGGAGATTAAAGAATTTCAAGAGAGTCGTATTTTCCTGGATTGTCACGTTGGCCGAATTAAACATTACATGGAAATTGCTCAGAGTCTTGAAATGGTCAACCATTACCAGGTAAGACGTTTTTGAAATCAACAATGCACATTACTATCAATAACTTTGATTATTAAATAAAATACTTAGCGAGGAGCGAGAATTTGAACTTATTGGTTTCGAGCAACCGACAAAGTATATACTTCTGTAGTATTGATGTTAAATCATTAATTTGATTTTGAAATCATTGATGTTTTACTTCGAAAGAAGCTTTGTTTTTTCAATTAAAATATATGTGGCTTGGTTCCGATAGATCGGCAACCCTAGATCGTTGACTACCAACATAAATATTCTCCTGTGGTGAGAGGACAACATTTATAAGGTCTAACAAAATTAGCTGAAACTATTTTAACGGGATGATCAGACCATCTAACTAACCTACTTTCATACTAATAAAAAAAAATCTAACTTTTTGCTAGGTTTTAGGACTGGGACTGGCATTCCTGTCCGTAGGATTATTTTGTATGTTTCCGATTATAAAATCGACATTTCGTTAACAAGATCTAACGTATAATTAAAAATTCTAGGCTCTATTCAACATAATAATCGAAATACATATTATGCATTTTGGTGTGCCAGTAATCGATGACGTAGGGTTAACAACGCCAGACTATGTAGGCAGAGTCATATGATTATCTTCCTTAATGTCATAATTGTATTTGTTTTTATTCCTGTTAGTTTTTGATTGATCCCTTATATTTCCAGCACTACATTCTATCATCCCTTGATACTTCGATTTTGGCTAAAACCCTAAGCACATACACTTCTAACATAACCTGGCTCAGTATTACGGAGTACGATAAACTGAAGGACCCTTCGCATCCCCTGGTGCAAAGAGTGGGCAGGTGGACGCTGACCGATGCTGATACACGTCCGAATGTTCCTGATACACGTCCGAATGTTCCTGGTTTCCAGGTTTGACTTTCTGAAAGAATTAATTGGATAGAATTTATACTAGTTTTTGCCATAAACTCTCGAATCATTTGTTCACAGCTTGAAGCATTGATAATCGACGATGTAATTAAACATTTAATTAACGCAGTAGTCAAATTAGAGCAAGATCTGCAAAAAGAAGATCCAGACATCTACGTAACTAACAAATATAATTACGTATGTGATGATGCACATTGGGAATATGGAGCCCGGCTTCAAAACGAAATATTAAAGGTAAATTATTAACTCCTAGAATAACCAGCGCACTCCTTACAAGGGATGTCGAATGAGGAGTTTATTTTGTAGTGTTTATTGTAACTTGACAAGTCATTTATTTTGAATCAATGCAGCAGTGAAGCACCCGTTGGCGAATTGAAACGTAACCTACTGAAAAAAGAATCTGAATAAGCAACCGGTACATGGGTAAACGTTTTAGTTACTATAAATATAATCATAGCCTTATAAGTGTCATCTTGAACTTTATCAAACAGTTGGTCCCAAAGTGACTAATAACACAGTATAAGAACTGTAATCCATCTTCATACAATGGTACCAAACGCGTCTTGTATGTGTGCTCGCCAGTATATACGACGATATCTAAGGCAGCCAAGGCAGCGCCAGATGGGGCTACGCGTAGATATTGTCAGTGTGTGCGTGCTACGAGGCGTACGCCGCGTTTGGCATAATTGTATGAAGATGGATTACTGTCTTATATTATGCTAATAATAAGACTTAGATGCAAGCGTAAGTGACCCGCCCGCTTTAAGGCACTTTTTTCATTGGAAATGACAATTTTATTTAAATTTACAGACTAATTCAACAGGTGAAACAGGAAACATAGAATTTGATGAATATGGACGAAGGAAAAACTACGTGCTTTATGTTAATGAAGTGCATATGTGCCATAGAGACACTATTGGACGATGGATGTCAGTTAATGGTGCCGAAATAATTGACGATAGGAATGAGACTGACAAATACGGTAGTGCTGTTGCAGGAAATAAAAATTTCATAGTAAGTTTTGTTTTGATTAATTGAATTGATATATATTGAAATGATAAAGTCTATAATTTTCTTAGTTTTCCAATGCGATGAGATAATGGTTTCCGTATTTATTTGATTTTTAAAGGAATTCCATTAAATCGGTAGTCTTGTCTTTTCAATGTCATTCACATGCGTGCACGTTTGTACGTACTACACTTTTACCATTTATTATAAGGACTAGCCTTGCGGTAGCATTTCCCCTCTCCCACGGTATACGATCAATTTGATCATGTGCATTTACATTCAATTTTATACCTTATCACTAAACGAGACAGCCTATAATTGCGAAACAATAATTTCGAACTTAGAACGTTTGGGTTTCACACGAGAGTACTTTTCATGATTTTTATCATTCGAAATTAGAATCTAAAGTTATGGGGGATAAAATCCAAAGTTGCGGATTTCATGCTACCTCGCCCCCTGCAAAAAGTGGCAGAAATGTTTGTTAGTAGAATTACACGCGTAACTAGTCCTCATATAAGTAGTCAAAGGTACTACATTACCCGTATAATAAGTTGTTTTCATTATACTGAAGTCTTAAGCCAGCTCGTACTTCGAAGTCTTCAAACCAACACGCTTAGAGTTAACATAGACCGCCTAAGTTTTAGAATTATATAAATACAATACTAGTGTAGTACCTCTCCTTTATCTTCATGACCTACTTTATGAGTCCAGTCACTTTCTAATTTAATATTACTTGTAGATAATATCGCGCAAAGCGCAGCCTTATTTTTATGATAAGAAGTGCGTAGGGGATGACTGTGGAAAATCTTCAAATGACAAATACGAGGGATTCTCAGTTGACCTCGTAGATGCTATATTCAAGCAATTGAATAAAGAAAATTATAGCTACACTTATACTTTTGTACACGATAAGGACAAACAATATGGTAAATATAATGAATTGACGAAGAAATGGGATGGTCTGATTGGGGATTTACTAGATAAGGTAAGCATGTTCTTCATGTTATATCAATAAAAGATGCAGGTCCTTCAGTACCTTTACCTAAATTAACTCACGACCGATCCTACTTTTCCTTGAACTTCTGGCCCAATTTTTTTTTTTATTTCCCATTGATGAATCTTTTGCTAATTGATAGACCTAATCACCAATAGTGACTTTTAGTAAAGCACCCACAAATCCATTCCAGAGGAAAAAATATATTTTTTTCTTCATTATCATTAGATAAAAAAAGGCAACACCAAAAAAAAATTGGGCCAAAAAGTTGCATTAAGTTGCGGTCCGAAAAGAAAATGAAATCGTTCATCACGTCGCTAAAGATCTACGCTTATAAAATAATGTGATTTCACGACTACGTTGTAAGTTACGTTTCCGTTAGATCAACAGACGGAAGCGTATAAGTTACGCAGAACAAAAAGAAAGACGATATTTTTATAGTTATAGAACATCTATGCCATCTGCCGTGGATGCCATCTGTTCGCAATAAGGCAAAGATTAAATACCTATTCCACTAACCCCCACTTGCGTCAACGTAGGTTACCAATAAACCCCAGTTGAAGTTGGTAACCCATAATTTTTTTGTCCAGAAACACAATTTTATTGAGAGAGTTATTTTACCCGGACTTAATTGCTGACCTACGTTAACGCAAGTGGGGCTCAAAGTTAACAACAGATTTTGCATTCCACAGAAAGCCGATTTAGCTGTTTGCGATTTAACAATAACCGAAGAAAGGAAAAAAGTAGTCGACTTTTCAGTGCCCATCATGACTTTAGGAATCAGTATACTTTACACACAGGAGCACAAAGTAGCACCAGGAATGTTTTCATTCCTTACCCCGTACACATTCGAAGTTTGGATGTACATAGCGACAGCCTACTGCGTGGTTTCTATTGTACTTTTTGTTTGTTCTCGGTTGGTAATTTTAATTGTTGCTCATTCATTTTTATTGTTTTCATTCCATGTAGTTTCGACTTACAAAGAACTACCCCATTTCTTCATGCAAAGCAGGGTTTTAGTGGGCGAAAGATTAGTCACATATCATTACCACTTGACAAGTCATTCTATTCTGAAACCTTATCCCGCAAGCGCGCTCCATAAAAACAAACCAAGTTTTATTCTATTTGGAATATTAATAATTAAATTATATGATTTTTTTAAACACTATTTGGAAAGTTATATCCTTATTGTCTGTAGTTTATCAGATTTCTTACAATATGTTAAAGGTAAGCCTTGCTACAACTTCACGTTTAAAGATTTAGTTGGTAGTTGTAACAAAGTTTCTAACTACCTACCCTATATGTACAGGGTGTAACAAAACATCCTAGTAATACTTATGGGTCTGGGTCTGATAAACTTTTACTATGGACCAACAGCGAAATCGTGAAAAAGAAAATTCGCTGTCCCATACATTTGAGTCGAGTCGGTGCTGCAGTTTTCTGTACCTATTTTATTGTTGTTTTTAAAAACAATAAAAGTACAAAAAAGATTAAAATCTATATCAATTTATCATAATTAATAATAGAGAGATACAGATAATTATTAATTATTTTTTTATCGTAATTGTTTTGATGATCATCAATAACATAACGATCTTTTATCAGGATATCTCCAGCTGATTGGGAAAATCCACAGCCGTGTGATAAAGATCCGGAGGAGCTGGAAAATATTTGGAATTTCAAGAACTGTACCTGGTTGACCATGGGTTCTATCATGTGCCAGGGTTGCGATATTTTACCCAAGTAACTATTATATTTATACTACTACTATGTACACGTACACCCTACCTTTTCCTAGCGGGTTTCATTGTTCGGTTTCATCCGGGTAAAATTAATTATAAAATTTTAGAAAAAATTCTCCGATTGAACAAGATTTAATTAAAGCCTTGGCATATATTCTACTCATGGTGATGGTGTACTATGATATGGCGTTAGTTTCTTTTTAAAAGCAATAATAATGCAGATTTATCATCATGTTTCCCTTGTGGAGGACCCAGTAGTTGTGCAAATTGATAAAATATCTTTCTCATATTCAATTAGTCTTTCTTAATAATTATAATTATGCTGACGGCTTTGTCAAGGGGATGATCAGACCATCAAACTGAAGAAGTTTCTCTATGGGAGTCACATCTAAATCACAAAAAAAACCTACTGTCTCGCATATTTGGGTCGAGTAGGTTTGCAGTTTTGTATGGAAAAGCTGATTTTACTTTCGTAATTTCGGATGGTAGTCTCATAGAAAAAGTTATTCGGTTTGTTTGGTGAATCCCCATGAACATCCAGCATTATTAAGAAAAATTATATTTATGATGCACACATAAAGTAGGTACCGACCCCAAATAATGGGAAATGGGCAAGACAATGATGATGATGATGATGATGACATAAAGTAGGTACCAATTTGATCATTCGGTACAAAAGGACACAATTTATAGACATGATATAGACCTATCAAATTTTCAGAGCATTTGGAACACGATGGGTTTGTGCCTTATGGTGGTTCTTCGCCGTGATCGTCTGTCAGACATACATTGCACAGTTGTCGGCCTCCATGACATCTGCTTTAGATAACGAGCCCATAAACGACGTGGAAGACTTGGCCAAGCAGAACAAGATCATGTACGGCGCTTACAGAGGCGGATCTACTCTCGAGTTTTTCAGGGTAGGTACTTCTGTGAAGTCAATTTATTTTCGTAAAACAAATTATTTTCGCATTAATTGAATACTCAATTAGGTATCTACAAACGTACCGTGAAATTCGAAAAAATAAAAAACGAAGAAACTTGACAATTTATCATACCATTGTTAAAAATCTTTGAAATGCGGTGAGGTTTAGGAATAGAGAATTTAGTGAAGATTATTTTTGACAGTTTTCTTTTTAACACGCTTATATTAGCTTCACCTGTATGTAACTAACTAACTAACTAAGTAAGTATGTAAGAAAATCTAGGAAGTCAATTTAACCTACTTCTAATTAATGTATAGATTTGAAACTTTGCAGGTGTATGTAGTTCGCTTGACAACACAATAATTTGGTACTATCGAGCTGAGATGGATAGTGGAACTCTTCAATGGCAACTAGTAAACCACTCGAGTTTGGGCTCGATTGGATTGTTTTCACGAGTCCCATACATTACACATTGTGTCTTGGAACTCATGATGGGGCCAGAAGATGGATAGTGGAACTCTTCAACGGCTTCTTTTATATCGCTCGAGTTTGAGCTTGTTTGGTTTGTGTTGACGAGTCCGATATAATTTACATTGTGTTGTGGATCTCATGTTGGAGCCAGGAGGTGGATAGTGGAACTCTTCAACGGTTACTAGTAAACCCTTCGAATTTAAACTCGTTTGCTTTGCTGTGACGAGTTCCATACATTATACATGGCATCGTGAATCTCATGATCGAGCCAGGAAGTGGATAGTGGAACTCTTTAACGGCAACTAGTAAACCACTCGAGTTTGGACTCGATTGGTATGTTTTGAGGGGACTACTCATACATGGGGTCTTGGAACTCGTGATCGAGACAGGAGATGGATAGTGGAACTCTTCAATGGCTACTAGTAAACCACTCGAGTTTGGGCTCGATTGGTTTGTTTTGACGAGTCCCATACATTATACATGGTGTCTTGGAACTCATGATGGAGCCAGAAGGTGGATAGTGGAACTCTTCAATGTCTACTAGTAAACCACTCGAGTTTGGGCTCGATTGGTTTGTTTTGACGAGTCCCATAATTCATACATGGTGTCTTGGAACTCATGATGGAGCCAGAAGGTGGATAGTGGAACTCTTCAATGTCTACTAGTAAACCACTCGAGTTTGGGCTCGATTGGTTTGTTTTGACGAGTCCCATACATTATACATGGTGTCTTGGAACTCATGATGAGGCCAGAAGGTGGATAGTGAAACTCTTCAATGTCTACTAGTAAACCACTCGAGTTTGGGCTTAATTGGTTTGTTTTGACGAGTCCCATACATTATAAATGGTGTCTTGGAACTCATGATGGAGCCAGGAGGTGGATAGTGGAACTCTTCAATGGCTACTAATAAACCACTCGAGTTTAGGCTCAATTGGTTTGTTTTGGCGAGTCCCATACATTATACAAGGTGTCTTGGAACTCGTGATCGAGCTAGGAGGTGGATAGTGGAACTGTGCAATGGCTTCTAGTAAACCACTCAATTTTGGGCTCGATTGGTTTGTTTTGACGAGTCCCATACATTATACATGGTGTCTTGGAACTCATGATGGGGCCAGAAGGTGGATAGTGGAACTCTTCAATGGCTACTAGTAAACCACTCAATTTTGGGCTCGATTGGTTTGTTTTGACGAGTCCCATACATTATACATGGTGTCTTGGAACTCATGATGGGGCCAGAAGGTAGATAGTGGAACTCTTCAATGGCTACTAGTAAACCACTCGAGTTTGGGCTCGATTGGTTTGTTTTGACGAGTCCCATACATTATAAATGGTGTCTTGGAACTCATGATGGAGCCAGGAGGTGGATAGTGGAACTCTTCAATGGCTACTAATAAACCACTCGAGTTTGGGCTCAATTGGTTTGGTTTGGCGAGTCCCATACATTATACAAGGTGTTTTGGAACTCGTGATCGAGCTAGGAGGTGGATAGTGGAACTGTGCAATCGCTTCTAGTAAACCACTCAATTTTGGGCTCGATTGGTTTGTTTTGACTAGTCCCATACATTATACATGGTGTCTTGGAACTCATGATGGGGCCAGAAGGTGGATAGTAGAACTCTTCAATGGCTACTAGTAAACCACTCAATTTTGGGCTCGATTGGTTTGTTTTGACGAGTCCCATACATTATACATGGTGTCTTGGAACTCATGATGGAGCCAGAAGGTGGGTAGTTGAAACCTTCAACGGCTTCTAGTAAACCCCTCGAGTTTGGTTTAAAACTAAAAAGTAAAAATAAAATATTATAGTTTAAAAAACTAAAAAACACGCTACTAAATCTACATAGAAGTTGCGTTTTCAATAGTTTTTTTTTTTCCTGAAAACGGGAGTCCGGACGCGCCAAGGAAATCAAATATTTGGGGTTTGACAAATTTTTCATAGACTTCCATACAGTTTCTGTTTTTTTTTTTCAGTTTGCACAGAATGTCTTAAGCCTTCTTTTAACGAAAAAATAAAGCTAATATAAGCGTGTTAAAAATACTCCCACGTCGTGTAGACTGTCTAAGTAGCGATTTTACACTCGGACATCCGAAATTCGTAATCCATGGAACCGTCCATAATCGCAAATACTAATGAATGAAAATAATGAACGCCGCAATTGCAAACAAAATTTAAAAATATTTGCTCCTTGAGGGAATCGAATCTCAACTTCTAGGACCTAGAACAACATTCCTAGCCTAGAACCTATATAATCTTGCTTCTTTTTAGAGTTCCAAAGACAAAATGTACCAAACGATGTACATGAATATGATGGCAAACGATGCAGTCTTGACTAGCAGCAACGAGGAGGGTGAAAAAAGGGTATTGAATGGCAATAATAAATATGCTTTCTTCATGGAATCATCAACTATCGAATACAAGCTAAAGAGAAATTGCACGTTGAAGAAAGTCGGTGGTGAATTGGACTCCAAAGACTATGGCATCGCTATGCCAGCAAGTATGTTACTCCCATAATTTTTATTTCACTGAGATCATCTTTATAGCCCGTTCACATTATCTGTACGTTATATCGGCGCTCTGGTTCTATGTAAAACCGTGTAATATACCAAATTATCGCGACGCGTATAATGATGATACTAACCGAACAGACGCGATTATTAAGGCCAGGTTATCCCAGTGCAAGCGTCTCTTTCTTGCAAGCATAAGTTTGCAATGAGGGATTTTCCAGAAGAAAAAAAGTTAGTTCCTAATTTCTCAATAGATGGCGTTGACCAGAGAGGGGTCCAATAGGTATGAGCAAATATATTAATTATTATTAATTATAAAAATACACAGTACAAGTTATTAACAATCTGGGTGTTATTGACGACCCGGTTGGTGTAATGATTGCCACGCCGGACTGTCGAACCAGGGTCCTGGGTTCGAGTTGGTCCGGATGGTCATGGATGTTATATGTTTGTGCAGTTGTTGAATCGATAGGGGCATCGCGTTTCAGAGAAAATTTGACCAGGTCGTACGTTATATCCTTACCTTGAGACCTACACAGCATGACATGCACCACAATGCAGCAAAACGATAAAATTGTCGTGCGCGCCTAATTTTGCCCGCTCAGAGTAATAAAGACCTCGATCTTTCTCCTTTTCTTGGATACGGCATGCTAGACCCACTGATAAATTATAATGTATTTGTAATTATTTTCCAGATTCGCCTTTTAGGACTCATATCAACAGAGCTATATTAATATTAAAAGAATCGACTGAATTGGACAAAATCAAAACAAAGTGGTGGGAACACAGTTATAATGCAACGAAATGTGATGTTAGTATTATAGACTTATAACGTTTTCGATGTAGTGCTTACAATTTTAGCTGTTTCAATACTAACTCCATTGATCTAATTCTGGCACCTCTTATTGGAGAAGTTTACAGAACTAGGTTATCATAATAATAAGGGTCCTAGTTATCACTTCCTAGCTACCAGTCCACCGCGTAGTTTTCCCGATTTCGTCGTTTGATCCCATGGAGCAAGTTGTACAGTTTTATAGTCTGATCATCTTCTTAAAAAATAAATACATATACTCACGCCATTATCCCACAGAGGGAGGCAGAAGCTACGCCTCGCCACACTACGATCCTGACATACTTCTCTCGTCTCATCCACTTTGATACTTCATAAAAAATGCTTAGCCTGTGTGAAGTCCGCTCGTATGAAGCCCATCGAAAGAAATGGATTGATCTATCCTAAGCCGAAACCATAATATGTCTTATTTGAATGTTAATAACTAATTTAGAATGATATTTCTAGGAAAAAACAGACGAGGGCGACATCGAGGGTGATCTTGAAATGGAGAACTTAGTAGGAGCATTTGTAATGCTCATTATAGGCCTAGCGTTCAGCGTGTTGATCACTGCCGCCGAGTTCATGAATGAAGTTCGGAATATCGTTGTAAGGGAACAGGTCTGTATTGTTTTTATTTAATAGGAGCATTTCTAGTGCTCATTATAGGCCTAGCGTTCAGCGTGTTGATCACTGCCGCCGAGTTCATGAATGAAGTTCGGAATATCGTTGTAAGGGAACAGGTCTGTATTGTTTTTATTTAATAGGAGCATTTCTAGTGCTCATTATAGGCCTAGCGTTCAGCGTGTTGATCACTGCCGCCGAGTTCGTGAATGAAGTTCGGAATATCGTTGTAAGGGAACAGGACCGTATAGTTTTTTTTCTCTTTTTGGGTAGGTAGTGGGTTTTGAGTATGTGAACATCTATATTTTTTATTTTTTTCATATCATGAGATTCTGGTCGAGCTATACCATACCTACTATTTAAAATGTTCTGTGGAACAACAAATTTTTTTTCCCGATTTTGATATTGGTCCCATTATAAAAGTTGTTCGGTTTAATGGTCTGAAGCACCCCGTTTAATATGTAGGTAAAGTACTTGTATTAAATGTCTTGAACTAATCTCATTGTGGTGTTCTCAATCGAAATGTAAAAATTTTCAGGTGACCCACAAAGAAGCTTTCGTCGAGGAGCTAAAGGCTTCTCTGAACTTCTTCCAGCTTCAGAAACCAGTGCTCCGTAACCCGAGTCGAGCGCCATCTGTCGCCAGCTCTGATAAAAGCGATACTGGAGACAAACAGGATAGAAAAGCTGCTATGATTGAGAACTTTTTAGATTTTGAGAAACAGGTCCAATAATGTGTATAAAATAGTTCTTTCGGAATTATGAAATAAATCTATGTGCCTATGAGGTTTTGAATAATATTTTTTATCGTTTAAACTACAATCATGACGAACAATGACGTATGATGATAAGATAAAAATCCGTCAAGATTAGAATCTAAATTATTTAATTGAATTTTATTGTACATGCCTGGACACATTTGTACTAATATCACGATGACTCTATTGTAAGAAAACTGTATTCATGCAAATAAATGATTTCTATTCTATAGATCATTAGATGATCTGACGACGATTGACGACAGACGGATGACATAAAACGCGACGACCACTTCAAGCCTATACCTTCGCAGTGTGTGCATAGTCCCCCAAACATAAGCGATTGTTTAAGCCAAGCTTTACACGTGTGAACCTGAGAACAATAAACCCGGTTCGAGACACTGCTTCCAACCTCTTTGATCGGTTTCCTGCATGTTCCATCAGGTTAAGGGGCTTTTTGGAGCACAAACAATAGCCCAGTCATTTTACGGAGTTTTGTTAGGCGGGTTAGGGAGTAATTATTAAATGGACTTTTAATCTGTAACCGGCACCATTTAGTGACAAAAAGACTATCTGAAAACGTATTAACAAAAAATTCGCTACGCAACATAGAAATCAAAATTGTGAGTCCCAGAAGGCTTTTAAATTAATCATATTAATACCAATACACTCATTTGAATTAGATTTAACAATATAAATTATTTTTAAGCAATAAAATAGGCATTGAAATTTAAAAAACGATGTTTTTATTAAAAAATAGGAATGTATTTTTCAAAACCTTCTAATTAGACAAAAATATTTACACTATTTTTGAAGTATGTATAATGGTAATGCCTTTATAATATGCATAAAAAAATTAATATCACGTTTTTTATAACGAGATAATAGCTAAATTTTAAATTTGGTACTGTTGCTGACGGGATTTTTTTTTATTTTGGTACATTTCTAAGCTCAAATTGGTTCTTAAATAGTATACCGAAAAAAATTTCAATTACTAATTAGTCCCGGCTCAAACCGTAAAATGACTGGGCTACAAGCTCCGTTCCGCTCTTAAGTATCCTGGCTGTTTCTGTAACTCAGTCGATGTAGTTGAAATCCACTAGGAACATAATCATTTGGTAAAATCCTTTTTTGAAAGCATAACACACATCTTTCCCTAGGTCAAGGTCTTTCATTTGCGCATTTACGAGTACCTCTACGTCTTTATAAGTTTCTGTACATTCGCAGACTTTGGTATGGTACAATTATTCCGATCTTCTCCTCCAATCTGGACATATTACCGGGTTTTCAGAAGCAGTCTTAATTTATTTGACATTTAAATTGGAGCAACATATTGAGATCAAACAACCCAGACCCATCCTGCCCATCTGAATCAGATTGCTTCACTTGACGTGTAAATCGCTACCAAACAAAAAGCTAATCTGCTTAGCTGTTATGAGAGTTGATAACTCACATCCGGGACTTGTGCCTTGGACGTCAATGCACGTGGACCGAGCTCAACCGACGCCTAGACATGTCGTGTGTGTCGTGCGACACCCGATCGGAAATGTGGGAGCTGTCGGAAACCCGCACTATCATTATACAGACATTACGCCGTAATTTAATGGGAACAATTGAAAATAATTGCGCACAATCCATTTGCACTTGAGTTCTGGTAGTCTCTGGTTTCGATGAAGCAATCGCGCAAAGGGGAGTCGCATTATTGCGAATCGGTTGTTTGTTGCCTGCGCATCCGCAGTCGACTGTGGCGAAAGAACTCCGAATCTGCGTGACTTCAGTGGCGCGAGGGCCACAGTGAGAGATGGCCGCGTCGTGGTTCGCCGTAGTAGCGCTGGCCGCGACTGCGCTCGGGGCTTCCATTGCACGTGAGTTCTGTTTTCACAATTAACATATGACACTTTCAATACTTTCATCCAGCATCGAAGTGTAGTGGTTAAATTATTCAAACAAACATTTGTTACGTACGATGAGGTAGGTAATCTACTTCTGAATCCTGAAGAATGTTCAGATGAGGATTATTCTTATTATTTACAATTTTGAATAATGTCATAGTAAGAAAAGGGTTAACAATATAATTTAGATGTAGAGTGAAGAGGTCAAAGAGCAACCCAGGTAGCAAAAGTAGTTGATATAAAAGTCATATGTACATAGGTAGGTTATATTATAAGAAGAAAAAGAATAAGTAGAAGAATAATAGGTAAGTAGTAGCAGTTAAGTGGATATTTGAGGCTATAAAGCTAGTTGTGCTATCAATTGTTTATGATTAAAATAATGAATAAATAATAAAAGAAAGAAAATGTTTAGAACACTAAGTTCTCAAAGCACGTAAATAAGTGTTTTAAAAATAATCTCCAATCATCACTTCCCTGAAGGGTGTTTAACGTGGGTAAACACCCACCCCTAAACAGGCGTGGGAGGAAAACCCTCTTCCACCCTTATCACCTCTTAGTTACGGGAATGGATAGAGCCATTCTCATGAAACATTATTATACTTATAACTATCTTGGACTTCGGCATTACCATAACATTACATTCATTATTAGTTTCTAGAGTTAAAGCGCTTAGATTAGGAGCTAGAATTTTCAAATGTTTTATTCTTGTCTATCTATCTATCTATCTTATACTATTATAAAACTGTAAAAAAAAGAAGTTTTTTTGTTTGTTTGTTTGATCGAGCATCACACGAAAACTACTGAACCGATTTTGATGAAACTTTTTTTGTTTGATAGCTTATAATTTAACATAAAATCTGGTATGTAATTTGTGCGGACGAAGTCGCGGGTTAACTCTAGTATTTAATAAAGTTAATTTAATTTTAATCAGTCATCACCATCTTGAGCACAATATTCGCATTGCTGTTGTACTCTGTTCAACATTAAACCGTTCAATTCCCCTAATCTATCTAAACTATTATAAAACTGTAACAGGAAGTTTGTCTGTACATTGAAGATATTAACAAAAAAAAAGTTACGATATGGTTTTTAGGTGTCCCTGATTCCATTTCACCAATTTTTGGATTTTTTGTCTGTCTGTTTGTTTGTGTGTTTGTTTGGGTGTTTGTTTGTTTGTTTGTTTGAACGAGTATCACGCAAAAACTACTGAACCGATTTTGATGAAACTTTTTTTGTTTGATAGCTTATAATTTAACATAAAATCTGGTATGTAATTTGTGCGGACGAAGTCGCGGGTTAACTCTAGTATTTAATAAAGTTAATTTAATTTTAATCAGTCATCACCATCTTGAGCACAATATTCGCATTGCTGTTGTACTCTGTTCAACATTAAACCGTTCAATTCCCCTAATCTATCTAAACTATTATAAAACTGTAACAGGAAGTTTGTCTGTACATTGAAGATATTAACAAAAAAAAAGTTACGATATGGTTTTTAGGTGTCCCTGATTCCATTTCACCAATTTTTGGATTTTTTGTCTGTCTGTTTGTTTGTGTGTTTGTTTGGGTGTTTGTTTGTTTGTTTGTTTGAACGAGTATCACGCAAAAACTACTAAACCGATTTTGATGAAACTTTTTTTGTTTGATAGCTTATGATCTGACTTAAAATCTGGTATATAATTTGTGCGGACGAAGTCGCGGGTTAACGCTCGTTAAATCTAAACTATTATAAAACTGTAACATGAAGTTTGTCTGTACATTGAAGATATTAACAAAAAAAAGTTACGATATGGTTTTTTAGGTGTCCCTGATTCCATTTCACCAATTTTTGGATTTTTTGTCTGTCTGTTTGTTTGTGTGTTTGTTTGGGTGTTTGTTTGTTAGTTTGTTTGAACTAGTATCACGCAAAAACTACTGAACCGATTTTGATGAAACTTTTTTGTTTGATAGCTTATGATCTGACTTAAAATCTGGTATATAATTTGTGCGGACGAAGTCGCGGGTTAACGTTCGTTAAACTTATAAAACTGTTAAACTTATAAGTTGCCTGGTCTTTATCGTCATTAACACAACATTTCGCGCATACTCGTGTTATTGTTCCTCTAAGCATTAAAATATTTAAATTATAATAAATTCACACGACAAAATAATAAACAGTGTGAAAGAGATATAAGTTTACATTAACCTTATCTATGACACGATTATAGTTTTATACAAATAATCCACATAAAATATTAAATAGGACTGGCGTTTAGTTATTGATTATTTATTAATTAGGTACGATCATTATATTAGTTCGACTTATTAGTTCATCTCTCGCATAACTAAGTCTACTATCTCATTTTTGTCTATTTTTCAGAACAAGCGTTTTTCAGTATAGAAACATCACACTTCTATTATATTTCAACAACGCGGAATTTGGAAATATATAAATGGAAATAAATACACATAAAGTAAAGTTTGTACATTCATTCTACATATTTGCATGCTAACTTAATTGCATTTTTAGTATTTATTTAGAAGCCATAAATTAAGGTACAAGTATGAACAATTCTTATGCATTATTTTTCTCTTCTATATCTTACATATACCGACACGTGATTTACTGGAAAACATAGATAACGACGTCAACAATCCAGTCAAAAAATTGAGATAGGACAGAATTGACAACATTTCATTTTTTTAACCACCTGTTTTTGATGAAAAATATAAAAATAGGTTAAAAATAAGAGATACCTATTTTTCCGATTGAATTTTTGACCGATATTTTTATTTTTAAATTACTTTTAATTTTCTGAAAAACGTAGGATTTGTGGCTATGATACCTTGGCCGCAATAAAATTAAAAATAAAAATTGTCAAATACAATAGAAAAGTCAAGCAGGCAAAGGAATAAAATCTCATTCAACCACTTTTTTATTTTTCTGTATTTTTCAAATAACTCGAGAAATAATGGATAGAAAAATCTGATAATTTTGATATAAGCTTTGAATCAGGTACCGAAATTAAAAAACCATTTGGAGATTCCAAATGGTTTTCTAATTTCGGTACCTTTCTCAAAATAAAATGTTGTCATTTACAGTTAGTCATGCGACGGACGAGTTTTCAATTAAGCTTAAATCATTATCTAGTTTAGAAATGTATGACGTCATCATTGGTATCATAATATGCTTCAGAAAAAAACCCAGTAGCATTCGTGCCTACTAGTTTATATTAAAAAACAAAGATAAAAACAGGACAATGACGATCAAAATCCTTGATCTCAATCTTCAGAATATTGTTGGAAAACAATTAGAACCTAAGCACGGAATTTAATAACGAATAGGTACTATCAACAACTGACATTCAAACAAACAAAAAATCTTAATCTTCATTTGAGATTCTTCGTACATGACTATTTTTTAAATACTGGCATAAAATTAAGGATGGATTCAGACTAACTAAGCAACTTTCCCTAAGGAATATGGGTCGAAAAACGAGAAAATGTTTGACCTTTCTGTGTAAGGTCCAAAAATGTTCTATCTGTAGATAGTGCGGATCGGCCAATCGACTTTCTATGGAAGGTAAAAAAAAACCATATAATAATACCCTTTTACTAGCAATAAAAAAATTGGTGCATAACCCAGCTTTAAAAAAAAAAATATTTTTATATACAGGGTGTTACAAAATATACGCATTTTACAATTAGTTTTTTCGACATAGAAAGTCTTTTCGTCTTTTACTGAGATGTAGGTACAAATGCCTTACAAACACTAACCTTCTGAAAAATAGTCTATGTTTTAGATGTCGCACTAGAGTTGGAATTTTTTGTTGATTGACTTCGATGAAGTATTCAATTTTTTTTTGTTAATTATGTAACACCCTGTATATATTCTTCATAATTACAACGACTTAACAGAACAATAGTTCTTTTACCCTATGATATTTGTTTAATTTAGAATTGTTTGGTTAAAAACGGCTCTACGATTTCGATGAATAGGAAGGATCTAGCTACCTCTACGAATAAGAAATCTAGCTAGATAACATTTCTTACCATTCAGATATTTCGTTTTTCGCCAATGATCGCACTGATCGATCGAAGATCGGTCACCTAGGTCGAATGAATCTACCTTCAATAGATTATAATAGCTGCTATCGGACAATGAAAAGAAAGTAAAACATTGAAGATAGGAAGTAAAACAAAGCTTCTGTAGTTCATATCCTATCTTTATCTTTTTGCAACATTTTTATACAAGAACGAGCGTTAACCCGCGACTTCGTCCGCATAAATTATATACCAGATTTTAAGTCAGATCATAAGCTATCAAACAAAAAAAGTTTCATCAAAATCGGTTCAGTAGTTTTTGCGTGATACTCGTTCAAACAAACAAACAAACGAACAAACACCCAAACAAACACACAAACAAACAGACAGACAAAAAATCCTAAAATTGGTGAAATGGAATCAGGGACATCTAAAAACCATATCGTAACTTTTTTTTTGTTAATATCTTCAATGTACAGACAAACTTCCTGTTACAGTTTTATAATAGTACGAGCGTTAACCCGCGACTTCGTCCGCACAAATTATATACCAGATTTTAAGTCAGATCATAAGCTATCAAACAAAAAAAGATTCATCAAAATCGGTTCAGTAGTTTTTGCGTGATACTCGTTCAAACAAACAAACAAACGAACAAACACCCAAACAAACACACAAACAAACAGACAGACAAAAAATCCTAAAATTGGTGAAATGGAATCAGGGACATCTAAAAACCATATCGTAACTTTTTTTTTGTTAATATCTTCAATGTACAGACAAACTTCCTGTTACAGTTTTATAATAGTATAGATAGATAGATAGATAATAAGAAGAATATATGTATCTACATTTAAATTTATTACATAGGTACTTAAGGGGGTGCTTCAGATCATCAAACCAACCAACTTTTACTATGGGAGCATCTTTAAAATCGCGTAATCAGGAATCATTCGCGAAATGGCTACCGATTCGTAAAAGGCCCAATTCGCGAAATGGCCAATTCGCGAAATGACCAATTCTGAAAATGCCTAATTCGCGAAATGGCTAACTTTACTTAGAATTTTTTTTCACTCATTTTTCATTTATGATGTCCCATAGGATAGGACAGGGTAGGGTGTGGTCCGTGGGAGCAACTTTTAACTATAATTTTTTTTTACCTGACTGCCCCAGATGGAGCTATAGCTACTTGATTGAAATGTAATTTTAATTATGTAAGGCATTAAAGTTTACATCCTGTGTTTTCTAGTCTAGTCTAGATAAAGTCACAAGTTTTTTGTACCCATTATGTTTAGACGATGATACAATGTTGCAGTAGAAATGTAGGTTTTCATGTTTTTTAGTAGTTTCTTGTTGAGATCTTAATACTCAGTTACAGAAACGCTCATTAGAGTTGATCCTCCATTAAATCTCTTGCTAGACAAAAAGTGACAGCAAAAGATTTAATGGAGGTTTATCTTTAATGAGCGTTTCTTCAACTGAGTGTTAGACATTTTTAATGTAATACAATACAGAACATGTATCTATTCTATTACATAAAAATTGCGTGCAGTAAATTGATAATGTTAGGCTCAAAACAATAAACAATGGTATCATTTCACTTGCAATAGTTACGATAAAATTAAACTAGTAGGTCAAAATTTGCACCTTTATGGTCGCGTATCATATAAATGTAGTTCACGGTTAGAATTGTAATTATGTTAAACCGGGGTGTAATGCGTACTTTAGGACTCCTTCAACCATATCATTGCTTCCATCGTTCGTCTTCTAACTGGGTTTGAAGATAATAAGCAACGAGTCACATTCCTGAAAATGCGAGATAGTGATGTGGAAGTGATGTTTGTTACGAAGTACCTTACTAGAAATCTATGGCACTACAATTTTCCCTATGGAACTATGTTAATATTTTTCAAGAAAACAGCTCATGTTTCATGAGTTCCATCAAGGCACGCTTTTAGCCAATTGAAGGGGTTTTATAATGACGTTTTATGTGGTGGTTGTGGCTTAGGCTAACGCCTAAGTGGGATCACACACGATGACGCATTGACGGAGCGGCAGACGTCAGTCCGTCTTTTGGGAAGCAAGGAGTCGTACGAAACCGCACGTAGAAGCACACACGGTGCGTCAATCCGTCACCGTGTGTGCTTCTACATGCGGTTTCATACAACTCCTTGCTTCACAAATGATGGACTGACGTCTGCCGCTCCGACATGCATCATCGTGTGTGATTTTACGAACACGAGATTTTCGGGAAAGTGGTCTTTATTTTCTACTCTAAACAAGGTGAAATTGAAGTCAGTGGTATCAATTGAAACTAAGACTATACACATCAAACTGAACAACTTTTACCATTATATACTTCAGGTTTGCTGCCATAGTAAAAGTTGTTCAGGATGCCAATGATTTTAATGTCCCACTGTATAAAAGTGAGTCCTTATAATTCGTGCAGTTAAGGTGGTTTACATAATACTTACACAACATTAATATTTAAACAGCGTGGCAATTAGAATACATAATTATTTACATTTAATTTCACTGCTTTTGTGTTGGATCTTCAGAGCGTTAGAACTAGAAAGCCCTAATTTTTCTAGCCGAACATTTTCATCTTGTTTAAAAGAAAAGACATTTACAATTTTTACAAAGTTTGAACTTGTACGCATTTTCTTATAAACAAGATTAGGTAATATGTTCGGCCTCAGCCAGATAAATTAGGGCATTAACACTCTGAAGATTCACATTTTGTCAATTTACACTGCTCAGTACATTTATTTCATTTCATCATCATCATCACCACAGCATATACAACGTGTTAATGAATTAACGCAAAACCTCAGACACCCCAGCTGATTTTTAACGAAATAATTAGATTGACACAATAATTTCATTATTTTTATAGTTAAAATTTAAAGTCATTCACATTTTAAGTTTTGAAGCAAAAATTATTTCTTATCATTTCAGCAATGAATGAAAGCGCTAACGTACTCATGGATACATTTTAAGAAGCTTGTTTTGGTAGTGAGTAGGGTGAATGTGCCCGTGCGGTTGGTTGACATCGGGTTCAGTAAATTTTAAATTTTACAAACAAATTAATATTTTGAAAAAAATTGAATCTTGAAACTATGATAATTCGATTCTGCTCTCGATTCTAAACAAACTACTTTCTAGTTTTGCGTTAATTCATTAACACCTTGTAAACGTCCCACACTGCAGAGCACAGGTCTACCCTCAGGCAGGGTGTATGGGTGTAAGTCCACCATGCGTGCCCAATGCGGATTGGTAGACTTCACACACGCATCGGACTTTCTTCTTGAGCGTATTTCTTCTTAGTTAATTTAAGAAAATAATGAACGTATTTCAGATGACTTTGTACTTGCATGTCTACATCTTCTGATTTTATTTATCGCCACAACAGCTCCATAAAAACATGAATCATTAACTTTTCAGTTTCCATGGTACCATACAAAGTGCCGCCGTCTGACTCTGTCATAAAATCGAGCCGCATCCTCAGGACTCTCAAACGTGTATGTACGTAACGTAAGGTTACCATCTACGGTATACCTCACAATGGTGGTCGGTGGCACTACTCCATATAACTCCAATGTAAAGCACTTCACTTTTTTTAACTAGTTTTATTGAAACTCAAATACTAGCCCAGTCATTTTACGGTTTGAGCCGGGACTAATTAGTAATTGATATTTTTTTCAGTACAGTATTTAAGAGCCAATTTGAGCTTCGAAAGGTATCAGAATTAAAAAAAACCCCCACAGCAACAGTTCCAAATTTAAAATTTTGCCATTATCTCGTTATAAAAAACCGGATGGTATTTTTTTTGCACATATTTAAGACATGGTGCTAATATTTTTGTCTACTTAGAAGGTTTTGAAAAATACATTCGTATTTTCTAATAAAAATCTCATTTTTTAAATTTCAATGCCTATTTGATTACTCAAAAATAATTTATATTGTTAAATCTAATTCAAATGAGTGCATTGGTATTAATATTATTAATTTAAAAGCCTTCTGGGACTCACAATTTTGATTTCTATGTTGCGTAGTAGTATTTTTTTTTAAATATGTTTTCAGATAGTCTTTTTGTCACTGAATGGTGCCGCTTACAATTTAAAAGTCCAATTAATAATTACTTCCCACCTCTCCTAACAAAACTCCGTAAAATGACTGGGCTATACCACGAGTTATAATTATTCGCGTCGAATTCTGAATTAGTATGAAAAATTTCGATTCGGACGAATCTAATTTTTCATACTAATACAGAATTCGCCGTGGTCGACTTGGACAGGTTTGCGAACACGCCGATAACATAACATTGTCATATACCGGGTATAAGGAATAGCCGGGCAAATACTGAAACGGTGAATTCAGACCATCAACTGAACAATTTTCACTATGAAACCAACCTTCGGAAATGCGAAAAAAAATCTGTTGCTTCATACATTTAAGTCGGGTAGGTACTAAAGTGTTGTTTGTTGCAATAGCAATTTTTTTTGTTTATTTCCGTGTTTGCCCGGCTGTCCCATACAAGGTATTTCTAAATATGCTATTTTTTCAGGGGATGATCAGACCACCAAACTGAAGAAATTTCTCTGTAAGACAAACGGTCTGATCATCGCCTTAAAAACTGCCAGTTTATTAAGCCAAGACCTTATAATTATAAGGTTATAAGGTACTGCAGTACTTTGACGCCATTTTCACGACTATTTTGTAATGAATACCGGTAACTCAGTAACCGCGACTAGCGGATACTCTGAGAACTCAAGGTAAACTCGTGGTCGGCTTACAGTTACTTACATTTTCTTTACTGGAGTGCGATCTTTCTTCTGCAGATTTGACTTTCAAAAATTGCACTCCAGCACGGCACCCACGACACAGCGTTTAAACGAGAAAAACGTCATGCGCGCTCTTTCTGGCAAACTTAAAATAATAAAGATGGAACCACATCTCGATTTTATCGTTTTCTCGGCGGGGGAACAATAAACAGGGCCCAACTTAATATGCTAACAGTATTTTAGGAGGATCAAACTGAACAACTTTCTTTACGGGACCAACATCGTAATCGCGAAAAAAATATCGATCAGTCTATATAAAACTGCAATCCTGCTCTACCAAAATGTATGGAACATATCATTAATCATCTGTCAGTATATTTGAGAACGACCCGATATAAATACAAAAAAATGCTAATAATATAATATAGCCTCTAAGATATGGTGGAAGGGAATAACTACAGGGTGAAATTAATATCATTAGCATCCTTTTAAACTAAGAGTCTACCCATCAAACTGAGCAACTTTTACTATGGGAGCGAAACGATCGGAGCAAAAAAGATCAGCAGTTTAGTATGGAACAGCTGATTTTTTAATTTTTCCGATCGGTTTGCTCCCATAGTAAAAGTTGTTCAGTTTGATAGGTAAACTCTTAGCTTTGAAGGATGCTAATGATATCAATTTCACCCTGTATAAACAGTTATGATGTAGTAACGTCATTAGTTACAGTTCGTAAAACTTTTTCACTTCTGCTTTTCAAGCTCACTAACATAACATCGCATCAGCTTTTATCACTCCCACAGTGGTATCTAAGTCTAAAAGGGACAATGATACCCACTGCTACTATCTTTATTATACATTAAATTGAAATTGATATCATTAACATCCTTTTAAACTAAGATTCTTCCCATCAAACTGAACAACTTTTACTATGGTAGCAAACCGATCGGAGCAAATAAAAAATCTGCTGTTCCATACTAAAATGCAACGTCGACGCGCGAGTTCGCGACTCTAATGTATGCAACAGCAGATTTTTTTTTGCTCCGTTCGGTAAGCTGCCATAGAAAAAGTTGTTCAGTTGGTTGGGTAGACTCTTAGTTTAAAAGGATGCTAATGATATCAATTTCACCTTGTCAAAAAGAAATTCATCAACATCATACGTCCCTCTGCAGGGCACAGACCTACTATTACTTTTGGGAGGGTGTATGGGTGTTAATCCACCACGCATGCCAAATGCGATTTTGTAGACATAAATTGGAAATTCATCTTCAGCGTATCAGGTGTACGCACGGCGACACATCAAGCTAACATAACCAACATAAGCTGGTCGCGCGACGTTATGCGTTACTCGACCTACGCGCGGCCAGCTTATGTTGGTTTTGTATAGCTTGATGTGTCGCCGTGTGTACTCACGATATTTTCCTTCACCGTCTGAGAGCAGTCGGTATTACCTACATGAGTTAAAAAAACTATTTGGTACATGACATGTCGTGCGTGCGAATTCGAACCCGGACCTTTAGCCCAGTCATTTTACGGTTTGAGCCGGGACTGATAAATAATAGTTTTTTTTTTTATTTCGGTAGAGTATTTAAGAGCCAATTTGAGCTTAGAAATGTACGAAAATTAAAAAAAAATCACGTTAGCAACAGTTCCAAATTTAAAATTTTGCTATTATTATCGGTATAAAAAACCTGGCGGTAAATTTTTTTTGCATATATTTAAGGCATTACATATACCTCAGTTTTTAAATTTCAATGCCTATTTTACTGCTCAAAGATAATTTATATTGTTAAATCAAAGTCAAATGAGTGCATTGGTATTAATATTATTAATTTAAAAGCCTTCTGGGACACACAATTTCGATTTCTATATTGCGTAGCGATTTTTTTAATAAGTGTTAAGATAGTCTTTTTGTCACTAATTGGTGCCGGTTACAGTTTAAAAGTCCAATTAATAATTACCCCCTACCCCGCTTAACAAAACTCCGTAAAATGACTGGGCTACTTAAGATTGAAGTTTCCATACCTCTCCGCAACGCGCCACCGACGCTCACTTTTACACAAAGAAATTACGTCACTAAAATCTAGGTATACATTATTTCTATTAGATTTTGATGATTGTAAATCTTTTATGGTCGCTTATTTTTTTAAGAGGATCGGCGGGAGCGGTTATTTCCATACAAACGTAATCCCCTTTTTTCTCCCTGGATAATGGCACTAGAGCAAAAAAATTTAACATTCAAGCTATGTTACCTCTGCTATGTCCCTGTTTTGCTTTTTTGCATTAATTAATTAACTGTACGAACTAGGGACCTTCGAAAATGACCAATTTTACCGCCCGTTTTCAGACATCCAGCAAACAAATTTGACGAATATAAACAAAAAAAGCAAAACATATAGACATAGCCAAAGACTTTCTCATATTATTCTTGAAAGAATTATTAAAATTGGTTTAGATTTTATGTAGATAAAATCGGTCCAAGTTGCAGTTGTCTCTTTTGTACTCTAGTCGGCGGGGTGTATGGGTATTGGACAAATACATATACAGTCTGAAAAGTGACCCATTCTCCAAATTACCATTTCAGCCCGCCTATCCTCTTAAGGTACCTAATATTTTTCTAGAAAGTGTCTTTAAACCCCTTTCTCCAATATATACTTGTACATATATAACTTGTAATCTGACCTTTGACAGCTGTGAAACAAGTTCTGGAGAAGTCTTCGTGTGGTCGAGTGTGGTTGACTGTACACTCGCCGGATATCCGGCAGGCTGACGGGAATCTGATAGATGCATTGGAACTTAACTGGGATTTCAGCGGCTGCTCTAACATTCCCAATCAGGTGAGATAAAGTGCCATTCAGTACGTAATGCTTTACAAGAATCTTAGTCCTTCTCTCATTGCATCCGTAGAGGAACTAATTACCCGACTGCGCCAGAAGGAGGGTTTTTAACTTAGGTGCCTTAAGGGGGGGTTAACCTATTTTGTCTGTTTTCAAACCAGTTTTTGATAACCAAATTATTACACTTAATATATATAGTTCAAATAACAGGGTAGATACGTTCTTTCTGCAGTGAATTTAACCGTTGAAAACATGACTAAATTAAATTTTCTCGATAGAAAAGAGGACCAAAGTAAGTTCTATTTCAGATTTATAACAAGTTTTACAAGAATCACCGTACACCCTTTCTTCTTTCTTCTGAATAGCAGCGATTCTACCCGATGGTTATTTTTTACCCCAAATACCCAAGAGAAAAGATATTGATGAAAAATACGTTTTTTGTGATCATGCTTTCAATTGAAGCGGGATGGCTAATTGCAAAAGTTTGTTTGTAAGAAAGAGACGCTTGCACTAGGGATACCTGGCCTTAAGTGGGTTGAAATTCTTAATTTAATACATACCACAAATTTTTCGAAATATGTATATCTTAAAATCTATAAAATATTATCATTATTTCCCTGTTGCGAAAATTTAAATGTAAAAGGCAAGTTCAGGCGCATCATGTGTTACACCGTAGGTTACATCTAAACTCGGATTCATATTACTTAAACAATTCCTCTCTAAAGTCTCTAATATCAGTTCTTGACATCCTAAATACGAAACAGACGTTTCTCCTTGAATCCATTCAAATTATGTGCAGGTGAACTTTAGATTTTAGCGTATTTTGCAATAAAACTTTCCTCATTAGTCACCAATCCTCTAATGGTAAACCTTGATTACGATTCTCTACAAACTCTTCGTTCTTACATAACTCACGTGCTCGAACGTGACACTAGATGACTGACGAGTTTTGTATCACGAATTAGTGTGCATAACACCTCCGTGGCCACAGTGGATCGTGTCTCGATGAAATACATTATTGGTTCTAAATTTTCTAGTCTTAAATATTTATTTATTTAAACAATTTATTGAACAAACAAACACATTGATACACATATTTGAAAAAACATGTACAAAACGCGAGGTTATCTTTAAAGATATATCTTCCAGCAGACCCGCAACAGAGACAAATTTTGTATTCATCATACTAAATATTCGTCCGATGATGTTCAAACCCGGTACGTTTATCGCATCGAAAATCAACTTATAAACATTTTCATTCTTATAAAGTCGTCGTCCGTCCCAGTTTGTCAAAGTAGTGTCATAATTTTTGATCTTCTAAAGTTTTAATATTGAACTGAAATTATTGAAAAAAAAAAGTCAATAATTCCCTGTGTATGTGAGAAATAATCATGTTAAGATCCCGCGGTAGGCATGTCACGCACACCGACCGACGCTTGCGCATCGTCATTTTGTACCCTCCTTTCAATACATTGTTACGAAATCTAATAATGGTGGAAGTCAGTGCGGTAGCTCTATACGTATTTATTACTTCTCGCGTGTGAAATTGAATGTGGAAGCATGTCCATTTAACCTTTCCTTAGTTGTCTGTTAAAGTTTAATAAATGTCATTGTCTTTTATGTTATAACGACTTATGTAGGACAAACAATTAAAGTTTAAGAGTTAAGTTACGGGGAATTTTGAAGGTATAGGTACCTACTTATTTAAACACAGGTTCTTTCATGGAAATATGGATATAATATTTAGTTTACAATAAACTTAAATAGAGCTACTGGGGCATAAGACCATCTTTAGCATATTGTCATAGAGTTTGACTTGCTATTGTCGTCAAGAGATTTTCCAAACGAGGCTGATTGTCCAGGGTGCGCTGGACATATTAGGGATTCAATATACGAGGAGGCTCTCTTCATACAATCCTTGTTTAAAAAAATCGGGAGTAGGCCAACCCACATTCCCAATAGTCGATAAACAGATAATTATAAACTAACTTACGCAATGAAAATGCATAATTTGATCTCGTGCCGGTTAGGAGCATAATAAAATTCAACAATAAAGTTTATAAAAAAAATGCCAATAATGTGACCTTGAGACTTATAAACATGCTACAGCGATCAGTGACCTACACCTGCTTTGTACTACAAACATTATTTTTCAATGGTATAAATAAATAATAATGAGTTTTGCTCACACAAAGAAAGCATTTACAAGGTACCTACCTAGGGCATTAAAGTATAGTATGGTACAATAAGAATTTACTGAATAGGACCTAAAAGGATACAACAGCCTTTCACTACATGCATGAATGCATGATCGAGGAAGTAAAAAAGTTAGCAACGAAAAACTCTACCAATAATATCGCCTCATTTTGATTCTGAGGTAATCCTGTTGGCAGGATTTTCATCGCTCATCCCAGCAGTAGGTACCGAAAGAGGCAGTAATTATACAAATATTTTTCTTATCGTCATTAATTTAAGGTCGTATTTATGTCGTTACGATAACGTTACCCTCATTTTCTTCTCGCAGATTGGTCTCTTCGACAGCCGACCATCGTCATGGAGGAATGCATTAACAACGTTTCCTCTGTACGAAGAACAAGGCTTCGTTGTTACCAACGTGACCTTGGGCGAGGGGGCCGTGCCTGCTGGATGGGATACTGGCCCAGGGGACAAGGGCCCTCAATGCTTGTGGCCCTGGATCGCAGCTGGAAATGATCAGATCCAGGCGTATAATTGCTTAAAGATACAGCCCACTTGGATGGAAGACAACGCGTAAGTACTCGTATAAACTTAAAACCTACGCATCAGTTTTTATAGTCAAAAATGACTTAGGCCTTTTTCCATTGTTCTCATTATTTTGAACTATTGATGATGGACAATTCCTGGTCGATTTCGACTACGGCGACTGACGCAGGATATTTATATTTTGGAGTGCATCAGTACTATTAATTGATCTGAGATCAGTACCTTACCTATACGAGCTTAACACAGATTCACTCTCTCGTCTTTACCCTCTCTCTGATGGAACGAGAGACAGATACGATCAGAGGGGATCGGGTTCACAGATGCAGTGGCTTTGTGGTTTGTGCGTAGATGTGTCAGACGCCTGAAGGAATTAGCCGCCTCTTACGACAGCCTACTAGGTAGGTACTATTCGAAACCGGGAACCAAATGGCAAAATGGAATCTTCAAATCCAGGCAGTGAGTAATCGTTGCTTATTTATGATTTAAATCATTGAGGGATGTAATTGATAACTCACTAAAGAGAGTATACAAGCTAAGGCCCTTGCAGAGTGCTTGCTCACCTACTGTATTTGCACATGGGGAGGAGCTGGCAAGACACTTCTTATAGAGGCTGAGCGAGCCCAAAGTGCACTGCTTAAGGTCATTAACAGACTTCCGTTTAGGTATCCCACCACTGACTTATATTCTGATAATAATGTTCTTTCAATTAAGAAGCTATACATTCTCCAAATTATTCGACGATACCATCGTAAAACTGTACCTACCCTGCCTTGTAACATAAAAAGATAGTGTCCATCCAATATCATATTATTTCAGTTCATTCGCAAGGAGGCATTACGAGTATAATGCGCCACGAATTAATAATAAAATTAACCTTAAAATGAATATTAAAAGACTCAACAATCATGAATTATAACAGTCATTCGATCCCAAGATAAGACTCGTAGGGCTAACAACCACATCCAATCCACACATAATCCAGAACCACTTCAACGGCCTCCTCCATCCACCCCCTGCACATCAAAAGTGCGCCCGCTCACTCTCACGCACCCTCATGCACAAACGCAGACGCACACACGCACACACACACACACAAACACACACACACACATTGCATTGCAAAACTCTTAAAAGTAACTCGAAACTTTGTTTTTTAATTATTATTATTACTAAAAACCACCTTTGTCTTAACTGTTAAGTTTAGCATAACATTAATATATGTACACTTAGATTGGGGAAGCCACTGCAGCATGTACCACAGCTTGCTCTCACATGCTGCAGGGATTTCATTGATGTATTGTAACTGTTATATGTCAAATAAACGTTTATTTTATTTATTTACTTAAAATTACTGAATTATTAGTAGGTAAACATTTCAATAGTAGAAGTAGAAGTAGAACACAGCAAAAATTTATATTATACCCGATTTTGTCAGCAAAAATTCCTGGAAACCCACCCCTATTGTCTATCAATTCGTCTATCAAGAGGAACAAAAGCCAGCAATAGTACCTATTAGAAATTCAAAGAAAGATGATATCTAGTTGGAGGTATATTGTTTCATCTGTCTACGATGTCAGTAACCCTAGCTAGCATGCCCCCGAGAAAACGATAATGATTTAGATGTGCCTCCATCTCTGTTACTTTACGCATACCAAAATGAGCGCGCATGAAATTTTTCTCTTTCTCGCTTTGCCATGCGTCACACGCTAGCCTTGCAGCTCTCTCTTCTACCAATAAACTTCTACCACTTCCTTCTTGTTTCAGAGCAAAAATTAACCACCTGCGGATAGGAGAGCTTGCCCTGGCCGGCACACACAACGCAGGCGCGTGGCGATTCAACACGGAACTTAACTCGGTATCCCGGGACAGCTTCGTGCTCTGCCAGGACCGCTCCGTCTGGTCGCAGCTGGTGCACGGCATCAGATACTTAGACTTCAGGATCGCCTACTACGAGTTCTATGATAAAGAAGAAGATAGGTGAGAACTAACTGAAAATGCTTTCTCATGGTAGTTAGAATTTTTTTACCAGGCTCTTCAAATTCATATTGATTATCTCGTAAGTTCTCGAATATAATCTGAATACGCAATAGAAGAAGAAAATATAAAGAAGAATAATTATATGGCTGTAGTAGGAGAGGGAGGCCGAAGAAAAGATGGATGGATTGTGTGAAGGATGATATGTGTAAAAAAGGAGTGAGTGTTGAAACGACGGCTAAGAGAGATGAATGGAAGAGGATGACATATTGCGCCGACCCCAAATAATGGGAAATGGGCAAGACAATGATGATGATGATTTAGGTACCTATTGATGACTTGGGTACTTATTTGTATTCAGCACACAAATCCCGGTTTGCACCAGGTCCATTATCAATGCTGGTTCTACCAGAAATGGAGCCAAAACCGCCTTGGCATCGGCATCGGGATGACAATCCTGATTCGCACCTATAATATTCATTATAAAACACCCTAAATGCCCATTACGCTAACTAGCACAAATATCAAGATGCGTAACATAGGTGTAACATACAGGGTGACTGGTAATTCGACCTATTCCTTGAAAGGGGTTATACTAGAGTTCATTTGCAACAATTTTTCCCCAGTTAACTGGGGGTCGAAAATCGCTTGTTTTCGAGTTCTCTCATTTTTAAGAATTTTTTGAATATTTCCGTTTTTCGACCTAAAAATGACAATTGTGAAAAAAATACTCCACTCTCTGCACTCTGTAAGCATTTTTCTAGTAGCTGATGAATGAGCGACTATTTTAAACTAAAATACATGTGAAAAATACCCAAAACCACCGAAATAAAAGGTTATAAACCGCAAGACAACAATTTTTTATTTGGATTTTGTTTCAATCCAAAGAGGATTACTCAAAAAAAATTTATGACACTTGGCGTACAAATTGCGGAAATAACTTCCTCAATTCCTAAGCTTTCCAAAAAGATGCAAAAGTAGTGTACTTTAGTTCAAGTTTGGAAAATAAACCTTATTAAACACGCAGATGTGAATTTTATTCAAAAAGTTATTGGTTTGGTGAAAATAAAAAAAAGAGTAAAATAATAATGTTTAGTACCTAATCATATGAAATTACAAATTTTGTTTTAAAGTTTTACATTTAAAAATCACAAGTCTTGCTCAAATTGTCTTCCTCCGTTACGTATGCAAGCACGAAGCCTGCGACGTACTTCGCTTACTGTCACTCGAGTTGAAAGCGTGTCTTTAATTTGTTGGGCAGCTGCCAAAATCCTCTCTCTTAATTCTTCTTGAGAAGAGATAGGTGTACGATACACCAATGTCTTCATATGACCCCAAATGTAGAAGTCGCATGGGGTTAGATCGGGACTCCTAGCCGGCCAAGGGATCGGGCCGCCTCGACCAATCCATCTCAGTGGATAGTTCTCATCCATCCACTGTCGCACGCCCCGGTAATAGTGGGCTGGGCAGCCATCATGTTGATACACCAAAGCTGTTCTTGTGGTAAGCGGCACATCCTCCAGCAGCGGACGTAACTCTTCTCTTAAAAAGTTTTCATAGGCGATGCCGGTTAGGCGTGCCGGCAGAAAGAATGGCCCGATTAAATTATTGTGCACGATTCCCATCCACACATTAAGTGAGAATCTGTGCTGGTGAGCTCCTTCGTTAGATTTTCTCGGATTCTGACCTTTAGGGGCCCAAAAATGCAGATTATGATAGTTTGTAATACCATCACGGTCGAAGTTCGATTCATCTGTCCACAAGATTGTTTTTAGATACTCAGGGTCTTCAATGTCTGCATTTATTAGAAATCTGCAGAAATCCATCCTTCTGACAGGATCTCCCTCCTCGATAGCTTGTACTGGCGTGTAATGGAATGGATACTGCCGTGCTGTGTGCTGAGTGAACCAGACTTTCCACTGAGACATACCAAGCTGCCTAGCCACAATTCTTGTTGAAGTAGTGCCGTCTGCTTGAAAACACTGCAAAATTTGCTCCTCTTCGATTGGATCACTAACGCTAGGTCTACCAGCGTCGGTTTGGCGACGTCGAACCGATCCCGTTTCTCGAATGCGCCGATATGTCGTACCAAACACGCTGACATCAGGTAAACGGCGGGTAGGAAAACGTCTTTGATAGTCTCTTCGAGCAGCAGCAGCGTCACCATCACAAAACCCGTAACAATACATGATATCCGCGTATTCTTCATTTTGGTAAGCAGCCATTTGAAAAGGAAGCTGTTTTAGCGCAGAATTTAAGTTAGTTAACAACGACACGTCCGAACTCCAAGATGGTTGAAACTAACTGATTACTTAATGAATTGAGCGAATGAGTGGGCCTCGATTGTGAACCTTAGTACAAACATTCCCGAATACTTACAAAAGAGAAACAATGTAAGCAATAAAATGAAAGAGACAAAAGCAAATCGGCATCTTGTAAGGTTCGCTTCTAGGAAATCCGCTACCTGCTCTGCCATTGTTAACAATTTTTTTCAAACTCTTGTCAAAGTAGACAACATTTGCACCTTTTTGGAAAGTTTAGGAATTGAGGAAGTTATTTCCGTAATTTGTACGCCAAGTGTGATACATTTTTTTAAGTAATCCTCTTTGGATTGAAACGAAATCCAAATAAAAAAATTTTGTCGTGCGGTTTATAACCTTTTATTTCAGTGGTTTCGGGTATTTTACACATGTATTTTAGTTTAATGTAGTCGCTCATTCATCAGCTATTAGAAAAATGCTTACTTAGTGCAGAGAGTGGAGTATTTTTTTCACAATTGTCAGTTTTAGGTGGAAAAATGGATTTTTTCAAAAAAATCTTAAAAATGAGATAACTCGAAAACAAGCGATTTTCGACCCCCAGTTAACTGGGGCAAAATTGTTGCAAATGAACTCTAGTATAACCCCTTTCAAGGAATAGGTCGAATTACCAGTCACCCTGTAGACATAGATCATACCTACGTTACTTTCCCATCATATCGTTTTCTAAAATAGAGGTAAATACCTACGTTATTTCCGTAATTAAATGCAAATGTCTAATAATAATTTGATTATTGCGGGAAGCGCTGTTGTATGCACATTTTTCCTACTTGAAATGTGTTGTGAACCAAAACAGATTATAGCTCAATTAGTTACGAGTTACATTGCGTTGTACACGGCCGCGCGGCGGTTCTGCACGGCTTCCTCGATTTACGTTATATAAACTAGGTAAATAATGATTATGGACCAAACTACATCGAGAACATTCGCTCGTTATGCACAATGTGCTAACCACAACATAGCTTTACAACATGGAAGTGGTTCAAATTGTGACCGCAACATACAATGTTAAAGGTAGTGTTGGTCATTTGATCATTACAGACGTTAGTCGTATAGAAAGCTAGGGCCAAGTGCCTTTTCACACATGACTTTCCACATTGCGGTGGTCGCACCGTTTATAATGTAGCCATCAATCATCATCATAATTATTAAAGGGCTATGCTCTAGTTGATAGACAAGTCTGAAATTAAGAGATCCCCACTGTGTATGTACTGGGCCGAGCTATATTTTGCTGGTTTTTAGAAGCTTCTCGTTATTTGAAAGATATACAATAAAAACGTTATAAACTTACTATTTATGTATTTAATAACACAAATTAATGTTAATTTGTTAACTAAAATAAATTGTTCGATAAAATGAAGCGTCTATTTTTCATATTTTTACTAAAACAGATTAATTTATTCAGAAAAAGTATGTTTTTCTTTTCATATAAAAACTCTTTGCTGAGATTCAAAAACAAACTATAGAAAAAAAAAGTAACATTTCCGCACTAGTGCGATAATGTAATCATTTTCGCACGCGTGTTCTATATGCTGCATTATGTACCTAAAGCGGTGCAATAAGAGCCACTTTATGAGTATGTTGAAAATAAATGAAAAATATAGCATTCATCTTCGATATCTCGGCTTAGTTTGCTATGAAGTATATTTCGTATTTTTTACTTTATAAGTTGAAGTCACTTTTACTTGCGACAAACACCATTGTGTAGATAATATTAAGATCTAAATTTGCTTTGAAGTATTTTTTTAAGACCAATATTCAATGAGTTAATCAAGACACTTAATTTGAAAATTTGGTGCGATCTTTATGATTTTCAAATTTGATTTCCTTGGATTAGAAAGCACCACCAGGAAGTGACATAATTAAGGACAAAATAGATATACCTACTAAAATGATGTACTTTAGTATAGGTGAGGCGGCTTAATCAATAAATGTCATAAAATTCATCATCATATCGTATGGCATTTCTATCTTCCTGCTTGGATCCGAGGGGGGGGGGTGTCAGATTTCGAGATCGAGGTGTTTCAGCCAGTCTTCCGCTGCCGGGGTTAGCCTGTGAAGTTCCTTCGATTCCACCGGGGAAACATCGCAGAGTGAACTCATTTACCACATGGGAGAGGGTCTGGTCAGGTGCCCCGCAGTCGCACGTCGTAGACTTCCTCAAACCCCACTTGTGGAGGTGGTCATAAAATTATAAAAACAATTTGGTCGTATTAGGCTATTTTGACTTATAAAAGTTATATTACAGTAATTTCGTCATATACTGGTGCTTTATGCGTCTAATGTTCGGCTATACGATACTTATTCGACCAAATTGTTAGTTGGGCTGTCTTCTCAAGCGAATGTATTATTGAGACGCGGCCAATGTTTTATTATTGGGAATTTATAAAACTTTGGTTTGGTAACATGTTCTTAATGCCATGGTCATGTCCCATTAACCAACAAGCTAATTGATTTTAATGATAACATAGAGGGCAGTCGGTACAGTATGGTCATAAAAATTGGGTATTTGATTTGTTTTTGTTAAAATTCAAATTCCAATTGTTAATAGTTCCTCCTTTTTCAGAGAACAAATGTAAATTTTCAGATACTGGTTGAACCACAACTTAATAAGAGTCCGTCCATTAGTGCCGCTTTTGAAAGAAATCAGAACTTTCCTAGACAATACGAATGAGGTAAGAAAATCGGAGATTATTCAATTTTGTGTAAGCTCTCAGAAATGCCGAGATTCTTTAAAAATGTTTTAATACGGTCAAATTCAAACTAACCATCTTTTTTTACAGTAAAACTAGTAATAACTTGAAGTTTAAAAAGTTATCCCACTGGAGGAAATGTTAAGTTGAAAATTATTCTAAAAGGTTCTTCGATATTTTATTTCAGTAGTAGGTAGGCCATTTTCATTACCTATGTATATCCAGGTATTACAAAAATACAAATAAACATTTCACTATGGGACCAATATCGAAATCGCGAAAAAAAATCTGATGTTCCATCATCATCATCATCTATCTAGGTCGCAGTAGCTATTTGGTCATTGACCAAGCCCTTATAACCAAATAATAAAAATCATCATCATATCAGCCGATAGACGTCCACTGCTGGACATAGGCCTCCCCCAAAATGAGGAGATTTGCCATAATCGTCACGATGCGATGCGTTTGCGATGTTCGATACTAAACTACAGATCTAGAGCTAAATGTATGGGACAAAAGATTTTTTTTTCGCGATTTCGATTTTGGTCCCATAGTTAAAGTTGTTCAGTTTGTTGGTCTAAACCACCCCCTTAAAAGTTTTAAATTTTTATTCTTACTTCTGTAACACCCTATATAGATAAGGTATTTCGGATGTACGGAGTAAAGTAACTTGCAGTTTATCGAAATAAACTTGAAACTTTGAACTTTGACCAACGACTGACTTGACTAAAGCTTTTTGTTTGTGTTCGAATTAACTAGTTTTACAAGACGCGACAGACAAACAGACATACATTCAAAAGCCAAGTACGTATGTGTTTAAGGTTCCGTAGTCATTTATTTTGATGACCCGCCATTCAGTTTTTGTGTTTTTCAGTTTTCAGTATATTTCATTCATTCATTCATTCAGTTTTGTGTATCTCGGTGAATGACGGACGCGGACGGCGCCGTTGATGTCTTTTGTATGAAACCAAAAACGGTAGTAACAATAATTTTTAATTTTACTATTTACCGTATACTTTGCTATTACTGACCATATGAAAACCTAGGTAAAATAAAATAATGCATCGTTTACTTACTATGATAGGAAAAAGAAAGTTATTATCTTTGTATATTATTACAATTTATTTGTTCTGATATATAAGGTCTACAAAAATTAGGTGAAACTATTTTAAGGGGATGATCAGACCATCAAACTGAACAACTTTCTCTATGGGACTGATATTGAAATCGCGAAAAAGAAATCTGCTGTCCCATTTATTTAGGTCGAGTAGGTTTGTATGGAACAGCTGATTTTTTTTTTCGCATTTTCGATATTGGTCTTATAGAGAAAGTTGTTCAGTTTGATGGTCTGATCATCCCCTTAAAATAGTTTCACCTAATTTTGTTAGACCTTATAAACATAGGTAATTATTTATATTTATACTCACGACATGAGAATAGAGAGCAGATATAACAAAATGGCATCTACGACCAACACGACATACCACTATCGCTTCATCAACAGTCATCAGACACTTTTGAACACGATTTAGACATTATACAATAACCTTACCATTCCAGGTTATATTCCTCGATGCCCACCACTTTCCAGTCGGGTTCTACAACCCTGACGGGTCTCCAATCAGGAACGTCCACGCCGGTCTCCTGGAGCTTGTCCAAAGAGAGCTAGGCCCACACCTGGCCTTCGCCGGAGACTTCGCTACGGGCTCTGGGACGCGTGGGCCTACGCTTCGAGCGTTATTGGATGCTAAAAAGCGTCTAGTTTTTAGTTACGTGGACAATGCCATTGTTACTGGTAAGTTGCTAATACAATCCGACGGACATTGGACCTTTGAAAAGCTATTGAGCCTGGTTGTAGTGAACCTGATTTGAATCCAAGGAGCAAATGTGCCGTGGCCACAGATCACACAAACTAAAGGGAGATGTGAAAAGGGCGCGGGGCCAGTGTCGCAGCAATATGCGCAAAAACGGAACACATTGCTCGCGACAGTAATGATTCAATATATTATGAGACTGAAAGCCAGTAGAGATATTATGTGTAAATAGTTTACAATGCTTGTGTAGTACTAAAGATCATTCGAACGTTGAGTTCTGAAACCGCGATGGATAATGAGCATATTCAAGCTAACAAAATACTTTCTATCGCGTGGTACTGGTGGTGATGCGACACTAGGTTTCGTACTCAGCGCGTTGGTTGGCATCTCTCTAGATCTCTATGGCCGTGGCGAATCTAGAAATGTTGGTGTCCAAATAAGAGATGACTTAGAAACATGTTGTAAAAAGCCGTGGTGGTCCTGTGGCGTTCCTTTCCTGCCGTGCAGGATGGTTCGATCCCCAGTCCGACACGTACGAATGAGTTTTTCGGAATTTATTTACGATTTGTAACACCACTGGCTTTTCGGTGCAGGAAAACATCGTGAGGAAACCTGCATGCTTCAATTTCGAGGCATGTATTGTACCCACTGTCCATTATAAGTGGCAACGGGCTCACTCCCCGTCACACTGGACAGAATTTTGGTACTACTAGTGAAAGAATTTTCTGAGGTTTCAAAAAATCTTGGAGAATGTTGTCGTGAGCATATGCTAGCGCCGCGCCGGTATACAACGTGTTAATGAATTAGCGCACAACCTCATACACCCCAACTGCTTTATAACAAAATAATTAGATTGAAACAATAATTTCATTAATTTATAGTTAAAATTTTAAGTTATTCGCATTTTAAGTTTTGAGGCAAAAATGATTTGTTATCATTTGAGCAATGAATGGAAGCGCTAACGAACTCATGGATACATTTAAATAATCTTGTTTGGGTAGTAAGTAGGTTGAGTGTGCCCGTGCGGTGGGTTGACATCGGGTTCAGTAAATTTTAAATTTTACAAACAAATTATTTAATATTTTGAAAAAAATTACCTATGTTGAAACCACGATAATTCGATTCTGCTCTCGATTCTAAACAAACTACTTTCTAGTTTTGCGTTAATTCATTAACACGTTATATATACAGAATGTATTAAGGCCCAAAAACAAATAAATAAATAAAAAACTCCTGAATAACATAATTAAGTCTTATACACATGCAGCATAATTGCGTGCGCACGTTTACATAGCTCGAAACGTGGTGTTCGAAAGGATAGCCCACTCATTTTACGGAGTTTTGTTAGGCCCTCCTAACAAAACTCCTCCCACCCCTGTGGGGAGTAATTATGAATTGGTTTTTTAAACTGTAACTGGCACCATTTAGTGACAAAAGACTAATAATATTTAAAAAATTCGCTACGCAACGTAGAACTCGAAATTGTATTCTCCCAGTAGGCTTTTAAATTAATAATATTAATACCAATGCACTCATTTGAATTCGATTTTCAATATATATTATTATTGAGCAATAAAATAGGCATTGAAATTCAAAAAATGAGATATTTAATATAAAACACCAATGTATTTTTCAAAACCTTCTAAGTAGACAAAAATATTAACACCATGTTTGAAGTAAGTATGTATAGTGGTAAAGCCTTAAAAGCTTGCAAAAAAATTTACTATTCGTTTTTTTAGACCAAGATAAATGCTAAATTTAAAATTTGGGGCTGTTGCTGATATTTTTTTAATTTTCGTTAATTTCTAGGCTCGAATTGGCCTTTAAATACTATACCGAAAAAATATCAATTATTAGTTAGTCCCGGCTCAAACCGTAAAATGACTGGGCTAGGAATCAATTTACAATTCAACTTGGTGTAGGTAATAAAAGCGAGCGCGATTACGCATCAACTCCACATTCACAATGAGTTGTTCTACTTTTAATTATTTCGTACCAGAGACTGAATAATTGCGACACTTTACTGGAATTTTCGTTAATTGATCATGTAGGCACGCTTTGTTAACCAAGTTCTCAGGAATATGTGAGAGGATATAATTCGGAGTGCGCTCCATACAAACGAAGTCTGGTTACATTATCAATACTAACCAATTAAAGGCAATGAAATTTTTCAGAAACAATGTAGAAACTAATCTGTATGCTTGTATTGTGTCAGATTTTCGTTAATGTGTATTGTTTTATAAATTACAGTGCCTCAAAGATTTCCATACAAATCTTAAATTAATCCTAGCCATTGACTTAGACGCTAGAGTTTATGTCAGTGATCCTACACTGACCTGCAAAACTAAGTACTACACTTTTAATATTTAATTTTTTTCTAAACTATAGAAATTAGAGATTTTAAATAAAAAACTTTTTATAGCAAATGTTATCAGCTTTCTTTAAACTATTCTTTTTAAATTAAACTCTTTTTCGAGTCCTTTTTATTTCGAAAGTATATTTTATGTACTTAAAAAGTTATTGCAATTTTAAAAGTGTGATACTGATAACAGTAAAAATTGTATCTCGACAAGATAACATTGGTTTTAACGCCATAATGCGCATCGAACTTTGCCAGCAATTGTGTGACGTCATCGCGCATTGTTTCGTCTTCGAAAGTGAACGTCTCGTAAACATCGAATCCCTCCGGACCTATGAGATTAATTAGCAAGCTCGACTGTACACTTTTTGCTTCTTTAGATGCCCCCGAAGCCTTAAGGAACAATTCAAATTGTTTTTTCCAACGCTTCCACGCGTCAGCCCGGCTGACGGAATTGCCATCAAAACTCAGCTCCGGCGGGGGTCTCGCGTGCTCCATTTTAATCAATACACGTATTCACTCACAATTGACACTACAATAGGCACTGTTATGCTTAACTACGACTTCGCGACGAATAACTTTAATTTTTAACCGCTGTCACCATGTTGTAACAGTAAAACCAAGCAAGTTCAGATAACAACTAACTTTATTAACCAGATGACGTTTTACAAATGCATATATATTAAACTACCCACAACAGTTTTGCAGGCCAGTGTAGTATTGAAACTGTATATTTTAACGGATATCTGACAACATACAAGTATAGAGAAAATCCATACGAAATCGTTATCCTGCAATGCAATTCACTAAGCGCAAACTTAGTCGTTGAAACATCGGCGAGCTGACATTTCGGTATTCGATATGGTTATGTCATGTGACTGACGAAAACTACGATGATCTGAAGGATGCAAGAAGGATGTTACATTTGTGAGTTCCTCGATATTTTTGACAGCTATGTGACGCTTAGTAAATTGCACTCCTGGTTCCAACGTCCCTGCCTGATTCGGAATTCCGTATGTGTGTAGGTCAATGTTCTATGTCACTTAATTTGCTGACGGTTTTTAAGAGGATGTTCAAATCATGGATCTGATCAACTTTCTTTGTGAGACCAACATCAAAATAGTCAAATAAAAAATTTCTCTCCCAAACGAGTAGAGTTGAGTACAATTTCAGTTTTGTATGAAACTGCAGATTTTTTCAGACCGATTTTGATGGAAGTTCAGTTTGATGGTCTGATCATCCCCTTAAAAAAACATAGGTAAGCATATTAAGAAGGACCCTATATTTGCACACTAAAATAAAAAAATGTTAGGTCCATAATTAAGAATTTCTTTGTACCATGTTAACTATAATGTGGTATTAGAATACTGAAGTATCTGCTCAGTGATGTGCACTTAAGCCGCTATACCACCAATTAAAGTCAATGAAAATTTATAGACACGATCTATAGAGACCAATATCTGTGCTTAATATCTGTCAAATTTCCGATAGTTTCAAAGTTATCGTGGCTAAAAGTTTTCAATTCCTGCTATTCTCAAATTAATCCTAACATTGAAACTATACAGTTTCTTAAAACCGTTTTGATACCTATCTATAAATTATTATTAGAAGAATATTTTACTACCTTACTATTATAATATAATAAATTTGAAAGTTTGTGAGGATGTTTGGATGTTTGTGGCTCAATCACGCAGCAACGGATTTGGATGAAATTTGGCACACGGATAGAATAAGTTCCGAATTAACTTGTAGATGCTTATTTAAAATCAACGCAAATGAAGTCGAGGACAACATCTGGTTGTCAATAATTGTATCGACTTAAATGACACATGGCATATCCTAACATCCATGACACTTCCATGGGAAGTAGCGAGTTCCTCCCAATACCAGCATTATCATGCTCGAAGGGTGGATCTCAACTCAAATTATGTAAAAAATATATAAATAAAATTATATATTTTTTTTACACGTATCATTATCAATATTACAGAAAACAACTGGCTGTGGCCGATACTACCTCACCTTTGGGCGAACACGAACGACCCCTCAGCATTGTTCCAGTACTTAGACCACGCGGTCACAGTGTCACCGCAGCCACACGCGCGGTCACCACTTCACTCTGCCATGGCGCAGACCACGCCCACCGTGCTCGACATACTCTTCCTACGAGGATCGTTACGTGAAAACGCTGATGCGGTAAACCGGAACGTAACCGCTCGACTTGCGACGAGATGGAGACAGCACGCTAATATCGTGTCCACAGATTTCTTCTTAGCCAATGACGTCATCGACGTGTCGATAATGATCAGCATTGAACGTGGCAGCAGATTATGACATAGCAAACGGAGTAGGACTGGTGGACTGGTGGTGCCGCATCGACATAGGATCGCGATCGCCATCCACCGTTCTCCCTGGCTCCCTCGTTCCCATCGGCGCGGGAGCACCCGCTCCGAACCGCCTCCATACTTACCCGAGCAATTCATCTAGTTGTTGCTGATCACACATATCCGCTTACAACCGTCACTGCCAGACATTCCGATTGTACAATTGTACAGCAGACAATAGTGAGATATTTTTAGGTATTTATATTTTGTATATTGACGTGAACTAGTCCATCGTTTCTAAGAGAAACGAAAACTTTTGTACATAATATAAACTTGTGCCAAAGCTACGATTTTTTTTATTGAGACCACTGTACCCGCCGTACTTCATATTATAATAAGTTAGGTAATTAATAGTTCTATCATAACACTTCTACCTATTAACTAACCATATTGTAACCTAAATATAATTTCGAAGAAAATTATGTATTAGGTATGTTTAGTATCGGGTAGGTACCATAGCAAACACAATCAGTTAAATACCACTTTTACTTCTCATAATCTCATAAATAAGATACATTAGTATCGTTAAACAATAAATAATATCTAAGCATTAAATTGTACTTGTACAACAAAAAACGAGGTAGATTCACGGTGCCGTAGCACACCTTACACAAACATAGTCTCTTTGCATCACGTATGCGGCGCTAGAAGCGGGAGCAGCTCCGCGCGACTCATCCGAGAGAGGGCGCGCTCGTCGAGTCCCAACGCTGCTGCTGCCCCCCGCACATCTAACCCGAAGCTCTGCAGTAAAGCTGCTAATGCAACTTCCTCGCCAGTCTGGGGGTCACGTAGTCTTGGGCACGAGCCATTGCATTGTGGCCACGAGCAACGCTCGATAAGACGCCGTGGAGCGCAGCCAGCCCTGGTGCGTCTCCCACCTTTGCCGAGGCGGCGCTCCCAACAGGAAATCGCTCGAGGTAAGGAAACACCTGCGAGAAGAAATCGAATTAACATTTAAATTCATTTACCTGAGGAATGTAAAAAGGCTCATCTTCTGATTAGGTACAAGGAAACTGAACAACAAAAAAATATCAAAATACATCAACTGACCTGATACGTTAATAGCCAACCACTCTGGCCGAGCTAGTGCTCCATGCGCCAAGCAAGCAGGCGCGAATGTAGCCCGAACCATCTTCAAACTTGCCCGCAATGCCGCTCCAGTTTCATGTACAGCATCCCATTGAGCACGAGTTCTTGGCGACCGAACACCCTCAGCTGTTAGCTGCGCTGTGTCAAATAAGTATTGGAATACGAACAATGGAGTTCGAATATGAGGATACAAGCGGTAGCCGAAATAACACAACCAGGGCTTAGTGATGTGTTGTCGCACGCAGGACGTGGCAGGAGACCCACGCCAGAGCGAGTGCCCTAACCGGGCGACAGTTTCGGTCGAACGCTTCGTTTTCGCTGGCCGGTCAAGGAACCACCCTGAATCGGCAATAGCTGCGACTTTAACACCATGGGCCCGCAGCAATCTTCGAGCCGAGTCCGCATGTAACATGACGCCCGTTCCACCGGCACTTGAGCCAACGAGTAACAATCGCGTGGAGAGTCCCAAATGCAAGAGCTCTGTAAGGACAGATCGAACAATGAGACGGCCAGCAAAGGCGAATGTGGAATTGCGATGAATGCGGGTTCCAGCCCACATATCGCTGGAGCAGTACGGGAGCAGGACGTGATTCGACGCATGCCAAAGAGGATTGGTCGAGGAGTCTGCGGAGAGGAGCGCGGGAGCACGTCGTTTTCTGGGCCATCTAGATGAAGACATGAGGGCAGGGCGACGCTTCCATCGCGCTGTGCACGATGCTGCATCCCAGCAGTAGCCACCACCTTCGAGGTACACCACCCAGTGCTTGCTGTTGGTACCACGCCGAATGTAATATCTGCAAAAATTACGGCCACTTTTAACGATGTTATTGAAGTTCATGAACAAAAAAAAATTCAATTTGAAAGGCCACCGTAGAAACTAGTCGCATACATTCATATACATACATATTCTCACGCCAGTCTCCCACTTAGGCAGAGACAATGAAACTACGATCCTAACAAACCTCTCTTCCTCTATATTTATTAGTCTTTTCATGCATGCTTGTCCTTGCCACAGCAAACTACAAGTTATCTTTAACAGAACCTTAATAACGTTAATATCGGTGATTCTGACAAGTTTCAAAGGAAGCCTAGAAGCCACCATTAAAAATTTGTCGCAATCACATTTTCATTGGTTGACTAGCTATACATAGGACACCTTAGTAAATTGGTAAGTACCTTCTTAAATGAAGTAGAATTAGTAGGATTTGGTACATACCCAGCTGGGGATCCATCGTTGCAGGTGATCGAGGTGTTGGAGAGCCAAACGAGCCTCATGGCATCAGGAGATACGCTCTCGCTCGCTGTCGTCAATACCACCTGGAAATATTAAATAGCAAAAGTTTATTATTGAGACAATTCATACTTGAAACTTATGATGTATGACTCTACAATTACATTAAGTTGGATTATTTCAAAGATTGTGGTGTAATAAAAAGTGAATAATAATTCGGTCACGTATTATTTATGATGTAAACAAATATTTGTAACTTTTTAACTCTTTTTAAGATATTTAAGGTCAATTAATGCATAGGGGACCGCAAGTGATTTACGAATAATAAAATCAATGGTCATTTCATAGCGGTCCCCTATGCATTAATTGACCTCAAATATCTTAAAAAGAGTTAAAAAGTTACAAACATTTGTTTACATACATAATAGGTGACCGTATTATTTTACACTTTTTAAAAGTTTGTTTATGCTGGCGTTTGGGGTTTTTAAAATTTGTAATTTAATGTTATTTCGTTAATTTTAAAGTTACTTGAAAACTGCTGAACCGATTTTCACAAAACAAAGCTAAGAACACTCTCGCAAAAATTAACTTTCTATTAAAAAAAAACTCATCGAAATCGGTGCACTCGTTTGGGAGCTACGATTCCACTGACAAACAGACCGACAGACAGACAGACAGACCGACATATGCGTCAAACTTATAACACCCCTCTTTTTGCGTCGGGGGTTAAAAATAAAGTTTAATATAAAAAATACAAAATACGAATGAAAACGGGACGGGAATTTAAATGATCCCCCACCATGCATTTGAGTAGTTGCTTGATGGTAGGAGATCAATGGGTCAGATTCAGTAGCTGGCTATAACCGGCAGCCGCACGGTTTGGCTGTCAATGATGTGCCTAATGAAATTAGTTGCCTTCCGACTGGGATAGTGCTATTCGAACCGACACGACACGCCAAATAGCTAACTAGAATAGCATTAATTAGCATTGTTAGATTTGCTTCAATATCTCGGCATAGTAAGTATGTAATCAATAATCTCGGGCCTATAAGATTTTTATTTCATTATTATTTCTTCGAGTTCGAGTCGAGTAGGCATTTCAGTTTAGTATAGAACAGCTGATTATTGTACACACGGAAATACAGATTAATAAATCTGTATTTCCGTGTGTACAATAAAGTGTTAAATAAATAAAACAATGATACATATCCACGAATATTTTCTAGTGTTCATTTTACTTGCTATCTCTACAGCACATATTATAAACAATATGGCAGTAGTACTGTAGTAAGTACATGTATGTACCAATTAATGTGAAACATGAAAGTAATAGCAGAGAACATCAAAGGTTCCGCCAGACTCACACCAATTCCGTCTGTCGTCAATTATGCGAAGAACTCGCTTCTGGTTTAAAACTATTATTAACTGGAGGTACAGTCAAATCAATAGTTAAGTCTGCAAGTATAACTCTCAAATGTGTCATAGTAAATTGTGAGTTATACTTGCAGACTTAACTATTGATTTGACTGTACCTCCTAATATTGGATCAATTATATAGGTACATATTTTTCTCCTTTTTTTTTCATGTTAAATATTAAGAATCAGAAATGTTAGGACAACACCACACCATTACAAACAAGTTTTGTTTTCTCCGGGAACTTTTATTGAATAATCTGTGCCTTTAGCGCGAGACCGACTCACTCTCTTGGCTGGTTTTTATTATAGTTTCTTGTATGAGGTATTCGTACTCTAAATCGGGGGTTGAGAATACGGGGGGTATTCTCCCCCCCCCCCAAATTTACAATTTTCGCGGGTTTAGGACATTCTACCATACCATACATGTAGATATTAGGAGTCTTACAATTTGTTTATTCACGCTCAAATAACTCGAAAATAGAGGTGATATAGCTATTTAGAAGTTTCAAAACTGATGTGAAAACGTTTTCGCCCGACATTCTCTTTAAATTAATATTAACTCTCGTATAACAAAGTTAGTATAGTACTCTGTGTTATTACTGTTGAATTTGAATTTAAATTTAAACGGGAAATGGGTATATGGGAACATTTTAATAAATTTTATCACGTTCATACTCATACCATGATTATAGCAGTTTTAACATTGTCAAAATACGATATCGGAAATTTAATTTGGGATTTATTATGAGGATACGCCCGCCAAACGAAGTTTGATTATATTTTGGATAATAACCAAATCAAAGTCAAGGAAATTTGTTAACCACTTGTGGTTTGTACGATTTCCATTAAAAACATAGTTTCAAACTCATTTATTGAACTCAGCAGTTGAAAATGTCAAAATTACTATGGAGATGCATCTTTCTACTACGTTTCAAAAATCGCACTCCTGGTTCTTTACGCGTTAAGAGATTAAGCTTCGTTTGTATGAAGCGATAGAGCGAGTGAAGGCAGGCTGAATCACGTGATTGTCTGAAAATAAAAATGATTCTGTGCTTCGGATGGCACGTTAAGCCGTTGGTCCCAGCTACTATCTCTGGTAGTAAGTAGTCGTTACACAAAAACCACGTCAGAGGCCGTAAGGCGGTCTGAAAAAACTCTGACACCAGGGCCCTGTTCAACAAAACTAACAATTCTACAAATTTGTCAAAAAGTGACATAATTGTCAAATTGTCATACAAGTGCTGTTCAATGAAACCTACAAATATGTAAAAAAAAATACCAACAAATAATTGTAAATTGTCGCGCCTGTAAACTCTGTTCACTAAAACATTACAATTCTAAAAATCGCCTTTTACATTATATGACAATTATGTATTAAAAATTTGTCACGGTAGTTTACAATTCTACATATTTATGTAAACTTGTTACATCGTACGATACAAAAGATTAATGAGGGAAAATCAAAAACTTTTAAGTCTATTGGTGAGATATATTCTGTTTAGACTTAAATCCATTTTCCCACTCTCTTGCTAAAGAAGAGCACCGAACTCTGGCATTTGTGACTCATGAACTGACCCAGGCCATCTTGCACTGGCTTAAAACACTTCCAAATTTGGTCCACTTACTATCATATATTCAAGGAATGATCACCATTCCTATCTATAAATGCTACTTCATTTTGTTTTGGAGCGTCCAACGGAATCAGTGAACCGTCAATAATATCTGCTATTCTAGGTATATTATATTTGTTAAATAATCTAGGAATATCGAGGCAATTTTCGGGCCAGCGGACTTCTTCTCCAAATAATTTATTGACTAACAATCCACAAAAACGTTTTAAGCAGTAATGAATAGTTCCCTTACTTACACCATGGGCATCTGCTACGACATGATATTACACACACACCCACATTTGTTGAGTAGGATTGAGTGCTGCGCTTCTGTTTGTGTCGTGATTTAGACCATGTCCAATTTTACACAACAAATATTCGACAGTTGCCTTGCTTACCCTAAACTTCTCATTAAATGTGAAATCAATCACATCAAAAGAAAAATGTATTCTTTTTTTAGTAATTCTTCTTCGTCGTTCAATTATCACCACGTTTTCATCACTGCCACTACTTTCACTACTTGATGTAAGCACCATTTTGGTAAAGAAAAAGATAAAACAAAGCCGGTAGGTAAGGTATAATGCCGAGGTATTATCACTTGTAAATGTTTTACCGAGGGTAAGGTCACCTGTCAGAAATGTATTATAATTCTACAAATATGTAAACTTGTAAAAACAATTAGCGTTCAACAAAGCAGTTTTTCCGACAAATTTGTAAGTCACCTGTCACGCAAAAATGTTTGTTGAACATAAAATTTGTAAAATTGTAACTACAATTCTACAAATATGTAAATTTTCCGCCATTACAAATTTGTAATTTGTATTTTTTGTTGAACAGAAACTTGTAAAATTGTCGCCTGTCACCTGTCACCTGTAATTTACAATTGTAAGTTTTGTTGAACGGGGCCCAGGGCTCTGCCCATACTATAAGAAGAACAAGAACTGCTGAGTTTCAAAAATCGCACCCCAGATAGAAATATGTCGAATTCGCTGAACCCCTAATAAACATTAATTAAAGTTATTATGTAGATTAGACAAATAAAGGAAGGTAAGTAGGTACATTAAAAATAAATAAAAATATTGAGAAAATAAAATTAACCTAAAATATAGTGCAGGTGTTGACCGCGCGGAAGGGTAGCCAGGCCCTTTACCCGGACTTTCGATGTTCGATATATCGCCACTGTTTCGGTCCGCACTTCATTGTAATAGAGTTGACATTGGAACGAAAACGTTCACGCAATTGCGAAGTTCGAATGTGCGGGTAGAGGCCCAGGATGCTGGCAGCGTTTGTTCGCTGAACGGCTAAACTGATCCCCGAATTAAATCGAAAACCTTCTTACTCGTACGGGTTTTGTACGCAAAACCAAGCAAAAAGTACCTAAGTTAAGTAGATTACAATGTTATGATCGATAATGAAATCTCGTTATACTAATTGCGCATTTGAACTAAATTATAATTCACAAGCAACAGCGAAGTGGTTTAAAAATTATTGCCAATATAACCGAGATAATGATTGGAAGATAAAGATAAAAGTTGTTAAAATTATTCCACACTTCCGTCGGTTTATGATTTCAGGTAAAAATATTTCTTTTTACGATTAGGCAAACAAATTATGCAAAATATTACTTTTTTTTATGGACATTATAATATACTTAATTTACTTTACGACCCTTCCCAGTTTTAAATTTTAACGAAAATTGTATTGAGGGAAACAGGGTTTATTTTTTTAATTAAACAATTTTATCAAACAGTTTAAAATTAACTAAAACAGGAATAGATTAGAAAGTTTCGGTCGGGAATTTACATTCAGAAGGTCAAGGTTACTTTTCCACTTCAAGTACGCAATTAATTTTGCGAAACAAAACAAAACACTAACAACACTTATTCAAAACAAACTCAATTTCACACTGTACACTGTTCCTCTCAAAAACCGAGCATTCGCTGCTTTCTATGTTTTCTATCGTCCTTCTCCTTAGAAGGACCCACAAAATAATAACATACACAGAGTGTCCAGGAGATGCAGTTCCAGAAGTTTGCGCGGCATAGTCCGCCGCTGCGGATTCCACTCATCACTGGTGAGCGGGCGCTGGTGATGCGCAGGCTGGTAGCGGCGGCGGGCGAGCGAGGCACTGAACACACCCCATACTGACCGGCGCACGCGCACCACTGCCGCACCGCCCCAGCGCGCACGGTAGCTCCCGCTGTTTACAAATAAAGCCTCTATTTAGAGCGAGGGCGAAGCTCGAAGGGCCGAACAACAAGCCGCGCGGCGTCGAACCGAATAAAGGTAAGGCGGCTCGTTTGTGCGCAGGGGCAGCGGGACCGGCTCCGGGCGGCGAGATCAAACGCGCCGCAGATCAAAGGAGCCGCCGCGCGATCGGCATCCGTCATTATTATTATGCAAGCATTACGAGGCGCGCGTGACTCGGGCGAGAGGGCCACGCGAGCTGCGCGGGCGCCGCTCTACGCCCCGCCCCATCTTCCCTCCCCACGTCCCCTTCCGCAGCAACCCCCATGCGTCTACCACCTGTCATCAGCAGGATCAAGTAAAGATAAGTCTGCAAGTGAAAAATTCCTGTCTCGTTGTATCAAGATTTATCGTAGGTTACGGCTTCAAAGGATATTTTATTCGTTTAGACCCATTAAGACCCTACTTTAGACCTCCGTAATTCCTTACAAAAGACATCAATAGGTAATGCAAAGTTCTGAAAAAGAATACTCAATTCACGCAAAGTCTTCGTGCGTGACATTCTTGTAACTAGTAATAGTAAAATGAAATAAGTATCTTAGTAGGTGAATACCTACAGCACTGCTCAGTAAACTGTGACTTTACCAACAAATTATCAAGTTTGGTAAACACCTGGGTTTGTATAACTTCAAATTATTACGACGCGTTGAAATCTTTTGTACTCACTTGAATAGTTGATCGTGCGTAAACTCTTGAGCACGCTCGATTTCGTCGCCGAAGTTTATGTACTTACCTCCTGAATATTTAGTTGACAATAGGGAATATTTATACATTTATACATGTATTTTTAGTATAGGTATTTCTTGGTATTTCTCCACCCAATATACAAAATTTTAAATTCATAACATTTACTCCAGCTTCGCATAACATTTACTCCTGCTTGTCAATTTCGCGCACTTTAACTTAAGCACTGGCGTCATTCATGTCATTGTGACGTCACAATATACAGGGTGTTACAGAAATACTGGACATATTTAAAGTAGTGCTTCAGACCATCAAACTGAACTATTTTCATTAATGAACCAACATCGTAAACGTGAAAAAAGTTAGCCATTACTGTTTGTAAGTATTGCAGTTAAATTTTGTATGGAACGTCTAATTTCTTTATTCAAAATATATGATTTCAGATTGTGTTGCGTGCATTGTAAGCTATTTCAAAAGATTGGGACTGCATATCTACATCTGCAAATAGAGTTTTATGAATTTATGATTGTTCTTAGTCATGTAAGTAGGTAGGTATTAAGAGGTTTTTCCTGACCGAACGACCTTGATTCTTTCAAAGCCGCCACACCATCTACTAAACTACGTAATTTTAGTAGGTATACCTATTTTTGACCAGCTTGTCCTTCATTATGCCACTTTGGTACCTTCTTATCAAAGGAAATCCAAGTTTCTTATGTATTTTACAGAAAAATAATAAATATACTCCGGATAGCAAATAAAGCCGAGATGTTGGAGATTATTGCTACATTTTTCAATAATTTGTATGTCTTTCAAATACCGAGAAGATATGGCCCGGCCCTGCGTTTACCTGTTTCTGAGCTTAATAATGACGACTATAATTTTGCCTAGGTTAAGTTACAATGAGACACAATTACAGTAATGTCAACAACATTGTTCTAAATACTGAAACCATCTCAGATTATAAAAAATTACCTACTTATTATATCATTTGTATCTATTCTTGTAAATTGTCCCAATACAAAATGGTGTTGCCATTTTCCGATGCACTATAGGTAGTGCCATATGGTAGTGCATAGGAAAATGTAAGTTGGTATGGAAGGTAGGCCTACAAGTAGTCACGTAGTAACCACTAATGTTTCGGGAAATACTTGGCACTTTATTTAGTTTTAACTTACAACTTTTTTGGCGAGCGATGATCATAACAGGTTTGTCGTAAACTATCAATTTGCACACTACGAATCGATAGTGTAAACAAAAAACCTAATAAGATTCCGATACCTACATAATAGACACTTCAGAGTACCCTACTCATTCTTATACAGGGTGTAAGTATCATAAACCTTTAAACCACATACTCTACCCATCAAACTGAACAGCTTTTAATATGAGAGCAAACCGATCGGAGCAAAAAAAAATCTGCTGTTGCATACATTTGAGAAGAGTGGGTTATTGGAGTTTAGTATGGGACAGCCGATTTTTTTTATGCTCTGACAGGTAGCAAACCTGTAAACCATAGTAAAAGTTGTTCAGTTTAATTGGTAGAGTATGTGGTTTAAAGGTTAATGACATTTTTCTTTAAACCCTGTAATGTAGATACTGCGATTCATAACTGCGAGTTTCGTCGTCAAGAGAATCCAAAAAGTTTGTATTTCTCATCTACATATTATATTTCATACAACCATAGAATTTTCATTACATCTAAGAATAATCTGTCAGAAAAAAAATGTTACGCCATATAATTCAATTAAAAAGAAAAAAGTTTTCTTCCTTTTTAGTTTTTATGGCTTTTGATATTTTTTTTCCAAAATATCTTGCCAGTTCGCATCAAAAAAAGATTCGAATCAATAAATAGATTATATTCCAAAATCCCAAATAAATAACGTATCTTTGGTGCCTATTATATTTAAAAAACAACGAGAGTTTTTCAGCAAGGAAACTAAGTACTTCCAGCAATTTTCCTGGATCGCTGGTAAATTATATTTGTTTCAACCAATTCAACGAATATAACTTATTCTTAGGAATTACCCGATAATTGAAAAATCGGCCATTAATCAAACAAAAAAAGAGACGTGACACGCACGTTTCCTTAGTTACCTGCTGTCTGGTTCTCTGAATTGATTTCTCGAGTTCCCTAGATGTTAAGAAATTTTTTCTCTTCTCTACTAAGGCCAGATTGGAACTCAAGGAGGTTAGGGAAGGCCAGAAATAGAGTCGAAATGTCGAGCTCGCTTCACTCGCTTCATTTTTGTTGGTGTACACTCACTCTGAAGCAATGAGCACTGAGCAAACAACCATATTATCCTGGGAAATACAAAGCTCATTTCGCTCTAGCTTTTGTTTCGGACATTAAGAAGCACTGAGAGAATAAATGGTGTAACCTTTTGCGGCTAGCAGCTCTTTACACCACTATTACGTACATCATCATCATCATCAGCCTATAAACGTTCCACAACAGGGCACAGGCCTACCCTCAGGGAGGGTGTATGGTCCACCACGCGTGCCCAATGCGGATTGGTAGACTTCACATACACATCGGAATTTCTTCTTCAGAGTATGCAGGTTTCCTCACGATGTTTTTCTTCACCGTTTGAGAGCAGTCGGTATTACGTACATAAGTTAGTACGTGCGGGTTCGAACCCGGACCCCCATAATTGGGTGTCCATACCTCTCCGCAACGCGCCACCGATGCTCTATTACATACATACTATTAGGTATTACATACATTATTAGGTATTAGGTGGTAAAAGGCATATAAGTGCTTTAGTAGCTTTAACAGAATTACAATAACATTTTTTTTTGTAATAACAAATCAGATTTCGGCACGACCAGGAGTGCTATTTTTGAATCTCATTCCCTGAGCTAAGCAGATGAAAATGTCAAAATTACTATGGAAATATGCATCTTTCTACTGCTGATTTGACATTAAAAAATCATACTCCAGGAGTGCGATATTTGAAAGTCAAACCAGCAGTAGAAAGATGCGTATTGCCATACATTTTCAACTACTGAGTTCAACGTATGAGATTCAAAAATGGCACTCCTGGAGTATGATTTTTTAATGTCAAATCAGCAGTAGAAAGATGCATGTCTCTGAAAGATGAATCTTGACATTTTCAACTGCTGAGCTCAGCGAATGAGATTCAAAAATCGCACTCCTGGAAATCAAGTGAGGTTTACTAGCAAAATCTCGTATTGTAGGTATTGTATTGTATTGCTACTACGACCAATTATGTTGCAGGAAAATATCGAGCTCGCTTCGCTCGCTCTCCGGGTTTTGGCTCGTATTGCGACAACCGAATTAAAGAAATTTCTGCTAGTGCGCCGGTATCCGGTATTGCTAAAGCCGACCCTGACTACAGTGATACCACTCCTTTCCCTTAATCTCTTCATTCGGCAAACACAGAGAGAAATAGGAAGGTCTTCATACTACTGCAGTCTTTCTTTAGTAATAATTGTAGACCACAAGAATTGTCTACATGTTTTCACTTCTAAAATGAATCAAGTAAAGAAACAAGTAACATGTTGTAGGTTGTAGTGTAGCTACTTCCTACCTACGTAGGCAGGCACTTGCGCGTGCGCTACATGCTTACAAGTAGATATCCACGGGCCAGGTGTGTCGTCGTGGATACCAAGTTATGTAGAATATAATTGGAGGGCGGCACGACAGGCGTTCAAAGCTTGTACCTGCCTGTAAAAATGCCATCATAAACCCGAGCGGGCACAATGAGCCTTTGACAGTTGGTACCCACCTTTATGATGCCGACTCTGATATACGAGCGGGGCTCATTAAACTTATTTTATCGACTCCCCAGCATCTAGCCATCCGGAATAATCCTGCGAGTAAATCAAGGAATCTAAAAGTACGATACCGCTCTCAAACAGGCCAAAGAATAAACCACTTTGTACCATTCAAAATCTTTATTGCTTATTATTCAATCCATTTAAGAATTAGTTGGACGGCTTTTTTAAAAGCGTTTTAATATAAAAGCTCATTTTCCATAACAATGAATATAATAAAAGTTTTTTACTCAAAGCGGTTGTTAAATCGGTGCTTATTGAATTATTATGGGTAGTAAAAGGAACTTTTTGAAATTCGTTATGCTGCATCGTTTCCAATTAACAATAGGCACGTTTAGTAAAGCTTTATTGTAGTGTAAAAAAATTAACCTTTATCTCTGCTTTTATATGCAGGTTACAAATAATAAAGGTCAATCTTTTAGTAGGTAAATATTTCATTAAAAAAACCAAAGATACGACAGTTGACTACAGTAATTGTTAGAAAATATCGAATAACAACATTAGTCATCTAACAATTTAATAACAAAATAATTGCTTGTCACGTTACGCGTAACTAAGTATAACTAATAATAAGACTCTGACAAAGGCTTTCGAGTAGCTACCGGGGTCCGCAAGGATGAAGGAAGCAAAAAAAGTGATGGTCATCGATGGATGAAGCACAGGTTACTTACACTTGTCGACAGTAACGTTTGCATTCTTCTGAATACATATTTTTATTTGGCTGCCTCCCATGTTAGCCCAGTCATTTTACGGAGTTTTGTTAGGAGGGGTGGGAAGTAGTTATGAATTGGACCTTTAAACTGTAACCGGCACCATTTAGTGACAAAAAGATAACCTGAAAACATATTGAAAATTACACAAGACTTGCATAACTTATAACTCTAGATAATTCTCCACAAATCATACACTATAACTGTTAAAAACAAAACCTAACTAATCTGTGTCACACGAATATGAATAACTTTGTTTTTTAACGGGCATGGGCCCACCACACATTCCCTCCCACCGCTGTAACTTCTGTAAACCAGGATCAACAGACCATTCACAACACTGGACAATGAAGTCCAGCGGGCCCGGGGATGACTCTAATCTGTCTTGGAATTGGAACCCGCAATGAATTTAATCAAAGAAGATAGGAGGAGTAGGAAAAACAAATAGGTATGCGACTTCCCTCCATTTGCAAACGGGAGACAGCAATAAGAAAAAGCAAGGCTATTAGAGAGTCAATTCCAGAGATCATTTGAGTTGAGTTGAAGACCCTACCGGACGCGGATAGCTGACACGAAGACAAAGAGTGTAGATAGTTCTGTTTAGTTGTCTGTTTATTATGTTATGATCAATGTTAGGATATTTCTCATGAAATGGAATATACCATACCTACATGAAATATTGACAAAGGGACGAACAGGCTCCTGCACCAACCACACACAGCACACTGCACAAGCACAAGTGCCGCAAATGCGGCAGGCCTTGAAGCTCCCGAATTGGCTTATAAGTAGGTATTGTATTACATCCACGAACAGACCACGAATAACACGAATGTCAGTGTCTTAACCTAACAGACGCTGTTTGAAACTATCTACTTGATTCAAACTTGATTAAAACCACAGATCACAAAAACTAATGGGAGATGTGAAAAGGGGGCGGGGCCAGTGTCGCAGCAATATGCGCAAAAACGGAATACATTGCTCGCGACAGAAATGATTCAATATATTATGAGGCTGAAAGCCAGTCGAGATATTATGTGTAAATAGTTTACAATGCTTGCGTAGTACTAAATATTATTCAAACGTTGAGTTCTGATACCGCAATGGATATTGAGCATATTCAAGCTAACAAAATACTTTCTATCGCGTGGTACTGGTGGTGACGCGACACTAGGTTTCGTACTCAGCGCGTTGGTTGGCATCTCTCTAGATCTCTATGATTAGTAAACGTATCCTAATTTTTTGTTCCAGAAAGGGCATTGCAAATTATGCAGGTAGGTACGGGAAAGGCGGTCAGACGGAAGCAAAATTATTCTGACAGCAAATAGAAATGCAATCTTCAGCTCCGTCAGTTTCATTATCCGCTTTCTTATTCAGTACAAACAAATACTTATTGCATCAGTTGCAGTGTTCATCAGTGAACGCAAAAAGAAATCGATGCTGAAAATCTGGCCACTACCTATACGACTTGACCAAAGAGCATGAACGACAATTTGTCTCGTATACTTAATCTCATAATCTTCGGCTTCTGGATTTTTGCTTTTCATGAGATCAGATGAAGCCCGTTTCAAATTTTAATAAGTATAGTAAGTGTGTACCTATGTTTGTACCTAGGTATGAGGACTATGTTGTGAACTTGTGAATCATTTTCTAGGGCCCAAGTTGTCGTTTCCACTTCGTTTCGTTTAGATCTATCTACCTCTCTACCCTAGGTAACACAATAATTATGCATCGCTACAAAATGTATGATGAAAGATTGTATGATAGTAGGATAGTTATATGGAACTATAAAGATATTATGGCGTTGATCCAGACTATACACGGAGTGAAAGCACTTGTGGCACCGCCAGTCCACATAATTATGAATAAGCAGCAAGTACGAATGGGAGAGTGCTGTGCTGCGGTGCGAATGCGATGCGCGACTCCCCGCGGTCCGCAGCCTCCGAATCACAATAAATCTGAACCGATAAGTAGTCGGGTGGATTGTCGGCGCGGCGCGATCAAAGCGAGGGGAGGCACATGAAAGGCGCCGCTCTCCGGCGAGATGCTTCATGCGATGCCGTGTTTCCACCCACGAACATCTGACGTCACGTGACATTTTGATTAGGTCGGTACTAACTTTGAATGACATGGAGACAGTTGAGTGACGAAGGTAAGAATTTGGGATGCTGGTGTAGGTAACATACCTAATATTTAATTATTCTTATTTTAGAACCGGATTCAATTTGTGATACACAAAACTCGTATAATTCATCAAACATAGTGAGTCACCCGACGTAAAACTGTCATGTGTGATTTTCCGGAAACGATATTGGCAACATAATATAACGCCGCACCCCGTATTGTACTTAGGTAGGTACTTAAAGTGAGATCAAGATTTTCCGACTAGGTCGAAAACCATAAGTGACCGAAGCAAGCTGACATTTTACTAGGCTATGGTAGGTTCCTACAACACCGCGGGGCACGGGCGAGCGAAGCGTGCTCGAGATTTCGCTACATTAATAACTTGATTGTGGAGCTCATGCCGAAATCAAGTTGATTTGTGTATTGAAACAAAAGCTGAACAGAGTGAAGAGATCTATGTTTCCTAGGATAATGACTCGGTTGCAGCAAGAGCTCAGTTTCAGAAAGCAGAACAAAAAAATCGATCGTGCGAAGCGAGCTCGGAATTTCGCAATACATTTTGAGTCTATTTCTGACTTTCCCTAATCAGTGATCACATTACCTTTTCAAGAAAGTGGACACACAAGAAGAGAATGTTATGTCGGTTCTTGTAGATTTCTCTTGTTTTTAATAGGCACTTCTTATGCCTTTAAATTCTGGGGTGGGTCAGCCGGCTAGAAGCATTTTGCTGCTGCGCCTATATGCATGACAATTACTTATAGGTACCTACGTTACGTACTGTTATTAGCCAGTCAGGCAATGGACGTTTCGAGGCTGCATGCCCGCCCCAGATGAACTCAGGGTAGTCAGGGTCAGGTATCGTCACTCGGGGAGGCTCTTTCTTTGAACCTCTTTGTTTAAAATAAAGGGTTTCGAACGATGGAAAGGATGATCGTAAAAATGCAACTTAAGAAACGTCTAGTAGAGAACCGCTAAACAGTTATTGATCGATAACCGGCAACTTACGCAGTATCCCTACTGGTTCTTGCCTCGATCCCCTCGAATCGTCGTAGATCAATGGGCATGCGCCGCGTAGTCCATCGCGTCGCAGTTATTACTTTATATGCATGAAGCAATAATACTTACCTTTGAACGGCCGTCCGCTACTGTGGCTTCTTGTAATTAATTTGCCATAAACGACTCACATCACCTGCGCCTGCGACGGGAGACGGACGGAAACTTCGTTATAGCTTACAAGATTGTTTATCTCGGTTTATAATGTTTTTAGAAAGTTTTAATTTTCTTTCTATCACCCATAAATTTACAACCATATTTTTTAATTTCAAGCAAAATTTTAAGGCAATTTTAAATTTCAGAATAAACTAAACCACTTTCCTGAGGAAAATAGGTCCTATAACGAAAAATTTTTTGGACCATTCAAAATAAAAGTGCGAATCAGCCGAATGATTTTATATGGGAGAAGATCCACAAAATTTTCTCATTTTTCAACCCATTTATTCCTTGGAGGAAGTTGTTCAATTTCATTATCTGAGTTTATAATACAGAAGTCTGGAATTTATACCCTTAAAATTTTAATGTTAATAAAAAATTGGGATCTATTTTGGCCGACTTTGTCCGCACCGGCTGCTGATGCATGGCGATATACAAACCCGTTTTTAAATCTAATGATTAGCTTTTAAACACAAAAAGTTTCATCAAAACCGGTGCAGTAGTTTTTACGTGAAAAAATCCGAAAATAATTAGGTTAGGTACCTTAAAATCCGTCCAATAGAGCATCTTCGAGGTCTCTAATCTAAATTCGTATATATTTTTTTCGCATAGACAAAGTTGTTCAGTTTGATGGTCTGGAGTGCGATTTTTAAAACTCATACTTCGAACTCAGCAGTTGAAAATGACAATATTAGTACTATGGAGATATGCATCTTTCTACTGCTGGTTTGAATTTCAAAAATCAGGAGTGCGATTTTTGAAAGTCAAATCAGCAGTAGAAAGATGCATATCTCCATAGTAATATTGACATTTTTAACCGTCTTCAAAAAAGGAGGAGGTTTCTCAATTCGACCGTATACATTTTTTTTCAACTGCGGAGTTCAAAGTATAAGTTTCAAAAATCGCACTCCTAACCATCCTCTTAAAAATCATCAGCATACCCTGTATACATATTGTTGCTTCCCTCTAATTAAGATTACTGAATGAATACTTACTCGTACTACTAAAAAGACAAGCAGAAACAGGCAATAAAAGATTGCAGTTCATAAAAACTGTTTATTGTGACCCTTTCGTCCTCTCTGGGTTTGTGAGAGCGTGTTTGCTGGATTTTACTGCATGTTTGCCTCAAAAGCCCATTTATTGACCGCTTCCGTCGTAATTTTCCTAGATTTCATAAATAGAACACTAAACGATAACTTCCGCTTGTCACCTTTCCCGCCATTCGCCAGCGTGCTTGTTTGGCGCTGCCGCCATTTTCTTCATTGTGTTTCCGGATTTTATTGGGTGCAGTCCTGCCTCAATACATCGCGAGTGAAAATAATTTGAAAAGTTCGAAATTTCCGTTAACGATAATAATGTGAAATAATTTCGTTAAGTCACTCGTATAGTGTAGTTTTGTTAAATTTAAAGCCCGTTTAGTGAATTCGGTTCGTGATGGTTCTCGAGAATCATTATTTCGTCGAATCGAGTGTTGTCGCCGCGACCGTCTTGCCGCGCCGCGTCTCCGTGCCTCGTGTCCTGCTCCCGCGCCTCGTGTCCCGCGCCGTGCGGCCCCAGCTCCAGGCGCAGCTCCAGCGCCAGCTATAGATTTATGCGAGTTGAGGTTTGATAACTCGCGGGCCAGGTTTGTGTTTTGAATTTGTACAACGTTTGAGCGCTCGACCGCGCTGGCCCTCCATTTTCGAGGGAATTCTTCCGCGCGGCATCTGGCCAAATTATAACGACTTGAGGCTAGGGTAGCCTTACTGTGTAACTAATAAGTGTGTCATGCATGATAAATCTAAAAGTTGGATGCCCTAAAACGTTTCTCTTTTGCATTGTGACTGTTACATAATAAATAAGCTTTCCGTTGATGAGTTGACATTATTGCGGTTCGTTTCAGACGAAATACCGGTTCGACCAATATCAAATTTGACCGATGTCTTAAAACCCGTTAGAACGAGATTTTCAAATGTCAGACCTGTAACAGGAGCAGGGGCGGCGGGATTTCGAAGATTTCCAATCTATTTAATTTTCATACATGCATATTTATGTACATAAGCTCACAACCGTACTTCCATTTCGGAAAGGTTGTCGCAATAGCTATCAACCATCTTCCAAGGTTGCATATTGCGAGTAGTAGATCGATAATTTAAAAAAAAAAAAAAAAAAAAAAAAAAAAAAAAAAGGGGGGCGTCGGTAAAATGTTTGTCCAAAATGATTAAAACCGAATAAGAAAGGTCTTAAATTATCTTGTATAACATTTATAACATTTGGTAACTTTATATTTTAACGGCTCAAAGAGTTGATAGACCTATTTTACTAGCCAACTTATCGGAATGTTTAGCGAATGACCGTCATCGATCAGTAGGAGCCAAAATGATTTGAATATTGTTTTTGGTCTGAACCTTGATATTTTACTAAACGCCACCTTTGTTTTGGTTAAATTCTGAAATATTATTAACTCTTCGAGATTCTACCGTCGTCGCGTCGTCGTTTCCACAGTAGACGACGACTTGTTCAACATATAAGTGTTATTTTCATCAAAGGAGGCGGGAACTCCCAATCCCGTCCATATAATTATCTATAAAACCTGAGAAAATGTGTACGTATAAGTACGTGTAAGTATGTGTACATAGATTTATTCAGGTGGGTGTCGAATCACAAGAATATTAAATTCGACATGTACATTTTCTACAGCGATTGGTAAGCCAAAGAAGGTATAAATTGAACGTAATTTAAATTTTATAGCAATTCTAACACTTCGTTAGATTCTTCGGCAAATTTACCAAGACTTTTCCAAAAGACAGTTTGCGTACATATCATCATATCATTTGGCGTAACCCTCTCCAGAAAGCTTCGCTACATCGAACATCATCGTGTTCTTCAATTGATTATAAATGCTATGAAATGTCTTGGACAGAGATTTAATTACGTAAATAAATAAAAAACAAGTAAATAATTTTTCTAAAACTAATAGAACATTTCTTGGTGCCTGTCTACTGCAACATGACCTGAAACAAGAATTCTTCACGAAAAGCGGACAAAAAAAAAAAAAAAAAAAAAAAAAAAAAAAAAAAGGAAGGAGTGGAATCTCACAATAGGTCGTGGACAACTCCAGGAGGGTAAAGTCCCTATTTGGAGTCCATTGTCGGAAGTAAAATATTTACGAACTTCGTCGTGCACACTACCAGTTGGATAAAATTCCCTGCCAGAAGTCAGATGTTTATAATTTGTGAGCTTCGTCGTGCACACTACCAGTTGGGTAAAGTTCCTTGTCGAAAGTCAGATATTTAAGAGCTTCGTCGTGCACACTTCCAGTTGGGTATAAAGTGTCTCGGAAGACAGATCTTTGCGATTTTCATCGTGCACAAACCAGGTGGATAAAATCCCTCCTCTGAAGACATCGTCTTGCATACTTCCAGGTGGTAAAGTCCCTCCTTAGAGGGCAAATTTTTGCGAATGTCGTCATGCACACGTCCGGTTGGGTAAAGTCCTTGATCGGAAGACAGATCTTTGCGAGCTTCGTCGTGCACACTTCCAGATGAGTAACACTTTCAGGTGGGTAAAGTCCAAACTCTGAAATTAGATTTTTTTGCGAGCTTCTTTAGACTTACTTCTAGGTGGTTAAACTCTCTCCTCTGAAGTTAAATCTTTGCGAGTTTCCTTGTGCACACTTCCAGGCGTGTAAAGTCCCTCCTTGGAAGTAAAATCCTTTCCAGGTGTGTGTAGTCACTCCTTGGAACGGAAGGCTGAGCTCTGCGGGCTTCGTCGTGTCATCTGGGCCGCCTACACTGTCGCAGAGCTTAGGATATTGAGACGTGAGTCCCAGTGGTCAAGTCCCTGGAGTCGACGGCCTCTAGCGTTCTTCATAGACGATTATAAATAAGAAACGTGAGCAGCGTTTAATTTCATCCGCGTTTTGACAGCTTTGACTATAGTTCGACAAGTGTTCTGCTGTGGCTAATATGTATAATAAAAGTGGAGATATTGGCCTTCGTTTATACCTTTTGTTTGTTTGTGATTGATAACAAAACATAATAGCTGGTTTATCAGTGCTATTTTTTTTTTGAGTACAATTCAATTATATACCTATCTATGTATTAAGCGCTATATTGAAAGCTACCTCATATAAACCCGCACTTCAACCGCAACATCGCACTTCATATAAACCCTATGGTTTCTGAAGTGCGGTTAATATTTATAAATATAAATATAAGTGATTATAAAGTAATGTATTGAATAAATAAAAAAAATAAAAAAAAATAAATAATAATAATAATAATTAGAAGTCAATTTAAATTTTGTACTTAGTATGACTATGAAATGCTTCATTCAATCCTCGTATTACTATTTTATCAATAGCAAGTTTGACGTCAGTAAAGTCATCAATACAACTGAAAAAGTAAAATCGCACACCGAATAGCTCATACACAGTGGACACAGATGTGTAACATCAACGCCGAACAACCCAACCCGAACACATCACCACGGGGTAACCTCGTCCAAACTTGGAGGATCTGAAACTGGAAGCATGGTTGATCGCAGGAGTCCCCATAAGCCTGAGTGGAAAAGAAGACGTTTTAAACATTATTTTTCCATAGAACTCCATAGCAAGCATAGAATATGCTCACGACTTATGTTCCCCGAGGGGGTAGTCAGAGATATTTTTAAGCCTCGGAACATCCACGTTTTACTAGTAGTACCCAAACTCTGTCCAGTGTCGAACTCCATAATTATAATATAATAATATATGAATAAGTGGCGCTTACATAAAAATATAAAATATAATATTGTCATTTCGTATCCATCGTCTAAAATTTAAGGTTGTTAATATTCTTCTCTTACTTTTGTTCTGCGGAAACTTGCGCACCAAACAGGAAGCACGTTTACCGTGTTCTTTCAACTTTCATAACTTCAACTTTCTTACCTGGGCTAGGAATAGAGCGCTTAACAAACATTCTTTTCAAACAAACCACAGTTTGTGTGAACTTCGATTTAGGATCTAAGTTGCTAGAGATGATAGATACGGCCATTATGCGATTCGTTGCGTCGGTGCAACACGTTTTTTTTTTTTTTGTTGTAGGCATCGGCGCGGCCGGTATAAATCTTAAATTTAAATATCAAATCGTGATTGGTAATGATCTTCATGTGACATGTTTTCCTTATTAGCTTGAAACAAACTTAGCGTCATTTCGCAAGTACAGATCGACTGTTCGGTTGCCCCGATCAAAGTATTAACTACGAAATTTAATTTTGACAAGTATTTGATTACATTATAGGTATTCGGTATAATTGAGCCAAATTTCAGCTTTATTTTCCTATCTATTTAAAAAGTCTCGCTTCTTTCCCAGTGGGGAAAGCGGAGAGTATTATTATTATAAAATTGAATCGACGTCTCAAGTCTGATTAGTGATTTCTCCCTCGATGATGTATTAAAGGGATTAGTAGAAACTTCCATAGTTACTACAGAAAACAAAATAGGTTGAATAAAGACAAAACTTATCATATTCTTTTCAGACATATAACTTTTAATAGAAAATTATATGGATAACTTTGTTAGGTTATCAATCAATCAAATATACTTTATTTTACACCAAAACATAAACAGTAAAATACAAAGTTATCAATGCATTCTTATATGTATTATTATTAATAATTGAAGAGTTTTCAATTAATTATATTATTTTGTTTTTTCTTTTCTTACCATAATAGTACTTACTATGTTTTTGTTTTTAATAACAATATACTTATTCTTTATTCTCTTGAATCTAGTACCTATCATAACTTCACCCCTGCCATTCACCAGGTGATAACAGACACGTCTCACAAACCCAGAGAGGACGAAAGGGTCACAATAGAAAGATTTTACCTTACAATAAAATCAATATTGTGATCCTGAAGTCCTCTCTGGGCCTATTTAAGGCCACCTGGTGAGGCGCAATGAAGAAAATGGCGGCAGCGCCAAACAAGCACGCTGGCGAATGGCGGGAAAGGTGACAAGCGGAAGTTATCGTTTAGTGTTCTATTTATGAAATCTAGGAAAATTACGACGGAAGCGGTCAATAAATGGGCTTTTGAGGCAAACATGCAGTAAAATCCAGCAAACACGCTCTCACAAACCCAGAGAGGACTTCAGGATCACAATATTGATTTTATTGTAAGGTAAAATCTTTCTATTGGCAAAAATAATATAAAGAAAAAAAACATACTTTTTAAATAAAACTCTCTCTAAGTTATGTACTTCTGGTAAACAAATTATTAGAAAGAAAATACAAGCAAAATAACTTAAACGAAAAATAACAAAAAGTTTATATTATTAATTATACCAACAGTGTGTATCCCATATCAAATGGAGGTCTTGTGGTAAATAATATCAGTAAAAAAGACTTGAAATATAAAGTAAGGCACATTTCTTTATCACAGAAAACATCGACAAGTTCTAAGTTCACACCTATTTTATACAGCCATATACAACATAGCCCGTTCCACATAAACTATCCCGCAAATCAAACCATATTCGTCTTTAACACATAAACATAAAAGTGTCTTTGCTGGGGACTTCTCACGTGTAACTTACAGTAAGATATTGCTCAACATTATCTAACACGAACATAAGCACCACTACACAGCTAACTCTACAACAATGTTTGTTGCTGACTGTACATGTTTCACAATTTTAAAAAGAAACGATGTTTTAATTACATGAATGATATAACATAACATTATTTTGTAATAAGAATAACAATTATCTGAAAAAGTGAGAAAAAAACGATTCGAATTTAAGTAAGTAATTTAATTTATTCCGAAGAGAAAACAGAAAATATTTTCCTTCCGGTTTCACCTGATCACATCTTTGCGGGCTTTCTATGGCGACAAATTAACAGAAAATATGAAAAATGAATATTATGCTGAACTGTAGAGGACTTAATATTCTAATTTTGGAACAAAAGGGCGAATTGTAAAAAGCCCCTTTTTATATATTTATAGTTAGAGATCTTTAGATAAGCAAGAATATTTTAATAGCTTCATTTGCTTGGTTACAATACTTCTTGTTTTTATTGCCAAATAGTAGTGACATAAGGCTCGAGATTCTAAAAACCACTGTCAGAAAATAAGTTGAATTCTCCCAATCTTCTATCTATCAGTCTAATTTATTGCTGACATGTTTCAGAATAGAATATTGCTTTAACACAGTAATAGACTGTGGCTTAAAACTACAAAAAATGCAGAAGAATAACTGCACTAAATCCGAATTATTGTTAAATTAAATAAGTAATTAAGTTCGGTTTTTGTCTAGCACAAAATTGTATAGAATAGTGCAATTTAAACATTATCAAAAATAATGAACTGAACTTGCATATGGCAAATTTATAGGTATGTCAACTCATATTTTTTTCATGATATTCTCATAGACAGACAGGCAGACATTTGGTATTTTCCAGTAACAAATATATTAATTATTATTGGTTTATCAGTAGATAATGCGTAGATATATGAAACTAGTAAGTACCTAATTTAATAGCAAAGATTTCTTATAGAAAATTGTATGGCCTGGTATTTACAAAAAAATATACAGATTTCGACATACAAAATTACGAGAATTCAGTCGGTGACATCTTTTTAAGAGCTCTTTTATAGCACCCCTATAATTCTTATTTACAATGTTGTGCGTGAAATAGCACATTTAGTTAAAGCTTCAACTGAGTGAAAAGAACTGTTTTCCTTGAATCTTCTGTTTTTGCTTCTTTAGGAACTCCCGCGCTTGTTTGTCGCCCGGTCTGGATTCCAAGGCTTTCATGGCATCTCCATCTGTGGAACAAGTTTTAATGGTTAAACAAAAATGTTAATAGTGAAGCTTAACTGTTTTACATATATTATAACCGATAACGAAGAACACTTTTTATGTAAAAGTTTTCATAATTTACGAATAATTTTTTGTAGTCATTCTAATTCAAGAAAAATTTTCATAATGATTCGTAATTAAAGGGGGTAGCCTCTAGTGCTGCCTTAATAATTTTTTTAATTTTCTGAATTATTTTACAACATATAAAAAAAAACAAGAATATCACATTGTAGTTATTGCTGATTTTCAATTTAATGAAACATTACCGACTTTTTATGCTTACAAGCATTTTAAAAATAAATCCGTAATGATCAGAAAAATTGAAATAAATTTTTTAGTTTTAGAAATTGTACCCATAATTGTTTAGAAATATACTATAACACCACTACTGTAGGCTCGGTACCCTCTTAACAAAGGAAATCCATTCTTTTGCACGCTTTAGACCTGCAATTTATCGCAGACTTTTTGTCAAGGCCAAAAGATGGAGGCTTGGATGGATCTATTTGCGCGTGAACGAACGAGATAAAAGGCGTGATATAGCCGTATCACGTGCAACATGCTACGCCTTCTTGTAGGCTTGCTGGCCAGGTGATTTTTCCTGGAAAAACGTCTGCGATAAATTGCAAGACTAAAGCCTGCTATAAACGTAAACTTACCAATATTGCTAGGCCTGGTCAACGGTAGATGTTGCTGAGGCAGGCTACTGATTGGAGCTGGCGTGTCTTGTATGTCGCTGAAATGCACGTAGGCCTCCCCGACGAATGTGTTGCTCATACTGAACATATCTTTGTCCTTTATTACAAAGTGGACAAGGCCGTCTTTTGTGCGTTTCTGTTCCGTTGTTAGAGGCCTGCGAAAAATTTTTTATTTAAGACTAGAGTTAACCCGCGACTTTGTCCGCATAAATTATATACCAGATTTTAAGTCAGATCATAAGCTATCAAACAAAAAAAGTTTCATCAAAATCGGTTCAGTAGTTTACGCGTGATGCTCGATCAAACAAACAAACAGACAGACAAAAAATCCAAAAATTGGTGATATGGAATCAGGGACACCTAAAAACTATATCGTAACTTTTTTTTGCTAATATCTTCAATGTACAGACACACTTTCAGTTACAGTTTTATAATAGTTTAGATAATATGTAAGTATTGGAGATTTCTTGCGTCGGATTACTGAACACGATTTTATTGTGAAAAAAGATTTCAAAAAGACATCATCCGCGTGGATTTCGGAAAACTTTAACACCCCGTTGTAAACCTTAAGGGGTCGATTTTCGAAAAATCCGTTCTTAGTGCACCCCTACGTGCTCTGTAGAATATGTATACCAATGTTATTTTCGACAAATTCACGATCGGTCCAGTAAAGACTTTACGTTGTAGGCGGAATACAGAATAAATCTTATAAAACTGTAACAGAAATGTGTCTGTACATTAGCATTAGCACAGATATTTACAATATGGTTTTAAGGTGTCACTGATTAGTGATCAGATCACCAATCACAATTTTTTTTATTTTTATGTCTGTTTATTAGGTTGTTCGCACATCACGCGAAACCTACTGGACCAATTTTGATGAAACTTTTTTGTCTGTAAGCTTAGGATTAGACTTAAATTAGGAACCCGTGCGGTCGATGTCGCGGATAAACTTTGTGACTTTACCTATAGTAAATGTTATAAAATTGATTGAGAAAAGAATAAAAATAGGTTAAGTTAAGAAAAGGTATCATATGGTATGAAACTCACAGCATAAACATTTCATCGTACAATGGGAAGAGGTTCTTGCTGTGCGTCTGAGTCTTGCACTTCGTTACGTTGATGAATGAGTCCTCCGGCAACAGTTCTGCTCGCGCGTAGGAATCACATAGACCTGCAATGTTTATTATTTGTCTCTTACTCTTTTAATGGAATCCATCTCAATCCAAGAGTGTAGATGTCGTAAAAAGCGACTAAGGAGAGCAACGCTCCCTTTACTATGGCTAATACCACCTTGCGTGAAGTTGCCTGCTTCAGGTGGTTGCAGAGGGGTCAATTTTATACAAAACTTTGACGCACAATACGTGTAGACGGTATTAATATAAGTAACTTTGTATATATGGAAAAATAGTTTAGAAAATCTAGATGCCGCGTCACAAATAACATTTGCAATTTATAAAATAATTACGAAGATATTAAGCTTTGAAATTTTACATACAACATTTTAAAAGCTTTGTATCTTCGTAATTATATTATAAATTGCAAATGTTATCTGTGACGCGGCAACTAGATTTTCTAATCTATTATTCCATATATAAAATATTACTTTTATTAATTCCGTCTACGCGTATTGTGCGTCAAACTTTTGTATGGACTAAAGCCACCTTAAGTCACCCGTGTAGTGGCGGGAAAACCACAACAATTATTTATGCTCGGCGCGAGACTGGCCGGCCGTTAAACTTATGGGAAAGCAAAACCTTATGCAATATGAATATTATAAAGGCTGCCCCTCCCGAGATGATTTCTCTATTGGGTGCGACGCGCCTTTGCTACATAGGAAATTACCTTATCCCGCGTTTTTTAGAGAACGAAAGTCGCGTTTGCCGCGACAAGCAGTATGAAAAAAAGTGGAGTCGACCGCAAGTAAAGAAATCATACTAGACGAGCAGGAGTATTGATGACTCTTTTAGTAGAAAAGGTTATAGGAATAAATCCACGAAATGATTTACGACATACTCCTAAGGGCAATATAGGGGAAGCCTGCAATGACTTACATACATGGAAAGGATATTTGTGTATATCTAACGTCCACAACACTAAACGTCGAATAAGGTTGAAAGGGAGGATAATCTACTACGCGGGCCCAGTGCAGTGCGTGGAGGCAAGTTAGTGGTCCACTTGCCGTCAGAAAAAGTTGATATTGATAATTGTTTCACTCACCATTAGAATCGGTAGCAATTAAATTCCTAGCATTCATAATCTCTAACTTCAACGTGTCATCTATGAACTGGGCTCTCACAGTCAAAACCCCCATCTTCGGCTCGGTGACAGCTTGCTGCTCCTGCCACCTTTCTAAATGATACTGATGTATCAACTCCCGTGTCTCCATGCCGTGGATTTTCAATAAATATTCCACACGTTTCAATGTATCGGAAGTGTACACTTCCCTTTCGTCTTGGCAGAATGATCGGATCATTATTTTGAGACACTCGTGTAAATTGGAAAAGAATGATGGCGGGCGACGTTTCTGTAATATTAGAGAGAAATTAATTTTTGTTCTAAAATCATATTTGTTTCATTACACGGTAACTTATAGGAATCGAAAGACCAGACAATGAAGACCCATCACCACAATGCTTGAAAGTCATTCATATACTTATTGAGAATAGGTAGAAATGTTTTAAAGTAACTCTAGTGTAAAGTAATAGAGGTCTCAAAAATAAACCAGAAGCCTATTTCATAAACATGACAATTGTAATTTACAATGACAATTTAGAGTTACTCATGGCGTTAAAGGGCGTTACGGGCTCACTCCCCGTCACACTGGACTGAGTTTCGGTACTAGTGAAACGTGGATGTTCTGAGGTTTCAGAATATCTCTGACTACCCCCTCGGGGAGTTTAGTCGTGAGCATTTGTTATGGCGTTAAACAACATTAGTCCTTAAATTACCAATAATGTTTCTCAAATCATCGTTGTATATTACAATTGTCATGTTTATGAAATAGGCCTGAAATAATCAAAATAAGGAGTTGTGCAATAGCACAGCCAACCAAGCCAAGCAGCCAAGTATGGCTGCCAGGCGTTTTACTTGAAAAAAAAATGCTAGCACGTCACTCCGGACGGCCAAAACCACACTTCGATCGAATACCGATCGATAGTAGACAAGAGATTATACCTCCATATCTTCCCTTTATTAATACTAACATTTCTACCTATTTCCAAACAGCTACTGATGCCATCACCGTTCATGCATAAATCCCAATTAATACGTTATATTTAATGGATATTCGTAGATGAGCATGCAAAATTCCATGCAATGCATGATTCTCGTTCATATACTGGTACTAAATCAAATATACTATGTGGCATTTATACATCTTGCTTTCTGATACTTTGGTAAAAATTAAAGTTTCGCTTTTAAACAACTGACTTAAATATAGACAATAAATAATATCTAACAATTTTACAAACAACTCAATGCACAAAATTCGTTCATAATTTCAGCAGCGACCATTTCACAAACTAGAAAAGAAGCTTTGACAAACATAAATAATACTTAATTAAATTTCCAATTTCCGCTCATCGTAACGTGACTTCCGCTATCAAACTCTCTATTTCTTTGTGCTACACCGAAACTCAATAAATGGGTGTTTGTTAAGTTCCCGTATACGAACATAGGAAATGCCAATGGTTACTCGACCAAAAAGTATGAAACAGTATTTTTTTCCCACGATTCTATAGTTGGTCCCTTGTTGGCCCCACAGTAAAAGTTGTTGATGGTTTGAAGCAACCACTAAAGTATATAGCGCATTTAGTTTACATACCTACGTCAGCATCAGAGAAACTTCTATCTAAACCTTAATTAAGAAGATACAACGCTGCAATAGTGACAAGTTATAGCTACAATCTACCTGTATGAATTAGAAAAATTGTGTGGTTCTCTCCCATTATAAACAGCTAACTATCCTATCAACTTCCAGCTGTAATAATTGTTAGCTACAGGTCGCGCAACGAATGTTGATAGCTGTGGGAAAGTGATAGGGATTTTCGCGCAGCTTTGATTACGGAAAAGGCAACTAATCGGCCAATGGCGTTCGCGCATCGGCCTTACTTTTCCCCGCCAAATATAGACCCGAATTTGATTTCTGCACATTCAAGGTCATCGCTCATGTTTCGTTACACGATCTGTATACCCTGAGAGTTTGATAGCTCGATGAACGGAACAGTGGAAGCAATAACCACGGGAACAATACATATACAAGGTGCTGACTATTATCTATGGTTTACCGCGTCTAAGTTGGCAGCGGCCGACTTGCTCAAGCGCCGGGGGTCGATATACCGAGTTATCTTTGCCCTTCGGTGCTATCAAAACAATAAAACACATTGAAACTATCTTATATTACATCGCTATTCTGAGGCTTCTATAAAACACTTTCATATGGTGATATTGAAAACTTTTTAATGATTATGAATGATAAATGCCTTCGTGGTCTATGGATAAGAGCATTGTGCTCCCGACACGGAGGTCATGGGTTGGATTCCCTAGGGGGACACCTAGTGATATGTCACTTTGTGCGTTTTTCCCCAGTTGGTTAGGACATTGCAGGCTGAATCACCGGATTGTCTGAAAAGAAAGATGATTCCGTGCTTCGGATGGCACGCTAAGCCGTTGGTCCCGGCTACTATCTCTGGTGGTAGTAGTCGTTATATAAAAACCACGTCAGAGGCCGTAACGCGGTCTGAAAAACCTCTGACACCAGGGCTCTGCCCATACGATAAAAAAGAAAGAAAGAAAAATGATTATGAGTTGATATTATACTAAGGAAACTAACTTTTTGCTATCTTCGTGAAAATTCTTCTTTGTAATTGTTAATTTCGGATTTGAACAATCAATTCACCGAAATCCACACAGGTGTGTTACCGTAAAGGAATAACAATTGTCCGATTTATTGCATATTATATAATATGGGTACGTTATAACCCCATGGATAACTTCTAACACGACTTAACCTCTTCGACAGCTAATTAAACAATTAACTTACTTTACTTTTTAATTTGTTGAACTGAAAAGTATGTTCTGCCTGCGACAAATTGATCAATTATTTCAATAGCACCCTGTACTAGGTTACATTTGAAAGTCTTTTATAGAAACCACAAAATAGTACTTACTTATACAATAATCTAAAAATATTAGAATTGAAATAATATAAAAGGAAATGATATTTAATCCAAAATGCGTGCATTAACAAGAAAACTATAGCAGTGCTTTTGGAAATGCAACATTATTTACCCGAAATAAATAACGCTTATGGTTTGGTGATATTTTGTTTTTCCCAAAATATCTACGCCTAATCAAGCGGATACGGGTTGCGAGTTTCTCTTTCTACAAAATGGAATATTAGTGTTATTAAGGTTACTGGTGATTCAAAATTACTTATTGTTAGCATTATTATTATAAAACTTTAGCATTTTAGTTAAATTAGTTGAAATAGTAGAGACTTTTAACTTTTAGTAAAAATTCACCAGATCCCAACATTACAGTGAAAAATAAATTAGTAAAAACAATCCATAAGACAAATAGATTTAGTACTACCAATTAATTACATATAACTTTAAATAATGTTAGCTATTACAAAACTACCTGTACATTACCAAAGTTTAAAATGGCATACCTCTAAATTCGCCTGGATGAGTTCATACAGTACGTTGCCAAGCTGCCCCCAGACTATGTCGAGCGTTCTTGAAAAGTTTTCATAGCTCAATTGCTGGTGCAATGTATCAAGATTGGCTTCAAGGTAACGCATAACGCGGTCCATACTTGAACTGTCTTGATGGAGTAGCTCTGCTCCTTCTACTAGGAAACGGGTGATGGACGGCATCATCTGAAATGTAACAATTCAATCAATAATGTTTTAATTTCAATATTCAATGCTTTATTGCGTTACACAATGGTATATACAGGGTGAAATTGATATCATTAGCATCCTTTTAAACTAAGAGTCTACCCATCAAACTGAAAAACTTTTACTATGGGAGCAAACCGACCGTAGCAAAAAAAATCTGCTGTTGCATACATTTTGAGTCGCGAACTCGCGCGTCGACATTGCTGTTTAGTATGGAACAGCAGATTTTTTTTTTGCTCCGATCGGTTTGCTTCCATAGTGAAAGTTGTTCAGTTTGATAGGTAGACTCTTAGTTTAAATGGATGCTAATAATATCAATTTCACCCTGTAAAATAGGTGGTGTAATCTTAAAACAGTACAACATTTTGAACCCTGTTTGATAGGGCACAACAATTTTAAAAGACAGGAGGACTTGAATGGACAAGTTTCCGGTACAGTTTTAGAGATTTTCATTAAACTGGGATACAATTTTGATATGTTTGTTATTTTATATTGTGTGCATCACATTATAAAATTGAAGTCAATTATTATCATAGATGATTTGAAGTCAATATACCTTTTTAACCATTACTTCAAGCAGTTCGACGATTTTGTTTGAAACCGTGTCTATGGCATTGGCTACAACATTTTGAAGAGTTTCTTTACATCTGGAATAAAAAGACAAAACGAAGTTATTATAAATCACTCTCAATATTATTTTGATATTTGACTGTTACCTCATCACGTAGACTGAATCTTAACATGAAAGAATTTAAACTTAGAATATGACCAATATGCCCAAAATGCCTGGCCTTGACAATACGTTAAGTAATTCAATACTGTATTTATTTTGTAGTTGTACTTCGTATAGTACTTTATTTTTTGACCGCACCTTCTCTACAACGGAAAGCCTTTCGAAGCAGCAGCGGTAGTATTTTAAAAAAATTACGTCATAAAGCTATGTATTTGATATTATTTCGAAAAAATGTTTTTTGATACAAATTAATATTACGTTTATACAGGGTACAATGCCATACGATATGATGATGATGACAGGGTGAAATTGATATCATTAGCATCCTTTTAAACTATTTATCGGAGCAAAAATAAAATCAGCTGTTGCATACATTTGAGTCGCGAACTCGCGCGTCGAGATTACATAGTAAAAGTTGTTCAGTTTGATGGGTAGACTCTTAGTTTAAAAGGATGCTAATGATATCAATTTCATCTTGTATATGGATAGAAGCTAGCAATACATACATAAACTCACGATCTTTATCCCTTTCGGGCGGTCAGCAACATAGCTTTAACTGGTATAGTAACCACTATTATTTTAAACTAAAACCCGAATCACAATGAAATAGTTCTTACCTTTTAGCTTCAAGTGGCGACCTCGCTTCACCCATCCTCTGTATAATATCATCCAAGCCTAACTCCTCAACGTACGGCTGCAGGCTCTGCCTGACGAAGTCGATATTGTTGATAGAGATGCACCACTCCGTGGTTATCTCGAACCGTTCCTCGTACACCGTGGTCACCGTTCCTATGTTGTCTACTCGGCCAGACATCGTGTCCGAGTAGATTACGCAGCAACGACATATGTCCTGGAAAATTATTACAATCTCATAAGCCCTTTTGACCAGTGTGTACTGCCAGTGATACGACACTGACAGTGACATATGGAACTGAGACGTGGTCGCTCACTCAAGGCCTCATAAAAAGGCTGAAAGTTACCCAAAGGGCAGTGGACAGGGCTATGCTCGTTTTTTCTCCTCGAGATCGAATCAGAAAAAGAGATTGGCAAAAGAACCAGAAATAGATAATTAGTAATGGGGAGGCCTATGTCCAGCAGTGGACGTGCATCGGCTGAGATGATGATGATATGTTGACTTAGTAATTGGAACTACAGACAAAATATTATTCACTAGTATTCTCAAACGAAAATCTGCTACATAAATTTAATAATTTACAACTATACAAAAAAGCTTTAAATATGGTGAATAAATTTAGATACTCAGCCCATTATTTTATTCAGGGTACAATTTTGATAAAATGTTATTTTCTTTTATTGTATAAATTCTATAAGTCTCTTTTTACCGTTTTATGCCGATTTTTGTTCATCATTGTTTATAGTAATCAGTAAAGACATTTGCAGCGATGTTTTCTTGCTACTTCTTACATTTATTGATGTTCTTTCAGCAAAATAACCACTGCGTTACCGTCCCTCGAAATTATATTGCGTTGCTTGCACAAACAACTGAGTTACCGTAATTTGCAAAAAAGTATAGTATTTTACTTTAATTCCTACGTTTTTCTAAGACTGGTTTCTTATTCGGTAGCTACCGAACAGTTTTATTTTGGAATTTACCTATTTTACTAACAAAATCGCCTTTGTTCCGTTACCGGATTATGGTACCCTGAATAAAATAAGGACCCACTCAGCACTTATGCTTACAAAAGAAGAATTAACGTAAAAAACTTACATCAATAATCTTGGCCACAAACGTATAGCATCCTTCAACTTCAGGCCACGCCAACTGCTCCCAAAATATCTTAATCTGACTAAATATACTCCTAGTATCTACGGCGGAACTGCTGTATTTAACGCCTGTATACACTGGTATCAAATTGTCCAGTTCCACTGCTTTCTTAATACGAGTTTCAGCTTTAAAAGCCGCTATGTCCAACCATTGGGCGACACCGTCGAAGAACCAAGAGTGGAACTTTGATATAGCGTAGGAATTCCAGTCCGTTTCGTTTAAGCCCTTGCCTAGCCTGAAAAATAGATGAGAACACGTTAATCAAATTTCCGTAGACAATAAATAAGGATATAGTGACAAGGCTTGAAAAATTCATGCCGAGTTGCCCTCTCTCAAATTAAATATTGCATGCTCATGGGCAGATCACAGAGCTCTATCAAAAATATTTTTCACCACCTTTATATTACCGGTGTCGCACTAAAATCTTTGAAGTTTGAAGTTAGATGCAATTTTCAATTTGTACATATTTCGAGGACTACCTTTACCTAACTTTGGTAAACTTAAACATATCATCTACATAGAACTTTAATAATATTGAAATCGATGAAAATGATAACTACAATAATACAAAATTTGCATGTTCGAGATTAATATAACAAAAAACTAAAAATGTTTAAATTATTCATCATTCATAAGCATATAAATATAGCACTAGTTTTTAATTACTAACATAACTTTAAGAGTGTATTCAGGCCATGACCTAACCAACTTTACCTAAGGAACATGGGTCGAAAAACGATAAATTTTGTTGGACCTCCCATAGAAAATCGATCGGCCGATCCGCACTTTTGTAGGGAACATAAAAAAAATTCTCATTTTTAACCGACTTCAAAAAAGGAGGAGGTTTCTCAATTCGACCGTATATATTTTTTTTTATATGTGTTCGCGGATAACTTCGTCGTTTATGAACCGATTTTGATGATTCTTTTTTTGTTGGAAAGAATCTATTACAACAGTGGTACCATGATAAGGAAACCAGGATCTGATGATGGCATCCCAGAGAAATCGAGGGATCTTTTGAAAATCGTAGTGCCGGCTAGTGTGTTTGTTAATTTAAAGCACTACTATTAAATTGAACAAATGAATTTACCACTGAAAATTGTGAAATAAACAAAATTTTAACAAAAATTAAAACCACCTTCAAAAAAACTAAAAAGTTAAAAAACAATATTGCAGCTGATGACTTTTTCGTTCGCATCATAAGAACATTAATTTGTTTTATAGAAGTCGGTGTAAAGCCAAGCCAAAACACTAGTCCTGTCGCGAATTGTACCGCCTTGACAGCGACTTCGATAAAACAAATTAATGTTCTTATGATGCGAACGAAAAAGTCATCAGCTGCAATATTATTTTTTAACTATTTAGTTTTTTGAAGGCGGTTTTAATTTTTTGTTATTCGACCCATGTTCCAGAGGGAAAGTTGTTTAGATTAAAAACTGGTTATAATTAATGGTATTCGAATAAAGATGTTATGAAATTTGCACTTGTTTTAATATTGAACCATCTGTACATATGTCAAAAAGAGCTTAAGAAGGCACCGAGCCTTCAGTGCTGCAGTAATTTCTTAAGGTGGTTTCAGTCCATACAAACGTTTGACGCACAACACGCGTAAACGGAATTAATAAAAGTAATATTTTATATATGGAAAAATAGTTTAGAAAATCTAGTTGCCGCGTAACAAATAACATTTGCAATTTTCATAGCTTTATATCTTCGTAATTATTTTATAAATTGCAAATGGTATTTGTTACGCGGCATCTAGATTTTCTAAACTATTTTTCCATATATACAAAGTTACTTATATTAATACCGTCTACGCGTATTGTGCGTCAAAGTTTTGTATAAAATTGACCCCTCTGCAACCGTCTTAACAATTATAGAACATTTCCAAAAAACATGAATGTCACATTGTACTTACCTAGTCACTGCAATGTCTTTTCAATTTATCGGATCATTACGGATTGGTTTTTATAATGTTTGTACACGCATAAAACTTATTGGAAACCAAAAATTACTACAATCTGACGTTTTTTTTTTTTTTAATGTTGTATTAATTGTTTAGACCCATTATGCCCGACTGCGAACAACGGCAAGGCCGGGGCCATCCGCATCATACGCCGTCGAAGCAACAAACGATGCCGAACGCGTTCCCATACCAATCGTGGTTTTTTGTATAGGCCCGCCGTCGTTCGCCGCCGGTCAATATGCATATATAACCTTAATTGTTTAGAAATAATAAAATCGATTAAATGCAGCAGTATAGGCTCGGTACCCTCTTAAGAAATCTACAATTCTATTCTATTGAAATGTACTTAGTCCACAACTAGTCAAATAGATAACAATACATGCAAAACAATATTAATAAAATACAGTAAATGAGTGTTTACTATTTGCGTCGATGATTTAATACTGTAATCGGAGCGCTATTGTGTCATGGATATTAATATTTATTAAAAAATGGAACTAGATATGTAATTTTTCACTGCCAATTAGAATTTCTAACACTATTTTATTTGTAAGCAAATAATCTGAGAACATAAAATATATATCTAATAAGTAAAATTGATTGTTTGATTGATATATCTAAAAAAATAATCATCAAAATCGGTTTATAATTGAAAAAATTATCCGCGAACACACATAAAAAAATATACATATACGGTCGAATTGAGAAACCTCCTCCTTTTTTGAAGTCGGTTAAAAATGTACCTGAACGTGTAACAAAACACCCTACTAACATTTACTGGGGTGGTTTAGACTTAGTCTAAACAACCAGTGAAAGTTGTTCAGTTTGATGGTCTAATGTTTAGACTATCAAACTGAACAACTTCCACTATCAAGCCCAAACCGAGAAAAAAAGTTCTGCTGACATATAAATATTTGAGTTGAGTTACTGCAGTTTTGTGTGAAACATCCGATTTTTTTATTTCTTCTCGATTTTAGCTCCATAGGCGAAAGTTGTTCAGTGATGATTTTATTTTATTTTATTTTATTTTATTTGGGGAGCTTACAGCTATAAAACGAATAGTTTACAAATTTAGTCAGCTATAGGCCAATTACAAGCTTCCACATATAGGTTTCTAGTTAACAAATTTGAAAACGCTTAAACGCTAGTAAACACTTAATGTTAATAATAATAAGGTAATTGAATCAATCGCTGAGTTGATCTATAAATTTTCTAATAATAGAATTGCGTTAACTGGAGGCACTGCTACAAAATAAGTCGTAGTTGAAGTCGTCACAGAACTTATTAAATTCAAAACATGAGCGGATTAAAATACTGTTCCGTCTATAATTAGTAGTAGTGAGTGGGGTGTGGAGCAATTCACGCCTACGAAGTCTGCGGGCTGGGACCTTAAGAGCTATTTTGTTAAGGAGCGCAGGACAGTCAATCTTACCTTGCGCGATATTTAGTAGAAATATGATGTCAGCAATATTCTACGCAAGTATAAGGGCAGTAGGTGAAAGGAAGTACATAGATGGTCATAATCAGTAACGGGGATTCTAAACTTGTAGCTAATATATCTTGTAAACTTTTTTTGTATTCTTTCTATGTTGGATGAATATATGTCATAGCATGGGTTCCAGATTTGAGACGCGTACTCAAGATGACTTCGTACATATGCACAATAAAGAATTTTTACAGTTTTCATTTGTTTAAATGGTTTAGACGTACGAATGACAAAACCGAGAGCTTTGGAAGCCTTAACTGTTGCATGCTCAATATGCTGGTTAAAAAGTAGCTTACTATCATGAATAACACCTAGATCCTTACTTTCTGATGCTCTGGAAAGGGTATGATTGTTTATAATATAACTATGGACAAAAGTCGTGTTTTTTTTTTTTTTTGATCAATGATATTCTCATTATGTTACTACCGTAACTGATGGTCTGAACCATAGAGATCTAGAGAGATACCAACCAACGCTTTTGTGATCTGTCGGTGGTCTAAACTTTAGACTTTAAAGCACGCCTTTTAAAATTACTAACTATGGTGTTTTATTACACCCTGTTTAGGTAAACTAACTCTAAATGAACATTCTACTAATCTATCTATCTATACTATTATAAAAATGTAACAGAAGTGTGTCTGTACATTGAAGATATTAACAAAAAAAAGTTACGAAATGGTTTTTAGGTGTCCCTGATTCCATATCAGCAATTTTTGGATTTTTTGTTACTGAACCGATTTTGATGAAACTTTTTTGTTTAATAGCTTATTATCTGACTTAAAATCTGGTATATAATTTGTGCGGACAAAGTCGCGGGTTAACGCTCGTACTATTATAAAACTGTAACAGAAGTGTGTCTACATTGAAGATATTAACAAAAAAAAGTTACGATATGGTTTTTAGGTGTCCCTGATTCCATATCAGCAATTTTTGGATTTTTTGTCTGTCTGTTTGTTTGTGTGTTTGTTTGTTTGAACGAGCATCACGCAAAAACTACTGAACCGAGGTTGGAGGAGGATCTGGTAGGTATATAATTTGTGCAGACAAAGTCGCGGGTTAACGCTAGTAATTTTAATATAAACTCACGTTAAAAACCTCTGCAGAGTGAGGTACAGCTCAAACAACGTTGTTCCCATGGCTACAGATTCAGATTCCACCTTCGTTTTCCCAAGGTCGGTGGAGCCATTGATTCCTCCCGCCAAATGAACACTATCGGTCGACCCTTCGTTGTGTTTAATCCGCTTTAGACTCTTGGACACGTCGGTCACTTCTGGTTCTACTAGAGAAGCTATCTTGCTCTCGTATATACCGTACAGGGCTTTTGAGTAGGAGAAGCTCATTACTCTGAAAAAAAAAGTTAATTTTTACTTTAGAACTAATGAAAAAATGCTCATAATCTCAATCTTTTGTTTGACCCTTTATTCAATTACTAATGTTTTAAGTTTTTGAAATTGACATGTTTGACAAGATGAGGGTTTTCAAGAGAGCACTTTTAAATATAGAATTTTTAGGGTTCCGTACCCAAAGGGTAAAAACTGTCCTACCTATTTAGGGCTGTAACTTTTGAACCGTAAGAGCTAGATAGTTGAAATTTTTACAGAATGTGCGTTATTACGGCGGATTTGCTAACAAATAATAAAAATCTCAAAAAGTTAAAAATTAAGGGGGTTCCTCATACAAGGAACTAGTTTATATTAACGTTTTTTCTTCTCGCTCTATGGTAAAAACGGTAATACATACAAGCGTCAAACTTGGTGTGATTATAGAACAAACTCTACAGTATAACAACAAATAATAAAAACCAGCCAAGTGTGAGTCGATCTCGTGCTAAAGGTCCCGGAGAATTTTTTTATGTACTAAATATGTTGTGGTTGTGTGGTACGGAACCCTCGGTGCGCGAGTAACCCGACTCGCACTTGACAGATTTTATTGAAGTATTCTTTGTGTATCTAGTTTTTAATTAGTGGTCTATTAGTGCTACAGGAATAATCAAAAGCGACATAAAACACTTACTCAACAAATACCCTATCATAATACTCCAAAGCTCTTTGTAAATCTGAACGCACCAGCTGTATCACTCTAATCAAATGCTGCAACCTCGACTCTTCGGTTTTATCCTTGCATTCGTTGTTGTCCAGTATATGAACGAACCAATCCGAGGCTCCTTGTATTGTCGCCTGATTCAATACTTCATTGATAGTCAACTTGCTGCCATCGTCGTTGCCTCTAAGCCATCCATAATGGTTAGTCGGAAACAGTTCGACGAAATCAGGGACGTCCAAAAGTGATAGCTTGTATAGTACTGAGAGAACTTCTCTCAGGGTTTTCATGACTGTTTTGTCTCCGGCGGTTTTCTTTCTCAGTTTCCTGATGTGGCTGAAGCAAGTTGGAAGTAGTTTCTTGGCGCCATCCCAAAATAGCTTGACGTCCTCTTCATTGATGAGACCTGTTAACAAAAGTGTGATAATTAGACTATTGTTGAATTATGTCACCTCAGTCCCGCCCGGCATGACCTGACCAGTGACCACAAAGTGGGTTAATATTTTTCAACAGACTTGTTCGCAAAGTGAATCTTATTGCACAGTATTTCTGTTAAAAATGCAGTTACTAAAAACGCGTGCAATGCGCGCGTTTACCGCAAAAATGTCAACAAAAGCAATTGTGTATCATTTTAATAATTGTAGGTACAGTAATTGTTTCAATAAGAAATATTGTTTTCCTTGCTAGTGTGTTGAAAAACGTCGTACAAAACGCTTGAGCATTGATCATTTGACTGCTATAGCCTCGTGTGTGATGACCAAAAGCTCACTTATATCATAATGTAATAAAATATAATAAATATCTTGGACATTGTCACACAAATTATCTAGTCACATTTAAAGTACCTGAACTTGTATTATGATGACTAGACAACGATATAGAATACATATATAGATACATGACTTTGGTACAAATATTCATATTCATCATATAAATATTTGTCCCTTACGGGATTCGAACCCGCGACCCTCGGCACAGCAGGCAGGTTCACTACAGACAGTGCAACCGGGCCGTAATATTCTCTATGAGCAGTACCGCCCGTTAATTTTGCTCAAATAAGGAAAACAATCCCAACCAATGCTCGATCTTTCCTGGTTTCCTGTTTTTCTTCACCGTTTGAGACCAGTCGGTATTACGTACAAACTCATTGTCATCTCATGTTTCATGTCTCAACTCATGTACATGTCATGTTGCTCGTGCGGATTCGAATCCGGACCTCAAGATTGAGTTTCCATATCTCTCCGCAACGCAGCACCGACGACACTCTCGGGTTACTGTAATCCGTTATACACCCGAGTTAAACTCACCAGACTGAAGTGGTTTAGTGAGCTTCTCAAGCAGGCTATTGAAGAGGGCGAAGCTGAGTGGGTGTTCGGGCGTGACCGTGCAGTAGACGGCCCACTGGGCGAGCCAGTTGTCCGTCTGGCCCAGCCCGCTCTGGGCCACGTGCTGGGTGAGCACCGCTTCGGCTGCCGCGCTGAAGTTATCGCACCACCAGAAGGGGGCCACCTGTTGTAATTGATGGTAACGTGTTAACAATTGAACGTGAGTACTCATAGCTGATTCTTCGAAATCGATAACTGTTTTTATAATTTACTACTTTTTTTTGTTTCTTTTTCTCTTTTCTAAACTATTATAATTAACAAAAAAAAAGTTACGATATGGTTTTCAGGTATTCCCTGATTCCATATCATAAATTTTTGGATTTTTTGTCTGTCTGTTTGTTTGTTTGTTTGTGTGTTTGTTTGTTAGTTTGTTTGAACGAGCATCACGCTAAAACTACTGCACCGATTTTGATGAAACTTTTTTTGTTTGATAGCTTATGATCTGACTTAAAATCTAGTATATAATTTGTGCGGACAAAGTCGCGGGTTAACGCTCGTTATTTCCAAATTTATGACAATTTTTTAGGATACGCAGTAGGTATAAGGCGTCGTTCTAGTTGGCCATCGCTCGCGCGATCATGCGACGATCGCACGAAATCGCGATCAAACATACCAACTCAATGAAGATTGAGTGTCCCAATTGACCATAGCGCGATCTCATGAACTTTAATTTTTATGCGGGTTATTGTAGGTTCGTTCGATCTTTGCACGGCCACGCGGGCGATGTGGCCAATTAGCACGACGCCTTAACAGTACTCTGGTATTACCTACGTTAACTTTTTGTAACTCGTTACGAAACGTAGACTTCATACAAATCAGTGGCGATATTTTTCAGAATAAGAATGAAAATTCGAAAAAACAAATTAGGTAAATATTTGAAAAAGTTACTTAAGTATCATCGTGTTACATAAAATTAGATTTTCTGGTTTTAATTAATAACTTTTCATTAATAAACACCGATTTGAATTTGATTCAAAAAATAATCTTAAAATCAATGATTCAAAACCACTTTTATTTTTTTAAGTAATTATTTTGCATCGCAGTCGGCCTCAATAAAAAAAGCTATAATAAATAAAAAAAGAAGCTCTCACCTTAGAACTTTCAAGCTCGTGCAACAACAGTATCCTGAGCAGGTGCCGATGCTCCTGCGCCGCGACCTGGGAGCTCTTCTCCGAGGAGAAGTTGAGCCGCACCTTCACAACGCCCTGCCGCCGCAGCTTGCTCTTCTTGCTCAGGTTGTACCACAACGTCAAACCGCACGCCGGTATCGACTGCAAATCAAGTCAATAATATTACATAGTGAAGCTGCAACTACAACTACAAGAACAGTCCATATAACGATATAACAACAAAAATGGGGAACGAAACGAATTTAAATGTCGTTGTTATAGTAATAAGTAAGTAATTTTCTATTTGATTGCCAATAAAGATTCATCATCATCATCATCTCAGCCGATGGACGTCCACTGCTGGACATATGCCTCCCCCAAGGATCGCCATAACGACCGATCTTGCGCTGCCCTCATCCAACAGGTTCCCGCCGCCTTCACAAGGTCGTCGGTCCACCGTGTGGGCCTACCCACGCTGTGCTTTCCGGTACGCGGTCGCCACTCGAGAACTTTTCGGCCCCATCGGCCATCGGTTCTGCGAGAAATGTGCCCCGCCCACTGCCACTTTAGTTTAGCAATTCTTTGAGCTATGTCAGTTACTCTGGTTCTTCTGCGGATCTCTTCATTTCTGATTCGATCTCGCAGGGAATCTCTGAGCATAGCCCTCTCCAGTGCCCTTTGGGTGACTTTCAGCCTTTTAAAAAAAAGATTAATTAAATTAAATTAAACAAGATGGCGTAAACATACGCGCTATCCTATTCGCACGCGTGCGCCTTCCGAACGGTACTTCTTGCTCGGTTCCTCTAAAATCTTCCCTGAAATGTGGGATGAGGTGCGGTATCCAAAATTAGTAAGGGCACTCCCTGCGAGTGGCCTTTCTGTATACGTCGTACCTACTATTTTATATTCTGTGGCTTCATGAAATTATCGCGATTTCAATGGTGTGGTCCCTTAGTAAAAGTTCAATTTGATGGGTTGAAGCACCCGCAAAAGTACGTAGCGCTAAATGCGTTACACCTTGTATATTTAATCTTGCTGCGATGACGGGAGCCATTGTACGAAGTCGCGGGCAAAATCTAGTTAAGTATATTATTATACCACAACTTACTTTGAGTGGAATATTACAAGTGCCGATGAGCTCATTGTCGTGCTTGCCCGTAGATGCCGTGACATACAGTTCTTTCATTAGTTTCTGGAATCCTTTGACTCCTTTCACTTTGAAAAATTTTCCCATTTTCTCTTTCACCGTCTCCGCTGGATCGAAGTCCCTAAAAATATAAGTAATTATTATTATTTATTATAAAAGCAGAGATTAGACGACAAGGTACAAAAAGTTAATTAACTTTAAAGGTACCTAGGTTAAAGTTTAAAATCAAAATATAACCACTTTCTTTACTAAATAAATTTAAAAAACCGCCTTCAAAAAACTAAAAATTTTAAAAATAATATTGCAGCCGATGACTTTTTCGTTCGCATCATAAGAACATTAATTTGTTTTATGGAATTCGGTGTCAAGCCAAGCCAAAAAACTAATGCAAGTCCTGTCGCGAATCGTACCGGCTTGACAGCGACTTCCATAAAACAAATTAATGTTCTTATGATGCGAACGAAAAAGTCATCGGCTGCAATATTATTTTTAAAATTTTTAGTTTTTTGAAGGCGGTTTTAATATTTTTTGTTAAAATTTATTTTACAATTTTCAGTGGTGAATTCATTAGTTCAATTTAATTGAAGTGCTTTAAATTAACAAACGCACCAGCCGGCACTACGATTTTCAAAGGTTCCCCTCGATTTCTCTGGGATGCCATCATCAGATCCTGGTTTCCTTATCATGGTACTTACCACCGTTGGAATAGCTTCTTTCCAACAAAAAAAGAATCATCAAAATCGGTTCATAAACGATGGAGTTATCCGCGAACACACATAAAATATATATATATATATATAATATATAATATATATATATATAATATATATATATATATATATACGGTCGAATTGAGAAACCTCGTAATTTGAAGTCGGTTAAAAAAAACCTAAACTAGTCTAAGGTTCAGATGTGTTTATCAACATTAGTCGCTAACTTAACGTACTTTAAAACTCTGTCTGTTCTGTGGTCCAATTAGTGTTGCAGCTCGCCATTATTATTGCATATATGTATTTATACTATATGGCGTGTTTATGTATTTTACATGCATAACAATGACATGCAGAAAAAAATAGATATTGATAGGTTAAACCCCATTAAAGCAACATTCTAATTAAATGCGGTTTGGTTGAAACCGCATTACAAATGAATAAGAAATAAACTTACCATACTTCTAAACAAAGCGAGTCTTCTTGTAGATTTTCCGGCATAGGTCTAAAAATACAAATTACATTGTGTTATTAAAACATAATTTTGTAACAAATAACAAGCAAAAGTTCCACTCAAGAAGTCCCGCATATACAAACATTTTGATATTTATGCCGCAGACATTAAGACTTGAAAAGGGGATATCACAAGATTAAGTTTAGTCTACACAAGAAATTCCCTAAAGATATATCTTTTTCCTAAGTGATAAGCATGAAAATGCCTTGATACGAGGGTCTTCGTACTTGGAACCGAGTGTAAAGTCGGTGGTAAAGTCAAAGCTCGCTAAATTGCTGGCAAGGGCAAGGTCCGCTCCCATTTGCCTAATGCAATCGTAAAACGTTGTTACGATGCAAGCGTTTCCTGCAACGTATTGTTACGAGGTCGTAAAAATCGTTTAGTTTGCTTTTAACTTACTTTCTTTAAAACATTGGCAAGTGGCACGTGGCAATTATATTTGAGCGCGCCTAACTTCTTGGCCACTCTGAAGTTGTCCAAACTACTTAACACCAACTATCTATTACCTATCCCACCCAACCAACTCACCCAAGGATATATCGATACGCCTATTAATTCAGGCAGTTCCTTAGCTTCAGCCTGAGTTAGTAGCAGCGTGTGCTTTTAGGTCCCATTCCAATAAAATTTTTATGAAAAATGGTCAAATTATCGTTAAATTTTGTGTAAAATATAACGAAAAGATACGACAGACAATCTGTCGCATTTAGACTATCAAGATGTAAGTCACAGAACATTATTATAAGAGGGGTTAGAAGGGCAAAGTAGGCGTGGAACGTGTCGCCACAGGTTATGCAATGGTTTGCATAACACTATAAGGCGCGCGGCGTGGTGCGAGCGAGAGGGCATGAGTAATTGTAGCAGCGTGAGCAGGAAGACAAGTGGCGATAGCCGTCTCCGAAGCAAAAGCGCTACTTTGTATTTCTAACCCTTTTAACACGTTCCGGGGCAGTGAACGAGACACAATAGAACTTTTGTTGTTATCACGTCTATAGCCGCTCACTGTCCCGGAACGTGTTAATAATGTTCTGTGATGTAAGTAAAGAAACACTCTCTGCTTCTACATTCTTCCACCTCATCGCAAACTTAAAACTAGAACGGGAAGTAAGAATACTTTACCATGCTGACTAACAATATTTCAATGCCTTCAAGTTCAGTGACACCTATTCCGGTAATAAGTATGTTCAGCTTGTTACGATCTGAATCATTAACGAAATTCCCAACTGAGACTGAGAATTGGGAAAACATTGAATCTTATGCTATTTTATGAACGGAATACCCTATTTCTTTAATTAACTTGCGAACATTACAGTGATTCACCATAATCACATCATTGTGTAGCATGACAATTGACTTTACAGGTCCTATACCACAGATTACTTAATAGTTATTACCGTAACCTATACATACAGTTTTGAACACTATTTCAATAGAGTAAAGCGTAATGTTCTGCAGATCTTCTGCATCGTTTGTTTTTCAACACGCGATGAGCTAACTAAGCAATAACTGTAATTCTTTGATATTTTTTTTCTTATACGAAAGGTTTTAACCCTACACAGCTATAACCAAATGACACGTTATTTTACCCCATAGACATGGCTTAAATACCTGTATTATTGGTACCGGTACCTCTTCCCATCGTCGCCGGCGGACGGCTTCCCATACTTAACGTGTTTTGTTTTTTGTATGGGCCGGCCGGCGGTCACCGTCGGTCAACATGTCTCAACCCTTACTGCCATTTGTGTATTGAATTTGGGTCAGCGTAATTTTGACATAGAAAATGCGCGTGAAAACTATAGTGTCCTCTTGGTAGTTATAGCCTAGTTTCTGACTTCCCTAAAAGAAGTTACCGAATATAGTCTTAACGTTCAAGTAGATACTTACAAAGAGAAATGCTCCTCCCATACTGGATTTAGGGTGCCCAGTTTGACGGACGTATTATATCGACGCGACGAATTTGACATCATGTATATCGTAACAAACGGGTCACTGAGACCATTAGGGTCTTTCTGTACTAAGTCTTTAGCTTCAACTAGTTCCACGTTCAGCATCAGTTCAGGTGGTTCTTTAGCTTCAGCCTGAGTTAGCAGCAACGTGTGCTTTTCAGTGGATATTTTGAATGCTTCTTGTACGTAGGACAGCATCGCTTGCTGCCCTACTTCGCTGCTTACGTCACATCCGCCGACATTGTGTAGGATCTCATACAGTATCTCCAGGTAAAGTTCATCAATCTGGAAAAAAAGATACGAACATTAAATGTTATTGGCTAGAATCAACACAGATATAATAAGAATCGGTTTACAGTTCAGTGTCGTCCTCATCACAATATTAAAGATGTCTCAATATTTCCATTAAGAAAGGAAACATTTAAAGATAAAGAAGAAAAATTATGAAGAATGTGGTTTTGCAATTACAGTTAATAAAATATATATACGGTCGAATTGAGAAACCTCCTCCTTTTTTAAGTCGGTTAAAAAACAATGGAACAATGAAATAACAACAAGTTGTTTGTAAATAATTGGGGCATTATTAAATATGCGGTCAATAAAGGCAACTCTGTGAATTACTGAAATAAACAACAAATAGGCATAAGCGCCGAGAATGACCAAAGAACTGTTGACTAAGTTCATTGACTTAAATACAACGGAACAAAAACTTGATTATCTTGTTACTTCTTGGGAACAATTACAGATCTATTAAAGAGTACCACTGAATTCATTCATTCATAATTTATTGATCAATGCAATGGCTAGCTATCTGAAAATTGACTCAGACAAACTGTTTAAAGGATAACGAATACTTTATTATTGGAGTCTTCTCGATGACTCAACCTCCAAATTTTGGGAACGAGACATTTTTTTCAGCCCGCTGTGTACCAAACTCATATCTATTAATACATACCGAAGAATCATAATAATAACGTAATTTCATTGACCGATTAAAAGTCACGCAACATTTATTACTCTACTGAACCACTCTGCAGCCTGATAGAACACTGAATAGGGTTCAAGGGTTGTTTGCCGTAACCACGGCACCACCGGCACCAACCAAACACGCGACCAAGTTCAAATGTCATGTACGAAGAGTATAGTCGGTATGTTTAACTACCCTCGTAGTATAGCAGGGTTACTGCGCCGTCGTGGGAAGCATATCGATCTCATAGAAAGCTTGGTGTTTTCGATTACCCGCGCCGTTAGATACGAAGTGCTAGGTTTGTATTCGTCTAACGTACCGATAGTTCTAGTTAATCTAGATGTGTTAAGTAGGAATCAGTTTGAAGATCAGAATGTTTACGCTTCCATCTGCCTTTGCGTAACCTTTTCTTTCAAGTGGGAATTAAGTTTATTTGATTTAACTAAAGCTTCATAATATTTGAAAGTGCTCACGGATTCAGATAGTTTTTGCGGACTAGATAACTGGCATTCATTCTAGGCACTGCATAAATGACAAATCGATTTTATGACAAATACTAAATTGTTAAATTCAGGTTTACCAGGGCACTAAAGGGTGAAATTGATATCATTGACATCCTTTTAAACTAAGACTACCCATGAAATAGAACCACTTATACTATGGGAGCAAATCGAATGTAGCAAAAAGAAATCTGCTGTTCCATACTAAACTGACATTTTACTCGACTCAACTGTATGAAACAGCAGATTTTTTTTTTGCGAAGATCGTTTTGCTTCCATAGTAAATGTAGTAGTAGACTCTTAATTTAAAAAGATCCCAATGATATCAATTTCACCCTGTATAATATTTAAAAAAATAACTTTATGGTGCACTACACCATAATTTAGAATGCATTTTAAGCCAAAAGGAATTCAAACATTTTTAATAATTGAAAAATGAACGTACAGTCATGGACTGTACCAGCAGGCTGTTCTGCCTCTCCAGGATCTCTTTTTTCACGCCCCTAAAGTGAGGCCTTAATGTCCCCATGCCGTTCATCGTAGCCGTTCCATTCATCCTAACTTCCAGCCACAACACTACACTATCACAAGTTTCACTTAGTACAGAACACGAAACATCACTGAAGACTTTAATACATCGCGGTTATAAAGTCATTAGTTGAAGGCGATCCGGCAAGAAACTGCTGTGCCGAAAGTTACCGGTGCACTGTCTGGCCGGGACTTCCAAACCTAAACCGCACTGCCAGATTCTATTTTTGCAAAGCGCCGCCAGTTGAGATGTATGCGAACTCTACCGAGAAGTTTTAAAGAAAAAATCTCTTTAAAACCCTATATTTATTTGGGTGATTTGTTCCTGACGAGATGACTAGTTTAGGACTTTTCCTGCTTGTCAGTTATGATTTTTTGGTAATTTTTATTTCCCTCGATAAACTTCAATTATAATTTTTCTCTCACGAAGAAATCATTAAACACATTTGAAGTTCATAGGATCGCAGAGTTCCTAAAAAATTACTAAACATAAAATCACAGCCTAGATTTTATGCCACATCAAAACAAAACAGTGTTAATGCATCTGACGTAATTTTCTAGAGATCGAACTGTAACTATATCGCTTTATAATGTCTGTTAATGGATAATTTAGATTTATGCTCTTCAATGATAGGCAGAAAACTCATAAAACATAACATTTCTAAAAGTTTTATAGGTATTGAGGCATAAACAATTTTGAGTCCACTTGAATTGTAATATAAATAATTCTTTATCTGAGGTAGCTATTTTAAAAAATCCCGGGTTGTTTTGCATAATATATTATTGAAGAATATTTTGTATCTAGGAAGGTATTATAAGTCTTGTTGTACAATTTATTTCCTAATATTTTATATATCTCAAAATAAACTTTGCTTTATTATTATAACCAGGTTCAGACCTACCAGGGTCTCCATATTGCTTTTTCATAACCATCTTGACTGTGTTTATTATAATTTTAAGGCCCTCATCGCCTAAGAGCTTAAGTGTTTATACTTTAACTCACTGACAGTCTATCTGTCTGTACGTTTTCCTATATGTGTGTGTGCAAACACAAAAATGAAAAAAAAAATTAATTTCAAATCTCTAACTTTTTTTGAACATACAATGTGTGGAATGAATCAACGAATAGTTTATGAAACTTTAAATAAGAGAATGTTTATTATAAAATAAGTGTTTTAGCACGTAGGAAGAAGCCAAGGTTCTGAGGTGAACCGACTACGGAGTAGGAACGGCGTTACGGGCGCGTGTTCGATTTATTTATTTTTATTAACCCACCGCGTTTACACTTGCCGGGAACGGATATTACTCTGTTTTGCTACACTTCGTTACATTTATTTATATTAAACTTAAGTAGGTACATTAGCTGTTATAATAGATTTTGCCTGTTTGTGTTTAGATGACACACATCGGAAATATTGAATATCCCAACCCATCCTCTCCACAAATCAAAACATGCTTGTCACTTCACTGTTGGATACTAAAATGAAAATATCAAGTCTTACCAAACAGTACGAAAAATACGGATAGCGCAAGATTAATTAAATTCAATTATTTACTTTATTGCACACCGAAACAGAATACATATGTATTTGAATAAAGGTAAAGAATTAAATAAATAAATAAAATAGCCTTTATTCTACTACTCGTGCAAATCATTTAACAATTTACAAGTAAACAATTATTAAACAATTATTATTTTGTATTGAATGCTTACAATTTGATAATACAATTACAATTTATTTTTATTAAACATTACAATCCTCAAATACATTATTATTACTGTTATTAATTATTATATTCAATTTTTCACTTATTATTATTATGTTACATTAAATTATATATTTAGGTGGTAACTATTATCATATTATTATAGGTATATTATTGTGTTACGTAGTAGTCGCCTCTTTGGCGTAGGCTTTGGTAGTAAAGAATTATAAGTAGGTAATTAGCGGGATTATTAAGTAGATGTTAGTTATGAAAATTAAGTATTACAGTGGGTTGATTTTTGTTGATTTGATTCTGATTTTAGCAATGGTCAAATCACATCAACCCACGAGGCCTCCTTGTTGACTGGGCCATTACGGTTCTGGTAAAAAAAAGAACCCGGGGCCAATTTCACTACCATGAAAAATGTAATTTACAATAATAATTTGAGATACATTATTGAGGACACAGTCATGTTTTTTCACGCCATAAGGAACCAGCAATATACCCTGAATTTTCATTTGTAATTACTATTGTCATGTTTATAAAATACGCCCCAGTAGTAAAAATATTTAGTTTGATAATAAAAGGAACATTCTTTCGACTAGACTTACGTTATGCTAAGTACAGTACATTAGGTACATTTCAAACTCTATATTAATATTCTAAACTGGGTAAGCATTCGTGCGTAATGCGCTTTGAAGATATCCAGACCATAAAGCATTTAATGCTATCTAGACTTTGACTACTTTTATAGGGCTAGTCCCTGCGTGTAATTCTACTAATAAACATTTCTGCCACTTTTTGCGGGGGGCGAGGTAACATGAAATCCGCAACTTTGGATTTTATTCCCATAACTTTAGATTCTAATTTTGAACGTTAAAAATCATGAAAAGTAGTCTCGTGTGAACCCCAAACGTTCTAAGTCCGAAATTATTGTTTCGCATTTATGGGCTGTCCAGTTTAGTGATAAGGTATACAATTGAATGTAAATGCACATGATTAATTGATCTTATACCGTGGCAGAGGGGAAATGCTACCGCAAGGCTAGTCCTTTTAATAAATAATCAAAGTATCTAGTTTTCATATTAAATTATTTTATTACCTAGGTACATGAGTAAGGGTAGACCATTTATATTATAGAATGTTACCGCTCATATTTTAAGTTTTCTCATGAGTATTAAAATATTTTAAGTACACTGTAGTTGTAATTTTTATAAGTTTTCTTATGCCGTTGTCACATACTTAGAGCCAATAAGCCTGTATCCCCTTTGAAAGAATTTGTACAATTTATTATAGCGCAAATAAATTAGGCAAATTAAGGAGCGGACCGGACAACCCTAGGTGTAGAAACGCGCGCTTCGTATGAAAAATTTTACTAAATACTAACAAGTGACGTCATCAAATTTCTTAACTTTTTACAGTTTCATCTTGTTATTAATAATTTATTCAAGCTAAAGTATGACTGAAAATGTGAGTTTAGCATTGTTTTCAAACGTTTTTCACACAGAACTAATGTTCTGTGGTTCTTCTACTAAGAAGATAAACTAAAATATATAAGGTCTAACAAAATTAGGTGAAACTATTCTAAGGGGATGATCAGACCATCAAACTGAACAACTTTCTCTATGGAACCAATATCGAAATAGTGAAAAAAAAATCTGCTGTCCCATACATTTAGGTCGAGTACGATTGTATGGAACAGCAGATTTTTTTTTCCGTTTTCGATATTGGTCCCATAGAAAAAGTTGTTTAGTTCGATTGTCTGATCATCCCCTTAAAATAGTTTCACCTAATTTTGTTAGACCTTATATTTTTTGCAGTCCACTCTATTGTAACAATATCTTCTACGGAAACAACCGGTAGCAATTTGTAGGCCAATAGGCCTAAAGGTATAATTAAATATTAAGAATCAGAATCACCAAAAACAGTCTGCCTCCGTGGTCTAATGGTTAAGAGCATTAGGCTCTCGACACGGAGGTCGTGGGTTCGATTCCCACGGGGGACACCTAGTGATATCTCAATTTGTGCGTTTTTCCCCAGTTGGTTAGGACATTGCAGGCTAAATCACCTGATTGTCTGAAAAGAAAGATGATTCCGTGCTTCGGATGCCACGTTTTGGTCCCGGCTACTATCTCTGGTCGTAGTCGTTACATAAAAACCACGTCAGAGGCCGTAAGGCGATCTGAAAAGACTCTGACACCAGGGCTTGCCCACGCGATAAGAAGAAGACCAAAAACTGTCAAAAACACCATTTCGATTTTATACCAATATAATCAGGTAGTTACAGAAGAAGACCCCTGAACTGGCGATAGCGGCGAGATAAGATGAAGCTTATTAGTTGGCTCAGTCCGCATCAAACACGCTCCGACATACTCAAATAAATGTTTAAAATCATCATTATCTCAACCGATAGACGTCCACAAAATTTTAAATAAGTATCTAACAAAGAGGTGGCGGGATGATCTGAATGCATTTAACGACAAGTGGCCAGAGCATACCCATAACTAAATTTCCTTTATTTCTTTTTTTCTCTTTCAATAGTTATCCTCCCCGGCCTTTGCCCAGCAGAGGGATAAAACGGTCAAATAAAAAAAAATCTAACAGAAATTCCCGCTATGACACGAAATCCAGACTACGATATGGACGGGCAGTTAGGTGTTTACTTGGTTTATGTTTAGTGCTGGGTAAATAAGGTACCTACTTATACTGGGTGTCCGGTAAGTAATGGATAACACTGTCCCTGATCGACCAGTGCTATCTTCAACCAAACCAGGTATCGTCAGATTTTAAATGAAATTTCATTTTAACAGAAACAGCTTGTTTTCAGTTTTAAAAGCAATACTTATCTTTATTTCTAAAGAAACAAATAGCATGTATTACACCATTTTGAAATCTGCATTAAATATGCAACTCTTGAGAAAGTTGCTGGCCACCGTGGTCTACATAAATTTTTGTAGACCCATGCTCAAACTTTAGTGAAAATTCCAGGAAAAGTTTAACATTGACTTTAAAATTCTTTTTTTAAAAGAACAACCCTAGCTATACTAACTTTCTCGTGTATATCTGATTGCATCTCTCTTAAACAATTTTATGTAAAAACCCCACTGCAAAAATCCCTTCTTTTGTGGCCATGGCGGTGACACGATTCTTAATGGAGATAAATTATCGCATTTATTCCATCTCATCAATGCCATCGTCATTCAACATTCAACTGCATCTGCATCTATTATTGTACTAGGAGATCTTTCACGCAATCAAGAAAGACTTTCGCCTGAAATTCAAGAGCAATTCCTGATCTCTTCAATTCTATTTTAACTAAAGGGGGAATGACATTGGAAAAGAAAAACGCATTCTCTAATAACGTAGGCCATTGAGTTCAACCTTGGCGAGGAAGTTGAAGTTGACAAAATAGACGAGAAATGTAATATATGCTGGCATTGTGCCACGGTGCGGTGGGAGTCGGGACTGTATACGTAAGCACTGTCACTGCAGTCAACGTCATAGAATCTATTGATCGATAGGACAAACGAAAACTAATTTTAATAGTTGCACTTGCACGTGTAATTTCATACATCCGTAGGTAGGAAAATCACACTATGTTCAAGTTACAGTTCAGTGGCCCATTGGGATAATTTGCTAATTTGGTACGGTCAGCATCAATAAATCAAACCCCCTTGCGTTTATAAAGACTAAATAAATAGAGGGGTGTGTACTGTACGACCATAGAACTAGGGTTTTCTTTGTTTATACGCACTTGTCCCATACATTATATTATTACATCAATATGCAAGTCATACTACACCCGAGTCAATGCTGTATTTCAAGCATGTTTCGCTGGCTAGTATTCGATTGAGAATTGTTTGCAATCTTCAGTTCATCTTAATAATAGTTGATGTACACACGGCGACACATCAAGCTATACAAAACCAACATAAGCTGGCCGCGCGTAGATCGAGTAACGTATAGCGTCGCGCGGCCAGCTTATGTTGGTTTTGTATAGCTTGATGTGTCGCCGTGCGTACCTACCTAGGTGAAGTTTTAACACGAGTAACCAGGAGGATAATAATTGGTTTTGTATAGCTTGATGTGTCGCCGTGCGTACAAATCAGTATAATTTCTATGAGGAAATGGGACTAAATCCATGTTCCAGATTAAATTAATTGAGCAGGTAACTACTTAATTCTATTGAGGATTAAATGTTAAGAACCACTGTTCTAGTTAGTACCTTGGAATTGTGCCCACATAAACGAAAGTTATAACACGTAGCCGTAATGTCTCTGCATTAGAAACACTATCCAAGAATAGGAGTAACTCAATGTCTAGTTCAGATTGAAACGGATAGTGAAAACAAAACTGACCGAGATATCCGTTTATACGGAGCTAAAAATAGAGCATTGCAACACAAGACCCTTCGCCAGGCGCATGACGATAGTTGCTTTTACGAGACGATGAAATGTTTATTGTTATACCTTCTGCGGGAATGGAAAAAATGAATCTTATCCATTGATGACGATTGTGTAATGATTCGAATCGAAACCTTGAAATAAAACAATAAAAGCAGTTGAAAAGATACGTACTAAACAACGAATAACTTATGAGATCTCTTATTGAGCAAGTTGAAAAGGTGTGGAAATATAACATTACGAGCGTTAACCCGCAACTTTGTCCGCACAAATTATATACCAGATTTTAAGTCAGATAAGCTATCAAACAAAAAAAGTTTCATCAAAACCGCTTCAGTAGTTTTTGCGTGATGCTCGTTCAAACAAACAAACACACAAACAAACACAAATCCAAAAAATTGGTGATATGGAATCAGGGACACCTAAAAACCATATCGTAACTTTTTTTTTGTTATTATCTTCAATGTACAGACACACTTCTGTTACAGTTTTATAATAGTACGAGCGTTAACCCGCGACTTCGTCCGCACAAATTATATACCAGATTTTAAGTCAAATCATAAGCTATCAAACAAAAAAAGTTTCATCAAAATCGGTTCAGCAGTTTTTGCGTGATACTCGTTCAAACAAACAAACAAACAAACACACAAACAAACAGACAGACAAAAAATCCAAAAATTGGTGAAATGGAATCAGGGACACCTAAAAACCATATCGTAACTTTTTTTTTGTTAATATCTTCAATGTACAGACAAACTTCCTCTTACAGTTTTATAATAGTATAGATATAGATACGAAACAACGTTTTCCATTGGACTGACATTGAAATCGCAAAGAACTTAATTTCTGTGTACAAAATGATCATCAGTTAATCTGTGTGATGTATAATTTATGAAGAAAAAAAAATTTTATTTTGACAAACTCACAAGTCACGACCATAATCCCTTTGGTAATAATAAATCCCTATCATCATATCATCAATCATCAATCATAATCCTTGTTTTTAATGCACTTTGATCTAATTACCTACTACCTACCCTGTTTTAACCCCCTACGTGGTGCATTTTTCATTCAAATTACCAACGGAACCCACCCGCAAGATCCCCGCAAGTCATTCAATAGGTATCTATAATAGATGTTATGAATTGTCAATAAATTGGATGATAGGTAAGTAGGTACTAAATTGTGAAGACGTACGTTCAATAGACTTGCTAAACTCCCATTTATTATTCGAGACAAGTCCACAAAAGATCATCTGATACCAGGATATGACTACGTGTAATGGATGTGACAGAGCCACTAGCTATTGCGTCCACTTTTAATAATCATTTTATAAATAAATCTAATCAAATTAATCACAATATTGTAATGACAAATGTAAGAAATAAACGTGACAATTCAATATTTTTGACACCTGTAGATGAAAACGACATGAAAAAGGTTATAATCTCACTGAAACAGACTAATTCCGAGGGTTACGACTGTATTTGCACTAAGGTTATAAAAGCATGTAAAGATGAACTCAGTCTTGTTATGTCATTCCTAGTCAACCTATCAATGGAGACTGGAACCTTCCCGGAAAAACTTAAAACTTCCATTGTCAAGCCCTTACATAAAAAAGGAGATAAATCTGACGTAAATAATTACCGTCCAATTACTCTAATACCTATATTTTCTAAAATTTTCGAAAGAGTTATGCATGGTAAGCTTACATCATTTTTTGGCCGTTTTAAAATTATAAATAAAAACCAGTATGGCTTTCAAGAGAAAAAATCAACGGCGCAAGCCGCTTTTCATTTAGTAAACGAAATTCTGCATAGTGTAAATAGCAAAAACTATACTACTGCTATTTTCCTAGATATGTCATGTGCTTTTGACTCGGTATCGCATGATCTACTCTTGGGAAAGCTGGAACACAACGGTGTTAGGGGCCCAGCTCTAAACTGGGTAAAATCTTATCTGAGTAGGAGGCTACAATGTGTTGAAGTATCCCAATTAAATACAAAGTTTACCACTGAAACCTACAGATCTGAACTTAAACAAAATAAGTTTGGTGTTCCACAGGGTAGCGTTCTAGGCCCTTTATTATTTTTGATATATATCAATGACCTACCTGATGTGACTGACCATAAAACAATTTTATTCGCGGATGATGCTTCAGTTATTGTAACTTCAGAGAAGAAAATTACACTTGACGAACACAAACTTGACATAAACAAAACACTGACATTAATAATAAATTGGTTAAATAATAATAATCTACAAATTAATCTATCTAAGACAAATATAATTAATTTTAATAATTTCAAAAATCAATCTGTTAATATCACTCATAACGGACATTCTATATTGACGGCAAAGAGTGTCATTTTTCTTGGACTAGTTGTAGAGCCAACATTTAACTGGCAAGAGCAAATAAAGAAGGTACGCGGTAAAGTAAGTGGGTTTTCATATGCACTTTACCAGCTTTCAAAAATAGCAAGTAGAAATGCAGCTGTAACTGCATACTACGCCTACGTGGAATCGATTCTCCGATATGGTCTTGTGATATGGGGTAATGGTACCGGAATAGACAGTGTATTCATTGCACAAAAGAGCTGTATACGAGCCCTATGTGGTATTGCACCTGATGTGTCCTGTCGACCCTATTTTAAGAGCTTAAATATACTACCTTTGCCCTGCCTGTATATCCTTGAAGTAGGTAAATTTGTTAAACAAAACAATCACTTATTCATACAGGCTAAAGATGTTATACAGAGAAGGATGAGATATCCAAATCGTATCGTTCTTGGGACAGTGCCTAAAACTCAGCGTTTTCTAAACAACTGCTATGCAATGTGTAGGGCTATATTTAATAAATTACCATCAGGCATGAAAGAGCTGCCCTTTAATAGGTTTAAGTCATCATTATACAGATGGCTCCTTGATAAAACATTTTACTCGGTAGACGAATTTTTGATGTACACTGATCTTGACGGTAACAGATAGTCGATGCATGGTTTAACCCTAGTAAGAAAGCCCTAGTCTTGTTCTGACATGATAATAATGTATAAATTTAATTATATTTCTCAATGACCTTAATATTTGCATGCTACTGACATGGCTAAATAGGCGTGATCAAAATTTTATCTAATTACATCTGAATTGTACCTACCCTATTTATTGGCAAATAAATTATTTGTATTTGTATTTGTATTCGTATTATACGACTTTAAACAACCTTCGTGGAACCTGCACAGTTTCGAACTTATCATATTTTGTTATATATTTCGGCGTGATAATAAGATTCGAGCTCTAGTTTCAAACACCTAATATTCCAAACTAATCAACACGAAAGATTTAGGTACTTAACATAACTACAGCACATACAAGTAATATCAATTTTGACGGCCCGGTAGCACAGTCTGTAGTGAACCTGCCTGCTGTGCCGAGGGTCGCGGGTTCGAATCCCGTAAGGGACAAATATTTATATGATGAATATGAATATTTGTACCCAAGTCATGGATGTTTGTATCTATATAATATGTATTCTATATCGTTGTCTAGTCATCATAATACAAGTCCAGGTACTTTAAATGTGACTAGATAATTTGTGTGACAATGTCCAAGATATTTATTATTAAGTACTTATTAAAAAAAAAACAAAAGAAATGTCCGACAAAGAAAAGTTTGTGACGATGTTTGCGACTCAAGCACACATAAACGGCTGAACGGATTTCGATGAAATGTGGCACACAGATAGATCATATTCTGTCTTACCACGTAAGATACTTTTTAAAGTCAACGCAGACGAAGTCACGGGCAACAGCTAGTTTAAAATAAAAGTGAAACAGAGTCGCGTTGTAGGTCTGCTATTGGATAGTTGCGTCGCGTGTCGGTCGTCGGTTGCCCCCTCCCTGGTCTACAACGAAGCTCCGCAGTGGTGGCTCAAGATAGTGTTATTTTCGAAGAACAACCTTTGAGGTCACCAAAATACCAATATTAACCGTACAACGTCAAGTAATTTTGCTACATAAACTAGACATTGTAAACGCCATAATTTTAAAAATAGAATAGAATAGAATAGAAAAGTGAAACACTTACATTCCATCCAACTGCTTCCTTGTAAAGGTCTATCTTGTCAGGGTCTTCAGGTTCGGAGTCAGTATCGGGACTGGTCTCAATCCCGCTATCCGAGTCTGCGCTCGGTCTACATTCGCCCTGCAGATCAACATGACATTTCTTCTCACCATCTTGTTCTTCCACCTCTTTGAATGGTGCTAAAGGAGTAGACTCCTCCAAGGCAGCCCTCTGTGATGACTGCCTTAATATTGAACCGAATTTCTCGAAGAAACTATCGTCCACCTCTTGGATTCTGAAAATAAAATATTTTTATTACAATATTGTTCTCGTCTTTTCGGATTCGGAGATAAATGTTTACTTACTTTTTAGGTATGGATATTATTGCGTATCACGATAATAAATGGCATTAATTAAACCAAGTGACTTCCAATAAACATTTATTTTAAAGTATTCTAACAAGGTTACATAAACACATAGTAAAATAAAATAAAAATACAATAACAAAAGAAACTACAAATAAAAACCATTTGAAAACGAAAAAATTCTCATTTCATACAGTAGGTATAACCTACCCAGTTTCTAATCTGCCCGGCAAACAAATGCAAACAAATTGAAAGGTAAAGGTATGCGCAGTAGCACTTTTGCATACAAATTTTATTCTGCACAGTAAAGGTTCAAGACATATGCCAGCCATTTTACTAGTGATGAGATAGTTTACATTTAAAAAGACCTTTTTGAGAACACTCACATAATCATACAAAAGCAGTCCAATAATCATTTCTAGATCAAATATTTTGGCTACATAAAGATTATAATTTTCGTTTACAAGTTCACATTCTGATTTTTTTGATATAAAATTGATTCTTCCAAACATACAGACTCAAAACATTGTAGACTTTAATCCTAAAATCACAATTTACTGGAAGACTGGAATGGTTTACAATTACAAATAGTTATTACTAATTTTACATTGTAGGACATGCAGTGGTATTTCAAAGTTAAATGCCAAAGACCACCTTAAAAGCTTAGAAACTAATTGGAAAACTGATAAAATACTCTTATAAATAATATGGCTTGAAACAAATATACCTAATTCAACTTTATAAATAAATATTTGAGTACTCATCATCTCTTTTATAAAATTATTTATCCAAAGCAGACAACAGTGTGTATTTTATATCAGTGTATTCTTCAGCTCCGTGCAAACTTCCCTCCCTACCGATACCAGACTCCTTAATGCCACCAAAAGCAGCCTCAGCGCAGGATAAAATCCCATCGTTTATTGCAACCATTCCAAAATTTAGCTCTCTAGACATCCTAAATGCCTGACCAATCTCTTTCGTAAATACATAAGCTGCTAAGCCACTTCGCGTACTGTTTGATACCTTTATTACCTCTTCTTCCGTCTTAAACTTAAGACATACTGCTACAGGGCCAAATATTTCCTCCGAGTATATTTTCATTTTAGGAGCCACGTTAATCAACAAGGTTGATTCATAGAATTTGCTTCCAACTTCAGTAGCGATTTTCCCTCCAATTAATGCTTTTGCTCCTTTAGCCAAAGCATCGTCCACTAGACCTGAAACCTTTTTGATTTGCATGTCATTAATGAGGGGACCACATGTGACACCTTCCTTGGAACCAGGTCCCAACACAGAGTGCTTTCCGATGCGGTTCATAAATCCTTTAACAAACTTGTCGTAGATATCTTCGTGGATGAAGAAACGATTGGCTCCAATACAAGCTTGTCCGTTGTTTCTGAATTTAGCCAACATAGCTTGGTCCAAAGCATGCTCTATGTCAGCACTAGGGAAGACGATGAAAGGGGCATTGCCGCCCAACTCCAATGATACTCTTTTGATGCCTTTAGCTGCCATGCCGTAAAGGATCTTGCCAACTTGTGTTGAACCGGTGAACGATATGCATCCGACACTATGATCTTCGCACAGGACTTGGCCTACAGCCGGAGCATTTTTCCTGCTTGCTGTGACAATGTTGATGACTCCTTTTGGCACTCCAGCTTGCTCAGCCAACTCAACAGCGGCCAGGGCAGTCAGTGGTGTGTCCTCGGATGGTTTAATAACACAGGTGCACCCGGCTGCCATAAGAGCGGCAACTTTACGGGTAATCATAGCAAAAGGGAAGTTCCACGGTGTGATCACGGATACAACACCCAGAGGTTGTCTGGAAAGTAGAATCTGCTTATTAGGCCATGGACTTGTAGTAATCTCTCCGTTAATGTGTCGAGCTGAATCTGCGAACCATTCCAAGAATGAATTTCCATATGCGACTTCACCTTTTGCTTCCGAGAGAGGTTTTCCGGCTTCAGCTGTTATTATTTGTGCTAAATTATCTGAATTTTTCTCACAAATTTCGAACCATTTTCTTAGAATGTGCGAGCGTTCTTTGGGTGTTGTGTTTTTCCATGTTTGGAATGTGTTGGCGGCGACATCGATCGCTTTTTTAGCGTCGTTGGCATCCATGTCAGGTACTTCAGCTATAACACTGTCGTCTGCCGGGTTAAGAACCGGAAACACGACATTACTGGACGCCTTCACCCATTCTCCGTTTATATAAGCTTGATTCTTCAACAAATGCATGTTCCTGACCTGATGAGCGACACGTTTGTAATTCTTAACAATTCCAACCCGGAGGAGCTCCATTTGCTCCTGAGCGTATTTTCACTTCACAAATGAATTATAGAATGCCGGTATGAGATAATAAAGCACTCATTTACATAACTTGATACTGCTGTGTGTTGATAAGAGTGATAATGATAAGTGATAACAATTCCTTCAAATTTTGCAGTCGGTAAGGTAAGGGAGCGGTGAAATAATAGCTGAGATCGAAGATTGAGAATATACTTTCTAAACTGAGACTATTTACGGCATTTGTACGACACTGTGCCTATAATATAATTATTTTTTATAGTTTTAATCAATTTGACATTGACATGACATTTGATTTGACAAACAGGTCTTAGTGATGTAGCATGCAGACGTGCTATCGATATCTCATCGATCTCCGGTCGCAAAAGTCAGAATCACACGGACATAATCATAATGTTGTTTACATTATGTCTATTTATGTTAGGTATTTATATCATTGTTTTTCTTTTTAATTTTTCTTTGTAACACCGACCCGTATTCTTAGTTGATATTTCCTCTACCCCAAGGTTGTCTGGAAGAAATCGCTTTTTAGCGATAAGACCGCCTTATTTGTACCATAATTATTTTTGTGACCTGCTCTGTACTGTATTTATGTGTTTGGTGTAAATAAAGTATATTTCATTCATTCATTCATTCATTATGATTATGTCCGTGTGATTCTGACTATAATAAATTTATTTTTTAGAAGGATATAGGCCCAAACGCGCTGCATACAAACGAAGTTTAATGAAAACGCCACATTAAAGTCAATAAAATTATTTGGGTAGGTACTAGGTATTTATAAAACCGCATCTCTAAACGTATCCCTCTCAGATTTCCGTTTAAATACAATACGTTATACATTACTGTACCTACGCGCGACCAGTTTATTTTGGTTTTGCGTTGCTTTTCATAAATGTAGTACATTCGGGGGGAACGTTGAGTTATTTCATTACATTAATTTAAAATTGTCGACAAGAGTTATGTACGAAGTTTCGAACTAAGAAACAAATAGGTACTCAACACTTTTCACACTTTATCTTTTCATTTTACTACACAACGAGTCTCGATATCGACCTAGATACGTGTGTGTACACCACAATGAAAACGCGTTCCGTTTTACGAAAGCATTTATTTGTTTTGTAGCTGTTTTAGAAACAGACGAGCAACGTAAAATGAAACGTTTGAAGAATGTTAAATCTTGATGTTAACAATTAAAGTTTTGTGAAATCTTGGTTAAAATCATGTTAAAATCGTCTTCGGTTAAAATAAAATAAAGAACCTTGTTTTCTTTGCCTTGACATTTGTTAACATATAAAATACTTAAAGACTTCCAATAACTTTTTAACGATTTGGATTCTCAGGGGAATCTTTTAAAATGTGGGCGAGATGAGTGTGGTGTGTAGATAGGTTGCAGCCATCCAGTGTCAATGGATAGGTGCCGTTTCAAATTTGAAAATTAATGTAGGTACCTACCTACTATCCAACATTAATCAAACTGAAAAATTTTCTCTATAGACCACGGTAAGGTTGGAAAAGCGTAAAAAAATCACCTGTTCCATATAAAAATGCAATCCTCGGTACTTACTCGACCCAACTGTATGGAACAGCCTTCTTTTCGCGATTTCGATCATTAAAAGGGGTCTAGCCGGCTGAGGTCCACTTCGGTAACTGGGGTCTTGGCTATTTACACCTTTAGCATTAGCTTTATTAGGTACTAGGTGAAAGGTAGGTTCTTAAATAGGGACCTGTTCCAGCATCCACTTTTGCTCGCAGTGCCTCAATTTATGGTCACTACTTAGAACTTATTATTAACTGCAAGGCATGATCAATGCAAGGCATGTAAAGCCAAATATCTTACTTTTTGTCGTGCTCTTGTTCTTCCACTGATTTCTGCTCCTGCATCTTTTCGTAAATGCCTTTCCACATTAATTCTTCGTCCATTTTGCCGGTTTTCTGGTAGAGTACCTAGTTATATCCTTCACAAGATTTCTTTTACTTTTAAAGTAATTTTAATCAACAAACAACTCAAAACACCAGCCAACACAAAGTCTACGCAACCATAACCGTATAGAGATCAAAGTGAATCACTGAATGGAGTCATATGTTCAGAAACAAATGACGTCAGAGCTTATTACTTCTCTCGAGATCTGGCACACGGAACTAAAGCTGAAGCTCAACATATATACGCTTTGTACGGATCAATGCAGCTCAATTCCGTTAGAGGTCACTGACACTGGTCGTAGCTGCACTTTAGAATTCCACGGACACTATCTCAAGGAAATTTATAGAAAATTGCGTGGGTAAAACGCATTTGTTTTGCTTTCGAAATAATATTCAACACTAACGCTGACGTAAGCCAGAGCGCGGTTCTGCGCACCGGCGTGGCAAAGTACGAACTAACTTGTTACTAACAACACACGTGCTTTTGTAATGTGTCGTTTCGTTCTCACTGTAGGTAAACAATGCAAGACTAATCTGCACTTCCCGGTGACATAGTGCAGCAGGTACCCGAACAATGAATAATGATTTCATTACATTATGACGATGATCTTTAAATAACTTTTCGTGATAGCGTTTGACCTTGGAGACCATCTAATTAGTTAGTATCTAAGAGATAAGTATATAAGAAGCTACACGCATAGATAGAGTAAAGACCATAGGTATTCGCCTTCTTGGTGGTCAAAAAGTTTGCAACAATAACAAATTAATCCAACTATCCAAAGTATGCAGTTATAGCGTAATTAATTTGAGTTAGGTAGGTAGGTACTTAAGTGTCGGAAATTCTTCCATCTTTAACAAGATTAACTGTAAATAACTGGTAAATGGTGGGGACCATTTCGAACACAAATCTCAAAGGAAATCCATTCTAAGACGTTCTAACTTATCGTTATTTTAGCAATTAGTGTTAATTGCGCTAATTATCCTCAATTTGAAAAGACAAAACAAAGTCAGTTGGTCAATATATTTAAATTTAAGCAGGTAAATAGCAATTATTTTCCCACCTTGAATAGTTTTATGTAAAATCTGGACAGACGCCGACGACCTAAAGACATTACCTATTTCATTGTTAAAACGCAAATAAACTTTACATTATGAGCGCTATTACGTAAAGGTCACAACTCGCATGTGAATTATTGTTCCTCTACTTACACAATGATAGAGTAGATCAACTACAGTCACTTGTAGATTAAAGTATCCAGGCTAGTATAATAATAAATATCTTAAGTAAGTATAAAAATGTCGTATGGCATGAAGACAGTTTATTATGAGTTTTATAATGCATCATCGTACCTACAGGAGTGCGATTTTTGAATCTCATTTGCTGAGCTCAGCAGTTGAAAATTTAAAAATAACTATGGAGATATGCATCTTTCTACTGCTGATTTAACTTTCAAAAATCATACTTCAGGAGTGCGATTTTTGAAAGTCAAATCAGCAGTATGAAGACGCATATCTCCATCGTAATTTTGACATTTTCAACTGCTGAGCTCAGCGAATGAGTTTCAAAAATCGCACTCCTGATGCAAAATACACTGCTCGAATTACATTGATAGAATACTAATCTAAACTCTTACAGGACATAGGTAGTACTTATTGTTTACCAAATTATCAGGTTAACAACCTTACCTAACCCAAAGCATATAATTTTTATGAAATACTAAGTGTACTGGAGTGCGATTTTTGAATCTCATACGTTGAACTCAGCAGTTGAAAATGTATGGAGATACGCATCTTTCTACTGCTGATTTGACTTTCAAAAATCGCACTGCTGGAGTATGATTTTTGAATGTCAAATCAGCAGTAGAAAGATGCATATTTCCATAGTAATTTTGACTTTTTTTACTGCTGAGCTCAGCGAATGAGATTCAAAAATCGTACTTCTGTGGCGGATTCTACACTGTTAATTTAGCTAAAATTATATCATGTAAACTTAGATTAATTAGGTACCTACCTAGGTATGTAGAATCTGTATTTTTGGTATCTATCTTTGGTTTAAATGAAGTATGAAAAAGCATTTGAAGTCAACTTCTAGCCATCTCTTCGCCAAGGGTATAATTTGTCGTTTAAAAACGTTGCGTGACAATATCAATAATTAAGGTAGGTTAGGTACACGTTAGATACTAATTATGTAGTCACTGTCAATCTATACATAATATAGGTACACTATCTGCTATTCATTCTAATCACGCGAAGATCTAACCCGTGGTCCCAGGATAGCCTAGCCTAGGGTAGAGGTACATAGTTCAGGACCCTGTTTAATAAACGTGACAATTGACTATGACAATTCAGAGTACATACATTGCTGAAAATGTTAGGACACACGAAACACTGCAAGTTTAGCGTCATAGATTCTTTATTGTACACAAAAACATAATTATGAAAAAAAAAACAGTAAGTCGTGAGTCGTGTCGTCGTCGTCCTAGCGTCGTTAGTAACTAGCAATGTACTCTGAATTGTCATTGTCTCAATTGTCGCCTTTACCCTTTCAGGCAGCGTCAAATGCCTCTGATCCCAACACCGCGTGGCTCCACGGCTCCACTACAGGTTAGGTCAGGTTAGGTTAGCAACTGCATCCAACCTCTGCTCTGACCGTTCACCGGTTTCCCGTTCAATCATATTCAGGGGGTAAAGCAGCGATTACACAATTAGTCAGGCTCGATTTCGATACATTGCATTATTTATTTATTTTTCGTATGGCGAATTAATTAATTTCACCGAGTGGTGCCGACTAAGAATATTACAGCACCCCAGCCCATCCCGTGGGTGTCGTAAAAGGCGACTAAAGGGAGTAACCGGAGGATGGACAGCAGCAGTCTCCGAGTATATTAAAACCCAACTTCGATCGCCAACCCGCCAGCCAAGCGTGGCGATTATGGCAAAACCTCCCTTTTAGGGGAGGCCTCGAATTGGCGATGGGGCGATGATGATGATGGCGAATTTGATTTGTAGGCACGATTTATTACCTTTATTTTAAAGAGTAGCGATCAAAGCAAGCAATGTATGCCAAATCGATTAATTGCTTAGTACGAGTGCATGTGTTTAGCGAACACAATTATACACCATATCCTGCGCACCTAGCCGTTTTGTAAGTAAGCAGTCGCTATTTATGAGCAACTAACAATATACATTCTATCTATAACAATAAAACTAGAAAAACTAGCCTGATAAAGCCGGACATAGTTAGGCTTTCTAGTTGGGTGTCCGGGCAAATTAAACTCTGTCCGGCCTTCCCGGGGCGTTTGTTAGGCTTTTTATATCATCCGACCAATCTACCCCATTTTGATGGAAACTGAGTTTTTAATGTATCCACGACGGCTACGAAAAATATTGATTATTTTTATTTAAATTAGGTACTAAGTTTATTTAGTTAATTAATTAGTTAATTAGTAGTTAATGAAGAAGTAGCTATTGTTTTGTTTAACTTTGTTTTCCATTGCAAATTGCAATATCTGGAATTAAATAATGGAAGATTAATAATAAAGAAGACTGATTCGCGCAATTTGATCAAAAAAGCCTAGTTTCGCATAATTAATATTTTTTGTCGTATCAATAGTTACACTAAGACGAAAAATCCTCAATAATTAAGGGTGTCCGGCCTTTTTACCGAAATGTCCGGCTAAACTGGCTGGTCAGTTCGGCTATCCGGTTTTAATTCCTTTCAACCCTAAACAGAATACTCTTTCTAAAATCATTGAATTAATGATTATGTATGCTAAACTATTGTTTTCGTCTAGTTTATTGAGTTGTTGTTATTTATATCAGTTAGAAGGCAGGGGAATGTGTAATGAATGTGTCTGAATTAATTTGTGGACATAAGGTTAACGACCACACTGAATCACAATGTAACACGATATATTTGCGAGACAAAGGACTACTTAACTACCTACATGTAGAATTTACCTGTGGTTTAAAATGTACATTCGCCAACAAAAGTATTTGTCACTACCTGTAATATAAGTTGGCCAAAAGATAAGAAGCATGACATTTGTTTACTCCTCATCACAGGTTTAGACTTTATCACCGGTTGTTGTCCCAACGTTTTGAATGAAGATAATGGTATCAGTGTAATGTAAACCCAGAGTTTAGGTACTATGATAGGTACGGTCAAAACAGACGCGGTCGGCGGTCTCATTGGTGGACTTGTTAGATTCAATGACGTTTTGAGACCGGTTTAACCATAGACATAGGAAGTACCTACAACGAACACCGGTTTACCTAACACCCAAAGGAACATAGACGATTAAGTGTCAAGTCAAGGCCCTCCTCAATTTCCCAGTTATTATGACATCATTTTTTTAAAAAACGTATTAGTTATTAGCTCGGCGGTTAAGGGAAACATAATGAGGAAAACTGTAAGTACCTATTGTGTATTTGGGATAGTCCTTACAACCAGGCCCGTCTACCTATTGGAGGCCATAGGGTCATACGGGTCCCCATTATCCTAAAGTGCCCAGACTTTAGGATAATGGGGACCCCTATGATTATGATATTTTATTTTATTTTATTTTATATGAATATGACAGAGGACTTATTAACAACATGCAAGAGTAGCAATGATTTAGACCTACAAGTTGTAGGTAGGCAGCCAAATTGTTGCCACTGTTTGTTTGGACCCTTGTTCATAAAAATACCAAAAAATTATTTTTGGAAAATAATGGTATTTATCGGTAATATCGGTTATCAGTTGGTGATCGAGCAGGAACTAGGGGGCAGGAACATCGTGAAGATGGTCGATTTTGGCTCTAAAGATTAGGCAGTAGCACTGACTAGTGAGATTTCCGTCGGTTATTATTTCTAGATCTAATTTCTAGTTTAACTTTTGAATTCAGAGCAAAGATCTGTGTCAAACACACTGTTACAATTTCAATAGCTTATACCGGAGTTCGCGAAAGTTTATTGTAACTTAAACCTAACCAGCATGACGTTATACTTCAAATTGCGAAGGCCACTCGGCCGTGAGGTCACGCGAGGGAGGCTCCAGCCGGGTCTGGAGTTTCAAGGCTGTTTATCAAGTCATGCTATTGTTTTATATTGATAGTATAAACGCTATGGGTTTCCATTCTTTCGTACCATTGTTGGCTGGGCTATTGCATTGCAAGCAACGTTCATTATGTAACACTGCGACCGTAGCTGGTCTATTGTGTTCGCCCCCAGCTCATCCATATTTTACACATGCATATCCGAACTATTTTTTTTCCATTCTCAGGTACTATGCCGGGTTTCTTACGATGATTTCCTTCACCGCCGAGCTAGTGATAATGATGAATACAACCGTACATAAATTCCGTAGAACTTAGTGGTACGGCTAGGAATCGAACCGCTGCGCCGCCTCATGATTGAGTCTCTAGTATTAAAAAGATTATACAGGGTGTCCCGTAAACCGACGTCAACCCTGCGGATGCTGATAGGTTAGGTCATGACTAAGCAGAATATCAAAATTCTACCTCAGTAAAAGTGTCTTAGTTTTCGAGATATTGACAGTTTTAACACAGATACTGCATAGAACATTTGTAGCCGTGGCACTCAAAATAGTGACTAAGGTAAAGAGTTTCACGAATTTCATAAAACTGTCCTTATCTTGAAAACTTAGAACTATTACTATTTTTATTTATTTATTTCTTACAAAACACAGTACCTTTTCCTAAAGTAAACTGTTGACAGATTGATTGATTGATTGACAGATTTTTTTTTATTTTTTTTTTTAGTATAGGCATGAACTAACCTGTCAGCTTCCACCGGGTTGACGTCGGTTTATGGGACATCCTGTATAGTTAAGAGGATAATATGGTATCTGCGAGGACACCCGAGCGCACTGCATATGAACAAAGTTGTTAAGAGGATAATATGGTATCTGCGAGGACACCCGAGCGCACTGCATTATGAACAAAGTTGTAGGTAACTTTGTTCATATGCAGTGCGCTCCTATTTTCAATACTAATCAATTGTCTCTGGTTTGTTAGATTTTCGTTAAAATATACAGTTTCAATGCTAGGATTAATTTAAGATTTGTATGGAAATCTTTGTAACTCACAGTCACTGTAACTTTGAAACTATACATTTCAGCTATATTCTGACAATCTACAGGGACAGAGATAATTTTCTAGATCATTCATTAAGTTTAATTGGTTAGTATCCAAAATATAGTCAAACTTCGTTTGTATCGAGCGCGCTAAGGAGCATATCCTCTTATGTATGGAAATGATAGCGAAAAAATGATTTACGGATTATAGAGACATACGAGGATCTAGACCCAGTAGGTTAGTTCCGTTAAGGGTACACCGAGCCTATTGTGATGCCCTCAATCGCATTTTTTATTTCTAAATAATTAAACTACATATCCAAAAAACAAGAATGTAGTCATTGCTGATTTTCGATTTATCGGGTTACTGCGGATGTTTTTATAATGTTTGTAGTTATTATCTTTAAAACCGCCAAATGTAGCATCAAACATAATAATCCGTAAAGTTTTGATAAATAGAATAACAAACATGACTACAATGTGACATTCTTGTTTTTTGGAAATGTTGTTTAATTGTTGTTTAAGCTCGGTACCCTCTCAAACAGTTCTATGATAGAACTAGTGAGATTTTATTATCTCACTAGTTATATTGATAGTACGTACTAGGTATTGGCATGCATTGCAAACTATACATCAGCATGCGTCAGCATCGTCCCCACTGTTGGGGTATAAGCAAACCTGCGCTTCTGAGGGTGTGTAATGGGCGTTAGTCCACCATGTGTGCCAAATGCGAAGTGGTATCGATAATTCGTAACCTAATAGACCTCATTTAGACCTAATGGTCTATAATCCAAGAATATCACGCCCCCTCCCTTCAAGTATTTTAGTCGTTCTATTAGTGAAAATGAAATTCTATATGTGAATTTATCGTTTCACGCAAAATTCGAAGTAATGAGAGTAATGAATGACTCAAAGTTCTAAAAATCGCAATGAGTCATTAGGTTACGCAGACAGGGCATCCCCTTGTGTTTCCATGGCGATTATTTGACTAAATGGTCCCTGTAGCTGAAGTGATAAGTCCTACAATAATAATTAGACAGTTAGTAGTTGCAGCAATGTTTCTGACTAGGTACCCCTGAACTGAATACGTCTTATGTTTATGTATAGGTACGTATGATTATGGAGTAGAGTAGTCTACTCAGTAGACAATATCAGACAATAGTAGACAGTACCGATCCTCCATTGCAGCCCTCAATCTTATTGTTTTCATTATAGAACTTTTCCAAAAAAACAAGAACGTTCTTGTAGTCATTGCTGATTTCCAATTTATCGGGACCTTGCGGATTTGTTACTACTAGCTTGTTATGTTTCTTAAACTAGCAATTTGTAGTTAGCAAAAATATTGTCCAGCTTTGATTTCTAAACTCTCATAGGACAAAAATTTTTAAAATGTAAGTATCTATCAATTTATTGGGATGAACAAAAAAGTAAAACTCTCAAATCTCAAACATGACTAGGTAAGTACCTATATAATAATTTGTAGAGGGACGCAGCAACTGGTTCGTCATTTATAAACAACAATATCTTCATTAACACATCTTTACTCTTGATAAATCAATTCTTAAACAACGCACCTCCATTAGCGAACAAACCAGAGAGAGAAATTTGACATTTCAAAGCGGTACTATTGGTTCTGCAGGGCTACTATAAAAACTAGATTAACGTAAAATAAGAAATGTGTGGGTTGTTCTCAATACTATAATACCTTCGATAATTTTTTTTAAACATTATAATTAGGTATTTGACATTTTTTTACGATCTCTCAATAGACTAAGAGATAAATGTACTTTTTGCAACCATCAGCTGCAAGGCTGATTCAGTGTTTATAAGGTGTAGAGCATCTCTGTGATGAGGATGGACCAGGTCTGCCGGCATAAGTCCAGTCGGTTTAGAAGTTACTGATGTTTAAAGGTCAGTAAGAAATTAACGATCAGCTGCAAGGCTGATCGTATGACATTATTGTAGTGTGCACTGTAGCTATGTAAAAAGTACAAAAACTAACGGTTTAGGAGATACAGCCGTTCAAAGGTCGGACCTTTGAACGGCTTTATCTCCTAACAGACTGATAAACCATGTCAGTTTTAGTACTCTTCACATAGCTACAGTGCACACTACAATATGCAGGCAGACCTAGTTCATCCCCATCGCAGATATGCTCTACACCCCATAAACACTGAATCAGCCTTGCTGCTGATGGTTGCAAAAAGTACACTTATATCTTAGTCTACAATGATCATTCACACTCCGTTGGCGAGCTCCACACAAACCAAGTTTGATTATATTTTGAATTTTAATCAATTTAAGTCAATGACATTTTTAGACACGATCTAGATGTGAATATCTGTGCTTTACATTTGTACAATTTCCGTTGAAATGTATAGTTTCAATGCTAGGCGTATTTTGCGTTCGTTTCATATAAAATCCGGGAATGCATTGTCTATGACTTCAGCCTTTATATGAAACGGACTCAAAATACGCGACTCACAATTCACAAAATTACGCTCGTTTGGCTTCACCCTTAGGTATGGGAATTCAGCTTTAGCTATTATAGCCCAATATGTCTAACCGCACTGTAATACGCTGTATAATAATGAATAATAGTGCATTAAAAAGCTGTCTTACTTTTTAGAGCTTAGGATCTCTTTCTCCTGTAATTTCTTATACAAGAACTTCCAAGGGTCTTGCTGAGCTTCCTTCTGCATTATCACAATTTTCACTTAAAGTTTAAATAACAGTTAAAAGTTTCGCAAATGCACTAAATATTCACTCCACTTTGGTTTGAATTTAAATTTTCCTTGTAAAATTTGTTTAAAATATTATTATGATAAATGTTTCACAATTTTCACAATTTCAGGCTTAACGCAGCACTGTTTGTAAGAGACTGGCTGAATGTAATAATAATGCGGTTCTCGTCATTGTTTGTGCGAGGTTTACCTACTCTAGTTTTTTAGGGTTCCACAAGGCTGCCACGGATTTTTTTTTGTAATAAAATAAGTACATTGTTATAACTACGTGTGAAAACCCCGAATAAAAATATTTCTATTGTCAGAACGTATTTTAATTGGCGTTTTTATAAAACTTTGACAAAAACAATGATTAAATCTACAAAAATACTTTAAAAATGTATTATTTACTGAGCCAAGTCTAGCATGTTTTTTTCTTTTATTGGTACAAAGACCACTTTCATTGCAGATTTCCCGCAGTAAGTATTCGTTAAAGATCTGATTAGGATAGGTACACGAATTCGATTAACATTTATAGTTATATATTAAACGATTACATGAAGATAGCAGTAGCTTTATTCAAGCATAAGTAATTTTATGCAGAACCTTACAGAAAATAAGTAGCTCTATAAAATTAATTGAACAATGTGGACGCTTAACGGGTGTAATGTCCCGCCGCCCGCCGGGAAATCCCGTGTACTTACTGCCTACATAATTTTCTTCCCATGATTCAAAACCTGATTCTAAAGACTAGATACCTAGTCAAGATTGGAAAGGTAGCCGTAGTACAATAGAGAATAGATGATATAAATCATAGTTAGCTGGCTCTTAAACTAAAGATATGGTTGACAATGTATGATTAGGAGACAAGTGAGAGATTTTATTTTTTTATAGTTAACTTGCTAATTGCTATCTAACACCATTGATATGAACAGCAAAAACATTTTGGTTTAACCTAATAACACAGAATGTAAAATGTGTTACCTACATATTTCAGGGTGCGCTTCAGATCAGACCATCAAACTGAACAACTATCACTATGGGACCAAGACCGAAATCGCTAAAAACAGCTGGTCCATAGAAAACATCAATTGCGGCTCGACCTCAGATCAATTAATACAAGGCTCGACCTAAATATAGGCCCCTTCTTAATATGATGACACTTTTAAAGGGGATGATCAGACCTTCAAACTGTAAAACTTTCTCTATGGGACCAACATCGATATCGCGAAAAATAATCAGCTGTTCCATACAAAACTGCAAACATACTCAAGCCAAATGTATGGGACTTTATTGTTTTTTTTTTTCGCAATTTCGATGTTGGTCCCATAGAGAAAGTTGTTCAGTTTGAAGGTTTGGTCACCCCCTTAAAAAAGTGTCAGCATATTATGTTGGACCCTGTATATGGTAGAGTAATTCTTTTTTTCACGATTTCGATCTTGGTCCCATACCATAGTAAAAGCTATTCAATTTGATGGTCTGAAGCACTCTGTAAGTATGTAACGCATTTAAGTTTACAGCCTGTATAAAAAGTGTAATAGTGATCTAGATTTACTTTTACGTGCCTTTACCTACCTTTAGGAGAATGATTATCATAGAAGGAATAATTTTTTTTATTTATTTTACATTGCTTAGCAACATCATCCAACACTTTTCAAATGGTTTCAACCTTGGCCCCTAATTTATCTCCAGAACTGCTATTCATTACTACTGTAAGAACTTAACATGCCTACGTCATTATTTAACTTAAATATGGATTAATACGTATGTATACCATAAACTCTAGACAATTATCCCTGTTGCTGCTGCGGCTTTCCACGGACCCCCTTATGCGGACTCCAAAATGCTACCTACTGCCTTTGTTTGCCACTGTTTATCCTCTATTGTTCTGGTGAAATAAATACGCATCAGAATTTCTTCCTCAGCGTATAAGGTCCGCCACATACATCCGGAATAAACCTGAATCGGAATTAGATTCCGTATGGAGTGTTGCCGCTTTCAGAGACTTTTTCACTAGATCTAGTTATTTTTTGATGTCTTAGGTGGCATATTTTAAAGTGATTTTTGAGGCGTTGGCGTTGATGGAACGATACCGTATCGTGATGGTGCAATTGCGACGTGTCGTTGCGGCATAGTTGCGAAATCGCCTACGCTCAAAAATCGCTTGTGTGACAATGGTTAATATACAGATTATGTCTAATGTTAAAACTATCGACAGTTTTTTGATATAGTTGCATTAATATTGGAATACAATTTACAAACCATCATCGTAACATTCGTAACGTCATGACCTCATCACATGATAGTAATTATCATGTATAGAAATTGTTTGTTTTGTTTTAATAAATACCTAAAAATGCAATTATTGTCATTCATTTTGCGTTTTATACATTTTTATTTTAGGCATTTTTTAAACAGCACTCCTTTTTTGTAACCATAGTTGACAACACTGAATCCTGAATCAGGATTCCGAATCGCAATTCCGTCTGTGTGTGGCGGACCTAATGCAGGTTTCCTCACGATGTTTTCTTTAACCGTTTGAGATATCAAAAGATAACATTTATGAAAACTTTCGTACAACCCAGAAAACAGAAAAACAACGTAGTCGCTTTATTTACCGACAGTAGAGCACTATATTTATTTAGATGCAAGATATTGTCACGGATGCGGACAGAAGTCAAACGTAAAAAGTAAACTCCGTAAACCTGGACTTAGTGTTTCACTCCAGTTTCACTCCAATCCCGGAACCCGTCGCTCGTAAAAACATAGTTCTGTTGTAGGTGTGACTTATATTCTAGACTTGAGACAATGAGTAGGTCATTTGCATTTTACATTAATTATAATGGCTGCAGCCGAGATTATCACGCTTTATCTTCTTGGAAATGTATTGCTCACTAAAGTCAATATTAGTTCATCTCAACTCAACCACATTTCAACTAAGAAGTAGATAAACTCACGATTGTAGTCTCTTTTGGGGTTGTCACAAGTTACAACTTTCTATTATTTTTAAAGCGTGGAGCAGTGATTTTTAGTATAGATTATTTAGTATATATTTTAGTATAGAATTTGCTTTTTCCCTGCGACTTATCCGTGTGGATTTCGTTGCATTGCACCCCTGTAGGGTTTTATTTTCGAAAATCCTCTGCTCTGCTCTGCATTTATATGTATTCCAAGGTATTCCAAATGTCATGTTTCTTGTTATGGTCGGTTTTTTAATATTATGCTTTACGGAACTGTTTTATACAGGGTTATAGTAAATTAGGTATTTTGATTTTTTTTTATATTGCATGACATACAGGATTAACAAATATATTTTAAGTTATTTGGATATGTATGTAATGAAATGATTTTTTTTTGTTTTGTATATAGCATGATATTAAAAGGCTTTTTTATTTTTTAATTTTATAGTAAAAATTTTCATGGTTGGTTCAGACCTTCAAACTGAACAACTTTTAGTATGGGAGCAAACCTGAAAAAGCAAAAAAAAATCTGCTGTGTAAAGTGCAATGCCTACTCAACTCAAATGTATGAAACAGCAGTTTTATTGATTTCAGATTTGTTGCAAAATGTTCAGTTTGATGGTCTTGTAGGACCACCCATGAAAAATTAGCTTTACATGTTATTATAACCCTGTACGTATAGATGACGTGTCAACTGTCAAGTGGTAAATAGCTGATGGGTGGATATAGCCTTCGCCGCTTCGCCCACATAAAAACTGCATAAGAAACATTATTTCTTAGTCACCTCGTACGAGATCCACGAGAAGAAATAAGGCGGTCCATCCAAAGCCAGAGCCACAGCTCAGTACAAATAAACATATTGAATATAGGATCAAGGTGTTTACAAAGTTTTTTTGACATCCTTTGATTCTCTAACTGCTTCTAGAACTATTAATTTAAATGTCTGGTTTATATACCAATTACGTAAGGTATTTATAGAAAACAAAGGACAAGCACATTGTAATAGTTATTCGAAACACTCATGCGAAGAACCAGTGCTTGGGAAAACAACAATTTATCATTTAACTATCGTGATAAAGTGAAGGATAAGCCGTAAGCCTTAAGTATATAAAATTGCAGCCAAGCAGAACGGGATAGTAGTTACGTACTTTGTAGTCATTTTACTCTACCGTAGAACAGGTTGTTTGTACATGTTGTTTGGTTGAATAATACTAAAAATATTGTACTACAACTTGTTACTTATTATATCTCTGGGTTTGTCCGCGTTTTGTAGAATAAACACAACAAGCCAAACGAAACAATAACAAAAAAAAAACAAAAAAAATTCCATATGATATGATGAACACTGATCCTTAGGTATTCGATCTGGAGTGCGATTTTTGAATCTCATACGTTGAACTAAGCAGTTGAAAATGTATGGAGATACGCATCTTTCTACTGCTGAATTGACTTTAAAAAATCGCACTCCTGTAGTATGATTTTTGAAAGTCAAATCATAAGTAGAAAAATGCTTATCTTCATAGTAATTTTGATATTTTCAACTGCTGAGTTCAACAAATGAGATTCAAAAATCGCACTCCTGTTATTTAGTTATACACCACATTTTTAAATTTTTGGTTTTTCTATACAAAATGGCAGATGAGCCGATCAATTTTCTTTGGGAGGTCCAACAAATTTTCTCGTTTTTCGACCCGTGTTTGTTAGGGATAGTTGTTTAGTGTCATTATCTAAATTATACCTTTAACATTTTTCGAGTAAATCTATACTATTATAAAACTGTAACAGAAGTGTGTCTGTACATTGAAGATATTAACAAAAAAAAAGTTACGATATTTTAGGTGTCCCTGATTCCATATCAGCAATTTTTGGATTTTTTGTCTCTCTGTTTGTTTGTTTGTGTATTTGTTTTGTTTGAACGAGCATCACGCAAAAACTACTGAACTGATTTTGATAAAACTTTTTTGTTTGATAGCTTATGATGAATAGCGGAGCGTGGGTAGGCCCCCCACACGGTGGACCGACGACCTTGTGAAGGCGGCGGGAACCCGTTGGATGAGGGCAGCGCAGGACCGGTCGTTATGGCGATCCTTAGGGGAGGCCTATGTCCAGCAGTGGGTGTCCATCGGTTGAGATGATGATGATAACATTAAATGTTAATAAAAAGAAGTATCCATGGCTAGGTTACCGTGTATACCTATTAAAACATATTATTACGCAGTTACACAACAGTTTGCAGTAATAATACGCAAGTGCCTTGGTCACTAACTGGTATGTATACGTATCTACTGGGCGGATGGATTGACCAGATTCAAGGTTGCTATATTAGTCAGCAACTCGGTCTACTTCGCAATTCGTTTTTAGAATTCCGTAGGCAGTCAGTCGGTCCGTAGTTTTCTACTCAATCGAGTGAGGTGTCGTTGGATAGATCTTGTAACGTGTATGCGCTCAAAGTTCAAAACCAGGACAGCCAGCCAGTGGAGTTTTTATAATTATTTAGCCATCTCCGCGAAATTATACAAAATTTTCTTGCAGGATACAATCAGCAGCGGTACAAAAAATCCGAATCAAATAAAAAATGTATTTTTTATCATTTATCGAATAATTCGATTTTTTTTGTTCAAAATGGTCAAAAATGTTTTCGCTTCCTTTTTTAAATCATTTATTGGCTCAACTTAAGTAATACAACATTCTATTATACACAACAATAAGGTCGAGATTCATGCTCGGATTCAGGTTCAGAGACTTGTTTTAAGTGTAAGCTTGGTCTAAGTATGGTCGAAAATATATGTAGGTATCTATGATAGTGACTGAGTAGCGGCTTTTAGGTAACTGGTCTGTCCTTGTTATTTAGTTTAATGCTTGTTTTGTAAAACTTATTAGAGGATACAATCTACCACCCAATTATATACAGTTTTTGTATCCAATTATACAACCCTGGCAGCCCTGTTAAAAACAGAGCGTACCCTCCCCCTCATAACTTTTAAAATATTGGAGTAAAAAATCAGAAACTATTCTACAATATAGCTCTTAGCAAGCATTTTCTTAGAAAAATCTGGGAAAAATCAAATAAAAACCTGTAACAAACATTAAAAACTTGATTTTCTCGGCTGTCGATAAATTATGGCGAAATTAAATCAAGATATTTATTGCTTTTGAAGATTCCTTAAATTCCAAGGTTTATCAGGATAAGCTTTTCACAAAATGACTACGGAACCCTTGGGCGAGCCCATCCCGACACGCTCTAGCCGGCTGTAAATTTTAACGTCTGTTCATTACCTATTTAGTTACCAACTTAAAATACAACAAAAAAAACTGCCGCACAGCTCATTATACTATACATCTACATAAAGATTTACTGACAGACTGACTGACTCATTAACTCATCATTCATCAATTCGTCATAAACATCTATAAGAATAATAAATACCGAATGCTACGGATTAATGAATATGAAGTATAATTTATGTATTATAAACTTAAGTAATAACAATATACTTGCATATTCTATTCTAATAAAACAATCCTAAGATGTATGTATGAGCCACAGTTTGTAGCTCGTTATCCTTTAGTTAGTTAAGTTGATAGTTCAGTTAGAGTGCACGAAGTAAAGTAAACAAGTATGTGTTGTCACAATGAGGTTTTATTGTACACTAATTAGCTAAAGTTAAAGTAAACACATGGATCGGACGACGCCCAAAGTAGGTCGCCACGTAAGCATTCAAAATACTGTTCGGTTTCGTACCGTACAATGTAAATAAAAATACATAAAATGAAAATCACAACATACAACAAAATGTCTAAAAAAGTATACAGGGTGTAAGGGACAGCCCTTCGCAGACTGAAACTCGGTCTGAGTTTCAGTCTGCGGAGACTGCGTTTCAGACTGAAAACTCAGACATCAAACTGATCAAGTTTCCCTGTGGAATCTACCTCAGGAAACGCGAAAAACTCGCTGTCCCATACATTTGAGTCGGATGGGTTTTGTATAAAACAGCTGATTTTATTTCGCGTTTCCTGAGTTAGGCTTCATAGTCTGTTGCATTGTTCAGTTTGATGGTCTGAGTTCACCATTTCAGTTTGCACAGGGTCGTCCCTTACACCCTGTATATACTTAATAGCCTTTCCTGTACGCGAATTACGCAAAACTCAAGATCATAACCCTTTTTGGTGTGGTCACAACATTGCCAAAGCGTGCAGGGAAAAAAGGGTCGGTGGCGCGTCGCGGAGAGCTATAGAAACTCAATCTTGAGGTGCAGGTTCGAAGCCTTCGAATCCGCACGGACGACATATCATGTACCAATGAGTTTTTTTTAACTTATATACCTACCTACGTAATATCGACTGCTCTCAAACGGTGAAGGAAAACATCGCGAGGAAACCTGAAGAAGACATTCCGATGCGTATGTGATGTCTAACAATCCGCATTGGGCACTCGTGGTGGACTAACGGTCATACACACTCTCTGTAGGTAGGCATGTGCCCTGCAGTGGGACGTACGAGTATATAAAGTCTAACAAAATTAGGTGAAACTATTTTAAGCGGATGATCAGACCATCAAACTGAACAACTTTCTCTATGAGACCAATATTGAAATCGCGAAAAAAAATCAGCTGTCCCATACAAAACTGCAAGACATAACTCGAATGAAATGTATGGGACAGCAGATTTTTTTTTTCGCGATTTCAATATTGGTCCCATAGAGAAATTTGTTCAGTTTGATGGTCTGATCATCCCCTTAAAATAGTTTCAGCTAATTTTGTTAGACCTTATATAGTCTGTGATGATGATGATGTGCACAGATCACAAAAACTAAAGGGAGATGTGAAAAGGGAGAGGCCAGTGTCTCAGCAATATGCGCAAAAACGGAACACATGGCTCGCGACAGTAAGGATTCAATATATTAGGGTGAAAGCCAGTTGAGATATTATGTGTAAATAGTTTACAATGCTTGCGTAGTACTAAAGATTATTCGAACGTTGAGTTCTGATACCGCGATGGATAATGCGCACATTCAAGCTAACAAAATACTTTCTATCGCGTGGTACTGGTGGTGATGCGACACTAGGTTTCGTACTCAGCGCTTTGGTTGGCATCTCTCTAGATCTCTATGATGATGTGCATTTGGCAAGGCTCACCCTAGCATATAGAAGATTTCAGGGTGGAATGCATCCTGAAACCTGAGGCTAGCCTTTCGCCCACAAAACCACTGTAGCATAAGAAACCGTGAACAACTTAGAACGTGTGAAATTCAAAAATAGCACTCCTGGTAAAATAATCATGTTTTTCCCCTTGTTCACAAATACGTAAGAACTTACAGTAGGAATCTTGCTAAATTGGTTTAATTACTGGGTATATAAAAATGGAACATTTTCCCCATGGGTAACCTATAGATACTTACCTAGCTTCAGTTACAAAATAGTGCCTGTCTGTAATATACGCCTGACGCATTCATTGTTCCTTTAATTACTCTGTTATGATTTGATACTATCATTTAGTTCAAATGAACAAGAGATAATGAACAATTAGATAGCACAATATTGTAGCATTATTTTCCTGTTGTAAAGTTAGCTACAATATTACGCAACGTCAATAATTCTTCCCATCCGTTTTTCCACCATACATATTAAAGTTAGCTACAATATTACGCAACGTCAATAATTCTTCCCATCCGTTTTTCCACCATACATAAATATGTATGGTGGAAAAACGGATGGGAAGAATTATTGACGTTGCGTAATATTGTAGCTAACTTTACAACAGGAAAATAATGCTACAATATTGTGCTATCTAATTTACAATGGTTATGCTGCTATCTTTATCCCTATTTGTGTCTATTTTTAGTTATGTATCTCGAGAAACATTACCTAAATAAATCTATGGTTTTTTCTTTAGCCAATCTATATTCTAAGATGAGATAAGGCTAAAGATAGGTAACCTAATCAGCGACAGTATCAGTAGGTACAATACCAAAGTACCATGGGTTATAAATTTATAATAATTAACTGAAGTGCGATTTTTTAAACTCATATTTTTAACTCAGCAGTTGAAAATGTCAAAATTTCTATGGAGATATGCATCTTTCTACGGTTGATTTGACTCTCAAAAATCGCACTCCTGAAATATGATTATTGAAAGTCAAATCAGCAGTAGAAAGATGCGTATTTCCATACATTTTCAACTATTGAGTTCAACGTATGAGATTCAAAAATCGGACTCGTGTTCATGTTGACTATTTCATAATTATTATTATCATCGTCTCCTAGACTTTAAAGACCTTGAAATTTGACAAAAGAGGCTTCTGAATAGTTGAACAACGTGGACTTAATATTATAATTACATATTCATATTCTTACGAGTAATTTAATAAATAACCATCATCTGAAAATGACAACTACTATGTAGAATGTAGTTTGCTACACGCAAAGGTTCCTACAATGTAGTTACAGCATTTTAGGAACCAAAATCTGCGTGAACTGTCATAAAACAAATATTGATACGGTTTAGATCGATCATTCATTAGGCATTACAAAAAATAGAGCTGTCTTGTAACAACGAGCGTTTTTCTTTTAGTTTTCTAGGGGATCGATAGATAGCGCTACGGTCTGTGCGAATATATGTAAAAATTATGCCAACGCGTCATGTGATAGAATATTTCATTATTTACGAATCGTTTTAATAGAAAATTTCAAACTATTTTCGTCTGACATGGAGTATGGGCTCTATCCCTTCGCCTTTAAAAAAGGCAGGCACATAGTCTTGACATGATTTTGACAGAATCTCGCGAACGTCCATGGAGCGATAAACATGCCATCTGTAGAGTTTTTTAGGAACAAAATTTAAGAGGATATGTGAAAAAAAACGGATTCTTCAAAGCGTCATATAATATATCATGAAGTACTAACAGTAGGAGTAAGTAAAAACAAGCCAAAGTAGCCTCAGTCTTTATCTATAAACGCTTGGAACTGCTAAACAGTGAATAATAGAAACACGAGACTCGATTTAAAAAAAAGAGATTGATATTTTACAAATTTTGATTAGAGCATAATTGAACTTACATAAATAGTAAAATCACAATTAAATAAAGTTTGTTTTAAGCTTGCGTCGTTTCAGTCGCGCGCGCCGCCCCATCTCTTTCTCTCGCATCAGGCAGTAATATAAGCTATCACACGCCCATTTAGCTTTAATTATTTTTCGACATAGGACCTTAAAAAGAAAAGAAAAACGCTCATTCCACTGTGCAAAGTTCAACAGACCAAAATGGGATAAAACCGCGTTTAGCCTTCCAGAATAGCAAGCGCAGCGTCTCCAGATAGGATCCCAAAGATTAGAAAGAGGGAGGATCTCATTCGCAGAAAAATGTACAAATATAAGAAAAATAAAAAATATATAACATGAAGATTGCGCCATCTATCGTAAAGCCTACAAAACATTTAGGCGTTCAAATCGTTCAATAAACACAACGCACGATGCTAAGAAGTTCCAACAACGTATTTTAGTCCGGTGAGCGCCGTGAGCGCTAGTGTGCTCGAAGTTTATTGTGTTCCAAGTAGTTTGTTCTGCATTCTGTTTGACCCTATTATGTATAATATACATAAAAGGGTCAAAGATATTATGCGGTCGTGACAGTGACTTATAATGTCGTTACCTATCTTCATGGCCCAATAAAACTAAACACAAACATCAGTGTGATAGAATGTTTTTCTCATCATCTTCTCATTTATCCCAATAAATTGTGTAAAAGTACATTCTAGTCCTAATGGCATATTAACTAGGCAGATTAAAAAACAAGCTTCAAAACAATTGACGGTATGGAATTTTTAAGTTCCATCGAAACAAAAGCACTGCTGCGTTGCTTTCGATGCGTTGAATGATGATACGTCTAAGTAAAGTAGTACCTAGTGGAGGCGTATCTCATATGGTAATTAAAATAAAGCTTTACTGATTGTTTAATTATTTATTTTCCATGTTATTTTGCTTTTAGCCCTGAGAACCATTTTCCTCTTCCGACCCCCCATAATAATTGAAGCCCGCGCCGGGGTTATTCGACGTCCCAAATTTATTTCAAATAAAAACCAGCCAGCAAGCTATGGCTATACAACCTCCTTACAGTACCTAGTACCTACCTACCTACACGTGCTTTTTAAAAATTTAATTCCGGAGAATTCTCACATAATTACTGTTGGAAACATATTCTAAATGATCTGTGGTTTGAACGAAAATCTCAACTAGAAACTAAAAGCTTACTAAAACTCTCCATTCTAACTACATTAACCAGATATTGTAATTTATGAATTATGATGATAGATAGAACACGGACAGCTTTTGCTATTGAGCAGCTTCCTCGCTGTAAAGAGAACATTAAAATTAATTTTAAATATCATATAATCCTAATGTATCTAATGTGGATCATTCTAACATACCTACATACAAACACATGTTCCATGTCGTCAATTAAGCCGTAAAACTAGTAAGTACAAATTAACTACACACAAAATTTTTTTTATTGTTGAGCGGATGACTGCAATATTGAGTTTTCATGTTGTAAGAGATGTTTAATTACTTTAATTGATTGCTTTTAATAATTACTACAATTTGTTTCAGTCCGTTAGGTTACATACATAGATTTTTTCCTGTAAGTTTCAGTTATAATGCATACTTACTCTTTCTTATACCTACTGTGGCTGTACACCACTATAACTAGAGCAGGAATTTTCCAGTTACAGTCGGCAAGGCTAGTTACTTGAACGTTATTTTTACAGAAGTTTACTAGGAGAAATCCCACTCTAGAAGTCCTCTATGTTCTTGTTTCATCATCATCATCATCATCTCAGCCGATGGACGTCCACTGCTGGACATAGGCCTCCCCCAAGGATCGCCATAACGACCGGTCCTGCGCTGCCCTCATCCAACGGGTTTCCGCCGCCTTCACCAAGTCGTCGGTCCACCGTTTGAGGGGCCTACCCACGCTGCGCTTTCCGGTGCGCGGTCGCCACTCGAGAACTTTTCGGCCCCATCGGCCATCGGTTCTACGAGCAATTTGCCCCGCCCACTGCCACTTTAGTTTAGCAATTCTTTGGGCTATGTCAGTTACTCTGGTTCTTCTGCGGATCTCTTCATTTCTGATTCGATCTCGCAGGGAAACTCCGAGCATAGCCCTCTCCATTGCCCTTTGGGTGACTTTCAGCCTTTTTATGAGGCCTTGAGTGAACGACCACGTCTCTGTTCCATATGTCATCACTGGCAACACACACTGATCGAAGACTTTCCGGTTTTTGGGACGTGAAGATACTACGTAGCTTCCCGAACGCTGCCCAGCCGAGTTGGATTCGACGGTTGATCTCTTTCATACTTACATTTTGTTCTTGTTTATGGTGTCTATAATAATTGCTTATAATTCGTTATCTAAATATAATTCAAATTGTACTTGAAACAAGGAAATTTAAGTGCGGCAATTAAATATGAGAAATCAAGATTATCGCCTAAGTACCTATTACTAAGAACAGATATGAGTACCTAAGTAATGACGATCCATATCATTTTATAGGGGTGTATTCGAGTTCAAGGGTGTATATCTTAGAACAGTAAACCAATGGGTGACTGATCATTTAGGTAACATTATTATTCAAAGTATTAAATAGGTACATAAGTAGATAAACACAATGTAAGTATGAAAAAAACAGTCGCTTACGAAAGGATGACCACCCTTGATCGCAGAATAAATACTAGCCTTGATCACAGAATAAATACTAGCCTTGAACACAGAATTAAATACTAGCCTCGATCACAGAATAAATATTAGCCTTGTACACAAAATTAAATACTAGCCTTGATCACAGAATCAATAGTAGACTTGATCACAGAATAAATACTAGATTTGATCACAGAATAAATACTAGCCTTGATCACGGAATAAATACTAGCCTTGAACACAAAATTAAATACTAGCCTTGATCACAGAATCAATAGTAGTCTTGATCACAGAATAAATACTAGCCTTGAACACAAAATTAAATACTAGCCTTGATCACAGAATCAATAGTAGTCTTGATCACAGAATAAATACTAGCCTTGAACACAAAATTAAATACTAGCCTTGATCACAGAATAAATACTAGCCTTGATCACAGAATCAATAGTAGACTTGGTCACAGAATAAATACTTACTAGCCTCGACAATGACACAAGCAAAAAGGAAAAGGTTCGAGGGAATAAAGAAGACAAAATTATCAGCCCAAATGTAGAAAAAGCCGGTGTCATGTCATACAATGACGTCAATACAATACTGTAGTTATACAGTGAAGAACTAATTACAGTGAAAGAGGTTTGGTGATTCCTCCACAAATAAGAGTGTCGGAATCTGAATTATGAAAATGCCACGTTATATTCGATATTTCATATAGATAGTAAGTTGCCCACAGATCGGAAGCGGCAGCCCTAACCAAACTAACCATACATGTTGCACATGCACTAATTATTATCTAGAATTAAAGTCTAACATGTAAGCGGAAGATATGAGAGGAAATTGATTGAGAGTAATCAACACCCACCAGTCGTTTGTATTTATAACTGTTGTAAAGAATAAATTGTTGGAAAATACCCTTTAGACAGTAGATCATTCGATTCTATTTAAAAAAAATGGCTGCCATCTTGGTTGTCATGATTTTGCCAATGTCTAGTTTATTTAGCAAGAGTGCTTGATGTTTTACGGTAGTTTGTGTATTTTGGTGACATCAAGGCTAGGACGATTTAACCACATCAAGGATTGTTTTGCGTTTTTTGTTTTTCCAGTGGTGGCACTGGAGCTTCGTCGTAGGCCCGGGAAGGGGCAACCAACAATCGACGAGCGACACGTGACTACCCAATAGCAGACCTACAACGCAGACTCCACAGTAGATCAGATAATCTAGGCCTAGGACCTGCATTTTGAACCAAACGTGTTTTTATATGCAGCAAATTGTATGTAATATAGGTAAGTATTTCAAAGACGTCCAGAGTTATAATGTACTTGGTGTAATATAGGTAAGTACTTCGAAAACAAAAACGTCCAGAGATATAATGTACTTGTACCTATAGCGAAAAATCAGATCATTCCAAAATAAAGACGCCGACAGACGCGGTATACGAGTAATAATAAATATTTGGGAAGTGGGCTGCAGTATGGCTCAATTCTTTCAGAACGGTAGTCAGCCTAAATACCGTCTGTAATTATTTTTAAATGTCTTCAGTTATTTCGACCGAATGTTATTTTTTAATTTTACACATCCTAATTCGTATACGAGTAATACATAAATTCCATAGTTGATACAATTTTCGTATACGAATTATGATGTTTCAGATTCTAAAATAGGAGCCCAAAAATAGGCTTGTAAATATTAGGTAACCAATCGTTTTCCTTATTGACAAAAAATAAATTTATACATTAATGTAATTAATTATGACTAGGTATAATGAAACCTACGTAAATAATAGTGTAAAGGGAAAACCAGTGTTGCAAGTATCGTATTATTTACTCACCCAGGTTTTTCAGAGGTAGATTTTCTCCCTCGCCAAATGAGTAAACAGTTAAAAGTTCCTTTTTTAAACGGCTGTTTTAGTAACTTCCATCGTTTTTTCCCATCCAACGTCTTTGTTTCACCCACTGAGTCTACACTGGTACTAACACTTAAAATGTCCGGCTCTGAACTTCCTTTCCTTAGTTCAACTTTATAACTGTCACACTTTTCAAAACCCACTGATGAAGAATCCTCTGACGTGCCTGCTGGGCACGTCTTTCTTTTGGACAAAGGAGTCGATGTCGTGAAACTAAAACTGTCCATTATTTCTATACCACTGTCATTTAGCACTGTAACTTCCGACAAGTCCTCACCGATACTATGAAGTTTGGGCCTTGTGATCACATCATTTTTGATTACTTTCGCGTTCAATATGCTGCTCTCTTCGAAGTTCTCGCTCTTCCGCGAGTGATGCACGTCAACAAACGCTGTTATGTCTTCGTAACTTTTAGCGTTGTACTTTGCAAGGTTAAATCGCGTTCGAGGCGGAGGTTTGACTTCCTTCAGGTCAGGGCGAGTTTCCATGCCGATGTTGGCCAGATTGTCCTCGCTTTTCGATAGTTTCAAATTGTTCTTTTTGTGCCTGGCTGGTCGCGTCGGCGCTATTTCTGGAATGAATTGCGGGACAACGTATCGCTCGTCCGCCCTCTTGTTGGGCTTGGAGTACTTTGCGATAATTCTGTTTATTTCAGCGCTGTTCTTGCGTCTGTTTGTATGACGTTTGAAGTTGAGTGGCTGGTGATAAGAGTCGGCCACGCTTGCGCCCGCGACCCGAGCTGACCTCTCGCGCCATTCCGACACTTTGTCTTCGATCAGCCGCTGCAGTTCGAGTGCGCGCATCATAGGCCCTAATTCTGGCATCCTGTCGATCTGTTCTTTCCGCTATGACTAATAAAATAACCTTTCCAAATAAAATCTTTGGCTTATATCTTTGGCAGCGTGGATAATCTTAAGAAGACATTTTTTTTCATCGCATAAAACGATACCATTCCAAAATTTCAGACTTTTCATAACTCACAACTTGTTGGTCACTGAAATAGAAAAACAACTTATAAATGAACGCAGCGGTGCACTTGAACCAATAAATATTTGAAATTCAGGTAATTATTTCATAACGTTTGAGCGTAAAAACTGGATCAGCTAAGACAGACACGAAAGGTCACTGTACGAAGTCAATGTAATGAAGATTGAAGACACTCATCAAATTAATTAACATCGTAATAGAAATTAAAGATTAGTTACTTGCATGGGGCTTATACGTTTTTCAGATTCAGAGAAACTTTCAAAATAAAATATTGACTAAAACGAAAAAGAGTAACAATTTAATTGCAGTCAGCCTTATTATTAATCTTATCTACTCATGGAAAAGCTAATACCTACCTACCTACAGATTTGTAAGCCGATAAGGTTAACAAATAAACAAAAGAAACACAACACAACAAAGGGCAGCAAAACTTACCAATAAAAAAAACGATTTCTATATCAAATCATGAAAATGAATTATATGAATCATACATGAAATGCGAACCATATGTTTCGTGAGGAAACCTGCATAAGCTGAAGAAGATAATCCGATGCGTATGTGTACCTAGTCTACCATTCCGCATTGGGCACGCGTGGTGGATTACGCCCACGCGGTTGAGGGTAGGTCTGTACCCTGCAGTGGAACATATTATAGCATCATCATCAGATGATGTGATATCCGTTCGTGTACCTATGACGGGTCAAGGCAGGGCCACTAAGTTCCGGCGCTTGGCCACATCAGGCCAGCAGGCACATGTACAAAGGAAGTACTAACCGCTCTCTCTCGTAACTCTACGATTTCTAACATCGACGTCCTTCCGAAAACATTCAATTTAAACAGCTGTGTGCTGTGGTCCAGTCTCATGAGCCGGCAGTTAACTATTAAACTCCAAACATGATCGAAAAGATATAAATCGGAAGCACCAAATTCAATAGCAAACGATATCTTGAAATTAAGAACTACATCCCATTACACAATTTCATCCGTTAATTAATTATTTAGGAAACGTGAAATCGGTATGAAACAATTAGGTACTATTGCATTGTAAATAGGTAGGTACCTACTTTCGCAAAAATTTTTATAAAATTTTACTGGTATTTTTTTTAAAATGAAACCTATTTAGATACAAGACACTGCGTTTAGGTACGTTTGCTTAATTAGAAGCAGAAAAACGAATAATAGAAGATATACATAGGTACTTACAAAATTCACTATTAGGCAATTAGGATTTTTACTATTTTAGAACTAACTTTAGATAACTATTTACCACAAAGGAATTCCTTTTAAGATTTGGTTTAACACTGCCTCAAAAATAACTTGCAGAGATAAGTGATACGTAATGATAACAATATCGCATCAGATGAGATAAAACAGAACGTATCACAAACGTATTGTAAAACAGTACAAACCGATAGGTATCAGTAGTCAGTCAGATGCTCTATTAATATTTCAGTGAGAACCTGAGAACTTTAAAACGAAGATGAAAAAAGATGTTTCATAATATATCGTGGTTTTCTCGACTGACTGAATATATAGGTCTATTACATTAGGTGCTTTGTGTATTAGCCCAGTCATTTTACGGTTTGAGCCGGGACTAATTAGTAATTGAGGTTTTTTTGAGTATAATATTGAAGAGCCAATTTGAGCCTAGAAATGTACCAAAATTAAAAAAAAATCACCTCAGCAACAGTTCCAATTCTAAAATTTTGCTATTATCTTGTTCTAAAAAACCTGATGGTAAATTTTTTTTTGCACATATTTAAGGCTTTACCATTATACATACTACAAACATTGGAGTGAATATTTTTGTCTACTTAGAAGGTTTTAAAAAATACATTCGTATTTTCTAATAAATACCTCAAGTTTAAATTTCATTGGCTATTTTATTGCTCAAAAATAATTTATATTGTTAAATCTAAGTCAAATGAGTGCATTGATATTAATATTAATAATTTAAAATCCTTATGGGACACGCAATTTTGATTTCTATGTTGCGTAGCGATTTTTTTTTAATATGCTTTAAGATAGTCCTTTTGTCACTTAATGGTTCCGGTTACAGTTTAAAAGTCCAATTAGTAATTACTCCCTACCCCGCCTAACAAAACTCTGTAAAATGACTGGGCTATATTTTGAAACTATATTCCCGTTAGGTCTGACTCCATTGTTTTTGTTGATTCAGGCAATACAACGCGATGCATTGATTTTATAAGTATTTATTTTTCACAACAGAAAAATCTAAGTGAAAAAGTCAAAATAATTTCAAAATGTTTCATATCGTAACTGTCGTCACTGTAAAGTCCCTTTAGCTATATCTCACTCAATAATATCAAGCTCCTGAAAAACAGGGACTTTTTCATATTCCTGATAAATATTCTTTCTGGGAACGCAATATTTAACCGGGGAATAACTTACACTGATATTGACCAAGGTTATGCATTTATCCACAGTAACAACACAAAGTAAAGCACATAGCACCACACTGAACTGCATTATACTGTTCAAATCAACATCTGAGGGCTTGTTCTCGCTCATTGACGTCTCCTCACGCAATACTTGCGAGTTATGATGCGTCAGTGAACACGTGTGGTGGGCCAACACGTGTGGCATCCACTGCGAACTACCCAGCCCGGCCCGAAGCACAGACCGTTCCAGACGACTGCTCCTGCACTTGACTCAGCCACCGACCGCCGACCTGCCCATCCTGCCAGTCTATACAATGGGCTAAATAGAGCATCCAACAAAAAGATAGTAATTGTCATTATTACGTCACAGAAATAGTTGGCATTGCTTGTTGACTGCGATGTAATGCACAGGTGTTTCCGGAATAGATTCTACGGTATGCAAAGAATCCATATTTGGCTAAATTATTCTTAGCATATTAACGTTGCAACTTTCAGATGAAAATTAATCGTCCATAAAACCTATCATTTGGAAGGATTAGCTAGTTCAGAACTTTGAATTACTTCTAAAGGTTCTTTAGACCAAAAAAAAAACTGGAATAAAAAGCCTATATTTTACGTTGATTTTTTTGTGACGTTTATAATAGGTTATAGGTAAGTTTAACGAGCAGTAACCTTGCATGAAATCCCTAATATCCCTCGACTAACCGCTGTTCTAAATACGTGTGGCAATAGAATAACTAATTGTTATTATCTGTTAGTAGGGGCATTGTTCGTCGCTGCGGGCGTGACAACAATTTCCGCACAAGTTCATTGTCGTGCCTTGTAGTGTGTGTACGTAGCATTGGTGTCCTAATGTGACCCCGCCCTTAGGTACTAAAGTAAATAACATTTTAGTAACATAAACTATCGACAAAATACATGGAACGTGTCAGAGAAGTTCGATAGCAAGATTAAAATGCTACTAGTGTTTTTAGGAACTTTCACCGAATCAGACAAGTCTAGAATTCTTAAACAAGTTAAGTAACCGGATTTAAAATTTAAAGCCGGTTGTAATTGCTTTCGCCTTAAACAATATCCGAAATTCTTGTTTAATGACATTGCGAAGAGCGCTGAAAATCCAGAAAGTTAGAAACGTTATGGATAATTGTTTTTTCAATTATATATTCCACATCCTAGACTTCAGTCATGAAATGACTCTACATTCTGACCTCTTTGGAAATAAGTAAAGTCGTGGTGGTCCAGTAGCAAGTAACCTTGCCTACCGTGCAGGAGGCGATGGTTCGATCTCCGTCCAGGCCGACTCGTAGCAATGAGTTTTTCTGAATTTATGTACGATTTGTAACACTACAGACTTTTCGGTGAAGGAAAACATCGTGAGGAAACGTACATGCTTCAATTTCGAGGCATATATTGTACTGTTCATTACAAGTGGCGACGGGCTCACACCCCGTCACACTGGACAGTTTCGGTACCTACTACTAGTAAAACGGAGGTTTCAGAATATCTCTGACTACATTTGAAAACGTTTGTAAAAAACATGCATTTCATAACTCTGAGGTAACTGCCTCCGTGGTCTAATGGTTAAGAGCATTGGCTCTGGACATGGAGGTCGTGGGTTCGATTCCCACGGGGGACAGCTAGTGACATGTCACTTTGTGCGTTTTTCCCTAGTTGGTTAGGACATTGCAGGCAGAATCACCGGATTGTCTGAAAAGAAAAATGATTCCGTGCTTCGGATGGCACGTTAAGCCGTTGGTCCCGGCTACTATCTTTGGTGGTAGTAGTAGTTACATAAAAACCACGTCAGAGGCCGTAAGGCGGTCTGAGAAAACTCTGACACCAGGGCTCTGCCCACACGATAAGAAGAAGATAACTCTGAGGTCAAGATTCAGATACGTGTTTTAAGCGTCATCACATCACTCATCATCATCAGTCTAGTAAAAATAGGGTCGGAAATGGTAAGGATTTTGACATATAGTAATTGAACGAATTTAAAAAACGTATAGGAATCTCGGCCTTATATTCTAATTAGATTTTTTTAGATAAAATATACTTACTAGTATCATACCTAAACCAGGTCAAGATTAGAGATGAGCTCATCAATCTTGTCAACACTTTAAGTAATTGTGTGTAAGTCTATCGCCTATGATCCACTTAGGAAATTTTACGACATTGTTATTTTAAACAGAATAGGCCAAGGAACAGTAAAGATCACGGTTATGCACTGAAATAGTGAACTAGAAATTAATTATACCTCATTTTTATACAGAAATCTTTACAAGATCCGTCCATGAAAGTTTCTATAGTTTTCTTCAAAAAATTCTAGAGTAGATAGTTAGATAGATAAATCATTTATTTCATCCATTTCATCAGAACGATACAAAACTGTGACAGAAAAAGGTAGCAGGTAGCGTGCTATGGAGTCCGTATAAGGAGGTAAAAAATATCAAAAAAATTCTTTGAGCTAAAAAATAAAACGATGCTTATCTCTGTTTATAAACAACTAGCTGTTGACCATAACTTCGTTTGCGTGGACCTTAACCCTTTTCCAGGCAGAGGCAAAGAAAATGTAACTCACTACGTTATAAGAGTCGGGACTTCCATACTAAAAACTGGTCGTGACCGATGATACAGAATGTATAAAACGTGTGCAACCGTTCGAAGAAATTTAATGGCGGCGGAGCACGTTTCATCTAACGTTTTTTTGTTAGAGAGTTGCGCGAGCCTGGGCAGAGGGAACATTTTTATCACCATACATTTTTGAATTCCTTGAAATGAAAGATTCTTTTTCAGTTCTTTTTTTTCTTTTGTCTTTTTCTGAGGTTGATTGACATTGACAGGTGTCATAAATTTAAATAACGAAATAATTATTATATTTATTTATAATCATTTAATTTTATTTTTTTAATGGCATTTTTTTAGGCTAATAAGTGTCCCAAAACTATAAACAGTTTTTATTTTCATTCACTAGATCGTTATGCCCGTTAAAGGGTTAAAAATGTATCCTATGTGTTAATCCAGAACATTCGATTATTCGATTCCCACGGGGGACACCTAGTGAAATGTCACTTTATGCGGTTTTCCCCAGTTTTCGGATGGCACGTTAAGCCATTGGTCCCGGCTACTATCTCTGGTGGTGCAGTAGTACCAGGTTAATAAGTCTCACCGATGTACCTGCGCAGTTGACAAATTTTAAAAGCACGCGAAATTATATTTGGCTTATTGCTTTCACGCCCTTCTCGCTGCCGAAGCATCCATAAGTCTGCTATTCGAGTTGGAGCGAGATAGAGAATACCCGATTTTGCACTGCTCGGCGCAAACGAAGATTGACGAGCGGAATTATTTTCCTGGTCGTACTGTAGTAGTCGTTACATAAAAACCACGTCAGAGGCCGTAAGGCGGTCTGAAAAAACTCGGACACCAGGGCTCTGCCCACACGATAAGAAAGAAAGACATTTATAAAATTATATATTATAGTGAGATACAGTATAATACAAATACGATAAGTATATTCAAAAAAGAAAGGCATATTAAGTCCTGTGACGACATAATTTGTTATTGTAATTCTCAGTAATAAAGCTGCTGTCTCGAGTACGTCTCAATTGCCTAAATTGGTTTAATTTAAGCTTGTATTCTCAACATCTACACAATTGCTTCGGATTTCATTCTTGGAAGAGGAACTATGATCCTCATTTCCTGGGATAATCTTTGTAGAAAATAGTAAACAAATACAGAATACCTACTTTTACCTCGTAATAAAATTTTTTGTCTCACTGCACTAGCCAAATGTAACTGAAAGTTGCATAAGTAGGTAGGTATAATACCTAAGTAATACATAAAAAAAATATTTTTAAAAGCTATGCAATATTGCTTACGATAAAAAGTTTATCTTTTATCGATTGTGTAAAAAACAGTTATTAGGTTTTGCGTTATTTGTTAACATCTTGTGTATGATATGCTTTGTTTCCCGAAACAGAAATTAATTAAATAATAGGCGATGTCATATCAATGTAATAAAAATGTTATAACAAATAGGAAATTATGAATAAAATAAGAAAGAAACAAATAAGTTTACTATAATTCTGAATAATATTAAATAGAAAAGGAATCTGACACATTTCAAACAATCAAAGAAGGATATAAGGAACATCCACTTTCCTCTAGCAGTCACCCTGCATACGAAACGAAAGGTCGTCAACGAACCAATTTTCTAATTGCCCCAAGACTAACAAAGCAACAATCGACGTCCGCATTTGTATGCAGTCGCGGTCACTTACGGGACCACGCGTAGCATGAACAGCGTACTAACTTAGGTATTTGATCCCTTAACCGATAAGGGGAAAGTAAAATTTCACCAAAATAGAGAAACCTTAACAAATCGTCTGATGTTATGATGTAGTCACGATATACGCATTTCGTTTTTTTTATATATCGACTTTAAAAAAACGTTCAGGTATGCAATTTGACATGAAATTGTAGATGGACGCAATATCTGAAAAACTTGAATACATAAAAGATAGATAACTGAACAAGATACAAAAGATAGTTTTTAAAATTTTAAGGATGAAAGATTGCATGAAAAAAATTAGATTGCCCAGTTAAAAACATTATATAAGGTCTAACAAAATTAGGTGAAACTATTTTAAGGGGATGATCAGACCATCGAACTGAAGAACTTTTTCTATGGGACCAATATCGAAATCGCGAACAAAAATCAGCTGTCCCATACATTTAGGTCGAGTACGTTTGTATGGAACAGCTGATTTTTTTTCGCGATTTCGATATTGGTCCCATAGAGAAAGTTGTTCAGTTTGATGGTCTGATCATCCCCTTAAAATAGTTTCAGTTAGTTTTGTTAGACCTTATATACATAAAATGTGTTTAGTTGGTAATCGATTCTGTTCATATGTTATTAGGTTTTGCGTCAGTGTGCCGTCGTAGAAATTAATATGAAAAAATCAAAAACAAATATATTTTTAAATAATTTATTATAATTATCTATAAATTAATAACGAAATAAATAATAATAAATAGAAATGACTCAGTCTGACTAACTTCACTCAATGGCACCTATCTGCTAGCCAATAACACCTGTCGAATATCACAGCTCCCTGAAAAGAAAGAACATTTTATGAAATTTTTCTACCTAATTCCAGTAGTCCCGTTTAAGTTGTCCCGTGGCGTACTTATGGGTTTTTCTTCCCTGTACTGAGACATTATTTTCCCAGAAGATTCGTGAAGTACTTGTTTAAGTTGTCCCGTGGCGTACTTATGGGTTTTTCTTCAAGATTCGTGAAGAGGATATGCAGGCGGCGTTTTGTCCATACAAACGTATTCCCCTGTTTTCACTCTGAATAATGACACTAGAGCAATTTTTTTTGTAGCTTAAAATCTCTGTTGCCATGTTTTGTTGTTTTTTATTATTTATTTATTACTAAAGATCCTTTTAAAATGGAATTTTTAGACATCCAGCAAAAAAATTATACTAATATAAAAAAATAAAAGCAAAACGTACATACATATAGACAAACATTCTTGAAACAATCATTAAAATCGGTCGAATTTTGAAAGGAAACAAGGGAGGAAATAAGGGGAAGGAGGATTGTAATTTCGTCTATTTTATTTAATGCATTTCTACCCCAAAGTCAAGTAGGTGCTAAAAGTATATCTGATGATGATGATGGAAGATATTTTGTGAACAAAAAAATGTTTGAGGTAATACAAAACGGCATAGCCTCGTGGCCAGCCAGAAAGCGCACGGTGTAGACAACCGCCCACGAACCCACTTGCCTCGTGACTCCATGTTTGTTACTATCAGGGTAGCCAACGAACATTTTAATCAAACCACTTATTACACACATCATAATAAGTAATTCCCATAATAATTACACGTAATAAATAATGTTATGAAACAACACATTTTGTTTTCCTTACAGCTTTTACAACACAAGTAACAATGAATCAATTGAAATACAATCGTACTGACCTGAAATAGGGTTGGAACTCGTATAGATCCTCGACAACTTTGCTCACGCGGCACGTGACTCCACAAGACTGTTGTTGCTGACCGTACACCGATATCGCGCGTTCTACCAGCTGCTGAAGCGACGTCAGCTCCACCACTAGACAGGATAAAAAGTATCTATAGTTTTATTTGAGGACTAGAAAGAATCTCAGATTAGTATGGAACGCCGTTCGCCACATCGATGCGAAAGGATGTGTATGGCGTGCCATTCTAATCGTGCTTCGTCGTGTTTGTACTGACAAACCGTCTATCGTACGCCGTATGTCGTAACCTAATGCGACATTCCGACCAAAATTGTATCTCCAATAAAAGGCATAAAAAAAGTTTACAGATTGAATGTAAATTAGTTACGACATACTTTGTTACTTAGGTATGTGGTTTGGCACTTTATTATTTTAGTACAGTACCTAGTCTTTCGAGAGCGTCGGTGGCGCGTTGCGAAGAGCTATGGAAACTCAATCTTTTGGCTTAGGTTCGAATCCGCACGAACAACATGCCATGTGCCAATGAGTTTTTTAACTTATGTTACGTAATACCAACTGCTCTCAAATGGTGAAGGAAAACATAGCGAGGAAACCTGCATACGCTGAAGAAGAAATCCCGATGCGTATGTGAAGTCTAGTAATCCGCAGTGATGGACTAACGCCCATACACCATCACTGAGGGTAGGCATGTGCCCTGCAGTGGGACGTATATAGGCTGTGATGATGATGATGAGTACAGTACCACAGATTAATAATTAAGTTAATACCATAATGTCGATTTTGTAGGTCCTATAAAAAGTTATCTAATGAGTTATTGAATCTAATTCAATATTATGATTTATATTTGTGTTTCTTTTTATCTTCTACAGTGTCACACAGATTATCTAGTCCCATTTAAAGTAGGTACCTACATCTAGCCCAGATCTGTATTATGATGACCAGAAAACGATTTAGAAAACATCCATGATTCAGGTACAAATAATCACATTAATCATACAAATATTTGCCCCTTACGGGATTCGAACCCTCGACTCTCGGATCAGCAGGCATGCTCACTACCAACTGCTCAGTTGACCGATAGCTCTATCGGTCCGTCTAAAGTCTATTCCCTTGGCTTTGACATTGGCACTCACTCAAGGTAGGACAAAGTAAAAATTCACACATTATTATTCAGAAAACTTAACTTACCCTTATTGCTTCTAAAATCCTCATCGTCATTCCCTCCGCCGCCGCCACCGCCACTTCCTCCCTTCTTAAAGCTTATGATCTTCGGTATAACCAGCAGCAAGCACACAACAGCAATCATAGTCACGATCTTCTTGAAAATCATAAATTTCAGCAACAACTTCGCTATAGTCAGTATATCTAGCTTAAGCGAGAGCTTATCCAAGAATCCTAGACCGGGAACTGCGTATGGAACTCCATAAGACGGCTTGGGAGGACCATAAACTGGTGGCAGAGGTTTCGGAATGGGTGGGCCGTACTGCTGAGCTGGTGGGCCGTAGCTTTGAGCTGGCGGGCCGTAAGTATTAGCTGGTCGGCCGTAAGTCTGGGCCGGTGGGCCATAGTTCTGTGCAGGAGGCCCATAGTTATTCGCTGGAGCATTATACGTAATTTCAGACTCGAATTTCACGGGTGTACCGTAGCTGTTTGAAGGTGGCGAGTAGTTGGGAGATGACGGCCCAGAAAACCCGGAAGATCCTGACGATCCTGAGGCACTGAAACTGGAACTGTCACTCGAATAGGGAGGCGAATAGTCGTATCCCGAATAACTGTCATCCCGATTAGATATCTTCTTCTCCCCGTCTTTAGCAGTAATAATAATGACTCCTTGCTTCGCTTTCTCGGCGTCTATGCGAGATTTTGAATAAGCATCTAAATACGTATCAGTTTTATGTATTGTAGATTTTGTTCCGTTTCCATTAGGGCCTACAATAGCTGATGCGTATACGCAGATAGAAAGAACAACAGCACATCGAAGTAGCACCATGTTTGTATTGTTAATAAACCTGGAGCTACCGTACGCAAGAAGTTGTCTCCATCGATCGCGGTTGACGAATGACTGCAAGAGTCGAGTCCCATTCAGTTTTCACTTTTGACTTACAGTAAAAGAATCTAAATATGATAATGGAACATAATTAAATTCTCAGAGTGGCCCGTGCGTTCCGCATTGCTCATCGCAAGTAGGTGCTCTGGGCTCGCTCCTTGCATGCTAATGCGTTTTGGAGACCGCGGCGCGCTTCCACTACTAACCTTCTTGGATGAGCCGCCCCAAACATGACCTTACGCCCATAAAGAAAACGATAATAGACCGCTATTAGCTGGTGAAAGTTTGTGTATGATAGCAACTTTTATTTTTATTTCATGTATAAAACACTCGTTATGATATTGAAGTAGCCCTTGTTGTATTTCTTATATGGAAACGGAGTAACCATCAGAATACAATATTGAACAGTAATTCGAAATTTTTCGAAATCATTTTGGCACGAAAAGTATGCTACGCCCTGTATTTCGTAGTTTTGGAAAAATGCCCAAAGTATTATATTACAGTACTTACATGGAATGTATTGTTAATACGTCAACAGCATACATTGTTGCCGATTTCTACTGATCAGCAAAACGAACGCAGAATATTTTCACTTGCAAAGTTAAAAGAAATCACAATGAAACTTAATGTTTTTTCCGTATACATACTTAAATAACATTGATTATTTATGTAGTATGTATGCTCATTCATTAGACAGGCCTCGAACAAAGGTGCTTATGCTAATTCATTGTTCTAAACCGTTTCTCCGTTGCATTGTTAACGAATTAGTTTCTAAAATGTAGTTAAATTTGAAAATAAAAAAGTTGCGAGCAAAAACTAGTCTTGCATAAAAAAGAAGCTATCCTTCTCTTTCTATTGCAATGTTGATAGTACTATCTATTTATTTTGAGTCTATGGGTGCGCCTGTTTTGTGCACTGTTAGTGAAACGTGGATATGGTGAATATAATAATAATCAGATGAGTGACAGCAGATGTACGAAAGAGATATGTTGCTAATGCTCACATTATATATCCACTCATGAAAGCGTCGCGTCGGCAGAGGGCGCCCTCGTAGGACGTATGCTGATCAAATCAGTTGCGTCCTACAAAAAGGGGAGGTGCGGAGTGCTCGAAACCGACGGGCATGTATGAAGAGATGTATGGATGTGCATGAGGCAAATGAAGTATGTAAGGATCGTAGTTAGTGGCGCGCCCTGGTCTCTGCCTACCCCACTGAGAAAGAGGCGTGACGTTATAGATATATAGATAGATAATAATCAGTAGTATATGTCATCTGTAATACTGTGCCCGCAGCATGGCAAATCGATCAACGTTTCATCGATTCGCGCATGCTATCTTGTCCGTTCGTGCGAAAAAAAGAGAGCTAGGGTGCGATAGCACTATATCGCGCCGCCCTGCCACGGGTGCTGTACCCTAATCAAAGGCAAATAAAGATAACTTTACTTTACTTTGCTTCACTTTATGAGATATCTAGAATCTGATTATCTAGTCCCATTCAAAGTAACAAAATCTAGACCAGTCTTGAATTATGATGACCAGACAACGAACGAACGAACGAACATACGAAATTGGAATACTTTTACTTAATTATAGATAAAACTTCCAACTTGGGTACAAATAATTCACCATACTAATACTTGCCTCTTTTCTGATCCGAACATGAGCATAATGCTGTACCAACATTAAAAAAGAAAGTGTCAATCAATCATTTATTAACAAAATAAATTCACTTACACTAATCAAAAGCTCCACCGACAGTTAAATATCTTTCTTCGAAAAACTTGTGCCGTTTCCTTTTCGGTTCGCCGTTTTCACTTTTTGGTGAGAAAAATGAACTTATTGATTTGGTACCGGCGCCGGGTTTCTTTGCCGTGGGGTCGTCTACTTCTTCGAAGGTACACGCGGCTGCCTTGTCTTGTAGCATTAGTTCAGCCGTAGACCAACTGAACCGGACGAGTAGAGGATATCCGAATACATTGTCTATTTGTTCCCGGATAAACTTCTTTGTTAGGGGATCTGGAATAGAAGGCGAATACATAATACTCACGACTATATCCGCTTTCGGGGTGGTCACAAGCTTCACTACAACTACCAACAACAATTTTTGAATAGTTTGTTTATAATCATTTCAAAAGTTTTCAGGATGAAATGACGTGTCACGTGGTAATAGGCGGAATAAAGCCTTTCGCCTTTCTAAAAAAACACTGCATAATAAATCTCTCTCATCCATTAGACATCCATAACAGGAAGAACTGGGGTCACCCTAAGCTGGAACCACACGGAGAATTCATCAGAATAGAATTCATCACCATCATCATAAATGTTGTTGGATATGTGATAAAATAAAAAAAACGACGATGCGAGAATCGAAAATGTTTCATGCGGAGTAGAACCGTAATGCCATTATATTTGAGTATTTTTACTCTGCAGTATAAAAATCTTGCGATGTAAATTGGAAGACATAGTTGTACGCACGGCGACACATCAAGCTATACAAAACCAACATAAGCTGGCCGCGCGACGCTATACGTTATTCGACCTACGCGCGGCCAGCTTATGTTGGTTTTGTGTAGCTTGATGTGTCGCCGTGCGTACATCCCCAGAATTTTACATTGCTGAGTAGTAAATAGTCTAATATAGCGCAATACGGTTCAATTTCGTACTAACAAAAATTTTAAATTCGACGAAAGTCCCAAGGCAAACCTTGCAGCACCTTGCAGTTAATGAATAAAATAGTACAAATTCCTTTTTTTTAAGTTGGCAGAAAAATATGAAGATACTTCGTCAATGGATGCGTCTGACTCAGTGGCAGGCGGAGGACAGTCGCCTTTTGGTGGCTTTTTCCGATTCAGTTTGCATAGAATGTGCTGCCATCTATTAAATATTTCGCATAACTATGAAAAAAAAAGATTTTATTGTCTATGTCAATGTCAAATTGACTAATTCACAAAATGGCTACCTATCTTGCGTAATGTGCGGGTTGTTTGTAGTTTTCTTTCAATTTCGTGACGATTTAGTAATGTTCTGGAGTTTCTGTTGTTCTCTTACCAATGTTTAGATTACAGGAATAGTAAGGATACTGGAATTTCACTCGATCGGTGCGGGATTGAACGAAAACTAGCATTCAAAACAATAATATCCATCGGTATGAGTAGATATAAGTAGGTATGTATAGTATAGGTTGAATTATTGTCGTTGAAACATAGATGACGCTAGCTAGCCGTCAATTTGACATAAGGTGGATGCATATTGCATAATGTTGCCACGAGTGGGTTCTCTTTTCTTATATGCTTATATTACTCTTTGCTCAGTGGCATGCATTTTATTGAACTTTTTACAGTAAATTTCCGTCTTCGGAGGGCCAAGTTGCGTAACGCCATCTGTCGCTGCTTGTGGAACTATGTTTTACTAGCTAATAGCTGTTAGAAAACTCCCCATTGGAGAGTAATAAATATGCTAGAGTAGCAGCAATACGGTTCAATTTTGCACCGAAAAACATTTTCACTGGCTTCACAAATGCACTAGGCAAGAATAAAAACTTAGCCATACAATTTCATCATAACATATATCGTTTCGTCTCTTTTTTCTTTAAATTGATGTTCATATGCAACGCATCTCATAATAGTCAGTGGACATGCACCTTTACACCAAGAGTTATAGAGAATACTGAAGTATTTACCTCCAGGGTATCCACTCCCAAATTCAGTATGATTCATTTCCAAGCCCTCTTGGAACTTCCACACCTTGAGAGCATGGTCTCTGGTCACCTTTGCTACTATACTAGCGGCCGACACTATTGGATAGATGGAATCAGCTTTTTTTGCTACCTGTAACAAAAAATAATAATAAATGTTTGATTTTTTTTTAATTTATAATTAATGGACTCTTGCTTGTGCGTTAGCACTGCATTTCCGCCAGTGTCGAGCGTTTATGGGAGAATCTATCCCAATCTCAGGAATTGTTTATGGTCAAGAACAAGAAGAGATTGAGGATTGCGGAGCCTCGTGGCAGGCAAAAACGCGACGCGCGAAATCCACGCGAGACGAGTTCTCGGGTCAGAACCTGCAACGTCGTTTGATTTATTAGCAATATAATAAACCAAAATCAATCTTTACTCTTATTTTATATCAATGCAATGGGCTCCAATCTCCAATCCATTTATGGCTATTATGGCTTATGTTCGTCTTATGAAATGTTATGTGAAATGTTGATCACCATGAATAACCAAAATGTCTGGTCTTGGCAAACGCTTTGTAATTCAATATTTTAATTGTAGGTACTTTGTATATTTTGTTTTATGTGGTGAAAAGTAGTGGTGGTCCAGTGGCGAGTAACTTTGCATGTTCTGCAGGAGGCGATGGTTAGATTCCCGTCCAGGCCGACTCGTACCAATGAGTTTTTCGAAATTTATGTACGATTTGTGGTTTCGGTACTACTAGTGAAACTTGGATGTTCAGAGTTTCCAGAATATCAGTGAATACCCTCTCGGGGAATATAGTCGTGAGCATATGCTATATTTTGTTTATATATTTTGTTGTAGTTCCTGGTCGCATCTTCTCAACAACGGAACATCTCTCGACTGCGGTGGTAGAGTCGAAAAAAATTCGTCAGAATTATTTTGAATAAATTGTTTTTTAAATATTGTATTTTTTTAAATTCACCTTTGCAACCAAGGCTAAAAGTCAACAAATGGCAATGGAGAGGGCTATGCTCGGAGTTTCCCTGCGAGTTCGAATCAGAAATGAAGAGATCCGCAGAAGAACCAGAGTAACTGACATAGCCCAAAGAATTACTAAACTACTGCGAGCAGTGGGCGGGGCACATTGCTGGCAGAACCGATGGCCGAAAAGTTCTCGAGTGGCAACCGCGTACCGGAAAGCTCAGCGTGGGTAGGTCCCCACGGTGGACCGACGACCTGGTGAAGGCGGCGGGAACCCGTTGGATGTGGGCAGCGCAGGACCTGTCGTTATGGCGATCCTTGGGGGAGGCATATGTCCAGCAGTGGACGTCCATCGGCGGAGATGATGATGATGATAATGACATTTGCAACTTAAAACTCTACTAGTTATAGAAATCAAAGAAGGGTCTCTCCTTGTGATTGTCTGTCCGGTAATCAGCAAGAGAGATACGGGTATGCGCCCCCGGGTCCTTGAGCTACTATTGTCTCCTCCTTATCCGTCCGAGACAATAGTATCCTTTCCCCCCTTTATCCTATCAAATTTCCCCCATGTCCCATTCCTTTTCTTCCTTTTGCCAATCCAAGGTTGCCGTGCTGATGGATGCATGGCTAGGGGTGAGCCTAGTCGCAAGCGTGCTGGTTGTCTGGTACCGGGTACCCCCAGGCACTAATTTGCCTTCTCCCTACAAGCGGGGCTCTGTAGGGAGTGACTTTGAATTTCCCTAGCTACTCGTGGGACTAAAGATGTGCGAAAAAACTTATAAGCGCGGAAGAGGCGGCGATGTTGTTCGCCACACGTCACGCCAACGGTCATCACGGGGCGAAACGCGGGCTACGGAGTGCCGTATTGCTACGTTGAATGTGCAGGGAGGTATGAAAGATAAGATGGATGAGGTATGCGAAATGATGCAAGAGAGGAAAATTGATATATTGTGTGTGAGTGAGACCAAGAAGAAAGGACAGGGCATTTCTCACCATGGTCCGCTGACAGCAATCTGGTCGGGAGTTGCCGAGACGGACCGAGGCTGTCAGGGTGTTGGGATTGTCCTGTCTGATCGAATGGCTCAATCTATGAAAGGATATGAATGTGTGAGTCCTAGGCTTATGTGGGTCAGACTAAAGGTTGGTTTAACCCGTATCTTTTTGGTCGGTGCTTATGCCGCAGATATGGGTTGCCAGCCCTCGGAGAGAGACATTTTCTGGGAAAGCTTACGAGATACCTTGGATAAAAGTAGACCAAATGAACGCGTAATTATGACAGGAGACTTTAATGCATGGGTGGGTATTAGAAGAGAGGGTTATGAGCAAGTGTTGGGTATGTTTGGTGATGAGAGAGTGAACGGAAACGGTGTGGAACTGCTAGACCTGTGTGTGGAACGGAATCTTTCTGTGATGAACACCATGTTCAAACACAGAAAGATCCATATGTACACATGGGAGAGACAAAATAGTAGAAGTATGATTGATTTCGTAATTGTGGATGATAGAATGAAGAATGCCGTTGTTGACACGAGATCATATCGTGGTGTCAGTGTGGGGACTGACCATTACTTGGTAGTCTGCCGGATTAATGGTCTTCTCAAACGATGGCGCCATCGAGATCCCGAGCCAATTTCTATGTTAGAAAGGATAAAAGTGGAGATGTTGCAAGATGAAGGTATAAAAGAAAAGTATAAGAAAGAAGTATGTCAAAGAACTGTTAATCTTAGGGATGATACGAGAAAAATTGATAAATTAGAGGACATGTGGATGATTCTGAAATCGAGCCTAATTGAGGCAGCTACCAAAGTTTGTGGAGTTGTTAAGAAAAAGAATAAGAGGGCGATGGATAAAGGTTGGTGGGATGATGAAGTACGAAAGGCTGTGTATGAAAAGAAGAAGGCTTGGTTGGATATATTGGCGTTGAAAGCCAATAGTAGGATGACTGGAGCAATGAGTGTAAATGGAGCAATTGAAAATAAGAAACGAAAATACACCGATGTAAAAAGAAGAGTGAAAGAAATGGTAGAAAGGAAGAAAAACGAAATGAAAGATAAGTATGACAGAAAATTTTCTAAAAACTTCAGAGCCAACCAAAAGCTGTTTTGGAAGGAGGTTCGGTTGGCTCGTGGAGTATTGGATAATTCTAAAGTGACTGTGGTTAAATCAGAGGAAGGAAATTTGCTAAGTAAGGAAAATGAGGTGCTAGAACGTTGGAAGGAATATTTTGAAAGTGTTTATACTTGTGATGATAGTAACTCACCCCAGGCATCTAGTAGATGGATGGAGTCGGAGAATTTAGTGATAGATGAGAATGATAACAGCGAGATAACTTTGGATGAGATTATGAAAGCGATGAAAAGAATGAAATTAGGAAAGAGTGCGGGGTATGATGGAGTGTCCGTCGAAATGCTGAAGAGTGGTGGCATGGTGGTGGCAAGTTTGCTTTGCCAAATCTTTAATAAATGCTGGCGAAGCGGTCACGTTCCTGGAGACTGGTGCAAGGCCGTTATCGTTCCTCTTTATAAGGGAAAGGGCTCAAAGCAAGAGTGCAAAAACCACCGCGGCATTAGTCTTTTGAGTGTTGTTGGCAAATTGTATGCTAAGGTATTGATTGAAAGAGTGATAAATGTGAGTGAAGAAAAAATGTGGGATGTGCAGGCAGGATTTCGAAAGGGAATGGGATGTATGGACCAAATCTTTTCCCTAAGGTGCATAGCCGAAAAATACCTGGCAAAGCACGCGAAGGTATATTGTGCCTTCGTGGACCTAGAAAAGGCGTATGATCGAGTGTGGAGGGAAGAATTGTGGTCTACGCTATCTATATACGGTGTTGACGACCACTTGGTGCAGGCACTAAAATCTCTATACGCGGGTTCTAGTGCCTGTGTCAGGGTCAACGGGGCGCACTCAAAATGGTTTAACATCACCAGTGGTGTTAGACAGGGTTGTGTTGCGTCCCCTTGGCTTTTTAACCTGTATATGGATAGCTGTCTGACTGATCTAAAACAATGCGAAAACGGTTTAAGAATGGGAGAGTTACTAGTCAAGTGCCTCCTGTACGCTGATGATCAAGTGATACTTGCATCGTCAGCGGGAGAGTTACAAGACATGGTAACTCTCATGAATATAGCATTGAAGAAAAAAGGAATGAAAGTGAATGTGAATAAAACTAAAGTAATGGTAATGGAGAGGGATGAATGTGTGACTGATTGTTGTATAATGATTGAGAATGAAAAAGTGCAACAAGTGAATGAATTTGTATATTTAGGATGCATGTTTACTAGAGATGGGAAATGTGAGGGTGATGTGCATAGGCGAGTAACAGCGGGAAACAAAGTAAACGGTGCTCTACATGCCATTGTGGCTAGCCAATTAGTGTCCAAAAAGGCGCGACTTGCTATACACAATGGTGTGTTGGTGCCTACACTTATGTATGGCAGTGAGTGCTGGGTATGGCAGAAGAAGCATGCAAGTAAAATTAATGCTGTTGAAATGCGTTCCTTGCGAAGTATGTGTGGTGTGACGCTGAAAGATAGAGTGAGAAATTGTGTAATAAGAGATAGATGTAAATTAAAAGAAGATGTAGTGACAAGAATAGAGAAAGGTATGCTTCGTTGGTTTGGTCATGTGGAGAGGATGAGTGATAGCAGATGTACGAAAGAGATATATGTTGCTAATGTGAGTGAAAGCGTCGGAAGAGGGCGCCCTCGTAGGACGTATGCTGATCAAATCAGTTGCGTCCTACAAAAAGGGGAGGTGCGGAGTACTCGAAACCGACGGGCATGTATAAAGAGATGTATGGATGTGCATGAGGCAAAAGAAGTATGTAAGGATCGTAGTAAGTGGTGCGCCCTGGTCTCTGCCTACCCCACTGGGAAAGAGGCGTGACGTTATAGATAGATAGAGATTTTGTATAGAAAAAGAAAGTTATTCCCAACTTCCACGACGTCGGCTTTGACGATCTACGTTTACTAGTAGAGATAAATTATAAACTCTTAACATGTAACGGAAACTCGAGAATAAAAACAAAATATTTTGAGACACCATATTTTCATTAACAATGAGCGGCGCCCTAGTCTTCATACGGGTACACAACTGAGTTTAAATACACATAAGAATTGATTGAATAACCCGATTGCGATGAAATAAAGCCTAAATGTTAATCAAAACTAGGCTTTATAACTTAGTAAAAACTAAGTAATTTAAATCGGTTCAGTAGTGATGTGTGCACAAAAAAAAAGACAGCAAAAATTCTAATAATTTCCTCAATGCATTCCATTACGTATGACGCCCCCAATGAATAATAATTTTCCAAATGACTTCAATTCATGCACATTCACAATTTTAGCATGCAACTGGGGTTGTCCATTGAAGATATTATCTGGGTAAATTAATACATACATATTCTCACACCATAGGTAGGTAGGCAAATTTACTTGTATCTAATAATCCGATCACTGCAAATTTTTTTTTTTTTATTCTTTTTTTTTTCAAGGCTTTTGTCACGCTTGGTGACAATGTCAGCCTCATAGGTTTATACATATATATATTTTTTTAGCGATCTAGGGCAAGGGACAGCCCGACAAACTGGTATAAGCCTACTGCTCTGCTAGACAGAGGGTCAGCCAACCAGCTCACTGCTCATTAAGGTATAAAATACTAACAGTAATTTTGTAAGTTGGGAATATTTCGCTCAGTTTAGCCTGGTACTTCTCCGGAGGTCCCACCGTATCAACATAGACTTCTGTTATGTTGGCCCCTGAGTCTGCTACTCTCCTGATCAAATCTATTGCTGAGTTCATTGAAACCTGCAATTTATTCAATACACATTCAATGAAATTGTTATTTGTGACAGAAAGGTATTACTGTTGTTGTAAGTACTATTAACATCTTTTCTACAATGGAGAATCGAGGTCAATCCCGAAAAAAGCATGGCAGTGTTCTTTTTCGGGAAAGACGTACACTCAGAGCTACTTCAGATTAGGCTATTTGACCGTGCGATCCCCTGGGTGAACACGGTCTACGTAACAAACGGTCTGGGTAACATTTTCAGATCTTTTACTCCAGTATTTTAGAAGTTAGAGGGGGGGTACGCCCTATTTTTTTACTTTTGAGCGCAAATATCTCGAGACACAAGCATTATAAAGATTTAGTTCCATTGGACAAGACCTATCCAACGACACTTCACTCGATTTATTAAAAAAATATTTTTTCCATCAACCTATTTGTTGTCTGCCTGCTGTGCCGACAGTCGCGGGTTCGAATCCCGTAAGGGACAAATATTTATATGATGAATATGAATATTTGTACCCAAGTCATGGATGTTTGCATCTATATATGTATTCTATATCGTTGTCTAGTCATCATAATACAAGTCCAGGTACTTTAAATGTGACTAGATAATTTGTGTGACAATATCCAAGATATTTATTATTATTATTATTATTTTGATATACTTTGAAAAAACCTTGTTGAAATTTTCCAAATAGATATCTCTTACTTGTGCACATATCTGCAGTAAAATCATAATCTAAATAGAGCATGTGTGTTGTACGGCAGACTCTTCAAAAGGTTCATCATCATCATAGCCTATAAACGTCCCATGGCAGGGCACAGGCCTACCCTCAAGGAGGGTGTATGGGCGTTAGTCCAGCACACGTGCCCAATGCAGATTGGTAGACTTTACATATGCATCGGAATTTCTTCTTCAGCATATGCAAGTTTTCTCACTATGTTCTTCTTCGCCGATTGAGAGCAGTCAGTATAACATACATTAAGTTATAAAAGTGGCATGTTCTCTGTGGGGTATCAAACCCGTAGCTCAAGATTGAGTTTCCATTGCAACACACCACTGACACTCTTTTAAAAAGTTAATACAGAATCATATTTACCTCGTTCAAGGAATGTTTTGCTCGTCTGTACATACAATTTGAAATATAATTAGGTGATATAACTTCAGCAGCCCATCCCACTTTGTTCAACGAGTCCTCTTCCGTCAGCATTTTTGTTAATATTTCATCTCGCTTATCTTCTGTCAGTGCCTTTGAATCAGCACATCCCAGATTTTGTAACACGGTCTTTTCACTAACCGGGCAATATGCTACTCCATACACCATTGGACCTGAAAGTTTTAAACAAACTTTGATTTAAACATAATGATGCAAGCAATAAGAGCGTTGGTGGCACGTTGCAGATGTATAGACACTTAATTTTTATTTTTTTATTTTATTGGATTAGGGAAACATAGGGCGTTAATATATTTACACTTAAATTACAAAACCTAATCAACGAATTAGCCAAAACTTAACAAACAAAAAATTATTACAATACATTTAAACAAACACTTCAATTTTGGAATAAAGTTAGGCCTACCTATTCATAGATTTACACTATAGATTAAGCCATGTCGTTGCCGCACATGGAACAGCAATAGCACAGAATAAATACTAGTGTTTGACTTTTGCATAATAAAAGACCATTTGTTTCACAACTATTCTATAGGATTGATATCTTGCCAAACACAAAACCCAGCTATGGTGACCGAAACAAAAAATAATGTTTTGTCTTGTTTGTTTACATAAGGTTTCACAACTGGCTATCTCACTCTCGATTTCTTTAGTCCATCTTTTAGCGTAAGTAATAAGTTTTAAATCTATGTACCTACTATTTAAATTATGACTAAGCTAAAGGCAAAAAAAAAACAAAATGGAGTAATTTAAAAAAAAATATTGTAAGGATCGGAGTTCAAATCTGCATGGATGCATGCCATTTACCCATGAGTTTTTCTAACTTATGTACATAATACCAACTGCTCTCAAAGGGTGAAGGAAAATATAAGTGGTGGTGGTCCAGTGGTTTGTGACCTCACCTGCCATCTCCAGGCCGACTCTTAGCAATGAGTTTTTTGGAATTTAAGTACGATTTGAAACACCACTGGCTTTTCGTTGAAGGAAAAAATCGTGAGGAAACCTGCTTGCATCAATTTCGTGGCATGTATGGTACCCACTGTCCATTATAAGTGGCGACTGGCTCACTCCCCGTCACACCGGACAGAGTTTCGGTACTGCTAGTGAAACGTGGATGTTCTGAGGTTTCAGAAGATCTCTGACTACCCCCTTGGGGAATATAGTCGTGAGCATACGTATGTATGATGAAAATGAAACCAATACAGCGAGAGCTGGCGAGGACAGAGAACAAGTGGCATAAAAAATTAGAGGCCTATTCCCAGCAGTGGGTGAAGTTCAGGCTGCGGATGAAGAAAGCAATGTTACAAAAAGAACTTACCTAATACCGGGCCCCGACCAGCCTCGTCCACACCTAACATGCATGGTTCAGACTTACAAATAGACGGAACCTCTGAACAATTCACGAAATTCTTCGAATTATCCTTGGTCGTTATGAAATCTTGCAATGCTTTCAGGGAATCCATTTTATACTAATAAGTAATGGTAGAAACTGTTAATTTTTAGAGAACGTATTCAAACGATCTCTTGTTTTATATTTATTTTATATAATCTCTTCCGTTTTGTGAATATCAAGCAGTATTTTTGATAAAATAAAAATATCGAAACAAAAACAACCAAAATCAAATCTTCAGCTAACTGAATGAATGAATCTATCTGTCAAAGCAAAAGGCGCCAATTCCAAAAAACATTCACTCCTGGTTCCTGAGTCAAATCATCTCGAGTCAACTAATTGAGTCATGAACGAAAGTGACGTGAATGGGCACGCAAAACGTAGTGATTGTATACACTTTAAGGCATGCATCTGTGTACCCAGAGCCATTAAAACAAATAAAAAGTAAACGCGAATGACAAAGACAGACGCATCCAGAGTGCATAGCATAATATTTTTAGATGTAGAAAATAGGTGTTCTCTGCATATTTATTTCCAAAATCGTGCACGTAAGGTAACTATATCATTTATTCAATCAATTACTTACAAGTTGATGAAGGTTTCAATCCAGTAATCTCTGAAAACTCATTTGTAGGTTAGAGTAGTGCGATAATATGCAGAACAACCCCCAGGAGCTTTCATGGCAGGCGATTCAGGCTATCGTGGGGGTTAAACTTCCTTCTAACGTGCTTCGATTCGACGACATCGGGTTCAATAACTCCGTATCGAGTGCTGACGACTCCGATTCTGATGTGGAGATCGTCGAAAATGGCTGGGAATCTGACAACAATGTATCTTCGCGACCCGAGCATTCGGACAACGACAAAAACACATCCCCAGACAGAGAGCAGAGCGAGTCACCTATTCTACATCTCGTAGAGCCTGATAACAATAATTCAGGTAAAATTTCATTAGATTACAGAGAATATTTAGAAAAAATGGATACCAAAGATGTTTCAGAGCGAGATCAAATGTCTCAAGTTCAGAACGACGATGCGGACAGCTCTAATGGGAATGTCATGTCTATAGAAAACTACTTGGAGGTGACACTTTCCACAGACTCCGAGGCTAGTCATGTTTGTAGCCAGTGTAACCAGATGTTTCCCACTGACCAACTGCTCTCCGCTCACCGCTGCACCGCTAAACCCGCCGAAGAAAAGAAGTATCCATGTCACGTCTGTGCGGAGAAATTTCCCAGTTACTGGGAATTGCGGAAGCATATAAATAACCATTTCCCTGGAATGTTGGATTCTAAATCCAGCTTCTGTCACCTCTGTCAGAAAGACTACACTAAAACAGGCTTCATGAATCATCTCCGCAAACATACCGGTGAGAGGCCTTTTGTTTGTGAGCTGTGTCACAAGGCATTCTCACAGTCCAGCTCGCTCTCTATACACATGAAGTTCCACCTGAATGTGCGCAAACATGCCTGCACGGTGTGCGAGAAAAAGTTTGTAACCAAGAGTGAGCTGTCTCGTCATATGACTGTGCACACTAAACAGAAGTCCTACTACTGCGGGGTGTGTGACAAAGCCTTTACACGTTCTGACAATATGAAAAAACATGAAAAAACTCATGGATAATTTGAATATTTATGTAGGGATTGAAAGTGTGAATAGCATCATGGACATGTAAAAATTTATTCAATTTGAATATGAATATTTTCAATGAGAACTTAGCTAATTATTTTACTATCTATTTATTTTAAAATGTAATTACTAATTACATTATTTGTGTGTGATGCTTTTCAATGAGTTTTCAGATTCTCCAATTGCCAAAAATTTAGTCATAATGATTGTTTGTTCTAATTTTGCATTGTTTTATACCAAATTGAAGAATATGATCTAGTTCATAACTTAGTCATTATGGTGTGTTTGAGTGTTTCACTCTTGTGGTGTGCTGCTGTAGGTACTTTTAAGGAAATTATTATTTATGCGGTTTTAAATGCATGTTTGGAAGTAATTAGTATAGGAAAATGCCTTCACAGGTGCTCTACAATAAGGTCACAACATATCTCGATCCAAAGTTGCCTTTTTAGATATGATAAAGTGATATTTAAACATGTGGATATAGGTCAAACGCCCAAAGATTCCGATAAGTTTATAATGTTTACATTAGATAGAGGGAAAATACTATAAACTTGAGGCCATCTGCTAAATATGTCACAATTGTTCCTGCTTCTCTTAAAGAGCTTTAATATTATATATTTTTATACCTTTAAGAGGTTTTAAAATACCAGTTGTAGAGTATCGCCTATGCCAAATTTTAGCTAGTATTTCAAGTGATTCTTATTGTTCTATGTTGTAACCAAAGCAATAATGTTATAAATATGTGCCTATTCTGAATACATTTTATGAATTATGATACCAAATAATATATTTTTATATGTAAAACATCATAAAATTAGAAATGTACTGTAATTGAAATGATACTTGATAAGTTAACTGAAGTCAATTATCTAAACTATCAATTGAATATTAATTCTTGACACTTCTTTGAGCCACCTTCTTCTTGAATGGTCTCAGGAACAAGGTTTAGATTAGCCATTTTGAACAATTAGATTTATAAGTATAGTTAAGTTAAGAAAAAATATCAGTCATCACAATTGTTCAGTGAAGTTTAAATACTATTCTTTTAGTATCTATACATTGAATATCATTAAGTTCCCAGAACACATACAAACATTTTTCATGTTTATCACACACATCTTTTATGCAGATTGAAATCCAAAGATAATAAAATTAGTTTGTATCATGGAATTGGCTATTACCAAAGTTATTTATATTTCCAATGTGCCACTTTTCGATTTTATTAACTGGTTGTCAATATCTTAGAATTTTTACTAGGTACATAGAATTAATTTTAGAAGTAGGCAATAATTATAATATATTTATTGTATTTAATAATGTAGATGTTTAACTGCATGACTTGTTTATATGCCTAAGATTTAAATTTGAGCCAAATGGGAAAATTTACACAAAAATCTACAAGACTGACAATAATATTCAGAGTAGATATTAACTTGCACAAAAACCTATTTATTGATATACCTAATGATAAACTGCAATTTATCTAAACTGCACGTTGTTATTGACTCATCATGACAATTAGATTAAGGTCCGTTTGATATAAATTATAACTGTTTTATGAAAAATGTAATAATGTCGATTTTATTAAAGAGTTGTTTGTTGCATTTTATGTTTCATTTCATTACTAAATAGGTCGTTTTCCCTTTGTTCTAGGTTACGCTAGCGATGTCGGCAAGGTTGCGTTATCTTAATCCATATGAGTTACATAAATACCTAGTAAACGTGTATTGTCTGAATGAGAAGGGATCCACGGGACGCCTGAGGCGGGATACCTCGAGAGATCGCACTGACCTCGACGTCATAAGAGAGAACCACAGGTTTCTGTGGGAGGAGGACGATGTAGCCGATACTTGGGAGAAACAGTTAGCTAAGAAATATTACGATAAACTCTTCAAAGAGTACTGTATCTGTGATTTAAGCAGATATAAAGAGAACAAAGTAAGTTTTAGTCTGTTATTAAGAACAGGAAGTTGTGAAGTTAACTCTAAGCTAACAGTTCATCCTATTACTTAATTCATTCCATGACAAAGTAAACTTGACAAAAATTCGTTCCTACTAATTAGCCAATGTTTGAAGGTGGTGGTTAATTATTAACTGTCAACATATTTATTTCGCACTAATTAACTGAACCTTATCTTAATCAGCTGTGTAGGTTGTTTTGTTTATTTCAGTTAGGTAATTGCCTATTTCTAACAGTAATCTAAACTTATTCAAATTGATAGTAGCAACATTGAAGATAATTTATTGTGTTAAATGTTCTCCCCTCATCCAGTAAGGCTGAGATGGGGCCGGTCCCCTCTGTCAATTGCCTTTTTTGCCGTAGAGACCTTCCTTTGTGTGATTTACTAGGGTGTGAGCACAATGGCCGCAGTGCCTTTCTGTAGGCTAAATATAGCGTTGCCTTGTTCTCCCGCACTGTTATACAGTAGCGCACATCTGCCAGCGCCAGCGCAGCGTTGGTTGGACCAATGCCGAAGGTTCAATGAGATTGTGTAACGTCTTATTTAAAACTATTATGGTTCGCTGGCTTCTATTATTATATGTTGAGATGCGAATCAAATCAAATATTACATTACCTATTTATGTAGATATAACGGAATTTTTAAACGCTTGCGTTAAAAATGATTTTTTTCTTCTTTCTTGCTAAGACGAGACGCTCCCGTACTTACGTAGTACTTTGACGTACTTTTTGTTATCAGCTGCAAGGCTGATTCAGTATTCAAAGGGTGTAGTCTACACCCTTTGAATATTGTATCAGACAGGAGGCTAAGCTGGTGGAGACCAAGCTTCATAGCCTAGCCCAACGCCGCAGAGTAGCCTGCACGCTCTCAGGGCAGCTCTGCAGGGTCTCAGACGGTCGGTCTTCTACAGATTGTACTTCGGTGAGTGTGCCCAAGAGCTACATGAGCTCATCCCGCCTTCCCCTTTCTACAATCGGTCTCCCAGACGCACCGCGGGATATCACCCCTTCTTGGTTCACATCATCACATGGTCAGTCGGTTTAGGAGGTCGGTCGGGCAAAGGTTCGACCTTTGAACGGCTGTATCGCCTATAGGTAGGTAGGTACGACCACAATCTAGATCCGGGAATCGAACACGCAACCTTTGTACTGCGCAGTTCGATAACCTTTCAACATAGGGATCCTTTAATTAGTTAATCCTTTGATGCTTAGGAACTATCGTTTTGGTACCTATGTAGGTCGATAGGAAAGAGCACATAATAATAAGAGTAAGGCCTGTTCAAGAAGCTTGGAAAGGTATTGTTTATCTATTTCTGAAATCGGATAAGTAGTTTTTGAGATTACCTCCTACACCCAAACTTATAAATATACTTAACGATTTTTGATGGTCTGAAGCACCTCTTAATATGTAGGTAAATCATTCAACACACTGTAAGTATAGTTTTTATCATAAAAAATTTAAAAATTGGATTGTTATAGAATAATAAAGCACCTAGGTATCTACTACCTACCTATAGCCCAGTCATTTTACGGAGTTTTGTTAGGCGGGGTAGGGAGATTATTAATTGAACTTTTAAACTGTAACCGGTACCATTTAGTGACAAAAAGACTATCCTAAAACATATTAAAAAAAAAAAATTCGCTACGCAACTTAGAAATCAAAACTTTGTGTGCCGGAAGGCTTTTAAATTAATAATATTAATACCAATGCAATCATTTGACTTAGATTTAACAATATGAATTATTTTTGAACAATAAAATAGGCATTGAAATTTTAAAAAATGATGTATTTATTAGAAAATACGAATGTAATTTTTAAAACCTAAGTAGACAAAAATATTTACACCTTGTTTGAAGTATGTATAATGGTAAAACCTTAAATATGTGCACAAAAAAACTTACCATCAGGTTTTGTAGAACGAAATAATAGCTAAATTTTAAAATTGGAACTGTTGTTGACGTGATTTTTATTTTATTTTGGTACATTTCTATGCTCAAATTGGCTCTTCAATATTATACCGAAAAAATATACCAATTATTAATTATTCCCGGCTCAAACCGTAAAATGTCTGGGCTTCTACCTAAATATTTGCAATGAAAGCTCTTTATAACCTTGCCACATCTAAATTGTTTGACACAAATGTACTTAACTACTAGGTACATCAAACATCAGACTTAAACTTACGATATTATTTCCTAGCGGGGTTAGTCAGGAACCTTGCCAACCAACTATCTCTTGAAGAGCGCAGTCGCTAGTCATAGCAAGATAATTTTTAGCATATTTAAAGTATCAAGGTGCGATTTTTGAATCTCATACGTTGAACTCAGCAGTTGAAAATGTATGGAGATACGCATCTTTCTACTGCTGATTTGACTTTCAAAAATCGCACTCCTGGAGTATGATTTTTGAAAGTCAAAAGTATTTATAAAAAACCGTCCAAGTGCCAGTCGGACTATTAGCGCACCGAGGGTTCTGTACACAGATTACCTCTGTACCACCTCACAATCAAAATGAATTTTCTCCGGGATCCTTATAGGGCGAACCCGACAAACATAGCTGGTTTATTACCTACTAGCAACCCGCCCCGGCTTTGCACGGGTGCAAAAAAAAAACCGCATCAAAATCCGTTGCGTAGTTTTAAATAAGATCTAAGCCTACACAGGGACAGACAGACAGACAGCGGGAAGCGACTTTGTTTTTATAGTAGATATGTAGTGATTTGTTTTACTTCCGATTTTGAGTAGCTAACTGCAACTAATTACGCTCTATAGTCTATACCTAATCTTAATACTAGGTAAAAACTTAAACTACGTGTTTGACGTTTGTAAACGCAAAAGTGTACCTATACCTACACGACTGTAGTCCCATTTAGGTACCTACCGTATTAGTAGGCCTTGACTATTTATTATAAGGACTAGCCTTGCGGTAGCGTTTCCCCTCTGTCACTCTATAAGATCAACTTTGGATTTTACATTTTTGCGAGGTAACCCTCGCCCCCCGCAAAAAGTAGCAGAAGTATTTGTTAGTAGAATTACACGCGTAACTAGTCCACCTAGTCAAAGTTAGTAGGCAGTCTAATAAGAAAACAAAATACTGTTCCTTCCTCAAACCCAGAAGAGAGAGTAAGAATATTAAGAAAAAGAGACAAAAAATGGGCGTGTTTAGGAATGTTCTAGAAAACAGAGGGAGAAGGAATATTTGAAAAGAACCCTAAACAATAGGAATGTTCTAGAACAAAGAGAGAGAAGAGATATTTGTAAAGAAACAATAAAATGGGGCGTGTTTAGGAAAATTCGAGAAAGAAGGCGGGATTAAGAAATATCCGGAAGGGAACAAAGGAATAAAGAAAAGACTAACGAAATTCGGGCATCTAGAAAATTCTAAGGGATATATAAGGCCGCGAGTTTGCGGACGCAAGTATCAGTATTGGTTTTACAGTGAAAAGTGCGAAACAAAAAAAGGAAGAAAAGTAAAAGTGAAAAAGTAAAGTGGAACAGTGAGTAGACAAGTGTCAGTGTAGTGCCGTGTCGTGACGTCATAGTGTCGTGAGTCGCGACGTCATAGTGTGTCGCGCGTCGTGGCGTCATAGTTGTGACGTAGTGAACAGTGAAAGTGGTGTGAGGGGAAACCCCGCCAAGAAGGACCGTGTGTAAGTGTGGAACCCAATAAACTCTGTAAAATTGGACTTAGCGTTTCACTCCAATCCCGAAACCCGTCGCTCGTAACAATACAAATCTTAGCGGATACGTATTTCATATTTTTTTCTGGAAATCTCTACTATAATAGTAGCGCTATTTAAATGACCGGAATCGTCCTGGAAGCTGGAAACGAATCTAATCAGTGGGGCTTTCTGGAAAATAAACGATTCATCAAGTCGATACTCTTTTTTTTTACCAATTTTTCATGAATTCCCGTTATAGTAATGTATTATTATTTGGTTGTAAGGGCTTGGTCAATGACTTAATAGCTACTGCGACCTGGATAGATCTATTGTAGCTGTCACCCTAGACCTAAAGGTCATTTCCTAGGCCCACGGACTTCATGAACCGTGTTATGCTTTTGGAGGGGAGGTCCCTAATGTCAGTAGGTGTTATTATGTATCCACCTAGATGGCGACTTCTGCTGATAGTATAGATTGCTGTTAGTAATGTAACCTGTTTTTTTATATGTATTTTTCCTTTAAAATATACAATGTCAATGTTAGGAATTGTTCTTAGAGGATTAATTTAAGATTTTTGTCTTTTAATTTTAATTTAATTAATTTATGTTTGAAAATCTTTGAGCCCTTTTGTAACTTTGAAACTAAACAAAAATATTAACGAAAATCTGACAAACCACAGTTTCTAGATCGTGTATAAAAATTCCATTTAATTTATTATCTAATATCCAAAATAGAATTTAAACTTCATTTGTACGGAGCTCTTACTGGTCTTTTGTTACCACCTGTAAGTATAATAGATGTTATGTTCGTATTAACTTTGTTTAGGTAGCTACGTAGTGTTTACCTAGTTCTAATTATTAGACAAAATTACTTTTAATGAACATGGGTCGAAAAATTTGGACCTGCCATCTTTCAACTGCCATAGAAAATCGATCCGCACTTTTGTATGGAAGGTCCAAAAAATTCTCGTTTTTCGACCCATGTGCCTAAGGGAAAGATTATTAGTTTCATACAGTCTTACAATTTTGATAGTAATTAATTAATTATTAAACTAGTGGTGTATTGGTTCTTTTTTTAATCTCCTAAAATATTAAGCAAAATGATTGTAGGTAGCGCTCCGCTGGCGGGTCGAAAACGAAGTTGTTCTTGGCAAAGGGCAATTCCAGTGTGGAAACAAACATTGCAGTGAAGTAAACGGGCTGAAGTCCTGGGAAGTCAACTTTGCTTACTTAGAGGGCAGAGAAAAGAAGAATGCTTTGGTTAAACTACGTATGTATTTTATCTCACAGATACCTATACGTTTTCCAACACTTGATCACCAATTTGCAGCTTGCACAAATATACAGCTGAATAGTAATCGTTAGCCTTAACACTTTCGCTGCTGACGACCTACGTCGTAGGTCGGGGACAAATGGGCCTCAGTGCTGAAGAACCCACGTAACGAGACAGTTCAATTGCATTTCGCCTGTGCTCATGACCTACCGCGCGAGTCACCAAATACCTTACGCCTGCGCGGGTCACCCACGACGCGAGCCACATTTATCGTTCCAACGTTACGACTGTGCGCCCGACCTACGTGGGGGGTCAAGTTCTATTGCTTGCGCCTGTGCTCATGACCTACAGCGTGAATCACATTAAAAAGAATAATAAAAGAAACTGTAGGTACTACGGTACCATACCGTACTATAGGTACTTTCTGTTTAAATTAGGAAATGTTGATAACTTCCACAGGACTATGTCCAGAATGCTCAGACAAACTGAACTACCGTTCCAAAAAGCGTGAAGTGAAACGACTGAAACGTCAAAAGAAAAAGAGAAAAGATAGGGGTTCAATTGAAGAGGAAATCGAGGAAGAGATCGTTGAGGCTCAACCTGTGTCGACTGAAGAGCCATCTTCTTCGACAGCTGCTACAGAAATCGCGGAGAAAGACGAGTCTTTATGGAGGAAAGGTATGTACCATTTATTTACAAAGTAAGGCAGGTAAAGCCCAACCAGAAGAATCAATAAAACCGGTCAAGTGTGAGTCGGGCTACTCGCGCACCGAGGGTTCCGTGGCACACCACCACACAAGATATTAACTTACAAAAAAGTGTGGTTTTCTCCATGACCTTTAGCGCGAGACAGACTCGCAATTGACCGGTTTTTATTATTTATTATTATACAATATCACGGACACTGCTTACAAAAAACAGCAATTGACTAGAAGACGTCAGCACATGCGAAACGGAGTCTAGGTTCGTAAATAAAACGCTTTGACACCAGTCACCCGTCTATTCAAAAAGAGTTGGTTTTTATCCTTCATCCTGAGATTGTTTGATTGATTTGAGTCCTGTTCTTTGTTTCGTAAACATAAATTCTAGTGTGTCAATTGTGGTGTCAATTTATGTTATACTCGGTTTACATTTATGTAACTGCCGATGTAATCAGAGGGCAATAGAGAGGGTGAGGTAAAAAGTTGGTGGGAGGAAGGGAGTGTCCATACTGTATGTAGTAATAGATACTCTTTCTTATACTGTAGAGTGTAGAGTTTGATCTATACCTGATCACACTAAGTTTGACGCTTGAACGTTTTTACCATTTTTACGAGAGCGAGAAGAAAAAACGAAAGTTTTTAGTATGGGTCCTCATACTTACCCTTAATTTTTAACTTTTTGACATTTTTATTATTTGTTATCAAATCTGCCATAATAACGCACATTCTGTGAACATTTCAACTGTATAGCTATTACGGTTCAAAAGTTAGAAATAGTTAGGACACACGGACGGATTCACGGACAACGTAGGCTTATGCATAGCGTCCTGTTTTGACCCTTTGGCTACGGAACCCTAAAAACCTCGCCATGTTGTGGAAAATCATTGGAACTACTTTTGGTACTGACATAAATGTTATAGTCGATTGCAGCGCCCCCAACCAAGTACCTACTTGATCCTTTATTTGGGTCAAACACCATATCGATTTTAACCCTATTTTCGAAAATATTTTCAATGTGTACCTTACAGTTTCATATCTTCATAGTTTAGAGTTGTCAACTAATTTTAAACGTAAAATAAGTGCTCATTGAAAATAAATATTTTTGTATAAGTGTAGATTTGTACAGGTTAGGTGTAACAAAACACCCTAGTAAAACTTAAGAGGGTACTTTAGGGTTAAACCCAAACCTCATCTGGCAGCACCGCATCCATAGACGAAGAATTTTTTGCCACCGCATCGCATTTTTCCTTCGCTCGATCCCATAGACGAAGAATTTTTCGCTACGCTCCATCTTTTTCCGACACTCAGGAACGGCACGCGGCAGTGCTGTCACAGTATAAGAGAGTATCAGTCTATGGTGCTGTCGCGTTCCACTATCTTATTTGCTCTAGCAAATGACGTTCCTGAGTGACAGAAGAGGATGGAGCGACGGAAAAATGCGATGCGGTGCTGCCACAAGAGGTTCAATTCAACCCTAAGTATTTGCATATTATTTTGCTTCAGGTGTTCAAGAAATTGAAGAAAAATCAAGAGACGAGGAATTTGAGCAATATCTGGATGACTTATTACTGTAAGCTGATTATGATTAGGTACTAGTACAAACAAAGCAATAAAAGACCCAATATAATTTTTTATTCTTTATTGTATCTAATTACAACTTCTATTTTTGTGTGAGTAGGTAAAAAAGTGAATTCGCTCGCTACTGATATAAAAATGGCATCATTTGCATAAACATTTTTTCTCTTTTCGTAACTTTACACCTATCTATCACACTATCTACATCGTGTATGCATATCACATGCATAATTATAAACATAAGTATAAGGTCAAATATAATCGATTTGTGTATGTAATGTATAATTGATTTTAAAGGACTGTCTGCCTGTCCGTCGTTAGTGGAACATGGAAGTTATTCTGACATATCGTTAACTCCTTTAATGTAATTATAGGTATCTAGTTTTTATCTAGTAGTAAATACAAATTTGACCTTACAAGAATATAAACAATCAGTATAGGTGAAAATTAGTTTTGTATGCGATAAAAGTATCCTTGAGTTTCCTATCTCACAACGTGCCTAACCTAAAGCTTCCGAAGATAACAATCTGAATAAAAAAAATTGTACCAAAAACTAAAAAACAAAAGTTGTTCATACGACTGGACAGAACATAAAATAAAATATAAAAGCAGAATACAACAAATAATAATATAAATTGCATAACTGTTATGTACAGTATCTATCTACAACAAATACCTACAACACTATTTGACATATTCAACATTATAGTTTAAAATTACAATTTCAGAAATGCCCAATATGGCTTTGCCAATTTTCACACCATAAAGTTCAATTTGGTAGTTCTCTATCATTTGAGTTAATACAATCAAACGAGCCAATTCATTGCAAAAGATACTTTCAGAGTCTTTTCATAACGTTCAGTGGGGTCATCTACAATATTTAAGATTTCTCAATCAAGAAACCCACAAAAGCCTTCTATTTTTATACTATACTTTTATACGTTTTTCTATTGGTCTAAACATACAAATTCGAAAGAAAAAAACGTGGCCACTTTCCCATTGTTTTGATATTCCTAAAAGTGGAATGTGTAGAACCTATATAAGTATACTATCAAAAAATTGCTTTTAGGCTTTTTACCAACTTACTACAAGTTAAGAGTCGTTTTTTTTTTCAATTAGGGTTTTCATTATTGACAAATCTTTAATATTGTGATGACTGAATTGTAAAACGACTCTTAAAGCGAGCGTCGTTTTTTGTAGTGAGCTTCTCCCAGAAGGATGAAAATTTTATGTAAATATAGACAGATTTCGGCCTTGCTCATAAGGTCTCATTTCAACATGAAATTACCATCATCAATTTATCACACATTAGGTACTTCTTTCACAAAATAGAACCACACATCATGCATAACAAGAACTACTAATTATCAAACATACGTACGAGTAATCAAAAGCCATTTGGATAAATGTTTTTTTTAAGTGCCCTTTTCATATAACATCTAATGTAATACGGCTACGAGGCCATGAACTGAATAGTTGATGACATACAGAGGGGAAAGTTGGAAAAAATGGACAAGGGGTTCCAAATATATTCGTGAGGTGTAAAGTTAGGTTAAGAATAACCCAACATTACAATAAACAAAACAAAGTCCTTTACTGCTCAAAGATTGACAAAGCTGTTTTATTGTTAATTAGTATTGAATTAGACATAAGTAAAATAAAAAATCTATGCATTTCGTAAGCGTAGCAATAACATACAGATGAACTGGAGTGTAATTTTTTTTCACACTTTCTAATTTTTATATGAATTTTCGACAAATTCGCAAGTAAATTAGAATCTGAGAAACTCAAACATAACACCCCTGCTGATATTATCTAACATTACGAATGATTTATAATTCAGCGCGTGAATCTTTCACATAGCATCTCATTTGCGTACTTCGCACACTATAGCGTGCCGGGTCACAGCACATTGACGGATTTTTTATTTGACGTTATGCTGCAGACGTTGTAAAAAGTGCCACTTGGCATAGAACACTACGACGGGCCGCAATTGCAAGGACGGAAATCCGCCGCGCAATAATGCGACCCGCTCCGGCCCGGTGTAGTATGCTGTATGATAGCAGTGCCGTGACACTCAGAACAAAATCGTAATTGTATGAACTACACTAGATTGTATGGGCTCCAAAGATTTAATACCCTAGCTCTACACTAGCTTCATACTATTTTGGATTTCGAAGCTAGTTAGGCAGTGCCGACTCTTAAAACGTAGTGATTCCATTCTCTTTGGTATGATAGATCATAACAATTGTATATAACCGGTTTGGGCGGATTTTTACACCGATACGGCCCGTCGATATGGTGCTAATGCTGCGAGAGTGTGTTACAAATCGTAAATACACGTTCATATAAGCACACTTATACGAATCTCGAACCGCTGCTCTCTGCATAAATGGTGATGTTAGGGTTGAGCCCATAGAGAAATTACGCGCTTACTCCATGGTTGAGCCACATCTGGCAGCACGAAGTCGCATTTTTCACGCTTTGTCCTTTTCGATCGCTCAGGTCGCAGCACTTCCGGTGCTGTCGCATTCTCACTATCTTTCTTGCTCTAGCAAATGACGTTCCTGAGCGACAGAAAAGGATGGAGCGTGAAAAAATGCGATTCTTCCTGCCAGATGAGGTTCAACCCTTAGTAGCTACTAGGCCAACATAGCTTTATTATAGTCCCTATCAGTACGCACTACTGCATGGAAACTTCATGCGCATTCGTGACATGCTAGAACTAGTTAATCGAACAGCTAAATTGTCTTAGCCAAAATACATATGGAAGACCTCACAAATTGACCACAAACATATTGAATGGTATGGAAAGTTAATTCTTATTATGTAAGGCCGTTTAATTGCTTAGAATGTAAGGTCAAGCATGGAAAATACACATTTTCCCGTAGGCATTATAATTCGCGCTTTTCAGTTTGTTTATATATGAATAAAGTATTTAAAACAAAAGTTGTAATTAAGAAAATATAAAGGATTTAAAAAAATCTGAAAATATGAATAAATATATTTTTAAAATGGCGGTAACCGTTGTACGTAAAACTATTTAACTTAATCATCGTTTTTCTTATTCGAACAAAGAATTTCCAGTACTTTTAGAAAAAAAAATCTTTCGTTTTACAATTTCGTTACACTAAAATATAATTACAACAAAATTGTGAAATGCCGGATAATAATATGCTCTTAACTGAGGATAGCTGTAATAATTCAAAGAATATGGCAAACAACGCAACACTAGTGCGGTAACAGCATCACAGATAAAATTGACCAATCAGCGTAAGTAACAACATTACCAAGATAAATCAGTGAGATTTTAACTTAAAACTCCTATTATGATTATAATATTCATAAAATCTTTTCCGTTATTTTTGGAAAAGCGCCGTTCGATGCTAATTTTATCTCAATCATCATAGGGATCATAGCCCAAGCACAGGTAGTAAGTTCACCGAGTAGAAGAGATATAAATTTATTTGTGTGTCTTGGAGATGTCTTCGTCATCGGAGCAGTCCTCGTCGTGTGTGTGCGTGAGGCTGCGAGGCGTCTCCGGACGGACGTGCGGCACCGAAACACTTCCCTGCCGAATATAGAAAAACAATAGAATATACAGGGTGTCCGGGTAAACAGATGTATTACTTTAAAAGGCTTATCACACAAGCTATTTTTGAGCGTAGGCGTTGCAACTAAATCGCCGCGAATTTAACGTTATCGCCGCGACACTAATTGACCTTTTTTTTTTCAAATGTGTTTCCTCAATCCAGTCCTCAGGACAAGAGGGGGTCGAAGATGTAGCGAGCTTACCCAGAAGATGCCTATTCACTCGTACTTTTAAGTAATTCGGGTTGTAAGCGCTCTGAAATACTGACGCATGCAGGGCATTCCACTCCTTGGCTGTGCGCATTATAAAAGAATCAGAAAGGCACTTAGTGCGGATTTGTGGGATAATAACCAAGAAGTGGTGGTATCCCGCGGTGCGTCTGGAAGTCCGATAGTAGAAAGGGGAAGGCGGGATGAGCTCATGCAGCTCTTGGGTACTCTCACCGAAGTACAATCTGTAGAAGACTGACAAGCACGCTACTCTGCGGCGGTGGGCTAGTCAGTGAATCTTGGTCTCAACCAGCTTACTGTCGCCAATGAGTCTCCTGGTTCTGCATTCAACCGAGTCGAGTGCGTCTAGTTGATACTTGGCTGAGCCATCCCATATGTGGCAGCAATACTCCATACAAGATCGGACCTGAGCTTTGTACAACATTAAGAACTGTCCAGAAGTGAAGTACCGCTTCACCTTGTTTATTTCACTAATTGATCTTAAAATATCGCTGCGTTCTTGCTTTCCGTCAACGCCTACGCTCAAACATAGCTTGTGTGATATTGCTCTGATCTGACGGCAACAAGAGAAACTTACCCGTCCAACCTTCGTGTCGTGTTTGATGAAACAAGATTACGATTAAATTAATATTTAGTACTTTTAGATGATTCGATTATAATCTAGAATCATGGTTGTTTAATCATAAAAATATTAGAAAGACCGAACCTCGCCACTCGTGTTTCGAATGTTTATGGAATGCTTTCAACGACAAACTAGAGAATTCTCTTTCTAACTAGGGTACTGGTATACTGTGTAAATGTGTGGTCGAGACATAATTCTCTGTTATGTTCACTCGTTTCCTTACGATTTTTCCTTCGCCGCTATGTTCACTATTTCTCTAGTATATTCAGACACCACCAACACCGAACACCACAAAATTATCATGAAGAAATATGGTACATTTTTCTTTCTACAAGATTCTGTCTGCACTTTCCTGGTATTTATCTCGACACTTCTAAGGTTATTACCGCGTACATCAGTCATATTTAGACCTCCTATAAACAACCCTATGTGATGTGAATAATCTGTATTTATTATTACTCTAGCAATATTAAAATGAGGGCCATCTTCGAAATTGCGAGAAAAATCTGTTATTTCATACAAAACAATCAGGTTATGGTTCTGATATTTTTTAATACCTTGAACAATATTTGTATTCTTTATTGTTAAGTATCTAGTCACCATAATATTAGAAGTCTAGGCATAGACTAAGGAAACTATGATCTGGGCTAGACCTGTGTGAAAATATCCAAGATATTTCCATTATAGCCTGACCAGTAGAATAAAAAACCTCGCCATGTTGCGGAAAATCATTAGAACTAATTTTTGAACTTGAAACATTGTCATTAAAGGTTATAGTCGATTGTAGAAGCAGGTTTTTTATTTTTCTGGTCAGGCTTTAATATCGCTTTCAATCAATAAATTATCAATGCGAATATTACCTTTGAATCGGTGTGGTCCGGGTATGTGTGCCCGAATTCTTCTGATGTCTCTTCACACACGTTCAACGTACGTTGGGAACTCGCGTTCCTTGTCCTGCAAAAATGGACGCTAATTTATAATAAGGAAAGAACAATTTGCAAAACATCAGATATATGAAAAAAAATAATCAAGGCGAAGAAAACAACATAAAAAATTGTTTTAGGTCCGCCGTAGATTATATAAATTTCTGTCCGAAAAATTCCACACATCAAACAGAATCGACGTAGGGTCCGGCAAAATTCCGTACGTCGATTCTGATTCCCATTAAAATTCTTATAGTGTGCAGCCGCCCTTAATGAGATGTTATTTCTGTTTTCCTGCCTTTTAACTAGAAGCCAGGCTCGTCAATAGTTAGGACTTGCTAATGAACCAGTGATGAACATACATTCATAATTCTTATACAAACGTACCATTCGGAATTTATTACGACCGTAATACCACAATTCGGACAAACTATAATTTTGTTACAATATTTAAAAAAAACAAACAAGCAACTTGATATGTTTTATGGCTATGTGAAAAAAAATAGGATTTTTCAAATCGTTATATAAGGTCTAACAAAATTAGGTGAAACTATTTTAAGGGTATAAAAATCAGCTGTTCCATACAAACCTACTCAACCTAAATGTATGGGACAGCAGATTTGTTTTTCGCGATTTTAATATTGATCCCATAGAGAAAGTTGTTCAGTTTGATGGTCTGATCATCCCCTTAAAATAGTTTCAGCTAATTTTGTTAGACCTTATATATCATGAAGTACTAACAGTAGGAGTATGGTTTGCTGATATGTGTAAATTGAACATATAATTGAAGTTTTGATTAGAGCCAAAACACGATTAAGACACATTTTCTCGATAGAAAAACAAGCCAAAGTAGCCTCCGTCTTTATCGATAAACGCTTGGAACTGCTAAACGGTGAATAATAGAAACACGAGACTTGATTTAAATAAAAGAGATTGATATTTTATAAAATTTGATTAGAGCAGAATTGAACTTACATAAATAGTAGAATCACAATTAAATAAAGTTTGTTTTACGCTTGCGCGCGCACCGCCCCATCTCTTTCTCGCGCATCAGGCAGTAATATAAGCTATCACACGCCCATTTCGCTTCAATTATTTTTCGACATAGGCCCTTAACTTCTCGTATGCCGGGAACTACAGAAAGTAGAAATCAATTGTTTTCGTCACGCGGATCCGCGTTCCGGCATGTAAATAATTTAATTGGCGATTTCAGACGATGGAGATAATAACCGTTCTCTAGGGGGGTAACATAATAATAAAAGCAACCTGTCAATAGTGGGTGTGTCGACAGTGAATCGCTGCTCGTGGGCTACGGTGGACTCGTGCGGCATCAGCATGGCGGGCGCTCGGAACATGTAGCAGAACGGATAGTACATCAGATTCAGAAACGAAGCCGCGTACAGGTCCGCATACCTCACCACCTGCACATTACAGTATTATAATAACTCGCAGACCACTTGACTTTAAATGGTACTCATAACTTTTGATTGAATGAACCGATTGCGATGAAGTAGGGTTGAGTCTCATCTGGCAGCACGGAATCGAATTTTTTTACGCTCTATCCTTTTCTGTCGCCCAGGAATTTAATTGGCTAGAGGGAGAAAGGGCGCAGCACTGCCGATGTCTTTCTCGCTCTAGGAAATGAAATTCCATAGCGATAGAAAAGGATGGGGCATTAAAAAATTCGATTCCGTGCTGCCAGATGAGGTTGAGGGTGCTTTTCCACCAGAGATGTGCGAGGTAGCGAGGCTGTGAGTGAGGAAACAATCCGCCAATAGCGCGCTCGCTCGATCACTTCATTGGGAAATTGAAGCACTCTTATTGGGCGATTTTTTCCTCGCTCACCGCCTCGCTACCTCGCACATCTCTGGTGAAAACGCAGCCTTAACCCGTAAAGCTTAAATATTTATCCGAACTGATCTGCAGGGTCCAACTTAATAAAACTGACAGCTTTCTAAGAAGATGATCAGACCATCAAACTGAACAACTTTCTCTTCTCAACATCGAAATCGCGAGAAAAAAACAGCTGTCCCATACATTTAGCTGGAGTAGGTTTGCAGCTTTGTATGGAACAGGTGATTTTTTTTTTTTCGCGATTTCGATGTTGGTGCCATCAAGTTTTTCAGTTTGATAGTCTGATCATTCCCTTAAAAAGTGTCAGCATATTGAGAAGAACCCTATATTTCTTAGTATAATGTATGTCTGGGTAACTGAAATAAACGAACCTGTGAAGAGAAGAACGTCTGCCTAGATCCGGATCGGAACAGCGACCCCAGCATGCCGTACGCGAGGTCCATCTTGTGTGTGACGTCACGGATGGAAGCACGGAGCTTCGAGATGTCCGGCTTCTCCTTTGTACTCGAGTCCAGGTCTCTGTAAAGTTAACATACAAAATTATGAGAGCGTAGCGTCTAGGGTTTTCGATTTAAAGGAATCTTCAACAGATTGAACTGAATTGGTCGTTTAGTACCAAGCCCACGACCAGTTTCTATAAGTAGTGTTATTTTTCATGTGAGATAAGTGTTGATGCCAAGCAATATTATTGTCTTCCTTAATATGCTGGCTGATTTTTTAAGGCATTTTTATTGCATTGCCACGTTGTATGTACATAGCAGTGGCGTGCACTCAGGGTAGACACAAATACAGTAAAACCCTCATAATTTCGAAAGTAAAAGCATTTTGTTGACTAATTGACTTTTAATTGTTTAACTACCTGTTTTTAAACAAATCAAAGTCATTTAGTAAACAAAATGCTTTTTAGTTTAGAAATTATTAGGGTTTCACTGTTTTTTGCCCGCCCGGAGTGCAGAACACTAATAATTTCTAAACTTAATAGCATTTTGTTTACTACAGTTTAATACAGGTAGTTAAACAATTAAAAGTCATTTAGTGAACAAAATGCTTTTAGTTTAGAAATTATTGGGGTTTTATTGTATTTGTGTCTGCCCTGAGTGCACGCGCCTGCTACATAGTAATAAAGTAATTGCACGTGAGATCTTAGTAATTTTTCAACAAGCTCGCCGATTGCCCAGGATGCGACAGTGGTGTCTGGGGTTTAGTATGTTACTCGCAGAGGCTCAAGTTATAAGTACTGCTTTATTTATTTATTTCTGGCAACGGTACAAACTTAAACATAACTTTAACTTCTTTATGAAACCAGTGGTCATCATCAGCCTCTACCTTTCCCACTTTTGGGGCAAAGGCTCCTTATGATAAAGGAATACAGGTGTTAGTCCATCACGCGAGCGCAATGCAGTGCGGTGGACTTCACAACGCACGCATCACACTGGACGCATCAGAATTTCTTCTTCAGCGTTTGCAGGATTCCTCACGATGTTTTACTTCACTGTTTGAAAGTAATCTGTATTAGGGTGAAGCCAAACGAGCGTAATTTTGTGAGTTGTGAGTCACGTATTTTGAGTTCTTTTCATATAAAGGCTGAGGTCATAGACAATGCATTCCCGGATTTTATATGAAACGGACTCAAAATACGCAACTCACAACTCACAAAATTATGCTCATTTGGCTTCACCCTTACGTAATTACATAAGTAAGTCACACAACTCATGTTACGTCGTGCGCGCGGATTCAAATCCGGCTCTAATGATTGAAAGTCTATGTCAGTCAGCAACGCGCCCGCCACCGTCGCTTTCTCGACAGAACACTTACTTGTACATATCTCCCAACTGTATATCCAAGTTCTGGAGCTGCGCGAACAGCTGGCACTTGTCGGTCCATACATGTAACTCCTGGACCAATTCCGGCACGATGAGGAATGTGCGCCAACCGCCTATCTTCTTCGATTTGAGGATGTCTCCGAAAATGTGGTCCCCGATGTAAAGCACGTCTTTACCCTTAGCGCTGATCAGCTCGGTGAATACGTCGCAAGACCCTGGAGGCGTTACAAAGTTATATTAGAACTAGAGTTTACCCGCGACTTCGTCCACACAAATTATATACCAGATTTTAAGTCAAATCATAAGCTATCAAATAAAAAAATTTCATCAAAATCGGTTCAGTAGTTTTTGCATGATGCTCGAACAAACAAACAGACAGACAAAAATCTAAAAAAAGATTGACTAGGAGTCGAAGACCCCTAAAAACCATATCGTAATCTTTTTCTTATAAATATCTTCAATGTACAGACACACTTCTGTTATAGTTTTATAATTGTTTAGATTCACACTTTCTAACTTAGCGTTACGGCCCGTTCAAACCACAAATAATAGAGGGATGGTGTCTGAACTAAATACGTTAGGGATCTTGATCACTTTTTTTTTTCAAAAACTGAGGCAACGTGATTTAGTTTGTCCCACTTGCATGTCTAGGGTCCTTGCACACAGAGAGCGGTCACGCGGTCACGCGGTCAAGCGTTCTGCGTTCGCATTCTATTTCTGTCTGACAGTACCCTGAAGACAGAAACAGAAAGCGAACACCGAACGCTTGACTGCGTGACCGCTCTCTGTGTGCAAGGACCCTTAAACGTTCAACCAATCGCTACGAAAAAATCGTGTGCAGATAGCTTATTGAGTGGAGACAACATAGGATACTTTTCATTCCAAATGAACCTAGTGAATAGCTCTTGCCTAGATACATCTCATAGGATTCGTTCGTAACAAACAAACACATTTAGGAATTTATTAACACTAAGTTCTACGGAATCCATGTACAGTCAGCAGCAATAAGTTGTATACACTTTTGTTCTATGTCGTAGTACTAAAGTGTATTTAACTTATTGCTGCAGACTGTACGTATAATTATTATCATCATCTCAGAAAACGAAACAAGGAAAACATCGTCAGAAAACCTGCAACTAAAATCGGATATGTTATGTAGCTATAACTACATGGGCGAGCACAATAGACCAGTAAGTGGTCGCAGTGTTAAAATAAAAGCTACGGCTTGCAAATAGCCCATGGTAGGCTAAACTTTTCAAGTACGCGGTCTACATTAAAACTTAGATATACCTGGCGGTCTACATTCAAAAACAGTAAGTCTGACATATTTTTTTCGATAATGTTTTTTTATTTTGGTGGTAGATGTTAAGCATGATTAAATTCTCGTTTGTTAACCGATACCGATTTTTCTTTATATCATAGAAAACATTCAAACTCTATTTTTTGTCGCAATATTGAAAACATGCAGTTTCCAAAAATCAAAACTTTCAGAAAGTATGTCGTAATTTATTCTTATAGTCATATCAGGGTTTGAATATCCTCGACCACTACAGATCGAGCATCAATTAATGGCCCGATTTTAATAACTGCCAATGACTTCGTTAAAGAGAAAACCATGAAGCTTCGATGTCTTGTACAGTTTCAAAATTCGATAACAGTATTTCAAATTCCACATGTAAGCCCAACTGTTCAACGAAACTTTGTAAATTTTGGTTATAGAAATAGGAAAAATTACGCTGTGATTAAAAAAAACGTTTTATTTAATTTTACTGAACTCCTCGCAGGCTACCATAATAATGGAGTAAGAGCGCGTAATTTCTCTATGACCATAATAGTCGTCGCGGTCGACGTCTTACCACCCCTGCAATCGATTATCCCAAATAATAATAACACACACGCCACGGTAAAAAAAAATTGTGGTCTATTCTAAGGCCAGGAACCACACGACAAATAAATAAAACTAGCGTTAACCCGCGACTCCGTCCGCACAAATTATATACCAGATTTTAAGTCAGATCATAAGCTATCAAACAAAAAAGTTTCATCAAAATCGGTTCAATAGTTTTCGCGTGATGCTCGATCAAACAAACACACAAACAAACGGACAGACAAAAACTCCAAAAATTGCTGATAAGAATCAGGGACACCTATAAACCATATCGTAACCATTTTTTTGTTAATATCTTCAATGTACAGACACACTTCTGTTACAGTTTTATAATATAGATATATAAAAATAAATAAAATAAAATAACAGAAGCACATTGCAGTTTTCTAGTTGAATATCGTAATATTATTATTTTTAATCCTGGCAGAGTCCAAAGTCGACTACGTTTGTAAATAGATTATCTCAGTCGTAAATAAACATTTTCTATGAATCAAACGAGAAAAACATCTAAAATTTCCTCTATGCACTTACGTAATATATGATAACAATGGGATACAAACTTAACGCTTATCAGGTCATGTTAACACTATACGATACTCAAGGATTCCATTATAATGTATAAAGCGTAGCGTATCACATCAATACAGTCATAGCGATAACCTAATAATCGGTTATAAGAAATTAAAACTAAACCGTAAACCGTTTGTATTGTACATAATCAAAACGCAGTATAAAGAAATCAAATGTTCAGTTAGTTATCTATAAAGGGTGAAATTAATATCATTAGCATCCTTTTAAACTAAGAGTCTACCCATCAAACTGAACATCTTTTACTATGGGTGCAAACCGATCGGAGCCAAAAAAATTAGCTGTTGCATACATTGGAGTCGCGAACTCGCGCGTCGAGATTGCAGTTTAGTATGGAACAGCTGATTTTTTATTTGCTCCGATCGGTTTGCTCCCATAGTAAAAGTTGTTCAGTTTGATGGGTAGACTCTTAGTTTAAAAGTACAATTTTACCCTGTAGTTAGGCGTATCCAACTAGGATGGGCTGCTTTCGGGAAACTGCGTCATATTTTCTCCTCGGTCCTACCATAATGCCTCAAAACGAAGATGTTCAATCAATCCGTACTGCCAGTGATGACCTATGGTGCGGAAACATGGACCCTGACGATAGCACTATTTCATCAATTCAAGGTCGCTCAGCGAGCTATGGAGAGAGCTATGCTCGGTGTATCTCTGAGAGATCACGTCAGAAATGAAGTGATACGTCAGAGAACTAAAGTTTTTGTCAAACTCAACTCGTAAAATGTCGAATAAGCGTACCGTAAGTAACCAGTAATAAACGTATGGAACTAAAATAAGTTACGTGGGCGTCCTATAACGAGTGGATTGAAAATGGATGCTGAATAAACTGTACCTACATTAATGTCAGGATTATCTTTGAACGGTTGACCTTCCACGTTACTACGCAATTAAAATATGCTTTATCCTGTGCTATGAAACGTGTTTATATGTATATAAAAATATGTATAGGTATTGGTTTCTCGAAAACAACTGTATATCGGTTTATTTATGGATTTACAGGTGTTTGAGATAATAAGTTCGTTAGAATAATTATCAAAATAAATCCTGTTTTAGCCAAAAATAACCTTTAATTTTATATTAAATTGTAATTAATCTTGAATTTGTTGTCGAAGTCGCCATAGCCGAACACGGTTAGGATGACTATAGTATACAATCTTGTATATTTTTAGTGTAATATAATGTTTTAACGGCTCAAACAGCTTGAAAAAGTAAAACTAAAACCCTAAAACCACCTGTCAAAATCACGGAGCTGTCTTGGACGCCCTATAATAACAAGTTACCTCCTGAGTAAACTCGTCCTTCATGCAAAGGTCCAACGTGGTGTCCCATCTTGAGAGCTCCCGTCAGTGTGTCGACCTGCCTTAGAGTGGTGCCTTCGCCGAAGAACAGAGGCTTCTTCGCATCAACCACGATCCAGTCGAAGTACGTCTTCCAGTTCCTGTGCGGCTCTCCGGCCTGCGATAATAAAATAACACATTAAACAATGGCTTACTGCGAACAGAACCGGCCTTTTCAATAAATGATTTTCCGAAAGCAATTATACGAGATATAGTACCAAATAGCTCGAAAGATGGCGTTAATTCGAGATGTAACCTTACAATTAAAAAAATATAATAGTTACAAATACCTACGCAGGAATACAAAAAAAGTCACTCCATTAGCGGATGCGCATTTATTTTAACTTATATACATACATACATAAGCTCACGCCATCGTCCCAGGGGGTAGGCAGAGACCACGAATCGCCACACGCTACGATTTATAACTCTGACACACCTCTTTAGCCTCATTCACATTCATACCACTTTTCATTCACTACCGTCGATTGAGGATGCTACGCATTTGCCCTTTTCGGAAAAAATCATTGATTTGATCATGGTAAGTATTTTAACTGTTTTAGCCTAAATCCTAATCATCGGACCCAGGTCATGTCAACGCCATCTATCGAGGCATGAAGAACTACGTTTAATTAAACTAGCTGTTAGAAAACTCCTCACTATCTCAATATAATAATAATACAGGGCGCCCTCGTTGGACGTATGCTGATCAAATCAGTTGCGTCCTACAAAAAGGGGAGGTGCGGAGTACTCGAAACCGACGGGCATGTATGAAGAGATGTATGGATGTGCATGAGGCAAAAGAAGTATGTAAGGATCGTAGTAAGTGGCGCGCCTTGGTCTCTGCCTACCCCACTGGGAAAGAGGCGTGACGTTATAGATAGATCTCATACATACATAATATAATACAAGGTCTTGTCTAAATTATGTGACAATTGAAAAATCAATTCTCATGCAACTTTAATCTTATATATAACTTGCATTGCAGTTTTGCTGTAGATATGTGCTCATTATTTCATCTCGACTCGTAATGCTGTTCAACTGGAATAAAAATTTGTGGAAATTTATTCTTTGTAAACTTAATAGTTCGAAACTACTCTGAAACTAAATATGCAAATGAAATAGAATCGTATGTGGTGAAAGGTCATGTCGAGAATAGATTGCTTGCATGCAAGCAAGGGAAGAATTACACAACGTAAATACGTTGTGTAATTCTTTCCTTGGGTGTCGTACGAGGAGACTAAGAGATTAAAGGTTTCTCATGCAGCGTTTATGTCAGCGAAATGCTAGCCACATCTCACCACTTGACGCGTCATTCCATGCTGAAACTTAGATTGCTAAATATGAGCAATGCTACAACTGCATTCTTAAACAGAAAGTTGTCTAGCTGTAGAAATGTAACCACCCCGTAAGGGATTGCGGTCGTAAGTTTATGTATGTATTTACGTTGTCCGGCAACATAGACACGCGTGAGTGGAATGAGTAAGCTCTTACCTTCGCTCCGTGCGGGAAATCGAATAAATAGCTCATTATCTTGTCTGTGAAGTTGTAGTCGCTGTTGGTCAGTATGAACAACTTGGCTCCACTCTCTCTTATCCTGGCCAGGAACATCGGTAGTCTCTCATCTTTCTTCAGGAACAGGTCGACATTTTCTATAGTCTTCTTTTTGAGGTCGCCGTGAATGTGGACGAAGTCGACTGCGTTTCTTACGTCTTGGAAGATAGATTTGAATGACATCGCTAGGTCGCCGCATCTCACTCCAGACTTCACTCTTTTGAACAAAATAAAGTTTATATTAACAATAATGTTTAGGAACGTTTTTGAACACCCCCTCATCCCTATTTGCGGCTACAGTGGTTTGCATACTTCACCTTCAACTTCAGCTGCAGCTTCACCACCAAGCTAGTGAGAAAGATAAATACAACCGTTCATAAATTCCGAAGAACTTTGTGATACAGGCCCTGTACCCGGACTTTCGATTTTATCGCGACCGTTTCGGTCCGAACATCATTGTAATAGAGTTGACATTGGAACGAAAACGTTCACTCAGTTGCGATGTTCGAATGTCCGGGTAGACCGCCTGGGTCAGGAATCGAACCGCCGCCTCGCCCTGATTGAGTTGTTAGCTCTCTTCCGTATGGGCTATCACCGCCCCTTTTATAGGGTCCTTTCTTAATATGCTGACAATTTTTTTTAAAGATGAACTCAGCAGAACTCAATACGTTGAACTCAGCAGTTGAAAATGTATGGAGATACGCATCTTTCTACTGCTGATTCAAAAATAATACTTCAGGAGTGCGATTTTTCAAAGTCAAATCAGCAGTAGAAAGATGCATATCTCCTTAGTAATCTTGACATTTTCAACTGCTGAGCTCAGCGAATGAGATTCAAAAATCTCACTCCTGACCATCAAACTGAACAACTTTCAGGGACCAACAATGAAATTGCGAAAAAAACAGCTGTTCAATAGATAACTGCTAAAGTTCTTGACCCAAATTTATGGGACAATAGATTTTTCTTTCGCGATTGCATAGTTGGTCCTAAAACAATATAGATAGTTATTTAGTCTGTTGGTCTAACCATCCCCTCAAAAAACTGTCAACACATTAAGAAGGAACCTGCTATATCTGCTTTATGTTTCCAACCGCTCATAAATCAACATCTACTTGAAAAGCCCCAAATAGTTATGAATACTCCTCTAACATAGTCAGATTACCTCTAAAACTTAAAAAAAGATGTTCACCAATCAGGGCAGTGAAAGCAAACCCATAATCAATGTTAAATGTAAGCCAATGATTACCTAATCGAGGTCACACGCGCCCTAAAGATTCCGCTAGCTGTGCAATGCATACCACTAGTGTTGAAACGTAAATTTTTTGTTTATAAAAGTCTAGCAACTCTACTCCGGAAACATGTTTAGTTTTTACATCCACATTCTAAGTATCATATCGATGAACCGGAGTGGTTCGTGGTAAAGTTTACGTTAGAACATCTGTATGATAAATTCTTATCTAAACTATTATAAAACTGTAACAGAAAGTGTGTCTGTACATTGAAGATATTAACAAAAAAAAGTTACGATATGGTTTTTAGTTGTCCCTGATTCCCTAGCACCAATTTTTGGATTTTTTATCTTTTTTGTGTTTGTTTGTTTGGTCGAGCATCACGCAAAAACTACTGAACCGATTTTGATGAAACTTTTTTGTTTGATAGCTTATTATCTGACTTAAAATCTTGTATATAATTTGTGCGGACGAAGTCGCGGGTTAACGCTAGTAAGAATATAAGTAGGTACCTAAAACTTCTACGATTTTATATTGCTCTACGACTTCTATATTATAGTGTTTAGATCAGAGCAATACGAATAGTTATACGAAAGGATTAACCTACTTTATTAAAATGCATATTTCCATTGCCTTATTTATAGTTAATTTTAAACGAGGCCTTAAGACTACCCATGGGTTCGAATTAAAACATTCCACTGTTAAGAAAATCTACATAAATAGGTGGTGGTTTTCGTTTTAACTTCAGTATGTGCTTGTTTTGTGTGTACCTAGCAGGTACACACAAAACTGCTTTTGATAAAGTTAGTTAGGACATTTCTATTGTATTTTAGGTTCTCTTGATTGAGAAATCTTAAATTTTGTGAAAAGGGCGCCAATTTGAACACTAACTAAAGATGTCGTAATTATTGTACAGACAACTGCAAGTATATACAGTTACTTCCTTTCAACCCAATTACATGAATAAATATCCTTACTTAACGAAAGTTTCATACAAGCTGCTAAAAGATGAACGAACAGGTGCGCACATACCCCGGCTGAGTATATGAAGCTTTTATTCTGTAGGGATATTTATTCATGACCCTACCCAATGTTGTATTTTCATGTTTGTTAACTTCGATGCTCGGTAAGGTAACATATTACATAATTATCAAACACAACAACAACTGGGATTTTAGACCTGTTCATTAAAACTTTCTTTTTCTAACTTATGTTAAGTAACGTCGACTGTTCTCATACGGTGAAGGAAAACATCGCGAGGAAACCTGCACACGCTGAAGAAGAAATTCCGATGCGTATGTGAAGTCTACCCATCCGCATTGGGTCCGCGTTGTGGACTAACCTACGCTGAGGGTAGGCCTGTGCCCTGCTGTTGGACGTATATAAGGTCTAACAAAATTAGGTAAAACTGTTTTAAGGGGATGATCAGACCATCAAACTGAACAACTTTCTCTATGGGACCAATATCGAAAAAAAATCAGCGGTCCCATACAAAACTGCAAACATAACTCGACTGAAATGTATGGGACAGTTGATTTCTTTTTGCGATTTTGGTATTGGTCCTATAGAGAAAGTTGTTCAGTTTGATGGTCTGATCCTTCCCTTAAAATAGTTTCAGCGAATTTTGTTAAACCTTATATATAGGCTGTGATGATGATTAATTAAAACAGTCCAAAGGGCGCTAAAATGTAGATAGAACTCACATTGCTATCATCACTAGCACAGAACATTATAAGAGTGGTTAGAAGTGCAAAGTAGGCGTGGAACGCGTGCCACACTGTTATGCAATGATTCGCATAACAGTAGTATGGCGCGCGGCGTGGTGCGAGAGAGATACGTCGTTGTAGCAGTGTGAGTGGTAAGACAAGTGGCGACAGTCGTCTCGAAGGAAAAGCGCTACTTTGGATTTCAAACCCCTTATAATGTTATGTCATCACATTACTAGCATCTAGATATCGTTTGTAGGTGTTATCGATCCTTACCTCGTGTACTGCGGCGAGTTGGTGAAGAAATCTATGAGACATGCTATTAAATATGTTTCCGGCAAGTTGAATAAGGTGTTCAGCACATAAACTCTGGACTCGTCGAGTGTTAAGAACTTGTTCGGGTACAACTCGTATACTTGTGAACTGAAAGAGGGGAACATTTATTAATCAATTGTGAAGTTGAAAAACTTTCAACTACGGATCTTCTAGGGGTGGACGACTGGACGTATATCTATCCGCGGTGAATTTCCTTTCAAGTCTTCTGAAGATTCGGCCGATTTCCGGCGGATAAGTGTGCGAGGTGTCATAGAATTTCATACAAAGAATTCAAAAATTCAATTCTTTCGCCTCCTTCAGCTCGATGGCGGCGTATAAAAATGCGTCATCCTTAAAATCTACTTTGCGGTCCGTCAGAATAAATTATAAAACCACAGTATGGAGGAAACTTGGAAACCGTGAAGAAAAATCAGCTGTTCCATAAAAAGCTGCAGTACCAACTCGACTCAAATTTTATTTTCGCGATTTCGACGTTGTTGGCACCACAGTATTATTTACTGATAACTGCTAATTTTTGATCATTTTTACTGGAAACACCGCCTACCTTTCTTCTTTCACCGTTTCCTCTACCCTAAGGTTGTCTGGAAGAAATCGGTTCTTAGCGATAAGACCGCTTGATTTTGTGCCTCTTGTATTTTTATCTCTGTATTTTACTGTTTATGTTTTGGTGTTAAATAAAGTATATTTGATAGATTAACTGATTGGCACCACAGTAAAAGTTGTTTAGTTTGATGGTCTGAAGCACCCCCTTAAGTATTACTAGGGTTATGTTACACCCTGTATAAAAATGAATGTTGTTATATCTATCCGAAGTTAATAGACTTCGACACCGGATGACCGATTGCGATGAAACTTTGGTGGGTTGTTGTTCGCATGCCCGAAAAGGTTAATGACAAAAAACCCGCCTAGCAACGCATGCTGGGTACGGCTCGAAAAAATAAAACAGTGCCGTGACTGACTGGCAGACAAACACACCTAAATCAGTGAAGATAGATAAAAACAACGTTAGAAATGCAATATATTGTACGGAGGATGTAGAGGTACACTATCACTCAGTTGCAGAAACGCTCATTAAAGTTAATCCTTCATTAAATCTCTTGCTGTCACTTTTTGTCTTGTTGACGAAGAAAAAGCTAGCAAGAGATTTGTTGGAAAATCAACCCCTCTATTAAAGAACTTTTTTAGCTTCTTTAAATATAAAATTTGGATTTAAATACACATAAATAGACTTTTTTAGTTACAAAATCAATAAACTTACTGTTTAAGAAATTCAAATCCATGCACGCATACTAGAATGTTGCCATAAGCGTCAACTTTTAACAAGTTACCATACAATGTGTCGAACCATAGACCTCTGAAACACAAAATCACCATTAAAAATATGACATTTAAAAAAAAAACCTTCTCCTTGGGCTTCGCAGCAGTTGGGTTTAATGATTAGACGGCACGGTAGCTCAGATGGTAGTGAACCTGCCTGCTGTGCCGACGGTCGCGGGTTCGAATCCCGTAAGGGACAAATGTATGATGAATATGAATATTTGTACCCGAATGGATGGATGTATGTATTCTTTATCGTTGTCTAGTCATCGTAATACAAGTCCAGGCTAAATTTGTGTGACAATGTCCAAGATATTCATTACTTAGAATGTAAACATACCTCACGGGAAAAGAAGGGTCGTATTCAAATTCTAATATTTCACGAGGATATCCTTTGGAAACTAGTCTTTCTTTGGTTAAATTGAATCCTAAAGTTTCATACTGTGGCGATTTGTATTCTGAAAAAATATCATAATTATTTTTGCTTATATTCTCAAAGAAGACCGTACTTTATGTATACACAGTAAGGAACCATTGTTCCTTACTTTGTAAGTACGGTTCATATTTTATAATATTAATGACTAAGTATATACTTTATACAATAGGAATAGGTAATAAAATATCAGAATTGATGTAGTGCATTATAAGTACATACATTATTAAATATATATATGTACCTATATATGTTATTATTTTTCTTCACTTACCAGCCAATGTGTAGTCCATATCAAAACCGTAAAACTTGACATTTTCTAAATGTAGTGATCTGTTCACGAAGATTCTGTAACAAAGAAAAACAAAACCTTCAGTAAAATTTTTCAGGACTAAATCTGGAAGACTTCATTGGATGTAATAAGATCGTTTTATAGTTCGATTTTCAAGCGCCAAATTTCAAGTGTTCAAAATATTATTTTGCTGAATTTGAACAACTCTTGCTAACAAAACTCTATAAATTTCTTAATCAATACAATGTATTAATATCTGAGAAGGCGAAAAATGCTTAGTAAATTTGCTACATAGTTTGTATTTATAGTGATTAGTAGTGGTATCAGTTCTATTTTTGAAAAGTAGCACAAACTAAGGCAACGTGACAACGACCATATTGTAGGTAGGTAGGAACCAGCCGCTAGAAGCGAAAGTTGTTATATCCGGTCCAGAAAACCGGGCCCTATGCGTAAATATGGAATAGTTGTTATGCTAATCATTTTGTGCAAACTAAACTGACACAATATTATTATTTCTTTCAATCACACGTTGATTACAGTAGTACCAGGTTCATAAGTCTTACCGATGTACTTGCGCAGTTGAAAAATTTGAATACCGCGCGTAATTATATTGACCAATCAGGATGTGCCACCTTCAATCCGTTTACGCTATTGGCTTATTTGTTTTCGCGCCCTTTTCGCTGCTATCCGACTTTGCACCCTTTGATTACTAAATGACTTCGGATTTTGACGGGGACTCGGGGATGCTGCGCAAACGAAGATTGACGAGCGGAATTATTTTCCTGGTCGTACTGTACCTATATATATCAGACTAGAGCGGACTGTTCTAGTTTTAACCTGCTTAACCCCCTTAAGAATATAGTCCTTCATACGCATATAAGCGAAGTTTGATCCTATTTTCAATACGTTAAATTAAAGTTAGTGAAATTTTTTAAACACGGTCTAGAAACTAATATCCTAAAAACCCTATGTCAATAAAAAAATAATATTTAAAAAAATACCCTTGAGTTGAGTGTTGGATAGATAGATCCCCTCATTATTAGACGACCCGGTTGGTGTAATGGTTACCACGCCGGAGCTAAACCAGGGGCCTGGGTTCGAATCCCGATTCGGTCATGGATGTTATACATATGTGTGTGCCGTTGTACATAACAAAAAGCCTATGGCTTACTCATCATTACAAATTACAATGTTATTTGAGAGTTATTTATTTTATTTATTTATTAGGTGCTCGCGTTACAAAAGGAATTCAACCAAATTTCATCACTTAAAATGTTGTTGATATTTAGAAAATTTAAAAAAAAATTTATTTCAGCTAAGTCTTTGGTACTTGGGGACTGATCTCTTGCAGCCGCCTAACTTTGCTCTGATCCAAGCAGGGAATACCATCATTTTCCAACAGCAACAAACAGGCAATAGTTACTACCACAGAACATTATAAGAGGGGTTAGAAGTGCAAAGTAGGCGTGGAACGAGTCGCCACAGGTTATGCAATGATTTGCATAACACCATAAGGCGCGCGGCGTGGTGCGAGCGAGAGGGCATGAGTAATTGTAGCAGTGTGAGCGGGAAGACAAGTGGCGACAGCGGTCTCCGAAGCAAAACCGCTACTTTGCATTTCTAACCCCCCTCTTACAATGTTCTGTGGTTACTACATTTAGTGCAAAAATTTGACTATTCTTTAAAGTAATGAAGAAATAGCGATTGAAATAGTGTTGATATTATTCATAGTTGTCTTCGCTATCTAACAGGAGATAAATATTAGTGTAATCTCAGTACAAAGAAAATGTGATGTATGAATAAGACATGACGACTTCATTGTATGACTTCCTTGCTATGCTTAATAGAGCAAAACAAATGATACCTATCCTATGATGCATTGATGATCGATCGAAAAGAACTTTTTTTAAACATTGATTTTCAGTTGATTCTTTTTCTTTTGTATTTGCAATAACGACTAATATCTATAAAGTGTAAACATAAACACACATCGTACAAATCGAATACTTAAACTCCATAAAACTGAATAAAACCTTTATAAATAACTCGAAAATAAGTTTCAGTAGTAGCACCGACATTGAAACTACGAAAAAAACTGCTTTCCTATACACTTCGCCCGAGTAGTTTAGGTACTGGCATTTTTCTTTGATCTTAGTAACATTAACGAAGGGAACAACAAACTATCGCGATTTGTACTATGTTGGTTCCATAATGAGCGTTTGTTCTATTTCAAGCACCCCTTAAAATAAGTTTACACCCTGTAGGTATTCATAAAATCTCTAATTTCTTTTTTAATTTGAATTTTCTTACACAACATTTGTCTACATTTTATGCAATTTCTAATGGAATTGTGTATAATGTATAATGTTGGAAATTTGGAATACCTATCTCAATGTTTGTCTTTCGGTAAGAAGATGCAATTTTGATGATAAAAATCTCTAATTTCTTTTTTTATTTGAATTTTCTTACACAAAATTTGTCTACATTTTATGCAATTTCTAATGGATTGGTGTATATGTATAATGTTGGAAATTTGGAATACATATCTCAATGTTTGTCTTTCAGTAAGATGATGCAATTTTGATGATAAATTTAATGTATGGACTTGTCAAAACGTACTCCGATGAAAGCCTCTGAAGTTGGAACATTTAACAACGTTTATACACTGCACAAGATTCTTACATTTTAGAATCGTATTTAAGGTCAATGCCGCAAGCCATACTGAATGCTACTAGTTTTCCCTCTAACAAACATCTTATACAATGTGCAACAAAGCCATACTAAAAGATTGGTTTAGATAACAATTGCCACGATCAAAAGTCGTAACTTTGATTGGATAGATTAGTGCAATCGCTCCATCGCTAGCGTAGATTGTTTGACAGTTATCGGACGCAGCACGCGATCTCGACTTTACCTACAAGTTTGATTGAAATACGACGACATGGAAAGGTTACTTAAGAACACTGTACTGTTGTATCTCTGCTACACTCTATGGTCCGCCACACACAGACGGAATTGCGATCCGGAATGCTGATTCAGGATTCAGTGTTGTCAACTATGGTTACAAAAAATACTAGTGCTGTTTAAAAAATGCTTTAAATAAAAATGTATGAAACGCCAAATGAATGACAATAATTGCATTTTTAGGTATTTATAAAACAAACAATTTCTATACATGATAATTACTATCATGTGATGAGGTCATGACGTTACGAATGTTGCGATGATGGTTTGTAAATTGTATTCCAATATTAATGCAACTATATCAAAAGACTATCGATAGTTTTAGCATTAGACATAATCTGCGTACAAAATGGCATGAGCCATTATCACACAAGCGGTTTTTGAGCGTAGGCGGTTTCGCACCTATGCCGCAACGACGTCGCAACTGCACCGTCACGATACGGTATCGTTCCATCAGCACCTACGCTCAAAAATCACTTTTAAATATGCCACCTAAAAAATCAAAAAATCACTATATCTAGTGAAAAAGTCTCTGAAAGCGGCAACACTCCATACGGAATCTAATTCCGATGTTTATTCCGTATGTATGTGGCGGACCTTATTCCGGATGTATGTGGCGGACCTAAGACTATACTACTACTAACTTACAATTTAGATGTAAGTATTAACCTGTTTTTCTCTATACAACTTAATTTTATTCTTTCATAGAGAAATAAAATTCTTAAACCGTAAGATTACTTTAAATAGTTTCAAAGTGTTATCCAAGTCAGTGGTGACTGGTGAGATATTCATTTAAGATTAGATTGGGAAACTAGAATATTTGCTTGATCATCAGCCTAATATAAGTCCCACTGAAAGGCACAGGCCTACCCTAATGAAGGGCGTATGGGCTTAGTCCTCTACGCGTGCTCAATGCGGATTGGTAGACTTCACATACGCATCAGAATTTCTTTTTCAGCTCATAATTCAGATTATAAGATATAAATAAAATTATGGATTAATTACTAAGATGTTTTTAAAGTATGGAAATGTTGATGAAAGACGCGAATTTTTCACCTGCCTTCACAAAAACTTATATTATCTCGAAAACTAGAATCTGCGCACTGGACCCTTTTGGCTTGGATGCCCGCAATTAGGATTCGTACCTAGCAAGTTTGCGCTCAAATCTGAAAATACTTAAAATCCTGACCTGGTATATCCTTCAAGTTCAGGTCCACAACCGTTAGAAATGTAAGTGCTGTATATACAAATCGTATATTCTGTGGTGGCCTAACGAACTAAACGCCAACAGGAAAGTATATGAGAATATTTAGAATGAGACTGTAATACTGGTTGCATAGAGTAGCTAGTTACACTTTATCAGTTATCTAGACTTCACACGTAGGTATCTAACTGGTTACATGTGTCATGTCGGAGCGGTCGACCTTAATGTTGAAAATTGCGTTGACCTAAATCAACTAAAATGCTGCCCTGCATCGTGTTTTTTGGACTGCATGTCATATGTGACTTTGAAGTCACAAATACAGTCCAAACACGAAGCGAAGTAAATGTACAAAAATATTGAAATGTCAACCAAAAATAGAATTAATTATAAATAACCCGAATTTTAATATAAATAAATGTCATTGAAAAGCAGGTCAAGTGTTCCAGATTAAGAATTGCCACATTGGCGCCAAAAAATGTCATCCATCTTCAGATTAATTCTGACATCGAAACGTTAGATGACAACGTGAACGTAAATATACCAGGAACTGTGGCATAATTCCAGCATTTCCAGCACTAATGCCAATATAGAGTACCTCCTAAGGTAACCGTCATGATTGTTTACATAATGTTGACAAATTAACGATAGCTACATGTTTTAATGGACTGCTTACAAAATATGTTGTTACACAAATTGGTCGTTTAAACTTTCTGGAGTTATTGAAACACCTGTTGATAAAACAGACGCAGAAAAATTGTTTTCGCAATGTCATGTTAGGACATAGCTGAGCTGGTTGTCATCACCTAGTCATTGTGTTAACATGACGAAGTGTAATTGCGTCTTCAATTCTTCAAAACTTCAAGGTACTTAAATCAGTACCAAATTATTTAACATGTCCTAAAAATGTGACAATGAATAGATTGTTGCATGAAACTAGCATACATTTTAAATTTTTTTTAGCATTTTTTATACAGCTAGGTAGTCACACATTATAGGCCATAATTATAGCATCTATGCTACTCGTACCATATACAGGGTGTCCGGTAAGTAATGGATAACCTGGTAACTACCGATAGAGGACCTCAAACCCGTTCAGAAAATTGACTTTCATGTCTAGTAAAAGTGCCACGGTTTTCGAGATAAATAGCAGAAAGTCCAAATGGACTTTAAATTTTTTTCTGTAATTTAGGACCTTTGTCACGGACACAAAAGAAGAGATTTTAGCAGTCAGTATTTTGCATAATATTCTTTAAGAGCGGTGCTATCAGACATACATAGGAAAGTTAGTGTAGAGGATCATGCCCATTCTAATTATGGTGTTAAACTCATAAAATTGATTCTCTTTACTACAAAAAATAATCGAATTCCATTCTAATTTAATCCTAATAAAAAAAAATACAAACAACTATAGCGACCAGAGTTTTGGTAAATTCCGTTCCGCACGGAAAAAAATCACGGTGGAATGATAAACCGGTGTGAAATTGGTAGCCAAAAGTAGTAGCTTTTTATAACCTGACCAAATTAAGGAGTCGTCAATTTTAATAGACTATTTAGCTTTAAAAAGGTATGATGCAAGAGACCTGAAAGGTTAAATTGTATGTAGGCAAAATGTTTGAATACTAAGCTATATTCTAAGATAAATTTTATCAGGTTTAATAGGGTACGAGTGACTGATATGATCGATAGAACGTGAGAGTATATTTTTCGCTATAGTACCCAATAAAATGCTAGCTACCGGTATGATGCAAGAGACCTGACAGGTTAAGTTGCATTTGGGCATAATACTTGAACACTAAGCTATATTTTAAGACTAATTTTATTTGGTTTGATATGGTACGAGTGCTCGATATGGCCGATAAAGGTGAGATATTTTTTTTTCTTCGGTACTAAAAAAAAGCTACTGCTAGATATAGGTATGATGCAAGAGACCTGACAGGTTAAATTGTAGAAAGGCATATTGTTTGAATACTAAGCTACATACTAAGATAAATTTTATCAGGTTTGATATGGTACGAGTGATTGATATGATCGATAGAACGTGGGAGTATTTTTTTCGCTATAGTACCAAATAAAAAGCTAGCTACTGGTATGATGCCAGAGACCTGACAGTTTAAAAAGTATATAGGCATAGTGTTTGAGTACTAAGCTATATATTAAGATAAATTTTATCAGGTTTAATAGGGTACGAGTGACTGATATGGTCGATAGAACGTGAGAGTATTTTTTTCGCTAAAGTACCCAATTAAATGCTAGCTACCGGTATGATGCAAGAGACCTGACAGGTTGAGCTGTTTTTAGGCATAATACTTGAATACTAAGCTATATTTTAAGACTAATTTTATTTGGTTTGATATGGTACGAGTGCTCGATATGACCGATAAAGGTGAGATATTTTTTTTCTTCGGTACTAAAAAAAAAGCTACTGCTAGATACAGGTATGATGCAAAAGACCTGACAGGTTAAATTGTAGATAGGCATATTGTTTGAATACTAAGCTTTAATCAAAGATAAATTTTATCAGGTTTGATATGGTACGAGTGATTGATATGATCGATAGAACGTGGGAGTATTTTTTTCGCTTTAGTACCAAATAAAAAGCTAGTTACTGGTATGATGCCAGAGACCTGACGGGTTAAAAAGTATAAAGACATAATGTTTGAGTACTAAGCTATATTTTAAGATAAATTTTATAAGGTTTAATAGGGTACGAGTGACTGATATGATCGATAGAACGTGAGAGTATATTTTTCGCTATAGTACCCAATAAAATGCTAGCTACCGGTATGATGCAAGAGACCTGACAGGTTAAGTTGCATTTGGGCATAATACTTGAACACTAAGCTATATTTTAAGACTAATTTTATTTGGTTTGATATGGTACGAGTGCTCGATATGGCCGATAAAGGTGAGATATTTTTTTTTCTTCGGTACTAAAAAAAAGCTACTGCTAGATATAAGTATGATGCAAGAGACCTGACAGGTTAAAAAGTATATAGGCATAATGTTTGAGTACTAAGCTATATTTTAAGATAAATTTTATCAGGTTTAATAGGGTACGAGTGACTGATATGATCGATAGAACGTGAGAGTATTTTTTTCGCTATAGTACCCAATAAAATGCTAGCTACCGGTATGATGCAAGAGACCTGACAGGTTAAGTTGCATTTGGGCATAATACTTGAACACTAAGCTATATTTTAAGACTAATTTTATTTGGTTTGATATGGTACGAGTGCTCGATATGGCCGATAAAGGTGAGATATTTTTTTTTCTTTGGTACTAAAAAAAGCTACTGCTAGATATAGGTATGATGCAAGAGACCTGACAGGTTAAGTTGCATTTGGGCATAATACTTGAACACTAAGCTATATTTTAAGACTAATTTTATTTGGTTTGATATGGTACGAGTGCTCGATATGGCCGATAAAGGTGAGATATTTTTTTTTCTTCGGTACTAAAAAAAAGCTACTGCTAGATATAGGTATGATGCAAGAGACCTGACAGGTTAAGTTGCATTTGGGCATAATACTTGAACACTAAGCTATATTTTAAGACTAATTTTATCAGGTTTAATATGGTACGAGTGATTGATATGATCGATAGAACGTTAGAGTATTTTTTTCGCTATAGTCCCCAATAAAATGCTAGCTACCGGTATGATGCAAGAGACCTGACAGGTTGAGTTGTTTTTAGGCATAATACTTGAACACTAAGCTATATTTTAAGACTAATTTTATTTGGTTTGATATGGTACGAGTGCTCGTTATGGCCGATAAAGGTGAGATATTTTTTTTTCTTCGGTACTAAAAAAAAGCTACTGCTAGATATAGGTATGATGCAAGAGACCTGACAGGTTAAATTGTAGAAAGGCATATTGTTTGAATACTAAGCTACATACTAAGATAAATTTTATCAGGTTTGATATGGTACGAGTGATTGATATGATCGATAGAACGTGGGAGTATTTTTTTCGCTATAGTACCAAATAAAAAGCTAGCTACTGGTATGATGCCAGAGACCTGATAGTTTAAAAAGTATATAGGCATAGTGTTTGAGTACTAAGCTATATATTAAGATAAATTTTATCAGGTTTAATAGGGTACGAGTGACTGATATGGTCGATAGAACGTGAGAGTATTTTTTTCGCTAAAGTACCCAATTAAATGCTAGCTACCGGTATGATGCAAGAGACCTGACAGGTTGAGCTGTTTTTAGGCATAATACTTGAATACTAAGCTATATTTTAAGACTAATTTTATTTGGTTTGATATGGTACGAGTGCTCGATATGGCCGATAAAGGTGAGATATTTTTTTTTCTTCGGTACTAAAAAAAAGCTACGGCTAAATACAGGTATGATCCAAGAGACCTGACAGGTTAAATTGTAGATAAGCACATTGTTTGAATACTAAGCTTTAATCAAAGATAAATTTTATTAGGTTTGATATGGTACGAGTGATTGATATGATCGATAGAACGTGGGAGTATTTTTTTCGCTATAGTACCAAATAAAAAGCTAGCTACTGGTATGATGCCAGAGACCTGACAGTTTAAAAAGTATATAGGCATAGTGTTTGAGTACTAAGCTATATACTAAGATAAATTTTATCAGGTTTAATAGGGTACGAGTGACTGATATGGTCGATAGAACGTGAGAGTATTTTTTTCGCTAAAGTACCCAATTAAATGCTAGCTACCGGTATGATGCAAGAGACCTGACAGGTTGAGTTGTTTTTAGGCATAATACTTGGACACTAAGCTATCTTTTAAGACTAATTTCATTTGGTTTGATATGGTACGAGTGCTCGATATGACCGACAAAGGTGAGATATTTTTTTTTCTTCGGTACCAAAAAAAAGCTACTGCTAGATACAGGTATGATGCAAGAGACCTGACAGGTTAAATTGTAGATAGGCATATTGTTTGAATACTAAGCTACATACTAAGATAAATTTTATCAGGTTTGATATGGTACGAGTGATTGATATGATCGATAGAACGTGGGAGTATTTTTTTCGCTATAGTACCAAATAAAAAGCTAGCTACTGGTATGATGCCAGAGACCTGATAGTTTAAAAAGTATATAGGCATAGTGTTTGAGTACTAAGCTATATATTAAGATAAATTTTATCAGGTTTAATAGGGTACGAGTGACTGATATGGTCGATAGAACGTGAGAGTATTTTTTTCGCTAAAGTACCCAATTAAATGCTAGCTACCGGTATGATGCAAGAGACCTGACAGGTTGAGCTGTTTTTAGGCATAATACTTGAATACTAAGCTATATTTTAAGACTAATTTTATTTGGTTTGATATGGTACGAGTGCTCGATATGGCCGATAAAGGTGAGATATTTTTTTTTCTTCGGTACTAAAAAAAAGCTACGGCTAAATACAGGTATGATCCAAGAGACCTGACAGGTTAAATTGTAGATAAGCACATTGTTTGAATTCTAAGCTTTAATCAAAGATAAATTTTATTAGGTTTGATATGGTACGAGTGATTGATATGATCGATAGAACGTGGGAGTATTTTTTTCGCTATAGTACCAAATAAAAAGCTAGCTACTGGTATGATGCCAGAGACCTGACAGTTTAAAAAGTATATAGGCATAGTGTTTGAGTACTAAGCTATATACTAAGATAAATTTTATCAGGTTTAATAGGGTACGAGTGACTGATATGGTCGATAGAACGTGAGAGTATTTTTTTCGCTAAAGTACCCAATTAAATGCTAGCTACCGGTATGATGCAAGAGACCTGACAGGTTGAGTTGTTTTTAGGCATAATACTTGGACACTAAGCTATCTTTTAAGACTAATTTCATTTGGTTTGATATGGTACGAGTGCTCGATATGACCGACAAAGGTGAGATATTTTTTTTTCTTCGGTACCAAAAAAAAGCTACTGCTAGATACAGGTATGATGCAAGAGACCTGACAGGTTAAATTGTAGATAGGCATATTGTTTGAATACTAAGCTACATACTAAGATAAATTTTATCAGGTTTGATATGGTACGAGTGATTGATATGATCGATGGAACGTGGGAGTATTTTTTTCGCTATAGTACCAAATAAAAAGCTAGCTACTGGTATGATGCCAGAGACCTGACAGGTTAAATTGTAGATAGGCATATTGTTTGAATACTAAGCTACATACTAAGATAAATTTTATCAGGTTTGATATGGTACGAGTGCTCGATATGATCGATGGAACGTGGGAGTATTTTTTTCGCTATAGTACCAAGTAAAAAGCTAGCTACCGGTGTGATGCAAGAGACCTGACAGGTTGAGTTGTTTTTAGGCATAATACTTGAATACTAAGCTATATTTTAAGACTAATTTTATTTGGTTTGATATGGTACGAGTGCTCGATATGACCGATAAAGGTGAGATATTTTTTTTTCTTCGGTACTAAAAAAAAGCTACTGCTAGATACAGGTATGATGCAAGAGACCTGACAGGTTAAATTGTAGATAGGCATATTGTTTGAATACTAAGCTACATACTAAGATAAATTTTATCAGGTTTGATATGGTTCGAGTGATTGATATGATCGATAGATCGTTAGAGTATTTTTTTCGCTATAGTCACCAATAAAATGCTAGCTATCGGTATGATGCAAGAGACCTGACAGTTTGAGTTGTTTTTAAGCATAATACTTGAACACTAATCTATATTTTAAGACTAATTTTATTTGGTTTGATATGGTACGAGTGCTCGATATGGCCGATAAAGGTGAGATATTTTTTTTTCTTCGGTACTAAAAAAAAGCTACGGCTAAATACAGGTATGATCCAAGAGACCTGACAGGTTAAATTGTAGATAAGCACATTGTTTGAATACTTAGCTTTAATCAAAGATAAATTTTATTAGGTTTGATATGGTACGAGTGATTGATATGATCGATAGAACGTGGGAGTATTTTTTTCGCTATAGTACCAAATAAAAAGCTAGCTACTGGTATGATGCCAGAGACCTGATAGTTTAAAAAGTATATAGGCATAGTGTTTGAGTACTAAGCTATATATTAAGATAAATTTTATCAGGTTTAATAGGGTACGAGTGACTGATATGGTCGATAGAACGTGAGAGTATTTTTTTCGCTAAAGTACCCAATTAAATGCTAGCTACCGGTATGATGCAAGAGACCTGACAGGTTGAGCTGTTTTTAGGCATAATACTTGAATACTAAGCTATATTTTAAGACTAATTTTATTTGGTTTGATATGGTACGAGTGCTCGATATGGCCGATAAAGGTGAGATATTTTTTTTTCTTCGGTACTAAAAAAAAGCTACGGCTAAATACAGGTATGATCCAAGAGACCTGACAGGTTAAATTGTAGATAAGCACATTGTTTGAATACTAAGCTTTAATCAAAGATAAATTTTATTAGGTTTGATATGGTACGAGTGATTGATATGATCGATAGAACGTGGGAGTATTTTTTTCGCTATAGTACCAAATAAAAAGCTAGCTACTGGTATGATGCCAGAGACCTGACAGTTTAAAAAGTATATAGGCATAGTGTTTGAGTACTAAGCTATATACTAAGATAAATTTTATCAGGTTTAATAGGGTACGAGTGACTGATATGGTCGATAGAACGTGAGAGTATTTTTTTCGCTAAAGTACCCAATTAAATGCTAGCTACCGGTATGATGCAAGAGACCTGACAGGTTGAGTTGTTTTTAGGCATAATACTTGGACACTAAGCTATCTTTTAAGACTAATTTCATTTGGTTTGATATGGTACGAGTGCTCGATATGACCGACAAAGGTGAGATATTTTTTTTTCTTCGGTACCAAAAAAAAGCTACTGCTAGATACAGGTATGATGCAAGAGACCTGACAGGTTAAATTGTAGATAGGCATATTGTTTGAATACTAAGCTACATACTAAGATAAATTTTATCAGGTTTGATATGGTACGAGTGATTGATATGATCGATAGAACGTGGGAGTATTTTTTTCGCTATAGTACCAAATAAAAAGCTAGCTACTGGTATGATGCCAGAGACCTGATAGTTTAAAAAGTATATAGGCATAGTGTTTGAGTACTAAGCTATATATTAAGATAAATTTTATCAGGTTTAATAGGGTACGAGTGACTGATATGGTCGATAGAACGTGAGAGTATTTTTTTCGCTAAAGTACCCAATTAAATGCTAGCTACCGGTATGATGCAAGAGACCTGACAGGTTGAGCTGTTTTTAGGCATAATACTTGAATACTAAGCTATATTTTAAGACTAATTTTATTTGGTTTGATATGGTACGAGTGCTCGATATGGCCGATAAAGGTGAGATATTTTTTTTTCTTCGGTACTAAAAAAAAGCTACGGCTAAATACAGGTATGATCCAAGAGACCTGACAGGTTAAATTGTAGATAAGCACATTGTTTGAATACTAAGCTTTAATCAAAGATAAATTTTATTAGGTTTGATATGGTACGAGTGATTGATATGATCGATAGAACGTGGGAGTATTTTTTTCGCTATAGTACCAAATAAAAAGCTAGCTACTGGTATGATGCCAGAGACCTGACAGTTTAAAAAGTATATAGGCATAGTGTTTGAGTAGTAAGCTATATACTAAGATAAATTTTATCAGGTTTAATAGGGTACGAGTGACTGATATGGTCGATAGAACGTGAGAGTATTTTTTTCGCTAAAGTACCCAATTAAATGCTAGCTACCGGTATGATGCAAGAGACCTGACAGGTTGAGTTGTTTTTAGGCATAATACTTGGACACTAAGCTATCTTTTAAGACTAATTTCATTTGGTTTGATATGGTACGAGTGCTCGATATGACCGACAAAGGTGAGATATTTTTTTTTCTTCGGTACCAAAAAAAAGCTACTGCTAGATACAGGTATGATGCAAGAGACCTGACAGGTTAAATTGTAGATAGGCATATTGTTTGAATACTAAGCTACATACTAAGATAAATTTTATCAGGTTTGATATGGTACGAGTGATTGATATGATCGATGGAACGTGGGAGTATTTTTTTCGCTATAGTACCAAATAAAAAGCTAGCTACTGGTATGATGCCAGAGACCTGACAGGTTAAATTGTAGATAGGCATATTGTTTGAATACTAAGCTACATACTAAGATAAATTTTATCAGGTTTGATATGGTACGAGTGCTCGATATGATCGATGGAACGTGGGAGTATTTTTTTCGCTATAGTACCAAGTAAAAAGCTAGCTACCGGTGTGATGCAAGAGACCTGACAGGTTGAGTTGTTTTTAGGCATAATACTTGAATACTAAGCTATATTTTAAGACTAATTTTATTTGGTTTGATATGGTACGAGTGCTCGATATGACCGATAAAGGTGAGATATTTTTTTTTCTTCGGTACTAAAAAAAAGCTACTGCTAGATACAGGTATGATGCAAGAGACCTGACAGGTTAAATTGTAGATAGGCATATTGTTTGAATACTAAGCTACATACTAAGATAAATTTTATCAGGTTTGATATGGTTCGAGTGATTGATATGATCGATAGATCGTTAGAGTATTTTTTTCGCTATAGTCACCAATAAAATGCTAGCTATCGGTATGATGCAAGAGACCTGACAGTTTGAGTTGTTTTTAAGCATAATACTTGAACACTAATCTATATTTTAAGACTAATTTTATTTGGTTTGATATGGTACGAGTGCTCGATATGGCCGATAAAGGTGAGATATTTTTTTTTCTTCGGTACTAAAAAAAAGCTACGGCTAAATACAGGTATGATCCAAGAGACCTGACAGGTTAAATTGTAGATAAGCACATTGTTTGAATACTTAGCTTTAATCAAAGATAAATTTTATTAGGTTTGATATGGTACGAGTGATTGATATGATCGATAGAACGTGGGAGTATTTTTTTCGCTATAGTACCAAATAAAAAGCTAGCTACTGGTATGATGCCAGAGACCTGACAGTTTTAAAAGTATATAGGCATAGTGTTTGAGTACTAAGCTATATATTAAGATAAATTTTATCAGGTTTAATAGGGTACGAGTGACTGATATGGTCGATAGAACGTGAGAGTATTTTTTTCGCTAAAGTACCCAATTAAATGCTAGCTACCGGTATGATGCAAGAGACCTGACAGGTTGAGTTGTTTTTAGGCATAATACTTGGACACTAAGCTATCTTTTAAGACTAATTTCATTTGGTTTGATATGGTACGAGTGCTCGATATGGCCGATAAAGGTGAGATATTTTTTTTTCTTCGGTACTAAAAAAAAGCTACTGCTAGATATAGGTATGATGCAAGAGACCTGACAGGTTAAATTGTAGAAAGGCATATTGTTTGAATACTAAGCTACATAATAAGATAAATTTTATCAGGTTTGATATGGTACGAGTGATTGATATGATCGATAGAACGTGGGAGTATTTTTTTCGCTATAGTACCAAATAAAAAGCTAGCTACTGGTATGATGCCAGAGACCTGATAGTTTAAAAAGTATATAGGCATAGTGTTTGAGTACTAAGCTATATATTAAGATAAATTTTATCAGGTTTAATAGGGTACGAGTGACTGATATGGTCGATAGAACGTGAGAGTATTTTTTTCGCTAAAGTACCCAATTAAATGCTAGCTACCGGTATGATGCAAGAGACCTGACAGGTTGAGTTGTTTTTAGGCATAATACTTGGACACTAAGCTATCTTTTAAGACTCATTTCATTTGGTTTGATATGGTACGAGTGCTCGATATGACCGACAAAGGTGAGATATTTTTTTTCTTCGGTACCAAAAAAAAGCTACTGCTAGATACAGGTATGATGCAAGAGACCTGACAGGTTAAATTGTAGATAGGCATATTGTTTGAATACTAAGCTACATACTAAGATAAATTTTATCAGGTTTGATATGGTACGAGTGCTCGATATGATCGATGGAACGTGGGAGTATTTTTTTCGCTATAGTACCAAGTAAAAAGCTAGCTACCGGTATGATGCAAAAGACCTGACAGGTTAAGTTGTATTTATGCATAATACTTGAACACTAAGCTATATTTTTAGACTAACTTTATATGGTTTGAAATGGTACGAACGTTCGATATGACCGACAAAACGTTGCAGAAGTTTTTTCGCTTTGTTACTAAAAATGCTGCTGCTAGATTAAGGTATGATGAAAGAGACCTGACAGGTTAAGTTGTACGTAGACATTATAGTGTTCAAGACACTAAGCTAAACTCTGAGATAAATTATATCAGACTAAAGATTGAAAAATTTGTCTCGGGTGGGACTTGAACCCGCACTCTTCCAAACCGGGGAACTGCGTAATCCAATTTCGCCACCGAGCCTGATCTTTTATTTGATTCGAAATAGCACAACATTACTGTAACATGTTTAAAAATCAATAATATTTGAAATTATATCAGGTTTGATATTGTACGAGTGTTCGATAATAATATGACCGACGGAATGTGGGAGTAATTTTTTTCACTTTAGTATTAACTAAAAAACTAGCTACGGGTATGATTATAAACACTTACCTATATTTAAATATTTCTTTTTTAGTGTTTCATATGGAACGGTCATCCGAAATGGCCAAAAAAAGAAAGAGTCCGCTATAGGACCATAATTAAAGCTAGTTACTGCTTCTGGTAAGATGCAAAGAAACAAGTTCAATTGTTTAAAGTTATAATACTTGAATACTAAGCCATATCTAAAATAATTCTTTAATATGGTTTAATATGGTTCGAGTGTAAAAAAATATGACCGAAAGGATGTGGTAGTCAGTTTTTTCCATAGATCATAGTTTGAAGAATTACGGACTGGTTTGTTGCAAAAAACCTGAAAAGTGCATATAGTTTATTTTAAAGTACCATTTAATTTGGTTTGAGGAAAAAAACACGTGCACTTATTTTCTTTTTGAAGAAATATAACACATGCGAAACATTTTTGGCTAGTCTTATTCTTACTTATTGACAATGCATTCCACTTGTTATCGGAAATGCAGGGGCCGTCGCCATTGTCCTATTATTGACTTACAATTGCTGCCGCTGCCGCCGGTACGGTTTTGTTTATAATTATGTAGTGCATAAAAATTGTTTTATTGCACTCCTTGTATGAGAGATATTTTATTTAAGTGTCTTTGTTATTATGTTCGACTATAGAATAATTCATGTCTAAAACTTTTACTAAATTACTTTGACTAGATTACTTATATTTAATACCCTTCACTTTACTCCTTTAATTTTTTAATTTTTGCTTTCTATAATACAAATCTATTAACACGTTCCGGGACAGTGACCGGCTATAGCAGTGATAACAATAAAAGTTCTATTGTATCTCGTTCACCAGCCCGAAACGTGTTAATATATTACTCCCACGTTCTATTAGTCATATCAAGCACTGATACCATATCAAACCTGATAAATAAAGTTTGAGAATATAGCTTAGTGCTCAAGTATTATGCCAATTTACAAAAAAACCTGTCAGGTCTCTGGCATCATACCAGTAGCTGGGTTTTTATTAGGTACTATAGCGAAAAAAATACTCCCACGTTCTATCAATCATATCAATCACTCGTACCATATCAAACCTGATAAAATTTATCTTTGATTAAAGCTTAGTATTCAAACAATGTGCTTATCTACAATTTAACCTGTCAGGTCTCTTGGATCATACCTGTATTTAGCCGTAGCTTTTTTTTAGTACCGAAGAAAAAAAAATATCTCACCTTTATCGGCCATATCGAGCACTCGTACCATATCAAACCAAATAAAATTAGTCTTAAAATATAGATTAGTGTTCAAGTATTATGCCTAAAAACAACTCAAACTGTCAGGTCTCTTGCATCATACCGGTAGCTAGCATTTTATTGGGGACTATAGCGAAAAAAATACTCTAACGTTCTATCGATCATATCAATCACTCGTACCCTATTAAACCTGATAAAATTTATTTTTAAATATAGCTTAGTACTCAAACATTATGCCTTTTTACGTTTTAACCTGTCAGGTCTCTGGCATCATACCAGTAGCTAGCTTTTTATTTGGTACTATAGCGAAAAAAATACTCCCACGTTCCATCGATCATATCAATCACTCGTACCATATCAAACCTGATAAAATTTATCTTAGTATGTAGCTTAGTATTCAAACAATATGCCTATCTACAATTTAACCTGTCAGGTCTCTTGCATCATACCTGTATCTAGCAGTAGCTTTTTTTTAGTACCGAAGAAAAAAAAATATCTCACCTTTATCGGTCATATCGAGCACTCGTACCATATGAAACCAAATAAAATTAGTCTTAAAATATAGCTTAGTATTCAAGTATTATGCCTAAAAACAGCTCAACCTGTCAGGTCTCTTGCATCATACCGGTAGCTAGCATTTAATTGGGTACTTTAGCGAAAAAAATACTCTCACGTTCTATCGACCATATCAGTCACTCGTACCCTATTAAACCTGATAAAATTTATCTTAATATATAGCTTAGTACTCAAACACTATGCCTATATACTTTTTAAACTGTCAGGTCTCTGGCATCATACCAGTAGCTAGCTTTTTATTTGGTACTATAGCGAAAAAAATACTCCCACGTTCTATCGATCATATCAATCACTCGTACCATATCAAACCTGATAAAATTTATCTTTGATTAAAGCTTAGTATTCAAACAATGTGTTTATCTACAATTTAACCTGTCAGGTCTCTTGGATCATACCTGTATTTAGCCGTAGCTTTTTTTTAGTACCGAAGAAAAAAAAATATCTCACCTTTATCGGCCATATCGAGCACTCGTACCATATCAAACCAAATAAAATTAGTCTTAAAATATAGCTTAGTGTTCAAGTATTATGCTTAAAAACAACTCAAACTGTCAGGTCTCTTGCATCATACCGGTAGCTAGCATTTTATTGGGGACTATAGCGAAAAAAATACTCTAACGATCTATCGATCATATCAATCACTCGTACCCTATTAAACCTGATAAAATTTATCTTTAAATATAGCTTAGTACTCAAACATTATGCATTTATACTTTTTAACCTGTGAGGTCTCTTGCATCATACCGGTAGCTAGCTTTTTACTTGGTACTATAGCGAAAAAAATACTCCCACGTTCTATCGATCATATCAATCACTTGTACCATATCAAACTTGATAAAATTTATCTTAAAATGTAGCTTTGTATTCAAACAATATGCCTATCTACAATTTAACCTGTCAGGTCTCTTGGATCATACCCGTATCTAGCCGTAGCTTTTTTTTAGTACCGAAGAAAAAAAATATCTCACCTTTATCGGTCATATCGAGCACTCGTACCATATCAAACCTGATAAAATTTATCTTAGTATGTAGCTTAGTATTCAAACAATATGCCTATCTACAATTTAACCTGTCAGGTCTCTTGCATCATACCTGTATCTAGCAGTAGCTTTTTTTTGGTACCGAAGAAAAAAAAATATCTCACCTTTGTCGGTCATATCGAGCACTCGTACCATATCAAACCAAATAAAATTAGTCTTAAAATATAGCTTAGTGTTCAAGTATTATGCCTAAAAACAACTCAACCTGTCAGGTCTCTTGCATCATACCGGTAGCTAGCATTTAATTGGGTACTATAGCGAAAAAAATACTCTCACGTTCTATCGACCATATCAGTCACTCGTACCCTATTAAACCTAATAAAATTTATCTTAAAATATAGCTTAGTACTCAAACATTATGCCTATATACTTTTTAACCCGTCAGGTCTCTGGCATCATACCAGTAGCTAGCTTTTTATTTGGTACTAAAGCGAAAAAAATACTCCCACGTTCTATCGATCACATCAATCACTCGTACCATATCAAACCTGATAAAATTTATCTTTGATTAAAGCTTATTATTCAAACAATATGCCTATCTACAATTTAACCTGTCAGGTCTTTTGCATCATACCTGTATCTAGCAGTAGCTTTTTTTTAGTACCGAAGAAAAAAAAATATCTCACCTTTATCGGTCATATCAAGAACTCGTACCATATCAAACCAAATAAAATTAGTCTTAAAATATAGCTTAGTATTCAAGTATTATGCCTAAAAACAGCTCAACCTGTCAGGTCTCTTGCATCATACCGGTAGCTAGCATTTAATTGGGTACTTTAGCGAAAAAAATACTCTCACGATCTATCGATCATATCAATCACTCGTACCCTATTAAACCTGATAAAATTTATTTTAAAATATAGCTTAGTACTCAAACATTATGCCTTTTTACGTTTTAACCTGTCAGGTCTCTGGCATCATACCAGTAGCTAGCTTTTTATTTGGTACTATAGCGAAAAAAATACTCCCACGTTCTATCGATCATATCAATCACTCGTACCATATCAAACCTGATAAAATTTATCTTAGTATGTAGCTTAGTATTCAAACAATATGCTTTTCTACAATTTAACCTGTCAGGTCTCTTGCATCATACCTATATCTAGCAGTAGCTTTTTTTTAGTACCGAAGAAAAAAAAATATCTCACCTTTATCGGCCATATCGAGCACTCGTACCATATCAAACCAAATAAAATTAGTCTTAAAATATAGCTTAGTGTTCAAGTATTATGCCTAAAAACCAATCAACCTGTCAGGTCTCTTGCAGCATACCGGTAGCTAGCATTTTATTGGGGACTATAGCGAAAAAAATACTCTAACGTTCTTCCGATCATATCAATCACTCGTACCCTATTAAACCTGATAAAATTTATCTTAAAATATAGCTTAGTACTCAAACATTATGCCTATATACTTTTTAACCTGTCAGGTCTCTTGCATCATACCTATATCTAGCAGTAGCTTTTTTTTAGTACCGAAGAAAAAAAAATATCTCACCTTTATCGGCCATATCGAGCACTCGTACCATATCAAACCAAATAAAATTAGTCTTAAAATATAGCTTAGTGTTCAAGTATTATGCCCAAATGCAACTTAACCTGTCAGGTCTCTTGCATCATACCGGTAGCTAGCATTTTATTGGGTACTATAGCGAAAAATATACTCTCACGTTCTATCGATCATATCAGTCACTCGTACCCTATTAAACCTGATAAAATTTATCTTAAAATATAGCTTAGTACTCAAACACTATGCCTATATACTTTTTAAACTGTCAGGTCTCTGGCATCATACCAGTAGCTAGCTTTTTATTTGCTACTATAGCGAAAAAAATACTCCCACGTTCTATCGATCATATCAATCACTCGTACTATATCAAACCTGATAAAATTTATCTTAGTATGTAGCTTAGTATTCAAACAATATGCCTTTCTACAATTTAACCTGTCAGGTCTCTTGCATCATACCTGTATCTAGCAGTAGCTTTTTATTAGTACCGAAGAAAAAAAAATATCTCACCTTTATCGGCCATATCGAGCACTCGTACCATATCAAACCAAATAAAATTAGTCTTAAAATATAGCTTAGTGTTCAAGTATTATGCCCAAATGCAACTTAACCCGTCAGGTCTCTGGCATCATACCAGTAGCTAGCTTTTTATTTGGTACTAAAGCGAAAAAAATACTCCCACGTTCTATCGATCATATCAATCACTCGTACCATATCAAACCTGATAAAATTTATCTTTGATTAAAGCTTAGTATTCAAACAATATGCCTATCTACAATTTAACCTGTCAGGTCTTTTGCATCATACCTGTATCTAGCAGTAGCTTTTTTTTAGTACCGAAGAAAAAAAAATATCTCACCTTTATCGGTCATATCGAGCACTCGTACCATATCAAACCAAATAAAATTAGTCTTAAAATATAGCTTAGTATTCAAGTATTATGCCTAAAAACAGCTCAACCTGTCAGGTCTCTTGCATCATACCGGTAGCTAGCATTTAATTGGGTACTTTAGCGAAAAAAATACTCTCACGTTCTATCGACCATATCAGTCACTCGTACCCTATTAAACCTGATAAAATTTATCTTAATATATAGCTTAGTACTCAAACACTATGCCTATATACTTTTTAAACTGTCAGGTCTCTGGCATCATACCAGTAGCTAGCTTTTTATTTGGTACTATAGCGAAAAAAATACTCCCACGTTCTATCGATCATATCAATCACTCGTACCATATCAAACCTGATAAAATTTATCTTAGTATGTAGCTTAGTATTCAAACAATATGCCTTTCTACAATTTAACCTGTCAGGTCTCTTGCATCATACCTCTATCTAGCAGTAGCTTTTTATTAGTACCGAAGAAAAAAAAATATCTCACCTTTATCGGCCATATCGAGCACTCGTACCATATCAAACCAAATAAAATTAGTCTTAAAATATAGCTTAGTGTTCAAGTATTATGCCTAAAAACAACTCAACCTGTCAGGTCTCTTGCATCATACCGGTAGCTAGCATTTTATTGGGGACTATAGCGAAAAAAATATTCTAACGTTCTATCGATCATATCAATCACTCGTACACTATTAAACCTGATAAAATTTATCTTAAAATATAGCTTAGTACTCAAACATTATGCCTATATACTTTTTAACCTGTCAGGTCTCTTGCATCATGCCTTTTTAAAGCTAAATAGTCTATTAAATATGACGACTCCTTAATTTGGTCAGGTTATAAAAAGCTACTACTTTTGGCTACCAATTTCACACCGGTGAATGATAACAACTTCCAAGGCAAGAACAATGACGTAACTTACTCATTTGGGGCAGCCGTATATCTGTCTCCTTTGCCGTAGGACGAACCATTCGTATTGGCAGGTCCTACCACAATTTTTGGCGTATCGTTTATTCCGTTCTCCATTTCTCCTTGCAACTTCATCACCAGACACTAGTTTCAAACAAATTGAAGGTTCGAACACGTATTTACACTTATCAATACCCACTTTGAATGTTAATATTACTTCTCGGAAGGCACTATAAAGTTCCCTTTATCACTATAAACAAAATTTGGTTTATAAATAGAGCTCAAGGCGATGTTGCTCCTGCAAACATGAGAGCGTGAAACGCAGGAAGTATTTGAGTGGATATCCTTGACAGTAACTAAAGTTGAAAAGACCAGTCTATCTAAAACATCTAGGTGTGTACTTATACTTTATTCATGGTCGGAGTAACATGCTCTTCACGCGTGCTGAAGTTTAATTTATTTCTAACCAGCTTTTCTAAGACTTCATGTGGATAAACCTGAAACCTAATACGTATCCCATGTTGTGTTAATAACGATCACGATAGTGTTCTCTACGTCAAGAGCCATCGACACCTAAACCCCATATCAGTCAACGTTAATAGCTTAATACCTACTTCAGAACAAATATAGAATTCTTTTAACTCTTTGAGAATTCAAGTGATATACAATACATCCGTAGTTTTTAATTACTAACAAAATTTTAAATGTGTATTCAGACAATGAAACTACTTAAGGTGGTTGCAGAGGGTTCAATTTTATACAAAACTTTGACGCACAATACGCGCAGACGGTATTAATATAAGTAACTTTGTATATATGGAAAAATAGTTTAGAAAATCTAGATGCCGCGTCACAAATAACATTTGCAAGATATAAAGCTTCGAAATTTTTGATACAAAATTTTAAAAGCTTTATATCTTCGTAATTATATTATAAATTGCAAATGTTATTTGTGACGCGGCAACTAGATTTTCTAAACTATTTTTCCATATATAAAATATTACTTTTATTAATTCCGTCTACGCGTATTGTGCGTCAAACTTTTGTATGGACTAAAACGACCTTAAACAACTTTCAGTAATGAACATGGGTCGAAAAACGATAATTTTTTTTAGACCTATAAAAAACGATAAAATCGATAGGCTGATCCGCACTTTTGTATGGGAGGTCCAAACATTTTTCTCGTGTTTTGACCCAAGTTCCTTAAGGAAAGTTGTTCAGTTTTAGTGCCTAATTAAATAATAGTGGTGTATATTTGAGTTGACGTTAACATACAAATAGTAAACATATCGTGGTACAAAAATGTGTATGTGTAATCATATACCTACTTAGATACATAGAAGATGTAGTGATAACTTGTGAATGGTCTCCAGAAGGGGCCTGTAGCCGGGATGTAGAGCGCATGGGGGAGCGACTGCCAGGAGGCTCGCAAATCGATATTAATTCCTCTCTACACCGCTATCAAATTAGTCTCTGTGTCTTCCTGTTTACAATAGGGGGCCATGCTTCCGATATTAAAGTAAAAATATTAAAGACCGATAACAATGTTAGTCGAGTGCCTATCATTATTAAATAGCAAATACTTTAAACGTGTCTTATATTAACAGGTAGAACGGAGTTAAATATGAGAATCCGTCGACGTTTTGTTTAAGTACCTAAAGTCTAGACTTTGATGCTAGCAAAATAACGATGTGTTTTTGTTACAAATAAAGTCATTGTGCTGAAAGAAAACAACTCACGAGTCAGAATATAGAACAAAGAATTGACTATGTTTGAACAATGTTATACCATTCACATATGCGTTTACAATGAAACGCAAATTCAACAACAATATCTTTCACAATACGAAAATTTTTATGATATTCACTGAGTATCAAATATACATTTTAACGTAACTGTAATTACTTAGAAAATTAGACCAATTCAGCCCTAGTTACTGTCATAGTTCCCCAAAACATAGAAGTAATTGCAACGTCACAAATCATAAACACAAAATTTTATCAAAGGCGTTTGTAACAGCTGCTGTTGTTAAGCACATTGATAAGGATTTAATTGGCAAATATAATAAAACTGAAGCCAACCGTAGATGAACATGTAACACAAATAACGTCACACAAGAAGATCGCCGATTGTTATGATAAGCGTATTCTATTCACTTTTCTTATAGTATAGAGAGCGCGATATGCCGCCGGCTAACGAGCGGGGGCGGGCGAGTACTGACGCGGTTTCGATGTGGACTGCACTAAGCACCGTCACTTCCCCCTTTGCCCGCATGCCGCACGACTCCAAACAGCTGATTCACAACCATATTATACCAACACCAACAACCAGTGCCGGTTTAATCTATACACGCAAAATAGTGGGCCCTGCAATTCGGCCCCACAGCTTTTGATCCCATTTGCAAATGTACCCAAAACCGGCGAGCATGCATGGACTGATGAATGTTGATAAAGCGAGAAGTGTGTCGGGATCGTAGCGGGTGGCGATCGATTTCTCTGCCCACCCCAATGGGAAACAGGCGTGAGTATAAAATATAACAGTGAATTTTAACACAGTAAGGGATCACAGGATTCCGTGTTCGCTGGCGTGAGTGTAGCTACGTAAAAAGCAAAAAAAAAACTGTGTATTTGATGAAGTGGCCTCTAAAATAGAATGCCTAAGGGCCTGAAGGGCCACTCTGGATCGTAATCCGTCACTGTCAAATACTGCGGCCAACTAATGTTTAAACATTTGAAACTCTATTCGAAACTAAGGAACCAGAGAGCTGTTAGTCTGTGAGAACTTTTTATTATGCGACAAAGGGCACTTAAGAACGCACCTAAGCTTGAGTTTGATTTATCAACATGGGGCCTTTGATGATAGACAAACTGCCAATAAGTTATAACTGGAGACTCTTTAACTGTTGCTGTTTATTGCGGGGCCATTCAAATTCATTCAAAAGCGCTTTATTTCTTAAATTTCGTGGGCACGTGCTGTGTTTGATATAGGTATCGATAGATTCCTTTTAGTCCTAGATCTCGGATTTTCTCAAGTTCTTTGAAACCAATTTGTTCGCAAGTGGTATAATTTGAAAGATACTTTTATGTACTTTATCTCTTCCTTAATCCAGTGTTCCGATCTTCCGATCCAACAAATAAAACTTTATATCGTGAATGTGAAGACTAAATCCTCAGTCAGAAATAGAAATCTCTAATAACCCAAAGAATCGTGCCTACTTATTAAATAACAAAAAATTAATTAAAGAATCGTGCCTACTTATTAAATAACAAAAAATTAATTAAAACCGACTTCAAAACTCAAAAAGTAAAAAATAATATTGCAGCCCATGAATTTTACGTTAGCATCTATAAGATATTAATTTGTTTTATCGAAGTCACTGTCAAGCCTGTACGATTCAAGACTGAGCTTAAAATTCATCGGCTGCAATATTATTTTTTACTTTCAAATATTATTGATTTTTAAACATGTTACATTGTTTTATTTTTTACTTTTTGAGTTTTGAAGTCGGTTTTAATTTTTTGTGGTGAAAAACATTAGTTGGATTCTGATATCAGCACACGCAAAGGGTACATCGATACGAAGCAAACGTTTCAATCACCGATGATTTGCTGTCAACTTTTGAGGAGTTCTATTGTGTAGCTCCAAAGTGCGTCATCACACCAGATCATCACCAAATTTAAATGGGACCACCTCGGGAGTATACCCTTTCCAATAAAAAAAGAATTATCAAAATCGGACTTAGAAAATTATGCGTGATCATACATAAAAAAAAAACAAAAAATATACGCGTCGAATTGAGAACCTTCTCCGTTTTTTGTTTTTGTTTCCGTTGGTTAATAAATATCACAATTAGTTAACGATCAAATAGCACACACAAATCAATCAATCAATTATACTTTATTTTACACAAAAAAAAAAATATATTTATGTAATTCTATGATGATGTCCTCCATGAACGTACCTACGACCCTTAATATTGGATTCTGGCGTGAGCTCGAATGTGGCTAAAGAATCCGAGTTAACAAATTATTAGAAATTAACACTAATAGTTCCGAGATCAATTGATCACAATAATCATTGTAATTGGTGAAGGAATGAATGGAATAATTAAATATAATAACCAGTAGTTAAGTATAAAAACTGAGATGAAATATTTGTAACAATGGAATTGACCTTAACTTAACTGCACCTAAAGCATGTCGAGGCCTTTCATCGTTGTCGATGGGCTGGCCAGGCGGGCGGCTGCCAGGGGCGCAATCCTCGGGGGGGCGCACTTTGCGAACCCACAGCCTGCTGGCCGCTGGGGCGCAGGCACTATTCTATAGACTCCAAGTCTCAAAATCTTAGCACTTTTTTGTCCGAATTGACACAATAGCCCACAAAAATCCAGTATGACATGCTGTTGGGTGCCACTAAAACGTTGTATTTTGATTAATAAACTTAGTCTTTATGCTGCTTATATGGCATGTTTAATGTAGAGTACAAAAAGAGCTCTTAGGAGGTCTATTGTTTCTGTAATTTTTTGGAACGTTGTTTGTGAATCTAGTTGTTATTAATATTTATATAAGATATCAATACCGAACCCTAAATAAAGGCTTGGGGGGGGCGCACAAATGTTATTTTGCCAGGGGCGCTTATGACCTGCTTAGGTCGTTAAACGACCTACGAATAAGTTAACGAGACATGTAACTGACATCAACTTTTGTCAGTATTTACGACAGTTTCTGTACAGTAGTACCAGGTTTATTAAGTCTTACCGATGTACCTGCGCAGTTGACAAATTTTAATACCGCGCGTAATTATATTCACCAATCAGGATGCGCCACCTTCAATCCGTTTACGCTATTGGCTTATTTGTTTTCGCGCCCTTTTCGCTACTATCCGACTTTGCACCCTTTGATTACCAAATGACTTCGGGTTTTGTCGGGGACTCGGACCTGCTCTGCGCAAACGAAGATTGACGAGTGGAATTATTTTCCTGGTCGTACTGTAACACCTAAACTAATTCTATTGAATTCACAAAATACTTTAGTGCCACTCTCAACCATACGCGTCACGCAGATAAGGAAAAGTTTGATGATGTAATAGATGAAATATTTACGTGACTATTTATTAATGTTAACAAGTAGCGAGATAAAAATGTTATCGATATATAAATATAAATTATTCGCGTCATCGTAGCGCATATGCTCACGACTATATTCCCCTAGGGGGTAGTCAGATATTCTGAAACCTCAAAGCATCCACGTTTCACTATAAGTACCGAAACTCTATCCAGTGTGACGGGGAGTGAGCCCGTCGCGTCGCTACTTATAATAGACAGTAGGTACAACACATGCCTCAAAATTGAAACCATGCAGGGTATCGTAGCGAGATAAGATTTTAAATCTAATCATAAGCTTTCAAACACAACAAGTTCTATGGAAATCGGTCCAGTAGTTTTCACGTGATACGCGAACAAACAAACAAACACACATAAAATCTTAAAATTGGTAATTTGGAATCAGGGACACCTAAAAACCATATCGTTACTTTTTTTATGCATCTTTAATGTACAGACACACTTCTGTTACAGTTATAATATATATAATATATTATAATTAGTGATGAGTATTATACTAATCCTTGATACATAAATGTGTGTTATCAAATTAAATTAAGTCAAAGAATTTCAAAAATGTTTATGAACAACCTATATTTTATGTACGTTACTAGGCGGTAACTTATAGTTTTATTTGTATTATCTTTATCTATCTTAAGTAGCAATCGAAGGATAAAACTGATAAACGTAATCGCATAATACAAAACACAAAACGATTTCCATAAATGAATATTTATGGCGATAGTATGAAAAAACTATATCGTTTTGAATATCATGCAGATGGGAAAACGTGCACGCATCACTGAAAACTACTTAACCGATTTGAACGGAGTTTTTACAAAAGGATAGGGCTCAGTTTAGAAAATATTATCACAATTGGTTCATTCAATCAAAAGTTTTCTGTGCGTCCGAAGTCCCGGGCGTCGCTAGTACAATACTAAATGCTTACGGCTTTATTCCCCGAGGGAGGGGGTGGTCAGAGATATTATCAATAAGTATTCAGAACATCAACATTTAACTAGCAATAGCCTCTGTTCAGCTAAATGGACAGTGGGCACAATATGTGCCTCGAAATGTAAAATGTTTATGCCCATCAACTACCTACCTACTTTAAAACGTGCAAACGGTTTTTTACGAATCTGTGCTGTGACCTAGGCTGTGACCGAACAATAGAATAGCAATGTATAAAAACGTCATTTAAAAATACGCCTGCACACACAAATGAACGCGACGTCTAGAGTTACGTTTGTCAAAAACAAAAATAAATTTTAGAAATACGCACCTGTGCTCCAGCACTCTCTTGTCAAACCAGGTGCTGCTCATCGTAGTGAGCGACTCCGCAAAACTGTCTAACTCTATCTCGCTTCTGTCACTCTTCGTCAAAGGCTTGTCGATACCCACTTCAGACTTATCAGGAATTACTACGGTTTCATTGCCAGCTAAAAATGACACCACCGGCCGTTTTTTCTTCGAAGACGAATTCGCGCGTGCGCGTATGTCTTGCGGATTAAGCCCAGGTGACAACGGGTATGAACTCTCGTCAGGCATTATTTTTCTCGTTATTTATCTGCGTAAATATGACCGTTCTATGTAGTTTTCCAACTACAACTGTCGATGGCGCGCGATTGAGTCAAAGACTTTGGAAAACAAGTCAAATCTACGCGATGACCCCACGCGGCGCTGATAACTTTTGACTGGTCAATTTGCTGATGTAAACATTTTGTTTTAGCTCAGCCAGTGGCAAGAACTCTCGCGTGATATGATAATGTAGTAGCTTCTGTTACAATGATAGTTATACCTACCTAATTAATTAATTGTTATAATAAACTAGTTCTGTCCCCGACAAGGAATTCGATGTCATAATGTAGGTCACGAGAAGCGAAATCTATACGTAAATTAAATTGGTTTAGCTGATTTTCGCGTGATGAGTATAAGATCGAAGAGAAAGATGGTAGTTATGTTCTTGACCACCCCGAAAGGGATTACGGTCGTGAGTTTATGTATACAGGGTGGAAAGTTGAGATAGGGCACAAAGGGCAGCTACTAGAAGCATTATAGCTACAAGAAAACGTTCTTAGGAGACTAACCCTTACTTTTCGAGCAATTTACGTCTGCAATCACTAATTTTAAAAAAAATTTACAGTCATCGAGAAGAACTGCAATTTTAACAAAAAAAAGTTTTACCCCATTCGGTCCTCTTAATAATATGGGGTCGAGGTATTAGAACTCTCACAAAACGCAAAATTAAATTCCCATACATTTAGTAGAGAAATAACATGATTTTGCAAACTTTTGGTCGGTATGAACTTTTACTATGGGAGCAAACCGGAAAAAGCAAAAAAAAATTTACTGTTCCATACTAAACTGCAAGATCTAAGTACTTCCTATACACGGTGTTACAAAAATACAAATAAACATTTAAGGGGGTGGTTAAGACCATCAAACTGAACAACTTCCATTATGGGACAAATATCGAAATCACGAAAAAAAATCGAATGTTCCATCATCATCATCATATCAGCCGATAGACGTCCACTGCTGGATATAGGCCTCCCCCAAAATGAGGAGATTTGCCATAATCGCCACGATGCGATGCGTTGGCGATATACAGATTTACTCGAGCTAAATGTATGGGACAAAAACATTTTTTTTTTTTGCCATTTCGATATTGGTCCCATAGTGAAAGTTGTTCAGTTTATTGGTCTAAACCGGCTGGTTTAAGGGGGTTGTTTAGGCCATCAAACTGAACAATTTTCACTATAGGTGGTCCTATGGTGAAAATTGTTCAGTAAGCAAGCTAAATGTATTTTCGCGATTTCGATGTTGGTACATCGAAAATACATTTAGCTTGAGTAGATTTGTAGTTTAGTATGGAAGATCCGATGTTTTTTTCACAATTTCGTGTTGGTCCCTTAGTAAAAGTTGTTCAGTATAATGGTCTAAAGCACCCCCTTAAATGTTTATTTGTATTTTTATAACACCTTGTATATACTTACCGAATTTTACTTTTTCATGTTAACATTTCCATAAAAAATTTAAATCTAACCTCCTGCGTAATTTCTACTTCTCGTAGGACATAAGAAATAATAAAATCTATTGATAGTGTTTTGGTTGGCGACTAAAACACTAACAATAGATTTTATTACTTCTTATGTCCTACGAGAAGTACAGATGTACAAAGGAGGCTAAATAAAACACGTCTTATTTTAAAATTGTTATAGTTATAGACATATTGTATACATTTTTAGTCAACCTATATCTGTGTACCAGTTAAAATTACGCAGTTCTTGAAAATGGCTGACAGCAAAAGATTGTCTCAATTTGCTTATCACAAAACTTTATTATGTGAACAATATGAAACAACAATTATTATTTATGACACAATAAGATCATAAAATACATACATTCAAGCATGTTATCTCTCCTCAGCAATGAATGTCATGCTGGTTTTTATTGACAATTAAACAAAGATTTTAATGGGCTTCATACAATCACCTCTATGTATGACTTCGTCTAAACATATTGACATTGAAATAAAATAAGTTTTATGTTATGACCTATTGCTTGGATATCCAATTTAATATGCAGTAAACATGAAAATTCTAAAAAAAATTGGTAACCTCTCAAGTCTAGGCTTTAAGATCACAATAGATCAGTGTTTTTGAAAGTTATTTGAACTTTGACCACCACAAGACTCAAAAATATTTGATACGATCCCCCAAAGCTTCAATCTTAGTTTTTATAAATGAAAAGAAGGTAGGAGGTAGGTATACGATAGGGGGCACAAATATAATAATTTCAGAACACAAATTATTTTATTTGAGGACTAATTTATATATATATTTTACTTTTTCATTGATATGCCTTCTTACCTATTAGAAATCAGCATACGATTTTATTATTATACTTATATCATCCATTTATTCATTGAAGAAATATGTTTTATGTTACTAACTGTATATGTAGGTATAACAAATAAAAAAAATGTCTTACCTGTGCTCGGCTCGCCGGTAGTACTTCTTTGAAAATACCTTATCTTTCAGTGAACATTCCTTGTCTTCACAGGCATCCAATATGTTTTGAGTTTTGTTAAGATTCATGTCGTAATCAATGGGGTTTGAGCAAAAAAATCTTTGGTTGATCAGCCTTACAGCTATCTCCAGTCGTCTAAGCATGCACCAGCTCCTAGCTACCTGAAAATAATACAAACTGTTACCAGAACCAGATTGTGATTGTGAACATAAGAGAAAAAACTTTTATACTATCTTAATACAGAGGAACTTTAAAGGAAACTCTCATTTATACGACTATCGCTCCTACTAAGGCATCATAAATTATATCAAGGAATAGCCTATCCATAAAGTTATTAAGTTATTACCTTACGGAATGGAGGAACTGACAGCTGAGAGAGTGAGATGTACCTAGCGGCACCGCTGTCTATTAGAAAGAGATACGTGACGCGAGGCAAATAGAACTGTTTTTTGGGATCTTATTGCAGGGTAAAAATTTGGTTTCTGTGAATATATGCGAATCGAAAAAGAAATCGTAGATAATTTTGTGAAATATACTAACACTATTTCATTGAATTATCCACGATTTCACGTTAGACTCAGATTGTAGACAGTGCTCGAGTTTTTTCCTGCAAATAATGTCCTGAAAACAGCCTGAAAACGGTTTCATTTGACAACTCTAGTTAGCTGACCCAGTTCCTCTACTACTGTAAGGTATAATAACTTTATGAGCCTATCCACACGGACACTGAGTGCCTATCCAATAGTAAATAATCTGTAAATAATAACTAATTTTAGATCTACTGACTGACATGTATTTCTGTTGACTATGACTCATCATACTTACTGTGTATTAGAAGAAAAACCGCGCAAATATAGAACGAAATAATGACACTGTAAAATTATAATCAGCACAGAATTGGAGATTCGTATTCTGCGAATTATTTCGCCGAATGAGATTTGATCATGATGCGAATACCCGAATTCTAAGCAAATTCTTTGATTACTATCTTACTTTGACAATTGACAGTGACACTGACAGTTCAAGTTCATTCGCTTTTTTTTTTTGAGCTTTTTAACTTCACTTGCTTGCCAGTATTTAGACCCGCCACAGCCACACACATACGGAGTCATAGAGGACGGCGTAAGGGGTATCGCATACAGGAGTCGAGGCGCGGGCGCGCGCCTTAAAAACCTTGACATACGGTCGGTAATTGTATATCATACCAAGCCGCGACTCCTTTTGTATGCAATACCCCTAACTCATGTCAACCACGCCCCGAAAGTTGACAGGAGTGACGCTCTACGAAACGTAGCAAAATTAACAAAACCGAACCGAAACCGAAAGGTAACAAAATTCGAAAAAGAAGGACATTTCAGTTGAGTTATGTTTGCAGTTTTGTATGGAACAGCGGAATTATTATTTGCGATTTCAGTGTTGGTCCCATAGTAAAATTTGTTCAGTTCGGCCTGAAGCACCCCTTTAAGTAAGTGTCCCATTTAATTTTAAACAATTTGGAAGTTTGGAAGCATGTCCTATTGCAAGATTTTGTAAGCAATTTATTTCAACTTTCTAAGACCAATATTTAATGAGCAAATTAGACAAATTTAAAAATTTGATGCGAATGAGCGTTTTTTTTTTAGCTTTAGTTCCTAAAAAACTCGACAGATGGCATGTTTATCGCTCCATAGAGACATTCGCGAGATTCTGTCAAAAGCATGTCCAGACTGTGCCTGCCATTTTTTTTTAAGGCCAAGGGATCGAGCCCACACAACGATGTAAGAAGTAAACACAAACAGGTTCAAGTTTTCGATCAAAATGATTCGCAAATAATGAAATATTCCATCAAAAGATGCGTTAACATCTGTTTGATCAACTTTACCCTCTTTATTATTTTAAAGAAACCCTTTTTGAAATTTTGACCTTTATTCGCACAGACCGTAGTGCCATCTATCGTTTCCCTAGAAAACCAAAAGAAAACACTCATTATGATTTGCGTTTCTGGCGTTTTGTGTCTGGCATTTACAGAAAAAGTTTATGGGACTGACATTTTGCGTAACTGTCATTTTGCGTTTTTAACATTATGCGTGCAAACCTGATTTTCGAATTTGGTTTCCTTGGATTAGAAGGTACAGTGTCCCCAACTTATCTGTAGAATGAGCGATGGCGCCACTTTCTGTATCAAAGAATGAGAGACTACATCGACTGACAGCAACAAAATGACGTTTTCAAAATGGCATCAGTAGTTCCGCTTTTGGCCATTCTAGAGATAAGTTGGTGGCACTGGGCTGCGTTCAGAACCTACGCCCCAGGTGCACCCCGAGTGCAACTTTTCGCACTAACGCCGTTCCGAGACTCGGTGAACGGTTCCGTGCCATAGAGCGTGTTGAAAAAACAACCGCACCCAAAGGTCGTGAACGCAGCCCTATACCATAGTGACATAATGAAGGACGAGCCAGTCAAAAATAGGTATAGGTACTTACTTACCAACTAAAATTACGTAGTATATTAGAGTTCAGGCGGTTATTAAAAGGCAAGGTAGTTCAAATTCTACTTATTATTCGTTCAACCTAGGAAAATAACATTCTGTTCTATAACATAACAATTAAGACGAGATTCAGGCAGAGGTTCAGGTTCAGAGACTTCTTTTGAGCGTGAGCTTAGTCTAAATAGGGTCGAAAATTTAATATAGGTTTTCAGAATATCTCTGACTACCCTCTCGGGGAATATACATAGTCGTGAGCATATACATATTTGTTTATGCTATGATGCTATGACTGTGATTGCGACTTCTGTTACTGGGCTCTGCATGTTTATTTTATTTTATATTGAATAGAGACATTTACAAATAACACAATACAATAAATGAAACCCGTCCCATGAAAACCTATATATTATGGGTTCTATCTGGGGAAGGGGCGCGTCGTTTTCACGTTCGCGGACCAAATAGTTAACTAGCAGGTCTAGCTGTAGTATCTTCCTATCTCTATGCTAACTTTATGCTTGTTTTGAATTTGCGTGGTTACCACCGCTCCACCGTCCTCAAGTGTTCCACCACGCGGCGCGGGCGGGCCTAGTGCAGATTAGTTACTAAGCAAACTACTGGCTTTTCGTGAGCAATAATAACTATAGGACTGAGTTTTATAGGGGGGTTTATTACAAAAAAATAGGTACCTACATACCTACACAAAAACCGGACCTTTGGTAACGATAGAACATAAAATCTTCTGGTACTAGGAAAATTTGTGATTTTTTACAAAAAATTTGATTTAGAGATACGAAATTATACTATCTTTTTTGGGTATCTAAATAATACCAGCTCCATTCATTTTCTTAGCAGTATCATTGAAGCTCATAGAAGCAGCGACGCAGTACCGTCTGAGATTTAATTTCAAATCTCTTTTTCCTTTAATACTTTTTACTGCTTTCAGTATTTGTATCTGTAATTCTAATATTTCTTCCTCATTGAATTCCTTCGTACATTTCACTAAGCTCTGAAAGAACAATTCCAAGCCATGCCTTGTATCACCAGTATCAAAAAGATGTTCTTGAAACTTCGTTTCAGTATTTGTTAATAGATCTTTCTCATGCTCTTTTCCCATGGAATTGTTAAGAATATTTGTCGGAAATTTCAATAAATCATCGATAAAGTCATTTTTTGATTTGTTACAGTCATTAGAGAACTTATTTCGCTTCAAGGAATTTTTTAATGAAAATATTTTTATAACATTTTTGAATGCTCTGGCTGTTATTTTCTCCGGAGCCATAACCCCGGATGTTTTGTTGTCTTTTTCTTTCTTTTTGTGAGTTAGGCGTCCAGAAAATAATTTTGTAAAAATTATATTACCTGCACAAAAAAGACAAAATTACAAGTTATTTGTTAGGTATAAAACGGAGATGGAGAGAGTCTCCACAATATAAGAGTGTGATAAATGGCGCAATAAAAAGGAAACCTATGCCCACCACCACGTCTAGCATGGTGACTCGGCTTTATTCCATACTACTTGTCGCGGCAAACGCTGCTTTCGCTGCCGCGCGAGCATTGTTCGACCGCAAACCTGTGTTTTGGTTCGCGAGCCATTTTAGTGCACAATTTTATTGTAGCGCGGCAGCCGCACGTGGCGGCCGATCCGTCAACGAGTGGTTATTTTATGTGTGGCAACCATGGACGTTTTCCGCTCTGATGACATTCCATGCATCTTTTCTTAATGATTTGTTGTGATAATTCCTACATTTACTGTTCCATAGAAATTGTTTAGTGCCATATAATCTAATTAAAGTACGACACTTATCGTTATCCATGTTTTTGCCACGCGTATCAACTAAAATCCTTCCCAACTGCGCGCGCACAACGCAGTCGCACTGACACTCCTTTGCCGCACCGTCAAAAACCCACATGAACTGGTTCATCGCGCGGCACGTTCGAGCGCGCCAATGTTCGAGTTGCCTCGCGCGGCGGTACAGTAGTACCTACCCATAGTGCACGGCTGCCGATGCCGCGCGAGCCAATGTTAGATGGTTTGCCGCGCGAAGTCGATACGCACCTTAATGTGCTAACCTATTTAATAAATTACTTTGCTGTCTGTATAAAAGTTATTCTGTGTCAGTAGATAGATCCGATCTTAATAAATACAGACAGAGTGTCCAGAACTGGTGACCAAAAATGGACGAGGGGTAGTGGAGATGATTTCCAATAATTTTGATCCAATACACATAGGTCCGGAAATAAACAGTTCATAAGGAAATTGTCGGAAGCTGTTTCGCCTTTTAGTAACGATTATGGGCATGATATAATTGTTATAATTCATTATGTATTTTAATGGCTCTTCTCTGTTCAGATGGTAAGAATTGTTAGTGATATTATTATTTTACCCACGCCACTGAGCAAGTAATCACTACGTTGCGCGCTGCGCTTTTGGGTACGCGGTACTACTGTGATTAAAACATCAAAATAGACAATAACATACTTATGAGAGTCGTGTTCAATGAATTTATCTGTTGCCAATTAAATTTGTGCACATCTGATATATCAATTCTTCTAGAAGAGGCGTTTGTATCTTGCTGTCGTTCACTGCAATGATCTTTTATTGAACCTGTTATCATATCCAACATAATATCGAGTTGACTCATACTGGATTTTTTAAAATTAAACCTTGGGTAGGTAGGTAGGTACTAGTTAAGCTAAAAAAGATCAATTGACAATATAGGACGTATTATCAGCCGTATTATATTTTCTTTAGAATAATTCTCTTTTGCCAAAAATAAAATTTCTTAATTATATAATCATAGAGAACGCTCTTTGCCAAAAGAAATAATAAATAGACAATACCCAAGAAGATTAAATAGGTACCTACAAAATACCCAGGATAAAACCAACGACAAGTACAGCTTGGCCAAACCAGAAAGTCTAGGAATTAAATAAATCGGTTCTATGGAACTTAACTTGTTCATTATCAAGACAACATTGGAGGAGTTTCGAATTACCGCCAAAAACTTTTTGGCGGTAATTCGATATCTACGTTTGGAGTCCACATATTTTATCGAATTTTTATTGTTTATAGTGAGTTTTGGTTTGTAAAATTGGTGTTTTTTTGCGTAACAAAGTGTCGTGCAAGGGCCCCCGGCCCTAGGGGGCCTCCGAAATCTCGAGAAGAGAAGTCCTTTTTAATCAAATTAAAAATTTGGTCAGTAAGTAAGAGGCAGTTTGAAGTTGGAGGCCCGGGCCTTGGGACTGCAGTTGAGGCCTCACACATAGTGAAAGAAAATCAGAAATAGAGTCAGAAATATTGCGAAATTTTCGTTATTAATTTTAATTATTTTTCTTTATATTGCAGTAAAATCTTGAGCTCACTTCGCTCGCTTCTTGTTTTAGATCGTATTCCAGTGATCTCATTATGTTGCAGTAAAATCTCGAGCTCGCTTCGCTCGCTCCTGGTTTTAGATCATATTCCAGTAAAATCTCGAGCTCGCTTCGCTCGCTCCTGGTTTTAGATCGTATTGCAGTGAAATCTCGTTTTCTGTTAAAATTCTTGCTACGCGTTTGGAGGGGAGGTGCACAAAAGTCAAATTTTGCCCCGGCTCGGAAAAATCGTAGATTCGGGGCTGGGGTTTGGAACATGTTTTACAATGACCTGATAATATTCTAGTAAAATCTCGAGCTCGCTTCGCTCGCTCTAGCTAAATTTTAGGTCGCATCAATCTCATACTCAATTAACTTTTTTTTCACCGGGATTTTATTGCAACGACGTAACCTGGACCTGAAACTCCCTGTGAAATAATTATTGCTATCTACGTCCATGGAGGGAAGGGGCGCCTATGTCAAGTTTTTGCCACGGCTCGAAAAAATCATAGATATCAATTTCTGGAAAGACCGGGGGGCCTCATTTAGTTTTGCCGCCCCGGGCCTCCGACGGGCTTAGTCCGCCACTGGTTCTACGACACTCAACATTTGTAGTGCTTCGTGGTCTTGAGTGCGTCGTGGTCGCGGTGGTCGCGTGGTCGCATGGTCGCGGTGCGTCTTGAGTGTTCAAAAAGTTTCCGCAACTCCGAATCAGAATCATCAAACCAGTCCTGTTTTTTCTTCTGCAGCCTACCAAGAAACTCTCTGAGCAACATTGTGTAATGTTTCGGAAAAACAGTTCCAGTCATCATTTGTTGACAAACTCAGTATCAAGCTCCTGCCTTATGTCCTTACAGTGATCCAATTTTCGGAATTCTAGTTTCGGTGGCACTCTGTTTTCTGCTCTACGTGGGGGTTTATACATAAGCCTTAGTTTGGATCGTATGAGACGGGGGTCTGTCCGACCTTCGGCACCGCGCATTGCTCTGGTTATTAAAACATCTTTAATATTGTTCGTACGAACAATAACATAGTCCAACAGATGCCAGTGTTTAGTAGAGGATGCATTCAAGAAGTTTTGCACTTTTCTGATAATCTGAAAAAAGTGTTGGTGATACTTAATTCAAATTCAGCACACAGGGTAAGTAGCGCACTTCCATTAGCATTACCCTTTCCAATTACATGCCTCCCCAGTACATTTTGCCAGGCTTCATATTCCGAGCAAAACCAGTTTATTAGACGAGGGAACATTCAAAAGAACATCACGCAGATCCTCATAGAACTGTAGTTTACTGTCGTCTGACGAGGTAAGAGTAGGGGTATAAGCGGTTACCAAATATAGGCATTTACCAGATGCAGTGTGGAGGCGTAATGTCATTAATCTGTCGTTAACACCTTTAGGAGTCTTAATAAGTGTTCTCACAATAACACATAGTTTTTAATGGCAAATCCAACACCACTTGATGCTCTTTCAGTTATTGGCTTACTGATCCAGTAATATGTGTAACCACCTAAGTCCTCATGCAGCTCTCCACTGTCTGCCAAATAAGTCTCGCTAATTGCAGCAATATCGACGTTGTAGCGGGAAAGTTCTCGTGAAATGACAGCGGTTTTTCTTTCGGGGCATAAGTTGTTGTCATTTTCCAGTAAAGTTCTCACATTCCATGAAGCTAATATTAAGTTTTGAGATATATGTTTCTGCTTCTTTCGACCGCGTTTAAAATGGTGAACAGTAACCCCGGCTTGCCACTGAGTTTAGGTGAGACAGACTATATTTAGGCCACCTTTTCTAGATAGGGCTGCTTTGTCATCAGACGTGTTGCCGAACCCGTCCACCTATCTCAGTCGATTTCAGGAGCGACCACTCTCGTCTGACCGCCTACGTGCAGAAAGTCAGCTAGAATCTAGACCCACCGTGGCCCTGACCCTCCCACCAATTTTCCATCGCAGCAGGACTTTTGATTCGGTGTCGAGTAACATTGCTAGGGGTCATTAGCGCGAGAATGAATTAAAGTGGATAAGCAGTTGCGCAGGTGCAGATCCACTCTCTCGTCCTTCACCTCCTAGATCTGATGGAACGGGAAACCGCTACGATCAGAGGAAGTGTCAGACTCTAACCGGGAGTCACCCGTCAGGGTTGGTGCTATTCGAAGCCGGACACCACACAACAAACTACGCAGTAACGTTGATAATGAATAGGTATTTTGAGAGTTCTAATTATGTTTTTATGAGGCTTCTATTCATGGATCTGGTCATCAGGGGAGTTTTTGGCGGGGATTCGTTAGCTAAGTTTTGAAGGATATTTTGTTAAATTTTTATTGTTTATAGTTAGTTTTGGTTCGTGAAATTGGTGTTGTTTTCCGTAACAAAGTGTCATGCAAGTGAACAATATACAGTTCAGTGAAATATGATGGTGTATGGGTCGGAAACAGGAAAAGTGTTCCGTAATTTTTAGCGCGGCAAAGCGGTCGGTTCACCTCTTTCCTGTGGACTTCTGCGTTTCCTGCGACTTTCCATTGTCCCCAAAAACTCCAAAGAAGCATCAAAACGTCGAACACCAACGTTTTAATGAGAATCGGCCTATAAAGATAGGCTTAAAGAAAATGAAGATTTTGTTTTACTATAATATTTGGCCCAAAGGTCTAGTAGCCGGGCCAGTAAATAAATAAAAAATAAGTTGCAGTTTGCAACTCTGATCGTGATCTGTGGTGCCGATCCTTGGACATATTTACCGTAATGAATCAAAGAGAATAGAAATCACTTGTAATGAATAATGATCTGTGGTGCCGTTACTTACGTTGAGTGCGTTGAGTTGTGGAATTTCACAATATTTTAGACAATATATAAAGCCTCCATAGGTTGCTTTTGGTGTTTTGTAATTTAAAACGTAATCAATCATCCTGATGTTTAATTGAAAGATCTGTATAATGGCTTACACAGAAAAGGTGTCCATCAGCGGTACTGCCCTATCGTTTTTGTTGTATGAATGTGTTAACTCTGTAAACAGCCAGGTGAGTAACACATAAATAATGTAATATAATAATATAAGCCTTCATTCAGACATCTCATCATCATCATCAGCCTATAAACGTCCCACTGCAGGGCACAGGCCTACGTAGCCTCAGGGAGTGTGTATGGGCGTTAGTGGACCACGCGTGCCCAATGCGGATTGGTAGACTTCACATACGCATCAGAATTACTGCTTCAGTGTATGCAGGTTTGAGAGCAGTCTGTGTTACGTACATAAGTTTGAAAAACTCTTTGGTACATGGTCATATTGTCCGTGCGGATCATTCTTTCAGACATCTGTTTCTGCTTTATTCTAGTAGTTGTGCATTGCTCGTTTTTTTTTAAGTCTGTTTGCCATTCGGCAAAGGCATCCAACCTTCTCCATTCTTGTCTGTCGCCTGCCACCATTGATTTACAAACTTATGGACGGCGGGTCTAATTCAAAATTCTCGGGAGCACTTGTCTCCTGCCTGCCACGAGGCTACGCAATCCTCAATCTCTTGTTCTTGACCACAAACAATCCCTGAGATTGGTATAGATTCTCCCATAAACTAATTGACACTGGCGGAAATACAGTGTTAACGCACAAGCAAGAGTTCAATAATAATAAATAAAAAAAAATCTCAAAGTGTCCCAGACTAACCTACGTAAAGGAAAGTACGCAGTAATATAATCCAACTAAAAGCACTGAAACTGATAACAATTTTATTAATTTTGCTTGCGTATATTTTAAAAATTCTTACAGCATAGCAACACAGCAGCACGGCATGCAGACGTGCACATAGTCCGTAATCAAACAAAGACTTGCACGTAATTGTCTGTGTGTCTTGTTTCTCTTTTGGTTCAGATCCAGTATAACTCGCGCGGACGAAACAATCTGTAAATGATGGATAATACCGTACAATCTCGCTCACATCGTCGCTTTGTCTATACTCGCACACGTACAAAATAGACTCTACTTGACATACCGGCCGCCATTTACATATTGTTTCTTTATATGCGTTTGTAAATCAATGTCTTCCACTATGTGCCATGGCAACCTGACTTATATCATCATCCCATTGTCTCAGTGGTCTCTCTCTCTTTGACCTTCTCTTGGGCACAGATTACTACTTCGTAACAGATACATTCCTTAGAAAACGATAAGTTTCACGCTTTAACAGGGCCGTCTTTAAGCTACTGGAGGCCCTGTGCACTTAAGGATAAAATGGGGCCCCTACGACTGCTATATGAATGACACCAGTCTGTCGATGTTGTCTTGTGTCAAGGCCCAAGTTTGAAAGCCATAAATAAGGATGGGAAGTATGCAGATGTTAGACTGTTTGCTTGATACCTATATGTAGTATTTTATCCTTCATAACCTCTTTCATTCCAGTATCTCTTCCACCTGTTTGATATGAAACATTATGGAATGCAATAAATATATTGAGTATCAGTATAGCATAGCATTTGCTCACGACTACATTCCTCAAGGGGGTAGTCCTACGAATAAGAATAACTATAGAAGAGTAACTAAACAAAATCCACATAATTTTTGGCACCTAATGAAAAATTACATTTTGTATTAGTTTTGGCGGCAAGGTACAGATTTTAAAGAACAAATTTAGAACACGGTAGTTTTTTTGGTGCTACTTTTTGAGCTTTTTTTTTTTTTTTTTTTTTATTCAATTTTTTTTAAAGGGACTTTTATACAAAATGTTATGTATATGTCAGTCCCATCGTACCTTATGTCTAAATTTTCCTACTTTCTAATTTACTTAACGAGACACTGATGAGTTTGCTTTTTGAGCTTGATTTACATTTCTATACATTTTTATTTGTAGGTAGTCAGCGATATTCTGAAACCTCAGAACATCCACATTTCACTAGATATCCTTCTCTCTATTTATAGTAATACATAGATATTTTTAATTCTGTATCAGTCACCATAATTATAGTATATTCAACCGAATATTTATTTGTTTCAGGAAGGATTCCTGATCGGAGATGTTACTTCTCAAATAACTAACCACATCTCAGATTCACATAGTGACAATGCCCGGTTGGACACACAGATCGTGATCACAACAGTGCTACCACTGCCTTCCGTCTCACTGTTTTACTTTCCCACTGGTAGAATAAAGGAGGATATCTTATCAGACTTGCTTTCAAACACAGCAAGTGAAGTTGTCGGCTGGTACAAATACAGAAAGAACAGTACCATAAAGCCCACCTTTAGAGACAAATTAATATCCAAAGGGTTACAGAAGTACTTTGAAAAGCATCACGGTAAGAAAACATTTGTAACATGCAATTTGTCAAGTAAAACATCCTCAGCAGCCTCAACTCACACATTCTCATACAGATTTGGTAAAATAAACTGTTTGGACATGTATGAGTATATCGAGGATGTGACAGCGAATCTAGGCGAGAAACATACAGCTTACAAGAAAGCACACAAACTTTCACCACAAAGCATTTTCAACAAAATAGTGAACGAGACAAATCTCCAAAGTAATAACACCAATGATGCGATATTACATATACAAGAAGCTGTCAATGTGAGGCTACTGAAAGAAGCCAAGATCGCAGCTAAAAATGAGGACATAATCAGGGAACTGGCAGCTGAAATCAAACAAATGCGTACCATATTAGCGGACAAGCAATCTGCTGATTTACAGGCTGAATACAACAGACTGACTGAGGAAAAGTTCATGAATCGTGAAGTTGAAATGGCAGACGCATGCATTGAAGCACTAAGCACTCCTGCGGGTGTGGACATACTGAATGTTCCAAATATTGTTATGAATAACAATACAAACCACTTGTCTGACAGTGAAAATTCAGTTCAACTTATTGAAAATGATATCAAAGAGAGGAGTCCAAGTCCTGTTCTTACGTCTACAAGTTCAGTAAAACCTGCCGCGTTGAATTATGCAGCTGCATTGAAGAATAAATCTGAGAAAACTACTACTGTAAGTATCACATGACTTAAACAACTTTTGCATCTTCTTTCTCATGTGAAGGTATCTCATAGAATATACTCAGTTGCGTAGCGAGGGGGGGCTCTCTGTCCATAACCAATTAGTACAGCAGAGAAAAGTTGAGCTCGCTTGGCTCACTCGAAGTCTCTGTTTTAATTACTGTACCTCCACATATAGCCCAGTCATTTTATGAAGTTTTGTTAGGCGGGGTAGGGAGTAATTATTAATTGGACTTTTAAACTGTGACCGGCACCATTTAGTGACAAAAAGGATAAAAAAAAAATAGGTATTTATTAAAAAATACGAATGTATTTTTCAAAACCTTCTAAGTAAACAAAAATATTTACACCATGTTTGAAGTATTTATAATGGTAAAGAATTATGTATGTGCAAAAAAAATGTACCATCGAGTTTTTTAGAACGAGATAATAGCAAAATTTTAAAATTGGAACTGTTGCTGACGTGATTTTTTTTTATTTTGTTACATTTCTAGGCTCAAATTGGCTCTTCATATTATACCGAAAAAAATATCAATTAGTAATTAGTCCCGGCTCAAACCGTAAAATTACTGGGCTAATAGGTAATCCTGGAGTACTGACCACAGCTAAGATGTGGTGATAAAAATTTTGAGCTTGTTTCCGATTAGTCGTGCATTCCCGGATTTCATGGCCTCCCGGAATAAAAAGAAATATTTCCTTTTTAAATGAAATAATTTTGAGGGCTCTTACAGACGAGCGACACTTTGCGGTCGCCGTGTGTCGCAGAGGGTCACGGCGACCGTACTCTGCGACCGCAAAGTGTCGTTCGTCTGTAAGAGCACTAGGAAGTCTCTTCCATACTATGCATCGGATTAGATATGCAATCCCGGATTTCAAGGCATACCGGGATTTATAAAAAAAATATATTAAAAATAAATTAGTGACGATAATATTGGATATTTGACTGTACATCCTTTTGGACGAGGCATGTTTCCAATTTTATGATTAATTATTTAGTAATGGTAAAACAAAATATTAAATTTTGTAATTTTCTGATCACAAATTTTTCTCACTGCAATCAAATCTTTCTGCTCACTCAAGACCTCATAAAAAGGCTGAAAGTCACCCAAAGGGCAATAGCTATGATCGGAGTTTCCCTGCGAGATCGAATCAGAAATAAAGAGATCCGCAAAAGAACCAGAGTAGCTGACATAGCCCAAAGAATTGCTAAACTAAAGTGGCAGTGGGTGGGGCACATTTCTCGCACAACCGATGGCCAATGGTGCCGAAAAGTTCTCGAGTGGCGACCGTGTTCCGGAAAGCTAAGCGTGGGTAGACCTCCCTTACGGTGGACCGACGACCTGGTGAAGGCGGTGGGAACCCATTGGATAAGGGCAGCGCAAGATCGGTCGTTATGGCGATCCTTGGGGGAGGTCTATGTCCAGCAGTGGACGTCCATCGGCTGAGATGACGATGATGAAATACATTTTTTAGTTATGATGATATTTATGATGAATAATTATTATTGTTACAGAAACTGAACAACTTCAGTGAAGATTTAATTCGTTTTGATGTGGATGAGAATAATGTGCAAAAACTAAATATTGTTAATGATGATGTTAAATGCATCGGTGACAGTTCCCCTGAGTACTGAAGTACTCCGAAGTGCCTTATAATTATCTCTTAAGTGTTTATTATTTCTTATTAAATATGTTAGTTACCATATAGTATAGGCATAACTTTCATTAAAACATATCTTTTGTAATACTCGTTGTTATCAAAAATACTTGTTACTTAACTTTATTGTAATTCATTGTATATTAATCATTCATGCATCTATTTACTAAGAAAACTCTAATTTCATGATGCAGTCTTTCAGTTCAATCATTTTATTGTAAACTATGTAAAAGAGAAAGGTAAAAAATACCCATACAAAATATTTTTGTAAGTAATCAACTAGTGTAATTTAAACAACTTATTTCGTTTGTAATATCTTCTCGCTCAGTTAGCTGGTTTGAATGAAACAAGTTGTGAGATCATACATTTTTATTTTTAACGTCATGTTATATAAATTGAATATAAATAATAAAACAATATATGTCTAGAAAAGGAATGGCACACTTTTCAATTACTTAATAATAACATTAAATCTAAGATCTAGTTAACACATTTGTGGGCAGTGAACGAGACGCAATAGAACTTTTATTGTTATCATTGTTATAGCCACGGTGTAGTCCACGAAAGCGTTAACAGATTGAGGGGGTAAATAACGACAAAAGCTGGGGACCAAAATCTTTAGGTCCAGCTTTGCTCATGGAATGTATTTAGCTTCTAGCCAGCGCCTGAGCGTGGTGGATACAGAGCACTAACTATCTATACCTTTGATCAAAGTAAAATGAAACTACCTATACTTTATGAATTTGAAATCTGTGGCTCTAGTGTCCAATGTCAAATACTTTTGTATCAAGTGCTATTTAATTTAAAAATACTGATAATAATTTTAGTGATTACAGTGTTATAGGCTTTAAAAAAGGAGTAAATCATGAGAATTAAGAAAAAATTCCCATAATTAAAACTATACAGCACATAAAATTATTGTTTTTCAACCCCAAACTATAGTGGACTATTCATATTTAGTGACATAGAACGCGCGTGACTGTAACCGATATCCGAACGCTTAAGAGTACGAATGTATAAACAGGCTATACAGCCTAATCAAGTATGAAACGTGAGCATGGGTAATTCGGTATGATTATGTTATGAACAACAAATACTGTCAATTTATCGTTCAATAAGTACCAAAATAAAACACGTCCTGATTGTGTCAGTGCAAATATTCAAGAGCAATATTCAACCTTCTATATTTTTGCATAAATACGTCTGTCTATCAAGGAAATTTAAAAGAAAATTCTAGACTAGCGGGTATTGAAACACTGAAATTTGACAACCATTTGCTTACGCTCGAAGCCAAGGGCCGCAACATGCACGCGCCCTATTATATAACTTATCTATACATACTCTCATCATCATCATCATTGGCTTTTCCATCTTTAAAATATGATTTAAAAAGCGTCTTGGCAGCACTTACGCTCGTGACTATAACGCCCGATACGAGAGCGACAGGTACGGCCGCATATACGGCAAGTGAAATTTGAGTTTGCTATGTCATTTGGGTTTACTAGCCGATCATGCCTGCCTTTCCGTTTTTTAGCCAAGGAAACAAACCAGGCCCTGTCGTGAACAGCTCTTCCCTCCGCTAAATGTACGTACATACTCTAAGGTTGAGTGTATCTAGAGGAGGTCGGCGGCGGCGGGCGGGTTGTCGCCGGCGAGCTCGTGCACGGAGTGGGCGAGGCGGCGCGCCTGCTGCACGGCCGTGGACGCCGGCAGCAGGCCCAGGTGCACGCAGATCAGCTCTTTTATACTAACGCCCTGGCTGTCCTGCGGGAATGCCTGCTCCAGCAACTGTCTGCAATTTTACCACGTCTTCTTTCAATATATTTGTTTGTTTCCACAGGACATCTTTTTTTGCGGTCAGTTAACTTCAATGGACATTACTATCGATACTTATTTATGTTATATCAATCACAATGTACTTTTTACGTTTAATTAATCTAAAATACTGTCGGAAGATGTTATGGCTTATTTATGGCAGTAGGCTGGGCAGTAGAGAAAATATGGTCTGGATTATTAATAAATTATTATAAAATATATTATAATTTTCGTCGAAAAACGTGGTCTAGTTTCACCCTCTTTTCTTAATCGCTTGTGAACTTTATCCAGAATCACACTTTATGTCCACCCCGAAGATGTATGTATCCCACCACAGCACGAGCAGGCGTGCAGCTGCACCTAGACACTAACCTATAGAAAGTGTTGAGTATATCTCCCGGGGGCGAGGCGGCACGCACGGCGGCGGGATGGGGTACGGCGGCGGGGCGCACGCAGGCGCCGCGGCGCTCCCACCATAGCACGGAGCAGGCGTGCAGGGCTCCGCGCCGCCACGTCGCCGCGCAGTACCCCTCCCTCACTATTGAGAAGCTGCGCGAAACCATTCGACGTATCTGGTGGGAGAAGCATTCAATTAGAGCTGCCATCTGAGAGAGTTCTTCTCAAATTACCTACTAGTTTACTGTCCAGGTTATCGTCAGGACTGGCTTTTCTATTACAAGAACAAGAAAGTATTTAAGCCGCCAACAACTTTATAATTTTACTAGCTTACTTCGTCCGCGTGAAATTATAATATTGAAAAATCCTTTCTTAGTGCACCCCTATATCCCTCCGTAGAATCTATATTCCTTTCATATTTCTATCTTCAGAAGTTTGTGCGCTATCTGCCAGTCAGTCAATCAGTTACGGAATCATGGTCACAAGACAAAACCGTTATTGGAACCAAACGGATACGTCGTCGTTACGCCAGATGACATCAAGGGACTCACTAAATCAGGTTTATGTCTACCTATAGACTGTAACGCTTACTAAGTAGGCCTCGCATGCCACCCCCGAAAAACAATAAAATTCGAGATGTGCGTCCATCTTTATTATTTTACGTATGCCAAAAAGAGCGCGCATGACGTTTTTCTCGTTTAAAACGCTTTGTCGCGGGTGGCATGCTAGCCCTGCAGGCCGGACTACGTCACGGCGGAAAGGCTGAGGTGAGGGGCGGATGAACCGTCGTCGGTCACTCACCTGCACTGCGACAACACTGCATTTATCGACTTCAAAAATATTTCAAATATTATTGATTTTAAACATGTTACAGCCATGTTGTGCTATTTCGTAGATGGCGCTCACGTCCCCTTGAGACGCGGCAGATTAGGGATTTCGTTCTCTGGGTGGTGGGCTCGGTGGCGAGGTTGGATAGCGCGGTTCCCCGGATTGGAAGAGTGCGGGTTCGGGTCCCGCCCGAGACGGGTTTTTCAATCTTTAATATGATTCTAAAATATTTTTCTGATTCTTATGTAAATCAGTGAATCTCAGTGCTGTGTGCTAATTTAATATTTTAAAACTAATTAGAATATAAAATTAGTATTCCTTTTATTCCCCGGACTGGTTCTGAATTCTATCTAGCTTATTAACAATTTCAGACGTTTAGTCAACTTATGCTTAGCGCAGTTATATTTTGATTCCAAAACAAAAATTAACCTATGTCCTGTCTGTAAAATTGCTCCAAAATAGGTTAAGTGGTTAGAAACCAATGGACAAATCTTTCGCATTTTTAATATAATGCTGTTTAATACTCACCGTCTCAGGGGTGACCATATCAGCGCAGTCAGCCAAATCAGGCGCCAAGAACCTGCCCGTAGTCCTATCCACGTATATGAAGTGAATCAGCCCCGGGAACTCCTCCACATACTTGTGCAGCGTTAGGGAACCACTGTCTTCGCCCGTGCGCTCACATAACACCCACATTAAGCGAAATAATTGATCCATTTATGGTTTTATGATTACTGGAACTTGCTTCGTGAGTCTATTGATATATTGTAGATTGATTGATAGATGCCAATTTCATGGTAACTAGAAAATAGGCTTTAGAGGTTTGTAGTTTAGGACGCATTTTGAATTTTGTACATTTTGTAACGAAACAGTTTCCAGATAGATCATGCATAAAATAAGCATTTCAATTACAAATACAAGATGTAAGTATAGACCGCGTCATTACTATAAAGGATGATTGTACATGAGTACAATATCATGAGATACTGAACAACTTTCCCTAAGGAACCTAAAGGAAATTCGGAAAAAAATATTTTAACTTCAAATACAAACATGCTGAAAGAACTTAAAAAAGAATTAAAAATAATTTATTTCAGATTAAAAGATTAGTATGAAAAAAATTGTTTGCTTGGGAATTTCCCTGAGGTTCCTTGGGGAAAGTTATTCAGTGTCATAAGTAGTATCACCGCTTAAACTTGAAGTAATGAAGTTGTCTAAACTTACACCTTGATAAAATAAATGAACATTATAATAAAATTAGTACAATGCCTTGGAGAACAATGAGTTGTGAATGTGATTGAATCTGCAAACAATAAACATTCGCATTATAACCACGATGCAATAAATAACACATACAGACAACAAAAACAACATTTATACAATACACAACATTTAAACTAAATGTTTTCATGACAAACTAGCTACTTTATCATTTTAAACACATGCATACATTTTCGGTGCACCTATTTCATATTTTCATCTTAAATTTAAGAGCAAAATATATTTGGTTTAGAGCAGAATGGCTAAACGTCTAACTATTCTACCTATACTTCTTTCCAAATAAGGACGATGAGATTTTCCGATTCCTATTTAGCTTTCTGGCCAATTCTGATTACCAAATATAATTTATTTGTCAGAAAGATATACTATCCGACATATCTGGACGTTACTAAAGCTGTTCTAAGAATAAGTGAGAGGAAGTGTTTCAAATCTCTCTTTCTGTAATGCTAAATAGCCTTAAAATTTCGTTGCTATTTGGAATGGAGTATAGACTATCATAAAACTGTAACAGAAGTGTGTAGATTGAAGAAGTTTATAAAATAAAGATGCAATATGGTGTCCCTCTCCAAATCACAGAGTTTTTTGTGTCTGTTCGTTCGAGCATCACGCAATAACTACTAGACAGATTTAAAACTTTTTGTGAAACTTCTGATAAGACTTAAAATTTGGTAAGTATTCATATTTAACATTCCTTCCTGTTGCGAAGTGGCACTTAGGTGATTTAGGCTTACAGGTGTTACTGGTAGCAGCCAACTATCGGCACTCCGATTTAAATCGTTAACATCTCGAGAAGTGTAGGTTTAGATTTCTTTCAACACTTGACGTAATTTCACTAAAATTGACATTCACGCATGCCGAACCGACGACATCTAAACTAATGATATTGAAAAGGATATGATCCCAAACTGAAGTATCTCATCGCCTTGACCTTCAGAAACTCCACGTACGGTGCCAATATAGTCTTCAGCTCTTTGACAGGGTGTTCTGTCTTGAGGCTTGGTATGTCTGGTTTCAGTAGTTCGATGACGGTTTCGAGGGCGGTGTGCATCGCCGTGGCGGTGGTCTCTGGGGTGAGGGGGGTGGTGGTGGTGCAGGACTTGCGTAGTTCAAGCATGCGGGTAGCGAGGCGAGCGCATAGGCCTGCGTTTGACTTGTTCTTGCGTAGGGCGTCTGTTGTCTGCATTTAGAGATAAGAAATTATACTTTAATTATATGTCAAGATAGAACCTCACACTTCTAACGTACTAAAACAAATGGGCCAACTTTCTTATGTTGGTATGCGTGAGGCGTCATACTACTTGTCTCTGCGTGTGTATATGAATAGGGTTTAGCGGCCTTATAAGAAGCCGCGCGGATAAAGATACTTACAGTAGCGTCTTTTTTGTACGTGTGCGAATATAGACAGAGCGAGGATGTGAACGGGATAGCAAGGTATTGTCCGCCATTTACAGATTGTTTCTTTATCCGCGCGGGTTCTTACTGGTTGAAATTTTTTCAACGCGTTCGTAACTTCTCCTGTCTATCTTGTATAACTTATCAAAGAGATAATACATTTGATTTCCTTAAAGAGACTTGGGTGTAGAGAGAATAACGATAAACGTTTTTATCGTTATCGCTTTCCTTTAATTTGGGCGCTGCTGACATGTAGTATAATTCTGAATATGGTACAGTTATTCATCTAACTAGCCCCTCGGGGAGTATAGCCGTGGATAAATGCTAGATAAGAGGTTTTCCAAGAGAAATCAACATAAATTTTTTTTTATAACGAGGCGATATCGTCTAAATAAGATGAATATCGGGTTACTTTGACGATCTTGTTTTGAAATTAGATTGGTATCTTTGTAGTACCTACACTACACGAATATAGAGAATTACAAAAATTAAGGTCGCCACGCCACTTCCTTTGCTAGATTGTCAAAACCATGCATAACCTGGCAAGACCATCCAATATTTTGAATTTAAATATTTGGTTCCTGATGTCATCATTTTCTTTTCTTTTTGACAAGCTGCACAACGAAAGATTACCTTTTTCAATGCAGATTCTAAAGCATCAAGCGTGCTGGGCAACATCTCTAGGTTTCTCTGCAATAACAGCCTTCTTATGTTTGCAAGGATTTGGTTGGACATTTGTGCAGCAATACCCACTTCCCTGAAAATATTTTATATCAATGTTTATACGACAGTTCTGTTTAAAATTTGTTATACAACGTATTAATGAATAAGCGCAAAACCTTATACATCCCAACTGATATGTATATCAAAATAATTAGATTGAAACAATAATTTCATTATTTTTATAGTTAAAATTTAAAGTTATTCGCATTTTAAGTTTTGAGGCAAAAATGATTGTTATCATTTCAGAAATGAATGAAAGCGCTAACGTACTCATGGATACATTTTAATAATCTTGGTTTGGTAGTAAGTAGGGTGAGAGTGCCCGTGCGGTGGGTTGACATCGGGTTCAGTAAATTTTAAATTTTACAAACAAATTAATATTTTGAAAAAAATTACCTATGTTGAAACCATGATAATTCGATTCTGCCCTTGATTCTAAACAAACTGTGGGTGCTGAAATCTGTAGCAAGTCCCCACATATAGCCTGGTGGAAGATCTTCCCTTTTCAATGGAGGAACATTCCAAGTAGCACCTCCATCAAACTACTTTCTAGTTTTGCGTTAATTCATTAACACGTTGTATAAATTGAGTACTAAAGCCAGTGAAACAGAAGACGGGGCATGTAAGTTTCCAATTACATCGTTTACAAGATCGGTAACATATTAATGACTGTTCTAGGCAATTTTTGAAGGTAGTTTTGTGTTTCTCGTAATAGTTACACAATAAAACCCCAGGATTTGTTTGTCGGGATCTGATTAGAATAGAATAAGAATAATATTTATTAATCTAAAAGCTAAAAGCCATTTTACAGACGGATTTCTAATAAAATATTGAAGCACTAAATGTTAAAATAGTAGGCTAGGCATATTGGCAGGTATAGTCCAATCATCGAGGAGATTCCTTGTACGGACACCCTTACAATAATTCATCCGTCGCTGAAACTTTGCAGCGTCATAAAGTTAATAATAATAATAAAGTTTTTATTAGAGGCAAAAAACCCATACAGAAATGTACATCCAAAAAAAAAAATAATACAGTATAAATAAAAACCTTACATGCTAACAAAGAATATAAAAATAGACTTTGGTGTCATTTTTTATTCGCGTAAACCTAATCGCGTACCTAAACATTGAGCTATTGAGACCCTCGCTTACCACTCTTAATATACTGTTGTCAGAGCCACGCAGCCTGTTCCAAAAAGAAGCAATTCGTGCAAGTTAAGTATAAAGATAACTGTTGACAAGTATCTAAGCTTTTTTTCATTCGGAAGTTAGGTATCTGCACCTAACATAAAAATCACTTACAGCTACGAGTATACTACATGAACTATTATTATTATTGCAAGCTGTAAGTTTTCCGAATAAAACAAAATAAATAACATTTGGCGCGCTCCTTACAAACGAACTTTAATTATATTTTGGATATTAATCAATTAAAGTCAGTAAAATTTTTGTTAAAAAGTATAGTTGAGGTGAGGAAACCAGCATATGCTGGGAGAAATTCTATAGTCTACAAATTCATATTGGCTATGCGTACTAACGCCCACATACACCCTCCCTGGTAGTAGTGGGACTTATACGAGCTGATGATGATGACATAGTTGTAAGATAAATTGATAAGCCGATCCTGCGTCCATAAATGTGAGAAGATTATATGTTTTAGTTAAATTTCAAAATGATTACCTCAACTCCATATCAACTAGTACGGCAAATGTGATGCGAGGGGCGACCTCGGAGATGTGCATGGAATGCGGCGCGCAAGGGCTGCCCGTCGAGCCCGCGCACAGGTTCACTATGCCACTGTTCTCCTCTGACAACCCTGATAGAAACAATCTTTACAGACCATTGAATAATTATGTATAGAACAGACAATGCGAACAAAATCTGTGCACAACGATCAGCAGTGAGGGGCGCGCACTGAGGGCGTCGCGGTGCAGCACGCGCCCGGCACATATGTTAAGTAAGATTGAGCCAATTAGCTTAGACGAGTGTTACAAAAAATTTAGTCTGGGTGTCGCCTCTACTAGGTACCTCAATGTTACATACATCATCATACAACGTAAAACCACAATAATTTATTCGATGGTTTAAATGAAGCACAATTATTAAGAATAATAAAAACGGAAACAAATGTCTGAATAGAGGCTTATATTATTATTAACTAGCTGGTGCCCGCGACTTCGTCGGCGCTTCGTCTGTGTTATTCTGATGTATAAGCTATATTATTGTAAAGTTTCATTAAAATCCATTCAGTAGTTTTTACGTGAACGAGTAACAAACATCCATCCATACTTACAAACTTTCACATTTATAATATAGTAAGATTATGCCTATTCATGGTCCAACTTAATATGCTGACCATGGTCCAACTTAATATGCTGACAGTTTTTTAAGAGGATGATCAGACCATTAAACTGAACAACTTTCGCAATGGAACCAATATCGAAATCGTGAAAAAAAAATTTGCTGTCCCATACATTTGGATCAAGTAGGTCAAGTAAGTGGTAAGTTGTAGGTAGATCTTTTTTTGCAATTTTCAATGTAACAGGTGTATTTTTTTTCGCGATTTCTATGTTGTTGCCATAGAGAAAGTTGACCACTTTGACGGTGTAAACCAAGTAATCAAAAAAATATCTTCTTTGTGTTATAATCTAAAGTATTATAAAACTGTAGCAGAAAGTGTGTCTGTACATTGAAGATATTAACACGTTCCGGGACAGTAACCGGCTATAGCAGTGATAACAATAAAAGTTCTATTGTGTCTCGTTCACCACCCCGGAACGTGTTAACAAAAAAAAAGTTACAATATGGTTTTTAGGTGTTCCTGATTCCATATTTTTGGATTTTTTGTCTGTCTGTTTGTTTGTTTGAACGAGTATCACACAAAAACTACTGAACCGATTTTGATGAAACTTTTTTTGTTTGATAGCTAATGATCTGACTTAAAATCTGGTATATAATTTGAGCGGACTAAGTCGCGGGTTAACGCTCGTTTAAATTAAAAGTGCAAATTGTGTACTTGATCATATGAATAAAACTAAAAATATGAACACTCTGTATTAAATTGTCAATCTAATTTTAAACTTTAACAAAAAGCCGGTAGGCAGGACACGTAGCTAGGCGAGGCTTAACTCCACCTGCCATCATTTCGCCTAGCTACGTGGTGGCAGGTGGAGTAAATCCTTGACAGAATGGTGGCTGAGACTAGGCAAAAGAGAAGTGGGTCATCTGGCAGCCAGGTGGGTTGGGGTAAGAGGAAAGGCGGTCTGCAAGAAACTTGACAAATAGATTTTTAACAGATATTTTGCTGTCGTGCTGTTCTCTTAAGACCTTGATGCGAATGACGCAGGACTGAGAAGGATGGCATAATAGGAAGGAAGCTTTTATCCTTCAGTGGTGAATACGGGCTAACGATGATGATGATAGTGTTCTTCTTTTTGAGTCAATGGTTCTTCAGTGGTGTTTCTATATTTCACTGGCCAGTAGGCCTCGCATGCCACCCCCGAGAAAACGATAAAAATCGAGATGTGCCTCCATCTTTATTATTTTACGTACGCCAGAAAGAGCGCGCATGACGTTTTTCTCGTTTAAACGCTTTGTCGTGGGTGGCATGCTAGCCGTGCAGGTATTCGGCAAGCCTGATAGCGTCAGGTGTAGCTGTATTTAAGTCCTCTCACATGCAGTTGTTCAGACACAAGGGACATTCTAGCAGACTGCATAGGTTCGCCGCAATCACATTGTGTTAAGCCAGGTTCCCCATACAGTACGACCAGGAAAATAATTCCTCTCGTCAATCTTCGTTTGCGCAGAGTCCCCCGACAAAACCCGAAGTCGTTTAGTAATGAAACGGTGCAAATTTGGATGGCAGCGAAAAAGGGCAGGCAAGGGATTAAAGGTGGCACATCCTGATTGGTTAATATTATTTCGCGTGCTATTAAAATTTGTTAACTGCGCAGGTACATCGGTGAGACTTATAAACCTGGTACCTCCGTACATCATAAATTTAGTCTGTAACGACCGACCTGAGTGCAAAGCCGATTTAAGTATATCCACATTTCCATGTTGATGATGATGAACAATAAAACAACTCACATGGCAATCTGCTGGTCTCGTGACAGACTGGACCATCGTCACAACGTTCAATATCTTTCCAATATTCTTGAGCTGCTATACATTGCATACTCAGCAGAATCAAGTCCGGTGGTGTCAAGTCTTCACTGCCGCGACTGCAAATCAAACATGCATATTGTATTATCTTACTGTAACAGTGTACAGACGGCGATACATCAAGCTATACAAAACCAACATAAGCTGGCCGCGCGTCGGTCGAGTAACGTATAACGTCACGCGGCCAGCTTATGTTGGTTTGTATAGCTTGATGTGTCGCCGTGCGTACCTGTGTACCTGTACAGTGTACATTGAATATATTTAAAAAAAAGTGATGATATGGTTCATAGGTGATTTATACTGATTCTAAATCACCAATTTTAGAATTTTTTGACTGTCTGTTTGTTTGAGCATCACGTAAAAACTACTGAACCGATTTCAATTAATTTTTTTGGTTTGAAAGCTTATGCTTTGACTTAAAATCTGATGTATAATTTGTGCGGACGAAATCGCGGGTAAAAGCTTGTTGAAGATAAAAAAAACCTCTTGTAGCTAACATACAGTATACATATAGGCAAGCACGTATCCAGACTTTAGTTTCGGGGGACATTTAATTTTCGGGGTCCCCCCCCCCTGATTCATAGAAAAACAATGAAAATGTAAGTGCTTCCATACAAATATTTGGATTTCGTGGGGGGATAAAACCCACCTATCAAAATCGCGTTTAAAAATATTCTGTTCCATACAAAACTGCAATTCTACTCAACACCTCTACATTTTTTTCGCGATTTCGATGTCTGTCCCATAGGGAAAGTTGTTCAGTTTGATGGTCTGATCAGCTCATAAATTCGGTCAGATCATAAATTTGACCCTGTATTGAATTATTAAAGATAAAATAATCAACAAATGCCAGTCGTTCTACACGTGCAGCCTGTGGGTCAGTTACACGCAGAAGTCGCTCTGAGCGCTGCGCGTGCAATACAACAATGGGCTGAGGATGTTGTTGGGGCTGCCTCGCTTCTGCAGCGCATAGGGCATGTTTGCGGCGGCGCGAGTAGATAGCTTTGCAGCCATCATACGCAAACGAGCCGCCTCCCTGCTGCGCAGGGTACGGGGCAGCACCAACACCCTCCTTGAGCCCATTGCAGAGCGGTTCCAATGTCCCATCATTGGGCATTGGAATAGCCTGCATAGGGGCTCTAGGCCCCCTTTTGTTAATGTTAAATAAGTGTTAAAAAATGTCGTCACTAACATAGTTTTAACTCATTGTTACTAACACTATGGATCTATGATCTGCAATAAAATTAATGAATTTGAATTTGAAAAACACACCTAGAGTATAAAGCCAGCAGTTTATCACCGACAAACAGCATGAAATGATAGTGATGATACGGTGAGCACTTGACCTCCTTGGAAGCTGTTTTGAGAGCATTGAGCGCCGCAGCGGTGGCGCCACTCTCGCCTATCACGCCGCTTGCTCCTGGTATGGAGTCACCTTTACAACGGCTTTCTAGCAGCACTGACAACCAGTCTTGATAGACAGGGGAATGCAATCTGTAATATGATTTTGAAGTATCTTTTAGACGGGCAATCGATCGCAGGCTTTCTGTCAAGGCCAAATCGCCCGTTAACCAAATTGCTTGTGTAAAGGCAGATCGCACGATCACAAACCCGGTCTCAGCCAATGAGAAGCGTGTGCTCCTCCCCTCTACCTGCCGCTGTTTGGTCTTGACAGAAAGTATGTGAACGTTACGTAAAGTGCACTTTAGTTTTGCAAATGTTATTATTACGCTAATTTTAAGAAGCATTTCTTTCAATGGGTTTGATGAGAATACATAATCAAACATAACAAACATACAGGACAAAATTTTATTCTTTTGTTGCAATCTGCAGCATTGATGCCAAAGTGGTTGTAGCTTTTGATAGATTCATTCGTCAAGACAATCTATGTTTGCTTCTATGCCAAAACTCTTTCTCACTCTCCAGAAATGTAAAACCTATGAGCTTCTTACGTCTTGTTAAGGGAAGAGATTGTATGGGAATTTCGTAGGTGACACACAGGGGACATGCAGCTTCTGACTTGTTGATTTGATTTCAGAATTGTGTGACTTTGTACATACCTACATACATACATAAACTCACGACCTTAATCCTTTTCGGGGTGGTGAGAAACATCACTTCAACCACCAACTTTCTGTATAGAATGTAGTTGTAGCAATGCTCACATTTAGCAATTTAAGTTTTAGGATGGAATGACGCGTCAAGTGGTGAGAGGTGGCTAGCCTTTCGCCCCAAAAACAACTTCCTGAATGTTTTAATAGAATAGACAAATTTATTGAGACTCACAAATTTATGTTCTGTCCACATATGTGTTGTACAAATGTTTTACAATCAAGTAGTTCTCTGTGTGCATCGTCAACATCCTCTTCACTGATAATCATGAACACATGGTCAAGCCACTGAAAGTTAGATACAATTCACATGCATTAATTAAGATGATAGCCATCATCATCATCAGTCTAAATAAGTTCCACTGCAGGGCCCCGGCCTACCCTCAAGTATGGGCGTTAGTCCACCACGCGTGCCCAATGAGGATTGGCAGACTTCACATAAGCATCAGAATTTCTTCTTTAACAAACGCAGGTTTCATCATGATGTTTTCTTTCACCGTATTACGTACATAAGTTAGAAAAACTTATTGGTACATGCGAAACCAGGGTTCTGGGTTCGAATGCCGGTTCGGTCATATGTTGTATGGATGTTATATGTAGTGCCATTGCTGTATGGTTCCCATAACAAAAAGCCTGAGGCTTACTTGGGATCATTACAATTACAATGTACGTGCCTGTGAGTCTTATTTGAGCGTTATTTAATGTCATGTCGTCCATGCGCCACTGACTGACTTGAAAATGATAGTATTGATTACAAGCTACATACAACTAAATAAGCCTCTCGGTTACTTTAGATATGATTAGTTGTGGACAATATGAAAGTATTAAAGTTGTACTTGACAAAAACTTGCTCTAATGTTAAGCATTTTGCAGTATTGCACTACTGTGACTAAGACTGCTAAATCAAAATTGGATCTCAATCCATTCCATTCAAAGAATGAATTTGTATAAAGACTTATCTACTCTTGAATTAGATTCCCAACCCTCGCGGAATGCCCGGGAGACTCCGGTAATAATGGTTAACCTACCGAGCTGAGGGGATACAATAAATTCGCCGGTTTTTTCTAAAAATTTAACAAATTTTCATGATTAACAAAATCGGCCTTACTAATACTAATAAACATCGATTTTTCATGTAAAACCATAAATATATTTTTTTTTGTAAAAAACCATTGCTCGAAAGCTATGCAAATATAAAAAAATAAAGATAATCAAATATTTGAGATTTTCTTTCAAAACTCGATCCCCTAATCCTTTTATGTTTAGTGAACTGAGAGAAAACAATACTCAGTACCTCATCAAATACAATAGTAGTGTTGTCCTTGCACTGCATAGAAGAATATGTGTTTCCGAACTGTGCAGCCATCACTCTCTGCGAAGTGATGATCGGGGACAAAAGTTGAGACACACTATGGCTGTCAGACAGGTTTTCATTCTCATTCTCCTGAAATAATTTATCAAGGGTAAAGAATCAGTTTTGGTGACATTGGTGTACACACGGACAAAATTTTTTCTAACACTCATTTGAGCTGATGGGCTCTTAATTTACTTATCATGTGCCGGGCGCGTGCTGCACCGCGACGCCCAGAGTGCGCGCCCTGCACTGCTGACCGCGGTGCACAGATTTTGATTGCGTTGTCTGTTCTGTACATAATTATTCAACGTACACACGGCGGAACTTAAGCTATACAGGGTGAAATTGATATCATTAGCTTCATTTTAAACTAAGAGTCTACCCATCAAACTGAACAACTTTTACTATGGGAGCAAACTGATCGGAGCAAAAAAAAAATCTGATGTTCCATACTAAGCTATAGTGCCGTGCCGTGCCGACTCGACTCAAATGTATGAAACAGCAAATTTTTTTTTTTAACTCCGATTGGTTTGCTCCCATTGTAAAAGTTCTTTAGTTTGATGGGTAGACTCTTAGTTTAAAAGGATGCTAATGATATCAATTTCACCCTGGAGGTATATATATACCTCACCTTGGACACTTAGCTGTTGTTTCATACAAATGGGAAAATTTTAAAAGCTCCTTAGCAAGCCCTTCTCCAAAGTCGAGAGGTGAGGAACCAACCAGTTTTCGAAAAAATTTAAAGAAGTATGTGACTTTCGTACAAAAAAGTGGGATTTATAGTTTTCTGTGACCCAAAATTATGGGGAAGGGGCAGAGGATCCCATCTCCCTTTACCCCTAGACAATTACTTGTTATTTCATATAAATGGTAACAATTGAAAAGAAGAGTTAAGCATGTGCGATACTGAGTGAGTGCAAGTGAGACAGGATTTGCTTAAGAGGAACCACGATTCAACCAGAGGGGGAGAGGTTAAAAGTTTGAGAGGCAGGGATTGTCCGTACTGTATGTAGTACTAGATACTATTTCTTATACTGCGGCTGCGGCTGTGTGAGGTCAGTTGACAACTTTGACTGTTTATTATAAGGACTAGCCTTGCGGTAGCATTTCCCCTCTGCCACGGTATAAGATCAATTAATCATATGCATTCATTATTTACATTCTATTTTATACCTTATCACTAAACGAGACAGCATATAATTGCGAAACAATAATTTCGAACTTAGAATGTTTGGGGTTCACGCGAGACTACTTTTCATGATTTTTAAGGTCCAAAATTAGATTCTAAAGTTATGGGAATAAAATCCAAAGTTGCGGATTTCATGTTACCTCGCCCCCCGCAAAAATATAAGTAGTCAAAGGTTGAAAAGTTTTAATGATGGACATCCAGTAGTAGTTAAAAGCGTCCACCAATGACTCAAGTGGCTTCAGAGTTCAGACCCAAAGGGCAATGAAGCTGCAAGTCAACGATATATGTTTTGAATATATCGCAGGTAAAACACACCTTGAACACTGTCAGCTGATAGCTTTCATTTCATACAAATGGTAAAAATTGAAAAGAAGAGTTAAGCATGTGCGATACTGTTGCGTGCGAGCGAGACAGGACTACGCATTGGCTTAAGGAGTAACCAGAGGGGGTGAGGTAAAAAGTTGGTGGGAGGCAGTGAGTGTCCATACTGTATATAGTCCTAGATCATCATCATTTCAGCCGACAGACGTCCATATGCTGGACATAAGCCTCCACCAAAATGGGGGGATTTGCCATAAGCTTGGCAGGCGGGTTGGCGAGTTGTTGAGTACTAGATCATCATATCAGCCATTAAACGTCCACTGCTGGATATAAGCCTCCACCAAAATGAGGGGGATTTGCCATAATCGCCACGCTTTGCAAGCGGGTTGGCGATCACAGTTGAATTGAATCAATGTGTGTACTCAGAGGATGCTGCTGCCCATCCTTCAGTAGCGAGGAAATGGGATGGTGCTATTCACAGCCGACACCACACGGCAACTGTACTAGATAGGTTGAGTACTAGATACTCATTCTTATACTGTGGCCCGTATCCTTTTAAAAAACAGGGGCTTTCCTCACTCCCCCCTTCTGGGACCACCCCTACCCCGTCCCTCCCTTTCCCACTCCTCATATTTGTGTCGCAAGATACTAAACCCGACCCTTAACTTATGACGAGTTAAAAAATAGCAACTTTGTCCCATTGCAAGGTACAGTAGGCACCATGTAGTCTTTCGGTCAGATAAATAAACAGGAAATAACATTCTGACCTGATCACCGAAAGTTTTCATCCGCTGAATAAATGATTCGTCCCATTTTGAAAATATTAAATCATTAACGCTGTCGAAAATCAACGTAGCTTTCATGTTCTTTTGATTTTGCCTAGAATTTGTAGAGAAAATCAGATCAGTAAAAAGAAAAATGAGAAAAACTAAACTGCACTGACTGGAACACAAACACAACACAACACAGTTCCACAGATCAATTGACAGTTCTTCTTGGACATATTCTAATTGATCTGTGAGTTCTTCTAATTAGTTTTTTTTTTTTTTTTTTGGTTTGGTTTGCACAAAAATATCCAATAGAGGATTGAGCTGTGCCAAATTATCTTTCTTTCGGTTTAATCAAAAATAATCCATAGCCCAAACACATAAAAACTATTTGACACGCATAAAGTTGACCACGCTAGAAGAAGAAGGCAATCGTTGTCCGCGGTGTCTCTTTCTAACAGTGTTGCCATTTGCTAAGATCAAATGAAGCAAAAATGTATCAAATCTTTTTAAGTTATTTGTGTGCTGAAAAGCCTTGGTAGTAAAAAAGAAAAAAATTGACAACCCACTCTGCCATTTTATTTGAAATTGCCGCCAGCCGTCAAATAAATTTTCATTATTATTTAACCACATTTTTATGTTAAAATGGTTCGTATTTGCTTAATCGACGGCTGCAAAAACGAATATTATCCAGTTTGTGGCTTATCGTATCACAGGTTTGTATTTTTAATATGTTTTAGTTGTGAAAATATTAAAGTAGTCAGGGTAGCAACAAACATAGAAGGTAAGCTTCGGAAGCAAACAAAATTTCAGTTTGAATATTAAAATATGATAAAAATTACGAAGATAACAAAATAATTCAATCGCGAGGGTCCGGGTTCTAATCCGCACGGACAACTTGACATGATAATTATGTTCATACCAATGACTTTTTCTAACTTGTGTATACGTAATGCCGACTGCTCTCAAACGGTAAAGAAAAACATCGTGAGGAAACCCGCATACTCTGAAGTAAAAATTCTCATGCTTATGTGAAATCTATCAATCCGCATTGGGCACGCGTGGTGGACTATCGCCCATGAAACCTCCCTGAGGCCTGTGCCTGGAAGTGGGACGTACGTCGTACATAGGTTAATGATGATGATGTATAAACTGGCATATTATCTCCTGCTTTCGGCTTGACGTTAAATTTTGGGTCTCAAAATGAGTATTGTTTTATTTATTTTAGGATTCCCAAGAAAAAATTTACCTGGTACGCTAGTTTTTTCTCATCAAGGTAGCGTAGGCAGGTACACATTTTCAGTGGCAAAACGCCTGCACAAATAGTAAAAATTTTTAAAGGTCCTAAAAGCATAATCGCATTGCCACCCTACTAAGGATAGGGATACGACGGCCAACAACTTCTATCCCGCTTTGCCCAAAATTCCGAGAAGAGCTCTCTCCAGGTGTACGTGGTACTTACTATCTCTATGGTATGCCTCCGCGTAGTACTTATTATCTCTATGCCGCTACCTCTCTACTTTATCTATGGCCTATGTAGCTAAGAACAGAGACTTTGTATTTTAAGAACAAGAACCTATAAGGTTAAAATTCTTTGCTATGTAGCAAGCATGGGTAGCAAGCTACAGATATTGTGAATAATGTAGAATTGTAGATGATTAACCACTAACGGTATGTTCCGAATGTTCCGATTCATAAAAACAGTGCTGTGACGTGAGTGATTACAGCGCTAACACCCGTTCCATTTGCGTGAGCGCGCCGACAGCGCTAATAGCGTTCTATCAATTCGGAACGCTAGATATCGCGCTCACACCGTTCACATCACAACATTCAAATATTCCTATTATTTTCTTCATCACTAATCGTTATTACGCTTTTATTCGTCTTTTAGAGGACATAATAAAACCCAATACTACTAAAGAAACCTAAATCGAGACCTAAACAAGCCAAAATTCCATTATTTCCAAATACAATAAAAAAGCTGATCTTCCATGTTAGCGAATCAAAAAGTTAATAAAAATAATTTGAAAAACAAACTTTTATTAAAAACGAGCGAAAAGTCGAGTAACCACAGATAATCAAAACGTCAGAGTGTTTATTAACCATCGAATTTGATGGTTAAATGTTGCAACCTGTCAGAGGTTCGGATCGGTTGAGTCGTGACAACCGAGTTGCAATAGAACGTTTTTCACCGAGGCTCGGAACGGCGTTAGTGCGAAAAGTTGCACTTGGGGTGCACCTGGGGCGTAGGTTCGGAACGCAGCCCTGTTAGCGATTTTGGCGTAATTCGGGAGTTCGGGACGCACCGTAATACTAGCATTAAAATTTATTTGTGTCTTTGTATTTATATTGTTCTGTGCTATCCTATCGTCCAACGTGCATGTGTTTGTTCCAGTTTGCGGTATTTGGAGGAAACCCAATGACCTAATATCAGATGTTTGTAATAATAGTTATATACAAACACCTAATATAAGTTTAAACCACATCACCAGATAGAGCTACTTTGTATGTACCAAAAACAAAGGCGACTTGCCTATCTATTTCCATTATACATACTAATCTATGATCAAGTGTTCTTAATCTTTCTTAATGATCTGGGCTGCGTTCAGCGTGCACCCCGAGTGCAACTTTTCGCACTAACGTCGTTCCGAGCCTCGGTGAACGGTTCTGTACCATAGAGCGTGTTGAAAAAACAACCGCACCCAAAGGTCGTGAACGCAGCCCTGTAGTCATCATAGATTAATATGTATATTGGTTATAGGTAGGCAAATCGCCTTGAATTTTAGGACGTCCTAATTGCGTTGCCGCTTGTTAGCAATAGGGGGCGCCACATTATGAAATAAATTGAAAAAGATGATCGGTCGACATGAGGATCGAACCATAGCTACCCGGATCGTAAGCCGGTTGTCTAGATCGCTAGACCACCAAGACAGTGATTGATAAGGCCGAAATCTCTCACTACTACAGCGCAGCGCGTGAGGTATAGTGCGCAGTTACTCCGATATGAACCCTAGTTCAACACGTAGTGCTTCGAAACATAACCGATAGATGGCGGAAGCTGTCTATGTAAAATCAGCGTTCCACTTAGTTCGTACTAAGATAACATAGCATGGTAGTCATACCAAAGAGTAAAGTGAGTCATACTCGTCAACATCTCTGGCCTCACTGTCAACATATTCTAATTGATCTGTGCTGTCACTGAACAAATAAACGATTATTTGTTCAGTGCCTGCTGTCCTGCTGTCGCCTAGTGTTTTTCCGTATATATAAGCGATTCCGTAATATTTGGGAGTATTATATTATATTCATAGAGTACATTATAGATAATTATCTTTCGGTTGGGTAACTCGTGCAATTTTGTTTCGCTCGGCATCTCGGCAAAATAATAATCTGCTTTGTGTTTTTTGAGTAATGTTTTCTGAGCACAATATTTAATGATGAGTCAAAGTAAACGAGCAGTGGTAAAAATCCATCCTTTTAAATTAATATACTTTTCTTTTATTTTGTAAGATACTAACTTACGTTTTTCATTAATTTCAGAAAAAGCTAAAATCGTTGTGTTATCTCACGTTAGGAGGTTCAGTTGCTTACCAATGCATTTGCATGAAAAAAGACTTCAATAGTTATTACGAAAATGTACTTCACCCTGTGAGCCAATATTTGAGCCCGGAGTGGTCTCACAAAATTGGAGTGTACGCTGTCAAATACGGTATATTTCCAACAGAATGCAATGAAGACCCAAACGTTCTGGTAAATAAATTTCTGTACATGTTATTCAATTTATTAAAATATGGATTGAAATAAGAGAGAGTATCGATGTATAGAAACTCAATCTTCAGGTTCGGTGTTCAAATCCGCAAGGACCATGTACCATTGTACCAATGAGTTTTTCTAGCTTATGTATGTTATAATCACTGCTCTCAAACAGTGAAATAAAGCATCATGAGGAATCTGCATATGCTGAAGAAGATTCCAATGCGTATGTGAAGTTGTCTACCAATCGGCATTCGGTACGCATGGTCGACTAACACCCATACACCCTCCCTGAGGGTAGGCCTGTGCCCTGAAGTGGGACATATATAGGCTGATGATGTGTGAATATACATATTCCTTTTGAATGTACTTACAGTTAATTCTATTCCACTAGGACTAAAAACCAAATTAAGCATTGAAATTTTTTGAAATTGCCAGCACCGCTAGCATGCCACCCACGACACAGAGTCGTCGACAAGAAAAACGTCATGTGTGCTCATTTTGGCATATATAAAATAATAAAGATTGAGGTGTATCTCGATTTTTATCGATTTGTATAGATACAAATGTGTATAGATACAAACACCCATGAATCGAATACAAATATTAATATTCATCACACAAATATTCACGACTTTACCCTAAATTGCACAAATTCCGATCACTGGTAATTGCACACTACATGTAATCACAAAAAACATTGTTTTGTAAGTAAATAAACTGAATGTAATTTTTGTGAAATAGACACATTGATAATGTTCTTACTCATTAGATAATCAGTGAAAATACTATTGTGATCAAAGTTTGTTAGGCAAGTCCTATTGAGATAGAATACTTTTTAATTTTCCACAAAAAAAAAAGACATTCAAAAACAACTTAATTACTTTCAGAAAACAAAACTGCTTAACTTTGACCTAAGTAATCCTATTGGTATAGCAGCAGGTTTTGATAAACACGGAGATGCAGTCATTGGGCTGAAGAACTTAGGTTTCTCTATTGTGGAAATTGGATCTGTGACACCAGAACCGCAGCCTGGTAATCCTAAACCCAGAGTGTTCAGACTACCGGAAGACAAAGCTGTTATTAACCGTTATGGCTTCAACAGCGAAGGACATGATGAGGTCTATAAGAAAATTCAGAGCATAGACAAGTCTCTGCTGGTCCAGGGACTTTTGGGTATTAATTTAGGAAAGAATAAACTGTCTGAAAATGCTGTTCAAGATTACACTCAAGGCATTATCAAATTCTCTAATGTAGCAGATTATTTTGTTATAAATATCAGCAGGTATGAGGTTGCATAGGGGTGCTTCAGACCCTTGGATAAGTTATATGTCAAGATTGACAGTCGAAGCTACAAAAGCGTAGAAAAAAATTGTAACCAGTATTGGCCTCTAAACCCTATCCATATACACGCACACAGACATAATTTGTATGGTGCCTCACGCACACCAACCTAAGATAGTTGGCCCCTTTTGTTTTATACGGTAGAAGCATGAGGTAGACATATACTTTTTCTAAGTTCAGACCATAAACCTGAATAACTTTCACTATGGAGCCAACTTCCAAATCGTGACATTAAATTAGCCTGGGGTCTGAAGCACCCCCTTTAGTATATTACTTGGGTGTTTTGTATTTGAATTGTCAGAAACCAGCAATTAAAATTTCATTCCAGCCCGAACACACCAGGTTTAAGATCTCTCCAGAAGAAAGAAGAACTGCTGGAACTTCTTACAAAAATAAACATAGTTAGAAACACTATCCAGTCTAGTAACAAACCTCCACTACTTCTCAAACTTGCACCAGATCTGACAAACGAAGAGATGAAAGATATTGTCTCAGTTATAACTAAGAAGCAAAGCCAAGTGGATGGTCTTATTATCTCGAACACAACAATAGATCGGTCTTCATTAGTTAACACAGAGTTTGCTGGTGAAGCCGGGGGGCTTAGTGGGAAACCACTTACAAACAAATCAACAGAAATGATCAAAGCGATGTATAAGTTAACTAAAGGTTTGTTACATTTTTTTTGTTAACTATGACGATTGAAAGTAGCAACTATGACGGAAAAATTTCCGGGTAAAAGATTAATGTTATCGTGGTTTGCACATGTGATGCGATGAGACAATTGTTGCTGCTCTGTACTGTATTTATGTGTTTGTTGTAAATAAAGTATATTTCATTTCATTTATGAATGTGGATAGCTGCATTAGGAGAGGAAGGCCAAAGAAAGGATGGATTGATTGTGTGAAGGATTTATGTGTAAGAAAGGAGTGAGTGATCAAATGATGGCTAAGAGAGATGAATGGAAGAGGATGACATATTGCGCCGAGCCCCAATAACCGGAAATGGGCAAGAGAACAACCTTCAATGTTGTTTTTTAAATTATGGTGGTTACTTTGCATTGGGCCCAGTATCCTAATAGCTTATTTTGTCAAGCGAGGAAAATTTTACATTTCAATTTGTTGATTTTACATGGCTCCGATACCGGGTACCTGGCTATCCAACTTTAAGTAGGTTTAGAAGAAAGAAAGAATTATCCAAGTATCTTGAATTTACAGAATATAAGATTATTAATTTTGCTTCTATCCTTTTTAAAAATATTCTTAGTGTAAGTGGAAAAGTAACTCATTTTTGTGTTATACATATAATGTATAGTGGTTTATGACCCCATTATCTCAGCTTCACTAGTAAAAAAAAAAGAAAGTATGATGCCCTTTGTCTGAATATAAACCTTAATTTTTTTAACTGTTTTCAGGAAAAATACCAATAGTAGGTGTTGGTGGAGTATTCACTGGTGAAGATGCATATGAAAAGATCTTGGCAGGAGCTAGTGCGGTACAGATATACACGGCATTGATATATCATGGGCCTACAGTGGTTGCCAAGATCAAAACTGAATTAGCAGACCTTTTGCAAAGGGACGGCTACAGAAATGTAAATGAAGCTGTGGGTAAAGGAGTAAAATAACTATAGTGTATAACTGATTTATTAATGTCAACAAACAATACAATAACACAGTACAAAGTAAATTTTAATATCGTTACTATTTAAGCATTTCATTGATTGAGTTTTTCTACAGCACCTGAAAGTAAGCAATGGGTTGGGAAATATAAATGATATATCTTCTATCACTTTATTTTAACACTTTCGCTGCCGACGACCGACATTGTAGGTCAGCAACAAATGGGCTGCAGTGTGCAAGAACCGATGAATTATTATTGGCTAGGCCATTGCAAGCGTGGTTCGTTATGTAACACTGCAACCATTGCTGGTCTATTGTGTTCGCCCCATACATCAGAACTATTTTTTTTCCATTCTTGAACTGACCGACGTAGCCAGTCAGTTTTATTGCATTTTGCCTGTGCTTATGACCTACAGTGTGGGTGACCCACAAGGTGAGCCATGTTTATTGTTGCATTATTACTGCACACAACCTACATAGTGCGTCAATTTCGTCTCACTTCGTGAGTGTCATTCTTTTGAGCACAGCAGCGAAAATGTTAAGTAGGTATTTTCTTATATACTTACCTACAAGTTTCACTGAAGAAAAAAAAAAAGATAGCTACTCAATACTCATATTGCCAGCTATTTACCTGTGATTTTACAATTAGGCAATTGAGACTGTAAAGTCTTTTTACATTCTTCTAAATTGTCAACACTTTTTAAGTCAAACAAAACCAATGTTTTCAGTTTATCCAGTACTTTTATTTCCTTGACTCCAGAGTCTGTGACGTCAGCGCAATTGGACACTTGTACGTGAGTCAATGTGTCTCGAGCATATGACAGTCCCTTCATTGCTCTATCGTCAATGTACAAATCATTGTGGAGTATTATTCGTTCCAACATTGTGCAGCCACCTGGAATGTGTGTACCATGACAACAATTGTTTATGTATTGTAGCATAAGCATATGCTCACAACTAGAGGGGGTAACAACAGAGATATTCTGAAAACTCAGAACATCCATGTTTCACTAGTAGTACCGAAACTCTCCGAAACAGTATGGCCCAGGGAGTGAGCTTATTGCCACATATAATGGACAATGGATACAATAAATGCCTCGAAATTTAAGCATGCCGGTTTCCTCACAATGTTTTCCTCCACCAAAAAGCCAATGTTAAAGCCAAGTGTTACAAACTGTACATAAATTCAGAAAATCTTATTAATAAGAGTCTGCATGGACGGGGTTCGAGCCATCACCTCCTGCATGGTAGGCAAGGTTACTCGCCACTGCCATTGGACCACCACAGCATTTTTTACATTATGCATGGTCTGGTTTATATAAGGACTTCATAGATTAAAATGGATCAATTTTATGCACTGTAAAACTATGTCAAAGGAGATTAATAATTACTTAGATGAGAGAATCCATAATGTGAAATAGAAGAATCGGTCCCATCAATTTCTATTAACTTGGGCACAGCTTGGCTTTCAGGAGGCAAGGAGTTGTAGTCCGCTAGTTTCTTTCCACCGGCCCACACAATTCTACCTCCATTCTTAAGCACCCACTCGGCGCACGCTCGGTCAGGCCCTACCAGCTTTATCCTATCAGGGTCTGGCTTATTGAACATCATGTTCACATATTCCCAAAATGTTCGTTTCTGTTTCGTCAAAGGCGAGAAAAGTTTTGGTCGGAGTGCGGTGATGCGCTGTAGACAATTTTTGTCATTTATTTATAACCACTTCCTTAACTGGGTTAGACAGAACTTTATTACTGTTTACTACCAACAAATTACACATTTTCGTCATGTCAGTATAACTACATACCTGAAATTTTAGCATTTTTAGATTTCAATGACAAAATTATACCGAAAAATCTAGGAAACCGTGTATTTTGATTATTTTTGATTCAATGCACAGATCAATTAGAATATGTCACTGCGTAGAAAGAGACAGGGCTGCCAACTCAAAAAATCGATTTGGCCTTAAACTGCGAAAAAAGCGCCAGATTCCATTCGCGGCTCGAAAACGCGTTGAATGCGGCGGTAAATGCTTCTCCCATAAATATTCCTTTAAAGTTTTCTAAATAGTTCTATCAGTGTTTCCGAAACTTTCAGTCAATTTATGAAATTAATTAAACTTAGTAGGGGAAGATTGGCATCATTCGTATAAGGAGTAAAGGGGCACATAGCACATACGTACCGTGGTTTTTATAGACAAACTAAGTGGAGTACGGACGCGTCTTTTCATGTATACGTAGCCTTTTGGATTTGGAGACCACATCGATCGTTAGACTGGGAAGCAAAAACTTCTGGGAGGCCGTGACAGCTGCTGCGCCATTACATATGAAAATGTTTTTGATCATGGTGAGTAAATATTTTATAGTAATTCATAATCGCATTGTAACTTCTAACTTGATAATAATATTTATGACAAGTTAATATCCCTAAGAAAGTGTTTTAATGACAAAAAAATCAGGACGAGGAGCAAGGAAGTAGAGTAGACGAAGATTTGATACTATATCAAATATATTTATATTACTCTTTGCTATATCAGCTGTATAGGATCGTAATGGTGCAGGGGATCCCAAAAATTCGTATAGCACAACTCCTTTGGGCAAAAAAAAAAATGCCCACGGCCGGCCCCCGTGTCACATTAGGGTAGGTAGGTAAGTACCTAGGGTACTACAATACAAACGATATGTTATTTTCATCCTTTAAGTATATACTAAATAAAGTTAATTTTCGGAGTTGTATGAAAGTGCCCCATTCGTCGGGCAAATTCGTACGGATTCAGAATAAAAGAAAATAAATCACTTTAATTCAATTTTTCTAATAGCCAACTGTAATTATGTGCTAGTGCTATTGCAATATGATTTCCATAAAGCTATTAATCAATCAGTGGGGTAAAAAGAAAATCCTTCTGGCGAGGTAGGGTAAAAAGATATTGTGAAACTATACTAAGGGCCTGTTTCACCACTTCTTAGTATGCTATTGTTATTTTATCCGACAGATATTTTGACATATCTTTCATCCAAAATATGTCAAACTATCTGTCGGATAAGCTAACAAGAATTTACTCAGAAGTGGTGAAACAGGCCCTAAGGGTCCCAACCTTCTACCTACTTCAGATAAGCGTTGATATTTTAATCTAAAGGCATGATTTAACACCAGAAACCAACAATGTTTGTCATATAACAGACAAAAAATACAGCATAAGGTCAATTTACACCGCCGTGGAATGGAATGGAAGCGATCGTCAACTGTGTAACGTACAAACTTAGATACGAGCTGCTAAAAAATAGGTCGCCTGTCTTCCACGGAATTCGCGCGCATTCTCGGGAATTCCCGCAGCTACCGTTTGCACCTTACACTGTCGACATTAAGTTCATTATGACATGCACATTCCGATCGCTTCCATTCCATTCCGCGGCGGTGTAAATTGAGCCTAATATTCAAATATGAAGATGTTTTTATTCTCCGCTAGGCGCAATATTCTCAGATACGGTGCTAAACATACGAAAAAAGCGCTAGATTTAGTGCCGAATGCGCTAAGGTGAAAGCACTGGGAAAAAAAACGCTCAAATATATATTTTTTTGCTTTTTTCTTGAACGGCTCTCGATACTGGTCATTTTCAGTCATTTGTAATTTTTTTCTTCACTGTTAAGCTCTCTTTAAGGCTAGGCCACACGGAGGCGGTTTTACGGGAAAGCGGGCCGGAGGCGGACCTGCGGAAAGCGAATATCTCCGGACCCGCTCGGTTTTCTGTGTGTTTTGTTGTGTATAGTATATAGTGTGGTGTGGTGGTAATTTTTGAATTTGTATGTACGCACGGCGACACATCAAGCTATACCAGAAATGCGCGTGGGTCCGGAGATATTCGCTTTCCGCAGGTCCACTTCCTCCGGCCCGCTTTCCCGCAAAATCGATTATACTTGACCTAACTACATTGCTGGTTGCTAACTAAACTTGCTTCATGTGTCCTGCGGGGTTAGTACGCCTACCCGCGATAGCGTGATATAGCGCTATCACGCGTCCGCTGTCTTTCTATTTGCGCGCGAGTAAACGAGATAAAAGACTAAATTTGACAGATGGATGTGTTAAATGTCGCTATCGAGTGTTGGCGTCATACACTATTGTCACGTTTATTTAGGGCCCAGTACCCAGAGCCGTTAAAAATATTATTTAAAAAAATAATTTATTTACTTCTCGGTTGCAAAAATTTTTGTTCGTTTTGAAAATAAATTAAATGAATCTCTTCTGTTTGTAGTAATTCATAATCATAAGGCACGTAATATTAAAAGGTAAATTATTTTATCTGCAACTGGAAACCATGTCGGAAACTTACGGTATGTACTAATATTCTACGCATAACAATCTGAAATCTGTAGGCATCTTACATGATCCAAATTCCACTTTTCCTTGTGTTATTTGTTCTTTTCAGAGTACTTATTCAAATTTCTGGTGATCGGCAGTGCAGGTACAGGGAAATCCAGCCTCCTAAACAATTTCATTGGGAACAAATGTGAGTACAAAACTGTATTACATACTATCTTAATCTAAATTTTCTAAAAATATGTTGACTGTTTATGTTTACATTCAATGTTAGGCAATTATATTTGTTCAATACTACATCATTTGTTCAAAGTTAATCTAATTTTTATTAAAAGTCTTACCTTTAAAAGTATCCAGAACACATTCTATCTGCATGCCAAATTTCATCCAAATCCATTCAGCCATTTAGGTGTGATTGAGTGACAAACATCCAAATTTTGACATTTATAATATTATTGAGATATACTTAGAACTAGAGCGTTGGTAGCGAGTGGTGCAGAGCTATGGAAACTCAATCTTGAGGTCCAGGTTTGAATCTGAATGGCACATACCTACCAATGAGTTTATTTTATGTTGGTAATACCGATTGTTCTAAAACGGTGAAGGTAAACATTGTGTGGAAACCTGCATACGCTGAAGAAGAAATTCTGATATGTATGTATAGTCTACCAATCTGCATTGGGTACGCGTGGTAAGATAAGTTACCCTCGCTGATAAGATAAGTTAAGATTTATTTGCACTGAAAAGGGTGTAGTTACAAGATATTATTATAGTTATAATTGAGTCCTCGAGTACAAATAGCATGCAAAATGTATTTTACAAGTATACATTAATTTGAGGGTAGGCCTGTGTGCCCTGCAGTGGGACGCTTATAGGCTGTGGTCATTATACTTAGAACTAAGCTAAAAGTTAAAATTTATTGTTGTAGTCAAAGAAGATAGATGTCACACTATCGGTGTTGAGTTCGGGTCTAAAATAGTGAATATAGGAGGCAAATCAACGAAGTTGCAAATTTGGGATACGGCCGGACAAGAGAGATTCCGTTCTGTTACCCGCTCATACTACCGAGGAGCGGCCGGTGCGTTGCTTGTGTATGACATCACATCCCGGGACTCGTTCAATGCTCTCTGCAACTGGCTGAGAGATGCTCGCACGCTTGCCAGTCCTAACATTGTCATTTTACTTGTCGGCAATAAAAAAGATATGGAAGAATCAAGAGAAGTTACTTTCACTGAAGCTAGCCAGTTTGCCCAGGAAAATGGTAAGTCAATTTAATAGAAATATCAATAAGAATTAATATTTATTTTAGTCTTGATTTGACTTTATAGCAGTCGTAGTCCAGTGGCGAGTGACCTTGCCTGCTGTGCAGGGGTTCGATCCCCGTCCAGGCTGACTTGTACCAATGAGTTTTTCGGAAAGTACAATTTGTAACACCACTGGCTTTTCAGTGAACGAAAACATAGTGAGGAAACCTGTGTCACAGTATAAGACAGTAAGCCATCTTCATACAATGGTACCAAACAAACGCGGCTTGTATGTGTGCTCGCCAGTACGTACGCCTCGTAGCACGCACACGCTGATAATATCTAAGGCAGCCAAGGCTGCGCCAGACGGGGCTACGCAGAGATATTGTCAGTGTGTGTGAGCTACGAAGCGTACGCTGCGTTTGGTACCATTGTATGAAGATGGTTTACTATCTTATACTGTGCCTGTGTGCTTCAATTTCGGGGCATGTATTGTACCCACTGTCCATTATAATTATAAGTGGCGGCCATTGAATAATTATGTATAGAACAGACAACGCAAACAAAATCTGTGCACCGCGATCAGCAGTGCGGGGCGCGCACTGAGGGCGTCGCGGTGCAGCACGCGCCCGGCACATTGTAAGTTAGAGCCCATCAGCTCAAACGAGTGTTACAAAAAATTAAGTTTGGGTATCGCCTCTAGTAGGTATCTCAATGGTGGCGATAGGCTTGCTCCTTGTCACACTGGACTGAGTTTCGGTACTACTAGTGAAACATGGATGTTTTGAGGTTTCAGAAAATGTCTGCCTTGGGGAATATAGTCGTATGCTAAGCTATGGTATACTATTTTACTTTATTATTTTGTATTTCAGAGCTAATGTTTTTAGAGACCAGTGCTAAAACAGGAGAGAATGTAGAGGAGGCATTTCTTAAATGCTCTAAAACCATTCTTGCTAAAATAGAAACTGGGGAATTGGATCCAGAGAGGATAGGCTCTGGAATTCAATATGGAACTGGCACTTCTAAGAGATTGACGGCACCTAAAAAGCCAGCCCGGACGCCGTCAGAGTGTGCATGCCGTGTTTAAAGTTTATTCCTTTAATAATAAGTAAAAGATTGGACTACATATTTATTAACTCCTGAATGTGATGTATTTTACAATTCATAGTGTTTTAGGCTAAAAATTTTCATTCCTACATTTTGTCAATGATTAACTGGCAATTCTAAATTATGTCCGGAAGTTCAAAACTTATATCATTTAATTATGTTTTGAATAAGTATGCAATATTCAATTTAAAATGTGTCACTAACATTATTATGATTTTGTTTCTCATTTTAATGCTAACCTAATATAAGTTAATGAATTTTGTGTAGTAGGTACATATAAATAACTTACTTGACCATGACATGGTTGTATAATTCACCAGTGCACTTATTTATGTTAAGTGTAAAAATGATTTCTACTTTTAGTTTGTTTATTATGATCTGATAAATATTAGAATTTAATTACAATTTGTTAAGAACATATTTGTGAAACACAACAACTATTTTAAAACTGCACTAATTAGTGTATGTGACAATAAAAAAGTAAAATATCTTTGTTGCATTTCTTCTGAATATTATCTTCTTTTACTCAAGTTTGACTTAAGTACTTATATTTTTAAAATACATATATTACCTTGCACTTAGTTGATTTAGATGGTTAAACAAAATTGATTTTCATACTTTGTTAAGTTTTAAAATACTTATAGGTAATTACATTACCTGTATGGTAGATTTGTAATAAAAACCAAGCATGAATTTAGTATAAATTTATTTTTGAAATAACATTTCTAACAGCTCATTCATACCTCGATGGAGCTAGACTACAATGGATTTCATTCAATTGTTTCTATAAACTGGCTCAGCGTGGTTTTACTTAGGTAATCAATGATTATTCTATCTACAAACTCATTGGTAGTTTTTATCAAAATAATAAATTATTTCAATAAAAACCAATACCTACAACAAAAGATAACTTAAACTAACACAATCACACTAAATTCAACCAAAGATACACAATTTCTGAAACAAATCGAGCTCCAGGCTCTTCAATATAATATAATATTTACATAAAGACAATACTTCAAGATGTGATATTGTTGTAGATGCGATATGTACATTTCTGTCGTATTATATTAGTGAAATGTTATCAGGTGCTTTGAAAGACTTATGGAATGTTGCTACGTGCCATTTATCACAGCATGTAGACATCTTTCACGCACAAGATGTAAGAAATACCATAAGAACAATTTCGTTTAATACTTACTTATTTAATAATAGTATTTAACAGAATTGTGCTCTGCTCTACCACATCTTTATACTTTTGAGCAAATAAAATTCCAAGTTAAGTGGCCTCACTGTACGGATAAAAACTGGTGTTGTGATACTCTTGATTTCTTCTTAAATCTTGCGAATATTGAACCGAATTCCACCAAAACTGGGACAGGGAAATATTTACGTTGATTTATATCTTTACAACTATTAACATTGGCGTATCTAGAGTAATTCTTCTGGGCAAAGCGAAGGCCGATTTTTGAGACTTTACCTAGCCGAATTTAATAATATGTTGATTCCTCGACTAATGTTTTTTTAATTTAATTCTCTGTTCTTTTGAGTGAAATTATTTAAGTACCTACCCCACCCTAGAATTTTGGGTTGGCAATTATTATTCATTCAACTTCAACTTCAACTTCATTCAACCCTACATTTTTTGGTGCCTACTGGAGTGGGCACCAAAAAATGTTTGGCTAGTGAAAAAATTGCACGGCCCCCTCTATATACGCCATTGCTATTAACTTATAAGTATAAAAATCTGGTTCACATTTTGTTTTCATTAACAAAATAATAAATATTTGTACACAACAATTCAACATTTTAAACTTAATCATAATTAATTAGGAAATAACATAAAGTTAAACTGATTCTTACACAGCATGCAACCAAATTATAAGGACAAATACACATATACTTTTATAAAATGCACCTAATATTTATAACTCTAGGAACTATAACAGGATGTTATGTACGCAGTGACATGAACTGTGCATATTTTGTAACAGTAAAATGTACATGAAATGCACAGAATATTGTAATTTTGTGTTATTATTATTACAAAGAAATCGAAACTTATTACACAATAGAAAATGACAAAAATAAAATTAAGTAATTCAATGAAATAGCCCTAGGTCTATCACAGTAAAATATCAAACACTTACTAAAACATATAATATTATTTATTTTTATTTAAATTTAACATACAATATTAGGTATATCGTGAAATAAAATATCAAATTACCGCTTATTTATTGATTCGTGTATAAAATGTTTAAGTAGATTTTTTTATAAAACTACAAGTACTCTTTATGTTATTAATGATCTATCTATGCAATACTAAAAGCTGTACTGATATCGAAACAGTATGCATGTCATCAGTGATTAGTTGATTACCTACTGATTGGTTGGTACGGAATGATCCATGTAATCAGAAGTATTTCTACTGAGATTCTCGCACGTTTAACGATATTTTGTATGTACGAAATTATGTATGTTCTTATAAGTACAAATAAAAATCACATGTTTAACGAATTTCATATCGCAATTAGAGCTATTCTCTATTCCTACATACATACCACTGACATCGCGTCAGATTGTTTTTGATCGAAGTTACAAACGTAGATTTCATGTTTAATTCATTTTCAAAAGTTGAATGAATAATAATTTCTGATTAATTTACTTTTTCAACAATAGCTAGTTATAACTTAAGTACCTATACATTATTACTTGAACTTTCCCTCCGTTAAATTATACAACTGGGTACTTAACTATTGCTAGAATAACAAAACATTATATCCGTAAACTTTTTGTAAAACATTATTTTTCTGTGTAGGCTAAGAGATAGGCACATTCTGGCACATATGCAGAAAATGCAGTGTTATATTTCGTGTGACACTAAGATCAATTCCCATTTTAATCTTTTTACCCCAATCTGGTGATAAATTATATCGTTCTAATTTTAATTCAGTCTTGTAAAAATACTAATTATAACGAATCAAAAAGAAATCGCGAGTAGGTAGGGTGTAGTAAAATTAAATACAATTTTTAAGTAGCCAACTCTTTTAAAAATTCTTTTTGACTAGACTAAAATATCAAACGAATAAGTACACATGAATCCTAAATGGTAAATCGTTGATAGATATATCGGTCAAAATATTAATCTTAGTGTCTATATTGCCTATCGTCAACGAGTAGTGCCTTCGTAACTGACTGTTTTGGTCAACAAACAATTATTGTTTAGCTTTCAAACAGAGAGCGGAATCTGACCAAAGCACACAGCAGCATCAATAAGACAAAATATCCACTAAACCGTGCCTCTAACGACACCAAATTGCTTCGAATCAAAGCTGGAATAACCTACTTCCAACATTTTTATATTTCCAATAATTTGTATCTACATACACAAGCGCACAGCGCATTTATTATACCTGTACATAAACAATTTCAACTTATATCCGAAGCAATTTTTACGGGTGAAATCATAATTTCAAAACCCATAAAATGTAAACTAACCATAGGTAGGCGGCCTTAGCAATCGTTTGTTTGAGTCTACCTGATTCGGTCTAACGATTAATGAAAAGTGATGTGAAGAAGTCCAAATTATAGATCGACAATGTATCGAGTGTTGGACTAGAGGCCGTGGCTACAATACCGATGGGACGCAACGGAGAGATCGCCTGCGTGACTGTGCGGGTGTTTATGCGGCTTGTAGGCTCTGGCGACACGCGACCGCAGCAACCAGCGCGGCGCCACGGCCGCTGCCATCCTCCGACAACATCAGGTCAAACTGTAACAAAATACATAAGTTAATTACTAGGTATAATTATAGGTAGTAATTATCTCTGGTCTGTGGTATAATCATCATCATCACAGCACATATAAGCTCTAACAAAATTTGCTGAAACTATTTTAAGGGTATGCTCAGACCATCAAACTGAACAACTTTCTCTATGGGACCAATAACGAAATTGCGAAAAAAAATTTGATGTCCCATACAAAACTGCAAACACAACTTGATTCAAATGTGCAATTCAAAAGGGCAGCAGATTTTTTTTTTCGAGATTTCGATATTGGTCCCGTAGAGAAAGTTGTTCAGTTTGATGCTCTGAGCATACCCTTAAAATAGTTTCAGCTAATTTTGTTAGAGCTTATATACGTCCCACTCAAGTGCACAGGCCTAGCCTCAGGGAGGGTGCTTGAGGTGATTGGGCATTAGCCCACCACGCGTGCCAAATGCGGATTGGTAGACTTACATACGCATCGGGATTTCTTCTTCACTGTTTGAGAGCAGTCGCTATTATGTACATAAGTAAGAAAAACTCATTGGTACATCGCCATATCGTCCGTGCGGATTCGAACCTGGACCTCAAGATCATGGGTCTCCACAATGTGCCACGGACGCACTTTACAAGACATAATAAAGTCTTGAATATACCGTTTGGAACTAACGTTAACAACCTCTAGTTGAATATTGATAATAGTGAAAGTCAATATTTGAGTATAGTTATTTGATCTTGACACACTTGAGTCGACATTGAATTAAACCAAGATTGATCAACTCGTATTCTTGTACACGCTGTGTAGTTATTTTGGGGATCATTTAAATACATTACCTAGCTGAATTGAAACGACTAAACATCCTAAACAAATTAAATCCGATGTCGTCAATAACGATGTTTGTTTGCTAAGTCCAAGCTTCAAAGTTCATTAAAGTACTAAAATTAAATTATAATTCTTAAGTAGATATTTGTGCCGCATGGGTGCGAGTGCGTCAAATGAAACGGATATGATGCAAACAGGAGTAGCTGTGACGAAAGCTAAAACACACCCATTTAGATAAAACGCGTTGTATACCCGTTCGTTGTTTGCTTATCGCAAGTACCAACTAGCCATTATTGGCATTTAAAACGAGTTTGCGTGTTTTGTTCAGTTCATCGTGACGAGAAAAATTGGCAATCATTATGACTGGGAGTTTTATGACCACTGATAATTATTACCAAGACCTACACAATTATTTTGTATTTTTCGTCTTTTTTTGTACTTTGTTCGTGATACGTTCTAGAAATACCAATTAAATATTTTTTCTTGTATACACCAGACATACCCGTACCATAAAATTTAAAAATTAAAAGGGGCGATTTAATTTTAATAACTACCGGTCCAACACAATTTCTTTTCTTAAATTTTCTGAAAATTTTCGGTTAGTGTACCTAGTGTAGGTAGCCTTTTCAATTATTCAGCAAAAAGCAGAATTTTGATTTAGAGAAGTTTCATTTATTCCTATTAGCGACTACTACTACCTAGGTATCGATATTTGACGGGTCGCCCCTCAAAATATTTAATGTAAACGTAAGTATTATTTTAATACTCTGTCTAGGAAGGGATTTGCGATAAAATTTTGTTTAGTTTCAAAGTTCGTTTCGCGTCCGGCTCAAGAAAAAAATATTATTATCTAGTGAACGTTGAACCTGTTTTGTAAGCAGAAAGGGGGCTCGTCTGCGATAGTATAATCAGTAACGATATCGAGGTCACCAGGGTAGCTATAAGAATTTAATGGCAGATAAATAATATACAGGGTTTTGGGGTAAACAGTTGCATTACTTTAAGGGGTGAATATACTCAACCCAAATGTTCAGGAGTGCGATTTTTGAATCACGTTGAACTCAGCAGTTGAAAATGTATGGAGATGCGCATCTTTCTGCTGCTGATTTGACTTTCAAAAATCGCACTCCTGGAGTATGATGATGGTGTATGATTTTTGTAATTTTTTTTCGCGATTTTGATGTTAGCCCCATAGAAAAAGTTGTTCAGTTTGTTGGTCAGATCATCCATATTAATATATTTACATTATGGTAGGTAGGATCTAGTTCATTATAATATATGTGTTAGGCATTGACGACTAGGCAATCTTTTCTTAGTCAATTAGCGTGGTAGGTAGGTATATTGCAGCCGTGGCATTTTTCATTTTAAGTATTGTGCTCATCACCCATTTGATACTACGAACTAATTAAACAGTAGCTTTGAACTATAATTATTTAAGGTCAACTCATCGTTTCATTTCGTTATTGATTTAATTGGCAACGAGGAATTTTCCATGTAAAATATTGTTTCATCACTATAGTTATCTACTTATTATTCGTTCGTACTATCGATAAACGAAAAAAGATCTTGGTATTGTAATCATTATTTTTTTTACCTATTTTGTCCCATTGTTGGGCAAAGGTCTCCCCCAAGCTTTTCCAGCCTTCCCTATCCTGTGCCATCAGTTGCCATTTCGCTTCGTGGGCATCCAGGTCGTCGCGCCATCTCTTTCTTGGTCTGCCCCGGCCCCGACTTCCATCGTCGGGCTGCCATTGTGTCGCGATCGTTGCCCATCGCTCCGTATGCATGCGACAAACATGTCCGGCCCAGTCCCACTTCAGTTTGGCGGCCTTAACACCTGCATCAGCTATGTGGGTCGATCCTTCTAACACCTAATATGCTGCGCTCCATTGCTCTTTGGCAAACCTGGAGTTTGGATATCTGAGATTTCGTAAATGACCATGTTTGAGCACCGTAGGTTAAGATGGGCAGGATACACATGTCGATGAGTTTCCGTTTGAGTGACAGTGAAAGTTTCCCATTCATTAACTCTTTCATCGACCAGTAGCTCTTCCAGGCGTTGTCAACACGACAGGTGACTTCTTTGTCTTGCCTGTTCTCGAAGGAGACTATCTGGCCTAGATAAATATATTCATCGACATATTGTATGACCTGCCCATCTACCTCAACCCTACGTTTCGTGCTGTCGGTCATGAGTTGTGTTTTTGTACGGTTCATCTTCATTCCAATCTCCAGGCTTGCAGTGCTCAGTTCTTGGAGCATTTGGCTGAGTTCTGAGGATGATGGAGCAAAAAGGACTATGTCGTCGGCAAATCGAAGGTTTGTTAACCTTTTACCGCTAACACTGATACCTTTTGTTTCCAACGAGGCCGCCAACTGTTTAAATACTTCCTCCAAGGTGCTGGTAAACAGTTTGGGAGAAAGCGGATCTCCTTGTTTTACTCCCTTTTCAATCATGAAGGATTCGCCGGAACGCTCTAGTTTGATGTCTGCTGTGCTACTTAGATAGATGTTTTTAATCAGGTCAATGTATGCTGGTTCAATGTTTTGACTATGCAGAGCGGTAAATATTGCTGAATGTTTGGTACTGTCAAATGCCTTTGAGTAGTCTACAAAGGCTAAATACAGAGGTTTCCGGAATTCTTGAAATTTTTCGATGATTTGATTGAGTGTGTGGAGATGGTCAGTGGTGAAAAACAGGGGCGGAAGCCTGCCTGTTCAGGCGATTGGTGTCGGTCGAGTGTACCAGCTATAAGGGCTTGTATCACTTTGATAAAAGTTTTGTATAGGTGGGAAATCAGACTGATAGGTCGATAATTGCCCACGTCGCTCTTGTCGCCTTTTTTTGTGCAGAAGAATAATGTTTGAATGACACATTTTATGTGGGAGCTGACCAGTCTTTAATATAGTGTTGAACAAGTTTGTAACATATGGTAATAGGGGGTCTTCCAAATTTGAGTGCTTCGGTAGTGATTCCATCGCATCCTGAACTTTTAACGTATTTCATCCCAGCAGTGTGTACTTCATGTCCCGTTATTGAAGAGATGGTATCGAGACAGTAGTAATCTGGTTTTATATTAATACGAGCGTTAACCCGCGACTTCGTCCGCACTAATTATATACCAGATTTTAAGTCAGATCATAAGCTATCAAATAAAAAAAGTTTCATCAAAATCGGTTCAGTAGTTTATGCGTGATACTCGTTCAAACAAACACACAAACAAACAGACAGACAAAAAATCCAAAAATTTTCGAAATGGAATCGGGGATACCTAAAAACCATATCGTAACTTTTTTTTGTTAATATCTTCATTGTACAGACAAACTTTCTGCTACAGCTTTATAATAGTACTTATAGATGAGTGGATGGATCTGAATACAGGCTTTTGTAAAAGTTTGTGCATATCTCCATAATCTTATTTCTATCGTCATGTTTAATTCCATCCCCATCCTGCAACTTCGTAATCCAAGTCTTTCCGCCAGATAAACCGTTCTTAGCAACTCTTAAAGACGCATGTTTTTCCAGTGCTACTCTAACTTGATGCGTATAATACTTTCTTACATCTTTACGGAGATTATAATCATAATAAATTTTTTTCCTATCTAACATACTAACAACCGTATTCCCTTTTTGGGAGGTCAAAATTAAATAACATCTTATATTATATTCCATTTCCGTGCTAACAGTTAGGTCCTTTTTATTATTTTAAGAATTGATAATTATTAGTCTAAAATATTTTTTTCCTTATATATTGCTACAAAACCATAATAAATAAATATGGTTTGGCTTGTTGTTTGGGCTGTAGGATGACAATAATTTCAGTTTCGCATAACATAGGTACATTATACTTAGGTACCTATTGACGCTATGCTAATTGCGTTTGCGTGCATTTCTCGCTTACATTTAGCATGTAAAGTAGAATAAATGGAATGGACTAACGTGTCAGATGATAATAGGTAGTTAGATTTTCGGCCAAAAAGGCCACAAAAACATTGGGAAAGAAACGAGATCACTAGGTCGTCTCGTATGTCACTCAGGGGAAAAACTGGCGATTTTCTTAACCAGGCAACCTTTTTGTTTCGGTACCTAAATAAAACCATAGGATAGAATATGTACAGAGATGTTGAACGCTTTATAATACTGACCTGAATGCCGGGCCGCACAAGCTGAGCAATTTTTTCGCACATAAGCGTGTGGAAGTGGGGGTGGAAACGGTATACGGAGCCGTCGATGCCGACGGTGACTCGGGGCTCGTCCATCTTGTTGAGGAGGGTGGCAATGCCAGCCGAGACCAGGTGCGCCGCCCTGCGGGACACGCACTCGCACACATGCCTCACGCCCGCCATGTCTGTCTCTGTAGCGTGCGACAGTCCTGAAATCAAACACAAACGACATTTTAAACTGTCAGCTAGATGTCCTCATTGGCTATACAGGATACAGGGTCCTTCCTAATATGTTGACCGTTTTTTAGGAGGATGAACAGACCATCAAACTGAACGAAGTTCTTTATAGGACCAACAACAAAATCGTGAAAAAATCAGCTGTCCAATACATTCGGGTCCAGTATGACTGCAGTTTTGTATGGAATGGAGCAGCTGATTTTTTTTCGCTATTTTGACCTTTGTCCCGTAAATAAAGTTGTTCAGTTTAATGGTCTGATTATCCCCTTAAAAAACCGACATCATAAAATTAAGAAGGACCTATGTACTTAGTTACGTTTACTTGATCAAATATGTATACATAATTCCTTAGAAAGCGTAGTTTGTCAACCCTGCATAACTAAAAACTTTCATATTAGTGAAGTTGTTTTACAGTTTATACTTTGTATTGTAGTAGGTACAGGAATACTAACAAATAGAGAAAATGTCTATCTTTCTATTTATTCCTATGCAAGGTGTTTGTGATCCATTTGCAATTGCATATTTAACATATTTTATTCGTCTATGTACTTAACTTTCACTGTACCTTGAGTCGAGGGTCAGAGTTTAATAAGACAAGAGCATTACGATGTATATGTTTTACAAATAAATACTTATACCTAGAGATTTATTAAGCGATAATAATTAACTATAGCCATTAATAAGATCAGGGATCAGAGAAGATTAAACCATTTATCTAAAAGATATCGAAGATTTATCTAAACTTATGGAAACAAATCAAAGTACATTAGATAAACTATTCACGATGACAGTAAATGATTCGTAAGAAATATTGTAAGCAGGCAAGACTGGTTAACTAAGGAACAAACATGCATCAATTTGGATAAAATTTGTATGGCGAAGATGATTAATTAGTTCCGAGGTAAATGTATGAATTAACAAAGAACACCGGGATTACACACTGATTATGTAAGTTTTCTACACGAGCGAAGCAATAGGAATTCGTTATGTAACGTATGAAGTCGCAGTTCGTTTATAACTATCACGCTTTATTTCGACACTATCAATCGATGTAAATTGTAAATATTGAAAAATTTTGAGTTTCGCGAGCACTCCAAAAAAAATAATATTTAATTTAACATAAAATATTGTACAATGTTAGAAATTTTTTTTCTAAGCTTTAAATTACTAATACAGGGTGAAATTGATATCATTAGCATCCTTTTAAACTAAGAGTCTACCCATCGAACTGAACAACTTTTACTATGGCAGCAAACCGATCGGAGCAAAAAAATAATCAGCTGTTGCATACATTTGAGTCGCGAACTCGCGCGCCGACATTGCAGTTTAGTATGGAACAGCAGATTTTTTATTTGCTCCGATCGGTTTGCTCCCATAGTAAAAGTTGTTCAGTTTGATGGGTAGACTCTTAGTTTAAAAGAATGCTAATGGTATCAATTTCACCCTGTATATGTAGGGTGACCATCAGCCTTGCAAAAATTTTGCAACGTTATAGATGAATTACAATTTGAATAGCAATCAATGTAGTTGAACCTTGGTTATTCAAGTTGATGAAATTCAGAAGCACTCACCAAGTTCTTCAAGTACTTCCATACAGCTGGTATAGTCTCCTGGTTTGTCTGACTCGATCTCTGAGACGTACTTAGTGTAGAAGTTGCCTCGTTGGAACAATAGGTCTGACCCACGACCCCCAAACAAGAGGCCCATCCGCGTGAACTTGACCAACGCCAGTCGTACGAGCTCGCCCATGTACATGCCTGATATCATCTTCTCTTGGCTGTAAATGAATATCATCACAAATTGTTATTGCATGTAATAGTATTATTAATTATTATGCTACCACTAAATTATAAAACACCATTGGCGATAATTTGTAACACCAGCTGTTGCTGCTATGTTTTTGTGTTTTGAATTTTCGGCGAAGGAAAAAACCGTGAGGAAAAATACGTGCTTCAATTTCGAGGCATGTATTGTACCCACTGTCCATTAAAAGTGGCGACGGGCTCACTCCACGTCACACTGGGCGGAGTTTCAGTACTACTAGTGAAACGTGGATGTTCTGAAGTTTCAGAATATCTCTGACTACCCCCTCTGGGAATATAGTCGTGAGCATGTCCTTAAGCTACTAAATTATATTTACTGTACATGCTTGTAATATTTCGTTTACCTGCTTATACAGATGATCAGACCATTAAACTGAACAACTTTCTCTATGGGACCAACATCAAAATGGCGAAAACAAAATCAGCAGTCCCATACATTTGGCTCGAGTAGGTTTGCAGTTTTGTATGGATGAGTTGATTTTTTTTTTCGTGATTTTGATGTTGGTGCCATAGAGAAAGTTGTTCAGTTTGACGGTCTGATCACCCCCTTAAAAAGTGTCAGCATATTAAGAAGGTCCCTATATAATTTCATAACGAGAGTAGATATGATCTGACTTATGCATAAAGGAAAAACAAAGAACAATATTAGAGTTGAGGAAAGACAAAGTAGTTATCTACGTTTTTTTCTTGTTTCGATAGATAAACAAACATTTAGTTGTAATTTCGATATGAAAATTTGTCAGATAAGTAGGTACACATACCTATGACACCTCAACTCTAATATTTTTCATTGTTTTTTCCTTATGTATGAGTCAGATCCTATCTACTCTCGTATATGAAATTATATAAGCAGGTAAACGAAATAACCCAGATCAAGGAAAATAGTCAACAATATTTTTTTGGATTTCAGTTAGTCAGCCATCAACACAAGTTACCTACTAGAATTATACAGGGTGTGAAATTTAATGGGACAGTTTCTTAAAGGGGTGCTTCAGACCATCAAACTGAACAACTTTTACTAAGGAACCGACTCTGAAATCGCGAATAAAACAGCTGTCCCATACAAAATTGCAAACAACTCGACTGTAATGTATGGGACAGCAGATCCCGGGTAAAAATGCAAAATGATTTGAAATTAACATTACAACATTATAATTATTATTTACGAGCGTTAACCCGCGACTTCGTCCGCACAAATCATATACCAGATTTTAAGTCAGATCATAAGCTATCAAACAAAAAAAGTTTCATCAAAATCGGTTCAGTAGTTTTTGCGTGATACTCGTTCAAACAAACAAACAAACAAACAAACACACAAACAAACAGACAGACAAAAAATCCAAAAATTTGTGAAATGGAATCAGGGACACCTAAAAACCATATCGTAACTTTTTTTTTGTTAATATCTTCAATGTACAGACAAACTTCCTGTTACAGTTTTATAATAGTATATAGATAGATTAAAATTTGTATGTTATGTTAATAACACTTCTCAATTGCTGTACCAATAATTTGCGATTATAAAGCCTAACGCAGACGACGAACTTTTAAAAGTAAAACGGGTGTTATGGCCAAACAGTTGCATTAATTTAAGGGGTGATTGTACTCATGATACTAAACAGATTTCTCTGAGGAACATAAGGGATATTCGCAAAATTAAACTTTTCATACAAACGTTCGATCAGCTGATTGCATTTAGTATGGAAAGTGTAAAAATTTTTTTGCGAATATCTTATAGGTTTCTCAGGGAAATTTGTTCAGTATCATGGGTACAACAACCCCTTAAAATAATGCAACTCGTTGGGTAACGAGTAACGCATGGTAAAAATATACAGGGTGATAAATTTAACACCCTGTATATTTTTACCATTCGTTCGGTCCGTACTATATTTTTCTTGGTGGCAGAAAATACTTTATAGCCGATAGACGTCCACTGCTGAACATAGGCCTCTCCCAAAACGGGGGGATTTGCCATAATCGCCACGCTTGGCAAGCGGGTTGGCGATCGCAGTTAGATTGAATGTGTGTACTCAGAGGATGCTGCTGCCCATCCTCCGGTAGATCCCTTAGTCGCCTTTTACGCCGGGAGGAAATGGGATAGTGCTATTCTTAGCCGACACCACACGGACATTTATAGTGTGAGCGTTATTGTACTTACATCTGTTTGCCAGGATTGATGGAGTTACCATCGATCTCGCGGTCGAATTCTGTCCGAACAAAGTCTAATGCGCCGTCATCTCCAAACGCACCCCACTCGGTGTTAATGAGAAGTTCTGATTTTCCTGGTTCACCGTCGAATAGTTCACAGTTTTCCGTTTTCTCCACATAGCAGGCATTGCTTCCGGTACCTTTGATAGACACGCGTTGACGTTAAAACATTTTACAATAGAGTTGAATCGAAACACGTGTGTAAACAAAACGTATTGTTACAAGCGACAATGTACCATACAAAGTAAAAAAATCTGTTAAATGCAATAAGGAATGAAGTGGTGATAATAATGATTAGTAATAACCAAAAAGAATGTATAGGTATAATCCTTTGACTACTTATATAGGGACTAGTTACGCGTGTAATTCTACTAACAAACATTTCTGCCAGTTTTTGCGGGGGGTAAATGAAATGCGCAACTTTCGATTTTATTCCCATAACTTTAGATTCTAATTTTGAACGTTAAAAATCATGAAAAGTAGTCTCGCGTGAACCCAACCGTTCTAAGTTCGAAATTATTGTTTCGCAATTATAGGCTGTCTCGTTTAGTGATAAGGTATAAACTTAAATTCACATGATTTATTGATCTTATACCGTGGCACAGGCTAAATGCTACCGCAAGGCTAGTCCTTATAATAAATTGTCAAAGGTATAATCACAAGGTTTTATAAGTAACAAAAGTAATAATTATTTTTTGTTAAAAACCGAAAACAAACAGTGGTAAATAAATTCGTATGATATAATTAGATATCGGGTTAAAATTTTGGATACTTAGTTACTATTAATAAAAAATACTGCAGCATGATTTATGTACAATCTGCTGCTGCTTTAGATATACAGGCAAATTATGATATCAATTGAGAAATGTAATGTACTAAAGCTGAAAGCGACTGTGAAACTGCATAAAATAACCAATGATAGGATAAAGGGATGATGTAATGCCAGATCATGTGACAAATTAATTGAAACAAGAAAAGTTTTATGTTAGGATTGTATTAATCCAAGACGATGATACCTATAATTCCTGATTGTACACACAAACTTCAGGGTGCGCAAGAGTTTGATGTAATAATTAATATCAAGACACGTAGTTTACAGTCGTGCGCAACTAATTACAACAAAGTCAAATAATGTGTGTAGAATCAGGTAGGCAATAAATAGAGCATTAACATTTGTTACGGATGATGAAAACAGATGACGACAACAATTACAGGCATGCGACACACCACCACACGGCAATAAACAAGGTAAACCTACCGACGATGAGTCCTATTTTGCAGTTGTGGTTTTTCCACGCGCAGGACATCAATGTGCCCGTGGTGTCATTGAGTATAGCGCATATATCAATCTGTACGTCCTACAAGAATGAGAAACATGCGTTTAGGTAGGAATAGGAAAGATATCATTCCAGATGTGATAGGACAGTTTATAGACCTGTGATATGTTGAAGATGATCATAGAGGCTTTCATCCAACATCATTTACCAACTCAGTTGTCACATTATGTTCATTTCTTATCATTATAGTATAATATTATATTAAAAGTATTATCTTAATTAATACTATGGTGCTAAGCTAAACAATAAGTCAATAACTATATTTATACTATTTACCAAAAATAAAGCGCAAATAATTTAACTGTCTTAAGATAAGACTGTGTTTATAAAATTGGCTTGCTCATTAGAAAATATTAATGAAAAAGGACATCAAATCATCAAGCTTCTGTTTTTTTTTTCGAAAACATAAAAATTTAAAAAGCTGATTTATAGATTAAAGAAACATTGTACCACTCCGCATTTTATTCTTATAATAAATACAGGGTAGAAATGTGAACAAAAACCATTTTTTGTAAAACTTCCTCATAATCATAATTATTTTGGATTGACGTCATAGCGTAATTATCGCTATGTCACTGTGTACTGCAGTATTCGTAAAGCATATTTTATGTGTAATTTCTTATAATTATAATGTTACAGTAAATGGTCTTCGATCACCTTGTAATTGTAAACATCGTAAATTGGAAAACAAAGTGCTATGGACAATGGACATTATTGGAAAAGAGATAATTTTAAATATAATATATAGGTACTAATTAATAATGTTCAATTGTTCTGTCGGACTTCAACTTAATATATTAGGATTAGCGTGAAGACAAGCATAAAATTGAGAATAAATGTGAAATGATTTAACTCAACGAATAATGTACTGCGCAAAAAAGTTATTGTGTAGAATGTAAATTACTCCTCTTACAAACAAATAAAAGAAATGATCACAATAGCTACTGAGTTGTCAAAAGTTGACGTGGAAGCCTCTACTTTGCTCTCGTTTTGAATTCAAGAATCATGCCTTACATTGCTATGAGAAATTCAGAGAGCTGTTATCATCGTCAACTCACCGATTATTATCCCTATTCGGCAATTAGGTTCCTTATGTGAACAAGACATAAGAGTGCCGGTCGCATCATTTAAGATGCCCATCACTGACAATGATAGGTCCTGAAAAATTTCTTGGTTTGCACAAAAGGGTTGATACTAAAGGGAAACAAAGTAGTGGTTCTTCAAATACAAAAACAAACGTAAACAACGATAGATTTAAGATAAATTCATAAAATGACTTAAATAATAATAACTATGAATAGAAAAAGAGAATCAATTTTCATATTCGTGGAAAGAGGAATATTTTAATAATGCTTACCCCTCGTCTAGCAATTGCGTCCTTGAGGCCTTGAACAACGTCTTCGCCGACTACTCCTGAACAGGAGAAACCTTTAGTCCAACGTTGCAAGATTCCTCTCGTAAGTCCAAGCTGTTTTAGTGGAAAACTGAACGTGAACCCAAGAGCCAAGCGTTCTTCATATACACCATGTTCCTGAGAATTAGAAAAGCGTTGGATAAATCAAGTTGAATCCACAATAACGCATATTGAGGTTATACTTTGGGTTAATTTTAATGACTTTATCTCTTTTCTTAATTTTATTCAGTTTTATATTTACCTTCATGAAATTGGCTAAACATTCTGCTATGTGGTCGAATAGAGCGATACCAGTACCAGTCATGATGTGTTGTGGTATGGCATAAATTTTTGACTGCATATCGAAGTGATTTGCTCCAAGATTTATAATTAATACTCTGAAGTTAGTTCCTCCTAAATCTAATGCCAGGAATTTACCACGTTCTGTAAAAAAACATAAATTTAGCCAATTCGTGACAGTGCCTATTTTTACTGCGCCTGCGCGGGTACTTTTTTATACCATCAAGTCCATCAATGTTAAAAAATACTGATTTTACACGAACCTTTTCCATTAGGTAAATCCTGAATGTAAGTGATCCAACATTTGACAATAGACTTGGCATGGGACTCTTTTCCGAGGCCCTTTACCAGATCGTTGTGGAGCCTCTTCATGATCTCCCTTAGCTGTTTGTCCGTCATCTGTAGGATTTCGCATTCTTCGCGAATCTGCCAAATAAAATAACAAAATACGTTAAAAATATGTATCTCTATTCTACCTACGCTTAAAACATCTTACAAACTTGACGTCGAAGACACAAGACATTCTAATTATAGAATTTTTTTTTCAACTCTCCGAAGTAATTCGTCTCTGTTTAGCAACATATTGTCCGAATCGTAAACATTTTTATGATGCATTAAATAGGGAGGTAAGGTGCATCGTATGCATCGTATAAGTTAATTGGAGTGTAGCGTTGAATTGTCTCACGAAATCTTAATAATAGAATATAAGCTTAGTTATTAACATCTTAGCATTAGCACAAGAAAAGTTCTGTCTTCCTGATAAAAACGAGTAAACAATAAATCATGGTCTCCCTAATTTTACCTTTATACCAAAAAACTTTAATTTTTTTTAATTATTCATTATATTTAATCAAGATTTTAACGAAGGTTATGTTCGGAATCGAAACAAATGCAATTTCCTTGCACATATATATTAGGTATAAACGAATGGCGACGAGCGAGCCGTTCATTATCGCGAACGAGTTTCACAAGGTCAAAACGGTCATTACAACTCTACCTACCGTTGCTTTCCAATTCAAAGCCGGCAAATCTAATATAACGAAATGAATATGAATCTAATGCAACACAGGAAATTTTAAAACCTACTCACCGAAGGTAAATTGTTGATAGCCATGCCCATTTTTTAATTGAAACACAAATTACAGGTTTTGTACTTTAAATATAATAAATAAACGGTGCGTCTTTATTATTGAACAGCACACGACTTGCCAAACCCGCGCGGAAATGAGGAATACGACGACTGCGACCGTCGACCATCGAACGAGCCCTCGGACGCGCTCTTATTCATTCATGATAATAAAATATAGTGTTATCTCACTCTTGTACGCTGACAGTGAACGCGCCAGAACAGTTAGACTAGACGAAAATGAGAACACTACAATAATTCGATGAATTAGTACGAAGTTTTTCAAATAATCCAAAAAATTTCATATTCTCACTACGAAGGAAATTTCGTATATTTCTCTTGGTTTTTCGACAAAACCTGAAAACTGTTTATCGTATATCCCCTGACGGCGCGCCTCTTGGTGTAAGAATCTGATTGGACGGCGCGTGGGCTCGCTCGTGACGTCATACGAATTCCTCGATGTCTTTCTATATTTACAAATTGCATTAGTGGTAGTGCGTTTACCAGTGCGCGAGCGATGGCTTACGCATTCAAATCAATTGTTGCATGTAAAATGAAATGCATGAAATACATTTGATATCATTATCTTCAGTAGACTTAAGGTACATAATGTGAACTCTAAATATTGTAAATGCCTACCTATAGGTACTTACATACTTATAAAGTGAAAGTTTAAGATGTGCAATGCCAATGTCTAAAAGCGCTAAAACTATAAGACACTTAAAAAAATATTTATGAAATAAAACTGGTGGATTATTAAATAAATACCTAAAAAATAATATCTTAGGAATACACAGATCGAATCTAGCCTGGACTTGATGACTAGACAACGCTATACCTACATAAAACATACCTACATCGATAACAAACATCCATGACTCGAATACCGAGATTCATATTTATCATACAAATATTTCCCGTTGCAGGAATCGAACCCGCTAATCTCGGATCAGTAAATTCACTATTAACTGAGCTATCGGGCCGTAAATAAATAAAATATAAACTCCATCCGGTTTGAACTAGTACTGTCCATGATAGTCCGACCGCTTCTGTATAATCATGGTCACATCATAAACAATACAATCAGTATGATCAGATCCATAAGCAAGACTTAATACACTATACCTACCTACCGATCGTAGCAAATAAAAAAATCTGCTGTTTCATACAATTGAGATGAGCAAAAATTGTAATTTAGTATGGAACAGCAGATTTTTACTACGATCGTATAACGGAATCTACTTATTATCGGATTAAAAAAAAATACGAATTTAAAATGTACACCTATTTCTCCTACTTATATTTCTAAGCTGTGTACCTACTTTATTATCGAGTATGACCATGAACGGACGTCACCAGTTGTTTCTATTGGTTCATATCTATACATAATTAAAATAAAATTGTAAACTAGGCGTGGATTACATAATATGGTCTAAGATGTACATTGAAGATATACAGGACGTTAGGGTAAACAGTTGCATTACTTTATGGGGTGATTGTACCCATGATATTGATACTGAACAACTTTCCCTAAGAAACCTACCGGACATTCGCAAAAATTTTTTTTCGACTTTTCATGCAAACGTTCGATCAGCTGATTGCATTTAGTATGAAAAGACAAAATTTTTTTTTGCGAATTTCCTACAGCTTTCTTAGGGAAAGTTGTTCAGTATCATGTGTACAATCAACCCTTTAAGTTATGCAACTGTTTACCGTAACATCCTGTAAAGCAAAAAAAATAGTAATGGGGGGTTGGGAGCGGGCGTTTAGGATACGTACCTAATGGAGACCATTATTAGAATTTGTTTGTGCACGCACCAGTTCAAAACTACTCGGAACCGATTAGGATGGGTTTTTCACAAAAGTATAGGGCTTAGTATGGATAAAAGGCTTAATATTATCACAATCGGTTCATTCAATCAAAAGTTATCAGTATTTTAATTTCAGTGGTCAACGCATACGAAGTCGCGGGCGTGGCTAGTATGTAATACAATATGTAACATATCGTACCTACCTCGACGAGCTACACGTGCCTCCACACACCTTTGACTATTTATTACAAGGACTAGCCTTGCGGTAGCATTTCCCCTCTGCCACGGTATAAGATTAATTAATCATGTGCATTTACATTAAATTTTATACCTTAACACTAAACGAGACAGCCTATAATTGCGAAACAATAATTTCAAACTTGGAACGTTTGGGGTTCCCAAGAGACTTGTTTTCATGATTTTTAACATTCAAAATTAGAATCTTAAGTTATGGGGAATAAAATCCAAAGTTGCGGATTTCGTGTTACCTCGCCCCCCGCAAAAAGTGGCAGAAATGTGTGTTCGTAGAATTACACGCGTAACCCCTATATAAGTAGTAAAAGCTCCATACATACATACTGTAATGGTAACTTCTTACTGCAGACAGCATATTTATGGAATTTGTCCTTATTGCAAGAATTCTAGCTAGAAGGCATGTAGAAGGTAGATAAAATGATCACGGTTTTGCACATAAACCTACAGAATAATGCGGTAAAGTGTTGATAAGTGTTACAAGCTACTATCTACTGATAAGTGAAAATAATATACCTAGGTAGGTAGATACTTTAATAATTAGTTGTTGGTACTATTGATAAGTATCAGTGTCTGAATCTCAAAGAACACTGCCGAAACTCCATACCATAGGTAATACCGTAATACGTTACAAGAACGTAGTAGGTTAGGTAGTCTAGGTAGGTGCTATTTGTTAAATGAATAAAGTTTTATCATTACCTGTCTGTATTTAGTGCAAGCACGTATCCAGACTCTGGCTTTGGGGGGGAGGGGGGAGGTGGGCTTCCATTGAAAACGATAAAAAATTATAGCTTCAATCATAGAATAAGGGAGGGGGGGGGGATAAATCCCACCTATCCCCCCTGGATACGTGCTTGATTTAGTGCCATTTGGGCAGAAAAAAAGCCTAGGACACAATTTTTCAATGCTTCACATAAAAATTGGGATTTTTTTAGCCTATTTCATCCCATTGCTGGGCACAGGCCTCTTCCTAGCTTTTCCACTCGTTCCTGTTTTGGACAACCTCTGGCCACTGGTCGTAAAATCTATCCAGATCATCCCGCCACCCATTCCTGGGTCGACCTGGACGCTGCCGACCGTTTTCGGGGATCCAGAGCATGATGATTTTTGCCCATCTCTCATCAGGATGCATCCGACACTACATGACTGGCCCACTCCCATTTCTTCGCACTCCTGACTCCAGTGCTAGTCCGACATCATCCGTCAGATCCGAAATGAGGAACATACGAAACTAAAAATATCAAATTGTTTTCTATACCAACTTACGTCAGAACTACCTAATGCACGCACGGAGTAGCGTTTTGTTGGCAATCTTGGCAAACGTGGCTTGTTTATTTTTGAGATAGTCCCGTCTCGTGACGGCGCAGGACGGTCGCGGATCCACCTTTGTGGGCATGGTGGGCATGCCCACACCCACAACCCCTAATTGAGGTCGATAGGCTTTTACTCTGTAAAAGTTTCTACAAAATCGGTTCAGCAGTTTAGAGTAGATTGTGATATTGTAATTTTTTTGAGCAAACGGATTAACAATTTACCAGGTTTATTAATTTCCTAGTGTTCGCCCCGCGGCTTTGCGCTCCGCATGAACCGCCTATACACTGTACAGAGGCCGGGTTCTTGGCCGGGGCGTCATACATTTTGTAAACGTCTCCTTTGTAGAAATGCATCAATGTATCGATCGTGAGCGAGTCCGCAGTCCTACTCGCACTTGACCGATTTTCAACCGATGGCCGTGCCCACCTTTTTTGAGGGCTGGATCCGACCCTGCGCAGGCGCCTTCGTCACTAATATTTCAATGCGTAACTAAACGCATAATGCAAAACTGTATGTATTGACCCGTCAACAGAACGATATCAAATGACGTTTGATACCGGTAAGATCAGACTCCAAAGTACGCCAAACCAAATATAACGTTCGTAACCCGGTAAAGAGTCCGTCTCTTTGTATGAAACTTTTTATTGAATACACGGCAAGAAAAGACCTATGCTGATGATGACCATGCTGATATTACGCGTCCCAATTTCGTCCGAAAAGACTTCGCCGGTGCTTCGCATTAGCGTATATTTTCTTTGGTACTGTGTTTGGCAATTTACTTTTTATCCGACTGCGCCAGAAGGAGGTCTATGTTTTTGAAAGGGCGCCCTTTTTAAATAAAATTGCATCGAATATATAAGCTGCTGCGTACGAGTTATCCGATAAGATGACTGTACAGTGAGCTTGAAAGGAGATTCAATATGATCGGTGACACAATGCCGAGCATACGAGTCTTCAAGAGAAATTACAATATACATGTCCCAACAAGGGATGAATGGAAGCGTGGACTGCGTGCCCCGGACGCGAACACTCTTGTTTGGTACACTGATGGTTCAAAAAGTGAACCCTAAGACGAGTGAAGACCCTAAACATGCTTGATTTTCACAATAGTTTAAGATTGGTTTGGGTCCCGGGGCATACCGGTGTCTAGGGTAATGAGAATGCTGACAAGCTGGCGAGGGCTGAGTCAAGACGGAAGATGATTGGACCAGAACCAAGTGTGGGAATCCCGGTATGCAGCATAAGAATGGCCATTAAGGAATGGGCTGATAAAATACACAGGCTGGAGTGGTCTGGCCTTGCAGGTTTATAACATTCTCAGAAATTTATCAGTATTGTGACAACTCCTGTTTCAAGGTTCATACTGGATAACAGCAGGAGCAAAGCTCGTGCCATCGTCGGAGCCCTCACCGGGCACTACGCCACAGGCACGATGATGCACAAGATGAAACTCACCCTTGATCCCAGACCCCGAGCGTGTGGAGAAGATGAGGAAACCATGGCACATATCCTTTGTAAATGTGTTGTTTTGGCGGCAAAACGAATGAGCCTACTCGGAGATGGATATCCAAAAACAGGAGATCTTAGGTTTCTTTCCCTCAATGGTATCGCCTCCTTTATTGACCATGTATTTGAAGGGTGCGGAAAGCAAAAAGTATTGGGGCTAACACAAAACATCCCACTGAGTCGCAGTGTTGCTGGCTTGCCAGCCCCCACAACAAGATAAGATAAGATAAGATATGATATTCGATAAGATGGAAAAGCGCTGCGATATTATCGCGTGGGTTCGTGGTAAAAAAATTAGGTAAGTGCTCAATAAAAAATAAACAAATGACTCGACTGTACCAATCAATACTATGGTTAGTATAGAGTATAGATACCTACATAAATTATTATCTAATACTACATAATTATAATCTTTTCTTTGCAAACACCCATAATCTCGGTCGGGGTCGCTAGAGAAAATTGATAAACAACCACTAGGTACTTCCCTACCTTTTTGAAATGTACAGTGTTAAAAAGTTAATAAAAATAGTTTGACGTTCTCCTCTCCTTTTCAAATCAAATCAAATCAAAATTTTTATTCAAAATAATATCACGTAGATAGCTTTTTGACGTCATTTTTTGACTCTACCACCGCGTCGGAAGGTGTTCCGTTGAGAGAAGATGCGGCCAGAAACTCTTATTTCGAATTCAGATAAGTCAGAATTATGTTCGATAAATTCTACGAATATAGGATAAATTACAACAACGCAATGATGCAACATTGAGAAATCTATAGAGTTCTTTTTTTTTCATTAAAACAAATAAGTGTACCTGCCGAACACATCGTAGTTTGCAGACAGATTCGTCATGCTACATATGCATTTATCAACGTATGTACTTCACTTGATAAGCACCGTATAACCAACAGTCTAGATTCACATTTTTATGATAAACTTTATCATTATAATATTCATAACGGTATCTCTCTTTCATCAGTAAAAGGTGAATCGGCGTAATGTTAAACTAAATGCCTTGAATAAAGCAAAAGCATTCAGGCCATAAATTATTGATAGACGTTTCAAATTGGTCTGTAGTTGGACGAGCCTTGCCACATGATTGACTCTATTGACTCATTGAAATTAGTCTGGAACTCTTAACTGGACTTTAATAGGAAACAGTTTGTTCGACATTATGTAATAATACCTATCGAAGAATTTCTAAATATTTTTATAAATATTCAGAATATCTATAGCAGTGCCCAAACTATTCCCAGTGTGGTGTGAGGCAGGCATAGGTAGTGATAATGAGCCGTATGCATGGACTGACGGTGGATACAACACGTCCAAACGATGTTTTTCTTCACCGTAAATCTAGTATGAAGTGTGAGATGTTGTACACACGGCGACACTACAAGCTATACAAAACCAATTAAAGTCAATGAATTTTTTTAAACATGATCTAGAAACCAATATCTGTATTTAACATATTTTGTTAGATTTCTGTTATAATATAGTTTCAATGCTAGCCTGTTATAGATATGACCTTTGACGAAGACTGTCATGGATACGCACTTTAAATTTTTTTAAATATTTTAGCGCAAATCTGACAAAATACAGACACAGATTCGATTCTAGATCGTATTTAAAATTTTTAACTGGATATGACTGGATGAATCTTCTTTCAAACGGCGATAATGTTGGTGCTAATCCCCACTCACGACTATCGTAGGTTTCTTATCAAATGTTTGTATCTTGCAAGTGTTAATAATGTAGGTACTTTATGAACTTTCAAATAAGAAAACGTTATTATGTAAACATAAGAAATTGTTTTATAATGCGGTTAATAACCCGTTATCAAGTATCCAGTAAGAATTTATTAAATACCTACAACAGTTAATTAACATATTTTAGCATAGCATAGCATAGCATATGCTCACGACTATATTCCCCGAGGGGGTAGTCAGAGATATTCTGAAACCTCAGAACATCCACGTCTCACTAGTAGTACCGAAACTCTGACCAGTGTGACGGGGAGTGAGCCCGTCGCCACTTGTAATGGACAGTAGGTACAATACATGTCTCGAAATTGAAGCATGTTGGTTTCCTCACGATGTTTTCCTTCACCGTAAAAGCCAGAAAATTCACAGATCTCGTGTCTTCCACGACCTTCGGTTACATTGAAAATGAATTTGCCAAACGAACTGGAGTGCGATTTTTGAATCTCATTCGCTGAGTTCACCAGTTGAAAATGTCAAAATTACTATGGATTCAGGAGTGCGACTTTTGAATGTCAAATCAGCAGTAGAAAGATGCGTATCTCCATTAGCAACTCCATTAGAAATTATTTTTCCGCATCACAAAGGTACAGCTTCTAAATAACCCATCAGTGATACGCACCTCCAATAATTTTTAAATATAAACATAAGCCGTATAGCCCAAAAGTCATATTATCTATTTTTTCGATATCTCAGTTCGTTTTTGAGATATGAATTTTTTTCTGACCGGAACCTGGCAAAAAACCATCACATTTTTCAAATTTTTTCGATTTTCAAAGAAAGTTTTAGAGGTTTTTTAAAAATGTTGAAAGTTTTTGAGTTTTTTTGTGTTTTGTAACCCTTGTCGAGACGCGTCTTTTGACCCAATCAGCTACGTAGTCCCACAACCTACGACACCAGGGCGATGTCGCACTTTCGCTGAAAATCGGGCCTAACTATATTATATAATTATATTTAGGTATATAGGTACCGAGGCGATTAAAAAAAAAACATTTTCTATGTTGAAATAGGTATGTTGTTATTTAGCTTATGTACTTCTATGTACCTTTTTGATGTATTGGAAGAAGTATTATCAAATTGATAATTCAACTGAAGTATGTAAAGCCCAAAGTTAAGCAAATACTAGGGGAATACTTTCTTGACACGTGTAAAGGTTGTAGGTAGGTGTAAACTGTAGACGACCTTGTGATATGACCTTCACGTCACATATAAAACTTATTATTTTTTTATATCCGTACATACACGGTATATTTTATTATGTTAGCAAATATCTAGGTAGATAATAAATGAAAAGTTTTTCTTTAGGCAGAACTTCTCTGCTTCTCTGGAGAGAAGGCTAGTACCAAATTATAAGGGGGTATTGTACCTCCAATAAGAGTTAAATCGATTTCCTAGCTTCCTTCCTACTTAGATACAATATTAAATTGGATATCTTGTGAAGAAAATCAAAACATAATATTATGTTATGTATGGTAAAGTTAAAAGAAATAAGTTTTCAATAAGATGCGGTGATGATAACACGACATAACCTAAAGATTATCGACCGGTGAATAGGAGGCAAGATACAGTGAAACGCTACAAGTATTAGCAGTGGGATGGTAAACAACAGAAAATAGGAAAATTTTTAATACAAATATTTGACAATGGTATACTCACGACGTCTCTCGCTTGACGCATATCGATTCGTCTTGTCAGTCGAGACGACTGAGATAAAAGGTGATGAACGAGGAGCGTTGGAGTCCACAGGGTGCTGTCATAAATTCCACTGGTTGTAAGATATGGGCGATATCCGCGTTCAAGCGAATACCGGTTTATCGCTGACCGTTTGATCGTGCAGAAGTGAAAGGAGCAGTCACTGAGCGACGCGGGCACTTGCTTATGAGTCGAGGGTCACCTTGAGCCGGCGCGGCGGGCGCATGTGCACCACACCCTCGGCCCCCCGCAGCCCGCGCCGCGTCCCGCCTGACGTCACCACCGCCCGGCCCCCGACTCCACCGGCTCCGAAGCTCACGTGACGCCCTTCACGCAATAATGCCGCTTATAGCGCAACTATGAATAAGCACCTCGCAAATACTACTACGTAGGTACCTACCTATTTTAGGTCCATCAAACTCCTCGTATGGTTGGTAAACAAAGAGAGTTTCTCAAGTCGAAAGGAGAGCATGAATTTTTTCAATCAATATATGTATGGTGCTTCAGTTTAAAGAAAAAATAGGACACGGCCAAGGATCCTTAAGTTGATGATGATGAATGTTTAAGTACATAATTGCACAATCAACAATCATCGAACTGATACGATTTGATCCATCAATGAACATCCTGTAAGCAAGGGTGTCGTGGATACTCGTGCTTCGTAATCCTTAGTTAATACAGAACTCAAACGAAAACATCTGTCGTGTCGCAATATTACATAAATTACGCTCTGTGTAAAAATGACGACATATTTTTTTATAAATTAGTCAAATACGTGTAGATAATATCCTACAGATCGATTCTGAGATATCTAACGTAATCCGCAGAAATATTGATATCAGTTATCATTATCACACATGCAAAAAATACTTAAACACCTCGGCACAATTAAATGTGTGTGTTTGAAACGAAAAAATTAGTCTACAATGTCATAGACTCATAATCATAATAGATACCAAGTCGGTATTGGAGATCTTTGATTGTAGTTGTAGGTACCTACTACTAAATTCCAATTACCCATCGTATATCCTATCAATCTCATTATAATTCACCATTAATCCACCTATAATTTCGAAGTTATAGGAGGCCTCATATTTGCCATCTAAGTGGCTACCAAAGTATCGACAGAGAATATAGGTCTAACCAAATTAGGTGAAACTATTTTATGGGGACGATCAGACCATCAAGCTGAACAACTTTCTCTATGGGACCAATATCGAAATCGCGAAAAAAAAATCTGCTGTCCCATACATTTAGGTCGAGTAGGTTTGTATGGAACAGCTGATTTTTTTTCGCAAGTTCCATTATGGTCCCATAGAGAAAGTTGTTCAGTTTGATGGTCTTATCATCCCTTAAAATAGTTTCAGCTAATTTTGTTAGACCTTATATAATAGATCACATTAAATTCAGCAATAACCAGTTAAAAAAGCTATGACAATCCTTTCGTAATGTGACCGAAAAGTGCAATAAGGTGAAAGGATTTGTCTTGCACCTAGTTGTTAACTTTACGAACGCAAACGCAGGCGTGGCGTGGAGAAGAAGCGACGTGCTAACTGACATGCGCCAATTTCGGACTATATTCATGATTCAGACCACGTGCGCGTTCTTAGAAACGTAACCAAATCCCATCGGCACAGTCGGTATCGGCCACCGGGACGTGGGTGTGGTCATAATGGTGCAATCTTTCTTGTTTGTGCACCTTTGAACTGGTTTGTTGAGTCTATTCGATCGATCCCACTTCTGGTGTCGCGATTTAAATAAAACATTATAGCTTTTTAAACTTGATTATTCCTTTTCGTTAAATTGGTAGTTATAATAGGTTGGTATTTTGTTAAAGAAACCTACTGTTATAGATAATGGAATAATAAACTGTTACAGTACCAGGTTTATAAGTCTCACCGATGTACCTGCGCAGTTGACAAATTTTAAAAGAGCGTGAAATTATTTTGACCTATAAGGATGTGACACCTTGCTGCTATTGGCTTATTGCTTTCGCGCCGTTTTCGCTGCCGACTCTGCTATTCGAGTTGGAGCGAGATAGAGAATACCCGATTTTGCACTGCTCTGCGCAAACGAAGATTGAACTGCGAAATTATTTTCCTGGTCGTACTGTAAGATTGCCGATGAGTCAAGTTGGTAAGTCGCGGGAAGGCCCGAAGGGAATTCCCCCGGGCAATATACGGGCTTATTAGGGTTCAATTCCTTTGCGACTAATCGTCAAAAAAAATAATTTCCAGTTCGTTGTTCTCATTTTAGTTCCATCGAAAAAAATAAGGTCGTCCGTTATTACAATACACTTAGGTAATGACAGCAAGCAGACTAGGTAGGTATACTCATAGATTAGGTACCAAATATGTAAGTATTATTGGATAGGTACTATAATGACGTAACTGACGCATAATTTAATTAATCCCTAAAAATTTTGTTAGGACGTAGAATAGGGATGATAACTGATCCTGGAAATCCATATATTGTGACGAATTATAGAAATAGGCTAAATTTAATAGCAAAATGTTCAAACGAAATTACAATTGAATAGAAAACAAAAAAGTTATAAGCTATTCATCATCATCATCATATCAGCTGGTGGACGTCCGCTGGACATAGGCCTCCCCCAAGGATCGCCAATCTATTGAAAAATGTTTTTTATCATCTCTTTCATGCAAAACAGGTGTTTGTATGACACGTCGTCGTCATGATTTGAATGACAATACTCAATTATGACGTCAATTTTGTTATAATATGTATGTGTAATTTTTAATGATATTCAAAAATTAATTTCACTTTAGTGTTTAAGATATAAAAGAGTTTTTAAAAAAGTAATAAATTTTTTTTGTCATCATCCCTATTGTTAACCCTAAAATGTTGCTATTTTTAATTCCGAAATTACGAGTATCTATCAGTTCTATCACGTTGTTACAAGAAAAAGGGTGTCAGAATCAGAAGATGATGCTTCTATCAGAAACGATGATCTATCTTTATTTTATCCTACCTATCTATAGAGCAGTTGTACGTAAAAAATTGCAAAGCAACAGATCTCGCTAAGACAATAAGGCTCTGCTTCAAAAACTACAAGGTCGAGGGGGTAGAGTCTAGACAACTTGTGATCAAAATTCTTTCTTGTTTTGCTCTACTTATATCAACATCCATTATAATGAAACAAAACCTCATAAGAGTCACTATATCAAATAACTGGAAATCACCGCGGTCGTGACTATTATCTAAGCAAAGAACCTACTTACTTATTTGATGATAACAAAGTAGTAAAAATATACAAAGTACGAGAGAAATTCGCGAAACCTAAGATTCTGTTCCTACTAATAAGAGGATATGTGAAAAAAAATAGGATTCTTTAAAGCGTCATATATCATGAAGTACTAACAGTAGGAGTATGGTTTGCGGATATGTGTAAATTTAACATATAATTGAAGTTTTGATTAGAGCCAAAACACGATTAAGACACATTTTTCTCGATAGAAAAACAAGCCAAAGTAGCCTTCGTCTTTATCGATAAACGCTTGGAACTGCTAAACGGTGAATAATAGAAACACGAGACTTGATTTAAAAAAAAGAGATTGATATTTTATAAAGTTTGATTAGAGCTGAATTGAACTTACATAAATAGTACAATCACAATTAAATAAAGTTTGTTTTACGCTTGCGTCGTTTCAGGCGCGCGCGCCGCCCCATCTCTTTCTTTCGCATCAGGCAGTAATATAAGCTATCGCACGCCCATTTCGCTTCAATTATTTTTCGACATAGGCCCTTAAAGTGGTACATTTATATTATCTTTTTCCGATTTGTTTTCTTGTGTAGATATTATTACGTACGGCCATTTAGTTTAAATAAGTGGAGATTTGTGGAAGGATACATAATTTAGAATAGCCGAAATATTTTATTACAAAAAAATCATTAGGTATATTTATTATTTTATTTTATGTGAAGAAAATAAACTGTGTCCTTATTTAGAAGGATTAAATTTATAGTGTTTATCTTATTAAAACTGTGTCAAAATATGTATAATAAAAACTGAATTTCCCAACACAACGATTTTGATGAAGGGGGAAAACGTAACAATAAATTATTTTAGGCACTACATTCACGATTTACGTCGCCGTCGACACCGAAACATCTATATTACTTACGTAATCTTTTTTGGGTTTTTCTTTGTCAAAATTATATTTTTTTGGGAGTTTGTTACTCTAAGTTGTTACTGGGTGTTGGTAATTACTTTTAGCATCAACTTACCTTAATATGCACCAAATCCTTTGACATATTCACTACTTGCTGTTAATCTCTTTCAACTGAAGACACTTAGCTCTCACTGTCAATAGCTAAATGAGCATAAACCGCCTACAACTCTACTTTTCTAGGAACTCCAAACAATAAACTTCTTTATCTTTGCAGACACAATTAATCTTTATCTAAATTGAGAGAGAATTGCCGCAATGATGATTATGAATTATAAAATTAACAATTGCTATCATCCATAGCTGTTTTATTCTAAATGAAACAGCTATAACTAAAGAACAATAAATTAATTCACTTTTATGTGCCGATATCTATTGTTTTCGAACGTGGTGGTCCTTCGAGAACTAAATGAGAATATTGGAGTTAGATAACAAGTCAGTTTACTCTTTGGCACGTGCAATAAAGAAACTTGGATGACTACCAAACTAGCAATACGCTCACACTACATACAATATATTTTGTATGTAACAAGTTTATTGACACTTTTGATAAAAAACTAATGATACATTCAACCAGGCACACCTACTTAGAATTCGTGATCAAAACAAGAGTCAGAAAAGCTGAGCCACCCCTAAAAATTCGAATCATTTCAATTACACCCTGTACCTAGTTAGTGGTGTATATTTGTCTCAGGAGTGCGATTTTTGAAAGTCACCGGCTGAGTAAAATTGCCGATATTTACCGATTCCCCAAAGTTAGCATTTTTGAATCTCACAGGTGACTTAAATTCTTATACCCATGAGTTCAATACGAGTTCCTCTTCCTAGTCGTATGGAACTCATGGGTATGAGAAGGCTTTTTTATGAGATTAAAAAACCGTCCAAGCTCACCGGTGACATTAAAAAATCGCACCCCTGGTCCGGAGCTTAACGATGTAAATTCCTGGCTACGGCTTTGCTGAAAAAAAAAGATAATAATTCAACGTCCAACCCAAACTAAAAATTATTGGACCCAGAAATATAAATAAGAATATTGCCTACCTACTTTTCGGAGGACATAGAGGCAAGGAATAAGGAAATATTTTCCGAAATTCAACCCCTAAAATGTAAACTGGGTAGGTGACACCACAACGTGCATTAAGTTTGTATTCTTGGTAATAAATAAAAAAAAACTCAAGAAATACAAATAAAGACGTTATTTTGTTTATAAAATAGAATCATAATATTGCAATGTTGAGTTGACCTTTACCTCGAGTTAATTATTAAGTGAACGATAATTAATGAAAAACTAGAATTTAATTAACAACACCTCTAGTGTTACAATAACAATAAATTGTAAAACGTAATGCGGAATTTAATCTGTCCTTTAAAAGTGACGATGTGCTATCTACCTGTGTTACACTGGGACCAGAGCAGATTTGGAATCTACAGAAAAGGACTACAAGTAAAATGTGGATATTCTGAAACTTTTTTATCAAAAACAAGCGTTAACCTGCGACTTCGTCCGCACAAATTATATACCAGATTTTAAGTCAGATCATAAGCTATCAAACAAAAAAGTTTCATCAAAATAGGTTCAGTAGTTTTTGCGTGATACTCGTTCAAACAAACAAACAAACAAACAAACACCCAAACAAACACACAAACAAACACATAAACAAACAGACAGACAAAAAATCCAAAAATTGGTGAAATGGAATCAGGGAGACCTAAAAACCATATCGTAACTTTTTTTTTGTTAATATCTTCAATGTACAGACAAACTTCCTGTTACAGTTTTATAATAGTATAGATGTAACCTACCCTTTTGGAAAATACTCGTGGGCATATGTTATGCTAAAGGTTAGCTATTTCAAGAAACAGTAATACTTATCAATATTGGTCAATCAAGCTCCAAGGCAAACTTCTTAAAATTATTTAAAACTAGTGACATTTTCAAATTCTTAAATGTGTTGCCTACTAGGATTAAACAGAGGACACTGTTCTATGTTAATGACTAAGTATTTTTGAATTTCTTGAATTTTTCAAATGATCTTTTGTGTGGTTTTATAATGATGTGGCCTATCCTCGGGCAATTTTTTTTTATTATTAACAATTTCCTGTCTGAATACAGGGTGAAATTTATATCATTAGCATCCTTTTAAACTAAGAGTCTACCCATCAAACTGAACAACTTTTACTATGGGAGCAAAACCGATTGGAGCAAAAAAAAATCTGCTGTTGAATACATTTGAGTCGAGTAGGAGGCAGATTGCAGTTTAGAATGGAACAGTCTGTTTGTTTTTGCTCCCATCGGTTTGCTCCCATAATAAAAGTTGTTCCGTTTGATTGGTAGACTCTTAGTTTAAAAGGATGCTAATGATATCAATTTCACCCTGTAGACTAGGTTAGGTACCTTCAATCTATTTGGGCTAATGTGATTAATATAATTACGTAATATTAAGTAATGGTATTATATTTAAGAATTATACTTATATTTAAAATATATTTAATAATTATAGTTAATATTTTACTATAACGTTAAAATATTCCTTCTGGTTCAGTCGGGTAAAAATTAGAAATATCATGATGACAGACCATACGGTTTATTGTTTAATAATCGTATTGCCACTTTTAATCGTTATCACAAAATAAATAAATTTTATGCTTTGATTGTACTTAACTCCACTTCAATCAAGTCACAGTTGGAGCCCGACGATATTGATAAGTACAAGATATTAAATACATAGTATATTCATCATAGCATAGCATGCAGCATTGCATATGCCCACGACTATATTCCCCGAGGGGGTAGTCAGAGATATTCTGAACATCCACGTTTCACTAGTACCGAAACTCTGTCCAGTGTGACGTAGTATAACCATTTATAGGTAAATTTTGATTGACATTTTGATAAATCCATTATTTGCGTCTAATCAGTAATAATTCTTGCAGACAAATCCGAACATCCATATAAAATCTATATGGATCTTCTATATCTATCTATATCGCTATCTATCTGCTTTATTATGAAATCACTATTAGAGCTTCAGGTTATGGGCCCGGTCAAAGTTTATATGCCGGATTTAGTAAAAATATTTAATTTAAAACATTGTAAAGGAAATATTTAACCTTAGGTAGGTACTTTTGTGTCTTAGAATGTGTCATCTTCATTCGATTATACATAGTCATAAAGTAGGTAAGTAAAATAATACTTTAGTTACGTTTAATATTGTGTATTTCCCCGAGTATACAATTTTGATTTAATTCTAATAAGATGCAAGGAAATTTATTCAAAACAAACGTTTAAGATCTAGGGAGTGGTGACAGAGCTGATGGTGGTCTACTAGTCTAACCATGTTAAAAGTTTGCTGCTTCAATAAGAACTGGGAGCGCCATCTTTCGGATAGGCATGCAAGCTGAATTTGCCCCTGCTAGCGGCTATGGCGCCCTCTGTTAAACCTTATCGTAATCACAACGCGCGACATTGGCTTGGAGTTCTCAACAAGTTTCTCATTGATGATGTATTCATGCGTTTTGATTGCTACGAATTTGAACAGAGGGCGCTGCATTATTCTGGGATTGGATTCTGCTCCAAGACCATATTTTTTAACCCAGTAAAATGAGATAAATCAGGAGAAATAATATCCGGAGTTTTTGGTGTAAACGTTCCTTTGGTACATAAGGTTGATGAAAATAAAAGTCCTACTGAGGGTGGGGGGGGGGGGGGGGGGGCCTAAAAGTGACTCTTTCATAGAAATTCCTTTGGCTAGAGGGCCAAGAAAGTAACAGCATTTCAAAAATTATGGTATGGCAACCATCATGAAAGTTGAAGATAATAACCAGGGCCTTCTGGCGCAGTCGGGTAAAAAGAAAATGATTCCATATTCTTAATAAGCTTCAGTCGGTTCGGTGAACCTTTAAAAGCTGCTATGGCGTTTGAAATTTCCATGGCAGCCATTTCTGGGCCAAATCTGACCCGGGCCCACTATGACATTTGTTTGAGGTCCATACCCCTATCTTCCGTTCCGTTAGTTTCCGCGGGCCGTTGACCTCAGCCGTCAGGAGTCGACCTTCTGAGGAAGTCGAATAGCCCTTTTATCACCAGGGCATCCTTATGATGATCCCTAAAATAATTTTACTAAACGTTGGTTGGAAGAAACCCGGTGAACAATTATCCGGGTATTTATCTACTACTATCTACGGAAAGTGGTGGGGATCGACCAGATACCTCCAATTGATCTCCGTGTTCCCCTTACGGTGCAAGGATGACATTTGGGATCATCATATGGATGCCTTGGTGTTACAGGGAAAACTTTGACTTCCTCGGAAGGTTGACAACGGAACACGGATGAGGTCCCTGTTGGCCCTGATCAGATTTGGTTGGACTTTACGCTAACATTTTTATGTTAGCCTTTTTCCCATATTAAGATTGAGGATCTCTTTTCAAACGCCAACGCAGCTTTAATAGATTCGCCGAACTGACTGAAGTTTTAGGGGCCGCTGATTAAGAATATGAAATCATTTTTTTTATCTTAAACATTCATGAGGTTCGCCATACAAATTTCATAATTTTTGAAATGCTGTTACTTTCTCGGCCCTACTTTTTGGCCCAATGTTTTTTTTGGTGTTGCCTAGAGATGAAACCTTTGCTAATTGATATACCTTATCACCAATAGTAACTTTTAGTATTGCACCCACAAATCCATTCCAAAGGAAAAAAGATATGGCAATTAGAAAAAAAAAATCTTTTTTATTTAAAAAATGATTTTATTCATGTGAAACGAGTACAAAGCTACCATATTATATGAGGTCTAACAAAATTAGGTGAAACTATTTTAAGGGGATGATCAGACCATCAAACTGAACAACTTTCTCTATGTGACCAATATCGATATCACGAAAAAAAAATCAGGTGTTCCATACAAACCTACTCGACCTAAATGTATGGGACAGCAGAATTTTTTTTCGCGATTTCAATATTGGCCCCATAGAGAAAGTTGTTCAGTTTGATGGTCTCATCATCCCCTTTAATTAAGAGTTACATTCAAATTTTACATCCTGTATACTACATACATGCATAAGCTCACGCCATTGTCCCATGGAGGTAGAGACTATATAAGGTCATCAAACTGAACAACTTTCTCTATGGGACCAATATCGAAATCGCTAAAAAAAAATCTACTGTCCCATACATTTAGGTCGAGTACATTTGTATGGAACAGCAGATTTTTTTTCGCAATTTCGATATTGGTCCCATAGAGAAAGTTGTTCAGTTTGATGGTCTGATCATCCCCTTAAAATAGTTTCAGCTAGTTTTGTTAGACCTTATAGAATAGGCAACAACATGTACGATTCTGACACTTTCTTTATCTTCATTCACATTCATTAATTTATAATTTTATATCTTTTCATGAACCTCATCATGATTTGAAGATCATTAATTTGATCATGTGGCTCCCAACAATTCCGCACACCGTTGCTTGATAAATTTTATTCGTAAGTCTTCATTCATTCATTCTTCTTTCATTCATTGCTTTGGTTGGTAGGTTGTAGCAAAAGGTTTCTGACCACGAAAAGTACCCAACTTAGAAGCTAGATCAAGCGAGCTGCTGGAGCTAATGGAAACCAACTGTATATTTCACCAGAGCAATAATAATAAAAAGAACGAATATGTCATGAAGTCATGAATGACGGATGCCTTTTATTTACCTCAGTTTCACTTGATCATTTGCATTTTGCCAAGAATTTTTCGCTTACACTACCTAGGTATACCTAAGCCTAAGGCGTGAAATCATCCTCTCCTATTCAGTGGAATGTTGTTAAAGCGTGGGAAGTTAACCGGCTATGTAGTTAGATTAATTGAACGGTCGCTGCTAACGCCGCCGTTGAGATCTCGCTCATATTCCGATGGCCTTGTTGCCTCTGTGATATACGGCCCAGGCGCTATATACTCATGTTTTAAGAACTAGGATCAACGAGGTTAACTCGACGAATTTATTGTGAAAGTATTAGAGAGTGCTAAAGGGTCAAACGACGATCGTTTTGTATTCAATATAAATTACTACAAATAACCTACAAGATACCTACACACCTGAGGAGCACTATTGTCAAATCACAGGTGTAAAGGTGGGTCGCATGTGCCCCACCTTTAACCCCGTTGGGGTTTGTGATATTAATATAAAATGGCGAGGGGCTCAATACCTGTCAGCACACTGGACAAAGTTTGGACACTGCTTGATGTTTATAATATTCTGAATTATGTTAATTTTGAATATCTCCGAGGGGCTACCTCGGGAAATGTAGTCGTGCGTGACCATCTTTTTTTCCTTCAACACTCACCGAACTCACTCAGTTTCATTACTTACAACTTACAAGGGTGATTGTAATTGTACCCTACTCATTATACTGAGCAACTTTTCCCAGGAATTTAGTAGTAAAAAAGAAATTTTACTTTTCATTCAAAATTGTTCGATGAGTTGGTTGCATTTAGTTATGACAAGTCAAATTTCTTTCTTTTTTGCTTCTTTTTCTATTCAGGGTGCAAGGACAAGTATCATTATACCCTTAAAGCATTACGGCTCCCGGCAGTCACGCGCTCCTGACGGCAGACGTGATGCTTTAAGATTACACCCATCAAACTAAACAACTTCTACTATGGGAGAAAACATGTCAAAATAAACATAAAATCTGGTATGCCATACTAAACTGCAATGCCTACTCGACTCAAACGTATGAAACAGCATTTATTTTAATGATTCTTTTCCTTACACCCTGTAGTGCCGATGGCAAGTCATTTTATATTTTTCCTGCCAAATATTTTGCCACAGGGACTACCGGCTGCGTCCATAAGATCCATTCGCGTACATGTGTTTTTCCCAATTTCCTATTTTTTTTTTGTGGAAAGTTGTACAGTATCATAAGTAATCACTGTATAATTTAGTTTCTAAAAGTCCAATCAATACAACTGTTCGATACAACTGATGAGTGATGAGATGACACCGCGTAACAACAAGTGTAGACAACAGGTAGAGGTAGGGTCATAAAGCGTAGCGCCCAACCGTAGCGTCCTCGTAGCGCGTGTCGCGGCGCGGGCGCTGCTGGCGGGCGGATGCGATGCGAGTCCTCAGTACTCGAGTAGCTTTCGCGGCGCACGCGCACCTAATGTAGCCCGCGCTTTTCAAATCACTTACGTTATGCGGCTTCGCGCGCTACTTCTCATACCGTTCCTAACTACTCGTTATTGATAGACTGAAAAGATCTCTTCCCAAGTGTTTGGTACAACCGTCGATTTAATTAATTAATTTAAAGATGTGTTTTATAAAATAATTCTGAATGTAGACATGTATGTGTACGAGTGACGGACTGTGCGCTGGAGTGGGCTTGGTGGACGGTGGGCACAATGAGTGCGCCGTTGAATTGGCACAAATGGCTAGTGTTGTCGCTGTTCGGATTGGCTTTGTCCGCTTGGCCAATTGGCTGCGATTCCGACACGAAGAAATTTGGAGCGGAAGCCGTGGCTAGATGCGATGAGAAGTGCCCGTTCCAGGTTCGCATCGCAAATTATTTGCATGTCTTGAAACAGCGGTTAACTCTTAACACCGCCATAATCAAATGCATAATGGTATTGTTATGTTTTATGAATTAATATCAAATCAAATGTAATCATAATCATTCAAGCTAAACCAAACTTTAAAAAACAAAAGAATAGATTATTGTGAGGATAACTACTACTTAATAAATAAAATACTTGAGTCAAAAGGGTCTTGAGTTATAATTATGTACCTACAATGTCAATTTACATTAAAACTGGTGAACAAAAGTTATCTTTGTTTTCATATTATTTTGTAGGCACATTTATGTATTATGTAAAATAAGAGACTGATAATATTTTGCGCTACCGTGACACGAGTCGGTCGGCTTATAAGTGCTAAGAAGAAAACAGTTTTAACACCGACGTAAATCACTAAGCATCGCGTCTAATAGTTCATTGATAAAAGAAGCGATGAATGGGTTATTGAACAAGTCGTTTACGATTTAAGCTTCGGTTGGTTTGCGGCGGGAGTTGCGCTTGCGCTGGATCAGGTTCAACGCACAACTAATTGTCGACAATTAACGGACCGCTGTAATCAACGCAACCTCGCTAAATATAGAGCGTTCCTAAACATTAGCGATTATTCTTACAGTAAATAAAACCCGACCTTGATCCTTTATTTTGAAACTAGGGCAGATTGGAACTCTATAGGATGGAAGAGGATAACATATTGCGCCGACCCCAGAAAATGGGAAATGGGCAAGAGAATGACGAGCTGAGAGATATACTCGTAGGTGGGCCCTTATACTCTATGGCGGAACACCAAGTGACAATCAATATAATAAAAGAATACAGAGTGTAAAATAAAATGGGACAGTCACTTAAAGGGGTGCTTCAGACCATCAAACTGAACAATTTTTACTATGGGACCAACACTGAAATCGCAAAAAACAAATCCGCTGTCCCATACAAAACTGCACACATAACTCGATTGAAATGTACGGGACCGCCGATTTTTTTTTTTCGATTTTATTATTGGTCCCATAAAGAAAGTTGTTCAGTTTGATGGTCTGAATCACCCCTTTAAGTAACTGTCCCATTTTATGTTACACCCTGTATAATACCTACCTTATATAAGTGGTTCAGTAGATATCGTTTCATATATTTATAGAGAATTCCCGTAATTTTCTTTATCTAAGTAGGTATTATTATGTTTTATTCTGTTGTTTCTTATGTAACTACGGTTTTTCACTACACTGGCTTTTCGGTGTCATCTGTGCTACCCTGATCTTGGAGTAAATTACATTTTTCAGTGTCATTTTATCTACAAAAGTAGAAAAAATAATGGTTATGTGCGTTATGCCTTAACCATCTATGATATATACTAGAAATGTAAAATTGTGTTTGTTTGTCCTACTTTCACGTCTATTAATCCGATATTACAATCAAATAATGCAGTCTACTTTTTATCCCGAAAACAAACAGAATCCTATGCAGGCGAAGCCGCGTACATAAACTAGTATCTAACTTAAGAGGCTATGTGAAAAAAATAGGATTCTTCAAAGCGTCATATATCATGAATTACTAACAGTAGGAGCATGATTAGCGGATATGTGTAAATTGAACATATAATTGAAGTTTTGATAGAAAAACAAGCCAAAGTAGTTTTTATTTATAAACGCTTGGAACTGCTAAACGGTGAATCACGAGACTTGATTTAAAAAAAGAGATCGATATTTTATAAATTTTGATTACAGCAGAATTGAACTTACATAAATAGTACAATCACAATTAAATAAAGTTTGTTTTACGCTTGCGTCGTTTCAGGCGCGGGCTCCGCCCCATCTCTTTCTCTCGCATCAGGCAGTAATATAAGCTATCCCACGCCCATTTCACTTCAATAATTTTTCGACATAGGCCCTTAATACAATACTAACAGTAGAGTAGTGTGTGAAACTAAAAAAATCGGGAGCGGCGAGGTAAAACCGCAGGATCAAATTTCGGCGCGGAAGCCATGAAGGTGCTACCAAACGGGTCCCGGTCTCACGCTCGCGAATAAAAGTATACCTACTTAGATACCTCATAAAAAAATAAAAACGTAAATTTCATATCTAATATACTTAAGACCGTCACCCCTTTCTGGGTTAACAGAACAACGCTATTCAAGAAAATCTAAAACAAAGCTCTTTATTACGTAGTTATTTTTTCTTATTTCGAAATATGTAGTCAGTCGGGGCAAGTGCCTTTAGGGGCAAGTGCCTCCAGCTTCAAAATATCGAAAACTAGACATATTTAGACATACCACCATCAAACGTCGAAGCCGGAACTAATAGCCATATGCTCACGACTATATTCCTAGGTAAATATACCTATGTCTAGTTTTCGAAATTTTTAAGCTGGAGGCACTTACCCCGTAGAGGCTCTTGCCCCGACTGACAATTACTTACAAAGGTAGGTACATATAAAATCACGACCAGATTGCGATCTGAGGTGGTCAGATGCTTAGGTAGAACTATCTACCGACCTGCAAATCTAAAAATAACCACAACTAAATGTAGATACCTAAATACTGAGGATGTTTTGCGACGCAAAACGTTAACGAGAGCAGATAAATCTAGACTACAATCAGATGAGGTAAAGGGCCCAATGTCGCAGGAAGGCACGCTTCGATGCGCACGCGCCGACCGACACACCGGAAGTTTTCCCAACGATGACTCCGGTGGACAAAATCCATCCCTTACAAAAAATGGATTGGCCTGCAACCTGTTTTAGTTTAGTAGGCTTGCACTTAGCAATACCACAGATTAAAAACTTGTACTACCGTAGCAATACCTAGGTGCAATGCCTTTTCACGCTCCATTACAAAACGGAAGGAAGACGGAACGTGTAGCTTTTAAATGGTATACCGGGTCCAACTTAATATGCTGACGGGTTTTTTAAAAGGATGTTCAGTCCATCAAACTAATCTTTCTCTATAGGACCAACATCGAAAAAAAAACTTCTGTCCCATACATTTTGGTCCAGTGGAATTGCAGTTTTGTACGGAACAGCAGATGTTTTTTAATCGAATAGAGAAAGTTGTTCTTGTTCAGTATGATTTCGATCATCAACCATAAGCATATAAAGGGGAATAATCAGACTGTCAAACCGATCGAAATCGCGAAAAAAATATTATCTTTTTCATACTAAACTGCAAACCTACTCGAGCTAAATGTATGGGACAGCAGATTTTTTTCGCGATTTTGACGTTGATTTTGATGGTCTGATCATCCCCGTAAAAAAGTGTCAGCATATTAAGAAGGACTCTATATAGGCATGTATGGATAATTTAGTGAGAAATGTATTGAACGCCTTGCATACTTAAAGCTGCAATCGACTGTACGTTGATGGTCATTACACATAGGTCTAAAACAAAGCCCAGTTCGTATTCAATTTATAAAAACTATGTTAGATCTTATAAAATGGATCTAATTTAGTACACATCTTCTTCTCTTCACTGGTATCCCACCAGTGAGGGTAATTATTATTATTTGGTCATAAGGGCTTGGTCAATGACCAAATAGCTACTGCGACAGATCTATTGTAGCTGTCACCCTAGACCTAAAGGTCATTTCCTAGGCCCACGGACTTCATGAACCGTGTTATGCTTTTGGAGGGGAAGTCCCTAATGTCAGTAGGTGTTATTATATATCCACCTAGATGGCGACTCCTGCTGTGAATGAGCACTTCGCATTCGCAGAGGAGGTGTATGGGCGTTTCCTCTGCTTCACAGCAGAATCTGCAAGTGGGTGAATCTTTATAGATTCACCCACTTGCAGATTCCCAGTGAGGATAAACGGATACATTTTCAGATTTAGACCGTCTTTCTCCAAGATATTTAAGTCATTTATAATTGTTGGTAACAACTTAAATATTGTTCCAGAATCGTACTGGTGATGGTCACTTCGATGTCAGCTGTGGATCCGACTGCAGCCTTCAGCAGGTAATATGCAACGCTATTTAATTTACAGGGTCCTTCTTAATATGCTGACACTTTTTTAAGGGGATGATCAGACCATCAAACTGAACAACTTTCTCTGTGAGACCAACATCGAAATCGCGAAAAAAAACTCAGCTATCCCATACATTTGGCTCTAGTAGGGCTCTGTAGTTTTGTATGGAAGAGCAGATTTTTTTTCGCGATTTCGATTGTCGATGTTGGTGCCATAAAGAAAGTTATTCAGTTTGACGGTCTGATCATCATGTATAAAGAATCAACTTAAATGTATTTCATACTTTAGGGAGTGGTTCAGACCATCAAACTAAACAACTATCACAATGGGACCAACATTGAAATCAAAGAGATCTGCTAAGTATTCCATACATTTGGGTCAAGTAGACAAGTTTCTTTTTTCGCGAATTCGATGGTGAAAGTTGTTCAGTTTTTGCACCTCCAGGACCAGGAATACCCTGTATCACATTATATAAAACATCACGTGTAGCTTTCCCCTCATCGTCCTTCTAAGGAAGGCAAATCTGGGGCTGGCCATTGTCTACGATCTTGGCACACCGCTTTATGTCTCGTTGAAAGTCGGGTTATATTTTCAATACTTACGTACTAACCAATTAAAGTCAATGAAATTATTTAGAAACAATCTAGAAATTAATATCTTATACTCTATGCTTGTATGTTGTCAGATTTTCGTTAAAATATACAGTTTCAGTGCTAGGATTAATTTAAGATTTGTATGGAAAACTTTGAGGCACTGTAACTAAAACTTCACATTTTACCGAAAATCTGACAACATAAACACATAGAGATTAGTTTCAAGATTGTTTCTGAAAAATGTCATTGACTTTAATCGGTTAGTATTGAAAATAGAACCAGACTTCGTTTGTATAGTGCGCGCTCCGAATTTATATCCTCTTAACTCTAGCTTGAAATTGTTTAGAATCGTTGAATCTACATATAACTGAAAAAGAACTAAACCTACCATTCATTCCGAATTTTAGTGCTTTTTATCTAAAGTACAATGTTAAGTTAAATTAAGTCTGTTGGATCCCATTGTAAGGCAAAGTACAGTAAATAAAGTTGTACCTACATACTTACTTAATTTAAACACGATTCATCGTAGTTGAAAATAAGCATAAAGTACCTACCTAACTAATGTTCTACATAATATTATGTAAGTAGGTAGGTAGTACCATCGATAAAATAAAGGGTAACCTTAAATGTATGTGCCTGTGAGCGTTATTTATTTTTCAACACACTTGCTCATAAAATGGCCATTATTTCACCGCAATTAGCACATAATGACACCTATAATCAAACTGTGACTTTTTCATTACTATTATTCACAAGGGAGTTATAGGTTTTTTATAGTAGGTATCTAAACTTCTTGGTTGAGTTCTTGAGTTGCTTTGTTCTTAAAAAAGTTTCGATACAAAAAAGATCATATTCAATAGTACAAATAAATTCTCTAAATAAACTTTTTATTTACTAAATTCGCCTACGCCTACGGCTCGGGTCTCAATGGCGCCTCAGCGGTAATCAAATCACCAACATTACACACTTGTACCATAATGTACTATTTTATTTATTTATTTAAACTTTACAGCAACAGGCTATAAAAGTATTGTTGTTATTATCGCAGTAATCATCGGGTAGTGTTTACTAGTAGCAGCGTATTTTATATCGTGTCTAGTAAATAAGAGTTGACCTCACGCGTTCGCAGATCATAAAAACAGTCGCTTGATAAGTTTTTATTGTATTTATATACTTTTGACTGTTGCCTAACAAAACAATATTATACATTTTACTGCTTTACAACGGAAATTGGAACTTTTAACTTTGTTACAGCGCATAATATTTAAGTATCTAATTTAACATAGGTTAACACAAAGTCGTACCTAAGTAATTGTTAATTACTCTTTCTGATTATGTACTAAAAGAAAATTTGTTGTTTTATTTTTTTTTTGTTATCACTCACTCCAGTGTGAATTAATTATACGTTATGTTATGTATGATGGACCAAATATTTAGTTTAACGGTCGTCATACGAAAATAATCAACAGTTTATTATTGACAGATAACTTAAAATCGGACCATTTTAACCTATGACCTGTTCGGTATCAGGTATTTAATGAGCAAAGTTGCCAAAACACGCGATAAATACATATTTCTAGAGTTTAAGAGCTCAAGCCACACTTAGTTGCCAATCTAACCAGTCTTGGCTAACTTTTAACATGCACCAACTAAGAAATTAGGTCAACAAAAACTTGTTTGTCACCAGAACGAATTCATATGAACTGGCGTGGCCCAGGTCCATGTTATGTCAAACAATAGTTACAGTTTTGTCTGGTAGACCTTTTGTTGTCAAATGTTTTGTTTTTATTTCACTTTTGTGTGTTTAGTATAACCACACAATGTTAACTTTTGAATGACATTTTCTATTTTCATAATTTTCGTGACATCCTTTGTCAGCCTACCAATATTCTTAACTACCAACTATACAGGGTGAAATGGATATCATTAGCATCCTTTTAAACTAAGAGTCTACCCATCAAACTGAACAACGTTTACTATGGGAGCAATTCAATCGGAGCAAAAAAAAATCTGCTGTTGCATACATTACCGGTGTGAAATTGGTAGCCAAAAGTAGTAGCTTTTTATAACCTGACCAAATTAAGGAGTCGTCATATTTAATAGACTATTTAGCTTTAAAAAGGCATGATGCAAGAGACCTGACAGGTTAAAAAGTATATAGGCATAATGTTTGAGTACTAAGCTATATTTTAAGATAAATTTTATCAGGTTTAATAGTGTACGAGTGATTGATATGATCGATAGAACGTTAGAATATTTTTTTCGCTATAGTCCCCAATAAAATGCTAGCTACCGGTATGATGCAAGAGACCTGACAGGTTGAGTTGTTTTTAGGCATAATACTTGAACACTAAGCTATATTTTAAGACTAATTTTATTTGGTTTGATATGGTACGAGTGCTCGATATGGCCGATAAAGGTGAGATATTTTTTTTTCTTCGGTACTAATAAAAAGCTACTGCTAGATAGAGGTATGATGCAAGAGACCTGACAGGTTAAATTGTAGAAAGGCATATTGTTTGAATACTAAGCTACATACTAAGATAAATTTTATCAGGTTTGATATGGTACGAGTGATTGATATGATCGATAGAACGTGGGAGTATTTTTTTCGCTATAGTACCAAATAAAAAGCTAGCTACTGGTATGATGCCAGAGACCTGACAGTTTAAAAAGTATATAGGCATAGTGTTTGAGTACTAAGCTATATATTAAGATAAATTTTATCAGGTTTAATAGGGTACGAGTGACTGATATGGTCGATAGAACGTGAGAGTATTTTTTTCGCTAAAGTACCCAATTAAATGCTAGCTACCGGTATGATGCAAGAGACCTGACAGGTTGAGCTGTTTTTAGGCATAATACTTGAATACTAAGCTATATTTTAAGACTAATTTTATTTGGTTTGATATGGTACGAGTGCTCGATATGACCGATAAAGGTGAGATATTTTTTTTTCTTCGGTACTAAAAAAAAGCTACTGCTAGATACAGGTATGATGCAAAAGACCTGACAGGTTAAATTGTAGATAGGCATATTGTTTGAATACTAAGCTTTAATCAAAGATAAATTTTATCAGGTTTGATATGGTACGAGTGATTGATATGATCGATAGAACGTGGGAGTATTTTTTTCGCTTTAGTACCAAATAAAAAGCTAGCTACTGGTATGATGCCAGAGACCTGACGGGTTAAGTTGCATTTGGGCATAATACTTGAACACTAAGCTATATTTTAAGACTAATTTTATTTGGTTTGATATGGTACGAGTGCTCGATATGGCCGATAAAGGTGAGATATTTTTTTTTCTTCGGTACTAATAAAAAGCTACTGCTAGATACAGGTATGATGCAAGAGACCTGACAGGTTAAATTGTAGAAAGGCATATTGTTTGAATACTAAGCTACATACTAAGATAAATTTTATCAGGTTTGATATAGTACGAGTGATTGATATGATCGATAGAACGTGGGAGTATTTTTTTCGCTATAGTAGCAAATAAAAAGCTAGCTACTGGTATGATGCCAGAGACCTGACAGTTTAAAAAGTATATAGGCATAGTGTTTGAGTACTAAGCTATATTTTAAGATAAATTTTATCAGGTTTAATAGGGTACGAGTGACTGATATGATCGATAGAACGTGAGAGTATATTTTTCGCTATAGTACCCAATAAAATGCTAGCTACCGGTATGATGCAAGAGACCTGACAGGTTAAGTTGCATTTGGGCATAATACTTGAACACTAAGCTATATTTTAAGACTAATTTTATTTGGTTTGATATGGTACGAGTGCTCGATATGGCCGATAAAGGTGAGATATTTTTTTTTCTTCGGTACTAAAAAAAAGCTACTGCTAGATATAGGTATGATGCAAGAGACCTGACAGGTTAAAAAGTATATAGGCATAATGTTTGAGTACTAAGCTATATTTTAAGATAAATTTTATCAGGTTTAATAGGGTACGAGTGATTGATATGATCGGAAGAACGTTAGAGTATTTTTTTCGCTATAGTCCCCAATAAAATGCTAGCTACCGGTATGATGCAAGAGACCTGACAGGTTGAGTTGTTTTTAGGCATAATACTTGGACACTAAGCTATCTTTTAAGACTAATTTTATTTGGTTTGATATGGTACGAGTGCTCGATATGGCCGATAAAGGTGAGATATTTTTTTTTCTTCGGTACTAAAAAAAAGCTACTGCTAGATATAGGTATGATGCAAGAGACCTGACAGGTTAAATTGTAGAAAAGCATATTGTTTGAATACTAAGCTACATACTAAGATAAATTTTATCAGGTTTGATATGGTACGAGTGATTGATATGATCGATAGAACGTGGGAGTATTTTTTTCGCTATAGTACCAAATAAAAAGCTAGCTACTGGTATGATGCCAGAGACCTGACAGGTTAAAACGTAAAAAGGCATAATGTTTGAGTACTAAGCTATATTTTAAAATAAATTTTATCAGGTTTAATAGGGTACGAGTGATTGATATGATCGATAGATCGTGAGAGTATTTTTTTCGCTAAAGTACCCAATTAAATGCTAGCTACCGGTATGATGCAAGAGACCTGACAGGTTGAGCTGTTTTTAGGCATAATACTTGAATACTAAGCTATATTTTAAGACTAATTTTATTTGGTTTGATATGGTACGAGTTCTTGATATGACCGATAAAGGTGAGATATTTTTTTTTCTTCGGTACTAAAAAAAAGCTACTGCTAGATACAGGTATGATGCAAAAGACCTGACAGGTTAAATTGTAGATAGGCATATTGTTTGAATAATAAGCTTTAATCAAAGATAAATTTTATCAGGTTTGATATGGTACGAGTGATTGATGTGATCGATAGAACGTGGGAGTATTTTTTTCGCTTTAGTACCAAATAAAAAGCTAGCTACTGGTATGATGCCAGAGACCTGACGGGTTAAAAAGTATATAGGCATAATGTTTGAGTACTAAGCTATATTTTAAGATAAATTTTATTAGGTTTAATAGGGTACGAGTGACTGATATGGTCGATAGAACGTGAGAGTATTTTTTTCGCTATAGTACCCAATTAAATGCTAGCTACCGGTATGATGCAAGAGACCTGACAGGTTGAGTTGTTTTTAGGCATAATACTTGAACACTAAGCTATATTTTAAGACTAATTTTATTTGGTTTGATATGGTACGAGTGCTCGATATGACCGACAAAGGTGAGATATTTTTTTTTCTTCGGTACCAAAAAAAAGCTACTGCTAGATACAGGTATGATGCAAGAGACCTGACAGGTTAAATTGTAGATAGGCATATTGTTTGAATACTAAGCTACATACTAAGATAAATTTTATCAGGTTTGATATGGTACGAGTGCTCGATATGACCGATAAAGGTGAGATATTTTTTTTCTTCGGTACTAAAAAAAAGCTACGGCTAGATACGGGTATGATCCAAGAGACCTGACAGGTTAAATTGTAGATAGGCATATTGTTTGAATACAAAGCTACATTTTAAGATAAATTTTATCAAGTTTGATATGGTACAAGTGATTGATATGATCGATAGAACGTGGGAGTATTTTTTCGCTATAGTACCAAGTAAAAAGCTAGCTACCGGTATGATGCAAGAGACCTCACAGGTTAAAAAGTATAAATGCATAATGTTTGAGTACTAAGCTATATTTAAAGATAAATTTTATCAGGTTTAATAGGGTACGAGTGATTGATATGATCGATAGATCGTTAGAGTATTTTTTTCGCTATAGTCCCCAATAAAATGCTAGCTACCGGTATGATGCAAGAGACCTGACAGTTTGAGTTGTTTTTAAGCATAATACTTGAACACTAAGCTATATTTTAAGACTAATTTTATTTGGTTTGATATGGTACGAGTGCTCGATATGGCCGATAAAGGTGAGATATTTTTTTTTCTTCGGTACTAAAAAAAAGCTACGGCTAAATACAGGTATGATCCAAGAGACCTGACAGGTTAAATTGTAGATAAACACATTGTTTGAATACTAAGCTTTAATCAAAGATAAATTTTATCAGGTTTGATATGGTACGAGTGATTGATATGATCGATAGAACGTGGGAGTATTTTTTTCGCTATAGTACCAAATAAAAAGCTAGCTACTGGTATGATGCCAGAGACCTGACAGTTTAAAAAGTATATAGGCATAGTGTTTGAGTACTAAGCTATATATTAAGATAAATTTTATCAGGTTTAATAGGGTACGAGTGACTGATATGGTCGATAGAACGTGAGAGTATTTTTTTCGCTAAAGTACCCAATTAAATGCTAGCTACCGGTATGATGCAAGAGACCTGACAGGTTGAGCTGTTTTTAGGCATAATACTTGAATACTAAGCTATATTTTAAGACTAATTTTATTTGGTTTCATATGGTACGAGTGCTCGATATGACCGATAAAGGTGAGATATTTTTTTTTCTTCGGTACTAAAAAAAAGCTACTGCTAGATACAGGTATGATGCAAGAGACCTGACAGGTTAAATTGTAGATAGGCATATTGTTTGAATACTAAGCTACATACTAAGATAAATTTTATCAGGTTTGATATGGTACGAGTGATTGATATGATCGATGGAACGTGGGAGTATTTTTTTCGCTATAGTACCAAATAAAAAGCTAGCTACTGGTATGATGCCAGAGACCTGACAGGTTAAAACGTAAAAAGGCATAATGTTTGAGTACTAAGCTATATTTAAAAATAAATTTTATCAGGTTTAATAGGGTACGAGTGATTGATATGATCGATAGAACGTTAGAGTATTTTTTTCGCTATAGTCCCCAATAAAATGCTAGCTACCGGTATGATGCAAGAGACCTGACAGTTTGAGTTGTTTTTAGGCATAATACTTGAACACTAATCTATATTTTAAGACTAATTTTATTTGGTTTGATATGGTACGAGTGCTCGATATGGCCGATAAAGGTGAGATATTTTTTTTTCTTCGGTACTAAAAAAAAGCTACGGCTAAATACAGGTATGATCCAAGAGACCTGACAGGTTAAATTGTAGATAAGCACATTGTTTGAATACTAAGCTTTAATCAAAGATAAATTTTATCAGGTTTGATATGGTACGAGTGATTGATATGATTGATAGAACGTGGGAGTATTTTTTTCGCTATAGTACCTAATAAAAACCCAGCTACTGGTATGATGCCAGAGACCTGACAGGTTTTTTTGTAAATTGGCATAATACTTGAGCACTAAGCTATATTCTCAAACTTTATTTATCAGGTTTGATATGGTATCAGTGCTTGATATGACTAATAGAACGTGGGAGTAATATATTAACACGTTTCGGGCTGGTGAACGAGATACAATAGAACTTTTATTGTTATCACTGCTATAGCCGGTCACTGTCCCGGAACGTGTTAATAGATTTGTATTATAGAAAGCAAAAATTAAAAAATTAAAGGAGTAAAGTGAAGGGTATTAAATATAAGTAATCTAGTCAAAGTAATTTAGTAAAAGTTTTAGACATGAATTATTCTATAGTCGAACATAATAACAAAGACACTTAAATAAAATATCTCTCATACAAGGAGTGCAATAAAACAATTTTTATGCACTACATAATTATAAACAAAACCGTACCGGCGGCAGCGGCAGCAATTGTAAGTCAATAATAGGACAATGGCGACGGCCCGTGCATTTCCGATAACAAGTGGAATGCATTGTCAATAAGTAAGAATAAGACTAGCCAAAAATGTTTCGCATGTGTTATATTTCTTCAAAAAGAAAATAAGTGCACGTGTTTTTTTCCTCAAACCAAATTAAATGGTACTTTAAAATAAACTATATGCACTTTTCAGGTTTTTTGCAACAAACCAGTCCGTAATTCTTCAAACTATGATCTATGGAAAAAACTGACTACCACATCCTTTCGGTCATATTTTTTTACACTCGAACCATATTAAACCATATTAAAGAATTATTTTAGATATGGCTTAGTATTCAAGTATTATAACTTTAAACAATTGAACTTGTTTCTTTGCATCTTACCAGAAGCAGTAACTAGCTTTAATTATGGTCCTATAGCGGACTCTTTCTTTTTTTGGCCATTTCGGATGACCGTTCCATATGAAACACTAAAAAAGAAATATTTAAATATAGGTAAGTGTTTATAATCATACCCGTAGCTAGTTTTTTAGTTAATACTAAAGTGAAAAAAATTACTCCCACATTCCGTCGGTCATATTATTATCGAACACTCGTACAATATCAAACCTGATATAATTTCAAATATTATTGATTTTTAAACATGTTACAGTAATGTTGTGCTATTTCGAATCAAATAAAAGATCAGGCTCGGTGGCGAAATTGGATTACGCAGTTCCCCGGTTTGGAAGAGTGCGGGTTCAAGTCCCACCCGAGACAAATTTTTCAATCTTTAGTCTGATATAATTTATCTCAGAGTTTAGCTTAGTGTCTTGAACACTATAATGTCTACGTACAACTTAACCTGTCAGGTCTCTTTCATCATACCTTAATCTAGCAGCAGCATTTTTAGTAACAAAGCGAAAAAACTTCTGCAACGTTTTGTCGGTCATATCGAACGTTCGTACCATTTCAAACCATATAAAGTTAGTCTAAAAATATAGCTTAGTGTTCAAGTATTATGCATAAATACAACTTAACCTGTCAGGTCTTTTGCATCATACCGGTAGCTAGCTTTTTACTTGGTACTATAGCGAAAAAAATACTCCCACGTTCCATCGATCATATCGAGCACTCGTACCATATCAAACCTGATAAAATTTATCTTAGTATGTAGCTTAGTATTCAAACAATATGCCTATCTACAATTTAACCTGTCAGGTCTCTTGCATCATACCTGTATCTAGCAGTAGCTTTTTTTTGGTACCGAAGAAAAAAAATATCTCACCTTTGTCGGTCATATCGAGCACTCGTACCATATCAAACCAAATGAAATGAGTCTTAAAAGATAGCTTAGTGTCCAAGTATTATGCCTAAAAACAACTCAACCTGTCAGGTCTCTTGCATCATACCGGTAGCTAGCATTTAATTGGGTACTTTAGCGAAAAAAATACTCTCACGTTCTATCGACCATATCAGTCACTCGTACCCTATTAAACCTGATAAAATTTATCTTAATATATAGCTTAGTACTCAAACACTATGCCTATATACTTTTTAAACTATCAGGTCTCTGGCATCATACCAGTAGCTAGCTTTTTATTTGGTACTATAGCGAAAAAAATACTCCCACGTTCTATCGATCATATCAATCACTCGTACCATATCAAACCTGATAAAATTTATCTTATTATGTAGCTTAGTATTCAAACAATATGCCTTTCTACAATTTAACCTGTCAGGTCTCTTGCATCATACCTATATCTAGCAGTAGCTTTTTTTTAGTACCGAAGAAAAAAAAATATCTCACCTTTATCGGCCATATCGAGCACTCGTACCATATCAAACCAAATGAAATTAGTCTTAAAAGATAGCTTAGTGTCCAAGTATTATGCCTAAAAACAACTCAACCTGTCAGGTCTCTTGCATCATACCGGTAGCTAGCATTTAATTGGGTACTTTAGCGAAAAAAATACTCTCACGTTCTATCGACCATATCAGTCACTCGTACCCTATTAAACCTGATAAAATTTATCTTAATATATAGCTTAGTACTCAAACACTATGCCTATATACTTTTAAAACTGTCAGGTCTCTGGCATCATACCAGTAGCTAGCTTTTTATTTGGTACTATAGCGAAAAAAATACTCCCACGTTCTATCGATCATATCAATCACTCGTACCATATCAAACCTAATAAAATTTATCTTTGATTAAAGCTAAGTATTCAAACAATGTGCTTATCTACAATTTAACCTGTCAGGTCTCTTGGATCATACCTGTATTTAGCCGTAGCTTTTTTTTAGTACCGAAGAAAAAAAAATATCTCACCTTTATCGGCCATATCGAGCACTCGTACCATATCAAACCAAATAAAATTAGTCTTAAAATATAGATTAGTGTTCAAGTATTATGCTTAAAAACAACTCAAACTGTCAGGTCTCTTGCATCATACCGATAGCTAGCATTTTATTGGTGACTATAGCGAAAAAAATACTCTAACGATCTATCGATCATATCAATCACTCGAACCATATCAAACCTGATAAAATTTATCTTAGTATGTAGCTTAGTATTCAAACAATATGCCTATCTACAATTTAACCTGTCAGGTCTCTTGCATCATACCTGTATCTAGCAGTAGCTTTTTTTTAGTACCGAAGAAAAAAAAATATCTCACCTTTATCGGTCATATCGAGCACTCGTACCATATCAAACCAAATAAAATTAGTCTTAAAATATAGCTTAGTATTCAAGTATTATGCCTAAAAACAACTCAACCTGTCAGGTCTCTTGCATCACACCGGTAGCTAGCTTTTTACTTGGTACTATAGCGAAAAAAATACTCCCACGTTCCATCGATCATATCGAGCACTCGTACCATATCAAACCTGATAAAATTTATCTTAGTATGTAGCTTAGTATTCAAACAATATGCCTATCTACAATTTAACCTGTCAGGTCTCTGGCATCATACCAGTAGCTAGCTTTTTATTTGGTACTATAGCGAAAAAAATACTCCCACGTTCCATCGATCATATCAATCACTCGTACCATATCAAACCTGATAAAATTTATCTTAGTATGTAGCTTAGTATTCAAACAATATGCCTATCTACAATTTAACCTGTCAGGTCTCTTGCATCATACCTGTATCTAGCAGTAGCTTTTTTTTGGTACCGAAGAAAAAAAAATATCTCACCTTTGTCGGTCATATCGAGCACTCGTACCATATCAAACCAAATGAAATTAGTCTTAAAAGATAGCTTAGTGTCCAAGTATTATGCCTAAAAACAACTCAACCTGTCAGGTCTCTTGCATCATACCGGTAGCTAGCATTTAATTGGGTACTTTAGCGAAAAAAATACTCTCACGTTCTATCGACCATATCAGTCACTCGTACCCTATTAAACCTGATAAAATTTATCTTAGTATATAGCTTAGTACTCAAACACTATGCCTATATACTTTTTAAACTGTCAGGTCTCTGGCATCATACCAGTAGCTAGCTTTTTATTTGGTACTATAGCGAAAAAAATACTCCCACGTTCTATCGATCATATCAATCACTCGTACCATATCAAACCTAATAAAATTTATCTTTGATTAAAGCTTAGTATTCAAACAATGTGCTTATCTACAATTTAACCTGTCAGGTCTCTTGGATCATACCTGTATTTAGCCGTAGCTTTTTTTTAGTACCGAAGAAAAAAAAATATCTCACCTTTATCGGCCATATCGAGCACTCGTACCATATCAAACCAAATAAAATTAGTCTTAAAATATAGCTTAGTATTCAAGTATTATGCCTAAAAACAGCTCAACCTGTCAGGTCTCTTGCATCATACCGGTAGCTAGCATTTAATTGGGTACTTTAGCGAAAAAAATACTCTCACGTTCTATCGACCATATCAGTCACTCGTACCCTATTAAACCTGATAAAATTTATCTTAATATATAGCTTAGTACTCAAACACTATGCCTATATACTTTTTAAACTATCAGGTCTCTGGCATCATACCAGTAGCTAGCTTTTTATTTGGTACTATAGCGAAAAAAATACTCCCACGTTCTATCGATCATATCAATCACTCGTACCATATCAAACCTGATAAAATTTATCTTAGTATGTAGCTTAGTATTCAAACAATATGCCTATCTACAATTTAACCTGTCAGGTCTCTTGCATCATACCTGTATCTAGCAGTAGCTTTTTTTTGGTACCGAAGAAAAAAAAATATCTCACCTTTGTCGGTCATATCGAGCACTCGTACCATATCAAACCAAATGAAATTAGTCTTAAAAGATAGCTTAGTGTCCAAGTATTATGCCTAAAAACAACTCAACCTGTCAGGTCTCTTGCATCATACCGGTAGCTAGCATTTAATTGGGTACTTTAGCGAAAAAAATACTCTCACGTTCTATCGACCATATCAGTCACTCGTACCCTATTAAACCTGATAAAATTTATCTTAGTATATAGCTTAGTACTCAAACACTATGCCTATATACTTTTTAAACTGTCAGGTCTCTGGCATCATACCAGTAGCTAGCTTTTTATTTGGTACTATAGCGAAAAAAATACTCCCACGTTCTATCGATCATATCAATCACTCGTACCATATCAAACCTAATAAAATTTATCTTTGATTAAAGCTTAGTATTCAAACAATGTGCTTATCTACAATTTAACCTGTCAGGTCTCTTGGATCATACCTGTATTTAGCCGTAGCTTTTTTTTAGTACCGAAGAAAAAAAAATATCTCACCTTTATCGGCCATATCGAGCACTCGTACCATATCAAACCAAATAAAATTAGTCTTAAAATATAGCTTAGTATTCAAGTATTATGCCTAAAAACAGCTCAACCTGTCAGGTCTCTTGCATCATACCGGTAGCTAGCATTTAATTGGGTACTTTAGCGAAAAAAATACTCTCACGTTCTATCGACCATATCAGTCACTCGTACCCTATTAAACCTGATAAAATTTATCTTAATATATAGCTTAGTACTCAAACACTATGCCTATATACTTTTTAAACTATCAGGTCTCTGGCATCATACCAGTAGCTAGCTTTTTATTTGGTACTATAGCGAAAAAAATACTCCCACGTTCTATCGATCATATCAATCACTCGTACCATATCAAACCTAATAAAATTTATCTTTGATTAAAGCTAAGTATTCAAACAATGTGCTTATCTACAATTTAACCTGTCAGGTCTCTTGGATCATACCTGTATTTAGCCGTAGCTTTTTTTTAGTACCGAAGAAAAAAAAATATCTCACCTTTATCGGCCATATCGAGCACTCGTACCATATCAAACCAAATAAAATTAGTCTTAAAATATAGATTAGTGTTCAAGTATTATGCTTAAAAACAACTCAAACTGTCAGGTCTCTTGCATCATACCGATAGCTAGCATTTTATTGGTGACTATAGCGAAAAAAATACTCTAACGATCTATCGATCATATCAATCACTCGAACCATATCAAACCTGATAAAATTTATCTTAGTATGTAGCTTAGTATTCAAACAATATGCCTATCTACAATTTAACCTGTCAGGTCTCTTGCATCATACCTGTATCTAGCAGTAGCTTTTTTTTAGTACCGAAGAAAAAAAAATATCTCACCTTTATCGGTCATATCGAGCACTCGTACCATATCAAACCAAATAAAATTAGTCTTAAAATATAGCTTAGTATTCAAGTATTATGCCTAAAAACAACTCAACCTGTCAGGTCTCTTGCATCACACCGGTAGCTAGCTTTTTACTTGGTACTATAGCGAAAAAAATACTCCCACGTTCCATCGATCATATCGAGCACTCGTACCATATCAAACCTGATAAAATTTATCTTAGTATGTAGCTTAGTATTCAAACAATATGCCTATCTACAATTTAACCTGTCAGGTCTCTGGCATCATACCAGTAGCTAGCTTTTTATTTGGTACTATAGCGAAAAAAATACTCCCACGTTCCATCGATCATATCAATCACTCGTACCATATCAAACCTGATAAAATTTATCTTAGTATGTAGCTTAGTATTCAAACAATATGCCTATCTACAATTTAACCTGTCAGGTCTCTTGCATCATACCTGTATCTAGCAGTAGCTTTTTTTTGGTACCGAAGAAAAAAAAATATCTCACCTTTGTCGGTCATATCGAGCACTCGTACCATATCAAACCAAATGAAATTAGTCTTAAAAGATAGCTTAGTGTCCAAGTATTATGCCTAAAAACAACTCAACCTGTCAGGTCTCTTGCATCATACCGGTAGCTAGCATTTAATTGGGTACTTTAGCGAAAAAAATACTCTCACGTTCTATCGACCATATCAGTCACTCGTACCCTATTAAACCTGATAAAATTTATCTTAGTATATAGCTTAGTACTCAAACACTATGCCTATATACTTTTTAAACTGTCAGGTCTCTGGCATCATACCAGTAGCTAGCTTTTTATTTGGTACTATAGCGAAAAAAATACTCCCACGTTCTATCGATCATATCAATCACTCGTACCATATCAAACCTAATAAAATTTATCTTTGATTAAAGCTTAGTATTCAAACAATGTGCTTATCTACAATTTAACCTGTCAGGTCTCTTGGATCATACCTGTATTTAGCCGTAGCTTTTTTTTAGTACCGAAGAAAAAAAAATATCTCACCTTTATCGGCCATATCGAGCACTCGTACCATATCAAACCAAATAAAATTAGTCTTAAAATATAGCTTAGTATTCAAGTATTATGCCTAAAAACAGCTCAACCTGTCAGGTCTCTTGCATCATACCGGTAGCTAGCATTTAATTGGGTACTTTAGCGAAAAAAATACTCTCACGTTCTATCGACCATATCAGTCACTCGTACCCTATTAAACCTGATAAAATTTATCTTAATATATAGCTTAGTACTCAAACACTATGCCTATATACTTTTTAAACTATCAGGTCTCTGGCATCATACCAGTAGCTAGCTTTTTATTTGGTACTATAGCGAAAAAAATACTCCCACGTTCTATCGATCATATCAATCACTCGTACCATATCAAACCTGATAAAATTTATCTTAGTATGTAGCTTAGTATTCAAACAATATGCCTATCTACAATTTAACCTGTCAGGTCTCTTGCATCATACCTGTATCTAGCAGTAGCTTTTTTTTGGTACCGAAGAAAAAAAAATATCTCACCTTTGTCGGTCATATCGAGCACTCGTACCATATCAAACCAAATGAAATTAGTCTTAAAAGATAGCTTAGTGTCCAAGTATTATGCCTAAAAACAACTCAACCTGTCAGGTCTCTTGCATCATACCGGTAGCTAGCATTTAATTGGGTACTTTAGCGAAAAAAATACTCTCACGTTCTATCGACCATATCAGTCACTCGTACCCTATTAAACCTGATAAAATTTATCTTAGTATATAGCTTAGTACTCAAACACTATGCCTATATACTTTTTAAACTGTCAGGTCTCTGGCATCATACCAGTAGCTAGCTTTTTATTTGGTACTATAGCGAAAAAAATACTCCCACGTTCTATCGATCATATCAATCACTCGTACCATATCAAACCTAATAAAATTTATCTTTGATTAAAGCTTAGTATTCAAACAATGTGCTTATCTACAATTTAACCTGTCAGGTCTCTTGGATCATACCTGTATTTAGCCGTAGCTTTTTTTTAGTACCGAAGAAAAAAAAATATCTCACCTTTATCGGCCATATCGAGCACTCGTACCATATCAAACCAAATAAAATTAGTCTTAAAATATAGCTTAGTATTCAAGTATTATGCCTAAAAACAGCTCAACCTGTCAGGTCTCTTGCATCATACCGGTAGCTAGCATTTAATTGGGTACTTTAGCGAAAAAAATACTCTCACGTTCTATCGACCATATCAGTCACTCGTACCCTATTAAACCTGATAAAATTTATCTTAATATATAGCTTAGTACTCAAACACTATGCCTATATACTTTTTAAACTATCAGGTCTCTGGCATCATACCAGTAGCTAGCTTTTTATTTGGTACTATAGCGAAAAAAATACTCCCACGTTCTATCGATCATATCAATCACTCGTACCATATCAAACCTGATAAAATTTATCTTAGTATGTAGCTTAGTATTCAAACAATATGCCTTTCTACAATTTAACCTGTCAGGTCTCTTGCATCATACCTATATCTAGCAGTAGCTTTTTTTTAGTACCGAAGAAAAAAAAATATCTCACCTTTATCGGCCATAACGAGCACTCGTACCATATCAAACCAAATAAAATTAGTCTTAAAATATAGCTTAGTGTTCAAGTATTATGCCTAAAAACAACTCAACCTGTCAGGTCTCTTGCATCATACCGGTAGCTAGCATTTTATTGGGGACTATAGCGAAAAAAATACTCTAACGTTCTATCGATCATATCAATCACTCGTACCATATTAAACCTGATAAAATTAGTCTTAAAATATAGCTTAGTGTTCAAGTATTATGCCCAAATGCAACTTAACCTGTCAGGTCTCTTGCATCATACCTATATCTAGCAGTAGCTTTTTTTTAGTACCGAAGAAAAAAAAATATCTCACCTTTATCGGCCATATCGAGCACTCGTACCATATCAAACCAAATAAAATTAGTCTTAAAATATAGCTTAGTGTTCAAGTATTATGCCCAAATGCAACTTAACCTGTCAGGTCTCTTGCATCATACCTATATCTAGCAGTAGCTTTTTTTAGTACCAAAGAAAAAAAAATATCTCACCTTTATCGGCCATATCGAGCACTCGTACCATATCAAACCAAATAAAATTAGTCTTAAAATATAGCTTAGTGTTCAAGTATTATGCCCAAATGCAACTTAACCTGTCAGGTCTCTTGCATCATACCGGTAGCTAGCATTTTATTGGGTACTATAGCGAAAAAAATACTCTCACGTTCTATCGATCATATCAGTCACTCGTGCCCTATTAAACCTGATAAAATTTATCTTAAAATATAGCTTAGTACTCAAACATTATGCCTATATACTTTTTAACCTGTCAGGTCTCTTGCATCATACTTATATCTAGCAGTAGCTTTTTTTTAGTACCGAAGAAAAAAAAATATCTCACCTTTATCGGCCATATCGAGCACTCGTACCATATCAAACCAAATAAAATTAGTCTTAAAATATAGCTTAGTGTTCAAGTATTATGCCCAAATGCAACTTAACCTGTCAGGTCTCTTGCATCATACCGGTAGCTAGCATTTTATTGGGTACTATAGCGAAAAATATACTCTCACGTTCTATCGATCATATCAGTCACTCGTACCCTATTAAACCTTATAAAATTTATCTTAAAATATAGCTTAGTACTCAAACATTATGTCTTTATACTTTTTAACCCGTCAGGTCTCTGGCATCATACCAGTAACTAGCTTTTTATTTGGTACTAAAGCGAAAAAAATACTCCCACGTTCTATCGATCATATCAATCACTCGTACCATATCAAACCTGATAAAATTTATCTTTGATTAAAGCTTAGTATTCAAACAATATGCCTATCTACAATTTAACCTGTCAGGTCTTTTGCATCATACCTGTATCTAGCAGTAGCTTTTTTTTTAGTACCGAAGAAAAAAAATATCTCACCTTTATCGGTCATATCGAGCACTCGTACCATATCAAACCAAATAAAATTAGTCTTAAAATATAGCTTAGTATTCAAGTATTATGCCTAAAAACAGCTCAACCTGTCAGGTCTCTTGCATCATACCGGTAGCTAGCATTTAATTGGGTACTTTAGCGAAAAAAATACTCTCACGTTCTATCGACCATATCAGTCACTCGTACCCTATTAAACCTGATAAAATTTATCTTAATATATAGCTTAGTACTCAAACACTATGCCTATATACTTTTTAAACTGTCAGGTCTCTGGCATCATACCAGTAGCTAGCTTTTTATTTGGTACTATAGCGAAAAAAATACTCCCACGTTCTATCGATCATATCAATCACTCGTACCATATCAAACCTGATAAAATTTATCTTAGTATGTAGCTTAGTATTCAAACAATATGCCTTTCTACAATTTAACCTGTCAGGTCTCTTGCATCATACCTATATCTAGCAGTAGCTTTTTTTTAGTACCGAAGAAAAAAAAATATCTCACCTTTATCGGCCATATCGAGCACTCGTACCATATCAAACCAAATAAAATTAGTCTTAAAATATAGCTTAGTGTTCAAGTATTATGCCCAAATGCAACTTAACCTGTCAGGTCTCTTGCATCATACCGGTAGCTAGCATTTTATTGGGTACTATAGCGAAAAATATACTCTCACGTTCTATCGATCATATCAGTCACTCGTACCCTATTAAACCTGATAAAATTTATCTTAGAATATAGCTTAGTATTCAAACATTTTGCCTACATACAATTTAACCTTTCAGGTCTCTTGCATCATACCTTTTTAAAGCTAAATAGTCTATTAAAATTGACGACTCCTTAATTTGGTCAGGTTATAAAAAGCTACTACTTTTGGCTACCAATTTCACACCGGTGCATACATTTGAGTCGAGTAGGCAGATTTTTTTGAATGATAATCATGACTAATGATATCAATTTCACCCTATAGTAGAATGCATAAGCATTGCATAAGCATAAGCAATTTTAAATTTTTCCATTGACAAACACAGGCGAAATGCAAAAAAGACACATGGATCACAGATGAAACAAATAATCTCTTATTGGGGTAACTTACTCTTACTTTTTCAATGCACCCGATACCTAAACGACTGCATTGTGAACAAAACGAAACATGAACAAATCTGTTATCCTATCCATCATTTGGGCGTACAAAAACTGACATAAAACGGCATGTTCCCGCCATACTTTGACAGTTACTACTGGTTAATGTCAAAATTATCAGTTTGGTTCAATTTACGCCCCTGCGCAGCAAAAAAAGTTTTAAGTGGCGAGACGGGGCTGCGCGCTGAGGCGCTCGCGCACCCCTGCCTCGGTACGTCAGAGTCAATTGACTTGTTTCCTTTTATTGTTTGCCATAATCAATAATAATGTTATGCGGCTGTTAGGGCAATACAACACAAATTATGACCAAACATTTCTGCTATATAACAATACAGTTTTTTTCAATAAATAAAGTGGATAGACAGATTGTATAAAAGCTAGGTACTCCTAACTAACGAAAAACTATACAGTGAAGATAGGCCAACCGTAAAAAAATACCGTTGAAAATAATTGATTTCCGACAGGTAATTTAATTTAAAAAAAAGTCATACGTGAAAATATTGTTTATTGTAGTAATTTTTTTAAACTCTACTTATCTTAGTATTCAAAAGCAAGAGTATATCACTAAGTATCAACAAAATTTTTATTTGTAGCTAAGTATCTATTTTAAATTGCCTGCCCTTCAAAAATTTGTATGCACTGCATCTCTCGTCGAGGTGCAAAGGTGTGGTAGACAGAAAGCACATCATCTGCACTCCGGTCCGCTTTGCTTTTACTGCCCACTTGTTTACACAAACCCTCATTCCTTAACAAACTTGTTAACAACTCAGTTAATTACGAGTATCTTATTTACCTTCACGCCACTTTCCTTATCCCGTTCTTGGAAGTTTATTTCCGCTATCGCAGCAGGTATTTTAACTTAATTACTCTTTGATCATGAAACTAAAAGGATTGATTTTGACAAGTAGATTTGAATACCCGATCAACTTTGATGGTTCATAGTTCAGATTGTTTTTGCAATTTTCGTCATGTTGTTCATACTGAATAATACTAATACTTTTTTTTTTTTGCGGCTGTACCTAAGTATAATAAGCAAGTGGTAGAGACGCATTTTGGAAAACTAAAAATAAAATTATACCAATGTTTTGACACAAACATTTTTAGTCTGTGTGACCAAAAACTTCAAAATTTGCAAAAAGTGCAAGAGAGTAGAGCGCCGAAAAAAGTGTTTCTGTCACGAACAGCCAATCTAGCAAGAAATCACTTTTTCCTGTTGTGCGCTTAGTCGGTCCCGTAATTGGTTCTCTTTATATGTTTTGGTGCTCTTTTGGTTCGGACAATTTTAGATCGCGGACCCGACGTCCAGTAGTTGGCAAGTCAATGTTTTTAGGCTACTTTTTACTTTTTTATAGGTATTACACGGGAAAAATTTGGGCGACTTTAGTCTACTTGGGCCGAGTTTTTGAGTTCCTTGACTGATCGATGACACAGCTCCAATCTTTTCCTTTACTTGTACTAATTTGATGATAATTTAACAACATTCTTGACGAGTGTTGGCGGTCATCCACCATGGATGATGGTGTACAGTATGGCGTCGCAGGCGCAGCTCGCAGGGTCGCGTGAGACTCGACGCCGGATGGACGCAGGAAGGAAGCTGCTAGTTGCGAGCCTGCTCCCCTCGAGTCTATTTTAGAGTTCATTCGTTTTATAGACCATACCCCTGAATAAAGAGTTGCACCAGTCAGTACTGATTTATTCGTCGATTAGAGATATCCGATGAACTGAACCCATAAGGGTCGTTCGCTCGCTAAAGAGCCATTGCCGTGATTGTAAAACAAACTACGAACAGAAGAATGCGAGATTACAAAACACCCTCTCAACTAAATATTTAAAAAAAAGTTACCTACTCAATGTAGGAAATAGAAGCAACCTATTTAAGACCCTATGGTAGGACGAAACACCTTGGAGGCATTTTTCATTTTTCGACTAGATTTATACAATTTACCGAAACCAAAGTCATACCTCAGTATTCTTGGATAGTTTATGTACTGAAATCATTAATTGAATACACGATTGGAATTATTTCACTCAATAGAAAATCGTCACAAAGATGACGTATTTTTCTTGTATTTTTAAACATTTTTCTCGTTTTGGAAGAACTTAAAATAGTTTCCGATTTTTGGTATTTATACTCACATTTTCACCATTAGTTGTATTACGCATCTTTAAAAAAATCTATAAAAAGTACCTACTTTTGTTAATTCTTTTTAATCGAAAATACGGCACGCGCACGCACTTTTCGGAGGGCCGGGCATTCGCGTTTCTCATAGAAAATTTTCGTCTGAACCTATGGCCCCCTAAGCTACCACCGCGTCTGACGGAATGTGTTATCGCTGTAGAGAAGATGTGGTAAGAAACTCTACAACATAACACTTCTCATTAAATTACAATATAGATTCTTAAATTAAGCTTATGTGATATTTAGTGCTTATGTAGACAGTAATAGAGTAATACAGTCATTAATAAATACATTTTTAGCAAGTGAATGTTCTATTAAATATTCTGGTGTCTAACCATATCTAAGAACGATAATTTGTTACAAAAAAGGGACATACAGACGAATTGAGAAATTCCTCCTTTTTTAATTCGGTTATTAGGTAAGTTGTGATAATTTAGCGCGTAATTTTTAAGGACATATCATATTTAGTATTTTAGAAATTAAGTTCTCATAGTACCTACTACTATGAAAACATAACTTCTAAAATACTAAATATGATATGTCCGCATCAACTGGGTTTGATTGACGTAACCACCCACGCGATTACTCCTGATGTATCTCTGGTAGAAATTACAATAGACCCAGAGGCCGTAAAAAACAAATTAAGCGTGTCATAAGTTTCCGTAGTAATGGTGTTCGCACCCATGACAATAATGCATAATGTAGCGGAATTCAGCTCATGCGCATCGGTAGTCTACGCTCGGAAGTAAACAATCACCTGACGGAAGTATTAGTCTGTGGACTGATTTAAAATGTATGTGTGAAAGTATATATTTTTAATAGGTGCTGTTACCCTGCAGTGAATTTCTGTGTTCATATTAATTGATTAGTATCATCATCATCAGCCTATATACGTCCCACTGCAGGACTGGCCTACCCTCAGGGAGGGTGTAGTGTATGTGCGTTAGTCCACCACGCACGTACCCAATGCGGATTGGTAGACTTCACATGCGCATCAGAATTTCTTCTTTAGTGTATGCAGGTTTCCTCGCGATGTTTTCCTTCAGCGTTTGAGAGCAGAAGTGCGATTTTTGAAACTCATTTGCTGAGCTAGGCAGTTGAAAATGTCAAAATTACTATGGATATATGCATTTTTCTACTGCTGATTTGACTTTCGAAAATCGCAGTCCTGGTCCTGGAGTATGATTTTTGAAAGTCAAAACAGCATTAGAAAGATGGATATCTTCATAGTAATTTTGACATTTTCAACTGCTGAGCTCAGCGAATGAGTTTCAAAAATCGTACTCCTGTCGGCATTACGTACGCATGGCGACACATGAAGCTATAAAAAACCAACATAAGCTGGCCGCGCGACGTTATACGTGACTCGACCTACGCGCGGCCAGCTTATGTTAGTTTTGTATAGCTTTATGTGTCGCCGTGTGTACGTAAGTTAGAAATAGCATATTGGTATATGGCATGTCGATTATTAATACTTAAAACAAATATTATTATTTTGTACCTAAACCTAATAGGATCCGTCTTTATAAAAAAAATGTTTCTTAAACACAAAAAGTATCATTGAACATAACTAGGTATTTGTACTGATACCGTGGGAAATTTGGAATGCAACGTTTTAAAATAACAACAATTTATTCATGAAGCCAGTAGAGTGAAACCATCAAAACAATGTTTTCCATATTGTTTGGTGTTCGTAGCGGAACTAGAATGAGAGCGGCCATTGGTCTCATGTCATGTCAGGTGTACTCATGAATATTCTCAATTTTAATTCTAATTTTACGTTGAACTTTGAACGCCATGTTAATTTCAGTAGGTACTTATAAATAAATGCATTTGCCTCATGGTTAAAAAATTTAAATTAAAAAAATTTATATTTTTTAAATTTATTCACATTAAAGTTAAATGTAAAGTTGAATGGTAAATTTTTTAGTTAAATTCAAATAATTGCAAGTAGGTACAATAGTAATGAAATCGTACAAAGATCTTAATACTTAATTATAAATTGTAGCACCCTATTAGGGTATAATGACATATAAGAATATGTATAGTCAAATTAAAGATTGAAAAATTTGTCTCGGGCGGCACCCGCACTTTTCCAAACCGGGGAACTGCGTCCCGCCCGAGATAAATTTTTCAATCTTTAATTTGATTTGAAATAGCACAACATGGCTGTAACATGTTTAAAAATCAATACTATTTGAAATATGTATAGTCATTAGATTCTTTCTTTTATTAATTTTTTTTAACAATAGATCAACCGACTTTTCTTAGTTTTGATGTCAGTTTTTATTTTTTTATTAAACAAATAATGTTCAGTCGTGAAATATATAAGTTCGACTCAGATATCAGTTATATACGCAAAGGGTACTTACATCGATACGAATCGCGGACGATTTGCTGTCAACTTTTGACGAATTCTACTCCGAAACGCGTCATCAGATCTTCACAAAATTAAAATGGGACCACCTCGGGAGTATATATACCCTTTGAAACAAAAAAATATTATTTTATATTCGTCCACAATTTTGAAGAACATATCTGTAATAATACATATAAAATACATACCTACAGCCGAACATATATAACCTCTACCTTTTTTTGAAGTCAGTTAAAAATATTATATTCATCTCTTGCTAAGCAAAAGTATCTCCCACACTTCCTTGAGATTTTATGCAGTTCTTCTTAAACTTAATTCAAATTCGTTATTAAACACAAATAAAGCCGGCGAAGTGCGAGTCGGACTCACATTCCGAGATGAGGGTTCCGTCCCAACATTATTTACAACAACATTTTTTTCCGGGATCCATAGCGCGAGACCGACACACACTTGGCCGGCTTTTGTTATTTGTTGTCTTACTTACGAGTTTAGAGTATGCTCTATAATCACACCAAGTTTGACGCTTGTATGTATTGCCGTTTTTACGGTCAAGCAAAAAAAAACTAAAAAACACGTTTCTTGTATGGGGACTTCCCCTTAGTTGTTACTTGTTGTATTGTTAGTAAATCCAAAATAATAACACATATTCTGTGAAAATTTCAACGCTCTACCTAGAACAATAGAAACATACCTTTAATGTTAGGACGGACTGACGGACGGACAGCGTAGTGTGAATAGGGTCCCGTTAGCACCCTTTGGGTACGGAATTCTATAAGTTATAATTATGAAATATGACAGGAGTGACAGACGCTTTCACATGAGAACTTTCTCCAATGGAGCGCATGGAGTGCGCGTGCGCAGCAATTAGACGCCCAATTGAAATATGCGACATCAAGACTACTCGGCCCGTTCATTAGCTAATCAACGCTGATTATGTTTGTTTATTTTTGTTTCAAGAAAGCCCAAAACCGATTCAAATCTTACCAAAAAGTCTGACAGACAAATGATATTATCAATGTAACTATTTATTTTTTATCACCCTTAGCATTTAGCACCCCTTATTTTCTTTCAAATTCAGAACTCAAGAAGTCACGAATAGGCAGAAACCTATTCGTCTCTAGTTTCAGGCTTAATTATTAATTAGACGAATTTAACTATGGTTTTCGTTGTACTAGTACTGTCTTATTATTAGAATTCTGAAATAGTAATCCAGGTTTAAAAATAGAGTAGTGTTAATTAAGTGCCAGACGGATTAATTCCCTAGCCGCAGCTTGCACGCAAACATCTTTCTACGAAGACAGAGAGACCTAGGCCGTGACATACGCCTCCCAACACAGGCATTTCCTCATAGCTATTAGAGCAAAGAACTCAATTGGCATAATTAGTGTAGTAACATTTGCGAATGTGCATTTTATTCAGACCTTTAATCCCGGGGCCTGGTTCAGGATAGGGAAATTTTACCTAACTCCCATGTGCGTGTTCTGGTTATGGGCCCGGTATACCTATTCTGTCTAATATTTATGGACAAATTCCAAATCTTATCAGCCTTCGTCGCGTTCCGTCGCTTTTCCTTCTATAGGCTTCAACCAGATCTTGGTACTGGCAACCAACCAAAGATTAACACTTTAACTGCTGACGACCTACGTCGTAGGTCAGCAACAAATGGGCCGCAGTGCACACGACTCGCCCGGTGAGTCGTAATTGTATTGCGTTCCAGTGTTAGCACTGCGCGAAGATCATTGTTTAGTGCTTAGCAGCTAAAGTGTTAAGATTTGTCATTTTTGAGGTTAGTTTTTGGTACATTCCTTCTTAACAATTGCACAGAATATATAAACTGATGCCGAAATGCCCAGAACCGAACTAATAAATTCCCAATCTCGTCGGCAGGCATGTTTTCCAGGGTGACATTTCATCTCTTATGAAAACGGTGGTGGAAGATTATATTGGATTTGAATATTAAGCTTAAAACATGTACATTTACAGTTTTTAACATAGATTGATTAAGATCCGGTTATAGGTAATCGACATTGACAATTTCCATGTCACAAATTTCTAAAATCCTTACATATAAATACACGCATTACTTAGTCCAAAGGCGTAACAGTAAGTTATAATAAAGAACTGCACTCGGCTTCGTCGCCCGCTAATTCCTATTTCCTCATTAGGTGGACTGTTCCCCGGTTGCGAGCTGCGCTTGCAGCGCCCATTCAACGTCTCTCCCCCTCCCCGCTCCTCTCCCCCTGACCATTATCCTCCAACCTTCCCTTCTCCCCCCCTCCCCCCACCCCCGTTCGTCCGCTCAGTGAATTTGCTGCTGCACTCAGCTGCAAAGTGTTTTGATTTATTGTCCATTTATTAGACACTCAACGGTCGTAGTCGCCAAGAAAAATAGAACATAAGTTATTTCCTTTCTGATAAAGATAATATCACTATTGTTCCTTTCCCGGATTCAAGAATTAACAATGATCTAAAGAAAGAAAGAAAGGTTAGAGCAAATTGTGACTCGCTTCTATAATAAGCAAAGAGACTAACGCGAGCAAGCGAAGGTCGCCTGATAGAGGCCAGCGGTGCTCTCTGAACTAGTTGAAGAGTTTAGGAGAGCCCTCGAGAGAAGAGCTGCGCTGCGACGGGAAGCGCACCGGCGGTGGGCCCCAATTTGAATCCACATTATCCAATTGCCACAGTCAAGTGGTTGGCGTGGGCCAGCGCGTGACCTAAACACGTATTTTTGATCTTTTAACGTGAATTTGAACCTAAATCACAGGTCTGGACTCTCTGGCACTTCAAACAACGTTTTGAAATCAAAAGATGGTTTATTCTGGTATTGAAATAGTATTCAAGCTAAAACATGTACCATAAAATGAGAGTTTAGCGTTATTCAAACGTTTCTTTACTGATAAGATAACAATAAAACACATTTTATGTAGTCTACCGTAGTAGTTGTGCGCGCGCCTAACTGCATCCCCTTGCTCGGCTCCCCTAAAGTGTCCCCAGAAAGTATGAGGTGGGGTATCTGAAGCCAGAGAGGGGCAGGGAGTGGCCATTCTGTATGTAGAACTATTATCTATTCTGTGCCTAAACTATAGGGAAGCTTAGTTCAGATGCTAGGTAGTCATCACAATATTGTCACGCCAGTGTTATCAAGTTCATGAGGGATTGATCCAGTCACGCATCTGGTGTCCGATATTTAATAGGTTGCATTATCTGCATTACTAGTTTCCGCTCTTTAGACCGTTGCATAGATGATCATCCGTGGCAGTGCTATTTGTATAACTGTACCAATCTGACAATACCTATATACCTAGTGGACTCTAATAGCGAGATTTTTTTATTCTTGCCTTTTGTTTTCTACCTTTTACCACACCTTTGACAGTAGCACTCAGTTGCAGAAACGCTCATTAGAGTTAATCCTCATCAGCTAATCTCCATCAACAGCGCACTTCATCGTTCTAGATGTTTTTTATTGACAAAACACCTCTCAGAAAACAAAATAATGACGTACGAAAACAATGGCGGTCCGATTCGAACTGAGCAGCATAGGCCACGCCCACTGTGACGTCATGACCTCATCGAATGGCGACTGACCTCACTGCCTTGCCTCAACTCCGCTCCTTTCTTTTCTCCATGGTCCGTACTGTATCTCTTTCTTATACTTACTGTGCTTATACCCACAGACTTAGGTATTACAATAGTACCTAATTCTGTGGCTTTTACCCATAGACCGCGTATGAGATAGCGATAGTCATAAAATCCGGTACAATTAATATGAATTGACTTCGGAGTCAAGCGGCCGTCCTAGTACAAAAAAGTGGTTACGTCAATAAGGACAGCAAAAAGGTAGCGATATCCTTTTTTAACTAGAGCGAATTTATTATGTGCATCTCTTATTAATGAATTAATATGACACGTGCTTCCTTCTATTACCTTATCTTTCTACGCTTTTACCACACCTTTGACACTTCGCTGTTATTTCATACTATGAGCGTTTTTCTTTTCTTTTTTAAATTTCAGTTCCTAAAAATCTCAACAGATGGCACGTTTATTGCTCCAAGAGACGTTCGATAGATTCTGTCAAAATCATGTCAAGACTGTGCCTGCCATTTTTTGAAGGCCAAGGGATCGTGCCCATACAATCATGTCAGAAGTAAACAGTTTTTTAATTTTCGATCAAAATGATTCGCAAATAATGAAATATTTCATCAAAAGATGCGTTAACATCTTTTTGATCATCTTTTCCCTCTTTATTATTTTAAAGAAACCCTTTTTGAAATTTTGACCTTTATTCGCACAGACCGTAGCGCCATCTATCGATCCCCTAGAAAACAACAACAACAAATTAACAAAAAGGCTTCTGCTTACCTAAGCATGTGCGAGACTGAGTAAGTGCCACCGAGACAGGAATACACCATTGCAATTGCCTACATTTTCTGCAACGCTTCCTACCAAGCAGGGACGAGGTTAAAAGGTGCTTTTACTTTAGGCCTTACACTATATTGGTTATCAAATCCAAGAATAGCGTAGTACCATGCGCTTTTCACACTATCCACAGCTGATTGACTCGTGTAAATAATATTATGTTGCTAAACAATTTATAAAATGGACATGGGATAAGATATCAAAAGAGTTTATCGCAGGTCAGTAACTGTCTTAGAAAAACAGCAAGTTGATTTTCAGTGGCGCCTCTCGACAAATAACTACGATATTATTTATATCAATAATTAATTAATTAAATCAAAACTACTTATGTTTTCGCACGTATTTGTAGGTAACTACCATTATCTGGTCACATAACATTGAGAAATCAGTTCGATGGCCAAGAGGTTAACTGCCTGTGGAAAAAACTGTAATGTTGCAGCTTTGTGATAAACTGATATACCTAGCCATCCCGTTCGTTAATAATGTCACTGAGGTTAGAACTCCTTCCAAGAAATTGAATTTACCTACTTTAGGAAACGGTTACAGAATATAGATACAAAATTTGCATGAAGAATTCTAGCGTGACTTACAATTACAAACACGATAAATGCAATATTGTTCATATCGCACCTAATGCACTTTATGATACGGCGTTTTGGAAGTGACAAGTTGGCGCCTGCACATGCGCAATTTGTGAAACTTGTGTAGGGCTACATAATATATGGCCGCGAAAAACCGCGTTGTCTACGCTGAAGAAGAAATTCTAATTCGGAAGCTACGTAGTATCTTCACGTCCCAAATACCGCTGTGTCTAAAGACGAAAGTCTTTGACCAGTGTGTATTGCTAGTTGTGACATACGGAACAGAGACGTGGACGCTCACTCAAGGCGTCATAAGAAGACTCAAAGTCACCCAAAGGGCAAAGGAGAGGGCTATGCTCGGAGTTTCCTGCGAGATGGAATCAGGACTGATTATATCCGAAGAATAATTAGAGTAGCTGACATAGCCTAACGAATTGCTGAACTAAAGTGGCACTGGGTGGGGCACATTGCTCGCAGAACAGATGCCCGATGGGGCCAAAGATTTCTTGAGTGGCGACAACGTACCAGAAATCGCAGCGTGGGTACACAAGGTGGACCGACGACCTGGTGAAGGCGGCGGGAACACGTTAAATGAGTGCAGCGCAGGATCGGTCGTTGTGGCGATCCTTAGGGGAGGCCTACGTTCAGCAGTGGACATAATGAAGACTTATCTGGTTCTGTGTATATCAAAACAATAAAATTATTCATATAGGCAGCAGCTTCAGCTTCATTACAAAAAGCAAGATGTTATTAAAAGTACAGCAATTAACAGGCAAATTATTCGTGAGTGCTTTCACATCGCCCTGCATCCGGGCGTGCGCTCCCAATTGGAACTTCCGAGAGCGTTTCCGAACCACCACCAACTAGCTGCCGCGACTTTAATGACAAGGGAGTAGCTATTGTTTTGTTATTATTACGGCACGAGACAGGATGCTGTCTAATTAGACATTCATTTACTTTGTTAAGTACGTTAATATCTTTCACTTCCACTAAAAAAGTTTAACTACACAGTAGCTAGAAATAAGCTGAAATAAAAGTTCATTTTGTAAAATTACCTAGTCTAGGTAAAAATCGCACTTTTTGTTAATCATATAAAATCTGTGGTCAATTTTAACCATTTAGAATGATTTAGAAGGACAAAAAAAATATCAAGCCTTTTATATTATGTTAGGTAATTAAATTTTCAGGGCAGCAGATTGAAGTTACCAACCTAGCCTACCAACAGCAATCTGCTCAGTTACCAACGCGTAAATAAATACTCGTAGGTACCTATTTTTATACAATAATATCTTGATTTTATCGAAAAGCTTGAGCGTCCGTCATAAGTCCTTAAATTGGTCAAGGATGGAGGGTGCCCATGGGCGTGGTGTTGTGACATTCATGGCGGAAGAGCCGTGTTAGTGAGGGATGCTGACACTAACCATTATAAATCTATATGCTAATTTATAACTGACACTAGTAAATATTGAATGGAATTATAGGATTTGGACATAACTATTAATTTACAACACGTATATCATCGTTTGAAATTATCATACATATAAAAAAGAAAATTTGTGAGCGTCCAGTGGTATTTATTTTTACCCAGCCTTTTTATTATCCCATAATATGATCATGTGACTGATCTAGATGCCGAATCTTACCTAACCTTAACTCAAAATCCGAAAACTGGACCCTTTTTGCCTGTACATTAAAGCCGAAATCTCGGTTTAAAAGGACAAGAGTTTAGCGGGAAGATCATCCGTGGAGTCATAATCGCTGTCCCAGTTAGTTGATGGAAGTGCGGGCAGAGGCCGCGACCTGCAATTATACTGCCGAAACAAACAGCACAGATCCCGCGCAGACTCATGCGCATGTCCGTTTTAATTGTTCCGCGCATTGTTCATCACGTCTGAATGGAACTGTCTGTGTTACATTAATTAATAATTACATCTGAATGACGCTAGGTAATTTGAATGGTAGTTAGACATTGACAACATGAGATATCACAGATTTTAACATTTGCGTTAGACCTTTCCGTCCCATTTAGGTCAAATAAAGCTTATCTTAATTACGAAACTGACTATATTTACTAATAGTTTTTTTCTTTAATTATAATTGTAAACAAGTTTATTTATACAGATAGAGGGCGAATATTGAATAATTGCCCAGTGACATTTCGTTGATAACTTCATTATTAGGAGGAAGGACGCCTACTAAGACGCTAATTGAATCAATCAAATTTTCAACACGCTATGTTAATTATTTGTATCTACAGCTGTCACGATATTTAGTTTATTTGTGGATTAGATCATTGGTATGTTTTGAATTCAAACCACCATGACACAGCAAGGAGCAGGTTCAATTAAAGACATTTACGTCCATGACATAGGCACCTGCGTCTTCCGGTCAGCCACTAAGTCACCCCTCGCACAAGACGCCCCGCCGCTAGACCGTGGAAATCCGTTACAAAAAGCAACGTTACGACCTTCCCTCATTTCACAGATTACATACAATAACTGCTGTTAACAAAAAATCTACTAAAAAGTAACAACAAACAGAAGCACAAATTTCTCAGGCACTTGACTTTGTATCTCCTGTAATGGTTGTTTAGACGAACTCGTAAGACGAACACGTGTGTGCGAGACGTAAACAGATGCAAAAAACACTTTTGTGAGATCGCGAACAAGCAACAAAATACAAAGCAATTTGAGCAACTTTGAATACAAATCCAACAAACAACTGCAGCAAACTTTCTGAAGAATCTATGCACCAATTTACGTAGCTTAACAAAATTAGAGTCAATTATAATGTAATTGCATTAAACAAAGAATATATCTAACGTATAAAAAATGGTGGGCTGTTAATAGGATCTGAGCCCGCACCATTAGCTGCTAATTGACGTAAATCATCCACGGCGTAAACTATGGACACTATCATTTATGTCATCACATAATATTAACATAATTTATCAAAATGTGTTCATCTGTTCTGTTCATGTTATCAATAGTTAGCAACTTAATACTAGACAAAAATAAAATAGGCGTATAACGACATTATAGTATTAATTTCAGACAATCCTTTATAGCCCCTTTGCCCTTTAATATTACACGCTTAATTGAACCGTGACAAATTAAACGTTATTCATAATAAAACTGTTGATGTGGTTTGTAATTATTGATTCGATTTTGAAATTTTGACGCTTGGCGGCTTGTAGATACGGTATACTACTGGGTGAAATTGATATCATTTAGCATCCTTTTAAACTAAGAACAGATTTTTTTTTGCTCCGATTGCTTTGCTCCCATAGTAAAAGTTGTCCAGTTCGATGGGTAGACTCTTAGTTTAAAAGGATGCTAATGATATCAATTTCGCCCTGTGTACTATATCTTCCGAAATTTTATAATTAATATTGTTTTCTTTTCACGCAGTGCACTTTGGGATGCAACCTTTGGCAAGAAGGCTTGGAAAACTCGTGTCAGACAGTATGCGTAAGTAAATATACTTAATTATGATGATGATGGATGGCAGCCTGAACTTCAGATATTCAACTAAAATTATTATTTCAGAACGTCACTTCGGAAACAGTATTTTCTCGAGAACTCTACTGCGTTATGGGTTGCAACGAGGCTCTTAATACTTACTTCCAGAAATTAAGAGGTATGTGATTTTATATTATCCGTTTTTCTATTCAACGTTGTCAACTTTATCATCATTACAGAAACTCCCCTTCATGCATGTTTTATGCTAGTGTGGTCCACTGGAGACCAAACGCAGTTATACTCATCTAGGTAGACACGTTTTGGCACCAGATGAGATACAAACTCTCTCTGTTAAAAACCTACTGCGATTCCTTAATCCTTAATTAAATGTGGGTGGTGGCGATCAAGTTATATAAGCGATGGTCGCAGTGGCACCGGTGCAAGTTTGTCAAGGCCTTCAAATCTCATTAATAATAGATAAAGATCAGAAGAATCTTTTTCATTATTAGCCTATAAACATCCCACTGCAGGGCACAGGCCCACCCACAGCGAGGGTTATGGGCGTTAGTTCACCACGCATGCTCAATGCGGCGGATTGGTAGACTTCACATACGCATCGGAAAGAATTTCTTCTTCAGCCTATGCAGATTTACTCACTATATAAAAGATGTAGTTTATTAATCGAGTAAATTAATTGTATTTTTCCCCGCAGAGTTGATTGGCACACCCCTAGCACCAGCTTTAGTGGCCGACAGTTTGACAGCCACGTCGTTATCGTTAGTTTGGGAAACACCTAACCTGGGCAATATAAGTTACTTGGTGCAGTACGAGGAACTACCCGGCACGTGGCAATACTATTCTAATACTAGTCATTCAGACCTTTCTATAATACATGTGGAAAATCTAAGGCCGTATACAAAGTACAGGGTATGTTTTATTCCATTATTTAAAAAAAATCTCACTTCTGACTTAGATATGTTTTTTACTAACTTTTGCTTGCTGGCTACGCACATATAATAAGTTGCACTTTAAAAAGAAAGTGTCCTAAGTCCTTCTCAACGCCATGCGCCATGCTACCGGGTCAAAAAGTAGGTTTCGTCCTTCCTCGAGCTTCAAGATACTTCTGCGAAATTTTATAAAAATTAGTCTCGGAGTCAAAGACTTTGAAGATGATATATTATCAAGCGTATCTCCCACTGGGGTAAGCAGAGACATCCGAACACCACTTACTATAATTTTGACAAATTATCGCGCTTCATCTACATTCATCAGTCTTTTCATGCATGCTCGTCGGTCTCGGGTACATCTGACCAGGCTCTCGCTTTCAAGGTTATAATAATAGTTACGATGTATTTGTCCAACTGTTCAATTAACTGATTCATGTTTTCAGTTCCGTGTGGCCATCTTTCTATCTGGTCGCAGTGGTACAGGAGAACCTTTGTACTCGGCTCCATCGGTCGTGATCTCAACATTAGAGAGTGGCAAGCCCAGCTCGCCCCCTTCTAACCTGAGGGCGGTGGCTCCCGACCCGACCAGAGTAGCCATCTCCTGGGAACCCGGAAAATTCCCCAACGGCCCTTTGATATCCTATGTCTTGAGGCTTACTGACACAAAACCTAATACCAATGATGCTTTGGAGGTATGTATATGTTGTAATAAATTTCATCTCTCAAGTAATATTCTTTGTTATTAAACTAAAATAACAAATTCCAGGACATGCCAGCGTCAAATAATACACTGTTCTACATGTTTCAAAACCTAGCGCCTGCGCGGGAATATGAAGTTTCAATAGCAATGCGTAATTCTGTAGGTGAGGGACCAAGCGCTTACGTTAAAATTTCTACTCCTCCTTTACCTACATGTAAGTACAATGGTTTTATGAAGTTATCACGTCTTTAAGAAGTCTATTGTTAGTAAAACTTGGAATTTACGTATGATCCCTCCCTTTTGGGGTGACTATTTTGCTGCAACTATTAAGGTGGTAAATGAAGATTCTTCGGTCGATTCAGTACAAACGTTTTTCAATCTGCATTCATTTGTTACATCTTGTTTAAAAAACAAATTGTGAAAATGCGACGTGACTCTAGTTTCACGGCTATTGTTCTGTTAATAACTAACTTAATTTTAAAAATTGTTTTTGTATTTTTCAGCTGTTCCTAGTCAGCAACCTATCCTAATTTTGGGAGGAGAACAAAATATATTAGCAGCACCTGCAAACGACATGCTTTCCGACCCTGTTGAACTTTACAGTACTGAACACAAAATAACTGGTTCGTCACTTTTACATACAAAATATGGATCCAGGCCAATAAGAATGAGGAAATTATCAGCTAATAATTATAAAATTTTCAGGGGTTGGCCTCGACGTATCTAGCGATTCACTTTTCGTCTCCGTTTCAAATGGCTATGTCTATCGAAACTCTCTGTCAAGGAAGAGTACATCCAAAGCCATTCTTACACCACAGAACATATCCTACAAACCACTGGACTTGTCAATTGATTGGTTGAATCGTCACTTGTATGTTCTGGGTGAAGTTTTCTATTCCAAGGATGGATTGAATACGTCGAACGCGACATGGTATTCTAACTGGGAGATATTGCGATATGACTTCGATGGGAAAAATCAGGTCGTCGCTTTATCTGGATATTTCAACTCCCGTCCGATTCATTTTGAGGTCGATGCCTATAATGGGTAAGTCACATTTGATAATTTAATGCTTAATCCAATATGGGACATAGGCATAACGAAGTATGTCTATATTGGATATATTAAGGGTTGAACCTCACAGCACGGAATCGCATTTTTTTATGCTCCATCCTTTTCTGTCGAGAAAGATAGCGGAATGCGACAACACACGGCAGCACCGGCACTGCTGCGACCTTTCTCGCTCTAGCAAATGACGTTCCTGAATGATAGAAAGGGGTAGAGCGTGAAAGAATGCGATTCCGTGCTGCCAGATGTGTGAGGCTCAACCCTTAATCACCTTTTTAATTATTACGACTTTTTATATGTATCGTTATTAACCATAGTTTTTATCAGGTATTTATTCTGGGCTCTACGAGGATCAGAGCGTGGTGGAAGTAGCGGTGGAGGTTTATACAGGCTGGATCTAGCCAATATCTCAAACGGTGTACGCCACGATGCTCCACCAGAGATGATTGTACGAGATGCCCACCTCGGCGCCTTTACTGTCGACCACGCCGACTTTAGACTCTTAGTCGCACATCTTAAGAGGAATACTGTCCTTGCTGTTTCACTTGACGGGTAAGTTTTGAAGCAATTTAAATTGGCAGTCTCTTTATTTTTCCAGACAATGACTTTCTATGCTTTCCAGGCGAGAAGTAACCGATTTCAGAAGTAACACCCAGACACCAATGTTTCTATCGACGCGTTCGATAGCATACGTCAGTGGCTTGTTTTACTGGACAAACGGTAAAGAAATGCTAACTGAGGAATATCACGCGCAAAGTAACAGCTACTTTCACAACGAATACCCTTTGGCATACAACACGAAGACATTAGCGACAACGCAGGTTTTGGTAGCTTTGAGGAGCTGTCAACCTATCCCGGTGCCAGTCAATCCGCCGATAGGAGTGCAGAGTGTGATGGGCATAGACCGCGCGAAGGTTTCGTGGTCACCCCCTCATCTGTTGGGACATCAAGGAAGCGGCGCTTGGCAGCAATGGATCTTCCATCTCCAGTTAACACACGTTGCCAGTTATGAAACTATTGATATGTAAGCTTTATAATCTTTTAAATATTTTACGTCTTTTTTGGGCTAGAGTCTAGAGCAGATCGTAAATAAAATGTTGACGTACTTTTTCAGAAAAAACATAAGCGATTCAATGTTCATAGTAGAAAACCTGGAACAAGACGCGGAATATGTTATCAGAGTAGCGGCGATGACAGATTCTGGTTCAGGTAGAATAATATTTGTTTTCTATGACGTACCTATACTAATATTTTTCAAATACTTGATTGCATTTGCCACTAACAAATCTTGATGTTTTTAAGGTCCTTGGTCATCAGAATTTGTGGGCAAAACTCTGGCATCGTCACTTACGACTTTACATAGCACGTTACTGTGGTCGGGTCCTGATGGACTTTTACAGACCAATTTAACGGGCGAAAAGTTACAAACTTTGATACACAGGTTAGATTGTATAGTTGCTATTTAAGGCTGGGCCACACAGAGTCCAGCTGCAGAACGCGTGCAGACCGGCTGCAGGCCGGCAGTAGTTGTAAACTATGGAATTATATGCGAGGTGTCACACTGAATGCAGTCCGGCGCGGCTGCAGAACAGCTGCGGAACGGTGGCCGCAGTGTGACACCTCGCATATAATTCCATAGTTTACAACTACTGCCGGCCCGCACCCGGCCTGCACCCGGCCTGCACCCGGCCTGCACCCGTTCTGCAACTGCACTCTGTGTGGCCTAGCTTTAATACTTACGATTGATTATCTATGTGGACGTACAACTAAAATATCTCTTTCTTTTCACAGGGAAGACTTGAAAGACATTCTAATCACCGATATTTCGTGGTACCAGGATAAACTTTACTTAGTAACCAATGCGTCAACTGTCATGTGGTTCAACACCACGTCCCATGAAAAGGGTTTAATGCCCAACATGGAAAATGTCGGCAGCTTGGCTGTAGACTGGGTAGGCAAGAAAATATATTGGTCGAATCCTAAACAGCAATTGGTAAGTGTCCAAGACAACAATAATAAAAGTAGAGTATCAATCAAAGCGAAATTTATAAAGACCAAACATTGCAGATTACTCGAGGCAATTTCGACGGGTCCAATCGGGAACCGGTGCCTATAGTGACCGTAGCGAAAGAACTGACCATTGATTCACTAGGAGCATACATTTACTGGAATACAGGACACGCTGTTGAATCTGCAAGATTGAATGGAGAAAATAAGATGGTGTATTATCCAGCGCAACTATTCAGTGGGAAACAAGGTATTTGAGATTATAGTCTAACTAAGAACCGGCGTACAGTACGACCAGGAAAACAATTCCGCTCGTCAATCTTCGTTTGCGCAGAGCAGACCCGAATCCTCGACAAAACCTGGAGTCATTTAGTAATCAAAGGGTGCAAAGTCTGATAGCAGCAAAAAGGGCGCGAAAGAAATAAGCCAATAGCGTAAACGGATTGAAGGTGGCACATCCTGATAGGTCAATTTAATTTCGCGCGCTATTTAAATTTGTCAACTGCGCAGGTGCATCGGTAAGACTTATAAACCTGGTACTACTGTACACCCGACGAAGCGCAATGCAGAGCACTTATGACTGCCAAACCACTATCGATTTGGCTTGCGTTGAAATAACATCGAAAATCAATCAACACAACTTTCGCCTCAAGTTGCTTTCGGGGACTAGTAGTTGTGTTAATTAATTTTCCATGTTATTTAAACGCTTGCAAAGTCGATAATGGCAGTGAAGAATGCTCTGCGCTGCGCTTCGCCAGATGTACGCCAGCCCTTAGGTATGTTCTATCATATTCAACGGATATTATAATAATTGTTGAATTCGTTTCAGTAATGGGCCTCACAGCAGATCTAGAAAACAAATGGTTATACTGGTTAGTGCGAAGCTACGATGGCTCCGAACTTCATTGGGCACCGACTGCTGATCAAATATCACAAGGCAATAATGAGGTTTGCTTTTCATTCCATTCTGACTGTTACAGTTGTAGCAATATGACTTGTTCTTAATATGTAATTTGTTCCTAGATTTCAGGGTCTTCGGTGACTCTGGCGGGGTCAGCGACACTTGGTCCGCTGTGCTACTTTAGTGGGAGACTGGTCTGGGTGCAGGACGCCTCCAGGGCGGTTGTTTCAGATTTAGCTGGTAGATACACAGCAATGCTCTTACCGAGGGTTCATGTCATCGCTGTTAGAGACCCTACACTTCACGCTGGCAGCGGTAAGTAATAATATTTGTTTATTGCACAGAAACAATAATTAAAAATAATAGTTCCCGACATTTTGGGTTAGTTATTTATACAGGGTGTAAGGACAAGGAGGCAAATAATGAAACACGGTAAATTCAGACCATCAACCTGGACAACTTTCACTATACAGGCCAAATACAGGGTGAAATTGATATCATTAGCATCCTTTTAAATTAAGAGTCTACCCATCAAACTGAACAACTTTTACTATGGGAGCAAACCGATCAGCAAAAATAAAATCAGCTGTTGCATACATTTGAGTTGCGAACTCGTGCGTCGAGATTGCAGTTTAGTATGAAACAGCTCATTTTTTATTTGCTCCGATCGGTTTGCTCCCCTAGTAAAAGTTGTTCAGTTTGATGGGTAGACTCATAGTTTAAAAGGATGCTAATGATATCAATTTCACCTGTAGAGGCAAGAATAAGAATAAGAATCATTTATTTGTGAAACATGAGTATTAATCAAGAAACGCGAAAAATATGTTGTACAATACTGCCCGACTCAAATATGTGAGACAGAAATTTTTTTTTGCGTTTCCTGAGGCTCCGTAGTGAAAGTTGTTCAGTTTGATGGCCTGAATTCACTGTTTCAGTATTTGCCTGGCTGTCCCTTGCACACCGTGTAGTTCATTTACAATCGTCAGTAGTCTTACTTATAAGGTGATTTTACTTTACAGAATCCCTGATAGCCATTCCAGAGACGATCAACGCTTCAACAATAAACGTGGTGGGTCTATGGGACCGGTTCAACGTTACATGGGCGCCGGCCAAAAGAGTTAACGTCAACAACAGTCGCGTTTACTATGATGTCAGCTTGCATTTCCCGGGACAATATAAGATTGAGGTATTTAACAATACTGATAAAAAAAAATCCCCGCCACGTTTACCTACCCGTCTTATTGAAATGCATACAGGGTTCGATAGAATAATGATCACGATAATTATCTTGATCAAACCTTGATAGTTATAAAATTAATTGTAGCTTTATGTGGGAATAAACACGATTTATGGAAAAAGAAGCTGTTTTCTGTTGTTTTTCTCGATTATTTGTTATTTATTGTGACACGAAACGAAAATGTCGAAGACTAGACGTTGTGTGGTTTGATAAGAGTGCATTACAACGAAAACAGCAAATTTAGAACTTAAAGATATCAGGCAGCGCAGGACCGGTCGTTGTGGCGATCCTTGGGGAGGCCTATGTCCAGCAGTGGACATCTATCAGCTGAGATGATGATGATGATGAGTCAAAATTATTAATAAAAACTAAGAATCCGCATATAATATAAATATAACAAAGAAAATTATTATCTTGATAATTTCGAAGCCTGGTTGCAAATAATTGAATAGTAATTAGCATTATAGTATTATTTCTAAGCGTTTCCGGAGCGTCAATGGCGCGTTCCGGAGAGCTATGGAAATTCAATCTTGAGGTCCGGGTTCGAATCCGCACGGACAATATGCCATGTACCAATGAGTTTTTTAACTTACGTAAACGGAAAAGGAAAACATCGTAAGGAAAGTCGGCCCGGTAGCACAGTCTGTAGTGAACCTGCCTGCTGTGCCGGGGGTCGCGCGTTCGAATCCCGTAAGGGACAAATATTTATATAATATGATGAATATGAATATTTGTACCCGAGTCATGGATGTTTGTATCTATATATGTATTCTATATCGTTGTCTAGTCATCATAATACAAGTCCAGGTACTTTAAATGTGACTAAATAATGTGTGTGACAATGTCCAAGATATTTATTATTATTATTAAACCAGCATTCGCTGAAGATGAAATCTACTAACCCTTATTGGGCACGCGTGGTGGACTAATGTCCATACACCCTCCTTTAGGGTAGGCCTGTGCCCTGCATTGGGACGTATTGGTATTGGTTGAGCGGGCTCGTTTACCGCAACTTGACGTCCTATTTTGCGTGAGGTGGGAATATCCTCACTCCTGCCAGCTCCTCCAGGAAGCCCACCAACTTGTTAATGTTGCAAAAGACTTCTGGAAGAGGTATCTAGCGGTATCAAGGGGCTTATCCATTGCAGGGTCATGTGGTTACACACATATCTCCGTTAGGGCTTTGTGACGACTTTGATGTGATAACATCGCTGCAGTAGGACGTGTATAGGCTGATGATGATTATTATTTCTCAGAGAACGGTGGAAGTGCCTTGGGCGGAAGTACGAGAGCAGTCGATAGCGCCGTACAGTGTGATGGAGGTGACGGTGCGCGCCCACACGCACTGGGGCGGCGGCGCGGCGGCGCGCGCGCTGAGACACTCACCGCAAGCCGCGCCGGCCGCGCCGCGCAACTGCCGCGTCTACATGCAACAAATACACAGGTGCCTGATCTTCTTTAATTAATTCATTGCGGGTTCCAAGACAGATTAGGGATGAACCTCATCTAGCAGCACGGTATCGCCTTTTTCCGTCGCTCTATCCTTTTCTGTCACTCAGGAACGTCATTTGCTAGAGCAAATAAGGTAGACGGAACGCAAACGCACACCGCAACTCCGCCGCGCGCGATCGCGTTCCGTCTATGTTATTCCGCATCACTTGCCCATACCCAACGACATGTCATTGCCCATACCACGATAATCTATTAGCCTTACTTAACTATCAAAAAGCCTCAATCAATATTTATTGCTTTTTATGTGGTTTGCAATGATGTTCTTAAAATATAGTTTACAAAGTTCCTGACATGAGCCTTGGCATTGTAAATAACAATAAGTGTTAACTGAAGTATTCAAATTAAAATTTAAATAAAAATCCTAGAACAATTTTGAACTATAAAATACATTCTTACCTACAAAAAATCGTTATCATTGTAACTATTATCCGACCTCAGCGCTATCTCTGTTAAATAGCCAACTTGTTTTCAGCGGTGGATCCCTAACAGCTATATTCCGATGGGAGCCCCCATCTCGAGCCAATGGTGTGATACGAGGGTACGAGGTTCAATGCTGGGTCCGGCCTATAGCGGGACGCTCGTCCCTTTCAGCCAAGCCGTCTGCGTGCGCCGACGCGAGATTATCACCATCCCATACGCAACTCATGCTAAAAGATCTAGTGAACGGTTCCACTTATTTCTTCCAGGTGAGTCTTATTGCATTGTCAATTAAGGGATGTCCATATTTTTAGGGTTCCGTAGCCAAAAGGTGAAAACGGGACTATTCATAAGCCTACACTGTCCTTCCGTCTGTCCTATCTATTTAGGGCTGTTACTTTTGAACCGTAAGAGCTAGATAGTTGAAATTTTCACAGAATGTGCATTATTATATCAAATAAATAATAAATATGTCAAAAATTAAAAAATTAACGGGTGTCCTGATACAAGAAACTAGTTTTTATCAACGTTTTTTTTCTCGCTCTATCGTAAAAATGGTAATAAACACGAGCGTCAAACTTGGTGTGAGTATAGAGAAAACTCTAAAGTATAACAACAAATAAAAACCGACCAAGTGTGAGTCGGTCTCGCGGTAAAGGTCCCGGAGAAAAGTCAAATTTTGGTGTGTGGTGGTGTGGTAAATTGTGCGAGTAGCCCGACTCGCACTTGACCGATTTTTTGTTGTCAGCTTTAGGTAAGGTCCTAATAAACGTTATTTTGCCTTAGGTCCGAGCTTACACCGACGCTGGATTTGGCCAGTTCTCGGAGATAGTGTCCTCATCGTCGGATGATGTTAAACCTATTCCAAGAGTTATGATATCCTCACAGGAATCTATCAAGATCATGGATTTAGATTCAGGGGAGAGCGAAATTATACCCAAAAGTACGGGGATACCGATCGATTTTGCAGTTTCTATCGAAGAGAACATAGTTTATTGGATAAATGATTTGGAAGAAATTTTTTCTTCGAGGATCAATGCTAGTGGGCATTACAAGGTAAACTGATGTTCTTTACTTACTAATACCTACCATGAGTTTTCACTAGTAAACTACAGTAAAACTACCGTAGTAAACTACAGTTTTTGTATTGAGCTTCGTACAGAGCTCATAGTGGTAACTTTGAGAACTAATTCTGTCATACAAAATTGGCGCCGCGCCGCAACTACAGTTGTAACGTATAGTGAAACTCGTGGTATGCCTACTTTAGCTAGAATACAATTTTTAATAACAACATGATGAACTATAAAAAGCAGGGTTCGAAATTATCAAGATAATTATTTTCTTTGATAATTATCATTATAATTATCGGATAATTATCCAAGGTTATTCTTAGTTTTGAGTAAAATTTCTGACTAAATGTTCTAAAATTGCTGTTTTTGCTTTAATACACTATTGTATCCAGACCCAGCAGCTCAGTCTTTGGCATTTTTGTTTCGTATTACAAAGAATAACAAATAATTCAGAAAAAAGAGAGAAAACAGTGAGAAGAATTATTTCGTGATTGTGAGCTTCTGTTTTTGCGAATCGTGATTGGATACACATGTCGTGCTAGCTTTTTGTTTTTTCAATAATTTTATAATTATCAAGATAATTATCACTTCGTACCCTGATAAAAAGTAATGAAATGTTGATGACGTCACTTGTGGGTATTTAGCACAATTTTTCATACATCGCGCGCGTTTTGACGTTCGATTAAAAGTTGCTAATTTGACTAATTGTCCGATCCCGTATTATTATACTTACAATGAGTTGCACGTCTATCTAAACCTCTGTTACTTCCTATAATTCTATCACCGATTGTTTGTATGCCTAATGGTAGAGAACTTTTATATTTTGTACTTACAACAACCTTAATACCTGTGTGTCAATAAAGATTTTGATTGATTGAGCTTATCTATATTTACAGTTGACATCGATAAACAATACAGCGACCAGTATCTGTGTTGACTGGGTGGGACGCTCTGTATACTGGACTCAACTTGAGATGACTTCCACCGAGTCCTACGTGGCATATCGAGCTGATCTCGGCTTTCCCAACACAAGACCTCACATTACTCGCGTCTTTGCTCGGAGACAACCTATTTATAATTTACAAATTGCTCCTTTACAAAGGTAAGTATTTGAAGTTACTATTATATTATGGCATTGAAAATAAATATATGTAAGTTCTAGTCTTCTTCTTATCGTGTGGGCAGCAAGCCCTGGGTCAGAGTTTTTTCAGACCGCCTTACGGCCTCTGACGTGGTTTATATGTAACGACTACTACCACCAGAGATATCGTTGCCGGGACCAACGGCTTAACCCCTCGTCTGTCTGAACGCAGATCTCGTCCAGACATAATACATTTTCTATTGTGTCTGAAATATCGATAGACGAGGGATTAACGTGCAATACGAAGCACGGAATCATCTTTACTTTCAGACAATCAGGTGATTTAGCCTGCAATGTCCTAACCAACTGGGGAAAAACGTGACATGATTATCACTAGGTGAGCTAGGTGACTATCTTCGTGGGAATCAAACCCACGACCGATGACTAGAGTTATAGTCTGTAGGATCCCACTGCACGGCAAAGGATGCATCTCACATACCTCTCAAAAAAAATTATAGATAACATAAGTAAGCAGCCATATTTTTAATAAAATTTGTTCTTTTTAGATCGTTATTCTGGTACGAGGAAAGTACCCATCCGGGACTTGGACAACTTCTAACTTCGAATATCGATGGCAACAATACGAGAACGTTCTTTAACAAAACCAAAGCGGAACATGAGACGCGACAGAACTGTACTTGCCCAGAAAATCCTCAAGTGGCAAAATCCTTCGTAATCGACATGACTGATAGGAAAAACGAATTATATTGGGTTGATCCCTGGGTGCATCAGATTATAGCAGCGGATATGAAAGGCTGTAAATGTCGAGTTGTTGTGGACGCCACAGCAAAGAAAAAATATGGATTCACACCAAAGTCCATTACAGTGGATAGCAAATACGTTTACTGGTTCAATTCTACAGAAATGGCAATATTTTATACCGACAAAAAGAAAAAAGGTACCATTGAGCAAGTTAAAACGCCATACGGTTACAAAATAATGGCATTAGATCCCGGGAACCAGATGTATCCACCCAAATACTGTCTGTATCCTAGAATACAGAATTTAAAACCGACAATACTGTCTAGCTCCGCGAACAGTATAACTTTGCATCTACCGAAACTAAAAGGTAAACCTCACGCATGTCAGGACTTGGAATACGAAATGGCCTCAACAGAATATACTATTTACTACCGTTTGCTAACTGCAATAGATACGACGACGTGCGACAAAGAATCTTGTGCATTCATCACAACAACGAACAATGAGGTAGTTCTCAACGAATTGAAACCGTTTACAAATTACACAGTGATGTTAGCAGCGACTAATTACTATGCAAAGCTTCATGAGGTCAAGCCTGTTGTTGGTCCTTCATTCACTCTACAAACTGCTGATGAAGGTATGTTCCAATATTACCAAAGTGGGCATTCGAAACGAGAGAGCGCAACTTTTCCCGATCCTGCATAACTTGTTGCCAGTAACTACCATAGCTTGAAGCTCACATAGGTCAGCCTCCACTACGTCAGCAATACCTGTGGCGACCATGGTCCTTGATCAGTAAACACTATCTTAGACTACTGTTATCATGAAGACTTTGGATGTTTTGTAACAAATTATGCTGAAACTTATAAACCGTGGTGGTCTAGTGGCGAGTAACCTTGCCTGCCGTGCAGGAAGCGATGGTTCGATCCCCGTTCAGCCCGACTCGACCCAATGAGTTTTTCGGAATTCATGCACGTTTTGTAACACCAGTGGCTTGTCGGTGAAGGAAAACATCTCGTGAGGAAACGTGCATGCTTAAATTTTGAGGCATGTAGGTATTGTAAACACTGTCCATTACAAGTGGCGACGAGTTCACTCCCCGACGCACTGGATAGTTTCGGTACTACTAATGAAACGTGGGTGTCCTGAGGTTTCAGAATATCTCACACTACCCCTTTGGGAAATATAGTCATGAGCATATGCTTATGATGCTGAAACTCATTTTCATTAGTCAAAAGATTTCTGTAATGCATATCATATAGCTCGCATGTGGGGAACCGTTTTCATTGGTCGATAGGACCCGCATGCGATATATCGTGGTGTGTGGTGCGAACAAGAAATCAGTCTACCCCCTCAAGCTTTATACCGACCGATGAATTTTATTCGTCAGTCGGGGAGTCGCATCGATTGAGTTACCGATCAGTAAAAATGAGCCATTAAATAGTTTTTTCCTAACGTTTTCTCTCTCAATACATGTGGTGTGTGAATATTGCAGCTCCAACCGCACCGAAGGAGGTAAAATACACTGTACTGAGTCCAGTGCTGGCACGAGTTGAGTGGACACCGGACCCCGGGCTGTGGTACGAACTGCACTGGCGGACTGACGACTCTCCTTCATTGCCTCATAGGTTGAAAGGTAATCGATAACATCTACCTAACTTTTATGTCTACTATACCTCATTCACGGAGTCCGTGTGGCATGGGGCTATCTCTGTCCCACATTTGCATACAAATGACAGGGACAACAAATGAGACTGCCCCGCCCATATGCTTAACCGACCGGTTTAAAATTATAAGGTCTGTTCAAACTGTGTACTCATGATATTAAAAAAAAATGTTTTTAAGAGGTAGTTTTTCAATATTAAATTTTAGTACATTTAAATGTAAACATTTATGAATAAACAAATGTAGAATTTCTGATCGCAACTGTAGGTAATACTGATTTTATAACAACAAATTGTAATAAATATTAAAAAATAAACTAGAAATTTATTTAACTTTAGATTAAATTAAATAGTACAACATAACAAATATAAAAAAGGCAAGGCAAGTTCAACCCAGGTCAAAGATTCACAACGATCGCAGTGGACGAATACGTAGGAGACGTCTGAACGGTTCCAAGCGCTTAAACAGACTAAAGATGACTCGCAATGTGAACGCGGCCTTTGCGCATTATATTCGTCCAATCACGGGCAAGACTAATTTTTTGGTACCACATCGACTCGCTGAACAGGGTTATAGCTTTAGCCGGTGCTTCGTACGCGTGAAATCGTTGACGCTGCGGTATCAGTAGTGTATGACTTTTGGAATCGAAAATACTTATCACACAAAATATCAAAAACAATGTTTGGATTCAGAAAGGTTCCGATACCTTATCCCGATTATAAGTGAAAGTGACATATAACACAAGCTATTTTTGAGCGTAGGCCTACGTTTGGTAGACGTGGACGAAACGATATCATAACGTTATCCGCCTCGTTATTTCTGAGATCAATCTGGGGGTCTACCCGAACATTCGAACTTCAATTGCGTGAACGGTCGCGATATATCGTAAATCGAAAGTTCGGGTACAGGGCCAGTGTCGCGGCTATATCGCGGCGATTCAGTCAAAGCGTGTGCTTCGGCAAAAATCTCGGCAATCAGTTCAGTTACAACGTCGCGGAGGTACAGTTGCGACATCACCAACGCTTAAAAATAGCATGTGTGATGGGTCTGTTGGAATACATTGAATATATATTAAAATGCCTACCCTACATCTCTTTTCTAGTTATGTCATAGAAATAAATTGCATTATTTATTCGTCAACAGAGCATAACACATTCGAAGTATCAGTAGGACGCAGCGCAAACATGACGCGTCTCTCTCCCAGCACCTTCTACACAGTGTGGGTACGAGCGCGGTCCAATCACAGTGCAGTATCAGCGGACTCAAAACCGCTAATACTGAAGACCTACCCGCCGCCTGCGCCGCTGGCCCTGCGCAACGCTACCGCTTATGAAATGTACATATTGTGGCCTCCGCCCACTTCGTATGAGCTACACCAGTAAGTACAAAGACATTGTGCAATTAAGGATGCGATATTTAGTAATTTGCTGATCATCGGAACTCATACTAACTTCCACTGGACAATTGTAAATGCCTGGAAAGGTATATAAATTCTATCTAATTTTCCAATCTAATTGTTAATTGTGTATTTATATTCTGCACATGTAAACCTGTAATTCATACAATAAATATTCATATTCATCGATTAATAGCTAATAATCGATGAATATGATTAATAATTAATAGGTATCTGATTAAGATTAGAAGCAATTCTTAAGTGGTACTGTATTCTCTCTGACCAGTGTGTATTGCCAGTTATGAGATGACATATGGAACAGAGACGTGGTCGCTTACTCAAGGCCTTCCTCAACTGGACTCACGCAAAAGGCAATGGGGAGGACTATGCTCGGAGTTTGCCTTCGAGATCGAATCAGAAATGGAAAGATCCGCAGAGTAACTTACATAGCCCAAATAATTGCTAAACTAAAGTGGCAGGGGCGGGGTACATTGCTCGTAGAACCGATGGCCGATGGGGCTGAAGAGTTCTCGAGTGGCGACCGCGTGCCGAAGAGCGCAGCGTGGGTAGCCCCCCCCATAAGGTGGACCAATGACCTGGTGAAGACGGCGGGAACCCGTTGGATGAAGGCAGCGCAGGATCGGTCGTTGTGTCGATCCTTGGGGTAGGCCTATGTTCAGGAGTAGACGTCCATTGGCTGAGATGATGATGATGACTGTATTCTCTCAATCAACTCCTGAACGAAATGCACGAAATTGCCACCAGAATTGCTGAGAACTTTCAAAGAACTCATCGATTCGATACCGACCGATCATTTGCATGTTTAAACAATAGCCTGGTCCTTTGTTATAAAGTCTCAATAAACTTCATAGGTACAAAGTAGAATACATGGAAGCGAGCCAATCGATCGGTGTATGGAAGGCGTGTGTCCACAACGGACGCGGGGACTGGATTGCCAGTAATCTTAGTCCGAAAACCCGCTATCGCTTCCGCCTCAGACTGCAATACGTCGAGAACGCGCCGCCTTATTACTGGCCACACGACGACCGCTTCACTTATGAAACTCTTGGTAAGTTATCATTTTGCCTGATCTTCAAGAGTTCGAAAAAAAAAATCCAATATAACCTCTAACAAAATAAGCTGAAACAATTTTAAGGGGATGATCAGACCGTCAAACTGAACAACTTTCTCTATGGGAACAACTCAACCAACATAGAAATCGCGAAAAAAAATCTACTATCCTTACATTCCCTACATACATTCGGGTCGAGTAAATTTGCAGTTTTGTATTGAACAGCAGATTTTTCTTTCGCGCTTTCGACATTGGTCCCGCAGAGAAAGTTGTTCAGTTTGATGGCCTGATCATCCCCTTAAAATAGTTTCATTAGTTCAGTTGGACGTTAAACAGTGTAAGGGAAACGCTTCCGGAAACTTAAAGGGGTGAAAGTAACCACCAATATGAACAAGTTTTACTATGGGACCAACTATGAACTTACAATAAAAATCTGCTATCTCATACTAACATTAAATTCCTACCACGCAAAATGTATGGACGAGCTGATGTTTTTTCGTGACCTCATAGTTGGTACCATAGTAAAAGTTGTTCATATTGATGGGTACTTTCACCCCTTTGAGTTTTCGGAATCGATTCCCTGTATACATTTTGGAGGATTGTAAACATTTTTATCCAAAAATCATTTGGCAACAGTGAATTATTTCCTATCCACGGCCTCAATTGATGTCCTTCTTGTAGGAGACGTGCCTGGTCCACCAGGGCCGTTAAGAGTGGAGGCCGTCGGTGACAGAGTGCTTCGTGCGTGGTGGTCGGAACCAGACATCCGCGGCGCCCCCATACAAGCTTACCGGGTCTGGGGTAGAGCACAACATCGGTAAGAACGAGACTTCCCATTCTAGCCCAGTCAATTTACGAGGTTTTGTTAGGAGGGGTGGAAAGTATGTTTGGGACATTTAAACTGTAACCGGCAACCTAGCAACATAAACATCAAAATTGAATCTCCCTGATGGCTTGTAACTTAATAATAATATCAATGTACTCATTTTATAAAATTAGATTTTTATCAATAAAAATGACTTGAGCAAATAATAGTCATTGAAATTATAAAAATTTGTTATTCATTAGAAAATACTAATGTTATTTTCAAACCTTTCTGTAGACAAAATTATTTACTCCGTGTTCGAATTGTTTATAATAAATAGTATAGCCCTAAAAATGTGAAAGTACAATGTTTACCATCAGGTTTTTTAGAACTAGATAAATGCAAAATTTATAATTTGGGGCTGTTTCTGAGGTAATTTTATTTTTATTTTGGTATATATCTTGGCTCAAATGATATACTGAAACAAATATATTCTTAACTAGTCCCGGCTCAAACCGTAAAATGACTGGGAGATTCAATATCTATTTGATAAATCCTACATTCTACGATAAATTTGAAGAATACATTTTTCAAACCTTTTATAAATTCCAGCATCATGAACACTTTGCATGAAAACTCATCGAAAAACATAAGCGAAATGTTACCAGAGGATTTACCGAGCGATGTCGACGAAAATATGAAGATGCATATCTTACGAGAAGGATTGGAGTTGCTTCATAATGGAACTGGTAAGAGATTCATGGCCTAATTAAATTCTTCTTCTTTTCGTGTCAATAGTTTTTCAGTGGTGTTTTTATATTTTACTGGCCAGGTAGCCTGATAGTATCAGGTGTAGATGTATTTAAATCCTCTCTCTTACATAATGTTTGGGCACAATGGACATTCTGACAGATAAACCACCGACTGGATAGGTTCGCCGCAATCACATTGTGTTCGTTAGGCCAGGATCCCTATGGTATACCTAATATAGGTTTTTCTCCATGGAGTTCGAATGATTTTTTTCGCGACCACGTGCCATTTAGAGATAACAGTTAAAATTAAATTAATACATATTGATAAACTCGATGAATCGCCAAAAAAAGGAAATTAGTTTCTTAAAATTAGTTTCTTATTTCTATCCGTAAAAAAATATAAAATAAAAACCAAAATAAAAGAAAAACTTGACATACCGAATTGCACAAATTTAGTCTGCAACCTAGCCTAGCCGATCTGAGTGCAAGTTTCCACACTTGCCATTGCAGATTGTGTTGATTGCCCAATTAAATTGATTTTAATTTTAATTTGAATGATTTCTAGAGTCACAGTCTTCTTTGCAGATACATATTGGTTGATCGGGTCAGGCGAGGTGTCAGAAGGGTACGTGGCGCGAGTGCAGGCGCGCAACAGCTACGGGTGGGGCCCACTGTCCGCGGCGGCGGAGCTGGACGCCGCGCCGCTCGCGCTTGCAGGGCGGCCCCACCCTGTCGCGCTCGCTGTCGCTGTTGCAGTACTCGCCGTACTTGTGCTAGGCGTAGCCGCTGCCGTTTTCTATAGTACGTATCTAAACTATTATAAAACTATAACAGGAAGTTTGTCTGTACATTGAAGATATTAACAAAAAAAAAGTTATGATATGATTTTTAGGTATCCCTGATTCCATATCAGCAATTTTTTGATTTTTTTTGTCTGTCTGTTTGTTTGTTTGAACGAGCATCACGCCAAAACTACTGAACCGATTTTTGATGAAACTTTTTTGTTTGATAGATCTGACTTAAAATCTGGTATATAATTTGTGCGGACAAAGTCGCGGGTTAACGCTCGTTATCTATAAGAGTTTCTTACCATACCACATCTTATCGACATAGGTCTTATCGACCTATTACCCTTCTTCCATCTTTGGGTAAACTCTTGGAACGCCTCGTTGTCCCTCGGTTAATTCCAGGAGGACCTAAGTTCAGTGACAGGCAATTTGGCTTTACCATAGGGAAATCGACTTCAGACGCGTGCTTACTTGTGAGAGAGGCGGTAGAGCTCTCTGAATATAGCTATATCGTCGGTATATTTCTTGATATATCGGGTGCCTTTGACAACGCATGGTGGCCAATGCTTCTCCTAAAGCTCAAAAATAGAGGTTGTCATCGGAACATCTACTCGCTTATTTATTCTTACTTTACGAACGGAGTTTCAAAGTTGAGGCTTGGTCACCATGTAGTGTCCAAAGTGCTGACACAGGGCTGTCCTCAGGGCTCTGTCCTTGGACCCTATTTATGGAATATAGGTTTTGATGATTTTCTGACACTTCCTTTCCCTCAAAGCTGCTCGCTAATAGGATACGCCGATGATGGTCTCCTGCTCATACATTCCAATACTAGAGTGGGTATCGAGGGACTGGCTAGCAACTGCCTGCAGCAAATAACAGATTGGGGATACAGAAATCGTCTTCAGTTCGCCCCGCATAAAACATTCCAACTATTGCTCAAAGGGAACCTGAAAGTACCACCACGAATAAAATTTCAAGGCATTAATATTAAAAGTAAAGATTCTGTTTCCTATTTAGGCTTTCATTTGGAACGTAATTTTAGCTTCGTAAATCATATCAAGACAATAGGAGAGAAAGCCAAAAGTAATTTTTTGAGTTTAGCGCGTATTTCCACCTCGACATGGGGTCTTTGTTACAAAACACTTAAAATAATATATTCCGCTACATACCTCGGGTGCATGTGTTATGGAGCCCCCGTTTGGGCAGATAGGTCGGCTATTGGCGCTGCGCGCCGTAAGTTACTTCAAAGTCAACGTTTAGCCTTGATTTTCCTGTGTAAAGCGTATAGAACGGTCAGCACCGAAGCACTCCCCGTTCTAGCGGGGGTGGTTCCCGTAGACTTGGAAATACAACGCCGCGCGGCCAATTACTTTCGTTCAAGAAAAGTTAGTCATAACTTCTTAAAACCTCGCGACCGAAATAGAATTAGTAAATTATTTAACTTTGATTGCAACATCTTTGATGAACTTTTATTAGACTGGGAACTACGGTGGCAAGGGTCTACAAAGGGTCGACATCTATACCAATTTTTTCCATCTGTTCGCGATCGTCTAGACAAGGCGTGGCTAGAGGTAGATCACTGCGTAGCCCAATTTCTTACTGGACATGGTAACTTTAAGGGAAAGCTATTTTATTTTAAATTGGTTGCGTCACCTTTATGTGAATGTTCTGTTGACAGTAACGAGTTCGAACAGACCGCTCATCATATTCTTTGGGAGTGTGAGCTCTGGTACGCCGAGCGCCAGACCATGCTTGACTCAATAAAATCGTTTTCTGGTGTCCCTTACTACATGGATCTTGTTGCGACTAGGGATAACTTCCGTGCGTTCAGATGTTTTTGCCATACTTATTACTGGAAGCAAAATAGGTCATAGTTTCAGTACAATGTTAGGTTCCTATTGTTTTATTTTGTATTTTTGGTGCTTTTGCGGTCGTGTCTTCAACACTGCCATAAATGATCTCTTGAATTGGCTCTCTAATAGCCATGTTTTTTCCTTATTATTGCTGTCTCCCGTTTGCAATGGAGGGAAGTCGGATATTTCGTTTTCCTACTCCTCCTATCTTCTTTGATTAATTCATTGCGGGTTCCAAGACAGATTAGAGTCATCCCCCGGGCTCGCTGGACTTCATTGTCCAGTGTTGTGAATGGTCGCCGCTGTTGATCCTGGCTTACAGGAGTTACAGCGGTGGGAATGTGTGGTGGGCCTATGCCCGATAAAAAAAAATACCACATCTTAGGTTTTTTATTGCCTCCTTTATTGACCTTGTATTTGAAGGGTAAAGAAAACAAAAAGTATTGGGACTAACAAAAGATCCCACTGGGTCGAAGTGTTGCTGGCTTACCAGCCTCCACAACAAGATAAGATCAGAGTTTCTTCTTATTTCGATCATTTATACAGGGTCCTACTTATTATACTGACGGTTTTCAAGAGGATGCTCAGACCATAAAACTGAAGAACTTTCATTATGAATCCAACATCGAAACCGAGAAAAAATAATCTGCTGCCCCATTTGGGTCGTGTAGATCTGCAGTTTTGTACGGAAGTTCAGTTTTATGACTTGATCTTCCCCTTAAAACCGTCAACATATTAAAAACGCCCCTACAAGTATACATATGCCAATGCCACTGTATGTGTTTGAGCAGCTTTCATACAGCAGTGTCTTTTGCATTTACAGCTTACAACAACCGAACAAAGAAAAAGGCGGCCCTAGCGAATCAGATGCCAATTACAACGATAAGAAGAGGTCCCGATGTGGAGCTGGCAACGCTGCGTCAACTTCCGATCAGACATTCCACTAACATACTTTATAACCAGGTATGTTGTTTCTTGAAAATTATTTCTTAATAGCATCGGCATTAAGTTAAATGTAACTTGAAACATTTAGCCTGATTGAAATATTCTGCAGGGAGTCCACTGCCCGTCAGACGCAGAGATAGCTGGTTTACCGCACATTAGACGTGAGCAGATCACTCTTAACAAATTCCTTGGTTCCGGGGCTTTCGGAGAAGTATTTGAAGGCGTTGCCAGACAGATTAATGGCACCACTTCGGAGACCAAAGTCGCTGTGAAGGTAAGTCAAACTTCTCAACATCAAATTCAGATTAAAATTGATTTAAAATTCAATCAAGAATGCTAGTGATATCGTATAAAAGCGATAATGGTCTCGTAGATAGCTCGATTCCAGTCGGGATCAGTCCCGTATCAATTAGTTTTTATCAATTAGGAAGAAACCATGGAACATATCCTGTGTGACTGCGATGTCTTGGCGGCTAAACGCATGTACCTCCTGGCATCCACATCCACAACCGGGATATTACAGGTTTCTTCCGCTGAACGGTATTGCTTCTCCCTCATTTACCACGTTTTTTAATGTTGAGGTAATAGATAAAATATGTAGTCAACACAAAAGATCCCATATTGGGTCTAAGTGTTGCTGGCTTGCCAATTGCAGATTAGATTAGTTTTTAAAAACTTTGTAAAGGAACTCTCGGGAACAAGAAATTCTGATGCGTATGCAGTCCGCAATGGTTACGCGTGGTGAACTAAGAGCCATATATCCTCACCATGAGGATGGCATCCATTCGTTTCCAGCAGTGGAGACTTTGTAGGCTTTGATGATCCATAATGGAACTATTTACAGACGTTAAGAAAAGGCGCTACGGAGCAGGAAAAGACAGAATTTTTAAAAGAAGCAGCCTTGATGTCTAACTTTAACGACGAGCACATACTAAGGTTGTTGGGTGTATGTTTGGACAACGATCCTAACTATATCATCATGGAGCTGATGGAAGGCGGTGATTTACTTAGCTACCTGAGAGCAAAGCGCACGACACTGGTGAGAAACTCTTCAATTCAATTATACTTCTTAACTCTTACTTTGTTAATGCACCTAGGTACGTAGGTACTAACACACACTCACTGACTGACTTATCATGAAATCTCCATACCGAACTATACATCCCCAGTTACTATTAATTACTAAGAAAATTTTAGGGGGTATTTAGACAATGAAACTAAACAACTTTCCCTAAGGAACATGGGTTAAAAAACGACCTCCCATAGAAAATCGATCGGCTGATTCCTAGGAAAATTTAACCACGCTGATCCGCACTTTTGTAGGGGAGGTCCAAAAAATTTCTCGTATTTCGACCCATGTTCCGTTGGAAAAGTTGTTGTTATAATAAAATCGTTTGAAAATAACTCTGAAATTCTGTAAAAATAGGTAGTTCTAAGTTGAAAAACTAATATATGTATAGCAAAAATTGACGAAAAACAACAAAACCGGAACGTTCCCGAAGGTTGAACTGACTTTGACTTGGCTTTATGAACAGTACAGCATCCAGCTAGTTAATTATAGCATGATTACTCATATTCCAGTACACACCGGAATCTCTGACACTCCTGGACCTCCTAAACATGTGCGTGGACGTCACCAAAGGCTGCAGATATTTAGAAGAGATGCATTTCGTGCACCGAGACCTCGCGTGTCGAAACTGTCTGGTCGCTCACCGCGCCAACGGACGGGTCGTGAAGATAGGCGACTTCGGCCTGGCGAGGGACATTTATAAGAACGACTATTATAGAAAGGAGGGTGAAGGTCAGTACACTAATAGATTGATTAATTTTAACGATTTAATAGACTGGGAACTGAATTGATCACTTTGTTGTCAGTCCGTCCGTTATAGGAATTTTTTCCGAATCTTTTAAACGACGATGCGATGTATGATGAAAATAAACAGGTTTAAAAGTTGAATCTTTATAAAGGAAAGTTTTTGGCGGTGAAACAGTGAAATAAAAAAATATGTTACTGTGTGGTATTTGAAATAAAAGAAACATCTACCACAACAGAAAGTATCTAGTTTACACCCTGTATTACGGTTTCACACATAATTTTTAACATTACGCAACGTTGTTGTAAGGCAAAGATCGAATAAAAATTATAAAATCGACCTTTAATAGCATTTTTGCGTTCACTATTGTACTTGACAAATTTGGTTTCTTTAAGTATAGGATTTGTATAAAGTAGTTGTAATTTTCCAGGTCTTCTCCCGGTACGGTGGATGGCAGTGGAATGTCTAGTCGACGGAGTATTTTCGTGTCAGTCTGACGTGTGGGCCTGGGGCGTGCTCTGTTGGGAGGTGCTGTCGCTCGGCCAGCAGCCGTACCCGGCGCAGACCAACCGGCAAGTGCTCGCGTACGTGCGCGCCGGGGGCACTCCGGACAGACCGCCTAACTGCCCTTCTGTTTTGTAAGTATTTATACCTATTTAAAATAGCCCGGACCACCACGATCCAGTAGCGATATTGCCTGTTGTGCAGGAGGCGATGGTGCGATCCCCATCCAGGCCGACTTGTACCAATAAGTTTTTCGGAATTTATACACGATTTGTAACACTTTTCGGTGACGGAAAACATCGTGAGAAAACCTGCGTGTGTTGTACCGCAGTCTTAAAACGAAAGTTTTCGATCAGTATGTGTTGCCAATGATGACATATGGAACAGAGACGTGGTCGCTTACTCAAGGCCTCATAAAAAGGCTGAAAGTCACCCAAAGGGCAATGGAGAGGGCTATGCTCGGAGTTTCCCTGCGAAATCGAATCAGAAATGAAGAGATCCGCAGAAGAACCAGAGTAACTAACATAGCCCAAAGAATTGCTAAACTAAAGTGGCAGTGGGCGGGGCACATTGCTCGCAGAACCGATGGCCGATTGGACCGAAAAGTTCTCGAGTGGCGACCGCGTAGCGCAGCGTGGGTAGGCCCACAAGGTGGACCGACGACCTGGTGAAGGCGGCGGAAACCCGTTGGATGAGGGCGGCGCAGGACCAATCGTTGTGGCGATCCTTGGGGAGGCCTATCTCTAGCGGTGGACGTCCATCGGCTGAGATGATGATGATTGTACCCCGAATGACGAAACCTAAGTTTGTCTGGCGCACCCTGTGCAGTCACAGTACAGCATGAGTGTTTGTCATGCTATACACGAAAGGAAGAAATAGTGGGTATTTGACTTTAATAAAAAAATATTATTTATTATGTTTCTAGCTATGAACTGCTACAAAAGTGCTGGAGCTATTCTCCAGACGGCAGGCCCTCGTTCAGGCACTGCCTGGAGGTGGTGATCGCGCTGAGGGACAAGACCTCGCCCAACATAACACTGACGGCGACTGCGACCCCCGCGCCACACTATCTTACGTTACTCGGAGATGGTGAGTCTTTTACTATTTCTTCGAATTCATCATTGCTCATTACCATTCAAGGCTTTTTATCAGAAACAATATACAGGGTTCTTCTTTATTAGCGGTCGGTATTATACACTCTTACTCTACAGCATTTAATAACACAACCCTGTCCAATTGAAAAGGGGTTGCGTCAAGCCATCAAACTAAACAACTTTTACTATGGATCCAACATCAAAATAGCGAAAAAAAAAAGTGATCCATAGAAAACGCCAGTGGCTTGACCCAAATGTATGGAGCAGCAGTTTTGTTTTGCGATTTTAATGTCGGCAAAGTGTACGTTTTTCAGTTTTATGGTCTAAAGCACCCCCTTCTAAGTTGGACGTGGGTAGACTACATATGCTGAACGTACAAGAAATGACACATTTTCATTGGAGAAATTTAATCATGTTACGCATCAAACAAAGGAAGTCACAATAATCCCACGTTAAAATGGCTGTTAAAAACCGTCAGCTTAGTCCGACGTACTCTATAAATATTAAAATTAAAACGACAGTAAAATACCATCAACCATTTAGCTGGCATGCCAGATTTCTGTCATCGTAAACAACATAAACAAAGCTTTCCAACTCATAAGCATTTTAAGGTGGTTTCAGTCCATACAAAACTTTGACGCACAACACGCGTAGACGGAATTAATATAGGTAACTTTGTATATATGGAAAAATAGTTTAGAAAATCAAGTTGCCGCGTCACAAATAATATAAAATAATTATGAAGATATAAAGCTTTGAAATTTTTCATACTAAATTTTAAAAGCTTTATATCTTCGTAATTATTTTATAAATTGCAAATGTTATTTGTGACGCGGCAACTAGATTTTCTAAACTATTTTTCCATATACACAAAGTTACTTATATTAATACCGTCTACGCGTATTGTGCGTCAAAGTTTTGTTAAAAATTGACTCCTCTGCAACCACCTTAATTCAAAATTGTCATGTAACTAACATTTTCTTCTGCATTGTGCATGGGGCGCTTGATCAGACGCTGTCGACAACCGCACCTACCTGCTGGACGAGAATGATAACACCTGCATAGGTTGGTCTCATTAACTATCGAACAATTTGAATTATGACCCACCGTAGGACCTTTTGAGAGATCCTACGGTCACGTTTGAGAGAAGCGTACACGTGATCGTGACAAGGTTCTACGATGGGTCATCATGATTCAGATTGGTCGTTTGTACTATCGCAACGAATATCATTTACTAATGCAAAAATAACTTCTTCAGTAGCTATCAAATCAATAACGCTAACTCAACATCAACTTAAACACATTCTTTACCCTGTTATGAAGTCACCATCGAAATAAAATATGTTGTTTTATGCAAAACTGTAAGTACCAACTCGACTCGCAATGTATGAAACGAACAGTTGTTTTTTTTTATTTCATTTCGATGTTGGCTCCATAGTGAAAGTTGTTTAGTCTTTAAATATTACTTGCATGTTTTGTTACATTCTGTATAGTCCGCAAAACGCGCATATGCATCATGTGCCACGAATGTGTTAAATCGTTGGGCAACCAAGATATTGAGAAAGAATTACCCGATAGCACAGTCGGTAGAGAAACTGCCTGCTGTGCCAAGGGTCGCGGGTTCGAATCCCGTAAGGGATAATTATTTGTATTATGAATATGAATATATTTGTACCAGAGTCATGTATGTATCTAGATAATGTATTCTAAATCGTTGTCTAGTCAGCATAATACAAGTCCAGGCTAGATTCAGATACAGATACTTTAAGGGTTGAACTTCATCTGGCAGCACGGAATCGCATTTTTTCCTTATCCATCCTTTTCTGTCGCTCAGGAAAGTCATTCGCTAGAGCGAGAAAGATAGCGGGAATGCGACAACACCGGCATCGGCAGTGCTGCGACCTTTCTTGCTCTTGCAAATAACGTTCCTTACAGAATGAGGCTCAACCCTAAATGTGACTCGATAATTTGTGTGACAATGTCAAAGATATTTATTTATTGTCCGTTCCAGATGAAGATTTCCCCGAGCAACAAATGGAGCCGTCTCGCCTGCTACCCCAACGGACTCCCAAATACTTAGAGCTGATGTACGACAGCGACTCGGGCACGCTCTGCGACGGGTACGAGATTCCCCGAGCACCCATGACCTACATGCCTTTCTCGAGGCATAGCATAGTTGGCGTAGCACCCAACAGACTGATCAAACCACCGCTATATAGGACGCATTCTTTGAGAACAAACACTAGGCCTCCTAATGCCACTATAATCCCGCTGCGGAACGGTATCGTGAAACGCGCGTCTCTCTGCGAAGGTATTCAAGACACATTTGTGCGTGAACCCAGGCCGTGTTCGTCGCGCGAACGGTTTCACGGGCCGGACTTCGACAAACACGTATTCAAGACTCCATTTTGAACTGTGATATTGATATTAGGCAATTTCTTATGCATTGTACATTATTCCACCGATTTTCAATTCTTTTTACTTGTGAATTATTTAAATATTATTTATTTTATTAGTTAAATGTAAATAGTCATGACGATGTATATAATAATTTATAAGGTATGCTAATATTTTCGAATCATGTAAATTATGTAAGATTGGAAGCTTTGTAAGCTTATAGTGTGCTTGAATATAAAACCTTTGGGTCCAGTGCACATCTAGCGGAGAACAATTCGTGCATTTCCCAGTGCTCAATGAAATGTCGTCTTTATTTAATTAAATTAGAGATGTAAATAGCGTGCGCCAGCAAACACCGCCGTCCGCTTGGTTTATTGGAAATTATAACTTGACACTTATTTACTTACAATTCTATTTGAATTAGATAAGGACATTTCATTGGGCACTGGAAAATGCTCGAACGGTTCTCCGCTACTGTTCGCTGACCCTTACGATAATGAAGGGGTTAGTGAACCTGAAGTTAGTTTGAACTTCAAAGAGGGATCTCTGTTAGCCAACATGTAGTTGACACGGTACAGTCAGCAGCAATAAGTTATATACCCTTTAGTACTACGACATAGAACAAAAGTGTTTACAACTTATTGCTGTTGACTGTACAATCCAAGTTGTGGATAAAATATTATGCATTTAATGTAAGCAATTCCTATTTAATTAAACGATTTGCCTTATCTTAATTTATTTAGTTTTATTGTGTTTATACTATAACAGTAAAAACAAAGAAATTAAATATTAAATTAATCGCTAATTAAAACTAGATAGTATGTCAATGATATCTACGATTAATAATGTAGTCAACACAATAATCAGTTAGAACAACTATTTATGTACACAAGTACCAATAATCGATCACCGAACTCTAATTTATATAATCTAGCGTTATATTCAGTTTTTGGCTGGACATAAATATACACTTAACTAAAAAAGAACAAAAAAGAGAATTAATCTATTCCCCTAAACAAAAATATTCCCTATAATACTATAATAAAGTAAGGAGAACTAAAGATTGGTATTCTCCATACTAAGCTGCGTACATCGGAATTTAGTACATTTAGTTCGCTTGATGTCATTATGAGCATATTTTTTCATCAACAATTTCGGATATGTGTGTAGGTATCTGTCTTAAGCTGTGTTAGTTTGGTTCATAATATTGGAAGACTAATAAAAATGTCTTAGCGTGTATTGCAAATTCATCTAATCGCGGGCAAGGAATCAGTGCCATCTAAGGCGTGAAACATACATAAGTCATAAGGCGAAGGAATGACACAGGCCGGGCATGCCTGTGCCGCGCCGCTCGAGTATAATTCACGAAGTGTCGCTTTCATACATTACGTATGAAAAAGTTTTGAAGCGGCACCAGGCGGCACGATGTCTGTCCCGCGTCTTCGCCTTACGCCTCTTCTGTATGTTTAACGCCTTAGAGACAGGATTTTGAGCTTTTTCCGAGGTACGGCACTTAGTATGGAGAATAGCACTCTTTCTTATCTCCTAAGCTAACAGTAAGTGAAATAAAGCTAACAGTCTACTCGCCGTCTTCGACGAGCTCCTGCTTGATTCTCTTCTCGTGTTTGATCTGGTCGGTGGTGGTGACCGCGGCGCCGAGGGCGTCGGTCTCCTGGTTGTCATCGTCCTGGGCGTCGTCCTTGCTGTTCTCGTGGAGCAGGACGTACTCGCGCTGAGAGAAGCCGAATTTGACCACATCTCGCTCCAGCAATTCCACGTAACGACGGGGTTCAACCTTTTTGTTGTTCACGAACGTACCGTTTGCTGACTCTGTGGGGTTGATATAGTAGATTACACACCGAGGGCAGGAAAGTAATAAAAGTCTCAGATCTCATGTCAACAAAAATGTGATCTAAGGCTTTCTTATTTACTGCCCGAGGTTAGTACACTATTTTTCTCCCCGACTGAGGCTGAAAGCGGCAAATTCGTTTAGTACAGCGGGACGAAAGTTGACGCTTTCCGCCCAGAAGGGTGAAAAATAATATTAGTAACAAGAGGCATAATTATGTGTTCAATGATCATGAAAAAGTAGCGATGGGCTCACTACTAGTCACACTAGACAGAGTTTAGACTGCTAGTGAAATGTAGATATTCCGAATATGGTATCATAGATAATCTTATACAATATCACTTTGGACAAGTTACGCGTGTAATTATAATAACAAACTTTTCTGCCACTTTATGCGGGGGACCAGGGATCATGAAACTTTTGACTAGAATAAATGCACCATTTTTCCTAGTACTGGTGTCGCCGGCATAGTGAGAAGCATTGCGTTTACGTCGCGTGAATTCGGCACACTAAGAGAGAAAATATAACGAAATGTTACCTAGATCGATAATGTAAGGCCGGACGCGGCGGCCCTGCGAGCCGTCGGGCCTGTCGAAGGGAGTCGCGCGGTACTGCAGCGCCGAGTGTTGCTTGCTGATCGACGGGTGGTCCAGGGTTATGTCGCACACCTTCTTGTCGCGTCCGATCAGGAACGCTGATTGCCGGTGGATGTATAGGATTGGAAGCGCTTTGTCGCCCTTGAATGGGTAGAATCTGGAAATATTTTAATATGTTAAAGTCGGGCATTATAATAAAATGCTATTGCATACATATTCTCACGAAAAAAAAAGGCCCAGTGGCGAGTAACCTTGCCTGCCGTGCAGGAGGTGATGGTTCGATCCCTGTCCACACAGACTCGTACCAATGATTTTTTCGGAATTTATGTACGATTTGCAACACCACTGGCTTTTCGGTGAAGGAAACCTGCGTGCTTCAATTTCGCAGCATGTATTGATTTGTACCCACTGTCCATTGTAAGTGGCGATGGGCTCACCAACCTTTCGCACTGGACAGAGTTTCGGTACTACTAGGGAAACGTGGATGTTCTGTGTTTTTAGAATATCTGACTACCCCCTTGGGAAATATAGTCGTGAGCGTATGCTTATGTAATTTATTAAACACTAGCTTTTGCTTACGACTTCGCCTGTGTTGACTTAAAAAATATAGACGTACCTCCACCTCCTCTTGGGTTGTTTAGCGTCCTCGGGTTCCGTGTACTTGATAACGACGCCGTTGACGGTGTTCGCCTCCGCGGTCAGCTTGCCGGAGAGTCCAAAGTTCGGTTTCTCCTTATCACCCGTACCAGCTTCCTCCTCCTTCTTTACTTCAGTCTTTCCCCAACTAAACTCTTTGTTTTCGTCCGGGTCAAATCTGCAATTTTAATTCGTAAAAGGTCAGTTATACAGACTGCTCTCAAACGCTGAAGGAAAACAACAAGCTTCATAGCCTAGTCCACAGCCGCAGAGGAACCTGATTGTCGGTCTTCTACAGAGTGTACTTCGGTGATTGTGACCAGGAGCTACATGAGCTCATTCCGCCTTCCCCTTTCTACTATCGGACATCACCCCTACTTGGTGGACATCCCACATATTCGCACTGAGCACTTACAACCCGGCCGGCGCCTCGTGTCTGTATGTATGTAAATCTACCTGCTCCTGCGTTCCCTCGGTCTGCTGTCGCTCATGGTAGGCGGTCAGACCTCCTCCTTGCGGTCGGCACTCCTCGCGGGTTGGTCCTGCCTCTCGTCCCCGCGCCCGTCCCGGTGTCGCTCCTCCCTCTCTTCCCTGACATCCGGCCGACGGCTCCTTTGTGTATGTATGTATATCTACCTGCTCCTGCGTTCCCTCGGTCTGCTGTCGCTCTTGACAGGCGGTCGGACCTCCTCCTTGCGCTCAACACTTCTCGCGGGTCGCTCCTGCCTCTCGTCCCCGCGCCCGTCCCGGTGTCGCTCTTCCCTCTCTTCCCTGACGTCGGGCCGGCGGCTCCTGTCCCTGTACCGATCCACTGGACTCCTCCCTCTCTTCCCTGACATCCGGCCGACGGCTCCTTTGTGTATGTATGTATATCTACCTGCTCCTGCGTTCCCTCGGTCTGCTGTCGCTCTTGACAGGCGGTCGGACCTCCTCCTTGCGCTCAACACTTCTCGCGGGTCGCTCCTGCCTCTCGTCCCCGCGCCCGTCCCGGTGTCGCTCCTCCCTCTCTTCCCTGACGTCGGGCCGGCGGCTCCTGTCCCTGTACCGATCCACTGGACTCGCTGACTTCGAGTGCTCTCTGAAATATGTATTAAACAAATTAATTTCTGCACTCCGTAAAAAGAAATCAAATTTCAATAGCTGCAAGACAGATTAGAGCATGACTTCCTAAACCAGTCATCTCAGTCCATGAACGTCCACTGCTGGACATAGGCCGCCTTCACCAGGTCGTTTGTACACCACGCATACTCACGCTGCGCTTCTGGTACGCGATCGCCACTCGAGAACTCTTCGGCCCCATCGGGCATCGGTTCTGCGAGCAATGTGCCCCACCCATTGCCACTTTAGCAATTCTTTGGGCTATGTCAGCTACTCTGGTTCTACTGCAGATCTCTTCATTTCTGATTCGATCTTGCAGGGAAACTCCGAACATCCCAAACCAGTAATGCCGCGCCTCCCTTGGGGGGCGTAGTGATACCAAATGCATGGTGTCCAAAAAAACTATTTAACCACGTAAATTCCACTCACTAATTTATTTTATTAATTCAGTTAGTGACTGAACTAATGAAATGAATTAGTGGAATTTACATCGTTAAAACAACGGTAGCCGCCTATTATACTTATAGTAGCAGCAAAGTCAATTACTAAAGAGTACTGAGAACAAACCTGTGTTGTGACACAGGCTTTTCGGGTCTTTCGGTTCTTTCAGGTCTTTCGGGTCTTTCCGGCCTTTCAGGCCTTTCCGGTTTGGTCGGTCTCTCTCTGCGCACCTCGCGAGGCCTGTAAACGATAATTGACTCTATCATTTAAGAAATCAATATAATTGACAACGGTCACTTAGGTGGTTTTACAAAGAATATATTTTATTGTATTTAAAAACAAATTATGTCACATAAAATTTTAGTGTAACAGTGATTTTCAAGAAAAAAACAACCTTTGTCAATTGTAATTATATTTCTCTGCTTGTAGCTTGATCTGCTAGCCTTTAATCCGCACTTATTACCGTTATAAAATAAACATAATAAAAATTGTGTACAACGCAAGCAAACAGTTATCATGACTTGGCACTCCGATAGATTACACTTACCATTACTCGAGTATTTGATGGTTTGAAGCAGATAATACCTACTGGGGATATCCAATCGTGGATTTGTCGTCTTTTGAGATATACTCTGTTCTTGTCGTGTGAACTTAAGTCCACCACCGACAGTCTTTTGGCCATTTTGGCAAGTTAAATAATAAAAAAATACCGTAGTCACAGCAATCCATGATGTTCAAATTATTGTTTGTTTTAAATCAATAAGTTTCCATCGAATTCCACAAACGTTTTAGAAATCATAATTGCCTATTTTAAATTGAGATTTCTTCTTCTAACATTTCTTAAGCTCAGTCAGTTCAAATTATTCTTAAAAATTAATATTATTTATTTCTTCATACTTGTTTCTTGAATGTTAACAATTCCATTAATATTTCTTAATTAATATTTTTCCTATGTTTTTAATTATTATGATACTCCATAATTATCTTTGAATCTTTTACCATCGTAAGTGGGCATTGACCATTCCTTGCAAAAGTAAATATCATTATTGTAATAATTTCAATTCATTTCTTTTTTTAAATAATGGCTGGTTGCTTATGCTGTGCAACTGCTATTCTGCCAATATTAATTTCCATTCAAAATGACATGATTCTTTCACCTGTAGTCCATGTGAGCAATGTCAAAGTCAATGTTTTATTATCATGTTAATTTCTTCTTTCTTGAGCATACAACTCAAAACTGCAGTAAATAGAATGATATCCAGACAGTTTGAACAGTTGTTTCACGGTTGTTGAATTTGGGATTCCATTATGTTTTCACTTTAATTCTCTTCTTACGAAAGTTTGCATTTATCTACTAAAGACGATAATCAACTACGCTAAAGACTTGCAACAAACACAATGTCTATGTTTTATGTATGTTCATCCAATGTATCTTCTCTTCTATCTTCAAAATGAGAGATCTTGATTGCTTTATCAACAGCTCCAATTTTTCAATTTTATGTATTATAATTAAATACACATCTCATTCCATTAGTTTAAATTAAAGCACTTAAAAATTCTAAAATGAATTCTTTGCTTTCAAATGTTAAACTATAACCTTTATTTTCTTTGTAAAGTGTAGATAAAATAAATCTTAACCTTCTTCAACATACTCCAAACCAGTGTAGAAAAAACTCCAAATTCGTGTAGAAATCTTGTACACAATCTTTCAGGCATGGTGGAGCAGATAACTACAACAATGTGGTAGGTATCTAACCCTGACATAAACTCAATCTTTGGTCCGCTTGATTCCCGTGTGATTCCTTAACTGGAGCATTAATCATATTTCTGTTGCGATCATAAATCCCAATAAATCTATAAGAGATAGGTTCACACATGCCTAGAGCAATAATCGTCTAAAGTGCAAATATTAAAATATCTTTGCAACTGCAACATATTCTGACCAAACTCATTATAATTTTCTGTAGAGATGTCACTGTAAAAACAAATACAGTCATTTAACGTCGCGGAACCACTATCCAGTTTGGCAACACACACATGCAGCATAGTAAGGCTGTATCTGAATATAAAATTAACAATCATGAAGATAGTGATATCTTGATATAATTATCTTTAGTGCCAGATGCAGTCGCGACTTGAATGTTAAAGTGTGAGAACACTTGTGTGTACGTACCTTTCTGAAGGGTAACCCTCCTGATACCTTTCCTTCTTCTCTTGGTATTCTCGATCACGGTAACGCTCTGCCTCCGGTGGTGGTCCACGTCTATGAACAGGTTTGTTTATATTATATTCAGAGATTGGATTATCTAAAGTATACAGGTTACTGAATAACTATTACTATGGGAGCAAACAGATCGGAGCAAAAATCTTGATAAAAACAATATACATCTGATTATCTGATCATTGATTATAAAAAATAAATTATCATTATTATAATAAACATATTCAAAAATATATTACTCAAAAGCATTTCTTTTTGAAAAGATAATAAATCCTAAAATATGTTCTTTCAGTTCGCTAGAATGCATGATGTCATCTATGCCGTATCATTAGAAATCGGATATTCGGATGCATATTCACCTAAACTTCAATTTTTCAAGAATAATGTGGACACGTCTTAATTCATTTATTTTATGAAACAATCACAGGATCGTTCTGAAGTCGTAAAAATATTTTAGAACTCGGACATTTGAACAACTCGGATAACGTGAACAACTCTGACAATTTGGTCAAATTGTACAATGTTGTCTGAGTTGGCGGACTGTCCGAGTTGACCAAGTTGTTTATGTTGTCCGAGGAGTTTTGTTGTCGAAAGTACTTAATTGGACAACATGAACAACTTGTACAACTTGAAGAAATCAAATTAGTAGGCCAAGTTGTCAGAGTTGTTTACGTTGTAAGAGTTGTTCATGTTGCCCGTGTTGTTTATTTTGTCTAAGTTGTCCAAGTCGACCGAGTTTGTTCATGTTGTCTAATTCTTGTTGTCCCTACTGTTGATTACCTACGAGACAAAGCGGTGCGGGTGGCCCGGTTTTTTTAATTAACTTTATGCAGAAAGCCATATCCATATTATGTTTTCGTGGGGAAAAAAGTGAAGTTTAGGTAAATATGTATCCGACTATCCGATCTCTACTTATTATCAAAACTTTGAAAACCAAATCATCATCCTCTTGCCCTTATCCCATTATTTGGCGTCGCGTCGGGCCAATATATTTTTTTTTTTATTAAAAAGGGGTTTGCTCTTGACCTCAATCAGTCCTCAGGACGAAGATGGGGTCGAAGACGTAGCGAGCTAAACCAGAAGAAGCCTATTCACTCGTACTTTAAAGGAATTCGGGTTGTAAGCGCTCGGAAATACTGACGTGCGGATATGTGGGATGTCAACCAAGCCCAATCCCGCGGTGCGTCTGGAAGTCCGATCGTAGAAAGGGGAAGGCGGGATGAGCTCATTTAGCTCTCATTCGTATCATGAATATTAAGTAACGAGCGTTAACCCGCGACTTTGTCCGCACAAATTATATACCAGATTTTAAGCCAGATAATAAGCTATCAAACAAAAAAGTTTCATCAAAATCGGTACAGTAGTTTTTGCGTGATGCTCGTTCAAAAAAACAAATAAACAAACAAACAAACAAACAGACAGACAAAAAATAAAATTGGTTATATGGAATCAGGGATACCCAAAAACCATATCGTAACTTTTTTTTTGTTAATATCTTCAATGTACAGACAAACTTCCTGTAACAGTTTATAATAGTTTAGATTAACAAATAGCAAGGCAAATGATAATTACAGACCGACTGCAATAACTAATGATTATTGTAAAACGCTACCTTTCACGGTAATCTCTGCCGTCATCGTACTCGCGCCTTTTAGGTCCACGGTCCTCATATTGATTGTACCGGTTGTTGTGATGGTAACCTAAAATTATACATACTACATCAGTAAAGTTAACAGTTAAACTAATAATCACACCTGTACGGATCGACCCACACCACAATGAAAAACATAGAAAAAGGAATTTTCGGACATTAAGAATATATTTCAGTAATCAGCATAAAACTGGCTGCCATGGCACTATAAAACATCATGAGGAAACCTTCAATAGAGATCATGTTTGATTTGTTAAACTGTGATGTAAGGCCATTTTTGTATGCTCTCATTATTATTATTTTTCATTTATTTATCCATAAGACATTACAAAAAGGTTTCTTTACACAAAATCTGCCAAACTGCATGACAGTTTGTTGGCAGATGTAAGCTCCCATTTTTTACAGTTTTAATTCTAATACTAATGCCAACTAATACAATACTACACTTATTTATATATACATATTTTATGCATTTATATTTATAGGCACCATATGTAATTTTAATTATTACACGTTTTACGTTTTGCGTATTTACTAGTAACTAATCCAATGTGTTATAGTTTTCTAAGAGTATCTTATATAATTTTGATTGGAATCCACAATCTCAATTTGTGACTGCTCGAAAAGCAATTACTAATGGAAATGTTCAAAAGTTCATTCTATAAACCAAAGCAGTCTGATCGGGTTGTATCCCTACCTATGCTAGGGTAGCCACACACCTGCAAAATTTAACCTCTGGAGCATCGGACAACACCTGTAAATCATAGGTGATAAAACTACCACATAGGCATCACTGAAATTACAGATGTTAAAATGTATTTATTAATGTAATTAGCATAGCAGCATATGCTCACGACTATATTCCCCGAGGGGGTAGTCAGAGATATTCTGAAACCTCAGAACATTCACGTTTCACTAGTAGTACCGAAACTCTGTCCAGTGTGACGGGGAGTGAGCCCGTCGCCACTTGTAATGTAATTAAATTAATAATTTAATAGTATAGGGTCCTACTTAATATGCCGACACTTTTTTAAGGGGATGATCAGACCGGTCAAACTGAACAAGTTTTTCTATGGCACTAACATCGAAATCACGACATCAAACAGCTGTTCCATACAAAACTGCAATCTTACTCGACCCTAATGTATGGGACAGCTGATTTCATTTTCGCGATTTCAATGTTGGTCCCATAGAGAAAGTTGTTCAGTTTGATGGTCTGATCATCCCATTAAAAAATCATCAGCATATTACGAAGTATATGAATATTACATATCTGTGATGCAGTGCAGTCCGTTTCTAACAAATGACTGTGTACACTTCATGGAAATGAATTATTCAAGTATCACAAACCTCTTGGATCTTCCCTTGAATGATACGGCTCCTCCCTTGGTCTTCTGTGGTATTCTTCTACAGGTCTGTGCTCTACATAATGTGGATGCCTACAACAATAAAATCTTTGTTAAGATGAATCAATAAGTGGTCAGTTTAATAAGCATCATTCACAAAATATAAAAAGTTTTAATTAATTATTGTAGATATAGAGGGAATGTCTTGTGTACACTAAATATTTTAGAATCAATTATTGTTTTTGAATTACTTCTTAAAAAACCAATGGAAAACCTCCAAATTGAATAAAAAGACATTTGTAATATAGCCCAGTCATTTTACAGAGTTTTGTTAGGAGAGGTGGGAAGTAATTATTAATTGGACTTTTAAAGTGTAAGCGGCATTATTTAGTGACAAAAAGACTATCTGAAAACATATTAAAAATAAATTGCCTACGCAACATAGAAATCAAAATTGTGAGTCCCAGAAGGCTTTTACATTTATAATATTAATACCAATGCACTCATTTCAATTAAATTTAACAATATAAATTATTTTTGAGCAATAAAATAGGCATATAAATTAAAAAAAAAATAGGTTTTTATTAGAAAATACAAATGTATTTTTCAAAACCTTCTAAGTAGACAAAAATATTTACACCTTGTTTGAAGTATGTATAATGGTAATGTTTTAAATACGTGCAAAAAAAATTACCATCAGGTTTTTTTATAACGAGATAATAGCTAAATTGTAAATTTTGACCTGTTGCTGATGGGAATTTTTTTTTATTTTGGTACATTTTGAAGCTCAAATTGGCTCATAAATACTATACCGAAAAAAAATCAATTATTAATTAGTCCCGGCTCAAACCGTAAAATGACTGGGCTAATACTCTTTATCGATTGTGAAGACACCAAATAAGTTTTTCGGGTCTCAATTCAGTTTGCAGTCTTAAATAAGATGATGATGAGGATTCAGTTTGTATGAAGTTTACTATAATATTAACTTGGTTGATTTGATAGATTGCGAATTTGTTGACTGACTTAAGTTGATTGTAGTTTTCATTGAAAGCTTTGCATTTTACTTATGTTCAAACATATTTTCCTGATGTTCAAAGACTATTTTATGGAGATATTTCCATCCTTGTTAAAACGAATTCTAACATATCCCCAAATAAGTAAAAAAAAAACTGTCTGGCAGATAAATAGTCAGACATTTTATTATAAAATTTACTAGCTGGTGCCCGCAACTTCGTCTGCGCTTCGTCTGGACAATTCACACAATATCTTTATAAATTGTAGCCTATGTGTTATTCTGATGTATAAGCTATATTATTGTAAAGTTTCATTAAAATCCATTCAGTAGTTTTTACGTGAAAGAGTAACAAACATCCATCCATACTTACAAACTTTCGCGTTTATAATATTAGTAGGATAAGGGTCATTGTATGAGTATGGAACCTCAAAAATAAAACCATGTTGGACGTTTTGGAAAAATAATGTTAAATAAATGCACTAGTATAATACATTCATCAATTCTGACTGCAGTGCAGTGTAAAAGGCGGATGAGTTGCATGAGACTCCATAGCATCTAGCCGCCTTTTACCGTCTAACAGCAGATTAGCTAATTACCTTTTGTATTCATCATAATCTCGAGGTCTTCGCCCATACTCCTCATTTGTATTATTGAACTGTGAGCCTTGGTTGTACTTATGTCTCTCATTCTTGCCTTGGTACGATGTATATCTGTAATATAATGTTTCTTTCACCTCTTTTAACAGTTAATAACAAAATGGATACAATAGGCAAATCAGCAAATCTCCATCGTTTATGTCAAAATGTGCGCTAAATACATACACTCACGACCGTAATTCCCCTTTGGTCAGAAACATTGCTACAACTACTAACTTTTTGTTTGGGAATTTAGTTGTAGCAATGCTCATATTTAGCAATTTAAGTTTCAGGATGGAAAAATGTGTCAAGTGGTGAGAGGTGGCTAGCCTTTTGCCAACATAAACACTTGATAAGAAACCTTTAATCCCTTAGTTGCCTCGTACGACACCCACGGGAACGATTGGGGTGGTCCATTCTAAGCCACAACAACACGGCTCTTACGAAAAATTGTGCTAAATCCCGTATTGTGACGTCTTCTTCATTTTATTAATTTCTATAGTTTATCTTGTTATTAGAAATAGTATTTAAGCTAGAGAATTCCCTGAAATGTGAGTTTAGCATTGTCTTTAAATGATTTAGTTATGGACTTACTTAGGTCACAAGTATCATATAGTATTTTATAGCTTGTGTGACCTAAACCCGCCAACTTATTAATGTATTGAAATTCTCTTCAATGTTGAACTTTTTATTTTATGAATACGTATACTAACCAAAAGCAGACAAAGTGGGTCCGGGGCGGAGGGGCGGAGCCCCCCGAACGACAAAACCATGACTTTAAAAGCTTCATTAATATATCACAATCACAATCAATAAGTAATATTCACCCCCTACTATGATTATGATTATGCTGATGTATACAATCTTTTAGATTTATTAGGTAACAAATTTAAAGTTACGTTTTTGGCTATTTCTCTTATTGTTTCTGGTACCACTTCAACACTATCGTCTCGACTTATTTCGCTCTCAGAGTCGTTCATCTTTACATCACAATATACTGATGAAATATTGTAAACCACGAACAACAGACAACTTGAAACTGTTTTTTACTGTGAATTTCAAAGTCAAGTGTCAAAGGATTTTTTAAAAGTACCCCTTTTTCTTTTATTATGCATCTGTGCAAGAAGTAGATTCATTTTTGAACGGTGTAACGGACTACTTAGGTAACGGAAAACCGTGACCTAAGCGCGGGTTTAGGTCATGGAGTGCTATAAATATATTTGATGTATTCAAATACCCTATCTTTACATTCTATCTGTAAGGATGAATATTTTGCATTTGAATAAGTATAATGTAAACTTCACATCTAAATCGTGAAACTGATTTCAATGTCATTTGACATAGCAGTAGCCTGTCATGAAGATAGGATGTTGGATTATTTTCATCTATGTTTTTAATGTAGCCTCTACCACTCGGCCTTAGGAACAGAGATACTACCTAAACTTTGGTGCTTGCTTGGTTTCTACTACTTATTCTGCAACGTCGCATACGTCGCGAGTTGTATGAAGTAACAACAATGCTGTGGCAACATTTTTGTGCATACCATCTGGCAGTATGTAATATAGTTTTCTAAAGATGTGTCTGTTATGAAGTAACTAGTAATCTGTGGTTGAGGTGCAGCTACAGGCAAAAGCAAGTATAGCTATTAATGTAATATTTGAAAACAAATAATACACTAACTTGTCGTTGCCCTCCCGTTCGTAACGCAATTGCTCTTGATATTGCAGCCTACGCTCTTTGCTAGAGCCCCTGTAGAAACGCTGCACTTCACGCACGCGCTCATAATCATCACCTGACGCAGAGTTCCTGTATTCTCTCCTAAAAAGTTGAAAAAGATCAGACTTATGGCCTATTTGCAAACTTCAAGTCTATGAGACAATTAATTTGTCAATACCTAAGGATCTTTACATCATTGACTAAGCCTCTGCAGCGTGATTCAGTCTTCTATTATTGATGGGAAGGACTGTACTTTAGCCATCGTCACCGTAGAGGAGCTCATTTAGATTACTATTTTCTTTGTTATACAGGTTACCTTTACATTTGTTGAAATTCAAAAAATTTGTTCTGCTAGCTGAAATTTCATATCTAGCTTTACTATTTAGAAGACCTTATTGGAAAACCCTGAACATGATGGCGGCTAAAGTACAGTTGAGCCCCACTATTTAAATGCTTAATTTTTTTGAACGGATTAACAGTGCTTACTGATAATAAGTACGTGACGGTTGGCTGCCTTCTTCAGAGGAAGCGCGACGTTCTTTTACAACACTGTGCAAACGGTGCTCAACATTATCAGCCGCTAAAACAAACAATACTGCATTTTAAAAAAAACACTAGAAAATAACATCAATAGTAAAAACCAGCCAAAGTACAAGTCTGACTCACGGACAAAGAGTTCATAGAATTTAATAAAAACTATTTATTCTCCATGGTATTTTTTTTAATGGATTCTTGCTTGTGCGTTAGCACTGTATTTCTGCCAGTGTCAAGTAGTTTGTGGGAGTATCCATCACAATCTCAGGGATTGTTTTTGATCAAGAACAAGAAGAGATTGAGGATTGCGGAGCCTCTTGGCAGGCAAAAATGCGACGCACGAACACCACGCGAGACAAGTGCTCGTGTCAGACGTGACGTCCTACGTCGCAAACCCGACAGATTTTTATTAATTGTTGTTTTATCATAGGCACACCTTGTTTGATTATTATATATGATACACTAGCAGCTCAAAGCTGATGCGTGTATATCACTGCACTTGTTTAGTTTTTTAAATATGGCATATTTTGTTGATGCTTGTACATATTAGGTTAAGCAATTGACCAAAACAAAAACGTCGCAACCTGTTTCTTGTACTACATTAATTCTTTACAGCAAATCCGCCGAAAATTCTAACCGTTTAGCTATTACGGTTCAAAAGATACAGCCATCCATTTATAGGTAGGACAGATGGACGGACAGACAGCGTAGGGTTATGAATAGGGTATTATGGAATTCTAAAAACAAACAAAAAACTAAAATAAAACGCATTACCATCACTAGCGGAAGCACTTCGCGCACGTTTAGAGTGCTTATGTTTATGCTTTCGTTTCTTTTTAGACGATATTTCGCCCTCGCTTGCTGACGACAGCTCCTCTGCGGAAATGCTTGGCTCTACAGAACCTGACCGCCGCTTCCTCTTTCCATGCTTCTTCTTTTTCTTCTTATGCTTACGTTTCTTTGAACGTTTCTGGTCGTCGGACTCGCTTTCAGACTCCGAGGAATCAGCATGTTTCCTTCGTTTCTTGTGCCGGTGTTCAGATATGGACGAATCATCACTTTCGGACCCCGACGTACTGCTGGATTTAGCACTTGCATCGGATTCTTCAGATTCATCCGAAGATGTTTGGTGGCGTTTTTTAGATTTCATTTTGTTCATAAACACAATAAATTCCACAAAAGACAAATTCCGGAAAAAAGCGTCACGTTCACACGCAAATAATTGACAGTGTCTGACTGAATGAATGAAATGATTTGAAATGAACGAATGGCATGCCGCCATTTTGTGAGTGCGTTTCAATTTCATTGTCTATGGTAGTAGTGTTTTTCCAACACGCTCTATGGTACGGAACCGTTCACCGAGGCTCGGAACAGTTGCACTCGGGGTGCACCTGGGGCGTAGGTTCTGAACGCAGCCCTGCCATTGCGTATATCTTATACGCAATTGCAGCACTTATACGTGCGTATAAGTTTCTGTGAGTGGGGGAGTTTCAAAGATAATATCTCAAATCGATGGAATTTGAACCGTGAGTAAATCGATAGATTGTCTATTGCCTTGACTGCGTTTCATAATGTCTGGAAAACGGGGTCCAAAGATTTTAATCTAACTATCTCATTCTAGCATACATATCTTTGTATAATTATATAAAGAAAAACTAATGAAGACAACAGCGAGATCCCATTGCCTTTTCAAAAGGAAGAACTAAACAACTAAACAACAACACTACGCCTGTCATTTTTAGTGCTGCCACTTTAGCGCTTTCGGCGCTAGATCTAGCGCTTTTTTGATATGTTTACCGCCGAATCTGTGAATTTATCGCCTAGTGGAAAATCTAGAGCTTTTTTAACTTTTAATAATGTACCCACCAGTATTCGTGTTTGAATATTCTGCATTTTATGTTTTGTGATTGAAAATGTTGAAATATGACATAAATATTGATAGTGTGTAACGGTTAAAATTTGTCCATAGAGAGTGGAATGCAGTGTACGGGAGATCCATTTACAAACACTTATTTCGCAGTTTTAGCGCCTAATCGATTTTTTGAGATGGCAGCCCTGATCATTTTTGACAGTTTTGACACTGTGTTGTGTCCAAGTTGTGTCACATCAGCAGTAAATGAACTTGTGTATTTTTATTCTTTCAACCAATTTACAACTCAGTAGGTAAATTATTGCATTTCGAATTATTAATTGTATTTGCAAGCAGCGATATGTGTAGGCTGTAAAGTTAAGCTATAAATTGAGTTATTGATGATATATTTCACTTCGTAAATCGTATCGGATAGTCGCTACTTTCAAGAACTATGGCAACTACACGTAAAAGAAGCGGTTCTGGATCCAAAAGACATCTTAAAGAGAAGGTGGTACAGATTTACGAATCATTTTTTCGAGGTGAAGACTTGACAATGGATAACCCCACTTTTTGGGATGAATTCTTCCTTCTCAAGCCGAAAATTCCTCAACTGGAGGCCGAGATTCATAAACTGTCTGTAGAGCAACTGATGAATATGAAGGACAGTATCAATTTGCTGGTCGTGCAGTGCATAGAAATGCTTGGACAAGAACACCACATAAGGTAGGTACCTACTGTTTTTTTCACCATGCATATTAGCCATGTCGGTGAGGAAGACATCACCAAGTTTTAAGGAGGGGTTGGGTTTAGTATCCCGCGGCACGAATTTGGGGGAGGGGGCGGTTCCTTTCAAATCCACCCCCAAAAGGGGGGGGGGGGTGAGTGTGAGGAACACTGTTTTAATAAAGTTAAATCCTATGATGATTATACCACGGCATGTCAAACACTATGAATCTGACAATACATGCCTTATTATTTATAACTTAAAGTCTCCATGGGTAATTGCAACTATGGAGCAACTGAGCTCTTCTCTGTACATTTATTTGTTGTTTAATAAAGAGAAGAACTTAATCTAATGCTACTTTAGTTACGTACTTACCTACCTTTAAAGTTACATAAATTTTCCTACCAAGTTAAACTTGCCTACTTCCAGTATATATTCATTAAACATAATAAATATAAATATTAAAAAAAAGCTTGGAAGGAGCATAATTTTATTGAAATGTTAGAATATTAATTTTTCTTTTTCTTGATTCTTTTTGTAATTTTTGGCATCACATCGCCACAAATAACTTTGTATAAAAAAAGGGAAACCTATCATTGGCCTTACCATTACATTTATTTTTAAGAATTTATTGTAACTATGTTTAATACGCTGTTGGTTTTCTTAATAAACAAAATAAAAAAAATTAATTAATTGTGATTTGCAAGTGTTACACCTTGGTGACCTTACATTGGTTCAGCTACACACACTAGACCAGTTGGTTCGCAATTTAATTTTTCCTGAGTACCACTTCAAGAAAGACCTCAAACTTTAACCCTTTATGACATCATTTCTTTGATCTTTGAAAATCTGGTTGATTGATTTACCTTAGACAAGAGATTGCCGCGCATACCACTTCATGCAACCTCACATACCCCTGGGGGTGTGTATACCACTAATTAGGAACCTCTGCACTTGACAATTTTTTCATTTCTTCAACCAAGATTGGCCCAGAAGTTACCTATTTCAGATTAATTGCTAACACATGGTTGTAGGTATAAAAAGTTTTCTTATACCTAGATAAGGAATGGTCAAATGACTGCAAATGTTTTGTTCTATTGTTTAGTTAATTGGTATGGTAAACAAGTACAGATTATAACTATTGTTCTGTTTGTTTAGGAGTGCAAACATTTTGTCATTGGTATGTATAGATATAAATAAAAATGTAATATTGTTCAAGCATTTTTTGTTTTCGTAGTCCAAATACATTTTCAAGATCATCTGTCAGGTCAGCTAGTAGTAGAATACAAATACTGTTATCTGACATTTTACATGAAAATTATTGGATCTAGTTTTTTAGATAGCACTATAGTAAAGTACTTTTATCCTACGAAGCATTGCGCTTTACTGGTAGTAACGAAGTAACAACATGTGAATGTATGTGTTAGTGCAGGACCTCTCAGTGCTATACAAAACATGGTCGAAAAGAAAAGAATGCTGTGTATTTTGGACTTCTGCAATACCAGGCACAATAGAAGATCAATTGTTTATCTTGTCTTGTAGATCTATATTACAATGTTCTTGCATTTCAAAGGTTAAGAAGCTATAGAGCAGGATATTTTTGTGAGTACTGTTATTAATGTTTCAGATTGGTGTATGCCCTACAAACTCTCAGTGCTCTATTGATAACCATTTATCAAAGAGTGGGACAGGACCCCAGTTTGAACATCAAAACAGTTCTAATAGGAACAGAGAATGCAGATGCTAAAATGCAAAAACTATTAGAACAGTGTAGTACAGTATTATCTGGTAAGCTTTTATATTTTAGGTCTTTATTGCGTAATTTAGTATCACATTAATATTATTTAGGTTTGTATTCGGCTAAGTTGAACAAACACCTTACAAATACTTTTAATAGTAAACGAGCGTTAACCCGCGACTTCGTCCGCACAAATTATTTACCAGATTTTAAGTCAGATCATAAGCTAACAAACAAAAAAAGTTTCATCAAAATCGGTTCAGTAGTTTTTGCGTGATACTCGTTCAAACAAACAAACAAACAAACACCCAAACAAACACACAAACAAACAGACAGACAAAAAATCCAAAAATTAGTGAAATGGAATCAGGGACACCTAAAAACCATATCGTAACTTTTTTTTTGTCAATATCATCAATGTACAGACAAACTTCCTGTTACAGTTTTATAATAGTATAGATTAACACTTGCCATCTTTATTTGTATGAGAATAGGGTTTAGAAATTTTCATTAACTTTCGTTGCCAATAGTGACTATGACTATTGATGTTCAACTCTTTTTTCCATGTAATATTAATTTAATTTATTCTAGGAAAGATTTACAGAATTGATTACATAGTTAACATATCATAATAAAAATATTTAACTTTTTTTCTCTTCTATTCATTATCATCAGCCTATTTGTATATGTCCCACTGCAGGACAAAAGCCCTTCCAAAAGCATCTCCTTTATTAACACTTAAAATATGGAAAATATAATTCAAACCAAGCAATTGTTTCTTACAGGTGATGTTCCAGATAGTCTGAAGTCAATGGTTCTTAAATTACTATTAGTTATAGCCACAGGGGTTGACAACATTGACGACAATCCACTTGTGGATTATCTGATGATGAACTCACTGTTTGAGCCATTGGTACAGTTATTATGTACTTCTACTGAAAGGCAACAGCATGGTAAATATATTTTGTAGGAAAACTAATTTAATATTTTTCATTTAGCCATATAGCCACGTCTATATTCCCCAAGGAGATAGTCATAGATATCCTGAAACCTCAAAACATCCAAGTTTCACTAGTAGTAACAAAACTTTGTCCAGTGTGACAAGGAGCGACCCGTCGCTACTTGGCAAGGCAAGGTTACTCGCCACTGGACCAAAACGGCTTTACTATTTTCTAAAGAGAATGTGGCGTCTGTCTGTATTTGCGTTTACTGGTGGCGTCTCATTTTGATGTTGTTTTTCCAGGTTATGATGTTGTTCTGCTGCTTATGTTTTTGGTTAACTACAAGAAACAAGAGTCAGCTAATCCGTATGTGGTGAAGCTGTCGATACTTGATGATGAATTAGCATTGAATGGGTAAGTTATTGACTGATTAAAATGCTTATAGATGGTTCAGACTTTGTAATTAAGTACCTACAAAAATATATTTAATTAAAGCGAAGAAGTCAAAAAACATGCATGCAGGATGAATTTATGTTCTGTATAGGGTGTTACGGTATACATTTGCATTACTTTAAGGGGTTATTGTACCCATGATACTGATCAACTTTCCTTAGGAAACCTATATGAAATTCTAAAAAAAAAATTGTTTGTATTGCCCATCTTTTGTCTTTGTAAAGATGTCCAGCACATTGCTCGTGTAATTGTGTCTGTTAACTGTGTTTTCTGCCTTATATTGTTCTGCTTATTTTTGGTAAATATTTATTTTTTTAAATAAACAGTTATGGGCAAGTTATAACATCGGCACTGAACGACTACGTGATGTCTACGTTCGGCGGCATGCAGGGCGGCGGCGGCGGCGGCTGGCTCTCGTCACTAACCAGCATGGTCGGTGGCATATTCCTCACCAGCGACGAGACCCTGCCTGTTTTTAGGGGCCAGAGGAATAGGTATAAATCCACACTAATCATATTAATTGTCTATCTATTTGTTACTTCCTTCATGGCCTAACTACTTTACTTTACTTTTTATTTGTTGAATTAGCTTTAGCTCCTAGAAATCAGGCATCTTAGCTCCTATAGCGGTCAGGCAACTTAGGTCCTAGAATTAAGGCATCTAGATTAAGAGCTAGGCTTTTCAATGTTTTGTTCTTGTTGAGATTTATATAAACAAATTTTAATTTAATGGCGTTAAATTCTGTAAAGCTGTTTGACAGCTACTTTTTGTCCCGAAATCCAAATGAAATTTCATTTTGGTGAATGTTACGTGGACCGACAACCTAGAGAAGGCGGCGGGAATTCGTTGGATGAGGGCAGTGCAGGACCGTTCGTTGTGGCGATCCTTGAGGGAGGCCTATGTCCAGCAGTGGATGTCTGTCGGCTGAGATGATGATGATGATTGTTGCATTTGTAAGCTAAATACCCCTCACTCACTGATTAACTTATCATGAAATAACGATTAAGCCTATGCGAAATTAGAAATGTATGTTTGATATCAAGATGCCAAGAGAAGAAAGTATGTTTTTTAATTCTACCCCTAAATAAAAAAAGAAAGAAAATGGGGATTGAAGGTCGTAAGAGAATTCTGAAATTATCACCACAGCAAAACACGGATGAACTTGGATGTTCTGAGTTTTTATCGGGGAACATAGTCGTGACCATATGCCATGCCATACAAAACCTGGGAATCCAGCTATAAGCTATAATATGAACGTTTTGTTGCCAGCGGCGGCGAGGAAGGGATGCTTCTAGCGTTGTATGAAGCAGCACACCTGAACCGCAACTTTATGACAACTCTGGCGCACTCGTCATCCGCTGCCGCCTCCTCAGCCCCTCCTTCACCGCCTGCTACTCTACCTCCCCATCAGGTAATAATATTACCTAATATTTATACTACAGGGAGACATTGATAACATTGGCATCCCTTTAAACTAAGAGTCTTCCCATCAAACTAAAAAACCGCCTACTAATCTTCTTTCACTATTTCCTCTACCCTAAGGTTGTCTGGAAGAAATCGCTTTTTAGCGATAAGACCGCCTGTTTTTGTGCCTTTTGTATCTCCTGATTGATTGCTCTCTGTATACTCTGTTTTTTTGTGTCAAATAAAGTATAATTGATTGATTGAATTTTCACTATGGGAGCAAACCGATCGGAGCAAAAAAAATCTGCTGTTGCATACATTTGAGTCGAGGAGGCAGCGGCGGCGGGTGCAGTTTAGTACGGAACAGCTGATTTTTTTTTGCTCCGGTCGGTTTGCTCCCTAGGTAAAGTTGTTCAGTTTGATGGGTAGACTCTTAGTTTAAAAGGATGCCAATGATATAAATTTCACCCCGTATAGAAGGTGTAAAAAACACCCTAGTGATATTTAAAGGGCTTGTTTAGTTTAGACCATCAGACTGAACAACTTTCACTATCGTTAAAAATCTGTTGTTGGGAAACACTAGAGAGGTTCCTTCATTGAAAAGGGAAGATTTCCGCTAGGCAAGGTATGAACATGAAGCCTGGGGACCGGCCGTGGTCCAAAAGTTCTTAGTTGGACCTTGTATATCGAATCTCTGTGAATGAATGAAATATACTTACTTTTATTTACACCACAACACAGATACAGCATAGGAATAACAACGACAATGGTACAAATAATAAGGCGGTCTTATCGCTAAAAAGCGAGTTCTTCCAGACAATCTTGATTGATGTGATTATTTCTCTTGCGCGGTTTACGTCTTGCATTCGATTGTGAACCTTATGTGTAATAGGTTACGAGTTACATATTCACGATGAACGTTGTCTTTGTATGGAACATATTTCCGAGGGCGACGGTATCGCCATCTGTTGGCTTCGTTGCTGTATCTTGCGCTGTTGTGGATGAGGCCATCTGTGGCAAGCTCCCCACACTGTTGTTTCATACAAAACTGCAGTACAGACTAGACTCAAATTTATGGGATAGGCGTTTTTTTTTTCGGCGTCTGTTTGATAGTCTGATGCACCCCTAAAGTATATAACGTATTTGATTTTACACTCCGTAGAATAATAATTATACGTTTACTAAATAACTAAAAATAATTTTCAGAGTCCACCAAATTTATCGCAAATTCAAGCACTGGACAACGAGCAGCCTACAAACCTTCTAGTAACATTCTTCCAATACTGGTCAGTCTAATTTATCTAACTGAATAAGATCCAATTTTGATAGTTTTATAAATTTATATGGGGCTGTTAACCCTGAGATTATGTCAGCTCCATCGTGCCTTGGCCTTGTAGCCCAGTCATTTTACGGTTTAAGTCGGGACTAATTAATAATTGATATATTTTTTTGGTATAACATTGAAGAGCCAATTTCCAAAGTACTATTAATAATTACTCCCTACCCCGCCTAACAAAACTCCGTAAAATGACTGGGCTATTGTGACTCTACAAAACAATGAAAGCCTAACACCTAACCCTCCTTTTGGCGCAGTCGGGTAAAAAGTACACCAGTTTAGCCTCTAGACGCCGCGATAGAGCCTATATCCAAGCAGTAAAAAATTTTTTGTTCTTTTTTTTTGGGGCTTTTAACCCTGAGGTTATGTCAGCCCAAGTTTGATTGATTCCGGGTACATTCCTGTAGTAACATAATACAGGGTGTAAGTGACACCCAAATAATGAAACGGTGAACTCAGACCATCAACTGAATAACATTCACTAAGGAGCCTGCCTCCGCGAAAAAAAAATCTGCTGTCCCATACATTTTAGTCGGGTAGAACAACAGCATGGAACAGCAGATTTTTTTTCGCGTTTCCTGAGGTAGGCTCCATAGTGAAAGTTGTTCAGTGTGATGGTCTGAATTCACCGTTTCAGTATTTGCTAGGCTGTCACTTACACCCTGTATACATTTATTTAGACGGATAATCGTCTATTAAAATACCCTACACATCAAAATTGCGTCTTATTATCAGGTAACATTGAATTCGTAATTGGAAATGGTAAATTAATAGTGTTGGTATTTTTCAGTTCTATAGTAATGGCGGATACGAGGAGCGACGCGAGTATAAACAAGTGCAGCCTATGTTTCATCACACTGACTTGTATTGTAGAAGAACAGTTTGCTAATTCTATTATGCACGACCAAAATCTTACTTTTAAGGTAAGTTTAATTCTAACCAACTGCTACCCGCGACGTAGTTTGCGGCGAATTTTTATGCCTATATATCATCAATTTATTAGATATGGAAGAGCAGATCCTTCTGGTACAGGTATTTTTCAGATACTTACCAGAAGATCCCAATCACTGATATGTTTTATGTAACAAAGTTTAAGAAATAGGTATACATGTGGTTTTTTCATTTTCATCACGGTTTCCAATTTTCTTTAAAATCAGTTTACCTATTTAGCGTGACAGACACTTTCGTATTTATAATATTAGTACAGTACAGGAAGCTGGCATAGGTATTGTCTATACCTTGGAGGGCACACTGCCTAACAAGCGGTGAAACATGATAATACTCCTTGGTGGTCGGGAATGATCGTTCTTCTTTCGGAAATTCCCGTCTATGTTTTCGACGTTACTTTGTCCCTTTCTAATCCAATGACATAAATTAAAAAAAAAGTTTTTATTCAATTTTTGTTCCGATAGAAAGGGACACAAAAACGTTGGAAATATCGACGTTGGAGATACGAAAGAAGGTCGAACAATACTGACCGCCATGGCCAATATTCTTGTTTCCATGCTTGTAAGGAGCAGTGGTATCCTTTATGATTGTAAAATCCTTGGTACAGTAGCTGAAGCTGGTAGTCCAGCTTTATTAAGTCTCACCGATGATGTACCTGCGCAGGGCTGCGTTCAGAACCTACACCCCAGGTGCACCCCGAGTGCAACTTTTCGCACTAACGCCGTTCCGAGCCTCGGTGAACGGTTCTGTACCATAGAGCGTGTTGAAAAAACAACCGCACCCAAAGGTCGTGAATGCAGCCCAGTTGATAAATTATAATAGCGCGCGAAATTATACAAATATAAATTATATTTATTCAACATTTTTACAATTTTTACAAAAGTTTAGATTCTTATAACACACATGTGGGCAGAGCCCTGGTGTCAGAGTTTTTTCAGACCGCCTTACGGCCTCTGAGGTGGTAGTAATTATATTGACAAATCAGGATGTGCTAACTTCTTTCCCTTGCCACGATTGGCTTATTGTTTTCGCTGCTAACCGAAGCACCCTTTGATTACTAAACGACTTCGGGTTTTGTCGGGGGACTCTGCGCAAACGAAGATTGACGAGGGGAATTATTTTCCTGGTCGTACTGTAATTATTTATTTATAGCGGTGAACGAAAGCATCGTGAGGAATCCTACACGCTTCCATTTCAAGGCGTATAAAGAGTATAACAAAACACCTTAGTAATATTAATGGGGTGCTTCAGACTATCAAACTGAAAAACTTTCACTATAGGACCGTACTCGACCCGAATATATGCGACAGCGGATTCTTTTTCCGCTATTTCGTTGTTGGTCCCGTAGAAAAAGTTGTTCATTTGTCCACGCAAAAAGGGTCCAGTGGTCAGCATTTTAACCTAGCGTTTTATAGATCTTTCATACAAAATATGTCAAATTATCTGTCGGATAAGCTAACAAGAACTTACTCAGAAGTGGTGAAACAGGCCCTTAGATGGTTTAATCATCCCATTAAAATAGTTTCAGCTAATTTAATTCGACATTATATTAATAATAACTAATAATAATAATAAATTTATTTATTCGAATAACCATGATTCATTTTGTTAGTAACACACTTATGTAAACTATGTTATATTGTGTCCACATCCACGTTTTGCATGCCGTGTTAGATAGAACATGAGATACTTTATTATTTGTAACGCCTTCTGAGTTCTAGTAAAGTAACATATTTCATTGTATTTCTTTTAAAATGCTGTTTTTATTTTACAGGTCCAATTGTATAGGCTTCCAATGCGTCATAGGAAAATAGTTCCTGAAGAACCGCCTTCACAGCCACTAGCTTCCACTCTAATAGGTAGCACGTTTAATATTTTGAAAAGATGTAACCTATGTTGAAACCTTTATCATTTTATTGTGCTCTCGATTCTAAACAAACTATTTTATAGTTTTGCGTTTATTCATTAACACGTTGTAAAGGGTGTAACAAAACTTACAAGTCATACGGCGGCTTGCTTATTGCTTTAAGGGGGTGCTTCTGGAACCAACCAAAATTATGGAATAAATTAAAAAATAAATAATGATTATTATTATTTTTCAATCTTTAATTTGATTCAAAATTATGGAACCAACACCGAGAAAAAATAAAAAAAAACAGCTGTCTCATAAATTTTGAGTCGAGCCGGCAGGTACTTCAATTTTGTATGAAACAGCTGATTTTTATTTCGAGATTTCGAAGTTAGCTGCATAGTGAAAGTTGTTCAGTTTAATTATCTGAAGCACCCCCTTAAGTATTACTAGGGTGTTAACCCGCGACTTCGTCCGCACAAATTATATACCAGATTTTAAGTCAGATCATAAGCTATCAAACAAAAAACGTTTCATCAAAATCGGTTCAGTATTTTTTGCGTGGTTCTCGTTCAAACAAACAAACAGACAGACAAAAAATCCAAAAATTGGTGATATGGAATCAGGGATACCTAAAACCCACATCGTAACTTTTTTTTGTTACTATCTTCAATTTACAGACAAACTTCTTGTTACAGTTTTATAATAGTTTATTATGTAGTAGTAAGCAAGCTTTTTGATCATCCCTCGTCGGGGATCCAGACTTGAGCTTATGTAATGCAAACCAATAAAAACCTTATTCCTTTGCCCACAGATCTCTTAGTAGAATTCATGATGTGCCATCTCTTAAAGAAGTTTCCCGGTGAACTCTATCAGTTATGCGTGGGTGTTCTGTTGAGACTGCTGAGCTATCAGAAGCGCTGTCGAGTGCGGCTGGCTCGGGACTGGAGACCGCTGTGGGCAGCTTTAATTGCGCTACTAAAGTACCTAGTCACTAATGAGAGTACCTTGCTTAGGAGGCATAACATATTCGTTATGGCGCAACAGGTTTGTTTTTAAAGAGTTTTTTCTTCACTACACATTCCTTTGACTACTTATATGAGGACTAGTTACGCGTGTAATTCTACTAACAAACATTTCTGACACTTTTTGCGGGGGGCGAGGTAACATGAAATCCGCAACTTTGGATTTTATTCCCCATAACTTTAGATTCTAATTTTAAATGATAAAAATCATAAAAAGTAGTCTCGTGTGATCCCCAAACGTTCTAAGTTCGAAATTATTATTTCGCAATTATAGTCTCGTTTAGTGATAAGGTATAAAATTGAATGTATATGCACATGATCAAATTGATCTTATACCGTGGCAGAGAGTAAATGCTACCGCAAGGCTAGTCCTTATAATAAATAGTCAAAGACGCATTCCCATGGTTTACAGCAGTGACATTATTGGAGTACCGCTGTAATTCCGGTAAACGAATAGACAATGAAGCCCAGCGAGGCTATCTGCCTTGGATGCCGCAATGAATTTAATCAAAGAAGATAGGATAGGAGTAGGAGAAATAGGGTTGATCCACATCTGCCAGCACCGCATCGCATTTTTCAGTCGCTTCATCCTTTTCTGTCACTTAGGAACGTCATTTGGTAGGGCGAGAAAGATAGCGGGAATGCGATAGCATGCGGCATCATAGCCCAGTAATTATTAATTGGACTTTTAAACTGTAACCGGCACCATTTAGTGACAAAAAGACTATCTTAAAACATATTAAAATAAAAATCGCTACGCAACATAGAAATCAAAATTATGTTTCCCAGAATGCTTTTTAATTAATAATATTAATACCAATGCACTCATTTGACTTAGATTTAACAATATAAATTATTTTTTAGCAATAAAATAGGCATTGAAATTTAAAAAATGAGGTATTTATTAGAAAATACGAATGGATTTTTCAAAACCTTCTAAGGAGCCGAAATATTTACACCATGTTTGAAGTATGTAATAATTGTAATGTGTGAAAATAATTTACCATCAGGTTTTTTAGAATGAAATGATAGCTAAATTTTAAAATTGGAACTATTGCTAACGTGATTTTTTTTTTAATTTTGGTACATTTCTAGGCTTAAATTGGCTCTTCAATATTATACCGAAAAGAAACAATTATTAATTAGTCCCGGCTCAAACCGTAAAATGACTGGGCTATCACCGGCAGTGCTGCGACCTCTCGCTCTTGCCAATGACGTTACTGAGCGACAGAAAAGGATAGAGCGTGTAAAAATGCGATGCGGTGCTGCCAGATGAGGCTCAACGGCTCAACCCATAAATATTAGACTTCCCTGAATTTCCCTCCGTTGCAAACGGGAGACAGAAATAAGAAAAAGCATTGCTAGTTGTAATAAATTAATCACTATGCATTACTAGATTATAGCCATGCTTTTTCTGCATTTACTATTTGGTGGCTATTTTGAATGAGAAATTCAGATGCGAATGTGAAGTCCGCCAATCCGAATCCGGCACCCGTGGTAAACTAACTTCCATACACTGGGCTGTGTTCACGACCTTTGGGTGCAGTTGTTTTTTCAACTCGCTCTATTGCAATGTAGTTGATTATCAATTGTAATTTAGGTTTCATAATGTCCAGTTTACAAAGTCCCTTTCGCAGAACTTTATTTATGTCAGCAAACCTAAGACTTAATTATATTTATTATAAAAAAACTTATTTTTTTCCAGGTTGTGAATATATTCAATCTATTTATAACATTCGGAGACACTTTTCTACCGACGCCTGCGTCATACGACCAGTTATATTATGAATTGATAAGAATGCATCAAGTTTTTGATAATCTCTTCTATATGGGTAAGTTTCTTTTCATTTGTAATCTTATTAGCAACGAGCGTTAACCCGCGACTTCGTCCGCACAAATTATATACCAGATTTTAAGTCAGATCATAAGCTATCAAACAAAAAAAGTTTCATCAAAATCGGTTCAGTACTTTTTGCGTGGTGCTCGTTCAAACAACAAACAAACACCCAAACAAACACAAAAAATCCAAAAATTGGTGATATGGAATCAGGGATACCTAAAAACCATATCGTAACTTATTTTTCGTTAATATCTTCAATGTACAGACACACTTCTGTTACAGCTTTATAATAGTATAGATAATTTGTTGACATCTTGTATCTCTCTCGGGAAATATGAAGAATCTATGTTTTTGAGTTTACTAAATACGGGATTTTCTAGTCAGTGCGAAAACTTTAACCATGCATTCCACTCATCAAACTGAACAACTTTCTCTATGGGACCAATATCGAAATCAGACCATCAAACTGAACAACTTTCTCTAGTGGACCAATATCGAAATCTCGAAAAAAAATCTGCTGCCCCATACATTTGAGTCCAGTTGCGTTTGCAGTTTTGTATGGGCCATTAAATTTTTATTTCGCGATTTCGATATTGGTCCCATAGAGAAAGTTGTTCAGTTTGATGGTCTCAGCATACCCTTAAAATAGTTTCAGCTAATTTAGTTAGACCTTATATTTTTAATAATTATACAATCCACGATGAACAAAATTTCTGATTAAATTCTATTCGTTCCATCGATACTAGACTACAAACACTTTAAAGAATCGAAAGTTAAATTAAAGGTAACACACAAGTTATATTTCTGTGATCTGAATTGTGCCTAAGTTAAAAACAATAAAAAAAATTCTAGCATTGCGTTACTCGACGGGTGACGGGGAGTTCAAGGCGGAAGCGTTGCGACTTGCCAACTGCCTCGTGAACGTTCGCGCCATTATACAACACTTCTCCCCTAAGATCGAGGGTTGGCTTGCGTCTCAGAGCCTCTCCACGCCTTCCGAGGATCAGGTTTGTACTTAAAAGCTGACCATAAAACGTGACATGTTTTTAAAATATAAGAGTAATTTTAAAAATTCTGTTCATTCTAAACAATGATATAAAAGCCACCCCTTTTCGACCATCAATCTGATCAACTTTTACTATGAACATAAAAATGGCGGAAAAATAATCGGCCGTTTTATACAAAACTGCAGTACCGAGTTACCGATTCGAGAGTCAAATTTATGGGACAGCCGATTTGTTCTCGATATTGGCTCCATAGTGAAAGTTGTTCAGTTTGGTGGTCTAAACCACCCCTTTTAATATTACTAGGGTGTTTTTATTATATTTTATTTATATGTCTAAGTACACCACTTACATCCACAACAGGCTTCGTCATAGAAAATAAACATAAATAAATACATTTTCGTCATAAATTTATATTTTGAATATTGGTTGAATAAATTGACCATATAATTAAATTAAAATTAAATTGACATTGAATAATATCAATGGTTGAATACTTAGTTCAATAATAATATTATTACCCAAATAGATTTGTATCTATTGCTTATATTTCGTTATCTAGTCATCGTAATACAAGTCTACAATTTATGTGTGTATAGTGTCTTACTGCTAGACAAATTCCTCTCATTCTCCAACCCTCTTTTACGTACAAACATATACCAACTCATAAAGTGATAGATAACAATATCGTTTTCCCCCACAGATATTAGAAGTAGTCCGCAAAAACTACGACAGCCTAATCCTCAAACTGCAGGAAGGTTTAGAATCGTACGAGCGTTACTCGGAGCGTTTTCATCGTCCGCTGCTCTCCCGCATGGTGCTGAACGCTGCGGCTGCAGCCCGGCACCGGAGCGATGCGGCGGCCTTACATCATCACACGGCGGCTGCGTTGTCACACTATACTAGCATCTCTTGAATGTAAGCTAGCGTTTTTGTTTTATCGTTGTTATAATTTGTTTAGTTTATAATCAGATGAAGAACCTTTAGTGATGTTGCTTCGTAATTATCAGTGTCTGTGTTAGGCAAGGCCATGGAATTATAACCATGTCTACTCGCGATGGTCCAATGACTCTACTACATCACAAAACTTTGGATTTTTTTAAATCTAATATTAAGTGAGTACCAAGCCTGTGCTGCTCTCAACCATATTTTTTTTATTTCTTAACAATTATACTTTCCAAAAAACAAGAATGTCTATCGTAAAATTTGTTTTTATATTGTATTGTGGCCAAAAGAGGCCACTTTTGTCTGTTTTAATGATAACAACTACAAACATAAAATATAGTAGTCCGCTCAATCTTTTATTTTTAGACTTTTTTTATTTATTTCCAAAAAACAAGAATGTAGTCCGATCAATTGAAAACCAACGACTAAATGTGACATTCTTGTTTTTTGGAAATAAATAATAAAAGTCTAAAAATAAAAGCTTGAGGGCAGCAGCAGAGGAGGCTCGGTTTTTGTTAACAAAAACGATTCTACCTTTAAGAACGTTTACGTCGTTATATCCGAAAGCCTAAAAACTTCCAAAGTATGGTTAAACCTATAAAAATAGCTTTTAGGCTTGTGGATAAAGTTAGAAACATTTTTATTATAGGGTTTCTTGATTTAGAAATCTTTAATGTTGTGATGAGGGCGCCACAAGACGGCGTAAACCCTCATAAGAACATCGGTTTTACAAAAAAGTTCTTGTCTGATTGTTAAGGATGGATTTTGTTATGTTAAACGTAATATCAACCCATTGTGATTCCAAGATTGATATCGTTTTAGTATGTTGTTTTTTTTTGGTATTACCAATATTTGTATCAGGAATACTTAAATCATATGAAACGCTAACAAAACTTTGAAAGAATCCCTGATGTGATTTTTCCGCTAGGAGTGTCCCAGGAGTGGAATTTTTGAAACTCATTCGCTGAGCTTAGCAGTTGAAAATGTCAAAATTATTATGGAGATATGAATCTTTCTACAACTGATATGACTTTCAAAAATCGCACTCTTGAAGTATGATTTTGGAAAGTCAAATCAGAAGTAGAAAGATGCATTTATCTCCATAGTAATTTTGAAATTTTCAACTGCTGAGCTCAGCGAATGAGATTCAAAAATCGCACTCCTGGTCTACATTTATTAAATAATCACCACACTTGTTTTGTTTCCACCCCGTTTATTGTATAACTATAGAAATAAAACCCGGAGCGAAATGTAAAAATCCATGAAGTTTTTCTAGTTTAATAGAGTTTTTGCTTAGATAAATGGTTAGTCTTCGCTGAAGCGCAGCAAAGAACAATCATTTATCTAAGGCCGATTTCAGTTTTGATTTAAATATTCCACTAAATATGTTTAGAATTTTATTTGAATAATATATTATGTATGTAACATATTTTAATTTAACTTTGTGTATGAAATTGAGTACCTATTTTAATTTAACACGTTCGCGGACAGTGACCGGCTATAGCAGTGATAACAATAAAAGTTCTATTGTGTCTCGTTCAGTGTCCGCAAAAGTGTTAAGTTATTTCTATATTCAAGGTTTAGAATACTGATCCTTATTATTAAATTGCATAATTTAACCAATTAATAAGAAATATGGCCAAGATCGACTGAAAAAGATAAAAATACATTTATATTAAGACTGATGATCGTACCAACACGGCAAACCCAGTATTTATGTTGATTTGGGTCTTTTATATGTATAATCATGACTAATATGTATTATGATGTCTATATTGAGGGCACATTTTTCCCCAAACATTAGTGCTAGAAATTAACCTTGCAGATTTTTTAATAAATTATAATTTTAAAGTATAATTGTTATTATTTATGGTAATTACCAGAAGCTGTTCTTCAGAGATAAATGTTATCCAAGATATGTATATAGATTATATGTTGTAATAAATTATTTTTGTGTAAATTGCATTTTATTTTTTTGTGTAGCAGGAAATGCAGAAAGACACATAAAACGACAATAAATTATATTCAATAAAACTAATATTAATATATAGTTCGTACATTTAAAACATACAGTAATATAAATGTAAAATTGGACTAGGTAATTGATTTCAATAGACTAGAATACTTAGGAATGTAATCTTTGATGAAGTAATATTTATCACAATAATATATTTAATGCTGCTATAAGTACTGGGTGATTATTCAATTACTTTCCAAATTTTCAGGTGTGCTTCGGATCATCAAACTGAATAACTTTTACTACGGGAGCAAATGTGAAGTAGCAAAAAAAACTGTTCCATACATTTGGCATTACAGTTTATTATGGAACCGCTGATTTTCTTTTGCGATTTCAGGTTTGCTCCCATAGTAGGTAAAAGTTGTTCAGTTTGATGGTCTGAACCATCCCTGAAAATTTAGAAAGTATGATCGCCCAGTATAAAATCGATTAAGTACCGTCTTCGAAGCCACATTCGCGATGATTCTACCTTTCAAGCACCACTAACCCATAGGTTTTAATTCAGCAAGTGCTTCTTTTACAAGCTGTTCTAATTCCAACGGCAAAATAGTTTTGGACATCCTCTTATCGTCAAATACAGATTCATTTTCATTACTTCTAAGATTTGATGATCCATCACTGGTGTCCTTTTCTTCGTCACTATCGGAATATTTACTTTTATCGTAAGCTTTTTCTCTGGATTCATCAGATTTGGATGAACCCATGTCTGGAAGGAATTCCTCCAAAAGCATTTGTGATGGGAATATCGGGATGTATTTCTGGCCATTGCACCAGCTCTCTAATGTCTTTTCCAGTTCTGTTATCCTATTTGCCAGGATCCTGTGAGAATATGAAATATACATCAGATTTATAGGTACAGGGTACAAACAGGTATTCCCCGTGTTCCCACTGGTGGGTAAAGCCAGAGGGTCTACACGGCGACATGACCTCCAGATTAAGGGCCTATTTCACCACTTCTGGAGAAGTTATTAATAGCTTATCTGACAGAACGTTTGACATTATTTTGTATGAAAGTTATGTCAAACGATCTGTCAGATATGAGCTATTAGGAACTTATTCTGAAGTGGTAAAACATGCCCTAAATCTCTTAATTCAAGCCTTTTTCGTTTTGAAAAGGGGTATTTTTAAGTGGAACAAATTTAGAACTTTAGTCTAGGTGAGTAATTAAGCTGATTTTTCGGCTAAAAACCGTAAAATATGAATTTAAAAACCATTTCAAATGAGTAGATAAGAATTTTTGGGATTTATGAAATATGCATGAAGGGAAGTTAGATTATGTTATCATAAAATATACATACTGATTTGTTTTTCGTTGATGTTGTAGTGCTATGGACTTATCGTTCAAGGCCTCTAATAAACCAAGGCATAGAGACTTTAATTCTGCTGCAGAGGTCCTTTTCAAACCTGTTTTCGCGTTGTTATCGAGGAATTCTCGTACTGAAAACGAAGAGAACATTAAGTGCATGATAATGGTAAACGAAAATGATAATAAAGCTCAATTCACATAACAAAGAATGGGCGCGGAGGGTGCAATGTAAAATAATACCTATTTCAATACTGATAGAGTTGACAAAGAGAACGAACGCCCATACGGGTTCCAAGGACGATACATAGTCTAATTATCGAGACATTAGCTTTGCTTTTTTGTAAGCGACACATCTTGACATGCGTCGCTGGCCCACGTCGCACTTTACCTCCGGTATCGATAGCAGCATAACAATTTCCGCACCCTATGACACAGGTGCAAAGCTATTTCTCGTATTTCTCGATAATTTGATTGTACCTACCTTGTTTTTGAGTCATGACATCTGCAAAACCCTTCTTCAATGTAAATGAATCATTTTTATTCCTGTTGTCAAGGAGGGTCTGAAACAGAAAATGGTGTCTACTACGAATGCACAAATATAATTTATTTATTCTATTTTAAAGAAATATCCAGTCATCCCATGACACCAGTCATCATTCTGGGTCGACTGAATCAGCGTTATCATCGGTTTCTACCTTCCCCACTGTTGGGGCACAGGCCTACTCTCTTGGTGACGATGCGTACGGGTATTAGTCCACTATTTGTGGCGACGGGCTCACTCCCCGTCACACTGGACAGAGTTTCGGTACTACTAGTGAAACGTGGATGTTGAGGTTTCAGAATATCTCTGACTACCCCCTTGGTGAATATAGTCGTGAGAATACGATATATTTATATTCCTTTCCAATTGGATTTTCTTTGTCTAGAAATGAACTTTAGATACTGTCGTAAATAATACACTTTTTAATGCAGTAGAAAATGGAATATAATTTATTGTTTTTTTTTGTAAATTAGTGGCGTTTTGCTCGCATCTTGTAGTGCATTTCTGCCAATAACAAGCTAATTTTGGGACTATCGTAATCTTAAAAGTTATTTCATGTACACATTGCATGTGCAAGCCGGAAAGCACCCGTTAAGCGACCGCTCACTAACAGACTTGCAACACAACTCCCCGGAATGGAATATAAATTTCTATCTCAATCCTTAAAATTTAATTTCTGACAATACCTTGTACTTGGTCAATGTTCTTTTAACAATTTCCTTTTCAACTTCCAGCTGGGTTATTCTCTCATGCAAATACTTATTCTCTGTGACTAAAGCGTCAATGTCAACTATAGGCTTCGGTGGGTTAACATCATTATCTTGCTGGTTTTTAACTCTGTTTGACAGGACGTAGCTGATTTGATGGTTCAGACGTTGTACTTTGTTTTTGTAGTAGTCTCTATCAGACACTAGTTCTTCTTTTTCGTCAAGAGTTGCTCTGTAGTCCAATTGGATTTGTTGATACTGTAAAAAAAAGTTATTTAATTGGTCAATTCGCTGCTCGTCTCCAAATATGAAGCTTGATGGTGTGTTAACACCGACATAATATTGCGGACCTATGAGGTAGGTCATCAGCTGCAAGTTGCAACACAGCACATAATCCACCCCCATTTCTTCTAGTTGGTGTTGTACGAGGAGTTTAAAAGATTTCTTAGCAGTTTTAAAATTTATATTTCTCTAGGTCAGGTCTATGTTAAAATTGACGTAAGAAGAGTTAGGGTTGAACCTCATCTGGCAGCACCGCAACGCCTTTTCTGTCGCTCCATCCTTTTCTGTCACTCAGGAACGTCTTTTGCTAGAGCAAATAATGTGGAAGGAACGCGACCGCACGCCGCAGCACCGCCGAGCATCATGACAGAAAAGGATGGAGCGACAGAAAAAGGTGATGCGGTGCTGCCAGGTGAGGTTCAACCCTTAGTCAATCACCTCACTATAAATGTATGGTTTCAAACAGAGTTTACATTCCGAACCCAATCAATTATGTATGGGACACAATGCAATGTAAGCATTTCATAATCATAAACTATGAGCCAAAATTTTACTGATATGGTGCTATGTTTGTACCTTTTTTTGAACTTTCTCAAGATCCTGTACTAACTGCTCGTAATCTTTGCCAGAACTGGACACTGTGGACATCTTCCTGCTTCCGTTCAAGTCTTCTACTGTATCTTTCTTCTGTATTTGTTTCCTTAGAGCCAATATATCACCAGTAGCTTCGTCTAATTTACTTCGTAAAGTCTCCACCTGTGTTTAAAAGTATTTTTAAATAAGGGACAAATAGTTCTACAACAAGACTAGATATAATACCACGAGTTCTAGGGGAGAACTTAACACGTTCCGGGGCAGTGAACGAGACACAATAGAACTTTTATTGTTATCACGTCTATAGGCGGTCACTGTCCCGGAATGTGTTAATACGGAAACTAAGGGAAGGGAAGGAGGTTTACAATGCAATGGGTTGGCTCAGTAAAATGATACCAATAACATGGGCTCTATTTCTGTAGATTTGTAATTTACAGAAAAACGAAAAATATAGTAGGAAATTATGAAGGAGAAAAATATTTCAAAGATGGGAGAAGTGGATTTTTTTTTACAAAACAGCTTATTTACTGACATGCCAATGAGATTTTATTGAATGCTATTTAGATGTAAATTTAATTCGTACTTTACTTTATCATTTTGTAAATGTGGCAAAAGAAAGAATGTCCTTACATTTGCAGAATTTTTAACTCCTGTAATACCCTTTCTAGTCCATCTGATTGGTCTAAGACCCGTATTAATAAATCGAACTCCGTCGCCTGCAGGCTCTTTAGTAGCATACTAATGATCAAGCTAATCAAACTTAAGAGATAGCAGGCGATGGAGTTTGTCTTATTAATAGGCTAGCACAAATGATGAAATGACTTTCTATGGAATGATTTGAATTTTGAATGATGTGGATGTTCTGGTTTCAGAATATCTCTGACTACCCCCTCGAGGAATATAGTCGTGAGCATATGCTATGCTATGCTATGACCAATAACTTTCGATCTTGATATGAAATATGTATTACCTCCAATTTAAGCATGTTGTTCTGGTCTCTGGTCTTCGCTAACATGTCTCCACCACTGATGTTATTGGTTGGCATAAACATGTACAGGCTGTCTTCACGGTCGTGAGCCGGAGGCTTTTTATACTTCAACTGCTCAACGAGTAGTTTATAACGGTCTCGTTCCATACTACACTTGTCTAATTCACTGTTCATTATAGAGAGGGCATCTATTTTACTTTGGAGCTTACTTTTGAGTACAGAATTCTGAAATATTGTGTTATATTAAATCTATGCATGAATGTATACAGGGTGTAAAGTTAAATGCGTTACATAAAGGGTGCTTCAGTCCACCAAACTGAACAACTTTTACAATGGGACCAACATCAAAATAATAAAATTTAAATCAGCTGTACTATTCCATAGAAACTTTCATTAGCTACTTACTTGATTTCAATGAATAAATAAATATCTTGGACATTGTCACTTTTGTCAAACTAATTATCTAGTCACATTATATTAGTACTAGAATCTAGCCTGGACTTGTATTATGATGACTAGACTTCCATGACTCTGGTACAAATCACAGAAATAAATCAAGATAGAAGATTTGAATACTTTATTTTAATTAAAAACATTAATTAATGACAATTAAAACAAAAATTCAAAATAACATGGGTTGTCCAAAACAGGAACGCACGGAACATAAGTAAAACAACTTTTATAACCTTTCTAAGTTGATTTATTTCTGTAGGTACTAATAATTATATTCATCATACAAATATTTGTCCCTTACGGGATTCGAACCAGTGACTCTCGGCACAGCAGGCAGGTTCATTACCGACAGGTGCTATCAAGCCGTCAAAAATGTTGGTCTCATAGTAAAAGTGGTTTAGTTTGATGGTCTGTAGCCTCTCCTTGAGAATGTAATGCATGTTTACATCCTGTGTAAAAAAAAAAGTTAATAGCCTGTACAATAGGATCCTAATAGGCCTTCTCTCACGAATAAGGGTGAGCGGGGGTGGGCCATACTCAAACTCTACCATTATGTACTAATTATAATGATAATAATTTATATACAAAAAAAATGACATACCTCAAGTAAGTAATCATCTAGTTGTTGATCTTGGAATTTTACTTTATTACTGGATGATTTTGTAAACATTATGTTCGATGAAACAACAATAATCTTATGTGATATATTAATTAAAACTACAAATGCGGGGCACCTAAAAGATTAACAAAGTACTGAAATAGGTAATTATAGTTGAAGAGGATACCAGTATCACATTTTGTAAACAGCTAGACATTTAGAGGAACTTTTATGAAAAGCAATCAATGATAAATTAATAGGTAATCAAAGAAAAGCAGTAAACAGGTAAATAGTATTCCAAATACCAAGATTGAGAGAAATAAACCAAATCAACGCGCGCGCGCGAGCAATTTCACTCTCTCTCTTCTCTCTCTCTCTGTCCCTGTTGCCCTCTCCTGTCACTGTCAAAAACAGTGTTGCCAGATCCACACTTAAGAATTGTTCCAGATTGACAACAAAATTATCGTGTTTTTATCGCATCAAAAATTAAAAAATTCTCGTATATTAGGACCTAAAAGAGTGTAAAATGATGTGTGAAATTCAATCATTCTTACCTATATTGCATGCCACTATTTATTGTTTTAATGTTACCTATTTATAGGTAGACAAGTACGAGTTTTTTAGGGAATTTTAGTAAAAACTCTTGATTGAAACGACACAGTGAGGAAATATTTTGTATCTCAATTTTTCTCATTAGAACTTCAATCTTAGTATTAGGTATTTGAAAACTATTTTACGCGATACTTAACGCAAAAATAATGTATATTATTGGAATTTTACGGATAATATTGTTGAAAATAGTGATTTGATAGACAGATTTCATTAAATTACAAAATTATCGTGGATTATCCTGGAAATTTTGTGAATTATCGTGCAATACCCGACTTTTATTTTCTATCGCATGCCCCTCAATAATATCGTGGATCTAGGATAATTATCGCACGTCTGGCAACACTGGTCAAAAATATTTTTGACATCCGAGTGGTTTCATTTTTTTTTTTTTTTTTTTCTCATTTTATAATTTATTATACACATATTAAAGCTCTACATCAATAACCATTAACCTAAAAAAAAAACAAAAAAAAAAAAAAAAAAAAAAAAAACTAATACTACTTACAAATAAAAAATGTCCTCGAAATTTCCGCCGCTTGGCGGCAAGGTGCCCAGGAGGCTGGCAGCGTTACCTCTTTGTATGGCCAGGCTGATGCGCTGACCGAGGTAGCTGCCAGCCCTCTGGTCACCGGAGACCTCGATTAGGCGCGCCGATAATTCTCTAAATAATCGGCTCGCCTCTGGCCCCCACGGACCCAATGTCTCGACCCCAAACGGTGCAAATATGTAAGCCTCGCCGAGGTTTACATATAAGCGCCGTTTGAGGTTTTCCGCGGTAGCCGCCGCCGCACCCGCATTGGATGAGGTCGCATGGACGTGGGACGGTGCCAGTGTATCTACACAGGTAGCGTCCCAGACCAGCGACCTCCCCAATTTCCATGGAACGAGCGTTATTCCGTCGGGCCTCTTCCCATCGCTCCGTATTAGACCTCTAGACCTAGTGGTTTCATTGAATGATTTAATTAACTGTCCGCTTGCAGAAGCGTTGTTTAAACGCTCCAACTTATATGGCATTGAATGAATGAATAAAAAAATGTATATTGTCTGTGGTTCGACTGGCATTTGGCATTCAGAAATTGTCATTTTCTGTGGAAGGGAAGTGTCAAGCAAGTGGTAAGTTGTAGTGTTTGCGCCTTGTTTCGTTTTGTATTTTGTAGCAGTGCAGATGTTGAGTAAATTCTCTACTCGTATCAATTTCGAAGGCCTATTCGATACCATGCGCTCCGGCCAGGACCTAAGGAGCAGGTTCCGTTCATCCTAACATTTGGCGAGAATGGCCGCCTCGGGAACTGAAATCGAAGAGTTCTTGAACGGGCCTCTTGTTTCGTGGGTGAGTGATCAACCATCCGTGCCAATTTATTTCTTTGTGCGTAAGAATGAAGCGTGAGACAAAATAGGTACCTAACCGTTCCGTATGAATGAACGTGTGATCATACTTATTGAAATTACAATTTTTGTGTTATATGCATGATGGAATATGCATTCTGGACACCATCAAGATTGTGGAATGTTTCTATTTTTTGCTATCATTTCATAACTAATTGACTTTGATATTTTCATTGATCATCACACATCTAAAGCAAAACATTAAAAGTGTTACTTTAGAAAGATAATAAAAATAAGAATAACATATGACCCTGTTACTAAAATATTATTCAGGCCAAAACAATTAGGAACGAAGTTTGTCATACATAACACCGATCTAAATCTGTCAAACTAAAATAACGGAAACAGATTATCCAAAATTATGGTCAGATCTGTATGCAAATTCTGATAGTTTATTTGCATACCTTAATTAGTTTTAATTCTTGTTACATAAATATTTTTGTTGAAAATATAAACAAACAACACACTATGGTCATGAAATAATATAAAATTGTTTATTTGATATTAATGGTTGTTGTCTGCAATTATTAACTGTTCTACTTAATGACTTCTAGTTCCCAGATCATTGTTAGAATGTAGAGCAGATAGATTTCTAAATATCTAGGCATGTGAATATAAAGTTTCACATAAATATTTAATATTAGTCTTTCTTTTCCAATATCATTTATTAATAACAGTTTGAGGCATTAAAAACTCTGAATAATAATTGATGTGATGTAATACAACCTGATGTCTAGTCATGTAATGTGTGTTTAGGAATAAAATAATAAATCATTTGTGAATCATATTGTTTTCAGAATAACTCTGACTACCCCCTTGGAGAATAAAATCTTGAGCTTAAGCCATGATGCTACCATTCAATCAATGTTTAACTATTTATTTATCATTAAATCACAAGACAACAATAAATTCAGCACATTTTGTGTTGTTTGAAACATTCCCCATTCTGTTTTTACCCAAGTGCTCCAGAAGGAGGGATGTTTTTCTCTATGTATTTAGTTGACCCATACCAATAGTAAGGTATTGACCAGTAATTATTACTTTTGAAAAACTGCCAAGCGAATAAAAATGGGTGAGGTTATGGTGGGAAGGTTTTGAGTGGAATAAAATACTGATTCTGTGTCTATCAAATTTCCAGCTAAAATCATGCCTTCCGAATCCAGAATGCATTACAGAATACGCATCTCTCTTCAATGGAGAAATCCTCCACCAAGTTTATCTCCAGATAGATCCGGAGCCTTCATGTCATATCACAAAACTGACTGGCTTAGAAGACCAGGCTTTGACCTTGGGCAGGGTGAAAAACTTTGATGCTATTGTCAAGAACGTAAAGGGATTGTATGAGGAAGAACTTGGCATGACACTACTCGTAGTACCAGAATGTATATGCTTAGCAAAAGCTCCAGAAAGCCGGGAGGGTTTGGAAAATATGAAGCTGCTGATTTTGTTACTGCTCGGCGCTGCAGTTCAGTGCCCTAACAAGGAGTTGTTCATCACTAGAATAAAAGAACTCGATGTGGATCTCCAGCATAACATTGTTGAATGTATTAAACAGGTATGATTTAGTTTTATTACAGATTTTGTTTTGTAAAGGATTGCAACTTAGGGCTGTAAGATAGGACAATATCTCATTGCTGATGACTTTTTTTATTATAATGCTGTTTAGTGACAGAAAAACTCAGAGTGCTTCGGCATTTATCTATCATACAATTATGCTAAAACTAGTCAGCTTGTAAAAAAAAAGTTATACAGGGTGTAAATTTAAATGCGTTACAAATGCATTAAACTTTAGGGGTGCTTCAAATCATAAAACTGAATCCGTATAATGTAATCTTTTTGTTCTTGCTAGCAAACAGTCCAGGCATGTCTGGGTCCATGTCCTTTGCATAACATGTAACAATTAAGAGTCCTTGTTTATTGTTTGTAACTACTTAAAAGTCTTGTCATGGAGATATGACATAACACAATCTGTATTATAATCTTACTATGGTAACTTCTGTATAGTAAGATTGTGTGTTATGAGCTAATATTATTCATACTTTAAAAGTGTGTCTAGTAGGGCTAGCATGCCAAATTGATATTGGCATGCACAAAGTAACAAATACATAGGAAAATTCTATTTTGTCAGAAGTGCATGCTATAACTTACTTCTGTAATGCTACCTCCACACACTCGCGCGATCTTAGGCGAGCTCGTTGTACATCAACTCAAGTTTACTTTATAAATTATAAAGTAAACTAGTAAAAACTATAAATTATAAAAAAGTTTGTATAGACTCACACACTCGCCTGCTCGCGCGAGCGTGTGGAGGTAACATAATAACATTAGGTGCAATCGAATTTTATACCTAGGCCTATTGAATAATATAATTCTTAGAAATCAATTATTACGCTGGCTATGCCATAAATGCTTTAGTGCGCGATCTCCACAAGAATAAACAAATATAATGAATTCGTTTTGAGTGAAACTTTTTATTTTAATCATTGAATAACTTGATTTCCTTTTCTCTAAGAGCGGCGCCAGGAAATGTGCGCCAATGTATTTAAATTGATGCAAATTTTATTGCACGAGTTAATAAAATATTGCATGCAGCATTTTAAACTGTTAAGCTCTATTTAAAACAAAGGGTTGTTAATTTGTTATACTGTTGAGAAATGAAGAATTTACATTTACCATTTGTAGTTTTCTTAGGGAGAATTTAGTATAATATTACATTGAAGTCTAAATACTGTTACTGTGTGTTGCTTTTAGTGCTACAATGGTCCCCCATGGTCATTAGCATTATATAAACAAATAGTAGATAAAGTAAAGTAGAATTTAAAGTAAAAATCAGCCAACCATAACAAGGTTGAGATAATACAATGAATGTAGGTAAAAATAGACAAATACTTTACAAAGTTACAAAACTTGACAATTTTGCTATTGCCACAGTCATAACCATTACCAAATAGTGTTTAAATGAGGATCTAACTTATCATTAACTGACATTACCTAGTATTAACCTTGGGTCGCAATAAGGTGATAAATTTCACAACACTAACTTTAGCAATATGGCCCTGATTGGTACTTGTAGTTTAACTTATGATCACGTTGACGTAATTCATGGCTCGACCTTTGCGATAACAAACTGTTTTCATCATAAAAATGCTAGTTTTATATGCCAGTAGGTCAAAATTCAATTCAATATTTATTTGCATCCACGTACAATACACAGCCAAGCATGTATTCAGACTTTGGATTTTCATTGAAAAACGATGAAAAAATTATAGCTGTAATCACTGTTCCATACAAAAATTCGGATTTCGGGGGGGATAAATCCCACCCACGTGGATACATGCTTGTACACACGGCGACACATCAAGCTATACAAAACCAACATAAGCTGGCCGCGCGTAGGTTGCATAACGTAAAACGTCGCGCGGCCAGCTTATGATGGTTTTGTATAGCTTGATGTGTCGCCGTGTGTACACAGCACAGGTTTAACAAACTTTTAGCCAAAGTGACAAAATGTAACAAAATATTCGGAAAATGAGCCCACAAGATGTTAACAAGCAAACGCCAAACTTAAACCTTTTTGTACAGAATCTAAAACTGAACAACATTTGATCTATACAACTTTTGGAATTTTTCTTCTGTACAAACTCGAAAATTCTGAAATTCTTTACGAACAATTTTCAGGTTTTGCTTTCTTTGTTAATGTCTTGTATAATTAAACTATGTATTTATCAACAACAAACAAATATTGTAAAATGCGTTTATTCTTCAATAGGTAACAGACATGCAAACAGTAGTATTGACACCTGATGCAATAGATCTTTTCCAATCACCAACAATGTTCAATCACATGCGACGTCTGGCTAAAGAGCGTGATCATTATCTTCAAAACTGGGCTTCTTTGGTCGTTAACGAGGGCTTGTACGAAAATGAGAGCGAACACAAGAATGGAAAGAATAGGTCCAGCCAGAATGTCAATCAGAGTAATGGAGAAAGTCAACACTTGGCTGTAGAGTTGGCAGATTGGAAAGCACGTTTACGAAAGCAAAGACAGGAACTGTAAGTATTATTCAGAACCAAATTTTTAAAAATGTAATGACCTACAACTTAAACTATGATTAACGCTTTTCAGAGAGGAGAAATCGGAGCATTTGTCAGAATGTCGCGAAGAATTAGAACACACCAAGTTGGTGCTCGCTAAATTGCGAGCTGACAGTCAGGAGTGGTTTAATGAAGCAAGGAAATCTGCAGGGTACAGGGATGAAGTAGACGCCCTTAGAGAGAAAGCCGACCGATGTGACAGGTACGTAAGTAACAAAACTAGGCTATAGGTAAAGAACTATTTTGAACTACCCAGCAGTACATAACGTTTGTGTTTACAGGCTAGAGCAAGAAATTCAGCGTTATCGCGATCGACTAGCTGATGCTGAATATTACAAAACACGAGTAACAGAGTTACGGGAAGATAACAAAGCTCTAATGGAAACAAGAGATGCCTTAGAGGAGCAACTGCAGAGGGCAAGGAAGAGAGCAGACCAGTGCCTTTCATTAGAAGCTGCTATGATTAAGTTGAAGAGGGAAGCCAATGATATTGCCTTGGTAAGTCCAACCTATTATAATTTCCATCTTAAATTTATATTACAATATGAACTGAAAAGTAATCTTTATTTTTTGGTTGAAGGAAAGAGATGCTGATCAGCGAAAAATCCAAGAACTGGTTGAAGAAAACAATCATCTGCAATACATAACAAAGTCAGTTTTAAGTGAAAGTAATAATAGCAATTTAGATTCGGACAATGAGGGTGAGAGCACTTTAGAATCCGGTGAAAATAGTTTATCGGAGCAATTGACAAGCAACGCACAAGCCAGAGCTTTAAAACTTGAATTAGAAAATAAGAAACTCCTTTCAACTATTGACAATTTAAGGGAACAATCAATATTGGAAAGCAGTGATAAGGTGTTAGAATTAGAGAAAGAAAAAAAGAGATTAGCTTTGAAATGTGAACAACTACAAGAGAACTGCAACAGGCTTATGCAACAAAATTCAGAACTTGAAGACGTTTTTAAAAATGCATTAGAGGAAAACAGGAAACTACAAGATTCATTGGACAGTAAAAAAGCATTCATTGATAGGCAAGCAATAGATAGAGATTCTGAAAAGAATAAACTACAAGATTTTGAAAAACATTTAGAATCTCTAACCAAAGACAAGCAACGAATTCAGATGTTGTGTGACTCCATACAAAGGCGAGCAGATGATTTAGAAAAATCATTAGACTCGAGGACTAAAGAGTTGAATGCTATTAAACCTGAGGCCGATAAAGTGACTGGTTTTATCATACAAACAGAAGAATTAAAGACAAAATTAACTTACAGCGAAAAAGAAACACACAATCTTCAACGAGAAGTATATAAATTAAGAGAGGCAGTTGAAGAAAAAGACGTATCTCTCGACAAAATAACTACTGAAATTGAACTAAAAAAGAAAGAAATTGAGAGATTGAGTAGAGAACTAGAGATAAGTCAAAATACGACTTGTAAACTTCAAGACTTCGAACAAAAGACACAGGAACTTAAATCACAAAAGAAAATAGACTCCGAAACTATTCAAACTTTGCAAAAAGATTTAATTTTAGAGAAAGTTAATTTTGATAAATTAAGAAACTGTATGGAAAAGCTTGGTATTAATTGTACTGATGTTATAAACAAAGATGTGAGCATTGAAGATTTGTTGGAGAAAATCATGACTAACAACGACCATGAAGGACTAATAACAGAAATTGGTTCTAAATTCAACTTCACAAAGATAGTTTCTTGTGATTGTAATCACAAAGAAATTAATCCAGACGAAAGCTTGATAAATCCTCAAATTGAACAACTAACTGCGGATCTGGCTACATTACAAGCTTCTCTCGAAAATAGTCAAGCTGAAAATGCTAAACTGCAAGTGAATATAGCTACGCTAAATTCTCAAAATGGTTCTTTGATTTCACAACAAATGACACTGCAGCTTGCCAATAGTCAACTAGCAGCTGAAAAAGAAGAAATCATCAAACAGCTAGAAGTTCTGAAGGATAAACAAGACAATCTTCTGAGAGACCAAGTTGCTTTACAAACACTTCATGAGCAATTGAATACCGAATATGAAATGCTACTCAGTGAAAGAGAACCAGTGAAAATTTCCGTAAGAGACTTAAAGATAGAAAATCGAGAATTAAAAGAGAATTTGGCTAGTTATGAAAAGAAAGTATCCGAATTTGAGATGGAACTAGAGAACCTAAAAATAGAATCAAGGAACTTGACTAATCTTAGAGCTGAGCATTCAAAACTAAAGGATGACTTCAGAAATCTGTTCACAGCTAGCGATAGATTGAAAAATGAATACAGAAATATGCAAGAGGAATACAGAAACCTTAGAAGTGAATTGACACAGTTGAAACTAAAAAATACTGAAATATCAGGAGAGATTAACACTAAAGTAGAAATAATAACTAGTATGGAGCTAGAAATTAACAAAACGAACCAACATTGCGAAATGTTAGTTCAAATGAACAAAAGTTTAGATGCTGACAGGCGTTCATTGATGGACCACGTGTCTCAACTACTGACTCAGTACCATGAACTATTAGCGCATTCGTTGAAAGATAAACAACATTATCATGAAGAAGAAAAAATGTTTGCTGATAAAGTAAATGCCCTGTGCCGTCAAAAGGAGAAGCTAGAAGAAAAAATCATGGAGCATTACAAGAAGCTAGACAACTGCACGACAAAAAGAAGAGGTTTTGGCGCTTCCTTCGTTAAAAGGGTTCGCAAAGCTGGCACGGATTTGATAAACAAAGTTCCGTCGAGAAATAACAAACGAATAGAGGATGCCAGTCGCTCAAAATCGCAGTTAACACTGGCTGGTTCGGAATCGGGTGAATCAGATCAAGGTAGTCAAGACTTGGAGAAGATGTCTAAAAACTCTGACCAAGACCAGGGGTCGTCCAATCCCAGCGTTGAATCACCCAGACACAGTTCAGACTCGAATTTTAGTAGACGATTTGACGAGAAGCTAATGAAGAAATCTGATAATATAGACATGACAGGGTCTATTCCCAGCTTAGATTCGGCTAGGTTGACAAGCGAAAGTAATTTCGTACGACGGCTCTCTACAACATCGATGCATAGCGGCGGTGGAGATGACGCGCTTATAAGAGCATCGCTGCGAAGACGTCCGCACAAGGCTGTTCCACCCTCGCATAGAAACAGTTATCAGGGTTTGGAGGGAGACACAGGATTGCCTGCAGGTAATTGAATGTTAATATCGGATTATTTTATTTCTTACTGTTTTTAAGGCAAATATTCATTTTACTATAAATAATAATTAACCTATTAACCGCCATGGTCTGAAATATAAGACGTACCACATCGAGCTTACAACGCCACTGTCTCATAAATAAGACTATAATTTCTATTGTTTTTGTACTGTTTTTCATTTGACACTGCGCCGGGCACGTTCAATGAAAAATTTTCCGGCGTTTAAAAGGTTAATTAGGCTGGTTTCAGAGTCACGCTTCGCCGGCTCGGGTGGTCAGCGACGCGGGCCACTTGCTATATTGCCTTGTATCGTGTCACAGTGCGAACCGCGCGCTTACCGCCTGCGCTGACCGTAAGCGTGACTCTGAAACCAAGCCTTATAGCTCATGTATTTTTTTCTTTTTGGTTTAATTCCCTTAAGATTGCATCGAAGAAATAGCGATATTGCGATCAGTTCGCCTTGTTTGTACAGACTTCTACCTTTTATCTTAATTATTACTGTATTTTGTGTTTCTAGAGTTTACTCGCGACTTCGTCCGTGCAAATTATATACTTATCAGATTTTAAGTCAAAATATAAGCTATCAAACAAAAAAGTTTCATCAAAATCGGTTCAGCAATTTTTACGTGATGCTGTTACAAACAAACAGACAGACAAAAATTCTAAAAAAAAAAATTTATTTGGAGTCAGTAGGCCTCGCATGCCACCCCCGAAAAAACGATAAAAATCGAGATGTGCCTCCATCTTTATAATCTGAAATAAATAATTTAATTTATTATTTTACGTATGCCAGAAAGAGCGTGCATGACGTTTTTCTCGTTTAACCTTTTGTCTGTCGGAACGTAGATCTACGCTCCAAATTGTGTACCCGTCATCTGTCGGAACGTAGATCTGCGTAATATCGCCGTCAATCGAAAACAAGCTCTTAATATGGTAAATACGGTTTAAATTCATTTAAAAGACAATCGATGAGAGAGCTATTGAATGAATGAATCATTTGATAGAAAAAAATATCCACAATTTGGCTACAATCCTCTGTGATTTGGCGGTTTGTAGGAACGCAGATCTACGTCCACATTCAAACTGAAGTTTCTCGAGTTTTTATAGAATAAACACATGTTTTTTCTATGTTCACTCAAATACATATACAGGGTGTCCCGTAAACCGACGTCAACCCGGCGGATGCTGATAGGTTAGGTCATGACTAAGTAGAATATCAAAATTTGACTTTAGTAAAAGTGTCTTAGTTTTCGAGATATTGACAGTTTTAACACAGATACTGCATAGAACACTTGTAGCCGTGGCACTCAAAATAGTGACTAAGGTAAAGAGTTTCACGAATTCCATAAAACTGTCCTTATCTCGAAAACTAAGAACCTTTTCCAAAAGTAAAATGTTGACAGATTGATTGATTGACAGAATTTTTTTTATTTTTAACCGACTTTTGAAGGAGGAGGTTTCTTAATTCGACCGTATATACAGGGTTTCAGGAAAAGTCGTGCTAGATCCGTTAAGGGCGTGTAGTACCCATCATTTCTGACTTATTTCACTATGAAATACCCTACCCCAAACTTAACCGTTTCCGAGATATTCGAATTTTAATTTTTTAATAAAAATTTCCGATTTTTTTTTATATTAAATTATTATTTTTTTGTCTTATTACTATTATTATTTGATTTTTAGATGTAGGATAAGATGTTTTATGACGTCAGTTATTAAAATCATACATACGTTAATTAAATAGGCCTTAGTAGACGAGTGAAAGCTAAGAAAATTAAAAAAAAAATTAGAAAGTTTATTTTCTTCTAAGGGATATCTAAAAAAATAATTATGGCAGTTGTTCGCCAGATTAGCTTTAAAATATCTACATTTCATCTAACGAGGTATAACAATCAGGGGTTTTATTTAAATTCATAAAAAAAACCTTGGTTTTTAGGCGACAGGGGAGAAGAAAAAGTGTAAATTTACTCCTTAGTCCTAGAAAGTAAAATAAAACAATAGGTAAGCATGAAATGACATTTATTAAAGGTTTCAAATTTCATGTTCTACATGTCTGCCTCTGTTTTGAATACATCTTCGCATTCTTCTACGAAGTCCAGATTTTACTACGCCAGTGGTCAATTTTCTTCTCATTTCATTAGCTACATTCACAATCCTTTGTCTCAATTCTTCCACAGACGAAATTGGATTTGGCTCGCTATAGACCAGACTTCATGTGCATACATAAAAATCCATGGGGGTTATGTCCGGACTTCTTGCTGGCCATGGTAAGGGCCCAGCTCGTCCTATCCATATAATCCGCCATTATTTTTTTTTTATATCCCTTAGAAGAAAATAAACTTTCAATTTATTTTTTAGTTTTCTTAACTTTCACTCGTCTACTACGGCTTATTTAATTAACTTATGTATGATTTTAATAACTGACGTCATAAAACATCTTATCTTACATCTAAAAATCAAATAATAATAGTAGTAAGACACACAAAATTAAAAAAATAATAATTTAACAGCAAAAAAAATCGGCAATTTTTATTAAAAAAAATTTTATGTGTGTTCGCGGATAACTTCGCCGTTTATGAACCGATTTTGATAATTCTTTTTTTGTTGGAAAGAAGATATTTCAAGGGAGGTACCATGATAAGTAAACCAGGATCTGATGATAGCATCCCAGAGAAATCGAGGGGAACCTTTGAAAATCGTAGTGACGGCTAGTGCGTTTGTTAATTTAAAGCACTACTATTAAATTGAACTTATGAATCCACCACTGAAAATTGTGAAATAAACAAAATTTTAACAAAAAATTAAAACCGCCTTCAAAAAAACTAAAAAGTTAAAAAATAATATTGCATCCAATGACTTTTTCGTTCGCATCTTACTACAAAACCTAAAAGTCATCTGATGCAATTTTTTAACTTTTTAGTTTTTTTGAAGGCGGTTTTAATTGTATATTCTGGTTAGGCATGAACTAACCTATCAGCATCCCCGGTGGATGCCTTTTGGTGGATGGTTGACGTCGGTTTACGCGACACCCTGTACATTCAATTTTAAAAATATGTAAGTAAAACTCTAAAACAGTCTACATAGATTGTTTTCTTGCGTATGTCATATTTATTGAATACATATGGAAAATCATGCTTCTAGTAGACAAAATAAACATCAGGTGGGACAAAAAGGTTAGTCTAAAGTTTAGATATCTGTTTATCTTCCGAAGTAACATGAATGTTACAGGTCATTATCACAAATTTTAGCTTTGAAAAAAACGTAGCCGCAAAGAGACGCTCGCGAATTTCTTCCGACAGACAACGCCTTTTCGACAGCACGCGGCCTGACAGACGAAAGGTTAAACGCTTTGTCGTGGGTGGCATGCTAGCCGCGCTGGTATATTTAAAAACCATGTCGTAATCTTTTTCTTGCAAATATCTTCAAAATGTACAGACACACTTCTGTTACAGTTTTATAATAGTTTCTGGGTTAAAGGTGCTTGCACAACCAAGTATTTAAGGCTTGTTTCTATCACTGTCATACGTATGAGCAGTGTGAGAGACAGCGTTCACTTAACCCTTCAACTACCGCGGTCGCGATATCGTCCGATATCCATTGTTTAATCTATTATCTTAAAGCCGGGATGCGAGCGGTTAATACGAAAGATAAAGATATGTTTAACTTAAACAGTTAAAACCTAAATACTTTCTGATGCAAGCCAATCAGGACTTTCCTTTCTTTTAAATAGATTTCTCTCATTATTCCTGTATATTTTACAGCTTCAACACCGTCTCCGGTATTCGGCACGGCCGGATCTCGTCGCACGGTGTACGTAGCCGATGACAATCCCGAAGTTAACCTCAACACTAAACCACAAAGTACTCCAATAAAAGAAAATCCCACTTACCTGGTCTACAACAGGATATCAACAGTTATTGGCGATGGGGCGTGTCAAAGTATTAACAATGATAGATCGACCACCGATCATTCTCGATCTATGCCTGAGCAACCACGGTCTGCTGCAGAAGATAATTTACCCGAAAGAGATGAATTAAGACAAGACAGGAGAACATCAAGTCGAAGTGAAAAAGCTGATACTTCAAAAGAGTCTGCTATTTGGTATGAATACGGTTGTGTTTGAGATGGTAAGGCAGGCAAAACTGCAAATGGTGTGATTGTGATGTTTCCATTTGAATCATATTTGAATGGAATAAAACTTTAGGATGAATAGACTGATAAGATGCCTTCAAAATCGAATAAGTTTACCATTTTGGGAACGATTTATGAAATGTAATGAATGGAATGTTGATATTTAGGTAGTATTTAAAATTATTATAATTATTGGCAATAATGAATTGATTTTAACGAATTCTCGATAAGGGTTACCATTGCATACGTCACTAGATAGCGCCATTGAGGCTTGCGGTAGCTGTTTCGAAGATAATACCATGAGAGCATATTATTCGTTATCGTAAGAGGCATTTTACCGCTTAGTGGTTCCATCATCACAAAATTTACGATTTCTCAAAACATGGAAACCTCGGATAAAAAAGTCAAACACCAATTTACTACAAAACCTAAAAGCTATTTTCAGCTCATAGGTTAAATAATTTTATATTTACTTTAAAATGTTTTAAACCTATAAAAGTATTGCATAATAATAACTTTCAGGCTTTTGTAGCAAGTTGGTGTTGCACTTTTTTATCTTAGGTTTCCTTGATTTGATTAATCTTTAATTTTGTGATGATGGAGCCACTAAGCGGTAAAATACCTATCAAATGTATTTGAAGTAAAATCAATAATGTTGTTGTATTGGTGTTGACTCTAAACTGTGGTAGCCCTCTCTATTCAGTATTAATTTTGGCATTTAATCATTTAATATTATTTTTATTTACATTGACAATTAAAAAAAATAGATTTATATGAGCTTTAACAATTTTACTTCACAGTAATTGGATCAATTTTATAGATTTATGTTTATTGATGAATGAGGGATTTTCCAAAAGCAAAAAAAATAAAAAAGTTAGTTCCTAATTTTTCGATGGATGGCGTTGACCAGAGAGGGGTCCAATAGGTATGAGCAAATAAATAAATAAATATTAATAGTAAAAATACACAGTACAAACCCTTTCTAATTTTGTATTTCCTGATTGTTTGCTCTCTGTGTACCTGTATACTCTGTTTTTTGGTGTCAAATAAAGTATAACTGCAATAGCAAGTATAAAAGCAATTTCAATATTCTTTATATTGAAAAGTGAAGTGACCAATTTAAATATTGTTCGTATATTCAAAATGGATACGAAGCCCATACAGCCAAGTCTGATACTTTATTCGTTTTTGACAGACAATAAATAAATAATAAATAACGCTTTCAGGCACATACTCTGTAATGATTCCAAGTAAGCCTTAGGCTTTTTGTTATGGGAACCATTCAACAACGGCACAAACATATAATATCCATGACCGAACCGGGACTCGAACCCAGGACCCTGGTTTGACAATCCGGCGTGGCAATCATTACACCAACCGGGTCGTCAATAACACCCAGATTGTTAATAACTTGTACTGTGTATTTTTATTATGAATTAATATATCTGCTCATACCTATTGGACCCCTCTCTGGTCAACGCCATCTATTGAGAAATTAGGAACTAACTTTTTTTTCTTCGGGAAAATCCCTCATTGTGATGTGATCCGTTTTTATTGAGTTGAGATTAATATTAGCATTTGAGGCTACCTACTTTTGAACAAGTAGGCTTATTTTTGCCTAAAGGAAATGTGGAGATAATAATTGGAATATTGAGTTTAGCTGATAATATATTTTGCAATAGGTAAATTTCCTTGCCAGTGATAACTGTGACAGCTATTTTAATTTTTAAGTTAAATCCCAGTTAATGATAAATATTTACGTTAAATTAAAATATTAAAGCATAATGTGTAATTGTACAAAAGTAATGATATGGTTTTTAGAATCGTCACATACGTTTTTTTAGAGAAGCTAATATTTCTTATGTAATTAGTTTAATAGTACATGAACAATCAAATTGAACTTTACGTTTGATTTTAGCAGTACAAATGAAATGTTTTCAATGTCCGAAGTGTAAAGTTACGTAATAATAGATTAAACTTATGTAATATTAGGATTAGGTTGCTTTAGTTTGCTTTTTGATCAAAAATTCATCGAATTTGTTTATCTGAATTATCTTGGAGTAACTGAAAAATATTTTTTTAATTTATTTTGATATCTATAGCACCATGATTCTGCTGAAGTAGTTGTAGTTATAATCGGTACTATTGTAATACTGTTGTGGTGCTGAATATTTGTTAGCCAAGTAGGTCAATTAACATCAGTTTACTGAACTATCCGACCAGAAATATCGTAAAACCAGCACGTCTTATTGTTGTACTTAACGTAATAATCGCCTCTCACCGAATTTATATTTCTAGCACATACATGACTTCCCCAGTCTAATTTTTTTATTTTTAAATAAATATTCTGATTATCTCAATGTTATTTATTTATTTCGAACACACAATATCACTATATTTGAAATATGGACAAGTCTGGGAGAAAATACTTATTTTAATATAATACATTTTGCATAATACATTAAAATGTATACATTTAAAATCATCATTACATTAATTTTATGTCACCACGTGGCCTATTGAAAAAAAGTAAATGATTTTGGCAGCACATTTCAATTATTTAGCCATACGAAACTAGGTACCTAGGTACTTATGGAATATCGTGACAAACAATCGATGGGGTGCCAAAAGTGTTCAAGTGAATAGTATGATTTTCGAGAAACTCGTAGAATTAACGGTGCCCAGGTCGCATAAAAATGTGTCCATTTATGTATGGAGCATATAAAAAAAAATTGAATGGGCGCAGAGAAAATTGTTAAAAGTATCAGGGTTGAGCGTTGAGCCTTATCTGGCAGCACGGAATCGCATTTTTTCACGCAACTATCCTTTTCTGTCGCTCAGGAACGTGATTTGCTAGAGCGAGAAAGGTCGCAGCACTGACGCGTGCTGTCGCGTTCCCGCCATAGAGAAATTACGCGCTCCCCAAGGTTTCCGCTATGTTTCTCGCTCTAGCAAATGACGCCAGATGAGGTTCAACCCTTAATAGTTCTAGTAGATACCCTGCCCCTTAAATAACAATCTTCTACTCACAAGTTTATAGGCTTCATTGTGTTTTTGTACGATGATGATTCAACGGAAATTAATGAAGGAAGTGACTGGGATTTCCTAAAATAACATTCTTTGGTATCGATACCTACTGATCTACTTTTAGTCTTGATTTAGTGTAAACAATCTTTCATGTCTTGTTATCAATCTAATATACAACTCTATATTACTGTGGCCAGAGTTTTTAGGCCTCTTCCAGGGAGACGCGGGGAGTCAGGCGCCAACATACGGCGATGTATGATGAGGTGTTACAGATGTAAAAATAAATATTTAAAACTTTTAAGGGAGTTGTTTAGACAATCAAACTGAACAACTTTCACTATGGGACCAACATCGACAGCGCGAAAAAAATCAGCTATCCCTTACATTTAGCTCGAGTAGATTTGTAGTTTAGTGTGGAACATAAGATTTTTATTTCGCGATTTCGGTATTGGTCCCATAGTGAAAGTTATTCAGTTTGATGGTCTAAAAACCCCCTTAAATGTTTATTTGTATTTTTGTAACACCTTGTAGATGTAGAGCGTTCAAGGAGAAGCGGTGAACCGTTGTCATACGCGTCAAATTGTCATAGATTTAGCGTCTCCCTGAAAGAGTTTTTGTTTTACTGATAAAAACATGAACCCAGAACACATTTATAAGTAATGGAAGAATGTATTGCTAACTATGGTAGTATTTATTACATTTCTCAAGTAATCTTAATTGAATTACAAATTTATTGCTCTAAAAGTCTATGCAACCAATCTCAGAGAAAAATAGATAAGCTTAGATTTCAACTATAGGTAGTGACATTGAACATAGTATAAAAATTAGTCCAGAATTAGTAGGGTAAGGAAAATTCTACAGTATAAGTTGCAGTTCTTCAAAACGGGACTTATGAGCCACTACATCGAAGCGTTGCATCAACAGTGGGCCATGGCTCGTCCATATGGCATGGTCCAAGGGGCTACTACATAGGCTTCCCTATTACAGAATTTACAGAGTTTAAAACCTATTATATTGTCCTCTGAGAAGGTGCTCCAAACATACTTTAGTAACTAATCAAATCCTAACACTTATCTACTCAAAGAGATCCATTGCAGCCAATTTCAGTCTTGATTTCCCACTGCAGCACTGGGCATGGTTGAGTAGACACTTTGAACGGATGACCAGACACCACTGCCTTGCGCCCCGGCTCTACTTTCGGCGGAAGATATGACATTACACACTGAAATAGATGATACAATTTAAATATTTCTTGCTCATTAGTTTTTAAGTGTTATGAATTCACTACCTTTTTATGAGCATTTTAGATGAAGATCTTTTATTTTAAATTCAAATTCTCGATTATGCATATAAAAATAGTTATGATTATATACAGGCTGTTAGGGTAAAATTAAAGCAACTGGCATTACTTTAAGGGGTTATTGTACCCATATAGATAGTGAACAACTTTCCCTAAGAAAACTATAGGAAAGACGCAAAAAACGGACGGACGGACTTTCCATACTAAATGCAATGGCAGCTATTCAAACGTTTGTATGAAAAGTCGAAAAAAATTTTATAGCAAAATTCTTCTAATTCTTACAAATACTTACAATTACTTAATTGCACACCAAAACAAAACATACATTTGAATAAATAAAGAATTCTTTATCTTCATTCAAATGTATGTTATTTTTTGCTATGCAATAAAAAACGTGTTTTGGAAAAATTTACTTGAATAGGTGGCAGAGTCAAAAAATGACGTCAAAAAGCTATCTATGTGATATTATTTTGAATAAAAAATGTTGATTTGAAAATATCATTTGGAAGAATTAATTTGAATATCATTTGCAAGAAGTTTGCAAGAGAAAAACCCAATCAAATGTGTCGACCCAAATGTGTGTAGTTACGTAATTACGGTTCAATAGTTATCCTGAAATCACGGCAGTTGCAGTTGTAACATTTCTAAAATGAAGTTGCTTTCGCTTAAATATTCTGTATTACATTGAGTGAGCATTGTTTGCGCGTTGAGGAGCGGTATGGTTCCTACTCAATTGTGGGTTCAGTACGAATCCGCACCAGTCTTCATGCCATGTACCAATGAGATTTTCTAACTTCTGTATGTAATACCAATTGCTCTCTTACGGTGAAGGAAAAAACAGAGAAAACCTGCATACACCGAAGATGAAATTCTGATGCTTATGTGAAGTCTACCAATCCACAATGTATACACACGGTGTACTAACACCCTTACATCCTCTGAGGGTAGGTCTGTGTCCTGTAGGGGGATGTACATAGGCTGATTGATGATGAGAAATTTTATTTTGAAATTCCAATTCTTTTAGTATATTTACCTTTGGTCTATCGTTCTCAGTGGACATGTAACCAACACACATAGTTTTCGTAGTGTGACCCCAAAGCAGTTCTCCTTCTCCGACAAGCGGGTCAAATCTCAATGCCAGCGTGCCACCAAGTCTCTCGGGGACATCCCACAGGAACGGGGACTCCAGAAAGTTGTCCTTTAAGCATTTATCAAGGCCTAATACTGATGAAGGTTCAAGTATACTTTCCGCTGTATTCTTCGCAAGCTGCGTTCTAATTAAATGCTCTCCGCAGCCAGATGTGCAAGCAGCTATAGACGGTTTTACACCATCTCTGCTCATCACAGCCCATACTCCACTGCCAAAAGAAGCCGCTTGACCTACCCTTCCTTCATGTTTCAAGGAAACACCGCCCGAGCTCGCTCCTGATGCAACAACACCATTTGAGTCAACACATATAGCACCAACGGTGTCTAACGGACTAAATTTTATGTCGTTCTGAAGAGAGTATCGTTTCAACTTTCGTTTGCAGTGTTTAAAGTTGCGAAATGATCGTGCTGTTATCATTTTACGGTCGTCAACAATTTCTAATCCCATTCTTTCTGCCCATGATCTTGCTCCGTGGCCTGTGAGGATGCAAGGAGGTACGCGACCCAGAGAGAGGCTCTCACACTGTTTGATGCATAGATGTTTAGCTAGCGTTATGGGGTTCCAAACATTTGAGACGGCACCGCATGCCCCAAAATGTAAAGTTTGACCGTTCATGATTGAAGCGTCACATTCAACTGTTCCATCCCAACTTAGATTCGAACCATAGCCAGCGTTTGTTAGTGGACTATTTTCTAGTTCTGAAAAAAGTGCAAAATGAGAAATGAGAGATGGATTTAAGTTTAGTAATGCAAAGAGAATTTAGTCAATAAAGTACCAATTATAGCTTTCTCTACGGCTTCTACAGCATTGCCGCCTTGCCGGAGCGCTTCAGATGCCTTCCTACAAGCCACATAGCACGTTTTTTGGTATTCTTTCTTCAATGTCTCGCTGTGATATCCCGCCCCTAAAACATTACATCTAAATTAAGACTGCTCTAAATGTTTCTTCGAGAAAAAGATTATATTTTTACTTACCACAATGTACAGCTATAAAGCCATTCATTATAAGTATTTTCCTTTCTAGATATTTTTCTAAAATAAACTCATTGTTTTGTTTACTTTTTACTGTGTTTTTCAGAAAGTAGGTAGGTATTTGATTAGATTGATTTGTTTTGTTTCATCGAATCGGTCATTTTCATTCATTCGTTCAAACCATAGACAATCCACTGCTTTTTTAGGCGATTAATTAAACGCTGAATGTAAATAGGTTCTTAAGGGGCCCATTCACAGTAGTCCTACGCCAATATCGAATCGTAAATTGGTGTTATAGTTCTGCATGGCGTCTGACAACCTAGAGCAAAATGTATGAAATTGCGTCAGTAGTCCTACTTGCAGGTCAGCGTGTGGGCTCTGCTCGCAGTCCTGCATATAGGACTGCGAAAGTGAATGGACCCCCATTAGTAGGTAGCCCCATTTCTTTTTAAATATCATTAAAAGCTCTGATACTTGTCTTTTTTGAGCCATTCGTTAATTGTATTTTTATACTTGAATTTTTTTAAGCCATTCGTTAATTTTATTTTTATTTGTGGGCATTGTTGCCAACCTGGTAGATTTTCCACTAAGAAATAGCGCGCACGAGCAACTTTTGTCTCCGCAACTAATTTGTCTCTCACATCATGTCTATGGGCTTGTGTGCGCGCATGTAGCGACGCAACTTTTCATACAAACCCTGTGGGAGACAAATTAGTTGCGGAGACAAAAGTTGCTCGTGCGCGCTATCTCTTAAACTAAAAATTATTTTCAAGAGAGCTAATTTTAAAATCTCAGATTCTAATTCATATTCAAAAGTATCTTACACTTACAAGTTTATATTATTCGATCATAATTTTGAAAGTGCGAGATTCGTAATTTAAAAACAATGAAAAAAAGAGATCACTGTAATAACTGTTACAAATATTTTGATTTCGGCGGAGGCGTTTAAATCCCACCTATCCACCCCCCCTGGATACGTGCTTGCACCAAGCTTCTTCCAGTGGAGTACAGACCTAGTTATATTAGTAGCTTTTAATAGAAGAAATTATAGGAAACAGATAAAAGTCCATTAATTTTATTTAAATATGATATTACTTTATTTTTATTTATTGTTCATAAACTAACTAGTCCTTTTGCAATGCTAATTAAAAACTAAGAGACAGAGTGGTAAATCAGATGTTAATTATTTTATAACCTTTCCCGTCATTATGACCCCACCGACGAGAGCTGCAATAGTAAACCCTTGGGCAACAATTCTCAATCTCATCATCTGCTGAGATAGTCTCTTCCTGCCAGTCCTGAAGCTCCATAAGCCATATGATAGTGCAGAAGCTGTGGCGAGACAACCTGAAATGAAAAAAGGAAACTAAATTACTATTACTCTATGATTTCATCACTAATAGGTTGGTAAAAGTTTAGTATCCTGCGGCACGAATTTAGGGGAAGGGGGGAGGGGACAACCTGCCTACCACTTCCCTTAAATTTTTGGGGTGAGGAAACCCCGTTTTTATGAAAAAATAAATTAAAGAAGTCTGTGGCTTCAAACAAAAAAGTGGGATGCAGCGACCCGAAAGGAAATATCTAATAGACGGTACAAAATAATTAATTCAAATTGCACTGAGAGAGAAATGTGAGAGTGAGAGGGGAGGTCTTTGCTAGCAGCTGTGAAAACTAAACATGTCATTAAAAAATAGAATAATTAGAATGGGCATTAAAATAATAATAATTGTGGATATAAGACAGCTAATTGACAGACATACGCTAATTGCATACAGTGAGCGAGATAAAATCCACGTTGTTTGTCCCTTTCTGCGTAAGTGGTATTTTAGTATGACTAAGTTAAAATTGCTTAGAAATCTTGCAACCTAGACAAAGGCATGATTTTTCATACATTTTTCTCATATTTCCATCGTTTTCCAGTATACGGGTTCAGCTTATCTTGATAATATTCAATCTACGCATTAGATTTTTGCCTTTCTTCCAATTTGATGTAGGTAGAAAACATAATAAATATTAAGTATTGTCTACCTGAAGGTTCTTAATTTTCAATACAGAGCACAGTGCTATATTACCGCCAAAAATAGATAGCTTCTTACCCAAGGGAACGAAAGGATTTTCGGAAAATTTGCGGCTGAATTTTTCTTTACTCGTTTCGACATGATGGGTACTTCCCATTTCTTTGCGCAGTTGTACCCAATCCAAATCTGTTGGCTCGTCGTTCGACATTTTAAGATGTAAGATTTCACGAGAATACTACACAAAACAATTTATAGTTTTCTCGTTTTATCCTACATCAAAATTAAGTATTATTTTGGTAAATTAAAATATTTAGAATTTTCCTCTGACTGACATGAATTTACAGGTTGACAGTGACAGACGTGACCAGTGTTGCCAGATCCATACTTAAGAATTATCCTAGATAGACAGCAAAATTATCGTGTTTTTATCGCATCAAAAATTCCAAAAATTCTCGTATCTTAGAACCTAAAAGAGTGTGAAATTCAATCATTCTTACCTATAATGCATGCCACTATTTAATGTTGAGGTTTTTAGGGAATTTTAGGAAACTCTTGATTGAAACGACACAGTGAGGAAATATTTTCTATCTCAATTGCTCTCATTAGAACTTCAATTTTAGTAATAGGTATTTGAAAACTGTTTTACGCGATAATTAACGCCAAAATGACCTATATTATGAGGGATTTTCCAAAAGCAAAAAAAATAAAAAAGTTAGTTCCTAATTTCTCGATAGATGGCGTTGACCAGAGAGGGGTCCAATACAGGTCAGTTAACTAAAGCTGGCGCGTTCACAGTACTCACACTTACGCAATTTCACTATACAGGATGTTTAAAAATAAATGATTTTCAAATAATTGATTCATAAGTGTAGACTAACTGAACAGTCCTGACATGATTGCCCTCTTCTAAAACCCGTAGTTGCTTCAGCAATAACACAAATTCAAATAGGTTTTTCAAAAAAGAATCCAACAGCTGCATGTTTCATAGACATTGAAAGTGCCTATAATAATGTACTGATGATTGACAAACTTATTATAAGTTTAGACAATCTTAAAGTAGGCAAAAGTATATGTAGATATTTGTGGAACTTTTTAAGTGAGCGATGCCTTAAAATTAAAGATGACAATGATGAAAAAAACATATCTGTTAGAAATACCACTAGAGGTTTAGCTCAGGGAGATCCTCTCTCCCCATTACTTTTCAACCTAGCTACAATAGAAATATGTAAAAATATTAATAATGTGTTCATATGTCAGTACGCAGATGACTTTGTTTTATACACCTCAAACAAAGATTTGCTCCAAAGCAGGGACCAAATTCAAAGTGCCTTAGATAGTCTTATCATAATATTAGATAACTTAGGTTTAAGAGTGTCTCCGACCAAGTCTCAATATTGTATCTTTAGCAGGGGTCATAGCAGACAAAGCGTTCAATTGACTGTAAATGGGAGTTCACTTAAACAGGTACAATGTTATAAATATTTAGGTCTTTGGTTGGACAAGTCCTTACGTTGGAGCAAACACATTAACGAAACTGCAGAAAAATCTCAAAGATATGTAAATTTATTAAAAGTACTAGCAGGTGCGGAGTGGGGATTACATCCCAAACATTTGCGTAGGATTTATATTTCGGTAATAAGAAGTAGAATAGACTATAGTTGTTATTTATATGATAATGCTGCCAAATCAGTGGTATATAAGCTGGAACAGGTGCAAAACCAGGCACTAAGAGTCATAGGTGGTTTTATAAGAAGTACCCCTATCCATGTGATGGAGAGCGAGTTATGTGTCGTTCCACTGTATATAAGGCGGAAGTATCTGGCTATCAAGTATTGTCTGAAAGTTATGTCACGATCGAATAATGTAACAGTCACTTTGCTGTCGGAACTTGGCACTCTCTGCGCCAACAGTTACTGGTCAAATAAGAAGAAGCCTTTGCTGACTTTATCATATATAGAGACTAAAGAGGAACCTGTTAGCTCGGCTCCAGTCTTGGAAATGTTCACATTACAAACTTGGGTTACTAATCTGAACATCAACAAGTACATTCGATTGAAATTAGACTGCGTAAAACTCACAAAAATGGCAACTGATATCAACATTGTGAAGTTTAATATTTTGTCGGAACTACGTGAAAATTTTCCTAACTGGCATATTGTATACACTGATGGCTCAAAGAGCGCTAGCGGTCTTGGTGCTGCTTTTTATGACCCGTCTAATGGCAATCCAGTACTTGATAATATGTTTAAATTAGAATGTAGCAATGTTTGTATTATGTCATTGGAGCTCATTGCAATATCAGAAGCACTGTCGTATATGCAATCCAGGAATGAGAGGAAAGTCTTAATTTGTAGTGACAGCAAGAGTGCCTTACAGCACATTGCTCGATGCGCCTCTGGGAAAAGAGGTGTATCGATAGCATACACTATTTTGGCCAAAATGGCAGATCTCACTACCGGCGGAGCGGATCTGATGTTGCAATGGGTTCCATCACACATTGGACTAAGGGGTAATGAGGAAGCAGACCTTTTGGCTAAGTGAGCTACAGCGGAAGTAGATGTAGATGTATGTAGATTTTGTACCACATTATTCGGAAATACTGCCAAAATTCAAAAATATTTGTTTCCAGTTATGGATTGATCAGTTTAATGAAAAATCAAAAGAAAAGGGCATTTGGTACAAGTCGATTCAAGGTCTGCCTTCCGTTATACCTTGGTCTAATGTTGCCCGTTTAGGTAGAAAGTATGTGGTGTTAGCGCATAGGCTTCGATCAGGACACATGCCACTGAACAAGTTCGGGTACCCAATGAAAAAGACAAACTCACCAAACTGTGAGACATGCGGAGTAGTTGAGGATGTGTACCACTTGTTGGTGGAATGTGTCCGGTACGAGCAAGCTCGGGAGGCACTGATGGGAAAACTAGAGTTGAGCAGGCTCAATGTAGGAACGTTCCACTCAATTTTGGCATCACCGGAGTCGGAGGCTGCAAGGAGCCTGTTCACCTTTGTTAACTCATCAGTGTCTCAATAAATAGTTGTAAGTTTTATATTGCTATGCATATAAGAATAAAAGGGTACGATGGGACTAACATGTACAATAGGTACAAAAGTCCCTAAATAAAATTAGATAAAAAAAAAAAAAAAAAAAAGTGTAGACTAGAGTTTTTAGTAAAATGGGTGCGTTGTAGATAAATAAATACAAATATATGTGTTACTTGTTTTAATTATGATTATTACATCACACGTGACTGACTGACGCTAACATTTAACATCACGCTGTATTTATAAACAGTAGCAAAAGAAAAACAATAACTGTCCCCTTCACGCTCATAAGATAGACCGCGCGCGAGAGAGACGGGCAGAATTTTCATGATGCGTATGCAGTACGACGTCACGCCGCGCGCTTATTCACAGACACTACACAAGCGCAATGTGTAAATGTGTTGAACGCGCCAGCTTTAGTTAACAGACCTGTAGGTATGAGCAAATATATTAATTAATATTAATAGTATACACAGTACAAACCCTTTCCTATTGTTGTTGGCTTATTATTTAGCAATCTCGGTGTTACTGTCCGTCACCAATGAATCGAGTATCGGACGTGGCTGTATGATAATATATGAACAATAAACGAGAAACAATAACAAACTATAAGAACCTAACAGAAACTGAGAATTTCAATAAAAATAAACCGGAAATATTTAAATCGTACATCAGATTCCGTGAATGAAAAGCAAAGCCATAGACGAAACATTTCGCTCTTTATTAGCAAAGCAATTTCAATATTCTTTATATTGAAAAGTTAAGTGACCAATTTAAATATTGTTTGTATATTTAAAATGGATACGAAGCAAGTCTGATACTTTAGTCGTTTTTGACAGACAATAAATAAATAATAAATAACGCTCACAGGCACATACTTTGTAATGATCCCAAGTAAGCCTTCGGCTTTTTGTTATGGGAACCATTCAACAACGGCACAAACATATAACATCCATGACCGAACCGGGACTCGAACCCAGGACCCTGGTTGGACAATCCGGCATGGCAATCATAACACCAACCGGGTCGTCAATAACACCCAGATTGTTAATAAGGTGTATTGTGTATTTTTTATTAATATATTTGCTTATACCTATTGGACCCCTCTCTGGTCAGCGCCATCTATTGAGAAATTAGGAACTAACTTTTTTTTCTTCTGGAAAATCACTCATTGGAATTTGACAGATAATATGGTTGAAAATAGTGATTTGATACACAGATTTCATTAAATTACAAAATTATCGTAAATTATCTTGGATTATCCTGGAATTTTTGTGAATTATCTTGCGATACCCTCGTCTTCAATAAAGTTCTCTCATTTATAGCAATTAAAAGTAATTAAAAGTGGGTGTTTGACGTTTTGATGCTTCTTTGTAGTTTTTGGAGCAATCTAAAGACGCAGGAAACGCAGAGAAGTCCACAGAAAAGAGGTGAACCGACCGCTTTGCCGCATTACAAATGACGGAACACTTTTCCCATACACCACCATATTTAACTGAACTGGATATTGTTCACATTCTTGACACTTTGTTACGCAAAACAACACCAATTTTACGAACCAAAATTCATTATAAAAAATAAAAATTCTATAAAATATGTGGACACCAAACGTAGCTGACGAATTCCCGCCAAAAACTCCGCGACAGTGGCAGATTTTTTTATTTTGTATACCAGGCGGAGGACATTTGCCTTTTGGTGGCTTTTTCCGATTCAGTTTGCATAGAATGTGCTGCCATCTATTAAATATTTCGCAGAACTATGAAAAAAAAGATTTTATTGTCTACTAGCTGTTGCCCGCGACTTCGTCTGCGTTACCCGGATAAAAAGTACCCTATGTGTTAATCCAGGCCATGGTCTATCTGTATGCCAAATTTCATTCAAATCCATTCAGTAGTTTTTACGTGAAAGAGTAACAAACATCCATACATCCATACTTACAAACTTTCGCCTTTATAATAGTAGTAGGATAGGATATCAATGTCAAATTGACAAATTCACAAAATGGCTACCTATCTTGCGTAATGTGCGGGTTGTTTGTCGTTTTCGTTCAATTTTGTGCCAATTTAGTGATGTTTTGGAGTTTCTGTTGTTCTCGTAAGAGAACATTGGTAGCAATGTTTAGATTACAGGAATAGTAAGGATACTGGAATTTCACTCGATCGGTACGGGATTGAACGAAAACTAGCATTCAAAACAATAATATCCATCGGTATGAGTAGATATAAGTAGGTATAGTGTAGGTTGAATTATTGTCGGTGAAACATAGATGGCGCTAGCTAGCCTTCAATTTGACATAAGGTGGATGCATAATGTTGCCACGAGTGGGCTCTCTTTTCTAATATACTTATATTACTCTTTGATACTTACTATCTCTATGGCCGTGTAGTGTCGAGTCTATGGTAAAGAGTTTTTGGCAGTTATTTGTTAGCTACGTGTGGAGTCCTCATATTTTATTGAATATTTATTGTTTATAGTGAGTTTTGGTTCGTAAAATTGGTGTTGTTTTGCGTAACAAAGTGTCGTGCAAGTGAACAATATACAGTTCAGTGAAATATGAAAGTGTATGGGTCGTAAACAGGAAAAGTGTTCCGTCATTTTTTAGCGCGGCGCCGGTTCACCTCTTTCCTGTGGACTTCTCTGCGTTTCTTGCGTTTCTAGATTGCCCCCAAAAACTCCAAAGAAACGTTAAAACATCGAACTCCAATGTTTTAATTGCTATATATAAGAGAATTTTATTGACGACATCGGTTGTATGGGATATTATAAGCCCTTTACCTTGAACAGAACCAAAAAAAAATGTCTATGGTAAATTCATTCATTCTTTCTTCCTTTCATCCATATTTCAGTCATTCAGTTTCATCAATCAATCAAATCCACAGATTACTGATACGACAGTGAAATTTTTACTTAGTTCCAACAGATCCGATGTGGCGCTGCTGTCGTCAAGCTAATTTATATAGAACTACTAATTATAGGTATGTATGTTACCGGCAATGTGCATAATTCTGGTATTCTGTACAAATACAATACCTAGGCAATGTACAGAATACCTGGGGCGTCCAGGCAATCTATGAAAATATTATGAATAATAGTCTATTACATACTTTACCTAGGTAATGTTTTCAATCTCTAGGGATTGTATAGAATATCTGCTGGTCCACCGGCAATGTGTAAAGTAAATAAATGTTGGTGTGTATTTACCAATATTATGTCTGTAAGGACTTAGGTGACATCCCGCCAGTAAAAAATCTCACCACAAGACGAGTCACTCGCCATGTCATTCATGTTGCCTAGGTTCATCGAATTAATCTTTTTGTCCATGTTGTTCGAGTTGTTAATGTTGTCCAAGTTGACCAAGTTTTTAGAGTTGTTTAAGTTTTTCGAGTTGACCAAGTTGGATTGGATTACTGGTGGGATGTCACCTAAGTCCTTACAAAATTAATACTGATAAATAAAGACCAAAATCTATTTACTTTACACATTGCCAATGCGCTATTAACGGGACCACTAAGTTATGCCCAGTTGTTCAACATTACTGCTTTGTAACCGAATACATTTGAAAGATTTGAAAGGACTGGAATGTCAGCGGCAATGTATGACAGCTGGGCATAACTGATGCATACAAAGGTGACATTAGAGACAAGTGCCATGCTTAGGCTTAGTTATTGTATGACATGATGACTCTATGGTTATAAAAACTCATTGCCAGCAGGTATTCTATACAATCCCTAAAGTATGTAATCGACAATAATTCAGGTAATGTATGAAATATACATTGCCTGGACGCCACAGGTATTGTATACATTGCCTAGGTATTTAATAGAATACCTGATTATACAGATTGCCGGTAGCAGGCAATAATATGGATATTTGACCAAGGAATAAACCAATCAACGATTTTATTATGTCATAGAACGAAGAAGAATTAAAGCTTCTCAAGGATTCAAACCAGGGTCCTGGGTTCGAATCCCGGTTCGGTCATAGATGTTTATATGTTTGTGCCGTTGTTGTATGGTTTCCATATTAAACAGCCTAGTGCTTGCTTGGGAGCATAACAATGCATGTGCCGGTAAGTGTTATTTATATATTTATTTATTCTCAAATTAAGGTGGTTTCAGTCCATATAAAAGTTTGACGTACAATACGCGTAGACGGAATTAATAAAAGTAATATTTTGTATATGGAAAAATAGTTTAGAAAATATAGTTGCCGCGTCACAAATAACATTTGCAATTTATAATATAATTACGAAGATATAAAGCTATTAAAATTTTGTATGAAAAATCTCTGTAAATATTTTATAAATTGCAAATGTTATTTGTGACGCGGCATCTTGATTTTCTAAACTATATTTCTATATATACAAAGTTACTTATATTAATACCGTCTACGCGTCAATACGCGTAGACGGTATTAATATAAGTAAAAAAGTCAGTAAAGTGCGTCAAAGTTTTGTATAAAAGTGACCCCACTGCAACCACCTTAAGTGAAAATGCCATAAGAAACACAACATTTAAACTTCTCACACAACAACACGGCATGACGCTGCTGCTTCTGTAAGTTGAATATGGCGTTCTTAGATGATGTTTTATAAGGGAAAAATATAACCCTCTTTCTGGCGCAGTCGGGTAAAAAGTGACTACAGCGCTACAACGGATCTATTGGAACTAAAGCTGTCCTAGGCCTGATCAAATCATCAACCATCAACATCAAATTCATCATTCATTCTCATTCAACGCTCGCACTTTTTTACGATACATTGGTTTCGTTTCGTGTTATATTTTATTTTCAAGTGATAAAATGATGTACAACGTTATTGCTTCAAATCTTCCTCTTGAAACTGTAAGTAAAACATCCATATGATAGAAATATATGATTTAATTTTAGATAACATCTGTTTACACGTGTTCTTACCTGCTTTCCATCTTGTCATGTATATTGCAGATGGAACGGTAATGTGGTTACCTACCATAACGTACATTCTATAGTATAATAATTAGTAATGTTCTAAGTAATTAGTACATAACAATATATTTTTAGTTTGAAAAACAGTTTGTGCTATCACAGCCTAGATTTGATAAATGGGACAATGAACATCAAGGTGCCATTCATAAGCAGTGCCGCGACACTGAGAACAAAATCGTAATTGTATGAACTACACTAGATTGTATGGGCTCCAAAGATTTAATACCCTAGCTCTACACTAGCTTCTTACTATTATGGATTTCGAAGCTAGTTGTGCAGTGCCGACTCTTCTCTTTGTTCATAAGTGCATCCTTTGCCTTCGTTTTACTTTTAAATTGATGTGGAGCAAAGACAATAATAAATCACTACACTACAGTCACAATATAGTGTGCTAAAGTGTGGAACTGTTGATTGGTAAATAGAACTGGCCACTAACCTTGGGAAAATATGTTGGTTCAAAAACAAACAAGTTTACTTTTGCCAATTCTAATTTTCTATCTTGTATTGTATACATACATGCATGGTTAGATGAATGGACAGTTATACTTATACTTATAATTATTTATAAGCCCACCACATCCATTTGTTATGCAGGCACTACATTCTCGCTGAGAACGGACGAGAATGAGAGCGTGAATGCTGCAACATCATGAGCCATAGTATTTCCTCTCGTGAGAGTGAAGTGCCTGCTTTATAGCTATGTGTGTGCGTTTGTAGCCAGTGCAGCTTCCAACATAAAAGTGGATAAAAGATTTAGCTTAATTACTTTAATAATATGTCGGTAGGCAGTACATTTTGACTTGTTTGGCATATTAATATACTAGCTGTTGCCTGCGACTCCTTCTGTGTGGACCTTAAAGTATATGTATGTAAGTATATGTGTAAGTATATGTATATGTGTTAATCCAGAACACATTCTATTTGCATACCAAATTTTATCCAAATCCGTTCAGCTATTTATGTGTGATTGAGTGACAAACATCCAAATGTTGATATTTATAATATTAGCGAGATTCGTGGACAGTGCAAATCTCAAAATGGTAGATACAAATGAGCGTTTTTATTTTGGTTTTCTAGTGGATCAATAGAAAGGTGTTACGGTCTGTGCGAATAAAGGACAAAATTTCAAAAAATGTTTCTTTAAAATAATAAATAGGGAGAAGATGATCAAAAAGATGCCAACGCATCGTTTGATTGAATATTTCATTAATTACAAATCATTTTAATCGAAAATATGAAACTTATTTCGTCTGACATGGTTGTAGGCTCGATCCCTTGGCCTTTAAAAAAGTCAGGACATTAGGAACTAAATTTAAAAAGAAAAAAAAGAAAAAAATTGTCATTACTGTATTGTTATAATTAAATAGTAATTTCAGCTATTATCTTCCCGTGTCCCCATACTGGTGCTGGGTGAGTTTCCTTTTGCCCATTCATTAGAAATGAGGGCAGCACAGGACTGGTCGTTATGGCGATCCTTGGGAGGAGTCCTATGTCCAGCAGTGGACGTCTATCGGCTGAGATGATGATGATTCATTAGAAACTTCAAATAATTTGAGCAGTAGAGCACTGGCAATGGGGGCAACATATCAATTTAGGAAAGGACCCAAACTTCGAAAACCATTTGGAGATAATGTCTGAATGATTTTTCTATCGATTATTTCTCAAGTTATAATTATGGACAAAAGTTATAAATAACAAGCTACGCTGAATGGGATGAATCTGAATCTAATCATCATTTGACATTTCTTTCTTACCTTGACCGATGGCTAGGATGTCAGAAAAGTTCATAAAAAATAAAAATTGTTATTATCTTTTGGTGGTATTTCACTGGCTGTAGCCCGGACCTTTAGAAGGCTTGCGTGGGGACACAGGTCCAACAAATAGAGGCCCCTTTGAGACATTTTTATCCAAATGCGATGGGATGCACCAACCGTGGTCTATCTCTGAATCCATGAATCCATTATGCAAATGCACCAGAAGACATACAACGTTTGGTGCAGAGACTATTGTAGATAGGACAAAATACTATTTGGGTTATGGGGGTGAACTTGGTGGGTCGGGAAATCTGGGTTATTGCAGAGAGATTATTATTATTATTAGCTTTTCGTGGGTTCGATTCCCATGGGGAAATAGTGAAATGTCACTTTGTGCGTTTTTCCCCAGTTGGTTAGGACATTGCAGGCTGAATCACCTGATTGTCTGAAAAGAAAAATGATTCCGTGCTTCAGATTCAATTCAATTAAATTTATTTTATTTCGGAACAATAATACAGTTTTATTACACTATTTATCTGCCAAACTGCAGAGCAGTTTGTTGGCAGTTAAATACAGTTCTCACACTTGGGTACGATATAATATATATTTACTGGCATGGCATGTTAAGCCGATGGTCCTGGCTACTTTATCTGGTGGTAGTAGTTGTTACATAATAACCACGTCGGAGGCCCTAAGGTGGTCTGAGGAAACTCTGACACCAGGGCTCTGACCACACGATAATTAAGTAGAAGCTTTTCCTATAGGTTTTTTTAAAATGTGTATAGTACACCAGGCATTCTGGTCCACAAAAAAATAGAATTGCCAGACCCAGAATTATATTTGCTATAGCTGTCACATAGATCTCAAACTGTTACTATGGACTTAACCCTGTATCAGCTAGGTTGCTTGTGCACTACATGGAATTGTACAGATCCGGATCTGAGAAAGTATTAATTTTGACTGTCACATTCGTAATTCTTTCTCAAATCAAATGTCAAAACCCATACTATTTTCACACACAGATATTCTGTTTTCTTAGCTAATTCATATTTTTCAGTATTATCCTGTACCTACATAATTCTACATCGGATTTTTTTCTTCTTTACAGATGGTTTCGCCCCACACCAGTCTTAAGTTTAGTGAATCTCAAGTGTCTTGAGCAAACTTATTAGTTAATATTTAATTAGTCTAATCTATTTCTGTGTTATAACTTTTAAAAGCGTTTTTTTCTCTTTGAATGTCAATTCGTTTCGCCGACTGAGGCAATCTTATCATTTGTGCTTAAGATAAGGCAATATTCAGTCTCCGATTTTATAACAAGAAAGTTGTGTTTATTATTACCTTCAAGTGGTCTTTTCTTGCCTTATTTATTTCTTGATTAATTCTGTACTTTGTCAAGATGTCCACTGATCCAGAACTTAGAGATGGAATTACTCTACCCGTTTGGATGAAAAGCAAACCTACAAAGTGAGTACTAGATTTATTAAAACCACTTTGCTTCATTATACACCCCTAGTCCTAGTTGCTTATAAAAAAAAAATAAAGGTTGTAGTCAGACAATGAAACTAAACAAGTTTTCTTGAGGAACATGGGTCGAAAAGTGTTTCCATACTAAAGTGCAGATCAACTGATCGATTTTGTATGAGAGGTTCAGAAAAAATCTCATTTTATAATAATTAAAAACTAGTGGTGTATAAAGAAATGTTATTATGAACAAGCAAAAATCTGTTATTTTGTTGTTGCAAAATTCTTTTTGTTGCAATACAATATTTTGAGAGGGTATGTATGATATTTGTTTTTTGAAATAATATGTTACTATACTTACTATTTTTTGAACTAGTTAATTAATTACTAACCAGTTTAACTTGCTATCATGGCACCAGTTCCACCATATCTACAATCAGTACAGAACGTGCAATACACGCGATTGTGTTTAAACAATGCCAAAACATGTTTTTCATTCTTATTTCCCTCGCCCATTGAGTAAAATGTTTGTTTTACAACTTTTTTAGCTTCCACCTTTGTTCCTTACATTATACCGCACCGCAATCAATTTATAAGTAATTTTCCATCTGTTCGTGAGAGGAAACGATCAAGGGTTTGCAGCTCAGACTATTTAGTTACACAGACCACAAAAACATTTATACCTTATTCAGGGAGTCTGTGTGGTATGGCGCTATCTCTGTCCCACATTTGCATACAAATGATAGGGACAACAAATGAGACTGCCCCGCCCATAGGCTTAACCGACCGGTTTAAAATCATAAGGCCTGTTCATACTGTGTATAAATGATTTAAAAAAAAAAACTTTTTTCAGAAGTAGTTTTTCCAAATTACACATTTGGTACATTTAAATGATATAGTTTTCAAAATTAAACATTTCATACATTTAAATGTAAAATTTATGAATAAACAAATGTGTAATTTTTGATCGCAACTATAACACTGATTTAATAACATCAAATTCTTATAAATATTAAAAAATGAACAAGCAATAAATTAAATTAAATAGTAAAACATAAGAAATATAAAAAAGGCAAGGCAAGTTCAACCCAGTTCAAACATTCACAACAATGGCAGTGATGAGTACTTAGGAGACGTCTGAACGGTAACGGTACGAAGCGCATGAACAGACTAAAGATGACTCGCAATATGAACGCGGCCTATGCGCCTTATTTTCGTCCATTCACGGGCAAGATAAATTTTGGTGATTTTATGATTTGATAAGCAAGTTAGTCATACTCGGTCGGATACCTAGACAAATGACTAAATGATGTTTACAATTTTATTGAAGAATAGGAAAATATACTCAATTCTGTAGAGGCGCAAGATTTATTGTCACACAAAAGGTACCGAATTGAGGACACTGATTGTACCCAACTGATCTCGTGATCAGAGTGCACCTTTCGTGCGTGATCCATTTCCACCGGCAACGGATCACGTGATCAGTGCGGATTAATCCATTGTATTGATTGGTGTCAGTTTAGCGATTTTCTTTAACACTTTAAAAATTAAATTCTCAAATTCGCTGTCCGATTCTACCAAAAGAACAACTCAATAAAAACAACTTAGTATTTTTACTATGAAAAAAAATACCTGTTGTAGCAATGTTTCTAACCACTCCGAAAGGGATTACGGTCGTCTATGTGAAAAAATCTATTATTCACAAAAAAATTATCTAGACTATAAGTAATGAAAATGATCACAAATGCTTACTTGAACAGTTTTTTTTCGTATATTAGAGACTGAATATAAATGTTGTTGTTTAGTGGTAGGCACCTACAGTTAGTAAAGATAATGTAAAAGTTATTAATACAATCTGTCAACGATTGTATGTATCTAACTGCTGATAATGATAAGTCTGCTGATGTCACATCGATTATTTCTACTGTTTCTTTTATGCCTTGCATTACAGGATATTCTTATTTTTTCCGGATAACATAACATTGATTGATTACTTAATTTGCTGTCAACTCTCGAGCTATTGCTTTACAAAAAATTTGTTATGTTCATTGCTTTGCACGAATTTGAATGAAAGGTGAAGTACATACTACCCACCGAAGTGAAGACACTTGTGAGAGTAATATGCCTTTGAACATATTTCCATATTGTAAGACCGTTTAATGTTTAGACTAAATCGGTTCGGTTTCGGTCGAAAAAGAAGTAGATATCATTCTTGGCTTGTTGAAATAAAAATAAATATAACCGAACAATAATATTTCGCTATGATAATGATATCATTCGATCCAAGTGCATAGTTAGCTTGAGTGGGTTGTACCTGCCTATAAATTGGTAAGGTTGCTGAAATTATAAAGATGATGGTTTCTTAGCTCAGTCCTCAAACTGCATTTACAAAAAAATTATGTGTCGCAGGGATTTGATATAAACAGAGATTCGGTCAAATGATTTAATCATATCACGGAGGTTGTTAAAATAACAACGATCTTATCATTTCCCTAAACAAATCTAGTGATTTGATTAAATCCTAAAAATGGTTTAGTGAAATGACGAGTTCTTTTCGTCATCTCATTCTACCAGTTTTGGGATTTCATCAAATCACTAGATTTGTTTAGGGAAATGATAAAATTGAGCTGTGAAAACAAATGACTTAATCAATAAAGAACGTTTTCATACGCAATAATCAACACATATCATGCATACCTTCCTACTATGTAGACGTCGTCGGTCACATGTCGGGAAGTGTGATTATTGTTCGTTTCAAATTAGATAAGGTAGGTAGAGGAAGGTGGTACGTAGAATACCTAGGTCGTGTGTGAACTGTGATCTGCATCATGCATTTACACTGTGATCGTGTGATAAGTGGAAATAGCCACTAGGAAATTGCAGGAAACGGTACTGTAATAGGAGAAGCAATTGAGTAAAACGTGTTTTTAATTTGTGACAAACTTTACAAAACGCAATAGATACATAGGTTACCCCGAGGTACGTGAATTAAATTTATTTTTGAGTGAAATTATGCACGTTGATTTATAGGATACAACCACACTTCTTTCTGTACTGCTCCGTGGATAAACCCATCACGCGGGCCCAGTGTGCTGGCTATACATATGTTTGTAACCCACGATTTAAGTTTTATTGGCAATGATGGAACATTGTCTGCTTTCAATACAAACAAGGCTTGGCATTATACAGTGTAAATTAGAGGTTCTTCGCTAGCTGCCTAATGATCAAAGTGACGTCAAGACTTTACGGACGATGCGATGTCGTTTGTCGGCTACCTATACATAGCATAGGTACAGTATCTACAGGTACAGTATATCTATACAACAGTGAAGAAAAGAAAATAATATACGTATTAACAAGACATAGTAGGTAAAATCATGAGCATTTTATGCTATGCTATGGTAGTAGACAAAATGTTTACAAATTAACTTTTCAATTAAGATTCTCGTAGTATTACCATAAGAAAAATTAATTTTAAAGATTCATAGTGGAAGTTAGATGGTCCGAGTTCACCGTTTCAGTTTGCGGAGGGCTGTCCCTTACACCCTGTATAGGATCCAACTTAATATGCTGACGGTTTTTCAAGAGGATGATCATGATCAGACCATCAAACTGAACTACTTTCTCTATGGGACCAACACCGGGTTTTATACATATAATATAATTATGTATGGCTCTCCCGGAATACATTTAGGTCGAGTAGTTTTGCAGTTTAGTATGGAACAGCTGATTTTTTTTTCGATTTCGGTCTTGGTCTCATTGACAAAGTTGTTGATTTTGATGGTCTAATCTTCCCTTTAAAAAACAGTCAGCATAGTAAGAAGGACCCTGTATAGATTGTAATAAAAATGAAATAGATTACAGTTGTTGACTGTTCGCTCCTGGTGCATCGTATTGTATAGGTTGCTGGATAACCTTCGTTTACTAGTAGAATGCAATTCGCTGTTGCAATTCCGCTTCCTCTCCATATAACATACTACATAAACCCGTATTAGCTGTTACTGTTATTGTTCTAAAGCGCATCGATTTATTTACCTTTGGACCAAACCCAAAATGTTCACACGACTTGAATTATTACTTGAAACTCTTGGCAAATTCATTTTCACACTAAAATACGTCAGAAGTAGCCAGTAATTATGCTTGAACGTGTCGTCTTAGTCAAAAAGAAAATGAATGTGATTTGATGGATAAGAATAAAAGAAATTGGTCAGAGGAAAAACTACATACAAAAGGATAAAATAAACATAATAAAGCTAAAAACAATAGTAAAATTGTAGTCATTGCTGATTTCCAATTTATCGAAATTATGAGCCATTATGTTTGTATTGTAGTTACTATCTTTTAAATCGCCTAAACTGGTCCCTTTCGGTGAAATTGAAAAAAGAAGAAAACATCCAAAATACTAAATATACATGACAGTACAATAATTACGAGTTTTTTTGTTTTTTGAAAATGTTGTATAATTTTCTAGAAATTAAAAAAATACGATTGAGGCCCGCACTGTTAGCTCCAAACAAGTTTACAGAATAATATTGTTGTGAGTTTGTTGACGAAATGACGGGCTACGTAGTCTGTTTATCTATTATTTAGATAGATGCTAATTTGCAAGACTCGATTACTTAGTCCACACAGAAAAGGGGGCACGACTGTGACGTATGAGACATTTAAAAATAGGCGTGTAAATTAGTGTCATGCATTTTAAAATGAACACACACGTAAACCCTATCTTAAAAGGCTTCTTGGGCTTTTTATTAGTTTTTTATGATAAAATAGGAAGAAAGGACATACTTACATTTTTATTGTTATGAATGTCCCGCTTCTAGCCCAGCCATTTTACGGTTTGAGCCGGGACTAATAATAATTAACATTTTTTTCGGTATAATATTGAAGAGCCAATTTTAGCCTAGAAATGTACCAAAATTAAAAAAAAATTACGTCAGCAACAGTTCCAATTTTAAAATTTAGCTATTATCTCGTTCTAAAAAACCTGGTGGTTAATTTTTTTTTTTTGCACATATTTTATATTCAGGCTTTATACATACTAGAAACATGGTGTGATCATTTTTGTCTACTTAGAAGGATTTGAAAAATTCATTCGTATTTTCTAATAAATACCTCATTTTTAAATTTCAATGCCTATATTATTGCTCAAAAATAACTTATATTGTTAAATCAAATACAAATGAGTGCATTGGTATTAATATTATTAATTTAAAAGCCTTCTGGGACACACAATTTTGATTTCTATGTTGCTTAGCAATTTTTTTTAATATGGTTTAAGACAGTCTTTTTGTCACTAAATGGTGCCGGTTCCAGTTTAAAATTCCAATTAATAATTAGTTCCTACCCCGCCTAACAAAACTCCGTAAAATGACTGGGCTATTCGTTGATAAGTCGATGATAAAATAATCAACGTTTGTCAAAAACATTTGTCACGATGATGTTGGAAAATAACATTTTATAAAATATATTTTTTCATGAATGTTATGTAGAGGAGATAAATTAACATTAGAAATCGCTAGTGTCACGTCACTGCTGTTAAAGAAATAATGGTACGAAAGGCGATTTTGTTTTGCTTAAGTACATGCTTTATACAATTATTGTAGGTAGGTATTGTTTCATTTTCTAACTCTTGGGAAATCGCCAGTAAATATTACAGAGTCATTGCCTCGCCTAAGCAGGTAAAATTTTCCGCGAGAGTGTTATGTTATAGAATTTAAAATATCTGTGTGTGCCAGTTTTCTAGGATAGAACGAAGCACATTTTTCAAATATTCTTATACCAATAAAGAATACAAATTCTTCTACCAAAATCAGCTACCAAAACTTTACTAAAAGCACATAATAAATACTAGTACAACCCTAAGAGCTCAACTTTAAGGTGGTTTCAGTTCAGACAAAAGTTTGACGCACAATACGCGTAGACAGAATGAATAAAAGTATTATTTTATGTATGGAAAAATTATTTACAAAATCTAGTTGCCGCGTCACAAATAACATTTGCAATTTATAATATGATTACGAAGATATAAAGCTTTTAAAGTTTTGTATGAAAAATTTCAAAGCTTTATATCTTCGTAATAATTTTATAAATTGCAAATGTTATTTGTGACGCGGCATCTAGATTTTCTAAACTATTTTTCCATAAATACAAAGTTACTTATATTAATACCGTCTACGCGTATTGTGCGTCAAAGTTTTGTATAAAATTGACCACTCTGCAAACCACCTTAAGGCGTATGCCCCACTGAACGACCTTGACCCTTACAGACCCTTTCCCGCCTCGCCTAAGCTACGTCAACGTAGGTATGGTCTACCTATGTTGGACTGGCTTGTCCTTCATTATGTCACTGTGGTGCCGTCTAATCCAGGGAAACCAAATACGTAAAGCATGTAAGAATTCGCACCAAATTTTAAAATTATCTAATTAACTCGTTAAAAAGGCCATAAAAAAATTCGCAAGTAAAAGTGACTTCAACTTATAATGGCAGTTATTTGTAGGACTTTTCTTTCAGACAGATTAAGGCGCTCCTTTGAACACAGTTTTCGTGTTGTATTTTATAGAAAAATAAGAAATATGAACAATGACAAATAAAGCCGAGATGTTGAAGATCTTTGCTATATTTTTCATGCATTTGTATGTCTTTCAAATAACAAGAAAGTTTCTAAAAAAAACAGCAAAATATGGCCTGGCCCAGCGTTTACCTAGTGGCGCGTCTTAAGTAGAAAACATTCAATACAGCGTTACAGAAGCGTTCATTACATTTCTCACTAGATATCCATACAATGCTGTATACTTAAAGCTGCAGTGCTGACATGAGGAGCCAGTAGTAGCAAAAAATGTGCCGGTTTCCTAAAAAGATTCCTAGAAAGAACATTTTTGATTTGTACCCTTTTTGTACCTGACAAAACACACAAACACACTGTGTGTTACTGAAAGTAACTAAGAATTAACACTCAAATAATTAAGATTCGATTTCGAATAGCTCTAAAACCTCGTTAATATGTTAGGAAAGTGATACCTATTCATTTCATATTACGAGTATAGGTACTAAATAATATTATACAACTTGAAACGTTGAAAGAGCTTGTTCATAACATGTCTTTGTCACATAGACCATCTGTGATGTATATATATTCAATTGAATTCCCTCTAACTCATGCAATGTTTTGGTTGCAACACACTCATAACGTTAGTCGAGGCCAGCCAGCTAGAACTATTTGGTTTGAAGGGAATATGCTTGACGCAGGTACATTATAACTAGTTTTACCTTCTAAGCACATAATACATTTTCTAATTGCCTAAGTGCATAACTACATTACGACTGTTTAGATTCTAAACAGACTAAACTTTAGAATATTACATGTATTGTTGTTTGTGATCAATCTTTATTGAAAAAGGCTTGTGATCATGTTTTGAAACAAGTTTCATTTTGTCTTCTCCAGTTGCACATTCATCGGGGATTCATTATTATTATCATTCTGAAGGTCAATACAACTTAGCAACAAGCTGTTAATGTCTGATGACGATTGTCTATACATATTATACTTTTGGTATTGTAGTATAGAGAAAAGTAAATTAATGAAAATGTGTAAAAACCTGTCTGAATATAATCTTAAAGTCGATTGGAAGCATAAACTGAAAAATATATTCTTTGTCTCAGATTGGAACGTGGATTGATGTCTTATAAAAGTATATGAGATCAATGAAGGTAAACTATTATTGAAATTGATGGATAAGGCACGGAATACCCATCCGACTGCAGACTGCAGGATAAGCTTGTTGTGTGCAGTTACAGTATATAAATATTGAATGTCATATGACGTAACTATCAATATTGATCGTATGACTGTCACCTCGCTATCCTACCAGTGTTTATGGTAAAAAGATGTTTTGTTTTTGTTGTATATTATTTTTATTATATATTATAATACCTAGCGGCATCCGCGACTTCGTACGCGCAGACTACTGAAATCAGCTGTCCCATTACAAAACTAGTACCGACTAAAATGTATGGGACAACAGATTTTTTTTTATCGATGTTAGCTCCATAGTGAAAGTTGTTAAGTTTGATGTTCTAAACCACTCCCTTAAGTATTACTAGGATGTTTTGTTACACTGTATGTAAACAATGGATAGTTTTCAATAAACAAATATTATGTAGGCTTCGCTTTACTTTATCGGCACGAGGGTGTGTCAATAATACCACGATAAGCGTACCTACGAGTACATTTTTTAAATAAATCTTAAGGTATCTAAGATATTAAACATAGTTCTAGAGTGTTGTGTGTTGTTTGCAAAAACATTGTCCTTATCAATAATATTTGGTCCCTCGGTAACACGCTTCGCTATATCTTATGTCAATATTATTATTAAGATTAAGCTTTTTACTGTACCCCCTCGAACTTTGCTATCGGTCTTTGTTTTTTTTATGAAATGTGGATGATGTTATTTATTTTGCATTTAAATAGCACCTCATTTGAAAAACAATTAATGAAATGACAAATTCGGTATTTAAAAAATACGATTTAATTGATTGTTATAAAAATGAATCCCTATTTTAAAACGTAGTGATTATATTCTCTTTGCCCTATTTCCCTTGGTCACGACATCACGCGAGAACGGCTGGACCGATTGCGATGAAACTTTGGTGGGTTGTTGTGCACATGCCAGGGAAGGTTTATAAACAAAAAACGGCCAATTGTGTGTCGGGTAAAACTAATTCTGAGGCGGTACGAAGTTCGCCGGGACAGCTAGTATTATAATAGTTTCCTTTTTAGGGTTCCTTACCCAAAGGGTGAAAACGGAACCCTATTACTAAGCGTACGCTACGTTGTCCGACCGTCTATCCTACCTATATTTTGGGACCAACATCGAAATCTCGAAAAAAAAATCAGGACGGGAATATGAGACAGCATACATTTAGGTCGAGTAGGTTTGTTGTTTTGTATGGAACATTTCAATGTAAGCCCCGTTGTAGAGAAAGTTTTTGAGTTATATGTTCTGATCAAGCCGTCAGCATAGTAGGAAGGACCCCTAGTATCGTTAACACCATTCTTATACATGACTAGAAAACTCTAGTCGCCTCTACCCGCGACCTAGTCCGCACAAATTATGTACCAGATTTTAAGTCAAATCATAACCTATCTAACAAAAAAAGTTAAATCAAAATAGGTTCAGTAGTTTTTGCGTGATGCTGTTACAAACAAAAGGTTACATACCTACCTACTGTATTTGTAGTTAGGTCAATCCGTTATTTTTGATATTGGTTTGAGATAGTAATGTTTATTTTTTCATTATGACGTTACTGCGTGCGTCTACGCATTGTTTTTTAATTACAATGTTTGCATTGCTAATCCATGATAATCAGATCATGCGCATGTCCTACAAATATCAAAACATTGGTATTGTGAATATTACCCAGAGTTCTGTTATTGTATACTTTGTACGTGTTTTAGTATTATTTAAAGTGGATTCTAGTTTTTGTTTATGACTCTTATTTTTTTCTGAGGTATTGTGTGAAAGTCATGAAGTCTAGTTTATGGAAAATAAAACTAGCGACCCGCCCCAGCTTCGCCAGGGTGGGATCTATAATATAAGTAAATATATTAGACATACAAATTCTCAGAAAGAAGAATGTTCACAGAAAGTTGATAGTTGTAGCAATGTTTCTGACCATCCCGAAAGGGTGTGTGTACAGTCGTGAGTTTATGTACGTATGTGTGTAAACCTTCTGGAAGAAATTCTCTAAATGACAGTGAAAACCGTATCAAAATCCGTTGCGTATGATTTATAAGAAGTAAGAAACAGGAACGACGAGGACAGACGCGACTTTGTTTTAATGATTGATTGTAAAATATTTTATCAAGCTAGGACTCTACTAAAGCAAAACATCGCTGTAAAAATGTAGAATAATTGTGATTCTATAGTTCATTTTGATATTCTTGCTTTTTCACAAGTCGACTGATTAACTTTTGATTTAAATGTTTTGCGATGTTTCTATTCTTGTTACAGTAAATATTACAGGTCTTAGCCAAATTATGCGTGGAAATTGTATTGCATTCTCTAAGAGCTAGTACGTCATCTACGCAGCTATTCCGAGCTTCTGTCTTTGACCTCCAAATTGTTCTTAGTTCGTGTCATGTGCTCCGGGGGAGTGTGCTACCAGAACGTTATCATTGGTCGATGTATCGTGACATCACATAGTGCTTATACCTACATGTTATTTTCAAACATGTTTTTGCTCAGTTTGTAATGTTATCGCGATAAGATTAAACAAATCAGAGGAAATGTATAAAAACCTTGCGGCTCTCTAGTATTTTCAGTTCGCTTTGAAGCTACAGCATATACCGTGCTACAGCGCCATCTTATAAAAAGTGCTTTCGTTTCTGAACGAGCTATAAATAAATCGTCGGTTAAAGTTATTGTACTGTGATTTTGGCTGCAATTGTCTGTACTAAAGACAAATATATTAGAAAAAATGTTTCGTAAAAGGAATTTAATGTCACAGTTCAATAGCCTATTAGTCGTGTAAGTGTCATGCAATGTCAAATACCTTATTAACAATGTTAATAGTTAATACGTTCGTTTTGTAATTTTGTTTCTATATAATTTATTCGAAAATGTTACGTCACTTTTGCTAAACTAAATTTGAAGAACCAGCACTTAATTCTTAGTTGATTAGCAAAATGAAATTCTTTCTAGGATTTCACTTAATCACTCTTAAAACCCTGGGGATAATTTTTTTTATTTAATTAAATTTTTGTTAAAGGAATTATTTTTATGAACATTTTGTGGTTTTATTTTTTGTAGAGTAAGTTTGTTCTTTAATTAACTCAAAAATGTTAATCGGTTTTTGTTAGGTTTACCAAGCGGAAAATTGAATGTTTTATCTCCTTTATTCGCAGAGAATTTGAACCATTCGCCGCTTCCCCGCCTGCGCCAGAAGACCCGTTTTTCATCCGCTACCCCACCTCCGACATGCTGTTCCGCAAGTCCAAGCTTGATCAAGACATACCAAGTCTAATGAATGATCAGTCCAAGGGGCTGTCGTCTGCAGTCTACGATGTGAAGGAAAAAGATTGGTCGAAACACACCAAGCCGTGCCAAGACGTCCTGCACGGCATTGCGCCAATTAACACTGCCGGTACGATTTATATGCAATTGTTTTAATTCATTAGTTCACAGTTAATTGCTTTCATGTGACTGACCATGTGACCTGTAAAGAAATTAGTTTGGGACCAATTTGGCTGTTTAGGTGATAGTACTTTCTCGCACTGTATTATTTTGAGACAGTATATACTATTAATTAAATTCTCAGAACCGTAAAAAGCTAGAAATCAAAATGCTAAAGCAAACAATTCGATATGTTTTTTTGGTCTTTATTTTATATTTTTTACTGATAGAAACATCATTTTAAGAAACTAATTAATTTTTTTGTTATTCATCGAGTTTATGAACATAAATTTAATCACTATCACTACATGTATAAAACAAAGTCGCTTCCCGCTGTCTGTCTGTCTGTCTGCCCCTATGTATGCATAGATCTTTAAAACTACGCAACGAATTTTGATGCGTTTTCTTAAATAGATAGAATGATTCAAGATGAAAGTTTATATAAGGTCTAACAAAATTAGCTGAAACTATTTTAAGGGTATGCTCAGACCATCAAACTGAACAACTTTCTCTATGGGACCAATATTGAAATCGCGAAAAAAAAATCTGCTGTCCCATACATTTAGATCGAGTAGGTTTGTATGGAACAGCTGATTTTTTTTTCACGATTTCAATATTGGTCCCATAGAGATAGTTGTTCAGTTTGATGGTCTGATCATCCCCTTAAAATAGTTTCACCTAATTTTGTTAGACCTTATAATATCAGCATTGCACCCGTGCGAAGACGCGGCAGGTCGCTAGTTTTAAATAAATGTTGATGTTGTTAACTGTAATGTCTAAAATGCAAAACTGGTCGCGAGAAAATCATTCGAACTCCATGGATTTTTTAGTAATGGCCAGTTATTTTAAATTGATTTTAAGTTAACCAGCAGTTTACAGACTGACGTCACTCGTCGGACCGAAAAAGTCGTTATTTTATTTAAAAAAATATCTGCAATCCTTTCATTTTAAAATCTCTGACTGGAATATTGTTATTGAGACAAATATCTTGAAATGGTTTTCGATTCAGCCTTAAAAAAATATGACAACGAATTACTATTATATTTCTCCTGTTGCCTTTTGTTATGAATGGGTTTCCCATGCTTGCTAAGCATTGTAGAGGAAAATGTTATGTAAATAAAATAAATATTTATTCTAACTCGCTGACATCATATTTCGTCACTTTAGTGTTGTTTTCCCGTGTGATCAATTGCACATTGATGCGTATTGTCTGTGGTTAACCATTCGAAGATTCATTAGAATAATAAAATATACAATATAATGCATATAAGCCGCATTTAAGATTAGTTAAGCTTAGGATGCCACCTATTATTAATCTACCAGGTAAAGTAAATAGCCCAGTCATTTTGCGGTTTGAGCCGGGAATAATTAGTAATTGAAATTTTTTTTCGGTACAATATTGAGGAGCCAATTTGAGCCTAAAAATGTACCAAAATTTAAAAAAAAATCACCTTAGCAACACTAGCACACCTTAGTTACAATTTTAAAATTTAGCTATTATCTCGTTCTAAGAAACGTGATGGGTAATTTTTTTTGCACATATTTAAGGCTTAACCATTATACATACTACAAACATGGTGTGAATATTTTTGTCTACTTAGAAGGTTTTGAAAGATACATTCGTATTTTCTAATAAATACCTTATTTTTTTAATTTCATTGCCTATTTTATTGCCCAAAAATAATGTATATTGTTAAATCTAAGTCAAATGAGTGCATTGGTATTAATATTAATAATTTAAAATCCTTTTGGGGACACATAATTTTGATTTCTATGTTGCGTAGCGAATTTAAATTAAAATGCTTTAAGATAGTCCTTTTGTCACTTAATGGTTCCGGTTACAGTTTAAAAGTCCAATTAGTCATTACTCCCTACCCCGCCTAACAAAACTCCGTAAAATGACTGGGCTAAAACTTAGAATTGCCCTACTGACCTTTATAGCTTCAATTTTAAATGTCTTGCCTAATTATAATTTTTTTATGTCTTTGCAGTGAACTCTGTAACCTCGAAACCTAAGCCGGCGGGTGTAGACGATGGGTTCAAAGGCGAGGGCGCCGCGTGTGGCAACTCCGTCGTCAAGGTGAGTTCCAATGTCAAATAGTGCTTTATGAGCCTTTACGAAGGTTGCTTGCTACGACCAAAACAAGCTGTCGCTTTAAGCTCTAAGATAATAAGACCTATTTTCATTCAGCACGTTTCGTAGGTGTGTCTCAGGGCTATAAAGAAAGAGGTACGATCGGAATGCTAGCAGTAGTTTCGGAAAATAGTGATGGATGATATACCATGGTCGTTTATTCCATATTATTATTAAGAGGAAAGGCGGTCTGCAAGGAATTTGAAGAATAAGTTTTTAACAGATCTATTGCTGTCGCGCTGTTCCCAACGCAGCTGACAACTGCAGGTCGGACAGATTTTACCCATATAAAATGAACGAAATCACGATTACGTATTCCCGTTTCCTCCTCCAAGACTAAACCGATTTTAATAATTCTTTGAAGAATAATATGAGAAAGACTGTTTTCCTTTTATTGTTTATATTCGTCAAATTGGATTGGATGTTTGTATCTATATATGTAATCTATATCGTTGTCTAGTCATCATAATACAAGTCCAGGTACTTTAAATGTGACTAGATAATTTGTGTGAAAATGTCCAAGATATTTATTTTTATTATTTATTAATTAGTGGAAGCCATGGAGTGTCCGTACTGTATGTAGTACCTACTACATACTTACTTTTTCTTATACTGTGGAAACGGAACCCGCCTTTCCTCTTAAGTAAATAATTGATAACCTTGATACAGGTTATCATTGTGTGGGTAGGGGGTGTAGTGTTTTCGTTACATAGACATTACTTGACATGATAAGATTGATAACCTATATATTTTATAGCAATTTTTATGATAATTGCATAATTTTGAAGCCAAAGTCAACTATACTAAATGTGTGTATAAATACACACATTGCCAGAATAAAAAAGGATACAACTGTTCATATTTGAACAGTAATAAAGATAAAATCGGGAAATTTCTTTCATTGTTTACGGATATATTTTTTATCATTGATAATAAGATACATAATTCATTGCCCTCTTGAAAAACATGACGTAAAAAAAGAATTATAGGTACGTTGGACATATTCTATGCCTACTGATAAGAAATGTTTTTTACTAACTTCTCTTCGAAAATACAATACGTGATGTTGCGCAATAAGTAGTAGGTAATCATGAACCAGCTATATCTATTTAAGAAGAGTCGTATGAACCATTAATACAAAACAAAATTATATTCAATTATTTATTGCCATAAATTGCATGTAGGTCAGTATAAATATACTGATAGGTACAAGGATAGTAACAGTACAGAATGTTTCAATGTAATTTTACCCTAGGGTGTAGCACACTACCAATGTAAATTGAAGTATAATAAATAAAATTTTGAAAATATGCGTTTAAGGCCCGATTCGACCAAACGCGAGTAATTTTTATTTTTAGATTAAGTCACTGGTTACTCTAGAGTAAACTGATTTTGCGTTTTACACGGCCAATTTTGACGATGTAAATCTTATTCAGAGACTAATGAAATGTCAATGTGACAAAATTAAAAAAATTATAATAAAAATAAACCTAACAAATTAAAACTGTATTACCTCACATTGCAATAAGTACGGATACAATGACCTCTTTCTTTAGGTGGATTGTACATACGTTCTTTTAGTATGGGTTTTCTAGTGTGGTAGAAGATAAATGAAGTTATTTCAGAGCAAACGCTAGGAGTAAAATTGTTCCTTGTATAGTATACTCTTCTCTAAATCAAAGTTTGGGCGAATCCAGCCTTAGTAAAAAAAATCGCTAATAAAACAGTAGTCAAATCAACTATTCACATATTTAGCTCCCTTACTACTACTGGCCGTCCCTTACGTTCCTCTAAGAATCTCTCTCTCAATATCCCACCCCACTCTTCCGACTTCTACACCCATTCCTTTACAGTCCAAGCTGCTCGACTTTGGAACTTGTTGCCAGAGTCGATCAGACAGTCAAAGCACACTTCCTGGACCTCTGTTCCTGATTTTTCCTTTCCCCCCTTCTATTTTTCTATCTAAATTAATCCGGTACGTGTAGGTATGTTTATGTTTTGTTGTAGCATGTATGATATATATTATATATTATTATACCTATTCATGGACAGTTGTTTGAGTGATTTGAAAGAAAGAGTGTGTGGTCTAAGGATGAATGGGTTATTAGTCAAGTGTCTGTTGTATGCCGGTGACCAAGTTCTGCTTGCGTCATCGGTAAATTACTTGCAGGAGATGGTAACATGTATGAATGAATCATTTAAGAAGAAGGGAATGAATGTTAATGTAAAGAAGACGAAAGTTATGGTTATCGAGTTCGATCAAACAGTGACTGAATGTAAGATTATGATAGGTGATGAAAGGCTGGAGCAAGTTAGTGAGTTTGTGTACTTGGGTTGTATGTTCACAAGAGACGGAAAGTACGACGGAGATATAGAGAAGAGTGAAAGCAGGAAATATGCTTAATGGAGCCTTGCACACCGTCATGAAGAGTCAAAATATGTCTAAAAAGGCTCGTTTGGCGGTTCACGACGGTGTGTTGGCACCAACTTTAATGTATGGAAGTGAGAGTTGGGTATGGTAGAAGAAGCATGAATCTAGAATAAATGCGGTTTAAATGCGCTCCCTCCGTAGTATGTGTGGTGTGACTTTGAATGACCGGTTACGGAATAGTGTGATTAGAGAAAGATGTGGTATGAAAGAAGATATAGTGACTAGGATTGAAAAAGGTATGTTAAGGTGGTTTGGCCATGTGCAAAGAATGAGCGAAAGTAGGTTGATGTATGAAATTTACAAGGCAAGTGTGAATGGAATGGTTGAAAGGGGTCGCCCTAGGCGCACGTATGCTGACCAAATCGGATGCGTACTGAAGAAGGGCCAAATAAGATGTACCCGGAACCGACGAGCTTGTATGAAGAAACTTATGGATGTTGAGGAAGCTAAAGATGTGTGTCAGAATCGTAGCATGTGGCGAACTGTTGTCTCTGCCTACCCCAGTAGTGGGACATAGGCGTGAGCATATGTATGTATGTATTTATATTTTATTTATCTATGTACCTTTAATTATATGAAATATGTATGTATTTGTTGTATTCACTTCTTTTTCACCTATAATTTTGTTTTTTATAACACCGACCCGTTCTTTGTTATATTTCCTCTACCCTAAGGTTGTCTGGAAGAAATCGCTTTTTAGCGATAAGACCGCCTTATTTGTACCATATTCAGTTTATGTTTCCTATTGTGCATTGTATTTTCTTTTGGTGTAAATAAAGTATATTTCATTCATACATTCTATTCAAAAATTTTAAGTAGGCCATGTTATCAAAGTCAGCTACTTATTATCGATTAGCTGACCCGACAGACGTCCTGTCTAAAAACTTTATTCAGTCTATTACAAACATTAAAAAAAAAGTCAAATCAGGTTTAGCCATTCTCAAGTCATGCGCTTACTAACGAACAGCATTTAATTTTTATTTATACGGGATGTAAACATAATTGCGTTACATATTTAAGGGGGTGCGTCAGACCATCAAACTGAATAATTTGTTTGGTGCTTCAACCTCTTTAAGTAGTTGTGTGCTTCAATGCGCATTACGCTTTGGAGATATCCATTAATTTTATTTTCATCTAAGCTTTATTTATTTATTATATTTTAAGTACCTAATGCGAACCAGTCAGTACAGAATTCTGTTAACTGCTATTGAAAGCTATCGTTCATTCATCTGTAGCCCCTGAAGCGGTGGGTACACCTGCACAACAGGCTGCAAACATTTCCAATGCTGGGACTTCTAATTGTAAATTAAAATGAATCGAAGTGTTTTACTAACAATATATTAGTTTTCACTTGTATGGACAATACTGTCTGAAATAAATAATAAATAATTGATTATTATAATTGCAGGTTGCTCATCAGATGATATCATCGACGCGGTCGCCGCGCGGGTTCACCGTAGCCTCCCCCGAGGACGAGGACGCGGTCGCGCCCGACGCTCATTACAATCTGATGGCGCGCCGCGGCAGCAAGAGTCTACCGGCCTCTCCGGCGCACTCCCCAACCTCCAGCCCTACTAGCCGGAGGAGGAAGCATGGCAATCGGTGAGCATTATTATATTTTGTTTCTCATCCATTGAGATGATTAGGGCAAGGACCCGTTGTTGTGGCGATCCTTGGGGAAGGCCTATGTCCAGCAGTGAACTTCCATCGGATGAGATGATTATGATGATCCCTTGAGAGATTGACATTTTTTATGCCAACGTCACTAGTGATTAGAGTCAGTGCACGACCATACCTCTGATCGTAGCGCATAGCGGTCGCAATTCATCGAATTCAAGAGGGTTTAGGACGAAAGAGTGAATCTGAATTAAAATTTGACCCGCGTTCATACTGGTAATGATGAGCCAATTAGTGACACGACTAGTCGAGCAACAAATTCGTGTATTTTTTTTAAATATTCGTCTATAGAAGAAGAAGAGAAGAAGCACCCCCGCATTCGTTGTGAGACTTGAAAACACTTTTGAAACTCTTGTAAACCCTTAAATACATTTCAGAGGTGCGGGTCATGTTGTCGTAGTTTATCATAATACATACTTATGCACTTAAATATTTATAACATGTGTACAGTTGGGCCATAAAGTATAGAAAAAAATGTAGGGCGCCACTTTGCAAGACCGTACAAAATTAAGCTTAAGCATAAGCAAAACAAACGCGCGCAAACAAGCAGCGTACAAAATTATTTAGTTCCTGCTGTCACCGTATTATGTGATACTATACTCTTTTTGACCATTAGGCCTGACTGCTTTTGTTAATAAGCAGTCGGTGTAGCCGAAATCAACTATGATCGCGGTCTGTCTGCATTCAAATATTTTTTTAAACAAACACGTACTACATACGAAATCAGCAGCGTGCCTCGTGTTGTACTTTAATCTCTTGGCCATTCATTAGTGTCGGGAATCGTGACCTCGATATCGCTAGATCATTTAGGTGAAACGATTAGGGTCAGGACATATTGACCGACGGCGAACGATGGCGGGCCCATACAAACAACGAACCACGTATGCTATGATATCGTCGCGTCGACGGCGGAGAATGCGGACGGTATCCCATATTAAACATGCTTTTTGCATGAACCCGCCGTCACTCTTTCGCCCTCGGTCAATGTGTCTCAACGCTTATTTTTTTTTTTTTTTTTTATTTATTTATCAAATACATGAACAAACATCTTATGAACTAAAAGCATTGATAAACCTGATATTAGGTTTGTCCCAATGCAGAAACATCAGTCATAATAACATCGATAGCAAAAGTAGGCAAACAGGTAGATAGGTACATAACTGCAGTACACTCGTACATCGCACCGGCCAGTTACAAGTTCTTATCGCGTACTTGCATCGAAAAAAACTGCATTAGTTCTTTGTCAGTCGGTCGGCGCGTGATCAGATGGCAGATATACAGGTGACATTACATGGGTACATTATTGACCATGGTGGTGGCATGATCCTGACCCCGATTAAATTCTCACTGGGACACAGGTCTATTATAGTTTATAGGTATACCAGAGACCTTTCCACTTCGCCCGGGTGGAGCCACCTATCGGAACTATCCTATCTTTCAAGCTGGAACTAACTATTCACAAAATTTCATTCACATCGGTTTTGTGGTTTCGCTTCACGAACATAGTGACAGGTCATTTTTATATGTATATTAAGATGAAGTGTATGAATAGGTTTTGTCATTAATTTGTATATTAAGTCAGACGGTGTTTACTTTTTGATATATTAACAAGTAAACAACATAACATTTGTGTGTAAACAGTGAATGACAACACTGATTATAATAATGATCTGATGATGATGAATCAGTTTCTAACTAGTCTACACTGGCCTGCAAAACTGAGTATTACACTTTTAAAATTGCAATAACGTTTTAAGTATATAAAATATACTTTCGAAATACAAAGGAATGGAAAAAGAGTTTAATTTAAAAAGAATGGTTACAAAGAAAGCTGATAAAATTTGCTATAAAACGTTTTTTATTTTAAATCTCGAATTTCTATAGTTTAGAAAAAATTTAAATATTAAAAGTGTAGTACTTTGTTTTGCAGGTCAGTGTAGCTGGGGAAATTTTAAAGGTCGGATGTTTTTCCGATTGTCGTGGCGTTCAAGTAATGTCTTTGTTTATACCACAGCGTCGCTATAAACGCTGCTCGCGTTTGACGTAACAAATAATTATACACATTCAGTTAAGTCATTCATTGCTAAATGTATGCATTCTGTGAACGCTACGATCAACAAACAACCGCACTCAATGACTTACGATTAGTAACAAGATTTCGTCTGAGACTTGGGGTGCAGTTTGAGCTTGAAGGGTTCCGAATCTCGATCCTTTCCTTTTTGGGCCACTAATTGTATCTCCACCAATTGGTACTAATCTCCGGTATGGAACGTGAAATCTCCCCTATTTTTATTGCTATCTTGTCTTGCTTCTAAGGCATAACTTTAGTATTAAGCTTTTATACCTTATTCCAAGCCTATAATAATTGAGAGCGACATTCTTGACTTCCGTTTGCGGGCGGATGTACAGCAGCGCCCCCTAGCGGATAATCCAGCAGACAGGCTATGGCGCGAACGCCGCGGGAGCTCGGCGGCAGCCCGCCATTTTAGTTTCATTGGCGTTTTTGATTTTCGAACGCGGCGGACATAACGAAGAGCCCTTCGTTATAAAATAAATTTTTATTCTTCGGTTTTTCTAAATATAGAAAAGTTTAAATTTATCATTTTTGATTAAATTCGGTGTGAAATAAAAATGAATCGCGAGTCGCGGTCACGATACCGAAGAACACGTAAATACAGCACGTCCCCGAGCAAGTCGGTTTCTTCATCGTCGGGCTCCAGGGCACATCCGAGCCGGAGCCGCAGCCGCAGCCGCAGCCCCAGGAGGAGCCCGAGGAGACATCGAGGACATCGCCGATCGAAGCTAAGTAGACTTGAACAATCGTTTAAACTGCTGAATGATAAATTTTCGCACATGCAGGACTACCTCATGGGCTCATACCGTCCCGAGGGCAGCCTCAAATTCGATCGTGACGATATATCAAAAGTTGTTATAAGTGATAGCGAGGTTCAGAAATCAAATGAGGAGGTAGAAAAAACCCCAGAATCAGGTTTAAAACCGGTTAAGAACGTTGATTTAACTTTAAAAACTATCCTCAAATCGTCTACCCCGCGCACTTCTGAAGTTCATTTAGCACAAATCAATAAACTTCAGCACTTTGATTCACCAGATTGGAATCAGGTCAGGTATATAGATGCCCAGAAGTCTTATAATTCAGTTCCCGCGTTTATAGAACTCGAGAGTAACAATTTAATTAAATCACTTGATCGTACCTCCACATTGGCTTTAACGGAACGATCCATGGCCGCTATTTCTCATGGTCTAATGATGCAAAATGAAGCGTTGCAGAGTGGTTTTAATTCTCTTATCTCATGGCTGGGTCTACAAACCGAGCCCATAACTACAGACATGGTTACGGACAAAATTAACAGTATCTTTTCTGGCGGAGATTCAGAATTTTTAAAAATTCAATTTGATCTTTTGCAAATGATTTGTGGTCGTAGGGCTGAGCTAATTGAACAGCGTCGAGAGGCAGTCCTAAACTTTGTCAAAGATAGATATTTAAAAGAGTCGTTTCGAAAGATTCCACCCTCTAATTCTCATCTATTCAATGATGCGGCATTTTCTGACCTAGTGTCTAAACAAGGAGGATTTAATAAAATCTTTGTGCATCCAAGAATTCCTACGCAGGTTTCATCTAATAAACAACCTCCCGCACAAAAGATTACTTCGGAACGGTCGCCCAGGTTCATATTGCCCCCGCGTAGCACTGCATTCCGTAGTCAAAATTTTAATACTCCAGCGCAGGGCACTAAGCGTAAAGCAGAGGAGTCCTTTCGTTCCGGGCCCTATAAGCGACCGATGCGAGGGGGTCGACGTTCTCCACGACGTCGAAATGCAAGGGACTATTGACTATCATCAAGTTTTTCGAGCGGGGCAACTCAAACATCGGGTAAAAGAGTGGAGGAAGCTAGGTGCACCCCAGTTTATATTGAAAATAGTGAAAGGTTATCGGATTCCCTTTTTATTAAAGCCACCTTTGAAGTACCCTTCAAGGACTCCATTGAGATTTCAGACTTTGATTTCAAAAGAAATGTCGTTTCAAATGAACGAAATGTTAACCCAAGGTGTTCTGGAGAGAGCTCCGTTAACTCCAAGTTTCGTTTCGAGTATGTTTTTGGTAAAGAAAAATGGCCCAGGGTTCCGTCCGGTCTTCAACTTAAAGGCTCTAAACTATTATGTGGGCATAAAGAAATTTCGTTTAGTGAATATGTACAAGGTGCCCGACTTCCTCCAGCCTCAGGATTGGTTGACCAAGATCGACCTTTCAAATGCTTATTTTCACGTACCAATCGCCCCAGCTCATCGTCCCTTCCTTCGTTTGATTTACAAAGGAAAACTGTGGCAAATGACCTGTCTTCCGTTTGGCCTGGCTACAGCCCCAAACGTGTTTGCCAGCCTAACGAATTGGATAGCACAAATTCTGCGGCAGAGAGGTGTTCCAATCCTAGTCTATTTGGACGATTTTTTAGTGGCTTCACAGTCGAGGCAGAGGTTGATAGAACACACCAATCTAGTTGTAAGAACTCTGCAGAGTATAGGGTGGGTCCTGAATTTTCAAAAGTCAGTTTTGACTCCCCAAAAATCGATCGAATATTTGGGAGTCCTTTGGGACCCCTGGTGCAATGTAAAAGCACTCCCTCAAAACAAGCTAGTCGGCCTAAGTCGCAAAATGGAAAGTCTAATGAGTTCTCAGAAAGTCTCGCTGAAACAAATGCAAAGTCTACTCGGCTCCTGGAACTTTGCAAGTTTTATTGTTCCCAGAGGACGGTTAAATGCCCGGGCGTCTTTGAGGTTCTGTCACCAGCTGCTAAAGGAGCATCGGCAGGTGATGGACATTTCTCTGGGGGTCCTCCGGGACCTGCAATGGTGGAAGACCAATCATGCAGTGCATTCTCCTTTACATTTCCCTCCACCAACTTTATTTCTAACCACGGATTCTTCCGGCCACGGCTGGGGGGCACAACTCAACACGGAGACACTATCCGGTATGTGGTCGCTGGAGGAGAGCTATCTTCACAGCAATGTCTTAGAAATGTTAGCTATTTTGCGAGTCATTCAGAGGAAGGGAACAGAGATGCGGTATTGCAGCCTCCTGGTTCAGAGCGACAATCGCACGACTGTAGCGTACCTGCGGAACGAAGGCGGAACCAGGTCGGACCAACTAATGGACCTCACGTATCAGGTATTAGGCGCGCTCGATCTTTATCATATCCACATGACAGTAGTTTACATCCCAGGGCGATACAATTACATCGCCGATCGCCTATCGAGAGAAAGCTTGACGTCGGAGTGGCACCTAAGCAGTCTTCTAACTACAGAGATTTTCAAGATTTGGGGAGTCCCTCAGATAGACCTTTTCGCTTCCAAAACAGCTCACGTAGTATCGACTTATGCTACCTTAGACGCTCGCGATCAGAATGCTACGTTCATAGATGCATTCAGCCTAACTTGGAAATTTCAGCTGGCGTGGGTGTTCCCTCCTCCTTGTATAATCCCTCGTGTGTTGTCACATCTAAATCAGGCGACCGGGGTGTTCATTATGGTTGCTCCAAAATGGGAAAAAGTCTTCTGGAGGCCCGACCTCCAAGCACGAGCTCTCGAGCCACCTCTGCAGATAGCGGAGCTCGACCAGGTTCTAGTAGACACGAAAACGAACCGCCCTCCTGCGCTAATACATCAGATGTGCTTAGAAGTGTGGCGGATACAGGGTGGTCATCATTGTTAGAGTCCTGGGACAGTGACCAGATTGAGTTGCTTGACAGCAGTTGGAGAAAATCTACTTTAAACTCTTACAAGCCTGCTTGGGCAAGATGGTGTAGATGGGCTAAGGATAAACGTGTGAATGTCTCGTGTCCCTCACCAGGAGATCTAGCTCGGTTCTTAACAGATCTATTCCTAAAACATAAGTTATCGTACAGTTCAATTTGTTTGCACAAATCGGTCGTCTCTACATTTTGCAAACCCGTCTCAGGCAGCGCATTGAGCTCGCATATTATAGTAAAACATACTTTAAAGGCTATATCAGTTCGACAGCCTCCAAGACATAAAGGTTCGATATGGGATGTCACTGTACTAACGGACTTCCTTGTAACACATAAAGTCTCTCGGGAAGATTCTTTATATGAAGTTTCTAAAAGAACGGCAATTATTTTACTGTTGTGCTCCGGTCGAAGGGTACACGATCTGACGCTCTTAAATATGGACAGCTCTTGTTGTGTTATTAACAATGATTCTATAGTTTTTTGGCCATCTTTTGGGTCTAAGACTGACAATAGCACGCACCGACAGTCCGGCTGGAGATTATTAAAATGTGATTCAAATCAAAATATATGTCCAGTGTACTGGGTTAACAGATTAATGAAATGTTCGACCCCCCGTCGGGGCGATATTAAATCATTGTTCATCAGTACTTGCGGCGCTCCTAAGCCTGCAACGCGCACTATTATTGGAGGATGGATAAAGGGAGTTCTGAAAGAAGCTGGAATCGTCGGTAGTCCAGGCAGTGTAAGGTCGGCGGTTGCATCGGCCAGTTGGGCAGAAAATACTCCTATCGATCAAATTTTAGATCGTGGAAATTGGCAATCAGCCCTAACTTTTCATAAATATTACAAGAAAGAAGTTCACTCTGCACCTCGCAACTGTAGGAATGATAATATTCTATCAAATTTATTTCAATCAGCTTGATGAGTCTGTATTTTATTCGGTATTACAATCTAAGCTTGTGATTTCGTTGAGATTTTTGTTTAATTTAATTATCTTATCACATTGGCGTTGTAGTGTAATCCAGCAGCCGATACCAAACACTTCTCAATTATTATAGGCTTGGAATAAGGTATAAAAGCTTAATATAACAATTTTACCTGAAAATAAAATTATTATTAAGCATACTTACCTTATTCCAAGCCTATTTGTATCCCTGTCTGCTGTAAAAGCATTAATATTTCGGTAATTTCTAACTTAGATATAATCATAGTAAATCCTGGATAGGTTTTAACAAAATATTAACAGGCATATCAGGGGCAACGCCATCGTGCTCGCATGCCACGACACGTCCAGTAAAGTCGTGCTCGCATCCCTCGACACGATCTTCAGCCGTGCTGGTTCGTTCTCGCATTCCTCGAAACGACCACCACGATCGTGCTCGCATTCTTTGACACGATGGCGCCATCTGCTATGGAAATTGAGCGCAATGAAACTAAAATGGCGGGCTGCCGCCGAGCTCCCGCGGCGTTCGCGCCATAGCCTGTCTGCTGGATTATCCGCTAGGGGGCGCTGCTGTACATCCGCCCGCAAACGGAAGTCAAGAATGTCGCTCTCAATTATTATAGGCTTGGAATAAGGTAAGTATGCTTAATAATAATTTTATTTTCAGGTAAAATTGTTATATTAAATTTATTGATTTTAATTTGAAATTTTAAGTAGTTCATCAATTTACTCATAAATTCACATTCGTTATCCTGAGGAGGACCGAAACATTACAGCTACCAACCAATTGCTTAAAGAAGTGGTCATATCCAGAAAGGTCCTCCTTAGAACTGGCCTTAACAAGAAGTCGTTGACTTTGAAGGCATTTTAAATTTCAGTCTATATATGAATCAAATTGAAAAAGCGTATCAATCCTTTCTCCCACAAAAACACTCCAAAAGAAACCTTACTCCCTATTAGTTAATGTACATTTTTGTGCTAATATAATTGAAATAATTGTTTACAGTTACTTCACGTCGCCGTTCGAGCAGTCGGAGGACGTGAACAGCCGCTCGTGGCTGACGATGGCCCTGCTCGGCTTCAAGAGAGATCTCACCGCGTCCACGTCCACTCTCACCGAGGAAGATGGTATTGAGGCCAGATTACATGGTTAGTGTTGCCTGTTATCATAACCTGACTATAGCGAAGTTAAAAAGGGATAATGCATTCGAGAAGGACACAGGTGTAAGGAAAGGAAAAGTATCATTAACCTTTAAACCACGTACTTCATATGGAGAAAACCTGTCAGAAAAAAAAACAATTGTTCCATACGTTTGTGTCGAGTAGGCATTACAGTTTAGTATGGAACATCTAATTTTTTTTGCGCTGACAGGTTTGCTTCCATAATAAAAGTTGTTCAGTTTGATGGGTAGAGGTGTGGCTTAAAGGTTTATTATACTTTTCCTTACACCCTGTATATATCGTGATAAAATAAATGATCATTTCTGAAAAAGACACCCTCGACCGATACATCAAAATAATATGTATCAATGTGGGTGTGAGATCTGGAACAGGCTTCGTCAACTCACCAAACTAAAATTCACTACAAGCTTCGTCAATAACAAAACAAAAACCAACATAATAGCTCACCGCATCACGGAACGCACCTGGCTTAAAGGAACCCACAACACCATGGTGTCAAGCCATGCAGCTCTCTCATGCAATGGCTAGATAAATCCTTTGGAACAGGAGTGCGATTTTTGAATCTCATACGTTGAACTCGGCCGTTGAAAATGTATGGAGATACGCATCTTTCTACTGCTGATTTGACTTTCAAAAATCGCACTCCTGGAGTATGATTTTTGAAAGTCTAATCAGCAGTAGAAAGATGCTTATCTCAATAATAAATTTGATATTTTTAACTGCTGAGCTCAGCGAATGAGATTCAAAAATCGCACTCCAGATACAATCCCGAGCGGGGATCGTGACCGCTTTTAACAAGCCCCCTGCCCAGCTCCTGGTTATGGTGTATAAATACTCAATTAGCAATTTTCTACTATTTCCAGGCGGAACCCTCGCGGAGTCCGTAGAAAGCCTCGGCCCGTCCCCCAGAAACAAAGCACCATCCCTGATCTCCAACGAAGCCACCCAGCAACCGAAGCTTGTGAAACCCGCGCAAGCCTTCCGCCCCAAACCCACGGAGCTGCGCGAAATGAACTTCTGGTCACCTACTTCGATGTGAAGAGTGCAGGGTTTAGATACGTTAAGTATCAGTAGTTTATGTATTCCATTGTCAGCGATACTCTGTAAACTACATACACCTATAGACTTCTAATCTGAACATTTCGACGTATCTCAGTGCAGAAGCGTATAGCTGGACTGCAATAAGGTCTTTTGACATAGTGGGCCAATAATATTTGTTAACTGGTATCCGTGATATTGCGATTTTATCGCATCTAGAAGTCCACAGAACATTCTAGGAGGGGTTAGAAATGCAAAGTAGCACTTTTGCTTCGGAGACGGCAGTCGCCACTTTTCTTCCCGCTCACGCTGCTACAATTACTCATGCCCTCTCGCTCGCACCACGCCGCGCGCGTTATGGTATTATGCAAATCATTGCATAACCTGTGGCGACACGTTCCACGCCGACTTGTTCGAATGTTCTGTGTAGAAGTCTATAGGTTAGGTAGTCTATACAATATTTATATGCGCAGTCATAGTTGGGTGTTTTAGACTGTAAGATATTACTTGTTGTTCAAGTAGCACATTAGTTTGTACCCAGCTAATACGAGTTTTGCTTTTGCGTATTTGTATGACTGATAGCGTGGCCAATTTTACAGAATCACCGCGCCGTTTCTTGATATTTGCACAATATTGTCAAATTCATATAAAAATGCTAGTTAAGGTCATACTGTGATGGTCATAAAGGATTTTAAGTTGAGGAGTGCGATTTTTGAATCTCATACGTTGAACTCAGCAGTTGAAAATGTATGGAGATACGCATCTTTCTACTGCTGATTTGACTTTCAAAAATAGCACTGCTGAAGTATGATTTTTGAAAGTCAAATCAGCAGTAGAAAGATGCATATCTCCATAGTAATTTTGTCATTTTCAACTGCTGAGTTCAAAGAATGAGTTTCAAAAATCGCACTCCAGATCGCAGTTCCGCACAAAAGCTCTCTAGACGATGAAATATCTGATACTAGTGTGATGAATAAACCCTCTCTTATATCTAGGTACTCGAATTATGGTAAAAGGAAAGTATGACCTTAACTACGGTGAGAATGCTATTGCATCTTCCCTGTTAGAATATTCCATTTAGTGTAAGCTTGTATTCGTGTTTATAAGATATTACGACGGTGTTCATTAGGCCGCCTATAAAAAATTAAAACCCCTTGACTTTGCCCCAAAATTATACAATCTTATATACACTGGCGAACAAACGGTAAGAGTGAAGCCAAAATCGATCATCTCTTTCATCAGCTCGCATCCGGCTGTGGATTGCTGTGATGACAGTATCAAACACTTTACTATTTTGTTGCGTATTAAATTTCACATGACCTTCTCCACTGTTAACACTTTCGCTGCTAAGCTCAAAACAACGACGCGGCGCGTGAGCTAACAACGCAAACACAACGCTACGCATCTTCAATTCGGGTCTCACCAGGCGAGTCGTGCGCACCTACGACGTATGTCGTCAGCAGAATGCGTTAAGAAAATACGCAAGATCTAGAAAATGTATAATTTTGTAAGCTTTAGCTGGCAAATACATATAACAATACCAGCCAAAATCATAACCCTCCTTTTTGCTTCGCCGTAGTCGGATAAAAATACAGCAGCTTAAAGGTTACTTAAAAACAGTACAGATTAGTTGTAATTTTATCATCATCTACTTAACATAATAATATTCAGTAAATTAATTTTAATCCTTGTGATGTCTGCCGAATTGGAAATATTATGAGTGGATATATTTTTGGATGAAAACTTATTGTACGCATGAACATTTTTTGACGATATTGAGTAAAGAGTTTATATTGGTGTGATTGGACGTACTTGAAAATAATCTTGGTTCAACTTCTTTTTAGATCATTTCAAAGTATTATTATTAAACGAGAGTTTAATTATAGGCATAAAGGTAATGTTAATATTGTTTTATTTCATCTGTTCATTTCACCTTTCATTAAAATGATATTAAAATGTAATTTTAATGTTGAGCATAAATAATAATATTGTATCTACCTAGATTATATTTATAACTTGTAACTGCACTTTGTTACAATAATACAGTAATTTTCTTCAAAGTTAAGCACAGAATAAAATTATATTGTAAATAATTTAGTTTAAATAAACATTTTGTAGTATACTTACAAAGCAGTTTTATTATTTCTTGTCGTTTTCCCTTAATGCCTGGGTCACACTGAAAATTAAAATGAAAAAACACTAAGTTTTTACTAATGTAAGCCCACCAGCACGGCTAGCATGCCACCCACGACAAAGCGTTAAAACGCGAATAACGACATGCGCGCTCTTTCTGGCATACGTAAAATAATAAGGATGGAGGCACATCTCAATTTTTATCGTTTTCTCGGGGATGGCATGCGAGGCCCTCTTGTTGTAACGCCTAATAGCCCAGTCATTTTACGGAGTTTTGTTAGAAGAGGTGGGAAGTAATTATTAATTGGACTTTTGTACTGTAACCGGCACCATTTAGTGACAAAAAAAGTATCTGAAAACAAAACAAAAATCACTACGCAACATAAAAATGAAAATTGTGAGTCCCAGAAGGCTTTCAAATTAATAATATTAATACATTCATTTGAATTAGATTTAACAATATAAATTATTTTTAAGTGATAAAATAAGGCACTGAAATTTAAAATATGAGGTTTTTATTAGAAAATACGAATGTATTTTAAAATATTCACACCATGATTGAAGATGATGGTACTGCTCTAAATATGTGCAAAAAAATATTTACCGTCAGGTTTTTTATAACGAGATAAAGGCTAAATTTTAAATTTGGATCTGTTGCTGACAGGATTTTTTTTATTTTGGTAAATTTCTATGCTCAATTTGGCTCTATATACCGAAAAAAAATATCAATTATTAATTAGTCCCGGCTCAAATCGTAAAATGACGGCTATATGCCAAGAACATTGTATTCAGGATACAGGTGTTAGGGTAAACAGTTGCATAACTTTAAGGGGTGATTTTACTTATGATACTGAACAAGCGAATTTCCTAATAGGTTTCTTAGGGAAAGTTGTTCAATATCATGGGCACAATAACCCCTTCAACTTAAAGTAATGAAACTGTTTACCCTAACACCCTGATTCTATCGATGGACACTGTATGAAAAAGTGTTAAATTAATGGTGTTAGGCGTTAGTGTAGCCCCTGATTAGAAATTTTTGGACTAAGAGCTATATCTCAAGCGATTTTTGAACAAAGGCGATATTGCAATTGCAACAATCCGCGACGTCGCAACGGAATCGCTGCGATTTTTACTGAACGTTATCGTTATAGCCGCGGAATCGCGATATCATTCCTCATAAGCTTTTTTTTTTTTGGACATGACTATTACAGCTCTGCTCAGGGAGCAACTACTGCTTTTTACTGCGGACTATTGGAGGGAACACGAAGGGTCTACCGAGCCAAATGAGCTCATAAGCTTGTGTGATGATGGCCAAAGAGAATATAATCACTACGTGATGATGTCTAGTACGTGTTTACTGTTTTGTCTCTGGTTTTGTCGAAGTCGTTGTTAAGCTTGTTAAGCCGGTACGATTCACGATTGAGCTTGCAGAAGTAAACGAAAAGAATTTCGTCTATGGCATGCAGTAATTTTTTGGCTCCAGTGTGACCAGATTTAGCAGGACCCTGCGATTGTAGCAGGATTTGGCCCCAATATAGGGCTTGGCAGATTTTGCAGCAGGTTTGAAAATTGTGCAGGTTTTATGTATTTTTTCTTATCTCTCTTATATGTATCTTCTTTTTTGTATCTTATCTTTCTTATATGTATCTTTTATTCTATCGTTAGTGGTTGTAGGTATGCTTGGCTAATAGAGTAGAAAACGGTGCCAGACGGAACTAAACTTGTACTTTTGTCTTATTAATCTAAATAAATCCTTGAAGTGCATATTAAAAATAAATAAAAAAATTGATTTGAAGATTTGAATTTATCTAGACAGTTTTATCATTACTTGCACAAAAACCATGTTTAAATTCGTCAGCATGATTTTAGCAGTAGAGCCAGTAGATATGGCTTAGCAGGTTTTAGCAGTTTTCAGCCAACCATCTAGCAGGATCTTTAATTTAAATCTGGTTACACTGAGGTAGTTTTAAGTAGGTAGTTATGGACATGTGATTGATGATCTCTCCGCAACTAATGTACCTACTTACTTAATATTAATTTTCTTAACAAAATAAGCGCTAACCCAAAATGTACCCGTGGCTGTTGCGTGACATTGTGTCGTGTACATTTTATGATTACCTTATCCAAGCATTTGGGCACTTTTTGTTAACGTTTCACTGACTTATACATCGACAACTTTAATTTTACTACTTTCGTCTAGGAAAATGTATAACTACAGGGTGTTAGGGTAGACAGTTGCATTACTTTAATGGGTGATTCTACTCATGATAGAACAACTTTCCCAATAGAAAAAGGGGAAATACGCAAAAACTTATTCAAGTTTTCATACTTACAAACGTTCGAACAGCTGATTGCATTTAGTATGGGAAGTAAAACATTTTGTTTGCTAATTTTTTAATATCATGGGTACAATCAGCGCTTAAAGTGTTTACCCTAACACCCTGTAGAGTAAACAATAGGATATAGGCCCGAACCACAGTTGAGAGATATACCTACGCATGATTTAAGGCTATAATAATTATGTTTTAAGGTCTGAGGCACAGCCTGGTCACTTCGCTGTCACTTCATACAAATAGGCTGCCGTCAACGTTCGACCCGCGCACCTACCGTACACAACTTCCGGTCAGACTAGTGACGAACGTTGGGTATTTGACTACATACAATATATTTTATTCTTATCTTCTCAATAAAAAAAGGGTTATAGAAAATATCGCTAAACTCCCATTTTCATTGAGTTTTTAGCTTGAATAATATTTTTAATAACATAATAAACTTTTTTTTTCATAATTAATGGACCCTTGCTTGTGCGTTAGCACTGCATTTCCGCTTCCGCTTTCCGCTTTTTCCGGTGTCAAGTAGTTGATGGGAGAATCTATTCCAATCTCAGGGATTGTTTTTGGTCAAGAACAAGAAGACATTGAGGATTGCGGAGCCTCGTGGCAGACAAAAAGGCGAGACAAGTGCTCGGGTCAGAACCTGCACCGTTACTCCGAGATAAACTTTAAACAGTGATGAAGTGTTGATGACGTCACAATTCATTATTTAGTACAAATGTCATACAAAGCGCACGTTTTGACGTCCGATAAAGAGTAGCAGGAGTGCGATTTTTGAACCTCATACGTTGAACTCAGCAGTTGAAAATGTCAAAATTACTATGAAGATATGCATCTTTCTACTGCTGATTTGATAAACACTTTTATCCATAGTAATTTTGACATTTTCTACTGCAGAGTTAATCGTATGTCTTTCAAAAATCGCACTCCAGGGCTGCAAACGCGGTAAATATTCGGTGATTGAACTGTTATTGGACTACGTACGAACCATAGCTTTTGACTCATTTGGTATATTAATGCTCTTGAATCTTGACAGCCGTTAGAGCCGTTTTGACAAATGGCTCAGACGTTAAAGGCTGTCAGTTACATAGAGCTTAGCGCGATGCGGAATTCAGCACAGTTGAATAGTAATTGGATTGCAATTTTCGATGTTTTAACTTAGCGCAATCGGGCTCCTGATGTGAATAGTTGTTAAATAGCCTATTCCATCATAGGACTAGTCAAAATCATAAAGCATCGAATAAAAACATACCTACCTAATTGTCTCCGGATGAGTTTTCAACCGCGTAGAGAGCTGTAATAAAAGCGGGCGAGTTATACAGTACATCGTATCCGCGGTATTCGTAGCTAGGCTTTTCCTAAAAAGGCAAAACTGGCACGCGATGCTAACGCACGCAGGTTTCACGTTGTACCCATTTATTATAATTTATCGATAGTTTACATGTTTCGTTTCCAACACGTGATGTTTTAGTGCTTTTTCGTGATGGCTGGATGTCAGATATTTACATCGTTGTTGTTTATTTCATTTTATGGAGCTGCGAAATGCACTCATTGAAAACAATCTAAGTTAGTACCAATCATTGATGAATGAATCATGACACCGCGCTTATTACGTTGTCCCGTTAAATTGTGGCGATGTCGCCACACTTAGGTCCGCCACATAAATACGGAATAAACCTGATTTGGAATTAGATTCCGTATGGAGTGTTGCTGCTTTCAGAGATTTTTTCACTAGATCTAGTGATTTTTTGATGTCTTAGGTGGCATATTTTAAAGTGATTTTTGAGCGTAGGCGTTGATGGAACGATACCGTATCGTGATTGTGCAGTTGCGACGTCGTTGCGGTATAGTTGCGAAATCGCCTACGCTCAAAAATAGCTTGTGTGATAATGGTTCATGCCATTTTGTATGCAGATTATGTCTAATGTTATAACTATCGATAGTCTTTTGATATAGTTGCATAATATTGAAATACAATTTACAAATCATCATCGTAACGTCATGACCTCATGGGCCCCCGGCCCTCGGGGCCTCCGAAGTCTCGAGAAGTGAAGTCATTTTTAATCAAATCCAAAATATGTTCAGTAAGTAAGAGGCAGTTTGAAGTTGGGGGCCCGGGCCTCCGGTCTTGGTACTGCAGTTGAGGCCTCACACATAGTGAAAGAAAGTCAGAAATAGAGTCAAAAATATAGCGAATTTTTTATTATTTTATTTCTACTCTCTGAAATAATCCAGTTTTTGTTTTACATATAAATCAACTGCATTTCGGGAAGAGCTACTCAATCATGTTATTATGCAGTCAGCTTAATCATGAGCTCGCTTTGCTCGCTCCAACTTTTCAAATAGCCTTAATTTTGCCCGAAAATTGAGTTATAAAATATCAAAATCTCGAACTCGCTTGGCTCCCTCCTGGTTCTAAATCATATTGCAATGATCTCATTTGATTCCAGTAAAATCTCGAGCTCGCTTCGCTCGCTCCTGGTTTTAGTTCATATTGCAGAAAATCTTGAGCACACTTCGCTCGTTTCTTGTTTTAGATCGTATTCCAGTGATCTCATTATATTGCAGTAAAATCTCGAGCTCGCTTCGCTCGCTCCTGGTTTTAGATCGTAGCAGTGATCTCATTATATTGTAGTCAAATCTCGAGATCGCTTCGCTCGCTCCTAGTTTTAGATCGTATTGCAGTGATCTGTTTATATTGCAGTGAAATCTCGTGCTCGCTTCGCTCGCTCCTTGTTTTCTGTTAAAATTCTTGCAAGGCGTTTGGAGTGTAGGTGCGCAAATGTCAAGTTTTGCCCCGGCTCGGAAAAATCGTAGATTCGGGGCTGGGGTTTGCAACAAGGTTTGCGAGATAATATTGTAGTAAGATGTCGAAAAATTTTAGGTCGCATCAATCTCAAGCTCAATTCACTTTTTTTTCACCGGGATTTTATTGCAACGACCTAACCTGGACCTGAAACTCCCTGGGAAATAATTATTACTATCTACGTCCATGGAGGGAAGGGGCGCCTATGTCAAGTTTTTGCCACGGCTTGAAAAAATAATAGATATCAATTTCTGGAAAGACCGGAGGCCTCATTTAGTTTTGCCGCCCCGGGCCTTGGACGGGCTTAGTCCGCCACTGGTTCTTCAGACCATCAAACTGAACAACTTTCACTAGGTATGGACCCAACTTCGAAATCGCGAAATAAAATGCTGCTGCTGTTTCATACAAAACTGCACTACCGGCTCGACTCAAATGTATGGTACAGCTGATTTTTTAAATTTTTTCTCGGTATTGGCTTCATAGCGAAAGTTGTTCAGTTTGATTGTCTGAAGCACCCCCGGTAAGGCGGTTGCAGAGGGGTCAATTTTATTCAAAACTTTGACGCACAATACGCGTAGACGGTATTAATATAAGTCTTTGTATATATGGAAAAATTGTTTTGAAAATCTAGATGCCGCGTCACAAATAACATTTTCAATTTATAAAATAATTACGAAGGTATAAAGCTTTGCAATTTTTCATACAAAATTTTAAAAGGTGTATAATCTTCGTAATTATTTTATAAATTGCAAATGTTATTTGTGACGCGGCAACTAGATTTTCTGAACTATTTTTCCATATATAAAATATTACTTTTATTAATTCCGTCTACGCGTATTGTGCGTCAAACTTTTGTATGGACTGAAACCACCTTAAGTACCTATTGCTAGGGTGTTTTGTTACACCCTATATACGTAGTCCATAAAAGTTCAGTGAGTTAGATATAATGTGAATAAAACATTTCTTGACACTAAGACGCTAATGAGCAGCACAATTTCTTTAACTTAAAATAAATAGCTGCTAAGGAATCCTTGTTTTCCCACAATTTCTCTTCCGACTTTTTAATTAGTCCTGTTTCATTACTCAAATCGGATTTGCATTCGCGCCCGTGGCTCTTAAGAACAGCCTAATTTTCGCCGTCGGAAAAAATTAACTTTAGATGCGAATTAAAGTTTTTTTTCCGCAAACTCAAGAGAGTGGGAGTGTGTAGTTCTATTCTTTTGTAAAAAGGTAGGTACCTCCACGATAGAATGGACTAGTGTTGCCGCTCGATAGGCCAAATATCGATTGTCTATCGATAGGTGAGAAATAATGTACTCGCTCGATCGGATAATCGATACTATCGATAGTATCGATATCTCTTTTTATGCAGTACTATCGGTAAACAGCAATACTATCGATAGTTTCGATCGCTGCCATCTAATGATCAATCGATAGTATCGATACTATAGATACTTCATTGGTTAGCAGCGATCGAAACTATCGATGCTATCGATAGTATTGCTGTTTACCAATAGTATTGCATAAAAAGAGATATCGATACTATCGATCGTACTATCGAGCGGGTATATGATTTTGACGTTCAACAATCGATTGCAAAGCTATCGATTTTTCGGCAACACTAGAATGGACAACATAGTTTGATGTAGGTAGGTAAGTAGGTACCTTGTACAACTTTTTAAAATAGGAAAGTTATTACTTACCTTCCTAGTATTTCATTGTGGCAATGGGCGGGACACATTGCTCGCAGAACCGCTGGCCGATGGGGCTGATGGGGCCGAAGAGTTCTCGAGTGGTGACCGCGTACCGGAATGGTGGGTAGGCCCCCACAAGGTGGACTGACGACCTGGTGACTGGGAACCCGTAGGATGAGGGCAACGCAGGACCGGTCGTTGTTGCGATCCTTATGCCCAGCAGTGGACGTACATCGTGAGATGATGATGATGATTTCATAGTAAAAAAAATTACAAATTGTCAAAAAGTTTAACTAATAATTAAACCCTTTACCTGGATAATAATTCGGGAACTTAAACAGTTATAAAACGGGGTTAGTTTAAATAGTTAAGAAGCTCATAACTCTAAAAAACTAGGTAAAAGTAAGTAGGCACTTAATTATTTAAATAAGGTTAATACAATCAATGGGAAAAGTCCGGTTCAAATAACTAAATAAAAAAATCGCATCTACCAATCCGCATTGGGCATTGGTGCGTGGTGGACTAATGCACATACACCCTTCCCTGAGGGTAGGCCAGTGCCCTGCAGTGGAACGTTTATAGGCTGATGATGATGATGATGATAATGATAATGCTTTAACTAAATAAAATCTTGAACTTTGAACTTAATAATTAAGATAGGTAGGTAGGCAATGTAAAAATTTTAGTAACCACTTTAATAAAGCTATTACCTAACAATACAAGTTTAGGTCCATCATATAACTGATTATAAGTAAAACTCTTTGTAAAAAATTAAAGTAAATTAACATCTTTTATTATAATATCTAGGCTTACGCAGTTACGCATAACATAGTACCTGATTATTATTATTCTGATGTGTATAGATACCTAACCTTTAACCTGTACAGAATAACACACTAAGGCCATTACCTATAAAGAAATTAAAGTTAAACGAAAAAATTATTGGGATTGATTTAGCGGAGTTCCATATGAAATTTAGATTTAATCTCAAATTGATTTGGGATGATCGCCCGCTCTCCTCCCCGATGCGACCACGCGAGCAATCGAATTTCTTCAAAGTCCAGTCACGTTTTGAACCGTAGCGTACCTAGCTGTGTGTCGATATAGAATTTTTAACGTTGACCATCATTATTGCTATTGTTTTCTTAGTCTACATTTAGTTTAGATAGTAGATATTAACTATATACCTATGCAGTAGATAGGTATCTAATCACTATCTCCTCACTTCTTTGACTACTTATTATAAGGACTAGCCTAGCGGTAGCATTTCCCCTCTGCCACGGTATAAGATCAATTAATCATGTGCATTTACATTAAATTTTATACCTTATCACTAAATAAACGAGACAGCCTATAATTGCGAAACAATAATTTCGAACTTAGAACGTTTGGGGTTCACGCGAGATTCAAAATTAGAATCTAAATTTTTGGGAATAAAATCCACAGTTGCGGCTTTCATGTTACCTCGCCCCCCGCAAAAAGTGGCAGAAATGTTTGTTAGTAGAATTACACGCGTAACTAGTCCCTATATAAGTTAGTCAAAGACTCACTTTCATACCCAGGTAGCAAGCCTACGTCGAAAAAATTACGACATTCGATTCTACATGGACAAAGATTTGCAACCAGTTTCTTTTGGATCAAGTTAAAAATATGAGCTTCTTTATAGTTTTCTCTTAGAAATTGATTCCTGTGTTCCTAAGAGATAATTCTATTTTCCTCATAATTTGTTGGCCGAGCCCCTCTCGCCTGTCCGCTTCACTCGGACATTTAATAAATGTACCCTTTTCCAGTTTACAGCGGAACACATCACTTTAGCTGTCACTTGGCGCTATTTCTGACTCGAAACAATCCAGAAATGAAATATTTTAAGGCCATTTGCTAGAAAGCCTTCTGTCTAGCTAGAGCGTTCTTTTTTATTTGTCTCTTGTGTTAAAGTGCAATTGAATTGGATCATAACTTGTTTTATTTTTGGTGGAAACTTGTATTGTTATGATCCTAAACCTAGTTGGCTTTGCACTTTTATAGCTATGTTCTCAGTTGATTTAGTGGAGAAAGAGAAACATTTCTAGAAAAATCATTACCGATTTTTTTTTCACATTTTATCTCGTTTTATTTTATGAAAAATTAAGAAACAAAAAGAACACTGCAAAAAAGTAAGTATTTAGACATTTCATTTCGAAGAGATACCCTATGTCAAGCACGTATCCAAAAATATATCTTACCTGACTTTTAGCCCAACATTTTCATTTCTAAACTACAAAGTACCGATCGACCCCTGCCTACCTCTCTGGGAAAAACAACCCTTCTTCTGGGGCAGTTGGGTAAAAAGGATGAAAGTTTATGTATGTAAATAAGTAGAAGGTACCTAGTGCCTAGGTATCATATCAATACAAACGTTTAATCTTCCAATTTAAAGAGAATTAAGGATAATGTATCGATTACAAATAGATTCGTTTTCTGTAACGTAGGTAATCGGCTTTATTAAAGTGCGTTGTGACAGGCACTTTAACACTCTTGTTTAAGTATTCTGTGACTCCGGTCTTATCCCCCGAGGGAAAATTCTTAAAAAGATTCTTCTTTCGAAAGTGAAGACTTTGTTGCTACCTGTCATTTTAGATCAATCGACAATACCTACAACGATATCAATAGGTAACTCCACTTCTTTTAAGTAGATATTATACCCTTCTTCTTATCGTGTGGGCAGAGCCCTGGTGTCAGAGTTTTTTCAGACCGCCTTACGGCCTCTGACGTTGTTTTTATGTAACGACTACTACCAGCAGAGATAGTAGCCGGGACCAACGGCTTAACGTGCCATCCGAAGCTCGGGATCATCTTTCTTTACAGACAATCAGGTGATTCAGCCTGTAATGTCCTAACCAACTGGGGGAAAACGCACAAAGTGATATATCACTAGGTGTCCCCCGTGGGAATCGAACCCATGACCTCCGCGTCGAGAGCCCAATGCTCTTAACCATTAGACCACGGAGGCAGTTTTATACGCTAGTAATATTAAATTGGGCGGTTTTTAGACCATCAAACTGAACAACATTTTCTATGGAGACAACGCCGAAAAATAAAGTCAACTTTTCCACAGGTTCTTATACTGTGCCATAGGATACATTTGAGTTCACAGGCGAGTACAGTTTCGTATGAAACAGTTGATTTTATTTTCGGAAATTTGATGTTGGCTCCATAGTGAAAGTTGTTTATTTTTATATTACTAGGGTGTTTTGTTACATCTTGTAAATTCTTTCAGGTTATTTGCACAGACTGTTAACTGAATTTCTGATCAACAGTCCCGTACTTTTAAGATTTTACATGAATTTTTTTTACAGCTAAAGCTGACTTCTAAGAATCTCATTCGCTGAGTTCAGAAGTTGAAAATGTCAAAATTACTATGGAGAAATGCATCTTTGTACTGCTGATTTGACTTTCAAAAATCATACTCCAGGAGTGCGATTTTGAAAGTCAAATCAGCAGTAGAAAGATGCGTATCTCCATACATTTTCAACTGCTGAGTTCTACGTATGAGATTCAAAATCGCACTCCTGGTATATTTACATACCTAATCAATACAAATTACCACCACTCGTTTTGAGTGGTTACTCATTCTAACCACTTAGTTTAATTCCCTTATTGAATGACAAATAAAGGTGCGTACCTACTCATGCAGATATAGTGAAGGCCTACCTGCCCTGCCTCATGGATGCGCAGCGGGGTGCGGCGATGCCATCAAACCGGTCAATATGGCGGGATTACCCGGCTTTGTACAACTGATGAATAATTGTGTCCAGCATCCGACCCGGATTAAACCGCTTTCTGCTGATTTAATTGACAATCCTGCTATAAATTGTTAGCTATTAATAGAACAAACTGGACATTGATAATCCGATCGGTATAAATTCCCTTTGTTACTTAAAATGTTTTCTATTGTAGGGTTTCTAATGTTCTTATCATTACTTCGAAATGTTGTTTACAGGGAAAATTAGTTTCAGTTCATCTGGCCCGGCAGTATATACTCGTAGGTAGATGTTTTTTATCCGTAAAAAAGAAAACAGGTTACACCTACACACTACCTATTTAAAAAAAAAAACTGGTCAAGTGCGAGTCGGGCTGCTCGCGCACCACACAACAGTAAAAAAAAATTCTCCGACACCTTTAGCACGAGACTGACTCACACTTGGGCGGTTTTTATAATTTGTTTGTCATACTGTAGAGCTTGCTCTATAATCACACCTAGTTTGACGCTTGTATTTATTACCGTTATCACGATAGAGCGAAAAGAAAAAACGTTGATAAAAACTAGTTTCATGTATGTTTCTTGTTTCTTCCCTTAATTTTTAATTTTTTGACATTTTTATTATTTGTTAGCAAAGTTACGGTTCAAAAGTTAAAGCCCTAAATAGGTAGATATACGGACGCACGGACGGACGGACAACGTAGGCTTAGTAATAGGGTCCTGTTTTCACCCTTTGGGTACGAAACCCTAAAAAAGAAAGAAAGGAAATAACACTTCTCAAGTGCGAAGACAGAGATTTGAAACACACCCTCACTTATTCTTCGATCAGCTTTAGTAACAAGCCCAAGCTAAATGTCGGATAGTATTGCACAATTTGCACAGAATACTATAATTACTAGTATTAGCTTACTGATAAGTAAATAAACATATTAGCTAATCACAATTGGCCAGAATGCTAAATATAAATCTTTTCGTCCTTATGCAGGGTGAAATGATATCATTAGCATCCTTACAAACTAAGAGTAGGTATATCGATCAAACTGGAAAATCTGCTGTTGCATACATTTGAGTCGAGTAGGCATTGCAGTTTATTTAATATGGAACAGCTGATGATTATTTTGTTCCGATCGGTTTGCTGCCATAGTAAAAGTTTTTCAGGTTGATGTTTAGTTTAAAAGGATGCTAATGATGTGTGGAATAAAGTATAGCTAAGCTCATTTTAAGAACACCCACCACATCCACTCACCATCCATACCATCCATCTACCCACCAATACTAACTAAATTAGGCAATAACTAAACCTTATCTCATATCACTTTTAGTTATGTGATATGAAAACCCTATGAATGTACCTAGTCTATTTAAACCGTGGTCACTCACTGCCGAAATGGTGGTCGCGGTTGCGAAATCGTCGCGTTAATTACCTTCAGAACCCTCGTGAAGGGACCCAAAGGGTCCTAGTGTGACTTGACCTGTATTATTGTCCCATTTGCTTTGCCGAAGTGCTGATTACCCTAAAGTAGGTACATAAATCGACAAGAAAAGGCAAGTAGGTACCTACCTACTTCATAGTGTATTTTCCGGGTTCAAATGATAATGTCGTAATCGTAGGTAAAAGTGCCATAAGGAAGTTTTTCGTCTCAATTTACGAAGAAGTAGGTATCGTAGGTGATGTTGTATACTAAAACATCCAGGAAAAATAAAGAGGTGTTTATTATTTCTATGAGGCCTTCTAACGTTATTTTAATTATAACATTTTTGCGAAAATAGCAATTAATTAAATTTTACGATCATCTTGAAGATGATTCTTGCAAAATTATAACGAGGAAATTGTGTAATCATATCTAATAAAACAATTTGTAGTAGTTTATTATTTTATAAAATTATGTTTTTCACACAAAACGATGAGATTTCTAAAGGAAAACTTTTATTTTTTTATTTTGCTAGGTATTCAATTATTTAAGCTTTAGTTTAAAAGTCCGATGAGAAGAAACAAACATAGATAGGTAACGCCTACCCCTTTTCTGCTAACTTGTATTCGTAGATGAAAGTAATAAAAATAATATTTTATATATGGAAAAATTGTTTAGAAAATCTAGTTGCCGCGTCACAAATAACATTTGCAATTTATAATATAATTTCGAAGCTATAAAGTTTTTAAAAATTAGTATGAAAAATTTCAAAGCTTTATATCTTCGTAATTATTATATAAATTGCAAATGTTATTCGTGACACGGCATCTAGATTTTCTACACTATTTTTCCATATATACAAAGTTACTTATATTAATACCGTCTACGCGTATTGTGCGTCAAAGTTTTGTATAAAATTGACCCCTCTGCAACCACCTTAAAGGATTGTTTTATGCACAAAACAGACACTTGACACACAAAATGGTGAAGCTTCGTTGCAAGCCGCCCGGCTTGCAAGCAGAAAACCGACCCGCGTCTACCCAATAACAGACTTTAACAGTCCGCTACCTACTCTATCGTTAGACCATGCATAATCCGACAACATAACCTCATAACCTAGTACCTACCGGAATGTTATAAAACATAACATGAACCTCTAAATAAAGCAAATCCTATACAGGGTCCAAATATTATGCTGACGGATTTTTAAGAGGATGATCAGACCATCAAATTTCTCTATCGGACCAACATCGAAATCATGAAAAAGAAATGTTTTCTGTTTTCTCATACATTTCATTGCATTACAGCTATGATTTCTTTTTCACCTCGATTCCATCTTTGGTCCCTTAGAGTAAGTGGTTCAGCCTGATGATCTGATCATCCCCTTAAAAACCTCAGCCTATATAACTTACTTAATCCGCCAGAGAATTGAATCACTCTTTAATTTAAACATATGGCACACTCAAGAGGTCTTATTAAAATGGTGTAATAACAAAGCCATTATGTGACCCCAGCCTCGACACTGTGGCTGAGCCTTAAACGGATTCCTTGGTTACACCCTCAATCCCTTTGATTTGCTAGCTGTTTGTGCCTAAATAGATTTCAGGATATAATTCCTGGCAAAGTTACTTCAAATCGGGGTCTCATTGTTGTCTTGAATGGTTATAAGACGGTTTAACCTTAGCAAGTTAATTATTGAATGAAAAACAAATTAAATGAAATTGCGCTGAATAAATAAATAAATAAAATAAATCTTGAAATCTTGAATAAATCTTGAATAAATAAATCTTGGACATTGTAACACAAAATTTATTCAGTCACATTTAATGTACCATAATCTAGGCTGGACTTGTATAATGATACAATGTAAAAGAATATATCGATCATGAGATCATGACATTAGACCCTAATAATTAAGGTGCTATATGTACCATAATCTAGGCTCGACTTGTATAATGATACAATGTAAAAGAATATATCGATCATGAGATCATAACATTAGACCCTAATAATTAAGGTGCTATATGTACCATAATCTAGGCTGGACTTGTATAATGATACAATGTAAAAGAATATATCGATCATGACATTAGACCCTAATAATTAAGGTGCTATAAATTGTAAAGGTTTCTAATGATAATAATTACAAATATGCTTGATTATTTTAATATTATATAAGGATAAATTCACGAGCTATAACATAATTTGCACATCAGTACGACAGATCAAATACATAGACTTACCTTCATGTATGTGTGTGGACAAACCATGGACAAACATCGGTACAAATATTAATATTCATCACACAAATATTTGTCCCTTACGGGATTCGAACCCGCGACACAGCAGGCGGGTTCACTACCGACTGAGCTATCGGGCCATCAATATTTTTGTCTTAATCATAAACATAAAACTTTTGGACTCAAAACAATAAACTTATCAAATAGTAGCAATAATGCATTGGTACTGGGCATTCGTTCGAATCGGAAAATATTCTCGCTCTAGGTAGGTGTGCTTGATCCCTTGGGGCTTTAGAATGTATCGATATACTAAGATCCCACTGCAAATTTTCTATGCTTAGTAATTTTGTATTTGTTTAGGCAATGATACATAAATATGTGGAAATGTCCTACTTGAATCCTAAAAAAATAAGGGCTGCCACTCCGAAGCCTTTCGCAACCCTTTTATATAGCCGAATGCAAAAATGATGTACCATTCTATCATGTAATTAAACTTTACTAGAAAAGATTTATATGATGAGAGATTTCATATGTGAAAGAATCATAAAAATCAATCTAATAGTTTGCGAGTATATCTTCCCCATTCGTAAGACCGACAATAATGCGACTACCCTACGTTGCGATCATCATTATGTAGGTATTCGCATATTATCATGTAACTGATACGTATAGCTTCAATTTTGTATCCTACGATTTATTGACTAAAAAAAGAGAGTAAAACCTATAAAAAATCAACGGGAATACATTCTTTCATCCTCCATCCAGCATACAGCATCCGGCTGCCAGGAGTGCGATTTTTGAATTTCATTCGCTAAGCTTAGCAGTTGAAAGTTGTTGTTGCTGAGTTCGACATATGATTCAAAATAATCATACTTCAGGAGTGCGATTTTTGAAAGTCTAATCAGCAGTAGAAAGATGCGTATCTCCATACATTTGAATCTCTCTCTATCATTCTTGAATCTCATTCGCTGAGCTCTGCAGTTGAAAATGTCAAATTTACTATTGAGATATGCATCTTTCTACTGCTAATTTGACTTTCAAAAATCATACTTCAGGAGTGCGATTTTTGAAAGTCTAATCATCGGTAGAAAGATTCGTATCTCCATACATTTTCAACAGCTGAGTTCCACGTATGAGATTCAAAAATCGCACTCCAGGTCGTTACGATAGGGTTTAGGTTGGCAACCCTATATTTTTTTAGGACTCTATTCTGTAGAAAACATTCAGTGGGATCTTGGAATAATACGTCTGGGATCGCTATCATAGATTTTTTTTAAATTATATGAATGTTAAAACCCATATTTAATATGTCGCTGTGTATAAACTAACAATAGGCTAAGTGTATTACTAACAATATTGTGATCTCAATTGGTCGAAAATAAAGTTTCCATTTCTATCCTAAAACACTAAGTATACCTAATCGCCTACTTTATTAGACCATTTTAGCCTGGACTAAAATATTGATTCAGTTTAAATAGTCCAAGAAAACGTAGTCGATTCCCCCAACATAAGCAGAATATTCTAACAAAGCCATTTAACCCGTCTCTACGCTTCAAAGTGACCGCAACACTCCTAAAAGGGCCCGGTCCGCATTCCACATCACAATTATTTCAATTTAAATACTAAATAGGATTCTGTAGATTTGGTAACAACTTACAACAAGTTAAGTGTGTTTGTTTCTATAATAACATAACATAATAGGTGAGTGCTGGGTATGGCAGAAGAAGCATGCAAGTAAAATTAATGCTGTTGAAATGCGTTCCTTGCGAAGTATGTGTGGTGTGACGCTGAAAGATAGAGTGAGAAATTGTGTAATAAGAGATAGATGTAAATTAAAAGAAGATGTAGTGACAAGAATAGGGAAAGGTATGCTTCGTTGGTTTGGTCATGTGGAGAGGATGAGTGATAGCAGGTGTACGAAAGAGATATATGTTGCTAATGTGAGTGAAAGCGTCGGAAGAGGGCGCCCTCGTAGGACGTATGCTGATCAAATCAGTTGCGTCCTACAAAAAGGGAAGGTGCGGAGTACTCGAAACCGACGGGCATGTATAAAGAGATGTATGGATGTGCATGAGGCAAAAGAAGTATGTATGGATCGTAGTAAGTGGCGCGCCCTGGTCTCTGCCTACCCCACTGGGAAAGAGGCGTGACGTTATAGATAGATAGATAGATAATAGGAAGGCTTTACTATTTATTTATTAAGGACTGCCAACAAAGTATACACTATTACATTTTGAAAATACATTTTAACTTAATAATTTAGTGTTACTTCCCTTACAGGCTGTCACAACATACATTCCAGCTTAGGTATATAACACGAAACGACAGAAAAGGGGGGTGGGTAGGTACCTGCACAAATTAGTTGATAGTTGCATTTATTTTGTGCCTGCTTGGGTACAAGGTTAAGTTACAAATTAATTGTTTAATTAAATTTATTAACTATACTATACATACTAGCACATCAAAAACAGAGAAATCGACAAAAGACAACACTATACTACCTACCTACTAGATAGGTACTACTTAACGCTTAGGTAAATCTAAAATAACGTTTGTTAACATAACAGTTGTTACTATATGTAACGTATAAATAAAAATAAGTACCCACATAAGATTGTATGAATACCCGATTGAATGGAAGTACCTTGCTTTAAAATCAACCCTTATTTTACGGTGTTGGCTTACCCACCACATTAAATATTTGCATTAATTTGATTAGTTACTGACGTTAAAATACCTAAAATATTAATGTTAAAGTCGCGATATGGCAGTTTGAAAATATCTAGAAAATATCCTTGTTTAAAAATATTATAGTTTCATTTTATAATCATAAAAGCAGAGTTTGAACACAATCAAAAATAACAAGAACATAAAACCATAAGAATAAATAATACTCTAAAAAGTGGGAAGTATTCCGCCAAGTAGCATTACATGCATTTTGAATTTGCTTTAAAACCAAACAAAATGTGATTGAAGGCAAAACCTAGTATTTATTCTGTGGCAAAACAAACTAAAACAATTCAATCAAACAAATTTTCGTATAGGTACTATTAGGTACCTATCTAAATTTTGTAAAAGGTCAGGATGATGTTTAATAGGTACGTTATTGAAAAAACAGTATACATGCATTGCTTTGGTAAAAACATGCACAAAAATGTCCAATTGGTTCCTCAATTTCCTCAACACTTTCTTCAAAACATTTGGGACGCAATGAAGGAAACTTACAGTCGTATTTCATCCAATATTTCTCACAGAAAAAGCACTTGTAGAAATATTGCCAGACTCCATGTAATTGATGAGGGATCTTTGTTAACTCTCCCTGCACTAATTTATTATTTGTTACAAACAAAATGTACCGAATTTCAAAGAAGTAATGTACCTACTGTACTTATGTAAATTGTAATTTTACGAGTGCATTGTAATGTAAAACGTGTCAGAAGTAGGAAATTAAGTAAATTATACAACGTGTTATTGAATTAACCGATATGAGGTTTTGCGCTAATTCATTAACACGTTGTATAGGTAAGTTTTATCGCCCGTACTGTTTAATGTTTACTCGGAAGCTATCCTTGCTGAAGCGCTTGAGGATCAAGAATGGGGGGTGGTCATTAACGGACAAATAATAAGCAACATCCGATATGCCGATGATACCGTTCTTATTGCCTCTAAGCTGGAAGATTTGCAAATGATAGTTAATAGAGTCCACGATTGTAGTAAAAATGCTGGTCTGTCAATGAATCTCACAAAGACAAAGTTCATGCTTGTCTCCCGAAATAGTGGCTTGAATCCTACAATATCTGTGGATAATGCTATCATAGAGCGAGTTTCTCGTTACAAGTACCTCGGCACATGGGCTAATGAAACATGGGAATCAGACGACGAGATTAAAACCCGGATCGAAATAGCCCGCGCGTCGTTTACAAAAATGAAAAAGGTCCTAACTAATCGAAAACTGGATATACGACTCCGAGTAAGAATGCTCCAGTGTTACATCTGGCCAATAGTTCTATACGGTTGCGAGGCATGGGCCATTAAGGAAGCTACTCGCCAGAAACTAGAGGCTATAGAAATGTGGTTCTACCGAAGAATGCTGCGAATTAGTTGGGTTCAACGAGTCACCAATGTTGAGGTTCTACGACGCGTCAGGAAGTCCCGGGAGCTGTTGCAAACCGTTAAAAGGAGGAAAGTCGCCTACCTTGGTCATATTTTGAGGAATGAGCGATACCAACTGCTCCAGACTATAATAATGGGCAAAGTGGAGGGCACAAGAAGCGTCGGTAGGCCACGAATGTCATGGCTCGCGAACCTTAAAGAGTGGACAGGCATCGCCAGCGTCGAAGAGCTGTTTCGTTTGGCGAGAGATAGACAGGGATATGCAGAGCTGACTGCCAACCTCCAGTAATGGAGAGGAACCCGAAGAAGAAGAAGATAGGTAAGTAAGTATTTCATAGGAGTTAAGGTGAAAACAAACTGGGCTTATGTGATGCCACGCCACGTTATAAAAACTACAATAATTCAGCGACGTCACGTAATATGAATGTGTTTCTAAATAATGATTTTTCGTATATTTACTATGAAAACTGATGTCTTCTGATGGACGCGGCATCACGTACGTAAGCCCAGTTTGTTTGCACCTTTACGTTACAGGTTTCGTCTTTCGCATGGTGCTCCCGCGGCTCACGTTTGAGCCTGCCACGAGGCTCCACAATCCTTCTCAACTGTGTTTTTGCTCAAAAACTATCTTTGAGATTGAATAGATACTCCCACAAAACACTTGAGAATGGCGGAAATGCAGTGCTAACGCACAAGCGCGAAATAAGTGTTTCATCATTAATAGGTTCATAGGTAAATATAACATAGATAAGTAAGTAGAAATTTCTAATGGAACTACTTTTACCTTCACAAACAATTATTTTCTAATTGATCTCCGATAGAATTTCTCAGCGAATTCGTAAATTTACATTTAAGTGTATTTGTGATGTACTAAAGGTTAAGAAATATAAGTACTTATGTCCTAATATAGTAATATCATGTCATATTAAATTATATTTGACTGTCCTCCTGAAATGGAAATGTAAACAATAATTAATTCCTTACCCCTACTAAAGTTTTTTGTAAATTTATGTTACGTACCTACATGTCACACTTTATTACACTTATTACACTTTTAAAATTGCAGTAACTTTTTTAGTACATAAAATATACTTTCGAAATAAAAAGGACTCGAAAAAGAGTTTAATTTGAAAAGAATAGTTACAAAGAAAGCTGATAACATTTGCTATAAAACGTTTCTTATTTTAAATCTCTAATTTTGATAGTTTAGAAAAAATTTAAATATTAAAAGTGTAGTACTTAGTTTTGCAGGTCAGTGTATTTTAGTTAGGTTATAATCTAAGTTACTGGTAATACAATACGATAGATTAAAACCGATGGCTACCGGGAAGCGGGTTCGCAAGATTGTTTCTCGAAAGGGCGAACTATTTGTGTAATGAATACGAATATTTTGTACCCAAGTCATGATACTGTAGGTATCTTCTATAACATTATTTTGTCCTGCGAGCTACACTACTCGATTTCAAATCTTCCACCCGGACTAGATAGCCGAATTTAAAAAATACCGGCCAAGTGCGAGTCGGACTCGCGCACCGAGGGTCCCGTACTACATATTATATACGTATAGCACAGTAGTTGTAATATAGGGGACTCAAGGTCTGTAACTAAGTAAATATTAAAATGAAAATTCATGTTTTTAAGATGGTTTCAGTCCATACAAAAGTTTGACGCACAATACGCGTAGACGGAATTAATAAAAGTAATATTTTATATATGGAAAAATAGCTTCGAAAATCTAGTTGCCGCGTCACAAATAACATTTGCAATTTATAATATAATCACGAAAATATAAAGCTTTTAAAATTTTGTATGAAAAATTTCAAAAGCTTATTATTTTATAAATTGCAAATGTTATTTGTGACGCAGCATCTAGATTTTCTAAACAATTTTTCCATATATACAAAGTTACTTATATTAATACCGTCTACGCGTATTGTGCGTCAAAGTTTTGTATAAAATTGACCCCTCTGCAACCACCTTAAGTGACTGTTTGTTTCTTTAATAAATACCTAAATAAAGTCGTAATTTTCTCATTTATGTTATGATACGTAGGAGGATATAAAATAAACATAATTTTGATCACGTTAAATTTCTTTCTAATCTGTAAAGTGCTAATTCCCCAGCGGCTCTAATGGACTTTTAAATATTATTTTCTATATTGTGTTAAGGTATCTAATAAAGTAGCTTGAAATGATGGCAGAGAAGTAAAGTATCTCCTTACTGATGCTCTTAGGTACAAATAAAATTGTCTCGGGAGGGTGTCGACTGTCGAGTGTTCGTTGTCATCTACAGATAACATTTATTTTTCTCTTTTCTAGTTAACGGCCTATGTCGAAAAATAATTGAAGCGAAATGGGCGTGTGATAGCTTAGGTATATTACTGCCTGATGCGAGAGGAAGAGACGGGGCGGCGCGCGCGCCTGAAACGACGCTAGCGTAAAACAAACAGATTGTACTATTTATGTAAGTTAAATTCTGATCTAATCAAAAGTTGTAAAATATCAATCTCTTTTTTTTACATCATGTCTCGTGTTTCTATTATTCACCGTTTAGCAGTTCCAAGCGTTTATCGATAAAGACGGAGGCTACTTTGGCTTGTTTTTCTATCGAGAAAATGTGTCCTAATCGTGTTTTAGCTCTAATCAAAACTTCAATTATATGTTCAATTTACACATATCCGCTAATCATAATACTCCTACTGATCCTCCTACTTCATGATATATGACGCTTTGAAGAATCCTATTTTTTTCACATAGCCTCTTTATTTTGTTTTTATTATTTTATGGCTATGGCCGGTAAATATACAGTCGCCTTTACGGCTGAACAAAATATAACAAACAGAAGAAAAAAAATTCAACGTACTCGTATGTAGGTACCTTAACTATGAATATATTATAATTTATAGTATTATATTTTATATTATGCGAGGTGACATGCATATTGATAAATGACCTAAAATTTAATATTAAGTAGAAAGACTTATTTTCATTATTTTTACTACTATGTGCTAAAATTTATTATTGACTTACAAATTAATAATTATTTTGACATCGGTAATCCTATTTAATTCATAATAATTCTATAAATGGATTTAATTTTATTAAAGACAAATAAAGGATTCTATAAATTGTAACTTTAATCAAGGTCTATGTTGTTTTAATGTAGGTCTGTAAAGTTCAGACACAATGTATTTATTGTTATTGAATAACTGAAAATGAAAAATGAAATGAAATAACTAATTTAATATCTTAATATTTTGAAATAAACTTATTATTTAAACTTAATATTTCGAAATCTATGTCTACAGATGCACTTTAAAATCAATTTTAATGTAATAAGCTCAAGTTACATATAAATATTTAAAATAATAAAGAACACAATAATTATCTATGAATGCTAATTATAGTTTTCAGAGCATAATGGACAACGTTTCATTATTATAAAATATTCTGAAAAAAAAAATTTACCTTGAAATCGGATGGATTTCATTGTTTCGATATTTATATAAGGTCTAACAAAATTAGGTGAAACTATTTTAAGGGGATGGTCAGACTATCAAACTGAACAACTTTCTCCATGGGACCAATATCGGAATCGCGAAAAAAAATCAGCTGTTCCATACAAACCTACTTGACCTAAATGTATGGGACAGCAGATTTTTTTTCGCGATTTCGTTATTTAAACTTTGCCTGTAGAAATAAAAAAATTAACTGTCACGTTAACACGTTGTATAGGTAAGTTTTATCGCCCGTACTGTTTAATGTTTACTCGGAAGCTATCCTTGCTGAAGCGCTTGAGGATCAAGAATGGGGGGTGGTCATTAACGGACAAATAATAAGCAACATCCGATATGCCGATGATACCGTTCTTATTGCCTCTAAGCTGGAAGATTTGCAAATGATAGTTAATAGAGTCCACGATTGTAGTAAAAATGCTGGTCTGTCAATGAATCTCACAAAGACAAAGTTCATGCTTGTCTCCCGAAATAGTGGCTTGAATCCTACAATATCTGTGGATAATGCTATCATAGAGCGAGTTTCTCGTTACAAGTACCTCGGCACATGGGCTAATGAAACATGGGAATCAGACGACGAGATTAAAACCCGGATCGAAATAGCCCGCGCGTCGTTTACAAAAATGAAAAAGGTCCTAACTAATCGAAAACTGGATATACGACTCCGAGTAAGAATGCTCCAGTGTTACATCTGGCCAATAGTTCTATACGGTTGCGAGGCATGGGCCATTAAGGAAGCTACTCGCCAGAAACTAGAGGCTATAGAAATGTGGTTCTACCGAAGAATGCTGCGAATTAGTTGGGTTCAACGAGTCACCAATGTTGAGGTTCTACGACGCGTCAGGAAGTCCCGGGAGCTGTTGCAAACCGTTAAAAGGAGGAAAGTCGCCTACCTTGGTCATATTTTGAGGAATGAGCGATACCAACTGCTCCAGACTATAATAATGGGCAAAGTGGAGGGCACAAGAAGCGTCGGTAGGCCACGAATGTCATGGCTCGCGAACCTTAAAGAGTGGACAGGCATCGCCAGCGTCGAAGAGCTGTTTCGTTTGGCGAGAGATAGACAGGGATATGCAGAGCTGACTGCCAACCTCCAGTAATGGAGAGGAACCCGAAGAAGAAGAAGATAGGTAAGTAAGTATTTCATAGGAGTTAAGGTGAAAACAAACTGGGCTTATGTGATGCCACGCCACGTTATAAAAACTACAATAATTCAGCGACGTCACGTAATATGAATGTGTTTCTAAATAATGATTTTTCGTATATTTACTATGAAAACTGATGTCTTCTGATGGACGCGGCATCACGTACGTAAGCCCAGTTTGTTTGCACCTTTACGTTACAGGTTTCGTCTTTCGCATGGTGCTCCCGCGGCTCACGTTTGAGCCTGCCACGAGGCTCCACAATCCTTCTCAACTGTGTTTTTGCTCAAAAACTATCTTTGAGATTGAATAGATACTCCCACAAAACACTTGAGAATGGCGGAAATGCAGTGCTAACGCACAAGCGCGAAATAAGTGTTTCATCATTAATAGGTTCATAGGTAAATATAACATAGATAAGTAAGTAGAAATTTCTAATGGAACTACTTTTACCTTCACAAACAATTATTTTCTAATTGATCTCCGATAGAATTTCTCAGCGAATTCGTAAATTTACATTTAAGTGTATTTGTGATGTACTAAAGGTTAAGAAATATAAGTACTTATGTCCTAATATAGTAATATCATGTCATATTAAATTATATTTGACTGTCCTCCTGAAATGGAAATGTAAACAATAATTAATTCCTTACCCCTACTAAAGTTTTTTGTAAATTTATGTTACGTACCTACATGTCACACTTTATTACACTTATTACACTTTTAAAATTGCAGTAACTTTTTTAGTACATAAAATATACTTTCGAAATAAAAAGGACTCGAAAAAGAGTTTAATTTGAAAAGAATAGTTACAAAGAAAGCTGATAACATTTGCTATAAAACGTTTCTTATTTTAAATCTCTAATTTTGATAGTTTAGAAAAAATTTAAATATTAAAAGTGTAGTACTTAGTTTTGCAGGTCAGTGTATTTTAGTTAGGTTATAATCTAAGTTACTGGTAATACAATACGATAGATTAAAACCGATGGCTACCGGGAAGCGGGTTCGCAAGATTGTTTCTCGAAAGGGCGAACTATTTGTGTAATGAATACGAATATTTTGTACCCAAGTCATGATACTGTAGGTATCTTCTATAACATTATTTTGTCCTGCGAGCTACACTACTCGATTTCAAATCTTCCACCCGGACTAGATAGCCGAATTTAAAAAATACCGGCCAAGTGCGAGTCGGACTCGCGCACCGAGGGTCCCGTACTACATATTATATACGTATAGCACAGTAGTTGTAATATAGGGGACTCAAGGTCTGTAACTAAGTAAATATTAAAATGAAAATTCATGTTTTTAAGATGGTTTCAGTCCATACAAAAGTTTGACGCACAATACGCGTAGACGGAATTAATAAAAGTAATATTTTATATATGGAAAAATAGCTTCGAAAATCTAGTTGCCGCGTCACAAATAACATTTGCAATTTATAATATAATCACGAAAATATAAAGCTTTTAAAATTTTGTATGAAAAATTTCAAAAGCTTATTATTTTATAAATTGCAAATGTTATTTGTGACGCAGCATCTAGATTTTCTAAACAATTTTTCCATATATACAAAGTTACTTATATTAATACCGTCTACGCGTATTGTGCGTCAAAGTTTTGTATAAAATTGACCCCTCTGCAACCACCTTAAGTGACTGTTTGTTTCTTTAATAAATACCTAAATAAAGTCGTAATTTTCTCATTTATGTTATGATACGTAGGAGGATATAAAATAAACATAATTTTGATCACGTTAAATTTCTTTCTAATCTGTAAAGTGCTAATTCCCCAGCGGCTCTAATGGACTTTTAAATATTATTTTCTATATTGTGTTAAGGTATCTAATAAAGTAGCTTGAAATGATGGCAGAGAAGTAAAGTATCTCCTTACTGATGCTCTTAGGTACAAATAAAATTGTCTCGGGAGGGTGTCGACTGTCGAGTGTTCGTTGTCATCTACAGATAACATTTATTTTTCTCTTTTCTAGTTAACGGCCTATGTCGAAAAATAATTGAAGCGAAATGGGCGTGTGATAGCTTAGGTATATTACTGCCTGATGCGAGAGGAAGAGACGGGGCGGCGCGCGCGCCTGAAACGACGCTAGCGTAAAACAAACAGATTGTACTATTTATGTAAGTTAAATTCTGATCTAATCAAAAGTTGTAAAATATCAATCTCTTTTTTTTACATCATGTCTCGTGTTTCTATTATTCACCGTTTAGCAGTTCCAAGCGTTTATCGATAAAGACGGAGGCTACTTTGGCTTGTTTTTCTATCGAGAAAATGTGTCCTAATCGTGTTTTAGCTCTAATCAAAACTTCAATTATATGTTCAATTTACACATATCCGCTAATCATAATACTCCTACTGATCCTCCTACTTCATGATATATGACGCTTTGAAGAATCCTATTTTTTTCACATAGCCTCTTTATTTTGTTTTTATTATTTTATGGCTATGGCCGGTAAATATACAGTCGCCTTTACGGCTGAACAAAATATAACAAACAGAAGAAAAAAAATTCAACGTACTCGTATGTAGGTACCTTAACTATGAATATATTATAATTTATAGTATTATATTTTATATTATGCGAGGTGACATGCATATTGATAAATGACCTAAAATTTAATATTAAGTAGAAAGACTTATTTTCATTATTTTTACTACTATGTGCTAAAATTTATTATTGACTTACAAATTAATAATTATTTTGACATCGGTAATCCTATTTAATTCATAATAATTCTATAAATGGATTTAATTTTATTAAAGACAAATAAAGGATTCTATAAATTGTAACTTTAATCAAGGTCTATGTTGTTTTAATGTAGGTCTGTAAAGTTCAGACACAATGTATTTATTGTTATTGAATAACTGAAAATGAAAAATGAAATGAAATAACTAATTTAATATCTTAATATTTTGAAATAAACTTATTATTTAAACTTAATATTTCGAAATCTATGTCTACAGATGCACTTTAAAATCAATTTTAATGTAATAAGCTCAAGTTACATATAAATATTTAAAATAATAAAGAACACAATAATTATCTATGAATGCTAATTATAGTTTTCAGAGCATAATGGACAACGTTTCATTATTATAAAATATTCTGAAAAAAAAAATTTACCTTGAAATCGGATGGATTTCATTGTTTCGATATTTATATAAGGTCTAACAAAATTAGGTGAAACTATTTTAAGGGGATGGTCAGACTATCAAACTGAACAACTTTCTCCATGGGACCAATATCGGAATCGCGAAAAAAAATCAGCTGTTCCATACAAACCTACTTGACCTAAATGTATGGGACAGCAGATTTTTTTTCGCGATTTCGTTATTTAAACTTTGCCTGTAGAAATAAAAAAATTAACTGTCAAAGATAAAAGAAAAGGCATCCAGGCAAAGGAATCCATATCATTCATCCTAACTTGGCATTTTTAGTATTTTTCAAACTACTCTAGAAATAATGGATAGCAAAATCTGATTATTTTTATGGACGCTTTGAATCAGATAAGCTCCAAATGGTTTACGAATTTTGGTACCATTCATAAAATGAAATGTTGTCCATTATACGGATAAAAGAATCACTCAACTACAAGAATTCACGAAATAATAAATTAAAAGCTTCAACCACTGAAAGACAATAATTAAATTGAAATTTTGTCTTTCGTTTGTCGACGAAACTCAAATCCTGAGTTCTGTTCATCTAATTAGATACTTTCCTTTCTACTTTCGTTAAATAGAACTCGTGTTTGAAATATTTTAAGCGAATGTAGCAAAACTCGAGTTTCTTAAAGTTACTTTTAAACCATTTTAATTGTTATTCAGCGATATTGTTCTTTAAATCAGGCACTGGTTTGTTAATTATAATATTTTTGGGTAGATAGATAGATAGATAACTCATTTATTTTACCAGAACAATACAGGATAAACAGTGACAGACAGGGTAGGATTTTTTTATAAATGGTGCTACTGTAGATATAATTAGGAACAATAATTAGATACGCTACCATATCGAAGCCCTTGGGTTTAAGATTCTAGGTTTAAGCTATCAACATACTATCGTATCTGGTTAGTTAATATTTTTACCTTAGTAAATTGGCATCATTCACACTTTCCACAAGTTGAGATTATCTTTTTTCTCATAACCTTATATCGAAGGGATACACCATGCCCTCGAAGCAATTAAAATTCACATTTTGCATCTTATTGCCAATTCAGTTAGCTATTTATGAATTAAAATTTTGAAGAAAAAAAGAAAAGATGGGTATTCAATAGGTATTCCGGGGACTACAGGGCAATGCTCGCGCAGCAATTCAGCCTCAACCCTGCGTTCAGCGAGGGAATGTGGCGAGCGTCCTAGAGTGCTAATTTTGATGTGTAAAAAATAGGACGTCCGGGCTCCAAACCACAGGGGGGCAAGCTGGATGGCGTTTTCGCAAGTTTTTTTATATCGGATTATATTATGTTGTTTATATTATTCTTATGAGACAATAAATAAACAAAACAATATCTTTTTCCTTAACAGGTAGATAAATTGTCAATTAATCTAATGATGAGGAACTCCGTAAATAGGATGTATGTGATGATACTTAGTATTATACCATTTATTTATTATACACTAACTAAATTTATGCCACTGGCGGAGTCATTTTGCTATGAGTGTTATGGAATGATGTTAAGGCGTACAACAGAGAACTGTTTATTTGGATGATTTTTGTTGTTGAGCATTGAAAAATATAGAAAGTCTGGAGTTTACGTAAAGTACTTTTAAAGCGTGTATAAGACTTTACCGTTGCCGTTTGTTTTCCACTTTCAAAAAAGCTCTACCGAAAACTTGCGGTAATCCAAACACAAATGGTTTATTATGGTTTTAAAAGCCATTGCATCAATACATAATGCTGTTTAAAGATTAAATCGTCGGTTCTTAGCCACACAATGTGATAACAACGAGATCGCTCAGCTTGTGTTGAATTAGGCCCTCGCGCGCCCGTCGCGTCGCGTTGTCGCTGATTTCCCAAAAGGCCTGTCAATTCCCGCCATGTCACATCACTAGCTGCACTCTACTTGATTAAACATTAATTTGTAATTAGCTTATATTTATATGTCAAGACGCATTCGCATTGACAAGATGAGACTAACATAATGAGTGCGACTGAGAAAGGACTATTACTAGTGCTTCCTTTTAATCCATCTCTCATGCCACCGAGTCGGATGAGGGACTAAATCATCAAACTGAACAACTTGTACTATGGAGCCAACTTAAAAATCGCAAAAGAATACATCTGTCCCACACTCAGACAAATTAACGAGATTAATTCCCATTTGAGGTCCACACATTTGAGGTCGAGTTGGTACTGCAGTTTTGTAAGAAATAGTTGATTCTTTTTTTGCGATTTGGAATTGGGCTCCATAGTTATTCAGTTTGATGTTCTGGAGCACCCCCTTAAGCATTACTGGTGTTTTGTTACACCCCGTAGAATTAACCAATATGCAATTTCTGTTACTGGAGCTAGGAGACTCGGCGGTCTACACGGTCACATTTAGGAGGCACTCGATCAATTAAGTATAGCCTTTTCGGTAATCAACTGATACCCGCGGATGATACTTAGGTCGGATCCCTGGAGATGTAGGGCTCAGGGATATAATTATGATTATAGTAGAAGGGTCAATCTTTCAGAGATCGATAATGAATAGTGACCAGCCCCTCAAGTATGATACCTCTACCCGCAAATGACTTGCCCGCGCTTTTTGGGAACGAACTTCGCAAAAAGCAGAGTCCCGCGCAATTAGAGAAATCATGCTATATGTATAGAAGCTGGCACAGCAAATTCAAAAATACATGCTTAAGAAGGTAGTTGAAGGTTTTGACCACCCCAGAAGATGCAATCATTTTTAAAGGATACAAACATAATTTAAAATGATTAGATTTTCGTATCAACCTTTTTGACGAACTGAACACTTTGTTTACGCTTCATTGTAAAAATTTTACCTCCCCCATTCCGTCTCCTTTGTTCCACGTTAGCACTCGGTAGAAAAATAATAAAGTTTACAGAACAAGAGTGGTTATGTTAAGTGGTAAGGGTAACAGGTTAGAAGCCAGTTAATTTGGTCGCGATGTAGATAGAGCACGGTGCCATTTGCCCCCGGCTCGTTTCCTTTTGCCACCTCTATAATTTCTGTTTGAATGCGAGCGAAAATAAATATTAAGATTTCGTAGAAAACGTAACGATATTACGTTTGGTAATTACGGTTTTTATAGGTCTGCAAAAGGCGTTAGTAGGTACCAAAGTTTTATGGAATTTTTAATTTCTCAGATTCACGACGGGCCGTGACAAATTACCATCGAATAATACAGTCGAAATCACAAAGTTAATAGCTCGTCTCGTTCAACACAATTTTGCTTTTACCAGTTTTTTACTGAGTCGAATAAACAAACTCGAAATCAAGTAAATAAGTAAGAATGATATCTTAATTTCCCATAAGAGCTGCAGAGAATAATCGCATTTTCATATAATTCTGACACATCTTTTGCTCTCATACGTTAGGTACTCTCGTATAATTTATTAAAATGTATTCGGCTTGTGTTTGCGGCAGTACACCATGAGCAGAGAGTTTCCTCGCTAAGTTATTGAAGTTGCCGCTCTCAATCACCTCCCGCCAGATTTCACCCTGATTGATCGATTGGACTTTGATTTTTAAATAAAATGCTTTTTCCTTGCTTTGCATCTGCAGATAAATATATAAATTCTTGTCGAAGCTTTGAACAACTTCTTAACATAAGCGCATATAGTCTTCGAGAGTTTGAACGACATAGCACAAAAGTATTTAGGCTTAAACGTATAGGTAATTATAATTAGGGAACGTTCGTCTCTCAGGAAGGAAAGGTATTGGGTATCCACACTTGGCGCATACTGATGTCAGTGATAGCATCATATTTACACATGTTTGAGCCTAAATAGCTAGGACGATTTCTAAATAGTTTTTGGTGCAAGCCAGCCTAAGTATTAAAAGTTTTATCCGTTCTTATCGCCGCCACGAAATGTAATCGCCGCATCCATAATTGTTTGAGTATGGTTAAGTCTAGTTTAAATGAAAAGAATTATAATCCAGGAGTGTATCAAAATTATTATTTGAATTTCGAAACTCACTCTATAAAATTTATTGAATAGGTAAACATTGAAAGCTAATATACGTAAGTCGAATAACTGTTCATAAAGTAAACGCAGGCGGTACCTTAATAATTTCTGCGCTTATGGTACTGCTAATCCATTGTGGTAGTAATTCAAAAACGTATTACCCAGATTCAATAGGGCATTGTCGGTAGGAGCAGTGTTCGAGCTTGGCCTTACGACGCTCTGGGGCAATATAACGCGACGTCGAAGGCATTATGGAGGTGTAATTAATTATCTAACTTCACAAGACCCTTGCAAGGCCATTCATGGGTCCAACGGTCCAAACCTATAATGGATTCAGAGCTAACCGACTTGCTAATGGCAGATTAGATTAAATTGATAGTTAACAGATTCGTTATTGTCGTTATACAGGTTGAAACTTATTTTGTTGACTGTTTTTAAAGCGGACGATCAGACCACCAAACTGACCAATTTTTCTATGGGACCAACATCGAGATTGAAAAAGAAATCTACTCTTCTATACAAAACTGCAATGCGACTTCGTTGTTGGTCCCATTTCCCATAGTATAGAGAAAGTTGTTAAATTTGATGGTCTGATCATCCTCTTAAAAGCCGTCAGCATATTAAGGAAGACCCTTATAGTTCGAAGCTTAGATAAAAAAATACTTTATAGGGTGAGGAAAAATTATAAAGGCGAAGAAGAATGGTGGTTGAGTCTGTTATTTCGGTAATATTCAATGAAAACAGCTGTCATGGTTGAATTTGGTACTGCTTTTTAACCAATTTACTACTTATTTTCTTTCTTTAAATCCCAAGTCTTAGAGATATGGAATTTTTAGAAGATTTCGATTTATTTCTAATTATAACCCAACACCTTGTAGTTTTCGTAATAAAGGCTGGATCCAGCTTTGCCACCCCTCTTTTTAGGAATAATCTTAGGTTAAATGTAGATAAGAAGAAATCTAAAGATCATTAGTCTTTGTATACAGAAATACGGTTTACTTCTCCAATTAAAAAACTCCTTTCCTTTGTTAATAGGACGAAATTTACAGTTAATCTTGTAGGAAGTAACTCTTTCTCCAGATAAAAGTAACGAAGCGACGGAAATAAGATTAAGATGAGATAAAATTTGCTTTTAGTGTTTCTTTTGGAGTTTATTCAATCTTGCAGAGTACAGCATTATAATTTCAAGAATACTGTAAACATGCACAATGTATCGGAGCTTCGGAAGAATCCCTCGGGTGTGGAATGGAGGAAGTTTGGAAGGCACGTCAGCCGCGGTACAGAGCAACAAACCAATGAAAACAAGACTTGTTCGAATCTGCGGAGTGGAGTTGTGAGTGCTGGGAACATTCAATGATTCCCGGCCGCGGCGCACAGTGGTTTCTAGCAGTTAGCAAAAGACTTTTAGACTTGGGTTTTTTTTTACGCATCTCTTTCAAATTGCTAAAATAATGAGTGATTTTCAGTGAGAAAATTGAGATGGAGTTAGGTTATAGTAAGTAAGTAAGTATTAAAACGATATGTACGCACGGCGACACATCAAGCTATACAAAACCAACATAAGCTGGCCGCGCGACGTTATACGTTACTCGACATACATGTCGCCGTGTGTACAGTTTTCAGATTTTGCATATTCATTGTAGGTACATTCTAAGGGATCGTTCCACTAACCTAGAAGAAGCAAAGGAAAACAAATAATACCGATCAACATCGGATATGATATTGATAGAAATATAGGTAGGTTTTAGTTGGTACATTTTAGTTTCTATGAAGTACACCAAATAATGACTATTGAATTCATATAATTATAATTCGTGCCCGGAAATCTTCAATATAGGCCCACTGTGCAACGTCGAAGTGCGCCACGATATTTTGTAGATGCATCTCGACGAAGTTTATTCACCAATGCTGTTTTGTTTGTTTGAAAGTATGTAAAACACTTTCAAGCTTTGGTATTGTTAACATGATAGTTTTGCAATATTGTTTGACACCGACTTTTGATTTTTCATTTCATAACGATAATGAGCTCCATCTTTTCAACATAGCATATTATTATGGTCAGGACTATATTCCCCGAGGGGGTAGTCAGATATATTCTGAAACCCTCCTCCTTCTTTTCATTAATAATAATTTATCAAGACTTCTGTATGTGTTGATACAAAAATAAATGTATCCATGCGCTTAAAAAAATATCAAGTCAAAGATATCTTTTTCGATCGTGACCCAATGGGAGCCCGACGATGGAAGCCGGGGATGGGGCAGACCAAGAAAGAGATGGCGACCTGGATACTAAAGTTATTAAGTCTATTTTACAACACGGACCAATTTGTGTTTTACAATAAATGATTTTTATTCTTATACCCATGAAGCAAATTGGCATAAATGATGGCACGGGATGGAGTAGGCTGAAAATGCTTGGCGGAGACTTTATCTAACAATAGGACGAAAAAGATTTAAAAAAAAGTTATTTGTCAACTATTTATTACCTATTTATAAAATAAATAAACCGACACACGATCGTGTTGTTGGTGGTGATTTTTCCATGGTGATGATGGTTTTGGTTTAAGGCATATTTCGGCAGAACAGAAATATATTTTTTTTATTCTTTAATTTAGTATCTAAAATTTTTGTGATGTTCTTACGGTATCTTTATCACCTGTGATTTGCAGGTGTCCGATGCTACGGACGAAATTTATCTTAGTTAATTACTCTGGTTATAATATTAGGCTATTTTCCTGTAGAGATCGTAAATTCTTTTCTTTTTGTAAATTAAATTCTTTCTTTTAAAATTTTTATCGAAGTAGGTATCTGTAGTACCTTTAACGATTTCGGCAAAATTAAAATAGGGTCATTAAATAAATATCTTTCAGCTGAAAACTTTAGGAAAGTTTGTTTAAAGTATTTTTTTTCTTGAGAATGCGAATTCTTACAAATAATTTTTATAATTTTAGCAAAAATGTGTGTTTACCCTGTGTGGTGTAGGATTCCGTAGATATTTACAGTTTCTCTCCTTCCGTGTTGGAGACGATGGACGGTTCGAGCCTCGACCTGGAGTGCGATTTTTGAAACTCATTCTTTGAACTCAGCTGTATAAAATGCATATTACTATGGCTGTATATTTTCTACTGCTGATTTGACATTCAAAAATCATATTCCAGGAGTGCGATTTTTGAAAGTCAAATCAGAAGTAGAAAGATGCGTATCTCCATAAACTAATGCTTCAATTTCGTGGTGTCAATTTGTGTCCACTTTCCATTAAAAATGGCGATGGACTCACTACCAGTCAAACTGGATAGAGTTCGGACACTGCTAAAAAAATTTGGATAGTCTGAATGTGGTAATTTAGAAATACTTCTGAATACCCCATCGGGTAATGTACAGTAAAATTGAACTTATTGATATCCTTTTAAACTATATGGACAGTCTTGGTTTAAAAGGGTGACAATGATTTCAATGTTACCCTGTAGTATTGAGGATATGCGTATGCTTATTTATTTATAGTGTAGTTATAAATAAACGTGAGACGACGCGTAAAACCGGACGTTTATACATTGTCTTAACTTGTTAGTTAAGAAGTTTGTCTGGAGCTTGTTCTCTATAAGCTTCCACAAACATATTTTAGGTACTAAGTTGTTTGGCTTCTGTTCCCAAGGGAAGGGAGGGGATAGCGCTTGTAGAACAACTTTGAGCTCTACTTTGGGTACCTTAGATGGATTTTGTTTAGTTTTACTGGCTAAATTTTGGTGTAGAAATAAACAAATACACTTTAGGACCCGTTTGATATGGAACACTCCGAGATCATCAAGCTATAGGACGGGACGTCATCTATAGAACTGATATCAAAATATGTATGATCAATTGATCATCTTTCAGCCAAATGTATGGAGATTCAGTTTTTGAAATAAAACTTCTTTACACGCGACTAGGGAGTAAATCACGACTAGGGAGCATAGAGATAGTAAGTACTATGCTAGGGAGTAACTCAGATTTTTTCTATTCAAAAATACAAAACGTCAAACGACAAAGAAGTTTTACTTCAATAGCGCGTAAAGATTACACGTACATACTTTTTTTCTGTTTTCTGTATATCATAAGAAAGTAAAAAGTTAAAAATAAGTAGGTATTTATCTTTTTTTTTTAAAGTTATCGATTTAACCTGACTCAATGTACATTCAGAACAGACATAAAATCATCATGGATTTTTTAACGGACAATAAAATACACACAATAATTTCAAATTTTTAATCGCCAATTAAAATAGATTTAATATCTTTGCAAGAACCATAGAGAACCTTCACAAAAATACAAAATTGTTAGATACGCAACCGGATAAAATTTCAGTTCCAGGCTTTCATTGTTCAAACGGTACAAAAGTTTTTAATGGCCAAGTTAACTCGTACATCAAACTGCCAACTTGCCAACAAACCAATTTTTCAATTGTCATATTTTCAGAAGCCAGACAGGGCATCCGGAAATAGGCTTTGCATTATACAAAAGCCTCCACGAGTTTCGGTTTCAGATATAGCGATGTGTCAAAATCAATTTTCACATTTACAGGTCGCTATTTTCAGTTTTGTCTGGATGGGTACTCTTTATGTAGTCTAGGAGACTGCTGCCAGATGACAACAGATCTTTTACATGGGTACAGATTTCTACGACCAGCACTTTGCCCGCTCACTCTCATTCGTGACTACAAGACACATGCCCCATGCCTGCGTGTCTTGCAGTGGGACTGGAATTTTCCGCCTCTATATAGGATAATGATCAATTAGATGTTTAAATTTATGTATTTTAGCAAAGACAACAATAATATCTTCGTTAAATATAAGATCGCTATAGTAAGTACAAGATGTTACAAAAATACAAATTAACATTTAAGGGGCTGGATTAGACCATCAAACTGATCAACTTTCACTATGGGACCAATATCGAATCAGCGAAAAAAAAACTGATGTTCCATACTAAACTGCAAATCTACTCGAACTAAATGTATGGGAGCTGTTTTTTTTCCGCGATTTCGATGTTGGTTCCATAGTGAAAGTTGTTCAGTTTGATGGTGAACAACCCACTTAAAAGTTTCAATTGTTTATTTTTACCTTTGTAACACCTTGTATAGGGTATGAATTTAATTGCGTTTCATATTAAAGTCTACTTCATATTAAAGGTACTTCAGACCGTCAAACTAGAACGAGTTCTGAAGTTTAGCGTTTTCTAAGAAAGTAATTATAAAGATTTAGGGCCTGTTTCACCAATTCCGAATAAGTTCTTCTTAGCTTATCCAAAAGCAGTGAAACAGGCCCTTAGCGTTTTAAAATTTTTTACGAGAATTCTAAACGCTAAATGAAATGTTCAGCTTTAGTTAAGGTGGTGGTTGTTCGTAACCGTCAATAAAAACTGCTGAATTAATTAGGTGTGAGTGCGGTGTTGCCCCTCAGACTATGGCCCATCTCATATCTTGCCCTTCCTGCCCGTAAACTTGCACGCGAATGGAGCTTATGGACGCTGCTGGTAGTGCTATCCGCGTGGCAAAATACTGGGCTGGAAAAATATAAAATGACATGCCATCGACGTAATAGTGTGTAGATCAAGATTTGTACACTTACGTACGGTCACAATCATAAATATTAAACTGGGATAAATAATATGAGCATGTATTTTAAAACATATTTTTGTATCAGATTTTTTGCAATATTTTGGCCAGGAAGCTGGCATAGGCATTTTGGCATATGATAGGAATTTGTCATACCCTATTTAAAAAAAACTGCTACAACTGCACATAAAAATATAGTTGGTATTTTAGCGCAGTTTATGACCTTCTGGTCATGAGTTCGTGTATGTAATGTAGAAATTATGATTACTTATTTAGTTAAGACATTCTTCGAACAGCCTGCTTCCTGGACTATGCATGTTCGTTCTATTCTAGGAGCAGACAGCCTCCCGACCTCCCGTCCAGTTCCGACAGTCGACAGGCTAAATGCAGCCGCTTGCAGCGACACCGATCTGCACTCTGCTGGCTGAATCTTTAATAGGCCACGTTATTTCAGAAATCTGCCTAATTAGCGCCGTCACTGCACTCTATGCTTTGTTAAGTCCTACGTATAAATTCTATTTGGTATTTCGAATTGGTCTGCAATTGCATTATCAATGCTTGCCAAAGAGAGATGTAGGTATACTAGTTTGGGAATTGAGAGCTCAATTTTAGCTGAAATAGTGATTAGTTGAAGCATAATTATATAATATAAACTCCGTCTACCTCAATGGGACACAGGCGTGAGTATATACGTATCCAATATTATAACAAATTTTACAATGTATGAATTTTTAAAGCATGTACCGACTCGTATGTACCTACATAACTTACAAAAATAAATAGTAGAACCTATCATTACTTATCTAATTGCTGACTTAGATTAATAACTAATTTGCAATAGTTTTTTATCTTATTAAGTACGTAATATACTATCATTTAATAGTTTTCAGGGTGTTAGGGTAAACAGTTGCATCACTGTATTAAGGGGTGATTGTACCCATGATACTGATCAACTTTTCCAAAGAAACCTACAGGAAATTCGCAAAAAAAAATCACAGATTTCGTGCCTCACACGACTATCGACCACATTGGAAATGAATCTACGGAATTCGAAAAAATATTGTCTCAAAAAGGTTAGGCGACAGGGCAAACCCTTCACCCAATCGTCTTTGTTTTAGGCTCAAATTGTAGCTGGCTGAATTTTCCAGAGGAGTTTTGCTCAAATTTTTGATACAACGGTTCAACGGTTTCATTCCTCATTTCCAAAATCTCAAGCGCCAAAATAAAAAATTCGGATTTTTTTTTCACTATTTCGGCCATAACATTTTCGTTTTTGACTGTCTCGAATAACTCTTTTTGCACCTTACAGCTCTTGTAAATACGCGTCTTTTGAGCCATTTTTGAATATCATATCTTCACAACTCTCCGAGATATAAGGCGATCGCACTTACAGGGAGCGAACGAAAAGACATTTCAAAAATGTAAAAAATTTTGATTTTCCAAGTTTCCTCTAAGTGCAATATTAAGTGCAATCAGCTGAACGAACGTTTGCACGAAAACTAAAAAAAAAAAGAGTATTTCCTATAAGTTTCTTAGGAAAAGTTGTTCAGTTCATGGGTTTAATCACCCCTTAAAGTAATGCAACTCTTTACCCTAACACTCTGTATAGGTATCGTAGTTGACTTAGGTACCTACTAAGTAAGGCTATCGTCATAAATTAATAATGTGCGCTAAGTATCTTAATTTTAAGTGTAAAATTATAGTAAAGCTTGTATAATCTTGAAGTGAAAAATGTTCAGAATAATAAACATAAAGTTAAACTTTGTACCGAATTCAAGTCAGCACGAAGCTTTTCATTAGCTTTATTAGTGAGAATCAAATTAGGTATTCTTCTTAATTAATTACGGGCCTTAATTTTCGAAAACAATTTTGTTAGTTAAGAAAAATCTGAAGCATATTTTTAATAGTTTCAGTGATGGTTGATTTCAAATATTACAGGCCTTTTCTCAAAATTTGGCGTCTTTTCAAAACCAGCTAACATGTGCAGATTCCAACACAGAATAAACTTATCTTCGCATTATGAACTTCTGTAGCTTTATTTGCATCGATTTATAATGGATAATCTGGGGGCACGGCAGTGACCTCGCCAAGACAAGCAAAAAAAACGGCGCACTATCGTACCTTTTCACGAAGAAATTCGGCGTATTTTAGAGCGCTCAAAACTTCGGCCTGGATAACCGGACCTGTGGGCACAATTTTCAGGACAGCATGTGGTTCTAATATAATTAACTTAATTTCATATTTATAGCCCGACTACTTTAGATTTTATTGATACGCAAACTTCGTGGTTTTCGTCACTTACTACACTTACACACTGTTGATCGTCAAAACCTAACTGTTACTTCCCGAAGTCTTAGAAAGCTGTAGTCAATCTAAATGACAAAATAAAGACGAAGATGTAATAATGATTTATGCATTAGCTCTACGTGGGATAAGGATGTCGGCCAAGCCTTCTAACTTTATTAGACCGAGATGAACTCATGACCTTACTTAAGACTTGGCTTGAAATGAGATCTGATAACATAACGGGTATACAGGGTGAAATTGATATCATTAGCATCCTTTTAAACTAAGAGTCTACCCATCGAACTGAACGACTTTTACTAGGCAGCAAACCGATCAGAGCAAAAAAAAATCTGCTGTTGCATACATTTGAGTCGCGAACTCGCGCGTCGACATTGCAGTTTAGTATGGAACAGCATTTTGCTCCGATCTCTTTTGGTTTACTCTCATAGTAAAAGTTGTTCAGTTTGATGGGTCGACTCTTAATTTAAAAGGATGTTAATGATATCAATTTCACCCTATATATAATCCTCTTAAAACCATAGATCCCATAAACAAGAGGATACCTTTATGCTTAAAACAAAGAATGGATTTATCACATAGACGAAAAAAAATTCGGCCTTCTCTTTCTACGTTTTATCATTACTTTGGTTTTCATAAATAAAGCGAGTCAGTCATTTTTAATAATTTGGTAATAAATAAAATTTTATTGAAGAAAAAACAATTTTGTTAAGTCCGGCTCAGGTTCAAATCAAATTAAAAAATATCCTTTTTATTTGAAAATAAAATAATTACGGTACTTAATTCATTTAAAAATAAACAATGTTTTGTTACGCGACTTAGTTATTTGTTGTGAAAAACGCAAACAAGTCCCCTTTACTTACATTTTTAGGGTTTCCCTTTACTTTATTTTAAGAGTTTCTTTCGTTTGTTGAGCGGTTCCCCAATATTTTGCCTGCGATAAGTATTTTTGCTCGAAATTTTATTCCATTTTAAAATATTTTACTGCTACGTACCACTGGACTAAAAGGCCTAAATTACTGGGTGAGATCCCAGATCAGAGGCAATTAATATCATTGGCAGCCTTTTAATCTAAGACTCTATTTATTATCCTTATTTGTACCATAATTATTTTTGTGACCTGCTCTGTACTGTATTTATGTGTTTGGTGTAAATAAAGTATATTTCTTTCATTCACTCTACCCATTAAACTAAACAACTTTTACTCTGGGAGCAAACCGATAGTAGTAAAAGAAAATCAGCCGTTCCATACTAAACAGCAATGTCTACTTGACTCAACTGTCAAACAGCTGATCGGTTTGCTCCCGTAGTAAAAGTTGTTCAGTTTGAAGGGTGAACTTTTTAAAAGGATGCCAACGATTTCAATTTCACCTTGTATTTAACTACCTGCCTTGTGGTTTATCCTGCTATATCCTTGTCCTATCGCTGGTACTTCAAGGCCCGATTCGACCAAACGCGAGTAAATTTTATTCTTAGATTAAGTTGCCGGTTACTCTAGAGTAATTTTGCGTTTTACCAACCCTAATCTATGAATAATTTAAGATTAAATTTTACAAGGCCAATTTGGACGGTGCTAAGTTTATACCGAGACTAATGAAATGTCAATGTCACATAATAAAAAAAAATTATAAAAGAAAACTAACAAATTAAAACTGTAACCTCAGATTGCAATAAGTACGGATACGACGACCTCTTTCTTTAGGTGAATTATACATTCGTTCTTTTAGTATGGGTTTAGTGTGGTAGAAGACCAATGAAATTATTTCGGAGTAAACACTAAGAGTAAAATTGTTCCTTGTATAGTTACTCTTCTATAAATCAAAAGTTTGGTCGAATCCGTCCTTAATGTGACTAGATAATTTGTCTGAAAATATCCAAGATATTTATATTTATTTATTGAGATTTAAAAACATAATCGACTGCTGGCATGCAAAAGGTACCCTATACCTACCGGCATAATATTGAATCTAACTTCATTTCGGGTTGGATAATCCATTAACGGAAATCCATTGACATAACGAATACCTACTCACACCGCCGGACTCTGGACTTATCCACAATCACAAATACAATATGTTTACCCTAATATCATGTTACCTCAAAGGAAACTGTATCCTATAGCGAACCTGTTAAGGCTTTCATTTGCATTGCTGATTAAACCGTTTCAGCTTACATTAAAAACATCTTGCGTCCATTTTGCAACATTGTAAAATGGGCTTTAGTCGAAGTTAAGATAAGGGTTGTTTTTGTCTGTGGAGAGAATTAAGGACAGGATTGATTGGACTCTGATTTCGCGTTAGACCCTCGTACCAGACTTAGTACATGCTTAATTAAACTGTCAAACGTCAGGGTTGAGTGAGTTTAAATAATATTGTGGTTAATTTGTTTAATTGAATATTTATTCAGTTAGGTTACATTATTTTAAAATAAGCGCTCTGAAATTACGAAAATAATTGAAAGTTAGTATTAATAGCAGGATCTTCGAAGGTTTAAGATCGTGTACATGTACACTGTACAAAACGTACCTACTTGAATGCTTACTTGAATGAGTGAAGGACCCATTACCCATACGTGGGAAGTGGGAACCAAAGTTGTGATTCTATTCAATAAGTGTCAGTTTAAAAGTTGTTAAGACCAAGGCCGAGATTCCTAGATGTCTTTTGAGCGTGAGCATAGTTTAAGTAGGGTCGAAGATATATCGTCTCCGTATCTCAATCGCCTTACATTTATAGCGACACTTAAAATTCTGGGTTACAACAAACCACCTCGCAATTACCAGCCTGTATAGGAGGCCCATGATGTGAAAAGGATGACCTTATGAGAGCATCATCGAGAACGATAGAAGTGGCAAGACATTTTAAGCTGACAATGTGTAGAAGATGTAACAATTCCACACGAACAGAAGGATAACACAGTCTTTGTACTTAGGTTTGATTATCTGATCATCCCCTTAAAAAACTGTCTGGATATTAAGAAGGACCCTGACATCCGAATAAATATACTATCAGATACCATTTAAAGGTTTGCAGTGTCACCCATCTTTTAATTTTCCTTGCAGCCCCCCGAAGTTCTTAAAACGGAGTAGTATCAATCAAATTAGGCCGGCTGATAACAAATTTATACCAACTGAAACCTTCGGTAACAAGAATTGACAACCAACTGCTTGCGCTACTTTCCCAATAGAACGACCGAGATAGACATATCTTAGATTGATGAGAGAAAGCGAGATGGGGAAAATCCTCCATTACAAACTGCAAAGTCTTCCCATTGATCACAGTAACGCGTAAAGCCTTTAAAAAATCCAGCAATTTATTTAGTCGGTAACAACAGCTTACTTCCCCGGATTGTCTGGGAAATAAAGTGTCATTGTGGCCTTTTGATAATACCGGGCTATTTTTTCAGATAACGCAATTCCGGCCAGGTAAATACTGTGCTTTGTTGCTAAGTAACAATTAATTGAGGCAGCGAAAATAGAGTCAGGATAAGTCTAATTTCAAGTATTACATTATTTTATTTATTTTCATTTATTGAGAAAACCAACAGCCATATTTAAACATAGTACTTAAAATTAACTAACTATAACATAAGCCAATTATAGGTTTCCCTAGAGTACTAGTACATAATTAGTTGAAAAACATCACATCATAAGGATGTGAGCAATTAAGTAGTTTTAAGGTATATACAATAGATATATATTATATAGAAATGAACAAAAGTGCCTATATAATAACAACACAAGCAAGCACAACCACTCCAACACAATTAATCATCAATCTAAATAATATGCATTAACTTACTTAATGTACGGGGTGCGTGTGCATGTGTGTGTGTGTATGTGTGTGTGTGTGTGTGTGTGTGTGATGTGTGAGTGTGTGCGATTATAATATTATAAGACAAAGTGGAATGAACACACAACCCCAATGCTATTATTATAATAACTGCATTACATTACATACCTATTTTTTGACAGGCAAAATATGTCTACATCACTAAATAAATTATTGTATGTGCTACAAACTCTAGATACTCTAGGAGTTCTGTGCGTAATTAGTTCGACTAAGAGAAGTATCAAAAAGCCGAGTACTCGTATGTCTCGTCCGACGACCAGGAGTAAAAAGCATTATTTCAGATATTAAATTATGGCTATCTAGATGACCATGAAGGATGTCATGAAGAAACATTTGATCCAACAGCAATCTACGATCGGTCAGGGGAAGAAGATTGTGGTAGGCACATCTATTTACATAGTTGTTATTTCTATAGTTGTTATTTCTAGAGCGTGTTTTGTAGTCTAAATATCTTAAAAAACGTTTTTGTATTTTTTCAATACTATCTATATGACTATGATACTGTGGGTTCCATAAGCTGCTTCCGTACTCAAGCACACTACGAACAAATGCGTAGTATAAAAGTTTTATACAATGAATGTTAGAAAAAGGTTTGCTTGTACGAATTACGAATCCCAGATTTTTATAGGCTTTATTAATGATTGAGTCAAAGTGCTGGCCGAAAGTCAACTTACTATCAAGTAATATGCCCAAATCTCTAACCACCTCCGTCTTTACCAAAATGGTTCCATTCATCATGTATGCATACGGTATGGGTTTCGTTTTACGAGTAAACCGGATGAATTGACATTTACCTACATTGATAGTTATATTGTTTGTGATGTAATAGTTAGATAATCTGTCTAAATCATCTTGTAATTTAAAACAGTCCGTGACATTGTTGATATTATAATATATTTTAGTATCGTCCGCATACATGATGAAGGATGCATATTTGAAGCAAGTATAAATGTCATATAGGTAGGCGTTATAAAGGAGAGGGCCTAGATGGGAACCTTGAGGAACCCCTGAGGAAATCTGAACGAAGTTGGAACGGAACCCCCCAATCACAACAGCTTGACTTCGGTTACGCAGGTATGAATCCAACCAACGCAAAAGATCACCACTGATGCCTAGGCATTCCAATTTGCGGAGCAGGATGACGTGATCCACACGATTTATGATGCATTAATGATGCATCATTTTTTTCTGAAGTAAAGTAATTTCACAATATAAACGACACAAATCAATTATATAAATAAAAAGAAGACACCTACACAATTTCAATTATTTTGCCAAGATCCAAGATTACAAACGAATTTTATTTACGCTCGGCGATCTAAAAACTTACACCAAACTACATTCCTTTGTATAATATACTACATACCTATAGTTAGGTATACTAAGGTCAGTATCAGATAAAGTATAATTTAATTTATAAAATAATATAATGAAAATGGAAAACCTTCAGTTTCACATAAAAACCATATCGTATTTTTTTTTGTTAATATCTTTAATGTACAGACACACTTTCTGTTACATATTATAATAGTATAGATATATATTTATTTAAATATTTAATTGAGATGGGTAGGAACTGATTCCGGACACCAGTGTCAAGCAAAGTATAATTAACTATTGTTATTAACGTGAGTCAAAAAAATTGAAAATTTTTCATACAAAAGTGCTGACTGGCCGATCGATTTTCTAACGGAGGTCCAAAAACTTTTTCGTTTTTCGACCCGTGTTCCATAAGTTGTTTAAATTCATGGTCTGAATACACCCTTAAAGTTATGTTAGTAATTTGGTGTATCATTAGTCACAAAACTAAGGATTATGATCAAGTAGTTATTAACGGTCCGTCCTATGTTAAATATGAATCGGTATAATATCTGATCTAATATCAAAGTGAGACTATTGCGATAAGAAAACAACAAGAAAAGCATTAAAAGTGGTCAGTACTTAAAAATAAGGAAAACCCTGTAGGTACATAGGTAGCTGTAAAATATGTAGGTAGGAATTAACAAATCAAATTTTGCATGATTTGCAGAAGTTTGAAACATTTTCTCGCTCAGTTACACAAAGAAGTGCTGAACTCTCATTACCCCTAATTTATAAACAAGGACCAACTTTTTGGCAACGTACTTACGTACGTTGCGACTAACGAGTTGCGCCTAAATTAATGACAAACCTTTTTTTGATGTTGATAGCCTATAACCTATAACACTTAACATTCGTTGCAGATTTAAGTTAGCTTGGTTTTGGTTATGAATTTAAAACTCGTATTTTTGAACATAACATGACCAAGATTTAAAAACCTGTTTACAAGAACGGTCTATGGGCTTATAGGCCTAAGATTAGCGCCACTCCTAATTTTAAACATTCTAGTGTGTTTGTAAAACAAGTTCTATAATAGCATCTTTTACATATTATTATTATAAACTAGCTGTATAAACTAAATGGTTTATAGAAGATAGATAGATGAAAATCGATTAAAAAACCTGTCCCGCGTTGCAACTTGCGTTGCTATTAGTATGTTAATATCCCTGAACTTGTCTAAAATGTAACATGTAAAACTAAATGAAAATTGTTCTAGAATCACGAATAATCGTGAAACACGAAACATCTAGTTAGGTAATTAAAAAAATCGAATGAGCACATTAACGTGATACAGTATGTACAGAGATTAAAAAAAAAACATGTCCCTCCTTCTGGCGCAGTCGGGTAACAATGCACGTTCTCAGTAATCAGTAATTTTATTTATCATGCATTTTTTAAACAAATTTCTATTTTTTACAAAAAATATAAATTTGCAACAAAGTTCAACCATTTATTATAATAGCTTATAATTTATAAGCAAAACGATCCTTAGTTGAACATTTACCACAAGACAATCTGCTATATTGTTACCGAAAGAATGAGACAGCAATATTAGGGAATGTTCGTGGCAAATAATTAGGGGTCCTGAACTCGCCAGAGTCATGCGACAGTTTCATCAATCTTCCCAGCCAAAGAAATAACTAATTTAGCCTGGCCCCCGGCTCCCTCCCTAACCCTCTTGTTATTTACGCAAAAGGGAGAAATGAACTAAGTCCGAAAAGTTCTATTTAAATTGGTTGAGTTACACTCATTGTTGTTGAAGAAGCTTTGAACAGAAGAGTTAACTTTGTGCCTAGGCATGGTTTAATGGATTGTTTGGAAATTACAAGTTTGGAACATTACGAAGCTTCCTAACATTATTGGTATCTATTTTTAATGAAAATACCGACACAAATCTTAACTTAGCATATTTTACTTAACAAAACATTGTAAATCAGAGAAAGCCATGGAGTCACGTTGCAGGTTCTGACCCGAGCACTTGTCTCGCGTGGTTTTCGTACGTCGCGTTATTACCTGCCACGAGGCTCCGCAATCCTACAAACCATATGCCTACAAACGTCCCACTTCAGAGCACAACAAGCCTAGCCGACCCTCAAGGAGGGTGTTTGAGCGTTCGACCACCACGTGTGCCCAATGCGACTTGGTAGACTTAACATACGCATCGGACAATCCCTGAGATTGGGATAGATTCTCCCATAAAAAACTTAACAGGAAATGCAGTGCTAACGCACAAGCAAGAGTCTATTAATTATAAAAAAAGAGAAAGCCATACAAATGCCCATTCTTTTTAGTGTTTTACATAGTCTATTTCAAAATTAATAGCTCAGTGATATCACGAGAATCTTATCTTGAATATGATACATGCTCGCGCATGTCATTGCACACAGTATAGTTGCAGCCGACTAAAACAATGGCTACATTCATACTTACAATATTTTTAGTTCTTCTTTGTGTTATTTATATTAAGTTAAAACGAATTTATACTTACTGGGAAAGAAAAGGAGTTAGAGGCCCAAAGCCTCATTTTATAATAGGAAATTATAAATCTATTATACAAAAAAAGGATTCACTCGCTAGTTTATGTGCAAAAATATATAATCAGTATCCAGATGAAGCCTACGTTGGAATATATCACGGCTTGAAACCGACACTTTTGATCAGGGATCCTGAGCTAATCAAAACTATAATAATATCGAATTTCCCAAGCTTTATGGATCGTGGCTACAAGATAACAAGAGACCCTCTGATGAATAATTTGTTCGCTGAAGATGGAGATAACTGGAGAGTGTTGAGAAAGACGTTAACACCACTGTTCACTTCGTCAAAACTAAAACTAATGATGCCGCTTTTAAATAACTGCGCTGAAGATTTCATGAAATATACAAGTACATTAGCAGACATGAACAGATCTGAAGAAATCAGAGATTTATGCAATAAATATACAATGAAATGCATCACTTCTTGTATATTAGGAGTGGATGTCGATACCTTCAGTGATGAAGGAAATGTTTTTGTTGACATAGGTCGTAGATTGTTTGGTTGCCATATCAGAACGGCTATTATTCATTTATTGGACAGTATCATTCCAGGATTTCCGATGTTTTTACGTTACCATTTAATAAAAAAAGAAGTGACAGAGTTCTTCTTTAACCTTGTAAGAACAATAGTTAAAGAGAGGGAAAATAATGTGACAAAAAGAAATGATCTCATGGATATACTGATTAAAATGAAAAACAGTGGTAAAGGAGATGTTGATACTGAATTAGAAATTACTGACGAAATAATGGCAGCCCAAACAGGTCTTTTCTTTGCTGCCGGTTATGAGACGTCATCTGCCTCGATGTCATTTTTTCTTTATGAATTAGCTCTGAATCCAAGCATCCAGAATACTTGTTACGAAGAAGTAAAGCGAGTAATGGATAAATATAAAGGTGAACTAACATATGAATCATATAATGAATTCGAATATCTATCTATGGCATTTTCTGAGGCAATGAGGAAGCATGTAATCGGTGGGTACTTACTTAGACAATGTGTTAACGATTATAAAGTTCCCAATAGTAGTCTGATTATAGAGAAAGGTATCAAGATTATTGTTCCGGTATTTGGCATACAAAAAGATCCCAAATATTATCCTGACCCAGAAAAGTTTGACCCGGAAAGATTTGCCGAAAATGGAAAAAATATACATGACTGCACTTCTTTACCATTCGGAGACGGGCCGAGAAATTGCATAGGTATGAAAAAAGAGTTACTATACTATAAAATAAATACTATAATTTCGCGACTAAAGCGACTATAGTACACTGCTTTACTACTAATATCGAGGGGGTTTGGGACACAGAAAAAAGAAGGGTTCTGCTGTGCTTTCGGAGTATTCTAATATATCCGGGATATCGGCCCCCAATACCATTTTATGGGTTTTGGTGTCGAAACTCTCGGGCCGTGGGGACCTACTGCGCAGGCGCGTTTTAAAGTCCTGTCAAAGCGCCTGATAGACTCGACAGCCACCCAAGGGCTGGCACTTTCCTCGCTCAATGGATCAGCATAGCCATTCAGCGAGGAAATGCGGCCAGCGTTCTGGGTACCCTACCACAAGGGCCGAATCTGAACCACATCCTAGGTTAGTTTAGTTTTAAGTTACTTTATTTATAATTTTATTTTATGGATCTTTGGAATAAAAAATAATGTCATTTCAAGTTTTCAAACTAAAACATAAATTTGAGGTTATACAAAACAGCATAGCCACGTAGACGCACGATGAATACAACCGTCCCCGAACCCATCCACACGACTTGTTAATTATTATTTTTTTTGTTTAATTTAACGTATTCGAAACAAATGTTGAAATATCATGCTTAGTTTACTTTTTAGTTACTTCTTCCGGGTTACTTCTTAAGGTGGTTTCAGTCCATACAAAAGTTTGACGCACAATACGCGTAGACGGGATTAATAAAAGTAATATTTTATACATGGAAAAACAGTTTAGAAAATCTAGTTGCCGCGTCACAAATAACATTCGCAATTTTTAATATAATTACGAAGATGTAAAGCTTTTAAAATTAATTTTTTACGAAAAATTTATATAAGCTCGTAATCTTCGTAATTATTTTATAAATTGCAAATGTTATTTGTTACGCAGCATCTAGATTTTCTCAACTATTTTTCCATATATACAAAGTTACTTATATTAATACCGTCTACGCGTATTGTGCGTCAAAGTTTTGTATAAAAATGACCCCTCTGCAACCACCTTAACATAGGCACAGTATAAGAAAGAGTATCTATTGCTACATACAGTATGGACACTCCCTGCCTCCCACCAACTTTTTACCTCACCCCTTCTATTGTCCTCTGATTACCTCGGCAGTTATACGCATTCCTTTCTCGTTTGCACTCACTCAGAATCGCGCATGCTTACCTCCTCTTTTAAATTTTTCCATTTGTATGAAATGACAGCTAAGTGTACAAGGTGTGACATAGGTGCTCAAACTTTATTGTCTTATTTTCCAGGAATGCGTCTCGCCAAGCTGCAGTCTATGGTTGGAATTGTACATTTCCTCCATAGGTTCCGGGTTGAGCCGAATCAGAGGACGCAGAAGCAGATTATCTACGATCCTACGACACTTACCATTACTAGTAAAGACGGTGTTTGGTTAAATATTATACGTAGATAAGTACAACAATTATACAGATTGTAAAATTAAATGCTTTATATATTGCAAGGGTTTTTTCAGACCATCAAACTGACCCAAAGCACGAGTTCCATCTTTGCATTTCCATGTAGGACCAGCAGTTCTTTTAGTGAAAGTTGTTCAATTTGGTCACAGTATAAGAAAGAGTATCTATTGCAACATACAGTACGGACACTCCCATCCTCCCACCAACTTTTAACCTCACCCCCTCTATCGTCCTCTGGTTACCCAGCAGTTACCTAAGAAGAACACTTGAGGGTTGGTTAGTTTGTAATAACTACCAGTAGATGGCGCTCACGTCCCGTTAAGACGCAACAGATTGAAAATTTCGTTCTATGGGTAGTGGGCTCGGTGGCGAAATTGGATAACGCAGTTCCCCGGTTTCGAAAAGTGCGGGTTCAAGTCCCGCCCGAGACAAATTTTTCTATCTTTTGTTTGATTCGAAATAGCACAACATGGCTGTAACATGTTTAAAAATCAATAATATTTGAAATAAGAACACTTAAGGCGGTTGCAGAGGGGTCAATTTTATAAAAAACTTATACGGTATTAATATAAGTAACTTTGTATATACGGAAAAATAGTTTAGAAAATCTAGATGCCGCGTAACAAATAACATTTGCAATTTATAAAATAATTACGGAGATATAAAGCTTTGAAATTTTTCATACAAAATTTTAAAAGCCTTATATCTTCGTAATTATATTATAAATTGCAAATGTTATTTATTACGCGGCAACTAGATTTTCTAAACTATTTTTCCATATATAAAATATTATTTTTATTAATTCCGTCTACGCGTATTGTGCGTCAAACTTTTGTATGGACTGAAACCACCTTAAGGTTCAATTTCTTTGGTTTTGCATGTGCTGACGTCATCTTGTTAATTTAAATTTTTTGCATGCAGTGTCCGGGCTGTTGTTTGGTGGTCTGAAGCCCTGAAGCACCCCTTTTTATACAGGATGTCAAAGTTGCCAAAAAAAAAAGTTACCGCTGAAGTCTGATATAAAATAATGTTTAAAATAATTGTTATGGTTTTGTGATCAATAGTAAAGGTTATTCAAGACACCATAACATAACGAAGCTTCGTCATGCTTTGTCGTGTATAATCTATAAGTTTGTACAAAATATTCCTAAAAATCTAATCAATCAAAGTACGATTTTTTTTGTATCTCCCTGAAAATGTATAAACTGATGGTCTAGCCAATAGATACTCTTTCTTATACTGTGGTCTAGCTCCTCCGATTTGCCGTTGAGTTTTGGGACATCCTGTATGTAACGCATTTAAATTTACACCGTGTATAATTCACCTTACAAAGTAATGTAGACTTTCAAATGAATGTTTTCTTTCAAAAATCTGCAATCGGAATTAATCCTTTCGGTACTACATAACTGTTAAAAATAACGTTTAATAAAATAAATATCAGGAACTCGTTAATTATTTTCAAGAATAACGTAATTGAATATCCTCAGAATTCAATTTCAGAAATGAGTTCATATAAAAAATCTGCTTACGCCACGTTATCCCAGCAGCCATCAAAATTTAATTTCGTAGAAAGCGCACTCCGCGGGTAATGTATGCCGAATGCGCGCGGGAGGAGTTCGTAGCCCGTAGCGCCGCGCCGTAGCTCTCGTAGTGGGTCGCGTAGCACGTAACGAGCTTCGTAGATCTTGGTTAAATTTATCTTATTTAAAAATTTCTACCAAAAATGTATCATCAAAGAAGTCTTTGTAGCATCAAATCAGATAATATTGAGAGTGCAGAGATCTTGTGATTTGCATTAACATTTTGTATAAGTACATCGCTTTTAATTTGCATAAGTAACCTAGTAATAGGCACGCGTGGTGGACTAATGCCCATACACCCTCCCTGAGGGTAGGCCTGTGCCCTGCAGTGGGACGTTTATAGGTTGATGATGATAATTATGATAAACCTAGTAATATTTAAAGGCGTTCAAACTAAACGTCTTTAAACTTCAACTTTTCACTATGGAGTAAACGTCGACAAAAAATAAAAAAACAGGTGTATAAAACCATAATAAGCTGGACGCGCGTAGATCGAGTATCTTATAACGTCGCACGGCCAGCTTATGTTGGTTTTGAATAGCTTGATGTGTCGTCATGTGTACCTAATCGACTCAAAATGTCAGAAATTTTTTATTATGTCGACGTTTTCTTCATTGTAAATCTTGATTTGTGTCGCCGTGTGTACTGCTTGTATGAAACGGCAGATTTTTTAATTTTATTTCTATGTTAGCTCCATAGTGAAACTTGTTTAGTTTGATGGCCTTAACCACCCCATTAAAATATTACTATGGTCTTTTGCTACACCCTGTATTAATGTTTGTATCAGAAACCTAGACAAAAATATCCATGCAACTTTTTCAATCCTCCTTACTACTTTACGTTGACCAATACTTTAAGAAGACATCTAAACATTCTGTATTACAATTTCACAAATTCGATTCATTGAAATCGCAGACTCAAGATCGCCGACACGTAGATTGAAATTCTCGTTCACTAATCGATACTAATTTCACAGTACGTTCTGCTACTTAGAAGAGGCTTTAGGGGGGGGGGGGGGGATATGCGCAGGAGAGGGGGCAAGGATTTATGGTGGCATTAGATTCGCATTTGTAGCGCAGCGCAGCCTCGGTGAGCGGACGTGTTCTACGTTAGCTTGCATATTATTAATGCGATAGACTACCTGACGCAGCTTTTATGTTATTATGTATACATGCTGAATGGACAAGATTAGGAATGAGTATATTAGAGGGAGTTTGAAAGTTGCACCTATGACGGAAAAATTGTATGGTAATAGATTATCGTGGTAGGCGTGGAGTGTTAAGTATGAATGTGGATGGCTGTAGTAGGAGAGAGAGGCCGAAGAAAAGATGGATGGATTGTGTGAAGGATGATATGTGTGAAAAAGGAGTGAGTGTTAAAACGACTGCTAAGAGAGATGAATGGAAGAGGATGACATATTGCGCCGACCCGAAATAATGGGAAATGGGCAAGACAATGATGATGAATACATGCTGATTTACGAAACTAGGATGCCGAATGGGTTGATTCAGCTGGGTTATCTTATATTACTTACCCAAGTAATCTACATTGTATGACCCATTGATGTACTAACTTATGGACGCCCGCCGGGTCTAATATAAAATTCTTGAAAAAAGTGTACTAGACAAAACAACGTGTTAGTAATATAATCCACAAAAACTGTTATCATGTTTATTTTAATTTAGTTGAGTAGTTTTTACAAATTCTTACAGTCCGTCAATTAAACAAAGAGTGGCACGTAATTGTTTCTCTTTATGTGTTTTGTTTCTCTTTTGGTTCGAACACTTTTGAGTGCGGACCCTACGTCCAGTACTTGGTAAGTCAATGGTATGACCATTCTTTTTTATCCATGCTTATGCATAAAAAGAAGCCTAACATAACCAGATGAAGCGATAGGAAAGCTGTAGGTGGCACGCAAGGGTCACTGACCTTGATTTTGATCTTTACGTCAAAAATAGAAAAACAGTAACGATTCGGTTCTGGTTCTGGCGTTGAATATTATTGTACAATTCGTATTAGAACTTAAAAATATTTGTAACAATAGTAACCTTTAATTAATTATGTTTTTTAAATATTTTACTTTCCATTTTATAATTATTTTAGTTGAGTTAGTTTCAATTGGTTCTATTATTATTTTATTCTATTTTGATTGGTATTGCAAAATAAAGAAATTAAACAAAAATGCGTATCAAGTTAGATTTAATTTTCATTTAAGTTACAATAAACTGATTTTTACGTATTTTGTTATTTTTTATGTCGACATTCTTCGCCAGGATTAAGAAATTGCAAAATATAAGTTATTAACCCGCGACTTCGTCCGCACAAATTATATACCAGATTTTAAGTCAGATCATTAGCTATCAAACAAAAAAAGTTTCATCAAAATCGGTTCAGTAGTTTTTGCGTGATACTCGTTCAAACAAACAAACGAACACCCAAACAAACACACAAACAAACAGACAGACAAAAAATCCAAAAATTGGTGAAATGGAATCAGGGACACCGAAAAACCATATCGTAACTTTTTTTTTGTTAATATCTTCAATGTACAGACAAACTTCCTGTTACAGTTTTATAATAGTATAGATTATTTATCATAATCAAGACATCTTCAACTCAGAGGCATTACAGACGTGAGACGAGACTCACATTGGTTATCAGGCTCACAAAGTTAGGTCCGCCACACACAGACGGAATTGCGATCCGGAATCCTGATTCAGGATTCGGTGTTGTCAACTATGGTTACAAAAAATACTAGAGTGCTGTTTAAAAAATGCCTGAAATAAAAATGTATGAAACGCCAAAAGAATGACAAAAAGTTGCATTTTGCTAAATTTGCAGTATTTATTAAAACGAAACAAACAATTTCTATACATGATAATTTCTATTATGTGATGAGGTCAAAACGTTACGATGACGATTTTTAAATTGTATTTCAATATTATGCAACTATATCAAAAGACTATCGATAGTTTTAACATTAGACATAATCTGCATATAAAATTGCATGAACGCATCACACCAGCTATTTTTGAGCGTAGGCGATTTCACAACTATACCGCAACTCCGTCGCAACTGCACCATCACGATACGGTATCGTTCCATCAACGCCTACGCTCAAATATTACTTGTGCGATATGACTGTAAATCTTTAAAAAATGCCACACAGACATAAAAAATTACTAGATCTAGTGAAAAACTCTCTGAAAGCGGCAACACTCCAACCGGAACCAATTCCGAATCAGGTTTATTCCGTATGTATGTGGCGGACCTTATGTTTTTAAATTAAAGTACTCATATTATATGACATAATTCTGTCGTATTATTAATCTCGTGAAAGTTTAAACTCTGGTTACAATTTATCACAATCTTGAATAAAAGATGGCACTCCTAGGCAGACAGCGCGTTTGTGTAATGACATTTTTTTGTTGCAATGAACCTTGCTGTGGTTTTGCATAAAATAATTGCATACATTCATCCAAGGCAGTCTGTGCAGTCCCATTGCTGTTTTACTGGCGTAGTGTATATGACATGGTTCTTTGTTTAAAAGGTTGATGTATTGATTAAAACAGAGTATTTTTTTTATCACTATAGAATTTTTCAGAGGAATTCCAGATCATCAAATCGAACAACGAGAGCGTTGGTGACGCGTTGTGGTGAGGTGCACGGAGAAAAAAATCTTGAAGTATAAGTGACAGCAATTTAAGTAAACTTTACTAGAAATGTTGTGGTTATAAGTCGAAATTAGTTAAATCTATCAGAACTAGACTTATAACAAAAAAAAATCTAGTGAAGTCAACACAAATAAATAATTATCACATATACCTACTAGTAGATATTTTACTCGACTATGGCCACTCAATCATGGGTCCAGGTTCGAACATGCTATGTACCAATGAGTTTTTCTAACTAATGTACCTACGGAAGACCGGTCTCAAACGTTGAACGAAAACATCCTGAGGAAACCTGCGTACGCTAAAGATGCGTATAGGCTGTGGTATAGGTGAAGTCTACCAATCGGCAGGGGCACGCGTGGTGGAGTGAAGGCTTGATGCCTGTGCCCTGCATTGGGGCATATATAGGCAGATGATGATGATGATGATGGAATTAAACAACTGTTATTATCGGTCCACCACTGACATTTTCTATTCCATGTACATACTAGGAGTGCGATTTTTGAATATCATTCAATGAGCTCAGCAGTTGAATATGTCAAAATTACTATGGAGATATGCATCTTTCTACTGCTGATTTAACTTTCAAAAATCATACTACAGGAGTGCGATTTTTGAAAGTTAAATCATCAGTAGAAAGATGCATATCTCAATAGTAATTTTGACATTTACTACCGCTGAGTTCAACGAATGAGTTTCAAAAATTGCACTCCATGTGGATATTTTTCAACATAGGATTTTTTTTGCGCCCATCTTGATCAGTAATCAAGCTATTCAAGCTATAGAAATGCATTGAAGTAGGTAGTTTTGCAAATGGTTTTGTGATTTTTAACAAAAAATAAAACTTAATTAAAGGGTGTCTAAGTCGTATACCGAGTTAAAGAGTCCGCTGGAAAGCATTTTAAATACCTGGAAATACATAACGGAGGTGTGAATGATGGTTATATTAAAATTTTAAACGAAAGCCGTAGTTCTTTCGAGCAGAAAATTTAATAATCTTTATTAGATTTTGTCGCCCAGATATTATTTTTAGAATATGCGGAATAGTGTGGAGTTTTATTATTAAAGATGATTAAAATGAGTGCTAATGCCTTGCTTCTGACATGCACTAAAATAAAATAAGTTTCCAATTCTAGGAGACATAGCTCATATGTGTATTGATATACCTGATAATGTTTCAATGTATGTATGAGCTCACCATTATACCACGATTATATTCCCCAAGAGGGTAGGGCCAGTATGACAGACAGGTTCTAGTTTGTCACTTCAATATTGTAATGTTGTTTTTATATGTATTTTAATAAATAATATTGCATTGAATAATATTAGTAGTAAACAAGTAACCTGACCGCTACATTGTGGCTGACCATCGCATATTATATCAAATTCGAGAGACAATATTATGTCCGTCAGTTTAACCGCATCCATCCGTTACAAGCCCACTATATCAAGCTGCCAATAACTGAAATAGTCCAGTGTAACTTATGTGATTGTATATAGGATCCTTATGAATATACTGAACGCTTTTTAAGGGGATGATCAAACTTTTAAAACTTTCTCTAAGGGACCAACGTCGAAATCGCAAAAAAAAAACTGTGTCATACAAAACTGCAATTGTATTCGCCATTTGTTTTTTTGCGATTTCATGTACACGACCCAAATGTATAGGACATATTAATTTTTACGCGATTTCGATGTTGGTCCCATAAAGGTAGTTGTTCAGTTGCAAGGTCTGATAATTTTCTTCAAAATCGTCAGTAGGTATATTAAGTTTTACCCTGGTATAATTATTATTTTACTACTGTTTCTGTTTCTTGAAACACGTCTCTGAGAACTTACTAGTCAATACACCCTTCTTCTTCTTTCGTGTCAGCATGTGCTATATCGCATGACAGTCACTCATATAGTGTAAAGATTAGCCGGTCAGGAATGGTCGAGGCTGACTGCCAAGGGTTCGCCAAACAAATTTAGGTGTCACCACTCGGGGAGGCTCTATCCTTACACCTCTTAAATACATTGAAAAGTTGTTGTTTACCAGTTTCAATGCTGGATAACTTTCAGGTCTTTCTGAAGTTTGTATTGCCATATGCAGGGAGACTTGGAAGTAGCTGGATACCCGCCTCCAAGAAAAGGATCCTTTCCTAAAATATACGGATTTTCCTTTTTATAAATGATATAAATAATATCACAAAATTTATTTAAATACATTTGGAAATGAGGCCAGCGTTCTGGGTGGGTACCCACAAGGACCGAACCTGCACCACATCCTAGGTTAGTTTAGTTTTAAGTCACTTTATTTATAATTTTATTAAATGTTACTATTTTATGAATCTGTCGAATAAAAGAAATTAGAGAATTTCACTTTAAAAAAATACATTTGCTCATTTCGTTATTTCAGGATCCTCTTTATTCGTCTTCAGTTATATTATTATAATATTCAATATACATTTGAATACTTGGAAGAAGACCGACTCAATACCAGGATATAATTTCCATAAAACATAACGTCGTCTAAATTGCATTTGTAGGAGAAGATATTAAATGAAAACAAATATTGAGCATGAAATTAGAAATTCCCTCGAGGCTATATAGAGCTGGAGACAGTGTCACGAGAGAGCCTCGTGTTTACCAGAATTTATGATTTCATTTGGTGGCGCATATTTCAACGATGCGTCGTTGTGTATCGGAACGACCGCAATATCGCACGATTTGCTTTGTACTTACAACTTATAGGCTTAATAAATTCTTAGATAGTAGTAGGTACGGGACTAAACCTACTTAATTTTATATACCTAACACTAAATATGATCCTGAACATATTTAGATCTTATCTTCGTGTAATTCTATATGACATAGGTACCATTTAATTCTCACGAAAAAAAACAAAAAAAATATTCATTTCATTCCATTTATAACCACTCTTTATTATAACGGATATTGCATTCATCATCATCAACACAGCCCATATACGTCCCCCTGTAGGGCACAGGCCTACCCTCAGGAAGGGGTTTATGGGCGTTAGTCCACCACGCGTGCCCAATACGGATTGGTAGAATTCACATACGCATCGGAATTTCTTCTTCAGCGTATGCAGGTTTCCTCACAATGTTTTCCTTCACCGTTTGAGAGCAGTCGGTATTACGTTCTTAATTTATAAAAACTCATTGTACATGGCATGTCATCCGTGCGGATTCGAACCTGTACCAACCTGGACATATTCCGTAGCTCTCCGCAACGCGCCACTGACGCTCTTGACGGATATTGCATTGCATTTCATTTATTTGCGATCATGTGGTACACAAACGATTGTTTCAAACAGATCGGTTTCGGCAAGTGGTTCAAAAACGACATTTACAGGGTGTGAAGACCGTCGCATGACTTTAAAAGGGGGTTGTACTTGTACTTATGATACTGAATAACGCACATATACAGGGTGTAAGGGTAAACAGTTGCATTATTTTAAGGGGTGATTGTACCAATGATAACAACTTTCCCTAAGAGACCAATCGGAAATCCGCAAAAAAAAAAAACCGTAATTTTCATACTTTCCATTATTGGATTTCCTATAGGTTTCTTAGGGAACGTTGTTCAGTATCATGGGTAAAATCTCCCCTTAAAATAATGCAACTGTTGTTGCTAACATTATAACCTGTTACCTGTATTATAACACATGATAGCTATTTATTATTCTCGGCTAAGATTTCACTATTTATTATTTATCTAGATAAGTGAACATTGAAATGCCACTTGTTAACATTCAAAAGTGAATCGATATAAAAAACAAAATAAACTTTTGATGTTTCAATTTGTTAGAAAAACCAGTTAACAAAAGATACCAAACAGAGGGACGAAAGTAGCGCTTTGATTGGATTATTCTCTACTTCGATTCCCTCTGATTGATTATACTGAATACAGGTACACTGCCTGGCCTTTGTGTGTTTTGGTTGAGAGACTAAACTTGCAGATAATCCGTCGTGTACTTCCTGAAGATAGAATTACGATCATTAGTAATGCCATGAGTGACTTGAAACTAGGTACTGGAGTGCGATTTTTGAAACTCATTCGTTGAAATCAGCAATGGAAAATGTCAAAATTATTATGGAGATATGCATATTTCTACTGCTGATTTTAATTTAAAAAATCGCACTCCTTAAGTATGATTTTTGAAAGTCAAATTAGCTGTAGAAAGATGCATATTTCCAAAGTAATTTTGAAACTTTCAACGTCAACGTGTGAGTTTCAAAAATTGCACTCCAGATTTTAATTATTTTGAATTGAGTTCTAGTAAGTTATTCTGTTTATTTATCTGTTGCCTGCTAAAGTTGCCTCAATACTGGGTCCTTCTTAATATGCTAACACTTTTTTAAGAGGATGATCAGACCATCAAACTGAACAACTTTCTCTATTGGACAAACATCGAAATCGTGAAAAAATAATCAGCTGTCCCATACATTTGGCTCGAATAGGTTTGCAGTTTTGTATGGAAGAGCAGATTTTTTTTCGCGATTTCGACGTTGGTGCTATGGCACCACGTTGTTGGCGAGAAAGTTGTTCAGTTTGACGGTCAGATCATCCCTTTAAAAAAGTGTCAGCATATTAAGAAGGACCCTATATAAGTTTTCTCGTAGTATAGTATAAACTTCTGTCGAAACAAATAACTTTTTCACCCCTCCGGATGGAAAGCGTAAATTTTCGTCCCGATGCGCTAAACGAAGTTGCCGCTTTCCTCCTCCGTCGAGGAGGTAAATAGTATACTAACCTCGGGTAGTAAATAAGAGAGCCTCGGGTCACAAGTTTGAAAGCCTCAGATTATATTTTGTGACCTTTCTTGATGTCCTGCCCTCGGTTTGTAATCAACTATTTGTGAAAAAAATGAACATTTTGGCATAGTTTAAGAAAGAGTATCTATTACTACCATAAACTTAATATACTATCGTTAGTAATATGAAGTTTATGATTTCTACATAATTTAGGTTAACAACATAAACACCGTTGAACTCCTAACTAAAATTATATTTAAATGTGATCCTGTTATTTAGTTTAAAAAATTCTTAAAAATAAAATTGGTTCCCTCTGTAGTTCAACCCAATCAATCAATCAATCAAATATACTTTATTTTACACCAAAAAATAAACAGTAAAATACAGAAATAAAAATACAAGAGGCACAAAATAAGGCGGTCTTATCGCTAAGAAGCAATTTCTTCCAGACAATCTTAGGGTAGAGGAAACGGTGAAAAGAAGAAAGGTAGGCGGTGTTTCCAGAAAAAATGATCAAAAATGAGCAGTTATCAGTAAAAAATTAAATGTAAGTATACAAAATAAACCTATTATAAATAAATATATAATATACATACTCACATACATCATACATAAATACGTGTCAACAACAACCCAACTATGGTATCTTAAAACTTTTCGAGCATATTTGTATGAAGATTAACTTTACGAGGCTGCATTTTTACTTGTGTACGAGAATATGGGTTATAGCTATTGTTAAGCCGAGAAGTAACAATATTGCATAATGCTCCTTTGTCCGACACACAGCGGGAAGCAACCTGTTGTGAAGTTTTTAATTAAGTGTGGGGTCGCGTACACCGCTCTCTTTTGCTTTTTTATTCTCCTGAAATTACTAGTTTCCTTGCCCCGAAGCTCGTTTCTACATGCGCTTTAAATGAAATAATGAGATTATCCAAAGCGGGTTACTTGAGTGTATAATATACAGGGTGTAAGTGACGGCCTAGCAAATACTGAAATGGTGAACTCAGACCATCAAACTGAACAACTTTCACTGTGGAGCCTCAGGAGACGCGAAAAAAATCAGCTTTCCCATGCAAAACTGCTGTACCTACCCGACTTAAATGTATGGGAGAGCTGATTTTTTTCGCGTCTCCTGAGGCTCCACAGTGAAAGTTGTTCAGTTTGATGGTCTGAGTTCACCATTTCAGTATTTGCTAGGCCGTCACTTACACCCTGTATTTAGAACTTTCAAAAGAAATTTTATACATACACTCAAGTAGCCCGCTACGACACTACAATGCTACGACATGAGGGCCATACCCGTGGATTGCGGGCTCTCCGTGCGCGGATAACTGGAGGCAAGTTTCGGAGCCAACAGGCCTCCTACTCGGTCTAATACGGTCTAGAAACGAATCTGTTCCATAGACGATGTAAATATGTAATGATAAAACTAAAGTTTCGTTCCATATTTGAACATGGTAACAAAAAGTTCGTTGTAATGTGAAATTATACAACTTTTTAACCACTTTGCCGAAGATTGGGGCGACACAGGTTAAAAAAAAGGTTCCTTTTTTTTATTTGGCCACGGTGGTACGGTTGCAATCATTACTAAAACGACAGTAACTATGTATGAATAGTAAATGCATTTGAATTTGAATATTGAATTTAGGAGCGAAAATATAAAATAAACTGTAATTAAAATATTTGCTCAAATCTTACATAGAAACTTGCTAAAATACCGTAAGTAGGTCATGCATGACGTTGCTGATGACTCGACGCGGACATGAGGCTCGACGCTGCCGCTCGGTGTGTTGTATGCTGCATGTTGGTTGGGCCGGTATAACCCTGGACACCGCTGGAACATGGGCCGGGATAACCCTGGACACCGCTGGAACTTGGGCCAGGCTATACCCTGGACACCATCCTTGATCCCCTACGCTTGTCTCTTCTATCTTCATTCATTAATTGTCTGCTCTATAAATATTTTGTATAAGTTCTTGCTTCGTCTTCAAAACTTCTTCTTGATTTTTTATTCTTCTTTTTTCTTTTAATTTTTTTTTCTTAAACTGGCATTTTAAAATGTGTTGTTTCTCATCCTCGTTATCTTCTGTCTTCAAATCTTCTATGTTTTAACTTCTTCTTTCTTGATTTTCGTGTTCATAATCGTCGGAAGATTCTTAGTTCTACTGCAGGGTCGCCTTGAAGTGTGACCGGAATGTAGGTCGAATTAGGTGTTAAGTAAAACCACACATTGTAGGAAACGTGTTGTATTGTTAACGATCCGTACAAAAGAGTGAATAATCAATTAATAATATAATTAACTTAAGTACCGCTTAGTCAGCTACGTTTGTCACAGTGTTGCAGCGCGTAACGTTAAGTCGCGGTAAAAGGGCAAACTTAGGCATATACTACAAAATATTTTAAAAAAGATAACCATAACGTTACTTCCGACTGCAAAGATTTATGCTTGCGAATTTTATACGTTGACACGGAACGTTGGATTTGAAAAATATTGTAGCTAGAAAAGATAAAAAAATATTGTGAAATTTTATGATACTGACATAGGCAAGCAAGATATATCGTTTGAAAAAGATTTCGTTATCCAAATAAAAAGCCCAAATGAAAAAATGATGGCAGATGCGTTTCAATCGCGCTTTCGTACCGGATATTGGAGGGCTCGCTACCGGAAGTGGGGCGGCGACCGCCATAACAGTAACTCACGTTACCCGACTGCGCCCAAAAGTGATGCTACGTGTTTACTATTTATGCGACCAGCCTTCGATTGATGGGTCTGCTAAGTTGCAGATGTCTGATATTTTAGTTTTGCATTAAACGTGCAGGTTACTACGCTCTTCGAACCTCAATACACTAGTATACATGGTACTTCTTAATATGCTGACAGTTTTTTAAGGGGATGATCAGACCGTCAAACTGAACAACTTTCTCTATGGCACCAACATCTAAATCGCGATGTTGGTGCCATAGAGAAAGTTGTTGACGGTCTGATCATCCATACCTACCTAGATCGACTCGATGACTCGCTGCTCTAAATTACAAAACACTTTTTTTACGTGTAATAGAATCAGCCATACGATAAATAAATAAGTAGTCAACTTGTTGTCAGAGTTTAATATATGATAAGCATTATGCTCATGACTATATTCCCCGATGGCAGTCAGAGATGTTCTGAAACGAGAATCCAGTTTCTGTTCTGAGTTGATACATTATGCTAACATAAATATGTGACAAAATCCAAGATATTAGTTTCCTTAGTGAATATGGTTATTTCTTAGAGCATATAGGTAAACAAATTACAGTATTATATTGGGCTCCCGACGGACCAAACACCGACTGCAGTACTTTTGATTACTTTCTAAATGTGTAGAAACTTGCTCGTGTGGACTGAACACAAACTTATCAAATAGATAAGATAATTTCTACGAATTGAAAGGTATAACCTGTTATCTATACCTGTTGTATAGTTATATATATCTATAAATAGTGGTAAGGAGAATTGCGAAAGTTTTAACGCCTATACTGAGGCTTTCCTATTTACTGCCCGAGGTTAGTATACTATTTTTCTATCTATTTTTCCGTACGGAGGGGTGAAAAAGTCATTTGTTTCGACAGAAGTTTATACTATACTACGAGATAACTTATATAGGGTCCTTCTTAAAATGCTGACACTTTTTCAAGTGGATGATCTGACCATCAAACTGAACAACTTTTTCTATGGGACCAACATCAAAATAGCGAAAAAAAAACAGCTTTTCCATTAATTTGGCTCGAGTAGATTTGCAGTTTTGTATGGAAGAGCAGATATTTTTTTTCGCGATTTCTATGTTGGTGCTATAGAGAAAGTTGTTCAGTTTGACGGTCTAATCATCCCTTTAAAAAAGTATCACAGCATATTAAGAAGGACCCTATATTTGGATTATGAATATAATTTTGTATTTTTCATGTTTTATTTACAAATCATCTAATGATTAATAGCACTATGAATAATTATTTTATGGAATTTAGTTAGTCACAAATGTTTCGCTAATGTAGAAGTGTTTACGTGCGCTCCATAGAAATCTCTTTAGAGATAAGCTCGCCCTTTGTAATTGTCTAGTATGCTGTTTTCATTTGTATTTCCGTGTGTACAATAAGGTGTTAAAATAAAGTTTTTTTTTTCTGTAAGGCATGTAAGGCAAGTCTGTCTCAATCTTAAGAAGGTATTACCACATTTTTTATCATTTTCTCATTCAGTCGAAATGTCCTACAAGATATTAATAAATGGACGCAAATCCTTAACAACAGGACAGGTTTTAAAATGACTTTGGGCTAATAAATAATAGCATAAGCATATGCTCACGACTATATTCCCCGAGGGGGTAGTCAGAGATATTCTGAAACCTCTGAACATCCACGTTTCACTATTACCGAAACTCTGTCCAGTGTGACGGGGAGTGAGCCCGTCGCCACTTGTAATGGACAGTGGGCACAATACATGCCTCGAAATTGAAGCGTGCAGGTTTCCTCACGATGTTTTCCTTCACCGAAAGCCAGTGGTGTTACAAATCGTACATAAATTCCGAAAAACTCATTGGTACGAGTCGGCCTGGACGGGGATCGAACCTTCGCCTCCTGCACGGCAGGCAAGGTTACTCGCAACTGGATCACTATGGCTTTTTAAAAATAAAAATAAAATAATTAATTAAATTATGCTTGGCTATTATTACCGGATCGAAAATGAATAAGTTCTGCTTAAAAAATAATCAGCAGATCAATGCAACAGTACCTAGTAGTTTCAATAAATATTTATTTTGATCCAAAATATTGGTTTTGAATGAAAAAATCTAGTGACAAAATCGGTCGCTTCTCTTATGAAGTTTGCACCAACCACTAACCAACACATCTGGCGTACGTAATCTTGTTATGAGGAAAAACTTTCTTAATAAGATACGCTGTTTGGTTCCCAGTTATACCAGCCATAGCCTACCGATGAAACTATGAAATAATTACTAGTGTTTCATTAAGTTGCAATTGATTTCGTTTCTATATACGTTGCTTAATGAACTAGGGGAGTAGGAAATGAGGAAATAACTTATTGTATCGAAATTATTGTGGAAAAGTACCTAAAAGAAATCTCTTTCGAATCTCTCTAGTCCTCTGTAACAATAATAATATGCTATTGCTGTGTCGCACAGGGTTTATAATAAGAACAAATAATTAAATAAAGAAACGCTTTATTTAGTCATCAATAATGATAAATTATGAAGTGTGGTAAGATAAGTCATGAAAACATTTCAAATAACTAATTTCGCACCACTTTTAGACACGGTCGATGATTATCACAGGAACAGTGGCGGACAGAAAAGAAAAGAAAGTAAAACAGTACTAAAGAAAATATTTCAAATGACTTTTACTTTGCGGATTTCTAGAATAGATCAGTTTTTAAACAAAAATATATTTCTTTCCCTTCAATAAATTGAATATATTTCAAGTAAATGACTTTCATAAAAACAATGCCTATACTATAATCATTAACTTATCGAGCAAACAGTATGATAAGATAAAGAAAATAACAGATCGAAATTATGTTACAAAATTGAAATTTTCAGTCACAGCCAAAATATCCGTTTTTGATAAGATGGTCGATATATTAAAACCCGTTGCTATCCCGATTAACGTAGCATATGTCGTGGAAGCACGTTATACGGGCACGGTTCTTGATTTCCTGGACAATGTGGAGGACAATGCACTCCGCATGTTGGTGGATTGTTCGGGGCGTGTAGGTGCGGCGGATAGTTCGGGGGGTACTGGTGCGGCGGGTAGTGCTGTGGAGGTTGGTGATGCGGTGGGGGATAGTGATGATGCGGCGGTGGGTTACGGAGCTGGCAGTGTGGTACGCAGAATGTCCCGCACTGAGGACCGCACGGCATCACGTGATTCATTCTGAAAGATATAATACTTGTTAGGGTTCGAAACACTATTTTATAGGGGTACTGATGGTTATACAGGGTGAGTCAGGGTGTTACGTAAACCGACGTGAACCCGGCGGATGCTGATAGGTTAGGTCATGACTAAGTAGAATATCAAAATTTGACTTTAGTAAAAGTGTCTTAGTTTTCGAGATATTGACAGTTTTAACACAGATACTGCATAGAACATTTGTAGCCGTGGCACTCAAAATAGTGACCAAGGTAAATAGTTTTTCGAATTTCAAAAAACTGTCCTTATCTCGAAAACTAAGAAACTTTTCCTAAAGTAAAATGTTGACAGATTGATTGATTGATTGACTGATTTTTGTTTTTATTTGGATAGGTTAGTTCATGCCTAACCAATAAGGTTAGGCATGAACTAACCTATCAGCATCCACCGGGTTGACGTCGGTTTACGGGATACCCTGTAGACTGGATACTCGTGCTTCGGCTACTGTGATTATTTCGAGATTCCCACACAATCTTTACCCCAATAGACTGGATACTCGTGCTTCGGCTACGGCGATTATTTTGAAATTCCCACACACTCAGGCACTTAGGTGATGAGCAACATAGTACGTATTTGGCTTTTATAAAAGGTATTTGTTAATTCAAAACTTACAATTAGAAAATCGTACAAATGGATGAAATTGAATCACCCAAAATACTGATAATTACTTACCTTAGAATAATAAAAGTGATAAATCAAACAGAATGACGAAAATATGAGTACAAGTCGGGGAGAACTGTGAATGATAAGCACCCGATTGTTGTTTTTATGGCATTTTGCAGTATCAACTAGGTATTGGTTTTATCAGCAATATCGTAAAACTGATAAAATATAATCAATATCTACACGTGATTATCGATTAGTCATCATGTAGGTACCTAATCATTATAGTAATGTTGGTTTTATTTACGTCTTTGTCATAGATATCCGTGTTTTTTCCGGATTAAATGAGACCACTTCTTAAATGTTTTACAGTATGAGGCGTGCTAATATGCGTGTAGGCTGCCTTTGACAGATGAACATTGACGATGTAGTAGGAAGATAGAGAAATTACGCGCTCCCCTAGGAGTATGAGGATCACAGAGTACTATACTCTCCATAGATAATATCATAGTAATACTAGGTACTTGATCGAAAAACTAAGCGTGGCATATTGTTTCCAAAAGTTCTGATCATGCAGTGAAAAAGTTGTTATAGTTATTCCATTATAAACATTCAAACTAACGATATAAATAGCCTGAAAAATATGGCACTTAATCTATATTTATCAAATTTATTATTGGTAGATAAAGGCCGATATATTAAGTTTTATATTAACTTTTGTTTCAGACATATTTTATCTGATAGATAAAATATGTCTGAAACAAAAGCCAGTTCGTAATTCAACAAAAGAGTCGATTTATCGGTTATATCCATAATCATTTTAAAAACAAACTTAGACTATTTATAGTATATGGACAAGATACTCGTGTAATTCTACTAAAAAAATTTCTGACACATTTTGCGGGGGGCGAGGCAGCATGAAATCCGCAACTTTGGACTTTATTCCATTACGTTAGACTTTAATAAAAATAGTTTCGTGTGAACCCCAAACGTGATAAGTTCAAAGTTATTGTTCTGCAATTATACGCTGTCTCGTTTATGTAGTGATAAGGTATAACATTATATGTAAATGCACATGATTAGTTGATCTTGTGTACGTTGGCAGAGGGGAAATACATACTAACGCGAGGCGGGTCCACGTGTAGTCCGTCTACTAAGACTTGTTACAATGTAAGTTTGTCGTTGATAATATTTCGGAAATACTTTTCATTTCCAGACATATCTAAGTAATCGTAACACGTTCCTTTATTTTTTTTTCGCGATTTCATACTCGTACTAGGTCCTATAGAGCAAGTTGTTCAGTTTGATGGTCTGATCATCCCTCTAAACAACCGTCAGCATATTAAGAAGGACGGTATAGGTTCAGCATAAAGTATAACTTACCACTTTTATGAATAAAAACTAAGTTAAGCCCGCCCTAAGTGCCTAATAGACAATTGCAAAGGGCAAGCCTTTGCAATTGTCTATTATGCTGATTTCATTTATATTTCCGTGTGTAATAAAAAACAATAAAGAGTTAAAAAAATAAACAATTAGAGTGTCATTATTATTATGGATAAGTCAAGTGGTGGAATGTGGTTAGCCTTTAGCCCACTGCAAAAGAACCTTGAAAAACACTAGAAGAAATGTGGCGGTGGTATTGTAAACTGGAATTCGGTGGAGTTTTGCCAGAACCAACTATGTATATTTAGATGAAAAATGAATATTCCTGTACCCATGTCATAGATGACATTGAAACAGGTTTTAAAGGTGAAATGATTAATTTATTCAGTCGCAACTCAAGGGGCTGATAGGGTGAGTATATCAGATAAATTACAAAACGCTGTTCGTCATTCAGTTTCTAACGGTACAGTTGAGTGATTGTTGTTTTCGTTACTGTTTTAATAACACCACCTCGGGTAAGAATCTTGTTCTTACAATCACTTATCCTTACTCAGCACCAACCTTTATCGTTCTACTAAGTATTATAGAAATGATATTGCCGGTAGCCAAAGATAATTATGTGACTGATGGATGACTAAGCTCTACTTGCATCAACCTGGGTTAGCAATTATTCCAGGTTAAGTTGGGAATCCACGATTTTTAGCATACAAAAAACCGAATACGTGCGATTTTTGAATCTCATTCGCTGAGCTCAGCAGTTGAAAATATCTAAATTACTATGGAGATATGCATCTTTCTACTGCTGATTTGACTTTTAAAAATCATACTTCAGGAGTGCGATTTTTAAAGTCAAATCTGCAGTAGAAAGATGCGTAGCTCTATACATTTTCAACTGCTGAGTTCAACGTATGAGATTCAAAAATCGCACTACTGAGGTCTATCTATCTAGGTATATTTTTTTTTACACCAGTGTTGATAACTAACCCAGGATGACGAAAGTGGGGCTCATGTACTCTTATATATTCCGTGCTCATGCTAATGTTATAAATATAATTTTACTAACAATCTTAATTACTAGTCCGCGCGTATTCTGTAGTTTGATGTTTATTATAAATAGATAAATAATAATAAGTAAATAAATAAATTCAAATAATATGTTAGTTAGTGTAATCAGTCTTATCAGGTACTATAAAGGATAATTGTACACATGACACTGAACAGCATCTTCCACAAGGAACAAAAGGGAAATTCGTAAAAAGAAAAAATGCCGCTTTTCATACAAACGTTCGATCAGCTGAGAAATAATTTAAACTTCAAGTACATATTATAATTTAAATGTAATCTAACAAACCACAGCACAGGTATAGATAAATTTTAGCTCGTGTCTACACAATCACAACTTCTTTGGTATGGAGTGCGCTTGCAATACGATTCTCTTTAGTTCAGAAGAATATTTAATTTGTTACGATCGTGTTTAATGAACGTTGTCGTTTAAATGTAAAATCACCACCCACTTCAATCGTGTATTACCACTTCAGATAAAATGTGTTTATTTTATATCGCAGGTACCTATAATACTGTTATCAACCTTTATTTGTTGTAGATAATGCCCCCGCCACATCAACATAATTGGCATGGACCACCGCATCGTCCACAAGAGGTTCTGCATATTGTACTGCCTGGCAATCTGCATCCTCCACACGGACCGCCGCATCATCCACCCGGGCCACCGAACCACCATCATGGTCCACCACACCACCATCATGGCCCAACGCATCACCATCACGGACCGCCACATCATCCCCCCGGCCCGCCGCATCACCCACACGGCCAACCACATCATCACCACCCGGGTCCTCCACACTGGCGATAATTATATGGGCTTTTATTGGTAAACACTCTTAAAAGTTAATAAAATTTGAAATCCATTATCAAAATTACAGTTTTTAATTTTAGCTTTCATATACTGTACCTATTTATTTAAATTCTACTTAAACGGCTATCCAACCCACGGTTTAATGTCAACATAATCTAGAGCATTATACAGGGTGTTACAAAAATACTAATACACATTTAAGGGGGTGGTTAAGACAATCAAACTGAACAACTTTCACTATGGGAGCAATATCGGAATCGCGAAAAAAACATCGGATGTTCCATCATCATCGTATCAGCCGATAGACGTCCACTGCTGGACACACGCCTCCCCCAAAATGGGGAGATTTGCCATAATCGCCATGATGCGATGCCTAAACTAACAGATAAATAAATAAATATCTTGGACATTGTCACACAAATCATCTAGTCACATGTAAAGTACCTGGACTTGTATTATGATGACTAGACAACGATATAGAATACATTATATAGATACAAACATCCACGACTCGGATACACTCGAGCTAAATGTATGGGACAATTGAAATTTTTTCCCGCGATTTTGATGTTGGTCCCATAGTGAAAGTTGTTCAGTTTGATGGTCTCAACAACCCCCTTTAAAGTTTTAGATGTTTATTTTTACTTTTGTAACACCCTGTATAGGACAAGAGAAAAATATTTCGATACACTACATCAAATTATGGAAATTAACTGAACCAGCGGAGATTTTAATATGAAATTTGTTGCTCGCCATGTACACTGATATTTTAATTAAAATTATATACTTATCCCTTGGTAGTAGTAGTACCTGTTATATGTATATGGTGTAAAATTAAATGGGACACTTACTTAAAGGGGTGCTTCAAACCATCAAACTGAACAACTTTTATTATGGGACCAACACTGAAATCGCGAAAAAAAAATCTGCTGTCCTCTGAATAACTCGACTGAAATGTATGGGACAGCTGATTTTTTTTTCGCGATTTCGATATTGGTCCCATAGAGAAAGTTGTTCAGTTTGATGGTCTGAAGAACCGCTTTAAGTTAGTGTCCCATTTAATTTTACACCCTGTATAGACTGGCAGCAGCGTTTAATTATCATCATCATAGCTGGGGGTGGACCATGCAGATTTTTATTGCAAACGCATATGATAGCTGATATATTATTGAGACGGAAATAAAACAAAAGGAATTTTAAATAAATAAAGAATTTAAAGAACAAAGAACAAAACAATAATTCAATTACATCTTGAAGAAACGCAATCCGTTAAAAGTTGTTTAGAGTTTTTCATCGCCCGTTTGTTTTGAAATTTTCTCAAAGCAGAAAATGCTATTTACTTATTGCGCTTCGTTTACTTACAAGGTATTTAGGTTTGTGCCGTCTGTCCTCTGTTTTGTGTTTGCAAAATGGAATTTTCCTGTTGGGTAAGAGATGGAGCGGAATTCCCAATCGATTTCGAAAAAGGATTTTTTGTAATAGCGATTCTGTTTTGTTTACGGTTTGTCTTTATTATTTTTGTATTTTAATGTCTACCTGGATTACATTTTGTTTTAAAATGTTTAAGGATTTTTGTATGAGTAGAAAAACGACGGATTTTTATAATTTACAATCATTATTAGTGCGCATTTAGTGCGTCATAAATAGCCATAGTTTCTTAATGGTTTTTATTAATATTAAAATTTACCTTCGTAGTCGAGGCTCGGCAGTGGTGTTTGAATTAACTAAATTATCAGGAAATAATTCCTTTTATCCATTGTCTACGTTAAGTCTACGTTCAATAAATTTGTACTATAGTAGTTTGTTTATTCTCTAGTTTGTACAGTCAACTAAGAAAGCATACACTCAGATCGTTCAAACAAAGTGTCCCTTTGGGCGGCACTTTTTGGTGGATATTCCTTATACCGGACACAAAACTATTTTACGGATCGGTGCTTTTACGCATTCCAAGTTATTTTTCCCTTTGTGGGATATTCTTTGGTTCTTTTTTGTGCTCGTTTATTACAGTGTATTCCTGCGGTGGAGTAAGAACAGAGATGACGTACTGTGTTTGTTCTGTAGTACTTATATAACAAATTATATGGGTTAGAAAATATTAGTCCTCATCCTCGGACGTATAACAGATGTCAACACTATACGCCCATTGGGGTACCAAATGTTTAACTTGTAGATGTGTTGTGTGTGAAAAGTAAACTCTAAGATTAACTACTGTGAAAAAAGACTTTATTTCAAGTGGAATCCTGCCTTATATGGTACAGCGGGAAAATAATTATAGCACGATTTAACTTAACGGCATAGCCATCTAACGAGGCATAGGGTAAATTAAACATAATAATAATACATAAAAACTGTTGACTCAGACAGACAGACAAATTAATAACACACAAAACAATGCGATTTAGACATGCCGCTCACCAAAGAACTCTGTTCTTTCTCAAACTATAACATTATTTAAAAAAAAACACAACATGACATAACTCATTTAAACCTTAGTCACCTCCGCCCACCATGATAACTTTGATTTACACAGCTTAAAATAAAATGTATCACACTAAACTACTAAAAATATCTCAACATGGAAGTTAGGTATCGTGTCAAAAGAAAATAAACATAGGTACGTAACTACTACCACAGCAATCATATTCTCATATAACAATCAAATGAGTCAGTTACAGTGAAAACAAACACCTATACCTAACGTTACGTGGTAATTAACAAACAATATGTTTAACAATTCGTTTTTATCACTAATAAAATTAATTCATTTAGATTTTGTCAAAAAAACAACTTGTTACATGGAAGTTTATAAAATCAAATTTTTACGTAGTTTTAAAAAACTGACAATAGGCATAGACAATAGATCGCGACCTGTGGATATTATATTGCAGATGCAGATATCGCATTTCCCATGTTTCTGACAAGTAAAAATTGATAAATACCGTGGGCGAAAGCTGGTTAAAAAAGATTCAAGTAGCAACTCTTTAAACCGTAAAAGCAAAATGAACATCATCAGTTTTGGTCCACCTATCGGTAGGGTATAAATCTCCCCCCCGTTATGCCACTCTTTCCTGTCTTAAAATTAAACATCAATCAATGTTTTGTACATTTTAGTGTCGAAACATCCGTTATATGCGATAGGAAGACTAAACTAATGAACTCGTATATTTAGATGCAATACGAGCATACCACAGTATCTAATGCGCTATGCGTTTGTCTTTAAAAACAATTAGAATAACAACTTTTTTATTCGTAAACGGAACTTAATACAGATACAATCATTTAGTATGTCGGCGCATGGTGATATACGCATAGGTACTTTGTCTTATCACATATAGAATAGTACAATTTTGCATACTAAGTTTTGGTGAAATGTGTTGTATTTTTTTACATTTGTACCACCTATTCATTTATAATGATCTCAAAAAGAAGATTTCGTTTATTCTATGGTTTTAATGCAGCAGCTGTTTCATGAATGGATAAGGTAAAAGAGTATCAGTGAATGTTGTCTGTCTCGTCTCATCGCGATTTCCTTCATCCGGCCACTTTCTTTTGTTTCTTTGACGAACTTTCTTGTTTGGAAGCCGTTTATCAAAGGAAAGCCGACGGAACTTGAATGTTCATGAATTAATATCGAATATAAATTAATATATATAATAATAAATGAATATAAAATATAAATTTTATCAAACATTTTACTCTTGTGCCAATAATCGTAAAGGATAATGTTTGTTTTGCATTTTTAAAATTTATTTATAAATTAATGGCGTTTTCCTTGTCATTTCTGACAATGGCGACTGAGTTATTCGAGTATCGTAATCTCAAGGATTATTTTATGTACGAAAACACATTTTTGAACTAATACAAAATGCTGGAGCGCCGTTGCCACTGGTTTGCCAGCGGAAAGAAGGTACCCGATACGCGACCATCTAATGACAGACTTGCAACACGACTCTCTTGCAGTATTTTTGTGGTCAAAAGGGTGGCTACCAATTCTTACATGACGTGTGGGCATCTCCATCTTGAAATTTAGTATAAGGGTGAATCTTGCCATAACGTAGTTGGTAGTTGAAGCCGTTGATCCCGTTATACCGAGATCCCGCACCATTACAAATTGTTGATCACACTTGTACCGAGATTCCGCAATAACCGGGATTGTTTTTTTTTATAATGGAACTAACATATAGTTATAGTTAATGATAAGTTTATACTTATCATAAGTTTATACCATTATTGGTAGTTGAAATGATTTAAGCAATAACTGTAAAACGCAAGAAATAATAAAGGCTTTTTATTTTTATTTTATTTTATTTATGCGGGATTGTAAGCTCCAGTAAATGTTATTCGATCATGTAATTTTATTAAAGGTAAGTAATCATAAAAAAATGTAGTATAAAAAAATAATTGAAGGGAAAAAGGGAATGCTCTTATTTATTTACAAAACCTATGCTATACAAAACTATTCCTATGTTTGGAATGAACCTCATCCGATGAAACTTTCACTATAATGAAATTAGGTAAAAAGTCACTAGAAGGAAGATGGAGGAAATTGATGAGCGGACAGAGCACTTATTGACCGGACAGAATACCCGGACGCGGACGAATACCCGGATCCGGACGTGGTGAGCGGTGAAGACATTAGCGCTCTCTTTGCTTTTAATTAGCACGTCTCTGTTTATAAAAAGCAGACACTTTTTTATAGTTTCACGATTTACTATAGTCATAATTAATGTCTGTAGCTTATTTTATTTTAATGTTTTAAAATATATTATTCTGGTCCCTATTATTATCAGCTTGCAAATTACTATTGTACCTAAATACATAATGAACACACATTGAATACCGATTTTTATATAGGTAGCAAGGCCTTTTCGGTCTAAGAATCAGGTAGGTATAAAGTAAATGTCTAATTTAGCAAAATGTCTTGTTAATATCATTCTTCATCATTATTTTTATTTTATTTTTTTTAATGTGTAAATAGTTTACAATGCTTGTGTAGTACTAAAGATTATTCGAACGTTGAGTTCTGATACCGCAATGGATAATGAGCACATTCAAGCTAATAAAATACTTTCTATCGCGTGGTACTGGCGGTAATGCGACACTAGGTTTCGTACTCAGCGCGTTGGTTGGCATCTCTCTAGATCTCTATGAAGTAGAATATTATTACGATGTAGGTTAGCTAAAATCACTAACACTCAGTTGCAGAAACGCTCATTACAGTTAATCTTCCATTAAATCTCTTGCTAGCTTTAAATACGTCAATAAGACAAAAAGTCACAGCAAGATATTTAATGGAGAATTAACTATATTAGAGAGCGTTTATCAGTTTTACATGGATTAAATATCTGTATAAAAAAATCGGAGAAATGGCACAATAAAAGTGAACCATATGGTCAGAAATGGGTTGATTTGATTGATGGATAATCAATCATAAGGGTAAAAAGTAAATCTGGCCTCCACGACCCCCTAAACAGATACAAATATTTATAAAATTAAAGAACACAAAAACAAACAAAAAAACTTTAAAAATAAAAGTAATTTTTGGTAAAAGATGAATCCACATATCCCATTGTGTTTGAATAAACATTTCAATCGAGAGGTTTTCATCGGCAGTGGTTATTCGACCGGAGAGAGGCATACTCAGCTCTTTTTCACGCTACACTGCGCTCCGATGAATGAACTGCGGTGGTATTAGAGTTCAGCCGTGATGTTATGTTGGTATAAAAGAAACAGAAATGAATATTGACCTGCTGTTTTATTTCTAACTAGGTTTTGCTGGGTCGTGTTGACATTTTCCATTTGAAAGAATTGTCGGTTTCAAATCTGTGTCAGTAAAACAAGTTAGCACTTAATCGGTTAAAGCGCATACGCATCGGGGCGGACCATAGCGTAAGCATGCGCATAGCGCAAAAATCTACCAACATCGCAATGCAATTTATATGAACTATCACATACACGCCTAGCCGGAGCGGATCACATTATATACATTTTGTTTTTTGACGATCCGCGCGGTGGATTTCCGTCCAAGCGATGCGGCACGTCGTATTGTGCTAAACCAAGCGAAACTTTTTACGTCTGCCAGCATTACATCCAACTAAAAATCTGCCAATGCAGCCCGCTCTAGTGTGCGAAGTTCTTATGCATTTTCCGCTGCGTTGCGGCTCGCACTAATATGCACTTACCTTAATACTAGATTGGAAAATCAGGCTCACAAAGTTTTGGTCTCTTTGTTGAACGGCTGGTATAGTTTAAATCAAAACTTGTAAATGTTTGATATACTCTCTTCAACTTCACGGCAGCAATAAATAAATCGGGTTATTTGATACTACCTACATTGGATTTTAAGGAAAATAAACCAACTATTATACCGTTTGGTATCAAAAACGGTCATAAATCCAGAGACAATGGAAAAATCTATTGTGTCTGGAAAGATAGCCATTTTTGATACCAATCGACTCATATGTCAAGATTGACAGTCGAAGCTACGAAAGTGTAGAAACAAATTGCAACCAGTACTGGCCTCTAAACTCTATCCATATACACGCACACAGACATAATTTGTATGGCGCCTCACGCACACAAACCTAAAAGTTGCCCCCTTTTGTTTTATACGGTAGAAGCATGAGGTTTTTTCTAGACATATACTTTTTCTAATACCAATAAACCATAGAATGGTTTATTTTCCTTGTGAAATGCAATGTAGTATAAAATAATAAGTTTTATTTATTATGTTTAACAATATGAATTAATACACCTACCTATCTAGGGTCCTTCTAAATATATGCCGATGGTTTTTAAAGGACCAGATCATCAAACAGAACCACTTTCTCTATGGGATCAACATCAAAATCGCGAAATAAAAATCTGTTGTTTCATACTAAACTGCAATCCGACTCGACCCAAATGTATGGGACAGCTGCTTTTTATTTTTGAGATTTCTATCTTATTCCCATAGAGAAAGTTGTTTAGTTTCATGGTATAATCAGAATATTAAGTTGGACCATGTATATTAACGCTTCAAAACGAATATACACAAATAAAGAGGCTATGTGAAAGAAATAGGATTTTTCAAAGCGTCATATATCATGAAGTACTAATAGTAGGAGCATGATTAGCGAATATGTGTAAATTAAACATATAATTGAAGTTTTGTCACGAGCCAAAGCACGATTAAGACACATTTTCTCAATAGAAAAACAAGCCAAAGTAGCCTCCGTCTTTATCGATTAACGATTGGAACTGCTAAACGGTGAATAATAGAAACACGAGACTTGATTTAAAAAAATATATTTATTTTACAAATTTTGATTACAGCAGAATTTAACTTACATAAATAGAACAATCACAATTAAATAAAGTTTGTTTTACGCTTGCGTCGTTTCAGGCATCAGGCAGTAATATCAGCTATCACACGACCATTTCGCTTCAATTATTTTTCGACATAGGTGCTTAATGAGTCATCATCATCATCATCATCATCATCATCAGCCTATCATCGTCCACTGCTGAACATAGGCCTCTCCCAAGGCGCGCCACAAAACTCTGTCCTCGGCCTTCCTCATCCAGTCGCTCCCCGCTACCTTTTTTAGGTCGTCTGTCCAGCGGGCAACAGGACGTCCGACACTACGTCTACCAGTTCGCGGTCTCCACTCCAGAACCCTGACACCCCACCGGTTGTCAGTTCTTCGGCAGATGTGACCAGCCCATTGCCACTTCAGCTTGCTAATTTTCTGAGCTATGTCAACCACTTTCGTTCTCTGACGTATCACTTCATTTCTGATGTGATCTCTCAGGGAAACACCGAGCATAGCTCTCTCCATAGCTCGCTGCGCGACCTTGAATTTATGAACTAGTCCTATCGTCAAGGTCCATGTTTCCGCACCATAGGTCATTACTGGCAGGACGCACTGATCGAACACCTTCGTTTTGAGGCATTGTGGTAGAGCCGAGGAAAATATATGGCGGAGTTTCCCGAAAGCAGCCCATCCCAGTTGGATGCGCCTAGCGGCCTCCTTGTCGAAATTCGCCTTAATGAGTATTAACACAGTATAAGTTCCTTTCAGAGTGATCAGAAACTTTACAACACTCATTTGTTTAACTGCAGGACTATACTATTTCTTCTTTGCTATAACTATAAACAGTATTGGATATGGATATCGAAATAATCCTTATTTATTACGAGCGTTAACCCGCGTTTTTGTCCGCATAAAATATATACCAGATTTTAAGTCAGATCATAAGCTATCAAACAAAAAAATTTTCATCAAAATCGGTTCAGTATTTTTGCGTGATGCTCGTTCAAACAAACACACAAACAAGCAGACAGACAAAAAATTCAAAAATTGATGATATGGAATCAGGGATACCTAAAAACCATATCGTAACTTTTTTTTGTTAATATCTTCAATGTACAGACAAACTTCCTGTTACAGTTTTATAATAGATTAGATAGGAAGAATACCGGGCTCGACAGTGTATGAAATTTTAATCTATCTGTCAGTCAAACCACCGGCCTGCGTTTATAGCAGAGTTGCTCTTGACAAGTTAGTCAAAACTTTAGACATCTGTCTTGCTTAGAGCTTGCTAACTTTGGCAAATCGTTTATTATTTATTAATACTTAATTTACTTTATTTATGACTGAAAAAACGTATGACACACAAGTCTGATAGTTAACTTCAAAAGTATGTTACAAAATAAAGAAAATATCTACGAATGGTGGTGTAGTTAAATTAGGGTCTTGGTTCGAATGTTATGTTTGTGCTGTTAGAATCTAGTTTCCATAATAATAAAGCCTAGTAGCTTTTAACTTACGATCAGAACAATATTTGTGCAATGTATTGTATATATTATGTTTTATTTTTCGATTTATTTACATACATACATTAACTCAAGACTATAATCCCTTTCGGGGTGGTCAGAACCATTGCTAAAACTACCAGCTGTCTTGCATGTAGTTGTAATAAACATGTATTATTTATTATGCACCAAAAATATATACATTAACTAGAGTTAACCCGCGACTTTGTCCGCACAAATTATATATCAGATTTTAAGTCAGATCCATAGCTATCAAACAAAAAAAGTTTCATCAAAATCGGTTCAGTAGTTTTTACGTGATACTCGTTCAAACAAACAAACACACAAACAAACACCCAAACAAACACACAAACAGACAGACAAAAAATCCAAAAAGTGGAATCAGGGACACCTAAAAACCATATCCTAACTTTTTTTGTTAATATCTTCAACGTACAGACAAACTTCCTGTTACAGTTTTATAATAGTTTAGATAAACATGCTAAAAAGAAGAAGAAAATCTATCTAAATTAAACAAACTATCTGCAATAAGTGGCATACTACGTTTGAAAGGGGGTTTAATATAAATTTTTTTTTATATGCGGCACCAATATCTTTTCGAGAGAAAAAAAGATACAACGTGTTTTTTTAGCGGCTTTTCACACTAATGCGCTAGCATTTAGCCGCTATTTACATCCGCTGCTTGAATTCCTTGTGTCATCTGGATAGTATTATTGTTTTTTATTATTATTGATGTAAAAGAATCTTTAGCCCACAAAACACACAGCACACGAAACGACAAAATCTTTATCTCATCTCAAAATTGCTGGTATAGTAAATGTGAGTCTTATTACTTTTGCACGCTTAATAATAACTTTTAGTAGTTTTAGCTAAGTGTCTGATTACCCCGAAAGACATTACACCTGTCGGGGCCATAATATCAAAACGACTACCCCCTAAAACGACTTCGTCAAAATAAAGTACCCTGTATCTTCTTTTTCCTCGAAAATATTTTGATGCCCCTTGGGTGCCATGTACGTTTGGGTATCCTCTAACTATCCCTACCTGTGTCATAGCGGGGGGCTCTTGGATCAGTGGCCATACATTCTTGCCCAATGTCCTTTTCTTTATTGTTATTAGTTTTGAAACGTAATAAAACTCCTGTAATTACGTTTAAACACTAATAAAAATAAACAAAGTATTAAAAAACTTAAAACGCTCCTGGCCATCCAAAACCGCCCTGCATTATCAAAATGTCAACAGGAAAGCAGCAAAAATACGATTCATAAAACGCATCACAGAATAAAGTAGAACCACAGAAAAACTTAAGCATTTTCAGTACATTTCTCACACAATAGACTTGTTTTCTCAACTTAATGTGAGCTGAGGGCTTTCAATGCGGATCTCTCGAGACTCTACATCTAAGTTAGGTTTAAGTTAGAGCGGGGTCTGTCGCGCTCTATGTGCCTCTTGTGGCGCATCTGGGTAAGAAATTTGGACGACATACGAAGCGTAAATAACGTCACCTAAAAGGTGGGGAACTGAAAGAAACATTGTCACGAGCTGTCATTTGGAAACCCAAGAATAAATGCAAGGGTAAAGAATGAGTGCATTATTAAGTTGAACCAGCTTTTTCGTAGAAGTCCGAGGTAGTGAATGATTGATCAGGCTACACTTGGCTGGATTGTGTTGGTTTCGCAGCGTGCGGTTTTAGAGCAGTCCTTATTTATATATTTACTTATTTATTTTTTATATAATTTAAATGTTGTTATTATTTGCAATATAAAAATAAGAAGAAATTTACACAATATCCTAAGACTAACTACTACTAAAATTTTTTTATAATTATTATATTATACATCACTCGTTCGTGCACATTCCTGGTAAAAGTAATCATGCGATGTTATCCTAAAGATTTTCGGAACCGTAGATTTTAAGATACAAGTTTTTGAAAATTTAAGATTTATTTAATGTAACGCGTGTGAGTTTAACTGTCAAAACGGGTCGCCCTAGACATACCTATTATGCGGATCAAATTGACAGAATACTTAAGAAGGGCTAGATCAAATGTACCTGAAACCGTCGACCGTGTATGAAACGACTTATGAATTAAGAGGTGTGTCAGAATCGTCGCCGATAGCGATCAATTTTCTCTGCCTACCCCAACGGGACTCAGACCTGAGTACCTGTATTTGTATTTATTGTAGTTTAATACTAAAACACTTGTTGGCACTCGCCCTCAGAGTAAACAGACACCTTGGTACAACTAACAATACCAATCAACTTTTATGTACTCAATTGTATAACTGTTACAGGCATGTAGGGATTAGACACTGATAACTCCAGTGCTATAAATACATTTCTCAGGTAATATTTCAATTTAATAACGAAACATCTCAAAGTCGCGTGATATTCAATAGATAGAGAGCAAAGTTAACTTTAAAATATTTTATGAAAACAGAAATACAACCGTACCGTGCTCATATCACGTAGCGCCCTCTTTCCGAATGCACGAATAAAACACCAGACAAAGAATACGAAGCTGCACTGCAATCGTAAAATACTGCCGCCAACCCAACCCATGCAAGTATTCACTTCGCAATTTAAAATTCGAATTCAATCGTTTTAACCCATAGATCAAACATATCTACGATTTAGAAAAAGACTGGACATTTGTTTTATATTCACTTTTAAGTTTAAAATTATTTATAGGTATGTCATGTCGCCTTTTACGAGGCGTGCCAACCCGCCTGCCTTTGGCAAATCCCCCCATTTTTTGGGGAGGCCTATGTCCAGCAGTGGACATCTATTGGCTGACATGATGATGATGTCATGTAGATGTAATGTGAGGAAAACATCGTGAGGAAACCTGCATACGCTAGAACAGAAATTCCAATGCGTATGTGAAGTCTAATAAACCGCATTAGGCACGCCTAGTGGACTAACGCCCATACACGAGGGTGGGCCTATGGCCTGCAGTGGGACTATATAGTTATATCTTTGATAAGTTATATGTCAAGATTGACAGTTGAAGCTACGAACGCGTCGAAAAAAACAACAGTGAACTCTTCACTGATAAACCGTGTCTGTATACACGCACAGAGCGATAATTTTTATGGCGCCTCACGCACACCCTATTCAGAAATTTGGCCACTTTTGTTTTATACCGTAGAAGCGTGAGGCTCCATCAGACATATATTTTATCTAAGAGGCTGTTAATGATGATGATGTGATGTAGATAATACTATAAACTGAATTAGACACAACTATCATTAAAACTGTATAATTATTATCACTGAATGCTAACAAATTATGTATGCGAAAAACTCTTTAACATATTAGTCCAAAAACCCTACATTGAAAAAGCTTTCAGATTTAATAACGTTCAATTTCATATAAATTTTAGTGGCATAATGTACAGGAATAAACTTTCCCATTAGCGGGTTCTGCACACTAGATCTGCCAATTTGCTTTATTAATTAGCCAGCTTGCGCCAAAATAATCGCAATTAAATATTTAGATGTGAAAGTGCAGAGCCGTGTCTGCAGTAACGAGTGAGCTCGCGCTGTCAGGACTTGCATTTGGCTTGTCTGTGAAATGAACATGTCTGGGTCGTAGCAACACCGTTTTTCTTACCGATCCGACATCAACACGATACCAACACCACCTTCCAAAACTTGAGATAGAAGGAAAATAAATAAAACTTTACATTTTTTTTATTTACATAATATACTCGTATGCCGATTGCCGTGTGGTTCTGGCTTAGGTATTATGGACTGTTATATATCAAAAAGTCAAAAGTTCATTGGTCAAATTTTAAAAGAACAACAAACGAAATGCCAAAAGTACGAATATAATAAGTTGATACATCGAAATTTAATAGGTCAAAAAGACGATTCGCCAAATCGTTCAAAGGCCAAATGGACGAAAGATCAAGAGGTTGAAATATCAAATTTTTAATTATTAATTCTTAAACCGCACTCTCTTCTCTCTTCAAATCACTCAAACAGCTGTCCATGAATAAGTTGAACTGCCACGGTGTCGCTACGCATGCCTGTCTGACACCCCTGGAGATGTCGAACCAGTCTGTGTATATCCCGTTTATCCTAATGCAGGCACTAGAACCCTCATACAAAGATTTCAGTGTCTGCAACAAGTTGCTATTCACCCCATACATGGTCGGTCGCTAATTATTGTTTAGACGATTAAATAAACGACGATACGGTTCATAATCTTTTTGATCATTTAAAATTTAATATTTTCAACCTTTTGATCATTCATCATACTTGAACGATTTGGCCAATCGTCTATTTGAACTTTTAAATTTTGATGTATCAACTTTTGGCCTTTCAAACTTTTGATCAAATAACGATTTGGTCTTAAAAATTTTGTGTTTCGTTCGTTGTTCTTTTAAAATTTGACCAATGAAATTTTGGCTTTTTGATATGTAACCTAATGGGCCACCCCATTTCTTCTCGTGGCTGTCGTACGAGGCGACTAAGGGATGAGGTTTCTGCTAATGCAGTTTTTGTGGGCGGAAGGCAGGCCACCTATCACTACTTGACATTATTCATTCCATCCTAAAACCTTCAATACGGTAAAAGTGAGTCTTGCTACACGCATAATTGATTTACATGAAAATGATACCAAACTTGACATTAATAAACGGATGTCGTCAGACAATTTCTGGTACCTAACCATCCAAAACTAACATTAAATATTTTGATGGCTGCCTTTTTAAATCCAAATTTGAGTCGTAAGGAAATATCTTAATATAAAATGCCATGTAATTAAGCCAACACCAGCAACTACGAGTCATTTTGCCAAAATAAACTGTTATGTTAATCATGTGAAAGAGAAAACTAAGAATCAAACCCTGTTCTCCAGAATTACCTCGGATGGTCGGGACATTGTCGGGTCGGTATCGAGTGGTCGGGAAATTGTCGGATCGGATAGTGAAGAGGCGGCAACTCTAGGAATAGCGTCGAACGGGACAGGTCAAACGGAAATAAAGCAAGCACTCACCGAAGTTTGGACATGTCTGATAGCTCTAGTGGCGGCTGTTGAATAAAATACACGCTATTTCTGTATGCCTTTTTCGTTACAGTTTCGTGCGCCATTGCAGTTGACGTCTGGAAAAAATGTTTAGGTTTAAATTTTAAACTATTCATGGAAAATTTGAGACTTCACTCGTTCAAATTTATACATATCGTGGTGGTGTGGTTTTCGGCTTAAAGTAGACCTACCATTTCTTCCCTCCAGGGTTACAAGAGGAGACTAAGGGAGATGACCAGGTAACTTGTAAGCCATTTACATATTGCGTATATTATGTTAGCCCCCAATGACACATTTTATGATACTGTAGAAAAACAAATTTAAAATACAAACCTGCTTACTCGAATAACCCGCCCCGAGTCGTGTCTAAAAAGCTAAATTGATAAAAGACGTGATTCGGAAAGAAAAAGATATTCCTAAATACAATGAATAATCTAACCCTGTGCTTCGCTACAAACATCCCATATAATGTTCCACCCCTATTTTCGCACTATTAAGGGTTGATATTTGATGTTCACTGTGTATCCAGTACAATGAATATGCAACTCAAAGGGTATAGGTGATTTTCAAGTAATTCGTGTAGTTTAAGGTGGTTGCAGAGGGGTCAATTTTATACAAAACTTTGACGCACAATACGCGTAGACGGTATTAATAAAAATAACTTTGTATATATGGAAAAATAGTTTAGAAAATCTAGATGCCGCGTCACAAATTACATTTGCAATTTATAAAATAATTACGAAGATTTAAAGCTTAAAAATTTTTCATACAAAATTTTAAAAGCTTTATATCTTCGTAATCGTAATTATATTATAAATTGCAAATGTTATTTGTGACGCGGCACCTAGATTTTCTACACTATTTTCCATATATAACATATTACTTTTATTAATTCCGTCTACGCGTATTGTGCGTCAAACTTTTGTATGGACTGAAACCACCTTAATGCAAATTAATTTCAGCTTAAAAAGACGTTGCACGTGGCGTGGTCGCAATAGTTATAATAAACGTTTGCCTGTGGTAATGAACTTAAATTTTAAAATTCAGCCAATCAGCGTTAAAGTATGCAGATTGCCTATGGTATGGCAACGAACGTAGACTTATCTAGAGGACTAAACGAAATGAGGTGCAAACCCGCAGACAAAAGCTAGTCTTTTCATACCATTTTCCTATTTGACATTATATTATATTATAACACTTTATTGTACACACGGACATAATAATACACAAAGTTGAGAAAACATGTACAAAGGGCGAGCTTATCTCTGAAGAGATTTCTTCCAGCAGACCCGTAGAAGAGACAGTTAACAATTACAAGGCAAACTTATTGTGTACAAGCAAACAGTATAAATAAATAAATAAATGTAATATATACCTACAACATACAATATATATTAACATATGTATATAATTATATATATGAATATCACTTAAGATAGAGAAAGGTAGTGCTCTTTCGTTTTCTTTTTAAATACAGCTAAAGTCTTGGAGTCGCGAATGTCGGCGGGGAGTGAGTTCCACAACCGAGCAGCATGAATGGTGAAGGAGTAGGAGTAGAAGTCGGTGGAGTTAGATATTAGATTTTCTCAAACAACTTAAACTCTAAAATGTATATGAAGACACGGTATTATAAGGGGCTTAACCAGTACATATTTACATAGAGTTTATTAGTGGGAAGCAAGTGGGACCCGACGCGTGGCGTTACTTGCTTAAATTACGGTTTTCCTGGCGTGCATTATCCCGCCAACGCCACATGTGACCAGGAATTGCATATTATCTCATTTATTCTTCTCTTGCATTCTGAGTAATATAATATGTAGTTATTATGGTACTTATAAGTGTCTAACAATATGCTCAGGTATAATTTTATATGAATATGAAAATGTTAGAACTTATATCAACGGGTTGACGGATAACATTCCAGCACGCCTGAATAAAAAATAAAAGAAGTATTCTCTCATAGAATAATAAAAAATTGTAGCTAGTAAGTTTACGAATGCAGCAATGAACATAACTATACGATAGCTATTTACAAACATGGAAAACTCGATGTTACAGTAAAATACATTATGAAAGCTCGCAATTTTATTGTGTAGCAATAAAACGAAGGAATTTGCATCAAGGATCGAACAAGACACTTTGAAAATCGACGATCGTAAACCGATCCGGCGCGGTCGCCGTTCATGAATAAAGTTCTTCTTTTGAGTAAAAAATGAGGAAATGCGGATTATTTGTTCAATTATTCACGTGTACACTGCGTTAGTTCTGACGTTCTTTTTCGAAATGTCAATTAATGCATTGCTCAGGGCACAGGCACTATGCTTGTTCAGTTTGATGGTCGTGCTTTAGACCTCTTCAGATCCCTTTAAGTAACTGTCCCATTTTATTGTAAAATGCGTTACATACTTAAAGGGATGCTTCAGACCATTAAACTGAACACCTTCACTGGGGGACCAACACTGTAATAGTGACAAAAAATCAGCTGTTCCATAGAAAACGTTAGCCGCTACTCGAAGTAAATGTATGGAACAGCTGTATTTTTTTCGCGATGTGTATGTCCTATAGTAAAAGCTGTTCAGTTTGATGGTCTGAAGCATTTAAGTATGTAACGCATTTAATTTTACTCCCTGTATACTATCATTATGGAGAAGTAGGTTTACCTTTTCTGTGACATTGTCACACAAATTATCTTCTCTCATTTAAAGTACCAGAATTTAGCCTGTATTATGACAACGATATTAGAATACATAAATAGATACAAACATCGAAGTACAAATATTCATATTCATCACACAAATATTTGTCCCTTACGGGATTTGAACCCGCGACCCTCTGCGCAGCAGGCAGGTTAACAACCGACTGAGCTACCGGGCCGTCAGTTTCGGGTTGTTTCGGGAAGAGGAGGCCTTGTTTCATTCGGCCAAGCAGGAACATAATAAGCTGACTCACAAGCTACAAGTATTCATTTTGTGCTGGTGCTGAGCGCACGGGGCACGTTCCGACAATATTTGCCGTATAAAAATTCAGCAACGGTGTCGGCACGGCAGGGTGTGCGTTATATATAAACCTATGTTGTGCTCGCCTTATTGCAGTTTTTTTGCATTAGGCTTGTTTATTTTATAAGCTTTGCTGCCATTTTTTCTTGGCGGCGGCGAAGTTAAAAGAACTTTAAGCAAGTATGTATGTATTTTATCAGTTGCAGCCTAGCGCTTCAAATAATTTGGACGAATGAGAGAAGAAAATTAAAAAAACTAAATCAAAAATTAAAAATATTTCTGTAATTGAAAAAGTAAAAAAAAAAAACAAAGATACGAAAAATAAAAAAAAATAAAAAAACGTGCATAGCTCTGTTGTAAGTAGCAAGCCTCGCACATAGCATTCTTGCACATAGACACAATATTGTGTTCAAATTGGTTGTTCTATTGATGAGTATAGTGACTTCGTAGCTCAATGCTACGCCGTAGCATGCGTAGCAGAGTTTACGAAAAACCAGTTCAGGTAGTAATTATTTTGTAAGATTCATCAATTATATTAGTTCATTATCAGCTTCCTGCACTGCCCTCATCCAACGGGTTCCCACCAGGTCGTTGGTCCACCGTGTGGGGCCTACCCACGCTGCATCCGGTCGTTATGGCGATCCTTAGGGGAGGCTTATGTCCAGCAGTGGACGTCCATCTTCTGAAATGATGATGATTATCAGCTTATACACTTATACGAATTATTATTTCTTCTTCATTCCCCGATCTTCCTCCGATAGGAGATGGCACCAATCTCATATCGTTAAGCCAGGTCTTAGGCCTACTAAGGCGGTTTGAAAATTCTCCGACAGCAAGTTGACCACTAACTTACTTCCACCAATCCGCACTGCGCCCGCGTGGTGGAGTATGGCCCACTCCTTCTCACCATTATTCATGAGAGGACCTTTGCCCTGCAGTGGGATTTATTTATTTTTACTATTGAACCAGGCATTGAAATCTACTTGCTAGCTGTGAGTATACCTCCATCGTAACAGGAAGAATGATTCACGTCACGTTTGTTACTGGCTGTTACTATATTTGTAAGGTTTTCTTTAAACTTTCCTTTGTTATAAAAATATACCCTTTGACATTCTGCTTTTCTTATATTTTTGCCTCGGTAGCGGTTTTGCTCATTAGCTCGCTTTGTTTCTTGGGCTACTTAAATTATGTATAATATTCTTAGTGGCTGCTTTTAAAAGAGAAGTTACACACACTGACTGTAGCATACTCAACATAATACTATGTTGAGTGCAAAAACGAAAAGATTAAAAAAAAATACTTTGGTTCCACCTCCACCTCTTGCCGAGATTTTTTAAGCAGTGAAATACTTATATTAGAAAAGGATTATTAAAACCAGTAAAGATCTATTGACATTTTTCATTAAGATACATCGCCAGAGTTAACAACATTAAATAACAGTATAATTTATGCAAAGACAAATTGATGGTCAGATGCGACAACAAGTTCCCCTTAAGGTGGTTGCAGAGGGGTCAATTTTATACAAAACTTTGACGCACAATACGCGTAGACGGTATTAATATAAGTAACTTTGCATATATATGGAAAAATTGTTTAGAAAATCTAGATGCCGCGTAACAAATAATATTTGCAAATTATAAAATAATTACGAAGATTTAAAGCTTTGAAATTTTTCATACAAAATTTTAAAAGCTTTATATCTTCGTAATCGTAATTATATTATAAATTGCAAATATTATTTGTGTCGCAGCATCTAGATTTTTAAACTATTTTTCCATATATAAAATATTACTTTTATTAATTCCGTCTACGCGTGTTGTGCGTCAAACTTTTGTATGGACTGAAACCACCTTAAAGCGTAATAAGACTTTATTTTATGAATAAATATTTTATATCGTTAGATGAATATAATATAAACAATTTATTTGCATTACAGTTCACAACAAGAATGCAACGCAACACTAACAAAACAGCATATGTTTTTTTTTCGTTATTTACCTGCTTATCACAAAAATAATAATAATAATTTATATATTCAATTGCAATGTAATACGATGCAATTAATCAAGAAAGTGACTTTGAGATGAGCAATTCGTTGAGGATATTTATTTATTCGGTATACAAGTAAAACAGTATATATATAAATAAATGAAGAGGACAATATAGACTAAGAGATAAGTGTACTTTTTGCAACCATCAGCTGCAAGGCTGATTCAGTGTGTATGAGGTGTAGAGCATCTCTGTGATGGGGATAGACCAGGTCTGCTTGCATAACTCCAGTCAGTTTAGAAGTTACTGATGTTTAAAGATCAGTAAAAAATGAACGATCAGCTACAAGGCTGATCGTATCATATTATTGTAGTATGTACTGTAGCTATGTGAACAGTACTAAAACTGACATGGTTCATCAGTTGGTTTAGGAGATACAACTGTTCAAAGGTCCGACCTTTGAACGGCTGTATCTCCTAAACCGACTGGCAGTTCATGTCAGTTTTTATACTGTTTACATAGCTACAGTACACACTACAATAATATCATTACGATCAGCCTTGTAGCTGATCGTTAATTTTTTACTGACCTTTAAACGTCTTTAACTCCTAAACCGACTGAAGTTATGCAGGCAGACCTAGTTCATCCCCGTTACAGATATGCTCTACACCCCATAAACACTGAATCAGCCTTGCTGCTGATCGTAACAGAAAGAACACTTATCTCTTAGTCTAATATTCCAACTTATGCACTAATAATATCCGTGCCGTGACTTTGATCAAATACTTTCCAAACGCATCGTAGATATATAATTGTAAACATAACTAGCGACCCGCCCGGGCTTCACGCGGGCGCGGGTAGCCGAACCGAAAGTACACGAACCGTTTGAAAGCTCAAACTTGAGAACCTGAGTACGATGTCCTGTCCCAAACCGTAATATCTACCTAGAAACAATTTCGAGGCATTTAATTGACCATCCTATTTAAAAAAGTACCTAAGTAACCAATTAAAAGTAAGTTAATTAAAGGATTAAGCATCTTGATGCTTGTGTCTGCTTTTAAGAAAATCTTCTACGTTTTAAGTTGGGAAAAGCGAGTCGTAAATAATGTTTATCCCTCGTTTTTATCGCGAAAACGTGACTATAGCAGTAGGTATCTGTTTTTTTTAAAGTAACAAACGGTAACTTTGATACCAAGAAGCTTAATTTGGAACACAATATTTTAATTTTACTTTCGATAAGAAATATTTAGGGTGGTATGCACAAAATATATTTAAGGCCCCAGACTCGTAAAAATCTATTCCACTAGCAACCGATTGCGTGTTCAGACTTCAGAGTGGACTAACCCCTATTTAAATTGCTAGAAAAAACGTTAAAGATATATTTGGATATTGAAATTAAGGGAATAATAATTCGGAGCGCGCTCCATACAAACGAAGTCTGGTGATATTTTCAATACTATCCAATTAAAGTCAATGAAATTTTTCAGAAACAATCTTGAAACGAATCTCTATGTTTGTATGAAGTCAAACTTTCATTAAAATGTATAGTTTTAAAGTTATAGTGCCTCAAAGATTTTCATACAAATCTTAAATGAATTCTAGCATTAAAACTTTTAACGAAAATCTGGTTTAGTCCTTTCTCGCCGGATTCCTTATTGGATGGATTCCGTTTTGGCCAGATTCTTGTTTGGAAACGCTAGTGATTCCATTTGACATATTTATTTTTCATCGGAAATGTATACATATCAGGAAGCTGGCAAAGGTATTTGGTTTGTAATCATGATACATATCAATGAATTAAATTGTACCATCAGTTAGGCGACTAAAAAGATTATCCGTCCAATAAGGAATCCGGCGAAAAAGGACTAAACCCTAAAATCTGATTTCATAGAAACAGAGATTAGTTTCTACATTGTCTCTGACAAATTTCATTGACTTTAATCGGATAGTATTTAAAATATCACCAGACTTCGTTTGTAGCAGCGCGCATTTGCGCTCTCGGAATAAACTCGAAAAACAATAGTTTTTGGACCTCCCATGGAAAATCGTTGGTTCATCCGCACTATCGTATTTTCTCGTTTTTCGATCCATGTTCTTCAGGTAAAAGTTGTTAAGTTTCATTATCTGATCACCCTTAAACATTTTCTAGTAATTAATAAATAAGAGTGTAGTGAAGGCTCTATTTTTCACACTGCTCATGGGAGTGTCAGTATCATATTTAAAGACATCAAGCCTACAAGGCATTCAATCAATCAATCAATTATACTTTATTTGACACAAAAAAAAACACCTTATACAGAGAGCAAACAATCAGGAAATACAAAAGGCACAAAATAGGCGGTTTTATCGCTAAAGAGCGAAACAAATTTCTTCCAGACAACCTTATAAGAGGCACATACAAGGCGCCTTATACAAGGCATTGTATATGTATATGTTTAAAGACCATCAATTATACCATAGCGTCTTGTTAAAAAGTTTAAGCCTAAATACTTTATGGTGTATTCAAACTTTTCGTTCCATTCAATCATTGCCACTAATTAAGAAAATAAGTAAAACACAAATATGTATTTAGTTTACCTTCAGTTAGTTTTCGTTTTTAACAAACGATAAAATTTTCGTCGTAACTGCACGCAATATATAGATTTACTTATAGGTAATATTTCTTTATAACTAATATAAAAGGTCATGCAATGTAATAAAAATTATGGATTTTTAATGAAATTAAATGTTAAAACATTAAACTTAGTATAAATACTACAAAATCGAGTAGTTGACTGCTCAAAATATATTTTAGCTTTATCTTCTTAGTAAAAACTTTGGAAAATAGCGCTAACCCATATTCAGTAATTCTTTAGCTTGAATACTATTTTTAATAGCAGGATAAACTACTTATAAAAATTTATTAAATGTTAATTATGTTACTTACTAGCTAAGTACTATTTAGTATAATTTTTCATACAAAACGCGTCCTCACGTCATAAATAGTTGCTAATTTGACTAGTTGTCAACTAGCACGCAACTAGCGGATACCATAGAAAAATATTAATTTACGCGGATACACAGAAAATTAAGAAAAAAAGTCGATGCAAAAGATAAAGATTAAAAAGGAAAGCTGGAAATAGGTATAAAATAAAATAACAATTAATTTTAAAAAATTTACAAGGAAGGTTTTATTAATTTCAGCGAGGTTGGTATTCCCTTCAAAAACAAGCCTTTTAGTAAATTAAAAAGATAACTACTTTTTACTTTTTTTGGCACGTAATGGCGGCTGAATGTTTTTTTTTGGCATATTCATGCCAGTTGTTAAAGAGCGTTCGTTACCAAAAAAATTTTATTCAAAGAGAAATCAAATTAATTACTGCGATTTGTGTCTTTTTAAATGCATAGTTAAAAGATTCTGAAGTAACTTTATAGCCTGATTGCTAGATTAAATTTGATTATAAATAACAAGAAACATAATGGTATATTTGATTAATAAACAATTACAAAAACTCGCGTAAAAGGGTGGTACTGGTGCTTATCCGCTACTGGGAAATCAAGTTATTTTCATGTTATCTAGAAGTTACCAGCACAAAAATGGGGTCGAGCTTTATAATAGCTTATAATGGTATGTATTTCTTTAGGAGTTGTAAAACGATACGTTTCATACACCTTCGAAGAGAGAACATTTATCGGTTTCACCTTCAGCTGAAGTTTAGTGTTGCCTAACAATAGTGAAACTATCGATAGGTAGAAATGATCGAAACTACTGTGTCCTTGAAAAACAATAACAATCTCGACAGTGCGATCGATAGTATTGACATGCAATAGTATCGATACTATTGCATCGATATTACTTTAAAACAGTTGATACGATACTGTTGCATCTCAATACTATCAATAGTCATCATCATCATCAGCCTATCATCGTCCACTGCTGAACATAGACCTCTCCCAAGGCGCGCCACAAAACTCTGTCCTCGACCTTCCTCATATCAATAGTAAGTATCATCATTTTTTTTAACGTAATACTATCTTTACTATTTTTGAAGGTATAGAAGGTAAGATATCGTAGTTAGGCAACACTGCTGTAGTTAGTTAATAGTAGATTGTATCACAAGGGCGTAAAATAATTTTGCGGCCGAGTGATACACTCTACTTTTCATCCCCCTCTATGAGGAAAATAAATAAAAGGCGCTTCTAGGTAGGTACTCATATTTATATTAAAAATTATCATAGGTTTTTAGATATATTTCTCTGGATTTTGTCGGTAACAAATTGAGTGTCACATTTTTTGCGTCATTTCTAACACTTTCTGGTGTTAATGTTGACTCACTACTCGAGGAACTCATTTTTGAAAATTACGTTTTAAAATTGAAGAATCTTTGAACAGAGAGGACAAGACAATAAGTTCGCGCTTTTTTCATTTGTTTTTGTTTTTTCGGCGGCGCGGCGTGTCGCCCGTCTTACCTGCCAGTAACTTTTTCATACAATATTTGCGTTTGATCTCTTTGGTCGCGGACCTATATATGTAGCAAAAATACATGTTCCAAATTCAAAACTCATTATTGCCCGCTGTGAAAGTCTCTTAACAAAAAGTACAACTTTAGGCGCACTTAAAGAGGACTAAAGTGACATTTTTTGAATAAATGGGATGAAAAATGTATTGTAATGTGCTGCTAATTATCAATAGAACAATAATGAACAAAGTCCTTACAATACGATATTGTCAACCAACAAAATACATCCAAATAATTGTGTGGTTAATTGAATACTGTTCAATAAGTAATATAATTTATGCGGTTACCCGGGCGGGCCGGATAAGAGACGGCTGTAATTTATTACCTGGTACTATAGAGATTTAATGCTTTGATGTTACAGTTCAAATTTCATTGAATATGTGGATGTTTTCTAGAATTAATGTTTGTTAATAATAGGAGTGTCCTCGGGGCGTGCATTTGAAGTGAGGATGTTAATTAGGCGTACTCTATTTGAGCATTACAATTATTGTAATGTTCAAATAGAGTCGACGGTAAAATTATTATAATCGTATTGAGTACCTACGAACAATAAAGAATATGGCGGATGTCAAATTAGTGTTGCTGATTTTCTGCTTTTACTTGAGGTAGGAAATTTTCTCAATCATAAAAAATCATGTTGATTACGAACGTATAACAGAACACGTTTTTATTTAAGTTGTGTTTGGTTTTATTGTGGTTGTAACTAGCGACTCGTTCCGGCTTGTGGTGGTGTTGAATTGATACCGACTTCAAAAAAGGAGGAGGTTTCTCAATTCGACCGTATATATTTTTTTTCATAAAAACCTTTTCCTGACTATTACCACAGAGAACTACTATAATTTCTACCTGTATGAAAGATACGTCAAAATATCTGTCGGATAAGCTAACAAGAACTTACTAAGAAGTGTTGAATGAGGCCCTAAGTATCCTAAACGCCACAATTAATATTTTTGCAATTACCTTCAATGTACATCCACGCCTTATTTACAATTTTTTAGGCTCCAGTGAACAAAGAAGATTTTCATAAATCGTGATCCTGAGCTGGGAAATGAAAGTTTGGGTTTTATCACGCGAGGAAAATCAACTCGCTCCCATTCTATGGGACGATTTTCGTTGAACATGAAAGTAGTAATATACCTAATGTTAACCGGTGGCGCATCCCGCTCTCGGTCTGAATTTGTTTCTTTATTTACATTGCGTTTAGAAAAAAACATCATCAGATACGACAGGAAGGCACAGGAGTGCCATTTTTGAAAGTCATACGTTCAAATCAGTAATAAAAATGTAATAATTACTATGAAACGATTCTAACGATTCAAAAAATAGCACTTCGCCCAAATCTAAAGAATAAGCGTGAAATCGCAGACTATACTCTACCATACGAAGTCCGGTATAGATTGAGGTGTCCGGTGACCGAAGGGCTGGCGCGTACCTTGGGCAACGAATATCCATTGCCATCCAACGAGGTAACGGAGCCAGCGTCCTGGGCACCCTCCCGCATGACGGTGGCCTCGAGCACGTCTTCTGTTTAGTGTAAGTCGAACGGAAGTCGTGCTCGATATAGTGGCTCATTTCTTAATCGCTTATTTGTATTTGTTTTTATTTTAATTTTAATTATAGCCATATTTAGCCATAAGTTGTACATAATGTTGTAAATACCTATACCTACTCAAATAAAGCGGTAGCACATTGATGGTCATCAATTCAATAAAATATTGTCGACAGAAAATATCTTACGATGAGATCCTACACTGCAGTACTTTAAAGGAATTCAGATCAATCTTCACAATAATAACACAAGTACTATAAGAAGTACTGTAAGCTTCGAGCTTCGCGCCGCCCACTTCACACCGCCCACTTTGCACCGCGGCCTCACAAGAGCAACATCAAAGAACAGCAGGGCTTCCATGAGAAACAGATTTTCTCTAATGAATACAGATTTGTTTATAAATGGAACCAACTGAGAGTTTTCATAAATATTTCGAATTTATTTGCTCAAACTTTCTTTCTTATGTTTTCAGTAATTTTATCGTAATTTGTAGCGATCACAAAAAAAGCTTACCTACTTATTATTCACAAAACTGAACAATAACCTTCCAAGTAATATCTAGATTAAATCGTATTTTGGTAGCATAATAAATAACTGTACACTCGGAAATTGTTTACTAGACGTTCTTTACTAAGTACTTATTTATTTTCAAGAATGGTACTTCAAAAATTAGCCTTTCAAGTAGGTACTTCAGTAATATTTAGAGCTACAAATTCTCATTTAAGTATAACAGTATATACCTACTTACTTATACAGGGTGTAAAATTAAATGTATTATATTATATTAATCGTGTTGCTTCAGATCTATTGTAATACCTAAGTCTTTGCTTCAGACCATCAAACTGAACTATATGAATACCATAGAAATTGCTTCGCAATGGATTCTCGACCCAAATGAATGAAACAACAGATTTTGCTTCGTGATTTCGATCCATCGGCATCGTGAAAGTTAGTAAGTTTGATGGTCAGAAGCACCCTCTTACATATGTAATGCATTTGTTACACTCGGTATTATCTTATCTACCAAAAATTCAATCAGGTATAATCCTATCAAAATGAACAATGAGCCTCCAAGTAGTATATTAATCACAAATTGGTGACTACGTAACTAGGGGTGTAAGAGTGGCGGTATTGCGGCGCCGGGCGTTGTAGCGCTCAGTCGTTCGCAATTAGTTTTTACTGGCGGTAATTAGGGAGGGCCGATTGCGCACCACTCGTTGCCGGCGAGGTTCCGCAGAGTTACGAAAAGATTAGAGCCTAACTAGTTAAATGCTGGCTAATTTGCAGTCGTAGTCGTGACGAAGTATATATATATATATATATATATATAATATTTTATCTTTGTATTTCCTTAAGCCGACAAGTGTGTAGCTCTTTAAATGTTGACTTTTAAACGCTTGAAAGACCTAGATCGCTTACATGGCTTGAGAAGGTCCGAATCTTTGCAGCAAATACCTCTAAGTGTTTAGGTTTTGCAAGGTCTATAACAAACATTTATTCAGTATTTATTGACAGGTCAAGCGCATGGCGATAGGTGGCTAGCCTTTTGCTCACAAAACACTGCAAAAGAAACTTTATTTCTTAGCCGGTTCGTACAAGAAATTAAAATTGTTGTCACTCTAAAATGGTCAATTGGAAGATAAATAAAGAATTCAAGTACTTAATCAGAAATAAGCATATGCTCACGACTATATTCCCTGAGGGGGTAGTCAGATATATTCTGAAACTTCAGAACATCCACGTTTCACTATAGTACCGAAATTCTGCCCAGTGTGACGGGGAGAAAAGAAAAAAAGAAGAAAATCTGAATTAAATTGTTGTAAATAAATATTTATCTTTTTGTAACACCTTGTATATATTCCCGAGGAGGTAGATTGAAATATTCTAAAAACTTAGAACATAATAAAACATTAACATTATTTTCTAACCTTTTTAAATGTTTAAAACTTTGTAAATATAATAATGAAGATAAAAATTCAGAAATAAACATTTATCATGTATTATATTATTTCAAACATGTTATCGTGAACCATCTTTTCTTTATGGTGTGTGTTGAAGATATGCGGAGTAAGCCTGCTTGGACGCCATTTGTCATCCCGTTCACGCAGCCGATGCTTATCATTTCAAATGTGCTGGATGTATTTCTTAGGTATTTCCAGAGACAGTTGAGAAAACATGACGTTCACTGAAGAAAAAATCTATTATTCGTAATATTTATTGCAAAAATAAAAAAGTAATATTTTATTAGTCCACTTAGCTAACTTTCAATTAATCAGTGTCGTTTTAATAAACTCTTAGTAACACGCAAGATGTTATCACGACTTGAGGTCATAAATAAGTTCTATGGGCTGTGTTAGTATTAGTACCAGTACGAACAATAAACCAAACAAAGATTTTGTTGGTCTATTCTAAAAAAATCTTTGAAAACAAATTACAGCACAATCACACAGTACAGCAATCTAACACAGCGTCAAATGTATCGAATGTGTCAAAAGTAAATACAAGGAATAATTTATACCATTTTTTTTTTTCAAAAAAATCCCCCTGAGTTCTATCCAAAGACTGCATGACCGGTCTTGCTAAACTTTACTTCATCCATGATTATGCCAATAAAGTACCTACTTTGATACCTAACGAAGCTACTTCGGCCAAGACGTCTTCGTTCATACCAGGCACGTATCCAGGGGGGGGGGGGATAGGTAGGTTTCATCCCCCCCGAAATCCGAATATTTGTATGGAAAAGTGATTACAGCACTTACTTTTTCATAGTTTTTCTATGAATATCCCCCCTCCCCCCGAAAATTAAATGCTTGCTTGGTTCATACTTACAAAGAAAAGAAGTTGGTAAGAACCCTTTGTTATTTCATAGCTCTATTTTTCCAATAGGGAAGTACCAAAAAATAAAAGTTGCCATCATCGCCACATGCGAATTGGAATTAGCAAGAACTCGCTCCGTATCGAGAAAGAGACTACATTTGCATTGAAATTCCTACCTTACGTGTATCGCGGAGAGAGTAAAATAGCACATTGATACAATATCGATTTGGGGTCGATTTCATAAAATAAAAAAGTTTCACAATTATTACAGTTACTGCACCGTTTATCACTACAATTTTGATTTCTCCTTTGGAAAGCAATGCAACTTCAGCGAAACTAATAGCTTTATGAAAAGTTTCAGTTGAGTGAAATATTATGAAAAAGGTATAGTGTATATCCCCCACAAGGTGGACCGACGACCTGGTGAAGGCGGCGGGTACCCGTTGGATGAGGGCAGCGCAGGACCGGTCGCTGTGGCGAACCTTGGGGGAGGCCTATGTCCAGTAGTGAACGTCTATCGGTGAATATGATGAACAATTTATGAACTCATTACCGAAGTCCCGGGAGGTCTGAAGCTTTGCAACAACTAACAAAATACCTTTAACGGGTACACATTGTGTACTGGGTGTAACAAAACTCCTTAGTAATATTTGATGTGTTGGTTTCGACCATTAAACTGAACAACTTTCACTATGAAGCAAACATTTGAAAAAACATCTGCTGTTTAGTACAAAACTGGAGTACCTACTCGATTGAAATGTATGGGACAGCAGTTTTTTTCGATGTCTCTTCTAAGTTGTTCAGTTTGATTACTAGGCTGTTTCGTTACACCTTGTATAATTACGTACCGAAGAAAAATTGTAAAATGCTTGTGTGAACTCAAATCTCAAAATATGCAGCCAGCAATCTGATGCAATATCAGAAGGAGAATATATTTTCAACATACCAAAAAATTGTGTAAAATGTCAAGAATTACCAGAATAGAATAGAAATGATTCAAATAATTTATCCATAATCCTAAAGTATCTACCCAGTATTAGGTAGGTATCTATCTAAACTATTATAAAACTGTAGCAGAAAGTTTGTCTGTACATTGAAGATATTAACAAAAAAAAAGTTACGATATGGTTTTTAGGTCTCCCTGATTCCATTTCACCAATTTTTGGATTTTTTGTCTGGCTGTTTGTTTGGGTGTTTGTTGGTGTGTTTGTTTGTCTGAACGTGTATCACGCAAAAACTACTGAACCGATTTTGATGAAACTTATTTTGTTTGATAGCTTATGATCTGACTTAAAATCTGGTATATAATTTGTGCGGACAAAGTCGCGGGTTAACGCTCGTATATAATATTGTCTATCTGGAGTTTATAAATAGGCATTTTACTGCTTTTAGTTATCGGATAAAGATATTAAATCTCTCATTAGAAGCTTTTTAAAGCTTCCCTAACGATCTGAACAAAAACATTTTACTTAAATATGAAAACGTAGATTTCGTTCATTAAACAAACGATCGGCCACTAAACGAGATACAAACACCGATTTTGAAATAATAAAAACTCTAACAAGCACAAAATGTTAAAGGTTTGATTCTTGATATTTTCACTCGACATTCCTGTTTCCTATCAATATCCAACTCGATATTTCTTGGAATGTAAATAATATGAAGGGAGGTAAGGTTGATTGACAGACACAAGAATTGCCGTTTTGATGAATTTTTCTTGACTAGTGAACCGGCAACAGCCTTGCTTCTCTTTTCAGAACCCTTTGTTTTGTTTTTGTTCGACCACAAGGCGGTCGATAGGTAGGTACAGCAAGATTTTATATCTTTTGTTCAAAACGCAAGATATTGCATTGCGCCACACATATATGATTTTGCACTGATATAAGCAACGCAAGTGAGCGAGCTGGAAGTAGTGCGACCTTGAAATGGCCAATCATGTTGCATTGTTCGTGCCCCGCTACCCACCCCTACCGCCAAAAATTTGGACTTCTAGCCTGTAAAAATTTTCATCATGCGGTATCTATTGGGGGTAATCTGTGTTCCGTTGGTAGGTATACGAATTAGAAAGAGTGAAATAAGAAAAAATACTTTTGGTGCAATTCAGAGGACCAAATATGGCTGATTTCGAGAGCAGAATTGTTTTCTTTTGCAATTCGTTTAAAAGTAAACCAAACGGATGAGCTATATAAGGCTTCGGTTATTCTGAGCCAAAATAACGGCTTTAGTTGAACCCGTGTCAATAAATTGTTCGGGAGCGAGGGCTGCCGATGCATTTTTTATAAAAACGAAAAAGAAAACATGCTGCGCTGCGCTATCAGCCAATCCGTACTGTGTACCTATAGTTGGATATTTATTTACTCGTTCAGTACACTGAATTTATAGGTAGATGCAAGATTTTGCATTTACGATTTGTGTGTTTTGCTAAGAATTTGTTATGATTACGTAGGTATAAATAAACTAACGACCATAATCCCTGTCATAGTGATCAGAAGCTTTACTATAACTGCCAAGTACCTCGTGTTATCGTGCTACTTATATTTAAATTCTCTAAGGAAATCCTTAGAGAATAAAAAAGCACTTACACTTTATAAATATAATTTAAATAAATGACATTTATAAAGTATACTATGTAAATGTAATTTAAATAGATTACATTTATGAAGTGTACTCGTAAGTGTAGACATACATACCATTTCTTTAAAAGGTTATTGTCAATATTGTCATTGACCAATAAATTTCACTTGGTTATTGTACTCATGATAATTAACAACTTTTCCTTATATTGAAGGTAAACAATCTTGACTTGCCATACTAAATGCAATCACCTGGAGTGCGATTTTTGAAACTCATTCTTTGAGCAGTTGAAAATGTCAAAATTACTATGGAGATATGCATCTTTCTACTGCTGATTTGACTTTCAAAAATTGCACTTCAGGAGTGCGAGTGCTGAAAGACAAATTAGCAGTAGAAAGATGCGTATCGCCATACATTTTCAACTGCTGAGTTCAACGTATGAGATTCAAAAATCGCATTCCTGATCGAACCCGTTTCTATGGAAACTTGAAATCAATTTTTGATAATTTCCCTTAGATTCCTTGCGGAAAGTTGTTTAGCATCACCTTTGAAAGTAATGCAAACTATTTACACGTGTACAACCTGCATCTAACAGTAGTTTATAGTAGGTATAGTATACCCTCTTCATCTTCCTCTTCACACATAATATAATTTTGGGATTTAGTTTGTTCTTGTGAGTTCTAGTACACAATTTTTAATTCTATTGGGATAATTCTATAGTATATCGATTGTCGTTGATAAAAAGTTGATATTTCTAAAAAGGCGTACTAAAATATTGCATCCAAGAACAGTAAAAGAAATTACTTCGAATCTTTTGCATACAGTAGTGTAGTCTACCGTAATTCGTGATACGGAGACCGCGTCGTGCCGTGTCCGGACGTGACGTCACGCTCGCCATTACACGTGCGGCTCTCAGTACGGTAACGCTGGTTCCTACTTGATATTCGTATCCGCACCCCACCACATTTCACCCCGGTACCGGCTGGTCTTAGTATCCTGAACTTTGTTATTTCACGTACGCTTTTTCTTCTTTCAACATTCCTTGAGACGGTATAGAATTTTAATTTTTTTAATCTGCAGAAGTGTCTACAAAGGATTGACCAACCGTATCTTTATGAGTTATTACCAGAGTATATTGGAGGTGCTTTGTTAAACGATGTTTGAAAAAAGGAAATAAGATCACCCTATGAATTCCTCGTTAGCTTTCAGCAGTTTGGTTTAGTTTTTCCTTCGTCGCAAACACCAAGCACAGTACGACCAGGAAAATTATTCCGCTCGTCAATCTTCGTTTGCGCTGAGCAGGCTCGAATCCCCGACAAAACCCGAAGTCTTTTAGTAATCAAAGGGTGCAAAGTCGGCAGCGAAAAGGTCACGAAACAAATTAGCCAATAGCGTAAACGAATTGAAGGTGGCACATCCTGATTGGTAATTCAACTGCGCAGGTACATCGGGGAGACTTATAAACCTGGTACTACTGTTCCTCATCGACTACACGGGGGTTTTATTAATACTGAAAACAAAGAAAATAACATCATCGATTTTAACAAACCAAACGCAATTAAAGCACTGCCATGCAACAGTTTTCGTTTCCAATGGCCCTCGAGTCCGAAAACTAAGCAAACATGTAAACAAAGCGTTCAGTTAACTCCGCTTTTCACCGACCACCGACCGCATGCTCTCGTTGCGTTTAGTCTTTTTATTTCAACTCTCTTTGTGTTCTCGACTGTTACTCCCCTTCTAATCTAAGTATTTTTATGATGACGTTTTAATTTGTTATTTCTATTTACATTTCGTTTCATGACAATGGTGAGTTGAATACGACAAGCTATTTGAATAAAAATATTTTAAAACACAAATGAAAAATGGAGAGTCTGAACCCGAATCAGAGTCCTTTTTATTAGAAAAACTAGAAATCATACAGGTCAAAATAAAAATGTCTTTTATCCGGGACGCTATAAGGAAATTTCTAAAAAAAAACATATCTTAAGAAGTTCGGTTTCACAAGTAGCGACCATGACAACATGAATGAGTAGAAGATGGTACACACGGCGATACCTCAAGCTATACAAAACCAAAATAAGCTGGCCGCACTACGTTATACGTTACTCAACCTACGCGCGGTCAGCTTATTTTGGTTTTGTATAGCTTGATGTGTCGCCGTGTGTACTTTCAGGGATTAAAACGTAAAAGATTTCTTTTTATTAACCCCTTCTGCCCCCCAAAATAGAAATTAAGCTTTTTTGACCTCAGTTATGTAATTGGACCATTAACTGCTATAACTATGCTAATTTTCAGCTTCTGTGTCTAATGGTCTCTCAGAAAAACTCGTGTGACCTACGGACAGACACCGAGGTGATTCCATAAGTGTTCCGTTTCGCGAATTTTGGTTCGGTAAGTAGTCTTTATGATACTATTTTGAATAAGTTCGTTGGAAAAAATTGTTTGATAATAGATTCGAATAATGTTACGAAAATAAAAAAAATACAGTTGAATGAAGTGGTATTAGGTACCTACCTATATACGACATTGAAAATATATCTTATCTACCCATTATTCTTTTGTATGAAAAAAAGTCTTTGTACAGGTTGTAATGGAATTGCTTCCGAAAACTCAAAGGGGTGAAAGTTCCCATCAATATGAACAACTTTTACTATGGCACCCACTATGAAATCTGAACAAAAACACAGCTATATCGTTTATCATTAAATTCTTACTGCGCAAAATATATGGAGGAGCGGTTTCCTTTTGAGATCTCATAGTTGGTCCCATAGTAAAAGTTGTTCATATTGATGGGTACTTTAACATCTTTGAGTTTTACTATGTTTGTGGTAATACCTACTTATTATGACCGCTGTATATTTAATTCTGACTTGCATCGTCGTGTAAATACAACTCGCATAGCTTTAGGGCAAAAAACGTCGCCTTTTGGTTCCCCGTTTGAACATGAAAATGTAAACAGAAAAAATGTTTTGCAAATAAACATTCTGAACAACTCGGTTCAGAACACACTCAATGCACAATTTAATGTTCTTGTATTAAGCCTAAGCACTTTGTGTTTCATGCTTGTCTGGTATATTACAACATACTCGTAACACGGCGAACAAACTTCTGAAACTATCCTAATGTAATAGACGTGGTTATGCTCTCACACAATTCACAGGTGCGTTTCCAACTTTACATGTAATTAGTTGGGTAATTGGGTCGGCCTACTTCTACTTTATGACGTGCAGACTCTTTTGAAATCGGTTCCTTTTGATGTGGGTAGTCACTTTAACTGCGTTGATTTATCTCTAACTGCTAAAATTTATTTCGGCAACCGTAGTTATTTATGTGAACGGTTAAATTACGCAGAGAACATTGTTATTAATATTCAGTTAGCTGTAAATAGAAGTTGAGTGATAAAATAATTATTAACGTCCATTATATATACTTCATTCTAAGTTAAGTCTCATTTCCTTGATAACTGAACTGACCCTCGATCTGTTTTCATAGGTACATCTTTTCCTATGTCTGTGGTTCATGTTTTCCTATAGTATTTTGTTGTGTAGTACGCGTATTTATGTATGATGTATGTGTATATATATATATATATATATATATATTTATATGAGTATGTATATAATATATGTATTTATAATAGGTTTATTTTGTCTAATTTATTTATCAGATAGATATAATATCCGACAATATTCTGGAGGTAAAGCTGTTCTAAGAATAAGTAAGAGTAGGTGTTTCAAATGTCTGTTTCTTTAATTCAAATTTCGTTGCTATTTGGAATGGAGAATAGGTGCCTTTAAAAGAATAAAATATTGTTGAAATCAACAATTTGTGATCTCCGTAAAGTCACAAGTCTCGAATATCGAATACACTCTGCATCAAACGTTGTAGACACACTGCAGTACGTTGCAAACATATATTTGCGGTTAGATAACCAGCTTCTTCATGGGTATGTATGTATTTTTATGTCTGCACAAGTGCAAGGGCGCGTTTGTAAAAGTTTACGGCGCGCGCACGTGACACCACGTCCGCTCTGAGGAGTGTGGCACACGCTGCCGCTGCTGGCTCGACTTGTTCCATCTTTTCTTACGTTTTGTCTGTTTTCTCGAGTTTCATAATTTAGTCTTTACTATACACAGAGGTATACAGTCATATTGCAACATTGTTAGCTATTTCATCTAAAAATAAACGAAGTACAGACAGGGTCATTCTTAGTATATTGACGTTTTGTATGGGGATGATCAGGCCATCAAATTAAGCAACACTCTCTACGGGCCCAATATCGAAATAAAAAAAAAAACAATCTGCTGTTCCATACAAAATTGCAAATCTACCTACTATGTTATACATTTGGGACAGCTGCTGATATTTTTGATTTTGCGATTTCAATGAAAAAGAAAGGAGAAAGAAACCCATAGAGAAAGTTTAGTATGATAATCGTAAACTCAAAACAACGACGCGACGCGTGTGCTCACAATCAGGAATGCGATAAAATCTGGACTCACCGTGCGGGTCCTGCGCATCAGCAGTAAAAAACCGTCAGCATAATTATTAAGTATCTATTATTTGTTAAAATTTAGGTGTATTGAGTAGGTGTAGTTCTAGTGACAATTAGTACCCTAAGAAAGTTTTTACAATTTGATCAAGAAATCTCCACCACGAGATTGAATGCATGCTAAGCTTTTCTACACTCTCATGATGGACTGCTATGTCGGCTTCATACTTCCTCCGCGATCTAAATAAAGATTTACGAAGTCTAAACAGCAGAAGAAGTTGCACGCCTCTAAATTTAGGGAGACCAATCCCTCGAGAACAATTCGTTATGTAAAGAGAGACAACCCTATAACACTCGTTCTACAAGACAGAGGCGGTAATAAAAAATTCAACACGGGCTCGATTCCGTTTTTCAGTATCTCTCTGACCTTTTTTACGACACGCGAACCATTACTGCGGCAGTTTTTTCATAAAATTTCACATGTTAACCATTTGCATCCAGTGGTTTGAAACAAAAAATGCTAACCTGATTAAAATTAATAATTATTTTCATCATCCTACTTGTTTTTTAACCGACTTCAAAAAAGGAGGAGGTTTTTCAACAACATAACATAGTTACATACTTCTTTTTTTAGTATTCAATTCGATTTAGTATGGTAGTAAATTTCACAAATAAATGGACTGTAGTCAAGTTTTATTTTCATTGAATGAACATCTTGTTATGCTGAGTATGTAGGTACAATATTTTAATTTTAGTTTCGCTTTTGTTGTGCGAGTATGTGGGATAGTGGCGTAAGTATGATAAGTAAGTATGTATGCATTTTATTTGTAAATTAGGAAAATATTCTAGGATCCAATTTCCTTTTAGTTTTAGTTTCAATTTGTAAAGTTTTTACAATTTGATTGAGCAATCTCCCCGGCGAGGTTAAGCTCGTGTGAAACTCATATAAGTAGTTAAGAATGCAAGCTAAGCTTTTCTACACTCTCATAATTTTCATAAGAACATTCTGACGATATGCTAACATTATTCAGTCTTATAATTATTCAATCTGCCTAGTTCTTAACAAAGGTAATAATTATTATGTTTGGTTTTGTTAAAAAATTTTCAGAAAATACAATTTGTATAGTGTACCTATCATGCTGTTCGGTTAGTCAATTTGGAAAGCACTAAAGCGCTATGCTTAATAATCCGAAAATAAGATGCGATGACAATGAAGTAGGTAACTATAATATGAAATTAAAATTGTATAAAACCTTAACAAGAAAATATTTGAAAATTGTAATGACAGACTTAACGCATGCTGTTGCATACCTATTATTAGTGCATAGTCAAGGGCTTATAGCTTTTGGAGTGTTTGTTTATGATTGTTTTGTCTATGTACCGTTGGTGTGTCTAATAAAATAAAATAAAAATAAATATATAAAAACCTTTAAATTAAAATAGACGAAGTAGTGTCTATTTTAATTTTAAGGTTCTATGGTAACCTGCATTTCGAATTATTTGACTTTAAATTCCATCTGGCAAAGCCATCACCGGAACTAAGAGATTTTCCGTTCTGTAAAACATATTTAAGAAAAATCCAACAAATTATTTCAAAACATCTGAAGCGAAATAATTCCAATCTCTATATCAAACGAAAAACGAATGTGTACAAATTCCTCAACCTATCCCTATCAATAAAATTTGAACTCCCAATTTTCCAAGAAATCCTCAAACATAAGTGTTAGTAGAGTATGTACATCTTTGATGTGGATGTAGTAACATTTGTACAGACATCTGGGATATGTCTTTCACATGTCGAACCGATCGAAATGATACGCGATTTAACGGATCAACGTTCTGTTTACGGTTGCTCTCGTGGAAATATCTAAAACGTATAAATAAACATGTCTTGGCAATGTTCAAACCGCATTATCTAATGATATACTTTTTGGAGATAACTAGTACCTATCTTTTTTTCCTTTTTATTTAATTGTCATCAAATAAAAAATGTTTATCTGACTTGTTTTCTAATGATTGTTTAATTATATGTTATTGGAGCGTGATTATACGTAGTAATACTTCTTGTATACTTACTGCATATCGATCATTAATTACTTACTTCTTATTCACTCATCTTCACCACAGCCCGAAATCAAGTCATTAGAAGTCTCGTACAGGGTACTCTCACATCACAGGGTGCATCGATGAGTCCATTTTAGACTTTCGTCGCTAATAAATAAATAACGCTTAAGAAAAGTAACTTTGAAACGGATTTCTCACAAATGCATCACATTGTTGCATTAACTTAGAAAATATTAATCTGCTCATACATTACCAGAACTTAATTAAAGTACTGGCTGTAAACTGTTTTAACGAGTGGACCAAATGGAGGCGAGGCAATTTGCAAAGTAGACCAAGTCCTTTAAAAGTTTATCCTTAGGGGAGACATAACCGTGGTTCCATAGGAAACTCTGAAGATTCGCTGGTGCTGCGTTGGGTAGGGTAGTAGATTATTTATTTAGACCAATTAACTGGAGACACCACACAGACGCAAGACGCTGATTGTTCAAACAGAACCATAATTTTGGTGAACGAGAAGGAAACGCGATTTTAAATGTACCTATATATAGTATGACAAGACCCCACACCGTTAGGATATTTCGTCACCTATACAGGGTGAAATTGATATTATTAGCATCCTTTTAAACTAAGAGTCTACCCATTAAACTGAACAACTTTTACTATAGCAGCAAACCGGTCGGAGCAAATAAAAAATCAGCTGTTCCATACTAAACTGCAATGTCGACGCGCGAGTTCGCGACTCAAATGTATGCAACAGCAGATTTTTTTTTTGCTCCGACCTGTTTGCTCTTATAGTGAAAGTTGTTCAGTTTGATGGGAAGACTCTTAGTTTAAAAGGATGCTACTGATATCAATTTCACTATGTATATTTCACGTACCTACTTTTATCTATTGTCGAGATGTTGACTGTTTTTGTGGAATATTCTTTTGGTATTCTAGTGTGCAGATGTGCGATCAGTATTTAGTTTTTTGTGTACTCTCTTTATGAAACGTATTAAACTGATAAAATAAACTAGACCACTTTTAAGTATATTAAATTTTGGCTTGCATTTATTTTTTCATTCAAATTGTTACTATTCATTACGTCACTCCTTTTCTATTGTCACTATCAAATACTAATTGATGGGATCTTATACTAAAGGAAATATTATTAATTTTATACCTATAGATTGATTGTGATATTTTTGATCATGTGTTCAAAGTGTAGATACGTACTTGATCTCATAATTATGATGTACTAGAGTTTCTTGCTCAATTTAATATGTGTGTATAAGTTTCATCTATTACACAATAACGACGGATTGCGTTTACCAACAATTCCTCACCAACGCATTACTAATTTAGGCAACTTATGATTAACGCTCCTTGCAAAATATTTATACTTGCATACCTCAAAAGGGAAATCCGTTGCAAATTAATTAGTACGTAGCGTAATTTAACTCTGCTCTATGGTATGGGGGCTAATGTGATATTAATGATATTCACATTAATTTGCCGGAGCCGCAAACGAGGTCGTAGCAAGTTTTGACTGTCTAAATAATTACTGGCTAGGCCGCCAGAGCGAACTCTACTGCTTAGACTAGTTTCACCATCTTCTAGTTAGTACTAATTAGCCTGTAACTTGTAAGTGGATACTAAGCTACGTTCAGAATGTTTCCATTACCTAGCTAAGTGTTAAAAGAGGTCCTAATGAGAATATCTTTCTAGATATTCTACTTTCGACTAACAAAAAAATTTCCTTGCATAACTCTTTTTGAAGACTTTGTTTTATATTTAAAATATTTTTGAGTCAATACATAAATTATATAATAATTAGGACGCAGACGTCATAAGTAATATTTGAAAAAGCAAACTTTATAACTACATGATTCCCTGGTACCTATATATTATTTTAGTTTGTGTATAACTTCTACTGTTTCTTATTTTACCATTATTTGTATTTTGAGTTTGAAAGAAACAAAGACTTTAGTTTGTCACATAAGTTTATTCCCAATCTTTGGACCCTATAATGCTTTAAAACTAATAATAACACAAATACAACACTGCCATAAATATTATTGAAATTAGAACTTCATAGCCATACCGATAGGTATAAAATTGTACATCTTCTATATAAAACAAATTTCCAGATAAATCTTTAAAACATTCTGTATCCAAAACTTTTGAAATTCGTTTTATAAGAAGACATATCCAAAAAAGCTGATAAGACTACAAAGCAAAGTTTAAAAGCTCAACTGTCACTTATTTCTTATCTCAGTTATCCTAAACTAGACACCTATAATTTAGACTAAGTTTTCGAATATTACAAGAACGTTGACAATATTTTGAACATAGTGATGTATATTGTAAGATAAAATAACAATACTAAGTTTATTACTCATAGAACGGGATAAATTTTTCAAATTAATGACCAGTTTTGATTATAAATTTTCGGTGTACTCGATACAATCGATTTTTATAACAAGACAAAATGGAATCGTTAGGTAAAATGTTTGATGTTAGGAAGCGGCACAGTCTAGGAAAAACTAAGCTCGCCCATTTATTTAGTCAGGTTTGGTCTGCTGTATTAACTACCTCAGGCGGTATCGTTTATTTTTAACTTTGTTATGTTAACTTTACGGTTTGAAAATTAACATTTTGAAAGAGATGTTTGTCTTGTTATATACGAGTAAATCGACTTATAGTAGTGTTTGAAAATGAATTTCAACTGTTGAAATTGGTTTGTATGGAGACTGACTATTAACGGGTCATGAATCCGAAACAGGGTTGTTAAGAATAAAAACTTCGATCGAGGATGAGCTCAAATTTATTTGAATTAACAATGACGTCTCCAATGCCACAATACTCCATGAAGTAAGAAAAGAAAATTAATGAACATCTATAAAAGTTGTAATAATGATAATTAAGCTAAATTTTATCACTATTTTTACAATGTCATTATGTTTTTTTCTTAAATCACAATAACACTTTACCTCTGCTCTAAAAGCATTTAAATAATCCAAGTCACACAAATCTAACAATTAATAACTAACTATATAGTTTGTAAGGTTTACTTTGCTCGATATACAAATAAGTTTCTCAGCAACGCACTAATTCTTGTCACCGAAAATTAAAACAAGGTCATTAATACTGAATCCGAAGCGAAACATTAAATTAATTTGGTAATTAAGCCATATTTAGTTATTAGTCTAAAAATAACAATAAAAATAACATTTAAATCTATATAGCGATAAGTTTAAATAAATCCATACTTGCGCGACACTACTCGGGTACCTACTATGCAATATGATCAAATATTTAATTTATAAACAAATCTAATCGACATTATTACTTCATCAATGTACGAAAACAACACTTAGTAGGTATTTGATACTCCGAACGATTATTTTGTTTCTTTTATTCTATTCATATGTATCTCTTAGATTAGTATTTAACTAAATTTATTAAGGGGCACAGAATTGATATGTTTCCGATGCACGGCGTTTGTGTTATACCGCTTCACTTAACCTAACTTGCAAGGCGTTGCTACACCCCTACACTACCCTATCACATGCGGGCCAATGTCACGCGTCACGCGTTCTCTATACGACAACGATATCCAACTGTCTATACGATTTCACAGTAAACGTTAACAAAATATAGCTTTGATAAGTGTCATACTGTTGCATCAAATACAATTTGTAACAAAAAATTTACCGAAGAAATATATTCAAGCTTAATTAAGACCGGGGGATTTATTAGCGAAGCAATAAATTTCAATAAATAAATCGTAAGTTAGCGTGACATAGCCGATTGCATTATAAGTAGTAGACGATAATACAGAATAAACGTCTCTATGAAACCGCTCTTTACTTCTAATTACACATTAATATTACACGATGATATGTATCGAGTAGTCCCGCAAAAGGTGACGTAGCCGTGTCCGCAGCCACTGGACGTCTCTTACTCGCTATCTATGGTTGTTGGACGGAATCATGGCGGCGCCGGCACTCCACGCACAGTCTACGCAACCCTGCCGCCATTTTGTATCACACGCGCCATTTTAGCTTACAGTAAGACACAAAATGGCGGACAAGAAGTTGCGCGAAAACAAAAATTTTTAAGGTCTTTCAATGACTTCCCAGATGTACTGGAAATAAGGATACAGTAATGTTAAAAGAGAGCTTTTTGAAACTGTCATTGAAAAACCGGAGAACAACTGAAAAGAAAAACAGTAACTTTTCGTTGTATTTTGTCTGTGCCCGAGAACGCCGGTCGCCGAAGGTATGGGAGATCACTACTACATTATTACACAATTACTTACATACGAATTAGCATTACATATCGAATTAAATAAGTAAACATTGACTTAGCTTAATTATTAAAACCGACAATGAATGAAGAATATAAGATAATCCAAGATTTGGAGTGACACAAAAGTATCGAATAGTATATTTGGTGGTCGTATCTATAACAGGGTGTTAAGTAATAATAAAAACATGAAATTTATGGAACCACATAAATATGACTATAGCATTAGTAGGAAAATTTGTTCAGAGTAGACTGGCACCCAAAACTGTTCAGTAATCAGTTTCAAGCCTGGGTTTTGATAACAAAATCTGTTTCACTAGTTGCTTTGCCAAATAAATAAATATTTTAGAACATTATGAATTTCTTTGTCGTTTCTTTAAAACATGATTTCCAGTAAAGGTTTGCCTACAAAATACAACAAGTTTGGTACGGTCTGAGGTTAGCATTAAAAATTATATCCTTTATCTTTGGTCTATACGCCACGACGATCGGTACATTGTGAAAGTTACTGTCACTATAAACAATGTATAAAATTTTGCTAAGTCAAAAATTGACGAAATTTCTATAATATATTGACTAAGAGATTTTCATAAGAATTCACATGCGGAATCTCTGACGGACCGTCAACGGTCTCGTGAATACCTCATAGATTTCTGTCGCGTCAAGATTTTAACCCAAATATCCGAAACCTTATTATTATAGCCTAAGCAGGGATTTTTTTTTACTTTTTTGTATAATTTTTACATGTTTACATCAGCAGAACGTCACTACCTACAATAACATTAAGATTTCATTTTTGGTTTATTGCTATCTTGCTGATGTGTACTTAAACGTCACCGCGTTTCATCAAACATGTTAGGTAACTAAGTATTCATTCTGAATGCGAAAGTCAACTAGCTAAAAATAAAAAATATATTAATCTTCCATTTGATTAACCCTAACATTTCAGTAAATTTAAAATTCATTACATTGTTTCATTATTATGTATGAATAACTTTCATTAAATAGTAATGTAACTATGCTGATTCTCTACAATAAATACCCTTATCTAGTTTATAATATTCACCTAATGATTACACAATAAAGTAACTACTACTGAATTTTAAATTAGATTATTACCAAAAAGCTCGTCAAAGCATGCAGATAGTATAATAATTGTTTCACTATTCAGCGAGGGCGCGCTTGTCGCCACGTACATATAATTAATTACAATTAATTAATATAATGATTACATTTAGTTATTAAACTCTCATAAGGCCAAGGCTAAATTCTCGCAACAAGACTGAACTGGTCTCGATTGTATCGCATCGCATACTAACGACCAAAGTCCTCACTATAGAACTTACTCGTTACGCTTCCAGGAAAAATTTAAAATGTAATCACAAGGTCTAGTTTGTATCGAAATTTTAGAGAATTATTTTGCAAGGCACAAGAAATATAGAGGTTACCTAAGTACAAAAACTGATAGAAGATAAAAAGGAAGTAATATACGAGTGTACCGCGATCACACGATGCGAATTCCTGACGAGAGTTCAGCGATGTATTGCACTCCACAGCCAGCGGCTCCGGGCTCCGGGCTCCGGGCACCGGGCACCGGGCTTCGGGCACCGGGCTTCGGGCACCGGGCACCGAGGGCTCCGCTCTACCCCGTCACGTCGCAGTATACCACCCTCATTATTATTGCAAATTACACAGATAGAAAGGATCGTAAGACCAACACTAGAGTGCCAGCGCTTTAACGAGTGATTGAACATTATAAAATTACTAAGAAAGTATTAGGTAAATATAATTTGAAATAGTCATGAAATTCATTTAAATACGCTAACATTATCGAGGCTAAAACAAAAGTATCGTATTTATTACATACAACTTCATTAAAAATCATTCAACTTGAAATATTATATTTAACAAAACGTAATCTTTCTATGAAGGGCACCTTTGGTTTTTAGCTTATTCGAATGTGATATTAGCCTAAAATGTTTAATTTCTGGTAATACACTATATTCATAACAAATCCTCTCAGTTGTATACACCGGTCTTGTAGAAACTAATATACAATTTTTCCCATACAATAAGTTAGTTGTAAATAAATCTTATATGTTACATAATAAAAGAAAAATGTTAATAAAACAGATTACATTTTCATGACATTAATAATTTCAGATAATATTCTCATTATGAACGGTAAACAACAAACCTGGAATGTTAATAATAATACAATAATAACTTCTAACGCTACATTTGGTTTAACGAAAATACACCACACCTCTTGACGCTATTGAAACGGAAAACATAAAATAAATAGGAGATAGAGCGTTCCTACTTATCTACAAAAAGGGTTCTTGTTGGTGAACCCATAAATCTTGATCCATTGTTATCCGTAGTGTTGACAAACGTTGTAGCAGGTAGCGTTCGCTCCATCTCCAATGGTTGTAGGTCCGATGCGATTCAGAGGATCAAGATTGCGCGTCCCTCAGTTAGCTGGTTGTCAAGTGCCGAGAGCCACGAACGAGCTAATGCTGTTCGCCCTCTTCTCCGCTTTTGGCTCCCTGGTGGAAAAATACACATATATAACAATCTTGATTGTATTGACCCGTTACATTGACATAACATTGCAAATAATTTTTTATCATTAGACAGGCATGGTGCGAGGTGCAAGGTGAAACATTAGTTAATTATGCTAACGGAGTAAACGTAGGATCCTAGATACTATGATTATTTTAATATTAAGGACGAAGAGCAAAAATTTTAAAAATATGATCCAAAGTTTTCCCCGGTATTGACAAAATATAATTTCATCCAAATGAATCAGTGTCACATCATGAAACGAGACAGTGCGCGTGCATACTTCATGTGCGAGAATCCAGCCGTTGTGTGCCATCTTATGCCTTGCGTATTCGAGATGGATGGCGCCCTCAGAGCTGAGCAGCAGGGCGCCCTGGAGTCTTGCCATGGCGCCGGCCGCGTCCGTCGGGCTAGCGAAGTCGACGAACGCGACGGGGCCAGAGCTGCCGCCGTTGCCGCCGTTGCCGCTGCTCAGCAGCCGCAGCCGCGAGAACCCGGGGCAGCTGTCACCACCATACTCAGTTGTTGTGCCCACACTCGTACCCCCGTTTTTATTTGTGTGTCTTTGATTTTAGTTGTCCTTAGTTGAAGTTTGAAGCAAAGCAATACATATTTGTAACTCGAATTTTAATATTGATATTGATCGATTTGTAAATAGTCATTTTGCTAAAGCTTGACCTGACTAAGAATTTTACTTGGTTTTATTATCATTATAATTTAGTCATGTGGATTGCTTCAGTTTCATTTCATTTATATTTTATTGTTTTCTAAAAACAAAATGAGAAAGGTGCGACATTGATTTTTTGTTATTAACTTTAGCGTGTGATTATTGTGATCAAGTGCAACACAAATCTGATATTGAAGGTACGGCTCTTGATGTAGTGTCAATAAGTGCTATATTTTATACAACTAGTTTGTGACCAGTGTGGATACACGAGTAGTGACGTTTGACTGTCATGCTTGGGTACGGGTGCAGGCTTTCCAATCTCAAACAAACAATTGCTTTCCATGCACATTTAAGATATGTTTCTCTATGAATAATAAAGTAGGTAACGATTGTTTGTGTGAGATAGATAGAAAAAAAAAAACAAAAAAATTAGACGATTTATACGTAGACGACATAGTGATTTGGTGCGACATGCACTGTGGAGGATACAGTTTTCTTTAATCAGATTATCATGTTTTCCACTTTCATGAATGTTTCAATAGTATTCTAAATTTAACGTGTGATGGTCATGCATATACATTACTTCAGCAGTTTTCGACTAATAATTGTAACGTGGATTTTGTTGTTGACTTCAATATAGATAGTAAGCATCATGGCCCTTCAGCTTTCGATATTTTCTAGTAAAATGTTCTATAGCTAGTTCTATACTCAGTTATTTATATAGTATAATTGGCAGTGATTCAATTTTAACTCATGCACCATAATCACGGCATAAAAACTAAAACTTTAGTGTCGTTCAAATGCTGAAGACACATCAAAATTAATCCACCTATATTTCAGTCGAAAACTGCAAGACGACATCACATTTTCCAAAAAAAAATCTTCTAGAACCTACCTGCTAAATATCTCTTTAAGTTCGTGTTCGGACACGAATTGGCCAAGATTGGCGACGAAGAGAGTAGAGCAGGGAGGCGCGGGGTGCGCGGGGTGACCGGTGGGCGCGGGGCCGTGGCCGGGCACCGCTGCCCCCGGCGAGCCCAGCGCAGGCGCCGGTAGCACGCATGCCCCCAGCGTCAAGGGGGTCTGCAAGAAACATCAACATTAAAATTGAATATAACTAAATATTCATCATCACTTGGCTTATACGTCCACTGAAGAAACAGAAGGAAGGTTCTGTATAATCAAAACTCAGCGACTTCTGCCACTTTTTTGAGAAGATTAGTCTACAATACACAGTGATCATCATCATCAGCCAATTATCGTCCACTGCTGGACTATGCCTGTCCCAAGGCGCGCCACAAAAACATATTCTCATCCTTCCCCATCCAGTCGCTCCCCGCTACCTTTTTTAGATCGTCGGTCCAGCGGGCATCCCACATTATGCCTGCCAGTTCGTGGTCTTCACTCTAGCACTCTGACTCCCCATCGGTTGTTAGTTCTTCGGTAGGTATGACCCTCGCCACTTTAATTGAGCTTGCTTGTTTTCTGAGCTACGTCTACCTCTTTAGTTCTTTGATGTATAACCTCATTCCCGATGTGATCTCTCAGAGAAACACCGAACATGGCCATACATGGCTGATGAATGATGCATTTTAGTTGATGAATTAGTCCTATCGTCAGGGTCCACGTTTCCGCACCATAGGACATCACTAGATACACAGTGATAGAGGTCGTCAATAGAATTCTTATTGTAGAGACAACTGCGAACAACTTACGTGGTGTGGCCTATCGGCGGCAGCTAGTCAGAGGTAGGAGCGTACGGGCGCCATCTGCGGGTGGATGGCAGGGTGGACGAGGCCGTGCGACAGGGCCGGCAGCTCGCCACCGTAAGCCAGCGGGTGGTGCCACAGCTCGGCGCCGCCGCCAGGAAAGAATGGACTCGCTAAGTCTGCACAATCGTACCACGTCACTATGTGATACAACAACAACACCAGATCAAAGCGGAGTGTCTCAACTTGTAGTTTTGATAGCTGTTGTATCTATTTATCGTGAAATTATAATACTGGCTATATAATATAAACTTTATTTATGTACAGTGTGCTTGACATGTTTTCACGGTTCGTACTTTATTTAGACTATAACAGATCCACAATATTGTATTCATAAATGTTTTTACTTGAATGTGCGTTATTTGTGATGATACACTACATCAGAATCAACTTATGTTTTTCCTTTGGTGACCCATCTAAATCTAGCGAATCAAATAATGGAAGTGTTATCATGAAAACATGTAGAAAGTTTTACAATAGTGTAGAGAACCCGATAGATTAATCGATAATAGCTTCGCGGAGCTAGGCCTTGCGTGGTACGTGTAAGCGGTCACAGATACTTGCCCAAATTTACGTTTGCTCGACGAAACCCTAACACAGCACTTAAAGCATGTTACTTACAAAGTCGATCGTAAAGGATATATATAACCAACATCGAGTTCAAATCACGAGAACAATGCAAAGGTGTGACTAGGGGCAATCGAGCAAGCGCCGGGCGGTGTGTGCGTTCGGCGGTACTTACGTCCAGTGAGTGGGTGCATCAATGCGGGATGTGCAGCTGGCGCGGCTGTGGCAACTGCCGGCTTCGGCTTGCTGACCTTCGTGTTGCTTTTAGCGAACTCCAGCCGAATGGTTTGCGGCATGTCTGGGTCGAACCGGACGCCCTGCTGTGAACAGCCGCGAGCGGTGCGGCGCTCCGATATAATGACGATGGAAGGATCGATGCCGCGTACTCCCGGTGGCTACTGTTTATCTACTAAGGGAGCCAGTGACACGAGCAAGTTGGGAGGGCATCGAGACGAATCGAGACTGCATTTTGATTTTGTCACGTTTGATCTAAAAGTATTCTTGGAAAATTCCCAAGAGCATAATTTTGAGAGACTTTCTAAGGAGTATTGCTGATAAAAGTTTTCCAATGATTGTTTTTTTGAGGAGGCAACTGTGGCAAAGTTTTAGCAATGTTTTGAAATCCGCGCCTGCGCCTGCTAAGGTGACGGAACACAGTGCTCGGGGTGTGACATCAAAACCTGTCAAACAGTGACATGCAGTTACGTATTTACACCGTTACAATATAGATCACTATCCGGTGTCTGACGGCATCGGCATGGCTTGTCTTGGTTACCCGTGGTCTATTCGATATGTGCATGGGTTTAGCATAACCTACGATGCGGTTACTCGAGTCAGGAAAATGTTATTCCAAGTCTACAATGAGAAAATTAACTATAGTGCTCATTGGCTGTGTTTGAGGCATGTGATGAGAAGAGGTTTAGTAACACCGTGCGTTTTACATGTTTTAGTATTTACAATAGCGTAAGTTTCGTATCTGGTATCTCAGTCTGTTACAGAGATACTGTAGTTGTAATTTGTGGTATCTCAAAGTGTCTTGAAGCCATTCATAGTACTTTTTATTAAGGCAAAGTGTACGTGATTTGTTGTTACTATTTCTACTTGTTCATTTCGTCGTTATTGTTTCCTAACATTATGAAATTTTTATTTTATTGTCTTTAATAGATTACTTTCTTAAGAATTTAATGATTGGAGTTTGCTCCAAAGCCTTTGACTAAGAATCTTCAAAAGTCTAGAGGTACTTTTTGCATTGTCCTTTTTTGAGCCAAAAGAGAGATTTGAGATTTAATGTTTTGGAACAAACTTATTGAAACTTAGAATAATTAACTAGACCACGTTTAGCATAACACAGCACCGCGGCAGCAACATCACTGCTTCCGTTGGGTTACTACGTTATGCTTTTAAAATAAAAATATTTTAGAACTAAGTATAAAACATGTGACGATACCAACCTGAAGATCTTGCTTGGCTGCTTCTGCTCCAGCCCGTGTATGGAACGTGACGAAACCGACGGGCTGTAAAACATTTTTTACTTTGTACAGGTTGTAAACTTAAATGCGTTACATACTTAAAGGAGTGCTTCAGACCTTCAAACTGGACAACTTTAAAATGACCAATATTAAAATGGCAAAAAAAATCATTTTTGCATACATTTGAGTCGAGTAGGCGTTGCAGTTTAGTATGGAACAGCTGATTTTTTTGCTCCAATCGGTTTGCTCCCATAGTACAAGTTGTTCAGTTTGATGGGTAGACTCTTAGTTTAAAAGGATGCTAATGATATCAATTTCACCCTGTATAACCACTCCAAAGGTTCATAGAGTTTAACTAATTAAATGAATTTAGTAACTTTAAGAAAATTAGAACTAAACTGTAAGAAGTCGATTAAGATTCGGAATGTAGATTAGTGTTACTGCTATTGGTGCCCGAAGTAATAAAAATAAAAATAAATTGCTTACCGAAGCGGTTTTTCCATTCTTGCTGGTGACCTTTAGTAGGGAACCCTCGTAGCCCTGCACAAAAATAATAAACCAATGTTAAACAAACAACATAGAGCAACGATCGCGTGTCGGATGCATTCGTCGAAAAATCATTTTCAATTACAAACTTCCACGTAGGCCGCATTACAATATTACTTCAGTTGTCGGTGTCATCATGTCATAATGTAATTCTATTCAGACAAAACACCGTTTAACTACCTACCGAAAATGGTACGATTCTGTACCAGGCACAAGGGGAAACACGCGATCTACTAAACTAACCCTCGGCTTTAGGCACCTTTATGCTTGTGGTGCCATCCGTGCCAGCCAAGAATCGAGTGTAATCCCCCTTATCGGTAGACCGAATCGATTCAATCTGAATATTACGAATCGGGGCATGACATTTGATATTTACGACAGAGTAATCCGAATCGAGATCTCCTTGGTCGCGTGACGGTAGCTATGTTCGTTTAGGTTTATTTTCCCCTTGCGGTAAATATTTGGAAGTTTCTAAGAGTCGAACTCGATGCCGTTTGCTCCGTTTAGGTACGGATTTGCGTGCGTCTGGCTTATTATAATATTCGGAATTTACGATATCGGAGATGCCGACGACGTATAAGTTTGATATTACTTCATAACCTTTGGAAACGCTAGGGACAGTTTTTTATGCAAACGGTGTCGTAGGGAGGAGATGGTTTTTTCGCCCAGTAATTTTGTAAAAAGGACGTAGCGTGCATAGTCACTGGGAGCCTATTAAGTGGGAATACGAGGACAGTCAAACACGAAAGTTCATGTTTATGTTAGGAATGGGGTTTACCTCATACGCTCGAAACAGGAGATACAGTTCTCGAGGCTTTGCGTCCATGGGCAGTCCGCTCACGAACAACGTGCGCACCTGAAACAACACAAACAAAATTTTATTGATTGTATTTCAGAGTGATTATGTTACATTGAGAAGACACCAGTATAATGCGGATGAAGCTAAATTTTAGATACCTAATGGTTTGAGGAAAAATCTGCTCCCGTATTTATTTAATAATAATTCTTCATGCATAATTCAACATCTCTACCCGGTTAAATTAAAATTTTCTTTCACTGCTATTTTTTCGCAAGAATAAAATTGTTTGTAAGTAGGTATTATTGTTGTCCTTTCCTTTGTGAAACTGTACTGCTAAATAAACAATATCGATTTTGTTTACTCCGACGATGATGTTTTTTGAACGGGCTATTTTCCTTCAAACAAACAAAGGACCCATTTCCACAAACCAACACAAAAGAGCCCGCGGAAATCTTTCAATGCCCCTCTTCGGCGATTCTTTCATCACCTTTGTAAGCGTTTCGGCGCATTAATTCGGCGGGTCCATTTAATGAAATAAAACAGAGCAGTAATAGCGGCGCGATTTGGCGCGTGCAGGAAATGGAGATTAATTGCTGGTAACACCGCGGCGGCCAGCGCCATGCCGCCGCCGGCGCCATCTTGTTGTGCACTTTATTTATGCGTCTGAGTTTCACTCTCTTTATACGAACGTTACTAAAACTACTTACTTTCGTTACAAGGGATAGATGCATTAGCGTATGTAAAAAAAATTTTACACGGGTACCTATAAGTCCAACAGATATATTCTAAATATACCGATATATTTTGATTATCCACGTTTCATTAGCCAGCAATGCCCAAACTCTGGACAGAGTGTGACATGTAGTAATGCCTCGACATTGCAGCGTTTAGGTTTCCTCACGATGTTTCCGTTCATCTAAAAGCGAATGGTGTTACAAATCGTATAAGCTCCTAAAAACTCATTGGTCCACAAACAAGTTAGCCTGGGCGGGGATCAAACCATTGTCTTCTGTATAGAAGACCAGTAGGTTACTGGTCGCTAGACCACCACGGATAGGTAGCGTTATTTGATAGCATAGTAGTTACTCTTATTTATTCTGTGGTAGACCAATTTAAAATACCTGTATAATTAAAATATTCAGCAAAATATGTTCGCGAATTATTTCAACGTGCAGTGCAGTTGTCATTATTTATTTACATTTTGTGATTTTGGAGTGAAGTCTGATCATTCATCTCATCATACATGCACGGTTCGTGGTTCTTTAATTGTCGTTCAGTTCAGTTTAAGCCGGCTTACGCAGCCAACGACGCGCCGGTCGTAGTCCGTTTTTTTTCGACAATGCAGTGTGGACTCGCCCTAAGGTTATACATTATTTTATCGCGTCGTCCCTCCCCCGGTCAGTACCAGGATGCCGGACCTTTATGTCGGCTATTTTCCGGTCGAACGCACGGGAATTCCCCGTTTGGACGATACGCGATATTTTTACTGCGCCAATTTTAATACGTATTATACACTTGAAATTTTCCAGCAGTTTTAAATGCTTTACATATTCTGCGCGAGTACCTATATTCAAACATTTTTAATTAAAAGTGACTGCATTCAATAAAAATCCTGTTAAAATAAGACAGACAGAGTAAGTAAAATAAGGGTGCCGAAATTTGGGGCGATTTTGACAATCATTATGAAAATGAAATCCATATAAGTAAGGATGTCATTCTGAAGCATACATTATTTATCTACACGTGAAGTTGAGAATGAAATTACAGCCGTATTCATAGAAACAGAAATAGCTATTCTTGCATTGAGGTTTTGAATTTATTATTCCGGTTCGGTCATGGATGTTATATGTTTGTGTCCTCGTTGTTTGGTTTCCATAACTAACAGCCCAGTAACTTACGTTTGGGATCATTACATTACATTACAGGCAGTGTAAATAAGCCTATCAGCGTTATTCATTTATTATGTATTTATTCTTTGTGGACATCACATTTTCTCACCTATATCTTCTATTGCAAAAGTTTTTCAGTTTGATTAAAATTTGAATTACATTGACTTGTTTTTAAAGTGCAGAAATAGCGTTTTATAAGTGTAAACAGTGTCTACACCAGCGCAATTCGGTCTACCGGTCTAATGTTTAGTACGGGCAGCCTTTATGCCTGTTATTTTCCAACCGATGAAGCATCGAGTGGGAGCATCCTTTGGCGGTGGAAAACAATTTTACTATCATAGATAATAAACATTAGAAACCTTCGCGACAGCAAAATGTACGCTTCATTTGAATTGTTTTTATTTACCTTTCGTTATGATTATATGCGATCATTCGAAACAAACATTTATTTTCGCTATTACTGCTATTGTTCGTAATTTTCCAACCAAATGTGTATATAATTTCGTAGTCATCAAATAGCGCTATTTGATAATGCTAACCGGATTCAATCGGCCCATAACTTCATACTGAATTAACTTTCATGCATATCAAATAAAGCGTTTCATTTCTCGGCAGCTTCCCGCAAATTCGTGGAAATTTTTGCAGAAATAGGTGAGATATAAATCTTTGAAATAACTTAGTGACATCGTTCTCTCGTTGGTTCGCGCTATTCAAATCATTCTCCTTTAATATTTGCTTTGGTATTTACTGACTTTGCATGTTTTTCTTATCTAAGAGTATCCTTTATTTATAGTACGTGTCGCGATAACAATTTTTAATGTATTGTGTCTGGTATAAAAGGGCTTGACGGATTCATTATGCCCGTCCGACATAGTTCAGTCATGAGCTTAACCTAATTTATGTTAAAACACTATATTGCATAGCATATACTACAGGGTGAAATTGATATCATTAGCATCCTTTTAAACGAAGAGTCTGATCAAACTGAACAACTTTTACTATGGGAGCAAACCAATAGGAGCAAAAAAAATCTGCTGTTGCATATTTGCATTATATTCACAATAAAGAATATTTCTATTTCTATTTCATACATTTGAGTCGAGTAGGCAGGGGCGGCGGGTGCAGTTTAGTACGGAACATCTGATTTTTTGCTCCGATCGGATTGCTCCCATAGTAAAAATTGTTCAGTTTAATGGGTAGACTCTAGGTTTAAAAGGATGCTAATGATATCCATTTCACCCTGTATACATGCCTACCTAAGATCATTCCAATTATAAAAAATGACCGGAAGTCACCTATTTTGGACTCGATTAAAAAGCACATTTTGTCCATTTACTTCACCTTTTAGCTTATTAAATGCGAAGCATATCTCTGTCGTACGACGAATAAAATATCTAACACACGTACGTCAAATACCCGTGCACCTCACATATTTCATCCGCGCGCCCCGGGGCAAGACCGGTCAGTTTGAAAATGCCCCTCCATGTCGACCATTTTACACTCGGTTGAGCCCGAATCCCTATACGCTCCTCTATTGAGTTATGTTTCATACTCATGCCGTGCCGGGATGAGAAAGGGAACGTTCAACGTTTTGAAAAAATTGTGGAGAGAATATCATGATTGTTTAGGTTCCTGACTCGAATATTTTAGTTTAGTTATTGTGACTTTAGAATTAAGACTTCATCTCCGAAAGACACAATCGTATATTCCTATACGACGCCATTAAAAGTTACATAATTATTATCTCTAGTTCTAAACCCCATTAGAAGTTTTAAACTCTAATCTAGATTAACATTCCTATTATAATTGTTTTTATAGGAGCATAGGGTTAGGTGGTTTGGACACGTAGAAAATATTGCACTGCGACTGTCGATTTCAGGACAGAGACTTAGAAGATATCCGAAGATGGATGAACATGTGACCGAGACATGAGCGAGTGCAATGTCTCCGAAAATGACGTCATAGTAATAGGGTATGGTGGAGAGACCAAACAAGGAAGGCCGACCCCGCCACCATATGGGATTGTGGGGACTCGCGGTCTCTTTGGATCTTTGCTTTTTACTTTTCGCGTTTGACGTTTTTCTATCTTCGACTGACAGAGCGTCACGTTTTACGTTTTGATTAAATTGTTCATTTCAATCCAGTGTTTTTATTCTTGTGTGTCCCACAATTGGTGACCGTCGACGAAAGTATTGAACAATGGAGAAAACAAGCGTGTGTCCCGTCACAGTAAAAGTCCCACCATTTTGGCCGGACGAACCAGCGCTCTGGTTTGCGCAGTTGGAGGCGCAATTCGCCCTGGCCCATATCACGACGGATAGTACGAAATTCTATCACACTATCTCTAATCTAGAGTATAAATATATAAACGAGGTAAAGGATATCGTGACCAAGCCGCCGAAAGAAAACCAATTCGAAAGTCTTAAGAGGGAGTTAATTGCAAGGGCTATCTAAGATGATCGGTTCTCAGCATATCAGCACTACGGCCTATCATCCGGCAGCGAATGGCCTGGTCGAAAGATTTCATCGCCAGCTAAAGGCTGCGATAATGTGCCACGCAAATGAGAGTTGGTATGAGGTCATTCCGCTAGTGCTTTTAGGAATACGCAGTGCGTGGAAGGAAGACATATCCTCGTCGTCCGCGGAACTAGTCTACGGCGAGGTTATACGATTACCGGGCGATTTATTCCAAGGTAATTCAATGGAGGCAGTTACAGATCACACAGATTTTTTGTCGCGTTTGCGCTTACATATAAAGCAGCTAAAACCTACTCGTGTCGTACGGCATGGAACGTCAAATGTATTTATCCACAGGGGTTTGTCAGACGCATCCCAAGTTTTTCTCAGGCAGGACGCGATAAGGAAGTCCTTGCAACCGCCTTACGCCGGTCCGTTCGCGGTAGTAGAAAGAGGGGAGAAGACCTTTAAAATTAACATCGGCGGAAAGATCACAACTGTGTCCATAGACCGACTTAAACCGGCTTATGTGCTATCGAACGTGGATGAGCCTCGTCCCCATGAAAGGAGAGTTAGGTTTGCATGTTTTTTATCGACCTAGAGGTCTCCGGGGGGGCTGATGTGGGGACTCGCGGTCTCTTTGGATCTTTGCTTTTTACTTTTCGCGTTTGACGTTTTTCTATCTTCGACTGACAGAGCGTCACGTTTTACGTTTTGATTAAATTGTTCATTTCAATCCAGTGTTTTTATTCTTGTGTGTCCCACAGGATTAACAAGCTAGGAAGAGACAAGTATTATAATTGTTTCTAAAGAACACCATAAAGATAATAAACATATGTAGGCATACCTATGTAGGTATGCCTACACTGCCTACCTGGATTTAGATAACATTCATGTGTCAGGTATAAACAATTCGCATTAGGTAGTAACACACATACCTACTAGCTCCGTGCAGGATTTAACCCCACTGCCAATGGATTTGCATGCAATTTCATCACCAACTATGCGTTCAGTTCTGTGTACAGGATAAGACCCATCTAACTCAACAACGTTCTCGTTCTTTATCATCCCCTTAAAAACTGTAAGTAGGTGTACGGTGTATTATTGTAGATTTAATTTCTGCAAAACGTTTTTTTCATCTGAATATAATTGTAAAATTATGTGTTTATTTTTTATATTTTATTTTGCGTAGAGGGGAAGAGAGGCAGAGGAAGACCTAGACAGAGGTATCTAGCCCAAGTGAAGGAAAAGGTTGATGTCGTGTCGTATCAAGAACTCAAGAGACTAGCGGAAAAGAGACAGGATCGGCGAATACTCCACCGACAAGAGCGTAGCTCTTAAATAAGATGATGATGATGATTTTGCGTAACGCGTTGGTAATCCTAACAACAAAAAAACAGTACAACACGAAACACGCTACACCTTACTGAAGAAGGTAGGACGTGGTATATTTTTAAGGCTTATCTCAATTTTACGCTTTCCCGACTACGAAAACGGAACGAATATTCGATCTGTCAAGGGAGGCAGATACCATCTACAGGGCGACATTAATGCGACAGAAAAAAAAAATAATAAGAACATTCTTGACTTGTTGTAAGTCTTGATAAACAAGCATTTACATAATAGCGATAAGAAGGTACATAAATTGAACAGCCTTTGTTATTTAGTAACAAGCACCGAAATAATTTAAAATTAGGAAATCTAGCTGAATACGGATTTTTTATGAACAATCAAAGCCGAACAGTAATAAACAGATTCAATGCAATAATTAGTAAACCACATCACACATGAGTATAAAATATAACATGATCTTTTGAACATCGCCCCTGTTTCGTTTAGATCATTCAACAATCAGTAGTTGGGTGTTAATGTGTAGGGTAACTACCAGATTCAATCGACATAAAAACGACATGGTGTGTTTTCCTAGTTCTTAGAGATTAGAGATATACAAGGTGTTACAAAAGTAAAAATAAACATTTAAAACTTTTAAGGGGGTTGTTTAGATCATCAAACAGATAAAACTGAACCACTTTTACTATGCGACCAACACCGAAATCGCGAAAAAATCAGCTCTCCCATACATTTAGCTCGAGTAGATTGGTAGTTTAGGTTTAGCCCATAGTGAAAGTTGTTCAGTGGTTGTTTTGATGGTTTATGATAATCACAGACACACAATATTACTTAATAATTTCCTAGCACAGTCGTTCCCTATGTGGTGAACGATATAATCGGAACTTTACACAAATAGGCCTACAGATTCGGTTGTCGAAACAAAAGTTTTAACTATAAAAGGTCGTGAGAGAACATTACGCGTGTAATTATTATTGTGAAATGAAGAATGTAACGATCGACATTACCTACTTGTCAATCTTATCAAAAGTTGAATCGAAAAAAGGCAGGTAACTAAAGAAAAACTAGAGCAATAATGACACATTTAATTAAATATGCCACTGAAAACAACAACCTCCTTTTTTGAAGTCGGTTAAAAATACACTGAAACAATCATACCTTCAGGATACATGTTTTAACACTTTATTAATATGAGTCGGGATCGGGATATAATGTCACTGTCTGAACCAGGGATAAGGATGAACCTATCCATTCGGCTGACAACTGAACAGGCAAGCGAGAGCTTTTGAAACAGATCCCGACAATCGGGTTTATATTCTGTGCGGTTTACGCGGGGCCAGGGAGGGACCACCAGGCCTCTAAAAGGCGTAACGTACGCACGATTGTATGAGAAAAGCCGAACCGAATGTCCCGACCCGAATATGGAGTTTAGTCCATCAAACGTATTTTTTTTTACCTATAAAATGGATAACGAACTTCTTGACAATAACTAGGTATTTCTACATTACTGATAATTTTGATTCTTATCGACAATTTACAGTTACGGCACGACTAATTTATATACGGTTATTTATTGCTATAAATAACGACCCGTCTGCGACTAGATGTACTCTATGGAAGGAAAGGGTAACAGCTAACTTCATTTCCGCTTAGGAACATCTACCTCCCAGAAACAATCTGCAATGGCCAGCATGAAAGTCCTTAAATCGACTGCGCACTCAAGTTGACCATTGCTGATAAAATAATTGACCAAGGAATAAATTAGTCAACGACATTATTATGTCATAAAACATAGAAGAATTAAGGCTTCTCAAAGCGAAAATACCAGAAAAAAACACTAGATACCTATAAGCATCTGCTCTGACTCAACAACACGGCATGACGCTACTGGCTGCTGTAAGTTCAGTATGGCGTTTCATGACGGAAAATGTGACTGCAGCGCCAAAACGGGCACATCGGAACTAAAGCTTTTATAGGCGTAGGCGTAACGAAAATAAGAATTTGCAGTTAATCACACCAAAATGGCAAAATGTATTCCTGGATCCGTCCTTGTTGCGGGCGGTGCAATTTCGATATTTCGCCAACTCGTCCGAATTTAATTCAATGCCTACGAGTGCTCGTGTTTGTGATAACAGTAATTGGCGTTCGGACTGTATGAACTGGTGGGTAATTAAATATGTCCGTATTATAATACCTAAGCGAGACGGTACTGAATAAAATGGGACACCTGGGAACGGCATTCCTAGAGTCAAAAGTATCCGTGCAATGCACTATAATATTTTTTTAGGCTTCATCTTATTTGGTGAACGCTCTCTCCTATACTGCTCGTACTGATGACTGTGTCAGCATCATATTTAAATATTTGTTGGTTCGATACTAATGAAAAAAAAAAAAGTTCTTATTTTGCCTTTATATTTTTTTACACTACTTGAATTTCGATCACGATAAATGCTTGTATTGGGAAGAACTCTCAACTTATTTCGAGAATTTGAGACAAGCCAAGTTTAATGATGTCTTCAAACTACGAATCATAACTTTAGAATTCACAAAATATTACTTTGATCTTTATCAAACGTACCTATTTATATAATTTGCCTTTTAAATAATTATGCTTAAAAATAAATAAAATACAAGTAAAGGTGTGCATACACGATCGATCGCACGGGCGTGCATCAGAAGCGAGTGAAGCGGAAACACCCGGGGCAGTGCACAACGAATTTATCATACGTTCGTGTGTACATACCTTACTTTGCACGTGTCATATATCAAATGTTTACTGAATAAATACTGTTTCATTCATATAGCAACACTACTGCGTCATGACATGAAACTATGTACTTTTACTTTACATTCGGAATTAAATATTGATCGCCAAATAGAAAGAGGATATTTATAAATGTTATAAGTACAATTTTCCTAAACGTACATAAACAATACACGGAAAATCTATACGGAGTTACGTAAGATTTTAAGGCGGTTGCAGAGGGGTCAATTTTATACAAAACTTTGACGCACAATACTTGTAGACGGTATTAATATAAGTAACTTTGTATATATGGACAAATAGTTTAGAATATTTAGATGCCGCGTAACAAATAACATTTGCAATTTATAAAATAATTACGAAGATGTAAAGCTTTTAAAATTTTGTATGAAAAATTTCAAAGCTTTATATCTTCGTAATTATTTTATAAATTGCAAATGTTATTTGTTACGCGGCAACTAGATTTTGAAAACTATTTTTCCATATATAAAATATTAATTTTATTAATTCCGACTATGCGTATTGTGCGTCAAACTTTTGTATGGACTGAAACCACCTGAAAGAAATGCTAACATGGCAACTATGGCAAGGGTGCACCACTAGCAATACACCTGGTGTGTACCTTTTGTACAAAAATCCACGAAATTAATCAAATTGTAACGTTGCAAGCCAATTATTTGTAGTGAACCTTTGGGACGATTGCACAAAAAGGACAGTAAACAAAAACGCTTCCACGTTTCATAAAGCAACGCCACAAAGGGGATGGAAATTAAATGTCAGCCTTCAACCACGAAATAAAAAAAATAATAATCAATGATCCATTATTTCACCCCGCACTGGAAATAGACAATCAAATGATTTGTGTTTGCTTAGGTTAATCGCTTTTGTGGGTTTGTTGGACCTGAAATACGTATCTAATTTGTATGAGTGAGTTTGTAATCGAATTTATTATAATAATTTCACAATAATTCATGAATTTAGTATATAATCGAATAGTATATTTCTTCAAATACAATTCATATTTTTTTTTAAATTGAAAATGTAACTCGGCGATGTGCTGGTTAGTGTTACAATGTCAGGCAGCGGCTATTATTCCATTTCTATTCCTCTCCTTGATTGAAACAACGGTTCGACTGAATAGGAAATCGGTGGTAACATGCCATGCCCACTTTACCGTGATCCACCTATTCATTTGTTTTCACCTTTTTGCTTCGTCGTTTGTTAAAACAAAGGACGGTTCAGGGGTCAGTCTCATTGGTTTTAGTTTTACCCTTTATTCAAGGTCAAAGAAATAACACCGTTGCCGTTGGTCTCTATTTGTGCTTGGCTGACTAACAATCACAGAAACGTTTTATGTTAATTCGGGTATTTTTACTCGCAGCTTTATTTTAATATCCTCTATATTTGAAATTCTGATTTTACCATATTTCGTATAATTCGGTTATATCTGAATTAATAATGAAGGGACGGAACGTGTATAGATATCAAAATGTTTTGGGGGAAACTGTTTAAAATACAATCAATAAAGCCTCGGCGTTGGTTGATAATAAAAATGTCGGAAAAGTATACTCTGGTACCGAGTGTTGTGAAAGTTCCAGGGCAATTTTTCTTCAGGCGTCAATCTGTGAGGCAATAATTCACAAGTTTCACATCGGCCTCACAGCTATCGGCAAATGTCGGGGCCCCCAGCTGTACGGAGACTGTATCGAAAGAAGCATATATAATATATTGTATGCTAAGTCGGAAAGTTTTTCTTTATAAATGGTTTTTTGATGTACTCCACCTATTTATGTTCCTTAAGATGAATGGTATGGAAAAGTTATGAATGTTATGATTCATATTTTTTTATCTAAAGAAAAGAAATATGTGATCAAATAAATACGATAGGTACGTCGAAATATTTATTTTTATGGACATTTAAAGAGAGAGTCTACGCTGTTTTCGCTTCGTTCGATCGGTTCGAATATTGAGATGTTTCTAATTTTTCGGTCGACTTGAACAGCTTTAAGGCCAGTAGCTTTAACAAAATAAAATAGAATGGATAGAACGAGCGCAAACAGACTGTAAAAAAGGAAAGGAAACTTAAGAATTGTTCGAAGAACAAGCGAAGTGTGCAAGCTAATTAAAATCATTGAATCTACTTTAAACATTTAACTTAAAGTTGCCTTAAGACTAAACTTTTGATTGAACTAGGCAATAAAGGGCTGTAAAATAAATTATTCAAGAACGATCTATATAGGCAAACTTCAACACAGAATGCCTGTAGGCCAGCAACTGACATTAAGCTAACATCCGTAATTTTCAGGTAAAGTTTAGTAGATCTCATCCTGTTATTTGAATAGCAGGCGTAGTAAAATAATTAAATTAAGTCAGCCTATAACTGGCATCTTTACAAAATCGGTTAGGTACTTAGGTATTCATAGTTTTTCGGTAGTAAATTATTTGCTATGGTGAATATGAATATATATACCCAAGTTATGAAAGTTTGTACCTATATATATTATTATGTATTGTATAAGACAAGTCATCAAAATATAAGTCTGACCTAGATTTTGCAGGTTTATTTGGGACTAGATAATCAGTGTGACAATGTCCAAGATATTTATTAATTTTTTATTTTATTATAGTTGTGAGTATTTAAAAACATCCCTAAAATAATTAAATTCAAGTACCTATTTACGTACATTACATCCGTCAATCCTTCTATACTGGGCCCGTAGGGTAGAGTTAGCTCACTCACTCACTCTCTTCTGTGTTTGCTATATATTTTTTCATTAACTGTAATTGTTCCTTTCATTTCTTTTGTTACATGCGGTCCTTCGACGAAACAATTTGATTTTCCTCCAGAAATCCTTTGTCATGAACAAAAACTTCTTTCTTCTACAACCTCCATTAATAACCTGTATCCCTTCTTGGCGATTACTTGAAAGAAATACGAGCGTGAATAAGATACCTTCCAACATAAAATTAGGTCTGATTCAAGGGCATTGTGCCTTAAAATAATGTATGAAGGAAAACAACGGGAACTAAGGGGTCTTTTCAAAAGCTTTGTCTCGTAAAAAGGGATTTGGAATGATATAAATATATACCATTCCAAACAAACACATACATACACATATATATACATACATATATTATAGAGAAGATCTGTTCAACCTAACATAACAATGTTTGCGAACAAAATCAAACTGGAGAGACAAAACAATAAAAAAACAAAACGAGTTGAAGGCAATATTGTCGACCACCTGCTCCGCTGAGATAGGGATCATAATGTTAATTTAATTAAAGGACTAATCTAAATTGCAGACGACCCGACACTCCGGCGGCCATTAAAAGGATATTTCGTCGCCAGCAAGTTAGGGAAAGTTGCCGACTATAAATATCTTTGAAAACAAGTCAAGGGAGACGGTTCCGAGCAAAAACATCGGGTAAATACGAAAATTAAAGAAGTTTAAACCTTTGGGGTGTATTCCAGTCTTTTCCATTACGTCCTGCGGTCTCGGTAGACTCAAAAGATATTTAAACTTTATATAAACTTATATACATGTTATTAATTTGGAAAGTCTACGAGTAATAGGAAAACTATAAATACGTCAATGTGTAGAGTATGCAGCATGTGTAATGTAGGATGAAACCGATGTAAGACGACGAATGACATGAAATTTTATTAAATCAAAATGAACCAACAATTCAAGCAAGGTAGCAAGCTTTTAACATTTTTATTTCAAACAAAGTAGGAATACACAGCTGTTATCTTAATTGCAGAAGGCCGCTAGAGTTTCATTTAAAAGGGGCTCCCATTAACATGAACAAGAAAAATTTCAGCAATGATAAAGATGCCTTCCGTCTAAAAGGAGACGAAACTTGTTGGGAGGTCAGTTGGTGGAAAACAATTTATTATTTTCTTTGATTGCACGGAATCTTGGGAATTTAATTATTACCAGATATATTTCATGACTGAAAGTAATATTACAGTGGAATGTTTTTACGTAATAAATATTGTCATAGTAACAAAATAAGTTTCATTTCGGTGCAAATAAGAACAAGAATAACAATGATATATTTCATATTTCATTTATTGCCATCATATTGAGGATACATAGAATGGATTTTTTTCTTCTTACGAATAGTTTTATGCTAAACAAATAGCCACGCCCATCTCTGTTTGAAATAGGCGGAGACGATGGATAGCTACCTTCTATGACCCTGAATATATCTCTACTTCACAGTTTGTGTATAATACAGTTACTTCTTGCTCGGCGGTTTTTGGTACCTAAACCTTCTTTTAATCTTCAAGATGTACCTGTGTGTTGTGGAAACGTGGATGTTCTGAGGTTTCAGAATATCTCTGACTACCCCCTCGGGGATTATAGTCGTGAGCATATGCTATGCTATGCTATGTACCTGTGTGTTGTTGTTGTATCTTCTGTGACCAAAGCCTGTTGTGGACATGCACTGTAAATAGATTGAAATAAAGCGCTCCAGCGATCTTTTATTCAAAATTATAAATGTAAGCATATTTGAACAAATACAATCGTTATAGATATTACCTATAGAACAAGGCGAGTTAGGCGAGGTTTAAAAGGAAAATGATAATTCAAAAGCAAAGCAAGAAATTAAGGAACGATAACAGATAGTCGATATCAATTTGAAGCGGTCGGCAACAGCGCTGGCGCTCCGGTCGCTCCGGTCCGCCCAAATTATGTTCGATGGATAATTAATCGTCCCTGTTCACTTCAATAACAATAGCACCCATATCGAGATAATCATTATAAGGTATATCTGGGGGATAATATATTTTGCGACCTTTCATTACTAATGGAATACATTTTTCCGGTGGAACCGTTAAGTATTAAAAATAAAAATTAAAAATGATACCTGTCATACGCTGCTTGAATATTTCCCGACAAATGAAATATCTTTTCCTCGTCTATTTTTTTAAGGAACCAAATAAGATCAATATTCCGAAAATTCTACATTTTGGGAATTTAACATTTTGAACAATGTAGAGACAACGAAAAAAAGTTCTACATTTTAGGAATTCAAAATTTCGAAAATTCAACATTTCAATAAGCCAACGTTGTGCAAAATGAAAATAAAAACTACATTGTGGGAATACAACATTTTGAAATTTCAACATTATAGGAAGTAGACAATACGTTCCTAAATGTGCTTCATCACCAGACTACCGTGTATATAAAAAAATAATAAGACAAGTGCCTCCGTGGTCTAATGGTTAAGAGCATTGGGCTCTCGATACGGAGGTCGTGGGTTCGATTCCCACGGGGGACACCTAGTGATATGTCACTTTGTGCGTTTTTCCTCAGTTGGTTAGGACATTGCAGGCTGAATCACCTAATTGTCTGGAAAGAAAGATGATTCCGTGCTTCGGATGGCACATTAAGCCGTTTGTCTCAGCTACTATCTCTGATGGTGGCGGTAGTCATTACATAAAAACCACGTCAGAAGCCGTAAGGCGGTCTGAAAAAACTCTGACACCAAGGCTCTGCCCACACGATAAGAAGAATAAGACAAGATGGACTGCTATGACGTTCTAAAAAATAATTTTATTATATATCGGTGGATATCTATCACCCATTGTTTGTTTGCATTGTAACTTAACGGCATTACACCATCATAATTAATACTCAAATTGTATGTGTTTATGAGATCTTTCGTGTTTAAATGAGTTATTTGCGTTTCCTCATGAATGCATTTAGACATCCTGTGATCAAGACGATTGTAACACTGCCGTAATAAATAGAATGCAATTATGAACTTAACCTTTAAATTGTTTAATTTCAGTAACTCTCAATGACTACTTACTTTTAAGTTTGGCATTTACCGTTTATTCTTAAAACGAAAAGTTTTTGTGCACTAATATTACTCTAATGGAGTCCCAATAAGAGGGTCGTTTGCAATTAAAATTTTCCATTTCATTAAATTAACGAGTGAGGATGGAGCGTCGACTGCTTCACTAACATCTTTACTGCCTTCATTACTAAAAATGTTAAGAAGAAATGTTTGAAATTACTAAAGATTTTCTTCTTACTATTGCTGATTTTATTCTCTGTCTACGAGCACACACGTACGTGTACACCGGCGACAAATCAACCTACTCATGGTTCAACCCTAAGATCGTAGGCATACATATTTAGACTTTCCTCCGGATTAGTGATTTCGTTAACAGTGAATATGTAATTTTAGGGCTGCTCCCTATAAAGTTATTGATCGAGGACAACACTAATTATTTTGTTCGTTACAGGCTCAACGATTTCTATGCAGTGATGAGGACCGCGAGAGCCTCCTTTGAGCAGCGGGCGTGTGCGTTTCCGAATACTATTATAAGAAAGATCTATGACAATTTTTATATTTTTGACGAGCATTTTAATGTGATATCTTATAATTTGTTTATTATATTTGGTTATTTTTTGCCTGAGAATAAAGAATATTGTTTTTTAATACGATTTTTGGGTTGGAGAGCCGGATACCTCACTCATAAAATACGTTGAAATTAATAAAAAATGTCAAAATTTATTCGGTATAGTTGAAAGGAATCGCCTAGACGTATGTTCATGTAAGGGTCCTTCTTAATATACTGACGGTTTTTAAAGGGGATCAGACCATCATACTGAACAACTATCTCTATGGGACCAACATCGAAATCGCGAAAAAAACAGCTGTTCCATACAAAACTGCAAACCGACTCGAGCGAAATGTATGGGACAGCTGATTTTTTTTCGCGATTTCAATTGTGCTCCCATCGATAAAGTTTTTCGGTTTAATGGTCTGGTTATCCCCGTAAAAAACTGTCAGCATATTAAAAAGTGCCCTGTATAGGTACAACGGTCGGTTGCAAGAACGCTCATTAAAGTTAATCCTCCATTAAATCTCTTGCTGTCACTTTTTGTCTTCGTTGACGTAGTAAAAGCTAGCAAGAGATTTAATGGAGGATTAACTTTAATAAGCGTTTCTGAAACTGAGTGTTAGTGTTTTAAAAAGAGCCAACTAAAATATTTCTATTTCTATCTAAATCGACAATCGAATATTCGAAGCATCTCATGGATGCTGAAAAGGTAAAATTAATTGTCTCTGCCTACCCTGAGATGATTTGAGAAAGAAAATCTTTCTACTCCAGTTGCTGGTAGCTACATACTCTAAATTCTTTGTATCATTGCAACAACAACAGACGCAGAAGTGTCGCGGAAACTATCGGCAGCGATAAACATGCACTGTTACAAGGGGTTCGGGTTAACCTCATCTTATTTGAATTTCAAATTCGGCTGCAGGTGAGGACACGATTGGGCCCAACTTCCTGCTAGGTTTAGATTTACCCAAATTGAATCTTACACCGAGCTATCCGAACAGCAGACGTTTTAGTTTACAAACTGGCTTATGAAACAGATATTTTGTTTTCAAAGAAAGAGAGCGTTTCGCCCGAGGCCTTCGGAAGAAATCTCGTGGACTGTATATGAGTACTAAAAATAGCGCTGTAAAAATTTTATGATTCCACTTTTCGGTTTGATGTAGGAGTAATATTAAATAAATACCTACTGGTTGTATTTTAAGTAACAATCGTAAAACATAAAGAAATATTCTTTGAAAATATGTTATATTTTACTAAAGCCAAGAAAGAAATTATTAAGAACAAAATTAATAGATTTAAAAAATAAATGTACACCATATTGATTGAGTTATAGTCTACCAAAAGTTGTAAATAAATAAATTATAATAAAAAGTTGACATTTGTTCGAGACGCAGTTAAGGTTTTCATTCACTGTCCGCGTGTGCTACGTGACAATAAACTGGAGAAATAAACAAAACGGTCATAAATAACTTTCCCATAAGGACGATTAAATTCTTCTCTCTCGGGACAGAGAGAGGTTTCTCCACTAGACGTCCACATCTTAAGCAATTTTTCACAACTCTATGTGGCTAGACGGTGTGTGGTATTTCTCAACGTACAACGATGTTTAAATTGGCTTAGACCGGGTATAAGATGAAAAGATGCATCACGCTAGACATTCATAAGAGGTAATAACGTACATTATAATGATTATTCGGAAAATAAAGTTACTTTGAAAATTTTTACTACGTAGAGGTAAATTCTGCCTGAGCTTGAATAAGGCTTTACCGGGTACATTCATATAGACTGGACTGATATATGGATTTTTAGTTGTAAAGATCATAATCTTCATCGTTATTTATTATCCTTCACTCGTCTGGAATCGTTCTTTTCTCTCCTTCTTACAAGTATTAAACATGATCTCCTGTACCTCCTCCTCCTCTCTGTACTTTAAATTATATTTGTTTTTATTTCAAAATTAAAGTCTCAAAAGCACGTCTACCTCAACGCTCGCTTTCCGTGTAAGACTTAAACCATTTTGATAAAGGTATCTCGCCAACCGCTTTCTGTAGAGCATCTGATTGATGACCCTAATCTCCACAACTATAGAATTCGTACGAAGATAGATAACAAGACTAAGCTGGATTCTGGAGCTTACATACAATATTTGTTAGGCAACTGAGTTATGTCGTACATTTACGTTACATATACCATAGTTTACCATGAATCGTAGTCCTCGAAGACGTCCAATTTCGCCTCGCAAACAAGGGAAACAGATCAAAGAGAATCTACGGCAACACAAGATTGATTAGTAATTGTAAATTAGTAAAGTGGATGTAGAATGACCGGAATATTCGTACAAGTCAACTTTAAGAGCGAATTCAATCAGTTCAAACAAGCAGAAAATCGAACCCCAAATCATCCAATCGTGGTAAATCTCGAATTCCGAGTACGCAGCTAAGGAGCCGGCCCGTCCCGACCAAGTCCCTGATTTAAATTGCAGATGCCCTCGGGAACGAGCGCCGACTCCCGCGATATGCTAATCATAGTCAAGCCAAGGATTATCCCTGTTTACACTCAACAAACTCACTTAATTTCGCACCGACCGATGTCTGCCATATTTGTTATCCAAAACATTGGATGGACGACAATAAGATGATTTAATTATGTTATGAAGTACCTAATTATATGACGAATGACACCAAAATGTTTTGAAATATATCTTTAACTAACAAATTGATAAATTATAATTGTAAAGTGTGATTTCACGTTCAATTACATACTGTTTTTTATGATTCCAAAGTATTCATACGCTTACTAAAGGTTCTTGTTTTCTTCGTACTTACTGTGTTCAGTACACAATTAGTGGATAAGCTTCAATAGATGTCTGTAACATTTGTTTCATTTTAGTTTTTATATCACTTTAAGAAGGATCCGCAGTTACTGCTAGCTATTCTACGCATTTAACATCAACATAAGCTAAAACGGCTTTTCCATTAGTATCCAACCAATTAGGAACTTCTATATCAAATATTTGGAACACAATTTTCGTTTCAGCATTAATTCTAGACGAATTTTGAGTAAACTTTGTAAGTTGACGCCTGAAACGATGTCTTCTTCGCTGAGTTCAACTTTGGGTTAAAATTAACTTGAAGATTTAATTTTTTTGCTTCGCAAGTAATCTTCACTTCGAAATTTTAATTTCTCTGCTTGGCGTTCGATAGGATATAAAGTACAACTTTATACTTAACGAGCGTTAACCCGCGACTTCGTCCGCACAAATTATATACCAGATTTTAAGTCAGATAATAAGCTATCAAACAAAAAAGTTTCATCAAAATCGGTTCAGTAGTTTTTGCGTGATGCTCGTTCAAACAAACAAACAAACAAACACACATACAAACAGACAGACAAAAAATCCAAAAATTGGTGAAATGGAATCAGGGACACCTAAAAACCATATCGTAACTTTTTTTTTGTTAATATCTTCAATGTACAGACAAACTTCCTGTTACAGTTTTATAATAGTATAGATAGATAAATTATTAGTCTTGGACAGTTACTATTTACCTACTATTTAAAGTAAAGTTTGATGTTTCGATATTTAGTGAATGGAAAACTACTCGGTCGGTGAAACCGAAATAAGGAAGTTATAATTAGTTGTAGCAAAGTTTCTATCTACCCCGAGATGAGTGCGGACGTCCGAACAAATATACGATCTATTAACGTATATAGAAGACCAGCCCGGGACTGCGTTCGCGTGGATTTTGGAAATTATTTCTTGGTGCACCCCTGCATCCTCTATACTATAGAAATATATTTCAAATTTCATGTCCTCACTGTTTTATAAGTATAGTAGCTTTAATGTTTCTTTAGCGGCATAGGCTTTGTTTGTCAGTAAGTCAGTCAGTCAGTTATTCAGTCAGTCACGGAAATGTTTAATACCTAAGTTTAGATAAGAGTCGTACATGATAGGATTTTAGTTCGAAAGGTGCCTATGTTAAACACTTCATCCATAAATATGTATAAATATTTCAGTAACCATTTAACGTGGGGTGAATATCTAGAGTAAGCAATAAGTACATCGGAAGCGTCGTAAAGTCGACCAGAGGTGGCACTAATACGAATTTATGTCGGTGGACCCACGGCGGTGGTGTGCCGCTATCGATCCGCCTATAGCCTATAAATGTTTCAATTTTCAAACGGACCGCCTAACGAGTATGTTTACGATGATATATTTCACAATAACATGTTGATACCTTGGAGAAAGAGGCGGTATTAAAATTTTTATTACCTGTAACCTTATAACAAAGGACTGATTCCATTAGTTTTGGTTAATAAGAGCGCTTTTTATACTCTCAGATTATAAGCGCACAGTTGCATTACTGTTAAGGTGAATGTACTCATGAGACTGAACAAAATTCCCCGAGGTCCTAAGGGAAATAGGCAAGAAAGATAATTCCGCTTTTCACGCTGCGCTGATGGCATTTAGTACTTCCAAATTTATTTCTGCTTATTTTCTATATAGGTTCCTAGAGGAAAGTTGTTCAGTATCATGAGTACAATCACATATTAAAGTAATGCAACTGTCTACACTTACACCCTAAATTTTATAGTTATTTTCCCCTAACTTATAACAATAAAATAAACAATAAAATTTAGGGTTTAAAGTCAAGATCAAGTTGGTACAGTCGTCTTATGAAATAGAAACAGTCATCTTTTCAGTTTGTGTATTTTTATGGGGGCATTTAAACATAGTCAATATCTTAGAAAAAGTATATGTCTCGAAAGAGCCTCACGTTTCTACTGTATAAAACGAAAGGGGCCAAGTTTCTTAGGTTGGTGTGCGTGAGGCGTCATACAAATTATATCTGTGTGCGTGTATTGGATAGGGTTTAGAGGCCAGTACTGGTTGCAATTTTTTTCTACGCGTTCATAGCTTCGACTGTCAATCTTGACAATATAACTTATCCAAAGTCAGTTTATGTTTTGCACATAATATGATTCTATTATAACGTCGATGTGATCACAGGCTTACTTACAGAACTTGTTGCTTACTCAAACGTTCTCTTCCGAAAGTCTTCAATCAATTGTTTACTTTAACTTTTAACAATGATTTAAAAGATACCTTTGAAAACTTTACTTGGATAACCCGCACATCACATCACATTTTATGTCGTAGTTCAATACTGAAGAAGCTAAAATGGCAGAGTGCCCTTATTGAAATAGTGCTACAGATGTTACCCAAGTCCTGACTTCTTTACGGCACCTGCCAACATTTTCTACTAACATTATCTTCCATTAACATTTAATATCCTAGATAATATTCCAGAAGATGTCAGAGAGTCGACCAGCTGTCAGCTGCGAGTCTGCGACCAACAGGAGCGCGTAAGCTCAGCGTTTAACTTATATATCGAGTTTTGAGAGGAAATCTCGCAAATTTACATCAGAAAGCGGTGTGGAAAGAGGGCTGAGTTCGTAGATTCGTCTTCTAACAAGGGACGAGAATGTTTGAGGTATCCGGAGCAGGCATGCGGAATACGACTGGAATATTTGATTGAAATTGCGAACGCGTTTAATATTGAATTTTTACTTGATTACATTTTTCAGATGCCCAATTATTCAGAAGAATTTTGTACACAAATGAAAATGTAGTATTATTGGATAAATACCTTACAAAAAACATTAAATATAGTTTTGCTATTTTCGTAGAAATTTCAATTGTAATATATTGGATCTGACAGAGATCCAATTTATTTCGGAAATGCCACAATGCATCACCGAAACTATCGTAATCAGACATTCAAACAAAACTTTTTCTATTATCAGAGTTTGTTAGCCAACAAGATTAAACATATATCCCCCCCAGCTGACATTAAAAGATAAATATGGTGGGACCCACGTTGGGCGCCAAAGTTCGCGATATGCGGCCTGCCACACGAGTAGTAATTAACACCGCCCCGCGAGCTCCCGCCCTCTCCCCCGCCCCTAGCCCACATGCTACCCCTCTCCCCTCCCTCACCCCCGCCAACACTCAGTGGGGCACAGCGATTGAATTAAACTTCGGCACGGTTGTTGTGGTTCGGATCCGAGGTTGGTTTTGTCGCTAGCGTTTTGTGCAACCGCGATTAAACTGGCAATACTTGTCCGGCATTTATTAGTTTTGCTATAAACTTTTTGCTGGCTTCAAGTGACTGGTACGTGTGTCGGAGTGCAATTGGCTGAATCGCATGTGTGTTTGGTCGATGTTTGAAATTAGACTTCGTAGTTAGAGTACACATTAGGAGTAACGCAGGTCATGCATAAATTCACAATTATCCCTGCGGTTCAGCAGAGGGTCCCGTCTAAATTTAATTAATTGAAGACATTAACTTTGATAAAGTGGCTACCTGTAACTTTGTTCGATAACTTCGAGTTAATTTATAGTTATGCGGGAAGGTTTTAGATTATTAACAAAGCGACTTTAACATTTATTTACTTACTAAAACAAAATACTAAACCTTGTATACCTTACAATTTCATAGCATGAGCAAAAGCATATGCTCACGACTATAATCCCCGAGGGGGTAGTCAGAGATATTCTTAAACCTCAGAACATCCACGTTTCACTACTACCTCACAATTTAATTATTTAAATTGACGGCAAGAGAAAACGAATACACAATGAACTTAAAGTCGAATACAGCAGCGTAGAAGAGTTAACGTAAAAAATCCTTCAGCATTTAAAAAGCTATGAGATAGTCAGAACAAAGTCCGCTAACGACGCGCGAACAAAAACTTGTAAAACAGAATTAAAAGACGAGGTTCTTTTTTAACCCTACGTTATAACAGTGCATGAGCTCAATGTCAACAGTTACAAAGTTTTTCTCTTCGCGGAGTCGCCGAAACAAGGAGTGTAGAGCACTAGGTGGAATGGAGTAGGTGGAGTGGGTGGGTGGGTGGTCTACACGGCTACACCACCTAGAGCACAATTAGCGCGCGCGACTCAACACGGCTTGAGTTTTAACAACACGGCTCAGAACACTCGGCATCATTCACGCGAGATGGGTCTCTCTACCTGCGGGACTCTACTTTCCTAGGGACATGTTAAAGGAATGGTAACGTAATTTGAGATCCGTATTTCGAGCACGAACCACTTTCCTAATGATACATTTAGTTAGTTTTCTGTGTAATGGTGGAGTAGCGAATGCATGGAGATTTAATTAACGGTGTGAATGGAAGTGTTTGGCAACACGCACATAAGTAAAATGTACTTGGTTTTTAATTTAATTACAGTGTTAGTTCTTCTTCTTATCGTGTGGGCAGAGACCTGGTGTCACAGTTTTTTCACACCGCATTACGCCCTCTGACGTGGTTTTTATGTAACGACTACTACCACCAGAGATAGTAGCCGGGCCCAACGACTTAACGTGCCAACCGAAGCACGAATCATTTTTCTTTCCAGACAATCTGGCGATTCACCCTGTCCTAACCAACTGGGGAAAAACGCACAGAGTGACATTTCACTAGGTGGTCCCCCGAGGGAATCGAACCCACGACCTCCGTGTCGATAGCCAATGCTCTTTACCATTAGACCACAGAGGCAGCTAACAGTGTAAGTGAAGACGAACTAGTTTTAATACGATAGATAAAAGTGTGTACAGGGTCCAACTTAATACGCTGACGGTTTTTAAAGAGGATGATCAGACCATCAAAATGAACAACTTTGTATATGGGACCAACATCGATATCCCAAAACAAAAATTCTTCCTTGGTCTTATAGAGAAAGTTGTTCAGTTTGATGGTCTGATTATCCCCTTAAAAACCCATCAGCATATTAAACGGATATCCTATACAAGGTGTTACAAAAATACAAATAAACATTTAAGGGGGTGGTTAAGACCATGAACAACTTTCACTATGGGACTAATATCGAAATCGCGAAAAAAAAATCTGATGTTCCATGATCATCGTCATCATATCAGCCGAAAAACGTCCACTGCTGGACATAGGCCTGCCCCAACATGGGGAGATTTGCCATAATCGCCATGATGCGATGCGTTTGCGATGTTCCATACTAATCTACAGATCTACTCGAGCTAAATGCCCATACATTTAGCCCATACAAAAGTTTTTTTTCGCTATTTCGATGTTGGTCCCATAGTGAAAGTTGTTCAGTTTGATGATCTCAACAACCCCTTTAAAAGTTTTAAATGTTTATTTTTACTTTTGTAACACCCTGTATACCTACTTAATTCATAACCTATTTTTGTATACTTATGTATTTTATGAGATTAGTGTCAGGTCACACTTGGGTGTCAAACAAAACTAAAATCGGATTCATAATTCGGTGACCAAATTTGACGTAGCTCAATGAATGACTTTGACGTATTTATGAATGGATCCATTGATAAGTTACGTCAAATTTGGTCATCGAATTATGAAATTGAGTGTAATAATAGTAATAATTGAGTGTAATATAAATAGAAACAGTGTTCGTGTGAACCATACTAAAACCCATTTAAAATGTAGTTGGTAGTTGTAGTGAAATTTCTAAACATAAAAAGAACAAAATACCCAAATACCCCTCTAAAAGGTTTCACCACGCAGCTACCTAAATATTAATATAATTAACATGGCATTCGCACAATGAAAGTTTAATAGAAGCAAAGTAAGGCAATTAGTAAGATAGTGTTAGTATATGTATAGGCAAAACATACTCCTAGCTATGGCACTAAATTTCACTTTGTAATTAGCACTAGTTTCGCCAACACGCTTAGCTTCAAGATACTGTACTTTACTGTAATACTGCGAACGAACTTGGACTTAATGCTGGATATCTTTACTAACAAGATTGTGTTCCAACTTTAAAGATACGGACAAGCCAACGCGGTCTGAACTTCTGACAGATTGACTTTTGATATATTTAGTTTGAATTTCGTTCCAAGAGTACTGCTTAAGTAATATAAATTACGAGCTTTTACCCGCGACTTCGTCCGCACAAATTATATACCTGATTTTAAGTCAAATCCTAAGCTTTCAAACAAAAAGAGATTGATCAAAATCAGTGCAGTAGTTTTTGCTTAATGCCCGGACGAACAAACAAAAAGACAAACAGACAGACAAACATTCCAAAAAATTGTGATTTTGGCTGTACTGTAATATGATTTGTCAATCACCAACATTTTGAACATAGATTAATATGTATATTGGATATAGATAGGTAACTCGCCTTGAATTTTAGGACGTCCTAATTGCGTTGCCGCTTATTAGCACTAGGGAGTGCCACATTATGAAATAAATTGAAAAAGACGATCGGCCGACGCGAGGATCGAACCTTAGCTACCCGGGTCGTGAGCCGGTTGCCTAGACCGCTAGACCAGCAAGACAGTAATTGATATGGGCGAAATCTCTCACTACTACAGCGCAGCGCGTGAGGTGTAGTGCGCTGTTAACGCTCGTACTGAAATAAAATTGAAAAAGACGATCGGCCGACACGAGGATCGAACCATGTTACCCCGATCGTGAGCCGGTTGTCTAGCCTGCTAGACCAACAAGACAGTGATTGATATGGGCGAAATCTCTCACTACTACAGCGCACCATCACCGCTGTAGCGCGCTGTCGCTCCGATATGAACCCTAGTTCAACACATAGTGCTTCGAAACATCACCGATAGAAGGCGGACGCCTCCATGGAAAATCAGTTCCACTTAGTTTGTACTAAGATAACATAGCATGATTTTGACCTACTTGAAAACCTGAAACCTAGGAGACATTTTTCTAAACAAGTTGGATATTTATATGAGCCAGTTTCAATCAAAATATTTATTCTTTAATTAATTGATAGTAGGTACTATCCCAAAAAAATAAAGGCATCGATTTGCTATTCTATCAAAGATTTATGCGAACAAGAGAATGATAAAATAATGGATGTCTAAAAACTTATTCCACACAAAATTCATATTATTCAAAACATTCAGACTTTCGCAGGTAAATGGGCAAAGCCAAAAACGGCATGCAATCGAAAAAGAATCTATAAAAACAGAAAGTGGAAACCATTACCAAATTGAAGACGTATATACAACGTTGACGTGAAGAAAGGAAAATTTTTTGAGTACACATTATTTACGTGCCGGGTGAGAGCCGAGTCGTGAATAAGTGACAAAAACATGTCAAGTGTCATTACCCTAATAGTGCCAGAGAAGTGGGACGATGGGATATACCTAGGTCTTACTGAAATGAGACCAGGTCCACTGAACACGCAAACGATTCTGAAAGAAGAAGTAAACTGCTTTGTTTTCAATTTTAAAAGAGCTGATGAATATGAGGGGCAAAATGTAACCATTATTAACATTCGAGCTTCAGAGTCAAAGCTCAGGGAATTAAAGTGTAACTAAATGAAAAACCGCACTTTGAACACGCGATATGAATATGCCCTTTTATTAAAAGGAAAATACTTTTATCTGGTCCGAGTTAAAAGTGCGGTGAATGCGTTATTTGAAAAAGTAAATTGTATTTTATATAGCAAAACTTAAGGTGGTTGCAGAGGGGTCAATTTTATACAAAAAATTTTACGCACAATACGCGTAGACCGTATTAATATAAGTAACTTTGTATATATGGAAAAATAGTTAAAAAATCTAGATTGCGCGTCACAAATAACATTTGCAATTTATAAAATAATTACGAAGATATAAAGCTTTGAAATTTTTCATACAAAATTTAAAAGCTTTATATCTTCGTAATTATATTATAAATTGCAAATGTTATTTGTAACGCGGCAATTAGATTTTCTAAACAATTTTTCCATATATAAAATATTACTTTTATTAATTCCGTCTACGCGTATTGTGCGTCAAACTTTTGTATGGACTGAAACCACCTTAAACCTGGCTTGTTATACAATCTGAAAACAGTTTGTACCTACAAAATTTTTACAAATTTGAGAAAATTGTAAGTATTAGTAACTTTTTAAAATAGTATTTTTAAATTTTTCATTTCGTAAATCCCCCAAGCCACAAAATTTACTATGAAAGTCGATATTTTCTTGAACAAGGCAAAATCTTTATCTAGCGTTATTCTTTATTTACATAGATGCTTCAATTTCGACTTGTGTTGTGTGACGGGCTCACTAACCTAACTGTGAGTTGGGCACTGCTAATAAATGTAGATCTTTTGAATATACTATCTAGCTTTTACCCGCGGCTTTGCTCGCGTCAATGTCCTGAAATAACTGTCAAAGATAATTAACAAGTAAGTAAAATAAGTAACAACTTGAAAATATGTGTACAAAATACACAAACAAACTCACATTCGCATTTATAATATTAAAAATTTGTAAGATTTATCTTACACTTCTTTGGGGAATAGTGGAAATACAACCGGTATCGCAACTTATGTTATTAAGCTCATAAAGAAGATCCTTCCTCTTAGTATGAAAATAAGCTACAAAAAAAATTTTAGCGTATAGTTGACGTCATCATCATCATCATCATCATCAGCCTATCATCGTCCACTGCTGAACATAGGCCTCTCCCAAGGTGCGCCACAAAACTCTGTCCTCGGCCTTCCTCATCCAGTCACTCCCCGCTACCTTTTTTAGGTCGTCTGTCCAGCGGGCAACAGGACGTCCCACACTACGTCTACCAGTTCGCGGTCTCCACTCCAGAACCCTGACACCCCACCAGTTGACGTATTCTTATGGAACTCATGTCGATTTGTTTCTCATAATCTATAGGTTATAGTGGTAATATTAGCTATACCTCATCTAAACGGTGTGTCGCGTAAACGAAGTTGGCGCCCATCTTGTCTTAGTAAAATATGTTGGTTTTTATTTTTATTTTCGTATGTACATCTAAGACGTTCCTATACACGTATTGCTTTAGATGTGCCGTTTTAACAGAAAGATAGAATCTTAGCAAAAAAGTCAAATCTGTGCATTTTTTATATTGATTTCATAATTTTGGTTGCATTATTACCTACTCTATCGTCCGATTACTATAATAAATCAAATTATGTTTTTTGTCTTAAACTAAACCGTATTTTATTTAACCAAACTGTATTTTATTGGGTTTTAAGTTTTTAATATGAATATATATTTTTTTAATTTTATTAATATGTTTAGGTACCTAGGTACCTAAGTACTACAAAATTTTCATAGAAAATAAGCATGAGATAAAAAAAAATTATCAATAAAAAAAAAGTTACGTCCTTCATTAAGCTATAAATGTTGATAACGCAATGATAAGACTTTTATAACACAGGTTGTGTTACACGAATATTTCTTATCGTAAAAAGTGTAATTAATAAAACTTTGAAAAGCCTACCGAGAGACGAGTGTCAAACGCGTATAGCGAGTGCTTTACAGGCACTTGACGTGCCGAGGTCCCCTAGAACACTCCAAACTCCTTTATAAGCCGACTACCACGGTCTCTTTCTGAGACCCTGGTACTTGCTTGCTCATTTGAGGCTTTATGTCAGAGTACATTGTATAAGTTTATTAATGTTCTTGCATTTGCGTTGAAGCTGAACTGAATCGGTATCTCAGAAAATACTAGAACTTTTAGGTTTCGAAAAACATTGGTGGTGCTAGCAAGTTTCAAAATGTTACCCAAGATAGCCGGCTTTCGTTAAGTATTAAAGCTACGAAACCAACGCATCTGAAGTCTTGTATAAAACTTGAGAGAAAAGAGCGTTCTTGTGAATGTAAAGGTTTTCCCAGATGTCTAGTAACTACCGTGAGATCTGCGTTCTTAGTGCTTTAGGAATTCAAATAGCTATGTTTATATGAAATAAGGCTGAAGCGGTTTGGCCACACACATCTGCCTGCAAATAGAATTCAATACGCGATAGCTCCCGAAGGCCGTGTTCTGAGAATTGCTTTCACGCATTTTGATGGGCTGGTTACACATGTTTGTAAATCAAGTTCGTCGCTATGTAGTTTTATTTAACTTTGACATTCTATTTCGGACAAAATTTCCGGATGGTTAGATTTTAATATCAACAGATTTTACAAATTGTTTTAGCACAAAGTTATAATAAAGGTCTCTGATCTCTGTGCCAACAGGTCTCGCCTACGAGTCTAAACTATACCCCCCTTTCTTCGTTCGCTATACTATTTAACTATTAAACCGGACCGCGCCGGTGAACTAACGTATTCATGAGTTTGAGAATACCACCCCCTATTTTACGAGCAGTGGTCGCATTGAATCGGAAAGGTAACCTATTTAGAACGAGTCTATGTGAAATATCTCGCTACCATATGCTACATAATTTGAGGGATACACGAAATTTTCCGGAAGGGTTTGTCCTTAAAGTGGGATCGTTTGGGGCGAATCTTTCGCTGAGACGATAAAACGCTATCTACTCGAAAATATAGCCGTAGCGTATCGTAAAATTTTTATTAAGTACGCTAAAACCTCATCTATAGCAAGGGAGTCTGATAGTAGGTATACATAGCCAATATAGCACTTCAGTGATAATTGATTTACCAAGTCTTGTTTAATTAGTATTAAAATGAAGTACCAGAAATTCTGATTTTAAAATGGACTGTAAATCTCTCTGGTGTTCAGTGAATTTTGTAGTACCTAAGGAAATTTTGAGGCCAATTCGAATTTATGCACAATTGCAGCTAAATAAATCACCCTCTTTTCGTAACGCGAATACAATTTTCGCCGTCTCATATATATATTTGGATCGGGCTGTCGACCAATTAGGCAGCGAATTCAAATTGGCAGTTCATGTTGACATTTGCCAGCAAGTTGCCAGGTGGCCTTCGCAAGCGGTGCACGTCTCGAAAATCGAAATTTATTCTTCAGACATTTTAATGACCACCTTTGAAGTGTTGGAAAATGATCGTAAAGCTATTTCTGTACGAAATGATGAGTTCAAACGGCGAGTTTGAGGGAAAATGAATGTTTCAATAACATACCACATGTTGACAACGAAAGCCCGCAAAGTTGGTGATTATTTACCTGAAAATGAACACATTATTATTGGAACAATATATACATAAGATCAAGTTATGGTAAAATAGATAACTGGCAAATGGCGTGATTTAAGAATTTCCACAGTTTGCAAATCTAGTTCTTAAAAGTCCTAAATTCTATTTGCATAAATGTAAAAAAAAAAAAAAATTTGAGTTAACAATGCCATAACTTTCCTTTTGAGTAAATGCATTGAGTGCTTAAAGATCTTTTTTTGAATACAGCAATATATGCGTTAGAGAGCGCCACAGTCATTATAGCTCTAGTCAAAAAACTTACGCGCCTTATATCTTTAAAGCACTGTAAAATTTAGAAAATCACATTGATGACTTTATAGAACTAGATGTGCGAGTTGATAGCCGAGATCCTGATTTGTTCTAACTGACTGACCATTTAATTTGTTTATATTCTAAACCGAAACGTAATTGGTAATATTCAAATCACGGCGGATTCCATCTTTATTGTGAAAACAAATAATATTTTTGTTGTGTTACGCTGTCAACAATATAAAGATAGCCTCAAGGTTTATCCAGATTAATCCAGACTAGAAAAAATAAAAAGCGAGAGGCTTACTAAGTACGCTACAGAAGACATCTGTCTGCGGCCGGATTTATCTCGCGACAAATTGCATCGCCCGAGCCGACACGACGCGTTGGCTGGCGGGCCCGACGCCCGACGCGTTCCGTACCATCCTTTGTGCAAATGAGACGCGTAACAATGCCGAAAATTGTTTCGCCAAATTAATATGTTTGCACCGTCCTTAATTATACGTTGTATACTGAATAAGGAGTACGAGAAACGAGACGATTTATGAGATGGGTACTCAATCGTACACGTGTACGGATGTTGTTGAGAAATCTATTGTTATTATGGTATAATAATGAGTCCCTCTTCCTATGTTCAGGTTGTTTACACAATCCCATCTCGTTGATGTGAAGTACTTTAGTAGTTTAGATTAATCACTACGTCTTAACATTAACTAGTCCAATCTATATTTAATTCGGTTCCTAATTTGAAATGTAAATACAAACAAACTTTGAATGCAAGCTACTTGCAAAGACGAACCAACAATGTAGTCTAAAGACAAATCCATTAAACTCTCATAATATCGACATCAAATAAACAAAGGAGACCTGGAAGCCACAACAGGCTGACAAAATTTATCCCCTTCAATCCGGTTTGTTTAAACGTTAATTATCGTTTTATTTATGTTAGGAATATTCTAATTTACCCGGAGCTAATACCCGGCCTGTTTCCCTGAGACGAGACAAGACGCCGCCCGTCCCACCATCTGACAGGTGTCTTACGCGTGGTCGGATTTATCTTGAGATAAATTGCTCTCGGCTCCCGGCAGTTACACTCGTGTGGACCTTCGTATGTCAGAAGGGTTGCTCAATTTTGGGCTAGCTAATGAGGTTTATGAATTATTCAGGATTAACTAAAATGAGAAAAATACGTAGATATAATCTATACATACTCCATAATTATATTTGACGACCCGGTTGGTGTGGTTCGGTCCTGGGTTCGAATCCCGGTTCGGTCATGGATGTTTATATAATATGTTTGTGCCGTTGTTGTATGGTTTCCATAATAAACAGCCTATAGTGCTTGCTTGGGATCATTACAATGTATGTGCCTGAGAGCGTTATTTATATTATATATTTTTTTCATAACAGTTTATGACTGTTATTATCAACTAGTGGCACCCGCTACTCCATACACGCAGACTTTAAATACTCATAGCTTTTGATAGAATGAACCGATTGCGATGGCCTCAAGCCTAAATGTTAATCCAAAGTAAGCCTTATGCCTATGCCTTACGTCTTTTGTGAAATCCCCATGCAAATCGGTTTAGGAATCGGTGATGCGAGCACAAACAAATACAAAAATTCTAAGAATGGTATCAATGCATTCCATTACGTATCCTTAAACGCCCCCAGTTAATATTTTTGCAAATATCTTCAATATACATCCACGCCAAGTTAAATGTATCATACCAATATTAGATAGATTTAAACGTAAACCGGCGAGCATGCATGAAGCAACTAATGGATTTTAAAAAGGCGAAGTAGGTTAAGTATGCCAGCTTCATAGCAGGTGGTAATCTGTACTTAATCTGTGACTATTCAGACAATGTCAGACGAGCCAGAGTACCTAATCTTGGCCTACAAACTGGATCGGAAAAAATGAAGTAAAAGTTTGATGGTCGTTTTATAATTTATGAATACGATTCTTTCTCGTCCATTTAGACCCTGAACATCTTGGACCTTTCCTACCACTCTTTGTTTTAAATATGCATTGCGTCGTATCTACTCTCCAAAGTGTCTCTGAAGTACTACTGGCCCTCGTACTTGTTTAAATATTTAAACCGCTCGCTACTTCAATTGAGATACTATTTCGTTTCACTGTTCGATATTTGTACCTGTTTTCATAGTAAAAGCGTTGAATTGAATTGGTGATTCCGTTTTAAGTAGAATTAGTAATAATTGAGCCAAGCAAATTAAGGCAGTGTCTGAAACATGAAAAACGATTACAAGCCAAAAATTTATATTCAATTCTCCCAAAATAACAAAAATCTGCTGTTCTCTGGGATTTGCTGGCCATTATTGTGTATCTAGTGAAAAAAGAAATGTTTAATTGGAAACAAAGTAAGTAGAAAAACAAAGTACCTATATTAGGTAAGTATTTCAATTTAATACAACATATTTTCCTTTTTTTTTCCCTTATTGTTTGCTCTCTGTATACTCTGTTTTTTGGTATCAAATAAAGTATAATTGATTGATATTTTTTGTCAAACCTTTAGCCTGCTTCCAATCAGGTATTATCATCATCATCGTCAGTCCATTCCAAACAAGATAATGATTAGGCCTCTACAACTGCGTTCGGAACTACCTACTATTACTACATAGTAGCAAAAAACTAACTTTACCAATTCCATTTTGTACGACTGATGTTATGAATGATGTTTCACATGTCAAAAGGTGTAAGATCAGAGAAGTAAAAATCGATAACTGATTAAATGAAACACATCCAATGTAATTACTGCAGGCAGTGTTAATGCAAATCGTGTTTGTACGCCACTGTACGCTATGAAAACAGGTGCAAAATTAAAATATCAACGGCCAATTGATTGTTGATTTGTTGTCACAATTTTTATGCAGCAAACAGAATGTCGAATGGGAAAGTTTTTGGGTGAAATAATTGAATCGATTTCTTTTGATTATATGCATTGCTTGATGGAAGCGTAATCAACTGAGTTGTGCGATGGAGGAAAGTTCTTATTTTGTCATTTTCTGGTTTAGTCATTTTCTGGCTTAGCCGTGTTCTTAAGAGCCTACCGAGCCTATCGAGATGCCCTCAATCGTATTTTTTTTATTTGAAAACAATTAAACAATATTTCCAAAAAACAAGAATGTCACATTGTAGTCCTAATTGGTTTATTATGTTTTAGGCTCTATTATCGTTAAAACTACCAAAGGTGGCCACTTTAGGCGGATAATAACTACAAACATTATAAAAACAAATCTGCAGTGACACGATAAATTGAAAATCAGCAATGACCACAATGTGACATTCTTGTTATTTGGAAATATTGTTTAATTGTTAAGAAATAAAAAAAATACAATTGGGGCAGCACAATAGGCTCGGTTCAGCCTTAATGTGATCAGTGAATTATGATGGTAACGAACGTCGTTGACTCAAAGCCTATGCTCAAAGCACTTAATTTCTTCAAGAAAGACAGACAGGATAAACTAAGTTGTTCTCGGAGGAGAGGGTAGAGGAAAAGGTCCACAATAGAGCGACGTATATAAAAACATTAGTGAAAGCAGACTCTACCACCCGGGGGAAAGTTTGCTAAAAAGACAATGATAATTGAAATTAAAATTATGATGAACAGATAATGATTAAAATCTAGATTAGTAACTTTGAACTTGAAGATTAGCTAGGTTTTAGAATAAGAATCAAGCAACAGTTTACCGGCTAAAATACATCGTTAAGAGTATATTATATATACTTAAGAGGGTTCCGATACCGAGAATGTAGTGCTGCTTCCAATAGTATTTTTATCATATTTAAACAATTGTATAACGTTGCCAATAAACAAATTCACATTTGTTGGTTTTTAATTTATCAAACGATAGATTGAAAACCAACACAATTTTGTTTTTTGAAAATGTTATGAAATAAAAAAATACGATTGAGGGCAGCACTGAAGGCTCGGTGCCCCCTTAACGTAAAACCTAAATGACTATAAAACTGAAGTAGAAGGCAACACGAAAGCTGTTTACTTAAAATTAATGTAATCACGCTTTTGTGCCTACGCATGGGGTGTGGAGTGGAACGAAGCCGGTATTCAATTTACTTTAATGTCTTAAGAACGCTTATGTCACTACATACATTACGTCAATTAATTGTTGATAGTAAAAGGCAAGTGACACGCAATAAAAGATTTACGCTTCAAGTATCGCGTTGTTTGCCTGTTAATATTATAATCTGTGGGTAAATAGGCAGAGATTTTGAAAATCAAAAGGGATTCAATTAATATTACATCGCACATAAATCTAAATTTTGAATGATAATTAATATTCCTGAAGGTCTTAATTAAAAAATTGTAAGCATATAGCACAGTATAAGAAAGAGTATTTAGTACTACATACCTATAGCGTACCTACTCAAAAACATTTAGAAACCAAAAACGAATAAGTATACTAAAAATTAAATCGATGACAATGTTATTATTCAAAATTTATGAAATGAAAATGAAATGAAAGAGCTTTATTGCCAATCATTGTCAAAATTATTATTACAACAAAATTTACAACAGCGGATCTTTGATAAGTTATATGTCAAGATAGACAGTCGAAGCTACGAACACGTCGAAAAAAATGGCAACCAGTCAAGGCCGCTCTATCTTGACATATAATAAATCAAAGCAGCGGAAATAAAAATTTTGAATGTATTTAGAAGACTTATTATTATCTACTAATCCTCCAATTCTATGTAATAAATAATTTAACTTAAAATTGAAACGATATTAATAAACTTAACGATCTTATCTTGATGTTGCAATATCGCTAAAACACAATTTAACTTAGTATCACTATGTATATCTGAACGCAGTAAAGAAAAACATTACAGCGCACTCTTACAAATTTGCATTAAAACGTAAAATTTAGTATTGTAGCCAACCATTAAACAAACTAGAGTTACGACGCTAATGTAACGTAGCTGCTAGTGATGCTAGGTGTCCCTATTAACGGGTGATGTCCCGAATTTCAGGACAATCAAACACTGTCCTGAAATAACCATTAAAACACTTTGCACCTTGAAGTGAACGGTTGAACGGTCGGTTGAACGCAGAGCCAGGAGGCTCATTGGTGACAGTAAGCTGGTGGAGACCGAGCTTCATAGCCTGGCCCACCGCCGCAGAGTAGCCTGCTTGTCGGTCTTTTACAGATTGTACTTCGGTGAGTGCGGTGACCTTCCGACGCGGTGGTAGAGTCAAAAAATGACGTCAAAAAGCTATCTACGTGATATTATTTTGAATTAAAAAATTTTAATTTGATTTGATTTGTGCCCAAGAGCTGCATGAGTTCATCCAACCTTCCCCCTTTTACTATCGGACTTCCAGAAGCACCGCGGGATGCCCCCCTTCTTGGTTGATATCCTACATATCCGCACTAAGCGCCTTTCTGATTCTTTTATAATGCGCACAGCCAAGGAGTGGAATGCCCTGCCTGCGTCAACATTTCCGAGCGCTTAGAACCCGAATCACTTTAAAGTACGAGTGAATAGGCTTTTTCTGGGTTAGCTCGCTACATCTTCGACCCCATCATTGTCCTAAGGACTGGATTGAGGTCAAGAGCAAACCCATTTTTAGTTAAAAAAAAGTGTAAAATTTACAAACTCTTTTCAAAATTTTACCTAAAGTACCTAATAAAATTAATTTGTGTGATATCCCACATAAAATCCAACTAGAATATAATTTAAATAATATCTAAATATGTTATGTATGTTAGTATATCGGACATTAATAGTTTCCGACACCTTTAGAGCGATTGCGATGAAACTTTTGAGGGTTATGCGCATGCCAGGGGAGATTTATGAAAAAAAGCCGCATTGCAACGCATGCTCGGCACATCTAGTATAACATGCATGATACTGTTTTTCCAATATAATACGTAATTTAAAAAAAAGTACAGAATTTGTTGCTTCTTGTAATCATTGTAAGTGGTCACATGAAGTAATTTTCCCGACTTAAAAGCTTCGTTCCCACTTTCGCTCTGTCCCGTAATTAGCTCCATAGTACTTGGCAACACTAGTTAGGTACTCAGTGCCTGCGACTGGCTCGAGACTCGCATCGCAGTGGAGTAGCGAAAGATGCAATCTGCATACATTAGCCTAACACCTCTTAGTTTTGACACCTGCTCTCTGCGGAGTATGGAAGCACGGCCGCTAGATGGATGGCACAAACATGTCAAGAATAAAGATAGTTGTTTCAAAGTTTCACTTGAAGGAAGTATTGCAAGAAATATCACCGAGCTTCGTGAAGCTGAAAAAGTTTTAAGTAAGTAGCTGCTTCGGTTAAGAGATGTGGTTTATTCCAAACTAGGTATTATGCGGTGTTTTCTTCATGATAGATTTTGCTGGATGGTGGGCGTGTTAAATAATCTAGCTTTTAAAAAGGAGTATTATTGAAGCTAGAAAATTATAATCTTCCTAATAACATTATGAGCCCCCGGATTATTGTCAATCGATTCCAGTTCTTACGATGTACTTTTAACTTTTTTTTTGTTCAATATGGGCTTCCGCTTGGCTTCAGCACACCTGATGGAAAGTGTAGATGAAGCCGAGGATGTAACGCGCTCACCCAGCCTAATAATTCTTCTTTTAAAAATAATAAGTTTCAGGAATATTATAATTTTACGAATCACAATCAGTAAAATCATAATATTCCTAGGAAGATTATCAATAGTAGGTTTGTACTTGTTTGTAGTGTGGTAGGGGGGGCTAACAGCATTTTGATTGGCTGACGCTCAGTTGCAGAAATGCTCATTAATGTTAATCCTCCATTAAATCTCTTGCTGTCACTTTTTGTCTTGGTAACGTAGTTAAAGATAGCAAGAGATTTAATTGAGGATTAACTCTAATGAGCCTTTTTGCAACTTAGTGTTAGTCTTTGAAGCTGTACTGTCCGTGTCAGAGATGAAGCCAATCAAAGCGCACGTCGCTCTCCTGAACACTCTCGTTCATCTACTATTGACAATATATAATTTTACATAGTAATTTGTGAGAACTGATGTCGATTGACAATAGTCCGGACGATTATAAATGTTACTAGGAAAATTATAATGTTACGGCTTTGACATCATTCCTGCATTGACATAACCACATAGGAAGAGCTTATAAATTGATACGGTGAAGCAGATACTTTAAATACTTAACATCCGAGCTATCGTCAAGTTAAATGCCCTGCGAGGTCGGGAGGGTTGTCACGTCAGAGTACATTTTAATAATGCACCCGCTCGTTTAGTATGAAAATTAGCTGCCGAGCGGCGTCCCTGCCTCGCTGACTGCTATTTTATTGATGGTGCAACCGGGTTTGTAGACACCTCTATATGCGGCTGCTTTGGTAATTATGCATAGTTCTGACAACAAGTTATGAACTTAATGTCAGCGACGAGGTTTGACTTTAGTTCTTCGGTGACATGAAAATGAAGTAACATAAGTATTACCAGCTCTAGTAAAAATATATCAGCGAAATTCTGAGTGACCTAATATACAAGCCATGAACTTATTACAAAGACGAACGGTGCACTCGTGTTTCGAATGCTTTCATAGCGGGGAAGACAAACCAGATACCTAATGTATCTCTTTCTATACAACATGTTAATGAATTAACGCAAAACCTCATACACCCCAACTGATTTATTGCAAAATAATTTGATTGAATAATTTCATTATTTTGACACTTAAAATTTAAAGTTATTCGCATTTTAAGTTTTGAGGCAAAAATGATTTGTTATCATTTCAGCACTGAATGAAAGCGCTAACGTACTCATGGATACATTTTAAGAAGCTTGTTATGGTAGTAAGTAGGGTGAGTGTGCCCGTGCGGTGGGTTGACATCGGGTTCAGTAAATTTTAATTTTGACAAACAATTTATTTAATATTTTGAACAAAATTACGTATGTTGAAACTTTGATAATTCGATTCTGCTCTCGATTCTAAACAAACTACTTTCTAGTTTTGCGTTAATTCATTAACACGTTGTATAACTAGGGTGCTAGTATACTAAGTGATCGAGACTCAATGCTCACTAATTCTCTAATAACGACGAACTTGAGATTTTATCCTGAGGAAATAAGGTATTTTCTTTTTCTAACTTCATGATACGAGTACGTATATATCATATTAAAGCTATATTTACAAAAATAAAGATCAGTATAATCTAGTTCTAGTCCCATCATAATAACGTAAGTTGGCACTGGCGTTATAATTACTGAGTTAGAAAACAATGTATATAGCTACCACTGTCTAAACTATTATAAAACTGTAACAGAAAGTGTGTCTGTACATTGAAGATATTAACAAAAAAAAAAGTTACGATATAGTTTTTAGGTGTCCCTGATTCCATATCACCAATTTTTGGATTTTTTGTCTATCTGTTTGTTTGTTTGTTTGATTGAGCATCATTCAAAAACTTCTGAACCGATTTTGATGAAAATTTGTTTAATGTTTGATAGCTTATGATCTGACTTAAAATCTGGTATATAATTTGTGCGGACGAAGTCGCGGGTTAAACCTAGTATTAATATATAAGAGATAACTATACCATCACAAATATATACCGGACGTATACGATAAGTTTGGAACTTCCAGTGCTATCCAAAGTTTTGGCAACCGACATCGATATGAGGCGCTGTAATGGATTGGTTTATTGATTCAGATATGATTCCGCCCACACTAATTTCAGACTATTCATATTGGTTTTCGATCATAACGCTAGTTCGGAGAGCTGGATATAGAGTCAGAAAAATTTAGCCCAGTCATTTTACGGTTTGAGCCGGGACTAATTAGTAAATGAAATTTTTTTTGGTATAATATTGAAGAGCCAATATGAGCCTAGAAATGTACCAAAATAAAAATAAAATCACGTCAGCAACAGATCCAATTTTCAAATTTAACTATTGTCTCGTTCTAAAAAACATGATGGTAATTTTTTTGCACATATTTCAGGCTTTACTATTATACATACTATAAACATGGTGTGAATATTTTTGTCTACTTAGAAGGTTTTGAAAAATACATTCGTATTTTCTAATATATACCTCATTTTCAAATTTAATTGCCTATTTTATTGCTCAAAAATAATGTGTACCTATTGTTAAATCTAAGTCAAATGAGTGCATTGGTAGTAATAATTTAAAATCCTTCTGGGTAAACACATAATTTTGATTTCTATGTTGCGTTGCGAATTTTTTTTTATATGCTTTAAGATAGTCCTTTTGTCACTTAATGGTTCCGGTTACAGTTTAAAAGTCCAATTAGTAATTACTCCCTACCCCGCCTAACAAAACTCCGTAAAATGACTGGGCTAAATTATCTAAGGTTATAGTTTACTTCAGAGTAAAGTTTTTGTTTATTACAAATTTCAGTTTGTCATGAATTAGGTACCTACTTAAGTATTTTTTTTCATGCATGAGACCTTTTGTTAACTACAAAATTATTGAATTGGCGTGACAACGGTTGGCAGATCTAATAAAACAAAATAATTCGTTTCATAATTTCCACTAGTTTACTGCTTTATTTGGTCCCAACAGGGAAAGGTAATAAATAATAAACAAAATCATAAATCGATGCATTATTATCACCGGTACTCTTATCCCAAGGGAGCTCAAAGTTAAATTGTTTCAATTTTTTCACCCCCGGGTTCCATATCTCGTCCATCGGATCTGCAACCAATCGCGAAAAAGTACCTTCACGCTTGCTATTCCGGTACGTGACTTGATTCCTTAAGTGATAATCTCTTTAGAACCGCTCCCGGGCAAAAACCTTGTAGGTATTAGTAAATACGCTGTAAACTGTTATATATCACTGTAAACAACTATTTAATGCGGAGAGATATCCAAAGTAATGTTTGGTGGATTCGATATTGATTATTAATCATCTATGTACGAGGTATTGTAAGAGTTGGAAAAGGTTTGAACGCAACAAGCTGTAGATGTGTAGATGCGTTGTATAGTACGTTAATCACATCCTTACGGTTCGAAAAAACCTATTTAATTTTGAATCTCACACATTCTAATTCACACAGGGTGAAATTGATATCATTAGCATCTTTTTAAACTAAGAGTCTACCCATCAAACTGAACAACTTTTACTATGGGAGCAAACCGATCGGAGCAAAAAAAATATCAGCCGTCTGTCGTATACATTTAAGTCGCGAACTCGCGCTTCGAGATTGCAGTTTAGTATGGATTAGCTGATTTTTTATTTGCTCCGATCGGTTTGCTTCCATAGTAAAAGTTGTTCAATTTGATGGGTAGACTCTTAGTTTAAAAGGATGCTAGTGATATCAGTTTCACCCTGTATAAGTACGGAAATATCAAAATATGTTTATGCATAATTCGTATTCATAATTAGAAATAATAATTGTGAGATTCAAAAATAGCACTTTTGTATTCATTTTTAAAAAAAGTATTTTTTTATTATTAACAATAAACACTTGACAGAAATTATGCCAAATCTAAAGAAGTACAAAACTAGTACAATGGCTGAAAACTTTCTCTCAAAACGTAACCGCCTGTTTACATTACGAATGTTACCTACCACGGGCAGGGCACGTTTTAAAACCAACATCAGGGGCTTTAAAATATTCACACAACTGGAAATTCAATTTATAGTTTTCCCGACCGAGTATAATGGTAGTTTAAAATTACGTCCGAGTAGCCCGACTAACTTTGAACGTATTTTTCACAAATCCTGTTATTTTAACTTGACACTAAATGCGGACAAGACATTAAACTTTCCACCTTGCCTTCTTCTGACTTCGTAACATTTTTCAAAGCATCCTTTGTTGAATAGTTAAATAAATTAATTTCCATTTTAACAGTTGAAATTGAATCAAACTATACACTTAAGAATAGATTGTCTCTGATAATTCTACGCTTAGTACTATTTCTGAAGTATTAAACCACACAAATTCTGTTTTTTTTTTTTAATTTCTTTGTAGTAAGAAAAATGACAAAAGATTTGGACAATTGAACTTAATGCCTGCTCAGAGCATTAATTATGTAGGTCATGAATAAAGTCTGTATGATGTAGACATGGGAGGGAATACACTTCTAATTGAATCATGACAGCTTCTATATCGATGGTAATATTTTATAATTTAACTAGAATACGAAGAGCGTCTATTAGCAAAACAAGCCTTATTAAAAACCAAAATTACTTCGGACATAGATAAGTCAATTTAGAGAACAATCCCGAAATTCCTACCCGAAACCAGCAAAGTAACTTCATGGAACATAATAATCAGGATCAGCGTTCGAATACTGTCATTCTGCGTCAAAATCGGGCGGCATGCCGTTAGAAATTTTCCGGGTTCTTTAACGGGATTCATTCATAACTCACGGGCGAGTGGAGCCTTCGAATATTTCAGGCTGCAGAGGGGGGACCCCTATAAATTCCGCGCGTCGGGTTGCCAAATTAGGCGCGAGAAACGTCGACTTATTCTCCCCCATTACTTTCAGAGCTGATGTCGATGCCGGGACCGGCCGTAGGTACCGAGCGAGACTCTTAAGGAAACTTTCTGTGTGCTGTCGCAGGTGCCATAGTAATAAATTATAATACCCTCGTGCATTGAACGTTGGGAATTGCCGTTGAACGCTGAAATCGATCCACAAGATTTTTAAGGTTGAAAATAAATTTTAAGCAGTTTGTTTGATATGTGAAGGCTAAAACGAAATGAAAAATAAATTAAACTCTACAACTGACGTTTGTTAACTGGTGTGTATACAAGCAATGTTTAATATTTATTTCACGTTTTTAATTTAACGTACCGCTGTTTTAATTTTGAAATAGTGTTTCACTGTATTCATAAATTGGATCATGTCCATGTTGTACCTACTGCTGACAAAAACACGCTCCAATTTTAGCATTGAAAAAAAATCCCATTTCGGTGGCGCTGTTTTCTAAAGAATTCAGGCATAGACTGTCAGCCCTGTGTTTGCACCACTACTGCTGGCTGACTGGCGCCAAATATAAATAATATAGGGTTATATGTTCTACTATTTCAGTTCCTTTTAATAATAATATAACTATTATAAAAACCTCAAGATTGAGTTTCCAACGCGCCACCAACGCTCTCTACTAATTATACTAATTTTAAATTTAAACGCACTTGATTGCGTACTAACTAAAACTGTCATATATCAAAAGCAATAACGCGGATAACTAAGTGCGAACTAACACAAAACACGTTTACGCTAACAATCGAATGAACTTCCGCTCAATTTACTTTATGTGTAAACCATTATTATAATTGCTAACAGTTTGCAAGTTGGGTGCCGTTTGAGACTTGAGACCGACACGACAGCTGCAAGTGCCAACAGATAAACCAACTCTAACACGAATTAACATACGTTATCTATGCTCCAACATTTCAAATTTTTTTAGGTAAGTGGGGCCTCGTTTTCAGCAAAATTGTGTATTTGCACTGGAGTCCTGAGTTTTCGGGCTAGATGAATAATTGAGGTGTCAAAAAACGTGTATCGACGAGGGCTATATGAGATGGTAAAATAAAGTGTTATAATTATGGTATAATTTTTGTTTTTAATTTTTGGATGAAAAAGCGAAAAACCAAAGAAAACCGCATTTAAACATAATTAAATTTTTAATGTTTTTATATATAGTACTTTTGTACAATACCGGACTTGTTTTATAAATTTTTAGAAAATGGTGAAAATTTTTTGAGTTCTAAGTGTTTTCAAAATAAAATAAAAAATTTAAATAAAAAAAATAAAGCCGTTTAATGAGTTATGCCATACTCTGTCACAGCCACTGTACAGCCAGCCTGTACAGTTTTTGTACAGCCTATAGTGCTTGTTTGGGATCATTACAATGTATGTGCCTGTGAGCGTTATTTATTTATTTATTTATAATATTGGTGGTTTCATCAATTACTATTATATTGATAGTTTAAAGAGAAGAATAATTATTTAACATATTTAAAGTATTGGAAATTTTTATTCAAACCAAACTCTCTCTCAAACTCTTGTGTTCATAAAATCATAAGATTATAACTACTCTTATATGTTCCTTGACGAAACCCCAAATAAGTGATCAGGTAGCGAATGCTAGCAACATAACTATTAATAAACCATTAGTTTCCAATACGCGCGGTGCTTAAACAAACAGAGAGACGAAGCACAAATCAATATCAATATTGGGCGTCAGAATAATCATTGAGAATAATCGAGATAACAACAGTGGGGCGGGTTTCACAATGACCGGTAATTTAGCGAGTGTAATTCCGACGGGCGAGCGTTTGCTGAATTTAATTTTATCTCGGATAAACCCTCCGCGGTAATAATTCATGAAAACCACTGCACGGGTCGACCGTACCCAGTAACGTATCCTGTATTGGGAAGCTTGGAAAAATATGCCATTATACTATACAGGGTGTTTCATAATTAACCAAAAAAAAATCCCTCATAGATGCCAATTATTAAAAAATTCCAACTCTAGTGTGACATTTCAAACATAGACTATTATTTCAGAAGGGTAGTGTTTGTAAATCATTTGTACCTACATTTCAGTAAGAGACGAAGAAGCTTTCTTTGCCGAAAAAAACGAATTGTAAGATGCTTAAATTATCTTATATGATGACAAATATGAATACTTTATTGAAATTATTCTTTATTTTTAATTTTCGTACCTATAATTTAACTTTTTTGTCAATCTGTTATTTATTGTTTTTTTTTTGCAATAAATAGGTCTTAATATTCAAGTTAGCTTTAGAAATATAATATTTTTCCTGATTGTTTGCTCTCTGTATACTCTGATTTTTTTGGTGTCAAATAAAGTATAATTGTTTGATTGATTGAATAAAGATAACTTAGAGTAAAATTATCTTTTAAATGAGGTACTTACAAGATAGATAGTGAAATCGCGGTGACCTTACGACGTATCTGGCTGCTGTTTAGGCTTGAACTAACGGCAGTCCGTAAAATAGTGCTGCGCTTCAACGATGACTATTTTATTATAGATTGTCTACGGTTGTCATACATTGTCAATAGACTCTTTACAAGGGACCCTTTAACACCCTTTTTACTTTAGGGGTATTTTTGTAACACGTTTTATAATAGCACGTGTTTTCGAGAGAACAGAAACCTTATTCTCAAAAGGTACTCGAACATATACTTATTGTTACTTACGATGTTTGAGGCAGTTGTTACGTAGGTACGAATGATTCAAAGCGAAGCCCCTCATGTACTCGAGAAGAACACGTCAATCTCCAAGGTAACACATTTAAAAGGGAACCCGCCAGTGGAATGCTAAACTTTACACTTGTTACGGCGGCGGAACAGAGCAATAGAATTAATTCAATCGACAAAACTTTGCATTCAGCCTCAGAGACGATTGTACCAATTCATGTCGGCAAAATAAGGGAAGCCTCAAAGGGTTAAGCCGAGCCACAAAATGATTGATGGAAACAAATGATTACAGCTTTGTCATTATTTCTATTCATTGTTACACATTAATCTATTTTTAGCTAAATAAAGTAATTAAACAACCTTTGCATGTACAATGTGTTAATAAATAAATATTAAATCAATTAATAACAAATCGCATAATTTTACGTTATAATTTTTTAACGTGTTACGTGTAAGATGTTGTTCAGTTATCGATTTTGATTTGCGTTAATTCGTTAATGAGGTTAACTCTTCATGTTTATATCGGTCTTCTGCCTCTGTCTATTTTATATAATTATTATTGCGTGGAAGAGGTTTGCTATAGATTGAAAATAGAAATAAAAATCCAAAGATCATTTTGACTTTGAAGAACCAAATGTGTTAGAGGACCACTAAACTTAAAGTCATACAGGATGTAAGAGACAGCCTAGCAAATACTGAAACGGTGAACTCAGACCATTAAACTGAACAAATTTCACTATGGAGCCTACCTCAGGAGAAGCGCAAAAAAATCTGCTGTCCGATACAAAACTGCTGTACCTACCCGACTCAAATGTATGGGAAGCAGATTTTTTTCGCGTCTCCAGAGGTAAGCTCCATAATGAAAGTTGTTGAGTTTGATGGGCTGAGTTCACCGTTTCAGTATTTGCTAGGCTGTCACTTACACCCTGTATAATTTGGCATTTAAACAAAAGTTGTTCAGAATTAGGTGCAGGTAACTGAAAAATAAGTATTCGACAAAAATATAAGAAGAATTAATTGTTTCTATAAAGAAAAATCTGTCAATAATACTGATTGCTTGAAGCTCTTTATTTCAAAATACCTCCAGTTGTGTTTTCTGTCTCAAGTTTCTTTCACACTGTAAACACAATTTTACTTTTTGATGAGCTAGAGATGATAACGTAATAAACTAATAATAAAGGTGAACAAATTAACAAGGTGAAAGAAAGAGAAGCCTCTTCAAACATCAAAGCTCTTTCGCAGATCCTCTAAGGAAATCAAGTACCAGCGATCACAATCACAAAGAAAGATAAGGTTTTTAATAAAATCAACGTCTCATTTTAACCAAAGTAAATTGTAAACAAGCTTGAGGAAAATCGAATACTACTTTGCAGTAGAAATCAGTAAAAGTTTAGGACTTTCGAGTAATATCTTAGGCCAATTAACGGTCGTTTGTTTTGCATCCCCCTTCCCTACAGGAGGGAAGCACTCAAGAAAGAATAAAACGCGACAACAATGCCGATCACGTCAGTACGGAATTATCTCGCGTAGACGGGGAGATCTATTACACTGACAACACGTGCAAAAGGGACCGCTGTTTTTTTCTTGAGTTAATACATCACGCGGTTTGTTGGCTTTCAAATTTTTATGATTCCTCATGAATTTCTCCCTAGCAGCGCTGTTTTTATAATGAAAGTTTAGGAATTGCGTTTGTTATTGTTTCAATGAATTTTTACCGAACTGTATTCATGTGGACAAGTGCGTAGCACCCTCAATCGACGGAAGTGCATGAAAAGATGTATGAATGTCAATGAGGCTAAAGAGGTGTGTCAGAGTCGTAGCGTGTGGCGGTCCGTGGTCTCTGCCTACCCCCATGGGACAATGGCGTGAGCTTATGTGTGTCAAAATCAGTTGTTCCATATTAAACTGGAGTAGTTTAATATGGAACAACTGATTTTTTTCACTCCGATTGGTTTGCTCCCATAGTAAAAGTTGTTCAGTTTGACGGGTAGACTCTTAGTTTAAAAGGATGCTAATGATGTCAATTTCACCCTGTATAGTAGTGAAAAGGTCAGCTAGCAATGATCTAGCAGTACGATACGCCACATGAATACAGTTTTCGTCACACAGGGAGGCTCTTTCCTTGCAATCTTTCCTTTGTTTTAGTATAACATTTTTCAAAATCTCGCTTAATCCATGAGCATATTTAATCACAAAGGAATATTAAATAACAATTAGTTGAGAGAGTCAACCACTAATCCTCCTCCTGTCCTAGTAGTATGTGGTAAACGCCGATGATGAGAGTTCAAGCCATACCTAAAAGTAACACTACCTATTATACCTATGATGGATTTATACTGAATTTAAGTGACACCACCGGCTGCAGATTCTCCTCTCGAGAAGGAAACTCCTCTGCACCTCCAAAGTGACTGTGGCCCCCTGATTTACAAACTTAGTACTCATCTAGGTAGTCAGTTACTGACATCAGATGAGATACAAACTATCCCTATCAAGAATCTATTGCGTTTTCTGGCCGCAGTGAGAATTGGTAAGGAACTTTAAAAAGGGCGTTCACAAAGGACCAGCGATGGTCTACGTGGCACAGGCTCAATAAGCCTGTCAAGGCCCAAAACCCCCCTAAATAATAATAAATAATAATAATACCTAAAAGTAAACACCCAGACAAGCAGTAACACAAACTTAAACAGTAATAATGCTTTACCATCAAATAAATGAAAGAGCCTAATTACAAGCTGATTCAAATTCCAAAGTATATCAGGCGTTACTTTAACGAGTAAGCCTGGGATCCACAGAACCACCAAGGGGTAGGCAGTAGGCAATAAAACAGAGGCGATACGATGGGATCGACTCGGAACGAAATTATCTCATAGGAACGACGGCGATCAATTACTGGGGTGTCGGGAATTAGAACTCCACGGTCTACCATAAAATAGGTGAAGATTTGTTAGGGTCGCTTCAAAGTACCTAACTACTACCTACCTACCATTTATGGTTCTATTCAAGTACAGACCGCCCAAAATCTCTTGAAACATTAAATGTTAAAAATGTAAAATATGTCATGAATTTAGTTAGACACTCAACTACATTCGGTAAGTATGGCATCATAATATGACAAGTAATATTTTATGAACGTGTATGTGTTTACGATACTTAGTCATTATCCTCAGCACAAATCGATTACCATAATCCTTAATTAAATTATATATCATATTATCCTTAATTGGGGACATGGTAGTGTAAGTGCTTGCTACTATTATTGTACTCCAATAGGAGCTTCTTCTTCTTCTTCTTCTCTTTCTTATCGTGTGGGCAGAGCCCTGGTGTCAGAGTTTTTTCAGTCCGCCTTATGGCCTCTGACGTGGTTTTTATGTAACGTATACTACCAACAGAGATAGTAGCCGGGACCAACGGCTTAACGTGCCATCCCAAGTACGGAATCATATCTCTTTTCAGATAATTAGGCGATTCAGCCTGCAGTGTCCTAACCAACTGGGGAAAAACGCACAAAGTGACATTTCCCTAGTTGTCCCCATGGGAATCGAACCCACGACCTTCGTTTCGAGAGCCAATGCTCTTAACTATTTGACCACGGAGGCAGTTTGGAGCTTATATACTTACTTTTCGAGAGAAAATCCGTTTCAAAAATCTTCTAATTTATAAATAGTTCTAGTAGGTATTCGTTGATTCAAAGTTCATTGTTCTTATTACACAGTATTCTGTGAATTATAATAAGTGACATACTTATCATACTTTAGGACTGGTGGTAGCCTATACGGAGGAGAGCTTGCGTCTCAATTACGGTTCGATTCCTGGCCTGTACCATTAACACTAAGTTCTACGGAATTTATGTACTTACGGCTGTATTTGTCATTAGCACTAGCTCGGCGGTGAAGGAAAACATCGTTAGGAAACCAGCATACACGAGAATGAAAAAAGATACCTGCCATAAGTACGGAGGTACGTGTTAATAAATATTAACGAGCACAACAGACCAGCACTGTTCGCAGTGCTACAATAAGCCATGGCCTCAGGCCACGCTTGCAGTGGCCCTCGTCAATTTAAAATTAAAAAAGTATACTTCAGGAAATATAGAACTAGAAAGACAAGTATCATCTGAGATGTTACCTACGTAATAAATAATTAATTAATTTCATTACCGTACCCACTGCTCAATTAAATTCGTGCACCTAACATGTTTCGTAATTCTGGAGAGAAGCGAGATCAAAATGCGGATTAAATACGAAAACGTAGCGATTACGAAACGAAACCGACCCCGCGGCGCCATTAAGGATTCTGCAAACGAATTGGGGACATCGAATCGACAAAATTGAGCTCGCCTCATCTTTTCTTACATCGTGTGTTTTCGTTCCCAAAAGACAAGTATTTTAATATTTTTCCTGGCTCAAGGGAGCGGACCGCTGTTTTGATCTACGACTCGCCAAATACTGTTTTTTTCCCTGTACATAGAATATTCTCCCTTATTCCTTTTGCGAACATATAATTTTGTACACAGAGCTCAGAAATGATGGAATATTTTATGAATGAGTCTTTACAGTGAAGTCAGATGGCGGGCATTTAATGGGTGGCCTTTTCTTTTCAACTTACACGTGAAGCGGGTTTTAATATCCGGGAATTAAAATTACCTGAAAAAGAAAAATTATTCGTTAATTATTGTTTCACCATTTACAGCACTGTTTTGTTGTGATTCGACACTTAACGTAGTGCGAAAAGTATCATAGTTTCTTGAGAAAAATAACTTTAAATTTCTGTGAATAATTTTTGGAGCTGGAAAACTGCTAATACCTATGACGGAAATTAGCAACAAAACCCGGTAGCTCGTATGATATAGTTTGTCCCTCCAAATATTTGAAATATCGTTTTTCTTAATGCCATTAGCATAAGCCAACATCGTAAATTAACGCTAAATAAACATTTCAATTCATTTTCATTTAATTTTTTTTTTCATTTTTCATTCCATAGTGTGGGACGCCCTGCTGCCCGCTTCAGCGGCGGGCGTCTATCTTTTTTAGGTCGACTGTCCACAGACGACCTAAAAAAGATAGCGGGGAGCGACTGGATGAGGAAGGCCGAGGACAGAGTTTTTTGGCGCGCCTTGGGAGAGTCCTATGTTTAGCAGTCGACGATGATAGACTGCTGATGATGATGATGAAACATTTCAGACCAAATAGATGATAATACAATATATCAACTAAACAGTCAAGAGATTATTCCAATTACAGCTATTATCTATCACATTACTTGGATTACACCCAGTTTCCTAGTAGGTAGTTCTACTAACAATGGACTATCAATGACATTCGCAGACATCGTAATAGATGGGTCGATAGTCCATGTTCATAATAAATTAGGAACTTATGTCAACAAGCATAGCAATTATTGCAAGCATTACTGATATTGTCGGTATTTGAAGTTTAGGTCAAATTTTAATATTCTGTTTACTGAACGTACAAAATGATTAATTTAGTGATTATTTGAACCAATAAATTGGTGTCTAATCCCAATAGAAGGTTATGAACCTCGTGAGTTATGCTATGAGCCTATGACACTTGCATGGAATAAATAAGATTCGTGATTGTTTCACTAAAAGTACATACACACATAATGTATGCTCACGGCTATATTCCCCGAGGGGGTAGTTAGCAGAACTACTACTAAAAGTATATGTATTTATATAAAAGAAAAATACGCCTACTATTTTTCTAATAAACGAATACAATGCACCCAATAAGAAAACGAAACTAAAATAATGATAACTAGCAAAATCGCGCAAATTAGAAGCACTAAAGGAATCACCACTTTCCTTTCTTCGCGAAAAAGGGAGGAATAGCGTATCATCAGGGTACGGAACGTTGGTATTCCACCTCGCCTCGACACACAAAGGATGTTTGCAAATCTCTTTCAAGGTAAACACTAACTGATCGGATCAATGTAACCCTCTCTTTATAGCTTGCACAGATAAGCGCTTGATATAATATTATAGAGATATTCGTTTACTTTTTGTTTTATATAAGGTAGGTACCTACTTTTAAAATACCAGCTACGTTTTCAATGTTAGAAAGTAGTAGTATTGCGTATAAAGATTACGATAGCAAAGAAATTTCGTGCTCTGGAATCGGTTAAATTTATTAGAGACAATTAAGTAAGTAATTTTAAATATCTAATTGCTTCTACGTCTGTTGACTTTTACGTTGGTCTCTTCCATAAATTCTTAACAACAGCATGAAGGAATTTTTAATCATCATGGTTGAGTAATTACAGTCCAACGGACGCATAAAAATTATCATAACCGCTTTGTTCACAACTCTTCAACGCAGCCGTAAATTCGTAACACAAAAGGAAACAATTTCTCGGGACGCAAGTTATTCTGAAGCAACAATGAGAAAATTGGTGACAAAAAACGACCCACATGATGTGGTGTCAACAAAGATAATACGTATCGTGATATCGGGGTCCCTCCATTGCTATTGTTGTAGCTAAGCGCGGCCCTGATCCAGGGCTCGCCAGCCCCGGACTCGTTTGTCCCGGCATATCCTTCGGCAAACATCGCCGCAACCCGAGATTCACTAGACCTTTACACAAGAGCTTTGTTGAGTCGCCCGAGGATATAAAAATATAAATAAAACGTCTTTTTTCTCATCCCGTGTCCCGAGATTATCGCAGGGCGCTAAGATTGTTATAGGTTGATATTGTTTTATCGTAGGATATTCTTGGATCGTTGTCGGGTAATTCTAACAAGATTGTCCCGATATCCTATCTAATATCAAATGGTGTGACAAGACAATTTTTATTCATAATTGTCAAAGTATAATCACAAATATTTGACTAAACCTTAAACTAAACATTTTTTCGTAACCGTAGCAGGATCTAAATTTAAAAAGCCTCGTCTCATTAAATAACTTTCCTCCAAATCCGTAGTCAACCTGCAGTCACGAGTATTTTCAATCCAACCCGATAGGGTTTTTCTACATTATTATAATAATAACATCAGTCCAAAATCCAATAACCAAATTCGAAAACAGAAACAGTTTAACGACAATGCACTTCTCACAAGTAGGTGGTATACTCGAATTTAGAGTGTAAAAGACGACAGAACAACTTCAACGGAAACATCCAATAAAAGATTGTTCACCAGTCGTGCACTTCAAAACTGAAAACTTGGTTAGCCCGACGAGTCAAGCAATCGGTTGTCTAACTCGCCCGACTTATCGCCACTTCGATATTAGTTCGCACGTGATCGATTTAGCAGGCCAGTTTGACAGTTGCGATGGTGACAGATGACGCCAGACGCCATATAGCGGGGGTGATTTGTCTTCAACTTTGCAATATTAGATCGGCTTCAAAGTTAAGTGATTCCGTTCAAACTTCTTAAAACATAATAAATAATGGATATTTCAATCTAACCACCCTTGACTTGCTTCTTCCAGATAAGTTAACAGGGAAAAAAGCTAGAGCGTAATAATAATCGACGACAAGGAAAGTGTCAATTAATGACACGAAAACTATTAGTCGCCAAAGTAACACAAAATCCATAACTAAACCTTATTGCTTTGTAATAAATACAATATTGTTCCGACAACGGAGCGGTTTAGAGGCAAGTGTTAAACGCTTTTACTGTCATTCTCGTGATTAATTTGTGTCGGGGCTGTCGCGTTAATGGGCTAAAATAATTTAGTGGGCGGCGGCTTTGCTTATTTATTATCAAGCTTCATAGTTCTACAGCTTATAAAGGTTGGCTTTAATAATCCTTTGGGACCATAGAGTACATACCCTAAAGTCTTTTAATGCGAGGTGAGAAAATTGTGTAACCCTTCAATGCCACACACTGACACATAGAATATGCTTTGAAATTACATTTAAATCCTACATAATATTATAATCGTTGCTGACGTTAGGGATCGTGTAACTTATGAACGACTTGACCAATTGAAGTCTTTCACAATTCACACAATATATTTTGTGACGTCGATGATATAAATCTAAAAAAAATAGGCGTAAGAACTAGCGAGGTAAAAGCTACATACTTTAAAACAGGACAACAAACGGATATTGGTACAAATAATGAACTATTGATGATCATATAAGAAGTCTATAGGGTACCCAATGTTTGGGCCTAACAATGTTTTCCTCAACTAGAGAAAACAACTAAGCCTCTCTAATGTAAACAGTCCATGAGGTACAGTCACAAGTAATAACGAGATTTAAAAATGTGTTCCCGGCTTAGATTAGACAATTAGTGGTTGTCGTATAAAAACCATCTGCTTATTGGATACGTCATAAATAGTGAAAATTTTGCTACATGCTTTATAAGAATGATATTTGGTATTGGTGGCCAAGTTATAATTATCCTAAATATTTCCGTACGGCGTCCGACTTCTTCCGGCACCAACCCAGTCATAAGAAGCAACTAATTCCTTCAGGCATCTTACACTTACACGTCTTCGACGCCCAAACTCCGTTTCTGCCGGTTATAGCAACTGCATTTGACCCTTACTCTGATCGTATTGATCTCCTATTCCATCAGACATAGGAGGATAAGATCGAGAGAGTGAATCTGAGTTTAGTGCGTACCACAGATCACAAAAACTAAAGGGAGATGTGAAAAGGGGGCGGGGCCAGTGTCTCAGCAATATGCGCAAAAACGAAACACATTGCTCGCGACGGTAAGGATTCAATATATTATGAGGCTGAAAGCCAGTCGAGGTATTATGTGTAAATAGTTTACAATGCTTGCGTAGTACTAAAGATTATTCAAACGTTGAGTTCTGATACCGCACTGGATAATGAGCACATTCAAGCTAACAAAATACTTTCTATCGCGTGGTACTGGTGGTAAAGCGACACTCGGTTTCGTACTCAGCACGTTGGTTGGCATCTCTCTAGATCTCTATAGTGCACAACAAAATATCCTGCGTACCAGACTGCTTTTCTATAAAGAGTCGTATTCGAAATCAACTAGGAATCCATCATTATCAACATCATCATCAGCCTATAAACGTCCCACTGCAGAGTACAGGCCTCCTCCACCCTCAGGGAAGGTGTATGGGCATCAGTCCACCACGCGTGACCAATGCGGATTGGTAGACTTCACACACACATCAGAATTTATTCTTCAGAGTATGCAGGTTTCCTCACGATGTTTTCCTTCACCGTTTAAGAGCAGTCGGTGTTACGTACATAAGTTAGAAAAACTCATTGGTACATGACATGTTTTCCGTGCGGATTCGAACACGGAGCCCTATAATTGGGTGTCCATACCTCTCCGCAACGCGCCACCGACGCTCTATCGAATCCATAATCCTTAATAATTAATTTGAATAAACTCTGACACCAGGGCTTGCCCACACGATAAGAAGAAGAATAATTAATTAGGTATCCTGCGTATGATACTGACTGGTCCATCAAAATAATGCTACTTATCAGCTCAAAAGCGAAACTAATTCAGCGAGGACGTAGCCGCAACAAAAGCTAGTTATATTTAGTTGTTCAACAATTAGTAGTGGCGACTGTACATCGTCGATATGTTTATGCAAATTTACTGATTAGAGTTTGTTGGTTTAGGTCACTATTAGTCGAGTACAAATACAATGTTACATACCTCTACAATTAGTTGAATATCGATTGTTCGACATCGTTTTATTTGTTATTAACATTCGACAATGTACCTAACAGTAGTTGTTTTAGATCATAGATTAGGGATTGAAAGCGACTGAATAAACTGTTTGTATACGTTAATGTATTTTCTTTTATCAGCTTTAAATCTTTTTATCGATTTTACATTAGGAATGAGACCACCGAAATTATCACCATTTGTTTTCCCCGAACAATTTGAATACTTAAAGTGTTATGTATTGTCGCTAATATAATTTGTTTTTATTCAAGCAATATTTATTTATTCCTAGAGTATTTTTTTCTTAATACAATATAACATTTTACTTCACCATTTATATGTATTTATGATTATTATCAGCCAGTTCTTACTAACGCTTCTCGTAAATTTTTAATTATTATATTACGCATGTGTCGTAACTTACATATACTTATACAGCGTGGTAACGGTATAACCGCGATTTTTTTTTTATGTTAATCAAATTCCGTTGAAACATATTAAAGAAAACAAATATCCTTTGAGATATTCGTATTAACTTGCCGCACATACCTGTCCTTCGCCACCGCACCCCGCGTACTCATTACTCTATTATTTCTAAACGTGACGTAATGACTGTGACGTAGGTATTGATATTATCATGAGCCGTGTGCGTAGCTACAGAAACATTTAGAAGCGGCAAAAATAATAAGAAAAATGATCGAAAAGGTGTGAAATTGATTTTACTTTTTTCAGTTTCAGTTATTCAGTTACACTATAAAAAAATTAAATAGTTTTGCGAAAAAGTCTTTTTTCAATAATAACAAAGACCTGATACGAACTTGGAAAATATTTTTAGAGAACATCTAAATCTATTAATAGACTGCTCCATGGAATTTTATGTTTCGCGCCATAATTAAACTCCACCCGATAAACAACAAACTTGAGGTCGAATCAGCGTCACGCAACAGCTAACTTAGAAGTGAAAAGCCGCTAGGAATACGATGTAACTTGTCTGATTTCAGTGGAACTTCGCTCAATCGCCCAACTTGCCTCGAACTTTCCTCACAACGGATCGGGGGCACAATGCTTCGAGAAACAAAAGAGCTCTTCGCAATACTTAGCTGTGTACTGCGGGCCGCATCAAAGTGAGCAGTCGGTAATTATACATGCATTTTACGGTCACAAAATTTAAAAAATAATTAATAAAAAGAAACCTAACTAATTAAAACTGTATAACCGCACATTGCAATAATTACGGATATAAAGACCTCTTTCTTTAGGTGGATTATACTGTATTCTTTTAGTATGGGTTTAGTGTGATAGAAGACAAGTGAAGTTATTTCGGAGTAAACACGTATAGTTATTCTTCTATAAATCAAAGTTTGGTCGAATTCGGCAGAATCGAATGTTTTTATGCTGTCAAGTTTTATTATATGATTAACGTCAAGCTTAGCACAAAATTAATTGTCGTCTGTTTGATGTACTTATTTACATCTTATTTTGCACCCAAGTGTACAAAAGTTCGCGAACTGAGTGCTGTCATCATTTAAGATTAGTTTAGTATGAAGCAGCTATTAAAAGAGCATCAAGTTTAATTTTAATAGAATTAGAGACAACGGTGAGAGCCTTTTAACAAAGAGATCCATTTGTAAAAGCTACATTTAAACTTTTCGACTAATTTCGTAACTTCTACCAATGTTTTTATCCAACTCTGAATTAAATATTGTAATATAATGAACTGGTTTAGGAATTTTATAACGTTCGTATAATCTTTTCATAAGTATATTAAATAAAGCGCCGGACAGTTTGTCTGGAATATCATGTCACATCTGCCATTATGTCTCTTAATATAAAGGGCACGAATAAAATGTACATTTTTACGCCACATTACATTACCAGACGAATTGTCAAATTGGTACGAGTTGACACGGAATGGTGTCCAAGAGTACGGCACCCTTAATTAAAGCTCTTTGCATCCCATTTCCGCATATTTTCCGCGGTAACCCACTTCTTTTTCTTTCGTGTCAGCATGACTACAGAATATGTGAGGCATGAGCTATGACAGTCACTCATACACCGTAGTGAAAACATTAACCAGTCGGTATCCCACTTACATCGTTTCTAATAATCTGCGTTAAGTGTAAGGTTCGGCGGCCTGTTAGCATAGAACTAGAAACCTATATAAAAAAACTCGTCTCTATTTTAGTAAGGTTTCCTTCGGTTGTTTGTTTACAACCCAGTTTATGAAATATTTATGTAAACTTTTGTGAGGCATGTATACCTATATCTACTTAGAAACTCGTACCTATATATACGATCAAGGGTTTCATCTTATATTCCCTTTGATATTAGATAGGGTTGTCAATTTAATGAGTTCTTTAGAACTGACAGCGGTCAGAGATAATTTATGCTTTTCAGTTTAAATGTTAAACTAAACATTTTATAATATTCATACAAAAAATTTGATATTCTAATATCTGTGTACTTATTTAAATGAAAGGCACCATTTGAAACCATGAAACCATTTGAATTATTTTAAAATGGCCCAATATTTATCGTTATAACCGTGTCGTCACTCCAACGACTTCACATAGTAGTAGTGGCAACCCTATAGACATTAAGAGGCCAAGTTTTCTTGTTTTTTCGAATCCCTTACCGTCTTGTTCCCACCCGCTCACCCAAAACTCGCAAGATTAAGCTATATTTACACGATCAATAGGAGAATTTGTATGTAGGGGTCAGTGGTATTAGGTAGTATTAGGCCATTGTTGATAGACTGAAAATGTTTTTTTTCTCACTGAAAGATACGCGCTCCTACGCGCGAGACTTTGCTATGTCGCGCTACAATGCTCCACAGGAAATATATCCGATTGTGTTGATGATGCTATTATTTGTATCTCTTTTCTAAATATAACTCTTCAAAGTACAACGCATTCAATTAAGAACTTCAATCCGCAATGACACTATGCAAGCATGCTAGGGGTGTCGGTTAGCTAGTTGCCTACTGCTCAGGGCTTCAATGAACTGTTATCGTTAGGGTTGATATAAAGCAACCTTTTTTAACAGAGTTGAATCTTTAAGGGGGATCTTCTTTCTTTTTTCTTTCTTCTTTCTATCTCTTTCTTTCCCTTTTCTTTTTTTATCTTTCTTCTTTCTGAGGGTAGGCACCTCACAGTCTATATACGACCCACTGTAGGGCACAGGCCCTACAGTGGGTCCTATATAGACTGTGAGGATGATGATGAATCTTTAAAATATTTGTTGTCCCGAACCTAATACTTTTTCAGTAAAATTGGTCTTTATGTTCCACCCAGGATACATACTCAAGCCTATCGTCCCATTGGAGTAGTAGTAGTGATAAATTTATAATTCATTGCCACAAAAGGTATGCTCGTGAAGAACGTAGAATAGCAATAGATGCCTTCAAGATCAGTTTCAATAAAAATAATTAATCGAACTATCAATTTTAACAATATAACTCACTACAAATAACATTCAAATTGGTGATCACTAACACAAAATCTTCCAACATTTGTACGAACAAGACTACAAATACATTAACAGCGCAAACAAGACCATAACTCTCTATTATTTCGATCCAATACTCTTCGTTCCGAATTGGTGCGTAACACAGTGTAGGTATTTGTAACTCTCGTTAGGAAATATTCTGAGGGTTATTTCTCTCAACCCTTGTTTATTATAAAAGTCCCTTAACAGAGCTCCTGTGTCTGCGACTTACGTATGAAATTCGTTCGATTGGTGGGTGGTAAGGTAAAGACCCTTGTAGGTCCTGGCTTAGCGAAGCTCCAAGAGATCGATGCCACGTCAACCTACGTCTTATTCTGTTTTGTAATGCCGGCCAATATAAGTATACATGATATTTTTATACATTTTACGAAGTGTATAGATGACGAGTAGGTTTCCTTTATTTCCAAAACCCAAATGAGATTTGGTTTAAATAATATGTTCATTTTAATATTGTTTCTTTTTCTATATTGTGAATTGCATTTTAGTGGTTTCTTTGTATTAACTGTTTTGAGAATATTAATAGGCTTCTAAAGAAATCACTTTCCAGTGCATTTAGAACTAAGCGGCCAATTTTTGTATCCATTTATTACCCTCGATTTTTTAAATATAGTAAAACACGTTTCACGTACAACATTGCTGTACATGTGCTTAAAATAAAAATATCGTCTGTGTTGTTTTTGCTTAAAGCGGGGTTTTATTATTGTGTAACTTTACAAGATTCAATCGTTATCAAATCGACATGGTGTTTTTGAAAGTTCTTGGCAATTCTGCTTCTTAAATGAAGATGTTCTTTATATCTGAAGATAGCTTATTAGTCTAGTTATTAATTTGTAGATGACACGATTGTATCAAGACCTCCGCTTCTAAGTACCTAGTAGACGAAGTTGTATTACGTTATGCAATGCAACGTATTCGTTTCGTTCGAACGATCGTCGGTCTAACTCCTGAGGATGCTCCTTGGTGGAGCGAAACACGTGTAGAGTAGAAATTATTTGGTGGGCAGGTTGTATTGCATAACATAATACAACTTTGTCTACTAGGTATTTAGAAGCGGAGGTCTTGATACAATCGTGTCATCTACATATTAGTCATGGATTTCCGCAAAGTAACGCCTGATTAAATTAATTAGTCTAGTTATATCTTAGTTTTAGGATATTTTAGTTTTATCTGTTGTTGTTCGTTATTTCGTATGTTTAGTTAAATTAAGTATTTATGTTTAATAAATGAAGTCAATCAATTTCAGACAATGGATAAGATGATCAGAGAAACACAATATTACTCAAAAATCTCAGTACAGACAAATATATTATCGATACAATCTGAAACTTAGACAATAGCTCTACAGGTATCGTAACTCATGTCAATTCATGTTTTGCTACATCAACGTTGTCAATATACTGGCATTTCTTTTGTCCTGCAGTGTACAAAAGGGACTAATGCGCTTGTCATGCCGAATGAACTGTAACTATTGTTTTCGTCCGTGAAGCTAACTGTTTGGGGTTAACAGACCGGCTAAATCCTTCTGTTTTAGGAAATTTTTTACGCGTTTCGTTGAATGTTTTCCTATAAAGATATAACAAACTTTTTTTTATCTTACGTAAATTTATTTGTGTCTTCTTGGGACCACCCAAATTCTTCCCGTGGGTGTCGTACGAGGTGAATAAGGTATTAAAGGTTTCTTATGCAGTGTTTATGTGGGCGAAACCTCTCACTACTTGACACGTCATTCCACCCTGAAACTTAAATTGCTAAATATAAGCATTGCTACAACTAAATTCCCAAACAGAAAGTTGGTAGTTGTAGCAATGTTTCTGACCACCCCGACAGGGATTACGGTCGTAAGTTCATGTATGTACACACGGCGACACATCAAGCTATACAAAACCAACATAAGCTGGTCGCGCGTAGGTCGAGTAACGTATGACTTCGCGCGGCCAGCTTATGTTGGTTTTGTATAGCATGATGTGTCGCCGTGCGTACTAGCGTTAACCCGCGATTTCGTCCGCACAAATTATATACCAGGTTTTAAGTCAGATCATAAGCTATCAAACAAAAATAGTTTCATCAAAATTGGTTTAGTCGCTTTCGCGTGATGCTCGATCAAACAAACAAACAAATAAACTTTTTTTTTTTAATTTACAGTTTTATAATAGTATAGATTTATTTGTAGCTTTTGTTAGTATTTACACCGCTGTTGACTAATAAAGGGAAATATGTGACGAAGTACCTTCATTTATTTAATACAGCTTTTGAGAGTTACGCGGTAAGAACCCGTTAAATTATTAATATTAATTATAGTTCATTTATTTGATTGAAAATATATTATAAAGGTAATCAAATCTAGTGTTCATTCATCCATTCATCCATCGCAGCCCTTGATCATTTTGTCTTAGGACATTACCTCCTCCATTTTTCTCAATGACATTCTGTCCCTCGCGCTCTGCATCCAGTTGGGACCCACGTGTCTCCTAATATCATTGAACCATCTTTATGGTGGGCGGCCTCTATACATCACTTGGTTTCTCTAAGCCTCTAATCCAGCGTTCTTCTTGTCCAACGCTCAGTATCCATACATGCAACATGTTCTGCCCGTCTCATCTTCCGGCGTTCTTTGTGGCTAACATGTCCACGACCTTTGTATTTCGCCTAATCCACTCATTGCACTTACGATTTACCAGAGTGATGCCGAGAATTGATCTTTCCATTGCTTTCCAAATCTTTACTTATAAAGCAGTTAAGTGACTGACTTTTGTGACTGACAGACAATGCACAGTCTAAAATGCTGAAGATAGAACATGAAATTTGAAATATTACATTCTACGGAGGATGTAGAGGTGCACTAAGGAAGGATTTTTCGATATTCTAATTTCACGCGGACGAAGACGCAGGCAAAAAGTAGTCTAGTATAAACGTGTGTTAATATTTAAAAACCTACAAAGCCATTTTTTTAACATTTGAGTCTATTCACTTTAAAGCCAAAGAAATGGAAACAACGTGAATTGCCGTATCATTCAAAATTAATGTATTAAACAAAATCAATATCGGACGGGACACAACACACCTGTTCTCAGTCACCTAGCGACGCGGTTACAAACAAAGTTCACTCATAGTCCAAACGAAGTCCCACGAATCAAGTTATTTTGATCCTTGTGACGTTAACATAAGAGTTGTGATCGAACATTTGGGTTAAAATAGGTAACATTAGAAAATTATACCTAATAAACTATGAGTAGTTATTTTGAAATCCGTTTGAGTTCTACATCCATTTATAAATTCGAGGTAACAATGTTTTCCTTTTTATTATGAACAGTTTTATTTCGTCTTGATATTACAGCCCTTTACACTAATACATTCATGAATAACAACACCTTTTAAGTTCAATAAAAGGTTTTAAAGGCTAGTTTATTAGGAAATTTGGACAGGAAAAAAAAACTGGAGTGTGATGTCAGTACTATACCTAATTATAATACCATCGTATCTAACAAAAGTCTATTACAATTTTTAAAGTTATTACTAGAGTTGTTTGGTGGACGTAACACATTTATGGCGCTAGCACGGTGGCACGCGATGTGGCATGCTCGACGTGCTCTATGCTCTACCACGACTCTAGATGTTGGGTTTACCCTGTCTAGTATTATTGTTTAGTAGTCTATCAAGCGAGACAATCTTTATTCATCATCATATCAGCCGATAGACGTTCACTGCTGGACATAGGCCTCCCCCAAGGATCGCCACAACGACCGGACCTGCATTGCCCTTGTTAGAATATTAGATTTTATTTAATTGAATGATTCGTGAGTCGAGTCATGAGTCGTATCATGAGTTTGAATCTAAATTATTAATATTAATCTAGTCATCTACATTTCATTTTTAGACTGGCAACATCTATTAAAAACCAAACCATTGTTGACGATGTTTAGTAACTTATTTTGGTGAATCTTGTTGTAATTGTGATATTATTTATACAGTTATAATCATCCTAAAATCATAGTATAATTTGTGAAGTAATAATTATAATTTAGAAATGATTAAGTACGTATTATAATACTGTAAACAAACTTCATTTCCTGGATGGATTTGCCGCCATTCCGAACCATCGTGAAGTGTGGTGGTAAATCTATAAAAGAGGTGGTTTGTCATAAAAGGAGGAATTCTACCAAAGATCACAGAGGTGGTCACGCTGCCCAAGTATAGGAGGACACTAGTGAACCAGAAGTAATGTAGAATCAAAGATATAAAATATATTCAAAGATATATTAAGGATAGTCAAAGAATTAAATAATATTCGACTATTCTAATTCTGGCCTTTCATTTGAAATCATTTCTGTACATATACTTTCCTCATCCTCATTGTAGACCAGTGTCCTGAACTGGGGACGGCAGATGGGATGACGATGGTATCATGATAACCTTTCCTTTTCTTATGGGGCATCTGATCCAACATACACAACATACACATAATATGATAGGTTCGATACGATGTAGGAACACTATCAGAATATATTTAGCCTTGATGTGCTTTAATTATATTAAATTATATGATAAATTGGTCGAATAGTTTATGAACCTAATCCTGACAATATGCCATGAATATTATAGCCCCTAGCTCTCCCTATAATCTGACACCCTCATCCAACGGGTTCCCGCCGCCTTCATCACGTCTTCACAATCTTTATAGATGTCAGAAAATACGAAAGCAGATGAAAGAAAGTTAACAAGTACTCACGGCGACAGATCAACTTTAGTATTGTTTTATAATTCGCCCTACGTTAGAAGATGGTTCGAATTCCATTAGGTTATTTAAGTCTGTTTACTACGAAGTACCATAACTACTAAATTATTTAAGGTAACTATGCAATATTTTCAATGTAAACATGGTTTATAAAGAATTCGTTTTCAGAATCATATTTCATGAAGAGTAACACGACTAATAGCCCAGTCATTTTACGGAGTTTTGTTAAGTGGGGTAGGGAATAATTACTAATTGGACTTTTAAACAGTAACCGGAACCATTAAGTGACAAAAGGACTATCTTAAAGCGTATTAAAAAAAAATTCGCTACGCAACATAGAAATCAAAATTATGTGTCACAGAAGGATTTTAAATTATTAATATTAATACCAATGCACTCATTTGACTTAGATTTAACAATGTAAATTATTTTTGAGCAATAAAATAGTCAATGAAATTTAAAAAATGAGGTATTTATTAGAAAATACGGATGTATTTTTCAAAACCATCTAAATAGACAAAAATATTCACACCACGTTTGTAGTATGTATAATGGTAAAGCCTGAAATATGTGCAAAAAAATTTACCGTCAGGTTTTTTAGAACGAGATAATAGCTAAATTTTAAAATTGGAACTGTTGCTGACGTGATTTTTTTTTAATATTATTACATTTCTAGGCTCAAATTGGCTCTTCAATATTATCCGAAAAAAATTTCAATTACTAATTAGTCTCGGCTCAAACCGTAAAATGACTGGGCTATAAAAATACATTGCATTACAATACATTACTTAGTACGTCATTGTCTTATGATGTTCCAAATAAAAATAAACTAGCCTTTTAACTACGGAACCATTTTAGCGTTAGAACGTTATGTTCCTATCTAAATGGCCCTAAAACAACAACAAGCCTGGCAAAGTAAGCGGAAACGAAAATATTGACAGTGTTAACGATCTGTTCCGCGGGCGAAATTTTTAAGTGGAAATCATTCTAATTTGATGTAATACATATAGGTGCTTGAAAATTTGTTCACTAAAGAAACAGGGTGTTATCGGGTTTTTGGTATCATCATAGTAAAGTTAATTATAAGACCATTTAAAATTAAATTTTAATAAATAAATAATTATAACAATGATTTTAATTCTATATTGTTGTATATTTTATTAAGATAGTATTATTGTTAGTTTGACAATGTCCTAAAACATATAAAATATCAAAATTTTTATTAAATAGCAGTATCTGAAATATATTTTTTTATGTTAATTTCCGAAAAGTTTGAGTTACGAAAATTATCGAAATTTATAAAAAATCAAGTCACACAACAAAAGTCATACAAATAAAACTACGACAAACACAAAGCCAAAAAACCATAGTCACATGAAAGGTAAATGTTTTGCAGAAAAAAGTACACTAAAGTAAAGAGACCAATAGAGGGGCAACTCGTCAAAGGCACAAAAAGCCTGGCCCATTACAAGACACACGTCCCCGGAAACCACAAAAGACCCAATTATGCTGGCGTGTGAACTCGAAAAAGGGTTGGACCAAAACCGTGTTGAGCATTATATTTCCAACTTTTTGAGTGCAATTTTAATGAGCTGAAAGCAGGCGACAGTTTTGTGACCAATTATGGTTTCTCATGCATGTCATTAAGCACAAATAAAATTAACAATTCGATTTTTTTACAAGTATTATACTGCACTATAAAGATAAATATTCAATAACCTTGTAGATTTTAAACATGATTTTCAAGAGTAATTTTCTTTGTAAACATGAACAATTTAAAATCAAGATAGGTAAGTAATATAATATTCACAGAGCATACCGAGCAGATCTAATGATTGCTGACAGTATTATTCAGGTCAAATCACCTGGAAAGAGCGGAATTGACAGGCACGCGTCAAATTTATCACCACCACCTCCACGTAGCAGCGGGAAATGTGAAAAATTTCAAAAGAGAGAAAATAAATGGTTCAAATACGAAGGTGTCATTGATCACGCTAATTTGTAACGTTGCAAAGAAAAGAGAGAGATTTTAGCATGTTTCGCCACCCGTGCAGATAAATTTTACTCACAACTTGGTTTTGCCGAGATCACTTACTTGTTAAAATAAATGGAGATTCATGTTCCAATAAGACCGTATTTTACAGTTTATCGTGTCGATAAAATGTATTTTATCGATGACAAAGTTTAACAAAATTTGTTCAATAATGGTGCTTTATGCTTGATTTAATAACTGCAGCACGTGGCTTCCATTATTTTGTGATATTATTTACAACGACGGCTGCATGGTAATATGGCTGATATTAAACTTCAAGTGTTCAAGCATAAAATGTATCTTCATTTTACGCTTTAAAAAATACATGAGCATAAGTGTAGTTTCATATTTATTTCTCAAGAAGTAATGTATTTATGTAGACTGTAGAGTTGGATGTAACCAAATAATATCCTCACAAGGCAAGAAGCTCATCCGACCCTGTTAACAGCAATTAATACAGTTGACGTCGTAAAATTATTCTTTCAGCTTTTCGCAACATAAACTTTGCCGGTGAATAAATCACGGGAGAAGTTGGTTTGAAACACTGGACCTCGGCGGGAAAAATACGCCATTTTCATAAGGGGAAAAACAATAACTCGAGGCGTAGTGCAAGGGCCGCTTTTAAGGCCCATAAATCAAAACATGGGACGGATATTTTCGGTATAACGCCGGGCGAGCACTTTCAGTGCGGGATTTTTTCGAGACACATCGGGATTAGTGTTGTTTTTACGATTCACTTCTACTTTCTGTTGTTTCTTTATTGGTGCGGTCGTAAAGGGACTTAAACGGGTTTCGTGTAGGGTAGTGTGGCCTCTAACATGTGTTGCGACGTGGGTTTGAACTGAATCGAATCTGACAACTAAAAATAACGGAGGTTTTATGGTCGTCTCATGGAACGAAACAATAATGTTGTAGTCGAGAATAGATATATTATTATATGAAATAACATTGCCAAAAGAGCATAAGAATATCTACAGATATAAACTAAATTTCATTTACTTCTCTGTATAATTCATGCCATTCATAAATTCAATATCTAACATCGTTCTCCTAGCACTCGCTTCAGGCACGAACGGAATGAGATTCTTCCTTTGTACCTTCATATTTCATCCACCTACTGGGGTTCCTGACGCATCTAAAATGCACAAAGTTATTGCACTACCAAAACAATCCTTATCCTATCAGATTAGAGTCCTGTTTGAATTGTACAGTTTCATAGAGTAACTAACACAATGTTCTGGCGCTGCACATAGTAGAATTTGCTTTTAGGAAATTTGGTTCGCAATAGTACAGTGCAGATAATTCAGTATGGGTACAGGCTCGGTCGAGATAGTAGTGCACAATGTATATTACATTTAGTCTGTGAACAAGGATTTAAAAGCTTCATAATCTCCGGTCGAGTTTGCGCCCGAGGACTGGAAATATTGTTGTTTTTTTTTTTTTTTTTTTTTTTTTATTCATAATGGGTTTGCGCTTGGCTTCATCTCTCCTGATGGGAAGTGTAGACGAAGCCGAGGATGTAACGCGCTCACCCAGAAAAAGCCTATTAACTCTTCTTTTGAAAATATCCTGATTGTATTTGCTTGGAAACACAGACGCAGGGAGTGAGTTCCAAACCTTACCGGTTCTCATTATAAAAGAGGATGCGAACCTTTTTGTGCGGATTGTTGGAATATCGACGAGTAATTATCGAGTGTAATTTTTTTATCAATTTTTATAAATTGTTTCTATCATCTGTGTTTTTTATCATCATATTTAGGGTACTTTTCAATGTAATTATTGCCAGACCGCTCTTAAATGCAGATGTTTTGACCACGTGGTACGCGACACCGTTACACTAGAAATTCTACACTAGCATTTTTAAACACCCTAAAAGTTCTTTTAAACAGCAATTTTTATTTCTATAAAGTTTGGAGATTCCGAGGCTTGTTACCGTGACAAATTGACGACATTTTTTCCCCAGAAGCTTAGAAGAGAATTAGCGTGATCAATGGCACTCTTCGGAAAGGATCTCCCTTTCCTTTCTATCTCACAAATGGATTTGTTTTTCCCGTATAAATGCTGTAAGCTTGCATTTCAGTTGCACTATCCTTTGTAGCAAAAGATAACTCAACTTTTAACTTAAAATGTAATTAAAAATTATAGTGGATAAAAGCAATAAAAGAACCAGTGTATTGTTTTTGTGGCATTGTTTTAATTGAAAGCTTTTAATCATTGTTAAACGAAGTAGATAAGCTTAAAAATGGGGAGAAACAACTTCTATTTACCTATAGGTAAGTTTGTAAATGTTCTTCGCATCTTTTCAACAGTATCTAACATCTTTCTTGACATCAAAAAGGAATCGTTACCTAGGATCTCTATCTACTATCTACCTTATACTACTAATGAAGTGAACCGAATAAATTAACAACTAAATCCATTGACGTTCTTTACTACAATGAACCACTCATTATAGAATAAACTAATTAGTTAGGTACCTAATTTGTTTGTTAATATTTTAGATAAGCAAAAACATACGTAAAGACAAAGCAGTGCACTCCACAACTGATTTCGTCCGATTGTGCCTGTGTTTATTCGGGAAGTTTTTTTTTTTTTTTAGTTTATTTACCAAGAAAAAGATACAATATTTTTTCACCAACTAAAAACCTTCCTACTGCAAACCTTAATCGGTTTAATCGCAGGAGGTGAGTCGCTGTACACAGCGTACCTGCGTGTTGTATTTTATTTACGTACATAAGTGTATATAAGTTACATACTAAGATGAGATTTAAGAATATATTTACTTTTTTTTGTTCTTACATTACATTAGAATACATTTAGAATATTGGGAAGCATATATTCTCTAGTACGTTGACCATATACATTTATACATGCAGGTAAGTCGTACATTAGTAAGTATGTTAAGTGACGTAAATTCTTAGGTATGTTTTTTTCTTTTAATGTGTGCAGTGTACACTCACAGTACTATCGCTACTGTTTCATAAATATTTGCTTTCGAGTTTGTCATTTTAAAATTTCTCAGCTATATACTTGATTAGTCTATTTGCCTACTTTCACTTAACAATAAAGTTTCGGTAGATTTGTGAACACCGCTTTAGTAATAGAAAAAAATAGTAGGTACAACACTGGGACATAAACAATTTAAGGGTGAGAGAAACGGCGTCGTCATAGAGAAGGCATCTCGTCCTGCCGATGACAATTATGAGACATAGCAGTTATGGATGGCAGAGGTCCGCCCCGCCCCCGGGGGGCCTAGATAACGCAATTACGGCCCTGTTATTAAGCGGCAGCTATTATTCATTGCTGAGACCACGAATTTATCAGAAAGAGAGCCAGCGTTATTGCTGCTTTACCAAAACATTCCCAAGCTGATGGTTAGTCACCGAAAATAATGTTATAAATAACATAGCATATATATTCTTTATTTGTATACAAAATGTATAACTTCAGAGAAGAGTAGAAAAGGCTCAATTATCAATTAATACTTTCACTGCTTAGAAAATGACTCTATTCTCAACGAAAAATTTCACGCTAGGCGTGTTTTTCAGCGGTGAAAGTGTTAATGTGATTTTTCCATACAATCGTAGAAAGGAGAACATGAATAGAGGCTTAGGCAGTAGTATTATAGTACACCAAATAATATAATATTGCTAATATAACCATAATAATATTTCATGACGGTGCGATCAATGTTGGTATCAATATAACATAATTATTTGGGTTTACTAGTAATAGCACGTAGTTTAATTACTCAGATTTGTGGATTTTCAATAATAATTTAATTAAATTATCGTTAAAATTACTTGTACCGAATTTTATCATAAATACATTACAGACTAAATAGCCCAGTCATTTTACGGTTTAAGCCGGGACTAATTAATAATTGATTTTTTTTCGGTATAGTATTTAAGAGCCAATTTGAGTTTAGAAATGTACCAAAATTGAAAAGAAAATCCCGTCAGCAACAGTTCCAAATTTAAAATTTAGCTATTATCTCGTTATAAAAAAACCTGATAGTAATTTCTTTTTGCACATAATTTAAGGCATTACTTCAAACATGGTGTAAATATTTGTGTCTACTTAGAAGGTTTCGAAAAATACATTCGTATTTTCTAATAAAAACATAATTTTTTTCCATTTAAATGCCTATTTTATTGCTCAAAAATAATTTATATTGTTAAATCTAATTCAAATGAGTGCATGGGTTTTAATTTTACTAATTTAAAAGCCTTCTGGGAATTTTTTAAATATGTTTTCAGATAGTCTTTTTGTCACTAAATGATGCCGGTTACAGTTTAAAAGTCCAATTAATAATTACTTCCCGCCTCTCATAACAAAACTCCGTAAAATGACTGGGCTAAAATGTCTGACTAGATAAGATTAATAGCTATACCTTTTATTTGATAGCTAGTTTTAAAATATGATGCAGTTTTTCAGACTTACCAAACAAACTCAAAAAACGAACGAGACCATTTTGAAAGAAAATGCTACTTTTCCCCCTGATCAATTTCTGTTTAGTTGTCGACAAATTGATTTCCCCGTTTAGAAATACAGTGTGGTCACCCTAACGTTTAAGGGTGTAGTAACTTTGGCGGTGCAATCTCTCTCAACGACTTAATAGAGAATCATTGCGATGGTTTTCTTAAGCCTACATTGACAAATGTTGAATGCATTAAGTGGCTACGAAAACGACTACAAATGCTACGACTGCTGCTACGCTTGCTACGACGTAGTGATCTCAACAAAAAACCAATTTTAAAGTTATTGAAACAGCCACATTGAAAAATATTTAATCGTAATTTTTTATGTATGTTTAATATACTAGTAATCAGGGATGACAATAACTTTTACATTTGATTCACTCAAATGTAAAATGTTTGTCATCCCTGTTGACGAACATATAAATTTTTTCGTTGTTTCTAATAAAATTAAAGTGAAAACTAACTGTAATTGACTATTTGGCCAGCCAACAATATTCTTTTGCATGCACTTGTGCCACTTTTGTACGTATGTTTAACATATATTGCAGGGATGAGAAACATTTTTTCCATATACTTGCTAAATAAAATTAACACTGTGAAATCGGGGTCGTTTTGAAGCCGGATCCTTCCAGCTTCCTTCCTATCATCTCCCGATGATATGCATATCATAGGCATATCGCTTCAAATCGACCCTGATAGCACTATGTATTGTCGACTACGTGCCAACAATATTCTTTCGAATGACACGCGTGCCAGTGGTTCACCACCATTAATCTAGATAATGCACGGTCATGTCGCCAGTCAATCAAACCACAAATTAATCGACCGCAGTTTGGTAAAGCATTCCACTCGGTCACGTTTCCTAATTACACGTATTATTAAAATTTAATTTAATTATAGAAGAAAACATAATTATGTTAATATACAGGGTGTAAAATAAAATGGGACAGTTACTTAAAGGGGTGCTTCAGACCATCAAACTGAACAACTTTCAATATGGGACCAATATTGAAATCGCGAAAACAAATGTCCCATACATTTCAGTCGAGTTATGTTTGCAGTTTTGTATGGGAAAGCGGATGTTTTTTTTTCCGATTTCAGTGTTGGTCCCGTAGTAAAAGTTATTCAGTTTGATGGTCTAAAGCACCCCTTTAAGTAACTGTCCCATTTTTTTACCGACTTCAAAAAAGGAGGAGGTTCCCAGTTCGACTGTATTTTTACACCCTGTATAGAATGTTGCATTACTTTAAAAGGTGATTGTACTCATGATACTGAACAACTTTCCCCAAGGAATCTATAGGATATGATTGCTTTGTCAGCACTTTCATGAAGTGAGACTGAATCAAAACAAGCCTCTTCATAACAATAGTACATTACAAACTGAGGGCAGGAAAGTAAGAAAGGTCTCAGATCTCATGTAATTGCTGACGAAACAAACATGTGATCTGAGGCTTTCTTATTTACTGCCCGAGGTTAGTACACTATTCTTCTCCTCAACGAAAGTTTACGCTTTCCGCCCGGAGGGATGAAAAATATTATGTACCGTTCAAAAAAGACGAAGAATGTTATTGTAGACTTTGTCTGAATAAAATATGAATTTTAGAATAGAATCGGTCAAAATGATAATGCCATAAAACCAATTTATTGATAAAAAGTGTAAATAAATTCTTCAACACTTTTTGATTTCCTCAGACCTTGTATTAAAAATTAGATATGTACTGCTTCTCTCATCGGGTCGTAATTCTAACTTTCATGTTCATGTAATGACAAATAAATAAATATTACAAAGAAAGAAATTGTAATAAAAATATAATTTGCAGAAAAAAATGTCATTGACCGGATTATGATCTTCAAAAGCAATAAATTTCTGATATTTTTAAAAATAATTTGCATCGTCTAGTTTAGATATAGCATCAAGAAAATGCGACACACAAATAGTTATTATACAAAACTATGTTAGTTCAGAAAAAATCCGGAATTACTCGCAAACACAATGTAACAAAATTTAGTATTGTTATTACAAATATTATTGATTTTTAAACATGTTTCAGCCATGTTATGCTATTTCGAATCAAATTAAAGATTGAAAAATTCTCGGGCGGGACTTGAACCCGCACTCTGGGGCCGAACCCGTAGTGGGCTCGGTGGCGAAATTGGATAACGCAGTTCCCCGGTTTGGAAGAGCGCAGGTTCAAGTCTCGCCCGAGACAAATTTTTCAATCTTTAATTTGATTAGTATTGTTAGTTTCAATTTTGTAGCTTTCTCTTCGGCCTGACTGAATCACTGACTGACAAGAGGTAACGCACAGTCTATACCACTGAAGATTGAAATATATTCTACAGAGGATGAGGGGTGCACCCTTAAGAAAGGATTTTTCGAAAATCTACACCTCAAGGGGTGCAACGGGACGTTGAAGTTTTCCAAAATAAACACGAAGGAAGTCGCGGATAAAAGCTAGTAACTGCATATAATCTTTAATTTAATTCCCAAAATAATGCGCATAACAGCAGACAAAGTATTAAGATATTCCGTTCGCAACGTCGAACTCCCCGAATTATTCACGACGTAAAAGCGCGTTTCTTCCAAGCTATTTCTTTATTACAACCATTCCGGGCGCCGTCCTACCTTATTTCACATATTTTATTGTGCTCTTTAAGGTTTACTGAGCACCTATAAACAAGAACACGGCAATAACAGCATTGCTTGTTTCACCTGTAAGTGTACTTTTGTGTAATTAGGCGTTTCCGTTTATTGTCTTGGAAAATGTATATTTACTAAAACTGATTACAGGGTAAATTACGATTTGCCAGTATACAGGGCGTAACAAAACACCCTAGTATAATTTAAAGGGGTGTTTTAGACCATCAATCTGAACAAGTTTAACTATGGGGAAAACCTCAAAAAAATTTAACAAAACCCTGTTTTTCCATACATTTAAGTCGATTAGGTACTGCAGCTGTGTAAATTCTGCTTTTTGCTTTCTGCCAGTCTGCTTTTTGTGTTGTTTTTTGACATTTGACTTCATTGTGAAAGTTGTTCAATTAGATGGTCTAAACCATGTCATTAAATATTACTAGGTTGTTTTTTACAACCTTTATAACACCATGGAAGCGTGGATTTAAAGCTAAGAATCGAAAAGATTGAAAAGTAAAATGTACATAGGTATAGGGACAGAAAAACTAATATGGACACCATTATCATCTTAGAAAAAAAAATACAAAAAACGACAAAACGTTAAATGGGCACAACAAATCTACAAATATAAGTTAATATGAAAAGGTTCTAAATGTTTATATAAATGTAACTGTTAAATATTGGCCACCATTTTTAGGGTTCCGTATTCAAACAAGGAACCTTTATAATGTCGTCCATTCTGTATGTCTGTCTGTATCGCCTAAATTACTCCCTCATTTTTGCAACCTTATTCAATCAAAATTTGGCATGAAGACAGATAATAGTCATACAAAAACAGAAATGTTTTAGTTAAGAAGAAACACGTTTTTTTCGACCACTCTATACAACGAAAAGGTGGTTGAAAAAAAATAAGTTAGATTAAAATAATATCGACAAGCTCTCGGTCGGTTATTTTTTCCTTTAGATGTGAACTTCAAATTGGAATTTCAGAATCTTAGCACAAACCAGCGATGAATTATATTGTAGACCTAAAAACCACTTAAAACAGGTTTGTAAAGAAACTATTGTTATTTTTCTTAGCTCGAGTATGGCGACGTCCCTAAGGCTCTTCGGGAAACAAGGTTAAATTTATTACCCGTTTCTTGTTAACTTGTAAATGGATTGTTGTTAGACTATGAGTCTTGTGTTATTTTATTATGTAAAAATAGTTCATTATTAAATAATTTGACATTGTCACTAGATTGTGTACACACAGACTACCTAGGTCCAAAAGTACCAGAATCGAGCCCGGACTTGTGTTATTGTGACTAGACTACGATATAAAAAATATCTAGATTATCTAGTCCCATTGAAAATTCTAGTATCGAACCCGGCCTTGTATATTGGTGGGATGACTAGAAAACGATACATACATCATTATATATAGGGTGAAATTTATATCATTAGCATCCTTTTAAACTAAGAGTCTACCCATCATACTGAACAACTTTCACTATGGGAGCAAACCGATCGGAGCAAAAAAATAATCAGCTGTTCCATACTAAACTGAAATGCCTACTCGACTCAAATGTATGGAACAGCTGATTATTTTTTTGCTCCGATCTATTTGCTCCCATAGGTTCAGTTTGATGGGTAGACTCTTAGTTTAAAAGGATGCTAACGATATCAATTTTACCCTGTAGATACAATCTCCCATGATTCGGGTATAAATATCCATATTCATCTTACAAATATGTGCCCCTTGCGGGATTTGAACCCGCAACCCTCGGATCAGCAGGTTCACTACCAACTAAGCTATCGGGCCGTCAAAAAAAGGTTAAGCAAACTCTTATAAAGAATACTATGGAGTACCTGTCTATACATCCTCAGGTTCTCCAAACCCTCGTTGAAAAAGGGTATCTATCTTTTATCGACGCCAAACAATATTTAAGCCGGGCAGAAATTTCTTCATGTCAACGTACGATAGATACTTTTTCTTATACTGTGGTACGAGTATAAGGGTGAATATACAGGGTCCAATTGATATCATTAGCATCCTTTTAAATTAGGAGTCTACCCATCAAACTGAACAACTTTTATTATGGAAGCAAACCGATTCCGTACTAAACTGCACCCGCCGCCGCTGCCTACTCGACTCATCAGCAAATGTTTGATGGGTAGACTCTTAGTTTAAAAGGATGCTAATGATATCAATTTCACCCTGTAGAAGTCTCGATAGATGTCGTATCCTCGTATCTCTTGTGCATACTTTATTATTTGGTTATAAGGGCTTGGTCAATGACCAAATAGCTACTACGACCTGGATAGATCTTAGTGTAGCTTTAACTTGTGCATACGCAATTTTTACTACTATTTATTTATTTATTTATTTTATTTTAACACTTTATTGTACACACGGAAATATACATGAAAACAACATAATAGACAATTACAAAGGGCGAGCTACTATAAAAATTTTTTCTTATTTGTAAATTAATGGCACTTCACACAATTTTGCTTTTTAATACTGCATTTCTACCAATGTCAAGTAGTTTGTGGAAGTATCTATCCTAATCTCAAGGATTGATTTTTGAGCAAAAAACTTTTGAGAAACGAGATGGCAGAGCCTCGTGGCAGGCTAAACGCGTACCACACGAATAACGCAATCGCTCATAACCAAACTTGCAACGTGACTCCTGAATTAATTATCTATGATAGAAAACAAAATTAATACAGTGTATCTAAAAGTTGCTATACCGTAACCTACTTCCAAACTTGTTAACCATCAGCTTAGATGTAACGAAACCATCTTCGATATCGATCAGAAATCAAATTTAAACATTGCTTCCCACGCTCACGTACCCTCGCTACGAGTTTACAGCAGATTGTTGCTTAACTTCAGTCAGAGACTTAATATTCAATTAAACTCTAAAGCTTTAGACAAATCGATGTCACTCGTACTCAGTTCACCTCAATCTGTCGACCACAGTGTAATAGAAACGACAGAGGCGGCAGTGGTCGGGAACTGACCGCTCCCGGATATGACCTGTCATTCCCGTAACTGACAGAATTGTGTAAGGGGCGAACGCTTGTTTACTCGCTCAGTATGGATAAACAATACTTCACTTTGTTTTAGATCGATATTCGATTATAATATTGTTAGTTTAGGCAACGAAAACACAGGTTTTGATTTTAGATTTAATATCGGTGGTTAAAAAAACATCCTTTCAAACTTCTATGAGGCATATCTAACCTTCTATAGGCATATGTTTGCAGTTGATGGAAAATATAAAAATGTAGTATATTGTTGCATTTTGTGATAAGAATAGTCTAGGATAATTTTAATTAACAGAGACAGACAAGAAAGCTCAAATTTACATGTACACGTGACGCTATTCAGAAATAAATAAAAATAAAATAAAACTGTCAAAATTCACTTTTTCATGCCAGCTGTGTAGGGTATAGGGCTTAAGGGGTTAAGGGACAGTCTACAGTTATTTGGTTATTTAAAGAATAACTGGAACAGGGTGTAAACTTAATGCGTTACATACTAAAACGGGCGCTTCAGATCGTCAAACTGAACAACTTTTATTACGGGTGCGACGATGTTAAAATCACGAAACCATAGAAAATGTCAATAGCTAATTGACCAAAATATATGCAACGGCTCATAATTTTTTCGCGATTTCAAAGTTGGTCCTATAGTAAAAGTTGTTCAGTTTGATGGTCAAATCTAAATCACCCGTCTAAGTCTGTAACGTATTTAAGTTTAAAACCATAAACACCAATACAATATCTGCAGATCACCAAAGTATACTTACAAGACTAAATATTGTATCTTTAAGGTACAAAGTGTATGTCTACGACTGGGTCAGTTTGTATCAGTTAATTGTTTGCGGGGTTCGCACGTCGCGCCAGGGGACCGGGACCGCGAGCATCCACTCGTCCGCTGTCACTACACTACTCTGTCAGAACACGGAAGTGTGGAAATCCTCGCGGGAACATTAATGGATTTCATCCACTCACAAAATTGTATAAAAATAAAATCGGTGCTATTGAAATAAATATTTTGTTTAAGAGTAATTGGTTTAAAGGCATCACATATTTATTCTATTAAAATAAAAAAGAAACCAATTACAGGTGATGTGTTGCCTAGTATTCGGATGAAAATAATGTCACTATAGTCATGACATGTATCAATAAGTGTTCGTTCGGCTTAAACGTATTTTGTGGTCCCTCTGTCTCTCACTTTGCTCATATTTATGACAGTGAAAGGATCATAATTAAACCTTTTCAATTCTAAATACTTTTTGGTGCAAGCCAGCACTTAGCGTATCACCACTGCCACGCTATCCGCTTGCCGCTCGTACGTAGACGTGTCGGCTGCGACCGATGATGGAAATACATCGCTGTTTTTAGCTTACCATTTTAAATAAAAGCTGTCTATTGCAGATCTTTTAGATCTTCCTGGATAGATATCTCCTCTCAAGAAGAACGACGAGAGGATTTTACAAAAGCAAATATTCTTCAATGATAAATTCAAGCTCACAGTTACGATGCTGGTTCGTTTTATTATTCAAAGCTTACCACGACTTAACTGCATTTGTAGAAAATTTCTGTCTTACCTGTAATTAGAAAAAAAGACAAATTAATTAACTGCAATGAAACGGAATAGCTGAAACGGCGAGACTACCGCTTTTGATTTATTCAAATCGATTTAATTGAAATTTACATTTCTATTGGAGTCAATGGGTAATTTGAATATCTGTCGCAGCATTTCCTGCCAAGAAACATTCAACCTTACTACAAGGATCTTCAAATCTTATCTAAAAACAATATTAGATAAGATCTAATGTAGCTTTAGTAATATTGACGAAAACTATTTTGGCATCAAATATTCAGTCGGTGCTATTTGTCCAGTTTATTGAAGCCACCTCAACGTTTTTTAAACAACATTTTAATTTCACGTTCAGGCACGTGTACTTCATTCTCGTGTATGTAATTTTTTTTTCGTAAAACAACAAAAATAAAACAACGTAAATTGTTCACGAAACGTATAAGTGAATAAAGTAACAATTCCAACTTATTCTGTACATCAATCTAAATCTAGTAATGTTTGCATAATACGAAATCAACTGCCATTCAAACCATGTAAAGCAAACATCTGATATACCGTCGCATATTCGAAGATCGACGATATGTCGTGATCCCCACTGAACAGTGTCACTTGATTGGACAATGGCATGGAATATGTCGGGGAAAATATTTCATTCATTCTTTAAATAAGCGAGAGAAGGTGTCCAATGTACTATATTCCTCATAATTGTTAAATCTGACTGAATAACTACTCAATCTTATTTTTCACTTGGTACTGGTATTAGTTGTTAATAACATTGATACAGAATTCAAGAATTGTTGCATCTATCAACCCATACTGCCCAGCTCTAGCATGTTAATATGGCCCACCCGTTCCTTGGTCACAGGAGGTCTTAGCCCTGCAGTGGAATCTTACAGGCTAGAACTTTACTATAAGAATGCAAATATAAATATCTCAATAAGTTTGGGTAGGTCACCCAAATTCATTTTGTTGTAGCTTCGTAAGTTATCCGGTCCCGTTATAACTTTCCACCCTGCATACAAATATTCGCAGATTCGGTAGTTTCTCCCGTGATCCCTAGTGAACAGTGTGTGTCACTTGATTGGACAACGCCGGTGGTGGACCTGACGCGAGTGGATTGATTCCCAGCCCACGAACCCCCCTAACCCCTATGTATAGGGTCACCACTTACCAGTTATAACTGTTGTAGATCTCTTGTTGTGTAGACTCTTTATAAGTTATTTTCTTCTACCAGGCATAATCTATTTCACATATTATTTATTCCTATTTTAAAGCTTATTACTTGCTTAGTAGTGAAGTAGTACTTAAATTATTAATACTTCAATACAATAACTTGTGTCAGTAACATTTCTTTTTCTAATTTCTAAAATTTTTTATGTTTACTTAACATCTTCCACCCAATAATACAAAAATAACAATGATATTTCTGGCTTTAAAGGCTTTGTACATACGTGGGAATATTTTTGCGGTCTCAACAATAATAATATGGGAAAGGAACATTGTACAGTATTTTTTTTTTTTTGTGTCGGTAACTTTTTTAAGACGATTTTTTTTCCTTTCCCTACAAACTTGATAATCATCGCACCCTATATTTGATTGAATAGAGTTGATTTCTTTGTGATTTGTGACTTTGAAATTTATAGTTTTTGTGGTTTACTTAGTTAAATTAATCACGTTTATCTTTTAAATTCTTGGCATTAGTTAATCTTAAACCACACATATTTCGAGGAATCCTTACCTCTGGCAACCCTACCGCACATCCCGCGCATTCCACGACAAAATGTTATTACTAACTGTCCCACTCGGAGAAATTATTTTCGTTCCATTTCTGAGAGAAGATACGAGAAGTTAACGAGGTCTCTAGTCTATTGTGAACATTCATGGGCAAGTTAACTAGAAATATTTGTGTTGTTTTCTAAAATATATGAACTGAAACTTACATTAACAACCGTACATAACATTTACCTATCTGTCAAAACAATAGACACAAAAAGTAAATATTGAATAAAAAAGTTTTAGGCAATGTAGAGTGAACACGAAAGCGAATGTAGCGAAAAAGTGGAACAATCCGGGTCAATTCCGCCTCGCGGTCTAACAGAGTCACAAACTAGATCTGTTTCATTATGACTCCGCCTACAACAACACCGAACTGCCGGCAAAAGTTAGATTTTTTCAGTTTTTTTCTGCTTTTATCACTTTTAGGTAGGTATTCAAATTACCTACCTGTATGTTGTTTGTAAGATTTTTATGCGGCGGCATTCTCTTTACCTTAAGACAGCCTTTTTTAAGGCAGGGTTTAGCTTTCTAAAGACTAATGCGAGCCTTCTTAAGACACCTTCTAACGCATACGAAAACGTAAGCTTAAGAGCCTGCGAGCGTTGGAGGTTGTTTTATTAATATACGGGCCTTAAGAAACACAAAAAGCTAAGTAGACATAATATAATTCTACCTGATTGTACCATTATATATAGGGTCTAGCAAAATTAGGTGAAACTATTTTAAAGGGATGATCAGACCATCAAACTGACCAACTTTCTCTATGAGACCAATATCGAAATAGCGAAAAAAAAATCTGCTGTCCCATACATTTAGGTTGAGTAGGTTCGTATGGAACAGCTGATTTTTTTTGGCGATTTCGATATTGGTCTCATAGAGAAAGTTGGTCAGTTTGATGGTCTGATCATTCCCTTAAAATAGTTTCACCTAATTTTGTTATACCTTGTATATATGATATGCACAGAATATTCCAATGTAATAAAAATAATGTTAGTTATATAGTATAGAATCGCCCTGCCTTCTGCAACTGAGGAGTGTGAGAGGTGGTAGGTAACCACGATGACCCAGTGTGGATTGCTGGAGGTAACTACTATCTACTACTAGCAAACGCCCACGTATATATCTAGTCCCTTTGTCTAAGTATTGATTTTTAAATTATTATGTAGCGTATTGTTAAACTTTTATGTTGTGACTATATTTAAACTTGATGTTGTTAGAGTGTATTCAAATGTATAACGTATTTTTCACCCATCGCGGAAAGCTTCAACTTTCTTCCCGGTGCTCTAAACGAAGTTGCCGCTTTCTACCTCCGTCGAGGAGAAAAATAGTATACTAACCTCTGGCAGTAAATAAGAAAGCCTCAGATCACATGTTTGTTAACAATTACATGAGGTTTTTTAATGTAATCCACTATTACATTATAATGTTCTTTGAACAATATTGAAGGAAAACCCTTGCTAAAACTACACACTATAATAGGCAGCTGTTTTCTTTTTCTTGTTCATGAATGGCTTACTCAGTTATAGCAAAGTGTCTAACTATCCCGAATGTGAATGCGGTCGTAAAAATGTGTTGAATAAAATTTGCCATAACGTACTGTTTTCGGAAAGCGCAATCGACCGCAGTTACGTGCCAACGCTATTGACTGTAACGTATGTCGCCCCATAACATTTCAATTCCAACAGACAAGGGTCCCAGACTGTCACCTGTGACGCAAATCACACCTCATGTATCAAAAGCGTTCCCGTAAATCACGAATCATTTTACGCGGCTTCGCCGGGGCGTACATATTTTATCCGGTCGCATTTCCTACCAGAGCAGATTTTAGTGGTACCTTCCCCCAAAGTTTTCCCCACAAATTCCTAATTTTGCTGCGAGTCGCGTAAACTTGGTGTCTTTATGTGGACCATTTAAACTTCTATTGCAACAGGCCCCGAACACAGTCCATTGCGCAGTACCTCTCTTTATTATCTGCACTACAGTATTTCGTTAAAATCCAGGGTTCTTTCGCATGCGTATAGCTGCTTAGCTTCGATTATTTGAGACATCCGTCGTGATGAGAATTATTGTTCTGTCCATAGAGATCTAGAGAGATGCCAACCAAAGCGCTGAGTACGAAACCTAGTGTCGCATCACCACCAGTACCACGCGATAGAAAGTATTTTGTTAGCTTGAATGTGCTCATTATCCATTGCGGTATCAGTACTCAACAATCGAATAATCTTTAGTACTACACAAGCATTGTAAAATATTTACACATAATATCTCGACTGGCTTTCAGCCTCATAATATATTGAATCACTACTGTCGCGAGCAATGTGTTCCGTTTTGCGCATATTGCTGAGACACTGGCCCCGCCCCCTTTTCACATCTCCCTTTAGTTTTTGTGATCTGTGGTTCTGTCATTCTAGTCTTATATGTAGCCTCAGTATCACTGCTACTTCTGGTCATGTCAGACAATATTCTGGCATGATCTAGACTGACTGAATTCATCCAAAATAATGATTGGAAATACCAAATACGTACGTTAGGTTATACCCTAGATATCACGAGACACTTGACGACCCACTACGTATGATCGTTACATCGCGCCGAAGTAATATACAAATATATTGGTTTCGAATCTTCGTTGGGTAATGGATGTTAGTTGGGACCCTTGTTGGGACTAAACATTTTAGGAATCGATCTGTTAATCATGAAGATGATAACACTGCATGGTTAAAATATATTTGAGGTTAAAAAAAATTAGTTTCCATGCAAACTGCATAATACGCAAGGCCTAAACTTTGTATGGAAAATAAACAAATTTTCAATCATCAAGGTTTGACCATTTAATAACGAGAAAAGTATGTTTACAATTTAACTTTGTATAAGGTGTAAACAAATGAACGCAACAGGCTTTGTGTTAATTTGTTAACATCTTGTATACTGCTTGTATTTGTTGGGTTACCACGATAAACAACGTTACTGCTTTGATTTCGGGTTAGAACAATAACTTGAAATCACGAGAGAAAACTTAATTTTGGACTGCAAATAAATATCTACTGTGAAAAGACTCTCAAATTCTTTAAGAAAGATGAATAGATTTAGAGGTGAAGCTGATTAATAAATATAGCAATAAAGCTAAAAAGGTTAGCAGCATACATATTATATACAATATGCTTCTGTGTACGGATGTAAGAGTAAAATTAACGTTCTCGTTCTCTAACTGCCTCCAGTCAGGCAACCTGGTGATAACTGGCTACCTCACATGTACACAACTCTCGTTAGTTGCTTAAGTATATTGCACTTTTATTCTATAGTGAAAAAAATAGGATTCCTCAAAGCGTCGTATATCATGAAGTACTGACAGTAGGAGTATGATTAGCGGATATGTGTAAATTGAACATATAATTGAAGTTTTGATAAGCGTCAAAACACGATTAAAACACATTTTCTCGATAAAAAAACAAGCCAAAGTAGCCTCCGTCTTTATCGATAAACGCTTGGAACTGCTAAACGGTGAATAATAGAAACACGAGACTTGATTTAAAAAAAAGAGATTGATATTTTACAAATTTTGATTAGAGCAGAATTGAAGTTACATACATAGTACAATTGTACATACATAGTAGTAATATATATAACTTTTTATATATGGAAAAATAGTTTGGAATATCTAGATGCCGCGTAACGAATAACATTTGCAATTTATAAAATAATTACGAAGATATAAAGCTTTGATGTTTTTCATACAAAATTTTAAATCTTCGTAATTATATTATAAATTGCAAATGTTATTCGTTACGCGGCATCTAGATTTTCTAAACTATTTTTCCACATATAAATTATTACTTTTATTAATTCCGTCTATGCGTATTGTGCGTCAAACGTTTGTATGGACTGAAACCACCTTAAGGTTGAACTGTTATGGATTGAAAACGTCAACTCAACACCCCGTTGCATTCGTTTAGGGTCTTTTCTTAGTGTATCCATCATCCCCCGTAGAATATTTATTCAAAATTTCATGTTTCTATCTTCAGCAGTTTACGCCGTGCGTTCTCTATCAGTATGTATAAATTTTTTTTGCTGCTTTTTAATTTTTGAATGTTATGGTGCACAAAAACAGAATCTTTATGTCTTTAATCACCAAGTTTCTACAATTATTAATCGCCAATGATGAATGATACAAACATTTAGTGTTCTAGGTAGTTGATTATCTTTTCATCCGTATTTTACATTATTTTATTTTATTTAATAGGCACATTTGCACGGCACGCCACATGCGTATCATAGAAACACTCCAAAAGAAATAGTATCCATCTAAAAGACACTCACGAATGTTTCAAATAAGAAGCAAAGATGAATCATGAAATATACTTTAGAATATTATGCTAATCTCAGATTCTCGAACATAAAACGAACTAAAAAAAACCAGGACATGGCAAATTTTCCTAACATTGCGGCACGGTTGAGCTCCACGCAACGAAACGGCTCAAATTTTTCATGAAAATATTCAAAAGTAGACGCCATTCGCTCCTCAGGTGTAATGAGGCTTACTTTATAAACGATTCCAGTATGTTTCGTACATCACAGAATTATATTGAAAAGGTCACAGTTACTCCCCCCGTTTTCCATTTTCACCTTTAGGTAAGCTTGTGTTCATATTTTATTCACGTTCTTTTTATAGCCGTTTTACTTGTAATTGTGTCGCGAATTCTATCTGAAATAGATATAAAATTATTTATATGTAACGCGTTCTTTATTTATACTTAATTTATGTAAAGGCATAAACAAGTTAATATGGTGTTTTTATGTTAAGTAGGAATAAAGTAGATAATACAGTCAGTTTTTGTAGCATGTAGCAGCATGCTATCTGTGTTTTAAATATCAATAAACATGTATTTTTTTGTTTTAATTACAGAAAAAATGATCAAATGGAAAAGCAACCAGCTGAAACGAATCTACGCAAAAATTGCAAAATTTTTTGTCACGTAGTTTATTTAAAAAATCGGTCAAGTGCGAGTCGGGCTACTCGCGCACCGAGGCCGAGGGTTCCGTACCACACCACCACAACATATTAACGTAAAAAAAATTGTTTTTACTCCGGGACCTTTATCACGAGACCGACTCACACTTGGCCGGTTTTTATTATTTATTGTTATACTGTAGAGTTTGCTCTATAATCACACCAAGTTTGACGCTTGTATGTATTATCGTTTTTACCATAGAGCGAGAAGAAAAAACGTTGATAAAAACTAATTCCTTGTATGAGGACTTAATTTTCCCCCCTTAATTTTTTAGTTTTTGACATTTTTTTTGTTTGTTGGCAAATTCGCCGTAATAACGCACATTCTGTAAAAATGTCAACTATCTAGCTCGAACGGTTCAAAAGTTACAGTCGTAAACAGGTAGGACAGACGGACAGACTGACGGACTGACGGACGGACCGACGACGTATGCTTTGTAATAGGGTCCCGTTTTCACCCTTTGGGTACGGAACCCTAAAACGACATGCTAGCTCGCCTAAACCTTGTTTTTGCGAGAAATTAACATAAACTAAGTTTTAGCATAGTAGGTAACGTAATAGGGTCCTTTGGGTTTGTTTTACGAAATATATAAAAAACTGTTAACCCTGTAGAAGTTAAAATAGATAACCTTATTAACGATCTTTATATAAGACTATTAAATCTACTCTACATAACTTTACATACATCCAAATACAGAGGGCAAAAGCAAAGCAACTCATACTTGTTTTAATCATGTTTACATTGGGACGAACTCACTATACATAAGCACATATTACATTATATTCAACTCTGTAATAAACTTTCTTACATACGCGAAGCGCATCCCAACATCCAATAACCTAATTACGAAATATGGTCTCCCCAGCAACACTTATCAGGGTGACCATACACGACCGGTGTTTACTTAGGACTGTTGTTTTAATGGACACGGACTCTGTTTATTCTGCTGGATTTTCCACTTAATTGCCTAATCCGATCTGATGGGCTGAGTCATGATTTTTTCAGAGTTACAGTGATATACAGGGTGTTACAAAAATACAAATAAACATTTAAGGGCTACCCCCTTAAGGCCATCAAACTGAACAACTTTCACTATGGGACCAATATCGAAATCGCGAAAAAAAATCTGATCTCACCAGTATCATCATCATCATATGAGCCGATAGACGTCTACTGCTAGACATAGGCCTCCCCCAAAATAGGGAGATTTGCCATAATCGCTATGATGCGATGCGTTTGCGATGTTCCATACTAAACTACAGATCTACTCAAGATAAATGTATGGGAAATAAGATTTTTTAATCGCGATTTCGATGTTAGTCCCATCGTGAAAGGTATTCAGTTTGATGGTCTCAACAACCCCCTTAAAAGTTTTAAATGTTTATTTTTACTTTTGTAACACCCTGTATAGATTGTTTCGTTTGAATCCGCATTGAGCTCATCAGGTGAATAGCAAAAGATACATAATTATTGTCAATGAAGTTTTAATGAAGTCTACCAATCCGCTCAGGCACGCGTGGTGGTCTGACGCCCATCCCATACACCCTTCTTAAGGGTATCGTAGCCTTACGCCCTGCAGTGGGGAGCATACAGGGTGTTAGGAAAAGTATCATTAACCTTTAAAACCACATAATCTGCCCATCAAACTGAACAACTTTTATTTTATTTCTTTTATGGGTAAAAACCCATTTTTAAAATAAAAAAAAAGTCAGAACAAAAAAAAAGTCAACTGTTCCATACTTAACTGCAATACCTACTCGACTCAAACGTATGGAAAAGCTGACTTTTTTTTGTTCTGACAGATTTGCTCCCATAGTAAAAGTTGTTTAGTTTGATTGGTAGAGTATGTGGTTTATTTTCCTTACATCCTGTATACAGGATGTATCAAAATACCCTAGTAATATTTAAAGAGGTAGTTCGGACCATCAAACTGAACAACCTTCACTATAGAGCCAAATTCTAAATTGCGAAAAAAAAAACTGTTTCATACAAAACTGCAATACCGACCGACTCGGCTTGGTTCGGTAGACCTACCAGGGCGCTTCGCCGTCACTGGTGTGGTCCCCCCATAGTCCGCAGTAATGAGCAGTCGATGCTCCCTGAGCAATGCTGTATTGGTCAATTCGAAAAAAAAAAAGACCGACTCGGCTCAAATATTTGGTTTGGGAAGGCAGATTTTTATTTTTTGGTTTTATCTCCATAGCGTTTTGTTCAGTTTGATGGTCTAAACCACCCCTTTAAATATTACTAGGATGTTATAGGCTGATAGTGAGAGTGGTGGCAGGATGAACATGCTAAAGTGTCCTAACTACAACTGTCTTCTACCACTAAGAGTTGCTCTTAAATGTCTGAGGTTATGTATTCCTCATGTTTATGTATACAATACATAACTCGCATTCTATTATAATATGATCAGCAGCCCGTGACCACCCACTGCAGTTTACAATCCTCCACCCCGCTATGCCATCCTTCCCGGTCTAGTGCTAATCGCATCCAAGACTTTCCAGCGCAATATACCATTCCAAATGTATAAATATTATCATTATTATACCTACTAGGTGATAATAAAATCTTTAACTAAGTTTTCAGGTTTTGTTCAGGTGACCAAATTGAACAACTTTTACTAAGGGAGCAAACTCGGAATCGATTTTTATTGCGATTTCAAGTTTGGTAACCTTGAACTTTTCCATACTAGATTGCATGAAACAGCTGTTTTTTTTTGCTATTTCACGTTAGCTCCTATAGTGAAATTTGTTCAGTTATATCACCAGAACCACCCCTGAAAAATTAGCTAAAGATTTTATTATCACCCAGTATTTAATACATGTGCCATGTGGTGTCGGCTAAGAATAGCACCATCCCATTTTCTCCCGAGGGTGTCGTAAAAGGCGACTAAGGTATCTACCGGAGGATGGGCAGCAGCATCATCTGACTACACACATTCAATCCAACCGCGATCGCCAACCCGCCTGCCAAGTGTGGCGATTATGGCAAATCCCCCCATTTTGGGGGAAGGCTTATGTCCAGCAGTGGACGTCTATCGGCTGATAATATGATGATGATCATTTAATACATATTATGTATGTTATAAATTTTTTTGTATGTATTAAATTTTACATATTTGTTTTATGTTACTTATACATTTTATCAAGCATTGCTTTGGTTTGCCTTTTTAGTGTTTTGATATTTTGAAATTTTGCTCTCTTTTCCTGAGGCAATAAAGCGTTCGTATTTCATTTTGAATGCAAGTAAGTATCTATATTTTGAATTCCATCTTATATTTTATTCAACATGAACATAAGCCTTACTTGACAAAGCCCACTAACATTTTATATCACAGTAAGAAGCACAAATTAGCTTAAGTTTCGTAACAATCTCTAACGAGCACAAAAAGCTGTCTTCTGGTTGGCTTTGCAGTTTGCAGCTGTAATGTTTGCACTATGTGGTACCTAACGTCGCATAGATGCCATTAACATTTAGAGCTGTATTTTGTATTCAGAATTTACTGACGTTTTTATTATTGTTATATCACTTAAAAGTATATTGCTAAGCGCTTGTCTTTCGCGTGGTGATCGCACAGTTTGCATTTGAGTTTGCCACGACGCTCCGCAACCTTGTCTCAGTTTGTGTTTTTGCTCAAAAACTGTCCCTGAGATTGGAATAGACACTCCCACAAACTACTTGACACTGGCGGAAATGCGGTGCTAACGCATAAATAAATAAAAAAACGAATGATGTCTCGATGAAAGAAAACATCACGAAAAAACCTTTAATTTCGAGGCATGTATTGTATCCACAGTCCATTTAAAGTGGCGAATATGTCTATAGCTAGCGTATGTCTACGTTAGCGGCTACGCCTCTATTAATCCACTTTTGTTTCCATTAGGAGCAATTAGAGGTTGCATTTTCAGGAAAATCTTTTCGTAGCCGGAGCTTACATTGTAAGGGGAATACGTACATTTGGGATTGAGTTTATACCGGTTGGATTTTTGGCTTTTACTAAGCTTTAATTGGGAAGCCTTCGGCTTCGTTATAACATACATATATAAAATACAAAGTTTGTAGCGATTACTACAGCTGTAGGTATCGTCGAATAGAAGACAATGCATCGCTTAAAGAAGACCACACTGAAAAAAATGTTTTGTTAAATATAACCGAACTTTAGTGACTTCCAAACTGTTTTGTAGCACATAAACAATCGTTTCGTTATAAATAGCATATTTTTTTGCTATTTATATACCTACAAACGTTTGGTTATGTGCTACAAAACAGTTTGGAAGTCACTAAAGTTCGGTTATATTTAACAAAACATTTTTTCAGTGCAAGACAGAAAAGTTTCAAGCAATCAAAATCAACACGACGCTTGTTTTAATAATAATATTATTATAATAATAAATAATTTATTGAAGCTCAATAAGAGTTACATTTCACTGACATAATAAACATTTTATGCCATGATCTAATGTGTTTTGATTCTCTACTCGGTACAACCAGTAACTTGAGAACCGCAGGCTTCTTCAAATGTTGCATTTAAAAGGGACGAGAACATTCTAGGAAAGGAATATTTTGAAAACAGTGTAGATTTAGGGAACTGGCATTATAATATGAAACGGTAGAGCTTGTGAAAGTCGTAAGCGTCAGCGTTATGATATCGTGCTTTTACATTAGGGTACAGGGTGGTTCAGACCAGACCAATTTTTTTTTACCTAGCTGACTTGGGGACCTAACGGGACGGGAGGGAAAAAAATCTGTTCCCACCCGATAACAAGAAAAGATTTTTTGTTTAGGAAATTACAATACAGGAACATTACATACTTTTTTTATTTTCTCAATGTGAATATTTGCAGTTTTTTATGCCGTGCGATTACTTTATGAACTTTGTTCTCTAAACAAAAAACGAGTCCAATTGGTGTCCGATCGGTTGATTTTAAGTGCACTAAATTTTTAATTAAGTAATCGAAATACAAATAATTTGTTACGGATTTTTTTTCTTGGCGGGTCCTGGTAGGAAAGAAATTTAAAATAAAAATATCTAGTAAGTAATAGTTTCGGTTTCTAGAAACAGGATAAAAAGGTAGGCTCAAGTTTGAACACTAAAGCACAACATCAGCAACATATTATTCGGCAACATGTCGGCGACACAAAACTGCTCGTCTCTACGCTTACGATACAGGCCCAATTCCCTGGAGCATTTCTTATTGCCCTCTCCATTTTGTTCTTAGATTATTGATACTTGCGACAATGGTTGTAAGGGAGGTTTTTCATCTTCTTTTTCAGATTCGAAACTGCCATAGAAATTGTTAAGGTACTTTAATAATAGTCACTCCTAGTAACTAGAAGTAGAAGAACTTTTTTTACAAAAGTAAATAATAAATTAATAAAAACTGATTCTTTCATTACCAAATTAACTCTGAACTATACCTATATAAAATAAAGATTTAGTCAACTTACATGTGTGACAATACAAAAAAATATATTAGTTGAGGACCTTTTCTTTTTTGTTTTTTCCCCTTAAATCGGTTATAAACATTGTGCTCCATATATTTAGTAGTTTAGTAGAATATATATAAAACAAACAAATAAAAATAAAACGTCTGTAAAGTGACAGTAAAAAGATCCTAACAAAGAATCTAGGTTAGCATCAAAACTAACAAAGCGTACTACACGAAAAACCGATAGATAAGAATCCACAAGGAACTAGAAACCGCAGACTACATCCTACAACTTTCACACCCACCAACAAACAAACTGTTTACGCACACATACACTCGTCGCCATGGCAACCTGCCTGATCCCTCCGGAGTGAGCAATAACTCGCGCCTGGTTAATAGGGTGTCGCGAAAATTAGGGAAAGCACCGAGCTTCGTAGCACTAGCTGATTAGAAGTGGGGGAAGGCGGAAAATTACTTAAATACTTGATGACAGTGTGTTTCGCCTCAACCCTATAAATATTTAGACGTACTCTAGTTTGCTGTCGTACAGTTTAAATGAACGAGGTAAGAGTAAACACATGTTGCACTAAAAGCGTTTATGGGTGTTATATAAAATAATAATTTAAAACTGTCCTTGCATTAAAAAGCGAGATGGTTAATAAAATCTTGGCTCGTATAACGCCTGCTCAAATGTTACGAGCAAGTATTTTCCGTGAACTTTACCACATTCTTGTAGGAACTTACTACTTTAGTATTTTTATTGGAGTCACAAAGTTTTGTTGCTTCGTAAATTTACGTAGAGCTCATAGTAAGTACTTGGGTAAGAAATATATTTATTTATAGCTATTGCACGCTAACATACACTTGTCACTGTCTGACATTATTAATGACGGTGAAAACAGAGCTCTGCTGAGTAGACCGCCTTATCTTGTAGGCTGTGTAGGGTTACAGATTACGGGAACTCAGTAATATAAATTATATTGTAGGTAATTATCAAAAACACCCGGATCTTCGGGTAAGCGCTAAGAAACCGTTAAAATTTTTAGTATAAGTAGATGTAGGCTGATTTTAGGAAATCTCTATGTTGTTAAAATCTTTATGTCAGTTGCCTTGAAGCCTGAGTGTATGCTGCAATAAGTTTATGTAGTTCTTTATGTCCTCTTGTTTCCTTGATTTTTCTGTATTTTGTTCATAGTTCATGTGCAAAGATTGACCAACCGGGCCTACAAATTTTTTTTCAGAAGAGGTAGTGAATAGTGAAGAAGATAAACTATGTTTATGTCTTTACCCGTAGCCAGAGTAAGCAAATAATTATATTACTTATCTTTTGCACAGTTCAAAAGAGAAGGAAATATAAATGTAGCCCGCTAAAAAAGACATAAAACGAAAAACGTTTTATATCCTTTATCACATGCCATATTTTTTAGGTACTATTAAATGCTAAACAAGGAAATTAAAAATGTAATTATAATCAGCCCGATTTATTTCTAGTATTTCTTTATTCGTAGTTTCTAGACCCTTTCGGCAACACTCTCGTTTATTCTATGGTAGCACACACTTCTCCTTATCTGCAAGAAACATGGTGGAACTCGTATGTTTTTATTTTAATTGGGCAACGGTATTGTTAACTCTAAACGGATGATAAGTTACGATATACCTATTCAATTACATGAGTTTCGAATATACTACAGGAACCAAGCCTAAGATTGTATTCTTGTATACTATTTAAGAACAAATCTTAGTATATAATCTATGTAGGTACCTAGCTAACTATAGACTACGTACGAGTATATCTCCCTCTCTCGCTACTGGTCTACCACCCGCCCCTTCACATCCATTACTTAATCGATGACTAATTGACGTACATATCCACACTCAGTACCTAAACTAATGGTATAACACTACTCAAGCTTTACTCGGTTTCCGCTAACTTCATTTGCTAAGTAAAGGACATTCGATAATATACGATCGATGTGATCGTAACACCAGCTCGCCTAACGGGCCTAGATATTTTTGGACTAGGTTTGAGCATCCACTAGGTAATTTTAACTCATATAACTCACAAAACGGTGAACTCAGATCATCAAACTGAACAACTTTCACTATGGAGCCTACCTCAGGAAAGGCGAAAAAAATCAGCAGTCCCATACAAAACTGCTGTACCTACCAGAATCAAACGTAGGGGACAGCTGATTTTTTTCGCCTTTCCTGAGGTAGGCTCCATAGTGACAGTTGTTCAGTTTGATGATCTGAGTTCACCGTTTCATTATTTGCTAGGCTGTCACTTACACCCTGTATTATAGAGGGTCCTTCTTAAGACAGGGTCTAAAGGGTAAACAGTTACATAACTTTAAGAGGTGATTGTGCCCATGATACTGAATCACTTTCCCAAAGAAACCTATAGAAAATTAGCAAAAGAAATCGTCTTTTCATACAAAAGTTCGATCAGCTGATTGCATTTAGTATGGGAAGTACAATATTTTTTAAGGTTTTTAGGAGGATGATCAGACCATCAAACTGAACAAATTTCCCTATGGGACCAAAATCGATCACGCAAAAGAGTTACATACAAAACTGAAAACTTACAGCTATACGCACGCAGCTATGCAAATACGACAGCTGATATTTTTTTTCGCGATTTCGATGTTGGACTTGAGAAGAGTTGTTCAGTTTGCGTCGTTGCTCCCAAAGAGAAAGTTGGTCAGTTTGATGGTTCGATCATCCTCCTAAAACACCGTCAGCACATTAAGTTGGATAATCTGTATAAAATTCCATACATCCACTCACCCTCATCTTATACTTTTATTGTGACGTCTTAGACTTTTGTTACGACGCAAGACAAATACTGACAACTCTAGTACTCTTAAACCGCACGATCAAAGTGCGGGAAAGTACCGCCAACTGCGGCGCGCTTTAAGCACAGCATTAATACACTTCCAGCTCTATTGAGAGCGAAGATGGATTAATTTCGTCGAGTCAAGATCCGTCTGTCGCAGCCGCTTTCAGGATTTCAGCCTTAGCAAGAATACTACTTTAGTTCCGTTTCAGCTCAGACTAACTTCGAATTGAAACTAGTCTGAAGGAGATACACCCAGACATTTACAGTTGAATTCTATTCGCTGCAGCAAATTAATGCGAATTTGTTTCAATCCCGGCCACGAGTTTGAGATCTGACGTGTAAAAACAGAGCCATTTATCTATCTTCTATACTATTATAAAACTGTAACAGGAAGTTTGTCTGTACATTGAAGATATATTAACAAAAAAAAAGTTACGATATGGTTTTTAGGTGTCCCTGATTCCATTTCACCAATTTTTGGATTTTTTGTCTGTCTGTTTGTTTGTGTGTGTTTGTTTGTTTGTTTGTTTGAACGAGTATCACGCAAAAACTACTGAACCGATTTTGATGAAACTTTTTTTGTTTGATAGCTTATGATCTGACTTAAAATCTGGTATATAATTTGTGCGGACGAAGTCGCGGGTTAACGCTTCCAAAAATATCAGTAAACGAGCTATTTATTATCTATTTAAATAACCCACTATAGTTCGTTGCCTTTATTACACTTTTCGATACAGAAGAGGAATATCAATATTTAAATAAATCTATAACTAATCGCTGACTTATGTTTACTTACTCAAACATCTTAGATAATCACGAATCTTTTATCTAAGTTCAAACATATTTTTCTTGTTTGTTGTCATTACATAGTATATAAAACAAAGTCGCTTCCCGCTGTCTGTCTGTCTGTCCCGATGTATGCTTAGATCTTTAAAACTACGCAACGGATTTTGATGCGGTTTTTAAAAGATAGAGTGATTCGAGATGAAGGTTTATATATCAGCATTGCAGTCGTGCGAAGCCGGGGCGGGTTGCTAGTTAATAAAATAAAATTCAAATGTATGTTCTGTTTTGGTGTACAATAAAGTATAATTGAGTTGTAATAATACCTAATAAAGCTTGTAGGTATAATTTTCCTTGAAATGCTTATGGACATCACAACAACCTTTTTTCTGGAGTTTCAAGAGAAAAAAATCTGTTTGCACTTTACGAAATTGGCGTGGGTACTCCTTATCAACACATCGATGGGACTTTTGCAAAAAAGTGCTTTATAGCACGTCCCCTATTCAGCCTTTTCATTTTGGGGACAGGAAGGAAGGGTGTCCTCCTTTGATAAAGTGAAAAATAGCACCTCCGGTATGTCTATGTCGGTACCTGCTACATTCTACCCTGTACGGGACGAAACTGAAGTTTCTAGCGATTGTGTAAGGAAAAGGCCAAACTCAAGATGTAATATGAAAAATCTGTTGAATTTCGTCTATTTGGATAGAATAGAATATAAATTACTTAGGTACAATTAAATTATATTAATCGTAGTTATTTTATTGTGTGTTGTTCTAGATATATACTTAGTATCAGAGCACAAAATAATGCTCACGACTGTATTCCCCGAGGGGCTATCTATACATGTTACCAAATTAATTTTCCAGCGTAGTAATTATTTATAACAAACAAAATGGTTTTCGAGTCCAAGGAGCTTTGATATCTAAATGAATATATTATATAAATTATTTAAACATTAAGAAGTACGTACATTAAGGCTAATTAGACATTAGGTATGCATAATATTATGCACAATTTCCTTTATCACACTAGCAAAAGCCAATAAAAATATGTATCTTCAGTATCATCCGCTCAATTGGCTGCTTGACAACTCACTTTGTTGCCTGATCCACACCATTTGACCACCACTCGGTCAAGCTTTTGAACGAATTTATAAACTATTCCTATTGCCCCTCAGGTGACCTCTACTTCTATAAATTGTTCCATTTAACAATACAGAAGCGATTTAGGCGTCTAAACGCATTGTAATTAGAATACATGAAAGATCAATTAGTCCACTCAATCTCCATCTTTATCAACATAGACACGTTATTAACTCATTAGTCATTTCATAGCACACAAAAAAAAACAAAAAATTGATAATAGTAGTGCTTTAAATTAACAAACGCACTAGACGGCACTACGATTCTTAAAGGTTACCCTCGATTTCTCTGGGATGCTATCATCAGATCCTGGTTTCCTTGACATGGTACCACCCTTGGAATACTTCTTTCCAACAAAAAAGGAATCATCAAAATCGGTTCATAAACGACGAAGTTATCCGCGAACACACATGAAAAAAAAATTATATACTTTTTTGAAGTCTGTTAAAAATGCTATACATAATATAAAGACCTAAAATACGCGATTAAAATCGTAAAACCGTCAGCAATTTCCTTAAAAACATTGAAGGGAATCTTTTTTCATTGAAGGGAATCTTTTTCGCATACTTTCAGAAGTTCCCTCATTACTCATACACTGTACTACGAGAAGGTACCTACGGGTCGCAAGTGTCGTCATCAAAGGCTCTTCACCCGCCGGGTCGCAAGTTAACAATGCGACCCGCCCGGCGCCCCCTGCTCTTTGACCTGCTTGATGCTTTGTCGCCTCGCGGACAGATGATATGACATCACCTTACATATACATACAATGTACATACATCCTTGCATGTTGTTGGGGTAAGGTATGTTAGCATGGTTCGAAATAGGAACGAGGAAGTTTAGTTTCAGTATTCAAACAATATTAAAGCTACGTACAACGAAATTGTTGAACTCATTTCTATCTCCATTATTATATAAACATACAACAAATATAACCTATTTACTAAACAGACAGTGAAACTGAACAACTTTTACTACGGAGCAAACGTAGAAATCGCAAAAAACGGTTGTCCTATACATTCGGGTCGAGTAGCAATGAGGAGTTTTCTGACAGCTAGTCAAACGTAGTTCAACATTATCGGCAATAGATAGCGTTGACAGAGAGGGGTCCAAAAATGCATGTCACTGAGTCAGACGCATCCGTTGACGAAATATATGTTCATATTTTGCTGCTTACTTAGGGCGTGACTCCTGCTAATGTTTTTTATGAAGAAAACAAAACATAACATCATTTTTTGTCGTCCGCCATCTTGTTTTTAAATTAACTTGTATGGGACGACGCCATTTTGTTCTATGTTTTTGTGTAATGTGTGCTGAAAAACATTAGCAGGAGTCACCGCCTAAAAAACACAAATTCTTACTATTTTATTTGTATTTTATTCTGTGTAAGGTCGCTCACCCCTGTCTCGTCAACGCCATCTATCCATCCATTAGGAACTACTTTTTTAATAGCTTTCGGAAAATCCCTCATTGACGTTTTCAATGGAACGGGCGATTTTTTTTCGCGGTTTAAATTTTGTCTCCATATAGTGAAAGTTGTTCAGTTTAATGGTCTGAAGGTCCCTCTTTTGATATGTAACGCATTTAATTTTACATCCTACATAAACTACCTAATACTTACAAGTGTCATTGGTAATAAAGAAAATAATAATTAATTTAGCATAATATAGCTACTAAGTACCTGGGCTTATAATAAATCCATAACGCTGACTAGCACACATGGTTTTGATATGATATATCTCTTTTAATTCAACGACGATGCTTTTCACGCCAAAGCTACCTATTTTATTACCTTATTCGTATAGGGTTGTGAACTGTATAACGTTTGTAGCGGTATATTTAATATCATCAACTCCATCGTTCTCGAGTGTTTCAAATGCCTCTCATAATTTCCTAACCTACGCAATAAGACCTACAAGAGGATGATACAAGTTATGTTTCCTCGTTATGAAGACACTTGCAAAAAGTAATTTTACTCCCAACGTTCGACCTTTATGAGCAGTATTTTAAAGAAATAAGATACGATTTCGCTTGGCTTATAGTCATATATAACGTATTTTCGACTGAGAGCCTAGTCCTTCCGAATGTAGCCATGCGAAAATATATGCAGAGCTCGCTGTCTTAAAAATTGGTTCCTCGAGTTTTTCGAGGGGATTTCAGTATTTCTTGAAGTTAACGACGAAGTACTTACCTACCTTTATTACTGAAATATGCTTTTTTGTATTTCGATGTTGCTATGAATACTTCAGCAGTTTGGCTGTGCTAAATATTTTTATAATAATCTGCGATTTTTAGAATCTGGATCTTAAGTAGGATATTTGGATTCAAATAAGAAAAACATACTACATTCCGCTACACACAACAAACGTATAAATCTTAACGAAAGAAAATAACGGAGAAAATTTTCTCCAAAATTTGTAACACCGTTTTAACTCTCCTATCACGTATGAAGACATGATATCTCATATTTTGGTGACGACAAAAAAAAAGTTTTACAAAAGAGTAGGAAAACGCGAGTCGAATATAAATCTGTTGACGTATCTTCTTAATATTAACTCTATAAATTGTATCATACATTAGCAAAAAAAAATATCCACTATAAGTTACCTATGCCAAACTATAATAAAATATTATGTTTTTTTTTAATGAACCTAAAACCCTAGGTACCTAGAAATATGACCAGTTTAACATTTAACGTTAACATAATCGGCTAATCCTTAGTAAAAGTTAACTAGTTTGAAACATTAACAAGAATTTATAACGTCTCATTAATACTCATAATAACATGTATTTGTGACATTTATGAATAAACGTTTAATTTAATTACTATAGCAAGTGAAATTTATTCTCAGCGAAAATTTTTATGCTTTTAAAAGCTCTACGCCACTTTATGATTGACGATTTTATGTCCGCTATCACCTGTATTGCTTCGTGTAGACATAAACGTTGTTTTATAAATGCGAATTTCTATTTTCAGTCAAGTGGAAAATGTTAAGATATCTGCTCAACCTTTCTCGTTTTTTGTAACAACAAGACGAGGTGATGCGACACGGTTTGATTTGCTACTTCAAAATGTTAATCGCACCTCTACAATTTCCTAACAATATTTTCATAAAATCTTTTTCTTAAAATTACAGTATTCGCTCGTAAAAGTTTACGGAATATCCATCTGGATTAAATGTCTACGATAATTGTATGAACATCTTTTTTCACAACCATAATGTTGTTGAAAAAACTGTTGCATTGCATTTTACTTCACGCCCGAAGTAGGTATGCATATGTATATGCAACTACATACTTGCTTTTCAAACTAAAGTACCATGATCGATTAATTGAAAACAGAAGTTATCAAATAAATTAGTATACATGACATACTCACGCCGTTATCCTACGGGGTAGGCACAGACTATGGCCCGCCAATTATTTTGTGCATAACAAATACCATAGCATAAATTTGCGATTAATGAATGAAATTGTAATTCAATTAATAATCCGAAATCAATTCACTAATTAGTTTTAAATGGAATATGATTTGAACTTGGCATCCGGTATATTATATGAAGTGTTCTATTAGCGGATGTAATCCAGAATTAACATTAACATTCATCTGCCTATACATTTTAGGGAAATCAAATCATTGGATATTGGTTTTACCTGCCACTAAACATTTATCACTGTACGCTTATTGGAAATATCTCTATAATTCATTACCCCGTGATAAATGTTCCGTTCCGTTCTACTATTCAAATCCGAGCCCCTTTCACTTTAACGGTGATACGCAAAAAGGGGTAAAAAGGGGACCGAAGTGGTGTAGGGGATGATAATAATCAATCTAGGGTTGCTCCTCAAGAGACGTATAAGTACCCACTGAGTAGGTAGCTAGTGACAACCCTGAGACACCTACGTCAATGACTTCGTACTTAACACGAAAAGGTCGATCTTAGGGTTCTTTTCAGAAAGTCTTTTATAACAGAAAATGTCACATTATACCTACTTGTGTTTTCTATATGTTCATAATCGTAAAAAAAGTATGATAATAAAAATTAACCTAACGCTCATTACAGCAAAGATCATTTTCTTTTTCCAGAAAGAAAGTTGAATCGCCTACTATGCGCTCTAATTAGACCGAGATATTTTACAAAGATGTCTCCACAGGGAATGGAAACTGTGACCTTTGCCTCACAACTTACTGTCTCATTTCAGAGTCTAATTGTATCATGATTAGTTTAAAGATTATTTATAAACAACGTTTTTTTAAAGCCCAAGTTATACGTATGCAAAGTTTTAAATGACGTTTTATTTTTAATAGCGTTGCCCCCGCCTTTTTACGCGCAAACCCCTGACTTGAAAGAAATACTCATAATTTTTTATTGTATGAAGTGATTGCGATGAAATAAAGTCTAAATAATAATCCAAACTAAGCCCTATGCTTTTGTGAAACCCTATACATATCGGTTCAGTAGTTTTTAAGTGATGCGTGCACAAACAAACAGACAGACCGATAAACAGACAAAGAGACAAAAAAATCTAAAATTATATATGCATTCCATTACATATCCTAAACGCCCCTAATTAATAATTTTATTATATGTATTGATAGATGTAGTTTTTAACCGACTTTAAAAAAAAGGAGAAGATTTCTCAATTCGACCGTATATTTTTTTTTAGTCAAACGGGTTTATATCCTTAAAGAATTTCATTCAACTTCCATGTTCATCGGGCATCTAATATAATTGATAAACTGTGGGTACCTTTCCAAGAACATACTATTCTATCCACCTATTCTCAGTTTTCTTCGATAACAGATCTAAATTTTTTACTTTATTTAGTTTGAGTGTAATTTTAATTAATTAAAATCCAAACATTACAAACAAACTTGGTGTCACAAACCTTTAACTAACCATTTTATGCTTAAATGCATGTAATAAAAATGTGATAAAACCTATATTAGGCTATCCAGGTTATCTGTATGTAAAATATAGGTAGGCTATGCAACGATAGTCAGGCATGCGGGTGCAAATAAATCTTTGCGCAATGCACAAAACTGCAACGCTTGAATCCCATCGAAAACATGTCAGAGGGACGTCGACATCCTCTGCTTACATGGACAGATAGACGATCGAGTGTCAGTAAGCGAAAAAAATCGTTAGACACCTCATAAAAGGCAGCAGTTACTGGAATATACAGAAACGGGTGGTGGTATTTTTTTTCTAAATGTATGATTCGCATAAAGATTCATCATTGTAACTGCCTCCGTGGTCTTATGGTTAAGAGCATTGGCTCTCGACACGGAGGTCGTGGGTTCGATTCCCACGGGGGACACCTAGTGAAATGTCAATTTGTGCGTTTTTACCCACTTGGTTACGACATTGCAGGCTGAATCACCTGATTGTCGGAAAAGAAAAATGATTCCGTGCTTCGAATGGCACGTTAAGCCGTTGGTCCCGGCTACTATCTCTGGAGGTAGTAGTCGTTACATAAAAACCACGTCTGAAAAAACTCTGACACCAGGGCTCTGCCCACACGATAAGGAGAAGATTATTATTTTTCAAAGATTACTACAGAAATACCAAAGTTTAAGTTAATTATAATTTATATAATGGCATTATGAAAAATAAGAGATGTAAACAACATTAAAGACAAAAGGGATCTCATTGATATCTTTTAAATGGATCGATCGATCGATTTTGTTCCGATCTGTCCTTGTGTAAGTTTCCGATTATCGTTAACAAGATCGGTAACGTATTATAACTATACCAGGCAATTTCAGAGTAATATTTTGTTTCTGTGATCATCTTAATAAATCCATTATCTGCAATTAATTAACTAAAAAATATTAAGAAGCAAGATCGCTAACTGCCACAAAACACCATGTTGATATTGATACCGATTGAATCGAGTATTTACACAAAAAGACCTAATTCAAAATGCTTGAACAACTACTTTACTTTTGATAGGTACCACACCTTACGAAATATCTCTTTGAAAGTATGTGAAACACGCATGTCGGTACCGGTAATAAAATCCGTTTCGATTACATTACAACCGTGTTTGCAAATCGTGCACATATTGATGTGACCGGCACGACCGGCGCGGCGACCAGTCCGGCAGCATGCCGGCTGCCCACTTCACCGGAAACTTTAATCTCAAATACCGATACTATTTCACCCTTTATCTACAACCGTATTACTACCAACGTTTCGATTCACGCGAATTGGATGCGAGCGACGAGCACTCTTGTCGAATAGTTTTTTTATCAAAAGTAGAAATCTGATTGAACTCTTCCAGTTTTCATTCAACATAAAAATGTTATATCGATATTGTATTTGACGAGAATAATAAAATTTGATACTAATTGAGAGGAGTTCAGTGCCTATCTCGTTAGACCGTTAGTCGAATAATATTATTCGACCTCAAATTCTAGGATAACGTTGCTGACGACTCCTTTCTTGCCTAATGCAGCAAATTGGGAAAATTGACTGAACCCGATAGAGGAAGATTAAATTTTAGCAATTTGTTAGGGATCATTTGAAATTGCTTCATACTTAAGTTTGAAAAATAAAGGGACAGTAGGTAATATTCGTATTGCTACACATGAAATTGGTTTTTACTATCACAGCACACACACAGAGTTAGCAACAAGTTACACGACAATTTTTAATTTATTATTATTATTATTATAACACTTTATTGTACACACGGACATAATAATACACAAAGTTGAGAAAACATGTACAAAGGGCGAGCTTATCTCTGAAGAGATTTCTTCCAGCAGACCCGTAGAAGAGACAGTTAACAATTACAAGGCAAACTTATTGTGTACAAGCAAACAGTATAAATAAATAAATAAATGTAATATATACCTACAACATACAATATATATTAATATATGTATATAATTATATATATGAATATCACTTAAGATAGAGAAAGGTAGTGCTCTTTCGTTTTCTTTTTAAATACAGCTAAAGTCTTGGAGTCGCGAATGTCGGCGGGGAGTGAGTTCCACAACCGAGCAGCATGAATGGTGAAGGAGTAGGAGTAGAAGTCGAAGTCAATTTAGTGTATTTCTAATTTATCTTTTTATTTTTGTTTAACATAATATAAACATAAATATTCTATTCGTTATATTTTAATTCTATATTCTTCTTTGTCTAAGTGATAATGAAATAAATGGTCGCAAAATATAATTTAACGGCTTTAAAGAAGTCTAAATAAATAACTAGGGTTATTAACAATGAACGACAACGAAAATAATAATCTTGTGTTTCTTTGACAAACAGCTTGAAATCGTGGGCGGTTGCGAAACCAAAACCTTTGTTTTCTAAATATCTAGAAGCAACATCAAACGACGGTAAAGTATCAATAGATCATCGTTAACTGTAGCTTGGGAAATATTAACGGTCACTAAATATAATATTATTACCTGTAAAGTATTCACTGTCAATATATCTGTCAAATCTACTATAATGAGCAAACCACATTGAATCAAATTAGAGAGAATTTCTGAGAAACTCGCTAACTCGAGGTCGCTAGATGCACTTTTGACAGCATGCCGCATGATTCACTAGAAACTTACATTACATGTGCAGCAAAATAACTGTGCAATTCGGTAAGTCGAGTTTTTTTTTCTGTTTATTTTATATTTATTTATATAATTAATAAATAATATTTTGGATGGTCGCGAGAAAGTCTTTCTGCATGGAGAAAACCTTTGCATAGATTTAAAAAAACCGCCGGTGTTCTCTTCTAACTCTGACATTGTCAAATTCTGACGTTGTAAATACACGTTTTTATTATTGATCTTTTCATTTTACAATCTCTTGCATATAAAATTGACACAATTAAGTCGAAATGATTTTCGATCCAGATTCAGGAAAAAACTTGACATTACGAATTATTCGGACTTCTTTTTCATTCGTTTAGAAAATAAAACAAATACTTGAAATCGGCACCGACACGTAAATGCGTACTATGTTTTGATGGATAGCGTTTGCGTTTTCAGTATCAGTGTTTCCCATAAATCAACGCTCTCCAAGTTTCTATCTATACGACCGTCTGTCTGTCATTGGCTCATAACTTTCCAACAGTTAGACGTAAATACATCAAGTTCTGAACAAGAGCTATGGATCTTATATATCTTAGGTATGCTTTTGCGGTCATACAATTTTAATGAACTAGATAAAACTTGTATTTAACTGGATACATTAATTCCAATAGTTTGTTTTTGTAAATCAAATTGTACTTAATTTTAATCGTATTGTTTTTAAAACTTATTTATTTACATTATTGGGTGCATACGAGTATAATATCTCTTAATACTAGCACGCCAAATTGCACGTCTTTAGGTGCCATCTTTTACCGAAGATTGGCATCATATAAACATTTACTATACTGCATTTATTTAACTTAACTTAAGGTGCTCTAATTCTGTTGATCTCTAAAATGTTTGCTCTTCGTGTATTCCACAAGTCCTCAATATTATATAAGGTCTAACAGCATTAGCTGAAACTATTTTAAGGGGATGATCAGACCATCAAACTGAACAACTTTCTCTATTGGACCAATATCGTAATCGCGAAAAAAAAAATTAGCCGTCCCATACATTTGAGTCGAGTTATGTCTGCAGTTTTGTATGGGACAGCAGTTTTTTTTTTCGTGATTTCGATATTGGTCCCATAGAGAAAGTTGTTCAGTTTGATGGTCCGATCATCCCCTTAAAATAGTTTCACCTAATTTAGTTAGACCTTATATATCTAGTATTTTTTTATAAATTTAAAGCCTCTAAGCTTTACCAATTCTTAACATTTAAACAAAACAAAAAAAAGGGGCAAAGGTGATGAAAAAATGGCTATAATAAAAAAACGGATGATCCCAAAAATTCATTACGACAAACGCCAGACTATCAATTTAGCTGCGTCAAAACACTAAAAATAAGCCGATCTTGAAAACCTACACCTATCGCTATGACAACCATCGACGTAATTCTGTCATCGGCGACGCAATTAGACGCGAGTGACGTGCCGTCACACTCCAGAAACTTTCGATTGAATGGACGTGCTCGATAATATGACGAGATGAACGTTTTAGAAAGTCAGCTAGATAGTCTCATGAGAAAAAAGTATACATTTTTTCCGTGACATCTCGACGTGACGTGATTGTACAAATATTTTTCCAGGTATCTTAGGTTTTTCTGCGGGCGTTTTTACTGAATTTTATATATCTCTGATGGGATTTAGAATCCTATTATGTGACGAAATCTACTACTACTTGCTAAAATTATGACTCTTCTGATTCGAATTCGAAGAATTTATAAAAAAAAAAAACAAAATAAAAAGGGCAAAACAAACCTAACCATGTTAATGACCCGCAAAATTACGAAATAAATGCTTCTGTAATTTATACTTAGAATTCTTTTTCATAACGTTCTCGATTACAACAAAACAGAAGAACGTAATTCGGAAGCTGAGGCATTTAATGAACTATATTCGGCGCAGCGAGACCGTACTTTGGATAATATGCGACACGCACGCATAGCAAGGCATTTATGACTTCCCGTGTCGTCGGGCCGCGACCGAATTGTATACCGAAAAACCATCAAAATATTACTGACCGGAATAAAATCTATTAATACACATGACGAATAGTCACGCTCGTAATTTTTGAATATTTCAAATAAAATTTCGCATATATTCAGTAATTTGATTCAATCTCTTTATAAATGACAAAAAGTTATTGAATCAAATTACTGAAACATTTGTAAATTTTACTAGACATTTTTTTTATTTTGAGAATATTTTTTTAGTCTACAATTACAGTCAAAGTCATTGTAGATACACACATTTTTGGGATATCACATAAAACTAGATCGGGATGACAATAGTTATACGACCAAAAGTTTGAGAGATGACATGTATAATATATTTATTGTTGTATGGCAGAGTACCACAATATTAGATCAATAGTCACGTATAGAGAGAACCGTCGTCGCGTACGCAGGCAGAGAAGAGACGCGCACCGGAGACCGGTGTGAATCATGCGCGCACTTCATCATGTCACGTTTACGACCTCAAATATTAACACTAGGCATGCGCCATGTTAGATAAAGTTATCGATAATTTATTTTTTTATAATCAAACTAAAAAGTTTACAGTGCAATTACATAATGATGTTAAAACAGTCAACATAATTATACAAATATTATGTTTTTCACGACATTCACGACCATAATCCCTTTCAGGGTTACCAGGAATTTTGCTGTTTGATTACCCCGATGAAGTGACATAGTTTTACCAAACAAAAAAAAAACAATAAATAAAGAATTCTATTCTCGATCTACCATGCGGGAGGTATGGAATATATTATGTATAAAAGGATAACAGGATAAAACGCAATAGAAACAAAGAAAACAGGTAACAAATAGAAAAATAAAATTGTGCTCCCATTTCAATTGTCATTAAACATGTGACATTTAGGTAAATAATTGTCAAGTTGGTACATTTCGCGTCGCGTGTCGGGTCATGTCCCAGCAGACATAGCTATGTTAGGCATTATTTATTCAAATATCATTTCCAGGCTGCGGTGCCGACCCACAGGGAACGTTTATCCACAACAAAGTGTATTCAGTTAGTACCGCAAGAGTCAATAAATCGCGTTCCAGAGCGAATAGCTAAAACTGTTCATTGCAATGAGCTGTTAAATAGCTGACGCGCTATTTTAGCTATTGAAATTGACTGTTATAGACACGCAATTAATTCTTTGTTATTTAATAATACTTCTTAATTTATAACTACACGAGCGTTAACCCGCGACTTCGTCCGCACAAATTATATACCAGATTTTAAGTCAGATCATAAGCTATCAAACAAAAAAGTTTCATTAAAATCGGTTCAGTAGTTTTTGCGTGATACTCGTTCAAACAAAAAAAACAAACAAGCACACAAACAAACAGACAGACAAAAAATCCAAAAATTGGTGAAATGGAATCAGGGACACCTAAAAACCATATCGTAACTTTTTTTTGTTAATATCTTCAATGTACAGACCAACTTCCTGTTACAGTTTTATAATAGTATAGATTAAAAATAATCGACCTTCACTTTAATATTTGAACTACCTTTGCATCGTTGCTCTCATCCAATCTTTATACAGAATAAAAACGAAATCACGAAAAAAATATGTGTTGTTCCATAGAGAATGTCAATGGCCACTAGACCCAAATATATGAAACTGACGATTATTTTTGCGATTTCAATGTGGTCCCTTGGTGAAAGTTGTTCAGTTTTATGGTCTGAAGCATCCCCTTAAGTATGTAACGCATTATACTTTACACCCTGTATATGCCTTTGTATTTTGCCATCACTCCACCCACAACATTTACATCCATATTAAATTATAATTATGTTACGTTTTTTGCAATATAGTTAAAAAGATTATTTCTTTCAATCGATATCACGACGTTAGCACATGACTACACTACTCTAGTTATGCTAATCTGCGGCTCGGATGTCATCTTGCGCAACAGGGCGACCACGAGTGTATACGCGGCTTAACTCGGTACTAGTTAATGCCCCACTTTGAGATTTCAGACTTAACCACTGTCATCAACGTTGGACGATTCGTTTCAGTGCAATTTTGAAATAATTCCCAAGGATAGTTATTTTGTAATTAGGACAGGTTTGTGGTTTATTTTCATTTATGTATCTTGTAAGTTCCCATTGCGTAATAAGATTATCGCGAAATCTTTAGATTATGGGTATATTTTCAAAAACCCCAACTAGCATTGTTTTCAGTGATATGCTATTGAATATTCAGTGTATTATATTTATAACAAAAGTCCCGCCTTTACTTAAAAATCAAATGATTTTTTTTTATGTTCCATATAATTTATTTTAGTTCGAAAAATTGCTGAAAATACCTTTACTTTAGGAAAATTTTTTAGAAGGTTACGTTATACGTTTGAATTTACAGTTTACGAAAATTTTATTATAAATGTGAATGTCTGGGTAAAGCCTTGATTTTATTTTATAGACCTACTAATTTTATATCCAGATTTAATTCAAAACAATGTCTTAAATTTTTGTAATTTATGTATAAACAATCAAAATCACACAACATAAAGAAAATATGCTTTTGGCCAGCAGTTGAATCCCACAGGCTGCAACTAACGTAGTTTGCACCTAAACCTCATTTTTACCTTTTTGTAACAAAATTTCATGTGATTATTTTCTACTTTTTTGTTATTTTTAAAACCAAATAATCGAATGAACTCGGACTTCCTCCGTCGCACCTGACCACGAGCACCGGAAGTGAGCAGTTTGGGGGCACGCCCTACTTCCGGTGGTCGCGCTCCGCTGAATGTTAATAGAAGAATGGAAGTGAGTGTCCGTCACCATCCGGAGCCGGACGACGGTGACCACTGAACACACGACACGAGCCAGCTTAGTCCAAAACTATTTTACACTAGGTACCTATTGTTATACAGGGTGTTTGGGTAAACAGTTAGATTACTTTAACTTTAAGGGGTGATTGTGCCAATGATACTGAACAACTATACCTAAGAACCGTATAGTAAATTCGCAAACAAATATTGGACTTTCTATACTAAATGCATTTCAGCTGATCGACTTTTGTCTTTGTATGAAAAATAGATTTTTATTTTTGCAATTTTCTTTTATGTTCCTCTAGGAAAGTTGTTCAGTATAATATGAGTACAATCACAAATTAAAGTATTACAACTATCTACCCTAACACTCTGTATCGCCGGACTGCCAAGCCAGGGTCCTCGGTTCGAATCCCGGTTTGGTCATGGATGTGTGTGTGCCGTTGTTGTATATGGTTCCAATAACAAAAAGTCTTAAGGCATAATTTGGGATCATTACAATGTATGTGCCTGTGAGCGTTATTTATTATTATTATCATCTATATCTTACACAAATTATCTAGTTATATTTAAAGAACCATATTCTAGCCTGCACTTGTATTATAATGACTTGACTTGCCATAGAATACATAATATTATAGATACGGACACCCATGACACAGGTGTACAAATATTCATATAATGCGTATGAAGTCTACCAATCCGCATTGGGCACGTGTGTTGGACTAACACCCTCCTTGAGAGGCATGTGCTGTGCCCTATAATGGGACGTATACAGGGTGAAATTGATATCCTTTTAAACTAAGAGTCTACCCTTCAAACTGAACAACTTTTACTCTAGCCTGTAGCCTATGATGATGATCATACAAATATTTGTCCCTTACTTATTGAAATCATTTTATCACTAAGAGTTCAACTATGAGCAAAAACAGCGAAGCCACAACATGATGTTTATTTAACTACGTGACAATACGTTTCGCCAATCCACCGCCACCGGCACCGTTACGAAACATCCGCAGTGACGTACCGTTGTTCGTTGGTGCAATGAATTTTTAATTCCCCATTATTGCCCTCTTCGGCTTATCCGGCCTTTTTCATTTTATATAAAAGGGTAGACCCATATGTAGTGGTCATTGAAACGGTTAATCCATATTTGAATGTCTTTACATCAGTTGAAAAAATTTTAAAGTATTTTGTCAAAAAAACGTGACATTGTGTATTTGAGTTACAAAGGAATATTAGATGTCAGATACTGTAAAATTAAAATTGTGAATATGAAAAACACGAGATCTAACAATCAGACGGATTAGATGGACGGTAACGTTTGAAACCCACGTGAAATTGATACTTAGTTTTGAAACTCATAACAAAAGTTTAGACTTTTTATTTAGTTTTTCTCTAAACATGTATCATTTATTTATGTTCTGCTACATTCATAAGGCAGGTTCGAATCGGCATGTTACCGTTCAGAGGTACGAATCTAAAATTGTGTGACGTGGGCATAACACAAGTTTAGGTTTTCTCAATAAAAAAAATGTATCACATTTTGCAACTTTGTTAAACGCTTTAACTTTTTATTATGCTAGTTTCATACAATTTATTTTTTAAGTGAAACAAGTATTTAAGTATTATAAACCGGGTTTGAGAACAATGCGTGTAAAATTATGACTGGTTTTAATTTAAGTATGGGTACATTTTTTAATGCGTGAGAAGGTGTAAAGTACATCATAAGAACGACTCAAATCGTAATCCATCCAAGTAACTTTTAAGAATATCTATTCTAAAGTCATGAAAACGGGCTGTCAGTCATCATTCCTTAATGTATTTCATCATCATCAGCCATAAGGAGTCCACGTTGAGCATTGGCTTCTTTTTTCACATGGATGGAAGCATTATTGTATTATTTTTTTTAGATTCGGCGCAGGATAATGATAAGAAACGAAATCAAAAATCAAAAAGCCAAAAATTCAAGTCATTTTTGTGTCTGATATAAATATCTTTCAAATTATTCCATGCTTTTGAATTACGGTATACTGATATGAAAACCTTTTTTTCTATTAATCAAGTGAATACGAATAACCATGGCAAAAACAATAAGTTAAAAAAAATATATTCACCATAACTGCATTTTTATTGCTAAATCAATGTTGGAACCATAATGAATATTTTAATTACAATCTCCTCCTGTCATTTCACCGAGTTATGCTTGCCATCATGCTGAAGCGATTTGCCAGCCAGCATTAGATTCTTACTGATTGACCAGGGTGCGTCGGACGTACCTACGAAACTCAGGAAGGCTCTCTCAGAGACAATTACAATGTTTCGTTTGTTGAATAGAAAAAAAAAAAAAACACACGCAAATTCACTGGTCATTCTTCAATTTTCTTCTCTTCTTCTTCTTTCAATCCACTTCACAAATTTTCGTTTTGTCATCCCTAATAACGCCACAATGTAGCGACAGGTTAATAGATACCATTAAATCAAGAGGACAATTAAAGATAAAAAATATGCATATCAAGTAGCAAAAATCCAGCAATAACATGGGCAGTAGGATTGCGTGCAAGAATCTCGTCTAGAACAATGGTCGGCCTTGAGGCGGGCGCAGTAATCACTGCTCGGACGAGCAGCACAATGCCGCGAAAACTGGGCTCTTCTGCGGTTAGGGTTACCACATCCACGCATATTATTACATGAACTGTAAGTGTGAAGATGAATACAGTAGAAGTGTAGTAAGCCGAGTATAATGGCCTGCGAGAAAACTAGAACAATATTTCTCCAGAAATGTACCAATCTCACAATACCTATGTCACGTTGTACAAACCGCAACAGAGCTTTTTCGTTTTGTCGCTTGTCGCCTAAAATTCTGTTTATTCATTTTTTTATCAATATGACATGACCGGACCCGAAGCAGAATAGATAAAGAAGGCAATCAGACTCAATTGTTGATGGTTTTTAAGAAGTGATGGTTTTGAACAGTGTGGGACTGACTGAGTATGATGGCATAGTTAGCCTCTTACGATCCTACTACTGGGGCACAGACTTACCCCCCATCATGACGGTTTTAGTCCATTACGTGAGACCGATGCTGTTTGCCTGAATTCAAATACGCATCAGAACTTCTTGTTCTTCAGTTTCCTCGAGATATTGTCCGTCACCGAATAGCTAGAGTTACAAATTGTACACAAATTCCTAAAATTCATTGGTCAGAGTTTGATCTGAGGGATAATACATTATAATGATCTAATGGCATGTGTAGTCGACGAACTAGAAAGGGCAACCAAAGAACCGTATACGCAGCGCGGGTGGGCCCAAAGCCAACCTCGCCCGCGGCATTCTTACATCTTCGACTGAGATTCGCTACTAGTTATAAAATTTCGAAATGTAACAATAAATGTATCAAAAGACACTACGTTTCTTTGCTATGAACCTATATATAAAATGTCTTGGTTTGAGTTAAAACAACCAAACGCACGAACCTAGTTAACTCCAAAAAAATTAGAAAATTGCTCCATGTCCCAAATCAACAATAACAACAACAACAATAATACATCAACATTATTGTAATTTTTTTTCATAATTATGTTTTTGTGTATAATAAAGAATCTATGAATCTCTTTACATTATTATACACGGGATAAATCATTGTACAAGTAGGGTACGTGTTTTTCCAAGAATTTCCCAGAACTTCTTTAATATTTGGTAACCCTGCAGTTATGTTGCGATCACTTTAAAAATGAGGTAATCATACTGCCTAGTTTGTATTTGAAGGTCGTCTAAAGTTTCTATGAGTAATTTAAATATAGACAATGAAATGCAGCGGTTTTGTTATGTTACCTTTTACTCTCGATTTCAAAATTTCGGTTCTGTTACAAATCTTTTTAACCTGTGTACTTACAGAATTAGCGTAAGCCTGTCTTACGACTATCGAGTTTGTATTGTTGACTTGCAATTGCATATGATGAAAGCTTTTTCAGAAAAAAAGGTCTTCTCTGTCTTAGAGTTGACAAAGGAAGAAGTTGCGTTCAACGAAACATAATTATATGACTATTTATTACTGACTTTTACTAACATAAAAATATGTATTTCAGGTTTGTTCCGGATTCGTTGTGTTCCGAACTCGTCGTATTCCAGTTTCGCCGTATAATACAGTGGATGTAGTGTCCTCGATCAGGGTATTGAATCTAGGAGAACGTGATATTCGTTTAATCGCTTATTTGTTGCTAAAACAACAATGTTAAACCTACGGAATTTTTCCGATATTTGTGATTCTATGAAGAATTCTTGAATAAATCAATATAATAGAAAGATTTTACCTTACAATAAAATCAATATTGTGATCCTGAAGTCCTCTCTGGGTTTGTGAGAGAGTGTTTGCTGGATTTTACTGCATTTTTGCCTCAAAAGCCCATTTATTAGCCACTTCCGTCGTAATTTTCCTAGATTTCATAAATAGAACAATAAACGATAACTTCCGCTTGTCACCTTTCCCGCCATTCGCCAGCGTGCTTGTTTGGCGCTGCCGCCATTTTCTTCATTGCGCCTCACCAGGTGGCCTTAAATAGGCCCAGAGAGGACTTCAGGATCACAATATTGATTTTATTGTAAGGTAAAATCTTTCTATTGTGACCCTTTCGTCCTCTCTGGGTTTGTGAGACGTGTCTGTTATCACCTGGTGAATGGCAGGGGTGAAGTTATGATAGGTACTAGATTCAAGAGAATAAAGAATAAGTATATTGTTATTAAAAACAAAAACATAGTAAGTACTATTATGGTAAGAAAAGAAAAAATAAATAATATAATTAATTGAAAACTCTTCAATTATTAATAATAATTTATATAAGAATGCTTTGATAACCTAACAAAGTTATCCATATAATTTTCTATTCAAAGTTATATGTCTGAAAAGAATATGATAAGTTTTGTCTTTATTCAACCTACTTTGTTTTCTGTAGTAACTATGGAAGTTTCAACTAATCCCTTTAATACATCATCGAGGGAGAAATCACTAATCCGACTTGAGACGTCGATTCAATTTTATAATAATAATACTCTCCGCTTTCCCCACTGGGAAAGAAGCGAGATTTTTTAAATAGATAGGAAAATAAAGCTGAAATTTGGCTCACTTATACCGAATACCTATATTGTAATCAAATACCTGTCAAAATTAAATTTCGTAGTTAATACTTTGATCGGGGCAACCGAACAGTCGATCTGTACTTGCGAAATGACGCTAAGTTTGTTTCAAGCTAATAAGGAAAACATGTCACATGAAGATCATTACCAATCACGATTTGATATTTAAATTTAAGATTTATACCGGCCGCGCCGATGCCAACAACAACAAAAAAATCGTGTTGCACCGACGCAAAGAATCGCATAATGGCCGTATCTATCATCTCTAGCAACTTAGATCCTAAATCGAAGTTCACACAAACTCTGGTTTGATTGAAAAGAATGTTTGTTAAGCGCTCTATTCCTAGCCCAGGTAAGAAAATTGAAGTTATGAAAGTTGAAAGAACTCGGTAAACGTGCTTCCTGTTTGGTGCGCAAGGTTCCACAGAACAAAAGTAAGAGAAAAATATTAACAACCTTAAATTTTAAGCGATGGATACGAAATGACAATATTATATTTTATATTTTTATGTAAGCGCCACTTATTCATATATTATTATATTATAATTATAGAGTTCGACACTGGACAGAGTTTGGGTACTACTAGTGAAACGTGGATGTTCTGAGGCTTCAGAATATCTCTGACTACCCCCTCGGGGAATATAGTCGTGAGCATATGCTATGCTTGCTATGGAGTTCGATAGGAAAATAATGTTTTAAACGTCTTCTTTTCCACTCAGTCTGCTTATGGGGACTCCCGCGATCAACCATGCTTCCAGTTTCAGATCCTCCCAGTTTGGACGAGGTTACCCCGTGGTGATGTGTTCGGGTTGGGTTGTTCGGCGTTGATGTAACACATCTGTGTCCACTGTGTATGAGCTATTCGGTGTGCGATTTTACTTTTTCAGTTGTATTGATGACTTTACTGACGTCAAACTTGCTATTGATAAAATAGTAATACGAGGATTGAATGAAGCATTTCATAGTCATACTAAGTACAAAATTTAAATTGACTTCTAATTGAATTGTACTCCAAAAAAAAAAATCGCACTCTGATAAATCAGCTATTATGTTTTGTTATCAGTCACAAACAAACAAAAGGTATAAACGAAGGCCAATATCTCCACTTTTATTATACATATTAGCCACAGCCGAACAATCGGACTATAGTCAAAGCTGTCAAAACGCGTATGAAATTTTACGCTGCTCACGTTTCTTATTTATTTATATATTATTTATTTATATCTATATTTATATTTGTCTATGAAGAACGCTAGAGGCCGTCGACTCCAGGGACTTGACCACTGGGACTCACGACTCAATATCCTAAGCTCTGCGACAGTGGAGGCGGCCCAGATGACACGACGAAGCCCGCAGAGCTCAGCCTTCCGTTCCAAGGAGTGACTACACACACCTGGAAAGGATTTTACTTCCAAGGAGGGACTTTACACGCCTGGAAGTGTGCACAACGAAACTCGCAAAGATTTAACTTTAGATAAGAGAGTTTAACCACCTAGAAGTAAGTCTAACGAAGCTCGCAAAAATCTAATTTCAGAGTTTGGACTTTACCCACCTGAAAGTGTGCACAACGAAGCTCGTAAAAATATGACTTCATAGTGAGGACTTTACTCATCTGGAAGTGTGCACGACGAAGCTCGCAAAGATGTCTTCCGAGCAAGGACTTTACCCAACCGGACGTGTGAATGACGACGCTCGCAAAAATTTGCCCTCTAAGGAGGGACTTTACCCACCTGGAAGTATGCAAGATGATGTCTTCAGAGGAGGGATTTTATCCACCTGGTTTGTGCACGATGAAAATCGCAAAGATCTGTCTTCCGAGACACTTTATACCCAACTGGAAGTGTGCACGACGAAGCTCTTAACACTTTCGCGGACACTGAACGAGACACAATAGAACTTTTATTGTTATCACTGCTATAGCAGGTCACTGTCCGCGAACGTGTTAAATATCTGACTTTCGACAAGGAACTTTACCCAACTGGTAGTGTGCACGACGAAGCTCACAAATTATAAACATCTGACTTCTGGCAGGGAATTTTATCCAACTGGTAGTGTGCACGACGAAGTTCGTAAATATTTTACTTCCGACAATGGACTCTACCCAACTGGAAGTGTGGACGACGGAGCTCGCAAAGATCAGACTTCCGACAAAGGACTTTATTCACTTTACCCAACTGGAAGAGTGCAAGACGAAGATCGCAAACTTTTAACTTCCAAATAGGGACTTTACCCTCCTGGAGTTGTGCACGACCTATTGTGAGATTCCACTCCTTCCTTCTTTCGTCCGCTTTTCGTGAAGAATTCTTGTTTCAGGTCATGTTGCAGTAGACAGCCACCAAGAAATGTTCTATCAGTTTTAGAAAAATTATTTACTTTTGTAATTAAATCTCTGTCCAAGACATTTCATAGCATTTATAATCAATTGAAGAACACGATGATTCGTTCGATGTAGCGAAGCTTTCTGGAGAGGGTTACGCCAAATGACATGTACGCAAACTGTCTTTTGGAAAGTCTTGGTAAAATTGCCGAAGAATCTAACGATGTGTTAGAATTGCTATAAAATTTAAATTACGTTCAATTTATACCTTCTTTGGCTTACCAATCGCTGTAGAAAATGTACGTGTCGAAGAAGGACATTTAATATTCTTGTGATTCGAAACCCACCTGAATAAATCTATGTAGACACATTTTCTCCGGTTTTATAGATAATTATATGGACGGGATCGGGAGTTCCCGCCTCCTTTGATGAAAATAACACTTATATGTTGAACAAGTCGTCGTCTACTGTGGAAACGACGACGCGACGACGGTAGAATCTCGAAGAGTTAATAATATTTCAGAATTTAACCAAAACAAAGGTGGCGTTTAGTAAAATATCAAGGTTCAGACCGAAAACAATATTCAAACCATTTTGGCTCCTACTGATCGATGACGGTCATTCGCTAAACATTCCGATAAGTTGGCTAGTAACATAGGTCTATCAACTCTTTAAGCCGTTAAAATATAAAGTTACCAAATGTTATAAATGTTATACAAGATAATTTAAGACCTTTCAATCAATCAATCAATCAAATATACTTCCTTTCTTATTCGGTTTTAATCATTTTGGACAAACATTTTACCGACGACCCCCTTTTTTTTTTTAAATTATCGATGTACTACTCGCAATATGCAACCTTGGAAGATGGTTGGTAGCTATTGCGACAACCTTTCCGAAATGGAAGTACGGTTGTGAGCTTATGTACATAATTATGCATGTATGAAAATTAAATAGATTGGAAATCTTCGAAATCCCGCCGCCCCTGCTCCTGTTACAGGTCTGACATTTGAAAATCTCGTTCTAACGGGTTTTAAGACATCGGTCAAATTTGATATTGGTCAAACTGGTATTTCGTCTAAAACGAACCGCAATAATGTCAACTCATCAACGGAAAGCTTATTTATTATGTAACAGTCAGAATGCAAAAGAGAAACGTTTTATGGCATCCAACTTTTAGATTTATCATGCATGACACACTTATTAGTTACACATTAAGGCTACCCTAGCCTCAAGTCGCTATAATTTGGCCAGATGCCGCGCGGAAGAATTCCCTCGAAAATGGAGGGCCAGCGCGGTCGAGCACTCAAACGTTGTACAAATTCAAAACACAAACCTGGCCCGCGAGTTATCAAACCTCAACTCGCAAAAATCTATAGCTGGCGCTGGAGCTGCGCCTGGAGCTGGGGCCGCGCGGCGCGGGACACGAGGCGCGGGAGCTGGACACGAGGCACGGAGACGCGGCGCGGCAAGACGGTCGCGGCGACAACACTCGATTCGACGAAATAATGATTCTCGAGAACCATCACGAACCGAATTCACTAAACGGGCTTTAAATTTAACAAAACTACACTATACGAGTGACTTAACAAAATTATTTCACATTATTATCGTTAACGGAAATTTCGAACTTTTCAAATTATTTTCACTCGCTATGTATTGAGGCAGGACTGCACTCAATAAAATCCGGAAACACAATGAAGAAAATGGCGGCAGCGCCAAACAAGCACGCTGGCGAATGGCGGGAAAGGTGACAAGCGGAAGTTATCGTTTATTGTTCTATTTATGAAATCTAGGAAAATTACGACGGAAGTGGCTAATAAATGGGCTTTTGAGGCAAAAATGCAGTAAAATCCAGCAAACACTCTCTCACAAACCCAGAGAGGACGAAAGGGTCACAATAAAAAATAAGAGAATAAAAGGAACAATATACCTATAGAACCCAAGACAAGTTATACAATAATAAAATCTAGTTAAACGTAACAATAAAGGTTGAAATAGTCGTACAAACTTTGTTATAAAAATATAGTCACAATCACATTTTCATCGCTAGATACCGACGCGGAGACCGCGAACAGAAAATAACAGTAATCTGAACCAATGTCGTGAGAACCTGAGCGTTGAGCAAGGAGCAACTTAACTGAACTAGTTCACAGATTAAATCTTATCTTTACTACGATCATTAGCATCAAGCTTACTGACGGTAAGCCACGGCGAGAGAGTACGGCATGCGTTACGTAAAAATACGCACCTTTTGTACCAGTAGATCAAGCATACGATCTACGGCAAAGCGAGAATACGTGAAAGCTGTGTACTGAATCTGACGAATACAGAATGACAGACAAGCATTTAAAATCAAACTTTTTTCTTCCCTCGCGAACCGTGCTTACCTTATTGTACACCCCGAGCACGCCATAGATCGATCTCACGTTAATTGTTTACTACTACTCATTGACTTACCAACTACTAGACGTAGGGTCCGCGCTCAAAAGTATCCGAACCAAAAGAACACCAAAACGTAAAAAGAGAACCAATTACGCGACAGTCTTCGTTTTATCGGAAGACCACGCGCACGCGCGCGCACGCGGAACGCGCTGTGCCTCGATGCCGAGTGGGATGGAAAATAATTTCAGAATTTTCAATGTTTTTAGTTGGTTTGTATTACTACACGTACACACGGCGACACATCAAGCTATACAAAACCAACATAAGCTGACCGCGCGTAAGTCGAGTAACGTGTAGCATCACGCGGCCAGCTTATGTTGGTTTTGTATAGCTTGATGTGTCGCCGTGTGTACATAGGTTAGCGTAGTTTAGTCTCCGACACTTTTTTCGAGAATTATTAGAACTATTAGCCATATTAGAATTACTAGTCTTGGTAGTATTACTGGTCGTATAAGAATTGTAGTAGTTTTATTGGAATTATTAGACCGATTAGAACTACTAGTCTTATTAGAAATATTACTCGTCTAATTTAGTTAGTTAGTCCCATTGGAAACACTAGTCTTATCAGAAATATAATCATTTATTTACTCCTATTGGAATAATTTGTGTTGTTAGAATTATTAATAGTCTTATTAGAACAATTACTCCTACAAGAAATGTTAGTCCTATTAGAAATCGCCGGCCGGTGACTGTTCACTCACAGCTGAGAGTGTCTTTCGTGACTCTTTTTACAATATTACCTAAGTAGAATAAGTAACAAGACCTCGCTCTAGCATCATTCAGCATTCATCATTATTAAAGCAATAAATTGATCTAGCTATATCGTGCCTACTGAATAACCTGTACTGTAACCCATAACTAACTTAAAAATACGAGCATCACCCATTCACAATCAATCATCACTATCTCAATCGTCAATCTTTAAAACAAAGCCACCTTACCAGTCTATCCTATAGGTACGCAAGTGAAATCGAGACCACACCAGCTTATCCACGGTTGTAGTTACATTGTCCGCTCGCCTTAATAAGTCCAGCGTCTCTAGCCAATTTCGCACTTATGTCATAGACTTTGGAGTTTTTAAAACGAGTCTTAATTGGACGGATTTTAGAGAAACCATACAGTACCTATGCGACTTCCGTTTGTGATAATGTTCGTATCCGATGGCTCCAGTTCTTAATACGAAATCCCTTGACATAACTCTTATGCTGACGTCTAAAGTGCGAGCATGGCTTGATTGTAGAGACTTCGTATGTGAAATTATGGTATCCGATGACTAAGGCTGGGCTCTGGCCGGCATGGCAGTTGCGGTTACTTGCACGTCCGTCAGACTTAGTTTTGTATTGGGTAATAAATAACTCGTATAGGAAACATAATATTGTCTTACGCAATATGTTGGGATTACTTAATCTCACGAGGAACTAACTAAGCTGTAACAGCCAGTGAACCGTTGCAACCAGTTTCATGTAATTCGATTCGACAATTTCAATACCCATATTAATACCGATCAAAATGTTTTAATGTTCGCGAAAAACGTATTTTCTATAAAAGGTAGATACGAATGAGGTATACACTATACACATAATATAGGGTATAACAAAACATCGTAGTCATATTTAAAATGATGGTTTAGACATTTAGATTAGACCATCAGACTGAACAACGATGGCGCCAACATCGAGAAAAATAAAAAACATCTGCTGTTTCATACAAAACTGACAAAAATGTGCTGTAATGTATCACATTAACACCATCATCACACAAAACAGAATTGAGATCACAAAAGATAAGCTTTATTTTCTAAATGTCGTTAGTTACGTATTCAAGCGCCTCAAACAAAAGGGGAAACAGAAGTAAACAGAATAAGTGTTTTCAAGGAGCCTTGATAAAATATTCATAATTCAGTTTGCAAATGGACAGTGTTGCCAGGGCCAGGGTGACGCACGACATTCTCGAGGGAGCACTATGAGTGATATATACTTGCAGCTACGACACGGGGGTGAAATCGATATAACAAAAATGTCAAAACAAAGGTCATAAGACTACGAGCATGTTTATAGAACGCTATTCTTTTTCTAAGCTTTTTCTATTCGGCAGAATAATCCCATTAGGATTTATTGGCTAACTATACTGATTTTAATAGTATGTCAGCGTACGTTATGCGTAGATTGTTTTTGTTACTTATTATTTAAAACCGCACGGATTTCCGTCATCGTATATAGCGAGATAAATGATATACCCAAAATATAAGCCAAATATAAGTTTTCAAACAGACGAAGTTTCATCAAAATTGGTCTAGTAGTTTTTGCGTGATGCGCGAACAAACTAACCTAAAAATTAAAAACCATGTAACTTTTTTTTTTAAATATAGGTCAATATCTTCAATGTACAGACACACTTCTGTTACAGTTTTATAATAGTAGAGACTAGCTGTGCTCGACGTTGCAATCCCCCTTTTTTCCGATACATATTTGGCTTTTTTTTATTTAACCTAAAAACCTTATTCAGTCCATTAGAAAGATTTTAGAAAAATCAAATCTCCATTCTCACTTCTCAAGTGAAGCGCTTACCAACGAACACCATTTTTATTTATTAGGTATAAATTTAATTTTAAATATCTATGCTGTTTCTTTCAGGACATCTGGCTTATCAAAGTCTCCATTTGGGCTTACGTTATTGTGGTATTTTACAAATTAGCCACTCACCATGATTACTGCAAATTATAGTAATTTGATACTCGATATTTACCTGAAAAAAATAAGACAAAGTTAATATTTAAACACAAAGAAAACTATATTTAAACTCGTTAACATTTTTAGACATTGCGTAAATTGTTTGTTTCACAAAATAGGTAGTAGGGTCTTATTGAAAACGTGTTTACTAAGTTCTTTCCAACAATTCCTAGCTTTAATTGAACAAGTTTTCATAGTTCAGACTATAAATTTAGTTACTATCAACTTGTACCTACACCTGCTTTCTTAGAATATGAAGTTTCCATTTATATAATGCAAATATTATTTATTCTGTCTGTACGCACACCAAATTCTGAGATAATAGATATTTCGATTTAAAATGTTATGTGATTTGACCTGAAAGATTAATTAGGTATTTTGTCAAAGCGTTTAGCTTTCAGAAAATTATGTAAAAGAAGAAAAATATAATAACACTATTATTATCATATTATCTAATATACTTAGTAATGTTATACAGGACATAACTACACAGTACCTACCACATGTTAAGGTGGTTGCAGAGGGGTCAATTTTATACAAAACTTTGACGCACAATACGCGTAGACGGTATTATAAGTAACTTAGTATATGGAAAAATAGTTTAGAAAATCTAGATGCCGCGTCACAAATAACATTTGCAATTTATGAAATAATTACGTCGATATAAAGCTTTGACATTTTCTATACAAAATTTTAAAAGCTTTATATCTTCGTAATTATATTATCAATTGCAAATGTTATTTGTGACGCGGCAACTAGATTTTCTAAACTATTTCTCCATATAGAAAATATTACTTTTATTAATTCCGTCTACGCGTATTGTGCGTCAAACGTTTGTATGGACTGAAACCACCTTAACAAAATGAATGTAAAACTTGTTTAGCAAATTTTATAAGAACTAAAATATAGTTATTGGTGTACATAAATATAAATACCTTTGACTTTGTCATACATATTATTTAGTCATGCATTATGAACGTACCTAGCAACTTATTATTAAATTAAAGATTGAAAAATTTGTCTCGGGTGGGACTGGAACCCGCACTTGAACATGGCTGTAACATGTTTAAAAATCAATAATATTTGAAACATATTATTAATCTGTGATTATGATGCGTATGTGAAATCTACCAATGCGCCGACCCCAAATAATGGGAAATGGGCAAAAGAATGATGATGATGATGTGAAGTCTACCAATCCGCATTAGGCACACGTGGTAGACTAACGCTCATACACTCTCCCCGAGGGGGTAAGCCTGTGCCCTGCATTAGTATAATAGGATAATAATGACGATGAATGAAACTTTATTTTTAACAAGCAATTATATTTGAATCAGAGGCTAATCTCGCTTATGTAACAGTTAATAAGGGCAATGTTCACAACCGCTTGACAAAGATTAAACGTGTCATTGCTACTCTGTAACCTCCACTTGTATTTATCTTGGATACAGTGCAACGCGGATAAATTACAAGACCATTGGATTCTAAATTATGGGTTCAAAACTGAGTGTAAAACACCTTTTGATAAGAACCAATTGGCAACACAATGTTTCGACATTAAAATCAACAAATTACGCACGCTTTCAAACTGAACTGACAGATTTAGGTAGGTATTTTCTATTTGCAGCTAGTTCGATTATTTTATCGAGAACTAATCGATTTAATGCCGTTTTACGGCGTAAATTACAGATAAACCTCATCGAACCATTGTTGAATAGGTAGTAAAAATTTTAGTGAAGTTTCTTTCGAGAAGTAAATGAATGAGGGTTCAAAAATTCGTTGCCATAATTTCAGCCGTAACTCTTTCAGTAATGAACTTTAAGACATCGTTTCCGTATGTAAGTATTCTAGTATTCATTTCCATGATATCCACCATTCTTGAGTACGTGACAGGAATATACAGAGTGTAACAAAACATGCTGGTAATATTGAAATGGGTACCTACTCGTAGTTTAGATTAGAGCATCAAAGTGAAAGACTTTTGCTTAGGAGACAACATCGATCAGATAAAAAAAATATATATACAAAATTTTCTTTTTCATACAAAGTAAGTACTGTAAGGAGATTGTATAGCCATAGCTTTCTGGCTGGTTTTTATTTGGATACATTTGGAACGTCGAAGAACCCCGGCGCGCGCTTCAATTATTGGGAATTCAGAAGAAGATCGTTCTCAGGGCTAGAAAGCAAATGTCTCGGTTTATCGAAATAAAATATCAAAATAATCATTAAAGCTCTATTTTAATTAACCATTTGAGTTACGCCTCCACAGTACCTACTCGACTGAAACGTATGGAACAGCCGATTTTTTAAATTATTTTTTCTCTATTCTATCCATAGCGAAATTTGTTCAAATTGATGGTGTAAACCACCCAGCATATTTTGTTACAAACTGAATGTAGCATGATATTATTTACCATATTATACACACCATACATACACATACTCAAGCTCTATCCCACAGAGGTAGGCCGAGACTACGGCTCGCCACACAATACGATTCTGGCATACTTCTCTCGCCTCATCCACTTTTATACATCTCTTCATGCACTTCCGGCAGTTGAGGGTGCTACGCACTTGTCCTTTTCGGAGAAGACCATTTATTTGGTCGATATTTTTTTAATTCATTGGATCGATAAATCTCCCTAGTAAGTCTACTCTCATTTATCCTCTATACGTGACCGAACCACCTAAGCATACAACTACAGACCGAACCACCTAGTAGGAATCCTGGTTACCACATTCTTTCAACTTACACCGATCCCTTATCACACTGTTTTTGATTCTGTCGGTCACTATAACACCACACATACTTCGTAAAGAGCGCATTTAACATACCTACATAAAATACAAAACCTGGAACGTATGTTTACGTTCTGAGCCAAATATTTACACGATGACTTCTGTACGTAAACAACATGAACTAGCGATAGATAGGTATACCTATCTGCGAACTTGTTAGAAACAAAGTTACAGAAGAGATACTTATCTTGAAATTAAATATTCTGTATACTTAGGCAAAATACATAGATACATTACATAACAAAATTCACCCGCGAAAAATAATAATTAATACTTATGAGAGTTTACCCGCGACTTCGTCAGCACGGGTTTCAGTCATCGTTACCAGATTTTATGTCTAAACACAAGCTTTCAAACACAACGTTTCATCAAAATTGGTCCAGTAGTTTTCGCGTGATATACGAACAAACAAACAAATAGACAAAAGTTCCAAGAGCTTTTGATTTGGACATCTAAAAACCATATCGTTGTTACAGTCTTATAATAGGTAGAAGAGAAGAAGAGATTCTGCGTGGTTTCTGGCTAAGAAAAGACCACGCCATTTCTTGCCTTGATAGGGTTACTTTTTCTATTAAATGGATAGTCACGATTACCAATTGAATTGACAAACATTTTATTCTGAAACCCGAAGCATGCCTGAAGTATGTGGTCCTAGTTACAAACTAGGTAAATTTTTTTAAATGTCGGTAGACGATAGTGGTTTAACAAAAATGTTGTTGGTCTACCCGGACATTCGAACTTCGCAATTGCGTAAACATTTTCGTTCCAATGTCAACTCTATTACAATGAAGTTTGGACCGAAAAGGTCGCGATGTATAGAAAATCTAAAGTCCGGGTACAGGGCCTGATCTCATCTAAATTAAATACTGTCATGTGCATGTAAGAGCGTATTCATGAAAAATACTTTAAACTATTTGAAATAATAGACAAAGTTTGTCAATTTGCTACAATTGCAACATTGGAGAGCGGTAGATAATTGCATCAGAGTTTCTGACCACCCAGAAAGTTATTACAGCCGTGAGTCTACGCTACGTACGATCGACAAATATTTAGATATTATCTGTAATAGTTTTTTTCGCAAGTTCTTTGTTTGCTGCTTAGTGAATTTTTTTTCAACTTGATTGTCTGATGCACTCTGTTTCATATGTACATAATGTTTCATGTGATATAATTTAACGCATTTATGCATAACGTATTTTTTAAACCCTGTACGTAAGATTGACAAATATTCAGATATTGTAATTTTCTACGAAATACCTGTTTTTTTTTCGCGATTTCGATGGTGGCTCTTTGTGAAAGTTGTTCAGTTTGATGTACGGAAGCACCCATTTAATTATGTAACATATTCAAATTTACATCCTGTATATCAATGTAAAAAAATCTATTGTTATGGGAACAGAACAAAAGTTTCATTCCATTCCGAAGCTCAACTGAATCAAACAGTCTTGTAAACAAAATGCGAATAGGCGTATAATCTCGTGTAAATGACTTTATTCTTTCCTTCCAGTAAGCAATCCAACTGACATCGGACTTTTAACCTCATTTTTATTTCGACTGAAAAAAAGAAAAAGCAGGAAACAAGAGTGACTGTAAAATTTCAACGGTAGCTGTTTACGCCCGACCTTTTTTACGATGTTGTTAACTGTTGATTCTTTTTAAACATCTGCGTTGGGAACTGTAAACTACATTGTTCGCGGTTCGGTATCTAAAATGTCGCTTCTAATAATTCTAGTAATCCTCCTAATCCCAAAGATAATATGTTTATGTTTCCTGTCAAGATACCTTCATTAGAAAATGGCGGTTGCGCAGCGCATGCTATTGAAAGACGTCCAATTGGATCGTTTTCGACTCTTAACTTGTCACTTCGCGTGCTAGTACCATATCTATCTGATCCTATGATTTGTTCACGTGACACTGGTTTTCTTTACGTGAATGTAGGTACGAGGCGATTAAGAAAGATTTTTTTCTTTTTTTCAGGTCGAAATGCCTAGCCTCTTGTCACCACTTTAGACGGATTCTCTCTTAAAACCTCTGCTACGTTTATATGTTTATGTGTTGGATACAAAAATTGTTATTCACGTGATTTTGAACGATCAATTTAACTTGGTACCTGTCAAAGCAGGCAACCCTTTCAGTCAGATGCTGAATTTAACTAGAGAAGGTTCAGATTTAAAGTAGATAGCAAGGATGATTGCCAAAATAAAGTCAATTGATTGATAGACTTTTGTTATCCTAAGCTCACTAATAAACGTTACAAAACGGTTAGTATGCATAGCGTCGTACGTACGTATCATTATCTATATCAACGCATATATAAGGTACTAACTAACAAAACTAGCTAAAACTATTTTAAGGGGATGATCAGACTATCAAACTGAACAACTTTCTCTATGGGACCAATATCGAAAACGCGAAAAAAAATCTGCTGTTCCATACAAATGTACTCGACCTAAATGTATGGGACAGCTGATTTTTTTTTCGCGATTTCGATATTGGCCCCATAGAGAAAGTTGTTCAGTTTGATGGTCTGATCATCCCCTTAAAATAGTTTCACCTAATTTTGTTAGACCTTATATAGTCCGCATAAGTTCATTAGCGCCGAATAATACACGTAGGTGTAGGTATATTATAATTATAAACGAGCAGAGAAATGAAACAAAGAAAGAAAGATGTGACAATATTTCTCTAAAATATCGTAGATGATCGTGATGCAGCGACATTTTAGGAGTCACATATAGTCATCTTTAGAGATCCGTACCAAAAAACTGCTTGAGAAACCCTCATCGAGATGCTTTGTTCTCTGCCCGTCTGGACGTGGGTGAACGTCTGTTCGTCAAGGCAGATTATCTTAGACTCTGTAATGCTTCATTGTTAGCCTATATAATATATTCCTACAGGCCTCATCATAAGGTACTAACGTACCTACTAATGCTTATGTATTCCTAGGAACTAAATATAAACGAAAACTAGTCGAAAATACGAGTCGGGATTGAATTGAAATTTGGTATGGTTGTACAAGAGGAATAAAGTAATGCTTTTGAAAATAGAACTCAAGTAACAATTATAAAACTCATTAGACTTCACAATAAGATAAGATAAGTATTCTTTATTTGCACACCAAGAACATACAAATACAATACAATGCTATTCGTGACAATACGGAACCCTTGACATGCGAGTTTATTTCACTCTTGGCACTTTTTAAAACTCGCTTAGAGTCAAGTGTACCATCGTTTAGCTTTTGTATAGACTGTTGATTGATATGTTGTTTAATTCTTTCGTATGTTTAGGGAAGTTTAGTGAAGAACTTCATTTAGTTTTAGGGGGATGAGAGGTTGAGAATGTTTCGTTTATTTAACACGTTTTATAAATTGTTTTGCCAACTATTATTATTTTCGGAGAGCTATTGCAAGCCAAGGCTTATAATTATAATAACACTGTGACCATTGCTCTGGCCCTGTACTTAGACTTTCGATCTTCGATATATTGCGACCATTTCGGTCCGAACATCATTGTAATAGAGTTGACGTTGGAACGAAAACGTTCACGCAATTGCGAAGTTCGCATGTCCAGGTAGACGTCCTGGCCCTGCACCCGGATTTTCTATTTTTGATATATTGCGACAGTTTGACATTGGAACGAAAACGCAATAGCGAAGTTCGAATGTCCGGGTAGAGGCTCTGGTCTTTTGTGTTCGTCCCATGCTCGCCCATATTTTACACAGACATCCAAACTTATGGTATTTTCTTTTCGGACTCGGGTATGCAGGTTTCCTTATGATGTTTTTCATTAATTAAATTAATTAATTCACCGTCGAGCCAATTATATACAATTATAAGTACATATTTAATATATATACTTTTTACCCGTTAAATAATATAGTAGGTTAAGTTAATAGAATATTTTAGTTAGTTATATTATTGTTACCTTGTCTATGTAATTAGGTAAGAATATTAAAAATACATATTTAATACATATTAAAATAAATATTAAAAGTGAACAATCAATTAATAATGAGATTTACAATTGTACTTACATTCAACATGAAAATTCCAAAATAAAATTAATATTTTACGTTACGTACGTACATTATAAACCTAGTGCCAACCCATAAAGATCTAGAAAGATGCCAACCAACGCGCTGAGTACGAAACCTAGTGTCGTATCACCACCAGTACCACGCGATAGAAAGTATTGTGTGAGCTTGAATGTGCTCATTATCCATTGCGGTATCAGAAGTCAACGTTCGAACAATCTTTAGTACTGCGCAAGCATTGTAAACTATTTTCACATAATATCTCGACTGGCTTTCAGCCTCATAATATATTGAATCCTTACTGTAGCGACCAATGTGTTCAGATTTTGCGCATATTGCTGCGACACTGGCCCCGTCCCCTTTTCACATCTCCCTTTAGTTTTTGTGATCTGTGAGAATAACAGTTATTCGTAAATAGAAAAAATCGTTTATAACTCCGTTGTCAGATAGATACGAAATATTTAGATTCCCTTGAATAGATAGCTGCATATTTTTCACATGTCGTTCGCAAAAGCCGAATTCGTTTTCATTACGTCGACATCTCGTATTGGTACTAGAATGACAACCTTTCAAAGTGATGATTGAATGCGCGTGGGAGGCAACGAATTCGTGGATTTATGGCCGAATTCATAAACACAAGTTAGATTCCTGATGAAATTCAATTATATAAATTTCATTGTTTATGAAATAGTTTCGTAACTTTTATTAAAGGGGGTTTTAGATCATACAACAAATTATTCGCACAAAGCTGTAAATTGCTTGGAATGTCGATGATATTTCATGTAAATGTTCATTTTACAATAACTAATTAACCGAATTTCGTAAAACCGCCAAATACCTGTATGAAAAGTTAAATAAGCGCCAAACCTTAAAACTGGAAGCGTATTTGAGAAATTCGGCCGTGACCATTTACGACTTTCTATACTTCCAAATGTATCAAATGTATTTCAGTTTAAGTTCTACCAACGATGGTTGTCAGGTTTTACGTGCATTTGTTTACACCTTAAAGTAAAGGGGATCAATTTACTGTGCAACTAATTTTCCTTTTTCAACTGCATCGCAGACTACGAGAGCGGAAGCCTTAATCGCCCCCAGCATCGATACAATTTAAATCGAAACAAAACGAGTAAAACGAATCGATCTCTATCGTGTTGAGAGCAAATCGCACGACTAAAGACGTTCTCCCGGACGGAATGCTCCGAGCAATTGGAAATACTTGTGTCTGAACTTCGAAGGGGGAAAAAAGTTAATTGGTACTGTTTTTGTCACAGCGGCACCGCCCCGTTACTTCTCCGTCTAATCTCTCAATTCACCGAGAACTCTCACCTACTTTTATACGAACTTTTGCAATGAAATCGCACAAATCTGTAAAAAAAGTGCAGCGTTTTCCTTATCGTCGCGACATCGACAATTCGACACCGTTGTGAATCAATGAATCGTCCTCTCGTTCCAATCAGATCGATCCGATCTAACTTTACGGCACAGAAATATGTAATTGATTTAATGTAATTTCGCCTTCTATACCAATAGAACCGAATTAGTCCTATGTAACCGAGACTATTGTAACTCAGAAACCATTTTCTAAAGCTCGTAAATTATCAGGAATGCCTATTAATCCTCTCGTACCTCGCGTAGTAAAGAACGTTTAGAAATGGAATTTTGGAAACAAAATGTAGGATTGAGATTGAATGTTTCGTCGAGCGTTGAATAATGAATCATAAGCCTGCTTCTGCGAATATCAAAGGAAATCTTCAAAGTGCTCACTTAACAGTGTTATTAAAGAACCGTATAAATGAGCGTTAAATGTAAACTTTACACTGTCGCCGACCATGTTTTGAATGCCAAATAATTTTACATAAGTTACAAGTCTATTTAAAATTCTTTCACAGTACAAAAGCGTCACAGGGCTCTCTAGATACGCTTAGATTATGATCTTAGTTGGGTACTCTCATACATACTACAGCATCTCATCTGTGGTGTACAAAAACATATTCCGTTTGTAGATCTGTACATTCTAAAGTTCATTGTTTTGTCTAGGATTATTACAAAAAGCATGATCATCTCTATCTTGAAGAATATACAGTTCACATTATCATCTCACAAGGTAATCTTAATAACTGCGTACACTGCGTATTTGCGCCCGGGCGCTGGCGCAGGCTGCGGAGCGTAAATAAAGCGACGGGCACCGTAACCGTTACGCGCATGCGCGCTTGCGTGTAGAACGACTCGCATGCATGACGGCTAATGCTATCGTGCCGTGATTAGTTTCTTTACTATTTTCAACTTTTTTCATCTCATCAACATCGGGATTAAGAATATCAACAGTTAGGTAAATAGTAATTTCAGTCACTTTACTTCAGCATAACACAAATCCACCTACAACAACAAATTTTGAGTGTTCATAAAGCCATGTTATAAGCACTGTAATTTAACAAGCTTTAGCCAACTTGACCGCGTCCTAATGCACTTACTTTTGTAGGTGATTATATGTTATGTTAATCTAGTTCTTGACATACAATTAATTATACATAGTTTTCATGGATAGTTTTGATTTACTGCTTTAACGGTTCATCTCTATGCTTAAATACAAATTAGAACTGAAAATTAAAGCGGTTTTAAGTTATTTTTAATAAAAGATCAAATGCTGAGAATTTGAGTATATCATATTGACAAAATTTTCATATTATTTGTTATATTTTGATATCACTGTAATATCAAACCGCGATACATTATTCATTGTATATTTTGACGTTGCCAGACCCAGTGACGGGTCGTGATTAAATTTTCGCGTCACCGCGACCCTTAAACAAAGACATCACGTGAAAGTCATCAGTCATTATCAGAGGGAAGAATAATAAAACCGCTTGTCACTGTCGTTAAGCGAATTCATACAATGAGGACTCTAGCCAGGAACATCGCTTGAAACTTCGTAATTTTCCACTGGGTTTTCCTGTGTTTTTATTTTATTTTATTTATGGTCGAAATCAACAGCGTTACAGTGGGTAATATAAAATTCACAATTTGTGTAGGTAGTATAGCCAATTATAGGTTTCCTTATGTTAATTTAATATAATTATAATATTTATTTATTATAGTAATCTAAACACTAAAATTACTTGCTTTAGTAATAAGATGTGTAATTATATAATCAACATACATAACACGGAATATAAATATAATTTCGATACAGCAAACACATCCTCTGCAACACACTACATAGGAGGAAATTTCTTGTTTGCTTATGTATACAATTTTATTAATTTTGAGACGTTGAGATTGTATACGAACTGTCCTGTCTTATACAGCGTTTAGCAAAAGTCTTTTGTAATATTTAATAGGGTGGTTTAGATCATCAAACTACGAACGTCGAAAAAATATTTTAAAATCCGCTGATTCATACAAATCTGAAGTCCAACTAGACTCATAATATGTATAGGACAGCAGATTTTTTTTATCGATGTCTGCTCTAGTATAGTGAAGGCTGTTCAGTTTGATGATCAAAACAACCCTTTTTAATACAGGTTGTTACGGTAAACAGTTGCATTACTTTAAGGGGTGATTGTACCCATGATACTGAACAACTTTCCCGAAGAAACCTATAGGAAATTCGCAAAAATAGTTTGGACTTTCCATACTAAATGCAATTAGCTGATCAAACGTTTGTATGAAAAGTAAAAAAAAAATTGTGTATTTCCTATAGGTTTCTTAGAGAAAGTTGTTCAGTATCATAGGTAGAATCACCCCCTTAAAGTATTGCAACTTTTTACCCTAACACCCTGTATTTGTTGCACCCTTAGTAGCGAATTTGCCTGCGGAGCCGAGGATACAAATCACTCAAGGGGCAAATATTCGTTTATAATCAAGTCATGTATGTGTTTTATTATCTAGTCAACAATAACATAAGTCGACTAGATTTTGGTCATCTTGTTACATCAATTGGGACCAAATAATCTGTGTGATAATGTCAAACATATTCGATTGTTATTATTATTTTATTAAAATTAGCACCAGCCCTTAGTTTTGTATGAATCTCTATTCTCTACTTCTAGTGGCAGTATCATTATAAAGAATCACAACAAGCTCCCGAGACAAAATCTGCATGTATCATAAACTGTAAGAGATTTCCGTGACAAGATTATTGGTTGGCATAATTAAATTGGTAGTTTCAAGTCTTCAGCTACTGTTTTGACTTAGCAAACCTGATGGAATGTTTTTGTTAAGATATGGTTAAGATAGTAAACTTCATGATTAGTAAAAGTTTTCAATGAAAATTAAAACTTAAAACTCCAAATATAAAGGTGTCAACATTTTCTAATTAGATTTCTTTCCCTACCCATACAAGGTGTAAAAAAACATAGCATAGCATAGAATATGGTCACGACTATATATTCCCTGAGGGGGTAGTCTGAGATATTCTGAAACCTCAGAACATCCACGTTTTACTAGTAGTACCGAAAATCTGTCCAGTGTGACGGGGAGTGAGCCTGAGCCGTGAGTAAAAAAACATGCTAGTGAGTATTCAAAGGGGTGGTTTAGAGTTTACACCATCTTACAGAACAACCTTCACTATGGAGTCAACATCGAGAAAAAAAGTTTTGTGTGAAACAGCATTGGAAACAACGTTACTGATTTTTCGTGTTTATTTTCGTTGTTAGCTCCACTGTTTAGTTTGATGGTCTAAAATAAAAAACCATCACTTTAAATTATTATTGGTATGTGTTGTTATTGTTACACCATGTATACCTAACAACAGCACGGTGTGAATAGAGTAACGTTGCCTTACAGAAAGTAAGATAACAGCAACGCAGTTTTGTTTTGGTGTTGAACAGTTTAATTTTACCATGAACCGCCCATACCGGGCGGCATGACTTGTTTTCCCGATACCCTAAAAATTATAAAGAAGAACTATAGCTATCTAGTAAAGTAGCTGCATGCTTATCTTATCTTATCTTGTTGTGGGGGCTGGCAAGCCAGCAACACTTGGACCCAGCGAGATCTTTTGTGTTAGCCCCATTACTGTTTGCTTTCCGCAGCCTTCAAATACATGGTTGACCATGAGGGAGGCAATACCATTGAGGGGAAGAAACCTAAGATCTCCCGGTTTTAGGTATCCATCTCCGAGGAGGCACATGCGTTTTGCCGCCAAGACATCACAGTCACAAAGAACATGCTCCATAGTCTCTTCATCCTCTCCGCATGCTCGGCACCTGGGATCCAGGGTGAGTTTCATTTTGTGCATCATCGTGCCTGTGGCGTAGTGCCCAGTGAGGGCTCCGACTATGGCACGAGCCTTGCTCCTACTATTATTCAGAATGAACCTTGAGACACGCTGCATGCTTAAAAAGTAGTTGATAATTTTATTGTAAATGGAGAAGATTCTGATTACCCCGAAATAAAGGAAGGAAGAGGCTTGTGAGTTTATGTAGATAAGTACTATGTAATAGAGTGCAGGAAACACTGGAACAGGATAATCTCGTCTCATCCTAATCCATCAATTATCTTTAATTTAGAACCAGCTACATAAAAAGAATGAGCAAGAAACAGTTGTAATGAGTGCTGTATTTACTGTTGCCAACCAAAGAACAATGTTTGAACTGCAATGAGCGCTTTTCCTTTTTTGTTTTTAAATGTACTTCCTAAAGAACTCAACCTACCACCCGTGGACCACTTCTTTATTCGTAAGAAGAGGTTTTTGCCCTGCAGTGGGATCCTACTTATGACATGTGCATCGCTCCAAAGAGAAATGTGCCAAATCGTGTCAAGACTGCCTGCGTTTTTAATCTAAAATTTTCGTTAAATATTATTCGTAAATAATAAATTATTCTTTTAAAGATACGTTCGTTGCCCTCCTTTTGATAATCTTTCCTCTACGAGTATCTATTTTGAACAAACACATTTTGTGACCTTCCCATCTAGTGATCGCCTATAAAAACACTGGAAACACATTCATTATTATCAAACTTCAAGAGTCAACAAGTTTTTTTTTTTAATAGTGTATCAATATTGTATACGTCAGTGCATACGCCTTGGGGTAGGAGAACTCGGACCTTAAAGTAAAGTGAGCAACAAAACGGGTTTCAACATCACGCGATCTAAAAAGCGACCGCATCAATCATTAGAGCACTTTCTAAACTCTTTGTTACTCCAATCTTTTGTCCTCTTCTAAGACGTTTGATTACATTTCGAAGTCGTAAAAGTACATACATAAACTCACGACCATAATTCCATTCGGGATGGTCAGAAACATTGCTACCACTGCCAACATCATTGCAGGTAGCTGTGGCAAGGCATATTAAAGGTTTCAAGATGGAATGATGACTAAAGTGGTGATAGGTGGCCACAGCCAATATATACTGCACATAAAACTAGGTATTTATAAAGTTTGTTTTTAATCCTGTAGTAAATTTTACCATAGATTTTTATAAATCCTCTATAGAATCCGCGTTTATGGTGATATTTAAATGAATTTAAAAAGGTGTCAATCAATTTAAGACATTTCTTTGAAAACTTCATCATAAATACAATAGGGTGTGAGGGATTCTGAGAGTAATCAAAAATGGAATAAAGTCGTATCTTTACTTCTTCTATTTATATTTTAAGCTGCCAAGACTTCTAAAGCACGAAGAAAACTTACTTTATCCGAGATTGTTAACTCTTAATGAGAAAATAAACTACGATCAAGAAAAAAAGATGTACAAGAAATCCATCTTTAGAAGCTAATAAGTAACTTTACTTGGAACTACATATAATACTCACATAAAATAGAAAAACAAACAAAGAATAAGATGCACGTACTTGTAATCACTTCAACAACGCAAGCCTGGAAGAGGGAACAATGCTCGAGAAAGTTTTGCCAGCCATTACCACGATATCCATCAAAGATTCGGCTGTGATGCTCTTTTACAAGTTCTTTTAAATTATTTTGTGAAAACGTTGTACTATAAGTTTTCATCCTTACAAATTTCATAAATTCTTATTTTATGAAGAAATACTCGTAAACATGTTCTGCATTTAGATAACTTGCAGGTGCAAACTTTGATCTTAGATCAGATTTACTTAAAAACAAGCCTTTTAAAGTGCTTCAAGTTGGTGCACTGTTTGATAGTTTGTGATATGAATATGAGGATGACTTTTGAATTCACCGTGTTGTGTTGTTGCCTTTTTTAGTTTCGTATGTTACTTGATAATCGGTATATTATACAATAATTCAGAGTTCCACGGTTACTAGTCCAGCTATCAAAAATTAAAAAAACTGAAAGAGCACGATGAATTGTAAAATTTTATTGATCAAACATATCAAGTTGTCTATAGATATAGGGTCTTTCTCAATATAACTGACAGTTTTGTAAGGGGATGATCATATTTAAAAAATCTGCAGTTCCATACATTTGCCTCGATTATTTTTTTGCTTCTTCGTTGAGCTTAAAGAAGGGCCCTGTATATAAAATTTTTTTTTTTTCTTTCATATAACTACTCGTATTGCAAACACACATCTCAGTCTATAAAGCGTTTTGTGAACACGTCGATGTGCTCTCCTCGAAACTTTTCCAAGTTATTAAAACCAGATTGCCTAACAGCGATCCCATAGTAGGGGAAGGTCGTTGCACTGTAGAGTTCTAGTTCAGGCGATAGTGGATAAGGAACAGTCAACACGCTTCGCCCAAACAAAGGGCGCACTTGTTTTGCTTTTTTTGCAATTGAGATAATGCCTTTTCCGGTTTTCGTTCTGTTATAGCACTGTACGTGGCCATGTTTTGAGTGGCCAAAGAGATTGTGCAGTTTTTATTAACACGCTCCACTTAACTGCGGGATTTAAACTTGCACGAATAAAAGATATCACTGGTAGAGTATAAGGCCGCAAACAGACGACGCTTAAACTTGCTTCTTCTTATGAGATTACAAAGAATATGAGTGTTGTTGCCTAGTAAATAGAGTTTACATTTGCCACAGATCCTGGTGCGAAAGTTTTCGTTTCAAATAAACGCGCTATAAATCTGAATAGGTGAGATAATGTGCATCATAATGGTCAGAGAAGGTTTAAAATTTCACAAGAAAATCTTGTCGGAAAAACTTATTGGGTGATATTATGATATACGACATCATGAAACAAAAAATGTGACTCTACCTGTTTGTGAGATGAAGAGTAACATCGCGCCGACACATCAACCCCGTGTTTCAGATTCAGAAGCCAAGATTAAGCAACAGTTTGTGAGTGTAAACATGCTGCGATTATGTTTATGTAAGCAGGTTACTTTAGCACGGTAATAATACAGTGTCATACATCTACCTCTACATTACCGACCTAAAAAGTAATACTGTCAATCCAAAAGTTTTCGTGTGTGTCTGCCTATCTTTTGTTGCGTCTTCAGGGTTAAATGTAAATGGAATTAGCTTATTATTACCAAAATTTATTTTAACACAGGAAAAAGGAAAAAATTTAACACATAATCTTACAGAAGAAATAGCTTGACTGAAGGAATTTTACTGAAGAAATAGCTTGTTATGCCTAAAAGAACATTCATTTTACACTGAAAACCTAAGATCTTTCTAAAGGAATTAGAGTTTTATGCCGAAAATGAAATGCATTTCAATCAATCAATCAATCAATTATACTTTATTTGACACCAAAAAAAACAGAGTATACAGAGAGCAAACAATCAGGAAATACAAAAGGCACAAAAACAGGCGGTCTTATCGCTAAAAAGCGATTTCTTCCAGACAACCTTACATGGCATTTTACACTGGAAACCTAAAATATTACCAAAGGAATTCGATTTTTATGCCAAAAATGAAATTAATTTTACACTGGAAACCTTATTTTACTTTAAATAAAGAACGTGCGTTATGCGTAAGGGATAGAAGTGTCATTAGACTGTCGACTAATGACACAAAAAATAACATTATTTTAACGAAGGCAAACAGTTACTCTTCAAAAAGCCTCCCCTCCCTCTCTCTGTTACTCAACACAACACGGCTCATTAGAAGCGGGCCGTGGGAAGCAGCTAACTAGTGAAGCGACCGGACCAAACTACGTTATCGATAACTGAGTTTCATGAAATCATGTTTGAACTTTACTATGAAAATTTAATTAGTTTATGATCCAATATACGTAACAAGATTTGAGAAGAGTTGTTAGGTTAGTGTTCGTAAAAGTGAATTAATATCGAGCTTTATCTCTCGATGAAAAATTCATTTAAAATTGTTTGGGATTCTGCCTTTTTCATTAGAATTTTGTGGCAAGACTTAAAAAAAATGGTCACAGGCGCATACCCAGTTTGGATCCCAACCAGAAGTTACAAGACTTTATAAATATATAGAAGTTACAAGACAATAAAGATACAAAAATCCATCTTTGACTGAACCTGGACAGCCAGGTCCTGCACCCAGGTTTGACAGTCCCGTCTCCTGTGTGGCAACCAACCGGGTCGTCATGATGTGCGACTTTTTATTCAGATAGAAACAAAAAAATTAATCAACCAAAAAGTTTTGTCAAACGAAATGAGTCAGCTATAGCTATTATAAATAAATGTTTTTACCTTGTTTTACATGCAAAGGTCGTTCTAGATTAATCATGCTACGAGACAACGGCTGTTTCTCACGCCATGATTGTATCACTGTGCATGTTGGATAATAGCCGCTATTGTGTTAATTTATTGTTTTTATTTATGAATATAGGTTACTTTGAAGGTTAAGCTAAGAATCATAAGCAGATTTTTTAAATACAAATACAAAAAATACAAAAATATTTATTTTCAATAGGCACTTATTTTACGTTTAAAATTAGTTCACAACAATCTGGGTATAGGCTTGCACATTGACAACTCTGATTTTTATCAGGTATCTACAATTTAACGGTACCCCCCACACTAGGCTAAGCCTGGCCATGCCAAATCACTTTACTTTATTCCAAATAGCAATGAAATTTTAAGGCTAGCTTGAATTACAGAAACAGAGATTTGATACACATACTGTCACTTATTCTTAGAATAGTTTTAGTAACGTCCAAGATTATGTCGGATAGTATATTCTATCTGATAAATAAATTATATTTAGGGCCTGTTTCACCACGTCTGAATAAATTATTGATGACAAATGATCTGGCAGATAAGCTAACAAGAACTTACTTACACCAAAAGTGGTGAAACAGGTCCTTAATAATCAAAATTGGCCAGAAAGCAAAATAGGAATGGAATGATGAAGTATATTTGTAATACACGTTATTTTACAGCACCTAGTTTTCCAATGTATCGAAGTTATAAAATAATATGTATAGAAATATAAATAAGAAATGATAAAAAATCGATATGAATCGATATTGTTTACTGAGAAAGTACCGATACGCTACAACACCAGCCGGATTGCAGAGCAGCGTTTACAAACAACAACGGCGGCTGCGAACTAGTGAATACATAGGAGAGCTCTATGAATACTACTCTTAGTTTCGACATACGTGAGAATTGTGGTAAGTATAATGCTGCGTTCACAATAAATATCGAATATTGGAACCTTTGTAATAAAAACTTACAAGGGATTTACGATTCACCAGAAAAAGAAAAATTCTTGGATAGGTACGCATTTAATGCCCCACTTGGGGTATTCCACGAGTATAAGGTGTAATAAAACTATTAAGCTATGTTATGACTTATGAGTTATGACCATTAAAGTTCGTAAATGCTGATTCCAAAAACTTTTTTTTTTTTTTTTTTTTTTTTCGAATTGACCAATACAGCATTGCTCAGGGAGCATCGACTGCTTATTACTGCGGACTATGGGGGGACCACACCAGTGACGGCGAAGCGCCCTGGTAGGTCTACCGAACCAATGCATGAGCTTAAGCACCCTGCCCAAGGGGCACCCCTAAGGGGTACGGACCTCGGCAATGGGCGTTGCTGGGACTACGCGGGCTACGATTGGGTAGTGGGGATCGGTGAGAATCGGCCAGCGATGTGCCGGTAGCGTCTGTAGGCGCCAGAAGGCAAAAGAGTGGGCAGAGATCGCGACGAACCCCCCCGGGGACGGTGGGGATTTCGATTTTTACGACGACGACGCAACAAAGAAGATTGTGTTACCGCCGGCGGTGATCGTGTTGTGTGTGTTTGTGTCGGTGAGTCGTGATTGGAGGGCCGCTATCATAGCGACCGTGATCGGGTCGTCCGGTTCGTCTAAGACGTTCCGAGGCCGACGCTTTCGAGGCTTATTGTGCCTACAGCACCGGTAGGTGGCATTTTTTCTAATAAGAGGGTTAGAATGACGTGGGAGGGCGGTGAAATAGTCCGTAACCATAGATTTGAGTAGTTGCTTGATGGTAGGCAACTCCAGATCGATGTTAAGGTTCTTATTACGTAAGAACATAGGTGCGCCAGTCGCGGTACGCATGAATCTGTTTTGGATGACCTCTAATTTATGGATATGGGACGGGGCGGCGTGTGCGAATACCACTCCGGCGTACGTGAATATCGGCCTGATACAGGTTTTGTAAATTGTCAACTTATTTCTAAGTGACAATTTAGAACGCCCGTTCAGGACCGGATATAAACGATGCAGCACATGGAATGCGTTCTTTCGAACTCGCATAATGTGCTGCCGGAATGTCATACCGCGATCTAGTGTGACTCCTAGATATTTGACCGTGTTCACCCAGGGGATCGCACGGTCAAATAGCCTAATCTGAGGTAGCTCCGAGTGTACGTCTTTCCCGAAAAAGAACACTGCCATGCTTTTTTCGGGATTGACCTCGATCCTCCATTTCCGAAACCAGTCCCCGAGGGCACTGGCTGCGGATTGGAGTCTCGAACACACTAAGAGCTTGCTCCTACTGGAGGTGTATAGAGCGGTATCGTCCGCGAATAGGGCTAACTGACAATCGCGAGGGCGCGGTATGTCGTTAGTATAGAGGGAGTAGAGTAGTGGGGAGAGAGCGGAGCCCTGAGGGACTCCGGCGGTAATGGTACGAGGGGACGAGTGCGTACCTTCCACTCGGTAGCGAAAGCTACGATTCGACAAAAAATCTCGTATGATGTGTACGAGTCTGTCTGGCACTTGAAGTATAAACAGTTTGTAAATCAAACCGTTGTGCCAGACTTTGTCGAAGGCTTTCGCTACGTCGAAGAAGAGCGCCCCCGTCCCGACGGGCCGTCTAAATAATCTATTACCGAGTATGAATTCCGTGAGGCGGTGGACTTGGTGGATACACGAGTGTTCGGATCTAAAGCCGAATTGCTCGTCTATGAGAATGCCTTTGGATTGTACGAAATCTTTTAGGCGATTGAGTAGGAGACGTTCGTATATCTTCCCCATAGTCTTGAGGAGACTTATGGGGCGATAGTTAGAGGGAATTGTCTTGTCTTTGGAAGGTTTCGGGATTCCGATGACATTTGCCTCTTTCCAGGTGTCAGGAAAGATCGAGTTGGACATGGCCGCATTGAAGATGGCGGTTAGTAATAAGATGAGTGGCGCCGATAGGCACTTGAGCACCTTATTGGAGATGCCATCAGAGCCCGGAGCCTTCCGGGGTTTCAGTACTTTAATAATGTCATGGACCTCGCTGGGGGTGATGGGTGACAGAGTGTCAGTAGGGGGGACCGAGAGTCTGCGTTCGACCTCACCGTCGACCTCTGAGAGGTGACCGGCGTCTACTGGCAGTGTACTGGGGGCACATTGAGACTCGAGGCTGTCTGCCAACACCTCGGCTTTCTCCTCATCCAGAAAGGCAGGGGTTGGGTTGTTGGGTCTAACTAGAGGGGGCATGGGTGCCACTGTATCTGAGATTCCAAAAACGAATAGAAGTAAAAGTTTTATAGGTGTGCATTCAATATAAAATAAATATTTTGTTTTACTAAATCTGCAATGATTAATTAGAATTTCAAAACAATCTAGAATGTAGGTAAGTTATGCTTCTTGTATAATATTATTTTCAAAAAGTAATCAATATTAGGCTTACATCGGTCTTGCTTACTATCTCTTTAGAGACCTAATTTTTATCAAATACGGCTATTCAGCGTTGAAAAAATATTTGTGCAACTCCTTAAGTATATTCAATCATTCTGACATAATTAACCTAAGTTTTATGGACAGTAAGTAACATTACATACATGGAAGACAAATATCCAAAACTAGAAACAAATTACCATGGCACGACTAAATTAATCAAACGGTAATGGCAAAATGATTGCTTTTTAACAATTTCACATTAATATACTTTAAAAAGGAGACATAGTTATCACTAGGCCATAAATATTTATAAAGTAACTCAACATGGAATGGAGTCTGAACTTCTTTTAAGAATGAGCAAATTACTTATTAGTATGAAGAAAGAGATTCGGTTATGAACTCATGAAACTGGTACATTTATTCATTTATTATAAACTACGACCAACTAGATGAAATACCAAATAGTGCACACATAAACAAGATCTTTAAAAGAAACTCAAACTTTTACAACGTTTTTAAGTTTTACACATTTCCGCACAGCTTGTACTTATTACCCATAGTTAAGATCAAAAGTTAATAATTATAATGGTACGATAGTTCAATATTGGGATTAGGGAATCCCGTAATATGACAGATCCGATGATTTGCTTTTAATTCAGAGAAAACATTATTAAAATGTTAAACTTTTTGAAGCATCCATTGCTGTTTCAAGGGAGCATCCAACAAACTTAGTAAGATTCAACGACATCTTTTTGACAAAATGCAGCCTGTTTTATTCTTTTCGTTTCCTGGCGTTTATAAATACATAAACATTATATTGTAAAATAAAGTATAATTGATTGATGAAAGTATAAAAAAATTTATTAAATAATCAAAAATAATTTAAATTGTAACAGAATCTGCTTCAGCAACACCCGTTTTTTTTTTGTGTCAAATAAATTTGTAAAATTGACAATATATCTGGAAAGATGATTAAAATATAGCTATACCTACTATGTTAATCTATCCGTGTCTTCAACGAATTACCTCGTCTAAAAGTTTGGAAAATATTTCAACTTCCCGCAGAATGCCCCCCGGAACGGTAACACGGTCTACACCTATATTAGTTTTAAAAGTGACATTACAAGGAAAATTTCATCTTGTTTAAGTTAAATCGTTGCTTTTTATAGCCATTGCGTCCGTGAATTCACTGCCGGCCGCCGCCCGACCGTCAGTTTCCGAGTAACAAGTAGGCTTCGCAACTTTTCCTTTATAAAGTTAACAAAGCAACAAGAAAACTTTCTTGATATTTAGACATTATTTTGATATTTACATTCGCGTTGCCAAGTGTGAGTGGGCAAGGGTAGGAGTTAATTAGAAATCATAACAAAATAGTCAACGTAAAAATTATTTGTATGCTGTACCTATTTTATGGCTAAATTTTGAGATCTTGAAACGTGTCTGTACCATCTTGATTGACCATGATTATGATAACTTTACGCAGAACAGGCTGTTCTAAAAATTTATAAACAAAATTTATTTTCATTTTCCGATCGATCGGTAGGCAAAAGACATTTCCCAACACGATGACAGCAAACAACTTTACATTTTTAACATAGGTATATTTTCATTGAAAATAAAATAGTAGCACGAAGTAGTCAGTAAATACCACATTATTTATAATAATTTCCACACAAAAATGTCTAGGGGCGTTATAAATTCTTCGTTCACACCTGGAAACTATCCAAAATGGCGTTCGGAACTTTTTACGTTTCGCGTGACCATTGCTCTAAGGAACATTAAAATTTTACATGCCTGTAACAAAGACATCAATGTATGTCAAATCACTTGATCTACTGTTTTAAGTTTATAGTGTTGCGGCAGATTTTATAATAAAACAACTCTTCTGGAGCGACATGTTTTCGTGTCTTTTGTCATAAAACCCGTTGAGTTCGTGACGATGAAGTGTTCGACTTTGAATGAATGGCATACTATCCATTCGCATAATATATGTGCATATACGTGACACAATTTAAATTAAAAAAAACTATAAAATGTTGTTTAAATTAAGACTATTTAATTACCTTAGTATTTTATAACTTGGTTGCCTATCAACTTCTATAGCAATCTTGTCAGCGCGTCAACCTACCGCGCGTGTATCGCACGCGATACAGAAACAGGCTGTAGCGCATTGACATAAGGCACATTTTAGTTCTTCTTCCCTGAAGCGCAAAGTTTGAAATTCGGAAAAGTGCACGAAATCGGGAGAGTGCGGTATCTCTAATCATGCCAATCCACACCCAAACACGGTCAGTTTCAACTGATCCAATCGGCAGCATCATGCCGATCATGCTATGTTATCTTAGTACAAACTAAGTGGAACGCTGATTTTCCATAGACAGCTTCCGCCATCTATTGGTTATGTTTCGAAACACTATGTGTTAAACTAGGGTTCATATCGGCGTAACAGTGCACTACACCTCACGTGCTGCGCTGTAGTAGTGAGAGATTTCGCCCATATCAATCACTGTCTTGTTGGTCTAGCGGTCTAACCGGCTTACGATCCTGGTAGTTAAGGTTCGATCCCCGTGTCGGCCGATCGTCTTTTTCAATTTATTTCATAATGTGGCACCCCCTAGTGCTAATAAGCGGCAACACAATTATGACGTCCTAAAATTCAAGGCGAGTTACCTATCTATATCCAATATACATATAATCTATGATGCCGATTGGACGATAGGAGTAAGTATGGTGTATGACCAGCATTACAGTAGTAACTGTAGAATAATTTGGGATCTTGTTACTACCATGATTTACTAAACACGAAATTCAGATGTCATCGTAATATTGAGCATTTTACGCACGTAGTGGCTGATCCCAGCGTAAGGAAGGTCAAATGTTAGAAACGCGACTAGACGAACGGACAATTCGCTACTAACTTTTCACAAACTCACGTAGCATGTTCTAAATTCAGAAAAAATATTAATATTTCTGCTAAACTTTTCAAGACATTGTAAGGAATTATTTAATCGTAAATCGTATTCTATCGGTCTGTTGTATGTATTCTGTTGTTAATACGAGTATACTCTAAACTATGTTAGTCTATATCTATCTATATAATATTATAAAACTGTAACAGAATATTGTCTGTAGATATTAACAACAACAAAATTACGATATGGTTTTTAGGTGTCCCTGATTCTATATCACCAATTTTTGGATTTTTTATTTGTCTGTTTGTGTGTTTGTTTGTTTGATCGAGCATCACGCGAAAACTGATGAATCGATTTTGATGAAACTTTATTTGTTTGGTAGCTTATGATCTGACTTAAAATTTGGTATATAATTTGTGCCGACGAAGTCGCGGGTTAACGCTAGTTATCTTATATTTTTAATACGTACTAAAACAAAAAGGTTTCCGATTTTGAACACGTTCATTGCCTTCGTTAATTCGTATGACACATTAGACTTGAAAGCCTATGTGTTATCTATGTTACAAATTAATTTAATCTACGACAATATACAACTGTCAAACAGCCGACAAACATTCTAAATTACACTTTAATCGAGCGGGCGGAGTTTAATAAGACTATTTATAGATCAGTTTCATCTCGACTCTCATAAAAGTTATTACTAATGTCGCACGCGGAATTTAAACTGCACTGCACTACTTACTTTCATTTCATTTCATGCCGCATATAACATCGTATATCATTCTGATTACATTTGAACAAACATTCGTTGGAAGTTAAGTAGAGTTGACAATAAAGCAAAACCAGACAAATTGGAAAACATTAGGAGTCTTGATTTTAGTACAGGCAACCTTACATAAGTAGTTATCCATTTTCCTAAATATAAATTGAAACTAAAGCATTTCTGGAGAACAAACTATTTTTTGTCTAAACGTATCATCAAAAATGGCTTGATCTTTTTAAAATAGCACCCCAAACCCAATATGTCAATCGGCAATCATAGGTTCAGGAAATCGCTAAAAAAAATATCTAAAAACCATATGGGAGCGATCGTTCGGAAACCCAGCAGATGTCCGACATCAAGACGTTATGGAGGGTAATCCGCATCAGATGTTGTACGAAAAACGATCGAGATATTCCGTATCGATTCTATGCTAGCTGCTACACGCGATTCCGAGAAAGCAATCTGTCGCGACGAAGACGTCTCTGATGTTAGAAATAGATTCGGATATTATATCGACGGCTACTCGCCAGGTTTCATAATATTTATCGAATAGTCTTACATGAGCTCGCGACCGGGTTCCTTTTAGGGATGGTCAGTAACATTGCTTCAACTAAAAATTACCTTTTAAAGCCATTATTGCAAGGTTTACTCGTTCATTTACGCTACGCTACTAACTACTAACTACTAACGTTTGGAAAAGTGCATCAATTGGTTTCTTTTTTTCTGTAAGATAGTTTTTTCATTTTACAAATAAATAAGAATACATTTGCTACAAAAAATCTAGACAGCGATGTCATTAAACAGTATAGCATGATATGAACAGGGTCATCCACTCTTAAGCTGTAACCTACTCATAGGTATAATGAGGCAAAGTAGTTAGTATCCTTGATTACTTAAACTGACATTCAGACCTAATTTATATAATTCATCCATCATTCTTCAAAGCGGGTGTCCATTTCCTACGACTTTCCCGCAGCTATAATTATCCCACGTAATAATAAGTATATGCATTACCTGAGCGAAGATTATTGAGCATTTACCTAAATACGGGAAACCTTGCGTTCAGTTTACACAAACTTCTGAGAAACTCCGCCGACTGACGCAATTCCGGTCATGATCTCGACTTCTCCGTTCCGCTCCGAATTCAACAACTCTTCGAGCTAATTTCCGAACGTCACTTTGTTCTTTATTCAATTTCCGATATTGAATATTCTACGGTAGAAACAGAAATTTACTTTCTAATCGGGACTAAGCTGATGCTTAAGCTAACTTCGTTTACAAACAACATCAATTTAATTAATGGTATATTTATTTGTTTGATAAGAAAACAAGAACAACATAAATTGGAGTCATTATGGCGAAGAGAAAAAAAGGTACAGTTTCGGGGGCCTAAATTAAATTTCTCGCGGGGATTAACTTCAATTACACAATTAAGGAAAATAAATTACGATTTAGAATTCGGGAGGGAAAGGCGGGCGATGAAGGAGACATGATACCTATTGGAAATTACACTCGATTTTGTATCTATTTACCTAAATCTTCGTACATAATACTCACATTTTTAATTTAACGCAGGTGTACAGGATAACAAAGGAGATATACGTACATAATACGGATAAAATGAGAAAGAGAATGATTGATACACGGGGGTCGTGAAAAATTTTGCATTTTTCTATGAAACCCCTCCCCACATCGTTTCCCTCTCCCCCCATGCCGTCATAACAGCCATCTCGGCCGAATATTAAATTTGCCTCGTCAGTAAAACGCCAACGTTTCGCAATATTGTGACTTTTGTAAGGATAAACGACATTTTCTCTGTTGATTACGAGCGAAATTGTCGAAATAACGAACTTGAATAATATTTAACGTTAAATGCACTGAGTCAGTTGTTAATTTTAGTAATTTGCACGCGACATATGGTTACAACGTGTGAACCGGCTATAAAATATTCGGGTGCTTAAGTTAAGTTTAGTTTGTAATAAATATCTTGGCCACAATTTTCATTCATTTAATTTATATGAATACTCAGACCCTCTTTTTTTATTACTTAGTTTTATTGCGTATTAAAAAAAATAAAAGTAGGCGGGTTATTAAAATAAATGACAACGGCTTTTAACTGATAGGTACTATGAAAGAAATGTGAAAATTTATTTGTTCCTAATATAGATTTGGCTTTGCGAATGAAGTGTGACGAGGCGACGTCTACATATCGCATAAATTATAATACACCTTTAGTTTGGGAGGTAGCTACACAATTAGATGACATAATAGACCAACCCTAAAGACGAAATAGATTGAAGACTATGAACTATGAACTCCCAGAAACTTTCACTACAGGCCCTACAACAACGCTTCGCAGACGCAACAAAATACAAAAAATATAGTATGACTTAGTGTCCATAATAGTATAAACTTATTTCCAACTTATCTTAATGAAACTTATTAAACTTATCTAAACCATTATAAAACTGTAATAGAAGTGTGTCTGTACATTGAAGATATTAACAAAAAAAAAGTTAAGATATGGTTTTTAGGTGTCCCTGATTCCATATCACCAATTTTTGAATTTTTTGTCTGTCTATTTGTTTGTGTGTTTGTTTGAATGAGCATCACGCAAAAAATACTGAACCGATTTTGATGAAACTTTTTATTTTGATAGCTTGTGATCTGACTTAAAATCTGGTATATAATTTGCGCGGACGAAGTCGCGGGTTAACGCCAGTTATTTATAAAATAACGTTAAAATTGGTACTCTACTTACCCATAGTAAACTCTTTTTAGGTTCTTATTGAAGAAATGCTAATGTAGAGAGTAGCTTACCTGAAAAGAAAAATAACAATTAATTAATTAAAACATCAAAGTATGTTCATCAAAAATTTATAATTATGATTGGAAGAATCATAAGTCCGAATGGTTCTGACATAATTCCAGTCATCAAACATGTATTGGTGCCTTTGGTAGTTTTGGTAGATTTTAGTATTATAATGATTTATTCATAGGTAAAAAAACTAAATAACGTTATTGATCTACGTTGGAACGTCACGCCTCTTTCCTAGCGGGCCTAGGCAGAGACTAGCCACCAATATCGTAATCTGATCTTACTTAATATTGCGAACTTTTGTAATGGAATGATTTTTATTTTTGTCCTGTAGATAGTAAAAGTTGTTCAGTGTCGTGAATGCATAGATAGCGTAGCGTATAAAAGATATAATGTACTATACACAATAGACTAATAAACTAGTAAGTATCAGCTTTACTCTTGTTACCGATCTAGAAAGCACTAAGAAATATAACCGCAATCGATCAATCGAAAGTCTCTAATTGACACTTTCCTTTCGTCTCTACAACTCATTGCATACAACAAATACCGTAACATAACTCCTGTGCTTACGACTTAAGTGTGATAATCGTTTATTTCCCGGGACTTTTAATACGTAACGAATCTTAACTGCCCAGCTATGAAAATAGCAGCATTCGTATTGCTTTAAGAGCAATAAGAAAACTTTGCAACGTCCTAGATTTGATTAGACAAGTAATAATTTTATTTTAAATACCACTAAATTTGACTATCATACGAGCAAACGTCATTTTAGTACATCCGTGATATATAGGTGTGTCAGACATCTTGAGGGCTAGGCTAGATTTAGTACCCAGTTGTGGATCTTCTAGGAAGTCTACAAAGATATTATACGTCACTGATAATTAATTAACTAGTATTAAGATTGATATTGAGCACTAATACTCAATGTGATTTCCCTAACACTTAAAAGAGGGTGTTAGGGTAAACAGGGGCATTACTTTAAGGGGTGATTGTATAACTTTTCCTAATAAGCCTATAGCAATCACAAAAACATCGAGGACTCATTTTTTTTTTACTGAATTTTAAACTCTTCTGTATAAATAAAAACTGAAAATTAAACATGAAAGATATATCTAAATGAACTGATTGATATTTTCAAAATTGTTATAATTTTGACACAAATATTTTTTTTTAAATGTAAAAATATTTAGAATAAGTAAGTACAATATTTTGAAGTGACATAGATAATTATTAGGTACTATCATTCTGGCAAGGATATTGGAATACTAATTTATTTATTCTTCGAAATTGACATTATTGAAAGAGTAGGTACACACGGCGACAAATCGTCGAGTTCATGTACACACGGCGACACATCAAGCTACGCAAAACCAAAATAAGCTGGCCGCGCGTAGGTAGAGTAATGTATAACGTCGCGCGGCCAGCTTATGTTTGTTTTGCGTAGCTTGATGTGTCGCCGTGTGTAAATGAACTCGACGATTTATTTAAAAGAAACGCAACAGTTATAGTTATCGTATAATTTAAATGCATCCACATAATTTATTTAACGATTAACTGTTAAAAAAGACACATCGAACCAATCTAGTAAACACAAGCGATAGTCCTAACGCAAAAACAAGATAACTCCACAAAAAAGCTTGTAATCTGTAAACAGAAGCAGCATTTAAACGTCCTTTAAAAGTATCAAAATACCATAACTCTTCTACTCGGTCCGTTTCCATGCAATTAGGAAGGATAAAAAAACAAAAAAAAAATACAAAGTGCATGCCCTCCCGACAGATGTTGGCGCAGCGGAGCTGAGCGATCGTGGCAGGTGCATCGCTGCTAGGGTTGGCACGTGACGGACATTAAAATATATATTTCGTTTTTTTTTTGAGCAGGTAGATATTATGACTTGAGATTGTATTAGATCCAAGTTTTATTATTATTGTAATAATAATGTATTAGATCTTAACAAGTTCAGTCTTTCATGATGAAATTTCTAAATACATATATATGAAGAAATTTTTGACAAAATGAAATGTAAAACCGTATTTCTCATAATCAGTCAAATTACCTGAAACCGGAAAGTAGGAAACTTTTTGTTTGTAATGTTTATGAATACCCTAGTTTATAATATTAAATAGATTCATACATCAATAAAATGTGTTGTTGCTGTATCTTTTAAATAATGAAAGAGGTACAAGCAGACTAACTTGCCAATAAAATAATGGAGAAACTCAAATCTTAAAACACAATCAGCATGGGTAGCATGCTACCGTGATACAGCGAGCGCTATCACACCTTCGCTCTCTTTCTATTTGCGCGCGGACGAACGAGATAAAAGACGTGATACAGCACTATCACGTCTAGCATGCTACGGCTTCTGGTGTTCTAACGTATTAAATAATTTACTAAACTGTAAAAAAAGTTGGTAATTATAATATTATGCTTCTTGACAGCCTTTTTCGTTTTAAGGGCAGTTAAAACAATTCTACTGGAAAGGGAAATTTCTTATATCGTGTGGGCAGAGCCCTGGTGTCAGAGTTTTTTCAGACCGCCTTACGGCCTCTGACGTGGTTTTTATGTAACGACTACTACCACCAGAGATAGTAGCCGGGACCAACGGCTTAACGTGCCATCCGAAGCACGGAATCATTTCTCTTTTCAGACAATCAGGTGATTCAGCCTGCAATGTCCTAACCAACTGGGGAAAAACGGACAAAGTGACATTTCACTAGGTGTCCTCCGTGGGAATCGAACCCACGACCTCCGTGTCGAGAGCCAATGCTCTTAACCATTAATTAGTACATTTGGTGTTGAATGAAGCGCAAGATTGACCATAAATAAGTACAATAAATAATCCTAATCAAATCAACAGCCATTATCATTATGTCGAACATCACTCAAACTCGTCAATTTATTGCTGTCCGACAAAACGTCCTACAGGTCTATAGATCCGACAATTTGGCAAACCGACCAATTATCACTAATCGCTATAGTTTCCCAGCAATTTGCCCAAATGACGCGTTACTGCCTCGACAGCGGCTGCTCTTCGACTAATGAATTTATCCACACAATAATTGCACAATCGATTTTCATTAATTATTGAAAGAGCCTTTAATAAAAACCAAATAAATTAAATTTATGAGTACTCGATTGCTCGAAAGGTTATTAATAATATTTCTGGGCTATTAATTTTAGTTAGCGTCAACCCTCGAGTGAAGGATGTTATAATCGACAGTGCCACCGTTCCTTGGCCGCGTGCTAATCGACCTATTAATCGTTCGGTCGCGGCATACTTAACCCCTCATCCAGTTATGATGAATAACAACATTACAAGATACGAAAGGTTGTCGTATGTGTTCCTGTGAGGCTTATGACTCCACGTCTAGATTCCAGGTCCGTTGACAATTATACACTCCTATTTTTTATTACTATGTAAATAAATTTTAAGGTTTTCTATTCTATTTTTATTTAATGGCGCTTCCTTGGTGATTTCGCCAGTATCAAGTGTTGAAGATGTTATTATAATCTCAAGTTAACGTTTTATAGTTAAAACACAAAAGAGTTAACAAAATGGCGGAGCCACGTGCAAGCCTAACAGATGCCAATACGCACGCGTCCGCCGTCCGTCAGACTTGCAGCGCGACTCTTTAAGGGTTTATTCAAATACTGAAACTAAACAGCTGTCCCTAAGGAACATGGTCGAAAAACGAGAAAAATGTTTGTACCTCCCGAAGAAAATCGATCGGCGGATCCAAACTTTTGTAATGAAGGTCAAAATTATCGTTTTTCGACCCATATTCCTCAGGGAAAGTTGTTTAGTTTAGTTATCTGAATAAACCCTTAAAATTGTTTTAGTAAATGTAAAAATTGTTGTGGAGCAGGGTGCTTCAAAAACATTGTCAGTTTGAAGTTTTTCTCCACCAGCTGTGCCATTAGGTTTTGCATCAGTAATGAACAAACATTTACTATAGAATCCAGCTACAGCATGCCTGCTGGTGCTGCAATTTGCATAATGCAATGTATGTAAAACATCAAAGCCATTATTCCTCGCGCAACTAATACTAAACTTTAACGGCGTCATCCCTAACTGGAAAACAATGTAAAATAATTTATTTACGGGGAAAATAGAAGTGAAGAAAAGTGATTCAAATCGATGCCCCAAACAGCTCTTTATAATATTGAATCAATTCCAACAAAGACATTCCACAAGTCCGGCTTAAGGCCGGCCAAGCCGCAGCTCGCCTCTTCCCCTCCCGCCGTTGTTTAATTCCATTAAACCACCCCTTTTATCTTTTCCGCTTTTATCTTTCCCCACTATTGGATTACTGAACAAAATGGCGTGCAAGAGACACACGCAATCTTTCGCCTTTGCCATTACTTCACCTCTATTCATCATAAATTTTCCTGATTTAGTGCCGCATGCCGTCTAGATCAAATTCTAACAGTGATGTTACGATTGTAAACTCACAGTGTATTTGTGCATAATTTGAAATTACGAAGACCAACAGCGAAGCAAAATTAATCATTCCTCATTCACCCCAATCCGTTACGTTACATGTTATAGGTAAACATAGTCGGATTCAATTTAAACTACTTGAAATGAGCGTGGTGATGTCAAAGTAACATTGGTTAAGTTTGAATGACGTGCTCAAATTGAAATACTCGGTTTGAGTGAGACAAGAGTTACCACTTTAGCAGTTATGTTAGCAGTTCATTTGATTTACAATATATGAGTTTATATGTCTCACATTATAGCGTTCATTTTTAGATGGTGGATAAAATGACATCAAAGTCGTCGATGATTTAATTAAATCATCTAGCTAAACACTCTCTCCCACGTGGTCAATGAGTGTCCACTACGCGCCGTTTGGATGGTGGAATTGAAAAACTCCAGACTTCAACCCCGACAGCGCATAACCTTGACCGAGATCCGAGCAGGAAGACACGATGTTGATGATCATCTAGCTTTCCCTTATTAGGTTAATGCGTAGCAAGTCAGCATCAGTGCGAAGGGGTTACGTTACAAATTAGCCAAAAGCCAACGAAAAGTAATCAAGTTTGCAAACACATAATGTAATGAAAATGAACATGGGCCGAGCAAACTTCAAACTGCCTGCGTGCGACAGCAAACATTTTACTCCAAACATTTTACACCCATCAAAGTGATAGTCTAACTTGGTGTTCGGGTCGATTAGGGTTAGTAACGAAACTAATTTCTAATATGTTTCGTTAACGGCACTTACGAGTTTCGCTTGAAGCAAATTTTCGCTGCGTAGGCAACATAGTTGCCTAACTAACTTAACTATTTCATGTTAATCAATATGCGACACTCCATAACGTGGGTATTGAAAAGCGCTGATACTGAAAGTGAATACATTAGCATTGTGCTTCAACATGTTTGCACTTTGTATATGTTTACTTTAGAAATTGATAAGGTGTTCTACTGATCCATTTGAAGTATAAATTCCTACGATTTAAAAACCCGGTTGGTGTCATGGTTTTCACGCTAGAATGCCGAACCAGAGGTCCAGGGTACGAATCCCAATTAGATCATGGATGTTCATGTTTGTGTTGTTGTTTTACGGTTTCCATAATAAAAGCCTAGTAGCTTTTGGTTGGGATCATTACAATGTATGTAGCTGTGAGCGTTAATTTATTTACTGTGCTGTACAGCCCGAGTAGCAAGACCATTCAAATTAAAATCATCTTCGAAAAAACACGGATGAATGACATAATAGTCGATTACAAAAACAACTCTTTTATTCAGGTGAATCGCTCTAGGTATCCAGTTGATGGAAATAAAAGGATACACAATACAACCAAGGAATTCTAAACAAAGAATGAGGTAAACAATCTTAATCGCCTACCTGCGAATACCTTTGTATTACGAACTCAGCTAGTTGTATAACTAAGAAGTGAACTAAAATCTGAAAAGTTTTCCTGCTGAATTATATATCAGTAGGCCTACCATGAGTTTTCACTGTACGTTACTACTGTAGTTGCTGCGCCAATTTTGTATGACAGAATTAGTTCTCAACGTAACCACTAGGAGCGCTGTACGAAATTCAATACAAAAACTGTAGTTTACTACAGTAGTTTTACTGTAGTTTACTACATTGTAAACTCATGGTAGGCCTACTGAATGAACTCAAATTAAAAATTTTGTATTCTAAATAATATCACATAGCTAGTTCTTGATGTCATTTTTTGACGCGACGGAAGGTTTTCCGTTGTAAAGAGGATGCGGCCAAAATATACAAAATACAATTAAAAATTCAGATACGAAAGCAACATTTATACATCTTTTATACATGTTAAGTTGTAATCCTGTAGGATCCCACTTCTGGGCAAAGGCTTCTCCCGACTAAAGTTGGGTGCTATGGATAGAGAGTGGGCCGCATTTGTAGAAGCATTTAAAATATTATAAAACACGATGTATGGCTTTTAAAAACTCAATATAAAATTTAGACTTTTCATACAAATAGCCACTTAGGTTTCCCATACAAAATTTGCCACATCAGAAGCAAGACTTTAAACCGGAAAAAAATTACATTTATTCCGGTTTTGAAGTCTTGCATTCTGTTCACACCTTGTATAGGTGCAGGAACGTAAGCAAAGATGTCTTATTTTGTAAAAGCGAACTAATGAATGTACGCATTCTTATCGCAATGACAGTCTTACTTACAAAGCGAAGAATGCGCATGCGACGTGTTTAGCGTATGTGCTGGTTGATTAGGTAGGGCTGTGGCCAGTAATATTTTCTTTTAAAACATAAAATTGTTTAAATATACTGGAAGTATCGCGTTACAATCGTACAAACTTAGCATATGAATAGATATTAGATAATAATATGATTAGCTGTCCGATCGTAAGTGTTCCGTGTTTTTCTCGATTCCCTAATTTTAGGAAGCAATTTGATGATTCATTAATAAGATTATGATGGTTTTAATATGAAAGAAGTTTTGACACTTCAAATTCATTAACTTTATATATGGCGAATGTTCATTTCATCATCATCATCATCTCAGCCGATGGACATCCACTTCTGGACATAGGCCTCCCCCAAGGATCGCCATAACGACCGGTCCTGCGCTGCCCTCATCCAACGGGTTCCCGCCGCCTTCACCAGGTCGTCGGTCCACCGTGTGAGAGGCCTATACCCACGCTGCGCTTTCCGGTACGCGGTCGCCACTCGAGAACTTTTCGGCCCCATCGGCCATCGGTTCTGCGAGCAATGTGCCCCGCCCACTGCCACTTTAGTTTAGCACTTCTTTGGGCTATGTCAGTTACTCTGGTTCTTCTGCGAATGTTCATTTATGTATAACAAATTAGCACTGTTTTTTTTTTCGTCAACGTCAACAACTAGCTCAAAAGGACGCTGAATCCAGAGCCGTAAAAACCTTACAAAAAAACGTCGACAAATGATGCAAACCATAGACAAACAGCACTTTTTAGTGTCAATGTCGACAGGATTTTCTAAACTAAAAGTTTAAATATTGCCTTTTACTTAATTTTTCGTTACACTAATCTCGGAATATGCGCCTCCTTTAGGTCCTCACGTGCATAAGCATTAAATTTAATCAATCAATTATACTTTATTTTACGCCAAAAAATCATAGTACCTATACAGAAAAAAAAATGTCCCATACATTTGAGTCGAATAGGTACAACAGTTTTGTATGAAACAGTCGACTTTTTTTCGATTTTTTGTCGTTCAGTTTGATGAGTAGAATACACGGTGAACCTATCCGCACTGATTAAAAAATTACCCTGCATGATGCAGAATTTTGACTTAAAATACTTTATACTTCATGTTTTATTAAGACATTGCTATTAGAAAAAAAATATTATCTAGCGCAGCCCTATTTCGTAAACGACCTGCGTTCCAAGTTCCATATTCAAACTGGCCACTCACTTTCCAGAGCCGCGAGCCCGCACACCGAATTGCATTGACTTAATTACGCGTGCGCACGCGCACATGTAATGCGTAGACTTTACATGCATGCAGCTGGCTGTCAATTGACATTACTATAATTATAGCGATATACGAGGCAGGCTGCATGTTAGTTAACTATCTTGTTCATTTTGTCTTGACAACGTTAAAAACGCTTGCTTGTATTCTATATAGAATTTCACGGTGGTCCCATCGCTTCAAATCACAGATCGGATCTGGGGAAATTTTCCACTCTACAAAGGTAACTAATATTTTGTCAGTATTCATTGAATCAGGCGTTACTTTGCGGAAATCCATGACTAATAGGAAGATAACAAGACAGCTTTGTGGGGCATCCAGAGCATGCTCCTTGGTGAAGCGAAACATAAGGGCAGGTTGTGTTGCATAACGTAATACAACTTTGTCTACTAAGTATTTTTAAAATCGGAGGTCTCGATACAATCTCGTTATCTACCTGTTATTTTGTTAGAAGAAAAAAAAATCTCCTATTAAAAATAAACTTATTGAAAACATCAATAAACCGGGTCAGGCACTGTTTAGGCACCGAAAACATCTAAAGGAAAAAACAAACAGGGCTTTCGTTTGAAAGATTAATTTACAACGAAGAAAATTACACTTCACAATATAATTATTCAGCATAGAGAAACCGACCCCATTTTCCTCGATGTCATTCCATCAGCCGTAAAATCGCGTCACAAACACGCTGCGACCATCAAACCTAAGCCACAATTAATAGAAACTCTGAAAGCAACCCCTCCGACGATGACGTGGGCATTTTATAACCCTTTGTGATCGGAAACACTTTGATCGGAGCACAATCGGGAACGTAGGAAGGTCGCGTAATCAACCATCGATTGTGTGACAGCGCCGAGCTTACACTGAAATGTCATTGTGACGTTAATCAATGGCTCCCGTATCAGCTCCGGGTTTATAGTCATCGTACACGGATAGATCTACAGATTACTGTGTCTATGGGACTGCAGTTGTTTTATTCGTACGTATGGATATTTTGACACACGATACACAAATATGGTCTCGTATTGTGGTATCTAGGGACGACAGACCACCTGTTCAGGTTTGATTGATCCTAGAATTGGCAGAATTCTCGTGAGCCTTGTGGGTTGTTCGAACGCGGATGGGTCTTTGACGTTTAAGTGACCAACATCTGATTATAATCTTTATGTAAAAGGTGCATTATTCTTAGTTGATACTTTTTAGCAGATAATTTGCAATCTCTGTCTCTCCCTCTCTCTCTTTTTATTCCACATTTTAGATTTATACTTCTCTCGTTTACCTTTTTATGTATTTTTGGTGTTCAATAAAGGGTTTTTATGTCTTGGCCACTTACACATTTAAAACAATGTTTCATACCGTCAAAATTAGTTAATCATAATTACTTAATAGTTTCATTTAATTGAGACAGTGCCTATTTCTCCGTTTAGCCTTTCTGTTTATTTCCTAGATCGCCTACATCAGTATTAAATGCAATAAAAACTCTTTAGAATTAGATCTTAGATTTAAAATATAGTTTCCGTGTGCTACTACATTTTAAAATCTTTATTTGCGTTAAAAAATAAGTAATGTCAATTCAAGTCCTATTGATTAGTTTTATTATCTCGTCTGCTTGAATGATGGAGAAGAAAAAACAAGCAATTGTCCGGTATTGGATTCTACATCTAAATGGACTTGGAAATTTAATATAGTACAAAATCTTACTTACTTACTAGGTTTAACATATTAATGAACCTCGGAAATTTTTTATATCTTCAGACAACCAATTAGTTACAATTCAACACGAAATCAAGGACATAAATAACAGAATCACATTCAATAGCACTATTTTTATAATGCACAACTTATTATAGATACAACTTTTCATCGTGAGCAAAACTTCGTGTTATCAGATTCAATTTTCGAAATAAAACGTGAATTCGCATAACGTATTCCGTAACTAAACGTTTTCTTTTATGAAACATTCCGGGTTCAGACCGCCATTAATGCCACATCCAATTTCAATCTGTATGAAATGACTAGTCTAATGCTGCGTCATGTGTTCCAAGGTACGTAATCTCACTCGAATGGTACCCAGGGTTGTCAGCGACCAATGCCATAGGCAATAAAAAAATCTAAGTATTACGAAGAAATTGTTTAAATTGTTATCACCCCTTTATATTACTTATTAGCAAGTAAAATTTACATTTTAAAAACTGTTTTCGAAGCTAAGAACGGAATCAAATACCGTTTTCATGTCTTACTTCAACAGTCACCGACTATATCTATCAATTGAGTTAGAAATTCTAAAAACATCTAGAAAGTGAACCACAACATGGATAATTTCTGCAGGTTGGCAGCCCTGCTAGCAGCTACCACTACAGTGGCTTGCAGTGCGGTGGTAGGCTTCAATCTGCGTTGATTGAAACGTAGGCACTTGCCGTGCATTTCGCTTGCTAGAGCTTTTGGTTAGACGTTGGTGGACTTAACATTGCTTTCGAATAATTGGTGGTTTCTTGCCTGTATAATTATTTCGATGACTTACACATAAACATTTTCAGAAATCAGATGCCTACTGCCACACATCAACTTTAATATAGTATTTGATCGTACGTGGTTATTATTTTAATTAAAATTAAACCTTTTAACGGGTTAACATCAGGATGAACGCGATACATTTTTTGCCTAAAATATAAGGTCTAACAAAATTAGCTGTAACTATTTAAAGGGGTTGATCAGACCATCAAACTGAACAACTTTCTCTATGGGACCAATATCGAAATCGCGAAAAAAAATCAACTGTTCCATACAAACCTACTCGACCTAAATGTATGGGACAGCAGATATTTTTTATCGCGATTTCGATATTGGTCCCATAGAGAAAGTTGTTTAGTTTGATGGTTTGATCATCCCCTTAAAATAGTTTCACCTAATTTTGTTAGACCTTATATATTAATTAATTGCCTGGGAAAAGGCGGGAAGACGGCCGGTAGCCAAGAAATGACGGAGGTCAGCACGGCTAGCATGCCACCGCGTCATGCGCGCTGTTTCTGGGATACGTAAAATAATAAAGATAGAGGCACATCTCGATTTTTATCGTTTTCTCGGGTGTGGCATGCGAGGCCTGCAGAAAGACCACTAGGCTGCACGGCTAACATGCCACCCACGACAAAGCGTTTAAACGAGAAAAACGTCATGCGCGCTCTTTCTGGCATACGTAAAATAATAAAGATCGAGGCACATCTCGATTTTTATCGTATTCTCGGGTGTGGCATGCGAGGCCTGCTGATTAGCATAGCATCGAGACAAATAGTTCAATAAAAAAGTAAGGCCTATTTCCAGCAGATTGATAGAGTTGAGTTTGCGTTTTGAGTTTGAGTTTGATTTGTATTTTGCTACTGCCCCTAAGTTGTTCTAATTCCATAATTAAAAAAAGGATATGAAGCAAAGTACTTAATGTTCCTTGAGTCTTTGCTTGAGTTCGATCCCCTTCGTTAACTAGTCGTGAACAGTTAACAGAGAAATAAACTGTAAAAGATAACTTCGCTACAGACTTTTTTCCCTATTTAAAAAAGCCCTAACGATCGTCTAGAGAGGAGGTCGTTAAAGCGCAATTGAAATCGCCATGCTATCGTTTAAGTGGCGGATAATTTATTCCACATCTAGGAAATACCGATGAATCGATCCCGATCCCGAGACACCCCCCTTAATCCTTTGATGGATTCTCCTGTAGACGCCGGAAAAATACCGGAAAAGTGCACTCACAGTGGAATAATATGATAAACTTATCTTTTAAGGATTTGCCTGAATAAACGTTTGACATACGAGTGAATGTTAAAGTGTTTGCTTAACATTTCTTATTAAACACATTACTTTACTCTTTTACATTAAAGTAAGTACAAATTCTTAGAATAGAATTTTTGCGTTAGCTCGATTTCTTTTGAAATCGTTATTATATTTCACAACCAAAAATAAATATAACTGTACAACGAAACAATTAAAATTCAAGTTAAATTAACAACACAATTAAAGTTTAAAAATATCATGGCAACAGGTTGCGCACGCGCCTCTGGCTGTCATCATTATGAAAGTATCAACCAATCATAGCGCTTCCCGCCGTGTCAACGACCTCCCTTCGACCAATGCACGATCTGCTCCAGTACTCGTCAGCGATGCCAACCGAGACAAATCGATGTTGTTCAACCTTATTTTACTTGTCACGATCGCTGAAGAAGCGATGGAACTCTTCAATTCAAAAACAGTCAAAAGGATACAGTTACCCAACCAATTCTAAACTAAATTTGGAATTTCAAGGCTGCAAGCTAAAGCAGTGCATTGCAACGGAATGCATAACACTTTGGAATAGATAAACAATAATAAATTAATGGAAGCAGCGTATGTTTGTACAAATTTCAAACTTGGTAACGTGCACAATATCTGCCGCAGACGTTCCGCTTCAAGTTCACTGAATTGCGGCCGTGTGCAACAAGCATCACAACCTAACTGTGTCTCGTATAATAAGGCTCATGTGAGATAATTATTATGCATCTCCCCAGTTATAAATAACAATGGATTAACAATGCGGGGAGCGCGGCCGGTAAGATGAATGCTGTGGACGCCGGCCAAAAGTCACCGGAGCGGGTAATGCGCCCATCTCAGGATTAACAATTTGGTAAGCAGATAGTGGGAGGGAAAATATTAATGTGATGATATTAATTTTAATAACTATCGCTAATTAGTATCGTTTAGCGGGAAAAACATGCGAAGCACATTATTAACATTAAACTACAGTACCACCAGCTGATGCAAAATGTTACAGTAAATATTACAGTTCAGTAAAACATTCCAGTAATTTCATTGGCAAAAATGTTCATAAAACCCTGCCAGAAGAAAACACGAAGTATCTTCAGAGAAATTCGGAAAATTCGACGTCTCGAACATCGTTTCCGTTCTTAGAGCAATCTAACCGCTACGCAAACACACAACCATCAAAGACAGACGGTGTGTTATGAAAACAAGCAACCGAAAACAAACACAAACAAACACTCGAAACAATTGATGAGAATGACGAAAGAGGGGAAGGGGCAAAAGCGGAGGTTTGCGTTACATTTTCATTCTCTCATGAAGAATTTCTCAGCGGGAAACTGTCAACGGGCACGTTACGCTCTTTTGTAAAATTTTGAGTAAAAGTAAACATCGTCTTGAAAACTTGTACCATTCTCATGTGTGTATTCAATCGAAAATTATATTGTACGAAAGAGTTTGTTCAACAGGTGAACATAATGCCAAACGACGTTGTAATTTAACGTCTCTGCGAGTCTTACGAGTTGTAAAATGTGCCTATCTAAACGATCTTACAGCTGGAGTGGGGGAGAAGAATCAGGTTGCAAAATAATTATAAATACACCTACACATACAATACAGCTGAAACGGTTCAAAGTAAAATTTTCTGTGTTACTTTTGTCGAGAATTTAGACGTTTTAAAGAAAATTCGACTGTTGCGGAGAAGTATGGAAACTCAATCTTGAGGTTTTTCTAACTTATGCACGTAAAACCGACTGCTCTCAAACGGTGAAGAAAAACATCCTGAGTAAACCTGCTTACGCTGAAGAAGAAATTCCGATGCATATTATGTGAACTCTACCAATTGGGCACGCATGGTGGACTGACGCCCATACACCCACTCTGAGGTTAGCCTGTGCCATGCAGTGGAACGTATATAAGGCTGTGATGATAAAAGAAAATTCGAGAGAATATAAAAGCAAAATATATATTTTTCAAGCCGTCGTGTTTTTAACAAGCTTGTTCAGTCATAATAATCAAGTTATACTAACAAAATTGCGATGACTAGGTACTTAAGTTAAACATTTCATTTCAAAGGAGCAACATACCTATTGATTATTTGTGGTTAGGCTATTGCAAGCAAGGGTCGTTGTAACACTGAGACCAGCGCTGGTCCTTTGTGTTCGCCCCAAGTTCGCCCATATTTTACGCATACCTCCGAACTTATGATATTTTCTTTTCATTCTCGGGAATGCAGGTTGTCTCACGATGTTTTACTTCACCGTTGAGCTACTAAATGATAAATACAACCGTACATAAATTCCAAAGAACTTAGTGGTACAGGCCAGGATTCGAACTACGGCCTCATGATGGAGGCGCCAGCTCTCTTCCGTATGGGCTATCATCGCTCTGACAACATACCTAGCTATGTCGTCGTTTACATGGATTAAAATTGATATCGTGACTGAAACAGTTGCAAACATTAAAAGATCAGAAGTACCTACCCATAGAAGTCAAATAGTCAAATCTTAGATAAAACAAAAAAGGAGAAAAGGTGGCGTGATGTGTATTGCGTAAACGAAAATTTTGAAACTTGCCGAATACGTACACACGATGTTCTTAAGGATAGCGATAATTTTATTGACTTGAACAGTAGTCCTACGAACCTACTCGTGTCAGCAGTGACAGCAGGTGCAGTCGAGCTAGAAACACTGCTCTACGGTGTGTAGCCCAGTCATTTTACGGAGCTTTGTTAGGCGGGGTAGGAAGTAATTATTAATTGGACTTTTAAACTGTAACCGGCACCATTTAGTGACAGAAAGACTATCTTAAAACATATTTAAAACAAAATCGCTACGCAACGTAGAAATCAAAATTGTGTGTCCCAGAAGGCTTTTAAATTAATGATATTAGCAATAAAATAGGCATTGAAATTTAAAAAATGAGGTATTTACTAGAAAATACGAATGTATTTTTCAAAATCTTCTAAGTAGACAAAAATATTTACACCGTGTTTGAAGTATATATATAACTATATATGTAAAGCCTTAAATATGTGCAAAAAAAAATTTACCCTCAGTTTTTTTAGAACGAGATAATAGCTAAATTTTAAAATTGGAACTGTTGCTGAAGTGATTTTTTTAAAATTTTGGTACATTTCTAGGCTCAAATTGGTTCTTCAATATTATTCCGAAAAAAAGTATCAATTCTAAATTAGTCCCGGCTCAAACCGTAAAATGACTGGGCTAGTGATGCCACTGAACAAACTAAGTCCTCTTGACTCCAGTTACCAGACAGACGTGACAGTAAGCGCCGTAACATTTGGTTTCATCTGGGATCTTATTCTGTAACTAGCCGATTCAATTGGTATGAAATCAGCATGGTGTTTTTTGGCAGTTCTTAGAGATTCTGCTTTTTAATATTTAGTCAATTATTTCTGACAATGGATATGATGATCAGAAACAAAACACTTAAAAATTGCCGAGTGCAGTCTTAATACGTTACCGATTTTATAAATGACGAGCGTTAACCCGCGACTTCGTCCGCACAAATTATATACCAGATTTTAAGTCAGATCATAAGCTATCAAACAAAAAAAAGTTTCATCAAAATTGGTTCAGTAGTTTTTGCGTGATACTCGTTCAAACAAACAAACAAACAAACACACAAACAAACAGACAGACAAAAAATCCAAAAATTGGTGAAATGGAATCAGGGACACCTAAAAACCATATCGTAACTTTTTTTTTGTTAATATCTTCAATGTACAGACAAACTTCCTGTTACAGTTTTATAATAGTATAGATAGATATAATCGAAAACTTACACAATAGGTAGGCTGATCTGTATTAAGGAATTAGGAACGCAATGAAGAACCAAAAATCATCATCGTCTTCCTCATTATAATTATCGCATTATAAGAGGTCGGTGCAATATTATGTCATACCTCAAAATAACCGACGTCCAAAAATTGCTATATTATTTTCACGGAAAAACTAATTATCTGCTCTTATTGCGACCCTATATTATAATAGTTTGCATTAGGAACATGATTGATTCTTTTATATTCGAAGACATTATAGTAAAATAACCTCGAAAAGAAATAATTTCGGAATTAATGGGTTATTGATAGTATTTTCTCTGTTTTTTGTCTAATATTAGGTAGTACCTACTTTTGAGATAAGTAATAAGTTTTTGTTTACACCTTAAGACTATCATAATAGAATAGAATTTACCTACGTATCTTCTTAATTTTTTTGACGAATCGCATTGTCGCATTGATTGGGGAATTTTTTCTCCACAAATTCGTAGAACTACTATTATAAGAGATAAGTGTACTTTTTGCAACCATCAGCAGCAAGGCTGATTCAGTATTTATGTGATCGTTAATTCTTTACTGACCTTTAAACATCTGTAACTTCTAAACCGACTGGAGTTATGCAGGCAGACCTAGTCCATCCCCATCACAGAGATGCTCTACACCACATAAACACTGAATCAGCCTTGCAGCTGATGGTTGCAAAAAGTACACTTATCTCTTAGTCTATACCTGAGCTGGAGTGTTATTTACAAATTCATTGCATTCATGCTTCAACTAACTAATTCATGTACTATGCAGTAAAAGTCACACAAATGTAATAAGAAACGATAAAATAATGATTTTCTGCGTCAACATTGGCAAATCTGTACTAAATATGTCAGCAGGGACCTACGACTATAAGCTACAAAGAAGCATGCACAAACTTTACTGTTTCAGCTACTCGAATTATTCAATGCGAAAATGGATCTTATTTCGTTAGCATAAAACGTAAACAGGAAGACAGCTGTCGGTCGACCTAGTACCGAGCGCCACCCTGTTTATCGAAAGAGGATGTCGCACGTCGAACGTCGAGAAATTGCAAATTGCGTTTAGTCTAACTCGATGACTATAAAACGTTCCGTCGGAAATCTGTATAAATTCTTCACTTATTTTTTGTAAGCTAGCAATGAAATCAAGGTATTTATTTACTCCTTACATACACAAAGTCACAAACGACCCATTTGGACTAGGTATTAACTAAGAACCTTGCACGTATTGCATTGGAGAAAGGTGTATTTTGGGATGGAATTTCAAGTAATGATAGCTGGGTAACTTTTAGCCCTCAAAAACACTTCACAAGAAACCTAGTGATCCCTTAGTCAAGAAATGGAGTGGTGTATTCTACCACACGGCATTGGCATCTACTTTTTTAGGGTTCCGTACCCAAAGGGTGAAAACGGGACCCTATTACTAAGTCCGTCCGTCCGTCTGTCTGTCTGTCTGTCCTACCCGTTTAAGGCTATCTTTTGAACCGTAATAACTAGAAAGTTGAAATTTCACAGAACGTTTTTTCATCTCGCTCTATCGTAAAAACAGTAATACATACATGCGTCAACTTGGTGTGATTATAGAGCAAACTCTACAGTATAACAACAAATAATAAAAACTGGCCAAGTTTGAGTCGGTCTCGCGCTAAAGGTCCCGTAGAAAACTAAATTTTTTTGTAAGTTAATATTTTGTGTGGTGGTGTGGTACGGAAACCTCGGTGCGCGAGTAACCCGACTCGCACTTGACCGGTTTTATTATTTAAAACTGAACGCTTACATGTAAACTAATTTGTAGGTAGCCATTTTGCATTATGGCGGACATCATAACCTGACTTTATCGAGTACATTTGGCCAGTGCCAGTCTTTTTTAATAACGTGCTTAAATTTTATGTCTCTGTATCTCGGGGATTATAACACTTAATTGAGGTGTTTCGTGCTCATGTTTTCGGTAATTTGTATTAGTAAATTCAAAATGATAATAGCGAATATTCATTTAATTAACTGCAATTATCATAGAGGGTTGTTTATGTTTGACACAATTGGCCAACTACCTTATTATATAGTTATAGTCAACCAATTGTACCGTTGTTGTATGGTTTCCATAATAAACAGCCTATAGTTCTTGCTTGGGATCATTACAATGTATGTGCCTGTGAGCGTTATTTATTTATTAAGAGGCTATGTGAAAAAAATAGGATTCTTCAAAGCCTCATATATCATGAAGTACTAACAGTAGGAGTATGATTAGCGGATATGTGTAAATTGAACATATAATTGAAGTTTTGACAAGAGCCAAAACACGATTAAGACACATTTTCTCAATAGAAAAACAAGCCAAAGTAGCCTCCATTTTTATTTATAAACGCTTGGAACTGCTAAACGGTGAATAATAGAAACACGAGACTTGATTTAAAAAAAAGAGATTGATATTTAACAAATTTTGATAAGAGCAGAATTGAACTTACATAAATAGTACAATCCTTATTAAATAAAGTTTGTTTTACGCTTGCGTCGTTTCAGGAGCGCGCTCCGCCCCATCTCTTTCTCTCGCATCAGGCAGTAATATAAGCTACACAAAGACATTGTTACAATGACTTGTAATAACATCATTGAGCTTCTGAGAAATATAGTTGCAAATAGTTTGCTATGATATGGTTCAAGAGTGGCCTAGATTTCAAATTGATGGAATGTACTTACAAACTCACAACACAAAAAAATGTTAGACTAGATTTGAATAAAGAAAATATTTGTCAAACAAAAACAGACAAACTCACATTTTGTGAATGATTGCTTGGCAAAATAAATAGAGAAGAACTAAAACATTATAAAAGATATCTGTAAAAACATAAGTCACAATGAAAGCAACGCTAACGATGATCACATAAACCTTTTCGTCAATAAATCGCGTCTTAATCGTTAAACGGGTCTTAATTTAACGAGTAGCTTTAAACCTAGGCAAATAAATGAACTAACAAACGCAACAATATAGCAGTGCGTAAATCTGAGAGAAGGTGATTTTTACTGCCGAAAGCGGGCGGCTTAATGAAAATGTTTGATTGTTAAAGCCCATTTGATTGTTTTATCTCGAAGTTAACGATCGCTGAATACGCTGATAAAACCATCGATAAGAAATATTAACAACAATTACATTGTTAGTCAAATATTTTTCACGACATCGGAATAGGTGCAGTTAGATTAAACGGTTACCGATTATGCAAGATTTTACAATTCACATCCACAAGATTGTTATTTATAAAGCGGGGTTTACATGGGCCGATTTTCACTGTGCAGCTAAGTGCGATTTGAAGTACCTACATCGACTGGTTAGTTTGACAAACTTGAAACATAACACGCTCACGGTGCAATGGTACTTCAAATCGCTCTTAGCCGTACGGCAAAAATTGTCACTTATAAATCCCGCTTAATATGTAATTTACATAACGTCGCAGTACCAGAATGCTTCATGCACACAACTACACGACAAAATCACAATTTATCATTATCATGTTATCGTGAACCTTACCTTTGCCCATAGTTTAAAATGATAAAGTATTATGAAGAAACACTCTTCGTGCAAACACGTTAAAGCAGTTCAAAGGCGCAGAAGTTGCCCGAGGCGAATCTCCACGAAACGCTATAAATTTTTACTAAAATAAACAAATGCGGAAAAGCAAACATACACTGGAGCATGCGCTGCTGTCTTGCTATCGTGCACACAAAGCTCTCTGCAACCATAAAAGTAGCACTAAGCGAAATAGTACGGTGCGATTTTAACTGAATTCAGTTGATATATTTGAAACAGACGCTCTTTGTCAATATAGCGTAGTTCAAAACATATATCACGTGTCGATTTCAATATGGGAACTCATCGATTTACGTCGAGGCAGTAGAAGTATAGCTTTTGTGAGGGTTCAACTTCAAATACAAGCGCAAACTTTATCTTTAAGGTTTACTCGATTTTTGCTATTTGGATAATATCTCCATCAATTTCAGTTAAATATGAAATGAGCAAATTAGCAACGGAAATATTACAAAGTTCGAGGCTTTAGTTCGATTTATCCAAGATTGAATATAAAAGTTCCCTTTTATGGAAGACCTGACTTTTACAAAATCTTTAGTTGGCAAATATCAGGTACCTACTATTGACATTTTCAACAAGCCAAAAACCAAAATCGAATAAATTTCACTTTCATAAAATATCCACGCAGATATTCAAACAGAAAGAATACTTAAAAGTTTCCACACGTTCTATTTTGAGACGATAAATCACAATATCGGACAGCTATTCCTGGAGGATCGGATGAAGGAAAAAAGAAGGAAATTGTCTTTCATCAATTACCTCGAGTAAAATCAGGAAAATATTTACATTCAATATTCATTATACCGACGACAGCCAGCGCCTCGCAACTTACTGAAGCATAAAACAAAATTCAAAATAAATCATCTGTATTCAGACAGACTTTGGCACGCCAATAAGTCAGGTAGATAAGATTCAATTTCGATCAAGTTTTGAGTATCGAATAAAGCATAAAGGGAAACTTTTAAGCAGTGAGCCTCAAAGGCAACTTGCACGACCCAAGTTAAGATTGATAGATGGAGATCAAAAGGAATTCCGGGCTATTGGAGAGAAAGTTTGGTGGAAGGCTGCACTCAATGCCGCCCCGCGCCGCCGTCTAACGAACAACATTTCCAGAGGTTTAGTCCGCAAGGAGGAAAGCGATCTTTTACTGATCATAATAGCTATAAGAATATAACTATTATTAATTAATAACAAAGATGCGTAGATCAAGATGTACAGAAAAATATTTCTTCAGAAATCACATTGTGTGCATTCGGTTCTTAGAAGGTTTTTCCGATCAATTATCGCCAAGCCTAGAGTTAGTAGATACGTGATATAACGTTGATTGTACATCGTAAACAAAAATTGTCTTTATTGTTAAGGTTATAGGTATAAGATTAACTTTACCACACCAATTTCCTCTAAGCACAAGCTTGATAAGCAATACGTCAGAGTTTGATATCTTTTCTCCACAACCGGTTTGCTCATCAAAGGATGCGCTTTCAACTTGGTAGAGTAATATTAATAGAGTAAGAACCTACGCTTGCATCCGTACATCATAGTAGTTAGCCTTGAAATAAACTATGCACTGAGATAACTTGTTTATTATTCAGACGTTGCATGATGGCTCGCGTTTGTATTTGATTTGATTCCTCCGATTGAATCGAAAAATGTAGATTTCACTTTTTATATTATTGTCTACTATCTTAACCTAACTAAAGGATTATTCCCAAAACCAGATCGAAGATGCGTCAACATCACATTTTACCAAAAATATCGGTTTGAATTATGAATAAGGATTCATGTTTTTCAGACCTATATGGGAATCGGTAATTATTTGCAAGGGATGAATGCTTTTGTTTTCTCTTTTTTAAATTTTCCCATCAAATATTTAACAATTTACTTGTTATAATAATGCTTAGTACATTTCCTGACTTTCGGTGACAAGTTCAGCCTAACTTTCATAGAATTTTGGGCATGATCTTTTAGATATCATCATTCTTTTGCACTTATCTCATTTTTGGAGGTTGGCGCAATATGTCATCCTCTTCCAAACATCTCTCTTAGCCGTTATTTCCTACGCGCGTGAAATAACATTATCGTCACAGCAAATAATAAAGCAATATTTTTAATAATTTTACAGTAATAAAAACTAATTTGGGCGTTTTCGTCTGTTTCAAACCTTTTTTTTTTTAAATTCTTCGAGCAGGCCTGGCTTTTTTTTCCACCCCAGTATTAATACAATTCAAAAATGTTCGCAACATAAACAAAATACACAGTTATTGAAATTATGAAAATATATTTAATATTTCTAGGCACGTTTAAACGAATGATTAACAATGCAATATTCCCAATTATCAAGGGAAACCAAAAACAAGTAACAAAACTAATTATTATTCATATGCATACGTTGGTGGGTTGCATACTACTATTGATTTATATTAATTTATCAGAGCATTAAATGCCTGGGTAATGATTCATATTGCTCTAAGCCGAATCGTAGTGTATACGGTGTTTACGTCCAAGATAATTATGGTTTGAACTGTTTCACAGTACAACAATATTATGTTGCCTGCCTATTACGTAGAATATCAATAACAGATTCAATCATTAGAGACTACACATATCTTAGGTAAACATATTTTATCATTAATAGAAAAGAAAACTAAATCTTTACTATAAAATGAAAGAGAGAAGAAGGAAACAATTTTAAAAATCCATCTGCCTCCTATGTCAAATAAAGCAACGCAGCCTTCGTTAAAACCCGTTCAAGCCTTGGAAAACCCAATTACAATGAAAATATAAAATAAACAATAGATAATATAAAACTAAGGAATATGTCACAGTACCTACTTATAATACTCAACGGAGTCCTGTGCGCACATAACCGGCAAGTAACATTTAATATTTCCCTGCGAAGGAAGGCAGCCCCCTCCGCCACGGCATCGGCAGGTGACTTCGCATATGCCTCCCCTAAATGCCAACGAACCCGGCCATGCTCGACATAAAACACTTTATTGATATTTACAGCTGATCTTTTAAATGCTTATTAAACTAAATGTTTATTTCATGTCCTCGTAACTGTTGTCTGTCATACGATACGTATGGTGTACATAGCCCAGTCATTTTACGGTTTGAGCCGGGACTAATTAATAATTGATATTTTTTGTTCGGTAAAATATTGAAGAGCCAATTTGAGCCTCGAAATGTACCAAAATAAAAAAAAAGTCCCGTCAGTAACTCTTCCAATTTTAAAATTTAGCTATTATCTTGTTCTAAAAAACCTGACGGTAATTTTTTTTGCACATATTTAAGGCTTTACCGTTATACATACTTGAAACATGGTGTAAATATTTTTGTCTACTTAGAAGGTTTTGAAAAATACATTAGAATTTTCTACTAAATACCTCATTTTTTAAATTTCGATGCTTTTTTTATTCCTCAAAAATGATTTATATTGTTAAACCTAAGCCAAATGAGTGCATTGATATTAATATTATTAATTTAAAAGCCTTTCTGGGACACACAATTTTGATTTCTATGTTGCGTAGCGATTTTTTTTAAATATGTTTTAAGATAGTCTTTTTGTCATTAAATGGTGCCAGTTACAGTTTAAAAGTCCAATTAATAATCACTCCCTACCCCGCCTAACAAACCTCCGTAAAATGACTGGGCTATACAGTTGGTATAAACAAGCTATTTCTGCACAAAAGGACTAGATCAACCAGAACTTCACGGCACCTTTCTTATCTCATCATCTCTGTTTTGTGGTTATAGGCGACGAGATTTGCAAAATTGTTGTTATAATTGTGTTTTATTGCAAGTTGTAATATGTGTGTGTGCAGTGACACTGCAAGTATACGGGGCGCACTACGGGGAACTATAGTTATTATATTTCCTTGCGACATTAAAAGCCAATGACTAAAAATAGCGCCTTTTTTCTTTTGCCTCTTTTTTTAGGGCGGCCATCAATCAAACTTGAATATTATTGTTCTGAATAAAGTTACAAACAACCCAACTAACAATTTGGACGTGTAGATGTCGTATAGTCGAGCACTAGACGCATAAAGCACCAATGACGAAATTACCGTAATATAACTTATATAAGTCAAAATAGTCATATAAATGGGAGCCTAATACGACCAAATTGTTTGCTGGGAAAACTTTATGACAAGAATATCTCTACACTCACTCCGAACGGAGATTCTAAAGGCGAATTGAAGTGATCGTAATGAATATATTTTCAACTAAAAGCCTTTATATCTCCGTTCAGACTGAGTTTAGGGATATACATGTAATAACAAGTTTTATTTGTTACTTTATTCTGAACTAAAATATTCAAGTTTGGTTGTTGGCCGCGCTAAAAACAGCGTCGAAAAATAAGGCGCCAATCTTCCATACAAAACCCGCATTGTCTTTTTGCTTAAGTTTTTGCGACACACTCATGTTCATGGGCCTTACTCCATCTAAGTATATATTTCAAACAGCGCCTGTTTGGATAATTCACCAACGTTCGTGGCTGTATAAGCGAATTCGAGAGCGACAAGGCATTTCCGACACTTGTGCTGTGTATCGGTTGGAGCTGGAGCCTGCTAGTTCCTGTGTTCTTTAGCTCGCTTTACGAACAGAATTTATCGTGGGTTGTACGACCGTCCACCAAAACCCTCCTTCACCATCCCTATCACTTGAAAGGCATTCCCACTCCACGTGATCAATCCTAAATGACCCCATGTCACGCTTAGCACAGTCCTTAAAACCATACTAGTTAAACCGGAGTTTAGGTCACACAGAATGCGCCACATCTACAGAACCGTAGGCGAATTCACTTGCCACGCGACTTTCTGCATCTTCCCCAACAGGTCTACAAAATATCTAATAGATATCTACAAAATATCTACTTAGATATTTAATAGCTACAAAATATCTAATAGATATCTACAAAATATCTAACAGATATCTACAAAATGTCTAATAGATATCTACAAAATATCTAAGTGGCTACAAAATATCCAATAGATATTTACGAAATATCTAAGTGGCTACAAAATATCTAATAGATATCTGCACAATATCTAAGAGGCTACAAAATATCTAAGTGGTTATAAAATATCTAATAGATATCTAGTATCATATTCTGTGTTGTGTGGGATCTCGATCAAAACAGAGTACAAACAACAAAACATTATAAGAGGGGTTAGAAGTGCAAAGTAGTCGTGGAATCCGTCGCCACAGGTTATGCAGTGATTTGCATAACACCATAAGGCGCGCGGCGTGGTGAGCGAGCGGGCATGAGAAGTTGTAGCAGCGCAGCGTGAGCGGGAAGACAAGTGGCGACAGCCGTTTCCAAAGCAAAAGTGCCACTTTGCATTTCTAACCCCTCTTATAATGTTCTGTGGTACAAACAATACTAAATTAAAAGCTTTGATACTTTTTATTTTTGACCTTCTTTGTTCGAAACCCTAGCTGCGGTGACGACTTATCTAAACATAAAATTTTGACATTCGCCTAGCAATTAGCGTATCTACCTATTTGCACATACACAGCATGAACGTTTCATGTAAATTTGAGGAGTCTTTAGCGCATGTTAATTTGCAACTAGCAGATGAAAGGCAAATATTTGGATATATTCCAAATAGAGATACTTCCGCGAGTGCTTTCATTTATCTACATTATCTAGATAGCAAAATAACGGAAATGTTGTTATATTGACTTTCGATATTATACCTACTATCACATAATTACTGAGGATACTTCAGTTTAAAAACGAAAAATAGTTAGTTAATCTACATTTGTAACTTGTAGAAATAATTTAAATTAAATTATTTCAGGCATTTTTATTTTTTTTATATTTATCTTATTTTATCTTCAGGCGATTTAGTCCACAGTTGTTAGTGGAACAAAATTTTTAAGCAACTTAAAACTAAACGGAATAAAAATAGTAAGAGGTTAAGTAGGCGTTTATTTGTTTTTGCATCGCGTTTAATTTTTTTGAACATGTCATCATGTTCACAACATTATTATTTTTTTACGAAATGATATCTCTATTTTGGTTTATTTATTTATGCATTTTTGCACCGTTAAGCTTCGAACGATTTGTATATAAAACGGTTTAGACTTAGGTATTCAATAAATGGGTTTTATTGAATAAATATGGTGTAAAAATGCATAAATAAATAAACCAAAACAGAGATATCATTTCGTAAAAAAATAATAATGTTGTTTTCATCATGTTCAAAAAAATTCCGGATACAAAAGGTTATTCCCGCTAACTTGGCACATTTGAAGGTAGCCGGATGCTGGCGGTCGTTAATTAATAACTCAGTTAAGTAAACCCCAGTACTAAAGCTTAACACATCAACCCGTGGGTTGCACAACTTCCGGTCAAATCCCGCGCTTCCACCCGCAAGCACTTCCGGTCACCGAAACTCCGACGAGAGTTTACGAATAAATACGGGGTAGATACAACTAGGTAAGTAAGTACGTATGCCATGAAACCCTCTAACTGCAAGCACCCCAACCGCAAAAAAATGTGAACAACAAAACACAGCAAGGAAAAGTTTCTTTATGGGGAAAATTTTATGAAATAAAACCTCAACTTATTCGCCATTAAAGAGCTTATTACTTCTACTGACCGCCTCAAAATCTGTTCAAAGTTAAGAGACGGAATCTACAAGTTTTGGTTTGGCCAGTAAGTAACGAAACCAACAATTTTGCAGCATTTCAAATTGTCGGTGGGTTTAGCGAACGCAAAACTTGCAAGCCTCGCTGAACTCTTGCGGTGAGCCGCGGACCCCAAGCTGGCACAGATTAAAGGACATTTGAGATGCTGACATTATACCTGATTCTAGCATTTGTGGTGTCCGATCGTCAATCAAGGGCAGTCTTGACTAGCACGACAAGACTGTACAATGTATGTTACCTACCTGTAGTTTTCCATTTCATCCACGTGAACAACAATAATTTATAACCAACTAGCTTATGCCCGAAGCTTCGCGCGCGTGTATTAAATTTTCGGGATAAAAATCCTCACACCATAGGCTGTATATTTACGATAGGATACACATTTGGTAGCGACAACGCTACCAAATTCCATGATGATGTCTTCCATGCCGATACGGTTACGGCGACTGCTGCTGAGACTTATTGGTTGAAGGGTGTTTAAGTCGAACAAACGAAACGCACTGTCTAATTTATAAATTGATGTGGAAAAATACCTATTAGGTCTAAGAGGATCGTGAAGTTTCATTGAGTAGCGCTGGGACTGATTTGTTTGACATTCGTCTCCTACAAGAGGAAACGAGCGAACTATTTTGCATAATAATTATAAAAGAAACCTAATAGGTTAGCTCGTAGATAAAAAGCAACCTGAAAAAATTAAAAATTATTTTCAAGTCACGTTCCCAATTTACAAACAAAATTCAATTTGCCACTCTCACTCATAGTTAGGAGTGCAACCCCGAAAAAACCTAATCAAATATGGATGAAACCCCACGCCAGGTGAGGAATGGCAGGTGGAGAACAAAAGCGGTTCGTCTCTTTCACACCCACACGTTTCCTCATTTCCCGTACCTTTCGCGCGTTGACACAATGTTTTTTTTAGTCAGATATTAGGTTTAGGGACAGATACGCAACGAGTTGATATAGAGCGGTGTTATTTGACTTTTCATTCGTTCGTGTCATGCATTTGAAAAATTTTGCCTTTGAGCTAGTCGCCTCTTTTGTCCATTCGGCGCGTCCTAGTTTCACGTTCGCAGTTTCAGTCTGTATTCGCATGCTTAAACTAGGCAGGCTTGCCAAGTTGGGAACTGTAACTTAATTAAATATAGCTGTTAATTAATACTATTTCATTTGGTAAGTACCTAGTCGTAGCTACTTCAATTCTATCTGTAATTAATCTACTCATACGTTTTCCTGTAACTGCACACTAGCGGCCTATTAACAATATTAAAATAGACCACAGTTTTAAATTAACCTACAAAATGAAAACAAAATAATTGAATGTAGGTACATAATCACAATCAACTCGTATACTATTATTCTCGACCAATAACGTCGTATCGTAGATAAATGAAACAGATAAGCTATCATTCGATCAATACATCATAATGAAACCTATGCAACTCTCAACTGAAACGTGGGTTTTGGACGTAGGTACTTAATGGATTTGGATAATGCTTGGGTGGATTTGGGCACCACCCAAGCTTATTACCGGTTTTAAACTTATGTGGGTGGGAGTAACAATAGTTGTATTAAATTCCGATTAATTATATTGACCTCCCAATTCTAAAATGTGTCAACGGAATTATTGAATCGGGGATAGACTTTAGACCCTCAGGAATGTCTGGGTAGCGGAGCACAATGAAACACGGTATATTCAATTTAATACGAGAGAGAATTACCCACTATTACAATAATAAAACGTGAACTTAATTATACTTATACCTACAAATACATCACATGAATAATAGATATTGAGTATATCAAACCACGAAAATACATATAACAATTTAATTTAAGCCTAATTTACGAATTTCAAGTAGGCATCATTTTGATATTAAATTCATAGTTCGCTAATTGTAATTATACGAATAAGTGACGTACCATTCTCTCTGGTTCTACTCTACGTGTTCAAAATTCCCTCAATTTGATCAGCTGTTAAAGCGTGGAAGACCTACAAAAAATGCAGTCATCGAACCTCGTCGGTCCCAAACCGACACGTAGTCCAGTTACACCCTAAGCCGAGGTTCGTATCAACCCCTGGCCCCTTTGCCCTTAGGCCAGTTGCTCACCTTTCCCCTAGTACGGTTGGCTCTGCACCGGTCGCTTTGCCGTCCAAGCATGATAATAATAACATGTGATCCCTAACCAGAGCTATAGACACCCATTATTCAATCAAAAACATACGAAAAAAATACATACAAAGTTGCTCTTTAATCTATTCATATAAATAAAAAATAAATGCTGTTCGTTGGTAAGCGCATCAGTTGAGAACGACTGGAAAGATCTGTCAATTTTTTTTTTAAATGTTCTTTAAAACGAACATTTTAGTCCGATCCAAACAAGATTTTTAGGGAAACAAAATTGGTAAAATTGCCCAGAAAATTGGAAAATTCGGTAAAAACGGAAAGTGTTTTTATCTATGGGATTGTTGCTATGCACAAATGACTTTTAACAGCTGATTGGACAGCACAGTGTCTGTAGGGTCAGCTCGTGGGTAATATTAATGTTTAGCTTACATTTAGTCCACAGTTATATTAGCTTTCGTTCGATATAAAAGCGAAAGTAACTTACAATTTAATACTTAAAGAGTAAAAGTTAGGCGCGTAGAGCGGCGCGTAGATAATTTATTGCAATTATTTAATTACGCCATTTAATTAATGCCACCCGCCCGTTAAAGCGACCCTTGTAAACGAACGAAAGTCCGAGAGTATTATCGTGATTTGGTATCTTGTGGTAACGCGCCCTTGTTTTATGACATTACTTTTGTAAGGGTAATATATTATTTCAGGAGATAAAGCACTGACAATTATTTTCTATTGCATGGCATGGGTCCACCATGTCTGACTACTTCGTTCTTAATTTATTGCTCCATGGAATCGCATAAAACTCGCATATTTTGTTCCCCTTTTTTTTCGTCTTTTAATGCAAAGTATTATAAAGTTTGTTTATTCCTGTTTTATATCTCAATCGCTCATCCTATCGTCATCATGGAGTTTGGTATTCTGCATATCAAACTTCTTACCATACGTCCTTCCGTACGTGTAGGTACCTTTTAATATACAGGAAATAGAAAAAAATTCTACTCGATCGAAGCCTCAGCTAATAGAGATTTAAGAAATTCATTTCAAAAAATCTCTTTCCAAATGTTGCCCTCATAAATGAATATTTCACAAACAATATTTTTTTCCGTCATCCGACGAAGTCTCATAAAGTTGGACACGTCACTAACATATATTACGAGCGCGATGAAATATTGTTGTTGTAGCAAATGGGGTGTTCGCGTGTGGCGCACCCTACCGGACGTTCGTTGCTGGTACGCTGCGGTGTAGCCGCACCTTAGGCCCAGATTACTACCCGTGAACGTTTAACTGAAAAACATTTTTTGACGGCGAAACTTATGTAGTAACCAGCAACACAATTATAATTGTAACAAAAATACCAATACAGGGTGTAAACCTTAAATGCGTTGCATACTCAAGGGGATGCTTCAGACCATCAAACTGAACAACTTTCAGTAAGGGACTAAAGGAAATCGTGAAAAAAAAAGTTATTCCATAGAAAATGTCAATGCCAAATGTAGGAAAGAGGTTTTTATTTTCTCGATTTCAATGTTGGTCTCGTATTGAAAGTTGTTCAGGTTGATGATCTGAAGCACCCCTTTCAGTATGTAACGTACATGGTTCTCCTTAATATGCTGACACTTTTTAAGGGGATGCTCAGATCATTAAACTGAACAACTTTCTCCATTGGACCAACATCGAAATCGCGAAAAAAAATCAGCTCTTCCATACAAAACTGCAAATCTACTTGAGCCAAATGTATGGGACAGCAGATTTTTTTTGCGATTTCGATGTTGGTCCCATAGAGAAAGTTGTTCAGATTGATGGTCTGATCATTCCCTTAAAAAAGTGTCAGCATATTAAGAAGAACCCTATATTTAAGTTTTATCATCCTCATCATCATAAGCCTTTACATCTGTTCCAGATGGTTTAAGCAGTGTTTTTGAAGAAGCACTTTTTCTCATGGCTGTTTACAGCATTTAAGTTTACCCTGTGTATTACTCATCATCGTATTAGGATAGAAAAAATGCGAAAGTTTGTATATATATTTGATAATCTAATACGCTTAAGGCGGTTGCAGAGGGGTCAATTTTATACAAAACTTTGACGCACAATACGCGTAGACGGTATTAATATAAGTAACTTTGTATATATGGAAAAATAGTTTAGAAAATCTAGATGCCGCGTAACAAATAACATTTGCAATTTATAAAATAATTACGAGGATATAAAGCTTTGAAACTTTTCATACAAAATTTTAAAAGCTTTATATCTTCGTAATTATATTATAAATTGCAAATGTTATTTGTTACGCGGCAACTAGATTTTCTAAACTATTTTTCCATATATAAAATATTACTTTTATTAATTCCGTTTACGCGTGTTGTGCGTCAAACGTTTGTATGGACTGAAACCACCTTAAACGACTGAACCAAGAAATTTAATGTTCAGATATTTCAACTTTTAAGTAATAAGTTAGAAACTAGACAAACAGTTAGGATACCTTCCACGTAGACGAAGTTGCCGGCAAAGGGTAGTAAATAGAAATACATTTGATAGCATCAGAGAGGAGTAAAGAGCCTTTGGCCTGAGTACTGTCTGACTCTGTTCCGGTATTACAGATATATAATTATACAGGGTGTTAGGGTAAACAGTTGCATTACTTTAAGGGTTCATTGAACCCATGATACTGAACAACTTTCCCTAAGAAACATGTAAGTTTGGTTTTTTAATACTAAATGCAATCGGATGATTGCACGTTTGTATGAAAAGTTGAAATTTTCCATAATTCCCTTATATTCCTGTGAGAAAGTTGTTCAGCGTCAAGAGTGCAATCACCCATAAAATTAAGTAATGTAACTGTTTACCCTAACACCCTGTATAGGATCCTTCTTTATATACTAACGATGTGTTAAATTAAATCAAAAATATACATATAAGTAAATATATATTATATCGTACCCAAGTGTGAGAACTGTATTTGACTGCCAACAAACTGCTCTGCAGTTTGGCAGATAAATAATGTAATAAAACTGTATTATAGTTCTGAAATAAAGTAAATTGAAAAAAATATATATTTTTAAGGGGTCCACTTCCATCCGATCCGATCAGACCACTACATCGAACAATTATCTCAAAGATACCAACATCGAAATCGCGAAAGCAAATCAGTCAAGTAGGATTACAGTTTTATGTACGGAATAGGACTTTTTTTTAGATTTCGATGTTGGTCCCTTTACATATTTTTTTGAGTTGATTGCCTGATCATCGTCTTAAAAAAACCGTCAGCATTAATTAAGGAGTACCTCTGCATATATTAGTTACAACCGAATCTTCTGGAATATGAGTCATTTATTTACAACATTTACAATATATTTCATCATCACTTCATCGTGTCTAGGTAATAATTATTTCTCGGTAGTAAATCGTATGTTTATTACGTGTTAATCAACTACAACATACATAAATATAAAAGTAGAGCGGATGGAAATTTAGTTTATCGCATCCTTCGATTTAAACTTTTAATTTAGCCTAAATCATACAGTAAGAGTTAGGTACAAAATTAAAGTAATTTTTAGTGATCTTATCAGTCTTTTATCCGATCTGACGCGTAAACAAACATAATAGGTTAATTTATTATTTTTATAAGAGACGAAGAAACAAATCGTGCAAACCTTACTTTGCTACTAAGTAACTTAATACAGGGTGTAAAATAATACGTTATATATTAAATGGGCTGCCTCAGACCATCAAACTGAACAACTTTCACTAAGAAGCCATCAAAATCATTACAATCATCATCTTAAAATGTTGTTTTTTCCATAGGAAACGTTAATCAATACTTTACCGAGATGTATAGTAGCATAGCATAGCATATGCTCACGACTATATTCCCCGAGGGGGTAGTCAGAGATATTCTGAAACCTCAGAACATCCACATTTCACTAGTACCGAAATTCTGTCCAGTGTGACGGGGAGTGAGCCCGTCGCCACTTGTAATGGACAGTGGGTACAATACATGCCTCGAAATTGAAGCATGCAGGTTTCCTCACGATGTTTGAAGTTTGTTTGTTTGATGTTTGTTTGATGTATAGTATATATATATATATATATGTATATATATATAATAGCAGTTTTTTCTTATCACCATATTTGTTTTGGCTAGATAGTGAAAACAGTTCAGTTTGATAATCTGAAGCACCCTTGTTTAATATCTAACCGATTTAATTTTAAACCCTTTATAATCAATATAATCATTCATCAACAGCATTATCATTTATAAAAATTGTTTAAAAAAATAGGAAAAACAAAATAAATCTGCTGTTCCTATTCGGTTTTGAGATTAAATATTGCTTCCTAAATAAAAATCTGTTCAGATTGTTCTAATTATGGAATATTTGTGCAGTAAAAAAATCAACATACGCATGGAAATAGGTACCTAAGTATTGAATGAACCTGTGCATTGCAACATATTTTATTTACTTTTCATCCTGAAGCCCTAATCGAAACTGCAACTCAATTTAAATAAACACGTCTAAACACAATAACAGTTTTAATTTATCATGAAATTGTGTTTATTCTGTTCTGTATTGTATAATGTTTGGCTACTAAATAAAAAAAATATGTCACTATTAATCATGAAATTAATATCTAATCAGGGTGCGCGTGTCAGCATAAAGGCACATAGTTGCATAACAAAGTTACTTTTTGAACACAATTTACTAAAACAATGTAGTCTCGCTATTTTATGTTCAATCAAGTCTCACAGTAATAAAGTTTAACTCTTTTGTAAAACAATGTTTGACAAATTACTATAATAACACTTAGAATTACTGACATTCTAACGCCATTCTAAGGCCAACACTGATTTAAATCTAAATTTAATTGCAAACAGCCACTTCTCACTATTGTCTAATTGCATTTAAGCTGTTCATTAGAACTACTAATTGAGATAGTTGACTAGATGGACTATTGAAATTTCTGTGAATATACGGCACAAACTAAATATACCTGTCTGGTACAGTCAAAAACATAATGCCTGTCACGTATGAATGACATCAAAATGCACGAATGAAATAATTATACTCGTATAACGATGATAATAAACCGATGGTTTACTCGCATAAGGAAAGGACCATACCATGGCTTCATGACCAATGAGCATAACGATTAATACGCATAATGACTACATGCATTGAGCAATACTCCCTAATATTCTAGTGCAATATTCAAAACAGTTTTTCTTCATTCATAAAATGTAATTCACTCACTTAAAAATATATATGTCTAGAATGAGCCTCATGTTTGACCCACCACAGATCACAAAAACTAAAGGGAGATGTGAAAAGGGGCGGGGCCAGCAGGGGCTGCGGTGTCGCAGCTATATGCGCAAAAACGGAACACATTGCTCGCGACAGCAAGGATTCAATATATTATGAGGCTGAAAGCCAGTCGAGATATTATGTGTAAATAGTTTACAATGCTTGCATAGTACTAAAGATTATGCGGACGTTGAGTTCTGATACCGCAATGGATAATGAGCACATTCAAGCTAACAAAATACTTTCTATCGGTACTGGTGGAGATGCGACACTAGGTTTCGTACTCAGCGCGATGGTTGGCATCTCTCTAGATCTCTATGTGACCCACAGAACATTATAATAATGTTCTGTGCTTCTACCGTATAAAACAAAAGGAGACAACTTTCTTAGGTTGGTGTCTTGGTGTGAGGCGTCATACAAATTATGTCTGTGTGCGTGTATATGGATAGAGTTTAGACGCCAGTACTGGTTGCAATTTTTTTCTACGCGTTCGTAGCTTCGACTGTCTCTCTTGACATATAACTTATCCAAGTTAACTCAAAATAAAAAAACGAAATTTTTCTATCTCAAAAGATTATCGTAAATCAATCTACGCTACGTACCAAATCTGCAGTATTTTTAGATAGACAAGTCCTAAATTATTGCATATTTCGCAACCGCACAACAGCGAACAAAAATTACTCTTAATATTATCACAATACAAAGTACCTAGGTACAAAAGGCGTGGAAACATTGGTAGGTGTTGGTCGAGATTCTCAGGTATTGTTAGTATTGTTACATACACAATGTTGTTTTCTTGTGCAATATTGCTGAATTCGCAACCGTTGCGAAACATTTATGTGGACACGTCCGTTTGACCGACTGTTTGTCTTTTTGCATCGCCATGCGAATTCTTAAATAGCATATTCGTTGTTTCGTTTGTTATATTTTAACTGCTACAAACATTGTAACAAATAAAATTACTTTAGAATAAGGATTACCGCCGAACACTGACATGAAAGGTTTGAATAAAAGCTTTCATAACTATGTTTTGAAAAGCTTTTAACCAACATTGAAATCGCGAACAAAAATCTTGTGTTCGATCGATTTGAGTCGAGGAGCCAATGACAATGTCCATGGAAAATCTACAAAAAAAATCAGCTATTTTAATATTGGTCCTATACTAAAAGTTCAGTTTGATGGTCTGAAACACCTCCTAACGCAAACGCATGTAACGCATTTACATTTACATCCTGTATAAAAAGTGAGGCTTTTTAATCTAAACTATGATAAAACTGTAGCAGAAAGTTTGTCTGTACATTGAAGATATGAACAAAAAAAAAAGTTACGATATGGTTTTTAGGTGTCCCTGATTCCATATCACCAATTTTTGGATTTTTTGTCTGTCTGTTTGTTTGTGTGTTTATTTGTGTGTTTGTTTGAACTAGTATCACGCAAAAACTACTGAACTAATTTTGATCAAACTTTTTTTGTTTGATAGCTAATTAAATCTGAAATTAAATTTAATTTCTAATTAAATTTTGACTTAAAATCTGGTATATAATTTGTGCGTGTCGCGGTTAACTCTAGTATATAATATTTATAGTACCTATTGTTTTTTAAGTTAATTGTTAGGATTTCATTATGCCTGCCTCACTTTGTAAGCTTTCTCTCTCTCTATCTCTTTGGAGGAAATTGAGAGACTCTTTACTCTACCGTTCTTGTCTTCTCTATTATATTCACAATATACGTCAGTTTGTGTACAATAGAGTGTTAAAATAAAACAAAAATCAAATATTATGTTTTACCGTAGTTTTACTGATTAGAGTACTTAATTACTCCTCTGATAGCTTTAATTAAAACGAAACAGACAGATTAGATTAAGGGCCATTACCTAAAAAAGTAATACAACAGATTTTGAGAAGGTAAAAAAACCTTTTTTCGTTATGTATTAAACTTTACTCATCTAAACTATTATAAAACTGTAGCAGAAAGTTTGTCTGTACATTGAAGATATTAACAAAAAAAATTACGATATGGTTTTTAGGTGTCCCAGATTCCATTTCACCAATTTTTGGATTTTTTGTCTGTCTGTTTGTTTGTGTGTTTGTTTGTTTGAACGAGCATCACGCAAAAACTACTGAGCCGATTTTGATGAAACTTTTTTTGTTTGATAGCTTATTATCTGACTTAAAATCTGGTATACAATTTGTGCGGACAAAGTCGCGGGTTAACGCTCGTTTATTCATAAAAATGGCACTGACCTTAACATTCATTTAGTGCAAGTTGCGTGACTAATTACATTAAAAAGATATAAAACCATACTTTTTAAAACTAGTTAGCTTTTATTTTTGAAATTAGTAATTTGAATTTACTAGTGAGTAACAAAATACTAGGTACTTACTTATTTTTATAAGTAATTTTTTCTTTACACAAAACCGTTAAAACTGTAAACTTTTAATATTTAATTATGCATGAGTTCCGAAATTTTTTCTTGACTCAAAGCTAATTTTGGTTATGGTTAGTAGAAACCTACGTTCATTTTGAAAAATGGAACAGCAGATTTTTTCGCAGTTTATTCCTTGGTCTCATATAGAAAGTTGTTCAGCTTTATGTTCTGATTATCCCCATAAAAAACCATTAGCATATGAAGATTAGAGAGCTTATACAAATCAATTTGATTGAGGTCAAGAGCAAACCCATCTTTTATACAGGGTGTAAAATTAAATGGGACACTTACTTAAAAAGACGCTTAAGACCATCAAACTGAACAACTTTTACTATGACACATCCCATCCCATACAAACGGCAAACATAAATCGACTGAAATGTATGGGACAGCAGATTTTTTTTCGCGAATTTGGTATTGGTCCTGTAGTGAAAGTTGTTCAGTTTGATGGTCTGAAGCACCCCTTTAAGTGTCACATTTAATTTTACACCCTGTATAAAAAAATGTGAAGCCGTAAAATACAGACAGAAGTAAAAATAAAAGTTGAAAACTTTTAAGGGGGTGGTTTAGACCAACAAACTGAACAACTTTCACTATGGGATCAACATCGAAATCGCGAAAAAAAAATCTTTTGTCCTATACATTTAGCTCGAGTAGATCTGTAGTTTAGTATGGAACATCACAAACGCATCGCATCATGGCTATTAGGGCAAATCTCCACATTTTGGGGAGGCCTATATCCAGCAGTGGACGTCTATCGGCTGTTATGATGATGATGATGATGGAACATCCGATTTTTTTTTCGCGATTTCGATATTGATCCCATAGTGAAAGTTGGTCAGTTTGATGGTCTTAACCAAATGTTTAATTTTACTTATTAACTTAATGTTTACCAAAATTCCTTAAATGTTCAATTTGTATTTTTGTAACACCCTGTATAATGATCTAGAAGTTTCCGTATTGTTCAGATATCGGTTTTGGAAATACGCACGGTTTTCCGACTTCGCGTCCAAACACCTTGTACGAAATAAACTTAGAGCAGGCACTTGTTAGTTACGGACTGCACCGTTTATGGACATTGCACAATCCGCAAAAACAGCATTTACCTCGAATATATCTCAGCGGACCAAACACCCGAGGTATATACACTTAGAAAGCTTATGCTGCAACAGGGTTACCACTAATAGGTTGGGGTCTTGCTGTTAATATGTATTTAGAAAATAAATCATTAAGGCCCGATTCGACCAAACGCAAGTAAATTTTATTCTTAGATTAAGTCACTGGTTACTCTAGAGTACACTGATTTTGCGTTTTACCAACCCTAATCTATGAATAGGTTGAGAGTAAATTTTACACGGCCAATTTTGACGATGGAAATCTTATTCAGAGACTAATGAAATGTCAATGTCACTTAATTAAAAAACATTATAATAAAAAGAAACCTAACAAATTAAAACTGTATTACCTTACATTGCAATAAGTACGGATACAATGACCTCTTTCTTTAGGTGGATTGTACATTCGTTCTTTTAGTATGGGTTTAGTGTGGTAGAAGATAATTGAAGTTAATTCAGAGTAAACGCTATGAGTAAAATTGTTCCTTGTATAGTTAATCTATACTATTATAAAACTGTAACAGGAAGTTTGTCTGTACATTGAAGATATTAACAAAAAAAAGTTACGATATGGTTTTTAGGTGTCCCTGATTCCATTTCAACAATTTTTGGATTTTTTGTCTGTTTGTTTGGGTGTTTGTTTGAACGGGTATCACGCAAAAACTACTTAACCGATTTTGATGAAACTTTTTTGTTTGATAGCTTATGATCTGACTTAAAATCTGGTACATAATTTGTGCGGACGAAGTCGCCGGTTAACGCTCGTCTTCTATAAATCAAAGTTTGCTCGAATCCGGCCTTACACTGGTACTTATTCGCTGTTTATTTCTGGGAGCAACCTCTGTACTGCCATTACTCCTAACGCGATGGTTCCATGGGTCATAAACATTTTGTCATAAATACACGGTGAAATTGATACCATTTAGTATGGAAAAGAAAATTTACAAAAAAAAATTTTCTGTTCCATACTAAACTGCAACGCCTACTCGACTCAAATGTATGGAACAGCATATTTTTTTGTGCTCCGATTGGTTTTCTCCCATACTAAAAGTTGATCAGTTTGATGGGTAGACTCTTAGTTTAAAAGGATGCTAATGATATCAATTTCACCCTGTATAATATTCTTTCAGTATTTTCTTTTTAAGTTGATTTTTAAAGTGTTAAATGAACGCTAAACCTGAAAACCTGAACCTGAAATTTGATGATTATAAACCTAATTGATTATTTTTAACAGTGAAATCAAACTGAACAACTTTCACTATGGGACCAATATCAAAATCGCGAAAAAAATCTGATGTTCCATACTAAAATACAAATTTACTCGAACTAAATGTATGGGATAGCTGATTTTTTTTCCCAATTTCGATGTTGGTCCCATAGTGAAAGTTGGTCAGTTTGATGGTCTAAACATTAACAACCCCCTTAAAAGTTTAATAAAATAATTTTTGTAACAACCTGTATAATATTTCTACTTACTTGAAAGTGATTTAAACTGTATGGAGTTAACCGATCACGAAAGTGTGAGATTAAAAAATAGCGGTTTGTCAGGTCATCATCATCATCAGCCTATATTATGCAAAAGTACGCCCCGCTGCTGTAGGGCACAGCCACAAACCTACTCTCGATAGGGCCAATAAGGGTTTATGGGCATAAGTCCACCACGCGGGCACAAAGCGAGTTGGTATGGTAATATTTTATTTGAACACATGAAGCATAAATACATAAACATACTGTCTTGTTTTAATCACTCTGTATTCCGTGTACACGTTTCATTGCCACCAACAGTTCATGTCCGCTAATACGAGGCGTTCGACTAAATTAGAACTTACCATCGTAATATTCGCAAAGTAATTTTAGCGTAGAGTACATAACGTTTTGTCGGCTTACCTGAAACAATAACAAAAACAATTTAGCAATTATATATTACAGGCAATGTTAATAAAAACTGATGTCTTTGAAAATGTCGCAGTTTGAAGAGTATGGTATACTCTTCAAACTGCGACATTTTCAAAGAATCATTTCAGGACAAAAAAGGCAAATGAATAACAGCATACAGGATGGCGAACCTATCAATCACGCGGCGAATTTCGCTTGCAACGATGTGAGCGGTCATATTCCGGTCATATTTACCAGGGCACAGATACCGATCGCGAATGAATCCGAAATGAGGCAAATAAGCAATTACGCGCTCATATTCGGGCTCGATTACGCGATGTGGGAAATTTTAGATGCACTGCTGGACACATGCGCTGACCAATCCACGAGCGACAGTTCCGTCTGATGGACGGCTTATTAATGCAATATTTAATGACCTACGATGAATGCCGTAATGGATGAGACCACTATCGAGACACCAATGAACTGTGAACCTTTTAAATTTAAAACATTTGTTTCACATGATATATGAGGGCCAATTTTTGATGATTCGTCGCAAAATGCAGTGAAAACGTGACCAATTTATCAAAGCGGCTTTGTAGAGCTTATCATTGTATATTGTATCAAATATCCCCACCGCGTCATCATGCGTCCGTCATATCTCCCACTTCCTTTCACAAAGAAAAGTCGAAATCGTGAACTTGGTGTCTAAAGTATTTCCAAGTCGCCTCAACAGGCCTCTCATCATGATCTTCAGCCTATAAACGTCCTACTGCAGGGCACAGACCTATCCTCACCCTCAGGCAGGGTGTATGGGCATTACTCCACCACGCGTGCCCAATGCGGATTGGTAGACTTCACATACGCATCAGAATTTCTTCACGATGTTTTCCTTCACCGTTTGAGAGCAGTCGGTATTACGTACATAAGTTTGAAAAACTCATTGGTACATGGCATGTTGTCCGTGCGGATTCGAACCCGGACCCCCATTATTGGGTGCCCATACCTCTCCGCAACGTGACAATGACGCTCTTTGATTTTGAGGCCTCTGACAAGGCTAAACTAATACATAATATTACTTCCACACAGCATAACATGTATATGGGCAGTTTTAATAAAGCAGCGGGGAGCGCCCCCCATTGAACACACTATCTCGAGTGAAGCCTGTGATGAGCCCACAATTTTATCAACAAAATACATGAGGGATCGCATTTACATAATAAGCTCTCGCCCGCATACGCAAAACGCCAGATATATTCAGATTTTCGTTATTATTTTACCTCATTCAATCCACACGAAAATTACATCACGGATGAAATAAACTCATTGATAACAACAGGGTGGTTTTATTCATCGCGCCCCGTTTACGTGCGAGCGTTTTGATTTGAATAATTTCACGAAAGGTCTTATATACGTGAACGACTGAACGTGTGCTAAAAACCCGACAAAATATACAATTTTGGTAATTAAATCTATTCCACAGACACAGTTTCGTGTAAACGTAAATTTCTACGTTATGGGTTTATAGTCACCTCAATATTCCAGATTTTACTACAACATTTGCGTCTAGAATTTATTCTGATAAGTATTTAATCGAAGTACTTATTTTAGTACTAGGTATTTTGTGATCGAAATTCTAAGAAACATTTTAACAATAGCGCATCAACTACAACATCGATTCGCATCACAAATTCAAGCCACGTAAAAACCTAATACCACTAGCAAGAAAGACGGAAGTCGCATAACTTTTCCAAAGATACGGATCTGTTCATTTCCTCGACAAACTTAATAGGAGGATACAAATTTCGCGGCGAATTAGTCTGTCTATTTCTTGGGTCCAGCCGTAATTTGCTCGTTAAAGGTCCTGATGAGAGCATAAAATAAAACGAAATGGTCAGTTCACAGCCAGCGACACTGCGTTGGTAGAGAGCCAACGAGACGATGTCGAATAATATCCTCTACTCTACTATCTTACCGAAACGTAACTAATCAACCTGTCGAACGTATTTAAGAATAGGCGCCAATAATAATAACGATTGGCAGTAAACTCGGGGCGTGTAAAAATAATTGGTGTTAAGTAAATGGCATCTATAAAAGGGTTCTTGGGACAAAATTGATTGATACTCTATTAAAAACAGAATCGTTATTTCTGATAGCCAATTGTTTTAGTTTGGTAGTCGGTTTAACGAGCGTAATAACAAAATACAACTCACTTATTTCTCTCGAATCTAATTTATTTTTACAAGGTGAATTGTGTTATAAGTGATAAGTATTATTAAAATAGAAGGTATCGTGTAAAAAGCCTTCGGAATGCTATAAGATAGTCTTGCTCACTTAAGGAGGTTTCAGTTCATACAAAAGTTTCACGCACAATAAAACGGAATTAATAAAAGTAATATTTTATATGTGGAAAAATAGTTTAGAAAAACTAGTTGCCCCGTCACAAATAACATTTGCAATTTATAATATAATTACAAAGATAAATAAAGCTTTTAAAATTTTGTATGAAAAATGTCAAAGCTTTATATCTTCGTAATCTATACTATTATAAAACTGTAACAGGAAGTTTGTCTGTACATTGAAGATATTAACAAAAAAAAAGTTACGATATGGTTTTTAGGTGTCCCTGATTCCATTTCACCAATTTTTGGATTTTTCGTCTGTCTGTTTGTTTGTGTGTTTGTTTGTTTGAACGAGTATCACGCAAAAACTACTGAACCGATTTTGATGAAACTTTTTTTGTTTGATAGCTTATGATCTGACTTAAAATCTGGTATATAATTTGTGCGGACGAAGTCGCGGGTTAACGCTCGTTATTTTATAAATTGCAAATGTTATTTGTGACGCGGCATCTAGATTTTCTAAACAATTTTTCCATATATACAAAGTTACTTATATTAATACCGTCTATGCGTATTGTGCGTCAAAGTTGTGTAAAAAATTGCCCCTCGCTCTGCAACCACCTTAACGTTGGTTCCTATCCTAGCTGTAACAAAGTTTTTGACCACACCCGTAGGCCAAGCAAGCGTGCGTTTTTGCAATGTACAAAATAGCTAGATCAGTATGCGTTCTTCATTCTTTTCTCTACCTATACAACACTATTTTTAATTACCGTAAAAATTGTTAACGTAAGACAACTTTCTTCCATAAAAAAGGGCAAAATGGCAGATCCAAAATTATTCTCTTTTTTCGACCCATGTTTCTTAGGGAAAGTTGTTTAGTTTCAATATCTGAAATCTGAATACACTTCTAATTTTGTAGTAGGTAATTAAACAATAGAGGTGTATACTGTATACCTAATTGTTATTATGTCATCCAAAATTCAACAAGAAAGCGATCTACGACCTTAGATAACAATCCCCAATATCCGACCTACTACGTGTTACAATAATCAATGGAAGTCAAATTACATAGCAATAACGACGCAAGTGAACCTCGCACCTTCCTAACTCACGGAATAAAGCAGCTAGGCGCACTTGTAGACACGCGGCCCGAATGTTAATGCCGATGCCGACTCTACACAATAGTGTGTAGCTAGCTATTTGTACGATACTCCGGCGGGACCATCTCGTTCTACATAAACATACGAGGTCCAACTTAATATGCTGAAGGTTTTGTAAGAGGATGAGCAGCACATCTGTTGCAAAAAATTTCTGCCTTTACTGACATTTGGGTCGAGTAGGTTTGCAGTTCTTTATAGAAAAGCAGATTTTTGTTTTCGCGATTTCAATGTTTGTCCCATAGAAAATGTTGGTTAGTTTGATGGTTTTATCAGCTCCTTAAAAATCGTTAGCATAATATGAAAGACCCTGTATACTTAAATACACTGATACTTAAACACTTGTACATGGACTCATGATCTTTTTCCTTTTGTCTATCGATGTGGTCAACAATTTTGTTACAACTACCATCCTTCGAACAGTGACTGCAAAAAATTATCTGCAGTTGTTTTTGGCAATAAGACTTAATTGTACCTTTTTCAACTACCATACTCATGGGATGACTGATGAGCAGGTAAAGTTTTAAGAGCAATTTAATGATCATGTTTCTAACATTCAATTTCAACTACTCTGATTTACTATTGAAAATAGCTGGTCAGCATGGCAGTTGCAATTGCAACGCTGCCGTAATTACTAGAAAATCAAATAATTTCAAACGCGGCAAGAATCTGGTAGGTATATTGTTTAGTAACTTTAGTTTACCACTGCATGGTATACCAAAAAAATCTATGGATCATCTGGCGTGACGCACACGCATGTAAGGAAGCGAATGCGCTATAAATCATAGCACCTTTTGTGGCGGCACTGGGCGAACATATCCGCACCATTGCGATGGCCTGAAACAGATTGGTAATTCTAGCCGTGCGCTTGAGTTGATGACTTTTGTTGTCTGACTAATGTAGTAATCATTTGACAAGACTATAAACATAGTCAGAAACATCTAGTTTCGGCTAAAAGTTATCGACAATTTGGTTAGAATGTTCATCGTACTTCTTTTCGTGGGTATTGTACAACGGGAGTAAGGGTTTATATTACACTACTATTATAAAATTGTTACAGAAGTGTGTATGTACGTTGAAGATATTAATAAAAAAAAGTGACGATATGGTTTTTAGGTGTCCCTGATTCCATATCATTTTGGTGAAACTTTTTTTGTTTGATAGCTAATGATCTGACTTAAAATCTAGTACCTATATAATTTGTGCGGACAAATTCGCGGGTTAAAACTCGTATCACATAATTTTCTTTAAAAAAATCCTGATATTAGAAATACACGATTCTGCATAATATCCTGACTATTATGTTCCATACAAAACTACAAACCAACTCGACCCATATATTTGGGACAGCTAATATTTTTTCGTCATTATTCCCATAGAGAATTTGGGTTGTTTATGGTCTGATCAATCCCCGTTAACAATATGTCAGTCATTTACTGATTTTTTTTTTAGTCTTCATACACGAGCGCTTCCTACACTTCCTTCTTTTTACGAAAAAGTAACCTTTTTATATTACGAAAATATTATCAGCTTTTTTCCTACATTTTATTTTAGTTTGGAATAAAGAATTTTATTCGCCTTCTGTAATTTCAAATCTAGGATGTTATTTTAACACCTGATCAATAAACCATAGATTAATATGTAATAAACTGATTCCATAGACGGACGGTAGGTATTGTATATTGCATGTATTGTACCGCGTACGTGACGTCGGCGGCATAGAGCGGATTGCGACTTCGCTCCCTAACTAATTTAGCTACGGTCACAAATCATTTGATTTACTTTTATATAAACCTATTATCCTCCAAATGTACTCCTAAGCACAGTGATAAAGATGCAAAAAAAATCACTATAGTCTACGTACCTAACACTAAGAATCTAAAACTACAAGCTTTTTTTATTTATTTATCTTCGTTTTTGTTTAGTTAAACTTTCTGGCCTTCTCTACAATGGAATACCTTCCGAGGCGGTGACAGATAGTCAAAACAATAAATCTATATTACTATTATAAAAATGTAACAGAACTGTGTCTGTACATTGAAGATATTAACAAAAAAAAGTTACGATATGGTTTTTAGGTATCTTTGATTCCATATCACCAACTTTTGGATTTTTCTTCTGTCTGTTTGTTTGTGTGTTTGTTTGTTTGTTTGAACGATCATCACGCAATAACTACTAAACCGATTTTAATGAAACTTTTTTGTTTGATAGCTTATGATCTGACTTAAAATCTGGTATATAATTTGTGCAGACGAAGTCGCGGGTTAACGCTAGTACTATTATAAAACTGTATAACTGGAGGGCGATCGCGCTAATTTAAAACATCCAAGTTCAATCCTAATCCAATTTCAGTTCTAATCACATTGAAATCAAATTACTACTCAACTGTGCTGAATTCCGTATCGCGCTAAACTTGACTCATTTACTATGTGACTGACAACCTCTGAACTTTAACCTCTGAGCGATCTGTTAAAACGGCTCTAACGGCTGTCAAATGATAGCGCAATGCCGAATGTATTAAAAGTTGTGGTTAGGACGCGGTCCAATCATGGTTCAGTTGCGATTTATTTACCGCAATTGCGCTTCGGGCGTGTCTTTCGTTGAGAGGATAAAGGATATGTAATATAGTTTAGAATTTTTGTCTGTTTTTTCACGGATCCCTTAGAAACTAAAAAACCGACCGGGGTTTTCACAGAAGCAATTGTTCGATATGAAAACCACCTTACTGTTCAGGGCTGCAGTCTCCATGGTCCGAATAGCCTTAATGATAGCCAACCTCCGATAGCAGATGGAACACAAGAAGAAGAAGCAAATTCTACTCCAATAACGTCTATCTCCGACTAATATAAATACTTGAGAAGTATATAGTTTAGTTATAAAATAAAGGCTTAGTTTGGAGTTAGGTTTTTATTTCATCGGTTCACTCTAGCAAAAGTTATGAGTCTTTTAGTCTAGTCATTTTACGGAGTTTTGTTAAGAGAGGTGGAAAGTAATTATTAATTGAACTTTTAAAGTGCAAGCGGCACAATTTAGTGACAAGAAGACTATCTGAAAACATATTAGAAATAAATTCGCTACGCAACATAGAAATCAAAATTGTGAGTCCCAGAAGGCTTTAAATTAATAATATCAATACTAACGCACCATTTTAATTAGATTTAACAATATAAATTATTTTTGAGCAGTAAAATAGGCATTTAAATTTAAAAAAAATGATTTTTATTAGAAAATACGAATGTAATTTTCAAAACTTTCTAAGTAGACAAAAATATTTACACTATGTTTGAAGTATGTATACTTAATGGTAATGCCTTAAATATGTGCAAAAAAATTACCATCAGGTTTTTTTTATTAAGAGATAATAGCTTAATTTTAAATTTGGAACTGTTGCTGGCGGGATTTTTTAAAATTTTTCCTAAGCTCAAATTGGATCTTAAATACTATGCCCAAAAAAAATATAAATTATTAATTAGTCCCAGCTCAAACCTTAAAATGACTGGGCTATTTGAGTACATTGTATTTCAGTGATCTACGCGTATACGAAATCGCGGGCGCAACCATGTGTAGTAATGAAAAAAATTCCTTGAAACTAATACGGAATCCATAAAATATGCACTAACTACCTAGCCCTATGTCATAGATATTTAAATAACAACAATAATAATAGGCATAGTGACCTCATTTCGATCATCAACTGAGCTCAAATATGACGCAGTGCGCATTTTAATTGTTACGGTCTAACGCAATACAATTACGATGATAGCATTTGGAAGCAAATCGCGTTGATTCCACTATTAGTCAGCCTTACGGAGATCGATACTTCGCTGATGTTGTGCAATCATTTTGAGAAGCACATTAATTCTGGATAGAGCTGCAAGTAACATAATATTCACATTTATTGTAGTTTTTCTAACTTGTGAACGTAATAATGACTGCTCTCAAAAGGTGAAGGATAACATCGTGAGGAATCCTGCATACGCTGAAAAAGAAATTCTGATGCGTATTGTCATCATCATCATCATCATCATATCAGCCGATAAACGTCCACTGCTGGACATAAGCCTCCCACAAAATGGGGGGATTTGCCATAATCGCCACGCTTGGCAGGCGGGTTGGCGATCGCAGTTGGATCGAATCAATGTGTGTATGAATGAATGAATGAATGAATTATATTTATTGTACTCAAAGGATGCTGCTGCCCATCCTTCAGTAGATCCCTTAGTCGCCTTGTACGACACCCACGGGAGGAAATGGGATGGTGCTATTCTTAGCCGTTGTGCAATCATTTTGAGAAGCACATTGATTCTAGATAGAGCTGCAAGTAACATAATATTCAAATTTGTTGTAGTTTTATCTAACTTGTGTATGTAATAATGACTGCTTTCAAACGGTGAAGGATAACATCGATCGTGAGGAATCCTGCATACGCTAAAAAAAGAAGTTCTGCTGCGTATTGTGCTGTCCACCAATCCGCATTGGGCACGCGTAGTAGAATATAAGCTTATACACTCTCTCTGAGGGTAGGCCTGTGCCCTGCAGTGGGATGTATTTATAGGCTGATGATGATAATGAAGCGAAAGATATGGTTCACTCTATAACATTAGTATTTGAACTTTTATGTGGTTTTTCATGCGCAAGATACCAATGACATAACCATAACTTACACAATTTACTATGAACATTAACATCTTTCGTGGCAATCAGGAACAGTGTTACTTCACTACCAACCGTAACGTACCAACCAACTTTTTAATAAATAAACATTTAGCAAGGTTTACTTTTAGCATATTTATAAAATAAATGCGTTATTCTAAGCCTGAACAAACGGCAACGGTTATCGCTTTTTATAATCTTTTATTGAACTTCACCTGTTATTATGATTGAGTTGATTTGTTCATTATTTATTAACGAATATTAAAATGAACTCGAGCTGTTATCGCTCAGTTAAACATTTTGTTATCACGCATGTTAATTAATATTTATTGCAATTATGAATAATCTAATGTTATTCTGTACTTATAATTATCATCAACAGCCTATACAGGGTGAAATTGATATCATTAGCATGCTTTATACTAAGAGTCTACCCATCAAACTGAACAACTTTTACTATGGGAGTAAACCGATTGGAGTACACCCCTTATGAATTGGACTTTTAAACTGTAACTGGCACCATTTAATGACAAAAAGACTATCTGAAAACATATTTATAAAAAATCGCTACGCAACATAAATCAAAATTGTATCTCCCAGAAGGCTTTTAAATGAATAATATTAAAACCAATATGCACTCATTTTAATTAGATTTAACAATATACTTTATTTTTAGCAATAAAAAAGGCATTAAAATTTAAAAAAATGATATATTTTGTAGAAAATACTAATGTATTTTTCAAAACCTTTTAAGTAGACAAAAATATTAACACCATGTTTGAAGTATGTATAATGGTAACGCCTTAAAAGTTTGAAAAAAAATTTACCATTCGTTTTTTTAGAATGAGTTAAATTCTAAATTTAAAATTTGGGGCTGTTGCTAACGTGATATTTTTTTTAATTTTGGTACATTTCTAAGATCAAATTGGCTCTTAAATACTATACCGAAAAAAATATCAATTACTAATTAGTCCCGGCTCAAACCGTAAAATGACTGGGTTATACTAGCAAGTTAGGAAATCTCATTGATGCATGGCATGTCGCACATGCGGTTTCAAACTCCCTCATGATTATAGTGTCCATACCTCTCCGCAACGTGCCATCTACGCTCTTCTTGCGTCGTATACAGGGTGAAATTGATATCATTAGCATCCTTTTAAACTAAGAGTCTACCCATCAAACTGAACAACTTTCACTATGGGAGCGAACCGATCAGAGCAAATAAAAAATCTGCTGTTCCATACTAAACTGCAATGTCGACGCGTGAGTTCGCGACTCAAATGTATGCAACAGCTGAGCGTCGTATTTAAGTCATACTCCTTAATCTGACTTCTTTGTAGATGGACCGTGGCCTGAGGATTGCGACTAAGCACTCAGAATTCTAGTATTTGTATGTAAACTTGCAGCTATGATAAACTCGCATAACCATTTGCGAATTATACTGACCTAAAGCCAATGAAAAAGAACAACAAATAATCATTCAGGTAACAATACTACTAATTAAATTCAAACAAAGGTTCCAATGTAGACGAGACAGTAAGCATAAACTCATTGAATCCTTAATTAATGGGGAAAGAACAAAACAATCGTAACAAACATATTGCCGTTCCCTTCATGTGATCGTACAAACCGATCAGATAACATAGCGGAGCAGGCACATTGGCAAACGACTAGATGCCGCCGTTACTAATTATGCGTCTTCAACATGTTTATTAAACATAGCAGGATAGATTAGAACAGCTGTAGTGAATTTCTGTACTGCATTTGCAGTCTCCTGTGCAGCATAAACGATAAAATGTGACAAACAAACTATACAAAAGCTGAATACTGAATGGAGAGGCTGAGTTATAACGTGGCTCTTAGTTTTAAAATATTTCATTCTGTATTGTTTATAACTTGGTTCTACTTAGCACATTTGAAAAGGGGGAAAAATGGATCTAGAATGGATTTTTCTGGTATGAAGTAGGAAATTGTAGTATTACAGAAATAGTTAGGTATAACATTATCCCACACTAGTTCATCAACTGCCCATATACATAGGGATGAACCTCTAACTTAGAGCGAAGAGTTTAGACATTGATGATGATGATGATCATGACACAGACAAAAAGTAACAATCAACGAATACATGTTCAACTGACTGGTGACATGGTTAAGTGACTGCCATATAGGCAGTGTACAGACAGTCTCAAAAGAACAGATTCTCATGAGAACAGATGCTCAAAAGTATAGATTCTCAAAGGACAAATATGGTATGTATGTTCCTCTTTTAATACAGCGTATCTCTGCCTATTCGTGTCATAAATTGAATTGTGCGTTGCAAGCCTGGTTATTGGTATGGGACTACGAGACAATATGCATGACCTACTGCCTCCAGTTTAATATTCAAGTGACGCGTACCCTCGCGCCCCGCTGTAATAAAAGCACGCTCCGACGCTTAACGAGCCCGACCGATGAGCTGCTTCGTATTTCAAACAAGAAGACCCAGTACGTGACCACAACGTCCAACTTAATTTGTGCAGTAACAAGGAGATTGGGAATTATTGCCCGTGTAATACCTCGTTGGGGAGGAGGCTGTTAGCAGGCTACTCACGACACGACAGAGCTAGCAACATCGTAAATCAGCAAAACCTTAGTTTATTTTCTTGCACGAAACATCTCAAGCAACTAATTCAAACTACTATTCAAGTTGATGATGCATTCAGGTGTGATGTGATGTAACCAATTATTCGACTTTCTGTATTTCTTCATTCAATTAGAAACTGTAATTCAACGCCAAGTGGAGTCATATTATATCGGATGTCTCTATTGCCCCGAAGCAGTTCGAACTTAAACTTCGCAGACTCAAGGAAAGTTATCAGCAATCGAGGGGCCATTGATTGCGCACAAAGAGTCTTTCGTCCCGCGACATTCGAGTTCGATTTTCCGCTTACAATGCGGGCGTCGAGTTTCGCCTTGCATTCCGGATTATACTTCTACGGTTCGTTCGGTTTTCATCGGTATTGTCCGCCGCTTTTCGTTTAGCTTAACGTCTTTCGGGTAGGATTTATAAATAGCTCTTTAGATAAAAATTATTGCAATTAGTTATTTCGAAATAGTTTGTATTTATCAAGTGCCAAATAATATGTTCGACTCCATTTATATCTTCAAGCCATCGTGCCGCCTGCCGGACGACCCACACTTCGCTTCCCTTTTATCAGCCACCACTCGGTTAAAAAAAGCTTTTCTCTTTTACTTGTGACCTGCCCATTTTCATTTGAGCTCCATTACTCTCTTACCGACATCTTGGACCTTAGTCCGGCGTTGGATTTTCGTATTCGGAACTCTGTTCACGAGCTTCATACCGGGTATTGCACGTTCCATGGCTCTTTGGCGACTGTCACTTTGTGCACAATTTTCTTTGCGAGTTTCCAAATTATATGTTGACAATGATCAATTGACAGAACAACATTATACAAATCGCCTCGCAAACGTGATCTTATAGGTACATATTTCACAAATATACGACACTACACATATAACAAACGTCAGTAAAATCCAGCTATTCTCTATAAAAAAGCAACAATATCGGTATACGAGACCGACATTTGTCTAGTTTTAGTCAGTTTAACATAACAATATAATCGAATTAATACTTGTTGTGATTCATAAACCTCTTCGTCCATTTTGGCTGGTTGCCAAGATGCTTGCACAATGCACAATAAATACCTACTACTATGGCGACTCTTAATTACTTCACAACCATTACGAGCACCTACAAAGCAGAGGACCACGTTCTATAGCACGAGTTTCGAAAGATATCGGACCTAATGGAAATGTAGATTAAAGAAATGAACGCCGACTTTAATTCATATTAAAAGAATTCGTCGAGACACGTTAGAAGAATACTTAATAAGCAGAGTTGAGCAAGAGTAGTCGAAACCTCAAATGGTCCCTTGATAATTCTCCAATCTCTACACAGTGAATTGTTAAAATTGACTTTGCAACAATTAGAATTATTTACGAAAGAAAGTTAGTAATTAAAACTTAAGTTGACACTGAAAGAGCGAATGAAATTAACACTTTCGCTCTAAAATTTCTTTTTCACCTTAAAATATCAAACGGGAGCCTTTGCTATCGTTTGTTCTTTTTGCTCGGAGGTCGATCGTCGGTAATCCGAGGTGCAAAAGCGATTCGGGCGGGTGCTCAGCGTATTGGAAAACTGTTACTGGTGCTTGGTGCATGCTTCTTTTTGCACGACCACTCCTCTGCTTGATGTGCAGCTAAAGCCGTATAAATTGTTGTGTGTTTTCTACTTTATTTCTAAGCAATTAAGTAGATTTCAGATTTCTTAGCGGAAAATTTCGATTCAAAATGTCTTATGTTGATCCGCCTAAAGTTTTTGAACTTTCACGTCCAGAGCAGGTAAATTCATAAGGAAAACTTTCCTGAGCGTTACCTAAAAATTGTTTTCGAGCCGCAACACGCTCCCGTCAAAAAGCCAAAATCGACCAACAAATTCAATTAAAAGTTTTCTACGAGTTACCCAAACCGGGAACATTAGACAAAGCTCGATTAATAATTACTCTGTTAATGGACAAAGAAAGCTCCGCACCACATCCGACAAACAAGACTCCAACTGATAGACAAAAGCTTGAACGCGACCGGCGATCGCTCATTCACGCGACGTGTAAAAACGGAGCCGGGAAAACTATCCTTCCCTTTTAGTTGGAATATATCTGTCTTTATCGTCCTGGCAGGGGGAATGCGGGAGCAGCTATTTGTTTTTACAGTCGAGTGCCGACGAACAAATTAGGTGGACAAACTGTTGAAGCGGTCGAGGTGTCTATATTCCACTCGGCGAAAATTCTTCTCTTAAAATCGTTCCGAAGAGAATGTCTCGTCGATCGAACTCGAGCGAGGCAATAATTTTCTCTTCAGTTCCTATAGAGACATTGTTCGTTCGATCTGCGTATTATTGGCAGATGCTTAAAGGATTTTCGAGAATTGAAGAGATTTTAGATAGAAAAGCATTTTACGCTTTATCTGTCTCCAATTTTAAAAAGGTTCCTGGAGTAAATAGATACTTTAGTTTTGTGGTTGGACTAACATTTATAAAATAAATAATTAGTAGGTATTGTTTTGTTTGTCGTTAAAGACACAAATATAATGAAATCAACTGGATTCGTTTTACTTATTAATATTCAAAATGCATGTATTTTAAATAATTCTGCAGACGAAGTTTGTCAAACAAAGTCAGTTGTGGCAACACAATCGAATAATGAAGCGATCCCAGCAAGTTTCTTGGACCACTTCATACTTTGTGAATTTCTCATTGTTTTGCGAATCTATAAAACGGTCGTCGCTCGAGAAAAATACAAATAGCTGCAAGGTCGATTTATTTTAAAATATTCCATTGAAACAATGGATAACAGAAATATATAAAACCAACTTGATTCAGATGCATTCAACGTTGGAATATTCAGTGAGTTTGAAATATAATTTACCTGTGAATGCAATACGTGTCGTTGTATAATTAAAAACAAATATTAGTAGGTAGCTTCCTAGCTATACTTGCAGATATACATATTGTTATTATTTACCTTAAACGTTATTTTCCATCAACATCTTATTTAAAAAACATATTTAAAAACATACAAGTCAAAACTTTAAAAATGTTACAAACAAAAGTGAACGAACTTTGAAACAAAAGATGTAACGGGTTTCAGGAAGCCATAGCGCGCATGTCACTGTCCCGTGAGCCGGGTGGCTGGACTAGTCGTACGACAAATCGCACGTCGCGACTACAAATCAAACCGACTGTACTGAAGGAAAACACGATCGATCATACGTGTCGCAATAAATATAATATAAGTATTTTACAAGTAAACAATGAATGAATAGAGATCAATATAGGTTAAGATAAAAATGTTTATTGTGCAAATGGGTGCATACAATCCACGTTTCGTCATGCATGCCACATTAAAAATATACATTTTCTGACTATAGGTAAAGGTACAAGACCTCTTTATCGAAATAGGTTGATGGTGATTAAGTAATAAATAAGAAATTATAAAAAAAAAACATTATATTTTATAAAATACACAACACGTTAATAGGATTTCAATGCATCTCTATTTCGCACGTCTATTTCCATCTAACATATAACAGTATTTACACAAAATGAAAGCTATTATTTATTTATTGTTCGATTTCTACAGACTCGCGGAAAACTACAAAGTTTGCATTATGTGTGATTGAAAAGTTCCGTACTAGAACGTACAAAAGTATTGTCAAACTAAAATAGACACCATGGCCGGCGCCAGACTTGATGGCGCCCGGGTCCGTCGCGTCGACGAGACGGTGAATTATCAGCCCCTTCCTGGTTCGTACCCCGTAGGTCTCACTACCCCATTGCTACGTAACTTAGTACGTACAGATCTCTAAGTTATTCGACCAAACGCGAGTAAACTTTATTCTTAGATTAAGTCACCGGTTACTCTATAGTAAACAGATTTTGCGTGAATACGTATAGCATTTTTTGGTGATTTTATGTGGTCTGTCTAATGGAGAAATATTTCGACTTTATTTTTAAAAGTAGGTAAAACTGTAACGACTTCGTCCGCCTAAAATTAGAATATCGATAAATCCTTTTTAGTGCTCCCTAAATCTTCCGCGCAGAGAGAGATTTTGATAAAAAATAAATATGTATAGGTACCTACCCTAGATTAGTTCTTTACAAAAGTCTGAATCGAATCTAACAGTTTTGATCGAAAACTGCTTACTTGATACGTCATTCAACCCTGAAACCATAGACAAGCTAATAGCGAACAATGCTACGTACGACTGCACCCTAGTAAAAATTATGAATTTGCAGAAAGTCCCGAAAGGATTACGGTCGATATTTTATACGTAGATACAATATAAATAATCCGGTAGGTATTATGTGAATCGAAATGCTCGGCTTCATTTCACTGCACTATGCCTGCTGTCCAGTGTTGCCAGCCGGATCTTGTCAAAAGTAACCGGACATTGATAAAAAAGTAACCTTTAGGTGTGAAAAGTAACCTTTCATATTGTTATCCAGTTGTAAGGTATTAAAATTTGATAGACCGATGTTGGTTTTATTAACTTACCAAAATATATAAACAATTTAGTAGTCTTTTTCATCTGATTGATTGATCGAGCGAGTAAGTGAGAAAACTAAAGAGCCATTTGTGATTTTGTGTCCGATTTGGTACACATTAGTGCGAGTGAGAAAAACGTATTTCTAGGAGTTGCAGTTTGCACTCACTATGTTACAAACGTTTTGTGTTATAAAACATTGCAAAAAATATGAAAAAGCGTTCCATTTCAAGAAAAAATTAGAATTTTGATACAAATTTCAAAAAATCACCTAAAAGTAACCTTTTGAATCGTGTAACCTAAAAGTAACCAGACGGAGCTAAAAATCACCTAAAAGGTTACAAAAGTAATGTTCTGGCAACACTGCTACTGTCTACATTCGGTGTTAGCACCACACCACACACTACTGTAGTGTAGGTACGAAGGTATGGATATGGTTTAGCCGCATGAATGATTGCACCCACGCTATGTGAGCAAGGGTCTTGTTTACAATCCCCTTTACCGGTGCATGGATTCACATCAAAGCGTTGGTAAATCAACGTTTACTTCAAGTACACAGAAGCTGGACAATGGCATACTTGAGTGAGACTATCTGAAGTTAATAACATACTATCATAATTATGTGTGACGTAATAGGAGTAGTATACTGAAACAGTGCTCCGTCACTCGCGTTTGACAACTGCGATAAATACCTGCGGCGGCGCCTTGTATCTCATGAGACACAGGCTGTCGCGCCTTGACATAAGGCGCATTTTAGTTTATCGTTCCTGAGGGGCAAAGTTGGAAATTAGAAAAAGCGCGCGAAGTCGGGAGAGTGCGGTATCTGTAACGGTTTTAGATAATATTATGGTCTAAGGTTACGTAGCCCAGTCATTTTACGGTTTGAGCCGGGACTAATTAGTAATTGATTTTTTCCAAATTTAAAATTTAGTTATTATCTCGTTATAAAAAACCTGATGGTAATTTTTTTATGCATATTATTAAGGCATTACCATTATACATACTTCGAACATGGTGTAAATATTTTTGTCTACTTAGAAGGTTTTGAAAAATACATTCGTATTTTCTAATAAAAACCTAATTTTTTAAATTTCGGTGCCTATTTTATTGCTCAAAAATAATGTATATTGCTAAATCTAATGCAAATGAGTGCAGTGGTATTAATATTATTAATTTAAAAGCCTTCTGGGACCCACAATTTTGATTTCTATTTTGCGTAGAGAATTTTTTTTTTAATACTTTTACAGATAGTCTTTTCGTCACTATATGGTGCCGGTTACAGTTTAAAAGTTCAATTAATAATTATTTCCTACCTCTCCTAACAAAACTCCGTAAAATGCCTGGGCTATACGGTAGTAACTATTGAATAATCTAAGACCGAAAGGAGAATGAATACCATTTTATTAATCTGACTTGAACAATTATTTATACGAGAATCACATAGACCAGAAAAAACTCGTCATGCAAATCTTTTAAGAGAGAAGCTTCCTTTTGAAGCTTTACATCAGCTGATAGTTTTTTATGGAAAACTTAAAGTAGAATCAAACCTTTTCTGTTTGGCAGCTACCACTTTCCATTCAACCTTGCAATTGAACCCTGTATTTCAAAATTCGGAAACATCAAGACCAATCTTTAAAATTGTAGAGCTTGTGTAACTAACACTACACTTTGAGCATTCATTTGCATAAGGAAAATCAACTAAACACAGCATTTCAACTAAGTTCGCACAGACGGAACTTAAAGTTTAGACAACGATGAAGTTCTCTACGAGTCGCAAAGCAGACACAACTACAGAGTATAAACAAATAAACAAAATCAACACAAGTAGATCCTTTAGCAAATACCCTGGACATTTCAGGAGAGCTCTTCAATTCTACAATTGCTTCTTAGACTACAGAACCGGACAGCAAAGAGCTAAAAGAGATACTCGATATCAATAAGATTTCCATTCTCGATAGGATTGAATTTTCAAATATGACCGGCTATGCCATTAGGTTTTATTCTAACGTTATTATTATGTAAAACTGCATTATTCTGCTAGCCGTTCCGACTGGATATTACCTTGGTTGTTCTACTGACAGCGTAGGAATAAAAGATATAAACCCTTTGTATGTGGATCAAAAGTGCCATGAGCTAGTCTGTACAATATGTCCAAATATATCTACGAAAATATAAAATACTACGGAAAATCTACGAAGTAATCGACTATCGTAGTATGGACATGTGTCATTACACATGTCCATACTACGATAGTCGATTACACAGTCTCTGTGCATTCACAGAGATGAGTTTAATATTACAAGAAGAGTGTCGAGTATGAATGTGGATGGTTGCCTTGGGAAAGGAAGACCAAGAACAGTTGGATGGAATTGACTGAAAATAATGATAGCTAGTAGAATTGAATGATCGAAAATGATATTATCGCGCCGCCTTAAATAATGGAACAGCAATATGTATTATCAACTACGAATAAGAATGACATAAAAGTTAAAATGTTACACAGCAAAATTTTCGATAACTGAGTTCAACGTTGATAAACGTAATTAGCGTTATTCCAGCAATTTTCCTGAATTCTAATTTAATTTATAGCGAACTTTGAAAATGTGCTTCCATAAAATAAATGATGATCAATAAGATAAGATAAGATAAATAGTCTTTATTTGCACACCAAAATAAACAAAAAAAACAACAACAGATCATTTGCATATACAAATCAGAAACTATTTAGGTACGTCTGAAAAGGCTGTTCGGGCATTCTTATGGTTTGGACTCGATCCGTTTGCCGGTAGTTTTGTTTGACATTAACAGCTATATATGCCAGCGATATTTTTCTATGGAGCAAGACTTATTGCTATGGAGTAATGAGCAATGATGCCTGTTGTGTTTTTATAGAAGTAAAAAAATATGAAAACGCTTAATTGAAAACATACGCCAAAGGCAATGTTTTCAATGAATTTTCATGACGTACGTACGAAGTACGGACACGTGGATGACCTTGTTTTGATCTTGTCAGAAGTCCTACTTAGTTATACCGTTAAGCTACTAACATAATTAGCATAGCATAATATGCAGACTATCATATTCCCAGGGAAGTCAGAGACATTCTAAACTAAAATAGCTTAGGTATACATAATTATATAAACTTGTTAAAAAGGGAGAACATCATCAGAAAACTAAGCAACAGGAAAAGTCTAGGGGCATAGCCGAGGGGCGGCCTCATGCGCGAGATACCGGGGTACAACAACCTATTTATAAAGCTGTCCGTAGCCTAGGGAGCGGCTGAAAGCGCTGAAGCGACATCTACTCTATTTGTCTGACTACATCTCATTTCACATAAAGATGTCCGCTGACATAACTCTTATTTTAACGTGGTATGTATGAAAATGGCTTTATTCAGGGTACTTTGTGTTTGAAACGAAAAATACTCTATTTGTCTCGGCTAACACAACCGCTGCCCACTTCTCGTCGCCTCCTCGTAGTTTGCGCTAAGGATTTTATCGCTTTTTCTTCAGGGTTGCCCTTGTTACTTTGTTGGGTTGACGACTTAAAGTTTGTAGGACACATTTAGGCCCGTAATTTTATTACGTTGTCCATATTACAAAGTTTCCGCTTCACTAGGATTTTTATCAACGTTCGGCCGTACCTTGCTCGTTTGCCGTTTATGCCCAGTAGATAATTGTCAAGTGTCCATTTTGCAAACATACATAATTCTCACACCTTCCTCCAGTGTCTATTTCAAACGATCTTAAAACCTATTTCTATCCCTAAACAAAACCAATTTTAATTTGGAACAATATGTAGGTAACTATCCCGAAAACGAAACGAGACCTACTCCTACAAATGGATGAATGAAGCACGTGCAAAAACATAAAACTAATTCAAATACTAAAAGCATCGTCGGTACAACGCTCGGATTTATAGTGAAATCTGCATCAATGCAGATAGAATAATTGAAAGAAACGTGTTCAATAATTCCTCCTATAGTACCTGCTATTGTTTTAATGAATACAATACAAATGACGAAGCTAAATTATTAAAATTCATGAAGGTACCGTATAACCAATTCAACCGAATTCAAATATCGAAACGTTTGTAGAAAACAACGCGCGATTCTGCCCGGAAGTGACATGGCGCCCCGTTGTCCCCAGAGCTGCCTTTGACACATCTACACACACTCCCAAACAGAACTTTCACTCATAGGAAATAAGGGTTAAAGTACATTCTTACGTGAGAGAAATATAATCTTTCGTATCCCAGCGGTTTTCGCCGCGAGGAAAATTTCCTTTTATTGTGTTAGCGAATGCTTATTGTATATCCGAACGTTTTCCCCATTGTACGGATACCAAGCCGCGCCTCTTTGGCATTACTTCACAACTGCACGATGACAAATCGTTAAAGCGATACATTAAGTCCTTGTCGAAAAGGGAATTCAGAGGCATTCTAGTTTCCATTAATAATTTATGTCCCGCCATGACAATGAATAGAAACACTTCGGTTGTAGGATTTCGGAACATTCTGACTATTACAATCGAACTTCTTAGATGTCTAATAAATTGTCGATTTTCTTTTCAACAGTAATAATAAAAAATCATTGTCTTCTAAGAAAATAATATAGTGAAGACATACCTCTTCCTCAGTGGTGGCAGTGTTGACGGAGTCCATGCTTTGGCAGAGCGCGAGCTCCATGTTCTTGTGGCTGGGAGAAGCGGCCCGCGGCGATGGCTGCTGCTGCGGCACCAGCGCGCCTTGAGTCGCCCCTGCCGCCTGCTGCGCGCCCGCTCCGCCCGTCGCCGCCGGACTCTGCGCCTGCAGGCTCTGCGCCGCCTGGAGGCTTTGCGCCGCCTGTTGCGCCTGCAAGTTCTGCTGAGCCTGCAAGTTTTGTTGCGCCTGCAGGTTTTGCAGCGACTGGTGGGCCAGGTTCAACTGGTGCTGCTGCACGATGCTCTGCTGCACTATGCTCTGCTGGACTTTGATGTGCTGGTGCACGGCGAGCTGGTGTATGGGGTGGAGGGACGTGGGGGGAGCGGGGTACGGGGGGGAGAGCCGCTGGCGTTTCACTTGCGCACTCTGAAGCGCTTCGTGCAGCCTCTTCACGGGGAGCGGGCTCTGGCCGAGGTTATCCACGGCTGTGGCGGGGCGTGCAAGCCGAGTCGCGCGACTCCGGCGAGCACCGACGGTGGCAGCGACAGGCGAGGATCCGCGCGCGGCGCGACGCGGTATCGATATCCGCGTATCGACAACGGCGCACCACTACGCTCGTTGTGATACGTATTAATTGACTTATTAATTTAGACTAATAATAGTTACGCGCTTTGAAGCGAATGTTTTTAGAAATTTGAGTGCTAGGGCACTTTTGAATTTATTTGTGTGAGTTGATTTTCTGCTTGTAAACCACTCCTGAAAAAAAAGAAAAACATTTGTTATTTGAAAACACACCACAGCGGAATATAAATTACCTATTTTGAAAATGTTTGTGTTGCTTGATACATTGTTAAGGCAGCCGAATTCCAATTTACAACGATTTATGTAGGTGCGAAATATATTAATAGTATAAGTTTGTGTTAATGATTAAAACAGACGGACAGACAGACGGACAACAAAGTGATCTTATAAGGGTTCGGTTTTTTCCTGTTGAGGTAGGGAACCCTAAAAAAGTATTTGTGCGCATTACTTTTAATTTTATCGTAACCAAATGCCAGTAAGTATTTTTATTCGTAATGTTTCAATAACAATCTTTGATAGAACTGTAAATACTGCCTTCTACTTTGCAAATAGGTAGGTATATTAAAAAGTAAATGAATAAGGATTCAATGTTACAATAGAAACTACTATTTTGCAGAAACAGTTCATTTTAAACAAAAATAGACTCTAACTGGAAAACGTACGTTACGTTCTAGAACGTAGAAAGACTCTATTTTAAAATGTCAAAGAGTACCGATTGCACTAGTGTAGGTGGAGGTCCGTCGACTGAATCGTTAGTCATCGCAATAAACAACTAGAATCATGCGAATTAGAGGCTAGACCGATGATATCAGTGGCCCATTTTACTAAAAATGACCATGAATGATGATTATTGTGCTACAAAAATAGTTTGACGACATTCTGACGATTCTCCAGATAGTTCTAGTTTTATTACCACGGAAATTTATTAACTCAAAGGAATATCTTCGTCTTAACCCTACACGTGGAGATGTAGGTTTTTGAACAACAATAAATTATTGCTAAATAGGTCTACCCCTAGTTTTTAATTACTAAAATTTTAAGGGTGTATTCACACAACGAAACTGAAGAACTTTCTGTAAGAAACATGGGTAGAAAAATGATTATTTTTTTGGACCTTCATTCCACCTTCAGCGATTTAGGCTGTGCGTCGTCTGTCAGTCAGTCAGTCATTCAGTCAGTCACTGAACTGTGTTATATTATAAGTAAAGAATATGAATGTAGCCCGTAGAAAAGCAGTCGGGTACGCAGGATATTCTAAAGTGCATAAGTGTAAACGCTAAACACAGATACAGTCTCTCGTCCTTATCCTCCTATGCCTTAAGGAACGAGAGACCGATACGATCAGAGCCATGTCTCCAATTTGACAATGACAATCCAGAGTACATTGCTGTTTTCAATGACGCTAAACTTGCAGTGCTTCATGTGTCCTAGCATTCTCAGCAATGTACTCTGAATTGTCATCGTCACTTGTCACGTTTATTAAACAGGCAGGGCCCAGAAGTTAGGTCTGATGTAGCTGCTCTTACTTTACCGTAAGTACCTACACAATAATTTACAGAGGAAACTGTGTTATGGCAAAAAAATCGACATTATTGTCTCACTAAGGTCCGCCGGGGTTCCAAATCAGGATTACAATTTCGTATGGATTTCCCATCCATAATTCCGTTCGGAATTGCGAAGGTATAAAATCCTATACAAAATCACAATCCTGATTCGGAATTCCGAATCAGACTTCCGTATGTGTGTGGCATGTCTAAAACAGCACAATCTAAAATGTTTAATGGTAAATAACACCTGCGAATAGAACCGGAGGTAAGAAGAATGTGTAACAAATAATCACGCACCAACATTAGGTAGCAACTGTACCAAGGCCACTTTTTGTTCTATTGCGTGACTAAGGCGAGCACAAAAACTTGGTACTTCGCAATCTGACCATATCTAAGTACGTAGTTGAAGAAACATGTATCTATCATGGCTATTTTATTTATCGTGATCATTTATTATTTCTCCACACAAAAAAACTGGATACAACATCAATAATGGCAGATCCAAATAGGTCCTCAATCTGAGGGTGCTTTTATCTCAGTAATGTGCATCTCTATAATTTTGTAAACATGATACTGTGCAATAAGTTCTTTTATTTATTTTGATACGATGATCAAAATAATTTGTATGGGGGAGGTAAGGGGAAAACGGAAATAACATCTATTCCGGCCCAATTGTCAACCTCACCTGCTCGCGTTGGTGGTTCGTACGAATAGCCAACGGCGGCTATTGTTAGTAGCAGTAGCCGTGGTACCCCCTGCTAGATAACTGACGAGGCCATGGCGACCGAGTATCTGGCGGTATAACCAGTCAACGCGTTCATACAGGCCTAAATACCTGTACAGGATAATACACCGAACATCCGGGTTTTCCCGACTCAAGAGAGCGGGTTTTTGTGCGTCAGATGGCAATCGGCACTAGGCATAATAAACCCTAAAATGCCAAATTTTTAAGAATGAAAAATATGGAAAGGTTACCAAATATTGTTAGTATGATGGATAGGGCGTCGCCGCAAAACGACGCGCAGATACATCGCCCTACCTCTGCGACAAGAATGCTAGGGCTACCAAGTCGAGGACGGGCTTGGCCAAAGACGCTAGTCCTAGAACGGAACCTGAAAATCCGCTTTGCCACCATAAACGTTGGAACACTAACTTCGGACAGAGACCAAGAGGACGTCCGAAGACTAGATGGATGAACACAGTTCGTTGTGATATGACCGAGTGCAATGTCTCCGAAGACGACATCAGAAATAGGGCAACGTGGAGAGAGCAGATACGGAAGGCTGACCCCACCACCATATGGGATTAAAAGCCAGGAAGAGAGAGAGAGAGAGAGATCAAAATAATTTGTATGAGCACCAGCCCAGCGACTAATTCCTTCAGTCGTCTCGACAGTCGACAAGTCTTTGACGTCAAATCCGTGTGGCTGCCGTTTTTAGCAACTCCATTTGACCCAATCTCTGATCGTATTGGTCTCCCGTTCTATCAGGCATCCGAGGGTATAAGGACGGGAGAGTACATCTGTCTTTAGCACGTACACACGGCGACACATCAAGCTATACACAACCAACATAAGCTGGCCCCGCGTCGTTATACGTTACGCGACCTACGCGCGGCCAGCTCATTTTAGTTTTGTATAGCTTGATGTGTCGCCGTGCGTACACTTTTATTCACTTTAAAATATCCGGCGTACCTGACTGTTTTTCTATAAAGATTAGTAGTCGCCGTTGGCTGAATCGACAAGGAATCCATCATCATAATTAGTTTGTTCCGTGATTAATAAAGTTGTTCACCTCTTCAGCTTGAAGAGTAGAAATTTAAATCACACTCCTACTCAATATTACCATGCAAAATAATCTTTTTTATTTAATATTTGTCTATTCACCCATGGGGCCAACATTGCAGTAGGTACCTACTTCAATATGAAAACTAATCTCTAAAGCTTGAATATTAAACCTGGCAAAATTTTAATACACCCAACATCGAGGTATATAATCGTATGCAAAATAGCAATTTCATGTAAAACTCTAGAAACTTTATCCAGTATTACCTCTAAATAACGACAATAGAGTCCATGGTAAAATTGGGAACGTAGTTGACTGCCCTGTCCATAAAAGCTGCCAAACTTTTACGCTTAGGATGGTCGGATGGTACAGACTACAGAGGAAAGTCGCGCAATATTTCGTAGCTCGCTGAATACTTTAATCCCGTCCTGTATTTATACTGTGGTTCTACTCGTAAACAAGTCCTGGCCAACTCTTCCACTTTCCATTTGTTATAACAACTAAGTCTTGGCAGACTACGGGCTTCCGCGGGGAGATATCGGGTCTACTTTAAGTTGGAAATGGATGGATTTCAAGGCATACCTTTTGTTAGGGCGCCAGAGAAAATTAAAACCTCCGTAAGTTACTAAGATATTTAAGATGTAATTATCTGAAGCGGTGGCATATTAAATGAAGAAAACAATAACTTTTTAATAATAATACAGGGTGTAACAAAATACCCTAGTAATAGGTACTTAAGGGGGTGCTTCTAACCATCCAATTGAACAACTTTCACGATGGACCCAACACCGATTTTTATTTCACGATTTCGAAGCTGGCCCCATAGTGAAATTTGTTCAGTTTGATGGTCTGTAGCAACCCCTTAAGCATTATTATTGTTACACCCTGTATAAGGTTTAACAGTAAGAGGTATACAGCTTTTTAAGTCATATTTTTTTTATTACTAACTTAGTTTTCATAATTCAGTTTTCAATTTTATGTGATGTATTTTATTACAGAATAGATCTTTCAGTTGCCTTTTTTTTTATCCGAGTAGCATTGGAAATGAATACATATTTTTTTTCTATATTGACTTTCAGTTTGGCTGTGAAAATTTCAACTTTGGTTGGACATAATTATTATACCTATCCGTAACGAAAAATACTACAACTCAGAATGAAAGGGCCGTATCACAATTCACACTAGCGATTTTTAAAGGGGATGCATTACGCGAACGATATCGCGATATCGCCGAAGCATCGCCCCGTTATCGCCGCAATATTTCTGAAATCAATCAGTGTCGGGGCTGAATCGCGGCGATAAAGCTCGCCCAACGCATATTCGTTTGCGACTTCTCGCCTATGCTCCTACCTCCTTCAACTCGCTTGTGTTCTATGAGGGTTTCGCACAACAAACCTAACCTAACCAAACTAAAAAATAACCAGTCTGGTACAAAATACCTAAGCACCAGATCCCTGTTTTGACCGGTTGAAAATAAAGTACATACAGATTACGCTGGTGGTAGCAATCCTCGAAGGCTGGACGTATCTAAAGATGAAGAAGACGATGATAATAAATTTAACAATCACAAAGTCTTTAACTGCCAAGTAACAGACTTGAAAGGTTACGTGGGTTCTATATACCGGGAATTCAAAAAATTATAAACGCGGTAATACCCCGTTAAAATTTTTAATGCTAGTTTGCCCAGTAACAATTTAACAAAACATTGATTGAGTCATCGTTCCCGTATAAAGAAACTTGAATTCTAAAAATAAAAGAAAAGTACTTTGTTATTAGCGGAGCGAAAACAAGAAGTTAGGAATTAAAATAATGAAAATAAATGTATAATATTTGATTTCTGGAAGAGAATTGACGATCGTTATACTAAACTGTGTACAGCTGCTAAAAATGAGTATGACCGACGAAGGCTACAAAAAGAGCCACATCCAAAACGTAAGAAACTTAAAAAGAAGCCAAGTCTTTAGCACATCGCATGTAAATGTTGAGAACCCAACAAACTGCTTTAATTTAATTTGAAAACTATGAGGGCGAGCACCGGACGGGCCACAAAGAAATAGTTTTGTAGTTTCGGAGGGATTACTTCCAAGATAGCTGCGAGCAAAAAGAGCTTTGACTTAACAAAATATCAATAAATAAATTGCTTTATGGAATAAAACAATGCAAGCCAGTATTGATAGTGACGCATTGAATACATACACGGTTATTGATTTTTATTCATATAGGGATAACTTTATGATTAGAACTGATGTTTGTAGATAACAGCCAACTGAAAAAGCATTGCGTGAGGTAGACAGTCCGCTGCTATACCATAAATGTGGATAACAAAACAAACCCATTCAATTAACTACGTCGGTCTGCCAGCCAATGGAGCCATTCGAGTAATGAAATTTCAACAGGAATACACAATCATCTAGATAAAATGGCTTTGGGTTGGCTACAAATTTTCTTTATTTCGCTATAAACCAACACACTTTCTACCTCCGGCTTTTAGCATAGCTTTTATTTACCGCTAATTAACCAAAAAACTAGAATACTTCGTATTGATTTGAAGGAAATGAACCTTTTGTTTAGAGCAGACCCATATTCATAGCGCGCGCTCCGCAAATTGAATCTAATTGCCAGAACGAAGTGTTGAATCAGTCCGGTCGGCCGTGCGGCGGTGTCCTAAATTACCTCTATTTACCCACTTAGGATGAGAACACCCACCAACCACCTGTTTATGGAACGAAATTTTTGCCTGGCAGTGACGTCAGCTTCTTAGATCGCCGCCATCTTGATTTTCGCCTTTTCCAGAAACACTAAATAAACAGACTACTGCGATTTCTGTTTTGCTTTTAGATACTATTAAACTATGGACAAAGTGGGCACTGCTAGTGAAATGTGAATATAATTACTAATTAGAATATCTCTGACTATCCTTCGGGTAATATGTGAATCGTGTGAATATATGCTTGTGTGATTTCATCACGTTCTTCAACAAAAACATAGAGCAACAAATTAACCGTTCTCGAAAATAGTTAGCTTCACGCTTAATTTTAACAGAGATTTACTTAATATTTACTAACGTGGATTAGTTTATTTGGAGACTAAGGTAACGTTAAAGAATAACGAGCGAACTAATTAAATGTTGTCCTAACTAAATACGTTAAGCCACCTAATCCGCAGCTGAAAAGGTTTTCGTTTTTACAAACGAGCTCGGCTCGGTCTACTCATTGAAAGGAAACACGTCATGCTTGATTTAATTAATCACCCAAATAGATTTTATTGCGGTAAATATTTACCTTTATCTGCTATAAAAACAGAGTTCCTGTTGCTGACCGAAAACTCCAGTTTTTAGGCAACACATTTTACTTTTTATTCGTTTTATATTGAACGGATGGCGCCCGCCGTGCAAAAATGTTTAATTTTCCGAGTTATGAAAAATGGGCAAACTATATATTTTTGCAGTCATAAAAAGAGGTGTCAGTTTACGTAAGGTGTCTGATGAATAGTGGCCACCTCTTCAGTTGTTGGTGGACATAAAGGGTACCAGAATTTTGTGAACGACTATGTCGGCACCTTCAAATAGAGATTTAACATCAATACGTGTGTTTCAAGTTCCTATATTGAATTAAATAAATTATGTTGACTTTGACTAAGAGTTCCGAAACGGAGGAGGTTCTTAATTCAGCCATTGTATTTTATAGCGATGTTCAGGGATAATTTTGTAACGGAAAAACATTAGTTTTTTGTTTGACCCGATATTATTTTTATGCGAGGCTTGAGCGCCTTGACCAAAAACAAAGGGATTTTCTCCGTTTGTTTCATGCATAATATATCTGAGTAGTTGCGCTGTTGGAAGTGCTAAAAACGATTGGTTCTTTTAGAAATAATACCTAAATCTGATTTTGTACTTTGCTCCAAAGAATTAAAAAAAACTGAAAGCAAAATTTCTTTTCTACAACGTATTGTCTCCGAAGACGCAGCTTGCAGTCATAGGTTTGGCTAGTATTTTCTGGACACACCTTTGATCTATATTTTGTTTAATTCTAATGTAGGTAAGTACCTTTAATTTTCACGGAGTCGTTGCGTGATACGGATCATAAATATTAGAGGTACATTTTTAAATTTACAATGACAATTCAGGGCACAATGCTGGTGGCGTTAAACAAAATGTTTCCTAACATTCTCAGTAATGTATCTCAAATTGTTATTTTAAATTACAACTGTCATGTTTATGAAATAGATACTTGCCCAGAGTGCTATTTTTGAAAGACACACAGCCAAATACGTATACCTACGAAAGTGATACCAAACTCCATGGTATGCAGGCAATATTTGTAAACTAATTAGGATATGTGACTTTAAAGATAGCACTCCTGTAGGATCTTAATAGATTGGAAAAAATGGCGACTGGAACCCGGATCACAAACACAGTTTATAGTCTGCGATAATCCAATTGCGCTGAATACGCCTACAGAAATATTTATGATGTACCAACTTTTCTATGCGATACCATTATTAATTTTAGATTCTCGATCAGATTTACCAAACATTAACATATTATGTAATTTATCTATATATTTTATTTTAACAATGTATTGTACTCACCGACAGATACGTTTATCGATAAAATTGAGATGACAGGTAAGGTTGTCAATTTGTGACCTTCTCGTTTAGAAAACAGTTAATGAAAATTTGAGTTTTTAAATGAAATAAAACATAAATTCCATCGTTTGTTCGTTTGACTTATTCGTGTTTCTATGTCTTCATTTCCATCATCATCATCATAAAATATGGCTTGGTTTCCTGTTTGAATCATGGTGTATTTTATATTATGATGTCAAGGTGTTGTGATTTTCATCATCAGTCAAGAAAAACAAAAATTTAGAATTCAAGACCTGCAAAAGATGTTAGCGAAGGTCGTACCCATTCAAATTTCAATGCACAGATCCTTATCTAGAAGTGCTACAATTAATTTAACAAGCAACTATTAGTCGCTCTCGTGGATCGTGGTCTCGTAATGTCGTGACGCAACGAAACCAGCACAATAGCAGGCCTTGGTACAAGTGACTATTCGGAATGGACTTCACTCAGTAATTACGGCAACGGAGTACACAGAACGGATTGACAACAAAAAAAGGATAATAATAGACGTGGACGAGAGATAGAGAACATAAATGGGCATATGACAAAAAATATCCCAAATCATACATTATATTTGGGATACTTACCTTTTTGTTATTCATGAACATAAATTAAAAATCATTGTTGATTATGAAAATGGTCGAATCGTGGACCGATGCCCTCAAGAAAATTGATTACTGACGTATTTAAATTCATTGAATTACTGAATGTAACAATTTGTTTTGTCTTGCAAAGTTCAATAATGTAAAAGACCATGACTAATGCCCATCAACGGGTTCGACTTCATTAAACGATAAATTATAAGTAGGTAATCGAGAGAATGATTTACTCTGAAAGAAGGAATAAAACAGCAACACTTAATCTTAAAGAACCACACATTTAATTAAAGTGACATAATAAATAAAATACAACATGGTGGAGCACCTACATAATTCCTACACAAGTCTGTGATCTAAAATAATACTCAGACTATGCCATTACAACTATTCTACCAGAAATAATTTAGTCTTAAAGTGGTGAAACTTTTATATACATGTTCTAGTTTTCTTGAGTCTACTTTATTTTATGCTGTCTCTACCAATTATTATGATCATATTATTTAGCCCGCAGATGCCAGAGGCACTGACCATTCTTACGTTCATACTTAATACGTTTTGACCACGATAATCTACACTTGAGCAGCAAGCGATGAGTAAAGACGTTCCCTCTTCATTAATTCGATTAACCTCCCATTTCTTTCGGCAGTCAGTCTAATGGTCATACTGGCGTTCTTAGGGTCATCTACGTTTATTGGGATCAATTAGGTGGGGCAATCTCGTTCAAAGATCACGGTGCGTCATAAAATTTTCTGGACTCTAATTGAAGAATTTAAAAAATTATTTCTATTCTAAGCATGACTACTTTTTTCTATCAATTAGCCTTGATCCCAAAATCACTTTTAATGGTGTGTGATAATTCTTATAATAATGGAAAACTCACAAGTCTCGGCCATATGTCTGTCAATCTTGCAATTCACGCAACCGCCAACCGTGAAAAATCTCATATATTAATCGCAGTATTTCAAATACACAGAATCAAGGAAGTTTTCATTGAAATCGTATAATGTGGTTCTAGCGCTAGTTGCAATATAAGTCGTTCAAACGTGTTGTAATATGAGCCAATGCTTGTACGTAATAAGAGCTATAATTACGAACGAGTGCCAGCGATATCCTCTTACGTCGTGAACATTTGTCTGGCATGTCAATGAATGAAGCGATTGTCGATAATTCTACCTTTTCTTACGTTGCAATATAGTGCGATCCATTAGTCTTTATTTAACCAAAACTTCTTTGGGTATGTCGTTTCAAGGTGAGTCATACTGGTTACATTTTTTTCGGATAGTATTCATATTTTAGTTACAAGAGTCACATTCAAATGGCCTTCAGCAGTATTATAGCGATTGAAATGTAAATTACATGTTTAACTCTGAAAAACATTAAGAAGTCACCAGAAAGCTAAACTTTAAATCACACGTCTTGGTTGTTGAAACAAATTGCCATTTGATAGTTTCTTATGTTCGCAACTGTCGGATTATTATAATATTTAGATAGTAAATAAACACTTAAATGCTTTTTACATTTTATACGTTACAATTTATTTTATTCCAACATCCACACATTTGAAGTTGCAACTGATTTATTAATTTTATATAAGCTGTTGCATAGGTAGTAATAGGTACCAGCTTCGTATAATTATCTATCATGGGCAACAACATACGAGAGTAGGTAAGCTATTCTTTTTTCATCAGAACTTATTTTGTGTGTTTTTTCTTCATTCGTTTTTGTGCTAATTTGTATAGGATCCGCTTTATGCATGTTTGGAAATTATTTTACTATAACTTCATGGAAATCATTTCGGCGTAGGATATATTATTTTCTATTTTGACAGATTTATTATATTATTTATCATAATTATTATATTATTGAATAGAGCCGTTTCGAGCTCAAATTTTGTTCATTAAATTGTTATTCGTTTCTGCTCCTTATAAGGATTTGAAAAGCGTTTTCAATTTTCGAGTCTATTAAGTTTTGTCATTGTTTGGGTCGAGTACAATATGTAGTGGTTACAGAAAGTGCTCCACGTTGTCAACTTGTCGATACTTGGCAGTAATTTCTACATTTCCATTGTTATGTGCTCTCTTTTGTGTATCACATGAATGACATGACTTCGCGGGTTTCTCATTGCGACTCTTATTTTCTACACGCTTTGTCATGTTTGGGTAATGAGACGTTAATGGACTCTGGTTTCTTTTGTTTCATTATAGGCACCTCTTTGCTTGTAGTTACTAAAATGCGATTCATGCTTGGTGTTCCCTTTTTTCTTTTTTTTTTGTCTATCGTTTGCTAGTACCGATTTCTTCCGATTCACAGGAATCTTCTAGAAAATTGTGATATTTTTATAGCATCAACTATTTGAAACTTTGTTTTCAGTGTAAAATAATTATAACAGTAGCGCTACAGTTTGTTAAGGTTATCAAAAGCGGTGCAAACAATTAACAAGTCATAAATTCGTTCGCACTAATAAGAGTTGTACGCTTTAATTAAAGTTTGCTGTAACAGCATGTGCCGGCTCACATAAATTCACTCTTAGAACAACTCAAACGATGTTATCATGAAACAAACAGCTTTCCCGACAATGCCTCCGTGGGAAATCGAATAAAAGTGAAAATTAAAGACGCGCAAACAAGTGCATCGTTTAATACATTGCATCCGGCTGCCTTTTTACAACAATGGTCTCCGTTACCTAGAAAACAATAGCACATCTCACAATCACACACACTGCTCTCGTCGGAAAACGCACATGCACAATTTTCCGAACACCGGTTACGGACACTGCGTCGGTCGCGTCAGAGCATCAAGCGGCACATACAAGCGCTGGCTCTGCGCGCGATAGACTGACGGCCTGCGGCCCGCGGGCGGACTCGCGCGCGAGCGGGACGCGCGGCAGGCGTGCCGGCGCACTGCGCGCGCATCCTGCCTCTCGCTCTCACGCCCCACAGCCTGATATGAAGGTCTCGTTCGCGCCCGCCCGAGCACACCTTTCGTTCCCGAGACAGGTGTTCATATCCCTGTGTGCGTCCAGATATGGCGAGCTACGCGTGTATGCGCGCTTCCTGCGGCGGCGGCAGTGGATCGTTTTTTATGCCCGGCAGAAATTATAAAAAAGTAAATGGAGGGAAAATTAAATAAAACGTTTACAATGAAGCGTTTTCCTGTACGCTTTCAATGATTCAGTGTGCGCTATTTTTCAGGGTTGTTATCATCGAAGTTTTACGACTGGGGGGTGATTACGTGGCTTTTTACGGATGTTTGAGTGATGTAGGCGTAATTAGCCACGGGGCGGAAAGGTATATTGATTGCGGTGATGACGCCGCTTTGTGGAAAAATCGATATTTTTATTAAAGGTGGCACGCGATGTGTCCGTCCAGTGCGTCCGTGGTCCGCAGTGGATAAGTGAACTGCGTATCGATCCCACGTTAACAACTTGCGAGCCCACTTCATGGCGGCATTACCCACGCCACGACTTGAACCGCATTTGCTTATCGATGTTTTAGCCGAGTGCTGAATCACCATAGAAAGTTTTATAAAAATGAAAAGAGCATAATATTAATTTATTAATGTTGACTTTTGTTGCCTATTAAACTCGCCAACTATTTGAATTTACATAAATTGCCCATATCGCCACAACAACTAGGTTCGCTTCGCTGTACCATAAAAATTATTTAAATTTGATCTTACAGCTGTTTTATCTACATCAACATACGTTTCAAAACCAAGGTTTTGATGTTAATCATAATTCTCCCGAAAGTCTTAAATTTTACATAAGTACTTAGATGCATCCACCAAAGCCAATTGCGCTATTTTCCTATAGGTTCCTTAGGGAATGTTGTTCAGTATCATGAGTACAATTACCCATTAAAGTGATGCAAATCTCTACACTTACACCTTGTATAACTCTCGTTCGTGGTAAATGTTATTTATTGCATATTTTACGGTTTCTGGCAATGACATTCTATATGGGACTCACCACGTCATACAATAACAGAACCAAAAAATGGCACATGTCTCTAATGTCACCTTTGCATGCATCAGTTAATGCTTAGCTGTCATACGCCGCTGACATTCTAGTCCTTTCAAACATATTCGGTCACAAAACAGTAATAAACAACAATTAAGCATAACTTAGTGTTTTTTTATTACGTGTGGGTTGGGTGGTCCCGTTAATCGCGCACTGATGCGAAGTCCTTGTGTATAGAATGTCTTTGGTTTCTGGACATAATGACGTGTCAAAATGGTAATACGAGAGTCGGTATCCTTTCTGCAAAACCACTGCAAAATAAACCATATCCTTTCGACGCCTTTCCCGAGACCCAAACTCAAAGTCAAAAATCGAAAATAATGTATTAGGTAAATATAGGAACTTGAAGCCCACTTATTATATGTCAAATAGTCAAGACGTGTTGTCGCTGTAGAGAAGATGCTGCCAGGAACTCTACAACATTACACGACTTTATAACTAAGTATTACAATATAAATTCTTAAGTTAAGGTAACCGTACCTATACAGTAACACATACTACACTTCTACGACAACATACAGGGTCCTTCTTTGTATGCTGACGGTTTTTAAGGGGTAGATCAGACCATCAAACTGGACAACTTTTTCGAAGGGAACAACATCGAAATCGTGGAAAAAAATCAGCTCTCCCATACATTTGCGTCTAGTAGGTTTGCAGTTTTGTATGAAACTGTTTTTTATTTCGCGTTTTCGATGTTAGTCGAATAGAGAAAGCTGTTCGGTTTGATAGTATGATTATCATCCTATAATACTGTCACCGTATTAAGAAAGACCCTATGCATTTATTATAATGGGCCTCAAACATAAAACAGCTATTAAAAACCCCAATGTGCCTATGTGTAACAACCGTGTGGTTCCAGCTTAAAATGGACCACCTCTTTTCTTCCCGTAGCCCAGTGATTTTACGGTTTGAGCTGAGACTAATTAATAATTGTAATTTTTTTTCGGTATTAGATTGAAGAGCCAATTTGAGCCTAGAAATGTACCAAAATTAAAAAAAATCACCTTAGCAACAGATCCAATTTTAAAATTTAGCTATTATCTCATTCTAAAAAACCTGATGGTACATTTTTTTTGCACATATTTAAGGCTTTACCATTATACATACTTACTTCAAACATGGTGTAAATATTTTTGTCTACTTAGAAGGTTTTGGAAATAATTACCTCATTTTTTTAAGTTTCAATGCCTATTTTAGTGCTAAAAATAATTTATATTGTCAAATCTGAGTCAAATGAGTGCATTGGTATTAATATTATTAATTTAAAAGCCTTCTGGGACACACAATTTTGATTTCTATGTTGCGTAGCAAATTTTTTTTTAATATGTTTTAAGATATTCTTTTTGTCACTAAATGGTGCCGGTTACAGTTTAAAAGTCCAATTAATAATTACTCCCTGCCCCGCCTAACAAAACTCCGTAAAATGACTGGGCTACCGTGGCTGGATGCAGTATTAAAGTGGGCGAAAGGAATTTCTTGACACTTCGATCCATCCTGAAGCCTTGCATTATGCTAAAAATGCACACTTAAAAATAGAGTTAATAGTTGAAGAAAAGTTTAATTAAACTTCACAATTAACTATTAAATATATTTTAATGCCTGGCCTCAAAAATTATGATAAAAGTTACAAACAGGAAGAATTCGTAATGATTTCCTTCTTCAGCATAAGCTAAAGGCAAAAAATGTTGCTTGAGTTTCGTTGCATACGGCATAACATATTTACTTTCAGGACGTTCATAGCCGGTGTAGGAGTAAACGCAATAAATTATACTCTCTCTAACACGGCCCGTCTCGTCTACCTTTTTTGCTGAACTGAAATACGAAGCAAAAGGCTTTTAAGTCAGCGACTAATGCATTACCGAGATAATGAGTGTAGGTACCTAGCAACTGCTAAATTAAAAAGAAATTAATGTAAAACCTTCAACCTTCAACATTACGAAGTCTGCTTACATTTTTAACTCGTCGGTCATTCAATTGACATTTTAACGAATGTTTTTATGTCTATAGTGCTCTATTCTGTGTTTTTTCTTAATCAGACATTATTTAAACAAGATTGATGTAAAAGTAACAATATTTTTATTTAAAAAGAATAGTCCAGTCATTTTAAGGTTTGAGCCAGGACTAATTAATAATTGAATTTTTTTTTCGGTATAATACTGAAGAGCCAATTTAAGCCTAGAAATGTACCAAAATTTAAAAAAAAATCACGTCATTAACAGTTCCAATTTTAAAATTTAACTATTATCTCGTTCTAAAGAACCTGAGGGTAAATTTTTTTTGCACATATATAAGGCTTTACTATTACCATACTACAAATATGGTGTGAATATTTTTGCCTACTTAGGTTTTGAAAAATACATTCGTATTTTCTAATAAAAACCTCATTTTTAAAATTTCAATGCCTACTTTATTGCTCAAAAATAATGAATATTGTTAAATCTAATGCAACTGAGTGCAGTGGTATTAATATTATTAATTTAAAAGTCCCAGAAGAACACACAATTTTGATTTATATGTTGCGTAGCAAATTTTTTTTAATATGTTTTATGATAGTCTTTTTGTCACTAAACGGTTCAGTTTAAAAGTCCAATTAATAATTACTCCCTACCCTGCCCAATAAAACTCCTTAAAATGACTGGGCTAGAAGTAGTGTTTTTATTTGTAAGACTCGGAAGTTTAGGACACAAGATTATACATTTTCTTAATTTTATCTTTCTCATGTTTAAGTGATTTATCTTTCGAGAAATAAATATCTTAAACCATTACAGCAGAATCATTTTCAAAATATATTTCACACATATTTCTAAAAAACTATTTTTTTGTGTGTCTTGTGTTAACGGTGTTAAATCCTTCGATCAACAATATTGTTAATCGAAGGTTAAACCAGATTTTATTTTCTGCAGGATCTTTTAAGGAAATGTATGAGAGTTAACTTTTTGTAGTAATTCGCAAAATAAAACGCCTACAAATCGGACAAATCGACACGTTGCTTGGAAAGTCGTAAAAAAATTGGTGATTAAATGTTATTAAAATAGAATACCTAAGTTTTTTTTTTTAATCTTTATATACCTAAGTTCATTTATCGATTCTATACTAGTGTTTTGGAGAAAACTAATCATAAAAAGCTTGAATATTACTGTGACCTGTAAAAATCTGTGCAAATATAAAACGTTTTTTTTATGAAACAAATAGAAAGGTGCCAACGAAAATCATATTTCCTGAGGAATAACATTGAAGTTTTTCTTATCATTTTCCCGGATATTGTCCAAACAACTTCCGATGCCGTGACATAGGTAGAGCTGAGAACTTTTTACATAATATTTACTTTTCATTCCACTTATTTATTAGATAAATCAAGTGTAGGTAAAGATTTTTCGCGTTGATCTTTTCATCCTTTTTAAGGAGATTCGAATGAAAATAGGTAGGTCCTTATATACCATTAGATAATATCTTGTCAATGTACTTATATTATTCAGGGTACATTTTATATCACTGCGGATAACTTCAGCATGTATTCTACTCATCAAACTGAACAACTTTCACTATGGAGCCAACTTCGACTCAAATCTATGGGACATTTGAGTCGAATAAAATTTCTAGACATACGCTCGTAACTTGCAATAGGCATAGATAAATTAGATAAAAAGGTCGTGTGTCGTTAACTATCTAACATCATAACATTATAAGTTATGCTCCGACCAACTAACATACTAACAATCATTTAATGCGCTTAACTTTGTACAGCTATGCTAAGTACTATATATAGTATCACAGTCTATTAAATATTGTATACGTACAGTCTATTAAATATTGTATACGTACAGTATAATATTATACTATAAATAAACCAACATGTTAGCTATATGTCCTAAGCCATCAATTTTATCACTATACTTTTTGATTCAACATTTGATTTTATGATTACCTTCTTGCTCTATTCTTGATAACCGCATCAAAATTGGTCCTGTCGTTTTCAAAACTATAAAGGCTGTTACAAAAGTAAAAATAAAAGTTTTAAACTGTTAAGGGGTTTGTTTAGACCATCAAACTGAACAATTTTCAGTTTGGGACCAACATTGAAATCGCGAAAAAAAAATCTGCTGTCCCATACATTTAGCTCGAGTAGATTTGTAGTTTAGTATGGAACATCGCAAACGCATCGCATCATGGCGATTATGGCATCAGATTTTTTTTTCGCGATTTCATTATTGGTCCCATAGTGAAAGTTGTTCAGTTTGATGGTCTAAACCACCGCCTTAAATGTTTATTTGTATTTTCGTAACACCTTGTATAGGACATACATACGACACACATAAAGTCAAAATTTGCATTTTTAGACTCCACTGGTCTTGAATAGCGCTGGAGACTTTTATTATTTTTGTTTTATTCGTAACAAGCTAAAACCTATCAAAACTAATCGGTCTCGAAATTTTCTTGTAGGTAGACATTTATAGTTGCTGCATAACTTTGTTACTTATTAGATCAAAGGCTATCATCGTATGCAATCAACCAATAATGATAAACATTTAATTATCATTATGTTCTTTTGGTCTATCAATCAGAGTATGACATCATTCGCTGTGCACTGCACGACATTAGCGGGTGTTTTGATATTTTATTAATTTAGGTCTACTACTATACTACACGACTATGGGCTTTGACTATTTATTATAAGGACTAGCCTTGCGGTAGCATTTTTCCTCTGCCACGGTATAAGATTAATTAATCATGTGCATTTACATTCAATTTTATACCTTATCACTAAACGAGACAGCCTATAATTGTGAAACGATAATTTCGAACTTAGAACGTTTGGGGTTCACACGAGACTGCTTTCATGATTTTTAACGTTGAAAATTAGAATCTAAAGTTATGGGGAATAAAATCCAAAGTGGCGGATTTCACGTTACCTCGCCTCCCGCGAAAAGTGGCAGAAATGTTTGTTCGTAGAATTACACGCGTAATTAGTCCCTATTCTATAATAGTCAAAGTACGTGGGCCATTATTCTTACCGTAAGAGAGGACTGAGAAATAAAGTTTCTTTATCAGGGTTTTTGTGAGCATTTTCGCGCTAACCCTACCACCCCTTGACACGTCATTCCATTCTGACAGAACGATATCGTCGAGATATCGGTGCGACATTGCCTGTTGTTAAAAATCGCTGTGACTAAATTGCGATGTTGCGATAGCGGTGCAGTTGTGACATAGTTGCGGTACCGTTGCCACATCGCTTTCGCTCAAAAATCATCAGTTTTCTAAACGTGAGTGTAGCAATGCTTCTGATCACCCCTAGCTAATTGAATTATGACCGTGATCATGACATATGAAATCGCAAAACACTGTCCAGAATATAGAATATACCGTATCATAATAATTAACGAAATTCCAAAAAATTCTAATGGATATCAATTATTTCCAAAAAAATTACTACTTTGGTTTTTTCTAAGGTTTTCTAAAACAATCATATTTGAATAGGTCTTCCTCCTCCTATCCTGTTTATCACTACATTCAGTGCGGATATGAAAATGTTTTTTGCGCCAACTTTCGTCCCGCTGCGCTAAACGAAGGTGTCGCTTTCTGCCTCTGTCGAGGAGAAAAATAGTATACTAACTTCGAGCAATAAACAAGAAAGCCTCAGATCAGATGTTTATTACATGAGATCTAATACGTTTATTGTGTATACTTACATTTAGTTTTTTACTCATAACTGCTCATTTTTGATCATTTTTTCTGGAAACACCGCCTACCTTTCTTCTTTTCACCGTTTCCTTTACCCTAAGGTTGTCTGGAAGAAATCGCTTCTTAGCGATAAGACCGCCTTATTTTGTGCCTCTTATATTTTTATTTCTGTATTTTACTGTTTATGTTTTGGTGTAAAATAAAGTATATTTGATTTGATTTGATTTTGAGATCTGAGGCTTTTCTTACTTTCCTGCCCTCGGTGTGTAATCTACTTCACTTTAATGTTACTAATTTCAGTTTACTAATGTGTTTCAATTTACTAATTTCACGTTTAATGGCGGAATACATATTTAAGCATCGACAAATGACTATTAGGTATATTCTATTCTGCGTACCTATCTGTCATTTTGCGTATACATGATATTGTGCTTGCTATTCAGATTAACGAAGATTAATATAATTATGATTATCATATCGGTATACATAGAAATGTTTGAGTAAAAACCTAATCGGAATTAGTCTTGCTGTTATTAGCAAGCGGACTATGTACTGACCTCGTTGATGTCTTTTTCAAACACAAAACGCCATATAAAAGATATCAACGGCCTCACATTATAATATAATCTATTAAATCATTGGTGCGGTTTATGTTATAGTCACATATTTTGACTAAGATGTAGTTTGTGAAGAGAAGCTTGGCTCTACATGAGATCTGTTAATTTTTTGCCAGTGCAAGCCATATGGTCTCGTCTGAATGAAAATCAAAATCTTTTTGGTTGGATATTTATTACTAGGAATGTAAAATTAGCTTAGTTTGTTGTCTCTTCTATCTTCACGATAAAGATAAAATTTAACAACTAATACACCACCAACTCACGCTATCCGATAATATCCAAACCAAACTGCTGCAAATCACCCGAACCACGCCGAGAAAGCACATTACCCAAAACAGATTCTACAATAGTACCTATTTTACGGGTCTTTGTCATCGTAATAGTATTTCGTTGCGCCCAGATGTTAAAGCACTTAGCGGACTGCCCCGCTTTTATTATGAATACCAACGGAACTAGTATTTTGCGGTTTCCCTCTGGAGCTAGACGCAAATTAATGCCTGAGCTTTCAGCTAGAAATTAATGTAATGCACCTAGGTTACGTAGCCAAATTGTTGGCGTCCAGTAAATTTTGCAGCGTTACTGGGTAACGGTATATTTTATAATTGAATTTTTGATACGAGCTGTGTGACTCGCATGGCGTGCTGTTTACTGTTCACTTTATAAATTAACGTGCAAACATAAGCTCGTCACCATATTCCCTTTCGGGGTGGTCACAAAATTTGTTACGACTAATAACTGCTTTTCAACTGCGCGGGTGTAGCAAGTTTCACTTTTTAGCTGTTTTGGGGACACTACAGGGACAACCTGGCCACTTCATGCAAACAGGGTGACTTATGTATGCTAGTGAGTGAGAGTGAGAGAAGAATACACTACTGGTAACTGTAGTCTACCTCCCGTGCCACCGAAAGGGGATGAAGTCAAAACTAGTGTGGGGCAGGGTGTGTCCGTTCTGTACGAAGCCGTATTTTTTTTCAAGCGATTTTTTTGTTGATCCCATCGTAAAAGTTGTTCAATTTGAGGATCTGCAGCACGACCGACGGTAACGAGTTTATACCCTGTATATTCGTGAAAATATGCGATAAGTATTACAAAAATCAATAAAAATTCTGAGTGGCGCTAGTGTTACCGCTAGGTATACCTTTACTCCATAACCAACAGTTATACGTTACGTTATTGATCCACGATGCGGCATATAATGCATATTTTATGACTAGATGACGTAAAATTACAATTTGTAGAGACGTTAACTTCCAGAAGTGAAGCAACACTTAAAGAGATTAAAACGCTTATCATATGAGTTCCTTGCTCGTTTTTCATTCTGTTTTCGAGGGCTTTTACTTTTCTTTCTGTTACATGTTGCGCTACACTAAGAGATTAAAATATAAGGCCCTCCATTCACATTTAATTCCTTTAGAAACCTTGTTTCCTAAATATAATTCATTAAGACTGTTTTTGAAAAACTGTGATGAATAGCCTTTTCACACTACGGGTCTTCTCATATATTTTCAAACGAAAAATGTTATATTTATACCAAACTGGGACAGTTAGCGCGGATGCTACTAAAGTTGTTCAAAAAAAATGTCGCCAACGAAAACAAGGTGTGAATAAAGGGTGACACGGCACACCCTCGTCGTGTACGGCCAACAAATAAACGCTTGGCATATTTGTGGTATTTCAGCAACACGTTCAATCAACTGGATGCTAAGCTATGAAAATATTTAATGATGCCTTTAAATATTCATTGGTGAAAAGAATGAAAAGTTCAATGAAATGTCTTTAAACTTATTCTTTGTTAGATTTGAGGATGTATTATTTAACTCTACTTTCCTTTATTTGCTATCAAATAGTGGTTATAAGTATACTTATTTGATTCACCGAAAGGAATTATAGTCGTGATTTTTTAGATGTATGTATTTGATTGACTATTATTCTCAGCATTGCTAAATGTGTCTTTTTCGATATGTATTGATTTTATAACACTTGAAGTTAAATATAATAACCTCATCAATTTGGATAAATTTTGTTTGCAATCAATGTTTGATAGATAGTCGAAGGTAGCTTTACTAATCGCTGGGCAAAACTCATCATAAAGTCAGGCGAATCATAGAACAGTTTGGTATGTTCTAAGCTTAGTGTAACACATTTTTGCAAGATTAGTCCAAGTGGGCGCATACAAGATGCTAGCAAAACCAGGAAATTGTTTGTGCATAATCGTTAAAAAACTAAAAATATCTGTTTCACCACTTCTGAGTAAGTTCTTGTAAGCTTATACGACAGATAGTTTGACATATTTTGTATGAAAGATATGTCAAAATATCTGTCGGATAAGCTAACAAGAACTTACTAAGAAGTGGTGAAACAGACCCCTATTGTGCAATATTTTAAACGTTATTATTATATAAATGACCAAAATGTCTGGTCTTGACTATTTTACTGTATGCAATTGAATGTGTTCTGTATATTTTAGACTGTTTTAAAGTTCCTGGCCGTATGTATATCTACAATACCATTTTTTTACGCGGTGATAAAAGCACAAAAAATAACTTCACACCAAAGAGATTTTTGTCGTATAGATAAAAAAAGTCTTTGCTTCAGATACTATTTTGAATAAGTTATTGATTAAGTGTCGAAGAAGAATCGGAAGTGTCGGTAGACGCCGCCCTCGTAGGTCGTTCTCCTAGGATGGTGGTTAAATTTCTAGATGTTTTCTGATCAAATATCTGTAATTAACTAATATTACAAAACCTTTGCTTCATCAGTTTGGTCAAGTAGGTTGGATGGATTTAAATAAAACTTTACCTGAAAATACCTAGTCCCTGACCTAGATTACCTAATTCATGCAGAACATTAACAATTCTTCAATATACTATACATATTATATTTTATTATTTATTTATCTCTATCTTGAGGATCATTACATTATTTTTTTATGTTTTAAGGTCTAGTTTTTATAAACTAAAAAATGTTAAATGAATTTAAAAAGAACAATTTTTCAGATTTTTTCCTGCCCGGTAGGTGCCCAAGTCAGCAATATACAGCAAAAATTGTATCCATCTGGTCTGGACCACACTGTATATATTATTATTATTATTATTATTATATCAGCCGCTTCTTGAAAAACTGGCCTAACGAAGCGACGGCTGTACATATTAGACATTTCAATTTCTCCTCACTCAACACCCATATAGTGCGTAGCATTAGGTCCACAATAATAGTTACGTACCTACGTAAACGTAGTACGACACGATACCAAAGAGGATTAAGCAGAACCGCGCCCACGGCTCCACGCAACTCACATTTGACCTTTCCGCTCATCCTCTGTCTTATCACGGCGCTCTGTTTGCTTTGTAAACTGAATACATTTACCATAATTTATACACAAACAGCCTGTTTTCTTATACTCAAACGAAATAATTCAACACAAAACCGGCACTCTGAAAAAGCTGTAGCTAATTGCAGTAAGATACCGTCCTTCGCTAATACGATATGTGTTACACGGGGAGCGGCTTGGGGCCCGTTTTGTTTTCTACATAAATGAGCTCTTTATCCAACCTAAATTCGGCCCTAACAACTTCAGAATTAGAGCCGAATTTAGCGTACCACAGTTAAAATTTGGGCTGTTCCTATTTCGACGCTCCTTAATGGAAATTGTTAGCCGTGCCCGTGTCGTTACGCGCTGCAAATGTACATAATGTGTCGTCAAAAGGGTGAAATATACTTTAGTAGGCCGTGATTTTGTTCCTCGAGCCGGGGCTTACTGGCTTTTAAAAGTTTCTCCAATGCGATTTACATTAGTCAGACGAGTAAAGTCGTCTCCAGCTGCAATAAGAGAAATAGAGGTGTTACATTTTGCTTTCGTTAATAATGAAAAATCTACGAGTATTTTTCGAAAGCTACTACTGTCTACCTATATACCGATTTTCGGCAGTGATCTACCTACCGATTTATTTTAGGGAGATGTTTTAGACAAATCTTAAGGTATTTTGCTCTTTTGTGTGCCAGATGATAAGAAGTTATAGCCTTGTTAGAAAGTTGGGACTTTCCCTTGAAACGTTTCCATGTTTAACATTAATATAAGACAATCTAGAGCTAAATTGATAGCTTCTATCTCTACTATTACGTCCTCACAGGAATGAATCGAATTACCAGTAACCCTTCTTCTTCTTCAGTAACCCTGAATAATGTACTATTAAATTTAATAAATGATTTCATTTAAATATAATTAAACAAGGGTTCATATTTTGCATAATCATCATCATCTCAGCCGATGGACGTCCACTGCTGGACATAGGCCTCCCCCAAGGATCGCCATTATTTTGCATACTAAAATATATTTTTAAAATGTTTCGTTAATATAAACGGTAGTACTCTAAACGTAATGCTTTTATTAAATTCTTCTCCCATTTTATTAACTGGGGTGGGAAAAAATGCTCCGACTCTCTCAAGGAGGCTACGTATAAAAATATAAGCAAAAGTTTCATACTTCTTCACTGAGGAATTTTATTAATGTCGGCTCCAGTGTTTCTTGTTGGCAATACATTTATTTAACGCGACTATGTAGTGCTGACGAGAGGTCGAGATCTTATTGTTTTTATTAAGTTCATCGTAGTTAAAGTCAAAGTAGTTAAACTACGTAGGTATAGTAAATTGTAGAAATTAGTATTTATTGTATGTGTAAAATTTTATTGTATGTATTGAAATTAGTATTTATATGGATACCTTCCTCCCTTCTTAATATACTGACTGTTTTTAATGGGATGGTCAGACCATCAAACTGAACAACTTTCTCTATGGGACCCATATCGAAATCACAACAAAAAAATCTGCTGTTCCATACAAAACTGCAATCCTACTCAACCCTCGTATGGGACAGCTGTTGTATAAAATCTGTTGTCCCATACATTTGGGCCGAGTAGCTTTGCATTTCAGTTTAGTATGGAACAGCAGATTTTGTTGGTGATTTCGATGATGGTCCGGTAAAGAACGTTGTTCAGTTTGACGGTCTGATCATCCCTTGAAAAAACCGTCAGCATAATAAGAAAGACCCTGTTACAGGGTCCCTGTATACATATACAATATATTAAATAAAAATTAAATTCTGTTCGTTGGTAATCGCATCACTTGAGATGGCTGTAACGACGTGTTTTTTTTTAAATTATCATTGTAATCCGAATAAGGTTTTTAGACAGAACAAGAAATAGATTAAATATGAAATATATTTGTGTTCCATTAGGGTAACGCAGAGAAATTGATCAAAATATGAAGTTCCATTTCAAGCACCTTACAGTCATTAGGGTATTGGTAATGAAATGAAATGTAATAAAATAAAATAAGTTTAAGCCGGGACTAATTAATAATTGATATTATTTTCGGTATAGTATTTAAGAGCCAATTTGAGCTTCGAAATGTACCAAAATTAGTAAAATATCACGTCAGCAACAGCCCCAAATATTAAATTTAGCATTTAGCTCGCTCTTAAAATATAATGGTAAACTTTTTTTGCCAGCTTTTATGACTTTACCCTTATACACATAATTCAAACACAGTGGTAATATTTTTGTCTACTTACAAGGGTTTGAAAAATACATTAGTAATTTCTATTAAATATCTCATTTTCTAAATATCAATGCCTATTTTATTGCTCAAAAATAATTTATATTGTTAAATCTAAGTCAAATGAGTGCATTAGTATTAATATTCTATTCTATTCTGGGAGATACAATTTTGATTTCTATGTTGCGTTAGTCTTTTTGTCACTGTTTGTAATGGTGCCGGTTACAGTTTGAAAGTCAAATTCTTAATTACTCCCTACCCCTCCTAACAAAACTCCGTAAAATAACTGGGCTATTGTTGTTTAAGCTTAATTCAATCAATTAAAAATAAAAATTGTTTATAAAATCAGTTTTATTAAAAAATGTTAACTTTTTTAATATTTTGCCATCTACGTCAAAAACTGTATTAAATGAAGAAATACAGAATCGTGGGCATAACCACATTAACATTTACAATTGACAAAACAATCAATAACTTATCTTACTTATCTTATCTTACTTGGGTTGTATGTTCACAAGAGACGGAAAGTACGACGGAGATATAGAGAGAAGAGTGAAAGCAGGAAATATGCTTAATGGAGCCTTGCACAGCACACCGTCATGAAGAGTTAAAATATGTCTAAAAAGGCTCGTTTGGCGGTTCACGACGGTGTGTTGGCACCAACTTTAATGTATGGAAGTGAGAGTTGGGTATGGCAGAAGAAGCATGAATCTAGAATAAATGCGGTTGAAATGCGCTCCCTGCGTAATATGTGTGGTGTGACTTTGAATGACCGGTTGCGGAATAGTGTGATTAGAGAAAGATGTGGTATGAAAGAATATGTAGTGACTAGGATTGAAAAAGGTACGTTGAGGTGGTTTGGCCATGTGGAAAGAATGAGCGAAAGTAGGTTGACGTATGAAATTTACAAGGCAAGTGTAAATGGAATGGTTGAAAGGGGTCGCCCTAGGCGCACGTATGCTGACCAAATCGGATTCGTACTGAAGAAGGGCCAAATAAAATGTACCCGGAACCGACGAGCTTGTATGAAGAAACTTATGGATGTTGAGGAAGCTAAAGATGAGTGTCAGAATCGTAGCATGTGGCGATCTGTTGTCTCTGCCTACCCCAGTAGTGGGACATAGGCGTGAGCATATGTATGTATGTATCTGACTGATAACTGGTTTATATTGCACGTTGCACCATAGACAAGATAACTCAGCTAACCACGACGAAATAACCGAGTATACCCAGAGTAACCTGGTAATGTTCCAAAAAGCCTATTAGGGTAACGGCGGCCGGCCGGCCCACACGGTATGATAAATGTCAAAAAAACCTGCCGCATTGCAGAACAAAAGGCCCAATTTGCCAACGCAACCTCACTTACATTTATTAATGATACCAAAATGGTATTTAAATAATTGTAATATGCGTACTGCGGATAAGTTTAACGTAGTGTAGGATATTATTTTGTGTAAACGAATTTTCAAAAAAATATTCAAATCAGAACTTTTCAGAAAATGACAAGAGACTATAATTATTAATTAACGGAATTCCGTTAGAAATTAAATATGACAAAATGGTATTTAAATAATAGTAATATGCGTACTGCGGATAAGTTTAACGTAGTGTAGGATATTATTTTGTGTAAACGAATTTTCAAAAAATATTCCAATCAGAACTTTCCAGAAAATGACAAGAGACTGTAATTATTAATTAACGGAAATCCGTTCGGAATTACGCCTAAGCATCAAACACAACTCCGAATCAGAATTCCGTTAAAAGATTCCGCACGTATGTGGCGGCCCTAACTGACGGATAGGTATGAAAAGATTTATAAACGTTGATGAGGCGTGTGTTGAGCCGTTATATCTGCCTAGCCCCTTGGGATAATGTCATGATCAGCCCCTCTAGTATGATTTCTCTACTCGCGCGCGATGCGTCTGTCTTCGCTGCCAATAAGATGACCTCTTCTCGCGCTTTTCAGAGAGCAAACATCGCGATTACCGCGACAAGTAGTGTGGGGGAAAAGGCAGAGTCGCGCGCATTAGAGAAATGGTTTTTTTTTTTTAAATTACTCTAGGGGCTGGTGTGGGATGTATATATTTTATTTTATTTTACAAATACCATATAGTTCGATAGCATTTTGTATTACGGTGCTTACCCGAGTGCAAACACGACATTGACAACGAAGACTAAAATGTATAGCATTTTATGTACTTTGTGCTGTAGCTAAATGGCTATGTCCGACAATTAGCCATACAAAGTGTACATTTAATGAATCAGTTCATTGACGTAACGACGCACCATTGCCGACTGGCAATGAAAGTTGATGAACATTTATCACCTTTAGTTTGTTGACTATACGGGTCAGAAGGTTACTTTACCTACTACCTACCTACTAAACTTTCATTACCTACGGTACTGCAGAAGAATTTATTTTGTCTGCAATGGATGTTAAAGATGGACTAAGTACCTACCTAATTGCAGGGAGAATTAGTGACCGACGCCAGGGCCAGCGTTGCCGCTTGAATTTATAACCACGCCTGTGTGTGGTTCCGGCTTAGAATTGACCAACCCATTTCTTCTCAAGGGTGATATACGAGGCGACTAAGGGTTGATGTTTTTTCTTCGTGTTTTTGTTGGCACGAAAAAAGATACTAACGAAAGTCTAACTTGATACGTCATTTCGAAGAAACGTGAGTTTATAAACTTCTCTATGATGAGCAGGGCTAATAATGTCGAAATAGCGAAAAAAAATTACATCGATTCCTTAAATTTGGGTTAAGTAGGTGCAGTGGTGCAGTGTTGTATAGAACAACAGATTCTATTAGTGATTTCGACTTTGACCCTTAAAGAAAGGACAACTTAATGGTCTGATCATCCGCTCAAAACGGTCAAACATTTTTCGTTCTAATACGGAAAATAAGTTTGCAGGTTCTAATCAGTCAGTCCACAATATCCTCATTTTGTTGTACAATCAACAATGGCCAGTGCACATTACGCCAACTAAAAGCAGAGTTTATCCTTTTGTTATAAAAACCTTTGTACAGGTATCCTTTCATATTTTATGTAGAGAAAATGTTACAAGCTACGCGTAGCAACAATGATAATGCGCACTTAGTTGTGTTGTAAAAGGAAAATTATTTTTTTAACTTTTCTTTGTTTTTCTTTATTAGAAGAATACGTCTTGTGTTTTTCGTTTGGATGCCCGGAACGTTTGTTTGAAAGGTTACCATGTCCTTGAGTCCTTACACAGTCCAGTCCAGTGGCGCTCTCATCACAATATTAAAGATTTCTCAATAAATAAAACTGAAAAAGGTATTTATAACATGGACCTGTTATGATTAAGTTTGTACTGTTGCCTGAAATAAAATAATAAATAAATAAAAAGTGCTATTCCAAAAAAACCCTAAAAGATATTTTCATAATATACTTTTATAGGTTCTTAACATTCTACTTTTTAACCGACTTCAAAAAAGGAGGAGGTTTCTCAATTCGACCGTATATATTTTTTTTATGTGTGTTCGCGGATAACTCCGTCGTTTATGAACCGTCGTATAAAATAAAAGAATTTTGTAACCTAACAGCCGTTTATCGTAGACGCTGCGCCACGTTCAGACTTTATTTTGTACATAATACTAAAACCATAATACTAAATCCCCATTACATTTGATACGCAAAATAGTACACATGCCTGTGATAAGAAAAGAACAAGCGTCTATTATACGTAAGTACAAAGAATATATATATATCTGTGTAGTTTAATTTTATGAGAATTTAACAATAAACTTGGACTTCCGTAGTTTAGAGACGATAATCCTTAGTATCTATCTATACTATTATAAAACTTCAAATATTATTGATGTTTAAACATGTTACAGCCATGTTGTGCTATTTCGAATCAAATTAAAGATTGAAAAATTTGTCTCGGGCGGGACTTGAACCCGCACTTTTCCAAACCGGGGAACTGCGTTATCCAATTTCGCAAAACCGTTACTGTTTATTATAAAACTGTAACAGAAGTGTGTCTGTACATTGAAGATATTAACAAAAAAAAAAGGTTACGATGTGGTTTTTAGGTGTCCCTGATTCAATATCACAAATTTTTGGAGTTTTTGTCCGTCTGTTTGTTTGTGTGTTTGTTTGTTTGATCGAGCATCACGCAAAAACTACAGAACCGATTTTGATGAAACTTTTTTTGTTTGATAGCTTATGATCTGACTTAAAATCTGGTAGGTATATAATTTTTGCGGACGAAGTCGCGGGTTAACGCTAGTTATTCTATAAGTGTGGTCATCCGTATAGTTGCATTCTAGAATAGGACCTCGTCCTCTAGAATCCACTAGACACTATGGGTGGGTACGAGATGTCCAAGCGTTTACCATATGGAATGGACAGCAGTATTCATTGGCATGCTACCTCCAGTAACTACCACTCTGTCTGTTAAGCTTAGCAGTTTATCCCATCTTTAGGAGAAAGGCCATTATCCAGCAATATAACGGCAAATTATGAAAATTCAATATTCACTGTCATTTGAGTTCGGACTCGTAAGGAGAAATATTTCAATCCTGAAATACCTTGGAGAGGAAGGACCTATTTAAGGAGTACCAATTGCTTGTTACTGTAAACAATCAGAAGGACCTACTCGGACGACAAAGTTATAACTTTAATAAACATTGGGAAAACAATAAAATATGACAACGCAGCGTTGCGCTTGCCGCATGCGTATTGGCTGTTCATCGCAATAAACGAACCAATAGTACAAAATCGTACCATTTGAGCAGAGTTTGGATGAGAAATATTTCTTTAAATGGACGTTACGATCAAGAATAGGAAAGTAAATTACAAATTAATATAAAAACCTTAAAAACATTTCTAGAAGAACATTAATTACTTAAACAAAAGACAGACATAACCTTTAATCTACCCTTAAATAAACTATTATTATGTTCTACTTTTAATTCTTCAAAACAAAAGACAAATATAAATTAAAAGTAAAAATCAATAGTTTTCAATAGAAGTTAATAGGTACGGCCATACCTGCCACTGAAGTATTCATAATACTAGCCAGTGTGGAACTAGACTAAGGAGTAGGGATGTGACATAATATTAAATACTAGGAGTTCTTCTTCAGTAAATATAGTATCTGGTACATTGTATTCTTTACATTATACCTGCCTATAACAAAATTGAGTATAACAAATTAGAGTTGTAATATTTATTTTAGAAAAAAATACTCGAAGTAGGCAATTGGATTGATTTGAATAATATAAAATATTTTCTAATTATAATCTCTGTTCTATCTAGCATCACACGAAAAAAACGGAATCCATTTTGATGCAGTTCTCACTGTTCGAAAGCCTTCGTCAAACTTTAGAACTAGGATACCATTTATCTGTATAATTCTACGGGCATTCAACAGCTTGGGATCCATCGATTCCCCTCTGACGAAAACGAAATCAATGGGTAAAAACTAACTGAAATGAAAGTATGCGGACCTGGCGCTGAAGCTTTCATACAACACAGGAGTGATGTGATGTGACACAATCAAACCGAGACAATATTACACTTTAGAATAGTAAAATTGCTATTAAAGCACTGCTGCTGCTGCTGCTGTATCTACTCCTGCTGCTGCAATTGTTACTCATAGTTAGGTACCATGGTTGAATAATCTGAAATAAATATTTTTTAATTTTAAAGTGAAACCATCTAGGAATCACGTATAACAGAAGGAACATCAAAAACAAGGAAGCTAGAAGCATGGCCTATCGAAATTACCCAGGGCCCGCTGGGAATATGATCTCCAAAGTAACTGGGACACGGTGGAGTCGAGGACCAAGCAGATCCGAACGGCCGGCAGCTGAGCGGAGGCTTATAGCGATAAATGAAGTAGACTATGATGATGACCACAAATAAAATTCGAATGTGCCTATTATAAACACAAAAGGAAGAGACAATGAAAAAAAAAGAATTGGACATTCATTTCCACACATTCGCTAGCTCTATAAAACAAGAGTATCCACGAAAAATAAATTAATAGGATACTCACACCTAAGTCTTATTTGTAATTGGGAAGGCAGAGACTATATATGACCACCTGCTACGAGCCTGTTACACCTCTCTTATACCTATTATTATAAAATGTCGTAAATGTCGTTATTGTCGTAATTTCTTTGCTGATGAAGTGTAGAGGTTATTGTTAGACTAAGGTCTTTTCTTTTCTTTTATTTTGTTTGTTGTTTTTGCAATGCTTTTTTATATTTACCTTTAGGCTGACATGTGTGCTGACTCATGTGCATTTTTTATAATTGTTTACCATTTGTTTTTTTACAACTACTCCTGTATCTACCAGTGAAAACCTGTTATTGGCTTTCTGCTTTATACTCATGTAACTACTGTATTATATTGCTGTTGGTTTTCCAATAAAATAAAAATAAAATAATAAAATAAATAAATTATGGTGGTCGGTTTTGGGTATACATTTTATTTGGCGACCTTTTAGTATAAGGAACCGGAACTGTTCCGTATTTAATCCCTGGTAAAAGGTGAAAGCTAAACCCTAGAGTTACTCGTCACTAGAGGTCGGCGGGTCAGCTGAAATCAGAGGGGGCAGGGGAGGGTACCATTGCTATGACAACCGCGCCCCACAACACGCCACAGCGGCGCCGCCGCGCCGTCCGTAATACACTATACATACTAATATAGTTAGGTACCTACCTGCGTTTACTCTATGTCTTTTGTGAGATCTTGAACTTCAAAAAGACACGAGCAAAGTAATTACGGCGAAGTCCAAAAGACGACCCTGCAAGACGATCTTCAGCTACCAATTGATGAGGAGGTAACGAATATAAAAATTATAGTGAAGTCCATAAGACGATCCTGCGCGCCTTATCATCATCAACACATACGTCCCACAGCAGGGCACAGGCCTACCCTCAGGAAGGGTGTATGGGCGTTAGTCCACCACGCGTGCCCAAAGCGGATTGGTAGATACGGTCAAAGAGCGAGCCACAAATGTCAATTTTTTTTTTCTAAAGACACTATTAATGTAGGTTTGGTACTCAGTTTGCGAACTCTGTGGATCGGCAAATTACTTATACCTAAACTTATTAGGTAAGTTAGGTAGGTACGCAGTTTTCACGGAGGGGTACACTATTATTAGTTATCCACTTTGAACCACCTGACATATCTACGATAAGACCGCGTTATTTTGTGCCTCTTGTATTTTTTCTCTGTATTTTACTATTCATATTTTGATGTACAATAAAGAATATTTGATTGTTTGATTGATTGATCTATTTATTGTGCTTCCTCTTGTCATGCATTCTCATTAATCTCTTTGGCATGCGATGTAGGTAACTTTCTAGACACCCAATATTTTTTCTTAGAAATATGGTACATGCAAAACATAATTCATAACTCCTCACGACTATCAAAACAAACCAAACTCAATTTATCAACTAATATCTAAGAGAAAATAAACATAATACCTTAGAAGCAGGGTAATCAAAGAAATTACAGCAATGTAATGTAGTAATTGGTGCCGTAAAAGGTAGTTTACCCTGGGCGGTCGTTTATTATAACAAATTCTACGTGGGTAACTGCCGAACTCACGCATACATAGGGTTGCCACAGGAAGATTTTTATAAGGACGATTAAAATTAGATAGTGGAAAAAGTACGAGACTACAGGGTGTAAAATGCGTTATATATCGAACAGGGTGCTTCAGAAACTGATCAACTTTCACAATGGAGCCAACATCGAAAAAAAGCTCTGCTGTTCCACAAAGAATGTCAATAGATACTCGACCAAAAAATATGAAACGGCAGATTTTTTCGCAATTTCAATGTTGGTCCCATGCCATAGTAAAAGTTGTTCAGTTTGATAGTCTGACACTCAGTTGCAGAAATGCCCATTAGAGGTAATCCTCCATTAAATCTCTTGCTAGCTTTTACGTCAAAAAGACAAAGAGTAACAGCAATAGATTTAATGGAGGATTAACTTTAATGAGCGTTTCTGCAACTGACACTGAAGCACCCAGTTCCGATATGTAACGCATTTAAGTTAACATAGTAAGTTATACAGGATAACTTACGATTGAAATTTAAAATCTACAGAAACACAGGAAGGTTGGTGTCAATTGTGGGGGGAGGGGAGGTGGTGTTGGAATATTGTGCTATTGACGAAAATAAAAACTGAGACAACATAACAACACCTAAAAACACCTCGTGATCGATACTTTTGGAGGCATTTTTAAGGTTTCGAGTTAATTTTGTAACCGAAACATAATTATAATGGCGATGGTTCTTTACTAATAAAATATGGAAACGTAATAATTTACTGCAGAAAGTTACAAGCCAGTAAATAACAATTTGATATCTGTTAAGTGGTAACCCTACGTACGCGGTCACTACGCGGACAGCTTGAATACTTTATTAGCAACGTGTGTGTTTCTTTAGTCTTTACACAATTCAATATAAGTTAATGTACCTGAACTTATATATATAGTTATGATATTAAGAGGCTATGTGAAAATAATAGGATTCTTCAAAGCGTCATATATCATGAAGTACTAACAGTAGGAGTATGATTAGCGGATATGTGTAAATTGAATTGATGTTTTGACAAGAGCCAAAACACGATTAAGATTAAGACACATTTTCTCGATAGAAAAACAAGCCAAAGTAGCCTCCGTTTTTATTTATAAACGCTTGGAACTGCTAAATGATGAATAATAGAAACAAGAGACTTGATTTCAAAAAAAGATATTGATATTTTACAAATTTTGATAAGAGCAGAATTGAACTTACATAAATAGTACAATCACAATTAAATAAAGTTTGTTTTACGTTTGCGTCGTTTCAGGCGCGCCGCCCCATCTCTTTCTCTCGCATCAGGCAGTAATATAAGCTATCACACGCCCATTTCGCTTCATTTATTTTTCGACATAGGCCCTTAATATATTATATAGGGTTCAAATTTTTATTCCTATAGAAAAATGCAGCAATAAAGTCATTGCCTGAAAGCGACCACGGTAAAACTTTTTGTCAAGCAGTTTCAATATGCATATTTAGATTTTAGTGTATTTTTATTCATCTCAGAATTAATTTTGTTATGTATTTTTCATTTTTGTTTTGCGTTTTTCATAGGTCAAAAAAATTCAAGTCCAGAGTAAACGAGGCATAAAAGTAAACCTTACAATAGTTTTATAAAGTCAGTCTTAAAATTGCGTGCTACACGCATATGACCTTTTAGATCTATAACACGCAAGAAAAATAAAAACGCCTATAGCAAAATTTTTATAACAAGCGTTTAAACCAAAAAACCTTTATGGAGTATAGTTTATTAATTATTAGGTACTAGCGATAGCGGTGCGACTTTGTACGCGAAGACATACAGGGTGTTAGTGACAGCAAATAATGAAACGGTGAACTCAGGACATCAAACTGAACAACTTTCACTATGGAGCCTACCTCAGGAAACGCGAAAACAAAATCAGCTGTCCCATACAAAACTGCTGTACCTACCCGACTAAAATGTATGGGACAGCTGATTTTTTTTTCGCATTTCCTGGGGTAGACTCCATAGTGAAAGTTGTTCAGTTTGATGGGCTGAGTTCACCGTTTCAGTATTTGCTAGGCTGTCATTTACACCCTGTATAAGCGTCAAACTTGTTGTGACTATAGAGCAAACTCTACATTATAACAACAAATAGTAAAAACCAGCCAGGTGTGAGTCGGTCTCGCGCTAAAGGTCCCGGAGAAAACAACACTTTTCTTGTAAGTTAATATTTTATGTTGTGTTGTGGTATGATACGGAACCCTCAATGCGCGAGTAGCCCGACTCGCACTTGACCGGTTTTATTTTACTTAACCTAACAAAGACACCTTTATTGTACTTAGCAGATTTGTTTTATTTAAGGAAGGCTGAGCAGGCCCTGGAATGGACAATGGTGATGATGATGATGAATTCGAAAAAATTGTTCGATTCAAAATAGACTATGAGCATATTAGGCACCATCAGATATTAAATATTTTTAATTAAAAGTAAATATTAAGAGCCTTCCCTCCGCCCAACAGTCATAAAACGTTATTAAAGAAGACAGGATAGCAGCCTGAAACACTGGTTTAAGACCTCGTTGATCATAAAACCAAAGTCAAATATTAATTTGTTATGGATTAGGCAAAGCTATTTAATTAGTTTTTTTATGATAGAACTTTATTTCTCTGTCTCGCAATTCTTACTTCTTTACCAATGCGTATAGCATTTCGTTAGTTTTGCATAATTATGTTATCACTATTTCAAAATAGGAAACTATTGATACGAACAAAAAAGGGTGAACATTCATTAAAACAAAAACAAATATAATTCAGGAGTGCGATTTTTGAAACTCATTCGTTGAACTCAGCAGCTGTAAATGTCAAAATTACTATGGAGATCTTCATCTTTCTATTTCTACTGCTGATTTGACTTTCAAAAATCGCACTGCTGAAGTATGATTTTTGAAAGTCAAATCAGCAGTAGAAAGATGCATATCTCCATAGTAATATTGACATTTTCAACTGCTGAGTTCAAAGTATGAGTTTCAAAAATCGCACTCCTGCGCCCGCGGCATGGCGGCGCCATAAAGCGCTATCGCGCCCTGGCTCTCTTTCTTTTTGCGCGCGAAAGAACGAGTTAGCAGGCGCGATAAAAAGTTTATCAAGGCGCCATGCCGCGGGCGCTGATCCTCTCTCGGTAAGATTTTTCAATTTTGATCGCAGATTGAATTGTATTTTTTTTATCGATCTTCATATAATAAAATTGTAAACTTGGCGTGGATTTACATTGAAAATATGTGCAAAAATATTAATTGGGGACGTTTAGGATACGTAATAGAATGCATTGAGACCATTTTTAGAATTTTCGTCTGTTTATCTGTTTGTTTGTGCACGTTCACTTTAAAACTCATAAACCGATTTGGATGGGGCTTCGACAAAAGCTTAAGGCTTAGTTTGGATTAAAATTAAGGCTTTATTTCATCGCAATCGGTTCATACAATCAAAATAAGAGTATTTAAATTCAGCGGTCTGCACGTACGAAGTCGCGGGCGCTACTAGTGAAGAATAAGAACAAACTATGAGCACAATGATAGAATAGTACACTATAGAAGCAAAACTATGGTTAAACCAACATGGGAATCTTGACATTTTCTAGGCGAATCTTGACATTTAACGCGGGAGTTTCTTTCCTATAGTGTACTATTATTATCTATTCATATGCTATAAGTACCTACACTCAAGGATTATCACAATCATTTAAGCCAAAATTCAACCAGATAGGACTCCGTTAAATTATGCCCATAATTATGTCATTCAACAACCTTCATTCTCTAACAGTTAATCAGTTCTACGAGCAATATGATACTTTTCACACAATTTATAAATTTATCAGAGCAGAATAATATTGACGCTAATAAGTGAGTACCTATGACATATATCTCTATGACAGATAATTTCGCTAGTTTTAAACCATTATGTACATAGAATTAGATTTAGTTCAAAATAGACCCCAATAGAATATAAATCGAGTAATCTATCAACAATCAGTAGCAACTATAGTAGTGCGAGCGGAAATTGGCGCACGGGTCGGCGCGCGCGCTGCGCAGGAAATGAAATCGCGTCCGACATGCTTATTGGTCTATTCTATTGTGAAGTGCGCTCGCGCATTGTTGTGGATTCAATCTGTTTTGACATTCCACAAAATTTTCCCTCTATATAACTATTTCGTTGTTATGGTATAGAGACTTTTGTGCTCGTACAAACAAAGTCTACATAAAAAAATATATAACACCTATTTTTTTTATATTACACCGTATAAAACAAAAAACCCTGAATTCATCAAGATTAGGACAGAAAGGATGCAAAGCCGCTATTAAATTATACAGGATGTGAGGAAAAGTATCATTAACCTTTAAACCACATACTCTACCCCAAAGAGTAATATAAGTATATTAGAAAAGAGAACCCACTCGTGGCAACATTATGCATCCACCTTATGTCAAATTGAAGGCTAGCTAGCGCCATCTATGTTTCACCGACAATAATTCAACCTATACTATACATACATACTTATATCTACTCATACCGATGGATATTATTGTTTTGAATGCTAGTTTTCGTTCAATCCCGCACCGATCGAGTGAAATTCCAGTATCCTTACTATTCCTGTAATCTAAACATTGGTACAACAAACAACAAAAACTCCAGAACATCACTAAATCGGCACGAAATTGAACGAAAACTACAAACAACCCGCACATTACGCAAGATAGGTAGCCATTTTGTGAATTTGTCAATTTGACATTGATATAGACAATAAAATCTTTTTTTTCATAGTTCTGCGAAATATTTAATAGATGGCAGCACATTTTATGCAAACTGAATCGGAAAAAGCCACCAAAAGGCGAATGTCCTCCGCCTGCTCTACCCATCAAACTGCTGCATCAAACAATCTGCTGTTTCATACAGTCGTGTAGGCATTGCAGTTTAGTATGGAAGAACATTTTTTTGCGCTAACAGGTTTGCTCCCATAGTATAAGTTGTTCAGTTTGATAAGTAGATTATGTGGTTTAAAAAAAACATGTTTTATTTTTAGTTATGGTTTTGTTGTAATATTAGATTTATTATTAAGCGTAACGTGTACACTTGTGGGGGAGATATGTGGGGTACCCACATTTTGCATTTAACTCAGCGGTTCACCAGCAAGTAGGGAACCGCCGATCTGTATAAAATTAGGAACATTTCATTGAATAAATCAGTACGCACCGATACTCGAACCTTTCACTACAACTGCCCTAGCCACCAAAGCAACCCTCACACACGCCGCACAACCGATCTCCAAAGCGTGCGTATATGTATGTTTGTAAGAAGCTTAACTCCTTAAATTGTTTTAAATATATTCAGTTATTTTAAATATATCTAATTTTTTAATTTATGACAGTATAGTTAGTGTTTAATTACTTCTCTTACCAATCAGTACGGTATAAAATAATTGCGCTGCAGCAGTATAATTATTATTTTAAGTTTTCATTATCTATGATAAATAGTTAATTTTAGATACTGTCTAATTTGACTAATGTTTTGTGATACGCTATTGTGTATTCAATTCGTTTCGAACAATAAAATCTAACATTTCGCAAACAAAACAACGAACAATATCCCATCCCATTTTACGCAATTAAAATCGAGCTGCAATCCTTTCAAAACAGTTGCAATAACAAAGTAAAAACTGACAATAATTCGTGAAAAAATACTAAATTAACTATTATAATTAGAAATCGATCAAGCATCGATCGCTACGTCACGGCTGCGCGCGCGCCGGATTCGAAATCGCAACCGATCAATTAGGGCGAGCCGTGATGCGTAGCGTACCGCTTTGCACGTCCGTTGTTGGCAAACGGTCCTAAATCATTTTTCCTATTGATATTTAGGGCGGTGTTTCTAAATTTGATAATGAGCGGAAGCAATCTTTACCAAAGTAATTTGCATCAATTTTGCATGGAAATTATGTACTTACCCCTATGCCAGGCGATAAGTTAAAGGTAAAATGTCACGCATTATCTTTCATACACCATCATCATCAGCCTACACAACGTATCTATTACCAAATTAACGTGAAAGACTGAAACAACTCAATCCATAAATATGTAAAAGGTTTGATGAATTTTAATTGTACTTCGTTAAATTATATGCCTTAGTATATAAAGTCAATAACAACAAATCAGTCGGAAATATAAATATACAAAATATTAAGAATAGTAAGTAAAAATGTATCCTAAATAATATTGAAAAATTTAGAAAGATAGAAAATAGAATATCTAATAGAAAATTAGAAAGAGAGGTATCAAAACTATTAAACCTCAACCAATCAACTATTCGGCGTGATGCAGACACAGCTTAGTTATGGCGTGGCGTGAAGATGAAAAAGGATTAAGAATATTTGATTGATTGATTGATTAATTAATTTTATTCCAAAAAATAAGTTTAGGCGGACGAGGACGCCAGCAAAAAAAAGTAAACTATATTTTCGTTCAAAAAAAAAATAATAGGTCCCAAGAGTTCCAAAACTACTCCTAGAAACTCGTTGTCAAGGCCTCAAATATTAACCATGACGTCCTTACGGACCTTAAGTAAACGTTATGCCAAAATAAAGTATTCCGTTAGTTTTAATTATTGTATTTTCTAATCTGTTACCAATGACGTGTAGTCTGTTACTGTAGACCATGGATACATTTTTTATATTCACAATGAGCCTATAAGCTCGATTGATGGATTTAAAGTGGTCATGAAACCAATGATGCAATACGCTCAAACCGAAATTAATAATGTACTCTTCCCTTGAAGAGACCTGAGTTGTAGGTACTACGCTAAGAAAATGACGTAAGGACAACGCAACGCATTCTTCTGATTGGGCAACGATATAGACTGCCACTCTATTATTGATTATTTGTGGTTGGGCTATTGCAAGCAAGCGTCGTTGCAACACTGAGACCAGCGCTGGTCCTTTGTATTCGCCCCAAGCTCACCCATATTTTACGCATACCATCGAACTTCTAGTATTTTCTTTTCATTCTCGGGTATGCAAGTTTCCTCACGATGTTTTCCTTCACCGCCGAGCTAGTAAATGATAAATACAACCGTACATAAATTCCAAAGAACTTAGTGGTACAGGCCAGGAATCGAACCGCGGCCTCATGATTGAGGCGCTAGCTCTCTACCGTGGGCTGCCACTCTAGCCGGCTTCGGCAGCACCACTTTCATATGTCTGCAGTCTATAGATAATACAAGAATTAGCATCATTGCCTTTCCATTCCTGACTTTTAAATCATGATGAATATTCTGTGCTGTACAACAGGAGCAACTTCTTTCGGATCTATCCTTGAAATGCCTTGCATGGATGTCTCCCCAGTTATGAATACTCTCACCAGAGCTGTAAGGGTGCTGTTACATTAGTACACGGGTATTTGATGCTGGATAGCCAAGGTGAATAATACGTGAAGAACGACATTGTCCAACTATTAAAATATAATATTTACTTATAGTTCTTTTGGCTGGTACAAACTATTCGACGAGAGTTGGTGAGGGTTGAAAATTATAACCAAACATAGGTCAATCCAGAGTGTCATTATAAGATTACAGGTTGCGACTAGATAATCACTGAACAACATTTAAAAAAAAAATAAGTGACGGCATACGTGCATCCACTTTTACGCACGACTGTATTTTGCCTACATCGTGCAAAGGAAACGCCATAAAACACGCGAGCCGCGCCCTGAGCCCGGCCAGCACGTAACGTAGGGAAATAGCTGAAAACATTCTATTGACATACGCTTGTTTGCCCACATAGCCTCACGAAAACCTTAAACACTTTCATTACCAATGAATTATGTTTGAACGGTAGAAAACTTACTAACGAGGTACGATTCACGCAATGTGTTTAACTTTTATTTCCAACGATAATATGCGTTCTCATTAAGACCAATTTAAGACCAAATAATGCGAGATACTAAAGATTTCTAACCTGGAATTCACAGTTTTAATTCACTGTTACGAAGGAAATTGTTTTTTTTTTATATAAAAAACTCTCTCAATTTTCAGTATGGATTTTATCGAAAGCTGTCGCGCGGCCACTTTTAGCGATAGTTAAACAAAGTTCGTGATTTATATTCGAAAATTCTAAAACCTAAAAGCTTTCTAGCATAATCAATCAGGTCTATTTTATATTAAGTCCTTTTCAAAATCATTTGACGACCTGAATTTTGTTTTTAATATTTAATACCATGTCGATTATCGCTAGGAAAGTTTGAGGATCCCAATATAAATAAATAAATGCAGCTATGACAACATAATCGCCTCAAAAAGATATTAATCAACAAACGCGGGGTTTTATCAAAATGACACAACATGAATACATTTTCATATTAGGGTAGACGGAGTCACGGAAAAATGTAATTTGAGCTCGGGTTGTCTTATAGCACTCCTTTATTTGGCTTCGCGTCGGTCTACCAAAGCTTATATTTATTAAGGAAATGTATAGGTAAATAAATGCTAATTCCTTTTCAAAGGTTAAATTCATATATAGGTACAAATATTATAGGTACTGTCTGTAGACCGTTCTTGTATTAGTGTGTATAGTAAAGTGCTAAAAAAACATAATAATAATAATGATATCGTCGATCAACGTATATTTATAGCTTCAAGGAATGGTTGGGCAGTACCTGAAAGCTCTGCAGTCAACAGAAAAATCAACAAATTTTGCTGGAATTTTCGAGGAACAACAAAACCACCGGAATGGTTCCGAAGCTTGAACTTCAGTGAACAATAGGTACCGTACCACAAAGAATCATCATGATCAGTCTAATATACAACCCAATGCAGGGCACAGACCTACCTTCAGAAAGGGTAGCAAAAAATACTAACTATTAATTAATACTACGTTTCGAGAAGGCCACAGCCACAACATAAATCGCCAGTAATATGCTGGAGACTCCGAAATTCGTCGATTTTGGCGCACATGTCGTGGTTGATAGCGGCAACACTGAAAAACGCAGTGGCTGAAAGCCATTTGTGCGGTTGTCGCCTGGTGCTTTGCTGTTTGTGACGATAAACATAAGATAGATAAATTCTTATAAGCTGGATCAATGATGGGGGTTAACTCTGTTATTGGCATTATATTTGTACAATAATGCCGGCCGGGAAGACGGACGGTGGACCAAAGCAATTGCAGAGCGTTGCGTTGGCCAGGAGAGGGTCGGAGGTCAGTAGGCAGACCACCAGCACGTTCGTCCGATGACATTTTGAGGGTGACGGATTCGCCTTGGACCAGATTAGCACAGGACCGTGAGGAATGAATGACGCAATAAAAGTGAGGTCTACGCCCAGCAGTGAATTGATGTGGGCTGATTTGATATGAAAATGTTAGGTATAAATAGTTACTTACCAAATATTTCTTGTTCCTTGCCAGAGATTGCTTGTAATCGAGGCGAATTACAATTCGATATGTATAGTTGTCAATATGAATATTTTGAAAACGTTTTACTATTTAAAGGTATATTTAAGATCTAATTTAATACTACAGGCACAGCAATGATATGTATTTCGGTTTGATTTATATTAAAAGCTAATTCATTAATTTTGTTTAGATAAAATTTTGTATTAGTTTGTTTGGTTAACAAATTTAGTCAGTCATTGCAACATGTTTTTACAGCTATGGTTCTTTCACTTGATATTGAAGTGTAATCAGTCTCCAGGTTAGTTCTTCGTCCATCCCACAGTTCCACAGTCCACTTTTAACATTGCCACTTTACTCACAGTTAATATCCTAAGTTATGGCGGCTTGTTCTGTTTAGATTGGTAACCTTACTAAAACGCCTACAAACAAACACAAAATAACTGAATTCTTCAATAATTTTGGATAGAAAACAACAGGGTTTTAATTAGAATTGAGTTCAAATAGCATTATAAACAATTTAGTAATGAAATAGTGGATATTTTGGTATGTTTTCTTCTAGAATAATATTGGTTCGCTGTGATTTTCTAAGCGTGCTAGGGTGACAGGAATGTCAGACGGCTTCGCACATGCGCAGTCCAGAGTTGGTTTGACAGGTTGCGTAAAAGGAAACGTCGATAAAACAGCGAAAGTCCACCAAATCAAAGAGTTTGTTACAAAATGAAAAATCCTTTTCTTTAGTTCCGTTTTTACGTCGACTAGACATATATTACCATACAGGGTGGAACAAAACACCCTAGTAATACTTAAGGGGGTGCTTCAAACCATCAAACTGAACAACTTTCAATATGGAGCTACCTTTGAAATCGCGAAAAAAAAATCTGCCGTCCCATACATTTGAGTCGAGTCGGTATTGCATTTTTTGTATGAAAAATCTGTTTTTTTTTTCACGATTTCGAAGTTGGCCCAATAGTGAAAGTTGTTCAGTTTGATGGTCTGAAGCACCCCCTTAATTTTTACTAGGGTGTTTTGTTACACCCTGTATAAAGTGTTCGGAACTTCGGACAAAGCATAAGCATAGCATATGCTCACGGCTATATTCCCCGAGGGGGTAGTCAGAGATATTCTGAAACTTCAGAACATCCACGTTTCACTAGTAGTACCGAAACTCTGTCGGAAACTTCGGACAAAGTGATATCAAAATATGTATAGATCCCATAAACCAGAAAAAAAACATAGGTGTTTTAATATTGGCTATTAGCTTTTGCCCGTGTCTTCGTTTGCGCGAAAATTTGAATATCGGAAAATCCCAGGTAGCTGGAAATAGGTATGGTCTATACCTGGACCTGGAGTACAAACTGCCTTATTAGTGGTGAAACATGACAAATACTACTTGGCGGTCGGTAATGTTCAACTTCTTTCGTACGTTTTGATCATAAACTTAATTAGTAATATTAAGTTTATGGTTTTGATAGTCGTTGTTGGTTTGACCTTGACCCAGGAAGGTGGCATAGGTAAGGTATTGTCTGTTTGACCCTTTCTAATTTCTGAATTCTCTAAGTTTCTAATCCAACGACGAAAACAATCGCGCGTTATCCAGCGCGGAAATGTGGCTGGTGTGTTGGGGTCCGGTCCCTTGTTCCGGGTGAGATCCAGGACGAAGGGGTCATGTAGAGCTCAATTTTAATTTCTTCTTTATTCTCTTTTCGTTTTCTATCATACTGTTCAGCTTTAAGTACCTAGTCGTCTAATTTTATACCTATACCACAGAATAAGAAAAAACTAACTAGTCCATCCACGAAATCTCGAAAAAGAACGCTGTTTCATACAAAAATGCAATACTTATATGGGACCGAAGATTTTTTTAACGTTGTCTCCATAGTGAAAGTTGTTCAGTTTGATGGTCTAAACATGGTCTAAACTACCCCTTCACATATTAGTAGGGTGTTTATATTATATTGTATCCCTTCATATAAGGTAAGTGTTTTTTTCCTTTACGTTCTGACCACCTGTTATGGCGGATTTCCTTGAACTTAACCGTGGGAATATATGAACAGTAAAGGCTTCATTTAAAGCTGGTGAAGCTACTTGACAGCACTTAATATATTTTATGTATAGGTTGTTATTGATTTTAATTTCCAATTATATTATAAGGCGTAGCAGTTTGCTACGTAAAATAGCGCTACGAAAATATTTTGCTACGCGTCGCAAGCCGTAGTACGTGGATATTTTCCAAAAACGTTACTCGTAGATATCTTCTACGTAGATCTTTAGTTTTATCATAAATCTTCATCATCATAAGCCTACAAGGTCCTTTTTAATATACTGGCGGTTTTTAATAGGATGATGAAACTGAACAACGTTCTCTATGGGACCAAAGTCGAATTCGAAAAAAAATACGTTCGAGTTGATTTGCAGCTTTGTATGGGACAGCTATTTTTTTTTGCGATTTCGACTTTGGTCCCATAGAGAACGTCGTTCGGTTTGATGGTGTGATCATCCTCATAAAAACCGTCATTATTTTAAGCTAAGCGCGAACCTATTATTATGTATACGTCCCACTGCATGGCAAAGGCCTACCATCGAGGAGTACGTACTCCACGCTTACCCAATGCGGATTGGTAGACTTCACATACGCGTCAGAATTTCCCTCTTCAGCATATATTTTTCCTCACCTTTCGAGAGCAGTCGGTATTAAGTATATAAGCTAAAAAAACTCATAAACTTTATGCTCATGGAATTCGAGTACAAAAAATATAAAACCACTTTTCTAGCCGATGATACAATAAGGTCATGCATGACTCATGGGTCAAATAAAGTTCCATATAAGTAGAGAAATATATAAATTGTACTTACAATAAACTTACAACGTGTTAAAAAGGCAGCTTGCGTGCGTTGAATAAAAAGCATTATCTGGAATAAATAAGTTTTTCAACACACTTGCTCATAAAATGGCCCTTATTTCACCGCAATTAGGCACATAATGACACCTATAATCAAACTGTGACTTTTTCATTACTATTATTCACAAGTGAGTTATAGGTTTTTTATAGTAGGTATCTAAACTTCTTGGTTGAGTTCTTGAGTTGCTTTGTTCTTAAAAAAAGTTTCGATACAAAAAAGATCATATTCAATAGTACAAATAAATTCTCTAAATAAACTTTTTATTTACTAAATAAAATGATTTTTTATTATTATTTTCATCACAAGTGTGTTGAAAAACGTCGTATGGTACACGTGTGTATTGATGATTACCGTCCTCGGCTCTCTTAAGACCCTCGCCTACGGCTCGGGTCTCAATGGCGCCTCAGCGGTAATCACCAACATTACACACTTGTACCATAATGTACTATTATAATTGATTAATGGAGCTTATGATGTTATGATTAACTTATAGAACGTCGCTAAGCTGTAAGTAGGGTGTAGGTCAAATTGTATATACCATCATCATCACAGCCCATCGAACTGAACAACTTCCACTATGAAGACAACATTGATTAAAAAATATGCTGTTTCATGCAAAACTGCAGTACCTACTAAACCCTTTTAATACAATTAGGCGAACTAGGTCTTCTTCTATGCACGTCATTTTGCATTCACATATTTCTTTCTAAATTAAGAACATAATTTTAACACTTATTTTTATCATTATAGCTAGTAGCTACAAAGAAAAAATCCGTTCATTAAAACAATCACGCAACGATAGGGCATTGACGGAAAAATAATCGTTCATAATACAATGTATATTTCTATTCTCGGTGTGGTTGAAAAAAATATAATTATGAAAAATAATAAAAAGTCACGCCATGCATAAACACAACATCCGTAAAGAGTTTTATGTACAATTATACACTCTCCACAGCTATATATACATTTATTTACGTAGCGCTTTATTGTGTCTCCATTTTTCTATTTTTGTCAGAATCAATATTATGTATGTTCTAGAGTTAACCCGCGACTTCGTCCACACAAATTATATACCAGATTTTAAGTCAGATCATAAGCTATCAAACAAAAAAGTTTCATCAAAATCGGTTCAGTAGTTTTTGCGTGATGCTCGATCAAACAAACAAACAAACAGACAGACAAAAAATCCAAAAATTGGTGCTATGGGATCAGGGACACCTAAAAACCATATCGTAACTATTTTTTTGTTAATATCTTCAATGTACAGACACACTTTCTGTTACAGTTTTATAATAGTTTAGATAGATACCTATAGGTACACTCTTACAGTGGAGTATGTTGCTATTGTAGCCATTCTCAAAGTTCGAGCAGTGTTCTAAGACCGATGATAATGATGATGATGGATAGAGTTTTTACCCGACTGTGCCAGAAGGAGCGTTATGGTTTTAACTACTCAAATAGTCTACAAAAGTACCTACTCCAAAATAATGTTTGTCGTATTTAGTTATATTATAGTCAAAAAAATAAAATTGTCGCACTAATGTTCTTTGTTCGGCGGGAGCGTCACGTTGTTATACTATACATACATAATTAAATTACGTTTTTATTAAATACGTTATTAATTACGTTAATTACGTTAACATATAATATTATTGAATGAATGAAATATACTTTATTTACACCAAAAGAAAATACAATGCACAATAGGAAACATAACCTGAATATGGTACAAATAAGGCGGTCTTATCGCTAAAAAGCGATTTCTTCCTTCCTTTTTCTTATTCTGTGGCGTGGAACAAGAAATACGTTTGTCCATTGTTATAGTCAATCGAATTACGTTCTAGACTTGGAACAAGAAGTTCGTTTGTCCATTGTCATTGTCATATCCGTCTTACGTACACACGGCGACACATCAAGTTATACGTTTTGCTATCCACGCGCGGCCAGCTTATGTTGGTTTTGTATAGCTTGATGTGTCGCCGAATGTACTTCTTGTACCAACGTTATACGTTACATAATTAAAATCACGACCGTACCCTTTAGGGGAGGTCAAAAACTATGCTACAGTACAGTTGAACTTGTTGCTTAACAGACTCAGAACTTAGGGTCAAGACTAGAGATTTTCCCTGAGGGGGGTAAAAGCCTCCCAGCTCATAGCTGCTGCCCCAATAGCAAGACTCACATTTCTCGTGGCAAGGTCGGATCCGAAAGTTCTTGCTTGGGATTTTTAAGGAGGTTGTAAAACGCGATTATCTCATAAACAATAATGGTATGAGTGCTTCAGCCCTTGCATACCTATACATCTGGAGCGAGCGAGAATATACCAGATAAACAAAAAAAGTTTCATCAAAATCGGTTCAGTCATTTTTGCGTGATGTTCGTTCAAACAAACAAACAAACACACAAACAAATAAACAGACAGACAAAAAATCCGAGATATGAAATCAGGGATACCTAAAAACCATATTGTAACTTTTTTTTTTATATCTTCAATGTACAGACAAACTTCCTATTACAGTTTTATAATAGTTTAGATACTGTTATATCATTGTATACACCTACTTATGTACAATTGAATAGGTTAGAATAGGCGCAATAATAATAACAAGTAGGTACAATGGTAGGTACCTTTAAACTTGCGTAGTACTTAACAGTATATACTGTTAGTTACCATGCATTGTAATGATGTACTTACGCAATAAACAGTCTTAGATTGACGGTTATTGATGGTTTATAGTTCCTGGTGAACTCTAATGGGCCGGAACGGACAGTTTTGTAACTATACCGTTATGATAACGATGCTATGCGGATGGCTAGAAGGCAATCAGTAACGCTACCATTGGCAACCTTGTAGACCATAATTGTCTGTTTACTTGGTTATGGATCTAAGTTAAGAGGATAGGCGGGCTGAAATGGAAATTTTGGAGAAACGTCACTTTTTGGACTGTATACGTATTTGTCCGATCTGCCCCACCCTTTATGGGTGCCGCCCTACCAATACACCCCGCCGACTAGAGGGCGAAAGAGACAACTGCAGCTCAGACCGATTTTATCTACATAAAATCGACGAATTTCCTCCTCCAAAACTAAACCGGTTAAATAATTCTTTCAAGAATAATATGAGATAGACTTTAATTGGCTATGTATGTATGTTTTGCTTTTTTTGTTTATATTCGTCAAATTTGTTTGCTGGATGTCTGAAAACGGGACATAGCAGAGGTAACAATTTATTTTTGCTCTAATGTAATTATCCTGGGGAATACGTTTGTATGGAAAAAACGGTACCCGCCTAAATTTGCCGTGTAAAATTTAATCTCAAATTATTCATAGATTAGGGGTTGGTAAAACGCAAAATCCGTTTACTCTAGAGTAACCGGCGACTTAATCTAAGAATAAAATTTACTCGCGTTTGGTCGAATCGGGCCTTAGTCGATTACAGGTTTTTGGAGTATCCGAAATTAAATCATGAGTGGTAGGTTAACATAAATAAATACGTACCAAGACAAACCATAACATGAAAAGCACATGATGAAAAGGTAGGTAGTTGCAACGAAACTGTTGTTACAGGAAAATAATTTTTTCCCGCTATTCCAAAAAATATTCTAAAAAGCTTTCCTATACTTTGTAGCCTTTGACTATTTATTATAAGGACTAGCCTTGCGGTAGCATTTCCCCTCTGCCACGGTATAAGATTAATTGACCATGTGCATTTACATTCAATTTTATTCCTTATCACTAAACGAGACAGCCTATAATAGCGAAACAATAATTTCGAACTTAGAACGTTTGGGGTTCACACGAGACTTCTTTTCATGATTTTTAACGTTCAAAATTAGAATCTAAAATTATGGGGAATAAAATCCAAAGTTGCGGATTTCGTCTTACCTCGCCCCCCGCAAAAAGTGGCAGAAATGTTTGTTCGTAGAATTACACGCAGGGACTAGTCCCTATATAAGTAGTCAAAGTTTGTAGCTTAACTCAGAATAAAAAAATATAGTTTGGTAGGAACTTTTAAAAATTTCCTAGTTTTGGTAATGTTCTAACATTTTGAAAAAATATTTAAATCTAAAAACATTTCATTTCTGTCTACTATAATCGTGACTTTTGGGTAGAATTCATAATCCTAACCACAAACATTTCTAGGCCCAGTTAAAAAAACCTTCAACCCCACTTTACGATTCAGGAGGCTATGTAAAAAGAATTAAAAGATAAGCTCATCGCAGCAAAGTATCCTCCGTGGAGCACGTTGTTTTCATATGAAAAAGTAAGCATGTGTTGTGTGTATTTACAAAACCAGCCCTAAAGCCCCGAACAATTTGCATTTTGTATTAATATTGAAGAATAAGCACTATGGTTAGGTACTCGTATGTTCAAGATGAAATGTATTTTAGCTACATCCGTTTTGTTAGAATGTGCTTTTGTTTATATCTATACTATTATAAAACTGTAACAGACGATTGTCTGTACATTGAAGATATTTAAAAAAAAATTACGATATGGCTTTCAGGTGTCCCTGAATCCATATCACCAATTTTTGAATTTTGTGTGTTTGTTTGTGTGTTTGTTTGGGTGTTTGTTTGTGTGTTTGTTTGTTTGAACGAGCATCACGAAAATACTACTGAACCGATTTTGATGAAACTTTTTTTGTTTGATAGCTAATGATCTGACTTAAAATCTGGTATATAATTTGTGCGGACAAAGTCGCGGGTTAACGCTCGTACTATTATAAAACTGTAACAGAAGATTGTCTGTACATTGACGATATTTCAAAAAAAATTACGATATGGCTTTTAGGTGTCCCTGATTCCATATCACCAATTTTTGGATTTTTTGTCTGTCTGTTTGTTTGTTTGTGTGTTTGTTTGGGTGTTTGTTTGTTTGTGTGTTTGTTTGGGTGTTTGTTTGTGCGTTTGTTTGTTTGAACGAGCATCACGAAAAAACTACTGAACCGATTTTGATAAAACTTTTTTTGTTTGATAGCTAATGATCTGACTTAAAATCTGGTATATAATTTGTGCGGACAAAGTCGCGGTTAACGCTCGTAAGTTTATAAATTGAACAGATTTTATAGAAGGTATGTAGCAGACACTGATGATGATGCTTCATGGCCGTATTTGACCATACCGACTGATTATGGCTGTGGAAATTAATTCAAAGAACACTAACTAAAGAAACGTGAGTGGCGTCTGTTTTTTATTTATTTAATTTAGGGCCGATCGGCCGATTTTTCAATTGTCCAGCTATCCAGGAAAATTGCTGGAAGAGCGTAGTTTCCTTGTTCTTAGGGAAAAACCAGGAAGGTGGCATCATGGTGGCATAGGTATTCAGAAAAACCAAAAAAAAAAATGGAATCACTACGTACGTTTGTAAAAACCAGGAAGCTGGAAATAGATAGCTATTGTCTATAGGAAAAACTCTCGTTGTTTTTAAATATATTAACTGAGTTTGTAAAATAGGCACCAAAGAGACTTTATTGGGATTATTTGGGATTTCGGAATAAAAACTATATTGACTCTACAATTTTTTTAATTTAACTGGCAAGATGTCTTGAAAAAAAATATATCAAAAGCCATAAAAATTAAAAAGGAAGAAAACTTTTTTATTTTTAATTGGAGTATTTGGCATAATGTAATTTTTTTTCTGACAGATAGTTGCCAGTTCTGTATTTCTTATAAGTAATGAAAACTCTTTGGTTGTATGAAAAATATGTAGACGTAGGTATAAAATCTTTTTGAATGCCCAAAATGTTTTTTTTACTTCTCTCGGTTCATCAATAGGAAATGGTATCCATATATTCAATCCATGATCAATCCTAATCGTAATTTCAATGCTAGGATTCATTTGAGAATTGTGTGGAAAACTTTGAACCAAGATAACTTTGAAACTATATATTGTATAAGAAACAAATTTAAAGCACAGATATTGGTTTCTAGATAGTGTCTAAAAATGTCATTTATTTTAAATGGTTAGTATTGAAATTATAACAAGACTGCGTTTGTTTGGAGCGCGCTCCGAATTATATCGGAAAATCGGAGATCGTAAAAAGCTTAAAATGTTTGTCTAAACCTACAGCTAAGTATGTAGGTATGAATAAATATAACTAAGCACAGTAACCAAATTATACAGCTAAAAATACCAATCATAATTTTATCGTCCATTGTTTATTGTGAACAACGAGCTAGCTTCAGCCTTGACTGGGGGCCGCTAAGAAAAACAATTAGAAATCAGACTCGAAAACCTTTGCGTGCTACCGAAAACAATTAGTTCTAGTTTGCCTAGCCTGCTAGGTCGAAACCTAATTAGCAAGATTAACACTTTATGTAATCTTATGTAGACTAAGTGAGAAGAGTCAGTCGTATAACGTTTAAAATGGGACGTTAGGCCCCTTGTTAACGAGTCGGTATTCCGCCGGGGCTACACACGGTTTTAAACCGGACCTACGTCCGGTCGTCAGTTATGTATGGGAGACACTATGAAGGTTTATTAACGAAGCCGGCGCTAGCGATGGTCCGGCCACGGCGCGCACCGTGTCTAAGTGTAAGTTCCGTGTAAGCTCCGCGCGGTCCCGCCTACCTACGCAATATGGAAATAATTGTATAAATTATTAAAAATTTTCTGAAATGAATCTTTTTTAATTCGATAATACTTACCAAAGTTTCAGTCACATTTCATAAGTTCCTCTTAACCAGAACATGAAAAGCATAAAACTCTTGTCTTTCAGCTAAAATCTGATGGATCCAATACAATTTTTGTAAAACTTAATTTTCTTTTCGTAATTTAAATTTTGTATAGGTATTAAAGCGATCTTTTTTTTTCTGCTTTGCACTGAGCATGATTGGGATTTAAGCGTGCGCACGAAACGAACGTAACAACGAAAAACGACCGAATGAGGCCGCACTTCAGCCGGCTACACGCCGGGTACAAACCGTGCTCGTGAACAGGCTTAGCCGGCGCCAGCCCGGCACCGGACCGGGTAGAAACCGTCTCGTTAACAAGGGCCCTTAGATATTCTAAATAAGTAAAATAAAATTTTACAGTTAGGTAAGTATCTAGTACCTACCCTAGAGCTAAACGGTCGTTAAAGGCAATATTTTGGCAACTACCTTGTTGCTCTGAGACGGTAGCGATTCAAAAGAAGTACTGCACTGGATAGTTACTTTACTACATAGATAGATAAGTATTACTTAATGTATTTGTAAGCTATAGAACATGGTATTTGAAGGCAGCAATGGGTTAGCTTAAAAGTCATTGGTTAGCATGGTAACAAACAACAGATTTAGTGTATTGGTAATTCGTATGCCATGTGAATGCAAAAGACATATTACAGACCTACAGGATGTTAGGGTACCTAACGGTTAACAGTTGCATTACTTTAAGGGGTGATTTTACCCATGATACTGAACCACTTTCCCTAAACTAACCTATAGGAAATTAGCAACAAAAATTTTGAACTTTCCATACTAAATGCAATCAACTGATCGAACGTTTAATATGAAAATTTTAAAAATTTCCGCGAATTTCCCTTTGTCCCTTTGGGAAAGTAGTTCGGTGTCATGAGTAGGTAAAGTACCCATCAAAGTAATGCAACTGTCTACCCTAATATTTATTAAATCATAAGTAAGGCTAAGTATTTCAAATCATAATGATTTAAAACATTTAAAATGATCTCGCATAACGCGTGCGCGTGGGCAACCCAATCCGCGCATCCAAGATGGCGCATAGAGCACGGCCGGCGCTGCGCACACGCCATGTCCGCCACGCTTGACCAGCCAAGCGCGAACTGTTTTTTCTACATAAACATTGTTCGCAATAGAGAAATCGACGGGCGTAACAACGGCCATTGTTGTACGCCGGTTAAACGCTGAAGATATTAGAGCGTGATACTGTAAAATAGTAAAACTGTAATGCTTTGAATTACATTTAGAACCGGCTGCAATGAGCCCGATGTTATAGACACCAACGGTTTTACAACTGGATTGGTTCAACACTCATTCCCACGACCGTAGCATACTGACATCAGTGTTGGTTGCGCTTGATTTAGAGAAAGAATCTCTCTCTCTAACTTAAACATGTTAGTAGAATTTTAAGAGGTTCAAACACTATGACTATGACAGTTTACGTTTCTAACAGAGGGATATAGACATGACGAAACCAGAACATGACCAAACCGAAACATGACCAAACCAGGACAAACATGAGCAAATCAGAACATAAACAAACCAACAAATGACCAAACCAGAACATGGTTATAACCATAACATGAGCAAAGCAGAACATGACCTAAGCAAATTATGACCATACCAGAACATGACCAAACCGAAACATGATCAAACCAGAACATAACCAAACTGAAACATGACTAAACCAGAACATGACCTCCATCGCAAAGCTAACTATTTTCGTAAGTATCTACTTAGACAATTTTCTCTTGTTGTAGTCTTATAAAATGTGAATAATTAATACCAAATCATCAAAGATATCTATCTAGTTGGTAGGTAGTGGTAGCAAACTGACCACGAAGGAAGTTACAGGTATAAACCAAACCACACCAATATCTTAAGTAGGTGTAAGTTAATTACTAGGTAAGTGAAGTTTGAATGAGTGGCATCGTAAACTTTCGGCTTAGGGGTGTCCATAAATCACGTGACGTTAATTAGGGAAGGGGGCGAGGTTTGTCGACCAGTGTCACTTAGGGTCACGTAGAGGGAGAGGAGGGGTCTGAACAAATGTCGCGTGTCGCCAAAATCCAACTAGAGCCACTAATACCTATAAACCCAAATCGAGTCACACAACACCGATTATTCGAAGTTTCATGTGTTGTTAATGAATTTGAGGAAGAATTGATCGACCAGGACCGACAGAATGAACGACCGGGACGAGCTTGATAGGCTATATTTCCGTTGAGCAGCACGGCTAGCATGCCACCCACGACAAAGCGTTTAAAGGAGAAAAACGTCATGCGCGCTCTTTCTGGCATACGTAAAATAATAAAGATAGAACCACATCTCTATTTTTATCGTTTTCTCGGGGGTGGCATGCTAGGCCTACAAAACAGACGAAGAGACTTCTTTCTCATCCTGTTGTACACAGCGACTCTCAGCAGTACACACAGCGACACATCAAGTAGAGCTGTACAAAACCAAAATAAGCTGGCTGCGCGTAGGACGAGTAACGTATAACGTCTCGCGACCAGCTTATATTGGTTTTGTACAGTGGTGGACGAATTGCAAAATAGCGTAGGTATTTTTCTCCAGATTTTTGCTAATATTTTGCTTATTACTAATTGTTGAATTATTCCCCTTTTCAATTTCTCATGATAAAAGGTACGTGACATTATGGGACAAGGGGTTAACAAAATTGTCACCAAGATATAACTAGGCAGAGTTTATTGAAGTAAGTAGGTAGATAAGTAAATAGATAGGTAAGTAGGTAGGAAAGTAAGTAGGTAGGAAAGTAGGTAGGTAAGGTAGGTACGTTAAACTTACCCTGCTATCAACTACAAAACCAGTTTGTATATCGTTTCCTGTTGCTTATTATTCTTATGATATCCTTTGTTCAAGCCTGTTCAGGCGCATCCATTCAAATAACGTATATCTATGTGCATACGCAATGAGCGTGCCCGTATGCTACATTATCGATCTTTTGTAACTTACTCCTTCGTAATTAGGTTGGTAGTTTTTTCGTATTGCATTCATACGTTTTTAACAATTCAGATGACATTGTTGATACCTAGTGAATAAATGATGTAATACGATGGAGTAACATAATAATTATAATAACATTGTACGAGGGTATTGTATACGACCCGTTTGGTGCAGTGGTTACCACGCCGGACTGCCAAACCAGGGTTCGAATCCCGGTTTAGCCATGGATGTTATATGTTTGTGCGTTGTTGTACGGTTTCCATAATAAAAAGCCTATAGTGCTCGCTTGGGATCATTACGATGTATGTGCCTGTGAGTGTTATTTATTATTATTTAGGTATGTAAAGCCTGATCAGGAAAATAAATCACCTCGCCATGTAGGTTTCGGAAAATCAATGGAACTAATTTCGCCTAATTACAAAGTCGTCGTTGTCGATTGTAATATAGCGCGCCTAAGGCTTAATTTTCCAGAGGCTTTATTTAGGTATACTAAGTATTAATAAAACTGTAATAGAGCTGTTTGTTTCCTATGGTATTCCAGATAAAAATACGAAGCAAGTTAAGTACCAACTTTTTAGCAAAATCGAGAGGTCTCCTAACTCCCAAAAAATACTGATGATAAATTTAATAACAGAGTTATTAGGTACTGAATTAAAGAAAGAGAAAATCAAACGCTATTTAACTTTTTCCTAATAATTATAGAATGTCATTGTAATAATTCCTAATCCTAGTGGCAGGTACCTACGTCATATTATTATTGATTTCATAATCTATGACATTCTAGTTTCCGAGTTATCCACTGTCAAAAGGTAATTGTTGTATACTAGCCCAGTCATTTTACGGAGTTTTGTTAGGCGGGGTAGGGAGTAATTACTAATTGGACTTTTAAACTGTAACCGGAACCATTAAGTGACAAAAGGACTATCTTAAAACATATTATAAATAAAATCGCTACGCAACATAGAAATCAGAATTGTGTGTCCCAGAAGGATTATTAATTATTTATATTAATACCAATGCACTTATTTGACTTAGATTTAACAATATAAATTATTTTTGAGCAATAAAATAGAGCAATGAAATTTAAAAAATGAGGTATTTATTAGAAAAATCGTTTGTAGTATATGTATAATGGTAAAGCCTTAAATATGTGCAATAAAAAATTTACCATCAGGTTTTTCAGAACGAGATAATAGCTAAATTTTAAATTTGGAACTGTTGCAGACGTGTTTTTTTTTTAATTTTGGTACATTTCTAGGCTCAAATTGGCTCTTCAATATTATACCGAAAAAAAATTTCAATTACTAATTATTCCCGGCTCAAACTGTAAAATGACTGGGCTATACCTGGATCAGGTCGATTACGTCCTTTTTCCCGAACGTCCATTTCCCGGATTCGTCCTTTTCCCCGAACGGCCATTTACTCGAACGACCATTTCCCCGAACGAGCATATTCCCGAACTTTTCCCCGAACGGCCCTTTCCCCGCAAGGCCATTTCTATAACCGGTCATTTCCTTGCACAGACATTCTACGTGGTTTAACAAAACACCCTAAACATAAAGAAAAATAATCCATAAAGACATGTGTCTTAGTTCCCAGTACAATCGTTTTAATATTTTATTTCATCATGAAACAGATGGATACTTTTAATAGATAGTTGTCTATTAATTAAGGATTAGTAGGAGCCGTGTGGTCACTATTTTATGAAAACTTGAAGTTTAATTGTGGGACAAAATTAAAGAGCATAATTAAAAAGAAAATATTTGGTTTAGAGTGTCGGTGGTTCGTTGCGGAGAGGTGTGTGCACTCCATCACAGGGGTCCGGTTTCGACTGCTCTCAAATGGTGAAGGAAAAGTCCCGTGAGGAAACCTGCATACGCTGAAGAAGAAATTCTGATGCGAAAGCGAAGTCTACTGATTCGCATTGGGCACGCGTCGTGAACTGACGTTACCCTTAGAGTAGGCCTGTGCCCTGCAGTGGGATGTAGGTATATAGGCTGATGACGACGACACCGAATATCTACTCTAAATAATAATACAGAAGCCGTGTGGTTGAGTCTTAGAATAAACCACATCATTTATTTTCGTAGGTGTCGCAAGAGGCGATTGACGTATAATAGTACATTATGATACAAGTGAGCATAGTTGGTCATTACAGCCGAGGGGCGAGTGCTGCATACTAGCAGAGGCTGTAATGACTAACGCTTACGCGTTCCATACGTTTTTCAACATACTTGCGAGGAAAAAGTAATAACATTTCCTAAAACACAACTATTTTAGACAAATATTTTTGGAAAATGGCGCTGGGCTATGGCTGGTCTTTTTTTTCGAGATAGCTACGCGCTCGCAGGCGTTCGAGGAGGCAAAGACTTGACCGACATTCAACCAATGACATTTTGTTGCAAACAACCTAATATTAAAAACGTTATAATCTTACTATTTATGTATTTATAACATACATGAATGTTAATTTCGTTAACTAACATAAATTGTTCGGTGAAATGAAGCGTTTATTTATCATATGTTAACTAAAACAGGTTAATTTATTCAGAAAAAAAGTTTGATTTTTTTTTACATAAAAACTCTTTGCTGCGATTTAAAAATAAACTATAGAAAAAAAAAAGTAATATTACCGCACTAGTGCGATAATGTAATCATTTTCGCAACGCGTGTTCTATAAGCTGCATTATGTACCTAAAAGCGGTGCAATAAGAGCCACTTTACGAGCAAGTATGTTGAAAAGTTAGTTAATGTTACCCTTAGAGTTATAGCACTGCTATAAAAGTGAGCCTTGTTCCTACAAACGCGCAAAACCGCTGCTGGTTGTAGCAATATTTCTGTCCATCCCAGATTATGATCGTGAGTGTATATGTATTTCTTCAGCTTTTTTTTTGTGGGCCCCTCAGCCGTGGGCGACACCTATTACCACTTTTCACGTCATTCCATTCTGATATCAATATGCGATAAAGGTGAGACTTTGCTATAATGGACGCTTAAAAAAAGATGGTACCTACCTATATTTGCAGTTGTAGCAAACCTTCTGACCACCCAATCAAACTCAAATTAGTATCATATGTATCATATAGACCACCACGTTGTAAGTAGAGAAGATGCGGCCAGAAGTAGGGACTGTAATTTTATAAGTCTCATAAGTATACGGCGCTTTGGTGATTGGTGTCTGTTCATCAAACTAGGTACCTAATGTATAGGTACAATGTATAATTAGCAGTTAGAACCGGAAAATATCTTATTTACATTTAGCAGAATTTTTTTTGACATTTACATCATCATCAGCCTAGTGTACGTCCCATTACAGGGCATAGGCATCGGAGTTGTGTAGGCGTGGTAAGAAATATAATAAAAAATATAATTAAGAAAACGCACCGATTTGAGCATGCACAGCACCATAAACATAGAGGCAATGCCTTTTACGCACATACCCTTAATACTTAGATGTATGTTCATAGGTACTGTGGAGGCGTATCTCAGATGGTAATTAAAATAAAGCTTTACTGATTGTTTTACTTATTAATTTTATATTATTTTGCTTTTAGCCCTGATAACGATCTTCATCTTCCGACCCCCCATAATAATTGAAGCCCGCGCCGGGGTTATTCGACGTTCCAAATTTATTTCAAACGAGAGTTAACCCGCGATTTTGTCCGCACAAATTATACACCAGATTTTAATTCAGATCATAAGCTATCAAACAAAAAAGTTTCATCAAAATCGGTTCAGTAGTTTTTGCGTGATGCTCGTTCAAACAAACGCACAAACAAACAAACAGACAGACAAAAAATCCAAAAATTGGTGATATGGAATCAGGGATACCTAAAAACCATATCGTAACTTTTTTTTTGTTAATATCTTCAATGTACAGACAAACTTCCTGTTACAGTTTTATAATAGTTTAGATAAAAACCAGCCAGCAAGCTATGGCTATACAACCTCCTTACAGTACCTATGTGAAATGTGCATTACTACCTACATGTACATTACCTTAGACAAAATTCCTTAGTTTCTATCGCCTCCATCTTTATTACGTGCTTGTACTAAGTGAATTTTTAGATGTTGTTAAAACCACAACTTTTAACTCACATTTCGGTGATGAAAGTTAGTAAAGTCCTACGGTAATGGGGTAATATAATAACTTGGTACGAACAAAACTTTTTATGAACCCATTTAACATGTTTAACGCTTTTCTTTGTAAATGTCATTCGTGTAGTAAAAAGCCAGGGAAAGCTGAAATTACCTTCAGTTTTTTTTTTTTCATATTTCAACAGTCAAAGGTAATTGTGCCCTATGGCAGCGTTACTTCGAAAAAACCATTTGCTCTAGTTCGATAACAGCCAACAATAGTTTCCACTCGGTGGTTGTACTTTTTATTTCAGCTTGAAACACGCAAGTTTTATTTTCAGACACGAATGTCGTATATAAAAGCTACCCACCTAACTCTATAACTATAAATATGTAAATAAATTATACCCCCCTTCCAACATTATCACTTAAATTGTTAATACCTAACCATTATCAATGTTTATACCTAACTAAAGAAATTACACCTAATAATTTACTTACCTAAGTTACATACATACTGTTGCATACATTTGAGTCGAGTAGGCATTGCAGTTTAGTATGGAACAGCAGATTTTTTTTTTCTCCAATCGGTTTGGTAAAAGTTTTTCAGTTTGATGGATAGACTCTTAGTTTAAAAGGATGCTAATGATATCAATTTCACCCTTTATATTTAAAGGCAACTTATAGGCGATTTATTTCTATTTTTTTCTAATCTATAGTGATGTAAAAAACGTTTGTTTTTTACTTGTAAAATTGCTCGGCGTTCTACATTTGTCATCCAGTTGTAAGTAGTCAAGTGGTACTGTAGGAAATGGTGTCATAAAACTAATTCCCCGTTTCCTGATTCCTGAGGACGAGTTGTCCCTAAAACGATGTCAGTAATTACTGAGACAGACAACGTTGTGTGTTAATTACGTAGCATCGCAAGGTTTTACTTCCAAGCAATATTAATTACCTACCTACTCGGCCGACGCTTTTGAAACTGATCTTTACGAAAGATGAAAACCATGATGATTTTTTTTGCAATTAGACCTATCCTTCTCTGATTCCACCTCCACCATTGATCATTGTTGTCTTACAATCAGTATCATGGTGTTACTCATAATATGACCTTCTACAGGGTGTTAGGGTAATTTGCATTACTTTAAGGGGTAATGTAAAAAATGTTTGTTTTACAAGAAACATCACTGCAGAACCATTGACACAAAAAGAAGAAGAAGGGGTGATTGTACCCATGATACTGAAGAACTTTCCCTAAGAAACCTACAGGAAATTCGGAAAAAAAATTGTGGACTCCCCATACTAAATGCAATCAGCTGATCGAGTTTTTGAAAAGTCGAAATTTTTTTTTGCGAATTACCTATATGTTTATCGCCCCTTAAAGTAATGCCATTGTTTACCCTAATACCCTAGCCCTGCATATACCTATCTGAGTTCACAGTTTCCTCTCGGCCTGCCCTGCCCACCATAATGTAGCTGCAGAAAAGCGATCGACTACTTTCTGGACGACCAACACAGCATATACCTAGGTTTAATCTTTATCAATGAGTTTAATCAACCAATTTGAGTAGGCCACCTTAGAAACTAATATCACTGCAAACATTTGCAGTTAATTACCTATGTGAAACAGGTGAAGGTGTGAAGGTCTTAAATTTCAAATTAGTTGACTGTAGATAATTATGTAACATTTGCGTCTAGCGCGGCAATTCTGCCAATTTCATGTAGTTTAGAGTTTTAATCTCATGTACTGTTATATGGTCCAGAACAAATTAGAGCTTTACAAAATGGCGCAGCCACGTGCAAGCCGGTGAGAAGAAAATAAGTGACACTCGCGACCGTTCACCGTCAGACTTGCAGCGCGACTCGAATTATGCTTAACTAAAGTTAAGCTGCGACATCGTTCGCAAGGGTTCCTGTCATTGTAGCAAGATAAATGATACACCAGCTTTTAAGTCTAATCATAAGCTTTCAAACGCAACAAGTTTGATCAAAATCGGTACAGTAGCTTTCACGTCATGCGCGAATAAACAAAGAAACAGACAAAAATAATTGTGATTTGGAATCACGGACACCTAAAAACCATATCGTTATTCGATTTACAGTATTTTTTTCGTTTTATAATAATAGAGATAGCAACATAATTTGACATTTTGTAACAAAGTAATACCATAGGAAGTGCTGTGCCCTCTATAGTATAGAATAGGCCGTCACGGACTGACGACTGGTCACGCCTCTGTTGCTTCACCGTAATGATTCATTGAACAATGTATGTGTTTACGGATATGGTACACTATCATGGGATGTGACCACCATTCGTAAGGAAACTTTATGCAACAGATTTTTAAGTATTATGACGTTTAGGTAGAGCACTCTTGGAATAAGAGTGCTATGATTTAATGTATCTTCTATCTATCTATATCTACAGGGTGTAACAAAGAGGGGGTTAGGGTAAACAGTTGCATTACTTTAAGGGCCTATGTCGAAAAATAATTGAAGCGAAATGGGCGTGTGATAGCTTATATTACTGCCTACTGCGAAGAGAAAGAGATGGGGCGGCGCGCGCGACTGAAACGACGCAAGCGTAAAACAAACTTTATTTAATTGTGATTGTACTATTTATGTAAGTTCAATTCTGCTCTAATCAAAATTTGTAAATTATCAATCTCTTTTTTTTTAAATCAAGTCTCGTGTTTCTATTATTCACCGTTTAGCAGTTCCAAGCGTTTATCGATAAAGACGGAGGCTACTTTGGCTTGTTTTTCTATCGAGAAAATGTGTCCTTATCGTGTTTTTGCTATAATCAAAACTTCAAATAAATGTTCAATTTACACATATCCGCTAATCATAATCCTACTGTTAGTACTTTATGATATATGACGCTTTGAAGAATCCTATTTTTTTCACATCGCCTCTTAAGGGGTGATTGTACCCATGATACTGAACAACTTTCCCTAAGAAACGTATAGGAAATTAGCACACCATGTATACTTAAGAGGGTGGTTGTACCATCAAACTGAACAACTTTCACTATGGACACTATGGAGTCAATATCGAGAAAAATTTTAAAAATCAGTTGTCTAATACATTTTAGTCGAGTCGGTATATAAAATGTAGGTAGGTACTGTAGTTTTGTATGGGACTGCTGATTTTTTTAATTTTTTATCGATGTTAATTCCATAGTGAAAATTGTTCAGTTTGATGGTATAACCATACCCCCTAACCTTAAGTATTACTAGGGTGTTTTGTTACACCCTGTATACATAATATAAGTAGTTACTTCAACGGAAATCTGGCAAATGTAAGGCATAAAAATATTTGGTTTCTAGATACACACACAGATACTATAATAATAGTGTCTAAAAATTGTTAGGTACCCTTGCCTTGCATTTACCAGCAAGTCAGCAACTAGTTGTAGAGTACCTACCCACGTACCCACTACTAATTACTCATAGGTGGGGTACTTACTTGCAAAACCTTCGAGTAAAAACTGAATAACGCAAAATGCGTAGGTACTTACCTACCTGCTTATACATATATAGGCTATTAAATATATTTCGAACATTTTTCTTCCCCCTTTTATTACAATAAAATTAATGTTGCGTTTCCCGCTAACAAGCGTTTCCGCGACAAAATGGCGGGTGAGCGTCGATAGCTTTGAATGTTTGATACACTCGGCGCGGCGCCGCTACGACACGACGCAACGGCAAAGCGTGAATATACGTAACCAGGTACCCATGACCTCCGGCCTTCAAACAAACCATCCCCTATTTAATCCTAACAGTTAAACAGCAGAGTAGCAGGGAAGCTCTCCGTAAACTGGCAACGACGACGCGTACGACGCATTAAATATTTAACTTTAGCCTAGTTTTCATAATATCCCCTTTTGAATACAACGTATAATTCCATCTAATTGCCGAGTTAATGGCAGACCTAATTCTTTTTCACCGAAATGGGTGGTACTTGTGTGAATTAGGTAAATGGGGCATGGACAGTGCGTTATAAGCAGTTAGATACTTTATGCGAAAGCTGAAATTGTGTATTTATAGAGACGCATTATTAGCTAACTATGGAGAATCTCTATAGGTACTATGTTATGTACCTAGGCATAGCTAAAAGGTTTCATTAGGTGGTAGGTATACGCATTCTGGCAAATCAAGCACGTATCGACTTTTGTTTCGTTGGGGCATTTCATTTTCGGGGGGGATGTGCATAGAAAAAGAATGAAAAAGTAAGTGCTGTAATCACTTTTCCATACAAATATTCGGATTTGGGGGGGGGGGGGGGGGGGGGGATAAATCCCATCTATCCCCCCCCCCCCCTTGGACACGTGCCTATGGCAAGAACCCACCAAAAATCTGCCATATCACTGCACATGCGAATTGCTAATTAATTTGCTCATTAATTCTTATCTACTTCGTTGGTTTAACTATAACTACAGCACCTAGGTACCTACAATTTCATGAAATAGTAACAGAAGCTTTTGTTTGCATTAGCTACCTACATAAAATTAATAACAACCACATAGCATGATGTCGGACGAAACACGCGAATCTACCATTTCGTTTGTGATTTGTTCACTTTTGTTTCAAACCTTTATTGAAAGCTTTCATTTACTAACGAAAGAATAATAGTAACGTTTTGCGAAAGTGATTATGGTAGTTAGTTTATTTACCTATATAAAAAGTTACCCTAGGCAATGTAACTACCTACTGGTTCTTTCTGATTAGCTCACGAACAAATCACGTATCAATACCAAATCTGTTATCTGATAACATCAGTTTTCTATTACCATAAAAATAGAAAATATTTAGTGTTACTATTATTATCTATTCATATCCTACTGCTATATGCCAAGAGAAATGTCGGGAGACCACGTCTCCGCTTCAACGACTGCGTAAAGCGAGACATGTCCACGTTCTCAATCGACACCAGCGGCTGGGAGGATCTCGCTAAGAACTGTGGAAGAAACATTTAGCGGAGGGAAGGGCTGTTCACGACAAGGCCTGGTTTGTTTCCTTGGCTGAAAAGCGGGAAAGGAGGCATGATCGGCTAGCAAACCAAACGGACACAGCAAACTCAAATTTCACTAGCCGTACATGTGGCATTACCTGTCATAGTACCTGGTTGTTTCTCCTCGGCGTTTGAACGCCGTCATTATCCACGCCAAATATTGTCGCCTTGTTTATAAGAAAAGGTATATTTTTTAGCGCTGTTACATGGGGCCAGCGGGCTTTATAACTGCGTTATAAAATTGTATACCTTTTCTTATAAACAAAGCGAAAATATTTGGTGAGGATAATGACGGCGTTCAAACGCTGAGGAGAAACACCACCTGTCGCTGTCGTATCGGGCTTTATAGTCACGAGCGTAAGTGCCGCCAAGACGCTGCTTAAATCATCTTTGAAAGATGGAAAGGCCAATGATGAAACCCAAGTCAGAAATAAGTACTCTAACAGCAAGTTAATCACTAGCTTGTCTTGAACTATGCACTGCAGCAGGAGGTACAATAGGATGATGATGATGATGAATTTCTACTGTTGATAATAAGCAAATATCCTGGTTTAGGGATTTAAATAAAAATAGCACTGAAACATTTTGGCTCACTTTTTTATTGTGTCAAAATATGACGAATATTTCTTATGATCTAGATTTGATTGGTCAATGGAATTAACTATAAACTATGTATTTCTAAACATACACAGAAATTTTAGATATTTAAATCATAGGAGAAGGAATCAAGTTGGCTAATCAATTTCAAAAATTATTACAGACAGGATTTCATTAAAATTCTTACTTTTTTTAAATCAATTTTCATGATTTCATTATGGTAATAACAAGATTGTAGAAATATGCTTAGCTGAAACATTTGAATGCCTAAATACTATCAATACAAAACAGGCACATGCATAGAAGACGGCGTAACTCGTGTCAACGCCCGTTGACACGAGTTACGCCGCTCCGTCCTCTATGGGCACATGCCACAACAACCATGCCATGTGCCGTTTTAGCTGGAAATTTTGCGAATTTTTTCTTCTTAACATTTTAAATCAATAGGAAGAATAAAGGACATACACACTCATACAAATTTACCTACACTACACTTATGCCACTGCACCAGTGATATGCCATGAATACTACAGTCTTAACTGTAGTATTCATGGCATATCACTGGTGCATTCAGGATGCCTAACCACCGGAGGATGAGCGAGGATGTAATATAACCCGCTTCGCTGCCCTGTGAAATTCACATCTCATTCCAAAATATTTAGAAGAGAATATTTACTGGAATATGCGTTTTTATACATACATAATTTAATATTTTGAGATTCGCATAAACTCGAGTAAACTACGAGCCGGAGTCGCGTTCGGCTCGCGATTTAGGTAGCCACGCGGCTCCGCCATTTTACGGCGGTTTCCGGTGTGTGTTTTTGTATAAAAACAGGGCTTTGAGATCGCCATATCCACGAAGAAAAGAAGGGAGCGGAGGTGAGGCAAGGCAATTTTTCTATTCAAGTAAGTGTCGCCAAAATGCGGGGGACGAGGTACGAGATGGGCGTAGGCTCCGCCCCAAAAACCCAAATCCATCTAGCGGCGAAAGGATTAACTACAACAAATGCAGAGTAACATGACAACCAACTAGTGCATCTACTCGCCGCTATTATCAAACTAACCGTCTAATTCGAGATTAATTTTCAAAAACAACTCTTATTAAATTAAATTGGACCTACCTATGAAAAGTTATGCCATCTGCAAGCTTTGTCTGTGATCCTAAACAATTTTTTACATCCGGGAACAGCGCAATTCATCGTTCTAGATGTATTTTATTGACAAAACACCTCTCAGCAAACAAAATAATTACGTACGAAAACAATGGCGGTCCGATTCGAACTGAGCAGCATAGGCCACGCCCACTGTGACGTCACGACCTCATCAAATGGCGACTGACCTCACTGCCTTGCCGCACCTCCGCTCCCTTTCTTTTCTCCATTACCGTACAATGTCAAGCACTATTGCTCTTTAAACTAGATATTGGCAAAATCATCACTACCAAGATAGCAGCCATTTTTTAAAAATAGAATAGAACCTACGAGGCAGTCGAGGCAGTTGATTTGGCGTGGTGCGGGGAGTATCTACAAAACTTACTGTAAAATAAATTAGGACACTTACTTAAAGGGGTGCTTCAGACCATCAAACTGAACAACTTTTACAACCAACACTGAAACCGCGAAAAAAAAAATCCGCTATCCGATACAAAACTGCAAACGTAATTCGACTGACATGTATGGGACAGCAGATATTTTTTCGCGATTTCGATATTGGTCCCATAGAGAAAGTTGTTCAGTTTGTCGGTCGGGTGCTTCAGAACAGTACCTTTAAGTAACTGTCCTATTTTATTTTATACCCTGTACGAAGAACTCATTTCTGTGCTGAGCTTTCGGTGTACTTCATGACCCATGTAGCATTACAATCTGTAGGTACCTATAAGTTACGGTAGTAATTATATTACTCTGTGCTATAAGTATTAGATTTCTATAGCTCTATTCACATTACGACAGGCGGGCGCGGAGGGCGATGTAAAATAATACCTATTTCAATACCGATAAGAGTTGACAGAGAGAACGCCCATACGGGCCCCACTGTGAACTCTATCGGTATTGAAATAGGTATTATTCTACATTGCTCCCTCCGCGCCTGTCCGCGCCCGCCCTTCGTAATGTGAATAGAGCTTTTAAGTTCTCCCCCATTCTAAGGTGAGATTCAGTGACGAAATATTCAACGGTAAAATACGTTTTCGACCCTACTCTGACTCCTCACGTTCAAAATAATTCTCTGAATCTTGGCCTAAGTCTTAGGCCCTAAGAGATAGGCTCATTAAAAGTTCACAGCCTTGAGCAAAAGGAAAATTCTTTTTATAAAAAAAAAGCTTTGTAAAGACTAGATGCAAAATAATTCCTTATACAACATTGAAGTATTAGGTACTACATACCAGAACCAACACGACAAACTAACGTCAAGCGCCATACGAGAGTAAGAGAAGTACAGGCGGGTGAAGAGATAGCGATAGTGAGATACCAAGTGTGGCGTTATCGCCACAAACAATCAGCTTTGTGACGACGACGTGCAGTGTTATTTCTAGTATGTAGTTCATACTACATTCATTTAGTCACAACTCTTCTGCCCCATCAGCCATCGGTTCTGTCAGCCATCGGTTCTGCGAGCAATGTGCCCCGCCCACTGCCACTTTAGTTCAGCAATTCTTTGCGCTATGCGTACCGGAAAGCGCAGCGTGGGTAGGCCCCCACAAGTTAGATGAGGACAGCGCAGGACCGGTCGTTGTGGCGATCCTTGGGGGAGGCCTATGTCCAGCAGTGGAAGTCCCGGCTGAGATGATGATGAATGGATATATATGATGATCACAAAAATAATATACTTAAGAATACGAACAAAATTCGTGACCGATCTCGTAAACTAATCGGAAACTTACACAATAGCTGCAGAAGTGGAATCGATCTACAGTTGTCAAATCTCCAATAAATACGCATTTTCATTTCGGCTGAAGGCTGTCTAGTATCCCTAGTTAGTACGCTATGCATAATTATAGCAAGCCACTCCACATTTGAACTTATTTTTTCTTATTTTAAAAATTCAAGACTCGTCCCAACTGGTGGTCTCATTTAAAGTGTAAATTAGAAAATATTTAATTTCTGTACATTTAAAATTAATAGGAGGTACTTTCATAGCGTTTCCCTGCATTGTATCAAATATAGTAGCAGGTTCTAAACAGTGTTGCATTCCGTACTATAGTTATAGTATTTGTACTATAATTTCATACTGAGTACTATATACTATCGTCTATATAGGATAGTACAATAATATACTATAATTTGTCAACATCTCCGATTCATATATTTTACAACGTCCTTGCCCGAATGCAACACTGGTTCTATAAAAATAGAGAAAATCGTGCAGTTTGATAGTCTGTTCCCTAAGAGGAAACGCGGGCAGCGTCGTCTATACCAACTACAGCAAAGTGACACTAGACAAATATTTAATTACCATAAAATCTATGTTATCTCTGCCATGTCCCTATGTTTTGTTTTATCCACAAATTAATTACTATAAGAACCAGGAACCTTCTAAAATGACTAAAAGTACCGCCGTTTCCAGACTTCCTGCAAATAAATTTGACGAATATAATAAATATAAAATCAAAACATACAGACATAGCCAAACTCTTACACAATTGTACACAAATTATTCTTGAAAAAGATATTAAAATAAAACTAATTTTGGTGGAGGAAACAGGGGAAAACGAGATTGTGATTTCGTCTATTTCATGTAAGTCGGTAAAATCAGTCCGAGCCGCAGTTGTCCCTTTCGCACTGGTAGCTCGGGAACAGCGCGTCAGCTATAAATCTACAGTAAATCAGCAATAAACTTATCTTCAAATATCTTGCAGACCGCGTTTCCTCTTAAGACACCGTTAGCATATTAAGGTGTGTGACAGCACCCCTAAGACATGCTCTCTCTTTCTTGCACAGAACAATTACATACCATTTTTTTTAATACGTATTTCGGAAAACTCGCTTTGATGCTGTAAGTACCTAAAAAAAACACCGTAAACACCTGTACCTACATGTAAAATCAACGTAATTCTTTATACTGCTAATAGTTTTTAGAAACTAAATTATAAAATAAATAAAAAGTCAACAAACGTACTAAATCTAGTGTTACCATGAGATCCATGGTGGTTGATTCATTTTATTAATAGATACATGCGTCAAGTTGACAGGAAGATTCACGGTGGCGTATGGTTTGTGCAGCCTTCGCAGCGTGCGAAGGATTGTGGCGCCACTGCGGCCTAGGAGGAATGCAGCTGGGATATTAACGTCCACCTCCATTCTGGAAGAACAGATGCAATTTAATTAGTTATAACCAATACCTATTATTATTATTTGAGGGTTTGGGGCCTTGACAGGCTAACTAAGCCTGTGCCACTTATACCATCGCTGGTCCTTTGTGAACGCCCTTTTTATTATTGTTCCATACCAATCCCCACTGCGGCCAGAAATCGTAGTAGGCCAATACCTAAAACATAACAGGAGCGTTGATGCCGTGTTTCGGTGAGGTATGGATACTTAATCATGAGGGTCCGGTTCGTATCAGCACGGACGACATGCCACGTACCACCGAGCCCATCGCCACTTGCAATAGACAGTGGGTACAATACATGCCTCGAAATTAAAGCATGCAGGTTTCCTCACGATGTTTTCCCTCACCGAAAACCCAGTGGTGTTACAAATCGTACATAAATTTCGAAAAACTCATTGGTACGAGTCGGCCTGGACGGGGATCGAACCATCGCCTACTGCACGGCAGGCAAGATTGCTCGCCACGCTGGACTGGCTGAAATAATACATAAGCATAATAATGCATAATATACTAGAATCTAGACCAGGCTGCTGAATTTGCTACCTATTCTAGTCTACCATTACCAGCCTTTATCTGATAAAGCTATTGGTAATATCTTCTGACCAAAGGTCAACATCTAAGACTATGCACATGGCAATGAAATCCTGAGATTTTTCTCTTGCTCTGTCACGCGCCAAGTGAAAGAGAGGTAAGGTGTATATTTGCTGTCCCTCAGGTTTGTCAAAATTCCTTTCGTTGTAGGGTCTATACAGGGTCTAAATTTAAATACACTACATACTTAAGGTGGTACTTCAGATCATCAAACTGAACAACTATTACTATGCGATCAACATTGAAATCTGCTGTTCCATCTTGGCTATTCGGGTCGAATAGCTATTGACATTATCTATGGAACAACCCTGACATAATCATCATCATCCTGCCCTATCTTATACCATTACTTGGGGTCGGCGCAATAGACATAAATAATAGGCAAAATGCCTCCTTCTTATACTGTTATATAGTATACAAGTATGTGTCAAAACTTACTTATCATCCACCATTTCTATAAGATGGTCCAAAGACTCATCCCATTTGTCAATGGATTCTGTTATGATGACAGCTCTTGCACCAGCCTGCTGGGCTTTTGCTGTCTTGAACACGAATGAACATTCCCTGAAATTATCATTAATTTTATATTAATAGTTATTCTGCACTGTAATACAAATACTGTAATAAAAATAAAAGGGAGCGATGATAGCCCATACGGAAGAGAGCTAGCGCCTCAATCATGAGGCCGCGGTTCGATTCCTAGCCTGTACCACTAAGTTCTTCGGAATTTATGTACGGTTTTATTTATCATTTACTAGCTCGGCGGTGAAGGAAAACATCGTGAGGAAACCTGCATTCCTGAGAATGAAAAGAAAATACCATAAGTTCGGAGGTATATGTCTAAAATATGGGTGAGCTTGGGGCGAACACAAAAGACCAGCGATGGTCGCAGTGTTACATAACTACCCTTGCTTGCAATAGCCCAACCACAAATAATAATAATAATACAAATACAGTGTATTTTTCATTTCATAGTTATTACGGAGAGCGTCAGTGGCGCTTTGCGGAGAGGAGTGGACACTCATTCATAAGGTACGTAATACCGAGCGCTGTCATTTGGTAACGGAAAACATCGGGAGAAAATCTGCATATCCTGAAGAAGAAATTCTGATTCGTATGTAAAGTCTACCAATCCGCATTGGGCACGCGTGGTGGACCACCAGATGGTGAGGGTAGGTCTGTTCCCTGCCTTAGGACGTATAGGTATACGTCCTAAGGTAGTCTACCTAGACTACCTAGTCCCGGGTTAAGGCTAATATGAAAATAAAGTTACTAACTAAGTAAGCTGATAAGTACATTAATTACATTATGCAAAAGTTGGACTTTGTTCGCACAAATTATATACCAGATTTTAAGTCAGATCATTAGCTATCAAACAAAAAAAGTTTCATCAAAATCGGTTCAGTAGTTTTTGCGTGATGCTCGTTCAAACAAACAAACAGACAAACCAAAAATCCAAAAATTGCTGATATGGAATCAAGGACACCTAAAAACCATATCATATTTTTTTTTTCGTTAATATATCTTCAATGTACAGACACACTTCTGTTAGTTTTATAATAGTATAGATAAATAATTAAATACTAACCCTCTTTCAGACAATGCAATATGACCAACTAGTTCATCTTGATTCAAAATATCTGAACAACTATGTAATGGCACTGTTGGGACCAATCTGGCTTTCTCAAGATGCAGACTTTCATTCTGAAATCATGTTATAAACAAAATTAAACCCTTTGGGTGGACACTTAATCACGAGGGTCTGAATCCACACGGCTGACATGAATTTTTTAATTATTTATATCTTGGAGTCTGCATGAATTTTTTATTATTTTTATCTTGGATATTGTTGAAATTTGAAGTCTCAAATGAAACGATAAAGGAAAACATTGTGAGGAAACCTGCATAGGCTAGGGAAGAAATTCTGTATGTGTAATCCACCAATCCGCATTGGGTATGCATAACGCCCATACACCTTATGAGGGATGACCTGTACCCTGCAGACAGACATATAAGCAGACGATGATGAAGAAAGATACTTACAAAAGGAACTCCAAAATCTTTAGCAGGCCTCAGACGATATGTGTATTGGAGCTCGGGAGGGTCTGTGATTTCGAAAAACACATCTCCTGCGATGACATCCGCCGTCGAAGATCCATCGTAGAAGTGTAAATCGTTTGCTAAAAACAATAAAAAAACACCTGTTAACCAGAATTTAGTATGTCAAGTTTTCTTTTGGAGGGCTGAATCGTAAACCGTTTCGAGATAATAGGGATGATGACTGATCCTGGAAATCTAGTGACGAATTACAGAAATAGGCTAAATTTAATAGCAAAACAAAAAAGTTATAAGCTATTGAAAATGTTCTTTATCATCTTCCATCTCTTTTACGCAAAACAGGTGTTTGTATGACACGTCATCATGATTTGTATGACAATACTCAATTATGACGTCACATTTGTTATAAGAAGTAAAAATAAAAATTGAAAACTTTTAACGGGGTGGTTTAGACCAACAAACTAAACAACTTTCACTACGGGACCAACATCGAAATCGCGAAAAAAAAATCTTTTATCCCATACATTTAGCTCGAGTAGATCTGTAGTTTAGTATGGAACATTGCTGTCCTCATTTTGGAGGAGACCTATGTCCAGCAGTGGACGTCTATCGGCTGATATGATGATGATGGAACATCCGTCCTTAAATGTTTATTTGTATTTTTGTAACATCCTGTATATGCCTCACTTTAATCGTAAATTTTGAACACTTATATTTCAGTAATTTTTAAAGATATTCAAAAATTAATTTCACTTCAGTGTTTAAGATATCAAAGAGTTTTAAAAAAGTAATAAATTTTTTTTGTCATCATCCCTGTCTCAATAACAATATTTTCTATGTAAGAGATTTTAAATTGAAAGGATAATACAATACTCATGGATACTATAGGATATTTTTAATAATCTAGTTTTCTTTCATTTATGAAAAAAAACCTATATTTACAACGAGCTTTTGACCCATGACTTAGTCTTCGAGGATTACCCGTTTAGGAGTTGAATTTCGAAAAATCCTTTTGTAGTGCACCACTACATCCTCTGTAGAATAAAAATATTTCAAAAGACATTGCCCAATCCCGTTTCACCTACAAAACTGGTAAATTTGAAATTTATAAGCCAATTATACAATCAGTTCGAACCATTGTGGTACGTGCGCGCTCGCGAGTATAAATTTTGCCTGCTGCCGGCGAGTACCCCAAGTCTCCGTTGAGTTACGGTACCGCGCACAGGCAGAGGGAGCCGAGACATACTCCTCCCGCGCCCCGCACCCTGCGCATGGTGGACCTGTCGCGATTGCTAAGCGCACTTACTATTACGTTATATATAACTTTGCCTAAAGTGTCCCCAGAAAGTGTGAGATGAGATGGGGTGTCTGAAGTCAGAGGGGGCGGGGAGTAGCCGTTCTGTATGTAGAACTATACATACTATATATACCTATAATATTATAATATATACTATATACCTATAATATTCTGTGCCAAAGGTCTGGATATGTGTTTAGGTGGGGTTTCCTCATCCTTTATGTCTGTATAACCTAATCACAGAAAGTAACGACAGGGCTGCATTCCGAATCTACGCCCCAGGTGCACTCCGAGTGCAATTTTTCACACTAACGCCGTTCCGAGCCTCGGTGAAAAACATTCAACACAACAACAGAACTCGGTTGTCACAACTCAACCGTTCCGAACCTCTGATGGGTTGCAAGATTTAGCCATCAAATTCGATGATTTAAAAAACAATCTGATGGTTACTTGACTTTTCGCTCATTTAGAATAAATGTTTATTTTTCAAATTATTTTGATTCGCTAACATGGAAGATTAGTTTTTTTATTGTATTTGGAAATGATGGAAGCCCTGGAAACCCATATTACTGGCAATGTCAAAATTTAAGGTTATAAAACAATGGTGATCATTCCGTACCTTAGAGCCATCTTAGAGCGAGTTGAAAAACTAGTGTTCGTTCCATACCTTAGATTGAAAAACAACCAAACAACCGCACCCAAAGGTCGTGAACGCAGCCCTGTAGGGATTTTGATAGAGTTTTCATTAGAAGATATTAAAGATATATAAAATTAAGCAGATTCACGAAGGTGTGTTGTTTGTGGTACCAGTACGAACACGGGGCAGGTCACAGGTTATATTATAAACAAAAATTCAAATGCTTTGGTGGGCCACTAAAATTATAATTTAAATAATTAGATTCGGCAAACATAACCTACATTATAATCGATGAATAAACTACTAAAAATTACCTCCAGGTAGAACTTCAGATGTAAATAATACAAGTAATATACTTGAGTATAATGGTACTAATGTTCTGTGTGAATGTAACATGGCTTTATCACTTTTCTATTCCTAAAAATCTAATATTTCAATTTCTATGAGTCTCTTGGGCCTATGACTATGACAGCATTAGTTCCGATAGGTCCGTTGTGGCGCTGCAGTCACATTTTCCCCCCTGAAACGCCAACAATACCAACATTGGACGCCATATACTTACACCAGGCTCGCGCAACTCTCTAACAAAAAAATTTAACGCCATTAAATTATACCAGCAGGGCTAGCATGTCACACACGACAAAGCGTATAAACGAGAAAAACGTTATGCGCGCTCTTTCTGGCATACGTAAAATAATAAAGATGGAGGCACATCTCGATTTTTATCGTTTTCTCAGGGGTGGCATGCGAGGCCTACAGGAATAAAGGAACTGACAGCTGAGAGAGCGAGATGTACCTAGCGGTATAATAGAAAGAGATACCTGAATAGAACCATTCTTGGGAACTTATCGGCAATATCGACAAGGTTATTATTCGAGCTATGTGAATAATTTGTGCATCTAAAGTGAAATCGTAGATTATTTTGTGAAATACTGTCATTGGCGTAGCGTCACCCACCTCAGAAAGATCTTTGCCCCTTGGAATAATGGAAAGTAGTGAAGAAATAATTAAATAGTTTAGTAGGCACTGTTTCTACATCATCTTGTGAAATTCTAGCCAAAACTAAGAGGCAATACTGCTAAATTTCGAGCTCGCTTTGCTCACTCCAGATGTATAGGCATGCAAGGGTTGAATCACCCATATCACAATTATTGTTATTGTATATGAAATAATCGCGTTCTACAACCTCCTTAAAAATCCCAAGCCTAATTTTGGTTACAAGGATCCTTCGGAAAATGAGCTTTTGGATCCGACCTTTCCAAGAGAAATTTGAGTCTTGCCACTCGGGCTGTAGCTATGCGCTAGGTGGCCGGTTGCCCCCCTCAGGAAAAATCTCTAGTTACACCAATGAATATACTAACACTATTTCATTAAATTTTCACGTTAGATTCACAATTAGACACTGAACTCGAATTTTTGTCGTGCCGATAAATTCCCAAAAAACGGTTTCATTTGACAACTCATGACAGTTCCTGAATTCCGTAAGGTATAGTAACTTCATGTACACACGGCGACATATCAAGCTATACAAAACCAACATAAGCAGGCCGTGTGTAGGTCGAGTAACGTATACAGAGGGGGGACAGAGGGGAACTTTGATGAAAAACGCAAAGAAACCAGCGGCACCTACTTTGAGTAACGTGTAACTAAAAAAATATTGTCTCAAACTTCCGATAGATGTCTCTTCAAACTCAACATTAAAGCAACATTATTACTAAAATTATTAAAAAACGTTGATCCTATTTTACACAATGTATATTATATTTCAAAACTGTTTTAATTAAAATTAGTAAACAATTTAGCTAAAACAAAAATAGCTTTTTATTTTGTACCATATTATTGTCACCTAGCAACACCAGCAACACAAGTTGTCACAATATGGCCGCCGTTGCAAGTTGCGGTTACACTTTTTTGTGTTTTGCGCCTATTTTGTGATTATTTATTCGTTTTTGAGTGTTGTTCTTCACTTCAGACTTTGAGTCAAGACTAGACCTCCGTCCTGTTGCTAAAGCTCCTACTCTAAATTAGAACAAATAGCTCATGACTAAGAAAAAGTAGGTTCCATTGTAAAGTATATGTATAGCTATAGGTATGCGTATATATAGCAATTGTTTCTTGTTAAATACCATAGGTGGCGTTTCAAATTTATTTGCATTAAAATGGCACTAGAGGGCTCTCTTTTTACGTTATATTACTTTACTATTTGAACGTATAACATCGCGCGGCCAGCTTATGTTGGTTTTGAATAGCTTGATATGTCACCGTGTATACCTATACAAATTAGCTTGACAACAGCAGCGCCAAAACGGACCTGTTGGAACTAAGTGAAAATTTCACTGTCGCATCTTTAGCTTGCTACATATCAGTAGTCTGTGGTCAATTCCTTTGTCAAATGACTGATTGATTTTGTTTGACATTGACAGATTAAAAGGCAATGGGAAATGGGAACTACTACTATAGTTTTTGGATATTCGGTTAGTTGTGGTGTACGTAGTACTTACTATCTCTATGGTTGTGGTTGGTTTATCGATCGAGTGAAATTCCAATATCCCTACTATTCCTGTAATCTTGGTTAGAGAACAATAGAAACTCCTGAATATCACTAAGGTCCGCCCATAGAGATAGTAAGTACTACGTACACCTATCTATGGGTCCGCCACATACTTACGTATACGGAACAAACCTGCGGGGCCAGTACGCCAACCCGCGATAGCGTGATATAGCGCTAAAAAACGAGATAAAAGACTAAATTTGACAGATGGATGTGGCATCCTTTCATAGAGATAGTAAGTACTACGTATATCATCCTTTATGATTATTTGATTTGACTCCTACCTCAAATATCTTTAAAGAGTGTTTATAATGAAAACATACATTTGCTTACATCAAAAATAATAGGTGACCCAAATACTTTTTAAATGTTTGTTTTTGGCACAGACTTATACTTAAGTCTGTGATGTTTGGCATTAAACTTAATCACAGACTTAGTCTGTGAACTTAATATAGTATGGTAAAATAGCAATAATAAGTTTATGGAGTTCGCTTGCCGCCATTATTGTGTTCGTTCGTTGTTTTATTTGATATTCGTGAAAAATTGGTTTTAGTGATATTTGTGACATTAATTTCATGCGGATTGTGTACCAATAAGTTGCGTAGATCGACCATCATAACAGGAATCTCAAATATATACGAAGAAAGGGCAAAAGTTTTGGTTCAAGTTTACTCGTAATGGTGATTTTGGTAGCATCGCGCGAGCTTACAAAATCGACCACAATTTCATCTTCATTTATCATCCTTCATCCCATCATTATCAAGAGAGTTTTGCACGGGAACCGTGAAGAAAAGGACGGGCTTTGTTTCTTATTTTTCTAAATTAGTTTTTCGTGGCTATAATTGTGTTAATGTGGTGGATTTAGTATAATAATGTGCCGCTACAGGAGAACAATATAGTAAAAGTGAGAAATAAAGAAGGCGCTCCCGTTTGATTCGGATTGATCCTCGCGTAAAACTATTTTGATCATTGGAATGTGTGTACCCCTCTCGCATTTCAAGAGTTAGGTATAAGGTTAGGTTAGTTTCGGTTTCAGTACAAAGAAAAATATAACTTATGACCAGGCTGTAAGGGCTAGTTCCCATTGCTTTTCCGAAAGGATAAATTATTAAAAATAATAATAATAAGTTTATGGTTTTTGGCATTGGGGGTTTTTTTAATGTTGGTTCATAACTTTTAAAGTTACATGAAAACTGCTGAACCGATTTTCATTAAACAAAGCTGAGAACACTCGCAAAAATTAGCTTTCTATTAAAAAAACCCACATCGAAATCGGTCCACCCGTTTGGGAGCTACGATGCCCCAGACAGACAGACAAAAAGACAAACAGACAAATACACAGACAGACCGACATAAGCGTCAAACTTATAACACCCTTCTTTTACACGCACATTCTACCTACTCAAAATTGTAGATGAAGCAGATGAAGGATCTGTTTACAAAATAGGTAGACAATAAAATCTTTTTTTTTCATAGTTTTGCTTATTTCAAGAACATTGTACATAGTGGCGAAATTGGATAACGCAGTTCCCCGGTTTGGAAGAGTGCGGGTTCAAGTCCCGCCCGAGACAAATTTTTCAATCTTTAATTTGATTGTATATAGTGTCACGGATGCTGTGAAATGACGCAGCTATAGAAAGACATTCAAAAATTCGGACGGTTTGTCAACAAGCTTCGTAGCTCAGCGGTCGAGGCATGGACTCCCATGCCGGGGGTCGATGGTTCGAGACTCGTCGAAAATAATTCTAGATTTTATTGTTGTTGGAAATGTTCTAGAAAAGTAAGAGGGAGTAAAAATATTTGGAAAGAGACAAAAAAAATGGGCGTGTCTAGGAATGTTCTAAAAAACGGAGAGAGAAGGAATATTCGAAAAGAACCAAAAACAATAGGAATGTTCTAGAACAAAGAGAGAGAAGAAATATTTGTAAAAAAACAATAAAAGGGGGCGTGTTTAGGATAATTCGAGAAAGAAGGCGGGATTAAGAAATATCCGGAAGGGAACAAAGGAATAAAGAAAAGACTAACGAAATTCGGCCATCTAGAAAATTCTAAGGGGTATATAAGGCCGCGAGTTTGCGGACGCAAGTCAGTATTGATTTAACGGTGGAAAAGTGCGAAGAAAAGTAAAAGTGGAAAAGTACTAGTGAAAAGTAAAGTGGAACAGTGAGTAGACAAGTGTCAGTCTAGTGCAGTGTAGTGTGTGTCGCGTGTCGTGACGTCATAGTGCCGTGCGTCGTGACGTCATAGCGTGTCGCGCGTCGTGACGTAGTGAACAGTGAAAGTGGTGAGAGGGGAAACCCCTGCGAGGAGGACTGTTAAAAGGGGAACCTCTGCGAGGTGGTCCGTGTGTAACCCAATAAACTCTGTAAATAAATTGGACTTAGTGTTTCACTCCAATCCCGAAACCCGTCGCTCGTAACAATAGTATCCCTAATATACTTTGTAGTGTCCTATTCTTATTTATAAATAATCTGTGGTAGATGGCACCACTTTCTATGCAAACTGAATCGGAAATAGCCGCGAATAGGCGATTGTCCTCCCCCTGCCCCCAACCCTCTGCGGGCAAGAGGAGGGATAACTCAAAGAGTACTTAACCCGCCCGACGCTCCCCCTAAAATATAACACTTTTTTGCAATCCCATACTCAGCGTAAGTGAAAAATTTTTCGTCTATGCCACATGAGATGCCACACAGCCACACCACCTCTACTCCCCCGTTCCTTCTGTGAACAAGAGGAGGGGTATCTACATAGATGAAATTCTACCAATCTAAAGATTTGTTAACTTTTGCATAATCTACAAACCAATCATGAAGTCCCACGTGTATTGTTTTTGGTTACGGGAAAAACCTCTTCTATATGGAGTTATTGCGTTTCGTTACACGAAATTTATTAGAAACGCGTCCATATTCAGCGTTTTAATTCATTTTATTAGACCATTATCAACCATAAATAATAAAATATAGAAGCCATTTTAGCTCAATGGATAATGAGTTTCTTTAAATTACTACCAGAATTAAAGTTTTCAATAAGTAATAAAAATAAATATTGTTCCGCGGAACGGAATTTTATAGTTGTCATTTTGTGGAATTGCCATTAAAAACAAATCACCCTCATAGTTGGGAAATTTTTGAACTGCTCAGTCTACTTTCTTCGTCGAGCATTTGTGTAATGATCAGAAAAATGTAATTAGTTTTAATTAATAACAACATATTTTTGAGAGTTACGCGGTTATTATTTAATCTAGAATCAACGGGTAAACGGGTTCTTACCCCGTTTTGGTATATTTGAAATATCGGGAACTCAAATAAGTAGAAGTAAGAACCCGTTAACAACAACATGGTTACTATTACTAATACTCAGGACGGATTTTTAGCAATGGATACCAAACCAAATCCAATTCTAAGTCTAGTCCTAATTTGAATGAGTAAACAGATATTTTATTTTTTATTTTACACTTTTGAGACCTTCTTAATATGCTGACGGTTTTTCAAGGAGATAATCAAATCATCAAACTGAACAGCTTTCTCTATGAGACCAAGGTTGAACTCGTGGGAAAAAATCATCTGTTCCATATAAAACTGCAATCCTACTCGACCAAAATGTATGGGACAGAATTTTGTTTGTCGCGATTTCGAAATAGTTCCCATACAGAAACTTGTTCAGTTTTATGGTCTGATAATCCTTTTAAAAACTGTCGGCATATTAAATTGGACCCTGTCAGTGTTGTGTCTTGATACTATTTTAACTGAACTTTACGTAGTGATGATTTTGAAAACACTTTTCTAATTTTCAGAGGTGGTTTAGACTATCAAACTGAACAACTTTTACTACGGGAGCAAACTTTTAATACGTTTTGGGTCTAGTAGGCATTGCAGTTTAGTATGGAACAGCTGATTTCTTTTACTTTTTCAGGTTTGCTTTCATAGTAAAAGTGGTTCAGTTTCATATCCACCTCACCAAATTTGATAAGTGTTTATAAAATCATCACTAGTGTTTTTTGTTATTTCCTTTAAATGTATGAGAATTTAATTTTGCGTTTAATGTGAGTTAACCAGTCCACCTCGGTGGACCCCATAGAGACTTATGTTCTGTATCAGTAAGAGGATCAAATGGGATGAAAAAAAGTGTTGTTAAAATTGCTGTTTTTCTTGATGGCTGTGAACACGGCGACACATTAAGCTATACAAAACCAAAATAAGCTGGCCGCGCGTAGGACGAGTAATGTACAAGTATACGTCACCGTATCTTGGTGTGTCGCCGTGGGTACATTTTTTTTCAAAATCTCGGAATGAAAAAGTAAAATACCCCAAACGTTAAGTCAGTCTCCAAAGAACATTTTCTTGTAGCTATAATGCATCTGGTAGCTGCCCTTTGTGCCCCATTTCAACTTTCCACCCTGTATTTTCATTTTTGGTTCATATTTTCCCTCTTTTGAAAGTTTGAAACAATTTTAAAAGCTTGAAATAGATTCGAACTGAACTGAGCTGTGGCGCTATCTAGCGATCCCCAGAAAAATTGCTAGAAAAACCAAAAACTCTCATCTACTTATATTACTCTTTGCTCTCATCTCATTGGATGATTGGGGTAATTTTTAGTAGGAAGAGGGTATCCCCCTCTACTCTAAAAAAAAGAAAAAGAATCTTGATATGAAGAGAAATTACGGATTTTCAATTTTATTTTCTTTCAGTACCGTTATAAAAGATTACAGGTCGGTTGTTTTATCTACCTATTTACCAAAAATTCAAGAAGAATGTTGTTGTCCGCGTTCTGATAACAGAAAATTGTAAAAAATTACTAACTTGTCGGTGCCCGTGTCCGTTTGGTCCATAAACTTAATACATGTGTAGTATATTAAGTTTATGGTTTGGTCTTACCGCGATTATAATTTTAATAAATTTCAGAGAAATAATTTAATTTCAAGAGAGGAACTGTATGGGTGAGTCTGTTTGTTTTATTTAGTTTTTCTTTTAGACAAGTCATTTCTATTCTAAAGCTTTTTAAACTTTTGTAAAAGTACCTATTTAGGTATTATACGTAGGTATTGCGTACCTAAGTTACTAAAAGTTACGTTACTAAAAGTTACGTTACTAAAAGTAGGTATCTTCTAAAGTCTGAGTGTTATATTACTATTAGGGCTGCTTCATTACTTATCATTAAAAAAAATTAAGCTAGTTTGTAAACAAATAATTTTATTGTACCTATAAGTACCTATAATCACAGATTAAAGAGTACATAACAGTTACACCACTCCCTTAGAAACGATAAACCATCCTTTTTAACTAAGAGTCTACCCTTCAAACTGAATAACTTTTACTATGGGAGCAAACTGATTAAACAAAAAAAAATTTGCAGTTCCATACTTAGCTGCAATGCCTACTCAAATGTATGCAACAGCGGAGTTTTTTTGCTGTGCTCGGTTTGCTCCCATATTAAGAGTTGTTCAGTTTGATGGGTAGACTCTTAGTTTAAATGGATGCTAATGATATCAAAAAGATTCATGACAAAGTAAAATATTGCAAGAAATTTCTGATGCAAGCAAAAAATGTGCAATGCAAGCAAGAAATTTGTGATGCAAGCAAGAAATTTTTAATGCAAGCAAGAAATTTGTGATGCAAGCAAGAAATTTGTGATGCAAGCAAGAAATTTGTGATGCAAGAAATTTGAGATTCAAGAAATTCCTTAACACATCAGTTGACAAACTAGCTCATAGGCACTACAATTTAAAAGAATGGCTAATCTCACTCGAGTGCGAATGATACAGGAATACACGATCCCCTACATTTTCCTTCCTTCTTATCAGACGGGGTGAGGTTAAAATTACGGATGCCTCGACACACCTTTTTGCTGATAAGATACCCATACCACAGCCCGGACACTGCGTACAAAAAATTGAAATTGACAAGATGGCGTCAGCACATGCAAAACCAAAGAAATTGAACCTTAAGTCTTCTTCTTAGGTAACTGCCGGGTAACCAGAGGTCGATAGAGGGGGTGAGGTAAAAAGTTGGTTGGAGGAAGGGAGTGTCCGTACTGTATCTAGTAATAGATACTCTTTCTTATACTGTAATACTATTATGAAAATATCGGCGATACCGATACGCTTATTGAATTCAATAATGAAGGTAAATTAAATAAAAGACAAGTCTGCTTCATTTTTTAAATTAATATAAAAAATATAGACAGGTTGAGTGAGATTAGTTAATAGTTTTAGAAATTAAAACAAACATTAATTAACATTTTTTTCAAGTTTGGGTATAAGAGTCATTGCACCTGAAAATGAATGGATCTTTGTCTCTCGATATATTAGGAGACCTAAGGTATCTATCTCTCGACTTCTTCTTTGAGATAATTACAGCTCAGAGTAGATAGGGGCTCATCTTCCTCGGACTCTAATAATTTGAAAAGTATAGTTGAATCGGCCGTAAAAAAATCATCATCTTCCTCAGACTCTAATAATTTGAAAAGTATAGTTGAATCGGCCGAAAAAAAATCACCAATGCCGATATATCGGCAAAAAAACGAACGGATCTTTGTCTCTCGATATATTAGGAGACCTAAGGTACCTATCTCTCGACTTCTTCTTTGAGATAATTACAGCTCAGAGTAGATAGGGGCTCATCCTCCTCGGACTCTCTAATAATTTGAAAAGTATAGTTGAATCGGCCGTAAAAAAATCACCAATGCCGATATATCGGCAAACCCGAATTGTTGTAAGATACTCTTTCTTATACTGTCTCGTATCGTAGGTCCAAATAATGTGGCCAATGTCAAAAGTCACCTGGCACAATAGTTTATAGTTATTTATTGCACTATCATTATCTGAAATAGCTGTTTTTGTCACTTAGTAGCCTCACAACTTTCTATGCAGGAGGTTTGATTCCAACCTGGATCCGGCTGTCGGGGTGTCACATCAGTGGCATGCACTCAGGGTTGGCAAAAAGACAGTGAAACCCTAATAATTTCTAAACTAAAAGGAATTTTACCTGTATTTAAACAAATCAAAGTCATTGAGTAAACAAAATGCTTTTAGTTTAGAAATTATTAGGATTTCACTGTCTTCTTGCCTACCCTGAGTGCACGCCACTGTGTCACAGTCTTGTAAAGAACCAAGGATGGATACAGCAAAATGTGCCATTGCAGCCCCAGCAGCCCACCTAACTACATCAGCTGGGGGCTGGCGCCATACCATGGCTGTTAGTGAAGACAGCCCGGTCACAGATTATAGTTACTTCGTAACAGACACATCACGAAACGATAAGTTTCACGTTTTAATCATTTACTGCTAGACAGTACGCGCGAAAATGTATCTAATGACGCTTGACTCAGCGTTGTTATTACTTCGTACAGCGCGCGACCTATGCGACGTCGCTGTCTGGAGCGATGGGAGAATTCATACAAGCGCATCGCTTAAGATGCGCCATAGTGTAGGCACTTATCTCGGTTCCTATGGCCGAGTTATGGCGGTCTGCCCTGGTACCTGATAAGCTAGGGTTGCCGCTGGGCTGAGTGAATAAGAATGAATAAAGTAGCATTCTGTAGCTCCTACTTTCTTTATCGAGAAATATGCATAAAACTAACTGATACTTACAATGTGATATAATAACAAACTATTGCATAATGTTTCTTTGTTTAGTTGGATCTCAAAATGGAAGGTTGCTTCGATTCACCGGACGATGATGAACAAATGAAATCGAGGTCGTATCAGACGCAAATGGAAGAAATAGCTGTTAAAAAAAACACAATCATCCATTTACCCACTGGTTAGTACTTTTGTTTACCTTAAATTTGCCAATTTGGCACTCATTGGCGTAGTGGAACTTATGTATTAGAAATGATCACTGAAGTTAAGCAGTGGCAGGTCTGGAGACGGCTATGGTCGGAGTTTCCCTGCGAGATCGAATCAGAAATGAAGAGATCCGCAGAAGAACCAGAGTAGCTGACATAGACAAAGAATTAATAAACTAAAGTGGCAGTGGGCGGGGCACATTGCTCGCAGAACCGATGTGGCCGAAGAGTACTCGAGTGGCGACCGCGTACCGGAAAGCGCAGCTATTTATATATTAGGATAGGTGACCGTTAAGTAGTATTTCATCTTGAGCATCTCCATACTTTGGAATGCACGTTAAACAGTTTGTCAAGGCTTTGTAATTATTTGTTAACCTTTGTCAAAGGCCTATTAAGAATGCTTGAAAATTCTGTGACTGCTGGTTGACAACTAACTTGCCGCCACCAATCCGCACTGGGCCTGCAAGGTGGAATACGGCCCACACCCTCTCACAATGATTCGTGAAAGGAGGCTGCGTGGGATCCAACAGGCTAAAATATTCTTTTTTGGACATTTAGCGATTCAATACCTTGAAACAATAAAGAGAATTAAAGTGTCTTTTTAAATATGGCTTTGCCCTGTAGTGGGATTCTAGACTAACTTACTTAATAAGGTATTTTTACTTTTAAATATTAAAAATACCTACGATTACAGTTAATTTTGTGTTTTTAGGTTCAGGCAAAACTTTTATTGCAATAAAATTAATAAATAGATTCAGAAATGCCTTAAGAAAACCATGGGGGAAGGGAGGACAGCGAACCTTCTTTCTAGTTAACACTATCCCTTTAGTGACCCAACAGGTAAGCTAAAAGATTTCATATTTTATTTATAACAAATTGAATAAAATAATTAAAAAAATGTAAACTAAACTAGAATTCTGAGTTAAAAAAATACACAAACTTAATTAGTTTAATAATAATAAGTCAATAGGTACTGACTAAAGACTCGATGTTTCTCTCTAGAAAACACGTATTTGCTTCCGTTATGATATGAGTTATGACTTAAACCGCAATGGTCTGAAATATAAGACGTACACAACGCCGCACAGTGGTCCCGTTTTAAAAAAATATGGACATCGGTGCTAGAGTCACAACATATTTTTTTTATGGTGAACAATATGATGACTAATGAGACAAAAAAAAATTATTATCTTACCACGTCTATAACTTAGTTAAAAAAAATATTCTTTTTTTTTTTGTATAGGAGAAATCACATTATTGCTTATTTCTCGAAAACCTTTAAAAATGTCATGATGGCAATCACATATGTTACAAAAGAAGTGATCCTGAGTGTTTCACTCATAGACACTTTTAACTTATCTCTGCGTACTTTGGAGAAAAATGAATCTAAAAATTTTTGATTTTTTTTATTCAAAATTATTGCTCAATATGAGTAGAACCTTGACAATATATATAAAAAATGGATTTCAGCTAAAAATATATATTAGAAGCACGCGCAGCATATTATATTTAAAAAAATATGCAGTTTGTAGAGAAACTTCGTATAATGACAACTCCGCTGACCAGCAAAAATCAGCTTCGACGCGAGTTTGCCAGTAAAAATCAAGATGGCCGCCTAACTGAATACTTAGTGATGACTCATTGCATTGAATAATACACAAAATTGAGAAATTTCTGTATAAATAAAAAAGAAGTGATTCTGAAACCCAAAGATACTTTTACATATCTCTGCGTACGTTAGAGTTTTTTGGAGGTTGATGACTGTAGCATCAGCTTTGCAGTTCTTTATAATATAGTTTTATGAATTTTATAATTATGAAAGACCAAATCGTGATACAGGCCAAAATTGCTATACCTTTAACGACAACACGACACTGTAAAAATATTAAGAGCAAATATCTATATCTTTTACTGGCAAACTCGCGTCGAAGCTGATTTTTGCTGGTCAGCGGAGTTACGATACGTATACGAAGTTTCTCTACGAACTGTATATTTTTTTAAATAACATGCTGCGCGTGTTTCTAATACATATTTTTAGCTGAAATCCAATTTTTTATATATATTGTCAAGGTTCTACTCATATTGAGCAATAATTTGGAATAAAAAATATCACAAATTTTTAGATGCGTTTTTCTCCAAAGTACGCAGAGATAAGTTAAAAGTGTCTATGAGTGAAACACTCAGGATCACTTCTTTTGTAACATATGTGATTGCCATCTTGATATTTTTAAAGGTTTTCGTGAAATAAGCAATAATGTGATTTCTCCTATACAAAAAAAAAGAATTTTTTTTTCACTAAATTATAGACGTGGTAGGATAATAATTTTTTTTGGTCTCATTAGTCATCACATTGTTCACCATAAAAAAAATATGTTGTGACTCTAGCACCGATGTCCATATTTTTTTAAAACGGGACCACTGTGCGCCGCCGCGTCTCGTAAATAAAACTATAATTTCTATTGTTTTCATACTGTTTTTCAATTGACACGGCGCTGGGGGCACGTTCAATGAAAAATTTTCCGGCGGTTAAAAAGTTATGACATAAGGGATTCCTTTTTATTATTATTATTACCATAAGTAGGTATAATTTTTTTATTGTATTAAGTAATTGGTTTTATTCTCAAAAACCATATTATACCCACATTATACCTACTTAATGTATGCGTATGTGTAGTGTAATACAAATAAAATAAGTGAGTAATGAGTTCTAAAATACCTTGTTGGATCATGTCGGAACAAGCATGAATGCCACTCAAGGCTAAATCATGATTCAGCCTGCTATGTTTTATGTTTTTACTATCTAACAATGCTGTTGCAAGATTTCAGTTCAACTCCGTACATTTAAAATGTTCTTTAAACGTTACATAATATTATAGGTTAGGTTAATGAATTTACATACATACATCACGCCTGTCTCCCACTGGGGTAGGCAGAGACAACGGAAAGAATTTATTTAATCCCAAACTATAAAATCCCAAATAGGATATTTGACTCTTACTAGTAGTAGTAGCCCCGTCAATTTACGAGGTTTTGTTAGGAGGGGTGGGAAGTAATTATACATTTATGGTACTTTTAAGCTGTAACCGGCACTATTTAGTGACAAAAAGACTACCTATCTTGAAATCTTTTTTTTACCATAAGGTTTTTCTAAATATGATAAATGCTAGAAAGACCCGCTACAAATCTGGCTAACGACCCAAGAGCTAGATTGACAAGGCACTATACAGAAGATATTCCGGACGTCAGCCTGTATAGATTAGTATGGCTCTCAAGCAGCTAAAGAACAACAAGGCGTCCGGTGATGACGGGATTACGGCCGAGCTTCTGAAGGCGGGTGGTAAACTGGTCCTGAAGGCCCTTCAGAAGCTGTTCGATTCCGTCATACTCGAGGGTAAAACGCCGCAGGCATGGAACAGAGGTCTGGTGGTACTCTTCTTCAAAAAGGGCGGTAATGCCCTGTTGAAGAACTATAGGCCCATTTCCCTCCATAGCCATGTCTACAAGCTGTTTTCGAGAGTCATTAAGAACCGTCTCGCGCGCAGGTTTGAAGATTTCCAGCCTCCCGAACAGGCCGGTTTCCGAAAGGGCTATAGCACCGTGGACCACATACATATAACCTGCCCCTCTGCTTGGCGTACGTGGACTACGAGAAAGCCTTTGATTCGGTCGAGACTTAAGCTGTACTGCCGTCTCTTCAGCGATGCCAAGTAGACTACCGGTACACCGAAGTGCTGAAATGCTTGTACAAAAACGCCACTATGTCAGTCCGACTACAGTACCAGAACTCGAAACCTATCCTACTGCAGCGAGGTGTGAGGCAGGGAGACGTTATTTCTCCGAAACTGTGAACCGCTGCAGTGGAAGATGTTTTCAATTTTCTGGACTGGAAAGGGCTAGGCATTACATAAACGGCGAGTACATCAGTCACCTTCGGTTTGCCGATGATATAGTTATCATGGCGGAGACTATGGAGCTCAGTCGAATCCTCGATGATCTTAACAGAGCCTCCGAACAAGTTGGTCTGAAGATGAACATAGATAAGACTAAGATCATGTCAAATGCCCATGTTGTACGCACTCCTGTAATGATCGGAAACTCTGCTCTCGAAGTTGTTGACGATTATGCTTACCTGGGACAAACTATTTAGTTAGGTAGGTCCAACTACGATAAAGAGATCAACAGTCGAATCGAACTCGGCTGGGCAGCGTTCGGGAAGCTACGTAGTATCTTCACGTCCGAAATATCGCAGTGTCTTAAAACGAAAATCTTCGATCAGAGTGTGTTGCCAGTGATGATATATGGAACAGAGACTTCACTCAAGGCCTCATAAAAAGGCTGAAAGTCACCCAAAGGGCAATGGAGAGGGCTATGCTCGGAGTTTCCCTGGAAGATCGAATCAGAAAAGAAGAGATCCACAGAAGAACCAGAGTCCAGATTAACTGACATAGCCCAAAGAAGTTTTTGTCATCATCCATCAGCATCCGCCGGGTTTACGTCGGTTTACGGGACACCCTGTATACCTACCTATCTATATAGCTATAATACAAAAATCAGTTTGCCTCTAAATGATTGCAATGGTAGTGTTTTAAACATTATTGTTGTTGATAGAGCATACAGTATGTTCTACCCAAAGAGTCATAACTTTTTACAGTTATGTTCCTCAGAAGCGTAATGAGGTTGATACAGTTGATTGTGACAAGGTTCTAAGATGGCCTACATTTCAAATTGTTTGACATACAAAGTAACTACAAGTTGCCATATCAGTAAACATTCATACATGAGAAATAATACAAACTTTTATGGCTTCTATGTAAGTATTATCTTCAATCTATACTATTATAAAACTGTAAATGTCAACATACAAGGAACAAGTTTCTATCAAAGTTTTTTCCTCTCCCTCTATCGTAAAAACGGTAAATACATACAAGCATCAAACTTGGTGTGATTAAAGAGCAAACTCTACAGTAAAACAACAAATAATAAAAACCGGCCAAGTGTGAGTCGGTCTCGCGCTAAAAGTACCGGAAAAACTAAACTTTTTTTACAGTTAATATGTTGTGTTGGTGTCGTTCGGAACTCTCGGTGCGCGAGTAGCCCGACTTGCACTTGACTGGTTTTATTTATATGAGTATTATCTTTTTCCAGAAAAAAGTAATCGAAAATCTATGTGCTGTCACAGTGGCCGGCTACAGCGGGGAGGACGGGGTCGACTACTGGGATAAAAGTAAATGGGACGCCGAATTGACACAGTTTCAGGTTATTATTTTTCATGCTAATGTTATTTCGATCAAAAGGCGATGATGAGGCTACTAAATATTTTATTTTATTTTTACCTGAATTAATTATTTTTGTGTCCTACCTATGGGACGATTCAGACCTACTGGTCGGAACGGAGCCGTATGCGTGCCGCGGCACCGAACCAACGCGAAGGCAGTCGATCTCATGTCGACGGAGCCGGCCATATGTCGCGGAATCTGTCGGCAGCCGTACGGCCGTCGCGGAATGCAAACGGAGACGTCTGGGTTTCATTATGCATAAGTTGCATGCAAATATGAACTGTAATTCCTGTTTACACATTTCAATATGCGAGCCGGTAGGTCTGAATCGTCCTTGAAACATGGACGCTAACAAGGGAAACATGTACAAAAAAAAGTAGCATAGAGAGCCATGGAGCATACTATGCTCGGCATATTACTAGCTGATCGAGTACCTAACCTCGAAATTTAGGAAGAACAAAGGTTAAAGTCGTGGGTAAGCGGGTCACAAAGTTGAAGTGGAGATGGGCAGGGCACTTGGCTAGACAGAAAGACGTTCGGTGGACGAAAGCAATATCAGAGTGGTGGCCAAGAGAGGGACGGAGCGGAGGTCAGTAGGCAGACCACCAGCACGTTGGTCTGATTACATTGTGAGAGTGCCGGGTTCGCATTGGCTCAGATTAGCACAAGACCGTTAGGAATGGCGCAATAAAAGGACCTTCAGGAAAATATGTTTCCAGTGGCTGTTCATGAGGCAATCGCAGGCTGCTGGTGTCCCTCTTTAGGCGTATTTACCGAAAATTTATTTATGTATACTGATTGTGTTCACCTATCCATAACAATATATTTGACTACTTCGTATCCTGGAAGTTGTATAGATTCTTTAATATTTGGGTATTGTGTTTCACGCAGTTTATGTCTGGCTATGGCAGAATAACAGAGGCAGCTGATTTATTCAACTGTCGCTGAGCCGTAGACCTTTTTGTCTTATGTAGTTTTATATTAATTGTTATTCTAGTGGTACTTCCCTCGGAGTATATGTACACAACCAAACTTGTTTGTGTATAGGTGCCCTGGGGAGGTATCATTATCATACTAACAACAGAAAACAACACTTTTATTTTTAATGTCCTTTTGTCTCGTATTACCAATACCTACTTCTGTTTGTGTACAAATGTAAAAGACAAATAAACGATATTTAATTTAAAAGGGAGGCCTATGCCCAGCAGTGAGTTAATGTGGGCTTATTTGATGATTGATTAAAAAAGGAGGTTCTGTTAAACCCTTAACGTAAGAATTTATTCGCGAATTTGTATGAAAAGACGAAACTTACTGAATAATATCCAATGTGTTTAGCTACTTATCGATTATGTAGGAATGTTTCTCAGATTTTCCCTTCACTTGTTAACACCACGTATATTGCTGCAGGTGGTAGTAATGACTAGTCAGATCCTGGCTGATATGATCACCCACTCATACATAAGGATTGAAGACATAAACCTACTGATATTCGATGAATGTCACCATGCAGTGGTCGACCATCCGATGAGACTGGTGATGAGGCATTTCGAAAGTTGTCCTGTTCCTAAACAGCCTAGAGTTCTTGGTAAGTACGAGATACGGTCATCAATTAGGCACAGAGGCACTACACTTCTTGCGAGAACTTCTCGGCGAGAGTTTCAAGGAAAATGCTGAGGGTCATAGCGCCACGAGAACAATGAAGGGCATCCACACTCTCGTTATCGGTCTTTCTCGGCGGGAATATAGCGCAGGCAGTTAAGGCAGTTTTGGACGATGACAATGTTGCGGCGCCAGAGCGTTAGCAAGAAAAAAAAGCGTGTAAACACTTTCCGCGCCAAGTTATCGCGGCATGCCAGCGCTAGCACGGAATAGAGTATACGAGTCTATTTTTTGGTGCCAGTGACCTCCGCTCGCGTCTCTCGCATCGCCCGCGCCAATTTTTGGATTCGTGTAAACACGTCGCGCCAATCGCTAGCCCGGTTTTCACAAGCCAAACCTTACCAATACGCGAAAGACTGGCGCTGAAAGCTAACCCCGTATAAACGACCGCGTGCCGTGCTTTTTTTTTCGTGCCAGCTAGTAAATTGGCGCCGCAAAATTGTCATCCGGGAGGCCTTTGCCCAATAATGGGACAGCGACTGCTGATATAATAATAATAATAAAATTGTCATCGTCTAAACCTGCCTTTAGAGTTCGACCCCTCGACACTCTATAGAACGGTCGATGCTTGACTATTCCTGTTGCAGAAACAAGATAGTTTCGCTGGCGCGCTTACCTGCTGTATGTTCTTCTTGCTTGGCTCCCCTAAAGTATACCCAGAAAGTTCGGGGTGAAGTGCGGTATCTGAAGTAGGAGAGGGGCATGGAGTAGCCGTTCTGTATGTAGAATGATCATCGGGTTTGTGCTAATGTGGTGATTTTAGTTCATATATACGAAGTATCACAAACCAAGATAATTTCACATGTATTTAAATAACTGTTTTGCTAGAGGTTTAGGATCTTGCTCCTAATTATCTGGAAGCTAGATAAGTAAGATGTGCATAGAAATATAATATACAGGATGAAATTGATATCATTTTAACAATTTTATTTATAACAATTTTAATATTAAATTAATAACAATTTTATTTAACTTTATTAATATCCCAAGAGTTTATGTACGATTGTTTATTTTTCTACAGGATTGACAGCAACTTTGCTAAACGCCAATGTTAGTCTAAATAAGATCGAAGAAACTCTGCGGGAACTGGAGACAACTTTCCACGCTACGATTGCGACGGTCAACGAACTCGGCGAAGTTTTACCGTAAGATTGAAAATGCTTTAAAATAGTCACAGAGTATTCAGGTTTCAGTGACCTAGAAATTTATTTACATGGCATTTATTTATGACATGGGCAAGAATTAAAGGGGCACCGAGCCTCCCTGCTGCCCTTAATCTTATTTTTTTGCGGACACTGACCGAGTGAGGTCCATCCACTGTTTTCCCTTCACGAACCCTTTCGGAACACTCGGTTGTTCCCATAGATATACTTTACAAGGTGTTACAAAAATACAAATAAACATTAAAGGGGGTCGGTGGTTTAGACCATCAAACTGAACAACTTTCACTATGGGACCAATATCGAAATCGTGAAAAAAATCTGATGTTCCATACTTAACTATACTACTCAAGCTAATGTATGGGACAGCCGATTTATTTTTTCGCGATTTCGATGTTGGTCCCATAGTGAAAGTTGTACAGTTTGATGGTCTAAACAACCCCTTAAAAATTTTAAATTTTTATTTTTACTTCTGTAACACTCCCCATAGAAGTATTTCAGGTCAATGGCTGTTCCAAAATAAAACACTGTATACGCCACTGCACTTTTACGCCAGAGCCACTTTCAAGAATTTATTTTGCTATAAATTGCTTACTGTACCAAAAAAATGTGTGTTGTAGAGTTTCTGGCCTCTTCTCTCAACGAAACACCTTCACCGTAGACTCAAAAAATGACGTCGAAAAGCTATCTATGTGATATTATTTTGAATAAAAAATTTTTGAATTTTGAATTTTTGTACACGACTACACGATATATTAAATGTCATGTGGATTACTTCGTTGATATATTTTTCAAATGTTTAAAAAGTGTTCTCAATTCCGATGCATCTCGACTGAAATCAATTTGTAAAAAAAAAGAACAAAACTTTTTTAACACTCAGTTGCAGAAACGCTCATTAGAGTTAACCTTCAATAAAATGTCTTGCTAGCTTTTACTGCGTCAACAAGACAAAAAGTGACAGCAAGAGATTTAATGGAGGATTAACTTTAATGAGCGTTTCTGCAACTGAGTGTATATGGCTTATTCAGTTTGTTATTTTGAAGCAACCGCTCTCTTTGGTTTCCGTTAGTTCAACGTGTGTTTTATGTTTTAAAAGCAGTTAAATAATAATTTTATTCTTATCTTAGTATTTAACGCATGTTGACTGCAAACAGTCGTCTAAAAATGAATGAAAATACTTACTCATTTATTCACGACTATATTCCCCGAGGGAGAAGTGAGAGATATTCTGAAACCTCAGAACATCCACGTTTCACTAGTAGAACCGAAACTGCCCAGTGTGACGGGGAGTGAGCCCGTCGCCACTATAATGGACAGTGGGTTACAATACATGCCACTAAATTGAAGCATGCAGGTTTCCTCACGATGTTTTCCTTCACCGAAAAGCCAGTGATGTTACAAATCGTACATAAATTCTGAAAAACTCTTTGGTATTATTCCAGCTATTCAACAAATCCGAATGAATCAGTACTCCCGTACCAGCTTCCCAGTCCAACGGCAGCTGCCATCGAAGCCAAGAAGATCCTGGAGGACTTGCGTTACCTTGTGTTAGCTGTCAAACTGCCGCTTCCCTCTGGCAACCCTGATATTCAACTAATGAACGGAGAACGAGATATATCTACTGATCCTAAAAAAGTTTGTATAGTTTTTAATTGTATATATTTTATTATTTTTATTTAATTAATAGACAAAAATAATACAAACACAGAACAAACTAAATACAAGAATTACAAATAGTACACACAGTCCATAGCCTCGCCACAAGATATGGTGCCCAACAGGCTAGCAGCATTCCCCCTCTGTATGGCGAGAATGATTCTCTGTGACAGGAAGCTGCCAGCTCTGCGGTCACCAGAGGTCTCATTGAGACGCCCCGATATGTCTGTAACGAACGCCTCTGGGCTCTAAGGACCCTGCGTCTCGAAACATATTGGCGTGAAACGTAGCTGCCGGCCAAATCACGAATATTTTAAAATATAATTTAAGGTGTCATCATCCTATACGGGGTGTAACAAAACACCCTAGTTATACTTAACCATCAAACTAAACAACTATCTTTATGGAGCCAACAAACCTGCTTTCCCATACATTTGAGTCGAGCCGGTAGGTACTGCAGTTTTGTATGGGACAACAGATTTTTTATTTTTTCTCGGTCTTGGCTCCATAGTGAAAGTTGTTCAGTTTGATGGAAGCATCCCCTAAAGTATTGCTGGGGTGTTTTGTTGCACCCTGTATACGTCCCACTGCAGGGTACAGGCCTACCCTCAGGGTGCCATACACCCTGTATTGCACCATGCGGGTGCCATACGAATTGGTAGACTTCACATACACATCGGAATTCAATACGCTCCGTTTGAGAGCAGTCGGCATTACGTACATAAGTTAGAAAAACTCATTGGTACATGGCATGTTGTCCATGCGGATTTGAACCCGGTCTCCCATAATTGGGTGTCCATACCTCTCCGCGACGCGTTGTTTTTGCTCAAAAACAATCCTTGAGATTTGATAGTCACTTCAATAAGTGCTAACGCACAAGCAAGAGTCATTGATTCATAGATTCTTTATTGTACACAAAAACATAATTATGAAAAAAATTACAATAAGTCCATTAATTTATTAATAAAAAAATGTTCCTAAAAGCTTATCTTACAGATTGTTTGACATATCTTTGTCTTTCATATGAAATTATATCTAACGATTTATCAGTTAACCTATTAAGAACTTATCCAGAAGTGGTGAGACTGGCCCTTAAGGCTCTGTCACACAGAGTGCAGCTGCGGGCCGGCAGTAGTTGTAAACTATGGAATTATATGCGAAGTGTCACACTGCGGCTACCGTTCCGCAGCCGCGCCGGGCTACATCTAGTGTGTCACCTCGCATATAATTCTATAATTGACAACTTCTGCCGTCCCGCAGCCGTACTCTGTGTGGCCCAGCCTTTAATCTAATAAACAAATATTCTGGTTATTAGTTAATGTCGGCTTTTGCAGATAGTGAAAGAGGTAAGAAACATGGTGTCAGCTATGATAATGTTTATTGACGAGCTCGGTGTCTATGGGGGGGCCCTCAGCATACTTGCCTACGTCATACTGTGCGAGAGGCTGAAGCGCAAGGCAATCAGCGTCGAAGAAGAAAACTTGTATAAATTCGTCATTACACACTCCGTCCTGTAAGTATCTCTTCTTTACAATGATATTCCATACACAAGGACTTCGCACCAGCGCGCTGTTAACGGGACGGCAAAAGTGTTCTTGATTGTTACCCGACTGCGCCAGAAGGAGGGTTATTTACATTACTGCTTAGTGACTGAAGATATTTGAAAGGACTAGAATGTCAGCGGAAATGTATGAAAGCAGAGCACTACTGAAGCATATTTTGAGTCCATGTGTATAGAACGTCATTGCTTCTTTACTTACTTGATTCTTCTATGATTTTTCCTATAAGTAAGTAATTTGATAAGTAAATTAAACTAGGATTCATTTCGATTCCATTTTTCTGGACTTCAAAACGATTTATATAACATACTAGTTTTCTTCCGCGACTTCCCCTGCGTAAAATTAGTATGCCCATGTCCTTCCTTACGGTTCAAGCTATCTCTATATCAAATTGCATCAAAATCAGTTCTGCAGTTTAGTCTTGAAAACGTAACAGACAAATTGAGATACTTTCGAGTTTATAATATTAAAGTATGGATTTTTAAGTCATAAATTTTGAAGAAACGATTTGACAGGTTTAGCTAACATTTTGTATACCTACCAACATACCGATGCCAACTTATATTTTGCCTTTTTTCAGGGCCAGAACAGTTTTGTTGAATTCCATGAAATGCGACACTGGATACCAAAGAATAATAAAACATTCGTCGACCAAATTAGTGAAACTCCTTAATATCTTGAAAGAATATAGCCCAAGTGTTATTGGTTCCCCTAGAGGTATTTTCATTTTATTATTATTCATCAAGTCTATATTTCATACAGAAATGAACATTTTTTTTAATTTGATTTTTTTACTCTTATTTTCTTAAACATGGACGATAGGAGTGAGTTCAAGAACCCAGAAAACTTGACATTGTCCCACCAGCGGAAAGAAATAGTGGGATCACGACACTTACATCGTATTTTTTTTTTCAAATTATATCTTCCTATGCTTCATGAATGTTGGATTGCCGTCACCACCGGAAAGAAATCTTCACATGCCTAAAATATTTATGCACCTTTTTTTAAATATTTATCGTATGTTTTTATGTTAACAGCTATAACAAAAATAAACAAGGCAAGAAAACCATTATCCGGGATAATATTCACTCAACAGAGATTCACGTCCAAGATTCTATACAATATACTGAAGGATGTTAAGGAGGCGAACCCAGAAGAGTTTGGCTTCATAAATCATGATTTCATCGTCGGTTTCAATATAAATCCTTTTAAAAATACGAGAGAGCAATATTTTTGGAAGAAGACCAGCCAGACGAATTTGTTAAAATTTAGTAACAAGTAAGCTATCTTCTGCGCACTTGACCGATGGGGCCGAAGAGTTCTCGAGTGGCGACAGCGTACCGGAAAGCGCAGCGTGGGTAGGCTCACAAGGTGGACCGACGACCTGGTGAAGGCGGCGGGAACCCGTTGGATGAGGGCAGCGCTGGACAGGTCGTTGTGGCGATCCTTGGGGAAGCCTATGTCCAGCAGTGGACGTATATCAGGATACGTTCAGTTTCCATACGCTCACGACTTTATTCCCCGAGGAGGTACGGAGTAGTTAAAGATGTTCTGAAACCTCAGAACATCCGCGTTTCACTAGTAGTACAGAAACTCTAATCAAGTGTGACGGGGAGTGAGCCCGTCGCCACTTATGATGGACAGTGGGTACAATACATGCCTCGAAATTGAAGCATGCAGGATTCCTCACGATGTTTTTTTTTTCACCAAAAAGCTAGTGGTGTTACAAATCGTACATAAATTCCGAAAAACTCATTGGTACCTTATCCATAAATTCCATCGAAATCCTGCGGCCGTTTTACAATAAATTCAAATCATATCAAAATCAAATATACTTTATTTTTCTCCAAAAATAAAAAAAATTGAAATTATTTTCTGGCTCGTATTAAGGTGGTTTCAGTCCATACAAAAGTTTGTCGCACAATACGCGTCATTAATAAAAGTAATATTTTATATATGGAAAAATAGTTTAGAAAATCTAGTTACCGCGTCACAAATAACATTTGCAATTTATAATATAATTACGAAGATATAAAGCTTTTAAAATTTTGCATGAAAAATTAAAAGCTTTATATCTTCGTAACTGTTTTATAAATTGCAAATGTTATTTGTGACGCGGCATCTAGATATTCTATACTATTTTTCCATATATACAAAACTACTTATATTAATACCGTCTACGCGTATTGTGCGTCAAAGTTTTGTAAAAAATTGCTGCTCTGCAACCTCTCTGCAACCACCTTCCTTAATAGCAGAACTCTGCAGTAAAATGTTTTCCTTTTAGAGAGCTGAATTTACTAATATCCACGAGCGTTATTGAAGAAGGAGTTGACATTCCTCAGTGCATGCTGGTAGTGCGATATGATCCGCCGCTCGAATATAGATCCTACATTCAAAGCAAAGGTAATACAATTATTTTTGTTATTTAAAGTCTCTGTCTGTTAGAAAGTAGTAAAGCGAAATATTTTGTTTTTAATTGAAACAAGGAGAAAATCCAAAAGTGAGAACCTGACTTTTTAAAGAAAATTTTATCGTAGACGGCGAATGAACAATAGACAAGGTACTAAAATAATAATAAGGGATAGACAACCTTTGAACTCGCCCGGACGCGATATTATTGTATATCTATGGTTATCTTAAACTCGGGTTGCGAGCGGATAAATTATAGGGACACTAAGGTGACTACGGACTAATGAGAAAAAGATATTGAGTTTTCTCTCTTATTTCTTTCTGGTTTTTTTGTTTGGGGCCATTCAACGGCTCCCATGTTTTCATCGCAATAAATGTGTGATTGTTATCTCATTCATTATGTATACGCTAAATATATGTCTATAGGTTATTCTCTGCCTATGTATTTAATAGATCTTTACAAAATTCTCAAAATTCCGGACAAACTTATCAAAATTCCAGAGTATCTGCGCTAGAGGGCTACATTTTATAATTAAAAATTTATCTGTATACAATAATGTGATAAAGCAGGCGAGGAAAGCTATTTGTTTTAATCATCTTTTGTTATTATAAATATCTTGAACATTATCACATAGATTATCTAGTCCCATTTAAAGTACCGGAATCTATCCTGGACTTGTATAATGATATAGGGAAAAAGAAGAAAAAAGAAAGTGTGGGGACTTGCTACAGATGTCAGCACCCACAAGTTTTAGCAAGGATGCCAACAGATGGCGATACAGTCGCCCTCGGAAATATGCTCCATACAAAGACAACGTTCACCGTGAATACGTAACTCGTAACCTATTACAAATAAGGTTCACAATCGAATGCAAGACATACATCGCGCAAGAGAACACAGATTCGATATATATACAAGGTCCAACTAAGAACTGTTGGACCACGGCCGGTCCCCAGGCTTCACACATAACCTGGTGGAAGATCTTCCCTTTTCAATAGAGGAACATTCCCAGTAGCATCTCCATAAAAGAATTAAAGATACAAACATCCATGACTCTGGAACAAACATTCAAATTCATCATACAAATAATTGCCCCTTACGGGATTCGAACCCGAGACCCTTGGCACTGCAGGCTAGTTCACTACCCACTGTGCTACGCTATCGAGCCGTCGAATTATGATTAAATATTTGGTAATATATTGGGTGGATTCAACATAAGCCCACGTCCCACTACACTACTGATTATTTTCCTTCTCATCAGGTCGAGCCAGAAGCGTTGACTCCAGCTATGTGATCTTGATCAACCAAAACGACGCAGCTAAATTCATGAAGCAATACCATAACTTTCAGGAGACTGAAAATTATATTCAGAAGGTAAGAACTGGACAATTTTTGTCTGTGAACTAACGTCTATACAATAGAGATCTAGAGAGATGCCAACCAACGCGCCGAGTACGAAACCTAGTGTCGCATCACCACCAGTACCACGCGATAGAAAGTATTTTGTTAGTTTGAATGTGCTCATTATCCATTGCGGTATCAGAACTCAACGTTCGAATAATCTTTAGTACTACGCAAGCATTGTAAACACATAATACCTCGACTGGCTTTCAGCCTCATAATATACTGAATCATTACTTTCGCGAGCAATGTGTTCCGTTTTTGCGCATATTGCTGCGACACTGGCCCCGCCCCCTTTTCACATCTCCCTTTAGTTTTTATGATCTGTGGTCTATACAGTCATTGATATGCCCTGCAGTGTGCAGTAAGACGTATGTAGGCTGATCATGATGATCAAAGCAAAGAATGAGGTAAAAGCTTAAACCTCCCCGAGCAGGATTATTGTAATGAGCATTGGCGTAGCAAGGGGGGAAGGGGGCAGAGGTGGGCGACGCCCACCTCAGAAAGCTTTTTGCCCCCCTTAGAAAAATATAAAGTAGTGAAGAAATAATTAAATAGTAGTAGACACTGTTTCAATTAATTTTTTTTTAATTTATTTTTTCTCACAAAACACAGTACAGTATTACAGACACATTTTATGCCAAACTGCATAACAGTTTGTCGGCATACAATGAGCTCTTGATAACATTTACAAACAATTAACAATCATAACACTTAACGCTAATGGTACAAACATGTAAGGTAGGTACGTACACTCGCGGAACCCAACCGATTAGCGGTTTTATACGTAAATGCATTAAGATTAAGTTATTATTACCTAAAGCTGACCTACTAGTGAAATTAGTTTCCGCGACTGCACAATGACTTCAAGGTAACATAAATACTAAACAGAAAGTACAACTTGAAATAATTTACTTATAGACATTTCAGAATGTGCCTTTTTAGGGCTTTTTTAAACGATTTAACACTACTGTTATTTATATCTAAATCTAAATCTTGTGGAAGGGAATTAAATATTTTTGATAATAGATACATTGAGGTTCGGGCACCATAGTAATTCGTATGTCTTGGTACTATATACCTAGGAACCTGCTTTGGTCTAGTTGAATAGCTATGTTTTCTCCTAACTATACATTCCTTTTGAAGATATTGCTGAGTTGCGATTAAAAAGTGCACTTTTTCATTAACAGGTATTACTTTGCATATTTTAAATAACTTTTCGTATTCTCTATTACAACTATCTTTGACGTTTTTACTTACTAAACATTTTAAGAATCTTGTTTGTAGGTTTTTTATTTTACTGATGTAGGTACTGAAGGTTCGTCCATAGCTACTCAAGCCATAACTTATTATAGGATCAACGAGGGCGTGATATATAGTAAACAACAATGATTTTTTGACGAAATATTTTAAGTTAGTAAACTTTGCCAGTAACACTCGTAGTTTTCCACATACATCCGAAACATCATCTTGTGTAATTCTAGCCAAAACTCAGAGGCAATACTGCAAAATTTCGAGCTCGCTTAGCTCGCTCCAGATGTATACAGGCATGAAAGGGCTGGACAACCTCTTTAATAATCCCAAACCAAAATTTGGTTACACGGAGCCTTGGGAAAATGAACTTTTGGATCCGACCTTGCCATGAGAAATGTGAGTCTTGCCTCTGGGGCGGTAGCTATGAGCTAGGTGGCCGGTTGCACCCCTCAGGGACAATCTCTAGCTAAGCCAATGGTCATGAGTTTATGTATGCCTATACATATGTAAAGATTGTTTAATATTATCCTTCCTTTGTGTCGCTCAGTCGGGTAAAAAGGGCTAGACAACGTCAACATAATAAACAAACGTTCGTGTTCGCTTATTTTATTTGATTGTTGCCAGTAACGTTTTTTAAATTTCATTATTAATAAAAACATAATATAGATACACGAGCGTTAACCCGCGACTTTTAATACCAGACAAATTATATACCAGATTTTGAGTCAGATCATAAACTATCAAACAAACAAAAATTCATCAAAATCGGTTCAGTAGTTTGTGCGTGATGCTCGTTCAAACAAACAAACACACAAAAAAACACACAAACAAACACACATACAGACAGACATAAAATCCAAAAATTGATGATATGGAATCAGGGATACCTAAAAACCATATCGTTACTTTTTTTTTGTTAATATCTTCAATGTACAGACATACTTCCTATTACAGTTTTATAATAGTTTAGATATACTCACGCCACTATCCCACAGGGGTAGGCAGGGTCTACGGCTCGCCACACACTACGATTCTGACATCCTTCTCTCGCCTCAACATATAATCTTCGTAATAAAAAACGAAATATTATTATCATAATTAGCTTCTTTAGAGTCGAATGCATGTCATTGAGCTTGAGTTTCATAATAATTTGATACTGATATTAGCTTAGCTTGCTAATTTTCAGCCTCAGCTAAAGTGGCAATTAGCTGGTCATATCTATCGAAGAACTGACAACCAATGTCAGTGTTTTAGAGTGGAGGGCCCGAAATGGCAGGCATAGTGTGGAAAGCCCTGCGGCCCGCTGGACCTACCGCCTAAAAATGGTGGCGAACGGCGAAGATTGACTAGATGAGGAATACCTATGTTCCGAGTTCAGAGGACAATGATAGGCTGGTGATGATGATTCGTTATGGTTTTATTTTACTAATATTCACATTAAAGAAAATTCACACCTTTCCATCAATCTACAGATGCTCGTAGGTAACACGGAGGACCGCTTTGCGCCGACTTCGGAAGATATCCGTGATGGCCTATACGACGATTGCGAGATTCCTCCCTACATAACTAAATATGGCGGTGAGTATTAATCAGCTGTATAATTTTCTTAGGACTGACTTCAGATTCATATAAACAACCGAACTAAAAAGTTTTATTTCTTAAAAGGTTTTTTAACTATATAAAATCCATGTAACCAAACGTACAGTTGAAGTAGATGGGCAGGTAATTCACTGACGGATGACTTGATGAGTATATTTACTTAGAAATTGCCTAGTAGATTCATAATTCAAAATATTTATTGCATAATTATATAATATGTTTCAGATCTTAGAAACGATATAATGATTATCACATTAATGTTCCATTTTCAGCACGATTGAACGCGGTGTCAGCTATCAGTTTACTAAACCGATACTGTTCGGTATTGCCGAGTGACCACTTCACCATAATCACACCGATGTGGGTCAATGAGAAGGTTGACGGTAGATTGGGGTCCAACATGAATTTGATCAAGATTTACATGCCAATCGCATGCCCAGTCAAGGACGCTATCCTGGTATTTTGTTCAATTTGATTTCATTTATCCGTTTATACAGGCTGCCCCCAAACGAAACAGGATATAGGCCAGATTATTGGCGTTCAGGCCGTTCAAAATCTAAGTTTGTTTTCGAGATTTTGTCATTTTTTCATACATTATCAAAAGCGCCAGAATGCTTATTTGCCAAACTTATGTGGTAACACTGTAAAAAAAATATGTGTCGCTAATCTGGCAAGTTCCTTCGAAAGATCGGGCCCATTTAATCAAGTTTACCATTAAACGCTTCTTCTTTTAAAAGTTATAAATTATTTTTTATTTTAGTTTTCTATAGGATCGATAGATGGCGCTACGGTCTGCGCGAATAAAGGTCTACATTTCAAAAAGCGTTTCCTTAATATAATAAAGAGTGAAAAGATGATCAAAAAGACGCCAACGCATCTTTTTGATGGAACATTTAATTACTTACGAATCATTTTAATTGAAAGTTTGAAACTGTTTACGTCTGACATGGCTGTAGAGGCTCGATTCCTTGGCCTTTAAAAAAATTCAGGCACAGTCTTAACATGATTTTGACAGGATCTCGCGAACGTCTCTATGGAGCGATAAAAGTGCCATCTGTCGAGTTTTTTAGGAACTAAATTTGAAAAAGAAATGAAAAACGCTCATTTTTATTCGGTATTAAACCATAAATATTAATAATATCCACAATTCTCTCATTGTGTCTATACTCTCCTTACAACTTTTACTGCTAATTCTAACCTAATTTTCTATAATAATATTGTACTACGCAGGGAATCCCTATGATAAAATTGAAGGATGCAAAGCGCGCTGCTGCTCTCAAAGCATGCATCAAACTGCACGAGGAAGGCGAGCTGGATGACGTCACGCTGCTTCCGAAACGCTATGGGTAAAACATTATCCTTGTGTTCTAGTCCGATAAGAAACCCTTGATAAGACAGGGATATGCAGAGTTGATTACCAACCTCCAGTAATGAAGAGGAACCCGAAGAAGAAGAAGGATCTCTTATAAGATAGTCCAGTCAATCCGACCCAGTCAGTAACTTCTAGAGTTATGAACCGAAATGCATGAAAAGAGACTGGGCGACTTTGTGTGGAGCTATGAACCAATAGGGATGGGAGTGTATAATATTTGTTGGGAGACCCTACCTGATTACTCATAGAAAGGCGCATCAAAATCGGCTCCAAGGATTTTAAGAGGCTATGTGAAAAAAATAGGATTCTTCAAAGCGTCATATATCATGAAGTACTAACAGTAGGAGTATGATTAGCGGATATGTGTTAATTCAACATATAATTGAAGTTTTGACAAGAGCCAAAACACGATTAAGACACATTTTCTCGACAGAAAAACAAGCCAAAGTAGCCTCCGTTTTTATTTATAAACGCTTGGAACTGCGAAACGGTGAATAATAGAAACACGAGACTTGATTTAAAAAAAAAGAGATTGATATTTTACAAATTTTGATAAGAGCAGAATTGAATTACATAAATAGTACAATCACAATTAAATAAAGTTTGTTTTACGCTTGTGTCCTTTCAGGCGCGCGCGCCGCACCATCTCTTTCTCTCGCATCAGTCAGTAATATAAGCTATCACACGCCCATTTCGCTTCAATTATGTTTCGACATAGGCCCTTAAGAAAATCGTGTTTCTTTTTTTTTGAAGACATTGAAACTTCATCATTGTACTTTTTAATAGCTCCTCTTGCAAAAATAGATACAATCAGCTAGGCTAGTCGCTAACTAGTCAAATAAGCAACTCTTTAGGACGTCAAAACGCACACTTTGTATAACAATTTGTCCGAAATAATCCAGTGACGTAATCGTACTATTATGCAGTCATCTACCCTATATGCGAAGTTATGAACAAATTGATAAACAATTTTTGTCACTCTTGCACTTATGTCAGTTATAATCGAACGAAAGGATTGTGCTTTATAATAGTGTGCTAAGGAACTGTATAAAATAACTTATGGATTATTCCACAGAATTGTCGACTTTGAACTGCCCGACGTAAGGTCGTGTTTCCTTAACTGGCCTTGGGATGAAGAATCGACTGAAGCCGAAAAAGAATTGCCCAAAGAGGGAACCAAGAAGAGAATCCGGAAACACAAGAAAATAGTATGTATTCGTCAACTTGTAAAATATACCTTAATGCTTACATACTTACAGAGTACTATAATTAATATCGTGATATGTAAGTAACGTATTAAGGGCTATGTGAAAAAAAGAAGGTTTCTTCAAAGCGTCATATATCATAAAGTAATTACAGTAGGAGTATGATTAGCGGATATGTGTAAATTGAACATATAATTGAAGTTTTGATTAGAGCCAAAACACGATTAAGACACATTTTCTCGATAGAAAAACAAGCCAAAGTAGCCTCCGTCTTTATCGATAAACGCTTGGAACTGCTAAACGGTGAATAATAGAATCACGAGACTTGATTTAAAAAAAAGAGATTGATAAGTTACAAATTTTGATTAGAGCAGAATTGAACGTACATAAATAGTACAATCACAATTAAATAAAGTTTGTTGTACGATTGCGTCGTTTCAGGCGCGCACGCCGCCCCATCTCTTTCTCTCGCATCAGGTATTAATATAAGCTGTCTCTCGCCCATTTCGCTTCAATTATTTTTCGACATAGGCCCTTAAGGGTCAGAACATCAAACTGAACAACTTTTACTATAGGACCAATATTGAAATAGCGAAGAAAAATGTTGGTCACCGAATATCATGAAACAGATCCTTAGATCCCAAACTAAGGGAGGTTGAAACTTTTTTCCTTTAATTTTCCTTTTTCTTGTTGTTACAATTATTATTACAAGCAACATAATTACGTTTTCACTCTTTCAGTTCCCATCGTTCTTGCAAGGACGTGCCACCAAAACGGGTACAACGACTTTCCACCTTCACATCATTAAATTAAAGGCTGTTTTCCCAGAGCCAACAGATTCTCGGGAGCGTGCATTATATCTTCTTTTAAAAAGGGATGAAGGATTTGGATTATTGACACCGCGGCTTTTACCGCAAATATGTGACTTTCCTATGTTTATGACCGTTGGAGAAATAGCCACCTCTCTAGAAGTGAATTACGCTGTTATACAGTTGGATACGCCGTTGACAGATCTTATTAAAAGGTTGGTACGCTTGGAACACAGGTCCGGCACTACAAACAACGTTTTAGATTTGAAATGATGAAGTTCAAACATGCGCAGTTTGCGCAAATTGTGCATGACACATGTCTTACCACGCATCGTATGAACATCATTATGCATTTCGTTACTTTTTATTATAGTTCATTTTGTATCACTAAAAATTTGAATTTAGCGTTATTTTCCAACGTTTATTTTTACTGAGAGGATAAAAGTAAAAAATATTTTATGTAGTCAACTCCAACGGGTGCGCGCGCCTGACTGCATTCCCTTGCCCGGTTTCCCTTAAGTTTCCCCAGAAAGTACGAGGTAAGGTAGGATATCTGAAGTCAGGGGGGCAGGGAGTGGCCATTGTGCTATATACTATTAGACTAGTACCTATTCTGTGCTTGGGATTCAATATTCTCGTGAAGAAAGACATAACTGCTTTATTCCCTTGGTGCATAATCTATTATACTGATTGTTCCTAGTCTAAACTATTATAAAACTGTAGCAGAAAGTTTGTCTGTACATTGAAGATATTAACAAAAAAAGTTATGATATGGTTTTTAGGTGTCCCTGATTCCATATCACCAATTTTTTGTCTGTCTGTTTGTTTGGTTGTTAGTGTGTTTGTTTGAACGAGCATCACGCAAAAACTACTGAACTGATTTTGATGTATGTTTTTTTTGTTTGATAGCTTAGGATCTGACTTAAAATCTGGTATATAAATGCGGACAAAGTCGCGGGTTAACGCTCGTAAAATTATAATGTTACTGAAAGTAGTCTTTAATATACTGTACGAACTGGTATCGATTGACAATTGAATCCGGTAGACCCTTGAGCCGAAAATTGCAGGTTTGATTTCCGCTAGGCTAGGGGTAAATATTTGTACCTATGATAAATTTGTATCAAAATCGTGGATGTTTGTCTATACAGGGTGAAATTGATATCGTTAGCATCCTTTTAAACTAATAGTTTACCCATCAAATTGAACAACATTCACTATGAGAGCAAACCGTGTGGAGCAACAAAAAAAATCTGCTGTTGCATACATTTGAGCCGAGTAGGCATTGCAGTTTAGTATAGATTTTTTTCCGGTTTGCTCCCATAGTAAAAGTTTTTCAGTTTGATAGTTAGACGCTTAGTTTAAAAGGATGTTAATGATATCAATTTCACCCTATATAAATATTATGTAACTCTATATTGCTCCATCGGCCATCGGCTGAGATGATGATGATCGTTATCTAGTTATCATTATACACCGTGTGACAATGTCCAAGAAATGAACATATTTTAACATTTTCAGATTCCACTATTTTCTCTTCGATCAAGTTCTGGAAGTAGTAAAAAGGTTCACGGTATTCGACGGTACGAACAACTGCATGTATGTGGTTCCGATCAAGGGTGAAGGTGGATACGATATTGATTGGGATGTTATGCAGACTCACAGAGAAATTCGACCCGTTGCTGTACCTTCTTTTGAGGTAAGTAGTTAAGAAATATTATCCCTATAATTAGGTTTCACGAAAATATTTCTAACAATTTCGATACGAGAATTAACGCAAACCACTGGCGGCTACCAAAAGGATCAAACAGACTAAAATTACATACTATGAGCCTGTTTCACCACTTCCTGATAAGATTCCTGAGAACCTAACAGATATAATGGCAAATAAATGCTAGGATTCTGGTCTATTTATCGTTGCATAGGATACCGGACACTTATCAGAAAGTGGCGTAGGTGGCGCGTTACGGAGAGCTATGAAAACTCAATCTTGCGGTCCAGGTTCGAATCCGCACGAACGACATGCCATGTACCAATGAATTTTTCTTACTTATATACGTAATACCGACTGTTCTCAAACGGTGAAAGAAAACATCGTGAGGAAACCTGCATACTCTGAAGAAGAAATTGCGATGCGTATATGAAGTCCACCAATCGGCATTAGGCACGCGTGGTGGACTAACGCCCAAACACCCTCCCTGAGGGTGAGGGTAGGTCTGTGCCCTGCAGTGGGACGTATGATGATAACTGCTACTACTATTTACATGTACAATTTATATTAAAATAGGAAAGGAGATCAATGAAGGTGACGAAAGAAAGCTACCAGCACCATGTAGTGACTCCGTGGTACCGAGGAACCATTCTACCCTCCAGGTTAGTTGCATATTCTTTAAGCTTGGTCTCCATACATGCCGCAAAACCTTGAACATTGATACGAGCGGCAACCGCGCGAAATAGATACCGCCATTGACTTATCAGCTACTGGATGTAGGGTCCGCGCTCGAAAGTGTCCGGACCAAAAGAAAAACAAAACACATAAAAAGAAACAACTACGCGTCAATCCCATGCTGCAATGCAATTCACTAAGCGCAAACATCGTCACAACCATAAATTCGTCGTCAAAACATCGGCGAGCTGACAATTCGGTATTCATGTCATGTGTCAAACTCATATAAAAACTTCGACGATCTAAAGGATGCAAGAAGGATTTTAGATTCGTGAGTTCGTCTATGTTTTTGACACCGATGTGACGCTTAGTGAATTGCACTCCTGCTGTGCTGTAAGAATTTGTAAGACTACGCAAGCAAAATAAAATTTAAATGTCACCAAATTGGCGACGTGATTAAAAAGGGCCAGGGTAGATCTACCCGAAACCGACGAGCATGCATGAAAGGACTTATGAATGTGGAGAAAGCTAGAGAGGTATGTCAGGATCGTAGCAGGTGGCGTTCCGTTGTCTCTGCCTACCCCAGTGGGAGACAGGCGTGAGAATATGTATGTATGTATGTATCAGTTTCAGTGTTTTTAGTAGGATTCGTTTATTTAAGTTAGTCTGGGACACTTAAATATTTTTTTTCGAGAATTTTGTATTAGACCCGGCCGGAGTCCATAACTTAGTAAGTCAATAACTCGGTAATTTTTTTAGCTTATTTCGGCTATGGCTCGTTAGAGCATTACCCCGCGTTCTATATGTCAAAGTTTTTTTAAGCTGAATAGATCGCTCATAATTATGTCTTACGAGCGTTAACCCGCGACGTCCGCACAAATTATATACTAGATTTTAAGTCAGATAATAAGCTATCAAACAAAAAAAGTTTCATCAAAATCAGTTCAGTAGTTTTTGCGTGATGCTCGTTCAAACAAACAAACAAACACACAAACACAAACAGACAGACAAAAAATCCAAAAATTGGTGATATGGAATCAGGGATACCTAATAACCATATCGTAACTTTTTTTTTTGTTAATATCTTCAATGTACAGACAAACTTCCTGTTACAGTTTTATAATAGTTTGTTTAGATTTAAAAAATTTAAAATAAGTACACAAGAAAACAGAAAACCACATTGGGACGTATTCTAATGAATTGTATGTTCGAACGAGCGGCTGCTGGACTAGTGAATTGTCGCGCTATATTAATAGTTATTGAGAATATCTACATTTCACAAGCATTGACGAAACCTATACAGTCGCCACCAAGCGGGTTTAAGAGGTTATGTGAAAAAAATAGGATTCTTCAAAGCGTCATATATCATGAAGTACTAACAGTAGAAGTATGATTAGCGGATATGTGTAAATTGAACATAATTATAATTGAAGTTTTGTTTAGAGCTAAAACACTATTAAGACACATTTTCTCGATAGAAAAACAAGCCAAAGTAGCCTCCGTCTTTATCGATAAACGCTTGGACGCTTGGAACTGCTAAACGGTGAATAATGGAAACACGAGACTTGATTTAAAAAAAAATTTTTGATTAGAGCAGAATTAAACTTACATAAATAGTACAATTACAATTAAATAAAGTTTGTTTTACGCTTGCGTCGTTTCAGGCGCGCGCGCCCCCCCATCTCTTTAGTAATATAAACTATCACACGCCCGTTTCGCTTCTATTATTTTTCGACATAGGCCCTTAAGTACTTGTATTATAATATCTGTGATTAAGTAACGTGAATATTAAACTGAGAGCGTCGGTGGCGCGTAGGCTACGGAAACTCAATATTGAGGTCCAGGGTCGAATCCGCACGGATAAAATGCAATGCACCAATGAGTTTTTCTAACGTAAGTACGTAATACCGACTGCTCTCAAACGGCGAAGGAAAACATCGTACTGATCATACTGAAGAAGAAATTCCGATGCGCAGTCTAACAATCCACATGAATGTGATGCTTGGATGTGATGATGATGATTAATGTCAATTTATTTTTAAGGTATATCGTTTCAAATGTACTCGAATATATGACGCCACTGTCGCTATTCGACTCCACGACAGAGGCTTACGACACCTACGCGGACTACTATTCAAATAAATACAATTTGGATATTTTTGGAAATAAAAGCCAGCCGTTACTTGAGGTAAGTCCTACTATAAATTCCGACCCAATTCAGTAGTTTGGTACACAAGTAATGCATATACATCACAAGTTTTTAATGATTTTGAATTCAGATAATGAACAACTTTGCCTAAGGAATATGGGTCGAAAAACGATTTTTTTTTTACCTTCCATTCAAAAGTGTTCAGCAGCCGGTTGATTTTCCATGGGAAGTTCAACAAAATTTTTCGTTTTTCGCACCATTTTCCTTAGGGAATGTTGTTTACTTTCATTGTATCATGTTAGAAATTAAAAACTAGCTGTGTATAAACCATAAAGTTATTATACTTTACGGAATAGAGGAACTGACAGCTGAGAGAGCGAGATGAACCTAGCGGCACCACTGTATAATAGAAAGAGATACGTGACGCGAGGCAAATAGAACCGTTTTTGGGGATCTTATCACAGGGTAAAAATTCGATTTCAGTGAATAATTGCGAATCGAAACTGAAATCGTAGATAATTTTGTGAAAATATACTAACACTATTTCATTAAATAATCCACGATTTCACGTTTGACTCCGTATTATAGACAGTGCTCGAATTTTTGCCCGCCGATAATCTCCTGAAAACCTCCAAAAACGGTTTCATTTGACAACTCATGTCAGTTCCTCTATTACTGTAGTGTACTATAATAATATAGTAAAAAACATATCAGGGTGCTTCAGACCATCAAACTGAACAACTTTCACTATGAAGCCAACATCGATATAGCAGATTTTTTTGGCATTTTCAATATTGGTCCTATGGGTACCTAAAGTGGTTCAAGTTGATGTTTGATATGTATGTAACGCATTAAAGCTTACACCCTGTATAGCTCGTAACTTTAATTTCTGATTATTAAAATTATGTATCAAATTAAAGATTGAAAAATTTGTCTCGGGCGGGACTTGAACCCGCACTCTTCCAAACCGGAGAACTGCGTTATCCAATTTCGCCACCGAACCCACTACCCAGAGAACGAAATTTTCAATTTCGAAATAGCACAACATGGCTGTAACATGTTTAAAAATCAATAATATTTAAAGTTATGTGTACCTATTTTACGTTTTTTAACGTTATTCATATTTACGATATGATTTTAATGATTACTAGGCATTTTCAAGTATGGATTCTAATATAGACCCCTCGTCCATAGTTATATGGTCTAATCACAGCACATCTAATAATTATAATATTTACATAGGTGCATTTAAAAAACGTTTTTTTCGTATTTTTCTCTAGGTCCGCGACATCAGTACACGTATGAACTGTTTACTGCCCCGAGCCGCCACCATAAACTCTTTCACAGACAAACAGCGCAAGCTCATATCGCAAGCGCAAGGGGACGACAAACCTAAAGGGTTCCCCGAGATATTCATACCCGAGTTCTGTATCAAGTATGACTTCCCTGGAGTTCTGTGGTACAAAGCGGTGATGCTGCCTAGCATCATCCACAGGTAAGCTTTGTCGCTACCCAGACGATGGACATTTTGTTTGATCGCGGGCGCCCTCGGGGATATACCACAGAATATTATAAGAGGGGATAAACCAATTCGTAGTAAATGAGTGATTTTCTTTTCTTTTTTAAACTTAATTCCTTAAAAACTCGACAGATGGCATGTTTATCGCTTCATAGAAACGTTCACAAGATCCTGTCAAAACCATGCCTTTTTTTCAAGGCTAAGTAACGGATCGAGCCCATATCAGACAAAAACATTCTGAAATTCTGTAAACAGTTTCAAATTTTCGATTAAAATGATTCGTAAATAATGAAATATTCCATCAAAAGATGCGTTAGCATCTTTTTGATCATTTTTTCACTCTTTATTATTTTAAAGAAACACATTTTGAAATTTTGTCCTTTATTCGTGCAGACCGTAGCGCCATCTATCGATCTCATAGAAAACTAAAAAAAACTCATTGTTTACTGAGGGTTCGTGTGTGGCGGTCGTTTTTGACTGCAGACCAAATGTCAGTCGTCTGCTCAGCGCCTCATTTACTGTTTCTTTTCTTCGTGAGTATGACAAGGTTGTGGCTAACTTGGTGGTCCAGTGGCTAGCATCCCATGGGCTTAAGGCGGCACCATTCGTTCCCAGCAGGGATCACACTTGCACGAATGAGGAACTTATGTACGATTCGTAACACGACTGGTTTTTCGATAAAGGAAAACAGGAAACCTGTTTACGTTTGATACGAAATTGCTATGCGTATGTGAAGTCTGATAATCTGCGTTGGGCACTAGTTGTGGGCTAATTTCCATTTAGGCCTTTATCGTCAGCACGTAACCTTTTTTTCATACTCTTTCCTTTTCTGTTTTCTGTCGCTCAGCATCGCCGATGCTACCGCGCGCTATAGCACTCACGCAATTTTTCACGTTCTAGCAAATGACGTTCCTGATCGACAGAAAAGGAGCATGAATAAATGTTATTCCGTACTGACAGATATGGGTCAACCCTGAGGACTTTTGTCTGATCGGATAGTCGAAACTTGAGGTCAGACTAGATTATTGTACTGCTTGTACATTTGTATTATAGTATTTGATCCATAGATATATTATATAGAACTAAACTTCGATCCTATAATATATATTATCATTATCAGACTAATAAATTATTTTTGTTGTAGAGTGACCATGTTGTTGGTAGCTTATGAGCTCCGGGCGGAGATTGCAACATGCACAAATTATGGTCAACCAAATTTGTTAAGAGGTAAGTCTTATTAAATTTTAGTTTCTGCTGTGTTGTTTCGGTTTAAAATACACCGCTCAATATCTTTCCGTTGATGGGTTACAAGGCGACTAACGGATGAAATTTCTTTTGCATTGTTTTTTAAGGGAATTAATGTTGATACTTCATTTCATCCGTCATATATTTTCCTCGGTTCTACCACAATGCCTCAAAACGAAGTCAGTGCGTCCTGCCAGCAATGACCTATGGTGAGGAAACGTGAACCCTGACGATAGGACTAGTTCATCAATTCAAGGTCGCTCAGCGAGCTATGGAGAGATCACAACAGAAATGAAGTGATACGTCAGAGAACTAAAGTGGTTGACATAGCTTAGAAAATTAGCAAGCTGGAGTGGCAATGGGCTGGTCATATCTGCCGAAGAACTGATAACCGATGGGTTGTCAGAGTTCTGGAGTGGAGACCGCGAACTGGCAAGCGTAGTGTGGGACGCCCTGCTGCCCGCTGGACAGACGACCTAAAAAAAGTAGCGGGGAGCGACTGGATGAGGAAGGCCGAGGATAGAATTTTGTGGCGCGCCTTGGGAGAGACCTATGTTCAGCAGTGGACAATGATAGGCTGTTGATGATAACTTCATTTCACCCAGTAATAATAAAAATGCTGAAAGTTATTTGCTATAGTTGCACCCATGAAACATTGGTTAGTAATGGCAGTAAATACGATCGCGAGTTAAAATAACGTGTCTTCCTAAGTGTGATGACACACCTGCCGAATTTACGCGACGTAATTTACGTGTCTGCTAGGAAAATGGCGCGTACTGGAGTGCGATTTTTGAATCTCATTCGCTGAGCTCAGCAGTTGAAAATGTCAAAATAACTATAGAGATATGCATCTTTCTACTGCAGATTTGACTTTTAAAAATTGCACGCCTGAAGTATGATTTTTTAATACATACATTTTCAACTGCTGAGTTCAACGTATGAGATTCAAAAATCGCACTCCTGGTGTGGCACCTATATAGGGAAAAGCATTGCACGCGTATTTTACGACGCGTAAATTCGGAAGATGTGTCATCTCATCAAACAACAGATAAGCGTCATAAAGGTGTTCAGAGATTAAGTGGCCTATGGTCCTTCGAGCCATCTTGAATTTTCACAAAAGGTGTCGGTGCCGCAGTCTGAAACCTATTTAAATCTACAGGGTGTTACAAAAATACAAATTAACATTTATGGGGGTGGTTAAGACCATCAAACTGAACAACTTTCACTATGGGACCAATATAGAAATCGCGAAAAAAAATCAGATGTTCCATCATTATCCTCATCATCATATCGGCCGATAGACGTTCACTGCTGGACATAGAAATCCCCCAAAATGAGGAGATTTGCCATAATCGCTATGATGCGATGCGTTTGCGATGTTCCATACTAAACTACAGATCTACTCGAGCTAAATGTATGGGACAAACAATTTTTTTTTTCGCGATTTCGATGCTGGTCCCATAGTGAAAGTTGTTCAGTTTGTTGGTCTAAAATACCGACTTAAAATTTTTTTATTTTTTTTCTTACTTCTGTAACACACTGTATAGTTACGAGAAAATGACCTATTATAATTTTTGGTAATAGGTCATTTTCTCGTAACTGGAAATATAATCGATTGTTGTTATCTAGGTACTTATAATAAATACTAGCTGTTGCCCGCGACTTCGTACGCGCAGACCACTGAAATATACTTTAGGACCTATTCTCAGACCTACTGAATATACACACAGAATTTCATAAGAATCGGTCAAGCCGTTTCGGAGGATAAATAAATACTATGACATGAAATAACTGAAACTGGTGATGCTGAATTAAACACAAAATGGCTTGTATTATTATGTAATTATCTGAGTGTACTCGAATTTTGATAAAAAAACAATGTTGGTGGCTGGCCAAAGGCCACCTTCCAAACTAACATCTTAGAACCCATTTCAATATTTTATTCATTAATTGATGACGTTTATTCCGAGGTACCATGTGAATCTTTGTATGTGATCCTTGCTACAGCTGCATGCTTTAAAAGGTGGTTGGTAGTTGTATATTTGTTTCTGATCACCCGTAATTAAAATTGTGAGTTTATGTACGTTCTCTTTTACAGGGGACAAGTGGCTACCAATCGAAGTTGATTTGCAGGTGGCTATGAAGTCAATGCTGTCAAATATTGAAGAGCCCGCCCCTGTACCTGCTATAGACAGGTATTCTCAAAACTCAATGCAAAATCTTATGCGGGCACTACATTCTCGCCGAGAACGAGATTGTGGATGTCCTTCATTTTTTCGTGACGTCTTAGCCGGAGTAATTTTCCTTGAAAGTACTCACCGAGAGGTTCTCGCGAGAGAAGTGCCTGCTTGAAAGTCAAGCCGAGCCTTTATTAGTCAAACTCGAATTACGGTTCCTGCTCACTCCGGCCTGCAAGCATGAAACGTACCTACCCCGCAAGCCACACATTTTGCGCCAACCTACCTTGCAGTCCTTGCATGGCATAGAGGTGGTTTAAACCGATCCAGAGAAATGTTTAAGCTGCTTAGAAGTCGCACACGATGATACGAGGAGACAGTGTGGCGGATATTGGTTGTCTATACGATTACCTCATTTGTAGCCAGCGATCTACAGAATCAGAATCAGAAACATCATAGGTAAAAAAGTACAATAGACAAATTATACAATAGTTAGAGTTTAGTTTTACAGGACCACTATGATGTACCATGAGACATACGAATATAAAAAAACAATTATTATTCTTATTTATTATTATGATATGATAATTATTATATTATAGAATATTTATAAGATGTCAAATTTTTTGTAACTACATTGTCAATAAATTATGTAGACATAAGAAAGATTGCATAATAAAATCATGAAATTGATGAATGCATAAAATGTCAATCTGTCTACTCACAAAATAAAACGAAATTAAAAGAAATCCTATGCTATAAATTGTCATTAAAATATTCATTTAAATTATAGTAACATTTATTAATCAGTAAACTTGTTAGCACATTCTGTATAGATACATAAAAGTCTAATTTAGCATACAGGGTCCTACTGAATATGCTGGCGGTTTTTATGAGGATGATCAGACCATCAAACTGAACACCTTTCTCTTTGCGACCAACATCGAAATCGCGAAAAAAAATCTGCTGTCTCGTACATTTGGGTTAAGTAGAATTTCAGTGTTGTATGCAACACAGATTTTGATTGTTCCATAGGAAATGTAAATGACTACTCGACTCGAATGGAGCAGCTCGTTTTTTTCTCGATTTCATTATTGGTCCCACGGTAAAATTTGTTCAATTTGATGGTCTGAAGCACACCCTTAAGTATGCCATGCATTTTAGTCTTTGACTACTTATATAGGGACTAGTTAGGCGTGTAATTCTACTAACAATCATTTCTGCCACTTTTTGCGGGGGGCGAGGTAATATGAAATCCGCAACTTTGGATTTTATTCCCATAACTTTAGATTCAAATTTTAAACGTTAAAAAGGATGAAAAGTAGTCTCGCGTGAACCCCATACGTTCTAAGTTCGAAATTATTGTTTCGCAAGTATAGGGTGTCTCGTTTAGTGATAAGGTATAAAATTGAATGTAAATGCACATGATTAATTGATCTTATACCGTGGCAGAGGGGAAATGCTACCGCAAGGCTAGTCCTTATAATAAATAGTCAAAGATTTTAGTTTACAATCAGTGTATTCATTCCGCGGCATACTGGCGGTTGGTACATTTATACCTAAAGTGCGGAGTGAGACAGGCTTGATACAATGTGCATCTTTGTGGCATTTATTATGGTAAAACCGGTCAATTCCGCACGACACAAGTTACGATACCACAAACTAGCGTTAGTGCTAACGCAGCAACGATTGGTCAACGGAAGTAACATAATTTTAGTGAATTATGCACTTTTGATTTGTATTAGTTTTTAATTAATAAATTTAGTCTTGTTCGAGTTATAACATAGTAAACATTCTTCTTATAATAAAGTTTGTTTTTTAAAAAATCCTTTTCCGACCGCCAATACGTAACTGGCGCAGTCGACTGTAGGATCGTGGAACTCTGGACTTTTCAAATCAAAGTCTCGCGCGAATCGAACTCTTCGCCAGAGTTAGCGGTTTCAATCGCTGGAACCCGCGATCGCAAAGAACCTTGAAAGGCGGTTCGGACACCTCTACGGGAATCCGGAGAATTGGAGACCTGTACTCAACAAGACCCGGCCGGAGATGCAGATGATCCTGGGGTAAGTGCTCGAAGTACTTCCAAGTTCCTTTGCTCTATTTCCTGTCGTATTAGTATTTAAGCAATTCATCCACGTGTGTATCTGTCTAGAAGCTAGCATCGCTGTAGGCGTACGTCATACGTTGTAGTGCATAGGTAGTTATAGAGTTTTATACTCGTATTACATTTATTCAATAGAAGTAAAAGCAAGCTTGTAAAATGGCTCTAGATCCTAACTTTAAATATATCACCGAATTAATGCCTCGCTACGATGGCAACCCGAAGATCTTAAACTACTATATTAGAGAGGTAGATAACTTGCTAAGCATTGTCGAGACAAGTTCACCGGCATCTCTCGCCATCATCTGTCTCATCAAGAGTAGGCTTAGCGGCGCCGCAATAGATGCGATAGCGTATGAGGACACTCTCAATAGTTGGGATGACATAAAACGGGCCCTTATTAGGCGTTTAGGTGAACCTAGAAACGAAATTCAAGTAATGCAGGAACTCACTCGCACGCGCCGTAGTAAAGGCGAAGATGCCGAGTCCTTTGGCAAGAGATTAAGAGAGATGTTAGATACATTGTATGCAGTAGGGCAACACTCTGATAAGACGTACTATGAAAAGATGGTAATAGAACAATATATTAATAACCTTGATTTTCACGTATCAATGGGAGTGAGAATAACTCATCCAGCTACCCTAGAGTTAGCCATAGTGGCAGCTCGTCAGGAGGAAGCCAGACTCGCTTATAAGTCAAACTCAAACGTTCAAGGACCTTCAGTCCCCCAGAGCAAGGCTAAGGTAGATAATTTTAAACCTAATTACCCATCTCATAGGCCGATTGCCAACAATCATTTTCAGTCTATGTATAATCCTAATAATAATTATGTACCACAACAAAATACGTGGACCCCAGAGCAGCGTCAACAGTTGGTTAATACCCTGCCATGGAGAAACCGACCAGCCTCAGGTAATGTTAGAAATAACTTTGGTAACACTTGGAACCATCACCAGCCTCAAGGCCAGCCTAATATCCCGAGGCAGCAAGTGAACCCGCCGCAAAAGGTATCTGACGTCACGATGCGCTCCGCTAGGAAACCAGAGCCGCCGCAATTTGCATTCGAAGAACTTTTCTACATTCCAAATGAACGTGGCGCGCAGCACGTGGCATATGACACACAAAACTGTAATGAAGGCGAAGCCTCTAACTCAGTTTACGCGGCGCCGCGCTACGAGTGTGAACAACCAGGTGATTCGCAGGATTTTCCCTCGGACGAAGAGGCGAGCGACCAGAGCTAGTTAAACTGAACCACCAGGACAAGGACCACCTACCATACATCGAGTTGCCAGAGTTTAAAGGTAAGTTTTTAATAGATACAGGCGCTTCCCGTTCAATGATATCACCTGACGCCATAAAACACTCAACATTCGAGCAATGTGTGCAACACGAGCCATTCGAGGTAAAAACCGCGCACGCGACAACGCGACATCAGCATGTTGCGTACTTACCACTACCACCGGTCTTTAAAAGTAATTTAACTCACAAGTTTCTCATTTTCGACTTTGATCGAAAATATAAAGGTCTCATTGGTTTAGACTTGCTGAAGGCTCTCTCCAGTAACATTGATCTAAAAAATAAGGTACTTCATACCACCACTGCTGATATCCCAATACGATTCGATTACCCGGTAAAGAAAATATCTATTGAACCCAGATGCGAGAAAGTAGTTACCATTAAAACTAACTATTTAGACGGTCAGTACATACATGACGATCACGTTTGGTCGAACGGTTTAAGGTCACCCACCTCTATAGTAGAGGTAAAGAACGGATTGTTTAAAACAACAATTATTAATTATAATGCAGAGAAAATTATAATACCGAATAATGCGCCCATCAATTTAGAACCTTATGTTGAACAACCAGAGACCAATATTCAGTGCACGCTAAATAGCTTACATGCGAGATCAGAATCAGGTCAATCGACAAATGACGAACTTATTAAAAATTTAGACAAAATTAGAACCAGTCATATGAATGACGAGGAGAAACGTGAAATACTTAGATTATGCTATGTTTATAGAGATCTTTTCTATTCAGAAAACATCCCATTAACTTTTACCCATGCAGTCAAACATGAACTTCGATTGTCAGATGATACGCCTATATTCGTTAGGAGTTACAGGCAACCACCGCAGCAGCGTAATGAAATTAAAGCTCAAGTTGATAACTTATTGAAGCAAGGTATAATTAGAGAAAGTATCTCCCCATGGTCATGTCCCGTGCACATTGTTCCCAAGAAGCCTGATGCTTCCGGGAAGGTAAAATGGCGCCTGGTCATCGACTACAGGCGGCTAAATGACCGCATTGTAGAAGACAAATATCCCCTCCCCAACATACACGACATCCTCGATAGATTAGGGCGCGCACAGTATTTCAGTACCCTCGACCTCGCGAGCGGGTACCACCAGGTAGAGATGCACCCTAGGGACATCGAAAAGACGGCGTTTTCAACAGAAAGGGGTCACTATGAGTTCCTCCGCATGCCATTTGGTCTAAAGAATGCGCCGAGTACATTCCAAAGACTGATGGACCATATTCTACGAGGCTTAGAAAACGTTTTCACGTACCTAGATGACATCATCATCATCTCGACATCCCTTCAGGAGCATATTGAGAGGCTAAAGCAAGTGTTTGATAGATTTAAACTACATAACCTTAAGATCCAACTTGATAAATCAGAATTTGTTCAAAAACACGTGCATTTCCTAGGACACGAACTAACGGCTGATGGTTTAAAACCCAACAAAGATAAAATCAATGCCGTGCTCAAGTTCCCACTACCCAAAACACAGAAAGAAATCAAGGGATTTCTCGGGTTAGTGGGCTACTATAGAAAGTTTATCAAGGACTTTGCGAAACTTACAAAGCCCATGACCGTATGCCTCAAGAAAAATCATAAAGTCATTCATTCCCCTGAGTTTTTAGATGCATTTGAGAAATGTAAACAGATTCTGACCAATGATCCGATACTGCAGTACCCAGACTTCGATAAGGAGTTCATATTAACCACAGACGCCTCAGACGTAGCTCTAGGCGCGGTACTGTCACAAGGTAAAGTCGGTTCAGACAAGCCTGTAGCGTACGCATCAAGGACTCTCTCCGAAACGGAAACACGTTACTCCACTATTGAAAAGGAGTTACTCGCCATAGTCTGGGCGGTCAAATACTTCAGGCCATACTTGTACGGCCGTAAGTTTACGATCTATACAGACCATAGGCCTCTCACGTGGTTAATGTCTCTCAAAGACCCAAGCTCTAAGCTAACTAGGTGGCGACTAAAGTTAGCCGAATATGACTATAATGTAATTTATAAAAAAGGCAGTCAAAACACTAATGCCGACGCGTTATCAAGGGCAAAAATATTCCATAATAGTATAGAATCACTAGCGGTCAACTTTGACGACAACGAAGATGATGATATTATCAACAGAATCTTCGAGAATGTACGTGGAGAAGCTGCAGGCAATCAGGCAGAGTCAGCACCTCCATCTCAAACCGAAGCTGAGTCCGATAGTATGAGCATTGTGTCCGCATCCGCAGACCCAAACCAGTTAATTTCAACTAACCATACTCAGCCAGACAACGATAACCTGGGCATACCTATCTTGGAAGATGCTATAGATAGACAGCTCAAACAGTTTCACATCAGATCAACTCCCGGATCTACTTATAGAGTAGATAATAGGTCAACTAACTCCAGAGTCGTCATAAAAGACGTTTTTATCCCTATTAACAACACAGAGCAGGAGATAATCCGATTCCTTAGAGATCATACTATTGCTGATCGCATATTCCACTGTTATTTCCATAACGATGACCTGTACCATGCCTTTTCCAGAGTTTATACGACGGTTTTTAATGAAAGAGGTCCAAAACTGTTCAAGTGTACGTCACGTGTGACGTTAGTAGAGGTCAAACAGGAACAACAAGAAATAATAAAAAAATATCACGAGAGCAACACGGTGCATCGTGGCATTCAAGAGACCTATAAACAAATTCATAGAAACTATCACTGGCCTAATATGCTACTGTCTATACAGGTTTATGTGAATAGCTGTGACACCTGTCTTAAGGCAAAGTACGAAAGGAATCCCCTTAGGCCCCCATTAGTTTTAACCGAAACCCCCACTAAACCTATGCAACATTTGTTTATGGATCTATATTCTACAGGCGGAGCTACATTCTTAACTATAATAGATAACTTCTCAAAATACGCTCAAGCTGTCCCTCTATCTGCCACTAGCAGTGTACATGTAGCCGAGGCTCTGCTACAAGTGTTCTCAGTACTTGGTTTGCCGCTCAAAATAACGACAGATTCAGACAGTAAATTCGAAAACGATGTTATCAAAGAAATATGTGCTTCACACAATATTAATATTCATTTCACGACTCCTTATAACCCTAACTCTAATTCCCCTGTAGAGAGATTCCATTCTACCATAGCTGAAATAATAAGAATACAGAGAATGACAAATAAAGACGACACTATTCAAATGGTTATGAAATATTCAGTTATAGCTTATAATAACTCTATACACTCTGCCACTGGCTATACACCCCACGAATTATTGTTGGGACACACAGCATCCCGAAACCCCCTAGAGTTGTTTTACCCTAAGGAGTTCTACCAGGATTACGTTCTGAAGCATAGAACGAACGCAGAAGCAGTGCAGGAATGCGTAGCAGCACATATGTCAAAGAACAAAGAACAGGTAATAGCTAAGAGAAACCAGGATGCCGAGGACATCAAGTTCAAGGTAGGTGAGACAGTTTACAAGCAGGTCGCCAAAACTGCACGCAACGATAAAACCAAACCAGTATTCAAAGGACCTTACCAGATAATACACCTTCATCCTAACAATGTAGCCGAAATAATAGGTAACCACCCTAACTCTAAGTCCATTCGAGTACACTTCAAGCTGTTACGAAGGCCCCATCTTGTTCCAGAACGTTCATCGCCGGAGCCATCGTGCTCTACGCAGCAGCCACCATGACAGTAACTCCTGTAGACAATTCCAACGGTATCCTCTTGCTCAAACAAAGCAAGGTCCTTAAACAAAGCGAAACCGTCAGCCTTGCTTGTGTTTATAATATAACATACTTGCATGAGACAACACTCAGACTTATGGCTCTATACGCGAGTACTAAGGCAGCAGAATCTCACTCTGCTCCAGCTAACATACATAAAACGTATAAGGACCAAATAGAACATACTTTAAGTGTAGTTCATAATAAGTTGATATTTTTAGCACCCCGTAGTAGTCGAGTAAAGCGTGGCCTTATTAATGGCTTAGGCTCGGTAGTAAAAGCGATAACAGGCAATCTCGATTATGATGACGCAGTTAAATACGAACAACAAATCTCTATCCTTAGAAACCATGTTAACAGCATCCAGAGTAATCAGAAAAAGTCACTTATTTTAGCTGAAAATACAATTCAGGAATTCGGGAAACAACTAGGTAAAATTAATGAAAACCAAAAGAAATTAGGCGACATGTTAGCTAATACTACCGTTAGGTCTAATGTAGTTTTTAATCAATTGCACTTTCTAGATATTTACATTCAACTAGACTTTAGTTTACAAATAATACTAGATAAGCTCATGTTACTTGAGGACGCTATGACGTTTTCTAGATTAGGTATAATGCACCCTAGTATAATAAGTCCTCAGAATCTATTATTAGAAATGACTAGAATGAAGCAAAAGTTAACCTTTGCACCCGTTGCACCTATTAGCATTGACAACATTCACAAAATAGAGAGTTCTATAGATGTTAAAGCTTATAGTACAGATCACTCGTTAACTTTTATTTTGGAAATCCCTTCTATCTCCCAAAATAATTATGATTTGATCCACCTCTATTCCATCCCTAATAACAACCACTTAACAATTATCCCAAAATCCAAATACCTAATACTTGGAAGTCAAGAGTACACTTACGCTGACGAGGAATGCCGCTGTATCACCGACGACCTACATCTATGCAAACAACTGGACATGAAACCGACAGTAAATTCAGAAGATTGTCTCATAGCACTCATACAGCATAGAACTGCAAACTGCTCCTACGCCAAGATGACTCTGAAGAAAGGAAGGTTCCAGAAGATCAACCCCAACAGTTGGCTCGTTATCACCAACACAGAAGAGACTCTTACATCCACCTGTGAAGCTGAGACGCAGTACCAAACCATATCCGGGACATTTATCATATCGTTAACACAAGAATGTCAAATTCGACTGATGAATAAAACCTTGAGGACACACAGCAGCACCGTGTACATCAATGACGTCGTCCCGCTACCTAAAGAACGCGAGATAGCTCCGGAAGACATACAATACGAATTGAAGCTGGAAGACATCTCCTTAGACACTATACATCAACTTATCAATAAAGCGGAAGACGTAAGCATCGAAGATCCATATCTAAACTGGCCCTTAATAATGGCAATGCCAAGCTGGTCCACAGTGATGCTGTATATCATTGGAGCCGCCATCCTGTCCTGGAAGCTGTACAGATACAAAGCAAATAAGAAGATGAAGATTGAACCCAATGAGGAATCTCCTGGAAGCTGCAGGATGCACTTCCGTCTTGATGAGGGAGGAGTTACGATACCACAAACTAGCGTTAGTGCTAACGCAGCAACGATTGGTCAACGGAAGTAACATAATTTTAGTGAATTATGCACTTTTGATTTGTATTAGTTTTTAATTAATAAATTTAGTCTTGTTCGAGTTATAACATAGTAAACATTCTTCTTATAATAAAGTTTGTTTTTTAAAAAATCCTTTTCCGACCGCCAATACGTAACTCACAACATATTAATTTACAAAAAAAAATATTTTTCGGGACCTTTAGCGCGAGACCGACTCACACTTAGCCGGTTTTTATTATTTGTTGTTTTATTATAGAGTTTGCTCTATAATCACACCAAGTTGACGCTTGTATGTATTACCGTTTTTACGATAGAGCGAGAAGAAAAAACGTTGGTAAAAACTAGTTTCTTGTATCAGGACCCCACCTTAGTTTTTACACTTTTACATTAATTTTTACAATTGACATTTTTATTATTTTTTCGCAAATCCGCCGTAATAAATAAAGCACATTGTGTAAAAATTTTAACTATCTAGCTATTACGATTCAAAAGTAACAGCCCTAAATAGATAGGACAAACGGACGGAGGGACGGACAACAGAACCCTAAAAATCTAAATCAATTAATAATGTCACAGGATAAACAACCCCTTGGATGAAGATTCTCCCCGTCCACCCAACATTGTCTCGATGAAGGAAAGCCTGTACCAACTGCAGAAGAATAAAATCAACAAGGACTACCCATGGGATGTAAGTTTTCTTTTCTTTCAACTTATTTGCTGCCTGTAATGTACTTTTCACCCCTCTGGACGGAAAGCGTCAACTTTCGTCCCGCTGCGCTAAACGAAGTTGCCGCTTTACGCCTCCGTCGAGGAAAAAAATAATATACTAACCTCGGGCAGTAAATAAGAAAGCCTCAGATATAAAAGTGTAAATATGAAAGTGGCCACCCACTTTTGGCGGTTTTAAAGATAATAACTACAAACATTATCAAAACAAATCCGCAGTGACCCGATAAATTGAAAATCAGCAATGACTACAATGTGACATCTTGTTTTTTGGAAATATTGTTTATATGTATGAAAAATTTCAAAGCTCTATATCTTCGTAATTATTTTATAAATTGCAAATGTTATTTGTGACACGGCATCTAGATTTTCTAAACTATTTTTCCATATACACAAAGTTACTTATTAAATACCGTCTACGCGTATTGTGCGTCAAAGTTTTGTATAAAATTGACCCCTCTGCAACCACCAAACAGACTTGGTGCTTCAGACCATCAAACTGAACAGTTTTCTCTATGGAGCCAACATCATGAAAAAATAAAAAAAATCATCTGTCCCATACAAAATTGCAATACCGACTCGACTAAAATGTATGGAAAAGCTGTTTTTTTTCTCGATGTTGGCTCGATAGTGAAAGTTGTTCAGTTTGATTTGTCTAAACCATCGCCTTAAGTATTACTAGTAATAGTTATCAGGCGGCAGAAAGGAAAAACGTCCGTAATTTAATTATGTATATTATATAAATCACAGAAACTCAATAACATAGCTTAATCAGGTATGATGTACGATACAGAATGAGCCGAGGGACGGTAGTGCGCTCGCTAATAAGCGCCCTACCCCCACTCCGACACTAGAGAAATCGAACAAGTCTTGCAAAACAACTCGTGCCACAACGAGTTGTGTTTCAAGACTTTTTATTTATAACAAAATTATTTTAAAAGCTTATATTTGATATTCAATTATAATATTAAAAATTGTACAGTATATTTATACTTTGTTCATATAGTTCCTTTTATGCAGATTTTCCTTAGTCGTTTTATATAATTATACGAAAAAGGCATTTCCGAATACATAATTTAAATAAATCTAACACTAGGGTGTTTTGTTATACCCTGTATTTATATCAAATAACAATGAAAGAAAACTTTTTAGGAAAAAATGGAGCCAACAGATATAGAGCGCAATGTATCGTCGGTCACCGTAATGGACATTGAATGTTACGACGAGTTCGTGTCGACCGTTATGCATACTCCTAAGCAACCCTCCATCCAAACACCGGTACAGAAGGTACCCAAAGCTGCTGCTGCCATTTTGCCGCCACCGTTCAAGTATGCTATATTTTTTTTAAGTATATCGACACTTATTAGTCGTTCTATTAATAGCACCAAGGGGATAAACCAGTGTCTTTCGTCACGGGCATATTGAATCCCGAGCGTAACGAAGGGAGTCTAGGGTAAACGTCCGAGCGTAAGCGAGGTAGTTAAGACTAGAATCCTGAGTAAAGCGAGGGGTTTAAGCTAGCCGAAGACGAAAACACTCTTAGTTACACGATTCAAGGGACAATGTTTCAGTAGGTTTGTCATCGAAAGACTAGCAAGCCGTGGAGCATCTTTTCATTTTAAAAATATTAATCACATTTCACTAGCAGTGCCGAAACTTTGTCCAAAGTGACGGGCAGTAACCCAGGTAGCACAAACGCTGTGTAAGATTTGTCTTATATGGCATAGAATCATTAAAAGTTTGTGTAGCCATAATTTATAAAACACGTAATCGGATAGAGGCATAACATATGATTAATATTTTTATTTCATCATAAGCTTAATAAAACAGCGGTGTAAACGTTTAAACACCATTTGAAATAAGCCATGTAAACGTTCTTATGTCAATGTTGAAAAGCAATCGTAAAATAACTTCTTACGCAGGCATTAAGTTGTTATTTTCTGTATAAACGTAGAGTAATTTACTTTTATAGTGCTTTAAGTACATATAACAGTGTTAATAATCACAGATACTCAGCTTCATACAATTATCATAAAACAGCGCTGTAAGTTACATTTTAATAGCTTTTCGCCGCTAGAAATGCTGATTAAAAGTTGTTATTATTATCACTAATTTGCTGGCCGCTATATAAGGTCTAACAAAATTAGGTGAAACTATTTTAAGGGGATGATCAGACCATCAAACTGAACAACTTTCTCAAGGGGACCAATACCGAAATCGCGAAAAAAAAATCAGCTGTTCCATACTAATCTACTCGACCTAAATGTATAGAATTTTTTTTTCGCGATTTCGATATTGGTCCTATAGAGAAAGTTGTTCAGTTTGATGGTCTGATCATCCCCTTAAATTAGTTTCATCTAATTTTGTTAGACGTTATATAAGTGACAAATTTGTTACTTCTAGAGCAATAAAACACTCTTAAAATGCTAATCTTCATTGGAATAAATAATAAATAGTACTATACACTTTTTTGTAATATAAACAGCAACGCCATATTTTTTGTCACTTCTATTTGCAGAATTAATTATCGATCTAATTCTCCATCGTATTTTCACGACGGTTTCCATTAACAGGTACGTGGATAAGCTATCCGTCCTATCCCAGAAGCCAGACAACCGCGGACCGGAACTGAGAGATATTCTTGCAGCTTTAACAACCATCAAGTCACACGACACTTTTGACTTGGAGCGAGTGGAAACTCTGGGAGACTCCTTCTTGAAGTTTGCGGCGAGCTTGTATTTGTTCCACAAGTTCCCGACGCTAAACGAGGGGCAACTTACTACTATAAAGTGCAGATTGATTGGTAACAGGTACGTTTTACCGTATACTCTATACCATAGAATAACTAATACGCTATAGAATGGAATCTCCTTTGTGCGTGCTCTAAACGCTGCGTTATAAACACCTACATCCCCCCCCCCCCCGCCCCTCGGCCCGCAACGCCCCGCTGTCGCCCACCGATGCCGCCAGGGCTGTTCCATAAAATAACTAATTTCGTAGGCTTTTATTTATTTCTTTTTTATAGTTAAGTTATGTATTATGTATTTTTTTGTGTTACAACTTAATAACCGAATTCAACAAAAGGAGGTATTAAAATTTCTCATTATTTCACGATTTTCTTTGGCATAATAAGTATATTAGTTCAGTCATATTATAAACCCAAAAACTGAAATAAGAAGGCTTGGTGAAAAAAGATTAATGAGGGATTTTCCAGAAGCAAAAAAAATAAAAAAGTTAGTTCCTATTTTCTCGATAGATGGCGTTGACCAGAGAGGGGTCCAATAGCTATGAGCAAATATATTAATTAATATTAATAGTAAAAATACACAGTACAAACCCTTTCTTATTGTTGTTGGTTTATATTATTTAGCAATATCGGTGTTATTGTCCATTAACAACGAATCTAGTATCGGACGTGGCTGTATGGGCTACGTATCCGTTTTGAATATACGAACAATAAACGAGAAACAATAACAAACTACAAAAACCTAACAGAAACTGAGATTTTCAATAAAAATAAACCGGAAATATTTAAATCGTACGTCAGATTCCGTGATTGAAAAGCAAAGCCATAGACGAAAAATTTTGCTCTTTATTAGCAAAGCAATTTCAATATTCTTTATAAGTATTGAAAAGTGAAGTGACCAATTTAAATATTGTTCATATATTCAAAATGATTACGAAGCCCATACAGCCATGACTGATACTTTATTCGTTTCTGACAAACAATAAATAAAAAATAAATAACGCTCACAGGCACATACTTTGTAATGATCCTAAGTAAGCCTTAGGCTTTTTGTTATGGGAACCATTCAACAACGGCACAAACATATAACATCCATGACCGAACCTGGGTTCGGTCATGGATGTTATATGTCGACCCGGTTGGTGTAATGATTGCCACGCCAGACCCAGGACCCTGGTTTGACAGTCTGGCGTGGCAATCATTACACCAACCGGGTCGTCAATAACTCCCAGATTGTTAATAACTTGTACTGTGTATTTTTATCATTAATATTAATTAATATATTTGTTCATACCTATTGGACCCCTCTCTGGTCAACGCCATCTATTGAGAAATTAGGAACTAACTTTTTTTTCTTCTGGAAAATCCCTCATTAAAATCGTTCGGAACGTGCACGAGTGAGCGCGAGGCGACCAATGTAAGCCCCGACAGACTTCTCTGCTTGGCAGAGGCGAGACGGTAGGATATTAACTTGGACTTGAACGCGTCTGGCGCGCGAGTTTCGTTTCTATAGAGTATTAATTATTCTTATGTCTATACACTTATACCCTATTCTCTGATTATTGATGATGTTAGTAGAATAAAAACATGTCGTTCCGTCCAGAATGGACTTTGCTTCAACTATATCCTATTCGAGTAGAACTATATTTTTATTTAGTCATTTTAATATCTTTCATACTCGCTATTTTGAACGGTGAATCTTATCGTTATTATATTCTTATCCAGGAAGGTAACAGGGGACTACGTTTGTATGGACTAAACGACACTTGCATTTCCTAACCTGCACGTCTATCATGATTTTTCTACATGCGCGCGATCGGCTTTTTCCATACTACAAGTCCTCCGAAAAGCGCGGGAACAGGTTATTTTGTATGCAGCGAAGGCGCGTCGCGCGCGTGTAGAGAAATCGTACTAGACGTGCAGTAGGCCTCGCATGCCACCCCCGAGAAAACGATAAAAATCGAGATGTGCCTACATCTTTATTAAGGAGCGCGCATGACGTTTCTCTCGTATAACGCTTTGTCGTTGGTGGCATGCTAGCCGTGCTGGTATAGGATTAGGACGTTTTTTGTCACAACTTTTCCAACCCTGAATAAGCGGCATCTAAGTTTCTTATTCTACTAAGTTTAAAATGGATGAATGGATTTAAATTTAAAATTTTAATGCAATAATGATTATTATTTATCTTTTATATTAATGTTACTAGCCATCAAAAAATTAACAGCCCTGGTTTTGATTTTTTAAGGAATTTGTACTACGCTGGTACAAAAGTTCAGCTGGGAGGTCGCATAAAAGTGGAACAGTTTAGCCCAAGAAAAGACTTCTTGGTGCCAGGGTTCTTTGCGCCGAAGAGGGTACAGGACTTCATTGAAAAACATCGTGTAAGTTTAAATTTAATGTCTGCTATTCTGGATCTGGTTATAAATCAGAAACATTTATTCGTCATCACAGGTAAAAAGGTTAGGTGTCAAATGTCCCACTAGAAACGTCACCCGCGGGCGAGTTGATGACTTTTGACGTTTTTTCATAATATTGTACTATTGTGCATAATATTGGATCGCGACACGATGTATTGCTAAGATACCCGAGATCCTTGGCACAGCGGGCAGATTCATTGCAGACTGAGCTATCGCACCTATAATGGGATATAATTATTTGTATTTATAAAAACAGTATGTATAACTAGTTTAAACTCAAATATGATTTTATACAGATTCGGCCAACATTCCTCATAGGAATGCAGGTCTCCCAAAGCGAGGCTTTAACTGGCGAGCTGAGTAATGACAGCTGGGTGGCCGTCCAACGAAGATACGCGGAAGGTGGCGGCACGGCGGAGGAGGAGCCCGCCGATAGCATACAGAACGTCATGCAGTGCTACATTGGTTATCAAGCCGTCTCTGACAAGGTATGAAATAAATAAATAACTGTCACATACATTGTAATGATCCCAAGTAAGCCTCAGGCTTTTTGTTTGTTATGGAAACCATACAACAACGGCACAAACATATAACATCCATGACCGAACCGGGATTCGAACCAAGGACCCTGGTTTGAGTAGTATGAGTAGTTACTTTTAATCACTGACTGATTCATCACAAAATCTCCAAAACTTTAGGGGGGCTCCCATTCGCCACTTCTGGATAAGTTCTCAATAGCTTAACTGACAGATGGTATGCCATATTTCTTATGAAAGATATGTCAAACGATCTGTCAGATAAGCTTATAAGAACTTATCTAGAAGTGGTGAAGCAGGCCCTGAGACTACTAACTTGAAAATTGGGACATAGTATTGTTTTTTCTAGTTCTAGGTTCTCGCTTAAAAATTATTGCTTGCATAGGTTTTTATTTTATCGTAGCGAAGCACGTGTATCCAGCTTGTATGATCATTTTATTGTACTTCGCCCATCTTAATATGCTGAAGGCGTTTTAAGGCGATCAAACCGTCGAAACTAAACAACTTTCTTTCATCATCATCATCATCTCAGCCGATGGACGTCCACTGCTGGACATAGGCCTCCCCCAAGGATCGCCATCACGACCGGTCCTGCGCTGCCCTCATCCAACGGGTTCCCGCCGCCTTCACCAGGTTGTCGGTCCACCGTGTGGGGGGCCTACCCACGCTGCGCTTTCGGTACGCGGTCGCCGCTCGAGAACTTTTTGGCTCCTTTGGCCATCGGCCCCGCCCACTGCTTTAACTTTCTTTATTAGCAATCAGAATTGCAAAAAAAAATCTGCTGTCCCATTTATTCAGGTTGAGTAGGTTTGCAGTTTTGTATAGAATTTTTTTTTCGTGTTTTCGCTTCAGAGTCAGCATCAGCATAGCATCAGAGCTAAGGTTATAATTTGTGACCAGTGGACATTTCAGCCCATCTGTTATTTTCTAATACTTCCTAATATCAATGTTGACAGTAAATATTATTTGTCCTTTACAGTGTGTAGCAGATTGTGTGGAAGGTTTTATCGGAACCTACCTTTTGAGTGGCGGTATCTTAGCTGCCGTGAAAATTTTGGAGTGGTTCAAAGTCTTCCCACCACAGGTAAGACCCTTATTTTGAAAAAGATAAAGAACGAATCTAATATATATTTCTCAAAAAGAAATAACAAAATTACTGATAAACATGGCACATTGACAGTAAAAAGTGCTATTTATCTATGGTTTGCATCAAGTCTGATAGGTGGTGTTGCCAATGGATAAGTTGATAAATAAATACGTAATTGCACCGAAAATATTAGTTTGTTATACGTAAAATGAACATTAACTGCTCAAAATGTAGATTAATTCAAAGTATCAAAACGTCTTTCACATTATTACCTTCATAATAACAGAGCATAGAGGGTGTTAGGTTAAACAGTAACTTTCGCTTAGAAACCTATAGGAAATTCGTAAATTTTTTTTGGACTTCCCGTACTAAATTTAATCAGCTGATCGAACTTTTGTATGAAAAGTCGATTTTTTTTCGCGAATTCCCTATAGGTTCCTTTGGGAAAGTTGTTCAGTATCATGGGTACAATCACCTCTTAAAGTATTGCAACAGTTTACCCGCACACTCTGTATGTGTATATGCTCATGACTATACTCCCAGAGGTGGAACCTCAGAACATCCACGGTCCACCTTCATAATACTAGTAACGAATTAACAAATTGCTCCCTAAAATTAGGAAATAAAAAAACACGTAACACTTTCGATCTGACAGCTAAATTGGCATGATTGTATGCCACCCTTCCAGAGTCTTCTCTATTTTTAAATGAAAAGATAGATAGATAAAACTTTATTCATTAAAGACAGTAAATATTACATAATTATAAAACTGTAACAGGAAATTTGTCTGTAAATTGAAAATATTAACAAAAAAAAGTTAAGATATGGTTTTTAGGTGTCCCTAATTCCATATCAGCAATTTTTTTATTTTTTTTCTGTCTATTTGTGTGTTTGTTTGAACGAACATCACGCGAAAACTACTGAACCGATTTTGATGAAAGTTTTTTTGTTTGATAGCTTATGATCTGACTTAAAATCTGGTATATAATTTGTGCGAACAAAGGGACAAAGTCACGGGTAAAAGCTCGTATTACATAAAAGTGAACAAAACAAGAAAGAGTACAATAGAAATCAATAATCATTCACAGCATGCGACCCGTATGTTCTAATGGGTCTATGGGTCTGGCTAAGCATGTTGCTGCAGCGTTAACTACAGCGCTGTTATTCTGCCAGAACCTAACTGACACTCGAGATACGATCTCGCGCAAAGCAAATTAAACGAATATTTATAATTAGATACATACGTTATTGTATTAGGCTTCATTGGCTCATGATTATTAGTATGATCGGGAACCATGTAGTAGATCTCTACCGTAAATGAAAATCTCAATCTGGTATTCACTTGCAACCCGGCAGTGAACGATAACAAAAGTTAAAAAATGTTTGGTCCAATCTAAACTATTATTAAACTGTAGCAGAAAGTTTGTCTGTACATTGAAGATATTACAAGAAAAAAGTTACGATAATATGGTTTTTAGATATCCCTGATTCCATATCACCAATTTTTGGATTTTTTGTCTGTCTGTTTGTTTGTTTGAACGAACATCGCGCAAGAACTACTGAACCTATTTGATGACATTTTTTGGTTTGATAGCTTATTATCTGACTTAAAATCTGGTATATAATTTGGGCGGACAAAGTCGCGCGTTAATGCTCGTATCTAATAAAAGGGTTCAGACTGGTAACAAAGGATGGACAAATCAGTAAAATTTCTGTCTATGGCCTTAAAATGAACGATAAATGAGGAAACTATAGATTCTACCTACTATCAGACAATAGTTATACAACTGTTTGTATTTTCAGGACAACTTTGCACACCTACTCAATAAAAAGGTTCCAACAATTGTGACTGAAGGTAAAACGACGCCTGAAGAGATAGACCGCATCATGAATTCGGCAAGAGAGGATGTGGAGCAAATACTGAATTATAAATTCAAAGATCCCGCTTTTATGCTGGAGGTGAGAATTGACACTTAGTGCCGTTGGTTTCTCAATTCGACCGTATATATATATATTTTTATTGTGTGGTCGCGGATAACTTCGTCGTTTATAAACCGATTTTGATGATTATCATTTTGTTGGAAAGGAGATATCCCAAGGGTGGTACTATGATAAGGATACCAGGATCCGATGATGGCATCCCGGAGCTACACAATAGAACTCTTTAAAAGTTGACAGCAAATCATCGGTTATTATTCGATAGTTAGGTGTTTTGTTACACCCTGTATACAACGTGTTAATGAATTAAAGCAAAATTTGAAAGTTGTTTGTTTAGAATCGAGAGCAGAATCGAATTATCATGGTTTCAACAACTGTTATTTTTTTCAAAATATAAATAATTTGTTTGTAAAATTTAAAATTTACTGAACCCGATGTCAACCCACCCCACGGGCACACTCACCCTACTCACTACCATAACAAGCTTCTTAAAATGTATCCATGAGTACGTTAGCACTTTCATTAATTGGTGAAATGATAACAAATCATTTTTGCCTCAAAACTTAAAATGCAAATAACTTTAAATTTTAATCATCAAAGTAACGAAAGCAGCGCATGCCAGGCACAGGTGGTTACAATTTACTTTTGATGTTTTACAGGCTCTTTCCCATCCTTCGTACATCAGAAATCGTTTAACACGCTCTTATGAGCGTTGCGAATTTCTGGGCGACGCTATTTTGGACTTCCTCATAACGACGCACATCTTCGAAAACTGCCCGAACCTGAAACCCGGTGACCTGACGGACTTAAGATCGGCGCTTGTTAACAATGTTACTTTTGCCGCTTATTTGGTGAAGTTGGGATTGCATAAGTAAGTTTGTATGGGAAAAAAAATCTTCCTTAGCTAAGTTTCTTTAACAAGTGGAAACCTCTTGGACTTTGCCTACGAAAACATAGGGTCCTTTTTAATATATCGACGGTTTTTAAGGGAATGATCAGACCATCAAACTGAACAACTTTCTCTATGGGACAAAGGATGTATCGCGATATAAAAAACAGCTGTTCCATACGATACTGCAATCCTACTCGACCCAAATGAATATAACAGTCGCAGCAGCTTTTTTCGCGATTTAGATGAAAGATGAGATAAAACTTTGATGTTGGGTGATGTTGTTCTCATAGAGAAAGTTATTCAGTTTAATGGTCTGTTCATCCTTAAAAAACCATCAGTCTGTATGTGTTTGTCCAAAATTCCATATCAGAAGTGGTCAAGGCGTATCTAATTTTTTTTACGAGTTTTCTTTCGTGATGTACAAACAAAACAAAAAGAAACTAAAAAGTTAAAAAATAATATTGCAGTCGATGACTTTTTCGTTCGCATCATATAAGAACGTTAATTTGTTTTATCGAAGTCGCTGTCAAGCCGGTACGATTCGCGACAGGGCTTGCTCCTTTTTTGAAGTCGGTTAATAAATAAATACTCCTCAATTTGATGTCGACGGTAAATCATATTGATGGAAACGCTTGAATTTAGTGTTAATGTAAGTACCTAGTTATTAGAATTAGTGTTTATAATTTGACAAAGATTTTCAAAGCCTTTATTTTACTTTACTTTAAGACAGAAGAAAAATACAAATAACAACTTTCAGATTCATCTGCTACCAAATAAACCCGGCGCTAGAGAATGCTATAATGGCGTTCATCGACCATCAAGAGCGGAGGAACCACGAAATAATCGAGGACGTTTTGTATCTCATCGACGAAAACGAATGCCAGATCGCAGAGTACATGGAAGTTCCTAAGGTTAGTAACTAAAATCCAAAATGAACTTCGTAAAGCTTTATACAGAGTGTTACAGTGTAAAAATAAAAATTTTAAACCATTAAGGGGTTGTTTAGACCATCAAACTGAACAACTTTCACTATGGGACCAACATGGAAATCGCGAAAAAAAAATCAACTATCCCATACATTTAGCTCAAGTAGATTTGTAGTTTAGTATGGAACATCAGATTTTTTTTCTGAAAGTTGTTCAGTTTGATGGTCTAAACCACCCTTAAATGTTTATTTGTATTTTTTTAACACCTTGTATTTGAGGCCATTGAACACAATAACCATAATCTTCTGGCGCGAGGTCACTAGTATTTTGCTAGTTCTGCCAGCCAGTATACATGCCTCGAAATTGAAGCATGCTGCAGGCAAATCTTTGAAAATTTATAAGTTTTTTGTTTACTCGTAATACCATAGAGGTATAAAGTAAAGGAGATAAAAATAGTGCTATTCTCCATACTAAGTGGCATACCTCGGAAAAAGCTCAAAATCATTGCCTGCTAGTAGATAAAATAAATATAAATATCTTGCACATTGTCACACAAATTATCTAATCATATTTTAAAGTACCAGAATCTGGCCTGAACTTGTGCTATGATGACTAGACAACGATATAGAATACATAATAAAATATAGATGAATTGCCATTATACTATGTAGTAATAAATACTCTTTCTTATACTGTGATTATACGCTATTTTTTTAGTCTTCCAATATTATGAACCAAACCAACTACGTAAGAGAGGTAGCTTAGGTAAGTAAGCAGAGTAGTATATCCGAAATTGTTGATTCAAAAATAGCTAAATTATGCTCATAACGACATCAAGCGAACTAGAATGGCTAAATTCCGGTATACCCAGCTAATTATGGAGAATACCAATCTTTAGTTCTCCTTATTCTGTGGTAACACCTAATAGAGACTAAAGCTAAACTAAACTAAAGCGTATCGCATACAGAATAAGCAAAAGAGCAGCGGGCGAACTTAAACTTTAACTTAACCCCCTTCCCCCACTCCGGCGCGACTCCTAGAGGAGGGTCTGAACAACTTTCAGGAGAAATCGCTTAGGTCCCAGCTCACACACTCTACAACTCCTTTGTTGAGTAGACTATATATGACTAACGATGAAATCTTCGCAGGTGCTAAGCGACGTGTTCGAGTCTCTGGTCGGTGCTGTCTTCCTCGACAGCGGCGGCGACCTCCAGGCGGTGTGGTCGGTCGTCTACCGCATCATGTGCAAGGAGATAGAGGAGTTCTCACGCATCATACCGAAGCAGCCCGTCAGAGTTCTGTACGAGAAGATTCACGCCTGCCCTTCGTTCGGGTAAGTTTGTATACGCTGTGTGCACGATATTAGCACCACCTACCGTCATTCTGACCCCCGTGAGTTAAGTAAAAACTTAAGAAATGAGCAATACTGAAAATGAAAATATTATAATTACTACTAGCTGGAAACCCAGTTGGTCTTCGCTACGAAATTCCCATACAGCTTTCACCACCTTTGAAACCACCACGCGCGCTTTGTATGGAAAATATACTAAAATGACGTCATATTACTCAACATAATTATTAGCCCAGTCATTTTATGGAGTTTTGTTAGGCGGGGTAGGGAGTAATTACTAATTGGCCTTTTAAACTGTAACCGGCATCATTTAGTGACAAAAAGACTATCTTAACACGTTCCGGGGCAGTGAACGAGACACAATAGAACTTTTATTGTTATCACTGCTATAGCCGGTCACTGTCCAGGAACGTGTTAAACATATTTAAAAAAACGCTACGCAACATAGAAATCAAAATTGTGTGTCCCAGAAGGCTTTTAGATTACTAATATTAATACACACACTCATTTGAATTAGATTTAACAAATTATTTTTGAGCAATAAATAGGCATTGAAATTTAAAAAATGAGGTATTTATTAGAAAATATGAATGTATTTTTCAAGATCTTCTAAGTAGACAAAAATATTCACACCATGTTTGTAGTATGTATAATGCCTTAAATATGTGCAAAAAAAATGTTACCATCAGGTATTTCGAGATAATAGCTAAATTTAAAATTCGGGGCTGTTGCTGACGTGATTTTTTTTAATTTTGGTACATTTCTATTTATTTCTCAAATTGGTTCTTCAATATTATATCGAAAAAAAATGTCAATTATTAGTTAGTCCCGGCTCAAACCGTAAAATAACTAGGCTATATATTTTTTAGTTTATCGTTTGACGGCCCGGTAGTCTGTAGGGAACCTGCCTGCTGTGCCGATGGTTGCGGGTTCGAATCCCGTAAGGGACAAATATTTAATATGATGAACATGAATATTTGTACCCGAGTCATGGATGTTTGTATCTGATATGTATTCTATATCGTTGTCTAGTCATCATAATACAAGTCCAGGTACTTTAAATGTGTCTAGATAATTTGTGTGACAATGTCCAAGATATTTATTATTTTATTTACTTATTATCGTGTTACATTTTATAGCATTTCATAAGCATAAAAATTTATTTTCCAGCACTCCAATCAAACCGGATCCCGATCTGCCAAGGGTCATGATACCAGTTACGTTCACGAAGAACGGTCGCAAAGCCACCGTTTACGGGTGCGGGGGCAACAACAAGCAGGCGAAACGGGCGGCCGCAAAATTAGCCCTTAAGATATTGGGTTTGTAATTTTATTTACCAAGTGATAAATAAAATTACAAACCCAATATCTTACAATAAGTACTGGAAAAAATGGGAGGGTGTATTATTATGGTTTTATTGGGTTTAACAAACAGTAAAACCATGAAAAAAAAAATTAAATTAATTATGTTCCTTAGAGAAAGTGGTTCAGTTTCATTACCTGAGTACACCCTCGAATTTTTTCCAGACTTAATAAAAATATTATTTACACATTGAATGAAATGAAACTTTTATTTATGATATTTTAATTAACACAGATTTAATTTAATTCAGAAAAATGTTTGATTTTTTTTTACATTAAACCTCTTTGCATAAGCATATGCTCACGACTATATTCCCCGAGGGGGTAGTCAGAGATATTCTGAAACCTCAGAACATCCACACTTCACTAGTACTGAAACTCTGTCCAGTGTGACGGGGAGTGAGCCCCTCTTTGCTGAGATTAAAAACAAACTATAGAAAAAAAGTAGGTATCGCACGCGTGTTCTATAAGCTGCATTATGTACCTAAAAGCGGTGCAGGCTCGCGCAACTCTAACAAAAAAACGTTATATGAAACGTGCACCGCCGCCATTAAATTTCTTTGAACGGTTGCACACGGTTGTTGTCTAGATCATCGGTCACGACCAGTTTTTAGTATGGAAGTCCCGACTCTTATAACGTAGTGAGTTACATTCTCTTTGGCGGTGCCATAAGAGCCACTTTACGAGCAAGTGTGTTGAAAATATTGTAATTTTTAACTTTTACTGTTGTTGTAGTGGATTCCACTGAAAAAGGATAAATTATAATATTTCAAAAATGTTAAAATAGTAGTTTTAAAACATGAGTCATGGCATTATCATGAAATGACTTAAATTTTGTGTCAAGTTCCCTAGATAGTACGTAAAAATAATATGAATTATATTTTTTAAATCCCTATTTAATCCTTTTTAAGAATAGGAATATAAATTATGGAAAACACAGGGTGGATACACAAAAAAATATACCACTCTCTTAAATATTCAAATTGAATTACTATTTAAACTATGTAGGTACGCACGGCGACACATCAAGTTATACAAAACCAAAAAAGCTGGCCGCGCGTAGGACAAGTAACGTATAACGTCTCGCGACCAGCTTATATTGGTTCTTTATAGCTTGATGTGTCGCCGTGTATACATTAGGTTTTATACGGTAATTTTTATACAGGGTGTTTGGTAGAACGATGTAGATATTTTCTGAGCTGATTGAGGGCACCTTTATGAACATTTTAGGCCACATAATTATAGTATTATGACAATGTGTCATAGTTTTTCAGTTATTATCAAAAGTTAGTTTTTTTGTTTATCGCGGGTCCTTGAGAGTTTGAGACTGGCAGTTCATGTCAGTTTTTGTACTGTTCACATAGCTACAGTGCATACTACAATAATATGATACGATCAGCCTTGCAGCTGATCGTTAATTTTTACTGACCTTTAAACATCAGTAACTTCTAAACCGACTGGAGTTATGCAGGCAGACCTGGTCCATCCCCATCACAGAGATGCTCTACACCCCATAAACACTGAATCAGCCTTGCAGCTGATGGTTGCAAAAAGTACACTTATCTCTTAGTCTATAACCAAAGTAGTTTTTAAATGATTTGAACAAAACCACGTGTAGTTTTTTTTTAATGATCGGTAGAGTAAAAATATTTTTACAAAAAAAATCATTTGTGACAAGTTTAAATCAAGATTTGTTTATGATTGCCTTTCCAATTATTGTTTAAACTTATTGTGATGTAAGATTGTGTACTTAGGACTAATTCAAAACCAAAATAAAACTGAGTAAGGCACCAACTTGTATGTTATGGACCTCTAACCGCACCAATTCCGGCAATAAACAAAAAAACTAACTTTTGATAATAACTCAAAACTATGACACTGGTCATAATACTATATGTGGCTTAAAATATACATAAAGGTGCTCTCAATCAGCTCAGAAAATATCTACATCGTTCTACCCAAACACCCTGTAGATACCGGTATGACTAAGATTACATTTTAATCTCTTTCTCAATATTATTATTTTATGATACTATTCTGTGCTTATTATCCTTGCTTCATGCGAGGTAAAGTTATACAGGGTGTATAAAAAAAACCCTGGTGGAGCCTTTTTACACCCTGTATTGAAGCAATACGTACTGCATGTTCTGTATCTGTGTGTAAGTAATGAATATCTAGCAATAACTAAATTTAATTGTATTATACAGGGTGTAAGTGACAGCCTAGCAAATACTGAAACGGTGAACACAGACCATCAAACTGAACAACTTTCACTATGGAGCCTTCCTCAAGAAACGCGGAAAAAAATCAGCTGTCCCATACAAAACTGCTGTACCTACCCGACTAAAATAAATAAATAACGCTCACAGGCACATACATTGTAATGATCCCAAGCAAGCACTATAGCTGTTTATTATGGAAACCATACAACAACGGCACAAACATATAAACATTCATGACCGAACCGGGATTCGAACCCAGGACCCTGGTTTGGCAGTCCGGCGTGGTAACCATTACACCAACCGGGTCGTCAAAAATGTATGGAACAGCTGATTTTTTTCGCGTTTCCTGAGGTAGGCTCTATACAAGTTGTTCAGTTTGATGGTCTGAGTTCACCGTTTCAGTATTTGCTAGGCTGTCACTTACACCCTGTATAATTCTATCGAAATGTTTTATTTTTATTTACAAGTTGTTTTTAATAAAATTTTGTACTCCTCTAATATTTTTTATTTGCTTACGTATCCTGCACACATACCGTGTACTACACGGTAATAAAAAAAAAGAAAAGCTCTTGTATACAAAACTGCAAACCTACTCGAGCCAAATGTATGGGACATTTCTTTTTCGTGAATTCAATGTTGGTGCCAATAGAGAAAGTTGTTCAGTTTGATGGTCTGATCATCCACTTAAAATGTGTCTGCATATTAAGAAGTACCCTGTATATTTATTCATAGCGACATGTAAACTGTATCTAACCTTTTTTTTAATTTATAATAATCTCCACACATCGGACCGACGACCTGGTGAAGGCGGCGAGAACCCGTTGGATGAGGGCAGTGCAGAATCGGTCGTTATGGCGATCCTTGGGGGAGGCCTATGTCCAGCAGTGGACGTCCATCTTCTGAGATGATGATGATGATGATGAATAATAATCTCAATACTGAATACAGGGTGTAAGGCTCCTGAAAACTAGAAAGGGATTAATGTACCTATCAATATGAACAACTTTTCCAAGGGTGAGAATTAAAAAAGAATGTACATTTTGCGCGATAGGTATTTAAATTTAGTATGAGATAGCTGATTTTTTTCAGTTGGTTCTCATGGTTTGGTCAGTGCTTCGCCAACTCTCTAACAATAAAACCTTATTTGAAACGTGCACCGCCGCCATTAAATTTCTTTGAACGGTTGCACACGTTTCATACATTCTGGACCATCGGTCACGACCAGTTTTTAGTATGGAAGTCCCGACTCTTATAACGTAGTGAGTTACATTCTATTCTATTTTTATTTAATGGCGTCCGATGCGTTATCACAATTGTGCCAATGTCCCGTTATGTGGAGAGTACACGTAGGAAAATGATTAGTAGCATTTCTGCCAATGTCAAGTAGTTTATTATAATCTCAAGTTAACGTTTTATAGTTAAAACACAAAAGAGTTTACAAAATGGCGGAGCCACGTGCAAGCCTAACAGATGCCAATATGCACGCGTCTGACCTCCCCCAGACTTGCAGCGCGACTCCCGATCCCGAGTTACATTCTCTTTGGCTCCGTCACTCTCGTTTGACAGCTGCGTAGGTACTATCGCGGACTTTTCCGCCTGATCATTTAAATTTTTTCTCGTATAATTGGTTACTTGACAACTAGTCAAATCAGCTACTCTTTATGGGACGTCAAAACGTGCGCTTTGTATGAACATTTGTATTAAATAATGAGTTGTGACGTCATCAACATTTCATTACTTTTTAAAGTTTATTTAGTTATTAAAAATAGTATTCAAGCTAAAAACTCAATGAAAATGGGAGTTTTGCGTTAATTTATGACCTTTTTTTTATTGAGAAAATAAAAATAAAATATATTGTATGTAGTCAAATACCCAATTTCGCACATAATTCATTGTTAGGAAACTATTCATGATATATTAATTGATAGAAATAGGGCGGAGCTAGACAGCGCTTTCATTTTTTAATATGCAAGCAAAAATGAGCCTAGTGGTGGTCAGGCGGAAAAGTCCGAGAAAGTACCTACGGCGTTGGCACCAATTATATCTTGAGATTCAGGCGCTTTGCTACTTACAAGGCTCATTTTAGTTCGTCGTTTTAGTTCGGAATTCAGAAAAAGCGCGCGAAATCGGGAGAGTGCAGTATCTGTTACTGTAGTAACTATTGATTCAAATCAAATTAAAGATTGAAAAATTTATCCAAATTGGATAACGCTGTTCCCCGGTTTGGAAAAGTGCGGGTTCAAGTCCCGCCCGAGACAAATTTTTCAATCTTTAATTTGATTCGAAATAGCACAACATGGCTGTAACATGTTAAAAATCAATAATATTTGTAACTATTGATTGATCTGTGGTTTGGTCCTATAGTAAAAGTTGTTCATATTGATGGGTCATTTCGTTCCTTTGAGTTTTCGGAAGCGGCCTGACACCCTGTATACTGGAGCACAGCATGTATGTGGTTAACTTTAAAACTTCCTAATTTTAATTAACACCCCTGCATAGGGAACGAAATCAATAAAATACAGAATTAAGTACAGACATGTTGTGTAATATTTATTTTAAGGCAAGCCAGTGAAGTGATAAGTAGATAAATCATTATAATTTTACGACACCGTCACCGTCGCGTCGTATGCATTTGTCACGATATACAGAGTGAAATTGATATCATTAGCATCCTTTTAAAATAAGAGTCTACCCATCAAACTGAACAACTTTTACTATGGGAGTAAACCGATCGGAGCCTCAGATAAATTAATTATCTGAGTTTCCAATCCATTCCTGTTAATTTATCTGAGATCGGAGCAACAAAAAAATCAGCTGTTGCATGCATTCGAGTCGAGTAGGCACTGCAGTTTAGTATGGAACTGCTGATTTTGTTGTTGCTCCGATCGGTTTGCTCCCATAGTAAAAGTTGTTCAGTTTGATGGGTAGACTCTTAGTTTACAAGTATGCTAATGATATCAATTTCACCCTGTATAGTCACGAATCAGTGCAAAAACAACCCGCCAAGTGCGAGTCGGAATCGTGCCCTGAGGGTTCCGTATACTAATCTTGATTATGAAGGATAATTTTAAATTTGCAGTGGAACATCAAAGTGCAGTGGATCTATATCACGGCCGATACTCCAAAGTTTCTAATCGAAAAAATATGTTAACTGATATAATAATTTAATTACAAATTACTCGCGCTGTGAGGTGAACGGGAAGTACCCTATATAGGTTTTGAGTAACAAAATACTTACAAGCTTGAATTTTTTCACCTCCAAGTAAGGGACCGTAGATAGAATTTGATAAGTATTAATTTCAAGTTGATACCTTTACCCGTTCCTGAAAAGTGTCTTGACTTGATAGACAGACTGACGGACAACAAGGTGATCCTATAAGTCATTTTTTTTTTCCTTTTGAGGTACGGAACCAAAAAAAATGTGTACCTTACCTACCTACCTAGTCAAAGAACTACCCCCTCGGGGAAAACAGGGGGAAATTGATATCATTAGCATGCTTTTACTAAGAGTCTACCCATCAAACTAAACAATTTTCAGTATGGGAGCAAACCGTACGAAGCAAAAAAAGAATTAGCGGTTCCATACTAAACTGCAACGCCTACTCGACTCAAATGTATGCAACAGCTGATTTTGTTGTTGCTCCGATCGGTTTGCTCCCATAGTAAAAGTTGTTCAGTTTGATGGATAGACTCTTAGTTTAAAAGTATGCTAATAATATCAATTTCACCCATAGATTAATGTGTACAATTTCACCCTGTATAGTCGAGAGCATAATGCATAATGCTGCTGCAGATTAATTATTTTAATGGTAGGTACAAACAGATAAAATACAAAGTCTATATAAAATTTTTTATTACAAAATGAAATATTATGATAATGTTTACCTTACCTATCCACAGACCTTATCCCTGCAACAGGATACAGGAACATGAGGGTCCCTACAAATGTTGACATAGTTTTCTTTAAAAAAACACAGGATAACAACTATCTTATTATTATTAATCTTAAAAACAAAGTTAAGTACATCATTTTAATTTATTGTTATTCTAATAAATCTTGTTTAGCAAGTGATTATTACTATGATTCTTCCAGATTAAGTCCGGCAAATAAAATCATTTTTATGTTTACGCCCGCGCCGCGCCCCGTAGCTATAGGTTTCGAGTCCATCAAATGAGTCTCACGCGGTATGGGTTAACGAAATAATAAGCTAAAACGAACTAACCATCAAGCTAAACATGAATTTTTAGAATTTTGTGTTGATCTAGCCTTCTCATTATTATCATGATGACTAGAAAACTAAATAAGAGACCGTAACGCGATACGATAAATCCATTAATTAAGATTACTTAGATATAAGTAAAAATGCGCTTTGTCTATGCGAGTAGGTACCTATACAAGTTTTTGTCCTGAGCATCATAATGCGTTTATATGAAACGTTAACTTGCCAGTTTCCGTTTAAATAAGTGTCCAGATCTCCAGATTGAAGTTCATAGTTGGTGAGTCCATCTGATTTCTGAATGAACTTTAAATATAATACTTATCCAAAGGTAACTCATTTAAAAAAAATTACATCTAAGGCGCCTTTATCTATTGGACCTGTGTCCCAATTTAGTCTCCAAGGTCCTCTTAAAGGTCCAGACTTCAACCCGTGACCTGTAGGTACTTGAGCTATTAATAATAAGATAAGAATTGTTCATAAATATGACTTGCAATGAGTGATTCGACTCACAATGAGTAGTATAAACACTAAATTTTACATAATTTGAGACTTAACTCCATACTTCACACCGTGCAATTTAAAAAAAGATTTTTTTACAAATACCTAACTAGTTCAGTCAATTCTACCCTAAGAAATATTTCGTAAAAAAATAAATAGTTAATACAAGCTCTGCCACCGTCTCAGCCGTAGTGGTTTCTTTATCGTATCGTATGCCCCCTACACAAATAGTTGAACAATAGGTTACACCTATTATAAAGCTACTGCTCAGTGCCTCTGACCACTCTGCGTGACAATTTTTTCATGGAAATACAAGTATATTCCTATTAGCACTTGAACGAACTAAGTCGCTGTTACTGATTGAAATAAATCGGAAAATCCTGCGTATCGAGCGTCAACCAACGCCAATATAAGAATTATATGGACCAGCTTAAGTGTTCAAAAGCACTAAGCATTGTAGTTTTTTGAACAACTATAAATGTTCGGGGCACACAGCGTTCTGTTTCGAAGTGGCATTTAGGTGATTTATAGGCTTGGTGAGGCAGTGAACGTGTTAACAAGCTTATCTTTAAACGATGACGTGAATTAGTCCTTATTCTCCTCATGGAATGCCGTAAACGCGACGGCAGCTTCGAATACGTCGTCAGCAAACTCTTTAGGGGTTTGCAATGCGGCGAAATGTCCGCCGTATTCCACTGTGGTACTTCTTACTAAGTTGGGGTATTTGTCTCGTAGCATCCAATCCGGTTGGTACAACACTTCGTAGCGGAAATTGAGTGCGGCTGTTGGTACTGGAGTCTGAATACTGTTGAGAGTTGAATTTCAGTCATATAGGTATCTTGTGAGAAAGAAACGGCAACTTTACACGTGGGTCGTATCTATATCTATACTATTATAAAACTGTAACAGGAAGTTTGTCTGTACATTGAAGATATGAACAAAAAAAAAGTTACGATATGGTTTTTAGGTGTCCCTGATTCCATTTCACCAATTTTTGGATTTTTTGTCTGTCTGTTTGTTTGTGTGTTTGTTTGTTTGTTTGAACGAGTATCACGCAAAAACTACTGAACCGATTTTGATGAAACTTTTTTTGTTTGATAGCTTATGATCTGACTTAAAATCTGGTATATAATTTGTGCGGACGAAGTCGCGGGTTAACGCTCGTACTATTATAAAACTGTAAAAGGAAGTTTGTCTGTACATTGAAGATATTAACAAAAAAAAAGTTACGGTATGGTTTTTAGGTGTCCCTGATTCCATTTCACCAATTTTGTGATTAATAGTAAAAATGATTATAAATAATATTCTACACAGGACAGAGAATGTAGGGGTGCACTAAGAAAGGATTTTTCGAAAATCGAACACTAAAGGGGTAATCCACGCGGACGAAGTCGCGGATCAAAAGCTCGTAATAAAATATTAAGCGGTACGGCGCGCTCCATACAAACGAAGTTCCGTCCTAGTTTAAACATTTAGTAATTCAAGTAAAAATCTTGCTTTACATTTGTCAGATTTCCGTTAAAATATTATATAGTTTCGTAGTTATCGTGACTCAAAGTTGTTCAGTTTGATGGTCTGAACCACCACTGAAAGTTTGGCAACGGTTGGTTCAATCTACGTACTCGCGAATCGATTGGGTTTTGATAAGCGTGTTGTATTGTGTCGAGCAGGCACGTATCCAGGGGGTGGGATAGGTGGGATTTATCCCCCTCGATATCCGAAAATTTGTATGGGACTGTGATTGCAGCTATAATTTTTTCATCATTTTTCAATGAAATGAATGTCGTCGTGCGTCCCCCGTCCCGAAACCAAAGTCTGGATACGTGCTTGGTGTCGAGACTAGAGTGGTCACACGGCGACACATCAAGCTATACAAAACCAGCATAAGCTGAACATGCGTAGGTACTGTGAACATAACTTCCAGAACGTCTACTCGACCATGCAATTGTTATTTGGGTAACGTAACGTCACACGGCCAAATTATTTTCGTTTAATATAGCTTGATGTGTCGCCGTGCGTACCTAGGTATACTTTAATAAACCAGTTTACTCACTTGTGAACAATAAACAATTCTGTATATTTCTTTGCTATACCTTCTGCGTAAATTCTACTTGCAGTTACGATACAATTGTTTGCCCATACAATAGTGACCGTATCGAGTACATCATCAAGGTTCAAATTCTCTAAGCCGCCGTGCGGTGTATCCAATTGATCCCGGTTGCTGCATATTGCCATTTTCTCCATCAAGTAAGCTGCTAGTCCTGCTGGAGAGTCAGTTAAGCCTACACCTGAAAGTAAGAGTAATTAACATAACATAAATAACACAATATCAGTAATTGATTGAAGTGTTCCATTTTGACAATTCTGGTACGGAACACGAATAATATGTCACTAGTAATGAACCAATTTTAGTACGTACGACCAGGAAAATAATTCCGCCCGTCAATCTTCGTTTGCGCAGAGCAGTGCAAAATCGGGTATTCTTTATCTCGCTCCAACTCGAATAGCAGGCTATGGATGCTTCGGCAGCGAAAATGGCGCGAAAGCAATAAGCCAATAGCGGCAAGGTGTCACATCCTGATTGGTCAAAATAACTTCGCGCGCTTTTAAAATTTGTCAACAGGGCTGCGTTCAGAACCTACGCCCCAGGTGCACCCCGAGTGCAACTTTTCGCACTAACGCCGTTCCGAGGCTCGGTGAAAAACGCTCTTTGCAACTCGGTTGTCACAACTCAAGCGTTCCGAACCTCTGACGGGTTGCAACTTTTAACCATCAAATTCGATGGTTAAAAAACACTCTGACGTTTTAATTATCTGTGGTTACTTGACTTTTCGCGCGTTTTGAATATAAGTTTGTTTTTCAAACTATTTTTATTCACTTTTTGATTTCCTAACATGGAAAATGAGTTTTTTTATTGTATTTGGAAATGATGGAAGCACTGGAAGCCCATATTACTTTAATTGTCAAAATTTGAGGTTATAAAACAACCGTGATCGTTCCGTACCTCATAGCGAGTTAAAAATTGGCGCGGTCGTTCCGTACCTTAGAGCGAGTTGAAAAACAACCGCACCTAAAGGTCGTGAACGCAACCCTGCGCAGGTACATCGGTGAGACTTATACCTGGTACTACTGTACGACAAATAAAACTTACCAACTGTATCTGGCTTAGTAGCCTGAATGTGGAAGTAACCGCTCTCTCTCAAGATGTATGCGAATAAATCTTTCAATGGATAAATCCTACTTGTGTACTTGGGAGCCGCAAAAGTAGGAAACAGGGATCCTAACAAAATCTTAACATGAGTTATAGGACGTGATGACGACGGCATGTTCGTGTGGTATCTGTAAAATAAATTTTATAAAATAAATTAAACCTATTCTTCGAATTTCTTGCAGACCGCTTTTCCTCCTTAAATTCGTCTTCTAAAAAACAAATTACAAAACATTTTAACAAAAATCTTATAAACATATTTATTACACACAAACTTAGTTTATGGGTATATACTATATATACAGGGTGTAAGTGGCAGTCTAGCAAATACTGAAACAGTGAACTCAGACCATCTAACTGAAAAACTTTCACTATGGAGCCTACAGCCTACCTCACGACACACGAAAAAAATGTTTCGTGTCGTTTCGTTTAGTCGTGTCGTTTAGTTTCGTGAAAGTGAAAGTCGTTTCCATAGTGAAAGTTTTTCAGTTAGATGGTCTGAGTACACCGTTTCAGTATTTGCTAGGCTGTCACTTACACCCTGTATATATATAAGGTCTAACAAAATTAGGTGAAACTATCTATCTCGAAAAAAAAATCTGCTGTCCCATACATTTAGGTCGAGTGCGTTTGTATGGAACAGCTGTTTTTTTCGCGGTTGTTCAGTTTGACGGTCTGATCATCCCTTTAAAATAGTTTCAGCTAGTTTTGTTAGACCTTATATATTATTGTGGCTGAATTTTTGCACATGGATACCTAAGTAATTTAACAGTTTGTTTCGCACTGCGCGAACGCACGCTCGAACCATAGTGTTTGTTCTGGCAGAATTAATAGCGCTGCAGCTTTTGCTTCAGCATAAATGCTGAGTCAGAACCTTTTTCATCGGCGCAATACAGGTCGCACGGTGTCATATTTGTTTACCTACAATTACGTGTTTGTTATTGACTGGTCCGTAATGGGAGCTCCCTCTTGCTGCTGCGGCTTTACACGGACCTCCTTATGTGGACTCTAAAATGTTACCTACTGCCTTTGTCTGTCACTGTTTATCATGTATTGTTCTGATGAAATAAATCTATCTATCTATCTAACTATTATCAAAATTTCGGTTTGCTTTTAACTTTTAAAGTCGGTTTTATAAATAATGGATCTTATGTAAGTAAGTATTCGAGAGCTACTGGTTACTACTACCACCTAATAGGCTCTTGTCTTTGACCGACTTTGGCGCAATCTCAAGTGGTTTGTCCTCTTGAGAATGTTTTTACACAAAGATTTGTCCTACTAATTATTAATCTAATTAATAGTATCATCATTATCTTCCTAGCTGCTGTCCCGCTGGGTAGCGGGGTCTGCTTTCTTAATCTGTTTCTTACACTTCGCTCTATCTTGAACATCGTCGATGGAGAGCTCGCAGCTGTCCATTTCCTTCTTTACAACATCATCATCTGAGTTTTGGCCTGCCTACGCCACGTTGACCTGGTAGGGTGAGGTCCATTGCTTTGTTGCCTATATAGTCAGGTGGTCTTCTTTTTACATGACTAGTATAATATCATTGAATTATTATGTAAGTATTACATACTAGAACTAACACAACATTCGGGAACAGCGCGACAGCAATAGATCTATCTATTAAATACCAATTCTTCTAATTTCTTGGAGACGGTCTATTCTATCCTCTTAATAGTTCAAAATGACTTACCCTAACACTTCGTTGGGAAATAAAGTAGATAAATGGGAGGCGCAATGAGAACCCCAGTCGCCGGCCTGAAGGTAATACTTGTCGTAGCCAAGTCTCTTCATCAAGTTCCTCATAACGATGCCTATTTGAACTGGATTCAAACCTGGCTTGTTAGTGCCCTGGAAACATGAGAAAATACGTTTTGATGTTGGAAAATATAGGTATTTATTTTTATTTTACCTATTCTTGTTAAGCCGTGCGCGTGCTTCCAGTGCTGACGTTTTTTTTTTATGTTTGATAGGTAAACATTTGACCCCAATAATCTCACCTGATGTCAAGTGACGATGAGACCGAAGATGTAGCATGCTTACCTAGAAAAATGCCTATTCACTCTCGCCTTGAAGAGGCCCAGGTTGTATTGCTCAGGGAACAGGTCCGCAGGCAGTGCGTTCCACTCCTTAGCCGTGCGCATTATAAAAGAAGAAGCAAACTTCTTCGTGCGAATTGCCGGTAGGTCAACGACATAAGGGTGGAAACCCAGCCTGCGTCTCGTCCCTCGCAGATGAAAGGGAGACGTAGTTCGTATTTTTAGATTATTTTTAGATTATTAATAGATTAAATACAATATTTCCAAAACAACAATATTACAACATTATAGTCACTGCTGTTTTTTAATATAACGGGTCATTACGGATTTGTTTTAAATTATCTTTAAAACCGCCGAAAGTGACCACTTTTGACGGTTTTAAAGCCTATTGCGACCAGGAAATTAATTCCGCTCGTCAATTCAATCTTCGTTTGCGCAGAGCAGACCCAAGTCCCCGTCAAAATTAGTAGGTAGGTACCTAAATAAAAAATCAGTCATGCGCTTTAGTCAAGGGTGCAAAATCGGGTGCTACTAAATTTTGGTCTATCTCTCTCCAAATTGAATAGCAGAATTCGCCAACACATACAGAATTGCGATCCGGAATTCGGATAGTGACTTCCGGATCGCAATTCCGTATGTGTGTGGCGGACCTAATGGACGCTTCGGCTGCGCAAAGAGGGTGCAAAAAAAATTAGTAAATAGCGGCAAGGGATATCAATATCAGGCGTGAGAAGATGGCACTTCGTGCTATTAAAATTTGACAAAATTGTTCAACTCCGCGCAGAGACATGGTAAGAAGTTTCCCTTATAAGTTACATAAAAGGCTGATGATGATGATACCTAAATTTACTGGTCGCAACTACGTACTACGTATGATTATTAAAATTATCTATCTACCCACCTATATGTGGTAGATATTAATATTTGGTTTGGGCAAGCAAGTTCAAAGTACAAATCAGATTACTATTACCTACTCGTATTAATATAATACTTAGGTAGGTATTTCATTGAATTGCTTTTTTTTTCAATTCATTGTTTATCTAATTCAACATGTGTGTGAATCTATTGTTTTCGCCACAAAGCACCGAGGTTCTATCAATATTTCTTCATCGTGACAAAACCACAGTACAAGACAAATTTAATACTTGTTATTATTTTAGTCATCTACCGTCTTACCTCAGAAAATCCAAAACCAGGTAAATCTGCGGCGATCACTTCGAAGACAAAGTCATATCCTTCCTGCTTAGTCGTCAAAATCGGGATCACCTTATCGAATTCCTTGGAAGAACTCGGCCATCCGTGCAGCATCAGTAGCGGTAAAACCTTGACTCCCTTCACATCAGGTTTCACTCTTATGAAGTGAATATCAAGACCCTGAATCCTGGTTTTATAATGTGGGAACCTGTTCAGTAATTTAGCTCTTTCTTTAAAATCGTATTTCTCGGTCCAGTAATTTAATATTTTTTCTAAATAATCTGTGTTGATTCCGTATTCGGATTGGATTCCTTCCAACGGTTTTGTTAACGGACGTCTGTTTTTCAGTCTGCCCTTCAAGTCTTGGATCATCTGGAAAATAATGAAAGATGGTAGGTAATGAGAACGATTTACAAAACATTCCTTTTAAGAAGGATAGGTTGTGCACCTACAGATACAAATAATTCTTTATCACATCTGTAGTGCGATTTTTGAATCTCATTCGCTGAGCTCAGCAGTTGAAAATGTATGGAGATACGCATCTTTCTACTGGTGCTTAGACTTTCAAAAATCGCACTCCTGGATTGTGTTTTTGAAAGCCAAATCAGCAGTAGAAATATGCATATCTCCATCGTAATTTTGAAATTTTCTACTGCTGAGTTCAACGTGAGCTTCGAAAATCGCACTCCTGATGTACTAGAGAATTATTTGGATCTGTAGGTTTTAATTAATACTTAGATTATTTTTAGACTTACTAGGTACCCAGAGATTGTAGGTATAATAGTTGTGTATTTCCTATTTATCTTCATGTGGTGGAAGAACGTCATAGAAATCATCATTGTAGTTACCTACAGTACGATACCTAACAGTATTTTAATGCTTACGCGGCGACCTACTTAGGGCGTCTCGTCTACTTTAATTTAGCTAATTCAAAGCATAGTGAGTTACAACACCTCGTGTACTTTATAATTATTAACTCTTTACTTCGTTCACTATCAAATCAACTTACTGAAATATACCGCGAGCTTCAAACTGTGGCTCATACACGCATACAGAGTAAAATTTATATCATTGAGTCTCCAAGGCATCCAGCAGAGACCCATCAAGCTGTACAACTTTTAATATGGGAGCAAAGGGATTGGAGCAAAAAAATATGCTGTTGCAATGCAGTTTAGTATGGAACCGCTGATTTATTTTTGCTCCGATCGGTTTGCTCCGATAGTAAAAGTTGTTCAGTTTGATGGGTAGACTCTTAGTTTAAAAGGATGCTAATGATATCATTTTCACCCTGTAGAAACCGGTGAAACTTGCTAATATATAATTAGGTATCTACTAATGTAAATTGAAGAAACTACCAAGGTATGCCATGGCGGAGCAGGGGTGCGATTTTTGAATGTCACTGGTGAGCTTGAACGGCTTTAGAATCTCGTAAAAAGGCCTTCTCATACCCATGAGTTCAATACGAGTGCCCCTGTGGCCCCTTCCCACTCGTTTTGATTTTGAACTCATATGAGAATATTTTTATTTTTTTTTATTTATAATTAGTGGACTCTTGCTTGTGCGTTAGCACTGCATTTCCGCCAGTGTCAAGTAGTTTATGCGAGAATCTATCCCGATCTCAGGGATTGTTTTTGGTCAAGAACAAGAAGAGATTGAGGATTGCAGAGCCTCGTGGCAGGCAAAAACGCGACGCGCGAAAACCTCGCGAGACGTGTGCTCGGGTCAGAACCTGCAGTCCTGCGACGTGACTGCATATGAGAATTTTAGGCACCGGTGAGATTCAAAATGCTCACTTTGGGAAATCGGTGAATATCGGTCGTTTTACTCAGCCGGAGACTTTCAAAAATCCTCCTCTAGCGACCTGTATTTACATACCGAATCATTAAAATCTATCTTGAAGGATCTCACTGACGTGTCTTCCTCTTTTGGCTTAGTTCCTACACCCCACCATCTTTGAAGATCGAAATCAGGCCGTTCAGATTCTTGTTGGACCTTGTAGATCACTATTCCCGCTCCAATGGCAGCCGCTGCTACCACGAATGAAAGGAATTTCAGCATCTGAAAGAACATAGAAGTGTGAAATTCAGAAATAGGACACGAGTCTCCTGGAATTTTTCAAACAACATTACTTTAAAAATGTAGGTAGTCCAACAAAAGAAATCGTGAATTGTCCGATTGACTTTACCTATTTAAAATATTTTTTTAATAGTAGCACAGGTATCTATAAAGGACGAGGCGTTCTTTTTAGAGTTCCGTACCCAAAGGGTAAAGACGGGACCCTAATACTATGCCTACGTCGGCGTCGTCCGTCCGTCTGTCCTATCTATTTAGGGCTGTAACTTTTGAACCGTAATAGCTAAATAGTTGTAATTTTCACAAAATGTGCGTTATTATGGTGGGTTTACCAACAAATAATAAAAATGACAAAAAGTTAAAAATTAAGGGGGGTCCTCATACAAGACACTAATTTTTATCAAAGTTTTTTCTTCTCGCTCTATCGTAAAAACGGTAATACATACAAACGTGAAACTTGGTGTGATTATAGAGCAAACTCTATGGTATAACAACAAATAATAAAAACCGGCCAAGTGTGAGTCAGTCTCGTGCTAAAGAACGCGGAGAAAAATTTTTTTGTTGTAAGTTAATATGTTGTGGGGTGGTGTGGTATGGAACCCTCGGTGCGTAAGTAGCTAGACTCGCTCTTGACCGGTTTTTTTTGTTACAAAAAACCTTTCACCTTTCGTTTTCGAATTATTTTGTTCACCTCCGATTTTTGTGACCTAGGTAGGAAGGGAGGTACTCTAAAAAAAGTTGATGTAAAAAAATCGTGGCGTCTTACCTTTATTTCACGATTCTCGAAAACTATCCGATGCCGATCAATACAACAATTTTAATTAATACCTAAGAATTATATAATAAAGATATAATCGGGAATAGCACTATAAAATATACGTAGGTACGCTTTTTAAATTTGGAGCACTGTGCACGTGCGTTCGTTGGCGCCCCGGCAGCACATGAAAGTAGAATTTATATTTCTTGGTTACCGATACTACTTATATGAGCAAATCAAGAAATCGAATCGCAACCAAGCATTCTATCCGTCTCTCTTTTTTCTGGTAGGAGTAAGGAAATAAGGGATCTTCCTTCTGTAAGATAGTTAAGCAGCGATTACGTTACCCTAAATGCAGGGCCGATTTCGGCATACATTTCTGATTTTTTGTTTTCTCTATTTTAAAGTGTACCGATCAAAGCAAGCAATGTATCCCGAAATCGGCCTTGCATGTAGGGTAATGCTATCGCTGCTTTAAACAAGTAAATAAACTACATATTTAAAAAAAAATGTTTGTTAATTCGTCTTCGTAGAAACGATTAAGTTAGTAAGCTACACGACAAGGCAAACAATCTAAACTATTATAAAACATTAACAGGTAGTTTGTCTGTACATTGAAGATATTAACAAAGAAAAAGTTACGATATGGTTTTTAGGTATCCCTGATTCCATATCACAAATTTTTGGATTTTTTATCCGTCTGTTTGTTTGTGTTTGTTTGTTTGAACGAGCATCACGCAAAAACTACTGAACTAATTTCGATGAAACTTTTTTTGTTTGATAGCTTATTATCTGACTTAAAATCTGGTATATAATTTGTGCGGACAAAGTCGCGGGTTAACGCTAGTACTAGTATAAAACTTTAAGATAAGTACATTAAAGATGCTTACAAGAAAAGGTTATAGGAGTCCCCGACTACAAATCACCGATTTCTGCATTTTTTGTCTGCCTGTTTGTTTGTTTTTTCCTACTGGACCGATTTTGATGAAACTTTTTGTGTCTGAAAGCTTATGATTATAGTCCTCCTAACAGTGTATGTTCGGCTATGGCGACTTCGACATCAAAATGAATATAAGATTAAATAAATACACAAAATAGTACTTACTACACTACTAAATTTGAATTGTGATAGGCCCTTATACTGTTGGGGTTACACGGACATCAAAGGAAAGACCAAGTTAAGGATATCAATAATAATCGTTAAACCGAACTTGGTTTTAAAAATTCGGTTACATGAAGAGCAGTAGAGTTGCCCTGACGCATTGTTAGTTTTGACGTAGGAGTGCTTGGGTCTAGTTTTCCGGATCGAACGCTTTGCATCAAGTTCTTCTAGACGCATTCGTTCAAAGTCTGTAACGCTTCGCCATTCCGGTCTCCGTGATGCAAGTTCCTCCCAACGTTCGCTTGGTATGTTGCAAGCAGTGAAGTGGCGTTTGACCAGGTAAGGTCTGCCTTGCTTAGTGTAGATTGCCCTGCCTGATTGAACTGGTCCGTGGTCTAATGGTTAAGAGCATTGGCTCTCGACACGGAGGTCGTGGGTTCGATTCCCACGATTTTATCCACACCTAGTGATATGTCACTTTGTGCGTTTTCCCCCAGTTGGTTAGGACATTGCAGGCTAAATCTCCTGATTGTCTGAAAAAGAAAAATGATTCCGTGTTTCGGATGGCATGTCAAGCCGTTGGTCCCGGCTACTATCTCTGGTGGTACACTGGTCCCACACGATAAGAAGAAGTGTAGATTATTATTAATGTGGTATGATATCGCTACGATGACGGGAACCCGTGCGGACGAAATCGCGGAAAAACTAGTTTTGTACCTACTAAAAAGGAGGTAGGTAGGTACAATAATACAAGGCAGAAAGACAACTGTAGGTACACAGTAGTCTTTCACGAAAAAAGTGTGTCTTTATATTTTTTAATAGCAAGAAGACAAACAGGAGAATTTTTTACTTATCTCTATTCAGAAACCCGACACATTATTGCTTTTATATCTTACAGCATATCTACGGTACATTTTTACTTCAACAATATTTTTATTAACGTATGATTTCCTATTTTCCTGATTGTATTTAGTGTTGCCAGGCGTCCGGATGAAGCCGGGCATAATCAGGATTTTTGAATGTGTGTTCGGGTAAATTAAACGGTGTCCGGCATGTCCAGCATTTGTTAGAATTTTTATATTTGTCCAGTCTAGTCCATTTTGAAAGAAAATCTGGCAACCAAAAATATTAATTAATTTTGTTTCAAATTATTTAGTTATAAAGTTTAGTATTGTTCAATTTCGTTTTCCATTGCAAATTGCAATATAAGTTAGTAAATAATTTAATAAAGAAGACGTTTCATTAAATTTTATTTAATGTTAATAAGTAAACACCTAGAAATAAAATATTGTTATTTCATTAGAATTTAAGATTTTATGGCAAATGACCAAAAAAGCCTGGTTTTGCATTTTTCAAAAATCCTCATTTATAAGGATGTCCAGTCCATATCCAAACGAATAAGAATAGTTAATTCATAGGTCCAGGTCCTTTATGCCCAAAATGTCCGGCTAAACTAATTGCTTATGCCGACTCTAAAATGTTACCTACTGCCTTTGTCTGTCACTGTTTATCCTGTATTGTTCTGGTGAAATAAATGAGTTATCTATCTATATATCTAATTGTAATGAAACCGTGAGCGTCGGTGCTAAATAATTATCTCATTCGAACTAGGTATACCTACAGGGTCCAATTTAATATGCTGACAGTTTTTTTTATTATAATATGTGGGTTCTATGTTCTGTAGTTGTTAATTCGTCTTCGTAGAAACGATTAAGTTAGTAAGCTACACGACAAGGCAAACAATCTAAACTATTATAAAACATTAACAGGTAGTTTGTCTGTACATTGAAGATATTAACAAAGAAAAAGTTACGATATGGTTTTTAGGTATCCCTGATTCCATATCACAAATTTTTGGATTTTTTATCCGTCTGTTTGTTTGTGTTTGTTTGTTTGAACGAGCATCACGCAAAAACAACTGAACCAATTTTGATGAAACTTTTTTTGTTTGATAGCTTATTATCTGACTTAAAATCTGGTATATAATTTGTGCGGACAAAGTCGCGGGTTAACGCTAGTACTAGTATAAAACTTTAAGATAAGTACATTAAAGATGCTTACAAGAAAAGGTTATAGGAGTCCCCGACTACAAATCACCGATTTCTGCATTTTTTGTCTGTCTGTTTGTTTGTTTTTTCCTACTGGACCGATTTTGATGAAACTTTTTGTGTCTGAAAGCTTATGATTATAGTCCTCCTAACAGTGTATGTTCGGCTATGGAGACTTCGACATCAAAATGATAATAAGATTAAATAAATAAACAAAATAGTACTTACTACATTACTAAATTTGAATTGTGATAGGCCCTTATACTGTTGGGGTTACATGGACATCAAAGGAAAGACCAAGTTAAGGATATCAATAATAATCGTTAAACCGAACTTGGTTTTAAAAATTCGGTTACATGAAGAGCAGTAGAGTTGCCCTGACGCATTGTTAGTTTTGACGTAGGAGTGCTTGGGTCTAGTTTTCCGGATCGAACGCTTTGCATCAAGTTCTTCTAGACGCATTCGTTCAAAGTCTGTAACGCTTCGCCATTCCGGTCTCCGTGATGCAAGTTCCTCCCAACGTTCGCTTGGTATGTTGCAAGCAGTGAAGTGGCGTTTGACCAGGTAAGGTCTACCTTGCTTAGTGTAGATTGCCCTGCCTGATTGAACTGGTCCGTGGTCTAATGGTTAAGAGCATTGGCTCTCGACACGGAGGTCGTGGGTTCGATTCCCACGATTTTATCCACACCTAGTGATATGTCACTTTGTGCGTTTTCCCCCAGTTGGTTAGGACATTGCAGGCTAAATCTCCTGATTGTATGAAAAAGAAAAATGATTCCGTGCTTCGGATGGCATGTTAAGCCGTTGGTCCCGGCTACTATCTCTGGTGGTACACTGGTCCCACACGATAAGAAGAAGAAGTGTAGATTATTATTAATGTGGTATGATATCGCTACGATGACGGGAACCCGTGCGGACGAAATCGCGGAAAAACTAGTTTTGTACCTACTAAAAAGGAGGTAGGTAGGTACAATAATACAAGGCAGAAAGACGACTGTAGGTACACAGTAGTCTTTCACGAAAAAAGTGTGTCTTTATATTTTTTAATAGCAAGAAGACAAACAGGAGAATTTTTTACTTATCTCTATTCAGAAACCCGACACATTATTGCTTTTATATCTTACAGCATATCTACGGTACATTTTTACTTCAACAATATTTTTATTAACGTATGATTTCCTATTTTCCTGATTGTATTTAGTGTTGCCAGGCGTCCGGATGAAGCCGGGCATAATCAGGATTTTTGAATGTGTGTTCGGGTAAATTAAACGGTGTCCGGCATGTCCAGCATTTGTTAGAATTTTTGTATTTGTCCAGTCTAGTCCATTTTGAAAGAAAATCTGGCAACCAAAAATATTAATTAATTTTGTTTCAAATTATTTAGTTATAAAGTTTAGTATTGTTCAATTTCGTTTTCCATTGCAAATTGCAATATAAGTTAGTAAATAATTTAATAAAGAAGACGTTTCATTAAATTTTATTTAATGTCAATAAGTAAACACCTAGAAATAAAATATTGTTATTTCATTAGAATTTAAGATTTTGTGGCAAAGGACCAAAAAAGCCTGGTTTTGCATTTTTCAAAAATCCTCATTTATAAGGATGTCCAGTCCATATCCAAACGAATAAGAATAGTTAATTCATAGGTCCAGGTCCTTTATGCCCAAAATGTCCGGCTAAACTAATTGCTTATGCCGACTCTAAAATGTTACCTACTGCCTTTGTCTGTCACTGTTTATCCTGTATTGTTCTGGTGAAATAAATGAGTTATCTATCTATATATCTAATTGTAATGAAACCGTGAGCGTCGGTGCTAAATAATTATCTCATTCGAACTAGGTATACCTACAGGGTCCAACTTAATATGCTGACAGTTTTTTTTATTATAATATGTGGGTTCTATGTTCTGTAGTGCGATTTTTGTAAGTCACCGACTGAGTAAAATGGTCGATAGGTATTCATTGATTTCCCAAAGTTCGCATTTTTTTATCTCACCGGTGGTGTTGTCAAAATTCTCATACCCATGAGTTCATTGCAGAGGCTGATATTATGATGATGATGAATATTAATGGACTGAAACTAATAAATACTCCGTGGAATCGGGGTCCTTCAGAAGCCGGAACAGTTCCTGAAACTGAACAACTTTCACTTTGGAGCCAATATCGAAATAACGATAAAAAACCGGCGAAGAGCGTGTCGGACTCGCTCAAGATAGGGTGTCGTGTCGTAGCTCAACATAAGCTCAAATAAGTTAAGAAATTTTCAAAAGCAATCAATAGTGCATTTTATTTCTTTCAGCGCCATCTATTGACAGACGCTGCCCGTCGACTTTTTATTTGATTTCTCTTGTGCTACAGCGATCTTTATAATTTTTAGCTTTAGTTTAGCTAGAGGCGACGCCGTACAGTGTCGCTGCCTACCCCCTCGGGAAATATAGTCGAGAGCATATGCTGCTGCTGATTAATTATTTTTAGGGTAGGTAGAAATACAAATAGATACAATACACAATCTGTAGGTACACAAATTTTATTACAAAGAAAAAAGATTAGCATAAGTTTATCTACCTATCTACAGACATTTTCTTATTCCTACACAGCTGTTGACTTAAAAGTTTTCATAAAAAATTAAGTATAGAACTTTAAAGATTCACATTGAAGATATATACAAAAAAAGATTACGTTAAGTATATGGTTTTAAGGTGTCTGAATCAAAATTATTTTATGGATATTTTGTCTTTCTGTTTGTTAGTTTGTTTGTTCGAGCATTACGCAAAAACTACTGAAACGTGGGCACCGCTAGTTAATACTATGATCATTCCACATAAGTCCTGCTACCGCAAACAAAATCATTTATAAACCGACTTCAAAAAAGGAGGAGGTTTCTCAATTCGTATAAATATCAATCAAAAATCAAAATATCCGTATTCTTATATGTATTTTTTTTGTCTTTACGCCCGTCGTAGCCATTGAATGTTTCCAATTCCAAATACATTATTAAGTCTCACGCGGAATGGGTAAACGAAATAATAAGCTAAATCGAACTAAAACTAACCATTTAGCTGAACACAAATTTTTAGAAATTTGTGTCTAACTAGCCATATAAGAGGAAAGATGGGTTCCGTTTAGTCCATACAAACGTATTCCCCTGTTTCCTCCCTGTATAATGACATACAGAGTAAATATTACAATCTATGTTAACCTCTGCCTTGTCCCTATGTTTTATTTTTCATAAATTAATTACTATAAGAACTAGGAGCCTTCGAAAATGACGAAAAATTACTCAATTTTACCGCTGTGTTCAGACATCCAGCAAGCTTTCACGAATATAAACAATCAAAAGAAAACATACAGACATAGCCTGGAGCAGGAAACAGGAAAATATCATCTTGAAAAATGCGGGGGGAGCCTGTTTCTCCTACAAATTTTGTTTCTGCGCATCCAAGGCCTTGCTCGTTGCATAGTTTGCCGGCCACTAGCAAAGTTTGCAAGCAACCAATCGCTTTACAAGCTTAATTATCTTTAAACAGGCACTTCACTCTCGCGAGAACTTCTCGGCGAGAACTTTCAAGGAAAATTACTACGGCTTATGACGCCACGAGAACAATGAAGGGCATCCACACTCTCGTTCTCGGCTGTTCTCGGCGATAATGAAGTGCCCGCATTAGACGGTAACGTAAATTATTTCTTATTCTTCTCATGGAATGCCATAAACGCGACGGCAGCTTCGTAAACGTCTTCAGCAAACTCTTTAGGAGTTTGCAAAGCGGCGAAATGTCCGCCGTATTCCACTGTGGTACTTCTTACTAAGTTGGGGTATTTGTCTCGTAGCATCCAATCCGGTTGGTAAAATATTTCGTAGCGGTAATTGAGTGCGGCTGTTGGTACTGGAGTCTGAATACTGTAAAGTTAAAATTTCAGTCATTTAGAGTAATATATATAGGTATCGTGTGAGAAAGAAACGGCAACGTTGCACGTGAGCGCGACAAATCGTAAAATCTATAAGCGCGACTCTCTGCAACCGACCCTCACCGACCGCAAAGTGTCTTTGTCTTTGCGGTCGGTGAGGGTCGGTTGCAGAGAGTCGCGCTTATAGATTTTACGATTTGTCGCGCGACCCTCTGCGACCGCAAAGTGACGCTCGTCTGTAAGAGCCTTTGACTACTTATTATGTGGACTAGTTACGCGTGTAATTCTACTAACAATAATTTCTGCCACTTTTTGCGGGGGGCGAGGTAAGATGAAATCCGCAACTTTGGATTTTATTTCCCATAACTTTAGATTCTAATTTTGATTGTTAAAAATCATGAAATGTCTCGTGTGAACCCCAAACGTTCTAAATTATTGTTTCGCAATTATAGGCTGCCTCGTTTAGTGATAAGGAATAAAATTTAATGCATTTAGCACATGATCATGTTCTTATACCGTGGCAGAGGGAAAATGCTACGGCACCGCCAGTCTTAATCATAAATAGTCAAAGCTATATAGCTCTCGAAGTTTTAACATAACTGTTGAAAATAAATATAATACCAGAAGGGTCAGAGAAGGTAAATTCATTTAACCATGTCAGCTAAAAATTACTACGGTAAAAGAACCACTAAGTACTTAACTACGAAAATATTTAACAGTATTATTATTATAACACTTTATTGAACACACGGACATAATCTATACTATTATAAAACTGTAACAGGAAGTTTGTCTGTACATTGAAGATATTAACAAAAAAAAAGTTACGATATGGTTTTTAGGTGTCCCTGATTCCATTTCACCAATTTTTGGATTCTTTGTCTGTCTGTTTGTTTGTGTGTTTGTTTGGGTGTTTGTTTGTGTGTTTGTTTGTTTGAACGAGTATCACGCAAAAACTACTGAACCGATTTTGATGAACCTTTTTTTGTTTGATAGCTTATGATCTGACTTAAAATCTGGTATATAATTTGTGCGGACGAAGTCGCGTGTTAACGCTCGTAATACATAAAGTTGAGATTGAAGATGAGAAAGTATAGATTGAAGTACCTTGTACGTTCAATCTATACTAGGTATTCGCGAGTCGATTGGGTTTTGACAAGCGTGTCGTACTGTCAAGACTGTTACGTGTACTTCAATAAACCAATTGATACTCACTTGTAAACAATAGCCGTTTCTTTATATTTTTTTGCTAGAGCCTCCGCGTAAATTCTACTTGCAGTTACGATACAGTTGTTTGCCCATACAATAGTGACCGTATCGAGTACATCATCAAGGTTCAAATTCTCTAAGCCGCCGTGCGGTGTATCCAATTGATCCCGGTTGCTGCATATTGCCATTTTCTCCATCAAGTAAGCTGCTAGTCCTGTTGGAGAGTCAGTTAAGCCAACACCTGAAAGTAAGAGTAATAAACATAAATAATTAATCTTTATTAAATAATTAAAAAAAGAACGTAGGAATAAAAATGACGGTCCGATGGTCGCTAAAAATCGTGATATCCTCCTGAAACCCATACATTTAATAAGCGTCTTTGGGTTTTCTACGGGATCGATAGATGGCGCTGCGGTCTGTGCGAATAAAGGTCAAAATTTCAAAAAGGGTTTCTTTAAAATAATAAAGAGGGAAAAGACGAACAAAAAGATGCCAACGCATCTTTTGATGGAATATTTCATTATTTGCGAATCAATTTGATCGAAAACTATAAACTGTTTACTTCTAACATGGTTGTATGGGCTCGATCCCTTGGCCTTAAAAAAAATGGCAGGCACAGTCTTGACATGATTTTGACAGAATCTCACGAACGTCTCTATGGAGCAATAAACATGTCATCTGTTGAGTTTTTTAGGAACTTTTAAAATTAAAAAAGAAAAGAAACACGCTCATTACTAACACATAAAATACGATCATACCAAAAGAGTGGGTAGCGTTTATCATGCTATGTTATCTTAGTACAAACTAAGTGGAACGCTGATTTTCCATAGACAGCTTCCGCCATCTATCGGTTGTATTTCGAAGCCCTATGTGTTGAACTAGGGTTCATATCAGAGTAACAGCGCACTACAGCTCACGCGCTGCGCTGTAGTAGTGAGAGATTTTGCCCATTACAATCACTGTCTTGTTGGTGTAGCGGTCTAGACAGCCGGCTTACGATCCGGGTAGCTAAGGTTCGATCCTCGTGTCGGCCGATCGTCTTTTTCAATTTATTTCATGATGTGGTGCCCCCTAGTGCTAATAAGCGGCAACGCAATTAGGACGTCCTAAAATTCAAGGCGAGTTACCTATCTATATCCAATATACATATTAATCTATGGCGTTTATTGTACGTAAAATATGACTAGGTAGGTAATGAAATGATTGTCTCTGTCATAGAGGAAGGCATAACTCGTGTCACATGTGACACATGTTACGCCTTCCTCTACGGTCTCTGTGTTTAACAATAAGTGTTTCATTTTACGAATTAGGGTACGGAACACTAAAAATATGTCACTGGTAATGAACCAGTGTTACTGCTATAGTCGTTGGTTACCTAGACGATGACGGGGACAATTAAAACTTACCAACTGTATCTGGTTTAGTAGCCTGAATATGGAAGTAACCGCTCTCTCTCACAATATTTGCGAACAGATCTTTTAATGGATACATCCTACTTGTGTACTTGGGAGCCGCATAAGTAGGAAACAGCGATCCTAACAAAATCTTAAGATTTGTTATAGGCCGTGATGAGGACGGCATGTTCGTGTGGTATCTGTAAAATAAATTTTATAAAATAAGTTATGTTTAGATATAATTTTGTATAGATTTATGTTTAACTACTTACCAGATGGAGTAAAATGTTTTTTAGGTACCCAAAGTTGGTAAATGTTCACCAAAATTTGACACCCTATTTTTTACACTAAAATTTTACCTATACAGTATGTAAGGAAAAGTAAGTATCATTAACCTTTAAACCACATACTCTACCATCAAACTGAACACGTTTTACTATGGGTGTAAACCTGTCAAAACGAAAAAAAAATCTGCTGTTCCATACTAAAGTGCAATACTTACCTACTTGACTTAAACTCGTGCAGCTAATTTTTTTGTTTTTGTTGTGTTACCGCGTAAATTGGGTGTACACACGGCGACGACACATCAAGCTATACAAAACCAAAATAAGCTGGCCGCGCGAAGGACGAGTAACGTATAACGTCTCGCGACCAGCTTATATTGGTTTTGTATAGCTTGATGTGTCGCCGTGTGTACGTTTGGTGAACATTTAAGTACTTTTGGCTGCGGTTTAAATTTTTAAGTTCAAGCAGCATTACTTTATCGGTTAGGTATTAAGTACTTCTGTATTTGCAATGCGGATTTACTATTTTATACATTCGCTCATTGGTCCACGTTTCTTTTTTTTTGTGTTATTTGTAGTTTTAAGGGTAAAGTAGTGTTTTGGGTAGTCAAAACTTATTTTGGTAAACAAAATATTTGTTGCCATAGTAAAATAATTATAGCCTGTAGGAGGCCACACCATTAATCAGTAGCAGAGCAAAAGGCCGCCTTGCACCGAATAAGCTGATAAAGCTATGCTCTTGCGATAGTCTGACTCGCATTTGTCATCATTTCTGTCGTGTCTCCAATGCTCGATATCGGGAACTGACTATCCAACAAAATAAAGGGCGGGACTAGCTGTGATGGTTACTTATTGCTAAGGAAAAATGTTTGAAAGGGGATCCACTGTGAACTTTGTTGATACTTAGTAGGTACATTAATATTTAAAATTAAAAGTGACTTACCCTAACACTTCGTCGGGAAATAAAGTAGATAAATGGGAGGCGCAATGAGTTCCCCAGTCGCCGGCCTGAATGTAATACTTGTCGTAGCCAAGTCTCTTCATCAAGTTCCTCATAACTATGCCTATTTGAACTGCATTCAAACCTGGCTTGTTGGTGCCCTGGAAACCATGAGAAAGTTCATTTTAATGTTGGAAAATATAGATAGGTACACCACACCTACTTATTTTTATTTAACTCTTATTTAAGCCGTGCCTTCAGTGCTGCCGAAAATCATATGTTTTGAAGTTCTTAACGATTATACAACTATTTCAAAAAACAGGAATGTATATATATTTATATAGTCACTGGTGTTTTTAGTTTATATCGAGTTATTACGGATTTGTTATAAATTATCTTTAAAACCGTCGAAAGTGACCACTCTTGAAGGTTTCAACGCCTATTGCGACCAGAAGCCGTAGCATGTTTCACGTGATACGGCTGTATCACGTCTTTCATCTCGTTCGTTCGCGCGCAAATAGATCGGTATAGGTAATATACCTAAATGAGAGCGTTTGAACGAAGAATAGTCACTCTTTGGTGTGGACACTCAGGCACGAGGGTCCAGGGCCTCTACCCGGACATTCGAACTTCGTTTCCAATGTCAACTCTATTATAATGAAGTTCGAACCGAAACGGTCGCGATATATCGAAAATCGAAAGTCCGGGTGCAGGGCCAGGTTCGAATCCGCACGGACGACATACCATGCCATGTACCAATGAGTTTTTCTAACTTATGTACGTAATACCGACTGCTCTCAAACGGCAGTGAGGAAACCTACATGCACTAAAGAAATAATTTTGATGCTTATGTAAAGTCTACCAATCCGCATTGGGTACGCGTGGTTGACTGACACCCATACACCTTCCCTGAGGGTAGGCCTGTCCTGTGCCCAGCAGTTTGACATGTAATAGGCTGATGATGATACCTAAATGTAGTTACTGATCTCAACTAAGCTCTAGATAAAATACTAATCTGATTTGTACTTTGCACATTGCTTATCCAAACCAAATATCTACTACAGATAAGATAATACAATAGTAGGTAGAGATAGTAATATGTTTCGATCAATTAATTATGTAAGTATATAATTTTGATAATCATAAAACTTACCTACCTACTAGGTATTATCTACATAATCAGTTGATCGAAACATTATTAGTACCCACCTACCTAATATCTATTTGGATATGTACTTTGCACCTAGCGTGCTTGGGCACGCATTATCTAAGTATCATTATCTACAGATTACAGATTAACCTATTAATGTAGGTATTATTGATTTTTTTTTTCAAATCATATTATTATTTTCCTTAATCATTGTTTATTATGTCTATTGTTTCCGCCACAAAGCATCAAAGGTTTTATCAATATTTCGTCATCATGACAAGACCATATTTGGTAGGTACTATCGCGGACTTTACCGCCTGCGCCCGCGGCATGACGCCTCGATAAACGTTTTATCGCGCCTGCTGGCTCGTTCGTTCGCACGCAAAAAGAAAGACAGGTAGGGTGCGATAGATATGTATCGCGCCGTCATGCCGCGGGTGCTGGAGTGCGATATTTGAATCTCATACGTTGAACTCAGTAGTTGAAAATTTATGGAGATACGCATCTTTCTACTGCTGATTTGACTTTCAAAAATCGCACTCCTGAAGTATGATTATTGAAAGTGAAAGCGACAGTAGAAAGATGCATATCTCCATAGTTATTTTGACATTTTCAACTGCTGAGCTCAGCGAATGAGATTAAAAAATCGCACTCCTGGAGTATGAGTTATACTATTAATACTACTACAACTACTACTACTCTGCTTCCACTATTATTATTCTTATTTTGGTTGTTTCATTTTCGCAGCTTGCGCTGGTCATTTTTAAATGCCATTATTATTATTATTTTTTTTTCTTAAGTTTTTTTTTTATTTTTTTTTTGTCTCAGTTTTTTTTCGCATATTCTCCATAGTAATTTTGACATTTTCAACTGCTAAGCTCAGCGAATGAGATTCAAAAATCGCACTCTAGATCACGCAAAATAGATTTCGCTTAATTTCGCGCATAATTTATTTGTTGGATTGGAAACTATTCAATCGTTGGTCTATTCATCAATAGGGCGGGGCTAGACAAAGCGCTTACATTTTTTCGTATGCAAGTGAAAATGAGCCTAGTGGTGGTCAGGCGGAAAAGTCAGCGATAGTAAGAGAGATCTAGCACTTAAAAGACAAATATTTGTTATTATCATCTACCGCTCTTACCTCAGAAAATCCAAAACCAGGTAAATCCGCGGCGATCACTTCGAAGACAAAGTCATATCCTTCCTGCTTAGTCGTCAGAATCGGGATCACCTTATCGAATTCCTTGGAAGAACTCGGCCATCCGTGCAGCATCAGTAGCGGTAAAACCTTGACTCCCTTCACGTCAGGTTTCACTCTTATGAAGTGAATATCAAGACCCTGAATCCTGGTTTTATAATGTGGGAACCTGTTCAGTAGTTTAGCTCTTTCTTTGAAATCGTATTTCTCGGTCCAGTAATTTAATATTTTTTCTAAATAATCTGTGTTCATTCCGTATTCGGATTGGGTTCCTTCCAACGGTTTTGTTAACGGACGTCTGTTTTTCAGTCTCTGCTTCAAGTCTTCGATCATCTGCAAAATAACGAAAGATGGTAGGTAGGTAATGAGGACTTCCTTTCAGATGTGATAAAGAATTATTTGGAGGAGTGCGATTTTTGAAACTCATTTGCTGAACTCAGCAGTTGAAAATGTCAATATTACTATGGTGATATGCATCTTTCTACTGCTGATTTGACTTTCAAAAATCATACTCCGGGAGTGCGATTTTTGAAAGTCAATCAGCAGTAGAAAGATGCGTATCTCCATACATTTTCAACTGCTGAGATAAACGTATGAGATTCAAAAATCGCACTCCTGAACTGTATATACTTATATTATTTTTAGACTTTGTACCCATATTGAATAATCGTTATTGTTGTGTATTTCCTGTCTAATCTTTAATCTTTACAGTAATGCTGTAATCGGTGGAAGAACGACAAAGAAATCACATTGTACGTATAGTACGAAACCGAACAGTATTTTAATGCTTACGCGGCGACCTACTTAGGGAGTCTCGTCCGATCCATTTTAACACTTTTGCTGCTGACCACCTACGTCGTAGGTCGGCCGCAGTGCTGAAAAACCCTCGTAACGAGCCGGTTCAATTGCATTTCGCCTGTGCTCATTCATGACCTACCGCGAGATTCACCGAAAACCTTACGCCTGCGCGGGTGACTCACGACGCGCGCCACATTTATCGTTTCAACGTTACGACTGTGCGCACGACCTACGAGGGGGGTCAAGTTCTATTGCATTTCGCCTGCGCTCATGACCTACAGTGTGAGTCACCCAAACCTTACGCCTGTGCGGGTGACCCATGAGGTGAGCCGCATTGGTTTTTATACGTTACGACTGTGGACTCTGAGCTTAGTAGCGAAAGTGTTAATTTAGCTAATTCATAGTGACAACACATAAATCATGTCATCTCTAACGAGTTTCCTCCGCCTCCCTGGGGTACGGGGCAGCACAAACACCCTCCTCGAGCCCATTGCAGAGCGGTTCCAGGTCCCATTATTGGGCAGTGGAATAGCCTACATTTACTCTAGGCCCCCTTTTGTTAATATCAAATAACTGTAAAATGTTTGTCATGAACAAAATTTTAAGTCATTGTTACTAATATCTATTATGGATTATGGGTCTATGATCTGACATAAATGAATTAAACTGAAAAATACTCTTTATATACTCTTTACTTCGTACTCAACCTAGGTACTAAAAAAATACCGAGCTTCAAACTGTGGCTCATACACGCTGCGTGTATTATAGAAACCGGTGAAACTAGCTGATAAAAAGTTACCTTAGTCCAAACCACATAAAATAACATATAAGTAATATAACTATTTAATAAAATAGTCTTTTGTGAACCCCAAACGAGACTAGTTTGAAGTTACTGTTCCGCATATTCGGCATTGGCTGTCTTGGTTCAGTGATATAGCGATAAGGAAGGTATAAAATTGTAAGTAAATGCACATGTTCAATTGATCTTGTTACTTAGCAGAGTTGTTACAGAAGCGGCGGAAGGCGTGGGCGGTGAGGGCGTCCGGTCCGTCTCGTGGTCCGAGGGGCCCCGCGCCTCAAAGGTTTATGCAGTATGTATGCATATGCAGCTTTCTTCATACTCATGAAAAATACCTGCTTAGCCACATAGCCACATGTGAATCATATAGACCGGGATCCGACCTTAAAATTATTCATCTATTTCTTTTTTGGTGTAAAAAATGTGATTCTAGTGAACATATGGAGGTGCTACAGGGAATGTGCCTCCATTGAAAAGGGAAGATCTTCCACCAGGCTATGTGTGAAGCCTGGGGACCAGCCGTGGTCTAAAAGTTCTTAGTTGGACCTTGTATATGTATCAAATCTCTGTGATTATTTCTCTTGCGCGATGTATCTCTTGCATTCGATTGTGAACCTTATTTGTAGTGGGTTACGAGTTACGTATTCACGGTGAACGTTGTCTATGTATGGAGCATATTTCTGAAACCGACGGTATCGCCATCTGTTAGCATCTTTGCTATAATTTGTGGGTGCTGACATCGTAGCAAGTCCCCACAAACGTTTACACAGGGGTTAATACAACGCCGCCGCCGGTTGCCTAGAAAAATCTTGCCACAAGTACCTTTTCCTTTATAATTTTTGGTACAATTTTTGCCACCTATCTGTTTGGGAAGTAATCTAAGGTTGCCAGGTTCAAAGAAGTCATTTTAAAACCTGGCAACCCTAGACTTATGGCAGACTAAGAGGTGGCAAAACTAGTTTTTCCAGATCTTTAGATCAGTCTCCTTCCGATGGCACCTCATTTACTTCCCAAACAAATGGTTGGAAAAAATTGTATCTACCAAAAAGTCATATTGGAAAAGGTACTTTGTGGTAAGATTTTTCTAGGCAACCTGTGACCTGCAATTAATAGTAACCCAGGCCTAGCGAACCTCATCTAGTCTAGGACTAGATAGTCCACATACAATTTAGGTCTTGCGCCGCCTCTGCCTATAGTTACTTATGTAAATTTAAGAATCGAAAGAAGTACCTAAGTACCAAGGTAAGACCTGTAATGTGAATAATTTTGTACATACTATAGGTACCTACACCAAGACGTGGTTTACATACCGAATCATTAAAGTCTATCTTGAAAGATCTCACTGACGTGTCTTCGTCTTTTGGCTTAGTCCCTACGCCCCACCATCTTTGAAGATCTAAATCAGGCCATTCAGATTCTCGTTGGACCTTGTAGATCACTATTCCCGCTCCAATGGCTGCCACTGCTACCACGATTGAAAGGAATGTCAGCATCTGAAAGAACATACCTAGTAGTAACACAGTTACGGTAGTAATTATAGTAGGTACTCTGTGCTAGTAGTGTGAAATTCAAGAAACCTCCTCGCTGGTCTGGGACGCTACCTGTGTAGATACACTGGCACCGTCTCACGTCCATGCGACCTCATCCAATGCGCGTGCGGCGGCGGCTACCGCTGAAAACCTCAAACGGCGCTTATATGTAAACCGTTTGGGGTCGAGACATTGGGTCCGTGGGGGCCAGAGGCGCGCCGATCATTTAAAGAATTATCGGCGCGCCTAATCGAGGTCTCCGGTGACCAGAGGGCTGGCAGCTACCTCGGTCAGCGCATCAGCCTGGCCATACAAAGAGGTAACGCTGCCAGCCTCCTGGGCACCTTGCCGCCAAGCGGCGGAAATTTCGAGTACATTTTTTATTTGTAAGTAGTATTAGTTTTGTTTTTTTTTGTTTTTTCTTTAGGTTAATGGTTATGTATATAGTGCTTTAATATAAATAAATGATTGATACAGAAACCTCCTCCTTTTTAGAAGTCGGTTAAAAATAGGAAAGGATGTAGGTATGTTCTGATTTATTTCATTTCTTTTTTTATTTGTTACGAGTGTTAACCCGCGACTTTGTCCGCACAAATTATATACCAGATATTAAGTCAGATAATAAGCTATCAAACAAAAAAAAGTTTCATCAAAATCGGTTCACTAGTTTTTGCGTGATGCTCGTTCAAACAAACAAACACACAAACAAACAGACTGACAAAAAATCCCAAAAATTGGTGATATGGAATCAGGGATAGGTACCTAAAAACCATATCGTAACTTTTTTTTTGTTAATATCTTCAATGTACAGACAAACTTCCTGTTACAGTTTTATAATAGTTTAGATAAAAATCTTTCACCGTTTGAATTTGAATTCTGTTCACCTCCGAATTATGACCTAGCTAGGTAGATAAAAATTGTGGCGTCTTACCTTTAATTCACGATTCTCGAAAACAATCCGATCCCGATCAATACAACTATTTTAATTAATAAGTAATATTCAATATACAAATATAATCAGGAATATAATATATGCAGGTACACTTTTTAAATTTGGAGCACTGTGCGCGTGCGTCTGCGCCACCGGCAGCACATGAATAGAATTTGATTTCTCGGTTAGCGATAATCACATTATGTAGTAAACGTAGCGATACGAGCGCCGAGCGTGATACGAGCATAGAAATATTAATTGGATACGAGCAAATCAAGAAATCGAATCGCAACCAAGCATTCTATCTGTCTCTTTTTTTTATACGAGTAAGGAAATAAGGTATCCTTCGCCGTTTACCTAGTTTACCTACGTTTACCTAGTGGGAACTAGGTAAACGCAGCAAACATAGAACAATATAAGAGGGGTTAGAAGTGCAAAGTAGGCATGGAACGTGACGCCACAGGTTATGCAATGATTTGCATAACACCATAAGGCGCGCGGCGTGGTGCGAGCGAGAGGGCATGAGTAATTGTAGCAGCGTGAGCGGGAAGACAAGTGGCGACAGCCACCTCCGAAGCAAAAGCCCTACTTTGCATTTCTAACCCCTCTTATAATGTTCTGTGGTAGCAAACCTATATGCGAGGTATGAATCTCCATACAAAAAAATTACGGGAGTTACATTCCATGATAAAGTGTAGTTGTTGTGTATCTGTTGATATCTGTTCTTCAGGATGATATCATCTAAATGCAATCAGCTGGTCGAACTTTTGTATGAAAAGTAGAGTTTTTTTATTTGCAAATTTCCTAGGTTTCTTTGGTAAAGTTGTTCAGTATCATGGGTACTACAATCACACCTGTAGTGATCGTGCGGTACTTTCAGGGTTGGTTCTTTCTTTTCGTGTCAATTAGTTAGGTATTCAATAGTGTTTTTATATTTACTGGTCAGGTGTTCGGCTAGCCTGACAGCATCAGGTGAAGCTATATTTGGTAATAAGTGGGTTTTTTGTAGCCTTGAGTTGTTATTATTATTCTTACAAGAGTTACAAGTCATGTTCTAACCGGTGTTTACCAATATGATAAAAACATGGCGTGGCGTGGTACCAACATTCGAGAGCACGTCATGCTCGTCTCGTCGCCTTGGACTTCGTACCGTATTGGTACGGTACGAAGTCCAAGGCTACGGGATCTTGCTCTATTAGTGTTTTATGTTTTTTATTATATAAAAAAACTAAAGAGCAAGATTCCAAGGCCGCCAGACGTCACATATTTTCTGATGGACAAAATGTGTAGGATTGAGCGATGAGAGGAAGTTGGATGAAGGTAAATCCGCGATCTGGTAAGTAGTGTTGGTATGTATATACCAATTAGATTTTTGGTTGAGATACCTAAGTACTTTAATGTCACAAAAACAAACGCCAGAATAGGTAGGCAAGTTACTAAGTATGATTTTTATTTTTATTCGAAAGTTAGGTGTTTGTACCTAAACATAAAACCGGCCAAGTGCGTGTCGGGCCACGTGCAGGGTAGGGTTCCGTAGTTCTCCGTCCCAATATACGGACTTAGAAGGGGGTAAAGTCTAAAAAAAATTTTTTTTAATGGTAACTTGTTACTCGTCAAGTCTTTCAGAATGGGCCAATACAATGAGGATCAACGAGGGTTTTAGTTAAATATGTAGAATTACAGTCACACCAAAACCAATTATTCCAGTAAAAGAATTATTGAAATTGAATTGGAGGAGTGCGATTTTTGAATCTCATTCGCTGAGCTCAGCAGTTGAAAATGTCAAAATTACTATGGAGACATGCATTATGCATCTATCTACTCCTGCACGGCTAGCATGCCACCCACGACAAAGCGTTTAAACGAGAAAAACGTCGTGCGCGCTCTTTTTGGCGTACGTAAAATAATAAAGATGGAGGCACATCTCGATTTTTGTCGTTTTCTCGGGGGTGGCATGCGAGGCCAACTGATTTGACTTTCAAAAATCATACTCCAGGAGTGCGATTTTTGAAAGTCAAATCAGCAGCAGAAAGATGACGAAGTTAGAGCTATTTTCGTTATATTATCTCCATACATTTTCAACTGCTGAGTTCAACGTATAAGATTCAAAAATCGCACTTCTGGTCTAAAAGATCCTAACATGACGCTCACAGGAGATTCTGGTGGTTTAGTATGGAACAGCTTATTTTTTATTTGCTCCCATAGTAAAAGTTGTTATGTTTAATGGGTAGACTTTTAGTTTAGAAGGATGTTAATGATATCAATTTCCCCCTGTATAGTCCTTACAACGGGTGTACTTGCGCAGAGCAACTGAGGGGGCCTTGGGGGAAAGCGGGCGGCAGGGGTTGCGTCCCGAACTCTGTATGAAGATGTTGGTATTGCTTTGCATACTCGCTAGAGTAAAATATGTTCCTTGCTTGTATATCTGCCTAGCTAGCATGCCACCCACGACAAAGCGTTTAAACGAGAAAAACGTCATGCGCGCTCTTTCTGGCCTACGTAAAATAATAAAGATGGAGGCACATCTCGATTTTTGTCGTTTTCTCGGGGGTGACATGCTAGCTAGGCAGGGCATGACAGCGTAAGTACACGAGCAAGTACGCAGAGCCGGCGCCGGGAGGCGGCAGCATCGTCCGCCATCAAGAGCTTTGCCATTCTGCGAGGCTTATAGGAAGGGACCGACAATTTTCGGTTACCTTTATTTAAATGTTACCTTTATCCAGGTAACAACCGATTTTAATACCGGTAACCTAAATATGACCTTCAATAGAAAGCGAGTGAGTGCGGGTAAGGGTCAATGTAAACGGAGCGGTAAGAAGCGCGCGTGTTTTTTAATAACAATGAAAAATGGACTTTTTATTTCTACTAATCAAAAGTACAATATTGATTGTACGAAGCCCTTCTGGGATATTTGGTGCTATAAGTAAGACAAAACAAAAGTTTGTTCCCACATTACGCGGATTTTATTCTTATAGACGCATACAATAAAATTACAGGAAGTATGTGCTGGGCCTCTTGTACGCGAAGGTATTGAGGCGCTTATGGTGGTGGACGCGCTTCGGCAGCGGGAATCGGATCGCGCTGTTGTGGAACTGTTTCACCTGTGGCCGGCGGCAGAGTGACGCCTTTATTACTTCCACTTTGATGATCTGAAAAAGGAAAACGGAACATTGTTTAATAACTAGCTTCTTCTAATTTAGAAAATAGTGGTCTTGGTATAGGGTTGCCAAAAGGTAATTTGAAAAATCCCATTTGCGTAAAAAGGTGACTTTAAATAAAAGCTGAAAAAAGAAAAAAAAAACAAGTTCAGTAGTCTAGAATTCTGTGAAGTAATATTAAATAAATAACGCTTCTTCTTATCGTGTGGGCAGAGCCCTGGTGTCAGAGTTTTTTCAGACCGCCTTACGACCTCTTGTGGTTTTTATGTAACAACTACTACCACCAGAGATAGTAGCCGGGACCAACGGCTTAACGTGCCATCCGAAGCACAGAATCATTTTTCTTTTCAGACAATCAGGTGATTCAGCCTGCAATGTCCTAACCAACGGGAAAAGCGCATATAGTGGCATTTCACTAGGTGTCCCCCGTGGGAATCGAACCCACGACCTCCGTGTTGAGAGCCAATGTAATGATCCCAAGCAAGCACTATAGGCTTTTTATATGGAAACCATACAATGGCACAAACATATAACTCATGACCAAACCGGGATTCGAACCCAGAACCCTGGTTTGGCAGACCGGCGGGGTAACCATTACACCAACCGGGTCGTCATATTGAAGCGACTTCAACAGTTGGGACCCATTATTGGGAAAATCTGATCCGGTCTAGAATTTTTAATGGGTCCCGACTGTTAAAGTTGCTTGAATATTATTTGATTTTGTTTTTTATGAACATGTTTTTTCTTTTCAGTTTTTATTAAAAGTTAATTTTTTACACAGACGGGTCTTAGATTTTTTAAATTTCCTTTTTTATTTTACACTTTTTAGTTATTTCAACTTTAAATCGTTATAGCTATCATAAATAGTTATAAATAATGATAAGAGAAACCTAAAGATGATTCTCAAATACCTATTCAAAGATACCCAACATAGTTTGTCAACATTCATTTTTTAATTTTTCTCAATTATGGCGGCTGGATGTCGCCATATTGAACATTGATTACTGTCATGTCTTTAGTGACACTCGCAAGATTAAGACGAATCGATTGACGTAAGAATCATCAAAATCGGCCAACGCGTTTGGTCTCTGAGTACCATAATCCACAAAGGAACAAACTTACATACATACATAGGCGGACAAACACATTAGGGCGCACGAGGCGCTGCGCCCGGGATAATTGATATGTTTCGTCCCTAAAAGGGAGATTTAAAAAAAAAGGAGGACTTTCACAATTAAAACTTTCGGTGCTCACGACCAACGTCGTAGATCAGCAACAAATGGGCCGCAGTGCGCAAGAACCCACTTTGAGAGTCAGTTCTATTGCAATTCGCCTGTACTTATGGCGCGAGTCACCAAAAACGTTACGCCTGTGTGTGTGAGCCACGTTGATTGTTTCATCGTTATGACTACGCACGACCTACGAGGAGCGTCAATTTTAGCACTGCGCGAGTGTCATTATTTTGGGCTTAGTGAAAGTGTTAAATGACAGCTGATTTTTTTCAGTTTTTACGTAAGGCCTGGAGAAAAAGTTGTTTAGTTTGATGGTCTGATCATCCCTTTGAAAAACCGTCTGCTATTAAGAACTATGACAGATATTATAACAATGACCATAAATAAATTATTCAAATGTTAGTCAACGATATTTCTAAGGTGCTGTTTATACAAAAGAGATGTGTGGCGGTGGCGGATTGTCAAAGTAACACCAATATAAACCTTATATAGCACGTAGTTTATATTGACGCACCCCGCCCGCGCCACGTCACTTCTATATAAACCGCGCCTAAGAATAACATTGTAATGTCAAAGTAATGTACAATGTAACGTATATGTATGTATGTTTATGTGTACAATAAAGTGTTAAATAATAATAAATCACGTATTTCAAAGTTAATAGAGCCATAATTTGAAGAGGGAGAATTAATCAATATTCAATCAATCATTTACTTGGTTTATGTGCATCCAAGATTATTTTAGATCCAAGAGTGATTTTCAAAAATCTTTCACTGTATATTTTGCGGAAGAATGTGTCATCAATGTACCTGGATGGAGTGAGCACGCGCTCTGTGCCTGGCTCCCATGTCCCGGTAGCACTGGGTGACGGCGCCGCCGACGCTCAGGTCGCGGTACTCGCGGTACATGTTGTGGACCCCGGAGCGGGACTCGTAACGCAGCCAGATACCGAAGTTCTTTATCTTAACCGGGCTCTTCTCTGGGATTTCCTGAAAGTTTACATTTTTTTTATTTTATTATGAGAGCTTACATTGAAATTAGAATATCGAAAAATCCTTTCTCAGAACACCAAACTTTACATTCTATCTTCAGCAGTTTAGGCTGTGTGTTGTATGCCATTCAGTTAGTCACGTAACTGTGTTTTATTGTTTTAAAATGTTTAAAGCTGGCTGGCGGAAGGAAATGAAAATGTTCTTAAAAAACAATTTTCAACTTTGAATTTTTATTATTAGTATGAAATTGAATCCTAATATTATAATTCCTTCCTAAAATCTGTTGCAGCCGATATATTTTTAGACGGTACAAATACTTTTAATAGGAAGATTTGTAGCTATCAATTAAAAAAGTTCTCTAACTTAATACAAAAATTACGAAAGCCTAAAAGCTATTTATTACTTTTACTTCAATATTAAAAGGGAAATATTTATAACCTACAAGCCGGTCCGAACCTCTCAGCATAACCAGGGAACAAACCATTTTACAATGGTATAATATTTAAATTATATATGAAAATCTGTTTAAATCAAGTGCTAAGCAAAATATCATAATTGGTACCATTTGTATGAATTACAATTTGTGTTTGCCTTAATTTCACTTAATACACACTAAATTCTTTCTCTAAAATTTAGTATTTGATAATTGATGGCAATAACTGTTATAGACAAAACTACACAAAACACACTACACTTTCTCATAGTTGAATTTGTTAAGTTATGGTAAACAGTTGGATTGACAGGGTGTTAGGGTAAACAGTTGGATTACTTAAAGGGGTGATTGTACCTATGATACTGAACAACTTTCCCTAAGTTTTTATTTAATTTCGCAAATTTTTTTATCGACTTTTTATACAAACGTTGAACGTACCCAAAATGTGTAGGCATTAGCACTATTGCACAGACCACTCACCCCCTAAGATGCGCACACTTGCCAAGATGTTTGTTGCATAGTATACAAACATTTAGGTACAGTCCAGGTACTTTAAATGTGACTAGATAATTTGTGTGACAATGTCCAAGATATTTATTTATTATTATTTATTTTTATTCACCATACAAATATTTGCCACTTGCGGGGTTCGAACCTGCTACCTTTGGCACCACAGACAAGTTGACTAAAAACTGGCTACAACTTTATACAGCGTGTAACAGAAGTGGGCAGAACTTTCAAATTTTCAATGTTGGCCCCATAATGAAAGTTGTTCAGTTTGATGCTTTAAAGTTATTTATCACTAAGAATATTATTTAACACGTTCCGGGACAGTGACCGGCTGTAACAGTGATAACAATAAAAGTTCTATTGTGTCTCGTTCACTGCCCCGGAACGTGTTAATAATGTATCTTAACTATTATAAAACTGTAACAGGAAGTTTGTCTGTACATTGAAGATATATAAAAAAAAAGATATGATATGGTTTTTAGGTATCCCTGATTCCATATCACCAATTTTTGGATTTTTTGTCTGTCTGTTTTTTTGTGTGTTTGTTTGTTTGAACGAGCATCACGCAAAAACTACTGAATGATTTTGATGAAACTTTTTTTGTTTGATAGCTTATTATCTGACTTAATATCTGGTATTAATTTGTGCGGACAAAGTCGCGGGTTAACGCTCGTGTTGTTTAAGTTAAAAGTTAATTTTGTTATTGGAATACTGTCCTCTTTCTTTAACTCCTTTTGCAGTACCTTAAAAGGTGGCTAAGTTGTAAGTGCACTGTAACATTATTTTTAAGAACATATTGTACACTTAGTATGCAAAATAAACATTTGATTTGATTTTAAGTTTAAACCAACCCTTTAAATACTTTACTTATATAGGGACTAGTTACGTGAATTCTACTAACAAACATTTCTGCCACTTTTTGCGGGGTGCGAGGTAACATGAAATCTGCAACTTTGGATTTATTCTCCATAACTTTAGATTCTAATTTTGATTGCTAAAAATCATGAAAAGTAGTTTCGTGCGAACCCCAAACATTCTAAGTTCAAAGTTATTGTTTCGCAATAATAGGCTGTGTCGTTTAGTGATAAGGTATAAAATTGAATGTAAATGCACATGATCAATTGTTCTTATACCGTCATAATAAATCAAAGGTTTAAGACAGCGGGTAGTTTTCCTGTCTTTGTAGTGAGATTTTAAGTCTAATTATAAGCTTTCAAACAAAAAAAGTTTCATCAAAATCAGATCAGTAATTTTCGCGTGATGCGAGAACAAACAAACATACAGACAAAAAATTCGTGATTTGGAATCAGGGACATCTAAAAATCACATTATGATTTTTTTTTAAATATCTTCAATGTACAGACAGACTTCTGTTACAGTTTTATAATAGTAGACATACCCACTTCCATTATATCTCTGTATATATACAAAATTTTAAACAAGAAAACTTACCCTGATGGAGACGATTTCACCAGTGGTCTTCTTGAACTTCTTCAGTTGCCGCAGGAAGTACCAGAAGCGGGACTTGGCGATGATCAGGTCGGGGGAAAAGATCCTCATTTTGTATAGAGGCGGCTTGGGCTCGCTCTCCGAAGGGAGCTTGCGGCCGATAACCTCGTATTCCTTCAACTGAAAATGTAATAAATTTGGTATTATTGCTTCGTACTTACTAGAAATCTAGTACGTGAACGAAGAAGAACATAGAATACCGCTGCTGAGGTACCAATCAGTTCGCTGGTACCTGGTAATTAAGCATCACAACATGACATAACCTATAAACTCGAAATATTTATTAACGAAAAACATCATACACACTAACTCATAGTTGATAAACTTGTCTCCATGATCCATTATGGAACCATGCCGTTCTTCTTTTAACACTAAATAAGAGGAACTACGGAAAAAGTCCAAAAAATCACATCGTGAAGATAGCGGCAACGTGTATGTTTGAGATTCGAGCACTGACACCAGAATTTACACTTCTCTCACAAAGCATTTAATACTATCACATTGCTTTACTGTTTGGCGATACAATTACGGGTTGTTTTCACTTATTTCTCATGAAATTAATAAAACTTACCTCTCCTTTCGCCTTCATTTTCGGAGATTTTGTCCTAAAAGAACTGTCAACGGAAACGGAAATCTAACGTGAAAAAAAGATGGCGAAGTTGAAGTTGCTACAGTTAAATATTGTAAAGGAGTTGATTCATTAGTTCCCTGCTTGGCGAAAGAGATTGAGCCAGCGTCCGTCACTGTAAATCCAGCCACATTCAAGGTCCGATACGTCCGATACGAAGTCCGATTTGAAGACCTTTAAAGCCCATATCGAATGTTGAATGCTGTGGCATCCGATGTTCGCATCACATCCGATTCGGATGCTTCGAAGTCCATCAAGTTAAGCCATTCAAGCCCCGCCCACGGCACCGGTCGGTGACAGCCGATGCATCGGACGGACTGACTTGAGAAAGTAACTGTATGGACTAGATCCCTTTGTTTTTTTGTAAGAATTTGATTGTACATCAACAACAACTAAAAAAAGTCAAGTCAGTGTCAGTGTCACTGTCACCCTGAGTTTTTAGCGGTTATTTGTCAGCTACGATTGGAGTGTTCGTAAAATTGGTGTCGTTTTGCGTAACAAAGTGTCGTGCAAGTGAACAATATACAGTTCAGTGAAATATGATGGTGTATGGGTTGTAAACAGGAAAAGTGTTCCGTCATTTGTAGCTCGGCAAAGCGGTCGGTTCACCTCTTTCCTGTGGACTTCTCTGCGTTTCCTGCGTCTTTCGATTGTCTCCAAAAACTCCAAAGAAGCGTCAAAACGTAGAACAATAACGTTTTATTTGCTATAAATAAGAGAATTTTATTCCAGATATCAGTTGTATGCGATTTTTAACCCTTTACCTTGAATTGTACCAAAAAAAAAATGTCACTGTCACCCCGATGATTGGTCACAGTGTCGCCAGATGTGCGATAATTATCCTAGATCCACGATATTTTTGAGGGGCATGCGATAGAAAATAAAAGTCGGGTATCGCACGATAATTTACAAAAATTCCAGGATAATCCACGATAATTTTGTAATTTAATGAAATATGTGTATGAAATCACTATTTTCAACCATATTATCCGTCAAATTCCAATAATATACATGATTTTGGCGTTAAGTATAGCGTAAAACAGATTTCAAATAGCTATTACTAAAATTAAGGTTCTACTTACCCTTAATATACCAAAACGCGGTAAGAACCCGTAAAATGTTTAGTTCTAGATTGAAGTTCTACTTGCCTACGTATAAACAGGTAACATTAAATAGTGGCATGCAATATAGGTAAGAATGATTGAATTTCACGCATTATTTGACACTCTTTTAGGTTCTAAGATACGAGAATTTTTGGAATTTTTGATGCGATAAAAACACGATAATTTTGCAGTCAATCTGGGATAATTCTTAAGTGTGGATCTGGCAACACTGATTTGTCATGTCATTTGCATTTCATTTTCATCCTTCAGATTAATGAATACAATTGCATCCCAATTTTAATTTATTATTATTATTCAAGAAGAGAGATTTCAGGATCTCATTTTACTTTTACCCTGCAGCCCACTTATTTTACCTGCAATTCCTCGTGCTTATCTAATACAATGGAAAGCCTAAAGTATTGTAAACTGTGCTTAGTGACAGATGTAAAAATGTTCAGCATGAATACACCTTCAATACTCGAAGCTTATACACATCTTGTGCAAATTGTAAGTTATAATATGGTTACAAGCCATGATATTAATGGTACTAAAGTATGTTACATGTTTACAATCAATATGTAAAACCTTTTATTTTGAAAACATCCCTCAAACATATCAGTAGAGATTTGAATCCAAATCTGTCCTATGTTTTCCACAGTCATTGGCAAATTCATTGACATCTACTGATAGACAAGTCTCCCAAATTATAATAATACCTACTTGCTGCCTGGTCATCCTTCGCCTTTCCATTTCCAGATGGAAGAATTAACGTTATAATTAATTAACATATCTCCATAGTAATTTAGACATTTTCTACTGCTGAGCTCAGCGAATGAGTTTCAAAAATCGCACTCCTGTACATTAATTTTCATCCTCCTATTGTGACCAAAACATTACAGAAAAGGTATAAATAAATATTTTGTATCTTCTGTATTTCCTGTCTGTATTTAATCTGATAATCTCTGTGTCTCTAAATTATGGTTTTGATGTAAAATAAAGTATAATTGATTGATAAATAATTGTTTATTTGAGACACTAATAATTAACAATTAAAATCTTGGCATGAATTTATTTGTAGAAATATTGCAGAATCTAAAAGGTACATAGGTATATTATCATTATTCCATAATCTAAAAACAATATTTATTCTATATTTTATTTCAGGTCTGCGGAGATTACCAAATGTATATTTGTTACGAGTGTGTCAGTCTACTGCGCAAGTGTCAAGAATTCCGTAACAAATGCTTGACAGCTCTCAATGTGTTATCTTCCATTCATATGGACCACTCAAAGGTAAGCTACATTAACAGAATTTTTGTATTCTAAAAGTACTTATTGTACACCTTTACTTATGTCATTCTATACTGGAACTGAATGTTTTTAAATGTGCAGTTTAAGTATGTTGAACATAATTATGTATCTATGTTCAACATACATATAAACTGCACATTTAAAAACATAGTAGTTGCAGCAATGACACAATAAAAGGGAGGCCTATGCCCACCAGCAGGTTGAGGTGGGCTGATTTGATTGATTGATTGACTGTAGCAAACTTTCTGCCCACCTGGAACTTTATGTTGTGTGCAATTTATGGGGCAAGTTTAAGTGCCTTATGCTATCCAATTAGGAGCCATACATACAAAAAATAGGGTCATAAATGTACCCGAGACTGACAAATGTGACAGTAATAATTAATGTTGAAGAAGTTTTTGATCTATGATATGATTTTAGATTATGCAGGTGTAACAAAACATCCTTGTAATATTTAAAGGAGTGGTTAGACCCTAGAGGAGTATGCAATTTCTCTGTGCTGTTGTTTAGGCTATCAAACTGAACAACTTTCAACATGGAGCCTACAGGAGAAAATCTGCAGATTCGAGAGTTTACGCGTGTTGTGCGTCAAACGTTTGTATGGACTGAAACCACCTTAAAATGTTTCAGATAACTAAAGACTTGGTCGAAAATGTTGATAGAAAACTCTACAACTTAGTTTCTAAATTAGCTAATTATTCCACTAAGCAATGCAATAGCACTGATGACTATCCACTACCAGAAGACTGCTTTATTACCCACGAAAAATTATTTATTAATGATTTAAAGTCTGAAACAGATGTTCAACTACATAACACGAAAATTGAATTTGAATCTGAAATGCCTATAAACATTGACTCACTGGTAGACCACACCTCTATATTCCAAATGACTCTTGAATCTATTGATAGTGCAGTAGATGATGATTATATCCCAGGATTGAAAAAGAAACTCAAACCCGCACCAAATTTGAAGAAAAGAAAATTGAAAACGAATGAATCAAACATGGAAATAAAACAGGAACAAAGTGACTCCAGTGATTTTTACGATGAACCTTTAGCAAAAAGAGCAATCAAAAGTAAACGGAAAGGAAATAGTAGAAACGATAATACTTTGAAGAAAAGAGTTAGGGCAGCTAAAAAACAGAAAAGTCCTAAATTTGATGCAAGTAGTTTCAATGAGTATGCAACGGTAGTGCTAATGACCCCAGAGGATGCTGAAAAAGAAATGCTCTTAAGAAAAGAATCAAATAATTACAAGATTAGTCCACATAAATGTGATCTTTGCTACAGAGGGTATGAAGTAAAAGCAGCTTTTGAGAATCATATGAAAAAACATAGCCCGGTAAGATATTAATTTTATTTATTCATTCATTTTATCTTATTGAATTGAATCCTTGTGTGTCACATGTGATATCACATTACAAGTCACACGTCCAGCACGTCTAGCATGATATCTTTTCTTGCGCGTGACTCGTCTTTATTCCATACTACTTCTCGCGGCAAGCGCGGCTGTCGCTCTCCGAGAAGCGCGGGAACAGGTTATTTTCTATGGAGCAAAGGCGCGTTGCGCGCTTGTAAAGAAATCATACTAGACGTGCTGATACATATTCGAAAGTAACATAAACTGTATGAAGTTTATGCATTATTCTCTCATGATTTTGAAAGTGTGAGATGTAAAAACAGAACTTCTGAACTATAATATTAATGCAACATTTTATTTTACTGCTTTTCGTTTAATAATAAGTTTGTTCTTGTTGGTCAAGGAATCACCAATTTGTTTCCTCTCATGGTTAATATAGAAAATAGGACCGAACTTCGTTTGCACGCAGCGCGGTCAGGAGCTTTCGAAATAAACTTTTCTTAAAGGTTGATGATTGCTTTCTTGAGGATAGTTTATTCATGCACTTAGCATAAGCACCTGTATGACTCACAAACTTACATCAAATATCAAAAAGAAACAATATATAGCTTATAAAACACCAAATATTTTATTTATGTTTAAGGTATACGGAAGTTGGGAATGTGATCACTGTCACCTAAGGTTCACAGCAAGGAAGTCCTGGAAGCATCACAATGTGTCATGCCACCAGTATAAATTTATCTGTAAGGTCTGCCCATATGTTTGCTATTATAAGTAAGTAATTGAATAAATTCAAAGCTAAAGCAGGAATTATTGTGTGTTTATCAATTATTTGAAATATTTAGTCATCTCATAATAATAGTTGTACATATTACAAACGGTACCATTGTCTCTAATATCGATGTAAATAACGTTGATACAAAAAGTTTGAACCTAGTAAAGTTGTCTTGATTCACGTATACCAACTTAAAAAGCAATTTGTCTTTTCAGTTATCAAGCAAAGACGCACATGAATTTCCATAAAGGCAAGAAGTATACTTGCGAAGAGTGCGGAGAAACTTTTAGGTAGGTATTTATTTTATTTTTTTGACTAATTAGTTATAATATAAAGACATCAACTTATAGGTACAGTATTCTCGCGGTTACATAATTTTAAATGTAACACTACCGAAATATATACCAGATTATTTTTTCAAAGAAATCAGCTGTTTCATACATTTGAGTCGGTTACGCATTGCAGTTTAGTATGAAACAGCAGATATTTTTTTTGCAATTTAAGGTTTACTCCCCGTAGTAAAAGTTGTTCAGTTTGATTTTGATGGTCTGAACCACTCTGAAAGTTTCGGAACGGTAAAAAAAAATCATCCGGTATAAAACCCCATTTCTTCTGATGGTTGTCTTACGAGTTGAGATGAGTAATTTAAAATGTGAACCTTGTTGCCAGCATGCCAAAGTCCCTGTCAGCTCACAAGCTTAAGAAGCATCAAGCGGAGAATGTGTGCGCATTGTGTGGCAGTATTTTCGCTTCACAACAAGCATTCGATTCACACAAGATGTTGTCACATAGAGTGGTTAGTACATTAAAACAACATAAACAAGTCACCTACCCCATGAATTGCATGATTCATGGACACCGGCACATTATGTTGTTATAGAAAACAACTTGAACAGGTTCCCATGACCGCGTATGATTCATGTCACACGAGTATACGTTCTACTCTTAAATATTCCGTGGTTCTACTCATTTAAAAGTGTCATGGGGTCACTAGTTGTCACACTGACCAGAGTTTTCTGCTAGTGAAATTTTTGTGTTCTGGATATGCTATAACTATTTAGAATGACTGCACTTCGTAGAATATTGACAATATTCTCAGAGGTGTAGGTAGTCAAAGTCATTGGGCAAATTATTCTCGACTGAAAAAAAACAAATAGGTCATTTTAAGCAGAACACATTTGTGTAATATAAAGATCGATCTCGTTGTTTTCAGGAAAGTAATGAACTGCTTGGTCCCAAATGTGCGGAGTGTGATGTTCAGTTCGCGACAGAAACAGCGTGGAAGCGACATCTCGTGCTCTCTTCTAAACACACTGTGAGGTGAGCTCCAGTGATAATCAACACCTATTTACTTTTTTGATTGATTTTAATTCAGATACACATGGTGTAGCAGAAAGGTTAAAAATTTTTTGCCCGAAATTTTTTTGGTATTCGGAAACTCGTTCAGTTTAAAGGTCTTAACCACCAACAGATATCTAGAATTTAATTAGTAGAAATAGAAACTGTAGTAGTAGAAATACTAGAGGACCGATTTCGATGTGGTTTTATGTTGTGTTTTATGTTTATGTCAATGTTAAAACGCCTATGGCCCAACATGGAAAAGTACGATATTTTTCTCTGAATTCTCCCGGTATTGTACATGGTGGAATATTATAATAACGTAACAACTTTTGTTTTCAGCAACGGCTGCGAATATTGTGGTGAAACTTTTTCCAACAAAAACGATCTCAAAGTTCACGCGAAACAGCACTCTCATAAATGGGTGAAGATAAAAACAGGCGCCAAACTCCCCGCAGCATGCAAACTTGTGAGTTTAGCTATGTTAAGATCACATTAGATCAACAATGTGGCGCCTACGAATAGGTCATCTAATCACTTATCAGTCAAGAAAAGAACTGCTAAACTAAAGTGTCAATGGGCGGGGCACATTGCTAGCAGAACCTAAGGCCGATGAGCCCGAGGAATTCCCGAGTGGCGACCGCCTACCGGAAAGCGCAGCGTGGGTAGGCCGCCAAAAGTTGGACTCACGACCTGGTGAAGGCGGCGGGACCCCGTTGGATGAGGGCAGCGCAGGACCGGTTATTGTGGCGATCCTTGGGGGAGGTCTATGTCCAGCAGTGGACGTCCAACGGCTGAGGCTGAAAATTTACGATAACTGTAAATTATAAGAATAAAAGTATAAGAATTTAAAGAAAACTAAATGAGTGACACTTATAACAAAGCAAAGATGTTATGTGTAAACAAATGACCGCAAATCTTGAAAACCCTTTCTAATCGATGACAACATTTTGAAATTCGTATTTCGTTTCTCTCATCCTTATTCGTTTGAGAAGGCCAATACAATTTATGAAACGTAAGGATGATGTTGATGATTTTAAAACAATTATTTGCAGTGTGATAAATGGCTATCAACCCTTAGTGAATACAAGAGCCATATGAAGTCGCAGCATCCTGATTCCGAAGCTGCGAAGAAAATAGAGTCAGCAGAGCAGAGGCAGTTTGTCTGCGAAGAGTGTGGGATGGCTTTCAAGGTTTGTATGATTCCGCTCGTCAATCTTCGTTCACGCAAACAGGGACTAATATTTCTCGACGGTGCTAAAAACCATTTAATAATAATAATCAACCTTATCGCTACGTTGTTAAGGGCCTATGTCGAAAAATAATTGAAGCGAAATAAGCGTGTGATAGCTTGTATTACTGCCTGATGCGAGAGAAAGAGATGGGGCGGCGCGCGCGACTGAAACGACGCAAGCGTAAAACACATTTTATTTAATTGTGATTGTACTATTTATGTAAGTTCAATTCTGCTCTAATCAAAATTTGTAAAATATCAATCTCTTTTTTTAAATCAAGTCTCGTGTTTCTATTATTCACCGTTTAGCAGTTCCAAGCGTTTATAAATAAAAACGGAGGCTACTTTGGCTTATTTTTCTATCGAGAAAATGTATCTTAATCGTGTTTTGGCTCTAATCAAAACTTCAATTATATGTTCAATTTACACATATCCCCAATTCATACTCCTACTGTTAGTACTTCATGATATATGACGCTTTGAAGAATCCTATTTTTTTCACATATCCTCTTAAAGAGGCTATTGATTGCCGTGCAGTCAATTGACAGAATGTAGGTCGCGTCGGTCTTGCGTCAGGCGCGAAATCAATCGACCAATAGAAGCAGATTCATTTTCGCGCGAAACCATAGAGTACCGTGATTGGATCGCACAGTTTTAAAAATTGTCAACTGCGCAGGTACATCCGTAAGCAATATAAACTTGGAACTATTGTACTTACCTTTTATAATCCATTTCACATAGGAATGTGTGGCGGAAATCTTTAAAACAAAATACAACAGCACTGCAATAAAAAGCATACGAATTCTTTAAAAGAAAATACAGCACTTTTTTTTTTAATTTATTTATTGTAAGAAAAATGACAAAGACTTGGACAATTGAATTGCGATTGACTAGTAGCGAATTTCGGAATTATTTAAAACAAAAGGCGACAGCATATTAAAACGCTTCGCGATATAACGATGTATGACCCAACTTTGCGTTTTTAATGGCGCGCCTAATAGCTAGCATATCAAGCCGCGCCGGTATTCGATAAAACAAAAGTCAAAGGTAGTCATCAACCTACATCTTATCTGTGTTACAGAACCGTTGCTTCCTCCAATATCACCAACGTAAGCATACCGGAGAGCGTCCCTACGAGTGTCGCGAGTGTGGCAAGAGATTCCGGGTGCAGGGTGTCCTGTACCAACATGAGAACACTCACACGCGCCGGCGCGTGTACCAGTGCGATGTGTGCCAGAAAGAGTTTAACACTAAGTTTGGACTTGTGAAACATGTCAGGGTAAGTCTTTGCTAGCTGTTTCGAGCGCAAGTTGCTTTGTTTTACACGAATGAGTGTTTGGTTTTCGGGGGGATAGATAGATGACGCTAGGGTCAGCGCAATCACAAAATTAATAGTAGTATACAGGGTACTTCATGCTGACGGTTTTTTTAGGGGATGCTCAGACCATCAAACCGATCAACTTTTTCTATGGGACCAACGACGAAATCGCGAAAAAAATATTCAGCTGTTTCATACAAAACTGCAAGCTTACTCGAACCAAGTTTACCCACGGAAACTAACATAAACAATCTTTGTTCTAGGCTAATCATCTCGGGATCCGACCGCACAGATGTTCATTTTGTGACAAATCGTTTCCTAATCCGAGCGATTTGAAAGTTCACATAAAATACGTACACTACAAAGTGCCGTGGCCGAAGAGAGACAGAACTAAGAGAACTGCTAAAGAAGAAACTGCTGTTTTATAATGTTATTATCGTTAATAAAATAATTTATTTTTAGTTTTATTGCAGTTTTTGTGTTTTATTTGACAATTTGTGCTGTGTGGTTCCGGTTTAAAATGGACCACCACATTACTTCTCGTGGGTGTGTCGTACGAGGCGACTAAGGGATAACGTTTCTTGCATTGTTTTTGTGACTGAGAGTAGCGCCCTGTCACCTGACAGCCTGGCACGTCATTTCATCGTGAAACCTTTATTGCTGCCAATAAAATACCAATACATATAAATGCTAAAAGTGAGCCTTGCTACAACTGCACGTTTAAAAATGTTGGTAGTTGTAGTAAAGCTTCTGACCACCCGAAAGGGATTATGGTTGTGAGTTTATGTATGTTTGATCAATTGTCGCTCTATTTCTACATAAATTACTATAAGATGTGTGCCGGATACTCAATTCTGTGGCCCATTTTATTTAATTCTCCTTAGCCCAAGGCTATAACAAACTTGACGCTCCGCGAAAAAATTTTCGTCTATGGTAGCCCGATCTGATTTTTTTCAGCCGAAACTCGAGACTGCAACGGCTTTATGGGCTCGATCCCCTTGTTTTTTCGTAAGGATTAAATTTATTGAACAACAGCAAGGTAAAAAAGAAACAATAAAAAAAAAAAAAGAAACTGACATTGACAGATAGAATGATGTTTCAATTTAATGTTTCAAAAGGTCCGTTTCAAAACTCGGGGTCGGGGAGTCTATCTGTCTCATTTTATCGCACATATCTTCGTATGCTTTTTCTCTTTCATATCGGCACCCCGAGTGATTCTCACACGTTATGAAACGGACTTAAAAATGAAAATGACAGATAAATAAATAATCGATTCGGTTGTCGAAGAAACGAATATATTTTGGAAAAACTGTTTATTATTATTTTATTTCTTTACGTGCGGTTTTACTATCATAATGGAAGATTATAAATTTTGTAAGCTGTGCTTAGTGACCGATGTGAAAATGTTCAACATAAATGCACCTTCCTTCCTTCAGTTATTCCAAACATACACAGAACTTGTACAATTTGTAAGTTATTTATTATTTTACATTCCCTTTCCATTTGAAATGCAAACTTAAAAGTAGAGTAGAGTACCTAGTACGAATTTTCGCTGTGGTATCAACTTTTCTACTTGCTTATTAGATTATTTTATCTCTCTGTATGATAAATATGGTCAATGCCCACTTCCCAGCAGTGGGTGGATGTGGGCTGATTTCATATTTTGATTGATAAGTAAGAACCTCTAAAATTATAATTTCATTGTGCACATAAAATTCAGGTTTTTGTCCATTGCACATAATGTATGTTTTAGGGAAGACATTTAGCGACAAGTATGATAAAATATTTAAAATAAAACTGGTCACGTGCGAGTGACTTCTCGCGTAAAGAGGGTTCCTTACCACACCACCACACACCATATTAACTTACAAAAATGTTTTGTTTTCTACGGGACCTTTAGAGCGAAACCGACTCACACATAGCCGATTTTTATTATTTGTTGTTATACTGTAGAGTTTGCTCTATAATCACACCAAGTTTGACGCTTGTATGTATTACTGTTTTGTCGATAGAGTGAGAAGAAAAAATACTAGAGGACTAGATTGAGGTCAAGAGCAAACACATACGTGTAAAAAAAAAATTGTTCTAGCCATTACTGTTCAAAAGTTACAGCCCTATTATAGGTAGGACGGACGGACTGACAACGTAGGCTTAGTAATAGGGTCCTGTTTTCACCCATTGGGTATAGAATCCTAAAAAAATAGGGCTTCAGGATGGAATGAGTGCATGCGGTAAAATAGAAAAGGGAAAAGAAAGGGGATTAAATAGGCGTTTTTGTTATTTGATATTGTTTCTTTTCAGGTCTGTGAAGATTACCAAGTGTATGCTTGTTACGAGTGTGTCAGTCTACTGCGCAAGTGTCAAGAATTCCGTAACAAGTGCTTGACAGCTCTCAATGTGTTATCTTCTATTAATATTGACCTATCCAAGGTTTAGTAATTATGATTACAATATAGAAGTAGAAACAATTGCTTGAATATTATTATGCAGCTGATTTTGTTGTAATGATTCCCGTATGGGGTCATACTTGGTCCAATGTGTACCTACCATTGGCGATAGAAGCGGGCTGCATTATGGTCATTATTGGGCTATATACAGGGTATTACAAAAGTAAAAATGAACATTTCAAACTTTTAAGGGGGTTGTTGAGACCATCAAACTGAACAACTTTCACTATGGGACCAACATCGAAAATTCGTTTGTCCCATACAGCTTGAGTAGATCTGTAGTTTAGTATGGAACATCGCAAACGCATCGCATCATGGTGATCATGGCAAACCTCCCCATTTTGGGGGATGCATAGGCATGCCCTAAAAATTGGACATAGGTCCAGCAGTGGATGTCTATTGGCTGATATGATGATGACCACGATGGAACATCAGATTTTTTTTTCTCGATTTCGATATTGGTCCCATAGTGAAAGTTGTTCATTTTGATGGTTTTAACCACCCTCTTAAATGTTTATTTGTATTTTTGTAACACCCTGTATATGACCGCAGGAATAGCCCATTCAATTTTTTGTTTAACTTAATTAGATCTTAAGTTAGGGAAAGTTTTGTTATATAACATTTTTAATTTAATATGTTCATCGCACATCAATTCTCATCCTAATCATTTGGGAATAAGTCCATTAGTTTCATATTGTTTTATAGGTTTTGAAGTCAAATGTAAAAAAAAAATATTTTTAACGAATGAAATGCTAAAATAGTGAATTTCTGCCACAGATATATTTAATATATCTATGATTTCGGCATTGTCTTTTTCAGATAACGAAAGAAAATATACAAAATATGGATAGAAAATTGTACAACTTAGATTCAAAACTGGCTCGAATTCCCACAATGCTGTGCAACAGTACTGATATCCATCCTCTACCAAAAGACTGCTTCATTACACATGAAAAACTATTTTGGAACGATGAAATGAAGACTGAACTAGATTTGGAACTACAAAGACCAAAAATTGAACTTGATATTGAAGCACATATTTCTGACAAGAATTCAAATGAAGAAAATACAGACATACTAGATATTACAGTAGAACCAATTGATTGTATGCCTGAAGATGATGACGATTACATCCCAGAAGTCAAAAAGAAACGAAAACCTGCAACAAATTTGAAAAAAAGAAAATTAAAATCCACTAAAATTAAAAAGGAACGAAATGACACTGCACCATTAGCAAAGAGATCATTAAGAACTAAACGAAAAGAATACAATTTAAACAAAGACACTTCAAAGAAAGAAGTCAGTGGACCAATACAAAGTAAAGGTCCTAAATTCAATGCAAGTTGTTTTAAAGATTATGCGACAGTTGAGCTGCTGACTCCAGAGGATGTTAAGAAGGAATTGCTTTTAAGAAAAGATTCCAGTACATATAAGATTAGTCCATACAAATGTGAATTTTGCTACAGAGGTTACGAGCTGAAACCGGCATTTGATAACCACATGAAGAAACATGACAAGGTAAGGAATTGTGGAAATTCTTGATGAGCCATATTACAGGTTCAACCTGGAATGGTCATTTGTGTTCGAACTTGCCATGAGCCTTTTCCATATTTTTAGGAAAATATACAAAATGTCTTCATGATAAAAATAAGTTTAATTATCACATTTCAGTGCTTTCACCATTCTGCAATGGGCTTAACAAACATGTCAATCAGTGTAATATTGTTGTTAATAATAATAAATAAATAAATAATATATAAGCCTTATGATAATATAATTATTTACAGGAGTATGGGAGTTGGGAATGTGAATACTGTCACCTAAGGTTTACTACAAGAATATCATGGACATTTCATCACAAATCATGCCATAAATACAAATTTATCTGCAAGATCTGCCCTTATGTATGCTATTATAAGTAAGTTTGTAAACACTTTTCATTTTATGAATAGGCTACTCATAAACGGTAAAATTGATATCATTTGCATCCTTTAAACTAAGAGTCTACCCATCAAACTGAACAACTTCTACTATGGGAGCAAACCGATCAAAAAAAAAAAGCTGTTCCATTTTAAACTACAATGTCTACTCGACTCAAATGTATGCAAAAGCAGATTTTTTTTTTGTTGCTCCGATCGGTTTGCTCCCATAGTAAAAGTTGTTCAGTTTGGTGGGTAGACTCTTAGTTTCAGAGGATGCTAATGATATCAATTTCACCCTGAATATTAAGGATTGTCTTTTATTGTGGTATCTCATTCACTCGTTCCAGTTATCAAGCAAAGACGCACATGAGTTTTCATAAAGGCAAGAAGTACACATGCAATGAATGTGGAATGGATTTCAGGTGAGCAATGAGTCACAAAAAAATTGTAATTAGGTGTAGTTCAATAGTATTTGACATATTTCACATTTATTTAGGACTTGACTGGGCCGTGACTTTGTGGCTGTGAAACTGATGAATACAAATTATCCCAGATTCAATTTTGGTTCATAAGCTTTTGAACCGTGAAAACTGCATAAATATTAGGTTTATTATCTAGTATTATTATATTGGTTTATAATATGTATATTATATATGTATTTATAATAGGTTTATTTTGTATACTTACATTTTGATTTTTTTACTAATAACTGCTCATTTTTTTCTGGAAACACCACCTACCATTCTACTTTTCACCGTTTCCTCTACCCTAAGGTTGTCTGGAAGAAATCGCTTCTTAGCGATAAGACCGCCTTATTTAGTTCCTCTTGTATTTTTATTTCTGTATTTTACTGTTTATGTTTTGGTGTAAAATAAAGTATATTTGATTGATTATTCTGGTATTATTCACATATCTAGTACCATTTATATCTTTCATGTACAAACAAACATAAGTACCTTACATAGTTTTATAATAGTCTACAATCTAGATAGAAACATATTGCCACACAACACTAATTTTATTTAATTGTTGCAGTTTCCCAAACACGCTAATAATGCATAAGCGTGTGAAGCATCACGCGGAGTTCCCATGCGCACTGTGCGGCAGTATGCTTGCATCCCAGCGTGGGCTGAACATACACATCGTGATGATACACAAACAGGTACATAATAGTACCCGGCAAACTATTAGAAAATTGGACAGGGGTGGAAGTTTTGTTCTGCGGATTCAAGGGCATGCTCAAGATGTTTGCCGGCTATCATACGTTCGATTTGAAGATCTTTTGCTTGCTACTGCGAAAATAATTTGAAGGACATCATACGCGGATGGCAAAGCGTCTGGAGTTAAGGGGCAAAAACGATTTGTTACTGTGTACAACTTAAAAGAGATCTAAGTCGACCGATTTTTTGACCCGAAAATCCCTTAACAAATAATTATTATGCAAATCTATATTTGTAATCAGTATGCTGCGTAAATTAACTGCTGAAAGAGCTGAAAAAACGCGAAGGTCCATATGGGTTGACTATTATTTTATTGCTTTTTACTGGTCAATGACATACATTTTTGATACCATTCCCAATCTCTTCAGAGTTGATATTTTTTTGTATACAGATAAATATGAATCAAATCTAATAGTGTAGGATTTGATTTATTTATCTAAATTTATTCCAGGAAAATAATGAAGCGCAGGGACCCAAATGTGCGGAGTGTGATGTTCAGTTCGCGACAGAAACAGCGTGGAAGCGACATTTGGTGCTCTCTTCTAAACATACCGTGAGGTGAGCTCAAGTGTTTTTTTTAATCTAGATGACTGAGTTATACAGAATGGACGAAAGTACTTCCTTGTTTGACTACGGAACCCTAAAACACCCAATCCTGAATGGTCAAAAACATTTCGGATAGCTACCAACTCTCAATGTGACACTATGGTCTAAGGCGCGGTTTATATTGAAGTGACGTGACGCGGGCGGGTTGCGCCTCGACGACGTCGCCTGGTTCATATTTCAAGATTCATATGAAGCTAAATACAGGGATATCATTGAAAAAATCCAGAGAAAATTATACAAGGAATAATTATGCAGATAAAAAATACGGATTTTATCCCTACCTATACCCATCGCTATTTGTGTTGGGTATGATAGGGTTAAACACTCTAGAGACGCGACGGAAGCTGAACTTTTGATGTACTTTTACTTCTTATTTAACAATAAAGTGGACAACCCAACAAATTTGTCACGTATAGGGCTTTACGTGCCTGATCAGTACTTGCGCGTGGGGCTGCGCAGGGCTCGGCCGCTGTTCGCGCAGGCTGGGGTGCGCACTTGTCGCGCCGCAAACGCTCCTACATCGCGAGCCATTCAGATGTTAAATTTAGTTTTAATGCAGCTTCCTGAAGCTGATGTTTTTAACAATAGTCCTCATTTGTTTTATAGTTATGCAATATCTATTATCAATAATTTATAAGTTAACTATTTGGTTCTGATCTCATTTAAATAAGTATTATCATTAGTAAGTAGCTACCTTATGTATTTTTAGCATATAAGTATTTTGGAAATTGCTTTGTAAATTTACATGTAATTTTTATAATAAATAAATATTGGTGTTACTTTGACAATCCGCCACCGCCACACGTCACTTCTTTATAAACAGTACCTAAGGTTAAGGTGACACAGTATTTTCTTTACCTTTGATGTGATAATAAATTCTTGTTTCAGTAACGGATGCGAAGATTGTGGTGAAACTTTCTCCGATGAAAAAGATTTGAAAATTCACATGAAAGTACATTCACGGAAATGGAGAAATTCGAAATTTTGCAACATTGTAAGTATTTCAACTATATTACGGGTAAATATAACGATGTACGGTTAATATAATTTTTTCTCAACCCAATGTTACAGTGTGACAAATGGCTAAAAAGCCGCGGTGAATACAAGAATCACATGACGGAAAATCATCCTCAATCCGATGTAGCGAAGAAGATAACCATTGAAAAGCAGATTCAGTTCGTCTGTGAAGAGTGCGGTATGGCTTTCACGGTTCGTATTGTTTAAAAGCTGGGCTTGGATAGTCCAAGAGGCTGGGCCATACAGAGTGCAGCTGTGGGCCGTCTGGTGATGCAGTCTGGTGCGGCTGCGGTACTGCTGCGGAAAGGTAGCCGCAGTGTGACACCTCGTATATAATTCCATAGTTTACAACTACTGCCGGCCTGCAACCATTCCGCAGCCGGCCCGCAGCTGCACTCTGTGTGGCCCAGTATTTATTGTGTTAAGAAAAAGGGAGAAGCTGTGGTGGTCTAGTGGCGAGTGACTATTCTTGCCGTGCAGGAGGCGATGGTTCGTTCCACGCCCAGGTCGACTAGTACCAATGAGTTTTTCGGTATTAATGTATGATTTGTAACACCACTGGTTTTTATGGTGAAGGCAAACATCGTGAGGAAACCTGCATACGGTGAAGAAGAAATTCCGATACGTATTAGGCACGTATGTTGAACTGATGCCCATACATTCCTGAGGGTAGACCTGTGCTCGGCAGTGGGTCGTATGCAGGGTGTATGTGACGGCCTAGCAAACTGAACAACTTTCGCTATGGAGCCTACATCAGGAAACGTGAAAAAAAATCAGCTGTCCCATACAAAACTGCTGTACCTACCCGACTTAAATGTATGGGATAGCTGATTTTTTTTCGCGTTTCCTGAGGTAGGACCCATAGTAAAAGTTGTTCAGTTTGGTTGTCTGAGTTCACCGGTTCAGTATATGCTAGGCTGTCACTTACACCCTGTATAGGCTGTGCTGTGATGATGAAAGACTTTCGTCATGAATTTACTTAAGATGTTGACTGTACAACAAAGGCTAATATTCCGACCTGTATTCCAGAAAAAATGCCTGCTTCACAACCACCAGCGTATCCACAGCAGCGAGCGCCCCTACCAGTGCCGCGAGTGTGGCAAAACGTTCAAGGTGCCGAAGCTTTTGTACCAACATGAGAACATACACACGCGCAAACGTGTGTTCCAGTGCGACTTCTGTCAGAAAGAGTACAACACTAAAAGCGCTCTTATAAAACATATAAAGGTGAGTAAACTAAAGAGTAATATAAGTATACGAGGTTTTGACCCGCAATTTCGTCCGCGTGGATTTATTTAACACTTTATTGTACACATAACATTACAGAAAAAACAATTAAAGTAGACATGTACAAAGGGCGACCTTATCTCTAAAGAGATCTCTTCCAGCAAACCCACAACAGAGACAGTTCTGTAGTGTAAGGCAGACAAAATGTGTACAGCACAAATGATAAAAACTAGATACTTGTAGTTAAATGGAAGTTAATTATATATATAAATATAATATAAATAAACAAATAGATACAATAAACATACATAAACTATGACTATGGATTATCCTTGGCAACTTTATATTATAAGATAGATAATTGTATATATATAGATAATTGTATACCAAGAATCCGAGCGGCGTGCCGCTCGGATTGGTATGATATACAATTACCGACCGTATATCGCCTCGACTCCTGTATTCGATAACCCTAAGGGGTCGATTTTCGAAAAATCCTTTCTTAGTACACCTCTGTAGAATAATATTCCAAAATCTTCAGCGGTTTAGGCTGTGCGTTTTCTGTCAGTCACGGAACTCTTTTATTAACCGACTTAAAAAAAAGGAGGTTCTCAGTTTGATCTGTATGTATGTTAATCCGCGATTGTCTCGCGTTTGGCTGAACCGATTTTGATGCGGTTTTCAGAAAAGTATTTATTACATTTAGGAGAAGATTTTGGTACTTTAACCGACTTATTTATAGATGGATAATAAGCGCTATACCTATAATTATATAACTTTGTTCTAGGCTAATCATCTCGGGATTCGTCCGCACAAATGCTCCTATTGTGATAAATCATTCCTGCACAAGTATGAAATGAGGACACATGTTAAATACGTGCACTATAAAGAACCGTGGCCGAAACGAGACAGGACTAAAAGAACTGCTTACTAAAGAACACTATTTAATAAACTACTATTTAATTTTAGTGTTTTATTTTTCGATCTTAATACTTAGACATAGTAATCATTAATCAATTAATAATGAAAATCACAAAAAGAAACTTTAATGGAACAAATGGGCACGTTTCTCTTTACAAAACTGTTTAAAATATTGAGCCTGCCGCGTGACTGCGCGCCTGAACGTGCCATCCGAAGCACGGAATCATTTTTCTTTTTAGACAATCTGGTGATTCAACCTGCAATGTCCTAACTAACTGGGGAAAAACGCACAAAGTGACATATCACCCCGTGGGAATCGAACCCACGACCTCGAGTGTCGAGAGCCCAATGCTCTTAACCATTAGACCACGGAGGCAGACTAAGCTACCAGTGCGAGTCAGTGCTGTTCAGTGAAATATGATGGTGTATGGGTCGTAAACAGGGAAATGTTCCGTCATTTGTAGCGCGTCAAAGCGGTCGGTTCACCTCTTTCCTGTGGACTTCTCTGCGTTTCCTGCGTCTTTCGATTGTCGCCAAAAACTCCTAAGAAGCGTCAAAACGTCGAACACCAACGTTTTAATTGCTATAAATGCGAAAACTTTGCTAAAGACACCGGCTGTATGGGTTATATAGATCCCTTTGCCTTGAATTTAACAAAATAAAAATGTCAATACCACAGATTGCTGATAGGTAGCAAGCTACAGATGCGACAGTGAAATTTTCTCTTTAGTTACAACAGTCCCATACTGATGTATGGGAGTGAATGTTGGGTATGGAATAAAAGGAATGAAAGTCGAGTGAATGCAGTTGAAATGCGCTCCTTACGAAGTATCTGTGGTATTACTTTGGTTGATCGAAACAAGAACAGTGTGATAAGGGATTGGTGTAAGTTGAAGGATGATAATTATTGTAACAAGGATTGAGAGGGGTATGCTTAGATGGTTCGGTCACGTAGAGAGAATGAATGAAAGAAGACTTACGAATTAAATTTATCAAGCAAAGGTGAGCGGAAGTGTTGGGAGAGGCCGTCCCAGGAAAACATACCATGATCAAATCTATCATCTTTTCCAAAAAGGACAAGTGCGTAGCACCCTCAATCGACGGAAGTGCATGAAAAGATGTATGAATGTCAATGAGGCTAAAGAGGTGTGTCAGAGTCGTAGCGTGTGGCGGTCCGTGGTCTCTGCCTACCCCTATGGGACAATGGCGTGAGCTTATGTATGTATGTATGTAGTTACAACAGGTACGTTTTGGCACTGCTGTCGTCAATCTGATTTGTATAATTTCTTTGTTGTTGTATATTATTTATATAATGCAGCCATAATAGTGATTCCAGAATGTGAAAATAGGGATATTTTTGACCAAGGAACAAACTAAGTAATAGTTAGTTCCTTGGTCAACGATATTATTTTGTCATACAACGGAGAAGAATTTGAGCTTTTCAAAACAATAATCACAAAAAATACATGTGTGCAGTTCACACGCGTTAGAAGTGAAACCTTAGTCAGAAACTATTAAGTGTCGGTTTTTCGTTTCATCGAGTTTCAAATCACAACGGTGTTAAAGAAGTTTTCACTTCAAAAACACAAGATATGTCTAGACGCAACAGCACGGCATTGGTTTTGTCGCCTTTGAACTATTGCGACACAGTTTATGGTCCGAGACTGTGGTGTAAAACAGAACGCGCCATACAAAGAGTGCAGAATGCCTGCGCTCGATTCTGTTACAACATCCCCAAACGTGTACACATTTCTCCTTACCTCAAAGAGCAAGGCGTACTCAATATGAAGATGAGGCGTGAGCTTCACCTTGCATGTCTGACTCAAAACGTCATTTACGGTAAGAATCCACAGGTATCCATTTGAGAGAAGATGGAAGAAATACATGACAGGAACACCCGATCCAAGGCAAAAAATTTATTATCCATCCCGAGACACCGCTCTGTGGGTTTTAAGGGATGTTTTAAATATGCTGCAGCGAAAATTTGGAACAACTTGCCTCCGCCTTTACGTAAAAAGTTATGCTCCCAAACCTTTAATATAAGGAAACACAAATATAAGGAATAAAGGATATACAAATATAACACAAATATAAGGAACTTATTAAAAAAAGATAAAACTAACGCAGCAAAACAGTAAATACAATCTGATCTGGTTCTCTCCTTTTCCCACTCCTACACACACACACACACACACACACACACACACACACACACACACACACACACACACACACACACACACACACACACACACACACACACACACACACACACACCCACAAACCCCGACTGACACCCCCACACTCTTTTTAATCTATAATCCTAGTTTAACTTTAAGAAAAATAATAAATAATAATAATAATAATAATAATAATTAATAATTAATATCCTAAATACCATAATGAAGATAATGTAATGTGATATAGTATAACTTTAGTCAAAATTGTGTAGTGCCTACTTACCTTGTACCCTCGATGTCTGTATGCTGATATAGGAGCAGGTTGGGACTGCAAATCAGTGCTGAGCAGCAGATCTTATTAGGTCCTGCCAGCGGACACTGAGTCCTAACCCATTGCCACAATGTATGTTTTTATATATATTTGATTTTTCTATTTGATTAATCTGTCTATTGTTTCTGTACCTTTTCTTTTTTGTATTTTGTGTGGCAATAAAGTGCATTTTTATTTTTTATTTTTATGAAGCAGCTGCTGCAAGTTCGATAATTATGGCGTTTCATGAAGGATCACGTGACTGCAGCGCCACAACCAAAGATTAATATAAGTATATTAGAAAAGAGAACCCACTCGTGGCAACATTATGCATCCACCCTATGTCAAATTGAAGGCTAGCTAGCGCCATCTATGTTTCATCGACTTCAATCTATACTATACATACCTACTTATATCTACTCATACCAATGGATATTATTGTTTTTAATGCTAGTTTTCGTTCAATCCCGCACCGATCGAGTGAAATTCCAGTATCCTTACTATTCCTGTAATCTAAACATTGGTAAGAAAACAACAGAAACTCCAGAACATCACTAAATCGGCACGTAATTGAACGAAAACTACAAACAACCCGTACATTACGCAAGATAGGTAGCCATTTTGTCAATTTGACATTGATATAGACAATAAAATCTTTTTTTTCATAGTTCTGCGAAATATTTAATAGATGGCAGCACATTCTATGCAAACTGAATCGGAAAAAGCCACCAAAAGGCGACTGTCCTCCGCCTGGCCACAACGGACCTATTGGAACTAAAGTTGTCGTTCTGAGGTCGTTTAATCTAAACTATTATAAAACTGTAGCAGAAAGTTTGTCTATACATTGAAGATATTAACAAAAAAAAAGTTACGATATGGTTTTTAGGTGTTCCTGATTCAATATCACCAATTTTAGGATTTTTTTGTCGGTCTGTTTGTTTGTGTGTTTGTTTGGGATTTTGTTTGTTTGTTTGAACGAGTATCACGCAAAAACTACTGAACCGATTTTGATGAAACTTTTTTTGTTTGATAGCTAATGATCTGACTTAAAATCTGGTATATAATTTGTGCGGACAAAGTCGCGGGTTAACGCTCGTACATTAATACAATCAATACTGTCAAAGTCAAACATTCTCTTTGACTGTCAATGTCAATAGGTGCTCAGTCAGATTCGCAATTTCGTAAAAATTCAATTAAAATTGAAATGTTGACTGAAGTTTTGTCTCGATTTATAAAATTTTGCTGGAGTTAGTTAAACGAATAACCTTAATATTCTAAACCACTAAACAAATTCTAAAACAACTGAAATAAAATGGGAGACCTAAAATATTGTAAACTGTGCCTGGTTACTGATGTGAAAATGTTCAGCATGAACACACCTTCCATTCTTGAAGCTTATTCACTACTTGTTCATATTAAGGTAGGTTCGTACATTATCTTACCAGATTTACCAGCATTTGATCAATCACCCCTCCAGGGCCGTCTTATTGGGCGCCGGGGTGCGAATATCAGCTTGCACCCCCTTTTCCAACAGAAAATAAAAAAAAATTCACTTCTATGTAATCTATGTTCTATTTTGCGCCCCACACTCTGAATAGGTCGTAAATGTTTGTTAGAATATCAATTTAATTCTTAAAGTTATAAGATTTAAATTGACTTGGACAATCAGGGCTGCCAGATTGTAAAATTGGATACAAAAACTGTATAATTGGGTTGCTGTTTGTATCCTCTATGCTTAGAAAAAGTATATGTCTAGAATGAGGCAAATACAAGAGATAAAACCAAAGTGGCCTACTATCTTAGGTTGGTGTGCATGAGACATCATACAAATTATGTCTTTGTGCGAGTATGTGGATAGAGTTTCGAGGTCAGTACTGGTGGCAATTTTTTTCTATGCGTTTGTAGCTTCGACTGTCAATCTTGACATAGGTATATAACTTACAGTTTTTGAGAGTTACGTGGTTAATATTTAATCTAGAATTAACTTTGACTATTTATTATAAGGACTAGCCTTGCGGTAGCATTTCCCCTCTGCCACGGTATAAGATCAATTAATCATGTGCATTTACATTCAATTTTATACCTTATCACTAAACGAGACAGCCTATAATTGCGAAACAATAATTTCGAACTTAGAACATTTTGGGGTTCATGCCAGACTACTTTTCATGATTTTTAACATTCAAAATTAGAATCAAAAGTTATGGGAATAAAATCCAAAGTTGCGGATTTCATGTTACCTCGCCCCCCGCAAAAAGTGGCAGAAATGCTTGTTAGTAGAATTACACGTGTAACTCAGATATACCAAAACGCGTTAAGAACCCGTTAAAATGTTTAATTCTAGAGTATATAACTTATCCAAGCCTCTATGTATCCTAGACTCTCATATAGGTGTAATTGAATACAAAACAAAACTTTGCTGGAGTCAGAAAATCGCAAGAGAGTGTCACATTCAAGTTCTATGGAATCTTGTCTCTCTCGGTTGAACCAACAGATCCTGAAAAGTTGATGATAAAATACCTGAACTGTTGTGAATCAAAAAATTATATTTAGGTACGTTCAAATTACATGACGAATAATCAGAAAAAATATGGTTTTATTGGTTTCTGAGACTTTTTACTGCATGTATCCTGCAAGTCAATTTTATATAAGTAATTTCAGGGGCATGGCTGAATAATTATAAAAAAGTGTCAGCATATTAAGAAGGACCCTGTAAACCCGTTAAAATATTTACTTCTTGATTAAATAATAACCGCGTAACTCTCAAAAACTGTATGACCCTGTAAATATCTATAAAAAAAATCGTTGGTTTTGTAAAGCATGTTCTTTTCAGGTCTGTGAAGATTACCAAGTGTATGCTTGTTATGAATGTGCCAGTCTACTGTGCAAGTATCAAGAATTCCGTAACAAGTGCTTGACAGCTCAGAATGTGTTGTCTTCTATCCATATTGACCACTCCAAGGTAAACTATGATTTTAAGATATAAGAGAAGAAATATATGCGATAATTGACTCTGTTGTGTGGATTCGATATTATAGCATCCTGTCCAATCCCTTGATTCCTGCTCCTGTAACATGACGGGTGAGAGTGACACAGGTCACTTCTAAACGTCGAGTTTAAGTGAGATGGCAGTTATCTAACTTAAACTTGATGTTTAGAAGTGACCTGTGTCGCTCTCACCCCTGTCATGTTACAGGAGCAGGATATAAAGTATTTGTGAGGAAATTAATTGCAAACCACTGTTCTAGACAAACTTTGCTGCCAGTTTTAATCACGATTCCTTATAAATAATCTATACCTGTATTCTATATCTTGTGCTTCGATCAGTCCCAAATTAATTTAATTTGCGACTTTAATTTGGGAAAAATTCATTTAAGGAAAATTTTAATATTCCAGATAACTAAGGAAATTGTTCAAACCATTGACAGAAAGTTATATAATTTGTGTTCGAAATTAGCATGTCACACATCAATGCAATGCACTGACCACTGTCTATTGCCTTTAAACTGCCCTGATGTACAAGTAAGTTTATTTATAAATGAAACAAAATCAGATATTGAATCTGTTGAATTACATAAACCTAAAATTGAATTTGAAATTGATGCTAATAATTTTCAAGATGAAAACAACAGTGAAATTCCTCTAGAATCAGCTGACTGCATAGAAGATGACAATGATTATGTTCGAAAAAATAAAAAGAAGCAAAAACATGCATTCAATTTAAAAAGAAGAAAATTAAAAACGACCACATCCAAAGGCATCAAACAGGAACAAAATGATTCAAGTGACTGTAGCGACGACGAGCCTTTGGCAAAGAGATTAAAAACTAAGAGAAAACGAAGAGAAAATGTTTCTAAAAATGATTCCTCGAAGAAAGCAGTACGTGGAGCAGTTAAAAAAAAAGATAGTCCTAAATTTGATGCAAATTCCTTTAAAGATTATGCAACGGTAGTAGTCCTTACACCAGAAGATGCTAAGAAAGAAGTTCTTCTAAGGAAAGAATCAAATAATTATAAGGTTAGTCCACACAAATGTGGTCTCTGCTACAGAGGATATGAATTCAAAGCAGCATTTGATAATCATATGAAGAAACATAGCCCTGTAAGATAACTTCTTTTATGCTAACATTTATAAGTACTGCTTTTATCCATGACATTGCCATTAATTTTTTTCCTGTTTTTTTTTGCATGTAATGCAGGAGTATGGAAGTTTGGAATGTGCATCATGTCACCTAAAGTTCCCCGAAAAGAAATTTTTATATAAACACCAGTTTTCATCTCACAAGTATAAGTTTATCTGTAAGATCTGCCCATACGTATGCTATTATACGTAAGTACATATTAGAAATTATAATTCCTGCAATATTATGTAAAATTTGATCATGTATCATGCTAAATAATACAAACTGGTATTTTATGTTTCTAGGTATCAAGCAAAGGCACATATGAATGCTCACAAAGGAAAGAAGTATCCTTGCAATATATGTGGAGAAATGTTCAGGTATTTCTTTTTTTTATTACAAATGGATTTGCTCTTGCCCTTGATCTAGTCCCCAGGAAAAAGATGGAGTCGAAGATGTAGCGAGCTTACCCAGAAGAAGCCTATTCACTCGTCCAAGCACTGAGGGCTGCGCAATACCGGTCGTTATGGCGATCCTTGTGGGAGGGAGGCCTATGTCCAGCAGTGGACGTCCATCGGCTGAGATGATGATAGGGTTTCTTGTGCTGTTTTTTCGTGGACGAAAGGCTAGTCCCCTGTCACCACTTTTCATCGTGAAACCTTCAATATGCTAAAAGTGACGTGAGTGAGTTGCTAGTCTTGCTACAACTGCACGCCTAAAAATGTTGGTAGTTGTAGCAAAGCTTCTGACCACCACGAAAGGGATTATGGTTGTGAGTTTATGTATGTATGTATGTATGTAATTTGGTACAAAAAGTAATGTTTAAATCCTATTAAAATCGACATATTATTTTTGCAGCTTAACAAAAACTCTGTCGAAGCACAGGCTTAAGAAGCATCATGTGGAGTGCGTGTGCGCATTGTGCGGTGCTGTGTTCGCTACCCTTCAAGATATGGACGCTCACAAGCAGTCTTGTTCACATATACAGGTATGTTATGATTGCATACATTACAGTTTTGTTTACAAAAGTAATGTTTGCATGAAAGAATGATAAAAATCTTTTAGAACAATGACGCTAAATGTAGATTTTCACCACAAAGTTTGCAGATGCATATTGCGTCTTTGTAGAGAACTTTTTGTGGACCTAGAATCCACCGCCGGCCAAAAGTATGAAACTAGAACGAAACTTAAAGGAACATAAAAATACATACATAATTATACTCCCGCCACTATCCCACAGGGATGGGCAGAGACTCCGGCTCGCCACACACTACGATTCTGACATACTTTTCTTGCCACATCCACTTTCATACATCTCTTCATGCACTTCCATGAGAAGACCATTTATTTGGTCGTGGTAAGTTCTCCTCAGACGTCTTCTCTCGACTGTTCCACTCACATTGGATCGATAAATCTCCCTAGTGAGTCTATTCTCATTCATCCTCTGTACGTGACCGAACCACCTAAGCATTCCTCTTTCAATCCTGATTACCACAAAGAACATAAACATACGTTAATTTGCTGATCTCAGATTACAGATCGACAAATTAATAAAAAGCAAAATACATAAGAGTTTCTTACATACAATACATACATAAAGCAGTTATAAATAAGTTAATCCCATATACCTATGAAATGCAAGGGTCAACTGACTTCGTACGTGGGTATACTTCAACATGTATACAAACACAAAAAATATGTGTGTTTTCAGGAAAGTAATGAACTGCTTGGTCCCAAATGTGCGGAGTGTGATGTTCAGTTTGCGACAGAAACAGCGTGGAAGCGACATCTCGTGCTCTCTTCTAAACATACCGTGAGGTGAGTTGATTCTGCAGAGGTCGCAGGACTCGGAGGTATTCGTGTTGTGGCGAAACATTTGAATAAAAATCTATTAATTTTTTTTTTCTTTTCAACTTCAAATTATTTGTATAGTAGTACCATATTTATAAGTTCTCCCGATGTACTTGCTGAGTTCACAAATATAATAGCGCGCGAAATTATATTGACCAATCAGGATGTGCCACCTTCAATTCCTTGACACGATTGGCTAATTTGTTTTCGTGTACATTTCGTTTTGTCGGGGGTCTCTGCGCAAACGAAGATTGACGAGGGTTATTATTTTCTTGGTCGTACTGATTCGATCTTCAAGATTTTTATTTATTTATATTTGTTGTGTTTTGATGGGTGTGCGTTTTAGGCTGACTTTCCACCAGAGCTGTTTGAGATAGTGAGGAAAATATCCACCAATAGAATAGTATGGTGAAAAGCCAGGCTTGGTGGGAATTTAATCTCGAACGTCTCCGTAGGTAATAAAAATTAACCCTTCTGCTTGCAGGAACGTATGTGAATATTGTGGTGAAACATTCTCCGACGAGAAGTCATTAAAAATGCACGCTAAATCACATTCTGAGAAACGGCCAAATAAAAAATATTGTAACATTGTAAGTATATGAAAAGTATAAAATTAATAATACCCTTTACAACTTGCCTTCAAAATAATCTCTTTGACAGACAACCCTGGGAGAATCAGTTTGTGTGTTTTGCGTTCACTTGTAGGTATTCTTGTAATTCTGTGCCCTGCAAGAAACGAATCTCTTATTATAAACCTGTGCCGACAAAATAAATACCAAACTTATTTGTTGACCTTCCTGAAAAGGAAAATAGCCGTGAGTGAGTTATATTATGTATGTGTTACGTTCAGACGCGGGGAGTATACCGACGGGAGGGACGACCATCAAACAAGCTGGCTAATTGCACACTGATTTAATCGTAGGAACCATCGGTGGTCGCAGCCACCGAGCTTACCCTACTACATTGTTTTCCCGGTACCTACATACACAACAGTATGTTCATTTCTCTTCCGCAGTGCGACAAATGGCTAAAAAACCGCAATGAATACAAGATCCATATGACGTCACAACACCCTCTTTCCGAAGCAGCTAAGAAGATAGAGGCAGACGAAGAAAAGAAATTCGTATGCGAAGAGTGCGGGATGGCTTTCAAGGTTTGCGCTTACATTTACAGTTTTTAATATTGTCTGAAAGAAATCGCTTCTTAGCGATAAGACCGCCTTATTTTGTGCCTCTTGTATTTTTTATCTGAATTTAACTTTTTAATTTTTTTTTGCAAAATAAAGAATATTTGATTGATTGATTTATGTTTAGGGTTGCTAAAACTCAACATTAATTAACATAATCAATCAATTCTACTTTATTTAACACCAAAAAACATACAGACAGAGAGCAAACAAACAGCAAATACGAAAGGTACAAAAACAGGCGGTCTTATCCCTAAATAGCGATACACGCTAACGCATAATACTAGTGGCTTAGTAAGAAAGTCATGACTCATGAGCAGTAATCGGATAGTCGGGCGCTTATTGACGGCCCTGTAGCACAGTCGGTAGTGGCCTCATAGTCACCTGCCTGCTGTGCCGGGGTCGCGGGTTCAAATCCCGTAAAGGACAAATATTGAATATGAATATTTGTAAACGAGTCATGGATGTTTGTAACAATATACAGGGTGTAAAAAATACTTTTTTATTTTACACTTTTTAGTTTTTTCCACTTTAAATCGTTATAGATCCTAAATGGTCATTCGAGGCGAAAAATGATAAGAGAAACCTAAAGGTGGTTTTCAAATACCTACTCAATGATACCCCCACACAAAATAGTTCATCAACTTAATATTTTTATTTTTCAAAATAGACGTCTGCTTGTCGCCATATTTATTTTTGATTACTGTGATCTGACTGTGATGTCTTTAGTGACACTCGCAAGATTAAGACAAATAGATTGACGTAAGAATCATCAAAATCGGCCCACGCGTGGTCTCTAGTGTGCCACAAAGGAACAAACTCATACATAAGTACATAGTCATACACATTACCCTTCCTTTGCGTCGCGCAGTCGGGTAAAAACCCTGTTGGGGCCTTTCTCTACGTTCGGACCAATATCGAAATCGCGAAAAAAATAATCAGCTGTCCCAAACATTTCGGTCGAGTTATGTTTGCAGTTTTGTATGGAACAGCAGACTTTTTTTTTCGCGATTTCAATGTTGGCTCCGTAGTGAATGTTGTTCAGTTTGATGGTCTGAAGCAACCCTTTAAGGCTGCAACAGGGTTTTTTTTACACCCTGTATGCATTCCATATCGTTGTCTAGTCATCATAATACAAGTCCAGGCTAGATTATGGTACTTTAAATGTGACTAGACATTTTCAAAGAAAAAAAAAACCAAAACTTAACTTTTTTCTGTAATTTTACTATTTTTAATAACAGGTCGTCGTAATATGACGTCATATTACTCATTTAAGTACAAATACAAATCATTTATTTCCTAATAAATAGGGTGAGTACAGTAAATGTGAGATGTTAATATGGTATCTAAACTATTATAAAACTGTAGCAGAAAGTTTGTCTGTACATTGAAGATATTAACAAAAAAAAAGTTACGATATGGTTTTTAGGTATCCCTGATTCCATATCACCAATATTTGGATTTTTTGTCTGTCTGTTTGTTTGAACGAGCATCACGCAAAAATTACTGAACCGATTTTGATGAATCTTTTTTTGTTTGATAGCTTATTATCTGACTTAAAATCTGATATATAATTTGTGCGGACAAAGTCGCGGGTTAACGCTCGTAATTATTATAATTGTATTTGTATTTGTACAATTTTCATACAAAGCACGCATTTTAACGTTCGATAGTTTCTGATTTGACTAGGTAGGCAAATACCGTATTCCACCCTTAATTCCAGAAAAAATGCTTCCTCCGCTATCACCAACGGACACATAGCAGCGAACGTCCATACGAGTGTCGCGAGTGTGGTAGGAAGTTCAGGCTACCGGGTGTCCTGTACCAACATGAGAACACTCACACACGCCAACGTGTGTTCCAGTGCGATGTGTGCCAGAAAGAGTATAACACCAAAAATGCTCTCGTTAGACATATTAAGGTGAGAAACTTTTTCGTTTGTATAAAACTAGCGACCCGCTCCAGCTTCGCACGGGTGCAATGCTCATATAGAAAACTTCCTATTGAATCAGTCTACCTATTAAAAAAAACCGCATCAAAATCCGTTCCGTAGTTTTAAAGATCTAAGCATATATAGGGACAGTCCACAGAACATTATAAGAGGCGTTAGAAGTGCAAAGTAGGCGTGGAACGTGTCGCCACAGGTTATGCAATGATTTGCATGACCTCATAAGGCGCGCGACGTGGTGCGAGCGAGAGGGCATGAGTAATGGTAGCAGCGTGAGCGGGTAGACAAGTGGAGACAGCCGTCTCCGAAGCAAAAGCGCTACTTTGCATTTCTAACGCCTCTTATAATGTTCTGTGGGACAGACAGACAGACAGCGGAAAGCGATTTTCTTTTGTAGTATGTAGTGATGGGCATAGCATATGCTCACGACTATATTCCCCGGGGAGTAGTCAGAGATATTCTGAAACCTCAGAACATCAAAGTTTTACTACTAGTACCGAAACTCTGTCCAGTGTGATGGTAAGTGAGCCCGTCGCCCTTTGTAAGGGACAGTGGGTAATACGCCTTGAAATTGAAGCATGCAGGTTTCCTCACGATGTTTTCCTTTGCCGAAAAGCCAGTGGTGTTACAAATCGTAAGATTCCGAAAAACTCATTGGTTTAAGTTGGTCTGGACGGGGATTGAACCATCGCCCCCTGCAGCAGCCGAAGCGGCCGAAGTTCTCAAGAGGCGATCGCGTGCCAGAGGCCGCAGCGTCACAGATTACCCCCTTTGACTACTTATATAGGGACTAGTTACGCGTGTAATTCTACGAACAAACATATCTGCCACTTTTTGCGGGGGGCGAGGTAGCACGAAATCCGCAACTTTAGATTTTATTCCTCATAACTTTAGATTCTAATTTTGAACGTTAAAAATCATGAAAGAAGTCTCGTGTGAACCTCAAACGTTCTAAGTTCGAAATTATTGTTTCGCAATTATAGGCTGACTCGTTTAGTGATAAGGTATAAAATTGAATGTAAATGCACATGATCAATTAATCTTATACCGTGGCATAGGGGAAATGCTACAGCAAGGCTAGTCCTTATAATAAATAGTCAAAGATTACCCACAATAGATACCGCATGGTGAAAATTTTGTACAGGCCCGAAGTCACCATTTTTGGCGGTAGGTGCGGGTAGCGGGGCACGAAACAATGCAACATGATTGGCCATTTCAAGCTCGCTTATATCAGTGCAAAATCATAGATGTGTGGCGCGTGTCGGCGGTCTCTATTGAGGGTAATCTATGCCGCAGCGTGGATAGGCCGCAGGTGGTCCACAAGGTGGACCGACGATCTGCTGAAGGCGGCGGGAACCCGTTGGATGAGGGCAGCGCAAGGCCGGTCGTTGTGGCGATCCTTGGGGAGGTTTAGTCCAGCAGTGGACGTATATTAGCTGAGATGATGATGATGATGATAGCATCTAGATGAAACCGGTGCAACATAGACCGAATTCTTACCTACAGTGTATATACATTATACAATTCGTTATATTTGATGCTTATTTAAATCTATATTATAATTTTGTTCCAGGCCAATCATCTTAGGATCCGTCCATACAATTGTTCGTATTGTGATAAATCATTTCTTCACGAGTATGAAATGAAGACTCATATAAAATACGTACACTACAAAGTACCGTGGCCGAAGCGAGACAGAACTAAAAGAACGGCTAAAGAAGATAGTAATGCTTTATTTAAGTATTTTTAAGCTACTAATGTAATGACCCTCCCTGAGGGAAGGCCTGTGCCCTGCAGTGGGACGTTTATAGGCTGATGATGATGATGATGAATGTAATGATATAGGTAAGCTGAGCATGTTTTTAATAAACCAAAGATATATGTGAGTTTTTAGTTTCAATGGCAGATTACTTACCTTTGAACTGCTGGAATGAAAATATATTAATAATAACTATGAACTAGTTTTCAATGGCGCAAGACTATCTTCGATAACACTCGTTCAATCTTTAGGTCGGTGCTACTAAAGACGGGGTTACGCAATTTAACCCAGCATTTGGCGCAAGTGGGCTTAAATGGATTATCGTAAATTACTTAGCCAGACCAGACAATTAAAAAAACTGCCTGCAAAAAAAAATAAAAGATGTAAAAAATAATCTTGATGCCTATGACTTTTTCGTTCGGCAGCTATAAGAAACATGATAAGAACATTAATTTGTTTTATCGAAGTCGCTGTCAAGCCGGTACGATTCGCGACAGGGCTTGCATTCGTTTTTAGTGTTCCGTACCAAAATTGGCAAAACGGAACACTTATGGAATAAGCTCGGTGTCTGTCCATCCGTCCGTCCGTCCGTCTGTCACAGGCATTTTTCTCAGAGGCCGTAAGACAAGGAAGGGACTGAAACTTGGCACAGATATATCTATTGCTGGTCCAATATCATAAATGTTTACTACATTATATAAAATATAAAGCATAATTTCTATATTGGAGCAATTTGGGGAAGTAGACAGGGTAAATAAAAAAAAATTCTACACTATGCTGAGGGGTGTCAATTGAAAGCTTCATAAGCTTTAATTTAAATACGAGTCTAAAATATGTTTTTCAAATATTTAATGAAATCTTTGATTAACAAAATTTTCAATAAATTCTCTTTCAAAAAATATAGCCGTAAATCTGCAAAAAATCATGAACATCAGAAATAATTTGTATATGGCGGGGAAATTATCAGGGTGGCACTAACTTGGATAGTTTTTTTTTCTTTTTCTTTTTTCTATACCCAAAAAACTACCTCCAGTGTAAAATGATCTTCACTTACTATGTGACCACATACTAAGTAAGTGTCAATTTATTGTGGTTGTCATCAATGACCAATGTTAAACATCTAGTAGTACGGAACACTAATTCCCCGAGTCCCGACTCGTACCTGGCCGGTTTTGGCTTGGCTTGACTCATACTCCTATAAAACAAATTAAGAGTAATATTCTTCGTCTATGGACTTTTGCATACAATACGGACTGCATAAAATATATTTTAGTTTTATCTTCTTAAGTAGTAAAAAAACATTTGAAAATAACGCTATACTTACATTTTTAGTTTTTTTTTTAGATAGAATATTATTTTAAATAACATGATGTACTATAAAAAGCAATACTACGATAAAAAGTGATGAAATGTTGATGACGTCAATCGTGGGTATTTAAAACCGGTCACGGTGACCGAAACAAAAAATAATATTTCTGCCTTTTTTGTTTACATATGTTTTCATAACTGGCTATCTCGCTCTCTTATCTTGGCTCCACTTTTCAGCGTAAGCGAAAAGTTTTTAATCTAAGGGTATTTTCTATGAATACGACGAATAAATAAAACTGTCAACAAATCTGTCAACCTGTCGACAAATAAACGTCATCTGAAAACTTTGACTATAAATAGTCAGTCTGAAGACCAAAATATCAACACCGAAAAAACAAAATGTCAATAATAAAGGTTTATTTTTATACCAAGCCCGAATGTTTCCGTAAATAATTTTCAAAAATGAATCGGGACGCTCGTAAATACGGCCGTGTTGCGAGATCCAACATCAAACGCAAGAACAGTGAAGATAAAATTAAAGTGTACGCTAAGAATGGATGCTCTTTGGAAGAAATCAGTTCACCTAAGAATATGGTGCTAATGGTTCAAAAGTCTATGAAAAACAGAGCCTGCAGTGTTTGCCCGGAAAGACATGACTTTTGTCAGTCCACTGATTACTCGGAGTTGTCTCACGATCAGGTACATTCATAAATAATAGTTATGAGCCAGCGCACACTTGGCGAAACTAGAGAGAGCATTTATCACTGCCAAACCATTATAGACTTTGCTTGCGTTGAAATAATATTGAAAATCGATTAACTCAACTTTCGCCTCACGTCGTCGCTTCGATGCCCTCGGGAAATAGTTGTGTTAATAGATTTTCGATGTTATTTCAATGCTAGCAAAGTCGATAATGGTTTGGCAATGGAAAATGTTCTGCGCTTCGCCAGGTGTGCGCAGGCTTTAAATCACACCTCTAGCACTTCACATTGCCTGTATATCGCATTTAAGTTTACGCCTTGTACAGTCAGCAGCAATAAGTTATATAAAATAAAATAAAAAAATAGTAGTCCAACAAAATTAGCTGAAACTACTTTAAGGAGATGACCAGACCATCAAACTGAAAAACTTTCTCTATGGGACCAATATCGAAATCGCGAAAAAAAAATCCACTGTCCCATACAATTTCGATATTAATCCAGGTAAATATCCGACACGGGAGCGAGGAGCGAGTGAAACAAGCGGCTGCTATAGACACACTGTTATTCGATGTAAGGATACCGTGGAGGGCGCAGCCACACACACACATGCAAACCCTATACACATCAAATCCCATAGAGGATTCCCTCTGCGGCACTCGTGCGAGGCGGTCGCGTGTCTATTGTGCGTTCGGATGCATTAATAGTCGTCGTATTGTTGCAACGGGAGTCAAATACCTATCGCCCGGACCGGTCCGGTCGCTTTAGAGATTAACAGAGTGTTTAGCGTAATAATAATTTATTACTCGTAATAATTGTCGTCTAGCGGTATGTGCGTTATTTACGCGTACTAGATGGAGGATAATAAGCAGAAACCAGGAGATGAAGAGGAAGTTAATGAAGAGTTGGATGAGTACTATATGAGAATAATACAAAATTCAATAGGTAGTAAAATAGAGGAAGGTGGATATTCGAAAGCAGAAGAGATGGAAGAGAGGAAAGAAAGACCTATAAAAAGAAGTAGAGAAGAGGAAGAAGAAGAAGAGAGTAGTTGGACTCAGGTGGTCAAGGACAAGAAAATAAAAAATGCGAATGAGAATATTGAAGTATATGTTGCGTGCAGGGACAAACTACCTAAACAATTTGCCTTGGCGAAATTGTTTAAGCAGCATGGCATTTTACATGTAGTAAAAATTAAGTATCTCAGCCCATATAAAATAAGAGTGCAGTTCGAAAACGACATTTATAGAGAGAAGATGATTTCATGCCAGGAGCTCATTGAAAAAGGATGGAAATTCCAGAGAGATATGGAAGTTAATTTCTCGTATGGTATTATCAGAAATGTCGATTTAAATCTATCCGAAGAGGAGATCAAGAAAAGCATCTCGTGCGCAGGTCCTGCGGTTCTGTCAACTGTAACCCGCCTGAAACGTTATTATAAGGACGGGGAGTGGGTGCCAAGTGAAACCGTTCGGCTGAGCTTTAGGGGATCTTATCTGCCTCCTAATGTTTATGTAGATGATCTGCGCATCAAGGTGGACTCTTACGTATTTCCGGTCTCGCAATGCTCACGCTGCTGGATGCTGGGACATGCAGCAAGGAGATGCCCATCGGACAAAATCATATGTCCGAAATGTGGCAACAACCACGCTAACTGTGACACTAAGTCTTTCAAGTGTGTCAACTGTGGGGGTAACCACATGGCGCTAGAGAAAACGTGCCCAGCGTTTCTCAAAGAAAAAAGGATTCGGGAGATCATGTCCGAATACAACTGTACGTATAAAAAAGCACGAGAGGTATACGTTCCACAGTCTGACGAGCAGGACTATTCAAAGTGGGAGGAGGACAGTCCTGGCCCTGATATCGACGACAAAATAATCAATCCATCACGAACACCTTATGAGGATAAAAACAAAGTCAATGAGCCGCCATCAGTGTACCTTCACACTAAGACAGTTACACGTAAGCAGGTATCATCCTTTGCTGAAGCCCTCAAGGGTAAGAAGAAAAAAGAAACGACTACGCATGTTTGCAATGAGCGACCTACACGAGAGTCGACTGCGATGATAAGCCATTTGAAGAAAAATCAAGACGGAGGGATGGGCGCTTCAGGGTTTGCCGATCCACCAGAAGAGCCATGGCAAGAGAGGTCAGACGATGCCTCAGGCAAGGACGACCATAGCTCGCATGGTAGAGAAGTGACTTTTGGAGAGTTATTAGCGAGATTGAAAGACATTCTCTTTCTGAAGGGGGCAACGATCCAGGCTAAAGTGCAAAGTGCAGTTAGGTGCTGTCTAGAGTGGTTGTCCTTAGTCGTAGAGAATATGGCTGAATGGCCAATGTTGAAAATTGTGTTAAGCTATCTTAATGGGTAATACAAGTTTGAACATTCTACAGTGGAATGCTCAAAGCTTAAGACCTAAGGTGTTAGCATTAGAAAACTTATTGATCCAAGAAAAGATCCATATTGCTTCCATATGTGAGACGTGGCTGGAACCCGATAGTTATCTAAAGATCAAAGATTACAACATTGTTAGATGTGATCGTGATGATGCGTATGGAGGTATTGCAGTCCTTATACATAAATCTATAAAAGCTCAAATGTGTAGGGTGATAGGTGGCAACCCTGGAATCCAAATAGTGCATATAAAGTTGTACAATTGCAGTGAAATTGAGAATATAGTCTCGGTGTATTGCCCATCTTCGGTTCGAACCAGTATTCAGGATTGGGAGCGTGTCTTCTCTCTGGTGAGTATTAAAACTTTAATTATTGGGGACTTCAACGGACACCACACAAATTGGTCTCGGAAGACAGACCCGAGAGGTACTCAAATTTTTGATGCATTATTGGTAAATGATTTTGTTACACTAAATGATTGCACACCAACCAGGGTCAAACTGGTGGACGGAGTATTGCAACAGTACTCGCCAGATATATCTATTGCCTCTTCTGATATTGCGTTTAGAGTTAGCTACCGTGTACTAAACGAAACTTTAGGAAGTGACCATAGAGGGGTTAAATTAACAACCCTTTTAAGTCACTCGACAAAGCAGTCAGCTAGACGAGACTTCAAAAAGGCAGATTGGATTTCCTACAAAAAGATATTAGAAAATCTTTGCGCTGAGTTCTGTTTCACTGATAACCCTCAGAAGGCATATAACACTTTCGAAGACTATATGAACCTAGCAGCAGAATTATCTATACCCTTCATAAAATATAACCAAAATCCTAGTAGTAAATTTATTCCTAAGCCCTATTGGAATCAAACTTTGTCCAAAGCAGTAGCCGAACGACGGCTTGCATTATCTATCTTTCGTGGTAACCCTACTCCGCATAATTCGGACATTCTCAAGGAAAAAATCCGTATCGCACAGTATTTAATACGCAAAGCTAAAAGTGAGAATTGGCACAATTTTTGTTCGTCTTTAAATCAAAATTCTTCACTGAGTGAGCTATGGCATAAAATGCGATGGGTAAAAGGTTATAAATCACCTCCCCACTACGTTGATAAAGATAAGGCAAATGAGCTGTTACATAACTTAACACCTGATTATGTGTCGACCGCCACTCCCTCGTTCCGGTCTTATAATGCTCAGTTGGATTCTACTTTATCGATGTCAGAATTAGAATGTAGCATACATGTTAAAAATACTAATCCTGGATGCGATGGCATTGCTTATCTTATGATAAAAAATCTTCCAAATAGCGCAAAGCTAATTTTATTGTGGTTATACAATAGATTTTATGAGACAGGTTTTGTGCCGAAACAATGGAGGGAGATCGCTATTGTAGCTATTCCTAAACCCGGAAGAGATCCTAATCAAGTTTCATCACTCCGGCCGATATCAATGATATCATGCTTATGTAAAGTTTTTCATTCGATGCTGCAAAAGAGACTAGAATGGTTCTGTGAAAAGAAATTAATATTCTCTAATAATACTGTGGGTTTTAGAAAAGCGCGGTCCAGTCTTGACAACCTAGGGAGTCTAGTTACTAGAATTTTGACAGGATTTTCCGAAAGCAAAATTACTATAGGGTGTTTTTTGGACATAGATAACGCCTACAATAATGTGGATATTCCATCTCTGTTAGCTATATTGGATAGACTCGGGGCGGGCTCAAAACTTTGCGTGTATCTGTGGAATTTCCTTAAAAATAGAAATCTTAAAATACAAACAGATAACTCATTTATTGTTAGAAGTACCAACCGTGGCTTAGCGCAGGGTGATCCGTTATCACCTTTACTGTTTAATATTACAACTTTTAATATTTGCAATCAAATTAATAACGTCTGGGTGTCGCAATACGCGGATGACTTTGTAGTATATACCACCTGCACTAATTTACGAGAAGGTACTCTAAAATTACAAGATGCACTAGATGCGATGGTTAAATTTCTGTTGGAATTAGGCTTAGATATATCTTCTACAAAATCCAAGGTTTGCATATTTAAACGGGGCTTCAAAAGAGAACCTGCTCACCTTAAAATTAATAATCGATATTTAGAAGAAGTGGACCATGTGCAGTATTTAGGTCTATGGCTCGATCGGTCACTGAGATGGTCAAAATACATTAACGAGATTAAGGACAAAACAATGAAGTTTGTTAATGTTTTAAAAATGTTGACCGGTCCTGGTTGGGGCGTGCACCCTACACATTTGAGACGGCTATACATAGCTATTATACGTAGTAGATTGGACTATGCAAGTTTTCTTTATGATACCAGTTGTAAAACACATCTAACTAAACTCGATAGAGTACAAAATCAGTGTATGAGAGTAATAGGGGGTTTCATCAAAACTACGCCTATTCACGTTATGGAAAACGAGCTATGTCTACCACCGTTGCACATAAGGAGGCATTATTTGGCTGCTAAGTTTTGGCTAAAATGTAAATCAATTAAGGATAATGACGTTATAAATTTGATGCACAAGTTAAAAATATTATGCCGAGGTCTATATTGGCGCCGCAAAACATTGCCTTTGTTATGTAACATTCACGATTACCTTAGTGACATACCTATACATAGGAGTGTACAGCTTGAGATGTTTACGCTAGACACGTGGGTAAGCAATATGGATCTGGTTAAATCAATTAAGGCGAACATAGATGTTGTTGATAAAGGTAAACATTGTTATTCAACTTCTAATTTAAGAGATTCCTGTAGTGTATTTATAGATCAAAATTACTCAAACTTTTATAAAATATTTACTGATGGCTCCAAAGACGAATATGGTATAGGCGCAGCATTTTTCGACCCTCAGACAGATGTCTATTGCAAATTAAAAATAACTTCTAAAATATGTATTATGTACGTGGAGTTAATAGCTATTGCAGAAGCCTTAGCATATATTGAAACAATTGATGCTGAGAACTTTGTGATACTGTCTGATTCGAAAAGTGCACTGCAACATGTGGCTCGTTGTACCTCGAGTTTTCGAGGAACACCGATTGCCTACTCAATTATGGAGGCCATCTATAAACTATCATTAAAAAATAAAAATGTTGTTTTACAATGGATTCCTGCCCATATCGGTTTAGCGGGAAATGAGCAAGTGGACCTGTTTGCAAAACAGGCATCGGTAGAAGGAGATTCCTTTCAGTGTGTACCGTACTTTACTGACCTTCTTTATATTGTGAAGAACCGTTGCTCCAAACTTTGGAAAGAATCGTTTGATGAAAGATCGCTCAGTAAAGGTATTTGGTATAAGACCATTCAACCTGACCTACCGAGCGTCCCTTGGATTTGTGGAGCCGATATGAGCAGGAAGGACATTATCACGGCTTTTAGGCTTCGTTCGGGTCACATTCCTCTGAATAGTTTTGGCTACTTAATGGGCAAGGTAGCATCACCAGAATGTAGTGAGTGCGGAGTTCTTGAAGATGTGTATCACATTCTCATGGAGTGTGTCCGGAACGAAGCAGAGAGGTCACAGTTTCTATATCATAGTAACTTTAATTTAGAGGTTGGCCATTGTAATAGTGTTCTGGCTGAGCCCACATCGGGCCCAGCCAGACAACTTTACAAAATGGTTCAATTGGGGATGAAGCGAAGAACTTTAATTGACTTATAATGTATCTTTTTCGGCAAATGATCTGTAGTAGCTGTAAGTGCTAGATATTATGGGGGTGACATTTTCTTGTAAGAAAAAACCCTCTCAAAATTATAATAAAGAGTAAAAAAAAAAAAAAATCCCATAGAGAAAGTTTTTCAGTTTGATGGTCTGATGATCCCCTTAAAATAGTTTCAGCTAATTTAGACCCTATATATAGGGTGTTACAAAAATACAAATAAACATTTAAGGGGGTGGTTAAGACAATCAAACTGAACAACTTTCACTATGGAACCAAAATCGAAATCGCAAAAAAAAATTGGATGTTCCATCATCACCAACATCATATCACTCGATAGACGTCCACTGCTGGACATAGGCCTCCCCTAAAATGAGGAGATTTGCCATAATCGCCGTGATGCGATGCGTTTGCGATGTTCCATACTAAACGTCAGATCTACTCGAGCCAATGTATGGCACAAAACATTTTTTTTCCTGATTTCGCTGTTGGTCCCATAGTGAAAGTTGTTCAGTTTGTTGGTCTAAACCACCCCCTTAAATGTTTATTTGTATTTTTGAAACACCCTGTATATAAGGTCTAAACTAGCTGAAACTATTTTAAGGGGACCATCAGACCATCAAATTGAAAAACTTTCTCTATGGGACCAATATCGAAATCGCGAATTTTGTATGGGACAGTGGATTTTTTTTCGCGATTTCGATATTGGTCCCATAGAGAAAGTTTTTCAGTTTGATGGTCTGGTCATCTCCTTACTGACTGTACATGGAGAACACTAAAATAGTAAGGGAACGTACCCATACTACGTAGGTAACCAATTTTTTTTTAATCTTTCATTTTGATTCATTTTATTTTATTTAATTAATTCTTCCAGCCGCATCATGATGAAGATGATGAATTGCAGTACCAAGACCTCCTCATGGAGCAATACGGCTTTGATCCCTTAATACCGGAGACCTTAACACATCTGAAAGAGTTGCGTAAAGCGCTCTGCGGTCACTCGTCGCTGAATGTCGAGAATAGCTGCCAAAACGTGAACGAAGCAGGGCAAAACACAGAGAAAGTTCTTGTATCGCCCGATGACTGCACTTGGCACGATGGCGTTGAGGAATTGGATCTGTATATTAACGACGATAAGATAGGTATACATCTATAAAATTATAATAAAATTGTAAACTTGGTGATGATGTGCAATCAACTAATTTGAATCATGACATGACATGACCCATCGTAGAACACATTGTTGTCACGATCACGTGTAGCTACTCTCAAACGTAACAGCAAACAGTTTGCTGTGAAAAGAATGATTTAAATTGTTCGATAGGATGGTACATCAAAGATATTTGCAAAAAACTAATGGGAGGAGGGAAGGGGGATACATTACGACCATTTTTAGGGTTCCGTAGTCGCAACACTGCGTCTGCCGTTCTGCAGCTGTTCCGCAGCCGCGCCGGACTGCATTCAGTGTGACACCTCATATAATTCCATAGTTTAAAACTACTGCCTGCCGGCAGCCGTTCTGCACCCGTTCTGCAGCTGCACTCTGTGTGGCCCAGCCTTTATACTTTCGTCCATTCTGTCTGTCTGTCCGTTTGCCTCAATAACTCGCTCATTTTTGCACCTATTGGATCGAAATTTGGTATGGATATAGATAACAGTAACCTAAAAACAGGAATGAGGTAGTCATAAAGAAAATATTTTTTTCTCGACACCAAACCCGATTCAACGAAAAGGTTGTAGAGTTGTCGCCAGTAGTTTGAGAAAAGACGGCACATTTTTTTATCCCACAAATAGAATATATTTATTTCTTAAAACAGTGACCGACCCGACTTCTAAGGTTTAGCTACTGAAACTAGTCCTATTGAAATAGAAGAATATAAACCAAATTTAAAAAAAAACTAAATTTTAATGCTATCGTAATGTTTCCATTTTCAGCCCAGGATCCAGTGCTAGACGTTCAACAATCATTTGATACTCCTAAAAACATTGCCATATCACACGACCCCTTGGTGAAAGTGATTGCGGAAAAATATTATAAATATAAAAACAATAATGTAGAACTGAGGAGACTTGTAGAAAAGATAGTGTGTGTGGAATATAAAGTCTATGATCGGGACTTGACGATACCAGTTCAGACTATGAGAGCTTATTTTTCGTTGAAACCAGGCTGTAGTGGGAATCACGAAGAAAGAGGTAAGTCGGATTTTTCTTTTATTTCCTCTTCTTTTTCCTCGGCCCTTTTGAACGCTATCATTATCCTCACCTCATAAAAAAAATTGCCTTGTTTATAAGTAAGTAAAGATATATATTTACAAGGGTCCAGCGAGCTTCATGACTGCGTTATAATATTTAATACTGTCTCTTATAAACAAGGCGAAAATATTTGGTGATGGTAATTACAGCGGTCAAACGCCGCCGAGGAGAAACACCCGCACCAACTTGCTATATGTATTTGCAAAATCGTTACACATATAAAAGCTAGATTTAACGCACTTAATGGGACCATTCGAGAGTCCTTGATTAATTTACGAATAGACAAGTGTCTACTAATCCGAGGACCCCTAAACATTGGGGTGGTGTTCATACAGAATTGCATTGTATTTTGTTTTGATGTAAATAAAGTATATTTCATTCACTTTATGTTTTTCCATTTTACAAAAGAAAATATATTTTTTTGCTATTTCTGTTTTGATCAACAAATTAGTAATTTTCAGGAACATTGTTTTCAGTGATATGGATATGCTATTACATATCTAGTGTATTATATTTATTATAAATCTTAAGGCTTTAAAAATCAAATGAATCGTTTTTTTTGTATGTTTCATATAATTTTTTATTTTAGTAATCGCGTAATGCGGGCACTACATTCTCGCCGAGAACAGCCGAGATCGAGTGTGTGCATGCCCTTTACTGTTCTCGTGGCGTTATAAGCCGTAGTAATTTTGTGAGTGAAGTGCCTGCTTAAGATCCGGACACTGTTTGTTGAAAAATTGCTAAAAATTGGGTTATTTTAGGAACATTTTTTAGAAGGTTATGTTAAATTTACAGTTTAGCCAAAAAGAAAGTTAATATAAATGTAAAAAAACAATTAATCTACTTTTTAAAATACGATTAGAAAACACTAAATATTTTTGAAACATTTTTTACATTTTGCCGAACAAATTTAATCTCTTAACATTCTCTGACTACTGCAAAACTCTACTTAATTTTGATTGTTTTCTATAGTACGGCAAGAGATAAAGTCACAATCGAAAATTCTGCATTTTATGGCATATCTACCATAGAAGATAAATTAAATAAATTTCCCTTTTTTCAGCTGCTGAAAGGAACCCTCTCTCCATTGTACCGTCTAACATAAAACGTAAGTTTAAAATATCAGAGGAAGACTTGAAAAAACTTAACGAAAAAGAAATCGAAATAATAGACGGTAAGATAGCCGAAAATCAACCTTACTTAAATGACCTAGAGAAAGTTTTACACCGACAGCAAGCTATTTATAGAAGCAAGAATAAAAAAACACTAGATTTGAAATCGTTGTACGAAATGGCCAAAAGATCAAGCACTCCTTTAGATGTAGATTTTTCAAACACAAATTTATTATCAAAAGCAGAACTTTTGGAGGTGAAAGAGATGATTAAACAGAGATGTACAAGTGCAAGAGGGATACATAGAGAAACAATTGAAAGAAAAGAGCCTGGTAATGAAATAGAAGGTGCGTTATCACATATTACGTTTATGGATGTACTGCAAAATAAGAAATAAGTGATTGGTCCAAATTAAACTTTTATTTATTGATAAAACATAAACATTTTACTTTTGAGTTAGATCTTTTAGATTTCCTTAATATAATATAATTATGGATAAAAAAGTTATAGAGCGCGCGCATCTGTCACGGCTCTTAGCGCCGAGCGTAAGCAAATGATTGTCAACGCCAATGCCTAAAAATGGCGCCTTTTGTTTTTTCGCCTATTCCGTTCAAAATAAAGTATCAAACAAAACTTGATATGACAAGTATATCTCTAAACTCAGTCGGAACGGATATATTAGGCTTGAAGTAAAGGTAATGAAAAACTGTTCAACTTCAAGCTTTTTTTGTTTGTTACTTTATTCTGTGCTATATTCAAGTTTAGTTGCTGGCCGCGCCAAAAAATTTGGCGAAAAAGGCACCACCTTCAATAGAAAATCCCGCATTGTCCTTTCATAGTGTTTCGATAATGCTATTCTAAAATTTTCTTTAAATTTTCAATGATAGACAGACGTATATGCAAAAATATAGAATGTTAAATATTGCTCTTGAAAATGCTCACTGACACAATAAGGACGCGTTTGGTACTAGTTGAACGAGAAATTGACACGTTTTGCTGTTCATATCCATGCTTCATACTCGGTAAGGCGCGCTCTATAGCTCGCTTATACATATAAGTTGCTCTTAGACAATGACATTAACGCTCAGTTGCAGAAATGCTCATTAAAGTTAATCCTCCATTAAATCTCTTGCTGTCACTTTTTGTCTTGTTGACGTAGTAAAAACTAGCAAGAGATGTAATGGAAGATTAAGTCTAATGAGCGTTTCTGCAACTGAGTGTAAGATAACCTATTCTTAAATCCGTAAATTGGCCGTGTTTGGTATTTTTATACAATGAGCGTTTTTCTTTTCTTTTTTTAATATTTTTTTTTATTTATAATTAATGGACTCTTGCTTGTGCGTTACCACTGCATTTCCGCCAGTGTCAAGTGTTTATGGGAGAATCTATCCCAATCTCAGGGATTGTTTTTGGTCAAGAACAAGAAGAGATTGAGGATTGCGGAGCCTCGTGGCAGGCAAAAACGCGACGCGCGAAATCCACGCGAGACGAGTGCTCGGGTCAGAACCTGCAACGTGACTCCTTTTCTTTTTTTAATTTAGATCCAAAAAGCTTGACAGATGGCATATTTATCGCTCCATAGAGCCATTCGCGAGATCCTGTCAAGACTGTTCCTGCCTTTTTTTAAAAGGCCAAGGTATCGAGCCCATACAACCATGACAGACGTAAACAGTTTCAAATTTTCGATTAAAATGTTTAGTAAATAACGAAATATTCCATCAAAAGATGCACTGGCATCTTTTTGATTATCTTTTCCCTCTTTATTATTTTAAAGATAGACTTTTAAAATTTTTTACCTTTATTCACGCAGACTGTAGCGCCATCTATCGATCCTCTAGAAAACCAAAAGAAAAACGCTCACTAATTACATTCCTAATAGTGGATAATTTTGTGATCGGAACATAATATGCATATGCGTCATACATCCTTTTCTTTGGCAGCGGTTTCAGGGTTGAATGTAGGATCCAGTCCTAATTTCTTCATCTCCACTGCCATTTCGAATAAATAGTCGTAGCATTCGGTCCTGAAATTATTTGAAATAATTATATTAATTATAGTTTAATGTTTACCTTGCTTACGTGTACGTGTAAGACTCGGCGGACATCTAGCGGAGAATTGTTCGAGCAGTTTTAATTAATCATTTGATACTGAACTCAATGGACATTGAAATAAGAGTTGAAAATAGCTTGCAGCATCTCCCCTGTGCCTGTGACGTGTTCGCATTATTTCTTGCACGCTATTTTCAATTATATTTCAATAGTCATTGAGTTATGGGTAAGGGAAAAGGAATAAAACCTCAGAACATCCACGTTTCACTAGTAGTGCCGAAACTCTGTTCAGTGTGACGGGTAATGAGCCCGTCGTAATAATAGATAGGCTTGATGTGCCACTGAGGTTTTGAGACTATCATTGAGAAAGCCTGATCGTCCCCTTAAAAAACGTCAGCATATTAGGAAAGACCTTATATGTACAGCTTGGCAATAAAGAGTAGAAAACGGAGACAGCAGAAACAAAATATTTTATACGAGCGTTAACCCGCGACTTTGTCCGCACAAATTATATACCAGATTTTAAGTCAGATCATAAGCTATCAAACAAAAAAAGTTTCATCAAAATCGGTTCAGTAGTTTTTGTGTGATACTCGTTCAAACAAACACACAAACAAACAGACAGACAAAAAATCAAAAAATTGGTGAAATGGAATCAGGGACCTAAAAACCATATCGTAACTTCTTTTTTGTTAATATCTTCAATGTACAGACAAACTTCCTGTTACAGTTTTATAATAGTATAGATACAGGGTCCTTCTTAATATGCTGACACTTTTTTAAGGGAATGATCAGACCGTCAAACCATTCCCATACATTTGGCTCGAGTATTCTTGCAGTTTTTTATGGAACAACTGTTATTATTTTCGATGTTGGTGCCATAGAGAAAGTTGTTCAGTTTGACGATCTGATTTAAAACTTTTAACGGGGTTGTTGAGACCATCAAACTGAACAACTTTTACTATGGGACCAAAATCGAAATCGCAAAAAAAAATCTTTTATCCCATACATTTAGCTCGAATAGAACTGTAGTTTAGTATGGAGCATCGCATCATGGCGATTATAAACCTCACCATTTTGGGGGAGGCCTATATAGGCCTTACATGTGTACAGCAGTGGACGTCTTTTGGCTGATATGATGATGATGATGATAGAACATTCGATTTTTTTTCGCTATTTAGATATTGGTCCCATAGTGAAAGTTGTTCAGTTTGATGGTCTTAAACACCTTAAATGTTTATTTGTATTTTTGTAACACCTTGTATAATATTATGTTTTAGATTTTAGTATAAAACCTTGGACGATCTTGCCAGAATATGCCAAAGAAAGTGACGCTCCAATTATTTTTAAACTGTTTACAGCTAAGTGTTGCCTCAGGTCTTTTTAATTACAAAAAAAATATTAAAACCCAAGTCAAAAAAAAATGTCTTTAATTTTTAAATTTTGAGGTTACTGCTTTTTCTATACTGTCATCGGTAGTTCTTTCTAATTAGTCTGTGACTGTCATGTTATCACCTTTTTAGTTCAATACCTATACGTAATAGTTAGACTGTCTAAAGTTGCCATACAAAGCTATAAGACCCTGGTCAGCTCATCTGGTCATATGGTTTTGTATAGCAGCTTTAGACAGTCTTACGTATGGGTATTTAACTAAGGTGAAGAACATGACAGTAAGTAGAAAAAAAAAACGGTGACGTCGAAATTTAAATTCAGACATTTTTTTTTTTTTTGCTACGGCTGTTTGTGATCTTTAATAAGACTTGGGTTTTCATATTAGTAATTTCGTATCCTACAACAATATTAAAACGGCAATCGGTAATCTTTTTTTGTTATTAAATAGTCCCGGGGCTACAGTACTATAATGATTATTTTTCGTGCTTACATAGTCTTGGCCTGCTGCCACGTATCGCCCCACACATAGACGCCATGTCTCCTAACCAGTACCGCACTGGTGCCGGGGTACTTTCTCAACGCTTCGGCCATGCTGCCCGCCAGGTCCCGCTCGAACGGAGTGTTCTCTATTATGGGTACAACCAGCTTCTCGTCGTAGCGGAGGAAGCGACCGAGTTCCGCGTCTTTTATACCCTGCAATAAACAGGTTAATGTATGAAACAGTAGATTTTTTTCGAGATTTCAACGTTGGACCAATAGTAAAAGTTGTTTAGTTTGATGGTCTGAAGCTCCCCATAAAGTATGACACGCATAATTAAGTATACAGGATGAACGAAAAGTATTATTAACCTTTAAACCACATACTCTACCTAGCGTGGCGGAAGATTTTCCCTTTTCAATGGAGGAACCATCCACCTTTATTTCCTCCATAGTTGCATTTATGTTTTCTCAAACATTATCTTCAAGTTTGTAATACGAACCTTGTTCATCTGCTGGTGCGGTGACGGAAGATCTTCCCTTTTCAATGGAGGAACCTTCCACCTTAGTTCCTGCGTATTTTAATTTATGATTTCTCAAACATTGTCTTCAAGTTTGTAGTAATACTAACCTTGATCATCTCCTGATGCGTGATAACAAACTCCTTGTCAAACAGCAAGGTGCAGCGCACGGCGTGTGGCGAGTGCGTGTGTATGACTGCGCCCGCGCCGCGCTCTCGGTACGCTATCAAAAAAAGTGGGGTGCATTGACTTTTCTTCAGTCTGGAAATAAGTTTGACTTGATTGATTTTAGCATATTTAAGGGGTCGTCCATTAATTCAGTGAGGTGAGGTGATTTAGTCGATTTTTGGATGAAAATGTTGTTTTTTTTAAATTTATTTATCAAATACATAAACAAACATCTTATGAACTAAAAGCATTGATAAACCTGATATTAGGTTTGTCCCAATGCAGAAGCATCAGTCATAATAACATCGATAGCAAAAGTAGGCAAACAGGTAGATAGGTACATAACTACAGTACAGTAGTTACTCTCTTAGGATCCATTAAACATTAATAATTATCCTACTGTTTTTTTGGAGGAGGTAGCTCCAAGTCCTGATCGTCAATAGTCTGCACAAACAGGTCATCTGACTTCATCCGCTCCTTCTGTACTCCCGATGGCGCTATATAGATTTTGTTCCTGGAATATCGAACCAAATAATATAAAGCGGCCGTAGCATGATATCGCACTATCGCGTCTTAGCTATATTTCTATTTGCGCGCGAACGAACGTGATAGAAGGCGTGATATAGCCTTTTCGCACGCATCATGCTACGGCCGCTGCATGTAAATTTAAATGCGTCACATATTTTAGGGATGCATAGCTGGTTGTATACGTTATACACGTTGTATACGTCCCACTGCAGGGCATAGGCATACCCTCAGGGAGGGTGTAAGGGCGTTAGTCGACCACGCGTGCCCAATGCGGATTGGTAGACTTCACACACGCATCCGAATTTCTTCTTCAGCATGTACAGGTTTTCTTCACCATTTGAGAGTAAGTCAGTATTACACTGTTACATAAAAATAAATTAGAAAAACCCATGTAGGTATAGGAATCAAGATCACCACTTTGTCCTACCACTGTACAGGGTACATTTTATACCACTGCGGATAACTTCAGCATGTATTCTACTCATACTCAAACTAAACAACTTTCACTATAGAGCCATGATTGAAATTGTGATAAAAATGTTTCAAACCACTTTATTTCTAACAAATCTTTATTTTGATTTAATGTGGAATCACACCCGAACGCAATACAATCAGTTCGAACCAATGTGGTATGTGCGCGCTCACAAGTATAAATATTGACATTGTTGCCGGCGAGTACCCAAAGTCTTAGTTTCGGTACCGCGCACAGGCAGAGGGGGCCGAGACGCGCTCCTCCCGCGCCCCGCACCCCACGCACGATAGACCTGTCGCGATAGCTAAGCGCGCTTACTATTACGTTATATGTGTAGGTATGTACTTTGTTAGAAATTTTGTTAGTATTCTTATATAAATCTAGACGCAAATTAAAAATCTTAACAATAAAAAAAAAAAGAAAAAACTATTATTAGAATTATATTATACTATGCCTATAATAAGCATGCTCATTTTCTAGCAAGCCCAAAAATCAACCGTCATCCGCTGAGGGTTCTGTGCTCTTAAGCATATCTATCTATACTATTATAAAACTGTAACAGGAAATTTGTCTGTACATTGAAATTATTACCAAAAAAAAAAGTTACGATATGGTTTTTAGGTGTCTCTGATTCCATTTCACCAATTTTTGGATTTTTTGTCTGTCTGTTTGTTTGTGTGTTTGTTTGTTTGAACGAGTATCACGCAAAAACTACTGAACCGATTTTGATGAAACTTTTTTTGTTTGATAGCTTATGATCTGACTTAAAATCTGGTATATAATTTGTGCGGACGAAGTCGCGGGTTAACGCTCGTTTAATCATAAGCATGCGTACAGTTGAAAAGCATACACGATTCAGGAGTATGCTGAAAAGCTGAAAACGAGTATGGTTTTCGCAAGCAAATGTATAATACAGTTAAAGAACATACTCATTTTAAGTATACTTATAAGCAGCTTTCTGCCATACTATTCTATTCTAATTTTAAAACTATAGCGACCATCTTGGTTTTAGATAATTTAGGCAATATCTAGTTTATGTAGCAAGTTCTTGACGTTGTACGGTTATAATAATAAGTGAATTCTGGTGACTTCCAATGGTTGTTTTTAGAAAAGAACACTATCCTGAGCCACCGCTGGAGCTTTGTTGTAGGCCCGGGAGGGGGCAACCGACGACCGACACGCGACGTGACCACCCAATAGCAGACCTTCAATGTGTGAAGCTATTATAGACCACGTCTATCTATTCTGTACCTTTAGTACAGGTGTACCAGGTTTATAAGTCTCACCGATGTACCTGTGCAGTTGACAAATTTTAAAAGCGCACGATATTATATTGACCAATCAAGATGTGCCTTTTGTATTTCCTGATTGATTGCTCTCTGTATACTCTGTTTTTTTGGTGTCAAATAAAGTATAATTGATTGATTGATTGATGTGACACCTTGCCGCTATTGGCTTATTGCTTTCGCTGCTGAAGCATCCTTAAGTCTGCTATTCGAGTTGGAGGGAGATAGAGAATACCCGATTTTGCACTGCTCTCCACAGACGAAGATTGACGAGCGGAATTATTTTCCTGATCGTTCTGTACCTACATACTTAGTCGTTTTAAGCATGCAAATAAACATTACTTTTTTAGTAGCATGTCTGTCTGTATGTTTACTTACCCCTCTTTTATAGAAATTCCACCACCTGTTCCTGTTACCCATCCTAAATGGTAAAACTGATTGCAAAGTTCTGGTATTAGCTTCCTTGGATGTTCCTGGAAAGTTAACAATGAATGAAATATGAACAATCACAATTTTCGAGGGAACATGAAATCCGCAACGTTCGATTTGATTCCCCATAACCTTAGATTCTTGATTGTTGAAAATCATGAAAAGTAGTCTCGTGTGAACCTCAAAAGAAATAAATTCGAAGTTATTGTTCCTCAATTGTAAGCTGTCTCATTTAGTGAAAAGGTGTAAAAAATTTTATGTAAATACACATGATTAATAACGTGGCAGAGGGGAAATGCAAGGCTGGTCCCGATCTTGTTGTGGGGGCTGGCAAGCCAGCAACACTTAGACCCAGTGGGATCTTAGACCAGGACCAGTTATTTAGGCTGGTCGTAGAAATGGTCTAATGCGGGCACTACATTCTCGCCGAGAACAAGAGTGTGGATGCCCTTCATTGTTCTCGTGGCGTTATAAGCCGTAGTAATTTTCCTTCTCGTTTTCGTTCTCGCGAGAGTGAAGTGCCTGCTTGAGGGGCGACGCCAAGCTCGCGCAACTCTCTAAAAAAAAAGGTTATATGAAACATGCACCGCCGCCATTAAATTTCTTTGAACGGTTGCACATGTTTCATACATACTGGATCATCGGTCACGACCAGTTTTTAATATGGAAGTCCGGACTCTCATAACAAAGTGAGTTTCTCTTTGGGCGATGCCATGACCCCACCCATAGAGAATGGAATCACTTCATTTTAAGAGACCGCACTGTCTAACTAGCTTCGAAATTCGACCAAGGCTTCGAAATACAAAATAGTATAAAACTAGGGCATTCTACCTTTGAAGCCCATTTTAGGGCATTTCAAACAATCACGATTTTGTTCTGTGTGTCACGGCACTGACCCCACTCTCATAATTATCATATCTGAAATGAGTCCGCAACGGATCCTCGCACCGATCATCTTCCTACCACATCTCAGGTGGAAAAGCAGCTTAAAATGTAGGTAAATAGGAACAAAAGAGTAGGCAAAGAAGTAGTCACATAGGTAGTCAAATAAAGTAAAAACTTACTGCGTCCAGTTCAGACATTATTTCTGATATTATTTTAAAGGTTTACGCTAAAAAATGATGAAAACAACAGATACTTCTTATCAATATTGACATATCTTATCAGCAAGTCAGTGGTCTTGAACTCGAACGTCAAAATGTGAAATCGGTAAAGTTGCCCACAAATATCGGTAGATTTGTACCAAAAGTCGGTAAATGTTTAAAAAACTTTTTAAACATTAACGTGGTTAGATATATATCTCCAAATAACAAATTTTTAGATTTTTTGTCTGTTGGTTTGTTCGAGCATCACGCAAAAACTACTGAACTGATTTTGAGGAAACTTTTTTGTTTGAAATCTTATGATTAATGTTGTTGTTAAAATATATTAGAGCGGACGAAGTCGTGGGTAAAAGCTCGTAACGTGTTTTTTTTTAATTAGTTACAACTTACATTTTATAAAGACATACCTAGGAACCTAAAATATATTTAAGATCATCGGTTTTTACTCAAGTTTTTATCTCAGTTGATGATCAATGAGGGATTTTCCGAAAGCCATTAAAAAAGAAAAAGTAGTTCTCAATGGCTCGTTAGATGGCGTTGACCAGAGAGGGGTCGATTAGGTATATGAGCAAATATATTAATTAATAATAAAAATAAACAGTACTCACGGCCACACATCAAGCTACGCAAAACCAATATAAGCTGACCGCGCGTAGGAGGAATAACGTATAACGTCGCGCAGCCAGCTTATTTTGGTTTCGTGTAGCTTGATGGGTTGCCGTATGTACAAACCCTTTCTTATTGTTTTTAGTTTATTATTATTAACGATCTGGATGTTATTGTCTGTCAACAACGAATAAAGTATCAGACATGGCTGTATGGGCTTCGTATCCATTTTGAATATACGAACAATATTTAAATTGGTCTTTTCACTTTTCAATTTTCTTTGCATTGCTCGTAGAGAGAGTAAGTTTTTCATTCACGGAATCTGACGTCTCCGTTGACGAAGTAACTACTAGTACCAAAGAGTAATATAAGTATACTAGTACCTAGCGATTTCAAATTTTCCGGTTTATTTTTGTTGAAATTCTCAGTTTTTGTCTTTCTTTTAGGTTTTGTTCGTATATTCAAAATGGATACGAAGCCCATACAGCCTCGTCCGTTATGTCCGTTATGCAACCTCCGCGTGGTCAGCTTTTGTTGCTTTTGTATAACTTGATGTGTCGCTGACTTGATTCGTTTTTTACAGACAATATCACCGATATTGTTAATAAAAAACCAACAACAATATGAAAGGGTTTATACTGTGTCTCAATATTAATAATATAAATTAATATATTTGCTCATACCCAATCGACCCCTCTCTGGTCAACGCCATCTATCGAGAAATTAGGAACTAAACTTTTTTTTCTTCTGGAAAATCCCTCATTCATCCATACAGTTGTGAACATTGCACTACTTTTCTCTACGTGAAACGGGTGAAAAATTAATTGATCTGAGGGTGAAACCTGGGTGAAACAAAAGAAGTCTCGTTCAGTTCCCGCGAAAGTGTTAATAGATGGCAGCACATTCTATGCAAACTGAATCGGAAAAAGCCACCAAAAGGCGACTGTCCCTCGCCTGGAGCACTTTAGTATTTTTTTGTATTTCTGCTCAGATCAATTAATATTTCGAGTATGTGTGTGGATTGCATCAGGAATCCTGATTCGATTCAGGTTTCCGTTTCGCGATTCCGGATGTATGGGGCGGACCTTATTCTGTATAGTCTCTTTGCGTGCTTCTTATTTTTAAAAACGTCATCTTACCAAAAAAAAAATTTATTAATCAATCAAGCTAAGTTTGTAAGCATGTAAAAGTCAAAATTTGAAATACAAATGAACAAAATATTTAAAAATGCTATGATCGAAGACCATGCTAAATAAGTCGAATCAATTGTATCTGTAAAACCTTCAAATTTTAAATTTACTAAGTAAGTTTTATACATATCTTATAATAGGTATAATTATAATAAGATAGGGAAGTACCTATTTTACCGTAAATGGTAGGTGTTTTTAAAAGAACCTATCTACCATGTCATGCGGTGATGAGCACCACCTGCCAGGATATCCGGCGGACGACCGAGATTACTTCGTAACACTAACTAAAACCAATCGGATAAGCATAATTTTTTCATAAGCTCGAATGTGATATTTTGGTTTAGATGAATGAAACCTATGTCTGTTTTGTCTTTTAAGTATATATATGTAAATATAGCATAGCTCTAATAAGTAGTATATTTCAACGTGACTACTTTCATAGTAAAAAAGTTTCCGCTGGCTGATTGATTCTTATCAACAGAACTTTTAACTTTCTTGAACTTTTTCTTTTTTTCAAAAATGGTACCTACCAAAAATCATCATGGTAAAGGTACTTGCGGCAAGATTTTGCTAGGCGACCCGACGACGGCGTTGTATGAACCCCTGACTTTCACTTGAATTACATTATGTTCGCCAAACAAATAAGTAGGTGCATAATTTTACGGACGGATCTTAGAACTTATATTATAAGAGGGTGGAGAAACAGGCCCTAAGAATATTATTATTGTAATCTGCAGAATATAAATTAAGTATAATTCACAAAAATGCGAGGAATACCAGATTGTCTGAACCGTCGCTACAGAGAACTAGATGAGCTGGTGAACGAATTAAGCTCATCGATGGCGGATCGAAGGTCAAACTTGGACATCCCTGGACAGGACAGTCAGGATCCGGGGATAAAGCTGATGTGTAACTTCTGGAATATCCTCAAAGAAGCACCGGATTGTGATTTGCCGGTAAATATCGTTTTCATTTTCTGCCGACGGGAAATTTTTACATGTGGGATATAAGTAACCTTTACGATCTGATGTGCGGTTTTTTTAACTCATTCTTTGAACTCAGCAGTTGAAAATGTCAATATTACTATGGAGATACGCATCTTTCTACTGCTGATTTGACTTTGAAAAATCGCACTCCTGGAGTATGATTTTTGAATGTCAAATTAGCAGTAGAAAGATGCTTATTATCTCCATACATTTTCAACGTATGTGATTCAAAAATCGCACTCTAGAGTCAGTAATTACAGGAAGCCTAAAGAGCAGAGAGTTATAAGTACTTATGTTATAATTATAATCTACTTCCTACTTAATTTAGGTTGATTATTATTTGAACTTCTTTTGCTGCGCGCCGTTATCAGTTAGGTGTATCTTTTGTTCTATGGTCTCTTTTAAGAAGGATTTTACCTATCTAATCAGGCCATCAATCCAGCCCTAAAAAAAGGTAGGTAGGGTTTACATATCAGAAAGCCAAAAATTCATTGATCAAATTTTAATTGAACTTCGAACAAAATACAAAATTTTAAAAGACCAATCGGATATTTGATCAAAAGTACGAAAGGCCAAAAGTTGATACATCAAAATTTAAAAGGTAAAAAAGACGATTGGCGAAATTTTAAATTGTCAAAAGGATTATGGACTGTATCGTTCAACACCAATGAGCTTTATTCATAAGCCTACACGCGCTGTCCGTTCGTCCGTCTCGTCTGTCCATCCTGTCCGCTAACGCCGGCGTGGGTGGTAAGTGACTCAGGCCTTGAGCTAGGTGTTGCCTTGTACCATTCCATAGTGAAAACTGACCCGCGTAGTTCAATTTCATAGTACGAACCGCGTGCCAAAGGACAATGGGCAAAAATGTATGAAATGTGGTACCCGCCCCAATAGACATAATATATATCAGATTTTAAAGGTTACTTTATGTACATCAATGTGTACTAGGACGCTTGTCATCATTCGCTGTGGGAACGGAGCTATTCGTGATGATTCTTTAATTATTTTTTTTGGTTTTTCGACATTATTAGGCAATTATTTTTTTAATGTCATTATTACAATTATATATACATATTATATACATAATATGCTTATTATATATTATTTTTTTAATGTATTTTATTTAATATATTAAAAATAATATGTTAAATGTGGAGATTTTTTAAATGGCGTTTAGATTTATATAAGAACGTTTATTAAAATGTAATGCTGTAAATCTTCCTAAAATAAATAAATAAATAAATGTACTATAATATTACACTAATTGCTACGAACTATTAATTAAACTACTATTTTTTTGTAAACTTATGTAATTAACCATGTAACGTCTATTGTCTGTTTTTACCAAATAAATAAAATAGAACTGCATATATTCTTAAAATAATTCCTATTATATTTATTACATTGACGACAACCGACGGTTATAAGAAGAGGAATGTGAGCGCGCGGCTATATCCCAGCTAGGAGTGGTGGGGAGCGATGCGCTTGGGCAGTTTAGCGCGTCATCGGATCGGCTCCTTCACTCCAGTCGTTCAATCGTACCGTACGAAAGACGACGTCCCGCTGCTGTTAATCAGAATACGTTCTCATCTCGCTTTTATCACCGACCCCTGCACCTCTTTTTGGACATTTTCTACCTGCTTTAAACGTTGACCTCGGCTTGTGAAGTGTTTTTGTGAATTTCGTTACCGATTTGGACTGTTGCAATGGAACAACATAGCAATTGTGTGGTGTGCCGGCGAGGCCTACATAATGCAAGATACCAGCGACATGTTTTGACCGATGACCTCCCAAGGACACGACCAGCGTTTGCGGCGTACATACAAGAACATGCTGAATTGGAGGTTAGTACCCACTTCGTTATACTATTTAAATGTGTCACAGGTGATTCTCCTTATTACGAAATTGTTAGCAGTGTTAGAAAATGACGCTCTTTTGAAAAGCGTGTGATTGTCATACCGCATTAACAACGAACGCCATAACATATCTTCTCTTAGCTTCACTTTTTCATGTTAGAAAATAGCGCTCTTTTGAAAAGCGTATGATTGTCAACTGTCATGCAGCTTGAATGTAATTGGTCTTAAACTACAAACGCCATACCATATCTTCTCTAAGCTTTACTTTTTCAATGTTTCTAAGCTACGTTTAGCAACATTAAATAACGGATTACAATAAGACTCATGAACATTTCACTGGATAAACACGTATTAACTATTAAGTTTTGGAAGTATGTTCTAGAGTGTTATCAAAAACGTTTCCTAATATAGTGTATGGATAGGGCAATCCGCCTGCGTACGAAACTCCAACCTCGTTTTATCAGTTCACGGAATTCAGGTGTTCTGTCCGTACCAGTAGTGATTCACTAAATAACAAAACATTTTGGCATTTATTGTGCACGTGGACAGTAAAACAAATGAAGGACGGAAATATGCGCCGACCGATGCGTGAACCGGTTCTGATAAGCACTAAAAGGGTCAACATTTTCTACCTGCTTACATTATTGTTTCGAATTATTACGATTATGTGGCATCGTTCTATACTATTATCTCGCTGGAAACTCGGTCATAAATCATCGGAGTATGCACCGAGTAAATAATCCTACTATAGATACCTACTGACCGGACCGAATTAGGTTTTTATGACAAAACGTTATCAAGCCAGAGTAAATAAAAAAACATCTACATCGTATTTTACCCTTTTCAGGTGGCGTTCAACAATACTCGATGTGTCTGTCATCGATGTTGGCAGAGAATTGAGAACGCTGTTAGACACAATGACGACGTGGTACCTGCTATACCAGAAGCAGAACCAAATGCCCAGGAACTTCAGGTTCCAGACTACGTTCGAGCCCCAAACACACCAAGGCATTGTATATTCAACGATTGCCGAAACCCAACCCGTAATCGCATACCTGAGACTATCAAACTTAATATGTTTTGTGAACATAAGTTATATATTCCTGAGGGCGCTAGAGTGTGCAGCCAACACCTTGAGAGCAACATCTGGGATGAACTGCCTCAATCTTGCAATGTCACTCATCATTTCAATGCACAACAATTTACAGACGTCTGTGACATGATGAGAAGGGCTTTAGAACGTGGACCTAGGCTCGACTTTAACACAAGAGGTTCATTGAGCAATGAAGAAATGCATTTTTGGACCGGACGTAATGGCGAACAGTTCGATGCCATACTGGATCAGGTGCCTTCTCTAAGTGAGAGATGCAAGGAACCAAGAACTGCATTAGGTATATACCTTACAAAACTACGTACCGGAGATTCCGATGAGAGATTGGCAACATTATTTAATGTGTCTCGAAGAAAACTGGAGCGTTTATTAGCTATTGTGCGTGAATGCCTAGCTAATGAATATGTAGTATTACATTTGGGACTGGACCACATCAATAGAAATGAGGTATTAGAAAGAAACCTCACAATTCCTAAAGCTTTGTTTGGTAACGAAGAAAATGATAAAGTGATACTAATATATGATGGCACTTATATTTACATAAACAAAAGCTCGAACTTTTTATTTCAAAGACAATCATACAGTTTGCACAAATTCCAAAATCTTTTAAAACCTTTTTTGATAGTATGCACTGATGGATACATTCTTGACGTACTGGGTCCATACGCTGCAACAAAGACTGATGCAAATATAATGAGTGATATAATGAACAATGGAGAGAATCCTTTACATTTCTTCCTGCAAGCAAACGATGTGTTTATATTGGACCGAGGATTCAGAGATAGTTTGAACGATATTGAAGCATGTGGCTATGAATCATACATGCCTCCAACAAAAGATAGAAACGAGACACAGCTGACTACTGAGCAGGCCAATGAAGCTAGATCGGTGACGATATGTCGATGGGTTGTGGAAGTAGTGAATGGAAAGTTCAAGCGAGATTTTAAGCTCTTACGGCAAAAATATTTCAATAGAGCTCTTCCACACATGTTCACTGATTTTAAAATCGCCGCTGCTATTATAAATCATTTTCACGAACCCATCGCCGATAGTAATAATGTAGAATCCTATTTAAATATCATCCGAAACAAAATGGATTCCCCAAACCTTCTGCACAATTATGTAGAGAGGAAAAGATTAAACAACAGAAGAGCAGATTTTCTAAGAATAGAAGCAAATAATGTTCAGAATTTCCCACATCTAACAGAAGAGCATGTCATTTTGCTTTCTTTAGGTACATACCAATTAAAGCTTGCGAGATCATATTGCAGTGAGCATTTAAGGAATGGCTTATATTCAATCGAAATATACAGAGAAAACGCTCTGGAAGACTTGCCAGACTACGGCATTAACGAAGATGTTTGGCTGTTACGTGGGCGCGTACAGTCACGCCACAGGAGATCGAAAACGTACTATTGTTATGTTTTAGTAAAAAACAATAACACAAATAATGACAACGATATCGTGCAACATTATTGTACTTGCCTCACTGGACGACGTACAATGGGCACTTGTGCTCATATTATTTCAATTATCTGGTATCTTGGATATGCGAGACATGAAGGTTTTACTGCCCCTGCATCATTTCTAAATGATGTAATTGTAGATGGTCTTGAATGAAAATAAATGTCATTTCGAATTAAATCTTTAGTTTTTTTTATTTTCAATAATATTACTCGAACATAGTACTGCAACGTATTATTTAGTGTACCACAACAACACGATAATACAATGTTGGTATACCACATAATTAATATATATTACTAGTGGACCCGTGCGGCTTCGCCCGCTGCCCAACTCCCTTTATAATATGTAGCCTATATTCCAAGTTTCATCGAAATAGGTCCAGCCGTTTTCGAGTTATAAGTGTTCGAACCAACCCGGCTGTTTTATATATATATATAAATATATTGATTTTTTATTTTCAATAGTATTACTCGAGCATAGTATTGAGCATAGTATTGCAACGTATTATTTAGAGTACCACAACAACACAATAATACAATGTTAGTATACCACATAATTAATATATATTACTAGTGGACCCGTGCGGCTTCGCCCGCTACCCAGCTCTCTTTATAATATGTAGCCTATATGTTAATCCAGGTAATGAACTATCTATATTCCAAGTTTCATCGAAATCGGTTCAGCCGTTTTCGAGTTATAAGTGTTCGAACCAACCCGGCTGTTTTATATATATAATAGATTGTTATTAACTATTATTATATATTTTTTATTGTTATCATATTGTTTTATTATTATTATATAACATTCTGGCATAAAAGTATTTTATTACAAATATAAATAGCAATAATAGACACCATGTGCCATTTTAATTAATTTTTTTTTCTATAAAACTTGTCATTTTCATATTGGTATATCTCCGAACTCACAATGATTTGGATCAAGCGGTCTTATTAAACATTGGTGGTCATAAAAAGACCCATCGAACGTAACTACAGTCATTGCTATTGGAGCGGGTACCAAAATGCCCATTCTCCTTTGTTCAATTTTCGGGATCCTAGGTGCAAGCCCGACACACCATTGACTGGGTTTTGTTATTTGTTGTTTTAACTTAGAATAGGCACTATACTAAAATCTCACCAAGATTGACACATGTATGTATTATTGTATATGACAGAGCAAAGACAGAAAACTTTAGAAAAAAACATTTGTTGTATTGTACGGGAATGAGAACCGCTCTAAATTTAAAATTTTTTGTGTTTTTATTATTTGTTAGCAAATCCGCCATAATAAAGCATATTCTGTGAAAGTTTGAACCATATAATTACAAAAGATTGCCCTTTATAGTTAGGACAGACAGAAGAACGGACGGACAGCGTAGGCTTATTAATAAGGCCCCGTTAGCGTTGAACGATTCGGTCAATAATCCTTCTGACCATTTAAAATTTGATATTTCAACCTTTTGATCTTTCGTTCATTTGGCCTTTGAGCTATTTGGCCAATAGTCTTTTTGACCTTTTAAATTTTGGTGTATCAACTTTTGGCCATTCGTACTTTTGGCATTTCGTTCGTTGTTCTTTTAAAATTTGGTCAATGAATTTTTGACTTTTTGATATGTAACCGTAGGTAGTTACGGCCACTGAACAGAGCAAATAAATAAATAAATATCTTGGACATTGTCACACAAATTATCTAGTCACATTTAAAGTACCTGGACTTATATTATGATGACTAGACAACGATATAGAATATATATATAGATACAAACATCCATGACTCGGGTACAAATATTCATATTCATCATAATAAATATTTGTCCCTTACGGGATTCGAACCCGCGACCCTCGGCACAGCAGGCAGGTTCACTAAATCGACCAGACGTGCTATTTTTGAATCGTGAAATTCAAAATCGTTTTTTACAAATTTTACAGCTTGAAAGCTTAAATATATAACATCAGCCTATCAAGCTAACCGTGTCCCTGTGAACAATGGATCGGAGGCCAAACGCATGCCCATTCTAAATAAAAACCATTATTATCACAGCATGCGGTACACCAGCGAATGTGCATCAAGGAGGAGGAGAGTTCTACTAGCTGTTGCATTCCAGCACAACACTTCACCTGCTACATGGCTCGTCCGACCAAGAAACCAAGAATGAAGTAATTCTCATTCTCTATTATATCTGTACCTAGATTCTTTTAAGGGAATCAGATCATCATACTAAACAACTTTTTTATGGGACCAGCATCGAAATCGCGGAAAAAATCAGGTGTCCCATACATTCAGGTAGAGTTAGGTTTGCAAGTTTGTATTGGTCAGCAGATTTTTATCTCGATTTTGTATTTGATCCCATAAAGAAAGATGTTCAGTTTGATGGTCTGATCATCTACATAAAATAGTTTCAGCATATTTTGTTAGAACTTATATACGTCTACGTAGATAGATTAACGTCGGTGGCACGTTGCGGAGAGGTATGAACAGTCAATCATGAGGACCGGGTTCAAATCCGCACGGACGCCATGCCATCTCATGAGTGGAACTTATTACGTTACGTAATGTGGACTGCGCTCTCAAACGGTGAAGGAAAACATTGTGAGGAAACCTGCATACGCTGAAGAAGAAATTCTGATGCGTATTCGACCAATCCGCATTGTGCACGCGTGGTGGACTGATGCCCGTAGACCTCACAAATTTTCCCTTCCTGAGGGTAAAAACCCAAATTACCCTGCCTGCGTTCTGCAGTGGGTCATATACGTATAGGCTGATGATAATGGTGATGATCGGTAGATTACAATTTACAATGACCTATACTGAAATAAATAAATAAATATCTTGGACATTGCCACACAAATTATCTAGTCACATTTAAAGTGCCAGAATCTAGCTTGGACTTGTATTATGATGACTAGACAACGTTATAGAATCATGACTCGTCCATGACTCAATAATTAATTCACGAGTAAATACTTTTAGATCATGTAGTTGGTTGTTACTCTGTTTTTTTTGGTGTCAAATAAAGTATAATTGATTGATTGATTGGATGCAGAACATCTCAGAAAAATAAATGCTTAGTTAATTTCTCATAAAATATAATCTGGTATTCTACCTAAGTACCTGCTACTTAATTACTGCAATTCTACTTTAACTCTCATGTGAACAAACTTGTTTTTACGGAAAAAAGAATATAACCTACCTAATAATTTTCATGGAGTGAAATAAATTGTGTGTGAAAAAAAAAGTAAAAAGTGTGTGAAGTAAAGTGGGTTACTTTTATAATATTAGCCAGCACCTCCCCTAATAATAAATTTATGTAATTATAGGCACTTTCCACTACTTAGGTATAGTATAAGATATATAAAGAGATAGACGCACTTTTTTATATCATCAGCTGCAAGGCTCAGTATTCATAAGAGCATCTCAGTGATGGGGATGGACCAGGTCTACCTGCGTAACTCCAGGCGGTTTAGGAGTGACAGCCGTTCAAAGGTCTGTTATGGCTTTAAAAATATAATATGCATGAATATGTTGGTATTATTGTAATATGCACTGTAGCTATGAAAACAATACAAAAACTGACATGGTCAGACGGTTTAGAAGTTACATCCGTTTATAGGTCCGAGCTTTTAATTAGTATTAAAAATAAAAAAAAATGTTTATTATTTCTCAATATTTGTACATAATTTGAGCTGAGATCCACCCTTCGAGCATGATAAGTGCTTGTATTGGGAGGAACTCGCTACTTCCCACGGTTACAAATCACTTAGGAATATTGAGACAAACCAAATAGGTAACAATTTCAAATTTTTTAAGAATAATATTTATTAATCCACAAAAAAAAAAAAAAAGTAGGTAAGTAAGTATTCAGGCATATTGTATGAATTAACATAATTAGGATTAAGACTTGACAAAGGGTCCGCCCCACCACCCCCAAGCACACCCTCAACAGCCCATCCGACAGATCGCTGCACATAACTCGTATGAAAGATGTGGAACGAGCCGTCAGACAAGATATCAAGAACCCACTTAGAAGTAGTGAAATAGGCCCCAAAAAGAGCTGAAAAGTTAATTTTGTGTGTGTTTGTGTATGTGCGCGGGGGTGTGTGGGGGTGTGTGCGGGTGTGTGTGTGTGTGTATTACAACTTGATATCAGCATCTTCAATATCTTTGTCTTTAGGATCTGCTGTTATGAGTCTGAACCAGCCAGTGGACGTGTCTCTTCAGTTTCAATAGCACCAGATGCAAACGCAGAGATACCTATCGACAAAGTCCTCGGTCATTTGAAGGTGGTAGGTATTTCTGCAACATGTCACAGATTACTAAAGTAACTTTGTAATCAATTCCTTAGAAAACGATGCCGGACGGTACACGCAAAAGTGTGCTTAGTAAAGCTTGTCTCAGCGTTGTTTTTACTTCGTACCTACAGCGCGAGACGTATGCGAGATGTTGCCGTCCGGCGCAAGTGGCAGAAATCAAGCAAACACATCACTTGCGATGCGGCAAAGTGTAGGCACAGATTTCCAATGAATTTCCGCAACATGCGAGGTGTTTATTTTTCTTGTCGGGCTTTCACCTGGATGATATCAAAAAAAGAGTACTAAGTAGGTACATACCTACCTACCTAGAGTTCTTTTGAAGTTCGATCTTGAACATTTTCTGTTTTGAAGTTTGAAGTAAGTAGTTTTTAGTTCTCAGTTTAATTTTTTTATGACCTACAGAGTTTATTAAAGTAATGTATTGTTATTCCAAAAGGCGGCATCATTTGACAAGAAATGTACCGAAAGACTAAACAATTTATTGACCACGGAAAAACTGTTAAAAACCCAAATAGAAGGTTTGGAGACAAAAGAAAAGGATGGCGTCATACTATTGAAAAAGGCTGATTGTATGTGGTCGTGTATGGACGACGCCTATAAGGAACGAATTGTTCAATCTAACGAAAGACAGAAGTTTTTACTGAAACAGGTAACGCTTGTAAAACACATATTTAGCTATATAATAGGTACAGGGTATTTTTTAAATTAAGGCGGATAACCTTACCATGTTTTCTGCTCGTCACTGAACAACTTTCAGTAAGGAGTCATCTTCGAAATCGCTTAAAAAAACTTGAAACTGCAGTACCAATTCGACCCAAATGTATGGGAAACCTGTTTTTTTCGCGATTTTGAAGTTGGCTCCGTGAAAGTTGTTCGGTATGATGAGTAGAATACACGGTGAAGTTATTCGCACTGATAAAAAATTTACCCTGTATTTAGTTATGTTATACCAAAGTATTTAACGGTTTTATAGGTCGACCAGAATCTAATGGCATAAAAAAAGTAAAAAAATATAGATTTTAACATGGTAGTATGCCATGGCCAATTTTCTTGTTTCTATGCTTGTAAGGAGGAGTGGCATCCTTTATGATTCTAAAATCCTTGGTATAGGCCCTGTACAGACTGCGACTTTTTGCAGTTAAAAAACGTGCATTTGTCAATCGCGTGAATGCATCTCTACACTAGCAATTAACAGGCGGTTTTATTGATTAAAGACGTGGTGGTCCAGTGGCGAGTAACCTTGCCTGCCGTGCAGGAGGCGATGGTTCGATCCCCATCCAGGCCGAGTCGTAACAATGAGTTTTTCGGAATTTATGTACGATTTGTAACACCATTTGGTTTTTCGGTGAAGGAAAACATCGTGAGGAAACCTGCATTCTTCAATTTCGAGGCATGTATTGTACCCACTGTCCATTACAAGTGGCGACGGGCTCACTCCCCGTCACACTGGACAGAATTTCGGTACTAGTGAAACGTGGATGTTCTGAGGTTTCAGAATATCTCGGACTACCTCCTCGGGGAATATAATGCTTATGTATTGATTCAAACGCTTGGTTGTACGCGATGAGCACGCACGTTTGTACCGATGCAGACTCCTGTATCGCGTTTTTATCGATGCACATCGAGCACTGCAAAAAGTCGCAGAGTATAATTCAATTACCTCAGTGTGGCTTACTCTTACATTTTATTTCCTTATTTGTCATGAGATTCTGGTCAACCTATACCTACTGTTCTAACTCACCCAAGTCGGTAGGTTTAGAGCTAACACAGAGAAAAAAAAATAAAAATTTCGATTCAATAGGTGCAAAAATGAGCGAGTTATTGAGGCGGGGCATACAGACAGACAGACAAAATGGACGAAAGTATACCTTATTTGACTACGGAATTGTATTCCTTGTTTGAATACGGAACCCGAAAAAAAACTGCTGTTTCATACAATACTGCGGTAGTAGGTATCTATTCGTCTCAAATGTAGGAGACAGCTGATATTTTTTTGTTTCGACTGTCTCAATAGTAAATGTTGTTCAGTTTGATCTACGAATAAAGTAGTTTGATGGTCTAAACCACCCCTCTAAATAGTGCACTGCCTTAATGGAAATGAAGTTCGCTTCCGGATACCAGTAGTACCAAATTTTTGTGTGTTGTTAGGTATGTTTTCTAGACCCTGAAACTACTATACCGTGAGACAGTCTCTAAGGTATCAGGGTCTCCAGTTATGACGTCATAAAATTTTTGTATGGGATTAAAACGATTTTTGTTCTAAAACCTATCGTGTGGGGTATCAAATGAAAGGGCTCTATGAGCCGGTTCTAAAAATATACTACACTATTACCTTTCAGCCAATAGTTTTATAAAAATCCAAAAATTATTTTCAAAACATACCAAGTTTGGGCTCCTCCAGGTAGGATACGGCTGAATAAATTTTTGTAAAACATACGCCAAACGACTTATAATATCCTCATATCAAACGTCAATAAAGCAATTTCAAAAATATTTATGTATACAATTTTTTATAAATTTTTTCATTTAATATAAAGTTAAAAAGTAATAAAAAATATTATAAAAAATAGTAAACATAAACATTTTTGAAATTGCTTTATTGACGTGTGATATGAAGATCTGTCAGGTTAGTTAACTATGAACTAGTTTTCATTGGCGCAAGACAATCTTCGATAACACTTTAGGTCGGTGCTACTAAAAACGGGGCTACGCAATTTAACCCAGCATTTGGCGCAAGTGGGCCTTAGTGTAATAAATATGTCATTTTCGTTTTAATTCATTCATCGTGCCCATTATTACTTAATGATTTTCGAGGTTTAAAAAATACTTTTCAGTTGAAAGACATAGAGACAAGCGTAAGCAAATGGCGTAAGAACAAGAAAGATGCAGAATCTCAATTAGACACATTGAATAAACAACTGATACAAGTAAGAGATAAAATAAATGAAAAGAAAAATGATATGAAATACTTAGAAATGGAAATTGCAGGGTTTAAAAAGAGAATAGAAGGTAACCAGAAAGAGACAGAAAGTTCTAAGAAGTCGCTCGGCAATAAGAAGAAAGTATCTGATGTAAGCATTGAATTGAAGATTTATTTCGTTTTTTTTTGTTAATTTTTTGACCTTTTAGTAATAACCATTATCTCGCGTTCGATAGATACATTACTGAAGTATGTTTATGCCAAATTTCAACTTAAAATGGTGACTGGTTTGAACACAGTAACCAGTTTGGTAGGACTAGGTAGCAGATTAGTGAAAAATCACAAAAAACTTGAGTAACGTAGAAAGCGTCAATTTTTTTTCAACATACTTGCTCGTAAAGTGGCTCTTATTGCACCGCTTTTAGGTACATAATGCAGCTTATAGAACACGCGTGCGAAAATGATTACATTACCGCACTAGCACAGTAAAAGAAAGAGTATCTATTACTACATATAGTACGGACACTCTCTTCCTCCCGCCAACTTTTTACCTAACCCCCTCTATTGCCCTCTGGTTACCCGGCAGTTACCTAAGAAGAAGTCTAGGTTCAATTTCTTTGGTTTCGCATGTGCTGACGTCATCTTATCAATTTAAATTTTTTGTATGCAGTGTCCGGGCTGTGGCACTAGTGCGGTAATATTACTTTTTTTTCTATAGTTTGTTTTTAAATCTCAGCAAAGAGTTTTTCTGTAAAAAATAATCAGTTTTACTTAAAATAAGATAAATATATAAACGCTTCATTTCATCAAACAATTTATTTTAGTTAACAAATTAACATTAATTTGTGATATAAATACATAAATATTAAGTTTATAACGTTTTTAATATTATTTTGTTGGCAACAAAATATCGCTGGTTGAATGTCGGTTAACGTCTTTGCCTCTTCGTCGACCTGCGCGCGCGTACAAAAGTACGGAACGCAAAAAAAAGAAGCCTCCTCCTCCTCGCAAGTATGTTAAAAAACATCGTATGAAACGCGTGAGCGTTGGTCATTACAGCCCTAGGCTAGTATGCATCACTCGCCTGGCGGCTCGTGCTGCAATCCCGCCTCGGCTGTAATGACCAACTTTTACTCACTTGTATCATAATGTACTATTATCATCCCCCCACCCCTGTATACAGGGTGAAATTAATATCATTAGCATCCTTTTAAACTAAGAGTCTATTCATCAAACTGAACAACTTTTACTATGGGAGCAAACCGATAGGAGCAAAAAAATCTGCTGTTGCATATACATTTGAGTCGCGAACTCGCGCTTCGAGATTGCGTTTAGTATGGAACAGCTGATTTTTTATTTGCTCCGATCGGTATGCTCCCATAGTAAAAGTTGTTCAGTTTGATGAATAGACTCTTAGTTCAGTTTAAAAGGATGCTAATGATATCAATTTCACCCTGTAGAAATAAAATGGTTGCTATTGATATCCCCTACCCCAGATTATTTTCCTTTGCACCATCTTAACTAGCCACCCTGTACATAATATGTACAGGTCGAGTTATATTGGTGTTATTATGTTAAATTAGAAACTATTATGTAATAAAAATAATTATCGTTTGTTTCTTCTTAAATGTTTTTTCAAGGCAAAAATTGCAACAATTACCACACAAGTAACCAAACTAGAGGAAGATCTAAAAGAGGAAAGAAAACGCAAGCAAGAAAGAGATAACGAAGGCGCTACGTACATAAAAGAAGCGAGAGAAGAATTACAGAAAATATGTCGCGTTTTGTTACAGAAAAAATTAGAAAATGAAGATAAAACAGCTGAGGTAACAATGTGTTGTTATATTACTAATATACGGTCTAACAAAGTTAACTGAAACTGTTCTAAGATGATGATCAGACCATCAAACTGAAAAACTTTCTCTATGGGAACAACATCGGAATCTAAAAAAACAATCTGCTGTCTGCTGTACAAAATGTCTAACGCGAGCCGAATGTAGGTATGGGACATGCTGATTTTTTTTCTCTATTTCGATGTTGGTCCCATAGTAGGTTGTCGTTGTCTTCTGATCATCCCCTCAAAATAGTTTCAGCGAATTTTGTTAGAATTTTATGGGAAAGGTTATGGGTTAATCGGGCATAGGCCCACCACACATTCCCACCGCTGTAACTCCTGTAAGCCAGGATCAACAGCGGCGACCATTCACAAAGGTTATGGGTTATGAAACTTATTAATTAAGATTGATCAAAATAAAATTTTAATTTCAGAAAGAGGGATTAATCCTTGAATTAAATTTACTTCAAGATACATGCAAAAAGTGCAAGGAAAAATGCAAAAATAAGCAACTAACAATTGGCGACGAAATAAACAAAATCAATTTTGAAATAGCAGCATTCAAAACACGATGTGTTCAATGCCACGAATGTATAGATACATCTGATGTTAGAAAGTTGTGTACTGACTGTCCTAAATGTGCCGGTGATAGGGAATGTATTCTCGACGGAGATCATTGTGATGCTGATCATTCTTTTGACTGTGTCTGCCAAATGGTAAAACGAAAATTTTTAGACAATGTTTTCGATAACATGTATACGGTATTAGAAAGACAATCTAAAGCTGGTCCAGGAAAAGCTGTGGCAGAGGCTGTGATGAGCTGTTTGAAGAAAAGCAGAAATGGGAAATTAAATGAAGAAACTAGGAAGATTTTACAAGATTTCGTTTTGTCGACAGTGAAGAAAAATTTGAATTTGACTATAGTTGGTGGCGCTGTTAAGACAAGGTGTGAGGTAGGTCGTATTTTGATGGATTTTAAATATTTAAAAAAAAATCTAAATTTTGTCCATTTTTGTTTTTTGTTTTTATCACAATATAGTGTGACCACAAGGGCTGTACGATCCGAAGGTAGTCGCGGGAGTAGAGAAGCCCACTCCACTCTTGCCATTATATACTCCGTTTATTTGCATCGGACTGTGTACGTCATTGGCACATGAGATAAAATGTTCAATATGCACCCATCATGCAACGGCGACGTATGAGCGCGACCCTCTCCGACCCACGGCGACCACAAAGTGTCGCTCTTCTGCAAGAGCTCTAAGTCGTTTATCCGTCTAAGCATGGGAAATCATGTGCATCGGCATCCGTCTTCATTTTGGCACTAAATCTGTATCTTTGGCTCTATTTGAGTTCGATAAATCTGCCTTCTCATATATTTTCGATGTAGTGAACTAGGTAACATGGTGTCATCAAATGCTTTGAGGGGCGAGTTCTAACAGAATATAGCTTTTTTTTTGGCCGGCTCTTTCATATTTGGACCAAAAATGTAAGAAACTTGGATGATGTTTTTTGTTGACATTTAAAACATACTTTACATGCAAACAAAATGTTTCACCTTCCGACTTACCCAGACCAAAGCGGCCGTGTCGGCTGTCTATAGGTACTCTGTGAGAACCTTTACCTAGCTGCGAGCTACGACATGTCCACCTAAGTAAAAGCTGTGTATCGACCAAAGTAAGCTCGAAATTTTTAGCAGGTGTAAGAGTTCTAGAATCGAGACCACGAACTGGCAGGCGTAGTGTGGGACGCCCTGCAGCCCGCTGGACGATGATAGGCTGATGGTGATGATGTCAGTAATTAGAACAGAAAATTAGAGCAAGCGAAGCAATGTACCTACACTCAGCGGGACCCCGTGTCCTAGAACAATGCGCACGTCAGGGATTTAGTTCCAAATTTGTTCTTTCGAATCCAATAAAAATAAAAATTTGTTCCGTTAAAATGGAAGAAGGGCATTGGTTTGGAAAAAACCTCCAGCCAGCGGGACAATTTTTATTTATAAGTCACAGGAACTCCAAATGGGTATCAAACTTTAGTTCTGTTTTCTTTTATTACGTTCTAAGTGGACACAGTTATCTAGCGTAAAATATAGTAAAAAATAGCAGGGTTTGAAAAAAACAAAATTTTTCACTGCCAAGCCATTATCGACTTTGCTTGCGTTGATATAAGATCGAAATTCAATTATTAACAACTTTCGCCTCAAGTAGTTTCGATGCTCTCGAGGACTAGTTGTTGTGCGCCGCCGCGCCGGCTCTTAGAAACGAACAATTGTGTAGAATTAATCAGAGGTAAGAGATTTATGTAACTCTTAGGTTCCCCAGCACCATAGTAAAAAAGTGTCCCGCTGGCCGCTGGCTGGAGGTTTTTTCAAATCCTGTTATTTTTGAAATTGCATAAGCTAGAACATTGTTTTCACTTAGAACATAATAAAGGAAAGTAGAACTAAAATTTGGAACCCATTTGGAGTTCCGTAATATAAATAAAAAGTGTCCCTCTTGCTGGAGGTTTTTTTCAAATTTTAATTGTGATTGCATTCGATAGAACGAATCTGGAACTAAATCCCAGACATACTCGCATCGTTTTAGGACACGGGGTCCCGCTGAGCCACATAGCGAAGCAAGCTCGACTTTGCTCTACGAATTGGTTATTTGCCGCCACTGCCCGGGGAATTCCCCCCCCCCCCCCCTCCGCCCCTCAATGCTACGCTACGGTTACTTTCAGATTGTCGTATAGTGTAGTTAAAATCTGTCATTTTCAATTCATAGATGGACGCAGAAACATACAAACAACTAATGGTATGTCTTAAACAAGTCAAGGCGACCCGCCCTCCTAAAGCCGATAAAGGGACGAATGCTAAGAAGGTACCTAAATCTTTAACAAACTTACTATAACCAATAATTTTAATAATACACCGTGTTATTGAATAAGCGCAAAACCACATACACCCCAACTGATTTATAACAAAATAATTAGATAATTAGATTGAAACAATAATTTCATTATTTGGATAGTTATAATTTAAAGTTATTCGCATTTCAAGTGTTGAGGCATAAATGATTTGTTATAATTTCAGCAATGAATGAAAGCGCTAACGTACGCATTTTAAACGTAAAAAATAATGAAAGGTAGTCTCGCGTGAACCCCAAACGTTCTAAGTTCGAAATTATTGTTTTGCAATTATAGGCTGTCTCGTTTAGTGATCTATACTATTATAAAACTGTAACAGGAAGTTTGTCTGTACATTGAAGATATTAACAAAAAAAAAGTTACGATATGGTTTTTAGGTCTCCCTGATTCCATTTCACCAATTTTTGGATTTTTTGTCTGTCTGTTTGTTTGTGTGTTTGTTTGTTTGAACGAGTATCACGCAAAAACTACTCAACCGATTTTGATGAAACTTTTTTTGTTTGATAGCTTATGATCTGACTTAAAATCTGGTATATAATTTGTGCGGACGAAGTCGCGGGTTAACGCTCGTAAGGTATAAAATTGAATGTAAATGAAAATGATTAATTGATCTTATACCGTGGCAGAGGGGAAATGCTACCGCAAGGCTAGTCCTTATAATAAATAGTCAAAGTTGTTAATCGATTCAAGTTCTCACAATATTACGGATTATCAGTAATATGTATTATTATTTTACTAGCCACAATCAGTAATACCTACTTATTACAATAATCCTAGCAATACACAAGGATTTCACATCAGTGACAGTGTGCTGTTATCGGGACGGCAAAAGTGTGTTAGACTTTCTTTCATTTTACTGCTAAGTGACCGAGGACTAATGAAAGGACTGGAATGTCAGCAGCAATGTATGGCTGCAGAGCACAACTGAAGCATACACGAATAAAAAGGGTTTCTTGAAATAAGACACAATATTGGCTTGTGTGAAAATAAATTGCATTGAACCAAGAATATGGCGCTCTCATAGATTATATCGAAACTAATATTTCCTTGCTGAAAGAAAAAAAACTTGAATTGATAGCTACTGTAAATTTTTTTGTGTGAATTCAATGAGTCTTGGCCGTAGACAATGTCTTCAACCAAAAAAAAACATTTTTATTTAGTCTGAAATGGTTTTAGCATAGCATATGCTCACGACTATAGTCCCCGAGGGGGTAGTCAGAGATATTCTGAAACCTCAGAACATCCACGTTTCACTAGTAGTACCGAAACTCGTGAGGACCCGGACTCGTGTGAACTCTATAGTCGTGAGCGTATGCTATGCTATGCTATGCTATGCTAAAATGGTTTTCTTTGAATGTAACAAATAAGTCAAGAAAAATATTATATTGTGTTAAGAAAATCATACTCTAGGAATAAATAATGCTTGGATAAAAACACATTCTCTTAGACTTATATTTCAAGAAAATATGTTCTTGATCGAAGAAATCCTTTTTATCCGTGTAAGTAACTAGGGTTGAGACACATTGACCAACGGCGAACGACGGCGGCCCATTAAGTATGACCGAACGCGTTCGGCGCCGTTCGACAACGTCGACGGCGGAGGATACAGATGCTGTCCCACACTAAACGTGCGTTTTGTATGGACCCACCGTCGTTCGCCGTCGGTCAATGTGTCTCAACTCAACCCCTAAGGTGACATTTTAGATACATGTCATTTTTCGGTTTTTTTATTGTATGACGTGGTGTGTCCATGTATATACAGGGTATTAGGGTAAACAGTTACTTTCCCTAAGAAACCTATAGGAAATTTGTAAAAAAAAAACACTACTTTTCCATTGACTTACCAACTATTGGACGATGGGTTCGCGCTCAAAAGTGTCCGGACCAAAAGAGCACCAAAACGTGTAAAGAGAACCAATTACGCGACAGTATTCGTTTGATCGGCCGACTATGCGCACGCGCGCCTTGCCGCAAAATGAAAAAGAAATTCTGTATTTTCAATGTTTTTCGTACTTAGGTTTGTATAGGTAAGTCTCAGACACTTTTTAAAGAATTTTGTGCTAGACCTGGTGTCCATTATTTTGTATGTCGATGTACTTTTCATTCAAACGTTTGATCAGCTGATTGCATTTAGTATGGAAAGTGGTAATTTTTTTGAATTTCCTGTAGTTTTATTAAGGAAAGTTGATCATTAACATTATCATGGGTACAATCACCCCTTAAAGTAATGCAACTGTTTACCCTTACACCTTGTAGAATGTCATGTCATATAACCTCAGATTATGAAGTCATCATTACTTTTTTCTAGGAGTCGTGTCTTCGTTGGGGCGGGGCCAGCGAGTGTAACTGTCCGAAAGGACCAAAGACCTGTATTTGCACTAAAAAAGCTCCACCACCACCTAATGATCCTGCTCCCTGTCCACCACCTCCTCAGGACAAGGAAGATGCGGTAAGCTAATTGAAAAGGCCGGACGACAGAATTCAATATTATTGAAAACTTAGGTCATAGTAAAATGAATGGATAATGCGAACATTATCAAACGAGGAAAAAAAACGAACGTCACGAAACGTTAGATGAAACCTATTTGAAATACAGACTAAATACGTGCCCTCGCCTACTTTCTGTGCTTCAATAAATAAATGCGCTTTCATTTTTCCATCCATTAATTTATTTTACTTTGATCTAAGATTGAAAACTGAAATATCCTCCTAAAAATGTAATGTAATGTTTCGTTAAATACGTAGAGTAGAGAAGAATTAAACTCCTTTACTGTATGGTAAATATAAATCTTTCATCTTCTAGGGTGAAAAGGTTCAGTGCCCTATCAAAAAGGACACAGCATGCGGCGTTGATTGCGGCATGCATCAACCATCATCCATCGGTACTGAAGTAGTTAAATGGAGACCAGACCCATGCCAGAGTCCCACCTGCAAGTTCGAGAAGAACATGAGAGCAGCACAGTGCATTCTTGGACCCGAGTCCCTGTCTAATGTGACTTCGCAAAGCTATAAGTCTGCGTTACCAGATATGTCGCCTTTTGATAGTCAAGTAAGATTCTATTATTATTTAAATAGCGACCCGCCCCTGCTCCCCCTGGGTGGCATATACAGGGTGTAACAAAACACACTAGTAATACTTGAGGGGGTGATTCAGACCATCAAACTCAAAGACATTCTATACAAGGAGGACTTCGCCTCAGTGCGCTATTAACGGGACCGCTAAGTTATGCTTAATTGTTGTACATTAGTTTTGAGACAGATTTGAAAGGACTGCAATGTGTGACATCTAAGCATAAGTAAAGCATAACTGATGCATACAAAGGTGACATTAGAGACATGTGCCATTTTTTGGTTCTGTTATTGTATGACGTGGTGAGTCCCATACAGAATGTCATTGATCAAACTGAACAACTTTCACTATGGAGCCAAATTCGAAATCGCGATATAAATCAGCTGTTTCATACAAAACTGCAGTCAACTCAAATGTATGGGACAGCTAAATTTCTTATTTTTCTCGGTGTTGGCACCATTCCATACCTAGTGAAAGATTTCAGTTTGACGGTCCGAGTCACAAAACACACTATTAAGGGAATAGTGTGTTTTGTTACACCCTTGTATAAGTAAATACAGGGGTTCCTATAGGTTTCTTAGGGAAAGTTGTTTAGTATCATTTTTTTGAATTTCCTGTAGTTTTATTAAGGAAAGTTGATCATTAACATTATCATGGGTACAATGACCCCTTTAAGTAATGCAACTGTTTGGTCCTAACACCCTGTACAGGGTGTAACAAAACACCCTAGTAATACTTTAGGGGGTGATTTAGACCATCAGGGTTGAAGTGAACCTCATCTGGCAGCACAGCATCACATCATTTTTTCGTCGCTCCATCCTTTTCGGAAAAAATGCGATGCGATGCTGCCAGATGAGGTTCAACCCTCGAACTGAACAACTTCCACTATGGAGCCAAAAAAAATCTGCTTTCCCATACAAACTGTAGTACCGACAGGACTAACATGTATAGGCCAGTTGATTTTTTCTCAATGTTGGCTCCATAGTGAAAGATGTTCAGTGTGATGGACTTAAGGGGGTGGCCCCTTAAGTAATACATTTTTTTTATACCTTGTATAATTGGTTTATTCAATGCCGTGTCCTTGAACGAAACGAACCATTTAGATCATTTTTATTTGCAGTAGTAACTAGTACAACTAAGCTCGGCGTCCGCCGATTATGCTCGACGACTGTGTAGAAATGTAATAAAAGGAACTTAAAATGAATCGAATTCTTATGTGTATTATTTGTTTCTAGGTTAGTTGTAAATGCGATGCCTCATCCTCTAAGAAACCATGCAACTATTTTGGAGGTAAGTGATGATGGTATCCACTATTTAGATGATATTTACGTGGGAGTATTTAGTGTTGCTTTAAATATTCTTATAATACATCGTGAACTGGAATTTTCGGTTTTAGATCTTGTAAGTTGGCCACGAGAACGAATTATAGACGAAGTAATGGGAAGATACACTGAAGTACCACCTATAGAAAAAGTAAGTTATGCAATGTTAAGCAATGAATCTGAATCAAATGATCCGCCGTGGTGTATGTAATAAAAAGTTCTGTACTGATCTCTCATTTAGGTATGTTGAAAACGGCAAAATTATTTGTAACTGGTTAACAATTATCTTTGAATAAAACAAACTTAACACATGGTGGTTTCATTTCTTATTTAGTTTAAGGTCCTCGAGAAATATGACCACCATGGCTCTACGTTTTGATTTTCAGAAGTTAAAATACTAAAAATAAACATTCATCGTTTACCACTTTTGCGTTGCGTTTATCCATCTACGCAAGAACTCGGTATACTGAAACAAACAAGGGAATAAATAAGCAAAGATTGTACAAATTGTTCCGTTTGGTGAATTTTTCCCAAACTTGGTATGTTTTGAAAATACTTATTGTATTTTTTTAAAGCAAGTGGCTGAAAGGTAGGCAGGTAGGTGTAGTATATTTTTAGAACCGGCTCATGAAGCCCTTTCAATTTATTCCCCACACGACATGTTTCAGAACAAAAAAATTTTTTATTCCATACAAAAAATTGATGACGTCATAACCCCCCTAAGGGAAATATTTTTAAGAACTGCCGGTCAAAATGATTGCTCTGACCTAAAGTACACTTGTGCCGAACGTCTATCCTGTAGATCGATTTGCGGTTTTTTTGTGTATGTTACCCACTACAATACCTATGCCACCTTCCTGCATTATTACTATGGTGACGTGTAGGTACAAAGAAGATAGCAAATTGCTTCGGGACTGCGAACCTTGACAAAAACCTCTACCGGCCAGTTTTACGAGTTCCTTTGAACACTGAAGTAGTCGAACAATCTGAAAATAACGAAAATTCTCTTTCTTTTCAATTACATAAAAGAAAGATTAAGAAGAATTTAAGAGAGTCGAGAAAAAATTACAAGTCAACGATATTCGGATAAAAATAAATCTGCTTTTATATTATTAGTCGTTGATATTCGTAAAGCATAGACCAAATTAATAATTGGGATTTTGATAAGTTATATGTCAAGATTGACAGTCGAAAGAAATATCAGTGAACTCTTAAGTGATGTTTATACAGAAGAGCCGTGTGGCGGTGGCGGATGGTCAACCTTATAGTACGTAGCATAGAGTCGTTTTTGTCGTACAGGAAAATCGCGCCCGCGCCATCAGGCGACGTCGAGTCGACGGAGGCGCGGGCGTAATTCTCCAAGCGACGATATGCTACATACTATAAGGATTATATTGCCGCACCCCGCCCGCGCCGTGTCTCTTCTATACATATAAACCGCGCCTTAGTTGATAAAACGTGTCTGTATACGCGCACACAGAGATAAATTGTATGGCGCTTCACGCACACCTACCTAAGAAAGTTTGCCACTTTTGTTTAATACGATAGAAGCGTGAGGCTCCATCTAGACATATACTTTATCTAAGAATTGGGATGAATAATAGAATGAAAAAAATACCATATATTTCAAAACGTACGTTGTTAAAAAATCGGTTATAGAACAATCTACATATTCCCATGTAAGTCATGTCTCTCTAATAATTATAATAAAAATATTTAAATTTATAATAAATTATAAAAATTTGGAAAAAGTTTGGTAATAAGGAATTGGATTTGGAAATTGTTCAGTAGGTCTTATTTGGAAAAACAAATCAGATTTATACAGAGCATAATTTAATTTAACGTTCCATTAAATGAGAAAAAATTATAAGTACAGAAGGAAAAATTTTATTTTTGATTTTTATTAATTAATATTTTTGTTTACCCATAAAGATACACCCAGAGAGAACCTATACTTACTTATAAAAGAGTTCCGTGGCAGACTGACACAGAACGCACAGCCTAAGCCATAGCGCCAGCTGAAGATATAAACGTGAAAATTTGGAATATATACAATTATATTCTGCAAAGGATGTAGTAGTGCACTAAGAAATGATTTTTCGAAAATCGACACCTAAAGGGGTAATCCACGCCGAGGAAGTCGCGGGTCAAAGTAATCAAGTCGAACTTATCTTTCTATGGAAATTGCTTTCATTTGTTTTGTACTCCCACGTAAAGTCTGATAAAAATTTAATACAAATACAGGGTGTAAGTGACAGCCTAGCAAATACTGAAACGGTGAACTCAGACCATCAAACTGAACAATTTTCACCATGGAGGCTACCTCAGGAAACGCGGAAAAAAAATCAGCTGTCCCATACAAAACTGTTATACCTACCTGACTAAAATGTATGAGACAGCTGTTTTTCTTTCTCGCGTTTCCTGAGGTAGGCTCCATGGTGATAGTTGTTCAGTTTGATTCACCGTTGAGTTCACCGTTTCAGTATTTGCTAGGCTGTCACTTACACCCTGTATAATAAAGATATCTTTTCTCTATTACTTGCAGATTCAAAACACTTGAAAGCAGAAAAATCTGTAGAATGTTATAAGGATATTTGCCCGGTTATCTGGGAAAAAGGGAGTGACGTTTCACTAAATGTGAAGTTAGCAGTGAGTGACCTTAATACAGAGTTCTACGCATCTGATGTTCAGTCGGCTAAAATTGACAAAACTAAAGTTTCCATAGATCAAAATATAAGAAAACCTGAAGAAAAAGTTGGATACAACAGTTCCATGGCACACATTATGAGAGAAGAGATTTTAGGTTCTATATCAGGCAAAAGTACAGTTCCTATTACAAATTTTTTTTATAATACTGATATGCTGACAAACTCTCAAAGTTCTAAAGTTGAATTTAGTAACATTGTTTCACTAAGGCATACAGCATCAGGAGAATATGCTATTGAGCTGGATGTAAAAACGATATCGCAAATTATTAAAAAAAGCACGATTGATCCCGTTATGTTTGTTGGAATAAAAGAAACAGGTTCTGGGCAAAGGAAGCTGGTTTTCAATCCTCCTCTAAACATGCCTCTTATAAAAACTTTAGTAAAGCAGACACCCTCGGGTGGTATATCATTAGAAGTAGATAAAGGTGTGGTGAAAACGTTATGGCCTAGTAATGAAAGAAACGTAGTTGTTGAAGATGGTAAATCATCACCTACAATAGGTACAACACAAAGTTGGAACACACAAATAAAGAACATAGGAAGCAATGAACAACAAAGCTTTAACAATAAAGAGGAATACGGAAACACAACAGAACACAGCGGAAGTAGCTGCAATAGAATAACCATAAAAAGTCATTCGGAATATTATACTACACCACCAGAAAAATTAGAAAATAAACAGCGGCTAAGTTTTGAAAAAGATATAGAAGTAGTATTTGACTCAAAAACACAAAATGAAGGCACAGAACATTCATTTCAACCTTCGTCGAAAATTCAACAAAATCGAGATTTTTGTTTGTCAGACCTTGTAAATGGTGAGAATGAAGACATATATAACTATATACAAGAGCTAAAGAAAATTTACAACGAGCACACCGGGTCAGTCAAAATGAGGATTCATGGTGAAAATGGAGTACTTGGATTTATAAAGGCAGATGTAACAAAAACATCATCTGGGAACGTGGCGCTGGACCTCATAAATGTATTATCCATTGGAGAAATATCTTCAAAAAATAGGAATCATCCTGTATTACTCAAACGTTCTTCGTTAGGGACATACACGTTATATGTAGCGCGTAGAAGAAATATTAAGGCACCGAACGCAATCTTAAGAAGAACGTCATCTGAGAGAGTTCTTGTTATAATGACACCCACAGTAAAATCAATGTCAAGAAGCAACATTGTGTCTCGCATTGTAGACCCCAAACCAAAGATATTCAAGATCAGAACTAAAGGAAGCATATGTGATAATAAACCACTACAGAAAGCATTACTAAAATTGACACCGTCCGAGAATTATATTCTCGTTCAGGATAAAGAATTTGAAATGCAGCATACTAATACTATACAAAAAGTTCTCGGGACAGAAAATGAAAGTTACGTAGAGTTGAGCAAAATGGACTCTGATACTGTTGTCATAAATTTTGATAGGAGTAACGACGATTGCTTTAATAACCAAAATGCTGTTTTAGTCAAGTCTCCATCAGGACACCTAAAAGTTTATGTAAATGGTCCGATATTTGAAAATTTATCTAAACGTATTTCGAACGTACATCAGGTCAAACAAAAGTCGTTGGAAGAGTTGGTATTGAAAGAATCTGTACTACAAGAAATTACAAAAAACAACTTGGATAAACATTTTGTTATACCTGACCTGGGATCCGAGCATTTGATAAAAAAAATAGTGAATTCTGAAAACAAATGTGTAGCTACAAATTGTAACGCCGAAGCTGCCGATGGGCTATGTGATGCATCAAAATGTGTTTGTGAAAAAATTAATGAACCAAAAGAAATGTTTTTCTCTGGGAAAGAAGATAAACTTAAATTGTTAAAGGAGAAATATGGTATTTCTTTGAAAACGAAGAGTTCTATAGATCGTTGCAGCACGCCGAGGAAAAGAAATGTGTCTCCTCACATCGTTATAAAACCTTGTAATTGTAATACAGGAGAAATCGATCAGAATCGAAATGAGACATGCTATTACGTATTTGACTCTGTATGTCCCATGCATAAAAAAACTAGGTACGATACCGTGTCAAATGAGATTTTGGAAATATCCGGTTTTTGCAAATATTTAAAAAACAGAGATTATAGTGACTCAAGTGGTGAAAACCTTGATAAACCACCGACTAATTGTGAATCTTTACAAGAATCATCAAAATGCACCGATTGGGACTCTCTAACATTTTTACCTCCTCAACTACCGCCATTTCTTAAACATTATAGTTACTCATAATAGGTATGCACTTACTAATATTTATTTGTACCTATTACGTTTGTTCTTAAAGTGTTTTGTCATGGTTTTCGATAGGCTTGAAACAAAAAAAAATGTAATGTATTTTGAAACTGAAATAAATTATAATGCATTTATAAGATTCCTTTTATGTTTCTCTCTGTGTCATTTATCAGAGTTAAAAACAAGAATGTAATGTATGTTGCGCACTCTTTTGCTTCCAGCATGGCATGATGAATGCTCGCTATATGTCTCGCTACTGAGTTGGTAATAGTTGCAGTATTTTGCAGATGCCAAAACATTTGCCAGACGATGAATGGGCAAAGTTCCATCCGAACTGCAATCACACTTATCTGATCGTGGTATACAGCGCGATTTATGATCAACGTTTTTGTCGAAATGAATCGAATTATGTGGGTGATTAATTTATCTTGTTCGTCTGCAGACCATATTCAGTTTAATCTGGTTTTACATAGAGGGGTTTATGTAACTTTATATTGACGCATCTACAGGGTGAAATTGATATCATTAGCATCCTTTTAAACGCTTTAAGAGAAAACTGAACAACTTTTACTATGGGAGCGAACCGATTGGAGCAACTAAAAAATCTGCTGTTCCATAGTCCATACTAAACTGCAATGCCTACTCCACTCAAATGTATGCAACAGCAGATTTTTTTTTGCTCCGCTCGGTTTGCTCCAATAGTAAAACTTGTTCAGTTTGATGTGTAGACTAAGAGTTTAAAAAGATGCCAATGATATCAATTTCACCCTGTATAATTTGGTACTAATTTTCGTAATAGTTCTGGCCATAGGGCTAAATCCGAGTATAGACTGATTTTCGATATATCGTGACCGTTTCTGTCCGACGAGCTTCATGAAATAAAGTTTAAATTTGCATAAAAACGTTCACGCAATTGCGAAAATCTAATTTCGTGGTGGAACCTCTGGTTCGTCAGATTTGGCAAAAGGCTCTGTCTGTCCGTCATATATTTATAAGTGTACACAGATTTATCGAAAGCATAAAATTTGTTTGCGAAAATCATTGGCATTGAACATTATGTGTTTTTGTCCATTTTCGTAATCTGAAGTTTGTCTGAAACCTCCTCCTTGTGCACGGGGCTCCTAACTGAAACTTTTTTGATGTAATCGCTTATCATAACATAACTTACCTATCCCCACACAGCTATCATGACTTACCTATCACCACAGCTATCACTTTCACCCTGAATACGACATGGTTTTTAGATTTGGGCTCTCCCTCCCTCATATTATAGGTCACCGGATTGCAGCGAGAATATTTAATGCACTGTACATTAGTCTTAAGCTATTATTCATTCTTAATTCGCACACACTGTCACAAGCCTGCTTCTTATTTCATAAGATAATGCGCCTTTTAAAAGGTTATGGGCTCTTACTTCATAAGAAAATGAGACTTAAAGAGATTAGACACTGATATATAGCATATTATTAGACTGCCTCCTCTTCAAAATGGTGTGATTTATAAGTGTTTATAGTACCAAAACGACTTAATTCAATTCCGAATTATTTATTCAGAGTTGTAATAAATTCGTCACAGTTGTCTCTTGAAGATCAAGGGTAGACTTTCTTTCATTGATTGTCAACTTAGGGTGGCATTGTTTATAGGTACAGTAACTAGCAAAAAAAAAACGACCAAGAGCGTGTCGGACTCGCCCATGATAGGGTTTCGCAGCCATTGCATAAGAAAAGGATTGAAATTGATTATGTTTGAAACTTAACGATACCACCATTTAATTTCCTGTAACGCTATCTAGTTTGTAATTAGGAAATATATTTATGGTACCTACAGGTTTTTTAGAAACTGGCTGGGCTACAGCATCCGTTATCATTTTCATGCTTGCATGCATGCATGTGCTTTCAGCACTTACCGAAAGCTATATTTTAGAAGATTTTCAGATTTTCGCTCCAGTATTTTAAAAGTTAGTTCGCCCTGTTTTTGACTTTGACTATATCTCGAGACACAAGCATTAAAACGATTAAGTTTCTATAGGTGCTTTGTACTATCGGACAAATCCTATCCACTCGATTCGATATTAAAAAAACATTTTTTTTCCAACTAGAAGGAGGTCGAATAAAATTTGTTTCTTCATTATTACAATATTTCTGTTTTTGGGTTACTGTTATCTGTCTTCAGGCCAAATTTCGATTCAATGGGTGCAAAAATGAGTGAGGTATTGAGGCGGGGCATAAAGACAGAAAGATAGACAGAATGGAAGAAAGTATAAGGGTTCCTTGTTTAACTATGGAACCCTAAAAATGTGGACTTTTCATATTGAAACAGTCAACTGATCGAACGTTTGTGTAAAAAGAGCTTTTTCTGTCATGTCTATGAAATATCACATGCCCGTATTGTATACGAGGGTATAGTACATTGGCATTGCCCAACGATGACTTTGACAATATCATGAGATTTGGTGCATGTCCTGTAAAATGCACCTTTTCACTCAGGGTTAGTTGAGGTTGATTAAAACACAGATATAGTTTTCACTAGTGAATGTGGCCAGCGCACGTCTGCACGGCACGGTGGTCGGCGAGTGAATACCGAGCGAATGCACGATAGATATTCACCACAGACTGCGCGTGCCGATAGATGGCGCTACCGGCGCTTTCCACATTAACTACTCTTTATTACTGTACACATGCCCCTTTTACATTCGACTTTGCGGTAAAGTATTTCTCTGAAACATAAATGCTATCACCAATGCTAAATATAACCTATTGATAAATGTTCACACTAAAAATAGTCGACGATAAAATACTTTTATCGTACTCTTATATTAAGTATATAATATTATAATCGTAATATTACCTATAGGTCTTGAAAGTAGCCCAAATTTTCAACGAGAAAATCAGATATACGCCGGTAACTTATATTAGTTTCGGAACAAATTTTCTACGTTTACAGCTAGGCTCTTCACAGTAAATTCTCGTTCTGACCCAGTAACACGTTTCAAATTACTTACTCTTTTCTCGAACAGCACCCTTTTTCATAACCTTCGTCGTTTTCCATTTGCTAGTCAACAAAGCTGGCGTAAACGAAAGTGTGGTAGCATACTCTCGCTTTTGTAGAAATAAAATGTGTTTGGAAGAGGCTTTTGAACACGCACAGTACGTTTAAACCTTTGCCAGATTGCTTAAAGTAAGTGAGAACAGGTAATACTTTCTATGCTATTTCTATTTGTGTAAGTACCTATTTTCAATAAGCATCACAATAATATCACAGCATAACTATACAACGTGCTAATGAATAAGCGCAAAACCTCATATACCCCAACTAATTATAACAAAATAAGGCGATTTCGCAACTATGCCGCAACGACGTCGCAACTATGCCGCAACGACGTCGCAACTGCACCGTCACGATACGGTATCGTTCCATCAACGCTTACGCTCAAAAATCACTTTAAAATATGCAACCTAAGACATCAAAAAATCACTAGATATAAAGAAAAAGTATCTGAAAGCGGCAACACTCCATACGGAATCTGATTCCGATTCCGGTTTATTCCGGATGTATATGGCGGACCTGAAGCAGTAACCGCGACAACTTTGAACCCGATATCCCAGTCATTTTACAGAGTTTTGTTAGGCGGGGTAGGGAGTAATTATTAATTGGACTTTTAAACTGTAACGGGCACCATTTAGTGATAAAAAGACTATCTTAAAACATATTTAAAAAAAAAATCACTACGCAACACAGAAATCAAAATTATGTGTCCCAGAAGGCTTTTAAATTAATAATATTAATACCAATGCACTCATTGGACTTAGATTTAACAATATAAATTATTTTTGAGCAATAAAATAGGCATTGAAATTTAAAAAAAATTGGTATTTATTAGAAAATACGAATGTATTTTTCAAAACTTTCTAGACAAAGATTTTTACACCATGTTTGAAGTATGTAAAGCCTTAAATCTGTGCAAAAAAAAAATTTACCATCAGGTTTTTTAGAACGAGATAAATAGCTAATTTTTAAAATTAGAACTGTTGCCGACGTGATTTTTTTTTAATTTTGGTACATTTATAGGCTCTTCTGATTTCGATACACTAACCACTAGCTGTCGTAGATTGCCAAAACTGTGCACTACGCCTATAATACTCTCGCCAAAATATTGAATTATAAGAACTATAAGGTTATTCGATTTCAGTTCCTGAATCACTTGAAATAAGGTCCTTTCCAGTTGTCGTATTCTCTTGCTAGATGAACATAAAACTGGGAACGCAGCGATATTTCGGCTCGGCACTTACTCCCGTGGGTTCGCGAGGCTTATTGAATACAAATTGTTTCTTTATCAGCCAACTTCTACGGGTGGCAACGCCAAAAATAATCTAAAACTGCGATATGTGACTTTCGTGTATTGTGTTAGAAGAATATGGTAAGTGAATGTCTTTGGGTTTATTATTTCGTCATTTGTTTTTCTTGGAGTAGAGCGCACACAAATTGCGTCAACCAGTGTCAAATTCATTGATATATAATAACATACAGGTTGTAAAATTAAATGGGACATTTCTTAAAGGGGTGCTTCGAAAAAATCCGAGATTTTTTTTTGTGCTTCGGACCATCAAACTGAACAACATTCTCTATGGGAAAAAAATCTGCTATCCCATACATTTCATTCGAGTTATGTTTGCAGTTTTGTCCATACATAACTCGAATGAAATGTATGGGATAGCAGATTTTTTCCCGTAGAGAATGTTGTTCAGTTTGATGGTCTGAAGTACTAACACTCAGTTGCAAAAACGCTCATTAAATTTAATCCTCCATTAAATCTCTTGCCGTCACTTTTTGTCTTGACATAGCAAAAGCTAGCAAGAAATTTAATGGAGGACTAACTCTAATGAGCGTTTCTGCAACTGAGTGTAAGTAAGTGTCCTATTAAATTTTACACCCTGTGTAAGGTACCTCCCCTTTGTGCCATCCTTTTAGGTTTTATGCAAGACGATTGCACTATCTGCCGATGCGTGAAATCAGTAAATTAACAAATCGATTGACTTAGCCCAGTCATTATAAGTTTTGTTAGGAGTGGTGGGGAAGTAATTATGAATTGGACTTTTAAACTGTAACCAGCACCATTTAGTGACAAAAAAGACTACCTGAAAAATTATTAAACAAAAATTCGCTACGTAACATAGAAATCAAAATTGTATCTCCCAGAAGGCTTTTAAATTAATAATATTAATACCAATGCACTCATTTTAATTAGATTTAACAATATAAATTATTTTTGAGTAATAAAATAGGCATTGAAATGTAAAAAATGAGATGTTTCATAGAAAATACTAATGTATTTTTCAAAGCCTTGTAAGTAGACAAACGTATTAGCACCATGTTTGAAGTATGCATAATGGTAAAGCCTTAATAGCATGCAAAAAAAAAATTTACTATTCGTGTTTTTAGTTACGAGATAAATGCTAAAACTAAAATTTGGGGCTGTTGCTGACGTGATATTTTTTTTATTTTGGTACATTTCTAAACTCAAATTAGCTCTTAAATACTATACCGAAAAAAATATCAATTATTAATTCCGGGACTAATTAATAATTGATATTCTTTTTCGGTCTTCGGTTTCGGGTCTCAAACCGTAAAGTGACTGGGCTAACTATTGATTATGGCCAGTCGAATCGATGATGGCAGGTGGAGCAAAGCCAGTGAATGGTATTATTATTATTATTTGGGGGTATTCTGGGCCTTGACAGGCTTATCACGCCTGTGCCACGTAGACCATCGCTGGTCCTTTGTGAACGCCCTTTTTAAAGTTCTCTACCAATCCCCACTGCGGCCAGAAAACGCAGTAGATTTTTGATAGGGATAGTTTGTATCTCATCTGGTGTCAGAACCTGCCTACCTAGATGAGTACTACGTTTGTACATCAGGGGGCCACAGTCACATAGGAGGTGTATAGGAGTCTCCATCTCCTCCTTGCAGAATCTGCAGCCGGTGGTATCACTTAAATTTAGTGTGTGCATGTGTTTATTTAATTTGCAGTGGCCTGTGAGTGACCTTGCTACTGTACAAATTTGATCCTTGCTGAGGGCAAGGAGACCGTTCGCAAGTTTGCGATTGTAGCCTTTGATAAGTGCTTTGGAGTGGCCCATGCCTGGGGTGTCGCACCAAAGCTTTATTGCCTCTCCAAAGCTGACCTTATTCAAAGAATCTCGCGTTAGACTGCTAGGTATTCCCAGAAAGGGTTCGGGGCCTATGAAGTGGTTTTCTGTGCCCCTTCTGGCCAATTCATCCGCCCTTTCGTTCCCTTCTATGTCTGAGTGTCCTGGCACCCATTGTAGCACAAGCTGATTGTTATTGCCTAGAGCGTTCAGTTGTGATACGCAGTTCTGTACTAGCTTAGACTTTATGATCGGAGAATCTATGGCTAGCAAGGCTGCTTGGCTATCGGAGTTGATTGTGATATGTTGGTTGACGTAGCGCTTGCTTAAATTAATTTCAGCGCAGGCTGTGATGGCGTATACCTCCGCCTGGAATATGGAGGCGTAGTTGCCAAGATTTTGGATTTGCCCTAATCTTGGGTTTTCGCCATATATTCCGCTGCCAACGTCATTGCCTTTCTTGGATCCATCTGTGAACCAGGTTAGGCAGTTGTCTTTGATGGACGTTTGGCCTTCAAGCCAGTCGTCCCTCGAAGGAAATGTAACAGTATAGTTTTTGGTGAAGTTGTAAGTTGGCATCATAGTGTCTGTGGTCATTCTTAGCACTGGGAGGCACGTGGCATCCTCCTGCAGGCTAATCAGACACTTCGATTGCCAGTTACGATTCCTGTTTGGGTTAACTCTTAATATGCATGCCTTCGCTTCCCTTTGTGCAAAGATGTGCAGCGGTTGGAGATTGAGTAATGCATCAAGGGCTAGCCCAGGGCTGGTGGACATCGCGCCTGTTACGATTAGGCACGCGGTCCTTTGAAGGCTATTGAGTTTGTCTATTGTGGATTTTTGGAGGGTCTTTTTGTACCAGACAGCTGCGGCGTAGCATACGATAGGCCTAACTATGGCGGTGTAAAGCCAGAGGGCTATTTTAGGGGTTATTCCCCATCTAGTCCCTGCCATGCGATAGCTGATGCCGAGCGAAGTCTTGGCCCTCTGAATGACGGTCTCAATATGCGTATTCCAGTTTAGGCGTTGGTCAAAAGTTACGCCTAAGTACTTAACGGTTTTGGAGTAGGGTATAGTTTTTCCATTGAGACGGGGGACTCTTAACTTTCTGAGGTCCCGTTTGTTCGTGAATGGTACTATGACGGTTTTGTCTGCGTTGACAGACAAAGTGTTTTCATCACACCATTTCTGTATGATGTGAAGAGCTCTTTGCACAAGAGAGGACACTGTGTCTAGACACGGTCCTCTAATGATTACTACAAGGTCGTCGGCATACCCCTGCGTGGGAAGTCTTTCCTCGGCCAGTAGATGCAAGAGTTGGTCAACCGCAACTGACCATAGGAGGGGGGATAGTACTCCTCCCTGTGGACAGCCTCTGGTTGTTTTAACTGTATGGATGTGACCATTCAGTGTTAGTTTTGCAGACCTATTGCGGAGCATTGACTCTATCCAACCTATAGTGGTCCGATCTGCCTCTTTGGCAGTTAGTCCACTAATTATGGTTTTTGTAGGGGTATTGTCAAAGGCTCCTTCAATGTCAAGGAATGCACAAAGGGCAATTTGCCTGTCCTCGATTGATTTTTCGATCTTGTCTACTAAATCTATCAAGGCGGTTTCTGTTGATTTGCCCTTTAGGTAGGCATGCTGATCTTTGTGCAACGGGTGTGTCAGTAAAGCACCTTCCCGTAGGTTTTGATCTAGTACCTTTTCCATGGCTTTCAGCATGAAAGAGGTGAGACTTATAGGTCTGTAGGACTTTGGTTGGGCGTAGTCCCTTTTTCCTGTCTTTGGTATGAACTTAATGGTGACTTTAGTCCATGGCTCAGGTATAACATTACACGCAAAGCTGGCTCTAAATATTTTTATTAGAATTGGAGTTAGGATTTCCGCGCCTTGTTGCAAGAGGCCTGGGAATATTCCGTCATCTCCAGCTGATTTAAAGGGCTTAAAGGTTTTAAGCGCCCATTTAACCTGGTTGGGTCTGAAGATTTTAGACGCTCTACGCCAGTCCTCTGCGTGAGGCCTTTGTGGTGCATGAGCGTCTTTGTTACCCCTTGTACTAGTGAAAGTGCTTGGGTCTGTTTCACTGATGGAGCCAGGAAAATGGACCGCAGTGAGCAGTTCCAGGGTCTCCTTCTCAGAGCAGGTGAAGTTACCATCAGGCTTTCTGAGAAGGCCTAATTGGTTTTTTGGAGCTTTTGTGAGAATCCTGTGTAGTCTAGCTCCTTGAGGAGTTTGGTTAACTTCCTCACAGAACTTCCGCCAGTTTTTCTTCTTTGCTCTTTTAATTTCTCGTTTGTAAGTTGTTAGAACGGTCCTGTAGGTGTCCCAACTACACCTATGGGATTTGGCTTTATTGAATAGCCGACGAGATTGGGTTCGGAGTTTTTCTAACTTACGATTCCACCAGGGAACGTTCCTTCGTTGCTTGGGTTCTTTTAGAGGGCAGCTTTTGTGGTAGGCGTCCAGGATGCCATTGTTTAGAATGAGTACTGCCAGTTCTAAGCTTTCAGGATTTTTGATTGTTTTAGGAAGGTCAAGTAGGTTCTCCTTTAGTAGGGTTCTAAATAGTTCCCAGGATGTCGCCTTCGGATTCCTAAAGGTGTTAGTTTGGTATATTGGAGCGGTTAATAGGTCAAAAATTATGTGCCTGTGATCAGACATGGACTCCTCCTCGCTAACATGCCAATTACTGACGCAATTGAAGATTTCCTCTGTTGCGAAAGTAACATCTAAGACCTCCTGTCTGTTAGCTGTTACAAAGGTGGGTTTCCATCCTGTGTTACAAATAAAGAGACGGTTGGTTAGAGTAAAGTCATGGAGTAACTCACCCCTTGAGTTGATGTCGGTGCTCCCCCAGTTGGTATGGTGGGCGTTGGCGTCGCATCCGACCAGAAGCTCGGCATGTTGTAGGCGCGCGTACTCCTGCAGTTTGTCGAGTTCTGTGGTTGGGTCCGTCTCCTTACCGTGGAGGTAGGCTGAACAGACTATTATCCTCATCCCTTTCCATCCACGGAGGTTGACGAACGCAGCTACCAGGTCATCCGTACAAAATTCTGGAACTGGTAGAAATTCAATTAGTTTATTGAAGATGATGCAGGCTCTAGGCTTAGTGCCATTAATGTTGTAAAGAACATTACCTGCGTTATGTAGACCAAGGACCGTGTTGTTCTCCAGCCACGGCTCTTGTACGAGGGCCATTTCTAGGTCATCCCGACGGAAGTAGTGTGTGAGCACGTGTGTCGCAGCTGTCGCGTGATGGAGATTGATTTGGATGACCTTTATTGCCCTCGTTGTGGTTTGCCCTTTTGGGACATTAATGTGCAGAGGGCGGTTTGGGCCGTCCCTCACCTCCGGGCCGTCCACGGCCTTTCGCTTGGGTCGATCCCCTTTGCGTCCCTCTGCTGGAGCTACTACCTCGGGAACCTCTCTGTGGCCTACCCCGCCAGGTCCCCCTAGAGAGGGGAAAGCTTCCCCTAACTGGAGGTTCTGTGGTTGTACCTCCTAGAAGTGGTGTTAGAGGAGGCTGCTTCGGGGTGGGTTCAGAGGTCCCTGCTGTTTCAGCCTGTTTAAGGGGTTTTTCACCACCTTTCAGCCTGAATAAAATCTGCTTTAGTCCTAGGCTTGCCTTACACTCCATATCGCGTAGGACCCCCGCTGAAAGGTCGTCAATAGACAGGGTTATGGTGAACCCTGCCTCTTCGGCCTTACAGTGGAGAACCTTCCACATATGGGTGTTCAGGTCTTTGTTTTGCACCCCCAACATTCTGACTACCTCTTCTGCCGATTTAGCCTCGGTTTTGGGTGCAAAGGTAATTCCTACCGTCGGCTTAGGCATTTGAGCCTCTGTCATTATTGACAGTTCCGCTTCAGGCCAGGGTTTCAGGCTTCCCACACGGTCTTCAAGCCACTTGCGTGACTCCAGGTCCTTGCAGGTGATCAGCAGCCACCCCGGCCTTAGCGAATGGCCTAAGAATCTGGGGCCGGTTCCTCTAATCTGAGTGCCGCTTATCGCACTGAGAATGGAGCACCGGACCAATTCTAGTTGCTCGTCCGTCATTGGTGTCCTATCGCGGATACCAACTCGGTACGAGCCTGCTGCCTCCTTGAAAGAGGATGGGCCCGCTCTCGGTTGCCGCCCCAGAGTCCCCTCTGTCGCTTCTGGCCCGCTAGAGGTGGATGCCCTTGGGGGGTTGACGCGAGGCGGATTCCCTTCCACTCTCGGTGCCTTGTGGACACCTCTCGGAGATACATCCTCCGACCGGGTCCTTTTAGGTGGCCTACGGTCGTCCGGTTGTTGGGTCATACCCAGCTCCTCGAGTGTTTTGTGGCACTGCTTGAAGGCTACAGTTGGGTCGACGCCTTCTGATACGAGCGTTTTGTAGCGTCTTCGAGCAGAACCGCACATCCTTTTTCTGCGGGCACCTCTTTGGTTCGGATTCCTAGGCGGTACAAAGGATTCTTCGTCCGTCCTGGTGTCCGTCGCCTCAGGTGTGCCCGTGATCGAGGATGTAGGTGATGTTAGAAGGCTTTCTTCCAACATCCTGGTGCCGTCTGAAGAAGGGGAGGCTATTGGACCTTCCTCCATCATCGGCTCCTCATTGTTTTGGGTAGGGGGGCTTGTTGAGCCGCTCCCTCCAAGGTTGTTCCCTGTTATGCCCAGAGATGGCATTAAATTCAAGATTTTCTTTAATTTGTCTTCCATTACTAATCCCACGAGTAGCAAGGGAACCAAATCAGTCCATCCCAGCAGAGCCCCGCTTGCCAGGATAAGGCGAAGATACTACCCCGAGTCTGCCCGGTATCGAGGAGACACCGTTAGAGACTGAGCACCCCCTCAGCCATGCATCTATGGGCACGGTACGGTTGACACCTGTAGATTGGGGTTTTTGGAGTCGAGGTTGTCTCCTCCAGGTGGGGGAAAGGGATAGGATGAGGGTAAGGGGAAGGGGATTTAGAGAGGATAGGAGGAAGGATGTGGGTGTAAGGAGACTCCCATCGGATGGGAGATTTCCGATGGGAGTTCTTCCCTTGTCCGGGGTCCCGAGGGACTCCCCGTCCATGGGCGGGAAACCGCATGCAGCGCCCGTTCACGGCGGGGGGGCTATCCGCAACCTGCCACCCGTCCGGTCGCATGGGAAGAACCTGCGCACGGTCGACAGGTGTCCACACTGTGGTACAGCGATTCATCGACCGACCCGGATTGTGAATGGTGAATGGTAACTGATTAGTAGTATATTAATACACTTTTAACATTATGGATTCTCTACAGAATCTAAATAATATTGTTTAGTTTGGATCACAAGCTACAAGCAACAGCCTTGGTGGTCCAGTGGCGAGTAACCTTGCCTGTTGTGCAGGAGGCGATGGTTCGATCCCCGTCCGGGCCGACTCGTACCAATGAGTTTTTCGGAATTTATGTACGATTTTTAACACCACTGGCTTTTCGGTGAAGGAAAACATCGTGAGGAAACCTGCATGCTTTAATTTCGAGGCATGTATTGTACCTACTGTCCATTTACAAATGACGACGGGCTCACTCCCCGTCACTCTAGCCAGATTTTCGTTACTATAGTGAAACGTGGATGTTCTGAGGTTTCAGAATATCTCTGACTACCCCCTCGGGATTATAGTCGTGATCATATCCTACAAGCTACAAACTTCAATGAACCGTCAACCAGACTTCTGAAAGAATTTGACCGAACCATTTGTCCCTTTTTCGGACTTGACGACGTACGCTGAAAAATCTGCTACCCTGTCATCTCATGTCTACCATCTGTAAGTAATTTCACGCAGGATACCTTTGTCTAACTTATCAGAAAATATTTCGGTACGTAGCTAGCGAAACTTGCGTCCTGAGCTCGGGGGCCCTTTAAGACCGCAATTGTTCGCCTTTTCATAGGGTTGCCACTTCTCTTTTAAGAGGATATGTGAAAAAAATAGGATTCTTCCAAGCGTCATATGTATATCATGAAGTACTAACAGTAGGAATATGATTTGCGGATATGTGTAACTTGAACATATAATTGAAGTTTTGATTAGAGCCAAAACACGATTAAGAAACATTTTCTCGATAGAAAAACAAGCCAAAGTAGCCTCCGTCTTTATCGATAAACGCTTGGAACTGCTAAACGGTGAATAATAGAAACACGAGACTTGATTTAAAAAATTGAGATTGATCTATACTATTATAAAACTGCAACAGGAAGTTTGTTACAGACAAACTGATGATATCTGGGACGAGATATTATATTATTATATGCCTTAGATACTAGATATGGTAATAAAGTGTTATACAGGGTCCTTCTTAAAGTGGTTTCAGTCCATACAAAAGTTTGACGCACAATACGCGTAGACGGAATTAATAAAAGTAATATTTTTAATATGGAAAAATAGTTTAGAAAATCTAGTTGCCGTCTCACAAATAACATTTGCAAATTTATAATATAATTATGAAGATATAAATAAAGCTTTTAAAATTTTGTATGAAAAATTTCAAAGCTTTATATCTTCGTAATCTATCTATCTATCTATTACTATTATAAAACTGTAACAGGAAGTTTGTCTGTACATTGAAGATATTAACAAAAAAAAAGTTACGATATGGTTTTTAGGTGTCCCTGATTCCATTTCACCAATTTTTGGATTTTTTGTCTGTCTGTTTGTGTGTTTGTTTGTTTGTTTGAACGAGTATCACGCAAAAACTACTGAACCGATTTTGATGAAACTTTTTTTGTTTGATAGATTATGATCTGACTTAAAATCAGGTATATAATTTGTGCGGACGAAGTCGCGGGTTAACGCTCGTATTTTATAAAGTTTGATTAGAGCAGAATTGAACTTACATAAATAGTACAATCACAATTAAATAAAGTTTGTTTTACGATTGCGTCGTTTCACGCGCGCGCCGCCCCATCTCTTTCCCTCGAATCAGGCAGTAATATAAGCTATCACACGCCCATTTCGCTTCAATTATTTTTATAAGACGCGCAGTTCAGTTACTTGCAGTATAGTCTTGGTTAGAGGTCTGTCACTTAAAGTTATTGAGAGTTATTTATAATACTTTTACATGTTTTTAACTTACTCCATCAGCCAACGATAGCAAAAATATTCTACAGAACAATAATTTAATCAGAGGCTCATGATCAATGAATAATGTACCAACAGGTACAGGATATTATGTGGAACTGTGATAAATGATAATTTAACATGTTTTTCGTTATAAATAGGTATCTATATTCTATAGTACTTTGCAATAGCGGAATTGACAACAATACGAGTTTGGACGTCGTTGTCTTAAGCGTTATGTACATGTTCGTTCCATTCATGTTTCATAATTATTGTCAAGTTTGACATACCTTATCTATCTATCTATCTATATATCTATACTATTATAAAACTGTAACAGGTGTCTGTACATTGAAGATATAAACAAAAAAAAAGTTACGATATGGTTTTTAGGTGTCCCTGATTCCATTTCACCAATTTTTGGATTTTTTGTCTGTCTGTTTGTTTGTTTGTTTGAACGAGTATCACGCAAAAACTACTGAACCGATTTTGATGAAACTTTTTTTGTTTGATAGCTTATGATCTGACTTAAAATCTGGTATATAATTTGTGCGGACGAAGTCGCGGGTTAACGCTCGTACTATTATAAAACTGTAACAGGAAGTTTGTCTGTACATTGAAGATATTAACAAAAAAAAAGTTACGATATGGTTTTTAGGTGTCCCTGATTTCATTTCACCAATTTTTTGGATTTTTTGTCTGTCTGTTTGTTTGTGTGTTTGTTTGGGTGTTTGTTTGTTTGTTTGTTTGAACGAGTATCACGCAAGAACTACTGAACCGATTTTGATGAAACTTTTTTTGTTTGATAGCTTATGATCTGACTTAAAATCTGGTATATAATTTGTGCGGACGAAGTCGCGGGTTAACGCTCGTACTATTATAAAACTGTAACAGCAAGTTTTTCTGTACATTCAAGATATTAACAAAAAAAAGTTATGATATGGTTTTTAGGTATCCCTGATTCCATATCATCAATATTTTGGATTTTTTGTCTGTCTGTTTGTTTGTTTGTGTGTTTGTTTGTTTGAACGAGCATCACGCAAAAACTACTGAACCGATTTTGATGAAACATTTGTTATTTGATAGCTTATGATCTGACTTAAAATCTGGTATATAATTTGTGCGGACAAAGTCGGGGGTTAACGCTCGTTATAAATAATATTGCCTGCCGTATCTTAATCATTGCTCTGAAGGATACATTTTCTTGGTTGGAGGCCTGTCGCAAGTCTTGTTAGTCAACGTTATTTACGTCACCATACTTTACTTTTGATATTGTAGCCAGTGGCTAGCAACCCTATTTTTCTAGTAGCCGGGGATGTTTTTGTAACCCTCAAGCGGGCGGCCGTGCTTGATTGATTTACGAGCACCCGCGTGATCTAGTTTTAGATGTTTTAGATAACGCACGAAAGATTACGAGATATTGCGAAATATTCGTGAAAATAAGTTACAGCAGCGATATTCTTTGTTCTTTCCTCGTACCTTTGGATCGACAGCCAATGCCATTAATCATTCAAGATAGATTGAACTGATTCTTGTTTAGATGTGATTGTATTCGCATTGTAGAGTTGTGTGTGATAGATCTGAACTAACGAAATGTTATAATTGAAATGTAAAATAGGTAATGTGGTACTGTGATGAGATGATAGATGATAATTTTACAATGAAAAAAAAAAAGATTCTCCATTGTAGACAGCTATAACTTACGACTTGCGTCTGTTAGACTTAAAATTCAGCATAAAAAAAATAAGCTACCCGAACTGCATTATTATTAAGTAATATAAGTAAGTCCGCAGGAGAGCAAAGGCTTCCTCTCTAGAAAAAGGGTGAGGTGATGAGGGAGTGGGCCATATTCCACCACACGGACACGGAGATATTAGTATTAACTGGCTGTTGGATGATTTTAAGCCGCCGTAAGTGATTTGCAATTTCATTTTAAAACAAAAGATTTACCTAATAAACTTCCCTCTTCTTACTATCTGTCTACATTTCCTAGATAGGTACCTAGTATATTTCTTTATTAAGTAGGCATAAAGATTTTATGCATAAATTAGAAATCTAAAATTTTATGAACAAATCCCAATTTTACCCTCCACAAAACTACCCTCAGACAATTTGTCAATCCTACCAAACGAACACTTAAAATGGGCTGTAAAACTTTTAACATTCGACCTAAGGAAAAGACAGTCCTATAGAAAAGTACATAAAATAGTATGGGTTGGTACCGGAACGAATAAAACGAAAGGTCGGGGCGGATGGGATGCGCCCGACAGTAAAACTAGTGCTTGGATGGATAAAAAAACGGAAAAGGAATAGGGTTTGGTACGTCTTCAAGATGTGTGCTTTGGATTGAATAAATAAAATGCAACGAACGAAACTCTGGAAGGTTGGTCGTTAAGGTATTGGACGAGTTCGAATAGAGAGGCGGTTGCGTTGCTAAAGGACTGAAATAAGAAAGGCTTAATTTGATGTGGCTTTGGAGTATTGAAGCTCTTTTGGCTGAACTGATATTTCTACTGTCTACTGATAGCTATAAAGTTTGGAGCATAATATTGGCCATCAGAAAATTGAGACAAAATTCATTCGATATAATCAAGTCTAGTAGCAAATATTTATATTGCCTCATCAGTGATCGGAATAGGTAGTGCAATTTAGGGTAAAGTTGCGAATATTTGTGTGATGGATATTAATATTTTTATTCGATTCATGGGTGTTTGTATCTACACGGGGCTTGCACCCTGTTTAATATACAATGCAAACAATTTTACGCCCTGTATAGATACAAACACCCATGAATCGAATACAAATATTAACACACATATATTTATCACACAAATATTCGCAACTTTACTTTAAATTAATAATATTAATACCAATGCACTCATTTGAATTAGGTTTTACAATATAAATTATTTTTGAACAATAAAATAGGCATTGAAATTAAAGAAATGAGATGTTTGTTAGAAAATACGAATGTATTTTTCAAAACCTTTTAAGTTGAAAAAAATATTTACACCAGTTTGAAGTATGTATAATGGTAATGCCTTAAATATGTGCAAAAAAATTACCACCAAGTTTATAATAACGAGATAATAGCAAAATTTTAAATTTGGAAATGTTGCTGACGGGATTTTTTTTAATGTTGGTTCAATTCTAAGCTTAAATAGACTCTTAAATACTATACCGAAAAAAATACCAATTATTAATTAGTACCGGCCGTAAACCGTAAAATGACTGGGCTATGTAACCACGAAGAATGCCCTTTGAACCGTTTTCATAAGTACAATGGGCATTTTTCACAATGCTGATTTTATTTCGAGTACTTATAATCTTATTATGTAATTTTGAGCCTATTAGTAAACTAGGTACACCTGTATTGTACGATTTATTTAACGTTTATCCTTAAGCCTCTTTGTTATGAGTTGGTTCTTAACACAATAAGACGATTTATGAAACAGAATAAACACAGAAAATATATCAAGAGAAAATAATAAATCCAATTGATGTAAAAATAATCTGATGACATCTCCAGAATAGTACTAATTGTAACAGGAAGAGATAAAGAATTTCACTCGGTGTTCTCTCGATGGGAATTCGAACTTGTTTTTGATTTACTTGCTGTTGTTCAACCAAAAGTTTGAAGGCAATTCTCTTATAAATGAAATAAAGACTACTTTGTATGTCACGATCAGCATGAAATACAGATTAGTATTCAACTTAGGGAATTGCGATCCGGAATCCTGATTCAGGATTCAGTGTTGTCAACTATGGTTACAAAAAATACTAGAGTGCTGTTTAAAAAATGCCTAAAATAAAAATGTATGAAACGCCAAATAAATGACAATAATTGTATTTTTAGGTATTTATTAAAACAAAACAAACAATTTCTATACATGATAATTACTATTATGTGATGAGGTCATGATGTTACGAATGCTACGATGATGGTTTGTAAATTGTATTCCAATATTAATGCAACTATATCAAAAGACTTTCGATAGTTTTAACATTAGACATAATCTGCATACAAAATGGCATGAACCAATATCACACAAGCGGTTTTTGAGCGTAGGCGATTTCGCAACTATGGCGCAACGACGTCGCAACTGCACCGTCACGATACGGTATCATTCCATCAACGCCTACGCTCAAAAATCACTTTAAAATATGCCACCTAAGACATCAAAAAATCACTAGATCTAGTGAAAAAGTCTCTGAAAGCGGCAACACTCCATACGGAATCTAATTCCGAATCAGGTTTATTCCGGATGTATGTGGCGGATCTTATGAGTGCCAATTTTGATAAACTATGCAATACTTATAATAATGATTTCTTTAATTCTAGCGTAGAGTCGATAAGGAGGTTGTTAAATCGTGATTTCTTTTCTGATGAAGTGTAGAGGTTATTGTTAGACTAAGGTGTTTTCTTTTCTTTTGTTTATTTTTTTGCAATGCTTTGTGTTTAACTATAGGTATAACGTTCTTTTTGATATTTTCCTGTAGGCTGACTTATGTGCGTTTTTTAAACATTGTTAATTTTCTTAACTATTCTTGTATCTATCAGTTAAAACCTGTTATTGGCTTTCTACTTTATATTCTTGCAACTAATGAATTATTTTGCTGTTGGATTTCCAATAAAATAAAAATAAAAATAGAAGTCAAATTCCAAAGATTAACTTAAGTATATTTTATTATTATAGTATCTTGGAAGGCATTTGAAAGGCTTGCGTGGGGGGGGGGGGGGGGGGGGGAGATACAGATTCTAACACGCAGAGGCTCTTTTCATAGTACTCTTTTATCTAAATGCGATAGGATAATCATTTTAATAATAATCCTATGAAAGTAGTATGAAGGGGTACCTAGTTAATATCACATATGATACGATATGAGTGTTGTCATGCGAAATGGCTCATGCTGTCACGAAAGCAGAAGATCGCATACATTATCATAAAGGTAATAATTAGAAGGTGCTCGTATGTAACCCGACATAGAATGGTATCGGATGAGACCAAGAAATCGAATATTAAATATTAATTACGTACTGCTATTGAGAATTTAGAATGGCGCGCTAGTTTCACTACCTACCATATCTAAATAGTACATTTTATTATTTGAATAAAATCAAATGAGAAAGTAACTAAGGAGACACGTTGGGGCGTGACCAGTCTACGAATTGGAAGACAGATGGTCGAAACCTTCAAAGGAAAGTTTTTAATAAAAACTAATCACAGACCGACGAATAATTTGATTGAATTTGTATCGGAATAAGATTCTCTTTGAGATGCCGTCGGTCCTATTATGCATTGATTTGTATTCAATACAAGTGTATTCAAATCAGTTATTGTATTCTTCGTGCAAGGGGACGGCCTTTCTATTGTTTTATTGACTTGCAAGTAAAGAGCGATGTCACGAGCGGCAGCAAGAGCGATTCAAAGACTGTAAAGTCCAAGTAATCGAAAGAACAGGAAATAACTGGCCAAGTGCGTGTCGGACCAAGCGCAGGGTAGGGTTCCGTAGTTGCCCGTAACAATATAATATTAACAAATGTATTACATTGCATTACAGCTAACACCTGCAATATGGACTTAGAAGGAGGCTTTCTGTTTTATACTACGGTTTATCGGCTAGTAAAGTCGAAAAAGTACATTTTATAAGTTGGTCGACTATTACTCGTAAACTTGTAAAGCCTACTTAGCGGTGATAGTTTTCCTTTTAATTTCGTTATATCTCTATCTCACTATGGGACCAATATCGAAATCGCGAAATAAAAATCTGCTGTCCCATACATTTAGGTCGAGTACGATTGTATGGAACAGCTGATTTTTTTCGCGATTTCGATATTGGTCCCATAGAGAAAGTTGTTCAGTTTGATGGTCTGATCATCCCCTTAAAATAGTTACACCTAATTTTGTTACACCTTATATATAGGTACTATTGCCATGAATTTTTTCACATAACCTGAAACAACCGTTGAGCTGGCAGGGGGAGGGGAGGTACTTGACTGTAACATAAATCGCTCGCCCTTTGTACATGCTTTCTCAACTTTGTGTATTATTATGTCCGTGTGTACAATAAAGTGTTATAATAATAATAATAATAAATTTTCACTTTAAAGCTTAATATTTCACTAACGGATCCCTAAATCGAAAAATGTATTCTTAGTAATGTGTTCCTTGTTAACTTCGGGACCCTAAAAACCAAAAGGCCAATTGCGAGTCGGGCTTGCACCTAAGGTAAGGGCTAATTCTGTACAACTTAATTATGAAGGATACAAAAAATTTCTACCATACATTGGTCGATGCTGCAACTAAAAGTATAAGCTGTTAATAAAAACAAAATTTTGTTTACAATCTTTAGTACTCTAAAAATTGGATAGAAAGATATTATCTGCGATCAAGATTACGTTGCATATATTTTTTTTAGTGCCTTGTGAGTGATTTGATAACTTTTATTTCGAAATATTTGTAAGCCGTGAGTCAGAGTGGCACTAAAATTTATTGGAGCAAATTGAAATCGTAACTCTTTGCTGACTATAATAATAGTAAGTAAGGCATTCAATTATCATCACTACAACAGTCATATATATTAGTTTCAAAAAAAAGTTTGTTTACTGAAGTTAGCTAATGAGAATAATAAAATAACTAGGTAGGTACCTAATGAAATGTAACTAATTTTAACAGTCGGTTCATATTAATGAGATGACATTTCTTTTTGCCAATTAAAGAAAAATATATATAAGGTCTAACAAAATTAGGTGAAACTATTTTAAGGGGATGATCAGACCAACAAACTGAACAACTTTTTCTATGGGACCAATATTGAAATCGCGAAAAAAAAATCAGCTGTCCCATACATTTAGGTCGAGTAGGTTTGTATGGAACAGCTGATTTTTTTCGCGATTTCGATATTGGGCCCATAGAGAAAGTTGTTCAGTTTGATGGTCTGATCACCCCCTTAAAATAGTTTCACCTAATTTTGTTAGACCTTATATAGGGTGTACCCCTACAAGATTTAGATTAAGACATCAAACTGAGCAGCTTTCACTATGGAGCCATCATCTTACTGCAGTGAAACTGCAGTAAGTACGTGACTAATTATGGGACAGCAGATTTTTTCGGATTTTTTGACGTAGTCTCTATAGTTGAAGTTGTTCAGTTTGATGGTCTAAATCACCACTTTTAATATTACTAGTGTATTTTGTTATACCTTGTATTTATCGATTTTAATGAAATTCTTTGTAAGTCCAAGATGTGTTTATTTACATATGAAACACTTCGTGGATGAAAATAAATGTATTAATAAAACACTTAGTAATAAAACGTGTAATCACGCTGCTGCAACTGTAAATAATTTAAGTACCTAAGCATTTCTATTCAAAACGATATGAATTTTCATTTGATGATATTTTAACTGAAGTACCTACACACAGAAATAGTTTTACACATCCCACGTCAAATAATTTCATATTTTATTACCCAGAAATGAGATAGAAGCCGACCGCAAACTGTTTCATACAACATTTGTTTGTGTTGTAGTTGGACGAACGGATTCAGTTTATTATCATATCCTATCCAGTTTATTTTCATAATTTTGTCTAATTTAATTTTAACATAGAATGTTTGTGCCTGCACCAAATATAGCGTTGTGATCGGCAAAAATCGTCTAGTGATTTACCCACATTCACCCACGACAAAGCGTTTAAACGAGAAAAACGCGCGCTTTTTCTAGCATACGTAAAATGATAAGGATGGAGGCACATCTCGATTTTTGTCGTTTTCTCAGGGGTGGCATGCAAGGCTTACTGGGCACGAATAACAGCGGCGCTCTTCAAAACGGTGCCCGTAGCGCGAAGTAGCCGTGGCGCGAATAAAAGCGGCGCTTTTCAAAACGGTGCCCGGAGCGCGAAGTAGCCGTGGCGCGTATAAAATCGGCGCAATTATAAGCGGAGCTTTTCAAAACGGTGCCCGTAGCGCGAAGTAGCCGTAGCGCTAATTCCTTATTTTATCATCATCATCCTATACATCACACAGGGCAGAACCTGAGGATGGCGAGAGAACGTTAGTCAGCCGCGTGTGCCCAATGCGGATTGGTGTTGGTTGGTTTGGTTGGAAGCCGTAAATTATCAATAGAATGATCTGTTATGATAGCTGCTCTCATGTAAGAATAGAACACTAAATACCACGTGGTTGTTATAGGTAGGACACGTCCGTGCTGCGAGCATCACCTCCCAGCAAACAATTTGGTCCCCTATTTATATGACTATTTTGACTTATAAAAGTTATATTAGCGTAATTTTGTCATATACTGGTGCTTTATGCGTCTAATGTTCGCCTATACGACACCGATACGACCAAATTGTTAGTTGGGCTCCTTGGACTAAGAAACCACTACTTCCTACCTACACTAGGCATTGAAGTTTAATTTTGGTTTTCTTTTACTAAATATAAAAAAATTATACAAGGTGTAACAAATCACGCTAGAAATATTTAAAGGGATGCATTACATTAGATCATCAAACTGAAGAACTTTCAAAACATCGATAATTCCCTCAGATAAAATAATTCCTCGATCCAAATGACTATCAGGTGAGCTATCAGGACAGTAAATGTTACCAATTATATCTAAACATGTATTTTGTCATAAATATCTGAACAGCTAATTTTCAATAATTTCTTCACAAGTTATTCAAAATTGAAATGTGTAACAACGGATTAAGGTCTTTTTTCCTTCACAGCTCAGATGTTTATGATCACCCTGACTGCGTTGATATATTTGATGTTCTGGGCGTTCAGATATTTTTGATTGGTTATGTGTAAAGAAATTATTGAAAATTAGAACTACTTAGAAATATTTGAACACCTTGTTTGCTATGATATATCTGATGGTGACTGTACATCTACGGCTAAACAAAAGACCCAAAAAACCCAAAAAAAAAGAAGACCCAAAAAGACCCAAAATAGCGATTGATTAGCTATATCTACCGTTTCCCCTGAAATACACGTAAAAATAAGCTTTAACGAACACGGATACTCAAGGAAGGAACTCCTATTAACCTCACACACATTCCCACGTGATTCGACTTACAATTTATAGAGTAAGGTATAATTTGTATGGACGTCAGACATTGCCGGCGCGAAATGGTCCGGAAAATTGTGATTTGCTTCGCACGAAGCATAGTCAAGAATGTTACGGTAATATTGACGTATAATTAGTTGAAAGCATGAAATTAGAATCAATATCAATTATGATTCAGTCCCTATTTTAAAGGAATAAGCCTAATAATGATAATAACTACACCAACGCAATTCGAATCGTTATTCATTTAATTATTATATTTAATTTAATTATATCTATAAATAATAACCTGGTTAAATTAGCACCTATGTATTTATGCAAAACACTTTCGGAATTAGTTTATAGTCATGTTCTTTGTTAGTTTATTATTAAACACAACTTAAAGAAAAACAAACTTACAAATTAAAATAATTATATTTTACGATAAAACACGGATAAAACTTAGCAAAAATGTAACCGTTTGTTTTTTAATTGTAGGCTTGTACTGAAACATTTTATAACCTAAACAAGCGTTAACCCGTGACTTCGTCCGCACAAATTATATACCAGATTTTAAGTCAGATCATAAGCTATCAAACAAAAAAAGTTTCATCAAAATCGGTTCAGTAGTTTTTGCGTGATACTCGTTCAAACAAACAAACAAACACCCAAACAAACAAACACCCAAACAAACAAACACCCAAACAAACACACAAACAAACAGACAGACAAAAAATCCAAAAATTGGTGAAATGGAATCAGGGACACCTAAAAACTATATCGTAACTTTTTTTTTGTTTATATCTACAATGTACAGAAAAACTTCCTGTTACACTTTTAAAATAGTATAGATTATTAGTTATTTCAATTACGAATGAGTTTGACATTTTGAGAGAATGAATGAGAATGTCACTGTTGTTATAGTGTGAGGGACAGAGCGTTCATTATATACAAATTAAGCCTAAATACATGTTGGTCCAAGCCAGGCTAAAAGTGTATAACAAAACTATGTTTCAGTGAAAATGTCTTACTGTAGAAATATCAATAAGTGTAGAGTAATCAAAGCATGGTATTATACAGAGAACAAAATGAGTTCTTATCTACAAAAAACGCTAGTAATTTTCTAAGTGTAAAAATCGATCACTTAGAAATTCTTGCTGGCAAGCACTCTGGATTCAGAATCAATCACAAGGCATAGTTCCGAAATCGGCAGGAGTCGGATCTAATGTATTGGAAAATTGGAAACTTCCACAAAGCTACTGTACCGTTTTTTTAAAAGAATGCTACGTGTTTACAACGCTTTTTCGTCCCTTTTTTAAGGTGTCCTTAAAAAATTTCTCAAGGATTTATCTGGGATTTGATTTACTGTAGATACTTTTGTTTGTTTAAGGTGGTTGCAGAGGGGTCAATTTTATACAAAACTTTGACGCACAACACGCGTAGACGGTATTAATATAAGTAACTTTGTGTATATGGAAAAATAGTTTAGAGAATCTAGATGCCGCGTAATAAATAACATTTGCAATTACGAAGATATAAAGCTTTGAAATTTTTCATACAAAATTTTAAAAGGTTTATTTATATCTTCGTAATTATATTATAAATTGCAAATGTTATTTGTGACGCGGCAACTAGGTTTTCTAAACTATTTTTCCATATATAAAATATTACTTTCATTAATTCCGTCTACGCGTATTGTGCGTCATACTTTTGTATGGACTGAAACCACCTTAAGGTTGAGTGTATGGGTTACAGTGACCTCTAAAATTGTCGAATTTATTAATCAATATAATCATAAGTAGTAAAATTTTCGAATTTCTTTCGTTTTGATTCGTATATGAATAATGCATAAATTAAACAGAGTGTAAAATTAAATGGGACACTTACTTAAAGGGGTGCTTCAGACCATCAAACTGAACAACTTTCTGTCAAAATAAATAGCTGATGCTGTCCCATACAAAACTGCAAACAATACTCAACTGAAATGTATGGGACAGCAGATATTTTTTTCGCGATTTCGATATTGGTCTCAGAGAAAGTTATACAGTTTTTGAGAGTTACGCGGTTATTATTTAATCTGGAAATAAACATTTTAACAGTTAATTGAAACAGTATTGAAGTAAACAGGTGTTGTGCTAAAATGGTTATCGCGGTCTCCGTTTTAGCTGAATATTGGAAAAACTTCGTGCGTAGCGCCGTAGCGCTCCGCTACGTCGTAGTAGTGCTACGATAGTACTACAACTGCATTAAATATTTGCATAACTTAATTGGTAAAGTTACGGATTCAGCGAAAAACTTCCGGTAAGCCCGAAACTTATGTAACTAGATTTAATGTTAGTTATATAACTGGGGTTCAATTGGGTGGAAATAGCTGTAGCAAAGATTCTAATCACCCCGATAGGAATTATGGTCGTAAATTTATATACTTTATACAGGGTGTAACAAAACACTTCAGTAATATTTAAATGGGTGGTTTAGACCATCAAACTGAACAACTTTTATTATGGGTACAAAGATGAAAAAATAACGGAGCCCTAAAATTAGTTGTCCCATACATTTGAGTCTAGTAGTTACTGCAGATTTGTGTGAACAGCCAGAAACAGTATTTTTTTTTAATTATTTTTTTCATCTTCATACACCCCTTTGGATATTACTAGGGTGTTTCGGTACACCTTGTATAATGGTCCTTCAACTTTATCTGTGGGACTAACATCGAAATATTTGAGTCGAGTAGCTTTGCAGCTTTGTAATATTAGATCACACACCGAGGGCAGGAAAGTAAGAAAGGGCTCAGAAGCCGAGGTCAACAAACATGTGATCTGAGGCTTTCTTATTTACTGCCCGAAGTTAGTATACTATTTTTCTACACGACGGAGCGGAGGCGGAAAGCAGCAACTTTGTTTAGCGCTCCACGAAAGTTGACGCTTTCCGCCCGGAGGGGTGAAAAAGTTTATGCAGGCAGTATGGAACAGCAGATTTTTTGTTCGCAATTGGGATGTCAATCCCAAAGAGAAATTTGTTTAGTTCGATCTCTGATCATGCCCTTATAGACCGTCAGCATGTTAAGGTGGTTGCAGAGGGGTCAATTTAATACAAAACGTTGACGCAAAATACGCGTAGACGGTATTAATATAAGTAACTTTGTATACATGGAAAAATAGTTTAGAAAATTTAGTTGCCGCGTCACAAATAACATTTGCAATTTATAAAATAACGAGCGTTAACCCGCGACTTCATTCGCACAAATTATATACCAGATTTTAAGTTATAACACTTTATTGTACACACGGACATAATAATACACAAAGTTGAGAAAACATGTACAAAGGGCGAGCTTATCTCTGAAGAGATTTAAGTCAGATCATAAGCTATTAAACAAAAAAAGTTTCATCAAAATCGGTTCAGTAGTTTTTGCGTGATACTCGTTCAAACAAACAAACAAACAAACAGACAGACAAAAAAATCCAAAAATTGGTGAAATGGAATCAGGGACACCTAAAAACCATATCGTAACTTTTTTTTTGTTAATATCTTCAATGTAAAGACAAACTTCCTGTTACAGTTTTATAATAGTACGAGCGTTAACCCGCGACTTTGTCTGCACAAATTATATACCAGATTTTAAGTCAGATGATAAGCTATCAAACAAAAAAAGTTTCATCAAAATCGGTTCAGTGGTTTTTGCGTGATACTCGTTCAAACAAACAAACAAACACACAAACAAACAGACAAAAGATCCAAAAATTGGTGAAATGGAATCAGGGAGACCTAAAAACCATATCGTAACTTTTTTTTTGTTAATATCTTCAATGTACAGACAAACTTCCTGTTACAGTTTTATAATAGTAATAGATAGATAGATAGATTACGAAGATATAAAGCTTTGAAATTTTTCATACAAAATTTTAAAAGCTTTATTTATATCTTCATAATTATATTATAAATTGCAAATGTTATTTGTGACGCGGCAACTAGATTTTCTAAACTATTTTTCCATATAGAAAATATTACTTTTATTAATTCCGTCTACGCGTATTGTGCGTCAAACTTTTGTATGGACTGAAACCACTTTAAGAGGGACCCTGTATAACACTTTATTACCATATCTAGTATCTAAGGCATATAATAATATAATATCTCGTTCCAGATATCAATAAGAGAAGTCTGTGCGGAGCTTTTTTCCAGTCGGTTTGTGACGCTGTTAAGAAATCAGAATGCGTCATAACTCCGACATGGCTCGAGCTGAGTACGCTGGTTTATACCGGAAAGGAAACTGTTTTTCTGTGAGCTGTAGGATATTAATTATTTTATAGGTATGTTCATAGGTATGTATGTTATGTATTGCGTACATGTGTACAGGTAGAACAAACGCATATAAATACGCAGTCGGGTTTTATGTATAGTTAATTAAATACATTTCTTGAAAATCTCATTAGGTTTTTCAGGTATAACATTACAGTGGGAGAATGTATCACTGTGGCAGCCTACCAAAAGGCATACAAAACATATAGGTTTTGTATGCCTTTTGGTAGGCCGCCACAACTAAATTTTGTGTCAAAATGGTCGCATTAAATTATTATACAGGGTGTCCCGTAAACCGGCGTCAACTGTAAGTTAGTTCATGTCTAATCAGAAAATAAAATAAAATATATCAGTCTAAATAAAAAATCTATTAATCAATCAATCTGTCAAAATATGAATTTTGTGTCTGTTTTCCGGATATTGACAGTTTTATGAAATTCGTGAAAATCTTTACCTTAGTCACTGTTGTGAGTGCCACGGCTATAAAAATGTTCTATGCAGTACCTGAATTAAAACTGTCAATATCTCGAAAACAAAGGCACTTTTATCTAAAGAAAAATTTTGATATTCTTGTTAGACAAGAACTACGGTTTGCGGTACATCTGTATACATTTACTATTTATAATCTGCTATTTACAACATTTACAAGCTTTCATTGTAAGTCTACAAAAAGATATTTTCGTTTTGATTAACTTCACGAACAATACGTTCGTAATTTACCTACTTAGGTACCCGTGATAATAATTAATAGAAAAGTGAAATTTTCAACATAATACTGTTTATAAAAGAATGTTCCAGCAAAGCCTAATTGTGTAGGATTTAAGAAAACTGAAATAACCTTTTGTATTTGTAGCATTGTGTTTTGTATTTTATTTTATAACGAGCTTTTGACCCGCGACTTCGTCCGCATGGATTACCGCTTTAGGGGTCGATTTTAGAAAAATCCTTTCTTAGTGCACCCCTAAATCATCTGTAGAATATATATTCTCAATTTCATATTTCTATTTCAGCCTAAACAGCTGTGTGTTGTCTGTCAGTCAGTCAATCACGGAACTCTTTTATTATAAGTATAGATAGTTGATATAACTATGTATACTTCTTTTGTAGTTAGACATTTTGCGAAAAAGTTCTGACATGGTATACGAAGCGAAGTTATCGGTATAAGCATGACATGCACCAAACTTGAGAAGGCACGCGTATTTAGTATGGAAGATGCGATGAGACACTCAATTGATGTTTCCGATTGAGAGAACATTGTTATGTATGCAGAGTTGCTACAACCGCTTTTCACTCGAGACGATATGCAATAATTTTCGATTACGATTATGAGCACAGTAGATACCGAAAATGAAAAATGCCACTGGAGCCATTAACCCTATTTAAATACTAGACTCCAAGTCTTCTCGTCAAAATCTTAGGAAATGTTTGTCCGAATCTGACTCATAAACCCACACTAATCAAGTATGCATGCTGTTGGGTGGCACGAATATGTTATTTGATACATAAACTTGGTATGATTACTGTCAACTGGTACAAAAAAAGCTACTCAGTAGCTCTTTTGAATGTGCCATTTTTGGAGCGTTGATTGTGTTGTGTTGTGTGTTCAGTTCCATATAATATAAATATATGCAATAATTCGGTCGATAGGTAGCATCAGGTAGCGTTGGTTTTTTTTTAATTTAAAACTTCTAAGAAATCGAGATACGAATTTCTCACTTGAAACTTTACTCATAACTATAATCCCTAAATACTTTATGGTTACACAGCGAAAGTCAGTTTTAAGTATGCATTGGTCAGGGTTTATACATAGTCTAAAGATCACCTACTAAAACATTCCAAAAAACCCCTACCATTTCGTCATATCGAACAATAGCTACGGGGAGAAATGGTGTAGTTTATTCCGATGAACCGTACAACGACGGATCAAATGTTAGATTATAACAAACTAACTAAAAACACTGGTATTATCATCTCTCAATAAATACCCAAGTGTATAGAAATCGAATCACATACTCCTTGATTTTGAGAAGATCGTCCCCAGAATACAAATGAGTCGGTATCCAGCGATCGATGCGAAGGTTGTAAGATTTTACTGCCCTTCCCTCCGCTGGGCATAATCGAAGGATTCGCTTGCAGTTTTATTATGGAAATTACTGGTCGAATGGTTCGTATGCCTATCCGAATATTTGAGGACGTAGGTCTGTAAAAATTTAGAGATGGTAATAAAAGCGGTGTGATGTTGTCCGCTGATAGGCAGCCATTACACGACCAATCCAGATTGATCGATCATGAATCATTCGCGAAATGGAAAATTCGTGAAATGGCTACCGATTCGTGAAAGGCCCAATTAGCGAAATGGCCAATTAGCAAAATGACCAATTCGTGAAATGGCCAATTCTGAAAATGCCTAATTCGCGAAATGGCTAACTTTACTTAGAAAATTTTTCTCCCATTCTTCATTTTTTTTATTATTATTTTTTTTTTCATGTGATTTCGATTATACATTTATTTTTACCCAGAGGGTTATCGAATCACGTATCACGAATAACATTTTTTTTAAATCCATCGCGATCCGCGGATTGTGTTCTGGATTGATCGTATAATGGCCGTCTTAGAGTAAGGTCAAAATAATATAGGTATATGCTAAAGAAAATTCTTTAACATTTGCATCAGAATTTCTACAGGGCATGCAAAGTAGATTAACGCCTATAAATCTTCATCAGTGTTGGCCTATGCCGCCGCTTAGACAGCGATGATTATGATGCAGGTAGCCCTGAAAAGGAAGCTGTGAGCTTAAACAGGATCCTCAATAATAAACTGACGGTTTTTACACTGCCAATTGCCATAACCACTATTCTGCGCCCCATAAAAAAAACATTGTTGACCCTATAACAGCCCTATAATAATAACAAGCTTGTTTGTTGTCTATTTTGTATAATAACACATTTTTTAGGTGAGACTTACCTGGTAAACTTGACTATACCTTTCAAGGCAGTGGTGCAGTTGTGGTATACTGCAGTGCAAACTCCAGGGTATAGGACTAAAGTTATATCGAAATCTTCTTTGTATAGTTTATTTAATTGGTTTTTAATTAAAAAGCTTTCCAAAGTCATGATTTATTTTCCATTAAAAGGCAATGTATAATATATTCTTGTTTTTATTAAATAATATAGTGGTCAGTAAGTATTAAATATTGTATAAGTAATCTCACCAAACCAGACATTTTATTTTATTGACACTCCAGGACCTTCATAAACTTTTCCTTTTCCTTCGTTTCCCTTTACGGTTGATACTTACATCGAAACAGCAGCTTTTTCATTACTTTGCAGAAATAATTTATTAGTTTAGGAATTTGTATTTATGTCCGTCACGGGAAAGCTAGGTATTTAAGAAACGAGAAAACATTGTGAGGAAACCTGCATACGCTGAAGAAAAAATTTTGATGCCTATGTGAAATCTGTCAATCCGAATTGGGCACGCGTGGTAGATTAACGCCCATACACCTGCCTAGTAGGCCTGTGCCCTGCAGTGGTACGTTTATAAATAAAAAAAAAAAAAATATCATGGACATTGTCACACAAATTATCTAGTCACATTTAAAGTACCTGGACTTATATTATGATGACTAGACAACGATATAGAATACATATATAGATACAAACATCCATGACTCGGGTACAAATATTCATATTCATCATATAAATATTTGTCCCTTGCGGGATTCGAACCCGTGACCCTCGGCACAGCAGGCAGGTTCACTACTACTGTGCTACCGGGCCGTCAAAAGGCTGATAATGATGATGATGATATATTAATTATTTAGAAACTGGGAAATGTTCTACTTTCTACATCAATTATTATAAATGCTTAGTAAATCTGAACGATTTTTATAAAATACGATATTAGTATCAATATGCAGATAAAATACTATGGTTAAATGCTTATTATACAAATTCGTTCGCTTCATCACCTCGATGGTGTTACAATTAAAGAGTCCTTTTATTTTACAGTTCAGTGGCACCCTCAATACAATACTAAATATTTCTGGAGTAGCACTTTTTTAATTTTGAATTTTTTACGGAGAAATTTTAAATATTGTGATCAACTTGTCGGTAAAAGGACTCTTAAATAAAATTAGAAGCGTCTCTTTCTATTTACGGCGTGGTGTAACCTCGATTTGAAATGTCTAGGCAGGTGCTTCCCGAGTCCCAGTTTTTGTCCGTTGGCCACTGCTAGCATAACATCATCCATGTTACGCAGATTTCTACTCAGCTCCACTTTCGATCTAGAAACCAGAACGGTAATGTTAGTTGAAGCAATGTACATGGTTGCACTTTGATTAAATTAAAATAGCAAGATAGATGCATAAACATAAAACCATAGTGCAACTATCGATTACCACTGTTTATGATGACGGATATGATGAAAGGGGATAGGGTAAAGTAAAGTTGATCATTTTACCGCGTAAACTTTAGCTTAAGGGGCCATAGGTTCAGACCATAGAGATCTAGAGAGATGCCAACCAACGCGCTGAGTACGAAACGTAGTGTCGCATTACCACCAGTACCACGCGATAGAAAGTATTTTGTTAGCTTGAATGTGCTCATTATCCATTGCGGTATCAGAACTCAACGTTCAAATAATCTTTAGTACTTTGCAAGCATTGTAAACTATTTACACATAATATCTCAACTGGCTTTCAGCCTCATAATACATTGAATTCTTACTGTCACGAGCAATGTGTTCCATTTTTGCGCATATTGCTGCGACACTGGCCTCGCCCCCTTTTCACATCTCCCTTTAGTTTTTGTGATCTGTGGTTCAGACGAATATTTTCTATGAGAAACGCGATTCCCTACGAAAAGTGCGTGCGTGTGCCGTATTTTCGTTTAAAAAAAAATTAACAAAAGTACTTTTTATAGATTTTTTTATGATTTCAGTAGATAAACTAATGGTAAATATGTGAGTATAAATACAAAAAATCGGAAACTATTTTAAGTTTATCTAAAACGAGAAAAATGTTTAATAATGCAAGAAAATACGTCATTTTTGTGACGATTTTCTATCGAGTGAAGTAATTCCAATCGTGTATTCAATTGATGATTTCACTCAAACTCATTGATTTCACTAGATAAACGATCAAAAAATACTGAGGTATGACTGGTGGTTTCGATAAGTTGTATACAAAATCAAGTTTTAAAATGAAAAAAAAAAGAATCATCAAAATCGGTTCATAAACGACGAAGTTATCCGCGAACACACATAAAAAAAACATATATACGGTCGACTTGAGAAACCTCCTCCTTTTTTTAAGTCGGTTAAAAATAAAAGAGGCCTCCAAGGTGTTTCGTCCTACCATGGGGCCTTAATTAATAACTGCGTAACTCTCAAAAACGCTGAGCCTTGATGCCGTCAACAACACTACGAACTTTTCATAGTATCGATAGGTTGGCCTCATAAAAAAGATGTGTATTTTTGTATGGCATCTAGGTATCTTAAAGTCATTATTATAAAGTCATATTCATTAACTTACTTCTGCATCTGTGCTTTTCTAATAACTTCAACATGATTATCTGCGACATTTGGTTCTGGTGTGCCAACTGGTTCTTCTTCTAAGTCATTCAGTTCATCTAGCTCACTTTTAGTTGTAAATTGTTCTTTATTTTGATATGAGTCTTTGTATATCTGATGGTTATGGTTCATTTTGGGATTGTAGGTTGGTTTCATAGCGTGAATCAATTCTTTGCGGGCTAAGTCGTTAAGTTCTTTTGTTGAGTATTCTTTTACCTGAAAACATTAAATAATAAGTACTAAAATATTTCAAATAGTACAAGCTAAGCATTGTCAAACTGCAAATAATAGTAACCCTACTTCTGGCGCAGTCGGGTAAAATAAGACAAAATTGGTTTGTCCCACGCAAAAGTCCCAGAAATGCTTGCCGCATTGTGTTTAAAATATGAAATTAATAACTTACTAGAGTTAACCCGCGACTTCGTCTGCACACATTATATAAGGTTTAACAAAATTAGCTGCAACAATGGAAATCGCGAAAAAAAAATTTGATGTCCCATACAAAACTGCCAACATAACTTGACTCAAATGTATGGGGCAGCAGATTTTTTTTCGAGATTTCGATATTGGTCCCGGAGAGAAAGTTGTTCAGTTTGATGGTCTGAGCATACCCTTAAAATAGTTTCACCTAATTTTGTTAGACCTTATATACCAGATTTTCAGATCATAAACTATCAAACAAAAAAGTTTCATCAAAATCGGTTCAGTAGTTTTTGCGTGATGCTCGTTCAAACAAACAAACACACAAACAAACAAACAGACAGACAAAAAAAAACAAAAAATTGGTGGTATGGAATCAGGGACACCTAAATACCGTATCGTTACTTTTTTTGTTAATATCTTCAATGTACAGACACACTTCTGTTACAGTTTTATAATAGGTAAGAAGATGTGGAAAGAGTTACATAACAAAATAAAAATCCGTCGCATTTTTAACATAATACAGCGTACAAAAGAACCTAGTAAATATTGAATGGGGTGGTGTAGTTAGACCATCAAACTGAACAACATTCACTATGGAGCCAACATCGAAAAAACATTATTAAAATCTGCTGTTCAATAATACAGGGGGTAAAATTTAATGGGACACTTACAGGGGTGCTTTAGACCATAAAACTGAACAACTTTTAATATGGGACCAACACTGAAATCGCGAAAAATAAAATCCGCTGTCCCATACAAAACTCCAAACATAACTCGACTGAAATGTGTGGGACAGCAGATTTTTTTTTCGCGATTTCAATATTGGTCTCATAGAGAAAGTTGTTCATTTTGATGGCCTGAAGCATCCCTTTAAGTAAGTAGTGTCCCATTTAATTTTACAATGTTGGTACTACAATTTTATATGAAACATCAGATTTTAAAAATTTTATTTCTATGTTGGTAATAGTGAAAGTTGTTGTTTGGTTATGACAACCTTACAAGGGCTGATTTCCAAAATGCACTTTTTTACCATTTATCGTCAAACTAACCTTCGTAAATTCCACCTTAGCAATAGGCGGTAGCTGTCTAAGCCTTCTATAGTAGAAACTAGAGTTGGTAAACATTTGATTTCTTGATGAAATTCTGGATACGGGTTCAATGGGATCAGTTGGCCATGGCATCTCGTGGTTGAAGGTCAAGCCGTTTACCACGCCTGCATCTAGTGGATCCAACTGTCAAACGAAAATACATTTAATTATATCTAGGATTATATAAATCCCTAAGGGGTTGAAAACGTAGCTTGTCCTTCTGGACGAAACACGAACTCATGACGTCATGATTATTAAATTATTTTGATCAAAGTTAGCAAATCCGCCGCAATAACGCACATTCTGTGAAAATTTCAAGTATATATCTAGCTCTTACGGTTCAAAAGTTACAGCCCTAAATAGGTAGGACAGACGGACGGACGGACGGACAGACGGACAACGTAGGCTTAGTAATAGGGTTCCGATTTCACCCTTGGGGTACGGAAGCCTAAAAAGAAACATTTAACCTTAACTCTTTGATGCCTCATGCTACACCCACGGAATCAGTTTGTTTTGTCTAAGCTGGAAACTGCACGAGTAACAAAATATCATAATTATATTAAGCCTTGCTTACGTCTAAAACGACCTGGTCCACCCAGGAGGAGTCCACGCACAGGTCGAGACTATCCACTCCGATGAACCAGTCAGGAGATGGTATCATGCGGCATATGAGTGAGACCTGAAAAAGACACAGCTCAGTAGGTACTGAACCTGCCTGCTGATCCAAGAGTCACAGGTTCAAATACCGCAAGGGGCAAATATTTGTGTAATGAATATAAATATTTGTACCGATTTTTAATGAGTAGAATAGTAACAACAAGGCGAAAAAATAATTAATTTCCATAAAAATGAAAACATTGTTACCTCGAATTTTTAAATAGATTCATATCTTAAACTTTTGAATTTCAAACATACATTATACAGGGTGTTACAAAAGTAAAAATAAACATTTAAAACTTTTAAGGGGGTGGTTGAGACCATCAAACTGAACAGTTTTCACTATGAGACCAACAGCGAAATCCCAAAAAAATCTTTTGTCCCATACATTTACCTTGAGTAGATCTGTAGTTTAATATGGCACATCGCAAACGCATTGCATCATGGCGATTATGGCAAATCTCCCCATTTTGGGGGAGGCCTATGTCCAGCAGTGGACGTCTATCGGCTGATATGATGATGATGATGATGGAACATCCGTTTTTTTTCGTGATATTGATATTGGTCCCATAGTGAAAGTTGTTCAGTTTGATGACCCCCTTAAATGTTTATTTGTATTTTTGTAACTCCCTGTATAATATAATGACAATGATATAAAATATAAAGAAAACTTTTATTTATAATAAAAAAAATAATAAACATAATTCGTTAAAGTAATACATAGAAAGAAGAAGAAAAGAATGGAATACAATGATATAGAATCATTGTCTAATCATCATAACAAATCAAAGTACAAGTCCAGGCCAGATTCTAGTACCTACTTTAAATGGAGCTAGATAATCTGTGTGAAAATGTCCAAGATATGAACTAGAAGGAAGAATAAAAGAATAGGCAAAGAATTTGTAACCCTAGGCAAAGCATGCGACATTGGAAATTAATTACTAAACTACCTAATCTACGTAACTCAAACTTATTACTAAATCCGAATCCTTACCAAGCTATGTCCACCATCAACGAACACCATATTCTCAGTCACCCCAGTGCCATCTACCGCTGGTGCTGTGAACTGATCGTAGACCTTCGGTTCCTCGTCTCCCTCCTCCATCAGATGGTCCGTAGAGCCGTACTGAGCAAAGTCTTGGATTAGAGGTCTTGATTCTTCACCGAGACGGTATAGTGAGTAGGATCTGTTATGGGATTGACCTGGAAATAATATATGTTTATTTTATAATCAAGTAGAATCTTCATTTGTGTTTAGTTCTTCTCATCGGATACTTCTAACTGTGTGAATGGTTCAGCTTCAGTCTCCAGGGTTCGAATTAATAAATAAATAAACTCCGATAGGAGATGGCACTACAAGAACAAGAAGTGAATACTCATATGAATGAAATTAAATGGTTCGATATGAACTCCAGGGTTCGAATAGCCCTAATGCAATGAAAGCCAATCTCCGATAGGAGATGGCACCACAAGAAGAAGAAGCGAATGTTATTATAATTGAAATTAATAAATGGAGAGATTATGAACAGGACTATACAGGGTGTAAACTTAAATGCGGTAAATACTTAAGGGGTTAGTTCAGACCATCAAACTGAGCAAATTTCCCGACATGGAACCAAGATTCGTAATAATGTAAGGTCCATAGTGAAAGTTGTTCAGTTTGATGGTCTGGCGCAGTCCCGACACTATGTATATAGGTACATCCTCATTTTATTATGAGACACGTGCGATTTTGGTAAAAAAGAATGCGCCATTGTTATTCTAAAACTGTTAATTTTCAATACAGTGTTTTAGAGCATTTGTCGTTTGTAGCGTGAAGCGATACACTTTATTATAAGTGTAGAACGACCGACAGTTCCGAGCAAAACCATACTTAGTTCCTATAGACCTACCAATTGATTGGATGGCTCACTTGAGATCACACGAGAAGACTCACATGGTTATACAGGGTGTAATATAAAATGGGACAGTCGCTTAAAGGGGTGCTTCTGACCAACACTGAAATCGCGAAAAAATATCCGCTGTCCCATACAAAACTGCAAACATAACTCGACTGAAATGTATGGGGAAGGCGATTTTTTTTCGCGGTTTCAATATTGGTCCCATAGAGAACGTTGTTCATTTTGATGGTCTGAAGCACCCCTTTATGTAACTGTCCCATTTTATGTTACACCCTGTATTATATCCCGAAGGTCTCGTATCTTATACCTATGTAGAAACCATATATGAATAATATGTGTACTAGTTAAATGTATATGTATTATGAATAGCATATATTAAACACGAGGCTTCTAAAGGAAACTGTTCATCCAAGCGATGCACTCCTAGCGTAGCTGGGACAGTCTCAGTTTGTTTGCAAATTTATTTGACTAGTTTTTTATGTGAAATTTGGGCATCGAGGACGGATAAGACATAGATAAGATAGTATAAATGAAGAGAGATAGAGACATATAAAGACTTCACAAAACATAACTTAAATATTATTTATAAGTGAAGTGAGTTATCAAGCAAAGGAGAAAAAAAATCTTATCAAAAACTCAAGACACTTTCGGAAAAGTGGAAGAATTAGCAAATACTTGACCGATAAAAGCGTAGCTTTTGAATACGATGATGATGATGACATTTAGATCTTAAAAGACAATGACTAAAATTTTCACTGAAAATGTGAATACCTACTTCAAACTGAGCTCTGAAAACATCAAGCGCTTATCCACTCGAATTCCCTCTAAGTGATAATTTGTAGAATAGCCCAACGAGCTTTTACCTTAGCCGTTATCGGAGCATTTTATAGGCCATTTGCTTCAGAATAACCCGAGTGAGATATGCAAATAAAGCAGTTTCCTGAGCACCTTTATGCAAGTTTTATTTAATTATGGGAGGAACTCGTTCGAGCTAAATGAACGTTGAAGACACGGTTGGTAATGTGACTGGTGAAATGGAGAATTCTTCCGTGAGATGCGTTATCTAACGTACCTAAGTAGTAGTATTTATTTAAAAGCGTCATTTTGTCAATTTATGGTTTGTTTATTTATACATACTGGGTCCTTCTTAATGATCAGACCATCAAACTGAACAACTTTCTCTATGGGACCAACATCGAAATCGTGAAATAAAAATCTGCTGTCCCATACATTTGGCTCGAGTAAGTTTGCTTTATAATATGGGACAGCTGATTTTTTTTTGCGATTTTGATGTTGCTGCCATCGAGAAAGTTGTTCAGTTTGATGGTCTTAAGAAAGTGGCAGCATATTAAGAAGGACTCTATATATACAGGGTCTTTCCTAATATGCTGACGGTATTTTAAGGAGATGATCAGACCATCAAACTGAACAACTTTTTCTATGGGACAAATAACGAAATCACGAAGAACAAAATCTGCTGTTCCATACAAAACTGCGATCCTGCTCGACTGGACTCGCTTCAGCTTTTGAACAAATTTGTGTGAATTTTCACAAGCAGCGCTGCAACGGCGCGTGGTGACACTTTTAGGTTTGCGGTCATCTCCGCTTTAGTAGATGAAAACTACAAAGCGGTTATCCAACCAAAGAATCTCCGATACTATGCCACATAGGTCTCTACACTAAGCCTCTTCAATAAATTATAAAGGCAGAAAAAAGGAATTGACGAAAATAAAAATAATCGGGATGTGTATTTTTTACAAATGTTGCTCATTTTTTATTTCCATATTAATAAATAAATGGGTAAAGTATACCTGACCCTGAATATATACACTAACGTGATTCATAAACGCAAATAATTTGCTATGTTAGGAGAATTTTAATTTTTCTCATTTTAGGTGTTTTGTTGGAATTATGCGCAGAGTTAATGTAATTGCATTGTGCGGTCGTTTAGTACAAAATGCAGTTAAACTAATAGGTGCTTATATTGTCTGCAAGTGCAAAAGTTTTCCTTCAGGAAAGCGTTGCATTTGCTGGGTGCATTCTAGATTCATTTATTTTTAAAGATAAAAACTTTGATAGTTGCAAAACTTTTATAATTAAGTAAAAGAGATTTGTTCAAGAGTTTTTAATTAAATCTAGAATTCTATATTTTGTTCAAAAGAATTCAGATTTTGTTTTCGATTTTAATTGATTTTACGTTCCTTGTACACCACCAGTTTTTAATTACAAAAATATCTTTAAGGGTGTATTTAGACAATGAAACTAAACTACTTTTCCAAGGTAAAAAAATTTTTGCACCTCCCATAGAAAATTGTTTGGCTGATCCGCACATTTGTATGGGAGGTCCAAAAAAAATTCTGGGTTTCCCCCTACGGGAAACTTGTTTAATTTCATTGTCTGAATACACCTTTAAAATATTGTTAGTCATTGAAAACGAGCGGTTTATTTATTATTTTATGTACGATCGACGTGTACTTTCTATGAAAAACAATCTAAGGTACTAAACTAAACTACAGGGTGTCAAATTAAATGCGTTGATGCTTCAAACCATCAAATTGAACAACTTTCATAATACATCAGTATTAAAATCGCGAAAAAACAGCTGGCCATCCATTTAGGTCTTACTATTGTCGTTTTGGAAAAGCAGATCTTTTTGTAGCTTGCAGTAGTTTTTAACAACCCCGAAAGAGGTTACGGTCATGAGTTTATGTATGAACGTATGTATGTATAAACCACAAACTTTTGTGCGTGTACACCGTGATATCTACCGTTTGCGCACCCCTGATGTACAGTGTGCGACACGGGACACTCCCAAATTTATGTACCAATATGTAAATCACCTCGTTTCCCACGCCCATTTCCAAATAGCTGGTAACCCTGGCATCTGGACCTTTTTGATTGAAAACAGACAAAGGATTTTTCGTCGAAAAAAAGGACAAATGCCGTTCAAATACCGACGCAGAAGATTTATATCTTGGCGGAGATAATTCAATATCGTCCTCTCATAATATAATGGAGACAGCTCGGTTTTCTGGTCACGGTCTGGGTCGTGGATACGAATAACGATGTTTTCTTTCGAATTACCGATGCTGAATTCGATGAGACTTAATTTGTTTTTTTTACAAAAATGGAATGAAATTGTGGAAACGTCGCGTCGTAAAAATTCGATTGGAGTACTGGCGGTTTCTTTATGCAAGGTAAAAATCGGCTACGCCATACCAACGACATTTAGACACGTGACGTGAGGCTCTAGAATGACGTAATAGAGAGCTGTCGCCATAACAGGTTGAACTACAGTATCATCATTTCACATTTTGCTTCTTTTGAAACAATATGCCGGTCGATGTACTTGCTCAATAGACTAATCAAGTAACCTACTATGCATACCCTTGTCTATAAATATTCAATATTATTGGCTACAGACGATGGCAGCATCAATCACACGTACAGTCGAAAGCAAAAGTCGATGCACTTTCGACAAAACGAAATTCATCTCGAACGAATCGAAATTGTTATTTTACAAGTGACAGATATTCGTGCAGGATCATTTAATTGACTCAACCTTTTATATAACTACAGAAAAATACACTGTATATAATTTACAACAACACCTATACTATGTCAAATGATAATTTAAAAGTTATCTACTCATTACATCACAGTTATTCACACATTACATTTTTATGTTAACTATATACATTAACGCTCTTCAAAGATATGAGTTTGCAAGTTACATTTATATTTCATCTTATGGTCTAATAAAATTAGCTGAAACTATTTTAAGGGAATGATCAGACCATCAAACTGAACAACATTCTCTATGGGACCAAATCGAAATAGTGAAAAAAAATCTGCTGTACCATACAAAATTGCAAATCATAACTAGACACAAATGTATAGGACAGTTGATTTTTTTTTTCGTGATAACGATATTGGTCCCATAGAGAAAGTTGTTCAGTTTGATGGTCTGATCATCCCCTTAAAATAGTTTCAGCTAATTGTGTTAGACCTTATACAACAATAATGATTCACAATGTCCAAGATATTTATTTTCTACACTAAATAAGTACTGAAACGTATTTCACAAAGAAGGTAAACTCGAGAAGCCCGGGATTAAAGAAAACACCTACGCCACCAACAAATTATGTTTCAAGAAACAATCTTGCAGCACTAAAGAAAGAATGACACCCCAACAAATCCTAGAAAGAAAGCAACTTCCTGATAACATCGGCTTCCTACAAAAGACGGTGGCAAGACAAATAAATACCATCTTATCTGGAACAAGCGAAACCGCGAAATGTCACTTAACTGGGCGAAAGATAAAAGCAGTCTTTATTTTTAGCAAGGATGTTGCGCTACTTTGTATCCGTAACCGAAAACATATCCGAAATAACGAAATAACCACATAATAAGATGTTAAAAAGGCAATGGATAGTTGCGAGCTCGACGATGTACAGACCCCTCGATCGAACTTTCGGTTTGAAATATTTATTGTGATTGTTTTTGTCGGAACTTCATGTATTAATGAATATAGTTGACATTTGAACGAAAACGTTCAAGACTTGTCGAAAATACGAAGGCCGAGTAGGTCCCCAGGATTCACCAGCAGACCCTGTGGCCTGCATCACAGGCTTTCTCTCTCAAATAAAGGTGAGATGGATTATTTCATCGTCGTGGCCCCAGTTAGTGTCAACATCATCATAAGCCCATATATGTCCCACTGCAGGGCTCAGGCCTAACCTTAAGGCGGTTGCAGAGGGGTCAATTTTATACAAAACTTTGACGCACAATACGCGTAGACGGTATTAATATAAGTACCATTGTATAATTATATGGAAAAATTGTTTAGAAAATCTAGATGCCGCGTAACAAATAACATTTGCAATTTTTGCAAATGTTATTTGTTACGCGGCAACTAGATTTTCTTAACTATTTTTCCATATATACAATATTACTTTTATTAATTCCGTCTACATGGACTGAAACCACCTTAAGGAAGGTGTATTTGTCAACCTCTATAAGTATTTTTAAGATGCTCTAGTTCTAGTGATATCTTGGGTTGCCGAATAACGCTACCATCATATCATAATTACATACTTAGTAGACGAGATGATAATATACTATTATCAGATTGATTGATATAATAAAACCATAGAGAAATTACGCGCTCCGCTAAAACCAAAGCACGTATTATCTGTTTCTATATTCATTTCGGGCATTTTTAAGTGATTGATTTGTAAAGAAATTAAATTTTTAGAGTAATGTTTAGCTGAATGAAATAACACATTTATTTTATAAGCATATGCTCACGACTATATTCCCCGAGGGGGTAGTCAGAGAAATTTTGAAACCAACAACCAACCAACATTTATTTTATTCTGGTAGGAAAGTCTTAAACAGTTTTAATCTGCATGAAAAGCCACCCTTGTCGTTTTCAGTTGACCAAAATTTTCAGAAACTACCGTTATAATAATTATGTTTGATATCCGAATCAGAAATGTTCCGTGCCAGCATCCCTAATTTTTAGTTCCCCTTGTTTTTCGCGGCCTTTTGGATTGTTGTTCACATTAATTACGTAAAAGTTTCCAGCTTTGAGTGTTGTTCGCGGAATAATGAAAATGTCAAGTGTTGTTTTCTGCCATTTGAGATAGGTGAGGAAATGTTCAGCGAAATGTGATGTGCCGCTGATTTTAATGGCAGGTGACATGACTTTTGTTTTCGTTATTTGATAGCTTTTGTTTGTGGCGTAGATGTGGAACTATTGGTAAGTCCCTGTACCTACTTACCTATAGTTCTACATCTACGCCTGACTTCAACCTAACATGTTTACGAGTTTTTAAGAGGATGCTCTAATCCGACCATAAAACTGAACAACTTTCTCTATGGGGCCACCATCGAAATCGCGAAAAAAAATTAACAGCTGCCCCATACATTTGGGTTGAGTAGGATTGCCATGGTGATGAGACCACCTTGCATTTAGAGGTTTTGCAGCATCGGCTTATGTTTATGGCGTGCGATTAATACAAAGAAACAGGCGTCCAATCGATGCCGAAACTTCGTAATGCACTTTCAGATTGCCGAATAAAAACATACAGAGTAGCAGTTAATGAATTATTTCTGACTTTTGTTTGAGTATTAATTTTACTGTAAATTTTTTTTATGCGGGCATGATAAATATCGTACAGAATATACTAACCAAAGACCTCTGACCATTGTGCTCTGGGATTAGTTGGGTAATCTTTAGGAAACGTTTCCTCACTCCACAGCATACGCAAATTCACTTTATAAACAGCCACATCATCAACTTCACACCCAACTGCTAAACCGCTAAACCACGTGATTGTTAAAAACAAAATGGCGTCCAATTGATGTCGAAGCTCCATCCTGCACGGACGCCTCGGTAAATTCACTTTCGAAATTAAAAGTTCCAATTTTAAAGTGAGAATTTAATTTCACGGATTCGAGGCACAAAGTTAGACGTTTTAGTTTAGTTTCGCGTGCGTGCACCGGCTTTGAAGAGTGGTTGTGGACTTTTCTATTTTGGGTTCACGCTTCTCTTTGGACAGAAATAAACACTTCGGTGACCGTTCACTCGCGTGCGGATGACTTCTGCATGCTTTCACATTTATAAATGTGCAGGAATTTATGAGTCTTGTCTCTTTTCTATATAAAAGGAAGTCTGACTCTTGTATGGACTCTTTTATTTGTTTTTAATTATGTTCGGGTTAACGAAAAGCTGATACCGTTGGGCTTATTGGGCTTCGCTGTCTATTGTTATCCCAGCTAGGATAGCTAGGACCTAGCTAGGTGTTCAGAATTGAGTAAGGGTTTGGTGGGTTTGAAAAATCGTACCCATAGCGACTCGTATATCGTACTGATTCAATAAAACATTGCACTTCCATCTGGCTCCGCCGTGTTTAGTTATTAATGTTGTGTAGCCCGGTCGAACAATTATTTTGAGTAACAAATATTCAGGTTATCCCTTAGATAGGCTGATTATTACGCCGGTTTGCGTTTATTCGTAAACTTGTGTTGGTTACCATACCTGCTAGGATTATCTGTTAAAATTTTGCAAAATAGTTTCACATTTCAGTTTTCATTATTCTGAAATGTGAAAGGTCCCGTCACCGTGTAGTGGAGAGCTGACGTACCACAAACGTATCTGAAAAACGTTGCGGCTTTGTGTTTAAAGGTTTAAAGCAAATATTTAACATTTTTGCGTCGAGTGCGGCTGAGCGGTGTCGTTGTCATAGTTAGGTATCAGTTTTGGTAAATAATTAGGTAGGTATACATACTCTTCTATCAATATCATCTGTGTTTATTGCCGCATGAGGCCAGGTATATAGTTTGTTTAGCACTTACAATGTCGACAATGAACAGCATCATGCAGCAAATAACAAATACAATAATAAAATAACAGCATGGGTAGTTACAGTGGCGGACTAAGCCCGTCGGAGGCCCGGGGCGGAAAAATAAATGAGGCCCCCTGGTCTTTCCAGAAATTTATATCTATGATTTTTTTCGAGCCGTGGCTAAAACTTGACATAGGCGCCCATTCCCTCCATGTGAAAAAAAGTGAATTGAGGTTGAGATTGATGAGACCTTAAATTTAGCTAGAGCGAGCGAAGCGAGCTCTAGATTTTACAACAATATTATCAGGTCAAACGTTGCAAACCCCAGCCCCGAATCTACGATTTTTCCGAGCTGGGGCGACACTTGATTTTTGCGCACCTCCCCTCCAAACGCGTAGCAAGAATTTTAAGAGAAAACTAGGAGCGAGCTCGAGATTTCACTGCAATATAAAGAGATCACTGCAATATAATGAGATTACTGCAATACCTTCTAAAACCAGGAGCGAGCGAAGCGAGCTCGAGATTTTACTGCAATATAATGAGGTCTCTACAACACGATCTAAAACCAGGAGCGAGCGAAGCGAGCTCGAGATTTTACTGCAACATAATGAGATCACTGGAATACGATCTAAACCAAAAAGCGAGCGAAGTGAGCTCAAGATTTAACTGCAATATGAAGATATCACTGCAATATAAAGATATCACTTAAACTGAAACCAGGAGCGAGCGAGGCGAGCTCGAGATTTTACTGAAATATTAAGGGAGCACCGACCCTATTATGTTGCCCTCAGCCGTATTTTTTAATTTCTTAACCATTAAACAACATTTCCAAAAAACAATAATGTCACATGATCTACATCCAATGCGTCTGAGATACATTTATAACCAGAAGTGAGCGAAGCGAGCTCAAGTTTTTACTGCAATACCTTCGATTAGGTCGAAAACCCGTAGCGAGCGTAGCAAGATCGAGGTTTTACTACAGTGAGACTAGGTCGTTGCAAAAGGTACAAAACAAAACGAGGAGCGAGCGAAGTAAGCTCGAGAATTTACTGGAATCAAATGAGATCATTGCAATATGGTTTAGTACCTGGAGGGAGCTAAGCGAGCTTGAGATTTTTATAAATTATAATTCAAGTTTCAGGCGCAATTAAGACTATTCGAGAAGTTGGAGCAAGCGAAGCGAGCTCATGATTATGCTGACTACATAATAAAATGCTTGAGTAGCTGTAGTAGTGTAGTATTGAGTGTAGTAGTAGATTTGTATGTGAAACAAAAACTGGATTGTTTCAGAGCGCAGAAATAAAATATTAAAAAATTGAGCGAGCGAAGCGAGCTCGATAATTTTCAATATTTTTGACTCTTTTTGACTTTCTGTAGTAGGTAGGTATTTTGTTTGAATACTTTACATAAAGTTGGGGACGACACAATGCTTATGTTAAGTGTGAAAATCATTTGTATAGTTATTTGTTGTTGATAATTATTGTTTTATTTTAAGGCGAAGCCAGGTTCTCTGTTCTGTGGTTTCGTTTATTTAATTTCAATTAACGAATTGGTAGTACACCTGTTTTATGTATTGTATTGGTCCTAGGGGAGCGCGTATTTTCTCTGTGGTATTGCTATTGTGCACAGAGCTATTTATGTGATTCGACCAACTTTTCGTCTTTTGTTTATTTTTCTCCAAGAGTTTACGACTCTGGGTGTATACTAAAGAGAAACTATGAATGTGATATTACCGCAATCGCTTTCTAACATCAATTACAGATTGTTTAATGAAAACGAAAATAGTACCTATGTCTTATTTCGATAGTCTCGGGAAACTTTCTGGTGTTCTTGCCCAATTTCGTCGAGACTCAGGTGTTGCCATTATATAACTTAACCCTAAATAGGGGTTTTATTACATAACACTTAACCCGCTTCAAGTGCCCGCTTGAGATTGATTGATAAAGGATATTTATTGACAGTTTAGTACTGTGTTTTTGTTCCGTGTCCGTAGGTATCTAAATTTGTGGTTTATGGTTTTATACATGTAATATGCTAAATATGGTTTTTTGAGAGTAGGTAAATTGAAAATATATGTAAAAAATAATAAATGTTAAAACTTGCTTTAATTTGGTTATCCTGTGTTTTCCGTCTCTTTTCGGGTCTAGATTATGGCATATTCCTTCACGTGTGTGTCGAATCAAGCGACTAAGAGGATATTCGAGATAAAGCGCTCCGTACTAAAGTCCAGTGTGACGTTACATCCTAGTTTGGACATTTAGTTATTTAAGAAAAAAAGAAAATGTTGTTAAAACAATCTAGAAACCAATATCAGTGTCGTTATTTTGTCAGATTTCCATTTAAATATTTAGTTCCAAAGTTATTGTGTATCAAAGATTTCCATACAAATATTTGGTTCTAGGTTGTGTTAAAAACATTTAAAAACCTTTCGTTTGTACGCAACACACTCGCTCGCCCTGACGAGTGTATTCTTTTAAGAAAAAAAAGTGTCCTAATGACCGATTACTAATTGACCATTAAAGATACCTTGTACATGCTCCCTGAGCGATAACGTACGAGTTCGAAAAAGAAATCTAGTCTTCAATATATAAAATATTACAAAAAAATCTTATGTAGACAAGACTAGTAAAGTACTGAGAGCTTTCATGAAATCATAATAAAGCAGCTACTTAGCAAGATTGTATGAATTCTATGAGAGTATCCCTACATTCAAAGCAACATTGCTACCATAGTCAATCAATAATTCCAGCCATAGACACCTAGATTGAAAACCCTCACCTACATCACTCAAACTGACATGAACAGGGTGATATTTTAAAAGCAAACTTCGTAATAGTGCTATCATCAATCACGATATGGGTCCGATCAGTCAGCGATCATGCATGTTGGCATCATGGCCCTTGATTGCCTGCTTTGAGCGCTTTGAGTGACGGTGGGCACTGAAAACATAACGAAAATATAACTTAGAGCTTTTGACTTCGTCCGCGCGAAATCAATATCGCTGAAGATTTTGCCTGCGACTTCTTCTGAATTGACACCTAAATGTATCCTATGTGTTAAAGGCCTATGTCGAAAAATAATTGAAGCGAAATGGGCGTGTGATAGCTTATATTACTGCCTGATGAGAGAGAAAGAGATGGGGCGGCGCGCGCGAAACGACGCAAGCGTAAAACAAACTTTATTTAATTGTGATTGTACTATTTATGTAAGTTCAATTCTGCTCTTATCAAAATTTGTAAAATAAATTCAAAATTCAAAATTTTTTTATTCAAAATAATATCACATAGATAGCTTTTTGACGTCATTTTTTGAGTCTACCACCGCGTCGGAAGGTGTTTCGTTGAGAGAAGATGCGGCCAGAAACTCTACAACACACATCTTTTAAACAAAACAAAATATACAAAGTACAATTAAAATACAATATTGCATTACATAGAGTAACATTGTCAAGACCAGACATTTTGGTCATTCAAATAGTCATCGAGTTTATAGTAGCCCTTTTTACAGAGGACTTGTTTAACATGGGACTTAAACTTTTTGTCTGGCAATATCAATCTCTTTTTTTTAAATTAAGTCTCGTGTTTCTATTATTCACCGTTTACCATTTCCAAGCGTTTATCGATAAAGACGGAGGCTACTTTGGCTTGTTTTTCTATCGAGAAAATGTGTCTTAATCGTGTTTTGGCTCTAATCAAAACTTCAATTAAATGTTCAATTTACACATATCCGCTAATCATACTCCTACTGTTAGTACTTCATGAGATATGACGCTTTGAAAAATCCTATTTTTTTCACATAGCCTCTTATCTGTGTAACAAAACTGATTCAAATCCCTACAGCCGTTTATCCGTGATTGAGTCATAAACACCTAACCTTTACATTTATAATATTAAGTAAGATTAAAGATATATATATGTTGCTATGTACATGGCACAGTCAGCAGCAATAAGTTATACAGGGTGTAAGTGACAGCCTAGCAAATACTGAAACGGTAAACTCAGACCATCAAATTGAATAACTTTCACTATGGAAAAACTCAGGAGACGCGAAAAAAAATCTGCTGTCCCATACAAAACTGCAGTACCTGCTGACTGTACTATGTTTTTTGGTGTCAAATAAAGTAGTTATAATTGATTGATTGATAAGTATGTATAGTACGGAAATAGGACAGTAGGATCACAATTTTTATTTGTAATCCCAGTCGACCAGTTCGAAATGTAGGCCACCTTAGTCCTAACGTCTTTAAGCTTCTGTGAAGCATAACTGCAAATTGATTGCTCTGGCAAAGTTTTACGGGGGCTAATATTTTAAATTGGTTGACTGTTGAAGGTTCGATCAAATCGCTATTATGAAAGAAATTGAAATTGCGATTACGATAGAAAATTAAATAAACTGAATTTGATTAATTACGCAAAACATCATGGGGAGTTGACTGGAAAATAATGAAAATTGTATTATAATGTAGGTATTTAGGTAATGAAAACGTTCGATAATTCCATTTAATTAGCATAGCATATAAATATGCTCTTGACTATTTTCCCGAGGGGTTAGTCAGAGATATTCTGAAACCTCAGAACATCCGTGTTTCACTAGTAGTACCGAAACTCTGTCCAGTGTGACGGAGAGTGAGTCCGTCGCCACTTGTAATGGACAGTGGGAGTCGTTGTAGGTCTGCTATTTGGTCAGCGTCGCTCGAAATGATAAACTACCGTACAACGTCAAGCACTATTGCTGAATAAACTAGAAATTGGCAAAATCATGATAACCAAGATGACACCCATTTTTTTAATAGAATAGAATAGAATGGATTGGACAGTGGGTACAATACATGCCTCGAAATTGAAGCATGCAGGTTTCCTGACGATGTTTATTATGCAGGTAATATTAATTAGAGATAGGTATATAAGCTCTCACGCGTACAAATTTTAAAACCTTTTTACGAGAGTGCCAAAAGTTTATAAAGGGTGCGTCATTTACGTTAACCCTAACTAACTTGGTATCTCTACGTAAATTTAATAAAAAAACAGTTCTTTTTATACTTTTATCGCCATTAAAATAGCTATCAAGAAATACGATAGCGAAATCCCTTGCCTTGCAAAAGTTGTGTGCTACAGTGCAATTTAATTGAGGGCAACGGCAGAGTTTAACAAAAGTTTATACTTAGACTAGACTAGACTATCGATAAACTCGCCTCAGCTCATCTGGAAACTACAGTTTAATTAAATCGTATATTAATTTCTGGAATAAGGTTTTAAGAGGAATTGAAGCTAGCTATATCTCTCAGAATGCGAATACGTTTTCACCCCACTTAAAACCATACAGAATTCTATCTATGGTTTTGTCTCATGTGAAGTGCATTATAATAATACTAATTTCTGTGAAACAAATGATTTTGACATCATTATGAGTAAATTGAAATGCTCATAGCTATCTCACTTATATTATAAATGTCAAAGTTTGGATGTTTAAATGTTTGTCACTCAATCACTCATAAACGACTGAAGGGGTTTGAATGAAATTTGGCAAAACACAATAGTAATAACGTTCCAAACCTGGTAATTTAGCTTGGCTTGAAGGCACATGGACATTAATCACGTATAAATTCAGTCAATAATTTGTGAATAAGACATCCAAGATGGTCTACTCAAGCTATAGCTTTTACCCGCTACCTACTTCATTCACATTAGTATCGATTATTTTATTAAACAGACTGTGTATTATTGTATTTATTTATTTATTTATCTTTATTGGTTATCAAACAGCAAATTACTTAATTTCTAATACAACAACATTGATACATAACCTTTGCTTAAGAATTTATTATTTCAATAGTTATTAAGTCGTGTTATGTTGTAGAGTTTCTGGCTGCATTCACACGTTCCGACGCTGTGGTAGTTTCAAAATTGAAAACTTCAATTAGGTAGGTACGTTACAAACTTTTATCGGTCCATTTTATAATCTTTTCTTAGATACTAGGTCTGTTACAGAGATAATTGTAGAGGTGCATACAATTATCTCTGTAAAATACGTGTATTCCAAATTTCTTGCTTCTATCTTTAGTGATTTAGGTTGTGTGTTGTCTGTCAGTCAGTCCGTCACGGAAATGTATCTATCTATACTTATAAAATAGTTCCGTGACTGACTGGCTGACTGACAACGCACAGCCTAAGCCGCTGAAGATAGAAACATGAAATTTAGAATATATATTCTACATAGGGTGTAGTAGAGGTGCACTAAGAAAGGATTTTTCGAAAATCGACCCCTAAAGAGGTAATCCACACGGACGAAGTTGCGGGTCAAAAACTCGTGTAGATAGATGTTAATTTAATGAAATAAAAATTAAGAACAGAACGTTGATTCGTTTACTCATTTTTCAAAAGTCGTTTTGAAAATCGCAAGAAAACATTTAGACAACCAATTCTCAAGCTTTCTGCGAATTCACTGAATCGACTATCGAGAGTGTTTTCAAGGCAATCGAATCGAATCGAGACACCTGATTCGTTTTTCTTGCTAGCGAAAACAAAAAGAAAATTTACAGATATTCGTTTGCATTCATTTTGATACGAAATTCAGATTTAAGTTTAAAATGAATGAACGAAATATATTTTATTTTACACCATACAGAAAACAAATCTAATTATGGTACAAATAGGGCGGTCTTATCGCTAAAAAGCGATTTCTTACTCAAACCCTGATTCGTTAAGTTGAACAATTCTACTATAAATATATTAAAAAAAGTTGTTAGTTGTGTCAAAGCTTCTGATCTGAGATATTCGTTAATATATTAATTTAAACAATATTCAAAAAGTTACATTTTCTCTGAAATCAAATAACGGAATTGAATTCTTTACTTATTCTAAATGTTTCTTAGCGAACATGTCGTCAAAAAGTTGCTCCAACTTTCAATTCTATGTCTTTTTCAATACAAGTTTCCTGGTGAATTCTTCCTAAAATTCAAATAAACAAACGTCGGAGTACGCTCTGGTCTGATATTAAAAAACTTTCGAGTTGTTGGATAGAAAGTAAAGTCTTATACGTCTCTCCTCTTGGTTCTATAGCTGGAATATAGCTAAATAAAAAGTGTGTTAAAGGAGTTGTTTGAGAACCTTGGAGTCTATACGAAAACAAAGGCTGAAAACTCGATTAGATTAAATGGCAAATTGTTGAATCGTTTGTTCTGTATTCTGAGGTGAAATCCTGCCGACATCGATTATGAATAGAATTAGTATTTATTTAACTTTTTGAGGTTTATGCTTAGTGCCTCCTTTGAATTCATTCGCGATGTGCCCATAATATGCGGTCTGGACACCGCTAAACGCGAATATGCGTATGCACGAATTTATATGACGTACTATTTCATAATATATACAATGGTAAATAGTTGCATTACTTTAAGAAGTGCGATTGTACCCATGAAACTGAACTACTTTTCCTTAGTAACCTATAAGAAATTAGAAAAAATATTTCGGGCTTTACATACTAAATGCATTCAACTGATCGATCAACTTTTGTTCTTATATTCTTTTGGAAAACTTGTTAAGCTTGACAATTACAAACACCTATTAAAGTAATGCAACTAACCCTAACACACTGAATATGAATCTCAAATAATCATGAGAGAGAACGATTGATGGGCTGATGATGATATTACAATATATTTTGTTCATTTATCCAATACTATTTAGAAGAATACAGAACAACACTTTTCAGAAGATTAAGAACTCCGTGGCTTGACTTCTACTAACGTACAAAAGTGTGCCTAATAAATTGTAGCAAAGCTTCTGACTGCCCCGAAAGGGACTATGTTCGTGACTCTAATATGAACGTATCAAGTTAAACTAAATGGTTCTTGAAAACTTGAATACCGCTCTTAAGACAATTCACAGAATATGGAAATCCGATTTCAAACTGTAATATTGTAAAGTTATACGAATATTAACTGTCTGATATACGTTACTATTCTATCTATTGAAGTTAACTGAACTGTTCATATGATTCTGCCCATAGACTAGCTGTTTTATAGACTTCTAATACGAGAAAATTTTGTAATACGCGATACCAAAAACACTATGATAAATTAAAAATACCGTTGGTAGATAAAGCAAAGTTTTTGATCTCTAAAGGAAATATTGCGTGAAGTTTCTGTAGTTATGTCTTAATAGTATTTATACTAGAAGTCTATAGGATAGATAGTTTATGTCATTGATCTTTATCACATCACGCAAGTCAAATAAATTGTATTGAAACTGAACGTCTAGTTTCTAAGTTCTTGAAATTGTTTTTAGTTTATGTATGTAGATAAACGGTTTATGGCGAGGAATTTATGTATATTTGAAATAGTTTGGTGAAGTTAAGTGGTGTTATTAAAGATGGAATTTGTTAAAAATAGTTTAGATGTATCGAGAGTGTTATCGGTGGCGGGTTTCGGAGAGGTGATGATTACTTAATTATGACATGAGGGACCGGCTTTCAGGTGAAGGAAAAAAATTGTCAGGAAAAAAGCATTTTTAGTATGCTGCTTTAATTTAGATTTAGAGGTTTGTATTCCGAAGAGGCGACGGACTAACAACCTGTCACACTGGACAGAGTTACGGCACTTCTTCGGTCTTGTCAATGGAGACTGTACAAGGCCTTCTTCTTCTATGTAGTCAATGTTAATTCACAATTTTTCCAGCCCAGTAGTTTGCCATACCTACGGATAGCACTAACGACGGCGTCCACATGCTTTGTTTGCGTAAAAGTGTCCGAGCAGAAAGGGCGGGATACAAGATGGACCATGGTCTGAGAAGCAACACGCCAAGCCACGCCAGTATCATAGTATGATGCTGTAAGTATTTGGAATATCTTTGACTACGCCCTTGGGGAATATAGTCGTGAGCATTATATACTATGCTATACTATATATTTTATGTATGTTTTATGTTTTTATTTTATTTTTATTATAAATTATCCGTCTCTCTCGCCATTTTAACTTCAATGTTTTTACCAAAATTGTTTCTGGCATAGAAGCTCTAGCAGTGTATTCTTAATGAACAATGATAGAAATATTGCAAGTGAGAACAGGGTACAGCTGAAAATCAGGGCTGCGCTCGCTGTGATCTCTGATCAGATAAGGCCGGCACAACACTGAGCTGATCCCTTTTGTCGCAAGCAGACTCTATAAGTATAATTATTGTAATTACAATAACAATTACTGTACCTACATTCTGTTTGCACAATAAAACTTTTTTCAATTTCAGTTTCAATTCAATTTCTATAAAGTTTATGAATTATATTCACGTAAATTCTGGTGAAGTACGAAGTACTCAAAACCTACAGACAACGAGCATGTATGAAGAGATATTATGTATGGATGTGATTGAGGCTAAAAAGTAATCTTGTATTACTGTGAGTACTTTTCTCACAAAAAGAGAAACAATAATTTCCGGCCATCTGAAACATAATATCTTTTAACAACATGGGATCCGACCAGTGTGAGGAACCCCTGTCGCCCTGATGCATTGGTCGGAAGTTAGACATTTACAATAACGACTAAAAGGTTTGGTCGTTAGGGCTTGATGTAAACTTTTGATGTCCAGGAAATTGTTGTAGGTTTAAAAAAAATTGTTTTTCAATGTAGGAACTTGAAGCTCACTTACTCGTATTATATTAAATGACAGATATTTTTTTAAGCTACCACCGCGTCAGATCTTATAAACTTAAGAGCTTTTGACCAGCGACTTAGTCCCCGTGGATTATCCCTTTAGGGGTAGACATTCGAAAAATCCTGTCTTAGTGCACAATGTGCACAATCTCATCCACATCCTCTGTAGAATTGTTTCTATCTTCAGCGGTCTAGGCTGTGCGTTGTCTATCAGTCAATCAATCAGTCACGGAACTCTTTTAGATTAAGACATAGATTCTTACACGCCTCTATTTTCTTTACCTAGAGATTCCTAGTCTCTGCTGATGTTACCTATTGTTGTGTTTTATTTCCAAGATTTGTTCATTAGATAATTGATAAAAAGGGCCAAATAACTTGTAACCTGTTCAAAACCAGGGTGCATTAATCTTGCGAATTATGGATGTTGAGGTTGAGGTCACGTTAGCGCAGTTGGTGGGCTATTGTCTCTACCTATCCCAATGGAGAATGAGCGTGCTTATGTTTGTATTTGTTTAATACATCGCCAGTATAAAGCAGCTTCCGTAGCCTCCGACAACATGTTAGCATTACAAAGGCGCAACTCAAAAGCTTCGTAATTTGATGAGGAATGTTGGCTGACATTTACATGAGGGATTTAATTGCAAAAATTAATTGACTGGGCCCGGTTACACAATAGTACTGTAAACACGGGTAAATTGGCAATTAACCGGCTCTTTTGTAGGGCTATTTGCGGATCATGGAGGGCAGGTAGGAAGGTAGTGGAGGGAAGGGTAATTGTGTTCTTACAGATTATTTCGGTGAGTATAATAATCATGGGAATGAATTTTAACTATTCATGTTCTCATTTCCGGGAGCGTGTGTGGAAGACTACCTTCAGACCTAAATGTGATGTGAAACTAGACTATTTTTTCTTCTTCTCTACATCCAACTTTTAGCAACTATTGTTGGCTTTGTCGTTTCTTTCGTTGTAATCCACCTAGAGTTATACTCTTCAAGTTCTTCGCTTCTACGCGCTTCAAGAAGTAAATTCTCACGATGGGACACGGCACGAGATTAAGGGAATGGCGTGTTCGTGACTCGCACTCACTCAGTATCGCAACTGCCGCCGTGGTCTAATGGTTAAGAGCATGGGCTCTCGACTAGGAGGTTATGGGTTCGAATACCAAGGGGGACACCTAGTGATATGACACTTTCTGCGGTTTTTTCCAGTTGGTTAGGACATTGCAGGCTGAATCACCCGATTGTCTGAAAATAAAAATGATTCCGTGCTTCGGATGGCACGCTAAGCCGCTTGGTCCCGGCTACTATCTCTGGTGGTAACAGTCGTTACATAAAAAACACGTCAGAGGCCGTAATGCGGTCTGAAAAAACGCTCTGCCCACACGATAAGAAGAAGAAGAAGAAGAATCGCATATTATTAACATTTGTCAAAATTCCCCCCTTTGTATTACGGTAGCTGTGCCTTTGTATGAAATGACAGCTAAGTGTCCAAGCTATAGCTCTGTCTCTCTTACTGTTCATATCAGTAAGGTGGCATAGGTATTGTCAATACCTTGGAGGGCACACTGTCTAAGAAGCGGTGAAACATGATAATACTCCTTGGTAGTCGGTAATGATCGTTCTTCTTTCGTAAATTCCCGTCTATGTTTTCGACGTCAGAGACTTTGTATTAAAGTCTCTGTTCGACGTTACTTTGTCCCTTTCTAATCTAATGACAAAAATTAAAAAATAGTTTTTATTTAATTTTTGTTCTGACAGAAAGGGACACAAAAACGTCGGAAATATCGACTACGGAGACGTACGAAAGGTCGAAAATTACCGACCGCCATGGCCAATTTTCTTGTTTCCATGCTCGTAAGGAGGAGTGGCATCGTTTATGATTCTAAAATCCTTGGTTCATATCGATAACAAACAGACCGTACTATTAAATAAACATTAATATGCTTTGGTGCAAGTAACCCTTTCACACTAGCGATTTCTTAGCAAGGCAAGAGTACAGAGTTCTTGCAACGGGCGGTCGTAGCAATTTAAGGCGGTAAAGCAATGATACATATATCAAGAACAAACAAAGTATTCAGTTAGGTAGGTCCAACTTTGAGAATAGTCCTTAGTGTGAAAAGGCGTTTAATCTTCTACCAAACGGACAAGAATATAACTACATACCAATACAAAATAGTATTATAGCTTATACAACTATTGTAGTTTCATAAGTTAAGGAATACTTTTTATCATTACACAAACATCTAAGGAAGATCAGCTGCACAAATGATGTTTAGATAAAAAATAGCCCGGTAGAAATAAAATGTTAAACCATGATGAGTTGGACAGCAAAAGAAAATGCTTCGATGTTTCACAGAATTTACTATTTAATCTTGTAACGTAAATTTTCAAACAAAGTTTCGTAGCATCTTCCAGAAAATATCAAAATGAAATTTTAATTCTATCGTGTACAAAAAATTTGATCACGCAGATTATCTTCGAAATCCATTATATGCTTGGCTGCGTGGTGCGTGTTCAATTTATATTTTACGCTGTTTTATTAAATAAATATATCCTTAAAATTTCCCAACATTTTGCTATATTTGTTATTCCAAAATATACCAGATTTCATAGAAAAACATGGAACCTGAACTCAAAAAAATAAAAGAGGGGGTAATAGCTTATCCATCAAGCTAGTGACGAGACGACCCAGGATTATGTTGTAATGGACGACAAACATTGACACTACCAAAACGTGCCCATACAGCCCGGGGAGGGATCAAGGCTTTTTCTTTTTAACCACAGGCCCCCTGAACTTGTGGACGCGACTTGAAATGGGTATCTATGTTTATAAAAAAGGATTTCGTAAATTTTTTCGCATCTACCTATAATAGAAGACGGAGACAAAAAAATTAGATGGCCAGTATTAGTGTCATAAAATCTTTAATAGTCCTTAATAGGCTCCCACTATGTAAACACTGGGCCGGGTCTGATGATCTTCAACATCTCGGCTTTATTTGCTGTGGAGAATATTTCTTATATTTCTATAAAATGCATATGAAGGTTTCATATGTGTTCAAAGGAAAGCCTAGATATTTGAAAAAGTCTGTATTATGTGCATCTACTTTATAGGTTGAAGTCACTTTTACTTGCGACACACCATATTGTGTAGATAATATTAAGACCTAAAATTAATTTGAAGAAATTTTTTTAAGATCTATATATCTAATGAAATATATCTATATATTTAATGAGTTAATTCAATAATTTGAAAATCTGATGATTTTCGAATTTGATTTCCTTAGATTTGAAGGCACCAGGCACAGAGACATAATGAAGGCCAAGCCAGTCAAAAATACGTATACCTACTAAAATGATGTAGTTTAGTAGTTGTGTGGGTGAGGCAGCTCTGAAAGGGTTTTCACAGTATGGTTATAACTTACTCTCCTATATTTAAAGTGTAGTGTGAAGATTATCTTTAATCCTCAGTGAGTATAGTGTTTGCTACAATCACAACAAGTTCTCTAGTAAAGTCTGCAAATATAATAATAGTTGTCACATATAGGTACTACAAGATGTTTCTCTTCGTGCAAAATTGTCTCGAACTATTTTAACATAATACATATAGGTCCTCCACCGATATACTACAAGGACCTTGTCCCAAACTTAAGGATCAAAACATAGCCAGTGTTATGTTAAATCCATTGTAAACCAATTTCAGCTAAGCGTCAACTTGAAGAGAAATCTCCTATAGCAAGATTACTGGAGAGTCCTTAGCCACATTACAAGTTAGTTAGCTATGTTAATAAGACCTCTAAATCAGAGAACTTTCGTCTCAATGGCGAAGGCTTAAGATATTTGACAGGAGACTTCGTTTGTGAAACAGACTATAAGTTCTGAGGCCAAACTTTGAGGAAACTTACGACCTATAAGTTGTGTTGTTAACCCTTTAAACTGTTACATGAAGTTATATGACGGCGGTCAAGTGTTTGATACATAGGGTTTAGGAATGTGGGAATGGAATATTGCTGCTTTTACGATGTGGTATACAGCAAAATAAAGGTCACCAGGGTTGCTTAATTTATGGCTAGCATCAGCCCGAAAAGGTCTATTCCATATTGAGTTGGAGCGGGACGTCGTATGTAGGTTGATTCTATTAAAGTAAGTAATTGCGTGGTGGATCCTCCTCTCACTAGTTAGCGTCGCATGGCATCCACCGACAAAGTGACAAAACGAGAAAAACGTCATGCGCGCTCTTTTTGGCATACGTAAAATAATAAAGATGGAGGCACATCTCGATTTCTATCTTTTTCTCGTGGGTGGCATGCTAGGCCTACAGTTTTGTAGAGTAATCTTGTAACAGAGCTTTTTAACAAGGTTATTAAGATTGATATTTGATACTTTCGTATATTAATTCTTTCTGAATTAATATACTATTTGAATTATATAGTTGAACTATTTGAAGTTCAATAAATATTACATTTAGTTTGAACAAATCTTAGGTTGAGTTTGAATTGTATACTTGGTAAAATAACTTTGTAATTCAGTTTAATATTTCTCACGTATGTGAATAAAATACCTAAGTACATTTTAGAGATAATGAAATATGATTTTGTAGATTAGTTTTAGATTTGGTGGATTATGTACATACACATACGAAACAATTCAATGCAAAAATAAAATCGAATTACGCGACATCTCGTCGAAAACCACGAAATTTTACCTAGCCTATTTAAACCATCGTAACTATCTGAATTTCAACCTAAAATTAGCCTGAGTATTTCTGCCTTACTAACTAAGATTAGGGCTTTAAGATAACGTGTTAGAATTTGAAGTGCCTTATCTTACAATAGCGTTTTACTATATGAATGTAAATTGTTTGGTTGAGAAGGGACGACAGAGGACTATCTTAGAGTGGCATCCCATACTGTTAAATTTATAATATTCGCTATTATCTAGAAGTTTGGCGGCGGTTTTGTGCGTAGTGGTATTATAATAAGTCATTAAAACGATTTAAAAAATTAAAACATATTGTGGGGAATCATGCTTCCGTAAATATTTTCAGTAGTGTCCTAACAATAAACTTAGTATCTACCTACAAGAAACTGAGTACCTATTCCAGTAATACTTAGTACCTATCTATACGTTGTAAGAAATTATGGGGTTTTTAAGTAGATGATTAAAATAATGTTAGGTTGATATAAAAAAGGGCTGGCAGCCGTGGCAGCCACCTTGGTCAGCGCATCAGCGTGGCAATATTGGCATACAAAGAGGTAACGCTTCCAACCTTGCTGCCAAGCGGCGGCAATTTAGAAGACATTTTTTTTAATCAAATTAAAGATGGAAAAATTTGTCTCGGGCGGGACTTGAACCCGCATTTTTCCAAACCGGGGAACTGCGTTATCCAATTTCGCCACCGAGCCCAACAACAGCACAACATGGCTGTAACATGTTTAAAAATCAATAATATTTGAAAAAAAAAATTTTTATTTGTAAGTTCTATAAGTTTTGTTTCTTTTTTGTTTTTTCATTAGGTGGTTTTCAATGGTTATGTATATAGTGCTTATGTTTATGAACTTTGAATTAAAATGATGGGTGGATATTGGATCTTAGGTATACTTACTGTATCTACTGCATGTCAATATTCATAAGTTTGTCTTGAATTCAGATCTCTAAAAAGTGGTTAATACGTCTATGTACCTAGAAGTACAAGCAACAATGTCAATAAGACTATATACAATATACAATTTCATCTATTTTACAAAAAATTAAAAATATACGAAAAAAAGATTCCTAACGATAATTTCAGAATCATGACGTTCAAATTCAACTGTCATCTATAAATTAAACGGATGTTGATGAATGTCCACCAAAAAACTTTTTCGTACGAAATATTTTAACGGTACAAACTTTATTTTGAGGGTCGTTTTAATTTAAAAAATTTGCCGACGTAAAAAACAATATAAAAACGCATTTTCGCGGTAAAATATTCTCCACATTGTGGCAGTTTTTAAACGATGTTTTATACCTTTTTCGGGTTTTAAACGAGCGTGGAATTTGGGATTCCGTACTTATTAAAGTTAATGACGGAATATTCCTATTACGGTAGCTGGTTGTTTCTTCCTTTCATATATAATACCTAAGTATTTGTAATGGCTTCATAATAATATTGTACTTTTATACCGTCTACAGTACCACTTTGTATTAAAAAGATACCAAAAACGTGTCTTTTTTTTAAATCACATATCTTAAGTTATTTCTTTTTAATACGCTCACAGGCTTTAAACATTGTAATAATGCCAAGCAAGCACTATAGGCGGTTTATTATGGAAAACATACAACAACGGCACAAACTTATACAGGGTGAAATTGATGTCATTAGCATCCTTTTAAACTAAGAGTCTACCCATCCAAACTGAACAACTTTTACTTTGGGAGCAATCCAATCGGAGCACAAAAAAAAATTGCTGTTGACTTGTTGAATACATTTGAGTCGAGTCGGCACGACACGGCACTGTAGTTTAGTGTGGAACATCCGATTTTTTTTTGCTCCGATCGGTTTGCTCCCATAGTAAAAGTTGTTCAGTTTGATGGGTAGACTCTTAGTTTAAAAGGATGCTAATGATATCAATTTCACCCTGTATATTAACATCCATGATCGAACCGGGATTCGAACCCAGGAACCTGGTTTGGCAGTCCGGCGTGGTAACCATTACATAAACCGGGTCGTCTTAAATAAATACAAACATAAATTGAAATTCTATTGAACACTTTTACTTGTTCTGTCTCCGTGGCGTGGGTTCGATTCCCACGGGGGACACCTAGTGATATGTCACTTTGTGCGTTTTTCCCCAGTTGGTTAGGATGGCAGGCTGAATCACTTGATTGTCTGAAAAGAAAAATGATTCCGTGCTTCGGAAAAAAACCGTAGAGCGCAGAGACCGTAAGGCGGTTTGAAAAAACTCTGACACCAAGGCTCTGCCCACACGATAAGAAAGAAAGAAATCTTGTTAAAAGTAGCAACGCGTAAAATGCTACACCAACGTTATCACCGATTTTCCTATTGCCTTAAAAAAATGGATACCTGTATAATATACAGTATATACGGAAGTTTTAAATGAGACATTGAACCTTTGCCCCTGAAAAATAAAACTGTAAATGAAACTGAATATTTTACGTACCACCTTGATACCAAAATAATCAAATAGCGTGTCGGGTTATGTATTTGCGCATAACATTATGAAAATGTTGGTAACTGCCACTGGGACAAAAATTAATTAGGTACCTATAAACTTTGAGTACCTAGTGCTGATCGTGGTAAAAAAAGGTTTTGAGTATGGAAACGCGATACCATAAGAATAACTAGTTATTCTATAGCAATACGCCGAAAGCCATTGACTTAGCAACTACTGGACGTAGGGTCCGCGCTCAAAAGTGTCCGTCCAGACTAAAAGAGCACCAAAACGTAAAGAGAGAACCAATTACGTGAAAAATAATTTTACAGAACCATTGCACCAGAAACCAAACACACTTGACAGACTTTTTATAACCCATTATGTAAAGGTTGTAATCTGTGGAGAGTTTAATTATTTGTTAGGGCAGAGTTTCACGTCGCGTCGCGGACCCGAATAAACAAACTGTTTGAATACATGACATGTTTGTATGACGATAAACGTTGCTCTATTGTTTTATTTAAAGGTTAAGCCTTGGAATTAGTGCACTTTTGTTGGATTTAGTGCACTTCCTTAGATGAGTGATCATGATCAGACATGAAGAAAAATGTCTAGTATGTGTGTGTTTTGTGGTTTTTGCAAATAAAAGTATTTTCTTTCTTTCTTTCTATAGTACCTAGTATAATGTGGCAACTATTTGTATTAGCAGACTTTACTAGTCTAGTTTAGTTAAATACCAGAATTACATTTATAACAACAAATTTTCTTGTAAGTCTGCTATTTACTAGTAAATTCTGCAAAAATAAATAGTTGTTAAAAATATTTATATTATGTTTGTTATGTTGTCACATACTACTACAATATATTTTTTTCGGTGGAAAATGTCCAAATTACTATGGAGATAAGCATTTTTCTACTGCTGATTTGACTTTCAAAAATCGCACTCCCACAGTATGATTTTTGAAAGTCAAATCAGCAGTAGAAAGTTGCATATCTCCATAGTAATTTTGACATTTCCAACTGCTGAGTTCAGCGAATGAGATTCAAAAATCGCACTCCTGGTGTTTTACAATTGATTCACACGGGATGCGCAGTAGTTGGTTTGTCAAATAATTAATATTTTTTATCGTTTATTTATTTTATTCCCCATTTTTTACGTTCTTCAGTTTAACGCTTTTTCTATAGTCTTGTATTCTTACTTTTAGGAAAATAACATCAATAAGAGCTACTTTCATTCAACTTAATAACATACACAGAAAAGTGTAAAATTCCAACCTTGTAATTTTTAAAGTCATTTAAAAAAAATCACAAATTCTTGCAACAGACGTTTGCAAAGCTATTTATTTGTTAAAGAAATCTAGACCATCCGAAAATAGGGGCCGAAAGCCCGGAAAACAAAAGCTTTGGAATAAATAATAAATTCTTCAATTTTTAGAGCGTCCGTCCGCAGAACTGCCTACAATTTAATTATTCAAGCGCCTACCGCTCATTTTCGTGCTCTCTATTAGGGCGTCCACCACAGGGCTGGAGTAAGGAAATTAAAAACGTCAGCTGCAATTTTTAACCCTCGACGCAATACGCGGGGGGTCCCCCTTATAAGTTTATAAGTTTGCCGCCTACGTCGGTCTGTCTGTCTGTCGCATCGTAGCTCCCAAACGGCTGGAACGATTTCGAACCCCCAACGCCAAAAACAAACAATTACAAAGTAAAAAATAATTCGGTCACCTATTATTTTTGATGTACCTAAAAACAAATGTATCTACTTTTTAACTCTCTTTAAGATATTTTAGGTCAAATTAATGCGTAGGGGAACGCTATGAAATGACCATTGATTTTTTTACAATCACTTGCAATCCCCGACACATTAATTGACCGAAGTCAATTAAAAAGTAAAACATACATTTTTTTATACATCAAAAATAATAGGTGACCGAATAATTTTTAAATTTTTGTTTTTGGCTTTGGGGGTTTTTAGTAATTTAATTAGAAGCTTTTATTTGGAATTATGCTGCTTCATGTTAACTAAGGCTGGCTTGCACTAAAAAGTGTTTAAGATCAAACGTATTTAGTGATCGCTCTATCTATCACACTCCTCATGCTAATGACAGTGACAGCATCATAAACATTTTAAGCCTAAATACTTTGGCATCAATTAAGTATGTAAAATTGTAAACATGTTTAAGCCTAAATACTGTTTGATGCAGGTCAGCCTAAGAATCTAACAAACATCAGTCGGCGAAATCATGCAAGGCGATTTTGAGCCATCTCTATACTTGACGATTGTCTTGAAATTCATAATTATCAAATTATACTTATCAATGCTGATTTACTGATTATAAAGCTGCCTGCCACGGTGGGTGGAGTTGGGCGAAGCCATTTGAACAAATAATATCAATAATAGTATTTAATAATTATGGTTGCACGTAAATTTTTAGGTCCCTTTTCTGAATTCGTCCCTGTCGACTGTAAATAAATAACCGTAGCCACAATACAGTTCCTGTAAAGTATCTGTACATAATGCAGTAGTGCTTTTGGAAGCCGCCAAGTGACCATAACAAGCGAAAAGATTCGTTATGCAATGTATAGATACTGTTAGAGTTAGAGGGGCTACTCTCTTTTCAATATCTTAGTACATATTCCGAACCATTCGTCTGATAAATAATAAAAAGCTTAACCTTATTGGAAAATAAACTTTCATCGTCTTAAGAGTCCCTTTACCGTTCAGTGCTGCCCTCATCACAATAGTAAAGATTCTGAACAATGAAAACCCAATTTATAAAAAAATTAAAATATATTTTTATAGAATACTGGCTACTTTTTATCGTTTTTTTATAATTATGTTCTTAATATTCCACTTATAAGAATCATCATCATCATCATCTCAGCCGATGGACGTCCACTGCTGGACATAGGCCTCCCCTAAGGATCGCCATAACGACCGGTCCTGCGCTGCCCTCATCCAACGGGTTCTCGCCGCGGGGTCAACGGGCGGCGGGCGCAACGGGTCGTCGGTCCACCGTGTGCCTACCCACGCTGCGCTTTCCGGTACGCGGTCGCCACTCGAGAACTTTTCGGCCCCATCGGCCATCGGTTCTGCGAGCAATATGCCCCGCCCACTGCCACTTCAATTTAGCAACTCTTTGGGCTATGTCAGTTACTCTGGTTCTTCTGCGGATCTCTTCATTTCTGATTCGATCTCGCAGGGAAACTCCGAGCATAGCCCTCTTCATTGCTCTTTGGGTGACTTTCAGCCTTTTTATGAGGCCTTGAGTGAACGACCACGTCTCTGTTCCATATGTCATCACTGTCACGTCACTTGTAAAAATATCGAAATAAAATTAGAAGTACCAGCTTTTCTTTCTTTCCTCAAATTTGTATGTTTAAACCTGTAAAAAAAACTATTAGAGTATTGTATATACCCTAATAGTTTTTTTTACAGGATATCCTAGCCTTGTTAGGTTAGCTTTTTTATAGTTTACCCTAGCTTTAGGTTTTTTGTTGTAAGAAGCACTTTTTTAATTAAGGTTTTCTTGATCGAGAAATCTTAAATATTGTGATGAGGGTGCTGGTAAAAGGACTCTTAAGAACTTTTCAATAATTCATACTCGTCCGAATGTTTACTTATAATAGTAATTAAGTTAAGAAAGCTTTTAACCTCATACTAAATTTCTCTTGCTTTGCATAAGTTATAACTAAATTAAAACTCGCTTAAGCTAGAACCGATTTACAGCACTGGACTCCGTTAACTTAGCACTTAGTTTAAACTTAGCCTCTTAATGGTCTAAATCTTAAGTTATTCGGAATAACGGCCAGCCCTATGCAACGAGTTAAGTTTGAGTTAAGTTATCGCGTCTCAGTTCGCTTGCAGAAAATTGTTTGAGATATTGGATGGATGTTTAAAAGTGTTTTTTGTTTGTTGTATGATACTCTTTATCAAATTAAAGAGATAGATTATTTTTACCTCGCATTAGGATTGAAATAGTCTGCTAGGATTTAGGGTCACACGTAGTAAGATCGTAATTGTAGTAACTTTAAATTATGTCATTTCCATTTTCCAGGTGGCTTGTGACTTGACTGTTAAAAATGTTAGTAATGTACTAGAGTCAACCCGCGACTTTGTCCGCACACATTATAAACCAGATCTAAAGTCAGATCATTAGCTATCAAACAAAAAAAAAGTTTTATCAAAATCGGTTCAGTAGTTTTTGCGTGATACTCGTTCAAACAAACACACAAACAAACAAACAAACAGACAGACAATAAATCCAAAAATTTGTGATATGGAATCAGGGACACCTAAAATCCATATCGTAACTTTTTTTTTTGTTAATATCTTCAACTTTCTGCTACAGTTTTATAATAGTTTAGATAAGAACCTCTTGAACTGCAAAATGGCTAGTGGAGACCGAATTATACAAAACTTTCAAAACAAGTTTAACGACTCTATTTAGTTACAGAAACTTAACTGAAACAAAAATTTATAAATATAAAGTTTTTAATTTTTTCATTTTAGTGAATGGACCGCGATTTTCTTATAGACTGATCAAATCTGTTAAGGTGGTTTCAGTCCATTCAAAAGCGTTTGACGCACAATACGCGTAGACGGAATTAACACTTTCGCGGACACTGAACGAGACACAATAGAACTTTTATTGTTATAACTGCTATAGCCGGTCACTGTCCGCGAACGTGTTAATAAAAGTAATATTTTGTATATAGAAAAATAGTTTAGAAAATCTAGTTGCCGCGTCACAAATAACATTTGTAATTTATTATATAATTACGAAGATATAAAGCTTTTAAAATTTTGTATGAAAAATTTCAAAGCTTTATATCTTCCTAATCATTTTATAAATTGCAAATGTTATTTGCGATGCGGCATCTAGATTTTCTACACTATTTTTCCATATATACAAAGTTACTTATATGAATACCGTCTACGCGTATTGTGCGTCAAAGTTTTGTATAAAATTGACCCCTCTGCAACCGCCTTAAGAACTATCATGCAAATTTCTTAAAATATATAGTTATTATTACGTTACCCTACAAGAAATAAAAAAAAAGAAATAGGAAATAAAAATAAAATAAAATATGAAATAGTTTTTATTAGGCAATAAGCAGCAAGGCAGGCTATTTTATTTATTTGCTGGGTTTGGGGTCTTGACAGGCTTGCACGTATCTATAGTACCAAGGCAGGCTAACAATAATAATTTTTTATTTTTTTAATTAAATTGTATACTAAATGTTTAGTATTACTATAAAAAATAATTTTATAGTAATATAGCCTGAGAAAAATGTCACCTGATTCACACCGGTAAAGTACTACCTACTTTTACAAAGCCCACAATTCACTACAGCTGTTAAGTTTGTAGAAACGGATAGGGGAACAAGTAGCATCTGTGTGTAGGAAAGTTTGGCACCGCTATAAATCTGTAGTTCCCTGGGGATTCACTTTTGACCTCGAACGATATGAGGCTCTGTTGGTGTTGGGTCAAACATTATGTGTGATAGAGGTGTTTATTGCTCATTGTAAATGGGTCACACATTTTGAACTGTTTTGGTCGATGAAGTTTTTTTTTTTTTTTTTTTTATCGGGCATAGGCCCACCACACATTCCCACCGCTGTAACTCCTGTAAGCCAGGATCAACAGCGGCGACCATTCACAACACTGGACAATGAAGTCCAGCGAGCCCGGGGGATGACTCTAATCTGTCTTGGAACCCGCAATGAATTAATCAAAGAAGATAGTAGGAGTAGGAAAACGATTGGTCGATGAAGTTGTCATTGCTGGTGATTAAGTATAAGGTGTTGTAATAAACCTCTACGAACGTAAAGTTGTTAGAGTCTATGGTATAACCTCCTGCGTACATCTGTACTTCTCGTAGGACATAAGAAATAATAAAATCTATTGTTAGTCTTTTAGTCGCCAACTAAAACACCAACAATAGATTTTATTATTTCTTATGTCCTACGAGAAGAAGAAATGTACGCAGGAGGATAAGTGCCCAGGTGTTTCAAAACAAAGTATCAACACATAAACTTTAAAATCGATGAGGTCAACTTGTACGAAAAGCACCTAACCTACTTCAGCTATCGATTAACACAGTTTAGTGGGTGGTAATTTTTAAAGGGTTGACTTAGATCATCAAACTGAACAACTTTTACTATGGAGCCATCTTCTAAATCGCGAAAAAAAGAATGTGCGGTTCGATACAAAAACAAGGGATATTTTTCACGATTTCTAAGTTGGCGCGGTAGAGTAAAGTATGTTTGAAACATCATCGAAATAGCATGTGGTCTAAACAATTGAAAATGTACGTAACAGTGTTGCTTTAAGAGTTTGAAGGTTAATCACCCCTTTAAATATTACTACCCACTTCTGTTAGACTCCGTATAGAAAAGATTTTCAATTATTGCCTTTATTTGTTAATATTATGATCACGGACTCTATTATAGTAGGTATATTTATAAGTTAGTATGACAGTGAATTCTGTTGTAATCGACTACTTTGTCAGCTTCGTTCTTTACATTGGTAGTATTTACGCCTAAAAAGTTCAATTAAGTTCAATTGCAATATCATAGGTTGCCGTGGTGGTCCAGTGGCGAGTAACCTTGCCTGCTGTGCAGGAGGCGATGGTTCGATCCCCGTCCGGGCCGACTCGTACCAATGAGTTTTTCTGAATTTATGTACGATTTGTAACACTACTGGCTTTTCGGTGAAGGAAAATATTGGGAGGAAACCTGCATGCTTCAATTTCGAGGCATGTATTGTACCTACTGTCCATTTACAAGTGGCGACGGGCTCACTCCCCGTCACACTGGGCAGAGTTTCGGTACTATAGTGAAACGTGGATGTTCTGAGGTTTCAGAATATCTTTGACTACCCCTCGGGGATCATAGTCGTGAGCATATGCTATGCAATATCATCTGAATAACAGGAAGATATAGGCAGAGTGAATACTAAGAATAGCATTCCTCCTGTAGTGGTGTAAGTTAGACTGAATGATATATTGAATACCACCTTGATCACCTTGTATCAATTCAATTCAATAAACTTTATTAATTCCTTACAAAAGATTTTAACACAAAAATGTTTGTAAATATAAAGAACATTATTACATACATTTTGTTAAATTTCATTCATAACATAACATTTGATTTTATGTTTATCTTAATTGCTTAAGTTCCTGTTTATATATAATTATTAATTACATTATTATTTTTATTTTTATTAAATTCATATAGCAATATTCAAATCATACCTATTTTATTATTTACTATGCATGCTTAATAATTATTCATAAGAAGTCATGTACACAGTAATAGGCTATTCTAGCCAATTTATTGTTGTAAGGCCCGCTTGTTGCGGTAAAAGCCTCCTCCAATAATTTTTTTTCTCTGCCTAACTTCTTGTTATTATTTTTTTTTGAGATCCTCTATTACCTTGTATACAGAGTGTAAACTTAAATGCGTTACCAACAAAGTCGGCATTTAGTTTCATGGTCTGGCTAAACTTTAGAAAGACCATCAAACTATATGCCGAACTAAAATAAATTTAGACTCTAAAGCACCCCGTAACATATTTAAACCAACTTCAAAAAAGGAGGAGGTTTCTCAATTGGACCGTATACAACGTGTTAATGAATTAACGCAAAACCTCATACACCTCAACTGATTTTTAACAAAATAATTAGATTGAGATTATTTTGATTGGTTTCAGAATATCTCTGACTACCCCCTCGGGGAATATTGTCGTGAGCATATGTTATGCTATGCTATGCTATGCTATGCTAATTAGATTGAAACAATAATTTCATTATTTTGATACTTAAAATTTTAAATAATTTGCATTTTAAGTTTTGAGGCAAAAATGATTTGTTGCTGAAATGACATTCAGCAATGAATGAAAGCGCTAACGTACTCATGGATACATTTTAATAATCTTATTTTGGTATTAAGTAAGGCGAGTGTGCCCGTTGACATCGTGTTCAGTAAATTTTAAACTGGGCAAAAAAAAAAAAAAATTTTGAAAAAAAAAAATACTTATGTTGAAACCATGATAATTCGATTCTGCTCTCGATTCTAAACAAACTACTTTCTAGTTTTGCGTCAATTCATTAACACGTTGTATATATTTTTTAACGTATTTAAGTTGACACCCTGTATAAACTAATTCCTTATTTCAAGGGTTAAAAAGAAACCTATAAAACTGTTAACTGGACTATAGATCGTAATAAACAAGTGAGAGAGAGCACAAAATGAAACTGTAAACAAAAGACGAAACCGTTACGTAAGCAAGTGGCAAAATACAAATGTTTGTCCGCGACGACCAATAAAGGCCTTGTTGTTGAGATGTGACCCTGCCTTTTCACACACGCGTTGTGTCACTGCAATTTTTTGGAGGAGTGTCTGTTTGTGTTGTAATCTGTTGAGAATTTATCGGAATTCATACCTTACAGCCTAGCTAGCACCTTGCACGTAATACGGCTATGTCACTTAATATCACGTCTTTTATCTCGTTTGTTCGCGCGCAAAATAGAAAGAGAGCGGAAGCGTGATAGCGCTATATATCACGCTATCGCGGGTTGGCATACTAGCCCCGCAGGTTGAAATGAGAATTATGCAATTCATAAAATGATGGAAAAATTGATGATTTTATACATTTTTTACTTGCCGGTAGCTCGAGTACGAAGCTATCGGTGTAGCGAAACGACAAATTATCGATCAGAAAAATAAAATTTTCGGTTTTAAAATGTTTGTTTCATTTATCAATAGAAGTGCTACTTAAATTGTTATCTGTAAAAAAACTACTGCATTTAGTGACGTCACACATCCATCCATCGTCACCAATCTTCTGCCGGTTATGATGGGCATAGTCAACTTTTTTTAACCATCGATTCTGGTAATAACCCAAATGACAATACCCGAGTATGTCTGGCTAACCCTGGGCAGTCAGCCTCGACACGACTATTGCTGACTGGCTAATCTTACCATTACAGCATGAGTGATTGTCATACGATATAGCTTATACTGACACGAAATAAGAGAAGAATAATAGATCTTTGCGAAATATAAGGTCTAACAAAATTAGGTGAAACTATTTTAAGGGGATGATCAGACTATCCAACTGCACAACTTTCACTACGGGACCAATATCGAAATCGCGAAAAAAAAAATCAGCTGTCCCATACATTTAGTTCGAGTAGGTATGTATGGAAAAGCTAATTTTTTTTCACGATTTCGATATTGGTCCCATAGAGAAAGTTGTTCAGTTTCATGATCTGATCATACCCTTAAAATAGTTTCAGCTAATTTTGTTAGACCTTATATATGCCTCGAAGCCTCTTTACACAGTCGACATATATCCACTCAATGGCTCAATGCACACTCTTAGATCTTCGCCATAGGAGTAGTTTCGGTATAAAAGAACATTATTTTCTCCTAGTTCTAAAGCGTGACCCATATATAGCGTTCACTATCAGTCTTGAAGCTTCGTGTGATACAGCCATTACCAGCCGTGTGTGCCTCGGGCACCGTAACGAATGCGATGACACGAGTCGGTCGGAGCTTTACTTAAGTGCTCTGACCATTTGCGCCTGTTGCTTAAGAATAAAGTATTATTTTAATTTATGTAATGGAATGGAGCTCCTGAATTGATTGTCATTAAATGAGCCTGACTAAGGACCATTTTTTGTATCTTAATCCTGACAATAATCAAATAATCCTAATTTCAGTTGTTCATGACCATCTATACAAGCAGGTTATAAAATTAAAATACTGAAGGGTGTGCTTCAGAGTTCAGACCATCAAACTGAACGAATTTCACTACGGGAACAACAAAGAAATTGCGAAAAAAATCTGCTGTTCTATACAGTTGGATCGAGAACCCTTTGACGTTTTCTATGATGCAATAAAATTTTTTTTTATTTCAAACAGAAAGTTGTGCAGTTTGATGGTCTGTAGCACTCTGTTTACTATGTTTTGTTTTTAATTTTAGACTCTGTAGATTCAGGATTGCCGAATACTCCATCGACAAGCGTAGCGTAGAATAAGATGATGATGATGACATACAATGGAGAGACAGGATACTTCTTTAAGGATGTTGTAATTGAATAAAGGGTAAGAGTGACCCAATACTCAAACAAGCTTTATCAAGTTTTTCGTACCAACTGGGCCCCACAGTAGGATAGGTGAAGGCAATAAGTTAGTACGTTTAGGTCGCGTAATTTAGGCATAAGCATGATCGACTCTCAATATCGATGGAACAGTAGGTATGTATATTTTATGATATGGTACTATATATTTTTGACATTATTGTCAGACAGGTTAGGTCCTAATAAAGGTACCAGAAAGGTTTTAGTCTAGACTTGTGGGTTGTATTGTGGTGACTATAGACAACGATATAGAAAACCTACATTATAAACATCCATAGCTTGGGTTACTACAAATATAGTTTAATTTTCGCAAACTCAAAGTTTTCGTAGTTCCATTTTCAGCTAAAAATTAGGCGAATGTTAAGTTAATATACACCATGTATATTTGACTTGACTAAATAATTTGACGTACAATATTCGACCTTTTGCCGATGTAATAAGCGGGTACACAGTAGTCAGCAGACAAAGCAAAAATGAGAACTCAGCAGAACTGAAAATATTTAACCATTCTTTATAATATGGTACAAGTTAGAAGTTGTTATAGAGTCAGAGTGTGACTATAATAAGTACACAGTTCTATATAAGATATATATAGAAAAACAGGTACCTACCAGAATCTACTGTAGACTTGCGCTGACCACAGAATACCTACATACATTTGTGTTATATTCGCACCTCTCACACTGGAAAGAGTTTGGGTATTGTTGGTACAATGTGGATGTTCTGAAGGAGAAACTGACCATACCGCTGTTTTATAAAAGAAGTAATTATTAGCGGGTCGATTGCCGCTAAACTATTGAGTCTACAGCCACGATACGTATATAAACCGCAACCTCATCTGTGTGGAATTTATATGCCTATGTCTTTCCTCAGAGTTTAAGCTATACCCATACATTTTTATTTTCAAAATTGGTTCATCGGTTTAGCCTTGAGAACATAACAGACAAGATAGAGACACTTTCGCATTTATAATAATATGTACTATGGATACCTCTGACTACGCTCATCGCGGAATATATTCGTTAGCAAATGTCATGCATTTCCTTGTACTTTGATTCGTCTCTATAGTGTTACTAGTTCTGTTTACAAATACGTCAATGTACATCGGTTTGGCCCGTCTCGCGCTAGTTTACAGCCGCTACAGATTTGAAGATTCTCTTGTGACTTGTACCAAATGCTCCATGCTGGTCGTCTACAGACGGACCATATTGGATTATCTACGGATCCCGCTGACGTAGGCGACGCCTGTCAAGGATTTCCATCGACATTTTGTTAAGATTTGCAGATTCTCTTGTGACTTGTACCAAATGCTCCATGCTGGTCGTCTACAGACGGACCGTATTGGATTATCTACGGATCCTGCTGACGCAGGCGACGCCTGTCAAGGATTTCCGTCGATATATTGTTAAGATTTGAAGATTCTCTTGTGACTTGTACCAAATGCTCCATGCTGGTCGTCTACAGACGGACCATACTGGATTATATACGGATCCCGCTGACGCAGGCGACGCCTGTCAAGGATTTCTGTCGACATATTGTTAAGATTTGAAGATTCTCTTGTGACTTGTACCAAATGCTCCATGCTGGCCGTCTACAGACGGACCATATTGGATTATCTACGGATCCCGCTGACGCAGGCGACGCCTGTCAAGGATTTCCGTCGACATATTGTTAAGATTTGTGGCGACAAATTTATATGTCGTGTTTAGTTTTCGGATTATTGTGCATTTTTCCGTTGGCGATTTTTCTTTTATGTAAGAAGCGAATGTAATAAAGTAACAAAAGCTTTGCAATGAAGTGCAAAGTTAGGTCTACATTTCATGTAAGTATTTAGACAGGTTAATGGATTAAATATTTATTGTGAATATATTAAATGGGTGTTCAATTAAATACATTACAAACCGAACAGGTTGTTTTAGTTAGATCATCAAACTGAACAACTTTCTCTATGGAACCAAATTTGAAATCGCGAAAAAAAGCTGTTTCATAGAAAATGTCATTCTATTTTCATTTTTGCGATTTCGATGTTGGTCGGAATCTGAAGCACCCTATAAAGTATGTAAGTAACGCATTTACCTACGTGTACACCCTGTAGATATAGTAATAAAATTGGATACACCAAACATACGTCATTTTTTTTTCTAGCGAAAGAATCATACTAACATACTCTAAATACTAAATTAGGTATGGTATGCTCACTTAAGTTAGGTATTATAATATTTAAAGGCAACTACAATAAATAATGTAGGTAGCCGAAATAAGTTCTGTCCAACCCTATCCATTAATACAACATCACCCCTATCACCATGGATCAGTTATGGTGTGTATGGACGCAAATGTTGTCTCCTAAATCAGTATCGGCCATAATTGCGACCGGGGTTAATTTTCCGGTAATCTATTACCCCATAGTTAATGCGATTTTGAGGTTATGACGCGCCCGCGGCCATGTCTCCCGTCGCCATATTGAATTATCCGCGTATACGTCATCGTGGTGCCTACTTCACGCCAGCTTTGCGAAATGCACGTGAAATATTGAATTATATACAAAATTGCAAGCGATTGAGTGGAAAATTAAAGGCTTTACGTATTATGCTGAACTGGATGTTGCAGACGTTCTTTGTATATTTTATCTACGTTATAAAATGAAAATAAGTCAGTACCTATTTTATTACCTACTGAAATGATAGTGAACATTAAAAACATACATAATTCCCTCTCTTGGTGATGGTGATAAGAGTCTAGTTGTACTAATACACATTTTGTGTGACAAAACCACCTATTAATATTTAAAAGGGGGATTTAAAACATCCAACTGAACAACATTCAAAATGGAGCCAACACATAGAGTAAAAAAAATTTGCTGTTTTATATAAAACGGCCGTATGTACTCAACTCAAATGCTTTTTTTTTCAACCATAGTGAACGTTGTTCGGTTAGATGGTCTAAACCTCTATAAATATTAACTTTTTCTATTGCAAGATGTACCTACGAAATTTAAGTTATTTTGAGGAAAACCAATTTTAATAACTGCTCAGTTCCACCTGGTTTGATGTTAATAAAGTGGACCTTTTGAATTTCCGGCCAACATCTGCGTTTGACGGGGGCCTAGAAGAGACCTGTCAAAAGATAAATACAATTTAACTTCCAGTGGAAATCTACTTTACTTTATATGTATGTTAAACTAATTATACTGAACGATAATTTTTAATTATAATTAACGAAAATTTTCCTGACATGTTCTTATTTAAAACCATATAAATATCTTGGATAAGTTTTATGTCAAGATTGACAGTCAAAGCTACGAAAGCGTAGACAAAATTGCAACCAGTACTGGCCTCTAAATCCTATCCACATACACGCATACAGACATAATTTGTATGGTGCCTCACGCACACAAACCTAAGAAAGTTGGACCCTTTTGTTTTATACGGTTGAAGCATAAGGTTCTTTCCAGACATATACTTTTTCTAAGATAAATATATTATAACAGGTGACCAGTCCACTATTTTCTAAAAGGTGAAAATTTTGTCATGTAACACAGTAATTGTTTCTTGGATCATTTCAACTACAGAGCTGTTACCTGGTTTTAGAAATTTTCTCTTTATATTTTATTGATATTGTATATTTGTCGGGCGCTAACAGTCTGGGATGCTACTTGCGCTGACACACTGACCGTCTCATTTACAAGGGACGAGTAGAAGGGCTGGCGGGCGGGGCGGAGTCTTCTGTAAAACTAAAGGCCTACAGGCAGGCACGTATCCAGGGGGGAATCTATGAATATCCCCCCCCGAAACTAAAGTCTGGATACGTGCCTACAGTTGCTGCAATAATGATGATCTCATCAGTATTACCAGCTAGAGAGACAGAGCGACCACTAAATAGATTAAAACCTAAATACTTTTTGGTGCAAGCCAGCCTAAATCTTCCCCACTTCAACCTTCCCGTCGAACAAATAATTATACAAATGTTTTATTTTCATGTAAGCAACTCCGTCACAACTCCGTAATTTATTAATACTGGGTACCATCATCGAACATAAATAAAAGAGAAACCCTTTTCCCCCTGAAACAACTAGCAACTTTACCATCCAACCTAGCCGATACGCAACTAATCGAGCAAGCAATAAACTCAGATGTTTTCTAAATCCCTAGAGAATCGGCCTCGGGGGTCGGTACGTCCCACAAATTGGCACTCGTTAACATTTGAACGCGATTTCCGAATTTGTTAGCCCTTAACTAGCTTCGACCTCTAGAACTTTAGTTGGAAACAGAATGACCGGACATGCCTCAATTAGTGGGGCTCTTCAGTTACGAAGAAAGGAGGATAAGACGGTATTGTATTACTAATTCTACGAAAGAAATCAGACGACCAAGATTGCAAAAGTACAACGGCTCTACATCTTGATTTCTGGATTTTAAAGTGTACGGTACATGCAACAAGGTTTAATATTTATCGAAGTCTGCAGCAGAAGAGCAGAACACATAAATAAGTTATTTTATGGTTGCACATAGATCCAGATAGAGCTTTAAAAGCGAGTAAATACTGAAATTTAGTATGGTAGCTTCACCATCATTTAGTAGGCTTTAGTTTAAAGGAAAAGCAATTTATAGATACATTCGATTTAAAACATTAGGAAGATCTATACTCCTATTATTTTTCCTAAATAGTATATCAATAAGGTAGGTAGTTCAACTAGCTCAGCAACCTCAAAGTGGATCTTCGCCTCCAGTGGGAGGATGGCAACATTTTTATACATAATACCAATTCATCTATGCATGTAGATACCGAAACTACCGAACACGGATAAGCAAAACAAGTCCATGAAAAACATACTCACATATATTTTTTATGCACTGCTCAGGACAGCCGTGTCCTTGCTACCATCTGATTTTCTGACGCATCAAAGAGGTTTAGAAGACAAGTATACTTTGCGGTGTCTATTAAATAACTGTGTCGAATATATAGCTATTGCTGAGCTTTGTGATCTTATTGAAGGAGTTATTAATTGGATTTTATAAGAATATCCATCATTGTGATTAAAACGCGACGTTGCATGGTCGGGCAGCAAACGGACGCTAGGGAGGAGTAAAGTTGTCTCTAAAGTTTGAGTGGATGCTTATTTTTACTAACTACTCAAACTATCTTGTCATGACTGAAATACTAATTAAAAATGTAAGTATATAAACATACTCTGAACTGGTTCTGAATGAGAATATTGAAGATCATAAAATGAGGATTACTATCGACTTAGTAGTATCTATAGGTAGGTACTTCGATATTTAAACAGTACGTGTGTATTGATTCTGTTGTCTACCAATCAAACGATAATCTACAAAGTGATTGGTGTCTCGTTACCGATTTTGACACCGAGTCACATGAATTTTTGTATGAAAACACAATTTTGTACATTTCTTTGCAAAAATATTCATGCAAATACAATAATAATACTCGCTCTATTTTTAGTCTAGTGTTTTTGTTAACGTTTCTGAGATACCTAAGTTTCACTATCATTCGAGGGTAAGTTTCCATGGTGCGCCATAACAAACTACAAACAATCTCACATTCAGGACCGTCTCTTGTTACACGATCCGCTTTAAAAGCCCTATCGCACTGGAAATGCGCAATTCCGAATTTCAATTAATTTCTTTCTACATAATTGCAATTTAATTAAAGTCTCAAGTGTCGTCTTCGCTTTGAAAACTATTATTATTCTTAGAACGTGTTTACGGTAGTTTATACATTCGGAAAAACTTCAAAATTTGGTACAATATGTAAATTCAGAGGAAAGTTATTAAGTTAGTAACCACAGATCACAAAAACTAAAGGGAGATGTGAAAAGGGGGCGGGACCAGTGTCGCAGCAATATGCGCAAAAACGGAACACATTGCTCGCGACAGTAAGGATTCAATATATTATGAGGCTGAAAGCCAGTCGAGATATTATGTGTAAATAGTTTACAATGCTTGCGTAGTACTAAAGATTATTCGAACGTTGAGTTCTGATACCGCAATGGATAATGTGAACATTCAAGCTAACAAAATACTTTCTATCGCGTGGTACTGGTGGTAATGCGATACTGGGTTTCGTACTCGGCGCGTTGGTTGGCATCTCTCTAGACCTCTATGTTAGTAACGTTATATGTTAAAATCAGTAACAAAAGTTTAAGTGATGCTATTGTTATAAGTAGGACCTCTGGATGATTTCAGGCGCCAATCAGACGAAAACTTATTTTCAGGGGCTTTTATTCAGGGATTTTACTGTGGAGGGTTTCTTTAACAGTTTGGTTGATTTACGTACCTATAGTTACTTGTACACTGTACGAAGTCAGAAACAGAAATAAAATAAAATTTCTATTTTGCTTGCGCGCTATCACCTATAATTGATTGACTGACAGACAACGCACATCCTGAAGCTAAACCCCGAAAATAGAAACATGGATCTGATATAATAATTCTTATAATATTTGGAATATAATATTCTATAGTAAGTAAGTAATCTTTATTTGCTGTTGACTTGGATAAGTTATATGTCAAGATTGACAGTCGAAGCTACAAAATCGTCGAAAAAAATTGTAATATACACGCACACAGACATAATTAGTATGGCGCCTCACGCACACCAGCCTAAGAAAGTTGGCCCCCTTTGTTTTATACGGTAGAAGCATGAGGCTCTTTTTAGACATATACTTTTTCTAAGGCTGTCGATTAGGGTACAGGTACAGTATTACAGACGATAGGTACAAACATTGTGGCTCTCCTAGATCATCCATTAACAACAGCATGCAAATTTTAGTATAAGTACAAGCAATGATTGAATTGATGAATGATTAATTTACAAATTCATATATAGAAGATTTAGTAGCGACATCCACGCGAAAGAAGTCGTGGCCAAAAGCTAGTTAGCAAATAATCATCCAATAATCTGAGTTACGCCTATCTCGAAGGGATTTAGTATAGATAGTATAGTTAGTATAGTTTACCTAAGCTTAGTGGGTAATACAAAACTTACACAAAAAATCATTTAAATAATTGTTTCCTACAAATAAGCTCATTCAATTACGGTTCACAATAACAGCAGTGTCGCTACGCAGGCCGATGGCGCCCCAGGGGCCGCGCCGTGGCGATGCATAAATTATACAATTGTCAGTTTTAACTCCGCAAGGGGGCGCCAGCGTTTCAATATTATGTTCCAGAATTTATTAGCCGAAGCTTTTGAACTGGGACGAATTAAAATCGTAACCATTGTGGTGGGGGTTTATTTTCTTCGGTGTTGTTGATTTTGGTCCTTTAATTATGGAGAGGATAATTTTGGCTTAACCTAATTATACAGGGTGTAAGAGACAGCCCTCCACAAACTGAAACGGACCTCAGACCATCAAACTGAACAACTTTCACTATAGACCGCCCTTTGGTCTCCCCACCTTATGTTCTTGGTGTGCAAATAAAGAATACAGTTTTTGAGAGTTACGCTGTTATTATTTAATCTAGAAATAAACATTTTAACGGGTTAAAAATAAAGAATATTTATCTTATCTTATCTTATCTATAGAACTCAGGAAACGCAAAAAAAATCAGCTGTCCCATACATTTGAGTCTGGTAGGTACGGCAGTACCTATTGTATGGGACAGCAGATTTTTTCACGTTTTCTGATGTAGGCTCCATAGTGAAACTTAAACAGTTTGATGGTTTGAGTTCACCGTTTCATTTTGCGGAGGTCTGTCCTTTACACCCTGTACAATAAAGTATCAATAATGTAAGTATACACCTACTACGATTACTTAGGCAAGCTTACCAAGATATGGCACATTCTTTCACAACTAGATGAAAGAAAAACAAAATCAATTATTACCAGAAACTACATACCCGATTTATAATTAAATTAAATACTCATTTATTTCGGACCAAAAAACAAAATCCATAATTTTGTTAGTAGGTTGATTAGTAACAATGTTTACTTAAAATTATGTTAGTGTATGTTAATTAGGTATTGACATTATTAAGTACAGTATATTCTCTTCTATTTGACTGTCCCAATCACCAGCTCCACCCAGTGCTTTTTTATAGGACACCTTTTGAACCCGAAGAAGTTCGGCTATCTTCTAAACTAAAGGAGCATGTTGCTTTATCCCACCATTGCAATGTTTTGATACTGTTTTGAAATAATCGTTACATGATTCATAAATTTTGTTCTAAGTAATATCATAGCCGAAATATACAGGCTTAGGGAAATTATGTTCAAATAGTTTTCAGATTTATATGATTTCGAAAATGTTATGCTCTTGAGCATAGTCAAAAAAAAGGGTTTAGGCCACCAGGATCCCCTAGCCCGATCCCCTAGGGGATCCTGGTGAACTGCATCAGATCACCAGGACAACGACAACGATGGGACTGTTATTTCCCTCTTTTTTTGAACGAATTCGGATTACATCACGGATCTCTGTGTCAGTGACTGGTTGGTTTAGGATATGTCCTACATTTTTCACAATTTTACGAAGTGTTTCTTTATTTTCAGGTTGTTGTATTACGGAATATTAGATGAACGGGAATTACGTTCTAGTTGTTTATCTTAGTTTCTAGGGTGACTATTGCATCACGACTTATTGTAGTTTTTTTTTTCATAATTATGTTTTTGTGTACAATAAAGAATCTAAGAATCTAAGACTATTTGTTTTTTACAGGTCTTGTTTTCATATTCCAACTCGGATACTTGGTTAAGGAGTGTATCGTACTTTTCCGAAAGGACACAAAGGCGATCTAACAACCTGACATAAGAATCAAGCATTGGATTTGAATATAAATTTACGAATTCCTTATTTTACGAAAATCTATTAAGGGCCTATGTCGAAAAATAATTGAAGCGAAATGGGCGTGTGATAGCTTATATTACTGCCTGATGCGAGAGAAAGAGATGGGGCGGCGCGCGCGCCTGAAACGATGCAAGCGTAAAAAAAACTTTATTTAATTGTGATTGTATTATTTATGTAAGTTCAATTCTGCTCTAATCAAAATTTGTAAAATATCAATCTCTTTTTTTTAAATCAAGTGTCGTTTTTTTATTATTTACCATTTAGCAGTTCCAAGCGTTTATCGATAAAGACGGAGGCTACTTTGGCTTGTTTTTCTATCGAGAAAATGTTTCTTAATCGTGTTTTGGCTGTAATCAAAACTTCAATTACCTATGTGTTCAATTTACACATATCCGCTAACCATACTCCTACTGTTAGTACTTCATGATGATATATGATAATATGACGCTTTGAATCCAATCCTATTTTTTTCACATAGCCTCTTAAGTTTAATTCTTGGACAGAAAATGAGTGACCCTTTTGTTGGTAATTCCCTGGAAATGTTCATAGAAGGAAACGTTTTTATCCTTCTCACTGACAATTCAACAAGTTTTCAGAAAAGAGTTAATTCATACAAACTTTACAGGACTGTCATTTAATTAAGTAAGGAATGGCTTCGCGATATACAATGGCTTAATGAAACCGCATTAAGATAAGGGAAACAAAAGACCCTTTTGGGTGACTAGCGGTCTAATTTTATGGAATTAAGCGGAAGATTTGAAAATGTATCATGCAAGCTATGCAAATATTCCTAAGAATTAAGGCGTCAAGAATAATACTGATAGTAGGTACCAAATCATCATCATCCTCAGATTATATATATCCCACAGCAGGCCTACCCTCGGAGATGGTGTATCCACCACGCGTGCCCAATGCGGATTGGTGGATACATGATTGCATCAGAATTTCTTGTCCAGCGTACCTATACAGGTTTCCCCACGATGTTTTTCTTCACCGTTTGAGAGCAGTCGGTATTATAACCATATCAACCAATATTTTTATGTAATATAGTTTTATTTTTCTATGCACCTAATTTGTTTTATCTCTCTTATATAAAATTCTCGGTTACGGTGTTTGTAACAAAACTCCTCCTAAACGGCTTTACCGATTCTTATGAAATTTCGTGTGTATATTCAGTAGGTCTGAGAATCATCATTGGCCTTATTTCATCTAAATTAGATGTTTCAAACAGCGTCTGCTTTGTTGGTAAAGGATATTTCAGTGGTCTGCGCGAAGTCGCGGGCAACAGCTAGTATTATATTATAATAGGTACTTTTAGGTTTCAATGAGCTTACAGCCTTGCGTTTATGTTCTACGTATATTATTTAGGTATGTTATTAAATTACTGACGCTCATGACGTATTTGTCATGCAGAAAAAATGCATCCGCATTCTTTCAGCAATACCATACCGAAGCAGTTGTAGACCCTATTTTCCAAAGTACCAGATACTAACTCTGCCATCGATTTATATATTGGAAATGGCTACTTTTGTACGGAAACACTTTGAATTTTTCACCCAAATAAAAACATACACACATTACAATTTAAGATCGAAAAATAATCTTGCCTTACCCTCTACTACGATGGAAATGTACCACAGAAGCCCTTACTTCCAGGCCATCAAAATTTATAATAAAATCCCAGAAAAACTTAAAAGTGAACCAAAACTCAATTTATTTATCAAAAAATTTAAAAAATTATTAATAGAAAACGTATTATAATATTAACGATTTCCTAATTGAAAGAGTCAATGCTCCATGATTAAATTCTTTTACTCTCGATTGAAGATTATTAATTCTATTGTTTTACTCTCACGAGCCATGGTTTATATATTTAATGTCAAATTATTATTGTATCATTTTTATAAAATAAAAATGTATTACAATAATGTAGTATTTTGTTATCAATAATTGCTAATTAATTTTTATAAATTTTTATTATTTAAATGTATAAATGAATGAATTAACTATTAATGAGCATGCATCCACTGTCTAGTCCTAAATTTATTTTGTGTAGATACCTTAATTTATGAAAAATGTTGATACTAATGTTATTTTTAATTATTTACTAGGGTGTTTTTGCTGTGCCCATAAATGGGTATCATATGAGATGCAACAAATTATGCATACCACCTTTATGTACTTTACCATATGATGCAATAAATGAATTCTGAATTATTATGAATTATGAATTATATATAGGTCGTAAATCAATGAATAAAGAATGGAGAATAAGCATCAGCAACATTATCAGCAAGCTTAGAACGTGAGCATGCACAATTTATAGAAGCACTGTGTTGTGTGACAATCTCCAAGATTTTTTTTATTTAATTATAAGCCCGATATGTGTTTGTTTATTTTAATAGTTCTCTCTGTACTTTGTTACAGTAGTGCCAAAAGTAATATTTAATTATTTGGCAGATTACCTGTAAAGATAAAAATCTTACCTGGTATAATGACTATAAATCTGTGTAACAATGTCCGAAATGTAAAAGCATAATAATTTTTGAATAACAACAAAAATACTTAACTATTTCCCGCTTATGTTTCCAATTTGCACCAATCTTCAAGTCCTTAAAGGATCCTAATAAAAAGTGACAGGATAAAATGATTTATGGGATAACTAGATAAAGGGAGTGTCAACTAAGTCGACTCGCATACTGTAAGATAAGACAATAATAATAGATTTGTCACTTTTGTCAGTCTCAGGCAAAAACGTGTCATGGAAACTTGGAAATTTCAAAGGTTCTATTCGTGCGTATTCAGGATGTTTTGCTTTTGATAATTTGATTCTGTAATTTAGATTTTGTGTCATTGCTTAAATACATAAAATTGTCAGTTACTGTACTGTCAAAGAAAAGACAACTCTTTCACATGAAAAGAGCAGATCAGAGCAGAGCAGAGCAGAGCAGAGCAGAGCAGAGCAGATCAGAGCAGAGCAGAGCAGATTTTCTTTTCTTTTCTTTTCTTTTCTTTTCTTTTCTTTTCTTTTCTTTTCTTTTCTTTTCTTTTCTTTTCTTTTCTTTTCTTTTCTTTTCTTTTCTTTTCTTTTCTTTTCTTTTCTTTTCTTTTCTTTTCTTTTCTTTTCTTTTCTTTTCTTTTCTTTTCTTTTCTTTTCTTTTCTTTTCTTTTCTTTTCTTTTCTTTTCTTTTCTTTTCTTTTCTTTTCTTTTCTTTTCTTTTCTTTTCTTTTCTTTTCTTTTCTTTTCTTTTCTTTTCTTTTCTTTTCTTTTCTTTTCTTTTCTTTTCTTTTCTTTTCTTTTCTTTTCTTTTCTTTTCTTTTCTTTTCTTTTCTTTTCTTTTCTTTTCTTTTCTTTTCTTTTCTTTTCTTTTCTTTTCTTTTCTTTTCTTTTCTTTTCTTTTCTTTTCTTTTCTTTTCTTTTCTTTTCTTTTCTTTTCTTTTCTTTTCTTTTCTTTTCTTTTCTTTTCTTTTCTTTTCTTTTCACTCGGCTCCGCTCCGCTCCGCACCGCTCTGCTACACTCCACTCCACTCCACTCCACTCTATAGCATCATTGAGATCACAGTTGTTCGAAAATAAAGGTTTCTATTCTAAAAAAAGCTATTATTCAAAAACTATTCGCGTATAAGCTATACTTAAACCAACTCACAAATAAGTTATGCAGTTATTTGGCAGTGAAATGTATAAGAATATTTGTACAAACAATCACTACGAATTGCGTGAGAATATTTAAATTATGCGCAACATGCGAAGTTCCATTAATCATCTGCATTATAATGTAAATCAAACCGCAGATGTATTGAAAGGGTCTCATACTTGCTACTAAGGTATTAGGACTGTAATAAAATTTCTACATTCGTGACGCAAAACATAATGTATGAAATGGAAAACCTATTCTGTCATCTCATCATGTCACATCAATTAACAAGCGGTCAGCTTTCAAATGCTCATTATGTTTTATATCATTTAAATTATACATGTTCTTTTGTTATACTTTTAATAAAAATACATATTTAAAGGATTATTTGACGTCGGTCCCATAGAGAAAGTTGTTCAGTTTGGCGGTCTGATCATCCCCTTAAAAAAGTGTCAGCATATTAAGAAGGACCCTGTACGTGTGGAATTACTTCGGTTGACCGAATGAAGAGCAATGTGTGGGGCTGGTGTAAACTGTAGGAAGATGTGGTTAACTAGAATTTGAGAGAGTATATGGTAAGACGGTTCAGTCACGAAGAAAAGAAAGAAGAGAACTTACTAATGAAATATTTCAATCGAAGGTGAGCGGAAGTGTTTGGAGAGGCCGTCCGAGAAAAACATACCATGATCACCAGTGATCTAATTTATGATCTTTTCCGAGGAAAAGTGCGTACCACGGGCGGAAGTGCATGAAAAGATGTATGAATGTGGATGAGGCTAAAGAGTTGTGTCAGAATCGTAGCGTGTGGCTGTCCATAGCCTCTGTATACCCCCATGGGACAATATGGATTGAGCTTAATAATTATGGTCTTCTCCAAAAAGCTGTGTCAAGATAGGTCCTAATGAGAATGCTCGCCCCGCCCGTTGAACCCGAAAAATATGAGATAGGTGTTACGTGGCATGCTTTGCAATGCCCCTATTTTCCCAACACTCAATTGGCCATTTTTTTCATAGCCTATGTTCATCACGGATTATCTAGTATTCTAATGGTGAAAGAATTATTCAGACTTCATTCTTCATTTCTTCTGACTTTCATTAACCTATCTACATATACCTACTACCTACAGGGTATAAGGAAAAGAATCATTAACCTTTAAACCACATACCTACTCTACTCATCAAACGGAACGACTTTCACTATGGGTGCAAACCTGGCTGAGAAAAATTTGCTGTTCCATATTAAACTGCAATACCTACTCAACTCAAATGTACGAGAAAGATGATTTTTTTTTGTTTTGACAGGATTGCTTCCTTAGTAAGAGTTGGTCAGTTTGATGGGTACAGTATGTGGATTAAAGGTTAATTATACTTTTCATAGACATACACACAATACGTTTAATAGACATAAATATGGGATAAGTCTGTAGGTTTTTATCTTTCTTCAGAAATGAGTACATAATACAATACGCCACGCCGCGCCATGCCAAAAAAATAACAAAACGTTTCTTTTCACCACAAAATAATAGCGACGGAAACGCATGGTCACGATTGGCAGAATTCTTTCCTTCACGTCACATCAAAACGCTCGTCATGGCCACAACTGACCAGAATGATCAGCAAAAAAATACGCGGCAAAACGAACAAAAAGTTTTTGTTGAGAAAATTACTTTTTCCCTCATGTAAGGGAGTGAAAATAGAATTGAACATTTAGGAAAACTAATTCTTCATGTTTAGTTAGGTGCTTACCGCCTTTATGAGAAAAATGTAATGGGTTTTTTCTATTGATAATTTTCATGTATAAGAAACACTGTGGTAGGTACTAGGTACCTATACTATACATAATTATTATAAAGTTGTGTCCAACCACAGATCACAAAAATTAAAGGGAGATGTGAAAAGGGGGCGGGGCCAGTGTCGCAGCAATATGCTAAAAAACGGAACACACTGCTCGCGACAGTAAGGATTCAATATATTATAAGGCTGAAAACCAGTCGAGTACAATGCTTTCGTGATACTAAAGATTATTCGAACGTTGAGTTCTGATACCGCAATGGATAATGAGCACAATCAAGCTAACAAAATACTTTCTATCGCGTGGTACTGGTGGTAATTCGACACTTGGTTTCGTGCTCAGCGCGCTCAGATGGGTTGGACACATAGAGATCTAGAGAGATGCCAACTATCTCTCTAGATCTCTATGTGTCCAACCCATCTTCTTCGGTTGTTGTAAAGGAACTTTCACTATGGAACCAACATGGAAATCATGTTGTTTCGAAAGTTCTTAATTTGAATGGTCTAAACTCTAATGCACCCCCTAAAATATGTTACGCATTTATGTTTACACCCTGTATTACCAACAACAAAGAAAGTACCGAACTTAAGTTAAATTCAATCTACCAACATTCAATAACCATATTTCTAGCCAATAAACTGTTATTTTAAACGAAAATACGCTTATCCCAGCGATTTAGTGAGATTTATCAGCATTTTTAAAGTCGCTCGGTGCCTCTGAGATCTTGCACTTCGTAAATAGGATGCACTAAAAGAGATTTATGGTAGAGGATGCAGTATTGCATCTATTGACAAAAGCTTTCGATGAATTTAGAGTGTGATTCTTTTTTGGACGAGGACTAAAGAATAAGAATACACTATTATTCTTGATTGCAAATGGTTGTGTAGAGAGTGAAGTTGTAACAAAAAGACGGACAAACAAACTTTCGAATTAGTGTGGATTCTGTCCGGCTCAGAATAAACCATTTAATTAATCTCGTGCAAGGGTGTCTTACGAGGCAAACGGAATAGTTTTTTCTTTTGGAACGCGGAAGAAAGGCTAGCCACCCGTTATCTGAAATCCTAAAGGACATCATCGGCGTTTCATACATTTTCGGTTCAAATGTGAAAGTCCCGGCCAACAAAAACTAATGCTATATTCTCTTAGAACATGTCCGTCTAAGCATTTATTATTATGGCACGAAAGCTGTAGCTGTAAGTTTTATTTCATCAAAAATGTATGAAAATAAGATTTTTCAAACCTTAATAAAACCAAGGAAAATGGCCCTACTAGCTTTATTGCCATATTAAAAAATGCTGATACGGACTAGTTCTAACAGAGCCTTAGCTTATTTCATCGAAAATGTGTATGAAAAGGCAGATTTTCGAACCAAAATAAAACCAAGGACAATGGACCTACAGCTTTGGTGCCATAATAATAAATGTTTCGACGGACAAGTCCTAACAGAATATCGCATTATTTTTTTTGGCATTTAAACTTTTTTTCACATTTAAATCCGATGATGTCCTTTAATATACTTCAAAGGTACATTTTGCAAAGTTTCCTACCACGCCGAAAAAAATATAGGGTCATGAATTTTTGCATGTCCTATTATTATCTACTATGTACATTGGATTTATACAATTTCGAATGTCTCTCTCTCTACCCCATTGGGGACTATAGTCACGAACATGCTTAAAACATTTTGATTGTAATTTAGATTTAACTGAAAGCGTCTAAACGATTTGCATAATTTGCAAACTTCACTGTCCAACCATGCTTACGTGCATATGCAAACTTAAATGCACGTAATGTATAACTAAACAGGGTAACCACGCATCTCTGGTCTCTAATCCGCGGAACCGAGTGACCACTAATGGTGGATTAGTGTGGACTTCAGTAATTGGGGGGATGAACTACCCTACACGGTAAATAGTAACTATAGCTTATTGCACAGTATAGGACGATAATTAGCTAGCAGGGGGCTTTTTGTGGGGTGTGTCATACTTAATTAAGGAGATATAGGTACAGTTTGATCATAAATTAAGTATTGGGAAGCGTCTACGTGAAATTGCATGTTTAGGGGAATTTTTAAAACATTGGTCAAAATTTTCAGGGATGGTCGTCTGGTAGATTATGGAATTTCTGTTTTCGCTAAACTTTATAATAATTTTTCAATATCGTGAAATCACACCGGCCAATATTTTTTTTATTACTTATTACAAATGAATAAGCAAAGAGTTGGTGCGAGATTTCATATGCTCATATGTATAATGAACAAAAACAAACATACTCTATATTTGTATTATATACTTTTTACCCGAAAAAATTTATTTTTATTTTCATTTATTGAGAAAACCAACAGCCATATTTAAACATAGTACTTAAAATTAACTAACTATAACATAAGCCAATTATAGGTTTCCCTAGAGTACTAGTACATAATTAGTTGAAAAACATCACATCATAAGGATGTGAGCAATTAAGAAGATAGTTTTAAGGTATATAACATAGATATATATTATATAGAAATGAACAAAAGTGCCTATATAATAACAACACAAGCAAGCACAACCACTCCAACACAATTAATCATCAATCTAAATAATATGTGTGTGTGTGTGTGTGTGTGTGTGTGTGTGTGTGTGTGTGTGTGTGTGTGTGTGTGTGTGTGTGTGTGTGTATGTGTGTGTATATATATATGTGTGTGTGTGTGTGTGTGTGTGTGTGTGTGATGTGTGAGTGTGTGCGATTATAATATTATAAGACAAAGTGGAATGAACACACAACCCCAATGCTATTATTATAATAACTGCATTAAGGCCATTCATTCACCCCACTCTGAGTTGATGAATAATTTTACTTTTACACCTATTTTTTGACAGGCAAAATATGTCTACATCACTAAATAAATTATTGTATGTGCTACAAACTCTAGATATAGTGGAGTTCTGTGCGTAATTAGTTCGACTAAGAGAAGTACCAAAAAGCCGAGTACTCGTATGTCTCGTCCGACGACCAGGAGTAAAAAGCATTATTTCAGATAGTAAATTATGGCTATCTAGATGACCATGAAGGATGAAAAAACAAACCGTGTACTAAACTTACATTGATCGATTTTGAAAACGTTAATCCCACAACACACTAGTTAATTTAATAGTAGAATTTAAGAATAATAAAAGATTTTCACAGCTAAATATTTGTACCTATTATGAATTCCAGTCATAGCCCAGTCATTTTACGCTTTGAGCCGGGACTAATTAATAATTGATATTTTTTTCAGTATAATATTATACCGCCAATAGCCAATTTAAGCCAAGAAATGTACCAAAATTTAAAAAAAATAACGTCAGCAACAGTTCCAATTTTAAAATTTAGCTATTATCTCGTTCTAAAAAACCTGATGGTAAATTTTTTTTTCAAATATTCGAATACAACCTTACGGCATTTCGGCTTTACATTTAATATTATATACGTCAAACATGGTGTAAATATTTTTGGCTACTTAGAAGGTTTTGAAAAATCCATTCGTATTTTCTTATTAATTTTTTAAATTTCAATGCTTATTTTATTGCTAAAAAATAATTTATATTGTTAAATCTAAGTCAGGTGAGTGCATTGGTAATATTTGTATTATTATTATTAATTAAAAAGCATTCTGGGAAACACAATTTTGATTTCTATGTTGCGTAGCGATTTTTATTTTAATATGTTTTAAGATAGTCTTTTTGTCACTAAATGGTGCCGGTTACAGTTTAAAAGTAGAATTAATAATTACTCCCTAACCCGCCTAACAAAACTCCGTAAAATGACTGGGCTATCACACGCCGAAGAGATCTGTGTCTATTTACGCCAGTCATTGGCTGGCAACACCCTAAAATTTTACTACTATTTGCACATTGTAGTCACTTGCAGCCTTTGTAAATTGTAACCGTATTACTATTTTCCGAAGTGAGCGTACATATGAGTAGTGAGGATATTGAAGCGAGCAATGTGCTGACAGCCTTTACCAAAACGGTAAGTTAAAGTTGTAATCAAGACCGCTTGTCTAATACAAATAGGTAAACTGACTAAAGAAAATCCTAAAAACTGTAATATTACGATCAGCACCCTTTAGTGACTGAAGAGGAAATTGAATATTTGACTTTTTTTTATGTTTCATAATAAAATATTAATCTGTATTTAAACGATGTAATGATAATTAATATGAACCCGTATTTAACTAACATCATAATTATCGTGATTTTTTCTAATAATATAATAGATCTTAACCATTTTTATTAACCATTACCCGTTTTATATTTGAAGTATATTTTATTATTCTCTTCTTATTATTAAAACGTTTGAAAATAACGCTCAACTGTCATTTTCAGTAATTTTTTAGCTTGAATAAGTACAATATTTTATATAAAAAGTATATTTTATAAAATAAGTATAAATATTTTATATAATATTAAAAAGCATAATGAGTAAATATTTTTTTGTTTTGAAATTCGATAAAGAGTTGCTGATTTGACTAGGTTGGAAAATAAAAGCCTATTTCGAATATTCGAACTTTTGTTTATTTCCTGAGAATAGTTCAACCTTTAAATTATTTTGAGTAGTTTTCGAACAAATGATAAATTAAACTGTCAAAACCTAGCCACAGGTTCTAAACCCCGGCGTACAATGTTATATTTTAACATTTCTAAGTTTAATTAAGCGGTTAACTGTTACTGTGTATAAACCTGTTAAATACTCTAGTTTGGAGATTAGTACAAGATATGAGCGAGTTATGAGTAGTTATAGTGCGAGTTGTAGTTAGCTGGCTCTGGCACTTATATATTCCGTAACTCGGGCCAATTATGCTCCCTCATTCGCGTTTGACTACTGCGATAAGTACCTACGACGCATTGTATCTCATGAGGTACAGGCTGACGGACATTGACATAAGGCACATTTTAGTTTTCGTTCCTGAAGCGCAAAGGTCAAAATTAGAAAAAGCGCGTGGAACCGGTATGAGTGCGGTACATTATGTGCTACGGTAGTAAATATTAAATAATCTGAAGTTAAAATACAACCAAACTTTTGTGATTCCTAAACTGTCTTGTTTGTACCAAGTGAACAATCTCAAATATTATTGATTTTTAAACATGTTACAGCCATGTTGTGCTATTTCGAATCAAATTAAAGATTGAAAAATTTGTCTCGGGCGGGACTTGAACCCGCACTTTTCCAAACCGGGGAACTGCGTTATCCAATTTCGCCACCGAGCCCACTACCCAGAGAACGAAATTTTCAATCTGTTGCGTCTTAAGGGGACGTGAGCGCCATCTACTTGTATTTATTACAAACTAACCAACCAACTGACTAACCAAGTGCGGGTTCAAGTCCCGCCCGAGACAAATTTTTCAATCTTTAATTTGAAGTGAACAATCGATTGATAGGTTTGATTATTATGCTCCAAAACAATTTGGAAGTCACAAAAGTTTGGTTATACAGGTTAAAATTGATATCATTAGTATCCTTTTAAACTAAGACCCATCAAACTGAACAACTTTTACTATAGGAGCAAACAGATCGGAGCAAAAAAAAAATCTGATGTTGCATGCATTTGAGTCGAGTAGGCTTAACAGTTTAGTATGGAACAGCTGATTTTGTTTTTTTCCGATCGGTTTGCTCCCTTTGTAAAAGTTGTTCAGTATGATGGGATGGATATCTTAGTTTAAAAGGATGCTAATGATATCAATTTCACCCTGTATATAACAAAACATTTTTTCAGCGTACCAATGATGTTTTATTTTTAATTATGTAATAATAATGACTACTCGGTCTTGGTCCCATAGTGAAAATTGTTCATTTTGATGATCTGAACCATCCCCTTCAATATGTAACGTATTTAAATTTACACCCTGTAACTTTGTGTGTAGGTATAATAATTGCCTACCAACTGGTTAAAAAAATTAATTCGCTTTCAGCTTCTAACTTGTAGAGTGTCTGGTCGAGTTATAAATCCTACCACCTTGGGGTGTAATTTACCTACCGTCATTTCTTACAAAGTTTGCACTTTGCGTTGCAACATTTGCACCTTATTTTATGACTAAGAGGTGGCTTCCATTATTTTGCAGAAAAACGAAGTTTATTATGCTAAGAACAAAAGGATAAGGTGATAATTTTCCTTTCACAGACTGATCGTTATGAGAGAGGCTACATTATAATTCAGCTTCCATGCGTATTAAGAGGATAAATAATGCTACATGACACGAGTATGGCTCATACTTAGACCATAATATCTATGGACGAGTTACGCATGTAATTTGTACTAACAAACTTTTCTGCCACTTTTTGCGAGGGACGAGGTAGCATGAAATCCGCAACTTTGCATTTTATTCCATTAATTTAGATTCTGGTACTTTAAATGTGCCTAGAAAATTTGTGTGACAATGTCCAAGATATTTATTTATTTATTCTAACTTTGATTATTAAAAAAAATCTCGTGAGAACCCCAAACGAGACTATGTTGAAGTTATTGTTCCGTGATTATATATAGGCTGTCTTGTTTAGTGATAAGGTATGTATAAAATTGGTAATGGTCAACTGGTCATGTAACTTGGCAGAAGGGAATGCTAACGTAAGACTGGTCCCTAGCTATATGGTCTTAGGGCTCATAACATAAACTCGTGTTGAATTGAGTTGTATTGAAATAAATACTTAGTTCTTAAAATATTATCAGAAGTGCCAATGAAAAAGCACATTCAAATTGGTACAGCGGTTTTCGAATACCATCAAACGAACGCTTATAGTGAAGAGTGAAGACTATTGAGCAAAAATACGATAAAATGAGTTCAGTTCTACAATACCTCTGTCGCCATTAGGAGCAGAACAGCGGCTCTCAAACTCTTAAATCGTCAGCCGTTGTAGCTTCGAGCGAGAGCGAGCTTTTATAGTGCGCTGAAAGGAGTCCATAGCGTCGAGGGAATGATGGCTAGGTGATAAGCGCAAGCGGCCGAAAAATTTTGCGAGAATACCAAAACCAAAGAAAAAAGAATACCAAAGAATTGCTAAACTAAAATAGCAATGGGCGGGGCACATTGCTCGCAGAACCGATGGCCGTTGGGCCGAAAAGTTCTTAAGTGGCGACCGCGAACCGGAAAGCGCAGCGCCCCCACAAGGTGAACCAACACGACCCGGTGAAAGCGGCGAGAACCCATTGGATGAGGGAAGCGCAGAACCGGTCATTGTGGCGATCCTTGAAGGAGGAGGCCTATGCCCATATGTGGGCGTCCATCGGCTGAGATGATAATGATGAATAGGATGCCCGCATGCATATCTTATTACATGGGATGGGCGCAATATGTCATCTCCTATTTATGAGGGATTATTCAATGAAATCGATATTCCATCCTACGGTCAGTCAGTCGCGATCTCTGCCCACTCCTTTTCCTTCTGGCGCCTACAGACGCCACCGGCACATCGCTGGCCGGGTCTCACCTATCCCCACTACCCAATCATAGCCCGCGTAGACCCAGCAACGCCCATTGCCGATGTCCGTACCCCTTAGGGGTGCCCCTTGGGAGGTTGCTTAAGTTCATTCACTGATTCGGTAGACCTACCTGAGCGCTTCGCCGTCACTGGTGTGGTCCCACCATAGTCCGCAGGAAGCAGTAGCTGCTTCCTGAGTAATGCTGTAAAAAAAATTGCTGATAGATAAAATAATATAAAGCTTGTAAAACTGATAGGTAACCAATAAGAAACATTAAGATTCTCGATTGAAGATCTCAAACTAGAAGACTAATTGTCTGCTGTAGGCAGGCCTACCATGAGTTTATACTGCAGTATACTACAGTAAAACTACTGTAGTAAACTACAGTTTTTTTATTGAATTTCGTACAGCGCTCCTAGTGGGGACGTTTAGAACTAATTCTGTCTTACAAAATTGGCGCCGCAACTACACTAGTAACGTACAGTGCAAAGAAAACTCATGGTAGGCTTACAGGTTTGGAGGTACCCATGAATGTTGATAATTACAATTAGGACCTGTTTCACCACTTCTGAAAAAAATTCTTGATGATGATGGTCTTATCCAGAAGTGGGATTCATACGACGGTTTTCATTTTTCAGGTTGTGCGTTCAATTTAAACACCTTTACGTCTATTCATAAAGCTGACAAGAAAACCAATCTTCCTCTAGCATTCAGCAGCCCGCTACGACTCGTCTAACAAGCGACCAGCCTTACAGTCTTATGCATAGCGGAGTGTGGGCCCAGTTTCAGACAGAAACGGTCCCATTCAGCCTGTAAACATGACTGAACGGTTCGCGATGGAAACTAGAGAGGCTTTTGTGTTCGATATACATTGCTATAAGATCTATGGAGAAACGTTGCTTAGAAATGTTTTAAATAGAATATGTAACGTGAGTATAGCCTATGAATTGTTGGTAATGGTAGGTAAATCAAGCGCTAAGTGGTGTTGGATTAATCGAACTACTTACATTTGTATTTGTTTTGTACCACACATTTTAAAGTGACGTTAGAGGGTGTATTAACATAAAATGAGACAGTTACTTAAAGGTGTGCTTCAGACCACCATACTGGACAACTTTCTCTATGGGACCAACATTGAAACCGCGAAAAAAAAATCGGCTGTACCATACGATTTTTTTTTTCGCGATTTCAGTGTTGGTCCCATACTAAAAGTTGTTCAGTTTGATGGTCTGAAGCACCCCTTTAAGTGACTGTCCCATTTCATATTATACCCTGTATAAGATAACGATTTTTTTATTGAGGTGTTTGGTGGCTAGCCTGTTCGTGTATGGTGGTATCAGTTGTGCGCTTTCTGGCTGGCTTCGCCACTTCTAGTTGTTCCCCGCTACTTCGTGTGCATGACATTTTTATGCTTATCAATCAATCAAATATAGACAGGTACACCAAAACATAAGCAGCAAAATACAGAGAAAAAAATACAAGATGCACAAAATAAGGCGATCTAATCGCTAAGAAGCGATGCAATGCGCTTATCTTCGTTGTCAGTGTTAAGCTATCTCTATACCAAATTTGATCAAAATCGGTTGAGCGGTTTAGCCGTGAAAATGTAACAGACAAACGGAGAGACTTTCGCATAAAATAATGGATAGTATGGATGAATTATGATACCTACTTGCTCCCCCTTCTCGACAATGGCATAAGCTCAAAGTTAGAAAAGGCAATTAGTTATTTAAAAACTGCATTGAAATATCACCCATAATATCGTAAAATCATCATATAATAAAGGTTTATTCTACTTTCTAACGTTAAATGTGAAAAGATGCCTTCCTGAATAATTAACTTCGGCTAGAATTTATAAAACTTCGGTATTCACACGTGAGGTCACGTGACCGACAACCTAACCGAACCGACATGCCTATCCAATCATCCCAGACATAATAGTCTATCACAACATACAAGCCATAATCACAATAAACATAATCCCATTGCATTACATACTCTAAACCCTGTTTATATGCAACCTGAAGCAACACGTTAATGTCTGTTTCAAGTAACAAGTTTCAGGTCATAACTCTTATATACATTTCATAAAGATCGAATTGGCTCGATTGAGAGGACTTCGTGGAGTGAACAGTATAACCACGGGTACAATACTATTGGAACTATGACCATCGTAGAATAGGCTGTATTCTAGCTAACACTAACGCTAGCATGTGAGGGCAGATGGCGGTCCTTGTGGAAACTGATAATGGTACAAGTTATAAAGGCAAGTTGTAAGAAATTCTACCTATCATCTTTGCAGGTCTGAGATTTTTATTTTTATTTATTTATTTCAAAGACATTCTATACAAGGAGGACTTCGCCTCAGTGCACTATTAACGGGACCGCTAAGTTATGCTTAATTGTTGTACGTTACTGTTTTGTGACCGAATACATTTGAAAGATTTGAAAGGACTGGAATGTCAGCGGCAATGTATGACAGCTAAGCATAACTAGGCATACAAAGGTGACATTAGAGACATGTGCCATTTTTTGGTTCTGTTATTGTATGACGTGGTGAGTCCCAATTTGGAAAATCTACAGCGTTATAGATGTGATTATGCTAACTTACAGTCTAACAGAATGGCCAATTACAGATTTTCACTTTTATACAGTCAAAAATTTCTCGGGCTAATGAATAATCAATGCTATGGTGCTAAGAGCGTCGGTGGCGCGTTGCGGAGGTATGGACACTGAATTATGGGGGTCCGGGTTCGAATCCGCATGGACAACATGCCATGTACCAATGAGTTTTTCTAACTTATGTACTTAATACCGACTGCTCTCAAACGGTGAAGGAAAACATCGTGAGGAAACCTGCATACACTGAAGAAGAGATTCTGAGGTGTATGTGAAGTCTACCAATCAGCATAGGGCACGCGTGGTGGACTAATCCCCATACACCCTCCCTGAGGGTAGGCCTGTGCCCCGTAGTGGGACGTATATAGGCTGATGATAATAATAGTGCTAATAATTATACATTACTTAAACCAAATTATCTAACTTTTTTGTTATTGTTTGAATTTCTTTTAGTTGGTAATGAGGGAAACAGGGAAGGGAAAGGGATGTGTGTAACGGTAGATTATGGCTATTTTTATAGAATACTGCACAAGTATTAGAGAATAAGACAATACTTGTAACATGTATGTAGTTATGAATGCCAGACTAATTATAAGATGCATCATTATTTGATGATTTGACCAAAATCACGACATTACGTGCTGATACTGACTGACATTCGTTTATATTATCTATAATCTTTATAGCGACTAATTGACCCAAGTAAGGTTCAAGCCTATCCTGAGTATTAACCATGGCTCGTCTTAAAATCTTCGTTGCATATTGTTTTATTCATAGGCCTATGTAACTTTTGTATTTCCGCTGTTTCCTTCATCTTACTCCGTACACGCAATAGAAACACAATCGTAAATATTGAATGAGCTCCTTACCTTAAGACGTTGCAGCTGCGTCCAGTAAGGCGATATGAAACATGCGAACTGTTGTCCATTCATTGACCGGTGAAAGAAGAAAACTGTGGGTTATATTCGCTACGAATAGGAATAAAAATGTTCAATATTATATAGTGATGTGGCTGTAGAAATGTAACCACTGGCATGGGAATTTGAAGGTTGTTCTGTTCAAGTCATATTATTCTAGAGGTTCCAGTAATTTTTGAAATGTTTCATAAATTCAATTTATTTACATTTTAATTTTATGGCTTACTTATCAAAAATAAAATATACTTACTTACACTTGAATTCCAAGTCATCTTTTTGTCCTCAGAACGGAATAACTTTTTGTTCTCTCAGTGTGTAAAAATTTCTGGCTTTTGTTACCATGGTATTAGGAAAAGATTTCCCTAGACACGACATATTCTATCTATCTATATACTATTATAAAACTGTAACAGGAAGTTTGTCTGTACATTGAAGATATTAACAAAAAAAAAAGTTACGATATGGTTTTTAGGTGTTCCTGATTCCATTTCACCAATTTTTGGATTTTTTGTCTGTCTGTTTGTTTGTGTGTTTGTTTGTTTGTTTGTTTGTTTGTTTGAACGAGTATTACGCAAAAACTACTGAACCGATTTTGATGAAACTTTTTTTGTTTGATAGCTTATGATCTGACTTAAAATCTGGTATATAATTTGTGCGGACGAAGTCGCGGGTTAACGCTCGTACTATTATAAAACTCTAACAGGAAGTTTGTCTGTACATTGAAGATATTAACAAAAAAAAAGTTACGATATGGTTTTTAGGTGTCCCTGATTCCATTTCACAAATTTTTGGATTTTTTGTCTGTCTGTTTGTTTGTGTGTTTGTTTGTTTGTTTGTTTGTTTGAACGAGTATCACGCAAAAACTACTGAACCGATTTTGATGAAACTTTTTTGTTTGATAGCTTATGATCTGACTTAAAATCTGGTATATAATTTGTGCGGACGAAGTCGCGGGTTAACGCTCGTTTTATCTAAACGTGTTTATTTGTTTGCTTAAGTAAGCTCAGTAAAGCATTGAACCGATTTCTACGAAATAGTGTAAGAAAGGACTAAGTAGATTTAATTCCGAAAACGAACAGAAATTTATAGCAAGTAAAGCCCCGGACAACATTAATGTAAATGTAACTTACGAGATATTAATGTTACTGTTATTGTACGCTCATTGTATTAAGATATTAAATTCATAAACAACTCCAATATCTCACCGATACAATTCGAATGCAAAATCTATCGACGATAGTGATCTCCAATTTAACTTTCCCCATCTGCAGGTCTTGTTCAAGGATTCAAGACTGTTGCAGTGTCAGTTAACTTTTCCAATATATTTGTGTTCCAGAACAAAGTGTTTGAATGCTTGAACATGATACAAGAAAGTTTAAGTTAAGATGTAACTTGTATTGAATTATTAAGGCATAGGGAATGAAGGTGAAGTGTAGAAGCAAAGAGGTGTTTTAAATGCGTTACATACTTTATAAGGTGATTCAGACCATCAAACTGAACTACTCAACTCAAAGGGGTAAAAGTAACCAACAATATGAACAACTTTCACTATCCATGGGACGAACTATGAGATCTCAAAAAAAATCTGCTATCTCATACTAGTTAACATTAAATTCCTACCGCGCAAAATGTATGGAGGAGCTGATTTTTTACACCCTGTACGGTACCAATAAATTTTTGTTCTATAGTGAATTTCAATGGTTACCTAAATGTATAGACCAACAGATTTAGTTTTCGCTGTTTCAATATTGGTCCCACAGTGAAAGTTGTTCAATTTGATGGTCTGAAGCACCCCCTTAAGCAGGTACTTTTGTGTTAACGTATTTAAATTTACACCCTGTATACAAGGTGTAATAAAAGTCTCTAGTAATGTGTAATGGTGTGGAGTTATAATTAGAGTATCAAATTGAACAACTTTCACTATGGAGCCAACATTGAAATGAAATAACAAAAATCTGCTGTTTCATACATGAAAAATTGATGACGACATTGTTGTTTCATCATCATCATCATCTCAGCCGATGGACGTCCATTGCTGGACATAGGCCTCCCCCAAGGATCGCCATAACGACCGGTCCTGCGCTGCCTTCATCGGGTCGTCGGTCTTCTTGTCCCCATCGGCCATCGGTTCTGCGAGCAATGTGCCCCGCCCACTGCCACTTTAGTTTATCAATTCTTTGGGCTGTGTCAGTTACTCTGGTTCTTCTGCGGATCTTTTCATTTTTGATTCGATCTCGCAGGAAAACTTCGAGCATAGCCCTCTCCATTGCCCTTTGGGTGACTTTCAGCCTTTTTATGAGGCATGTTGTTTATAAGTGTAAGAAAACTGACTTAAAAATCCCATCAAATCAAATTAACCAGAGAATTCCCCCACTTTAAAAAAGAGCACAACAAAATTGTCAACAGTACTTCCATCTCCTCAAAAAAGGTTATTAATTCGGCATCTCCATCAAGACGTCATCGTTTCGTTCAGAAAGGGAGAGATAATTAACAATTAGTTAATGGAACAGGGACGGTGAATGTTTGCGAGCTACTTGTGGCGTGCCACAGGGGTGTATTGTTGGGCTTTGACGAAGCCTTGCTAAGGAAGATTATTTTTATGGTTGTTGAATTCATGTTTCGGAGTGAATTACTTTTGAGCTTGTATTTTCTGACAGATTTTGATTTTCTTCCACGAATCTGCCAAATGAACATTATTACATTTTTTCTCCGCGTCACAAAGGTACAAATTCTGAATAATCCATCAGTGGTACGATCAATCATTTTAAAAATTTTGTCGATATCTGATTTCGTTTTCGAGATATGCATTTTTTTCTGACCGAAACCGGGCGAAAAAAAAACTGAATTTTTATTGGACTAGTAAAAAATTTTTTTTCCTTATTCCTCGTCGAGATGCGTCTTTTGCGCGACCCCAATCAGTCAGCAGACCCAAAACCCACTCGACACGCGAATCGCAATTGACTCATTCAATCAAAACTTATGAGTATTTAAAGTCAATAATCTGAGAGTATTAAATCGCGGCCGCGACTATTTATAAATAATATCCCAATGTTTCGGCAGTGCTACAACCACTACCGGAGTGATTGTCGAAATAGTGATCATATATAACCTTTAATAACTGCATAAAAGTGTCATATAGATTGATTAAAACGGTATGAAAATTTCCAAAAACATCATCCTTAAAAATATGTCACAAAAGCTTATCCCTTACATCTTGGTCCATAAAGCCGTACCCTCAACATCATTACTCCTATATTAATGTCTCCCCTAATATTTTTCTTTCCTATTGAGTCAGAAAGCAAGGAAGTACTCATTTGTGTGAAAGTATATCCGGACGCAAGCTATTTGTTCTGCACTCGACGCTCTATCTCTAAGGGAATGGGATTTCGAAAGGGGATGCCGCAGATATTTTTCAATGTCTACAGTTGCAGTGAGATGGAATTATTTAATAATAGTTATTGTTTGAGATTGTAAGTTAGAGACGATATAGATAATATGGATGTATATAAGCACATTGTTTTCTACTTATTTTATTTTATAGTAGGTACGTAGTAACCTTAACGCTTATATTAGATATATTTTTGTACTAGGTACCTTAATTTTTCGGACGACGTTATAAAACTGATTATTTCTACCAACGATTTTTTTTGGTCTATTACGACTAGATACCGTCGGTGGCATACTAGTAAAAGTTTAGAAGTTAGCAACATTATTTTTTGGCGCTCGAATTTGAATTCCTTCATTTCAGAAGCTGTTGTTCTAAGAAAGGGCGGAATCTAGTGGGAGCGCGGCGAAGACAAAAAAAAATTTTTGATTTCTACCATATATTTTGTCGAACGAGATTTATAGAATTTTATTATTGATATTTTTGTTCCAAAATGGCGGAAATAAATCGGATCAGATTTAATGGAAAAATCAGTGTGTTATATTTATTTATTTTATTTTATTGCTTTTGAAGGACCAACTGCACAATGCAATACTATTTTTGCAAATGGATTGTATTTCTATCATATTTCGTCTATATTATTATGCGTAAGTATTATAAGCTACCACATGTATGCATATCAAAGCCATTTTATAAAAAAGTCAATGCAGTTTTCAGAAATTAATAGAAATTTTATGTTTAATAAAGAGAACTCAACATTTCTGAAGCCAATCAAATGGGATTTCCAACTGTTCAACATATTTTATGGCGTAGATAATTAAAACTGCTGTGTTGTCCGATAGTCGGTAATTAACTGTAATGTACTGCGGTTGCATTCAGTTAATATGTTCAGCTTAATTTCGCTTAAAGTTAATTTATCAAATTAATTCAACCACGAGGAGATTTATTAAAATCAATAGGTCGAAGCGTATAGCATTGAATACTTCAAAACTATTGACCGCTAGAAGACATTACATTTCCATCGCACACGCACTTACAACACGTACAAATTACCTAATGTTCTTTTATGTTCTTACTCAGTGTTCTTAATTAATATAGGTCACTAAAGTATAGATTAATGGAAGAGCGGAAGCTTCTGTAACGAGTAATACCTGCTCATAAGAAGGTTCCGGCAATGCCTTTGTATTAAATTTATACTTGAAGTTTTCTCAAAGTAGTCAAAGGCCCATCCATTCATTTTACTATAATATAAGCTGATAACGCGACAAGACGAAACAAAAGTAAATTCTCTTTTACCAGAACCACATCTATCTACCTACCTAGGCAACCCATTACTACTTTGTAAGTACTTTTAAGTCCTACCAGTCAACATGCTCTTCGTTAAAAACACTCTTTCCGCACTCCAGTGGCAGCATACCGTACAACAACGAACAAGTCTTCACTTCAATACTTTTGACTTTATGCCCGTCGTAACAGAGTTCATATTTAGTCAAAACTTTTGTTGCAAAATGTAACAAAGATCCCAAGTGAATAATGCAGGCGATAAATAAATTAGGCTCAGATTTAAGCGGTGCATTTTTCCGGGTTAATTCAAAATGGGGCACGTCCAAAATGGCGCGAAAACAAAATGGCGACGCGTCACGATGACGTATGAAAGGCTTAAGGGAAATTTATTTTGGGATTTTTTAAATTGGTTTCCTACATGATTTTGTTTCTAACTTTATTAGCCAACGATTGTTACAATGTGTAGGTATGGGCTTGTTTGGTATTTATTTATTGTCTTGCATAAATACAGAGTGTAATGCGACGGTTTCCAAAAACTGAAACCAGTGAGAGTAAAGTTGTTCATATTGATGGGTACTTTTAATCATTCGAGTTTTCAGGAGTGGTCGCCTAACATCCGTATTATGGCACAATGTTTTATTTAGGTATTAACTAGGCTGCCCGCGATTTCATCTACGTTGATTTAAAAAAAATATCCTATTGAGGGAGTGGGATATGCAGAGCTGACTGCCAACTTCCAGTAATGGAGAGGAATCCGAAGAAGGAGAAGGAGAAGAAGAAGAATCCGAAGAAGGAGTATTGTAAGTGCAGAAGATAGTTTGCCTGCTGTGTGCCAATTTTCATCCAAATCCTTTTAAGCATTTATTCGTGATTGTGTCACAAATATCCAAACAACCAAACACCCATCACAGATTTTTTAGGATAGTAGAATTTCATTTGTTGAGTACCAATTACAATTAATTATTTCCGTAGTAGACATTGTAAGTAAAACGCTCAGTTGTAAAAACGCTCATTAAAGTTAATCCTCCATTAAATCTCTTGCTGTCACTTTTTGTCTTGTTGACTTAGTTAAAGCTAGCAAGATGTTTAATGGAGGATTAACTCTAATGAGCGTTTCTGCAACTGAGTGTAAGTATGTCAAAACATATTCCGTGGTCTCAAACCGTAACGCACACAAAACTCGCAAGAGATTCGAATTTCGTCCAAAGGGTATAACTACTAGTTGTGGAACTGTAACCTGAAACCCCTAAAACTAGGGACTTTGGTACCCTTAGATAACTGGAGACGAAAGGACTATTAAAGTATCTGAAAGGGTCCAGTTGGGTCGTTGACCTCGGATGACCTCGGGGACAAATATATCGAATAACACGTTTTCTGTTGAGTGGAATTTGAGTATGACAGGGTGTAAAAGTGCTTTAGACCACCAAATTACAAATAAAACTTATGGCACCAACTTTGAAATTGCGTATAGAAAAATCAGCTGTTCCCATGCATTTGGGTCGAGTAGGTAACTACTGACGTTTACTTATCGAACAATGACTTTTTTTTGTGATTTCGATGTTGGTTCCATTGTGAAAGTGGTTCAGTTTGACGGTCAGATCTGAAGCATCCCTTAAGTATGTTGTAACGCATTTAAGTGTACGCCCTGCATAATACTTTGTATAGAATAGCATAGTATAGATTGTCTTAATTGTATTCAAGGTACTTCACTTACTACCATTATCTTTCATCGTAGTTTAGATTAAATTAAAATTAAATTAAAAATTATTTATTTCAGATTATTCATCCATACTGTGTTAGTAACAATTGTCTTATAACTATGTTAGTTCTTAATTTATTTAATTTTATTAATGAATGTATATTCATTAATAAAATTAAATAAATTAAAATAACAATATTACATTACATTACCTACTGTACCAAGGGTGATGAGCTGGCATGCAGAAGCATCCACCTCCATGCTGTTAGTACTGCCCCGTAAGCGATTCAGCAACGAGGCGCTCCGCTTTCTGATGATGGCGTAAAAGTCATCTAAAGGGTGAAATTGATATCATTAGCATCCTTTTAAACTAAGAGTCTACCCATCGAACTGAAAAACTTTTACTATTGGGAGCAAACCTGTCGGAGCAAATAAAAAAATCAGCTGTTGCATACATTTGAGTCGAGTAGGCATTGCAGTTTAGTATGGAATATGGAACAGCTGACATTTTTTTTGCTCCGATCGGTTTGCCCCCATAGTAAAAGTTGTTCAGTTTTCTCTTAGTTTAAAAGGATGCTAATGATATCAATTTCACCCTGTAGATGCGTCAATATAAAGTTACACAAACCCCTTTATGTAAAACCAGATTAAACTGAATATGGTCTGCAGACGAACAAGATAAATTAATCACCCACATAATTCGATTCATTTCGACAAAAACGTTGATCATAAATCGCGCTGTATACCACGATCAGATAAGTGTGATTGCAGTTCGGATGGAACTTTGCCCCTTCATCGTCTGGCAAATGTTTTGGCATCTGCAAAATACTGCAACTATTACCAACTCAGTAGCGAGACAGTTTGATTGTTCAGTTTGATGAGTAGACTGTTAGTTTAAAAGGATGCTAATGATATCAATTTCACCATTTTGCAAAACCGCGGCAGCCCTAGCAGCATCCTAAGCGCATTGTTGTACTGGACTCGCAGGGAGCTGTATGCTCGCTGAGTATAGTTGGCCCATAGACTGATCGTGTAAAACGACTGACTTTAGGCTTTAAATAAAGTAACTTTTACCTAAGATTAGTCGATAAATGTCGAGCGTAGACAATTAATATTTAATTTCATCATTCCGATAGCACGCTAAAAAAGCGGTTAGTCGTTGAAGAAAAGCAACTAACCACCACTAAAGGAAAAATCAGTCTTGAGTTTACATATAATATGCTCAGCTGCTTGAAAACAATCAAAGCAAAATTTTTCTTCATTAAATAAAAAGTAGGGTTCTTTGAACCTTGAGTTGAAGTGAGTGAATCTGAAACTCTTTATACGAGTTTGAACCTTGAGATGAAGTGAGTGAATCTGAAACTCTTTATACGAGTTTGAACCTTGAGTTGAAGTGAGTGAATCTGAAACTCTTTATAAAAGTACGACATGAAAGCGTCATTAGAACTGTACCTTCTCTCGAAGCACAGATAAGATAGCAGTAAAATGTCTTCATGCCATCTAAAACTTAGATACAGGGTTACTTCGGGGACAGTGCGCAAATTTTAAGTATATGAACGTCATTCAAAATAAAAAGACACTGATTTTTTTATTTTATCATGTCTCATACAAAAATATTAAAAGTCGAGCGTAAACAAGACGCGTGCGCACGCGGCGGAGGTATAGTTTCTTTGGCGGAGGGTTGTGCTCACTGACTCACCCTCGACTCCTCGAGGCCACGGGGCGCGTACGCCGGTCGCCCCCGCGCTACCCTCGCACCTACCTACCCCTTTAACTCAATAGTGTAGTGTGGCAAGGCTACATTTAATTTCGGGTGGATAAATTAAAAAAAATAACAAACAAAAATATTTTTTTTCCTGTTATGTGTTCTATTTTTTTTTTGTTTTTTTCGGGCATATGCCCACCACACATTCCCACCGCTGTAACTCCTGTAAGCCAGGATCAACAGCGGCGACCATTCACAACACTGGACAATGAAGTCCAGCGAGCCCGGGGGATGACTCTATTAACGATACTGATTGCATGGAAGGTAAATGCTAACCAATATACTAATCTATGATAAATGCGCACTGTCTCCGAAGTAGCCCTGTATAATAAGTATTATAACAGTCATACTCTATAATCTATGCCAGAAATGCAATACATTTTGTATTTTGTGAATAATACAACATTTTTTTGGTACCTACATTTCATTTTTTAGACTACATATTAAAGTTTAGATTAAAATTTACCTTATATCTTTTCTTCTTTCTTAAAAGAAGTTAGAGAACCGGTAACAATTATTGAATTCTTAATCGAGTCTATACAGAGTGTAAGCGACAGCGTAGCAAATACTGAAACGGTTCAAAAACTCAAACCATCAAACTGAACAACTTTTACTATGGAGCCTACGCGAAAAAAAAATCTGCTGTCAGTTCAGTTCAGTTCAGTTCTGTATACCCGAAAATAATTAATTTCAACACGGGGTCTTGGGACCACCAGCACCACCGCGATAAACGTTTTATTGCGCCTTTTATCTCACTTTAAATACCGCCAGTATCGCGGAAAATACGATAAATGGTGCCGCCGGATACCGCCTATGCTGGGATAATTAGGTTAAACAATCTCGCTTTGAATTGATAGAAAATACATATTTCATTGCACATTATGTGCATATAGGTATGATACCAATCGCAAGTACATTTAATCGAAAAGCAACTAATTGCGATTTAGGCGAAATCTATGGATTTTTGATACTGCTTGATTCGTTTATTGAGATTTTAATGTTCTGATCCTTGACGATTTGTTCTTAATGTGATATTTATTTACAGCTCGTTTACAGCCAGCAGTAGGAACGTACCAACGAAAGGTCATTGACCTCGAAGTATAAGTAAATTTTTCTGAAATATTTAGAAGTAGGTACCACGTCTAAATATTTCAGAAAGTCAAGACTTCTTCATCCATGAGGTTGAGGGGTGAATGTAAAAATGCACCAATCTTTTAAAAGGAATGGAAACATGAAAATTTCATGTAGTTACTTACATTTTTGGGTTTTATGTTTCGTTTTACATCGTCTGCTTCAATAAATATTAGATTTCCATACATAAAATAAAATTGCTTGATTTTTAAACAACCATTTATTTTTCTATTTACATAAATAACTTACGGCCTTATTCCATTTCGAGATGGTCAGAAACCTTAGCACAACCTTTAAATGACTTCTTGAAGCGTTAAAGTTTCAAGGTTAGGGAAATAAATTACTTGATAATAATTGAAATGTTCTATTATAATATTTCAGTCAGTTAAAAAAGGTAGGTCACATCTGGCAAAACAAACTCTTGAAAGAACGATTTAAGACTAAAATAAAGAACTTTTGTCCAGAGAGAACTGCAAAACTAATTATGAATGAGAGGTCAATTACATCCACGCCTGGATTTATTTCCTTTTGTTAGGTACTTCAGAAGTTCAGAGTGAGTTCAATTATGAAAAGTAGTTAAACTAAGCATAGTGATCGATGACTAAGTCTTCTAAAGGTTCCTGGTTTTAACCCTGGTATGATCCCTGATGAAAGTATTGAATACGACGCAAAACAAAAATAAATCAAATTCATGATCGAATGATGCATAACCTCCATAGATAATAAAATAATTAAATCCCTGAGACTATTTTGAATCTTTCCGAAAGCATGTTTAAAACTCAGATAAAAAAAGTCATCTGCAAAAAAACATATTATAAACTGAATTATTTAAATGATCAAAATGCTTGTCTCTGATTGTCACTAACTTTAGTACAGTATAGTATCAATTCTTTATTAAAATACTAGCGATAACACGCGACTATGTCCGCACAAATTATATACTTACCAGATTTTAAGTCAGATCATTAGCTATCAAACAACAAAGTTTTATCAAAATCGATTCAGCAAATTTTTCGTGATGCTCGTTCAAACAAATACACAAACAAACAGACAGACAAAAAATAAAAAAAATGCTGATATGGAATCAGGGACACCTAAAAACCATATCGTAACTTTTTTTTTGTTAATATCTTCAATGTACAGACACACTTCTGTTACAGTTTAATAATAGTATAGATACTATGTGTCCGTGTGGTGCCGGCTAAGAATAGCACCATTCCATTTCCTCCCGTGGGTGTCGTAAAATGCGACTAAGGGATCTACCGGAGGATGGGCAGCAGCATCCTCTGAGTACACACATTCAATCCAACTGCGATCGCCAACCCGCCTGCCAAGTGTGGCGATTATGGCAAATCCCCCCATTTTGGGGGAGGCTTATGTTCTGCAGTGGACGTCTATCAGCTGATATGATGATGATGATGATGGTAGATACTATGTATTATTGCATACATAACCTTAGCTTAAGAATATAATATATTGTAATAGTTATTAAGTCGTGTTATGTTGTAGAGTTTCTGGCCGGATCTTCTCTACAGCGACAAAACGTTCCGACGCGGTGGTACCTTCAAAAAAAGATTTGACTTTTAATAAGTGTACTTCAAGCTCCTATATTCAATAAATTATGTTGGCTTTAACTTTTAGACATTCCCGTATACGAATTGGATATGTGAGAATCAAAAATAGCACTCCTGAGCAAGGTAATTTGACTCTAACTGACTACGACTATGCATATGTATTATTATGTTATGACCCCAACTTGGAGCCTATTCAAGCTATAGTTTTATTTTGGACCAGACAACAACGGCATAACATGTATACACAGGTTTTACGTAACAGTCTGTAATATCATTATCCACCAATTTCTGCAAACAATACTGTTTAATACTAGACAAAACTAAACAAGGAAGATGCTGAATTTATTCCGCTTGTACTCACAGGTCAGTGGGCCGGGCCAACCATGAGTTTACACTGTAGTATACATTTCTGGAGTGGAGACCGCAAAATTATAGGCGTAGTGTGGGACGCCCTGCTGCCCGCTGGACAGACGACCTAAAAAAAGTAGCGGGGATCGACTGGAGGAGGTAGGCCGAGGACAGAGTTTTATGGCGCGCCTCGGGAGAGGCCTATGTTCAGCAGTGGACGATGATAGGCTGATGATGGCGATGATGATGATACTATAGTAGCTTAACTGTAGTTTACTACAGTTTTTGTATTAAATTTCGTACAACGCCCGTAGTGGTTACGTTGAGAACTAATTCTGTCATACAAAATTGGCGACGCAACTACAGTAGTAACGTAAAGTGAAAACTCATGGTAGGCCTAGAGGTGTGTTTGGCGGTTGGTACGTTTATTTCTTCTGTCTTGTGATTATTATTGATTTGTTTGTTGTACTTCTAAAATAATGATATCCTAAATCAATTTTGAATTACGTTTGGCACATCATAGACATAGACATCATCACTATGTTTTTGTTCGCTAACCTAACGCCTCGCATCTTCCCCTATTTGGTTTTATCAAAGACTTAACCAGTAATTAGGAGCATGTACTTACAACCCTGTCTCATTAACATACTCAGCTTAGCATTAGTAACGTTAACAAGCGTCTTAGCACTTGCGCACGATAAATGCAAATTTCAGACGATTTTCGTATCGTACCCACTTTGTGTTTGTATGAATTGGTGGTATGGAATTAGGTTTAGAACCATATAATAATGTAGCTACTTATATAATTAGAGTGCTATATTTCTGTGCTTCAAGGTTTAATATGTGAATGTGTATAAGAAGAGATTTTTGCATATCAGAGTCATGTTTTGTATTTATCACAAAGAAAAAAAATTATATAACACGAGCGTTAACCCGCGACTTCGTCCGCACAAATTATATACCAGATTTTAAGTCAGATCATAAGCTATCAAACAAAAAAAGTTTCATCAAAATCGGTTCAGTAGTTTTTGCGTGATACTAGTTCAAACAAACAAACACACAAACAAACAGACAGACAAAAAATCCAAAAATTGGTGAAATGGAATCAGGGACACCTGAAAACCATATCGTAACTTTTTTTTTGTTAATATCTTCAATGTACAGACAAACTTCCTGTTACAGTTTTATAATAGTATAGATTAAGGTAGATGGGGTTTAAGGTGGTTTTAAATTTAAATAATTATACAATAATAGGTGAAACCTAGCTAGCGGTTCATCCGCATCTCTGGAAAAAATTGAGACGACCGTTTGTTTACGTTTACGTTGTTAATTAGATGACATTGCATTTTAATGTCATACCTACCTAAAGTTTCCAAGCTTGTCACTCAGGCAGCATGCATATTTCAGCCTACTGCAATCTCAACATAAATGGCGTTGGATAATGAATTTAAATAAACTGTATGGAAGAACTGTAGCTGTGACATTAATTGCGTGGCAGCAGGATCCTGAAGGTAATAGCTGAAAAGGTGGATTGTTCCATCCTGAAAAACTGGGTGAGCCTGGTGATAAAATGAAAAATATATGTGTGGTTCAGTTTAATTCAATTTAACTTGTTTCAATTTAACTTGTTTCAATTTAATTCAATTCAATTATAATTTTATACACAAATAAAACTTGTAATTCAGTTGATGTTGATTATAATGTATTGCATGTTTACTTTACTAACATAGGTTTTCTAAGAAATTTTTACTAACAATTGTATGGATTCATGTGATCTGAAATAAATGATTAATATTAATAAATAACTAGTAATAATCTTCTACATTCAGTATCAAAATGTATGGCACTAAAAAAGTGCCAAGTGTGATAAAATTTTGAATACTTGATTAAATGGGCCAACTTTTAGAATAACTTTCCCGGCTAGCGCAAGCGCAGTATTACCATAATTAACAAAATATGTTTTTGTGTGAAAACGGATTTTCTCAGGGATGAAACCTAGAAAGGATTACTTTGGAAGACCCCGAGTAAAGCTCGATCTACTCACATACTTTATAGCTCTATTTTCACAAAACTGCACTGTACATAAAATCGATCAGACATTGCAAGCTTCACAAAATAAAATCCATCGTTGTGGAAATAATTAAGGGATGTCTATGTTCAGCAATGTAGCAATGTAGATACTTACCAAACCATCGTTGAAATTAAGGAATACCAGTACTAAACAAAACCTCGTGTTTCAAAGTTCATACTGAACAACAGTCATCGTCGGGAGCCCTCACCGGGCACGATACCACAGGCACGATGATGCACAAGATGAAACTTACCCTAGATCCCAGCTGCTGAGCGTGCGGAGAGGAGGAGACCATGGAACATATCCTTTGTGACTGCGATGTCTTGGCGGTTAGCCACCTTCTCGGAAATGGATATCCAAAACCGGGAGATCTTAGGTTTCTTATACTGCCTCCTTCAACGACCATGTATTTGAAGGGGGAAGAAAACAAAAAGTATTTGGGCTAACACAAAAGATCCCATTGGCTCAAAGAATTGCTGGCTTAATTGCCAGCCCCCACAACAACATAAGATTTAAGATAACAAACAAAACCTAGTTGAACACCGAAAGTGTACAAGCATAGCAGATAAGTAGGGTTTAAGTAGACCAAGATAAAAGTATGCTCGGGACGCTTGTTTCCTTTTGTTAGTTCGGTAACGTGGATTGTCTTGTTTCTTTAGACAAAATGTTATTGTGGAAATCTTTAACCGCGAAGTGTAGACTAAAGTTTGTACAACAGCCATTCCTCATCAAAACAATTTCTTTTGTAATAATATTACAGAAATGTAACATTCAGAATCATTGTGAATGAATGAATGAATGAAATATACTATTATTACTATTTACTTCTATTTAATTCATTCATTCATTCGAATCATTGTGATGTTATCCGAAGCGAAAACAAAATACACCAATTATGCAGGGTGTAAACTAAAAACGTTACATACTTTAGGGGTGCTTCAGACCATAAAACTGAACGTGAAAGCTTCCAACATCGCAATCGCGAAAGGAAAACAGCTGCTCCATAGAAAACGTCAATAGTGACTCGACCCAAATGTATGGAACAGCTGATTATTTTTTCGTGATTTCAATATTGGTTCCATATATTGGTGAAAGTTGATGGTTAGAGGCACTACCTAAAGTATGTAACGCGCTTAAGTTTACACCCTGTATACCAAAGTACTTTTAATTTTAAATATTTACTAAAGGATTCCCTGTGTATTGGAGTGGTCAGGCAGTTCATAACTACTAATACTATACATACTTTTGCAAACATTCCTTTTTCTCAACAAGAACATTAAAAGCGAAGCTCTATATCCAACAAAGTAACTCACATATCATTTTTATGTAGATGAGAGTCTGCTCTGCGCTGTGCTGCGTTGGCGAGAAACGCTCGTTTCAAACGTGCACATTGTTTGTTCAAAGCTCGAGCTCATGTGATCACTTCACTTTGATCCAAAACGATCTTCGTAATGCTTGAGAATCCTTCGATTTGCTATAATATTACTGCCAAAACATCATTAAGGGCCATTTGATTGCCCACTACGACTTTTGCTGCGATGAGGTCGCGCGATTCGTGAACGTGCTACGGCATCGCAACTGTATCGCGCTTGTCGCATTAAAATTTGCAGCGCTCGACGGAAGCGATGATGCATCAGCGATACAGTCGCGCTACTATCGATACAAACGCGCGACTGTAGCGTTGTAGTCACGCGTCAGCATCGCTGCTGCATCGATGCAAATGCTTTACTTTATCGATGTAAAAGGGCGACTTCGGGGGAAAGGGAAGAGCGGAGCCGGGCTTTTTTGAGTCACTTCTACATCGCAACTGTATCGGTGCGGTAGCAATTTTGCATCGCATCTGTATCGCTGCAAAACGTCTCCGTAGTCCTAACTTTACAAAAGTTAATGTCCCAAATAGAAGAAGGCAAAAGCACTTTTTATCGAAAGTAAACAAAACGTAAGCAATTAAAGCGATTTTATGCGAGTTTTCTATTATTCCAAGAGTTCCGGGACATTTGTATGCGCTGCGAGATATCAGGCAGGACGCGGGTGTGCCTGATTTACGGCCAGAGCGGGACACCCCGGGACAGGACACCCTGGGACAGCGGACATGGCTTGGACAAGTCCCGTAAGATTAATTGCAGTGCCCCTCTATTCGGCCGGTGCTGATTTTTAATCCCCCGCATTGGGGGATTGGGAATTTAAATTCAGATCTATGTCGTGTTGACGGAAGAGTTACTGAAATGGACCTAGTTTGTATATTTCAACTGTTTCGGTTTTGTATACGAAGATACTGGTAAAACTGGTTTAACCTTTTGTTTCAATAATATTTTTTCGTCATAAAATTATGATCTGAAACAACAAAAATAATAAAAACCAATTCAATTTATTCTCGTAATCTCATCATATTTCTTCAATTATATAAATAACAGTTAAACTTCGTAAATTCTTTTATTTAAAATGAACAGTTATATTTACTTAATTCTATAATAAGATTCTAAGGATTAAAGTTAAGGTACATTATGCAATTAACTTTGAAGTTAAATATGATTTTTGCTTTAACAAAGTAAGTGCTTTAAATAACGAAGTTCTTTAATCTTCCTTTTCTTTAATGTCTAGACCATAAAAATTTAATTTAAATATTATAATATTTTAACAAGGCTGGGACGATCTGGATGCTTTCAATGACAAGTGGCCAGAGCTCGCCCAGAACCGAGACGGTTGGAGAGTTGAAGGGGAGACCTTTGCCCAGCAGTGAGATGATGTAGGCTAAGAAAAAAAATCAATGTAAGTGGTGAAGGCGTTATTCATGCAAAGGCATAAATTATACCCCGAAAGTAGAGTGACCAAATTTCCTCCTCAAAACCAACTATGCTATAGGTGAGCGAGGATGATGACTCATTATGCCCTTTGCCCCTTTTTAACCATCATCATTTATTTAAGAGCTACGCTCTTGTCGGTGGAGTATTCGACAAACCTGTCTCTTTTTCGCTAGTCTCTTGAGTTCTTGATACGACACGACATCAAAATTTTCATTCACTTGGGCTAGATAACTCTGTCTAGGTCTTCCTCTGCCTCTCTTTCACTCTATCTTCCCTTCCAGTATGGTTTTAAAGAAATTTTCGTTTCGTATCAAGTGTCCGATCATTTTTCCCCTCCGGTTTTAACAACAGACAATATATTTCACTACTTCGTATCCTGGAAGTTATATAGATTCTTTAATATTTGGTTATTGTGTTTCACGCAGTTTATGTCTGGCTATGGCAGAATAACAGAGGCAGCTGATTAATTCAACTGTCGCTGAGCCGTAGACCTTTTTGTCTTATGTAGTTTTATGTTAATTGTTATTCTAGTGGTACTTCCCTCGGAGTATATGTGCACAACCAAACTTGATCAGCCTTAAGGCCCCAAGCCTTGCAGCTGATCGTATGATATTAGTGTAGTATGCACTGTAGCTATGTGATCAGTACAAAAACTTACATGGTTCATGGCAGTTCATGTCAGTTTTTGTACTGTTCACATAGCTACAGTGCACACTACAATAATATCTAGTAAATTTTATACTGACCTAAAGGTCAAAACAAGGTCAAGGTTTAAAAACTTCAGTAACTTCTAAACCGACTGGAGTTATACAGGCAGACCTGCTCCATCTCCATCACAGAGATGCTTTACACCCCATAAACACTGAATCAGCCTTGCAGCTGATGGTTGCAAAAAGTACAATTATCTCTTAGTCTATTACTTTTTTAACCTGGTCGCCAAGTAAACATTTACTTTATAGCGTAAATTTAAAGCTCTATAGCACAGATATTGCAGATTGATTTGGATTCTAAAAACACATGGACAAAATGTGATTTTAATTCGTTCTTTCTTACGAGGGTGGCCAAGATAAGAGCGGAAAATCCGGGACAGTACGAAGATTAATTTGCGCAGTTAGCATAAACACTGCCACAGCTGATTCAGATCCAAATCTCACTTTGCATAATTGAGTCTGTGTTTTGTTTAGCTTTTTTTGTAGAGACGTGCAGAGAAAAATATGGAATGGAATTTCAAATATGAGTAGTGGGAATAAAATGCTTCACGTTCCATTCTTTTGTGTGAAAACGAAATCACTTCACAGGATTTTGTTTGAATGGTAAAAAATACAATCTAGATTTTTTGATGAGAATTGATTTTAACATAATCTGGTCATGGAGTGTTAATTTGCATTTTTTTATCCTCCGCCCTAAATGACAAAGTATACAGGGTGCAAAATTAAATGGGACACTTACTTAAAGGGTTGCTTCAGACCATCAAACTGAACAACTTTCTCTATGGGATCAATATGGAAATCGCGAAAAAAAAAATCTGCTGTCGCTTCAGTCGAGTTATGTTTGCAGTTTTGTATGGGATAGCGGAATTTTTATTCGCGATTTCAGTGTTCATCCCATAGTAAAAGTTGACCAGTTTGATGGTCCGAAGTAACTCCTTAAGTAAGTGTACCATTTAATTTTACACCCTGTATATATCATTTTCTATGATAAATTTACAAGGACCATTATATTCATGTAGATAATGAGTGAACTTTGTCAATTTGACAAGCCTAATCCTAACTAGTCCTAACTTAACTAATATTATAGAAAGTAAGTTTGTTTGTTATTCACCATGTTTAGACCTCAACCGTTCATAATAACGCAGAGAGCTTTAGGCCTGGTGAGAGACATAGATTACTTTTAACCGGAATCTGTTAACTCGAATACAATATTAACTTGTCCAATTTTACATGCCTCCGTCTACAGAGGGGTCGACGGTCTACACGATCTTGCGATTTTAGATAATCGTGAACGTTTTCGTGTATCGAAAATGGAAACTCAGGGTTCAGGGCCATAACCAGGCTTCCGTCACTAGGCCGTACGTATTGAGATAAGCACATACACTTTGGGCAGCGTAAACGATGCACTTGCTTGATTTCTGCCTCTCCAGACGGCAAAACGAAGCATACGTCGGGTGCTGTACAAAGTTATGCGTGAGATCTACACCTATATCTCGTTCTATACCTAATTTAATTACCTGTATACAGGGTGTAAGGAAAAGTATAATTAACCTTTAAACCACATTCTCTACCCATCGAACTGAACAACTTTTACTATGCCAGCGCAAAAAAAAATGCTTTTCCATACTAAACTGCAATGCCTATAAGACTCAAATTTATGAAAGAGCTGATTTTTTTTTCGGTCTGACGTGTTTGCTCCCATGGTAAAAGTTGTTCAGTTTGATGGGTAGAGTATGTGGTTTAAAGGTTAATGATACTTTTCCTTACACCCTGTATAGATCTCCATCCTAGCTCAGGGAGGGTAGGTACTTGGAGCCCACAGACTTAGTGGTCTGTGTTGGAGCCTTATATTTATATCCCTGATGTGAAAGCATTTTTAACAATTTCTGTGATAATTCCATCACTGATCCTCGGCCCGGCCCACCCACCCCCCGGACGAAGGGATGAAGAGGAATGAAGTAAAATCATTTCAGGATAATTTTTTTACTTAAATTGCTGCGTTCTCTGTGTCACTCTGATTGCATCGGCACGCATTCCGATCACACCATATGAGATTCTGTTTTCGGTACAGTACGTTTTCAGTACTTTATCTATTTACCGTGCAATAGCCCGTACAATATTCTAGCCCGTTCAATATTCCGTGACCCGTGTGATAGACAGACAGTTCGGTTATTGCTCTGTAACACGATATAATTCAGTTAGTACAATATTTATTTGATTCTCTCCGCCGGTTCATGTAAACACAGATACCTATAGACTACAAATAGTACAATTTAGTCGCAAATTGTTTTCGTGACTTGCAACGATTTTGGGTTTATCGACTCTGAAATCTTTGTACATACTAAAAATAGCTACAATGAGTGTCCACGTTATGATAATAAGGTTCAATATTTAATGGCGTTTTCGGAGTTTTGATCGAAATTGCACGTTTTTGTATGGATGATCGTTGAGCACCTATGCTTTCAAAGATACGATAAGCAATTTGTTCCCAAATTTTACTGTTAGATCGTGGAATTAAAATAAAATCGTGGGTTAAGATTTTATGTGTTTCGGAGACCCATATTTCTTTGATTTATTGAACGAAGGCATAATAATACAATACAATAAATGAAACCCGTCCCACGACGAATAAATTTTCTTTCTTCAAAAATTCTTTCTTTCAAGCCAAGTCAGAGCTGTGTTGATGCGGCTTGAATATACTCTGACAGAAATTCGACCCGCCTCCATATATTCGAACGACGACAAATAATACGTGAAAATAATAAAGTCTTTTTTGTACTTGACTTCACTCGCTCGAAATATTATGTATGTATTTTAAATTTCTTGCTTGACATCAAGAATAGAAAATAATTATCTTATAAATCTGTACCGAAGAGATCTGTCTTTGGTTGTGAATAAATGAATGATTTATTGAACATACAGTATCATCTACAGATAGAGCATTTTCCCTTACAGCTCTTTCAGCGCCGCGTCGACATCAATACTTTTCAAAGGCTCATTCACAATGTTACTTATTTACAAGGTATTTTTAAAAGAAACGAGCGTTAACCCGCGACTTCGCACAATCAGATTTTAAGTCAGATAATAAACTATCAAACAAAAAAGTTTCATCAAAATCAGTTCAGTAGTTTTTGCGTGATGCTCGTTCAAACAAAAAAACAAACACACAAACAAACAGACAGACAAAAAATCCAAAAATTGGTGATATGGAATCAGGGATATCTAAAAACCATATCGTAACTTTTTTTTGTTTGTTAGCTTCAATGTACAGACAAACTTCCTGTTACAGTTTTATAATAGTTTAGACATACCTATTATAATGTGCACACATGGCTAATAGATTCTAAATCAAAGGTAACCAAAAACTGTTCCATCCGCAGTAGTTTGAATATGATTTTTCTAGCGTATTTATTCTTATTATAATATAAAATAAAATATATTCTATATCATAAATACGAGTTTACTAGCTTTGTTTACTGCAAGCATGATATTCTAACTCAACGAAAGCACAGCTTAAACATTTCAGCAAAGCTTTTACTATGTTATATCCATCCAAAGTGAAACGTCTCAGTAATTTCCTTCATGCAGCGTATCTTCCCCAGGGAACACCGCAGGAAACACCGTGTAATCTTCTAGGAATATTTTAACTAACTAAAAATTGGATTTTGAAGGAGATTCGTGAGAAATGATTCTTATAGGGAATCTTGTGTTGTTAAATATAACTGATTTTGTTGGGTTGTGATTGGAAGATAATTATTATTTTTAGGTAAAGAAGTGATCATCTGGCTTTTCAGTGAAGGAAAACATGCATCGTGAGAAAAAAACAAAACTGCAAACCTACTCGAGCCAAATGTCTGGGACAGCAGATTTTTTTTCGCGATTTCGATGTTGGTCCCATAGAGAAAGTTGTTCAGTTGGATGGTCTGGTCATTCCCTTAAAGAACTGTCAGCATGTTAAGAAAGACGCTGTATATAAGCCAAATCCACTCTCCTGACTCCTAAAACGACGAGAACTAATTCAAGCTACAAGCTTGACATTTTGCAGACTAAACTATCGCCCGATCGAAAGTCTGCAGTTTTCACGGGATCTAAGTGCACGTAAGGGATTTTTCATGAATATTAAAGATGCAAAAATGGGGCTGAAAGATTGTATGAATAAAGAGTATTGTATATGGGAATTACAGAGCCAAGCACGGATTATACAGCTCTGTGCCAACCGACACTTACTTTTTGTTTCTACGCATTTCGATAAGACTTAATATCTCTTTCTATTTCTCTTTTCACGTACGTATAACGTTTACTGTAGAGTAGGTACTTTCCCAGACAGTTAGAAGTAGCATGATATTCTATGATATCTATACCAGTATACAGGATGTAAACCTTAACGCGTTTCATACTTTATAGGGTGCTTTAGACCATTAAACTGAATATCTTTTACTATACATTGATCCGAAGCATCGCTCAAAGTATGTAACGCATTTGAATTTACTGTATACGTAGTGTAATCATACAATTTTAGTCAATTATATGCATTCAATAGGTTGCCGCAAGTTTAGAAAACTTGCGCTAGAAAACTCTATACAGTCAGCGTCTCACTTCTCACCACATATGAGACTACAAAATTGTCTAGTAATGCAGTTCGATGGGGCGCTGACTCCGTTATACTGGTTATACCGCGCCCGCGCCGCGCCACGTCAAATTGAGTTTGACGCAAATTCTCGGGCGCCTGCAGTGTGCGAAATTAAAGTGCCTCCATTGTTACTCGATCCGCTTTGGTTGTGATAAATAGAGTACACAAGCAGTTTAAAAAACTATTAGTGTTACGGCACACCTGCTGAACGTTCCGGGCCGAACGTTCCGTCGAACACGCGCGCAACGCTTTTCCCTATACCGGCGAAACACCAGTCAGTACGCGTCATTACGCGCCATTTTTCCTAGTAGACGCGTATTCGACAGAACTTTCGGCGCGGAACGTTTGTAGAATAAGATAAGATCGCGGCAAATGACAATAGTTTTAATCAATAACCCAAGCCTGCTTAAGACCCGAATCCTATTCTAAGTGCTCAAGGACTGAACACCAGCTAGGGAATGCGAAGCTGTTTGTTTTCGGACGCTTGCAATGAAAGTATTTTTCCTGATTTTGCCTAATGTCTATTTATAATAATAAACGATTATTTCGAGTACCGGCCTTTGGTTTACTAAAACATTTTTCTTATGTACCAACTTATGTAAATCATTTGAAAATGACAATGTCATGTAGGGTTCGTGAACTTGACTTCATGAGACTAAATATGTTTCACATATTGTTAGAGAGTAATAATTTTTGAATTATGAGAGTCATTCTTGGTAGTGTAGAGAGATTACTATATGGTACCATTATAAATTATTCACATAACTCGTTTACAATCGAGTAATGAACCAACAGTAACGAATCGAAAGGAAAGCGAAACTAAAGCGGTGGAACATAAGGATGACTGGCGTAAGGATGAACAAAGGCATTCGCAACAAATCCCTCGAGCCACCCATAGTTTAGCTTAAAGGCAGTTTATATCATATAGTTATTGTGTTACCCTGTACTCCATTAGTAAACTATGGTCTAAAATCTTGTGAACCTAAAATGTGTTGAGGTTTCTTAAAGTTATGGTGCAATTACCTTAGTCTCGACTTAGGTAATATCAGTGGCTCAGTATATTAGTCCGAATCACGTAAAAAAATTCTTGCCTGCACGGCTAGCATGCCACCCACGACAAAGCGTTTAAACGAGAAAAACGTCATGCGCGCTCTTTCTGGCATACGTAAAATAATAAGGATGAAGGCACGTCTCGATTTTTATCGTTTTCTCGGGGGTGGCATGCGAGGCCTACTGGTCTATTTAATTGTACGAGGTGAGTACGAGGTGGTGTAAGATGTACAATAGAAATAACTTTTATCTTATTAATGATATAAATAAAAGGAATTACCTTAATGCTCTTCCGGTAGGGATAAATAAAGATAAAATCATCTGCAGCGAAATTTTACCGTAGCCATACATTGGTCAGGCAGCCGCCGCGCCGTAGTCCCGCTCAAAACCTAGCTAGTTATCTGTTTCACTAGCAGCCCACCCCAATAACCCTGATTTTGTTTCTTTCCACTCCTTACAATAGTTCTACACTGACCGGAGGCTGTTTTGGATGCACTTCTACAGGGTGAAATTGATATCATTAGCATCCTTTTAAACTAAGAGTCTACCCATCGAATTGAACAACTTTTGCTATGGGAGCAAACCGATCGGAGCAAAAAAAATCAGCTGTTGCATACATTTGAGTCGCGAACTCGCACGTCGAGATTGCAGTTTAGTATGGATCAGCTGATCTTTTATTTGCTCCGATCTGTTTGCTCCCATAGTAAAAGTTGTTCAGTTTGATGGGTAGACTCTTAGTTTAAAAGGATGCAAATGATATCAATTTCACCCTGTATAGTGTATACTGGGATAGTTGCCGGTTGGTGTCATATTACCATTTAGATCAAATTGTCTGACGGGCCTCTACGTGTTGGCTTTCGACCCCACGCACGCCTCCCAAAGGTCCGGGACACTTATGTGCCGAAATCAGGAAAAGAACTAGCCTAAGTAATAATATTATGATATTTCGGTTTGCAAAATAAATAATGATGTTCAGAGTGTTCAGTTATCGATTATCTAAAGAAACAGTTTTTTTTTTAGATTTTGCGTTCTATTTCGTAATCAGTGGTTGTAGAATTCAAACTGTTCCACATCTCGGTCATGCAATTTGAACAAATGCTCCTTGACAAGCAATCCAACGGGTAATCTTGTAGATTGTCGCCGTCGGTCGCACGTCCTCGACTGTACTGCTATGAGATTGCATGCATTTGCATATCTTGCAGAATGCATGGTATCTGCATGAATATCCTTTGTTTCGTTAACATTTTTCCTATTTTTACAAGATTTCATTTGACCGCACGGAGGACATACCATGTACCAATGAGTTTTTCTAACGTATGTACGTAATATAGACTACTTTCAAACGATGAAGGAAAACATCGTGAGAAAACCTGCATACACTGAAGAAAAAATTGCGTATATGATGTGTTCCAATAGGCGCCGGCGTTGGGCACGCGTGGTGGACATAATGCCCATACCCTCCCTGAGGATGAGGGTAGGCCTGTGACCTGCAGCGGGACTTTATAGGCGGATGATGATGATGACTACCAGTTTCTTTTTATTGCTTGCTGCCACTGCCAAACCTAGAGATTTAGGCTTCGAAGGAAATGTTCAAACATCAAACACTGGACGAAAGGCTAGCCACCTATCACCATTTTACACGTCATTCCATGATATGTGATAAGCCTAAGTGAGAATGCTACAACTGCATGCTTTAAAAAATAGTTGGTACTTGTAGCAAAGCTTCTGACCACCCCGATAGGGATTGTTTTCGTGAGTTTAAATGTATTTAGCTATGCAATCCTAAACAAATCATTATAAGAAATGGAAGGTCGAGGCCCTTGAGTTTGATACAACCATTAGTGAAACTTTCTAGTTAGATGGATGAAATCATAACCTAAAATATCTTCTCTAAAACACAAACAAACATAGCAGACGAGTAAGAAAAGTACACAAATATAATATATCTTATCTTACAAGACAACGTGTTAAACTGACAGTTTTTCTAACTACAGCAATTCTGTGAAAAAGAAAGTTTCAAAATTGTTGCTACGAAATGAGAAATTCTGAGACGAAATTCCAATAAACTAATCAAGCAGTAGTGAATCTAAGCCCACGGCTCAATGACAGCGATAACAATATCAACTATATATATATATAACAATATCGATAACGATAACAATATCATATCAACATCAACAACCAAAGACAATGCATTTTAAAGCTCCTCGTGCTGCGCGTTAAGGCTGCACCGAACCTATTGTGCTGCCCCCAATCGTATTTTTTTATTTCTTTCTTGATAATTAAACAATATTTCCAAAAAACAAGAATGTCACATTGTAGTCACTGCTGATTTTCAATTTATCAGGTCACTCCGGATTTGTTTTTATAATGTTTGTAGTTATTATCTTTAAACCCGCCAAAAAGTGACCACTTTTGGCGGTTTTAAAGATAATAGCTACAAGCATAAAACATAATGATCCGTAATGTTTCGATAAATTAAAAGCCTACGAGGACTACAATGTGAAATTCTTGATTTTTGGAAATATTGTTTAATTGTTTAGAAATAAAAAAATACGATTGTGGACAGCACAATAGGCTCGGTGCAGCCTTAAGCGCGCTTCTTCAATTCATCTTTGTGTGTCCGAACCGAACGGGATAGAATATACGTAGTATAGGTACTGCTAGATGACTGTTCTCGGACGAAGGTTTGTTAAGGTGACCGGTTCAATGACTTTAACTGTCAACTGCAAGTTGGAGATTTAATTATGCCCAGTTAGTTTAGGTTGGCCTCAGGACTTTTTATTGGAAAACTTGGGTAATCTGAAAATTGCAGAAAACTTTTTACTTAACGTCTAGGGCACTAAGAGGTTATATATATATATTATACAGCACGGCGGCACATCAAGCTATACAAAACCAATATAAGCTGGCCGCGCGACCTTATGCGTTACGCGACCTACGCGCGGCCAGCTTATTTTGGTTTTGTCTAGCTTGATCTGTCGCCGTGTGTACATTGACATACCATCTACTATTTTGTATGTCAATGGATACGTACCATTTTTTTACGATAAGATACGTACCTACTCTATGTATGTTAAGTATATCAAGTTTGGAGTTTGAGCACGTCTACGTATACAGGGTGTAACAAAACAGACTTAAGAGGGTGCTTCAGACCATCAAACTGAACAACTTTCAATATGGAGCCAACACCGAGAAAAAATAACAAAATCAGCTGTCTCAGACATTTGAGTCGAGCCGGTACTGCACTTTTGTATGATACAGTTGATTTTTATTTTGCGATTTCGAAGTTGGTTTCAAAATGAAAGTTGTTCAGTAAGATGGTCTGAAAAACCTCCTTAAGTAAACCAATTTTGGATTTTGAGCATTATTATAGTAATATAACGTGAGAAGAGCTTATTGTGAAAGATACTTTCAATATTACGGTGTTAATGTTAAACTGACTTTCTTACTAAATGCAATTTGATGATCGAACGTTTGTATGAAAAGTAAAAAAATTGGGAATTTCCTATAGGTTTCTTAGGGAAAGTTGTTCAGTATCTTGGGTACAATCACCCCTTAAAGTAGTGCAACTGTTTACCCTAACACCCTGTACAGGGTGTAAGCATAAATGGGATAAAAGGGTGCAGAACATCAAACTGAAGAACTTTCAGATTTCAAACTTTAAATAAACAAGCTATTGAGGAAAGACACTACACCCCTTTACAAGGAAAACATTACAGCATTCGTCATGTACGTGTAATAAATAGACTCTTTCGAATTATGTGCCTACAGTTAAGTATAAAAACAATAATAACGCGCAGTACTTCAGGTACATACAGTAAGGACACTCCCTGGCCTGCCCATCACTAATTTTTACCTCACCCTCATGGCAGACGGGTGGCAGAAAACAGTAGTTTATGTCCTACGTTTATCTTGGACAGTACCTATAGTCCTCTCTTCATTGCACTATCGCACATGTTTACGTCTTCTTATAAATATTTTCTATCCTTATTAATTTTTTCTTTCTTTTTTCCCATTTGAATGAAGCGAAAGTGAAGTGTCCGAAGTGTGGTTTGAGCCCACATAAGCTTTTTTTACAGTTTTCACGCTACGCTAGCTTTCGTAACAAGTGCCGAGCTATATATACTCTATGTAAACCCGACTAGAGAAATAAAAAACCTCCCCATGTTGCGGAAAATCATTGGTAATAATTTTTGTACTTGGAACACTGACATTAAGGGTTATTGTCGATTGCAGCGCCCCCAAACCGGGTGTACGTGACAGCCTAGCAAATACTGAAACGGTGAACTCAGACCATCAAACTGAACAACTATAACCATGGAGCCTACCTCAGGAAACGAGAAAGAAAATCTGCAGACCTGCAGAAAATGTAAGGGACAGCTGATTTTTTTTCGCGTTTCCTGAGGTAGGCTCCATTGTGAAAATTGTTTAGTTTGATGTTCCGAGTTCACCGTTTCTGGTCAGGTCGGTATAATGTAGATACCTATAAGCCTATATTGATGTAGCATTACCGCAGATCGATTTTCATCAATCATCATCGTCACCTAGAACTGGCTACAAAAAGTAGAGAGAGACGTAGTGAAACCATAGAGAACCTGCCTCTATGGTTTCACTACATCTCTCTCTACTTTTTGTAGCCAGTTCCAGGTGATGATGATGATTGATGAACGTTGCATATAATTGCACATGTTCGCAGTTTATTTATTAGTAGGTGGTCTCTAATAAAACAATATAATTAATTTATAAATACACATATGTAAATGAAGACAAAAAGCAACGTGAAAATATGTATCATTGTTCGCATTTACAATGACCCTTTAGATTCAGCCGACTCGTGAGATGAATTTGTTATGAGTTTCATATAAACAATTCACATTGTAAATTATATTTTGTTTGTCTATTGTTAGCATGTTTTTGCTAAATTGCAACGTGACGTGATATTCTTAAAAGGTTGTTCAGATAGTAGGGTATTTTTTCGACGCATGTTGCTAACCCCCCTTCTTATCTCCCATCCTTGATACATTTTCATCTCAAAAATACAATCGTCATAAATTCTCCGAACATGAATACGTAACGTTTAAACATTCGTATTCAAGCTACATTAATCCAATCCCATCTCTTCAGAGGGCGAGAGCAAATCGAATTGTGACGCGGCGCACCCATCAGTCTCCGTCACATGCGGAGTCTCGCAAATTGAATCTGATACGTATTACAACACATCGATACGTACTTGAAAATGTTTGAATTATTATTTACACTTAGCTCAAGTAGTCGCCTCGAACCGTCGACATGTCGAAAGCGTTTAAAACAATGAAAACATAGACTACAAACAAGTACAGTCGATGGGCGTTTCGGGGAGTAGACTATAATAAGTATTGTCAGTCGGGGCAAGTGCCTCTACGGGGTAAGTGCCTCCAACTTCAAAATTTCGAAAACTAGACATATATTTAACTAGGAATATATGCTATTAGTTCCGGCTTTGACGTTTGATGGCGGTATGTCTATATAAGGTCTAACAAAACTAGCTGAAACTATTTTAAGGAGATGAACCGACCATCAAACCAAACGACATTCTCTATGGGACCAATATCGAAATCGCGAAAAAAAAATCTGCTGTTCCTTGCAAACGTACTGGACCTAAATGTATGGGACATCAGATTTTTTTTTCGCGATTTCGATATTGGTCCCATAGAGAAAGTTGTTCAGTTTGATATAAGGTCTAACAAAATTAGCTGAAACTATTTTAAGGGGATGATCAGACCATCAAACTGAACAACTTTCTCTATGGAACCAATATCGAAATCAAAAATTTTTAAAATAATAATGTACACTGATCTACTAATATTTGGGTATTATCCCTGAATGGGGACCTGTGTTTTGTTTACTTCTACACTTTACTAACCGCGCGCACGGCACACGGCGGCTTCCTTTGAACTCAACGCCACCCCCGCCGCCCTCGCTTGCGTTGCGATTGCGACCTTGCTTTGACGAGCAGTAGCGCTTGAGCCGCCGCGCCGAGAGATCGATTATCGATATGAAATCGCGCGCGCGCGCCTCAACTCTTGCGTTGGGTTACGTACGTGGTATGTTATACCAGCATAGTGTATTGACAAGTGTAGTGTTCCGACAGTACAGACTTCGGTGGATTGGCAGAGGTGGGCCTGACCTGACCTTACGCCACTTGATTTCCATGTATGGGGTCGTGCAAAAACATTAGTGTACGGACAGGACGACCCATGAGCCACCCATGAGCTCAGACAACGGACAGGGAAGTGTACGCATGTGATGTTATTAAATACGTTAGAAACGTAACGTTTTAATCAAAGTGCAAAGACACATCCAAACACGTGACATAAAGTTCAGTGAAAAAGGTGTAATGTACAAAATTTTATGTAAGTACCTACCTACCTACCTACTCCTACTTACCATACCATTGGACCCATTTTTAAACACGCTTAAGTAGAATAATTGTCAAGTATTCATTATTTTTAAAATAGGTAGGTATTCCACTGTCTTAACGTCCACTGATGTGTGACGGGAAATGGTAATATTGGTAATCAAATTTTTAAGCAAAATGCTATCTACGTACAATATCTGCCTACTACCCATCCAAAATAAAACAATGTCCAACTGTCAGTCCAACTGTAAGTTCACTGACCTCACATTGCCCGGCACCGCACCTGAGTGCGCTGTTCTGTGATGTGAGTGGGTCTGTGATGTGAGTGAATCTGAAATGTGAGCGAGTCAGATTCACTCAAATAGGGCCAGATTCAGTGGTAGATACGTATTATTGTCGTACTTTTATAACAGCTGATTTTTTTTCCGATTTCGATATTGGTTCCATAGAGAAAGTTGTTCAGTTTGATGGTCTGATCATCCCCTTAAAATAGTTTCAGCTGATTTTGTTAGACCTTATATATGTCTAGTTTTCGAAATTTTGAAGCTGGAGGCACTTACCCCGTAGAGGCACTTGCCCCGACTGACTATATACATATAGTAAGGGTAAGTATACTAAATTTATTGATGGTCCGAGTTCTAATCCGCACTGACTATTTGAGATTTATCTGAGGTTTTCTCACTTATTTACGTACCGACATACCGACTGCTCTCAAACAGCGAAGGAAAACATCGTGAGGAAACCCTGAAGAAATTCCGATGCGTAAGTGAAGTCCAACCAATCCGCATTGGCCACACGTGGTTGACTAACGGCCCATATACTCTGAGGGACGTATATACAACGTGTTAATTAATCAGCGCAAAATCTCATACACCCCAACAAAATAATTAACATGGAACAATAATATCATTATTTTGATACTTAAAATTTAAAGTTATTCGCATTTACCGCACCTATAGTTTTACAATAAATGCTTTTGACTTTGACTTTTAAGTTTTGAGGAAAAAATGATTTCTTATCATTTCAGCAATAAATGAAAGCGCTAACGTACTCATGGATACATTTTAAGCATCTTGTTTTGGTAGTAAGTAGGGTGAGAGTACCCGTGCGGTGGGTTGAAACCATGAGACCATGATAATTCGATTCTGCTTTCGATTCTAAATAAACTACTTTCTAGTTTTGCGACAATTCATTAAAACGAGTTGTATAGACTAATGATAATGTGAAGGTTTACTGAACCGCATAATTAGGTACGCGCGCGATGGACTAACTCCCATACACTCACCTTGAGATTAGGTACCTATTTGCCCTGCAGTGGGACCTAGGCTAATGATATAGAAAACATTAATTTTCTTTTATATTCTATCTACCAGGTGCCCGATTGCGCTAAGTAAAACATCGAAGTTCTATTCTTATCCAATTTCAGTTCTAATCACATTGCAATCCAATTACTATTCATCTGTGCTGAATTCCGCATCGCGCTAAACTCTATGTAACTGACAGCCAAAGACGTCTGAGCGATCTGTCAAAACGGCTCTAACGGCTGTACCGCGATTAGTATTAGTAGGTCAAAAGTTATGGTTCATACGTAGTCCCATTACGGTTCAATCACCAAATATTTACCGCGATTGCAGCCCAGAATTCGTTCATAGATAAAAGATATTTCATCGTGTTGGATAAAGGCGTGAAAATAAATAAAATAAATACACTCTCTCAACTAATAGCATAATTAAATTAAAATAAATAAATAAAATAAAATAAACGTTTATATGACACATAAGAGTTATGTTAGTATTTCACTATGACTGTCGTAAGGAGTAAACATGAACCTACACCAATATTTAAACGTCTTTACAAGCATAGCATATGCTCACGACTATATTCCCCGAGGGGGTAGTCAGAGATATTCTGAACCTTCAGAACATCCACGTTTCACTAGTAGTACCGAAACTCTGTCCAGTGTGACGTCTTTACAATACAAATATTAAACTTACGAAACACAATGAAATGTCTTAGCAAGTCAACAAATATAAACACAAAATGGTTTTAACTGTACGAAACTAAATAGTTAAAACAGGATTTCAAATTATTTCAACTAATGATGTTTTAAACTCAAAATAATCGCTACCCTAAAAGGTATCCATATCCGTTGCTACAGCAACGCTAATTGAATGAATAGAGACCTTTAGTGTTTATCTTATCTTAGGGAATATTCAAGGTAATCGGAAACTAGAGTTATCTATCTATCTATATCTATCTATACTATTATAAAACAGTAAATTTAAAAAAAGAAGTTTGTTGGTTTGATCGAGCATCACGCGAAAACTACTGAACCGATTTTGATAAAACTTTTTTTGTTTGATAGCTTATGATCTGTCTTAAAATCTGGTATATAATTTGTGCGTCTAAACTATTATAAAACTGTAACAGGAAGTTTGTCTGTACATTGAAGATATTAACAAAAAAAAAGTTAAGATATGGTTTTTAGGCTGATTCCATATCACCAATTTTTGGATTTTTTGTCTGTCTGTTTGCTTGTGTGTTTGTTTGTTTGAACGAGCATCACACAAAAACTACTGAACCGATTTTGATGAAACTTTTTTTGTTTGATAGCTTATTATCTTACTTAAAATCTGCTATATAATTTGTGCGGACGAAGTCGCGGGTTACCTCTAGTCTGTTATAAATTGATAAATTGACTAGTCATAAGGAGTGGCTTTACCTTGCTCGATATTTTAGTATGACATGAAATAATTTATTAATAAAACTAATAAAGGCAGGTACATTTTAGTATCAAATACAGCTACACAATACGTTCAGAAATCATTCTTGAAAAGAACGTTCCAATTCCAACCTAAATTGGCTGGCATTTATTATATTCAATGTATTGGATATTGACATGGTGGCTTAATGTCCTGATTGTCAGCATGGAAATTATACCTCATTTCACCGTTTAGTCATTACCTGTTTACTACAATTAACCTCTGAGCGGCCGTGTTTCTCAGCAAGGTCTGCCACATACATGAGGAATTAATTCCGGACGAGATCCATATGAAATTGTGATTCCGTCCGGAATAATTCCGCATTTATGTGGCAGACCTTAGTGTTATTTTCCTCTGCACCTCCTATGTGACTGTGGCCCCCTGATGTACAAACGTAGTACTCATCTAGGTAGGCAGGTACTGACACCAGATGAGATACAAACTATCTCGATCAAGAATCTACTGCGTTTTGGTAAGGAACTTTAAAAAGGGCGTTCACAAAGGGACCAGCGATGGTCTCCATTAATTGATGATTACCATAAATTAGGATGAAGTCTAAGAACCAGATGCAGCAGAAGACTAGCTGACATAGCCCAAAGAATTGCCACACTAAAGTGGTGATTGGCGGGGCACATTGCTCGCAGAACAGATGGCCGACGAGGCCGAAGAGTTCTCGAGTGGTGACCGCGTACCGGAAAATGCAGCGTGGATAGACACAAGGTGGACCGACGACCTGGTGAAGGCTGCGGAAACCAGGGCAGGACCAGACGCTTTGGCAATCCTTGGAGGAGGCCAGCAGTGGACCTACATCGGCTGAGATGATGATGATGAGAATGAATTGTTCAATCACAAATTAGTAAGTAGTTAGTTTTATTTATTTATTTATTTTAACACTTTATTGTACACACGGAAATATAAATGAAAACAGCATAATAGACAATTACAAAGGGCGAGCTTATCTCTAAAGATATTTCTTCCAGCAAACCCGTGAAAGAGAGAGAGCATATTAAGTGAGGCAGGCATAGTGTGCACATTTAACAAATAAAACAGTATTTAACACTAATAAATAGATATGATTATATAAAGATACAGGTATATACATACATACATACATACACATATATATATATATATATATATTTATAAAGAATGATAAACAAATAAATATACTAGTTTATTGAATGAAGAGAGAGATAGTGATCTTTGACTTGAGTTTTCTATATGAGTACCTAGCTTCTTTTATATATTTTATATTATTACCAATTATTATCCACGTTACTTACTTTGTCATGTTAACAAGTCAGGTACCAATCCAACCAATGCAACGTGGCAGAAATCGGTTAGGAGCTCATCATCACCATCATCATACCAATCCAACTTTTAACACGGGGTGAGAGTCTGGTGAAGTCACCCAGATTTATACATGGCAAGCTCCAGTCTCTCACATATAGGTTGTTACTCCCTAGAATATAAGTCTTAACTGTATTCTGTCTGTACATTATTATTATTATTATTAATTAAGTAAATTACAATATTTATTACCATGGATGAATTAAAGAGAACGAAATTACTTATCGTGTCTACATTTTCTCATAATTGCCTTATGAAATGGGCAGATTAATTAGGTAATTGATCGAGAAACATCGTCTCCGACGCAAAGTTACTGAATGAAAGCCTTGAAATATGGCGTCCTTTATTACTGAAAGCGTAACAAAAGGAGGGCTTCTCATAATAAGAAGTCCTCTCATAATAGCATTGTACCCTTTTCCGTTACGCAAGGAGAAGATTACAAACTGTGCTTTTGCTCTCTCCAGGAGGTTGGGTTTTGACATTGGAAATGTCGTTTCGTTCGCTCCAGTATAAGCTCCGATTTCACGAAAAAGTGCGATCCCCTTATATCTCGGAGAGTTGTGAAGATATGATATTCAAAAAAAGGCTCAAAAGACGCGTATTTTCGAGAGCTGTAAGGTGCAAAAAGAATTATTCGAGAAAGTCAAAAACGAAAAAAGTTATGGCCGAAATATCGAAAAAGAAATTAAATTTTTTCCGAATTTTTTATATTGGCGTTCGATATTTTGGAAACGAGGAATGATATCAAAAATTCTCTGCAGTAGAATTCCTCTGGACAATTTAGTCAGCTACAATTTGAACTTAAAACAAAGACGATCGGGTTAAGGGTTTGCCCTTTAGCCTATCCTTTTTGAGACAATATCTTTTCGAATTCCGTAGATTCATTTCCAATGTGGTCGATAGTCGTGTGAGGCGCGAAATCTGTGAATTTTTTAGTGTAGACTGTAGCGTCACAGAACGATTGACTGTTAAGTTTTAAACGTTGATATCCATATGGAATCTGTCTCTAACGAATGGGGACTACCGCCACAATAAAGGCGGTACCACACAACGAAGTAGGTATGTATACAGGGTGAAAAAGGAAATGCTTTACATAACGTTCAAGAGTGCTTCAGACCAGCGTCAAACTGAAAAACTTTCTCTATGGAGCCAACATCGAAATCGTTAAAAAAATCTGCTGCTCCATACATTTGGGTCGACTAGCTAAGGAACAGCTGATTTTTGATGATGCTACTAAACTGCATCCTTCATTTTCTCAGTCAATTAGTCAAACACTCTTCACACTCCAAAATACACGAAGATACACTACTATTTGTGTTTAGCAAGGTTTAAAAAATATACTTACGTGATAAATACATACCTGGATGTGAATTAATTAAAGTCAGGTATTGGTTGACTAACAGTAAAATCAGTTTCATTTTGTTTCGTGCAATTTAAATCCATTGCAACATAAACATAATTACAAATGCATAGTGCGAACAGATTGAAAAAATACTATTGTAAATTGACTTCTGAATCCGGTGGCTTTGCAATATCGTGTTTTCAAAAGCCAATCACGTAAAAACAGCATTGATTTTGATCTGCACAGATTTTTAAAATCTACAGTCAGCGGGAATAAAGACTATTGAACTTATATAAGGTCTAACAAAATTAGGTGAAACTATTTTAAAGGGATGATCAGACCATCAAACTGAACAACTTTCTATAAGGGGCTAATATCGAAATCGTTAAAAAAAATCTACTGTCCCATACATTTCAGTCGATTTATGTTTGCTGTTTTGTATGGGAGAGCACATTTTTTTTTTGTGATTTTGATATTGGTCCCATAGAAAAAGTTGTTCAGTTTGATGGTCTGATCATCCCATTAAAATAGTTTCAGCTAATTTTGTTAGACCTTATATAGTATGTAGTATAATTAAAGTTAAAACATAAAGAGTTAAAAATATTATATTGGTCCTAGATTTTATACAAAGAGAATGTAACTCACTACGTGACCACAGAGTACTATAACTATTAGCCCAGTCATTTTACGGAGTTTTGTTAGTCGGGGTAGGAAGTAATTATTAATTGGACTTTTAAACTTTCAAACTGGTGCCCATTTAGTGACAAAAAGACTATCTTAAAACATATTAAAAAATAATTCGCTACGCAACATAGAAATCAAAATTGTGTGTCCCAGAAGGCTTTTAAATTAATAATATTAATACCAACACACTCATTTGACTCAGATTTAACAGTATAAATATTTTTGAGCAATAAAATAGACAAAGAAATTTAAAAAATGAGGTATTTATTAGAAATTACGAATGTATTTTTCAAAACCTTCTAAGTAAACAAAAATATTTACACCATGTTTGAAGAATGTATAATGGTAAAGCCTTAATTTTTTTCTTTTTTTTTACGTAGCCTGTTCAATGTCCCACTGCTGGGCAAAGGTCTCCCCTTTCACTCTCCAATCCCCTCTATTGTGCCTTAAATATGTGCAAAAAAAATTTACCATCAGGTTTTTTATAACGAGATAATAGCTTAATTTTAAAATTGGAACTGTTGCTGACGTGATTTTTTTTTACTTTTGGTACATTTCTAGGCTCAAATTGGCTCTTCAATATTATATCGAAAAAAATTACAATTATTAATTAGTCCCGGCTCAAACCGTAAAATGACTGGGCTATATATCTTATACACATGACAGATCATAAGACATAATATGTCAATATTCGTATTCATTCAAAATGTGTCAAATAATCTGTCAGATAAGCATTTATCCAGAAGTGGTGTAAGAGTTTGCTAAGTAATCGGCAGCAAGAATCACTGTGTTCAACCTCTATCTTTGACTATGTTTCTCCAATACTGATAAGCGTGACAATAAGTAGAAATCCCTACTTATTAAACGTCTTGTTTAAATGGCTGCCGTAGGTAAAAATGTTGCTTTCCCTGTCGCATTTTGCGAACAAATTGACCACATTTCGTGCCTCGTGCACTGCCCTTATTCATGAGGAGCTCCAAGCAACGCCCTTAGACCGGCTGCTAATTTGACTTATTAGGGCACTCCGTCGAATCTGGCGTTGTCCCTCCACTGCCCGCACTAATGAGCAGCGCTTTATTTGTCAAAAATAATATCTTAAGAAGAGTTAAATTATTTATTACAAAAATTGCGCATTCAGAGTTTTATCTTAATATGTTGACCGTTTTTTCAGGGTAGGATCGAACCATCAAACTGAACTTCTTTTTCTGAGACTAACATCGCAAAAAAAAAAGACTGTCCCATATATTTTGGATCGAGTAGGTTGGCAGGTTTGTATGGACGGTTAAAAACGGTTTTACTCGAGATTTTGATGTTAGTCCCGTAGAACAAGTGGTTCAGTTTGATGGACTGATAATCCCCTGAAAACAGGGCCGGATTTAGGACCTATGGACCCCTAGGTTCATCTTGTGATGCGGGCCCCTCTGGTAGTACTCCAAGACAAACGGTAGCAGAGGGTCATCCTCAAGATTCTTGCTTATTGTGCATAGTCTTTCCAATTTCTTCGGGAGTTGAACTGAACTACGAGTAACAATAACAAAAATAGTGAAACTTAGCCATGAATGTCCAAACTAAACAATAATTATCCAAAAAATAAAACAACATAAATATGACAAATTTATGATATCTAGCATTGTTTTATTTTTTTGTTTTTTCAAGTGGTGCGGGCCCCTAGGCGCACGCCTAAGTAGCCTATCTATGCTTAAATCCGGCCCTGCCTGAAAAAAAAATCATACCTATATTGTATAAAGCATCCTTGCCGTTAAAAAACTATTTATTACAGACACTACAAACTTTATTCACAAAATGAAATCACTTTTAGCAGTAATTAACTGTGCTCTGTCTACTGTTCTTAAGTCCCCAAATTGTGACTTTTCCTCCCTAGGTTCCGCCCCTCGACGAGTAACTTCGAAATTCACACAGGTGGATAATTGTAGCAGACTATACCTGTAAAGTTGGTAACAGATTTCCCATAGGGCCGAACTGTGGGCTCACCATCGGGGGGATTGCGACGCCGCTTTGACGTCTGCTGGCACCTTTATTTTCTTTAAAATTACGTGTTAATAAATGTTAGAAGACCGTAGCCTTTAATAGATGAACGTTATGAAACGGCATAAAAAACCACAGATCTTGTGTCATCCACGACCTACCAACGAAAATAAATCTGTCAAATGAACAAATGAACTGAATTAAATTGTCTCTCGATGCGCGTCACAAAGGTTACAACTTCTGAATAACCCATCATCAATCTCCAATAATTTTTTAAATTATAAAAGGTCTAACAAAATTAGCTGAAACTATTTTAAGGGTATGCTCAGACCATCAAACTGAACAACTTTCTCTATGGGACCAATACGGAAATCGCGAAAAAAAAATGTCATGTCACATACAAAACTGCAAACACAACTTTGACTCAAATGTATGGGGCAGTAGATTTTTTTTTGAGATTTCCATATTGGTCTCGTAGAGAAAGTTGTTCAGTGTGATGGTCTGAGCATACCCTTAAAATAGTTTCAGCTAATTTTGTTAGACCTTATATATCCCAAAGTCATATCTTTAGGGGTTTGTTTTATTTTTCGCTATCTCATTTCGTTCTTGAGATATGTATTTTGTCTGACCGAAACCGGGCGAAAAATAATGACAGTATTTTTCCATTTTTTCGATTTCCAATTTTCTCAATTGAGATTTTTCAAAGAATTTTTCTCTTCGTAGCCCTCGTCGAGACGCGTCTTTTGAAACCCCAATCAGCCACGTAGTCCCAAAACCAGACACCAGAGCGATACCGCACTTTTGCTTATCGAGCTTATACCGAAGCGAAAAAAAAAAACATTTTCAATGATAGAAATAAAGAAGCCAAGATAAAAGCCAGATAAAAAATATTTATCTCTATGAGAACTTTCACGACCTAGATAACTACGAAATCGTATAGGTCTTCCTCTGTCTCTTTTATTCTCTTTAGTTTGATGTCTCTTCGTGCGGAGATGAGACATGATAATTGGTCACCTAACACTTAATTCCATATGTCAGCCTGCGAGATCGAATCAGAAATGAAGAGATCCGCAGAAGAGCCAGAGTAACTGACATAGCCCAAAGAGTTGCTAAATTGAAGTGGCAGTGGGCGGGGCATATTGCTCGCAGAACCGATGGCCGATGGGGCCGAAAAGTACTCGAGTGGCGACCGCGTACCGGAAAGCGCAGCGTGGGTAGGCCCCGCACACTGAGGACCGACGACCTTGTGAAGGCGGCGGGAACCCGTTGGATGAGGGCAGCGCAGGACCGGTCGTTATGGCGATCCTTGGGGGAGGCCTTTGTCCAGCAGTGGACGTCCATCGGCTTAGATGATGATGATGATGATGAACACTTAACTCACGAAAGCGTAGCATATGAAACAAGCTCTGAAATTAAAACAGCTAGATTATTTATATGAAAAAAAATAACGTTAAATTACATGTTGATACATCATTTTCAGGTTTAGCATTCGTTTGTGAACTCGTTATCGTATTTATATAAAAAAATATATTCCGAATGTTTAACGAACGTCGAACGTGTGGCAATTACTTAACAAAAAAACATGTTATGCACGTTATGCAACACACTGTCCGGTCATTTTATCAGCCATCGCAAAACCTTTTGAGAGATTTATATCGTGAAAAATTCGCATTCACGAAATACAATGAATCCGTGTAAATGTATAAATAAAATGGACATTGTACATCGCATAGCATTCAGCACATCGCCTAGCATTCAGCACATCGCCTCGTGACAAGAGAATGCCTTCGTCTATTGTCTGTTCAATCGATTTATTACATGTCAAAGAGTTATTGGTTTACAATACATAATATACAATACGATGTTTTTTATTAACTTGACTTTATGTGGCAGGCGAATAACGGTAAGCGCATATTACCACGGGTCGCATCGGGGCGGACCGGGCTGCATCACAGTGGAAAACGTGTAGGTACTTCACACACTAGAGCGTACAGGGTCTATACGGGTATATAGTATTACTGTCGTAAAAAGTTTCGGTTGACTTGTTATGGCACACTATGACGAGACGCATCGGGGCGCAGCGGGCCAGGAAATCCGTCGCGCAAGAATGCGACCCGCTTCGATTTGGGCGGATTTTTGCGTTGCGGCCCGACCCGATATGGTCCGTCGTAATATGTGCTTCTCTTAAAAAGACGAAGCGGGAATTTGAGCAGATTTTAAAATTGTGTATTCTTAACGCAGTTCCCCGGTTCGGAAAAGTGCGGGTTGAAGTCCCGACCGAGACAAATTTTTCAATCTTTAATTTGATTCGAAATAGCACAACATGGCTGTAACATGTTTAAAAATCAATAATATTTGAAATTGTGTATTCTTGTTCTTAATAAATCAATTAATTTATGTAGGTACTCAATTTTAGAAGAGATAGGCATTTGTAAAGGTTAGTTTAAGTTATGCTTTTAAATCAATAGGTACCGCTTGGCCATAAAGTATAGAAAAAATTGGTGCGCCACTTTCATTGCAAGATCTTTAAAATTAGTACCTACACATACATTACCTGGCAAGACCGTCGCGTTGTTTGTACTAAAATATTTAGTATTTGTTGTCTGTGTCCAAGAAGCACAAGACACCATAATATATTCATGATAATGTCCCGAATCTGCGCGTTATCTTAAGAATTCATACTCAATGTGTCTAGCGATTTACAATAAATTACCGAATGAAATCAAGGATGTACCCTATAAGAGATTTTTAAATTCCCTAAGGGAATAGTTGATGGAGAAAAATTTCTTCTCTATCAAAGAATTTTTGGATCAATCCCAGTATAAGTAAAATGAAGTTATTGGGGTTTGACGTTTACAAGCTGAATGATTTTATTGTTTAATTTAATATTGTGTTGTTTAAGATTTTGTATGCATATGTTTTGGCAAAGTGTGAGATACGTTATTTATTATTTTATACCTGTAAATAGTGCATTTACTGCAAATAAATCTAAATCTAATCTAAATCTGCTTTTTACACTTTTTCGGCTAAGCGGTGTAGCATGATCTTTGAATCATAACGTGTTGTGAATTTCTAGTTATCACAGGTAATGGTAAACTTTATGCAGATAATTAACCTACCCCATTTCACAGCCTAACCATAAAATTTTATCTAAACACATAATTTTCAAAACGGCCCATAACAATTTTACTTCATAATTTTTTATACCCAAATTGCCTTTCAGGTTCTTTTATCGGTTACTTTTCCCAATTATAAGGTCATTTACACGTATTAAGTTGTTAAGTGGCTAACTAAATAATTTATATATACGTCACGCTTTATACTTTCAGGTACTATAATTAAATTTACTACAGCAGGTTGACATTGAAATGAGTCGACAAATTAGAGGTGGTTAAGACTTCAGACCGTAAAACTGAACAACTTTTGAACCTGAAATTGCAAATACAACTCAGCTGTCAACATTTGAGTCGAGAGCATTGAAGTTAAGTTTGGAACTGATGCTGATTATCTTTTTTGTGATATCTGTTTCACTCCCATAAGTTTTTGCACTTGGCCGGTTTTTTTATTCGCCATTTCATCCTAATTTCGTATATGCAGCTAATATTAATTTAGTAAAGAAGTAAAGCTTAGAGCAGTAATGATCCGAAGGACAGGAAAAGTATAAATTAGCATCGAAAAGGTCGTATCACACACACCATTTCATTTTCGTTGTGGCCAACGTTTTTATGCGTGCAATAAAAACCCGGGGCACGTTCACGCCTTTTATAAATATGTATGAATTTGAGAAGGCTTTATTAAGGTCCCGTATGCTTTCGAATATGTGTTTAAGTTTGTTTTTCGAGTATAATTAGAGAGTGTTAACGGAAAGCAATAATGTTTATTGATGTTTGCATCAGGGTAAAAGGAAAGGGTTGTGATTTGGACGATTGATCCTTTTTAGAACGAAATAATGATGAAACCATAGACGCGTAGTCAAATGGGTGATACATCACTTGGTAGCCGGTAAACAGGGCAACGAAAATGTCGCGTCGACCAATAAATTATTTCAAATCGTCTGCTAATGGTCACAATCCTACAATATCACAATATGTTTGGAGAAACAAGGTGTGAAGCCACCCTAATGTTAAAGGGAATAACTCGCGTCAGGCTGAATGTGATGTTTGAGACTCGGTTGTGGTTTATCTATTATTGATAATTGTATATTATGTTATGTAACGACGATGAATTAATAGATGTATGTATAATATGTGAATGAGGCTAAAGAGGTGTGTCAAAGTCGTAGCGTGTGGCGGTCCGTGGTCTCTGCCTACCCCCATGGGACAATGTCGTGACCTTATGTATGTATATGTAACGACGATCGGTCGTGTTAATTCTTCACAGCGCGAAGTTGGTCTATGTGCGACTCATACTACATAGTCATTGTTCCTGGTCTACCATTTTTTTCTTGCAACAGCTAGATAGTGTATTTAAAGAAAATATAAAACAAGAACCCACATAAGCGGTCCTCACTGTATTGCTGTGACTTTATTTTTACAGTTACGACATCATCATTAAAGTATCTTAAGAATTACGCTACATAGACAATGCATTCGAGGCGACGACGACGCACGACAGCGAGTGCGGGAGAGTGCCTAGGATGCTGGCGGCGTTATCTCGCAGTATCGCAATTTTGATACATTGTCCGATGTAAGCGCCAGCCCTGTTGGGCCCTGAGACCTCTAACAGACGTGACGACAGCTACTTAAAGAGTTGTTGTGCGTCCGGACCACAGGGTCCCATGTTCTCCCCACCGAATCGCGCAAATGTGAAGCCCTCACCTAAGGCTACATATCTGCGCCTTTTCTGGCCCTTCGCAGATAGGCTGCCGCCGCGCCTACCCTATTAGAGATGACAGGGCACTACAGTTATCTACACAAAAATGGCGTCCCACACCAGTGATCTGCCACTTTTCCAACGAATGAGCGACATTCCGTCAGGTCTCTTGCCATCTTCACGTACAATTTCGGCTTGAGTATAAGTGGCACGGTGGCACTTGGCAAGGGCCCGATAAATGACACCATTCTGGAGGTTGTCTTAAAAAATATTTTCAAAAAATATTAGGACAAAATATCAGAGATATTGCAAAGATAACGAACAACTTTTGAACGGTTATAAATCTGAGTTACAATAGCGGAAAAATCACCTCATTAAAAAATCTTTATTGAAACAAAAACAGAATTAACAAAATCGAACTCAAAACTCAATAGGTACCTAAACGTTTTCTCAAAGGAAATATGTTTTTCAGAATACCTAAGGTATACCACTAATGATTTTCCAGCTAGTAAGAATTTATGAGCAATCAAATTAGTGGTTGAAGAGAGCAATAATTCCAGGGATCCCTCCCGAGTCCCGTGATAAATTCAACACTATTCCCGGGACAACGGGACTGTGACAGTCTAATACTTATGCATGAGGCGTCCGTTATTTTGGTCAGTTTATTAGCGTTGTGGTTAGCATGATGGTTCGGGGTGAAATAGATTGTACACTAATATGTTTCCTACATAAATATTAACATACGGGATTCTAGTGACTTAACAACACGGGGACTCGTAACAAGGCATTTATTTATAGAAAGCAATTTCTTGCGGAATTTGGTGTACTAGGATTGTCCAACTCTGTAACTCCGGCAGAACCAGGATCAACAGGGGCTAAAATAGGAAAGTAAAGCACCTAAGTAAGTAAATACAATAAAAATAAAAATAATCTTTATAAAAAATAAAAAAGTTTCTGGCCGCATCATTTCTACAATGGACGCAGTAGTAGAGTTTAAAAAGTGACGTCAGAAAGTTATCTATGTGATATTATTTTGAATAAAAAATAATATCACTTTATTGGAGCTGTAATAGGATTTATTATTATTTACACTTTTGAAGTAGATACTGTGCTGTTACCATTAACGCCCACCTTCAGGAGCCTAGACAATAGCAGCGTTCCAAAGCGGTAAAACACAAATAATAGTATACTCTTTAGGCAATCAAAGCATGCAAACCATGTCCACAAATCATGCAAATATTCTTTATATTTACACCAACAACCTAAGCAGCAAAAAACATACAGAGAAAATACAAGACGCACAAAATAAGGCAGTCTTATCGCTATGAACCGATTTCTTCCATGCAAATTAGAGGATACGTTAAACAAAATATAGGTAGGCGGTATGTAACAATACAACCAAAAAAAATCTTTGGTAACAATATCCTAATAATTATCATCATCATCATCAGCCTATCATCATCCACTGCTGAACATAGGCCTCTCCCAAGGTGCGCCACAAAACTCTGTCCTCGGCCTTCCTCATCCAGTCGCTCCCTGCTACTTTTAGGTCGTCTGTCCAGCGGGCAGCAGGACGTCCCACACTACGCTTACCAGTTCGCAGTCTCCACTCTAGAACTCTGACACCCCACCGGTTGTCAGTTCTTCGGCAGATATGACCAGACCATTGCCACTTCAGCTTGCTAAGTTCTGAGCTATGTCAACCACTTTAGTTCTCTGACGTATCACTTCATTTCTGATGTGATCTCTCAGAGAAACACCGAGCATAGCTCTCTCCATAGCTCGCTGAGCTATCTTGAATTGATGATTAGTCCTATCGTCAGGGTCCATGTTTCCGCACCATAGGTCATTACTGGCAGGACGCACGGATTGAACATCTTCGTTTTGAGGCATTGTGGTAGAGCCGAGGAAAATATTTGACGGAGTTTCTCGAAAGCTAGGATGGGCTCCTAGTTGGATGCGCCTAGCGGCCTATTTTCCTTCCTAATTCTTCTTTCCATCCTAATAATTACATCTAAAGTTTCTTAGAAGTCTTTGGTCAGAGAGTGTTGACGAAAATACTAATAATGAAGTCCAAATTGACTAACTGTCTGCGACTGCTAAAGGATAGTTTTTGCTGCGCGCTCCATACAAATGAAGTCTGGTTTTGCTTTCAATACTAACCAATTAAAGTCAATAAAAATTTGTGGACACGATCTAGAAAGATAGTAGGTTGGTTGGTTGGTTGGTTCTAGGTTTGTCTATTATGTTGTTTTCATGTATATTTCCGTGTGTAGGTACAATAAAGTGTTAAAATAAATAATAATAAATAAAGATCAGATTTCCGTTAAAATATATAGTTTCAATCACAGAACATTGTAAGGGGGGTTAGAAATGCAAAGTAGCGTTTTTGCTTCGGAGACGGCTGTCGCCACTTGTCTTCCCGCTCACGCTGCTACAATTACTCATGCCCTCTCGCTCGCACCACGCCGCGCGCCTTATGGTGTTATGCAAATCATTGCATAACCTGTGGCGACACGTTCCACGCTTACTTTGCACTTCTAAACCTTTCTTGTAATGTTCTGTGGTTTCAATGCTATTAATGAAAAACTTTGAGCCACGATAAGAAGAGACGTATATGAAAAAAACGTGTGTTAGATTTCCCTCAATTACGTAAACGTGGAATCAGCTATCAGAAATAAGTTGAGGAGAAATCAACAAATGACAAAAAAACAAACCCCTCTAAAATACCAGAACTCAGGCTAAATCAAAGCAAATCCGTATCGCATTATAAACTGTATGGAAGCAAATATAGGTAGACACAATGTTTGATGAATACCGATCATCCGTGAGCTGACATCCCCGTAATGCTGAGCCGCATCAATATTTATCAAGTGGCCGGCCGGGAGCCGAATCACGATTATCACCTCAATTTACTCGATTGGAAGGTCCACTTTTAAATCTGATATTTTTGGTGATTAATATCCTTTTAACCGATATAAACATGGTTTTGGTTTTAGTTTAGGTTCTTATTTTACATTATTCTGTTTTCTCGTCAGCACGAGCTAGGTTGCATGATAATTAAGATTTGCTAGTCAGCAGTCAGCGTATCGAGGATGACTGTTCAGGATGCGTCAGATGAACTCAGGAATCACATTAATAATACAGGGTGTAAAATTAAGTGGGACACTTACTTAAAGGGGTGCTTCAGACCATCAAACTGAACAACTTTTTCTATGGGACCACTATGGGAAAACTACTGTCCCATACATTTCAATCGTGTTATGTTTGCAGTTTTGTATGGGACAGCGGAATTTTTTTTCACGATTTCAGTGTTGGTCCCATAGTAAAAGTTGTTTAGTTTGATGGTCTGAAGCACCTCTTTAAGAAAGTGTCCCATTTAATTTTTCACACTATATAATATAATTTACATCAATTCCTATCTATACTATTATAAAACTGTAACAGGAAGTTTGTCTGTACATTGAAGACATTAACAAAAAAAAAGTTACGATATGGTTTTTAGGTGTCCCTGATTCCAAATCACCAATTTTTGGATTTTTTGTTCGTCTGTTTGTTTGTTTGTTTGTTTGAACGAGTATCACGCAAAAACTACTAAACCGATTTTGATGAAACTTTTTTGTTTGATAGCTTATGATCTGACTTAAAATCTGGTATATAATTTGTACGGACGAAGTCGCGGGTTAACGCACGTTCTAAATAAAATAGTTTGTTTCTCACGTTTCAATTTAGTAGAACTATGATATATACTCCTATATATCTTTTGTTTACACAATTTTTACTATACTACATCTATAACCAACTATTTCTTGTGAAGTTGCCTAAAGCTTCACATTTAAAGTTTCAAGATATTACATCAAGTAGTGTTGCTGGTGATGTCCACATTCCAGCCAACAAAAAAGACTGGAAAAGAAACCTTATCAATTTTATTCATATTCATTATTTGTCATCTCATACGACACTCTGTAGAAAGAAGACGTATTTTCCCCTGTATCATAATTTTATACATCTGCTAGTAAGAATGTTCCTTTTTATTATAACTGAAGAATGAATGGACAGTTGGTCTACTTAGTCCTAGTAGGTAGTCAGTAAAAAAACAAACATTTATATAGGTGAAAATTATAGTATTTGATAAATGCCAACCAATCTCAAGCCGACATTATGCGGAGCTTCGTCAATATTTGTCGATTTTTATCGAAGCGAGAGCCGAATCACAATTATGACAATCTACTTGATTAAAAAAACATCTTTGTAATTGAGATTGTTGATGATAATGGATATCTAAATTGAGACTGCAATCGCTCAAAATAAATCGACATGAATGAGTACTCTTTTAAATTTGATTCTTATGATAAAATACAAAAGGGACAATGTAACGGTAATCTAAAAGTTTATTTGATTACCTATAACATCTTCGAAATAAGCCCTTGATTTTAATTAAATTTTGCAGATTAGCAGATAGTTAGGTAGCCTGTAGAGTAAGAAAAGACCAGGTTTCTCACCGATCCCCGCTACCCAATCTGCCGCGTAGCCCTAGCAACGTCCTATGCCTAGGTCCGTACCCCTCTGGGCAGGTCGATTTCTTGAGTTTTTTCATTTGGCTCGGTAGACCCTTCGTGGTCCCATCCAATAGTCTGCAGCAAAAAGCAGTAGTTGCTTTCTGAGCGGAGCTGTAACAGTCATCTCCAAAAAAAAAAAAATACTATGTTACTTTTTATTCCGAAACTGAAACAAACTGTACGCAAGCAAAGCCGTGTCAAAAGCTTCACCGAAAGAATCAAAACAAATTCTTCATGAAAGTACATACATTTATTTATCATGTCATGTGTAGCTAAATATCATAAAATGAAATAGACTGTGAATGTGAAATATTCTTTGCACAACACAGCAGCAACGCATAAAACTTTATGTCAACGATAATCGGTCTATGAATTCGGCGTTCGATGAGATAAAAACAAACGCGTCGGCTCCCGCTCTATTTATTTTATGCATTCCACCCGAGTGATTTTCGGCCTGAGTTAATTTACTGCCCATTATATTAATGCTGGCCCTTCGGAATTTCGTTCGGATCGTATCCTTTGTATTAAAATTGAATTTCTTTTATTGAATTTGTCAAATTTATCATGAGGTACAGAATCGCTTTATTAATTTCGGAGATAGAAGAGAGATCGTTTTTTGCAGTCACCTCGTTTGAGACTGCGAAAAGTCACGCCTTTAAAATTATGCGGATTATTTCTTGTCGAGCGAGTGGTTTAGAAGAAATCTTCTACACTTTTAAGTTATAAATAGGTGACCTTTTTAACAAGATGTTCTTTTATGAGGGGTGTCCATTTGTAGGCGTTTAGGCAATTGGTGTTTTTAGCGTCACTATTTGTAAATGCTTATTCTTGGCCGTGTTCAACCAAAGTACCTAACAGCGAGTGACTAAGGTTGGTGATTAGACTAGATATGTTGAAGAGAAGTGATCGCAATGCTTTCTTTTTCATTGTTTTTCAGTGAAAATCCCCTGCGTACGATACGTGCTTGATTATAACCATTGAAATTGTGTTTTCTTTGCCCGATAATTGAACTTCAAGTTTTAAAAAAGTTAATAGTTTTAACGCATTAAAACAGTCAAGTTGTAATTGCAACTATTTGGTAATTGCAACTATGGAGCAATTGCACTTATAAGAATCAAGATTCAATTCTTCTCTCAATAGAATTATGTCTAGGCATCTAGAAGGCGAGATGACAAGAAAGAAAAGGACTGAATTGTGATTCTTACTAGTATAATTGCTCCACTATTGCAATTACCAGATAGTTGCAATTACAAGACTCCACCTCAATTGTTTTGACGCATGACTTGACACGCTACGCTATTCTAAAAACCTGTAGTGATAATAAAATCCGCAGAAGAACCAGAGTAACTGACAAAGCCCAAATTAAAGTGGCAGTGGGCGGGGCACATTGCTCGCAGAACCGATGGCCGATGGGGCCGAAAAGTTCTCGAGTGGCGACCGCGTACCGGAAAGCGCAGCGTGGGTAGGCCCCCCACACGGTGGACCGACGACCTTGTGAAGGCGGCGGGAACCCGTTGGATGACGCAGGAACGGTCGTTATGGCGATCCTTGGGGAAGGCCTATGTCCAGCACGTGCATGGACGTCCATCGGCTGAGATGATGATGATGATCATGATAATAAAATCTAAACAATGCACTCGTAATTTCATCTAAGCTCGTAACTATGACACCTTATTAGCAAGATAAGAAACTATTCAAATAAACAACCCTAAACATCACTTCATTAAGGGTCCAAGGTCCAGTTCTCGAAACTACATAGTAAAAAGCTCTCACGCACTGCCTCTGTTATCCCATTACACGTAGCCCATATAAACATCTAATTCTTTCCTGCGCACCTCTGCACCTTTACCGTCTCCCTCACGCTTATAGCTTCGTCTCGTCCAAGCTCGGTTTGGGTTCCGAGCTTGCCTGAAGCTCCAGTTTTGCCCGTGCGTTCCGGGCGTGCGGACGTGTCCATGATCAGTGCACATTGATTTGTTATATTCCGTATTTTGCCGGGACCTGAATGAAAAATTTATGAAAATTCTACTATAACGATCTTTGTCTGTAGAAGGGTATTAGACTGTGTTTTTAATTAAACTTTTGTTGTGAAAAAGGATATTGAGTATGCACGGGTAGACGGGAGATACGGTGAGTGCAATGTTTCAGTGCCAATTTCAGGTGGATACGGATGATGGGAATTGTATTTGAGGTGTATCTTATTGTATTTTTGATGTCTTACTGACGTTATCGGTTTTATTGAGGTGATATTTTGACTGTAGTGGTTAATTTTTATGGCCTGTTTCAAAGTGAAACATATTTTAAGAATTTTGAATTACGAGCATCAGCTGGGTAACGCCTCGCTTCAGCTATAAAATGTAGACTTCAATAGTTATCTTAATTTCCTATTTTTTTACACCAATAAATAATTTTCCAGATCTATTCAAGATTCATCCATTTCCATTCGAATACGTAAATTATAATTGTCAATGAATAAAAGGCCTTAATAACAATGTAATAAGGATGCTACGACATAGTAATAATAATGTATCAGTTATTACATTTCATACTCACCTTTCCCTCACCTGTTCTCGTCTAATTTGGTAGAGCCGACAATTTCCGTAGCAGGTTGTTTATTCTACGGTGCTACGGCGTAGCGTCTCGATTATTATTTTCTTTCACCCCTTTCTGTATTGTTTATTTAAGTTTTATTGGAAGAACGAAAGCTTATTGTAGCACTTCTTTTAGATGAAAGCTTGCATTTTCATGAATGTTTGTTTTCTAGGTTTTCTTGTTAGATTTTGTATGTGTAACAAAATACGCTAGTATATTTAAAAGGATAGTTTAGACCATAAAACTGAACAAATTTCCCTATGGATATAACTTCGAAAAAAAATCAGCTCTTTTTGAGTCGAGTAAAAAATTTGAGTCAAGTAGGTGCCACGATGTTGGCTCTATAGTGAAAGTTGTTCAGTTTGATATAAAGTACGTGAAACTATACCACCTCTTCTTTACACTCTGTATAAGGTCTTTATTATGGGTGGAAAACCTCCACAACTTTCATGGCCTTTCATAATACAACAACGACTTTCATAGCCTTCTGGATTTGCTTCTGGGGCATAGGTATGCGGTCTGGAGGTTTCGTAAATACCTTCTACGTTATTTCTGTGAGACTAATCAGGCTACCACTGACAATACTCTAACACTGACAAAAGCGTTATTGTCGGCGCAAGATAGTATCAAACGTAAAACAGAGTTCAGTACTCCAGTATATTTTAGTACAATATAATTTATACGGTATTCCATCGTTAGTGAGATAGGTCATTAGCTAGTAAAAGATAAACATAATCCTAATCCTTTACCTGTTTACTTAAATCACCTAAATTGCAAGATGAAAACCTAAAAAACAATCACAGATTTTGTGCCTCACACGACTATCGGGCACATTGGAAATGAATCTACGGAATTCGAAAAAATATTGTCTCAAAAAGGGCAAACTCATGACCCCACCGTCTTTGTTTTAATCTCAAATTATAGTTGTCTAAATTTTCCAGAGGAGTTTTACTCAATTTTTTGATATCATTCTTTGTTTCCAAAATATCGAGCGCCAAAATAAAAAATTCGGAAAAAAATGTTTTCTTTTTCATCATTTCATTATGTGTCAAAATATTGACCAAGACCTTTGCAGCAGAAAAAGCAATGCTTGCCTTTAGGAAGATGTCTATAAAATCGTTTTCTTATGGTGTCCCTTATAACATTTAGGTTCCTGTTTTGTTTTTGTGTTGTATTTTTTCCGGTAGTCTTCAACTCTGATAAATTATCTCTGAAGTTGAATTACTCCAGCCATGCTTGTCCTATTGCTGTCTCCTGTTTGCAATGGAGGGAAAGCGGATACTTATTATTTCTATTCTTTGATTAAATTCATTGCGGGTTCCAAGAGAGATTAGATTCATCCCTCAGGTTTGCTGGACTTCATATACTGTTGTGAGTTGTCGTCGCTGTTGATTCTGGAGTTTTTTACAGATGTATGAATACCCGATAAAAAAAGATAAATAGTCAACAGTCTATACGTTTGTAGAGTTTCTGGCCGCATCTTCTCTACAACGGAACACCTCCCAACGCGGTGCTAGACACATAAAAATTACGTCAGAAAGTTATCAATGTGATATTATTTTGAATTAAAAATTTTGAGTTGATTTTGAGGTCACGGCATCTAGCACAGTGTCTTTCAAGGTGATCTCCATTTCAGGTCACTATTAGTCCAACGGTCATCTGTTCTGTTCGGGTAATATAAAATGCCGGTCACAAAACATGCCCTAACTATTTCAGTTCAAAAAATTCAACTAAAATGTTATATTAATCATCGTACTCTAACAACTGGAGCACTTCGCTCGCCGCGTTTTATTTAAAAATTGTGTTTCTTTTTTTGTCGATTGTAACAGAACGATTAAAAGTCCCACTTTTATACCAGTGTCACGAGCAATTTAGTGATGGCTTTTGTTGATTTTCGTAATACGTACTGCTTATTAATAATCTTACCTTCGTAAGTATATTTATATACACAGTCAATAGTCCCATATTATCCTTTTCCGACGTGGCGCTGTACAAGGCGACTGACTCTGGCTGGCTCTTTATTGATAGGTATTAACGAAATTGAAAAATAAATTTGGTGTTTATGATTTTTCTTATTCTTAGAAATATGCATCCAAATAATAGTTAAAATATTCGAAACTTTTTAATTCAAATGTGTTAAATTCAGATACCTCTTTTGAGTGACGAAAATGTATGGATTTCGAAATACGGGAGTACGAATTTAAACTTAAAAACTATCTACATAGATTAGTTCGTACATACATATTCTTACACCTGTCTCCCGCTGGGGTAGGCAGGGACAAATGAACACCACCTGCTACGATCCTGACAGATGTTTTTCGCTTCCTCCACATTCATTAGTCTTTTCATTTATATGCTCTTCAGTTTCGGGTATACTTCTGATCTGCGCTTTTTAAGCACGTCACCAATTTGATCAGTGTAGATTAGTAATTGAAGAATAAAAACCGGTCAAGTGCGAGTCGGGCTACTCGCGCACCGAGGGTTCCGTACCACACCACCACACAACATATTAATTAAGAATAGAGTTTTGTTTTCTCCGGGACGTTTAACGCGAAACCGACTAACCCTTGGCCAGTTTTAATTATTTGTTGTCATGCTATAAGAGTTCGCTCTATAATCACACCAAGTTTGACGCTTGTGCGTATTACATGGTATTACCGTTTTTTCGATAAAGCGAGAAGAAAAACGTTGATAAAAAGAGAGATTAGATTAGATTAGATTCTTTATTTGCAAGAATGTATTAGGTATACAAGAATGTAATTAATAATAGTACATTATGGTACTAGTGTGTAATGTTGGTGATTACCGCTGAAGAGCCGAGGACGGTAATCATCAATACACACGTGTATCATACGACGTTTTTCAACACACGTGTGGAGAAAATAATAATAAAAAATCATTTTATTTAGTAAATAAAAAGATTATTTAGAGAATTTATTTGTACTATTGAATATGATCTTTTTTGTATCGAAACTTTTTAAAGAACAAGAACTCAACCAAGAAGTTTAGATACCTACTATAAAAAACCTATAACTCACTTGTGAATAAAAGTAATGAAAAAGTCACAGTTTGATTATAGGTGTCATTATGTGCCTAATTGCGGTGAAATAAGGGCCATTTTATGAGCAAGTGTGTTGAAAACATAATTTACATATAAATCCAATACACTCTGCCTAGAAGACGTACAAATTTATAAAATAAAAAAAGAAAATAATTAGTATGTTCCAAAATTCTACAGTAATGTCAAAAACGAAAATTAAACATAATAGTATCACAGTCATGTCAATATTATCCAAATCTTATATATCTTGTATGAGAGGACCCCCCTTAATTTTTGACTTTTTTACATTTTTATTATTTGTTAACAAATCCGCCGTAATAAAATAACGCACGTTCTGTAAAAACAACTGTCTATCTAAAAGTTACAGCCCTAAATAGGTACAGGTACAGGACAAACGGACGGGCGGACGGGTAACATAGGCTTCGTGGTCTCGTTTTCACCCTTTGAAATGGAACCCTAAAAAAGTGCACAAGATAATAAAACTTTATTTCTCTTAAATCTGAACTTGTTTAGTTAACATTCGCTGGTTTAGTAAACTTAATAACAACTTCCCTCCACTTTTGTAGTTAATATCTCACTGTTATTTCAAACCCGGTCTCCACCTAGCCTCCGGCATTGCACAGGGAATTCAAGTTTAGGGGGTAGAACGACGTAGACATGTATAGTTGCTATAGTAGGTAAGTACCTATAGTTATATTACCTTTCCTCTTATTGTGACTAAATGTCACTTAGCAACGACATCATTGTTCGGATTGTTTTCATACATAGTATTATAAGAGATAAGTGTACTTTTTGCAACCATCGGCAGCAAGGCTGATTTAGTGTTTATGTAGAGCATCTCTGTGACGAGGATGGACTAGGTCTGCCTGCATAACTCCAGTCGGTTTAGGAGTTACTAATGTTTAGACCTAGCCCATCCCTATAAACACCGAATCAGCCTTGCTGCTGATGGTTGCAAAAAGTACACTTATCTCTTAGTCTATAGGTACATTGATGTTTTATCTATGCAAACGACAATGATATTAGTATTTATTGTTCCTCTCTTTAGGCTCCTACAGTCCATCGATATTGTGTGTTCTAATTAATTCAACATTAATGGTATCTTGTACACAACAACTTTAATTATCAAGATTATAATAAAAACAATAACTTGTGAATAAATAATCAATTTACCAATTATAGAAAAAACTGTCTGCTTTGAAATAAATATCTGTCGTATGTACGTATGTATTATGTGTCATCTACAGGGTGAAATTGATATCATTAGCATCCTTTCAAACTAAGAGTCTACCCATCAAACTGAACAACTTTCACTATGGCAGCGAAACGATCGGAGCAAAAAAAAATCTGCTGTTGCATACATTTGAGTCGCGACCTCGCGCGTCGACATTGCAGTTTAGCAGCTGATTTTTTATTTGTTCTGATCGGTTTGCTCCCATAGTAAAAGTTGTTCAGTTTGATGGGAAGACTCTTAGTTTAAAAGGATGCTAATGATATCAATTTCACCCTATAATATATATATATATATATATATATATATATATAGTATACACTTTTTTAAGGGGATGATCAGACCGTCAAACTGAACAACTTTCTCTACGGCGGCATTAAAAAAAAATCTGCTCTTCCATACTAAACTGCAAACCGACTCCAGACAAATGTATGGGACAGCTGATTTTTTTTCGCTATTTAGATGTTTGTCCCATAGAGAAAGTTGTTCAGTTTGATGGTCTGATCATCCCATTAAAAAAGTGTCAGCATATTAAGAAAGACCCTGTATAGTCTTGAAAACTACTAAACCGAATTTGATGTCGTTTTTATTGTTTGATAGGTCTAAATCTAGGCTACAACATGCTACTTTTTATACGGGTAAAAATTCTTATCTTATACAGGGTGTAACAAAACACTCTCGTCATACTTATGCTTCAGACCATCAAACTGAACAACTTTCACTATGGAGCCAACATCGAGAAAAAAAAATCCGCTGTTCTATACATTTGAGTCGAATCGGTACTACAGTTTTGTATGGGACAGCAGATTTTTTTTACTTTTTTTCTGTGTTGCCTCCATAGTGAAAGTTGTTCAGTTTGATGGTATGAACTATGAAGCACCCCCTGGTATTACTAGGGTGTTTTGTAATACTCTGTAGACAGTAGCTAGTGAAAGCTGGCATCAACGGGTCTATGTACACGGGACGGATATTGAAACTTAAGGTGGTTTCAGTCCATACAAAAGTTTGACGCACAATACGCGTAGACGGAATTAATAAAAGTAATATTTTATATATGGAAAAATAGTTTAGAAAATGTAGTTGCCGCGTCACAAATAACATTTGCAATTTATAATATAATTACGAAGATTATAAAGCTTGTAAAATTTTGTATGAAAAATTTCAAAGCTTTCGTAATTATTTCATAAATTGCAAATGTTATTTGTGACGCGGCATCTAGATTTTCTAAACTATTTTTCCATGTATACAAAGTAACTTATATTAATACCATCTACGCGTATTGTGCGTCAAAGTTTTGTATAAAATTGACCCCTCTGCAACCGCCTTAAAAAATAAAGTAAGCCGTGGGCACAGCTAGTGTAAAATAAGAACTCTGCGTTCCTGAAAAGGGGTGATTTAGGTCTCCAAATTACCGCAATGCAGAGCGGTTTAACTTTATATTAATCCAATGGGATTCGAAACTGCTTTTATGTTCGTCCGTCTAACCTTTAAAAGAAGCACTTACTACTTAATGCGAATGACAAAAGTGATAAAAAGTAAGTACTATCATACTTGAAGCTCAGACTAGAGCGAAAACTAAGCGAGAGGAAATTAAGTTAAGAAAAGAAAGAGCTTTGCTTACGTTATGAAAGCTGTTCTTATTTGGTTTAAGATTCTTTTTTAACCGACTTCAAAAAAGGAGCAGGTTTTTTTAACCGACTTCAAAAAAGGAGGAGGTTTCTCAATTCGACCGTACATATATATTTTTTTATATGTGTTCGCGGATAACTTCGTCGTTTATGAACCGATTTTGATGTTTCTTTTTTGTTGGAAAGAAGATATTCCAAGGGTGGTTCCATAATAAGGAAACCAGGATCTGATGATGGCATCCTAGAGAAACCGAGGGGAACCTTTGAAAATCGTAGTGCGTGCTAGTGCGTTTGTTAATTTAAAGCACTACTATAAAATTGAACTAATGAATTCACCACTGAAAATTGTGAAATAAAGAAAATTTTAACAAAAAATTAAAACCGCCTTAAAAAAACAAAAAAGTTAAAAAATAATATTGCAGCCGATGACTTTTTCGTTCGCATCATAAGAACATTAATTTGTTTTATAGAAGTCGGTATCAAGCCAATCCAAAATACTAATGCAAACCCTGACGCGAATAGTACCGGCTTGATTTTTTAACTTTTTAGTTTTTTTGAAGGCGGTTTTAATTTTTTGATAAAATTTTTTGGAGTTAAGAGTGGGGTACATTTTTTTTTTAATTTATTTTTCAAATACATAAACAAACAATAAAATCAGCAGTGAAAACTTTTTTATCAGAAAGGGCATGAGGTAGCCAGTTTCCCTTAAAAAGAACTCGCTTAGCTACTACCTCGTCCACTAGAACTACGCTGAGCGAAGCTATGAAAATAAAGTGATCTGATTGGTAGCTTTTTTCCCCGTACACAGCTTAGCTACATTATAGCAAACCTCTGGTGGGTCAGCCTTAGCGTTGCTTAATAATATCGTAAACATATGATTCATTTAGCCGCAATGTTTTAATTTTAAATGTGACTTACGAGGTTTTCATTCTCAACTCATGTGACGTTAGGGTGCGTCCACATCACGAATACGCCGCGAATTTACTGCAAATGCGCGCAATCGATGTGTCTTTACAGACGACCTCACGAAAAGAATGCGAGCGAATTGTGAGCAGATCGCAATCGCATCGCGACCGTATTTCGAGGAGGCGCGTTGCTCGGTCACCTATACATGCACGTCTAGGTACCTAGGTATACCCTAACAGCGAATTCAGTTAGGGTATGTCCGTCCTCCGCACACCGCGCTCGATTGACCTGCCGCGACCGCTGAGCTGTTCCACTATATTATTATTACGCTGGTTGTTGGCAGCTCTAGAGTAGTTTGTGAGCAGAGCGAAATATGCGCGAGAGAGATTCAGGAACGGTGCATGAACAGATAATAATAATAATTTATTTCCAGAAACCGAGATACACATAACACAAGGACACCTAAGGCTCGCTAGGATTTTAAAAATCAATCATAAACTTCCGGTACCGCTGAGATAGGCAGGTAAAAATACTTATCAGACTACACTACGTAATGAACGCGTGCAGCTCGGGAGAATACCCCAAACAGGCATGTGGACGCACCTTTATAGTGTTCAAGTTGTCAGCCTGTCGCATTTCTGGAATACTATTGCTAATACCGCATATCTCTACATACCATACCGCATATAATAAACTTTACAGAATCATTTCACCGTCGTACAAAGATATACAAATTGACATCGCTCCTACCGAATCACTTCATTGTACATTTCATTCCATACAAGAAATCACGTGGCAGCTCTCTTAAAACCAACTTCATAAGTATCAGAATCACTTGACTTTCAGGGCTTCAGTAAAAGGACTATAGAGACAAGCCGCATTCTCTGCCCGATTTTATGCCCGTCACGCCTTAAGCAAGCCATAAAGCGCTTTATGCAGCAAAATTGAAAGTGACTTTGCCACTAAAACGTACCGGGTGAATGGCTTAAAGCGCTGAAACAAATATCAATTCCGACATTCAGCGCTTATGAGGCTGGTTTTTTATGTTTATTTTTTTGTTAAAGTAGCTTGGTTTTTAGTGTCATAAAATCAGGAGTGTTGAGTTTTTGGATTTGTTTGCATAATCTGGATATATTAAGGCTACCACCGACCACAGGGCGGTAGAATGCGGTTAATTCTAAACATAGCTTACTCAGAATTTCCACATTTCACTAACAATGTCAGACCTCTATCCAGTGTAACAGATAATATATCTTGGACAATATATCTTGGACATTGTCACACAAATTATCTAGTCACATTTAAAGTACCTGGACTTGTATTATGATGACTAGACAACGATATCGAATACTATAATATATACATACAAACATCCATGACTCGGGTACAAATATTCATATTCATCATATAAATATTTGTCCCTTACGGATTTCGAACCCGCGACTCTCGGCACAGCAGGCAGGTTCACTACAGACTGTGCTACCAGGCCGCCAATAATGAGCCCATCATCGCCACTTTTATTAGACAGTGGGTTCTTCCCTCAAAATTGAAACAGTAAATTTAGTTCGACACTTACCGTTCCCTTATTTTGGTTCTATCTAAGGTTAGGACGGTGTTGTTATACTTGTCGCCCAAGTAAAACACTTCCAACAATTATTTTCCAATTTTTCCATAAAAAGTATCAAAAGGAAACTCTCCCTTGACGTAAAATCACACTTTTTTACAGCTTAATGTAAAAACTGGACGACTGGAACTGGAAAAGTGTATAATAAAAAATATAGGGTTCCGTACCTAAAATAAAAACTCAAAACGATATTTAGTTTTTTTTCAAAAACTGTACACACTTAGGTGCTCGTATGTATAAAAATGTCAGTATATTAATAAAATATGAAAACCACCTTGAAGGTGATAAGTTTATTTCATATTTCTGCGGAAGTATAGTATGGAAACAGAAAAACAATATGGCAGCGTGATAGCGCTATCGCGCTTTCGCGTTTACGCTTTCTTTCTATTTGCGCGCGAACGAAAAAGATATTATATAAAAGGCATGATATTGCCTTATCACGCGCATTATAGGTGCGCGCACGGTAGCTTACCAAATACATTTCGAATTGAGTTTATCACATTAAAACAAACGCAAACGCACGCAAAAAATGTAAGAGTGGACGATGAGTCGATGAAATTGCTTTTAACATTCTCATGGATAGAGTGACACATTTAAGGGTTTTCCTTTTTTCGTTCTTTACAAATTTCCTAAGGAATTCTAAAAACTGTTTTCTTAAAAGTGGCGACGCGAATATTATTCAGGTAAACGTCAAAGTGAGTGTTCTTTTGCGAGCGAAAGTAAAGCGATATACGACAAGTATGGACGTTGAGTGTGGTGTAAGCGATTTTGTGATGATGGTTGACCTGCACTTATCCCTTTGATTGTCGGGAATCAAAATTCCACAGTAATCTTTTTAGATTATAAAACCGTGCGAGTAAACCGCGCGTGCAAATCGTGCGAGTAAACCATGCGTGTAAACTCTGCGAGTAAACCGTGCGAGTAAACTGTGCGTGCAATCAGTGCGTGCAAACCGTGCGAGTAAACCGTGCGAGTAAATCATGCGTGCAAATCATGCTAGTAAACCATGCGAGTAAACCGTGCGTGCAAATCATGCGAGTAAACAGTGCGAGTAAACCGTTTGAGTAAACCGTGCGAGTAAACCGTGCGGGTAAACCGTGCGAGTAAACCGTGCGTGTAAACCATGCGTGCAAATCATGCGAGTAAACCGTGCAAGTAAATCCTGCGTGCATATCGTGCGTGCAAATCATGCGTGTAAACCGTGCGAGTAAACCGTGTGAGTAAACCGTGAGTGCAAATCATGCGAGTAAACCGTGCGAGTAAGCCAAATATGGCAAATCCTACTTTTATTGCAAATTGTCTATCCTTTCCTTTTCTTTAAGAGCGTAAACCGTGCGAGTAAACTGCGCGAGGAAACCGTGCGTGTAAACCATGCGTGCAAATCATGCGAGTAAATCCTGCGTGCAAATCATGCGTGTAAACCGTGCAAGTAAACCGTGCGAGTAAACCGTGCGTGCAAATCATGCGAGTAAACCGTGCGAGTAAACCGCGTGAGGAAACCGTGCGAGTAAACCGTGCGAGTAAACCGTGCGAGTAAACAGTGCGAGTAAACCGTACGAGTAAGCCAAATATGGCAAATCCTACTTTTATTGCAAATTGTCTATCCTTTCCTTTTCTTTAAGAGCGATGATGGGCTATCATCGCATACAGAAGAGAGCTAGCGCCTCAGGGGCCGCGGTTCGATTCCTGGCCTGTACCACTAAGTTCTTCGGAATTTATGTACGGTTGTATTATCATTTACTAGCTCGGCGGTGAAGGAAAACATCGTGAGGAAACTTGCATTCCGGAGGATGAAAAGAATATACCATAAGTTCGGTATGCGTAAAATATGGGTGAGCTTGGGGCGAACACAAAGGACCAGCGCTGGTTGAGACCAGTGTTACAACGACCCTTGCTTGCAATAGCCCCAATAGCCCAACCACAAATAATTAATAATCCTTTCCTTGGGAAAAGTTGCCCAGTATCATTAGAACCTTACAATCGCACCCTTCAAAGTTATGTAATTCCCAGCTCGTTTGTACAACGTACATATTGTAAATTTTTGGCGGAAAATTTTGTTTTTACTTATTATATAATATTTTGATATGAATGTTGCAATATACAACGTGTTAATGAATTAACGCAAAACTAGAAAGTAGTTTGTTTAGAATCGAGAGCAAAATCGAATTATTATGGTTTCAACATAGGTAATTTTTGTCAAAATATTAAATAATTTGTTTATAAAATTTACTGACCCCGATGTCAACCCACCGCACGGGCACACTCACCCTACTTACTACCAAAACAAGATTCTTAAAATGTATCCATGAGCACGCTAGCGCTTTCATTCATTGCTGAAATAATAACAAATCATTTTTACCTCAAAACTTAAAATGCGAATAACTTTAAATTTTAACTATAAAAATAATGAAATTATTGTTTCAATCTCATTATTTTGTTAGAAATCAGTTTGGGTGTATGAGGTTTTGGAAATAATGGGAAATGGTCAAGACAATGCTGATGTTGCAATATATTACTGAAGGAGTCTCTTTGATGTGAACCCGCTGGAATATAAAGATAAATCAACACGCTTCAGCTAAACCACAGTTAAACCGAGGTTTTATATCTCTATCAACAGGAACAAAACAGACAGTAAAGTAGTTTATTCGTTTTCTTGAAAGACATAGAATGTTATAAAAATGTTATTGGGTTAGGCTTAAAGCTTTTATTAGTTTTGGTTAGATTTTTATTGAGTCAAATTTTAGTAGAGATGCAGAACGCCGCAAGCATTTAAAAAAAAAAATATTTTATTTGAAAAAAAATTATTAAAATCGTCATTGTAATTGTATTGACATTGCGTTGTATTAAAAACAAAGAAAAATGTTTTTAAATTAGTTTACAGATTTTATATTCAATAGAGTAATGAATTTTTGAAATTGCGAGAAATATACAAAAATAAAGGTAAAAATCTTAGTGGCACTAGTTTCACTACTTTGTGCCACAAAATATTAATAAGACAATCTTTTTTAAAATCGGTTATCAATAGAGACTGCAAAATAAGCACTATCTTGTTCATTGCAGTAAGACGCCAAAGACGCTATCTTAATTTCCTCGCTGGCTGCCTTTGCTAATCCTTTGAGCCAGGCAAGCACCAGGCACCAGCCAAGCGTGGATGCACCTAAGTTAAGTAAACAACCCTCATATCGGGGATCTACTGCGGAAACCAATTATCTGGGGGGAGTCATTTGCCTCAAGGTAGACCAGTTGCTGTCAAGCTGGACTAATTTGACAGTCAATCAAACGTGCTCTCTTGCGGGGCAAAACAAGCAAACTAATAACCGTACACACAATAACCAATTATCTGGAAAATTCGAACTAAAACAGGTTTATTACCAAATAAACTTAAAAACATTGATTAAACATCTATACGACAAATCATTACCATAATCATAATTGAAAGTACAAAATAAGAAAATTTTGATCTCAAAATGACCTGATAGACTAAAAATTCAGTAATAAAATATAATGAGATGTGGCGCGCAGTGCGCATCGATTCGCTGAAATAATATAGCTAGACTAGGCGGCATCATTGACTTTTTTTACACAAACTTGAAAATCGACTCAGTCAGTATTTTAAGCATATTTAAATAATTGAAATCTGATTGTTATAGAATTCAAGATACGTTATTAAAGTTTTGAATTCCCTAAGAACACCTTCTAAAGATAATCTTTAGCCCTTCTTCAAACAGTTCATTTCACAACAACATTTAAATTCCCCTAAAAGTTCTCTTTTGTCTGCAAAATACGAATGCAAATGGCTTGATTCACTGGACTCTACATGTTGAATCGAAGTTTAGTGGTATGCAAACGACTTTGCGAGCAAAACTGCGTGAAAAATGTGATCGCGATTAAAAATCGCTTGGACGCACCCAGCGCACTTTGATTTGCATACAAGCCTGTTTCTGAATTATGACTACCATATTTTTACGGTGGTACGGATTTTAGATTCAATAGTTAACCGCTATAGCGTGCAGATATTTTACGGTAAATTTTTACATATTTTGTTTAAATTTTTTCATCATAACCCTAACGAAACCCTAAAAAGAAATGAAGAGGTCATTTAGGTGACATGACATTAAATATAATTAAAAATAACTTAACCTAGGATGTGGTGCAGGTTGGGTATTTATGGGAGGGGCAGTAGGGACAGGGAACTCAAAATGCTACAGGCATTTCCTCGCTGAATAGCTATGCTGATCCATTGAGCGAGAAAAAAACTAGACCTTGGATAACGGGTTCCCAGTAGAGTCTATCAGGTGCTTGAAGAGGTCTTTAATAACCGCCTGCACGTTAGGTCCCCTTTAGCCGAAAATTTCGACAATTTAGATAGTTATTCATAATAAATTCCATAAATAATTATCTGAAGCCATAATGTCAGTAAATTACCCGGGGCTATTCGCGTCAATAAATTTTAAAATCAAGCAACGCAATACCACAATGGCGGATAAAAAGCTTTTTAATTTGGTGTCGTTACCGTTTTTTTTTCATTCAGGCAAAAGCGAGCACACGTTCATCCAAATGATCCTCGCTCGATATTCCTGTCCACACCGAAATAGACTAGAAATAGGTCATCGTACGGTGACAGCCCACCGAAGCTCACCGCGTACACCAAATTGACATAAGCGACAATATTATTTATACAGTGCCACCAACTTATCTGTAGAAAGGCCAAAAGCGGAACTTCTTTTGAAAACGTCAAGAGAGTTTTTGTGGTCGGTTAGCTATCTATCATCGTTTAAAACCTTACCTGGACAGACTGGAACTAAAAGTTCAGTTTAGTCGAAGTATCTGACCATACTAAAAAGAAAAATGGTCATGAGAATAAACATTATGTTTTGGTACATACTTTTTAATTTGAAACAGAAATATACCCCTAAAAAAATATTACCTACTCGGAAATGGACTAATTCTTAGTAGGTATTGTAGTGAATATACAAGGTGTAAACTTAAATGCGTCACATACAACGTATGTTGTTTTCTTTAAAGAAAAAATATCATATACTGTTTGTTAACTATTTTGTTAACATTTTATACAATTGTTTTTTAAGCTTGAGTATCACTTAAAAGCTTGATCTGTTCCCTGAGGAATACAACCTGGGCCTCTTCAAGGCGAGAGTGAATAGGCATTTTTCTAGGTAAGCATGCTACATCTTCGGCCTCATCGTCACTCAACATCAGGTGAGATTGGGGTCAAATGTTTACCTATCAAACATAAAAAAAAACCAAATTCAATCGTCTACGTTTTAACTCAATTTAATCACTAAAGTCATCCACGTAACTCGTACGTTACAATTATACAAACGTTAGGTATTTCATTGGTACGTTTAGAGCGCAGCCTCGTAATAATGTTTACGCAAACATTTGTGTCTTTCACGTCTGAAATAACCGCTGAAATGCTGAAATATTTTCGTGTCACTGTGTGTCATATCTGTGTCGATGCTTTAACAAGGTCGTTGGGTATATCTTTGGAATTTTAAAGGCGTTTTTTGTTGACGAGTAGGCTTAGACCATTTAGATATGGACGAGTTACGGTAATTCAACAAATAAATTTTTCTTTTAGCGGGGCACGAGGCATGAAACACGCAACTTTGGATTTTATTCCGTTATTTTAGAGTGATTTTGAATGTCAAAAATCATGACAAACAATCTCGTGTGAACCCCAAACAAGACTAGTTGTTTCGCTATTATAGGCTGTCTCGTTTAGTGATAAGGTATAAAATTGTATGCACATGTACATTATCATTTGATCTTGTACCTTGGCAGAGGGGAATGCTAACGAAAGGCAGGTCCCTATTTAAATGGTCTAAGCGAGTTTAGTTGGTTTACTATAATTATTTCTAATTTATTGACCAACTCAAGTATATTGGATCGTCAACATAATATCATCCTGAAAATGTTCTAAATTGCTATAAAACGAGCAATATGCAAAGCATGCGATTTACAATTGTGTGAGCACCACTTTCCATTAAAAAATAAATTGTTTTGATTCATTCGCTATGGTGATATGATGATACGAAGTTATGAACGAAAATCCTTTGTTCAGAATCACATATTAAACAACATTTGTAATTTTTTCCATTTATAGAAACCAATTTTCGACTGTTCATAAAAACTTAAAAATCTCTACTAGTTTGTATTATCAGTTAAGGTGGTTGCAGAGGGGTCAATTTTATACAAAATTTTGACGCACAATACGCGTAGACGGTATTAATATAATTACCTTTGTATATATGGAAAAATAGTTTAGAAAATCTAGATGCCGCGTCACAAATAACATTTGGAATTTATAAATTAATTACGAAGATATAAATCTTTGAAATTTTTCATACAAAATTTTAAAAGCTTTATATCTTCGTAATTAGTTGTTTATTCGAAAGATCCATAAAATAGTAACATTAAATAAAACTATATTATATTATAAATTGCAAATGTCATGTGTGACGCGGCAACTAAAATTTCTAAACTATTTTTCCATATATAAAATATTACTTTTATTAATTCCGTCTACGTGTATTGTGCGTCAAACTTTTGTATGGACTGAAACCACCTTAAGTACAGTACATATTATATTGTTTTGATAGCTTTGATAGCTTGGAACAAGTTTGAAAGTTAAAACTATGTCACATATTTTCACACATTAATTCTTAACAAACGGTTGACAGGTTGATTTGTTAGCGCCTTGTGTCGCGTGGTGTCTCTGGTGATACATATAGCTTCTAGTATATGGTAGGTGTGTACCGATGTACCTACATATCATTATTCGCCTAGAGTCGACGTGGGTGTGTTATTTCAGGACAGGGTTGATTTTATCAAACTGACACTTCTGCGTATTTATACAAGCGTGCCATTGGATGACATTGAACATTCATAAAATATTCCAGGAAATGTTTGTCTTATCTTATTAAGGAAATATCCTAATATCAATTTGTGTAGGTATTCTATTGTGATTACGATAACATTTTATTTAAATCAATGTCATTGAAGTGGCAGTTGGCGGGGCATATTGCTCGCAGAACCGATGGCCGATGGGGCCGAAAAGTTCTCGAGTGGCGACCGCGTACCGGAAAGCGCAGCGTGGGTAGGCCCCGCACACGGTGGACCGACGACCTTGTGAAGGCGGCGGGAACCCGTTAGGCAGGACCGGTCGTTATGGCTATCCTTGGGGGAGGCCTATGTCCAGCAGTGGACGTCCATGTCCTAACATAACATTAAAATTTGTTTTGAAAGTAGGCGGTGCATTGTAACGATACAAAAATTTTAATTGAGAGTTGATTAAGAGAAAATTTTAGTAATTTTCTATTCAATATAGCAGTTGCCGTGGCAACAAAATCAACTAGAAGTCCATAATTAAGAGAATAGTCTCCTTATGGATCCCTAGTCGATTTCGACATCACACTGAACAACTTTCTCTATGGGATAAAAAAAATCAGCTGTCCCATACATTTGGGTCCAGTAGGATTGCGGTTTTATAAGGAACAACTGATTTTTATTTTATTTTCGATGTAGGCTAGTCTGTTTGTAATTGCCCGATAAGTCGTTGATGAAATCAAATTAGACTCATTTTTGTGCCACATAGGCATTAGGTAACATATCAGAATGTCAACTCTGGTAGCAGGTAATGTCAAAGTTACACAGCATTCCATGCAAACACGGCAAGTTAAAGGCCAGCCACCTTTGTGACAAGTGACGATCACCATGTGGTCAAACTATTTGTGCAACTATTGCAGACTGCATGCAAAATGTTAGCGAACTGATTCTGTCTGAAAATGGTGGATTGCATCACCAGTTTTATTTTAGACCCTTGATGGATTTGATTGGGTTCGTTAAGTCTTAATTAGGGCTCATGGTAATTCGGAATTCTTTCTTTAATTTTATTTCGTCAATAATTGTGTTAGATAGCACGAAGAAATAAGGATCAAATAAATTACCACTTAACCATTTAATAAAACCAGTGCAGTTTGTCTCCATTTAAATGAATATAAACGAAAATAATTATGAAATAACGTTTATTGTAGTGAAAGTTCAACTTTATCCATTGTGTAAAATAAAATGGAACAGTCATTTAAAGGGGTGCTTCAGACCATCAAACTGAACAACTTTTACTATGGGACCAACACTGAAATTGCGAAAAAAAAATCCGCTGTCCCATACAAAACTGCAAACATAACTCGACTGAAATGGAAAGCCGATTTTTTTTTTGCGATTTCAATATTTGTCCCATAGAGAAAGTTGTTCAGTTTGATTTATTTTATTTTTATTTCGTTGGAAAACCAAAAGCAATATAATACAGTAGTTACATGATTATAAAGCAGAAAGGCAATAACAGGTTTTCACTCGTAGGTTGATGGTCTGAAGGACGTGGTTTAGGTAACTGCTTTAAGTAGTTTAAGAAGCCCATTTTATGTTACACCCTGTATTTAGTTGTCTACGCGTTATAATTACCTAACGACAAAACTAAATAAAGCTATTTGTATTATAATTTACTTTTAAAGTTGTATGTAGTAAGAAATATACCTATGAATCAGAACATGGATACGCTATAATCAAATAAATAACATATAATACAATTTCCACGCTTAACTTTTATCCAAAGAAATACGAGAATACAATTTATCTTAATTAAACAACATCGGTAGTTTACTAAATTCACAGAGGCGGGTGGGTCCATGTCCATCAAGGGCTAAGAAAATAGAATTAGTCAGGCCGAACCGAACACGGCAAGGCTTTTACTATTGACACGACGATGCTCGATGGATCCACGTTCGTTTAGTGTATTAATAAGTTTAACAGGGTCAGAATAGAACCCAGGGAAAGTGGGGTTCGATGTTTGGACAAAGTAATGTTTGAAATACTGGGTGACTACTCTACTATACATTCATTCATACAGAAATTCTACTATACATTTTAATAATGAAAATCATTTGTGAATTTATGACAGCATTTTTCTTTTTCTTCATATACAGGGTGTTAACTTAAATGCGTTACATATCAAACAGGTTGCTTCATACCATCAAACTGAACAACTTTCACAACGGCGCCAAAATCGAAAAAAACTATTCGACTCAGATAGCTGATTTTTTATTTTTTTCGACCTTGTCTCCATAGTAAAAGTTGTTCAGTTTTATGGTCCAAACTCTAAACGAACCCTTTAAGTATAACGAGGTATTTTGTTACATTGTAGAAGCGATTTGGGCGGACTTTTGCGCTGTGGCCTGCCCCGATGTGACTTGTCGTAACATGCGCTTACCTTTAACGCCAAGCTAGCATTTCACAATCCTCTGGCCTAAAAAAGTTACTACAGAGCTTTATAATATTCCCGGACTCCAGTTGAAAATTTCACAATACTGTAAGTGCTAAAGCCGTTGACTTGTCACAAGAACAGATAAAGACAAACTTGAAAGCACAAACAAAGAACTCTTACTGCAGTCAAATCCTTATTCATTCTACCCAAGTTAATATTCCAACTCGAACTTGTAAATACCTAAACTGATTAACAAGTCTGTCAATTAACATTTTAAAGAGACCGCCAAGAGACTGCTGAATAATCTCTGCGAAACTTAAGAGCTGTTTCAGAACGTTGTGAATTATTAAAACTTAATTAACCATTGTAGATTGTGTGGTAAACGAATTCGGCTAATTTTAAATGCTCTGGTGCTGGTGGGCTAAAAATGTGTAGGTAACATTAACATACTACCTACATGATCCTTTGCAATTCCTATCGTAGTGAAGTGACCAGAAACTTATAAGCTTCTTCTTTTTATCGTGTGGCAGCAAGGTCTGGTGTCAGAGTTTTTCAGACCGCCTTACGGCTTCTGACCGTGGTTTTTATGTAACGACGAACGAACTTAGCTTTGACGGCCCGGTAAGCTTAGTCGGTAGTGAACCTGCCTGCTGTACCGAGGATCACTGGTTCGAATCCCGTTAGGGACAAATATTTGTATGATGAATATGAATACTTGTACCAGAGTCATGGATGTTTGTATTTATATAATGTATTCTATATCGGTCTCTAGTCATCATGTACAAGCCCAGGTTAGATTCTGGTACTTTAAATGTGACTAGATAATTTGTGTGAAAATGTCCAAGTTATTTATTATTTTTATTATGACTACTTGTCAACTAACATTATTTTTCAAGTGTGCAGTTTTAACAATAGCAATAAAGTTATGATCATATTCAGAATGAAATTTATCAAAAATGGTGATACGTAACTAGCCCTTGCCGATTATACAGGGTGAAATTGATATCATTAGCATCCTTTTACCCATCAAACTGAACAACTTTTACTATGGGAGCAAACCGATCGGAGCAAAAAAAAAAATCTGAAAAAGAAAATGTGACCAACATTTGAGTCGCAAACTCGCGCGTCGAAATTGCAGTTTAGTATGGAACAGCTGACTTTTTATTTGCTCCGATCGGTTTGCTCTCATAGTAAAAGTTGTTCAGTTCGATGGGTAGACTCTTAGTTTAAAAGGATGCAATTTCACCCTGTATATAGAAAATTCCACTAGTATTACGGTACAAACAAAAAATTATAATAATAAAAATTCGCAAATTCTTTCGCTCTTGTTCCCCTTTATTTAGTTTTAAATTTATCTCGCCCGAACCGGTATGAAACAGTGCAGTTCCTTGCAAACAATATCTACCATAAAACAATAGCGTAATCGAGTTATCGGTTGAAGCTGACATGAAAAACAACAGAAGGGGAAGCTGGATGAAGTTGGCAGTTGTTTTGAAAATCGAGTTTCTCAAGGGTTTGTGATAGGACTGATAGGTATAATTTATGATACTGTAAGCAATAAGTGAAATTTTATATTAGGTAATGAAGAATCTAAGAAATTTTGAAAGTTATGGAAATAAGATAACAGTCATCATAATTATTATTTTAACCTCAATATAGTTTTTGAATGTAGTTTCTTTCTGTATTTTAAGTATTTTCTGTAAAAAGACATTCTGCGTACTCACGTGTCACGAATGGGTGCCATTTTCAGAAATAGGTAAAGATCATACCGACACATTAGAGTACTCTGTGTAGAAACTTTTCAATATCTATCAGGTTCCAATTTTATTAAACTTTTCGTAGTTATATTGCAGTAATTGTATACGTCATCGCTTATTTTTTATGGCATTATCTATATTTTCTGTAAAACCAACGGTGTCAGTATCACTCAATAGATAAAATGTTGCCGACCAATAGGGGGAAACCGAGAAAATACAAAATCGTTTTTGGGGTAATTTAACGACGAAGGATGAACACAGAAATGCTTTTAAATCATTTCGCTCCTGTCACTTCTAATATCAAATTAAATTACGATTTGTGAACTAGGGTTTTCATATTTGGGTCATCATTCAATTTTTCATGCACGATTGATGTAGAATTTTTAAGTTTGGAGTTAGGTTTAATTAATATTAAAATTTTCACAATAATGAGAATATCATTGAATGTTAGAAATTTATTTTTGTGCCCGATCGGATCCGTATAATGTATTTGTTATGTTTATTTTCTACGTTATAAATTTTTATGGTTACAAATGAAAATTATTTGTTTTCATACCTAAGGTTCATTTTGTTGCTATTTATTGGAATATATCTCTTTATAAATGGTATTAACGAAACGATGCTAGAACCTGGATTCTTTTTTCTTTATCCTATTTTATCCCACTGCTGAGCGAGGGTCTCCCCCGTCATCCACCAAGCATCTATATTGGGCCAGCTCCATCCCCATCACTGAAGGCATTTAGGTTGTCTTTTCATTTCTTCAACCTGGACGGCGATGACGATATCAGGTATACAGGTCGTTACAAAATTAGCCCACATTTCCGTATGCATTCGAATGTACCCAGAAAAGATGCTTAGGTTCTCGGAAAAGAACACGAAACTCGTTGAAAATTTACTTTATGCAGGCATATCGTATATGTCCTAGACATTTGGTTTTTTGAGTTCCTTACTTTCCTAACTTTGTATGCCACGTGCCACATGGCATACTCAAACATACTTTTAAGGCCCACCACACACATACGGAATTGCAATCCGGAATCCTGAATCAGGATTACGATTTCGTATGGATTTTCCCCCTCCACAATTGCGTTCGGAATTGCGCAGCTGTCAAATCCAATACAAAATCACAATCAAAATCAAAATTGGGAATTCCGGTTTGCAATTTCGTATGTGTGTGGAGGGCCTAAGTCTGTCGCCTGAGTTGGATCGTACAAGTGAAGTACCTATACGGTAGTACTAGTAATAAATACTATGACTCTGTGCCTATACTGAGATTTGGAGTATGTAGGTATGTACCTAACGGACAATCTTTTCCAGAACAAACAGGTATTTTCGAAACAAATCTAAAGTTTTCTAGTCACGTACGCTCGTTCATTTCGATCTCCTTTTAAATTGGTTCTCCAACATATTGAGAGGTGATTGCCACTTATTGCTCGAGAATAGTCCCTACCGAGTGATTTTGTTAGAAGTTTGGCTTTTATGCTCGGGTTAATGTTGAGTTTTAAACGGTTTTGCTAAGTTCAACAAATTGGAGTACGATGTTCGTTATGTTGGAATTGTTAGGATCATAGTTATCTCGGTTAGAGTTAAAGTACCTAACCTATAATTAACCGTTTGATGTAGCTAAAGTGAAATTCTTAAAACCACCACAAAATTCAAAATACTGGCTTTGGTCTCCTCTTTCGAACAAGGGTAGAGGACCAAGTTATCCTCCACCATACGCCATTGCAGAATAATGGTTGTGCCAAAGTAATCAGAGAATGTTTGCCGCCTGAACAAGCCTCATACTTTACTTGTTATATCCTTATTCGTTATTCAGTAATATCCAGAACTAATATTTGTGTAATTCGGCAGGTCAATCGTTAGATACGTGCGGGGGTGATGGGGATCATAGTGTAATTTTACCTCATTCATCATCATCATTAGCCCGGTAAACCCAACTGCTTGGTATATTTACCTCATTGTCATACTACAAATGACCACATCATGGAGAACATAATTATTCTGATACATTATCGGCCTTATTGCCGCCTAGCTCGTCGGTATCATGCGTAGATATGTTTGTTTGTTGTGCTTTACAAGCACGGAGTAATGCCTTCGCTTAAAAATCATTGCGTTTTTAAATTATTTTACTAAACCGTGTAGATAACACTAGCTTGAATGCCGTGTAAAAATCATACGCGATAAATATATAAGAAAAAGGATATAAAAAAATATTAAATTTGAATACTTCTAGGTGCTGCTACATTTGCTTTACTATCAAAATGCTACTGACTCTAAATACGATGCGTCTGGGCCACATTGTAAAAACCTCATATATTTTGGTACACCGTTAATAGCCCAGTCATTTTACGGAGTTTTGTTAGGCGGGGTAGGGAGTAATTATTAATTGGACTTTTAAACTGTAACCGGCACCATTTAGTGACAAAAAGACTATCTTAAAACATATTAAAATAAAAATCGCTACGCAATATAGAAATCAAAATTGTGTTTCCCGGAATGCTTTTTAATTAATATTATTAATACCAATGCACTCATTTGACTTAGATTTAACAACATAAATTATTATTTCGCAATAAAATAGGCATTGAAATTTAAAAAATGAAGTATTTAGGTATTAGAAAAATACGAATGGATTTTTCAAAATCTTCTAAGTAGCCAAAAATATTTACACCACGTTTGAAGTATGTAATAGTGGTATAGCCTTAAATATGTGAAAAAAATTTACCATAAGGTTTTTTAGAACGAGATAATAGCTAAATTTTAAAATTGGAACTGTTGCTGACGTTTTTTTTTTTTTAATTTTGGTACATTTCTAGGCTTAAATTGACTCTTCAATATTATACCGAAAAAAATATCAATTATTAATTAGTCCCGGCTCAAACCGTAAAATTACTGGACTATAAAACGTGCCCACTTTTTACAATGACGTCAGCAGGCAACCCCTTTTGAAATATTGGCAAAATATTGGTAAAGCCCTGTCTGAAGCAGACTGGCGCGAGAGCCCTATGGAATATTTATGATCAACCCACTGCACTGAGGGGCTGACCTGCTTTAGAAAAACCTTTACGGTGGTATCTGGCGCGGATGTAAAAATATTGAGTTTATTTTGCGGTTAAAAGTGAAAATCTAGGTTACAGTCGCTTGCAACTTTAAGTATACAGGTGTTCAGTACATTTCTCACAAGACATCCCTACATGCCTGTATATTTAAAGATGCAGACGGCAGATCATACAAGCATTCTCATCTACATATCATTGAGAGATTAATCTACATGCAATACATATACAGGGTGTAAGTGACAGCCTAGCAAATACTGAAACGGTGAATTCAGACCACCGAACTGAACAACTTTCACTATGGAGCCTACCTCAGGAAACGCGAAAAAAAATCAGCTCTCTCATACATTTTAGTCGGGTAGGTGCAGCAGTTTTGTTTGGGACCGCTGATTTTTTTTTCGCGTTTCCTGAGGTAGGCTCCATACTCCATAGTGAAAGTTGTTCAGTTTGATAATCTGAGTTCACCGTTTCAGTATTTGCTAGGCTGTCACTTACACCCTGTAAGTCAAGATAGACAGTCGAAGAGTCGCGTGGCTAGAGGTCTCTCGAGTAGACGTCTTTCGTTCGGCTCGCGATTTAAATAGCCACGCGGCTCCGTCATTTTATGGCGGTTTCGTGTGTGTGTTTTTGTTTAAAAACAGGGCTTTGAGATCGCCATATCAATTACCGTACAATGAACGTTAACTTGAATTATAATAATATCTTCAACACTTGATACTGGCGAAATCTTTAAGGAAACGCCATTTTATAAAAATAGAATAGAATAGACAGTCGAAGCTACGAAAGCGTAGAAAAAAATTGCAACCAGTACTGGCCTCTAAACCCTGTGTATACACAGACATAATTTGTATGACGCCTCACGCACGCCAACCTAAGAAAGTTGACCCCTTTTATGTTTTATAAAGTAGAAGCATGAGGCTAATTCTACACATATACTTTTTCTAAGACATAAGCATGTATCTATGTAGGTACCTATGTAATTCTCGTATTCTTTTCTTCATATCGAATATTTAGCATTAGATATGAACGAAACAGACAATTTTATATCAAAAACTGTATCTGTAATATACATACAAAAAAGTGTATTACATACAAGTAATAATTAAAACTCACCTCAGAGACCTTATTATCTAAACTATTATAAAACTGTAACAGGAAGTTTGTTTGTACATTGAAGATATTGTCAGTCTCAGTCTTGTCGAGAGGCCATGGTGCAGCGATTAAACTTAGCCCTTGAATCTGTGTCCAACTGGGGTGACGCTAATCGGGTTAGTTTCAACGCAAATAAAACACAGGCGTGCCTTTTCTCCACAAAACGGAGTCCCTTCGCTTTGACTCCGACTTTCCGAAATGTGTCTATACCGATAGCTGATCGCCTGGAGCTCCTTGGCATTAACATATCGTCCGATTTGAATTTCGGGCGGTATATTGAGTCCATGGCAAAAACCGCAGCGAAAAAACTGGGCGTCCTTTCGAAGGTCAGACGGTACTTCACACCGGGACAGCTTCTACAACTTTATCAAGCACAAGTCCGATCGTGTATGGAGTACTGTTGCCATCTCTGGGACGGGTCTGCCCAATACCAGTTGGCCGCGTTGGACTCAATCGACAGGCGTGCCAGGAAGCTCATAGGTGATCCAACCTCGGTGGCGAAGCTGCAAAGTCTTGAGCATCGTCGCAAGGTAGCCTGTCTGTCTGTTTTTTATAGGATACATTTCGGAGAGTGTGCGACGGAATTACACGATCTAATACCTCCGTCTCCCTTTCATCTGCGAGGGACGAGACGCAGGCTGGGTTTCCACCCTTATGTTGTTGACATACCAGCAATTCGCACTAAGAAGTTTGCTTCTTCTTTTATAATGCGCACGGCTAAAGAGTGGAACGTACTGCCTGCGGACCTGTTCCCTGAGCAATACAACTGTAAAGTATAGGGCTAGAAATGATACACGAGCAACCATTCAACAGGAGCGTTTATTTCGGACTGTCACGGCTTCGTCCTTGGCCGTTACCCTCACTTTGCTACATAATTATAAACGTCAATACATCACACTCCTCCACACTAAATAAACAACAGTAATGCACCCACTTATTCTTAACAATTAGTTACTTACAACTTACATAATTTCTCTTACTGTATCTAACTATGACTATAGACTATATAAGCAACGTTACAAACTGTATACTCTTATTCTATTTAGACTTTAGCGACTGATATCAATTACCTCTTATTACAATTAATTTATACTCTATAATTAGGTTTCTTATTTAACCTACACTGCCTAACGGGTCGAGCCTGGAGCGGTACAGAGGGAGGGGATGTCAAAGGCACTGCCGACACACTCCCTGCCTCTTCCCTTCTTTCCCCCGCGATGGCCGCCATGCCACCCGGCGACACCGACCCTGCGCTCTGTCCCGCCCGGGCCGCAGTCCCTGTTGATGACGGCAGCTCTGCTGGTTCGCAAATCCGATCGTTTGGTTGAGAATTTGTGCTTTGTTGCTGTTCTCTGTTTGGCAAGGGGCAACCGAGTGATAGCCTGTTAGATCGTCTCTTTAACTGGTCTACATGCCTGTGTACTATGTCCCCGTTCGTACCTACCACTGTAAAATTACTTGGGCCTAACTCCTCTGTGATCCTACCGGGTCCCCATTTTTCTCCCTTGAGATAAAGCCTATACCATACATCCTCATTTGGCCCGAGCTCCCTGTTTACCCCTCCAGCATACTCTCTCTGTTTGCGTTGCGCTTCCTGCATCCTACTTAACCTATCCGGCTTTAAAACATCCAAACGAGTACGTATCCTTCTCCCCATTAACAATTTCGCCGGACTTTCACCCGTCGTCGAATGCTCTGTATTCCTATAGTACAGCAAAAAGGTACAAAGTGCCCTATCTATATCATCTTTCCCTAAAACTGCCTTCTTAATTACCCGCTTCAACGTTTTCACTGCATTCTCCGCTGCGCCATTCGACGCTGGATGATATGGTGCCGTAAATACGTGGTCAATACCGTTATTCTTTGTGAAACCCTCGAATTCTCTGCTCGTGAACGGCGGTCCGTTGTCCGTGACTATCTGCCTAGGTAAGCCGAACCTACTACACAACTCGCTCAACTTACTTATAACTCCTGTCGCCGCCGTGCTAGGAACATTAAATACCTCCAACCATTTCGATGTGGCATCCACCACTACTAGGTACGTTTTGCCGTAGACGGCCATAAAATCGAGGTGAAGACGTGTCCACACCCGGACGCATGGCCAGGAGCGCGGCACGTGCCGTGCCGGCGCGTCGGCATGCGCGGCGCACGTCGCACACTCGCGGCACATGCGCTCGACCATCTCGTCCACTCCGCCCCACCACACGTAGCTACGTGCTAACGCTTTCGACTTGACTATGCCCATGTGGGGCTCGTGTATCATCTGTAACACTCTTTGCTTACATCTTTCCGGAATAACTAACCTATGACCCCACATGATACATCCTAGTTCCTCATAAAGCTCGTTACGTCGATTGAAGTAAGGTTGCATACCTACTACTTCACACTCCGGTGGCCAACCATCGCGAACATAACTTAAAACCCTTGCCAACAATGGGTCCCTGCTCGTTTGATGCTTAATCTCCTTACAATCTAGTAATAATGCCTCCTGCGCAAAATGTAAAAACGTCTGCTCTTACGTCGAACTCCGACACTCTGCCTATCGACATTGTATATGATTTTAAAGTTCACTTATGTTCCGATATTGACCGAAAATACACAATTCACACGCGTTTTTTTTTCTATCCTCGTTAGCCACTGTAAAGTATAGGGCTAGAAATGATACACGAGCAACCATTCAACAGGAGCGTTTATTTCGGACTGTCACGGCTTCGTCCTTGGCCGTTACCCTCACTTTGCTACATAATTATAAACGTCAATACATCACAACAACTTGGGCCTCTTCAAGGCGAGAGTGAATAGGCACATTTCTAGGTAAGCATGCTACATCTTCGGCCTCATCGTCACTTAACATCAGGTGAGATCGGGGTCAAATGCTTACCTATCAGACAAAAAAAAAAAAAAAAAAAAAAAAAAAAAGATATTAACAAAAAAAATGTTACGATCTGGTTTTTAGACATCCCTGATTCCATATCACCAATTTTTGATTGTTTGTCTGTCTGTTTGTTTGTTTGTTTGTGTGTTTGTTTGTTTGAGCGAGCATCACGCAAAAACTACTGAACCGATTTTGATGAAACTTTTTTGTTTGATAGCTAATGATCTGACTTAAAATCTGGTATATAATTTGTGCGTACAAAGTCGCGGGTGAACGCTCGTCCTTTTATAAAGTTGTATTGTTATCTCACATCATCCCACATCCATCACATATAACTCTTAAAACTTCGTAGAATAATCGTGAATTCGTAATACACATGAAACGTAATTCATTTTATTCCCCAATTCTCATTCTAACCTCCATTCTACAACTATTAGTTCCAGTAATATTTTCAACTAGTCTTCCACATTAGAAGTCCCTCCAATCAAGCTATTTTCTACCTTACGGCATAGGCGACAGAGTTACGTTAGATGACTGTGTAGAATAAATGGTTGAGTCGTGCGGCTATAAACATTTCAGTGACCGTACTGTGAGATTAAACCCATGTTATTGTACTATACAGGGTGGAGAGGAAAACCATATAAGTTTGTTACATACAGAATTATTTTATTTTAGTATTTATTATCTGGATGTAAAAGTTGATGTTACACATTCAGTAATGTGTCCTCGTGACATTTACAATATAGGCTCCTTCTTAATATGCTGACATTTTTTTTAAGGCGATGATAAGACGATCAAACTGAACAACTTTCTTTATGGCACTAACATTGAAATCGAAAAAAAAAAATCAGCAGTCCCATACAAAACTGCAAACCTACTCGAGCCAAATGTATGGTACAGATGATATTTTTTTACGATTTCAATGCTGGTCCAATAGAGAAAGATGTTCAATTTGATGATCTGATCATCCCCTTAAAAAAGTGGTTCAATGTTCTATTTCTTTTGTAAATTATCTACTATCTTGCAATTTAAATTTAAAATTTTTAACCTATAAATCCACAACCTATAAAAACCGGGTAAAATGCGATGAACCGGGTGAAGTATTTACCCGGTTATTTAGTTTCGGTTCAAAAGCCAGTTTTTTAGGTCGTAATTTAAAGGATCGCCATTGTATTTAGTGCTAGCGTAAATGGATGGTGCAGTTTTTGTAATTTCGCACTGGCTTTTGTTTTAAACGAACGTTTTGGATACTACCTACCTAGCTATGATATAGCAATATGATTGACCAAAATGTCTGTCTTGCCAATAGGTATGTTACTCTATGTAATTCAATATTGTAATTATACTTTGTACATTTTGTTTCGTTTATTAGCTGTGTGTTATAATAGAGTATCTGGTCTAGAGAGATGCCAACCAACGCGATGAGTACGAAACCTAGTGTCGCATTACCACCAGTACCACGCGATAGAAAGTATTTTGTTAGCTCGAATGTGCTCATTATCCATTGTGATATCAGAACTCAACGTTCGAATAATCTTTAGTACTACGCAAGCATTGTAAACTATTTACACATAATATCTCGACTGGCTTTCAGCCTCATAATATATTGAATCCTTACTGTCGCGAGCAATGTGTTCCGTTTTTGCGCATATTGCTGCGACACTGGCCCCGCCCCCTTTTCACATCTCCCTTTAGTTTTTGTGATCTGTGATCTGGCCGCATCTGCTTTGCAACGGAACACTTTCTGACGCGGCGGTAAAGTAAAAAAAAATACGTCAGAAAGCTATACAGGGTCCTTCTTTATATGCTGACAATATTTAAGTGGATGATTAGACCGTCAAACTGAACAACTTTAAGAGAGAAATATTTGTATCTGCTCTATGATACGATACTCGGCTCAGACGAATCTAATTAGAAAGAGATTCATACTTGGACATGTTTCAACAATTCCGTCGTCACCATTCAAACGATATCTCACCTCAAGAGGCACGCAAATAGAACGACCGGTTCAATAACCTATGAGCCACGTGAAACTAACGTTGCACGTGAATTCATTCATGGAGTTTTAATTTACCTTGAGTCCTGGATTAACTAGAATGAAGCGATTTATGAAAATTAAGAAGAGATAAGAGGGATCGTAGCTATGGAGGTAATCAGAAGTATCGATCTATCTTTCGTATAGGACATAATAAATACAGAGTCCTTCTTAATATGCTAATTGCCTAACTGCCTCCGTGGTCTAATGGTTAAGAGCATTGGGCTCTCGACACGGAGGTTGTGGGTTTGATTCCCACGGGGGACACCTAGTGATATGTCACTTTGTGCGTTTTTCCCCAGTTGGTTAGGACATTGCAGGCTGAATCACCTGATTATCTGAAAAGAAAAATGATTCCGTGCTTCGGATGGCACGTTAAGCCGTTGGTCCCGGCTACTATCTCGGGTGATAGTAGGCGTCACATAAAAACCACGTCAGAGGCCGTAAGGCGGTCTGAAAAACTCTGACACCAGGACTCTGCCCATACGATAAGAAGAAGAAGAAGAATAAGATGATCAGACCATCAAACCAAACAACTTTCTTTACGGGATCAACATAGAATGTTCCATACATTTGGGTTGGTTTGCAGTATAACATGGAACAGCAGATTTTTTTGCGATTTCGATATTGGTGACTTAGAGAAAGTTTTTCAGATTGATGGTCTGAGCAACCCCTTAGACGGATTAAATAGTCAAATGTTGACGGACAAAACGCCATAACAGTCTCAAAAGATCATATAACTTTGTATTACTTACCTTTTTTTTAACTGAATCAAAACAATATTAAAACAAATAAATAGCCCATACCAATTTGTATATTTCTTTGTTACAGGTACAAAAGAACAATGTTGTGACAGCGCCTCACTATGATCACGGATACCTAGTGTTGTGAAAGTGTCGATAGTTTTTATCGATAAAATGGCGCGGTTGTTGCTCGCGCTATTGCTACCGGCGCTGGCCGCTGCGGCCGCGCTGCCTAGTGATACGGAGACGTGTAACCCGGACAAAATGACGGTTTATCGAATGGTGCTGCACACCTATTGGACCAGGGAGAAATTTCCAAAACACTACCCCGATTGGAGACCACCAGCTCAGTGGTCTAAGATTTATGGTAAGTCAAATCTGTATTTATTTTCAGTTTTTCCTATGTCATAGTTGTATGTCATGTCACACGTCATAGTTAATTTTGCAATGTTTTTGTGTTAATTGACTCATTTAAAACATTATAAAAGAGATCCTTGCTGCAACTATATAGACGCTCTAGTTGACAGCCGTAGTAGCAGCAAAATTTTGGGGCTTTCCGTAAACCTCAATTTAAGGTACATGCTCTAAGTACTTTTTTAATTATTTTATTAAAATACAAAATTTAAGGTACATTGAGACATGACGTACAATTCGTAAATTGTTGCAGCACAATAAAAATCATAATTGTAAAATTCCTTAACCATTCTGTAACATCGGAACGTTTAAAAGTTCGCGCCCGACGAATAAATTTTACTTCATTGTGAGAATTCGTCCGCAATAACCAACAATGAATAAATTATTTCTGCATTTACATACCTTAGCTTTGCTCTGAGATAAAAACTTTTGCTAAATTTTCTAGAACCATCTATGATTAAATATTTCTAGGCTTTTTTTGCGATTATATCGGTAAAGCAAGAAATTTTAATTAAAATGCATGAGAAGGATTAAAATAGAACTCTTTGATGAAGCTCAGAATACCGCCAGCCTCAAAGTATCTGAAGATGAGATGAAATGATAAAACAAAAACACTTTGAATGATTATTAATTTAAAATATATTAATTATAGTTTAAAGGTGCTTTGAAAAACCATTACGATATTAATTCATCGCAGAAATAAAATGACACAAATAATTCTCCGAATAAATTATTACTATGATTCAGAATGAATCAGTTTGCACTAAACAATGTATACAGTAATTCAGTATGACGTTATTATTCGTTTTGCAGTCGGTAGCAAGTTGATAAATTGTTACAGTACGCATCGTGTCAATTGTCGTTGATACTAAATTTTTATTCAATGTTGATGTCGGACGACCATTCAATTAATAAAATATAAGTAGTACATGCTAAATTGTTTTCGATAGCGTCAGACTTCGCATTTTTAAATTTGTTTGAATGTTTTTATATTTTGAAAGGAATATTTTGTTGCACGAGACAAAAATAATAATATGAGAGTAAAACTATAATTTAACAAAATAAAACAAATATAAATAAATAACGCTCATTTCCATCGTAATGATCCCAAGAAATAATAAAACGTATAAAAATAATGCAGGCCCTGAAGTTGACCTGAAGATTCTTTAGATTCTTTATTGTACACAAAAACATAATTATGAAAAAAAAATTACAACAAGTCGTGAGACAAGTAAGATCTTCGATTTATAATCATCAATTTCATATTATTAATTATGTCGGTTAATTAAGTATAAATTTAAAGTTAGATATTCGACTAGATTTGATATATTAACAACTAAGAATCAGTAAATTCAATATTTAGAAATTTATAGGTACTACTGAAGTCTGTCACCAATAATTGGATGGATCACTATTTTATTCACATTTTTTACTCATAAAGTGACATAATTAATAGGCTATATTTTATCAATATAATAAGCATGCTTGTTCCAAAATCTACGAATACTTTTTTCCTAGTATTCAAAGAAACAAACGTTTATGATTAATCTGTTCCATTAATAAACTTCTTCAAAGCTAAAGAAAAAGCTATTTCAAGCCCTAATTATAATAATAAATATATGAAACCAGTAGATCAATAGGCATCTAAATATAGGGTTACAGGGTAAACTTCGAAAGTCGCGGTAGTTATCTGGATCTTACTGTTACATAACAATGTAAATGTACGTCTTATAAGTTGATTAAGCAATGAAGATTAAAACTAAAAAGTACCGACAGGCTGAAAATACGATAAAAATAATGACATATATTTATTACATTTCAATTGTTTTGCCATTCGATTCCGCTCCCTGGTGATAAAGCATCTAATGCCTAGTCTAAGGAAAGACAGTCAGTATACGTGGACACTTAATACAATACTTTTCGTATACTACATTTTGCGCTACTGTTCATCTCTCTGCCCTGTGACTTCTCCTACCAACCTAAGTGTCTGTTGGGCAACTGCCAAAACCAAGCGTTAAAATAGACACTTATCGATAGTGACAGGAAACAGGTCAAAATGACAACACTATTACGTTACGGAAACATATTTGAGAAACATTGCAACTGCAGCTCAAAATTATTGTAAATAACGGATTGAAATAATATTATGTATGTTATGTATAAAACTGAAAATAAATTATTCTTCAGAAATGACAATAAAATGGTCTTGTTTTGGTTCAGAATCTTAACTTAAACAAAGTCTGAAATACGTAAAGCTTCGTGGTGAATCGAAAAGTAGTCGATGTCTATCTACTACTGAAAACCGTATCAAAATCTCTTCAGTAGTTTCAGAGATTAGCCTATACAGACAGACAGTGATGAGTGATGACACAGAAATTGTTATGTAAACAGTAAATTGTTTTGAGTGAAGCATTTGATATTTTGTTCCGCGTAAGATCTACAACAGGAATACAAACAATTTCAAATCTACACAAGAATTATAAAGAGAAAAATTTAGTCTGTTTGTATGTAGGGGGTAATCTCTGAAAGTACTGAACAGATTATAAAATTGTTTCACTTATAGAAAGGCACACCATTCCTGAGTAACATATGTTATAATATTAGTTTAATACGCGAACAAAGTCGTGGGCAAAAGTTATCACAAATGAAGGCCTAATTTGTTTTTGTATCCCGAAATTGATAAGCATAGTATACATAATAATTGTGGTGAATCTAAAACCGGAATTATTAACATATTCTCTGACATATTATAAGAAATCTTTGAAGTCATCCGTAATTGGGTAGTAGCACAGTCATTTTACGGTTTGAGCCTGGACTAATTAGTAATTGATATTTTTTTCGGTATAATATTGAAGAGCCAATTTGAGCATAAAAATGTACCAAAATAAAAAAAAAACAGGTCAGCAACAGTTCTAATTTTAAAATTTAGCTATTATCTCGTTCTAAAAAACCTTATGGTAAATTTTTTTTGCACATATTTAAGGCTTTACCATTATACATACTTCAAACATGGTGTAAATATTTTTGTCTACTTAAAAGGTTTTGAAAAATACATTCGTATTTTTTAATAAATACCTCATTTTTTAAATTTCAATGCCTATTTTATTGCTCAAAAATAATTTATATTGTTAAATCTAAGTCAAATGATTGCATTGGTATTAATATTATTAATTTAAAAGCCTTCTGGGATACACAATTTTGATTTCTATGTTGCGTAGCGATTTTTTTTTAATATGTTTTAAGATAGTCTTTTTGTCACTAAATGGTGCCGGTTACAGTTTAAAAGTCCAATTAATAATTACTCTCTACCCCGCCTAACAAAAATCCGTAAAATGACTAGGCTATAGTTTCATTTACTAATGTTGATAACTAGTCAAAACATTCGATCAAACAGTTACCTAACGAAATTATGTAAAAGGTAAATTAAATTGTAGAGAGATCTCTTTCAAAACTTGAACGAAACCTTTGAAGATTGACCGAAATAATTTTAATTATGCCTCCAAATCTTCTGTTTTGAAATAAGTTATTTTATTAAAGTAAATTTTATTTATTAAAGCCTACGTTACGTTAAAGCAAAGGGTAAACTTTGACTAATTAGGGACTTGGGATTTACAGAGGCTTGCGACCGACATACCTAATTTACCTGACTGCGTCACTTTCCGAGATGAATTTACGTTAATTCTAAGAAATTTTCAAGTTAACAAAATGCTACATCACAGAACTCGCAAATAAAAGGCTAAAAATGTTTCTAAAATTATACTTCTATCACAGCAAGAATATTTGTATTTTATCACATTTCTGGATAACTTTTTCTCTTATATTTTAGTTTTAGCCTAACATTTTATCTACCCCGCCCATTGCCACATTAGTTTAGTTATTCTTTGGGCTCTGGTTCTTCAGCGAATCTCTTCATTTATGAATCGATCTCGCAGGGAAACTCCGAGCATAGAGCCTCTGCATCGCCCTTTGGGTGACTCAGCCTTTTTATGAGGCCTTGAGTAATCGACCACGTCTCAATTCCGTTTGTCATTACTAGCAATACACACTGGTCAAAGACTTTCGTCTTGAGACACTGCAGTATTTGGGATGGGAATAAACTACGTAGCTTCAAATACATAGGTACTTACTTACTGCTGGCTTAGGGACCCGAAAGGATGGTTGGATGGTGGTGGTATGGGGATAGTGGGGGGGATGGGATGGGTTTGTTTAGGGATTCTGTCCATCTTTGCCTCCGACCATCAAACACGCCATAATAATACAATTTAAATTATTTTAGCAGATCTGCTTGGTTCCCAACATAAAATAGATTAAACACTCTTTAAGGCCACCTATAACCACTTCTTGTGCTATTTAATTCGTAATATATTACTTTATGACATCATAATTATAATTATACATACTTGCAGCGTTTACTATAATATGTAATTGACTATGGAAAATAAAAAAGGTTATACTTACGTCAGATTCATAAAGAGATATGACAACATAACAAGTATAATATAATAATTATAAAAATATATATTATATTATTTATTATTATTATATATTATATATATTTTTAATAATAAAAAATAAATATAATAGCAGTAGTATAAGTACTAATATGAATTGATTTGTAATCATTGATATATAAATTATTTACCTGTTGACTAAATATTACCAAAAATCTTACGAATAAATAATTTTCATTCATTCATTCATTCTTCAAACGCTGATGTTTCGTTAAGAAATTCGCTACAAGCTTATACAAAAATAGGTCATTATGGCATAATGAAACCCTGAAACAAATTAAGTTTGTTAGTCTTTTTGTTTCAACTTATGAAAAGAAAAAATGGATATCTCCTAATAGTCTCTATTGTATTTCATTTAAGTTTCACAGCAGAATAAGCTTTAACATCAACAACCAAGAAGTAATGCCGCAAACAACTTTTACATCAAAGTGCTACTTTGTCAATGCTATCTAGATACCTTAGTTATTTGTAAGGTTTTCCTAACAAATGAGAGAGGTCTTGTCGGCTCTGAGAGTAAACAACCATTCATTCTACAGATGGCCCAGAGCAGCGATACGTTGCTACAATAACAACTCTAACAAATAAGTTTATTTGTTAGATGAATTGCTATTGAGATACGGGATTTTTACGTAGGAAAGCATAAGTAAATGCCAATGTTTTTTTTTCGTTTCGTTTAAAAGGTAAAGGTAAACAAGTGATTGTTATTCACAATAATCTTTGATTTATTTATCTTACTAATGCACAGACATGAATAAAAAGATATGTTTCATCGATGCTGTAACATTTCTCTAGAAGCAAGGTTTATTTATTTCTTTTCATCATTCAGTTACACTATAAGCTTATAGTAAAACAAAACATATAAAACACTTAAAAAACTGAAACTTAAGACCAGCTGGTCTTAATTCTAATAAGTTTTTTCTGACTTATTTTAGGTTAAAGGAAATTCTATTCTTACATTTTGTGCTTTAAAAGACAACGGTGGTTTGAACTAAACGAGAAAAAAAATTAAAGAAAAATCTTTAAAAGAAAGTTATTTAGAAAATATTTTAATACAACTTCCGAGACCAAGTAAAATTTTTTATTTATCCAATTATTATTATCAACATCCTATTGATTACATTACGACTATAACTAAAATAAAAATTTCTCAAAGTTGTATTTAACAAAAGAAACAGATTTGCTTAACACACAAATTGATACCCCAAGATTATCCATTGTCTCATCCCACACGAGACTAAATTGGCTACATTTCGTCAGCCGCTACGTGTAAATTGTAGACGTTAGAGGGAATTGGGGAGACGATATACGATATCTTGATAAGCCATGCGGTAATCATTTTGAGAGTTATTCGGTGTCTTTTTTCTGGAAGAAAAAAAAAAGATTGAGTCGAAATGTGTTTATCGATATCGATATTGCGATTTTTTACGCTTCGTCAGGCACTAGACGAGATGGAAATTTATTGTGACTTTTTAGGTGAAAATGTAATCCGATTCATATTTTCTTACATAGGTACTAAAAATCACGAACTTTAATACTTTAATAAACAATTTTCGCATTAGATACGTTCTTCTTCTTTCATGTCAATTGCATGACAGTCAGTCATTACATACGTTGAGTTCATGTTAGTACAACCCTCATTATTATTCCCTACAATACTATACTCAATTCCAAATAGCAACGAAATTTTAAGGCTATTTTGAGTTACAGAAACAGAGAATTTACTGTAACTAATTCTTAGACCAGCTTTAGTAACGTCCAAGATATGTCGGATAGTATATCTTTCCGATAAATACATTATTCTTGCTAATCAGAATTGGCCACAACACTAAACAGGAAACGGAAAATCTTTTCCTCCTTACATGAAATGGAGTATAGTCTCCTACTGCTTTACACAGTGTTCATTCGTGTTTTTTTATTTACGACCTGATGCCTTATTTCAGTTCGATACTCTCCAAAAAAACAATAAAGGCCAGGCCACACAGAAGCGGTTTTGTGAGAAAGCGGGCCGGAGGCGGACCTGCGGGAAGCGAATATCTCCGGACTCGCGCGTATTTCTGTGTGGTAGGGTACATACAAACTCGAACATTACCACCACACCACACCATACACAACAAAACACACAGAAAACCGAGCGGGTCCGGATATATTCGCTTCCCGCAGGTCCGCCTCCGGCCCGCTTTCCCGCAAAACCGCCTCTGTGTGGCCTGGCCTTAAAAGCTCTTTCACAAATTTTCTCAGTTTGACAACTGTAAATACAGTTCATTCAAACTAAGTCTTTTCTATTCGTATATTAGAAAGAGAACGTCATTGGTAGTGCCTAGAAATGAAAATGTCATGAAGCGTGGGGTTTTGTGGAATGAACACAAATATTTGAAGCCGGTGTGTCATTCACGAACGGCTGTGGTTGGCGATCAGCTATCACTGATTATTCACACCTTTTATGTTGCTCTACGGCGTTGTTTGTAGTTTTCCTTTCTCAAAACATTATAGTTTGTTACACAATTTTCTTAGGTACTGTTTCTTTTGATGAAATGCACCTGAACACAGCAGTTGCAAGAAGAAAACCATATAGGATAACTTTCATCTACCGCTATTTTTTTCTGCGACCTTTCGAGTTGTGATTTGTGTTTCGATATGCGCTTTCTGGGTAAAAGGCCGATCCACGAACTAAATTCCTTATGCATTTATAACATTTATAAAGGGTCACGTTTCCATCAAACTGAAAAACTTTCTTTAACGGACCAAGGTCAAAATCGCGACAAAAACTTGATTTTGGAACATCTGGATGTTCCATATAAAACTAACTGCAATCAACTGATTTTTCTCTCGATTTCGATGTCGGTCCCATAGAGTAAATCAACGATTACATTACCCAACATCTCTTGCCCATTTCGGCATACATTGCTTGCTTTGATTGCTACGCTGGTAATGTATGCCAAAATCGGGTCCGACCAACTGCAAGTGTAATAGCTGCTTAAGTTGTTCAGTATGATGGTCTGATGTTGGGCCCTGTATAGTTTCTCTCATCCTTGCGATGGGACGTAGAAAGGTTGACAAGGTGGATTGTTGAGCAATGTATCAACTTGCTTCATGCTTACTTCGTTACAAGAAGTAAAAGAACTCAACCTTCTATATACTATAAAAGGTGAAGGTATAGAATCTATAGTATGCATAAAATACACACAGACACAATATGACCCGTGCATGAATAGATGTAAATTCCACTTGGCACAAGTTCACTTTTCAGTTCAGGTGGAGTGTGAAGAGACGGCTTATTCATGAGGCGAGACTTCGAGCGCCGTATAGGAATTTATTATGTCACTAAACAGATTCTGATTATGTTATATTTTTAGTTGTGTTGCTATCGATTTTCATTACGCGTTGATAAAATGGAAGCAAAGCCTGAATATTCATAACTTTCGTAATTATGAACATGTTAATTTGTTAATCAGAAAATTCTATGTAGGTTATTAACAAAACTAACCCAGTTGTATACAGTTTTGTTGTGCAAACTATTAATGGCATACCGTAGACCCTTAGCTCTATTGTCGTCTACCTCCGTCTGACACGAGGGGGTAAGGTAAACAATTGGAGGGGGGCACGAAGTACACTGTATGTAGTACTTTGGTAGTACTATACTCTATTGGTATCTTTACCACAAACATAGTACTCTGTGCCCAAATGTCCCGAATACAATTCTTTGATTGTATTTAGAACGAGCGTTAGCCCGCGACTTCGTCCGCACAAATTATATACCAGATTTTAAGTCAGATCATAAGCTATCAAACAAAAAAAGTTTCATTTCAAGATGAAACTTTTTTTGTTTAGTAGTAGTTTTTGCGTGATGCTCGTTCAAACAAACAAACACACAAACAAACAAACAGACAGACAAAGAATCCAAAAATTAGTGATATGGAATCAGGGATATCTAAACACCATATCGTAACTTTTTTTTGTTAATATCTTCAATGTACAGACAAACTTCCTGTTACAGTTTTATAATAGTTTTGATAAACAATCCTAAGTAGGTCAATCTAATGGTGCCTTCACATAGAACCCGCCGACGCAGAAGGCTGTTTCCATATAATTTGTATCTTTGGCGCCTTGTCCGCAGGTTCTGTGTGTAGACACCGTAAAATCCATAGGTTGTATACCATATTTAACGGACATCGGTTGATTTGTGATCAAATTAAACTCACTCATATTTAAATATTAGTCAGGGTTACACTACCACAGATAAAATGAACAATCCATTTTATGTGTCAAATCAAGTGCGTTTTGTTTCATGCTGAATACACAGTAGTATTTTATTTTCTATATTTATACATCCCATTTCTAAATCAAGTGCGTTTTGTTACATGCTGAATACCACAGTGGTATTTTATTTTCTATATTTATACATCCCATTTCTAAATCAAGTGCGTTTTGTTACATGCTGAATACCACAGTGGTATTTTATTTTCTATATTTATACATCACATTTCTAAATCAAGTGCGTTTTGTTACATGCTGAATACCACAGTGGTATTTTATTTTCTATATTTATACATCACATTTCTAAATCAAGTGCGTTTTGTTACATGCTGAATTCCACAGTGGTATTTTATTTTCTATATTTATACATCCCATTTCTAAATCAAGTGCGTTTTCTTACATGATGCTGAATACCACAGTAGTATTTTATTTTCTATATTTATAAATCCCATTTCTATTCTTGCATCTAAGATACAAGAAGCTAAATTAATCTTGTTGTTATATGGACTATTTTTCTTGGAGAAAAAAAAAGAAATTAGGGAAAAGGCCGAGGTCCGAGGAAAAACAAGACCATTAGTCGTAAGGTGCGCCTGCTCTTAATTGCTATCGTTAGCCGAGATATATTGAACATACCTACCTATTTATGTTAATATTGTGGACCTTTTTCCCGAGATTAATTTCTATACTATGTACTGTTTTAGAGGATGTTTCGAGAATCAATTTGAATTTTTTTAAGACAGACACATTTCAGAATAGTAATTATTGTCATTTAAGTAGATAGATCCATAATAATTGAGTCTGAATCAGTGCAAAGTGGAGTATAATAGGTACCATAGTATAGCTATACAGTCGCCATCAGATATATCGTAGCATACAAGGTGTTCAAATATTTCTGAACAATGCTAATTTTCAATAAATTCCTTACAGTAATTATATCTAAACATGTATTTTGTCATAAATATCTGAACAGCAAATTTTTAATAATTTTTTTTTAAATTGAATTGTATTTCAACGGATTAAGGTCTTTTTTCCTATACAACTCAGATGTTTATGATCAGTGATCACCCTGACTGCGTTGATATATTTGATGTTCTGGGCGTTCAGATATTTTTGATTGGTTATGTGTAAAGAAATTATTGAAAATTAGAACTGCTTAGAAATATTTAAACACCTTGTTTGCTATGATATATCTTATGGTGACTGTACAGTGAATGTGCTTGTGAGCGTTATATAATTATTTAAATTTTTATTCTTACTACCCTGAAATCAAAACAAATTTCCCGCTTTTGAAACCGCTAAGACATTCCTAAGGCTAGTAAATAAATAAATAACAAGAGAAAGAGGTGGAGTTGACCCAAATAAAAATAAAATAAAATTGTAGTGACCATTCAACAAGTAAAAGTATTATCCCTTTCTCATTTTTAATCGTCTATTTATAATATCGTGGCCTGGTTTTTGCCACTGACTCATTACAATACCGATGACACAATTGTGAAGCATTGTAAAATGAAATTTCAATTACCTACTTTAATAATTTATAGCATTTAAAAAGCTCTACATAAAACGCAACAAGTTTTATTTTCACAATCATAAATTTTATATAATAAATTGTTTAAGATACTTTAAATCTTATTTTCTTGACAAGCGTAAATACGAAACATATTTTATCTGTATTTGTCGTACAAAATGCGCATTAGTTTTAAACAAAAATTATTTATATTACTGCAAAAAAATCACACCAAAATTAAACATGACGCGCTAAATGAATACGACATTAATCGAAATGTCACAGAAATAAAACGGGCAAGTTCGAGTCTGGTCCTTAATAGGGTTCCACATTAATTTTTCAATATACAGGGAGTTACATAGAGCCATGGTCATATTTTAAAAGGGCATCAAACTAAACAACGCTCATTATGGAGCCAACAACAAAACCGCATGTAAAAATCTGCTGCTCCATAGAAAACTTAAAAACCAAATGCATCGTAGCAAAGCAACATTCTCTTGTGCACTAGTCGTGGGTGGTGATGGCGGTAGAGGCTGATTACTAAATAATCATTATCATATCAGCCGATGGACGTCCACGCTATACATAGGCCTTCCCCAAAGATCGCCACGACCTGCCGCCTTAACCAGGTCGTCGGTCCACATTGTGGGGGGGGGGGGGGGGGGGGCACTTTACGCTGTCCGGTACGCGGTCACCACTGGAGAACTCTTTGGCCCCAACGGCAATATGGCCCATTGCCACTTTAGTTTAGCAGTTCTTCATTCTATAATCATCATAATCCCTTCGAAACATCATCATCAGCCTATATGCCGCAGGGCACAGATCTACTCTAAAAGAGGGGCGTACGGGCGTTAGTCCACCACGCGTGCCCAATGCGAATTGGTAGATTTCACATACACATTGGAATTTCTTCTTCAGCGTATTCAGGTTTCCTCACGATGCGATGTTTTCCGTCACCGTTTGACAGCAGTCTGTAATACGTAAATGAGTTTGAAAAAAGTCATTGGTACATGGCATGTTGTCCGTGCGGATTCGAACCCGGACCTCAAGATTGAGTTAACATACCCCACGCGCCACCGATGCTCCCTTGAATAATACTGAACCCTGAAAAGCAGTAGGTAATCCAGAAAGTCTAAAATAAAGTAAAACAATTCATGGGCAGTGTTTATCGCACGGTTTTGTAACGATGCCAGTTGGCATTCGGCTACATTTGAGTTCAGTACTCTCTGTGATATCGCGTGTGAATCATACGTTATGTAAACAACGTTTGCATCGGAATCGGCTTTTGCAAACTATTGAAAAGATACTATACTATAACTATGTATCCTGCAGATCTGCTGTCTGTGTTTAGGGCAACCCTGAACGTTACAGTGTAGGTACTATCGTGGACTTTTCCGCCTGACCACCACTAGGCTCATTTTTGCTTGCATACTAAAAAATAAAAGCGCTGTAGACAGCGCTAGAGCGGGGCTAGAGCCCCGCCCTATTGATGTATAGACCAATGAATCAATAGTTTCCAAACAATAAATTATGCACGAAATTAAGCGATCTGCATGAAAAAAAATTTAAGTGATCAGACGGAAAAGTCCGCGATAGTACATGTTGAAAAAATCTTATCGATGTCTAAAGAAAACAGTATTAGAATTGTAATTAGGCTTTTTAATCTGGTTATAATAATTTTTTAAGTGTTTACTCTTGGATAAGTTATATGTTAAGATTGACAGTCGAAGCTACAAAAACGTAGAAAAAAATCGTAACCAGTATCGGCCTCTAAACCATAGGGTTTAGAGGGACATAATTAGTATGGCGCCTCAAGCACACCAACCTAAGAAAGTCGACCCCTTTTGTTTTATACGGTAGAAGCATGAGGCTCTTTCGAGGCATATACTTTTTCTAAGTGTTTACTCTTCATACCCCATTTGGGCATTTTTCATGCGTAATTATATGATACATACAAATATAGGGTGTAAAGTTAAATGCGATACATAGGTACGTTACTTTAAATTTAAAGGGTACTTGAGACATCAAACTAAAGAACATTTACTATTGAATTAACAAAAACTAAAACGCGAGAAAAAATCTCATGTCCCATATAAAACTGCCGCACCTACCCGGCTAAAATGTATGGGACAGCAGATTTTTTTTTCGCGATTCCTGAAGTAGGCTCCATAGAGAAAGTTGTTCAGTTTGATGGTCTGAGTTCACCGTTTCAGTATTTGCTTGGCTGTCACTTACACCGTGTAAAGTAAAATAAAAATAAATTAAGGCAACCTCATTAAAACTTAACCGTCGGTTCGAAAACAACACAACTGTAATTTTTCAAAGGAATTTGTTTATAAAGTAATTAGTTACCTTTGCCTGTAACTTCATGCCGTGATTTAATAAAAGTTCATTAAGGAAGCTACCGGCACGGAATATTATTCAGTATTTTTAAGGGTTGCCAGATTATGTTACATTTTCTTAATCTACCACTAAAAGCTTTTATGTATAAAACGTGTTAATTTATTTACGCTTTGTACATAATTATAATACTAAGAAAAGTTACTGTAAAATATTTTCTGCTAAATATTTGGGACCAATTAGATTCAATTTGTCTCTGTCACGAAATTGTTATTTAGCTGTAAGTTCTCCAAAAATGAAATAAATAAAAGTAAAAAATAAATAAATATTCTTCATTATCGGAAGATAGAACTACTTTTACTTTGGTATCAATATCTATGGAGAAAACTTACGGATTTTACGGTATCATAATTTACCATCTATTCAAATCTACGTTACATTAACTATAATGTTCCAGGACTAACCTTAAACTTAAATATTATTATCTGAAAATGAAATACGTCACCCTGGTATTTCATGATTTATGCGAATCAGAAAGTAGCAAGATTCTACGGTAGGTTATCATTATCAAACATGTTGGTCCTGTGAATTTTCATTCACGGTGAACCAGGCGAAGTTATCAAGGTCTTTTTTTCCGGTTGTATTTGACAGTGTACTTGCATCATCCATATCATATTTTTCCACCAGGAAACGAAAGTTTTTACAATTTTGGAACTAGGCATAGATATTGATTTTATGTTATTGTCTAAATATGACTGATGAACTCTGTGTCCATGAACATTAGAACCTACTCCTAGTTGAACATAGAGTTCAACTATGGGTAGGTTGACTTTCAGTTATCGGTACCCAGTTAATTTTTTTCCACGAATTTGCAAAACTTCTTGAATACAAGTTTTTCTGATCTGGCTTCTCATTCGTCTTCATAAACGCACTTACTGTACTATAATATTTAAACTATGAATTCTGTTCATTGACATTTTTAGAAGCATTAGAGCGCTGCTACAATTTTTATATTCGACCAGTTGACAATATATTTTTTTACGTAGCCTATTCAATGTCCCACTGCTGGGCAAAGGCCTTTTAATCTCCAATCCTCTCTATTATGTGCAACAATATTATTAATAGAAAAACTCTTTATTGTTTGAAATAATCTTGAGCCATTGACCTAAAAAGCATTTTAAATATAATTAAAAATTAAAATGTTTCTTTAAAAATTGAATTGCTGGTCCAGTAAGTAGACTAATTTTCATGATCAAATAAGCGTTTCCCGGAAAACTCTGGCAACCCTTGAATGAGAACTGGAGTGAAAAAAAAACTATTTAGTTTTAATTTTACAAGCAACGATTTAGTTAATAAAGCAGCAAAACTAAGCAGTGGAAAAATTTAATGTTTTCAATGTCTGCATGAATTTCCCACCTCCCTATTTTTTTTTATTTACTAAGAAAACCAACAGCCTTAAAATAAAACAGAGTTGAGCCCATATGTGATCTGTGGTTCAGCCATTCATACTATCATAAAATGTGTTATTTATATAATACATATAGAACATTGAGACTAAAATAGACCAATTATAGGTTTCCCTAGATTAACATAACAGTTTAACAATAGTCAAGGAATAGAGAAATGAGTTTAAAAAAAGCAAAGAGAGAATTTAAAGGTATTGATATACCTAAAGGTCATAGAGGTAGGCGTAACCATAGGCGTAACATACTTACTATAGAATGTAATAACTATTTATATGATAATTCATAAAGATAAGAGTAGGGCGATATACAGGCTGTAAGGAAAAGTATCATTAACCTTGAAACATCCAATATACATATTAATCTATGCTTAAAACCACATACTCTACCTAGCAACTTTTACTATGAGAGGAAATAAGTCAGAATAAAAAAAAAATCTGCTGTCTCATAATACATTTGAGTCGTGTAGGTATTGCAGTTTAGTATGGAGGAGCTGATTTTCTTTTTGCTCTGTCAGGTTTAATTGCTCCCATAGTCAACGTTTTTCAGTTTGAAGGGTAGAGTATATGTATTTTAAAGGTTAATATACTTTTCCATACACCCTGATACGTCATCCGAAAACTACTTGCTATGTAGGTACTCGAGCTATAGATGGGTTGCTTTCAAAGAATACTAATTACAATCCTCTTTTTCTATGAGGTTGACCGATCTAGTAATTTACGCAAGCCCAAAATAAGTGGTTATATTAATTAGACAAGTCATAAATATAATAATTATGTAACTAGGCAATTTACACCGCTAAATAATTTGTTCTTTCCACAGGTGTGTCACACGATCGTTCATACGTTCTATTCCGCTTGGGCCGGCGAGTGCCGCTCCCCGTCCGGCAATTCGCCGAATCCGGACGTTCGGACGCGCTCGGCTCGGGGCCGGGAACGCTCGACGTGTTTGGAGCACCAGCAGTGACGCAAGGCGTTGGCAGGACTGAAGCAGAATTCTTTGTTGACGGAAATCATTCCAGAGTAAGTGAATTTTGAGTTCGATTTTAATTTGTGTTCCGTTCAGTCACTTCCACAGTCACATAATAACCGTATTCACATTTTAAAGACATTTAATTTAATCATTCACATTTAATTCCGATCCGGAATTTCGAATCAGGATTTTGATTTTGTATAGGATTTGATATCTCCGCAATTCCGCACGCAATGATGGAGGTGGAAAATCCATACGAAATCGTAATCCAGAATCGAAATTCCGTATGTATGTGGCGGACATTAGAGCATAACAACTGTGTATTGAGTCTGTTGCAGCTAGCCATCTTTCATATCATAGAGTAGTGGTATACTTTGACTAGCTTGAATAGAATTATAAAATCTGGAATCATTCATCAATTCTCAATCATTTAAGAGTGTAGGTAAATGATTCCTTGATATTTAAAACGTTTGTGAAAAGCATACATGAGCATAAATATAATCAATCCAAACAGCTTTTACATAAGTAAATTACCAAACAAAAACTTATAAACTATCAAGCTTATTGACGTTGATAATATCACTGAAATCCAATTGCAATAAACCGGCACAAAACGAAATGTTCGAGATAATTTTACAATTAAATTTTCGAATCGATTGTATATAAGCAAAATACTTGCTACAGAAATTGCCGTCATGGCGTTCCCTGTGCAAACAATTGCCGAAAATATCGTATTTCATCACTAATTAATGCCCCAGAGAGCAAACAACAATTACGATACGTCAGTCCGTGTACGAACAAACAAAAAATCGAACTCGACTCGAATCGAGTTGTAATAAAAGGGGGATTTTTATCGTATCAGGCATCGTGTTTGAATTTTATTGGCAGTTAGGGCAAATTTCAGTTGTTCACTGTTTTGTTCGTGTTCCGTGAGTTATCTTTATCATCTTAATGATGGGAAAAGTTATACTGAATGGTTCTAAGTGGTACATTTTTGGTACATTCTTCAAAATACCTTTGTTGATTCCACAAAAATATATATAAGGATTCATTCAATGTTCACAATTTGTATCTTCTGTAAGCAAAGATTACAAGTTTATAAAATTTATGTAGCAGTCATCAGCAAAAGACTCAGATAAATTAAGGAATTTATCTGAGGCAAAAGACAATGAACGTTAGCACAAATAGATATTACACTAGGTATGTTATACCGTTATGTCGCGCACCGGTATGGACTTTCCACTGAAGCATTTTTATGCCATATAATTCACGCTGACACGAAAGAAGAAGACGATGTTTCAGATGTTACATGAAACGACGCTAAAATTAAAATCACTAAAATAAAATAACAGCAAATAATAATTTATGTACAGTACGACCACGACCAGGAAAATAATTCCGCTTGTCAATCTTCATTTGCGCAGAGCAGTGCAAAATCGGTTATTCTCTATCTCGCTCCAACTCGTAATAATAATCGTTATAGCAGACTTATGGATGCTGCGGCAGGGAAAAGGGCGCGAAAGCAATAAGCTAATAGCGGCAAGATGTCACGTCTGATCATGTCTGATTGGTCAATATAATTTCGCGCACTTTTTAAATTTGTCAACTGCGCAGGTACACACGGCGACACATCGAGCTACGCAAAACCAAATTAAGCTGGTCGACGTTATACGTTATTCACCCTACGTGCGGTCAGCTTATATTGGTTTTGCGTAGCTTGATGTGTCGCCGTGTGTACATCGGTGAGACTTATAAACCTGGTACTACTGTAAGTTACTGTTGTCATCATTTACTTTTGATGTAGACTCTACAAACTTATCTTGAGAGCTTCAAAGGAAAATACCAATATTATGTCTTTAAAACTAGTACTATCAACTCATAACCTAATACAAAGGTAAGTGTATAACCTTTATCTAATTCCCTTAAGTATCCAAGTAACGTAATTAGGTCAGGTAGACCGAGAACTGAACGCTAAACAACCTGTTTTGCGAAGTAATTGTAAGTTATCGATTTCAATATAGTGAAACATAAACAGTAAAATAACGCTTTTGCTTTTATATAAGGTCTAACAAAATTAGGTGAAACTATTTTAAGGGGATGATCAGACCATCAAACTGAACAACTTTCTCTATGGGACAAATATCGAAAGCGCGAAAAAAAAATCTGCTGTCCCATACAAAACTGCAAACATAACTCGACTCAAATGTATGAGACAGAGGTTTTTTTCTCGCGATTTCGATATTGGTCCTATAGAGAAAGTTGTTCAGTTTGATGGTCTGATCATCCTCTTAAAATAGTTCCAGCTAATTTTGTTAGACCTTATATAACAGTCCATACCGTAATGATTTTTCCCCACTAGGAGGAATAATGACCCACGCTAAATGAATTCGTTTTGTTTTTGGGACAAAAACTAATTCTCTACCTTGACTCCACGCATTTGCAAATCTGCATTCAAAATAATATGATGGCTGCCCAGCAAACAATTTGGTCGTCTTAGGCCTCCATTTATATGACTATTTTGAGTTATATGACTGTAATTTCGTCATATAGTGGTGCTTTATGCGTCTAATGTTCGACTATACGACAACTATACGACCAAATTTTTAGTTAGATGGAGAGTATTGGCGTGAGAGTTGAACAAACAGTTTTACTTTTACGCTTTTTAGTTATTGCCTTAATAATTAGTTAGATTATGTTAGTTCTTTCTGTGAACGGCATTTTAATTAAAATAGTCTTTGTACTTACTTAGTAATCTCTTCTGTCGTCGTCATCACCCTATAAAGGGTGTAACAAAACACCCTAGTAATACTTTAGGGGGTTCTTCAGACCATCATACCATCACACTGATCAATTTTCATATGAAGCCAACATCAAAATCGCGAAAAAAAATCTGCTGCCCCATTCAAAACTGCATTACTGACTCGACTCAAATGTATAGGACAGCTGATTTTTTTCTCGCGGTTTTGATGTTGGCTCCATAGTGAAAGTTGTTCAGTTTGATGGTCTGAAGAACCCCCTTAAGTATTACTAGGGTGTTTTGTCCCATCCTGTATACGTCTACTACGACTATTAGACTTCACATACGCATCCTAATTTCTTTTTCTTCAGCGAATGCATGTTTTATTATCGTTGTCTAGTAACATCCAATCAGTATCGGATCATCCAATAACTCGTAACATTTTTGACCTCTTGTTAAAAACTCTAAAATAAATTAAATAAATCTAAATTTATTGTCCCAACTCCCAGCTTCACCGCAATCGTTGACGTCACCCGATTTGTCAGCATCTGGCGTCGACACATTAATTACTGGACTGTCTGAACATTGTTAGGTCTATAGCCGTGTCTACGTAACAGTGTGCTTATTAGTCCTCCCCTCTAAAGTATGAATTTGATACTTTTAAGATGTTGTTTCCATGATATTGATGATATCTTCTATAGGTACTCAGTTCCGTGACTAACCGACTGACTGACAAGCAACGCACAGTCTAAAACACTGAAGATAGAAACATGCAACTTGGAATATAATATATTCTATAGAGGATGAAGGGTTGCACTAAGAAAGGATTTTCGAAGATCGACCCCAAAAGGGGTTTTCTAAACGCTTGATCGCGCGTTCAGTCGCGGGCAAAAGCTAGTTGACAATATTATTGTCTTTGGTCTGACATAATTGTTGAACTTCCCTTTTAGTACAGTCAGCATCAGAGAAAACTGACCCCTCAATCCTAATCTTAAAGGGGCTTTCTCTAATGTGACCGTACGTAACTCTCTTTGTTCAAATGTTTCGCTTTTAATGTTATCACTTAATTAGTGTAAAATTTGAAAATTACATACTCCGGAAAATTTCCGAAAATGAGTATTGTTAAATCTAATTTTAGCTTAAAAAATTTAGCTTTGTGGGTCTTTTCAATCTAACGAACCCATACGTTTGCTATCTAATAAATTATTGCAGATTACTCTCAAATTGTCGTGTTTCTGATAATATCGGCCAATGCCATATCAATTATAAATGTGCATTCTAATTGGATGCTTAGTATAATGGATGCTCTCGAATAGATACTGACTTAATTAAGTCTCAAAGTTTACAGACAGATTTGAATTGAAAAATTATAAAAAATATATTTTTGCTTGAAAAAACTGAAACTTTAGATTATAATGAACTAAGTTTAATACAACCCTCGCTATATCGTAAAAGTAGGGCCGAACGCAGATGACTTTTTCATCATTGGCAAACCAAAAGATAGTTTAACGTAAACAAAAGGTATATTTATTACCACATCCTTCAAAAGTGTTACCCCCTATATAGCCCAGTCATTTTACGGAGTTTTTTGTAGGTGGGGTAGGGAGTAATTACTAATTGGACTTTTAAACTGTAACCGGACCCATTACCACTTTGTCACTGGACAAAAGGACTATTTTAAAGCATATTAAAAAAAAACGCTACGTAACATAGAAATCCAAATTATGTGTTCCAGAAGGATTTTAAATTATTAATATAAATTTTATAATTAATTAATTTATATTGTTAAATCTAAGTCAAATGAGTGCATTGGACTCATTTGACTTAGATTTAACAATATACATTATTTTTGAGCAATAAAAAATACAATGAAATTTAAAAAATGAGGTATTTATTAGAAAATACGAATGTATTTTTCAAAACCTTCTAAGTAGACAAAAATATTCACACCATGTTTTTAGTACCTATGTATAATGGTAAAAAATGTGCAAAACAAATTTTTTTAGAACGAGAACGAATTCCATCAGGTTTTTTAGAACGAGATAACAGCTAAATTTTAAAATTGGAACTGTTGCTGACGATTTTTTTTTTAATTTTAGTACATTTCTAGGCTCAAATAGGCTCTTCAATATTATACCGAAAAAAAAGACAATTTCTAATTAGTCCCAGTTCATACCGGAAAATGACTGGGCTAATATTTGATCGCAGGTGTTACCAGCAAAACTTTACGGACTATTTAATATGGAAATTAAGATAATGTAGATAGTTAATTTGGGTGAATAAATATTAAGGTGAATTTTTGGTAATAATGGTACAGCAATTACTATCTCAGTTAGATCAAAAATTAAGCTTTTGAAAAAGATAATTTAATATCAATTAGATAGATTAAAAGTTAAGCTGCTAAAAAAAAATAATTTAATATTCTAAGTTGCAATGTCAAGATATAATGTCAAGATAATGCGCCCGGGATTCACCCAGCATTTCTTCATTGCATTCAAAATAATATTTTGGTTACGGTTTTCTTAAGATGTTGTAACTTGACCCTTGTTACAGGTATCAGTGATGGCGAGAATGATCCCATCTCCTGACTGGTTCATTGGAGTGGACAGTTTTGACCTTTGCGTTGACGGAAATTGGCTAGATAGTATCACTATTGAGGTAAGTATTGTATGTCTATCGTTTACCTACGTGGATATCACTGACAGTAGATTGATTTGATGATGATGTTATCGACATAGTAACGTAATACAGGAAGAGCATAATATAGCATCGGAAACTTGTATACCGATTAAACGATTTAAGAATAGTAGGTCCCTAGATTTAAAATTCCGGCATGTGTTCAATACAGTCATGTTATAATACTGTGTTATAATGCGCACAGCCAAGGAGTGGAATGCCCTGCCTGCGTCAATATTTCCGAGCGCTTACAACCCGAATAAAATACGAGTATTAAAAGTAATTGTAGTATTTAAATTACGATACGAGTGAATAGGCTTCTTCTGGGTTAGCTCGCTACATCTTCGACCCCATCTTTGTCCTGAGAAATGGATTGAGGTCAAGAATAAACCCATTTTTAATAATAAAAAAAATACAAAGGGTGGGTGGGTGTCTTGCACCAAAATGTATTTAGGCATAAACGCATTTTGTCTCACATTGCTCATACTGATGAAAGTGACATAATTTAATCTTGTTCAACCTTAAATACTCTTTGGTGCAAACCACCCTAAATCCTAGTATAAAATCTTATTTATAAGCTACGCTCTTGTCGGTGCAGTGTTCGCCGATCCAGTCTCTTTTCCGCTAGTGCGTTGAGTTCATAAAAAGACACAACCTTTTCTTTCCTGTGATCTGAAAAAATATGGAGGATCTATACAAAAGACACTCTCAATGCTTTGGATAAGTTTCTACTCCTTTCTTTTTCATCATCCGATATTTGAAATTATATTTGAAATCCGGATTAGAGTAGTAGAAAAACACCCTTATAGTTAGTACTTAGGAGTCATTTTACAACAGCACTCACTTGCTCCCAGGTGGACCCTATCGACGCAGGGACAGACAACGGGTTCACTTTCACAGCACCTAACTGGCCGACAGCGCCGCAAGGGGTCGCTTACCGCATTACGTCAAAATACCCGTCACACCCAGCCGGCTCGTTCTTCTACCCACATCTGAGGAGACTACCGCCCATTGCTACGTTCCAATTTATAAAGGTAAAGTTACAATTATTATTCTTAATCATATTGCGTTGTTAGTTTCACCTAATTTTAAATCAGACCATCAAACTGAACAACTTTCTCTATGGGGCCAATATCGAAATCGCGAAAAAAAAATCTGCTGTCCCATACATTTAGGTCTAGTAGGTTTGTATGGAACAGCTGAGTTTCAGCTAATTTTGTTAGACCTTATATAGATACAAACATCCATGACTCGGGTACAAATATTCTTATTCATCATATAAATATTTGTCCACGGCATTAGGTATTAGGCAAAGGTAAAGTTACAATTATTATTCTTAATCATATTGCGTTGTTAGTTTCACCTAATTTTAAATCAGACCATCAAACTGAACAACTTTCTCTATGGGACCAATATCAAAACCGCGAAAAAAAAATCTGCTGTCCCATACATTTAGGTCTAGTAGGTTTGTATGGAACAGCTGAGTTTCAGCTAATTTTGTTAGACCTTATATAGATACAAACATCCATGAATCGGGTACAAATATTCATATTCATCATATAAATATTTGTCCACGGCATTCGAACCCGCGACTTTCGGCATAGCAGGCAAGTTCACTCCAGACTGTGCTACTGGGCCGCCGTTATGTTGAATATAGTTTATTATGAAAGGATCTGCTACCTACCTGTAGTTTGTACAAGCTTTCTAGGCGTAGCTTCATCTCATTCATGCTCATTGATATAACTAAATACTATTTCAAGCTCGTCCTCTCAAATAACCGACTCCTGTGCCCTACAAATTATTACAATCAATACGTTCGACAACCCGGTCACATTGTCTGTGCACCAGCGGCCGTGTTATGACAGTGATAAAGCGCTATCGCGGCTAAAGCGATATCGAGTGTACCAAATTATCGAGACGCGCATTCGGCAACGATGATGCTAACCGTACTGACGCGAACGGGGAAGCAAGATGGACATCGCATTTCAACAAAGTGCAGAGATAATGTGATCAGGATTTACTAGTAAATTCTTGCTTCCCGTCCAATGTAGGTGTATGTACTTAAAATAAAATAAATAAATCCAAAAAAATATACACAATAGGTAGCAAATAAGAGAAAGGTAACTATATCTAATTCATAAAGAAGCGGCGAGTAAAGTCATAACAAGAAGTAATTTTGAATTGCAATCAACATTAATGTTTAACAGCTCCGCGAATACGAGCTCTCCGAAGTATTTCACCGCAGCAGCGACGACCGAAGATACGACGTTCTTCAGCTGGACAAGCTTAATCACAACAGTATTGATGTGCTGGACGGGAACCGAGCGTTGTCCATTGCTGAGGAAGTTGAAAGAGCTGAGCAAGCGCCGAGGATCTACACTCAAGGGTCACTAACTACGCCTGACGGGGCATACTCTTATTATTCACTGTAAGTTTTTTGTTTTGTTTAGTTTCTTCATCGTTTTCAGTCTGTAAATAAAATTCACGGTATTTACTTATCAATATCGGTGAGATATCAACGTATTATGTGCCTATATTATGCAAGTAGGTATTTGGTTTTTTGAAAATAATGTCGTCTCGCACGATGGGACTTGAACCCACAACCTGCCAAAACAGGGCTGTGGTTCCGTCCTATTAAGCTACCGAGCCATTACGTCAGCAGCCCTAAAATCTTCAACCGTTTCGTCTCTAAGGGATTTGGCGCTATCTACTGGCGATTTTGGCTGTAAATTGTTAATAATCAATGAGGCTCTAAAGATTTCGAATAAAGGTTCTAGATGGCGTCATAGAGCAAAGTTAGTTCGGCCAAGTCCTGTTATTTCTTCATCTTACCTCTCAGAACGAACACGACAGCCAGCACAACAGAAGAGCCTCGCTCAGCGAACGAGTTACCAACATCAGGGCCAACAGCGAGCGAAAGATCTGCTCTGCGCAGCTTAGCGCGACGGTATCGGGCTAGGCGACGACGCAAGCTGCGAGCTGATAATGCGGATCCCGCCGAAAGGAGGAAGCGGAAAAGAACAAGTTAGTATTTTTTTTTTATTGAATGATGGAGCGCAGTAAGCGCAGTTAAAAAATGGATCATATCAGGAACACTACATTGCGCTCTAAAACACAATACGTCGACGTAGGTGAGAAAACAGCTAGACTAAATTGGAAAATGATCGTCAACGTCCAGGCCGTCCTAAGAAGAGGTGGCGGGATGATGGATGCTTTTGATGACAAGTAGCCAGAGCTTGCCCAGAACAGATATGGTTGGTGGATTAAAAGGGAGACCTTTGTACAGCAGTGGGATGAAAAGGCCCGATAAAAAAATATAAAATTTATTTTTAACATTAACATAATTTTAAAATTGAAACAGAACTTTGTCTGCTTGTACAATCACTTGCAGCTTATTTGGCACAGGCACACATCAGTAGATATCATTACTTGTGAGTTGACTAGATGCAGAATGCACGACTGCACGTTGCACATCTTCTATGATATGATCCTGAAAACCTAACCTACGAAATTTAAAAATGCTAGAACTGCATTAGACTGAATTCATCATCATCCTCACACATGTTATTAGCGACAACAAATATGTTAATCTTTTTATTCTAAAGCAGGCACTTCAATCTCGCGAGAACTTTTCGGCGAGAATTTTATTCTCGCCGAGAACTTTCAAGGAAAATTACTGCGGCTTATGACACCACCAGAACAATGAAGGGCATCCCGCATAACGACTTTTGATTTTGCATTTATCAGCTAGAAGTTTGCCTTAAAATATTGTTAACTCATTGTATCTTGTACGCAGGGCTTCTAGACTGCCGGGTGTCCCAATGGGGCGAGTGGAGCCCATGCCGGAGCGACGGCGGTTGCGTCGGAGCAGCCATGCGTACGCGCCGAATCATTCGCCGCCAACGACCTGGTGGCTCTCCATGCCCACCTACAGCGCAATCAAGGTGGTGCGCCACCAATTGCACCGCGCCCCAACCAGAAGAAGACTGGCGTAATAACCTAACGTAACTCTCTTGTAAAAAACAAAATGGTTCCGTTTTAAATTTCCTCTAAAGTTATTTTTCTGCTGCTTTATAAGTGGCCAGTATAATGTTATTTTTAAATATAACTGCACTTTCCTTTTCACTATCACTTTTTTGTAGTATTTTAATTAGCGTCTGTGTCTGTCCGTCCACTAATGGTATCCTCTGTTTAATTCCATCTTCGTTTCTATTTATTGGATCTGTCATTTGAATGTTGATTCGTGGTGTGTAAAAATTAATTAATAAAATTGTTGTATAAAATTAACTAGTAAGAGATGACTGTCGGTGTTGGGAATAGATAGATTTTGGTTGTTTTTGGCTGTACCTAAGTAAGCTTCTTCCAATATTTTCATTTCTTTGTCAATTATCGTTAGGAGTTATAAGATTTAGGCTAAGTTATCATGAAAGTTTATGTAACGTCTTCTTTTTCTCAATAAAACTATCCTCATGTAAACTAGCACAGAATTCCACCCGAAATGATCAATTAATGAAGCATTTTCACTAGATATTAGCAGTATCATGATATTATTTTTTAATGCTGGCATTTTATTTACACAAATTCTGCTCTAGTACAAAATATTATCGTGTCTTATGCTATAAAAAAAATATATAATAATCTTTCTTTTCATGTTTTATAATAATTTTCACTATCTACTACTAGATGCATGACATACCATGTGAGGAGTATGATTGTGAAGATATTTACTGGTTATTGCATTTTACTAAATCCTAATAATATTATAGGAAATTGGAAAGGAAAACCATGCCATTTGTGTTCTATATTATAGAATTTTCTGAAATTAAAGTGTTGCCAAATACAAGCTTTAAAAAAGCGTTATACAGTGGTTTAAACGAAAAAGTTTTTTGTTTATATACATTATTTACATAACAGTTTTATATTTCTAAATAAAGAATAAAAAGGCAATTTTTCCTCATCGTGTTAATCCGATTTTTACGTAATTTGCAATACAATGTAGATATCTTAATATAGTTTAAAAATACATATCGTTTACTTAAGTGTTCTCTAACTTTGTGACAGTAACTCAATAAAATGTAGTAATTGTTTTAGTCGGTGTAAAATGAATCCAAAGATGCAGCTTTTATTTTTCATACAATTTAGTGTAAAAACATAATAATGAGGTAGATAAGTTTGTTTAAAATAAGCTAAGGTAACAAAGCCTTCTGTGAGATTAAAAAACATTTAAAGATAATGGGTTTTAAAACAAAGTAGCTACAGGGAAATCTAAACTGTAATATTCCATAGACTTTAAACCAGAAATTGTCATTTTTGAAAAATTCCATAATAAAAAAAAGATACACAAAAAGTATAGTACATTTTTATTATATAGTGTCTGTAACACTGAGTCAGATTTTCCTGTTGCTAGATTTTATGCCTATTAACTGGGAATTTATTTTAAGTCTGGTTCTTTAAAAAGATGTAGACGTATTTATAGCTACTAAATAAAAAGAATTCGCTTGATAAATGCCAAAGAAAAATATTAGGCTAAAACTCTTACAAACTTGTAATATGCAAAAATATTTCATTTATGATCCTGTTCTGGATATGTTTTCCCAAAAGTAAAAGGAAAACTTGCTTTATGTCAAAAAAGTATCAAGATAATTATAAAATGAGATTAAAATTAAAGCTATAATATAATAGTTAAAACTGTAAAATAGAGCCAAAAATAAAAGCTGAAAATGTTAACCTTAGTGTAACTATTGGAGTATGTGTATTTTTTACAATGTAAATTATTCTGATTTCAGTAATAAAACATCTTAAATAAAAATACTGTTGTTTAATTTAAAATTTTAAATTAAAGTCTAAAAACACAACCACAACACAACACAACACGAATGCAAATATCATATAATTTTTTCATTCAATCCTGAATAATCCGCTGGTCATAGTTCAAAATAAATCTATGCAAAAAATGCAAAAAATTTGATAAAACAAAACTTCAGCTATCTTGAAATCTTCCAGAATAAGTACCTTTACTCGAACACTGATTTAGGGGGAAGATAGTTCACAAAATTAATAAGTGTCATCTCGAAAACCAGTTGAATCATGATCTAAACTATTAATTATCGAAGATTAACGTTGCTTTATGGAATACCTTGTGTCATAAAATATTAATTCAAGGAATAGGTAGGTACCTAAGTAATTTCCCTTATCTTGGACTTTCAAGTAGGTCACGCATGCCTACGGCAACATTATTGAGCTCCCAACTTTTAATTTCCTCGCGCTCTCGGGAAAAGAACGTATTGTTCGGTATAATGCGATACAAATTAGTTTGCTGGCATCATTCGAATTTCCTGCTAGACTCGCAGTAGCTTGCTTGTTCCTTACTAACAACTTATCTTTAGGATTGTTGTTGCTTCAGAAGTTGGCAAGCTCTGTCAAAAACTTTTGAACATTTTTTTCTGTGAATAAAAGATTTGTGACAACAGTTTGTCACTGACTGCAATCTATCAACCATCACGAAATAGTAACAAAAACAATTTCTTGTAATTTTACTTCAAAAATAGATGGCAGTGCCAACCAGGGCCGGATTAATCACGTCAGGGCCCCTGGGCAATGCACGTCTCGTCTCTCCTTTACCCTTTTATAACTTCCTAAATGAATATTTTTCTACCAAAACACAATTTTATTCACAATTAGGTACCTACGCTGTTTTTTTTCTACATTACGAAGGAAGATCTAAGTTTTCAGAATATCTCTGACGATCACTCGAAGAAACTTTAAAAAAAATTTATATATTTCTCGTGGTTCTGGGCCCCTAGCCAATCCGGGGCCCCTAGGCATTTGTCTACACTGTCTAATGGATAATCCGGCCCTGGTGCCGACCCTCAAGTAAGATGATTAGGTACTTAATTAGTTTATCTTGTAGATAACACTCGGCATTGAAATGATGAAACTCAACCACAAATTAAAAGGAAGATAAATACTAGACATATACATTTACCTACCTCCATTCAAAAGTACCCTTGAGGTAGATCTGCATATAGGGCCCTTCTTAATATGCTGACACTTTTTAAGGGGATGATCAGACCGTCAAACTGAACAACTTTCTCTATGGCATCAACATCTAAATCGCGAAAAAAAATTCAGCTCTTCTATACAAAACTGTAAACCTGTTCGAGCCTAATGGGAGAGCTGATATTTTTTTCGCGATATCGATATTGGTTTCATAGAAAAAGTTGTTCAGTTTGATGGTCTGATAATACCTTAGAAAAGTGTCAGCATATTAAGAAGGACCCTGAATAGGCTAATTATACAAACATGGGTCAGAATTTATATGAAATAGACCTTTCATAAACTGTCTCCTTACATAGTGTAAGCAGATGGAAAGCAGCCCGAATGAAGAGGCCCACTTTTTCATTTAGCATCGTGACCCGGTCCCTACAAATTGGGTCGGATAATTACGTTCCCGGATGACACGGGGACGGTCGACGGTTGGAGAATGTTTTTTTTTCCTCTGAGAAGGAAATGAGGACGTTTTCGTTAGAATTTAATCAGTGTTTTTTTTTGAGACGTCGTTGATTATGTTGGTAGTTTATTTTTATTTTTTAGATAGATAGCGAATTTTTTGAAACGAATGTATTGCTATAATATTACAAAATTAGCTGAAACTATTTGACGGGGATGATAAGACCATCAAACTGAACTATTTCCGCCATTGGACCAATGTAAAAATCGCGAACCTCGAATATATGGGAGAACTGACTTTTTTCGCAATTTCGATGTTTGTCTGATAGAAAAAGTTGTTTAGTTTGTTAGGCTGATCATGACCATCCCCTTTAAATGTATTCAGCTAATTTTATTGAATTTTATAATAAAAATTGTAGTAACTGCAGCAAAAATGGAGGTACTTACGGCAATTTACTTTATACCTTAAGAAGTTAATTGAATTTATGAAAATGGTAATTGTGATGCTCAATATTCAACTAATTGTTCAGTTCATATATTGTTACCTTCAGCTATTCTTATAAAGGTCTGTAGAAAATTTGGTTCCCTTCTTCATCTAATAATCCAATTTGTATGCCCAGTATCACGAGTGCCTATATTTCGTAACCCTTCAATTGCTCTACTTTTCCCAGTTAACTAAGTCATTACAAATGCTAGAATAAACTCTAGTCAAAGTTTTTACTCCGAAGCGCATTCAAACAATTTACCGCACTTCCCTGGCAGTTTCAAAACTTAACCCTACGTTTACAGAATAAATGTTAAAATGGCGTGTATAGAAATTTCCTCAAGTTTTGCTCTGTTTAATGCTATGCCAAGAGTTCGTTACGTAGATAGAATCTTTAATTTCCTCACTTTGCGTCAGTGTCATTCGTTTTACAAAAGGTTGCTAGTTGAAATCGTACCGAGTTTTGAATTTGTATTGTGTAAGGATTAAAAGCTTAGATGGCTACCTACTTCTGCAATTTATTGTTTGCTTTTTGTATAATTTTACCATTTCCATAATTTAGGTTGTATTTCTCTCACGCGTTTTGAAATTTGTAAAGCAAATAGACTAAAAACTTTAGCTACCTACTTAATTATTGTTAGCACAGGTGGAAATTCATTTAGTAGATCTGTGTAAATCGGTATACGAAGGCACGAGAAGAGATCGCCAATAAAGCTTACCTATTAGTATTTTTGGAAATCTCCCCATTTCTACCTGCGAATGTCTTAAGAGGCGACAAAGGCATAACGTTTCTTATGCACGAAAACAATTTTTTTTATTCGGAATTTACGAAGTTGCAAGTTGCAAAGCCTAGCGCAAACAAGTATCCAGTTTTTGGGGATAGGTGGTAGGGATTTAAAGGTGACAAAGTTTGGCTATGGTAAGGAATAAGTCGTAAGCGTTACCTACACAAAATCCTATTCTAAATTAATATTTACCTAGGTATAATAACATTATGAAATTTAAGTATACGAACTGACCATAGTATTAACACTACAATTTAAATTGGTGGAAAATAGTGGAAATTGCGGAATTACCGCGTAATATTCAGTCTTAAATTTTATCGAAAATTGCAACATTTTCATATGTTTTATCGCGATATCTTCGTCCATTACAACCTGGCTACAGATAATTAAGCTAAAATTGTATACCAAGCAATAAAATACATCAGCGCATCAGAAAATTAAATAAAGCACTAAAGTGAGTAATGGATTTCATTATAATATTTTATACATTCAATGTCGAAATTTTATTCAATTATTTATTTTATTGTTCATAAAACTTGATGAATGAGTTTATTTTGGAATACTACAGTAGAAATCTACTTTAATACTTATAAGAAATAAATACGCACTGAACACTAACGCCCATAGGCCTGTGCCCTGCAGTGGGACTAATATAAGCTGATAATGATGATAATCTTCTTCCTATCGTGTGACACATATTAATCTATGATCGTGTGGGCAGAGTCCTGGTGTCAGAGTTTTTTCAGACCGCCTCACGGCCTCTGACTTGGTTTTTATGTAACGACTTCTACGACCAGAGATAGTAGTCGGGACCAACGGCTTGACGTGCCATCCGAAGCACGGAATTGTTTTTCTTTTCAGACAACCAGGTGATCCAACCTGCAATGTCCTAACAAACTGGGGAAAACGCACAAAGTGACATATCACTAGGTGTCCTACGACCTCCGTATCGAGAGCTCAATGCTCATAACCATTAGACCACGGAGGCAGATGCACGGGCACGATGATAATTATATAAAAACTATAGTCCTTTATATGTTTAGTATTAAACTGATGGTTTTAAATTATATCTAGTCAAGAAAATACACTTCAGGGAAAAGAGAGCACTTACTGGATAGCAATCGCTCATAAAAAATCGACAAAAGCGACCTACCTAATTATCGTCGATGTTCTTATTTCGAAAAAAAAAATACATCCGATTGCAGTTAGAATAAAGCAGAAGCCACGATCATTACCACCCCTAAATTAACCAACCAAATTCCGAAACATCGTAAACTTTCAAACGAAAAAAAGGCAACCTAGAAACCCCGAAGCGTTCAAACGAAACAAGTTTTAAAAATTTCGAACCGATCAAAGTTCCCGGGGGCGAAGCAAAAAAGATAAGGGGCCGTACAGACGGTGCGACCGGGCCGTCGAACCATACCGGAAGTCGCTTCCGTTCCGTCGATCGAACAACATTATTCATAGTCTGAGCGCACGAATGAAAACTTCCGCCGCTCGAGATACATGACGAAACTTCGGAGAAATGGCCTCGTTGGTTGAGGGTGGCCTTACTTTTCAAAGAAATGCGAAATTTTAAAGCGCATCCACGCATATCTAATATAATAATTGTTAATTCGTTCGATAGCGAGACTGGCGCGTTACGGAGATTTATGTACACTCAATCATGAGGGTCAGAGTTCGAATCAGTACTGACGACATGCCATGTATCAAGTTTTTGGTTTACTTAACTTATGTACGTAGTTGGTTTACTTAACTTATGTACGTAGGTAATACCGACTGCTTTCAAATGGTAAAGACAAACATAGTGAGGAAACCTGTATACGCTGAAGAAGAAATTCCGATGCGTGCGTGTTGAATACCAACCCGCATTGGGCACGCGTGTTGGACTGAAGCTAGTACACCCTCCTTGAAGGTAGGCCTATGCCCTACAGTGTGACGTATGAAGGCTGATGATGATGATGTATCGTTCTGTGGGGTTATAGATAGCTGGGACGTTTGAAATGATCTACTTTAGATGTTAGTAGTATAATATTGGGCACTCTAGGCCACCTCGTTTCCTTCAGGCTCACCCTGTTCGCCTTCAGTCACTCGTCGACCTAGAGTGCCCAATATTATACTACGAGCTTGAAGGAAACGAGGTGACCTAGAGTGTCCCAATATTACAAAGATATCTTTCGTGAAATCGTTTACTCTTGCATCCACGATGCTTAATTCTAATTCAAAACCTTTCCGATCAAACGCTTTCCTAATGTATCAGTCAGCTGTGAGAGCAATCTGAAAGACTCGCATGTAGTCTGTGCAGATACAAGATTATAGTAGCAGATACCACGTTGACATCGAACACGACAGACGTTATAAATAAATAAGTAATAATGTCTTTAAAAATAGATGATGTTGTGGAAGTAGTTATTGTTAAACGCAATGAATATGGAATTCATAATGTTCAAATAATCGGTTCAGACTATTACGAAGGTATTTTAATACCAATTCTACACAAAAACCAATATGGTACATGGAGTGGAATTTATTATGAAGGACTCAGGGTACCTGCTCGTGTGATTAGAATGAACAATAAATTTATAGATTTCGAGGAAGTACCCAAACCGTGAACGAGCAAATAAGGTATTAGTTATTACCTACAACGACAGGAATATAAATAAACGTTGTTTTCTTACATTACTTTCATTCTTATAAAGACAGCATCCTTATTTGCACCAAAATGAAATTTGTGAAACAAGCACAATCTTTAAAAGTTGAAAACCTATGTATAAATTCTAAGAATATTACTTCTCGTCATGGAAATCTCCTACCGAATACAATAAGGTGCTTAATTTGTGGACCATCAAACTGCGGAAAAACTAATTTAGTCATTGGACTTCTTCTACATGAAAATGGGTTAAATTATCGAAATGTGTATGTTTATTCCAAGACTCTTCATCAGCCTAAGTACAGATTCTTGGAGAAAGTTTTAAATATGGTTCCAGGTATATCTTTCGCAAAATACCACGAAAATGAGACAGTCTTAAGTCCTCAAAATGCTAAACCTAACTCTGTTATAATATTTGATGATGTTGCATGTGAAAATCAAAATAATATAAGAGATTATTTTGCAATGGGTCGTCATAAAAACATAGATTGTTTTTACCTTAACCAGACATATACCAAAATTCCCAAACAGCTTGTAAGAGATAATGCGAACCTTTTGGTTATCTTCAAGCAAGACGATGTGAATTTAAAACACATTTATGATGAGCATGTTAATACAGATATGACGTGGTTCGATTTTCGAAAAATGTGTTCAAAAATATGGAATAAGTCGTACAGCTACTTAGTGATTAATAAAGATTGTGATAAAAATAAAGGGTGCTATAGAAAGAAATTTGACACATTCGTGGTATTCGACTAGTTGATAATACATTAATAGTATATAAGTGTATTGCTTTCTTACGTTTATCATTACGTGGAAATTATTCAAAGCTTAGACACGTTACACTGAATTAAAATGGAAAAATCTATAAAAAGACAAGTTGTTAATGCAGCTGAAGCTGTAAAAAGAAAGGTACGAAAAATGCGTAATATTGAAACTGATAGAGATAAAACACTTGAAAACGTTTTTAAACCAATAATAAATCCCCTTAATCAAATGTTGGCAACAAAGAAACAAAGCACACAGTCAAAAAAAAATAAAGTTAAAAAGATTAAGTCTTTGAGAGATAGCTATTCCGATGCATCGTCATCTAGTGAACCGTATCTGGATAAAACAATCATGAAAAGGAAATCTGACATTATAAATAATGAAAAAGATTTATCAGATGTAAACACAGATGAAGATGATAATGACAATAATAACAGTTTTAATGACCATGATATTAGCAATATGTCCTTTAAAACTGTTGATTCAGCTCAGAATAGTCCTGCACGTAATGCATCATCATGGTCTTTATCTTCAGAGTTTTATGAAGATGTTCCGTATGGTGTTAGGAATGAACGTGGAAAACTTATGATGGGTTCAGCTCGTGTAACTACAAATGGAGAATATATAACAATAGGTGGGCATACGTATGATAACACTGTAGGAATACGTGAACTGATATTCAAGAAAGTACCTGATACGAACTTGATAACTTCCGAAGACATACAAAATTATAAAACCATGTTGATGGATACAAATGCGCATAGACGCGATTTTGATTCAACTAAACCAATAAAGAGCAATAAAGGACGAAAATACTTGAATATTATCAAACCATTATTCAAACTTCGTAAAGTTTCTGTAAGTACTGACGGTAGTGTTGCTCAAGGATCTGGCTTACCGTCTATGAAAAAGTGGAACAAAGATGTGGATTACGTTTACTGGGATGATCCTAACGAATTAGTGGAAAGACTAAAGATATTAATTGCATCTCGAGATGCAGGTAACACTGGACTGGATAATGAAATAATATCGGTTCTAGAAGAGTTGCGTGAAAGTGGAATTATTGTATAATAAATAAAGTCATCATATTTGTTTTGTTTCATTTGTATATTAACTTTTCAATTGATAGGTTCTCATCATGAATATTGATAAATTTGGTCATCATGTTCATAAACGAATGCGGTTATCTGAAATATTTGATTTAACCGATAAAACTTTGATGAAAACAGAAGGAGGAGAATTCGATTTGAAAAAAACAAGACTAAGAGGTGTTAAAATACCTTCGTCAGCTGATGATGCAGCTAATAAAGAATATGTTGATACTGTTATTAAATTATGTTGTAGCAAGGATGATGCTTCGGCACTCCTTAAAAGTATAAAAGCAGACGTAAACAAGGTTTTAAATCACTTCAAAAAGGAGTACTATACTAAAACTGAAGTCGATAAAATTGTAAAAACAAAATGATAAAGCAGCAAATAGTGAAAGAACTTCATAAAGCAGCTCGAAAAAATTTTATACGAAGATCTGTGATTCTAAAAGGAATTGATGATCTATGGCAAGCTGATCTAATAGACTTTTGTTCATTAAAAACCCATAACAAGGGTTTCAAGTTTATCTTAGTTGTAATAGACTGTGTTTCTAAATATTCATGGGCAGTTCCAGTCAAAACCAAGACAAAATCTGAAATAACAAAGGCGTTTCATCATGTATTGTGTACGAGTCATCGCCGTCCAAAAAATTTACAAACTGATATGGGTACTGAGTTTTATAACGATGAGTTTGAACAATTAATGAAATTATTTACCATCAACCATTATTCTACATTTTCTATAAAAAAAGCTTCAATTGTTGAGAGATTAATCAGAACTTTAAAAAACAATTTGTATCAAACCTTTTGCTTGAATGGTAGTTATAAATGGATCCAAGGACCGCTAGATGATGTAGTAAGGCTGTATAATAATACAAAACATCGTATTACAAAATATAAACCAATTGAAGTTACTCAGGCTAGTGAAAATATAGTAATGGGTAACATTAAAAAATCACAAATTTTTATATCAAAACCTGATAGACAGAAGCTCTTTGCAGGTGATTACGTTAGAATAAGTAAATATAAAAGTATTTTTCAAAAAGGGTACACTCCAAATTGGTCGACAGAAATTTTTACAATTAAAAAAGTTAATAATACTATTCCTATAACATACATTATTGAAGATTTACGTAAACAACCTATTCTAGGAACATTTTATAAACAAGAACTTCAAAAAACCAAATATCCTGATGTATATTTAATTGAGAAAATTATTCGGAAAAAGGGAAATAAGATATTGGTTAAGTGGTTAGGTCTCAGTGATGATGAAAATAGTTGGATTGATAAAAAGGAAATGGTATGAACTTAGTATTCATTACCTAATGAGATATGCAAGGAGGAGGTCTTATTAATAAATTAATAAATAATCTTCCATTCGAGTTACACTTACCTGGATATAATTTTTGTGGACCTGGTACTAAACTACAAAAGCGATTATTGCGAGGTGATAAAGGTGTTAATGAGCTAGACAACGCTTGTATGCATCACGATATAGCTTATTCTAACCATCAAGATTTGGAAAATCGACATAAAGCAGATACAGTGTTGTTAAACATGGCTAAGCAAAGACTTAGATCAAAGGATGGTTCGCGGGGAGAAAAACTTGCTTCTTGGATAGTAACTAAAGCCATGAAAGCTAAATTGAAATCAGGAGCAGGAGTAAAGGGTTTTAATAAAGCTGTTTCAAAAATCAAGTCTCACCTCAAAAGGTCAAAACCTAAGAACACGAAGGCTGCAATCAAATGTGCTTATTTTGCAGCTAAAAAATTTCTCGCTAATAACAAGAGAGTTCGTTTACCACGCGTAATACCACTCCCAAAGACAGGCGGAATTCTACCTTTACTACCAATCTTTGCAGGCCTTTCAGCCTTAGGTACACTGGCAGGAGGAGCAGCTGGCATTGCAAAAACTGTGAACGATTATAAATCTGCTCAACAAAATCTAAGTGAATCTAAACGTCACAACAAAGTGATGGAATCTATTTCATTGGGAAAAGGTTTATACATTAAATCACACAAGAAAGGCGCTGGACTGTTTATTGCGAGTTCAAAAAACTAAACGAAAGGTTACCTAAACGAGCCCTTACCAACTTAGATATTATAAAATTTGCTAGAGATATACCGTACTTTAGAGGTGTTTTTATGAAAGATCGATTACCTAAAACGCCTAAACCTATCGAATGTGGTATTGTTAATTTAGATAATTCTGATGGTGATGGAACTCATTGGGTAGCCTATGCGAAATTAAATAATTATTGTGAATATTATAACAGTTATGGTGATTTGAAACCTCCTTTAGAGATTGTTAATTATTTTAATCTCTTCGACATTTTTTACAACTACAAAAGTTATCAAGAGTTTAATACAGTAAATTGTGGTCATTTATGTATTTCATATCTTATAAATTTTTGGAATAAACATATAAAATGAGAAAGCTGGTTTAATATTCAACATTAATATAATGTCTTTCACTGTATCAATAACTGGTAATAAATCGATTTTATCTAATAATTATTATCCAACTTTACAATTAGAAGGTCAATATGAATGCGCTTTATTGTATCTATCAACCTTTAATTCTATTCCTAATATTGATGTTAGAAATAACAAATTTCATTACGGCAATAATGAAGTTATCGAAATACCCGAGGGAGCCTACGAACTCCAGGACATCTGCGATTATTTGAAGGCCAATATAAAAGATGCAGTTTTCAAATTACACTGTAACAATAATACATTAAAAACATCAATTTTTTGTACAAAAGAAATCCATTTTGAAAGAGAAACTTCTTTCGGTCAACTTTTGGGATTTGGAAATGAAACACTCAAAGCAAATATATTACACGAGTCACAGCATACAGTCAACATTCTATCAACGACAGTTGTGAGGGTTGAATGTGACATAGTGACAGGATCTTATATTAATGGAATATCAAGCCATATTATCCATGAATTTGCGCCGAATGTACCACCAGGCTATAGAATTATAGAAATACCTAAAAACATTATTTACTTCCCAGTAAATCAAAACAACGTAAATTGTATTAACATTCGATTGTTAGATATAAATAATAATTTGATTAATTTACGTGGAGAAGAAATTCAGTTATATCTACACCTAAACAAAAAATGATTGAATACAATAAATATATATCGCCGCTAACCAAAAACATCAGTACCATTCGATCTATCGGTAAAGAAACACCAAGAAAGAAAATAAAACTGACAAAAGAAAATAAGAAATTCCTTAAACTAATTGGATTGTTAAAATGAGCATTCTAGACATATCTAGTATTCCTTCGTACGATAACACTATCGACAGTGTTGAAATACATTCATATAAACCTTACGTTATCACTTTTAATAGAAATGATGAAATTCGTATTCCTATAAATCAGCAAGATTTGTACGTACTACCATCAGCAAGTACTTTATATTTGGAGGGGGTTGTAAAAGTTCACCACAGAGAAACGAAAGTAAGGTCACAGAGCGTGCAATTTACCAATAATCCCTTACTTTACTTATTCCAAGACATTCGCTATGAATTAAATGGTGTAGAAATAGATAAAATAAAAAATGCTGGAATAACAACAACGATGAAGTCATTAATATCGATGAACGAAAGTGAAGCAAAGATGTCTAAAGCTTGGGGTTGGGATATTAACGGAACAAAGAACAAACAGAGTGGTGGTTTCTCTGCATCTATACCCCTTTGTAATATTCTTGGTTTTGCAGAAGACTACAAAAAAGTAATAATAAACTGTAAGCATGAACTGATACTCTTACGGAGCAATACTAACCTTAACGCATTGAAATTAGGTTCGGGAGAAGTTGTGGATGATGTTGAAATACATAAAATAGTTTGGCGTGTTCCGCATGTAAAAGTGTCCGATAGAGAAAGGCTAAACTTCCTTAAATTATTAGAAAAAGATCGATCACTTCAGTTAGTATTTCGAAACTGGGATTTATATGAATATCCATTATTACCAAAAACTACTAAACATACATGGTCTATAAAAACCTCATCTCAAATAGAAAAACCCAGATACGTTATTATAGGATTTCAAACGAACAGAAAAAATAATGCCGCAGCAGATATGACCCAATTCGACCATTGTACTATGCGAGATGTAAAAGTCTATCTCAATTCAACTTACTTCCCATACGAAAGTTTAAATGTTAATTTTACCGATGGCAAAATTGCTTTATTATATGAACAATACGCAAGATTTCAGCAGTCTTATTTCGGTCGTAGAACAGAACCGTTGTTGAATTTAGAAGAATTTAAAGAAAAAGCACCTCTGTTTGTCATCGATTGCTCGAGGCAAACTGATAATCTCAAGTCGGGACCTGTCGTTAACGTGCGAGTTGAACTCGAGAGCAACACAGAAATACCTGATCAAACTTCTGCATACTGCCTTATCCTAAACGATTGCATTGTGGAATATAAACCGTTGAGCAATACAGTCAAAAAGATATCATGAATAAGGATATTATTTTCGTAGATATTCAAGGCTTTAAAAATTTTAAAAATGATTTTATTGTTAAAGAACTATCTATAGCTACTATCGAATTTACACAAACGTTTCTTATAAAATCTCCATATTCATTTCATAATTTATCGAATTTTGAAAAGAAACAAATCATATGGTTAGAGAAAAACCGAGGAATTCGATGGAGTGAAGGTTTTATTGACTATCGTGAATTTAAACGTGTGATCATACCATATTTAGAAAATAAAAAAATATTGACAAAAGGCTTGGAAAAAATTAAATGGATTAAAGAACTGTGTTCAACATGTCAAATAGTAGATATAGGAGAAAAAGGATGTCCTAATATTCTAAAATTACGTAATGATTATTGTAAAAACAATATTAATTTTAATTGTATAAATCATACAAAAGAATGTGCTTTAAATAATGTAATATGTATTAAAAAATGGTACGAAGACAATTATATGTACAAGTTCTCTTTGTTTGATTGATTGTAATATTTTTTTTTATTCTCTTTATTAAAATTTAATTAAGCAAATAATGTTAAAAATATAAAATGTTAAATTGCATGTTAGAATTAGATATATGATATAAAAATAGTAAATAATAAATCATTTCTTTGTGAACAAAAACATTTTTTTTTATTTATACCTAACATATTATCACTTATTTTAAAACCTTAGTGAAATTATTTAAACAAATTTTAATTGATAATAGCATGATACATTTTTTTATTTTAATCGCTCTGTCTTACAAGTCTGAGAGTAATTTCATAAAATAATAATACTTAGGTCTAAATTATTACTGAATATATTAAATTACAGATTTTAAAAGCACTAAAATTATACAAAATTAGAATTATTTAATTACTTTTTTTTTTTTTTTTTTTTTTTGTGTATATTTCTTCTTTAATTTTTTTTTTAATTTATTTATGAACATGAATTACATAAACTAAAATTAAATTAAATGTATTTAATAAGTACTAAAGTAAGTATTCCTCTTGCATTTTATTCGCTCCAAACGGTAGTACCTGAAAAAGAAAATATAAAATGATTTTTACACTATTAATAACAACGCAGTATCGAGCTGTAAGGTTGAAAAAATACATAGATACATAATGCCTACACCTACGTCGCACCGTGGGTAGGTTGAGACCTATGAAACAATAAGAAAAGAAAATAAAAGAGTATAATTATGTACTAACCTATTTACTTGTATCTGAGCGGTCTCCCAATTCTCTCGAAATCAAAAACAATGTGTGTGACACTGATTTCATCACAGGATCTTCTTCATCTTGCGCTGCATAAATGGATCTCAGCATTGGTCGACCCTCAATTATTGAATCTCGTTCAACTATTTGATTTACTTCTATCTTGATGGTAAATTTAGGAACACCAAACGTATCAGTTGCAAGGTAGCTAGTGATGACTGGATTCACTGGTCTAGACATTCTGATTATGTTTTTGAACTTTAAGTATGAAATAAAAATGCGGATGCTCCGTACTAAGGTTACTTAATGAATGACGAATAATTTAATTATGAAATAAATAACTTGAGGCATGGAAATTTGAAACTTAAAAACTGCAAAACGATCTATGTCATCATAATCGGTAGCTTCACATGACCGACAAGTATGAACTTGAATTTGCTTTCCATGCAATTTTTCATTACGGGAATGGTTTAACACGTGTAATCACTACCTATACCTACCTATGTGAAAATGATAAAACTATTTTTGTTTAATTAAGGAAATATATAAATAATAATGTAAGTACCTATCTAAGAAATTTAAATCAAGTTTGATCTTGTTTCATTCTTGAGATGAATTGAATATTTTTTTCATAGAACCTGAGGCTTAGACGTGATCTTTTTAGGTAAACAACTCTTTAGTCACTTGCACATAAGCATTTGGAGAGGTCACTTAATTTGTTATTGAATTAAAATATTATAGGTAATCAGGCATTTCGGTAAGTTTAATTCATCTCTTTATAAAATATTTAAACTATACTGGGTGTAAGTGACAGCCTAGCAAATACTGAAACTGTGAACGCAGACCATCAAACTGAATAACTTTCACTATGGAGTCTACCTCAGGAAACGCAAAAAAAAAATCTGCTGTCTCATACAAAACTGCTGTACCTTCACGACTAAAATGGAAATGGGACAGCAAAATTTTTTTTCGCGTTTCCTGAGGTAGACTTCATTGTGAAAGTTGTTCAGTTTGATGGTCTGAGTTCATCGTTTCAGTATTTGCTAGGCTGTCACTTGCATCCTGTATAGGTAAGTACCTCATTAATCCTGCTTAATTACAGTTATCTAATGATTTTACTTTTACATTTTTTTGTTTTCAGATCATGGAGGAAACTACCGTTCCTTACTTTTATAATCAAGATCTCTTGAATAGATTTGATGTAGATTACCCTGAGCTAAGAAACAAACGCGATCATGGAAAAACAAAATTTAAGGAACAAAAGAAATCAAATAAGCGTGTTAACAAAAAGAAGTCAATTATTTCACCTACATCCTTTGTAATTTGCAAGAAACCGGACAGACCTCTGCGGTTAATAAAAATATTAGTCTATGATGTGAGCGAAATTGATTGTGTTAGAGAAGATAGTGCAATACTTAATGCGCAATATGTTGTCACCGAAAGAATGGACGAGATTATGGATCAGACAGAGAGTGTTATTAATAAGATTTCTAAAAAGTTGACAAATTACACTTTGTAAAATAATTAATATTTAAATGATCAGATTTATGGACACTGTAAAATTGTTTCTGTTAAGTTTAATAAACAGTAAAATGAAAATGAACTTTCAAATTATTTACAAATTCCTTCTTCCTCCAAATTCTAAAGTGAAACAATTATAGTTAATTGAAGTCTGAGTATGAGTCGAATTACTAATAAGCTAATAAAGTTAAGTATACATATATATCTTTATCATAATATTTTATTATCTGTCAGCACAGCTAGCATGCCAAAGCGCTTAAACGAGAAAAATGTCATGCGCGCTCTTTCCGGCATACGTAAAATAATAAGGATGGAGGCACATCTCGATTTTTATCGTTTTCTCGGGGCTGGCATGCGACGCCTACTGGTTTTACCTCACCATATTTTTGTGTGATAGACATTATGTCTATGTAGGGAAGTAGGGTACTATAAATAAAAAATGATATGAAGTAGAAAAAATTTTATTATTAGCACGCTATAAAAGTGCTAGCTGAGACATTTAGGCTAGCGTAACTTATACAATAGGTAAGTAAGAAATTAATATTATATCATTTTGAAGTTAAACATAAAATAATGTTGTCTGCTATACATATAAATTTAGTATTATAATCAGTTTTATTCATTGAAATATAATTCACACAATCTTTTTACAATACCACCTAACAGTCGATGAGTAATCAACCTATCTATTTCTTCATTATTATACTTAATATTATAGCCCGCTCGCAACTGACTAGTCACCGCCTGAGACATGGGATGGCGTGAAGCTCCGAATTGATGACGCGACGATCGCTTGCATGCGTTTATTCTACGTCCCACCTCCCTTGCCTCAGGCGGAGATTAGGTTTTGTGCGCAAGGTATTAGAAACTATCAATTTAGGATAATGTCTACACTCGTACTGTTACTGTTGATAATAAACTACAAAAATTTAAGATTTTAAGATACATTCGCTACCCCACGCCTTGGTAGATATTTTATCTTGAGAAATTGAACGTTTGTCATCATTCGCTGAGAGTGCAACTTTGTTAACACTTCTAGTAAATATTTCATGTTTGATTGATTTAAATAAAATATTTTTTTTGCGAATGACATCTTTATTAATAAGAACTTTCTCGTAATCTGATAAACTCAATTCTCGCACAATGTTTGCTTTAACACCCTTTGCCTTTTTTATTGTTTTTTCTTTGGTTTTAATGCAATATAACTTTGACCTTAAACCAACAAAGTCCGTTATAATTTTCCCTCCCATCTCATCCTTAAACAAACCAGGTATCTTTTTGTTTTTAAGTGGTAAATTAAATTTATTATTTTCGCTATAATTGCTTGTATCAAAGTAAGGTAAGAATTTGTTTTTCATGTCTCGATAAAAATCATCTGTGGTAATATTATAGATGAAACTATCTGTGTCAGTATAACATAGCTGAACTCGATCTCCATAGAAGGGTTTCACTACATTATAGTGAAAATCGTACATGTGAGCCTTGGATAATTCCAATACCGAAAAGCCTATGTAAATTGGCTTATCTAAGATGACTCTATCTGGTTTCATTTGTATTGCAACCAAACTATCATTAAAAATTGATACACTATGGAAGTAAGGACTAGCTATGAGTTTATCGGCACTAGTTTCCTTTTTGGTTATATTTTTTGTATCATTCCATTGGTTTATCAATTGTACGTTAACCCTTCGCTCATTGTTTTCCAGAGTTTTACCAAAAACGCTGTTATTCAACAGTTTAAAAAAATCTTGTTCGAACTCAGACTGTGCTTTTTGCCGTAGCTCTGTGTTAAACTCTATGTATTGTCTCAAATAAGCACTTTGTTTGAATGTGATAGCCCTGTGAATTTTACGCAATACTAACCCATGCTCTAGACATTTTTTCAAATGAACGTAATGGATCACGTAGTTGTATTTATTGTACAAGTTTGGTACAAGCTTTACATTCTTCCCACCAGGTGGTATACATTTCTCTGGACAAAACGGGAAATCGTTATGATCACAATGTACGTTTTCAGGATATAGCAGATCAACCTCGAGTATGAAACCGTAATCAGCGTCATCTCGTATATCCGAAACGCATAAACCATCAATTTCGTTCTGCTCTAAAAATCTAAAATTAGAGAGGGGTAATGTTTGACACATACTATACCCATACAAATTATTACAATCTAAATAAACTATGAATGAATTTGGTTGGGAAGAGTCATAGTCATCTAGATATTTATGATTTGCTTTTGCGTATCGATGAGAGCACATACATACACCGCCTCTGATTCCATTTTGTAGCATTCGAATGATAGACAAATCATCAATAAGTTCTAGTTGTACACCGGTTTTGAGCAACATCGCATCGAAAGATAAGCTTGGTGCAGTGATATAAAATGCAGGATCGAGCTGGTAATGACGTTTACACGTTTGCCGAAAATTTTCAAATATATCCGTTAACAGAAGAACGTCAGTTTTCAGATATAAGTCCGTGTATTCCCCTAAACTTTTTATTTTAAATTGGTACCATACCGATTGCGCATGCTTATAATCTTCGCATGATATGTTTTCACCCGTCAGTGAGTTGTAAAATTTACTTTGCGGCGGTAAAGAGTTTTCTTCATAACATTTCCAGTCAGTCATATAATCATAGGGATATATACCTTTTCTTGTTAGTAAACTAAACTCGTCTTTATTTGGAAAGAAATAGTGGAGACTAGTAAATTCATCTTTCTTCATTGTTTTCGCTAACTTTCCTAAACTTGTTCCTAAAAATTTAAATGAATCTACGAATCTTAACTGAATATACTCTTCGTTTGTAACTTGAATAAATTTAGTGAATGAAATATAGTTTTCTTTAGACTTTGGTATGATTTTGATCATGCCGGGAGTTACTCCCAATTCTTTGATAAACAGGTGACAGTCATATCCTGCAAGATTGTGAAAAAAAATTGGAATAAATTTAGGAAGCCGATACTGTAAATACAGTACTGATGGACAGCACCGCGATATCGTCCTGTGATATGACAATGATCTTTTACTCTATCATTCCATAAAAAATTATGACAAATATGACAACGAGTAGATGACTCGAAATCTTTAGCATCCTGTTTACTGAATATAATAGGGATAATAGTACCTAGAACTTCATGAATTTCCGCGACATCTCTATGCAGTGAGCTAACAAACTTTGGCACACAATCTTTACCGCGATAACTAACAAACCGATTATAACGTTCATCAACTGAACAAACGACTTGATAAGCAAACGCAACGGGCACATGACGCTGTAAGTCTGTTGTACTTGCATTATTTGGATCAGGTTCACAGCCCTGAAAAGGTTGTAGCATAGTTTCAAAGTCAGCGTAAATAACGAAAGGAACATTTTGTTTTCGTTCATAATTTTTAAACTGTATAACTGACCCTTTCTCAGGCAGCACAGTAACGACGCCTCCACAAATGTGTTCATCAAGTTTAGCAGCTGATGTAAAAAATTGTAAACAAGTATCACAATAGTATAACTTGCCGTGATGTTTTGTTATTTGTCGTCTAACAAGACGCGGCAGATCTTTGATTAAACAATAATGCGATGATTCACCATTTTCAAGAAGCAACAAATGAATACGTTTTTTATAGCTACTTGACTCCGATTTGTACAATGGTCCAGTTATAATCTTTTTGTCTTTCAGACCATAAACATAAATGCTTAAAGCAGGATTATTTTTCTCGAAAATTGAAATTTCCCTAAAGCTGACTGGAAACGACATATCTTTAATTTGCAACATATCCCGGAAATTTGCATATGATAAAGGTCTTACGGAGTGTTTTGTGGTAGGATATAGGGCCGCCATCACGCAATATAAGAAACAGTATTCGTCATTATTCTGAATATTCAGGCATGCCTTTTTGTTTTTGATAAATTTAGGTAAGTCTATATAATTTGATCCTCGTAATGGTTGACATTTATTTATGTTCAGTTCTAAGTGTAAATTGTTCAAAAATGTCCACCCACTGTCCCTCTCTTGAAATTCTTCAATCTTTTTTATCAAATTACTTTTGACATCTAAAAATAATGAATCGAAGTCATAATTTAAATGAAGTGTAAAATTTTTTGTTCCAAAAGACTTCACTTCCTGGGTATCATTTTTGAACATCAAAAACATAGAAAAAAGTTCAATATTAACTTTAACACATATATGACTTTTAAGTGATCGATCTAAAAGTGACTTGATTTTGAAACTAGTTCTGACAAAAAACGTATTTATAGAATTTACTTCCTCTTCAGTCACTGCTAAAATCCTATAGCTCGCGATACGACCCCGGAAAGCGGATTTTATTATCTGTACGTTATCGTGAACAGATGCAGCGGCATTATTTTTGTGTACGTTACTTCGTAAATGACCTGTCCATTTGTTTCTTACAACTAAAATACCGCAGCTTGAACAAAAAGGCATGTTAGAATAATTTAACTCTTGTAGTTTTTTATCAACAGTACGTATTAACTATAATTAACGCTAAGTATTTATAGATACGGTTTAACTGTACCTACCTACTATTTTTTATCAAAATTCAACAAATCAAAAAATGATGTGACTAGTTATTAAAATTATTATAAAAAGAAGGTGGAATGTCCTCAAACAGCTCATGAGCCGATCTCACAAGATTTTGGACATTTTGCCACTGCGGACAGTCGTCATTCGTAAAGAACTTCACCCTTACGAGAGCCTTCTTCCAACGTTCCTCTGGCTTAGAACCTTCGGCGTCGGTAGTATTATATACTTTAAGATCAATATAGTATTCACCACTTTGTTCGGTCACCCGTCGTTGGTTGCCTGTTGCTACCCGGTTTACGAAGCAGGACTCCAGAGTCCCGTTCCGCTTTGTTGGCTTTGAAGATGACGGTTGCGGTTGATCCTTGGTCAACCCAAACACGTCGAGCGCTGCTGGGGCTGTCTTCTTGCGCGCACTGTAAAAGCAAACAAATAGCTATAACATAACATTTTGTTTATTAAGAAAAATCAATCAAAAAAAATTTATGGTGTAGGTGCGAGTTAAAAATCAAATTACCTAGCTAAATTAGTCGATGACGTTTTTCGCTTCCCCACGCTGCTACTACTCAACGACGTAGATTTCTTAGAGGTCTTCTTTTTCGTTTTATCAACCTTTTCTCTCTCCTCTTCACTTACAATTTCATACTCGGAGTCAGACCTGAAAGTTAATAAAACTATTAAGCAAAAATTAATAAATTATCTACCTTCAGATCTCGAACGTTAAACTGTACCTAATGTGTTTAAAATATAAGTACTATAATTGCAACTAGGCATATCAAAATAAGTTTCAACTAGGATTCGAACCCATGTTGTAGGTATTAAATCATAACCATAATGTTAATGATTGCATGATTAAATAATTGTTCTCATACCTACTTACATTTTTTCTTGAAGAAACTGAATTTATTAAAAATCACTCACGATAATTTATACTGCGACTACTGTTGAGCAAAATCAAAATAAGTATGTTACAAATTATGGATTGCAATAATTAGGTAAGCTTTTTTACTCTTAAGTCTCCATCTAAAAACGTAATGTAAAGGTTCTAATCAATGTAATTTGAACCTTAAATTCAAGTAAATACTATGTAACATTCTACGAGTCACTTTTATCACATAATACATTCTGATTTATTACGATAAAAATGCTTACTTAGGTTTTCTTCGGTTTCACAGTATGAATCAACATTCGAAAAAAATACAGTGTGTCATTTTGATAAATATTGAAGAAAGATAATATCTATTTTGTAGGTAGGTAAGAAGCTTAACGTGTTATGTAGCTAATTAAATATCTTTGTCATCACTATAAATTATATCTAGGTATATAATATTATTAATTAAGATATAAACATATTTAATTTTATCACGCATATATTTCAGACAATAACTGCCTACCTATTATACCTACCTACCTACCTACTTATTATACTTACTTATTTATTATTTAATAATAAAATGATAACGAAATTCGTTAAATAAAACCATACTGAATAAAACTAAGTAGGTATATAAACACACCTAAACTTACGTAAGTTCACTACTAAATACGAACTAGTACACAACTTAGTTGATAAAATAACAAGAAGAATTTTTGGTTACATTATCTTATTACAGACTTGAGTTAATCCCTTTAGTATTGTGATGTAATCAACTTAATAATAATATCCTTCTTATATTATCGTATATTTCAGTGGATACCTAACAAAATATTAAAATTAACACCTTGTATAATCGCAATGACGACATCCTTAGTATCATATTACGGTAATCAAATACTAACCGAGGAATTCAGTTTTTATTTAATGCCGCGTCTTTAATCCAGCTGTATGAGGTACATCGACTCTTTTATAAAGGTATTGTTACTGGTTCTGTTTACTAAAGACGTTAGTGTACAGCGGCCTAGCAAAAACTCGCGCATTAAAATAACGATTTCTAAATCGCGCTATTAAAGTTTTCAACGATGTTAGTATATATACCAGAGTGAAACAGTTTCCTCTGGGCTGGTTGAGACCATGTGGTGTTAGTTAAGCTTGACCGACTTGACTACACTCCATAACTTCAAACATGCCTGTGATATGAAATATCAATTAGTATCGATCTGGCCAATCTGAAACTTGATAAAGTAATATCTCTATGAACTGAAATCCTACCTGAGAACTGACACTGTAATGTCGAACCTCAAATGGATACCAAAAACCCTGAAATCCTACCTGAGAACTGACACTGTAATGTCGAACCTCAAATGGATACTAAAAAAACCCTTAGGGGTTTCCTCTAATGTGCGATGAGCAATTAAGGTACCTTGCACAACTTCCGACACTAGCCGACGAGACCGAGCAAGGTACCTGAAAGCTCAAAGCACGAGGTTTTTGCTTCTTTTGATTAAAATAATGTTTTCTGTTCGACAAATAGACAGATAAAACGAGTTTCTGTTCTTGTTAAATAAACGATTTAACATCCTAGATGACAGTGCGTTCAAGGAGTGATCTTACCATGGCTCTCATCTGATCGCGTTATAACGACACAGGTTGAATTTAAATTAGAATGTCTGAGTAAATGATTGAACGAAAAATATCTTTGTAATATTGGGCACTCTAGGTCAACGAGTGACTGAAGGCGAACAGGGTGAGCCTGAAGGAAACGAAGTGGCCTAGAGTGCCCAATATTACACTACTGATGTTGGTCTTTGTGGTAAACAAAACACACTCAATTTGCCAAAAGAGATCTTTTGGCAAATTGAGTGTGTTTTGTTTACCTATCTATAACGTCACGCCTTTTTCCCAGTGAGGTAGGCAGAGATCCTTACATATCTCTTATTCCTCGTGCACATACATCACTTCATAAATGCCCGTCGGTTTGAAGTACTCCGCACCTCCCCTTAACAGTCATAATTGTATGTTCATAACCCAAATATACACTTTTATTTATAGAACGACCACAGCTTTTTAGCATTGTCAAAACGTGTGTTTGTATCAAAGTATTGAACGCTTTTAACTTTAGTGTAGAGTGATTACAAGCATTAATTAAAAAAAAGAAATTCCCGCTCTATAAAACATTTTTGGTTACCGCACCGTGAAGATAAAGACAACGTTCATTGAATTCTATTATTAACGGAATTAATTACAAAACCAAAGATTCCTGATGAATTGGCAGACGAAGGAACTCGTTCTTGACAGGAAGAGCCCCGAATAAATAACTCATTGTTTTAATCTTCTAAAGGTTTAGCATAACAATAATAAAAAACGTCACCGTTTCTTTTAGAATAGAAAAGTATAATGACCAGAAATGTATCGTAAAATAAAATTTTAAACTATCTTTAAATCAAGCAATACTTATATTTCTAAACTGTAAAAAAATGAAGCGTTTTATTACAATAATCTTTATTTTGGATGACACCAAAGAACGTACATTTCCTAAAAATGTATTGAACCATATTTTTAGGGCAAACCCCGGCAAACAATTTGGTCGTATTACCCCCATTTATATGACTATTTTGAGTTATAAAAGTTATATAACAGTAATTTCGTCATAATATACTGCTGCTTTATGCGTCTAATGTTCGACTATACGACACCTATAAGACCAAATTGTTAGTTGGTACATGAAGGAAAAATAAAGTCGAATTGACCGATAAATAAAAAACTTTTATCTTTCAGAGATCGACAGACGTCAAAACGTAGGTAAAAGTACCTCGCAGCAAATGCAGCATCAGATAAAAGCAAAGCAGCTTATAAACGGCAGTGAAAATGTATTAGGTACGCACAATTTGAGGGGCGAGTAGGTACCGCTTAATGCAATAACACAACGGAAGGGAGAAATTTTAGGGAAGGAAACGATATGAATTATTAAAGTGATCTTACAATGTTTGACGTACATCAATGGAATATTGTTTGGCTATTAGCGGTTGCTTGAAACATTAATTTTTTTTTCATATTCGAATTGAAATTGTTTGTACTCTTATTTATATCAACAACTAGTACGATGACGAGCGATAGCGAAGCACGCCATCTATGAACATTTTATTTTTGTCTTTTATGTTATGCAAAAGTTAGGTGTACTTTTCCATTCTTCCTACTTTTAGAAAAGCAAAATACAGGGTGTAAATTTAATTTACAAATTGATCGTGGTGTATCAGATCATCAAACTGAACAATTTTCACTATGAAGCCCACATCAAAATAGCAAAAAAAAACACATGACGGAAAAAAAACGTCGATGGCTACTCGACAAAAACAAAAGTCAGTTTTTTTCATATAATATGTATATTATTGTACATTTGATATGAAAACCGGACTTTTTTTTGGGGGTTTCGATGTTGGCTCAGTAGTAAAAGTTTGTTCAGTTTGATGGTCTAAAGCACCCCCTAAGATAAATAACGTAAGTATTTAAATTTACACTCTGTATAGTTATTATATGTTAAAATCGAACATAATTCATTGCAAATATCTATTTATTTATTCAATGCACCAAAATATGATACTAGTAGGTATCACTGATAAAACAACCCCTACAGCAATATTTGCGTCCAACTGTTCATGACATCTCAGTAAGGGTTGCTTTCAATTGATATACTACAAGACTGGTAATCCTATGTCAGTCCGCTGATTAATCTTACGGGTCTATGAATAGAAAGGAAGGGTTGGTAAATAGGGGAGGAAATCATAATTTGGTTTGTGTATTCAACTGTTCTGTTACGTACTTATGTACGTAATTACCGACTGCCCTTAAAAAACGGAAAGCATCGTGAGGAAACCTGCAAACGCTGAAGAAGAAATTTCGATACCTATGTAAACTCTACCAATCCGCATTGGGCACGCGTGGTAGGCTTCCATACACCCTTGGGGTAAGCCTGAACCCTGCAGTGAGACTTATACGGGGTGTAACATAAAATCGGACGGTTACTAAAAGGGGTGCTTCAGACAATATTGAAATCGCGGGAAAAAATCGGCTGTCCCATATATTTCAGTCGTGTTGTTTGCAGTTTTGTATGAGACAACGGAATTTTTTTCGCGATTTCAGTGTTGGTCCTGTAAAAGTTGTTCAGTTTGATGGTCTGAAGCACCCCTTTAAGTGACTGCCCTATTTTATATTACACCCTGTATAGCCTGATGATGATGATTATTCAACTGTTCAGAAGAAATCCGTCGCTATACATTTCTTGTCGTCCTAATATAAAGTGCAAGGCAGGCGGACGGATATTAACGAAACGTAAAAAACCTTCTTGTTTGAATATTAAGAGGATAGGCGGGTACGGTTTTTTATCGTATTCCCCTGTTTCCTCCCTGGATAATGACACAAGACCAAAAAAACTTACAATACAATCTATGTTACCTTTGCTATGTCCCTATGTTTTGCTTTTTTGCTTTTGTTAATTACTGTAAGAACTAGAAACCTTCGAAAATAACCAATTTTACCACCCGTTTTCAGACATCCAGCAAACAAATCTGACGAATATAAACAAAAAAAGCAAAACATATGGACGCAGCCAAAATTTTTTTCATATTATTATTGAAAGAATTATTAAAATCGGTTTAGTTTTGGAGGAGGAAACAGGGTAATACGAAATGTTGATTTCGTCGATTTTATGTCGTGAGAATCGGTCCGTGCTACAGTTGTCTCTTTCGCACGCTACTCGGCGGGGTGTATGGGTGTGGAGAGGATTGGGCAAATATGTATACAGTCGGAAAAGTGACCTATTCTCTAAATTACCATTTCAGCCCGCCTATCCTCTTAAGTGTTAAAATAATAGAATATTCTTTAGAAATAATGTTCGTCTTCTCTTTTCACGTTGTTCACGGCGTCGTGGCATGTATCGTAGGGGAAGACGATCAACGACATCAACGAATAGAAGAATTTACAGTAATGCGTTTGCTCGTCGCAATTGTCTATCCAGCTCTTAATTACTTAATTGTTACTTCCATTCAATTCCAATTAAAGAACTGGTAGGACTCGTGCAATAAGACGGTATACAGGCTGAGTTTTAAAGCTTGGGTGATAGCAATTATACAGGGTGTAAGGAAAAGTATCATTAACCTTTAAACCACATACTCTACCCATATTGGAGTTTAGTATGGGACAGCAGATTTCTTTTATCATTAACCTATAAACCACATACTCTACCCATATTGGAGTTTAGTATGGGACAGCAGATTTCTTTTTACTCCGATCAGTTTGCTCCCATAGTAAAAGTTGTTCAGTTTGACCCATCTGTAGAGTATGTGGTTTAAAGGTAAATGATATTTTTCCTTACACCCTGTATAACAAAACGCGGTACGAACCTGGTAAAATTGTTTAATAATAACCGCGTAGCTCTGAAAAACTGAATTATTGGGTCGTAGGTTTAAGCATTGTGTGCTACTGCGATAAAAGAGTCAACTAGAGAGTTGCTGCAATTTGCCATACAAACATGAAAAAGGACTCGCATGCCACTCACGAGAAAACGATAAAAACCGAGATGTGCGTGTGATGTCTTTGTTATTTTCCGTATTTCAAAAAATGACAAATCAACCATTTGATCACAGACTTCACAGTTGAAAAACTTCTTCTGATTCTGTATACAGAATCTATTATAAATGTTTAGGTGTGGTAATTTTTCATCATCAGCCTATATACGTCCCACTGCAGGGCACAGGACTAAACTCAGGGACGGTGTATGGGCATCCGTCCACCAAGCGTGTCCAATGCGAATTGGTCATGCCTAGGGAGTAGGTAGGTAGTTTTACTTATTACTTATAGAATAAATAGATTATTTTACTTGCAGTAGTTTATGCATTAACTGTGCCCAGCAAACAACGTTTTGTATTTAAAGAATAGCCGAAGAGTAAGCCCCAGATATTAAACCACAACAAACATTATTCTTTTGTATACTTGAGTTGAGGAAACCATAAACCATGTTGTCTTGTTCGTGACCACAAATCAAAAGTCTTACCTGTATTCCCTACAACCTTATTTTCTATCGCTACAAAAATACTTCGTCGATCCTTTTCGTCTTGGAACTAAGATTCAAATTTGAATGATTTTTTCCTGTTCTCGGTGCAAAGTTAAAGGTCCACCTGCTTTTATATCAGTACTTTGTTCTCAGATACAACTAAAAGAAAGAAGATGAAGCATGTTCGAACTATATGCATATCGAGCATTAGCTAGAATCAGGAAAAGATTTTTATCTCATATTTTGAAAGCAATAATTGCTATCAAAAGATACGATCTTTTCCTCATCATTAAAATAACTAATAAGTATAATACTCGAGATACTGATGAGATTTTTTTTTAAATCAGACACACCCTTGCCACTTCAGTGTTTACTCATGTTCCTTTGATCAGCTAGTAAAATTATAATGCTTATTACTGAACTAGTCCGTCCTAAGGCCGATTGACAACAATTCCGAGGATTAGAAGATTATAATTTTACGGCTTTGACAATAACCCTGCGACATACTTAGTATGTCAAAGTAGTTATTGTCAAAGCTGTCTTATCGTCCTATCGTTATAGAGGCAGAGTTATAGGCGGGTACCGTTTTTTGTTCATACAAACGTATTCCTCTGTTTCCTCCCTGCATAATGACACTAGAACAAAATAACCATACCATATATGTTATCTCTGCAATGTTTCTATGTTTTTTCTTTTTTGCATTAATTAAATACTGTAAGAAAGGAAAGTTTTATAGAACGAAACAGGGGAATACGAAATGCTTATTTGGACGATTTTACGTAAATAAAATCGGTCCGAGCTGCAGTTGTCTCTTAAGCACTCTATTTGGCGGGGTGTATGGGTGACGCGGATCGTACAAATACGTCTACAGTCAGAAAAGTAACCTAATCTCCAAATTTTCATTTCGGCCCTCCTATCCTCTTAATCCGAGTCGGATCAAACCTAATGTTTCCGGCCTAAACTTCACAAGGGAGCGTCGCATCGCCTCTTCCTCTTTTGGCTTTATCTAACAGTAGATCTGTACGTATGTCTTATTCTTGTTTATAGGTTATTGTGTTGTGTGAAGACTACAGTCTTTTTGTAATTGAGTTATGACTTGATCGGATTCCCGTCGAACATTTCAATGGCTGAATATATTTTAAAATAAAATAGTGAGCCGTGGTTAGGTTTGAAAGGTGATATAAATCTTTAGTTTACGCATTCGAATGATCTAGAATTACCTTTTTTTATTCTTTTGATGCTGGTTTTTATTTCAGATCAAAATATTCCGAATCTTTTAGAATAATATCACTAAAAAACAGTGAAAAACATTAAGGTGGCGAGTCAGATTTGAACCAGCAACTTACCTATCCAAGGCATGCTCTGTACAGCTGAGCTGCCGCACACAAGAAGGTCCGCCACATACATACGTAATAAACCTGATTCGGAATTGGTTCCGGATGGAGTGTTGCTGCTTTCAGAGGCTTTTTCACTAGATCTAGTGATTTTTTTATATCTTAGGTGGCATTTTTTAAAGATTTACAGTCATATCAAACAAGTGATTTTTGAGCGTAGGCGTTGATGGAACGATACCGTATCGTGATGGTGCAGTTGCGACGTCGTTGCGGTATAGTTGCAAAATAACCTACGCTCAAAAATAGCTTGTGTGATTATGGTTCATGCCATTTTGTATGCAGATTATGTCTAATGTTAAAACTATATGACCTACCTTTTGATATAGTTGCATAATATTGAAATACAATTTACAAATCATCATCGTAACGTCATGACCTCATCACATGATAGAAATTATCATGTATAGAAATAGTTTGTTTCGTTTTAATAATACTTAAAAATGCAATTGTCATTCTTTTGGCGTTTCATACATTTTTATTTTAGGCATTTTTTAAACAGCACTCTAGTATTTTTTGTACAAATAGTTGACAACACTGAATCCTGAATCAGGATTCCGGATCGCAATTCCGTCTGTGTGTGGCGGACCTAAACTACTGTCAAAATTTCCCAATCTATTTCGTTGTGCCATCTACTCATATATCATTGACAAGTACAAATTAAAAAATTGATTGATTTAGTCACTTTAGGCCGCAAACCCAATATAAAGAAAATTGCGAGCAGTTTATACAACGCCCATTCAAAACTTAACCCTATTCAAATGACAGTATTGTCCTGTTGACACAATTTACAGTGTTCCATTCACATCTCTTCACATCTGCATGCGTCGCGTGACACTTCATTAGGATATATTTTTGTTTCCGGAAAAACATTAATATAAATACAAAAACTGGGGCATACGCAATGTGTTACATAAACGTAGTGTTTAATTTACTGTTGAATGGGGATATATTCTTTGAAATTCTTCTTCGTTTCCGTCACTTCTCCGTGGATTCTGGAGCCGACTCCAGCCTTCTCCGTGAAAGTATATTTATGGCCAGAAGATGATAAATTGAACGGATCATGAACAAGTAGGTCTTCTAAATAGCGAGAAAATCCAACATATTCCACTTTGTGTCCGTAAATCATATTGTATGAGGAATACATTAAGAACCGTGGTGGTTTTGTGGCGAGTAACCTTGCCTGATGTGCAGGAGGCGATGGCGCGATCCCTGTTCAGGCCGACTCGTAACAATGAGTTTTTCGGAATTTATGTACGATTTATAAAACCACTGGCTTAGGTGAAGGAAAACATCGTGAGGAAACCTGCATGCTTCAATTTCGAGGCATGTATTGTACCTACTGTCCAATACAAGTGGCGACGGGCTCACTCCCCATCACACTGGACAGAGTTTTGGTACTACTAGTGAAACGTGGATGTTCTGAGGTTTCAGAATATCTCTGACAACCACCTCGGGGAATGTAGTCTTCAGCATTATGCTTATATGTTTATACATTAAGAACAACTATGAATATTTTGTCATGATAAGGATCATCAGCGATCCTTGGGGGAGGCATATGTCCAGCAGTGGACATCCATCGGCTGAGATGATGATGATGATGAAGGATAAGTAGAGTAATGTTGTTAGTATAAAGTTATACTTTATTGAATTACTGTAGTTCCTGTGAACAAAAAATCTTATCACACCTACAGAGCACTTACCCATAACAAAATGTCAATCAAGAAATGTTTACAAACAAAAGTAGAGTTTAAAACAAGCTGCGGCAAAAATATCAAGTGCGTACAACCGAACGGGAATGCTTCGTGTTCATTATCATTTGTATTCAGAGTTGAAAGAGGGAGGGAACACCTGGAGTACTGTCAGCCAGCAAGATTTATGTTCTCCGCGTAAAAGTGAACAAAACTCCAGGCTTTTGTATGGAAATGTCCACGCCTGTTACTCTTGACGGGCTCTAAGGGATTTTTCCCGCTTTTATTTTAAATAGGTTTGGGTAGAGATTAGTTTAATCAGGTCGGACTTGTTCGAACTTTATTAATAAAGGAGATCCAGGTAATGTTGTTTTTCAAAAATATACAGGGTGAAATTGCATTATCATTAGCATCCTTTTAAACTGAGAGTCTACCCATCAAAATGAAAAACATTTCCAACGGGAGCAAACCGATCGCAGCAACAAAAAAATCTGCTATTCCATACTAAACTGCAATGCCCACTCGACTCAAATGAAAGCAACAGCAGATTTCTTTTCAAATTAAGTGTATGTTAAAATAAGTATATTTCTTCAGTTTGTTATCGATTCTACCTATTAGCAGGGACGATACTTTGTCCTAGGTTTGCAAGTTTGGCTTTCTTTTGTTTTCAACCTCTATAACACCTCAAAAATAATGTCTACAAAACTCACCTACAAATTAAAGGTGCCATAACACCGAACAAGTCGTACTAATTGAAGTCATTTCCATTCAGTCGTATTCATCCTACCCTCAAAAGAGATGTCACTTACATAAGTCTCTTCAAAATAAGAAGTCATGCAAACCAGGGTATTTTCAACTGTACGGCATCATTGGATAAGAGTTGTGGTGGTGCATTTATGGAGTAAATGTGCTACGATGAACGAGCCGAGTTCATTATCATTTCTTTTCAGCTTAAAGTCACACCTGAGATTTATCTTTTGCTAAATTATGCTTTATGTTCGATGCGATAAAGTATTTTTCGTTTGTGAAGCAATAATGAAGGCTTTAAAATCTTATCTTGGCCTTAGAGTTGATATCATGAATTTAGTGCCTTTTTGGAAATTGAGCATGCATAATCAAATAAGAGGTATTATCAATCTGAATCAAATTTCTTTTTAGAATTGTTATAAAAAGATATTTTGTAATCTCATTTTAAGTGAACTGTGTGGTGTTACGATAATAACAAATATGTAAACCTAAGGTCCGCCACACACTTACGGAATTCCGGAACAGGATTGTGATTTTGTATAGGATTTGATACCGAACGGAATTGTGGAGGGTGAAAATCCATACGAAATCGTAATCCTGATTCGGAATTCCGTATGTGTGTGGCTGACCTAAGACGGCCATATACAGGGTCCTTCTTATATGATGTCACTTTTTAAGGAGATATTCAGACCGTCTAACTGAACAACTTTCTCTATGGCACAAACATCGAAATCGAGAAAAAAAAGCTCGTCCATTCAAAACTGCAAACCTACTCGGGACCGCTGTTTTTTTTTCGTGATATCCGTGTTGGTCCCATAGAGAAAGTTGTTCAGTTTGACGGTCTGATCATCCCCTTAAAAAAGTGTCAGCATATTAAGAAGGATCCTGTTTATTTGTATAATTGTTATGAACATTTAAGTGTATTAAACTGCGTTTAGAATATAAGAGATCAATGGTTTTGATGTGCAAGAATTCATATTTGATTAATTGACAATCAAGCAGCGTCCATCTGTTGTCCGTTTCTAATTGTTTTGACGTTTTCAACACGACGATATACAGGGGAAATTGATATCACTCGCATCCTTTTAAACTAAGAGTCTACCCATCAAACTAAACAACTTTTACTATAGGAGCTAAACGATCAGAACAAAAAAACACCTGTTGCATACGTTTGAGTCGAATAGGCATTGCAGTTTAGTATGGAACAGCGATTTTTTTCCTCCGATCGGTTTGCTCCCATAGTAAAAGTTGTTCAGTTTGATGGGTACTCTTAGCTTAAAACGATGCTAATGGTATCAATTTAACCCTTCTTCTTATCGTGTGGGCAGAGCACTGGGCCTCTACCCACACATTCGAACTTCGCAATTGCGTGAACGTTTTCGCTCGAATGTCAACTCTATTACAATGAAGTGCGGACCGAAACAGTGGCGATATATCGAACATCGAAAGTCCGGTTATAGGGCCAGGTGTCAGAGTTTCTTCAGACCGCCTTACGGCCTCTGACGTGGTTTTTATGTAACGACTACTACCACTAGAGATAGTAGCCGGGACCAACGGCTTAACGTGCCCTCCGAAGCACGGAATCATTTCTCTTTTCGGACAATCAGGCGATTCAGCCTGCAATGTCCTAACCAACTGGGGAAAAACGCACAAAGTGACATTTTACTAGGTGTCCCCCGTGGGAATCGAACCCACGACCTCCGTGTCCAGAGCCAATGCTCTTAACCATTAGACCACGGAGGCAGTCTTAGAGGCAGAATTTAACCCTGTATACTAACCTCTAACTTGAGCTACTACATTTTACAAAAACAAATCACAAAGTATTTTTAATTAACTGTTAGTTCTAGCAATTTTAAGATAATAATTTGCATACCTACTGCCGGGGGCCCTCTAAATCAAAATTAATTCTTAATTAATATCACGGGGGCCCAGGAGGCGGAATAATAAATTATAATTATGATGAATGATGCCTGGAAGCTGGAGCTCTGCCTATTGAATACAATGCAAAGGGTTGACTGCTAAAACGTTACAGAGGCTATAAACGCGATTATGATTACGTACCTGTATACAAGGTGTTCAGATGAACGCCAAAACCCAAAGAGCATTAAAGTGCAATCAAATCAACATAATAATATTATCATGTCAGTTTCTTGTTTTTATTCGTACCTATCACAAAAATTTATACGTAACATTTATTATGTAATGTATAAGTTTATTCATATTATATATGGTACAGGTACAATAATACATAAAATTTATAAAATAATTATAAACGAAATAATAATTGGTATAAGCCTACACAACAACATAAAACAGGGTTAAAGTAAATCGACCATTTAAGCTTGGGAGTTGTCGAAAATGTGATGTTGATTTTTAAAAATCTTAATTGTTTTCGTTTTGCTCAAGATCAAAAAACAAAGAGGCCAAGTAGAGGAAAACAATTTCTCTTTTGACCCTCTATAAGATACTTACATATAATATATCATAGACTTTGATTACATTAAAATAGCAAGATAGGTGACTAGCTTATAACGCATAGACCGCACAAATTAGGCCCCGTCGCGTAATTTACTTAGAGTGTCATTGCCTAATTGGGATACTTTTTTGATTTTAGGAGGGATAAAGATATCACAATGCCTTCGTATGCTTAAAAACTCGTTTTACAAATCATTCAAAAAGAAAAACAAATAACAGCATGATAAGCAGGTCCATTTTTCGAGTGCGTAATGCAAGAACGTCACCTATCTTCCGTTATTTTAAATTAATCAAAGCATCGATATCATAGAATGTTATTCAGTTAGCGATTCTACGGACGCGAACCTTCTTACAAATATTTCATAAGTATTTGGCTTGTGATAAACCGCCCCATCCTCCCTTGTTGGCGGCTTTTTTGTCTGGCAATGTTTTTTAGATGAAAGGCGAGACACATATCTTATATATATCCATTTACTGAGTCAATCTGGACAATCTGAAACATAAAATATGGAAATAAAAGGAATTTGTAATTGTAGCAAAGCCATCTCGAATGGGCCACACCTGCATTTCAAAAATGTCATATATCTAAATGATTTTTTAAAGAATGTGAAATATATTTGTTTTCCTTTCTCTTGGCCGTAATAAGAAGAAAAAGCCGTTAATGCTCTATAAAAGAGCACGGAATATAAATGTATAAGAGTACAACAAAGAAGTGGATACATAAATTCACATACTATTGGACATTGACCGCCGCGGACGCCTAAAACACGAATAAAAGATACTAAGTACATATTGTTGTAAATTTGGTGACATCAGACATAAACCTAATGTTACCAATTCCACTGAGGCCGGATTCGACCAAACTTTGATTTATAGCAGAGTAACTTTACAAGGAACAATTTAACGCCTCGTGTTTACTCCGAAATAACTTCATTAGTCTTCTACTATACTAAACCCATACTAAAAGAACGAATGTATAATCCACCTAAATGAAAGAGGTATCCGTACTTATTGCAATGTGAGGTTATACAGTTTTAATTTGTTAGGTTTCTTTTTAATACATTTTTTTTAAATTATGTGACATTGACATTTCACTACTCTTGGTATAAGATAAATTGGACATTTAAAATTTACTCTCAACTTATTCATAGATTAGGGTTGGTAAAACGCAAAATCAGTTTACTCTAGAGTAACCGGCTACTTAATCTGCCCGAAATCACGGAATTCTACACTTTCCAAGCTATGCATACTTAGTTAAAATTCTAAACGAAATGTTTCAAACATAACTTTACCGGACTTTGTCCCAGTAATGACAATTTAATGACATTCAAATTGCCGAAAGAAAACTTGACGAACATTTAGAAAGGTAAATCATCATAAAACTAAATTGACCAAATTCTTTGACATAATGAAAGTCGTTCGACCGAAGAGTTTACGGCAAGGCAATTTTATGGGACATTGGCATTTCTTGATGATGCTTTTAATTTGTTGGGTGGAAGAGATGTTATTAATGGACTGAACAGTAACGTATTTTACTAGCTCCGTGTTGATCGGGCTTAGAATAGGCTACCCCATTTCTTGCCATGGGGGCTTTATGAGCCGACAAAAGGATAAAGCGTTTAAATATTCTTTGATTGTACACCAAAATCAGACACATGCAATTAGATAAGATAAGATAAGTTAAGATAAATGTTTATTTTCAACTTTTGCTTAAAACTATTACATTAAACGGTAGACCAAAATCGAGGCAAACCTGATACGCGAGGTCTACGATTGGGAATCCTTAACAATAAACAAATAATTTAGTTACAAATTAGTACAATTGAAACAAAGTGAGGGTGTGAGGATTACTGCCACTTTATCTTCATGACATGCCATGGTATCCTGAAACCTTTATAGCGGCTGTAAAACTCTCGTGCGAAGCAGGCCGAAGACACTGTACATAGGCTCGTCTCTTGGTGATCGTTCTTAGTTCTGTTTACAAGTACTTCAATGTATACCTATCGGCCTGCCTCGTGTGGAAGTGTACCTGTTGGAAAGTTTGTTTTGAATTGTAGCATTGTATTTGACCACCCGAAATGGAACACGGGGGTGTTTTATGTATTTGATACAAAACGAGAATACTCCCCTTACGTTAAATATTACTCGGTATACCAATAAGACACATCGACCTAAAGGAAAAATCTGTCAGCATTAATAATTTATTATTAACTAGCTGTTGTCCGCGACTTTGTCGGCGTGGAATTTGAATGCTTAAGTCCTTCCATAAGGTTCAAGCGATCCCATATTCCCATACCATAGAATAATATTCTTATGCCCATACCAAAGAAGATTGGCGAATTTGGACCTAGCCATTTTTTACGAAAATAAAAGCTCTTCAGGACGGCGGTCATAATTATTATTAACAGAAAAAATTAAGGCATATTTTAAAAAACTTCCACATCTCCTTTCCTTCCCTTCACAATTCCGGATTCAAAAGTAGAAATTACTTATCAACTCGTAAAATCATCCAAAAAGCAGTAGCAAAACGCAACTATTTTCATCTAGCACTTTATCAGTGCGGTATTTTTTGGTGGTTACGGAATGTATTCGGCTTGGTTGAACTGATAGTGTGTGTAATTTCGTTTTCTTCTATTAATAAAATAAAAAGAAGATTGAGTGGACTATTTAATAAGAAAGATTATATGAGTTTCACACACTGGCTACAAAAAGGTATCATAAGGAGAAATACCTTTCCCCCAACTTCTGCAGGTTAAAAGCAATTTACTTTTTTGTTCGTTTTATTTCACTCTACACGTATTACTAAGTTCCATGCATGTACGGGACATCTAAATCTGGGTCTCAAATTACATGGCCGTCCGTCAAACTTCTTTCATCGAAATCGGTTCAGCGGTTTAGCTGCGAAAACGTAAGACAAACAGACGCAGACACTTTCGCATTTATAATATTAGTATGGAGTAGTCTCTATTATAACGTAAGGTATGCTAAAGTATTTTAAAATCGTTATAATATCTTAAACTTAAAACTATATAGCTCGATTAAAAATGCCGGCACGATATACATTATGTAGTATCCTAGATACGTTAGATCCTAGCATAGAGATGTACATACATTCGTTTGTGAGTATAGTTCATGCATCATCTAGCAGATCACGGCGCGAGTGAGTGATGGTGCGCAGATCCTGCTAGATGCTGAGGCCACGATTGGCCGGGAGCCGGGGTTCACATAATAAATAGTGTCGTTTCAACAGTAGGTACAACAGAATCCTAACAATAAGTACCATCTGCAACGAGTAAAGTCAAGTTAATGTAATTTGAATCTTAACCACAGGTCCGGCACTTGTCGTTCGCACATGCGCACTGATCAGAGCAAAAAAAAAAATAATCTGCTGTCCCATACTAAACTGGAGTGCCTACTCGACTCAAATGTATGCAGTAGCAGATTTTTTTTGCTCCGATCGGTTTACTCCCATAGTAAAGGTTGTTCAGTTTGATGGGTAGACTATTAGTTTAAAAGGGTGCTAATGATATCAGTTTCACCCTGTATACTACATATATTTATTATGTGTCTTAACAAAAATTTTTGTAGAAATCAGTGTTTCGTTATGGTATAAGGGAAACATTGAATGTTCTGAGTTTTCAACCACTAAGGGCTTACCGAGCCAATGAAAGAACTAAGGCAACCGACCTAGAGGCACCCAGAATGGGTATGGACCTCGGCATAGGACGTTGCTGGAGATACGCGGTGGATTGGCTGGCGACTGTACGCTTTAAAGGTTAGATAGGTAGGCTACTAATTAGGTATAGCAAATCTTTCGAATATCCCGAAAGTAAAGGGAATACATAATACCTAAGGGAACAATCCGCCTCAGTCACCTCAGCTCAATATTTTTCCCGACAAACCCCCAAGATTTTTGCCAATGTTTTTAATTTTTCAAACAAGATAAAGTATGCTCCCAAGCTCCCGTGCTATCATTAAGGGAACGGAAACCAACGAGCTATGGAACACCGAATGCTCATCTATCCGAAAGTGATAAATAGGCTTGTATGAATTTCGCAACGCACCCCTCCCTATTCCGCATAGGAAGTTACTTCACAACAGTCTTATTTCCATCGTTGAAGTATTAAAATTAAATGATTAGTGAGACATCGTAGTTATTGAGATTATGGTGGCTCGGGGTGTGTAATGAATATATTATAAACAAATCTTTACCTTAGATTTTCTTAGTCGAAATAAGGCTGCCTTCACTTATTGTTTTTGACACTTGAAGACATTTTAATGCTTGAAGTAGGTAGGTGATTGCTTACAACAAATGCTTAGATTAAGCATTCAATGATTAATTTCCGGAAGATTAAACTAAAAATCTTAGCGTTTACTTTGTAAACTTGTTACTTATTTTAACAATACGCTCGAAAATAATAATTCTAGCTCCTTCTGGCGTAGTCGGATAAAGAGGTGACGAGTTTGTGATATGCTAGCTTGATTATCATTTTATTATTTTAATTAATTATAATTTTACGTGATATACAAAAAAAACATACCTATAATTATGAAAAATTACAATTAAGTCGTTAGGTAAATATGAGTTGAAGTATAATATTAAGCATTTTACATAAAATGTCAAGGAAAAAAGAAAGAGTCACTTTATATCGAATACAAGTTGTTGTGATCTAGGGAAGCGTTGTATATCACAACCAGTTGGTTAATGATCTCTTCTGCGGCCGCAGTATAATGCGCGTGATAAGGCTATATCAAGAGCGAAGGCGCGATAGCGTTATATCACACTGCCATACTACGGCCGCTTGTGGTAAAGTTGTATAACTTCTTCTCTGGTACTTTCAGCACTAGATATAAAATACCAAACCTTAATTAGTCGACAAAGCCATAAAAATCTAACTTTCTAGCCCTATATACATGGAAACAAAGACTATTATTTCCAAATGATTTCGCTACTGAGCGCAATAATCATTTGGTAATGGTTTCACTCGATAGCACACTAAATGGCATCTAAATGATTTATTATCACGATTGTATGCGCTAACGCCGGAACATAGGAATGGTGTTCGGATCGCCACTACCATGATTTGTGGTAACGATCTACTGTGGTCAGTATACCGGCTAAATTATATGTTTTCAGGCGAGCTAAAACTTTATGCAGCTTGAAATTATTTTATATTTTATACTAGATTTTGCCCGCGACTTCGTACTTCGTCTGCATCGTCTCCCGCCATCGTATTGAGATAAAATATAATAAATACAAATTTTTAAGTCTAATCATACGCGTTCAAACACAAAAATTTTAAATACAAAAGGTGGGTTTTGCATGATGCTAAAAAAAAAACAATCGGTAACTTTGTCACGGACACCTATCGTCACATTTTTTTCGTGAATTTGTATGTACAGTCACACTTCTGTGACAGTTTTATAACTGTGTAGATAGATAGATATAAACTAGCTCTTTGTCATGAAATTCCCCTAAAATCTTCTACCCTCAGTATTACACCTTTAGAGGTAGAAATTAGAAAAATCCTTGCAGCCATGAAACATCCATGGTTTAGGTTGTCATACGAGACGATTACGAGTTGACTAAGGAATAGGCAGGTAGCATTAACTTACGTCATACCAGCTCTACTGATATGATATAATTTAATGCCAATAGCACGCTAGTACCCACAACAAAGTGACAAAAAGAGAAAACGCCATGCGCCCTCATTTTGGCACGCGTAAAGACGGAGGCACAGTATAAGAAAGAGTATCTATTACTAGATAACGGAGGAGTAGGCACATTTCTATTTTTCTCATTTTCTAGGGGGTGCTAGATCTACAGCTGAAATCACCAATTCACCTACGACGCGGTGATTATGGAAGATCCCCTTTTTATGAGGGTTCATGTCCAGCCGTGGACTTCTCTAACTGATGATGATGTTACAAATTACATTAGAAGGCAGACGGAATCGCGGGCAACATCTAGCATTAACATAGATCGATATGTCTTTGAATCCCATCTATTTATCTAATCTCATATCAATATTCCCCTAGTGGCACTAGCAACAAACAGCAAATGAAGTGTACAGTAATGGCAATAAGACGGTCAATCAATAAAATGAACGAGCGTACTAGCTATCGTCGAAATGCTGTTGAGTACTGTTCACTGCAACGGTTATTAAGCAATACTGTTAGTAGTGATGTAGAATATCGATAGGTTTAAAAGGCAAGGTTTAGTTTTTGAAAATGAAATCCCAATCCATAATAGAGTGCGTCTATACACTTTACTTAGGAACTACAGAAACCAGCAACTTAAAATTTTGCCGAGTATTAAAACTCAAAAACATGTAAGCCATGCAACTAAATCTGGACTGGATATTTATGATACTTTCTCCAGAGAATTGTAAAGTGAAAGATAAATAAGATAACAAAATGAGCTCAATGAAAAGTTTTCAATCTTATTGTCATTGAACACTTAAATATGATTGACGGTAATTGATTCCGATTAGCGCCGGTGGCGCGTTGCGGAGAGGTATGGACACCCAATTATGGGGGTCCGGGTTCAAATCCGCACGGACGACATGCCATGTACCAATGATTTTTTCTAACTTATGTACGTAGTACCGACTGCTCTAAAGGTGAAGGAAAACATCGTGAGGAAACCTGCATACGCTGAAGAAGAAATTCTGATGTGTATGAGAAGTCTACCAATCCGCATGCACAATTGGACACACGTGGTGGACTAATGCCCTTACACCCTCCCTGAGGGTAGGCCTGTGCCCAGCAGTGGAACGTTTATAGGCTGATGATGATGATGATTCCAACTAATCCATTCAGACATTGGTAATATCTTAGATGCCCAAATTGTGTGACTTCCAGTTAAAGTACCAACAACCAAATTCTTCTCTAATTGAAGCGTTTGACCGTTCCTGGAAAATTGTCCTAATGAGGGTGCATTCTGTGTTTAAAGCACACACTTATATACATCAAAATATCCTGCATACCTGACTGACTGCTCTTGTAGACCTCACTGTAGTCTATTATAAGATTCACAACGAAATTAACGTCAGATGAAGATATCGATAAGGTACAGTCTCATCACTAGAACATCTGGCATTCTGGTAACTACTGCGCTCATTAAACGCGCCAGTGAGTTGCACCAACACACGGACATGATATTATCTGATATATATATATCTCTTCTATATTACTGCAGTCAACTTTTTATTGTAGAATCTCAGAGTTTTATAACTCAATCAACACGCTGAAGTAGTTTTAGTTTTGCGTGGATGTTCAAAAATTGGACTTGCACTAATGGACATTTGATGGATAGAGATAATACAATAGACGCCTCGAGAATAAAGCTTATATAAGTATAGATTTCACATTCATACTCAGTAATTTCATAACATATTTACGTCAAATGCACTAAAATGAAATCAGATTTATTCTTAAGTTTTATTTGGAAATTTGTCCCGTTTTCACTCTTTAGCAATTTCTGATATGTGAGTTTTGTACCTAATACAGTTTGTTTCTCCACTTTGTTAAAAAAGGTTCCCGTATTTAAAATAGAATTAAAATAAAACTGCCCTGCAAAATACTTTCAGTGCTTACAAATATCTAAATCTGGCATTTTCGCGTATAACCCATCAGTAAATTAGTGTGATTTAGCGAATTGGTGCAGTCCCAGTTAAGTAATTAACTAATGGAGTTACGCTAGATTCATACTATATTATTACATACACGTTGGTTGGCATTTAGGTCAAATAAAATATGGATGTTGTCGGTTTTTACTTTTATACTTTCATAAAGTGTAAAAATACCAGAGTTCAGGGTTCTGTGTCAATATATTGAATCTGATTATAGAAAATTGCATATCGATCACTTTAATGAGAACAGTCGTGAATGGAAATATCTATTATTATCTGCCCGGAATAGGGAAAGCCCGATTAACATAATCATCAGCCATTGCTGTCACTGTTGGGCGAAGGCCTCCCTCCGTTCTCTCCAAGAGTTTATTCTGCGCGTCAATCAATTAGGTCACCATGCCGACTTCGTTTCGTTGGAGACCAGTTGGTATTGGTTTCGGCCCTAAGGTCATCGGGCATGCAGCATACATTTTCAGCAAAATCCCACTTTAGATTGGCATGGTAGCGACATCATTATGCCACTTGGAGTCTTCTGGAGAATAAGATCAGGCTCTGTCGATCTGCTTTAAGCCTATGATGCTGTGCTCCATAGCTCTCTGACAAACCTCGATTTTCAACTTATGATCTTTACGATCGACCACGTTTGAGCACCGTTGAAGAGAATCGGAAGAATGCACCATGTTCATTTAATTTAGATACCAACCTAGAACGGGTTTACCGTTCTTTTCATACAAACAGACGTTTTTTTCATGCTTTGCTTTATCAGATTCTGACACATTTCTCCGACAGTCGTTTCTCCATCGAATGGTTCGCCTAAAGTACCTACAATTCATTATCGATTGTTTCGACTGGTTTCGACGACAGAATCTTCACATTGCAATTAAATTATACAATCTACTAAATAAAACCAACAAGCAAACAAACGAATAGCCCCTTCAAAATACTCGGAATTTAAAATCACAGACGAATACGAATTAATGAAATCCTTTGTTCGCATGCTTATAATTTGGGGTTCAGCGGGCCTCTTAATTAATCGCTCGTAATCAAATCAACGGGGTTCCCTACAGGTTGCTTATATAAATTGGGTCTTGTTCTTGAGATAGTGTTTGTGCTAAGACAACGGTCCTTCCTTAGGGATTAACAACAATAAACTTTGTTTTGTTGTTTCATCCCGACTGGATGAGTTAATAGAAGATTACGATTTTGGTGACATTGATGCTTTTAATATTTAAGTCAATAAGATAAATTTATTCGAGTGTTAACTCTCTAATATAATTTACTTTTTATCTTCTTTTTCATAAATATCAATTTATTCCTATTTTCCCATTTATTTTTTGTTAGGTATTTTATTTATTTATTTTTTGTAAATGTTTCCCGTTGTTTCGCCCGCATAGAATTTTGTTCTCTGTGTAGTGTACGGTTATCTGCGTGAAAGTGGAACAAACAAACACATTTTAGTTAATTAAGTACCTAGTTAAAATAAGTATACCTTACCTATGCAAAAGAGTAGGTATCAAGTTCGTACTTGTTTTTAGCGTTCCGTAGTCAAACAAGGAACCCTTATACTCTTATGATTGCTTTTGAAGATTCCTTAAGTTATCTAAGCAACGTCAGGATAAGCTTTTTATATAATGACTACGGAACCCTATCATGGGAGAGTCCGACACGCTCCTGGCCGGTTTTTTTAAATAAAATAAAGGGAGGAATTGTTTTGACGCTTACGTTGACGTTACGATAGGCTAGAAATCCACGACTAGAAATTTATACTGACATTTTCCTACGTCAGAACAAATAGAATACGCTATCCAATAAATAAGAGTGTCTAGCAAACACTAAGTAGACAGCAAGTAACCAAATAGAGATAGTAAACAAGATACCTAAATGGAATAGACAGCCGTAAATTTAGATCACACAAAAAAGAAGAAGAAGCTTTATCGTTATTCGGTCAACTTCCTTTTTTGTGAAATTACAGTCTTACACAAAATATTGACTTTTTCGTACAGTTGTCGCTGGCTCGCACTATTTCAGCAGTGCAATTCACTAAGCGCAAACATCGTCATATAAATTCGTTTAAAACAACGGCGAGCTTTAAATTTCATGTGTCAAACTCATATAAAACCTCCGACGATCTGAACGTTGCGAGCTCGTCGATGTTTTTGACAGCGATGTGACGCTTAGGCCCGCTTGCGCCTAGCACGGTTATCGTTATTAACTCGGAACTAGACGCTAATTTGGAATTATAATTATGTCTTGCACCATCCTGTTTTAGGGGCTAAACTTGTGTTATATTTAAACTGCCGATGTGGTAGGTTTAAGTCACTAAACTACGTGCTAAATGTCAACATTGAGGCAACGGCTGTTTTTACAGTTTTGTTGTAGGCTCTTGCAACTCTCTAACAAAAAAAAATTATATGAAACGTGCACCGTGCCATTTAATTCATTTGAACGGTTGCACACGTTTCATACATTCTGGATAATCGGTCACAACCAGTTTTTGGTATGGAAGTCCCGACTCATAACGTAGTGTGTTACATGCTCTTCGATAACATTCATGAACGATGAAAACGAAATGTCATTGCCAAAATAAAACAAATGAGACAGACAAATACAAAGAGATGCAGTGTGAAAGAGACATGCGTATATTATGTTCATTCATCATTCACTTTTCATATTTTGTCGGATTACATAAACTCTATCGTCATTTAGGATGTTGACAGCGAAAAACAGAGAACTGTCAGGCTAGTTAACTATGAACTAGTTTTCATTGGCGCAAGACTATCTTCGATAACACTCGTTCAATCTTTAGGTCGGTGCTACTAAAGACGGGGTTACGCAATTTAAACCAGTATTTGGCGCAAGAGGGCCTTAGTGAATTGCACTCCAGATATAAGTTAATTTTAATATTACCTCATCATCATCATTTATTCATTGACTGATTTTACCTAAGCCCAAAATTCCTAATATCTACCATGAATGCGATTCTCTTCCAGAAAAAATAGTTGACAGTTCTAGCAAACTAATCAAACGGAAAGGCACGCGTCATCTCGTGAACTTACGTAATTATGTATGTCGTTCTAGTGGATATAGTATATATAACCAACCAACCAATCCAACCAACACAGGCCTAATAAATAATAATTTTAAACAAACAAGCAACGTACCTATTGTATAAAAACATGCATCTTCTACTTTTGACTATATCTAAGGCTGTAAAAGTAATAAGAAAAAGAAAATAATCTTTTTACTTATTGCTAGTTCTTACTTTTATCCGTGGTTCAGGTCAGTGCCCCGGTAAATGAGCACTTCAATTCTATTAGGTTAGGTTAGGCCTCACACAAAGCTTTCCTTGCCAGGGAATAAAATATGAACTAGGTACGGATTTCTTACTTAATTTAGTCTCAAAGGAAAGATAATACTAGAATATTTGTTACAAATCTTAAGTACGACTAATTGCTTTATGCGCAAACAATATTTTATGCGCATATACCTGTGGGGACTTGCTACAGATGTCCGCACCCACAAGTTATAGCAAAGATGCCAACAGATGGCGATACCGTCGCCCTCGAAAATATGCTCCATACATAGAAAACGATCACCGTGAATACGTAACTCGTAACCTACTACAAATAAGGTTCACAATCGAATGCAAGACATACATCGCGCAAGAGAAATAATCACAGAGATTCGATACATATACAAGGTCCAACTAAGAACTGTTGGACCACGGCCAGTCCCCAGGCTTCACACATAGCCTGGTGGAAGATCTTCCCTTTTCAATGGAGGAACATTCCCATGTAGCACCTCCATATACCTACAAACGCACCATCTTGAAAGGAACCTCTAGAAATAATTTCTCGATAAAGTAAGGTCGACTAAGTTCAAAGAACCCTTCCGTAAGATTTGAGTGGCCAGTGAAACGGCAGATATCTTCGCCTCAGGGCATGTCAAAAGGCGCTGCGATTTATTTACCGTCGGTATGTTACGCTTCAGGCCGTCTAAAGACGTCGGTTCCATGTAGGAAGTCACGAAAATCAACTAATTTACATCCTTATGATGTTTTGTTATGAGTTATTACGGAGGTCCTGACTGCTCTTGGATCTACAAGCCTTTGACGTCATGCTATTTGATAACAGAGGTGAACGAATAGTACAAACTTAATATGTGTATTCCATTTACGAAGCCAATATGTTTAACCGTTTTGACTTAGTGTTAAAGACGGAAATGGCTTGATCTAAAGGTCTTCTAATGTTGCATGATGTGTACGTCCTTTGTCCTCAGTTTCTAAGGTTTATTGAATGGTAAGACTCTTCTGGAGTTTATATTCTTCTTTTTTTCGTGTCTGAGGTTCTACGATGTTCCTATATTTTTACTGGTACAGTACAGATATTCGGAGCCTGATAGCGTGCGTCTCGGGTGATTTTTGGTTTTATATAAGGTGTAACAAAATTAGCTAAATCTATTTTAAAGAGATGACCAGACCATTATACTGAACAACTTTCTCTATGGGACCAATATCGAAATCGCCAAAAAAAAACTACAGTCCTATACAAAAGTGCAAACAACTCGACTCATATATGGGACACCAGATTTTTTTTCGCATAGAGAAAGTTGTTCAGCTTGATGGTCTGGTCATCCCCTTAAAATAGTTTCAGCTAATTTTGTTAGACCTTATACAAGGTGTAAACTTAAATGCGATATAATATAGGTACTTAAGAGACCAGACCATCAAACTGAATAACTTTCACTACGGGACGAACATTAAAACAGCGAAAAAACATTGCGTTTTATATGGAACAGCTGATTTTTTTCTCAGTTTCAATGTTGGTCCCGCTGTGAAAGTTATTCAGTTTGATAGTCTGTCGAAGTGTGTATGTAACGCCTTTATGTTTACACCAGCCTGTTCTCTATTTTTGGTGTTCAGTGTTTCGAAAATGTTTTGAGACCTTTAAACCAGTAGTGCTAGCAAGCCACGGAAGACAAAGCGACAAAACTAAAAAACGTTATGTGAAAAAAAAAGGATTCTTCAAAGCGTCATATATCATGAAGTACTAACAGTAGGAGTATGATTTGCTGATATGTGTAAAGTGAACATATAATCGAAGTTTTGCCAAAACACGATTAAGACACATTTTCTCGACAGAAAAATAAGCCAAAGTAGCCTCCGTCTTTATCGATAAACGCTTGGAACTGCTAAACGGTGAATAATAAAAACACGAGACTTGATTTAAAAAAAAAAGAGTTACATATTTTGATTAGAGCAGAATTGAATTTACATAAATAGTACAATCACAATTAAATAATGTTTGTTTTACGCTTGCGTCGTTTGAAGCGCGCGCGCCGCCCCATCTCTTTCTCTCGCATCAGGCAGTATTATAAGCTATCATACGCCCATTTCGCTTCAATTATTTTTCGACATAACTTAATAAGATATCAATGTGCGTAAAGTAACATGACGGAGGGACGCAGGGAGGGAGTAAAGATGATGTAAGTTAAGTGTTCTCCATCTTCATATCGACCGAAACAACACGGAAATCAACAAAAACTGTAACCTCCAAAGGCTTTTCCAAGACTTAATTAGGCATGCAGCCCTCTCAAAAGTAGAATCTAATCCACGAGCCCTTCTAAAGCCGAACCTTACTCGAGTGTCCTCACGCACCCAACATGTGCCATAATTTGCACGTTAGAGTTGAGAGCGCTTCACTCTAGGCTGAGGGCCTCATAAACGAGAGGAACGAATATCTTTTTGCGGTGTTTAAAGGTTTTGAACTAAGGGATTATTTTGTTGTGTCCATTCAAATCTTTTATACTTAGAGCATAGGTACTAAAATGTATAAAGGGTGTAAATTAAAAAGGGTGCTTGAGACCATCAAACTGAACAAATATTAAAATCGCAATAACAAACCTATTTCCATACAAATCAATCTAAAAATTGAAAAATTGGTCTCGGGTGGGACTTGAACCCGCACTCTTCCAAACCGGAACTGCGTATTGGATAACGCAGTTCCCCGGTTTGGAAGAGTGCTGGTTCAAGTCCCGCCAAAAACAAATTTTTCAATCTTTAATTTGATTCGAAATAGCACAACATGGCCTTAACATGTCAATGGCCTTAAATCAATAATATTTGAAACTAGTTCCATACATTTGGTAGAGTAGGTAACTATGGACACTTTGTTTAGAACAACCACTTTTATTTGCGATTTCAATATTCTTTCCATGGTAAAAATTGTTCAGTTTAATGGTCTGAAGCTCCCCGTAAAGTCGGTATGGAACGCATTTAAGTTTAAACTCTGTATTTTTTACCATTTACACCCTTTTTAGACCTAAGAGAAATTGATATTATTTATTGAGAGCAGGAGATTTTGACTAAATATAGAGAGAGAGAGAGTGAGAGAGAGAGAGAGAAAGTAGAGAAAATAAGCTAAGACCATAGTGTAATAAAATTAATAGTGGTGAAACTCAGCGGTCACGGCGGGTCCACGGAAACACGGTGTGCGGGGGCGGCGGGGGACGGGCGTACCCTAACTGAATTAGCTGTTAGAGTACTGGGGCCGGTACGCGCTCCTCCCGGCCCCGCACACCACGGACGATTTGCCTGCTGCGACCGCTGAGCTTCACCAGTTCACCACTATTAGTTTTTATTACACTATGCTAAGACAGTCTTAGGACGTAAACAGGAATCTCAAACTTTAAACACCTGAAAAGTACGAGTATTTATATAAAACGAGCGTTAACCCGCGACTTTGTCCGCACAAATGATATACCAGATTTTAAGTCTGATAATAAGCCATCAAACGAAAAAAGTTTCATCAAAATCGGTTCAGTAGTTTTTGCGTAGTGCTCGTTCAAACAAACAAACAAACACACAAACAAACACACAAACAAAAACACAAACAAACAGAAAATCCAAAAATTGGTGATGTGGAATCAGGGATACCTAAAAACCATAGCGTAACCTTTTTTTTGTTAATATCTTCAATGTACACACGGCGACACATCAAGCTATACAAAACCAACATAAGCTGGGGGCGCGTAAGTCGAGTAACGTATACCGTCGCGCGGCCTGCTTATGTTGGTTTTGTATAGCTTGACGTGTCGCCGTGTGTACAGACAAACTTCCTGTTACAGTTTTATAATAGTTTAGATTTAATTTTACCTTTACTAAATAATTAGGTATTCAAATAAACTTTACGAGTCTAATCGTCTACATTTATCATAACAAACCTCTAAATTCTTACTAAAATTCAAAATGTCTGCTTTCATAAAAGTGCCAGCAATAACGTAAAAGACTACGTGTACGGTACGTGCGGTCACGTTGCCCCTTCGCCTTCGGTCTCAATGGGACCAATTAGGATTCGTATAAAAGGAGGATTGGGACTGGAGATTATTTGTTCCATGGGACTTAATGAGCATCTTCTACTATGCAGTGTGGGTAGGTACTAGACTAGATTATGTAGTATTTTAACTCAGGATTATGTTTACAATGTTTTTTGGTTTCTGTAGCTTTTTGATGGTCTAAAAGAAAGCAGGGAATCAGTTTTTTCTTTTAGTTTTTTTTGGGGGATTGGTTTGGGTCTTGGGGAACTGGGCTTTACGTACATTTAAGTATGATTTCAAAAAAAAAAATATTGGTTCTCTAGCCGTTCCTGATAAAAAGAGTTTTGATAGACGGGCGGACAGGCGAATGGACAAGAAAGTGATCTTATATGGGTTTACTTCTTTTCTTTTGAGGTACCCTAAAAATACTTTATCTATGCCTGTTATTGATACCTAGTTGATAATGTTGCCTGCTAATTCCTCTGATATAGGAGATTTTCATCTCGTATTTTTGTAGACGTTGTGTTCATTTGTGAAGAAATTGGAACCAACACTAAAAACATTTAAAAAAAAAAATCTTTATTGTCAGGCAAAAAATAACCCATAGATATATAATAATACAATATAATACAATACAATACAACAAAAAATCCAACACTAAGCCAACATGAAATAGCAAAAGCAAAAGTAAAATTAAATCAGCTGTCACATAAGTAGGTTTGGGTAGAGTATTGCAGTATATACCTTTTCATGCGAATAATGGAATACAAATTTTACTAAGTAGGTAGGTACTTTCTTATATCATTATTTTTGAACAAAGTATTTCATCATTAAAACCCTCTTTGTTCATGTCTATGTACCTATTATTAAAGTAACTTGTTTTATACAGAAAACTTATGTTAGATATTAACCCAATACACTAATCATATAGTACCGATCGATATCCTAGCTTAACCACCAACCAACGCGCTGAGTACGAAACCTAGTGTCACATTATCACCAGTACCACGCGATAGGAAGTATTTTGTTAGCTTGAGCTCATTATCCATTGCGGTATCAGAACTCAACGTTCGAATAATCTTTAGTACTACGCACGCATTGTAAACTATTTACACATAATATCTCAACTGGCTTTCAGCCTAATAATATATTGAATCATAATGTGTTCCGTTTTTGCGCATATTGCTGCGACACTGGCCCCGCCCCCTTTTCACATCTCCCTTTAGTTTTTGTGATCTGTGCTTAATAGGTACTCGATAACAGCGATCATGTATGTACTCACAACTCGTGCATCGAAGGCGGTGAGCTCCAAAAGTTATGACCTTTTAGCGTGCACTTCTATTTACCTATGATGCTTGAGTAACACAGTGTCGCTACTGCTTTATTTGTGTGCTAGAGTAAGGTATTAAGTTGAAACACAGTTGCTTTGGAGCTTAAGTTTCTTTGAGTCAAAATAGAAACAATTTCTGTAAGAATTATTAAGTTTTCTTATAAACTGTAACCCTTCAGAGAAAATACCTATGTGACCCAAAGGTATACGTAGAATCATTTACATTTGTAGGTATAACATAGATAAAATAACCTTATTCGTACCTATAGCTATGACGAAATAGGAAGAGTTACTTTCAAAAGTAGTATTCATAGATTGTTCATTGTACTTCACTTCACGCGGACAGAATGCTATTTTAAACAACAATTAGTTTGCTAAATAATTAATTTATTAGAGGCTGGAAAATCAAGATAAGAAATACAGAGATATAATAAACTCACAGACTTGGTCTGTGAATATATGTCTATAAGTCCGTTATAAAAAAAAGGAATGAAAGTGAATGTGAATAAAACTAAAGTAATGGTAATGGAGAGGGATGAATGTGTGACTGATTGTTGTATAATGATTGAGAATGAAAAAGTGCAACAAGTGAATGAGTTTGTATTTTTAGGATGCATGTTTACTAGAGATGGGAAATGTGAGGGTGATGTGCATAGGTGAGTAACAGCGAGAAACAAAGGAAACGGTGCTCTACATACAATTGTGGCTAGCCAATTAGTGTCCAAAAAGGAGCTACTTGCTATACACAATGGTGTGTTGGTGCCTACACTTATGTATGGCAGTGAGTGCTGGGTATGGCAGAAGAAGCATGCATGTTAATGCTGTTGAAATGCGTTACTTGCCAAGTATGTGTGGTGTGACGCTGATAGATAGAGTGAGAAATTGTGTAATAAGAGATAGATGTAAATTAAAAGAAGATGTAGTGACAAGAATAGAGAAAGGTATGCTTCGTTGGTTTGGTCATGTGGAGAGGATGAGTGACAGCAGATGTACGAAAGAGATATCTGCTGTCATACATCCTCGCGAAAAAAAAATCTGCTGTCCCATACATTTAGGTCGAGTAGGTTTGTATGGAACAGCTGATTTTTTTTCGCGTTATCGATATTGGTCCCATAGAGAAAGTTGTTCAGTTTGATGGTCTGATCATCCCCTTAAAATAGTTTCACCTTATTTTGTTAGACCTTATATGTTGCTAATGTGAGTGAAAGCGTCGGCAGAGGGCGCCCACGTAGGACGTATGCTGATCAAATCAGTTGCGTCCTACAAAAAGGGGAGGTGCGGAGTACTCGAAACCGACGAGCATGTATAAAGAGATGTATGGATGTGCATGAGGCAAAAGAAGTATGTAAGGATCGTAGTAAGTGGCGCGCCCTGGTCTCTGCCTACCCCACTCGGAAAGAGGCGTGACGTTATAGATAGATAGGTCCTTTATAAGTGGCGGTGTTTACGTGATTACTTTTTTCTTTCTAGGCAGGATATTACCTTTGTTACTTAAAGGGTAGGATATTATTATTAGCCACCTACCTTAGGTATACCTATATTATCAAAACCGTCAGCTAACTAAAAAGGTCCAAAGCAAACCTAACAAAAAAGAACCCAAACAGATTTCAAATAGGTACAATAAAATAAAAAGGCAATCATCATCATCATCATCATGAGGCAGTCATTTCCCACTGCTGAACCTAGACAGTACTAGTGGTAGTAGTAGGTAGTATTTTATTAAAACGCCGAATCAACTCAGGGTGGATGAAATGGTGACAGGTTACGGAAATGACCTGTGACTCCCGATGGCTGCATGAAGAGAGGACGACCAAAGAAAAGATGGATGGATTGTGTGAAGGATAAAAAGGGAGTGTGCGCTGAAATGACGGCTAAAAGAGATGAATGGAGGAAGACGACATATTGCGCATATTATATAGGAAAAAGATGATATGCCTCTCCCAAGACGCGCCAGAAAACTCTATACTCGGCCTTCCTCATCCAGCCACTCCCCTCTACTTTTCCCCAGGACGTCAATCCGAAAATGGCATTACTATTGATAAAATATCACATTAAAATGTTACCACCGTCATCCACCGCATATAAACGTAGCTATAAACCCAAACACCAAACAAATAACCGTGTAAAAGCGTTCTAAGCGCACGAAACTAGAATAAAAGCTCTGGGTAGGTGCGGTCACAGAAAAGATATATACAGTAAAGCAACTTCATGAGAGCGAATCTCTGTCTTCGAATTAATGCATGCACACAGACGAGCGGTCAGATACACGGCCCGCTAAGGTCTTTCCAATGACAAGCTATACTCATGGACTCACCACGTCATACAATAAATATAACCCAAAAATGGCACATCTCTAATGTCACCTTAGTATGCTTCACTTCCCGCAGATATTCCAGTCCTTTTAAAATAGTCCTCGGTCACTAAGCAATTAAAATTAAGCACACTTTTACCGGTGTAAGTATTATGTAGAATGTCATTGCGTACTTCGGTACTGTTGCGCCCCGAAGTACCTTAGCGGACCGTGTACACACGGCGACAGATTAACCTACGCATAGTTGAACCCTATGTCCATCGAACTCTAACCACAGCCCGGACACTGCATACAAAAAATTGAAATTGACAAGATGACGTCAGCACATGTGAAACCAAAGAAATTGAGCCTTAGGGCCCACATACATACGGAATTGCAATCCGGAATTCCGAATTAGGATTGTGATTTTGTATAGGATTTGACAGCTGCGCAATCCCGAACACAATTGTGGAGAGGGGAAGTGTTCTTTTTAGGTAACTGCCGGGTAACCAGAGGGCCATAGAGGGGGCGAGGTAAAAAGTAAAAAGGAGGATGGGAGTGTCCTTACTGTATGTAGTAATAGATACTCTTTCTTATACTGTGCTCTAACCCTATGCCACTTGACGATTACTAGATTACATTGTTAAAACTGCCTACAAATACACACGTTGCCAGGCTTGCCTAGTGTGGGACCACTATTACTCTCAATATTAATGTACTAACTGCTGTGTACTTTGTGCTCCTCTTTTCTATTTTTATTGTGTAATGATTTTCTTTTGTGCATATAAAAATAATTTTTTATTTTTATTTTATATGTAGGTACAGGATGTTACAGAAGTAAGAATAAAAATTGAAAACTTTTAAGGGGGTGGTTTAGACCAACAAAGTGAACAACTTTCACTATGGGACCAACATCAAAATCGCGAAAAAAAAATCTTTTGTCCCATACATTTAGCTCGAGTAGATCTGTAGGTTATTACGGAATATCGCAAACTCATCGCATCATGGCGATTATGGCAAATCTCATCATTTTGGGGGAGGCCTATGTCCAGCAGTGGACGTCTATCGGCTGATATGATGACAATGATGATGGAACATCCGACTTTCTTTTCGCGATTTCGATATTGGTCCCATAGTGAAAGATGTTCAATTGTAAATGTTTATTTGTATTTTTGTAACATTCTGTATATAACCGCAATGATAGCCCATTCAATTTTATGTTTAACTTAATTAGATCTTAGGTTAGGGTAAGTTTTGTTGTTTGTTTAGTGCTTAATTTGATCATGTATGTCGCCGTATGTACACACGGCGACACATCAAGCTATAAAAAACCAACATAAGCTGGCGGCACGTAGGTTGCATAACGTGTAACGTCGCGCGGCCAGCTTATGTTGGTTTTGTATAGCTTGATGTGTCGCCGTGTGTACGTGGCGCTCGCGCTCATTTGAAGTTGCAGTACTGTATATCGCTTATCTGTGGTGCGGTCGAGTTCTTTACGGTTATAGCGAGTTCGTGTTAGAACTCTCGCGATTGTTGTTAATGTCACTGGTGGAGAAATATAGTTTACATTCCCGGCCATTTTAAAAGTTTTTAGTATTTAAGCTAACAGGTATGAATGTTGGTTAGGTTCCTTTTAAGGCGTATAAACGTAAAGTGCACTTGCATGCGGAGACGTTATAGGTATGCAAATGGGTCACATATATGTTTATTAATCTTTAAAAGAAAATTAAAAAAATTCCTTTTCCACTTATAAATGCCGATAGAGAATACTTACAATAAAAATTGTCTCTTTTCTGTAAGGATGCAAAGGACAACCATAGTAAATTTGTATTCTGTCTACAATTATTTTTCCTAGGAATTTTCAGGGTTTAGTAGTAATCATCTTGTAAATATTTATTACATATACAGTTCCACACAGGACCCATATTGAAACAGCAGAAAAAAATCAGCTTCCATGGAACAAAAAAATATTTTTTCGTGATTTTTACTGGGTGAAATTGATATCATTAGCATCCTTTGAAACAAAGAGTCTACCCATCAAACTGAACAACTTTTACTATGGGAGCAAATCAAAAGGAGCAAAAAAAATCAGCTGTTGCATACATTTGTGTCGCGCAAGCATTGCAGTTTAGTATGGAACAGCAGATTTTTTAGATTAGATTAGATTTCTTTCTTTTGATTTTTAGATTTTTGTTGCTCCGATCGGTTTGCTCCTATAGTGAAAGTTGTTCAGTTTGATGGGTAGACTCCTATTTTAAAAGGATGCTAATGATATCAATTTCACCATGTAATATATAAGGTCTAACAAAATTAGGTGAAACTATTTTAAGGGGATGATCGGACCATCAAACTGAATAACTTTCTCCATGGGACCAATATCGAAATCGCGAAAAAAAAACTGTTCCATACAAACCTACTTGACCTCAATGTATGGGACAGCAGATTTTTCGCTATTTCGATATTGGTCCCATAGAGAACGTTGTTCAGTTTGATGGTCTGATCATCCCCTTAAAATAGTTTCAGCTAATTTTGTTAGACCTTATATCTGTGTACTAAGTATCGGGAATTTGTCAATAAAACAAAAAATACAAATTATTCATCTAAATTTATTTTATCGCCTTCAAAGTAGGCCCCATCGCTTGCAATACAACATCTCCACCGCTTCACCTAGTCTTCCATACATTTTTCATAGGCTATTTGCGGTATGGCCTTTAGCTCATTCAGCGAATTTTCTTTTATGGCTTCTATCGACTCAAAACGTTTTCCTCGAAGTGGTAATTTTAACTTGGGAAATAAAAAAAAGTCAGACGGAGTCATATCAGGTGAATACGGTGCTTGGTCGAGAACTTTTGTTGAATTTTTCGCTAAAAACTCTTTCACTATAATGGCTGTGTGTGATGGTGCATTAACATGGTGCAGCATCCATGAGTTGTGTTGCCACAAATCTGGACGTTTTCGGCGGATACTCTCACGCAAACGCTTCATGACGCCTAAATAATATTCTTTATTCACTGTTTCTCCCTCTGGAAGGAATTCGGAGTGAACCACACCACGGTAGTCAAAAAAAACTGTCAACATCACCTTGATTTTGGAGCGACTTTGCCGCGGTTTTTTGGGTTTCGGCTCGTTTTCGAGACGCCATTCTGAAGACTGTTGGCTTGTTTGCATGTCGTACTCATAAACCCATGTCTCGTCGCCAGTTATTATACGTTTCATAAAGGTCGGATCCGTAGAAGCTCGGGAAACCATGTCTTCAGCGACATGCTTTCGCTGCGCTTTTTGAACAAAATTGAGCTCTTTTGAACTAGTCGAGCGGCGACGCGTTTCATGCCTAAAATGTCAATGAGAATGTTGTGGACGGACTTAAAAGATATATTCACCTCACTAGCTAACTCTCTCAGACTCATACGTCGATTTTCGAGCACTAGCTTCTTGATTCTGTCGATGTTTTCTTTGGTCGTAGCGGTTGAAGGTCTACAAGAACGAGGCAAGTCTACTACTACTTCTCGGCCTTCTTTAAAAGCCTTATACCATTCATAAGCCCTTGTTTTCGATATACACGATTCGCCGTAGGTATTTCGCAACATTTTTAGTGATTCACCACATGAAATATCATTTGAAACACAAAATTTAAGGCACACTCTTTGTTCAACAATATTTTCCATTGTAAAAATCGCCGAGGACTCAAAACTATGACCAACAAAAAGTGTAGTTTAAAACAAATTAAATGACAGATCACGCTCAAATTTTGCGCGCTAAATCAGTACAGTGCTACCAACATGCAGTAAAAAAATTAGAACGACCTCTTTTACGCGGGTCTTTTTATTGACATATTCCCGATACTTTTTACACAGAGTAGTATAATGGTCTCCGAGTAAAAGTTTTTCCGTTTGATGTTCTGAAGCACGTAAATAAGTAGCTAAGTATGTAATAATGGATTAAAATTTACATCCTGTATGAATACATAAACTTATTATTCTCACGGAGGTCGTGGGTTCGATTCCCACGGGGGACACCTAGGGATATGTCACTTTGTGCGTTTTTCCCCAGTTGGTTAGGACATTGCAGGTCGAATCATCTGATTATCTGAAAAGAAAGATGATTATGGTCTTCGTCTGCGGCACGTTAAGCCGTTGTTCCCGGCTACTATCTCTAGTGGTAGTAGTCGTTACATAAAAAACACGTGAGAGGCCGTAAGGCGGTCGGAAAAAAGTCTGACACCAGGGCATGCACACATAATATAAGAAGAAGGTTCTGACTTCTGAGAATTTGACAATTTGATAACAGATATGAAATCTGAAAAGTAACGACTTGTCAACAGATCAGTCCTAGCAAACATTTAGATGATACCATTGAACCGAAATAACGAACTGATTCCAATTATTACAGTTTACGCTTAACACAGATTTAACTTGAAGTAAATGTTTAACAATTTGAATGAAACGAAATTGTAATACAGATTTGTGTTCATGTTTACGGATTTAACAAGAGAATGGAGTCGCCAGAATGAGTTGAAAAGTTACCTTATTGGAATTATTGAATTTGTAAAAAAAGTCGGTAATTGAGACCGATCATCGCAGGAAGCATTCGTTTGTGAACAAAATGTTAGAAAGCTCGCTGGAAAAATAATAAAGTAAATAGTTGGAACAAAATCGTAATTTTTTTTGTCTACAAAAAAGCAATTATGCTTTTTAATCCCTCATCGTTTATTCTTTGTGTTTAAAGAATATTATAAGATGTTATGCTATTAAAAAACCGTTTTTATCTTTAATATTGTTGGTTTTTAGAAACCCAATACTTGTATACCTACACACCATTAAAAATATAAACATTTTCCTATTTTTATGTTTTTTTTTATAAAAGAGCTCAAAATCTGAATCAAATTGAAAAGTGTACTTGTATTTTTATAAAATTTTTATTGGTAGGTACCAGGTTCACAAGTTGCTGATTCTTATTGCTAGAAATCACTTAACATACCACCCAGGAATTGGACCGTGACACGTGATGAATGGCGTAATAAAAAGGATGCAAATGCCTAGCAATGGGTCGACTTGATTGATTGATTAATTTGGCCCTCGTGGATGATATTGATGAAGATAGTGGCATTTCCTGGATCAATAGCTTCAATTAAATTAAAAATTCAATTCATACCAATTTTGTCATTAGGTATACTAGGTGGAACGTAACGAAGGTCTTTCCTTTTAAAGGTGAATTCAGACAATGAAACAAACAACTTTTCCTAAGGAATAGCCGTGGTGGTCCAGTAGCGAGTAACCTTGCCTGCCGTGCAGGAGGCGATAGTTCGATCCCCGTCCAGGCCGACTCGTACCAATGAGTTTTTCGAAATTTATGTACGATTTATAACACCACTGGCTTTTCGGTGAAGGAAAACACCGTGAGGAAACCTGAATGCTTCAATTTCGAGACATGTGTTGTGCCCCCTGTCCATTACAAGTGGCGAAGGGCTCACTCTTCGTCACACTGGACAGAGTTTCGGTACTAGTGAAACGTGGATGTTCTGAGATTTCAGAATATCTCTGACAACCCCCTCGGGGAATATAGTCGTGAGCATATGCTATGCTTTTCCTAAGGAACATCCCATAGAAAATAGACCGGCTGATCCGTACTTTAATACGGGAGATCCAAATTTTTTTATTTTTTTTGCCCATGTTCCTTAAAAGTTGTTTTGTTTCATTGTGTGAATACACCCTTAAAAGGAAAGACCCTCGTTACGTTTGTTAAATGTACAAACCCTTATACCTAATCAATACATAACTGTTTCGGCACACCCAATTCTCATTAATTAGTGAATCATAAAGTGAATATGATAAGTGGACAATAATGTGTTACCGTGGGACAGTTTTGGCAATCCTCAATGCCTTTCATGCTCCAATCGTGGTAGCAAGAGGACGGTTACTCTGATCATCGAGATCAATACCTATAGTATAAGAAATAGACCGTATATATCACCATAATAGATCGAAGAATAGAGCTGTATTGTTTTATCTCATTAAATTGTTCAACTTAATAAAAAGTGTTCCGTTTTTAAAAAACCTACCCAACGGCTGAAACCCCTAAATCGTTCCCCCCTGTGTAATATTAATTACTGTAGTTTTTATTGCGCATTGGCATTGTGATATGAAGATGTCCAATTGGCTTTGTGACAGCCAAACCTTGATCAGACCCAATGGTTGTTTTTCTCTCGGTCGTCAATTTAGTTCATGTGAAAAGTTTTTTCCTGATAAGTTTTTCCTTGGGCTAGTATGATAAATATTTTATACAAGTTATCTCGTTATAAGTTGGCATGTGACCGTTATCGTGTGATATAACATACTTAGTGGAACTTACTATGAATCCTTGTGAAAGAGTAAGTATACAGGGTGTTAGTGACAGCCTAGCAAATACTGAAACGGTGAATTCAGACCATCAAACTGAACAACTTTCACTAAGGAGCCTACCTCAGGAAACGCGAAAAAAAAATCACCTGGCCCATACATTTTAGTCGGGTAGGTACAGCAGTTTTGTATGGGACAGCTGATTTATTTTCGCGTTTCCTAAGGTAGGCTCCATAATGAAAGTTATTCAGTTTGATGGTCTGATACACCCTGTATATTACTATCATCACATTCATTGTGTCAAAAATTACTGTTTTAATCTATTACTCATCATTGCTAGTCTCTATCATTCAATCAATACAATAAATCATTTATTCAAAATATTATCTTATAACCAGCTTTCTTAAGTCATTTTTTGTGATTCTACCAACCACGTCGGAAGGTGTAAAGAAGATTTTAGTATTTGACGGCCCGGTAGCACAATCTGTAGTGAACCTGCCTGCTGTGCCGAGAGTCGCGGGTTCGAATCCCGCAAGGGACAAATATTTATATGATGAATATGTATATTTGTACCCGAGTCATGGATGTTTGTATCTATATATGTATTCTATATCGTTGTCTAGTCATCATAATACAAGTCCAGGTACTTTAAATGTGACTAGATAATTTGTGTGACAATGTCCAAGATATTTATTTTATTTACCTCGAAAATAATCATTATTGAGTTAGTTTATGTATTGTATTTATTTGTATTTTTTGGAAAAGATTTACTTCAAGTTATTTCCTTTAGTAACAGCTTATTTCATGTAAAACGAACATCAGGTATCACCCCCGAATTCAATTATTTATTTTTATTTCAGCAGTCTTACCTTCTTTTACGGCTATTTCGCGTAAAGCGCGTGACTCCTGATTTACTTTGCCGTTGCTCCACGAATATTGGAGGACGCTTTTGAAAAAATATATCTGTTCAGAACCTACATTTTCTAAATACTTAACAGAAGTATCTGGCCAAGGGCATCGTATCCAACAGTTGACTGTTTTTCACACATTTTTGCATAAGTAATTGTGAGAGAAGACAGTGCGTTTTATGTACACACAGCGACACATCAAGCTACGCAAAACCATCATAAGCTGAGGGTCTACCCGGACATTCGAAGTTCGCAATTGCGTGAACGTTTCCGTTCCAATGTCAACTCTATTACAATGAAGTTCATACCGAAACGATAGCGATATATCGAAAATCGAAAACCCGGGTACAGGGCCTAGCCGCCGCACCCGTAGGGTGAATAACGTATAACGTCGCGCGGCCAGCTTATTTTGGTTTTGCGTAGCTTGATATGTCGCCGTGTGTACATAACTAATTTTGTTTACTGCGTCAAAGAAAACGACGGACTGCGAAAAAAACGTAGCATGCCCATGTACGTGTGTGACAATGTGTGAATTCAGCCTTAATAATTTATCCAAATGTTTACTTCCATATGAAACGAACGAAACATACGAAAGATGGACCAAAATATCATTTTAATGGTCACATAAGACTCATTAATCTCTTGGTCGTCAGTGGCAGAAGCTTTGTTACAACGAGTTTATATTTTTGTTAAGTTTGTAGCAAAGTTAATACAAGGTTAACTTATAGTATAAGTATTCACATCCATAGTATCCGCATTGGGCAAGCGTGGTGGACTAACGCCCATATACACCCTCTTCGAGAGTAGGCCTATGACCAGCAGTGGAAAGTTCATAGGCTAGCTTTTGCCCGCGACTTCGTCCGCGTAAAATTTGAATACAGCAAAATCCTTTTAGTGCACCCCTACATCCTCCGCAGAATATATTATTTTCCTTTCATGATTCCGCGGTCTTGTCTATCAGTCAGTCACGGAAATATTTTATAATTATAAGTATAGATGATGATAATGATAAGTATTCAGGGTTTCAAGATGGCATAACGTGCTAATCAAAACACTGCACAAACCTTAAATTCAAATTGCATTGTAAAATAATTGTAGCTCCACGTACACTACGACGTTCTACGAAAAGTAGAGCATTAGAGATGCACCCTCCCCGCCCTAAGCAGGCTTTTATGAAATTAGCCAGCATTTGTAACGTAAATGTAGTTTGTTTGAATTTTGCACCAGGAGGTCGCAATCAGCTAAGTGCATGTTTACGGAGAGTTAAAGTTTTCGGCGTTAGATAGTTTTGATTTCAGATTCAAACTAGCGTTCCGTACCAAAGTTGAAAAGTAAATCAAATTGCCAGGCTGCAAAAATATAATCGGTTTTACTGCAACATTGGCCATAAAATATATTACATACAAACATTATGGGCCCTGTTTAATAAACGGGACAATTGATAAATTGACAATGACAATTAAGAGTACATTGCTGGCTACTTATGACGCTAAACTTGCAGTGCTTCATGTGTCCTAGCATTCTCAGCAATGTACTCTCAATTGTCACGTTTATTAAATAGGACCCTGATTAAAGCCCTTATTATATTGGACTCAGGCGATTTCGTTAATTCTTTACATTGATTATTGCATATTATATGCATTGTGATTCTTTGCATTGTACAATCTATCTATCTATCTATATACTATTATAAAACTGTAACAGGAAGTTTGTCTGTACATTGAAGATATTAACAAAAAAAAAGTTACGATATGGTTTTTAGGTGTCCCTGATTCCATTTCACCAATTTTTGGATTTTTTGTCTGTCTGTTTGTTTGTGTGTTTGTTTGTTTGAACGAGTATCACGCAAAAACTACTGAACCGATTTTGATGAAACTTTTTTTGTATGATAGCTTATGATCTGACTTAAAATCTGGTATATAATTTGTGCGGACGAAGTCGCGGGTTAATGCTCGTACTATTATAAAACTGTAACAGGAAGTTTGTCTGTACATTGAAGATATTAAAAAAAAAAAGTTACGATATGGTTTTTAGGTGTCCCTGATTCCATTTCACCAATTTTTGGATTTTTTGTCTGTCTGTTTGTTTGTGAGTTTGTTTTTTTGTTTGAACGAGTATCACTCAAAAACTACTGAACCGATTTTGATGAAACTTTTTTTGTTTGATAGCTTATGATCTGACTTAAAATCTGGTATATAATTTGTGCGGACGAAGTCGCGGGTTAACGCTCGTACTATTATAAAACTGTAACTGGAAGTTTGTTTGTACATTGAAGATATTAACAAAAAAAAGTTACGATATGGTTTTTAGGTGTCCCTGATTCCATTTCACCAATTTTTGGATTTTTTGTCTGTCTGTTTGTTTGTGAGTTTGTTTGTTTGTGTGTTTGTTTGTTTTTTTGTTTGAACGAGTATCACGCAAAAACTACTGAACCGATTTTGATGAAACTTTTTTTGTTTGATAGCTTATGATCTGACTTAAAATCTGGTATATAATTTGTGCGGACGAGGTCGCGGGTTAACGCTCGTATTATATACAGGGTTTAAACTGAAATGCGTTAAATACTTAAGAGGGTTCAAAATTAAACTAATCAACTTTCAGTGATGGCACTATAGTGAAAGTTGTTCATTTTGTTAGTTTGAAGCGCCCCCTAAAGTACATATGTAGCGCCTTTAAGTTTAGATACACCCTGTATTTCTAAGAGACGTATTCGCACTTGAGCAAAATTCGCTTGTTTCAATGATTGGACATTATCATAGTAGGTATTGGCTCATCATCATCGGTCGAATATTCGTTCATTTGCTAAAAATGCTTTCACCCATTAAAATTACACGTTAATTCATTCTAACCGTGTTCCGGAATAAAATTCAATTTAAAGAGGAAAAGTGTTACGTAATCCGAATGTACCATTTTATACAAATACGTAACACAAATAATGACGGAACCAGGAGCAAAAATGTTGGTATTTATGTTTCATTTTTAACGCTTTACGGACGGTGTTTGGTGTTGGCATGAATTGGTAGATGTTCACCTCCAAATTAGAACAGGCTGGAACCTTATTTTTTATACAAATTTTTGTCGGGACACAAGCGTGCTATTGCGTGTACTCGGTACAGCAATTTTCAGATCGATATTTTGTTTTGGGCAAAATGGTACTGACAAAAACTACAGTCAGCATGAAAGACAAAGCACAATCAGTGTCACTAAGTCAACTTGTATTTTCCAGGCTTCGTTTACATTCTATAAACCCAATGAAGTGATCAATTTATATCACTTTATAACCGACTTCAAAAAAGGAGGAGGTTTTCAGTAACCTATACAATTAAAAATCAATTACCCCAAACCGAAAGACTTTTATTATGGGAACCGAAGACAATATCGATATAAACTAGATCAGGGTAACTACTAGCATAAATAATTAGTCGTTGTATAGTACAAGTTTTACAGTTTGTTGGCATTACTTTAGTTTATTTGAAAATATATTCCATCCGGCCCAAGAAACAGTAAGTATTCAAGATGTCAACAAATGAATGCCAAACCTGTAAACCTATTTGTTTTTATCTCCACTTATTCCGATACAACTTTTTGGAATTCGCGTAGGTAAATTTTTTTTTCATTCTTATTGGCTGTGTCCATTTCTTAATTTGTTATATTTGTCTAATTTTAAGCATATTTTTAAAATAAAGTTACAAAGCATACCTAATTTTGATTTATCACTGATTCTGTTATTTTGATATTAATTTTCAAACTCGTAAAGTACAAACACCGAGTTCAAGAAAAAAGAACTAATCATAGCCAAAAATGTCTCTACAATGTCGGAGACTTTTGTACGAGTACTTAAAATATCTAAATTAGGTTCACAAGGGACACACATCCATCCTGTGTATCTACAGCCCTGTTGAGCCTAAATAAAACCCATTCAACTATTGGCTATGCGGGAAGTGGGTAATGGAAACTGTCAAATCGATCGCAACGCCCGGGGTGGCAAAAATTTGTACTTTTTCTGTTTTTGAAGTTTCTGTTGTAATCTAGATGCTCACTTAAAAAAGGTTTGTCGCATTTCAACCCCCAAAGGTGTTAACACTGAGGTAAAAGTTTGAATGGGAATTCCGATACTAATTAGATTTTGTCCGTGGCTTCGTCCGTATCCGCTCCCGTCATCGTACCTGGACAAAATATAAGCTAGCTTTTCATAAGCATAAGCATATGCTCACGACTATATTCCCCGATGGGGTAGTCAGAGATATTCTGAAACCGAAATTCTGTCCTGTGTGACGGGGAGTGAGCCCTTCGCCTCTTGCTAGCTAGCTAGCTTTTAAGACTAATAATATGCTTTTGAATACAAAAAATTTTATCAAAATCGGTCCAGCAGTTTTCGCAGAATCCTCGAACAAACCTATACTTTTACAGTACTATAATAGTGTAGATAATTTACAGCTATCCGAAAAAGTTCTGGCAGTACGCCGCGCTAGTGTGGCGCTAGTGTCGTGCACACAGCTGTCGATGTTTTCCATTAGATTAATTCAGTGTCATTAAGCCTAGAACACACTCAAAGAAGCAAAATAATTAACCGTTATTAATGCGGCTTTCTCAAACCAATAAACTCACTCATAGACTCACTCGTGTGTGAAAGATAGCGGAATGGATGGTAAGGTGGTTGTGTGCGGTCTTTGATTTTGATTGGTATGAAAATTACTATATTAATTAGGTTTTCGAATTATTTCGACTGAAATAAGAATAGCATTTAATATGTAACCTACATATACTTATGAATTTTGGTACCAAGCAAAAAGGTTGTAAGTCATTATTGATTTTAATGTCACTGGCATCATTTTGCGCACTATGTTGAGCTTTATTGCCAAACATTGCACGACATAATTAGGTTAGTAAGTTACATTCTCTTTGAATTAGGTATGTTGCTGATACTAACGAAGAAAATGAAGCGCACCATATTGCTTGACCCAATTTATCAATTTATCACTCTGAATTCGTTTTCATTATTCAGATGAACCAATTAAGTCATGTCATGTAGAACTGATGAAAAAGTAACTGCGACACCATTATCAATCCTCGCTCAGGTATCTCCAAATTTGACTGATTAAATCAGCAAAGTAGGCTCATCGCAGGGGCGACATCTAAGTTCCTCCCATCTAAAAGTAATTACATTTGCCTACGCATTTAAGCATGCCCAAGGAAAATGTGCAAACGTCGTGTCTAATTTCAACTCACTCCGGGGGATGGCTGTTTAAATAAGAATTTAAAATTGGATTTCAAATCTTCTGGGACGTCGCGAACGAATTTGTCTGGTGAATAATAATTTGTTGATTTAGGCGTAATGTTATGTACCTACTATTTCATGCTACGTTGCCGTCAATTGAGCCTTAAATCAATAAGAGAAACCGTAAAGGGAAATTAATAATATTTCAGTTTTTATCATATGTATGGAGTGTAGTGGATAAGTAAACAAAATTTCAGAACTTCTCGTCCAAACTACCTCAGTGTCTTAAGACCAGTTTGAGCATGCCAAAATTACCTTATGGCTCTAAAATTTGATCGCTGCTCAAATTGACAAGCAATGTAAATATAGTTTTCCTAAGGGTTTCTTTGCGCGTTTTAAAGAGGGATGTAGAATCCTCAATAGAACCAGAGTCGTCGAGATGTAGCTCAAATTATCTTCAAGATCAAGATGCAGAGGGCGTAAAACTCGTAAAACTGATACTTGATAAGGAATAAAGGTTCAAGAGCGTAGACGCTCTATTAGGCTATCTTTTCAGCAGAGGTGTGCGATGTAGCGAGGATCTACCAATAGAAGAGCTTCAATTTCCAGATGACGCGAGCGAAAGAGCTCCTTGCACAGTCCTTCACTAGGTGGACTTGTGGTTATTGACAAAAAACACTGAAATTAATTATGAGAGGATTGTGAAGCAAGGGCAGGGTAGAATGCGAGTTGACAAACAGGGCCTGCGTTAGGCCTAACATATTCTTTAAATTGGCAAATTTTAGGCCCTGTTCAACGTCAACGTCAACTCTGACGTATTTTGTGTGGATAATCCTCTCATATGAGTGGTTAAATTATAAGGAGTGGTTTGTGAAGGCACCTTTTATAGCTAAGTAACCGTTGGAGTTCTGTCTCGGACTTGGCTTAACGAATAATGCCAAACAGCGCCATCAACCTGGATCCACAACTTAATTAACTTTTCATTTTCAAAGTATCGAGTAGCAAAATCCACTAAAGTACCCATTTAAAGCTTCATCTAAAGACACAAATCGGTTGACTCTGTTTACGCTCCGAGTGTCTCTACTATTGTACGTTTTCGTTCATTCGGAGGTTGTAATTTCCTTTTGATCTGTAGGTAAATTAATTTAGATATTTTGATCTAAAACCCGATTTCAATTCATTAATTTTCCTAAATTTAAAATCATTTTATATCATCTTGGACATCTGCTACGATTAGGAAAAGGTTCAAAGTACCTAAGTGACATTTACGAAATTTTAACTTAATAATATAGGACCCATCATTTTCACGGTTAACTAGAGCCATTAAAATTCCCTTCATAGCTACGGGCTGTTTAACCATTATTCAGCAAAGATATTTCACCCGAAATTATTAAGAAGAATTAAGAAATGGCAAGTCACTAATTAGGGGGTTTTGTAAATTCTTTGTTATTATTACGGTGCGAAAGTTTAATTTTGTCGGTCTAATGGGCTTTATTAGACCCACAAGCTATGGTATCATAATGTCGTTGTCCGTAAGGGTTAATGTGCCATAAACATAATAGTAGGAAAAGGGGCAGGGTGTTTTGAGAAAGATCTTACACTAAAGCCAAAAGTCTCCTGCGTTTGTTTTTTAATAAACATTACACAAAAATATGAATCAAAATGGTGTCGCCCAATACAATTGTGAAGCTTATTTCTTCATAAAAAGACAGGCGCAGGGGTTTCTATATCTTTTAGTATAAATGTTAGACCAACTCTTTGCAGAATTTTTCTTTCTTTTTATTGGAAAAATTATTTGAACCATTTTCATTATGTACACAGGGTGAGTGTAAACAGACTATCAAACTGAACAACTTTCACTTTTGGACCAACAATGAAATCGCGAAAAGTAAATCAGCTATTCCATCCATATGGGTCGAGTCAAGTTGCCATGAACGTTTTCTATGGCAAAACGCATTCTTTTTTCGCGATTTCAAAGTTGGTTTTTTTAACTTTACACCCTGTTTAGTTCGTCAGCGTGCAAGAAGACTTCGCGTCTTCGACAATCTTAATAATATCATCGTTTATACAAACAAATAAACCCAAAGTTCAACGTACACAAACCATTACAGAGTTTGATAAAATATGACCAAAAAGGTCCCCTAGCAACTAGACCTCACTCGAGGCCTATCCAAGCGGTTAATGAACAAATGTTTTCGCCATTTCAACAGTCAACGTTGTTCAAAAGGAATAACGATCATTTTTCATCATAAAAATCAGGAGTTTGCCTTCAGGGTTTTTGTTATGGGACCAACAAAACGGGTGACAGAGAAAGTTTGACTGCTCTTTATAGAGCTAGGTCTTTGAGCTGTTCGCTGTAATTGAAAATGTGGTAACTTGCCAGAACAACAAAAAAACAATTGCATTTAATCTATAATCTCTATTGAGATCATCTTTAATTAAATGCAATTTTTTTTTGTGGCGGTTTAATTTTTCCGTGTTATTGAAGCCTTTGTAACCGACTTCAAAAAAGGAGGAGGTTTCTCAATTCGACCGTATATATATTTTTTTTTTTACGTGTGTTCGCGGATAACTTCGTCGTTTATGAACCGATTTTATAATTCTTTTTTTGTTGGAAAGAAGATATTCCAAGGGTGGTACCATGATAAGGAAACCAGGATCTGATGATGGTATCCTAGATAAATCGAGGGGAACCTTTGAAAATCGTAGTGCCGGCTAGTGCGTTTGTTAATTTAAAGCACTACTATTAAATTGAACTAATGAATTCACAACTGAAAATTGTTAAATAAACAAAATTTTTACAAAAAAAAATTAAAACCGCCTTCAAAAAAACTAAAAAGTTAAAAAATAATATTACAGCCGATGACTTTTTCGTTCGCATCATAAGAACATTAATTGTAAATGACGATTAATCAAAGAGTACATTGGCGAAAGGTATAATTATGACTTAACTTAATCATGGTCCTTTCTTGTTCTACTAATATTCTTTTATCGTGATCAGTGTTTTCTCTCCGAACAAAAAAACACGTTTGTAATTACTTTCATGCTATTTTACGGTAATGAGTAAAATGACAACCTTAGGCATTGTTCTAATAGAACGCGAATGCGCGATCATCGTAGGTTCGCGCCAATTTTACTCTTACGAACGCGCGATCAAACATATTGAACTCGAATAGGTGCCCTAACTGACACTGGCACTACGCGGTCGCGCGACTCAAATGTTTGTAAATCTATTCGCGCGAACTTAGTTCGTACGAACGCGCGATCAAACATATTGAATGAGGGATTTTCCAAAAGCAAAAAAAGTAACAAAGTTAGTTCCTAATTTCTCAGTTTCTAAATTCTCAGTTGACCAATAGGAATGAGCAAAGATATTAATTCATATTAATAGTAAAAATACACAGTACAAACCCTTTCTTATTGTTGTTGGTTTATTATTTAGCTATCTCAGTGTTATTGTTCGTCAACAACGAATCGAGTATTAGACGTGGCTGTATGGGCTACGTATCCGTTTTGAATATACGAACAATAAACGAGAAACAATAACAAACTACAAACACCTAACAGAAACAGAATTTCAATAAAAATAAACCGGAAATATTTAAATCGTACGTCAGATTCCGTGAATGAAAAGCAAAGCCATAGACAAAAAATTGGACTCTAGTTTGACAGTCTGGCGTGGCAATTATTACGCCAACCGGATCGTCCATAACACCCAGATTGTTAATAACTTGTACTGTGTATTTTTATAATTAATATTAATTCATATATTTGCTCATACCTATTCGACCCCTCTCTGGTCAACGCCATCTATTGAGAAATTAGGAACTAACTTTTTTTTTCTTCTGGAAAATCCCTCATTCGAATAGGTGTCCTGATTGAAATTCGCGCGATAATTGCGTCGGCGGGGCACCGCGCCCGCTCGCTCGCGTCGTCCATTCGTGCGATGATAGGACACCCAGTTTTTGCCATCGCGCGAGCACGCAATGGTCGCATCGCTTACTCGCGCAATGATCGCGCATTCGCGTTCTATTAGGACGATGCCTTAGATTAATCAAATAAGAAGACAAGAATCTTCCATCTACGATGACAACGAATAAAATAATCAAGTAACAAATAATAAAATCAACTGTACAAAGTAACATCAAATTACTAATCCAATCAAGTTTAAGATTACTTTTTTTACATCTACACTTAACATGTATCTGGCAATTGACACTCATGTAGCTTACGAGACTCGTGAAACAAAGTTGAGCAATGAAACGTGAGCAAGCGTAATTACCTAGACTTAATTATGTGAGTGCTGCTGACGTTACATTATAACGCTTAGAACGTACAAAAGGGAACGATAGTTACATTGTGAAGTTCTATGATGCATACTGATTTTGTAAAGCTATTTTACTACTGAGTGATTAAACGTAACTGCTTTCTGGGCGAATTAATTGTAGGACAGGTAAAGCTTGTTCAGGTTCAGAAGTTGTCTTTGTGGTCGCTTTTTTATTGTTGTGTATGCACTAAGATATTCGAATGTATTTGACTTTGAAGCTCAACGCCGCTCTGACCTTGACTCAGAGCGCGACGAATTGAAAGCCACCTGCGGCGATCAATTACACATATATTAATGGTGTACTCTCGTGTCCACAATGTGCGAGGACCTTTACTCACAAAATAGGCTTCGTGAGTCACATTCGAGCACATGAGCGCCAAAATCGGATCTGAAGCAGTCGCCGTGGCCGAAATCGGTCAGGAGCTCATCATCATGCAATTAAATATTCGCCAATTTTTTACAAGACAAGACAAGGCTGTTTAACAACTATTTAGATTAGAAACTAGATATAAATAGTGTGGTTAAATGCTGAAGAATATTTTTAAACAGATGAAGAGACACAAATAAAATTAATATGACACCATTGCATGAATTTAAATATTATGTTGTAAGAATTTGATAATGATGGAACGTTTTATTTAAACCATATTCATATCGATACAAAAATATGTTTCTATACATATTCTCACGCCTGTTTCCCACTGGGGGTAGGCACACAACTGACGTTAGATAAGACTTCAAATTTTCATGACCTAAATATACAAGATCTTAAAAGCATCTTTGAGAAGCGATTCTTCTTTCTTATCTTGTGGGCAGAGCCCTGGTGTCAGAGTTTTTTCAGTCCGTCTTACGGCCTCTGACGTGGTTTTTTTTTTATAAGCCATTAAAAGTTAAACTTAACAGATAGATTAAAGATAAAGCGATTAAAGTTTAAACTTAACAGATAGAACTATTTACTTGACCTCTTGTATTATATTCCAAGCTATTTCAAAATTCTGATGCATATGTGAAGTTTACCAATTTGCTTTGGGCACGCGTTGTGGACTGACACCCCTACACTATCCCTGAGGGCATGCCTATGCCCTGCAGTGGGATATCTATAAGCTGATGATGAGGATCATTAAGCTATTTCGTGTACAAATGTACAATGGTGTACAAATGTTTACCTATTTCTATTTCTACAATTTTAAGAGTAAAAATAAACATGGCCAAATAAAATTAGTGTATCTAATCCAGTTACCACTTCCCCGTTCACAGCACAAGCACCCTCATCTTTTTGGGGGGCCGGCCGTTTTATTTAAAGAAGCGAACAAAGTTCGCAAGCGAGCGCGGCCACGCGTAAACATTTACTTGAAAGGTTTATTGATGTTGGTGACCGCAGTTTGGTTTTACAGCCATAAAACGAACGAGCCCCTTACCGAATTTACGGATTTCTGCCCGGAAACCCGTTAGATTGAGGTCACAATACGGTTATGTTAGTATTTACTGCAGGTAATCTAATCATGGACCCTGACCAACGTGTTTCGGTATTTTATGTGTTTTCGAGCCTATACATACAAGAATCATTGTAACTACCTATGCGTTATCAGATACTACACTATTTAGCCCAGTCATTTTACGGAGTTTTGTTCGGAAGGGTCGGGACTAATTATTAATTGGACTTTTAAACTGTAACCGGCACCATTTAGTGACTAAAAGACATATTTAAAAAAAATCGATACGCAACATAGAAATCAAAATTGTATCTCACAGAAGGCTTTTAAATTAATAATATTAATACCAATGCACTCATTATAATTTGATATAACAATATACATTATTTTTGAGCAATAAAATAGGCATTGATTTTAAAAAAATGAGATGTTTAATAGAATATACTAATGTATTTTTCAAAGCCTTCTAAGTAGACAAAAATATTAACACCATGTTTGAAGTATGTATAAGGGTAAAGCCTTAAAAGCTTGCAAAAAAAAACTTACCATTTGTTTTTTTAGAACGAGATAAATGCTAAATTTAGAATTGGGGGCTGTTGCTGACGTGATATTTTTTTTAATTTTGGTACTTTTCGAAGCTCAAATTGGCTCTTAAATATTATAATATTTGTAGTTTGTGGTGGTATTTTTTTCGGTATACCGAAAAAAATATCAATTATTAATTAGTCCCGGCTCAGACCGTAAAATGACTGGGCTATATAATAAAACTGTACCTAATAGAAGTGCGTTTGTACATTATGTCTGACCTAAGTATGTCTTTCCTCTTCTTCGTCTTTTATGTAAGCATGAGTGAGAAGAAGTGATGTATCAGTTTTTTTTTATATAACGCTCACAGGCGCAAACATTGCATTGTAATGATCCCAAATTAAGACTTTGGTTTCTTGTTATGGGAACCTTATACAACAACGGCGCACACATATAACATCCTCATGTTATTAAGTAATCTGTCGTTTGGAGACTTCTAATGAAATTTGGATATTTTGAATCTATCTAAACTATTATAAAACTGTAGCAGAAAGTTTGTCTGTACATTGAAGATATTAACAAAAAAAAAGTTACGATATGGTTTTTAGGTGTCCCTGATTCCATTTCACCAATTTTTGGATTTTTTGTCTGTCTGTTTGTTTGTGTGTTTGTTTGTTTGTTTGAACGAGTATCACGTAAAAACTACTGAACCGATTTTGATGAAACTTTTTTTGTTTGATAGCTTATGATCTGACTTAAAATCTGGTATATAATTTGTGCGGACGAAGTCGCGGGTTAACGCTCGTATGATATAAATCCCTTCGTGAGGGTAGGTCTGTGTCCTGTAGTGGGACGTTTTGTATAAGCTGATGATAATATATACAATATTTAGAATACCTCTGACTACCCTAATAAAGTTGTGAGCATATACGTTCATAGTAATGTGCTATAATTATTGTGACCTTGTATCACATTATTAGTTAATAATTTATTCCTCTTGATTCGTCATCACCGACCTTTGTTTCAAACCGACAATTAACCAGACATTCAAAATTAGACCGTCAGTAATAGCAACATCGACTAAGTGAATGGTATATTTGGTCATTGCAGATTCGGGCTAATTTCCTTTGAGACATAACTAGGTACATTAGCATTCATTGCATGCGGTTAAACATCCCATGTGATGCACAATTTGCATGCATAGACACTGCATAGTAATATCTCTGCATGCAATTTGTGAACTGCCATCGTAATTTTTAGTAGAGACTTTTATGAAGATTTAGGTACGTCATTTTTGTCGTTTTAAAACGTTTTCTTCTACAATTTGTTTAAGAATGACAACACAAATCCCAAGAAGCTTTTTTCTAGAATTGATATTTGAAGAACTGAATTAAGGTCGTATCTACTTATATCAGCTGAAACTATTTTAAGAGGATGCTCAGGCCATTTCTAAATGAGAATGTGTCGAATACAATATATAATACTAGATATAATATAATACAATATTCGGGTCGAGTAGTTTTGCAGTTTGTACGGAACAGCTGATTTTTTTTCGCGATTTGTACATTGGTTCTATAGAGAAAGTTGTTCAAATTGATAGTTTGATCGTCCCCTTAAAAAACCGTCCGAATATTTAAAAATTGGACATAAACAATTTTTTATTCCTGATTTCTTTCTTTTCTACAAATTCAAAAATTTAATTAAAATTAAAAAAAAATAGAGGTCAATGGATGCAGTTATCATTTTCAGGTTTAACATTTGCTTTAGAGCCAGAGTACAACTGTTTTTTGATCTACATAACTTTGAAATGAGGAAAAAGGGATTTTTGGGTTGTTTTCTATCGTCGGTAAATAAATTACGTCGTACCACACACACTTTGAGCATAATAATAATATATTTCTTATTTTAGGATAGAAACTCATGTCACAAAAACAATGCAAAAGAACGCACGATGAGAATTGAATTCTATTTTTACATACACATTTATATTTATGTCATCGCTATTTCGTGATACCGTAAAACGTTTATCTGTTGAATCTTCTCAAATAAGATTATTATTAACTTCCTCCCCGAAAAGGCGAATGAAAAATAAAACATATTTCGTTGTTTCGTCCCCTATTTTTATTTCCGTACATTTTTTCCGTCACGTGGCACACAGCGGAAGCATACGTCCCTAATTCTATACGGAAGAGCTACCTTCATTTACAACGCATTGTGTCTGTCGGATTATACCCCCTCTCCCCTCCCTCTCCCCTATTTTGTCCCCAACAATGCCATCGGAACGGAAGCTGTACTCGTAATGAGTGGAATTATTACTTTTTTTTTAAGAATACTTAATGCTAAGTTGGGGCTGTAAGCAGGTTTAAGTTTCGAGTGATGAGATGATAAGTGATGTTAAATATTTTCAGCGGTTTTTACCGTGACAAGTATAAGGGGGTACTGGAGAGAGTCACTTTGTCACTCTCATGTCCACCTTCAGAGGGATTACAAAGTTGGATAGCTTTTTATGTTGTTGACTAACAAGACTGACTAGATAAGACTACGCCTACGTGAAATTAGATTTATTTCCTAAACAAAAAGCAGGTACAATTATAATATCTTACTTAGACATAATTTTATTCTTTCGGAAACAACAAAAAGTGTATGTCCTTCCTCAAGCTTAAAGCTTAAAGCTAAAGCTGGAAGCTCTATCAGAATTCGTTAACAGTTTTTGTTTTCGTTATGCTAGTTTTAGGTATTCTATTTTATTTATAGGTTTATTTATGTTATGTATCTACGCCACTTACCCCATAAAAATTGTAAGTTGGGAGCACTGTCACCTGCATTTCGGTCTCCATACCGATAACTCTAAATTTTATAATGAACTTTTATATTTCTTAATTTTCAACTAGTATTCAACTTTATATTTTATTTCCTTTGTTTCAATCATGAAAAATAATATTATGGAAAAACTACTTCCACTTACTTTCATTACATGGAAAAACAAAACTTCTTTGGTTTAAATAGTTTAAAAAAAATCTGATTTGTAATTTGAACTTAAAAATCTTCCTTCGAAACAACATAAGTAATAATAAATAAACATCAAGAGACATTCCCTAAAAGAAAATAATTATAATAACTATCAACATTACGTCATAACAATAACCAACAAAGATTGAAATCCCACTAACTTGAATGAAAACTTTGACATTTCTTTTCATGCAAAATTACATTTTGCGAGGTCCTCGAAAGGAATAGAAATTTTCGAGGGTCCGGATTACATCGAGCGGTGAGAATATTAAAAAACTTTTTTCTTTCGCAGAAACTTCGATTGTCTTTTTTTAGGGATCCTTAGCCCGATAGCTAAAACGAAACCTTCGTCAATACTTTAATACGTCTGTGAATAAATACACCAAAATAAAAATAAAAAATTCTGTATGTAGCTTTAAAATTAGATAAATAAATCTCTAAAATCGTGCGAAGTTGCCTTGTATGCTAGAAAGACTGTACCTACTTCATAAAACAACATTGTGTATGTCACATAAAGTTATTATACCTTACAGTAATAGAGGAACTGACAAGCGTTGTAAAATGAAACCGTTTTTGGAGGTTTTCAGGAGATAATCGGCAGGAAAAAATTCGAGCACTGTCTATAATACGGAGTCAAAAGTGAAATCGTGGATTATTTAATGAAATAGTGTTGGTATGTTTTACAAAATTATCTACGATCTCACTTTCGATTCAAACCAAAAACGGTTCTATTGCCTCGCGTCGCGTATCTCTCTCTACTATACAGTGGTGCCGCTAGATAACCATCTAGCTCTCTTAGCTGTCAGTTCTTCTATTCCGTAAGGTATAATAACTTTATGGTATGTCACACGGTGCGTTGCCTTATAATTATAAGTAATTATGAGATGCCTTTGACAACTTCATGATTAATATCCATGCAAATTGGCCGCACTGGTTGAACAACATGAAAACACAACAAAAAAAAGATCAAAATTGTTGAGCTGTTTAAAATTCTGATAGGTGAAATTATTCTTATAGGTTTTGATTTTTGTCAACACTTTAAGTTAAGGTAAAATATTGCAACGGCACCCTCTCGGTTTGTGTCCAACATGCACTTGACCGGTTTTTGAAAGGCTGTTTACTCTTTGAGTTGGGATATTTCCTTTTCTATGTGAAAGCCTGTTTTGGTGCTTCGCGTTTAATTACATTGTTTCGTTAATTCCGATTGAATTGTTCCCTATTGCTTGATTTTTTGGAGTATCAATTTTAACGTCTTCATAAATAATATTGGTCGTGTATTTTATTATTGTGTATAATTCTGTTACTGAAAGGTGTGGTTATTTATCACATTGAATAAATATCTACACAGAGTGTAAGTGACAGCCTAGCAAATATTGAAACGGTGAACTCAGACCATCAAACTGAACAACTTTCACTATGGAGCCTACTTCAGGAAACGCGAAAAAAAATCAGCTGGCCCATACAAAACTGCTGTATCGATTTTAGTTCGTTTTTAGTTCACCGTTTAAGTTTTTGCTAGGGTGTCACTTACAACCTGTATAGAACGAAAGATTCAGTACATTTTGTACTGCAGTTTGGCGAAATTTAAAGTAGGTATTTGTACCCTTTGTGTTTGGAAAAACTTTAAATAAATTGAAATGATAAATAAAAAGCAGCCTCTGTCGGTCTGTTAGAGGACGTACCAACATGTGCACACGCACTCAGCCGGGGTATGTGCGTACCTGTTCGTACGATCGCTAACACGCGCTATGTAAGTCCTCTGGCATACCTCGGCTGAGTGGTGTCATCATCATCATCATCAGCCTATAAACGTCCCACTGCAGGGTACAGGCCTATTCTCAGGGAGGGTGTATGGGCATTAGTCCACCACGCTTGCCCACTGTGGATTGGCTGAGTGTGTACACAGATGCATAATTTTGTTTGAACTTATTCATACAGTCATGTATACAGGGTGAAACTGATATCATTAGCATCTTTTTAAACTCGTCTTTTTAAACGTCTCAAAGGGTCTCTCCTTGTGATTGTCTGCCCGGTAATCAGCAAGAGAGATACGGGTATGCGCCCCCGGTTCCTTGAGCTATTTTCTCTACTCCTTATCAGTCCGAGACAAATGGTATCCTTTCCCCCCTTTATCCTATCAAATTTCCCCCATATCCCATTCCTTTTCTTCCTTTTGCCAATCCAAGGTTGCCGTGCTGATGGATCCATGGCTAGGGGTGAGCCTAGTCACAAGCGTGCTGGTTGTCTGGAACCGGGTACCCCCAGGCACTAATTTGCCTTCTTCCTACATGCGGGGCTCTGTAGGGAGCGACTTCAAATTTCCCTAGCTACTCGTGGGACTAAAGATGTGCGAACAAACTAAAAAACTTTTTAAACTAAGAGTCTACCCATCAAACTGAACAACTTTTATAATGGGATGGAAAGGATGCTAATGATATCAATTTCACCCTGTAGATTGTCTAGTGAGAATCGAATTGAATGCTTGTACAGTTAAAGCTGCAGCCGAACGGAAGTACCTCCCGCTGTTCGAAATAGTTTCCTTTTCAAAGATGTGAACACATTCGCGTTATTTCTTTTCCTTCACTGTCTATTGTTGCGTATTGCGGAATAAAATCTCAACTAGTTGCCTAGAAAGAATAAAAATACTCTTTCGCAACTGGTTGCGAAGCTCACTTGCCATGGCGGCTGAAATGATCGTTGCAAACAAGCCAGGTAGTGAACCTGGACGGCGATTGCGCTAATTTAAAACATCCAAGTTCAATCCTATTCCAATTTCCGGTGTAACACACACACGGTATATCACATTGCAATCCAATTACTATTCAACTGTGTTAATTCCGTATCGCGCTAAACTTGACTTATTTACTTTATGCCTTTAACGTTCAGACGTTATGTTTCAGGCCTTCTGTCAAAGCTGCGGCTCTAAAGGCTTTCATGAGCTGGACCGCGATTAGCGCAATACCAAATGTGTAAAAAGCTAAGCTTCGCACGCGGTCCAATCATGTTTCAGTTGCGATTTATTTACCATATTGCCCTCCTGTGTTTACGTTCCAACGTACCAGATCATAAAACAGGATCAAGGGTCTCCTAAAAATTTTTCGTTTCCCTTATAAAGTCAACTCTATTCTAATGAAGTTCGGACAGAAACGGTCACGGACATATCAAAAATGGAAACTCCGAGTATAGGGCTCGACACTTAAGGTCCGTTCCGTATTGATGAACGAAACTCAACTCTGATAGGCTCTTAAGTAACGTCAAACCCATACTAAAACGTCATCTTAAGAGGCCGCCAGCGTTTGAATTTCATTTATTATAATAAGAGCGAATCGTATTTTTATTTGTCATTCATACGTTACTATATAGTAAAGTAACTAATACATACTATGCTTTGCTTATACTGACTAACCTCACCCGTATGTTACCTTCGTATAAAACCCTTCGAAGCTTAGTTCCACTTTCACTCTAAAACTGTTATCTGCAAAACGCTACAGAATTAGAGATAAATCTTCAGTCCAGAACCCGGCTCTGTTATTCAAATCCAGGTACACAAAATATGGAAAGAACAGGAGGTCTTCTATAGGGTCTTTCTGCGAAAGTCAACACTAGATTCGCTTCATCGATTACTGTCCATCGATGGTACTCTACATGGAAAGTCTCGATAATATGCTAATTATAAAACTGTAAATTTAAAAAAGAAGTTTGTTTGTTTGAACAAGCATCACGCAAAAACTACTGAACCGATTTTGATGAAACGTTTTTGTTTGCTAGCTTATTATCTGACTTAAAATCTGGTATATAATTTATGCGGATAAAGTCGCGGGTTAATGCTCGTACTATTATAAAACTGTAAATTTAAAAAAAAAGTTTGTTTGTTTGATTGTTTGATCGAGCATCACGCGAAAACTACTGAATCGATTTTGATGAAACTTTATTTGTTTGATAGTTTATGATCTGACTTAAAATCTGGTATATAATTTGGGCGGACGAAGTTGCGGGTTATTGCTAGTACTTTTATAAAACTGTAAATTAAAAAAAAGAAGTTTGTTTGTTTGATCAAGCATCACGCGAAAACTACTGAACCGATTTTGATGAAACTTTTTTGTTTGATAGCTTATGATATGACTTAAAATCTGGTATACAATTTGTGCGGACGAAGTCGCGGGTTATCGCTAGTTACTAATATAGCTAAACATGGCAGCATGTGTCCTTAAATTTTCATGTGTCTCAAATTGTCATTGTAAATCACTATTATCATGTTTATTAAACTATTTACATTCACAAAAAAATATAAAGTACCAAAAAAAATATTAAGAAATGCATACAACCTAATATTACGTCCGCCTAGGACAAATATGGTACAAAGTGCATAATTTACGAAGGTGCTGAACTATACAACAAACTGCCAAACGACATATAAGACGCTCAATCTACAAATACATTTAAGGCGGTTGCAGAGGGGTCAATTTTATACAAAACTTTGACGCACAATACGCGTGGACGTTATTAATATAAGTAACTTGGTATATATGGAAAAATAGTTTAGAAAATCTAGATGCCGCGTCATAAATAACATTTGCAATTTATTAAATAATTACGAAGATATAAAGCTTTGAAATTTTTCATACAAAATTTGATTTTGATTGGTAGCATATAAATCACTAGTCAATTGAGAGAACTAATTTATGAACAAACAAGCAAGTGAATGGAGAAAAAACTCGTGTTCGCGTTACCATTCTGCAGTCTTTAGATTTGATGCCGGGACACAAACCAAATAAAAACCTTTTACTCATCACATCACTCTGTGGATTAAGCAGAATCTAAGGTTCGTTTAAGTACGCATTCAAATTCGGCGGACCATGTTTTGGAGACTGTTCGTTTTCTAAAATTTCGAATGTTTATTCTGCGGTTTCCAGTCTTTCCCACTCAGTCTAATTTGTTTTAGGAAAAGTACTTTGCTGTCAAAATAAATTAGAAGTTATAAGTTTTGTGTCAGAAGAAATTTTATGTATTACCTACGTTAAAATTATATTCCAATGTTACTCTCGGAGAAAGTGCGTAATTTCTAGCCAAAAAAACCTGTGACATGGTGTGTATTCCTTTAGCGTTGGTACCGACCATTGAGAAATCACGCGCTCCAGTGTACCGACACTGCCTGCCCCCCACCAGATTCGACGTCATCCCCTCTTAGTTGTCCGAGAGGTTAAGTCAGGCGCAAACGAGCCACAGCCACCGGTGGCTGTCGGGGTCGCGGACACTGCTGTAGCGTGTGGCGGTCAGCGGCCACAGGAGTGTTGCGGAGTCCCTAAAAAATTTATGAAAAAACGTGTGAATTGCTTGCCGGTGGCTGTGGCCGGTGGCTTGTTTGTGCCGAGCCGAGCAGTTGAAGTGATCTAATATAATTATAAGCAGAAAGGAACCAAATTCAACATATCATCGGATTGACGTCCACTGCTGGACATTCTGCCTTCACCAGGTTACCGATGACTGATATATTGAGCGTGGTCCCTTTCTGCTTATAAATAGTCGAGCCACACTGTACTTTCCGGTACGCGGCCGCCACTCAAAAACTCTTCGGCCCCATTGGTTCTGCGACCAACCACACTGTTTAGCTCTAAAGAAAACTTATAACAAAATTCCGCATTTAGCACCACATTCCATACTTCTGGCCACATTCCCTACGCCCGGCTTGTGATCGATGTTCACAAATTAGCCGCGACACCGTACGAGCGTGCCCCAGCTACTGCCATTTTTCACGTGAAACTTTTAAAAGGTTCCGCGCTAGATAGTTTTTATTAGGGTAATTTGTGAGGTCTAGACGGGAGAGTTATTTAATTTATAACTTGGAATTGACATTTGTTGTAGCATACGGGCTTGTGTCGTTTTGCTGTAAACTTATATCAAATTTACTTTTTCTTTATCCTATCACGAGCTTTTAAATCTTTAAAAAAATTCTAATTTAATATGGAACATTGAGCACCCCTTCTCATAATCATCAGCATCAGCCTATATATATGGCCCAATGCAGGGCACAGGCAAATCATAATTATATTCAGGTCTATCACCAAGGAGGGTGTATGAGATATAGTCTTTGACTATTTATTATAAGGACTAGCCTTGCGGTAGTATTTTCCCTCTACCACGGTATAAGAACAATTGATCATGTGCATTTACGTTCAATTTTATACCTTATCACTAAACGAGACAGTCTTTAATTGCGAAACAATAACTACGAACTTATGATGTTTGGGGTTCACACGAGACTACTTTCATGATTTTTAACAATCAAAAATAGAATCTAAATTTATGGAGTAAAATCTAAAGTTGCGGATTTCATGTTACCTCGCCCCCCGCAAAAAGTGGCAGAAATGTTTGTTAGTAGAATTACACGCGTAACTAGTTCCTATATAAGTAGTCAAAGGCTTTAGTCCACCACGCGTGCCGAATGCGGATTGGTAGACTTCACATAAGCATCAGAATTTCTTCTTCAGTCTATGCTGGTTTCCTCATGATGGTTGTCGCAAAACACATGGTATGTCGTTCGTGCGGATTCGAACCCGCACTTTCATGATTGTGTGTCCATAACTCTCCGCAACGCGCCATCGTCGCTCTTCCAACAACACGAGCAACTTAATGCTAAACTGTTATACCATAACCGAAATTGGTTTGACAGCATCAACATCATCAGAAATATAATTATCATACATAATGTACGTAGACTCGACGTAGAAAGGGAGCGCAGGGCGTTGGCAGTCAGGGGCAACATGCTGGTCCGCAGGTTCAATGGTCGTACAAGGTCAGTAAAAGTGACACTATTCAAAGCATACTGTCAGTCATTCTACTCTTGCAGCCTGTGGGTCAATTGCACACTCAGCTCGCTGAATGCCCTGCGCGTCCAATACAACAACATCTTCAGGATGCTGTTGGGGCTACCACGCTATTGTAGCGCGTCCGCCATGTTCGCAGAAGCGAGAACGAACGGATACCATGCCATCATGCGGAAAAAAGCCACGTCACTCGTCAGCCGGTTGCGTGCAAGCCACAACAGCATTCTGGAGATGATAGCAGGCAGGTTTGACTGCCCCATCATCGCACACTGCGTGCAAGTGATGATATAGTGCCTACGGGTATGTACCTCAGTGTCTCATGTTGTATTTTATTTTATGTTTTGTGTGTACCTACTAACATAGTTCTTAAGTCAAACCCTGTTACTAACACATGGAACATTTTGTTGTCTGAATTTAAATAAATATTATATAATCATAATCCTTCCTTTTTATCTTCGCCGTTGTACGGTACGTAGGTAAATACCTCTGTAGAGACTACCAACATCCATAAAGGCGGTCCATATAACCCTTTCAGACAAAACACCATTCAATCTCCCCTCCCGGACATGCATGACGTTTCATCAACTACATACTCAGGTTGAATAAACACTCTGAATCGGATGAGGACAGTATACAGCTAGGTATGTTGCAAAGGGTATTGAGGTAACACAAACGAGATCCGCCTTTGTACAGCTTTGTTACTTCGTGAACCTGGTATACACATTTCAACAGTGTGCTGCAAAGCTTTGGGCTTTTCACTTCGTTTGTGAAATATTCAGAGGGGAACCCTCAACCTCTTTTAGGTGACGAAAAAATTATTACCTATTACATTTTCACGGATTATACAAGTTGTTACAAAAAAACAAATAAACATTTAAGGGGGTTTTTTAGACCATCAAACTGAACAACTTTCACTATGGGACAAATATCGAAAACGCGAAAAAAAAAATCTGTTGTTCCACACTTAACTACAAATCGACTCGGCTAAATGTATTGGACAGCAGATTTTTTCGCGATTTCGATGTTGGTCCCATACTGAAAGTTGTTCAGTTTGATGGTCTAAACAAACCCCTAAAATTTTTAAATGTTTATTTTTACTTTTGTAACACCCTGTATAGTCCCGATAGCCTAGTTAGTAATATACTATTGAATAATCTGTGGTAATAGCTTCAAAGGTAATATACGATATACATATCGATGTGGTATAAAGTGGTAATTTTTGCAAAACTGTCAAATTCAACGTACATTACAGCAAGTCGTGTACATACTTAATGCACCCAGGTGCATTAGCTTACAAAGCTAAGTGCACTATTACGTTAAGTTCATTTTATGACATCGGTAGCTATTATAAGGTCTAACAAAATTAGGTGAAACTATTTTAAGGGGATGATCAGACCATCAAACTGAACAACTTTCTCTATGGGACCGATATTGAAATCGCGAAAAAAAATCAGCTGTTCCATACAAACCTACTCGACCTAAATGTATGGGACAGCAGATTTTTTTCGCGTTTTCTATATTGGTCCCATAGAGAAAGTTGTTCAGTTTGATGGTCTGAACATCCCCTTAAAATAGTTTCACCTAATTTTGTTAGACCTTATATAGCTACCTAAATACATTTTCTCTTCCTGTTACCCCACGTAGGGGTACGTGGGGTATAGGGCTCGGACGATAGCTCTCCACCGTTTGCGATCTTACCTAAATATATGGTCCTTCTTATATTCTTGTAGTATCAGACCATCAAACTTAACAACAATATTTATAGGACTGTTAGGACTAATATAGAAATTGGGAAAATTCTGCTGCTTCATACAAAAGTGCAAACCTACTGGGCCGAAATGTAATAGAGTAAGATGTTTTTTTTTTTGCCCATAAAGAAAGTTGTTGAGTTTGATGGTCTGATCATCCCTTTAAAAAACTTTTAGCATATTTAAATAGGACTCTATAGAGTAGGTACTATATATTACACTGCATAAGCATATAGAGACATTCCACATAGTTAATGTATCGCATTAACACAATTATTTCACTAAAAAAATTGCAGTTTAGATGCGCGACGAAATATTATGACAGTAGGTATCACAACATAAGTAAAATAGTCTCAAAAACTAAAAAAAACACGCTTTTGTCAGTAACGCACTAAAAAGTACAAAAGACTCGTCTGGAAAATGAGGACCCAAACTCGAGGGGTTTACTAGCAGCCATTTAAGAGTTCCACAAAATTATAGTTTAGATGCGTGACAAAATATTACGACAGTAGGTATCAAAACTTAAGGCTGCACCGAGCCTATTGTGCTGCCCCCAATCGTATTTTTTTATTTCTTAACAATATTAAACAATATTTCCAAAAAACAAGAATGTCACGTTGTAGTCATTGCTGATTTTCAATTTATCGGGTCACTGCGGGTTTGTTTTTATAATGTTTGTAGTTATTATCTTTAAAACCGGTTTTAACGATAATAGCTACAAGCATAAACCATAGCAATCCGTAATGTTTCGATAAATTGAAAGACAATCATAACTACAATGTGACATTCTTGTTTTTATGGAATGTTGTTTAATTTTTTAGAAATAAAAAAATTACGATTGGGGGCAGCACAATAGGCTCGGCAGGCTCTTAAACTAAAATAGTCTCAAAAAAATAAAAAACAACCCGTTTTTGTCAGTAATTGCACTTCTGTACTATCTAGTAATAGATACTCTTTCTTATACTGTTTTATCAAGTAGGTGGGTAGGCCACCTACTTAGGCTTCATTCGAATTTTCTCGGAGCTTAGGTCGAGAAAGCAAGAAACTTACGAGTTTCGAGCAGTTACTGCCACTCTGCCCAACTCGATCTGCTCTACGTCGTGTGTTCCAACTTGCCCCCTTGTTTTATTACGGTTGGAAATCGCTGGAACATTTATTTGCACGTGGTAAGATGTTTATGACTCTCAAATTTTGTGTTTATAGAATGCTAAATCTAACGCAGACAACTCTAGGTACATTTATTGTATTAAAAAAAACTAAAACTTCTAACACGAAAAAGAATGTCTGTGACAACCTTCATATTTTGTTGACCTTACTTAGAAAGATTGTTGTAACTATATTTCTTGTCGATATACTATTATAAAACTGTAACAGAAGTGTGTTACATTAAAGATTAACAAGAAAAAAATTACGTTATGGTTTTTAGGTGTCCCTGATTCCATTTCACCATTTTTTGGATTTTTGTCTGTCTATTTGTTTGTGTGTTCTTAGATTCTTTATTGTACACAAAAACATAATTATGAAAAAGAAATTACAACAAGTCGTGATGTACAAAGGCGAGCTTAACTCTAAAAGAGTTTTCTTCCAGCAAACCGTGGAGTGAGAGGAAAACTAATATGTTTGGGTAAAATAAGTGTGCACACAAATAAAAACTACTTAATTATGAGATAGTAAAATGAATACCTATAAGATAATTGTTTGTGTGTTTGTTTGTTTGTTTGAACGAGCATCACGCAAAAACTACTGAACCGATTTTGATGAAACTTTTTTGTTTGATAGCTAATGATCTGACTTAAAATATAATTTGTGCGGACAAAGTCGCAGGTTAACGCTAGCTAGTAACTAATAAAAATATACTGACACAACAAACTTTCTAGTAAATTCTACAACTGAGTAGACCCACTTGGTAGAGTAAGGTTAATGCTACAAAGCTAGATATTACACAAAGCAAAATTAATGAACTGATTATTGCAAAAGCGACTAACAAAAAGTCAATCGACATTTTCTTTGGTAAAGGATAAAAATCTCGATCTCTCTGATAAGGCAAGTGGGTAAAAGTTGGAGACGTAGTTAGTGCCTTGTCCGTTCAAAGCGAGAGGGCGGATCACTTCTATTTCTTACGGAACCCGCGTCAGCTAGTGCTGAGTAGTGAAAGTGATGAGCGGAAAGCGTTACTAAATGCCTAGGACTTACTTATATTCAATTATCTTACTTACAAAAAACAATTTAACGATATTTTAACAATCAATTTGCTTGTTTGTAAAACCTAAAATTTTTAAGGTTAAGCACCCAGCAAACAATTTCGTCTTATGAGGGCCCTATTTATATGACTATTTTGACTTATAAAAGTTATATAACGGTAATTTTGTCATATACTGGTGCTTTATACGTCTAATGTTCGCCTATACGACACCTATACGACCAAATTGTTAGTTGGGCAGTCGCGCTCTTCGCTGGATTACTTTTTAATCTGGGTTTTTATCAAGATAAATAATAATTTGATCATTGTTGTTTCTATTTTGTTTTTTCTTTAGGTTAAGGGTTTTGTATATAATTGTATATTTTATGTTGTTAAGAAAAAATTACCACATTTGATCAAAAATAAGGGAAAATCATCAACATTTTATAAGAAAAACATTTGGAAAACCCATGAAGCTAACCTAGTCTCGCATTATATTGAAGTGGAAAAATATGTAGTTGAAGCTATCTTCGTAATTATTAAGTCAATGAAATTAGGAATTCAAATACAAGTCCATCTATAAATTTTTTCTTTACGAAAACATTAGAGAAAATAATAATAAAAGGGGATTCGTCTGTATGACTTAGAAAGTTCAGATTCCGATGACTTTCCGTACCACTTTACTACTACTATTTGTACCATCTTTATTCGAATGTTTTTGAGGTAAACATAAACAATACGTATTATCATGTATCTAATTTTTATTAATGTCGAAATAATTGGAATATCCGACAGCTTGTAACTTGTATCAAACGGTCACACCGAGGCACAGCGGAGCGGATGGGCGCCGACGAGGTGCGGAAATTGGCCGACTCTGCGAATTAAAGAGAACCGATACAGGGAAAGGGAATTTTGCAATTACCTCCCTGCTGGAACCAGTTGCAACTGATGTCGAATTTTGGTTCAAAAGCCCGATGACATGGGGTGAGGTTATAGTAACATGTATCATGATTGGAATGGTATGTGAAAGGATCCTACCTACGATAGGTAATTATATTTACATACAAACGTGCAAATATAAACATATATAGACACCTGAAAAAACCAAACAACTAATACAACGTGTTAATAAATAAACACAAAACCTCATACATCCCAACTGATTTATTACGAATTGAAACATTAAATGTATTATTTTATTAACATTCTTTTATTATTAATTATATAATTATGCGGTAGAAACGGCGGGTTCTTGGGCTGCCGAAGCCAAAGTTTTTGCCAGGGACTTGGGCCGCAGGCTGAGAGAGAGGGGCTTGGGCCCCCACTCCGGGTCTTTTTTCGTCCAACGTATCTCATTGGCCGTCCAACACGGCAATACTGCGAGCATAATGGGTAAGTTTAGCTCGACCCGGGGTGGGCTATTGGACTAGACAGTTGTCAGGTTTGGTCGCTTTGTTTGTTCTTTTAGTAGTAGTTAGTCTTTGGATGCTATGTACATTTCTTCTTATTCTTATATAAGGTGTAACAAAATTAGCTGAAACTATTTTAAGGAGATGATCAGACCATCAAACTGAACAACTTTCTCTATGGGACCAATATTGAAATCGCGATAAAATATTTTTTTTAACGGTATAGGTATTTACAATTACAACATTATGTACAACTTATGGCTAAATATGGCTATAATTAAAAATAAAAGTAAAAATAAATAAAGTAGGCGAAGAAAAAATTAGCTGTTCCATACAAACCTACTCGACCTAAATGTATGGAACAGCTGATTTTTTTTCGCGATTTCAATATCGGGCCCATAGAGAAAGTTGTTCAGTTTGATGGTCTGATCATCCCCTTAAATTGGTTTCACCTAATTTTGTTAGACCTTATATAGTAAATAATAAAGTTTGTAATATATTTTTATTTATTAAAATTTAAAGTAGTTTGCATTTTTAAGTTTTCACGCAAAAATGATTTGTTATTATTTCAGCAATGAATAAAAGTGTTAGCGTGCTCATGGATACATTTTAAGAACCTTGTCCGTGCGGTGCGTGGGTTGACATCGAGTTCAGTAAATTTCAAATTATATTAATAGGTATATTATTTAATATTTTGAAAAAATGTTACCTATGTTGAAACCTTGATAATCGATTCTGCTGCCGATTCTTAACAAACTATTTTCTAGTTTTGCGTTTAGTCATTAACACGTTGTATATTTAAAACTTACAATGCATTATTAGACAGTATCTTTTTTTCAAAATTGCATTTAAAATGCTAAAAAGTTGGCACGGGATACGTTTAAAAAAAGGTTATGTGGAAACAGACCACAGTCAGCAAAACAACTACTATACAAAATGCGCTGTACACTGGAATTTTGTTTGACTGATATTGTTATATACAAATATTTTTAAATTGAACTATGAAAACCAGTGCAAACGAAAAAAAAAAGAGAATAATAAATGTAAAAAAACTTTTCAAATATCAAAACGTACATTTCTTTCCTACATCGTTCTCGCCATAAACTTCTAAACTATAAAAGTCTGCAAGATATTACAAACTACTCTTCAAGACCGTAAATAAGCAAGCACCTGCAAGTTGTCAAAATAAGGCGAAAAATACTGGGTATTGTTGCTAGAACAAGCCAACTCCTTGGCTTTGTGCCAATCTTTAGTTAGCTTGTATGTACAGACAGACTGTTTAGATCTTTTATGTCTTCGTTATCGTACGAAGGAATATGAAGAGTTTCGTTTTAGCAAAAAACGTACAATAGCTCGATTTCGGGAATACATCTAAATCTAAACTATTATAAAACTGTAACAGGAAGTTTGTCTGTACATTGACGATATTAACAAAAAAAAAGTTACGATATGGTTTTTAGGTATCCCTGATTCCATATCACCGTTCTTTGGATTTTTTGTCTGTCTGTTTGTTTCTTTGTGTGTTTGTTTGTTTGTTTGAACTAGCATCACGCAAAAACTACTGAACCGATTTTGATGAAACTTTTTTTGTTTGATAGATTATTATCTGACTTAAAATCTGGTACATAATTTGTGCGGACAAAGTCGCGGTTTAACGCTCGTTTACTATAATTTTACCATACAATACAATCATCCTGCTTGGGCCTTATTACATCTAAGAAGACGTTTAAAACAACATGGACGTTCGTGGCTGTTTAGGCAAATTCGGAAGCGACAAGCCCTGCCGCATTTGCGACACTTGTGCGTGTGTCGGTTGGTGCAAGAGCCAGGAGTGCGATTTTTGAACATCACACGTTCAAATCAAAGAAAGAAAATCGTAATTAATCGTAGAAAGATGCATAATCTCCATATTAATTTTGACATTTTCTACTGCCGATTACAACTTGTGATGTTCAAAAATCGCACTCCAGGGCTGCAATCGCGGTAAATATTTGGTGATTGAACCGTTATGGGACTACGTACGAACCATAACTTTTGACACATTTGGTATTGCGCTAATCGCGGTACAGCCGTTAGAGCTGTTTTGACAGATCGCTCAGACGTTATTGGCTGTCAGTTACATAGAGTTTATCGCGATGCTGAATTGTGGACAGTTGAATAGTAATTGGATTGCAATGTCATTAGAACTGAAATTGGATAAGAATAGAACTTCGATGCTTTAACTTAGCGCAATCGAGCACCTGCACGGCTAGCATGCCACCCACGACAAAGCGTTTAAACGAGAAAAACGTCATGCGCGCTCTTTCTGACATACGTAAAATAATAAAGATGGGGCACATCTCGATTTTTATCGTTTTCTCGGAGGTGGCACGCGAGGCCTACTGTTCGCTGCTCTGTCTTATGGCTCGCTTTACAACTAAAGATTCGAACCAGTCTTCGTCGTGGGTTGTATTCTTTATTTGTACCTGAAAAACATACAAAATGAAGCGGATAAATAGGATTTTTGTATCACTTTGTTGGAAACTTTTTCACATAACTGTGTTATATCACAAAACCGGGCAGTGAAAAATTTATTATTTCTGCGTTATTTGCGCAGCGACCCACCGGAATTAAGTATCTGGCGTGCCATAGTTAGTAGATATAGCGGTTGTTCTATCTACTGACCATTAACATGATCATAGAAACAGGCAACCAGATTACATCCAGTATTATTACTTTTAATTAAATCTCGTAAATCTAGCAATAAAATTTTAGTAGCGTAAAACAAATTTGTAGAAACCTTTTCGACGTTATCGTCAAGCAGATCAATTGCTCAAATTGAGCCATTCTCAAATTACAGCCGGGAATTGCGATAACTTTACGTACTATAATACTCATTTTATTACGTGAATCTAAAATGTTGCTTAGTAGCGTAGAGACTAAAAATAAAATTAACGATGACGAAAACGAAATAATAATATACAGGGTGTAAGTGACAGCCCAGCAAATACTGAAACGGTGAACTCAGACCATCAAACTGAACAACTTTCACTATGGAGCCTACCTCAGGAAACGCGAAAAAAATAAGCTGTCCCATACAAAACTGCTGTACCTTCACGACTATAAGCGTAAAACGAAAATAAGCTGTCCCATACAAAACTGTTGTACCTACACGACTCAAATGTATGGGACAGCTGATTTTTTTTCGCGTTTCCTGAGGTAGGCTTCATAGTGAAAGTTGTTCAGTTTGATGGTCTGACTTAGACCCTGTATAAGATGCTGTTTACAAAATCTACAAAATCAAAAAATCCTGGTTAAATACATATTAAAGCTTGAAATACTTAATAGGTTGAGCACTATCTCGCCTGTACCAACTCGTAACGAGCAAGTGTGGTGGTATTATGTTAATCATATATTGAAACTTAAATTGTACTCTGTCACCAAGCAATTAGGTTGTTTTTATCTGAATTTGTTTCTAAACAAAAACATGGTTAAAGTCGCCTGCAAAAGGCACAATAACGCATACCACTTCTGGCAGCATCTTATCGTTTCAGTAGGTCGTAAAGCACCGGGATCTTGAAACGAGAGGGCTCTAACACCCTCATAGATATGTATCTGTTCAAAACCATTCTAAATACAACCTTTAGTTTTATGTGCCACGACTCCTTTTTTCTAAAAAATACCATGTGTATTGCGATTAGTATTAGAGTTTTTACACTTTCTTTTCGGGATGTTTTCAGCCTCCTTGGCAAAGTCACTCAATCAAATGACGAGGTCTAAAATTACGGTATGAAAGTAAGCAAGAAAGTATGCATAAATGTATGTATGTGTGGGGTCTTGCTACAGATGTCAGGACCCACAAGTTATAGCAAAGATGCCAACAGATGGCGATACCACCGTCCTCGGAAATATGCTCCATATAAAGACAACGTTCACCGTGAATACGTAACTCGTAACCTACTACAAATAAGGTTCACAATCGAATGCAAGACATACATCGCGCAAGAGAAAAAATCACAGAGATTCAATACATATACAAGGTCCAACTAAGAACTGTTGGACCACGGCCGGTCCCCAGGCTCCACACATAGCCTGGTGGAAGATCTTCCCTTTTCAATGGAGCAACATTCGCAAGTAGCACCTCCATATATGTATTGGTCCTGATCGATTTCGGCCACGACGACTGCTTCTACTCCATTGTTGGCTTTGATGGGCCCTCATATGGCTAACATAGCTGAACTTCTTGGACAAGATCCTCGCACATAGCGGGCACGTGAGCGCGTCATTCTCATAGTGATATTGTATAGCCGCTGGTGGTCGGGCCTGCATAAATACAAATCCAACTAACGCTTAGCTAATGGAAAGATCTTCCTTTTCCCATGTTTCTGTTGTCCCCTTTAGCTTATTGTCCCCTTCAGCTTGTTGTCCATTTCAGCTTATCAAGGCAGCCAAAGATAAGTAATAGAGGTAGATAGAAGACATAAAAACGCTACTTGACTTATATTAACAATTCCAACAAACGTCCATTAGAATAAGCGATAAGTCAATAGTATACAGATGCCATCCTACGCTTCGGATCCATTTTTAGGCTTTTCGTTATATCCTTTATAGTATAAGGTTGAGATTTTGTTGATTTGCTTGATAAAGTGGTGAGATTTTGTTAGTTGATATTGCTAATTTTTAGTTCAATGAATATGCAACACCTTGACTCAAGTCTTTATTCTTTGTGGGTAGAAAGAAATTTTCGAAGAATACTATATTAAAAATATCTATGTCTATTTTCACTAGCAGTCACCAAACACGTAGTGAGTCTAATAGTAACAATTTTATGCAAATTGAATTGTCTTCAAGATGAGCCACTTATTTTTATCGATAGTATATTATTTCGGTAAACCCAATGTGATAAACCGTGTATGTAAAACGCCCCTGGGCATTACCCGTACAATATTTCAGCATAAAATAAAATAGAATTACCTATTCCTTTAACCCTCATAGCTCCTACCTACATTTTCACTATGAAAGGTGCCTTGGGGGACCAAAAAACTAAATTCAATAACGAAACGCATGCCAGTCAGTGCAAGAAAGCAAAAAAAGTGAAAGCTATGCCTCAAAGCAACTAAAGTCATAATTATCACATAAAAATAAGAGATATGTTTTGTTTTTTGACCCACCATACAAAGATTTTCTTTTTTTAACTTCTATAATAACTATTTTTGGGCTTTAAACATATTTCTCTTTGACAAAAGTATAATTTGAGCAACATAGTCTTTCTGCGACTATTATTATTATTATTATTGGGTGATTGGGGCCTTAACAGATTTGCGTCTGTGCCACCTACGGTTCCCTGTTAATCCCTACAGCGGTTAGGTATCGCAGCAGGTTTTTAACAGGGAGTTCTTGTATCTCATCTGGAGCCAGTACCTGACTGCCAAGATGAATACTTCGTTTGTACATTAATGGACTACAATCGCAGAGAATGTGCAGGGGTGTTTCCATGTCCTCTCCGCAGAACCTGCAGCAGGTGGAGTCGCTTAGTTTCAAGGTCGCTTAGTGCATGTGTTTGTATAATTTGCAGTGACCTGTGAGTGATCTCACTATTGTACATAGTTAGTCTTTTTTAAGAGCTAGTAAGCTGCGACTATGCTCTTCAAACAAAGTTTTAAGTAAAAAAGCATAATAACAGCAGGTAGATATTTTAAATGTTTCTGTTTCGACAAACGAAAAATAACACTTTATTTAGTGTTTATCTATCAATGTGTCAAGTGAGCATTTGAATTAGATGATTTAATCCCACTACTGAGATGCCCGCCACCGCATCACAAAAACAAAACGTTCTATGGTTCTACCTTGGGTCTTTTTTAATCAGTTGGTTCGGGACAACTAAGGGTTTGTAATACTATACGTGCATATCGTTCGACGTGCTATAAAAAATCAGTTTCCCTTAGTTCTTCAGTACAATACACACTGATTTAAGAAACAAGTGAAAAGGGATTGTATTTTTTTATTTCTCAACAGATCGCTACGCAATAATGTAAATTCAGAATATTAGACAAGATTCAATTCGAGAGACAAAATAAAAATTGATCTTCCAGTCTAAGACACCTTAGGGACGACGTGTTCCACTATGCACCAAGAAATTTCTTTCATACGCATCCCTGCGTTGGAAAAAGAACAATTGGTACTTTACTAGCAGTAAACATTAGTAATAGGGTAAATTATGTTTCAAATCGTTTTTTTCGTTCGTCTTTGAGTTATTAAAGAAATAAATACATTGATGAAAAACTGAAGGTTTTTAAAAAGACGTCAGCATTCGTTGCGGATTATGTAATGCGTTAGGTTAACTATAATGTGGTACGTCCAGGAAAATAAATTCGCTTTTCTATCTTCGTTCGCGCCGACAGGGACTACACATTTCCCGACACGGTACTCGAAACCATTTGATAACATAATCAACCTTATAACTAGCCTGTTAAAGAGTGAAATTGATTGCCGTGCAGTCTTAAGACCTAATAAAGATCGCGTCGGTCATGCGTCAGGCGCGAAATCAATCGACCATACCAACCGTAGCATATCCTGATTGGTTCGCACGGTTTCAATAAAAGACAACCGCCGTGTGGGGCAGGCCAAAAATATTTCACCACCTCAGCCCATCCCGTGGGTGTCGTAAAAGGCGAAGGGGACTAAAGGGATTAAACGGAGGATGGACAGCAGCGGTATCCGAGTATATTAACACCCAACTGAGATCGCCAATCCGCCTGCCAATCGTGGCGATTATGGCAAAACCTCTCTTTTGGGGGAGGCCTTTGTCCAGCAGTGGACGTACAAAAAAGGGTTGTAATGATGAATGATGCGCAGGTAACACATCGTTAAGAATTATGAACATGGTACTACTATACAGTTCTTGGAGCTCGCAATACTTACAGACCTATTGGTATGGTATGGTGAGGTACTGGATGGCGAGCTGCAATTTTGTTCAGGACACCTGTCGTTGTTGATCCCATAGAGACAGTTGTTCAGTTTGATGGTCTGATCATCCTCTTAAAAAACCGTCAGCATATTAAGTTGGACATTGTGTAGCAAACCATATTAACAAAAGAAAATAAAAATATGGAAATAATCCAGAAAAGAAATCAACAAGTCGCAAGCGCCATAAATAGTGTACGGTCCGTTGCACCCACGTAAAATATTGACTCGTAACTAGATTCCGAGACTGTCTGATCCGAGACTCTTTTGTAGCAGCGTCGCGTTAATAACAACTCATTTCATATAACATTTTTCTCGTTTCATATTTGCATGGCAGAGTTGGAAAATAACTTTAAACAATAAAATGTTTTTCATTTACAGAGAAAATTGGTGCTGCTTGAATTGACGTTTTGTCGCTTTTCAGGTAATGGTTTTGCTACATCTACTAAGCGTCTTTTATCTGTGAAGGTTCATACTGCTTTATCACGCTTTTTACCTCGTTCGTTCGTTCGCGAGTAAATTACCTCTTATGTTTAAGAGGCTATGTGAAAAAAATAGGATTCTTCAAATCGTCATATCTCATGAAGTACTTACAGTAGGAGTATGATAAGCGGATATGTGTAAATTGAACATATAATTGAAGTTTTGACAAGAGCCAAAACATGATTAAGACACATTTTCTCGATAGAAAAACAAACCAACGTAGCCTCCGTTTTTATTTATAAACGCTATTCACCATATGACATATTGATTGACGGTGATCGACGGTTTGTCCGTACAAAAAGTACAATTAGTATGGGACGCCGCATTTCACCACGTTCGATGCAAAAGGATACGTATGGCCCATACAAATCGTGCCTTTTGTATGGATGGATAAACCGTCAATCGCCGTCGATCAATGTGTCGTAACACTATATGGTAACAGGTAATGACTTATAAATTGGTGGCATACTATCCACAAAAAAAACTGTTATAATGCTCCTATTTCTATTGCGTCGTACGAACTCACACTGGAAAAACTGGGTTGGTCTATTATAAACCGCGGGAACCAAAGATTAAATCTTTGCCGGAAACAAAACAATCAATTACTGTGGGTTGAAAAGGTGGAATAGAAGCACGTGAAATTCAAAGTAAGTGAAAGATGGATGATATTTTGATTGATTCTGATGCGTATGTGAAAGCTACTAACTACCTACTACTGGCTACCTAAGGGTAGGCCTGAGGCCTGTGCACTGAATTGTGGCGCCTATAGGCCCACCACACATTCCCACCGCTGTAACTCCTGTAAGCCAGGATCAACAGCGGCGACCATTCAAAACACTGGACAATGAAGTCCGGCGAGCCCGGGGGATGACTCTAATCTGTCTTGGAACCCGCAATGAATTAATCAAAGAAGATAGGAGGAGTAGGAAAACGAAATATCCGACTTCCCTCCATTGCAAACGGGAGACAGCAATAAGAAGGAAAAAACATGGCTATTAGAGAGCCAATTCAAGAGATCATTTATGGCAGTGTTGAAGACACGACCGCAAAAGCACCAAAAATACAAAATAAAACAATAGGAACCTAACATTGTACCTATAGGCTGATGATGATATCCATTCGGTCTTGATATTAGGGCCGCTTCGATCAAATTGTAGAAAATCTGATAAACCTTCTGACTTAAGTCTCGTCTTGTACTATTAGGTATTTTGTGGTCATGGCTAAATAATGAATTTATGTAATAAATATTTTAGACCTTAATGGGGCTCAATAGATTGGCATTTGGAACTTAAGTTTGTAATTTAGCAGTCAGTAGTAACATTTAATTAAGTTGCCTTCCAGTCTGAGACTATAACAGCCATTGAATTGAATGTAATATAAACTTCAATTTTCACACAATAATTTTCGAGCAATACAACGCGAACAATTGTTGTTAAAACAATAAATTTCTACTCTAAACAAACTCTACACCAATGCAATGTTAATTTAATAATTCACGACAAATTGAAGCAGACTTCGTTGTGACGTTAAAACGCTGAATAACTCTAACTCAAAAGGCTCTGGCCAACAAAATTCGACGAATTTTAGCAACAAATTAATATTTACAACTGCTATTAAAATTGCCGCCATAAAGAGCAAGTTTGGAGCTTACTGCGTTGCGAAATACGTATTTACGACTCTAAACCAGGATTTCGCTGGTGTTATTTCATGACGAATTAAATTTTGTGAAAGATAGGAGGGATTCTGAAAATTCTCTATAGAATTTAAAACATTTAATTTTTTTAAGCATATGCACCAGCACCAGTCTCCACCCACAGACTATCCAATGCGAAATAGATTATAAATATGTATGTACCAAATAGTTTGTGGTGGTGAAAATAAAAACAATTTTTTTTATTTTTTTATGCCATCTTATATTATTTTAGAAGATTGGAAGACATCATCTCCTTCGAGCAAGAGTTTACTTTTATAACGTCCAACATCTAAAAAACGATGATGGCATAATCTAGCGTGTATAGTAGGTATATACTCTATCTACATTCTCGTTTCAAAACTGTCAGATAAACTTCCCATTTTGGCGTACACCAATAAAAAAGGATAGAATTCGTACGTCTTTTCTTAGCACGTGACGTGTTCAAACTGTTTGGTCGATAGCTTTAAAACATCACTTCTGTAGGCCTCGCATGCCAGCCCCGAGAAAACGATAAACATCGAGATATGCCTCCATCCTTATTATTGTACGTATGCAAGAAAGAGCGCACATGACGTTTTTCTCGTTAAAACGCTATGTCGTGGGTGGCATGCTAGCCGTGCTGGACCTGGACTTTCGAGTTTTGATATATCGCGACCGTCTCGGTCCGAACATAGTTAGATTGACATTACGAAAATGTTCACGCAATTGCGAAATTCGTACGTCCAGGTAGACGCCCTATACGGAAGGCTTATCGTTCCGCACTCTCGTAGATTAGCAATATGGAACGTTTTGAAATGAAAGAAATATAGAATGAAAGGCTATTGAGTTATGGTTCACTTCACGATTCATTAAACAGTGTTGTTGGTATTTCGTTTAATAGCACCTATTCGCAAGTTTTAAAATTATAAATAACGTAAGTAATAAATAACGTATTTAAAACTTAATCTAAATAAAATCGATTATTCAGGAGTGCGATTTTTGAATCTCATTCGTTGAGCTCAGCAGATGAAAATATCAAAATTACTATGGAGATCTTGAAGATGAAGATCTATCATGCTTCAGGAGTGTGATTTTTGAAAATCAAATCAGCAGTAGAATGTTGCATATCTCCAAAGTAATTTTCACATTTTCAACTGCTGAACTCGGGGAATGAGATTCAAAAATCGCACTCCAGGTATCTCGAAGAACTCACGAGCCCACATTGTAGGCAATTGGTGTACCTATTAAATCAAATAAGATTACTCTGAAATCTAAACACAGTAATAAACGTTAGGGTTCTGGGTGACCTACTATTTAGAGGTACTTTAGTATTGAAATCATAAAATCAATGTGTATGTAAAAAATCGTCAACTTGCCACCCTTCGTGTATCAAACAACTTTGAGAATCCGATTGGCGAGATTGTTGAAATGACAGTATTTTTTTTACCAATGTTTGTTTTTACCCATGTCCATTTTCTATCACCTCAAAAGTGATAGCACCTAAAATTCACATTCCCTTGTAAACATACTCTACCTCTCTCAACACAATCCAATACAGATTTCAATGGGCATCGCCTTATAGGGTGACTAAATAAGATGGCCTGCGGATCATGCAAAATTTACATTTATTACGTAGCCATTATGTACTCTTTGAGGAGACTTCTTTTGTGGTATCTTCTTAAGCCTTGGGGCCTGTCAATCAATCCGGCGTCAGATTCCTGGGGTGTATCTTGCAGGCATCAGCTTATCTTATGTTTCTGATTCGGCTCGAATCTGTGTTGTCTTTTGTTTTCAGCATATTTATGGTTGGTCTGAATTAGAACTTTAAACGGGCTGTCTTTTAGTTTAATTGAAAATGTTAAGTAACTTGCGAAGGAATAGTTGCACGTTTAAAAGTAACACATTTGATGAAGAAAATTTTCAAAACCATTCATATGGTAACTAAGATACTTATTGGTAAATTTTTTTTAAAGTATGTTAGTGGAAATTCGTTTTTTTTCGCACTTTTATGTAAACCGTAGCTGGAACATAAAGTCAATAAAAACAGTAAAATAAAAATGTATTGTAGATGAATCATTTCAGTGCAGCCCTGGCTGCCAAAGGGAAACTGAGTGACAGGAGAGAATCAATATCTATCTGTGTCAAAATATCTGTTTTTCATCCAAATCTATTCAGCCGTTTATAACAAAAAATTATAATAATTAGGTAATAAAATGAATGAAAGCGAAAAAAAACAATAAAATTTACGGATTCATTTGTCCTATCAAAATGATTAGCTTCATTTCTTAATTGATATTGAGCACCATTAATATCGAATTGTCTGTACATTGATTTAACAAACAGTCAATTGTTTTTATGTATTATATTTTACCTCGGTAGCAACTTTGGTACCTCGAGTTTGTCACATTCAAAGCGAAGAAAAAAACACCGTCACCGCACCGAGAGTAATGATGCGAAATATCTTTCAGCTTCACGCACCACCTCCGACGATCATGAGCGGCGGAAATAAAGACATTACTATAAGTTTGTATGTATAGTATAGGTCTAATACTCTACAGTCTACCATTTTAACCTTTTATTACTGCAACTTTTTAATTGATATTGATATGAAGGACTTCTATCAAATAATATACAGGGTGTAAGTGACAGCCTAGCAAATACTAAAACGGTGAACTCATACCATGAAATGGAACAACTTTCACTATGGAGGCTACTTTTCTAGGCTTTCACTTACACCCTGTATTTAATGTTTAAATTATAACATACAACTGTACAGCCATCATCAGCCTATAAACGTCCCACTGCAGGGCACAGGCCTACCCTCAGGGAGGGTGGATGGGCATTAGTCCACCACGCATGCCCAATGCGGATTGGTAGACTTCTCTTCTCATACACATCAGAATTTCTTCTCACGATGTTTTCCTTCACCGTTTGAGAGCAGTCGGTATCACGTACATAAGTTAGAAAAACTCATTGGTACATGGCATGTCGTCCATGCGGATTTGAACCCGGACCCCCATAATTGGGTGTCCATACCTCTCCGCAACGCATCACCGGCGCTCTGTACAGTATAGGACTTTTTTTTTCTATATTGATTATAGAGGGTTTATTCATATGTCACCCTCATCATTGAATATAAAAGAAACAGTAAATGAAAACAAAAATATAAACAGAAAGTAGGTAATTCACAATGAAAGGAACAAAATATATATTATTTGCGGGAAGAGAGTACAAAAATATTTAGGTTTAACTTTACTAACGCTCCGCTCAAAAAGCAGAAACTATTAGTGTTATCATAAATTCTAATAATATTACCTAGTCACACAAAATGTCTGATCTGAATCTGATGTTTTAGCAACGAAGTTACTTTTTCTGATAAAACACAACGCTGTAGAACCTGGTAGAATACTTGTTCCAACTCCGATAACATCGTTATAGTTTTAATCATCTATTTATAGTCCTAAAGAAATATCGTGCCTCAAAATAAACATTAGTTTCGATGTATATATGTATTGTAGTGTATGTATATGTATATACAACGTGTAAATGAATTATCGCAAAACCTCATACACCCCAACTGACTTATAACGAAATAATTAAATGAAACAATAATTTCATTATTTTAATAGTTACGATTTAAAGTTATTCGCATTTTAAGTTTTGAGGCAAAAATGATTTGTTTTCATTTCAGCAATGAATGAAAGCGCTAACATACTCATTGATACATTTTAATAATTTGTTTTGATAGTATGTAGGGTGAGTATGCCTGTGCGGTGGGTTGACATCGGGTTCAGTAAATTTCAAATTTTACAAAGCAATTATTTCATATTTTGAAAAAATTACCTATGTTGAAACGAAAGTGAAGTGAAGTCGTAAATACAGATATTGTCCTAACAGCGTACCATGCTTTAGTAGTGTCGAAGATGAGATACGGAATAATGTTTTGGGGTAATTCAACAAATAAAGAAACTATTTTTAAATGTCAAAAGAAGTGCATTAGGGCGATATTTGGTCTAAAACAAATAGATAGTTGTAAGCCTCTTTTCAAAAAGTATAGAATTTTGACATTGCCATCATTATACAGATCAGAGATAGGATCTTTCGTCAAAAGTAATCCTAAAAAATTCCAACAATGGGGTGATGTGAATAATAGAAATCTACGTTATAAAAACAGAATCTGTTCACGCCCAGCTCGCACTACTTTGATGACTAAGAACCTGACGCCTGACTGTATGGCGCCAAAGATTTATAATAAAATACCCGATCAGATCAAACAGCTAAACTTGAACCTATTTAAGATAAAACTAAATAAATTATTGACTGATAAATGCTACTACACTGTAAATGAATTCTTGAATGACACATTTTGATTTTTTATATTATATAATTGTAAATACACTATGTTTGACATTATGTCTGAATCCGATTTTTTCTTTTATATTTGATTATTTCTTATTTTACTAATTATTAACATTGTTTGTCATCAACAACATCATTGCTATCATTAACTTAATTATTGTATTGTGACATAATTTTTGACTGCTGAATTGGTATTATTTGTAAATTAATATTTAATTTTTATATGTAATTTTTTTTTGTACGCCGGAAGGCAAGGCATGAAGGACTTTTTTAAAACCTACTGACATCTTCTTGTACTTTATACTCATGTTCAACAAATAAATGATTTTTATCTTTATCTTTATTTAGTCACCCAAGCAGTGTCTCTCTCACACTAGGTACTGAATTATACAGATGAAAGTAACCGTTTCCATTTTAAACATGTTATCAAGTCAAAAGTTATTTTTGTTTTGCTTGACAAAATTTTATTTTGGTTTATTGAATTGAATTGGTGTTATGTTTTTGTTTCTATCTTAAGACGATATCTGAATACCAATGTTAGTTACGTATGAAAACGACCCCGAAACTATCTCATTTCGTTGTTATTGGTAGGTTTCTGTGTGCTTCATTCCATTTATCTTTGTTGTATAACATTTTTTTCACGCAGTACCTAAAGAAATTTTTAATATCTTGTGGAAATATTTGGTAAAGGGTAATGTCAACATAATATAAATTCTTCAAACAATAGCTTCAAAGGTATTTCAGAAGCCAGTACCTGTTCTCGGGAAACTGCGATAGATGGGAGACTAGTGAAGAGTCCAAGTTATAGAAATGAAAACATGAACTGGCAGATGTATTCTGATGTCCCACAATATTATCAGGGCCATTGGGTGTCCCCAACGGCCCTGATAAACCGTCCATCTCGCCGTTGAACAATGTGTCGTAACCATCGTCATATTAACTACCTCTGTGGTCTAATGGTTAAGAGCATTGGGATCTTGACACGGACGTCGTGGGTTTGATTCCACGGGGAACACCTAGTGATATGTCAGTCACTTTGTGCGTTATTTTCTTTGTGTCTGAAAAGAATGATGATTCCGTCTTCGGATGGCACGTTAGGCCGTTGGTCACGGCTACTATCTCTGGTGACAGTAGTCGTTACATAAAAACCACGTCATTGGCCGTAAGGCGGTCTGAAAAAACTCTAACACCAGGGCTTGCTGCCCACACAATAAGAAGAATATCTTCATATTTTGTTTAGAAAATTCCACCAAACCACACAGAGGAATTTGCCTCTTCTTTCATAATGCAAACCGCTAAGGCCATGCCAAGATGTCAGATCTCTGAAAGAAATTTCATTTTATGTGCTACATCTTCGGCAGTTCCGCTTTTTTTACACTATCCATAAAGTGATGAGAGATAGGTTTATACTTTTACGGCTTATGAATTTTGAAGTCAGAGTAGGAGAAACTGGCGAACAATTATTGTCTGTGTACTTCAATGGAACATAAATTATTTCATGTGTATATGTATGTGAAATATTTATACGTAACTGGATGGCAGAAAGATCAGTCAAAACCAAAAATAACTAAAAAAATACCCATGTAAATTCAGCACCCTGTTTCTTAGAGATCAATGACCTCTATCGGAAGCGATGGGGTTCAGTTTTTCGATGTAAAGGGATTACGTGAAAATGTCGTAGAATGACACGTCGTCGGTACGAAGTAAGATAAATAATGGTTAAATAAAATGTAAATACGCGGAAGAGATAGTAAAATGTCATTTTTCTTGCTGTGTTGTATTTTTTACTTTGATGTCATAGGTAGGGAATGAAAGAATGTTCAATTTTCGAAACATTTAGATAGGTATTTAATATCTCTATATTTTTTACTGCTCTAGTCGTAGAGTTACTTCGGTAATCAAAATATCAACAAAGATGTTTCAGACGGGTTCGTCTTTAGATACACGTCTAACTGCTATGGGTATTTCATCACACCTCATCCTTTTCCGAATAACGCCGCCTATCGCTATAAAACGGCTTAAAAATACTCTTGTGGCTAAAGCCAATAACATTAGTAAACAAGAATGAACCAGCCTTACGCGAACATTTCAAACCAGAAAAATGAGGCAAATAATTTACAGTTTTACTTCAAATATGTACTGAGATGACAGACCAAGTGCGCTAGTTTGTATTGCAGTGTGGTAGTTGTTGCGTGCTTTAACTTAAAGCGCTTTGGGCCTATCCATAAATTTTACTTTGATCTAAGGCTAAAGCTTGTGATACCCTTCGTCTTCATTAATTACCTAGTAAAAGAACGCCTATTCTCTTACAGGTTCTTCTTACATTATTTTAAGTCCATTAAAGTGCAGTGAATCTTTATAAACTATGCTATTATATTTCGAAAACGTAAAGGTTTCAATAATTGTGTACACCGGACCAATTATGTAACATCGGTAAATAAATTGTATGAAAACAATTTCATTTTCAATAGTTGCAACGCTAAATAAAGTAGATACTATCGAGAGTATCGGTGTCACGTTGCGGGGAGGTCTGTACGAACACGCAATTGTGAGGGTCTCGGTTCAAATCTGCACGGACGACATGACATATATCAATGAGTGTTTTCTAACTTGTACCTACGTTATATCGACTGCTATTAAACGGAGAATAATAATTAAGTTCAGCTTGTGGCGAGCTGTTGGTGAGTGGCGATACCACGGACCCGAGTGCTCCCGAGGGGAAGTCCCTGATCCTCGTCTCCGACTTGCATTTACTGGCTGGTTGGAGTGGATCCCAAGAGGATCAGATCACCCACCTCTGTGCTTGCCTTAAGGCGGTTGCAGAGGGGTCAATTTTATACAAAACTTTGACGCACAATACGCATAGACGGTATTAATATAAGTAACTTTGTATATATCGAAAAATAGTCTAGAAAATCTAGATGCCGCGTAACAAATAACATTTGCAATTTATAAAATAATTACGAAGATATAAAGCTTTGAAATTTTTCATACAAAATTTTAAAAGCTTTATATCTTCGTAATTATATTATAAATTGCAAATGTTATTTGGTACGCGGCAACTAGATTTTCTAAACTATTTTTCCATATATAAAATATTACTTTTATTAATTCCGTCTACGCGTATTGTGCGTCAAACTTTTGTATGGACTGAAACCACCTTAATTGGCCGGCCTTAGGTTGGATTCGCAGGAGCAAGAGCTATATGCTCGAAGATTGAATGTGTAGCGTGAGTAGCAGTTGGAGACTAAAATGATGGTCGTTTAAAGTCCAGAAACACCTCTCCACTCTAAGCGGCTCAGGAAATATTGCCCCCTTCTTGTCGCTCCGTGCGAGCGGCCGTTTTCGGGGGCCCATTCGTTTTAGAGTTGGCGAGTCACCGTCTGCCATTTTTTCCATGTTTATACATTGGTCAGGCAGGTGCCATAGTCCCTTCCATAATACAATTATACCTAGTCCCCTAGCACCCCAACCCATAACCCAGATTTCTTTCATTCCATTCCTTGCAATATTCCTACACTGACAGGTACTGTCGTTGGATACACTTCTATGCTGATGATGATGATACTACTACTAACAATACATTACCTATTACACTATTACTAATTATTATTATTTTTAAGTTTGAGGCCTTGACAAGGCTGTACCTATGCCACATAGACCATCGCTGGTTTTTGGTGAACGCCCTTTTTACAGTTCCCTATGGTAACCAATATCTGCGGTTAGAAACAGTGGTAGGTACACTACTACGAATACAATTTTATGAACCTATGAGCGTTAACCCGCGACTTTGTCCGCACAAATTATACAGCAGATTTTAAGTCAGATAATAAGCTATCAAACAAAAAAAGTTTCATCAAAATTGGTTCAGTAGTTTTTGCGTGATGCTCGTTCAAACAAACAAACAAAGACACAAACAAACAAACAGACAGACAAAAATCCAAAAATTGATGATATGGAATCAGGAATACCTAAAAACCATATCGTAACTTTTTTTTGTTAATATCTTCAACGTACAGACAAACTTCCTGTTACAGTTTTATAATAGTTTAGATGTACTTATGACTGTACCCATGAAAGCAACTAATTAATAAATGAATAATTATGAGAGATTCTGACAGTGGTGTTAAAATATGTTTTTGTTACAAAACAAAAAATGTTAATCTTGCAAAATAAGCTTGCATAAAAAGTTTGTTAAAACCATTTTGCCATCAAATTTCGTAATTGTTAAAATTCAATTTTAAAGCGCCAGTTTACCCAGCAGAGCAAGCCCCAAGCCGACACCAGTCGTAAAAGACAAATACACCGGCAAACAGACCCCAGAGTTCTAAAGTCGTCACCTTTCCAATCTTTTTTCGTAAACTTAAGTTATTTACTTGGGAAACTGGGCTTTCACTTTCCTAACTCAAATAACCGACACGGCTGCTCTTTACGATTTTCAGGTTAAGGTCTTAGCCAGCCTTAAATAGGATCAGGTATAGATTGAGGAGACCTTTTGTATCTGCAATACGCTTGTCAAACTTTAACCATAAGGGTAAAATATCAGGTGCCCGATTGCGCTAAGTTAAAACATCGAAGTTCTATTCTTATCCAATTTCAGTTCTAATCACGTTGCAATCCAATTACTATTCAACTGTGCTGCATTCCGCATCGCGCTAAACTCTATGTAACTGACAGCCAATAACGTCTGAGCGATCTGTCAAAACGGCTCTAACGGCTGTACCGCGATTAGCACAATACCAAATGTGTCAAAAGTTATGGTTCGTACGTAGTTCCATAACGGTTCAATCACAAAATATTTACCGCGATTGCAGCCCAGGTACCTACCAAAGCATTACATAGAAAAAGAAGGTAGCCTGGAGGATTATAAATAATAGCTAAAGGAATCTTGAAAACGTTCTTCCATTGGTTCTTTTAAAGCTTTGTTTTCATTTGTGAATTGTACATTATGTGTAATCAATAATAATTTGTAGCATTATGGAGAAGTATGTCATTTTCAATGTACGTCATTTTAGAACAATGTCATTATCTTTTCAAGACATTTTCTGAGTAGGTCATTTTCTAGGGAGATCAAGCGTTAGTTTAGTACATTTCGTTTTGGCGAATAAATCTTTTTTTATGCACGTCATTTCAGAATATTGTCGTAGGGGGGTGCGTATGGGGGCGGGTAGCGGGTGAGTGGGGGGCGAGTGGGGGGGAGGGTGAGTGTTGATGAGCGGGGCTAGTAGGGGCGAGTAGAAGGGTAAGTAGGGGGCGAGTAGAGGTCGGTTAGGGGTGCATAGGGATGAACGGGGGTGAGTGGGAGGTGAGTAGGGGTGATTGTGGGGTAAGTAGGGGGTGAGTGTGGGGTGAGTAGGGGGAAGAATGTAAATAAACTAATAACTCATTTGAGGGGTAATTCCCGACCAGGAAAATAGAAAACCTCTCCATGTTGCGAAACATCCTTGGAACTGATTTTTGTACTTGGAACTGTTAAAGGTTATAGTCTATTGCAGTGCCCCGAAACCTGATTTTTTATATTTCTGGTCAGGCCTTACCTAGCTTATCGATGCTTTAAGACAAAATGTCAGTTGCGATGACAGAACGGGTAGCCACTATGCTGGTACTTACTATCTCTATGCTACGCTGCGATTAAGCGAAAAATTTTTCGTCTATGGCTGCGATATTTGAACTGTCATTCCATCACGTCAGTCGGAATTTTTTTTTTTTTATCTCACTGCTCACCGTAGTAAAGTTCAATATGATATTTTAAACATGCCGCCGCGCACTGCGCCGGCTCTCAGTGGAAATTGACCTTTAACTTAACTTAAGATAGCTATAATTGTAATTCAGTAAAAGTATTTTAACCCTTAGAAATATTGGTAGCTTCTTCTAAAAGCCAACCAAACCCGAATCCGAGAGTCATCCGTCCCATATTACCATCTCGCCACATAAATGATTTATAAAATAATTTTTTAGAGTATCTCATCGAGAATGAAATCCTGAGCCCGTTATTTATTCATGGAGGCTATATTTTTCGAAGCTACGCTTTGGATAGTAATAAGGCTATATTGAAAATTGAAATGTATGGATTTTCTGAGAGATATACAGGGTGTAAGTGACAGCCTAGCAAATACTGAAACGGTGAACTCAAACCATTAAACTGAACAACTTTCACTATGGAATCAAATTAAAGATTGAAAAATTTGTCTCGGGCGGGACTTGAACCCGCACTTTTCAAACCGGGGAACTGTGTTATCCAATTTCACCATTTTTCTTTTTTTTTCACTATGGAGCCTACCTCAGGAGACGCGAAAAAAAATCAGCTGTCCCATACATTTGAGTCGGGTAGGTACAGCAGTTTTGTATGGGACAGCTGATTTTTATCGCGTCTCCTGAGTTAGGCTCCGTAGTGAAAGTTGTTCAGTTTGATGGTCTGAGTTCACCGTTTCAGTATTAGCTAGGCTGTCACTTACACCTTGTATTTAATCATAGTGATAATTTTGATTTTGAACAAAGAAATTATGATCAATAGGGTGTAACAAAACACCCTAGTAATAGGGGTGCTTCAGACTATCAACCTGAACAACTTTCAGAACGGAGCCAACACCGGGAAAAAAACCAGCTGTCCCATACAAAACTGCAGTACCGGCTCGACTCAAAATGTATGGGACAGCAGATGTTATGTTTTTTCTCGGTGTTGGCTCCATAGAGACAGTTGTTCAGTTTGATGGTCTGAAGTACCCCCTTACGTATTACTAAGGTGTTTTGTTACACCATGTACCTATAGCTTGTTAGTTTTCACTTATGATTATAATGTCTCGAAGGGTTTGTCCTACCTATTTCTACTAACCGTAAATGTACTTTAATATATGTCAAAAAGAGGATAAGTAAGATCCATCAACGTATCGAATACGAGAGGTTTTTAGGTTTTATTAAGGAACCCTTGTACTTCCGTCGAATCTGTCTGTCTGTCTTCTTGACTAGACAGAAGAAGATCATAATTAAAGATTTAAGTTTTGTTAAATATTTTTTTTTACTAGCCCATTTCATCCCACTGCTGGGCAAAGGCCTTCCCTTTCATTCTCCAACCACCTCTGTCCTGGGCATGCTCTGGCCACGCGTCATCGAACGCATCCAGATCGTCCCGCCACCTCTTCCAAGGACGACCTGGACGCCGACAACCGTTTTCTGGGATCCAGGGCGTTACAATTCTTGCCCACCTTTCCTGGTGCATTCGACAGACATGGCCGGCCCAATCCCACTTTAATCTGGCGGTTTTTTCCCAACATCGGCTATTCGTGTTTTGGAGCGCAGTGTAGTGTTGGTGACACGATCCGTTCTTTTAACACTCAGTATACTACGCTCCATTGCCATCTGGCAAAGTTTTGGAGTTTTGAGACTCAGTGAGAGACTAGGTCAAATATTTTTACTCCGAGTAATTTTTTACGTACGTACGTAGTTTGTTTCGATGCATCTCTACGCTAGAAAATTAATAAACATACTTCAGCTAAATTTACTTTAAACAAAAAGTATACAGGGTGTAAGTGAAAGCCTGGCAAATACTGAAACGGTAAATTCAGACCATCAAACTGAACAACTTTTAAAAAACCGTACCTACACGAAACAGGCTGATTTTTTTTCACGTTTCCTGAGGGTGGCTCCATAGTGAAAGTAGTTCAGTTTGATGGTCTGAATTCACCGTTTCAGTATTTGCCAGCCGGTCACTTACACCCTGCATATTGTTATCCCGTGTTTTACGATCAAAGTTAAGGTTCGCTTGAGTAAAACAACAAAATTCTTTAGTAAATTTTTTACAATGTCAGTTGGGCATAGTAATTTTTCCACCATCTGCTACAGTAATGTTTTCTTGAAATACGTTTTTTAATCAGAACATTTTATGACTTAGCATCATAAAACCACTCAGCGTTTTTAGTTTTCCGGGTACGGTAAGTAGTAGTACAGTAGTACCAGATTTATAAGTTCCCCCGATGTACCTGGGCAGTTGACAAGTTTTAATAGCGCGCGAAATTACACTGACCAATCAGGATGTGCCACCTTCAATGCCTTGCAACGATTGGCTAATTGTTATCGCGCCCTTTTCGCTGCTATCCGTCTTTTCACCCTCTGACTCTTAGATATTCCGTGTCATTGATTATTAAACGATTTCGGGTTTTGTCGGAGACTCTGCGCAAACGAAGATTGCCGAGGTTAATTATTTTCCTGGTCGTACTGTACAGATTACTGGGTGATAATAACATCAACAAATTTTTCAAAAATAAATATAGATTTGGCCTCGCTTTACATGTTACGTCATGTGTACAATAGAGAATATAAGAATCTTTGATTTTCAGATGGACTTTTCTTTATTTTGCAGGTCGAGGATGATATAAAAATTTTAGAATTTGATAATAAGCTCGTGCGTGCTCGTCCTCACAGGCAGTGACTTTATCAACAGTTCATATAACGACGAGTAGAAGATGTTACATGTTCGATGTAAAATGGTGATGACTTATTTTGTCTTTTAGTTTATTTTTATATCGCTTCTCTTTTTTAATTTTTTCGTAGTAACCTAACTAGTTTTGGTTTTCATATTGTGCCTATTGTATCGTATTTCTGTTTAATAAAGTTATTGAAAGTATAAAACTTACCTACGAAGCTACGAACATCGAAATAGGGAAAAAAAAAGAATCTGCTGTCTCATACTCTCACTTAAGTCGAGTACTTTTGCAGTTTTGTATGAAACAATAGATTTTTTTGGCTGTTAGTGATAGCCGTTTAGTTTGATAGCTAGTCTGATGATTATGATCTCTTTAAAAACGGTCAGCAACAGAGTACTTTAGTAGGTACCGTTTTAGGCACGGAAGGACCCAGTATTTTTTTCTAATAATATTACTGCCTGTATCCGACCGAAGGCACGAGTTTACTATCGTATTAAATTCTTAATTTTTTTATATCACATCAACCTATACGTATCTTAAAATCTTTAAGTCTTAGATATTAAAAAACCGGTCAAGTGCGTATCGGGCCACGCGCAGTGTAGGGTTCCGTAGTTGCCCGTCACAATATATGAACTTAGAAGGGGGCTTTTTGTTTTATACTACGCGGTTTAACAGTCTCCAAAGTACATTTTGTATGTTGGTCACTAAAACTTGTTAACTTTTTAAGCCTACTTAGCCTACAATATTGCCGTGAATTTTTTCACATCTCCAATCACAACTGTTTAGCTGGGAGAGGGGGACACTTGACTTTAACAAACATTTTCGCTTTATAGCTTAATATTTCGCTAACGGATCCCTAAACCGAAAAATAGTTTTCCCACACCAATAATATTTTTAAAAGACTTATCCAACGATATCCCACAGCATGATATAGACGAGAAAAAAAAAGTCATCCCCACTTCACGTGTAGGGGAGGTGCCTACCATAAAAAATATATTTTTCATGATTTTATTTTACCGCTTTGTCGTCGTGATTAATATGTGTATTCATGCCATATTACAGCTTTCTAAATACTAAGCGTCTCTGAGCTAAGCCGTGGACAGACGGACGGACGGACAGACGGACAGACGGACAGACAGACGGACATGGCGAAACTATAAGGGTTCCTTGTTGACTGCGGAACCCTAAAAAAGGACACCGTAAAAAAAAGAATGAAGTCGTTAGTTCTAGTCGTGGCGCGGCGCGGCGGCGTAGTCGCGGGGGATTATTATGAAACTTCCAACATCAACGACTGCAAACTTCCGCGAGCCCACTTCTAAAACTCTGCTCTAAAGCAAAAAACTGGGTCGTGCAAGTCCATAATTCAATAAAACATTCAAACAGTCTCTTATTCCCGCAATAAACGCAAGATGTCGCAAGAGAGATCGTCCACGAACTCGCCCGGAATGCACTTGAGATAAAAGAATAAAGGAAAAGTTTCCCTTTGTTTGGTGTATGACTGCGTCTAGGCAGTTCGAGGGCTCGGTAAACTTGAGAACCAAGTCTCTACTACACATTTGTGTTCGTTTTGGAGAATGAGTTCTGAATTCGGATCCTTATCGAGCTCCAGTACAAATTGAAATAACTTCACCATTGCACCCAGTTATAAAGTAAATAAATTTTAGGCTTTTTAGCTGCTGCAGGGCAAAAGCACCTCTCACCGTTATTAATTTGTGATTGATTACCTCATATTTAAAAAAAAAATTGTCTCTTAGAGCATAATTTGTTTTTTCAGAGATTTTACAATATTAGCACTCTTAGAGCATAATTTATTGTTTTTTTGTAGAGATTTTACAATATGTGGATAAGCTAGATATTTTGCAATTTATGAATATAATGCCCAGAACTACTTTTTTATTTATTTGGTTCCTTGATTCGAAAATAAAACAAAAATGGAATAGTTCTGGGTATTAAAGGGTGTTAATTATTTTTAATGTTAATAAGAATCAAGAAGGCATAATATATGGGTTAATGAATAAAAAAAACTAAATAAAATGATAAGGTATTTGATATGTAACTTTCTGAAATGTTGAAAAATTGGCCTCGTCAACGAAAAAAAATCGATCTGTTTTCAGGTATTGCGTAAATTTGTAAACACCTAAATTAGATATATCACCTTCCACTCTAATTAGAAAGAAATCAACCCTCCGAAAATAGCACAAGTTTTGCACCGATACGGCTTTCTACAACTTCTTAAGTAAACCACAACATGGGGATTAAGACACCCCTCATATCATTTTACCGCCCTGAAATAAACCTGCGCTATCAGCTAACTTTACGGGAGGGTGCAATTATTTACCGAGATTCATCGTGTCGAGTTTAAAGGGTTTCAGAATTTGTTTATTACCGTTCGTGTTATGTGTAACTTAAATTAAGTAATTTACACTAGTGGGGCCCTAAATAAATAGTTTAATGCTATAAGGTTTAACGATACGAATGTATATCAGATTACGTTGCTTGTCAGAGGATTATTTGTGCTGCTTTTACACAAGTAGTATGACTTGTGTAAAGTCATACTACTTGTGTAAACAAAGGATTTGACTGATAACAAATATTTTGTGAACATCTAGAGCTCTTCTTATCTCTGCAGGTACACAAGCAATAGAAAGCAAAAAAAGTTACTGAGAAATGGGAAGAAAAAGTTTCCAAGGTTTATTGAACACATACGACAGGGAGTTTGTTACTTAATTAGATTTAAAAGATTAGATTTTTCAGTTAACCAGCCGGTATAAGAGTCAAAAATATTCACTGTTTCAATAATTTTAATTGGTGGACACATTCCGCTTCCAAGGCACTCCAAGCTCGACTTTTAAGTTTTCGTACCAAACCAATGCCAGCAGCAGTTTTTCACAATTCGTCACTATATCGACGAGCGGACGTCTCACACTAAATTTGTCCGAAAACAAGAAATTTTATTCGTATCAAATCAAGATTTACCACCGTCTTCATGACTTAAAAAAAGGCTAATAACGTTCCTAATGAAACAGATATAATTAACACGTAATAAGTTAATTAACACCTCCCACGTTCTTTGAATAAATCTCACCACAAGAAAGAAAACCATACCAACCATTTTTAATTACAAGCACGGACATCCATTGAAATTTTAATATCACTGTACTAGGATAACAGAATAGATAGGAATTTATATTGGCTTCAGCCTCACCCCTACGTCTTGCGGTAGGAATCTGGGCTATGAGCAATCGTCGAAGGAAACCATAACGTTATTTTATGTGGAAACCGAACATTCCTGAGTGTGTCGATTTATAGAGTTTTCTTATGAGACTTGTGAAGAATGGGTTTTAATGTTGTTATTAAAAAGGGAACGAAGTTATAAGTTGTATACGGTCTTGAGGTCTGGAGGCACCTTATAGTCAACAAGCAAAATATGAAGGTAGCGGACGAGCGTTAACCCGCGACTTCGTCCGCACAAATTATATACCAGATTTTAAGTCAGATCATAAGCTATCAAACAAAAAAAGTTTCATCAAAATCGGTTCAGTAGTTTTTGCGTGATACTCGTTCAAACAAACAAACAAACACACAAACAAACAGACAGACAAAAAATCCAAAAATTGGTAATATGGAATCAGGGACACCTAAAAACCATATCGTAACTTTTTTTTTGTTAATATCTTCAATGTACATACAAACTTCCTATTACAGTTTTATAATAGTATAGATAGATAGATATAGACAGAGTAATTTTATAATACACGTCGGTTGTTTATGGGGTTGATGCTAGGACGATTTGGTTGATGGGACCGACTTTCTCTATGGGACAAACATCGAAAGTTTTGGATCAAAATCGCGAAAAAATCTGTTATTCCACAGGAAACTGCAAATCCACTCGACCGAAATATAGGAAAGGTGTGTTTTTTTCTATTTCGATGTTTGTCCCATAGAGAAAGTTGTTCAGTTTGATGGTCTGATCATCCCTTTAAAAACCTTCAGCATGTTAAGAAAGACCATATATTTTCTTAAATCCCTTACAAAATTTTCAAGCTATACCAAATTATCTCTTTAACCACCTTTTCGGCGGTTGGTGGTTATAGCAATGATTCTTATTAAAAGAGAATACTGTAATGAATTTATGTGTAGTGAGTACCAAAATTCGATCAGATCATGTCGCATCTCTCTCTAATCTATACTTATAAAAGGGTTCTGTGACTGACTGACTGCAAGACGCACAGCCTGAAGCGCTGAAAATACAAACATCACATTTGGAATAATATATTTTACAGAGGATGTGGAGAATCGACCCCTAAAGGGTAATCAACGCGGATGAAGTCGCGACTCAAAAGCTCGTATTATTATAAATTTATTGTTTTATTTTGTATCTGAATGTGTTGTTTTCGAAAAGACCGAGATTTATTTTTGGTCTATCTTTTGTACCAAGTCTAAATGTCTAAAACTTTGCAGCATTTCACGGTTCAACATTTTACTAGAACGAAATGTTTTTCGAGTAAACCACATTTTTCAGGCGCAGTTATTCGAATATGGTTAGTTAACTTTTAACGCTTCCGTTAATACCGGAATTTCTTTTTCAGAGACTGCCGTTTCATGGACTTACTTCCCCATAATATATTTATTTTCTGTATTTATTTTTGTTCAAGTAGAAACTAAAATTTTTGTTTTCCCATTCAGTTTTGACAAGTGCAGTGCTATAAGTACGGGCACACTGCGTATGCAGGCTACTTTGACCTTACCTTTTATACTAATTAGGTACTTACTTACGTTAAATAAAACCTTTATTTTCACGCACAGTTTACATTTACAGTAAAGTACACTTTTAAGTAAGAGAAGCTTGAACAAAACAAATTTTAATCGGCTCAATCAATAAAATTATGCTAAACCCAACCTGTTGTTTTTTCAATAACCTTTAACATTTCATTTTATGTTTCAGTTCAGTCCTAAGTTATGGGTAGATAAGAGATAATCAGATCATTGAATAATTGGGTAAATAGTCCAGTCATTTTACGGTTTGAGCCGGGACTAATTAATAATGGACATTTTTTTTTCGGTATAATATTGAAGAGCCAATTTGAGCCTAAAAATGTACCAAAAAAAAATCACTCGGCAACAGCACCAAATTTTAAATTTAGCTATTATATCGTTCTAAAAAACCTGATGGATAATTTTTTTTGCATATTTTTAAGGCTTTACTACGAACATGGTGTGAATATTTTTGTCTACTTAGAAGGTTTTGAATAATACATTCGTATTTTCTAATAAATACCTCGTTTTTTAATTTCATTGCCTATTTTATTGCTCATAAAAAATAATTTATATTGTTAAATCTAAGTCAAATGAGTGCATTGGTATAAATATTATTAATTTAAAAGCCTTCTGGGACACACAATTTTGATTTCTATGTTGCGTAGCGGATTTTTTTTTTAAATATGTTTTAAGACAGTCTTTTTGTCACTAAATGGGGCCAGTTACAGTTTAAAAGTCCAATTAATAATTACTCCCTACCCCGCCTAACAAAACTCCATAAAATGACTGGGCTAAAAGAAGAATGGCGAACTTAAGACTATAGTGCCGAATCATAATAATTTTAAACTGAAAAAAATAAGGCATTTTTTAAATTTTAAAGTGTTCTTCAAGCTTCAAATATTTAATAAATTATGTTAACTTTGCATTTGAATAAAAAACGAATGAATGGAAATTGTTTGTTCTAATTCCCAGAAACCATATAAAGTGCTGACGATACGGGCATCTGCTAGAAAAAAATAATATTCATGTTCGCTCCCCCATTCACCATTCATACTTATCATCATCACCAGCCTATAAACGTCCCACTTCAGGGCACTGGCCTATCCTCAAGGAATCTCGTATGGGCGTTAGTCCACCACGCGTGTTCAATGCGGATTGGTAGACTGATGCGCATGTGAAGCGCACCAGAATTTCTTCTTCAGCGTGGGTACGAAAGTTTCCCTGTAAGTTAGAAAAATGCATTGGTACATAGCATGTTGTCTATGCGGATATCTTAATTGACAATAAGATAAGATACAATTAGTTATTGTGGATCTAATCCTAAATGCGGATTCTAACCCGGACCCCCATGATTGAGTGGCCATACCTCTCCGCAACGCGCCATCCACCCTAAAACTTATACTATCACTTTAACGCTCAGTTGCAGAAACGCTCATTAAAGTTAATCCTCCATTAAATCTCTTGCTGTCACTTTTTGTCGTAGTTAAAGCTAGCAAGAGATTTAATGGAGGATTAACTCTAATGAGCGTTTCTGCAACTGAGTGTGTGTGTGCTAATATTTTGCTAATGATCCTGCAATTGATTTCTTTGCACAATTTTCAAATTGATTTTAATAAACGCTTTATCAACCGACACTGCACATGCAAGGTACCTATCTTCAGATCATTTTATTGATTTGACCCCTTTTAACCCCTCGCTAAACCGACCGCACGCAAAGGCTTAAACTGCGTAATTCATGAGAGAAAATATGCTTACTCATAAAAGAATCTTGCGGCGAATGTCGGGTTCTTCATTAATGTTCTTTGATGAGAGGAAATATTGCCGCGGATGCCTCACTGGACGATGAACTGGGATGCTATTCTTGAAAGGGATCGTTAGTTTTGATGTTGGTAGAAAAATGTTAGATGGTCAAAAGAAAAGTGTATTTTGTGTTATATTTGGCGAACTGTAGTGTTTTAAGGTACCTATATAAATAAAATTGATTTGTAATATTATTATTTTCATGGTACCAAAAAATTGTTTTGTGAATGTAAGCAGTATACTGGATTATAATATTTAATGCGTATAGAAAAAATGTCACCTTCTATTATACAAACCACCCGATATCTTATAAAATTAAAATTGTTGCCTTATTTAGCTTATTACTTTCGACATCGGCATCGCATCAAGCGCATTAAAATTTTACTATTAAGCAAGCCCTTTTTTCATTTAAAGACAAAAAGAAAGATTTTAAAACTTATTCCAGCGATTCTTGTATTATAATAAAATAATTAATAATCTCTTCGATTTGGTTACTGGCCTCCGCCGTCACAATTTAAAAATTCCACCTTATTATAAAATCAAGTATCACTTTGCGCCAATTTGCGTCTTTCTTTCACGTTATATAAAGTCGGATGACTTTGTAATAACCCCCTGGATTACTAAAGAATTTTATACATGCGACGTTCAAGTCGCACCAGTTAAAATTACATCCGTGATTAACACAAACTGTCGGTTAAAGACCAGTTAAATCGTTGAAGGGCGATTAGGCGAAAAATGTGAAGAGAATTAGTCAAACGTTTTTGCTGTTGGATGTTTATGTTATTTGAGTGAGCAAAGGACATTGGGATTTAAGTTTTGTAGTTTGTTACAATAGAGGTTGTAATTGCTTAGCTCTTTCTATTTTTTACTTTATACACATAAATGCGTTACATACCGTAGTGGGTGCATCAGACCATCAAAATGCACAATTTTCACTATGGAACCAATATTAAAATCACGAAAAAGAAATCTGCTGTTCCATACTTTTGGGTCGAGTAGCTGTTAACGTTTTCTATTGATCCAGCAGATTCATTTTTCCTGCTTTCAATGCTGCTCCCTGATCTGAAGCATCTCCTTTACTACGTAACGCATTTAAATTTACACTCTGTATACAGTATAAGTAAACAAATATTTTAAGAAAAATATCGTTAGCACGAAAAAGACTGACAGCATTTTAACTACGAGTATATTAAAGTAGGTAAACACTTATCTCGTTGAAAAAAAAACGTTGATCCAATTTCGAAAATTTTCTTCTAAACTAGTGAAGTTATTAACAAGAACCTATCAAAGCAAACTCGCTATAAAGGAAAAACCTCAAAATACCTAAACTTGGACTCTGCGTTAACTTGAGGGCCAATTAAGTTAATCCCAGAACTATTTCATATTTCTTAAAGTTCCCCGAGAGTTAGGGAGGCAAGTCCACTTGTAAAAGCCTTATTCTGTGTAGAAGTTACAAAACTAAGTATCTGTAGTGCAAAATTAAGTATCTGTCGTTGGTAAACGTCCTTCTTTAAGTTTTAAGTTCGGTAACTTTGTGGTTTTTCTGATTTTTTATGAAATGATTTAAGGAAGGAAGAAGAAAGGAAGAAATCGCTTTTTAGCGATAAGACCGCCTTATTTGTACCATATTCAGTTTATGTTTCCTATTGTGCATTGTATTTTCTTTTGGTGTAAATAAAGTATATTTTATTCATTCATTCATTCAAATATTTTTTTTCACCACCTTATAAAGACACTTATGGAGGTGCTACTTGGGAATGTTCCTCCATTGTAAAGGAACGATCTTCCACCAGGCTATGTGTGAAGCCTGGCGACCGGCCGTGGTCCAACAGTTCTTAGTTGGACCTTGTATATGTATCGAATCTCTGTCATTATTTCTTTTGCGCGATGTATGTCTTGCATTCGATTGTGAACCTTATTTGTAGTAGGTTACGAGTTACGTATTCACGGTGAACGTTGTCTTTGTATGGAGCATATTTCCGAGAGCGACGGTATCGCCATCTGTTGGCATCTTTGCTATAACTTGTGGGTGCTGACATCTGTAGCAAGTCCCCGCACACTTGCTTTTTCTCAAAAGGTATGTTTACTAGGTCCTTTTGAAGTCAGGATAAGGAACCACAAAAAAAGTTTTTTTTTTAATTTATAACCATAAACAAACTTGTGTAGTTTCACATCCGTCTAGCCCTTATCATATGAATAGATAATCATAGTACACAATATAAAGTTGGTTACCATAGTTTCGCTTCTATAGTGTACCTATGTTATCAATTCATATGCCCTTATATACCAGACATAATAAATAAACAATTTGTTATCGCGGCACACACCTTCCACCAGTGCCAAGATTAACAAATAATTACTGATTTACGCGATAATTGATTTAATAAAAATTATACATTATATCAGGTTCTTAACGCATGTACATATAAGCTATAGCTGTATATGTACTATAGCTGTATTTAAAAAGAAAACGAAAGAGCACTACGTTTCTCTATCTTAAGTGATATTCATATATATAATTATATACATATATTAATATATATTGTATGTTGTAGGTATATATTACATAATGTATTTATTTATACTGTTTGTTTGTACACAATAAGTTTGCCTTGTAATTGTTAACTGTCTCTTCTACGGGTCTGCTGGAAGAAATCTCTTCAGAGATAAGCTCGTCCTTTGTACATGTTTTCTCAACTTTGTGTATTATTATGTCCGTGTGTACAATAAAGTGTTATAATTAATTAAATAATTATCGATTGAATACCAATAGTTATTCGAAGAATAAGGATGGATACCTACAGCTTCTTCAGCTTTTTTGGGATTATGCCAGGTAACTTTTCAATGCCGAAATGAAGAGCCTAAAACTTATAAAACGCGATAATAATTTTAAAATATTTATTTTTTGCTTAATTTTCTTTTTTATATTGAGGAACTCAATCTGTGACGTAATACGATATTATGGGGAGAGCCTTATGCTTCGGTTACTTTAAACATTTTGGCTTATTCTGAGTTCAGTTTTTTTTTAATTTCTTTCAGCATTGTATGGTGTGCTGTAGGTTTTTCGGCTATTATCAGTTATTTGGAAGGCCGCTAAATACTAAGAAAATGGTATCAAAGCTTTTATATGTTTCGGTACTGCTCTTTAAATGTGCCTATACGGTAGTCTGCCCTAAAAAGGCCCGGGTACCTTATGTAGGTACTCTACATAAACTATTGCAATTGTTTTATAAGCTCTTTAAATGAAGAAAAACACAAAATGGCTAGGATACTTATCGCCACTTCTTACTGAGCACACTTTCTTACTTAACACTTCACAATTAGGGTTTAAAAATATATCATGTTCTGTCTCAGATTAGTCTTTCTAACAAAAAAACATAAAACACGACAAGTCTACTAATAATCAAACGTCTACGTAGTTTTCGTTCAACGACGATGAGCCAATATAACATCTATTATTCAATATAATATTCAATGTACCTCTACCTAATTGAAATGTAGTGTTAATCACAACAAACGGTAATCCTATATTTCCACCTATCCACCCTCGCAGAAACATCTATGTGTTATCTAAAGACCTCAGGGCAAAAGTTGCAAACAAAGTGATGCGACATTAGCGGAGATTATGTGAACCGAACCGAGAGAGTTTCACGTTACAAAAGGGGTCTGGAAGACAGGGGGAGTTTACCTATTGTATTACTGCAGCTCTTCAAGATTGTATGACTGCTAAAAATGACTTTTTTGTTTAAAAATACCTACGTTTGTTTAATACACGGTGTAAACTTAAATTCGTTACATACTTAAGACCATCAAACTGAAAAACATTTACAATGGGACGAACATTGAAATCGCGAAAAAAACTGCTGTTTCATACATTTTGTTTTCTATATATCTATTGGTTTTTTTCCTATGGAACAGCAGATTTTTCATTTTTAGATGTTGGCTCCATTGTTAAAGTTGTTCTGTTTCGTGGCCTGAAGTACACTGTTCAATATGGAACGCATTTAATACACCCTGTATACATACTCTACGGTGGTAATACTGTAGTTCTACAATGCATGAGTTAATATTTTAGGATAGAGAATAATTTTGGGTTATAGACTATGTAGGCAACGTGGCTTACAGGAATTTGTTCGGCTCCGTTGGAGATATTTTTGTGGACTGTAGATTTGTTCTAGTGGCAGGCAGTAGTGGTTGGACGCAAAGAAAAGTCTTGTTTTAAGCACTGGAGGTTTATTTTTACACCAGGGTTAGTTACACGAAAGCACCATCCAATATGGAAGAGAGGAGACGGAAATTTATGACTACATTTTATGTTGGTGTTGCCAACAGACTATAAATCAAAAATCTTTGAATAATTTCGTAATTTTTAATTTCTGCACAATCTTGAAGTTAGATTGTATAGGTACTTTAATAACTCTCAGTTTTTTACAAAAAGCTATTATTAAATCAAAGAAAATATCGCTATATTTTTTACTTACCGAAAAGAAGAATAATCTAATCACATTGTTACAAAAATAAAAGCTAAAATAAACCTTACAACACAAAAGAAAACCCTTTGAAAGCCATAAAGCTTAATAAAGAGCATGGAAAGTAATATAGAGCGAGACATAATAAAACGTCTATATGTTTCATCAGTCGAACCGAAAGGGGAATCAACATTAAGGATATCAAACATCAAACGAAATGCTTTTGTGCTAGATGAAGTAATAAGCTAAGAGATTACAACTGAGTGGGAGAAAAGCTAATGTTACCAAAGGTAAGTAAAATAAGTGTTAGCAAATGGTGTAACAAAACAAGCTAGTAATAAATACAATATAATACGCTCACAGGTGAATCCAAAGAAAGATCCAAAGTAAGCTACGAGGCTTTTTGTAGCGAAAATAATACAACAACGGCACAAACATATACAATGCTAAACTCTGTACCTGTGTGGATACATTGTATGTATGTAATTTCATGAGTAATACATGGTGTAATATTTAAAAGGGTGGTTTAGAACATCAAACTGAACAACTTTCACTATGGAGCCAACATCGAGCAAAAATAAAAAATTTGATGTTTCATACAAAACTAAAGTACCTTGTACAGGGTGAAATTGATATCATTAGCATCCTGACCGAACTGGGGGATTCGTACCCAGGATCCTGGTTTGGCAGTCCAGCGTGGTACCACGTGGTGGGGTACCTATAGGTACAGGGTGGGTTACTAATTTTTAAAGGGAGAACAGCGAACCCAAGACTCGGCAGGAGGATTGATATCAGAAAGTTAAATCTGTGATTTTTACTGTAACCATAAATATACGTGATTAGCCCTTGTCAGATAGTAGTTGTGGTTATTCATTGTTGTGTGCATGCACTCATTATTGTAGGTATTGTTACCGATAAAGACTTAAACTAATTTCTTATAATGTTATTTTGTAGTTAAAAACGAAACAAAGCTTTGTAACTGTACTTTTGAATGCACTGTATTTAGTGTGTGATGACTAACGTCCAAAGCAACTGTGGATCTCCCGCTAAATTCCTTAAAGAGTTTTGGAGAGAAATTGTGTATTCTAGATTATAAATATTTTGCAAAAGTTAAATAAATTTAAAAAAAAATTTGTGTATGGAGACAACGATTTTTTTTAAATTTGCTGTCCCATACACTTGAGAAGAGTTTGTACTCTTATATACAAGGTACTGCAGTTTTGTATGAAACATCTGATTTTTTATTTCCGCTTGATGTTGGCTCCATAGTGAAAGTTGTTTAGTTTGATGTTCGAAACCACCCATTTTAATATTACACCCTGTATTACTCTTTAAGTTACATACATGCAATGTATCCACACAGGTACAGGAGTTTAGCCAGTACTGAAATGTAAATATATCCTGAATACGCTATAAGTATTTCATAACATCTCAGACTTCACCCCCAAACATAGCCATAAGCATAGCACTGAAAAGCAAGCTGGAATGGCTATTGGCCGGTCATATCTGCTGAAGACCTGAAAACCGATGGGGAGTCAGAGTTCTAGAATGGAGACCAAGAACTGACTAGGTGGTGTGGGACTTGTGGCCCGCTGCGCTGACGATCTAAAATGGTAGCGGGGAGTAAATGGATGATGAAGGCCGAGGATAGAGTTTTGTGGCACACCTCGGGAGAGGTCTATGTTCAGCAAAGAACAACAAACATTCTTAAAAACAAAGTTAAACATTCTTATCTTATCTTATCTTGTTTTGGGGGCTGACTGGCCAGCAACACTTCGACCCAATAGGATCTTTTGTGTTAGCCCAAATACTTTTTCTTCTTCACCCTTCTACTTCACCCTTCAAATACATGGTCAATGAAGGAGGCGATACCATTGAGGGGAAGAAACATAAGATCTCCCGGTTTTAGATATCCATCTCCGAGGTTCAAGCGTTTTGCTGCCAAAACATCACAGTCGCAAAGGATATGTTCCATGGTCTCCTCATCCTCTCCATACGCTCAGCAGCTGGGATCAAGGGTGACTTTCATCTTGTGCATCATCGTGCCTGTGGCGTTAGTTAAACATTCCTTGTTATTTTATTTTATTATGACGTGCAATATGAAATGTCCAGTCACAATCAAGTCCAATATTCATGTTCAATTTAACGAGAACGACTTGTCCGTAGCCGCGTATTAATTCTCTATTGTGTCGCGACAATAAACGAAAATTGTCATAACACAGAATGGTTGGTGCGTATTTACTCAACCGCATTTAGTAATTTTCATAAAACGGTGTTGAATGTTCAAAGAATGGCAACATATTGACGAATGGACTTCTTTGTTGTGTTTAAATGGAATGGAAATAGAAAAGCTAATTTACAAGTGAATTTATTGTTGAATTTAATTAAATTATCTAAATCATATTTCACCACCAGAAATACAATAATTAGTGTTAGGTATTCAAAAAAATCGTTGATGTTAAAAAACCTTCGGATAACCATTTTTAAAATTGAGCATGTAGACGTGCTCAGTATTCAAGGCTCAATATGAATGGAACAGTTGGTCACGAACCATGATCACATTATCAGCAAAACCTATATTACAAACCCTATATTGTTTCAGGTACAGTCGGGGGAGTATAATAAACTAGGTTTTACTATTTGGTGTCAATAAATGCTTAATCCTTAGCATGGACACAGAGGCTCATTGGCTGCAGCCATGCCAATTCATAGGCCGATGGGATCGGCTTGAAAATACGAGTAGCCTGACACATAAGTTGACACCAATCGACACTCGGCCCGCATAGTTCCAGAGTTATTATAGTACTCTGTGGTTAAAGTATTGTTGGCTTCATCTCAATGTTTAATGGCTGTTACCAAATTATAATCTAAACGACAAACCCTGCTTCGTCCAGCGCATTTACTATTTAGTTTACCTAAAAACGCTTCAGGTATGGTATTAAAAATTCCATCATAGAGGATTGCCTGCGGCGCACAGACTGGTTAAAAGTTACAAGGTCACACAAAAGCTCTTTTCAGTTCCATTCATAGATGATTGAAGTGTACATAGTAAAGAGCTCTTTGATGTTAAAAGTCTGTACTAAAGTGAGGTACCTGCTGTATGCTTAGAGACTTTGCTGTCGTTCCCCTGGGTAATGTTTTTGCTTGTTGTGACTATAATAATATTATACAGAAATCATGCAACTATTGGCAGATTTTATCATTTTAAAGAAACAGAAAAATGAAGATCTTTGAATATGTTTTATTTCGAATATATATCTGACTTCCCTCCTTCGGACAATATAGCTCTGAGCATTTATGCTTGTCAGCATAATCTTATTTAAGAGCTACGCTCTTGTCGGTGGATTATTCGTCAATCCTGACTCTTTTCCGATAGTGCCTTAAGTTCCCGATAAGACATGACATCTAACTTTTGTTGATAAAAATTGCATGCTAACATTCGATAAATTTCCATAAACAATTTAAACAGTCCTATCCTACTAATATTATAAACGCGAAAGTTTGTAAGTATGGATGGATGTTTGTTACTCTTTCACGTAAAAACTACTGAATGGATTTTAATTAAACTTTACAGTACTGTAGCTTATACATCAGATTAATACATAGCCTACAATTTATAAAGATATTGTATGACTTGTCCAGACGAAGCGCAGACACAGTCGTGGGCACCAGCTAGTGTTACATAACTCTGTCTTCAGATAAGTATATCTGAGGAACTTTCATATAACTTGGCACTCACACAGAGTTCAATGTTATAAGTTTCAAACTTTTTTGTTTTATTTGACTTTGTAACATGAGACATGTCACATAGAATACCGACCAGAAAACCATTGCTAAACCATTCCTTACCAATCCATACCATTACTTACTTCCTTACACTTCAATGTGATGTAAACAAAGTCGAAATGTTAATATAGTTAAGTATAATTTAGTACTTCTCTCCTAAAATAAATCCAGGATGACAGCAAACCATTATCGTCGCAATTTGTCCAGCGCTGAATGAATCACGTTCAGCGCTCGTTAAAAGCATACACTGTACAGTGTATGGGACTGAACTACAAATTGCCTGGACACGGTTACATCCGCGCGAACATGTACTACCCTATTGAAATCAATTTATTATAGAGCAGCACTGATATACAGAGAGCCTCCCTAAAACTCGTCGTTGATTCGTTTTTTCGTGATTTGAGGAGCGCGATTTTTGAAAGTCTTACTTTCAAAGTCGTGGTCGAATGACAACCATAGTAATTTTGACATTTTCTACTACTGATTTGAACGTGTGACTTTCAAAAATCACACTCCTGGCACAGTATAAGAAAAAATATCTAGTACTAAATACTCCTAGTAAGTTAAAGGGGGCTTTCACAATGTACCACAGCTTAGAGCAATCAGAGAAAAGTCATATCATGAAAATAAAAACATTACTTTAATGATATAATATGAATATGACATATATACATTAATAAAGGTCAACATTACGAAATTGTTACTTTACGAAGTTTTAACAATTTTAGAATGATAAAACTACCTTTAAGTACATTTTATATAGGAAAAACTTGTAATGCGTTCTACAGCACAATAGGTCTTTCATCGTATTCCAATCTCCTACCGAAGGTTAACTTACATTAAGGGAAATAAGGCTATTAAAATACCGAACAGACACCTAAGTTTGAATACCATTTAATTAACATGGGTTTTTAAGCCACACCTCTTCGTCCATGAGGTATTTTATAACTCAACTAAAAACGTATTAAAGAAAAGGAATACCCAAAAGACTTGAGTATCCAGTGACAGCTTTATGAGCTCTTAATTTAGTTCATTTTCGTGAAATAAGGTACAAGATTCATCTTTCAGTACTTTATTGACGTACGTCGTACGTATATACATTATACATCTTTGGTACTAAAACTAGAAAAGATCAGAAGACTGAATAAGAAATGGTACGAACGGTAAGAACATTTACTATTTATGATCCTTTACGGATATTTCTCTATCGCTTTTTTTGGAGCTGGGATTTATCACCACCTGTGTCATAACAAAAGATGAAATAAACTTACTTACAACCAGGTATATTATGTCATACTGAAATGAGAATAGTGAAATATTTATGAACGATTTGAGCTATGCCTTGCTTGTATTAGAATTGACTCTTTCCTTTCTTTAGTCTTGCAAAGACATAAACATAAACACAACACAAAAGTCATAATTAACTTCAGAAATCTGTGCGTATCTTGAAGTGCGAGGATGAACCATTGGTTATACCTACAGCTAATCCAAAGAGAGGAAACTCGATAACATACGCAAAGAAATTGGAATTTATATTAAGGATAACCTTCAGTAAATGCTATTAACATGAATAATATAACATTATGTCGTGTCTGTGTCAATAAATACTCTACATTTGTATCGAATTGTAGGTGCGATGTAAGTCAATTTGTAGTCGTCGCTACGCGGCCATAGCGGTAATCCAGTTCAAACTAGATCGATCTAGTTTGGTGTTAGCTTATTTAGTGGATTAGTATTAGGTAGCTATTGGCTTTTCGATGTTACATCACTGTAGGTAAGTCAGATGATTTTATGCAAAAATGTGCCTAATAGAGATATACAGGATGTAACAAAACACCCTAGTAATACTTAAAGATGTGCTTCAGAACATCAAACTGAATAACTTTCACTATGGAGCCATAACCGAGAAAAAATAAAAAATTCTACTGTACTGCACGTTTGAGTCGAGCCGGTACTGCTTTGTATGAAACAGCAGATTTTTATTTCACGATTTCGAAGCTGGCTTCATTGTGAAAGTTGTACAGTTTGATGGTCTAAAACACCTTCTTAAGTATTACTATGGTGGTTTGTATTAAACACGTTGTTATTATCCATTCCGTATCCATTCCATTTCTTTTGGCTACCCCTTAATAAGATAAAATTACATTTTTACCAACCTCATTTATCAAACCTTACCTTACAATTTCTTTACATTTTCATCGATACTGTACTACATACAAGAATGATGATGATGTATATCTTTCCAATAATCAGACAGGGGAGGCAGAAATTGGATCGGAGTTAAAATTAAGTTTCTACCGGAGCCTGAGCTCGAAGGTATCCCAGAGGCGAAGGATTTTTAAATCGACTTACTATCTGTCACTTTTTTAAGCTTTTTTGATTGGTTAGTTTTTATAGAATTACTAGCTGCTGCCACCGACTCCGTCTGCGTGGACTTTAATGACTAATTGACAACGCCCTGTCCTTTTTGAACATATTCTGTCATTTTGACACCGGCTGTCACCATTGACATCGACTGTCATCTTTGGCATCTTTTGGCATTTTAGGTACATTTTTATTTAAGACAGTACGCATCCAAATTAAAACAATATACCCGCCATCCTGACGTACATGTTGCGTTTTTGTACAGTAGGTGCATCAGGACAAGATTTGACAAGTTAAGAAATTGACGAATCAAGTATTTAACCATTTCAGGTTTTGACTAATCTCTAAGTTGTCAAATCAAGGATTTGACGAGCGTCTGCTAAACCCTGGGGACATGGATGTTTGTAGTATAAATACAATCATCCATGACTCGAGTATTCATCATACAAATATTTGCTCCTTACAGGTTTTGAACCCGTGACCCTCAGATCAGCAGGCAAGTTCACCAGGCTTAGTGGTCTGTGCCACCAACTGAGCTATCGTGCCGTCATACAAACGTTCTCTTTTAAAATATACTGAAAATATCCAAACTCAAAATTATTCTTCCGAATATTAAATCCATAAATTAAACCAACAATCGTTTTCAAAATGAAAATGTTTTCGCCAAATTTGTCCCCGGCGGTTGACAGAAAACGGTTCATATTTTTCAAAAAAGCATTATTGTTTGAGAACAAACAGTCATATTGGGGGAATATTTTACGATAGTCGTAAAGAATGGCCATCAAGAGCGAGTAATCGAGTTTTGCTGCGCTATAATGGCCATTATTTTGTCTTATTTTAGAACGTTTCATGAATAGACGGCCAGACGATGGAAAATTAAAAAGATATCTATTGTTCGTACGTTTGTTGAATTACAAATGGTTATTGTTTTTATAAAATAAGTAAGAATAAATTTCCAACTCCAGAAAGAAATTACCGAAATAGTATAATCAGCACGAAGATGTAGTGACAAGGTCAGATAAAGACAATTGTAGAGGCGGTTTGGTCATATGAAAAGGATGAGCCAACAACGCATGGAATTTTCAATGCAAATGTAAATGGGATAGTTGAAAGGAGTCGCCTAGATAGTTGAAAGTATACATACGCTGATGCGTTCTAAAGAAGGACCAAGTAAAAATGTACCCGAAATCGAATAGCATGATGTTGTTGAGGCGAGAGATGTGTCAGGGCCTCTACCCGGACATTCGAACTTCGCCATTGCGTGAACGTTTTCGTTCTTTCGTTTTTGTTTTTCATGTAAATCTTGATAAGTTTAACGAGAATAACATTAGAACTCCAACCTCGTGAACACCGAATTCGTTAAATACTAACGCATATTTCTTGTATCAACAAATACTTCCAGGCCCCGCTGCACCCACATTTGGGAGAGGGTGTTCAAGCAATAAGGCGTAAACATTTGTTCGAAAGCTTCAGGAAACAGGGTGCATTTTTATCATAATTTATGATCATAGTAGTTTACTTGCCCTTCCTGTGTGTGAATTCATGAATAAAAATGCTTATAAATTATATGAAAATTCGGGTAAGTTTTTATGAATTTGTATTTGTATACAATTTAACTTGTTGTTCAGAATAAAGAATATTTTATGTTATGTTTGCTTTCTTCAAATTGTTTTTATCTGAAAGATGTTTTGTTAAAAAGAATTAGCTTTTGCCCTCAACTTTTTGTCGCTGTAAATTATTTCGGATTTGCATAATCTAGGTAACGAAGTTTCATGAAATGATCGCTTCGTTGTACTAAGTTTTATCAAAATAAGACGCGCTGGAATAATATGGTTGTAGAACTTGCTAATCATGGATTTTATTTTCTCGTTTTTCATCTCCGGTATCTGAAATTTCGAATTAAATACTTGCTAAGATTACATCGACTCGAGATTGAACGATCATCAGCATTTTATACAAAACCTGCATAAAATTTTTCGAAAATTGTTTTACTGGATTGTTTAATCTTACATTTTGTAGGTAGTCCTAAAATGATTTTTCAAAGAAAAGTATCTGCTAAATATACTTTTCGTCGTAACAACACAGACCATTGAAATAAAACTTGTGTGGGTAGCAAATTAAAGAAAAATGTTTATACTTCAGTCAGTCTATTCAATTATATTCCTTACGTATATATTAGGGCAGTGAACTTTAGATCCTACGACATTTACCGAAACATTGCATCACAATTTTATCCCTATTGCAATTGTTATAGAGCTCATATTTGTTTGAATAACCTCTAGAATTATAATTTCGTTACAACAAAACAGCTACGTTTACAAAAAAAAACTTTCACCCCCATTTAGACAACTTGTACAATGTACTTGGTAACAAAGTACCTTAGCAGAGCTTTCATTTTACGTTGTAAGCAAATGTACAGCTTTGACAATAAAGCAAACTTTATTTACAAAGACGGCCCCCACACATTTTGGAGTTTGCCTTTGAAAAGTTTTTTGATGACGTTACGACCCTTACTCCTGGTGCTCGAGTGAACTTGTTCTGGGATCGTATGACTTTAATTTTTGCTGAAATTATCATCACCTTCGATTACTGACGGAGGTATATAATGCGTACATAAACTCATGCAAAACCATGTTTTATGGTTTGCCTGTAGGAAACAAAGAATTACAGTCTCGCATTACATAGGCGAATTATACATTATAGTCTGTTATCATATGAACCCATTACAATCCATAAGAAGAAACATTACCCCTTAGTCACCTTGTGCGACATCCACCGGAAGAAATTGGGTGGTCTATTCTAAGCTGGAACCACACTGGTTGTAACTGGACAAGATTTGAAATTTTTATTTGTAGTTAAAAAAAATGAGTGCACACTGCGCTGTTTCCCCGTTGGAATCGTAGAACTTCACAAGCTAACCCCGGAAGCGGAGGACTGGTTGAAACACCTCGACCTCGAAATCTGATTCCCCCCCTCGGATCCAAGCAGGTAGATAAAAATGCCACACGATATGTAGATGAGTTAAAAAAATTAGTTTCAAAAAGGTTAATCTCAAATACTGTATAAAAATTATTTTATAAACGAACGAGCGTTAACCCGCGACTTCGTCCGCACAAATTATATACCAGATTTTAAGTCAGATCATAAGCTATCAAACAAAAAAAGTTTCATCAAAATCGGTTCAGTAGTTTTTGCGTGATACTCGTTCAAACAAACAAACACACAAACAAACAGACAGACAAAAAATCCAAAAATTGGTGAAATGGAATCAGGGACACCTAAAAACCATATCGTAACTTTTTTTTGTTAATATCTTCAATGTACAGACAAACTTCCTGTTACAGTTTTATAATAGTAATAGATAGATTTCAGGTCTTGCGTTTATTTGTTTTTAACAAATTCTTATAAGGTGACTAAAAGTTGCCTATCTAGTCAAACAAGTAAACTTTACCTCCTCTCACCTTAATCTTCTTCGTTAAATGAATTAGCAAACTTGTCAGAAATTATTTTAAACTCGTCTCGAGATACGTTACTTTAGTAACTCACTTACATTGAAGCACTGTATTCAAAACTTTGTTCTCATTCTGAAACTCTACATTTATTTACCTTTTTGTTTACTTTCGCTTTCCAAGTTTAGTCAACCCTTCTAAGAAAATACAAATTTTCATTAAACTTTCTGCTTACTTACCTGCCTTAATAATAATACAACTATACATTTCGAAACAATAATAATAATTTCCATTAGGTGTTTCTCTTGGATAAGTCTAAACGCATGCTCGGTTCCAAGTAAAACGTGTTATATTATTGTTCTTTTTTTGTGATAAATAAATAAAATACCTATGTAGAGTTGCCGGCAAACGGTGGATGAGACTTGCATGCACCTTGTATGAGATCGTTCTGGTTGGCGTAAATGAAGAGGCATAGGGTCCTTCTTAATATGCTGACATTTTTAAGGGGATGATCGGACCGTAAAACTGAACAACTTTCTCTATGGCACTAAGATACATGGCGCCTTTCAGAATCTTTTATAATGCGCACAGCCAAGGAATGGGATGCCCTGCGTATACGTCAGTATTTCCGAACGCTTACAACCCGAATTCCTTTAAAGAACGAGTGACTAGACTTCGTCTTCTTCTTCTTCTTCTTCTTCTTCGCTACATCTTCGACCCCATCTTTGTCCTGAGGACTAGATTGAGGTCAAGAGCAAACCCATCTTTTATACAAAAAAATAAAATAAAAAATTGCGAAGAAAAAATATACCGTTCTATACAAAAATGCAAACCTACTTGAGACAAATGCATGGGACAGCTGTTTTTTTCCTGATTTCGATTTTGGTTCCATAGAGAAAGATGTTCAGTTTGCCATTTTACCGGGCTTATGACGAATTATGATTTAATCCCTATGATGAAATAATATACTTGAACAAAAAAAAGTCTGCGAAAAATAAAAATTCAATAAAACAATTAAAACATCTTTATAAGTTTCTCTAATTCTATTTTCAATAACTGAATCAAGCCTTTTAGTATTCAAAGAGAATAAATTCTAAAACTAAATAAAATTCCACTCAACTTTCTACAAACAAAGAAAACAAATTTGAATATTATATTTGAATTCAAGAAAATTTCCACAGACTTCCAATTTACATTTGCAGGTTACCAACCCCCTAAATCTAAGTCACTAATAAAAAAATACTCTTCTCTTTTACTACAGTACCAGATGACAAGGAAAGCAATAAAAAAACTCTAATCTAGCGATCCGATTCAAATATCGCACTCGACAGTAACGCCCAAAGGAAATTAAAGATTCTATCCAATGCTAGAACTTAATCTCGCAGTAATACTAAGCCAGAAAATTGCAAATTAAAATGTGGGTATCCCACATCTGATGTCAACTTTAGAGTAGAGAAAATAAGGCTGAAGTTGGCTTAGAGAACAAACGTATAATGCAGAAGATAAAAACGCTGATTCCCCCGGAATGCTCTAGATAGGTTCAATTAATTAAGGGTGCCTATACGGATATTCTTATCGAGTGGTATTGTCGAAGGGTTTTTACAAAATTATCCTACTTTAAGTAGGATTTGATTTTGTCTTCGTACTTCGATTCAGTAAGAGAAATTCTTAATGAATACTGCTATTTCTGCTGTACTATTCTATACTGCTAGTCCGTGTGGTGTCGGCTAAGAATAACACCATCCCATTTCCTCCCGTGGGTGTCGTAAAAGGCGACTAAGGGATCTACTGAAGGATGGGCAGCATCCTCTGAGTACACACATTGATTCTATGTAACTGCGATCGCCAACCCGCCTGCGAAGCGTGGCGATTATGGCAAATCCCCCCATTTTGGGGGAGGCTTATGTCCAGCAGTGGACGTTTAATGGCTGATATGATGATGATGATGATGACTGCTATTTCAGTCTAGTTTTTTAATTAAAGCAAGCAATAAATTAGCCACTTTAAGTAAGTATACAAACAATAGACAAAATAAAATTAAAAAAAAATACCTAAAATTTTGTAACCTAGTTAAAAGTAGATCTTTAAAAAACTTAAATCACTCTTAAAAATATGGGAAAAAACAAAATTTACCTAACTACACAGTGAAGTACAAGAGAGAGGAAAACTTAAATTTTTAACACGATTGCCACCTTGCTAGTAGTATTTATGTTACCAGTTTTGTTAGAGGTTCTATAGATTCATTTAAATCCAGGAAATGTCATGAAGTAGGTAGGTATCTGACGATACTGACGTGATTGTATTTTTATCCATAGGACTAACGCACACAAAGTCCAGGGCTGTCTCCAATGTCCTTTATTACTATCATTAAAATGACATTTGCCTCGAAGTTGGAATTGCATCTGAATTGGAAAACATTTGTGTAGAGTCACGTAGTTCGAATAGAAATAAGTTTGCCGCCATTCTGTGCAGGATGCAGGTCTTGTCTATGATACGAATAACTAAGGCCCTACCACAGTAATGAGGAGTTTTCTGACAGATAGTAAAACGTTGTTCAACAAACCGGCGAAAGATGGCGTTGACCAGAGAGGGGTCCGAAAACGAAAATTTTAGGCTAAAAAGTAAACAAAAATTCATGTCACTGAGTCTGACGCATCCGTAGACGAAATATATGTTTGAATTTTTCTGTTTACTCAGAAACACAAATTCTTACTATTTTATTTGTATTTTATTATCTGCATGGTCGCTCGACCCTGTCTCGTCAACGCCATCTATCGAGCAATTAGGAACTACTTTTTATTTTTAATGGCTTTCGGAAAATCCCTCATTGGTCATAAGAAACTCCAAATTGTCTGTAACATTATGGATTATATATTACGTTCTAGACATTTCTAGAAAAACGTTGTCAAGCCGGTAAGATTTGCGAATGGACTTGGTGCACATAGGGTCTTTCTTAATAATATGCTGATGGTTTTTTCAGGGGATAATCATACCATCAAACTGAACAAATTTCTCTATGGGACCAACATCGATCTCACGAATCAAAAATAAGCAGTCATCTGTAATGCCAGTAGGTTTGCAGTTTAGTATGGGACAGCTGATTTTCTTTTCTCGTTTTCTATGTTGGTAACATAAAGAAAGTTGTAACAGTTTGATAAACTGAAGCACCCTCTAGTGTTGTACGCATTTAAGTTTACACCCTGTATTTATAATGTTTCATCAATGACATTCTATATGTTTCATTCTTGTTTCGTTCAGTGTCAATGAAATTGTGTATATTTCAAAAATTTTAAACTAATTTAACTCATTCTTAGGGGAGCAGGTAAATTTTGAGCTTGGCTGTTGGCTTGACACTGGTTCCAAAAAAAATTAATGTTCATATAGATGCGAATGTAAAAGACAATTCTATTTTTTTAAATTGTTTTATTAGGTCTCCATATTCTTTTCTGCAATTTTTGGAAATGATAAATATCATAAAAAACTAGTTTTATGACTATCCAAACTACGAATGTCTGAAAACAAAATTTTCTCCTCGCTGTCAAGAATTGAGATTGAATATCGAGTTGAGCAAATGCCTTTTGGGACCACATTTGTATTTGCGAGGTCCCATAGTACCTTGAAACTGCATCTGTTGCGGTGTCATACTGCAGTAGTTTTTGTGCAAGTTTGTTTAATTCCTCTCCTCCCGTACATTCAACGAAAATACCTATCTAGTTCACTTTTTGTCTTATTCCTATCGAAATAGAGTTCACAGTTGTTTAGCTACATTTATTCCTGACTGCACCTAGGTACGATGACGTTAACTTAGATTAAGCGATCACTTTTTTATTTTTCTACTTGGAAAGGTAAGGAAGAATATCGAATTCGGATTTAAACGCAATTTATTCGAAAACGAAGAGAATTTTGTAATTGTTTGGAATTTATTGATGTGCAATGTTATTTGTCGTGAAACGTACAAAATTAAAAAGGAAAAAAACCTGGGACATCGAAGAACCGTCTTAGAAGGATTACGAGATAATCACTTGCTATCACGATTGAATTCAGATAAAAAGAGATATACATACAAGAGGTATGCAGGGTCCAACCCCCCCCCCCCCCCCCTCCCGGCATATTAAAAAGGACCCTGTATAGGTACGCACAAATACATACACCCCCACACATAGACGAACTCACAACCCTTTTCAGTTTCAGGGCATATCTTTTCGATTAAACGAATAGAAAGAAATATAAATGTATTGTCTATTAGATATAATGAAATGTTAAAACATGAAAATAATAACCTTTATTTGTATCCCAGCAAAGCTTACAAAAGCGTAACTTATTCGGAAGCACATTTGACATCGTAAACCATTAAAATTTCGCTTGAAGACTATAACGAAGGGATCATAAAATCTGCAAGTGTTGAACAATGTTATCAATGCTAAGTATCGTGTAACACCTACCACCCTAAATTTCATGTCTGTTAAGTTTGGGATGTACTGAATCTCCATAATACTGTTTTTGTGATTTGCGAAAAGATCTCTGAACCATATAGGTCACACTGTAGATTTAGACCCTCTTCCATCGTGGCTCTTTCCATACTTATTGTAATTATTATCATCACAGAACATTATAAGAGGGGTTAGAAGAGCAAAGTAGGCGTGGAACGTGTCGTCACAGGTTGTGCAATGATTTGCACAAAACCATAAGGGGCGCGGCGTGGTGCGAGCGAGAGGGCATGAATAATTGTAGCAACGTGAGCGGGAAGACAAGTGGCGACAGCCGTCTCTGATGCAAAAGCGCTACTTTGCATTTCTAACCCCTCTTATAATGTTCTGTGATTATCATCATGACCGTTATCGGCTACAGCGACTGTTTTGTTTACTTACAGCTGAGTAAGAGCGGCGTTCGCGTGTTGTCAGGTGGCTGACGTACCAGATTTTAGCAGTAAATGTGCGACCACACTCTTTGCATGACGGCATCCCTCCGACTAGATTGTGGATGGCCGCAGATGGACGGACCATCAAAGTCCAAACATCACGCCTGATCGAACGCTTATACCTTAGTAGTATGCCTCCAATGTGGCCGGTTTTTAGCTTGTATCTCCCAGATTGGCCGCATACTAATTATATGAAATCAATCAAAGCTTTAGCACGTTACGATTTGCGTGGGCAAAAAGCCCAGCCTTGTCGCCAAACGGGTCGATTAGAATTGCAGTTTTGTATGGAACAGCAGATTTTTTTTTGGGATTTCGATGTTGGTCCCATAGAGAAAGTTGTTCAGTTTTATGGTGTGATCATTGCCTTAAAAACCGACAGCATTATTATTAAGAAGGACCCTATATAACTATTAATAACTAAGTAATAACTATTTATTTTAGTAGACTTTACTGGAAAGTGGAGTTCTGGTAGATTTAACTAAAATCTGTCTATAACATCATCTAGTAAAGTCTACTATAATAAATAGCTGTCACATATTGAATTACCCGATATTTTTCTCCGGTACTGATTACAAACATAATATTTCAACAGGGCATGTACTCGGTGTGTTTCCAGCACAAAATACCAACTTGAAGAGCGGTTACGTTACACTTAATTGTTCGTAAAACAAAAGTTTCAGAAGCCGATAACGTAGGGGAAATAAGTCGCAAGTTTGTAACATTAACTCACGGGGTACTGGGGAACAGTGGGTAGCTGGAGGGAGGGGGCCAGAATTGCCTTACTATAGTTAAAAGTAGTTCGGAAATGTTATTTTTAGTTTTCCGTACCAAAATTGACAAAACCGAACTCTTTTTTTGCGGAACTGACAAATACATTATAGCTTACAAGAAAGCAACCAGTGAAACGTGATGGTAAATAATAAGGATAAATAAATTAAATATATATATAATACAGGTTATAAAATGTTAAACTAAAAGGCTTTGTACCTACTGTTCTAGAGAAAAACGTCTTTCATTATCTCAGTAGACAGTAGACGTCCATAGCTGGACATAGGCCTCCCCAAGGATCGCCACAAAGACCGGTCCTGCGCTGCCCTCATCCAACAGGTTATTACGCCGCGTTTGCCAGGTCGTCGGTCCACCTTGTAGAGGTAGGACCTCCACGCTGCGCTTTCCGGACGTGGCCACTCGAGAACTCTTTGTCCCCATCGGCCGTCGGTTCTGCGAGCAATGTTCCGCGGCCATTGCCACTTTAGTTTAGCAATTATTCTTTGGTTTATATCGACTATTCTGGTTCTTCTACCTTCATTTCTGCTTCGATCTCACAGGGAAACTCCGAGCATAGCCCTCTTTCCCTTTGGGTAACTTTCAGCCTTTAGGCTTTGATTGAGACACGACGTCTCAATTCCGTAAATATTATCCATGGAAGTATAAACACCATGAAAATACAGTCAAGTTAGAGATGTTGCTTTTGCTCGCATGCGAAGCCGTAAGTCATTCTCAAGTAAAAATATGACATTATTATAACATCAAGAACATAGTGTTAACACTAAGGTACAATGGGTAACACAAGCCGTTTGTTTTTGTAAAAGCAATAATATAGCGACTGAGCTTAGCTGAGGTAGTTTACGATGTCATATATTGTGGGAGCGAGTGTTCCCTTGTAACCAATGGGGTGTGGTGCAAGTTACAAGGTTTTTAGCAAATTATTTATTTTATAAAATGGTGCACCAATTCATCCTGTGCCAACTGACTCACTACGGTCTTGAAAGAATTACTTGATAAGAATAAAGAAACAATAGCCATATTATTTTCATGACACATTTATCAAAATTTATCAAAAGAAGAGTTTATGAATAACAAATGAAAAATATGAGTGATCCATGGAAGATCAATTGCTTCCTAAGCTTTCCTTTGCCTGGCCAGCGCTTTCTGTTTTTGGTTTCTTGTAAGAAAAAAACTTAATATAGGTACATGACGGCGGTACTTACTTTTATAGCTACGTTCGATCCAAAAGTGGAACAGCTGATTTTTTTTTGCCATTTCACTATTCATCCCATAGTGAAAGTTGTTCAGTTTGATCGTGTAATATATATAACTATAAGTAACACATTAAAGTTGACACCCTGTACAAACACCTTTTCCATTAATTATCTCTTCATACCCGCTAAAGCTTGTAACATAAAACGTTAACCGAATGTTCGTGCAACAATTTATTGTATTTTACAACCTATCCTTCCCCTCCTAACATGATTTTTCATTACTCTTAAACGCTATGGGTCATAACTTAATAATATCCTTAATGATACCATTTTGCTAGACACGGTAAAGTAATGATACTTTTTTATTCTTTTGGAAAATTCAGCTTTTCATTCTAATATTATATTGACGTTTACTGCGATAGCAATATAATGTAATGAAATTGCCTGTACATTACATAATCATAATTCATAAAATCTAATTCTAGAGGTTTCCCAGACGAGTCCAATTCGGATGAGTGGGAAAAGCTGAATGACAAAAAAATTAAACTGTCTCTGAAATCGAAACACATCCTAAATCCGCGATACTTAGGTTCGCCACATACATAAGGAATAAACCTGATTCGGAATTGGTTCCGGATGGAGTGTTGCCGCTTTCAGAGACTTTTTCTCTAGATCTAGTTTTTTTTTTATGTCTTAGGTGGCATTCTCTAAAGATTTAGAGTCACATCACAAAAGCGATTTTTGAGCGTAGGCGTTGATGGAACGATACCGTATCTTGATGGTGCAGGTGCGACGTCGTTGCGATGTAGTTGCGAAATGGCCTACGCTCAAAAATAGCTTGTGTGATAATGGTTCATGCCATTTTGAATGCAGATTATGTCTAATGTTAAAACTATCGATAGTCTTTGATATAGTTGCATAATATTGAAATACAATTTACAAATCACAGTCATGACATAGAAATTGTTTGTTTCGTTTTAATAAATACCTAAAAATGCAATCGTCATTCTTTTGGCGTTTCATACATTTTTATTTTAGGAATTTTTTAAACAGCACTCTACTATTTTTTGTAACCATAGTTGACAACACTGAATCCTGAATCAGTATTCCGGATCGCAATTACGTCTGTCTGTGGCGTACCTTAACCAGGATTACACAATTACACAGGCCTCGACAAAGTAGCATTAAACAATTCAGAGTTAAAAAAGTATAGCACTCTTAATAAAGCCCTTAGCTCAAACGAAAAAAAGCTTAATTTGTAACTTGCGTTTTGAATTACAAATCGCGCGGCTGACGAGATACGAATTAATTCGTCGAGGACAAGTCGTAATTAAACTGGAACTCGGACATTCAAATGTTGATTGTTTATTGAACGTCTGCTCTTCTCTCTTATACCTACCTTCTATCAATTTGTTTACAGTCCTTTTTATTTTCCGTCCGTTCCATTTACAATTAGGAGATTTCAATTAATTTACATTTTGTAGTTGAGAATAAATACATTTTTTTTATTATTTTATTATATTAACCGTGGAGCCAAGTCAGATACTTTCTGACCTATAAGGCAGCGGCCAGTTTAGTTACCCGCCTTGGGAGAGGCCTGTGTTCAGTGGCTGATGATGATTGTATGATAACTTTGTTAGTTTCCAAATACCTAGTAAACGTTTATCATTCATCATTTTAAAGTTATTTTAAAATACGAATAAAAATCCAGATATTGTACGCTCGGAATACCACTCCAACAAATTATTCCAATAGGAATCACAAGATACGTAATTAATGGTTGCAGTGCTGCGTATCCATGTGGGTTATTTAACAAATAATTCACTATGAAATAATATTTTTTATGTTGAATGGGGAAGGTAAATCATTAATAAAACTATAAAAGGTGGTGTTATTGTTTTATTAATGATTTACCTTCCCCATTCAACATATAATTTACGGGAAAATATGTAAACAACCAAGGTATTGATGTCTATTCAGTGAGTTAGAGTAGACAGTCGCATTTTACTTTTATTGTATTGTACTCATGATACTGATCAACTTTCCCAAAGAAACGTTGGGGAAATTTGCAAAAACATTTCATCTTTTCACACAAACTTTCGATGAGCTGATTGCATTTAGTATGAAAAGTCCAAGTTTTTTTTGCTAATTTCCACCTAGGTTCCATAAGGAAAGTTGTTCATATGTAGTATCTGTAGTTTGTTTAACGAAAGAACGTGAGGAGTCTTGCTATTCGAATGACAATCGAATATTTCAGTCGATATCAAATCGAATGTTGAACTCAAAACATTTCAGCCCAATGACCTAAAACATAGTTGGTTACTTGGTTAAAAAAAATACATCCAGACTCGAGGCAACTCCCTATACTCCCCAATCCAATCAACCAACCAAAAATAAAGTTACCCCTGTATTTCTTTTTATCTGAAACAAAAACAACTCAATACAGCGTCTATTTATCAAACATTTGACTTGGCTAATTAATAAAAACAAGGAAAGAGGTAATCAGCTCTACTTTTTAATACAAACTTTTAGAGGAAAATTGTGTAATAACATTCTTTGGTGTAATCTTTTGAACAATGGGGTTACTAAAAAGATTTTCAAGACGCGGCCTGAGTTTATGTTAACATGAAGAAGAGCTCTCCTCCCATGGCTCAACTAATGAGGACTTCATAGAATTGGTATTCAAGTGGATGAAAAAAATTGTAGGAAGATGATATGAGCCAATCATTATAACAGTGAGTGAGTTTGTTCAAAGGGGGCGGGCGAGGCATATTGCACCTTTGTTCGATCAAATGCTTGACAAATCAATGAATAAAATCTAGATTTTTTTCCCGGCTGCCTCGCCGCGCCGGCGGCATTACTTTAATTTCGTTGTCGGTAGAAAAAGTATGTAGGATACATAAACTATCTAAGGTTTCCATAACGTTAAAAAAATTATACCTAAATAAAAGTAAACATTTTCCGATACCTACTAGTCTAGACTTGATTATGAATTGGAAATGAAATTATAACAATAGGCTTTAATAATAAAATGTATACATACAATACGTTAATACATTTTTTAACGGAAGCCTATTAGAATTGCGTAAGCTATATCTCAAATCAACAAATTAGATGTTCAAGCCATCCCAATACGTCAAATCTTCTATTTTGCGTATATTATTTTATTATCAGGCACGGACTTCTCAGCCGGATATTAGTGCGCTATTGGTTCAATTCAATGCTTTATTGCATTCAACAGCCAACGTGCTAATCAACTTAGGCCGGGTTCGACCAAACTTTGATTTACAGAAGAGTAACTACACAAGGAACAATTTTACTCTTAGCGTTTACTCCAAAATAACTTCATTTGTCTTCTACCACACTAAACCCATACTAAAAGAACGAATGTATTATCCACCCAAAGAAAGAGGTCGTTGTATTCGTACTTATTGCAATGTGAGGTTATACAGTTTTAATTTGTTAGATTTCGTTTTATTAATTTTTTTTAATTATGTGACATTGACATTTCATTAATGTCGGTATAAGCTTTACACCGTCAAAATTGGCCGTGTAAAATTTACTCTCAACTTATTCATAGATTAGGGTTGATAAAACGCAAAATCAGTTTACTCTAGAGTAACCGGCGACCTAATCTAAGAATAAAATTTACTTTTTTAATCGGGCCTTAGTTTATAAAAAATCACATGTCACTTGTTCGTACACGCTCATAGAGAAACACGTAACTCGAACCCCGAGAGGAGTGGCCTTACGCATAATTTCCCATACTTTCCCCTCTGTCAGTCTCTCTGCTATTGTCATAGCAAATGTCCCCCCCCCCCCCCTCCGCAAAAAATGGCAGTAAAATGTTCTATGGAGAAATAAACAATGCGTACTCCTTTACGTGTTTCTCCAATAACTAGTGCCACTCAGGCGAAGCTCGAACAGGTCCCTAGTGTTCTTTAAATGTCGAAAGTTCAAAAACGAATGCATCCGGTGAGGACCACCCTTAATGAAGAATTTAATTAAATATTTTTCGGGGAGTTTAATAAATAAACAAACAAGCGGGAGATTGGCGAAATTTACGGATTTTACGGCTTAATTCCCCTTCCAATAAGAGGTGATAAGTAATTTTATGTTAACGGTTTTATGGTTCGCAATCACAATCGCAAAAATCGTTGGCTATAAAAGTAGCCTGAGCCCTGTACCTTGAGAACGAGTTTTGAAGCGTTACGTTACCGTATCTATTATTCAAATCATTTTATGTATACGTATACAGTATATGCGCATTTGTTATTTCGGGCCTGGGCCCGTGCTCCACCTAGGTTCTCCACTTGGGTGAAGCATGGGATACTTACAGGTTCTCATGCTCTAACTGATAATATTATCGTACAGCCTAATGGCACAAATATTTAATCATCTTCTTGTCGTGTGGGCAGAGCCATAGTGTCAGAGTTTTTTCAGACCGCCTTACGGCCTCTGACGTGGTTTTTATGTAACGACTACTACCACCAGAGATAGTAGCCGGGAACCAACGGCTTAACGTGCCATCCGAAACACGGAATCATTCTTCTTTTCAGACAATCAGGTGTTTCAGCCTGCAATGTCCTAACCAACTGGGGAAAAACGCACAAAGTGACATATCACTAGGTGTCCCCCGTGGGAATCGAACCCACGAACTTCGTGTCAAGAGCCCAATGCTCTTAACCATGAGACCACAGAGGCAGTTTAATCATGCCTTGTAAATACATTGTACATTGTATTTTTTATTTAGATAATAATTATCTTTCCTACTATTTGGCCTACTAGTAGGTCCACAAGGGACACCTATTTTTGTTGGTCCTATGTCCTGTGTAAAGAAAATCGGCCAAGTGCGAGTTGCAATATTTCGCGTTTTTGCGTGAATATGTGTCAATATGAGTGTAATTCAAAATACTGATGAAGTGTCTCTCATCTCATTCTATGATCTTCTCTTAAAGTTGAAACTACAAAAAAGGGTTCATGTCCCAATGAAATCAGTACAAGAAAAGCAGCTGTTTCATACATTTGGATAGAGTGATCGTTGACATTTTCTAGGGAACAACCAACACTCGATTTTATCGATTCTACAGTTAGCTCTATAGTGCAAGTTGTTCAGTTAGATGGTCTATAGCACCACCTACAGTATTAACGCATTTTATTGTACACCCTGCATACAATACAATATGATAAGTGCATAAAGCAAGCCCATTGTCTAGCTGGACGTCATGACATGATATGACACCGATTCACCTCTATTTGGCTAAATAATTATATCTCAATCCTTACCTTAGCATCCTTGGCTTTAAACTGATCGACCGAGTCAGAAATAAGGTCATTTGCGCTAGAACCAAAGTGACAGACGTCGCCACCACCGCTTCTAATATAAAGTGGGATTAGGCTGGATATGTCTACCGCATGCCTGATGACCTATGGGCCAAAACCAATACCAACTGGTCCCCAGTAAAACGAAATCGGCGTTGAGGCAGACCCAGAAGAAAGTGGCGGGATGAAATCGATGGCTTCTTGAAGAACTGGCTTAACGAAGCGCGAAACCAGGACGCATGGAGAGAACGGAGGGAGGCCTTTGCCCAACAATGGGACAGCGACGGATGATATAATAAAAAAAATCCTTATCTTCTTCCCTTCCCTTCTATATACAGGGTCCAACTTAATATGCTGACGGCAACAACTTTCTCCATGGGACCAAACGTCGCGAAAAACAAATCATCAGTCCCATACATTTGGGTCGAGTAGGATTGCTGTTTTCTATGGAACAGCTGATTTTATTTTTTCGATGTTCATCCTATAGAAAACGTTTTTTTTTTCAATTTCATGGTCAGAACCATGGCAGAAGTCGTCAGCATATTAAGAAGGACCCTATTATAATAATTGAGTCTTAGAATCGAAAATAAAATTTAAAAATAATAACAAAAACTAAATTCTCTGATAAACGCTACTCATGCAAAGTTGATTTTAATCCCAGATGAAGGTGTAAAAAGCGTTTACTGTCGCATTTTACGATTTTAATCTTAGCTGTGAATTCCATTCGTAGCAGATTTATCGCGAACATGAACTTAACGACTCCCAATTAATTTTGTAAAATGTCTTTTATGGCTGCTGTAAACTAACATTAAGGGAACAAATTGTTCTTTTGTTCCATGTGTTGAAAGTGCGAGATCGTCGTCACTGAAAAATGCACCTAAATCTTTATTATGTTTCAGTTTATTTATTCTTCACAAGTTAGCTTCAGCTTTTAGTTAGTAGTAGCTAGATTTACTAGCTTTTTAGTTTTTTACCAGTACGTGCTAAACTTGGCGTATTTAATGTGATTGACAGCCTCTGAAATGTCTGAACGATCTGTCAAACCGCTGTTATGAGCTGTCGAATGATTAGCGCAATAGCAAATGTATGTGACACGCATCCGGTCCAATGACGTTTCAGTGAAGATTTATCTAGCGCTATCGTAATATCATCTTATCAAATGTGACAAAAACTATTCCTGTATTCAATAGTTGCATATGGGTTGCATTAATTCATAAAATAATACTTGAATGTCCAAAATTTACGCATTCGGGACATAAAATAAATAACTACTTAATTTTTTTTTAATAAGGTGGAGTCTTGTAATTGCAACTATCTGGTAATTGCAACCAGAGACCGAAACCGGTATCGATAATACCGGTACTTTTTGGTTACAACCTTTAATTTTTTTACAGGTATTTTTAGAGGTAAGCTTTATATCATTTACTAACAGTCCGCGTAGACAGAGATATATTTAAATTAAAAATTGTTTCTTCATAAATATAATAAGTATTAAATTTTTAAGTAAGTACCTCGTTATTCGTTACTAATTACAAATTAAATCAAGTATAATAACAAATTTAAACTCAAACATGAACATAAACTTAAACCATTCTATGGTTTTGGGTTCAATAAAATGTAAATAATCATCTCCTTTATAATCTCGACCTGTCCAATACTGTAGCAACACTGAAAATAGTGCGCGCGTCCCTCGTTGGGTGCTCCTAAATTTGCGTCACCCGCTACAACAACGACATTGTTCAATCAATTCTGTACTTTTGATTAGTAGAAATTAAAGTTCATTTTTCAGTGTTATTAAAAACCACGCACGCTTTTTGCTGCTCCGTCTATACTGGCCCTTACCCGCACTCACTTGCATTCCCTTGAATTCCCTTGAAGGTCATATTTAGGTTACCGGTATTAAAATCGGTTGTTACCTGGATAAAGGTAACATTTAAATAAAGGTTACCGAAAATTTTCAGTCCCTGATTGCAACTATGGAGCAATTGCACTTATATTTTATTGCTTTGAATTGGATAGGATGGTGAACAATATTATACCCTCGAAATTATAATTTCCAACACTAATCATTCTATTCTCTTATAATCGACTATAAACAAAATATTATTTATGCCCATCCTATAGGTCGTATGGAAACCCTCTAGATAGCATTATTAAATAATAAAACAAGTATTACAAACACAATATTGAGTTTTATAGAACGTATGAAAACCACACATTAATGGGAAAACTCGTATAAATGCATGAGGGTAGTTTTTATTGAGTTCCACATTGAATGTTTCCCTGCAGTAGAGTAGGTACCTACTGCGGAATACATTACCATTTTACATCGAGACAGGGTTATATGTGGTTTTACTGCCAAACTACGCAACGCATGCTAGATATAATTGATTACGACCGAAAATAAATTTAATATTCTTTCTGTTGTTAATGGTGTATGTTTTTGGGTTAATAGGGTTTTCAATTTTTTATCTTGGTGTATCTGGTCGTACTTTCCGACTTAGTGATGAAAGAGACTCGAGTCCTTTAGTCGTTTATAATAAGACTAGCCTCTTTTTACACGTCTTGGCTCTAAAATTAAGACTGTAACTGTTAGTCTTAATTAATATGACTCTGTCGATTAACGTATAAGACTTGTAGACTAAAACGAATAAAAGGCTTAAACGACTGCAGTCCTTTGCAAAAAACTGGCGTTTAAGTAAAGCGTTATCATCATCATCACTATCAGCCGTAGGACGTCCACTGCTGGACATAGGCCTCCCTTAAAGATTTCCACTCATCTCGGTCGGAAGCGGCTTGCATCCATCGTGATCCTGCAGCCTTCACTAAGTAAAGCGTGACAATTGTAATTAAAAGCTCTTTAGGCTGAAATGAGATTACTTTTTAGGATTTTTAGGTACCTGAAATGAAAAAAAAATCTTGAAACTTTTTTGAAACTAAGCGATTAAGTTAAAATTTGATACACATAAATTATGTAAGAATGTGATCCAAAGACGGACGTGTAAAGTATTTTTTTTATAATATAAAGTGAAATTGTGAATTGATTGAATGGATAGTTAAATATTTCTAATGTCTCGTAATATAAGCATTAGTTGCATTAATCAACATACGCCTTACGACTCTCGACTCAACGACACCCTGGGCGATGAGTCGCCAGTCTTTTAAGTCCTTTAAGCTTGAAGACTGGCGACTAACTAACTGCTCAGTTTTTACATTAACACGTTCCGGGGTGAACGAGACACAATAGAACTTTTATTGTTATCACTGCTATAGCCGGTCACTGTCCCGGAACGTGTTAAAAGACTTCGACTAAAAATACTAGTCTTATGACTAAAGGTTGGGGATTAAAAGATTGAGTCAGTCGCGAGTCGTCAAAAATAAAGCGAGTCTTTATTAAAGGCCTTAAAAGACTGAGTCTCTTTCATTACTATTCCGATTACATCGATAGGTAGATAGATAGATTTATTTATTTGCCAGAATATGGTAGCATAATGATGAGAGAATCGTAACGAGAATTGCACAAAACAAAATAGTATGCCTTTTCTTTTAACAAAATAAAAATGTTTGGCCACGTCAAGTATATTGGGCGTTCAAACGCTCTTAATATGTACACCCCACTGAGTTTTGAAATACTCATCACTTTTGAATTGAATGAACGTATTGTTATCCCAAGCTAAGCCTATGGTTTTGTGAAAACCCAATCCAAATCGGTGAAGGAGTTTTGTCTGCACAAACAAACAGACAAAATTTTTAAAATGTTCTTAAGAGGATAGGCGGGTACTGTTTTTTCCATACAAACGTATTCCCCGGTTTCCTCCCTGGATAATGACACTAGAGTAAATAATTTTTTACCATACAATCTAAGTTACCTCTGCTATGTCCCTATGTTTTGTTTTTTCAATAATTAATTACATTAAGAACTAGGAACTTCGAAAATGTCCAATTTTACCGCCCGTTCTCAGACATCCAGCAAACAAATTTTCGAATAGAAACAAAAAAGCAAAACACACAGACATAGCCAAAGTCTTTCTCATATTATTCTTGAAAGAATTATTAAAATTGGTTTAGTTTTGGAGGAGGATGCATAAATGCTGATTTCGTCGATTTTATGTAGATAAAATCGGTTCGAGCTACAGTTGTCTCTTTCGCACTCTAGTCAGCGGGGTGTGTGGGTGGGGCGGATAGGATAAATATGTATACAGCCGGAAAAGTGACCTATTCTCCAAATTTCCATTTCAGCCCGCCTATCCTCTTAATGCATTCCCGCCCCCAATGAATATTTTTACAAATATCTTCAATGTAAATCGACGCTAAGTTTACAATTTAATTATATTTATATATATTATAGAAGGTACACCAAGGTGAGGCCTTAAATGAGGTGTTTTATTTATAGGGTTTTTATTTACTTTTTTCTTTTATCCTTATTTTTTTAACTACATATACGACCCTCCTGTATATTTATCTAATAAACACCATGCTGACATGTTTTTCTGAAAAAATAATAACTATAGAAGATGTATTCGATATTATAATATCGATTTCCATTTACAAACTCAAGAGGCGCTTTTTTTTTACAAAAATTTTCGAATGGCGTATCGTCGTAAACATTACATACTCGATAATAATAATGACCGTTTTATTTTACTATCGAGCAGAACTTATCATCGCAAATGACTGAAAATGTTTCTTAAGGTGGTTGCAGAGGGGTAAATTTTATACAAAACTTTGACGCACAATACGCGTAGACGGTATTAATATAAGAAACATTGTATATATGGAAAATCTAGTTGTCGCGTAACAAATAACATTTGCAATTTATAATATAATTACTAAGATATAAAGCTTTGAATTTTTTCATACAAAATTTAAAAGCTTTATATCTTCGTAATTATATTATAAATTGCAAATGTTATTTGTTACGCGGCAACTAGATTTTCTAAACTATTTTTCCATATTTAAAATATTACTTCTATTAATTCCGTCTATGCGTATTGTGCGTCAAACTTTTGTATGGACTGAAACCACCTTAACAAACATTCTATCGATTCATTCAAAACGCACAACAACACACTATGCTATAAACTGTACCTGATAAAATGAATAACCATTCAGAATTCCGATCTCCCAGTTCAAAATAATCCTAGATTCAAGATCCTCAGACAAAAGGTGCTTTAAATGTAGGTTTAATAAAGTTTTTTACACGGTAAAGTGAGCTTTATGTAAAGGACAACGCTTAAAGCACCCTGAACGCTCCGATAGTCACTGGGCTCCGCCTAATCGTGTTACACATGGTTAATTATGCACGTCCTTTTATATAATGTTCTGTGTTATAAGCTGAAGCGAGTTACTAAGACGCAACTATTCGAAGTTTCGAACGCAAATAAAGTTTGCTGAGAACATCGAGTTTCGACGCAATTCTGTCCACGAAAAAAATAAGATAAAATTTTGTAGAGACCCTTAGTGACGATTTTTGAAAGTCAGACGTTGAAATCAGCAGTAGTAAATTATGTCAAAATTCGACCTTGATTTTGAATAGCAGTTCATATCTTTTAACCCACTGTTAGTTGCGTTATTTGTGTTCCTTCTTCAGGCGATAGGCTGGCAACCTGTCGATATCTTACTTACGGCCTCATCTGACCCCTTCTCTGGTCATAGCGGTTCTCTGTTCCACTGGACTCAGTAGGGGGAGGACGGGTGTGTGCACTTGCGTTTGCGCGTACGTTTGTGCACCTTAATATCTCCTGCGCACTTGACTGCTTGACTGCTTCATCATCATCAAACCTTTGTAGAACCCGGGAGACCTTGTCTTGACTATATATTTATTTACAATCTGTTCTTGGTGTTTTAATAATGCAAACAAGGAAGGTTGAAGCAGTACTAAATATTTGACTCAGTTTTGTTCAGTGAATTATTTTGAGCAGTTTCTAATCTCATTGTAAGCGCTTTTTGATTTCTTATGGACCACTTTAACAATAATTTAATTCTTTCGATGATTCCGCTAGCGCTTATATCTTACTCCTTATATTATAGGTCCAGAACATAGAGATTATCAAGGGATAGGGGAGAATCAGGGAATTAATTATGGGAAAAACGTTGAGTAGCTTATAGGATTATTGGTGATTTCGATTGGTGGAGGTTTGGACGGATTTTAAATAATTAAATACAGGGTGTAAATTTAAATGCGTTACATATAATAGTTTAGGGGCAGCCATAGACAATCGATCTGAACAAGATTTGCTGTAACCATCTATCTACTATCTTAAAAGCCAAAATAAAATGTCTCGTTCCATAGTAAACATCAATAATACTAGCTGGCTACTTGTCCTTAATGTATGGAAGAGCTGATTTTTTTCATGATTTTAATGTTGGATCCACAGTGAGAGTTGTTTATAATATGGTATTAGGTGTCCCACAGAATTTCACAGATTTTTGATTTTATGTTTCTTTTCTTGTTTGAGCATCACTCAAAAATTACAGAACCGATTTTGATTAAACCTCTTGTGTTTAAAAGCTTATTATTAGACTTACAAATTGTTATACATATATTTTAACTAGCCACGAGGAAGACGACCAGTAATCTATTTTAGCATCACAGTGATACCTTGAAGTTTATCTGAAGCATGACACGATACGACCCCCCTTAAGTTCTTATTTAATTAGTTCTAGTTGAGCCGTACCAGAACCTTAACAATTAAATTCTATGAAAGTTGTTTTGCTACAGGCTAAGGAAACCCAATCAACAATGTGCCCTTTTTGTTATCGAATAAAGACTAGAATTGCTAAGTACATTGTTATCTTGGTTCGGTTGTTAATTAAACACATTGTTAATCTATCTCTTCTACTTCAAGCTTTCTGTAGTTGAGTAAAATCATTAAAACTATAGTCTATTGTTTAGTCTAAGTATATTGTGTTTATGTCTATATTCATGCCATATTTGCCCGTTCTCTTGTAGGTGGATCGACGGAGTTTGGATATCACAGAACCGATGGATGCAAGTTGCCATAAAATTTACCAATATAGAAATAAATTTTTGGATGACTGCTTGTTCATGTACAAACTTATTTCAACTGAAATACTTAATGATGATGATGTATGTGTAGCTGTACTTTAAGCACATAGTAATCATCTATAGGGTGGTTTAGATCATGAAATTGAACAACTTTCAGTTCGGGGCCAACATCGAAATCGCGTAACAAATCAGCTGTTACATAGATACTGCAGTTTTGTATGGAATATCTAATGTTTTTTTTTTCAATTTCTATGTTGGTTCCACAATGAAAGTTGTTTAGTTTGATAGTCTAAACTACCTTTTTAAATTACTATTCCTTTCTGCTACACCCTGCATAGTTTTCTCTGTATACAAACATACAACTCAAATACAAATGTGACGAGCACGGTACAAATATACCTACTTAGTATAACTTTGTTATGTCCTCACGTAAGAACACACACATGCATAATATAGTTGACAATGATACAAAGTCAACAGGCTGCGTAAAGCACCTAAATATTGTCAACAAACCGACAATATTGTTTGCTTCAACATGACCGAGCCTTGTCGATGAAACGTGATGTCATTTAGCTAGCCCTCCTTTATTAAATAGATATTCTTTTAGAATGCCAACATAGAAATTAAAAAAAATTAAGTCTAAACTATTTAAGAACGTGTCTAACCAACTCAGCAAATGCCAAGAAGACACATCATCTATGTTTGTAACGAATAAGACCCATATGGCAGGCTGGGCATGAATATGGCTGTAGAGAATACGACTGAAAATTATTTAGGCATCAGGAGGCATTAACATGCTAAAATACAACAAATTCAGAATACCAAATATCATGTTCGCAATAACTTTTCGACGAAGAATACGTTTTGAACATTTTCTCTGGAAAGACCTAATTATGGCTTCTAGAATGTGATTATTTAATAACGGCGAAAATACATAGTCTATAAATGCTGTTTTTGAAATGTACCGAACAACAAACCGTAATATTTTATAAGTACACAAATATTATAATATAATTAAAACACCAACTTTGTTTCTTCAGTATTATTTTCAGTGAATCTAATAAGATTTCAAATATAACAGAGAAATTGTTCGGCTTCCTATCGGCAACGCTAATTGGTTGCATAAATCTCGTTGATTACCCAATCACATTGTGATCACAATGCCGTTCTAACGCCAATTGGATTCTATGCAAGCCGCGCCGATCGGCTTTAATTCGTATTGCATTTTGTTACGGACGTAATTAGGTAGTAAATCGTTTTTAATTTTAAAGAGCAGCTTGGAATTGTGTTTCGATTCATTAGGATCAAAGTATTACGATTATAATAATCTCTTCACTCTCGCTTGCAACTACAGGATGAAATGATATCATTAGCATCCTTTTAAACTAAGAGTCTACGCATCAAACTAAACAACTTTTACTATGGGAGCAAACCAATCGGAGCAACAAAAAAAAGCTGTTGCATACATTTGAGTCGAGTAGGCAGCGGCGCCGGGTGCAGTGTAGTACGGAACAGCTGATTTTTTTTGTGCTTCGATTGGTTTGCTCCCATTGTAAAAGTTGTTCAGTTTGATGGGTAGACTCTTAGTTTAAAAGGATGCTAATGATATCAATTTCACTCTGTATACTTTCTATTAAGATATAATGAAGATATTCCACCGGCATTATTACATTACCGACTGTTATCAAAAGGTGAATGAAAATATTGTGATGAATCCTCACTTCTATGATATACAGAAGTGTTAAATAAGGAAGGAAATTGACTAAACCACCTTTTTTAATCTAACCAAAGAAATTGAATTCTTCAGTCTTTGATCCACAGAGAAGTGTCACGCTCCTCTAGTTTATTCTCATAGGCTTCCACACAGGCACAAAAAAGAGCGTTGCCGTTAAATTTGCGTTCATGCATCATAGGAAAACCTTTTATAAATAAAGACTCAAGATCTTATTTCCTCACGCGGCCATCAGAAACTTTTCTAAACCGCAACAGCCAATTACCTTCAAATGCTGTATATCGTATACAAAAACAATGGTAGATTTTTCCCCTTTCAAAATAAATGCCATTGGTATTCATATCTGAAAGGAAATTAAAATAATTCCTGTTGTCGAAAGGTACCGCTACGCCAACGAGCGAGCGTCTCAAAGATTGCTAAGATTCCAAAAAAAGCAAATAGCAATCAGATGGTAAAGATTGAAGAAGGCTTTCGAGATCCAGTTGGTACGTTATTTATTGCTCCAGTAACGAGTTGCCAAGGAGTTGTAGTACGATCATTAATAAGTTCAATAACCAATTCTGAAACGTCCTAACTCAACACTATTTCTGAATGAAATAAGCTTTTTTGTTTCCAACCGATAACTCGTTCAGGAGATTTCTGTTCAGCGCGAAAAGGTCGTAAGTCAGAGGGGATGGTTTAGAGATAGAACCTTTTGGTTGTAAACGAATTTCCTGCATCGGCCTGATCTAATCAGGCCCAGTAAGACGGATGACGTACATTAATATTGGCTGAGACTGATTGGATCAACGGATTGCCCATTTATAGTAACCTCTAAAACTGATTTCAGATAGTGGATTAACTGTATAAGAAAGTAAATCTTAGTCAGATTGATTTAGAACTGATTGTACTTAACTTCTTTTTGTAAAGCATTGAAACAAAGCTCTATCAAACTTTGTAATGATAATATTTGTGGAATGAATTTCAAATAAGTTATTTTAAGAAATTAGAAATATGACTATTTTTGATGTCGTGTAGGCGGATTGTAGGACGCATTACTTACGGTAGGTAAAACTAGAGCTTACTGGCGAATCGTTACGATATTCATTTATAGAGATTTCGTTCTTGTCCATAAATTGTACTAAGTATTTTATTCAAACAGTTTTATGCATTCGATACGATGACGGTTGCTAGAAAACTCTCATTCAAATACTGATACTGTCTTTGACGACCCGTAACCTAGTTCACAGTAAATCTGCCTGCGAAGCGAAGCTAAATCGTAAGAATCGAAGCGGATCTTTGATTCGAATTGAATAAGAAATTTTACGCTAGAGTCATGTATGTTTGTATATTTCATTATATTACATAAGGTTCAAAATATGGTTGATATTGGAGAGGGGTATATGTTTGTTCCTTTGGGAGTGGGGACCCTGGGACCATGGGGACCCGTTGCAAAACAGCTTGTTAAAAAGATTTCAGCGCGCCTTATAGAGACCACTGGTGATAAGAGGGCTGGCAGTTACCTTCGTCAGCGCATAAGCTTGGCGATACAGAGGGGGAATGCTGCCAGCGTTCTTGGAACCGTTCCTCAGGGAGAGGCTTTGGAGGAGGTTTATCGGTTATAGGTCCTCCCTTTTTTTTACATTTTTATATGGAAGTTGACGAAGCTTGTTGCAGATATTCAGGATGTATTTATTGACGAAACGAGTTGTGGATCTGAGTGATATATTTTCTTTGACGAAACCTGTTCTGGATATGAGTGATGTATATACCTATGACGAAGCCTGTTGTGGATATGAATAATGTATTTTGTTTAATAAATAATATTTGGCAATAAACATTAGATATGTAGGTTCAAAATTATAGGTACTCTATTATATATCTATATCTGGTATATCTTTATTTGGTCATCATCATCACCTCAGCCGATGGACTGTTGGACACAGGCCTCCCGCAAAGATCACCACAACGACCGGTCCTGCGCTGCCGTCATCCAACGGGTTCCCGCCGCCTTCACCAGATTTTCGGTCCATCTTGGGCCTACCTACGCTGCCATTCCCGGTACGCGGTCGCCACTCGAAAATTCTTAGGCCCCATCGACCATCGCTCCTGCGAGCAATATGCAATGGCCCATTGCCACTTTAGTTTAGCAGTTCTTTGGGCTATGTCAGCTACTCTGGTTCTTCTGTGGATATCTTCTTTTCTGATTCGATCTTCCAGGGAAACTCCGAGCATAGCCCTCTCCCTTTGCCCTTTGGGTGACTTTCAGCCTTTTTATGAGGCTTTGAGTGAGCAAACACGTCTCTGTTCCGTTCCACCTCATTACTGGCAGCACACAATGGTCAAAAACTTTCGTATTGAGACACTGCGGAATATGGGACGTGAAGATGCTACGTAGCTTCCCAAACGCAGCCCAGCCGAGTTGGATTCGACAGTTCTGTTGATCTCTATCTCGCAGTTGGACCTACCTAATTGGATAGTTTGTCCCAGGTCGTGTCATTTGGTCATCACAATATTATAAGTCTAGAATAGATTCTGGTACCTATGCTGGTACTTCAATTGGAAGGAGATAATCGGTGTGACAAGACTTATATCTAATCTGAGATATTTATTTATTCACTTTTTAATTTTTTGTTGCAGTACTGTATCCCATGATATCGCACTCAATTTTAATGTTATTCACGAATTTCTCACATTTTAATGCAATAACTTTTTCTCCATTACATTTTCCCCATCGAAAATTGTATCATTACCTCCGCTACGCTCTACCTACGCATATGGTAATAAAAAACTTCCCTTGTGTAATGCATAACATAATAAGTACATCAACGTCCCCATTTTATAGGCCCAACGTAAAATCACGATATTAATATAAAAATATGGACTGTGCATTAAATTAATGGATGCTTTAATGTTCAAATGTTCATATGTATATGTGCGAAATGATGATGTTTTTGGAATTACGAAGTCTCAAGGGCGTAATTTCTGTGACGTGACTTTAAGAACTATATGACTATCAATCAGGTAATCGATTTTAGTGAAACAGACTTATGTCACGCACGACATTTTCCACAGCAAACACAGGGATGTAAGTGATAGCATGGCAAATACTGAAACGGTGAACTCAGAATATCAAACTGAACAATTTTCACTATGGAGCCTACCTCAGGAAACGCGAAAAAAAATCAGCTATCCCATACATTATAGTCGGGTAGGTACAGCAGTTTTGTATGGGACATCCGATTTTATTTTCGCGTTTCCTGAGGAAGGGTCCATAGTGAAAGTTGTTCAGTTTTATGGTCTGAGTTCACCGTTTCAGTATTTGCTAGGCTGTCACTTACACCCTGTATATTTAGGTAATTACCACAATATTAGCAAAACGTTGCCTTTGCTATGTTCTTGTGGGTAAAATCTAGCACGTGATTCGCCATTTCATCATGCGTGAAACCATAAAAATGCGGAGTGAACTTTGCTACAAGCTACAACTGGTCACTTGAAAATATACAGGGTGAAATTGATATCATTAGCATCCTTTTAAACTAAGAGTCTACCCATCAAACTGAACAACTTTCACTGTGGGAGCAAACAGATTGGAGCAAAAAAATAATCAGCTGTTGCATACATTTGAGTCGAGTAGGCATTGCAGTTTAGAATGGAACAGCTGAGTATTCAGTTCAGTTAGATGGGTAGACTCTTAGTTTGAAAGGATGCTAATGATATCAATTTTAACCTGTATATTTGGTAGTTTACGTAAATGCAAACATATACTAAATCTTTGCTACAACTCCCAACTAGCGCTTATTAACTGCTTCTTACTCGTTTTAAGTATAACTACTAACTAGGCTCTATAATCCACTTGGATCCACTTGAAATTACTTGACTGACGTCGCGACTGCCGCCAATCAAAAGTGAGATCGGAGCTTCACGGAAACTGAATTGGCGCTGGCGTAGAGATCCAGTGAAAGTGGCAAAATAAAATCGATGGCTTTTTAAAGATATGGTGAAGCCGAATGGAAAGAACTGAGACTTTTCACACCAGTAACAGCTCTGCCAATGATGGAATAAAAAAGGTAACTTCATCTCATAATTTCATTTACATAGAATTCCCTGTCAAACATCACCCTTTTTTGACACTTTATCCATTCTTAAACCCCACGCTCCAAAACTTTATCCGACACCATTTTGCCTACCAAACATCCCCATAAACACAAGTAATGTAATATAAAAAGTTTAAAAGCTAACTGGGAGCATTAGGCGTGTTAACAAAAGACGCGTTTACGGCTTCAAAAGTGGAAAGCCATGTCACAGCGGAGGCGAACGTGTTAACTTCCACGCGCCATTTTCGTGGCCCCAGGAGATTTTATGGACGTACGTTCGGATTTTTTCAGTGATACGTTTTGGGATGGATTTTTGTATAAGTTTTTTTATAAGTACCAAACTTTTTTTAGATCCATTTCTAGCTTTTTTACGGCTGGTGCGGTCTTAGTTTCTTTGGCTGTCTTTTAGCGGGTGAAAACTTACTAGCCTCTTCGATTTTCTGTCAGCTCTATATTTTTTATGGTATATGGTATTATTATTGGTATGTGGTCACGCCACAGACATAATATTATGATATTATTTTTTAATGAAGACAAATCTGCTTGGTTAAAGGATCATTCTAAATATAACGGTTTTTTATTAAGGGGATGATCAGACGATCAAACTGCACAACTTTCTCTATGGGACCAACATCGAAATCGAAAAAAAATATTAGCTGTTCCATACTGTTTACTAATGTCATTGGTTCCATACAAATCTTCGATCCCACACGACCCAAAAATGCAGGATCGAAGATTTGTTTGTCCTATAGGACATAGGACATATCCCATAGGATATAAAAAAACCTTCAACATATGAAATTGGACCCTGTATAGTTTCAAAGTCTTTTTGCATCTATATTTGAGCCAGAAATAAACTATAAAAAAAAGCTGAAGCGAAATTAAAATCGCTAAACATAATAATATCATATAAACAAATAAAATAAAACTCCCAATACACACACACACACACACGCACACTCATACACTCAGGTACAAACTATCCTACTTTAACCTGCAATACATAAAATTAGTATTTAAGAGGCTCTTTGATTACTGAGCTTTAGAACCTACCCCTAATGGATAGATGCTGTAGCTCAGTGATTAAAGATGTCTTACATTAGTTCCCTACTGCTATTTTCATGTCTACATATAAGTTTATTTAATCTAAAATGTATGGACTCCAGACGGGGGCGGGGGTGGGAGCCCGGTGACTCGTTACCCAGATTTGCAGGTGTTATCTGTAAATCTACAACGTGCACCGGTCTCTCACATATACTAACTAGTACTAAGCTTAGCATAATTTGTAACAATAATACTGTTTCATTGTCTCTATATGTGAGATGAAAATAAATACCTTTTTTTATTATTATTATTATTAATATCAAACAGTTGGCGAAATAAAATAATGTTACCTATTTATTTTGTTATTTTTTAAGATATTCCCATCGAACTGGGATAAAGAGATAGCACGTATACTAAAATGAATCAGAAATATCAAGATGGTAAAGTCAGCAGTGTTGTGTAACCACGTCTTCCAATAAATTGTGTCGTGTCCAAAGGGCAGCACGTACGGTCATTGAGGAGGTTAAGCGACTGTCCATATTCAAGATTGGAACGTAAATGTCGTGTTACGTCAAGCCGTATCTCAAGAAGCACCCTCTTAAAGGTTTTTGCGGTCCTGGTAGTTTTAGCTATTTATGTTGGAAAAATCTGAGTGGTTTATGAGATTTGGAGGTAATAACTGTTTATGTGATATAAAAAGCTCCCGACCAACGCTGGCTTTTTGATAACAATAGTTTCTTTCTTTACGCATTGTCAGAATCTAAAGAATCAGGGTACCAAATAGAAAACTTGTTATTTAATTTCTCATTAATGAGTTTTAATACGTCCCACTGTAGAGCAAAAGTCTTCTCGAGAGGAAGTGGGTCATACTCATAAATCGTAATCCACCACGTCAACTAAGTAACCTTAGATATTTTTCCAACTTGCGTCCACCAAAGTTACGGCATTTTTCTTGCTTTAAATAGTAGCATAATCAGTAGAAATCGGATATTCGGATGCATATTTATCTAAACTTCATTATTCACAAGAATAACGTGGACACGTCTTAATTCATTTATTTTATGAAACAATCACAGGATCGTTCTGAAGTCCCGGGATTGCTAAAATATCGTAGAACTTAGACATTTGAACAACTCGGACAACATGAACATAGAAGTCCAATCAGAGTTACAGCCTTGCATCGCTACTGTTTGGGTACGGTTCTCTTACGGACTCAGACTTTGTATAATTATGTATATTACTGAGAATCGCTTAATTGAAAGACAACGGTAGTGTTTGGCCTTCCGTTATTGCCTAATTTCGTTACTGACTGTACCTGAAAATCACTGGTATGACTATGAGATTAAGAAATTGGCAAATAAATCTTGGCTGTCTAATTTATTGGTGCGAAAGAGAATTTTCGTTCGGCGTCGAAGAAAATCGAGCAAATTGATGGATTCCACAAATTCCTGACTGGAAAACCACTGAACCGATCTCTCGAATGAATTTTTTGTCGAATTCCCATTTACTTTTAAATGTGTTTTCTTTCACTTCCGATGCATAATTGCTTTTAAAATTTGAACAAATCAAAGAGTAGGCGAAGTTATTTTTATTTTATTATGGTTAGTTGCGTTTGTATGGGGCTTAACAAAATTTTCTTTTTTGCTTTATTTACAAGCTTGTTGTTGTTTTAATTGCTTTGTTTATTGAATTTACATTGTTAGGCTTTCAAGAACGGATTTACAGACAACGGCTGCAAATTATAATGCCAAAACTATGTAGCATGGCCAAAATATTATACAGGGTCGTAAACACAAATAATAAAAAGAAACTGCTGTTCCATACATTTGTGTCGACTAGCTAATGTAAACTTGTAAGGATTTTGAAGGTATCGTCATTATCCGCCCATATAAAGTATAACAAAATAGTAGTTAGTAATATGTATTTAGACATTAGGTGGTTATTGGTGGTTGGTGGTTTAGACATTAATACTATTGAATCAAATTAAAGATTGAAAAATTTGTCTCGGGCGGGACTTGAACCCGCACTTTTCCAAACCGGGGAACAGCGTTATCCAATTTCGCCACCGAGCCCACTACCCAGAGAACGAAATTTTCAATATGTTGCGTCTTAAGGGGGACGTGAGTGCCATCTACTGGTAGTTATTACAAACTAACCAACCCGCAAGTCCAGCATTACAACTGGAATTCATACGATATAGATGACACACCCTGTTCCAATTTCAAATATTATTGATTCTTAAACATGTTACAGCCATGTTGTGCTATTTCGAATCAAATTAAAGATTGAAAAATTTGTGTCGGGCGGGACTTGATCCCGCACTTTTCCAAACCGGGGAACTGCGTTATCCAATTTCGCCACCGAGCCCACTACCCAGAGAACGAAATTTTCAATCTGTTGCGTCTTAAGGGGACGTGAGTGCTATCTACTGGTAGTTATTACAAACTAACCAACCCGCAAGTCCAGCATTACAACTGGAATTCATACGATATAGATGACACACCCTGTTCCAATTTCAAATATTATTGATTCTTAAACATGTTACAGCCATGTTGTGCTATTTCGAATGAAATTAAAGATTGAAAAATTTGTCTCGGGCGGGACTTGATCCCGCACTTTTCCAAACCGGGGAACTGCGTTATCCAATTTCGCCACCGAGCCCACTACCCAGAGAACGAAATTTTCAATCTGTTGCGTCTTAAGGGGACTTCCAGTCCTTCCATATGAATTCCAACGGTAAAAGTTGCTGGCCGATATATAAGTGACAAATTTGTTACTTCTAGAGCAGTAAAACACTCTTAAAATGCTTTACCTAGATAATACAGCAACATAAATGCTAATATCGTAGCAAAGAGCAATTTAAGTGCTCAAATTTAGCATCATTAATTGCAATAAAGAGTATTATACACTTTTTTGTAATATAAACAGCAAGTTTACAAGCAGCAGTTTTTTGTCACTTTCTATTTTCAGAATAAATCATTGAACAATATGTATTTTCCTTGGTAATTACTACTACTAAAGTAATGTTTTGTTCACCCATTGCTTTGTTTAGCTGATACAAAATGTTTGTTTACGCCTTTAATGAAAAATAATATAATTAATTAGCTTAGAGCTATTTATATTTTTTATACCTATCTCATAAAATAGCAGAATATTAACAGCGCATTAAAAATTAACATAAAACATGAGTATAAATTATCTGGAAAATTTGATTCGGATATGAAATAACGCTTCTTATTTGTGTAATCACCTTAAAAAATATCAAAATTTTAATAAATAGTCGCCATTAAAGTTGACAATGATTACTATTCTATAAATTGTTATACTAAAATTTTTTATTCATTTTGTTTGAAATTATATTGCTTCGAGCTGCAAAAACTAACATCTATATCTAGTCGAAAAGCATCATAAATAGCTACTTCACAGCTTGTATGCAGCAGAGGAAAGGCTGTGTAAAGTGCGCCCAAACCGGCTATATAGAAGCTGTATAGAAGCTTACATATAGCCTTATGTGACTGATTATATGATTCGGCTTTTATATCAACTAATTGGGCTACCTGGGATACTACCACGCGATCTCAGTACGGAATTGTGGAGTTAGTGATCATCTTTCTTTTAGTCCACATGCAGACTTGGAATACAGATACTGTTCTTCAGTTTTGTGAGTCAAATCACCCATTAAAGTAATGCAACTATCTACCCTAAAAACCAGTATATTTTCGAAAAACTTGCTTATTTATACTTTACCAAAATTGTAATCAGTTCGTTTGTTGTTAGTGGTAGCAAAACTCGTCTTATTCAATACTCATAGTGGAATGCTCGAAGCTTCCAGAAGCTCGTATCTTAATTAATTACATTTAGTTGTCAGCGGCGGGCTGTCTTCACGGGTTGTCCTCATAAATTAAGTTCACGCCATGGATACCAGAAAACTTTTCAAGGAACAAGTTTTCATTTCTATCTTGATATTATTATAATTTTATTGTGGTCCTATGTAACTGTAGGCTTTTTAAATAGCTATGTACGGTGAATAAAAAAGTAAAATCTTGAGCATACCAGGTTCTGAAAATGTCTTATCAACATTTTAGCGTAACAAAAACAAAAGACCCTAATAATAAAGGAAAAAATGAAGGTATAAAGGAATGGTCGAAACTTTAGACCATGAAACTGGGCAACTTTCCCTACGGAGCCAAAGTCAAAATAAACACCTAGCATCGAGGTATAAAATCATTATTGCCACCTAGTGAGGAACCACTCTAAAAAGAATATTTAGGTCCGCCACACACATACGGAATTACATTCCGGAATTCCGAATCAGGATTGTAATTTTGTATAGGATTTGACAGCTGCGCAATTCCGAACGCAATTGTGGAGGGGGAAATCCTGTTTCAGGATTCCAGATTGCAATTCCGTATGTGTGTGGCGGACCTTACTCTCCAATCCCAATCGAGTATTTATTTTCTTCTGGGAGCTATATTGGAGGAACTAGTGTGTTCTTTCCTACTGCTAGTTTAACTTTTTGATCCTTTGACCCTATGTGTCGATGGCTTTGCTTTTCCTCTGGATCCATTGTTTCCTCATTCAATGATCAAATAAATTGTACACATTGATATCTGCATTTATCGCTAGTAATGGGATTAGGTATTAAAATATTAGCCGCATTACAGCCGAATAAGTTTCAAATTAGATAGGCAGAGTATCCACTATAATTACGTTTCAGTGAAGCTGGCACTTCAAAATCTAAGTAAATCTATGTAAATTCAAAGAGAATGTAAATAACAAAGGTTATATCACACTGTGTCATGTCGGAGACAAGAATTTAGACAAGGTTTATTCCTTACTCAGACAGCAATCTAGGTTGCTGTTAAACTTCATGTTATCTTACAGGATTCTGGAAAAAAGAAAACATAACTTGCTTCATACTAAATTTGGAATCCCAAAGAATCATGGTGTCACTTGTCGTGGTGTCAATGCCAATTAATAAATTGTCGTGGATTATGTTTATATTTAACAAAATTTTCTCAAATCATCATCATTCTCTTACCATATTGTCACATGATTTGGGGTCGACCGGCGCAATATTAATATGTCATCTTCTTCCATTCATCTCTCATGTTCTAAATCCCCTCAACAAAGTTTACGAATATCCTAAATTTAACACACAAATAGATGTCCTGTTTAGAAATAAATAAAACACTTATTTGTTTTTAAAATCATATATAAAATCATGTTCTATAATTTCTATAATGACATAAAAACAAAAAATATTGTGGTAACACAAATAAACTTATTGTGCTAGTTGGACATATTACTGGTAGCATATTACGTGTATGACCAGTATATAACAAGTGTGGGCTATTGCAACAACATTGCAAACATAGCTGGCTAATTTATAAAATACAATCTTTGTGCCGATGTATAAAAATTGTAAACGTGTACAAAATAAAATGTTTCCATTCCTACAAACAAGGACAAATAAAACGCTACGTTTTCATTTCAAACGCGTCAGAATAACTGTACGAAATATTTCTCAACTAAACATACACTGGCGGGTAAATGTAGCAGGCAATACGGAAGACGTAGTGCTGGTATCATATTGTGAAAATGAACCATTTCTATTCGAGTCCGATCGAGTACGTTTACTGGTAAATGCTTTGGAAACCGTCACACGAGAAAACTATTTTCGTAAGTCGACACGTTACGTGTTTGTTATTTTACAAGGTTTTGATAAAGTCGCCATAAAGTGTAAATAAGAGTTCTTGTTACACCAACACCTTTATTAAGGTACATTACACACTTAGTTACTATCTTATGGAAAAAAATTGACAGCAATATCGGTTGACAACATTCGTCTGCGCCATGATTTGAAAATAAAATGCCTTGACTGCGCATCCAGAAAACTCTGGAGAGGAAGAAGGGTCGGAGTACACCTTAAGCGAAACTATTATCGACTTTTCCTGCGTTGAAATAGCATCGAAAATCAATTAATACAACTTTTGTCTGTAGTCGCTTCGATGTTCTCGGGGACTAGTAGTTGTGTTAATTTATTTTCGATATTATTTCTACGTAAGCAAAGTTGATTTTCGTTTGGCAGTAAAAAATGTTCTGCACTACGCTTCGCCAGATGTGCGCCGACCCTTAGTGCTGTCTTCAACAATACCGAATCAGCCATAAAATAGTCATTTTTGTCCAAAATTTCAGGGTGGTACGTCCTGGTACAATAGTTCAAAATTAACAACTTTAACTTTGCAATGGGAGCAACCATGGAGCTACATTAATGAGTTTATCTCGTAGTTTGAATATGTTTAAGCTGCAAGGGACGACACCTATATAAATATAATTAAATGGGTTTTTTTAACTATTTTTATGTGTGTCTCACAAGTAAATTATATTTATCGTTATATTTTGTGGTGAAAGTACACATGAGAGGGTCTCAGGAATTTATATTACTCAATGAACACTCTCAAGAACTGAGAGTAGTTGAGGGGGAAGTAGAAGGAACTGAGGGGAAACGGAAGGAATTCCCGCAATTAACCCAATGTTATATTTCCTCCGATATAGTGCGGCAAGAATCTCTTTTTGGGAAACTTTGAAACCCTAGTCGGGTTGAAAGAAGTTTGGTAAACAGGGGCGGAAACAATTTAATGTCTTGATGAATAGCTATAGGTACTGCTCGGCTCCTTTTTGTCATGGTCAATAATTAAAAGATTGAAACTTACGTTCCTCGATGTTTAATTCAACGTATTACATACTTGGCAGGATTCAAGGACTAAGAATTACTTGCTTCATAACCTATCTTAAAATTTATCTTGTTGTGAAGTGTTGAGAAAATTACGATTTCTTTTCTAAATCTCAAACAGAAAATAAAATTACATTACAACTGATTAATTTAATAATATTGAATTATAATATTTACTACAAGGTACCTAATTAATTAGTCATAATCTAACATAATGCTAATTATACATCACTAGTTTTTAATAACTAACATAACTTTAAGGGAGTATTCAGACCATGAATCTAAACAACTTTCCCTATGTAACATGGGTCAAAAAATGAAAAAAAAATTTGGGACCCTCCATACAAAAGTGCGGATCGGCCGATCGATTTCTTGGAGGCGGTATTGATTTTTTGTTAAAAATTTGTTTATTTCACAATTTTCAGTTTTCATTCATTAGTTCGACTCAGATATCAGTTATACACGCAAAGGGTACATTGATATGGAGCGAATTTTTCAATCGCCGATGATTTGGTGTCAACTTTTGAGGAGTTATATTGTGTAGCTCAATGATGCCATCATCAGATCCTGGTTTCCTTATTATGGTACTACCCTTGGGATATCTTCTTTCAAACAAAAAAAGAATCTTTAAAATCAGCTCATAAACGACGAAGTTATCCGCGAACACACATAAAAAAAATATATTACGGTCGAATTGAGAAACCTTCTCCTTTTTTGAAGTCTGTTAAAAAACTAGTGTTGGTGGTTGCGTAGTTGGTTTCTGTGCCTAGTAAAGTCTAGTAGTCTAGCTGTTCAGACACTTGAGAGCACATTTTAATTTTATTAGTCCCTGAACTTGAATCATTACCTATGATTTTTTAAAGGCAAATTGTATAGAAATTAAACGTTCTCTAAGAAGGTTTGGCCGAATATATCACGGAGCCTGACATAAATTACTATCACACTGTGTGAATTTATAGCACCTTCGCTTTTACTCGCTCGTTGTGTGAAGAATGTTTGTTCTGTTAACTTATTAAAAAGAAATAAGGAGGGTACCGATTCTCCAGTGCTGCCCTCAACCTTTTTTTTTTTTAATTTCTTTCCTATTATAGGTACACTATTTAAAAAAAAACCAAGAATGTCACATTGCAGTCATCGCTGCTTTTCAATTTATATAGACCTTAAGGGCAGCGTGTCATTTCCGTGTCATTTTCATCTCTATGATCGGGATCAGGAAACTGGCATAGGTATTTATGATTCTAAAATCATTGATCGGGATATTTCAGATTTGTTTTTTAAAGTGTCCACTTACACTTTTTACGGCTTTAAAGGTAGAATAGTGACTTCAAAAATTAAACATAATAGCTCATAATGTTTCGATAAATTGGAAATCAGCTCAGCAATGTTTAGAATTCACATTCTTGTTTTATGGAAATGTTGTGTAAAAAGCACTGGAGGCTCGGTGCCGCCATAACAAAGTTATCCATACGCATAATGCCCTAAAACCAATAATTGTCTTAAACTCATAATGGCTTACTCTCGAAATGTCTTAATCGTAAACTGACCTAAACGCGAAATGACCCAAACACACATTGACCTGAATGAATGAGTCGCTTTTCGAATGAGACGTCTTTGATAGGCCAATAAAATAAAAGGCCAAAACAAACAGTCAAACAGAGATTTGGATCTGATATCCATAATACTTATTAATGAGGAAGTTTTGTTCTTCAAAGAAGGAATTTTTAATAAGATGTTCTTATTTCCTTTAAACATTTAAGAGTCCTTTTACCGTTCAGTGGCACCCTCATTACAATATAATATATATCTCAATAATGACAACACAAAATAGAAAAGTGCTATTACTGTTACAACTTAGGTACTCTAAAAGCCTAAAAGCTATTTTTATATTATAATACTTTACAGGTTCTAAACATTCGATTTTTAAGAATAATGAAAGAAATGAAGAAGTGGTCATTTTTAACCGACTTCAAAAAAGGAGGTTTCTCAAATAGACCGCATATAATTTTTTTTATGTGTGTTCTTATTTCTTCCATCATCGGAGCACAGGACATCATCCACGTACAAAAACTGATGCTATATTCTCTTAACTTGTCCATCTAAGTATTTATTATTATAACATGTATCTGTAAGTTTTATTCCATCAAAAATGTATGAAAAGGCAGATTTTTTGAACCCAAATAAAACCAAAGACAAATGGCCCTACAGCCTTGGTGCCATAATATTTAATGCTTAGGCGGACGAGTTCTAGTATAATATCGCATTTTTTGGCCCTTCACATTCACATTTTTGAGTAGCATTTTTTTAATTTAGGTTTTCTTGATTCACAAATCAAACTATTGTGATGAGGGCCACTGAACGGTAAAAGGGCTCTTAAGGTCGACCCGAGTGCATGCACCATCAAGAATAAAATCACCCTTCTTTCTCCATTGTCCAAATTCCCTTCGATCCATTAAAACGAAACAATAATGTAATTGCACAGTAACAATACAGAGTAAGAAATATTCGAAACGCGTTGCACTTAAAATTTTCAACAAAGGTATAAAATTGTTTCCCCCCTAAACATTTTTGCCGCTTTGTCTGACTTTCTGTAGCTGCTTGGCTGCTTCAGTTTATTCTCATTAAGCCTGGAGATTTAGGACTTACTACAAAATGTTATTAACATTCTTATAAAAATGTTTTGACACATAGAGTTTGAAGATCGGGAAGAGCGAGCGTACTATGTGGGGTGCGTAGACAGACGATGCCTAGGCGGTCGACCCAGGACCTTAACCCGGACATTCGAACTTCGCAATTGCGTGTACGTTTTCGTTCTAATGTCAACTCTATTACAATGAAGTTCGGACCAAAACGGTTGCGATACATCGAAAATCGAAAGTCAGGGTACAGGGCTGGCCCTACGACCAACATTAGAACGAAAACTTTCACGCAATTACGAAGTTCGAATGTCCGGGTAGACCCCCAGGTTCAATTCGAGAGGCGAGTGATAAGGTGTAGAAAGGTTTGAAAGACTTGTAAGCCAAAAACTTTATGGAGTAAGATGGATCTTCCAGATTGCCAGCTTTCAATTTGTCGAAATATTAAGGATTATTATTATTATGTTTTATGCTTGTAGTTAATATCGTAAAAACCTTACCTTTTTACCTTAAAGATAATAACTACAAACATTGTAAAAACAAATCCGCAGTGACCCGATAAATTGAAAATCAGCAATGACTACAATGTGACATTCTTGTTTTTTGAAAAAGTTGTTTAATTGTTTAGAAATAAATAAATACGATTGAGGGCAGCACAATATGCTCGGTGACCCCTTTATGACAATTCGGAAGAAGTGTCACTGCTACAAGTCACTTAGGCAACTGTCTAATACAACCCACCGTACCACGAGTATTCTGCCAACAAACCGCTAATCTTTTCCGAATGCTCCTTTGTCTCCAAAGTAATATTTTAATTAAGGGTGAGACTTGAAGCAATTAAAACTTATACCAAGCCGCCAATGTTTGTTTTTGGCAACTTAATGTAGTCCGCAGATGCGCAGTCACTTTAATGAAAAAAGTTATATAAATCAGAGTTAGAGAAAAATGTTTATACATTTTTTATTTAATTACCAACTCTTGGCAGGGAAAGCTAGAGGAAAATTGGGGCCGGTTTTTGATCTTTTTAAAGTACCTAGAATCTACAGTCGATTAGCTTCGAACACCGTAAAGGACGCATATAATTATTTGTATCATCATCAGCCTATAAACGTCCTACTGCAGGGCACAGGCCTACCCTCAGGGCATGGGCATTAGTCCACCACGCGTGCGCAATGCGAATTGGTAGACTTCACATACACATCAGAATTTCTTCTTCAGCGTATGCAGGTTTCCTCACGATGTTTTCCTTCACCGTTTGAGAGCTGTCGGTATTACGTACATAAGTTAGAAAAACTCATTGGTACATGGCATTTTGTCCGTGCGGATTCGAACCCGGACCCCGATAATTGGGTGTCCATACCTCTCCGCAACGCGCCACCGACGCTCTCATTTGTATGATGTATGCTAATATTTTTGTACCTAAGTCTTGGATGAATATAGCTACCTGCATTGCATTATGCTCACAATCATCTTCCTCCAGAGGCTTTGATTAATTTAATCAAAATCTAGACTAGAGGCTATAGGTACTTAGATATAAGTACTTAGTTAGATTGCAGATTTTTTTAGTTTTATCAATTCGGTACAAAAGTTTTCATGTTTACAAACTAGCAGCCCAGCCTCGTAGTTCAGAATCCTATCCACACAAAATCGTTTCAGAAATAAACATGGAGTCTTTATAACTTTTACACCTTATAGTCAACAAAAACATTCTAGATATTGGTTCCTGAAAAACCTTCGTTCCGATATGGAACGGTAGTCCAATGACAAAGTAACAAATAGTCGAATATTGGTCAAGCCTTTCAATCAACTTCTGTTAGGCTCGGTTCACACGAGTCTTTGTGACCGACACTGCTTTTATACACTCTTTGTAAAAAATGAATTCCGACAAAAGAAATACACCCATGGCTCTGACGCCCAATACCTACATATCTATGCTGGACCAGGGTAATGGAATAGCTGAAAATACCCATATACTTCATGTCGATGTTATTTAACAAACCATTTTCTAGAAATCAATTTTGTTGACATTTGTTAGCATATAAAGGACAGTGGGCACAAGTGGTCCAAGTGGCATACCTACTACGTTTGAAAGAGGGTTTAATAAAGAATATTTTTTTATATGCGGCACTGAATTGAGAGAAAAAAAGATACAGGGTGTTTTGTTTGTTTTTCATACTAATGTTAGCATTTAGCCGTTATTTACATCTCTTGCTTGAATTCCTTGTATCATGTCGATAGTATTATTGTTGTTGATTATTATTAATCCAAAAGAATCTTTAGCCCTCAAAACACACAACACCTAAAACGAGAAAATCGTTATCTAATCTTCAAATTGCCGGTATAGTAAACGTGAGCCTTATTTCTTTTACCCGCTTAATGATAACTTTTAGTAGTTTTAGCTAAGTGTATAATCATCCCGAAAGACATTACACCTTTCGGGGCCATAATATCAAAACGACTACCCCCTAAAAAGACTTCGTCAAAATAAAACAACCTATATCTTTTTTTCCTTGAAAATATTTGGATGCCCTTTGGGTGCCATGTACGTTTGGGTATCCTCTAACTATCCCTACGTGTGTCATAGCAGGGGCTCTTGGACCAGTGGCCACACATTTTTGCTCAGTGTCCTTTCATGCATGGAAGAAGCCTCTTCGAGTGAAGAAACATGAGTTCGTGTGGCGCACCCTGGGCAGTCAGTCTCGATACGACCATTGCTGACTGTCCTTTCAACTATAGCATTAGTGATTGTTATGTTGCTGATACGAAAGAAGAACTATCAACCAACTTTCAAAGCATTCAGTTATAGTAAGGCTGACTTTTAGTATATTGAAGATTTCAAGATGGAATGACGTGTCAAATTGTTGATACCTAGGCAGTTGGTCATAAATACCTTTATTATTTCAGTATCAAAAAAAAATGTACTAAGCTATTGTAATTTTACAATGTGAATAAAGCTTAACTTTCTTCGTATCATTACGATCTTTTTGTCGAGACCTTTTTTAGAAACCCTACGAAATTGGGTGCGACAAAAACCTAACATAACTCTGTAAGTAATTGCATAGTAACGTACACAATGCGAAAGAAAGAAACCCTATTTGAATACACGGACCTTCTAATATTTCGTATAGGTAAAATCACGAATCTGTATTCCAGTTTCGTCTACTCCGCAGGATAATTTTACCTAAAGGAGTTTTGATATGACATAAAACTTGTATTAAAGAATTGTAAATATTCTGCATGCCATCTCTCGAATTAAATATCGCATTGCTCATGGGCAGATCACAAACAAAGCTCTAACTAAAAGTATTGATCAATTACCTTTAGTATAACAATAAAGTTTTGAAGTTTTATAACAACTGGGTTAGGTTCATTACTGTATAAGTCAGTACCTTTAGAAGTCTCATCGATTAATTAAATAAGATAAAGAAACTCTAGATTTTCCCAAGGCTTCCCTAGAAACATATAAGGTCTAACAAAATTAGGTGAAACTATTTTAAGGGGATGATCAGACCATCAAACTTAACAACTTTCTATATGGGACAAATATTGAAATCGCGAAGTAAAAATCAGCTGTCCCATACATTTAGGTCGAGTAGGTTTGTATGGAATAGCTGATTTTTTTTTTGCGATTTCGATATTGGTCCCATAGAGAAAGTTGTTTAGTTTGATTGTCTGATCATCCCCTTATAGGGGGCGTAAAAATTAATACGGTACATAATTTAATTAGGGGGTCCTTCAGGCCATTACAGGGTGAATCTTCAGGGCGTTTGAACACCATAATTTTATCTGACCGAACATTTTGAACTTGTTTTAAAGCTCCTAATATAAAGCTCCTGGACGTGTATACCAGCATTACAAACAAGATGAAATTATCTTCGGCCAGATAAACTATTTCATTCCCCCCACACTGGACAAATTTCACAATGGAACCAACATCGGAGCCAATCGACTCAAATGTACGTAATTTTATATTAATTTTTTAATTCGTTTGTTGTTGTTGACATTTTTTCTATTCTGAAAATCATATCTGAATTCAATAGACTATTTTTAACTTTAATGTTATATTGTTTTATCATTATTTTTATTTGACATTGCTATTTTTATTTTATTATACAATTTGACGATCATGTTATGAATGGACATTTTATGTAAAATATTTATGTAAGAATGTGACATGTTATAATATAATAATAATAAATAACGCTCACAGGCACATACATTGTAATGATCCCAAGCAAGCACTAATAGCCTGTTTATTATGGAAACCATACAACAACGGCACAAACATATAAAAATCCATGACCGAACCGGGATTCGAACCCAGGACCCTGGTTTGGCAGTCCAGCGTGGTAACCATTATACCAACCGGGTCGTCATATGAAATAAATGAATGTAATCTAATCTAATCTATGAAACAGCAGATTTTTTAAAGGCACACTTTTCTTGCACTACAAAAAAACCAGATCATTTAGACAACATTTTTCAAAATAATCTTAAGAAAAAAACCTATATTCTCAAATTCGCAATAATTTGTCAGTGGATATCTTTTACTGACACAACTATTATCAAATTACCTGTAGTCTACTGTGCACTCACAGATTACGTACAGTTATTTAGCATTGGCAATAATAACCTGTCTGGTTTCCGGATATAGCCTCAGGCCAAAATCTAGTTTACAGGCACGAATTGAGTGTAGAGGAGAAACCGTTAGAAAGAGATTTGTGGCGAGCTACTGCGAAAATGTTTATTTAATTAATATTAAGTGGTTTTACCGAAAAAGAAAATTAAGGTATGAAAGTCCTTGGTGTAGCGGGTATTGTTGATATTTATTCCTAAAATATCAACAATACCCGCTACACCATATTGAGGAATAATGAGTTGGGATCGGACTTTTTTAGAGAAATGCCGATATTCATATCTCATTAAAAAATATCTTAACACCTCGTCCGATGATCGTTCGTATTAATATACATTTATGTGAATGTTTGGGATCGTCGCGGTACAGCTGCTACATTTCATACACTCAAAAATCGCTTGTGTGGTAGGTTAGGTCTCTAGGTATCTTGTCATACAATCGTATAGTTTTGTGATTTAATTGACATGTCTACTAATTTAATTGACTCAGAAAATAATGTTCTTTTTGTTTAATTTGAACGTTTGGTTACCTAACATTAAAAGTTACAAAGAAATATAATTTTCGAACCAGACAAAACGAATTATCTAACATTGTAAACAAATAACATAAGCACCCCATTAGACAGATAAACTCCCTAGATACATTCCTGATCTGGCACCCTCCCAGCCAATATCCAGCGAAAATATAGCAATTTAGCGTGTTTTATGTGTCTGGCAACACCCAACACAGGTAATCTCTACTTGATTATCACTAGCTACCTGTGGGCCTAGCATGGCCATGCCCCGACAAAACGAGAAAAATCGAGATGTGCCTCTGTCTTTGTTACTTTGCGCATGCCAAAATGAGCGCGCATGACGGATACCTCGTTTTTTAGCTTTGTCGTGCATGGCATCGCATGCTAGCCTTATTAATTTTGAAGATATGTTAGTGCTGTGGTAGTTAAGTGCAGACTAATATAATGCACATACCATGAGTGTAGGACTGTTTAATTTTTTTTTGCGATTTCGTCGTTCCGTCGTCGTTCGTCCATAGAGAAAGTTGTTTAGTTTGATGGTCTGATCATCCCCTTAAAAACCTTCAGTGTATTAGGAAGGATACAATTATAAGTATGAGATTGATTGCATTACGCATGCCAGTGTATAAAATGTAGTGGCCAACAAAAACACTGCATAAGAGGAAAGTTTTTGCCGCGCGCTCCATACAAACAAAGCGAAGTACGAACAAATTTCATAAAGTAGTTTAGTTTCTAGATTGTTTCTGAAAATCAAAATTGAAGCAATTTTTTAGAAACAATATAGAATTTAACGGCTATGCTTGTATGTTGTCAGATTTTCATTAAAATGTTACAGTGCCTCAAAGATCTTAAATTAATCCTAGCATTGAAAATGTATATTTTAACAAAAATCTGACAACATACAAGCATAGAGATTAGTTTCTAGATTGTTTCTGAAAAATGTCATTGACTTTGATTGGTTAGTATTTATTTATTTATTGTAAAAACTATATTGAAAACAAAGGTAACCAAACTTCGTTTGTATGGAGCGCGCAGCAAAAAAAACCTTTATCACTTCGCCTCATATGACACCTTCGGGGTGGTCTACAAGCCGGAACAATGAACTCTATAGTAATCTTAATATTGATCACACATAGTCGCCATAGCATAGACCGCAGTCAAAATAGAGATTAGAATTTGGCCGTCGGACGCTCCCTCAATATCAGTTCGCCGGGGGCTAACAAAATTGGCAGGGCAACCGGTAGACTGCGATTTGCAAGCGCCCCGCAGGCAACCGCGTCTGTTTGCCGGAATGGCGGCGGGATCGAGCTCAAAATTCTAAAATTGTATAAGGGGAAGCCAGGTTTTTACCTTGTTTTTATAGAAGTCATAAAAGTTTCCAGATTTTTAAAGGCCTTCCCAGGCGGAGGACAGTCGCCTTTTGGTGGCTTTTTCCGATTCAGTTTGCAAAGAATGTGCTGCCATCTATTAAATATTTCGCAGAACTGCGAAAAAAAAAGATTTTATTGTCTATGTCAATGTCAAATTGATAAAATCACAAAATGGCTACCTATCTTGCGTAATGTACGGGTTGTTTGTAGTTTTCGTTCAATTTCGTGCCGATTTAGTGGTGTTCTAGAGTTTCTGTTGTTCTTTTACCAATGTTTAGATTACAGGAATAGTAAGGATACTGGAATTTCACTCGATCGTTGCGGGATTGAACGAAAACTAGCATTCAAAACAATAATATCCATTGGTATGAGTAGATATAAGTAGGTATGTATAGTATAGGTTGAATTATTGTCGGTGAAACATAGATGGCGCTAGCTAGCCTTCAATTTGACATACGGTGGACGCATAATGTTGCCACGAGTGGGTTCTCTTTTCTAATATATTTATATTACTCTTTGGGCGTTCCTTTTTCCTTAGTCCCCACTTAAAGAATCCAGATTCTCTAAGGCCCCCTAGAATATAACGATACCCACGACGCGATGAAAATAGGGTTTTCTTACCTATGCCAGCATGGCTAGCATGCCACCCACGACAAAGTGTTTAAACGAGAAAAACTCATGCGCGCTCTCTCTGCCATACGTAAAATAATAAAGACGGAGGCACGTCTCGATTTTTATCGTTTTCTCGGGGGTGGCATGCGAGGCCTACAGCATAGCCATAAACAAATGACACGCCACGGAAAGGCAAAAACATAGACGAAGAATTTTTCGCTTACGCTGGTAGACAGAATGTCAGTGTAACCGGGTATGAGATAGCGATAGTCATAAAATCCTATACAATTTATATGAAGTGACATGTGGGAGTGGAGGAGTCAACAAAAACATTCTAGATATTGGTTCCTGAAAAACCTTCGTTCCGATATGGAACGGTAGTCCAATGACAAAGTAACAAATAGTCGAATATTGGTCAAGCCTTTCAATCAACTTCTGTTAGGCTCGGTTCACACGAGTCTTTGTGACCGACACTGCTTTTATACACTCTTTGTAAAAAATGAATTCCGACAAAAGAAATACACCCATGGCTCTGACGCCCAATACCTACATATCTATGCTGGACCAGGGTAATGGAATAGCTGAAAATACCCATATACTTCATGTCGATGTTATTTAACAAACCATTTTCTAGAAATCAATTTTGTTGACATTTGTTAGCATATAAAGGACAGTGGGCACAAGTGGTCCAAGTGGCATACCTACTACGTTTGAAAGAGGGTTTAATATAGAATATTTTTTTATATGTGGCACCAAATTGAGAGAAAAAAGATACAGGGTGTTTTGTTTGTTTTTCATACTAATGTTAGCATTTAGCCGTTATTTGCATCTCTTGCTTGAATTCCTTGTATCATGTCGATAGTATTATTGTTGTTGATTATTATTAATCCAAAAGAATCTTTAGCCCTCAAAACACACAACACTTAAACGAGAAAATCGTTATCTAATCTTCAAATTGCCGGTATAGTAAACGTGAGCCTTATTTCTTTTGCCCGCTTAATGATAACTTTTAGTAGTTTTAGCTAAGTGTCTGATCCTGAATCCTGAAAGACATTACACCTTTCGGGGCCATAATATCAAAACGACTACCCCCTAAAACGACTTCGTCAAAATAAAACAACCTGTATCTTTTTTTTCCTTGAAAATATTTGGATGCCCTTTGGGTGCCATGTACGTTTGGGTATCCTCTAACTATCCCTACCTGTGTCATAGCAGGGGCTCTTGGACCAGTGGCCACACATTTTTGCCCAGTGTCCTTTCATGCATGGAAGAAGCCTCTTCGAGTGAAGAAACATGAGTTCGTGTGGCGCACCCTGGGCAGTCAGTCTCGATACGACCATTGCTGACTGTCTTTTCAACTATAGCATTAGTGATTGTTATGTTGCTGATACGAAAGAAGAACTATCAACCAACTTTCAAAGCATTCAGTTATAGTAAGGCTGACTTTTAGTATATTGAAGATTTCAAGATGGAATGACGTGTCAAATTGTTGATGCCTAGGCAGTTGGTCATAAATACCTTTATTATTTCAGTATCAAAAAAAAATGTACTAAGCTATTGTAATTTTACAATGTGAATAAAGCTTAACTTTCTTCGTATCATTACGATCTTTTTGTCGAGACCTTTTTTAGAAACCCTACGAAATTGGGTGCGACAAAAACCTAACATAACTCTGTAAGTAATTGCATAGTAACGTACACAATGCGAAAGAAAGAAACCCTATTTGAATACACGGACCTTCTAATATTTCGTATAGGTAAAATCACGAATCTGTATTCCAGTTTCGTCTACTCCGCAGGAGAATTTTACCTAAAGGAGTTTTGATATGACATAAAACTTGTATTAAAGAATTGTAAATATTCTGCATGCCATCTCTCGAATTAAATATCGCATTGCTCATGGGCAGATCACAAACAAAGCTCTAACTAAAAGTATTGATCAATTACCTTGTGTATCACAATAAAGTTTTGAAGTTTTATAACAACTGGGTTAGGTTCATTACTGCATAAGTCAGTACCTTTAGAAGTCTCATCGATTAATTAAATAAGATAAAGAAACTCTAGATTTTCCCAAGGCTTCCCTAGAAACATATAAGGTCTAACAAAATTACGTGAAACTATTTTAAGGGGATGATCAGACCATCAAACTTAACAACTTTCTATATGGGACAAATATTGAAATCGCGAAGTAAAAATCAGCTGTCCCATACATTTAGGTCGAGTAGGTTTGTATGGAATAGCTGATTTTTTTTTTTTGCGATTTCGATATTGGTCCCATAGAGAAAGTTGTTTAGTTTGATTGTCTGATCATCCCCTTAAAATAGTTTCACCTAATTTTGTTAGACCTTATATAGGTATAGGGGGCGTAAAAATTAATACGGTACATAATTTAATTAGGGGGTCCTTCAGGCCATTACAGGGTGAATCTTCAGGGCGTTTGAACATCATAATTTTATCTGACCGAACATTTTGAACTTGTTTTAAAGCTCCTAATATAAAGCTCCTGGACGTGTATACCAGCATTACAAACAAGATGAAATTATCTTCGGCCAGATAAACTATTTCATTCCCCCCACACTGGACAAATTTCACAATGGAACCAACATCGGAGCCAATCGACTCAAATGTACGTAATTTTATATTAATTTTTTAATTCGTTTGTTGTTGTTGACATTTTTTCTATTCTGAAAATCATATCTGAATTCAATAGACTATTTTTAACTTTAATGTTATATTGTTTTATCATTATTTTTATTTGACATTGCTATTTTTATTTTATTATACAATTTGACGATCATGTTATGAATGGACATTTTATGTAAAATATTTATGTAAGAATGTGACATGTTATAATATAATAATAATAAATAACGCTCACAGGCACATACATTGTAATGATCCCAAGCAAGCACTAATAGCCTGTTTATTATGGAAACCATACAACAACGGCACAAACATATAAACATCCATGACCGAACCGGGATTCGAACCCAGGACCCTGGTTTGGCAGTCCAGCGTGGTAACCATTATACCAACCGGGTCGTCATATGAAATAAATGAATGTAATCTAATCTAATCTATGAAACAGCAGATTTTTTAAAGGCACACATTTCGGTCACTACAAAAAACCAGATCATTTAGACAACATTTTTCAAAATAATCTTAAGAAAAAACCTATATTCTCAAAATCGCAATAATTTGTCAGTGGATATCTTTTACTGACACAACTATTATCAAATTACCTGTAGTCTACAGTACACTCACAGATTACGTACAGTTATTTAGCATTGGCAATAATAACCTGTCTGGTTTCCGGATATAGCCTCAGGCCAAAATCTAGTTTACAGGCACGAATTGAGTGTAGAGGAGAAACCGTTAGAAAGAGATATGTGGTGAGCTACTGCGAAAATGTTTATTTAATTAATATTAAGTGGTTTTACCGAAAAAGAAAATTAAGGTATGAAAGTCCTTGGTGTAGCGGGTATTGTTGATATTTATTCCTAAAATATCAACAATACCCGCTACACCATATTGAGGAATAATGAGTTGGGATCGGACTTTTTTAGTGAAATGCCGATATTCATATCTCATTTAAAAATATCTTAACACCTCGTCCGATGATCGTTCGTATTAATATACATTTATGTGAATGTTTGGGATCGTCGCGGTACAGCTGCTACATTTCATACACTCAAAAATCGCTTGTGTGGTAGGTTAGGTCTCTAGGTATCTTGTCATACAATCGTATAGTTTTGTGATTTAATTGACATGTCTACTAATTTAATTGACTCAGAAAATAATGTTCTTTTTTTTAATTTGAACGTTTGGTTACCTAACATTAAAAGTTACAAAGAAATATAATTTTCCAACCAGACAAAATGAATTATCTAACATTGTAAACAAATAACATAAGCACCCCATTAGACAGATAAACTCCCTAGATACATTCCTGATCTGGCACCCTCCCAGCAGCCAATATCCAGCGAAAATATAGCAATTTAGCGTGTTTTATGTGTCTGGCAACACCCAACACAGGTAATCTCTACTTGATTATCACTAGCTACCTGTGGGCCTAGCATGGCCATGCCCCGACAAAACGAGAAAAATCGAGATGTGCCTCTGTCTTTGTTACTTTGCGCATGCCAAAATGAGCGCGCATGACGGATACCTCGTTTTTTAGCTTTGTCGTGCATGGCATCGCATGCTAGCCTTATTAATTTTGAAGATATGTTAGTGCTGTGGTAGTTAAGTGCAGACTAATATAATGCACATACCATGAGTGTAGGACTGTTATATTTTTTTTGCGTTGGTTCCATGGAGAAAGTTGTTTAGTTTGATGGTCTGATCGTCCCCTTAAAAATCGTTAATATATTAAGAAGGATAAGTATGAGATTGATTGCATTATGCATGCCAGTGTAGTCTATCCTATCATGACATTCTGAATAAAAAGTAGTCGCCAACAAAAACACTGCATACGAGGTTAGTTTTTGCTACGCGCTCCATACAAACAAAGCGAAGTACGAACAAATTTCATAAAGATTCTAGATTGTTTCTGAAAATCAAAATCAAAGTCAATGCAATTTTTTAGAAACAATCTAGAATCTAATGGCTATGCTTGTATGTTGTCAGATTTTCGTTAAAATGTTACAGTGCATCAAAGATCTTAATTTAACCCTAGCATTAAAAATGTATATTTTAACAAAAATCTGACAACATACAAGCATAGAGATTAGTTTCTAGATTGTTTCTGAAAAATGTTATTGACTTTGATTGGTTAGTATTTATTTATTTATTGTAAAAACTATATTGAAAACAAAGGTAACCAAACTTCGTTTGTATGGAGCGCGCAGCAAAAAAAAACCTTTATCACTTCGCCTCATATGACACCTTCGGGGTGGTCTACAAGCCGGAAAAATGAACTCTATAGTAATCTTAATATTGATCACACATAGTCGACATAGCATAGACCGCAGTCAAAATAGAGATTAGAATTTGGCCGTCGGACGCTCCCTCAATATCAGTTCGCCGGGGGCTAACAAAATTGGCAGGTTAACCGGTAGACTGCGATTTGCAAGCGCCCCGAAGGCAACCGCGTCTGTTTGCCGGAATGGCGGCGGGATCGAGCTCGAAATTCTAAAATTGTATAAGGGGAAGCCAGGTTTTTACCTTGTTTTTATAGAAGTCATAAAAGTTTCCAGATTTTTAAAGGCCTTCTCAGGCGGAGGACAGTCGCTTTTTGGTGGCTTTTTCCGATTCAGTTTGCAAAGAATGTGCTGCCATCTATTAAATATTTCGCAGAACTGTGACAAAAAAAAAGATTTTATTGTCTATGTCAATGTCAAATTGATAAAATCACAAAATGGCTACCTATCTTGCGTAATGTACGGGTTGTTAGTATTTTTCGTTCAATTTCGTGCCGATTTAGTGATGTTCTAGAGTTTCTGTTGTTCTCTTACCAATGTTTAGATTACAGGAATAGTAAGGATACTGGAATTTCACTCGATCGTTGCGGGATTGAACGAAAACTAGCATTCAAAACAATAATATCCATTGGTATGAGTAGATATAAGTAGGTATGTATAGTATAGGTTGAATTATTGTCGGTGAAACATAGATGACGCTAGCTAGCCTTCAATTTGACATACGGTGGACGCATAATGTTGCCACGAGTGGGTTCTCTTTTCTAATATACTTATATTACTCTTTGGGCGTTCCGTTTTTCCTTAGTCCCCACTTAGAGAATCCAGATTCTCTAAGGCCCCCTAGAATATAACGATACCCACGACGCGATGAAAATAGGGTTTTCTTACCTATACCAGCATGGCTAGTATGCCACCCACGACAAAGTGTTTAAACGAGAAAAACGTCATGCGCGCTCTCTCTGCCATACGTAAAATAATAAAGACGGAGGTACGTCTCGATTTTTATTGTTTTCTCGGGGGTGGCATGCGAGGCCTACAGCATAGCCATAAACAAATGACACGCCACGGAAAGGCAAAAACATAGACGAAGAATTTTTCGCTTACGTACGCTGGTAGACGGAATGTCAGTGTAACCGGGTATGAGATAGCGATAGTCATAAAATCCTATACAATTTATATGAAGTGACATGTGGGAGTGGAGGTGTCGGTGGAGTCAGTACAAAAAAGTGGTTACGCCGATAAGGACAGCAATAAGGTGGCGATCTCCTTTTTTAAATAAAGCGAATTTGCTATGTGCATCTCTTATTAAGTAAATATGACAGAACACGTGCTTCCTTCTAGTACCTTCTCTTTCTACGGGCAAAAATATAAATTACTTACCAAAAAGGTTTTTATATGTTATCGAGTTGATTTACCAAAGAGATGAAATCTTAAAATTTAAAAACGTATCTGACACTGGTTGCCACATGTGATAAAAATATTGTGTATTATACATGCCATTTTCTGTATTGAAGAAAAAAAATAGATTTTTATTAATACCACATTTTCTACGTTAATATTGGCCAGTTTTTACTTCACTTTATTATTATAATTTAAAGTAATAAATCGAAGCTACCATTTAATTCAAGTGTTCATTCAATCTATCAATAGAAGTTTGTTGTGAAAATTAGGATGAAATCCGACAGAAATAATCCGATTTTTTTTAAATAACGTAATACTCGCTAGGTTGAGCAATTTCAGTAAAAGGAAAAAAAAGTCGATCATTCTCGTTATTAATTTGAAAAGTTATGCTTTGAAATTCTTAAAGAATATAATGCTTAATGACTGATATTAAGGGTATCTACATAGAAATATTGATTTTGCATTGGCTATACCTAAGTATACATAATGCATAATAATTATGTGTGATACTTATACTAAAATCATTGCATAAAAGCAATGATTTTAGTATCATTGCGTATTAACGCAATGATGAGTGAATGTGAGTTAATGAATACATTAACTCACGCGGCACGCCTGGTACCACTACCGTGGTAGGCAGATACAGTTAATCACCACCCGCTAGAATCCTTATCACTTCTCTTGCCTCTTTCACAGTCATCCAATTGTATGATATTTATTAATTATTCACATACAAATCAAGATGTGTGATATTCGAAAATAGCGCGCCTGCGGCCGGCCGTAGGATGGCAGCGAATTATAGCTCTATCACGTTTTGCCTTAGCTCTCTTTCTATTTGCGCGCACCATACTACAGCCACTGGCCGCCTTTAAATGCACTCCCGAATTTTGGTCCCCATGTGCATACGTTAGTCTACGGTGGGTGGCCTATTTCGACTATTCCACTCACACTCTCAAATGTAGATCATTTATCGATTTTCTTTTTTGCTAGTTCTGCGTTAATTTCTTAGCACTTTGTAAGCGAAGAAGCAAACAGTTGGTATCTAATATCTATGCAATTAGAAGTAATAAAGCGTGCAAGCCAACAGACGGTCTGGCGATCAGCCAGCCCCGCGCAGACCATGTTGTCTGGCACTTTACTGACAATACTGCGCCTAAATTACTTACTACCAGAGTTATTGCTTCATTATCTCCAATTTATACTTTTTGTTACTATGAAAAAAAATATTTTCTTTTAGAAAAGATTCATTTCGAAATAAATCAATTCGTACACAGCGACACATCAAGCTACGCAAAACCAAAATAACCTGGCCGCGCGTACGTTCGATCCCTTGGCCTTTTCGTTCGATCTCTGACTATGCCAATCTTGCTGTTGAGTTTGTAGGAAGTTTTAAAAAGAAAAGAAAAACGCTCATATCCCATGGGGTATAGGCAGAAACATTGGTAAATTTATACTATCGCATCCATAATATAAAGAAAGTGTTTATTTATTTTTAGCGTCATCATCATCAGCTTTTGTCCCCCCACTGCAGGTTATAAGACTCCCCGTGCCATTTTTATTGCACACACTGATAAATTGATACGAAAAAAAAGAGATAGGACGAGCTTATCTTTGAAGAGATGACCAAAAATTATAGAGTCAATTTTTTTAATAATATCGTAAGAATAGGTACTGCTCCAAAAATATCCAAGCAAAATCCTAACACAAAGCTTTTACTAAAACTAGACCTCTAAAATCTCAGCTAAAACCGTAAACTCGGATAAGCTAAAAGTTAGAACCGCATAACATTCTATATTGTGAATGAAGTAACAAAAATCAAGGTATTTTCACACTTACTGCTTGGACTTTGAAGTTATATCAGGGGATTTCTGTGGAACGAATTATAGTATGTTCTTAATACGCTGTAGTGTTATCTTCGCCACGCACGTTCTCAACTAAAGTCTGCTTAGAGAGCACGCGGTACTGGTGTCCAACTCTAATGGGTCCACAGTCCACACTCCATATCCGTCGTTATGTTTATGTAAATCCATCCAATACTTGGGAGCAGCAAAGCTCTAAGCGCTCTTACAGACGTGCGACACTTTGCGATCACCGTGGGTCGTAGAGAGTCGCGCCCATAGAGTTTACGGTCGCCGTGAGTCGCGAGATTGTCCTCTGCGACCGCAAAGTGTCGCTCGTCTGTAAGAGCGGTAACTGAAATGGTAATTTCTAGTCTAAGTCTAGAGTCTAGTCCAAGTCTGACATTTTGGACCATAACAAAACAATCAGCACAGCACAGGTAAGATATTAAGGAGCTTGGCGTCCTCCATTCGGAACCAGTAGTTCAAGCATGAGTTTGACCGTACAAAAGTAGGTATCAAAATAATTTATTCAATATTTTCACAGAAAATAGGAGTCGCTGTCGCAAAAAGTATTTAGGCTTAAACATGTTTTAATATGATGCCGTCACTGTCATTAGTATCAGCAGTGTGAGAGATAGAGCGATCACTAATAAATACCTCTAAGCCTAAAAATTTTTGGTGCAAGCCAGCCTAAGTGACGTTACTCATAATATTAAATGGCGTAACAAGTCCGATAACAATTACTGGTGATAAGAAAATATAGTTCTTTATGTGCACTAAGTAAAATTTGAACAGACAAAAGATAAAACGTTTCCTTCAATTTGATGCTGAACTATACAACAGAACGTTGCATGTAGTTTTTTTTTAAGATTTTAGTTGCAATGCTTAAACAAATATCAATAAACTGAAGTTTTTAAGGTGCATAAGTGATTTCATTTCTGCCTGTCCCTCGTATAACGGCCGGAGTTTGAAGTGACCCATTAGAGTATCCAAGTAGTAAGCTTGAACAGTTTGCTGTGAGTTTGCTGACTGGTCTGACCGTTAAGACGCTATTATAGTTAAGGTACATGGATAGTGCATTTTGGGGTGAATGGATATATTGTGTTAGTCTGGGAGACAAATTTTATACTAATGTTCAGGTCGTCTCGGGTAACCTTTGTATCAAAAGCTGAGTATAAGTCGTCTCATCAGCATCACCATCATATACACTATCATATACATTGTCCTTCTGAATAATTAAGGTGACGGTTTTTCAAGGGGATGATGATCAGACCATCAAACTAAACTGCTAATCTCTATAGGAACCAAAAAATCCATATACTGAAGGATCCGAGAATAAATAACGGTCACAGGCTAATACTTTGTAATGATCCAAAGTATGCCTTAGGCTTTTTGTTATGGGAATCATACAACAACGGCACAAACATTATAACATCCATGATCGAACCGGGATTCGAACCCAGGACCCTGGTTTGGCAATCCGGCGTGGAAACCATTACACCAACTGGTCTATATCGGGGGTGTGCGCTGTTAAAAAATTATTATAACAGTCCATTGGTTAACGATAACGATACATAAATACATAACCTCACGACATTACTCTCGTTCGGAGTGGTCAGAAAATTTCCTACGACTCCTTTGTTCACCCCTAGGATGGTTTTTAGATTGTAAGTACCAACCCTACCCCTATATATTTTAAACCATCCGTCATAACCATATATTCATAACCTAACATAATGTTACCGCAAGTACCTAGCGTTGGTAGGTATTAAAATTTTAAACTTAATCAAAACCATCATACAATAGCAAGTAAGCCTTAAAGCACATAGTTAGGTGAGTATACTATAATATTTTAAGTGATCCACCTGGACGTACGTAAATGGTGCATGAAACATGACATCGGGCTGGACTGAGCCTGGCATCGACCGACGCCTGGCATTCACAGAGTAATGACTGTAAACAGAGCGAGCACTAAATACTCATTTAATTCTTCATCATCTCCTCATTGCTGGGTGTCGCGCGTGATTGTGAATACGTCTCCAAAGTCACAATTTAAGATAAGATAAGATAAATGTTAATTTTTAACTTTTGCTTAAAACTATTACATTAAACATATAAGAACATAAAGTACTGTGACTGCTTTACAATCGTTCATGTGACAGCCCGAAACGTTTGAACCATCTGTCAAAACGGCTCTAACGGCTGTCATGAGCTGTACCGCGATTAGCGTGATATCAAATGTGTAAAAAAAAGTTATGTTTCGCTCGTCGTTTTGCCCTCCTGAAAAGCGTCGGTTGGTGGCGTGTTGCGTTGTACGCTCAATGATGGGAATCCGGGATCAAATTCGCACGGAAGATATGCCATGTACCAATGAGTGTTTCTAACGCTCTCAAGTGCTCTCAAACGGTGGAAGGAAAATATCTTGAGGATACCTAAATATACTAAAGAAGAAATCTAAAACCCTAATACTCATTTGCAGAAACACTCATTAGAGTTATTCTTCAATTAAATCTTTTGCTACCTTTTATTAGGTCAACAAGACAAAAAATGACAGCAAGAGATTTAATGGAGGATTAACTATAATAAGCGTTTCAGCAACTGAGTGTTAAAGAACTAATTCTTAATCGTAACTAACACCGAGATCTAGGCTGGTCTGAATTATTTCAGGGTCTATACCCTTCGTCTAAATTTCTTGATTCGTACTTAAATGAATTCCCCTTCCAAATGTCATGTGTGCTGTGACGATTTCCAAGATTTTCAATAATTTTTAATACGCTGTATTATACGACAGACGTGTCTCTGTTTTCGTCAGCTACTCTCTTCATAATATTACAGGATACCATGAAATATCAGTGAGAATGTATACCATTGTACCTTGATTACTTACCGGTTTACATCACTGCTCTGCTCATTAATTCGCCTCTGTTGATCCACGTACTTAGATTCCTTTGATAGATTATTCTTCAATGGCTTGGTCATGTGGAATGAGAGCGCACATTTGTGAAATCTGGAAGTCTGGAGATCTGGAAACTAAGAAGTCTTTCAGTGATTTTCATTCAAAAACTAAGGACTTTTTTACTACAATATCACTGAAAGCATGACGCTTACGAAGGACTTTTTTCCGCTGGACAGAAAAGTTAGGTTAGGTATGGAATTAGAGACGGATTTTTTTGTCTGCCCCTGTGCGTTACCTTCTCGAGTTCCAATCTGTCTGTTTTCCCAGGTAATGGCGGACAAAATGTCCGTCTTTGGCTCAGCGCTTGAATATTATGCTAAAAGGCAACCTTTTCTACGACTGTTCCGGATCGTCCGTGACCGTGACCGGTCGTGATTTTATGTTTATGTAATTATTTCACAATCTTAATTAAATACCTACCTACTTACGGGCCAAGAATAAGATTTACAAATTTCCTTGTAATTAAATTTAAAGGAATTTGATTAAAAGAATTTATAAACGGATTAATTAGGCACATATCCACTGACGGCTCGGCACCTAAGGAAAAAATAGTTAAGAAATCTTTATAATATCGGGGTGAAATCGGCGTGGTTTGCTTTGAAATGCTCAGATCGACATCTTAACAGCTCGAATATTCGTTTGCTCGATGCTTTCGGTTACGAATAATTGAAATTAAACTACAGGTCGCTGACGTGTAGCTGACTTTGCGACACATTGTGGGTCTTGCTTGGCCTATGAAATTTTCCGATCCTAAGAATAAGAACCTAAACTGGCCTAACGAAGCGCAAAACCGGGACGCATGGAGAGTACGGAGGGAGGCCTTTGCCCAACAATGGGACAGCGACGGCTGATATAATAATAATAATAATAAAGAATCTCTTAACATTGACAGAAGTAGCTTGCTAGTAGAAACTCACACGCAAGACGCTAATTTGAAACATCCAAGTTCAATCCTAATCAAATTTCAGTTCTAATCACATTGCAATCCAATTACTATTCAACTGTGATAATAGGGATGATGACTGATCCTGGAAATCCATATATTATTACGAATTACAGAAATAGGCCAAATTTAATAGCAAAATGTTCAAACGAAATTACAATTGAATAGAAAACAAAAAAGTTATAAGCTATTAAAAAATGTTTTTTTATCAACTTCTATCTCTTTCATGCAAAAAAGGTGTTTGTATGACACGTCGACATGACATGACATAATTGAGTATTGTCAATTATGACAATACTCAATTATGACGTCACTTTTGTTATATACGCCTCTCCCTCTAATCGTAAATTGTGAACACTTATACTTCAGTAATTTTTTAAGATATTAAAAAATTTATTTCACTCTAGTGTTTAAGTTATCAAAGAGTTTTAAAAAAAGTGATAAATTTCTTTTTGTCGTCTTCCCTATTCCGTATCACGCTAAACTTGACTTGTTTACTATATGACTGACATTCTTTAACGTTTGAGCCATCTGTCAAAACGGCTCCAACGGCTGTCATGAGGTGTACCGCGATTAGCGCAATACCAAATGTGTAAAAAGCTAAGCTTCGCACGCGGTCCAATCATAATTGAGTTGCGATTTATTTACCGCAATTGCCCTACAGATCAGCCTCCACCACGCAGTTCCAGTGATACCTGTGCCGCTGGACGTTTATTAAAAATGCATGAACAAAGAAAAATCTAAGAATAACATTTACATAAACCAGTTATTGTAACAACAAAACCAAATTTCGTATAACGAGATTTTCTACGCAACGAATGTAAATATTAAAAGCCTTCTTAGCTATCTCACATAACAGGAAAATAAGACGGTTTAGCTGAAATATCTTAAAGAGATCCTTATTGATCAAATATTCACGTCAGAACCGAAAGCTTTTCAGGAAAAACTGTAATAAGCTCGTGTTGGATACAAATAGGGTTCTGAATGTAGGGTGATAGTGTAAGAGGTTCTTATATGACAACTTCGGTATTTATAACAAATATTACATAATTTCTATTCAGCTTAAATGGGATTGCAATAGGTGCACTGATTACTGCTGAATGCTGGTTCATAATATGGTTTCCTTCTTTACCCCATTATTCTCTTTCAAAATATACCTAATTTATGCGTGATAAAAAACAAAGAATAAAAAAAAGAGGACCTCAGCTAGAATAACATAAATAGCGTTTTTAAAACGAGATGGAACCCCAAAACCTGTCTATGATTTACAGTCGTTCTCTCTTTCGAGAATGCCATAAAATAGTCCCCTGTCAAACCCATACTGGCTGCGGGAAATCGACTGGTAATACTTAACACATATTTGAGGAGCAGTATTATATGGAACATAACGGCTAATTTTAGATTTATCTCACAGTTTGTGGCAGTGATTGAGACATTTGTTATTTATTACGAGTGAGGTTGCGAGAAAATTCTTGTTAATATACAAATACAAATAGCTACAACATAAGGCGGTAACACTTCATTCTTCCAATGCATATCATCATCATCATCATCATATCAGCCGATAGAGGTCGACTGCTGGACATAGTCCATAACGTGCTTTCTCCACAGTGAAAGTTGTTCAGTTTGATGGTCTCAAAACTAAACAATCCTGTTAAATATTAGTAAGGTATTTTGTTACACCTTGTATAAAGTTACAGTCAAAAAACTCAAAACCGGCCAAAACCACTTTTGACTGCAAAAATCAGCAAAAGTGGTTTTGAGCGGTTATGAGTTTTAGACCCCCGAACTAAATCAGTCTGTTAGGTTAGCGAGGAGCGAAGCGACGAGCATGTTAGACGATTTTTTCTGAAGGTTTCTTGCGACCACAGCGAATCGAAGAACCGAATTGCTACTGTTTACCTAGTCCACTCGAAAATATAATTTTGAGGCATCTTCGGTTAAAACCACTTTTGTCTGATTTTTGCAGTCAAAAGTGGTTTTGACCAGTTGAATTTTGACTGTAACATAATATAAATGCCATTAGCCTCACATTAGTCATCACAAGACATCTGATTACAAACAAAGCAATGACACAGAGGAATAAATAACATGAGCATCAGAGTCGACAGAAGCGATTATATGAAGCCGCATCAGGCACGTACTGTATTGGATAAACGTCAAACTTGACGTATGGCTGATCGTAATATCGTCTCGTTGTGTCTTTACATTACATGGAAGAGAACGGTGATGTTTATTCATCTTTGGTAGGTACTATTACCTGTTTCCTGTTAATGTATGGAACAGAACTGCAATTTGATCACTTGCTTTGATCAATATCCATCGGCTTGTCATCAGCCTGTCCCCACTACAGGAAAATACCGCTGTAACTCCGGTAAACCAGGATCAACAGCGGCGACCATTCACAACACTAGAGAATGAAGTCCAGCGAGGCCGGGGGATGACTCTAATCTGTCTTGGGAACCGCAATGAATTTTATCAAAGATAGAAAATACTTTTAAGGTCACATCACCTGGATGCAACACCTGGATACTTCACTGTCACTTCCCAAAATGGGTTCACACTGACAAGAAGAAGTAAGCACGAGGGGGTGAGGTAAAAATTCGTGGGGGGGCAGGAAGTTTCCGTTCAGTATTAGTATCATACTCTTTCTTAAACTTTGCTATGGTTGTGAATATATTTTTTTAATATTATGTCAATGCTTTCCATGTTTAAACTACGCGATAGTTCAAACTCCGCCTGTTCTTCGGTTATGTTAAAATCTGCAGAAGCTGCTTAGGCAGATGGCCCCGAAAAGATCACCGTTAGCACAGAATAAGAAATAATTTAGCCGTTAGATTGTTACGCAACTTACCTCTTCGTTAAGCCACGTCAGAACCATTAAAAGTATCTGACAGCAAGCTGACAACTAACAGTAACGTGCCTTCACCAATACGCACTGGGATCATGTATGGCCACCATGTATGGCCCCTCTCATCCTTTCGTGAATTTAGCTATAGGAATATGACACCTATTTTTGAAATTGGGCTTGCCGTCCGAATCGAATTCAAATTCCAACCGTCTGAGCCCAGATTAAGGACAGCAATACCGTAGAAACACAACAGATACAAACCTACTCGTTCATACTCAGTGCAGGAATAAAGCTGTCTCTAATATTGTATACTAGCCCAGTCATTTTACGGAGTTTTGTTAGGCGGGGTAGGAAGTAATTATTGGACTTTTAATCTGTAACCGGCACCATTTAGTGAAAAAAGACTATCTTAAAACATAAAAAAAAATTCGCTACGTATCATAGAAATCAAAATTGTGTGTCCCAAAAGTCAAAATTGTGTGTCCCAAAAGGCTTTTAAATTAATAATATTAATACCAATGAACTCATTTGACTTAGAATTAACAATATAAATTATTTTTGAGCAATAAAATAGGCATTGAAATTTAGAAAATAAGGTATTTATTAGAAAATACGAATGTATTTTTCAAAACCTTCTAAGTAGACAAAAATATTCACACCATGCTTGTAGTATGAATAATGGTAAAGCCTTAAAAACGTGCAAAAAAAATTACCATCAGGTTTTTTAGAACGATATAATAGCTAAATTTAAAATTTGGTGCTGTTGCTGACATGATTTTTTTTTTTAATTTTGGTACATTTCGAGGCTCAAATTGGCTCTTCAATATTATACCGAAAAAAAAACAATTATTAATTAGTCCCGGCTCAAACCGTAAAATGACTGGGCTATACGTAGATAATTGTTATCAACGTATGAATTAGTAGTACACGTAGTCATACATCATAATAATGCATGTCTATCTAGCGTATAACACCTACCCTGGTAGTAAAGAAGTTAGAATTTACTAGTGGACGAAATCTTTAGGCCATAATTTCATGTAGGGTTTTTATTTACCCACACTCGGTGTCATGTCACCCGATGAAAAGTGCAAACGAAGCCGAAGATGTAGATTTGTTCTTCCTTTGAGAAAACCCTGATTGCACTCGGCTGGAATAACCGTCAATTCGAGAGCATTAGTTGCAAGAGTAATTTTTCTTTTCAGATTCTATACAGGGTGTTACAAAAATACCCCTAAAGAAAAAAGGGTGTTAAAGGGTCCCTTATAAAGAGTCTATTGACATCGTATCGTTATTATTTACCGAACAATGTATTATCGATAATAAAATAGTCATCGTTGAAGCGCAGCACTATTTTACGGACTGCCAGTAGTTCAAGACTAAACGGCAGCCATATAAGTCGTAAGGTCACCGCGATGTTACTACCTATCTTGTAAATACTTCATTTAAAAGATAATTTTACTCTCAGTAATCTTTATTTCTAAAGCTAACTTGTATAGTAAGGCATATTTATTGCAAAAAAAAAAACAATAAATAACAGATTGACAAAAAAGTTAAATTCTATCTATCTATCTATAACGTCACGCCTCTTTCCCAGTGGGGTAGGCAGAGACCAGGGCGCGCCACTTGCTACGATCCTTACATACTTCTTTTGCCTCATGCACATCCATACACCTCTTCATTTTTGTAGGACGCAACTAATTTGATCAGCATGCGTCCTACGAGGGCGCCCTCTGCCGACGTTTTCACTCAGATTAGCAACATATATCTCTTTCGTACATCTGCTATCACTCATCCTCTCCACATGACCAAACCAACGAAGCATACCTTTCTCTATTCTTGTCACTACATCTTCTTTTAATTTACATCTATCTCTTATTACACAATTTCTCACTCTATCTTTCAGCGTCACACCACACATACTTCGCAAGAAACGCATTTCAACAGCATTAAATTTACTTGCATGCTTCTTCTGCCATACCCAGCACTCACTGCCATACATAAGTGTAGGCACCAACACACCATTGTGTATAGCAAGTCGCGCCTTTTTGGACACTAATTGGCTAGCCACAATGGCAGGTAGAGCACCGTTTACTTTGTTTCCCGCTGTTACTCGCCTATGCACATCACCCTCATATTTCCCATCTCTAGTAAACATGCATCTTCATTCACTTGTTGCACTTTTTCATTCTCAATCATTATACAACAATCAGTCACACATTCATCACTCTCCATTACCATTACTTTAGTTTTATTATTGGTACAAAAATTAAAAATAAAGAATATTTTCAATAAAGTAGTCATATTTGTCATCATATAAGATAATTTAAGCATCGTATCGTTTTTTTCGACAAGTGAATTACAAACACTACCCTTCTGAAATAATAGTCTATGTTTCAAATGTTACACTAGAGTTGGAATTTTTAATAATTGGCATCGATGAGGGATTTTATTTTTTTTGGTTAATTATGTCACAGATATTATAATACAAGTAATTATATAAGGTCTAACAAAATTAGGTGAAACTATTTTAAGGGGATGATCAGACCATCAAACTGAACAACTTTCTCTATGAGACCGATATCGAAATCGCGAAAAAAAAATCAGCTGTCCCATACATATAGGTCGAGTAGGTTTATATGGAACAGCTGATTTTTTTTTCGCGATTTCAATATCGGTCCCATAGAGAAAGTTGTTCAGTTTGATGGTCTGATCATCCCCTTAAAGTAGTTTCAGCTAGTTTTGTTAGACCTTATATAATACCCTGTATACGAACGCCAATTCGTCAGCAAAATGGTGATTAGGGAAAAGCTTGTTTCAACATTTCTGAATACATATTATATATGATTATTAATTGTTTTATTTTAAGGCTTTATTTTGCCCTGGACATGAGCTGATGATGATCATGATTACTTCTACATATCCTTTAAGCCCTCGCCGGCTTGAACATTCGTTTTCTCGCTTCAAAATAATCTCCCACATTAAACTAAAGTCCCTTGCAAAATCGCCACTCAAACTGCTTATTTTCTTTTGAGAAAGAAACTCACAAACAGCTTTTGAGCGTCCGTATTTTTTTTGCCATTCAAATGAAAAGTTTTTCTCGCTCAGTTCGCAGTGAGCCCTAACAAGATCCGATTAACATCGTATACAGTTCGACTGTCCACTCCGCCATTATACTATTTACTCTTTTTGCATTCTACAAAGCCAACTTGTGAAGCGAGGAAGCTTGTTTTTAAAAGGTTTAGAGATGGTTTAGGATCTTAGGAAGTGAAAGCTTTGTATCTTTAACATTGTATCCTTTATATCCCATGGATCGTTATAAATGTCAAAAATAGAACAATAATAATACGTAATATGTATTATAATTTATTAATTTGTTATTATCCTGATTGAATATCAAAATATACAAACGAAATATTTGTGGGCACAATTCTAGTTGTTCGAGATAAATTCAATACCGACTAAGTTTCTGGGTCCAATTTTCTTTTTTAAATTAAAAAAAATATGTTCCGTGGCAATAGTGAGTAATACAATTCTGCGTCTCCTGAGATTTAAGATACCTACCTAACTACTTCTATTTAAGGCGGTTGCAGAGAGGTCAATTTTATACAAAACTTTGAAGCACAATACGCGTAGACGGTATTAATATAAGTAACTTTGTATATTTGCAAAAATAGTTTGGAAAATCTAGATGCCGCGTAACAAATAATATTTGCAATTTATAAAATAATTACGTAGATATAAAGCTTTGAAATTTTTCATACATAATTTTAAAAGCTTTATATCTTCGTAATTGTATGTTAAAATGTAAATGTTATTTGTTACGCGGCAACTAGATTTTCTAAACTATTTTTCCATGCATAAAATATTACTTTTATTAATTCCGTCTACGCGTATTGTGCGTCAAACGTTTGTATGGACTGAAACCACCTTAAAGTCATCTTTATAAAGGCAAAAAGATATGAAAATAATCAACTTTACCTTTGAAACTTTGTATCAAACATGTTTTTGTGTTACAAAAGAAATCTCAGCTTTAGTAAGGCTTCAGCAAGGATTCCTTCAGCTATCCTAATGCTTATTAAAGTTCCCGCCCGGAGGCGTAGTCAGAAGAAAAAACAGTTAAGTGCAAGTCGAACTTGCTGAATTAGAGTTCCGTAGCAAATCGCAAAGGAAAGTATTTTTTCAAACTTAACTTTTATGTCCATGATATTATATGTTATGCAATGTAGTCATAATTTTTTTTTAATTTATTCAAATAGGTACCTGTAGATATTTTGGCTTAGGTATTTATAATCTAAATTTAGTTTTGTATTCTCCTTGTGGCTATTTTCCTTTTAGAGAAAAAGTTATGAAGTACTTATTGATAAATTAAATACACAGCATTTTTATGAATAGGTACTTCTTTCAAACTTTTTACTCGTGCGGTAAAATTGTTTGTTTTTATTTCCATTTCATCGTCCATAATCATAACTTACCATCACAAATTAATATTCAAGTTTTATAATTTATCGACTTTAATTAGTCTACTTCTTCCTCACTTTGTGTCAAATCCAAACTTTCTAGAGAAGATAAGAGAATCGCATAATTATGACCGACGAACGGATAAACGGCCAACAGTGTTCAGTTTTTCAAATCTTAGTGCGGAGTACTAAAAAACCTATTTTCTTTTATTCTCAACAAAAGTAATTTATTTTAGTAAAAGGCAACGTTCCTGTCGTGGAAATGGGTCACTATTTCTTCTTTGTTTGTATTTCAAACAAACTGAAAGCGTAGTTTTAATTTTAATGTAACTTACTCCTGGTTTGTGAAATAAATTACATTTTCCCTTCAAGAGAATGAGACACCTTGATGGAAATGTAATTATTTTCGTTTAAAGAAAAATTGGTATCTTATTAAGGTGGTTGTAGAGGGGTCAATTTTATACAAAACTTTGACGCACAATACGCGTAGACGGTATTAATATAAGTAACTTTGTATATATGGAAAAATTGTTTAGATAATCTAGATGCCGCTTCACAAATAACATTTGCAAAATAATTACGAAAATATAAAGCTTTGAAATTTTTCATACATCATTTTAAAAGCTTTATATCTTCGTAATTATATTATAAATAGCAAATGTTATTTGTGACGCGGCAACTAGATTTTCTAAACTATTTTTCCATATATAAAATATTACTTTTATTAATTCCGTCTACGCGTATTGTGCGTCAAACTTTTGTATGGACTGAAACCACCTTAAACTAATTTCTGGAACTAAGGTGAAGCTGTGGACTTCTTACCCGACTGCGTGCGCGACGCAAATGAAGCTTAACTGTATTGGAGCCCATGAAGAGGGTAATGTTTTTGGTCTAAATTATTCAATTATACTGGGAGTAAGTGTAACAAATCACTGGACTAGGTAATATTTTAAGGAGGAGAATTTTATTTTACCATCAAACTGAACCGTTTTCACTATCGAGCCAGAATCAACAAAAGCTGATATTTTTTACTTAGTTTGTTTTCAACTTTGTCTCCATTGTAAAAGTTATTCAGTTTGATCTAAATAGGGATGGTAGATAAACAGGGGATAGGTAGGATTTACCTACCCTACGTACAGCCTACAGGTACCAATTACCTTTCAAGGGTGCAAGTGTAAGCCAGGTTCAATTTTAGCCGAATCAGGAACAAATGTACGTACAATAATTACAATTTCACATCCCATTTCGCAATCCTCCAGCTCCAAGGGAATGAGCAAACTTGAACAAAACACAAGTGGCCCATTTTCCTTCTAAAATCCGTTTTAATTATCTCCGACTCATTAATTAAAGTCCAGATTGAGTCTGAGTCACGGTATTAGATATTTAAAACAGCCAGCGAAATGAGATTTAGGAAGGAATCCGTCAGTTGTTTCTGAGGCATTAATTAGCTTCTAGGAAGACGTAACAGAATTTTAAAGGAGGTTTAATTAAATAAAATTTATTGAGATAGTTACGTGAAGATTATTAAAATTTACCGAGGGAGGTGGAAGACTCTATGAATTTACCAACAAAAGGTCAACTAAAATTTTTCACATATCAAGTATGTACATACTTTTATTCAGCAAACGTGTGTTATTCATCAAAATCTTAAAAGTAATCCTGTACATACCAGGGCCATATAAACATGACAAGGCTCAGTCGTACCATTTAGGTACAGGAAAAAATCAAATACCTTCACTAACTAACTGTACTATTCTTCTTCTTATCATGTCGACTTCAAATTCTGAACAAAGTCGCTACATAGTACCTTGCCAAACTATTGAATAAGCTAATTCCTAAAAATGGCGCCTTTTTTTCCCCTTTTTTTTAGCGCAGCCATCAATCAAACTTGAACATTATAGTTCAGAATAAAGTTACAAACAAAACTTGTTATTACAAGGATTATTATCTTATCTTATCTAATCTTATATCTCTAAACTCGGAGATATATAGGCTTGAAACTATTCAAGAACGAACTACCTAAAATATTCAAGTTTATGGCCGTGCCAAAAACGACGGTAAAAAAAAAGCGCCATCCTTCGATACGAAACCCGCATTGTCTTTTGATACTGATATTGTTAGGTGGTGGTTTGCCGTGTGGTGTCGGCTATGAATAGCACCATCCCATTTCCTCCCGTGGGTATCGTAAAAGGCGACTAAGGGATCTACTGAAGGATGGGCAGCAGCATCCTCTGAGTACTCACATTGATTCGATCCAACTGCGATCGCCAACCCGCCTGCCAAGCGTGGCGATTATGGCCATTTTGGGGTAGGCTTAATGGCTGACATGATGATGATGATTGTTAGGTGCGTAAAAAACAATGTTCTTAAATCAAACCCTATAGTTTGAAAATGATGGTAAATTTTGGGATTTTTGGGAATCTCCGTAGCAAATAAAATACCAGCTAATATATCTATATAATTTATGTACATTTATGTATCTATGTTTGTCAAAGCAAAATTAAAAGATTTCCATAGTTAATACTCCAAATAAAATGAGACAACGATCTTTTAAAAATCACACAACTTCCTGCCTTCAGAATTTCAAACAATATTTCATGATCTTCCAAACTGCCAATTATGTATTGTCTTGCTCTAAAACATTTACTATTTCGGTTTGGAAGATTGCGGGTTCAAGTCCCGCCGAAGACTTAATTTTTCAATCTTCAATTTTTTTTATTATATACTTCATTAAGAGTATTATAAGACAAAAATGTGTACAGAATATTTTCAATTGAGATTCTTAACACGACGAGCCATTGTAATATTATTGTTCCGTTGACGTGTTTGAGATCCTGTACTCAATATTATTAAAAATTCCTTCAGACTTCCCTCTGGGCTTATATTAAACTCAGGCAGCGTATTCTATTATTATTTTGTTCCAAAGAAATAAACCATGAAGATAACATTACATAACTTCGAAGAAAACTAAACGCCAAATGTTGTTCCTGAATAGATGTTACTATATAAGGTCTAACAAAATTAGCTGAAACTATTTTAAGCAGATGATCAGACCATGAAACTGAACAACTTTCTCTATGGGACCAATATCGAAATCGCGAAAAAAAAAAATACAGCTGTCCCATACAAAACTGCAAACATAACTCGAACGAAATATGGGACAGCAGATTTTTGTTTCGCGATTTCGATATTGATCACATAGAGAAAGTTGTTCAGTTTTATGGTCTGATCATCCTGTTAAAATAGTTTCAGCTAATTTTGTTAGACCTTATATAACCATCCAGAAAGATGGTCAACGTTATAGTATTTGTCTTTTAATGAAGCCTACTGTCCTCTGCTGGACAAACGAATTTGTTTCTCTAATCCTACATATTGTGTGCAAATATCATCCGAATTGTGAGGAAGTGTTTCAATTTGATTCTCGTCATTTTCTGGGTCTCCCTCGACGATGAGTTTGGATTCTATCTGAATTCATGTGACATACATTCAAGACCAAAGCCTGCAATATGAAATGTATGTCCATATTGTTATAGTTACCGACTTACGTACTTCTTGTACCAAACCACAGATATAAATGCTGACTGATAAACCTTCACGCTGCTCTGTCACCCCAATGTGAAAGTTAGGAAACTTTTGTTTACCATTCGATCATTCAAGTGTGACCCATCACTCCACCATGCGAAGGACGACACATTTGCTCCAAAAAAGCTTTGACGAAAATAAAAGACGAACGATTCTTTAGCAATCACAATGACGATAAGGAAAGCAGAAGGAAAGTAATCGGTGAGTTCCGAAACTATTTATACTGTTGCTGAAGTAAACAGTTTCTTTTCCATATCACAAGTCCTCTGATAGATTGATTTTGTCTAAGTCATAAATACGAAAATGGATTAAATTGCAAGACTTCGTACGCAAATGTTTGTATTTGCCATAGGCAGCGCCAATTAGACGTGCCACACGGATACCCGAATTCCTAATCTGGGCCTCTACCAAGACATTCGAACTTCGCATTTGCGTGAACGTTTTCGTTCCAATGTCAACTCTATTACAATAAAGTTCGGACCGAAAAGGTCTCGAAATATAGAAAATCGAAAGTCCGGGTACAGGGCCAGGATTGTGATTAGTATATGATTTAATACCTCCGCAATTCCGAATGCAATAAAATTATGGACGGGGAAAATCCATACGAAATCGTAATCTTGATTCGGAATTCCGTATATATTTGGCGGACCTTACAGGACGACTACGTTATGACACATAAAACAAATAATACGTACCTAGGAGTCACGTTGCAGCAAGTTTTGCGAGCACTTGTCTTTCGAGTGGTGTTCGCGTGGTTCACGTTTGAGCCTGGCACGAGGCTTCGCAATCCTTCAGCTGTGTTCTCTTAAAAACTAACCTCGAGATTGGGTACAAACTACTTGACACTGGCGGAAATGTAGTGTTAACATACAAGCAAGAGTCCATTTAGGCAAAATAACTTTGGAGTCCCTCAAGGTAGTGTGCTTGGCCCGCTTCTATTCCTTATATATGTGAATGATCTACCAAATGTCACTACACATAGAAGCATCTTATTCGCTGATGACATATCAGTGATCGTGACAACAAATAAAAAGAAGACAATAATCGAACATGAACACGCTATAAATAATGTAATTATATCAATAATAAATTGGCTTAATAATAATAATTTACAAATTAATCTTGACAAAACGAATTATATACATTTTAGCAATCCTCATTTACAATTAAATATTAACTATCACGGACAATTTCTCTCGAATGCAATTAAGGTTACTTTTTTAGGTGTAATTCTTGACGAAAATCTGAATTGGAAAAATGAAGTAGAAAATATATGTAATAAAATTAATAGGTTTACCTTTGCCCTCTATAAGTTAACGAAAACTGCTACAAGAAACGCAGCATTTATGGCGTATTTCTCCTATGTAGAATCAGTTCTCCGCTATGGTCTTATTATCTGGGGTAATAGTACTGATATGTCTAAGGTATTTATTGCGCAAAAGAAGTGCATACGTGCAATTTGCGGTATAGCTCCAGACGTATCTTGTAAGCCTCTTTATAAATCATTAAAAATCTTACCCCTACCCTCTTTATATATATTTGAGGTGGCAAAATTTGTCAAGCAGCATACATACCTGTTCAAAAAAACTAAAGATGTTTACCCTAGAAGCACTAGAAATCGTGAAAGGCTTGCACAGGATACTGTCCCCAAAAGTACACGGTTTCAAAAAAATTGTTACTCGATGTGTATATCAATATATAACAAAATACCGGAATCATTCAAAGAACTATCCTTTAATAGATTTAAAACAATGTTATACAATTGGCTAGCTCAGTATTCTTTCTACTCCGTGCAAGAATTCTTGAACTATGATCAACTGGCCTAAGTTTGCGTCTAGAATAGGTACAATGATGGTCTAAGGAGTCCGAACTAAGTGCATAACTATTATTACTACAATTTATTAGAAAGAAAGTGCAATGTTAAACACATTTTTGACATTATAAATTTTGACATTATACATTATTGACATTATAAATATATAATGAGTATCTTAAATTCAATTAATTATTCTCTTTGCTATGTTAATATTTGCATGCTTTTGTAAATGGCTGAATCAGGAGATCATGTATAATTGTTACTAATACCTACAATATTGTTTACCCTGTTCAAAAGCAAATAAATGATTACTGATACTGATTACTGATACTGATTACTGATACTGATTTAATTATAAGAAAAAAAAATACATACCAACTACACTCGTTCATGAATCACCTTCACATTTGCCTAATAATTGTTGATGCATACCAAATACCATTAAGTGATGTATTCATAAGACCTCAAGCGCGTGTATTTTTTAAACCTTTAAATCTTTGTGAATGTGTCGTTGGTGTAAATAAACAATTAATCACCTCGGTGTATATCCGTCCGTCTGTATGTAACAGGAATTTTTTCTACTCATTCTCTATCTCTTTTAGTTAAACTCGTTGCGTGTTACAGCACCAGTTTAAAACCCACGGGTTTTCTGGCTTGTCTTTTGGTATGAATAGTCATCATTTTCCTAGTATACAAAATTTCCGATAAGAAATCTCCTGTGCTCTTCTCCTCTCCTGGTACTTCTCAATGCTTATTATCCTTTTATCTTATGTTTAGGACACGATATTGCAACTCGCACTTGGCCGATTTTCTTTACAAAGGAGGTACATGTTTGATGATTGTTTGGTGTACCTGGTGGACCTACTAATAGGACAAAATAGTTGGACCACGAGAAAACGCTGGAATGTCAGGCAGGCCAGTGCATGATAAACAAGCACTCTTCTGGTTTACATTTCTACATTCGCACACAGTAGACGTGTCTGCACGACAGCTCGAGAAGCGATAACTACGAGCGCGGTTAATTTTCTTAAACACGTGGGCTGTGCGTCATTACTGCTTGATTAGTATATTTTAAGACAGCACGAAACTTCTTTTTCACGTGTTCGTTCATAATTGTTAGATGGGTGTGATATAATACAAAACATTTGTAACTAGGGCAAACAAAATACATTGTCTTTGCCATAGTTACAAATAAATACGTAGATAAATGATAACCACAATCATCTTGAATGTTCGCATGAAAAGATTTCATTCCCCCTTTACATTCTATCAAAAAAACTATTACAATGAACAGTTTGACCCTAAAACCCATTACTCCACTGTCAACACCAATCTTTAAAAAACTGCACTCGCTAAATTGAATGGACTGCACTCAACTGATAAGTAGCGGGTTCAATTCCCGACCACGAGAACCTGTTATGCACGAATAAAACTGAAAGTTTAGGATATATTTACTATTTGAATAGAGTATTTGCACATACGTTCTACATGGCGGGGGTCGGCCGCCTGTTACACAGGATTTGTTTACCAAACATAAGGTTTATTTTATATGCTTGTTGTACTGTATAGGTACGTCTTAGCTTACCCTCCTGCGTACATCTGTACTTCACGTTAGGACATAAGAAATAATAAAATCTATTGTTAGTTTTTTAGTTGCCAACCAAAACACCAACAATAGATTTCATTATTTCTTATGTCCTACGTGAAGTACACATGTCTTAGGTACGCAGGAGGCTATATGCCATACAAACTTTAGGGGGTGATTCCGATTCAGACCATCAAACTGGACAACTTTCTCAGTCTGAAGCACCCTTTAAATAAGAGGATATAATTTGTACGTCGCTTCATACAAAACGAAGTTCCGTCCTAGTTTGAACGTTTTAATAACTAATTAGTAAAAAAAATGTTTTAACACAATTAAGAAACCAATATATGTGCTTTACATTTGTCAATATACAGGGTGTAAAATTAAATGGAACTCTTACTTAAAGGGGTGCTTCAGACCATCAAACTGAACAACGTTCTCTATGGAACCAAAATCAAAATCGCGATTAAAAAATATGCTGTCCCATACATTTCAGACGAGTTATGTTTGCAGTTTTGTATGGGACTGGGACAGCGGATTTTATTTTCGCTATTTTAGTGTTGGTCAATTCGTCCAAATGTTGGTCCTTGTTGGTCCCAAAGTAAAAGTTGTTCAGTTTGATGGTCTGAAGCAACCCTTTAAGTAAGTGTCCCATTTAATTTTACACCCAGTATTAGTTTCAAAGTTAGTGTGGCTCAGCCATACAAATCTTAAATTAATCCTAGCATTGAAAGTATTATATTTTAACGGAAATCTGACAAATGTATAGATATGGGTTCTTGATTATGTTAAAACCTTTCTTTTTTACTTTTATTACTAAACTAGCGACTCGCCCCGGCTTCGAACGGGTACAATGCTGATGTATTATATACATATGAACCTTCCTCTTGAATCACTCTATCTATTAAAAAAAACCGCATCAAAATCCGTTGCGTAGTTTTAAAGATCAGATGTGCCGCGTCTTTAGCAGCAGACCCGTACTGCGTATGACAAATCTTATGTTACTATTAAATTTTGATTTCCAACGATATTTTACCTTAATAATGATGATGCTTCGTCGCCGTGTTCGACATCAGCGACAGATTATGGCTGTTGACTTTGAGAGCTTCGTTGATGTACTGTCAGATGGCTGATGTTCACTTTTAAGTGCATCCGCACAGGCTCTGGATGGCCGCGGGTGGTCTGGCTATAAGTTCATCGCGCTTGACTTCGAGATTAGCCCTACACTTAGCCTCAAAGCAAACACATTATCCTGAACAGTGTGCCTCCATCCTGGTCGATCTTTAGCAAGCTCCTCCTAATAACTAGGCCATTAATATTAGTATGGTGGCGGGAACAAACTTTTAACCTAACAAACGGAACCTAAATAAGCAGGAATCAAAATAGTTTTCGTCGACAAACTTGGGTGTAAAAGCGGCCCTCCTAGGTGGGGTCAGTAGCCGTTATTATTTATATTTTCCTGGCTCGCCCCGGGTCTGTATCGAGAGGCATTTTATGTTCCTGTATAAAGCTCTTGTCTCTACAAAATAGGTACCTAGATGTTTGTATGAAAATGTGGAAAAGTTTTATTTCATATTTACATTCTTACGTATCTGCACATAAATTCATTAGAAACTTTAGTAAAACTATCAACTACCTTTTAAATGATGCGTTTACTTAGTAACTATTAAGAATAATCTGTGGTGCTTCCGTGCAATATTGCAGCAAATTAGATACGGGCAAAATGTTCGTATATTTTTCAAAAACAACGTGAAATTCTTGTAGGTATAATGGCTGTTAATAATGGTTTTTAACATTTTAATATCCATAACATCACAAAAGAAGATTAAGAAAGAGGGTACTTAAGCGATTTCATTAAATTTTTTCATGTCCCTCCGTCATACATTTTTGTACAGCAAATAAGAGGCTTATGCGAGAATTTCATATTCTTTTGCTTGTGTAATGAGTAATGTGCCTATACATTTAAATAACCGTGGGATATATTCACGAGAATCTTGTATTGCTGTAAGTTTTCACACATTAAAACATTCTGTTTTTTTTTTTCAATTTAAAGATTGTAAAATTTGTCTCGGGTGGGATTTGAACCCGCACTCTTCCAAACCGGGAAACTGCGTTATCCAATTTCGCCACCGAGCCCGCTACCCAGAGAACGAAATTTTCAATCTTTTGCATCTTAAGGGGACGTGAGCGCCATCTACTGGTAGTTATTACAAACTAACCAACCCGCAAGTCCAGCGTCCATTCTGTTCTTTATCAAAAGAACTCTGCTAGTGGCCAGCTGTTGATTCTAAACAGATTCTATTTTGTGGGAAATATGTAGAACCGTAGATAGGTTTCTTCTTATTGTATCTTTGTGTAGGTAACATTTAGTAAAAGGTAGAGAACATTTTTTAAGAAATAAAATACAATAGAATACAGCGACTAATTTTCATACAATACAGCTCATACTGACACGAAAGAAAAAGAATACAATAGATACTCAAACATTATTTCGGTCAAGACGTGGCAGAAAAAGTGTTTTTGTTTTGTCAAACTGTAGCTACCACTAAACTATAATTTAAAAATTCGCAGACAGCGAAAGAGACACAATAGAACTTTTATTGTTATCACTGCTATAGCCGGTCATTCCATTATTAAACTTTAAAATTCTAAAAGTTAACCTTTCCACAAAAACAACCTTAAAATGTAGTTGTAGCAAAGTTTCTGACCATCTCGAAAGGATTTACGTTCTAGATATTATGTAGGTATGTGCCTGCCTCTGTATGTGATATAAGTAAACCTTTGATTAAATTAAAATAGCAAGATACGTGACTAGCCTATAGCGTATGGACCGCATAAATTGAGCCCCCGTCGCCTTATCTACATTGCGTGATTGAGATACTTTTTTTTATTTTAGGCGAGATAAAGGTACCACAATACCTTCGCGTGCTTAAAAATCGTTGTACAAATCATTCAAAAAGAAAAAACAAATCACACGGCGTTACTTTTAATCATAACTACATGAAAAGCAAGTCCATTTTTCGAGTGCGTAATGCAAGAACGTCACCAATCTTCCGCTATTTTAATTTTATCAAATAAGTAAACTGATAAAAAAAATTCATACATCTAGGTCTTGTAAACTCACTAAGTTGCTCAATTTACTGTTCTATTCATTGATCATGACTATCCCGACGCGTACAATAGTCATATCCACTCTAGTGGTACCTCTGGAAACAGCGAAGCTCTTCTTTAATGTTCCCTTTTATACGTATAAAGGAAAATTAACCGCGAAAAAGTTCAGCAACTTCGTGTAAACGCGTTATTAATATTTTCATTTGAGTGCCGACGTTTTGGTAACCTTTTGTTTTGCGACCATTCTCTTAAGTGCGGTTACGCGGTTATTCTTACGAGAGAGTGAGTTGAGATGTAATTTGTAAAGTAAATTCCTGTATCATACTTTCTGTGGATTAGCAAAATTGATGCGGCTTTGGACTTGGTACTTACAGTAGACCTGTCATGAGTTTGCACTCCTATTTTCGTGTTGAACTGCGTACAGCACCCCTAGTGATTACTGTGAGAACTGATTTAGACGTACAAAATGCGCACCGTAACTACTGTAGGTAGTACCTACCTATACAACAGTGTCAATTAATGGTAGGCTCGCGTACAGTGAAGTGAAAGAATGCATGTTATTAAAAGAATTGGGAAAACAACTAAATATCAGACTTATTTCCGTTACAATCAAAAAACATTACCTCCCTTCTGGGGCAGTCGGATAAAAAAGGTTAACTGGAGATTAGCAAAAACATCTGCATCCATGGAATTGCACTACAAAACAAATAAATAATTATTAATCCAATTAAAGTTTAAGAAATTTGAGACGTCAGGAGTGATACTTATGTATATATGCACGTATCCTAATTCATACTTGAAAGTAGATTTTGGCATCACTTTCGTAATCTACTTAGGATCTGTGGAGTGACACGTTCAAATCAGCAGTACAAAATGTCAAAAATTATGCATCATTCGATCATGATTTTGATTCTCCCGATTCAAAAATAGCACTTCTGTAACTTTCCAAAATAGCATTCAATCGACGTCGCTTTATTGATTGGTTCGAACACTAAGACTCTAGCTAGCAACTTTCAGGACTAACAAAAGAAATTAATTTTATAAGCTATTTTAAAATCACAAAGCTTTAACATAAAAATCTAGTTTCCTAAAACCCTCAACATCCCATCTACAAAGGAAAGCGAACAAAGGCATTCTATAAAATTAAACGAAGTTAAGAAGTTTGATTATTTCGCGATTTCCCCCGTAAAGAAATCCTTGAAAGCTTAACTTGATTACGTGACTTTGGGCACAAATCTCATTTTGGAAATATATTATACCGGCTTAGAATGTTTTTATACTTATTTTATTTTTTCACAGTTTATGAATCAATGGCTACTTTCATAAAATATAACAATAAATGTTGATAGAATAAAAATTGTAAAACTATTATAATAATGTAGCAGAAGTGTGTCTGTACATTGACGATATTTACGAGAAAAAGATTACGATATGGTTATTAGGTATCCCTGACTCCAAATCAACCTTTTCTAGAATTTTGTGTGACTGTCTGTTTGTTTGTAACATCATCATGCAAGCCAAAGCCTAAAAGCCCCCTCGGGGAACCCTACAAACAGGACCCTTTCAAACTATACGATTCTAGAACGCCAGTAAAGAACTTCACCCCCGGAAATATGTAGATCTGTGGATGTCCTTAATCCTTACTACGACTGTGACTGTTTTTGCATTAAATGAGTAAGAATGTCGTTACGGCGATCCTTGGGGTGAGCTATATCCAGCAGTGGACCTCCATCGGCTGAGATGATGATGATGATGATAATAATAAAAATCTAATAAAAGTCAATAAAATTTTACGTCTCAAAATATTACCAATTAAATTTTTCTACACTTATGGCACAGAATAAATACTAGTTCTTCTTCTTATCGTGTGGGTAGCAAGCCCTGGTGTCAGAGTTTTTTCAAACCGCCTTACGGCCTCTGACGTGGTTTTTATGTAACGACTACTACCACCAGAGATAGTAGCCGGGACCAACGGCTTAACGTGCCATCCGAAGCACGGAATCACATTTCTTTTTAGACAATCAGGTGAATCAGCCTGCAATGTCCTAACCAACTGGGGAAAAACGCACAAAGTGACATTTCACTAGGTGTCCCCTGTGGGAATCGAACCCACGACCTCCGTGTCGAGAGCCAATGCTCTTAACCATTAGACCACGGAGGCAGCAAATACTAGTACCTTATGGTTTCTACCCTATGCAAACAAACCTTGTCCTGTGAACTTTTCAAAATGTCGGTTAGGAGGATAGCGAGATGCAATTCGAGGTGCAATAGTAGGGGTAGTGGATATGTCAGAAAAAGAAGGCTAATTGTGCGTGCGATTAAATAGCCTGCACTCTTGGAATAGACATGGAGACACGCTGTATTCCTTTTGATGTATCGCGCGCGAGCCCGACCCTTATTACCCGACTGCGCGACGAAATGTGTTTTTTGTATCTTTTTATTATTCAACGAACGAGTGCTTTTGGAAAAGTCTGTCAAGATAGTTGTCATGATAAGGTTTTAATGATTCAGAATTAATATTATTCTCGATACGTTTGGTTTCTGGTTAAAAATAGACAACCTAATTTTTTCCCTTCAGTGCCTTAGGAAGTTTCGTGGTGATATGGCAAACGCAGGAAGTTGGTATAGGTAAGTACCTATAGGCAAAGGTTACTAAAAGGTTAAGGCACTTATCATCACTCGATATGTCATTCTATTCTTAAACCAAACTAAAAGTGAACCTTGATTCGTAAAAGTTTATGTATAAAATAGCAGCCCTCCGCAGACTGAAGCGGTGAATTCAGACAAACTGAACAACTCACTATGAAGCCTACCACAGGAAACGCGAAAAAAATCAGCTGCTTCATACAAAACTGCTGTACCTACCGTACCTACCCGACTATAGACAGCTAATTTTTTTCCCATTTCCTGAGGTTGACTCAATAGTGAAAGTTGTTCAGTTTGATGGTCTGAGTTCACAGTTTCAGTTTGCGGAGGGCTATCCCTTACTCCGCCGATGGGGCCGAAAAGTTCTCGAGTGGCAACCGCGTACCGGAAAGCGCAGCGTGGGTAGGCCCCTCACACGGTGGACCGACGACCTGGTGAAGGCGGCGGGAACCCGTTGGATGAGGGCAGCGCAGGACCGGTCGTTATGGCGATCGTCGGGGGAGGCCTATGTTCAGCAGTGGACCTCCATGATGATGTTGATGATTTAATTATAAGACCAGTGGCAGTGGAAACGGCTGGCACGTGGGGGACAGAGGCTAAACAAAATTTTTTTGAGATTATTTTATTATATATTATTGTTACCTTGTCTGAAAGAAAAATTTTAGGAATTAAAAAAAAATATAAAACTAAGAAGTAAGATTTATAGTGTAAATTATAATATGTTTTTATTCCTGCTTTGTATAAGACTTCACAAGAATTGATTAGTACTGTAAATTATAATTAAGAAGTGATTTTATATCACTTTCTTAGAACTCTTTGTTAAGGATATTATTAGCGAAATATTACATTTCAATATAGGCGAGAGAATTGCCAACGTTTTCCAATAAATACGTCTTCATTTAATTAATTATTAACATATTTAAATAGGTTTTCATTATTCCACAATATTGTTTGGATAAGTGGTTCACGCCTGCAGCTTTCCTTCCTATAAACAGTTTTTTGACCTTCTTTTCCGAAAATGTCGTGTATAGGTATGTTGGTACTGGGTTGCGCTCCCCCGCAACCCAGTACCAACATACCTATGCGCGGTACCGACTTTGCCGTTTGCCCGTCCCCCGCACACCGCGCGAGCATAAAATTTAAATTGCAAAAAAAAAGCAGATGTTCCACACTTAACTATAAATAAATAAACTGCACACCTACTCGATCCAAATGTATGGGACAGCTAAATATTTTTTTACGATTTCGATATTAGTCTCTTAGAGAAAGTTGTTCAGTTTGATGGTCTTATTATCCTCTTAAAAAGATCCAAATGTATGCGACAACTAAATTTTTTTACGATTTCGATATTAGTCCCTTAGAGAAAGTTGTTCAGTTTGATGGTCTGGTCATCCTCTTAAAAAACCGTCAGCATATTAAGTTTACATTATTAACAACATTTTAAAAGGGGGTAGTCAGACAACGAAACTAAACAACGTTCCTTAAGGAACGGACCAAAAAACGAGAAAAATGTTTGGACCTCCCATACAAAAGGGCCGATCGATTTTCTATGAGAGGTCCAAAATCTATTTTTTTCTTTTTTCGACCCATCAGTCATGTCCTCGGGGAAAGCTGTTTAATTCATTGTCTGAATGTTAGTACTTAATTAAAAACAAGGGTCGTGTATTGTGCAATCAATCATAATCAAGGTGATTATGCTTTAAAGAAGAAAGGTGTAGTAAAACTAACATATTATTCAAATTCGCGGCATTGATCTATGTGTAGAAGAGAATAAGGAAACGTATTCCAAATTTCGGGGGTTTAACTAGGAAAGGCTCAAGATCTCATGCCTTTGTAAGTAGGCTTTGCCCGTGCGTCTTGTTAGCGAAATAACTGTGGGTTTAAAAATATGCGTGCAAAAAAGATAAAAATGCGGTTCAATAAGAGGGAATCCTGCATCCCATTCCAAAAAATGTTTTTAAAATTTGTAACCGGTATAGGTTAATTCTTTAAAATGCAGATTTCCTGAGTACCTGGGTGACTTCCAGCATCCCGAACAAGCCGACTCTAAACTCGTACTAGATTTTCGATAAATCGATATCGTTATCAGAATCAGATTTTGTCAGACCTGCATTGTAATTATATTTGAAGTAGAACGCTCTAATATGTAATATGGAAAATTGAATTTCCGGGTAAATAAGATTTTGCGAATTTCGATTTAGAGAAATATGGTTTACCCGACATATTCCAGAAAGTGGTCTGTCTATAGTTTAGACCACGTTCTTGAATGGAGCGACGGACGGCCGAATAAACTGGCTTTGGCATCCTCACCTTCGATTTGCCGACTAGGTATACCATCATGGCAAATCGCCAGAGGATCTACGATGACATAATGTAGGGTTTCTCAAAGGGATTTTCACATGAATATGGATATTAAAGTAGTAGATAACTAGGTAGAATATATGTACGTAGAGCAAACAGTCCAAAGAGGAAGAACCAACAACAACAACACGACATAAAATTCGTAGAAGTGAAATTCTACTCTCAATCTCAACTATTATGATTTGAGAGATTTATGAAATAGGAAACATTACATTACAGTACATATGGTCACGACTATATTCCCTGAGGGGGTAGTCAAAGATATTCTGAAACCTCAGAACATCCACGTTTCACTAGTAACGAAACTCTGTCCAGTGTGACGGGGGGTGAGCCCGTCGTCACTTGTAATGGACATAAAACACGAAAGCATTTACATAAAACGAGGGTTGACCCGCGACTTTGTCCACACAAATTATATACTAGATTTTAAGTCAGATCATTAGCTATCAAACAAAAAAAGTTTCATCAAAATCGGTTCAGTAGTTTTTGCGTGATGCTCGTTCAAACAAACAAACAAACAAACAGACACACAAAAAATCCAAAAATTGCTGATATGGAATCAGGGACACCTAAAAACCATATCGTAACTTTTTTTTTAAATCTTTATTGAAGAGCTTAGCCGTTTTTTTTTGTTAATTAATATCTTCAATGTACAGCCAAACTTTCTGCTACAGTTATAATAGTTTAGATTAAGCGGTAAATAACTGCGCTCTAGTCCTCATCGCCTCAAAAACAGACTCAAAATAAACTAAAAGTGACATAAGGAAAACAAATTAGCAACAAACCCCCCAAAGCCTAGGCCCACCTTTATCTCCAAGATATCGCCATTTCACCGCTCCCCTTGTTTCGGGGATTTTCCGTAAGCTGCCTTAAGCGTAGATGTGAGCGACCAATCTAGGGAGGCCTATTGCCAAGCCACGCTAATTTTGGTTGTTTGAACCGACTCCGAATAGGAGGGAATACTAAAATTAGATTTAATGACGACGAGGATTTAACTATGATTAAGTTTTCATAGATGTACTCGATTTTGGAGAAGTACAATGCAGATTGGTAAACATTCTCATTGGGTAAGGTATAACTAGATACATAAAGTTTGATAAATGAAATTTCGGATCAAAGATTTGTTAGATCGTAGGTACACGGATATACATTAATTTTACAACTTTAATGGGTAATCTATTTTTAATGTCAAAATATATGTTCGCAATGTACGTGAGAACTATTTTATGATAAATCTAAAAAAAAAATTACAAAAATTTTATAAATGGTGCAACATAATGAAACTTTTATGCCCAGGAGTGCGATTTTTGAATCTCATACATTGAACTCTGTAGTTGAAAATTTATAGGGATACGCATTTTTCTACTGCTGATTTGACTTTCAAAAATCACACTCCTGGAGTATGATTTTTGAAAGTCAAATCAGCAGTAGAAAGATGCATATCTCCATAGTAATTTCGACATTTTCAACTGCTAAGCTCAGCGAATGAGATTCAAAAATCGCACTCCAGGTCGTGCACATCAAATTCGATTTAGTACAACAACCTTAGTCACAGAATAGGAAATGTCAAGAACATAAAGCTCTAGCTTATTTGGACGGTTATCCCTACTGTTATATCCTTAGAAGTATACAATATTTACCTCTACATAAAACACTAATTGTTTGCCAGTGCCAAGCGCATTATATTTGTGTTCCTGATCAAAGACATGACAGGTAGGCTTACTGTTGGCGAAGGGGACTTTTATAGATTTTTTATATTCTCCCTTTGTACCACTTTGTGCATGCAGTCGAGCGTTATTAAATTTGTTTTTCTATGAACATATTTAAGTTGTTACGCAACTTTGTTTTGTTTCTATAAAATAACACGGCAAACTGTTAAAATGTCTTTCTACTTGTTAATATTTTATGTCAAAGTTATGTGTGTTTTTTTGAGTATGGATAATTATTACTCCACTGTGCCTATTGTTGCAGAAACTTGCCAAAGAAGGAAAAGATGCTCGTCACCTAGAATACACATACATACACATATTTAATTATGTAAGTACACCGGAAGTAATTAGTTTGAAAATCGAAAACATAAAAATTACAAAATGAAGCAAACAAAAGGGATAAAAATGGCGCATTTTATTATCTAAGATTGTCAGATAGTGGTTACGTGGTTATTTATTATTGTGTGTATGCACTCATTATTATTATTGTTGGTAATTATTGTTATCGATAAAGAATTAAACTAATTTCCTAAATAATATTATTTTGTAGTCAAAGTAACTGACCTTTTTATTGCACTGTTTTTAGTGTCAAAGAGAATGGAATCACTACGTTTTGAGAGTCTCGAAATCCAAAATAGTATGAAGCTAGGGTATTAAATCTTTGGAGCCCATACAATCTCGGGCATTCGTTCAGAGTGTCGGGGCACTGATTAGTGTGTGATGAAATGACTAACGTCACGCAGCAACTGTGGATCTCCCGCTAAACTCCTTAAGGAGTTTCGGAGACAAATTGTGTATTCTAAAAATTATAAATTTAGATTAGATTATAAAAATTTTGTAAAATTTAAATAAATTTAAAAGAAAAGTGCCTATTTAAATTAAATTTTGTAACAGTTTTTCATTCACGATATAATACATCGGTTGGATCAATAGATGATCGAGGTGACTACGAGAATGCCTGAAGCCAATATACTCTGCTATAACGACAATATTATTAAACCTTTTCATACCCTGCTAAATTCTTTGAAACAACTTCAAAAATTAATAAAAAATTCTAGAACACTACCGCCGAAACCTTCATTCATCCGCTTATGAAACTTTTATCAGACATTCTACGTATGCAAATGTTGGCTGAAGAAGTCTTTGCAAGCCAAGTTGAGGCAAGTAATGCAAGTCGGATGCACATTTGTACGCCTCGAGCCGCATATTGCAGTATGCAAGTTGCATACTAATATTATGCTATTGTTTTGTTCGTATTGATATGAGGTTATCTTGAATTCGCTGTTTGTTCAGGGTTTTGAGAACACATGTGCACTGTTTTGAATATGTTTTGTCTCTGTATTTTGAAAGTTGTTCCTATTCATCTCATCAAGTGTCGTTTGATTTAGCCCCGAAAAGGACCTTGTGACATCATTGTGTTTTTTTTTCATTCTGTGGCTTTCGGTCCTGCTAGGCATATTACCCCCTTCACAAATAATGGCCTTGCCTAATACAGGAGTCGATTGACGTGGATGCTTTCAGGTAACACAGAATACATGGTTTTAATAACGGGGGTTTGAAGATCCAAATTCGCTGCACCTTGAAATCTTTTTTTTCTCTTTTTTTTGGCTTTTGGTTATGTTTATAAATCACGATTACAAAATGTATTTATTTATAATGAAAAGTAAATTTTTTTTGTATTTTTTTATCGGTTTTCAGCATGTTTGAATACAGAGAAAAAAGTTATGAGTTTCAAAAAGTAAATATGAACTGTTACTCGTGCCGGTTTTGTACAAACGGTTTTCAGGATTTGTGTATATTCTGAAATGAACAATTTATTAGTAGAGTATCGATAGCTCTACTAGTCTAGATACTATTATAAAACTGTAACAGGAAGTTTGTCTGTACATTGAAGATATTAACAAAAAAAAAGTTACGATATGGTCTTTAGGTGTCCCTGATTCCATTTCACCAATTTTTGGTTTTTTTGTCTGTTTGTTTGTGTGTTTGTTTGGGTGTTTGTTTGTTTGTTTGAACGAGTATCACGCAAAAACTACTGAACCGATTTTGATGAAACTTTTTTTGTTTGATAGCTTATGATCTGACTTAAAATCTGGTATATAATTTGTGCGGACGAAGTCGCGGGTTAACGCTCGTCTAGATATAATATTACCTATGTATCTTCAATATTAGATCAAAGTGAGATCAAGTTAGAACGTTCGAGACTTAGGTAGGTACTTAGTTGTGAAACTTGAGGCAAGTTGGTACATAAATTAGCTGGAGAGAACTCAGTCAAGTGTTAGCTCACTCAACTATGCGGTCAGATACATTATCTATTTCAACTGTTTCACTGATAACTGGTACTAACCTAACCTAACATTCTGACTTCTGATTTTTTAATAAGAAAAACCGACGAAGAGGTTGTCGGACATGCTCATAAAAGGGTTCCGTTGTTTTACTATTTTTTTTTTTGCGCTATCCAAGTGTAATATCAGTAAACTTCACTAGCACATCTTGTTCAAAGAGCGTTTTTAACGTTATTTTTCAGATTTTCACGCTACGGCATCTGTTAAACAAAATTTTTAAAAACAAAAATACATTAAACTGAACAACTTTCACTATGGGACCAATATCGAAATCGCGAAAAGAAAATCGGATGTTCCATCATCATCATCATAATATCAGCCTATAGACGTCCACTGCTGGACATACGCCTCCCCCAAAATGGGGCAATTTGCCATAATCGCCATGAAGCGATGCGTTTGCGATGGGTCATACTAAACAACAGATCTACTCGAGCTAAATGTATGGGACAAAAGATTTTTTTCGCGATTTCGATGTTGGTCCCATAGTGAAAGTTGTTCAGTTTGGTGGTCTCAACCACCTCTTTAAAAGTTTTAAATGTTTATTTTTACTTTTGTAACACCATGTATAAAGTACTAACAGCTAACATTATTGTGTATTTTCAGAATGTTTACTCCAGTATTTACTCCAGAATGTTTATACTGTCTTCTATCTGCTATCTTTTTTTTTTAATTTTACATACGGCGACAGATCTAGTTATACAAAACCAAAACAAGCTGGCCGCACATCAATCTCCATAGTCATTTTGACATTTTCTGATAACTAAACAAGTGCAGTGATATACACGCATCAGCTTTGAGCTGCTAGTGTATCATATATAATAATAATAATAATAATAATAACTGCTCCTTTTTGATCATTTTTCTGGAAACACCAACTACCTCTCTTCGTTCACCGTTTCCTCTACCCTAAGGTTGTCTGGAAAAAATAGCTTCTTAGCGATAAGACCGCCTTATTTAGTGCCTCTTGTATTATTTTCTCTGTATTTTACTGTTCACGTTTGGGTGTGAAATAAAGAATATTTGATTGATTGATTTTCTACTGCTGATTTGAACGTAGGACTTTCAAAACTCTCACTCCAGTTTTCTTGCGAATGAGACTCTTTGTAGGTCATCATCATCGTCATTCTCTTGTCCATTTCCCATTATTTGGAGTCGTCGCAATATGTCACCCTCTTCCAAACATCTCAACTAACCATTTCGTCGTATAGGTGTCGTATAGTCAAACATTATACGCATAAAGCACCAGTATATGACGAAATTACCGTAATATAACTTTTATAAGTCAAAATAGTCCTATAAATGTATGTTATACGACGAAATTGTTTGCTGGGATCCCTCTATACTACTCTTTGTCGTTATGTAAAGAAAAATACAGAGCATTATTACTAGAAACACTCCCATTTACAAACACTTGCAGTAGCTACTTAAAACGTTATCACATTTCTACATTTCACATATCATGTTGCACAGTTTCAAACAATGAAAACTCAACAAAATCCAACGCTACCTGACGCCAACTAAATGGCTTTTGTTTTCTGAATAAATTGTGCTTTGCTTGTTCCAATGCATCCAACTTGCAGTGTAAATTTAAACAGTACGGAACTGAAAATTAAATATTTCCGTAGTTAAGTTTTGAACATACTGTCAGGCGTGAAAGTTGTGTTTGACGGTTTAGTATGTCAGCCTATATCCAGTTCTTTTACACATTCAGTTACTTTGTATTGAAAGGTCGAAAAAATAATGAAGCTATAAGAGTAGGTAACATGTATCAAAAACTTCCTAATCCAGTCGGTACCTTTCTTAGGGCGTCGGCCCACCGGGCCGCAGGGCGTCCCAAACGACAGTTCGTGGTCTCCACTCTAGAACTCTGACTCCCCAGTGCTTTCACTCATCTCATGAACCGTTGAGAGTCAACTTATTGACTCCAAATGGTGACTTTATAAGAATGACTCTTACAGTGAAACAAAAAAAATAGTTTCACCTTATTTACCAACAAATCGTTTACAGAATTCCCTAAAATGTATTTTATAAAGCCAAAGAGATTCAATCTTCAATTCCTTTGAGGAATGCTGTTTACTGAATTGAACTTGTATCCTTTGATCTTACGGTAGAAATTGGTATAATACCTATGGAACTAAGCCCACAAAATACTACAGTAGAGTATTATTGAAGGCTTTCAAGGGAATTACTGCTGATAATAGTATTAAGAATGTATTTCCTTCGTCGTTGTTTGTGATCTTTATAGTTATTCTGTAATTTGATGATAATATAAGAAAGAACTATTGTCTAATAGATTTTTAGGGTTCCGTACCCAAAGAGTACCACCAATCCTACTCATAAGCCTACACTGTCCTACCTCAAAATTGCTGTTCTTTTTAAAACATAATAGCTAGACGATTGAAATGAAATTTGCACTGAATATCTATGCGTTATTCATCATAACGATTTTCCTAATAAATAATAGTAAAATAATATAATGAATAACGCTCACAGGCACATACATTGTAATGATCCCAAGCAAGCACTAATAGGCTGTTTATTATGGAAACCATACAACAACGGCACGAACATATAAACATCCATGACCGAACCGGGATTTGAACCAAGGACCCTGGTTTGGCAGTCCGGCGTGGTAACCATTACACCAACCGGGTCGTCATGGTACAAGAAACCTGTTTTTTCAAGGTTTTTTGTTTTTGCTCTATCATAAAAACGGTTAAATACATACAAGAGTCTAACTTGGAGTTATTATAGTGCATAGGTACTTTGAAGTAAAACAACAATAATATAAACCGGTTCAGTGTGTGGCCGGTTTGCGCTAAGGATCCCGGAGAAAATACAATTTTAAGGTAATATTTTATGCAGGTGCGGAATCCTCCATGCGCGACTCCGACTCGCACTTTTTTTCCGACTTCGAAATACTTCTACATAGATGCCGTAAAAATCATGTATTTTTTATATTATTTTAAACTCTAAACACGACTTCAATAAAGGTTATTCTTACAAAACGAAATCCAAAGAATTATCCCTAATTCCTGCACTGGAGACTAAATTGCAGTCTTTGACAAAACAAAAGAGTTTTCATTTTCTAGGGAGAGAGGAAAGGCTTAGGAATTGCCAAGTAGTGGAGGACATCTTCTCTAATGAGATATTTATGTTTCGTATTTCGTCTGCATTTTTATTTTGCCCTTCTTTTTGAGCACAGTGTACCTAAAATTGCATAGTAGGCAAACTCTAATTATAGTCACCAAACATTTAGGCAAACTTCCATTGTTATTGAGTATTTATAGTTTTAGAGAGATTGAATAGTCATTGAGTAACGATAAATTGTAGGTAATCAGCTTCTTTAGTCAATTGACATAATTGGTTTTTTTTCTTTACGGGCATAGGCCCACCACACATTCCCACCGCTGTAACTCCTGTAAGCCAGGATCAACAGCGGCGACCATTCACAACACTGGACAATGAAGTCCAGCGAGGGTACATAATAGGTATGATTACACCAGTGGCATCCTTCATTTTAGGCACTGTGCTCATAAATGAATTACGATTTTTTTTTTAAATCTAAAATGCCTAAAGGATTTTATACAGTTTTTTTACAGTTCATTTTTTATCATTAGTTTCAAATACTAATCAAACAGTACCGACACTGTTAGCTTTGTTGCTCTATACTCTTTTTCTTATAATAAACAAGATTATGGTCAGATAAATTACGGCTTTTGAACGCCCTGAACGTTCACCCAGGTAGTGTCTGTACTGTACTTATTATACTGTGACTAAAATCTTTGAATATAAGTTTTGAGTAGGCCGGAATGAAAATATTCTTGTCTTAGTGCGTACTGAATTTAGTTTCAAATATTTTATATCCTAAGACTTGAAACGAACATAAATCACTTTAGAATATCTCAGGAATTCAAATAAAATGTAACACCGCTATTATGCTAATTTATTCTACAATTCGGTAGTAACAATCCAGATAGATTCCGTTTGAGGTAAACCCCAAAATTAAGGGGTGTTATCAGTGGTTCTTGGCCTAAGGATTTATGTGCTCCGAGGGTACGGATGCATTAATATCTTAATTACTTTATAGTTGGGGATCGGAGGTTGATACCGTGGGAGGGTAAATTGTTATCAGATTTATGGCAAGGTCACGGTAGGTATACCTAGTCTATCAACTTAAGGGCCTATGTCGAAAAATAATTGAAGCGAAATGGGCGTGTGATAGCTTATATTACTGCCTGATGCGAGAGAAAGAGATGGGGCGGCGCGCGCGCCTGAAACGACGCAAGCGTAAAACAAACTTTATTTAATTGTGATTGTTCTATTTATGTTGATCAATTCTGCTCTAATCAAACTTTATAAAATATCAATCTCTTTTCTTTTTTATCAAATCTCGTGTTTCTATTATTCACCGTTTAGCAGTTTCAAGCGTTTATCTATAAAGACGGAGGCTACTTTGGCTTGTTTTTCGATCGAGAAAATGTGTCTTAATCGTGTTTTGGCTCTAATCAAAACTTCAATTACAATATGTTCAATTTACACGTGTATCCACAAATCATACTCCTGCTGTTAGTACTTCATGATATAAATGACGCTTTGAAGAATCCAATTTTTTTTACACATCCTCTTAAAATGTGTTACCTATTTAGTTATGGAGGTTTCAGGCAGTCCTGGATTGTCTATGAATCTTCTTTTATTTTCAACAGTTTATAGCCAGCTCCCGTCTCTTAAAAACGTTTGTCTATTTGTATTCGACAACAAGAATGAAACTAATTTAATTAACGATAAAATAAAAAAATTCTGCTGTTTCATTCAAAACTGCAGTGCCTTCTCTTCTCGATTCAAATGTATGAGATATTTTTTTTAATTTTCGGCCTTATCTCCATTGTGAAAGTTGTTCAGTTGGATGGTCTTAACCAACCCTTTAAATACTACTAGGGTTTTACTACACCTTAAATAAAAAGCTTTCGTAAGCACAATTTACTTCGTGACATTTCTACAGTCTCACAACCAAATTAAATACCTCCCTTGCCCGAGGCGCTTGATGAAACATCAACACTGCACAATAGAATAGAAACACAATAGGTGAGTGAACGCGTCGCTTGCTGCACAAGATTTATCCGAGACTTATTACTGGGTACAGCCATAAGTTGCGATGCTCATCCCCCTGTCTGCAGCATATGTGTGATGTGCCGCTAATATGCTGCTCAGTAATAATTCCTTGAAAAAGTTTCTCTCCTTACAGTATCTAATAATAACTGTACATAATAATAACTCACGTTATTTTTAACGTTGATCCTATTTAAAAACTTGTAACTCGAACTGAGATTTTGTGTTTTAGCCCAGTCATTTTACGGTCTGAGCCGGGACTAATTATTAATAGATATTTTTTTTCGGTATAGTATTTAAAAGCAAATTTGAGCTTAGAAATGTATCAAAATTAAAAAAATTTCCCGTCAGCAACAGTTCCAAATGTAAAATTTAGCTATTATCTCGATATAAAAAAACGTGATGGTAATTTTATTTTTTGCACATCTTTAAGGCATTACCATTATACATACTTCAAACATGGTGAAAAGGTTTTGAAAAATACATTCCTATTTTCTAATAAAAACCTCATTTTTTAAATTTGAATGCCTATTTTATTGCTCAAAATTAATGTATATTGTTAAATCTAATACAAATGAGTGCATTCGTATTAATATTATTAATTTAAAAGCCTTCTGGGACTCACAATTTTGATTTCTATGTTACGTAGCGATTTTTTTAAAATATGTTTTCACATAATCTTTTTGTCGCTAAATAGTGCCGGTTACAGTTTAAAAGTCCAATTAATAATTACTTCCCACCTCTCCTAACAAAACTCCGTAAAATGACTGGACTATTTACCTTTCTGATGACCACAGTATTGCACCCTGATCCAAAATTGAACCCTACAACCACAAAGTTCTGTAATTACTACCGTACTACAACATTAAATTAATATGTGGATCTTTCGCTTGCTAATCCAACCGCAAAAACCTTTGGATTTAGAACTCATATTGCTGTGTATTAATTCCAAAGCCGTGTGCCGTCTGATGTCCGGCTTAAAATATCACTAACCCAGATGGGTGCCTTCAAATTTTATTATAACGGATGCCCACACTCTCTTTGATGCCCACATTGTAAGTCGCTACACTAAAACCGCTACGAACAGAGCAGCGATCCAATCATCCGATGCGCAGTGATATAAGTGATGTCATTGCATCGGATCCCTGCTCTGATCGTAGTGGTTTGAGTATAGCGAATTTACGTGGCGTAATTTCGGTGGTTTCGAGAAAAAATTACGCGTCCAGGAGTGCGATTTTTGAAACTCATTTGTTGAACTCAGCATTTGCACTAGAGAACATAATTAAGGTAAACGCACACGTCGAAATCAATTATAAACACTATAATAATAAAAAAAAAGAAAAACGTCCAAAAGCGGCATTTCCTGGTTTCTCCGTCAAAAGCACGCGTGTGCAGGTCTTTATTAGCGGGGTTTGAACAAAAAGACGTTACCTACTCGACGCGACGACGCCTGCCCAACTTTACCTATTTCCGTTCTAACTCACGAACTCACGATTATCTCACTATACAGGGTGTAAATTTAAATGCTTTAAATACTTGCTTAAAGGGATGCTTCAGAGCATCAAACTGGGACCAACATTAAAATTGTGAAAAAAAAATCTGCTGTTCCATAAATTTTGGTCTTGGTAGGTATTTCCACGGGCGGAGTGTGTAGAGTAGATGATCTCATCTGTGAATTGTCACGCACATACCACCGCGCCTGGTAGTAGTGACCTATCGAAAAAAAATCCTATCGTGTGTGTGTGTGTGCATTTACGTGCGCAGGAGATATTAGTGTGCACAAGCGCGCGCAGACGCATGTGCACACACTCGTCATCCCTCTTCTGATCCCAGTGGAAAGGAAAACCGATACGACCGGAACAAGGTTTGGATGTGTCTGGCCGAGGGTATACGGTATACGCCCTCTACGCCCTAGACCTTCCACCTTGCCTTGCTGAACCGCGAGGTCCGCCAAACCCATTTCAGATCTGCGGTGGGTCGCCTGCCTTCTCCACCGGGACAGGCTTTATGCATAAGTGGGAGGGATCCGCTGTTTACGTCTAGCTACTAAAGCACCAGGCCACTCTTCCAGATCTAGCGGGTGCATGCACTACCTACAGCTTCGATCTTGGAGCCACTGAAGTGAGATTATCGGGTGCCGATGGTCATTGGGGAACCACAGCCCAAGGAGGTTCGGGTGGTGGAATCCCAAAGGTTTTTCCGCTAGATACCCTACTCATATACCCCTATCGTACTGCTGAGGCGGTCAGTAGTAAAAGGGGTAAAAAATTACCCATGTTACTACAAGTTGTACTATTGGTAGGAGGTACGACAGGTAAATAAAGGATCGTAGCGGTATTGGTGACAAGCCGTCACATTAGCAGTTTTCATTTCGACACTTTACGAAACTGGTCAGTTTCAGAACTGGGGGCCGATCGAGCTTATTTATAACATTGAAGTTCAATTCTTATCCAATTTCAGTTGTAATCAAATTGCAAGCCAGTTACTATTCAGCAGTGCCGAATTCCGTATCGCGCTAAACTTAACTTATTTACTATTAGATTGACTGCAGTACAATTCAGTTACGAACGAGAACACTTCTTGCTGTCAGATGATTAGCGCTATACCGAACCGAATATGAAAAACTTCTGTTGCGGTAGCGTTAGCGCGGTCGGCCTTCTGGTTTTGTACCTACCCGGATTGTATGAAGCTTTGTCTATTTTGCCAAGGCCAAACGCAAGCCCATGACATTTATGAAATGCCTACTATTAAGAATTAACAATTTTCATTGTTTATAAATCTCGATGCGAGAAACAACAATCGAGTGCGACCCATAGTAACGCTAAACGAATTATAACGTGCATTCCACTCACGTGCTCACGTAACTGAAGCCTTTGTTTTTGTTCGGATGCAGTTAATGAACATTTCATAAATTTTGTCACTGACACACTGTGCAAACTAGCGAGTAACGGCTTGCATTAGCGAATACATAAAATTAACCATACCTAAATTATATCTGTGAGGAACAGGAACTTTGGTACAACTATCCTAGAACTATACAGGATGTTAGGGTAAACAGTTGCTTTACTTTAAGGAGTGATTGTACCCATGATACTGAACAACTTTTCATAAGAAACCTATAGGAAATTCGAGATTTTTTTTTTGGCTTTACAAAAAAACGATCAGCTTATTGCATTTAGTATTGAAAGTCAGATATTTTTTTTGCGAATTTCCTATAGGTTTTTAGGTACCCCTCAAAGTAATGCTGTCAACCCTAACACCCTGTATACTATTACCTATTATGTGCTACAACCATACCAACTATTTATTTTTAGTAGTTGTAGAGGAGTGCGATTTTTGAATCTCATACATTGAACTCAGCAGTTGAAAATGTATGTAGATACGCATCTTTCTACTGCTGATTTGACTTTCTAAAATCGCACTCCTGGAGTATGTTTTTGAATGTCAAATCAGCAGTAGAAAGATGCGTATCTCCATAGTAATATTGACATTTTCAACGGCTGAGTTCAAAGAATGAGTTTAAAAAATCGCACTCCATGTCATCCGAGTACAAGCGTCTCTTAACTAACAAATATAAAACATAGTAACGTTTCGATAAATCGTAAACCAACAATGACTACAATACGACATTCGTGTTTTTTTGGAAATGTTATTTTATTATTTAGAAATAAAAAAAATATTATTGAGGGACATTGAAATTGGGAATTTTTAAAACGCGATAGCAGAAGAATTTCACATGTAGTTAATATTATTTATAGTAGACTTATTCGTTTGTCATCCCCACGCAAACAGCGTTCTGTACCTAAATGCATTCCTCGTGAAATGCGAGGCATGGCGATGAAGGGCCTTTGTCAACAAGATGACAGCTATTCGCGGCATTCCCACATATTTTGACGCTTGATATTAGGGAGCTGGTAGATACCAACATGTTACTCGTAACATCCACAAGTAAGGCTAAACAGCCACTAACATTGTTGTTTCGAAATAATATAACAAAACAGAAATACCTTCTCTAAAGGGTCAGGGAGATATAACAAAACACCCTAGTAATATTTAAAGAAGTGGTTTAGACCAGCAAACTGAACAACTGTGACATATTGAGAGGTCAAAAAAATCTGCTGTTATTTTGAGTCGAGTCGGTCGGTAGGTATTAGGTTGCCTGAAACAATCGTTTTTTTATCTTTTTCTCCATTTTTTTTAAATATAACATGGGTGTTTCGTTACCTGGTACACCCTGTATATTGAATAAAGATTTGGACTTTGAGTTCCTGACTTCACATTAACAATAAAAACTTAAAAATCCTCTTTCTTGGCCTTGATTGTACAGAATAGTTAATTAACAATTTGATACGTACGTACGTTGCTAAATCTGTATCTTCATTAGCCTGTATACGTCCCACTGCAGTGCATATTTAAAAAAAAAACCTTTTTTTCTCATTAAAGTTAATCTTATTTAAACATTTTTGCATTTTTAAATAAAATAAATATTTTTTTGAGTGGTCATATACCTAACTACCCAACTAGCAATTTGGTCGTATAGGTGTCGTATAGTCGAACATTAGACGTAAAAAAGCACCATAATATAACCAAATTACCGTAATATAGCTTTTATAGGTCAAAATAGTCATATAAATGGGGGCCTAATACGACCAAATTGTTTACTGGGTAAGTGGTCAAATCCAGAAATGAATCCTTAGAACTGGTCTTACCAAGAAGTGGTCGAATCCAGAAATGGTCATATCTAGAAGAAGGCATTTTAGGAAATGGACACCGAACGCCTGAACGCACAGGCCTACCCTCAGGGAATGTACGAGCCGTTAGTCCACCACGCGTGTCTAATGCGAATTTGTAGACTTCACATACGCATCAGAATTTCTTCAGCGTATGCAGGTATGCTCGGAGTTTCCCTGCGAGATCGAATCAGAAATGAAGAGATCCGCAGAAGAACCAGAGTAACTGACATAGCCCAAAGAATTGCTAAACTAAAGTGGCAGTGGGCAGGGTACATTGCTCGCAGAACTGATGGCCGATGGGGCCGAAAAGTTCTCGAGTGGCGACCGCGTACCGGAAAGCGCAGTATGGGTGGCCCCCCACTCGGTGGACCGACGACCTGGTGAAGGTGGCGGGAACCCGTTGGATGAGGGCAGCGCAGGACCGGTCGTTATGGCGATCCTTGGGTGAGGCCTATGTCCAGCAGTGGACGTCCATCGGCTGAGATTATGATGATGATGATGCAGGTTTCCACCAGTCGGTATTATGTACATAAGTTAGAAAAACTAATTGGTACGTATGACATGTCGTCCGTGCAGATTCGAACCCGGATCTCATACCTCTCCGCAACTCTTTATAGTATGAAATAAAAACTATATTTTTAGTATTTTGGGCGCTTACGATTTATTCTCTGAAAAGGCTCGACATGTGAGTACCTTATTACTGTAATCAAATGTTAAAATAACGGCCCACTTGCGCCAAATGCTGGGTTAAATTGCGTAACCCCGTCTTTAGTAGCACCGACCTAAAGATTGAACGAGTGTTATCGAAGATTGTCTTGCGCCAATGAAAACTAGTTCATAGTTAACTAACCTGACAGTTCTCTGTTTTTCGCTGGCAACATCCTAAATGACCATAGAGTTTATGTAATCCGACAAAATATGAAAAGTTAATGATGAATGAATATAATATATGCACGCCTCTTTCACACTACATCTCTTTGTATTTGTCTGTCTCATTTGTTTTATTTTGGCAATGACATCATCGTTCATCGTTCATTCATGTTATCAAAGAGCATGTAACACACTACGTTATGAGTCGGGACTTCCATACTAAAAACTGGTCGTGCCCGATTATCCAGAATGTATGACACGTGTGCAACCGTTCAAAGGAATTAAATGGCGCGGTGCACGTTTCATATAAGTTTTTTTTCGCGAGCCTACAACGAAACTGTAAAAACAGCTGTTGCCGCAATTTTGACATTTAGCACGTAGTTTAGTGACTTAAACCTACCACATCGGCAGTTTAAATATAACACAAGTTTAGCCCCTAAAACAGGATGGTGCAAGACATAATTATAATTTAATTCCAAATTAGCGTCTAGTTCCGAGTTAATAACGATAACCCTGCTAGGCACAAGCGGACTAAATCAACTGTTTGTAGAATTATCCCTTATCTTCCGAATTCACAAACAGAAACACGAAACCAACGAATAAAGTAACAAAGTAAGTGCAGCACAATACGATTCCGGCCGCTTGCGTTTTATAGCGTCGGTCGCTGCCAAGAATCGCAATTATGTCAGACATTGCCAGCGGTTAGTGCATGTAAGTGCCGCAAATACATAACTATTGTTGTACGCTGCTGGAGTGTGTGTAGTTGCGTTTGTACTGTTGAGTTAAGAAGTCAAATCGAGTAACTATTCACCGAGAAAAATCAGCTGTTTCGTACAAAACTGCGGTACCGGCCAAGCACGTATCCAGGGGGGGGGGGGGGGGGGGGGAGCGCGATAGGTGGGATTTATCCTCCCCCGAAATCCAAATATTTGTATGGAATAGTGACTACCGGTATAATTGTTGTATTGTTTTTCAATGACAATATTTTATTTATTCTTTCTCCGTGTTGGATCCATAGTGAAAGTTGTTCAGTTTGATGGTCTGAAGCAGGCGGTGCTTTAAGTATAACTAAGGGTGTTTTGTTACACCCTGTAAAAGCGACGCAAATACATGATTATTTGAAATAATAATATAAAAAAATAAAAAAATTTTGTTGGGATGTTAATAGAACTTCTAATAAGACTGTCAGAATTCTAATATCTATCTACGTATATTGAGTTTTCAGTGAGAGTCAATAACAATAGAAAATTAATATAGAAAAAGTTTAATGAGTTACGTGGTCAGAATACTTCTACATAATAAATTCACGACCGCAATCCCTTTCGTGGTCGTCAGAAACATCCTTCATTCTTCTACAACAAACATTTAAAATTTATATCTTTTAAGTGTTCAGTAGTATGATAAAACTTCAAATCTATCTATACTATTATAAAACTGTAACAGGAAGTTTGTCTGTACATTGAAGATATTAACAAAAAAAAAGTTACGATATGGTTTTTAGGTGTCCCTGATTCCATTTCACCAATTTTTGGATTTTTTGTCTGTATGTTTGTTTGTGTGTTTGTTTTCTTGTTTGTTTGAACGAGTATCACGCAAAAACTACTGAACCGATTTTGATGAAACTTTTTTTCTTTGATAGCTTATGATCTGACTTAAAATCTGGTATATAATTTATGCGGACGAAGTCGCGGGTTAACGCTCGTGAAATAATAAACTTGTACATGCAGTAGTAACTACAGAGGATATTTCGTAGCGCCGTAGCCGTAGCGCTCGTAGCAAAAGCTCTACGCGGTCTTCCTTACATTCTGGTGAAAATTCATTGTTTTCTTGTGCAACGTTTCGTAAATTGAACTAATTTTAATTTCTTTATGTAAGTTTCTACTTTTAAAAACTGACTTTTTTCATGAAATAAAAAAATACCTACCTATACAACGTTTTAACGAATCAGCGCAAAACCTCATACACCCCAACTGATTTAATAACGGAATAATTGCATTTAAACAATAAATTTCATTATTTAATTAATAAAAATTTAAAGTTATTCGCATTTTAAGTTTTTACGGAATTAAAAATGATTTTTTATTATTTCAACTGCCTCCGTGGTCTAATGGTTAAGAGCATTAGCTCTCATCACGGAGGTCGTGGGTTCGATTCCCACGGGTTATGGGTTACGGGTTATACGTGGTTATGATCAACGGCATTAGATTTCTCTACACATGCAACATTGGAGTACTATGTATACAGGGTGTCCCGTAAACCGACATCAACCCGGTGGAAGCTGATAGGTTCATGCCTAACCAGAATATACTAAAATAAAATAAAAATCAGTCAATCAATCAATCAATCTGTCAACATTTTACTTTAGGAAAAGGTTCTTAGTTTTCGAGATTAGGACAGTTTTATAAAATTCGTGAAACTCTTTACCTTAGTCTCTATTTTGAGTGCCACGGCTACTAATGGTCTATGCATAATTTGTGTTAAAACTGCCAATATCTCGAAAACTAAGACACTTTTACTAAAGTCAAACTTTGATATTCTGCTTAGTCATGACCTAACCTATAAGCATCCGTGGGGTGACGTCGGTTTACGGGACACCCTATATATTTGTTATTCTCAAAAATAGTTGCCTATAGAATATATACAATGTTTTTGGTTATTCTCGTAGATTTTTTCAAAAAGTCATCAATAAATTTCGATAAAATTTATGTGGGACCACCTCTAAAGTATGAGCTACCAAACAGAAAAAGAATTCAAAACAAAATCAAACTAATCAGGTTACAAACAAAAAAAAACATACGGGTCGAATTGAGAACCTCCTCCTTTTTGTTTTGTCGAAGTCGGTTAAAAATGTTACCTACTTTCAAAGGGACTTGATAATTTGTGTAATAATGTCCAAGATATTCTGAAGATATTTAATTCATTCGTGCATTACGTATCATCATCATCATCAGCCTATCATAGTCCACTGCTGGACATAGGCCTCTCACTGGGCGCGCCACAAAACTCTGTCCACGGCATTACGTATACAAACTTTAATTCAACTATCTTCAATTCTATACTATTTCACATACTGGGTGTTGTTTATTGTATTTAAAATACGGACCACCCCGAAATTAATACGGTCGAGAGTTTATGAACGCTCTCTCGCTTCATATTATAAATCACAATATAACAGTTCACTGACAAAAGAAGCACTGTGTAGCAGTAACATCCACCGGGCAGAGCAGACAATGGCCGTGCGAACTGAGAGGTGCACGCAACACCAAACAACTACACCCTGTACGTTATCATTGGAAATCGCCTTCTTTGGTTATTGTCTTCGATTTTAATTCTTTAAACACTACTACTACAAAACTTTATAATTAACTGATACTATTTTAAAGGGATGATCAGAACATCGAACTGAACAACTTTTTCTATGGGACCAATACCGAAATCGCAAAAAAAAACAGCTGTCCCATACATTTGAGTCTAGTTAATGTTTGCAGTTTTATATGGGACAGTAATTTTTTTGTTGATATTTTGATATTGGTTCCATTGAGAAAGTTGTTCAGTTTGATAGTCTGATCATCGCCTTAAAATAGTTTCAGCTAATTTGGTTAGACCTTATATTTAGATTAGTACCTAAATTTTATTTTATATCTACATACTATTCAGCCAATATTTTATTTCTCACTGCAATTCAGAACAAAGTCCCTACCCTACTCCTCCAAAAATCCTCCCTGAAGAACTTAAACTCTTCTGAAAGTCCAGACCATCGCATCACCATTTCATTGGGTTCAAACGATATTTTCAGTTACTAAAGAATTTTGATATTTTCCTTCTAATTCAGCTATATTCTTCATCAGTTAACACAAACATTAACTTTTTACAATCTAATGTTCTTTTGTTTCGGTTATGGAAAAGGTAAGTATATAGTTAGGTACCTAGGTAAGTACCAAAATTTCTGTAAGTAGGTACTAAAGAGAATCCGAACAATTCCACAAAGTCTATAAATATATTTAAATCTTATATATACAGGGTGAAATTGATAAAATAACCAAACCGATCGGAGCAAAAGAAAAATCTGCTGTTCCATACTAAACTACAATGTCGACGCGCAAGATCGCGACTCAAATGTATGTAACAGCAGATTTTTCTTTTGCTCCGATCGGTTTGCTGCCATGGTAAAAGTTGTTCAGTTCGATGGGTAGACTCTTAGTTTAAAAGGATGCGAATGATATCGATTTCACCCTGTATATACTTAACATAGTCATAACACAGATTACTATAATTACTGCGTAATAAGATAAATCGTTATTCTTAGTACCAAAAAAATATGGACTTTATTTTATTTATTTATTTTATTTTAACACTTTATTGTACACACATAAATATAAATGAAAACAGCTAAGTAACCCGAAATAAACATTTAGGTACCTACTGGACTGATAGACTTTTCCAAAACTGTTATTCTAATACTACCTACATAGATAGCTATCTACTATGTATATTATATATTAATAATCATATAAAAATAACAAATTAAAATGAAAAGTTTTAAAAGTAGAAAATGTGCCAATGAATTTTAACGTTCACTTTCCCGTTATACCTAATTCTTACCTTGGAAACCCTTAGCTTAACGTAATATGTTTTCTTTCTCAATATTTCTATTCGAAGACAGAAACCTTACAAACTAAGAGCATTAACGATATTGCGTGCCGGCAGACGCATAAAGAACAATGAAAAGGGGATTTTCTTTATTACGGGAGGCTGGTGTGTACCGCTATTGAGAGCCTTGTTAGTGTGCTCGTACCTTTATAGCGGACTTGTAGTTTAGGCTGTGTCTTCACTACATATACCGCAAACAATTATTGACGTGAAAAAATATCTTTAAATATCTTTATTTAATTAAATATCTTATCTTTAATAATTTATACCGTATGTATTTTTTTTACCGTTCCAAAACTTCTGGGGGTGGTTCAAATTCAGTTCCGATTTCAGGTTTGTGATGATCTGAACTGAATGTATGTTTCGGAACGGTAAAAAAAAATCATCCGATATTTTTGTAATTAGACCTGCATATTTGCATTATTCCTACGCCGCTGCTAAAAATAAACTTGTCCGACGCCTGAGGAGTGAACTATTGGGTGTCTTTTTCCTACCTTCCCTGAGCACTGGTATCTTATTGGTAAAATTTTCCGCTTCAACCACTTATACCATCGTCGGTGGTCAGACACCGTTATCCATCCAGACTTTTCACCTTTTACAAAGCAATTCCATTTGGGAAGCCAGCGTCCCACGCTAAAAAAAGACTAACTCACTTTGCCAATTTGCCCAAAATTCATCTAATTAGGTATTCGTTGACAGGTAATTATATGTCGGCCTTTCGATAGACGTGGGCAGCTATTTCCACTTCAACTTTCTAATTGTTTAATCAAAGTCAATTTTGGTTCTACTTCTTTTCGTGTCAATTGTTCTACTATTGTGTTTCTATATTTCATTGACCAGCACGGCTAGCATGCCACCCGCGACAAAGCGTTTAAACGAGAAAAACGTCATGCGCGCGCTCTCTGTCATACGTAAAATAATAAAGACAGAGGCACATCTCGATTTTTATCGTTTTCTCGAGGGTGGTATGCGAGGCCTACAGATAGGTATTCGGTGAGCATTTTGGTTCCGTGCCAAGCAAGATCATTAGGAGGATGCTGTGAAGAAATGAAAGACCGACACTTTAGAAATGACTTGCGTGCGCTTAGAGAATACGGTGTGCGGCTGCCTAAAGATAATCCGTGCCTTCGTCTAAATTCAGTAGATCGGGATCCGGAAGCCAGAGACAATCGATCCAGTAAAACACCTCTGTGCAAATTGGAATCAGATTGATAGAGGTTTCTACTTAGACGTTAACTTGTCGCTCAAAAATGCGACAGAGATTTTGTCCGGTTTTATGCTTAAGGGCATTTCATTTCACGTATTTACCTTAAATTGAAGGTACATAGGTTACAGATGGTAAGTAAGTGCAGAGTATTAGTCACACTATATTTTACCCAATCAAATCTATAGTATAGTATTTGGGCCAATCTATAGTACACACGGCGACACATGAAGCTATACATATACACAGCCATAGAGATCTAGAGAGATGCCAACCAACGCGCTGAGTACGAAACCTAGTGTTGCATTACCACCAGTACCACGCGATAGAAAGTATTTTGTTAGCTTGAATATTTACACATAATATCTCGACTGGCTTTCAGCCTCATAATATATTGAATCATTACTGTCGCGAGCAATGTGTTCCGTTTTTGCGCATATTGCTGCGACACTGCCCCCCCCCCCCCCCCTCTTTCAGACCTCCCTTTAGTTTTTGTGATCTGTGTACACAACCAATATAAGCTGGCGAGACTGGTGTTCTACGCGCGGCCAGCTTATTACGGTTTTGTATAGCTTGATGTGTCGTCGTGTGTACTTGGAATTCACTATCATAAACAGAGTCAAAAATTCCACTGCTAGTGCTAGATGCGGTTGCTAGATCCCGATCTAATGCTAGAGGCGGGTCAGAAATGGGTCTCCTTCAATGAGCGTTTTTCTTTTAGTTTTCTAGAGGATCGATAGATGGCGCTACGCAGAATACGTTTATGTGGCGTGCGAGTAACAATTTTAATAAACTATGCAATACTTATAATATTGATCTATTTAACTCTAGCGTCGAGTCGACAAGGAGGTTGTTAAGTCGTAATTTCTTTGCTGATGAAGTGTAGAGGTTATTGTTAGACTAAGGTCTTTTCTTTTATTTTGTTTATTGTTTTTGCAATGCTTTTTTATATTTACCTTTAGGCTGACATGTGTGCTGACTCATGTGCATTTTTTATAATTGTTTACCATTTGTTTTTTCACAACTACTCCTGTATCTACCAGTGAAAACCTGTTATTGGCTTTCTGCTTTATACTCATGTAACTACTGTATTATATTGCTGTTGGTTTTCCAATAAAATAAAAATAAAATAAATAAATAAAATAAATAAAATTTCAAAAAGTGTTTCTTTAAAATAGTAAAGAGGGAAAAGATGATCAAAAAGATACCAACGTATCTTTTGATGGAATATTTCATTATTTGCATATCATTTTAATCGAAAATTTGAAACTGTTTCCGTCTGATATGGTTGTATGGGCTCGATCCCTTGGCCTTTGAAAAAAAAGCAGACACAGTCTTGACATGATTTCGACAGGATCTCGCGAACGTTTCTATGGAGCGATAAACATATCATCTATAGAGTTTTTTAGGAACTGAATTTAAAGAAGAAAAGAAAAACGCTCATTAGTGGGGATAAGACTAGGAAGATTTAACCTAGGATACGATTCGTCATAATTGAAGATCGCATGACATGTCATGCTACATGTAGCACAGTAGAAAAGCGGATGCACTCGCACCTTACCTAGTGAACTCTCAGTCACCTCTTATACGAAGGCTACGCCATCGTGGTTAGTACTTTTCTAGTTCGAGAGGAATTTAAACTTTATGACACTATCCTACAAGAATTACCCAAGTTAAAGTTGATCTTAACAAATAGACAATATTTTTGCTGCCGTTGTCGTTATGTGTGGACCGAAAGTTATTTTTACCCGGATAATATAAAGCCGGATATTCCAAGCATTTTTCGTACCTGAAAACCCTTTGTGTTGGTATGACCTTACCTTGTTTACGTTTAGTGACCTTTTCCTGCGTAATAAAATATTTGCTTTTATGTCTCGAGCTAACATTAACTATGACCCGGAGTAGGAGTAAAAAGTTTAATGAAATTATTGTTTCTTGTTCAGTCGACAGCACATCAAGCTCAGATAAAACTCAGTTGATTCCCTTTTTTGTTGAAGCTTTTTTAAGAGGATGATCAGACCATCACACTGAAGAACTTTCACTATGCGACCAAGATCGAAATGGCAAAAAAAAAATCAGCTCTCCCATACATTTTGGTCGAGAAGGATTGCAGTTTTATATCTGGAGCAACTGTATTTTTTCGCCATTTCGACTTTGGTCCCATAGAGAAAGTTGAAGGGATGATCAGTAGAGATCGGATAATCGTATGCATATTTACCTAAAGTTGAGGTGTAGGCTATTATGGTACTGATACTTTTGAATCGAAAAAAAATGTTTTTGTCTTATTTATTAATTTTAAGATTCTGTACTATGTTTCATGTTAAAAATATATATATATATATATATTTTATTTATTGTAGCTAAGACCATTTTATGGAATCAGAAAATAAGCTTTCGGTATTTTTGGCTCTCTTGTATAAATTTTTCCCCAAAGAAAAATCTCAAGCGCCCTACTGATAAACTTAACCTACAAATCAAATCTCCGAGTTAACCCTGCTCGGTGACACAGCATAAACGTGAACAGTCCACTAAGCACCCCGAGCACTATAGTTACCGTCTAACTATAGTTAGATCCAACCTGTGTAACCCAACTATTCATTGAGTCGGTAAAACTAAGCGAGATTACAAGTCTTAGCTGAGAATAGGCTTTGTAGAATTAGCTATGTTAATGTAGGGTGGATTTAGTTTGCATTTACTTAGTCGTGAAGATTCCTATATCGCCATGATTGTCTTGTCAGTAGAGTTTACTCCAAAGTTCGAACGATCTGTAGGGAAAGCAAGCGTTTAAGGCTGGGCTACACAGAGTGCAGCTGCAGAACGGGTGCAGACCGGCTGCAGGCCGGCAGTATTTGTAAACTATGGAATTATATGCGAGTTGTCATTTTGTGGCTACCGTTCCGCAGCCGCGCCGGGCTGCATTCAGTGTGACACCTCGCATATAATTCCATAGTTTACAACTACTGCCGGCCTGCAGCCAGTCTGCACCCGTTCTGCAGCTGCACTCTGTGTGGCCCAGCCTTTATACCGGATAATTTTTTACCGTGTCGAAATTTTCAAGGGGGTTTAGACCATGAAACTGAACAACTTTTAGTTACTATGGGAGCTAACCTGAAATCGAAAAAAAAAATCAGTTGTTCCATACTAAACTGCAATGCATACTCGACTCAATGTATGAGACAGATGATTTGTTCCGTCGCGCAAGTTTGAGAGCCGCTGATCTATAGGTAGGTCACCGGAAGATTTTTTTTACCGTGTCGAAACCATCGAACTAAACAACTTTTACCATGGGAGCAAAACTGAAATCACAAAGACAGATGATTTGTTCCGTCGCCAAAAAAGTTTGAGAGCCGCTTGATCTATAGGTAGATATTTTAACAGGTAGTATATACATGACGTTCTTTCTATCTCGAACACGCTCATACTGATGTTAGCGACTTGCCTAAATGCCAGCACCACCACTAGAAAATGAAACCACCACCTGCCACCACTAAATCGCAATATATGACACCCACAGGACTAAAATAAAAGTGGTGGTATATTCTAAACCGTGTCCGTGTGGTGTCGGCTAAGACTAGGACCATCCCATTTCCTCCCGTGGGTGTCGGAAAAGGCGACTAAGGGATCTACTGAAGGATGGGCAGCAGCATCCTCTGAGTACACACATTGATTCGATCCAACTGCGATCGCCAACCCGCCTAAGGCAAATCCCCCCATTTTGGGGGAGGCTTATGTCCAGCAGTGGACGTTTAATGGCTGATATGATGATGATGATGATATTCTAAACCAGGAACACATGACAAGCAGAAGACGTAAATACCACATAAGTACATTGAAACGGTAGCTTTACAAGATATTAGCTGCAAACCTGCAGTGTTTCCCAGGGGGCATCAAAGTCTCATCATTTATCTATTAGACAGAACTCGTACCTACTAACGTTCTAGTCGTCATTAAGGTTAATAAGCCGTGTGAAGATGTAGGTAGATGTATATGGAGTTAATTAGTATAGAAACGGAGCTATTTTAGGCGACTTCCGTAATGACTGTAAGGAAAAACGTATGGGGGTTCGGTCCGGTGTTGTACCACGTATTTAGAGGGCAATAATAGTACATTATGGTACAAGTGTGTAATGTTGGTGATTACCGCTGAGGCGCCATTGAGACCAGAGCCGCAGGCGAGGGTCTTAAGAGAGCCGAGGACGGTAATCATCAATACACACGTGTATCATACGACGTTTTTCAATACACTTGTGAAGAAAATGATAATAAAAAATCATTTTATTTAGTAAATAAAAAGTTTATTTAGAGAATTTATTTGTACTATTGAATATGATCTTTTTTGTATCGAAACTTTTTTAAGAACAAAGCAACTCAAGAACTCAACCAAGAAGTTTAGATACCTACTATCTAAACTTCTTGAACTCAACCAATAAAAAAAAACCTATAACTCACTTGTGATGTAATGAAAAAGTCACAGTTTGATTATAGGTGTCATTATGTGCCTAATTGCGGTGAAATAAGGGCCATTTTATGAGCAAGTGTGTTGAAAAAGAAGTAACGTTGCTTATTATTGACAATTTTGTGTAGTTCCAGTATAATGGACCATCTCATCTTGCGGGTGTCGTACGAGACGACTAAAGGATAAGACTTGTAATGCAATGTTTTTGTGAGCTATAAGCACACATACATAATTCCATCTTGAAACATAAAATTTCAGCCTTACGACAAAGACAGTTGGTAGTTGCAGAAAGGTTTCTGACCGAAGGAATCGAAGGGTATGTACTTTTTCTTATTTAGCCTGTTTTGTCCCAACGGTGGGCAAAGGCCTCCCCTCTTCTCCTGTCCTCACACTTTGCAACGCAAATTGGCCAACAACCAACCATCAATTACCAGAGTAAAAAACTATTTATTAAGGTATGCGCGCACAGGAGCCGCAACGCAGCAGACGCAGCGAACGCATTTCTTGCTTTGTATGGATTTCTATGGAAGTGCGCGCAATGCACTAGCATGATCCGTCAATGCGGAAGGCGTCGTCGGTATTTTTGAGCAAGGAATGCGTCAGTGTTCCCATCTTAGGATAATTTTCCCTAGTTTTATAGGGTAATTTTTTCACGTCTAGGATATTTTGTAGATCATAACATTGCTGTATGTAATTATTCGGAATAACGTTTTTGAAGACAAATACTAAAAGAATGTACCTATTATTAATTTAAGTGAAATATATTTTGTAACATAGAAATACATTCGATAAAATATCCTACTTATATTAATTAAATGATTAAATTATTAATCGATTTATTCCTACACTGGTATGTATACATTTAACTGATTTTCAAAGGAAAAATAATTGGATACATCAATATAAAAAATGTCCCCGTCGCATCGTTTTTTATCCTAAATTATGGTAAAAATACTGTAAGCTGGCACCACACGCAAAAATACCGATGCAGAAATCCTGATGCAGTGCGCGCATCCCACCCGCAAAATCCTTATTGCTGACCACACCCCCGCTGCGTCCGCTGCGTTGCGGCTCCTGTGCGCGCGTACCTAATGTGACCTATAAAATACATTATACACTGTAAGGAAAAGTATCATTAACCTTTAAACCACATAATCTACCCATCAAACTGAACAACTTTTACTATGGGAGCAAACCGATCGGAGCAAATATGTGGGACAGCGGATTTTTTAATTTTTTCTCGCTTTTGGCTCCATAGTGAAAGTTGTTCAGTTTGATGGTCTGAAGCACCCCCTTAAGTATTACTAGGGTGTTTTGTTACACCCTGTATAGATTATGTCCGTATACCTAATAATTTAAAAATTAGAAAGTAAAAAATACAGAGAGCTACAATTTAATCTAAGGAAGACTAATATCTAGGTAATGCAATTTCCTGGATAGCTCGTTCCGTTCAAATTAATCCCGTAAGCCCTAGTCGTCACCTATAGCAGCGATAGGCTAATTTCTTCATTCCCAGTCTGCCAGACTCGGTAGGGTAGGTAAGTACCTACTCTCAGAATTAAACCCACATGAGGGTTGGCCTCACTGGCCCATGATTTATCTTTACTGTCACTGTGACAAGATAGTGTTTGAGTTCGGTAAAATAAAGGCTAATTGCTTTATGAGACTGTGGGCATAGATTACTAATTACTTTGTTACAGATAGGAACATGATTTCCTTAAAAAGCGATAAATATTCACGCTTTAATTTCTACCTACTGCCAAACGGTACGCGCAAGAATGTACAGACGGCGACACATCAAGCTATACAAAACCAAAATAAGCTGGCCGCGCGTAGTACGAGTAATGTATAACGTCACGCGACCAGCTTATATTGGTTTTGTATAGCTTGATGTGTCGCCGTGTGTACCCAGTGATGCTTGCCACAGCGTTTGTTAAATTACTTCGTGCAGCGAGGGACGCGTATGCGACGTTGTCGTCTCCAGCGAGTGGCAGAAATCAAGCAAGCGCATCGCTTACGATGCGCCAAAGTGTAGATTTCTATGGCCGAGTGACGGAGGCCTGCTAAGGGCCTGTTTCACTACTTCTGGACAAATAGTTTCGACATATTTTGTATGAATGATATGTCAAACGCTCTATCATCTATTAGGAACTTATCCAGAAGTGGGTGAAACAGGCACTAAGCTTACAATAATAGCCATTAGCTCGCGACAACAACTTATAAAGGGTGTAAGGAAAAGTAGGTATCATTCATTAGCCTTTAAACCACACACTCTACCCATCAAACTGAACAACTTTTACTACGGGAGCACCGCGTCAGTGCAAAAAAAAATCTGCTGTTCTATACTAAACTGCAACACCTCCTCGACTCAAATGTATGGAACAACAGATTTCTTTTTTGTTCTGAGAGGTTAGCTCCCATAGTAAAAGTTTTTCATTTTGGTGGGTAGAGTATATATGTGGTATAAAGATTTTAATGATACTTTTAATCAAATTTTTATTGCTGTCACAACCATCATCATCATGAAGATACCAATGTGAAGCAATCCTGAAAAGTCAGTTCACATTTTTTAAACACAACAAAAAGGATTGATAAGGCATACCAAGTAAGTAGCAATAAAATATTATCATCATCAAGTAAAGACCATCTAAGCAATTTCGAATGCATTAGGCGCACTACGCCCCTCGTCTCCTCTTTAGTCCACCTCGATTTCGGCATCCATTATCTTCTTGATTTACCAAAAAATTACCTATTTATATGTATAGGTAGGTACAATAGATAAATACAGAACGACATAATTCATGCCTGTCTCCCATTGGGGTAGACAGAGACAATGACACATGGCCAACTTCTACGATCCTGCCTGAAACACTTCCGTCGCTTCTTTAATAAACACATTTAACAGCACGAGTTAATTCATAGAATAAATCTGGCACAACATCCATCATTCATTCCTTTCACACAATTCCATAATCTCCAAACCACACAACGGTAACGCGTAAGTCCGAAGATGGGTCCCCAGACAACTAATGCGGCGAAATTACGCGCCAGACCATCTCAGGGATTATAGCGGACAAATCCTGCCTGCGGATGATTCAATTTAAATTTGCATAGCCCGTCAAGCGGTTAGCGTTACAAATAACAAGAGATTGATGGCGCTTGTTTAGACAAAAAAAAAGAATTGTTTTTGTTTGCGAAATTGGGCAAAGGATAATGCAGTTTTGAATTTATGAAAAAAGGATGGGAAGATTTGGTTAAGCTGGGATTTGGATTATGAGAAAAATTAGTCTCATGAAAAAGATTGCAGGCAAATTGATTTTCTACAAGGCGTTTCAGAAAGATGGTGTCTTTTCAAAGGGGTGGGTCAGACTATCAAAATGAAACAGCAGATGTTTTTTCGCGATTTTTATTTTGGCTCCATTCCTAGTCAATACGTAGGTAAGTACTTATAACAGTCTGATAAAGGTACTTCACTACCTGCAACGTGACTCCACCCAGAATTAATATTTACAGAAAACCTCGCTCCTTTTAAATAACGTTCAATTCAACAAGATTTATTAAAAATTAAACCACCAAAGTACTATTGATCTGATCTGTGTTTCTGCATTCACCCATTTAATCCCGAAACTAAGATTTATTCCCCTATCTTATCCCTCCATTCGAAGTCTGAACAAACAGCCTCAAAAAACGCGAGATGGGTCCCTTAATTAACATTTAAAGTATAAACGGACAGTAGCGATAAGCGATTATGCAAATTATATCAAATTGGTAGTGGCCAGAGATTTGTACGACTAATCCTAGGAGTGTCCCAGACATTTCGTGGGTTTAATTAACGAATATTCTCGACAGACACGGTGCGGCGGACACGCGGAACCAAATGCCCGGTATCAAACAAAACGATCTAAGTAATAAGATTGATATCAAAATGTGAACAAATTCCTAATTTTGTCAATCTTCTTCTTGGGGTTTCTCTCCATTACTGGGGGTTGGCCGTCAGCTCCGCATATCCCTGTCTATCTCTCGCCAAACGAAACAGCTCTTCGACGCTGGCGGTGCCTGTCTATCAGGGTCGGGAGCCATGACATTCGTGGCCTACCGATGCTTCTTTTGCCCTCTACTTTGCCTGTTATAGTAGTCTGGAGCATTTGGTGTCGCTCATTCCTCAAGATATGACCAAGGTAAGCGACTCTCCTCCTTTTAATGGTTTGCAACAGCTCCCGGGACTTTCTGACACGTCGTAGAACTTCCACATTGGTGACTCGTTGAACCCAACTAATTCGCAGCATTCTTCAGTGGAACCACATTTGCTCTATTAGCCTCTAGTTTTTGGCGAATAGCTTCCTTAATGGTCCATGCCTCACAACTGTATATAACTATTGGCCATAATATGTAACACTGAAGCATTCTTACTCGGAGTCGTATGTGTCGTGTCAATACCTGACCAAAAAATATTGATTGAAGATAAAACTCCATAAAACCACGACCTCCTATCATTGTCTTTTCCTCCCTAAATTAAAATAACCCCTTGGTAACATAAATACCACATTCCAGACTTTCATTTAGGTACTCAGGAATTATATGTTGGCTTCCTACTTGCGTCTACCTAAATTAAAATCACAGAACAGAGGATAGTCTTTGCAGAGCGCCCGAGCGCGCTGCATAGGTACTAACGAAGTTAGAACCGATTTTGATTACTAAACAAAGTCAATGATATGTTTTAAACACTATCTATTAGGATGAAGAGCTTGATATTTCTCGAAGCGAGAGTTCTCGAGAAATCTGCTGGCCTTAGTCGAGACGAGAAAAAATTTATCAACAACTCGAGAAAAGTCAATCCACCGCTAATTTATAAATAACCTGTGTCAGATGAAACTGTTAAAGCTGGGCCACACAGAGTGCAGCTGCAGAACGGGTGCAGGCCGGCAGTAGTTGTAAACTATGGAATTATATGCGAGTTCCGCAGCCGCGCCGAACTGCATTCAGTGTGACACATCGCATATAATTCCATAGTTTACAACTACTGCCGGCCCGCAGCCGGTCTGCACCCGTTCTGCAGCTGCACTATGTGTGGCCCAGCCTTAAGTGTTGCTGGAAAAACTTTTAGACTTTCCTCTCGTTGTTCTTCTAATATTTTAATTCACTTTGGAAAATAGGCACCAAAGAGACAATACTAGGTATTGGGATTATTTGGGATTTCGGAATACAAACTTTTTATTTATAGGTAGTGGTACTCTAAATTTTTTTGATGTGAGCTGGCAAGATGTCTTGGAAACAAAATATCAAAAGCCATAAAACTAAATAAAAAGAAAAAGCATTTTTCTTTTTTATTGAAGTATAATGGCTAGAATGGCTTAATTTAATATTTTTCTGCCAGATAGCTGCCAGTTCTGTATTTCTTAGATGTAATGAAAACTGTCTGGTTGTGTGAAAAATATGTATAATAAGAGAAATAAAAACTTGGATTCCTAAAATGTTTTTTTAACTTCTCTCGATTAATCAATCCATGAAGAATCAATCCCAGTGATCAGAGTGAATCCCACATGATTAAATATTCCTACAGATGGGAAGCTTCATACTAAGGGGAAACTATATATAGGTATAACCGTAAACTGTAAATGGGGGTAAAACTGTCTCAAAAAGTTAAGGACAGTCTCTTAAGAACGTTTCCCTCTAGTTGCAACGGTTAAGGTACCTGCCCTTACTGCCCCGTCTCAAAAATCCACCCTGTAGGTATAAATAGTCAGTTTGTTATGCGGCTACGCTGTAGGTATTCACCCAAATATTTGAACAACAAACACACGTGCGTGCGAATAAAGCAAATATCAGACGAATGAGCCCATATATACGTCGTATGCGGCAGAATAACGTGCATAACAAATAACCCATAACGAAGTGTGGTTCTACCAATACTATTCGTAACATAAAAAATAAAAATAAAGAAGGTACAAAATAATATCTTCTGATAACTGATGATTATCAATAACTTTGTAAGAAAAACATTATCTTAATACAAAATTTCATATGCTTTTATAACATTAATGAAATTGCCGAATTTAATAGTAGATTTCACACCAAGGACCGGAAAGTAATAAACATGTGATCCGAGGCTTTCTTATTTATACTGTCCGAGGTGTGTATACCTACTATTTTTCTCCTCGACGGAGGCGGAAAGCGGCAACTTCGTTCAGCGCAGCGGGACGAAAGTGGACGCTTTCCGCCCGGAGGGCAGAGAAATATATAGTTTCAATGCTAGAATTAATTTAGCAGCAGCTAGGAAGGCTATGATGAAGGCTAGGATTAATTTAAGATTTGCATGGAAATCTTTGACCCACTGTAACTTGGAAACTACATACTTATATTTTAATTAAAATTTGGTATATAAGGTCTAACAAAACTAGCTGAAACTATTTTAAGGGGATGATCAGACCATCAAACTGAACAACTTTTTCTATGGGACCAATATCGAAATCGCGAAAAAAAAATCAGCTGTCCCATACAAAACTGCAAACATAACTCGACTTAAATGTAGGAGACAGCTGATTTTTTTTTTCGCGTTTTCACTATTGGTCCCATAGAGAAAGTTGTTCAGTTTGATGGTCTGATCATCCCTTTAAAATAGTTTCACCTAATTTTGTTAGACCTTACATACCTAATTTGTGCGGACAAAGTCGCGGGTAGACTGTAGTAGGTACTTAATAAAAACATATTGTTATTTTTAAAACATATTTTATTCTCTTTTTTTATGTAATTAATAAGCAACACCAATTTTTGTGCAAAAACAGAATGTAAAATGAACGTCTAAAATAAAAATTGAATCCTAAGTTTAATTGGAGATGCGATCAAAATTGTTCGTTTAGGGGCGTTCCCTTCTAAATAAGTCAGAAAAGAACGTCTTCCGTAGACTGATGTCGATGTCATAATATATATTTTAAAAAATACAGTTTTCTTAGTATAAAGCACTATTAGTAGGTATGAATCTCCATACCAAAAGATCAAGGGAGTTACATTCCATGATAAAGTATGTATATGTATTGGTTGATACCGTCTGTTTTTTCAGGATTATATTAAACGATTTTGAAGGGAGGCCAAAGTATGGGGTAAAATAAAAATAATTAAAAAAAAAGGTCACGATGATCCTGATTTTTCTGATATAACTAAAGAATTAAAAGCGCTAGAGGAAATATGTACAGAATCTAAAATATTCTTCATTAAATTGTCTTCAACTTTGTTCCTTATAGTTTTTAGTGATACATATAGGGTTTTCGAGAATATTGCCTCACAATATAAAAGTACGTTATGAATTATTAATATAATTACTTGTTTCCGTTTTCTGTCTATATAAATATATTATATGTGTGGTCGGACTACCTAAATAGGGGTGTAGTTAGCACTCTCCACAGTTCTGTTTTAGTGAAAATATTATACCGAAAAGCCAAACTTTTTCATGACTTGTAACACCCACTTAAGGATTCATACCTACTATATCTCCCTAAATATGATTAAATCAACAAAATAACAAAAAAGTACTTATTACAAGTGAGATTTGAATCGTCAGCCTAAAATAACGAATAATTAGAGTCACAAACATTGTAATAAAAATCAAGGAATGATACACATCATTATAAAAACGCGTTTTAATTTTACTTTTTTTTTTAAGTTTCTAATCTCTGCTTTGCTTAATTTTCTTTCGACTCGCCAGGTGCACCAATCAGGAACCAGCGTGTACGCGCCTTTACTGCCACAATGCGAACTAATCTCTTCTTGTCGTCGAGAGATGGCGCTAGGTCCAATAATATATCTTGCTTGTAAGGCAGGAGCAACATTGTGCGATATGAATTGGCTATATCGTAGAGGCATTGCAGGCTTTTTATTCGAACATCCTGAAAAAGAAAATAAAAATAAAATAAATATAATATCTTGGACACTGTCACACAAATTATCTAGTCACAGTTAAAGAACCATTCACCATTTTACTTGTTAGTACCTTTTTTTGACAGTGAGCTGTTACAGCTTATAACTGCGAACTATGGAGTGACGGCGAAGCGCCCAGGAGAGCAATCGCGCTAAATAAACGGCAAATGAACCATGATTGGACCGCATGCGATGCGAACCACAACTTTTAACACATTCTGTATTGCGCTATTCATTTGACAGCCGTTAGACGGCCCGGTAGCACAGTCTGTAGTGAACCTGCCTGCTATGCCGAGGGTCGCGGGTTCGAGTCCCGTAAGGGACAAATATTTATATGATAAATATGAATATTTGTACCCGAGTCATGGATGTTTCTATCTATATATGTATTCTATATCGTTGTCTAGTCATCATAATACAAGTCCAGGTACTTTAAATGTGACTAGATAATTTGTGTAACAATGTCCGAGATATATATAAAAAAAAAAAATAGAGCCGTTGTGACAGATCGCTCAGACGTTAGAGGCTGTCAGTCACGTTGTAAATAAGTCAAGTTTAGCGCGATACGGAATTCAGCACAGTTGAATAGTAATTAGATTGCAATGAGATTAGAACTGAAATTGGATTAGGATTGAACTTGGATGTTTTAAATTAGCGCGATGGCCCTCCTGGTAGGTTAACCGAACCAGTGAATGAACTTAGCAACCTGCCCGTAAGGGGTACGGATCTCAGCAATGGGCGTTGCTGGGACTTGTTAGAATCAATTGGTACACTGAAGTTACGTACTATGCCTACAGACTACAGTCAGTGTGACTCTAGTAAAAAAAAACCGATAAACATCTGGAGCAATGGGGAGGGTTTGAGGGCGCTGCGCAGTAACGCTTTTGCCTACAAATTTAATTATGCGCAGTAAAGGTCGTGCTTAAGATGTTTGCTGGCCATTATAATACTTTTATCATCTAAAACTGCATTTCTGCCAAGCGAGATTGTTTTATGAACAAAAACACTTTTGAGCTAATATAAAATGGCACAGCCACGTGGTCAACCAAAATGCGCACGATATACACAACCGTCCGCAAGTCCACTAGCCATGCGGGGTTAGTGAGCATTGTCATTGAATTTGAATGGCATTGGTATCATCTATAGGGTGTAACAAATACTAGCCTAGCAACTACAAACACTAACACTAGCAAAAACAGCCTAGTAATACTTAAGGTGGTTGCAGTCCATACAAAAGTTTGACGCACAATACACGTAGACGGAATTAATAAAAGTAATATTTTATATATGGAAAGATAGTTTAGAAAATCTAGTTGCCGCGTAACAAATAACATTTGCAATTTATAATATAATTACGAAGATATAAAGCTTTTAAAATTTTGTATGAGAAATTTCAAAGCTTTATATCTTCGTAATTATTTTATAAATTACAAATGTTATTTGTGACGCGGCAACTAGATTTTCTAAACTATTTTTCCGTATATACAAAGTTACTTATATAAATACCGTCTACGCGTATTGTGCGTCAAAAGTTATGTATAAAATTGACCCCTCTGCAACCACCTTAAGGGCTTCAGACCATCAAATTGAACAATTTTCAGTATGGACCCAACATCGAGAAATTTTTTTAAAAAATCTGCTGTCCCATACATTTGAGTCGAGCCGGTACTGCAGTTTTGTATGAAACAGCAGATTTTTATTTCGCGATTTCAAAGTTGGATCCATTTCCGTAGTGAAAGTTGTTCAGTTTGATGGTCTGAAACACCCTCTTAAGTATTGCTAGGGTGTTTTGTTACACTCTGTACACTTATAAAACAATTCCGTGACTGACAGACAGACAACCACTTTAAGATAGAAACATGAAGAATTCAGAGCATAGGGGTGCACTAAGAAAGGATTTATCTAAAATCCGAGATCCACGTGGACAAAGTCGCGAGCAAAATCAAGTATTCTCATAAGTTTTTAATGGTTTTCAGTTGCAAGAAAGCCAATGGTATGCCATCACTTCCTAATTAAAACCCCAAAGTGGAATCACACTCATACGGCTTATTAATATAATATTGCCTAAATTCATAAACAGTTAAAAAACACTTACCATAGACTTGGAATACTTCGACAAACTAACTAATCTCGGCAGAATAGTCTGTAAGCTGTCAGCGACGACGACGTGAACCGCTTGCACGAAATGACACAGCACGTCTACCATGACGAGAAGCAAGTCTTTATTGTCGTATTGAAGTGATTCTATCACTAGTGGTGCGATCTGTAACAATTAAAAGCACTTTAAATCTATCTATCTATACTATTATAAAACTGTAACAGGAAGTTTGAACATTGAAGATATTAACAAAAAAAAAGTTAGGATATGGTTTTTAGGTGTTCCTGATTCCATTTCACCAATTTTTGGATTTTTGGTCTGTCTGTTTGTTTGGGTGTTTGTTTGTTTGAACGAGTATCACGCAAAAACTACTGAACCGATTTTGATGAAACTTTTTTTGTTTGATAGCTTATGATCTGACTTAAAATCTGGTATATAATTTGTGCGGACGAAGTCGCGGGTTAACGCTCGTACTATTATAAAACTGTAACAGGAAGTTTGTCTGTACATTGAAGATATTAACAAAAAAAAAGTTACGATATGGTTTTTAGGTGTCCCTGATTCCATTTCACCAATTTTTGGATTTTTTGTCTGTCTGTTTGTTTGTGTTTGTTTGGGTGTTTGTTTGTTTGGTTGAACGAGTATCACGCAAAAACTACTGAACCGATTTTGATGAAACTTTGAATTTTTTGTTTGATAGCTTATGATCTGACTTAAAATCGGGTATATAATTTGTGCGGACGAAGTCGCGGGTTAACGCTCGTAATCTATACAAATCATAACTAATATTAAACTGGAACTCACTGTCACTCTTGTCACTGTCCACATTGAAAAAAAGTTACGATATAAATAAATAATAATAAATAAATAACGCTCACAAGCACATACATTGTAATGATCCCAAGCAAGCACTATAGGTTGTTTATCATGGAAACCATACAACAACGGCACAAAGATATAAACATCCATGACCGAACCGGGATTCGAACCCAGGACCCTGGTTTGGCAGTCCGGCGTGGTAACCATTACACCAACCGGGTCGTCATATGTTTTTAGGGTTCCGTAGTAAAACAAAAAAACCCATATACTTTCGTCCATTCTGTTTGTATGTCCCGCGTCAATATACCGCTCATTTTTGAACCTATTGAATCGAAATTTGACATGAAGATAGGTTACAGTACCCCAAAAACAGAAATGTAGTAGTTACGAAGAAACTAATTTTTTTCGACCTTCCATTTCCATCTCATACATAAGTACTTTCAATGACAATTATAACAGCAGATTTTTATTATGCTCCCATAGTAAAAGCCGTTTAGTTTGATGGTATAAACTATTCCTATAAAATTTCGACTCCTTTTACACCCTGTAGTATCTAAAACGCATTTAAAATCCTACCTTTTCAATATCAGTACTAAGTACACTTATAGGCGCTTTCGCAAGCACAAACGCCCAACTTGACAAATAACATTCTTTCACATCCTCTTCCAAAGGAGCTAGTTTTTCAGTCAACTTTGAGAAAGTCTGATACATCCTCTGTTTGTAAAGTAGACTGATTCGACAATGTTGTTTCGACGTCAAATAGTCAGGGAAGTCTGTCATTATTATATGAATGGCTTCGGACCCATGTCGGCAGAAATCGGAACAAGATAATGCTACTGTGACCTGAAAATTAAAAAAAAGACGAATTTTAAAAATGTTAAGAGGGTACCGAGCCTATTATGCTGCTGCCCTTGTATTTGTTTTATTTCTAAACAATAAAACATTATTTCCAAAAAACAAGAATGTGACATTGTAGTCATGATTGGCTTTCAATTCATTCAATTATCAAGACATTAGGGATAATTATGTTTTATGCTTGTAGTTCATCATATCAGCTGACAGACGTCCACTGCTGGACATAAGCCTCCCCCAAAATGGGGGGATTTGCCATAATTGACACGCTTAGCAGGCGAGTTGGCGATCGCAGTTGGATTGAATGTGTGTACTCAGAGGATGCTGCTGCCCATCCTCCGGTAGATCCCTTAGTCGCCTTTTACGACACCCACGGGAGGAAATGGGATGGTGCTATTCTTAGCCACGGCAAATGCTTGTAGTTATTATCGTTAAAATCGAAAAAGTGGCCATTTTTGACGGTTTTAAAGATGATAACTACAAACATCATGAGCACAACTCCGCGGTGACCCGATACAATGAAAATCAGCAATAACTACAATATGACATTCTTGTTTATTGGAAATAATGTCTAATTGTTTAGAAATAAAAAAAAATACGATTAAAAATACGGGAGGCTCGGCTTAACGATTGAATGAGTTGTATTATTAACTTTTACACTATATTGCAGGTATATTGTTTTGTAGATAACAGAACAGATGTTTTTATTAAATAAATAGTTACCTGTCATCTAAGTAATTATCAATTATTGCCATACAATTATCGAAACCACCTAAAGACTGTCAGATTTCCTAAGACCAGGTCAGATAAGACGGAACAAAGTTTCATGATTGTCATCACATTATATTCTTTTTATCGTGTGGGTTTTAGCCAAGGTGTCAGATTTCTCCAAACTGCCTTACGGCATCCGACGTGGTTTTTAATGTAACGACTACTACCACCAGCTTTGACTACTTATATAAGGTCTAACAAAATCAGGTGAAACTATTTTAAGGGGATGATCAGACCATCAAACTGAACAACTTTCTCTATAGGACCAATATCGAAATCGCGAAAAGAAAACCAGCTGTCCCATAGATTTAGGTCGAGTAGGTTTGTATGGAACAGCTGATTTTTATTTCGCGATTTCAATATTGGTCCCATAGAGAAAGTTGTTCAGTTTGATGTTCTGATCATCCCCTTAAAATAGTTTCACCTAATTTTGTTAGACCTTATATAGGGACTAGTTACGCGTGTAATTCTACTAACAAACATTTTTTCCACTTTTTGCGGGGGGCGAGGTAACATGAAATCCGCAACTTTGGATTTTATTCCCATAACTTTAAATTCTAATTTTGAACGTTCAAAATCATGAAAAGTAGTCTCGCGAATACCCCAAACGTTCTAAGTTCGAAATGATTGTTTCGCAATTATAGGCTGTCTCGTTTAGTGATAAGGTATAAAATTGAATGTGAATGCAGATGATTAATTGATTTTATACCGTGGCAGAGGGGAAATGCTACCGCAAGCCTAGCCCTTATAATACATAGTCAATTACCACCAGAGATATTAGCCGGGACAACCCTTAATGCCATCCGAAGTACGAAATCATCTTTCTTTTTTAGACAATCAGGTGATTCAGCCTGCAATGTCCTAACCAACTGGGGAAAAAGGGCACAAAGTAACATTTCACTAGCTCAAGAGACCAATGCTCTTAACCACTAGACCACGGAGGCATTGTATTAAAAAACGATCCGAAACGAAGTGTACGTATACTTAAAATGCGCCAAAGCACTTGAGACCTGATTAATAATATCGGCCTAAATAATCAAAACCCACCTTTTGCAACCAAAACAAAAATGTATCGCTGGCTCTCATGATCAACGCCTTCGTTATCCACCCATAAAGTATGATCAACCGTGGACCTAATTCCGGATCCTTTTTACTGCAAGACGACAAATACGTCGTCAGCAATTCATACAGCTGCTCAAGCTTCGGCCCATACTCTGCTTTATTCAAAATATGTGCAATCAAACCACATGCTTTAGTCCTTATTGAATCATTTTTACTTGACAAAGCTAGTTTTAGCGATAGAGACATTACATCTGGAAATGATGAGTCAAAAACATTGTTATGAACTGAACTGTACAAACTTTCCAATATCAAATAGTAAACTTCATTAGTCCCGCATTTCTCTGAAATCTCTTTTCCATGTTTCGATAAAAATATTTGTTGCTTTTCAGCCGGTAAACTGCCTATTGTATTCGCTACTAATATATAACCATGAGTAAGTGAGTTTGGGCTTTCTGATTTTATTTCTGTGTTAAGCCATGATAAAATAGAATCTATTAGTCCATAATCACTTTCGATCTGTTCCAATTGTTGGTCAGGATACAGGCTTGAATTAGACATTGATGCACTTAGAGCTTCAACAACTTTTGAAGCATCTTTATCATTTGATGTTATTAATTTTAACATTTCTTCTAATATAATCTTCGTAAAGTCATCTATACTAGCCAAATTGGATAGTAAATTCAACCTTTTTTCTAAAGCTGCTTTTTCTTCCGTCAGATTTCTTAAATTACATCTTCCATGTACAACTAGACTCATTATTAATTCGGGATGTTTTCTAGCTATAACATGGACTGTTTCAACACTTATTGTTAACAAATCGTTGTCTTGACAATTCTGTATATTATGCATCAGAACTTCTACAAAAGGTAACATAAGATCTGGATCCAAAAAATCGTTTACTTTCATCAAAGTCTTAAAACCAGCTATCTGAAATTCTTTAGCTAGTTGACTCACTGCTGTCAAACATAATTGAGGGATTTCATTTACTTGTTTCTCTATAGAACTCAAGATATCCCAGTGTTGAGCCACTTCATACAGATTTCCAAGAAAGTACAAACTAGTTATCTGAAGTTTCGGTGATGTTTTGAAACCGTAGAATGCTAAAGTAGCCGGTATCATGCATGCAGATATAATTATACATGATTCTTCAGAAGCATTTGCTGTTGTTAACAACACTTTGCATGCTTGTACGTATTGAGCAACGGTTTTTGATTCTGCTACAGCTGTTTGCATTGAAATAAGGATTGCTTTTATGAAATTCTCAAATGACGGGTCAGTATTGGCCGTTATAGATAGCTTAGCTACTAAAGTTGATAATGCTTCATGTGCAGCAAGTTTTAATTCTTCATCTGTCTTATTCGTTATTTCTCTATGAATTGATGACCATAAAGCCTTTAGGAAGGGTCCGTAACTCTCCGCTTTAAATGTTTTACAGCTTTCAGTCTGAAATGTGAAACACATTAATATTAAAATACATCCGCCTTGAAGTTGATATAAATAATAATTAAATACTGTTCATTAGCATCATTTGAGCACGAATGATAGCTGGAATGATTTGGCTATTTTTTTAAATGTTTTAATAGTCCGAAGAAGATTTTTGGACAGTAAAATATCTGTGGTCAGCTTGTTGATTAGTTGAATAAGAAACACTTACCAACAATTTTAATGAATCAATTTTAGCCACCCTCAAACTCGAGTCCAATTTTTCAATAAGTAAGACTAAGCAATGTTCTCCAAATTCAGGGATAGCACACAAACATGGCATAAGGGCGTTCGCCAACTCTTGTCTAGTCACGGCAGCAGGATCGTCAGGGGAAGGATGGAAGTCGACGGGATAGTAACAAGAGATCACTCCAAACATTTCATCAACTAGATGCCCGAGTGGTATTTGTGATATAAATTTTGGTAGAAAGGAGAATAGGAAGAGTAGATTACGGGGGTCTCTTTCTCCGTCCATAGCTAATATGACACCGTAAACATAGTCTGGTCCCAGTGTTTTCATATCTGGAATTAAACAAAAATACATAATTATGTTATTGATTACTAGAGTTTAACCGCGACTTAGTCCGTACAAATCTCTTCTTCTTATCGTGTCGACTTCAAATTCTGAACAAAGTCGCTAAATAGTAGCTAGTAGTATATGGGCAGTTCTACCAATAGTTGCATATAATTTTCAATTACGCCAGGAAATCTTTTTTTCAGATTTTAATGTTTTCTGTGTATATATAGTTACCAAATATATATAAGTGGAACGTTTAGTTATAAGTTCACTTTTTATTTATTATTTTAATAGTCAAAAATCATGTTTTCTGTTAAATCAGTTACAATTAGTCAGTCAGGTTCGTTTCGAAGAGTTTATTAATAGTAGTAAATAATACACATATCAAAAGATATAAACCAGTGTTATTAGAAAGTATATGAAAATATAAATCAAATTAAAAAAGTAAATCTTAGCTTTTCTTACAAAAAGCATAAATTATAGATCACTAGAACCCATTTCGTTACGTTTTGTGTTAAAACTTAGTTAAAAGTTACAGTAACTTTAATTGTTTAAATCATATCCTAGCTCTTAATGTATGAAATCACAGATAAGGTATAACAATAAATAGTACGCATCTAATAACGATCAAGTTAAATTATTCATTTCCATAACCATCCTATATATAAAATAATTAAAGGGACCGTAACCGTAACTGACCCTGACGTCTATGTAACGATACTGACAACCTTAGGTTTAGTTCTCGCTGGTCATTTAAGGGTAGGTAATTTTATAATAAAATAGCTTCTGCATTGAAGAATGTCTCACCACTTATTAACCACATAATCTCTCGTGGTAAAAAAATTTCTATCCTATGTTTATACAGCGTGTAAGGAAAAGTATCATTAACCTTTAAACCACATATTCTACCCATCAAACTGATCATCTTTTAGTATGGCAGCAAACCTGTCAGAACGAAAAAATTGAGCTGTTCCATACTAAACAGCAATACCTACTCGACTCAAACGTATGGAGCAGCAGATTTTTTTTGTTTCTGACATGTTTGCTCCCATAGTAAAAGTTGTTCAGTTTGATGGGTAGAGTACGTGGTTTTAAAACCTTAAGGTTAATGATACTTTTCCTTACACCCTGTATACTGAACATGGCTCTACCACATTCCATCTAAATCCGGTCAGTAGATATACCATGTTTTGGGTATAATATAAACATGGAGTTGGTACTTTTTACTTAGGGAAAATATAATTATCACGGAAAACACCGCAGGGCAGAAACTATATTAAAAAAAAAAACAAAGCAAAACACACATTAAAAAATACAAGAAAAAAGAACATACCTACATTACACAAAAAATAAAAAAATATAAACCTATTAAAATCAACGTTTTTCCTGGTCGGTTAAATACCACCTAACCACCAACCACCACCACCACCTAACATATAAAAAAATATTTTTTGTTTCTAGCTTTTCGTTCAATGCGACTTTAACTTTATGTTGTCAGGTTCGTTACATATCTTGTCAGGCTATACGTTACAGTGCAAAACATAACGACCCTGACGTAACAAAATGGGGCCTCGAAGAAACAAAATTGGATATATAAATGTCAAAAATTAAAAATTACTTTACTTATGATATACTTTAATGAACATAATCTAAAGAATGTAATAGTTTACTTCACAGTACTGGTAAGAAAGGCAAATCCTTAAACTATATTAAAACTGCATAACTATATGGTCAATAAACAGGGGTAAACTCACCTCTAGCCGGCTGCTTTTCTTCCCATGTCATATTGTGAAAGAATTTAAAATGGTGCCATAATGCTTCTAGTATGTTGTCTATGATCAAAATATTGAAAATTTTAATAAGAATTGACCTTATATACTAATAAAAAATAACGTTACTATATTGACCATGTCAGGATTAAACGTAAGTCCATGACAAGCTTTCAAAATCAATTAAAAATATATAACTATGCAATTTGTTTGCATTTATTTATTTTATCATAGATTTTTACCGAAACTGTAAATTAAAATCACCCCCCCCCCCCCCCCCCCTCGAAGTTGAAGAAGACAAATTATAAATAACTTAGGGGAAGACATGGTGAAAAATTTTAGGGACCGTATGGGGATGAAATTTGGTAAATTTTTAAGTAAATTTAATTAATTAACTAGCAACAATGTTATTTATTTAATGATTAACCGGGGTTGCCTAGTTTATAATAAATATTCTAAAACAGACAATTCTACGGAAATTGCAGATACGTTCTAAAATTTCTTTTTGTGCGAGGGACACAAAAAAACCAATGTGCAACTTTTGGTAGAACTGCCCATACATCAGATGTTAGGTTAAATTATAAGCTATCAAACAAAAAACTTTCTTCAAAATCGGTTCTGTAGTTTTGCGTGATGCTTGAACAAACAAACACACAGCCGAAAATACTAATAATAAAAAAGATTGTTGTTGATTTGATTGGAGTCAGGGTCACCTAAAAACTACGTCGTAATCTTTTTCTTTTAAATATCTTCAATGTACAGACACACTTTTGTTACAGTTTTATTATAGTTTAGATTAGATTAGATTAGGCTCATTGGTACGAATAGAGTTGATCTATGACTATGAATATCAGAATGATGATTGTATATAATTTAGAATGTTTTTGTCTATCCCATCGGAGAATATTTTATCGTGAGTGAATGCTTATGCTTTTGCTTATTAATGAAAGTGTTTTTCTACCAAAAACATACTTCATGGGCAGCAGGCACTCGGAAATTTCTGACTAGATCCAATTAGAGTCTAAACCATGCCAAAACCTGAAAACTTCGTACAAACAGGCACGCACTTGCAAGAGGCACATGTATGCGAGAGAGAGAGAGGAATACACCACTGCCTTCTGTCATCCACCTACCTAAATATTTGTGGTTCTCATAGGTATTAGGGAAAACCCTTTTTTTATACTGTGACCATGTTTTGCTTATTCAAACTCTTTGTATTCAAAATTGTATATCTATTGAATGATATCTAATTAAAGTATACTTACATTCCAATTCAGAATCCAAAAATTTTTCTATAATGCTGTAAATATTGTATCTATCATGTCTTAACTGTGACTGACAGACAACTTCTCGGAACATTATTGTAAAGAATTCTCCGGCGTTCTGAACCTCATAGTTTTTCATATCAATTATGACCAGGTACCCGTCAATAACGGCAGGGACAACTCTGTGGTTATCTTTCAACCGATCTACATAGAATTTAGATATAAACTTCACTTGCATATTGTCTAAGTAGTCTTTAGGAAGCTCTTTCAGTAATCTTGTGAAGAAAAGCATTCCTTTTTCGCGGTTTTCTGCTTCCTTGTTTGTCAGTACTCCTGCCATGTTTTCTACTAATTGTGTTACATCTATGCGACCTGACATTATATCTGAAAAATAATGTTTAGAAAATTTAATCAATAGGTAACCTTGAGTTGCTTACTACATTGACTTTCCAACTAAGTAATAAGTCAAGTCAAGACAATAAAAATTAAAGATAATAATTAGTGCCATAATATTAAATTTTGAGATAGACAAGTTTCTTTGGCCGGCACTTTCACATCTGCACCAAAATGAATGTCCTTTTAGTCCCTATTTATTTTATACACTGGACAAAGTTTGAGCACAGCAAAATTAAAAAAAAATCTGGTGTCCCGTCCCATACTAAACTCCAATACCTACTAGACTTAAATGTATGCAACAGCCAGGGTTGAAGGCCTAGAAGATATTAATATTAATATTAATAAATAGATAATAATATAGTACACTATTATCTATTCATATGGTGGCGGGACGTATTTGATAGCTTCTCGAAGAACTGGCCTAATGAAGCGCAAAACCGGGACGCATGGAGAGAATGGAGGGAGGCCTTTGCCCAACAATGGGACAGCGACGGCTGATATAATAAGATATTTAATAATAAAACCGGTCAAGTACGAGTCGGGCTACTCGCGCACCGAGGCACGGTGGTCTGAGAATCGAGCTCCGTACTCATAGGAATTGAAAGTCAGGAATTTAAAAAATAAAAATTGGAATGTCTCTGGTATAAATCCCTCTACTTCATATTATAGTATGGAGGGTATAAGTAGATACATGCCTGAGAAATAAAAAGATTAGTTTTTTTTTGTATGGGAGAAAACGCTTATAGTACATTTTTTGGAACTGAATGGAACTGTAGGACTGTTTATATGTGAGCTATTGCACCTTATACGGCGATCAAGATGTCATACAATTCATACACCGATCGGTGCCGCTTTGAGTGTAATATTTTTTGAAATTTTGAATTTTCAACTATTTTTCCAATGTTTGACGTAATTTAATGAATTTGCTGCTCGCTTTGAACGTGAAAACACTATTGAAGCAATATAAATTCATAAAATATAGAACAAAACGGAAAAAATGTCAATTACTAATTATTCCCGGCTCAAACCATAAAATGACTGGGCTATATAACCCTTATATCTTGATTTATTTCTGTCATCTAGTCATAAGACTTTTCATACATGCACATAATTGCGGGAACAAAGACAATGAAGAGCCAATTTCAAACAGACTTTTCGTGTATTTTATCTTTGAAGAATGAGTAGGTGACCGTTGTTCATGGTTCATTTGTTCATTGGAATCAAAATTAAGTGATTTTAGACCTTTTTAAACACATTCTTAATGGTAATAATTTTATTGTATGAAATCTGATACACAGAGATGCACCTAAGCATCGTCGAGCCAATCTGCTACTAAGCGCATACCAAAGGCACAGTATAAGAAAGAGTATCTACAGTACGGACACTCTATTCTATTCTATTTTTATTAAATGGCGTTTCCTTAAAGATTTCGCCAGTATCAAGTGTTGAAGATATTATTATAATTCGAGTTAACGTTCATTGTACGGTAATTGATATGGCGATTTCAAAGCCCTGTTTTTACACAAAAACACACCCGAAACCGCCATAAATGGCGGAGCCGCGTGGCTACCTAAATCGCGAGCCGAACGAAGTCGTCGAGAGACCTCTAGCCACGCGACTCGTACGGACACTCCCTTCCTCCCACCAACTTTTTACCTCACCCCCTCTATCGCCCTCTGGTTACCCGGCAGTTACCTAAGAAGAAGACTTAAGGTTCAATTTCTTTGGTTTCGCGTGTGCAGACGTCATCTTTTCAATTTCAAGGTTAAGGTAGGAATGCTGCCAATTTGGTCTGCATATATTTTTTAATACTATTTGACTTCATTCTTATAACTGCTATAAATGAAATACAAATATGCACAGTTTAGATCAAAGTAAAATTAATGGATATGCCCAAAGCGCGTTTAGTAGAAGCACACAACTAGTACACTTGGTCCATACAAACTAGCACACTTGTCTGTTATCTCAGTACATATTTGAAGTATACCTATCATTTGTTTTGACAAAAAATTACCAACAGGTTTTTTATAACGAGATAATAGAAAAATTTTAAATTTGGAACTGTTGCAAACGCGATTTTTTTTTAATTTTGGTTCAATTCCAAGTTCAAATACTATACCGAAAAAAAATATCAATTATTAAATAGTCCCGGCTCAAACCGTGAAACAACTGGGCTAATTCCCGGATTTTATATGAAACGGACTCAAAATATGCGACTCACATCTCACAAAATTACACTCATTTGGCTTCATCCTAATGGTATATGTATTTAGAATATCTCTGACTACCCCTCTGGGATATAGACGAGAGTTTTTAAGTCAAATCATAAGCAATCAAGAAAAAGGTTTCATCAAAATCGGTTCAGTAGTTTTTGCATTATGCAGTTTAAAAAAAAATATAAGTACAGATAATTTAAATCTTTTTCTTGCTTGACAAGGTGACGTCAACACATGCGAAACGGAGTCTAGGACTGCAATAAAAGATTTAGCTGCGAGCGGTACAATGACTTTTTTGTAAATAACACGCATTGACACCCGCCACATCTATTCAAAAAGTTTTTATCCTTCGTCCTGAGATTATATTATCTTTGTTTCGAAAACATAAATTCTAGCGTGTCAATTTATGCTACTGGTAAATGCCGAGGTAATCTGAGGGCAATTGAGGGGGTGAGGTAAAAAGTTGGTGAGAGGAAGGAAGTGTCCATACTCTACAGGGTGAAATTGATATCATTAGCATCCTTTTAAACTAAGAGTCTACCAATCAAACTGAACAACTTATACTATGGGAGCAAACCGATCGGAGCAAATAAAAAATCCACCATTGCCTACGGCGGCGGGTGCAGTTTAGTATGGAACAGCAGATTTTTTTTTTGCTCCGATCAGTTTGCTCCCATAGGAAAAGTTGTTCAGTTTGATCAGAAATCAGAAAGTTTATTTATAGAAATGGGTACATAATACATTAAGGTGACACATAATACAGAAATAAAGTCTCTCCAAATCTCGCCCGAAGGCGTACCAATATTGATAATAATTATATGTCCTAATGAAAACAATGTCAAAAATCAATTCCATTCTAATAATTTAAAATTCAATAGCTCAATTACGTTATTTAAAAAAGAATAAAAGTAAAAAAAAAAATTAATAACAATATCAAATTATACAATATTAAACTATTAAATTAGAATGATATAAAGAATCTATAATTACACAACAAATAGGTATTAGGTATTATTCACTATTGAAGTGACTATCAGTCAAATATTCCTCTAATTTATAGTAACATTTGTGTTCCAATGATGATGGGTAGACTCTTAGTTTAAAAGGATGCTAATGTTATCAATTTCACCCTGTATATAGTAATAAATACTCTTTCTTATACTGTGGTACAGGCACACTTCTGTTACAGTTTTATAATTGTTTAGATAATCAGTTGGATAACCTCCACTCCACTACTTACCAAATTCAGATCAGATATGGAAAGGTACCTAACAAAAATGTTATTACTTGGTATATACCTAGGTAGTTCCTAGAAATTATTTTAATCCATGTCTTACCAGTAACAATGCTGTGAGTTTGGTCAAATATACCCTTATTATTTATTATTTCATCAGCTAGTTCTGGCTTCATCCAAATAGATTCCATTTTCTTGTAGTTTTTTGTTTCTCTTCTTACAATATTTATAACTTCTAAATAGCTATTATTCTAAGAAATATAACGGTTCAATTAATTGCATTGTCTCTTATCGCCACATACAATTCAAAATGAAATAATAAAATATAAAATAATTTGACTTTTGTAATTTTGTAGGTTATTTTTTGTTTTAAAGCAAAGACGTAGAATCATAGACAAAACAAAAAGTTGTCACTTTTTTACATAGTACTTCCTATCTCTATGACAGGGGTTTTTGGCGGGAATTCGTCAGCTACGTTTGATCTCAACATATTTTATCGAATTTTCATTGTTTATAATGAGCTTTGGTTCAAAAATTGGTGTCGTTTTGCGTAACAAAGTGTCATGAAAGTGAACAATATACAGTTCAGTGAAATGTGATGGAGTAAACAGGAAAAGTGATCCGTCATTTGTAGCGCGACAAAGCGGTCGGTTCACCTCTTTCATGTGGACTTCTCTGCGTTTCCTGCGTTTTTTGATTGTCTCCAAAAACTCCAAAGAAGCGTCAAAATGTTGAACACTAACGTTTTAATAGCTATAAGAAAAGAGTAATATGAGTGGGCGGTGTGATTCGGGACGCATCGTATGTGCGCTGCGTGGTGCGTGTATCTGAATTTTTTACGATCGGCTTTTACACATTTGACATATTATACGATGAAAATTAAAACCCTTTGACATTTATGACCCTCAGATCAAGATTACCTCTCTTTCTTATATCGTAGCCTTCCATGCGTTGTCTTTTTCACTCGCGTGATTGTGATATCAATATTCAGCAATTTTATTTGTTCGCGTAAAATAAAAACGTAAACGAGCTAAACATTGTGAAATTGTACCATTTGTAATAATTTTGTTAAAATTTTGAAAGTGCTATTAATAGAAAGAAACCCTTCTTTCCTAAATTCAGTTTCGCAATGTCGCACAAAACCCTCATAGACTTTGTAGTCAAATACCACAAACCTCGGCTGCTAAATAACCTCGTGTTCTTTCCAAGCAACGGGAACTCCTATTTTGGAAGACGGCTTGTTATCCCGACTCCACTCTCCACTTCCACGCCCAACCTTCAATCACCAAGGAGCTTCAGTACCACCTCGAAATTCAACCAAGTACTTTCAACATCAAGTGAAGTAAATAATTTAGCGGGAAAATTCCAATTGATGTACACCTGCAAAAAATGTAACACCAGAAGCACAAAGTTTATTACAAAACTAGCCTATTATAAAGGGGTCGTTATAGTCAATTGTGATGGCTGTGAATATAGGCATTTGATAGCCGATAACCTAAATTGGTTCTCTGATATGAACGGAAAGAAAAACATTGAAGATATAATGGCAGAAAAAGGTGAAACCGTACAGAAGATATTGTCACAAGACTTGGAATTTATCGCTACAGAATTAGTTGAAACACTGGAGAAACAAGATACCGTATTGTTGAAAGATTAAAATTGAACAGTTGTGATGAAATATTGGTTTATTTCAGTTCATCGTTTCTCAATCTTTTCAGTGTCACAATCCTCCAAACAAACACTTTTATAAATACCTTGCAACCCCCTTACTATAAAGCAAGCACTTCACTCTAGCAAGAACTTTCAAGGAAAATTAGTACGGCTTATGATGCATTAAATCAATTTTTTAGGGTTTTTTGTACTATACTATTAAACTGTTAAAGAAGTGGGTCAGTACATTGAAGATATTTAAAAAAAAAAGATTATGACATCATTTCTAGTTGTAGGTGTTTGCATCGGTTTGTTTGTTCGAGTATCACACAAAAACTACTGTAGGGATTTTGATGGAACTTTTTTTCTTTGAAAGCTTGTGATTTGCCTTTAAATCTGGTAGGAATTTGTGCAGACGAAGTCACAGGAAAAAGCTCGTAATACATATTTATGTCACTGGTGAAGACCTATTATTTTGTTTTGTTAAGTTGATAATCTAGGTTGGGTAGGTGATAACAAATTTTGTAACACTTTATTATAAAATAAACCTTAAACTTTATTCAATAAACGGATGTATCATATATGTTGATAGGTATGGGCATAATTTTATGAAAAAATCTGGACATGACCTATATTACTCTGGGTACTTTCCTGGGGGCTGCGACCCCTAGATTGAGAAACAATGATTTGTTTTGTTATTCTTATTATTTAATTTATAGGTTATCAATATGTAGCAATAGCAAGACAGTAGGCAAATGATGTAAGATTAGTCTTAATTTCATTCCGATGTCATTTGTAAAGTCATTTCATAGATATAAATTAATAAAACATTTTGTTAGATTACATGATTTATTGACAATGTATTATTTATTACAAGGTAGAGATTATAATCCCAAAAATATGGCCAACTGTTAACATGCAGTAAAATTAAACAATAATTAAAACTGTAGGTACTATACAGATAAACTCATGAACCACATGGTAATGTCTTAGTACTTAGTAGCTTGCACAGGACATATTTCTATCACACAATGAATGCACATTTTAGTTTAGGCAATTTTCATGCTTATTTCTATTGAATATGGATGATCATGCGATAGAACTACGCCCGCACAAATGAGGACTTATGTGCATAATTAATTAAAAACATTATATCATCTAACTTTACTAACGATTGATTATGTAAATTGGCACGAACTGGTAAACATTTTCATTCTAAATATTCAATGCATTTAAAAATACTCTAAAAATATAAGGCACTGTAATCACATTGCAAGAAAAAAAACATTAACAATAGTCTCTTAAGAATAAAATACTTGTGCGTTTATAAAATATAAAAACTAATATACATGTTACATTATATAAACATTTGCAGTATAAAAGGAATGCAAGACAGTCTCATTTATATTTTGAGCTAAATTGTTACAAAATTGGGAATGATTTAAAATTTGGCTGATTGAAAATGAATACATGACTGCATCTGCAGTTATGCAGTATAATATAACAGAGTATGTTGAGAACCAACACCAAAACGCAATGTTCTCATATCAGCCAATGCATTGTTTGTTGTAACAAACACATGGTTTGGACAAGCCGTAAATACTTCTTTTTCTTTCCTGGATTCACTGGATCAGATGATTTATTGTTACTTTCTAGCATTCTTTCTACACTTGATTTCTCTATTCGCTTTTCCACTTACTGGTTAAAATACTAAATTATTGCTAATCAGCGATCAAACAAATCAATAAAAATTTCAGTCTTAAAATAGAATTTTGATACAAATTTAAACTCTTTTTGGACGGCTAACGATAGCGTAATCTGTGCCATTACAATTATTATGAGATACTTCTTCCAACCCAACTTGATTCTGCAAGGCCTGCGCTTGAGCAGCAGTTGGCACTTGAGGGCCTGGTGTATTGGGTTTCCGAATCATACCATAGCCTAGATGCGAGTCATCAGCCATTCTCGCCGGTTGCATCACATTTTCAACTTCATCATAATCATTCCAGGTATCTTTACTTTTAGGTTCTCCCAAAGCCAAAGTTGTAGGACGCGCCTCAAACTTTTTGTAACGTGAAGACTTGTTCAATTTACTTGTAGACCCAAAGTACTGTAACCTATCATAGTTTTCATCTTCTGGGTCAACCACTGGACTTGGTAAAAGGATTATTCTTGAAGCTTCAGGTCCACTTGTGTTTAGGTTGTCTTGAGACCTGGATATCAACTTCATACAATTGGGTTTGTCTCCTAAGTTAGGGGTGAATTCTGTATGGTCTGGATTGTCAATTCCTAATGTTTTCCAAGCTTCATTACGAACTTCAACCTTGTCATATGGCACTGAGGGTGGACTATCCCTTTTGACTGGATCAATTGGTTCGTAATTATCAAGTTTCTTGTACCTTCCGAAGTCTATACTTTCATCAGTGGAACTTGGGTGATCTTTATAGTTTTCTAGCTTCTTAAACCGACTAAAATCTATGCTTTCATCAGTTGAGCTATGAATGTCTTTGCTGATGACACCTTTAGGGAGGTTGACAATTTTACGGGGAGGCTTTAGAGGTTTAGGTTTAAGAGCTGGTTTAGGCATCAGTAATGGAGCAGTATCTCTCTCAGAAAATGAACTCTGTTGACTTGACACTGAGGATGTTTTGAACGATAAAGTACTTAAATTTAAATCGTCAGGTCTCGCAGCAACTAAAGGACTCCTAGATCCAGGAAACAAGTTTGCACCCGACTGTATATTAAACTCGCTATGTTCAGGGCTATTCAAATTATCATTCCCAATCATTTGTTTCATTGTCTTCATTTTCAAAGACAGACACTTAAATATCTCTGACTGATTGGGGTGTTCTAAATGAAATATACCTTCTCCAGTGTCACATTTCCTGCCAGCTTCAAATGTGAATTTTCCCTGTCTGTAACCATATCGCCGAATGTATCTGTAAGGCCATGTGGCATAGAGTTTATTATCATTTAAATCCCTGAGCTCCACAGCAGTTGTCGTAAGTAGAAGTAGATATCTATTGGGCTCTAAACCACATCTTGTAGAGGCATCTGAAGGACACATTTTAACTGAGAAGACACCTTCGCCCGATGAGCAGTACAGATCATTGTCTTCATCGCAGGAAATAGGACTGGAGTCTAAACCTTTGAAGGCCACGGACTGCAATGCAGTCACCCATTCTAAAGTTTCTGCTTCAGATTGTGCACTAATTTGCTGTGTGTGTGACTTAGTTAAAATAGTAATAGTATTAGGACTAGAATGTGTTATTTTTATACAATTTTCCAGTGTAATAATTTTAGGTATAGCACCAGATGTGACGTCGTCTTTATTATCGTATATTTCGAGTCGTTCTATACCCTGTTTGCTTGCGCTCAGAAGTAAGCAGTATTTTTGCTGCCAGTTTTTCTGAAATGTAAGAGAAGTCGTAATCAATTAATCAGTTACATACATACCTAACTAGTTGAAGCAAAGTACTACTATTAGTACACAAGTGCAAATGGGAGCATATCAAAAGTAAAAGTCGATCAACTATATCAAAACAACTCTGCAATCTGCATCACACTGTGAGTCATTCGAATCCGTAATGTCGTAACTACAAACGCGTGTTACTGTTACGAGAACTGGGTTAACGTAACTATAGTAGGTTTCTGTAAGATGCCAGGAATTAAGATTGCGGTTTTACGTACCTTTCTAGGAAATTTATTAAATTTCGTCCCTCCGGCAGGTGGGAATAACAAACAACCAGATTTTATTTCGTCGTCCTGCTCCATCTCAGTTGTTAGGTATAAGGTGTAGTATATAATTTAACAGCAACAGGAAAACACAGCTAAACATATCAATCACTCAAAAAATACGTTTCTTGTTATTATTTTGCAACAAATTAATATATTTGCATTACAAATAAAACGACAGTCGCCTGTCTCGAGGCACAGCCGCCATTTCTTGTCGTTTTTTTAAATAATATTTCTAACGGCTCTGGATACTTTGTCCTGCCTGCATCAGTGTTGCCAGCCAACTCTACAGCACTATAGACGATTTTTTTCGCTATTACCAAGATTAGCACGGAATAATAATAATAATAACGCTCACAGGCACATACATTGTAATGATCCCAAGCAAGCACTAATAGGCTGTCTAATATGGAAATCATACAACAACGGCATAAACCGGACTGAACCGGGATTCAAACCCAGGACCCTGGTTTGGCAGTCTGGCGTGGTAACCATTTCACCAACCGAGTCGTCAAATATTTTGTCATTAATAAAGTGTCGAGTCAAGTGTCATACACTCGACTGTTCTCGGCGAGAATGTAGTGCCCGCATAGGACTTGGCTGAATGGGCTTTGTGCCTTTCCACCAATAAAAAAAGTTGAGTTTGACTCAAAGAGTAATATAAGTATATTGTTTAACTCAAGGAATCTCCGAGGAATATAAGATTTTACGTAGTACTTAATATCTCTATGAAGATTTTGGGTTCGCTTGCCGCCATTATTGTGTTCGTTCGTTGTTGTATTATTGTTTTATTTTTTTTGGAGCTTTTAACGGTTTCAGTGATATTTGTGACATAATTTCGTGCCTAAATCAAAAAGTTGCGTAGATAGACCATCATAACAGGAATCTCAAATATATACGAAGAAAGGACAAAAGTTTGGTTCAAGTGATTTTGGCGGAATCGCTCGAGCTTACAAAATCGACCACAATTTCATCTTCATTTATCATCCTTCATCCCATCATTATCAAGAGACTTTTGCACGGGAACCGTGAAGAAAAGGACGGGCTTTGTTTCTTATTTTTCTAAATTAGTTGTTCGTGGCTATGATATGATTGTGTTAATGTGCTGGAATTAGTATAAAAATGTGCCGTTAAAGGAGAACAATACAGTAAAAGTGAGGAATAAAGAAGGCGCTCCCGTTTGATTCGGATTGATCCTCGCGTAGAACTCTCTTGAACATTAGAATGTGTGTACCACTCTTGCATTTCAAGAGTTAGGTATAAGGTTAGGTTAGTTTAGGTTTAATTATAATGAAAAATATAACTTATGACCAGGCTGTAAGGGCTAGTTTCCATTGCCTTTCCGAACGGATAAATTATTTAAAAAAACATTGACTTTGACATTGACATTTCCAATTTCCATTTTGAAACCCGGTTTTGCTTTCTTTCCAAAAACTTGAATATTTTCTATAAAATCATTGAAATTCCTTTTAATATAAAATCACATAATTATCTAACATGTCAAGCAACGTTAATCCTTTGGCCGGCACGGCGCATTTACTCGATGAATTGGACAGTATGTTTCATACTTCTGCAATGTTTCTGTTGTGTTTCTATTATGTTTATTTATGAAATGGTTCTTGTTTGAAGAGAAATTGATGGTGCTGCTGCGAGATGGGAGGACCTTGATCGGATACTTGCGCTGCGTGGATCAGTTTGCTAACTTAGTGTTGCACAAAACGATAGAAAGGATTCACGTAGGAACAGAGTATGGGGACATACCAAGAGGAATATTCATTGTCAGAGGCGAGAATGTGGTTCTTCTAGGTGAAATTGTAAGTTGTTAATTAAACATATATTTAAGTATTAGATAAAAAATATATAGTACGGTAGCCCAGTCATTTTACGGAATTTTGTTAGCGAGGGGTGGGGAGTAATTAGCAATGAGACTTTTAGACTGTAACCGGCACCATTTAGTGACAAAAAGACTATCTGAAAACATATTTTAACACGTTAAACGCTTAGGCAAAAACTATCATTTTGACCAAAATTAAAGTGAGTGTTAATATGTTTCTTGGGACATAATATGCACATAAAACTTGAAAAAAGAAAAAACAAAAATATTGTTTTTGAGTTATTTAATAAAAACATGCTGCGGTCACCGGTGACCTCCATGGCGTACAAAAGTAAAAAAACGAGAAGTCGTTATCACAGCGCCACGCCGGTCACCCCGCCGGTCACCCTGCGGTGGTGCGGTTTGGTTGCGTTGCGTTTATCTCTCCGTGTTTTTACTTTTATTTGCTTATTTTCATTTAGTTATTGTTGTATTGCAAACCAATCTAGTAAACGAACAAGATGGACGGTGATTTTATGGAATTTGAAGTGGATTTTGATGGTTTGGAGTTCACACAAGATTTGGACCAAATTGCTATTTTAGAATCAAGTGCACTGCCCGAAATAAATAATAACGATGACGAACTGCAGAATCTTTGCGCAACACGTAAACGGAGGCGAATGAATAAACGTAAATTAACCTTGCATTCAAAAAAATCTTGTTTTATTGATTTTTCGTTCATTATGACATTTTCTCTAATGCCACCTGTTTCCCAAACGAAAGTGTTGTATTTGAGCGCCATCCTGGGCACTTCAATGCGTCATTACTCTAATAACTGCGCCCTACGGCGCACTACAGTGATTTGAAAACAGGTCTGACATGAGGTCACCGGTGACCTCCAAGGCGGGATTCAGTAGACCTCTTGAGGTCACCGGTGACCTCCATGGCGTTTAACGTGTTAAATAAGATAGCTATGCAACATAGAAATCAAAATTGTATCTCCCAGAAGGCTTCTAATTTAATATTATTACCAATGCACTCATTTTAATTAGATTTAACAATATAAATTATTTTTGAGCAATAAAATAGGCATTGAAATTTGAAAATGAGTTACTGCCAAATACTAATGTATTTTTCAAAGCCTTCTAAATAGACAAAAATGTTAACACCATGTTTGAAGTGTGTTTAATGATAGTCTTAAAAATGTGCAAAAAAATTACCATCTGGTTTTTTAGAACGAGATAAATGCTAAATTTTAAATTTGGGGCTTTTGCTGACTATTTTTTTTTTATTTTGGTACATTTCTAAGCTCTTATTGGCTTACTATACTGAAAAAAAATTCCAATTATTAATTAGTTCCGGTTAGTACTTGATGCTCAGATAATCAAACTGAACAACTTTCAGTCTTTCACTATGAATTCAATGTCGAAATAACGAAAAAAAAATCAGCTGTCCCATACATTTGGGTCGAGCCAGATTGCAGATTGTAGTATGAATATGAAACAGCTGAATTTTCCCGATTTCAATGTTGGTCCCTTGGAGAAAAAAGTTCAGTTAGACGGTCTTATCACCCCCTTAAACAACCATCAGCATATTAAGAAGGAGGGTCCTTCTTAATATGCTTATTTCTCCAGAAATTAGAAAACATTTCCCATTATAGGTAAAATCATAAACTGAATATTACTACCGTATCTTATCTTGTTGTGGGGGCTGGCAAGTCAGCAATATTTCGACCCAGTGGGATCTTTTGTGTTAGCCCCAATACTTTTTGTTTTCTTCGCCCTTCAAGTACATGGTCAATAAAGGAGGCAATACCATTGAGGGGAAGAAACTTAAGATCTCCCGGTTTCGGGTATCCATCTCCGAGGAGGCACATGCGTTTTGCCGCCGTACTACCCTAAGTAGACCAACACAGTGTGCGAATGAGATTCCGACCTTACCAAAAAACCTACGCGTGCAAAAGAGATTATAATATAATAGCCATAAAACAACTTTTAAACAATGAAGTCTCGTTTGGTCCTGTCAAAAAATTATCAATTATTATTTTATGATTTTCTTTATAATTCATTTTGTGTTTTATCAGACAAATATAAAAAAATCATTACAGTATCATATTCTGTGTTGGAATGCAGTTTAACTTGTACCAGGAACTTAAATAAAGAAACGTTTGAAAGGTAAATAACATTAGTAGAGTACTACTTTCGAAATAGTTTTTTTCATATATTATGTTATTCTTAAAATTATTTCGTAGTACATTCATTACATGCAGTAAACGTCCTATTTTCTAGATAGAAGAATAAAAAACATATAATCCTAATTATAGCTCGAACCTATGTTTGTTTTCTTTAGGTATTTAACAAACTTATAACAAAATTTATTTTTGGTGTTTGACCTCAATCATCGGTCTCACCTGTAGACTAGCATGATTTGCACGACAAAGCGACAACACAAGAAACCCGTCAGATGCGTTTATTTTGGTGTGCTCGGTGGAAAAGACAGGCACATATTGATCTTACTTGTTTTGCCTTGATTTGCTAAGCACTGATGTTAGGTAAGCGAAGACCAGGCCAAGGGTGGAACACATCAAGAAAATTCCCATTCAATCCTACCCTGGTTGTACCGGTGTTTTGTTACTTAAGGTTTGAGACTCATTGACCGACTGCGAATGACGATAGGCATATTAAGTATGGGAGGCAATCCGCCGTCGACGCGGCGAACGGCGCCGAACGCATTCCCATACTAATTGCAGTAAGCAGTTGTATGGACTCGCCATCGTTCGCCGTCGGTCAATGTGTCTCAACCCTAAAGAACAATGTTGTTGATCTACGGAAAATAACGTCATCAAACAATATGAGTCTCTATTTCTGCTTGTTTTGTTACGGAGAGAACTAGCATTTGATCGATATATAACTTTATCCTAATTTTTTCATGTGGCAATGTAGGTAAAGGAAATGCCATTATACAAAAAAAATAGAATAAAGTAGCGGTATAAAAAGACTTGGTGTCTTTGTTCTATAGAACAATTTAAAAAATTAAATTATTGCTTGCCTTCTAGTACACCTTAAAAAAGACATCCATTGAAAAGTAACTTTTACTCAAATACGCGTCTAAATTCAAGAGCTCAATTAATGCCACAGGTAACTGGAGAACTATGTCCATCAGTGGACTTTTTTTGGCCAAAACAAGGACAAACAAAACTTTAAATCTGAAAAAAGTTACTGATTCTAAGTTTCAAAGGAGTTGGAAAAGAAACAACGTTTAAATGTCTTTTTGTATTTTGTACATGGCCACAATGGAACAAAAAAAATATCTATCATGCATTTTTTTTCAGGACAAGGATAAAGAAGACAGTCTGCCACTTACAGAAGTTTCAGTGGATGATATTCTGGATGCTCAGAGAAGGGAACAGGATGCTAAAATAGAACAACAGAAATTATTATCAAAAGCACTCAAAGAGCGAGGACTTAATCTGTTAGCTGATTTAGGACATGATGATATGTTTTAGTGTCGGAATTCAGTTTAAGCTTTTCCTTATCTCCTATTTTTCTTATAAGACTGTAATTTGTAAAAAAGATAAAATAAATATAATCTATAATTAAATCTATTATTGTATTGTAGAAAATAATATAAGTACTAAGTATTTTTTAGAGTAGGCAGGTACCTATCGTGTCAACAGCTGTTGCGGGACTTCCATACTAAAAACTGGTCATGACCGATGATCCAGAATGTATGAAACGTGTGCAACCGTTCTAAGAAATTTAATGGCGGCGGTGCACGTTCCATATAACGTTTTTTTGTTAGAGAGATGCGCGAGGGTGGTCCTCCCAAGAAAATAAAATACAGTGAAAACGTGATTCCATTCTACATTACAGTGTAGGGTGGATTATAATCCCAGAGAGTAGTATATTCCTTGATTATCCCGGTCGCCAGACTAAAGCATAAATTAATATGTATATTGGATATAGATAGGTAATTCGCCTTGAATTTTAGGACGTCCTAATTGCGTTGCCGCTTATTAGCACTAGGGGGCGCCACATTATGAAATAAATTGAAAAAGACGATCGGCCGAAACGAGGACCGATTCTTATCTACACGTATCGTAAGCCGGATGTCTAGACCGCTAGACCAACAAGACAGTGATTGATATGGGCGTAATCTCTCTCTACTACAGCGAAGCGCGTGAGGTATAGTGCACTGTTATTCCGATATGAACCCTAGTGCAACACATAGTGCTTCGAAACATAAACGATAGATGGCGGAAGCTGTCTATGCAAAAATCAGCGTTCCACATAGTTTGTACTAAGATAACATAGCATGGACTAAAGCACCCTTTAGACGGGCAACTGATCGCTGCTTTCTGTCAAGGCCAAATAGTAAAAATTTTAGGAGGGGAGCAGCAGGCCCTCCCTATTGGCTGAGACCGGATTTGCGTTCGTGCGATCAGCCTTTAGACGAGCAATTTTGCTGCCGCGCGATTCGGTCTTGGCAGGAAGCACACAATCGATTGCTCGTCTAAAGCGCCCTTAAGCTGCAAACGTGTGTTCAAAGCTTAGACAATGTCCAAAGCTTATAATGTAATGTTCAATATGTAGCTGTTTTTTCTCTCCACTATTTAAACGTATAGTAAGGAGAAAGTCATTACTACAAAGATAAAATGGGGTCAAAATATGATTTTATTATTTTTACCCAAAATATTATCTAGGTAACAACTGCATTCTGTTATACCAAGGTATATCTAAGAGTACGTTATACATAGATATAAAGGGTGGTCGAGTTAAGATGGTCCAAAGAAAAATCAGGGGTAGAGGTCCTCTACCCCTGATTTTTCTTTGGACCATCTTAACTCGACCACCCTGTATTAGTGAGTTTCTGAGTTTCTCCACTATTGAACACAGCTTTGCGACCACACACAGCTTTGCGACGATTGCGACCGGCGCGGCGCGCCGGCGGGGCGGCTGTGTGAACGAAGAAATGGCTGGCAAAAATGGAAGACCAAAATTACTTTGGTCACCTGTAGGCCTAGCATGCCACCCCCGAGAAAACGACAAAAATCGAGATGTGCCTCCATCTTTATTATTTTACGTACGCCAAAAAGAACGCGCACGACTTTTTTCTCGTTTGAACGCTTTGTCGGAGGTGGCATGCTAGCCATGCTGCAAGGAACATATACCACCTGCGTGGATCGGAATGTATTCTTGTTTCGTTCAGGAATAGAGCAAATACAAGGAACACCTATGCCAGTTAAACAAATATAAATATTAATCATCTCAGTCTCAAACACAACGACAATGAAATAAAGCTATAGGCTTGAGCATTAAGTAATAACTGTCTTTAATTAATTCCAGTAGGCACATCCTAATTAATAAAGCTAATAATTAAGCTAATTTAATGACATTTACACACATTACGCACTGTTTCAGAACGAAATATGGCCGTTGACAAACTGACGTTTGAAAACAATGCAGCCGCATTTTATCATTTTATTATTTTTATTGTATAATATTGTAATTGTTGACTAGAATATGTGATTATTCTTATGTGATTTAGTTTAATAAAAACTCAAGGACTAGTTTTGTGAAAAATATGTGTTCAAGATAGTTTAATTGAAGATTTCTTCAGTAGATAAGATTCGCCTTTTAATTGTTAGAAAAAATGTCTTCTCCAGACTTATTATTAATAGAAAGGCTCAGAAAAGAGAACCTAGACCAATTCTTTACATTAGTGCGTATGCATTTATCTTTCGTAGTGGACATAAACGCTGACGAGTAAGTTAAAATCATATTTTTAAATCCTTATAAAATTATGCTCACTAGGGTGTCTTTGTAAACGAAATAACTTTTTTTTTCAGTGTTGATAGTTCAACAGACAAACCAAAGCAATTCCGATGGAACTTTCATAAGAAAGCGAAGAATTCCACCTCGAATTCTAGTCATAATAATCCTAACAATACAAAGAATGCGATAGAAGTAACTTCTATTACTGAGGAAGGAATACTGAGACTAAATGAACTGATAGACTTTCTATCTAAACCTGAAAGTGAGTACCTATAATAGTTTAATTTTACTACGGCATGAATGACGAAGGAAAATGCCCAATCCCGTTTTGCCTCAAAACTGGTAAATTTGAATTTGAAAAAATACTACAATAGAAAAGGATAATTTCCATTTTCTTGGAAAGTATGATATTCCTCCTATTTTTTGTGTATAATTTTAGCTATCATACTATTTGTATGTGTTCTTTGATCATACTCATTCGTTAGTTGTGAAACGATTTCAAACAATAATTTTCTTGATAATTATATATTGATAATTATAAAATTAATCGGAAAAAAAATGCTTCTGCTAGCAATGTCACGCCATGTGTATCTGATCACGATTTATGTTGTTTTTCTCAATAATTTGTTATTCATTGTGATACGAAACGAAAATGCTGATGACTAGGTGCTGGTTGGTCTGAACACGAGTGCATTAAAGCAAAAATAGCACTTTTAAAACTTTGAGTTAGGAATTTTACTCAAAACTAAGAATCATCTTGGATAGCAGGAAGATATAAAAAAAAAAAAGATGCCATATGATATGATGATCTTTGATAATTATCCCATAATTATCATGATAATTATCAAAGAAAATAATTATCTTGATAATTTCAAACCCTGACAAGTGAAGACGGGCTCACTCCCTGTAACACTGGACAGAATTTCGGTACTACTAGTGAAACATGAATGTTCTGAGGTTTCATAGTATCTCTGACTACCCCCTCTGGGAATATAGTTGTGAGTATATGCTTAAAATATCTCTTAAATAAGAATTAAACTTAAACAAAACAGTCATTATTGCTTCCTCGAAGTCTTACTTCTACCTGGTTCCATAAAATGGAATCATAAAATATGGACGATTGCAATAAGAGCAATATTCTACACTGCATAGGTTGTCAGATCAAATTATAAATAGTGAGTTTCCCGAATCTTTCCAGACATAACACAAGAAGGTATATTCCGTCGCACGGGCTCCCTCTCCCGCCAGCAGGAGCTCAGACAGCTCCTCCTCACAGGCTCCAAACTTGGTCTCGAAGACAGCAAGTTCACCGTACATGACTGTGCTTCCGTCCTGAAAGGTTTCCTTGCAGAGTTACCACAGCCACTGCTCATGGACCAGTATTATCAGACTTATTGTACTTTGGCTGGTGAGTTTACTTCCAATTTACAGTTGATTTATCGTGGTTTCTTATTATGCAGTGTTTTTGTGGGCAACCTCTTAGAGAATTTAACAAAGGAGCTGGCATGGCGCTCATTCACCGAACATATTTTTCTGCCACTTTTAGCAGGGGGGCAAAGTAGACAAGTACCACAACAAATTTTAAACAGATTGCTTCATAATGATCAGTGATCGGAATAGGTAGTGCAATTTAGGGTAAAGTTGTGAATATTTGTATGATGAATATTAATATTTGTATTCAATTCATGGGTGTTTGTATCTACACGGGGCGTGCACCCTGTTTGCGTGAGCACTGTCTTGCGACACGAAACGATACTGGATGGTAGCGGACCATGGCAAACTAGTTTTATATAACGCCCATGGGCAAAAATGGCCACATACTTTGGCAGAGGGGTACTCCTGCCGCTCCATTGTTTTATTCTCTTAGGGGCAAACTACAAAAACACTGCAAAAGAAATTAACAATCAGCTAGGCTAGCCTATCACTGCTTGATAATCTTGATATTATTATGTACATTGTTATATCGTGAAACTCTAAATAACATAATGAAGAATCTTGCTACTGGAATTGCACACTGAACATTACGGAAGAAATTTGTAGCCAGGGCTTAGAACCGGTACCAAAAGTACTAGGTACTAGGTAGGTTCTTTACCGGTACTTGGCGGGTCTTGCCATTTCAGTACCTGGGTTCCAGATAAATACTTTCTCTCCACCTATAATTTTTTTTATATTTATAATTAATGGACTCTTGCTTGTGCGTTAGCACTGCATTTCCGCCACTGTCAAGTAGGTAAGTAGTTTATGGGAGAATCTATCCCAATCTCAGGAATTGTTTTTGGTCAAGAACAAGAAGAGATTGAGGATTGCGGAGCCTCGTGGCAGGCAAAAACACGACGCCCGAAAACCACGTGAGACATGTGCTCCGGTCAGAACCTGCTACGTGACTGTTCTCCGCCTATAATATTCCGGTACCCAATTCCGGTACAACATCTGTTTCCTCTCTCTAACATAAATATTTGTAGCAATGATTCCAAAAGGGCTTATTGTTGTGATTTTTTTGCTTCTTTTTACGCAATTTTGTGACAAATGAGGCTAATATAACATTGCAGGCATTACTATAGTTCTGTTTTTAACATTATAAATAATTGTTCCCAGCTCAATACCCACCGACAGCAGAGTCATCAGAAACAAAGCTGCTCACGGCTCTTCAGCTTCTCCTCCTTCTGCTAACACCTTCACACCGCAGCTTTCTACAGAGATTGCTGACGTTACTACTGCTTGTGGCGGATAATGAAGCTTCTAATAGGATGTCACCTGATACCCTGGCTACTATGTTTACACCTCATCTGCTGTGTCCGAGAAAGGTATCTTAGTAGTGATATTTGTTGTAGAGATTTAATAGTTGGTTTTGTTTTTAAAGTACTGATTAGGTACTCTAAGAAAACGAGACTAAAGCATAATTACAATTAATTAAACTTTCATACTAAATCAAAAGTTGTGAGTTGTGGTGGTCTAGTGCCGAGTAGCTTCGCCTTCCGTTCCGCACAATCGGAACACTGCCCAGGCCAACTTATGTATGACTTTTGACACCACTGGCTTTCCGGGAAGGAAAACATCTTTAATTTATTTTGTTTAGCACTCAAACAACATTAATTAATCAGGTGCTGATAAAATATCTGCCACGGCTGCAAAGGAAAGTATTGCGTATATGTATTACAATCATCATCATCATCATCATCATTCTCTTGCCGATTTCCGTATATGTATTACAATAGTGAACAAATTTTATACCACTAAAATGAACCAACCCATTTATTCCTGTGGGTGTCGTATGAGGCGACTTAGTCACCCACAAACACACTGCAAGAGAATAGAAACCCTAATCAAGGTATTAGACCTGTACTAAGTAACCTGTAAGGGACCTGTTACTACTTGACATGTGATTTCATCTTTCAATATGCTAAAAGTGACCCTTGTTACAACTGCATGCAACTGTAAGCTGTTGTTAGTTGTAGCAATGTTTCTGATCACCCTGAAAAGGATTATGGTTATGTATCTACATTTGAGGCAAGAAAAATTCCCTACCTGAGTACTTATATGACATTTTTTCCCTTCTCTTTCCAGCTGTCCCCAGAAACCTTCCACGCGGACTCAGTAGCCCTCTCCCCCGTTATAAGCTTCATGATCCGTCACTCTGCGCGACTGTTCGCGGCGCCATCGCAACTTACGACCGACGCGGCGGCTTACTTTACTGCGAGGGATAGAAAACGAGCTTTGTCGCCGGACGTCGATTTAGATGAGAGCATCACTGATAAGTAAGTGTTTGTGTGCAGTGGGACACATACAAAAGCTTCGTCCTCCGCCCGTGGGTCCCGTTTTCTCTGTCAACTCTATCGGTATTGAAATATGTATTATTTTACATTGAATCCTCCGCGCCAGCCCGTCGTAATGAGAAAAGAGCTAAAGTGCTAACAATAGAAAACTATTTGTAAAACATATAGACAGACACTCACTGGTACTAGACATGTCGTCGCCCATTCTTATTCGAACCCCATTATGATTGAACATCCATACTTTAGCACAATGTGCCACTGACGCTCTTATGGGTTCATACGTTTTTCTAATAACTTATGTATGTAATACCGAATGTATGTATACCGTTATGTACGGAATACAGGGTGTATGTGTGTCCACCACGCGTGCTCAATGCGGATTGGTAGACTTCATATACACATCACAATTTCTTCTTCAGCATAGGCCGGCTCACGATGATGTTCATTCACCATTTTGAAAGCATTCGGTATTACGTACCCTGAGGGTAGGCCTGTGCCCTGCAAGTAGGACGTACACAACGTGTTAATGAATTAACGCAAAACTAGAAAGTAGTTTGTTTAGAATCGAGAGCAGAATCGAATTGTCATGGTTTCAACATAGGTAATTTTTTCCAAAATAATAAATAATTGGTTTATAAAATTTTAAATTTACTGAACCCTATGACAACCCACCCCACGGGCATACTCACCCTACTTACTTTCAAAACAAGATTATTAAAATGTATCCATGAGTATGTTAGCGCTTTCATTCAATGCTGAAATGATTACAAATAATTTTTGCCTCAAAACTTAAACTTTAAATTTTTAGTATCAAAATAACGAAATTAATAACATCATTCCACAAAGTGACGTGGCTAAATACCTGGGAATGTATCTGGACAAATCACAAACCTGGCGTATACATTTACAAAAAAAGAGAGATGAGCTAAATATCCGCTTCAGGTCACTATTGTGGTTAATGGGAAGACATTCAAGACTGTCACTAAATAACAAGCTTCTAATCTACAAGGCTGTCTTGAAGCCAGTATGGACATACGGAATTGAATTGTGGGGAACAGCCAGCAATTCAAATATTGAAATCCTCCAAAGATTCCAAAATAACGTCCTCAGAACAATAACCAATGCCCCTTGGCTAGTCAAAACATCAGAAGTCCATGAATATCTGGAAATGCCGACTATAAAGCAAGAAATATCAAATATTTCAAAACGATATCAGAATAGACTAGCCAATCATGTTAATGAGCTAGCAGTTGCGCTAACAGACCGCAGTAATGACGTAAAAAGGCTAAAGCGACTCAACATCGATCTAGACATTCCTAGAAGGCAACAGTAAAGGAATACCCTCCACTGGGAGCTGGTTCATTCCACAAATAAACATCCTCATTCTAATGATCTGCTTATAGTGTCAGCACTGATTGCAGATAGATAATAAATAACAAAAAAAAAAAAAAAAAAAAATAACGAAATTATTGTTTCATTCTAATTATTTTGTTATAAATCAGTTTGAGGTTTTGCGCTTATTCATTAACACGTTGTATAGGCTGATGATGATGATAGATAGAAAAGTCGGATTCTTTTGTTGCAAATTTTAAAAAGTTACATTTTAAACGTTGAGTGATAAATTTAAGTGGCGCTGTTTTCAGGTTCAGCGTCCATTTTTTACACCAATTTGTAAAGGCTGATGATGATAAAGTATTCGTTTTTAGTAATAGTATTATGCTTCACATTAGATTGATGTTAAAGTATCTTTTAAACCTGAAAACATAAACATGTTGCCAGAATTCGTGTCAGTTTTAATATGTATCACATAGCCTTTTATTTCTGAACATAATTTCCATTTTACAATACGTTATCATTTGTAAGTAAATTATAATTAAATATTTTATAATTACATTATTTTGAATTTTTATTATTATTACTAGTTACATGCAGTTTCTCTAATACAATTAACACATTTGATTTCGTATTCCAGTGTTACTATAAATCTAAACTTCAGAGCTCCTCTCGGCTAAGGCGTCCTCCAGATCCTTCCTGTTTTCTATCAAGGGTGACACGACCCCTACTACTTTAATATGTATGGAGGTGCTACTTGGGAATGTTCCTCCATTGAAAAGGGAAGATCTTCCACCAGGCTATGTGTGAAGCCTGGGGACCGGCCGTGGTCCAACAGTTCTTAGTTGGACCTTGTATATGTATCGAATCTCTGTGATTATTTCTCTTGCGCGATGTATGTCTTTTATTCGATTGTGACCTTATTTGTAGTAGGTTACAGTAGGTTACGAGTTTTACACTAATATGTATTTCTTCAACTTTCCAGGACAGCGGCAAACACAGTGTACACATTCGTGGACCGTCACCGAACGCGAGTGGAAAACGAAACGAACCCTACGGACACTGCTCTGGCGCAGCTGTATGCTCATATACAAGCGTTGCCCGACTCACAGCACAAGCGGCGGCTTATCAAACACTTTAACAGGCAGAACGGATATGGTAAGCCGCATTATTATCAACCATCTTTTTACTCATAATGGGGTATTTGACAGCATGTAAAATATAGGATCTATTCATGGCATCCGTATATGGTATATGGAATCCGTGATATGGATTTTGGAAACGAACTATTTAGTCAGTTAAGAAAAATACTGGATATTTGGAAAATCGACAAAGAGAATATTTTTTTTTGTCTACTGTAGTTACGTGATCGTAAAAGACTGTGATTGACCGAGTGTCGAAAAAAGTTGACGTCACGATGACGTCACCTGCTTGTTGCCACGTATATTGTCATGAAAAGCGTTTTCGCGGGATATTTAAATAATATTTTTTGATTTCGTTTTTTTTGCACTATATGTAATGGAACGTAAAATATACATTTTCTATAGAGTCCTTAGACACCAGTGATTAACGTAGAACAGTGTTTAAAAACATGTCAAATACCCTATTCGTTTCCTTGGAATTTTCATGATGTCTCAGGTTTCAATAATTTAAAAAGGTATTTCTATAACAAATTGCACGACAATGGGTTCATTGGTTTAGCCATAAAAATGTACCAGAGAACAGACACACAATTTCTCATTCATAATATTAGTATGGATAACATACATGCATAACTAACCCAATCCATAACTCACGCGTCATGGTGTAGGCAGATACAATGAATCTCATAAATTATCTTTTTGGGGTTCAATTGATATTTCAGTACGACCAGGAAAATAATTAAACTCGGCAAACTTCGTTCGCGCAGAGTCCCCGACCAAACCCGAAGTCGTTTAGTAATCAAAGGGTGCAATGTCGGATAGCAGCGAAAAGGGCGCGAGAACAATTAGCCAATCGTTGCAAGGCATTGAAGGTGGCACATCCTGATTGGTCAATGTAATTTCGCGCGCTATTAAAATTTGTCAACGGCGCAGGTACATCGGGGGAACTTATAAATCTGGTACTACTATAGCATTTTAGAACAAACAAGTTTTTGTTAACATTTTATGGTTTTCAACTTTCGTATAAGTCTATAAATGTTCTTATGGAGCATGACATGAGCACCGCATTGCACTGATCTCGACAAAGATACATTTTGTGCAGTTCGCATATCGTCGGCGTCTGTCCTGTGAAAAACTCAAGGTACCAAAAATCCTCGTCAAGTCAATTAAACTTTTACTTTAAATTGATAGGGTAAATAATACTCCAAAATGTTATGGAATGCTTGGAGATTGATTCTATAACTCAACTTATCAAAGAACAATCAAATGTTAGAAGGGGCTTTATTGATTGTGACTTGTTTGAGTACCTTATAAATAAATAAAATAAAATAAATAAAAAACAACAGGAGATTTTTGACTTCTACTGTAAGGGTACCTGTCCTTTGACGCGGAGTTAGTTGGCGGAGCGGACGGAGTAACGAGGAAATATTTACCAATCAGGATTGCATAAAATCTCGGCCGAGACAGGCAGCCTAAAGGTCCCATGCTATTACGAGGTTTTCACAGTACGCCGAAGAATTTGTATCGGATCGGCCCACGACCAATAAAATCGGTATCGAATGTCACAGGAACGCCAATACAAATCCAGAGGACGGGTAAACTGGCGGGATCGCGGAGTTTCGGCGATTCCATCAAGAGGCATATCTTCAACAAGGGCTTGCTGAATAAAACACCTAAGAAAGGCTCTGGTTCTGCTATAAATACTGTTGAAGAGGTACTAATAATTGTATGTTTGTTTAAAATAATGTACTTAATTTAATATGTGTATTAGATCGACCTGTTAGTTCCCCTTGGAGTTTCATCGACGCTGCAAACGTCGACGTGCACGGGCGCAGCGAGTTCAATATAGGGTCCTTCTTCATATGCTGACTGTTTTTAAGGAGATGATCAAACCATCAAACTGAACAAATTTCTCTATGGGACCAAAGTTGAAATCGCGAAATAAATATAAGCTGTTCCATACAAAACTGCAATCCTATTCGACCCAAATGTATGGGACAACTGATTTTTTTCTCGTTTTCAATGTTGATCCCATAGACAAAGTTATTCAGTATGATGGTCTGATCATCCTCTTATAAAATCGTCAGCATATTAAGTTGAACACTGTATAAAATGTATGGGGAGCGGGCGGCGGAAAAACGGGGCGAGCACGTCTGACGGGTCTCTCTGTCAATGTCATTCTATTCTCTACCCGTATAAAAAAATGTATTATTTTATACAGAAATCGCCGCGCTCGCGTACATCGCCCATGTTACTGTGGATAAACTCTTAGGCTGCGCTTTCACCAGCGATGTGCGAGGTAGCGAGGCAGTGACCGAGGAAAAAATAGTCGAATGAGAGTGCTTCAATTTCCCAATGACGTGATTGAGCGAGCGCGCTATTGGGGGATTGTTTCCTCGCTCACCGCCTCTCTACCTCGCACATCTCTGGTGGAAAATCACCCTTAGGCAGAGTTTTAGAGACTTCTTTTGAGCGTGTGCTTAGTCTGAGTAGGATCGAAAATGTATGCATTCTGATATACGGGAGTTCGAATTGAAACTTTAAAATCGTCTCTAAGTCTCACCCCTATTGCTTGTGTAAGAAAAATAAAAAATATTAATACAACGTATTATCAGTTTTCAGCATCTGTGAACGTTACGCATGCTTATGCATAAATGTAACTAACATAATCATGCATCTACCCAACTTACCTTTCTCTTACTCACATCACCGTGTGTCTTTCTGTCTCTAACCTTATCACTAACGCATGTTTACAGAAATCTTCAAAAGGAAAACGCTTTAACGATGACAAAGTTGATGTATCACATAAGAATATAGTTTTAAAGAATTTGGCTATTAAAATAGCAAGTTCTGAGTCTTTGGATGAAAATGAAGATTATGAATCGGACGCCAGTAATGAAAGCACGCTTTCTGAAGGAGCTTTGAACAAATCCAAAAAAATAAGCCCCAAATTTGTATCGGAACCAAACTTAAGCGTTTTAGAAACAGAAGAAACGCCTAAAAATACAAAGAAACGGACAAGATTGTTCCGTTCGAAAATACTATCTTCCTCACAGAATTTGAATAAAAAATATCAGAAAAGGAACACCGTTATACGCGGTACTCCAACGTCATGCGTTTCGTGTTTTGACGAGCAAGACACTGGATCAGAGAAAGAGTTTTCTTGTGAGGCAGAAGTTAAAATAGGAGATACGCCAAAGAAATCTAAAAGTGAAGAAATAGAGTGGAAAATGCAGTACTTGACGAGTACTCCAGGGATGCCAGAAGCAATTTTCGATGATGATTGTTCTACGCCTTATACGGTAAACTTTAGGAGGGCGTCGATGTCGCCCATAACGAAGTCTACGCAGAAATTGTCGAAGGCAATGCAGGTTTGTTCGCTTTGGCATGTCTATGTTTGCATGTTTCATTTGTGATCATGTTTCTTATTTTCCTTTCTGATTCAAAAGCTTTTACTTTGTGTGTCAAAATTTACACTTACTTTATTCTTGTAGCTTTTAGGGCACTTCAAATCTTTTTTTTTAGACTTTTTTAACAATTTTTACTTTTACTCAGTTTCAAAGTTGATAAACCGTACTCTATTCCGACATGACTGTCTGTCATAAACTTAAATCTATATTTCCAACAACAGTCATCCACTTATCACTAATAAGTATATAAAATCGCAAAATACTACTAGAATACTATCTAGAATTTCCTATTAATGCATTCGATGGTTGATGAAAGTAGTTGTTTTATGTTTTATGATTATTTCCGAAATTTGAATGTTGATTGATATCATAGATGTAATTATAGGGTCTTTCTTAATATGCTGACATTTTTTAAGGGGATGATCAGACCGTCAAACTGAACAACTTTCTCTATGGCACCAAAATCAAATCGCGAAAAAAAAATCTGCTCGTCCATACAAAACTGAAAACCTACTCAAGCCAAATGTATGGGACAGCTGATTTATTTTTATATATTTCTATGTTGGTCCCATAGAGAAAGTTGTTCAGTTTGGTTGTCTGATCATCCTCTTCAAAAAGTCAGCAGTCGTCAGCATATTAAGAAGGACCCTGTATACAACTCATTGATATACTTAATTTTTTTCTGACAATCCTATTGGACTAGTATTAGAGATTTTATTCTATTCTTATTCTATTCTATTCTAGGGTGCAAGTTGGTATTGGTTGGTTGCAGCTAATTTTTTGACCACCTTGTTAGGGACGTGAGTTTCATGTGTATTTATTCAAAAGCATTATAATATCTGTCTCCACAGGAATCTATAATGACACCACGTTCAAGAAAACCTCTCATTATAACATCAGAACAACGCGATAGCCTTCCTGAGACAACCAAAGATAAATCGAACAACTCAGAAGCAATATACCAATCTATTTCGCCTAAGAACGACAGTGATTTCGTGTCATCTGATGACGAAATGATGTCGAGATCGTCATTATCGTGCGGAAGGTAAGTTATGTTGAAATAATTACGCTGCAAAGAACATTTTATCAGTTGAGAAATAAGGCGAATGTGGCGGTGGGAGTTTGCTACTATTTTGTTTGTATTCATTATCAGGCCTATAACTATAAAATACAGGCTATAACCCAGCTCTTCGAGACCGAATGGTCAAGTAAAAGGTACTCGCCAGAATAATCCGCTAGTTCAGCAACTCCCGGACCGGACGTCAAAACGCGCGCTTTGTATGAAAAAATGTACTAAATAATGTATATTGAAGTCATCAACATTTCATTACTCTTAGGGTTGTGTACCCAAAAGGTGCTAACGGGACCCTATTACTAAGCCTACGCTGTTTGTCTATCCGTCCGTCTGTCATACTATAAAGGGCTGTATCTTTTGAACCGTAATAGTTGACGGTTGAAATTTTTATAGATTATACGACGGATTTGCTAACAAATTAAAAAAGAAACAGTAAAAATTTCCCATACACGAAACCGTGAAACATGCAAGCGTCAGCGTTAAACTTGGTGAGTCTTGGTGTTGTTAAATGTTGGATAATCGAAAGTAAAACAACAAACGATAAAAACCGGCAAGGCTCGCACATACAAGGATCTCTAAGAAATGTTTTTTTTTTTAAATATTGTATGGTGGTACGGAATCCTCCATGCCGAGTCCGACTCGCACCTGACGAATTTATTTTTAATTCTTCTTATCGTGTGGGCAGCAAGCCCGTGTGTCAGATTTTTAAAACCGCTTTACAGTATCCGACGTGTTTTTTTTTAATGCAACGAGTACTAAAACCGGCGATAGTAGCCGGGACCAACAACTTAACGTGCCATCCGAATCTCGGAATCATCTTTCTTTTCAGACAATAAGGTGATTCAGCCTGCAATGTCCTAACGAACTGGTGAAAAACGCACAAACTAACATTTCCTAGGTGCCCCCCGTGGGAATCCAACCCACGACCTCCGTGTCAAGAGCCCAATGCTCTTAACAATAGACCACGGAGGCAGCCATGTTATCAAGGATGACTGAAAATTTGTGTTTAGCGTTATTTTGCGCTGAGAAAATAAAACTAAAATATATATTTTATGCAGATTATTTTGTTATAATAATAATAATCAAAATAACAGTTTTTAAGGTAACGCAACTTGTTTACAGATATATCAATTCGAACGCATCACATCGCACTCAAAACGACGCTCGCTCCATCTCGGCGGACGTCAGCCCTCTACGATCAGAAAACACGCGCTTCGTCCTCAGCCATGAACGACCAAACATCGACGACCTAAACACTACCTTATGCGGCGAAGAACCAAAGTTTAAAATCGCTCACGAGATTACAACGGAAAGAACCAAATCCTTGACGGAACCTTTTAGAGAATATTTACTAAGTAGATCAGTGTTAACAGCAACGCCTATAGATTTATCGATTTTGAATAAGTCTAGTGAGACGGATGAGAAAATTAGTGATTCGTTACTTTATTGTCTAGATGGTAATGTTCCGTCGGATTTGACTGCTTCTATAAGTAATTTGGTAGTTGATAAAGATACCAGTTTAAGATCTCCGTTGAAAGACATAAATCATTACGTAAGTATTGAAAATAGTCCGAAACGGAAGCGATGTGCTTCAACTTCGAAAGAAAATATCGTCGATAGTAAAAAAGCTTTGGTTGATAAAGAAAATTTGAAGGCAGAATCTTTTGAGATTCGTGAGACTGACCTTTAGTTCTGATTTAATGGTAAAATCAATATTTTACGGTTAATGCTGTTTGCTGTATTTTATTGAGGAGCCGTAAGGCGCTGACAGCAGGAACACTGGTTTCTCTTCGAATTGTTATTGATTTCTTTCTATTTATTGGTGACTAAAAAATGAAACTATATAAAAGCTTAGCTTAATTTATACACAGACAAAATATTGACCCAGCATCCGCTTGGCTGGAAAAAAGTAACAAGAGAAACGGAGTGCGCCTTTCGTAACAGAATCTGAGTTTTTAACATAAGTGCGCATAATTGTAAATTCGCGCGCATTACGCGCGTCAGTCCGTTTCGCAACGTGTAAAAATCGGTGAAGGTGCCAATATAAAAGAGAATAAACATACCAAGATTGTGCATGCTAGAATGAGATAGATATACTCCCCTAGTGATTTATATATGTTATGAACGGACTGCAGAAATCGAGAGTTGGTCGAAAAGGCGATGTATGAGCGCGAATGACAAATTTATCTGTGTATAAATTATGCTTCGTAAATTCGCCAGGTTTACAATAATTTTAGAAAGTTATTGACATGAATTCGAGCATTTGGCCTTGACTTTCATAAAAGAACTGCAAAGACAGGGGAATCGTATTGAAGTTTAAAACACAAAATACGTACCAACGGCGATCTCGGGTCAATTCGGGCGAACACCAGTTTGCTCATATGTCATATGTGCGCGGTTGTGTGCGTACGCCTGTTTTGATTGTTACATGAACCGTCTGTACGTATTTATCAACGATTTGTATGGTGAACGAACACAAAAAAAATCTTTGGTATATATGTTGTGTATAGAATTTACAAGACTGCGGAGCGAAGAGAAGATGTAATGCGTGCGTGCGTGCCTTTTAGCTATAAGTAATTAACCGTGATATCGACCGCGAGCGAAGCTACGCTTACTAGCATGTATACCCATTAGAGTGAAGCCAAAAGGCTGACGTCATAGACAATGCATTCCCGGATTTTATATGAAACGGACTCAAAATACGCGACTTACAACTCACAAAATTACGCTCCTTTGGCTTCACCCGTAGTCCCAAAAAAGTTGTCCCGTGATTGGACTACTAGGAATTTTGTTCCCAGAGGTTCCGTTGCTTGTACAACTGTCGGGATTGCGATTGTAAAAATAATGGAAACACTGCGAAGAAAATCCCATCACGGGACAACTTTAGCGGACTACTGGGAATACACGCGTATTAGCTGTACGCCAGCTAGCTAAGCTATCAAACAGGCAAATGTGTTTCCACCGGGACACATAATATACAAAGTGTAACAAAACACCCTATTAATTTAAAGGGGTGATTTAGACCATCAAACTGAACAAATTTTAAATATAGAGCCAATATCGAGAACAATTTAATAAAACTGCTGGGCTGCGTTCACGACCTTTGGGTGCGGTTGTTTTTTCAACTCGCTCTATGGTACGGAACGACCACGCTAATTTTTCAACTCGCCATGAGGTACGGAACGATCACAGTTGTTTTATAACCTCAAATTTTTACATTGACAGTAATATGGGCTTCCAGGTCCATGTTCCAGGGCTTCCATCGTTTTTAAATACAATAAAAAAACTCATCTTCCATGTTAGCGAATCAAAAAGTGAATAAAAATAATTTGAAAAACAAACTTTTATTCAAAACGAGCGAAAAGTCTAGTAACCACAGATAATCAAAACGTCAGAGTGTTTTTTAACCATCGAATTTGATGGTTAAAAGTTGCAACCCGTGAGGTTCGGACCGGTTGAGTTGTGACAACCGAGTTGCAATAAAACGTTTTTCACCGAGGCTCGGAACGGCGTTAGTGCGAAAAGTTGCACTCGGGGTGCACCTGGCGCGTAGGTTCTGAACGCCGCCCTGTGTCAAACAAAACAGTAGTTGGTATTATCGCGGACTTCCGCCTGATCACATACATTTTTTTTCCCATAATCTTGCGCATAATTTATTGTTTGGAAGCTATTCATCAATAGGGCGAATCATTCCCGTATCGCCGCTTTTGTAGATGTCCCTCGGTTTTATTCAAGGCATGAAAATAAATTTTAGCTGCATAGGCTAAACTAAGATAGCTTCCCTTGTGGTTGAAATCGCGCGTGAGAAGACAAAACCTCTTATATTCTCTTTGCTTCATTCGTCTATGTTGAGATCCCAGATTTCTCGGCTATCTTCGCTATACGGGATACGATACTTTCTTATCTTCTTTCTTCATATTCTATTACAATAAAATAGTAAGTCAGTCAACTTAAAACGAACGTAAAATGTGATCAATTAAGTCCTATTTTGGATTTTTGTGCTATATAAAAACACGACGTTTTTCCATTTTTATTTGTATGTTATGTCTATTATTATTCCTTACACATTGTATTATTTAATAACTAAAACATAGTTATTGTGATTATTATAGATTATTTGATTTTATAATTAACTTGTTTTAATGAATGAATGTTCGATAATGTTTTGATCCCGAGTGCCAAATAATGTTCTCATTTTGGCCACATAAATATAAACCAGAAGACAAGCTTCATACAAGCGTGCAACTCTGTAGTCCAGCGAAAAAATCTTAATAAATTGCTATAAGAATAAATAGCGTAAAATACAGGTCTTGTGGCAGTGTCAGAGAGTTACTTCGGGGCGGCGCACCACCGTTTGTACGAAGCTTGTTTCCTGTGCGGCATCGCCGAGATATCTATTCATGTTTTTTGAGTAAACAGGGTTACGCGGAGAGCTTACGCTTATGAGAGCGGTGATAGCCCGTACGGAAGAGCTAGCAACTAAATCACCCGGGTTCCTGGCCTGTACCACCAAGTCATAGTGGAAAAAACGAATAGTTAGTAGTGAAGCTCAGCGGTCGCGGCGCCAGCGCGGCGGGTCTATGCCCGCGCGGTGTCCGGGGGACTGGCGTGGCGTAGGGCACGCGCGCAGTCAGAGGGGGCAGGGGCGCGCTGCTCCTGGCCCCCGCACACCGCGCTCGATAGTCCTGCCGTGACCGGCTGAGCTTCTCCACTATTAGTTTTTATTAAACTATGACTAAGTTGTACGGAATTTATGTACGGTTGTATTTACCATTATCACTATAGGCCGTCAACTTCGTGCGCGGCGCGCCCTAGGGGTACAGACGTAGGTGGGGGCGAGGTAGCACGCGATGCGGGCAAGTGCCGCGCATGCACGATATTGCGCTGTACCTTCACACTCGATACACGACCGATTTTTTCCAGCCTACTGCCGAACAAAGTATAGACTTTTTTCATACAACCAATCCGAGAATGTAAAGAAAATACCATAAGTTCGGAGATATATATGTGTAAAATATGGCCGAGCTTGGGGCGAACACAATAGACCAGCAATGGTTGCAGTGTAACATAAAGAACCTCGCTTGTAATAGCCCAGCCAACAATAATAATAGTGCTACACGGTCTCTATTTAACCTGAGGGGTGACACAGAAGTTCAAATCAAATAAAAAAAGAAGTAAATACGGAAATATTCACGATAAACACAGTATAAAAAAACTTACAAAACAATACAGACTAGAATAAATAGGTATTTATATGAAACAGAAAATGGTTAATCCTATCAGAGCGATAATGGTCATCCAGCAGTAAAATTCGCAGCATAATCTGTAGCAACTATTCACAAATCGAGTAGTAATATTAGTGCGTGGCCTGAAACAAATCACAATAGTATTGTCAACCCGCTAATAAACTAAATTAAAATGTTGTTTTTCTTTGATTAATTATATGTCAAGATAGAGCCTTACGCTTCTAACGTACAAAAACAAGACGGGCTAACTTTCTTAGGTTGGTGTCCGTGAGGTGTCAAACATCTTCGTCCTGAGGACTGGATTAAGGTCAAGATCAAACCCATAAGTAATAAAATAAAAAAAAACTAATTATCTCTGTGCAAGCGTAGGGGCAAAGAAATAAAAACTTAAAGGCATAGAAGGATCTATTGCAAGCCTACCTATTGCAAGCAGGATGTCAACTTTTTTGACGTCTGTAAAGTTGTGTAAAGTGGTCATAGTTGTTCATAGTTTGTCATGTGAATTTATGACAAAACACACATTAGCACGTCAAAAACAAAATTAAAGAGGTTCTTGATCTTAGTATAGGGGTGACTGGATGCAATTTTATTCGACGTGGACGTAGGAACCTTCGACTGTCGATCTTGACATATAACTTATCAAAGGTGTTTTTCTACCGGCTAGTTAGCTAGATTTTGTCTGTTTTTCCAGACTTCACGCAAATTACTATTAAATAATTGAACCGATTGTGAATTGTGATCGGTTCATTGTTCAATAACTTCGAAATCGAAATCTCCTGTTTCATACAAAACTGCATTAGGTACCTACCTATTTGACTCAAAATTATGGGACAGCTGATTTCTATTTTGCAATACATGGTAAAGTTATCCGCACTGATATATACCGCAGAGTAGCCTGCTTGTCGGTCTTCTACAGATTGTACATCGGTGAGTGTGACCAAGAGCTACATGAGCTCATCCCGCCTTCCCCTTTCTACCATCGGACTTCCAGACGCACCGCAAGATATTACCCCTTTTTGGTTGTCATCCCACATATCCGCACCAAGCGCCTTTCTGAATCTTTAATAATACGCACAAGGAGTGGAATGCCCTGCCTGCGTCGGTATTTCCGAGGGCTTACATCCCGAATTCCTTTAAAGTATGAGTGAATAGGCTTCTTCTAGGTAAGCTCGCTATATCGTCGACCCCATCTTCGTCCTGAGGACTGGATTGAGGTCAAGAGCAAACCCATCAGTAATAAAAAAAAAATGAAATTTACCCTGTACATTTACAAGATTTCAATGGATCCAACATAAAGACTACGATAATTTTTATCATGGCAAAAGCATGTTCAGAGGGTTTTTAGTGTAGATATTTGTATGATATAGGTAATTGTACCTACTCATGATTCTGAACAACTTTCCCAAAGGAACATAAAGGGAAATTCGCAACAAAAAAAACATACTTTTCATATAAACTGAAAGACCACAATTTTCTTTGCGAATCTCGTATAGGTTTCTTAGAGTCAGCGCATATCTAGCGGAGAACTGCTTGAATATTAACATTTCATTAATCAATTGATAATAAATTCGGAGACAATTGAAACAAGAGTTAAAAATAGCGTGCAAGAGATAACGAGTACACACGTCACAGAGATATATCTCTAGCACGCTATTTTCAACTATGTGTCAATAGTCACTGAGTTCATTATCAATTGATTAATGAAAACTGTTCGAGCAGTTCTCCGCTAAATGTGCGCTAACCCTTAGAGAACGTTTTTCAGTATCAAGGGAACAATCACCCCTTAAATTAATGCAGCTGTTAACCCTAACACCCTGTAGTTATAAACTAAGGTTATTGTTTTCATGGGTTTCATATTTCTTACCTTGTCTTGACATATTTTAGTTTTTCTTTTTTCTTAGGCTCAACTTCTTCAGTTATTATTTCCTTTTGGGGCTTTATCTTTTCTATTTTTATTATAGGCGTCTCTTTTGATACTCTTTTAATTTTCACAGGTTTAACCGTTTCTACCGATTCAATTCTCACTGGTTCTTCAATTACTTCTGCTTCATATTTTCTAGGTTTACTGTGTTCATAAGGCTTGGGCTTCTGCGTGGACAGCCTTAATTTATCGCTCTTTTTCTCATCAAAAAATGCTTCATTTGCTCGTTTAATGGCTTCCTTATGATCTGTTGGAAACGGGTACTTTGTTTGTAAAGTTTTTCTAGCAAGTAGACCCTTTTCCATTTTTATATTCATCAATTGCTGCAAATATTCCTGCTCTCTCTCAATTCTTGCTTTCTCTATTTTCGCAATTTGAATTTTCTTTTCCTCATTTTGTTTCCACTTCTCCCATTCTTTCAATCTCTTCTTATCTTGTTTATGTTCTCTTTGTATCTCTTTTAATGCTCTTTGTCTTCTGTACCACTTGCATAGTTTGTTTGTTCCTGACGTCGATTCGGAAATGGATTCTTCCTCCTCATTCCATCTCTTTTGTTTTATATATACGTGTTTATTCGGTTTTGGGCGTCCTACTAATACAGTAACTGGTACTGGTAGAGGTTCTTCGACCGACGACCGTTTTCTGTTGACAAATGAGAGAGTAAGCATCGTGGATGTTTCATCATCACCATTCTCTATGCGTCCCCACTGCTGGGGAATGCCTTCATGAATATTTAGATGTAGGTAGTTACATACGGCGACATATATAAGCTGGCCACGCGACGTTATCCGTGACTGGTTACGTATAGCTATGGCTACGTGCGAAGTGGGTAATGGAAACTGTTAAATCGATCGCAGCGCCCGGGGTGGCAGAAATTTGTACTTTTTTCGGTCCAGCTGTGAAAATATGCTTTGAATCTATGTAAATCCACACTACACGAAATCTCCAAAACTGTCAAGACAAAAAACTTAAAATTAGGCATGGAAGTTTCTATTGGCATCTAGATGCTCACTTATAAAATGTTTGTCGCATTTCAACCCCCAAAGGTGTTAAAACTGAGGTAAAAGTTCGAATGCGAATTCCGATACAAATCAGATTTTATCTGAGGCTTCGTCCGTATCCGGTCCCGTCATCGTACCGGGAAAAAATATCTAGCTTTTAAGACTAATAATATGCTTTTAAAAAAAGTTTTATCAAAATCGGTCCAGTAGTTTTGGCAGGATCCTCGAACAAACACAGACTTTTACAGTGCTTACTATAATAGTGTAGATAATTCACGGCTGTCACATAGTTCTGGCGCTACGCCGCGCTAGTGTGGCGCTAGTGTCGTGCACACAGCCAATAGGGTCCTTAAGGTCCGCCACACACATACGGAATTGCGATCCGGAATCCTGATTCTGGATTCAGTGTTGTCAACTATGGTTACAAGTTACATTGGCAGAGGTGGGCGACGCCTCAGAAACCTTTTAGAAAAATGGAAAGTAGTGAAGAAATAATTAAATAGTAAGTAGTAGGCAACCAGGCACGTATCCAGGGGGGGGGGATAGGTGGGTTTTATCCCCCCCCCCCCCCCCCCGAAATCCGAATATTTGTATGGTGTTTACAGCACTTACTTTTTCATTGTTTTTCTATGAATACCCCCCCCCCCCCCCCCCCGCCTCCCGCGAAACTAAAGTCTGGACTGGATACGTGCTTGGTTTCAACTCTTTCAACATCATCTTGTGAAATTCTAGCCAAAACTTTCGAGCTACAGATGTATAGGCATGCAAGGGCTGAAGCACCCATACCACAACTTAACTTGTTTGCGATCTTTCACGTTTATAACATGTTCTACAACCTCCATAAAAATCCCAAGCCAAATTTTGGTTACGGGGACCCTTAGGAAAATGAACTTTTGGATCCGACCTTGCCACGAGAAATGTGAGTTTTGCCACTGGGGCGGTAGCTATGAGCTAGGTGGCCGGTTGCCCCCCTCAAGGAAAATCTCTAGCTACGCCAATGGTGATCCAGTAGAACCCCCTGTGAAATCCGAACCCAAGACTCCGTCGAAGGGCTAGGCAGGAGGATTGATATCAGAAAATTAAATCTGTAATTTTTACTGTAACCATAAATATACGAAAGTAATACGTGATTAGGTATGTGGTTATTTATTATTGTGTGCACTCATTAGTATTATTGTTGGTATTGTTATCGATAACAAATTTCTTAAATAATGTTATTTTGTAGTAAAAAATGAAACTAAGCCCTGTAACTGTACTTTTTATTGCACTGTAATTAGTGTGTGATGAGTGATGACTAACGTCACGCAGCAACTGTGGAAATTGAGTATACTAGATTATACAAATTTTGTAAAATTTACAAAAAAAAAAATTTAAAGATATTTAAATTTTTTTTAAGTAATTTAAATCTGTTGTTCCATATAAAATTACAATCTTACTCGACCAAAATCTATGGGACAGCCAGCTGATTTAGTTTACTTTATTACTTACTAAACAAATATTACAAAGGTACAGCTTTTAAGTGGAAAATTTCATTTTAAATAGGTTTAATTACTAATGAGGGCTATAAAGAAATGCAGTTTTAGTGTAGGTCGGGCCCCCCCAAACCCCTGTCTGTGTCGAGGCCCTAAACGGGTTCCACAGATGTGGGTAATCTGTCATTTTGACAGCCACAGATGAGGGGATAGAGAAAGTCGCTCAGTTTTATGGTCTGATCACCGTCAGAATGTTAAGTTGGACCCTGAACAATATTTATACTTATCGACATCTATACTTACCATTTAAAGACTTTATTTTGCAGGAAATGATGTGTACAAAACTCATAAACTACAACACAAAGAAACCAAAATATATATCCTTTATAAGTGCTTGGCTCTTTGACTAGTTATATAGGGACTAGTTAGGCGTGTAATTCTACGAACAAACATTTCTGCCACTTTTTGCGGGGGGCGAGGTAACACGAAATCCGCAACTTTGGATTTTATTCCCTATAACTTTAGATTCTAATTTTGAACGTTAAAAATCATGAAAAGAAGTCTCGTGTGAACCCCAAACGTTCTAAGTTCGAAATTATTGTTTTGCAATTATGGACTGTCTCGTGTAGTGATAAGGTATAAAATTGAATGTAAATGCACATGATCAATTAATCTTATACCGTGGCAGAGGGGAAATGCTACCGCAAGGCTAGTCCTTATAATAAATATTCAAAGGCTTGGCTGGATTTACGCTATGGCTATTGGCTGAAGGGTGCCCAGGAGCCTGGCAGCGTTTTGCGTCTTTGTATGGCAAGGCTGATACGGTAGCGGGAAGATATTTTGATGTGATTCTGAAACTCCTGTTGAAACTAAACAGGTAATCTGTGTGACTATTTCCAAGACAATTATATATTCTACGAGCGTTATCCCGCGACTTCGTCCGCACAAATTATATACCAGATTTTATGTCAGATCATAAGCTATCAAACAAAAAAAGTTTCATCAAAATCGGTTCAGTAGTTTTTGCGTGATATTCGTTCAAACAAACAAACACACAAACAAACACACAAACAAACAGACAGACAAAATCCAAAAATTGGTGAAATGGAATCAGTGACACCTAAAAACCATATCGTAACTTTTTTTTTGTAAATATGCTCAATGTACAGACAATCTTCCTGTTACAGTTTTATAATAGTATATAGATTCAATAAAATATCATGTCTCATGTCTGATTAAGACGTGTCGAATGGATTGGAACTGGTTGGGCAATGGATTAGTTTTTACTGATTCGTCTACATATTTTCAGATTAGCACTTACTCAGTTCCCGATTGAAGATCTGTCTGAGGCCACACTGTGGGTTTATACGCTCGTCTTAAAGTTTTGTTGTATTTCGTATATTTAGGTACGAGGAGAAAATTCATAAGTTTTTAACTTTTACACAAATGTTCACGATAAAAAGTTAGAAACAAATACAGTATTTACTTTGTGTTAGATGATTTCCTGCTCTTGCAAATCTTGTGTGTGGAACAGGAGCATGGCTTCCCTTTTGATCCACTTAGAATTCTCTCAAGTCTTGTGGAATATGGGCTCATCACATTGTTGCAAATCCACTTATTAGGCGTGCACGATTATAATTTTTAGGTTATTTGATTTGTTTTGGTCATCGCGATTTGATCATCTCTTTTCCTACACAAGGCAAAGAGAATATAATCACTACGTTTTACTCAAGGAATATACTGTTGCCAAAAAGACTATAATAGCAAATCAAAGAAGATTTCGTGAAATTTATGTGGTTTGTGGTTTGTTTGTAAATAGTAAAAACCAAGTAAAAACAGACTGTATTTTAAGTTACTTAAGTTATATATACTTTATACCCGATAAATAATATAGTAGGTTAAGTTAATATTAATTGAATTACCAACATAATGTAAGTTGTTCATTGTACAGTCATATTCAAAATAAACACGTCACAATTTTAAAAGTTACTTGCTTTTGTCCGCGACTTTGTCCGTGTGAAATTAGAATATCGAAAAAAAAATTCTTAGTGCACCCCTATAGGTATACTTATATTTTAAAATTTCTTGTTTCTATCTTAAAGGGTTTAGGCTATGCGTTGTCTGTCAGTTAGGGAACTGGAGTGTGATTTTTGAGTCTCATACGTTAAACTCAGCAGTTGAAAGTGTATGGAGATAGAGCGCGTAATTTCTCTATGGGAGATACGCATCTTTCTACTGCTGATTTCACTTTAAAAAATCGCACCTTGCAGAGGTTTGAAAACAACGATGTGAATTTATGAAAGAAGAACGATCATTACCGACCAACGACCATCAAGGAGTATTATCCATAGAGATAGTAAGTACTACGTGTATTATCCATAGAGATGTAAGTACTAGTATTATCATGTTTCACCGCTTGTTAGGCAGTCTGTACTCCAAGGTATAGACAATACCTATGCCAGCTTCGTGGTTGGAAACAACGACGGAAATTAACGAAAAAAGGACTAACACTCCCGACCACCAAGGAGTACTGAGTACTTTCATGTGGAGTATTAGACAACCTACCTATTCCAGCTTCCTGGCTAAAAGACATCAACTTTAGCATCAACTGGTAGATATAGGCACAACTTATCGCTCTTTCTCTTCTCAACTGTCCTGCGCTGACGTCATCCAACAGGTTCTTCGCTATCTACACTAGAACAATAGATGGGTACTCTTTCTTATACTGTGCTAGAGCTGAGTCTTCAGATACGCGGTTGACAACACTTGGGTCTCATCTGCCATCAGTTCTACGAGTAATGTCCCTCACTCACTGTACCTTATAATTAGCAATACTTCGATCTATGTCGGTTACCTTGGTTCTTCTGCTAATATCTTCATCATCATCACCAGTAGGTAGTAGTGGTGATCTAGTGGTGAGTAACCATGCCTGCCACAGAAGGCGATTGGTTCGATCCCCTTCCAGGCCGACTCGTGTGAATGAGTTTATAGGAATTCATGTAGGTAAGAATTGAAACACGACTGACTTTTCGGTGAAAAAAAAACACTTTGAGGAGACCTGAATTCTTTAATTTCGAAGAGTGTGTTATATCCACTGTCCATTAATATTGTAGGTATCCTTCATCAACTTTTTATGCAAATATTGACATTGTACAAACACGATTTTAAGACTTGCTTTTAGATGCTAGACAAAGATGTTGAAGATAAGAATTACCTAGGTAGTTACCTATCTGTCCCGTAGCGACTTCAGTCTTTAAACAACTTGTTCCTGGTAGCAAAATATCACAAGAAGCTAAAATAATTTCAACAACGGCTAAGTGAAGCTAAGGTAGAAGCAAACTGGCATGGATCCGATTTAATTTGCAACGAGGACAGTGTTGAACTGAGAAATTTATAACAATAATTCATTTTGAAAGCGAGCGAGGATGGTTTGGATACGGTAAAGGTTTTGAATAGTGAGGTAAACAAGAGAAACTGCTATCTATCCCGTTTGGTTTATTCCACTTTAATCGCTTGGGCGGTTGTAGGCTATTTGTAGGCACATAAAGGAGAAAATCACTCGGGTGCATAAAATTGACTTCTCCATTCTTTATGACTTACATTTTGGTCATATTCGCATGATGCGAATGCCCAAAATGTCCTAATTTTGACTACAACAATGCACGCAGAAAATCTGAATACCATTTGTCACACGGCGGCACTACTCGGATGTTGGCTATCATTAAGGCTTTTCGGACCCTGGAGAAATGTAGCCCTAAATACCTAGCGAGGTAGAGTTCATATCGAACCATTCACACAGGTTCTTAAGCCAGGAAGTCCTTCTTCTACCAGGCATTCGTCTTCCCAAAATTTTCCCCTGTATACCCCACACCCAACACAAACAATTTTTTTTTTGAAGTTTAAGTTTCGAGTTAATGTTCAATGCTCTTGATTATAAAATATACTTAGGTACTCGGACACATTTAGAGCCTCCTCGGATATCACTGCTAGTCCAGTGGAAAACTTCCCTTTTGCAAAGAAATACTTCTACAGGCCACAATGAGATAGCTAATAAAAAATACTTGCCTAATTAAATATAATAAAAAGTAGACCATCTCCGGCCTAGATAATTAGCTACTCACGCTCGGACACTCAGTTGCCTCAATACCGCATACGTGTACGTGGCACATACATACGTGGCAGGCGGAGATATTGTCACTGTGTGCGTGATACGAGGCGTACGGACTGGCAAGCACCCATAAACGCCGCGTTTGGTACTATTGAATGAAGATGCTCTACTGCCTTATACTGTGACACTACACACTCTCGAGCTACAAAACAAACCTATGGGTATTCAGACAATCGCCGTATCCAAACAAAATAACTCGCAGGCTTTGATTAAAGGTTATGTACCTACCGGTGCAATTCTCGGCATTTGAATCAGTGAATACATTATTTAGCTGCAATCTGCATTGCTGCTGGAATTATGCGGTTGCCATCCGGTGCTCGTATTGACCTGAAACGGTTTGGCCTGTTTGTCAGAACTGCCGGGATTATTAGACAAGGAAGGAATTTGTTTATTTCGAGGAAGTTGTAACAAGCAAGAACATTGTATTATATTCTATATTTGGTTACAAGCTTTTTCCTCTCACATATTTTATAATTGAAAATGTGAATGGAACTGGCTCAGGACAGGGTTGCATGGAGGATAAAAGGGGAGGCCTTTGCCCAGCAGTGGGATGAAGTAAGCATAAAATATTTTATAAACTCTGGGAGTGTCATAGACCTAGTAACAAGACGTCATCTCAGATCTATTACTTACTAGCTGTTGCCCGCGACTCCGTCGGCGTGGACCTTAAAAAGTGTCCTATGTGTTAATCCAGAACATATAATAAACCCATGATACTGAACAACATTCCCTAAGAAACATATAGGAAATTCGCAATTTTTTTTAACTTTCACTACTAAATGCAATCAGCTGATGGAACATTTTGTATAAAAAGTAGGTTTCTTTTTGAGACTTATCTGTAGGTTTCTTAGGGAAAATTGTTCAGTATCACGGGTACAATCACCCCATAAAGTAATGCAACTGTTTACCCTAACACCCTGTATATTTTTACCAGCTAACAGACGTTTCTAAGGAGAATCTAGATGTAATTATTAAACAGAAATATAAGCATCCTGTATAAAGTAAAGTTACTATTTAGTATGTACATATGTATGACACTGCACGTGAGCTGAGAATGGTTTGCGGGCGAAGATCAATATTTCCTTGTCTGCTAGCTCATAGACTAAATTAGATATACTAGATGTGTTAATCGACCATAATACCTAGGTATATAAGGTCTAACAAAATTAGCTGAAACTATTTTAAGGGGATGATCAGACCATCAAACTGAACAACTTTTTCTATGGGACGAACGTCGAAATCGCGAAAAAAAAAATCTGCTGTCCCATACATTTAGGTCGAGTAGGTTTGTATGGAACAGCTGATTTTTTTTCGCGATTTCCATATCGGTCCTATAGAGAAAGTTGTTCAGTTTGATGGTCTGATCATCCCCTTAAAATAGTTTCACCTAATTTTGTTAGACCTTATATAGGCATCAATCAAATATTACTATGTAGTATAGAAATATCAATTATTAATTTCCTTTTTATTAATTGTTAGGAAGATTGTACAGTACTGACTTGATTAATTAGTTAATTACATAGTAAACACATCCTGAATAAATTTAGTTATGAGCTAATTACAATAAATAAATATAATCTATTTCAAATGAATGCTAACTTAACAATAATTGTTAATGAATCTAATAAACTTGGGTAGGTAGGTACTTACCTACACCCTTTGTTCTACATTAGAAATCAAACATACCTACTTATTCTCTTGCTAAGTATTTTCAATGAAGTTGAAGCACTGAAAATTGAAAGTTAAAAATACGAGATAAAAAAATCCTATCAAAAACATTCATGTAAAAAAAGTAGCCAAGACTAACAACCCTTTTTTTGCTCTTACGTCTTGAGTGAGTGTTCATCTCAGTCAAATAAAGTTATAAGGCTTGGCCGACATCCTCATCCCATGTAGAGTCAATTTACATCTTGTTCCTTATTTTGCCATTTGATTGACTCTACATGGAATGACGATATTGGCCAAGCCTTATAACTTTATTTGACCGAGATGAACACTTACTCATCCATGAATTGATACGTAGACTACCTTAAAATATTTAATATTATAGTTTAGGTTTAAAAACAGATTGTGCAAAACATTATAGGTTGTCGTTAACTTGGATAAGACATTTTTATAGTAGAGTTTTGTGGGCAAAGTGCCCAAGAGTACCGACAACATTTCCTAGCAGTTAGTAACAAAAAGTTTTCACGGAAACTTTCGGAAAATGTCCATCAGTATTTCCATCAAAACTTTCAACAACTTGTTGAAAACGTCTCTTTAATATTTGTTTACTAAGTTTGTATCAGATTTCGGTATAAATAAATATCTAATGGTATCCATATTATAGGGCACCGAGGATTATTTTTAGGGCGGTTCATCTGGTTACATCTATATATTATACTGACTAATAAAGCAAGGACAGATCTAGAATTTCGTTTTTATTGGAATACTTAGTACTGGAGCGAAGCAATCTCGAAATTTTTAAGTTCGATTTTTTTGTACGGATTTTGTAGGAATCTACACAGGAATATAATTATAATACCTAGTTGAAATCGATTCCTGGAGTGACCAAAGCGAGCTAGAAATTTGTCAGTACTTATCAGTTTCTCAGCTGTAGCCAGAACTTTAAATATAGCACTGTAGAAGATAGCTGAATAAAATAAGTAGATAGATAGCTCGAAAGTTGTCAACAATACGAATTTCACTTGGTTATAGTTTAACTCTGTTGGTTTAAGTTGAATGGAAATAAATCACTAACAGAGAAAGTTAATGCGAAAGAAGCGAGAAATCGAAATTTCGAAAGAATATTAATTATTTATTACCTACTTTATATATGATTTTATTTATGGGGGTTGCTAGTGCACCTTCTTACACCTCCCGGCGCCCATGTCCACAATCATCGACCAAAGTAATAATAAGCATAACCTATATATTTACCCATTTAGTTCAAATGAATGGATATCGGTCAAAAAACTTTAACCGATGATAATTTTAACTAATCGTCCAGACCTTGAAGTTTAACGTGGTTTAGGTGATAAGGAACTAAGTAATCAGTTAAAGAGATAACATAATCATTAGACTACTTATATAATTAAAGTACGTACCTACATCCCATGGGAGGGCATGATCTCCTCTTACAAATCTTGGACATTGTCACACAAAATTATCTAATCACATTTAAAGTACCAGAATCTAGCCTGGAATTGTATTATGATGACTAGACAACGATGTGGAATACATATAAATACTTAGATACAATCATCCATGACTCGGGTACAATTATTCATATTCATCATACAAATATTTGTCCCTTACGGATTCGAACCTGCGACCCTAGGCACAGCAGACAGGTTGACTACCCACTGAGCTACCAGGCCCTCTAAAACGTAGGAACCTTAGTGTGTGAGGATCGGACCATGTTCCACACAGATCAGACCTTAATGCCATTTAGTGGAAGTGGGTGATCAACTCGCTGTCAAAGAAATGTCATGCAGCCTAAGCAGGCTTTGGACTTGACTTTGTATGAGTTTTCCACAGATGTCATCTTAGGGCGACACTCATAACGGCGCGGCGCAAGTTATAACGACGAACCAACAGAAATAGGTATCTTATACAAAGTCTAACAACCGCCACGGCCGGTCCCCAGCAGGCTTCACACCTAGCCTGGCGGAAGATCTTCCCTTTTCGATGGAGGGACCTTCCACCTAGTTCCTCCACAGTGAACGAAAATCATCGTCTACACTTTAGACGATATGATGGGTGGCTTTTAGAGTCAAAAGGCAGTAACCCAAGATCTCTAGGCGCGTTCAGTTGCATACCTATGTCGCGGCTAGTCGAAATGAAACATACTTTAAACCACCTTGTATCTATTTCAAATTCGACTCTGGATCGAGTAAGCTGGCTTACTGGATGGACAGAATAATGTTTTGTAATGTAATGTTTTGTATGTAAACCGAAGTCAACCCGGTGGAGGCTGATAGGTTAGTTCATGCCTAACCAGAATATACTAAAAAAAATCATTCAGTCAATCAATCAATCTGTCAACATTTTTCTTTAGGAAAAGGTCCTTAGTTTTCGAGATAAGGACAGTTTTATGAAATTCGTGAAACCTTAGTCACTATTTTGAGTGCAACGGCTACAAATGTTCTCTGCAGTATCTGTGATAAAAATGTCAATATCTCGAAAATTAAGACACTTTTACTAAAGTCAAATTTTTATATTGTGCATAGTCATGACCTAACCTATCAGCATCCGCCGGGCTGACGTCGGTTTACGGGACACCCTGTATAATAGTGCATATACTTAATATGTACCTAAATGCACTTCTGTCGATTAATCTTTGACTGGCGCTAATAAAAGTGCATTTGCAATGCATATTATTACATAGGTATGTAGGTACCTACTGCGAGTTATTCTAATTGATGTAGTTTATATTTTTACGTAATACTATGATAAGACCTATTGTAATACTTACTTATATGATTTAGTGAGACCGCCGGCCGCTTGGAAACATAGAGCCACATGAACAAAAAAACCGTTAGGTAGGTTCTTACAGTACCTATTACGTCAAAAATAACAAAAATAATTGGTAGGCATTGTATTTATTATAATAGTTCTATAAGGTCTAACAAAACTAGCTGAAAGTATTTTAAGGGGATGATCAGACCATCAAACTGAACAACTTTCTCTATGGGACCAATATCGAAATCGCAAAAAAAAAAATCTGCTGTCCCATACAAAACTGCAAATATAACTCGAATTAAATGTATGGGACAGTTGATTTTTTTTTCGCGATTTCGATATTGGTCCGATAGAGAAAGTTGTTCAGTTTGATGGTTTGATCATCCCCTTAAAATAGTTTCAGCTAGTTTTGTTAGACCTTATATATCACAATACCTATCCAAAATATTAAGAGTTAAATAAGTCGGATAAAAAACCTTGTTATTTTTATTATTGATGATAACAATTATGCCTTGAATTAGAGACTATCAGATAGTACCGGTATTACTTTATTTTATTATAAAGGATGTCTGCAAAATAATAATAACATACACCGATGTGGCGACAAAAAGAAGTGAATAGAACGACCAACATAAGTAGGGTAGGTAAGGTACTCTAGGTAACCTATAGGCACAGAGTTCTTCTTAATATGCTGTCGGATTTTTAAGGGGATGATCAGACCATAAATCTGAACAACTTTCTCTGCGGGACCAAAGTCGAAATCGCGAAAAAAAAATTCATTTTACACAAAAATTGCAATCCTACTCGACCCATATGTACCTATGGGACGGCTGATTTTTATTTCGCGGTTTCGATGTTTGTCCCTTTTTTGAGAAAGTTGTTCAGTTTGATGGTTTGATCATCCTCTAAAAAAATCGTCAGCATATCTGACTCACAGAGTGATTTGATCCCACAGATCGTAGCGTAGGCTTACTGCCGCCGCGCCGGCGGCGTAGTATGCCGCTGTGATACAGCGCTATCGTACCTCCGCTCTCTTTCTATTTGTGCGCGAACGAACGAGATAAAATGCATGATATACTCGTATCACGTGTAACATGCTAGCTAGGCTGGTCTGTGTTTGCACCCAATGTAAAAGTTGTTCCAGATTGATCGCATGCGTCCACCATTCCTGAAGCTGGTCGGACACGAGGCCAATTCGCAAGCTTCAAATCGTCAATGGAAAGCAAGTTACTTGCTTTTCACAAGCCTTTCACGACCTGGCTTGAAAGTTGAAAGTAAGTACCTAATCGAACAATTACTCCGTGTAGTATTTTGAACATCCGTTTGTTTAGATTACCAACTAAGTATCTATTTTTTCGTCTATACAAACCGGCAACATTTTCATTCCTACTGTCCTTTTTTATCTGTATCTACAAAGCCATCTTCTTTCGTGTCGGCATGAGCTATATCACATGAAGCCAGTCAGCCAATGGCCATATCGAGCCTGACTGTCTAGGGTGCGCCAGGCGAACTCAGGTTTCGTAATTCAGGGAGGCTCGTTCCTTGCACCCCCTTATCTCCTTACAAAACCTAGTTTTGAAAGGATTGCCATTTTATCGAAATCGTCAAAGCAATATTCGTTCCTTTAGAGACAAAACAATCTCAAATTTGTATTTTATACGTTAGTAGAAAGTAGTAACACGTGCTTTTACTGCAGTAGACGAACGTGTTTATCATTAATTTAATATTTGGTTAGGGCTTTGCTTGATTTATTTCTTACTTCCTACTGGCTTTATTTAGATCTGTAGGAGCATGTAAAGTAAATATTAAATCTTATGTCATGTAATTGCACTATGTGCGTCGTTTTGCTATCCAGATTGCATCACTAAGCAATGTACTAAAATCACATCTCTGTACATCTAAAATTATGTGGCTACAAGTACCTAGAACCAGCGCGTCGATAGCACGTTGTGGAGGTAAGGACATTTAGTAACGAGGGTCCGAGTCGAATTCACACATTTTTTTCTGACTAAAGAGAACTAGAGTTTTTCTATCTTGTGCACGTAACACAGCTCTTAAACGGTAAAGGAAAACATCGTGAGGAAATCTTCATGCGCTGAAGAAGAAATTCTCCTGAGTTGAAGTCTAAAAAACTGCATTGAGCACGCGTGGTGAATTAACGCCCACCATAAGGGTGTAAAACACGTTGAAAGGACCTTTAAACCACATACTCTACTCATCAAAATAAACAACTTTTACTATGGGAGCAAAGCGAACCTGTCAGCGAAAAAAATCTGCTGTTCCATACTAAACTGTGGCAGACTCAAATGTATGAGAATGCTGAATTTAAAGTATTTTTGTCTGACAGTTTTGCTCCCATAGTAAAAGTTGTTCAGTTTGATGGGTAGGGTAGAGTATGTAGTTTAAAAGGTTAATGATACTTTTTTTTACACTCTGTATAGGTTGATAGTGAGGTCAATGGAAAAACATGAGAAATTGGAGTATTTATATTCGTAAAATATAACTGACAGGCTAAGGTTTTATAGTGAACCAGAACAAGAACTATACATAAAATAAGGACGTATCGTTTAACTAACTTTTGGTGCTGGTTACTTGAATAAATAAATAATATTATTATTTAAACATCAAGCTAGAGTAATACTAAATAAATAAGTACATCATGTATATCATAATATTATTTTATCAAATGCGTCATTTCATTACCAACACATCGTTGAATGAAACAAGAGTATATCACTAGTACCACACTCAATTTACTACCAACAAGTACCACTTTGTAACTATGTAAATAAAAATAACTTGAAAAGAAATATCTTCAAAATTCTTTTAATCAAAATCTTAAAGAACGTGAACAGAATTTATTTCGTAAAAAAATGTGTTATAACTCTTTTCTGCTATGCCTGAAGGCGAGCTGTGTGAAAAACAAATTGTTTGGAAGTTCATGTAATGGGATCAATCTTGCACGAAGTTTCAGCGTGAAAGGATACGTGAGTACAAAATAACACACATTTTTTGTTACACGAACGTTGAATAAATCTTTTAGCTCACAAACTTTTAAAATAAACTGGGCACGAAGCTTACAGCGCTAATCAGCGCTACATTACGGAAAACCAGCAATGTCTCTACAATTCCTTGTTTTTTTTTAAAATACGTGTTTTTTTTACTTAGCCTGTTCAATGTCCCACTGCCGGGCAAAGGCTTTTACTCTCCAATCCTCTCTATTGTGTGCAACTTCTGGCCATCTTTCATCAGGCATCCATGTTGTCTCTCCACCTTTTTCTGGGTCTGCCTCGACGCCGGCGACCATCCTGGGGAACCCAGTCTGTCAATGTTAGAAATAAAAAAATACTAAGAATTTAGGGCAGTACTTGAGGCTCGATGAGCTCCTACCTACGTCTTTAATTTTATTATTTTACTTAAGTACATAAATAATTTACGTTATGATAATAAAACTAGGCAAAAAACACGGCATACACTAGGTTACAAACGAGATAAAAACCCGTTTGGCGAGGTGCTTATGGTGTTATTCTGTATGCTGTTACTCGTTGATTTTCCTTACAGAGCGACTTATTCTACAGGGTGAAATTGATATCATTAGCATCCTTTTAAACTAAGAGTCTACCCATCAAACTGAACAACTTTCACTATGGGAGAAAACCGATCGGAGCAAAAAAATAATCAGATGTTCCATACTAAAGTGCAATACCAATTCGACTCAAAATGTATGCAACGGCTGATTTCTTTTTGCTCCGATCGGTTTAATAGTGAGAGTTGTTCAGTTTGATGGGTAGACTCTTAGTTTAAAAGGATGCTAATGATATCAATTTCACCCTGTATAAGACCAAGCTCCTTAAAAAAAACTTCGGTTTTCCAATTTCCAACCGTTCATAGAAGTTACCGGGGTGACCGCTTTAGTGGAATTTCATCTGGAGCGCCTGTGTGTTTCGTAAAGCACGTCAAGTAGTTGATCCCAGATACTACCTATAGAACGTATTCGTTAAGCCAAGTCAGAGGCTTGTTGAGGTCGTTTGAAAATACTCTAAAGTTCACCACTTGAATAACAAAGAATAGCGAATCTACTTAATTTTAAGTACCTTTTGAAAGTTTGAGAGAATTGCATATTTTGAACAGTTTTTTACCCGACTACTGAGAGAAGGAGGGGTAGCGTGGGTTTCTGCCGCCCCCGGGGCACAGGCAGATTTTGCCGCCACAAAAAATAATGGAGCGAGCGAAGCGAGTTCAAAATTTGATTTTCACATCGATTCGAGCTTTGGCCACCACCTACCAATAGAACCAAACGATATCTGAACATGTTTTGGTTTATCCATACAAAAATATAAATTAAAGAGCGAGCTCGACTTTTCTCCTCAATACGAATCGGTTAGAGCCAGAGCTTTTTACGCACAAAACATGTGCATAGTAACCGAAGTAAAAGCTATAGCGATATATCGAGCGAAGCAAGCTCAAAATTTTTATTACCACGACATAGCTGAGATCTCTTTAGGATTATGTTTAGGTACAATAATTAAAACAGAAACTAGAGCGAGCAAAGCGAGCTCTACTTTTTTCTGCTCTACGATTTGCTTATAGACAGAGCTCAATCAATTTATATTCTTCCCAAATTTGGCGCCCCTAGTAAAGTGCCGACCGGGGCGTTTGCCCCTCTGCCCCCCTTCCCCCCTTGCTACGTTACTGAGGGGTAGGTAGACTATTGTCTTATTATTATTAAATAAATATGCTCATAGTTAACTTTGCATTTGTGCACGCTTAAAAACGTATTTTGGAGGTACTCCAAACTTTCTATCCACCTCGAAATGGAACGCGGTCGCGAGTTTACATGAACCTAATATTGTATACAATGAAAAGAAACAGATAAAAATAAAATTTTAAATATCGTTTATTTCATTTTACCTGTTCAGTTGCAAATAAAAAAGGTCCCATGAGACGGAGGGAGGAAAAAACCATCCCTAATTTGTTTTGAAGTGAGTAAATTGATTGAACAGCGTACACTTTTATATTTTCTTTTTTTTTTGTTCGAGTTAGCCGGCCCAGCTGTCCGTTTTTTTTCTATTCAATTAGGAGTGTCGATTATTAAAGATGATTTCTTATAAAAACAAACAGCAATTTAATTAAATGTTTTCAGGCAACAGTTGCAAATAATTTAAGAAAATAATATTAGACGTCTCGCTCGTCATGTCGTTTTCTTTTTTTTATTGCGTTGGTACTTATACTTATACAGGGCCCTTCATATTCTGCTGATGGTTTAAATTAAGCAAATATCGCTATGAGGACATTTTCTGTTCCATATGTTAGAGCCGGTTTTTTTTTTTTTTTTTTTTTTGAGATGACTGTTACAGCTCTGCTCCGGGAGCAACTACTGCTTTTTACTGCGGGCTATTGGAGGGACCACGAAGGTCACTGATTCAATTGAATGAACTTAAGCAACCGACCTAGGGGCACCCAGAGGGGTACGGACCTCGGCCTAGGACGTTGCTGGGGCTACGCGGCGGATTGTGTAGCTGGGATTTATTTATTTATTTGATTCACTTACAGTTATTACACTCATACAATCATTGTGATACTTAACTACGTCTTAAGCTAAATGCATAACCACTTAAAAGTGAACACAATATGCGTAATTTACAGTCACAAAAGGAAAAAAACAGAACGTTTCACCCAATGAAAGAGAAACATTGACCTCAGATGACAAATAACTTAGGTACTGTTTATTATTATATTTTAGAAAATTAAAAAGTAAAATAAACGAAATGAGAAAGAGACAAATAACAATTGCAGTGATAGGTGAGAAGCGGCCTGGGATTAGCCTATAGCGTCTGTAGGCGCCAGAATTGAAGGGAGTGTGCAGTGGTCGCGGCTGTCTCCGCCGGCGGGGACGTTGATTACTATGTCGACGTGTTGTTGTCGTGTGTTGTGAGTTTGGTTAGAGCCGATAGGTTTGCAGTTTTGTATGGAGTTAACGGGGGTCCCGTTAGGTCATAAGCCTTCGCTGTCTGTCTGTCCTATCGATAAAGAGCTGTATCTTTTAAACTATAATAGCTAGTTGAGATTTTCACAGAATATGCGTATATAAAAAAAGGGGACAGTTCCCATACAAGAAACGTGTTTTTTTTCAAACGTTTTTTGTTTATTTGACGGGCTATGCTTAGTGAATAGAATCTCGGAGGAAACACAATTTTTTGGTAATATTGTATCATCATCATCATCATATCAGCCATTAAACGTCCACTGCTGGACATAAGCCTCCCCCAAAATGGGGGGGGGGGGGGGGGATTTGCCATAATCACCACGCTTGGCAGGCGGTTTGGCGATCGCAGTTGGATCGAATCAATGTGTGTACTCAGAGGATGCTGCTGCCCATCCTTCAGTAGATCCCTTAGTCGCCTTTTACGACACCCACGGGAGGAAATGGGATGGTGCTATTCATAGCCGACACAACACGGCAATATTGAATGGCAGTAAGGAATACTCCGTGCGCGAGTTCTTCTTTCACTTGGCTTTTTTATTTTTCTGGTTAGGGTTTACCTATTTCTTTTCAAAATCTGGAAGTAAATATCTAGACTAAGATCCAGACCTATCTACAGTTGTCAAAGTTTTCTACAAAATGACAAACTTCGTCACAGCTCAACAAGGATAATATTATAGAATTATCTCCGTAGCCAGCGGGCTTTCCAACAAGTTCAGTTTTGCAGTTCCAGAACTCTAGATCTTTCAGAGCCTAACTTTAGTCCAGTTTATGGAAGCCAAGTTAACTTCTGTTTAGTTTTAAAACTAGAACACAGCTAAACTGTTTACGCCAAGCTGTAGGATGAAATAGTGAAAAGGATAATGCCATGTCCACTCCACTAATTTCTACACCTATTCCTTCTCCGTGCATGCCGTTCGGCTTTGGAACTTGTTGCCAGAATCGATCAGACGTGCACCTTTCTTGAATGTTTTTAAGTCGAAAGTTAAGTCTCATTTCCTTGATCACTGAACTGACCCTCGATCTGTTTTCCGTAGGTACATCTTTTCCTATGTCTGTGGTTCATGTTTTCCTATAGTAATTTGTTGTGTAGTACGCGTATTTATGTATGATGTATGTGTGTATATATATATTTATATGAGTATGTATATTATATACTTATGTATTTATAATAGGTTTATTTTGTATACTTACTTTTTGTTTTTACTAATAACTGCTCATTTTTGATAATTTTTTCTGGAAACACCGCCTACCTTTCTTCTTTTCATCGTTTCCTCTACCCTAAGGTTGTCTAGAAGAAATCGCTTCTTAGCGATAAGACCGCCTTATTTTGTGCCTCTTGTATTTTATTTCTGTATTTTACTGTTTATGTTTTGGTGTAAAATAAAGTATATTTGATTTGATATGATAATGTCGTGTGCATAATTAGCAGAGCAAAGGTAAGGAAAATGAAATCAGATTGTAAAACTGCACAGCACCTACACAGCAAAATTTAATTTAAGGCCAGGCCACACAGAGGGGGTTTTGCGGAAAAGCGGGCCGAAAGCGGGCGGACCTGGGGGAAGCGAATAGATAAAGCGTTGTGTATGGTGTGGTGTGGTGGTAATGTTCGAGTTTGTATATACTCTGCCACACAGAAATACGCGCGGGTCTGGAGATATTCGCTTCCCGCAGGTCCGGCTCCGGCCCGCTTTCCCGCAAAACCTCCTCTGTGTGGCCTGAGCTTTATAATATTCAACATTTATTATTAATGTGGTAATTTTATCTCTCACCATCTCAAATCTCTTGCTGTCACTTATTGTCTTGTTGACGTAGTAAAAGCTAGCAAGAGATTTAATGGAGGATTAACTCTAATGAGCGTTTCTGCAACTGAGTGTCAGTCACTTATTGTCCCTCGTCTAGTAAAAGTAATTATTTTTATTTTCTATTTAACATACGTACATACATAAACTCAAGACCGCAATTCCTTTTGGGGTGGTCAGAAAAATTGCTACAACGACCAACTTTTTACACATTTAGCAAGTTTCAGGATGGAATTTGACGTTATGATTTTTATAAGCCTTTAACTAGACAGTTGAACCACTAATATTATTATCTAAACAAAGGCCAATCATAGGTTTTCCTAGATTAACTACACAGTTAAGCATTATTAAAATACAACGGTTTAATATAAGAGAAAAATTGGCTAAACCATCTCTAAAAATTCGCCACGGGACAGTCGCCTTTTGGTGGCTTTTTCCGATTCAGTTTGCATAGAATGTGCTGCCATCTATTAACTACTTCGCAGAACTATGAAAAAAAAAACATTTTATTGTCTATGTCAATGTCTAATTGACGGATGACAGATTCACAAAACGCCTACGTATCTTGCGTAATGCGCGAATTGTTTGTAGTTTTCGTTCAATTTCGTGCCGATTTAGTGATGTTCTGGAGTTTCTGTTTTTCTCTTACCAATGTTTAGATTACAGGAATAGTAAAGATACTGGAATTTCACTCGATCGGTGCGGGATTGAACGAAATCTAGCATTCAAAACAATAATATGCATCGGTATGAGTAGATATAAGTAGGTATGTATAGTATAGGTTGAATTATTGTCAGTGAAACATAGATGGCGCTAGCTAGCCTTCAATTTGACATAAGGTGGATGCATAATGTTGCCGCGAGTGGGTTCTCTTTTCTAATATACTTATATTACTCTTTGGGTCACATATTGTTATCAATCATAACATTAGGTATTTGTATTGAGGCACGTACTTTAGGTACTCCAACTTAAGGTCAATGTTAATTTAAACAAACTGATAGGAAAGATGAAACTTTGTCAAAATGTTACTAACAAACAATGTTTTCTAACAGAATATAATTTAAGATATAAAATACACTCTACGCGCTTCTAACAAATATTCACCTTTACCAACTTTACCTTACCAACCCCTATACAGGGTGTAAACAGAACAACTTTCACTGTGGGACCAAAATCGAATTTACGATTAAAAAAAATCGATTTTTACATAGAAACGACAATGGTTTACTTAACCCAATTATGTCTTTTTTTTCGCGACTTCCATGTTGGTCCCATATTGAAAGTTGTTCAGCTTTATGTTCTGAAGCTGATGCATTTCAGTTTACACCCTGTAAAGGTGAGGGGTGCCGAAAGAAGACATTATCTTTATTTACGACGTTTAGTTGGTTATTCTTAGAATCTGAAACGACAGCTAATCTAGAATATATAACTTTATATGTTACTAGGGTTAACCCGCGACCTCGTCCGCAAAATTACATACCAGATTTTAAGTCAGATCATAAGCTATCAAACAAAACAAGTTTCATCAAAATCGGTTCAGTAGTTTTTGCGTGATGCTCGATCAAACAAACATACAAACAAACAGACAGACAAAAATCCAAAAATTGGTGATTTGGAATTAGGGACACAGAAAAACCATATCATAACCTTTTTTTTGTTAATATCAGATCAGGAGACTTGGCCTTATAGTTTTTTTCAAACATTTATTATTTATGTAGGTATATTTTTATTTTTTATTTTTATTTATAGGATACTTGTAATAAAATTCCCCTAGACGCAGGTCTTATACATTATAATGATGCACACAAATTCACGCAACATAACGTAAGTACCTAAGTATAATAATATTATGTCAAACAGGAAAATCAATATTTATCAATATTCGAGTCTATACCTTTGCAATAAGTGTACTAGGTAGGTACTTTATTTTACCTCAGTACAGACAGGAACAAAATATTATCGTTTTTTTTTAATTTAATACAAACTTTTCTCATAATATTGAAAAGTTAATTGATTTGGCCCTTTCATAAAGTCTAATTAAGTATATTGCTTCTCATTTTAAAATTCAAATTAGTTTTTCATTCTCAATTTTTTCCAATATAAGTCCCGTTAGGCGTCAGTAGGACAGTTTTTAATTATAAAAATGTCACTCAAGGCTTAGAGGGCTGTTATAGTCAAACTAACATTGAAATTGTAGGTAGGCAAGGTACCACACCATAGATATTATATAGAACTGCAAGGCACCTATAATTAGAATAATAATGACCTGATCAATTTACCAAAAGAACGAACAAAGATTATACTAACTGTAAATATTCGAATGAAAACGTTTAGTCTGACAAGCAACAGGCTAACATTTCAAACCAGAAAAGAAGTCAAAACAAATGACAGGTATACTTCAAATTAGATGACAGACAAGTGTGCTAGCTTGTATGGATCACGTGCTAGTCGTGTGATTCATATCCATTAATTTTATTTTGATTGAGTAGATTTTTGATTTGATAAGTGTTTTAAAAATGTCACTGTCTTTAAATTGGTTAACATCCAAACTATAATCAAACTTCGTTTGTATGAAGCGCGCTAGATATTATCTTATAATTACACGATCCGTATTTCAGCCCACTCTACCTTTAGCACAAGAGCGTCGGTGACGCGTTGCGGAGAGGTATGGACAATTATGGGGGTCCGGGTTCGAATCCGCACGAACAACATGCCATGTACCAATGAGTTTTTCTAACTTATGTATACGTAATACCGACTGCCTCAAATGGTGAAGGAAAACATCGCGAGGAAACCTGCATACGCTGAAGAAGAAATTCTGATATGTAAGTATGTGAAGTCTACTAATCCGCATTGGGCACGCGTGGTGGACTAATGCCCATACACCCTCATTGAGGGTAGGCCTGTGCCCTGCAGTGGGAAGTTTATAGGCTGATGATGATGATGATATGAGCATCCCCGATGTTGATCTCTCTCAAGCATTGCTGTGCCCGGGTTCACATTTATTACCTACCTTCTATGTTAATTTAACACCTTTTATTACTATTTATACATGCTTAAATGCAATGAATAAATGAATTATGAAACCTGGGTTCGTCTGGTGCACCCTGGCAGTCAGCCTCAATACGACCATTGCTGACTGACTAATCTTTCCACTACAACACGAGTGATTGCCATTTGATTATAACTCATCATAGGTACCTATCAAAAACGTTATACCTAGCTCGCTAGATATTCTAGGTTAGGTAGTGTTATCATATCATATGCGTTTCCTGTTTGTATGATTCATATTGGTTCAATTTACGGACAGCCCGGACACTACATACAAAAAATTTAAATTGACATGATGACGTCAGAACATGCGAAATCAAAGATATTGAACCTTACGTCTTCTTCTTTGGTAACTGCCGGGTAACCAGAGGGCGATAGAGGGGGTGAAGTAAAAACCACGTTTATAGGACTATTTTTACTTATATAAGTTATATTATGGTAATTTCGTCATATACTGGTGCTTTATGCGACTGATGTTCGACTATACGACACCTATACGACCAAATTGTTAGTTAAGAAGTTGGTGGGAGGAAGGGAGTGTCCTACTGTATGTAGTAATAGATACTCTTTCTTATACTGTGGTAAAAGCGCTAGATTTTATTGACAGAGCTGTCGTATTCGATACATCACGTCGGTCGACTCATAATTAAAGTTTTAAGGAAAACAATTATATGACCCTCTTATGTGTCAGTACTAAAACCCATGAGTATACAGAACAAGGCTCATTTACATGTTGCTAATGTGTCGTGCAATACTTGTTATGGAAGTGCAATAAAGTACTTACGTACATTTGATGCATAAGTATACATAGTCAATTACATAAAGGACGTATCTATCAAACACTAGACCTAATCGTTAGTTACAGGTTATGTAATTGTTTGTTTAAAAATTTTGTAGTAAGTGTGTAATTAAGAAATTACTATATTTACTTACTCAAATTTCTATAAATGTTTTTATTATCAGTTAACAGATAAATGGTCTCATTTAGTTGTGTATGTTATCTTCATAACGTTGAAACTGGTCTGACGATAAACTAGTGTAAATTGTAATTTTGTAATGTATTAAATAGTTTTATTCGTAAATTGTTTAGTGAAAAATGGTGTATTTGAGCGCTGGTTTTGTGAAAAAAGTGGTCGGAAGGAGATTTTATTCCGTTATAGGATGGAATAAGGTGCCTGCACGTATTCCTCAAAATGTAAGTTATTCATTTTTGTTTATTTAGCGGGTGCACTATACAGGATGTAAGGAAAAGTATCATTAAACTTTAAACCACATAGTCTACCCATCAAACTGAACTACTTTTACTACAGAAGCCAAATAGACAGAACAAAAAAATTTTTTTTTTTTTTTTTTTATTCATAATGGGTTTGCGCTTGGCTTCATCTCACCTTATGGGAAGTGATGCGAAGTGAATTTACCGTTTCATACGTTTGAGTAGAGTAGGTATTGCAGTTTAGTATGGAACAGCCAGTTTTTTTTGTTCTGTTTGTTTTCTCCCATAGTAAAAGTTGTTCAGTTTGATGGGTAGAGTATGTGGTGTAAAGGTTAATGATACTTTTCTAGATTTAGATTTTTGCCAGGAATTGCTCGCTATATGTACACACGGCGACACATCAAGCTGTACAAAACCAACATAAGCTGGCCGCGCGTGAGTCGAGTAACGTAAAGCGTCGCGTGGCCAGCTTATGTTGGTTTTGTATAGCTTGATGTGTCGCCGTGCCTACATACCGCGTCGGTTGAAAGCCTTTCTGTTTTAGCAAAGTGTAAGTTTTGTACGTCGTAGATAGGTACTATTTCCTATTAATATTAAGTATTCTGTGGTGAAACATTCGAAGCGAGTAAATGAATGTTTAGTTCTTGATGACTGGAAGCCAAACATGACCAAGTTTGTTGTTAGTTGGAAAGTTCAGGCTATCATTCAGTCTTACTTAATTACTTACAAACATCAATTACCTACGTCAAGCCTACGTCAGACCGCTAACTTTATATGTATCAGAAAAGTGAGCCAATGAGATTTTTTATCAGCAACATTTTGTATTTTATTTATTAATTTTAACTTTATATATTTTATTGTACATACCTACATATATACAGGGTGTTACGAAAATACAAATAAACATTTAAGGGGGTGGTTAAGACCATCAAACTGAACAACTTTCACTATGGGGCCAATATTGAAATCGCGAAAAAAAAAAATCGGATGTTCCATCATCATCATATCAGCCGATAGACGTCCACTGCTGGACATAGGCCACTGCTGGACATAGACATATATATATAATCGCCATGATGCGATGCGTTTGCGATGTTCCATACTAAACTAATGTATGGAACAGCTGATTTTTTTTTCGCGATTTCGATATTGACCCCATAGAGAAAGTTGTTCAGTTTGATGGACTGATCATCCCCTTAAAATAGTTTCAGCTAGTTTTGTTAGACCTTATAGAGAAGATAATAGTGAGCAAGCGTAAACACGGTGCGACAGAAAACAAAATGTTTCTAATGGATTTTTTTGACAAAAACATAATTTTTCTATTTTGTAATGTTTCTATAAATATTATTTTCGTTCGAGAACTTTACTGCTAATAGCTTTTGATTCAGTTTAAAGTTTCCAGACAGTTGAATAGAACCATCGTTTGATCAAAGCTGGGTAGACAGGATATCTGCAAGAAACCTCATTTCAAGAACAGATAGTATTATTAATCTAAGGGATGCAGTAGCTTTGGTCTATAAAGCATAGATGATGATAAGTTTCATGATTCAATTCAACTCATTCAAACTAGAGTTTAAGACAATGCTTGCTTCAGGCGATTTAGTTTACGAGTAGATCGATGCACAGAAGTTGTGGACTAACGGTACGATAGATGTTCATTTAGAAAGTTAGTTATACAGGGTGTAACAAAACACCCTAGTAATACTTAAGGGGGGTGCTTCAGACCTTCAAACTGAACCACTTTCACTATATAGCCAACTTAAAAAAAATCAACTGTCCCATACATTTTGAGTCGAGTCCGTACTGCAGTTTTGTATGAGACAGCAGATTTTTTGTTGTCGGGTTTTCGAAGTCGGTTCCTTAGTGAAAGTTGTTCAGTTTGATTGTCTGTAACACCGCCTTAAGTATTACTAGTGTTTTTGTTACAGCCTGTAGAGGTATCCAGCTTGTTGGTATCTAACTTCGATTCGTCATACCTACATAACCTGACCGTAGAACTATACCTACTATTATCTATTTTTAAACTGTGACATAACTAACGGAAATAACTATAATTGTATCATACAGGGTATTAAATTCAATGTTTAACATAATATTAAACAGGGTGCTTCAGACCATGAAACTGAACAACTTTAACTATAGGACCAAGTTCGAAATCGCTGTTTAAAAATCTGCATTTATTTTCGCCAAGTAGCTATTGATATTTTCTATGAAACGACAGATTTCTTTTTCGCGTTGATGATCTGAAGCACACTGTTCGATATGAAATGCATTTAATTTTATACCCTGTATGTATACCTACTATTTACCTATTCAAACGCTCGAGGTCCGCGCACGCCCAATGTGGGGTCAGCCTTATAATTGTATCATACCTATACAGGGTGAAATTGATATCATTAGCATCCTTTTAAACTAAGAGTCTACCCGTCAAACTGAACAACTTTTACTATGAGAGCAAATCGATCGGAGCAAATAAAATAATCAGCTGTTCCATACTAAACTGCAATGTCGACGCGCGAGTTCGAGGCTCAAATGTATGCAACAGCAGATTTTTTTTTGCTCCGATCGTTTTGCTCCCATAGTAAAAGTTGTTCAGTTACATGGGTAGACTCTTAGTTTAAAAGGATGCTAATGGTATCAATTTCACCCTGTATACACTTTATAGAATAGGTGCTGTACCCAGTATACCTACTCGTAAAATTGGGTATATTTTGAATCACTGACCAAATTTTTTTCATTTAAAACCGAATTATTCGACCTTGACCTAAATGCACGACGGCAGATTTATTTCCTTGCTCCGGTATTTTTTGACCCAAACCCCAAAACTAGGAGTTGTCTTATATTTTGTCATTTCTGAATGGATTTGGATGGTTCATAAATAGACTTTAAGGGTGCCTGTCTATTAACGCGGAGATAGGTGGCGGAGCGAAGAAACGGAGTTTTACCAACTAATAAGATTGCACGAAATCTCTGAATAAAGTATAATTGATTGATTGATTGATTGAAATCTCGGAGTAGCCCAGTCATTTTACGGTTTGAGCCGGGACTACTTAATAATTGATTTTTTTTTAAATACATTCGTATTTTCTAATAAATACCTCATTTATTAAATTTCAATGACTATTTTATTGCTCAAAAATAATTGATATTGTTAAATCTAAGTCAAATGAGTGCATTGGTATTAATATTATTAATTTAAAAGCCTTCTGGGACACACAATTTTGATTTCTATGTTGCGTAGCGAATTTTTTTAAAATATGTTTTAAGATAGTCTTTTTATCACTAAATGGTGCCGGTTTCAGTTTAAAAGTCCAATTAATAATCACTCCCTACCCCGCCTAATAAAACTGCGTAAAATGACTGGGCTAGAGCTGCAATCTTATTGGTTAATAAAACTCCGTTTCTCATCTCCGCCGCCTATTTCCGCGTCAATGGACAGGCACCCTTAAAGTAAATTATTATTTGATCCATTGTGTTTTATGAAATAAGTATGCATAAAAAGGCGTAGGTTTTATGCAGATTTTCGTCTTATTACCATATTTATTTTGAGGCCGGTTTATTAATGTTTACGCTTAGTTAAAGTACAGACGGACAACATCTCTGGATAATTATCAATTACTTGTTCTGTTATCTTAGTGATAATAAGACAATATCGAACACTTGTTAATTGTTTGAAGGGCAGATAAAATATATTGCTATAAAAATTTAATACTAGGTATTACAAGCTAGATAATCTAGTAAGTATACCTAAGTTAAGCAATAAAATTATAATATCTATCTAAAGATGTAAACATGGTAATCTAAATATAGAAGATAAGCAGAACCCGTTGTTCAACTTTTATTTTAGTAGGTACCTACTTTAATTTTACATACAAAAATGTGTTTACAATAGTGGGTGTAGGTACTTACTTTCATTTTTTTTTGTGTTCATACACTTGTAACTATTTATTATAAGGACTAGCCTTGCCGTAGCATTTCCCCCCTGCCACGGTATAAGATCAATTAATCATGTGCATGTACATTCAATTTTATACCTTATCACTAAACGAGACAGCCTATAATTGCGAAACAATAATTTCGAACTTAGAACGTTTGGGGTTCACGCGAGACTACTTTTCATGATTTTTAACTTTCAAAATTAGAATCTAAAGTTATGGAAATAAAATCCAAAGTTGCGGATTTCATGTTACCTCGCCCCCCGCAAAAAGTGGCGGAAATGTTTGTTAGTAGAATTACACGCGTAACTATTCCCTATATAAGTACTCAAAATTCATACATACCAACCAAAACGTGAAGACCGACCCGGTCTTTCGTCAGTCCGTTCATCTGTCAAATCGAATTTTCTCCGAAAATATTATATAATAATAATAATAAATATCTTGGACATTGTCACACAAATTATCTAGTCACATTTAAAGTACTTGGACTTGTATTGTGATGACTAGACAACGATATAGAATATTCAACATAGAAAGAGCAATTTGGCGAGTACCACAGGAAATGGAACTTACAACATTTTTGATATAATTGGATTTTTGAGGCACTGTAAAATAAGTTTTGAAGTGAAAAACTAAATTTTTTCTATGCTATTTTTAACAATAGATTTATCTTTTGAAAACAGCAACTTCTGAGAAAATATCAATGATTTTCCTCTTTTCACTAATCAACACTTTACTAAAGGTACCTACTAAAATTAATTTAATACCATCATCGAGCTTTATTATTTCTGTTATCTTGTTTATGAGTACAGTATTTAAGTATATGAATAATTTATCGGTTTACATGCACGTAATATAGAAACATAGCGTGGTCAAGATACAAGGTCCATTCGTATCAATTACGTTCATTCAAGCCACGTGCACTGTCAACATACATCTCTGTTATACTCGTAGTTAATGATTTTAGTCGATTAATTTCAAATTTCTGGAGTTTTATAGTTTCCGTGGCTTAGAATATCCGTGGTTGATTGATTTGGAGTTGAGTACCTATACGATGAGATAAAAATTCTTTTGCATTATTTTTGTGAATGATAGCCTATCCAATTATTACCTAAGAACATTCATCTTGAAACTTTGACTATTTATTATAAAGACTAGCCTTGCGGTAGCATTTCCCCTATGCCACGGTATAAGATTAATTGATCATGTGCATTTACATTCAACTTTATACCTTATCACTAAACGAGACAGCCTATATTTGCGAAACAATAATTTCGAACTTAAAACGTTTGGGGTTCACACGAGACTTCTTTTCATGATTTTTAACGTTCAAAATTAGAATCTAAAGTTATGCGGAATAAAATCCAAAGTTGCAGATTTCGTGTTACCTCGCCCCCTGCAAAAAGTGGTAGAAATGTTTGTTCGTATTACACGCGTAACTAGTCCCTATATAAGTAGTCAAAGTCAAAATATGCTAAAAGTAAGGCTTTGCTAAAAGTGAAACTACGTGCTCAAACTTAAATAAAAAAATGGTTAAGTATAACTAAATTATGTATGTGTGTATGTTACCGTGTGGTGCTATGAATAGCACCATCCCATTTCCTCCCGTGGGTGTCGTAAAAGGCGACTAAGGGATCTACTGAAGGATGGGCAGCAGCATCCTCTGAGTACACACATTGATTCGATCCAACTGCGATCGCCAACCCGCCTGCCAAGCGTGGCGATTATGACAAATCCCCCCCCCCCCCCCCATTTTGGGGAGGCTTATTTATTTATTTTATTTATTTAACACTTTATTGTACACATAACATTACAGAAAAAACAATTAAAGTAGACATGTACAAAGGGCGAGCTTATCTCTAAAGAGATCTCTTCCAGTAAACCCGCAACAGAGACAGTTCTGAAGTGTGAGGCTTATGTCCAGCAGTGGACGTTTAATGGCTGATATGATGATGATGATGATGTTGTGTGTATGTAAAAATGTCGTACCAATTACATACGTTTATTTTTTATTTTAAGATTACTATTTCTCTAGACTTGAGATAAAAAGGGAACGAGGGAACGATAGTAAACAGACCTCTCGCGTAATAGAGTGTTTTACTTTTATTTCCTCTATCAAAGTAGATGAGAGTGTAGTGAGATTGGACTCAAAAGTTAACCCTGAAATGTTAGAACATTTTTCTCTAACATCATTTCTACTTTAGGTAATATGTACTAAACATAATGAAAGAGCGTGAGTAACATTTTACTCGGTAAAATGTTACTCATGCTTTTTCATTATAATACACCTAATGTAGTTAGAATCAATTAGGTCATTATAGTGAAAAATTAATTAAATCTTAAGCAAAAGAGAATAAAATAAAATAAATGTTACCTAATCATTTACAAGTTGAATAATTAATATTTTATACATTTTGCAATATAGCATCAAAATAGAGCTTTAGGTTAGACCTGTCATAAAAACGTGTTAGACTGAGTTAGGGTGGGCCTCGTAAACATGTAGGTAGTAAAAGAAAGAAGGACCGATATATTGTCCCTAAGTATTTTATATTGTATTTTTGTGTCGTTGTTGTTATTGTTTTGTTTTGTTTATTATTACTTTTTGTGGTCTTTTTTTATTCTCTTGGTTTCTTTCGTATACAGGGTGTAAGTGACAGCCCAGCAAATACTGAAACGGTGGACTCAGACCATCAAACTGAACAACTTTCACTATGGAGCCTACCTCAGGAGACGCGAAAAAAAATCAGCTGTCCCATACAAAACTGATGTACTTACCCGACTAAAATGTATGGGACAGCTGATTTTTTTCCCGTTTATATAATGGAACAAAATAGGTAGCCGCCTGATATTTATCAGGATAAAAAGGCGGAAGAAGTGACATAAGTAAATATTCCACAGAGAGAAAGCTTCGAACCAATCGCGGTAGTTGAAATTTGACAGGAGACGTTGCGTGATCATTTTGTGCGCTCCTAAAAGCTTTGTCTCAGTTGAACCCGGCAAGCAAAATCTAATGTAGCATAAACACAAGATTAATTCTCAAACTTATTAATCGTTATAAGTACAAAGTGTTCTAACATTTACTTAATTGTGAATCCTTTAATTCCCAAATGGAATAACAATTTGCATATCAAAGTGATCCTCCCTATGCATAATCTACTTTTGAAGTTTAATGAGCATTATTATCGTCAATGCCTTAGATATAACAGAAAAGTAATTAAATTGCGCTATACGAAAAATTCGCTCAGTTCCGGACTTAAATACACATACACAAATACTTATTCGAAAATGTGTGCTGCCTGTACGGCGTGCCTTGTACTACAGTAGTTTTACTGTAGTTTACCACAGTTTTTGTACTGAATTTCGTACAGCGCTCCTAGTTGTTACGTTGAGAACTAATTCTGTCATACAAAAGATTGAATGAATGAATGCTTTGTCAACTTTTATTGATTTTAAATATGTATTTTTTCACACATAAGTATGTAAAACGAATGATATTTATCTGTGGAAACTTTTAGTTGGCAATGTTGTTTTATAAAAATGTTGATACCTGTAATAAGTCCGTAAGTTTTCCTAAAATGAGTAAAATAAAATAAAATAAAATAAAATTGGCGTCGCAACTACAGTGGTTACGTACAGTGAAAACTCATGGTTGGCCTACAGATACAATGTATCGCAACAAACGAAGGCAAAATCTGACAACGGTTTCTGCATTTATAACCGAATACTTTGATGTATAACTTTTTAAATTTCGCTCTAAGAAATAAAATTTATATGTGTTGTGTAGCAGACTAATGTGCAACCGTCCCTGAGGGCAGGCCTGTGCCCTGCAGTGGGACGTAGGTAATATTATAGGCTAATGATGACTAAAAAAAGAAAGAGTCAAAAATGCGCACATAATTATTATATATTTTAAATTTACGACGATATACCAGCACACTCAGCAGGGGTCTGTGCACCTGGTCGTATGTCCTCTAAAGCGTGCTATGTTTGAGTGCACTGACAGCGACCGCTTGTTTCATACAAGTTTTCGTTCTGTAGGTATATTTATTCACGTGGTCACAGTAAACGTAAGTGCTTCTTCTCTATCTTCCTATTTTGGTTTCATCCATGGTTTAATGCCTACTATTTATCTTACTGGCAACTAATTTAAGACTCCATTTCAGTTCCGAAACTGCAATTTAGTTGTTATCGATGCTATGAAAAGATTTTGGACACGATAGCAACTATAGTATCAAATTAATAATTCATTTTCGTTGTTCACGATGGTTAGCGATCCGTCGTAACCCGACTGCGGCGGAGCCCGAAATGAGAGGGTAATGTGTTTGGGCCTGAACTATACAATGAAACAATTAATCGTTATACTCGTACCTACCTACTAAGGTATTAAACAGGGTCGTTCTTAATATGCTGACGGATGTCAAAGGGGTGATCAGACCACTGCTCCTTGGCTGTTCCATACAAAACTGCAAACTTACTCGATTTAAATGTATTGGATTTTTTATGTTGGCCCATAAAGAAAGTTGTTCAGTTCGATGCTGGTCTGATGATCCTCTTCAAAAACCGTTGGTACAATTAACGGCTGAATAGATTTAGATAAATGAAATGTAAGTAGGTAATATAAATAAAATTAAATTAATATTTATTTGCTATGAATAGGTTACATAATAGTGCAAGTTACATAAAAAGTTTCTTCTGTTCAGCTAACAATGGTAGCATGCAAATATTAGAGATTAGAACATGTCACAAAGTTATAGCATTATTACAGTACATTATCAAGGTTATTATTAGTTACATTATCACATTATCGATCTAAGAATTCTTGTACACTATAAAACCCAGACTCTAACAACCAGTTGTACAGTTCATTTAAGGCGGTTGCAGAGGGGTCAATTTTAAACAAAACTTTGAAGCACAATACGCGTAGACGGTATTAATATAAGTAACTTTGTATATATGAAAATAGTTTTGAAAATCTAGATGCCGCGTAACAAATAACATTTGCGATTTATAAAATAATTACGAAGATATAAAGCTTTGACATTTTTCATACAAAATTTTAAAAGCTTGGAGCTTCGTAATTATATTATAAATTGCAAATGTTATTTGTTACGCGGCAACTAGATTTTCTAAACTATTTTTCCATATATAAAATATTACTTTTAATAATTCTGTCTACGTGTATTGTGCGTCAAACGTTTGTATGGACTGAAACCACCTTAACAATCGTTTGGTTGGCAATTTTTTCATCCCGTCTGGAATTTTGTTAAAGACTTTAATACTCATACTGTAGCAGATATTTTGAAACAAGCTTGTTTCAAGAAAAAGATCAGAATCGAGTCTATCAGGATTTCTCGTGTTTCTGGGGAAGACCTCTCTAGCAGTTTTGAAAAACTCGGGGTGTTGTTTGACAAACTTACATAATTCAAAAATATACATGCATGAAAAAGTTAATACACCCAATTTGCCAAACAACGGTTTACACGAATCCCGTGGCCCCGCGCCACACATGGCTCGTATGCACTTTTTCTGCGCCATAAACACCTTTATATTGTATGCACCATTTCCCCAAATGATAATTTGTTTCAGTGCTGTAAGAACTTTTCGAAGGTTACTCATTCTAAAACTAACTTATATTTAATACTTGCTGCGGGCCTCGCATGCCACCTCCGAGAAAACGATAAAAATCTAAATGTGCCTCCATCTTTATTCTTTTACGTATGCCAAAAAAAAAACGCATGAAGTTTTTCTCGTTTAAAAGCTTTGTCGTGGGTGGCATGCTAGCCGTGCAGGAAGCTATCTAAACTTACCAATTCAGTCCAAATCCATATTTGTACTTACTGATTTTTAATGGTGCCATAGTCCCCACAGTAGGTAGTTATGTACGGTAGGCTGCAATTTTAAGTATTCGCATGTTATATGGATATCTAGTGAGAATCGTAATGAATGACATACAGGGTGTTAGGGTAAAGAGTCGCATTACTTTAAGAGGTGATTGTACCCATGATACTAAAAAACTTTCCCATAGAAACATATAGGAGATTTGCAAAAAAATGATACTTTCCATACTAAATGGAATCAGCTGATCGAATGGTTGTATGTTAAGCCGAATAAAATTGCGAATTTCCAATAGGTTTCTTAGGGAAAGTGATCCAGTATCATGGGTATAATCACTCCTTAAAGTAATGCAACTGTTTACTATATCACCCTGTATATCTGCAGCTGCCGTACTCCATTTCTTGCCATTAGAAACGTAATGAAATATTCTGTAAAGCCTAGGTATATTATACCTACTCAAGCTATAACTGTAGAGATGATTTTCATTTGAAGTCTAATCAGAAAGAATATATTTATTATATCTTTTTCATTTCCGTTCCGTAGACCTGCTGTTGGAAATATAAATAACGAGCGTTAACCCGCGACGTTATATACCAGATTTTAAGTCAGATAATAAGCTATCAAACGAAAAAAGTTTCATTAAAATCGGTTCAGTAGTTTTTGCGTGATGCTCGTTCAAACAAACACTCAAACATACAAACAAACAGACAGACAAAAAATCCAAAAATTGGTCATTATGGAATCAGGGATATCTAAAAACCATCGTAACTTTTTTTTTTAATATCTTCAATGTACAACTTCCTGTTACAGTTTTATAATAGTTTAGATATTTTATTATGATTTCATCGACGATGACCTCCAACACCTGTATGTACATTGTGTCGAGGTTTTCCAATCCTAACTTAATCAGTAACTATAGGAAGCAGAAGCGTTCAATGCATTTTAAATACCTATTTTGACCATTTATGTAAATAAATACGGAAATTGGTGGGCTCACCATAAATGGGTAAACGGAAAATCTTAATAAGAAGGTCCCAGTTCAAAGGATTACGTCGAACAAAGCCGGGGGAAGTTGGATATTTGTACGGATTATACTTCGGTCTTCAGGGTTTACGTACGTCGTACCTACATACAATATTTAAGAATGGTTTAGGAATATTTAGTAAGCGAAATATGAATTTCGTAATGTTTATCTCGGAAATTATTTTCTTTTTCAAAGCATCAAAATCGAATCAATAATCATCCTGTGTTTTCAATGTCAGTAAATTAAAATTTTAAATCAATAATTAATAAAAAAAACGTGAAATTATACTTTTAGTAAAAAACTACCGTCTCGTCGCTTAATAAAATGTTAATATCGTCGCAGCAGTCGAGTAAAAAGGGGTTTTATACAGGGTGTAAGTGACAGCCTAGCAAATACTGAAACGATGAACTCAGACCATCAAACTGAACAACTTTCACTATGGAGCCTATTTTTATTTATTTATTTATTTCAACACTTTATTGTACACACGGAAATATACATGAAAACAACATAATAGACAATTACAAAGGGCGAGCTTATCTCTAAAGAGATTACCTCAGGAGACGCGAAAAAAACCAGCTGTCCCATACAAACCTGCTGTACTTACCCGACTTAAATGTATGGGAGAGCTGATTTTTTTTCGCGTCTCCTGAGTTAGGCTCCATAGCGAAAGTTGTTCAGTTTGATGGTCTGAGTTCACCGTTTCAGTATTTGCTAGACTGTCACTTACACCCTGTATAGCACTTTATAGAACCTACCTGCCTGCAATATCTACTTATTGCTTTAAAGCTTTACACACCGACTCTAATCCGAAAAAAGTCTAAAAAATGATAACTTGGTAACCCTAGATTTAAATCTTACAGCACGTGTTTGAGGTCTCACGATAGCTTTAATATTTGAATATGTAAAATATATCTATTATACCTACAATATAGAAAGTAAGGAATATTATTTTCGTGATACAGATTTGAGCGATCGTCAAAATTTATGGAAAGAGGTATATTTTCATATAAATTGTTATTTATAAAGGTGACAAAGTTGAAAGAGATTCAAATTGACAAAATACTGTTTTTCCATCAGTTGACGAATAACAAATTTGGCATCGGGCGATGGAGGGTAAAACAATAGACTTTAAAATATTGTATTTTGTTTTACACTGGTCTTTTCGCAAAAAAAACCGATGGGTATTCCTGTATGTTTATAACCAGTTACTCATTGCTAGCTTGATGAATCCAAAACATTAGAATTTCTATTACGAGAAACTATACTAGGCAACCCTTATGTAGCCAAGCGTGGCCAATAGGTACCTATGCCAAATCTTTATGAATGAGTGTGAGATCCATGGTGTCCAGAAGTGGATTTGCTGTTACTGTTGATGATAATGATGATCATCTGTTACACAAATAATATCTTCTTATCGTGTGGGCAGAGCCCTGGTGTCAGAGTTTTTTCAGACCGCCTTATGGCCTCCGGTTTTTATGTAACGACTAATACCACCAGAGATAGTAGCCGGGACCAACGGCTTAACATGCCATCCGAAAAACGGAATCATAAACAACACAAATAATAATAATTATTATTTACCCAGTGACTAATACAAAAAACCAATAATATACATTTTAAGAGAAGTTAAATCAATTAAACTTTAATTGATGTTAAGCATATGTAAGTAGGTAGGTAGGTACTTAGGTATAAGTACCCAGCAAACAATTTGGTCGTATCAGGCCCCCATTTATATGACTATTTTGACTTATAAAAGTTATATTACTGTAATTTCGTCGTATATTGGTGCTTTATGCGTCTAATGATCGACTATATGACACCTATACGACCAAATTGTTCGTTGGGTAACTAGATCCATAAGTTTTATTTTACCTAATGTATATTGTTGTAAATATCAATTAACAAGTAGATACCTAATATAAAATTAAAATGACATTTCAATTTTAAGCTTGAACGAGTCATTAAAATCTATGAAAATCTGTAGCGGCCCGAGTTGCTGGATGTGTGTAGTAGTGTTTTATGACAGTACTAGCTGTTGTCCGCGACTCCGTCTGCATGGACCTTAAAAAAGTATTCTATGTGTTAATCCAGAACATATTCTATTTGCGTGCCAAATTTCATCCAAATCCGTTCAGCAGTTTATGCGTGATTGAGCCACAAATATAATACCTAACCTAACAAACATCCAAAAACTTTCACATTTTATAGTATTAGCACAGAGTAAAATACAGGGTGTCCCGTAAACCGACGTCAACCCGATGGATGCTGATAGATTAGTTTATGCCTAACCAGCCAAAAAAAAATCTGTCAGTCAATTAATCAATCTGTCAACATTTTTCTTTAGAAAAAGGTTCTTATTTTTCGTGATAAGGACAGTTTTATGAAATTCGTGAAACTCTTCACCTTAGTCACTATTTTGAGAGCCACGGCTACAAATGTTCTATGCAGCATCTGTGTTAAAACTGTCAATATCTCGAAAACTAAGACACTTTCACTAAAGCCAAATTTTGATATTCTGCCTAGTCATGACCTAACCTATCAGCATCCGCCGGGTTGACGTCGGTTTACGGGACACCCTGTATATAATTACGTATTGTATAATTACGTATTATTGTGATAGCTAAGTACAAGTTAGCTATCACAAGCTATACTATAGCCAATTGTCAACGCATCATGTCAAACCAAAGAAATTTAACCGTCAAACCAATGAACGGTTAGGGTTGCTTTGCTATGCTATACACATAAGCGGGCCGGCATTAATCGGAACAGCCAGGCGGTAAAATCGAATATGTGTAGATGAATGTTCGGGAAAAAAAGCCGCTCGTCTTCGCCGCACGAATACAGTTGCCGGGCAAAGCCGGATGGAACAATCGGCAAAACCGGGCAGTAAATATCGAATTTATGCAGATGAATGTTCAGGAATCTCAAACCGCTCGTAGCCGCACACAATCACTCGGCTCGGCAACTGCCGACTTATGCCGGTCGGCTATTTTGAAATCGAGCATAGGCCCACCACACATTCCTACCGCTGTAACTCCCGTAAGCCAGGATCAACAGCGTATCGCCGACATGTCACCGGGTCTCAACGGGTAGCCTGCGTGAGTATGTCGATGTCGCTGACAAAGGCTATCTACAAAGGCTATCTCTGTTGATCCCGGTCGGCTTTTGGCAACAATTTTAGTTCAATAGCATAGATAGACCGATTGTGCAGACCTGAATGAACTACGTATATACCTGATCGCCACAAGCCGAATGAAGCCGAATAAGTGCAGTGATTGCTTCGGGTCGGCTTTGTCGTTCCACAAATATTGCCGAATCGAATGATGCGTCTACTCGAACGAACTACCCGATCGGCACAAGTCGAATGAAGCCGAACAAGTGCAGTGATTGCTTCGGGTCGGCTTTGTTGATCGAAAAATACTGCCGAGCCGACAGTGCCGACCCGTTTAGTTGTATAGCAACCCTTATACTTTTTTTTATTAACTTTGCTAGAAAATATTGAAAAAATATTTCTTGGCACATTTATTTAATAACATTTTGAAAGCTCAGCAGGATTGGGATCTCAGGTTGGGAATAGTTGGGATGCGATAGGGATATTATATATCTCATAAAGTTTCCTGCTAGTTTTTGTGATCTGTGTTCCCTGCAGTCTATTTTGTTGTCAAGTCGGCTGCTGTTAATTACCTATTTGTCTTTCGTCTGTGCGGCTCCTTGGCAGGGTCCAACCAACTACATGACATCAAAATAATGTAATTACTAAATTTCTTTCATGTGGCTGCACATAATAAAGAAAAAAAGTAAAAGAAAAACGTTAATATAACATTGTGGGAGTTTTATATTACATTCCGGTCCGAAAACATGTTATAATCTCGCCCCCAACTAGACTAATATGAGAGAGAAAATGTTTGTGGTATTTTTACATCAATTACTGTCTAGCATTTATACCAAACGAGATCCTCAATCTTGGTATGTGAAATAGGCTAACATAAAAATGTTGGCGTATAGCGATTTGTTTCTCATAATCTCTAGATTATAGTGGTAATATTAGCTATACCTTACCGAAACGAAGTGTCGCGTAATCGCAGTTGGCGCAAATCCTGTCTTGGTAAGATATGTTGGTTTTTTATTTTTATTTTCGTATTAACATCTAAGATGTTCCTATACAAGCATTGCTTTACATGTGCCGTTTTAAAAGAAAAAAGAATTTAAGCAAGATAAGTCATAACGGTGCATTTTTTCTATTTATTCCGTTTGCATTTTTACCTAATCTTTCGTCCGATTACTATACTAAATTAAATTATGTCTTTAGAGTGTAATACCATCAATAAACCTAACCGTATGAGGGCCTACAATAAATTGACTCCTTTTTAGCTAGTTCGGTTCATAATAAGTTAATTTACTATCACTTTTCTGTTCCCAAATATATTTTAGTCCTTAAAATAAATCTTTGCCAAGTGTGACTCGAACTTGAGCAATTGGAATAGCAACTAACGCTCCGCAAAACAAAGTTTATTTTCAATATTTTGGTTTGTGTACCTTAAAATTCATCATCATCATCATCTCAACTGCTAGATATAGGCCTCCCCCAAGGATCGCCACAACGACCGGTGGACCGCCACAACGACCGGTGGACCGCCACAACATCCTAGAATAGGGTATTTGACAGCATGTAAATTATAGGATCTATTGATGGCATCCGTATTTAAAATGAATTTTGTCATAGCATACGCATATGCTCACGACTATATTCCCCGAGGGGGTAGTCAGAGATATTCTGAAACCTCAAAACATCAATGTTTCACTAGTAGTATGAATTTTGGAAGCCAACTATTTAGTCAGTTAAGAAAAATACTAGATATTTTAAGAGAAAATCGATAAAGAAAGTATTTTTTCGTCTACTTTAGTCACGTGATCATAAACGACTGTGATTGGCCGAATGGTTGATGACGTCACGTACTTGTAAACAGTTGCGTGAAGAGTGTGAGTGTCGCACAAAGTTTACAAGCAGGTGACGTCACGTTCCAACGATACCTGAAACGATCCACTAGTCGCTGGAATTAAGTGTTCCTTGTAATAAAAAAATTTGTTACGGAACTTAACACTCCAAAAGACTTAAAACTCGAAGACTTGTCCGGTCGGCTGCAGCTGTGAGTATACTACAGCCATTTATAATTATAAGAATCGTATTAAATGCCTTGTATCTGCATCAGACTGTACCTACGCATTAACAAAGTAAACATTGTTAATATTCAGATTGCTCTCGTATTGCGTTCCGTGTTCATTAGAAGATTATGAGCTCAGACACATTGCCACCACGTCCCATCCCGTCTCCTCCCGTAATCCCGTAACGAAGCGATCGTTCGTCCCATTTGATGACCCGGTTGGTAGGTTAATACGCCGAACTGCCAGACCAGAGACAGAGGTCTTGGGTTCTAACACCGGTATGGTCATAGTTTTTTTTTATTTCAATCAAAATGAGAGCGTCGGTGGCATCAATCATTAGTGTCTCGGGTTCGATCCGCACAGATGACATGCCATGTAATGTACTAATCGTGTATATCTTATGTACGCACGGCGACACATCAAGCTATACAAAATCAAAGTAAGCTGGGCTGCAATCGCGGTAAATATTTAGTGATTGAACCGTTATGGGACTACGTACGAACCATAACTTTTGACACATTTGGTATTGCGCTAATCGCGGTACAGCTGTTAGAGCCGTTTTGACAGATCGCTCAGACGTTATTGGCTGTCAGTTACATAGAGATTAGCGCGATGCGGAATTCAGCACAGTTGAATAGATTGCAATGTGATTAGAACTGAAATTGGATAAGAATAGAACTTCGATGTTTTAACTTAGCGCAATCGGGCACCTGGCCGCGCGTAGGACGAGTAACGTATAACGTCTCGCGACCAGCTTATATTGGTTTTGTATAGCTTGATGTGTCGCCGTGTGTACGCAATACCGCGACTGCGCTCTCAAACGGTGGAGGAAAACATCGTGAGGAAACCTGCATACGCTAAAGAAGAAATTATGATGCGTATGTAAAAGCCTACCAATCCATATTAGGCATCGTTGTTCACTAACGCCCATTAGCTCTCCCTGAGGGAAGGCCTACTGTGCCCTGCACTGGAACATGGAACTAGCTACTATTTATATATTACGGTTTAGGTTTCGGTTTACGGAGTTTCGGTAATACTAGTGAAACGTGGATGTTCTGAGGTTTCAGAATATCACTGACTACCCCTTCGGAGAATATAGTCGTGAGCATATGCTATGCTATGCTGCTATTTATATATTTATTACATGTGCCCGGCGTGCGTTGACTTGACCGGTTTTTTAACCGACTTCAAAAAAGGAGGTTTTTTAACTTTATGTTCCATTCTCAGACCTACTGAATATACACACAAAATTTCATAAGAATCGGTCAAGCCGTTTTGTAGGAGTTTTGTCATAAACACCGGACACGAGAATTGTATATATTAGAGAAAATGAAATATCTAGGTAGGCTGACGATGATGATAAAGAGTTTTTAATCAATATGGAATGAAATTTCTGTAAAAACGGTTTTTCGTTATCTTTATTTAAAGGCTGATTAAACTGGCTAGACATAGGTTTCAAACACCGGCCTTAATTACCTAATATTTATGGATAAACACCAAGTGTAAATAAATAAACATTGCACGAGATTGAGCCCTCCACTTTGTAGGTTGAATCAAGGATAAGCAATACAGAAGCAACATACTTAATTACGTTTGTATATTCTCTACAGAAACGTTCTTGTGGGTATTTCGTTCGACGTACGAACGTTACACGTACGTTATACGTACATATAAATTTTTCATACAGAACTAATTTTATAAGGGGAAAATACTAAATAATTGTACATGAACACGGTAACAAAATTAGTTCAAACCGTACCAGAAATACATAAATCAAAACCCTAGGCCCTTTTGCTCAGTGGAATAATGTCCAAGTTGCTGGCTTAGAAGAAGGATATCTTCGCTGAATAGCAATAGCAAAATAAATAATCTAGGTTCGGTTCTAGGTTAGGTGCATCTAGGTTTTTCTAGATGTAGAACGCCAATCTTGGGCCATTACAGGGTCAAATTGGACAGTAGATATCAGAGCAGGATATCTACTTAGGGTGGCGGCGGATGAATGTCCCGTACACCAACGGCGGCGCCCAAAGGCCTAGTCAGCAGGTTTACTGTTCACCCTCCAACCCGCACTTGACGAGCGTGGTCGATTAAACGTCCAAACCCCTCCAAAATAAATAAATAAAGTAAAAATTAGAAACAAATATAAAACTGTAAAGACTAGTCAAGATACCTATTCCAGAAAAAATAAAAAGCGTTCTGTGGTCCAAAACGTGTTTAATTATCATTTTTGTCAGTTTCTCCGAGAATTATTTTTTTCACTACTCGATAGCCTGAAAAATTCAATGTACTGGAATTACATCGATCATCATTATAAATTTCAGGCGGACAAAGTCGCGGGCAAAAGCTACTCCTAAATAATAATAATCCTCAGAGCCTCAGACGTAATCTAGTTTAAGATATAAACAGTCTTAAACAAAGGAGTATTTACTGAAATTAACCCAATCAAGACTGTTTAATTAGAACTATAAGCCGCAGATATCTAAATTATCTAATTTTGTGTAAGGTTTCAGACAAATTACCTTAATTTACTGTGTTTTAGTCACAGTACCAACTACGTACATATAGTATGGACACTCCCTGCCCCTTACCAATTTCGACCTCACCCTCTCTAAGATGAAAGAAACCGCTGGTGTATTTTTCTCTCACTCTCCCTTCTAGCCTCTTCTTGTAAGTGCGAGTCCTTGGGAAGGTTGTAAACTTTTTTCACTGGTTCGGTTGAGCTATTATAGCGCTTTGTCGTTACTGGTGTGGTCCCTATATAGTCCTCAATTATAAGCAGTAACTTCTATTGCCATATCGAAAAAGAAAGTTTATATAAGTTCAAGCTTCGGAACCATTTGGGTTTTTTTGTTAGGTGCGGTTAGGTTAGGTTCGTTAGAAAAATAACTCCATGCTATTCCTATTAGTATAACCTGAAGACCGTAATATTTATTATCTTTCTTAGTAGGTACCTATTTTTTATCTACAATAATTAATTAATCACCTATTATCGTGTGGCTGTAGCAAAGTTTACTTTTAGCATTTTAAATTAAATTATGTTGGTGAATTAAAAATATAATTAACCATAGAAACCATGGATATGCACAACATTACATATGCAAATATTAGTATTACCTATATTATTTATGTAAATTATATTTATATATTGTAAACTTTACTTTGTGTTATAATAAGTTAAGTATATAGTTTTTATTGGTCACTAGGTACCACTACCACTACCTATTCCTACAATATTTATTTGGACCCGAAGCTGTTATTTCGAGGAAACCTGTGTTTTTGTAACGTTTTTAAATTTTCTGGGACCCCAATTTCCAGGCTCGCCTTGTGCCCCTCACAAGTTAACCAATGTTAACCCAGCTAAGCCTATAAATATGTCATGCCAACATGCATAGTTAAGATCCAATCACATTATTAATTTTATTTATTTTTGTATCATTTTTTGTTATGCTTGATATAAAAATATTTTTCATTTCATTTCATTTTTCATTTAACAAGGACTTCATTATTGCAGAGCCTGGACCACGACAAGCGCAGCCTTGCCTCCGACCGCAAACAGAAGACCTTTACAGACAGATCTCAGTTCAAGTACGCCAAGAGATTGGTGGTGAAACTTGGCAGTGCTGTCATTACTAGAGAAGATGGAAATGGACTGGCTTTGGGGCGATTAGCTTCTATCGTTGAACAAGTAAGTGCCTAGCTTTTATATCATTGATAGCTCTAAGTTCACGTAGATGTTATTGGTTCATCACCGAAAAAAAGATTAAATGCCGAATTTTACAAAAAAGTGTTTTTTAAATAAAACCGAACGTTTTGTTAATTTAATCAAACGTTTTGTTAAATTTGACCGAACTTTTGTTAAATTTTACAAACTTGACTGACTGTGACTACCGAATACCGAACTATTATGTAATACTTGTACGAAGACAAAATTTTAAGTTCAACAAAAGTCCGGTCAAATTTAAAAAACATTCGGTTAAAGGGTCTAGCAGGCTAAGGAAGGCGAAGTGGCCCCTGTGACGAATATCGGATTTTTATAATGTCATTTGTTGGCTATCTCATAATATAGAAACACCCTAACTTCCAGCCCGCTATCTTGAACCGTCACCGAGATACTGTCAAAAACGTCATTTTATGGATACATTTTTCAAAGTCGTTTTTCTCCTGAACTATAGAAGGTAGAGCAATCAAACCAAATCATAGCTACAAAGGATGGGTAGGAGTATAACTCGGATTTTTTTAAATATTTCATTCCATGAAAAAATATTGATTAAAATGTCAGAGAAATTTTTGACAGCACTTTTCAACAAGTATTTGTAAAGGTACAGCTATGGAAAAAAACACATAAACTGTTAATAGTATTAGCTAGTACCATGTGAAAAATCAATTCAATATAATTGGTGCAACATACTTAAAAAAATTAAATGTCAAAGAAAGCGTTAAATGAGTCTTTCATTCTGAAGGAGATTTTTCGATCCAATGAGGTTTAATTTCGTTGCCTAGCAACAGAATGTTTATTTTGAACTTCACGCATGGCTGTCAATAAAGGTCAAACTCAAGGAATATACTACTCTCTACCGAGAGGTCAAACTGCTGCATCTAAGATAACATATTGTGTAACTCAGTTTTCATCGATACTAACTACGAAATCCATGACATGACAGGTTTACTATGTTATAATTATTTTATACAGAAACTTAATGGTCAATTGTTTCTAGTACCTATTCAGTATCACCGTTTATGGAGTATAAAATAACTCATTAGAGCAAACACTGCAATACAAGTCACGGAGATAATGACTATCATAATATTCGTCGTCCCAGGTATAGGAAAATCTTATCCTGCAGTATTCGCAATATGTTTTTAACATAATATCTTCATCATCTTCTTTTTTAAGTATGTTGCACCAATTATATTGAATTGATTTTTCGCATGGTACTAGCTAATACTATTAACAGTTTGTGTGATTTTTTCCATTGCTGTACCTTTACAAATACTTGTTGAAAAGTGCTGTCAAAAATTTCTCTGACATTTTAATCAATATTTTTTCATGGAATGAAATATTTTAAAAAATCCGAGTTATACTCCTACCCATCCTTTGTAGCTATGATTTGGTTTGATTGCTCTACCTTCTATAGTTCAGGAGAAAAACGATTTTGAAAAATGTATCCATAAAATGACGTTTTTGACAGTATCTCGGTGACGGTTCAAGATAGGGGGCTGAAAGTTAGGGTGTTTCTATATTATGAGATAGGTAGCCAACAAATGACATTATAAAAATCCGATATTCGTCACAGGGGCCACTTCTCCTTCCTTAGCCTGCTAGACCCTTTAATAATTAATTTTTTTCTGTTTTGACAATGGTCTCATTACTAGTAAACAATATTTAATTTATTATAAGTAACAATATTAATATGAAGATGACTTAACTAACTTAATATATAAGGTCTAACAAAACTAGCTGAAACTATTTTAAGGGGATGATCAGACCATCAAACTGAACAACTTTCTCTATGGGACCAATATCGAAATCGCGAAAAAAAAAGTCAGCTGTTCTATACCTACAAACCTACTTGACCTAAATGTATGGGACAGCAGATTTTTTTTTCGCGATTTCGATATTGGTCCCATAGAGAAAGTTGTTCAGTTTGATGGTCTGATCATCCCCTTAAAATAGTTTCACCTAATTTTGTTAGACCTTATAGAACAAGAAAAAACAAAACAAACAGAAAAAAGAAAAACACCTAGGCTACTTAAAGGTAAGAAATGTCCTCTAAAGCCCCTACTCGGGGCAGAGTGCCTAGGAGGCTGGCAGCGTTGCCTCTTTGGATCGCAAGGCTGATCCTTTGCGCAAAATAGCTGCCAGCCCTCCTGTCGCCTGTAGCCTGGAATAGGCGCTTTGAGAGGCATTTGAGGAACATTTTCCCCTCAGGACTCCAGCAACCTAGGGTCTCCACGGCGAAGGGCAGGAAAATATAGCTTTTAGTAAACGGTTGACCACTTTATAATTTTAACCTTGAAATACCTTACTTTTCTTATGAGAGCTATTTCGACGTCTGCGAATATAAAATGTTTAGAAGATTGAACAGTTTTTAAATGATTAAATATTAAGTAAAATTACCGCGGTCTACACTGTGTAGTAATGAAAGTTAATCTAATCTCATCTAAACTATTATAAAACTGTAAAAGAAGTGTGTCTGTACGTTGAAGATATTTACAAGAAAAAGATTACGATATGGTTTTTAGGTGTCCCTGACTCCAAATCAACCTTTTTTATTTATAATTTTAGTTTGTCTGTTTGTTTGTTCGACCATCACGCCAAAACTACTGAACCGATTGTGATAACACTTTTTTGTTAGGTAGCTTATGATTTGACTTAAAATCTAGTATATCATTCGTGCGGACGAAGTCGCGGGTAAACTCTAGTAATATCTATTTATATGCTGACACTAAAGCTGTTCAAACGGCATGTTGGCAAATAATGAAATCTATACTATTATAAAGCTGTAACAGAAGTGTGTCTGTACATTAAAGATATTAACAAAAAAAAAGTTACGATAATTATGGTTTTTAGGTGTCCCTGATTCCATTTCACCAATTTTTGGATTTTTTGTCTGTCTGTTTGTTTGGGTGTTTGTTTGTTTGCTTGTTTGAACGAGTATCACGCAAAAACTACTGAACCGATTTTGATGAAACTTTTTTTGTTTGATTGCTTATGATCTGACTTAAAATCTGGTATATAATTTGTGCGGACGAAGTCGCGGGTTAACGCTCGTAATCTATAAAAACCCACCTGTTTACATCAAACTAGACATCAGACACCGATCTTCTTTGTCATAGTTCAAATAGTATTAGGAATTAAGCAAATTTTGCGTCAAAGTAAATTTCATTTATAATCTCACAGACAAATTCAATTTTTCATCTAATTTAAGCTTATCTTTAGTTACGTCTGAGGAGACAAGGCAAATGTTAATTAAGTCGAGAAAATGCGCTTTTATATTTCCTTACCAAGCCTTTCTTCGCTAATTATACTAGACTAGCGGCCCGCCTCAGCTTCGCCTGGGATCTACAGGGCGTAAGTGATAGCCTAGCAAATATTGAAACGGTAAACTCAGACCATCAAACTGAACACCTATCATTATGGAGCCTAACCCAGTAAACGCGAAAAAAAAAATAGCTGTCCCATACATTTTAGTCGAGTAGGTAGGTACGAGTACAGCAGTTTTGTATGGGACAGCATATTTTTTTTTCGCGTTTCCTGAATTAGGCTCCATAGTGAAAGTTGTTCAGTTTGATGGTCTGAGTTCACCATTTCAATATTTGCTAGGCTGTCACTTACAACCTGTATAATATAAGTACCTAACTACACATAAACCTTTCAGAACAAATTCTAAAAATGGCAGCAAAACCGTATCAAAATCTGTTGTGTGGTTTAGAAGAAGTAAGCGGAGAAGCAGAAATGATAAGGCACGCGGATAGCGACTTTGTTTTATACTATTTAGAGACAGAGAAGTAATTGAGAATCTAGTTTTCTTATGAATAAATACTGATATCAGGTTTAAAGCTGCTTGACAGGGAAACATTCATGCTTCTAAGTTCTCAAATTTTTCCGAACGTGATCCAATTTTGCCGAAGGCCATTCTTGAATAAAAATGAAATGCGCTGAGCAACATTTCCGTGCCACTGAAGCAACTGTCAGAGCGGTCGAAGATTAGCTCACGAAAAGGAAATAGTTATTTGTTATACAAGAGTGCAAAGTTGCTTTTTAACAGCGTGCTCAATTTTGATGACCGGGCAAGCGAAGTATTCTAAAATTAGAATCCTGAGCGTTAGCGAGGGAATCCAAAGAGCACGAGGTGAAAAGTCTTTGCACTCGAGTGCATCACATAACTTTTCATCCCACCAATAACTAAATGAAAAAAAATACAAATTAAAAAAAAAGTACACCAAGAAGGTTTCGAGTCTGAGTTTTTAACAAATTAAAAAAGGTTTTATGATAAATTCGGCACCATGGAGGTAGAAGTAAATAAGTTTAATGATGTTTTGAATTCACAAACTTAGTGCACACGATGTTCTAAATTCAATTTACTTTATATGCGGATTTATTATTTTATTTGCGGATAAAAACAGCTTTCGCACTCAGATATGGAACAGCAAAAATACTCTTTCCGAGATGGGGGGATGAAAACAAAATTTTCTTTTCAGCGCACAGCGTAGTAAATTCGTAGAATACTAAGTGATTGATGTGATTGAAAAACATTGCTGTCAGTCTTCCTACAACAACATCTAGGTACTCAGATAAATTAACAGGAATGGATGCGATATTACGCGCGTACCCCTCTGCCAAAGGCATGCGCTCAGTGAGCATACCCGTTATATAAAACTAGTCCCCGCGCGTCTCGCGCCAGTCGCCAAGTGTTTGTTCTCGTGGCACGACATCCCGCAAAAATGCCTGTCTGTAGTGTTTATCAGTGCAAAAAAAGGTCAGGAACTTCAAGCGTACAAAAGGATAACACTACCTTTCACTTGTGAGTATTTTTTTGTCCAAATATTATCAAATAATGCAATAAACTACCATAAAATAGAAAAATATTTCCAATAAATAAGTGTTGCCGGTTGACCGTATAAGTTATTATTTTGTATTTTATGTGTGTAGTAGTATGTTAATTAAACTTACTTGGTATATTTGGTTATCTGAAAAACCATCATAATATAACCCATGAACAATTCTTTACATGTCACTTTTTAGAATTAAAACTATTGTTTAAATGTACAATAATAGTGTTCGTATTTTTATAAAAATGTGTATGTTTTATTCTTAATTCGATCCAAATAATTATTTTATTTAAATGTGGCTGGCCACACCGCTACGAAATTAGTGAAGGGCCTGCACATATTAAATATCGATATCGATATTTCGCTACTTGTTAGTATTTTAATAGCTGTATATCTTTACAGATTTCCAAAAGAACCCAGTATCCGGGTTGCTTGGTCAATCAATAGGGGTCATCTTAAAATAAAATCCTTTTCATTATTTAACCTTTTTATTCAAATAACTTAATAATTATCTAACTAAATCATTAAAAAAGAATCTTAAACAAACATATAAGGTAACCTATAATATAGCCATGTTGTGATGTTTCAATTCACTAAATCAATACTGTAATATTTTTCAGTATAGTGTATCTTTCTATGAATAAATCATTATTATTTATTGCTGCGAACATTACATACCTACTTTAAATTCGTAACATCATTTAATAAATAGCTGAACTATTATTTTATAGTGCATTGTATTCTATTACATAATTTTGTTGTAATTACAATTACGTAGCGTGGGTAGGCCCCGCACACGGTGGACCGACGACCTTGTGAAGGCGGCGGGATCCCGTTGGATGAGGGCAGCGCAGGACCGGTCGTTATGCCGATCCTTGGGGGAGGCCTATGTCCAGCAGTGGACGTCCATCGGCTGAGATGATGATGATGATGATGATCTTCTCTTTGTTGAAAATGTTCTAAGTCCTAATTTTGTATGGGACCCTCTTTGCGACACCCCGACCGTGAAAAATATTATATTCATGTCATTTGATAGTCATACACGATTATTCATGATTGCCAAACTTATCGATAAATAAGGTATCGATAGTGTCAAGCACTAGCACTTTTATGAGTCCATTTCAACTAGCCAGCATAACTAGACCTCTATTTTCAAATACTTTGCGTGAATATGTGGTTCAACTTACCTTCTGGCCTTTTGGCCTTCTGTTTACGTATTTAATACACGTCTATGTGTGCGAATGTAATTGTTTGTGTACAGTTCAAGCTAGTGTTTGTAAATGTCGTCGTTTGCGTGCATAGCGACGTGATCGAGAAATGCATTAGTAATGAACAATTGCTTTGTGTGCGTTACCTCGCCCCCCGGCAAAAGTGACAGACTTTTTCGCGTAATTGAGCGATCGTTTCCAATCCATTCCTGTTAATTTATCTGAGTCTAGGTACCATCAAACATTTAGATACAGACAAATCTTAATGTGTGAGAAAAAGAGAGAGTTCTCTCTTTCCCAAATAATACGACTTTTCTTGAGAATTCACTTTCGTTGATGAAGAAAGGCAATGGATAAAGTTATTTTTAGTTAAGCTGATTTTTTTAGATTTAAACTCACATGCATACATACATAGGTACTTCAGAGGTCGTTTTCAATTTTTTTTTAACAGTTTACGCAGCAAATCTGCATAACAAATAAATTGTACTTGTATAACGTTGCCTAAAAGTTAAAACCTCGGGAATGAAATTTTTGTATTTTTTTACTATTACAGTTCTGCACGGCTAGCATGCCATCCACGACAAAGCGTTTAAACGAGAAAAACGTCATGCGCGCTCTTTCTTGCATACGTAAAATAATAAGGATGGTGGCACGATTTTTATCGTTTTCTCGGGGGTGGCATGCGAAGCCTACTGGAAAGAAAATCTTACAAACCATGTCCTGATTTCACTCAAAAAGTAATTTGTTACTCGTAATGTCATCTATAGCGTGCAATAAGAACCTCGCAAATACTCATTAACTTACATAAAAGTTACAGGACGCCATAGAAGTGCAGAACGCAGTTTTTTCTTCCTCCTGAAATATTTTCTCTTTTGCAGTTACGAGGTTTTCACTCTAAGGCGTCGATAATTATCTTTGTAATGATCCTATCATTATGAATATAAAAGAATTATACAACTGTCAAATGTTTGCTTGTTTGTTTGTTCGCGCACCACGCAAAAACTACTAGACCGATTTTGATGAAACTTTTTGTATCTGAAAGCTATAATTAGACTTAACGCTACGATACTCGTGTGGGCGCGGGATAGCTCTAGTATGAAATAAAACTGACTTACCTATTTGACCAATACTGGTCATATACCATTACGAAACCAACCATAACGAACCACACATTTGTTTCAGGTAGCGGAATGTCACCACGAGGGTCGAGAATGTATCATGGTGAGCAGTGGAGCCGTTGCCTTTGGAAGGCAGAAGCTGACCCACGAGTTGCTCATGTCTCTCTCCATGAGGGAGACACTCTCTCAAACCGACCATACCAGAGAGGTGTGTTATTAAATGTTTCAATAGATATAGACAGGTAACATAATTATCCTAAAGATTTGTTCCAAGGTGCTCCAAGTTCGTCCAAAACTTGTCGGTTTCGATCAGCCTAGCTATACGTTGCACGTTACACGGCTATATCCATCTAAATATAACACGTTTTTTATCTCGTTCGTTCGCGCGCAAATAGAAAGAGTGCGGAAGCGTGATAGCTATATCACGCTATCGCGGGTTGGCGTCCTAGCCCCGGTGGTCAGGTCAGTTGCGGAATTTCATGGTAAATGTGGATAAGAGTATCGCAGCTCACAGGTCGCCGCAAATTGAAGCGTGAGTGTTGGCGGGGAAACAGTCAGCAGCCGTGCGGTGCCATGCGCTGCGGTCAACTGTGGTGCCTTGTGGCTGCAACGTGCAGTTTCATGCAGCTCAACATCATAAGATTTGAAAACCTTATGATATCTTATGCAAAAATATTAAGAAATAATAAACACTTTTTTTTTAATTTAGTTTCCCGATATTTCGGCAGAGTTAAAACTGCCATGATCGCGGGAACACAAATACTTATTTTCACGGTAAAATATTTTATCGGTAGTTATCCGTATAAATATCTTGGAAACTATACCTATACAGAGTGTTAGGGTAAACAGTTGCATTACTTTAAGGGGCGATTGTATCCATGATACTGAACAACTTTCCCCAAGAAACCTACAGGAAATTAGCAAAAATAATGTTGGACTTTCCATATTAAATGCAATCAGCTGATCGAACGTTTGTATGAAAAGTCGAAAAAAATTTTTGCGAATTTCCGATAGGTTTCTTAGGGATAGGTGTTCAGTAACGTAGGTACAATAACCCCTAAAAAGCAAATCAAATTTTTTCTTAACATCATGCTTTATTTGTGAGGGCTAGAAGTTTCAGAATGTTGCTGTTGTTTACTTAACAGTAAACACCGAGATCCTACCGTAAAATTATGCACCTATTTCTTTGGTGGTTAATTCAACGCCGCCGCCTAGAAAAATCTTGCCGCAAGTACCTTTTCCATTATGATTATTGGTATAACTTTTACCATTTATCTGTTTGGAAAGAACATGAGGTGCCATCGGAAGGAGATTGATCTAAAGTACTGGAAAAACTAGGGTTACCACCTCTCAGTCGGCCGCAACATTAGGGTTGCTAGGTTCAAAAATGACTTCTTTGAACCTGGCATCCCTAGAGTTTCCTAGACAACTTGGCAGCGTTGAATTAACCCCTGTGTAAACATTCACTAGAATCACATTTCGATCACCAAAGAAATAGATGCACAATTTTACGGTCGGATCTCGGACTACCTTTTGAAGCTTTAAAAATGCTCCTAGCATGTTAACATACAAGTGACTGTCTAAGAAAATAGTTAAGTACGAAATTAAACCTATCTTTACAAAAACTAAAACAAGAACTAATTTAAGATGAAACCCTATTCAAAGCCTTCCTTTATACAAAAGTGGCTTTTACTTTAATATAACTAATGATGATGTGAAATTAGAGGTTTCTGCTTAGAGAAAGTTACTTTGAAGCGGTATAGGCGGTCTTTACAGATTTTGCCTCGTTAATGTACCTAAGTGTTTGAGTTTCGTTGCCACACATTTAACATGCTAGTGTGTTTACGAAGCTAATGTTTTCGCTTTTAGCTTTAATTTAATGAGTTCTCCATGATATCTATGAAAGAACCTTTTATAGATATCATGGATAAGATTACAATGGATCTGTTACAACCAAGTATCTTTGTTACTACTTACCTATGTTCTATTGTTGAATAGAACATAGGTAATTAGTAACAAAGATACTTGGTTGTAACAGATCCATTGTAATCTACCCATCAAACTACGAATATAATTGGTAACAAATAAATATATTTCCTGGTACAACTACAACTACAATAAATATATTTGATGGTTTTGCAAAACGATAAAGCTACTCGTAATAGGATTGACGCACCACGCCGACCTTGTGGTGTCTAGTTTAGACACAAGCCGATTGCAAATACATCCCAACTAACAATTTGGTCGTATAGGTGTCGTATAGTCGAACATCAGACGCATAAAGCACCAGTATATGACGAAATTACCGTAATATAACTTTTATAAGACAAAATAGTCATATAAATGTGGGCCTAATACGACCAAATTGTTTGCTGGGATAGCATTCGCTGCACTCGCAATCGGCTACAAACATAAGCAGCATGATCAGTCAGTAATTGTATTTTTGTCGCAGGATGCAGGCAGCATACTGGATCCCCGGGCAGCAGCAGCTGTCGGCCAATCAGAGCTCATGTCCATGTACGATGCCATGTTCTCACAGTACAACGTCAAAATTGCACAGGTAATTTTCTACCTATATATCTATTGTTAGATTCGCGTTTGTGATGTGAACCGATTACAATTTTCAGCACCGGTATTTTTCAATTACTTTTGAGAAAAAACCGGTTTTTACCGATTTCTTTTAGGTTTTTTTCACCTTATTAAGTAACAATGATTATAAACTAAAATAAATCAATAAATAACACTCACAGGCACATACATTGTAATGATCCCAAGCAAGCACTATAGGCTGTTTATTATGGAAACCATACAACAACGGCACAAACATATAAACATCCATGACCGAACTGGGATTCGAACCCAGGACCCTGGTTTGGCAGTCCGGCGTGGTAACCATTACACCAACCGGGTCGTCATAAGCCTACTATAGACCTTAAACAGCCCAAATAGTCCAGCATTGGATGTTTATCGACTGAGATGATGATTTAACACTAAAATACATACCTAAAGTCAGGATACACAACAATATTGATATTCATATGATGAAATATTCAACTGTCATAAGAAAAAGAGAGAGAGAGAGAGAGCGTCAGTGACACGTTGCGGAGAGGTATGGACACCCAATTATGGGGGTCCGGGTTCGAATCCGCACGGATAACATGCCATGTACCCAGTTTTACTGTTTTTCTAACTTATGTACGTAATATCGACTGCTTTCAAACGGTGAAGGAAAACATCGTGAGGAAACCTGCATACACTGAAGAAGAAATTCTCATGTGTATGTGAAGTCTACCAATCCGCATTGGGCACGCGTGGTAGACTAATGCCCATACACCCACCCTAAAGGTAGGCCTGTGCCCTGCAGTGGGACGTTTATAGGCTGATGATGATAAGAAAAAAGAGGTATTTTGGCTGTCTATTCTAATAAACTGACACTTTTAAAATATTAATGAATGTAGTGGGTATTTTTAAATAAAAACCGGTGTTTTTAGGTTTTTGGCAAAACGGTTTTTTAAAGGTTTGCTTGATATGAATCCGGTTCACATAACTAATTCGCGATCGATCGCTATTCAAGTCTCGCTAGCCTTATCATTGCTATAGTTAAACTCACATTGTTTATTTTTGTAAACATAGATGGACACACAGAAACTGTATGTTAACTGTATGGTAACAGCTCTTTTGATCTCAACAAGAAGAAATATGTTTAATTCAAATCTTAAAATTGTGTTCGAAATATATATACAGGGTGTAAGTGACAGCCTAGAAAATACTGAAACGGTGAACTCAGACCATCAAACTGAACAACTTTCACTATGGAGCCTACCTCAGGAGACGCGAAAAAAAATCAGCCTTCCCATACAAAACTGCTGTACCTACAAGACTCAAATGTATGCGACAGCTGATTTTTTTTCGCGCCTCCTGAGGTAGGGTCCATAGTGAAAGTTGTTCAGTTTGATGGTCTAAGTTCACCGTTTCAGTATTTGCTAGGCTGTCACTTGCACACTGTATATTTTTTCACTTAGTACCTAATGGCTTAGGTCTTCTTTTACAAACCGCATCAAATAATATTAATAATTATGATCTCAAAAAATCAGTCTGCTAAGTTTTGAAAAGCAGCAAAAGTTTTGTAAAGTGGAAAAGAATATTGGCTATTACGGCTCGTTGTGTGAGTTTGGAAATCTTTACACTCCACGTCTATACAAACTAAATACCTAATAAGCACCTATCTACTTCAGTTTTACCTCCGGTTATCGCCGTGTTCCGTTACCAGAAATATCTAGCTCTCGCCGTCTTTACCACTGAAGTGTACATTGTTAGAGCGAAAGCTCATGTTTCTAAAGCCGATTGGGTTGCCTTGTTATAAAATATAGTCTTCAAACTGAACGTATTACGTACGTTATCTACTCGTAACTGGGTTTGATATACGTGGATATACGTCGGATATTTTGTTTTTTCTACTCCTCCTATCTTCTTTGATTAATTCATTGCGGGTTCCAAGACAGATTAGAGTCATCCCCCGGGCTCGCTGGACTTCATTGTCTACTGTTGTGAATGGTCGCCGCTGTTGATCCTGGCTTACAGGAGTTACAGCGGTGCGAATGTGTGGTGGGCCTATGCGTGGATATACGTTTTAACAGACATTTCACCGATTTCTTGTCTAAAATAACGACGTTTGTTGCCAACGCCAACGTTAAGGTCAAAAGTGGTAAAAAGTTCCTCAAATCCAAAACCAAACCCGATTTCATTCAAATTTGATTGAGAGGATAAGAGTCAGATAAGTGGAAAATTAAATCTTATCCCAATACTAAAAGAGATTTAAAACCATCGCTTACATTTTTATTAGAATTAAATAAAAGCGATTACTTTTTGCTCAAAATATCTTACACCTGAACATAAAATGCTAATTTCACCCTTTGGAATAGTGATGAAAGGTAGTTGCGTGTAATTAATATTGTGTAGAATTGCGAGTAGGAAGAAACGCGTTTGTGTAAAATTGAAGACTGTGTGGAATAGAGAATGTGTTCAATGGCAGTTGTGCAGAATCTATATTGTGTAGAATCACGAATAGGAAGAACAGCGTTTGTCAAGACCTTCGATTAATCTTCTGGTTTCATACAAAGCTTGTCTTAACTGTAGTAAAATATGAAACAGAACGTTTACCTTCTACTTCTATTATTTTGAAAACAGGGACGCGCTCACAAAAATTAAATTAATAAAACACGACATGCACATTGCACGTGCAAAATGCAAATTAAATTCAACATTGTTTTCATAGTCAAACCTTATTTTTCACTTTTATAACCCTGGCAAGCTGGACAAGAGAAAAATTTCCATAATTCCTTTTATTTACATTTAAAAAATCCGCTGAAACTTTCCAAAAAATGCTTAGCTGGAAACACTGATGCGCTTAGTCATGGCTTCAGTCATAAATTTGCGTCATCATAAAAATAAAACAATTTTTATACTCTTTTATAAAACCTAAATGTATTTTTACATCTAGTAAAGCCATTGTATTTATACAGACAAACAATGACATTCTATATACATGTCTTTACAGACAAACGTCAGCTTGAAGTGCTGTAAAATGTCAAGTGGTACAAATACTCAGGGTAACTATTATATTATTATTATTACCTGAGTATTATATACTGAATATTATAGATCATCGGTGGCGCGTTGCGAAGAGGTATGGACACCCAATTATGGGGGTCCGGGTTCGAATCCGCACGGACAACATGCCATGTACCAATGAGTTTTTCTAACTTATGTACGTAATACCGACTGCTCTCAAACGGTGAAGGAAAACATCGTGAGGAAACCTGCATACACTGAAGATGAAATTCTGATGTGAATGTGAAGTCTACCAATCCGCATTCGGCACGGGTGGTGGACTAATGCCCATACGAGATTTCTTGAGGGCAGGCCTGTGCCCTGCAGTGGGACGTTTATAGGCTGATGATGATGATTATGATTATATACTATTATATATAACTAGCGTTAACCCGTGACTTCGTCCGCACAATTTATACACCAAATTTTAAGTCAGATCATAAGCTATCAAACAAAAAAAGTTTCATCAAAATCGGTTCAGTAGTTTTTGCGTGAAGCTCGTGACAAAAAACAAAAAATCCAAAAATTGCTGTTAAAGTATTGGCAGTATTTTGTGAGCATTGGATGACGCATTCGACATTAGTCGAGCTCTAGCTTGTGTTTAGTCTATACTATTATAAAACTGTAACAGGAAGTTTGTCTGTACAAAAAAAAAGTTACGATATCGTTTTTAGGTGTCCCTGATTCCATTTCACCAATTTTTGGATTTTTTGTCTTGGTTTGTTTGTTTGAACGAGTATCACACAAAAACTACTGAACCGATTTTGATGAAACTTTTTTTGTTTTATAGCTTATGATCTGACTTAAAATCTGGTATATAATTTGTGCGGACGAAGTCGCGGGTTAACGCTCGTACTATTATTAAACTGTAACAGAAGTGTGTCTGTTTGTTTGTGTGTTTGTTTGCTTGAACGAGCATCACGCAAAAACTACTGAACCGATTTTGATGAAACTTTTTTTGTTTGATAGCTAATGATCTGACTTAAAATCTGGTACATAATTTGTGCGGACAAAGTCGCGGGTAAACGCTATTTTTCATAATAATGACAGCTTTGTTCTTCGCACTCACAGCAAAATTTTCTAGTTCGTTGGTTAGCTTCATATCTGCTTCAATATTTGTTCTCTCGTGACGAATGCATCCTACCAGAACGCTTTTACGCTGCAGCAAAGTCTAGCTTTTAATTAAGAAACTTTTGAACTAATAATCTTCTGCAACAATGTATATACATGAAGATTGCGATACGAGCATCTAAGTTTTATGTGTTTTGCTTATCTTCAAGCTCGTATGTAGAGCCTTGAACCATAACTACTTATCAGTATGTTTACGGATTTTCTAGTAGATATAAAAACAAGACCCTGAGAGTCTTTTATCAGTTATTTGTTTGTCAGTTTGTAGCCCAGTCATTTTACGGAGTTTTGTTAGGCAGGGTAGGGAGTAATTATTAATTGGACTTTTAAACTGTAACCGGCACCATTTAGTGACAAAAAGACTATCTTAAAACGTATTAAAATAAAAATCGCTACGCAACATAGAAATCAAAATTGTGTGTCCCAGAATGCTTTTTAATTAATAATATTTATACCAATGCACTCATTTGACTTAGATTTAACAAAATAAATTATTTTTTAGCAATACAATAGGCATTGAAATTTAAAAAATTAGGTATTTATTTGAAAATACGAATGTATTTTTCAAAACCTTCTAAGTATACAAAAATATTCACACCATGTTTGTAGTATGTATAATGGTAAAGCCTTAAATATTTGAAAAAAAATAGGTTTTTTAGAACGAGATAATAGCAAAATTTTAAAATTGGAACTGTTGCTGACGTGATTTTTTTTTAAATTTTGTTACATTTTTAGTCTTAAATTGGCTCTTCAATATTATACCGAAAAAATATCATTTATTAATTAGTCCCGGCTCAAACCGTAAAATGACTGGGCTATTGAGTCAAGGTTTTACAACAAGACCTAACGAATCGATAACTGAAGTACCATTGTATATTTGTATGCAAGTTAAATATTTAAATTTTCACGTAAAAAATATGTTTCGGACTATTTGTAATTTACTAATATCAAATAGGAACAAATATTGTTCATTTATTGATTCTTCACAAATGGTTTTCTGGTTTTGCGTTCAATTGTTAGCAAGTTGTATACATATTTTATTGTGTGAATTTTTTGTGCTGCAAATTTTACATGCAATAAGTTATCATATTAAACAATGTAGAGTTAAAGTCACTCCCCGTATGCATACAGGGTGTAAGCGACAGCCTAGCAAATACTGAAATGGTGAATTCATACCATCAAACTGAATAACTTTCACTATGGAGCCACCCTCAGGAAACGTGAAAAAATCACCCTTTTTATACATTTGAGTCGGGTAGGTACAGTTGTTTTATATGGAGCAGCCATAGTGAAAGTTGTTCAGTTTGATGGTCTGAATTCACCGTTTCAGTATTTGTGAGGCTGTCAGTTACACCTAGTATTTATTACTTACAATGAGCTAGGTAAATTGTATACAAATGTCAAAACACTCAACAAGGAAAAAACAAATTGTGTAATTTTTTTTGCTACACCATCAGTGAGGCCGATGATTTCAGCAGTTTTCGTTTCATTTAAGGAGTTACAAAGCAATTCACCGTTTTCTTATTCGTCGATGTTTAATTATGTACAGCATTTTCTATTGAGAAATCGGTCAAAGGCGAGGTGTTTATTTTATTCCCAAGAACAAATTAAGATAGCACTTATTCATTAATAATTTATTGTATTCCACATAGTTGTAAATCTACATTAGAGGAGATTTGATTATTTGTTTGTATTGAATAGGTTTCAAAACTACTGGACCGATCTGAAAAATTCTTTCACCAGTAGAATGCTACATTGTCCGTGATGAATATAGGCTATGAACAAAAAACGGCCAAGTGTGTGTCGTGAAAAAAGGGGCATTGCAACGCATGTCACACACCAGCTAGTAAATTATACGTCGGTAAATTTTTACTTTTATAACATCCTTCTATCTACACTAATATTTTATAAAGAGGAAAGATTTGATTTGTTGTTCGTTAGTTTGTATTAAATTAGCTCCGAAATTCCTGGACTGATCTGAATAACTCTTTCACCATCAGAATGCCACATCATTGATGAAAAAAAAAAACGGCCAAATGTGTTTCGGGAAAAAAGGGGCGTTGCAACGCATTACTCGTCAGTGCGTTTTTCTGTTAGCGGAGACCAATGAAAACAACGCTTGTTTTGAATACGGTCGGCCTTATAAAGGCTTACGATAAAGAGGATGATGCATTGCCAATGTTCGTATTATAAGCTTAAATCAAAAATGTATTTACTACTGAGCGAGACTGAGTGCTGAATTTGATACACATGTGACGACCCTGTGATGGCTACTTACGAATTCTAAGATACAGTCGTACCAGGTTTATAAGTCTCACCGATGTACCTGCGTAGTTGACAAATTTTAAAAGCGCGCAGTTGACAAATTTTAATTATCTTATCCAATCAGGATGTGACACCTTGCCGCTATTGGCTTATTGCTTTCGCGCCCTTTTCCCTGCCGAAGCATACATAAGTCTGCTATTCGGGTCGGAGCGAGATAGAGATTACCCGATTTTGCACTGCTCTGCGCAAACGAAGATTGACGAGCGGAATTATTTTCCTGGTCGTACTGTACTGGGACTACTGGGTTCGAATCATCTTGCTATTTTATCCCGTTGTTATCTGTTCCCCAAAATAAAGGACTTGTAGTTTCAGTTTGGAGTCAAAACAATGTATTTGCATGTGAAATTATACACTCTATCGGCCATAAAGATTTGTGCATACAGCATCTAATAAACTAATGTTCTTTCGTAGGTCCTAGTAACGAAACCTGACTTCTACAACGAAGAGACTCGCAAGAACCTGTTCTGTACCTTATCAGAGCTGATCTCCTTGAACATCGTCCCTATCATCAATACGAATGATGCTGTCAGCCCTCCGATGTACATTCATGATGATACTGTTGTTCCTGGTACTGGGAAGAAGGTAAGAAATCATTTTAGTTTAATTTTGCAAGATTTGCAAGAGGAGTTTTCCCACAGCGCGCTCCATACAAACAAAGTTTGGAAACTGTTATTATTATCAAATGTAAATCAAGTTAATTTTAAACATTTCCGTTAAATTGTGTTTTTAAAGTTACACGGGCTCAAAGATTTGTATATAAATAATTGGATAATGTTTAACACATGTTTCACTTGATGTAAAGTAAATCTGAGATAAAAAGTTCTAAGTTTCTAAGTGAAGGGAGAACTCCCGCTCTCGCATAAACATAGACTCATCGACATGTGTATCCTGCCCATCCTAACTTACGGAGCTCAAACGTGGTCACTCACTGAGACCCAAAAGTCCAAGCTTAAGGTTTGCCAGAGAGCGATGGAGCGCAGCATTCTAGGTGTTAAACGAACCGACCGGGTCAGAAACACCATGTTGCGCTCCAAAACTCAAATAGCCGACGTCGGAGAGAAAAGTGCCAAACTGAAATGGGAGTGGGCCGGTCATGTCTGTCGGATGCATCCTGAGAGATGGGCAAAAATCATCATGCCCTGGATCCCCGAAAACGGTCGGCGGCGTCCAGGTCGACCGAGGAAGAGGTGGCGTGATGACCTGGATAAATTTGACGACCAATGGCCAGAGGTTGCCCACAACAGGAACGAGTGGAAGAGCAGGGGAGAGGCCTTTGCCCAGCAGTGGGATAGATTAGGCTAAAAAAAAAAAAAAGTTTCTAAGTCGAATTTTTCTCAGTTTTGCAGTTGAACGGTGAAAATAGCTTTCAATTTATTTGTGTCTAGTCTACTGGGTGTTAGGGTACACAGTTCTACTACCTTAAGGGGTGATTGAACCGATGATACTAATCAACTTTCCCATGAGACATATAATTCTCAAAAAAGAAATCTTAAAAAAAAACTTTCCATACTGAAAGCTGATCGAACGTTTGTATGAAAAGTAGTTTTTTTTTTGCAAACGCCTATTAGTTTCTTGGGGAAGTTGATCAGTATCATGAGTACAATCACCCCTTATAGTAGTGAAACTGTTAACCCTTACACCCTGTATGTAACCACAAAGTTCAGTCAGTCAGGGCGTACCAAAGTGCTTGCTGCAATAAGTGCAAATTAGTTGCACGACGCTACACGGCGACATCGGGTGAGGGCATGATCAGCCTTTTCTTTTTTTCTGTTTTCTTTAGAACAATGTTAGGCGGTTTGCACCTCAGTGCGTAAGCGCTTTGCATTTGAAGTAGGTAGGTACATTGCTGCAATAAGTACATGTAATCTTTTTTTCTGTTTTCTTTAGGTCGATGATTCGTCATAGATGAAGAGCAATTAGACGAAACGTATTTTGGAATTCCCAAGTGACCCTAAAATGTGCTAGTGAATTAATAAAATCGTGCTGAAAAACAGGGTTCTGTAACGAGTTTCGACAAAGGAATTTAACAATGTATAAAATCACTGACCTTTGCTTAAATCATTTTGTAACAACGAAAATGAAAGCTTGGGTCTAAACAGTAAGATTTCATTTGAAGTCGACTGTGTAAAGGTCATGTTAGACCAGAGCTCATCCGTTATAGGTCTCCCGCAAACGTGCGGTCGCGGTTTCAGTACCTTTGACGCTCGAATAACCATTCTGTGCTATTTTGTTTTTCTGAAATACGAGGTACAATAGGCAGCTTGAGTTCGCTTAAGTTATTAATTGTCTTCGTTTTATTGAATGAGCTGATATTACTAATATTTTTATTTTATATATTTTTTCAAAAATATGTAGTTATAAATCCTAATACTTAATTATTCCGATCCGATAACCCCCGTTAAATCAGATTGTATACAAACCAGAGAAATAGAAGAGAGATTCTATAGAATCTAATGAAAATTTGTTCTCCAGGGTATTGGTCTAAAAGATAACGACAGTCTCTCTGCGCTTCTGGCAGCGGAGATCCAATCTGATCTCCTCATCATGATGTCAGATGTCGACGGGATCTACAATAAGCCACCTTGGGAAGATGGTGCAAGGATGATGCATACATACACTTCCCAGGATAGAGATCAAGTGGAGTTTGGCAAGAAGTCTAAGGTAAAGATTTGACAATATTGAGTCCCCACCTAAAAGCGAAATTAATAAACACATTGAGTGAGATGCGTAACACCCATAGGTACACTCTATTTGAGGATAGGCCCTGTAGTGAGACTTATATAGGCTGATGATGATAATGATGTCTGCGTGAGAATTCCGGTATAAATACCATCAATTATGTTTTTTTAGTGGTAGTTAACGTAAAATCTTGTATCTAGAGTGATAGTCTACAACACATCTAATTTTACACGATGGAATTTGTGCCCTTCTTATCGTGGTACTACGTATGGTGCTATAAGAGTTGACATTGAACTAGCTAGAGTGTACATGGAAAATCATTGCAAAAGTTTAATCATCATTAATCACGCTGAAAAAATAATTTTACAATTCTGTCTGTCAATACAAGTAATTATAAAAGTGTTCCATCTACCAATCGATCTCAAGATTTACGTGTCGTAATTTCCTTTTGACTAAACTTTTAATTTCCTCAAATTATTATCTGTCCGGAAGTGTTCGTCAAGTCTATAAATTAATTTCCGTTTAGGTTGGCACGGGTGGTATGGACTCCAAGGTCAATGCGGCAACTTGGGCCATGGCTCGTGGGGTTAGTGTGGTGATATGTAATGGCATGCAGGAGAAGGCCATCAAGACCATCATCAGTGGAAGAAAAGTTGGTACCTTCTTCACTGACCACGCTGTCAGCCCAACTGCTTCTGTCGATGTTATGGCTGAAAATGGTATGTATTTAAAAAAGTTCCTAGATAGGAAAAAGCGAAATTGATAAATAATTTACATTTATAACATTTTCAGCTCGCTCCGGTAGCAGGATCCTTCAGAAGCTAACACCAACAGAAAGAGCTTCAGCTATTCATTCGTTAGCTGAACTATTAGTCGACAAAAAAGATCAAATAATGGAAGCCAATGCCAAAGATTTGGATGAAGCAACCAAGGGTGGAGTCGCTAAGCCACTATTGGACAGACTGTCACTTAGCCCAGGAAAATTGAAAACTTTGTCCATCGGTTTGAAACAGATTGCTGATTCAAGTTACGAGAATGTTGGTCGGGTGCTAAGGAAGACAAAGCTGGCTGAAAACTTGATTCTTCAACAAGTGACTGTCCCTATCGGTGTTCTTCTTGTCATATTTGAATCAAGACCCGACTCATTGCCGCAAGTTGCTGCTTTGGCTATGGCATCAGCCAACGGCCTTCTTCTGAAAGGTGGTAAAGAAGCAGCACACTCAAACAAAGTTTTAATGGACTTAGTCAAAGAATCTCTTTCAACCGTTGGGGCTGAAGACGCTATCTCCTTAGTGTCTACTAGGGAAGAAATTAGCGACTTACTAGCTATGGAAAAGCATATCGACTTGATTATTCCTCGAGGATCCACAGAATTAGTACGGAATATCCAGAAACAATCTCAGCATATTCCTGTCCTTGGCCACGCGGAGGGTATTTGCCATGTTTACTTAGATGCAGACGCCGACCCAGCTAAAGCCTTGAAGATTATCCGTGACGCAAAGTGTGATTACCCAGCCGCGTGCAACGCTATGGAGACATTGCTAATACACGAGGATCATCTATCTAGCTCTCTTTTTACTGAAATCTGTAATATGTTGAAAAAGGAAGGCGTTATTATTCACGCTGGACCTAAACTTTCCAGTCACTTGACGTTCGGTCCTCAACCAGCAAAGACAATGCGTCACGAATACGGTTCATTAGAATGTTGTATTGAAGTTGTTAAAGATTTGGAAGAAGCTGTAGATCACATACACAAATATGGAAGTTCTCACACTGACGTTATCATTACAGAAGATGGTACGTATGAATCGGATGTTAAATAAACATTGATAGCTTGAGACAATTATGAAACACGTGTAGATAACATTTAATAACTATCTCAAGGTTTTGATGATAGCTGTAACTGTTTTTACAGGAGTAGCTCTCAGTTTATTATGGCGTGATCTGTTACTATTTGGTATATGAGTACAATTGTAGATAAAGATAGGTTTAATTAAATTCAGTGGAGTTTTTCAATTCTATATAACATTTTATTATTGCATACCTATGCAATTTTATTTGTGTGATATTGATGACTGAATATTTTTGTACGTACTCGACCGTTATTGTTTGCACTCTAAATGTAAAGTGATCAACAATTCCAATATTTGATGCATGTAGAGCCGTGTAGCTGAATTTAAAATAATAACTGCGGCTTATGTTCACGCTAGTGCTTTTTAACGTTTTTAACCTTTCGACGATATACATTTTGGTATTTTACGGTGTTTTTGTCTCCGTTACTGGGTATTATTTGAATTTACCAAAATGTTTCTCAATAAAACTGTAGCTAATTATAATATTGTGAAAGTCTTTTGTCAATACTTAGTTCTTCATCAATTCTTCCAGACTAAGAATGTTAAAATATTCTTGAAGAGGAATTAGATACGTTATAGCCAATTATAGTTAGTATTGGTCCACGTCTTCCCAAATGAACAGGTCCTTTATTGACAAAATACTATTTCAAAGTCTTTTTAATGGAGTAATAATCTTTGAAACGTCTTTCATAAAAGAGTCAGACGTAATATGTAATGACTATTACATAATACGTTTAATGACATAATTATACCAGGACGGCATCAAGCTTTAAGGAAACCTTTCAAAAACTAAATCAATTGAAATTTCAGGTAATGCAGCTAAAAGGTTCTTGCATGCTGTGGACAGCGCATGCGTGTTCCACAACGTATCTTCTCGCTTTGCTGATGGATTCCGTTTCGGTCTCGGCGCTGAAGTGGGAATATCTACTGCTAGGATTCATGCTAGAGGTAAATCTCTTAATACATATACAATTAGGGAATCAATTTACGTAGGTATATCATCATCATTGTCTTGCCCATTTCCCATTATTTGGGGTCGGCGCAATGTGCCACCCTCTTCCATTCATCTCTCTTAGCCGTCGTCGTTACAACACTCACTCCTTTTTACACATATCATCCTTCACACAATCCATCCATCGTTTCCTCGGCCTCCGCAAAATGTCGAATTAAAATTTGGAAATACGCTAGATAACTAAAGTGGTTGACAGTATACAGTAAAACATAATTTTTTATTTACTAGAAAATTTTTAAAGGATAATTTGAGATTATGAAAACAAACAACTTTCCCTGAGGGAGGAAAAAGAGAAAAAATGCGGATCAGGCTATCGATTTTCTAGGAGAAATTAAAAAAAATTTTTTTCAGCATAGTTGTTTAGTTTCGCACACATAATATAACATAAACTAGCGACCGTAATCTCTTTCGGGGTGGTCAGAAACATTGCTACAACTACCAACTTTCTGTTCAAAATGTAGTTAGCAATTTAAGTTTCCGAATGGAATGAAGTATTTAGTTTAATTATTTGAATATCATCATCATCATCATTAGTCTATAAACGTCCCACTGCAGGGCACAGGCCTACCCTCAGGGTGGGTGTATGGGTATTAATCCTCCACGCGTGCCAAATGCGGATTGGTAGACTTCACATACACATCAGAACATCATGATAAATCATCTTTCGAAGATGGAAAGGCCAATGATGATGAACTAGTTTAGTAATTAAAAAAACTAGCAAGCTTAGGTAGCAGTGTACATTTATCTGCCGAAGAAGAACTTTGTTTGGATAAATACAGTAATAAATGTTTAAGAAAAAAGCTAATTGCTTAATAATAATGTTTTCAGGTCCAGTCGGAGTAGAAGGTCTATTAACAACGAAATGGATACTGGAAGGAACGGACCATTCCGCTGCGGAATTCAATGAAGGCAAACGTAGTTGGTTACACGAAAAACTGCCAACGAATTGACTAGTTAGTGAATCTGTACCAGAACCGAAGAAATTCCGATTAAAACTAAAACAATTATTTTATAAGAAAACGTGAATGTTATATATGTTTTTTAATATTTTATGTACAAAGAAGAAGAATAAAGAATTGATGAGATTATTTTTAATGATGTTACAATAAACTGTATTTTAAAGATAACATTTTTTGTTTAAGAGACAAATTGTATTATAATATTTCCTAGAGGGATTGGACCATACGCCAAGAGTGTCAGGTGCCCCGACGAAAGAGTTCTTGTGTCGAGACAAATTGATAAACTTGCACGAATATCATAAAGTCACAAGTCAATACCTACAAGGAACTGCATAAGGTGCTTCCTGGAGCTTCGAAATTAAGTTTAGTGCAATTAAAGCGGTCATCCAAAGTCACGCGTTCCACGTCGCGGCGGTACTCTGTGCTTATTGTTGACTGGGCTATTGCAAGCAAGGTTATTTAGGTCACACTGCAGCCATTAGTAGTCTATTTTGTTCGCTCCAACCTCCGAACTTATTATATTTTCTTTTCATTCTCGGGTATGCAGGTTTCCTCACAATGTTTTCCCTCACCGTCGAGCTAGTGATAATTACAAATACCGTACATCAATTCCGTAGAAATTAGTGGTACAGGCCAGGAATCAAACAGCCTCGCCGCCCCGTGATTGAGTTTCTAGCTCTCTTCCGCATAGGCTATCACCTCTCAACTTGATCGAGCCCTATAAATAGATGACATAAGCAACAAACAAACATCAGCTCTACAAAGTTTTAATTTTAAGTAGATCTCAGAGCCACTATTATAGTTATCTTGTGAAATTGTTCGATTAATCGGTAGCATCAACGGTATAAGTGGTTGTATTCTCTTTGGGCCCCATAACCCCATTTCCTCTCATTCTCATGTACCTATATAACAAAACAGTTGAGCGATTAATCGCAGCCACTACTGGGCTATCAATGTAACTAGACAATTTAAAAGAAGTTTTTTATGCCAAAAAAAGTACGCTAAGTAGGTATCAGTTTTCTAAAAGTTAAGGAGGTTTTGAATGGCTTTTTCTAGTGAGCACTGAGCAAAGACATTTTCACAGATAAGGTGTAAAGATATATTCTACGACAAAATATCCCATTCTGCTCTACCATCTTATTAAGAAGACTCTGAAGGTCAAGGGGAAGAAACTAAAATCAATTATTACGTAAATCTTTGGGGAATCAGCAATGGGTGAGCGTCTTATGGCTAAAATAATATAAGCCATGCCCTCCAAATTGTTAATGTTGTGAGTTTTCCTAAAAAGAGGTTGTAATGTAATGATAGTAATAAGGTAGGATATTTTTCTGTTTTTCTTCACTCCAATTTTTTTTTAATTTAATCCGCCACAAAAAAAGCTTAGGTAGGTACAACCTTGATTTTGACTTTTTGTTTTTCAGTCACAATAAATTAGGTCTGAAAATATTCAAACGCTGCCGAAGTTAGTTTGTTTGGGTCCTAACAAGCAAAAAGCTTGAGGCTCAACTCATTTTCCTAACTAACTAACGTATGGCTTATCCTGCCGTTTTCCAGATGCCTACGTTCATGACAATTAGTGAGATTAATTCTGTGTGTGTTTTAAGCACAGAACATTATGAGAGGGGTTAGAAGTGCAAAGTAGGCGTGAAACGTGTCGCCACAGGTTATGCAATGATTTGCGTTACACCATAAGGCGCGCGGCGTGGTAAGAGCGAGAGGGCATGGGTAATTGTAGCAGCGTGAGCGGGAAGACAAGTGGCGACAGCCGTCTCCGAAGCAAAAGCGCTATTTTGCATTTCTAACCCCTCTTATAATGTTTTGTGGTTTTAAGAGAGTGTGGTTCCGGCTTAGAATGGACCACCCCAATTCTTTCCGTCGGTGCCGTACAAGGTGACCAAGGGATAAACCTTTTCTTATGCAGTGTTCATGTGGGCGAAAGGCTGGGCACGCTGGGCGCTAGGCGTTCACGGAACGATATCGACGCGATATCGTCCCGTTATCGCCTCCATATTTCTTAGCTCAATCAGTGTCGCCGCGACATCACCGCGATATTTTTGAGAACAGTTAGTGTTGCGCCAATATCGCGGCAGAATCGCGGCCATGTCTTGTCGCGGTTTATCAAAAATTGCGGTTGTGCAGTTGAGCCTACGCTTTGCCGACACCTCAAAATAGATTGTGTGATATAGCTTCAATAGTTTTTTATACTAACTAAAAACTAAATTAATTAATTAGGTATGAACATGATTTATTAATATTCTTAATATGCTAATATTTAGGTACTTAAAAATAGTAGCAACATTCCAAAATATATAGTTAACAAATGTATCATATCATCAAACATATCATTATTAATTTATTATTATCATTTAAGATTCATAAAGAAGAACAATCCAAATTTTAAAACATTCAAGACAGCAGACATTCAGATTACTTTTTCAATCTAATTATTTTGTTATAAATTAGTTGGTGTGTATGAGGTTTTGCGCTTATTCATTAACACGTTGTATAGGGACAAGTCTGTACAATCAAACCAACAAAATTCTAAATATTTACAAACATACCAGACTGAAATGTAAAAAGATAGTGACAAACTGGCTACTCACTCTGAGTTATGAAGAAATCGAAAAGCTCTTGGTCATAGTATCATAATCGACTGAGGCAATTTAGTAACACACACATACGCCCCTACACACACACACACACACACACACACACACACACACACACACACACCTCAAACCCCCCCCCCTCCACACTCACACACACACACACATACGCGTACTCACCCGCACACGTATACAAACACACAAACATCGCACCTCTAGCTTAATAATATAATTTTCTAATACCTACTATAGTTGGGGGCCTGGTGCCTGTCTAACAGGTTTTACAGCCGTTAAAGCCTTTTTCAGTCACCAGTCTCCACAAACATTATTCACTGTATGAACCTGTATAATTAGAATGTTTGCTTGTATGTTTGTGGTGATAATACATTATTTTTATTTATTTAATATACATTCAGATCTAGAACATAGGATTTTCCATTGTACAAAATGTTCTACTCTCACAAATACAATAGGACCCTAGTAACACACGTAACTTAGTTACTAGAGTCCTATTTATAAATAGATCAGACAATAATGTCAGCTTAGAGAAACCCTCGGAAAATCGGGTAAATCTCAGTAAGATTTTCTAGGTCCTTTGCTGATACAAAAAAATCGCCTTTCCTTCCCCTAAGAGGCTTACGTTTATTAGTTTTTCCAAAGAAAAGTTTCCATGAGGATGTCCAAATGACTCGGAATTACTTTCCTAGAACCGCTTAGGCCCGATTCGAACGCGAGTAAATTTTATTCTTAGATTAAGTCGCAAAATCTTGCAGCCTACCTACCTTTACTATTATTATTTTTGGTATTTTTTTCCAAAAATGGCAACTATCTGTTTGAGAAGTAAATGAGGTGCCATTGGAAGGAAACCAATCTAAAGAACTAGAAAAACTAGGGTTGCCACCTTTCAATCTGCCGCAACTCTAGGGTTAAAATTACTTCTTTGAACCTGGCAACCCTAGAGTTGCGGCAGACTGAGAGGTGGCGACCCTAGTTTTTCCATTTCTTTAGATTGGTCTCTTTCCGATGGCACCCTATTTACTACCCAAACAGATAGGTGGAATTTTGTTTACCAAAAATCTTAATGGTAAAGGTACCTACTTGTGGCAAGATTTTGTTAGGCAACCTGAACGCGTTGTATGAACCCTGTGTAACCTTTCACTTAAGGTGGTTGCAGAGGGGTCAATTTTATACAAAACTTTGACGCACAATACGCGCTAGACGGTATTAATATAAGAAACTTTGTACCTGTATACGAAAAAATAGTTTAGAAAACCTAGATGCCGCGTCACAAATATCATTTGGAGCATTCCTGGATGTTCAGCAAGCCTTTGACAGAGTCTGGCATAAAGGCCTTCTGTTTAAGATCAAAAAGTTTCTGAACCATTCTGTATTTCCCCTTATAGCATCCTACCTATCAGATAGGTCCTTCCAAGTAAAACAAGGCGATGCCAGATCTGCACTCTACAACTGTAACGCAGGGGTACCCCAGGGCTCTGTACTTGGCCCTGTGCTGTATAACATTTTCACATGTGACCTACCACTGGTACCAAACATAACTGTTGCAACATATGCTGACGATGCTGCCTTCCTCTCGAGCAGCAAAGATCCCATTCAAGCTAGTACTCTCCTTCAAAAACAGTTGGATGTTACCTACTCCTGGCTAACCAAGTGGCGAATTAAAGCAAGCGCACCGAAATCTCACCACATCACTTTCACTCTAAGGAAAGACAAATGCCCACCAGTCAAGCTTGGACCAGAAATCCTACCAGAAACAACGTGTGTGAAATACCTGGGCTTCCACCTTGACCAACGCTTGACATGGAAAGATCATATCAGGGCAAAGAGAGACGTGATCAACAATCGGTTCAGAAATCTCCTTTGGTTATTGGGCCGCCAATCTACCTTAAGTCTAAACAACAAACTATTGGTATATTGTTCCATCCTCAAACCAATCTGGCTCTATGGCATCCAACTGTGGTCAACTGCGAGCAAATCCAACATCCAATGCCTGCAAAGGGTTCAGAACAACATACTCAGGACCATTGCCAATGCTCCCTGGTTCTCTCGCAACTCCGAAATCCACGAACACCTGGAAATACCTACCGTTCTCCAAGAAATAGAGCGGCACAAACTAAAATACAAAGAGCGGTTAAGAAGTCACCCAAACAAGCTCGCCAACTCGCTGCTGACAGCCAGCAACACTAAAAGGTTGAAGCGGAGTTATGTGCTCCCGAACTAAAAGAGGGTAGGGCGCTGGCCCTGCCACTCTTAAAAGCCAGTAAATCTTTCAACACATCTGATTATAGTCTTTCGACTGATGGCAGATACAAACACACAAAAAAAAAAAAAAAAAAAAAAAAAAAACAAATATCATTTGCAATTTATAAAATCATCATCATCATCATCTTATTTAAGAGCTGCGCTCTTGTCGGTGGAGTTTTCGCCAATCCTGTCTCCTTTCCGCTAGTCTCTTGAGTTCTTGATACGATACGACATCAACCTTTTCCTTCACTTGGGCCAGATAACTCTGTCTAGGTCTTCCTCTGCCTCTCTTCCCCTCTATCTTCCCTTCCAGTATGGTTTTAAAGAAATTGTCGTTTCGTATCAAGTGTCCAATCATTTTTCCTCTCCGGTTTTCGATTGTTTTTAAAATGTTTCTCTTTTCTTTAACCATTCTTAGCACCTCTTCATTTGTTATGCGTTCCGTCCAACTTATCCCCTCCATTCGCCTCCAACACCACATCTCAAAAGCTTCCAGCCTATCTCGATCTCGTTTAGTCAATGTCCACGTCTCGCTACCGTACAATGCAATGCTCCAGATGTACACTTTGATTAGGCGTTTTCGGATTTTGCTCGATATTTTTGCTTTCAGAAGGTGTTTTTTGTCGTTGAAAGCTCTTTTTGCCATAGCAATCCTTGCAACGATGTCAGGGGTGCATCTGGAGTCATTTGTAATGAGACTACCCAAATGAGACTACCCAAATTACGAAGAAATAAAGCTTTGAAATTTTTCATACAAAATTTTGAAAGCTTTATATCTTCGAATTAATCGAAGACATAAGAAAAAGGATAAGATTGTTGAACGTCACGTGTTATTCTATCCTGAAACCTTCAACATACTGGAGATAAGCACATATATTACGACTGCACGGCTGCTTTACCACAAAGACCGCTTCGCACCACAATAATACTGAATTAAATCAGATCTGCAGTATCTTTATTTATTTTCCTATCACCATAAGAAATAAAGCTTTGAAATTTTTTATACAAAATTTTGAAAGCTTTATATCTTCGAATTAATCGAAGACATAAGAAAAAGGATAAGATTGTTGAACGTCACGTGTTATTCTATCCTGAAACCTTCAACATACTGGAGATAAGCACATATATTACGACTGCAAGGCTGCTTTACCACAAAGACCGCTTCGCACCACAATAATACTGAATTAAATCAGATCTGCAGTATCTTTATTTATTTTCCTATCACCATCAGCTTATATACGTTTCACTGTAGACAGCGCGGCACAGGCCTACCCTCAGGGAGGGTGTAAGGGCGTCAGTACACCAAGTGTGTCCAATGCAGATTGGTAGACTTCACATACGCATCAGAATTTTTTCTTCAACGTATGTTTCCTCATGCGTATGTGAAGTCTACCAATGCAGATTGGTAGACTTCACATACGCATCAGAATTTTTTCTTCAACGTATGTTTCCTCACGTTGTTTTCCTAAATCGTTTGAGAATAGTCAGTATTAAGTACGAAAAAAGTTAGAAAAACTTATTGAAACATGCAATGACGTTAGTGCGGATTTGAACCCGGCCTTTCATGATTGAGTGTACATACCTCCGCAACACGCCACCGACGCTATTTGTTTTCCTAAACTGGACCAAAAGTTACATGATCAGTCGTTATTGGCGAATAGTTTCTAACTGACTTCATTCGAGTAGTTTCAAATAGTTGAAGTCCGACAATCAACCCAGTTTCACGCTTATTACGTCGATACAAGAAAGCCGGTAGAATACTTGAGCCTGAACAGAATGTTGAATGTTGAATGTGCCTGGACAGTATAGCGGTTGGGATAGCTTTCATTTCATTAGCAGCCGAAATTGGGTATCTATATTAAATATGCTAGAACTGTTTAGAGCCCCGGATTTACGATTTTTCCGAGCAAGGGAAAAAACTTGACATTGGTGCTCTTCCCGCCATGGGCATAGCAATATTTTTTTCAAAAGAGGGTCAAGTCTAATTTGGAGCGAGCGAAGCGAATTCAATATTTTACTCCAATATAATTTGTTCTTCGCAATATGATCTAAAATCTGCAGCGACTTCTGCATTATGCACGACCAGGAAGTTTCAATACAACAAAAAACCACTAAAATTTTACTATAGCATAATGCCATTTCAAACCTGCAATACGATCTCAATCCAATGCTTATTGTCTGTTCCTCTATGATCCTGGTAATGTATAGTACTTTTTTTTTACTTTATGGTCAAAAAAATAAGATTTCAAACAAATTTTGTTTTACGGGTAAGTATTGTATAACTTCCATGAAATGAAATGTCTTTATTTGTCTCTCCATGATCGAGTTTTGCTTATGGAGCAGCAAAATTCGATTATCGTCAGCCTCGACACGTCCCACTGAAGTGTACATCCGGTTAGTTGTTTGCTAGTTTTTGCTTTATCGTAAGCTTTGGCTGCTGAAGTGTAAGTTTTGGTCACACGTTTCACGCAAAATGTTTGCCGCAAATTTTGGACGGATTTAAATTTAATACTTGAGTTAGTAAGTACCTACGTTAAATTTATTGTTCAACGAGACTGTAATATGGAAGTTTTCCTTTAGATTTTAAAGTAATAAAATATGTTTGTTTAGAAGAATCAAATTATGGGATAGGTAGTTATGATAATTTAAAAACACCTACACACCACCACCGCCATTGGGAGTTACTCCATTACAGACTTCCATTTTTGTAAATAGATTGTTTAAATGCATATTGTTTGAAAAACTTATACAAGATGTTACAAAAATACAAATAAACATTTAAGAGGGTGGTTTAGATCACCACAACAACTTTCACTCTGGAACCAATATCCAAATGGCGAAAAAAAATTCTGAAAAAATAATTCTTAAACTACAAATCTACTCGAGCTAAATGTATGGGACAGCTGATTTTTTTTTCACGATTTCGATGTTTGTCCGATAGTGAAAGTTGTTCAGTTTTATGGTCTAAACTACACAACCCCCTAAGTTTCGAATGTTTATTTTTACTTTTGTAACACCTTGTTGCCTCACGACCGTAATCTTTTGGGGTTGATCGAAACTTAAACCGGTGGCAATTTGTTGTAGAGTATTTTCAAGTCGATTCTGAATTTACGAAAAGATAAACATTTCTCTAAACAACATAATTAATGTCACATAAATCTAAAAAGAAATTCCTAAATATCAAAATTATAATTACTTAGTACATTTGAGACTACGAAGCGAAATTTGACAGCCATATTTTCTCTCCCATTTCCCAGAACGACACTGTTCAGACGCGATAACTTTTTTTTAAACATCTTTGAACATAATTATTTTAAAGTTGAATATTACATAGAACTAAAGGCCCAGCGCAGACGCGACGGAAGGTACACACGGCGACACATCAAGCTATACAAAACCAACATAAGTTGAACGCGCGTAGGTCGAGTAACGTATAGCATCGCGCGGCCAGCTTATGTTGGTTTTGATGTGTCGCCGTGTGTACATTAGCGTACCTACAATACCCGTACCAAAAATAAAATAAAAGGTCTTATGGTTACAGTTACAGATCTCTATGTCGCGCCAAAACAGTACGTACAAAATATCACAAAATATGAAATAAAAATTATAGTACTTTAATTTTTTTTTAATTTCGATACTATTTAAACTAACCCCAATCTGTATGCGATACAATCCTAACTAACCAGGCGAGTCGCACCGCTGCACTTATTATTAATCTGTGACCGCTGTAGCATGCATTGCGGACCTGCGACGTAGGTCGGCAATAGTGAATGTATCAATACAGTCCCTGTATTTTTATTATCCTATTGTAAGCCATGCCAAATAAACCTACTGAGAATTAAATAAATAAATAACGCTCACAGGCACATATATTGTAATGATCCCGCGTAAGCTCTAACAGGATTTTTGTTGTGGAAACCATACAACAACGGCACAAACATATAACATCCATGACCGAACCGGGGTTCTGGTTGTCGCAACTATAACAATAATTTAATAACGCATTATGAGTTCTCTAAATCTATCAAATTCGTATCCTATTGTCTGCACAGAGCCTAAGAGCGAAAATGGTACGTACTGACGGCAAAGATTTTTTTTTGTCTTCGCACTGACGGCTTGGAAAGCTTCATTACGTGTTCATAAACTCAGCAATTTAGAACACATCTTGTTACTGTAGTATGACGTCATCAAAATACGCCACTAGAATATTTTAGTTTTAATTATTTTAAACCACAGACGGCTCAGTGGTCTGTGTTTTAAACCGACCGCGCAGGCGTTGCCTCTTGTATTTAAATATAGGATGTTTTTATTAAAGAGTGACCCACATTTTGCATTTTATAGTATTTTTTGCTGCCGCTTCACTTCTATGTAACGAAGATGGTTAAATTCTTGAAATACTATGGTCCGTTTTTAGATTTCCGTAGTCAAACAAAGAGCTTTTATACTTTGGTCCATTCTGTCTCTATACACCGCCTCAAAGACGGAAAAGAGACAGGATTGGCGAATACTCCACCGATAAGACCGTAGGTCTTAAGTAAGATGATGATGATACCGACCGCCTTAATTAAGTACTTCCTCATTTTTGCGCCTATTGAATCGAAGTTTTGTATGAAGACAACAGTAACAGTAGCCCTAAAAGAGAAATGTAGTTAGTTAACAAGATTCTAATTTTGACTTTATCGTCTGTCACTAGATGACCCAAATTAAATGGCGCTATAGGTACTTTGTTTATCTACGGATTTAAAAACATTTTCTTAACAAATTGTATGCAAAAAATAGTAAAGCAGCTATTAGTGCTATTATATTACTTGTACATCAATGGCTACGAAACCCTATGGGCAAATCCGACACGCTCTCAGCCGGTTTTGTTTGTCCGGTCGCTCGTCTTGAAACTTAGGTCTCTGAGTTAGCTTAACGACTAGACACACCACCAATTAACGGCACTACACTGGACCAATTTTTTTTAAATACTTACATACCTAAGTACATAAACTCGCGACCGTAATCCCTTTCGGGGAAGTAGAAACATTGCTACAACTGCCAACTTTCCGTTTAAAGGTACGTGCGCACAGGAGCCGCAACGCAGCGGACGCTGCGGACGGATTTCTTGCTTTGTATGGATTTTTATGGAAGTGCGCGAATTGCACTCGCATTATCCGTCAATGCGGGAGGAGCGTCGGTATTTTTGAGCAAGGAATGCTGATGACATCATCCGCAGCGAACGTGCCGTCAATGTTCCCTCAGCTTAGGATATTTTTCCCTTGTTTTTTTGGGTAATTTTTTCACGTCTAGGATATTTTGTAGATCATAAATAACATTGCTGTATATAATTATTCGGAATAACGTTTTTTGAAGACGAATAATAAAAGAATGTACCGATTATTAATTTAAGTGATATTATTAATGTAATCTGATTGACATTAATTAAATATATTTGGTAACATAGAAATTCTTCCATAGACTTTTTCAAAATATCCTACTTATATTAATTAAATAATTAATTAATACCCACACTGGTATGTATACATTAATTTATTCTCAAAGGAAAACTAATTGGATACATCAATATAAAAACGTTTCAAGTGGTACTGGCTAACCTTTCTCTCACATAAACACTGCATAAGAAAACTTTAATCCCTTAGTCGCGACGACTCCCACGCACCCTGTTAATTAAAACATTAATCAACCAGCGATCAGCCAACTCGCTGCCTAAATCAAGGAGTAATTAGAAGCAGGTAGGTATTCGTGAATATGGCGGTTTTGAGCGTAACGAATATTACGTGTTGGATTATTAAAGCTAGGTACCTACTAGGTAGATATTACTTGAAAGGTACCAGTTTTTAGGTACTGGGAATTTGTTTGAGATGTAATTATTTGTGTTTTAGACTAGATTTCTGACGGACAAATTCCTTAATTGGGTAGGTTGCTATAATAAGCGTTTTTTTGGTTTTAAAAAGGATCGATATATGGCAACATTTCAAAAAATAATAATGAGTGAAAACGCAAAGGCGTGATGCCAACGCATCTGGTAATCGAATATTTAATTATTTAAAGGTCTGACCTGGCTTAATGTGCTGATCTTTTGGCCTTAAAAAAGTCAGGCACAGCTTTGACATGATCTCGCTAAAACGTCTCTATGGCGCTATGGAGCGACAAACATGGAATTTTTTTAGGAACTAAATTTAAAAACCTTCCAAGTGCGTGTCGGGTCTCGCACACTGTAGGGCTCCGAAGTTATCCGTCACAATATACCGGGGCTTTTTGTTTTATACTACGGTTTAACGGCTAATAAAGTCTAAAAAGTACATTTTAAGTACAAGTCGGTCGACTATTACTCGTAAATTTGTAAAGCCTACTTAGCTGTGATAGTTTTCCTTTTAACACTTTCGCGGACACTGAACGAGACACAATAGAACTTTTATTGTTATAACTGCTATAGCCGATCACTGTCCGCAAACGTGTTAATTTCGTTATTATACGACTGCTTTGAATTTTTTCACATATCCAGATTTGACTCTAACAAAAATTTTCACTTTAAAGCTTAATATTTTGCTAACGGATCCCTAAATCGAAAAAAGTCTTTTCCACACCCATAATATTTTCAAACGACCTATCCAACGATGGCAAATCTTCTGACCGCAACCAATAAAGAAATTACGTACAAATAAATTAAGTAAAGTTAAAGCCTCTTCAAAGGCGTCCTCTCACGAACGAATGAGATGGGAGTAGGCCAAATAAGAAATTAAATCAAATCAAATCATTTATTTCAGATATACGAGTAATACATCCATATTTATGATAGTATTTCCTAAAACTATATTAGTATACGGAAATGTGCACATGGTTCCAGTGCCGCACGACCGGGCAATCGGTCTTCTCCAGTATGGTGTTCAGGAGGCCACTAGAGCTGTCCCGCACTCGACACATCAGGGAGGCTACTCTCTTTCTTGAAATGATTAAAAAAACCGTCGTTTTCGTATCATTTCAGTAAATAAGCAGTTCTCAATATCAAAGTAAAATCATAGACAGAGAGACACTGCATATGCTTGCAAATAAATTACTTAATTGAAAATTTTCCGCTAGTATAACTAAGAAGTCATTAAAATATCTAACCGAAAAGTCATAAGGTTTATTTTGTGGCACAGAGCCACAGACTAGCGTTGCAGCGTTGGCGGAAAAATAAAGTTCTGCACAAAATGTTGCTCTCAAAGACTCTGTAATGGAACGTTTGCATTTTCCGTTCAATAGGTACTCTAAGCGGTTGACATACAGCGAATTTTAAATTGCTACCTACTACCTGCACCAGTATTTAAATTATTCTGTGTGGCTTTTTGATTTAATTCTGGAAAACATCCGACAGAGTCCCTTTTGCAGTTTCAACATGTTTTTTGCAATATAATCTAATTAAATCATGTACATCTCTATATTTTAAAACGAATTTTCGTAGCTGAAATTTTCGTGAATTACATTTTTATACGTTTTATGTGCAGGTTATATTTAAATTAATATTAATGTTTCAAAGGGTTATCTTGTCGCATTCATAATAAAATTATTAGAGTTCTAGAAATTACCGCAGTGTTGAACTGCGATGATCAAGCGGGAAGATTGAAGAACTGTAGGTAGATTTTTAAGAACATCTGCTCTCGCTGCTTGCTTATGTTGTCTTCTTCTTACTTCGTCTGTACCTTCTACAGATGAGATGTGTGTGTGTAACAGTATGTAAAAGAACAATGTTTCTTCCATTCCAGTTTTTAATCTCAATTTTAAAAAGAAACTCGTGCAAATTAATAAAAATTGTTTATGCCACCGAATTAAAAATCTGAGTTTATAGAGTAACTCAGATTCATAATTCGGCAAAAATTTAGGTGAATAATTATGAATGGATCGCAGATTTTGCTGTGAAGCAGAGGAAACGCCCATACATCTCTGCGAATGCGAAGTGCTCATTCACAGCAGGAGTCGCCATCTAGGTGGATACATAATAACACCTACTGACATCAGGGACCTCCCCTCCAAAAGCATAACACGGTTCATGAAGTCCGTGGGCCTAGGAAATGACCTTTAGGTCTAGGGTGACAGCCACAATAGATCTATCTAGGTCGCAGTAGCTATTTGGTCATTGACCAAGCCCTTATAACCAAATAATAATAAATGAATGGATCCATTTATAAGTTACATAAAATTGGACGAATTAGGTATTTTATATCTTACTACCCAGGATAATTATTATTTGAATAAACATCAAACTACCTCCCGCTCGGCCTGGCTATAAAGTTCAAGAAAACAATTCCTAACTCCGTTTTATGTCCCGTATTTCTATTACCACATTAAGTTAGGATCACACGTTTCTATTTTACCAACATGTAGGGGACTGAGGGGACATCAAGATAACGGCCGCGCCTAAATTAGAATTTACTGGACCTGGTGAAATAGTTTATCATAAATGTGTCCTAATTTGGGGGACTGCTGTTCCATTTATCATGTCAAAGCTTATCGTGGAAAATTATCTACACGTAATGCACATTGTCGTAAGCCGTAAGTAGACAGTTTGTAGGATTTCACTCAGGTAGGGCACTCAAAAAAGTCTTTATTGCACTATGCAGACCAAGTAAAAAAAAAACAAATACTTAGAATATACGTACAAGTACGTATAAGTACAATACGAATTAAAAATAGTACATTATGGTACAAGTGTGTAATGTTGGTGATTACCGCTGAGGCGCCATTGAGACCCGAGCCGTAGGCGAGGTCTTAAGAGAGCCGAGGACGGTAATCATCAATACACACGTGTATCATACGACGTTTTTCAACACACTTGTGAAGAAAATAATAATAAAAAATCATTTTATTTAGTAAATAAAAAGTTTATTTAGAAAATTTATTTGTACTATTGAATATGATCTTTTTTGTATCGAAACTTTTTTAAGAACAAAGCAACTCACGAACTCAACCAAGAAGTTTAGATACCTACTATCTAAACCTATAACTCACTTGTGAATAATAGTAATGAAAAAGTCACAGTTTGATTATATGTGTCATTATGTGCCTAATTGCGGTGAAATAAGGCCATTTTATGAGCAAGTGTGTTGAAAAAACATTTATAATAATGTAATACTTAATTTATAGTTAACCTAATAATAAGGCAGTCTAATGCAATAATGTTTTACTAACAGACGGCGTCATACGCTAACATCACTGCATTTTAAAATGGCGCGGTATAGTGACGTTTAGTCCGTACACTAGACGCGCCGGCGCCGGCGGCGCGTGACTAAGTGAAGGCCGGGCAATTACCTTGTTTTTATTGCCGCGCGAACATCTTAGGTCTTGTCGAACTAACTATACTTACTTCGTTCCATAAAGGAAAAGAAAGATATTACGATCACTATTTACCTTTTTAGCCTATTCTCATTGGCAGTTATTAGGTATAATAAAGGTATAATATATTTTTTAAAAACTAGTCCTTATATCAAGGATATTAGTAGAGAAAGCTCTCAGGCACATACATTGTAATGATCCCAAACGTAAGCAGGCTTAGGCTTTTTATTGTGGAAACCACACAAACATCCATGGCCAGACCAGGTTTCAAACCTGGTTTGGCAGTCTGGCGTGATAACAATTACACAGGAATTTGGAATAGGTCTAGCTGGACCCGACTGCCTAACAAGCAGTGAAACATGAAAATACTCCTTGGCGGGTGGCAATGTTCGTCCTTCTTTTGTAGATTCCCAATTCCAAATCGGGCGTGTCAAGTGTGTCCCTTTCTAATCCAACGACAAAAATTAGGTCATTAGATAGAAAAGGACAAAGTAAACACGTTGGAAACATCGATGATGGACACGTACGAAAGAAGGACGAACATTACCGACCGCCATGGTCATTTTTCGTTTTTCCATGCTTGCAAAGAGGTTATGGATCCATTAGTTAATATCCATGCAATTACACCAACCGGGTCATTTAACCGAAGTAACATAAAAGTTGAGTGTGTATAGGTACATGTTTCTGTCATATTGTTATCTAGAATTAAGTATAGATCTATTTAATTATGTCTGATAGTTGATAATCCGATCATACTGAAAATAAAGAAAGAAACAACATTATCCTCAGACAGATTCTAAGCCAAGATAATCCTAATTGATCTCCGAAATTGTTTTTAATAATTGATTGATTAATTGTCTTATAATTAATTATTTTAGTATCAACTAATGAGAAAACATTAATAATGAGCTTGCTCTCCCGATTCCAATGATGACGGATTACTGATAGCTCATTGAATTACTATTAGTCGGGGAAATCTACGGATTTTTGTATGGTGTAGGTTGCATTAATTGCACTTTCGGTGATGGTTTGAAATATTAGTAGATACATACCTGAAAAACATAATATCTCAATAATCCCCGATTTTGTATTGTGTATTATGGAATAATTAAGACATTTACAAAATAGTAAATTTAGGTATGAACAATAAATGGAAAACTGGTGATTTTATACAGGACGGCTTCGTTAAAAACGTTTTACTTATAACAATAATAATCCCCGGTTAATATAGTAAATTTGAGTAGATATTTAATATTTTGTGAGTAAAAAAAATTATAACCTCAAAACTTAATTATTTACTGTTTGTTTGTACACAATAAATTTGCATTGTGATACTTAACTGTCGCTTTTGCTGGTATGCTGGAAGAAATATCTTTAGAAATAAGCTTGCCCTTTGTACATTTATATCGATTTTAAGGTATTTCTCAGGGTTCTCAGCCTATATAACCACCAAATCTCGACAAAAGTGTTATAAACTAACAGTAATATTAGTTCAAACACAATTTACTAAAGGGTATTTAATGCAATCTCAAACCGTATTTTTCCTAGACTATATGCAAGGTTTGTTGTATTACAGCGTTGTTTCGGCAAAGTAGGCACCTACCTTCAGTCGCTATCAGGTTGTTCACAGCAGACAAGGTGCTGAAATATTTCTATATCTGAACAAGAATAACTAGAAGAGGTGTTCGGATTTGAGTGGTATTTTTTTGAAAATTTGCAGTAATTAGAAATATTTAAACACCTTGTCTACTATGATCTAGATAAATGTGATCTGATGGCGACTACCGCCTACATTTAAAATCTAACAACACGGCGTTATTTTGACCTGTTCTGGTATATGAGGGTTTAAACCTAAAGATTATAATTTACCTACCTATCCTTGAATTTAGTTTTTTTTTGCATTTTTTCAGATGTATATATTTAAATGCATGATAGTGTTGACTGTTATTGTAATTGACGAAGTGACCCCTCTTTCTCAATATAAGTCATTGTACGTACCTATGCATCTGATACCGTTAAAATAATTGGACAGTGGGTTGAACTCCGTGTTATATACTTATTAATAAATAATTACACTATAACAAGATCTTCTCAAGAAAATACAAAACCTGAAAGTAAAAATGCTTTCGTACATAATTTAACAATGTAATTGAAATAGAAAAATAAAAGAAAAAGACATTGCCTATTAACTTTATTGTTTCACATGCTTTTTATTATTTACTGTTTGACCTTATAACATTCATAGGCAGGCCTAAGTATGGCTGGATAGACCAGGTGCCCGATTGCGCTAAGTTAAAACATCTAAGTTCTATTCTTATCCAATTTCAGTTCTAATCACATTGCAATCCAATTATTATTCAACTGTGCTGAATTCCGCATCGCGCTAAACCCTATGTAACTGACAGCCAATAACGTCTGAGTGATCTGTCAAAACGGCTCTAACGGCTGTACCGCGATTAGCGCAAATAACTGTTCAATCACCAAATATTTACCGCGATTGCAGCCCAGGACACCAGGGATATCGCAGAGCTGGAGATGCCCTTTTGGACTGAGATCACACAGGAAAGAGATAAATGGCGCGTTTTGCTGTCGGACCCGTCCCTGAGCCAGCCCTGTATATCCGTTAAGATGATATTTCAGGCGTTCATCCTATAGGGGTAAAGATTTGGTATGCCTATTAGCAAATAAAACTGCTTCAGACCATTAGTACTTACCCCGCAGGTTAAATTAAATTGTACCTACTGTACCGAACCTACATATGAGGTACACTTTACTAGACTACGTGTTCAATTTTAACATTAGCTCCTTTGAATGAATAATGCTGTCACAGACTTGGTGCAAATAGAAAACGACGCGACGGTTCGTAAAATAAATAGTATTTAAACAAACGCGCCGCATATATGTAGGAGTACTTCTGACTCTGCCATGTTTGGACCGTTGATTGTGTGTATTCTGGCAGTTATTGAGCTGCTCTCGAACGTCATAAAAATGGAATTGATTTTTTATTATTTATCTTATGGCTGATTCTATTACACTTCAAAGGAATCGCCGTTGATGAATCATAAATCGAGTAATCTGTAGTGTGAAAAGTCACAAAGTACCTGCATTAACAAGACGTTAAGAGACCATTACTTACACTTACTTTATGTTACTTTATTACAATGATGTATGATAATTAATTATGAGACTTACGAAGTACTAAAGGAAGATCTTGTGTTTTGTTTTTTGTGTCAAAAAAGTAGGTTAATGGAGTCTTCACACCAAAGTCGCCGACCCGCCAGCATATCGCCGACATGTCACCGGGTCTCAACGGGTAGCCTGCGTGAGTATGTCGATGTCGCTGACAAAGGCTATCTACACCAAACTGTGTAAACACTTTGCTTTAGAGTGTAATCTGGCAACAACCGATGGCTACAACTGCATTCGTGCATGACTGAATAAATTTTTATATTTCACTTTAAAAAATTATTTAGTTTTGACGAAAAAGTATCTTGCATTAATGGCTGAGGTTTGGAAGTCTCTCCCTGCTGTGTCTGCTTTTCCAAGAAAATACAACCAGGATATTTTTAAAAGTGGTTAACGGTTTTTCTCTAGGTGAGCGCGTTACATCCTCGGCTTCATATGCACTTTTCATGGGGTGAGCTGTGGGTGAGCTAAAGTCAAGAATAAAAACATTTCGAAAAAAAAATATTCGCGTCACGTAAACCAATAGTTAAGTCCAATTAATAAATGCTATTCATTTTTTATTGTTGAACCAATACCTACTTTTAATTAAAATCACCGTAATTTGACAACCTTTGTTATAAATTTGTGATGAAATTGATAAATGAGAATGAAAACAAATACAAACTTTGTTTCTAAAACACACAGTCAACCAAAACATTTTTCGAAAACTGTCCGCTTTTGAGATGTTAAACAACGTCGTTAATTTTTGAATTAAGATTCAGTACATCACTGCCATCAATATAAATTAAAAGGAAATACCTACCAATTTTCCAGTTTTTGCCAATGACAAATGTCCGTTTCCATTCTGTTATCTAACAGTATCCTGAATAAGGTCTGTTTGTTTGTTTTTAATTAATCTATCTATACTATTATAAAACTGTAACAGAAGTGTGTCTGCACATTGAAGATATTAACAAAAAAAAAGTTACAATATGGTTTTTAGGTGTCCCTGATTCCATATCACCAATTTTTGCATTTTGTTGTCTGTCTGTTTGTTTGTTTGTTTGTTTGTGTATTTGTTTGTGTGTTTGTTTGAACGAGCATCACGCAAAAACTACTGAACCGATTTTGATGAAACTTTTTTTGTTTGATAGCGTATGATCTGACTTAAAATCTGGTATATAATTTGTGCGGACAAAGTCGCGGGTTAACGCTCGTCTTCTCTAAAAATAGAAAGATCAGAAAGTAAGAATTTAGGTTGACATGATTATACAAGGTGTAAAATTAAATGCGTCAAAAATTGTTGTTCCATTATTGGCTACTCGACCCAAAAAGTAGATTTTTTTCGCGATTCCTATTTTGGTCCAATAGTTCAATAGTGAAAGATTGATGGTAAAAAAATTAATGGTAAGCATCCTACCAGTATAGGTAAGGATGATACATCATAATTTAAGAACACCAGAAATACAGAATTGCGAAGATTGGCATCCAGAACTTATACGTACACCTATCTATACCTACCTAATAATTATTATTGCCCCAGCTTCGCCCGGGTGGGATCTATAAGTAAATATATAAAAAAAAACATTCCGGAAGAAATTCTCAGAAAACCGTATCAAAATCCGTTACGTGGTTTAGAAAAAGCAAGCGGAGAAACAGAAATGATGAGGACGTACTCGCATAGCGAAATTCGTTCAAGATAGCGAAGCGACATTTGACATTGGAAATGTCTTTTCGTTCGCTCCAGTATAGGCCCCGATTTCACGAAAAAGTGCGATCCCCTTATATCTCGGAGAGTTGTGAAGATATGATATTCAAGAAAGGCTCAAAAGACGCGTATTTACGAGTGCAAAAAGAATTATTCGAGAAAATCAAACACGGAAAAAGTTATGGCCGAAATAGTGAAAAAAAAAGATATTTTGGAAACGAAGAATGATATCAAAAATTTGAGAAAAACTACAGTTTGAGCCTAAAACAAAGACGATCGGGTTAAGGGTTTGCCCTGTAGCCTTACCTTTTTAAGACAATATTTTCTCGAATTCCGTAGATTCATTTCCAATGTGCTCGATAGTCTTCTGAGGCACGAAATCTGTGATTTTTTATTCTATTTGGAGAAGAGATTTTATCCTGTTGACACACATTTAACACAACAATACATACTTTAATTTTGGTTAACGATCTGTACTGACACTGTGTAACTAAGATTGCAACCACCTACTTCAAAAACAAATGACTTCAGAAACAAAAGAATATCGCTCGAGTGTCTTCCGCCCGCCCCAACTTTACAAGCTTTGGAAAAATGTAAACTATTGTGTGAGGAAATTCAACGTTCGAGCCCACTTGATGGATGATGTACAGTCAATAAACATTATAAGACTGCTAGTGGGCCATACTTTTGGCTAGTCAGAAGTGGTAGCTTCCAGGATCCAGGTCTATCTTTCCTGGAAGTCAGGACCATTTCTAATGATAACCTTTAATGTTCCAATCGTTTCCTTAAATATGAGCACACGATGGTAATTTGTTATTTTCTTTGGATAAAAAACTCTCGTTTTAACTTTGCAATATTTCCAATGGAGAAAGCTTAATGGTTTCCACCCATCGATCGCGCCGACAGTCGTTTCTATACAATTTATATCTTCGGGCTGTGTCGCCGACATGTTGGCTGGTTTGGTGTGTAGAGACCTTAAGCCTCATAACATAACACTACTTGATATGTTCCTTCTATTAAACCCGTATGTGGCTTGTTTATTTATGTTGTATTGGATTTGCTGATTCATAATGACACAAGTAAATCTGAGGTACTAGACCAATCTGTTAACTACCATATTTAATCGTTATAAAATCGACATGTTATACGGCAATTCTTAGTGATTCTATTTCTTAATAAGGTACTGCGTCCAACTTAATATGCTGACAGTTTATTCTACCCATCAAACTAAACAACTTTCTCTATGGGACTGACATCGATGTCGCGAAAAAACAGCTGCAACACCATTTGGCACGAGTAGAGGTTTGCACTTCGGTTTGCGGCGTTGTATGGAAAAGCAGATTTTATTTCGCGATTTTGATGTTGGTGCCACTGAACAGTTTGACGGTCTGAAAAGTTTCAGCATATTAGAAAGGATCCTATTTATTTTTGTAGTTAATTCATGATCATGTCAGACAGTGGTCAAGATGATCACAGAAAATATTACTTAAAAAGTAGTACAGTCAGAATAGGTTGCCGACCTTGTAAACGATATAATCGGAAACATACATAATACTACCCTACTGATTAACAAAACGTAGAATTCGTGCAATGTGATTATGTTTTTGATGCCGACTGTATTCTGCAACCTCTTGCTTGAATGCTACGTGAAAAGTCGTCTTTTGACACAAAACTAAGTGGTGGTTTCTAATGGTAGAACCTTGGTAAAACCCACTTTTCAAATAAAAGCAACGTCACATCGTTAAATCGCAATTTTATGAGCATCTAGTACCTTTCCTTTGATTTTATTTTTCCCCTAAGCGGTTCAGTAAGTTTGCATTTTATGTGTCTGTTTTATGGTTGTTCTGTACAGTAGAGATCAATTTACAAGATGTTAAGTTATTGAAGCGGCTATTTCAGTCAATCATGACCCGGTTGGTGTAGTGGTTACCACGCCGGCGCCGGACTGCCAAGCCAGGGTCCTGGTTTCGAATCCCGGTTCGGTCATATGTGTGTGCCGTTATTGAATATGGTTCCCATAACAAAAAGCCTATGGCTTAATTTGGGATCATTACAATGTATGGGCGTGTATTATTTATTTATTATTATTATTACGGTTTAATTACGAAATAAAGACGCCATGACACTAGTGAAATAATTGTCTACCCCTGCCTCTTCGTTGCGGGTTCCAATAGCACTCTGGACTTCATTGTCTATTGTTGTGAGTGGTTGCCGCTGTTGATCCTAGTTTGTATGCTACCTATATTATATAACTGACAGGAAGTCCTATTGGAGTGATAGTGATGAGAATGTGTTATGGCCGAAATAAAAAGGTTTTAGCAGGAAACTGGCATAGGACAATCGAGATCAATAGAATTTCAGATAGGCCAGGCTTGCAATCTGGCATAATAAGTACCTATAAGTATATGCGAGGTGTACAAACGCCTTTGAACTTCCTACGCTCTTATGTTTCCAATATGAAATTTCCTTTTGCTTCAAGTAAGCTCGGAGCAATAAGTGATATACGGAACCATTACGAGTTACGTGTTTCTCTATGTACGGAACAAACGACGATAATGGCATAGAATATACCACCCTCTACACTAACGAGATGGAGATAATGAACGATATCTTTTTCGCTTACTCGAAGAAACGGGGGAAATATTTTATCTTCATCAATATGGTCCGTTAATAAGCAACCTTTTGCACAAATAAGGAAAACTGCAGAAGCAGTATTGCCGAGATTATATTAAGTAAGTACTGCTCGACAACTCAAATAAAATCTTACATAGGTATGGCTAGCGACACAACCTTGCCTAATTTTCACCAGCTTTAGCAACTATCATGGGTGCCCTAAGACCGGTTGCTATAGTTTTACAGGGGGCAAACTAAAATGCGTTACACACTTACAGGGATGTTTCAGACAATCAAACTAAAAAACTTTCCCTATGGTACCCATACTGAAATATATGGGGGGGGGGGGGGGGAGGGACTGCTGTTCCATAAAGAACGTCGATCGCTACTCAATCAAGTGTATGGACCAAATGATTTTTTTCGCGATTTGTTGGTTCTATAATAAAAGTTGTTCAGTTTGATGGTCTATAGAACCTCCTTAGATATGTAACGTATTTAATTTTACACCCAGTATATGATTCGATGAGCCGGACACTTCGGCGTCTGAGCATAATGTCCCAGTTATCCCAAATAAAAAACAACAGCCGCTTCCTGAGCAGAGCAGTATTTTTCCATAAAAATTGACAGAAAAGTCCATCAAAAATAATTATCAAAATTGCTGTTACAGCGGGCGAAAACACGACGAGGAAATTGAACTATCAGAGCAGTTGCGTAGTAATCTGTGCTGACGTCATTTACCGTTTCGAATTTCAGATTTCTATCACTTTCTATCCAAATTGAAGGTTAACAAGGTGGTGAATATTACATGTTTGTACTTTTGCATAACTACATCCCATAGAGATCTAGAGAGATGCCAACCAACGCGCTGAGTACGAAACCTAGTGTCGCATCACCACCAAGTACCACGCGTTAGAAATTATTTTTTAGCTTGAATGTGCTTAGTATCCATTGCGGTATCAGAACTCAACCTTCGAATAATCTTTAGTACTACGCAAGCATTGTAAACTATTTACACATAATATCTCGACTGGCTTTCAGCCTAGTAATATATTGAATAATTACTGTCGCGAGAAATGTGTTCCGTTTTTGAGCATATTGCTGCGACACTGGCCCCGCCTCCTTTTCACATCTCCCTTTAGTTTTTGTGATCTGAGCTACATCCTTACATAAAGTACTCACACGTATCATTGCAGCCTATACAGACAAATCGATTGCCTTTCCTGACACGAATTTTTCTTGCCTTTTCAACATCCATAAGTCATTGTAAATTATCGTTTTGAAATGTAGCTTATTAAAATCAAAACATATAATTCCAACCTGAGGCAAGTTTGGGATCAAAATGTTATTTATTTAATGTAACCTTCTGTTGCTTTGATCTAGGCTGTTTAGACAACATACAATGCTCCATCATAGAAAGGTCTACCAAAGCATTAATCTTGGTCAAGAATCAAGATATCCCTCAACGTGGTTATTCTGGAGCAATGCCATTTTCATCTTAACACGTTCGCGGACAGTGACCGGCTATAGCAGTGATAACAATAAAAGATCTATTGTGTCTCGTTCAGTGTCCGCGAAAGTGTTAAAGAGCTTAGATTATATCGGTTAGTTACTTATGAAACGGGTGCCTCCGTGGTCTAATGGTTAAGAGCATAGGCTCTCGATACGGATGTCGTGGGTTCGATTCCCATGGAGGACACCTAGTGATATGTCACTTTGTGCGTTTTCCCCAGTTGGTTAGGAAATTGCAGGCTGACTCACCTGATTGTCTGAAAAGAAAGATGATTCCGTGCTTCGGATGGCACGTTAAGCCGTTGGTCCCGGCTACTATCTCTGGTGGTAGTGGTTGTTACATTGAAAAAACACGTCAGATACCGTAAGGCCGGTTTAAAAAATCTGACACCAGGGCTCTGCCCACACGATAAGAAGAACTTATGAAACGAGTTGCCAGTTTAAGTGGACTCAAAGCGAAGTTTTGTTTTCAGCTTAAGTCCGTGAGTGGTCTAACATGATGTCGTCGTAACGAGTGCGTCATAAAAATGTTGTCGTAATGTGTGTTTTTATGTTAATCATAAAATTAATGAGTTTCTTGTGGATAGCATTGTACTGCATTTTCGCCACTGACAAGTAGTTTCAGTGAGTAGGTATCTATCCGAATTTCAAGGATTGTTTTTGCTCAACCATACAGCTGAGAAGACATTGAGTTTCGTGGCAAGCTACGCGAACCGCGCGTGAACACCACTTGAAAGATAACGCTCATGCCAAAACTTGGCACGTGATTTCGTCCATACCAAATTATTCCTGTGATCTGACAAAATACTGTTCAATTTGCTAGATCCAAACATTTTGTCCGTAAATACAGTACACCATTTCAAAATTGAATTCCCTTCTGAGACGTAGTTGGAGCAAGGTTCACTTATTGTACATTTAGGTTTCAGGATAAAAAGCAGACGTCTCGAGGGACTCAGTATCCAAACCAGGTTTAACGATACCGATACGATTTTCGTCGTTATTTTTTTTTTGTTTTTGATTAAATTAAAGAAAATGCGATGATACCTATTTTTGCTCCAACAAAAAAAAAGAACAGCAAAATAACAATTTAGGTATTGCGATTGTAAAACCTTTTTTTGATAAGACCGCTTTATTTTTTTATTCCTTTATCTTTTCACTATATTTTATTTACTGTGTTTAGTTACTTATGTTGCGGTGTAAAGTCTCTAAATATTATTAAACAAAGTCGGTATCCGCGTGTCCTCATCTCATCATTTCTGTTTCTCCGCTTACTTCTTCTAAACCACGCAATAGATTTTGATATGGTTTTCACTGTCATTTTCTTCCGGAAGGTTTATGTGTATAATATATTTATTATAGATCCCACCCGGGGGGTGGTATATTTGATTGGTTTGATCGATTAATATTTTTTAGGCATTAATCTACAATTTATTCCCACATCTGTCTCCTATACAACAAGGATCAATAGCGGCGATCATTCACAACTAAACAATGAAGTCTGATGAGTCTGGGGGATTAATCTAATCTGTTTGTATTGTGTATCTTGTCATTTGTCAATCATTGATCGATGTAATCGATGTTGTATCCATTCTTGGCAACTCTTGGGTGATTTGCATTTTCTAAATCACCATCTCCTTCGCTTGAGAACGTCAACTAAATAAGCAAAGATTTTTTTTGGTCTTCGATAGACCAAAAAAAAAAATCTTCGTAATTAAGTATTTATATTAAAAAACCGGCTATGAATAGCACCATCCCATTTCCTTCCGCGGGTGTCGTAAAAGGCGACTAAGGGATTACTGAAGGATGGGCAGCAGCATCCTCTGGGTACACACATTGATTCGATCCAAGCCCTGCCAAGTGTGTCGATTATGGCAAATCCCCCCCATTTTGGGGGAGGCTTATGTCCAGCAGTGGACGTTAAATGGCTGATATGATGATGATGATTAAAAAACAACAAGAATCATCTAAAATTGAGAAAAAACACGTGTCGATGATCAACAGACAGCACACACACACACACACAGACGCACACAATACGTACTTTTACGTACATATAATAGTGTTGATGATGATCAATATCGGGATGCTAATGGCATCCCTAAAGCAGTTTACTTATTCGGAATAGTCGAAACGATGCCGACACGATACGCTGAAAAACTGTAAGTTAAACTATTGTTTAAATAGGTACCAAGTAACAGATGTGTTGGAAAAAAGATAATTAGTAAATAGAGCCCTTTTAAGTCATGGCAAGCAGTCGACTAAAACTGTGGTAGATGAGTAAGATAAATAACATTAATTTAGGTTTACCACACAGAAAATTATAGAGGAAGAAAAATAAAAATCCTTATTAAAATAAAAATACTGCAGCGACAGCTCTTGCCCCCCCCTGCCAGCTAAACGGTTGTTTCTGGATATGGGAAAAATCTACAGGGTGAAATTGATATCATTAGCATCCTTTTAAACTAAGAGTCTACCCATCAAACTGAACAACTTTTACTATGGGAGCAAACCGATCGCAACAAAAAAAATGCTGTTGCATACATTTGAGTCGCGAAAACTCGCGCGTCAACATAGTTTTCTGTGTTGTACGGGTTGTACCTATTATTTTTGCCTTTCTTTTTCCTAATTAGTGCAGTGTTATGTAAATAAATGAATAACGCTCACAGGCACATACATTGTAAAGATCCCAAGTAAGCACTATACGCTTTTTTATTATAGAAATCATACAACAACGGCACGAACATATAATATCCATCTATGACCGAACCGGGATTCGAACCCAGGACCCTGGTTTGGCAGTCCGGCGTGGATTACATCAACCGGGTCGTCTATTGTACCTATGTAAACATTTAGCGGAGGAAAGAGCACGATAGGGCGTGGTTTGTTTCCTTGGCTGAAAAGCGGGAAAGAAAGGCATGATCGGCTAGCAAACCCAACTGACAAAGCATACTCTAATTTTAGTTGCCGTACATGCGGCCGTACTTGTCGCTCTCGAATCGGGCTTTATAGTCACGAGCGTAAGTGCCACCAAGATGCTGCATAAATCATCTTTTTTTTTATGGAAAGGCCATTGATGATGATGTACATATGCAATTAAGTATTTAAAAATCTTTATTCATTATTGTTTTTTGAAAATCTAAATTTTGTAAAGCTTTCTATAGATTTTTTCTGTAAAGGGGTTTGTGTAACTTTATATCGAAAGGACTAATGGCGTCAATTTTTTTTGGAGCAGTCACCGATAATTTTTTTAACGTTACCTCAAACAAACATATATGACTAATAAAATTTGCTCTTAGTTATATCGAAGCCGAGATATATACAGGGTGAATGTTTTTGGACGGGGTAGTCGGGTAGGTACCTTAACCGTTGTAGCTACAGGAAAACGTTCTTAGAAGACTATACGTAAACAAGAGACTCACTCCGACAAAAGATTTTTTTATTGCGATTTCGATGTTGGTCCCATAGTGAAAGTGGTTCAGTTTGATGGTCTCAACAACCCCCTCAAAAGTTTGAAATGGTTATTTTCACGTTTAGTAACACTCTGTATATTACACAAACCATTTCACATCAGTAGAAATGCATTTCTAGACAACAACCGGCCATTTATTACAAAATAACAAAAATATGGCAAAGTTTTGTTTCATTATGAACGTTTATAGGCATGAATTGAACACTTAGCTAAAGACTCTCAAACATGACCCTACAGATTCTACCAACAGCAATAATAAAAAAGGATCCTGAATTTCGTAGTGACATTACTTCGGTATATTGCTGCCCTAATGGGGTAAGGTGTGTAAGTACTGGCCGTTAGGTCTCCTTTGTGTCCAGTAAATTGGATGTCCGCTACCTTTTGTATCTTAATGTTTTAGTGTTAAGGTACATATTAGAATAGGCCGTACGCTACACGGAGTAAATCAGAAAGAATGTTTATTGAATATAAAAAAGTGGGTATCCGTTACATCCAGAAAACACGATTTTTATCCATCCCGTCCCGACCAGCAGTGCTCGAGTCTACAGGGTGAAATTGATATCATTAGCATCCTTTAAAACTAAGTCTATCCATCAAATTGAACAACTTTTACTATGGGAGCAATTCGATCGGGGCAAATAAAAAATCGGCTGTTCCATACTAAACTGCAATCTCGACGCGCGAGTTCGCGACTCAATTGTATGCAACAGCTGATCCGATCGGTTTGCTCCCATAGTAAAAGTTGTTCAGTTCGATGGATAGACTCTTAGTTTAAAAGGATGCTAATTTCACCCTGTATATAAAGTCTCAATCATACGAATAAGGATACTTTTGAATTAACTTACTGCTTAATGCCTTGGCTGTCCCCTACACCTTCTTCTTCTTTCGTGTCAATATGTAGCCCAGTCAATTTACGGAGTTTTGTTAGGAAGGGGTATGTATGGGACTTTTAATCTGTAACAGGCACCATTTAGTGATAAAACTTATGATTTTTCAAAGCTTTCTAATTCGACAAAAATATTGTTTTCCGTGTTTGAAGTGTGTATAATGGTAAAACCTTAAAAAGGAGCAAAAAAAGTCGCAAGCAATGGTCGGGGCTATAGAGATCTAGAGAGATGCCAACCAACGCGCTGAGTACGAAACCGAGTGTCGCATTACCAACGATAGTAAGTATTTTGTTAGCTTGAATGTGCTCATTATCCATTGCGGTATCAGACCTCAACGTTCGAATAAGTAGGCCTTCAACCTTCACCAGGTCGTAGGTCCACTTTGTGAGGGCACAAGGACTGATCGTTTTAGCGATCTTTGACATTTGTCCAGCAGTGGACGTCTTTCGGTTGAGATGATGATAATAATGAATTCACCCAACCTTTTAACAGAATTAAAATATTTTTCCTGTCTTTTTACGGCAGGTAAGGATACTTTCAATGTCACATTTAAGCTTAATCCACATCTGCCTTTCATGAAAACTGACGGAGACGGACAGACCGGAGCTCTACCTGTCAATATAAGTTCTGTTCAATAGCATGATAATGTCAATATTAAAATAGGGGTTATTTCATCCCAATAAAATGCAAGGTTCCTGGATTATTATAATATTGTCCTCGCTGAGCTTGTTTCGTCCTGTCTCGTGGCCGTTGTGATGTAGATAGACCTTTACCCCAGCTCAGCTTTCAAACGTTACTTGACGACAGAAGTTGTCGAATGTGATTCTACTATTGTATTTCTCCCCCTATCACCCCTTTGCTTCCTAGCTCAGCTAAGGTGTACAGGCAGCCTCCACATAGGAATATCCGAGCAGGGTGGGTGTCGGCGGCGGGGTGTTTCCAAATATTCATTTATTGTTACCGATTACTTCCAACCCGAACTTGCGTGTAGCACGTCTAATACCCTTATACTGAATGGAATGAAAGCGATCAGATTTACCTCCTCAATTCGTTTTACATCACATCATTTAGGCTGGGCTGCTGTATGCTATCTCCTAACCTAAACACAATATGGGCTCGGACATATTTCTCTTTGTCTACAATTTACCTTTTGTATCTATATTTTGACAGGAGACATTGTAATTCTATAGTGATCCCGAATCTTTGTTATGTGCGCCCAGTCCCTTAGGTTCTGACCGGATCGCATAAATATTACCTTAAATTTGCATAACGACGTTTTCAACAAAAGAAAATTTTTGCCAATATTTCGCATGGGGCCTATAATGCGCACATAAATTTTGTTCGCGTTTACAATACAATGACGTTACAAAATATTTTTTTATATTGTGTTTTGTATAGGCGAGGTTAAATTTTTCACCTTCCGTCCACAGAAAATGGGCAGGTACTTTCATTGGAAAATTCAAAGGAACAGTTTTGCTATAAATTTTAGTATTGTTTTGGTAGAATCTTCCGAGAGAAAAAATCTAGAATAAACTTCCTTTGAATTAGAATCGTATAAATAAAAGTTTACCAATGTATTGCCTTTTGGTGTAGTCTGAACTTTATTTTTAAATTTCTTTATAGTCAATGAGGCTAAAGAGGTGTGTCAGAGTCGTAGCGTGCGGGGGTCCGTTGTCTCTGCCTACCCCCATGGGACATGTATGTATGTTTATTAGTATAGTTGTGGCAAGATTATTTTTTTGTGAAGATGGCACCGATAAAAACACCCGGAAAAGAACCTTATCACTTAAAAATCAGATGGTTTATAATAGACTGGAAATACACGGGCATCGGCCCTCATCTGTTAAAATGTTTGAAGTTTTGAGATAAATGGGACATAAGCCAAAGTACGTACCTATGACGTCACTGGACTGTGTCGCTGTATAAAAGGGTCATTAATGACCAATTCGTTGTTAGTTACTGACCACGTAGCTTGAATACTTGGTAACAATAGAGTAATACCAGGGACCGCAGTTGTAATGCTTAGTGGTGTAGCTAATAGCTGTCGGTCGACCACGTTTGGTTTGGCTTTCAATTAACAGTTTTAAGCTAACATATTTTGAAGAAGAAGAAGAAATACTATAGTATAGTACAAGATAGCTGCGTGATTATGACAGATGAGATCTGCTCGGATAACGTGACTTTGAAATGGCTACTAAATAATGACGATATTTTTCAAATATTGAAAGTATAAAATATTAGGTTATTAAAATTTTGATCACTCAAATATTTTCAGAAAGTGAAATAATATTTTCACTACGTCTGTGACATAAGTAACAGGATCGTAACTATTTTACGACTTTGACTTTTGACTTTGAGACGTAGCTAATTAATATAATCCAAATTAAAACACAGTGTTTTTGGGTATTAGTGCGTCCTTTTTTTATTTACCGCAGGCGCATTTTATACCCAGCCATTCAAATTATTAGTTATTTGTATTTCTAAGTAGAGGTATGTCAATAAGTCCTGCCTATCGTTTTATTTTTCCGTTCTAAAGGACCTGTAATCTGTTAAAAGGCAGATTTTCATCCAATAAAATAAATCATCATTTTCAGAGATTTTATGAAGCGGAATTATTATTTTATGATCCGATACATATTATCGCTCGAGACCTTATATTATCCACCCGTTTATATATCGGTCAAGTGGCTTTTAACAAATTACATTTTACAGTTGGGTGAACTTTAGCCTTATATGAGTTATGCTTTCTTTGAGTACTTTATCATCACGCTATTTATGATCGGCATTATTAAGGTTTTTTGTGTGAAAGGGGTATGTGTGAAGTAGGCGTCGTTTTTTTTTCGCGGCCACTGATGGAAGTACCATAATTTAGATGAGGTTACTAAAGGAAACAAACTTACTATGGAGCGCAAATAGCTAATGTCGGGGCTGAGATATACAGGGTAGAACATTTTAGACAGAGCAGTACGGTACTTAGAAGACTATTCTTAACTTTTTGCAAAATTTAGAAGTCCACCATTCCGCATTGGGCACGCGTGATGGACAACTTTTTTTTAACTGATTTCGATCTGCATAATTTTTATTAAAAGTACTTGCTTAGAGCTATTTCATAAATGTTTTCAGATTTTTTACGGCAGTAGGTAGGTATTTTATTTATAAAAACGCCTCATTTCCAACTTTGAGCGCAAATAATATCTCGAGCACTTGGCAAGGGTGATTTTTTCCGTTTTTTTACGACCTATCCAACGATGTCTACATCAATCGATGGGGTACTCAAAAGGTTTTTTTTTCGGTGTATCCACATGTCTTTCCTCATTGCAAAGTTTCTTTCAATAGGTGCAAAAATGATAGAGTAGTTGGGGCACAGTATAAGAAAGAGTATCTATTACTAGATACAGTAAGGACACTCCCTTCCTCCCACCAACTTTTTACCTCACCCCCTCTATCGCCCTCTGGTTACACGGCAGTTACCTAAGAAGACTTCAGGTTCAATTTCTTTGGTTTCGCATGTGCTGACGTCATCTTGTCAATTTCAATTTTTTGTATGCAGTGTCCGGGCTATGGTTGGGGTTAGGTATACCTACAGACAAATTAATTTGGACTAAACTATAAGGGTTTCTTTTTTGCGACTACGGAACCATAAAAAGAATAAATATAGGTACGTTGCTTTCACAGTACGGACCTATACTACCTAATTAATGCCATTAATTAACAAAACCCTCCGTTCGTTAGAAATATACAACGCAGTAACATAATTAACACTTAGAACATCGTATTCAGATACGATCTCATGAATAAGTTTAATTAAAAACTTTTGATTAGTCTTTACGTTCATTTCCGGATTTTTTCTTTGTCCGGGAAAATATTTCTTTGAATTTGGATTTTATATGTTAATTATTATAAATTAAATAATTTTACAGGTTAATTAAAAATAAAAACAACGAAACAGTACTTATAAAAAGAACTTAAAGATGAAGAAGGTCGTCGGGTGCATCCCCAAGAGACATGGTGCCAAGCATGCTGGTAGAGTTCTTCCTTCGATTTTAATAGTCTAACTAATTCGTTGACCAAGGAGCTGACAGCATTATGCGGGCACTACATTCTCGCCGAGAATAGCCGAGAACAAGAGTGTGGATGCCCTTCATTGTTCTCGTGGCCATAAGCCATAGTAATTTTCCTTGATAGTTCTCGCTGATAATTCTCGCGAGAGTGAAGTGCCTGCTCTACGGTCACCGGTGCGGTGGTTTCGTGGAGACACGTCGATAGCTCTTTAATACATTTTTTTGCTTCTGGAGCCCATGAACCATCAATTTTTAATATTATTATTATTAATATTATTATAAAAGTTTTCAATATTATTATTATTCATGAATAATATAATTGTAATGTTAGGGTTATAATACTGCAGATAGCGATCAATTATTTATTATTGTCTCTGCCTACCCCACCGCGAAATAACGTACTTATGTTTGTTCGAATAAGTTGTCACCGTTTAGATTTTGTAATGCAAAAAAAGGACACGTAAAACAAATAGGTAATAAGTTATTGTATTAGCAATTTTTGTAATGAACATGAAATAAATACTATAACTATTCTAACTTCTAAGAAAAATTGCTTTCTTATCAAAATGTTTTGGGTTAAATTGTGAAATTGCAGACAATTGTTTTATTATTCGGTTTAAATCATGTTTAAATTTGCTATGATGACGATTAAGATCCATTTCGGATATGGCGAATGCGAATCATTGATTGTACTTCGATTTTTGAAGTGAAACTTTATAGGAGGGCATTGAAATTCGGATACTTTTCGTTTGACGGAAGTTCGAAAAACCTTGATATCTGCGGCAGTTTTCTTCTGGTGGGTGTCCCCTGACTTTTACATTACTTTTTAGGCTGTTTTTTACGCGATTTCAGGGTCGTGTCGGTCGGCAACGAGGCATATTGCCTTTTCATACTAATTGTATAAAATCACTCAAAGCCTTTTCCATGTGACCCTTTATATAATATCATCAAAAAAATAGGAGTCGTAAAAAGAAAGAAACGGCGACGATGACGATGTTGAAAACGCGCCTGAAAAGGCCTTAAAAGGCCTTAAAAGAAAGTACACATTAAAAAATTCGCACTAAAAGTAACGAGCAACTCGTAGCTACCAATTTACTTCCCATTGACCCAGTTCATTTAAAACCATATTTCTTCTAAACAAAGGACCGAAAATCCTTCCATTCCCAACAATACAATGCGCTATTTAAAATGGCAGTTGTTAAATTACTGCGTTGTTCCATTGACTCATAAATCATTCTTCTGCCACTAATTGTGACGGAATAATAGAATTCGACTTCTATTATGAAACTTCTTAACTAAATTAAAAAAAAATTATATCTATCTCTAGGGCGATAGATTAGGCATAATTTTTGTATGTAATAAAATTATTTAAAAAACCCAACCAAATTACGAAGTTTAAAAAGCTCTTGCGGTTTCCTTGCATGTGCATGGAGTATCTTATCGTGCTGGTTTATAAGATTGTGGCGGTAAGATGCTTTGTCAAGGCCCATCAAATTATTTTGTATAACAAGTAAAAAAAAATGCATGCCATTTGCTGGTATGCTTGTCTACCGTACATTCTTTACCTAATTTATAATTAAGAGTGTTCTAATCTTTAAGGAAAACATTGTTCTCATAACAATATTTCAATTCTTCACTTTGATTCCTATCGATTCGACGATAGGAAACCAGGAATAAAACCACAAATGTATACGTTCATTTGTCGTTTACCGTAACGATTGCAAGACCAAAAGAGAATGGGTGCTATTTGTATGCATCCTTTGAGTCTCGATTGCTTACATTCATCACTGTGACGTCATCATCCATTTGCGCTATCCATTTTAAATCCCCTTTTCCGGGTTTGCAGGGACGTTGCAAAGATGTTCTAAACAACAGAAAATTTTGTTGCTATGGTTAAAGCGAAATAGGTAGGTAAGTACTTACCTTCTTATAAGTAACGGAATTATTTCTCATACCTGGGTGAAAAATTAAAAGCCTTACATATTTTAAAGGGTGAATCACAACGTAAAACTGAACAACTTTTACTTTGGGACCAACGTGTTGAAATATTTTAGTTTGATGGTCTGAAAAATATTGCACGCATTTAAGTTTACCCCCTCTGTGTAAAAGTCATACGATACGACTGACTCTATAGAATACAATTAACAAACTAAAACTTATACAAACTCGACCTTAAGCTATGTTTTTCCTTATCAACCTCTAGGTGTAGGTATGTTAAGAAAATATTTTTCTAAATCTGACCCCTTCAGTTGAGAAAATAGGGCTGGACGGTTGTATCGGAGTTAAGTGGTGAAGCACAGGTATAATTGTAACGTTAACACATAGAAATTTAATTTCGTTGCGAAATTAGGTTCGCACCTTCGCGTTAGCAGCTAGATATTGATTGTTTGGTGTTCTGTAACGGCAGTTTTGTCACGGAAATTGGTGTTACAAATGATGATTGCTACACGTAGTCAGTTCAATCAAAGCATCTGGGATCTCATTCTTGTAAGATTTGTGTGTCGCTGTCTGGATTCCATATAAAAAAGGTCGTAAATATTATAGAATCGCCCCAGGACAAGCTACCTTGCCCTTGAGTTTGGCCATGGATTAAAAAGACCTCTAATAAATGTAATAGGGAATTCTAGTCTAGAAACTTCAATAATTATTGGGTAACAATATTTAGTCTAGACTTTTATAATGATCACTAAAATAACTGTCTAAAATAATGTCTAATGTATCCTGTAGAAGCAGTTAGTACGAATGTTAGGTTATCTTTTTAGTTCTCCATCATCATAGCCATTAAACGTCCACAGCTGGACATAAGCCTCCCCCAAAATGGAGGGGATTTGCCATAATCGCCACGCTTGGCAGGCGGGTTGGCGATCGCAGTTGGATCGAATCAATGTGTGTACTCAGAGGATGCTGCTGCCCATCCTTCAGTAGATCCCTTTGTCGCCTTTTACGACACCCACGGAAGGAAATGGGATGGTGCTATTCATAGCCGAAACCACACGGCAAATTAATTTCTCCATAGTTTCATATTTTTTATGTTTTGTCCTTTGTACCTTAAACAGTTTTTAAAACGTGTTATCATGTAATTGGCGCTGTAAAATTTAAATGTTGTTGTTTTTATAGAAATTAAGTAATTTGCTGTTTGATAACCAATAAAGATATATTAAAAAATTAAAATACTTAATAATAGGTAAAAACATTTGCCCGTGTCTGACAATCGACCTCACACGTGGTTATTTCTAGTGGCAGCAAGGGCACCATGCCCTTGATGCCATGGATACAAAATATGCGTGAGTATTCACCACACAAATATTTGCAAATCCAGTGATTACAGTAGTACCAGGTATATAAGTCTTACCGATGTTGCGCAGTTGACGAATTTTAATAGCTCGCGAAATTATATTGACCAATCAGGATGTGCCACCTGCAATCCGTTTACGCTATCGGCTTATTTGTTTTCGCGCCCTTTTCGTTGCTATCCGACTTTGCACCCATTGATTACTAAATGACTTCGGGTTTTGTCGGGGACTCGGGCCTGCTGTGCGCAAACGAAGATTGACGAGCAGAATTATTTTCCTGGTCGTACTGTACCTCGGTTCGCATGGCAGGCAGGTTCCCTACTAACTAGCCGATCCGACCCCCAAAAGCCTTCAAAAGACTTCATATAAAAAAATAGCTCACTACTCCATATAAAAACTCTGAATACACCTCTGGATATCATGGGTACGTTTTAGCCGATACATTGTAACTGATGGGAATCTTGATTCGGAGACGATTCTATTTTGTTAAGCCCTCGGGAATCGACGGCTTTATTTATGGCTTATATTGACGTTACTGTTTTTTATGGGACTTGTGGTTTATGTGTTGGAAACAGTGTAGATTTATTCCGTGTTTTCTACTATTGATTAGATTCAATAAAATAAACAAAAAAGCCAGTCATAATCCAAACTAAAAAAAGTAAGTTAAAGCCTATAGGATCTAACTGCAGAACAAAGGCCTCCTCTGAAGAATGATTGTAAAAGGGAGCATATAATAACATACCTACCTGCTTGCCGATTACCTTCCTAATTGTACTAATTGTTTGATCAGCGATTGAAGATTTCATTATTTTTATCGTCTCGTCAGAAATATTTCGGTCAAGATACTTGGCGTGGACATAACACAATTATTCTATTCTGCATTAAACATTTATTCGTATACATCTAACAAGAAACATTATCTATCTATACTATTATAAAACTGTAACAGAAAGTTTGTCTGTACATTGAAGATATTAACAAAAAAAAAGTTACGATATGGTTTTTAGGTGTCCCTGATTCCATTTCACCAATTTTTGGATTTTTTGTCCGTCTTTTTGTTTGTGTGTTTGTTTGGGTGTTTATTTGTTTGTTTGTTTGAACGAGTATCACGCAAAAACAACTGAACCGATTTTGATGAAACTTTTTTTGTTAGATAGCTTATGATCTGACTTAAAATCTGGTATATAATTTGTGCGGACGAAGTCTCGGGTTTACGCTCGTTATTAATATTTTTATTTGGTTTTAATGCTCCTACTTACTTACCTACCTTCATTTGTCTGTAAATATACAATACACAAAGAACAATTAAATATGAACTGGTTATGCCAAATGAATGGAAATACACTTTAATGATAATAAAATAGCGGAAGATAGGTGACTAGCCTCTAGTACATGGACCTCATAAATTGAGCCCCCGTAGCCTAATTCACTTAGTCGCTTTCGCATGAGACGCGTGCGTGATTGAGATACTTTTTGATTTTAGGTGGAATGAAGGTACCAGAATGCCTTCGTGTGCTTTTACTCGCTGTACAAATCATTCAAAGAGAGAAAACAAAGAAGGCATTACTTTTCACTAGTAAGTACCTACATGAAAAACAGATCCATTGTTCGAGTATGTAATCACTATCACTACATAGTATAAAACAAAGTAGCTTCCCGATGTCAGTCCCTATGTATGCTTAAAACTTTAAAACTACGCAACGGATTTCGATGTAGTTTGTTTTTAATAGATAAGAGTGATTCAAGAGGAAGGTTTATATAATATAATTGTATAATTACAGTGGCATTGCACCCGTGCGAAGCCGGGTCGGGTCGCTAGTGCAAACTAAGTACGTCACCTATCTTCCGCCATTTTAATTTAATCAAAGGAAATATATATTAATATGAAATCCTTTAAAATGACATAGAAAGTGTCCCAAAAGGTCCCAATCCCAAAAAAAGAAATCTCATAAGCGTGTTATGTTATGACTTATGATAATTACGACTTTCTTTATTAGTATTTAGTCCACAACTTCTTCCCACTACTATAAACCCTGTGAAAAGAGTTATATCTGCAAGATTTAATCGTAGCCACTGTCCGTACCTCATTGTCTTCGTAGTCTATCGTGAATACAGTCTGAGGCCGGATTCGACCAAACTTTGATTTATAGAAGAGTAACAATACAAGGAACAATTTAACTCCTAGTGTTTACTCCGAAATAACTTCACCGGTCTTCTACAGCTCAAAACCGATACTAAAAGAACGCATATACATAATCCACCTAAAGAAAGATGTCATTTTATCCGATTTATTGCAATGTGAGGTTATACAGTTTTAATTTGATAAGTTTCTTTTTATTTAAATTTTTTTAATTATGTGAGATTGACATTTCATTAGTCTCGTTATAAGGTTACACCGTCAAAATTGGCGGTGTAAAATTTACTCTCAACTTATTCATAGATTAGGGTTAGTAAAACGCAAAATCAGTTTATTCGAGAATAACCGGCGACTTAATCTAAGAATAAAATTTACTCGCGTTAGGTCGAATCGGGCCTTAGTCTATCGTGAATTCAGTCTAAGTGAAACACATTTTGTATAGCGTTTATCTGCCCGCAGAACCCGCACCTAATGGATGGGATCCCATAAATACATTGTACCCCTCTTTTCATTAACCATCAGTCTAGATACTTTTCTTTTAGGAAAACTGGAAGAGAATTTTCAAAGGGTCTGTTTAATTCTTTTTTTAAAAAGAACCTTTCCATTTATTAAATTCTTGAGAATGGTTTTTATTTATCGGTCTTTCGGTTTTTGGTTAAACTTTAAATTGTTTTTTTTTTTCAATAGATAAATCTCTTTTTTTTTTAAACGTCAGCTGCATTTTGAAATGAAGGTTTAGATTCATTAATAATTGCTGTCGAATCGCATTTCGTCACCGTTTAAAAAAATACTCCATTCCATGTCCATTTATTCGCTGACCAGGAAAAAATTTCGAGCGATCCGTTAGTGAGGCTATGGAAATGCTCTATCTATCTATGTATAACGTTACGACTCTTTCCTAGTGGGGTAGGCAGAGACCTGTCCCTGTAGTCAGAGTTTGATTGAGATTGAGTTTGATTTTCGATATATCTCTACCGTTTCGGTCCAAACTTCATTGTAATATATAGTGAGATAAGCACTGCCTGCGTCAGTACTTCCGAGAGCCTACAACCCGAATTCCTTTAAAGTACGAGTGAATAGGCTTCTTCTGGGTAAGCTCGCTACATCTTCGACCCCATCTTCGTCCTGAGGACTGGATTGAGGTCAAGAGTAAACCCATACGTAATATAAAAAGAAAAAATAATAGAGTTGACATTGGAACGAAAACGTTCACGCAATTGCGAAGTTCGAATGTCCGGGTAGTGGGCCTTTTACTTTTACTACGATCCTTACAATATTTAAAGGGGTGCCTCAGACCATCAAACTGAACAACTTTCTCTATGGGATCAATATCGAAATCGCAAAAAAAAATCTTTTGTCCCATATATATATTTCAGTCGAGTTATTGGTTAAACTGCCGGCCCGGTAGCACAGTCTGTACTGAACCTGCCTGCTGTGCCGAGGGTCGCGGGTTCGAATCCCGCAAGGGACAAATATTTATATGATGAATATGAATATTTGAGTCATGGATGTTTGTATCTATATATGTATTCTATATCGTTGTCTAGTCATCATAATACAAGTCCAGGTACTTTAAATGTGACTAGATAATTTGTGTGACAATGTTCAAGATATTTATTATTATTATTTATTATGTTTGCAGTTTTGCATGGGACAGCGGATTTTTTTCGCGATTTCGGTGTTGGTCCATCTACCCAAAAGTGTCAGCATATTAAGTAAGTGTCCCATTAAATTTTACACCCTGTATATTAGTCCAGTCATAGTCAGGAGTAATTATAAATGGGACTTTAAAACTGTAACCGGCACCATTTAGTGATAAAAATACTATCATATCATACAATAATAAAAAGATATTTATTAAAAAATCGCACGTAACATAGATATTAAAAATGTATCTCCCAGAAGGCTTTTAACTGAATAATATTAATACCAATGCACTCACTTTAATTAGATTTACGAACATTTCAGGTGTTAATAGTAACAATAATGGCCAGAAACCACTACGAGTTCGCTACATCTTCAACCCCATGTTTGTCCTGAGGACTAGATTGAGGTCAAGAGCAAACCCATCATTTAAAAAAAACCGCACTAGTGCGGTAATGTTACTTTTTTTTCTATAGTCTGTTTTTAAATCTCAGCAAAGAGTTTTTATGTAAAAAAAATCAAAATTTTTTTCTGAATAAATTAATCTGTTTTAGTTAAAATATGATAAATAAACGCTTCATTTCATCACACAATTTATTTTAGTTAATAAATTAACATTTATTTGTGTTATAAATACATAAATAGTAAGTTTTTAACATTAGATTGTTTGCAACAAAATGTCGTTGGTTGAATGTCGGCCAGTCGTTGCCTCTTTGACCGCCCGCGCGCGCGTATAGCTAACTCGAAAAAAAACCAGCCATAGCCCAGCACCGCCATTTTCCAAAAATATTTGTCTAAAATAGTTGTATTTTAGGAAATGTTATTATTTTTCCTCGCAAGTTTGTTGAAAAACATCGTATGAAACGCGCGAGCGTTGGTCATTACAGCCCTCGGCTGGTATGCATCACTCGCCTGGCGGCTCGTGCTGCAATCCCGCCTCGGCTGTAATGAGCAACTTTGCTCACTTGTATCATAAACATAATGTACTAATATTCTCGATGACCACAATATTATGACATTTTTAAAAGTCAACAGCTAGTATAACAATAATAATAGCATAGCATAACAGAAGAGTCAGAACATCCACGTTTCATTAGCAGTAATAATAATTTCTTTACAAGTTGCAAAGCAATTATTTGGAATGACTGTAACAAAACAAATCTGGCGCTTGTAAAATCTTGAATTCCGTAATCTGTAGTCTTCACAGCCTGCCTTCTTTTCACGGCAATTACTCCAGCCTATCTTCATAGCTGTTTTATCTTCTTTTGTGGTTGCTAAAACATCTTGTATTTTATTTCTTCCGCTTGTTATTTACATCTGGTTAAATTCGTTTGCTGATTTTAAAAGACTCGTGAAATTATCCAAATTGCCTAGGACGAGCCGAATTATCACATCTTTCTGAATGAAAGCGTCCTAAATGGCAAATTCAGCACCAATTACCCAATTTCCTAACTTTAATTTTTAAGTGTAGCGATCAAAAGAAGCAATGGATGCCGAATCAGCAGGAAACCTTAGGATAATCTAATGCGCGATTAACTTACTTAAACTACGTACTTAGGAAAGATTTTTTGCAAGTTGAGGCGGTTTCGTTTGTAGTTAGGAAGTTTTGTGACCTAACATTTCTTTCTATAACTTTGGGGTTTCGGAGATAAGTCCGAATGAAGCCAGACACTTCAATTTATTTTTCCCGTAGGTACATTTTAGTTCTCGCTTTCGAAGAAATTGGAAGTCTTTAAAAACTTCTTTTGGTAGCGTTCTTGTGAATAAATCAGGGTTGCTATTACAATAAATTGAGTTGTTGTATTGTAGCCTAGTTTATGAATACCAAATAGGTGCTACTTAACAATAATTATTACTGATCATTCCGTCAACAAGGATGGGCAGTAGCATCCTCTGAGTACACACATTGATTCGATCCAACTGGGATCGCCAACCCGACTGCCAAGCGTGGCGATTATGGCAAATCCCCCCCATTTTGGGGGAGGCTTATGTCCAGCAGTAGACGTTAAATGGCTGATATGATGATGATGATTATTCCGGCAACGAACGAATCACTTCTCATTTGAGAAATTTATTCGATGGTTTAATAAACGTATATTTTATTTGAAGGGAAACTGATATACTGAAGCATCATGTTAGTCGGGTCAGTCTCACGTCAGTTTTACGGTTTGGGATTTTCCTTGTAGTAATTGATTTCGTCTTGTAGCTGTGTCTGTTGCGATGGATTCCCTCTTGTGACAATGCCTGTTGTGATGGATTTCGATCACAAAGAAACCTTAGGCGCCTCGCTCTTACATACGACACGCAACTGAAGAAATGGAGTGGTTTTGTGAAGAATGAATGGTATAATAGTAAATTCTTTGTGAAGGAAATTCTGTAGGTATATTCTGAAACAGCTAGTGTATTCCAGAGGAGCTTTAAGATATTCGATATTCATGGCTTGAAGTTGGATCCCAATTTCGATATTGTAAGAAGCCCCACGTTGCCTTCGCTTCGCACACATGACGCTTTACAACAACATACTTATGAACATCTAGTACATGAAAACTAAATGGAAACACTCGGATGTGAACAACAAGTAATGCAACAAGCTTTCTTAAGAGGCATTTTACCACCCAGTGACGTCCTCATCATACTCTTAAATGTTCTGTTTAAGATTTTTCAATCAAGAAAATATCAATTTGCCTAAACATTATTTTACACAATACTTTTATATGTTTGAAAAATTCTACTTACAAAAAATTAGAAGATTATTAAGAATTAATAAATATTTAGTAATTTTACGACGCCAGTTCAAGACCAAATATTATTCTCTCGTATGTTTCCAAAAACATAAAAAGTTTTCATTGAGGGCCACTGTACCTGTACATATTACTTCGATGAAAACATACAGTTTGAAGTAAATTTCGCGGCGCTCTCACTGTTTACGAGATGGAAAAGAATTGAAATTAAGAATTGAAAGAAATAAAAACATTATTCTAGCATAAGTAGGAGTCAACGACGACATTTCATCTGGTTACCACACGCGATATAATTACTTCCTAACGTATCCCTAAAAACTAACCTTAAAAAACGTAACTATCAAAACTTCATGTCTGTTTTTAGGCATCTTCCTTATTGTTGTGTCCAAAATTAACTTTCTATAACGTCAATACAGATGGACGGAGGGACACAAACAAGTCCATTAAGTGTTATGTTTTTCCAATTTTCTTACGGAACACTTTATAAACACACCAACAATTTTCTTGTTTAGGTATCTCAAATACGGTACACTACAGCTAGATATTTTCAGTTACCTAGACTAGAGTACAGCTTAAAGTGGTTAGAGATGAAAGCATTTCTCGACACATTTCCGCTAGCTGAAGACCTATCCAGGCACTAATTTAGACTTAAATTAAGTGGAGTATTGGATGCAAGAGAGGATGCAATTTTTATAGAGATGTGCCAGATTCAGAAATTTTGTTATGGGGGCGATTTATACGGTAACAGACATTCTACATATACCCATGCTTGTATCTTATAGAAGGCAAGGCAGCGACAATAGAATGCCACTTGTTATAGGATCCTAACAAACATCTCTCGCTTCCTTCATCGTCTTTGCATACTTGCAGGAATGAGGAATTATTAATCTAAACTATTATAAAACTGTAAGAGGAAGTTTATCTGTACATTGAAGACATTAACAAAAAAAGAAGTCACGATAATATTGTTTATAAGTATCCCTGATTCCATATCACCAATTTTTGGTTTATTTGTCTGTCTGTTTGTTTGTTTGTTTGTGTGTTTGTTTGTTTGTTTGTTTGAACGAACATCACGCAAAAACTATTGAACCGATTTTGATGAATATTTTTTTGTTTGATAGCTTATGATCTGACTTAAAAATCTGGTATATAATTTTGGCGGACAAAGTGGCGGGTTAACGCTCGTATTTAATATTTTCCAGTTGTCTGAAGTGTACATCGCATAACTCATAAGCCTCCTATTAAGAATTGAGAAAGAGAGTGAAACATCCTCAACTACATGGATTGGACGAAGGAAATAAATGGTCAACTGGCGGTAAGTTTTATTTATTATAATATTTAAATTAGTCTTCTGAATTAACTACCGTAATTATAACAACTTTTTTCATGCCTTCCGAAGCATGGAAACAATCATAAGGTAACTTTCCATCAAGGAAGCGGCAACCCATCCATAATCGTACATTGGGTTCATCATCATCATCACCTGTAATACGTCTGCACTGCAGAGCACAAGCTTCCTCTCAAGAATAAAAGGCCTATTACATTATGCTACCGAAAGCATGCAATTTGAAGTACATCGCTTCTTCAGTGTATTATGTTTTAAGTTTATATTAAACTATCCGGTCGATAAACTTCAAATTGCATGCTTTTGGTTGCATAATGTAATAGGGCTTTAAGGTTGAGGTGCAAGGGTTGGCTTTGTTTTAATTTGAATCGTTTTAAAAACAGAAATTATAGAGCTTTTGTATGCGCTACGAGAGTTTCAAAGATAAATAATCGAACCTTGGTTCGGTCCTGCACAGAGTTAGCAGTCTCGATAATAACAGGAACGGCCAATTTACTTCACGACAACAACATTCCCTGTGGTGGGAAAACGTTCTTTTATTCACAATCTTCTATTTTGATAACACATTAACATTAGGTATGCACTTTAGGTAATAGAAATAACTTTGTAACGCGCGAGTCGGACTCCACGGCTAGTTTAAAATTATGGCCCATATCTACTAATAATATAAACTAACAACCGCCTTATAAACATTTTTTTTATGTTTAGGGCTCCGTACCCTAAGTTTGAAAACGGGACCCTATTTCTGGACCGACGGCCCTGAAGCACAGTCTGTAGTGAACCTGCCTGCTGTGCCGAGAGTCGCGGGTTCGAATCCCGTAAGGGACAAATATTTATATGATGAATATGAATATTTGTAACCGAGTCATGGATGTTCATATCTATATATGTATTCTATATCGTTGTCTAGTCATTATAATACTAGTCCAGGTACTTTAAATGTGACTAGATAATTTGTGTGATAACTTCCAAGATATTTATTATTGTTATTTATTTCTAAGCCTTACGTTGTACGTCCATGTGTCCGTTCTAACTATTTAGGGCTGTAACTTTTGAACCGTGCCTAATAGCTAGACAGTTGAAATTTTCACAGAATATGCGTTATTACGGCGTATTTGTCAACATATAATAAAAATGACAAGCAGTTAAAAATTAAGGGATGTACTCATACAAGAAACTTATTTTTATCTACTTTTTTTTTTCTCGCTCTATCGTAAAAACGGTATTACATACAAGCGTCAAACTTGGTGTGATTATAGAACAAACTCTACAGTATAATAACAAATAATAAAAATCGGCCAAGTGTGAGCGCTCTTACAGACGAGCGACACTTTATGTCGTAGAGGGTCGCGCGACAGTCGCGCGTCTCACGGCGACCATAAATTCTATGAGCGCGACTCTCTGCGACCCTATGCGACCGCAAAGTGTCACCTCCGCCAGCGGGGACAGCCGCGACCTCTGCCCACTCTTTTCAATTCTGGCGCCTACAGACGCTACAGGCCAATCGCAGGCCGCTTCTCACCTATCCCCGCTACCCAATCTGCCGCGTAGCCCCAGTAACGTCCTATGCCGAGGTCCGTACCCCTCTCGGTGCCCCTAGGTCGGTTGGTTAAGTTCATTCATTTGGCTCGGTAGACCCTTCGTGGTCCCTCCAATAGTCCGCAGTAAAAAGCAGTAGTTGCTCCCTGAGCAGAGCTGTAATAGTCATTTAAAAAAAAAACAAAGTGTCGCTCGTCTGTAAGAGCACTGAGTCGGTCTCGTGCTAAAAGCCCCGGAGAAAAAAATAGTTTTTGTATGTTAATATGTTGTGTGGTGGTGTGGTACGGAACCCTCTCGGTGCGCGACTAGCCAGACCCGCACTTGACCGGTTTTATTAGCTTTGCCATAGTCGCGTATATATCTTATGTTATATATATATAGGGATGAGTAATTTGTATCAGCTGTCTTATCCGTGAAGTTATTCCAGTCAGAAATGTTTAAGGTCTGTTGGCATAGATTTATTAGTATATACACAAATTATATACCAGATTTTAAGTCTGATAATAAGCTATCAAACAAAAAAGGTTTCATTAAAATCGGTTCAGTAGTTTTTGCGTGATGCTCGTTCAAACTAACAAACACACAAACAAACAGACAGACAAAAAATCCAAAAATTGGTGATATGGAATCAGGGATACCTAAAAACCATATCGTAACTTGTTTTTTGTTAATATCTTCAATGTACAGACAAACTTCCTGTTACAGTTTTATAATAGTTTAGATTAGATCATAGGGTTACTTAACAGACAATTTTTTTTACGAAAATAAGAACATTATTTTGGGTTCTTTTCCAAAACTCAAAAGGTTTTACGGCTTTTACTTCTATATTATGCATATTTCTATAACATTTATATTATTTCGATAACAGCTAAATATATATTTAATTTTGATTGATAACCTTACCTGCATATGTTTTAAATAACATAAATGTCACATGTATTTACTATGGCTTTGAGGAGGTTCAAATATGAGGATCAAACAATAATAGAATTGGACGCCTTATGGGGCGTCGCGAAAAAAAATCAGCTGTTCCATACAAACCTCCTCGACCTAAATGTGTGGGACAGCAGATTTTTTTTCGCGATTTCGATATTGGTCCCATAGAGAAAGTTGTTACGTTTGATGGTCTGATCATCTCCTTAAAATAGTTTCATTTTGATGATTCTTTTTGTTGGAAAGAAGATATTCCAAGGGTGGTACCATATAAGGAAACCAGGATCTGATGATGGCATCCCAGAGAAATCGAAGGGAACTTTTGAAAATCGTATTGCTGGCTAGTGCGTTTGTTAATTTAAAGCACTACTATTAAATTGAACCAATGAATTCACCACTGAAAATTGTGAAATAAACAAAATTTTAACAAAAAATTAAAACCGCTTTCAAAAAATCTAAAAAGTAAAAAATAATATTACACCGATGATGACTTCTTCGTTCGCATCATAAGAACATCAATTTGTTTTATAGAAGTCAGTGTCAAGAAAAGCCAAAAAACTAATGCAAGCCCTGTCGCGAATCGTACCGGTTTGACAGTGGCTTCGATAAAACAAATTAATGTTCTTATGATGCGAACGAAAAAGTAATCGGCTGCAATATAATTTTTTAACTTTTTAGTTTTTGTGAAGGGGTTTAAATTTTTATTAACACCATCAATATCTTTATCCTCTATTGACCAACTTTAGGAGTGCAGTTTTTGTCAGAACTCTTTAGGATTATGTGTAAGAACAGAAACCTAGAGCGAGCGAAGCGAGCAATCGAGAAATCGCAAATTCTGTTGCGCTCAGCTGTAGTGGATACATCTTAGCCGCTCAGCTTCTCCGCTCTTCTCTACTCCATCCATCATTTCCCACCATCCATTCACAATAATTAATTTAATTTTTTTTATTATTTATTTCTAACAAGACACAGTATATTACACAGATACAATTTATACATAATATCTTACTGAAAACGTGTGTTTGTAAATTACTAATCAAATAGCATTATTAACTTGGAGCTCTGATTTTATGAGGTCAAAAACAAATATCTGGGTAATGCAGGAAATATTAAGAAGCACTGCCATAATTTTTCCTTTACAGTTCTAAATATATCGATACTTAATTTTTTTTTTACATTATTTAACCAAACTTCATAACCCAAACTGTTATAATTTAACAAAATATTTTTTTAGTGTTCTATTCTATTCTATTTTTATTAAATGGCGTTTCCTTGAAGATTTCGCCAGTATCAAGTGTTGAAGATATTGTTATAATTCAAGTTAACGTTCATTGTACGGCAATTGATATGGCGATCTCAAAGCCCTGTTTTTATACAAAAACACACACCCGAAACCGCCATAAAATGGCGGAGCCGCGTGGCTACCTAAATCGCGAGCCGAACGAAAGACTACTACTCGAGAGACCTCTAGCCACGCGACTCCTTTTTTTAGTGTAACGTAAACGAAGAAAATAATACTGCAGGCGTTAACAAATTACATGACATGATACAGCAAAATGGTAATTGTTCTCACTGAGCGACTAATTTAATATGCCAGAGTAATGTAGCCTTAATTCTGTACGAAGTAGAGAACCTTTCAGACTAACTAATGTATTTAACACTAGATGTGGAGGAAGTAATACTCCTTTGTCATATTTTACGTCTTAGATGCTTAGAAATAAGGTTGGTTATTGAACGTGAGTGATACAATACCATTTTAAGATTCGTTAGTTTTCTAAATTGGCTACTTAGGTGGTTGCAGAGGGGTCAATTTTATACAAAACTTTGACGCAAAATACGCGCAGACGGTATTTATATAAGTAACTTTGTATATATGGAAAAATAGTTTAGAAAATCTAGATGCTGCGTCACAAATAACATTTGCAATTTATAAAATAATTACGAAGATGGCTTTGAAATTTTTCATACAAAATTTTAAAAGCTTTATATCTTCGTTATTATATTATAAATTGCAAATGTTATAAGGGGACATAATTTTCATGCCGTATTTTTGTTTACCCTTTCAACCCCCCGATTTTGCCCACTCCACAAATATAAATATAAAGCAAACTGAGTGATTATAAAGCAAAATCTACAGAATAACAATAAATAATAAAAGCCTGCCAAGTGTGTGTCGGTCTTGCGCTAAAGGTCCCGGTGAAAACCAAACTTTTTTGTAAGTAAGTCATTATTTTGTGTAGTGGTGTGGTACGGAACCTTCGGTGCGCGAGTAGCGTTCTCGTCTAGTAAATTTGGAACTGTTGCTGACGAGATTTTTTTTTAATTTTTGTACATTTCTAAGCTCAAATTGGCTCTTAAATACTATACCGAAAAAAATCAATTAAATTAAATATTAGTGCCGTCTCAAACCGTAAAATAACTGGGCTAAACTAAAATGCGCCTTATGGCAATGAGCGACTATTCACTCCTCGGTGCGGATCTGCCATCAAGCGTAGGTACCTGAACCGTGGAGTGAGACAGGCCTGCTCTCACCCTTATTCGTAAGAGAACTCCCCACCGTGGGACTCCACAGCCTACAACTTACCTTCTGCTCGCTGCGACAAGCAAAAAATCAAGAGCGCTGGAAGCATAATATCGTTTTGCTAGTAATTGGTGTAGGTAGAAGAGAAATAATTCACTTTTATGCGAGCAGGAAAATGCTGTCAAGGGACGCTTAGTAAGCAACTTTGGGCAATTCTTACCTTAGGCCATTTTATTCAATAAAGCCCTCTTTATGGGCACGCGGGACCAAGTTTTGTAACTAAAAATTTATAGCAGAGATTACACAGTGGAAATGCAAGTTTTTATGATCGTTTTAGTTTTGTAGGGCTGCCTAGGATATGACGTTTGTATTTATTTTATCGTCAAAACCGCCAAAAAATGCCAAATCGAAAATCAACAATGACTTCAATGTGTAATTCTTGTTTTTTGGAAATATTGTTTGTTTGCGGAAATAAAAAATAAGATTGAGGGCAACACTGGAGGCACGGTGTGCTTACCAAAAAATATTAAAGTTGACGCATTACATGCATTGACGTCACGAAAACTCTTCCCCCTTCTTCTTCTTCTTATCGTGTGGGCAGAGCCCTGGTGTCAGAGTTTTTTCAGACCGCCTTACGGTCTCTGACGTGGTTTTTATGTAACGACTACTACCACCAGAGATAGTAGCCGGGACCAACGGCTTAACGTGCCATCCGAAGCACGGAATCATTTTTATTTTCAGGCAATCGGGTGGATTCAGCCTGAAATGTCCTAACCAACTGGGGAAAAACGCACAAAGTGACATTTCAATAGGTGTCCCCCGTGGGAATCGAACCCACGACCTCCGTGTCGAGAGCCTCTTCCCCCTGATAAGTATTATTATGTATTGTACCTAACAACCAAAATGCGCAGACTTTTCATTTTTATCACCAGATCATAACTTCAATAACCTTACTCATCATTTTCACTCGCCTTATGTACCCATTAAGAGGGGGTTTGTAACTTCATTTTATTCCCTAACATTATGTAGTAGGGATGTACGCAATCGCAACGGATAATCCTTGCTATTTTCGATATCCGTATCGCAATTTAACTTTGCGAATTGCGGATGTGCGTGACTTTTTGTAGCGATCCCTTGGGATTGAGAAATTTATTATTCTAACAATGTGTAGTGGCGGCTCTTTTCACACGTTTTGTTATATGGTCGTTTACAAATTAAAGAAGTCAAGTTGAAAAAATCCAACAGACAAAAGAATACCTATACCTACAGAGTGTAGAATTCTTCTTCTTATCGTGCGGGCAGAACCCTGGTGACAGAGTATTTTTAAAACCGCCTTACTGCCTCTGACGTGGTTTTTATGTAACGACTACTGCTACAACCAGAGATAATAGCCGGGACCAACGGCTTAACGTGCCATCCGAAGCACGGAATCATCTTTCTATTCTGACAATCAGGTGATTCAGTCTGCAATGTCCTAACCAACTGAGGAAAAACGTACAAAGTGACATATCACTAGGTGTCCCCTGTGGGAATCGAACCCACGATCTCCATGTCAAATGCTCTTATGACCACTAGACCACGGAGGCAGGCAGTGTAGAATTAAATAGGTTACATAATCCGAGAACGACGCAGATTACTGTCTAACTGTCAGATTACTGTGTAAACTAAGAGCTAACATGCTAGCGCGCAGGTTTGCCACAGATGTTCTGATACCTACAGTTAAGGTAACATATTCTTTAAAGCATACTGCACTTCATTTTACTTTGGTAGCCTTTGGATTAGTTTCACTCAAAATTCATAGAATGCTCTGCGGATCCAGAAGTTACCACAATGCTTTCAGGGAGATTATATAATGCTCACTGATGGGACTTAAGGGACCAAGCAACAGAGAAAGCACAAGAAAACTCTCCATTTATTTTTGTCGAGTCGATGTTTTCTATTTTTATTTATTTATATCAAAATATACAAATGTCGAAAAAAATACATCCGTAGTGTAATAATAATAACTCTATTACGTAGCTCGTAGGGTTGACCTCAATTTTACGATGCATAATTGTTAATTCTGAACATAGCTCCTTTAATTAGGTAACTGTATCTCACACGCTCGTGGAATTAATTTGATGGCAACCTAAAATTAATGTCTTTTGGCTACCCCTGGAAGTGTATTAATTATTTCATTTGATGATTACAAAAGGTGATCCGAGGTTAGTCCTTTTGAAAAACGTTATCTACATGTTTACTTTTTAAAAGTGAACGTTGCTACAATAGCACGCTTTAAAAGGAAGTTGGTGAGTTGTAGCTTAGTTTCAGGGATTATAGTTTTGAGTTTATTTATGTCATCATCATCATCAGCTTATCATCTGCTAAAAATAGGCCTCTCCCAAGGCGCGCTACAAAAATCGATCCTCGGTCTTCCTCAACCAGTCGCTCCCGTACCTTTTTTAGGTCGTCGGTCCAGCGGGCAGCACGGCGTCCCACACTACGCCTGTCTGTCCATGGTCTCGACTCTAGAACTCTGACTCCCCATCGGTTGTCGGTTCTTCGGTATATATGACTAGCCCATTGTTATTTAGCTTGCTAATTTTCTTAGCTATTTCAACCACTTTAGCTCTTTGACGTATTATATTCCTAAAAAGATCTCTCAGAGAAACACCGTCCATAGCTCACTGAACTAGCTTGCTGGCTAGCATGTTTACTTATGTGTGAATGCATAAAGAACATAATCTACGGCGTGTCAGCAATACTATAATTATGCAACTTTCCTTAAGGAACATGAGTCGAAAGTTTTTCACTTTCATTGTCTGAATACATCCTTAAAGTTATGTTAGTAATAAAATACTAGAGTACAAAATTACTAATCGAATGGTCTAAATAACAGGCCAAAGTTAAAGTATATACGAACATTCACTTTCAGAAAAACAGAATGATTTATTCCGCTTGACTTCTTTGCTTCAACATTTCAAAAACATTCTGTATTCCAACTATCCATTGCTATTCTCTCGATATTGTATTTTTCTTTGAATCTGATGTATTCAGTCATTCAAAAGTTCACTTTTGGATACCAGCACCAAATTTTAGTATGTTGTTAGGTATGTTCTCTAGACCCCAAAACTGTCGGGAGACAGTCTTTGAGGTGTCAGGTTCTTCAGTTACTTCATTAATTTTACGTATGGGATTTAAAAAAAAATGTTTTAAAACCTATCGTGTGTGGTATCAAATGAAAGGGCTTTATGATCCGGTTCTAAAAATATACTACACCATTACCTGTCAGCCTCTTTTAAAAAAAGAATACGAAAAGTATTTTCAAAACATATCAAGTTTGGGTTCCTCCAGGTAGGAAACGGCTAAGTAAATTTTTGTCAAACATACGCCAAATGACTTATAATATCTTCATATCAAACGTCGATAAAGCAATTTCAAAAATGTTTATGTTTACTATTTTTTATAATATTTTTTATTATTTTTCAACTTTATATTTAATGAAAAAATTTATAAAAAATAGTAAACATAAACATTTTTGAAATTGCTTTATTGACGTTTGAAATTAGGATATCATAAGTCGTTTGGCGTATGTTTTACAAAAATTTATTTAGCCGTTTCCTACCTGGAGGAGCCCAAACTTGGTATGTTTTGAAATTTTTTATGGATTATTTTAAAACAATTGGCTGAAAGGTAATAGTGTAGTATATTTTTAGAACCGGCTTATATAGCCCTTTCATTTGATACCCCACACGATAGGTTTCAGAACACAACATTTTTTAATCCCATACAAAAATTTTATGACGTCATAACTGGAGACCCTGACACCTTAGAGACTGTCTCCCGGTAGTTTTAGGGTCTAGAAAACATACCTAACAACATACAAAAAGTTGGTGGTGGTGTCCGGAAGAGTACTTTATTTCCATTAAGGCAGTGCACTATAGGCCCGACACGGTGGACCGACGACCTTGTGAAGGAGGTAGTAAACTTCTAATATTTAAGTGAGTACTTATTAGGTAATAAAAGTATATAAACTTAAATACTAAATCATACCCTTGTCTTGCCTCATAATTATAATTTAACAGCTAAGTTAAAATAAACACTGTTTCGTTAAAATGAAGCAAAATGTATTTTTAAGACTGCTGCTGAAATAACTTTTGTTTATTTGAACTTTCATTTCGGTCTTATTTTGATCACGAGGAGAAAGCTTTTGGTAAACAAAGGCCAATACTTTCTTCTTTCTACGAAGAACCGTAAATTTAAATTTTAAAATATGATTTTTGTTAAAAAACTTATGAATAATATTCTACTTATACGAATAAGCAAATATTAAGTATAGGCTGTTTATTGGTCGATATAGGTAATAGAGAGTAAAAAAGAAAACATAGTGTGAAAAATGTATTTAGCTTTTGTTGTTTTCTCTAATTTTCTTCTTTTTATTTGTACTGGAACAACAATCTGGTCGCCTGAGATTTAATCCGTGCCTAATTATTAGAAAGACCGTACGTTTCAGGTTTCTTCCTTAGTTATTAAGCTTAGTAAAGAAAACCTTGTGCCTAAGCGCTCTTACAGACGAGCGACACTTGGCGGTCACAGAAGGTCGCGCGACCTACGGCGACCGCAAAGTGTCACTCGTTTGTAAGAGCGCTTAATTTCATAGCTGGCCACCAAGAAGTTTTCTGGCAACCAATGAGATTTGTCAGTGACCGCAGAGCACAACTATAAAGCATACTAAGGGTTAGCGCACGTCTAAAATGCTCGAGCAGTTTTCATCGATGAATGATGAACTCTAGGTATTTTATTTATTATATATATTTATTAATTGAAATAGACTTGAAATAAATGTGCAAGAACACACGTCACAGGGATATAGGTATCTCGAACACTCTATTTTCAACTATGTGTCAAATAACATTGAGTTCAATAGGTATTAATTTATCAATGAAAACTGCTCGAGCATTTTTTTAGAGATGTGGTTTGTTTGGGTTTTGTTAGATATTGTATGAGTTTAATCCATGTGTGTAAATGTAGAATGTAATTGCATGCAACACTCAACGTTTTCAAACCGTCGCACAGCCCAGTCATTTCACGGTTTGAGCCGGGACTAATTAATAATTGATATTTTTTTTCGGTATAATATTGAAGAGCCAATTTGAGCCGCGATTGCACCAAAATTAAAAAAAATCACGTCAACAATAGTTACAATTTTAAAATTTAGCTATTATCTCTTTCTCATAAACCTGGTGGTAATTTTTTTTTGCACATATTTAAGGCTTTACCATTATACATACTTCAAACATGATGTAAATATTTATTTCTACTTAGAAGGTTTTGAATAATACATTCGTATTTTCTAATAAATAACTCATTTTTTATAATACATATTGTTAAATCTAAGTCAAATGAGTGCGTTGGTATTAATATTATTAATTTAAAAGCCTTGTGGGACACACAATTTTGATTTCTATGTTGCGTAGCGAATTTTTATTAAATATGTTTTAAGATAGTCTTTTTGTCACTAAATGGTGCCGGTTACAGTTTAAAAGTCCAATTAATAATTACTCCCTACCCCGCCTAAAAAAACTCCGGAAAATGACTGGGCTATCAGCTTATTGAAAGAGCTATGACTGATAATATAGAATATATTTAAACGTCCATTTGGTAACAGAGGGAAGAGTTGTAATGAAAACCGTTAAGTTTCAAGTATATTTGATTTGATTTTGAAATTTCTTTGCCTTATTCGGTTTGCCCAGATAGGTACTAGACATTTTCAACTGTCTAAAAAAACAAAGCCGCACACGTCGTCTTTCCTTTTTATTGCATACGTACTACGTGTTTATGAATAAGCGCAAAACCTCATACACCCAACTGACTTAAGCAGCGATTACACTTCCAGTTGGTCGGGCCCGATTTCGGCATACATTGCCGGATTAGTTCTCTCTATTTTCAAGTGTAGCGATCAAAGCAAGCAATGTATACCGAAATCGGCCCTGCATGTTGGGTAATGTAATCGCTGCTTTATAACGAAATAATTGCTTTGAAATAATAATGTCATTGTTTTATTAATATTTTCATGCAAAAATGATTTGTTATTATTTCAGTACCAAATTAATAAAAGCGATAGCGTGCTTCGTTTGGTAGTAAGTAGGGTGAGTGTGCCCGTAGCGTGCCCGTGCGGTGGGTTTGACATCGAGTTCAGTGAATTTTAAATTATACAAACAAATTAATTATATTTAAAAATTTTCAATTTATACCTCGATAATTTGATTCTGCTCTCGACAGAATGCTTATTAACAACCAAATTTCTAGTTTTGCGTTACTATTAATACTTTGTATTGCACGTGCGTTGCGTTTTACTGTAAAAGGTCCTAACATTTTCCGGTAAAACCTAAGATTTACCGACCGCACCGACAGGTCGCATAACAGGGTGACACGTTGATGCCGTAACATAATAAGTACATGACTATTTTTCAACATCTAGCGTGTCTCTGAGGCAAAATCTAAGTTTTACGGAATACTAAAATGGTAGTAAAAGTCCGAAATTAACTCTTATTACAGAACAGTTCGGACATTGACGGCCCGGTAGCACAGTATGTAGTGAACCTGCCTGATGTGCCGAGAGTCGCGGGTTCGAATCCCGTAAGGGACCAATATTTATATGATGAATATGAATATTTGTACCCGAGTCATGGATGTTTGTATCTATATATGTATTCTATATCGTTGTCTAGTCATCATAATACAATTCCAGGTACTTTAAATGTGACTAGATAATTTGTGTGTCAATTTCCAAGATATTTTTATTATGAATCACCTGAGTGTCTGAAAAGAAAGATGAAGCCGTGCTTTGGATGGCAGTAGTCTTTACATAAAAACCACGTCAGAGGCCGTAAGGCGGTCTGAAAAGACTCTGACATCAAGAAGTAACATTATATATCTAGAGCCCGTTTTGTGGTTATTTCTACATAGATTAGGTGTTGGAATTTTAAAGAAAATGATCGATTAGTTTGATTTTTATTATACCTCTTAACAGCACTCTCACTGCAATAAAACCTACACATAGGTATCGTTAACAACTATCTACCTATTACCGAAATTAATAAATATTAGGAATAACGTGTTTCAAGGTACCTAACAACAATGTTTATCAATTGTATACAATTTTTTTTCTTTCTGTCTCTAACTATTTGTATTTCTACGCAGTTGAATAAAAGGGTTCTTTCATCTTCAATATTTTATGAAAGCCGTTGTTTTTTTTGTTTGGAACGTGTCTTTTCCATTATTGTGTATATTGAAGAAAAATAGAGAAACAAAGAGTCAGAAAAGGAGAGGGCCTATAAAAATATACTTTATCTATATGTAAGTCAATTGCTAAAGGCTAGCAGAGTTTAATTTATTAAGAGTGAGATTGATATCACTGAAAATTACGCGTAGCGTAGCGTCATGACCTCCTTTCAGCAATTAGCATTTATTATGTAGCACTTCCTTTAGGCAACTAATTAAATGCATGAGGGATACTAAACAAATGCTTCATCCATATTATGTTGGGATCCTGACGTAGTCAGGAGGCAGATCGCACTAACATCAAAGTTCATTCCTTATTCAATTTCATTTGTAATAACATTGCAATCCAGTTACTATTCACCTGTGCTGAATTCCGTATCGCGCTAAATTTGACTTATTTGCTACGTGATTGACAGCTGGAAGCGTCTGAGCGATCTGTCAAACGACTGTCATGAGCTGTCAAATGATTAGCGCTATACCGAATGTGTAAAAAGTTGTGATTCGCATGACGTTTCAGTAGAGATTTATTTAGCGCGATCGGGTCCCTGGTAAGAGTACTAAAACCTGACCAGAAATATAAAAAACCTGGTTTGGGGGCGCTGCAATCGACTATAATAATAAAAAACCTCACAATGTTGCAGAAAATCATTGGAACTAATTTTTGTACTTGGAACACTGACATTAAAGGTTATCTTTAAGGTCAGTGTTCCAAGTACAAAAATTAGTTCCAATGATTTTCCGCAACATTGTGAGGTTTTTTATTTGTCTGGTCGGGCTTTACTTTGTTATGTTAATACCAGTTTTACGCTTCCACATTCACGAAATGATTGCTTCCTCTGTACTGTAAGCTCTGCAGGGTGAAATTGATATCATTAGCATCTTTTTAAACTAAGAGTCTATCCATCAAACTGAACAACTTTTATTATGGGAGCAAACCGATCGGAGCAAAAAAAAAATCTGATGTTCCATACTAAACTACAGTGCCGATGCCTTGCCGTGCCGACTCGACTCAAATGTATGCAACAGCAATTTTTTTTTAACTCCGATTGGTTTGCTCCCATAGTAAAAGTTGTTCAGTTTGATAGGAAGACTCTTAGTTTAAAAGGATGCTAATGATATCAATTTCACCCTGTATATTGTTGATTTAAGGGCGCGATGAACCGCAGTGGCGTAATTTATGTACTTCCGATTACACTTGACTTCAAATATAATCCTTGTAATAGACGATTACGTAGTTCTTTTATAATGAGAACCGGTTAGGATCAGAACTCTCTTCCTGCAACTGTTTTGCCAAGAAAATACAATCAGGATATTTTTAAAAGAAAAGTTAATATAAAGCTTTTTCTGGGTGAGCGCGTTACATTCTCGCCTTCATTTACACTTTCCATCAGGTGAGCAAGCTAATTATGAATAAAAATAAAAATACAGGTAAATCTACAAATAAATATGATATTCAGAAATTAATAATTTAAAGCACTTCTCGACATTGTAGGCACTTCGTCAATATGTCGGAATTCCTGGTCTTTATCAAAAAGCGCACTTTGAATATGACTCTGTGAGTTTTATCACAAAGTATTTTACTACAACATTCCGAATAATTTAAGTAGTATTTAATTTTTAAATTTTAGTGTCCATGGCGATGTGAGTCTATAAAGTATTCATCGAGACAAATTAAATTAGACTAAACATGATTGTTTTCTCCTAAAATTAATTAAGGAGATCGATCATGATGAACTTCCGTCTCCATAATCAAATCAACACCATAATGTCGCCATAATATTGTATTGTCACCAAAACTACACAATATTTTGTAAAATTATCGATTACAAGATTTGAATGTTAGATATATACACTGACCTGCAAAACTAAGTACTACACTTTTAATATTAATTTTTTTTCGGAACTATAGAAATTAGAGATTTAAAATAAAAAACGTTTTATAGCAAATATTATCAGCTTTCTTTGTAACTATTTTTTGTAAATTAAACTCTTTTTCGAGTCCTTTTTATTTTGAAAGTATTTGTGTACTGAAAAAGTTATTGCAATTTTAAAAGTGTGATACTTAGTTTTGCAGGCCAGTGTAGATAGACAGCTCCGAAGTTGAATAATATCAGTAATTTAACAGGTAAACTATGAAAATAGAATCACGTATTTTCCTGATTCAAAACAAAATAAGATACAGTTATATTATAACCATGTCAGACAGAATGCATCATGTAATAATGCTACGGTATGTGACATGAAAAATCCCTAGCCGGATTCCATTGAAAGGAAGCCCAACGTACCTACTGTTTATTGTATGTGAATAGTTACACGCACTATGATGTAATCGAATAGTTCGTAGAAATACCAGAAAGATATTAAATTTTAAATTCATGAAATAAATAAGTCAATAAATCTAAGTTATCATACGACAAATCTGCGAGATCGAATCAGAAATGAAGAGATCCGCAGAGGAACCAGAGTAACTGACATAGCCCAAAGAATTGCTAAACTAAACTGGTTTGATAAATAAATTGTTTGAAAGATCTCAAATCTACCAACGGTGCCATTAATACTAAAGGCGTGAAACCCTAATGGTTGCTAAATCCTATGTAAGAAAAGTTACCTCATCCTCATGCTCATTCTCTTTAAGTCCTGCCCGACTAGTATGATTCTTTCCGCGCTTTTCAGAAAGCGAACGTAGCGGCTTGCCGCGAATAGTAGTGTCGAAAAACTGCCGAGTCGCGCACGAGTAGAGAAATCATGCTAGAGGGGCTGTTTTATACGCTCGCGGTAGAATAACAAACATCCATGCATTCACATAATTATCTGAATATATTCGATATTTAATAATTAATAGAATTGATAATTACATGTTTGACCGTGAGTAATCTTGATCATCGATAAAAATGATTGAAAGTGGATAGATGGAAATTATGTACGATTTCTGGATTCTTTAGTAGTTTACTATTAAGAATATACCATGAACCGAAAAGAAAACAACAGTTCCAAAATAATATAATTTATTTCATTCAGTCCCCAGTCCAGACAGTTCGCGAAGTGATAAATTAAACATGACTGCGACATGGGCACATTACGTAAATTTCGCTCCAGTTATGAAGTCACACAAATCAATCTATTTTTTTGCTTATGGCATTGGTATAAGGTTTAAATCTGGGATTTCGTACGAGAAATGAAGTGTAAATACCTTCACGGTATGTCCTTAACTTGGCGCGCAGAGTGGAATTCCGATCTCAATTCTTTCAGTTCTTGTCAATCTCATAACACCAGTCATGTTACGAGTTTATAAGTTATGTCTTAGGCCTTTACATTATCTTGCAGAAGATCTAATTCTAGATTTTGTACAGTGTCTTTTGAGTACTTATAAAGCTAGGTAGGTACTTATATTTCAGGTAAGCGCACAAGTGCAGTCGCGAAAAAGTGCGACCCGCTCCGCCTCGGCGTAGTAGGTACATGAAAATTGGATAAAAGTGATTTGGGCGTATTTTTGCGCTGCAGGCCGTTGAAGCGGGCGGGATTTTAAACTTGAATCTGTTTATAACATTGTATTGTATTATTATGTAATTTTTTATATCCATTTTTAAGACTCTACCTTAAGCTTTTCGGTATTTGTTTGACGAGTGTTTAGTTTACCACTTTATCGTACTTTCGAATTAGAGGTTTCCGAATTTTAGTTCTCCGAAATCGTAGGCCTGGCGTAGTATGCAATAGTTCATATATAGAAGCGACTTGCGCGGATTTTTGCGTTGTGGCCCGCCCTAAATATGCAATTACCTTTATTCTTAGTCGCATCCTCGAGATTTTCTCCGTCGATTCGGGGACATTGTTAACATTTTCGACATATAAAATGATGCCAGAAACGTCGTCGAATCGAATACGGGTGTTAATGTTTAATTCCTTGAAATTCGTCCTCTATTCTTTTTATTGCTATCATCTCCGAAATAAAAGGTCAACAACAGGCGTCAAAGCCCACGTGTATCGACTTAACACGAACGTCACACCTCATTCATATTTATTACGTCTTCTCGTAAAGTAATGTTATTCATTATATTGGCCTCTTACAACATCTTCGCTAAAACCGATTGGGGTATACTTATTGGCGTGGAACTTGAAACCAATCTGTATTATTTTATCCTTTTGGGTTACGAAGAAACTGGAAGATTGTGGGAGTAATAATACAACGTTGATGTTCTGAAAGATATAAGAAATTTCGATTATTTATATTTATTTATTATTTTATTTATTTATTTCCTTTTGGAAGAACTTACAGCTAAATAACAGTTTTGTGACACAGACAAATTGATAGTCAGATGCTGACAACAAGTTCGCACATATAAAAATACAGAAGTAAAAAGTCTTATAAACAAAGCTAACATTAAAAATCAAAGGTAAAAATATTATTTCATACACATTCTTACTACTAACTACAAATCGCATGAGCCGGGTCGCTATAAGGTAATTTATAAGTAAGACACAACTCAAACCTTCCTCGTGAATTAATCTATTATTAGTGAAACCCGTATAAAATACAGAAGTTTTTGGAGAGCTAATACGCTAAATAAATTGCAAGTGAATTATGATTGGACCTCGTCGAACCACTACTTTTAACACATTCGGTATTGCTCTATTCATTTCATTTGACAGCCGTTAGAGCCATTTTGACAGATCGCTCGGACGTCAAGTCGCTCTCTATAGGTAAACGCTGGGCCGGGCCGTATTTTAGAAGCTATCTTCTCGTTATTTTAAAGACATACAAATTAATGAAAAATATAACATCTTCAACATCTCGGCTTTAATTGCTATGAAATATATTTCTTATTTTTCTATAAAGATTTCCTTGGATTAGAAGGCACCACAGTGACATAATTAAGGACAAGATAGTTAAAAATAGGTATACCTACTAAAATAATGTAGTTTAGTAGACGTGAGGTAGCTCTGAAAGGGTCCAGGTCATTCGATGGGGGATAATCTTAAAGGCTGTCAGTCACATAGTAAATAAGTCAAGTTTAGCGCGATACGGAATTCAGCACAGTAGAATAGTAATTGGATTGCAATGTGATTAGAACTGAAATTGGATTGGGATTAAACATGGATGATTTAAATTAGCGCAGCGGAATCACCCTCCTGAGATTAGCCTATAAAGATAAACAGGACGAAAGAAAACCGCAGCGGCGGACTTTAAATTTGTATATCTATGTAGTGATAGTCAATAGACTTGTAGGAATAGCAGCCAACTTAGCACCACTCTAAATTTTATATTTCTTTTTATATAGATTCAGTTACAATTATAAAAATACTGCCTCTAGTCTAAACTATTATAAAACTGTAGCAGAAAGTTTGTCTGTACATTGAAGATATTAACAAAAAATTATTACGATTTGGTTTTTAGGTGTCCCTGATTTCACATCACCAATTTTTGGATTTTTTGTCTGTCTGTTTGTTTGTTTGTGTGTTTGTTTATTTGTTTGAACGAGCATCAAGCAAAAACTACTGAACCGATTTTGATGAAACTTTTTTGTTTGATAGCTAATGATCTGACTTAAAATCTGGTATATAATTTGTGCGGACAAAGTCGCGGGCTAACGCTCGTTACATATATAAACTCTTTTTAGAATATCTTTGAATCCAGAAAAAAGAACGAAACAAACCTATGCCAGTTTCCTGCAAATGCCATAAGTGGTCGCACCTTTCGCATTTCTCTTCTTTCCGTAAACTAATTTTATTAATTAAATTCAATTAGTATTTTATCGTTGGGGTTGTGTTCTTGTAAAACCATGGTGAAACACACTAATAAATTCTATTCATACTTGAGATACCTACAACTTTTTTAGTCATCCGTCTTTTTGCCCGTCTCATTTTCTTACCGTTGCGTCGTTTTCTTCCTATCTATAAAACGCGACTTTTAATTACGTATTCATAAAGAAAATTAATTAAAGTATTCCACAACTGTCCGCAAGAATTCATTATCATAATTAAAATATGCACTTAATTACAGAAGCTTTAAATCAGGTAGAAACAATTCCCCATTTCGAACGTTTCATAAAACGACTTTAATTTTAATCCCAATTCGTTAATGTTTGTTTACAGTTTTCGTACCAAAACGTATTAACAAACAAATTAATGTTTAATATGTCAGATAACACATACCTATATGTTTTTGTGATTACAAACTGGGGGCATGAATGGGCATGGGCATGGCATTTTGGGTTGATAGGGCATTACGAGTTTACTTAAAAAGATTTAGCATGCTTGCTGAACAGATAAACGCGAAATCTTTTGCTTTCGACTGAATCTACGGTGACAGATCAACCTAACAAAGTTCTCTCTAAAATTAGAAAATGGAGGAAAACATGGAACACTGCTGTTGGATTGATCTGACAGCAACATTTTTAAGAATATAATGGCACCCATCCAGTGCTCAGAACAAATAGTTATTGTTCCGAGATCCAGTGACTATAAAGGATAAAAACGTCCTATTGACTTTTCGGATGAAAATTGACCTATAGATTAAAGGGCGGAAGACGCTTCATGACTAAAATTTACATACAGCATCCCATCTTTTATGTTTTAGATTTGGTAATGCTGTAAGTAAAGGTATAAAATATATTATAAGAGTGACGGACCACTGACATTTAGGTTGCATGACTACCTATTCCTGGAAGTCAGGACCATTATCCTTATTACTAATAACTCTTCTAAATTGTATTTCTTACTGTTTGTTAATACTGTACTTCAATTGTTGTCTGTAAAATAAATATATATACTTAATATATTTTTTTAAACAAAACGAAACGTAGGAAACGTGGATGTTCTGAGGTTTCAGAATATCTCTGACTCGGGGAATATAGTCGTGAGCATATGCTATGCTATATTTTTATGCCTTACGGTGCTGTAAGTGAATACTGAGATTAGTTCACAGAAGAGCTGTGGAAAGAGTTTATTACCCGGTGATTATCACATAGAGAACCAAAGATACCGTCACAGAAAAGAGAACCAGTAGAAATAGCATGAGGACTATTCTGTTCGAAAACGGGCACGGGCGTGACCAAACAAACAAATATAATAAAACGAGCGTTAACCCGTTAAATAACAAACACACAAACAAACAGACAGACAAAAAATCCAAAAATTGGTGATATGGAATCAGGGATACCTAAAAACCATATCGTAACTTTTTTTTGTTAATATCTTCAATGTACAGACAAATTATCTGTTACAGTTTGATAATAGTTTAGATGCAACCTTTATCTTAATAAGTCTTATGACATTGTCATAGTGACTTTTTGTCGAACGTGATGTATGAGAATGGCTACACAACCATATTGGTGGCACGCAGGCTGCACCTATATGCTACTTCTGTTAAGGCGAGGCCGGGATTTGTTCTGTGGCTCATAAAGCTAGCAGAGGAAGAGGAAGTCATATCTACGGCAGAAAAGAAAACCGCTGAAAATACAAGTCGTATGACCTGTAAGCTAAATGGATATTTAAGTGACGATGACGGATTGGTAGCTTGGTGTTGACCTGGGTTCTGGCATCTTAAGTTGAGTGTCTTTGAAGAAGTGAAGCCCAGAAATTAAATAGCATCAACTAGCGATAAAGAATGTAATTTACACAATGTTCGTCAAAAGTACTATTTATGTCTGTGATGAGTTCTCTACATTTTATTGAACGTCTACACTTTTACATTATCTGGTAGTTTCAAACAAACTTCTTCTTCTATTGAGTCGATGGCATGTCATTCAAATATTTCCAGTCCAGTATTTCGCCACACGGATAGCATTATCGGCAGCGTCCATTAGCTCCGTTCGCGTGAAGGTGTCCGGGCAGGAAGAGCAGGACACGAGATGGGCCAAAGTCTGGGGAGAAACAACGCATTCACACCCAAGGTTTAACCCGTTTGTGTAGCCCCATTTGAACAGATTGTCTTTACTCCGGTCAACCTGAGTTCGGAGCTATTTAAGCACCTGTAAATCCACCTGGGCAGCTCCTGTCCTGGGGGGAGGCTTACAAACAAACTGAAGCATCTGTTCTCTGTTTTGATATCCTTGCCTGGGATAGCCTTGTTTCGCAGCGTCTATCTTCGTAATATTGTTCCTGCTACTCCCAACATTTCACATCTAACTTGCAAATTCGAACTCTCTAATTAGGTCTTCAGCAAGCAAATGAATTAAGCAATTTCGTTACTACCTGCGATGATAATAAATTGACTTAATTACCTCACGTACGGAACGTTAATTTTATTATAGACTTATTTTATTTAGTTCTCATGAAAATTGGTCTTAATTTTGTATTATTTTGTTTGTAATTTATTTGCAACGTTTTGTATTTGTATGGTAATTTCTGTAGAGTATTCTGTATCTTTTGTCGCTACGTGATTATTATCGCAAATTGCTTTGTATCCAGATTAATTTAAAGTTTCATAATATTGTGTGACTACAGACGACAATTTACTAGGGCTGAATTTATGTAAACTTCATAATGAACCGTCGCTTCGTTGTTTTATTAATATATTATATATTTATTTTTCTATATATAACGTCACGCCTCTTTCCCAGTGAGGTTAGCAGAAACCAGAGCACGCTATTTACTACGAACCTTACATACCTCTTTCACCTCATTCACATCCATATCTACGTATCTTATTCATACATGCCCGTCTCTGTCTAGTACTAAAACAATTTTTTTACAGAAATTTATTCTGAACACGGACTGGGAAACTTTGTCTGTGTCTTTTCTACTTAGCGTAACAAATATCACTATTTCTGTCATAATTTCAAGTCTACAGGGTGTTCCAAATAGTGACGTCAATAATTTTTTTTATATTCCTCACACCTGGGGGTATCCAAAAATACCCCATATATGTTCCGCGATTTTTTGTAGTTTAGAAGTTATGAATTTTTAAAGGTATATTTGAGAATTTTTTACCGGAGCGGCTTAAAACTGTCATAACTTTTTTCATTGTATGAATTTTTTTAATTTTATTTTTGTTCTATGATTGTCTGGAAACACTCTTTGATACGTAATATAAACACAAAATCCATACAAGCTACCGAAAAAAGGGTCGAAAGTGAAAATTTTAGGTTTGAGTTGGACTGAGCAAAATTTTCAAAATTATCGTAAAAGGAAATGCTTAGAAATGGTTGTTTCATAAATTCAATCTAATTTTAAAAACTTAAGTGTTTTTTGAACTGATCAAATAATAAAAAAAAAGTGGTTCTTATCAGGCCATTTTACGATGGGCTTCTAAACTTCCAAAGAGAAAAATCCGCTAAGAAAAAATGTTGTTTGAAAAAATTGTATTAACAATATTTTTTATTCTCATGGCTAACATTAGTCAAATAACGTCAAAACCATTTAAATAAACAGAAATTCAACGACCAGTGAAGTATTTTAAGATACCACAAAAATACCACGAGTTAGTCACTAATCAAAATAATTCACTAATCGTTAAATTTTGGTTTATTTTAATGTTTTTGATAATATTTGACTAATGTAGCCATAAGATTAAAAAAAATTGATAGTAAAATTTTTTGAAACCAAATTTTTTCTTAGTGGATTTTTCACTTAACTAACTTTGTAAGCCGTTTCCAGCGTAAAATGGCCTATTAAGAAACACTTTTTGTTTCTTATTTAGTAAGTTCAATAAACACTTAAATTTTTAAAATAAGTTTGAACCTAGGAAACATCCATTTCATATTTTTAAGAGTATTTTGAAAATTTTGCTCTATGCAGCTCACATCTAAAAATTTTCACTTTCGACCGTTTTTTCGGTAGCTTGTATGGATGTTGTGTTGCTGATTATTTTACGTATGAAAGGCTGTTTCCAGACAATCATGTTACAAAAATAAAATAAAAAAAATTGTTACTATGAAAAAAGTTATGACAGTTTTAAGCCGCTCCGGTAGAAAATTTTCAAAATACCTTTAGAAATTAATAACTTCTGAACTACAAAAAAATCGCGGAACATACATAGGGTATTTTTGGATACCCCAGGTGTGACGAATCTAAAAAAAAATTATTGACGTCACTATTTGGACCACCCTGTATATTGTGCCTATACTATCTAACCCATATATTTTGTTTTTGGATAGCTGGAAGGTCTAAAACTAATTAAACACACTAAAAATGTTAAGGTGTGCTGTCGCCGAATTTCAGCTTTAAAAAACAATAAGTTGACGGTCACAAAATTATTTTTAATGAACTGAAATTCTCTAAAGCTTCCAATTTTTCGCATCCACGGTCACTTTATTCTCATAATTTGTATCAAGTGAAGTGTAAAATGTAAATGAAAACCGTTTATTGGATCCATTATTGAAAAACCATTTATTGAGTGACTTTAAGAAAACCATTTTGTTATTTTTAGAAACAATTATCCCTTTTGACGATGAACGTGTAATAATAATCTAAAACCAACGAACACCTACAATAAAAATTTGTTCTTGTTAATCAAAACTATAATAAAACTGTACATTGAAGATATTAACAAAAAAGTCACGATATGGTTTTTAGGTGTCCCTGATTCCATGTTACCAATTTTTGGATTTTTTGTCTGTCTGTCTGTTTGTTTGTTTGAACGAGCATCACGCAAAAACTACTGAACGGATTTTGATGAAACTTTTTTGTTTAATAGCTTAAGATCTGACTTAAAATCTGGTATATAATTTGTGCGGACGAAGTCGCGGGATAAAGCTCGTTAGGTATAAAATTGATACCTATTCAACGGAATGAACTGGATGGTGGCGGATTATACACACTCAAAACTGGATAAAATCCCAAACATGTTGCTGTCAGGTCTAAAGCGTTTAGGTTTTTTCTCTATTCCCTAACTTTAGGGAGAAATTTGTTAATCGATTAATAATATTTTGATGTGAAAGACGTAATAATCCTTTAAAATATTAGATTTTTATGCAGAGGTTCAATTATGTACAATAGACTAACATTTTCGATATTATATTGCGTATTTTTATTGGTACAAGTCCCCATACAACAAACGAATTTTTGTCATCGTTTTTTGTTTTTGGCATATCCTAAAAGCTACCGCTGTACATAAAAGCGTCAAACTTGATGTGATTATAGTGCAAACTCTAAAGTAAACAATAAATAATAAAAACCGGCCAAGTAACTCGGGCTCACACAATTTTTTCGGTAAATACAAATCACAAAATATTATATTGTATAGTGGTACGGAACCGAGTCCGAAAAGCAAACATTGTTTACAAGATTATTATTATTATATTTTTTTTTCTTTTTAAATTAAAATTAAAATTTGTTTTATTAAGTCTCAGTATTAACAAAACATTGAAAACCCTAGCTCCTAATCTAGATGCCTGAACCCTAGGAGCTAGTGCCTTCCCAATCAATGATAAAATTTAAACAATACAGGGTACATAACTTTTTAACAAAAAGCAGTAATTGCAAAAACGTATTAAATATAGGTACAATAATTATCTTGATCCATTAGGATAGCATGCAGTATTAATAATATTTTTTTAGATTTTTATTTATTTAACATTACTAATTGCGTGTGGGTGGGTGTGTGTGTGTGTCAGTGTAGAGGGGACGTGTGTGAGTGAGTGTGTGTGTGAGTGTGGGGGGGGGGTGAGTTTTATCATTGCGGTATGCGTAGGATTCCTTCCGTTTCGATATAGTTTAAGCCTATAAGTTTTAGTTTTACGGTAGTTTTCAGGGAGTGCCTACTCATTTTAGTAATATTTGGTTCTTCTTTGCTAAAATGTTGATAGAGGAATGAGGCCAAGAAGGCAAATTGACGCTGCGCGAAGCTTGTTCTAACAGGTGCTATAAGGAAACGCAGGCGTCTCTTGTGTTGTACAATTTGCCAGCGGGCGTTGCGACTATGGTAGCGCATCGTACTGTTAAGTATGTACAGTTGACGTACAGTTAAAAGTTTTGTTTCTTCGTATAGCATCTGTGTGGTGAGTATCTAAGTGGTTTACGCATCATTACTTTAATGACGGATCGCTGCGCTCGTTCGAGTTCCAGAAGGTGGGCAGTTGCTGCACCTCCCCAAACAGGTAAGCAGTAGGCTAGCAGTGACTGGCACAGGGCAGTGTAGACGTTGACGAGGAGCCTAGTTTCCGCGATGTCACGAAGATTTCTGAAAACTGGGATTAGTCGTCTAATTCTTTTCGCTAGCGATTCTATGTGTGGTTTCCAACTAAGCTTCTCAGGATGACCACACCCAGGTATATAATTACGGGTGTTTGTTCAAGGTGAGCACACTGACATATATCTAACTATTAATTTAAACTATACTTATATATATATATATATATATATATATATATATATATATATATATATATATATATATATAAACATCATACCTTGTTCAACAAATAGATTCAAGGTTCATATCAATGCACAGAAAATTATAAGGTCTTTCAAGTTTCGTATCATAATTTGTGTTTATATAAAAATTCGTTTGAATCTCTAATAAGACGTTGAGTAAATGTCACGCTCATTTACGAATGCGAACATCAAACAAACATTTTACTTCAAAAGAGAGCGGGATCGACGGTGGTGGACCCTTAGAGGCATAAGGGTCCACGATCAAATTCGCATACACGTCATGCTATTTATTCAATAAGTTTTTTCTACCTTATATTTTTTGCGAGCTTTGTACACTATACGCATTGCATGATAAATACAATAAAATAAAAAATCGTTACTTATATATATATATATATATATATATATATATATATATATATATATAGATATATATATATATATAAGTATTTAACACTATATTTCCGTGTGTCATAATAGACAATATGTACGCACGGCGACACATCAAGCTATACAAAACCAACATAAGCTGGCTGCGCGTCGTTATACGTTACTCGACCTACGCGCGGCCAGCTTATGTTGGTTTTGTATAGCTTGATGTGTCGCCGTGTGTACATTGAAGATATTTACAAGAAAAAACAATACATCACGTTATGGTTTTTAGGAGTCCCTGACTCCAAATCAACCTTTTTTAAATTTTTGTCTGTCCGTTTGTTGTTTGTTTGTTCGAGCATCACGCAAAAACTACTAAACTGATTTTGATAAAACTTTTTTTGTTTCGTAGCTTATGATCTGACTTAAAATCTGGTATGTAATTTATGCGGACGAAGTCGCGGGTAAACAACCATGGGTGATTCAGTACCAACTGTACCTATTTGATCATATACCAGACAATAGATTGCTCGAAGAGAATAAGCTCTCAATCGCGCACGGGTATGTAGCCGCCCTGATTTATTTTATTACGATTGATGACAGTTGTGTGGGAAAAAATTGACAACTAGACGTTGATATATCGATTTAAAGCCTGACTTGTTGCCTCTGCCTTGGATGAAAATATTACAGCATCAAAATCAGCTTTATTCAAAACGATTTTTTATTTTATTGTATTTATCATGCAATGCGTATAGTGTACAAAGCTCGCAAAAAATATAAGGTAGAAAAAACTTATTGAATAAATAGCATGACGTGTATGCGAATTTGATCGTGGACCCTTATGCCTCTAAGGGTCCACCACCGTCGATCCCGCTCTCTTTTGAAGTAAAATGTTTGTTTGATGTTCGCATTCGTAAATGAGCGTGACATTTACTCAACGTCTTATTAGAGATTCAAACGAATTTTTATATAAACACAAATTATGATACGAAACTTGAAAGACCTTATAATTTTCTGTGCATTGATATGAACCTTGAATCTATTTGTTGAACAAGGTATGAATGAGGCAATAAAATACAATTAATATTTATTATTACATTTAAGTTGTCCGATATTTGAGTGTCATTTATAATCAAAGAAGAATGGCACACTGTCTGTTTTTGGGTATCCATTAGAGGAACCATTCACAAATGAAACTTAGTAATATGTGTAGAGTGAAACAAAAATAATAAAAAAGTAAATTGGTTGTAACCTGCAGATGGTGGGGGAAAGGCATTTCTCTTTATGATACCTTTTGCATCAAGTGTGTGAACTCAAACTTCTATGCATTCATTGCTTTTATTTTAATATAAAATTCACAACAACCGCATAATTTTATGATAATTAAAGAGAACGAAATCACTCACACACACTATCAGCTCAATCAAGCCAAAGACGTTCCGTAATCCCCAACAATAGCTCAGTAATCATATTCGATGCAAATAGCTGTGATGGTTGCCTTTTGCTACTGTTTTTTTCTTTTTGGATGATTTTTCCATTTTACTAGTAATTTATACTTTTGAATCCAAACTTCAAGAGATGTGGAAATTAAAAAAAATCCTTGTTTTTCTGTTTAAAATAATTGTTAACCGCAATTAGTACGGCTTTTAGTTTCATAAAAAAGACTGGGGCCAAATTCGCCGCCCTTCTTTCTTTTTAACAAACTTCATTATCAAATCACGCAGAATTACCTAAATGGAATAAAATCACAGCTTTTGTTTTTGAACTTTTTAATGCCATCGTTCTTTTTTATAGGGCTGCTGAAAATATATACTAAATAATAAGTGTTTTAGAGCATTTTGATATTCAGTATTTACCGAAAGTAAAGCAGGGTGTTATTTTTAGTGTTCCGTACCAAACATGACAAAACAGACGACTTATGGAATCACTTTAGTTATTCTATATACAAGGGGACACTTGTGACCAGCAGACAGCATGTCATGTCGAGAAACAAAAACCGGCCAAGTACGAGTCCGGACTCCATACTAGCTGTTATTTAACATGGGTCATTAATACCAACCACTATAAATTGAAACTCACTTAGTATGTGGTCACATAGTAGCTGAAGATCATTTTACACTGGAGTTAGTTTTTTGGGTATAGAAAAAAACTATCCAAGTTAGTGCCACCCTGATAATTTTTCCGCCATCTACACGTTATTTCTGATGTTCATGACTTTTTCAGACTTTATACGGCTATGTTTTTTGAAATACAGGTGGGGACAGCATTTTTGCGAATTTAATTGAAAATTTTGTTAAACAAAGATTTAACTTAAAATTTGAAAAAATATATTTTTATACTCGTATTTTCATAAGATTTTAATTGATGCCCCACACTATAGGGTGGAAAACGTTTTTTTTATTGACCCTTTTTACTTCCCCAAACTGCCCCCCCCCCCCCCATAAAAGAATTTAACTTTTTTTACTTCATTGATGATATTGGACCAGCAATTTCTATATCTGTGCCGAGTTTTCAGCTTCAAAATGCCTGTGACAGACGGACGGACGGATGGACAGACACCGAGGTGATTCCATAAGTGTTCCATTTTGCCAATTTTGGTACGAAACACTAAAAAAGACTTGGTACAGCATCGCAACAACATTGTATAATTATATTGGTACATCGTTATGATTTATGAATTGCAGGTACGTAATATGAAAAACAAATTAATATTGCTTTATGAAATGACATTGCCGAAACGTTTTCATTTCGATTCCTAAACGATTCAAAACAATTCCATTGTAAATGTAATCTGTCATTTTAACAATTTGTTCGGATTAATTGTTTTCGTTAAGAAGAAAGGCGTTAAAGATGTCAAAGTTATCAAAGTCTGGAAATTAATTTGAAAATAAATGTAAACAATAATGTTTCCAAGAAATAATGTTTGATTCTGGACCTGTGAATAAAATCCTATCTTGATTGAATATAATTTATCACTGTATAAAGCATACGTAGACAGTGATCCACTGCAAGTGTATTTTGAGTGCATTCTTTTACTGGTTGGTAAATGCAAAAAAAAAACGTCAATAAAAAAAATTATGTTATAGAATATTTTTTTAAGAACTGCCGAACGGCTATTATGTACACCGATTTGCGGTTTTTTGCGATCAAACTTTCTGGATTCGCAGGGTAATATTCCAATTATTATCCTACGTGAATCTTGAATTATGAAACATCGTGTTCTCAACTTTGTTGAATTTTTAAATAATTTTGAAACCAAAAATAATAATATAAATAACCTACCATTGATGGATGGTACCATTTTATCTTATTATAATTGTGTAGATGTATTATATAATTTATTATAAATCAAAAAACTAAACAAACAATTTCTATACAAAGTCTGCTTCAGCAACATGCTTCGTCGAAATTGCTTACAAATACCTCTTCAGCAACACATAGATTTTGTATAGAAATTGTTTGATTCGTTTTTTGAGTTAAAATAAATTATATAATACATCTACATAATTATAATAAGATAATATATCAATGGTAGGTTATTTATATATATATATATATATATATATATATATACCTATATATATATAAATTCAAATACTTTTTTTTTATTTATTTATTTCAGAATCTTACATCAAAGTTTACAATTTTTGATATCGCCAAACTGCTGAGCAGTTTGAAGGCGTTGCGCTCGTTAATCACATTTTTACTTAAATGCTATATTTTTGTTATTAACAAAGCTATATTAAATTAGGTTAAACTAGCATACAGTATTTTAATTTTTTCTTTAAAGTTTGTTTACATTTAATTTTGTGTGTAATAATATTGGATATTTGTTACATATTATTTTTTTTTACTTATTTTTGGAATTAAACACTGTCTAGTTCTCTCTTTGTCTAAATAAGTTTCCCCTGTCCCTTAGCTCTAGTATTATATCTATGACATACATTATTCTTAAAATCTTTTGTGTAATAGGATTCAATAACTATTAAGTATTCTATTTTCCTATCTACAGGTAATAGTTTGCATTCCGAAAAAAGCTTATTATAATCATAATTGTACTTTTCTTTGGTTTTTTTATCTACTAACATTTTTAAAAACCTTTCTTGTAGCTTCTTAATTTCTTCTAAGTACTACTTAAATGTTAAGCCATAGCAACTCAGTCCATAACTGACCAATGACTGCGTGAAATTGTATAATCTCGATGTTGTTGCTTTGGTTGCACAAAGTAATTCAAGTTTTACGTTCTGTGTACTTTTGGTGAATTTTCATTTCACTGCCAGAGTTCATAGAATTTCTTATAGTAATGAAAAGAAAATGCTTTTTGCTAAATTGTTTCGTGGAACATTTTTTGCTACTGTTTTTGTCCGCTTTAATCTCGGCGGAAGTGTATAATTTTTTTGTTGCATAATTTTCGTAGCATTTACGTTAAACGCTTCAGGGTTTTTATCCTAGTGTATTTCCTGGTACTTGTGTTTAGCTTTGTCTCTTTTTCTAAGATACAATTAATTATTTTTAAATATATGTAAATCTAAATACGTTCGATCAATCAAAACATTAAATGCGAATCCTAATATCATATTTTTGGTTTTTAACTTTTTTTACGAATTGCTTTAGATGGTGCTAAATTGCCCGACACGTAATACAACAGAATCCCAAACCGACTGAATCCGAAATTGATTTGATTCATATATTTGATTGATTGATTTGACAGTACATAATCTCGTAAACCTTTTTCCGAATTGGAAAATCAGGAATGTTAAAATTTAACCAAAAAAAGTAACTCTACGCGCAACACATCTGCAGAATTACGCTCTTCTTTGAAGTATTTTAAAGGGTTTTAAGAGATCGCCCAGTCCGTCCACCCTACCCCTGGCCCTGTCCACCACAGTGTTAAAGCTCAGAGTTATGAACCGAAATGATGAAATTTGATTTAGAAATACCATGTATTAGATCTTTTTAGGGAAATAAAATATAAATTTACTTTATTTGTGGTGGTGCCTATCCGACAAACAATTTAATTGTGCGGTGTTAAAGTGACAGTTGCGCATACAATGTTTTGTTGAAATAAAGTCACTAGACATAGCGGGCCAATGACATACCTTTTTATGATTTTGCTTTATATGGTTGGTGATATTTGTACCCTATACCTAGTAACTACTATAATTATTATTACATATTATAATAACTTGCCCATCATAATAATATTTACGATTAGTTCTTGACTAGCCCATTCCGTTGTGAGTGCCATTGTGAAAGTTTGTTTCTCATGAAATTGCCAGAGAAAAATATTAATTAAAAACCAAAATTATTCTTAAGCTAAGAATAAAAAAAACTGTTTCCGACATCACAGATCGATCAATGGTAGTAGTGGACTAAAAGGAGAAATGTTTCAATGCAAGCTGAAAGACTTTATTTTGTTGGATACTGCTACGTAGGGATACTGCAATAAAAGAGAATCTATCTTCGTTATCTTATAAAGCTATTCTATTCAAATACACTCAAATTACGCTATCACATTTTCATTTCCACACTCTTTTCTCATGCAAATATTGCGTTCACACTTCGAGACTATCGGGGGTGGCGAACCAATAAAAATGTTACTTTAGAGCTCTGAGGAAGACGGGCTTTTAGAAGCTATACTAGGGCCACCTGAGATGTGTCTTAAGTTAAAGCCTGTAAGGGTTATAAAAATGGTATTATTATACCCAGTGAAGTGAACTACATTGTTTGCTTTGCATTCCAGGCTGGCTTTCCACCAGAGCTGCGCGAGTTTGTGCGATTTCAATATCGTTCAAGTATAACTTTTTAATGAAGCCAGTCAACTAAGTAATTTGTTCACAGCTGGATGAATGTTCTATACTACACATTTTTTAACGTTTTGCACTCCCCTAGAACTTTAGATAGGTATACTATTTTGTTTCTACGCATACATTAAACACCTCATTAATCTTGTCAAAAAATGTTAATTCAATGTGTGTTTTATTCCATAGTCTTTCACCGTTCCTTGCAAATTCATGCATGCGAGCAATTTGCTTCCCAACACCATACTAGGGCTGACGTAACCTCAGGGTTAAAAGCTCAAAAAAAAAAACAAAAGAATTAAAAAAAAACAAAACACCATACTAGTGTAGCCTGCTTCTCTCTTTCTACCCTTATTTGTGAAAGGACATGTCCTGAAGTAATGCGTATAATGCTGATTGATGATGATGGATGTCGATTGTTAAAAAGTTGTTTTGCATTGTTGAAGACAGAGGGAATACATTGGAACTCCAAATAGTAAAATTTCACCTTTGCTTGAAAAAAGTATTGTCAAATTTAACTGAAAATCCGAAACTTCCGCAATAATCGGAAACTTTAAACGTTACTTAGGTAGGTGTGCGACATGCAACAGATTTTGAGCGCCCGAACGAATGTATTTAGATGAAAATGTGCATAGTGCCTTTTACATAAGTTCAGCGCAATCAAGGGCAGCAGCGCTCAATATCGGTACCGCGACCTGTAGCGGTACCAAAAACCACTTTCACCGTGTGACTTGTACCAACCCGAACTGTCACCATTACAATGAAATACAACAAATGCGCTTCACTATACCAATTTCCGTTTCAGTTCTGCACAAGTGAGTCTATTGCAGAGAAAGAATACCGTGGTGATAAATGAAATTCCATTTCCTTTTCATATTTTTATAAGCTTCGGTAAATATATTTCGCTACATGACTGCTTTATTGTTGTGGAGATAACCGACGCGTTTTTGTGATTTGTAAATTGACAGCTGCTAGACGTGTCGGTTGTGTTTCGCTGATCGAATTTGGAATAAAATAGTTTACTGCATCACAGATTACTATTAATAGACTGCATACAGACAACGTTTTTTTTTTTTATAAATCGATTGATTCTTTTTTTTAAATATTTATATTTATTTTAACATTGTATGGTACATGTTAAAATAAAGAATACAATTGACAATGATTAAACAATTTCAGTCGAAACTTACAACAAATAAATAAAGTACATTAAATAAAAATAAAATTACAAATAAAAGAACTAAAAACTAAACTAGTGTAGGTGGTGGTGGTTGTGGTGCAGGTTCGGTCCTTGTGGGAAACCCAAAACACTGGAGGCATATCCTCGCTGAACGGCTATGCTGATCAGTTGAGCGAGGAAAGCGCCTTGGGTCTAGTCTATCAGATGCTTTGAGAGGTCTTCAAAAAGCGCCTGCGCGTAAGATCGTCACAGGCCGAGAGACACCAAATCCTATAAAATTGTGTTGGCCGATGTCCCTGTACCAAAAGGCCTTTAGTTTTACGGCACTCTCCGACGCCTCGCCAGCCCTTCTACTCTCTAAATGAGAGCTGCAAGCGCTAGTGCTCGCGTGTGATTATGAAAATCATAGACATTAATGAAAATCAAGACCAATGAATGACAATTCAACACCTCATAGTGTTTGATGGATCGCGTTCTAAGTTAGTTAGGCACGAAACTTTGAATCCTCTACAAACTTCTCTCATAGTAAATGTTCTGCTCTGTTGAAACCACCCAAGACAAAAGAGACCCTTAATTTCGATTTGACAAAAGACACCAAACCAACGCGGTTGGCGATCATGGTCTCGAAGTAATTGTTTTCTTTTCATGATGTTAAGATAAGAAATTTACCTAAATGAGAACACATTTTGCTAAATTTCGGCCTAAGAATTTATATATATTTTTTTGTAATCTGCAAAGTAAACTGAAAGCACACTGAAACACACCGTATTCTCCGCCAGAGGGGTCAGACATTTTGCAAAACCTCCTAGCCTGCCATTCTAGCGAGGTCCACTTTTGTCACATTTATTGCTCCATGATATAACCACATCATTGGGTGGTGACAAGCCTTTTTCAAATTAAATCGTGTCACCTCAAAATCCTCGAATTAATAGCAACCTACATACCTACATATATTTCACTTGAACTTTTTCTTGGATTTTGACTACCGGAATTTGGTGGGAAATCCATCACCACGTCCGCATACCGCGCAGTTCAACCGAACTTTCCGAGACCCTTTTTCTCGTTATGTCATAAAACCTACGCTTTGAACCGGTGGTTCATCGAGCGTGACTTTTCTCTTTTGAGTTTAGCTCGTTAACGTTATAATTATTATCCTACATCATGTTAAATATGCGAATTTGCCCTAAAGGATCGTTTAAAATGTGAATTAACCGTTGAAAATCTCCTGAGTTCGAGTGGAACAATGGTCCCTATTCATAATTAAGAAGCGTCACTTTGATATGTTCTAAGTAGGCTGCTTTGTGGTTGTTTTCGTGTGTTGCTAATTAAAATAGTTACAAAAGAAGTTCGCATGCAGAAGATAGCTCTATAGAATTTTGTTGATAGAGAGTAGATGAACAATGTCGGTTAGCCTATTCATATTAGTTGTCTTGTACCCGTTGTGTGTGCACCCATTCTGAACTGTACTAGTTTAACTGTACCCATTCTATTCCATATACAAGATGTTAGGGTAAACAGTTGCACTACTTCAAGGGGTGATTGTACCCATGATACTGATCAACTTTCCCTACTTATAGACCTATAGGAAATTCGCAAAAAAAAAACGATTTTTCATACCAGTGTTCGATCAGCTGTATAGAAAGATTCGCATTTAGTATAGAAAGTGCAACTTTTTTTGGAGAATTTCCTGTAGGTTTCATAGGGAAAGTTGTTCAGCATCATGGGTACAATCACCCCTTACAGTAATGCAACTGTTTATCCTAACACCCTTTATATACGTTGAAGTTGATGTCTCTTTATGATGGAGACAAAGGTATGAATTTAAGGTTCCCTTGAATGCTTTGATGTTTTCTATTATTTTGCCACGTTATTTATAATTCTATTTAAGGGTTTGGCCTGGATTTGTGGTATATAACACTTAAGGAGGGCCTTTGCCTAAAAACAGGACGACTTATATATTTAGGGCAAAGGCATCCCATGGCGAGAGGGAGTGATGTGCCATCCACCATGCGGTCCTGAATGATATGTATTCGTACTAATGTAAAGCCTGACCAGAAAAATAAAAAACCTTCTTTGGAGGCCTCCAATCCATTATAACCTTTAATGACAATATTTCAAGTACAACAATTAGTTCCGACGATTATCCGCAACATGGCGAGGTTTTTTACTACTTTGTCGAGATTTTTTTCATAATTCTCAGGTATGATGGAAGAAATCTTTCTGAAATAAGCATGCTCTTCAGAAATAGGCTAGTCAGGCTGTGTTCATTACGTCTCTTTTAATAATATCAGTCGGCTATTTTCTTATACCGCGACAGAAATTTGGTTGCAAATGATAGGGAGTGTGACAATTAGTGATAGCAGTTTAGACTTATAAACTCGTGAAACTATAGTCTTGTAGTATTACTATCTTTTGCCTGTAGAGCCTTTGGCTTCCGTTAGCGTGGCGACATAAAATAAATACCAATTTTTAAGTCTAATCATTGGCTTTTAAACACATAAAGTAACATCAAAATCTGTCCTGTACTTTTTTTTGTAAATATCTTCATGTTCTGTTACAATTTTATAATAGTGTGGACGTTTGTTTATATTCTTTTCTTGTGCAAATACAGCTATCTAGTTATATAGTTTACCTACTCTTTTAACGATTTCAAACTTTAGACTAAGAGATAAGTGTACTTTTTGCAACCATCAGCTGCAAGGCTGATTCAATGTTTATGAGGTGTAGAGCATCTCTGTGATGGGGATGGACCAGGTCTGCCTGCATAACTCCAGTCGGTTTAGAAGTTACTGATGTTTAAAGGTCAGTAAAAAATTAACGATCAGCTGCAAGGCTGATCGTATCATATTATTGTAGTATGCACTGTAGCTATGTGAACAGTACTAAAATTGACATGGTTCATCAGTCGGTTTAGGAGATACAGCCGTTCAAAGGTCCGACCTTTAAACGGCTGCATCTCCTAGACCGACTGGCAGTTCATGTCAGTTTTTGTACTGTTCATATAGCAACAGTGCACACTACAATAATATCATACGATCAGCCTTGTAGCTGATCGTTAATTTTTTACTGACCTTTAAAAGTCTGTAACTTCTAAACCGACTGAAGTTATGCAGGCAGACCTAGTTCATCCCCATCACAGAGATGCTCTACACACATAAATACTGAATCAGCCTTGCTGCTGATGGTTGCAAAAAGTACACTTATCTCTTAGTCTACTTGGTTAGTGCGGCGTTTGACACCGCGCTCGTTTAGGACCGCGGTGTCAATCGCCCATGTGCTATTTTCGAATAGGGTTTTTCGGACCGCCGCAATTTTATTATTACAAATTCCATAAAGTACAATCGTGCATAAAACAAACTTCAAAAAACAATCGCCTGCTTTAATTATAAGTTGTACTCACTGAGGTAGAATGTGTAGACGCTCTACCAAAACTAAGAAATATAACCATTACCTACACCAACAATGTAGAAGTGGAAGTGAACAGTAATAAAGTAAAAAATAAAGAAGGAAAAGATGTTATTGAAATCATATTGGATTTTGCGTTACAGTGGATATTGCTTTGTGACCTCGAAGTCATAATAATATTACTAGTGTATCCCACGGGAGTGACATTTGCTTTATTGGAAATTAAGCCTTCGTCGTAAAAAGATTTTTGTAAGAAATAAGATTTTGTAAAGGAGCAATTCGAAAAGAGCAGAATGTTACCTTACATTATTAATCCCTGTCTTCAACATATGAATAGATAATAATAGTACACAATAGAAACGAAACTCCCGAGTTAAATGACAAGATATGCCTATCAATAAGCCTACCGTCTCGTTTTGGTTTAACCACAGAACATTATAAGAGGGGTTAGAAGTGCAAAGTAGACGTGGAACGTGTCGCCACAGGTTATGCAATGATTTGCATAACACCGTGAGGTGCGCAGCGTGGTGCGAGGGAGAGGGCATGAGTAATTGTAGCAGCGTGAGCGGGAAGACAAGGGCAACAGCCGTCTCCGAAGCTAAAGCGCTACTTTGCATTCTGTGGCTTTAACCATAGTTTCGCTTCTATAGTATACTATTATTATCTATTCACAATTATGGTCTTCAATCCTTTTTTTTATAATTTTTGCAAGGTTCTGTCACCCATAGCGACAATGTGGGTAAGCCTCATAAGTTTAAATAATTTTTAATTAATCTAGCGCAAGGGACAGCCCCTGTCCTGAGCCAGTTCCATCCACTCTTCGTCGAATGTATCTAGGTCGTCTCTCTATCTCTATCGGGGTTGCATGGAGGATAAAAGGGGAGGCCTTTGCCCAGCAGTGGGATGGAATAGGCTAAAAAAAATAATAAAAAAGGGACAGCCCCACAAAGTGGTATAGGCTCAGTGCTCTGCTTGACAGAGGATCAGCCAGCCAGCACTGGAGCTGCCCATTTTTACAGTTAGATCTCTTAGATCTGCACTCCAAACACATTCCAGCATAATATGGGTGAGGAATCGGGTGAATAGAATATGCCATTTTATGAGTTAGTTTCAAGTTTCTAATTAACAAAATGTATAATGTGATAAAGCATAATCAGTCTTGAAAAATAACAGCAAATATTTAAGGTTATTGACTCGCCAACACTGATAAAATTATTCAACTAATATTTACATTTTAATAACAACCTGTCAGTAAATATTGTCATAAAAGAAGCTGTTAATATATAGGGTGAAATTGATATAATTAGCATTCTTTAAAACTAAGAGTCTAACCATCAAACTGAACCACTTTTACTATGGGAGCAAGCCGATCGGAGCAAATAGAAAATCAGCTGTTCCATACTAAACTGCAATCTTGACGCGCGAGTTCTCGACTCAAATGTATGCAACAGCAGATTTTTTTTTGCTCTGATCGGTTTGGTCTCATAGTAAAAGTTGTTCAGTTGGATAGGTAGATTCTTAGTTTATAAAAGGATGCTAATGATATCAATTTCACCCTGTGTAGGTGCTTACGAGATTGTAAAAGTCCGTTGTCTTTAATTAGGTACCTAGTTATTGCGGTCCCCGATGCTGATGCAGCCTGGTGTAACAATTTTATCGAGAAATTGCCATTGATCCCTTCAAAACCATTTGTATTTACCTGTCCTTCATTTGTCTTTGGAATCTTGGACACATAACCTACTGCTAAAAAACATTTTAACTCAAACTAGATGTATCAGTTATGTTATTGGTAGAATCCTTAGAAACTGTTGTTATTGAGTTGGTCCTCATCAGACCCTGAATATTGTAATTCTCACAATGCTTCATGCTAAAGTAAATAAGCACAAACAATAACTAACACTTCTTATCGTATGGGCAGAGCCCTGGTGTCAGAGTTTTTTCAGACCGCCTTACGGCCTCTGACGTGGTTTTTATGTAACGACTACTACCACTAGAGATAGTAACCGGGACCACGTTTTCTTTTCAGACAATCAGGTGATTCAGCCTGCAATGTTCTAACCAACTAGGGAAAAATGCACAAAGTGACATTTCACTAGGTGTCCCCCGTGGGAATCGAACCCACGACCTCCGTGTCGAGAGCCAATGCTCTTAACCATTAGACCACGGAGGCAGTTGCCTAAGCACTTGACTAATACTAGTAAATCCATACCTATTTTATTTATAGAATAAGTACAAAAGAATATGTCTCATCGATCGTGGAAAGTTTATCAATATACTTATAGATCCACTTGATATCGAATCGTTAAAGGAAATTAATGATAAATTATACATGTAGATAATAAGTAATATATATAGCGAGACACGTTCAATGGAAATGCATGTAGGTACTTTTTATTCCGTTGACTGAAGTCTCGTGAATCAATTAATTTTCACTCTTACGTCTAAGCAAAGGAGTAATGTTAGGAGACTTCACACGTGTACTGCACTGTACAAGCTATTCAATGTCACGGTCAAATGATATCACATATACAGTGAGCCTATATAATTATTACAGCAGCCCATGTCCACTTATTTTAGAGAACTATTAACGTGCCAATTGTGATCATTTCAAATGTGACAATACTTGAATGGAAATTTGGTTCCTGGATTTTGGACAAACCCACTAAGAGATTACAACAGATAAATCAGCAGCTCTCACCTGCTAATCATAGCACTTACATATATAAGTTCACGCTATTGTCCCATAGGGGTAGGCAGAGACCACGGGCCTCCACACGTAACCACTCTGACACACCTCTTTAGCTTCATTCACATTCATACATCATAGTGATTACAACAAATCCCCTTTATGAGATAAGCCCATGCCCAGCAGTGGACTTCTTATGTTGGTGATGATGATGAACGTAAAAAGTGCTTACTTGTTAGTTAAGGAAGGTACAAGTTCTCTTTCCCGAAGATCAAACTTCTTAATTGTTTCAGTTTTGGGCAAAATGTCTTCACAGCAAATATTTTTTGAATTTTCGACATTGCATTGTGTATGAATACCGCAGAGCAATTAATTATACCTTTTACAGGAATTGTCGTAAAACAACAAAGCCCGATCGTTTCATAGCCAAAAAACAACAACACAAAAAACTCGTAAAAGGTGTATTTAAAGCACATTACTCCTCCGTGATCATGGCAGTTATTAGTATATTAAATATATAAATAGTTATTAAAAAAAAACTTTATTCATCACCATCGCATCATCATCATTGTTCATTTTTTTGTTAGTCAGTCTTGATTATTCTTATTTATCTCAGCATTCCAAGAGCCATAGTCCTGACTTATGGAAGGCTTGTGTAGGGACACAGACAGGATCAATTTATTTTGTTTCAGATCATAGATCCTTAGTGGTGTTAGTAACAATGACTTAAAACTATGTGAGTGACAAAAAATTTAGCACTTATTTAACATTAACAAAAGGGGGCCTATGCAGGCTATTCCAATTCCCAATGATGGGACACTGGAACCGCTCTGCAATGGGCTCGAGGAGGGTGTTGGTGCTTTGATACATATTATTATTTCAATAATCATACAATTATTAAGAATATGTGTAAATAAATAAAATATGTTTATTTCAGGCACAAAGGCCCATAATAAATACTTCGGCAACGTAACACAGTATTTATAAAATAAGTGTACATTATGCTGGCGCACTATAATTTATGTACTTATGATCCTGTGCGTATCTCTCGGTCAAGTTCATTGTAGGACGTTAATACGATACAATATACAATAGCTCTTTATTATATGTGTTCTAATCAGCAATTAGGTAAATTTCCATGCGAGGATGGATGCATATAGCCTTTTTTTAGGTATAAGGGACTATAATAAGCAATATGCTAGGGCCATTAGCCACATTCGTTTTTTAGTGTTCCGTACCAAATTGGAAAAACGGAACACTTATGAAATCACCTCGGTGTCTGTCCGTCCGTCCGTCCGTCTGTCACAGGCATTTTTCTCAGAGACCGTAAGACATAGGAAGCTGAAACTCGGCACAAATATAGCAATTGCTGGAGCAATATCATAAATGAAGTAAAAAAAGCTTAAATTAATTTGGGGAGGTAGAAAGGGTAATTAAATTACGGGACACTAATTGCCCGAGTCCCGACTCGTACTTGGCCGGTTTTTTTGAAATGAAGTGTTTTTCTCATATATTAAATAAACGGTCAAGTGCATGTCGGGTTCACGTGCAGGGTAGGGTTCCGTAGTTGCCCATAACAATACATATATGGACTTAGAAGGGGGCTTTTTGTTTTAAATTACGGTTTAACGGCTAATACAGTCTAAAAAGTACATTTTATAAGTTGCTCGACTATAACTCGTAAACTTGTATTGCCTACTCGGCGGTGATGGTTTTCCTTTTAATTTTGTTTACTAGGGTGAATTTTTTCACATACCTATCCAAAAACTATTGTTTATCTGGCAGGGGGGAGGGGACACTTAACTCTAACAAAAATGTACACTTTAAAGCTTAATATTTCGCTAACGGATCCCTTTATCGAAAAATCGTATTCCTAAACTCACAATATTTTTAAAAGACCTATACAACGATACCCCACACCATGGGATAGACGAGAAAAAAAAATGTCATACCCACTCTAGTAGGTGTCTAAATTTGTATTTTACCACTTTGTCGGCGTGATTAACATGTATACCCATGCCAAATTACAGATTATATATTATTATTATTGATTACAGATATACTTAGCGTCTCTTAGCTATGCTGCGGGACAGACAGACAGACAGACAGACAGACAGACAGACAGACAGACAGACAGACAGACAGACAGACAGACAGGCGAAACTGTTGACTCCGGAACCCTAAAAAATCAATATTAGTTTCATTGCGCGCAACTCGGGTTGGCAACTTACAGCTGTTGGCACAGCATAGAGGAAGGCGTAACTCGTGTCAACGCCCCGTGACACGAGTTACGCTATCCTCTATGCTACGCAGGGACCAACTTATCATTGTGACGGTATTTTAATAAGATTAGACCATGAAAATGAACAACTTTCTCTATAGCAACACATTAGAATTGCGAAAAAGAATCTGTTGTCCCATACATTTGGGTCGAGGAGGATTGCAGTTTTGTTTGAAACAACTGATTTCTTTTTCCCGATTTTGGTGTTGGTCCCATAGATAAAGCTATTCAGTTTGATGTTCTGATCGTCCTCTTAAAAATACTACTCGACACAAACGTATGGGAGAGCAGATTTTTTTCTCAATTTCGATGTTGGTGCCATAGAGAAAGTTGTTCAGTTTCCTGGTCTGATCACCCTATTAAAAAAATCGACAGCATAGATTAAGTTTGACCCATACGTATCGTACAATAAATAAAAGTTATCTTGAAGCTTTCGACATATTGTAGACGCAACAATAGAAAACCCTTTTCCCGAGCTTCTGCACGTGTCAGAATCAGAATCTAAAACAATTCTTTGAAGGATAAACAATTTATTCATGACTATAATAAAAAAGTTGAAGACAAAAGCTTGTTTGTTTACTTTTATAAATAACTTAAATAAAACAAAGATTTTACAAAGTAGACAGTAAATTATGATATCGTTCGAATTCAAAGTAAATGTAAAATATATTTAGGTACACTCAAAGTTCAAAGAGCAATGAACAACCCACGCAAGCAGTGTAAATAATCAGATAGAGTATAAACCTTGACTTATTTTTTATTTTGCTAACCATGTAGGCCTAGCATACAGCCTGGGAGAATGGGCGGGAGACTGTTAGCTCTAGAATGTAGAGTCATGACATTCATGACCCGTCACGTGTATTAACGTCGTTAAGCTTCTATCAAACGTGACGCAAATAGTTTGCTGTGAAAAGGTTCTACGGTGGGTAACGATTCAAATTGGTCGATGGTACCATTTACGAATTTTGATATTCCGGTTTTTCAAAGCTAACGGCCCGTTATACCCTCCCTGATCCTTCTTCCGTTGCTTTGGCTATTTTAATAATTTCCATTCCGTCCAAAACGTGTATTTACAGTTCATTGGAAAAATTTAATAAAAATACAATACAAAACCAGGTAATTTTGGGAAAGTGTGTCGTTATGTTCCACTGTGACAATACTCGCAGTAAAGTTTGTAAGTGCCGGACGAAGGTAAAAATATAAAAAGGCTTCTTGTCTTTATAATTTGAGTACATACTTCAGGGTGCGAATGCAAAGTGTTTCACTAAGGCAAGGCGGCCGGAGAAGCATTTTCGGTGGTAACATTGTACACTGAAAAAAAAACTAGGCGGCTCCTCGCAGCGCGGCGCTACCCGTCCTATCGCTTCAAATAACGCTCCGGGTTCAAATCCGCATGGATAGCATGCCATGTACCAATGAAGTTTTCTTACTTATGTATGTAATACCGACTGTTCTCAAACGGTGAAGGAAAACATCGTGAGGAAACCAGCATACATTGATATAGAAATTCTGATGTCTATGTGAAGTCTACCAATCCGCATTGGGCACGCGTGGTGGACTACCTCTCTGAGGGTAGGCCTGTGCCCTGGAGTAGGACGTTTATAGGCGAATGATGGTGATGATTATGACGCTAGCATGGTTTTTCTACTTGCGCGCGGACGCCTCCGTCATCGTCAGAAGTCTTCCCACCCTTTTCAGTTAGTTAAAGCTGCTTGCCCCGAGATGAGGTATGGACAAAAACAGAATTGCACGCAAGTAGAAAAATCGTACTAGGCTGAGGGTGTTACCCCGCGCGTTTTCTCTCGCTGTCATGCCACGCCGCGACATTGCAAAGTCACGCCTTACAGTGAGTGAAGTAACGCGTGACTTTGCAATGTCGCGGTTCCATGCTAGCCCCACAGGGATGGTCCTGTGCCGTCAGTGATAAAAGACTAATCCTTTAACATGTGAGCCGTATATAAAATACAGTTGGTATTTTCTTATCTAACTGTGAATAGCGTTGACAGCGTGTTTACTGTTATTGTTTGTCCGTTCTACTATTCAATGTGTGGTCGCAATGATAGTATAAACTTTGTTTAAAATGTTTCCACACAATAATTTGCATGACATCGATATTCAATTCCAGTTGGTTTATTACCATAAAATACATTATGTACAGAGATGGAATCAAATAAAATTTTACCAAATATTTACCGACATCAACATAGAGGAGGAGGTTCTCAGCTTGTTTGGGGTTTTTTCTACGTTCCACGATACATTGATAAGTTTTTCTAGTTTCTTCAATCAATCAATCCATCAATCAAATCAGTCCACATCAACTCAATGCTGGACACAGTCTTCCTGCTTTTAGACTTTCTAAATCATTATCATCATCAATAGGAAGAAGTTTAATGTTTGATATTGGTCTTTAAAAAAATATATTTTATGGCCATAATCGCCATGCTTGGACACTTCACAAGTACTTGCAATTAGATAATTTAGTTCACATGCGAATGCTGCTGATATTCCTTAGAAAACTCGTTAACTTAACTTAAACTTGGTACTCAACTTACCAAGACTCATGTAGGCCTCGCATGCCACCCCCGAGAAAACGATAAAAATCTAGATGTGCCTTCATCTATATTATTTTACGTAGGCCAGAAAGAGCGCGCATGACGGTTTTCTCGTTTAAACGCTTTGTCGTGGGTGGCATGCTAGCCGTGCTGCACGTCTAGTATGATTTCTCTACACGCGCACGACGCGTCTTTGCTCCATAGAAAATAATCTGTTCCCGCGCTTCTCGGAGAGCGAAAGCCACGCTTTCGCGACAAGTAGTATGGAATAAAGCCGAGGCGCATGCTAGAAGAGAAATCATGCTAGACCTGCAGGAGTAGTGACACACATAAAACACGCGGAATGCTTACTTTAGTAAATACTAAATATTTTTATGATTCCGTAAAAGGATTCTGTTTTTGTTAAGTTTAGTTCTCACTTATTAACATTTTATTTTCAAACCCTTCTTCTAGTCCCAGATGAACCTAACGGTACGTTTATTTCTATCACTTATATAGAAGTAAGTTACAAAATGTCCATTGTTACCTTCTTTTCCTTTAAAGAACAATTTAAATAGATTGTCTAATATCTTTTTCATTAGCAAATATGTACGGCACGTGAGCATTGTTAGAGCACAAAGGGTGTTCTTAATTAAACTCGACATACTTATTTTGTGAACGATTCTGTCGAAAGGAAAGGGGTCGCCTGCAGCAACGTTTCTCAAACTTATTTGAACTATGACCCCCAACTTTACAAAACTGATACAACCGACCCCTCGGCGCTTGTTACTTCGTTTTTGCAGATTTAAAACTCTTGGTATGCATTAGAGCAGAGCAATAGCTAAAACAAGAACCTGGAGCGAGCGAAGCAAGCTGGACATTTTAAAGTACTGGGGAAATGCTAAAACGATTAGCTCGGAATTTTACAGCAATATAAATCAGTTGTGATGATCAGGAGCCATTGCTGAATTGAAAACCAGGAGCGAGCGAAGCAAGCTCAGATTTTTTTGTTAATACCTACAGCTGACGTATCTATAACAGAAGCACATACGACCGCCTAGAACTGCTCTGCATCCTCCCAGGGGGTCGCGGACTAAAAAATTAAAAAAACTGCCCTGGAAGGTGACTCTTAAAGAGGCAAAAAGTGTTTCGGGATCGTGAAAGGTCACAATCAATTATCTCGTCCTACCCAAGCAAGTGCAACCACCTTATATGTACAAATATCAATAAACCTTATCTACCTAATAACCTTATCTATCAAATAAACAAGACAAATCCTTGGCAATACAGAACAAGATAACTCAACTAGCCGACTGCGTGTAACAGTAAAACCACGTGTATTATAACGTGGCTAGACCAACGTGTCCTGACGTCACCTGATTCCGTTCTACTTAAAAAGACCCGTAATCAAGAAATTTTCAAACTTACTACATCGGCATAAGGGCCTTGTAAGAGGATTTCATATTATGTGAAATAAACAGTTGTGTTGATACACAAATGCAGACTGCGCGTGTGCCTACGTGATGCACGCGACGGTATCGTGCCTTTAATGTTGATTCAAATATGTGTCACTTCATTGAGTAAACGAAATGGGAACTTGCCTATAGTAATCCAAATGGAAATATACCCAATTATTTTGTATTATTTCCTCATTTCGTTAACGTAATTATATATTTTTCTTGCTTACACAGAACGTTACTTTGGTTTATTCCACTTTAATCACCTGGGTTATATCAACCGGGTGATCCGACTCTTCGGTGTGCTATGATCACCTGACCAAATTATCACCCAGCTGATTAAAGTCGTCTCTACCTTCAGTTCAGATTCTGATATCCCCAAATCACCTGTATTTAAAGTGAATAAAGGCGACGAATGTTGTGTCTTCAAAACACCTACAAATCTCAGTGTGTCTACCCAGACATTCGAATTTCGCAATTGCGTGAACGTTTTCGTTCCAACGTCAACTCTATTACAATGAAGTTCGGACAGAAACGATGTAGCGATGCATCAAAAATCTAAACATTGAGTATAGGGCCTGGCTAAAAGCGACTCGTCCTGAAATCACCTATAGAGTTTTGATAAACCATTATGCGCTTTCAATGATATACAGAGTGAACTTGATATCGTTAGCATCCATTTAAACTAAGAATCTACCCGTCAAACTGAACAACTTTTACTATGGGAGCAAACCAATCGAAGCAAAAAAAAAATCTGCTGTTTCATACTAAACTGCAATGCCTACCCGACTCAAATGGATGCAAAAGCTGATTTTTTTGCTCCGATCGATTTGCTCCCATAGGTTTGCTCCCATAGTAAAAATTGTTCAGTTTGATGGGTAGACTCTTCGTTTAAAAGGATGCTAATGATATCAATTTTACCCTGTGTGCTTTAGACACTATTGAGTCAATAAACTTTTGGGGTGGTTCAGATCAGACCGCAGGAAAATATCAAAGTGAATTTTCGCCCAAAAATTGAAGACAACGCGAAAGTCTCGAAAAATCGTTCCGATAATCAGAATTTACTGTTACATTTATATAAATACCACCAATATTGGTGGCTATTAACGTTACTTTGCTTCACTGAATAATAAATAATGCGAAATTTTCCATAAAAGGAAAGATAATTGACTTTGTCTGTAAAAGTTACCTACATGTTTTTTCACATTGTTTTTAGGGTTCCGTACCCAAAAGGTGTCAGCGGGTAACGGGACCCTATTACCACCTATTACTAAGCTTACGGCTGCCGTCTACCTTGATGGCTGATTTCATAACAAAAGCATAGCATATGCTCACGACTATTATTTCCCAAGGAGGTAGTCATAGATATTCTGAAACCTCAGAACATCCTACCTAGATAATTTGAGCGGCTTTACACACAAGGTCCCAAATGGGTGTGAGTGATTATAGTGCACACACTTAAGTAATATAAAAATATCATAATAAACCCTTAGACTTAGAGTATAAACCGGCCAAGTGTGTCGCAGATTCACGCCAAGGATCCCGAACTGAAAAAGGAAAAACCTTTTTGATAATTACAATAACACAAAACTGTATCACTATATAAATACACATAAACTCACGAGCCACGACCGTAATCCCTTTCGGGGTGGTCAGAAACCTTCACAGATCACAAAAACTAAAGAGAGATGTGAAAAGGGGGTGGGGCCAGGATCGCAGCAATATGCGCAAAAACGGACCACATTGCTCGCGACAGTAATGATTCAATATATTATGAGGCTGAAAGCCAGTCGAGATATTATGTGTAAATAGTTTACAATGCTTGCGTAGTACTAAAGATTATTCGAACGTTGAGTTCTGATACCTCAATGGATAATGAGCACATTCAAGCTAACAACATACTTTCTTTCGCGTGGTACTGGTGGTGATGCGACACTAGGTTTCGTACTCAGCGCGTTGGTTGGCATCTCTCTAGTACACCATAGAGTTTTTGTGATCTGTGATGGAAACCTTAATGCAACTACTATAAACATCTTTTGTAGCGTGCAGTTGTAAAAGTTGTAACTTTTATTTCTCATTCTTTTTATACTTTTGCCAGCCAGCTTCCCGAGATAGCCTATCGCCTACAAAATCTGCATTTTGAATCCCTTTCTTGCCTCGTACGGTCCTCACGGAAAGAAATGGATTGATCCATTCTAAACCTGCAGATGCGCTGCTGCAGGAATTGTATTTGTATCATCATCATATCAGCCATTAAACGTCCACTGCTGGACATAAGCCTCCCCAAAATGGGGGGGATTTGCCATAATCGCCACGCTTGGCAGGCGGGTTAGCGATCGCAGTTGGATCGAATCAATGTGTGTACTCAGAGGATGTTGCTGCCCATCCTTCAGTAGATCCCTTAGTCGCCTTTTACGACACTCACGGGAGGATATGGGATGGTGCTATTCTAAGCCGACACCACACGGACACTTACGTATTTGTATGTTATGTATTTATTTATTTACCAGATACACACATTTAAGATCAACATACCCATAGTTGAATTCTATGTTCATGGACATAGAGTTTAACTAATGGGTAGGTTAATTTGTCGCCGTGTGTACATCACATAGACCAAAAGAGATTTTTAGGTATAAAAGGATCGATCCGTATTGTTAGGCATATCAACATAATTATTTACTGACTATTCAGAGACGTTAATGATCATTATTTCTATAGGTATACAAACATATCAAATGAGTCGATAATTTAATTACTATACTGAGAATTTTCTACGTAGCTGTTTATTTCCATAGAAATTAGCATTAAGATTCTAACTCGTAAATATTACTGTGTCTAAACATAATAATGTATTATGTAAAGTTAGTATTCATCATCATCAGCCCGGTAAACCCCAATGCTGGGTATAATATGAATTTATTATATTCAATCAATCAATCAATCAAATATTCTTTATTTTACACCAAAACATAATCACTAAAATACAGAGAAAAACACAAGAGGCACAAACCACAAAGATAATATTTATATTTATTTATCGTTTTAGAGTTTAGGACTAAAAAAAATATAAAATGCCATCTCACTGATCAACAATAATACTGAAATTCAAACAAAATTTTTAAAGCGTTATATCTTCGTAATTATATTATAAATTGCAAATGTTATTTATGACGCGGCAACTAGATTTTCTGAACTATTATTCAATATATAAAATATTACTTTTATTAATTCCGTCTATGCGTACTGTGCGTCAAACTTTTGTGTGGACTGAAACCATCTTAATTAGATTAAATAATATAAGTAATTTTTTTTTATTCTCAACTTTTATTTTCATTTTGTTCACTTTCGGCATTTGCACTTGAAATATGTTCATGGAATAACGATGCTGACTTGTCCAACAAAGATTTATCTACTCTATAGGCAGAAACACTTAACTTTTGTACGACAGTAAACTTACGATGACATAACTGTGGCTTTTCTTGGTCTGTTGCCAAAAATGTGTCAAAATCCTGGCACCGTTCCCTCTCAACATAACTATGAATAACTGTTTGACGGTGGAAGCTGCCAGCTATTAGGCCTCCTAAGATGTCAAGCATAATATATGTAGGCAACACTGCTAATACTGCTATAGAGCCATTTCCCACGCAGCGTTCATAATTATAAAACTTACATAATGTATGCATATGCATGCATGCATAATATGCTCACCACCACAGAACATTATACGAGCGGTTAGAAGTGCAAAGTAGGCGTGGAACGCGTGCTACACGGTTATGCAATGATTTGCATAATATCGCTTACGATAAGGCGTTTAAGGCGCGCGGCGCGGAGTGGTGCGAGCAAGAGGACATAGCAGTTGTAGCAGCGTGAGTGGGAAGACGTGGTGACAGTCATCTCCAAAAGCGCTACTTTGGATTTCTAACCCCTCTTATAATGTTCTGTGCTCACCACTATATTCCCCAAGGGGCTATAGTCCCTTTGGGATTTGGTCATTGACCAAGCCCTTATAACCAAATAATAATAATAAGGGGCTATAGTCTCAGAATATCTCTGATATTCTGAAAACACAGGACATCCACGTTCTGAAGCTCTGTGCAGAACAGAGTATGTGGGGTGAGCCGAGCCCGTCGCCACTTGTAATGGACAGTGGGTACAATACATGCCTCGAAATTAAACTATGCAGGTTTCCTCACTATGTTTTCGTACATTAATTTTGAGAACTCAATCTACGAGTCGGCCTGAACGGGGATTGAACGATTGCCTGCAGCACGGCAGGCATGGTTACTCGCCACTGGACTACCACGGCTTTTACCCATACTGCTACATAACAAGTTTATGTGAAAAATTCATTACAGTGCGATTGCCTAGTCTTTTACTATGTGATGCGAACAGGTAACTAAAGTATGTACCTTCCTTAACCTCCTTGGTTGGCGACTAAAACACTAACAATAGATTTTATTATTTCTTATGTCCTACGAAAAGTACAGATGTAGCAGGAGGTTAAGTTTTCCCAGCCAAGCACTTAATAATCCGAAAGTATTATTGTAATGTAATTTTCATTGAATTGTTTAATTCAATGAATTACAATTTGATCATCATCACGGAACACGATTAAATCAAGGGGTCCGGTTCGTAATCTTACTTGTTTATTTCTTGATAATTATCTAATTATCATCAAAACAATTATAACAATTACACCTACCTATGGATATGCTTAATTTATTTATCAAAACAAAACAGTGGAATAGTTCATTAGATTATAATATTGTTACATCATTTTGTTATTGCTGATAACAATTCATAATAAACGTTTTTTTTATCATCGTGGTACATACAATGAACGCCAATTGTGATAAATAAATAATAAATGAAACTGTAAAAATATTAATTTAGACGCATATTATAGCAGCGAACTATAACAACACTAGGGCTTTTCACAATTCTATTTTATGTATTTTTATTTTGATGCAATAATGTTTTCATTGAAAATTTTCTTTTCGAAACTCCTAATAAAGTATTACTCAGGGAGCAGCTATTGCTTATTACTGCCGACAATTGGTGGGACCACGAAGGGCCAACTTGCCTAAGGGCACCCAGAATGGGCACGGTCCTCGGCATTGGACGTTGCTCGGACTACGCGGTGGATAGGGTAGTAGGAATCTATATGAGAAGCGGTCTAGGATGTGCATGTACCGTCTGTAGACGCGAGAAGAGGAAGATACCGAGGTGCCGATTGAGTTATAAGAAAGAGTATAGTACCTAGTACCTAGTTACCTATTACATACTATAGATAGTTATAGTTAGATAGCACTAGGTACCCTATATTTTTATTAATTTTCTTTACATTTCCTTCCATTTTTTGTCGTATGCACTCTGAACGTTAATAGGTAGGTACTATGCTAATATATGAGGTTTTTTACAGTACCCGGCAAACCGTACCATACCACAGTATAAGAAAGAGTATTCCGTAAGTAGCGGTTTCACATAAACATTTTTTATTCTTAGAAGTTTTCCGGCAACTATACCACTGTACCACACACTGTACCACAGTGAAGCAATATCACAATATTTCGGATTTCACAATAAAAAAAACTTTAAATTAAACACAGCAAAACCAACTTACTACAACAGCCTAAAAAGTTATATTTTCTACAATTATTTGTAGGTCACTTACTCACTTACCTAGATTTAATAATAAAATCGAGAATGTCACACACCTTTTCATATGTCTATTCTCAAAGAGGATTGGCTAAATGTCACACCAGTACAAGAACAAAGGGCTATGAAAAAGTTTAGATTAAACCTTTGATCGCATTAGGAAAGAACTGATTAAAAAAATACAGATACCACGTATTCGGCCAATGATCTTGACTACAATCTATAATAAATAGGCAGAGCCACAAAAGTTCTTTCGGTCAATGATCTTCACTACAATCTTTAAAATTGGCAGAGCAATAAAAGTATTCCCTTACGCAATGATAGCAGAAGTTAAGTAACTACGAGGGAGCACGTTTTTGTATGGGTGACCGTTTAGTGTATATTAGTTTTCTTATAAGCTCCATCGTCTATCAGTCATCAGCCAAGCAGTTTTTACTTCTAACGTGTTTCTGACAACGTTTAACATATAATTCAAATGAATCACTTATTAAAAACAAGAGACATAAATAAACAACAAAAAAATAACGCTCACAGGCACATACATTGTAATGATCCCAAGTAATGTTGTTATGGGAATCATACAACAACGTCACAAACATATAACATCCATGACCGAACCGGGATTCGAACCCAGGACCCTGTTTATACATCTACAAAAATGGACACAATATTATTGTCTTGTGCTTCGTTTCTCGTGTCCAATATAAAGTAAAACAACAAATACTCAAACCTGGCCAAGTATGTGTCGGGCTCGCGCTAAGGATAAAAGATTTATTTTTGTTCAGAATCCTCTGTGCCCAAGTCTTCGACCAAATAATGTCGAAGGTGCAAGTTCGACTCGCGTTCGAGTACGTGCAGACAATAGGTGAACCGCATGCATTCTCACCAAATAGCCCAGTAATTTTACGGAGTTTTGTTAGTTGGGGTAGGGAGTAATTATTAATTGGACTTTTTTAAACTGAAACCTGCACCATTTAGTGACAGTGAGTAAGACTATCTTAAGACATATAAAAAAATCGCTACGGAACATAGAAATCGAAATTGTGTGTCCAAGAAGGCTTTTAAATTAATAATATTAACACCAATGCACTCATTTGACTTAGATTTAACAATATAAATTATTTTTGAGCAATAAAATAGGCATTGAAATTTAAAAATGAGGAATTTTATTAGAAAATACGAATGTATTTTTCAAAACCTTCTGAGTAGATAAAAATATTTACACTATGTTTGAAGTATGTATAATGGTAAAGCTTGTATGTGCAAAAAAAATTTACCGTCAGTTTTTTTAGAACGAGATAACAGCTAAATTTTAAAATTGGAACTGTTGCTGACGTAATTTTTTTTTAATTTTGGTACATTTCGAGGCTCAAATTGGCTCTTCAATATTATACTGAAAAAAAATGTCAAAAATGTCCCGGCTCAAACCGTAAAATGACTGGGCTAAAATTCTTACCCTATATTTTGTCTCCCAATGGATTTATTGTATCCGGTTTATTTTGTGTAACTATAAATAGAAGCGATATAATATCTGTTAAGAGCTAAATCTTTTTATTATACCTAACAGTGTGAAAACAGTAGGTATTAGTTTTCATTCTTTTGTTTCGTGATGGTTTCGTGATATATTTATATGACTGCTATTTGCTTCTGTACCTAAGTCCTACGTTATAAAAACATAATATTTATTCGTGTTATCAAATTCCATGGCATGTTTTATATAAAACCAAATAAGAATTTTAAAGGTAGCTTCTGGTTCTCCAAACCTCTCAAACTACTTTCATGGTAACTCTGTTTTAAAATACTATATATTTAAAAACCTATAGGTATAGAAAATATAATTAGGTACGATAATCTATGATAATTTTAATTCAATTTGTACATTTTCGGTACCTAACACAGCTCATTTCTACACCTTTATATTTTCCATTTTGTTTTATTTAAAAAAAAAATACAAAGTCCAACAAAACAAAATGTTATCTATTCCTGTTTCATAACGTCATAAAATATCTTGCGATTATTTATGTTTTGTTTCGAATTAAACATTTTGTAATAAACAAAAACCAGTAAAAATTTATTGGTTTAATATCTCTTGCTGATAAAATCCAGTTTTAATTATAAAATCTAAAACCTTGTAGGCCCCACTTGTAGGTTATTACGAAGTACGTTTCAAATAAATAAAACAAAACGATTCAAGATAATAATGATATGTGGGCACATATCATTATTATCTTGAATCGTTTTGTTTTATTTATTTGAAACGTACTTCGTAATAACCTACAAGTGGGGCCTACAAGGTTTTAGATTTTATAATTTTTATTATGATAATAAATTAAAAGCGTCAATATATTATTATACATATTTGTACGTTGTGTATATACATAGGTACATAGGTATTTATGATGCCATTATTAACATTTTTAGTACTTACATTTTACGTGCGAAAGTGCCTCGAATTAAGAAATAAAATTATTGCAGAATACTATTACAATTGTTAACCCGTGCTTTTTTACCTATTTACGACGGGTGTTTTTTTTTTGCCCCAAAAGTCAATTTTGAGGGTTAAAGACTGGCTAGAACGCGCAATGCATTTTGATTTGGAGTCGCGACCTCAAACTCAAAATGTAACGTTTAGCTCGTTAAATGTCATTTTTAGTTAATCTAGCATCGATTTGTAAGATTGTATGGCTCTACAGAAGATGTTAGAAACTCTTATAACAACAAAAATCCACGTTCTAAAGGCATCATTCTTGAACCATAACATAATAATAATTGTAATAACGCAAACCTTTCGATATTATATAAAAAAAAGTTTAATAAAAAGCAGTCAAATCAAAAAAAGTTTTTTTTTCTATTTAGAACTTTTTATGCAATAATTGATTCCGAAAAACGGTTTTCAAGTTTTGCGATATTTTTTTGATACATCTGCTTCAATCTAATTACCGTACCTACTTCAAATATTACTGATTATAAACATGTCACAGCCATGTTATGCTATATCAAATCAAATAAAAGATTGTAAAATTAAGTCTCGAAAGTACCGTACCTACATTGAAACCCTGCCCTGTTATCATTGATTTTGACAATATGCTATCATCATCACCAGCCTGAATCCCTTATCTCTCCTCCCTATTTTGCTTACTTACCTCTATTTAACATATTATAAAATATTATACATTCAAGTATTCCACTTTCACGCTGATCCTGCGTGATATTATGATCAATCACCTTCCAAATGACTCTCCTGATACCCAAAATACGTGGAGCTCAGAAGGTCTAGTTAAGAGTGTCGTAAGAGTGAATCCAGGGACTAAATTGTCTAAAAAGGTTGTGAAGTTTTTCAAGTGTTTGTGAATTTTTTCACAGGAAGATAATAAAATAAAAATTCGTGGAGTATGGCAAAATTTAAATTTGTATGATTCTGAGGGAATTAGAGAGCGGGCCTAATACCCCTGGAACATTTTTGGGATCTGTCATTGGTTAATTGAAAAGAAATAATCATACGCACTGACGCACAATCAATTCAATTCGAATCAATTTTGTTAATTTGTTGAAGTGAATGTGGCAAATGAAAAAAAACCTGGGATGGTTCAGATCATAGTGAACGTTCTCAGCATTTGTAACTTAGAAAAAAAATACACTTGACCCTGACCTTCATTGGACTGATGCCCCTTTAAGAAGTACAATGCCATCCCATAAGAATTTAGCAAAACAGTTTTCAGTTTGATGGTCTTAACCACCCCTTTAAATATTACTAGGGTGTTTTGTTACACCGCTGTATATCTATACTAACTAATAAACCTCGATCGAAAAGTGAGGTGGACGTTCTGTGCTCTTTTTATTATTCTGTGCCATTGACATCTTCTTTATCCCATATCACGTCCACATTAATATTCTCTGCATGATAGTCATTAACGCCATGCATACCACTTCACAGACAAGTGTGAAATACCCACTTAGTTTCAAATTGCCAACGAAATTGTCTAGAAGGCTACATGTGATACATTTTACATTACGTTTTTGATTGGAAATACTGGTTTAGAAAAGTTTTTTTTTTTTCTATTTATTAAAAGAAATAGAAAAAAAAACTTATATTAACGAAATGACAAAACATGATTTAGGTACCTACAGGGAAATTACAGGGAACACTGGTAGTTTTGAACAAACTGAAAAAGTCAATTCATTTTACGGAGTTTTGTTAGGAGAGGTGGGAAGTAATTATTAATTGGACTTTTAAACTGTAACCGGCACCATTTAGTGACAAAAAGACTATCTGAAAAAAATATTTAAAAAAATTCACTACGCAACATAGAAATCAAAATTGTGAGTCCCAGAAGGCTTTTAAATTTATAATATTTATACCAATGCACTCATTTGAATTAGATTTAACAATATAAATTATTTTTGAGGAATAACATAGGCATAGAAATTTAAAAAATTAGGTTTTTATTAGAAAATACGAATATATTTTTCAAAACCTTTTAAGTAGACAAAAATATTTACATTTAATATGTGCAAAAAAAATTACCATCAGGGTTTTTATAACGAAATAATAGCAAAATTTTAAATTTGAAACTGTTGCTGACGGTATTTTTTTTTTAAATTTTTGTACATTTCTAAGCTCAAATTGGCTCTTAAGTACTATACCGAAAAAAAATATCAATTATTCATTAGTCCCGGCTCAAACCGTAAAATTACTGGGCTAAACTACTATAACACAGAGTGTAAACTTAAACGCGTTACATACTTTATGGGGTGCTTCAAACCATCAAACTGAATCACTTTGAATATGGGACCAACTAAGAAATCCCTAAGAATCTTAGACCATTTAAATAGGGACCTGCCTTACTTTAGCATTCCCCTCTGCCAAGGTACAAGATCAAATGATCATGTACATGTGCATAGAATTTTATACCTTATCACTAAACGAGACAGCCTATAATTGCGGAATAACTAATCTTGTTTGGGGTTCACGAGAGACAATTTATCATGATTTTTGACATTCAAAATTAGACTCTAAAATGCCAGAATAAAATCCAAAGTCACGTGTTCCATGGTACCTCGTCCCCCGCAAAAAGAGGCAGAAAAGTTTGTTAGTAGAATTACACGCGTAACTAGTCCCTATTTAAATGGTCTAAGCTAATAATAGATTTAAGCTAGAACTGACAAGGACATTGTTTTTATAGTGTTAGGGAATATATTGATTTTATGACATATCTACAATTTAATTGACATTAATTTTATTATGATGACTATTCTATTCAAGACATTAATTTATAATTATTATTTGTGAAATTGTTGTTACTTAATTGATTACTTAATATTCCTATTGTTTGCGTTTATTGTTTTAATATTTGCACGTCTGTACACAGACAAGATAAATCTACTGGACACCTAGATGAAGATCTAAAAAGTTGTGTAAAAATTATCTTGGCAAATAAATGATTTTACTTTACTTTACTTTACTTTTACTTTAATAAATCAGCCGTTTCATACATTTTTGTCGAGTACCTATTGACATTTTCTATGGAACTGCAGTTTTATTTTCCCGATTGCGATGTTGACTCCATATTCATATATTTCATAAAATAGTTATTTGTTATGCAAGGCTGCAAAGTTGCTTTTTGGCGCGAGTGCTTGTATTGAATCCTGAGCAAGCGACGGACAAATATAGAATCCTGAGCGTAGCGAGGGTTTCAAAGGTACGAGACACAGAATAACTTTGCCTCCGAGCGAAACACACAACTTTTCACCTTACTACAGCGAGGAAAATATCATTGCGCCAACCTCATTTTTAAAACGCACTAGCCGGCACGAAAACAGCATGAAAAAAAAAACTTGTTTAGGCCGTTCGGCCGTTTTTCTATATTTAATAGAAAGATTCGAATTTTAAAAACGCTTTCCACGCTAGCGGATAAAATGGACTTTTGCACTCAGATTTCGAATGACAAACAGAATCTTTCTGAGCTTGTGAGGTGAAAACAATTTTATATGTCATTTTACATAGTGGAAGTAATGCAGTTTGATGGTCTGAAGAACCCTGTTCGATATTGTAACGCATTAAATTATACGCCCTGTATAGTTTAGCAAATAAAATTGTTAGTTATTATTGCGCAGTTCGATAACTTTAACGATTTCACAAAATTTGGCATTTGATCAAAAAATTGCTCTGTATTTAACCAGTAGGTATAATGTAAGTTGTAAGGTATAAATTACTATCCAGTTAGAAAGGTTATCATTATCAGGGTCATACACTTGAAGCAATGGGTATCATAAGGAGAAAGACTTTTTCTCTATCTTTTGCAGGTCACAACCAAAACCAATGTACTCTTCACCTCATCACAAGCTCGGAAAGATTTTTTTTTTTAATAAATATCTTGGACATTGGGACACAAATTAACTAGTTACATTTAAAGTACCTGAACTTGTATTATGATGACCAAGACAACGATATAGAATACATATATAGATACAAACATCCATGACTCGGGTACAAATATTCATATTCATAATATAAATATGTGTCCCTTACGGGATTCGAACCCGCGACCCTCGGCACAGCAGGCAGGTTCACTACAGACTGTGCTACCGGGCCGTCTATTCTGTTTATCATTTGAAATCTGAGTGCAAAAGTGCATTTTATCCGCTAGCGCGGAAAGAGTTTTTAAAATTCGAATCTTTCTATGCAATAAAGAAAAACAGCCTAAACAATTTTTTTTCATGCTGTTTTCGTGTTGGCCAGTGCGATTGTTCTAAAAATGAGGTTGGCACAATGACATGTTCCTCGCTGCAATGAGGTAAAAAGTTGTGTGTTTTGCTCGGCAGCAAAGTTATTCTGCATCTCGTACCTTTGAAACCCTCGCTACGCTCAGGATTAAATACAAGTACCCGCGCCAAAAAGCGACTTTGCAGCCTTGCATAATAAATAACTATTTTTGTTAGTATTATTTACTCTAGACGTATTGCTAAGTTCAATTTATGTACTGTACTTCTAAGACTGGGCACGGAATGTATAAGAGTATCCGAAATAACTAAGATCTTCCGCCATTTTTCTTTGATAAACTTTTAAATATCCTTGTAAATATCCATAATACTTTTAGAACCTGATAAGTTGTGACGTTTAAATAATATTATGATGAATATCTTTACAAATGACGTATTGCAAAGGCCAGACAAAAACATGTTTATTATTGTCATTCGTGATTTGTGATTTAATATAATGAATATTTCTGCAAACAAACGCAAGGGTTATTTTACGAATTAGTGTGCGAATTACTTGAAAACGTCATTCTGTCAGCATTTAAATAAATAAACAAGTTAAAAATTGGACAACATTTCAGAAAATCCGTTTTATTCCTATGATTCTGGTTGATTATTCCAAAAACTGATTAAAAATTATAAAATGAAAATAAAACACCTCGGCATGTTAGGAGAGCATACTGGCCGACATCCTAAAGAACTACCATGAGTTTACACTGAAGTAAACTACAGTTTGTATTGAATTTCATACAGCGCCCTTAGTGGTTACGTTGGGAACTAATTGTCATACAAAATTGGCGCCGCCAAGAACATTGTATATTTGGACGCCGCAACTACCGTAGTAACGTACAGTAAAAACTTATGGCCCCAGGTACTGCTGGAACGACATAGTGTAGGCGGACCTACGGGAGCTTCAAGTCAACTGCTGGCTACAGTTTGCGCAGGACTTTGGAAAAGTGGCGCTCCCTCGATTCAGAGTCCAAGACCCACTTTGGGCTAGCCTGTGCCTCACTCAACAGCAGATTTTAGGTACGCTCGGCCGCCGTCCCCCACCAAGAAGAGTATGGCATATAAATTAAATGACTCGGTTCATTTTAAGGATTCCGTACCCAAAGAGTGAAAGGTGGCCATATTCATATGCCTACATTGTCCGTCCGTCCGTATGTCTGTCTGTCCTAGCTACTTAGGACTAACTTTTGTCCCGTAATAGCTAGTAAGATGAAATTTTCACAGAAAGGTATTAGTGTTATAATGGCGCATCTATTAACAAATTATATAAATGACATAAAACCAAAAATTAGGGGGGGTCCTTATAAAAGAAACTAAGTTTTATCAACGTTTTTTCTTTTCGTTCCATCGTAAAAACGGTGATACATACAAGCGTCAAACTTTGTGTGATAAGGTAGTTATATCAGATTTAGGTAGTTATTTCAGAAAAAATTGTTTTTACCTGTACAAGTTTTCCTTAATAATTACTTTGAAAGTACATATCTGTTAAACAACGATGACAGACACAACAAATACCCGGAAAGGCTTATTTGATAATTACGAAAATAAATAGTGATAATCATACTTCTTGTTTACTTTATATTCTTAATGTTGTCCTAGTTATCTAAATAGAGAAAAATTAAAGATGATAAAACATAACGTAGACTGTAAAATTGTCATAAATCTTATCAAGCCCGTGCCAATTGTAATGAGCTCAAACATTAATTTAATCTGAAGTAATTAATCCTCCGTTGGTTAAATGTTTATACAGTAACATCATCGTCTGCTGTCTTCTAAGAATTTTAGCAGGCGACGTGACAAGGAAGAATAGAAATTAATAATGAGATGAGTCGCTTTATGTTGAGTATAGACATATATACGGGGTACGGGGTGAAACGTAACTCTTCCTTTAAAGGTGCATTCAGACAATGAGACCAAACAACTTTTCTTAAGGAACATGGGCCGAAAAACGAAAAAAAAATTTGGACCTCCCATAGAAAATAGATCGGCTGATCCGCACTTTTGTATGGAAGTTTCAACATTTATAAATTTTTTCGACCCATGTGAATGCACCCTTGAAAGGAGAGTACCTCGTTACGTTCCACCCAGTATACCTGTAGGTATAAACAGGGGAGCGCGTAATTTCTCTATGGTATAAACCCACGTTCTCACCTAACCCATCATGATAAGACGTTAGTGACGTTACCAACATTAAGAGAATAGACCAGTACGGTTTTCTCCATACAAACGTATTAGCCTGTTTTCTCCCTAGATAATTACACTAGAGCAAATATTTTTCTACCATACAATCCCCTCTGCCGTGTCCCTATGTTTTGCTTTTTTGCATTAATAAATCAATAATCATTAATTAAGAACTGGGGACCTTCGAAAATGACCAATTTTACCGCCCGTTGTCAGACATCCAGTAAACAATTTTGACAAATATAAACAAAAAAAGCAAAACATACAGACATAGCCAAAGTCTTTCTCATATTATTGGTGAAATAATTATTAAAATCGGTTTAGTTTTGGAGGAGGAAACAGGCGAATACGAAATGCTGATTTCGTCGATTTTTTGTATATGAAATCGGTCCGAGCTGCAGTTGTCTCTTTCACACTCTAGTCGGCGGGGTGTATGGGTGAGGCGGATCTGGCAAATACGTAAACAGTCGGAAAAGTGACCTATTCTCCAAATTAGCATTTCAGCCCGCCTATCCTCCTAACAAATTAAAATTTTTACAAGAAAAATATTACGATATTATTATTACAACTACAACATATCGGAATGGTGGCCAAGAGAAGGAAGGAGGTCCGTGGGTAGACCACAGATGCGTTGGTCAGACGACATTGTAAGGGTTGCGAGTCGGACTTGGATCCGATTGGCACAGGACCGTGAGGAGTGGCGCAATAAAAGATTATTTACTTTCCATCATGTATTTAATTGAATGTTTTGAAATTTCTACAATATGAAAATGTTTAATAAATATTGTAGGTTTTTTAAAAGCATACTATTGACATTTGAAATTTAATTAAAATAACAGTTGCAATTTTAACTGAACCTGTCATTATAAGTGGAGCATAGCGAATCGAATGCGGTTTTAATTAAAAACGTTACAGTATAGTGTAGGATCCGACGGTGAAATCTGATCGCTTTATAAAATAATCAACATTTTCAAATTGCTGACGCCAAGAGTTAATCGAGCCATGGTTGACTGAGAAATAGTTGTGAGAAGGTGAAACAATCTTGATATCGCGTATTGTACAAAAGTTAGGGTACGTGGGTTGATAAGATGTTGATATCTTAATCTAATGACCAATTTTAATCTCTCCTGCATCATACATACAAACCTTAAATACTTACATAAAATAAAAACCATAATTCCTTTTGATATAACTACCTTGGTCATTTAGGAAGGCAAGAGCTCGCTTTTATCCTAATTGGAGGGTAGGTTAACAATATTAATACAGGGTATACCTAAATTTAAATGCGTTACATAGGTTAGGTATTGTATTAGAGAAGGTCCTTCAGACCATCAAACTGAATAACTTCCATGATGAATAGAAAAAGGGAGAAAAATGATTTTCCTTCCATTTGGATCCATTGAAGTTTTCTATGGATCACATTTTTTCTTTCGCGATTTCAATTTTGTCTCCTTTGTGAATGTTGTTCAGTTTGGTGGATTTAATATGTAACACATTTATTTTTACACCCTGTTTACCCTTGTTTACCTAATAGTTTCGAATATGCATTATCTGTAGGAAGTCAATAAAAGTATCAGAAATGTACATAGAAATGTATACCGTAGGTAAATTAATAGTTTAAAGGATTAATTTGCTTTAAGTTTTAACTCCATCTCTCTTCTTATACTACGAAATAAAAACAATTTGGATGGTCAAACAGTTAACGAAAGTAAACAAGCGGATTGATACGAGCTTTTAAAGCTTAAAGTTTATACAGTAAAGCGATTTATTCGCTGAAAGTTGTATAATTTAATGAAACAACGAGCTAAACTTTTACGAGTAATTCTTTAGACACCGCGAATAAAGATGTATTAGGTTGATAGGTCTTGATCATTGAACAAATCTGGAGTAAAAACTAGCTTGAAGTCAAAGATAGACCAAATAAAAACTAGCTTGAAGTCAAAGATAGACCAAATAAAATCTTTGCTTGAAGTCAATGCTTGCATATTCGATATTGCAAGAACTAGAAGGACAAGAAGATGTTATGACAAGAAACATTACATTTTAAATAATAAATATGACATGACATGACATTGGTATATATAATATAATTGTATTGTATTGTAAGCTATATATTATACATTTTATTTATAACATCGCCATAGCAAGTTTTTTACTCAAGAGTTCTTCCGTCCTATGGTTGCCTGGAAAAATAGCTTTTAGTGATAAGACCGCCATTTGTACCCTTTCATTCTTATATTCTGTTTTTGTTGCTGTATGTTTTGGTGTGCAAATAAAGAATATTTATGTAAAGCAAATAATATTTATTTTATGTTATGGTACTTACCTATTCATCATATCAGCCATTAAGCGTCCACTGCTGGACATAAGCCGCCCCCAAAATGGGGGGATTTGCCATAATCGCCACGCTTGGCAGGCGGGTTGGCGATCGCAGTTGGTTCGACTCAATGTGTGTACTCAGAGGATGCTGCTGCCCATCCTTCAGTAATTCCCTTAGTGACCTTTTACGACACCCACGGGAGGAAATGGGATGGTGCTATTCTTAGCCGACACCACACGGACAACTCACGGACTCACCTATTATAATGTTAAATACTGAACGTAAATAAATGTATCCACAAATATTTGCACGCCATAGCATACGGCAGAATGTATTTGAATCTGTAAATTATGTTATTTTAAGACCTCTTTGTAACTTACATTCTTGCAAATTAAATTATTTCATTCTATTTCATTTCATATTGAAATGGTCACGTTCGATACGTTTTGGTAACTATTTTAGCTTATAGCAACATAGCAACTAAAATAAAAGTTTTATCTCATGATTAAAGCGTGCTAGACCCTGTCTAGATTAATTTGTTAAATACAAAAATAACATTAGAAGCATAACAACATGTTTTATCGTCGTGCCTTTGATAAAGAATTCTGATAGTCAAATAAATTGTTGATATTGACAAAATGATTACCCTATAAGGTCTTACAAAATTGGGTGAAACTATTTTAAGGGGATGATCAGACCATCAAACTGAACAACTTTCTCTATGGGACCAATATCAAAATCGCGAAAAAAAATCTGCTGTCCCATACATATAGGTCGAGTAGGTTTGTATGGAACAGCTGCCTTTTTTTTACGATTTCAATACTGGTCCCTTAGAAAAAGTTGTTCAGTTTGATGGTGGAGGGAGTCAAATAAATTGTTGATAATGACAAAATGATTACCTACTACCTTATACAAGGTCTAACAAAATTGGGTGAAACTATTTTAAGGGGATGATCAGACCATCAAACTGAACAACTTTCTCTATGGGACCAATATCAAAATCGCGAAAAAAAATCTGCTGTCCCATACATATAGGTCGAGTAGGTTTGTATGGAACAGCTGCCTTTTTTTCACGATTTCAATATTGGTCCCTTAGAGAAAGTTGTTCAGTTTGATGGTCTGATTATCCCTTTAAAATAGTTTCAGCTAATTTTGTTAGACCTTATATAACAGTTTAGATTTTTTTTTATTACGGATGGGTTTGCTCTAGACCTCAATCCAGTCTTCAAGATAAAGATGGGGTCAAAGATGTAGCGAGCTTACCCAGAAGAAGCCTATTCCCTCGTACTTCGGTTTGTAAGCGCTTGGAAATACTGACGCAGACAGGGCATTCCACTCCTTGGCTGTGCGCATTTAATTATAAAACATTCTGAAAGGCGCTTGGTGCGGATATGTGGGATGTCAACCAAAAAGGGGTGATATCCCGCGGTGCGTCTGGAAGTCCGATAGTAAACAGGGGAAGGCGGGATGAGCTCATGAAGCTATTGGGCACACTCACCGAAGTACAATCTGCAGACGCCACTACTCTGCGGCGGTGGGCTAGGCTATGATGCTTGGTCTCCACCGGCATTCTGTCGCCAATGAGCCTAAATATTTGATGAATTAATTTGATGTTAGTTTGATGAGTTGGTGCGAATTCTTATGATTTTCGAATTTGATTTCCTTGGATTAGAAGGCACAAGATTAGAAGGACAAGCCAGTCAAAAATTAGTATAGCTACTAAAATAACGTAGTTTAGTAGAGATGAGGCTCTGAAAGAGTCAAGGTCACTCGGTCAGGGAAACCTCTTAAAGACAATTCTCCATTAAATCTCATGCTGTCACTTTTTGTTTTGTTGAAATAATAAAATCTAGCAAAAGATTTAATGGAGGATTTTCTTTAATGAACGTACGTGCAACTGGCGGTGTATCTTTGAAACTATACAGTATAGCGAAAATCTGACAAACCATTTAGGCACAAAAAAAAGATTAGTTGTTAGATCGTGTTTAAATAAGAATATCCAAAATATAAATAAACTTCGTTTCTATGGAGCGCGCTAATGGATGTATAAGGTCTAACAAAACTAACTGAAACTATTTTAAGGGGATGATCAGACCATCAAAATGAACAACTTTCTCTATGGGACCAATATCGAAATCGCGAAAAAAAAAATCAGCTGTTCCATACAAACCTACTCGACCTAAATGTATGGGACAGCAGATTTTTTTTTCGCGATTTCAATATTGGTCCCATAGAGAAAGTTCTTCAGTTTGATGGTCTAATCATCCCCTTAAAATAGTTTCACCTAATTTTGTTAGACCTTATATATACTCTTAAATTGAAAATTTATGAAATATTTTACCTGAGAAAATTAAGAGTAGGATTACAATGAGAATTTATAACAGGTAAAATGATCAAAGGAAATTCGGCTGTTGTATTGTAATTATCGCAGAACAAGATAATCCCTGTTCTTAACACGTAGGGCCTTTATACTCACCCGTATTCAATTAATTTTTTATTCGTATCCGTGATGATTGCGTCACGAAAGGAATGAAGGCAATTTTCGATTGACTTTTGTTTCATAAATACGAAAACGATTTAAAAAATTGCGAGTGCAAAGCGGCCTAAAGCCTCCGCTTGATTCTCGTTCGATAGAAAGTGAGCCGAACCGAGGAGACTGGTGAATGCCACCTGTCCATTTCCATATGCCATAAAATGATAGGCGAGCCGAGCACATAAGCCATACCTACTCACTACTTGGCGGTATACGTAGCGAGTGACCACATGAATAGGAATGAAGCGAAAGATCAAATAGATTGAATTGGCATTCAGAATTTTTTCGGTTTTGACGATAGATCTCCGGCCACAAAATATTTTGATAAAAACCAAAAGAAGTCATTTTCTCAAAGTGTTCCATCCAGGTTCCATTCTTTTTCGCATCACTGTTTACCCTCAAGTGATATTGAGGCCAAAGAAAAGCGCAGAGCAGATAAATATGGAGATAATAGGAACGAATGCATAATAAACAATTCAAGAATCAAAGACAACAGATCACATAATTATGTTATACTTACTAGAACATTTTATAGTCATGTTTGGCAGAATAAAACATGCATAGTATAATGACCACCACCAGATTTTCATTCATTCCACTTGCAGCTACTATTCGGTCCATCGGTGAAAGACTGTCTGGAGTGCGATTTTTGAAAGCCACAATTTCAAATCAGTCTGTAGGTACCTTCTAACCGACCTGGGTAGTTCAAGTCCAGATGTTATCCTTTTTATTTCGGTCTCGTTGGATATTTGAAAGCGTGACCAAAAATTACACTAATTTAATGACATAATTTATATATATACTCATTGCGTGAAAGCTAAGCATGAAACTCATACATGAATTAAATTTTCCTCAATCAAATCAAAATTTTGCTCAATATAAGAACCTATAAGTCTGTTTTGTTTTGTTTTTGCTAGTAATGAATAACCTTTTATAAGTTAATGATTAAAAAAATCGGTCAAGTGCGAGTCGGGCTACTCGCGCACCCAGGGTTCCGTACCACACCACCACACAACATATTAAGGAACAATTTTTTTTCCCGATCCTTTAGTATGAGACCGACTCACACTTGACCGGTTTTTATTATTTGTTGTTATACTGTAGAGTGTGCTCTATAATAACACCAAGTTTGACGCCTGTATGAATTGCCGTTTTTACCATAGAGCGAGAAGAAAAAACGTTGATAAAAACTAGTTTCTTGTATGAGGACCCCCCTTAATTTTTTACTTTTTGACGATTTTACTATTTCTTAGCCAATCCGCCGAAATAATAAACATTCCGTGAAAATTTTAACTATCTAGCTTTTAAGGTTCATAAGTAACAGCCCTAAAGGTAGGACAGATGGACAGAAGGACGGACAACGTAGGCTTAGTAATAGGGTCCCGTTTTCACCCTTTGGGTACGAAACCCTAAAAATCTTAGGTAATTAAATAATTTATGAGGAAAAAATAAGAATTTTACCTCATTGAATTTTACAATCGTTGTTGTTCTTAAAATTGTATTTGGGTTTTCACATGACAACGGACAATAGTAATAAATAATAATTTAATTGGGCTTGATTAATTTCTGTTTAACAGTTTCGTTCAAAGCCGAAAACGAAACTTAAAGGTTTAGTTAGATTGATCGCAATTTCTTACCTAGTACGTTTTTTAAATTTAGTACTGTTGTTTTGTCGGATGTGTTCAGCCTTGAAATAGTCTATTCAATAGACGAGCTCCTTTTACTGTGCTTTTGCGGGCCAATGGCTATAAGCTATATAATATCACCACATGACGTGGTGCAGTGGCGAGTAACCTTGCCTACTGTGCAGGAGGCGATGGTACGATCCCCGTCCAGGCCGACTCGTACCAATGAGTTTTTCGGAATTTATGTACGATTTGTAACACCACTGGCTTTTCGGTGAAGGAAAACATCGTGAGGAAACCTGCATGCTTCAATATCGAGGCATGTATTGTACCTACTGTCCATTACAAGTGGCGACGGGCTCACTCCCCGTCACACTGGACAGAGTTTCGGTACTACTAGTGAAACGTGGATGTTCTGAACTTTCAGAATATCTCTGACTACCCCCTCGGGGAATATAGTCGTGAGCATATGCTTATATGCTACATGACGTGTATCTCTATCTAGCTGGCTAAACATTGCACAACTGCGCCCGTTAACGTCAGTTGCAGAAACGCTCATTGAAGTTAATCCTACATTAAATCTCTTGCTGTCACTTTTAGTCTTGTTGACATAGTAAAATCTAGCAAGAGATTTAATGGAGGATTAAATCTAATGAGCGTTTCTGCAACTGACCGTTAGTATGGCTACGTGATATATAAGGTCTAACAAAATTAGCTGAAACTATTTTAGGAGTATGCTCAGACCATCAAACTAAACAACTTTCTCTATCGGACCAATGTCGAAATCGCGAAAAAAAAATCAGCTGTTCCATACAAACCTACTCAACCTAAATGTATGTTTGTACTCTTACGTTCTTTTTATTCGTTTTTGTTACTGTATATTTTGGTGTGCAAATAAAGAATATTTATGTTATGTTATGGGAAAGCAATTTTTTTTTCGCGACTTCAATATTGGTCCTATTGAGAAAGTTGTTCATTTTGATGGTCCGATCATCCCCTTAAAATAGTTTCACCTAATTTTGTTAGACCTTATATAGCGCTATCGCACCCTAAGCTTTCTGTCTATCTGCGCGAACGAACGAGATAAAAAGCGTTGTATAACCGTATCACGCAAAACATGCTACGGCTTCTAAGGTGATAGTGAACTAGTCGATAGTTGTAGCGATGTTTCTGACCACCCCAAATAGGTAACTAGTCGTGAGCGTGTGTTTATTAGAACGTGGTCTAATGGTTAAGAGCATTGGGCTCTCGACACGGAGGTCGTGGGTTCGATTCCCACGGGGGACACCTAGTGATGTGTAACTTTGTGCCTTTTTCAGTTGGTTAGGACATTGCGGGTTGAATCACCTGATTGTCTGAAAAGAAAAATGATTCCGTGCTTCGGATGGCACGTTAAGGCGTTGGTTACTATCTCTGGTGGTAGTAGTCGTTACATAAAAATCACGTAGAGGCCGTAATTAGGTCTGAAAAAACTCTGACACCAGAGCTTGCTAGTTGCTGCCTACACGATAAGAAGAAGAATTAGAAAATGGAAAATTTTTTCAAACGTTACTGAAAAAGTTGGCTATTTCTACCTACAGAACAGACCTAACTTTTTACGACAAAATTTGGTATACAGTTACTGCACAATTTAATACAATAATATTGAAGTCAGAAAGAAGAAGTCAGAAGTCTTTGATGGCTGCAGCGTCTGTTGAACGTAACAAAAGCAATTTCATTTGCAGTCATTCGGCAGATTTTTGACAGAGACCGAATCTATAGCCAACACTGGCCAAAACATCTGTCTGAAATCTTAATCGTAATTCATAAGCATATATTATTGGAAGCTCATGAAAATGGCTTATTCATGAAGTAGGTAGGTAGGTTTATAAGCGGATTCTAGAGGATTTGACGCATCCCGCCATATTCTCACGATCGACACGATAACTAAGTTGGCCAGACGATCGGGATACAGGTAACCGACCGAAGCAAAAAAAATCAGCTGTTGCATACATTTGAGTCGAGTAGGTATTGGAGTTTAGTATGGGACAGCTGATTATTTTTTTGCTCCTATTGGTTTGCTCCCTTAGTAAAAGTTGTTCAGTTTGATGGGTCATCAAACCCCAACCCCCCACCACCCCCCATTTAAACCACATGGTTTAAATGTTTATGATACTTTTCCATAGACCCTGCAGAATACAATACAAATACAAACATTCATTACTCGGGTACAAATATTCAAATTCATCTTACAAATGTTTGCCCCTCGATACTACCTGCCAATGCCCCCCTGATTCGGACCCTCGACCCTCGGATCAGCAGGCAGGTTCACTATCATTACCATCTGACCTATCTGGTCGTCTAGACCAATAATAGATAGGATTTCATCATCTTTAATCCCAATACGAATGGAACTTTCCAAAGATCAGTGACTTCTGTATCTGAAGCAAGTCTGTTACAAGACGCTTCTTAATTAAACGTCAGAAATGTTAGAATTTTGAAACAACCTAGGCCATTGTGCTTTGAAACTTAAGGTTTCATACGTAATTGATAAAGCTAATGTGCGAAATAGTAGGTACTTATGTCTAGTTATACCCATAAGCATAGAATATATATATTACCCTTTAATATAGGTATAGGCAAAGGTCAAAGAGCATGAACTCAAGTTGATTACACCGAACCTAAAAGCATGAAATACAATACGCACAAACAAAAACTGTTTTATTACGCACGATAGAAAAACAATTTTCCGTCCCATCTAAATATTCACGCACGGAACTACTTCGACAGGTCAAATCGAATTGTAATCTTTCTTCCTAATTGTTTCTTCAAGCGAATAGACTCGGTCTGAGTGTCGTTTACGATCGAGTTATAATGTTTTTAGACATAATCGATACGAAATTATTGATACAAATTCATAAGGTCAATAAGAGGAAATAATAATCTCGAAGGGGGGTTAAGTCAATTTAATTTATACTATGATAACTAAACGGCAATGCGCAAATGGATACTGTTAATGAGCTAACTAATCTATATCCAGGCACGCGCTAACAGAGTGCAAAGTTTATAAACACACGTTACCGCATTATACACAAAGCGTCATATAACGTGGTATGATTCCTTTATCAATCAGACACAGAGCGCGTGTGAATCACTATATAAAGCCGCCGGTAAATGCTGTACGACACAAACTATCGAACTATACTCGACTCAACATCACCGAAGTGCGAATTTAATTCGTACCCGTGATTTCGATATTCGAATTTCTCGTTTTTTTGTCAAGTGAAATATTTGCTAAAATGGATAAAAGGCAACTGATTGGCAGTGCTACCAGATATATCGCGGGCAGAAATGCAGTCCAGACAGTTTACTGGAGGCAGAATCCTGTTGGGAGCAAAGGCTTGCTGAAAACAACCAGGATGACGTTCTTCGGGAAGAATGAAGAAGGTGCCAACAACGTTGAAAGTGCAGAGATGTTCGCGAAAGTACGCGAAAGGTACACGTAGAGTAGACAATTTAGGACATTAAATACCTGTGATAGAGTAGATTATAAGTTATTTTAAGGAACTGTATTTAATTGAATAGTGAGAATGCGCCAGTGAATTGTTAATGATTATTATTAGCAAACGCTAAATATGACAAGAAATGGCGATATGTGAAGTCACCAAAAAGTACAAATAAAAAGTTGTTGTATTGAAACCTTTACATATTTTATTTCTCTTAGCAATCTAGGGTAATAGAAATTAACGGAATAATTTTTTGTTAAAATATACCAAACTTTTGTGACTTCCAAACTGTTTTGTAGCACATAATCAAAAAAGCATTGCACGTTCGTTTATCAACAAAACAGTTTGAAAGTTGTAACACATTTTTCAGTGTACCTACCTATTAATATTTACTCCAAAAGTGTTGATGATTAAATTTTAGCAACAGGGACAAAAGATTTTTCCGCCTATATATTTTACTATATAAGGTGTAACAAAATGAGCTGAAACTATTTTAAGGGGATGATCAGGGCCAATATCGAAATCGCGAAAAAAAAATCTACTGTCCCATTAATTTAGGTCGAGTAGGTTTGTATGGAACAGCTAATTTTTTTTCGGCATTTCGATATTAGTCCCATAGAGAAAGTTGTTCAGTTTGATGGTCCGATCATCTTCTTAAAATAGTTTCACCTAATTTTGTTAGACCTTAAACAGAAGAAAAATGAAGAAGAATAGAATATAAATTCTACTAAAAATATAAAATTAATATTCTACTAGAAAATAGTAATACATGTATTGTGATAAGAGGTGATAAGTAGGTAAGTATTCATTTTGACCTTAGACCCTTGCTGGGAATGTTGTTGTTAAACCTGAGTCAAATGCTGGTAAATAATTATGACTCAGATCTGTTTACCTAGAACTATAGAACCGCTCTGAGTATAAATACACAAAGATTACAACCACCCTTTGGAATATCTCTTTCTCATCAAAATATCTTCAGACACAATACAGGGTGAAATTGATATCATTAGCATCCAGCTGTTCCGTACTAAACTGCATCCACCGCCGCTGCCTACTCGACTCAAATGTATGCAACAGATTTTTTTTGCTCCGATTGGTTTGCTACCATAGAAAAATTTGTTCAGTTTGATGGGTATACACAATTTCTCTCCAAAACTCTATTAAGGAGTTTAGCGGGACATCAACAGCTGTTGCTGCGTGATGTTAGTCATCACACACTAATTGCAGTGCAATCAAAAGTACATTTACATAGACTTTCATTAAGATTTAGAATATATAGGATTAAGTTTTTGACGAAGCGTGTTGCTGATTGGGTTCCTGTTTATATATTTATTTTTGACTAAGCATATTGCAGATACAGACATTCAAAAAAACAAATCAAATAAAAAAAAATTAAATAAAAAAAAATAAAAAAATAAAAAAAAATCTTGGTAAAATTTCAATAAAGTACGATCATTTTTACATGACCTAGTTTACGCTAACGCTACGCTTACGTTTTAAGACTTACGCTATAGAAATGAATTAAGCAAATACTACTGTTGTATTAGGACTAAATAAGTAATTGAGCAGGTAATTCAAATCTTCTACAAAAATGGTGGAATGCACAAAACATAGGTAGAGATAAGTAGGTTTGATTCCAAGGATATTAGCGATTCTACACAAGGAGCCGACGACCTCATGATTGAGTGTCCAGACCTTTGGGCAATGCTCCACCGACCCTCTCAAGTATACCCTATCTCATTCATTAAAACTTTAAAACAGCGAAAGTATCAAATATTTGTCTTCTACTAAACAAATAAACAATTTTTTTACAAGTTCATTGTTTTAACAGAGATAATAAGAAACAAATAGCAGAATTTAAAATAAAAATATTGCTTCTAGAAAGAATAACAATCTGAATTATGATGTAAATAAAATACGATAAAGTTCTTTGTCAAGGTTACAATAATAAAGCGATATTATGTTGAACGAGTGAATTTACAAAGAAAAACAATGTTCTCTATCGCACTGGAACTAAACGTCTCCAAGTGTTTATGTATGACGTTTTCTCGTAAACTCCTTCTCATTGATGGTAGCTACTCACTTCTCGGCAGCAGCATTGTCGTCAAGGTGGATAGCAAACAGGCGCATTGACAATGTTGTACGAAAAGCCTCAAAAGCACTGGGTTTTGTTATGCGCACTTCGGCTTCCTTTCAGAATCTGAACGCCGCCGCCAGCGATCTGGGCACTCTCCCGCTCGATAGCGACCTCGAATGCATTTTCTATCTGTCGTAAGATTATTTAAATTAAATTAAATTAACTTAAATTTGTTTAGCCGATACGACGCTACGCTTATACTGGGTGTAAGTGACAGCCTACCAAATACTGAAACGGTGAACGCAGACCATCAAACTGAACAACTTTCACGATGGAGGCTACCTCAGGAAACGCGAAAAAAAATCAGCTGTCCCATACAAACTGCTGTACCTACCCGACTTAAATTAAATTAAACCGTAGCTGAATCGTAATTGAATCGTAACTGAACCGTATCTGAATCATAATTAAAACGTAATTGAATTGTAATTGAGTCGTAATTGAATCGTAATCGAGTAAACTCAAAAAAAAAAAAACGAAACTAAACTAAAAGACTCGTAACTGAATCGCATCGAAATTGAGCCTACCTCAGGAAACGCGAAAAAAAATCAACTGTCCCATACAAAACTACCCGACTTAAATTAAATGAAACCGTAGCTGAATCGTAATTGTAATTGAATCGTAATTGAACCGTATCTGAATCATTGAATCGTAATTGAATTGCAATTGAATCGTAACTGAATCGTAATTGAATTGCAATTGAAACGCAACTGAATTGTAATTCAATCGCAATTGAATCGCAACTGACTTGTAATTGAATCGTAACTGAATCGTAATTGAATTGCAATCGAAACGCAACTGAATTGTAATGCAATCGTAACTGAATCGTAACTGAATTGCAGCTGAATCGTAATTGAATTGCAATTGAAACGCAACTGATTCGTAATTGAATTGCAATTGAAATGCAACTGAATTGTAATTGAATTGTAACTGAATCGTAATTGAATTGCAATGGAAACGCAATTGAATCGCAACTGAATAGCAATTGAATCTTAATTGAACCGTAACTGAATTGTAATTTAATTGCAATTGAAACGCAACTGATTCGTAACTGAATCGCAATTGAATTGCAATTGAAACGCAATTGAAACGCAACTGAATCGTAATTGAATTGCAATTGAAACGCAACTGAATTGTAATTGAATTGCAACTGAATCGTAATTGAATCGTAACTGAATCGTAGCTGAATCGCAATTGAATTGCAATTGAAACGCAACTGAATTGTAATTGAATCGCAACTAAATCGCAACTGAATCTTAATTGAATCGTAATTGTTTTGCAACTGAATCGTAATTGAATTGTAATTGACTTGCAATTGAAACGCAACTGAATCGTAATTGAATTGCAATTGAATTGTAATTGAATAGCAACTAAATCGCAACTGAATCTTAATTGAATCGTAACTGAATCGTAATTGAATTGCAATTGAAACGCAACTGAATTGTAATTGAATAGCAACTGAATCGTAATTGAATCGTAATTGAATCGTAACTGAATTGCAAATTGAGGCGCAACTGAATTGTAATTGAATCGTAACTGAATCGTAATTGAATTGCAACTGAATCGTAATTGAATCGTAATTATTCAATTACGATTAAAACGCAACTTGAATTGCAACTGAATCGCGACTGAATCGTAATTGAATTGCAACTGAATCGTAACTGATTCGTAATTGTTTTGCAACTGAATCGTAATTGAATTGTAATTGACTTGCAATTGAAACGCAACTGAATTGTAATTGAATTGTAACTGAATCGTTATGGAATCGTTATTGAATTGCAATTGAAACGCAACTGAATTGTAATTGAATCGTAGCTGAATCGTAATTGAATTGCAACTGAATTGTAATTGATTCAATTGCAATTCAGTTACGGTTCAATTACGAGTCAATTGACTCAATAACGATTCAATTACAATTTAATTATAATTCAGATAAGGTTCAATTACGGTTTAGTTTAATTTAATCGGGTAAGCAGTTTTATATGGGACAGCTGATTTTTTTTCGCGTTTCCTGTGGTAGGCTCCATAGTGAAAGTTGTATTGCAGTTTGCAGTTGCAGTTTGATGGTCTGCGTTCACCGTTTCAGTATTTGCTAGCCTTTCACTTCCCTGTTTATACAGGGTGTAAGTGAAAGGCTAGGCTAACTATAGTTAGTGTTATAACACTACGCTTAAGCGTAGTGTCGTAGCTAAAGAAATATAGTTAATCAGTTCAGTTCAGGTCAGTTCAGTTCAATTTAATTTAAGAGGTGTTGCTCAAAATTGACGTAAAAATTCATTTAACCGGTTTACCTTGCTGCAAAAGATAAATTTTAAAGTACCCGAAATTTACAATTTTTGACCCAATGTCAAAACAATGTCTACAACCCCTCAAAATTAACGCACAAGAATAATGAAATCCTTTCAGCTATCGGTTGCCAGCAGGGTGACCAGCAATTTTTAGTTTGGCCATCTACCCCATTATTCAAAGTCTTATTTCAAAATTTTACGTTTGGTACCTCGACGACGGAACTCTAGGAGGTGACGCGAAAGCTGTTCTTTCTGATCTTTCGAACATAACCCAGTCATTTTACGGAGTTTTGTTAGGGGGGGTAGGGAGTAATTACTAATTGAACTTTTAAACTGTAACCGGCACCATTAAGGCAGAGCGCAGATTAGTCACGACAGTCTTAAGACCGACTATCGCTTTACAAAACCTATGAAGACGCGCACTCTGCAACAAAACGTCTAATAGACAAAGTTGTCTGTAAGACACGGCGACAAGTCTGACGAACGACTGTCGGCTTCCCTTTCAAAAGTATGCGAGCAACGACAAAACTGTCTAGCGACGTACCTCTTGTAACCCCTCTGTTCCCGAGCAACATCCCGGATACTGCGTATAGAATAATAGAAATCACAGAAAGTGACGACGACGTCAGCAAAAAATATTAGGACTGCAAGAACTGTAGTCGGGTAGATGGCGCGGGTGACATGTCATATTTATAATGAATAACTATTCATATACATTTTTTTTTGTAGTAGATCGTTTATCCGGTTTTATTTGTACCAACAGAACTTTTCGATACGGCTTATAGATTTCGAGATGTAAGCAAAAAACCAAAAAACGGGACCTTCTTTGTGCTTGTCGCCCAGCGCGTACAGAAACAGTCTGCCCTCGGATCGGGTTAAGGGCCCGCGCGAAAGAATGCTACTTATTTGATATATTTAAAATATACAGTATACTTATAGCCATGTGCTATACGTTAAACAAAAATAGATGGATAGGCTGGATGGCTACCACACGTCTTAACGTGTGGTAGCTGTGAAAGAGATGCTTGTAATTGTAACACCACATCGAGCTCTCAACGCCCGCCCGCGGGCGACGCCGCCGCGCCGTCTCATAAGTAAGATACAATGTGTTAATGAATTAACGCAAAACCTCATACACCCCAACTGATTTATAACAAAATAATTAGATTGAAACAATAATTTCATTATATTGATACTTAAAATTTTAAGTTATTTGCATTTTAAGTTTTGAGGCAAAAATGATTTGTTATCATTTCAACAATCTGCCTCCGTGGTTTAATGGTTATGAGCATTGGTTCCCGACACGGAGGTCGTGGTTTCGATTCCCACGGGGGACACCTAGTGAAATGTCACTTTGTGCGTTTTTCCCCAGTTGGTTAGGACATTGCAGACTGAATCACCTGATTGTTTGAAAAGAAAAATTATTCCGTCTTCGGATGGCACGTTAAGCTGTTGGTCCCGGCTACTATCTCTGGTTGTAGTAGTCGTTACATAAAAACCACGTCGGAGGCCGTAAGGCGGTCTGAAAAAACTCTGACACCAGGGCTCTGCCCACACGATAAGAAGAAGATTTCTCAGTAAGTTTTAAACTTTGCGAAAAGATTATTTAATATTTTGAAAAAAGAATTACCTATGTTGAAACCATGATAATTCGATTCTGCTCCCGATTCTAAACAAACTACTTTCTAGTTTTGCGTTAATTCATTAACACGTTGTATAAAATAATGTCTATTGTTTTTATATGATCGCCGCGCTGGGGGAATTCAATGAAAAATGTTCAGCGATCAAAAGGTTAAGTTACGCGTCGTGTCATAGACAAAACAGTTTCGTCTTACGTGGTGTGCGCCGCGTATGAAACAAAACTGTTTTAAAACAGTTTTGTCTATGTGCGACAAGTCTGTTTTAAAACTGTCGTGACTCTAATCGGCGCTCAGCCTAAATGACAAAGAACTTCTAAAACTTCCTCGTCAAAGATACATAAATATACTGTAGCTACAGCTCAATTATTTTTTATTTAAGCTGCTATTCGTTGTTTTATGAAAGTAAGTAGTTCATTTTAATAACTCTAATACTTTTTAAAACTAAAGTTAGCAAAGGTTATACTCACGTTATATGACATCATTTAAGTAGCATACTGTTGAAAAAATTCAAAGTATAGGTTAATGAACTGAAATGCGTCTAAATCTTGTCTAAATAGTCATCATGCTACCATCACGACCCACGACGATTACGACCCACTGTGACTATTATTTCACTTAGCTTTACGTTAGTATATATATTCTTTGACTTAGCTATAAGAGTTGAGAGCTGTAGTTGAAGTCAATGTCTAGCGATCAATTCATCTGAGCTTTGAACTGATATAATTATAGTGGAGAAGCTCCTAGGTGGCGCGCCTTCTTGATGGTCAATTATAGAGGTAGTCAATGATTTAGTAAAATGACACTTTGACTAGTACCCCCTTCACCTCCACGAGCCCCAGTCAATTTGCGGTTTGAGCCGGGACTAATTAAGAATTAATATTTTTTTCGGCACATCATTTAAAAGCCTATTTGAGCCTAGAAATAAATACCAAAATAAATAAAAAAATCACATCAGTAACAGCCCCAAATTCAAAATTTAGCATTAACCTCGTTCTACAAAACCTGATGTATTTTTTTTTTAATTTTTAAGGCTTTACCATTATACACACTTCAAACACGGAGCAAATACTTGTGTCTACCTAGAAAGCTTTGAAAACTACGTTTGCGTTGTCTTATGAAAAACTCATGTTTTAAACGATGGCTATTTTATTGCTCATAAGTAATTTATATTAAAATAGGTGCAAAAAGCCTTCTTGGAGGTACAATTTGGATTTCTACGTTGCGTAGTGATTTTTTTAAACAAGTATTTTTGCCATTATCTTATCTTCTTATCTTGTTGTGGGGGCTGGCAAGCCAGCAACACTTCGACCCAGTGGGATCTTTTGTGTTAGCTCCAATACTTTTTATTTTCTTCACCCTTCAAATACATGGTCAATGAAGGAGGCGATACCATTGAGGGGAAGAAACTTAAGATCTTCCGGTTTTGGATATCCATTTCCGAGAAGGCTCCTGCGTTTTGCCGCCAAGACAAAGGATATGTTCTATGGTCTCCTCATCCTCTCCGCACGCTCGGCAGCTGAGATCTAGGGTAAGTTTCATCTGGTGCATCATCGTGCCTGTGGCTTAGTGCCCGGTGAGGGCTCCGACGATGGCACAAGCCTTGCTCCTGCTGTTGTTCAGTATGAACCTTGAAACACGAGTTGTCACATTGCTGATCAATTTCTTAGAGTGTTGTAGACCTGCAAGGCCAGACCACTCCAGCCTGTGTGTTATATCAGCCCATTCCTTCATGGCCATTCTTATGCTGCATGCCGGGTTTCCACACTTGGTTCTGGTTCAACCATTTTTCGTTCTGACCCAGCTCTCGCTAGCTCGTCAGCATTCTCATTACCCTGTACACCGATGTGACCCGGGACCCAAACCAATCTTACGGTATTGTGAAGACCAAGCCTGTTTAGGGTCTTCACTCCTCCGTTAAGAATTTGTTTGGAACTCACATAATAGGAGTTCAAGGCTTTGCGAGCTGCTTGGCTGTCACTGACAATATATATAGTCTAGTTGGCTACCTTCCTATATATATTCTCCTGCGCACGGGCTATGATTGCATACGTCTCTGTTTGCCACTAAATGATACCGGTTACAGTTTTAAAGTACCATTCTTAATTACTTCCCACCCCTCCTAACCAAACTCCGTAAAATGACTGGACTAAACTTTCAACGCACAGGATTGATCTTTCGCAACCGCTGAGAGTGACATGACAAGGGTGGCATTAGGCAAAAAACTATAGGTGAGCTTGTTTCCAGTCGTTGCACTAGTGCAATAGTGTCACTGACCCGATCTGCTATGGTTGAAATCTGGTTTATCCGTAGGTATCCTGAATTTAAAGCGTGAAAATTTATAATTGTTCCCTTGGGGGGAAATTCTGCGAACAAAGGCTGTTGCCTTGTGACATTTTCGGCAAAGAGGAGTTTGTATTCCATCCAGTAATAAAAAGCTACAATTTAAGCAATTACTGCAAACTTCTAAAATGTGTTAACTCCTAAAATGTATTTTAGTTTTATACGTTTTAAACATCGATTAAAATAACATTCCCGTACTTTCAACTACGTGCCCGCTTTTGTTACTTGTTCCTTTGTATTTCCCTAGATAGTTTTAATTACTATAGCTATTATCGTTAAGTATACTTAGTATCATATTCACTATAGAAAAATTGGAACTATGCCACTACTACTAAATTATGTTACATAAGATTTTGCTATTCTCTTCTATCCAGGCGGATTCCAATTATAATTTATAACTTCGCGGATTCAATGGCGGAATAATGTTATATTATTATTCATTTTAAAACCGGGCCCAATTATGAAATTAATAGAAAGGAATATTAAAAGTATCTGCGAACAATGTCCCCATTGCCATAGTTTATATTATAGTAATTCTTTGGGAATCGGTTGGAGCCGAGATATTTAAGTATAAAGCATGTGCAAAGTAACCTAAGTAAAAGCTATGGATCGAGCGAAGCAAGCTCGTGATTTTTAGTACCACGTCTCTGTAGGATTAGGCGTAGGCACAATAATGAAATCAGAAATTTGGAGCGAGCGAAGCGAGCTTGACTCTTCTCTGCTCTACGAATTGGTTATTGCCAGAGCTCAATCAATCTGTATTTTTTCCGATTCGCCGCCCCTATTAAAGTGCCGCCCGGGTCACCCCCCCCCCCCCCTTCTACGCTACTGATTTAAACTACGCTACGCTACTAAGGTAAATCGGTTTTATTTTATTTAAAAAACTTCTTCGAGCTTTTTTCTAGTCAGATTTTAAAAATTTATTTTAAAACTTAAATTAGTCTGTAAGATGACTTGCAACTTGCAAGTCTTTAATTTATATCTTCTCACTATCTACACAGCAACTTTAAAGTTTTTCTAAATTGGTTCATTTTACAAACTGAGTGAGCGATGAGCAAAGTGCCTATGAAGTTCTAAGAAGATAGTTTGTTTACTTGAGGAATTCGGGAATAAAGTTTTACGGAAGTAAATGTTCATTTATATTTTAATTTCTAGTTCAGAAAAAAAGCATAAAACAATGTACATACCTATAACAGTTTTAAAGTACCTGTATTTACTCACATATTCATAAAATATAGGTACTTTACTGCATTTCAATAAAAGCATTCCGTTGTTGTTTAATACAACAAAAGTGAGAAGTTATTATTTTGTTAAAGTAGACTATTCATTAAAATAGTTTTATACTCACTTATTTTGTTCGTTAGTCAGTAGTTTTAAAACTAAAAGTACTGCACAATGATACCCAATACTCAACGCTGATCATCTGGAATGAAAAGACCATCCAAAAGCAAAATCGCGAAAAAATAATCAGCTTTTCCATACATAGTAAGAGACGAGTCGAGTTTTATAAGAAATACTTAACATTTTTTCGCGATTTCGATGTTGGCTTCAAGTTTTACACTTTGATGGTCTAATCTAAACAATTTTTGTAACACCTTGTATAGACCGCAGATTGCACCTAGGTTTGGCCCTAATTAATTGGTACTATTACCTCGCATTTTGAAAAAGTAATAATCTCATTTATAATTAGCCTTTTACAAAGGATTTATTTTGCTTAACTTAAGCCTTGAGAAATAGCCTCATTTTTCAAAAGTAACGTCATTTTAAAGGATGAAACGATATAATATAATCGATTAACGTTAGGTACTGGTTTAAAATAACGTTGGTACAATGAAAAAATAATTGAAATGACGTTACAGATAGTAGCCGTAACAGTAAGATGAATCAGTTTGATGCAACACAGACGTAAATTGTTTAAATGTTCTTTGAATTTATACAGGATTATTGTTAAATTAATTATTTTCTTTTTTATGGGTTTACTGCATTTCAATAAAAGCATTCCGTTGTTGTTTAATACAACAAAAGTGACCTTTTGTATGCATTAACGATTTATGTTTATTATCGACTACCTCGTTTATTTACGAGGCGCAAAGTTGGAATAATCAATGGGCATGTTACATTAACGAAGCTATTATCGCAGTTGATAGAACTATGGGATAGCTTGAATCTATAAACGAACTTTATTAATAACGAGCGTTAACCCGCGACTTTGTCCGCACAAATTATATACCAGATTTGAAGTCAGATCATAAGCTATCAAACAAACAAAATTTCATCAAAATAGGTTAAGTAGTTTTTGCGTGATGCTCGTTCAAACAAACACACAAACAAACAAACAAACAGACAGACCAAAAATTCAAAAATTACTAAGTAAAATACTGGTGGTAGTAGTCGTTACATAAAAACCACTTCAGATGCCGTAAGGTGCTCTGAAAAAACTCTGACACCAGGGCTCTCACACGATAAGAAGAAGATGCTAGTACTGAACGAGATACTAATGAAACCAACTAATCGACCAATTCAGTACTTGATAGACGAAACTAGGAAAATTTAACAAAGTTCTCTTAGTCACAGAGATAATGATGTTGACAGGCTCATATTATGGAATCATAATGTATGATTACAATAAACAAAATCTTGGTTATAATAAACAATTTTTTTTTCAGTGTACTAGTTTAAAAAGAACTATACTTTAACCTGTAGGTCCCAATGCAGATCAACGGCCTCTAGTCCAGGACGATAATATCTACTATGTTGATCCAATGCATCGTGTTTATAAGGAAAGTCATACAGTTTCAAAGCGCTATAATAAAGCTCCTGGACGTTCATAAAGCGCTATAATAAATAAGTCCAAAATAAATTCTTAAAAAATCTTGACTTTCGAACTGGTAATTTCATTCACAGTTATGCAGAGAGCGCTAAGCGACGTAAAATACCATCTCTTAAGAGCCGTCGTTGTTTGCTCGATGCCTGCTTTCTTTATAAATTGGTAAATAGTAGAATAGACTCATCCACTCTTTTGAGTAAGGTAACTTTTAGGATACCTCGTACGTTCTCGCGTTCTAGTAGTTTTGTTTTTGTCACACTAACTATGCCAAAAGCACTTTCCTCAGACGCAGCTTCACCTCGTAAGTCCCTACTAGGTATTGACATGTTCAACTGTACTTTAAATAGTTAAAAAAAAAAATCCTGCAAAATTTTGTATGCTATAAACGAATAAATTTACTCATGCAATTCAATGTTTTGTTCGGCGAATTTGCCGTACCGACTTGTCTAACTGTATATCTAATCGCCTAAACTCTTAATTTAATCTAAAATGTTCTTGAAATTTACTCATAAATCCTTATGTATTTCTCTATAATCCAATGTTCAAGATGGCAACATTTTCATTGTTACTGTAAACTCCTTTATCTAAATTCATATAAACCCAGAAAAACGTATTTATTTTTCTCTATTAGTAATGCAATATTTAACTGGCATTGTCGAAATTGTTTACTTAAGTAAAGTTAACTATAAGTTGAAATTAGTTACGTCTAACCATAACTGTAATTTCTTAATTCTAATCTAAATTTATATAAATTCATAAAATCGATGTAATTTTTATCTATTATGCTACATTTAAGTTGGCAACACTTTCACTTTGCAAAATTGTTTAACTATATCTAACTGTAAATCCATAAACTAAAATCAAATTTACATTAATTTTAAAACCTACGTATTTTTCATAAAAATTGTAAAAATAACTTTTGGGACCTCCAAGTTTTTAAATTTATTGTTTTTTTTAAGACCGTTTGCGTCCAAAATTTAAAAACAAAAAAAAATTAAAAATAATGTACTTTGTCTTTTCTTACAACATGATAATGTTTGGCCAGATAAATACGGGCGTTCAAACGTTCGCGCTCTGAATATTCACCTGGGTCACCAATCCAACAACGTTTCGCTTGCCGATCATGCACTAAAGCGGCACCGGGGCGTTTTCCTTTGTTTTCTCTCACTGATTTAATTCACTCTTTCTTAAAGTTCTGTAAGATTTTGAATTTATGGACTCTTTAATAAACATGAGTGTTTCAGCTCCTCGGAAAAGTTTTAAAAGGAATGGAAATTACTCATTAATTTCAACTCTAAGGTGTTCAGAAAGTGTTTTAAAATTATGTTGATTAAATTATTTAAATAAGGAATGGGTTTATACTAATCGCTTATTATTAAGAAGACTATACAACAGAATAGGTTCTACACAATACCTTACAACCTTCTTGGTATTATGTATTTAATGAAGTCAATTATAAATAAATTAAACATTTCTAGCGGTGCTGTTCTGCGTAAAATTTTATAATTATGACACCATAAACTCCTCCAAATTGAAAGCGCGTCATTAGTTTTTTTCAAAATGTCAACTTTCGTCCCGCTGCGCTCAACGAAGTTGCCGCTTTCCACCTCCGTCGAGGAGAAAAATAGTATACTAACCTTGGGCAGTAAATAAGAAAGCCTCAGATCACATGTTTGTTGACATTACATGAGTTCTCAGACTTTCCTGCCCTCGGTTTGTAATCTATTATTTCATTCGATGTTTTTCTTCACCTTAAGTAAGCTTTAGTGACAAATACGTACTTAGAAAACTCAATATGTCAAAGCAACACTGGGGCAACAGTACTTTGGATATAAGCGGTTCTAAAATGTTTGCATTTATTGAATCTTTTTTGAACCCAACAAATTAAAATTAAGTGCCAATTACTGTCAACGCGTGAACTTTAAAAACATAACGGTTGACAATTTAAGATCTAAAGCTATTAAATCTTTGAACAAATCACATCCAATTAAGGCAGAAGAGGGACTACAAATTGGCGCCAAAATAACGCCGGCCATGTTTTAAATTCGGAGTGACGCGAAGAATGATTGTTATTTGGGAATCGATCTTGGGAGGGAAAAGCTTTTATTGTATGGCCCAGAATTCGGCGCCTTTAACTGGTAGTGTAAAACTGAGTTTTATGTTTGGTAGACAATATTGTAATATTTATTACATTCATACAGGGTGGTCAAAATCTTTGCAACGACTACCTGATATCTCATACGGGTACATTTGTAAACAAATTAAGATTAGATTGCCTTACTTACATGGTAAGCCACCTTTTAAATGACCGATACAACACAAAATTAAAAGCAACAGCAATCATCCTTAAGTACCACGGCTGGTAACCAGATAATTGAAGGTTCCTGGCAGAAATGATTCCCTTTTACTGCTGGGCATAGGCCTCCCTTTTATTGCGCCATTCTTTACAGACCTGTGCTAATCTGATCCAATGTCATCAGACCAACGTGCTGTTGGTCTGCCTACTGACCTCCGTCCCTCTCTTGGCTACCACTCTGATATTGCCTTGGTCCACCGGCTGTCTTCCCGTCTAGCCATCAAGTGTCATGCACATCTCCCCTTCAACTTAGTGATCCGCTTACCCACGTCTTAGACCTTGCTTCTTGGTCAGATTTCAACGTTAGGTTCTTCGGTTAACTAGTGATGGTACGCTCCATGGCTCTCCGTGCTACATTTATTTATGGTGCTTTAAATGAATCTGTGTGGCTTTGTTCAAGATCTATTTATTTTATTTTTTATTTCAGATGGAAAGCAATACGCTTGACTTATACTACGGTGAATTTTGTCAGTTGGTAGCAATTGGGAAGAAGCATGACATAGCCACTATAGTGGCAAATAGAAAATAGGCTTGCATTTACCACCACCCGTTTACCATGTGTTAGAAAATGACGCCACGCATGACTATGGGATTTCTTTGCGTAGTAGCGCTTTCGAGGATAAAAAATATAGAACAAAACATAAAAACTATACTTGACATCCATTCACACTTATGACAAACGTCCATGAGAATAATCGAGATATGTCAATAGTATACAGAAGACATCTTGCACCCGGGATCCATTGGGAGGTATTTCGTTACGTTCTTGGTATAAGGTTGAGACAGGGTTGATTTGCTTGAAAAAAAGTGGTGATATTTTATAAACTGATATTGCTGGGTATAGTTACAAGTCAATACCTGCAACCAACAAAACCTCTGATCTAGTGGCCATACAACACAAAGTAAGAGGCTTTCAAGACGCTTTGTGCTTTTGTTTGCCTTGTAATTGTTAGCAGCTGATTGCGTAACTCACACATGTACTCCGGCTGAGCGTAATAATTTCAGCTTTAGACAAGTTTGAGTCTTGTGTCATAAGAGAATAGAGTATGTAATTCTGAAGCTGTTGGTCTATTGTGTGCTATGAGACAAAAGCTCATCGTCATTGTCAACTGAAATTTGTTCAGGCAAGTCTATGACAAAACGTTTAGATCAAGATGCGCCTCAGTCCGCACTATGCGTATCAAAGAAAACATAATAGTAGTAAATCCTGGTAGTAATTGCTTAAATGTAAATGAGGTCCAAATGGGTGTCTATTTGGTGCTTAGAAATAATATTTATTTGTTATACAAGAGTGCAAAGTTGCACTCGAGTGCAACACGTAACTTTTCATCCCACTTCAGTGAGGAAATGACGTGAAAAGAAAATGGCGCGCGCAAAGCAAATTAAAAAAAAATACACCAAGATGGTTCCGAGTCTGAGTTTTTAACGAATTATAAAAGGTTGTATGATAAATTCGGCACCATGGCGGGAGAAGTAAATAGGTTTAATGATGTTTTGAATTCACAAACTTAGTGCACACGATGTTCTAAATTCAATTTACTTTATCCTCTAGCGGATAAAAATGGCTTTTGCTCTCAGATATCGAAGAGCAAAAATACTCTTTCCGAGATGGGGGGTTGAAACTTTTTTTGTAACGTTGCGTAATCTAGAATTATCCATAATACTTTCAGGATAAAACCCCGTCAAAATGTTTATGCCTTAGCGAGGCGGGTGACAGAAAATAGTAACCCAACCTTTGACCAAGAAATAACATTACTTCGAACCGTATACACAATGCATGGTCTGACCCTTTTTTTTAGCCTATTTCATACCACTGCTGGTCAAAGGCCTCCCATTTTATGAGCCAGTTCCATCCACTCTTCGTCGAATGTAGCCAGGTCGTCTCTCCATCTCTTTCGGGGTCGACTCTGACGGCGACGCCCATTCTCCGGGATCCAAGGTTTAAGACTTTGGCCCATCTTTCCGGGTGCAATCGACAGATATGGCCGGCCCAATCCCATTTCAACTTGGCGGTTTTCTCACCGACATCGGCTATTTTCGTTTTTTATACGCCGCAATGGTCTGACACTAATAAACTAAATCAAAAGGATGCCCTGGTGATAAAACGAATATTTTAATTTCCTCTTCTGAGGAACAGTCCAGTCCAGTTCTTCAGTCGACCTTCTGGTCGACTCCTGACGGAAGAGGGCAACAGCCCACGGAAAGTATGATAGGTACCTCAAACAAATGTCATAGTGTCAGATTTGGTTGGCAGTGAAAAAAATCCAAAATGGTGAAATCCAAAATGGCGCCATGGAAATTTCAAACGTCAAAGCAGCTTTTAAAGGTTCACTGACCGACTGAAACTGTTTTACACCGAATTATTTAAGTTAATTCATTAATTCATTAATTTATTAATTCATTAATTCATTAATTAATTTATTCATTCATTCATTAATTCATTCATTAATTCATTCATTCATTCATTCATTCATTCACTAATTAATTAATTCATTCATTAATTCATTCACAAATTAATTAATTAATTAATTCATTCATTCATTCATTCATTCATTCATTCATTCATTCATTCATTCATTCATTAATTCATTCATTCATTCATTAATTCATTCATTCATTCATTAATTCATTCATTAATTCATTCATTAATTCATCCATTAATTCATTAATTCATTAATTCATTAATTCATTAATTCATTAATTCATTAATTCATTAATTCATTAATTCATTAATTCATTAATTCATTAATTCATTAATTCATTAATTCATTCATTCATTAATTCATTCATTCATTAATTCAATTAATTCATTAATTCATTCATTAATTCATTCATTCATTAATTCATTCATTCATTAATTCATTCATTCATTAATTCAATTAATTCATTAATTCATTCATTAATTAATTAATTAATTCATTCATTCATTCATTCATTCATTCATTCATTCATTCATTCATTCATTCATTCATTCATTCATTCATTCATTCATTCATTCATTCATTCATTCATTCATTCATTCATTCATTCATTCATTCATTCATTCATTCATTCATTCATTCATTCATTCATTCATTCATTCATTCATTCATTCATTCATTCATTCATTCATTCATTCATTCATTCATTAATTCATTCATTCATTCATTAATTCATTAATTCATTATTTAATTCATTCATTAATTAAATCATTCATTCATTCATTCATTTATTCATTCATTCATTAATTAATTCATTCATTCATTCATTAATTCATTTATTTATTTATTTATTTATTTATTTATTAACTATACTAACTAACTATAACTACAAAATACAAATACATATCTAAAATAATCTATCTTTACAGGTTTACACCCAAATTGATAATATAATTACTTATTTATTAACTTTCCTTTACTTAAATAATCTTTAGATTATTTAAGGCCTCTGTGAATTTTGTCAATGAACACTGAAATATATCTACCTCTTTAGATATCACGTTCCGTTCGTATCGTTACTAATTCTGAGTGCTGTGGTTCATTAACGTACGCTCCATTGAGCGTACTTCGTATCACAAACACCTGATCTCGGGGGCCTCTACGCATTCTCGTATTGGGGACGCGCAGTCCAATATTTTCTAGTATTTGCGGGTTATTAAGTATGCCGCGAAACACTTTAAAAACATATGTAGTGAGGGCAATAATTCTCCTAACCTCCAGATTGTAGTAACCGACCATACCAAGCACAAAGAGGGTTGGGTACATTAGAGGATAGATCGGATATACCCCATAGTGTTTGAAGTACATGTACCTTATGTATTTATTTTGAATTTTTTCAACCATAATGTACTTGGTTTCGTGTGGATTCCATATAATCGAACTAGTCTCAAGTCGGCTTCTAACCAGCGCACTGTATAAAGTTTTTACCATTGCCAAGCTTTGAAATTCTTTAGTCTGACGCAGAATGAATCCTAGATTACTGTATGCTTTTTTACATACTTCCGTAATATGAGCCCGAAAAGTGAAATCATGGGATATGTGAACACACAAATCGCGGACTGAGGTAACACTATTCAAGCCCACGTTGTCAATCTGATAGTCATAGCGGTATGGGTCTACTGCTCGTGTACAGGACATAACGTTACATTTGGATACGTTAAAAGAAAGTTTGTTATAATTACTCCATAAAACTACTCTGTATATGTCCGCCTGCAAGCGTTCGCAGTCTGCTAAATCGTTTATCACCATGTATAGCTTGAGATCATCTGCAAATAATAGGCAACCTGCGTTTTGAACTACTTTTGGTAGATCGTTAATCATCAGAATAAACTCTAACGGTCAAAGTTACTACCCTGACTCACTCCTGAATGTGTTATGTATGTGTCCGAAATGTGTCCCGCGTACTCTACATATTGTCTACGATCGGTCAGGTAACTAACAAAAAAGTTAAGTAAAGCCAGCAATCGCCAATTTTTCTAAAAGAATATCATTGTTTACAGTGTCAAACGCTTTTTTGTAGTCAAAATATGCAACGTCTACCTGACCACCCACACGTTCATCCAGAGCAGAAGCTGTGCTTTGCATAAAACACATGAGATTCGTATGCGTTCCACGGCCTGGTCGAAAGCCGTGTTGAGAGTCGGACTGTCCAGCATTTGTCTGAGAGAAAATTGACGCGTATAGAATAGACTCAAAAACTTTTGCAAAAGTTGAAAGTATAGCCACTGGTCTATACCCCGTTATGTCAGAACCGGAACCACTTTTTGGTACTGGCGTTACTCGCGTAATCTTCCACTGCTCGGGATATGTAGCTGTGTTCAAACAGATGTTAAATAAATGTAGAAGCGGGTGTGCCAGAACAGACGCACAGTCTTTTACTATAAACGGTGGTATGCAATCCGGACCCGTAGATTTCTTGGGTTTGAGACGCGCTAGAGTGACCCTCACATCGTGCAGTGAGACGCTAGGTACCTGAACCCGCTCAGCAGTAGCTTCACCTGCTGCTGCCGCTGACTGCGCGTCGAGGCGCGGGGGATCCGACTCGTACACCGACTGAAAGTACTCAGCAAACGCCCCTGCACACTCGGGTTCCGTCAATTCTCTTCCGTCTTTGGTAATATGCGGTGTACTTCGTTTCGCACGTTTATTTTTTACGTACGCCCAAAAAGCCTTCGGATCCTTAACAACCTGATCTGCGACACGTGCTTTAAAATTATCATATGCAATATGTACTTTATCTTTAACTAGCTTCCTAAAATACGAAAATAAGTTATACGCATTCCGAGATCCATTAATTTTATACGCTTTATGCCATTTCGATTTCTCCCTTATATCGCTTATAATTTCGGCTGTGTACCATTCGGGGTAAGAATATGTACGTTTTATAGTTCCACTTCGTTTTTTGGGAGTACAGCTATCTATCATATTATTTAGAGTGTCATAAAAAATACTAATCGCCTCCTGGACACTATTAGTTTCGTACAATGGGTTCCAATCTACAGTGCTTAAAGATGTATAAAGAGCGCTAAAATTACATTTGTAGAAATTCCACGTAAAAGGCTTTTTAGTACTATTTGATGCCAAATTCGGATAACGTTTTTGCAACACGGGAATACGAATAATATTACGGGTGCAACGCACACATAGTGGTGGGTGGTGCGGATCTACCGGGACCAAACATTCGTGCTCCTCACATACAGATACTTCGTAATTCGTTAAATTTGTAAGTACTAAATCCAAAATCCGATTATTGTGATTAGTTACCTCGTTACATTGACGAAACTCACAGAACATCCTAATTAATTTATAGATACAAAACTATTCGACACGACTTACAGATTCCGAGAAATAAGCAAGAAACTGAACCAAAGGAACAAATACAAATACAAATATTTTTTATTGCACAATTACAGGAACGTTTAAACCAAGTTCGAAAACTCCGGGAATTATTTCTCCTGATTTATCTAATTTTACTGGGTTATAAGAGCAAGAAAGGTCGCAGCACTGCCAGTGCTGCGTGCATTCCCGCTATATTTCTCGCTCTAGAAAACGTTCCTGACTGACAGAAAAGGATGGAACGTCAAAAAATGCGATTCCGTGCTGCCAGATGAGGTTCAGCCCTTAAGTTGACATTGATCATTGATGAACCTTCACAGAAAAAGTTGCTTCGGCTGCATAAAAAAAGTACACTGTATTTTATTTAAAAAAAGATTTTAAAATATCTGAAAGGCAGTCAAATACGTTTTAAGTGTCGAGGGATGAAATGGGATAAATGCCTTTTCCAAGCTTTTAATCAATGCGGAAATGATTAAAAGCGTTTCTGTCAATTAGTTCTGAGAATAATTTGATTTGAATTGAAAAGTTTGCTGCTTACATTTATGATTTTGTTGTGTAACAAATTTTAGAATTAAATTATGGTACCTAATTTGACAGATGTTCCATGATCTAATTTGCAAGGACACACGGCGACACATCAAGCTATACAAAACCAACACAAGCTGGCCGCGCGTAAGTCAAGTAACGTATAACGACGCGCGGCCAGCTTATGTTGGTTTTTTATAGCTTGATGTGCCGCCGTGCGTACATTTACCTATACAGCAGGTGTAATATTAAATGTGTTACATATAGTAGAAGGTACTCCTGACTATCAAATTGAACAATTTTCACTACGGAGCCAAGATCGAAATCGTTTGTTGTTCCTGAGGTTGTAACTCCTTGGATTTCCCGGACAAAGACATTTTTTTTGTATGTATGCAAGTAGTTTGACTCGCACTTCGCTGGCACTTCATTATTTTGTTAGCAAACCCAAGACAAACACATGGGGATTCTGCGAAAATTTGAATTCGGTAACTAGTATGAAAAGATAGGTACAGCCTTTTAGATCCGGACAAACGAACGTAGGCTTTGAATATGGAACCCTAATAAAAAGAAACTCCATTTTAGCCTCTTGAGAGAGCTCTCCGTGTGGTTCTGGTGGACACATTCCACAAATAAGTACTGGACACCAATTCCCTGTAAATCGTGACTATATAAATGTGATTTTACTTTAGGTATTAAATATTGCTTAATAAATGTAAACAGTGTGTGTAACACACTTATCATCCGATGTCTGATAAAACACCGTGTTTATTATTTATCATCGACAAATATTTAGGCAACACAGGTTACTCGAACAAAGGGCCAAAGGCCGATAATGGAATATTGAATTCCCTCATCCTTATTCTGATAGCGGAAGGAACAGGTTATTGTGTCTTTGTTCTTGTTGTGTATTAAAGTATTGACTCATACATAGTTTTGAATTACAAACAAGATCGCACATGTGCTGTATAATAGCCGGCAAACAACTTGGCAAGAACCTTGACTGCGTGGAACAACATTTTATAGGCGAAAGAGCTACTGCGCACACCCGTCACCCCCGCCCCATTGGTCAAGTTGTTTACTGCGTAGTGTATCATATTGATTTTGATACATTATACTGTATCATTTCTGAGGGTCAGTTCATTTTAGACCATAAATTTATTAATTTTTTCAAATAAAAAACCGGCTGAGTCTCGGACTTGCGCACGGAGTGTTTCCGGACCACCATGCAGTTTTAATAAAAAATGTTTTCACAAACACACACTTGACCGGTTTTTATTATTTTTTGTTTTACTTTAGAGTATGCACTATAATCTTACCAAGTTTGCCGCTTGTATGTATTACCGTTTTTACGATAGAGAAAAAGCAAAAAACGTTGAAAAAATAGTTTCATGTACGTACCCTTAATTTTTATCTTTGTGTGTTTTTATTATTTGTTAACAAATTCGCCACAATAACGCATATTCTCTGAAAATTTCAACCGTCTAGCTATTACGGTTCAAAAAGATACAGTCATAGGTAGGAAGGAAACAGACAGACTGACAGACCGACAGACAGACAGACAGACGTAAAAAAGAACTAGTTTAAAAAACCTATATTTAATGGGGAGGTTCAGCCCATCAAAATGAACAACTTTCATTATGGTTCCAACATAGAAAAAATAAAAAAAAACTGTTTTATACAAAACTGCAGTAGGTACCCACTCAACTAAAATGTATGTGACAGTAGTTTAAAAAAAATGTTGCCCTCGTCTCCATACCGATAGTTGATCAGATTCGTGGTCTAAATCTAAACCACCCATATTATTAGGTTTGGTAGTGTTTTGTAATACCTTGTATATTGCATGGCGTGTTGGTGACTTGGTGTACTTCTGTAAATATTGGAGTTTAATGACTAAGGGCCTGTTTCACCACTTCCAAATAAGTTCTTGTTAGCTTATCTAAAGGTGGTGAAACAGGCCCGAAGTATATTTAATTAAAATCTAGTATCTAGATATCCTCTAACTCTAGAATCTCTTCTGAGATCATAATTATAAAAATTAAGTGTAATCGTACTTTCAATCGATAATTATTTTAATGTTAACCAAAAACGATATACATTTAAACGTGCCTAACAAAAAGAAATCCATTGTTCTAAAACAAATTGACTGAAAATTAAATTGAATCAATAAGTAAAACTAAATGAGATTGAAGGAACAATCTTTAAACAATTTATATAGATTTATCGATTTAATTTAATAGCCTCTATCTAAAACATTAAACATAATGAAACACAATGATTGAAGGTATTAACTCTGAAATGATTTAATTAACTAGTTTATTTTCGTATGTTGAAACAAAGAAAGTTCTTAAATAAGTGCTGTTATACGGTTACGAGAGGATTTCTAATTAAATAACGTACTGTCGTACGTACTACGTTTTTTATAACAACCCAGGTACGATTATTCACCTAGATTTAACACTGAACTCTAAATATACCATAATTATTTAGAATATCTCTGACTACCCTCTCGGGAATTATAGTTGAAAACAATCTTGTTGTATATTTCAAAGAGTATAGATCCAGCTGTGTGCGGAAAAAAGGCTTTTTTTAATTTCTTACATGATGTATAAATGCTTATCACGCTTGCCTCACTTTAGCGCATTAGTTGAAATACAGGGCGTAAGTGACAGCCTAGCAAAGTTTGATGGTCTGAGTTCACCGTTTCAGTAATTGCTAGGCTGTCACTTACACCCTGTATATACTTGTACGTACAACTCTCTTGAACCTTTTCTATTTTATTTTTATATTTATTTATTTGAACGTGAATTCAGTTGTTACACTTTTGCAACTCCACCATTCAACCAAATAATTCACACACCACATACATAATGAACGAAGCCGCGAGTCTTCTTATCGTGTGGGCGAAGCTGCGAGTAAAAGCTTACGAAATGGTGGCTGTCAAACGACAGAAAAAAACAAGAAATAATATTAAATATTTTTTTGTAATATAATAGGTTCCCGTTTTGTTCATTTTGTTGACATTTAAAAAGTTATCTTAGACAAGACAGGTGAATTAAACAAAATAAGGTTTTGAGTAGGGTCACGACAATATCAAAACGAAATCCCAAAGCAACTATTTTATAATAAAGGTAAAGAGGTCACGAGGAATAATTCAAATGCGGTATTAATGTTAATTTTTTTGATAGGATTTACTAATAACTAGCTGACCCGGCGAACTTTGTACCGTCTCAGTATTCTCTCACATCAATAAAAGTTGAGTTAACTTATTGTCTCTTAAGTAAGATACTCTCTCGCTTATGTGAGAGCTCCTCGTCACTTATGTGAGAGCTTCCCCTCACTTATGTAAGAACTCCTCTCACTTTTAAATGAGTATCATAACTTTTATATGAGACTCATGTTTCTCACTTTCCATAAAGAGATTCGCTCTTTGCATATTGATATTTCCACATTGCATAATAAGATTCTCACTTTTATATCAGATATCCACTTTTCTCACTTTCCGTAATGAGATAAGTACCTTGCATAGTGAGAATCCTTACTTTTATATGAGATTCTCACAATTTTCACTTTGCATAACGAGATTCTCACTTTGCATCTTATCTTCTATCTATCTTGTTGTGGGGGCTGGCAAGCCAGCAACACTTCGACCCAGTGGGATCTTTTGTGTTAAACTCTGTATAGTGAGAATCCTCTTTATTAGATGAGATTCTCACTTTGCATGGTCTACAAAACACCCTAGTAATATTTAACGGGGTGATTTAGACTCTAAACCAACCCCTTAAATTTGACTACGGAGTTTTGTAACACCCTGTTATGTGGAAAAAAAGGCAAATAACTTTTTATGGGTATTCATGCATAACAATTTTAACTGCTATCTTTATGCTAGTTCATGTTGATCGTATATTTTGGAAACTTTCAGCAATTTTTGTTTGCGTGTCTAAAAGCATTTTTCAGACGATATGCTACCACTTTTCATTATTCGGAAATGGTCATAAAACACTTATGAAGATTAGTTTCAAATAACTTTATATGAGTTGAACAACTTTGAAAATGACTCGGTAGTCAATTTGTATTTTCAGTTTTTTTAGTGGTCTTGTTTAGTCTACCGTTGAAAACTTAATCAACAGAAAAATATTGATATCTATGAAATTGTAAAATCATGTTAGAAAGGCAAAAGATATACACACGTGTAGGAATCACAATACGTAGCGTTCGATTGCTTCTACCTGCCTCAATGGCACGTAGATGTGAGTGTAGTTGTATGTACGACTATAGTTATTATGAATTTAGAAACAAAACTCTACGGGAAGAAATGGTGTGGACCATTTCAGTCATTTTACGGGTTGAACCGGGACTAAATAAGAAATGATATTTTATTAAAAACCCAATTTGAGCTTACAAATATAAAAATATAAAAAAAATCACGTTAGAAACAGCCCCAAATTTAAAATTTAGCATTTATCTCGTTCTAAAAACCTAAATGGTATTTTTTTCACATTTATATGAGGCTTTAACATCATACACACTTCAAACGTGGTATAAATATTTTAGTCTACTTAGAAGGCTTTGAAAAATACATAAGTATTTTCTGATGAATAGCTCATTTTTTAAATTTCAATGCCTATTTTATTGCTTTAAAATATATGGTATTGTTAAATCTTTGTAAAATGAGTGCATTGGTGCATTTGGTTTGCATATTATTAAGTTAGAAGCTTCTTAGAAGATACAATTTTGATTTCTATGATGTGTAATGAATTTTTTTAAATATGTTTTCAGACTGTCTTTCTGTCACTAAATGGTGCCGGTTACAGTTTAAAAGTCCCTTTCGTAATTACTCCCTAACCTTCGTTACAAAACTCCGTAAACTGACTGGGCTACCACACGGCCAAACACGGCTACCTATCTATACTATTATAAAACTGTAACAGGAAGTTTGTCTGTACATTGAAGATATTAACAAAAAAAAAAGTTAAATATGGTTTTTAGGTGTCCCTGATTCCATTTCACAAATTTTTGGATTTTTTGTCTGTCTGTTTGTTTGTGTGTTTGTTTGTTTATTTGTTTGTTTGTTTGAACGAGTATCACGCAAAAACTACTGAACCGATTTTGATGAAACTTTTTTTGTTTGATAGTTTATGATCTGACTTAAAATCTGGTATATAATTTGTGCGGACGAAGTCGCGGGTTAACGCTCGTATTTAATACGTACGTATTAAGAGTTTTATACGTAAATGGAATTGCATTACGTCTTCTTCCGCACGTACATAGCCTATCACCACTCTCCTCTCCGTATATCAGCACATAGTCCTAGATATAGCGTAGACATTTCAGTAAAGGATCCGAATAAGTTACGTTCCTTTCGGGAATTCCGGGTCGGTCGATGAATCGCTGTACCACAGTGTGGACACCTGTCGACCGTGCGCAGGTTCTTCCCATGCGACCGGACGGGTGGCAGGTTGCGGATAGCCCCCCCGCCGTGAACGGGCGCTGCGTACGGTACCCGCCCATGGACGGGGAGTCCCTCGGGACCCCGGACAAGGGAAGAACTCCCATCGGAAAACTCCCATCCGATGGGAGTCTCCCTACACCCCTATCCCTCTTCCCGTCCTCTTAACCTCCCACTCCTCTTACCCTCATCCCATCGCTTTCCACCTCCTGGAGGAGACAACCTCGACTCCAAAAACCCCAATCTACAGGTGTCAACCGTACCGTGCCCATAGATGCGTGGCTGAGGGGGTGCTCAGTCGCTAACGGTGTCTCCTCGATACCGGGCAGACTCGGGGTAGTATCTTCGCCTTATCCTGGCAAGCGGGGCTCTGCTGGGATTGACTGATTTAGTTCCCTTGCTACTCGTGGGATTAGTAATGGATGATAAATTAAAGAAAATTTTAAACTTAATGCCATCTCTGGGCGTAACAGGGAACACACTTGGAAGGAGCGGCTCAACAAGCCCCCCTACCCAAAACAATGAGGAGCCGATGATGGAGGAAGGTCCAGTAGCCTCCCCTTCTTCAGACGGCACCAGGATGTTGGAAGAAAGCCTTCTGACATCACCTACATCCTCGATCTCGGGCACAGCTGAGGTGACGGACACCAGGACGGACGAAGAATCCTTTGTACCGCCTAGAAGTTCGAACCAAAGAGGTACTCGCAGAAGAAGGATGTGCGGGTCGGCTCGTAGGCGCTACAAAACCCTCGTCGCAGAGGGCATTGACCCAACTGTAGCATTCGAGCAGTGCCATAAAACGCTCGAAGAGCTGGGAATGACCCAACAACAGTACGACCGTAGGCCATACAAAAGGACCCGGTCGGAGGAGGTATCTCCCAAAGAAGGTGTCCACAAGGCACCAAGAGTAGACGGGAATCCGCCTCGCGTCGAACCCCCAAGGGCATCCACCTCTAGAGAGCCAGAAACGACAGAGGGGACTCTGGGGCGGCAACCGAGAGCGGGCCCATCCTCATTCAAGGAGGCAGCAGGCTCGTACCGAGTTGGTATCCGTGAAAGGACACCAATGACGGACGAGCAATTAGAATTGGTCCGGTGCTCTATTCTCAGTGCGATAAGCGGCACTGAGATTAGAGGAACCGGCCCAAGATTCCTAGGCCATTCGCTAAGGCCGGGGTGGCTGCTGATCACCTGCAAGGACCTGGAGTCACGCAAGTGGCTTGAAGACCGTGTAGGTAGCCTGAAACCCTGGCCTGAAGCGGAGCTGTCGATAATGACAGAGGCTCAAATGCCTAAGCCGACAGTGGGAATCACTTTTGCACCCAAAACCGAGGCCAAATCGGCCGAGGAGGTAGTCAGAATGTTGGGGGTGCAAAATAAAAATTTGAACACCCATATGTGGAAGGTTCTCCACTGTAAGGCCGAAGAGGCAGGGTTCACCATAACCCTGTCTATCGACGACCTTTCAGCGGGGGTCCTACGCGATATGGAGTGCAAGGCAAGCTTGGGCCTCAAACAGATCCTGTTCAGGCTGAAAGGAGGTGAAAAACCCCTCAAACAGGCTGAAACTACCTCCAAACCCACCCCGAAGCAGCCTCCTCTAGCACCACCTCAAGGAGGTGCATTAAATGTAGAACCTCCAGCTAGGGGAAGCTTTCCCCTCTCCAGGGGGACCTGGCGGGGTAGGCCGCAGAGAGGTTCCCGAGGCAGTAGCTTCAGCAGAGGGACGCAAAGGGGATCGACCCAACCGAAAGGCCGTGGACGGCCCGGAGGTGAGGGACGGCCCAAACCGCCCCCTGCACACTAATGCCCTAAAAGGGCAAACCACCACGAGGGCAATAAAGGTCATCCAAATTAACATTCATCACGCCACAGCTGCGACACACGTGCTAACACACAGCTTCTGTCGGGATGACCTAGAAATGGCCCTCGTACAAGAACCGTGGCTGGAGAACAACACGGTTCTCGGTCTACACAACGCAGGTAATGTACTTTATAACATTAATGGCATTAAGCCTAGAGCCTGCATTATCTTCAATAAACTAATTGAATATCTACCAGTTCCAGAATTTTGCACGGATGACCTGGTAGCTGCGTTCGTCAACCTCCGTGGATGGAAGGGAGTGAGGATAATAGTCTGCTCAGCCTACCTCCACGGTAAGGAGACAGACCCAACCACAGAGCTCGACAAACTGCGGGAGTATGCACGCCTACAACATGCCGAGCTTCTGGTCGGATGCGACGCCAATGCCCACCATACCAATTGGGGGAGCACCGACATCAACCCAAGGGGTGAGTTACTCCATGACTTTACTCTAACCAACCGTCTCTTTATTTGTAACACAGGATGTAAACCCACCTTTGTAACAGCTAACAGACAGGAGGTTTTAGATGTTACTTTCGCAATCTTCAATTGCGTCAGTAATTGGCATGTTAGCGACGAAGAATCCATGTCTGACCACAGACACATACGTTTTGATTTAATAACCGCTCCAATGTACCAAACGAACACCTTTAGGAATCCGAAGGCGACATCCTGGGAACTATTTAGAACCCTACTAAAGGAGAACCTACTAGACTTTCCTAAAACAATCAAAAATCCTGAAAGCTTAGAACTGGCAGTACTTATTCTAAACAACGGCATCCTAGACGCCTACCACAAAAGCTGCCCTCTGAAAGAACCCAAGCAACGAAGGAACACTCCCTGGTGGAATCGTAAGTTAGAAAAACTTCGAACCCAGTCTCGGCTTTTCAATAAAGCCAAATCCTATAGGTGTAGTTGGGACACCTACAGGTCCGTTCTAACAACTTACAAACGAGAAATAAAAAAAGCCAAGAGAGAAAACTGGCGGAAGTTCTGTGAGGAAGTTAATCAAACTCCTCAAGGAGCTAAACTACACAGGATTCTCGCAAAAGCTCCAAAGAACCAATTAGGCCTTCTCAGAAAGCCTGATGGTAACTTCACCTGCTCTGAGAAGGAGACCCTGGAACTGCTCACAGCGGTCCATTTTCCTGGCTCAATCAGTGAAACAGACCCAAACACTTTCACAAGTGGAAGGGGTAACAAAGACGCTCACGCACCACAAAGGCCTCACTCAGAGGACTGGCGGAGAGCGTCAAAAATTTTTAGACTTAACCAGGTTAAATGGGCGCTTAAGACCTTTAAGCCCTTTAAATCAGCTGGAGATGATGGAATATTCCCAGGTCTTTTACAACAAGGCGCGGAAATTCTAACTCCAATTCTAATAAAATTATTTAGAGCCAGCTTTGCGTGTAACGTTATACCTGAGCCATGGACTAAAGTCATAATTAAGTTCATACCAAAGACAGGCAAAAAGGACTATGCCCAACCAAAGTCCTACAGGCCTATAAGTCTCACCTCTTTCATGCTGAAAGCTATGGAAAAGGTACTTGATCAAAACCTACGGGAAAGTGCCTTACGGACACACCCATTGCACAAAGATCAGCACGCCTACCTAAAGGGCAAATCAACAGAAACCGCCTTGATAGATTTAGTCGACAAGATCGAAAAATCAATCGAGGACAGGCAAATTGCCCTTTGTGCATTCCTGGACATTGAAGGAGCCTTTGACAATACCCCTACAAAAACCATAATTAGTGGACTAACTGCCAAAGAGGTAGATCGGACCACTATAGGGTGGATAGAGTCAATGCTCCGCAACAGGTCTGCAAAACTAACGCTGAATGGTCACATCCATGCAGTCAAAACAACTAGAGGCTGTCCACAGGGAGGAGTACTATCCCCCCTCCTATGGTCAGTCGCGGTTGACCAACTCTTGCATCTACTGGCCGAGGAAAGACTACCCACCCAAGGGTATGCCGACGACCTTGTAGTAATCATTAGAGGACCGTGTCTAGACACAGTTTCCTCTCTTGTGCAAAGAGCTCTTCATATCATACAGAAATGGTGTGAAGAGAACACTTTGTCTGTCAACGCAGACAAAACCGTCATAGTACCATTCACGAACAAGCGGGACCTCAGAAAATTAAGAGTCCCCCGTCTCAATGGAAAAACTATACCCTTCTCCAAAACTGTTAAGTACCTAGGCGTTACTTTTGACCAACGCCTCAATTGGAATACGCATATTGATACCGTCATCCGGAGGGCCAAGACGTCGCTCGGCATCAGCTATCGAGTAGCAGGGACTAGATGGGGAATAACCCCTAAAATAGCCCTCTGGCTTTACACTGCCATAGTTAGGCCAATCGTATGCTACGCCGCAGCTGTCTGGTACAAAAAGACCCTCCAACAATCCACAATAGACAAACTCAGTAGCCTTCAAAGGACCGCGTGCCTTATTGTAACAGGCGCGATGTCCACCAGCCCTGGGCTAGCTCTTAATGCACTACTCAACCTCCAACCGCTACATATCTTTGCACAAAGGGAAGCGAAGGCATGCATACTAAGAGTTAACCCAAACAAGAATCGTAACTGGCAGTCGAAGTGTCTAATTAGCCTGCAGGAGGATGCCACGTGCCTCCCAGTGCTAAAGATGACCACAGACACTATGACGCCAGTATACAACTTCACCAAGAACTACATTGTTACATTTCCTTCGAGGGATGACTGGCTTGAGAGCCAAACGTCCGTCAAAGACAACTGCCTAACCTGGTTCACAGATGGATCCAAGAAAGGCAATGACGTCGGCAGTGGAATATACGGCGAAAACCCAAGATTAAGGCAGACCCAAAATCTTGGCAATTACGCCTCCATATTCCAGGCGGAGGTATACGCCATCACAGCCTGCGCTGAAATTAATTTGAGCAAGCGCTACGTCAATCAACATATCACTATTAACTCCGATAGCCAAGCAGCCTTGCTAGCCATAGACTCTCCGATCATAAAGTCTAGGCTAGTACAGGACTGCGTATCACAACTGAATGCTCTAGGCAATAACAATCAGCTTGTGCTACAATGGGTGCCAGGACACTCAGACATAGAAGGTAACGAAAAGGCGGACGAGTTGGCCAGAAGAGGAACAGAAAACCACTTCATAGGCCCCGAACCCTTTCTTGGAGTACCTGGCAGTCTAATACGCGATTCTTTGAACAAGGTCAGCTTTGGAGAGGCAATAAAGCTTTGGTGCAACACCCCAGGCATGGGCCACTCCAAAGCACTTATCAAAGGCTACAATCGCAAACTTGCGAACGATCTCCTTGCCCTCAGCAAAGATCAAATTTGTACAGTAGCAAGGTCACTCACAGGCCACTGCAAATTAAATAAGCACATGCACACACTGAAACTAAGTGACACCACCGGCTGCAGATTCTGCAAGGAGGAAATGGAGACTCCTCTGCACCTCCTATGTGACTGTGGCCCCCTGATGTACAAACGTAGTACTCATCTAGGTAGGCAGGTTCTGTCACCAGATGAGATACAAACTATCCCTATCAAGAATCTACTGCGTTTTCTGGCCGCAGTGGGGATTGGTAAGGAACTTTAAAAAAGGGCGTTCACAAAGGACCAGCGATGGTCTACGTGGCACAGGCTAAGCCTGTCAAGGCCCAAAAACCCCCCCTAATAATAATAATAATACGTTCCTTTTACGGATATTGAAAGATACCCAGTGAACCCTAGGATTTTCTTGTCGATTCTTTCATGATGTGTTGTGTCCTAAATGGGCTCCGAACAGCCATTACAGAATCAAAATACATGTTACCGTCGTAACGCCCTATTTTAACTTTCGGCACAAAATCTCGACATAGAAGAGAGTGTTTTCTTTCATTTTGTAAGACCTATCCAACGATCTTATCATCTTCGGCCTCATCGTCACTTAACATCAGGTGAGATCGGGGTCAAATGCTTACCTATCAGACATAAAAAAAAAAAAAAAACGATGCTTCGCTTAATAGGGTAGATAAAAAATTTTTTCTACTCTCTTTTCGCTGTAGGGCAGGGCAAACAAACATATAGTCTTCTTAACGCGTTCATTTGACTCGACAACTTTCTTGAAGCCAAAAAAATAAGATTGAAAGTTTTCACGGCTTGTGCCCGTGGCAAGTGTTTTTTTAACTGTATTTGCAACAGCATTACGATTTCGAATCCGATTCCGATTTAAGGAGGAATTGGAGAAAAAGACTGCATAGGTACGGGGGCGGATTTTGATCCCATTAATTATCACATTTCAGGAGTGCAACCCACTAAGCGTCGACGAGCACGCATCCTTTACATTTTATAATTTTTGGAGATTTTATATGAGTTTGACACATGAAATTGAAAGCTCGCCGACGTTTCAAAGACGAATTTGAGGTTGTGACGATGTTTGCGCTTAGTGAATTGCATTGCAGTTTTTGTCTTTCTATGTGTTATGCATACCAAATTTTAGTTTCGATCGGAACACAATAAATGAGGAGTAATTGACCTGGGCCATACAGACAGAAAGAATGGACTAAACTATAAGAAAACCCTGTTAAACGGAACCCTAAACATGGTTTTGATGTAGGTACCTATAAAAAACCAGACGGTATCCAAAGGGATAAATATAGGGGAGAGTAAACATTTTATTTATATTTTTGTAAAATTGATAGACGGGCGAGACGGAGGGACGGACGTCTTGTTTTAAAAATAATAAACAGAAAACAATATGCAAAGGTTTTCTAGCAAAATATTTCAATTCTTCAATCATGTTGTTGAAGCCTTTGCTGAATATTCGTGCCAAGAGTAACAAAGGATAAATAATAAAAGGAACATCTTGAACGGACATCAAAGAGGTTACTGTATCCTTTTGTTAATTAAAAAAATATATTGCCGGTTTTCTTTTAGAAAACTAACTGCTCCGGATTTCTGACGCATTTAATGCTCTGATAATAATTTAACGTTCAGCTAGTCAGAACTGCGATTACGGGACAAGGAAAATTCTGCTTCCTGAGCAATGCTGTACTTTTCACTTGCTTAACTTCGATAAAACCGAGGAAGTACATTAATATAGGCACGCTTATATGCGCAAACGCAAACGAATCCTAACATCAGATAGTTTTCATCACATTTATTGTTTTTTAAGCATATTTTGATGCTGGTTGTACTTAAATGTACTGCTGGTGCTCGCTGGCAGTCTTTGTTTGGACCTTGACGTGGAGCGACGTGAAAAGATTTTGAATTAAATACAAAAATTCCGCGAGAGCAAAATTCAATAAAATCTATTATACTTTACTTTTCATCTATGCCTTTGTTATCATTTATCAAGCTAGAAATTGATTTGAATTCCATTTCAAACTGCTGAATCTACTTAGGTAAACGTAATTTGCGTAATGTACATTTTCAAACAATGTTTCTTTTGGATTATTTAATTTTAACAAAGCTCGGCAAAGCAAACATTTATGCTAACCGTCGATTTGAAAGCTTTTTTCTGTTCATGCGAAAAATATGGATTCAGAAAACGCTTCTAATAATGGGGGATTACAGAGAAAAATCCATTACATGTAACGCTTACGAAGGTAGCACTTTGTGTGTACAAATATGTGTCGGAAGGATGTACGGTACGCGAGTATGTGATCTCGCATATAAATGAAATTCGAACTTAAGCTTTAAGCTCTTAATGGATTCTACGGGTCCACTAAAGCTCGGTTTTAGCAATCTTTTGTTACTATGTCGAAATTTTGTACAGCCTAAATTTATAGGACGTCGTGCGCCATTATTCATGAAATCCTTTCGTTTTGTTTTAATTGGAAATATCAAGTTTAAATGAATTTCCGAAGATAAATGACCGGAATAGTATCGGAAGTTTTCACCTTGATTAATTCATTTTGGTTAAGTGATATTTTATTGGTTAGGATCTTTGTGTACAAAATCGTTGTATAAAGATTGTGAATAAATTAATTACAAAATACAAATACTTACGAAAAAACATTGATTCTATTTTCAATATGTTTTTTTAAGTATCCTGTTCAATAGCCAATACCCTTTTACTCTCCAATCCTCTCTGTTGTGTTCAACTACTGGCCAATTCTCCAAGAAGTCATCCATGTTGTCTCTCTACCTTTTTCTGGGTCTACCTCGACGCCGGCGACCATCCCCGGTCCTCCGCTTGACGCGCATACGCAATTCTGAACCGCTCCAATCTAATATATAAAATTCTCGTCTAATACATAAAATTCTCAGTTATGGTGTTTGTAACAAAACTCCTAAATGGCTGAACCATTCTTTGAAATTTTGTGTGTATATTCAGTAGGTCTGAGAATAGGTCGGTAAGTATATTTCAGTGGTCTGCGCGTACGAAGTCGCGGGCAACAGCGAGTAGTTCTATATAATTATTGATGAAAAGTCTATTAAAATGTATTTACCAGTATCCAGAGAATTTCAGTCAGAGCAGTAATCGAGAAAGTTGGTCAGTTTGATCGTCTTAAAGAATCCTGTTCGATCTGTAACGCATTTAATTTTTCATTCTGTATACAGGGTGAAATTGATATCATTAGCATCCTTTTAAATCAAGAGTCTACCCATCAAACTGAACAACTTTTACTATGGGAGCAAACCGATTGGAGCAAAAAAAATAATCAGCTGTTGCATACATTTGAGTCCAGTAGGCATTGAAAGTTTAGTATGGAACAGCTGATTATTTTTTTGCTCCGATTGGTTTGCTCCCATAGTGAAAGTTGTTCAGTTTGATGGGTAGACTCTTAGTTTAAAAGGATGCTAATGATATCAATTTCACCCTGTAGAGTGTAAAAGGGCGGCTTAGACCATAATGGAGACAAAGCAAAGAAAAAGGTACAGCGAGTGGAATAGTTGAAAGGTGTTCAGTCCCCTTTAAATATTGCTAGGGTGTTTTATTACACCCTGTAGATATATTGTGACGATAATAATGCTTGCCCTACAGGCATATCACAAAATAACAGTCTTGTGATTTAATTTCTTGAGATAATTAAAGAAAATGTTTGCGAAAATAATAGCGTTTTTTTTATTACGCTTATTATTTTTTTAACGCTATTCAATATATCGACTAAAACAAATATTAGGAGCTGTATCTAACGAAAATATTTATTAGAAAACAATAATAGTGCTAGTTTCACTAATATAATGTTTTATGGACTACTAGAGTTCACCCGCGACTCCGTCTGCATAAATTAATATGGTACCAGATTTTAAGTCAGATCATAAGCTATTAAATAAAAAAGTTTCATCAGAATCTGTTCAGTAGTTTTTGCGTGATGCTCGAACAAACAAAAAACAAATAAACAAATAGACGGACAAAAAATCTAAAAATTTGTGAATCGGAATCAGGGACACTTAAACAACGTAAGGTGTAATTGCAACTATCTGGTAATTGCAACTATGGATCAATTGCACTTATGAGAATCACGATTCAGTTTTTCTCTCAATAGACTTATGTCTAGTCCACTAGAAGGCGGGTGTTGGTATAAAGAGAAGGACTGAAATGTGATTCATATAAGTGCAATTGCTCCATAGTTGCAATTACAAGACTCCACCTTAACCCATATCGTAACTTTTTTTAAATATATTCAATGTACAGACATAAATTATTCTGTTACAGTTTTATAATAGTTATAAGATTTTATTTATAGACCCTCAATCCACCTAATAGGCGTGGCTAGAGCACACCATACGATACGACACTCTGAAAATTTTCCTAAGGGTCGATTCACACCAAAAGAGCAGTGCCGCAGGAGCATTTTCCGAGCTAATTTTACCAAATTTTACCTAGCATTTTGAATCTTATTATTAGTATTTTAAGGTTCAAATTGTATTGAAGCGATAGATGGGTAGCGCTGACCCGCCCAGCCGCTGCTCTCGCCGTCCATACACTTCGCATCCAGTGTGTATTTTAAATACAGATTTTGGACTTTTAATAGAGTGACAGACTTTTCACGAAAGAGATATCGGACTTCTGATACAGATTCGGTACAGAAAAGCGATTTTATTAAATGTTTCTACAAATGCTATGCATTTAATGAGAAAGACATTGCTTATATTGCCCACAGGTTGCATTTTGAATTAAAACTTTTTTGAGACCTTTTTAGGTGTTTTTGGAAAAAGCGCTGAAAATATTTAATATTGTAGGATTGTACTGAAACTTGATTTTGTACTAAAATTATAATACATTATTATTACATTATATATTATTTAACAGGGTCTAAATTATATAAATTTAGTACTGAAAATACGAAAAACGGTCACACTAAGTAGGAAACTTAGATTACTTTTGGTGAGAACATGCTCGAATCAAAAATTATAGTTTTACGTCCTTGACAAAATATTTAGGAGTAATTCACAATGTTTAATTAGTCTTAAAAGAGAGGAAGCATGTGATTGTTAGGATATTTTTTAATGTAATCGTCCAAAATAAAGCTAAATATGTTTAAAGTGTTAATAAAAGCTGTTAATGAAAAAATAAACTAAATATTCGTTGATTATTATGTGGTTCGGCGAGCGCGTAATTGGTTCGGCTGTGACATCAAACTGAAACACAAAACTGTCAAATAGTTTTCAAATTGGTTTCACTTTCAACTTCAAATGCTATGATAGTGGTACAAAATGTGAGTTGTTGGTTAACGATATACTTACAGTATTTTATCATGAAAAGGATAGTAGTTACGCAATTTGCACAAAAATAATAAAAAGGTTTTGATTTACGTCCAGATTATCCCATTTTCAGACCCTCGCATTAACAACATAATTGCTATAATGTATTATTGCCTTTGAGAAAAGGCAGAGACTATAGAAGTAAAGGCGTACATTCCACTAAAGCGTAACGAACCTTGAGTTCCCAAATTTCCATTTAAATAAGCTCACGCAAACTAAAATATTATATGCGATATATCTGGGTTATTAACTTAGGTACTTACTCATCTTTTTGTAATGCTAAATTTTAATGAAACTTGACAATGCAAATGATTTTGATATAGAGGAGCTATGAAAGAGCTGGCGAAGAAATAATAGCCGCTCGGTACGCGGCAATTTTTAATAATGGATCATGTTCACACGGCGACGGATCAACCTACTCAGACAAACTACATAGATTTCAACTGTGTGTTGGTTGATCTGTCGCCGTCTGTAACCAACGACATTTTATCGCCAATTGAAAAAATTTGAACAAATTGTTATTGGATAATGAGTTCTATACTGTTGACGAATTCTTAACTTAAAGTTTTGAAGTATTTTATATTCGATTTTAATTTGTTTGATGTTGTTGATAATTTTTCTTTTCTGGATATAGTCAATAGACTAGAATTAAATATTTTTACGGGTTCTTACCACGTTTTGGTATATTTGGTTTTATTTTAATATCGGGAACTCAAATATACCAAAACGCGGTAAGTACCCGTTAAAATGTTTAATTCTTTATTAAATAGTAACCGCGTAACTCTCAAAAACTGTATTCAATAGACTATTTTTAACTTTATTGTTTTTGTTTTCATCATTCTTTTTATTCTGAAATTGCTAATTTTATTTTATTTTACAATTTGACGATCATGTTATGAATGGACATTTAATTTAAAATAAAGTAGTTACTTATGTATTTATTTATTTATTAGGGTACATCAATAGCAACATTACATTAACAGAATTGTAATATTAGCATGAGTCACGTTGCAGGTTCTGACCCGAGCACACGTCTCGCGTGGATTTCGCGCGTCGCGTTTTTGCCTGTCACGAGGCTCCGTAATCCTCAATCTCTTCTTGTTCTTGACCAAAAACAATCCCTGAGATTGGGATAGATTCTCCCATAAACACGTGATACTGGCGGTAATGCAGTGCTAACGCACAAGCAAGAGTCCATTAAATATAAGTAAAAAAAAATATTAGCATGCGTGCATGTATTTTATCTAATGTACATAACTATAATAGATGTAACACAACATTCAATCAGTTTGAAATAACGACAATACATCAGTCACACCTAATAATAAAAGTTATAATATACCAAAGATCTTTGTAATATACATTGTAATATTTAACTGGAATTTGACATTGAAATTTGACACTAATTCTGTTTATATTGTTATTTGCATTTTGTAACGTAATTTGCAATATTATAAATTATTTATAAATAACCATTCATAGTTTACAATGTATGTAAGTATGTATTTTGTTTTATGTTATTGATGTTAGAATGTGACATTTTATAATATGAAATAATTGAATCTAATCTACTCTAATCCACTCTACCCACTACATATTCGACGAAAGACCTAGGCGAGTTAATATTTTCGACTATTTTCAAGAAAAAAAGGTATAAAATGTTTACAAATCACATGATTTTCTTTTTCGCAATTACTGTGTTGGTCAAATAATGATAGTTGTTTAGTTTGATAACTGTGCTTAACCATAGTCTAACAAAAACTACACGGTAGTGCTGAAGCTCAGCGGACGCGCGGTGAGTCTATGCTCGCGCGGTGTGCGCGGAACCACCGGCATTGAATTCGCAAAGTCGGTATCGCGCGCAGGCTAGTCGGTACTGTCCTGGTGACCGCTGAGCTTCACTACTAGTAGATTTTATTACACTATGGTTTAACTATGAGCCTAGCAAAAGCTTGTGTTTTCTGTGCTGAAAATAGTAACTAAATTTCCCAGTTTTCCTACCACAAAAGCCACACTAATTCTGCTGTCAATCTCGGGTGTCAACAATCAACCCACACCTTACGCATGCGTCTCGTACCATTTTGCATCCGCATGAGTTCGCTTCAGTGGAGTGCTGCCTTATACGATGAATCGACACGCGCCTCCACCATGAATCTGAAACGTGACTCGAAACTAGAACATGAACAGCAACAAAACTTAACTCTTATAACCCTTGCTATACAGTTCATAATTGTAGTTACTTCAGTGGCTTAACGTAAGTTACGCTTTCTTGCGTTTACGTAAACAATCTGTATTATAATAATAAAAGCTTCTCAATCTTCACTCTGCTGGCGAGATTCGTCAACTTCCTTAATTTAATTTTAATTACTTTCGTGTTGTTTTTCGAACGTAAATTTAGGTCAAGATATTAAGATTCCTTACATTACCAACCTAAAACTTTGGCACGCTTTTAATTATGTCATTAGTTATCGATGTTGCTTCGATCGAAAGTATTAATCGTGTAATGAATTATTTTAGACCTTTGATTAAATTAAAATAGCGGAAGATATGGTACTAGCTTCTAGCGCATGGATCGCATGAATTGAGCCCCCGTCGCCTAATTTGACTCAGTCGCAATTCGAGCCGCATTCGCATGACACGCGTGCTAGATTGAGATTACGGCGATACATCGTCTTGCTCAAAAGCCAAATTGTAATTAATTAAGTATCTTTACTTGTTGATGTCTAATATTAACATTCGTTTGTGTGAGTAAATGTATCTGTGGTAGAAACAGGTCCATTGTTCGTAAACGTAATGTAGGAACGTAACGCATCTTCCGCTATTTTAATTTAAGACGCTGAATGTCGCCAATGACCTTGCTCGATCGCACTATAAGCCACGCCCACAACTCCCGCATGCCCCCGTGCCTCATGTTTACCCCTGACAAAGTAAAATAAAGTAGCACGTTAGCGCCATCACACGAATCCGACTGAAAACGACCAAGAACATAGCTACAAAACGAACAATTTACGAAATAAAGAGCTAATAATCAATTACCCTTAACAGATGGCGCTTAAATGACAGATTTTATTGAAAAATGTTATACGGATATTTGTTTAAAATACAATTATTGTCTTTTAATCAATATCCATTATACATTTTTTACAGAGACAAAATCAAAAAAGTGTTTTACAGTATTCTAATTTCTATATTTTAATATCTATTATACCTAATAGATATTAAAGTTTAGTAAACTCAAATTTACCAAGTAACCTTGTACAGACACACTTGCTGTTACAGTTTAATAATAGTTTAGATTAGATAGGTAGGTAACTAGGTACTTTATCTTACTTAAAATAAACTTTTGTAAATATCGAAAAAAAAAATCAACTACCTAATATCCTATTACTTACTCAATGTAAATAAAAAACTAAACATAATGTATTTATAAATAAATGTAAAAAAAAAGCTGCACTCCTGAGATCAGAACTCTGTGTTTCTGAAACCTCGTCGCAACGGTCTAGACCACTAGACCAAATAGCTTCTAGCACTGTTCGCCAAATTAAAGATCATTTTCATTGTCTACATTTAAATTATAATCTCGTTCATTTATAGTAATTTATTAAGAAATGCATCAAATCAACAATATTTGGTAATAATAAATTGTATTCACGTGGAGCCTCCGGGTTTGCTCCGTTCAGACGGGAAAAGACCGGACGGCCTGTCCCTGACCCTGGTCCCGTGGAAAGTGTTTGGTTTGGGACGCCACCTGTGTCGACACTCTGGCACCCTCACATGTTCGTGCGTCTTCCTGCCACGCAGGTGTAGCTGCTGCCTTAGCAGAATCAGAAAAAAAAGGATCTACCAGGGATTGGGTGACAGCTATATTTTCCTGCCCTTCGCCGTGGAGACCCTAGGTTGCTGGGGTCCTGAGGGGAAAATGTTTCTTAAATGCCTCTCAAAGCGCCTATTCGAGGCTACAGGCGACAGGAAGGCTGGCAGCTATTTTGCGCAAAGGATCAGCCTTGCGATCCAAAGAGGCAACGCTGCCAGCCTCTTAGGCACTCTGCCCCGAGTAGGGGCTTTAGATGACATTTTTTACCTTTAAGTAGCCTAGGTGTTTTTCTTTTTTCTGTTTGTTTTGTTTTTTCTTGTTCTATTAATATTAATTTTATTGTTTTATTGTTAGTAGTTTAAATAATTAAGATAGTTTTATTGTTCGTTAGTTAACTTTAATGTTGAAAATAAAAGTTTATTGGTAAATAAACATTTCAACTTCCAACATTATAATTATTTTGTTAGGAATATTTTAATTGCGTTTCATTGTTTATTTTTGGTTTATTAATCAATAAGTACATTTACATAAACTAAAAATGCACTTAAAAAATATTATTCACACTTAGTAACATTTTTCAATTCATAAAAACATTTAAACAAGCCTAATAATTACAAATTAAATAGTTTTTACTTCGCGTCCCGATCGCGATGTCGCGAGTAAAAGTGATACACGTCAACATAGCAAGGCGCCTCAGCGCTTTCTGTCGGTTTCAATGCAAATGAAAGAGATGCAAAAGTCAACGTCGGCGCATTGCGCTTGGATTTAGCGAAAAATTACGAAAATAATTATTTACGTAAAATCTAAGCACTTATTTAAAATTCTGAATCAATAAAAATCTTTAAAATAATGTATTTAACCGTTTTCTTGAATATAATTACGTATTTTTATGCACATTTAGTGGAATTTTTAGTTTTAAGTTCCTTTAAAGAGGTGACTTTGGAATAATTTTCCGAGAAAATATCGTTCAAACGTGTTTTGGAATCAATAATTATTTCAGAAACACGGTCAAATATAACATATATTTTTCCTGCTGCAATCTGATGCTCTGATCTGGCTAAAAAATTTCTGAAGTGGAGCTCAATTGGGTGTTGTCAGCGTCTTTTTAGACACGATTTATCATGTAGATCCTCTCCTTTAAATTAACTGAAGTTTCAACCATTAAGTTAATCAACAGACCTGACTGTACATGGAACATGTTGATGAGACATTTTAATTAGAGGTCGTTGTGCTTTTGGGACCATTTAGGTAATTTTGTTGAATAGGACGTTTAACTATTAGGTCGATTTGATTATGTGACATTTTGATGTCATTGTCATTTTGCTTAAAATAAATGTCCTTACGATACGAAAGGGGTGGTAACACTGATACAAAAGCTTGAAGGGGCCCATTTACTACAGTCTGCTATGTAGGACTGCAGGCATAGTCTCATACATTTTGCTCAGTGTTGCAGGACGCCATTCAGGACTGCGTTAACATTCACTACCCTCTATAAGTGGCGGACTACAAGGCGGACTGCAGTGAATGGGGCCCTTCTATTTATATACTAATCTTTAAATTGTGAGTCTATCGTAGTCTTGATGATTTTGTCAATATCATATTTATAAATAAAATAAAATAAAAAATTGTACTTGACGTTATACGGTAATCAATATTTTGTGACCTCAAGGATTATTTTATACACAAGACACATACTTGAGCCACCACAAAATCGCGGAATCCTGGGGCCAGCCGGAGAGCAGGCATACACTTAGTTTTTATCGTGTGAGCAGCAAGCTCTGGTGTCATAGTTTCGGCATCGGCTACTATCTAGAGTACTGCCATCCGAAGCACAGAATCATCTTTATTTTCAAACAATCAGGTGATTCAGCCTGCAATGTCCTAACGAACTAGGGAAAAACGCACAAAGTAAGTAACATTTCACCAGGTGTCCTCTGTGGGAATCGAACCCACGACCTCCGTGTAAAGAGCCCAATGCTTTTAACCATTAGACCACGGAGGCAGTTATAAGAGTGTAAAAGGCCCAATGTTCTTAACCACTAGTCCGCTTAGTACCAGACTTGTAGCGTGACTCAATTATGATGTTTCTCCAATTTATAGCCATTGATAAGATGTAGATCTTCCCTGAGTAGCACTATAAAGTCCATTAAAAATTTCCACTTCAACTAGACGTCCAGAGTTCACGCTCTAAAAACTTTAACTTCCAAATATTTGCTTTCATTGTCAAAAACATTTTAAATACTTACTTAGACATTTATCGGCTTTTGTTAGAAGTTGAATTTAATAATAGACATGCTAAGTACGTCAGTACGTGTAATTGTATACGTCAAGTAGAAAGAGTGAAGACTAAATAGAAATAATTTTAAAGGTACGGCCAAACCAACGCGGCTTGCGATCACAGGGAGCAATTTATTTACATTTCCAATATTTACAAATCTCAGATTATTAAAAACTAGTAGGCATTTACGACGTATGAAGTCTTAGACTACTGGCTCCACCAAACACTTACAAAAACAGACAGTGAAGTCCAGCGCGCCCGGAAAATCGCGATGTCCAAAACAGCCAAAAAAAAAAATACAAAAAACTTTATTTCTTTACAAAAAGTTAACAGATGTACGCTACACAATCTGCTCTTAAATGGGGAAGAAAAACATCGTGAAGAAACCTGCATACGCTGAAGAAGAAATTCTGATGCGTATGTGAAGTCTACCAATCCGCATTGGGCACGCGTTGTGGACTAACGCCCATACACGTAGTAGTGGGACGTATACTAGGTGTTTTAGACCATCAAACTAAACAACTTTTACTATGGGACCACTATCGAAATCGAGAAAAAAAGATATGATGTTCCATACTAAACTACTACAAATCTACTCGAGCTAAATGTATGGGACAGCTGATTTTTTTTTCGCGATTTCTATGTTGGTCCCATAGTGAAAGTTGTTCAGTTTAATGGTCAAAACAATCCCCTTAAAATTTTGACTTCTGTAACATCCTGTATAGGCTGATGACGACCTGGACTTTAGACAGACATACGCTCTTATATATTTTATTCCAGCCATTTAACACTAGCGTATATTTTCTGTAAGAAGGCTGACTCGTGACTGCAGATCGCGTTCGTTAAACCGTTACCTTTCAAAGATTATCATAATTTCATTCGCTCCAATAGGCAACTCAAAGTCTACACATCGTTGGGTTCACCAACCGCTGACTGTAAAGCGATATAAGAGATAATAAAAAATCATATAAAACAATGCAACACACTTGAGTAGGTAGTCTTTAGGCGATATACCTACTCACTTGTACATTCCGTGAGACCTTAAAATAGCATTCAGCTGTCGGGTAAACTCGGTTATAATTTTTTTTTTAAATCTGTGACGAAATTGAAGTCATATTTTTGAAGGCTTGATGTTTTATTCGAATAAAATATAGTCTACATTTGACTAAAATAGCAAAAATCTTGTAATTATTCAAAGGTTTATGGAAATTTTTCAGTATTTTGTAAGGCATACCTACTTAATTCATTATGATAAGGTACTTTTCTAAAACCTACCATTTACCTCTCGAGAGTTTAAATTGTTACTGAGTTCAAAAAGATTTTCATTGGCCTATATATCCTATTCTAAAAGCGCTTGCGGATACCTCAACCTAAAAAAAACTTTATTCTTGTCTAGGATAGATATAAACTAAATTAACAAAAGAGAAAAACTGGAAAAAAATAAATAACACAGCCAAATTTTCGAAACCAGCCAGAGCACATAGCAGCTTGGTTATTTTAGAACTTTTTCAATTTCGGACGAACATGCCAGAGTGGCCACTAGATAAACTGTCTGCAAAAACTAGCAATGAAAAAAGTTTGTCTGTAGAATTTAAACGTGGTGTGCTAACTTGACTATCTGCAACATTTGAGGTCTTTCTAACAGAATCTGATTATGACCTTTAAGTTCAAATACTATTTTCTATTACGTGAAAGTTGTCTGTAGCGTGACATTTTTAACATTGGAAATGTCTTTTCGTTCGCTCCAGTATAGGCCCCGATTTCACGAAAAAGTGCGATCCCCTTATATCTCGAAGAGTTGTGAAGATAAGATATTCAAAAAAAGCTCAAAAGACGCGTATTTACGAGAGCTGTAAGGTGCAAAAAAAATATTATTAATTATTCGAGACAAACAAAAACGAAAAAAGTTATGGCCGAAATAGAGAAAAAAAAATTATTTTTGAAACGAAGAATGATATCAAAAATTTGAGCAAAATTCCTCTGGACAATTTAGTCAGCTACAATTTGAGCCTAAAATAAAGACGATCGGGTTAAGCTTTTTGAGACAATATTTTTTCGAATTCTGTAGATTCATTTCCAATGTGCTCGATAGTCGTGTGAGGCACGAAATCTGTGAATTTTTTTTCCCATTTACGGACAAAGACAGTAATCTGAAAGGCTATTGTGTAAGTTTCCGATTATATCGTTGAGCCCAGTCAACTTACGAGGTTCTGTTAGGAGGAGTGGGAAGTAAAATTACATATGGGACTTAATTGTAACCATTTAGTGACATAAAGACTATCAGAAAATAAATTAAAAAAATATCACAACGCAAAGTTGTATCTTCAGGAAGGCTTGTTACTTAATAATAATAATACTATAATGCTTTCTAAGTAGACAAAAACTATACTCAGTGTGTCTAATAGTATAGCCTTAAAAATGTAAAAAAAAAAAATGTTTTTTAACCATCAGGTTTTTTAGAACGAGAAAAATGCGCAATTTTAAATTTGGTGCTATTTTTTTGACATATTTCTTGGCTCCAATTGGCTCCTAAAATCTATATCGAAAAAAACAATTCTTAATTAGTTCCGGGTCAAACCGTAAAATGAATGGGCTAGTTTACATGATAGTGTATCATGTTCATGACTGTACTAGGCAGTTTTTAAGTATGTTTTTGCTTCTGTGATCGTCATATTTTTGTCTGAAAATAAATAACTAAATATAAGCTAACAAAGAAGCAGAATTGCTAAAAAGTGCCAAAAAACACCATGCCGATTTGATAGCGATTCAATCGGCTAGTTACACAATAAGACCCACAGAACATTATAAGAGAGGTTAGAAATGCAAAGTAGCTTTTTGCTTCGGAGACGGCTGTCGCCACTTGTCTTCCCACTCACGCTGCTACAATTACTCATGCCCTCTCGCTCGCACCACGCCGCGCGCCTTATGTTGTTATGCAAATTATTGCATAACCTGTGGCGACACGTTTCACGCCTACTTTGCACTTCTAACCCCTCTTATAATGTTCTGTGGTGAGACCTCTGATTGTTGTAAATATCGGGGCTGAATGCAATAGCGATACGCTAATAAACTAGTGATTTAATTAAATTTTATGATATAAATTACAAATCAATTCGCGATTCCGTAGACTGTGCCAAACCACATGGCATGATGACGATGTTATGAGCGAAATACTGGCTCAAAAAATGATTGCATGATTTGTCCTAAAATATTAACTAAATCGAAAAGCGGAGCATGGGTTGCGACCTGGTGTAGGCGGTGGGAACACGCCTGGACGAGGGCAGTGCAGCAATGCAATTCACTAAGCATCGTCACAACCTTAAATTCGTCGATGAAAAATCGGTGAGCTTCCAATTTCATGTGTCAAATTCATATTAAACCCTCTGACGATCAGAAGGATGCGAACTCGTCGATGGTTTTCACAGCGATGCGACGCTTAGAGAATTGCACTCCTGGACCGGTCGTTGTGAAGATCTTTGGGGGAGGCCTATGTCCAACCACAGTATAAGAATGTACGTCCATCGGCTGAGATGATGATAATACGGGATTTACACAGGTCGATTTCCGCCGTCTGGCCTGCGACCAAATTGTTTGGTCGAAGCGTCCGGCTAAGTGCGATTTGAAGTTCATCGACTAGTTAATTTGACATACAACTTGAAACACAATACACTCAAGCAGCAATGTACCTACTATTAGAAGTCTCAGTCACAGAAATTTCCTATTTGTTACCTAATTCAATTTTATTATTTATTGTAAGGTTACACCCAATTACATTTACCTCACAGACAAAACATGATTAGATTTCTAAATTTATATTCAACCGGATTGAATTTTAACAAATTAATCGAATGCCGGTTTGTTTCAAACAAAATACCTTTCAAACGAAATAGTATTTCAATTTAATAAAATCACGTGAAAAAGGTTTAAAGGGATGCAAATTAAATTTAGTTGGGAATTGTAATAAAATCTTACAGATTGACTTGGATCGTAACAAAGGGATTTTGCCCACGCCACGTTAGATGTGATAGGAATACTAAATCTGAAGTGTCGTCAGCGCAAATATGCCTGAGTTCTACGTTAGGGACCCTAATTTTGGGTCTTCCTAAATTGACGCGAATTGCATCAAGATAGTCAGCATTTTATTTAGGCATTTAAATAATATCTACGAGTGTAAATGAAGTCGCAATCACAGTTTCATAAAAACTGAACTTATGAATCAGTGCATAATAATATTACTACTTAGATATTATTAAATTTCAGTAAGACTGGCTTAATATTAGCTTTTCCTAAGAATAAGCTTTTGTTTCTAAAGCCTTTCTACGCTTAATTTCACAAATAAAACAAAACGGCGAAACACTGTTCACTCAAAACACATTGAGGGATGGATGTTCAATTCACTTTTGCATTAGATAATTATCAGTCACAAATTGATGATATTTTTAAGGTATTTGTTAATTTGAGGTTAGAAAAACCCTGCGTTGGGATTAGGAATATGATATTGACCTAAGTATAATTTGCTTCTCATTTCTGTAAAATTCAAACAAAGAAGCAAATTGAAACTGTATAAAACAAAAGAATTTTATTGCCACTATTAATGGACTTCGGCCGTCAATTCCCTAGACAGACTAATTGAGAGCTTTTATTTATAAATGCAGACTCCCGGCAAATCTATTTCGTTTTATTTTATCGCTTAATTTCCTCTAAGTTTACTATTTTAACAGTTAAGTCATAGTAAATGTGCATAGGGAACGTTTCGTGTAGTGCTTATAGAAACTTAAAATGACTATCTTGATTGAAGATTATTAGAAACGTATATCTCTAATATATACTACTTAGATCTGCCACACCCATACGGAATTCCGTCAGGATTGTGATTTTGTATAGGATTTGATACCTCCGCAATTCCGATCGGAATTATGGAGGGGGCAAACCCATACTATTTTCCTATTACCCATATTTTCGCAAAAACACATTTCTACTTAAAATAATTGTTTGTGTCGATAAAAGTGGTCAAAATGTACATTTTATTATTATTTAAAAAAAAAATGCGAAAATATAATTACATAATGACTGTATAGCTTTTCACTAAAAGTATGTATTTAATGCATAACCTAAACCGCTAAAGATAGAAAGATGAAATTTGGAATATATATTCTACAAAGGATGTAGAGGTGCATTGAGAAAGGAATATTCGCAAATCGACCCCTAAAGGGGTAATCCACGCGGACGAAGTTGCGGCCAAAAACTCGTACAGAATAATAATGATTGAAGACCGAAATTCCCATCAATCAATCAAAACTCCCCATGTCGGTAGATACTTACATTTTATCTAACATTTTGCGCAGAAGCTACTCCACTGCAAAACATACTATCATTTTTCTCACTTAATGACTTTTAAGAATATAGGTAATAGGTATTCTACAAGGGGGTGTCACAGATATTCTGAAAGCTCATAACATCCACGTTTTACTAGTAGTACCGTAACCATATTATGTACATATTAATCTATGACTGAAACTCTTTCCTGTGTAGCGGCTAGTGAGCCCGTCGCCACTTATAATGAACAGTGGGTACAATATGCCTCGAAATCAAAGCATGCAGGTTTCCTCAGGACATTTTCCTTTACCGAAAAGCCAGTGGTGTTAAAATCGTGCATAAATTCGGAAAAACTCACTGGTACAAGTCGGCCTGGACGGGGATCGAACCAGCGCCTCCTGCACAGCGGGCAAGGGTTACTCGCCACTATACCACCACGGCTTCTTATTTTTTATAATTTTTTTCTTCGACCTTCCCGGGCGTAATGCGTAAATAACCCACCAAAGTTTCATCGCAATCAGGCAAACAGTGTTGAATTCTATTTACTTCAGATATACATTTATGCATACTGACATTAATTTTTATATATCTACCTATTTATGTTATATTATAACGTAAACAAAGGTATTAAAGAAGCCAATGATGTCGGAAGTATATTTACAGCTATAACAGACTAATGAAGTTAATTATTATAAACGCGAATAATTAAACTATACTTAATTAAATTCTAGAACTCTATACTAACATAATATACTAATGAACAAGGTATTCACCGAGTGAGATGACGACGACATGTATTTGTTGTGTGGCACTGGCTGTGCCCGCGACTATGTTTGCGTGGTCTCAGATTTACAACACATTAAACAATCTATTTTGACGTGAAACCTTTCATTTCGGTCAGTAAGGGGTCACGTGCAAAAACCACAAAATATATTATGACAATTTGAAGTGTACCTAGCACCTACCGGAATTATTTTATTACACTAATTTAGAGGATAGAAGCCATTATTTGGTATAAGATTCCACTGTGGCTGCGTTACGGATACAGCCTGCTCGATTTTTTTCAGAGGTTTACCCCCAACAACAATTTTCCTGCGAGAATGGAATATTTTTCCGCCGTAAATAGTGGCCCAAAAGAAAAGTTTTGCGTATAATATAAATGGAACAGTGAAAACATTTTTGAAATCGGTTTAGTGTTCTCTGAGATTACCCCCGACAAATATTTTCCCCTGCTTGGAGGAACTCTTTTTAACCGTTCTTCATTTTGACGACCCAGTTGGTGTAATGGTTACCATGCCGGACTGCCAAACCATTCAGATAGAATTCATTCAGGGTCCTGGGTTCGAATCCCGGTTCGGTCATGGATGTTTATATGTCTGTGCCGATGTTGTATGGTTTCCATAATAAACAGCCTATTAGTGCTTGCTTGGGATCATTACAATGTATGTGCCTGTAAGCGTTATTATTATTATTATTGTATCTCTTGTGGTATTTCTCGGGCCCTAGCCCGGACCTTTAGAAAGCTTGCGTGGGGACACAGGTCTAACACGTATAGGCCCCTTTGAGACACTCTTATCTGAATGGGATGCACCAACCCTGGTCTATCTCCGGATGCATTATGCAAATGCAGCAGAAGACATACCACGATCGGTAAAGAGACTATTGTAGGAAGGACAAAATAAAACTACTCGGGTTATGGGGGTGAACTGGGTGGGCCGGGAAATCTTGGTTATTGCGGAGAGACTCGGGACGCCTGCCGTAACAAATGTCTCTAAGTTTGTTATTTTGGTCCATTACCAGCAGAAATTCCTAGAGGCATCAAATACAAACAGTTGCCAGACTATTCATATTCACATACGTTAAATTTGATTTGCATTTAGTTACTTGCTGTGTTTCAGTCGAAAATGTGCAAATTATGCATGGTATGAAAGTGATGTTTCATTATGAATGTTGGATAATGTTTCGGGTGTAACTAAGTAGGTAAATTAAAACGATAGCCCAGTCATTTTACGAAGTTTTGTTAGGAGAGGTGGGTAGTAATTATGAATTGGACTTTTAAACTGTAACCGACACCATTTGGTGACAAAAAGACTACCTGAAAACGTATTTAAAAAAAATTTCTACGCAACATAGAAATCAAAATTGCATCTCCCAGCAAGCAGCTTTTTGAGCAATAAAATAGGCATCAAAATTTCAAAAATGAGGTATTCCTTAGAAAATACCAATATATTTTTCAAAGCCTTCTAAGTAGAGAAAAATATTTACACCATGTTTGAAGTATGTGTTAATGGTAAAGGCTTAAAAATGTGAAAACAAAAAAATAACTATCAGGTTTTTTAGAACGAGATTTATATTAAATTTTAAATTTGGTGCTGCTGCTGACGTGATTTCTTTTTTATTTTGGTATATTTCTAAGCTCAAACTGGCTATTAATTGCAATACCGAAAAAAAACATCAACTATGAATTAGTCCCGGCTTAAACCGTAAAATGACTGGGCTACGAAAACAATTGCAAGACTATACTGTGTGACAAGCACACTATACTGTGTGGAAGCTGGCCCAAAAATTGTTGTTATTTTTATTAAATTGCAGGAACAACCCTTTCCATTACAATGTTTAATTAATTTTAGTTAGAAAAAGTTGTTTTGTTTGATGGTCTGAAGCAACCCATTTAATGAATAAAGATTTAAATTTACTTTACATAATTATTATTTTTAATTACTACTGTATATTATTATTTTAGGTGATTATTATAGGTACTTTATAATATTAACAGTACAACGCTATCACTCACTATTATTTGCTACAATATATTCTTAACTTAAATTATTGTCTTGAACATCAAACAAAACATAATTGCCTATTTATTATGTATTAATAGGAAACCAAAAACTTTGATTCCATAGTCCTAAATACACAAAGTTGTAACATAAATATCTCACTTAGTTACGTAAACTGTGTATGATATTCGGCTCCCATCTTGCTGTAGCACAAGTTTGTTTTAGAGAAACATTATCGAATTTTTATTTTAGGTAACAATAAGAAAAAACCGGCCGAGTGCAAAAAAGCTAACTCACGCTCAAAAGACAAATCAACTTAATTTTGTTAAAAATGTTCTCCACATCGCATCGGTCTTATAATGATGGTCGGTGTGTTTTGTCGATTTTTTAAACGACTTCAAAAAAGGAGGAGGTTTCTCAATTCGACCGTATATATATTTTTTTATGTGATATATAACTACAAATTAACGATTTTTGGATTAATTGCTACACTTGTAATTCTATTATTACCTACTAAATCTAAATTTAGTAAAAATAATAATTTATTTATTAAATAAAATATTTTTCATTGAATTGGTAATTAAACTATTAAAATACAGCTATTTATTTCAAACCCACATGCCAATGCGTGGTAAACTATAAAAAAAACCGCCTTACGGACAAAAGAAGTGATGCTCAAATTGTCAAATTAATATTATGCGTTTCCCCAAACGCATTCTAAGCGTCCAAAACTTTTGAAATTAATTCCTTTTTTTTAGAAATATGTTAATACATACATACATATTCTCACGACTGTCTCCCACTGGGTTAGGCAGACACAACGGAACGCCATATGCTACGATCCTGACAAACCTCTCTATCTTCCTCTACATTCATTAGTCCTTTCATGCATGCTCTTCGGTTTCGGGCAGATCTGACCTGGCCCTTTTTAAGCACTTTGACAATTTGGTACGTAGGTATATGGATATCTAGGCCGTCCTCTTCCAACATTTCCACTTACGCCTTATAGATTGCACTCGTCATGCTCTCATCAACTGGTAAAAATGAGAGCTTACATCTGCCAACAAACTGTCATCCAGTTTGGCAGATTTAATGTAAAGAAACCTTTTTGTAATGTCTTTTGGATAAATAAATGAATTCAATTGAATTGAATCATGCTCTTTTCCATTCTTTCCATATGGCCAAACCATGTCACCATTTCTCTATCTTTGTCACTACGTCCTCTTTCAGACCACATTATTACCACACAACGTTACATTGTTACAAAAAAGCGGTACCGAACGAATGTGTTGAAGCAACGTAAGAAAAAAGAATCTGCCTTCACAGTGGAATATGTTACAGTATATTTTATTTTCCATGTGTAGTTACAAAACAAATATGCAACGAAACATCAGTCTTTGACTAGAAACATAAAAATAGATTTCCCATAAACGGCGGCACCTACGTTTTACGAGGTAAAATATTGGCATGTTTCCCTGAATCCGCAAAATGATGAAACTGTTCAAAGCGCAGCCAAAAAATAACTATAAAAACTACCGGGAGTAAAATGTAATATTGTTTTTATACTGGCGTATGGCGTTGATAACTTTTGTCACGTTTGATTACTGGTTGTTTATCCTATTAATAATGACATTGTACATTACCATAAAAAAATGGTAAAATGTGGTAGATATAAAAACGTAAAATATGAAGATGTTAGTGTGAACAAAAATCAGACAGACTCTACACAGCTTGAAATTACAATGACAGTTTCAATTGATTACATTATTATTGATACAGCATTTAGTCAATTATTAATCAATACAACCTATGCTGACATCTGACATCGAATTTGGATCCTGTGTAATATCTAATTAATTTTCTGAACATTTTTTATTTTTTTTATCCTTAATCATTTTCCACCATGATATCACTAATTTTATATTTTTATTTGGCTTTCTATTGTTCCTTTTTTATTGTAACTATTTGACATTTTTAAATTCTACTATAATTATACCTAATTATTATTGTACACCTAAACTGGTAAGCTATGGAGACACAATGTAACATATAAAATTAAGACCTCTTATAAACCTGTAGTTATGCAATAAATATCAAATCATCAACTTTAATAACAATGTAAATTTTACAAGTCTTATTAGATATAGGAAAGTACAAAATCCAAATCTGCAACACGCTTCGTCCAAAATGGCAACACGCCTGTCTCTGCAACATGCTTCGTCAAAATTTATCCAAAAAAATAATAATTAAATAAACAGGATACCAATCAGCAACATGCTTCGTCAAAACTTAAACCTATACACTCCAAATCTGCAACAAGCTTCGTCAACATGAAGACTATCGCACACTCAAAGGCCCACGCAACCCCGGTTCCATGGTCCCCATGACACTAGCGGCATTTCCCCTTTGGATGGTCAAAGACAACCTCTGCACCAAAAACGCGCCAGAGCGTGGGTCACCACCCTTAGCTCTCAACCGCCGCCCAATCTCCTGCACAAAAATTTTGGCATCATTACCCCAAGGACCCGCAGTCTCAAACGCGACCGGAACGAAGTCGTAAGCCAAAGCCAAATTACTGTACCAAGACCTCTTGTGTAATAAATTATCTTTGACTTTAACTTTATGCCACCTTCCTGTAGGCCTACCATGAGTTTTCACTGTACGTTACTACTGCAGTTGCGGTACCAATTTTGTATGACATAATTAGTTCTCAACGTAACCACTAGGCGCGCTGTACGAAATTCAATGCAAAAACTAGTTTACAACAATAGTTATACGGGGTTTTACTGTACCTACTTTACTACAGTGTAAACTCACGGTAGGCCTACAGGAAGGTGGCATAGGTTGTATTGATTAATACTTAACATCTACAGTATCATTAATAGGATAAAAAACCTACTGATATAATAATATTGGATGTCCGCAAGTTTGTATATTTGTGGCACAATCACACATAGACGGCTGAACGGATTTAGATGTGGCACACTGATAGAATATGAGTTTGTTTGGGTCACAATTTAAATGACTAAAACTTACATGTGTAGTGTATAGTACTGTTAGTTTAAGTTGTTGAAGAATAAGAAAGATAAATTATTTGACAATTGTTTCAATCTTGCTTTCTTTTCTACGGCATTTAGCCTCGCAAGGATGACCGTGACTAAGAATTGTCATCACCAGAATACCTATGTAAGTTTTGTCCCTATGTGAATACGTCCAACGAAATCTGGGGAAAATGCCTGTGACAGACGGACAGACAGACATCGAGGTGATTCTATAAGTTTTGCCATTTTTGGCCTGAGCCCTTAAAAGTATCCAGGCATGACTATAGGGGTAATTCTAGACTTGATATAGAAAGTGATTAGAGAGAATAGATGTACGCACACGCCTAGGTACATTTTGCTAAATTGTATGAATTTATATAGGGTGTTAGGGTAAACTGTTGCATTAATTTAAGGGGTGATTCTTCCCATGATACTGAACAACTTTTCCTAAGAAACCTATAAAAAAAATTTTCGGCTTTTCATACAGAAGTTCGATCGAAATTTTTTTTCGAATTTCCTATAGGTTTCTTAGGGAAAGTTGTTCAGTATCATGAGTACAATCACCCCTCAAAGTAATGCAACTGTTTATCCTAACACCCTGTATAGGTACAACGAATTACATTAAGGTGGTTGCAGAGGGGTCAATTTTATACAAAACTTTGACGCACAATACGCGTAGACGGTATTAATATAAGTAACTTTGTATATATGGAAAAATAGTTTAGACAATCTAGATGCCGCGTCACAAATAACATTTGCAATTCATAAAATAATTACGAAGATATAAAGCTTTGAAATTTTTCATACAAAATTTTAAAAGCTTTAATATATTTTTCAAACTATTTTTCCATATATAAAATATTACTTTTATTAATTCCGTCTACGCCTATTGTGCGTCAAACTTTTGTATGGACTGAAACCACCTTAAGCGCTGCCGCCCCCGTCGGACAATTTTGTGTAGCGGTGCGACGCATCGGGCGCGCGCCCGCTTTCTATTATCAAGTCAAGTCCCTTAGGCCTCATTCGCATTTAGCAGCGCGATACGGAGATGTCGTAAAGGTATATCGCGCTGCTGAGTCTCAAATTCATAACATAATGAATAAAAACTTTAGTACGTACCTACGTAAAAAGCTTATAGGTACTTATTATTACGATAACCTTTAATGATAAACCTTATTGAGTTCGCTCTGCTCTGGATTAACAACAGTGAAAGTTCAAGCGTCATAGTAGTCTGAACCATATACAAAGTAAACTATATATAGCTATAGCTATAGCTCTGAACTTTGCTACCGCTCAGTGAGGATTATACTTAACTCGGCGTGCATTGTCTCAAATCAAGTTGAGCAGCTTTCCGAGCAAATTAAATTAAATATGTCTATAAAATTCTGCTTCATCATGATCATCATCAGCCTATATACGTCCCACTGCAGGGTGTCAGTCCACCACGCGTGCCCAATGCTGATTGGTAGACTTCACAAACGAATCAGTATTTCTGCACCGTTTGAGAGCAGACGGTATTACGTACATACGTTTAGGAAAAACCCATTGGTATATCGCATATCGTCAAAGCGGATTCGAACCCGGACCTCAAGATTGAGTTTCCATACCTCTCCGCAACGAGCCAACGACGCTTTCCTTCAAATCCTGGCACCGGAAAAAAAATCTCCATTTCAAAATGTTTCCTTTAATTGAATCCTGACAAAAGAGTAGCATAGTTTTTGAAAATATTTCAAACAAAAAATATACGATTAAAACTAATACAATCGACATCTATGAAATACCTACTGACGAACATTTTTCAACTGAAGTTTTTGAACACACTCCAGTTCAGTGAAAATGCTTACGCGTACTTGACATCATTAAAATTTTGGATGCACCTGTAAATTGTTAATTCGTATAGTTTAACAACGTGTAGTATCATTAAAAGTTATTGAAGTCTGACATAATTGTGTTCTGGTGCTTTGTTTGAAATCCTGCATTGTCTGTGCGATCGAGTGACGTACACAATCTCGTTTTCATGAAAATGAGCTTCATAATTATTCTATGATAGCTTTCGTCGAATGCTGTATTATGCTGGCACTGATAAAACATTATCATTTAATACAATGTTAATTAAATTAATGTTTTGAAGTTACAAATGGCTTTTATTGAAATAACTTTTCATACGTTTCTTATGTGTAATTTGATAAAAAAGTTATATACAGGGTGAAATTGATATCATTAGCATCATTTTAAACTAAGAGTTTACCCATCAAACTGAACAACTTTTACTATGGAAGCAAACTGATCGGAGCAAAAAATAATCATTCGTTGCATACGTTTGAGTCGAGTAGACACTGCAGTTTAGTATGGAACGGCTGATTTTTTTGTTGCTCCAATCGGTTTGCTCCCATAGTTAAAGGTGTTTAGTTTGATGGGTAGACTCTTAGTTTAAAACGATGCTAATGATATCAATTTCACCCTGTAGACTCTAAAATCCCTTAGACAATAATATTTTATCGAGTTACTTTATAGCATGGCTCATAAACGCGATAGTGGACACAATTTATGCAAAAATTATCCCATTAGATATGCTGAAGCTCTATGCATTTGGAAGTTGTGCTTGAGCTGTGGGTATAATACTCAAGCTGCAATAATAGGACAGAAATTAATCTGTCCCTACAAAACTTTGCAGGGTTTGAATCTCACGGACATTATTGTATTCAAGACAAAAGAGTTGCGCATCCTGTTTCAATCGCAAATGCCGTAGAGGCAGGCGTAGCTCGTGTCGGGTGTTGACACGAGTTACGCCTACCTCTATTAGCCCAGTCATTTTACGGTTTGAGCCGGGACTAATTAGTAATTGATTTTTTTTTCGGTATAATAGTAAAGAGTCAATTTGAGCCTGCAAATGTACCGAAATTAAAAAAACAAATCACGTCAGCAACAGTTTCAATTTTAAAATTTAGCTATTATCTCGTTCTAAAAAAACCTGATGGTAAATTTGTTTTTGCACATATTAAGGCTTTACCATTATACATACTTCAAACTTGGTGTAAATATATTTGTCTACTTAGAAGGTTTTGAAAAATATATTCGTATTTTCTAATAAAAACCTATTTTATTAAATTTCAATGCGTATTTTATTACTCAAAAATAATGTATAATGCAAAATCTAATTCAAACGACTGCATTGGTATTAATATTATTAATTTAAAAGCCTTCTGGGACACACAATTTTGATTTCTGTGTTGCGTAGCGATTTTTTTTTTAATATGTTTGAAGATAGTCTTTTTGTCTCTAAATGGTGCCGGTTACAGTTTAAAAGTCCGATTAATAATTACTCCCTACCCCGCCTAACAAATCTCCGTAAAATGACTGGGCTATATGGCAAATGCATTGAATTAGTGTGTAATCTAAACTATTATAACTGTAAAGGATGTGTGTCTGTGCAATGAAGATATTTGCAAGAAAAAGATTACGATAAATTATGGTTTTTAGGTGTCCCTGACTCCAAATCACAAATTTTTGATGTGTTTGTTCGAGCATCACGAAAAAACTACAAAACCGAATTTGATGATTTTTTTTAGTTTGAAAGCTTATTATTTGACCTAAAATCTAGTATATAGTTTGTGCGAACGAAACCGAAGTCGCGGGTTCTTGTTTGACGACGCTTGTGCTTTTATTATATTTTCTTTTAATTATTTATTACTAGCTATGCCTGGCATGCGTTGCAATGCACATTTATTCCCGACACACACTTGGCTGTTTTTTTCATAGCTTACGTTCATCACGGATAGGTAACGTAGCATTCTATTTGTGAAAGAATTATTCAGATCGGTCTAGTAGATTCGGAGCCTATTTTGAAAAATCTTCTAAAATTTACAAAATAGAAAAAAGCTATTTTGGCGCTTTTATGACCTACGATGTCCATAACAAAACCTGGATGCGACATCTAGGTAGGCAACAAAGAACTACGTAATTTTGATAATCCTAGCAAAGTCGATATGAGTCTTTGTAATAAATATTGCATACAATACCACCACCTACCTACCTAAGCAATTTGTCGGTTTTTTTGTAGAGATTTGTGAATGTTGTGACAGTAGTTGTGACTGAGAAAGTTCTGGATCTAACCGATTCGTATTGAGGAGAAAAGTCGATTAGTTTCAATTTTTACATGGATAAACCATAAGATGTGTGACCACAACCCGAATCGAAGTGCAAAAATTTTTCGAGCTCGCTTCGCTCGCTACTTTATTTTTTGTGTAAGTCTTCTTATAAAGATAAGGGGGCGGCAAAATCGGTCTATGCCCCGGGCGACAGAAACCAACGCTACGCCATTGGTGTATTGTATGCTCATCCAGAGATAGCCCCAGACGTCTCAAATATTATCACCCGATTTGCCAATAATAAAATAGAGGACTTCTATTTCGTTTTATCGTTTTATAATGTTTGCAATAAAATTGTGTAATGTGCAATAAAGTATAATTTACTCGACATATTTTATTATGAGTGACCCCCCTCCAAAATTTCAGGCTGCGACCGCGCCTGGACTGAGTGACTGAATTTAGTCCAATTTAGTTCCAGAATTTTATACCCGGACTTGTATTATGATGACGGTTACACCTAAACGTAAATTTTCCCGAACCGTCCGAATGAGAATTTCCTATAGGTTTCTTAGAGAAAGTTGTTCAGTATCATGGGCACAATGAATCTGTTTACACTAACACCATGTATAGATACAAACATCCATGACTTGGGTACAATAATTCCCCCCTGAGTATGAACAACATAAAACAATTTTTTTTAAGTTTAATTACAACAAAAGCAAATGCAATATAAAATTCAAGATTTCATCAAAATAATTTGAAAATTGGCAACATGCCTCGTTCAAAAGGATCTACACTTACAGTTAAAAATCCACGACAAGCTTCGTCACAAGAAAGTACACAGAAAAATCCACAACACGTTTCGCCAGCAAAATAATAAATAAACGCACTCTGGACGGCCCTTTCGTCATAAATTGTACCCTGCAGAAAGGATCCCATCACACGAGCTGCGTTCCCGCGCTGGATGGCCAACGAAATCCTCTGCACCAGATACGACCCTGAGCGGACATCGTTGCCATTTTCCACCACCCTGCCCAGATCTCTCACATACACCTTAGCCTCCACCGCCAACGTTCCAGCACAAAAATGTACTAGGACTCCAAAACCGCGTAGGTACCTCGCATGCTTTTGTGAAGCCGCCGCTGACCTAGCCGCACCCATTGTGAGATGCCGCAAATGTCACAAGTGGCATTCCATAAAAGACAGCGGCCTCTGTGTCTTAAGGTCTTTCGTTTTTGGTGGCCAGCAATTTCAAATTTGGACCAAAAACGCGGATGATGTCTTTTAAATTTTATCACGTTAAAACATCACAGATAACACAAAATACTCAGTGTTTCACTTCCCTCGCTGCTTTAGGTTGAAATACAATAAGATTGCAAATGGGACCAATTTAAAGCAAATGGGATCGGGATTTGCTTGGCATTTACGCAAACATTTCAGAGGCGTTAAACAAAACAGGAGTAACAGATGTATTTACAGTAGGTAGTGAAATACTGCGCTTTATTTAACACATTATAGGTACCTTTTTATCGATTGGGACGATAATTATTATTAAGTTTTAATATTGCAGAATAAAAACCGACTTCAAAACTAAAAAATTATATTGCAGCCGATGTCTTTCGTTCGCATATTTATAAGAAAGCATGACCAGGAAAATAAAAATCCTCGCCATGTTGGGGAAAATAATTGGAACCTAATAATGTTTGTACTCGAAACATAGTCATTGTAGCGCCCCCAAAGTAGGTTGTTTTTATTTTTCTGGTCAGGCCTTTTTATCGAATTTAATTTCTTTTATCGAAGTCCCTTTCAAGCCGGTACGATTCACAAGGGCTTGCTGTATGTTTTTGACATGGCTTGACACCGATTCCAATAAAACAAACTAATGTACTTATAAGTAGAAGCGAACGTAAGTCACAGGCTGCAATATAATGTTTTGCATTTTTTAGTTTAGAAGTGGTTTTAATTTTTTTCTTCGAATATTTCCTATTTCATAATTTTCAGTGGGATATCAGTTATACACGCAAAGGGTTCATCGATACGTAGCAATTGTTTCAATCGCCGATTATTTGCCGTCAACTTTTGAGGAGTTCTATTTGGTAGCTCCAAAGCGCGTCACCAGATCTTTACAAAATTAAAATGGGACCACAAAATCAAGATCAAAAAAGATTTTTTTTTAAAATCGATCCACAATTGACGAAAATATCGGTAAACTATACAAAAAAAAAAAATTATATCAAATTCAATCGTGCAGCCGAACATAGATGGAACCTCCTCCTTTTTTGAAACGTGATCTACCATTAGGCATTCTGATGCGTGTGTTTATATTGATAGACTTCTACCAATCCGCATTGGGCACGCGTGGTGGATTGCTGATGTCCATAATGTCCATATACCTTCCCTGAGGGTAGGCCTGTGCCCTGCAGTAGGGCGACTATATGCTGATGATCGTACGTACACATTCAGATGTCTAATGCATTAATAACGTAATTTACGTTATTACGTATTAAAGTTATACAATGTGTTACAAAAATATAAATAAACATTTAATGGGGTGGTTTAGACCATCCAACTGAACAACTTTCACTATGGAGTTGAAATCGCGAAAAAAATGCCAGTGTGAAGTTTGCGGCCAAAAAGTTAGCGGCCAATTTCCAATAAAGGTCGTTCCATACTAAACGGCAATGCCTACTCGACTCAAATGTATGAGAAATGTAAGTGGCCACTTAAGGCGGTTTTAACGATAATAACCATAAACATAAAAAACAAATCAGTAATGTAAAACCAACAATAACTACAGTATACAATGTTACAGTCTCCTTTTTCGGAAATGTTCTTTAAACATTTAAAAATAAAAATAAAATTGACGGCTGGCACTGGAGGTTCGGTAACCTCTTTATGCAGCTTTTACAAATGATTACTTATCTTTAGAGACAAATTGTCACAACCGACTATGATAAGGTCAAAAACTCCAAATGTTAAATCCCCTTCGAGACTAGATTAAGTTCATTTTATTTTAGAATCTGATAACAGGCGTCAGAAATGTCTAACTTTCCTAAATCCTATGATCAGACGTTTACTTAAGTTTTAAACGTCCAGTCAAAGTACTCTTAAAGAGTTTAAAGCATTTAATTGGAAATAATCTCTATCCCTTGAACCTACGCTATCATTTAACTTAACAGACGAGTCTAGGGTTAACAAAATTCTTTTCAGGTGACATGGGACGACTGATAATCAATATTTCGGGAGCCAAGATGAAACAAAATGAGGGATTTGTCCATACCTATCTGTCGTGGTTTCTGTGGGCCGTTGACCTCATTTTAACCATATTTTTTAAATTTTGTTTAACCAAGCTAACCATTTTCTTTTTTTTTAATTTTGTTTAACCATGTTAACATTTTTATTTTATTTTGACTGTACTTTGTATTTTATGGTCCTTTAAAATACCTGAACTAGTAATTTAAATAAATCAAACAATTAACAACGAAAACGAAATTCAAATGAAACTTTGACTAACCCAACGTAAACCCAAGAAATGTCCAGGAAATGATAAGTCTATATCTGGCAACCCTGTTGCCTATGATAGGTCTACATCTGGTGAAATTTAGTTAAGTGGCAGTAGCAACTCCTAGTAAAATTTCATCTATGGATAGAATGGCTAAAAGGACGTTGATCTGAGAACTTTGGACACTAAATTAGCTATAAAGTCCACTAACAAGTTTATATCAAACGACCGTTACCCCCCGACACCGTCCGCACAAATTATATACCAGATTTTAAGTCAGATCATAAGCTATCAAACAAAAAAAGTTTCATCAAAATCGGTTCAGTAGTTTTTGCGTGATGCTCGTTCAAACAAACAAACAAACACACAAACAAACAAATAAACAGACGGACAAAAAATCCAAAAATTGGTGATATGGAATCAGGGATACCTAAAAACCATATCGTATTTTATTATTTGGTTATAAGGGCTTGGTCAATGACCAAATAGCTACTGCGACCTAGATAGATCTATTGTAGCTGTCACCCTAGACCTAAAGGTCATTTCCTACGCCCACGGACTTCATGAACCGTGTTATGCTTTTGGAGGGGAGGTCCCTGATGTCAGTAGGTGTTATTATGTATCCACCTAGATGGCGACTCCTGCTGTGAATGAGCACTTCGCATTCGCAGAGGAGATGTATGGGCGTTTCCTCTGCTTCACAGCAAAATCTGCAAGTGGGTGAGTCTACAAGCCCCATTCTGTGTAGGTGTTTGTTTCACTTGCAGTGTCCTGTTAAGGCTCGTACTAAGAGCCTTAAGTCATTGCGGTTTGAATTGATGGCATCTGAGGTATGTCTGTTTGAAAAGCCGGTCACAAGTTCTTTCGCATGCCTCAGTCCTGGTGTATCCGACCAGAGCTTGCGGCTTTGGTCCACGGCCCATTCCTTTAGCACACGTCTAGAGGTGTTGCGGGAGATGCCGCAATAAGGCTCGGGGCCTATGACGTCCTCTTCCGCCCCTCTTCGTGCCAGCTCGTCAGCAGCCTCATTTCCATCAATACCGCAGTGTCCGGGCACCCAGCCTAGGGTGACAGAGTTTGTCCGTCCTAGCTGGTTGAGTGCTCGGGCACATTCTAATGTTAGTTTTGACTCTATTTCATCAGATCCTAGCGCTTTTAGAGCAGCCTGGCTATCTGATAAAATAACAATATGTTTTCCCTTTGGGCATCTTTTCAGATTCTCATGTACGCAATCTATGATAGCGTACATTTCAGTCTGGAATACTGTGGCATGCTGTCCAAGGTGAATCGCCTTTTTAATTCTTGGATTGCCGCCACATATTCCAGCTCCAGCACGGTTGTCCTTCCTGGAGCCATCTGTAAACCAGACGACATCTCCAGCGCTGAAGGATTGTGGGGTATTCCCGTTCCAGTCCTCTCTTTGGGGTAGGATTACCTTGTATAACCTGTTGAAGTTAACCATACCATATCGTTACTTTTTTTGTTAATATCTTCAATGTACAGACAAACTTCCAGTTAAAGTTTTATAATAGTTTAGATATCATCGATTTATAAACAGACAACGCTCTCTAGCACAATGTTTATATTCAACAGGAGGCCTTTAGCAATAATATACAGGGTGTAAGTGACAGCCTAGTAAATACTGTAACGGTAAACTCAGACCATCAAACTGAACAACTTTCACTATGGAGCCTATCTCAGAAAACGCGAAATAAATATCTGCTGACCCATACAAAACTGCTGTACCTGCACGACTAAAATGTATGGAATAGCTGATTTTTTTTTGCGTTTCCTGAGGTAGGCTCCATAGTGAAAGTTGTTCAGTTTGATGGTCTGAGTTCACCTTTTCAGTATTTGTTAGGCTGTCACTTACACCCTGTATATTATTGTTATATATTATGTATATAATTATATTATTGTAAACATATGTTTACAAGGCAGGAATAACAAACCATTAGTACGGAATCCCTGATAATTTATTCAAAATCAGGAATTTAGTTTAGATACCTATTCAGGAATAGTCACCATGTAACAGAAGACACATAACATTTCCGAAAGGCATAAAACAGTGAAAAAACTAATACACAGCATATTCATCGAACCTTGCCAAGATAAAAATTGCATTTCTATCACACCAAGAAAGACTACATAACCATAAGCACCTTATTTTTTATTTAGAAAAATTATTGAATGAAAGAAATCCCTTAAACTTGTTCTTATAGTACTTACGACAAAAATATTTTTTTTTCTTTACATAGTAGATCGTAAAAAGCAATGTTTTCTGTGACCTTGGTCTCGATAACGAAATCATGTGAAGTGGTGTCAAGTGTCAATGGTCTGCGAGAGAAACTATTTTGTTCAATATATATTTTTTTTCAGATAAGTTCGAAAATTGTTAACTTGAATTATCTGACCGTTTGATTAGATGTATTGTAGTTACTTGTTAAATATTTATCACTGAAGTCGCAAAAGTTATCTTTATTTAATTTTATATAGATATCTCTTAGTAGGTATGTGTAGGGTTAAACTTGTTAATAATATTATGAATAGTTAAGCTTAATTAACGATATCCAAAAATTTATGATTTGAACGAAGAATAAAGACTAAATTTTATAGTTCATTATCATCATCATATCAGCCGATGTCCGCTGCTGGACATAGGCCTCCTCCAAGGCTCGCCAGAACTGGTCCTGCACTGACCTCATCCAACGGGTTCCCGCCGCCTTCACCAGGACATTGGTCCACCTTGCCTATTCACTCTGCGCTTTCCAGTACACCTGTCGAAAACTTAATAATAATCGAGGATTATAATTTTAATTATATTAGTTGTTAGTTAGTTACAGCCTATCCCATAAGGATAATGGCCTCCTATTACGAACAAGGGTGAGAGAGAGTGGGCCATATTCAACCAGAAAGGCCTAGTGTGGAGACATTCTATCAGAGTATTTATCAAGCCGCCTTGGTCTCCAAATCTCCGATCTAGCTTAACCAAAGACCCTGCCATCTAAAAGCAACTAACCGGGACCAACTTCTTAGAACAACATTCCAGACAATTCTAGAAAAAATAATGTTGGTAGGTCCATTATTAAAAGTCAGTGTCTTTGATTAAACCTCAAATTTATTTTCAATTCTATACTTCAAAAATATAATTTAATATCTTTTGTCAGACAAATTGCAACTTAAAAAAAACCGATTGTATTATTTTCAAGTTCTAAAAAGTCAGACGGTTTTGATTACAATCTCGGTTCAAAATACGCATAAAGTTAAACGAACTTAGCACAATAGGTTCAGCAAAACGGAAATTAGATTATCTTTCTTAGCCTCTGTCACTGAAAAGGTTACTAGATGTAACATGCAGAGGATGGAGGAGGTAAACAAAACCGACAGCAAAACTAAAACGTTTAAAATACTAAAAGTATTGAAGTATCATAAATTCGCATGTAACAATGTGGGAAATTAGTAAAAGTATCTGATACATCGAATTACACTATCACTCATACCGCAAGTATCCGAACCGAATTTATCGAATAAACATATTTGTATTTGTAATTGAAAGATGAGATAAAACGAAGAATTTATATTTGTATACATTTTGATATGACTACAATTATAAATTCTTCGTCTTCAATATGAATATGATATGACCAATATGCTCAGAGCCTACTTACTACTGAGCCTACAACTACCTGCAATACAGTTGGCAGTTATAGCAATATTTCTAACCACCCCAAAAGGTTTTATGGTCGTGAGTACATAAGCATGTATTAGAAAATATTAATATGCAAGACCGTAAAAGGCCACATACTAAAATTTCACTTGGTTGAATATATGGTCCGCTTTCAAAATAGCGTCCTTCTTAATATGCTGACACTGTTTTAAGGGGATGATCAGACCATCAAACTGGACGACTTTCTCTATGGGACCAACATCGAATTCACGAAAAAAATATTAGCTGTCCCATACATTTGGCTCGAGAACGTCTACAGTTTTGTATCGAATAGCAGATTTTCATTTCGCGATTTCGATTTTCGTGCCATAGAGAAAGTTTTTTAGTTTGACAGTTAGCCCAGTCATTTTACAGTCTGAGCCGGGACTAATTATTGACATTTTTTTCGGTATAATATTGAAGAGCCAATTTGAGCCTAGAAATGTACCAAATTAAAAAAAATGTCAGCAACAGCCCCAAATTTTAAATTCAGGTATTATCTCGTTCCAAAAAACCTGATGGTAAATTTTGTTTGCACATATATAAGGCTTTACCATTATACATACTACAACCATGGTGTGAATATTTTTGTCTTAGAAGGTTTTTAAAAATACATTCGTATTTTCTAATAAAAAATATCTCATTTTTAAATTACAATGCCTATTTTATTGCTCAAAAATAACTTATATTGTTAAATCTAAGTCAAATGAGTTCATTGGTATTAATATTATTAATTTAAAAGCCTTGTGGGACACACAATTTTGATTTCTATGTTGTGTAGCGATTTTTTTAAATATGTTTTAAGATAGTCTTTTTGTCACTAAATGGTGCCGGTTACAGTTTAAAAGTCCAATTAATGATTACTCCCTACCCCGCCTAACAACACTCCGTAAAATGACTGGGCTAAGTCTGACATCCCATGTCAACATATTAAGAAGAACCATATATGTGACAGGGTATACTTGTTATTAAGCCCAGGGCTAGGTCAGGACGAGACGTAATACAGATATTTCCTACGCTTTCGATTTATCTAGATAGCGGCTCGGATTTGGGCCTCTGAACAATGAAAGTGAATTGAGGCTTTTAGCTGCTATCTTCGAGAGGAAATGATGCCTTTCCAAAGTCCACGTTGAACATTACGATTGTGTTGACCCTGAACCCCTCAATTATTTTTTAGCAAATATCTTTACATCATCGCTAAGTTTACAGTTTTATTATGCATTATACATTTTTTCTAATAGTTCGTTTTGGGTACATTAAGATCACTTCACTGGGATTTATAAACATTAATTAAGGTAATAGCTACGGCACGGCAAAAATTCTGATGAAAATCCAAACTAAACTGATTTTCCTTCGTAAAACACTCTAGAAAATTAAAAATTCAGCCGAAAAAATGAAGCCTCTTGATTAAAAAGGTTACTTAATCAAATTAAGATATTTCTTAAAGCGAAAAAAGGTTGTTATTAAAATTTTAGTATTTACTTATGACTTGAGTTTATTCGAATTAGGTGTGGTTCCTACTGAGCGGTGTGTTTGTAAATTAAACGGAGAGAAAAATCTGATCGCTTTTACTAGAATTTTGTAACATAAGATTTTCCTAATATTGCTGCCGGTTATTAGATTATTATCCGTGGAGAAAGTAGAATAGCAGATTTCTCTTTCGATATTAGTATATCGAATGAAAAATGTGCTGTTCCATAAAAAAACTCAAAACGTCCAATACATTTGAGTTTTGTACGGAACAGTAGATTTTTGTTTCGATTAGACTTAAATTCTGGTATATCATTTATCTCACTATGATGACGGGAACTCTTGCGAACCAAGTTGCGGGTAAACTCTAGTAATTAATAAAACCTTTCCAGAAAAGATTTCGGAGACTTTCATATTTTGTAAAACAATCATCAAAACCAATCAAACGGTAATCGACCGAAAAAAAGTAGCAACCCATTGTTACGACCATTTTTAAGTGCCGTGTGGTGTCGGCTAAGAAAAGCACTATTCCATTTCGTCCCGTGGGTGTCGTAAAAGGCGACTAAGGGATCTACCGGAGGATGGACAGCAGCATCCTCTGAGTACACACATTCAATCCAACTGCGATCGCCAAACCGCCTGCCAAGCGTGGCGATTATGGCAAATCCCCCCATTTTGGGGGAGGCTTATGTCCAGCACTGGACGTGGACGTCTGTCGGCTGATTTTTAAGCAGGAAAATAATTTTTTTCTCGTGTATCTGGAATAAAGGATAAGTTTAACTTCAATTTACATTTTGGGTGTCGATTTATGTTATTTGGTTTATGGCTCAAGTTCATATTTAAATACTTAAACCAAACATTACCAATTTTCCAACGCACTACACCGCTCTGTGGGAAATAAGACGTAGGTAAGAACAATAGCCTTAAGGTGAGCATGACCTGAAAAAAATTCCCTTGTTCCAGTGATGTCATAACTGGGTCGACACCCTTTGTTAAGGGGATCGTCGCTGACGTACCTACTGTGCAGGGTGGTATGACTGCTTAATTATTTTATTATCTTTACGTAGGTATAATAAAATTGCAAAATATTTAGTATGATATATTTAAAATATTCTGTGCCTATGCATTCAGAATATATGAAAAAACTACTTATATATTACAATGCATTGGACCATTTTTTGGATATTTATCTGTTGGGTAAAATGCAATCATCATCAGTTTTCACTTCAATAGTGTTAAAGTTTTCATTAGCACACGTCTGATTGATCTATACTCACTTGGCATTCAAGTTTCATTAACACTTCGGCATTGAACTTGTAATTTTTACTGGACACACTGGGTAATTTTTCGGTCAACACGTCACGACCAGCAATACTAATTCCTAGAACAAACTAATTGGATCGCTCTGATCACGCTACGTAGTTAAATTCTTAGATAAAACTAAAATGGAGAAGTCACGCCGCCCCGGACATTATTAAAAAAAAGGTTTATTATCATTACTGGTGACTTTTGAAGTACAAACAAATTCCACCCTCTTTCTTTGACTTTAAGTCATTTATTATAATCAGTTTCTTTTTTGAATTCAGCTCAAATATAACACTTGAAGAGCTTTTAGGTTAGCCGTGCAATTATTTTATTTAATATTAGTTTACATTAGGTTCAAATACATTAGTTCTTTCAAACAACTACAAAGCTTCGAAAGCGCTATGTTTGCACAATTTAAATCATCATATTTTTTGTTAAAATGGACCATGGCGAGAAAAGATAAACTTGTTTTAAACAATGATGCGGAAAAAAAAGTAAATTCAATGGACTTTGTATAGTAGGTACACTATGAATGAATGCTGTACCATCACCTTGTGGTTTCATCTAAGGTCTAATCTTAATTAAAATCAGTCGCAGTCAGTACCCCAGCCTTCAAAGATACTTATTACATGCAAAGTTATCATAAATAATATCGCTGTTTGCTGTGGTAAGTAGCACGACGCGATGTGGTGAAATCAAAAATTGGCAGTTGGCAGGAAAGCAAGCCTTCTAAAAACATTGCATAAGCTCGCTGGCATATTATATGCATATGTAATTGTTTTTCGGAATTTATGTACGATTTGTAACACCACTAGCTTTTCGGTGAAGGAAAAACATCGTGAGGAAACCTGCATGCTTCAAATTCGATGCATGCATTGTCAGAGTTTCGGTAGGTACTGCTAGTGAAACGTGTATGTTCTGAGGTTTCAGAATATCACTGACTATCCCCTCGGGGTATATCGTCGTGAAAATATATGCTATATGCTATGTTATTTTTAAAATTGTGTTCAGTAATGCCAATAATTTACAAAATTAAAAATAATTAGTTCATCCTAAAATTGGTTTTATTTTATGATATTTGGCTGAAGCTTCCCTTGCTTAGATTTTAGTTCGTTTTTAGGAAAAAAGAGGTCGATGTCCTTTCTCACTTTTTCGTAGTTTAGACAAAAAAGAAAAAGAACTTACAACTAACCAAACCTACAATACGATAAAGGTTGAGTCCTTCCTAGGATGCTTAGATACCCAAAACGCTGGCGGCACTTCTTTACTAAATAGCTAACGAACTAAAATAAATGTAGTAAAGAAGAAACTAAGAACCAAGCGCGCGATAAAACATGATAAAACTATCTAAAAGCGTATCGGAACTTTAGAATCAACTTACAAAGTTAGCTATCGGATATTTAGCCATTGTTCTGGTATTCCACAGCTAAAGTCATCTTAGAACTCCTTTGGCTTTGAAATAAGGGCGAAAACTGTGTATTTAAGAGAATTTGTTGGAATCGAACCACCGTATCGGTTGAGTTTAGTATAATTTAAACGTATAATAGTAATTGGAAAAGTACTCTGAACAGCCTAGTCAAGATTTAATGTTTTGCAAAAGTTCGCTTCATAGTTTACGTTTGAAGAATATAAATAAGCTGATTTACAACAAAAACTTTCTTTTCATGTTAATAGCTCTGTGGTTTCAAGTATAAAATAAAACATATCTCTCTTTTCTCGTTATTCCAACCTAAAATGATTGTTTATATGTAACTTTACCTAATTAAAAGGAAGTTGGTAATTGTAGCAAAGATTTCACCCTTCTTGAGAAAGAAAGAAAGAAAGAAAAATGCTTTATTGCCAATATGTATTATCATTTGCCAATGAAAAAATATTATCATTTTGAAATATACATAGCATATGTATTGTATAGTACCCTTGTAAGGTAAGATAAATAAGATAAATATTCTATATTTGCACACCAAGAACACCTACTTTATGTACCTTTAGTGTGCAATAAATAAATAAAACCGGTCAAGTGCGAGTCAGGCTACTCGCGCATTGAGGGATTGTTCTATAATCACACCAAGTTTGAAGCTTGTATGTATTCGGTGAGGGTATGGGAACTGGAGAGCAAGTCTCTAAACTTCAAGGCCTTCAAGCTCCGAGTCCCCGTCGCTCACCTGAAGACGTTCCCCAAAGTGTGGCCTTCCGGAGTCGTGTTTAGGCGCTTCAGGGAAGCGAGGACAATAAACCCTAGGGAGTGATAAATGTTAAGTGTTGATGTGTTTATAATATGCGTTAAGGTATTTATAATATGGGCTCGTGATAATTTAACATTGTAATGTTGCCTGATTCAAATAAATAAATAAAAAGAAATTACAGTTCATACGATAGAGCGAGAAGGAAAAACGTTGATAAAAACTAGTTTCTTGTATGAGGACCCCGACAAATTTTTATTATTTGTTAGCAAATCGCATAATAACTCACATTCTGTGAAAATTTCAATTGTCTAGCTATTATGGTTCAAAGATACAGCCTAAATAGGTAGGACATCTTTCAATGGTATGGCTCCCTCTATGCCTTCAGGTATAATCTCTTTGGAGCCATACCATTGCAAGAATGTCCACTTTTTTGACGTTTGTGTTTGAGTGTGTGGTGTCAAGTAGTATTGACAAAAGAGACCAAGTAGACCAAATTGGTATCTGCCTGTAGAAAGAGAAGGTACTAGAAGGAAGCACGTGTCTTGTCATATTCACTCAATAAGAGATGCAAATAGCAATTTCGCTATAGTTAAAAAAGGAAATCGTTACCTTATTGCTGTCCTTATTGTCGTAACCACATTTTTGTATTGACTTCACCAGTAGGCCTCGCATGGATGTGCCTCCGTCTTTATTATTTTACGTATGGCAGAGAGAGCGCGCATGACGTTTTTCTCGTTTAAACGCTTTGTCGTGGGTGGCATGCTAGCCGTGCTGACTCCGACAAGTCACTTCATATAAATTGTATAGAACTTTATGACTATCGCTATCTCATACCCGGTTACACTGATATTACGTCTACCAGCGTAAGCGAAAAATTCTTCGTCTATGTATCTGCCCTAATGTTTACGGTCACTTTTCACACACACTAGCACAAAAAAGTGGACAGCCGCATAAACAAATGTCTATAGTTCCGTCTCCTTCTAATATTCAAGGTACGAGGACGTCTCCTGAGGACTGGATTGAGGTCAAGAGCAAATCCATCCTTAATAAATAAAAAAAAAAACGTCATAATCATAACACAAAAGAGACTAACTACAATCGTAAATTGATGCGGACTCTATGCTTTAGAATAAAGTGATCCTTCCTTTGAGGGTTTTTGTAGTTAGTAAAATTATAGTAGGTACTGCTGAAATTAGTTCGTAATATTGTGAGAAGTATAGATCATCGGTGGCGCGTTGCGAAGAGGTATGGACACCCAATTATGGGGGTCCGGGTTCGAATCCGCACGGACAACATGCCATGTACCAATGAGTTTTTCTAACTTATGTACGTAATACCGACTGCTCTCAAACGGTGAAGGAAAACATCGTGAGGAAACCTGCATACACTGAAGAAGAAATTCTGATGTGAATGTGAAGTCTACCAATCCGCATTGGGCACGCGTGGTGGACTAATGCCCATACACCTTATAGGCTGATGATGATGATGATGATGATTGTGAGAAGTGAAGTCAATTGGCAATTAATCCTAACAATTAATCATACTATTGCGATGCGATGTAATAATAGAATAATAATTATGATTTTGGCGATCAGCCGATTTTTGCAATTCGCACTATGTGTTAAAATAAATATTACGTAAGTAATAATTTGCAATTAATGTCTTGATTAATACAGGGTGTAAGTAACAGCCTAGCAAATACTGAAACGGTGAACTCAGACCATAAAACTGAACAACTTTCACTATGGAGCCTACCTCAGGAAACGCGAAAAAAAATCAGCTGTCCCATACATTTAAGTCGGGTAGGTGCAGCTTTTTAGGCGTTTCCTGAGGTACGCTCCATAGTGAAAGTAGTGTTCAGTTTGATGATCTGGGTTCACTGTTTCAGTATTTGCTAGGCTGTAACTTACACCCTGTATACCAACAAAAAAAAAGGTAAACCAAAATAAATCAAATTAATTTGTTTTTAAACCAACTTCGCCTACGTTTCCAATTAGTGCCAAACATTTTTGTCGCTGATTTCAAATACGCCCTTTTTAGTTCTTCAATAGCTATCATTAAGCCTGTGAATGGAAAAAAAGAAATTCATAATTTTACGGTGTCCGACGATTTCAGGAAACGGATTTCAGTTTCAAGGGTTCCTCAAAACCTTAAAAGGAAAAAAAACAGAACCCCTAATAGGAGCTCACCTTTATTTTTGTTCCTCTGTCCGTTAGTCCGACTGTTCATCTGTCCGTCTGTCAAGAACCTTTATCTCAAGAATGGTTAAAGGTATCAAGTTGTAATTATTATAAAATACTAAACGTCTAAGGTCCCTTAAAAAGGTTAAAAATTCAAGCTTCTAATGGTCAGCTCACATCTATTCGAGCGGAAAAACACTCGAGCAGTTTTTAGTGATAAATTAATGACGAACTCAATTTAATTGAAATAAAGTTGAAAATAGCGTGCAAGAGATAAATACCGGTGGCGTGTTCGTGTCATCTCTTGCAACCTACTTTCAACTCTCTTTTGATATAAATTAAGTTCAAACTCCTGGAGCATTTTTCCGATAGATGTGCGCCGACGTCAACCTCAATTCGGTACCTATGTAAAGTTTTTTTCTGGTATATTTTTAACAGTTTAGTTTCGTAGATGAAGAAAATAATGAAATTAGTTGTTCAAGCTATAGTTAATTTTCTATAATTTTTCAAAGTTTTTCTAGTGATGACGTCATATCAGAAGCTGAATAGTTTACTCTTTGCTTTCCGTAAAACAATTTAAAAAAAGTTACTTCATTGACATTGACATTTCAAACCAGTGCTGCCAGATATGATTTCGGAAATTTCCCCAGATTCATATTTTTATCCCCCAAAATTATATGTTTTGTCCGCCTCCCAACAGAGCACCTTAGTTATGTTGTTTTTACGATGATAAATTGATTATGAAAACACTTGAAATTCTCCACTTTGACCATTCTTTCCCCACGATTTAATTTCCCCAGAGAACAAATTTTTCAAAATGATCGCGGAAAGCGGAAAAATTTCAACTCTGACAACCCTTTCGTTAACATTGACGTTTATATGACGTTTTAATTTTCGGATTTACGCCCATTAAGCCATTTAAGCCTCTGTTAAGACGTCATTTAGAGGTCGAATGAATGTCAAGTATTTTTTTATTATTTTTGTTAAAATATCCACCATCTTATAATTTCAAGAGTTTTTAATAAGAAAGTAAGGTTTCTAACTATAAAATCTTTAAATGGTTTTGGAATCAGCATAGCTTAAGTTTTACTTTACATACCAGATTTATGTTAGGTACTCATTTTGATGCTCGCAAGAAGCAAGGTCTCGAGTCAGCACAAGTAAATGAAATAAATCCGAAAATCGTAAATCATAAAAACATTTTTATTATTGATTCAAAAACTTGCATTTTCGGTTAAAGCAAAATGAAAAGGCAGATGTATGGGGGAAACATGTTGCGGATCTCTAACTGTTTATCTAAGGTTTTGACGAAGCATTTTGCTGATTACTGGCTATTGTGTGTGTTTTGTGCTATTGTGCTATGATTGAGGGAGCGTGTGCTGGAGTTCAATTCACTAAGCATCACATCGCAGTCAAAAACATAGATTATTATGTATATGTCAAAAACATCGACGAGCTCACAAATGTAACATCCTTCTTGCATTCTTCAGATCGTTGGAGTTTTTATATGAGTTTGACACATGACATAACCATAGTAGTCTAGGAAAAATAAGGTTTGAGATTGCATTAAATACACTTCAGTAAATTGTTTTTGAACTAATATTACTGTTAGTTTATAATTATAACACTTTAGTTGAGATTTCGTGGTTATGTAGGCTGAGGACTCTGAGAAATACCTTAAAATCGATATAAATGTACAAAGGGCAAGCCTTTTTCTAAAGATATTTCTTCCAACATAGCAGCAAAAGCGACAGTTAATTATCACAATGCAAATTTATTGAGTACAAATAAACAATAAATAATAAAGTTTTGAGGTTATAATTTTTGTATACTTACAAAATATTAAATATTTACTTAAATATACGATATTAGCAGGGGATTATTATTGTTATAAGTAAAACGTATTGAACGAAGCCGTCCTGAACAAAATCACCAGTTTTCTATTTTTTGTTACCATACCTAAATTTACTGTTTTGTAAATGTCTTAATTATTCCATAATACACAATACAAAATCGGGGATTATTGAGAATTTATGATTTTCAGGTATATATCTACTAATATTTTAAACTATCACCTAAAGTGCGATTACTGCAACCTACTTCATACAAAAATCCGTAGATTTCCCCGACTATAGTGAATACCGAATAGTCTGCTCGTCGATGTTTCAACGACGAATTTAAGGTTGTGATGATGTTTGCGCTTAGTGAATTGCATTGCTGGCTGCTAGTTCAATACCATTATTAATAATACCAATAAATGGAATTTATGGGGGAAAATTTTTTTAGTGCAAAGTTAAGTTTCAGTTTTAAGGGTTCCGCCCAGCAAACAATTTGGTCGTATTAGGCCCACATTTATATGACTATTTTCACTTATAAAAGTTATATAACGGTAATTTCGTCATATTATAATGGTGCTTTATGCTTCTGATGCTCGACTATACGACACCTATACGACCAAATTGTTAGTTGGGGCGTACCTCAAAAAGAAAAAACGGAACTCTTATAGGATATCCTTTGTTTTCCATTCCTCTGTCCGTTAGTCTTATTGTCCGTCTGTCCGTCTGTCAACACCCTTTATCTCAAGAACGGGTAAAGGTATCAAAGTGTAATAATGGCAGCGGCTTCATAATTCAGTTTGTACGAAACCCTCAAGATGCAAGTCCGACACGCTCTCGGCCGGTTTTTTACTTTTGATTAAGCAAACAATAGAACTGTCTCTTTGTTTCAATTTCCTTATACAAAAATTAATCTTTTTGTTTTATTTTAATATCAAATATTGCTAATGGGCTTTTAAAAACGTACTTTACATCAACTTCTGCTAAGGACAAATTTTATGATTTTGGCATAATTAAATTTGAACATTAAATTTCATAAAATGGATTCGTGGAATAATATAAAAACGATTAGCTTGTGATTATTATGCCTTTTGTTTGCGATCTAATTAATGTTTCATTATAAAATTATACAAGGTGTAACAAAACACCCTATTTAAAGGGTTGGTTCAGACCATCAAAGTAAACAACTTTCGCTATAGAGCCAACATCGAGATTATGCTGTTTCATATAAAACTGCAGTACCGACTCGACTCAAATATAAGGTCTAACAAAATTAGGTGAAACTATTTTAAGGGAATGATCAGACCATCAAACTGAACAACTTTTTCTATTTTTCTTTTCTTTAATATTTACCAATATCGAAATCGCAAACAAGAAAACCTGCTGTCCTATAGATTTTAGGTCGAGTATGTTTGTATGGAACAGCTGATTTTGTTTTTTGCGATTTCGATTCGACTGAACACTCTACGAGACCAATCTCATAGAGAAAGTTGTTCAGTTTGATGGTCTGAGCATCCCTAGAACGACGTTCTAGGAGCATCCCCTTAAAATAGTTTCAGCTAATTTTGTTAGACCTTATATATGAGAAAGCTGAATTTTTATCTTCCGTGTTCTAATGGTTGAGAGCATTGGGCTCTCGACACGGAGGTCGTGGGCTCGATTCCCACGGTGGACACCTAGTGATATGTCATTTTGTGCGTTTTTCACCAGCTTATCAGGAACTTGCAGGCTGAATCTCCTAATTGTCTGAAAAGAAAAATGATTCCGTGCTTCAGATGGCACGTTAAGCTATTGGTCCCAGCTACTATCTCTGGTAGTAGTAGTCGTTACATAAAAACCACGTCAGAGATGGTAAGGCGGTCTGAAAAAAATCGGACACCAGAGCTCTGCCCACACTATAAGAAGAATCTTAGCTTCAATTGTCACTTACATGCTATAAGTAATCAAATTAACTGCAAGATCACGTTGACAAAGGTGAAAAATATGAAGTTTAGTCACAGATTATATAATAGTTTCTACCGTAACAGATAGTTCACTCAACCCTGTTTTTCGAATTTCGATCGCGCGCTTCAGGAACAAAAAATAAAATGGACCTTATATCAATGAGCGAAGATGCACCCCACGGTGGGGTCCGGCTGTCAAACGTACCTGAGCTGTGGAGTGAGACAGGCCTGGTTCAATTTTCATATTTTCAAGACATCAAATTAAATAAAATTGCCTAAATTTTCAAAAAGTCATGAAAACCATGATGATAAAAAACCTACCGAATTCTTTCATTTGAAGAAATCAATGAAAAGTCCTCAAATAGTACACAAAATTAGGTACTTACGTAGGTACTACATAGCCATGCATGCCAGGTCGGAAATAAAAACCAGTTACCTGTAACGTTTGATATTCCACCTGATTTAATACGAAACGTACCTTTCCAGTTGACTAAGTTGTTAAGATATTTTCCACTTTCAAAGGATATAAAATTTCATAGAAACGATTAAAAAAACCCTAATTTATGTTCATCTTAAGAAAGGAATAAAATCGTAATTAACGAAGGCTGTGTCTGAGTGGTTGAAATTTGCTAAAAAAAATATCACAGAGTACTACGGCGTAGACAATTCGTAGCGTCAGTTACTATTCAGGCGCTACGGCAGTCACACGCTACGGTCTACGTCGTGTCCACGATTGAACTACGTGACTAAGAATTTATAACTTTCAAAGTTTTTCTAACAATACAGTGTTTTTAGCAATGATTGCTTTAGACTTATTCACAAGTATATATAAAGTGATAAAATTCTATTTTACGAAATAAGACTACAATAAAAAAAACAAATAGGTTTTTAACTTTATATTTCTTCGCGCGAAAACCTCGAGTGTTGTGATTTGAATTGCGAATGCGAGAAATAGATATTAATGAGAGAGAAAACAATATATATAAGGTAAGTGTTATAGAAAAAGGTCTAATTTTTAGTTATAATTTGGACATCTTCATGCCTCCATAATAATTAATAGTGAATTCTAACAAAAGTTTTATAAAACCACAGAACTTAAGCCTATAGGGTTTCCAAAACTTTTTAAATTTTGATAAAAAATGTATAACAGGAACTTGATAATTTTTTTAATTAAGGCACCTTTTCAGCTTCATCATATATTAAAGATATCTCAATAAAAAAAAAACCTTAACTAAAAAAGTTTTACTCCAATAAACTACAAGCCACTGAACTGTAAAAAGACTCTTAAATAATTTGTTTTTGAATTTAAAATAATTAAATGCCTTTTAATCGAAATAAATACATAAATGAAACTCAAAATACGTGTAGAATAAAATAAAACTATCAAAAAAGATTAATTGGTGGTGACCCTGTAGAAATTGGAGGGAAGCTCTTTCTCGTTATGATACCCATTACTTTAAAAAAAAAAAATTATTTAACTCAATAGTTTTTACATTTTAAAGAGGTCTTCCCTTAGAGCAATTCGAGAACGCTCGTATTGGGAATACTTCAAGTATATGAACCTAATAGACCTTTCAAGAAGATAGTCCACTCCATCTTCTATTCATTCGTGGTTTTCATTTTAAAAAGAATTTACGATTACAGTAAAAAATTATGAAAATTGAATAAAACGAAATTATTGACTTTTTAAGTTAAACCTTGGTTCAACCAAACCAAAGATGTTCCGTTACGACCACAGATTACGACCAAAAATAATATTTATTGAAAATAGCTGACTTCGTTGCATTCTTGCTACTGCTTTCTGGCAGATTTCTTCAATTTATAATTGTAATTTTTACTTTTTAAACCGAATTTCTATAGATGAGGAATTTATTAGAAATTGTTTAAGATAATTGAGGCTTGTCCACCTGTTCGACTTTTTTTTTCATTGTTCTAAAAAGACTGTTCAGATTCGCCATTGCTTTTCAGAGAATATAAGATTTAATCTAGAACTAAACATTTTAACGGGTTTTTACCGCGTTTTGGTATATTTGAGTTCCCGAGTTAGAACCCGTTAAAATGTTTAGTTCTAGATTAAATAATAACCGCGTAACTCTCAAAAACTGTATATAAGGTCTAACAAAATTAGCTGAAACTATTTTAAGGGGATGATCAGACCATCAAACTGGACAACTTTCTCTATGGGACCAATATCGAAATCGCGAAAAAAAATCAGCTGTTCCGTACAAACGTACTCGAACTAAATGTATGGGGCAGCAGATTTTTTTTTCGCGATTTCGATATTGGTCCCATAGAGAAAGTTGTTCAGGTTGATGGTCTGATCATCCCCTTAAAATAGTTTCAGCTAGTTTTGTTAGACCTTATATAAGATTTAAATTAAAGATTGAAAAATTTGTCTCGGGCGGGACTTGAACACTTTAATTTGATTCGAAATAGCACAACATGGCTGTAACATGTTTAAAAATCAATAATATTTGAAATATAAGATTTAGTTTCTTTTTTAATCATACCTATTCCTAACTATTCTTTGAACGAATTTGAGTTCGATATTTTGAAGATAATTTGAGTATATTATGAAGATTATTTCATGTTCTTTTTTAAATGCCAACATATATTTTTGTATAAAGCTTGGCACATTTTATACATTTCTTAGTAGTAAATTTTCGTGATTTCGAGGGTGGCCTCGAAACCTGAAAACAAACCTAAAATCATAAACAATTATAAGCACAGTGCCTAAAATGAAGGATGCCACTGGTGTGATCATACCTATTATGTCAATTGACTAAAGAAGCAGATTACTATAAATACTCAATGACTAAGAACCAATGTGCCTAAACGTTTGATGACTATATTTGAAGTTTGCCTAAATGTTTGGTGACTATAATTAGAGTTTGCCTACTATACAAATTTAGTTACACTATGCTCAAAATAATAATATCGCTCTTGTTGGTTGAGTATTCGCCAATCTTGTCTCTTTTCTGTTATAGTGTCTTGAGTTCCTAATACGACACGACATCAAACTTTGGTAAAATATCTTATTAGGTCTCCAACCCGAGACATTCATACTTAAAGTTATAACTTCGAGATTGATTATCTCGAGTCGACGTTGTAGAATGTTTTACCAAATAGCCCAGTCATTTTACGGTTTGAGCCGGGACTAATCAATAATTGATATTTTTTTCGGTACATTATTTAAGCCAATTTGAGCCTTGAAATGAACCAAAACAGAAAAAATATCGTCAGCAACACCCCCAAATTTAAAATTTTAAATTTATCTTGTTCTAAAAAGCCTGATGGTGAATTTTTTTCCGCACAGTTTAAAAGTCCCATTGGTAATTACTCCCTACCCCTTCAAACAAAACTCAGTAAAATGACTGGGCTAAAATGTATGTATTGTGACTTACAAATATCTGCAAAGAGAAAGTACTAAGCATTAAATCGATACGATATAAATTATCCTACTACATTCATTGGATAATACTCTATGTGTTATAACACAAGAACAAGCGCGACGTTTGGACCTTGACGTGAAATGCAACGAGCTGAAGGCCCGTCTACTTGCCGGCATCCATTGTAATCTTGTCGGAAATACTGACATGCAGAGAATGCGCCGCTTTCAACTGTGGAGCACACTACACAGGTTGCTGTGGCCGATAACGGTCATGATGATGATGATAAATATTCCTAGAAAAATCACACTCTCCCTCTCCCTACAGTCGAAATCTAAGACATTGTTTTTTCAGCATCTGCTCGCCACGCCACTAGTTATTACCGTAAAGCGAAAACTTTTAAATCCATGATCATCATACGATATATTTATTATTAGGCACTTTACATCTTCTTTATATTCCACAATCTATTTAAAGAAACAGAAATTATATTCGAACAAATATCATTCATATTTCTACCAGAATTAGTATCAACAGCAAATGATATGTCATCATTGAACATACATAGTTTCTATACAGGGTGTAAGTGACAGCCTGGCAAATACTGAAACAAAAATCAGCTATTTCGTACATTTTGAGTCGTGTAGGTACCTACATCTGTTTTGTATGGAGCAGCAGATATTTTTTGACGTTTTCTGATGGTTGCATAGTGCAAGTTGTTCAGTTTGATGGTCTGTATTCACCGTTTCAGTATTTGCTAAACTGTCACTTACATCCTGTATATTCACATACCTAAACATCATCTCCGCCAAAAGTGTCCACTTTTGGCGGAGTTTTAACGGTAATAAGTAATAACTACAAACATTAAACATAATGATTCGTAATGTTTCGATAAATTGAAAACCAACAATGACTACAATCTGACATTCTTGTTTTTTGGAAATGTTGCATAAATTTGTTAAGAAATAGAAAAAATACGATTGAGAGCAGCATTATAGGCTCGGTACCATCTTAAAAGATATTGTCAAAAGAATCATTATCATTGTATTCTATTTTATGTCGTATTCTATTACAGCAGTTAGATCGAAAAAAATATAATTTATAACCATTTCATTCTCTCTACGATATAGTACATCTCTTTAACTCTATCACAGTCCATGAACCGATTTTATAGGTCATTTAAATTTTAAATCATCTACTAGGGTTTTAAATAGCATTATTTCTTAATGATAAAGGACAGTACAATGTTATGAAGGACGATCAGGTTAAAGGTGGACGATCGGGGAAAAGGATAAAATATATATTTTTTTAATTTACAAATTAATGGCGTTTTGCTTACGCCGAGCATTTCTGCCAATATGTCGAGTTTGAGTTTTGGATCCTCAGTTAAAACATCCGATTGACATTATAAAAATGTTGGAGCCCGATAACCGACCGCCCAATAACAAGTTTTGCAACACAGCTCCAATAAATACTTAACATTTAATACAGCAACACTTGTTTCAAAATTACGAAACGAAATGTCTCTCACACGAAACAACTTTCGGTAAATCTGACGTGGTAGTTGAGAAGTATCAAATTTTGCTCAATTCTGTTCCAAAATATAATATACTTTCGACAAACTTCCGTTGAAGGTAGCAGCTGCCAGAGATTTTTATCTATTACATTCCTGAAACCACTTTCACGTCTCTTCTATATGAAGTCGTACTTTGTCTTCTATATGAAATTGTTTCGTACAATTTTTTCGCATTTATTTTCAAGCTTATGTTACTGAATGGTAGTATCATGCCATCAATAATATTGCTGATGATTTTAAGCAGTGTTATAGGAGAAGTAAGTACTTTGTTCATAGCTGCACAGGTGTAATGTGGACATCCAACCTATTAGGGTCCAGTGGGGTGGTATCGTGTTAGGAAATGAATTCTGAAACTAAAATAGTTGCTTGATCATAATAAATAAATAAATTGCTAAATGAAGTTAAACATCATTTTAAAAAAAATCTGTACTAGTTTCATTCTTCACAAAAACTGAAATATCTCGAAAATTAGAACCTATCTACTGGACCTTTTTGGCTAGGATGTTATAATGTATCATCAACATCATCAGCTTGAAAAGTCTATCAACTCTAAGATACAGGCGTCATCTCATTTATAACGAGAACAGGGAACAGGTCAACCTCATATCGCTGACTTTTATACAGGGTGTAACAAAACACCCTAGTGATATTTAAAGGGGTACACCCCTTTAGATCATTTAACTGAACAACTTTCCCTAGGGAAACCCCATCGATTAAATTACGAAAATAACTATATAAGGCCTAAAAAAATTTGCTGAAACTATTTTAAGGGGATGATCAGACCATCAAACGGAAAAACTTTCTGTATGGGACCAATATGGAAAACGCAAAAAAAAAATCTGCTGTCTCATACATTTTGAGTCAAGTTATGTTTGCAGTTTTGTATGGGAAAGGGAAAGCAGTTTTTTTTTTCATGATATCTACTATATATAGGGTCCCATAGAGAAAGTGGTTCAGTTTGATGGTCTGATCATCCCCTTAAAATAGTTTCAGCTAATTTTGTTAGACCTTATATACAAGGCATGTTAATACCAAGTTTGCAACTCGTCAACTTGGTATTTGAATATTTTCAAGCAACAACAGAATTATGAATTCCACTAAGGACATTACCCGAGGCCAACTGCTTATAGTGCCTTTTAAGGGTGTATACGTGTAGTTGTATTTATGATGTAAACGGTCGTAAATGAGTCGTAAAATACTCATAATGTTTTCATTGACCCTTTGAAGACTTAATAGTATAATTATATGAGTGCTAGAAGAGAGCCTCCCCAATCTACGAAACGTGGTCCGTCTGTCGCTAGAGTCCGAACGAAGGTCAGTTTTCGGCCGAAGCCGAATAATACTAGAATAACTGACTAAACAAAGTACTACTATTGCAAACCTGTATTCGGAGTCTAGATAAAAATTCTTATTATAATATCAATGTTAAACGCAAATAAACAGGCTATTTTTAATTTAAAGTCATATTCATTAGAACTTGAAAAAAATAGAATTTCAATTCCTTTTAATTAATTAGAACAGTACTATTGTAACAAATCAGGTACCTACCAAAAAATTTCGGTTTCGACCAAAATTCAGTTGATTTTGGCCGAAGACGAAGCGTCGACTTCCCAGGGTGCGCCAGGTAAGTTTTTGGCGTACCCTGGTCAGTCAGTCTCGATAATTATGACCATTGCTGACCATCTAATCTTTATACTAAACCATATTTACATACCTAATGCTGACACAAAAAGAAGAAGAAGTATATGAGTCCAAGTCCTATAGTGTAGACACACGTTTTAGAGCATTAATTTGTATAACAGTGCTTTGAAAGTGAAAATCTCGTGTAATCTGATATCAAATTTGTCATATAATATCGTAGGTATATAGAATTTTAAAAATCTGCAGTTTCATACAAAACTGTCGTACCGACTCGATTCCAATGTATGGAACAGCTGACTTTTTATTTATTTTTTCGATTTGGCCCAATAGTGAAAGTTGTTTGAATTGAATACAACAAGGGTTTTTTTTTGGCGAAAACTCCACCGACTCCTCCTCCTCCAGCGTAGCTCTTAAGGTGGTTTCAGTCCATACAAACGTTTGACGCACAATACGCGTAGACGGAATTAATAAAAGTAATATTTTATATATGGAAAAATAGTTTAGAAAATCTAGTTGCCGCGTCACAAATAACATTTGCATTTTATAATATAATTACGAAGATATAAAGCTTTTAAAATTTTGTATGAAAAATTTCAAAGCTGTATATCTTCGTAATTATTTTATAAATTGCAAATGTTATTTGTGACGCGGCAACTAGATTTTCCAAACAATTTTTCCGTATATACAAAGTTACTTATGTTAATACCGTCTACGCGTATTGTGCGTCAAAGTTTTGTTTAAAATTGACCCCTCTGCAACCGCCTTAAGTAAGATGATGATGATGATGAGGGTGTTTTTACACCCGTGTAGCGTTTACGTCTGCCTCGACAAAAATGTGGGATAATTAAAATAGTTCTAAAATTAGTCAATATTTTGAATAGGGCAGAATCCATTAAAAGTTTTGTCACTAGGTTTTAGGCTTTTCCTATTAACGACTTAGCTTTAATTTAAAACATAAATAACGTCGTAAACGTGAATGATTACCGTTTCACGTCACAGGCAGTTTAGCGAAACGGTACCTAAGGGTTGGCCTTTAATAATATTGATGTTGAAAATTGTAAAACAGAAGCTATGGACTAAGACAGATGAACAGACCAGCGGTACAATGGGTTGTCGATAATAGGCAAAAATTTGAATAACAATAACTTGAAGGCTGTTGAGTGAAACGCTTAGATTCAGGTCGCTTTTTAGAGTTTCGTTGTAAAATAAGGAGCCATCATACTTTCGTCCATTCTGTCTGTATGCCTCGTCTCAATTACTTGCTCATTTATGCACATATTGGATCGAAATTTGGCATAACAGTAACCTAAAAACAAAAAAGTTAAGAAGAACATTTTTTTTAGACGAAACGAAACGTGCAACGAAAAGTGGGTTTTGCAAAGAAAAGAAAAATTTTTTTTCCCAATTTTTTTCTAATAAATCGAGTAAGGTATCTTTGTATAGGTCTTTTAAAATGGAACAAAAAACTCATAGAAAATAAGTCGTTATTTAAATCTTCAATCCCGAGATATTCGCGTTAAATGCCACAAAAGCTTAAGTTCCTCCTTAATTATTCTGTACGGCAACTAACTCTGACTCAAAAAAAAGGGATATTGTTAGCGCGCTCGAATTTTCTAAAATTACACAAGCAATCGTTAATAGTTTACGAGTACAAAGGCTACAGAACCCAATGCTGGGCGAGTCCAATACGCTCTTGGCTGGTTTTTGAAAAGCTTTAAGTAATTTTATAAAAAAGATTCTTGAGCACAATATTGTATACAATATTGTGCTCAAGAATCTTTTTGGTCGATTGAAAACATTATGTAGCGTGTAAACCCCACTACATGACGTAAAAGGCTCTTTTCTCTATTGAAAGTAAAGTACTAGGTCCAGAGTGAACAAAATAATGTAAGAAATAATAAATTGATTTCTGAGGCGATCGATGGTTCGATCCCCGCCCAAGCCGACTCGTACCAATGACTTTTTCTGAAATAATGTACGATTTGTAACACACTGGCGTTTCAGTGAAGGAAAACATCATGAGAAAGCCTGCATACTTCAATTTGCTGTCCATTATAAGTGGCGACGGGCTCACTACCTGTCACACTGGACATACTTTCGTACTGCAAGTGAAATGTGGATATTCTGAGTTTTAAGAATATAATTATCTGAATATAGTCTTGAGCATATGCTATTTATTTTATTTTATGCTATATCTTAATGGAAACCTGTCCTCAGTGACTGCTTTCGTAACGTTCAAGCTGTCGCTGTATTTAAAATCGACTTTATTATCATAATGATATCGATCTGAAATCGGCTCAGCAGATGAAGTATATATTATATGAATTTAAGAAATTATATTGTAGATAAAGAAGAAGAAAATAGGAGGAAAATAGCTTTTTTAATGCAGCTTGGCTTGTTAAATCATTATGCTTTGGTCTTGAAGAGAGGCCAACCAGCAGTAAACAATTATTATAGGCTGATAATGATGATATAGGACATAAGACATTAGTTATAATTTAGACTGATTTTTATATAAATATTGTATATACGATCGTGACCATAGAGATCTAGAGAGATGCCAACCAACGCGCTGAGTACGAAACCTAGTTTTGCATTACCACCAGTACCACGCGATAGAAAGTATTTTGTTAGCTTGAATGTGCTCATTATCCATTGCGGTATCAGAACTAAACGTTCGAATAATCTTTAGTACTACCCAAACTATTAACACTCAATATCTCGACTGGCTTTCAGCCTCATAATATATTGAATCCTTCGCCGCGAGCAATGTGTTCCGTTTTTGCGCATATTGCTGCGACACTGGCCCCGCCCCCTTTTCACATCTCCCGTTAGTTTTTGTAATCTGTGATCGTGACGATTTTTTTGACCTTGCTGGATTTTACGTGTCTGCGTTTATTAGTTAAAACCTAGATTAAAAAACCGCATCGTTTTATACAGGTTGTAAGGGTCAGCCCTTCGCAGACTAAAACGATGAACTCAGACCATCAAACTGAACCACTTTCACTAAACGCGAAAAAAATCTGCGGTTTCATACAAAACTGTTGTACCTACCCGACTCAATGGGATAGCAGATTTTTTTGTGTTTCCTGATGCTTCGTAATGAAAGTAGTTCAGTTTGTTGGTCTGAGTGTTCACCGTTTTAGTGTGGTTTTAGTGTGCAGAGGGCTGTCCCTTACACCATGTATAAATTAACCTTGCTTGGCACCCTTTGACATTGATGGATGTTCTGAATTCTAAAATCTTGGTCGTGCCATTCCCGATAGACAACTCATTGAATATCGATGAAAAATGCATCAATATTCTTAAACATAACTCTTGAATCTGTGAAGATTATATTTAATTTATTCCCAAGCGGTCGATTTTTAAACAAAATTTGAATTTTCTTTTCATGTATTTTTTAACTGTTTCATAGTTCTATGTTTTTACTAACTTAAAACACGTTAAAATTACTCACAAAATTAATGAGCACCTATTGTTACTTGCATAAATAGTTTTCTATTCTATTTTGTATGCACGAAGAAAGTGAGCGGGAATAATCTTTAGTAAAGTTAAGAATATCAAATAGCAAATTATAAAAAAGCAGTTCTGACACGCAAAGAACCTTCCATGTTTCATTTTCCATTTCCATTCACGTTCTATAGCACGTTAAGCATTTTCCGGATAGTGTCATTAGATGGCGGTACTTATTCATTAGGCCACGTCAGAGAATGCTTGAAAATACGTACTCTTGCAGCAAGTTGACAACTATCTTCCTCTGAGCAAGCGTGATGGAGCATGACCCTCTTTAGTGAAAGGAAGCCTCTCGCCCTCTTTAGTAAAAAGAGGCCTGGGATCCTACTCTGAAAAAAATTGTTTGTTAAATATAACCAAACTTTAGAGACTTGCAAACAATTTTGTAGCACATAATTAAAAGTTTTGATTATGTAATAGCAAAACGTTTTTAACAAAACATTATTTTTTCCTATATCTTTACTTTTTAACGCACATTAAACCATATTGTAACTGTATTGTATTTTATGTGATATTAATATACATAATTGTTTTAGCTAGTATCGAAATGATAATGATTGATAAGTAGTAGTTTTCATACATAATTTTCGTGTTCAAAGGCTGGCTTGTCATGAAAGCTATTAAGTTAACTTTGACATGGAAGAGACTATGCAACGAAGAACAATTACCTATACTCGATAAGAGTAATTTCACGCTATTGTGCAAAGTTGGATGGAACACCCACCCACCTAAGCTGCCTTGAGTTCTATTTGAATTATTCTAGGTAGATAGCATTGACATACAAAATAGTGGACACCGGGTCTAGTACAAAATTCTCGAAAAAACGAGTCCGAGACTAACCTACATAAACCTAAGCATGAGTATAGTAATAGAAAACAACTAAAAACATTGAAAATGCTGAAATTCTTTTTCATGTTGCTTAATAGTTGGTACCCTATCGCGGAACGATGCACCACCAATATACATATAAATCAATGGGCGCACCCGCGCGTGAGCGTTGTCGGCGGATCAAACGAAAACTGTCGCGTAATTGGTTCTCTTTATACGTTTTGGTGCTCCTTTGATTCGGACACTTTTGAGCGCGGACCCAACGTAGATAGTTTTATTTTTGCTTAATCTAAAGCACCTTACACCATTTGGAATTCCAAAATTAAACCGATCCACAAAACTGAATGCAAGCTGAATACTGTATGATGCTTCAAGCGTGCCATTATCTTTTGCTATGCATCAAATTTAAATATTGTATGCAAGCTGAATAGCATCGGAATATAAATATTATTATATACGAGATTGGAATTCTTTGAGTCGGTGCTGGAGAATTGCCGTGCATTTCAATGCACTTTGAATAAAAGATAATCAACTTGGCGTGCTTTAAAATAACGCTATTGAAAGCAAATACCTATAGGAACTTTTTTCATTCTCTCAGACAGAATTAGCATGTTGTCTGAGTACTAGAAGAAAAAAAAAGGAATACGCTGCGTACTTTTTTTTTTAAATTGTCTTTGAAGTTGAAATTTGGGAATTAATTGAAATAATCTAAAATTCCGAATTTCTCAAAAACGGTTAGCATTCGTATTATGCAATCTAGGGCTTAATTGATATGATAGCTTACTATCTCTTCGTTTACGTCCTTAAAGGAATGTATCAAATTACCAGTAACCCTGTGTAATATTTTCGATGTTACTTTATTTTTATTTTACTTAGAAAAGCTCAGTTGCATTGTTTTATAAAATACTAGCTTTAACCCGCGACTTCGTCCGCACAAATTATATAGGTACCAGATTTTAAGTCAGATCATAAGCTATCAAACAAAAAGTTTCATCAAAATCGGTTCAGTAGTTTTTGCGTGATGCTCGATGAAACAAACACACAAACAAACAGACAGTCAAAAATAAAAAAAATTGTGATATGGAATCAGGGACACCTAAAAACCATATCGTAACCTTTTTTTGTTAATATCTTCAATGTACAAACATACTTCTGTTACAGTTTTATAATAGTAAAGATAGATGACTTTTGTTTTCCTTAGACATTGTTTGCATCAACCCTCATCCCAAGCCATCATGAATAGGTATTGTATTGTATTGTATTCAGTAATATCGTTTGCAGATTGCAGACTAAACTTTCCTTCTCAATTTTCTTTAACATACATATTGGATAACTATAATAATTCCAGACTTCAATTTCGTCCTGTATTACTTTCTTCTCTTATCTGTTCCCGGTAGACTTGTTTTGTATTTCAGATGTAGAATGAATATAGGGATAAAGGTTAAGGCATAAAGGATAAACTTATAATATACAACTCCATATCCCGCTTATAACAACGTTGGTAGTAAAATCAAACGATGTAAGTTTGTATCTAACAAGGTAAACATTGCTCAAGTTTTTGCGATAACTTCATAAAAAGGTTGGCTGTTCACAAAAGTTCGATATTGATGTAGTACAATTGTCTTTAACTGTTCAAGAGAGTAAACATGCGTATTTATACAGCAGGAAAATAAGAAAACATTGTTTTGATAACATAAAAATATCTATGAGAGTTACGCGGTTATTATTTAATCTAGAAATAAACATTTTAACGGGTTCGGATACGGTTTAGAACCCGTTAAAATGTTTATTTCTAGATAAAAATGTCTCTTACGCAAAATAATATACGATTACAGTAATTAGTAGCAGTAGACGTCCATCGGTTGAGAGACGATACAGGGTGAAATTTATATTATTAGCATACTTTTAAACTAAGAGTCTACCCATCAAACTGAACAACTTTTAGTATGGGAGCAAACCGATCGGAGTAAAAAAGAAATCTGCTGTTGTATAGGTACATTTGAGTTGAGTAGACGTGGCAGTTTAGTATGGAAGTAGCATCTTTTTTGCTCCGATCGGTTCGCTCCTATAGTAAAAGTTGTTCAGTTTGATAGGATGACACCTGATGCTAATAATATCAATTTCAGCCTGTATAAATAAAATTATTACCACATATTTTAATTAATTTAAACACACAATGTTGTTTTCGTAAATAGAGGTCAGTTTTTGCTAGCAGGTTTTGAAGCGGAACAACACTGTTTCATCCCTAGCTTAAATCTTTAAATCAGAAAATACAGGAAAGTCAATAATCGTTTGTTTGTCATAATACCTACCTGTGTAATGTTTAACAAATAAAAACAATTCGGTATTTTATTAATCTAGACGTGATACTATCAGAAATATCTTCTTGAACTGCCTCTGTGGTCTAATGGTTAAGAGTATTGGCTTTCGACATGGAGGTCGTGGGTTTAATTTCCACGGGGGACACCTAGTGATATGTCACTTTGTGCGTTTTTCCCCAGTTGGTTACGACATTGCAGGCTGAATCACCTGATTATCTGAAAAGAAAAATGATTTCGTGCTTCGGATGGCACGTTAAGCCGTTGGTCCCGGCTACTATCTCTGGTGGTAGTAGTCGCTACATAATAAAAACCACGTCAGAGGCCGTAAGGCGGTCTGAAAAAAATCTGACACGAGGGCTCTGCCCACACGATAAGAAGAGAAGATCTTCATGAATAGGTAATCACTTTGAGATTCTTCTTTTCGTTAAATTTCGCTAGAAGTGATTTTCATTAGTCTTAGAGCTTCGTCTTTTTGTGACGATGATATAGAGCTCGACAAATGGAGCATATTTTGTATGCTCAACCCATTTTTGACCGTTAATATCATATAAACGCGACCTCACGGTCGCGGCGCATTTATAAGAGGCGAATCCCTTTTTGCGGCGGCGTTGCGTTGACGACGTAAATAAATAATTAAATGAAAAATACAAAATCTCTTCTGCCTCTTCAACATAATTTTTTTTTTATTGTAAATACAAAAGTGTCTCTATATTTTTAAAGCTAAACCGTTGAACCGGTTTTGATAAAATTTAGTATCGTGAACCCTGGGGAAGGACATTTAAGCATTAAAATCCCAACGCAGACAAAATTACTAGTCAAATTAAAAATGTGTATAAGTTATTAAGAGAACTTTATCGCCATCGCACTCAATAGTAACGAAATTTGATCCTGTTTTGGATGTAATCAAACTCAACGAAAGAGCGTTCATTGGCTTAGTGGACTAGTGGAACTTCGGTATTAGAAACGATCACCTAAGTTAAGCAACGCTTGGTCCGGTCAGTCTTTAGATATTTAATGGAATTTCATCTCGAGCGCGTCCGTGGTTCAGAAGGCATGTTAAGCATTGGTCCGTGATAGATCCGTTAGATTAAGGTGTATCCATTTGTAAGCCAGATGAGAGGCCTATTAAGTCGGTCTTAACATTATCCGATGTAGAGTTGACCTCCACTAGTCCGCACTGGGCCCAGTGGAATAATTTCTATTCCCTCTCAATCTTATTTACGAGACGCGACTTTTTAGCCCAGTCATTTTACGGTTTGAACCGGGAATAATTAATAATTGATATTTTTTTTCGGTGTAGTATTTAACGGCCCAAATATCTAAATTTAGATATTTGGGTAGTCTCATTACAAATGACTCCAGATGCACCCCAGACGTCGTTGCAAGGATTGCTATGGCAAAAAGAGCTTTCAACGACAAGAAACACCTTTTGAAAGCAAAAATATCGAGTAAAATCCGAAAACGCCTAATTAAAGTGTACATCTGGAGCATTGCACTGTACGGTAGCGAGACGTGGACATTGACTAAACGAGATCGAGATAGGCTGGAAGCTTTTGAGATGTGGTGTTGGAGGCGAATAGAGGGGATAAGTTGGATGGAACGCATAACAAATGAAGAGGTGTTAAGAATGGTTAAAGAAAAGAGAAACATTTTAAAAACAATCGAAAACCGGAGGGGAAAAATTATCGGACACTTGATACGAAACGACAATTTCTTTAAAACCATACTGGAAGGGAAGATAGAGGGGAAGAGAGGCAGAGGAACACCTAGACAGAGTTATCTGGCCCAAGTGAATGAAAAGGTTGATGTCGTATCGTATCAAGAACTCAAGAGACTAGCGGAAAAGAGACAGGATTGGTGACTACTCCACCGACAAGAGCGTAGCTCTTAAATAAGATGATGATGATTTAACGGACAATTTGAGCCAAGAAATATACCAAAATAAAAAAAATTACGTCAGAAACAGCCCCAAATTTAAAATGTAGTATTTATCTCGATTTACCTGAGGGTAATTTTTTTCACATTTTTAAGGTTTTACCATTATACATACTTCAAACAAGGTGTTAATATTTTTGTCTACTTAGAAGGCTTTGAAAACACATTAATATTAACACGTTCCGGGGCGGTGAACGAGACACAATAGAACTTTTATTGTTATCACTGCTATAGCCGGTCACTGTCCCGGAACGTGTTAACGAATACATCATTTTTTAAATTTCAATGCCTATTTTATTGCTCAAAAATAATTTATATTGTTTAATCTAATAAAAATGAGTGCATTGGTATTAATATTATTAAGTTAAAAGCCTTCTGGGAGATACAATTTTGATTTCTATGTTGCGCAGCAATTTTTAATATGTTGTCAGGTACTTTTTTTGTTTTGTCACTAAATGGTGCCATTTAAAAGTCCCATTTATAATTACTTACCACCCCTCCTAATAAAACTCCGTAAAATGACGGCTTTTAAAAAGGTTTATTTACATAAATATTATGAACCATTGTTGTTCGAATGTTATATTATAAGCAATAGACGCCACGATGACTGGCTATAATTTATCAAGAATGTCTATAATTATGAAGCGATTCTATTGTAGGATGTGTTCTAGTTATCGTGTCTTGTTTATTCGCTCATCTCTAGTGAACATTCCGCCAGGGATTCGCTAGTAAGTTTAAATTTAACTTGGCCAATTTTAAGTACATTTCCGAACACCTTGGGGTTTAGACCATCAAACTGAACAACTTTCACTACGAAGACAACTCCAAAAAAAATTTGCTGTCATACATTTGAGTTGAGTAGGTACACCGCAATTTTTTTGTAAGAAGCAGTAGAGTTTTGTTCGCCATTTCGAAGTTGACTCAATAGTAAAAGTTGTTCGGTTCGATCGTCTGAAAATTGATTGTCCCTTAAAATATTATTCAGGTGTTTTGTTACACCCTGTATACCCGATTCCTAAAATAGGTACCAAATGACCTGCATACCAGATTCCCAAAATACCAGAAGTACAATTAAAAGTAAAACGAAACATAGGGCTATGTGTTGAATTTACGGACTTCATGAGAAATGTAGCCAGATCTGTCACGCAAAAAAGGGTTCAAAAGAAAATAAATCCTAACCAAGCAACAATTTGTCCCAATTCCAGCTAGTTATTTACCGGTGAAAGGATACAGTGAATTTTCAGGATTGGTAAAGTTTATTTGCCGTGAAAAATATAAGTACTTACTAAAGTTAAACCTTCTACTTTATATAAACTTTGTTTTTGCGATAATAAATCGATAATAATTGATTATAAATACCAGACAATTTGAATCTCCTCCCATGCTTAAGAGCCTACCGAGCCTATTGTGCTGCCCTCAATCTAATTGTTTTTATTTATAAACAATTAAACAACATTTCAAAAAACAAGAATGTCACAGTGAAGTCCTGATTGGCTTTCAATTTATCGAAACATTACGGATTTTTATGTTTTATGCTTGTAGCTATTATCCACTATTAAGTGGCCACTTTTGGCGGTTTTAACGATAATAACTACAAATATTATAAAAAACAAATCCGCATTGACCCGATAAATTGAAAATGAGCAATGACTATAATGTGACATTCTTGTTTTTTTGGAATTATTGTTTAATTGTTAAGAAATAAAAACAAAAAGATTGGGGGCAGCCTTAATAGGTTTACGCCGCTGTTTAATATCGCCCAAATTTGTGAATTTTTAATCAAGAAAACCTAAAATAAAAAAGTTTCTAACTGTATCCAAAAGCCTATACACTATTTTTTATGCAGTCAATTTTATAAAAAACTACAACTAAGTACGTCTATTTTCAAAACTTAAAAAGTATCGTATAAAAACAGCTTTCAAACTTTCGGATTCTTGCTTAGGAACATTTCTATTTTAGATTTTCTAGGTTGATAAATCTTAGATTTTGTGATGAGAGACGTAAATCTTCTTAACTAAAACCACTAAAATTTATTACCTGGGAAATCTGGCCGTATTTAAACAAAAGAATTAGTTTGCAAAACAATCTGTATTACTCTTTTACATCTACCTGGTACTCGCATATAGGTAATTATAATTACTGCAAGAAAAAAAACTGCTTTACGTTCACAAATTGGTCTTGCCTCATGAAGATAGGTATTCTATCATAATTTCGTCAAAATTACGTAAACACGCATAATTAGAGATTAATTTGTCAAACCAACATTAATTTCGATAGATTTTTCTTTTGATAACGAATTATGTTTATGGTTGATGTATGATGACATTATTATACGTATTTTAATACCCATGTAGGCCTCGCTGCTAACCCAAGAAAAAGATAAAAATCGAGATGTGCCTCCATCTTTGTTATTTTACGTACGCCGAAAAGAGCGCGCATGACGTTTTTCTCGTTTTGTCGCTTTGTCGTGGGTGGCATGCTAGCCGTGCTGTCGAGGAACCGAGAGAGATAATGTCGCGAGCGAGTGTAGCAGGTGAATGCAAGGTAGGCGTTTTTATGTATGTATTTTAGACCAGTGGTACAAAATATAAGTGCTGATGCTCACCGTAATAAACTAAAAAAACGTAAATACAATTACTTATTGCTCAGTTTGGGATGAAGTGAACATTGGAAAAGATACTTTATATTTTTATTTTTTTTATACAACACCCACAAGAAGAAATATTCCAAGCTGGAAAGCACACGGCTTGAAATCAACAAGCCAACAATATTAACATAACTTATCTTTGACCCAACAACACCATTTCAAAAGAATTTATTTTCATTCTTCACAGAAATCTTCTCAGTCCTCCATCATCGTATCACAAGGCTCCACTCACTATTATTGTACAAGCCTCTCACATTCATCTCCGAAATAGGACAATGTAGCCATCTATCCGGGGAAAGGAAATTAGTTCTAAAGTCTAAGACGAAATAAGTTATAAACTAGGTTACAAACTTCAACAGGCATTTACAAAGGTCACGAATTGCTGTACATTTATTAAATTGTTATTTTATACATTGAAGCTTTTAGTGATCACTTACATAGTTTGGAGACGCTTGTACTTACTATTTTGAAACAAATCACCAGATTGGCGTAAACACTGGCTACCTTCTACAATAAAAAAAACGACCAAATGCGAGTCGGACTACTCGCGCACCAAGGGTTCCGTTCCACCACATATTACATTAACTTACCAAAAAATTTTGTTTCCGAGACTCTGAACCGACTCACATTTGGCCGGTTTTTAGGGTTCCGTAATCAAACAAGGAACCCTTATAAAATTTGGCATGAAGACAGATAACAGTAACCCAAAAACTTTAATGGTAAATAAAGATTTTTCTTTCTTTCTATCTGCGCTCAAAGCCTCCTCTAACTTCTAAAATACTGGGTTGAAAAATCTAAAAAGTTATGGGAAAATTATTACGGATGCTGTACCATAACCAGTTTCTGAAAAAACAATGACATAAATATATATTTTCTTATTACATTCTAGATGACGTTGTTAAATCACGCTATCGTTAGGTTTCAAATTTTTTTTTAAAAAGATAATAGATTTTACTCCTTTTTTTCTTATTCTACTTATGCAATGGCTACGGCACCCCATCATCGGTGAGTCAGAAACACTCTTGGACGGTTTTTATTATTCGTTGTTATAGAGTTTGCTCAATAATCAACCAAGTTGGACGCTCGCATGTATTACCGTTTTTACGATAGAGTAAGAATTAATAAATTTAAAAAAAGTAATCTTTGAAAAAAAAAACAGTTTTTTGTATGGAGAAGATTTTTGACTTGATTTTTATAATTTTTTGTATTTTTCATAAAATCCGCCATAATAACGCATATGCATATTATTTCAAATTATAGTTCTAAAGATTCCCTTTATATCACAGACGGACGGGTGGACGGACTGACAACGTAGGCATAGTGTTATTTTTTCACCCTATGGGTACGCAACCCTGCAAATTTTTCAGGATTTAAACAAGCTATTACACGACATACCTAACAAAATTACTCTAATTAATATAACTTTTTTAGATGTGATAAAATCAGGACATAATTTTTTGCGGTAACACCTTTATTCATGACAGTACTCATTATATATCATCATATTTCGTTGGATTATTTTACCGTGTCATGACAATTCGTAATGTGTCATAGCCCGAAAAGAATAAAACAAAAAAATTGCGCAATTTTTTTAGGAAATAAAATCCGGTGCCAAGGTCGCGATTGATCTTTAGTACTGAAAATAGCTGTTCGCAAAACGGTTGTCTATAAAAATTTTATGGTTTTGTTTGGCGTATCGATAAGTAGGTAGAGTCTAAATCATGGTTAAAGCACAGCATAAGAAAGAGTATCTATTTTTGGTTTAGGGCAACCACGGGCTTTTGAAACAAGTTTAAAAACAAAAGCAAACGCCGCCGTATGGTTTCAGTTTAGAATCTTTCCGATTTTATACGAGGTGACTGTTTGTGTTTATTCTCAGCACTTGACACGTCACTCCATCCTGAAACTTAAATTGCTAAATGTGAGCATTGCTACAACTACATTCTTAAGGGCCTATGTCGAAAAATAATAGAAGCGAAATGGGCATGTGATAGCGTATATTACTGCCTGATGCGAGAGAAGGAGATGGGGCGGCGCGCGCGCCTGAAACGACGCAAGCGTAAAACAAACTTTATTTAATTGTGATTGTACTATTTATGTAAGTTCTATTCTGCTCTAATCAAAATTTGTATAATATCAATCTCTTTTTTTTAAATCAAGTCTCGGGTTTCTATTATTCACCGTTTAGCAGTTCCAAGCGTTAATCGATAAAGACGGAGGCTAATCGTGTTTTGGCTCTAATCAAAACTTCAATTATATGTTCAATTTACACATATCCGCTAATCATACTACTACTGTTAGTACTTCATGATATATGACGCTTTGAAGAATACTTTTTTCCACATAGCCTCTTAGTTGGCAGTGGTAGCACTGTTTCTGACCACCCCGAAAGGAGCACGGTCTTGAGTTTATGTATATAATATATATGTATGTATTTGGTACGTAAAAGAACTGTAGCATGCAATAAAAGTAAGTGGCCCATAAATAAACAATAGAATAAACCATTGCCCGAATGAGCAACTGAGCGTGAGAAAATTAGCCATCCAACAAAAATAAAACAAATTAAAACTAAAGTGCCGAGCATTTGTACCGTAGTAACTATCAAGTCGTCCACAAAGCAGATAGCGCCAGCAAATAACTTCCGAAAATTCATTGCAGCAATCCACGCTCCTGATTACGGGCACAAGTAAAGAGAAAAGGTTTTTCTCCGCGAAATGAACTCCGTTATAAAGGAATTCTTTTGCGTTGGATTTATTTTTTTACGTCACCTCGTAATGTGATTAGCTGATGCTTTTAGTCTGTTTCCGTTATTTAAATGGGAGTCTAGAGAAATATGAGCGGGGTAGATGTCAAAGGTCTCGAGGTTTCTAGATTGTAGACATTTTAAATGTTTAGGTGTTCATGCTAGATTATAGAGCATTCACCTTGTGGAAATTATATGAACAAACTGTGATTTTTAAAAATATATTATATTATTATGCCATTTAGTTTTATCTATTCTGCATGTTAAAACATAATGTACCCAGAACCTAATACTTTAGCAAAAATAGAAAACCAAAATTGATGACTGAATCTACATATGTTTTGTTTTTTCTTTAACCTTTGGTATGCCGGAACGCGGATCCGGATGACGAAAACAATTGATTTCTATTGTGTCTGTAATTCCCGGCATACGAGAGGTTAAATGTTCCAATTAAAATATTTTTTCCAGCCTACCAAAAATCAACATCAAAGAGAAAAGTAGATAGTAGATAGTAGAGTGAAAATAAAAAAATATAATTATTTATGTTATAGTTAAAATCAGTTTTTAGTTTATCTCTTGTTAAAACTAGTTTTCATTTTCTTTCAGTGCTCTGGATCTAAATTTATTTGTGCTTACATCATAGTAATAGATCACATAAGTCCTAACATAGTCTCGGTCGTATCTATTTTAGGGACGGAAGTTAGACGGCTGGCAAACGCTTTGCATGGAATTTCCCGTCATTTCCTTTGTAATAAAGTTAAGGCCATGGTTGGGCCTATTCGAGTAGAGCTGATAATCGTTAACTTAAGCTCTCGTGAAACAGAGGCCGGGACTTGAGTAGGTCTAATCGGTAGCAGATAAGATTTTTTTGTGTTCGATTTAGATGAAACTAGCTTTTACCCGCGACTTCGTAATCGTAAAATTATAATACCGAAAAATCCCTTCTTACCCTACATCCTCCGTAGATTATTATGTTCCAAATGTTTATTTTCAGCAGATTAGGCTGTGCATTGTCAGTCAGTCACAGATCTGTTTTATAAATTACTATTATAAAACTGTAGCAGAAAGTTTGTCTGTACATTGAAGATATTAACAAAAAAAAGTTACGATATGGTTTTTAGGTGTCCCTGGTTCCATTTCACCAATTTTTGGATTTTTTGCCTGTCTGTTTGTTTGGGTGTTTGTTTGTTTGAACGAGTATCACGCAAGAACTACTGAACCGATTTTGATGAAACTTTTTTTGTTTGATAGCTTATGATCTGACTTAAAATCTGGTATATAATTTATGCGGACAAAGTTGCGAATTAACGCTCGTAAATTATACGTGTGGTCACAGATAATATAATACTGTGGGATTCTGCTATTTAAATAAATAGATATTATTATTTACAAATATATATTACGTTTAGTAATATTGTATTGTAATAACAATAGTTATTGTATTGATCTTAAATAAATGTATGCATTGTAAGTGGTGGGGGCAACACCCGCCATCATTACTAATCTACTCCTCGTACCGAGCGGACGTTGCATCCACCAGTTGCCGTGTGTAACTTTACTAATGAAATATTGTGTTATTATTTACCACCTCACGCAGTGAACATCACAATACGTATAGATGAAACATAATTCCTACAGCATGTGAAACAGTTTCTGAGTAGCGCCGTTTACTGTTGTGAATTTCTATCGAATTTCAATTTAAATTATTTATTTCTCACTAATAACAGTTTTTTTTCTATTGTCATCAAATGTGGCATAATCATAACGAATAAAAAAAAACAAATTGGGACTGTCATCAGACTTGAGTAAACTAAATCTAGAAGCCTCGATACAGGCAAAAAAAAAGTTAAATAATATGAAACATTTTTGGTAATTTGATATTATATTGTTTTGTGAGGCGGCAGGAACCAGTTGGGTGAGGGCAGCGCAGGACCGGTCGTCGTGGCGATCCTTGGTGGGAGGCCTGTGTCCAGGCAGTGGACGTCCATCGGCTAAGATGATGCTGATGATTGTTTTGTGATACGGAACCCTCAGTCGCGAGTAGTCTGACTCGCACTTGGCCGATTTTTTCCAATTAGCTTACTATTCTCTAGTTACCTTACAGTTGACTTACGATTTTCAGGTTTACCTTATGGTTTTCCTATGTTAGATTCCAGTCTCCCACAAATTGTTGTTTATGTTTGTCGTCAAATCCAATATAATTATGCATATCCTGAGAAAATGTCAACTGGCAACGCATTACGGTTACGTAGAACCAAACCCTCTGAAACTAGGGTGGACGAACAGACGGGCGAACAGCGTAGGCTTATGAATAAGGTCCCGTTTTCATCCTTTGGGAAGGGAACTCTATAAAAAGATGCTAGAGATCAATGGAAGATGTTAGAAGAGGCTTTTGCCAAGAGGCACTTAAATTCTTTAGATACAAGAATATATTACAAAGCACAACGGGTTCAGAGAGGGCTTATTGATCAAACCGTGCTAGAACCTGTACCTACCTACGCTTGAAGAAATTATAGTTTGTTGTAGAAAATTTAATAAAAACCCTTAACATTAACAAAAGTTATCGTAGACTTACACAAAAAATATAGTTGTTAGCAATTAGAATATTTTATACCTCATTCCCATAGATCGCATTCCAAATAAGGACGACAAGATTTTCCGATTCCTATTTAGTTTTCTGGCCAAATCCGATTAGCAAATATACTTTATTTATTATAAGTATAGTTATACTATCTGACATATCTATATCACGTTACTAAAGCTTTTCTAAGAATAGAGTCAGTTTCTGAGTGTATGAAATTATCTCAGTTTCTGAAACTCAAAATAGCCTTAAAATTTTGTTGCTGTTTGGAATGGAGTAGTAGTCTAATAGAATAGAATAGAATAATATATTTATTTCAGACCGTAGTCCACAGAAAAAAGATAAGTAACAATTTGCCTTAGAACTAAGTTAGTAAAGTAAATTAATTAAATCACAATTAACAAGCATAATAATTAATCACAAAAACTTAGACCAGGTACATGAGTTCTGGTCCAGTGTCTCTAGAATTTTCAGTAATGTGATAAACTAAATAATATATATTTATCACATTACTGAAAATTCCAGTTAAATTAGCAAAAATCTAGATATTTTTTCAACTATGATGACGTTTTCCGTCTTTTACACATACCAAAAGTGTAACGCTTAATAAACGCTAAGCACACAACGAGGTTTTTACTGTTGCCGTTGGCCCACCGTTTAGTTAAGGCGTGTCCATTAGTGCGGTTAGTAGATGCGCGATGCGTGCCGTCCGACTAATTTAGTCATGCGGTCCAATCTGACAGTTCAATTTAACTTTGTTAATGGGATAAGAAACGTTAATTCCCCCTTTCATGGACAGTTAAATAAAATGTTATTTTGGGTCAAGTTCAAAAATCAACTTTTTCAAATGTCGTGAACCTTGTATTGAGATCCTTAATTATAATTTGACAAGGAAGACGTTTTTGAATAAATAACTTTAAGAATAAATTATCAAAAATCATTACGACGTCTGTGATTAGATTTGAATAATATAATTAAATGTTAATTTTGTTTTCTTTTGGTTTTAGCGTCGATTGGTAGGTACGAATAATATTTACTCTGCCCTGAATACAGGGCAGAGTAAATATTATTAACGTTCTTTTAAGTAGTTAATTTTAAGATATTGTAAAGTCGCGTTGTAGGTCTGCCATTGGGTAGTCGAAGCTCCATTGGTGGCTCAAGATAGTGTTTTTTTTCGAAAAACAATCCTGGAAGTCACCAAAATACATCTACCGTATAACACTATTCCTAAATAAACTAGACATTGGCAAAATCATCACAACCGAGATAACAGCCATTATTTTAAAGATTTAGTCCTTTTTCGCCGGATTCCTTATTGGACGGATTCCGTTTTGGACAGATTCTTGTTTGGACAGATTCCTTTTTCACCGGAATGTTAAATTTAACTATGTATTACGTCCGGGTTTGCCTATGTAATTTAAACAATTAAGAAAAGAAACCGACTGCATTAAAAATTATTACTTAAGAGCCTGCCGAGCCTATTATGCTGCCCTCAATCGTATTTTTTTTATTTCTAAACAATTAAACAACATTTCCAAAAAACAAGAATGTTACATTGTAGTCCTGATTGGCTTTCAATTTATCGAAACATTACGGATTATTATGTTTTATAATTGTAGCTCGTTGAAACCGCAATTTTTACCGATAAGAACTACAAACATTATAAAAACAAATCCGCAGTGACCCGATAAATTGAAAATGAGCAATTACTACACTGTGACATTCTTGTTTTTTGGAAATATTGTTTAATTGTTAAGGTATAAAAAATACGATTGGAGGCAACACAATAGGGTCGGTGCAGCCTTAACCAAAAAGATAAAAAACAAGTTTTTTAATCAGTAATCAGCTATAACAATTTTGTTTGAGCAACTATATCTAATTTGAGTTTGTATCACCACAGAGTACTATAATTACTACGTAGGTATAACTATTTAGTTTTCCTCTAAATCTGAGAGTCCTAACGAGTTTATTTTTATATACAATGATTTCGCTTTATTATTTTCTTTTTAAACCTTCTATCAGTTTCATGTTAGGCTGCAACCTAACCCATGATAGAAGCCATTGTATAAGTAGAATAAGAAAAAATCTGTATAATAGAGGCATAACTTATCTAAAAACCAATCCGGATGAACAGAAATTATAAAATATCTTGCTGCACTGCGCTGCACTGCACTCGCGTTCACGTGGGGGTAGCTACGAGGCAGTCGAGGGAAATAGGTGAAGGAGGAAGCGAATTGCCCTCGAAAAATATTGGTCTGCGTAAGTATCCGTTGTCCACCCAGGTAGACGCCGGGTCAGTATAAGTGCCCATAGTTGTGAACTTGTCAGGTGGACCACCGGGCAAGGAGCGGTCTATTCTATTCACTGCACAGACCTGGTTACTGCCATGGCAGTACTGTCCTACCTAGGCGCAGCTGTTCACACGAGGGCAGTGCATTAGGATGTAGAGCGTGTCAAAGTAATGGACATACATACAAACATATACTCGAAAAGCATAACCCTCCTGATGCAGTCGGGTAAAAATAAATAGATTTATTAGAACGTAATTTTTTATTCAAATGAAACTATGTGTTTACCTAACTTAATAAATTTGACATAACCGGTTCAAACATTCCATCACTGTTATTTCTTTTTTTACGAAATCGTCTACAATAGCCCTCTCTTGAAAAAACTTTGTCATGTCCTTTTTTCTTCGTTGCCGTGGTGTATCTGGGCAATGAATTTGCATTTTTCTTGATATAATGTCTTGGTGACATGCTTTTGCTCTAAGTAGTTTAATAAATAAGAACAGTGAAGGTTTTTTTGGAATCCTATGATTTATGCGATTATTCCAGCCTTCCATTGCGTTATTTGTCCGGAATTCATCCTCATTAACACAAAACAATGATCCGGTCACCTTTCTTATCCAGAAGTTTACAAAGTAATTGTGAAATTGAGTAATTGCCTCCGAGCTAGTAGCTGATTCTGATATTTCCATGTAAGCTGCGGGTATATCTTGACTTGGAAGCAGTGGTAACTTCGTACAGAGTTTGGTGTAAAGTCTTCTTTCTTCTGTTTGAATTGTACCTAATTGTTTGGCCTTTTTCCAAAGAGCTTTTTTATAATGAAAATAGCACCCAGTTACTGTTACATCTGGATATTCCGCTTTGAGTCCCATGATGGCAGCGATTTCAAAATCACACTTAAATCTATTTATTTTAATGGCAAATTCATTTTTCAATATTGAAAACAGACGACGGTACGTATTTGTTTCTTTATTGGGTAAAAGAACGTATAAAATCGTCACAAAACATGAATTTCCTTGTGTTTTGTTTAAGTTTACTTGTAGAGTGTACAACTGGAAAAACGGCGGTGGCACCACTTTAAACGTGCCATCACCACAATACTCTTCTTCTTTTGACAAAATGTCTAAGGCAGATGGTGACGCAAATATTAAAATTTTGTCATTTTCACCATCATTCCAAATCATGAAATTGTCAGCAAGTGCATCAGGAATTACTACCTCATTACAATTTGTGAACTGGCTCTTTTCAACGCCAAGGGCTTTATTTCGTGCATTGTATAAACAGGTTTTATGTCTTTTCCAGGTTGGTATTACTGAAAAATCAGATTCTCCATCACACGTCATAGCGATATCCTGCACATTTTTCTCAAAAATCGGTTTAACCGGTCCCATTTCTTCACATACTTTTCGCTTGCATGTGTCTACACAAACCTCAATGTCTCTTTTCAAAAACTCAGGTTTACAGGCATGATTTGAATCCTTAATTACCTTGTTTTCTCCGTCTAGCGTGATAGATGTGGAACATAAAGATTTGTTTGAAGAGTTTGAACACCTCCAATTCGACGACCCATTCAAATTCCTTTTCACAAAATTGTATTTGTATCCATTCCGCAACAAAATATTGTTGATACCTCTTTTACTATTTATAAAGACAATGTCTTCACTCTTGTCATTGTTAGTAATATCCATTATTTTGATAAAATTATGAAATGATTTCTGAAATCTTCAATATTTACATTCAAATCAAGTGGCAATCGAAAGTGACACTTATTTTGTTTTCTAAGATAATTATTTATACCTATTATTATAAATGGCCAGAGCGAAATCTCTTCAAAGGATAAGATTCTCTTTACTTATGTTAAAATCTTTTTCTTCGCCTAACTGACAGCACATTTTAATTAATTGATATGTATACATTTCTGGTGAAAAAGGAATCTGTCCAAACAAGAATCTGTCCAAACCGGAATCCGTCCAATAAGGAATCCTGCAAAAAAGGACTAAATCATTTTAAAAATAGAATAGAATAGGATATTGTATGTGCGCAAAATAAATAAACGGGAAACCGTTGTTACCCTTGAAATGACGCAATTAATTTATTTGAAACTAGCTGTTGCCTGCGACTTCGTCTGCATTGACTAAAGAAAAATATCCTATCGGATAGATCATAAAGGATAGGATTTTAGTTTAGTACGTAAGTTGACGACGCATACTGCAACTGTTATACATACTATAACTGTTTATTTAAGGTTTTGACGAAACATGTTACTGATTAAGGTCCTGGCTGTGGTCTTGCTGTTGTATTATGCACATATTTGATTGATGAACCACTCTGCCGAAGAACTGACAACCGGTGAGGCAGAGATCTAGAATGGAGACCGCGAACTGGTAGGTGTAGTGTGGGACGCCCTGCTGCCCGCTGGATAGACGACGTAAAAAAGGTAGCGGGCAGCGACTGGATGAGGAAGGCTGAGGACAGAGTTCTGTGGCGCGCCTTGGAAGAGACCTATGTTCAGCAGTGGACGATGCTAGGCTGATGATGATGTGCGGACTGCTTATTTTTTTGTAGACATTAACGAATTATTTTAATTTCCACTAAATTACCATTATGATATTAGTTATGTCCTACTTGTTAATACCTAATAACATATTAGTTTCTTATGGGAGAAAATAAATAATATAATATAACAACAATTGTATTTTGTATACTACTATAGTACAAACAAAAATTACTTAGCTTTACGAGAATGTGGGTAGATTTGACCCACCCAGTCTATTATGCTGAGTTTAGCGATGATTATGACATGAAACATGGATGAAATCTGAGTTGAGACAGAAATTATTTGGTACAATTTTAAACATCACTCTAACTAACGAAATACAAAAAGCGATCGCCACCGCGAAGCGCGCGCTAACGCAGCCTGTTTTTGCCGCCACGTATCTATGAATTTTGTATCAGTTCTAGTTTCAGACGAAATTGATTCAAATCTTCAAATAAGCTAGAAACAGCAAAAATCTGTATGACAAACACGCACCTCTAAGAAGTAATTCTCAGATCTGGACATTTCTAAAGACACTTGGTATAGGTAAGTCTTCTAGTGAAGGGTCTACTGATTTCGACTTAAACATACTTAACAGGCATTTCTCTAAGCCACCCGTCTCCTTACAAGACAGCGTAAAGGATTTAACTCTGGGCCAGCTTTCGGATTTGCCTGTACCCAGGTGCGATCCATTCACATTCAATGTGGTTTCTGAGTCTGACATTAAAAAATCATTTCTTAAAATAACTACTAAGGCCGTAGGAGATGATGGGTTATCACTTAGAATGTTCAAGCTGCTTCTGGATGAACTGTTACCGATTATATCTCACATTGTAAATCACTCTTTGGTTACCAGTTCATTCCCATCAGCTTGGAAAAGAGCTCATGTGCTTCCTCTTCCTAAGACATCAAACCCATCTTCTCTTTCACAGTTTCGACCAATTTCTATTCTTCCCTTATTATCTAAAGTTTTAGAACATATCTTACATAAGCAACTTTTCAATTATCTTTCCCGTCATAGCCTGCTGAGTCCTTTCCAATCTGGCTTTCGTCCTGGCCACAGTACAGTGACTGCTCTCATCAAAGTTACTGATGACATTCGATGGGCCATCGACCAAAAGCAACTCACTGTCTTAGCTTTACTCGACTTCAGCAGTGCCTTTAACTCTGTGGATTTTGACATTCTTCTTGGAATAATGTCGTCTCTTAATGTATCTCCTACAGCAATCAGCTGGTTTGACTCGTACCTCAGGGGTCGTTCACAGTGTGTCCGCTCGGAAGAGGCATCCTCTGACTGGTGCGATCTCGCTGCGGGTGTACCTCAAGGTGGCGTACTCTCTCCTCTTCTTTTTTCTATCTTTATTAATGCTCTCACTCTAATTATATCTTCTCACTATCATCTATACGCAGACGACTTGCAGCTTTATCGACATTTTAAGAATGATGACTGTTCTGAAGCTTTTGCCAATTTAAACAACGATCTCAGTAACATCAGCAAATGGGCAAAATCATATGGTCTCCTGGTAAATCCTATGAAATCTCAAGTTATTATTATTGGAAGTAGGTACATGCATAATTCACTTGATCATGATAATCTGCCGAGTATTGTTTATGACGACGTGATAATACCCTTTGCAAAGAGTTAAAAATCTGGGTGTAATTTTTGACTGCAACTTGTCATGGTCTAGCCATATTAACGAAGTAAGTAGAAAGGTCCATTACTCGTTCCACTCTCTTAAGCTTCTCCATAGATTTTTACCGTTGGAAACTAAAGTTACCTTGGCCCAGTCACTTCTTCTTCCTCTTCTTGATTACGCTGACACCTGTTATCTTGACGCCACTGAGGAACTACTAAATAAGCTTGAACGTCTACAAAATTTGTGCATTAGGTTTATATTCGGATTACGTAAATTTGACCACGTATCAGACTTTAGAACAAAATTAAAGTGGCTAGTCCTATCCGTCTAAGGCGAGATGCACATATTGTTTCTACTTTGTACAATATTTTAAATAATCCGTGCTCCCCTTCATATCTTCGTGAACGGTTTAACTACCTAGTACCACGCGGTAAGCCTTGCAGATCAATCACATCGCTGCTTCTAGCATGTCCCTTGCACACTTCTAGTCTGTATGGGAATTCTTTCACAGTTCATGCGGCCAGGTTATGGAATTCATTGCCGCATACTATCTGTGCTAGTCCTTCGCTGGACATCTTTAAGAGGAGAGTTAGAGAGCATTACCTATCTAAATAAAGTCGTAGTAGTTATATGTATGTATATAATATATGTAGGTTCATATTATTATATTTGATATTATTATTTATGTAAGTATATTTATTTGTATAGGTGTATCTTAAATTATTTCTTATCTTATAGGTATTCATTTTACTATCTCATAATTAAGTAGTTTTTTATTTGTGTGCACACTTATTTTACCCAAACATATTAGTTTTCCTCTCACTCAACGGTTTGCTGGAAGAAAACTCTTTTAGAGTTAAGCTCGCCTTTGTACATCACGACTTGTTGTAATTTTTTTTTCATAATTATGTTTTTGTGTACAATAAAGAATCTAAGAATCTAAGAATCTAAGCAAATGCACAGAAATCCAGGACATGTACCGCATTATTTTATAGAATAGAGGATCATAATCGAATCCCGGTTCGGTCATGGATTGTTATAATGTCTGTGCCGTTGTTGTATGTTGCCATACGAAGCGACACTTTGCGATCGCCGTGTGTCGCAGAGGATCGCGCTCGTAGACTTTACGGTCGCCGTGGGTCGCGCGACCCTCTGCGACCGCAAAGTGTCGCTCGTCTGTAAGAGCGCTAAGGCTTACTTGGTATCATTACAATGTTTGTGCCTGTGAGCGCTATTTATAACAAATATTTATAACAAAGATAGACTCATAAAAGTAAGTTCAATCTTCACACGTTTCAATTGAGATCCTCATTCATTACCTCGATTTGTAACGCCTGCCTCGATAACCTCGATACCACGTTTGATCTAGGTGTAACGCGTCGGTCGTAAAGTTAAGATAGTCGAGGAGGTGTATTTAACGTTAACGTTGTTTCTTCAATGGCTAGGACTACGAGTAGAATACACGAAGAAAAAAGAAGATAACAATGTAACAGTACTCTGTGACTTTTTAAATACTTTCCAAATTTTCAGGGGTAGTTCAGACTATCAAACTAAAAAATTTTTACATTGGAAGCAAACCTGAAATCGCAAAAAAATTCAGCTATTCCAAACTAAACTGCAATGCCTAGGCACTATTTATGAAACAGTTTTCAGCAACAAGTTTCTGGTTTACTCCCGTAATCTCCCGTGATCTTTGTCAAATAAAGAAATATAAAAAAATTAAGTCAATAGTTAAAAAATACTAACAAATGTCAATGTATCGAGTTAAAGTGAGCTCGCCACACCTCATATAAACCATACGCGGTTTTTGTAGGGTGGCTTTGTATGATAAAATGTAATGTTTTTGTTTTAGATAAATAAACTAAAAAAAAAAATTGTTTGTTTGATGATCAATAACACCCATGGAAATTTGAATGAATGAAATGAATGAAATATACTTTATTTGAGAACTGAGCGAACTATACTTTTTTTGGAAATTTGAGTGTTGTTACTGTGGGCGAGACAAGACAATAGACAAGAATTTATTTTATTGGAATATTTCAATTCCCGCCTCGCATCTTCGGTAAAAAAACTAGAGGAAGTGAATGCGATTCATAAAGATTAATATCAACTTGCTATATTGCTATATCTCTGAGAGATCACATCAGAAATGAAGTAATACGTCAGAGAACGAAAGTGGTTGACATAGCTCAGAAAATTAGCAAGCTGAAGTGGCAATGGGCTGGTCATATCTGCCGAAGAACTGACAACCGGTGGGGTGTCAGAGTTCTGGAGTGCAGACCGCGAACTGGTAGACGTAGTGTGGGACGTCCTGCTGCCCGCTGGACAGACGACCTAAAAAAGGTAGCGGGGAGCGACTGGATGAGGAAGGCCGAGGACAGAGTTTTGTGGCGCGCCTTGGGAGAGGCCTTTATTCAGCAGTGGACGATGATAGGCTGATGATGATATTGCACCATCCATTTAGCTACTTTCTCCCGCTATATTATACATTTACGGTATCAGTAGAAATGAATATAAGCTTAGCTAGATATATCTCACCTGGCTTCTCGTACCCAGTGGAAAATCACCTTAAGAGGATAGACCAGTACGGTTTAGTCCATACAAACGTATTCGCCTGTTTTCTCCCTGAATAATGACACGAGAGCAATTTTTTTTTACCATATAATCTATGTCACCTCTGCCATGTCCCTATGTTTTGCTTTTTTGCATTAATTAATTACTGTAAGAACTAGGGACCTTCAAAAATGAACAATTTTACCGCCCGTTTTCAGACATCCAGTAAACAAATTTTACGAATATAAACAAAAAAAGCAAAACATATAGACATAGCCAAAGTCTTTCTCATTAATATGAGAAAGAAAGAAAGAAAGAATTATTGAAATCGGTTTAGTTTTGAAGGAGGAAATAGGGGAATACGAAATGCTGATTTCGTTGATTTTTTTAATATAAAATCGGTCCAAGCTGCAGTTGTCTCTTTCGCACTCTAGTCGGCGGGGTGTATGGGTGGGGCAGATCTGACAAATATGTATATAGTTGGAAAAGTTGCCTATTTTTCAAATTAGCGCTTCAGCCCGCCTATCCTCTTAATCACGTCGAGGTTAGAGTGAGGTCTACTTATGATGTCATAACATTAAGTAGACCACATCAACAGTCAAACCGTGTATGTAATGGTACCCCGTTACACGAACAAAAGATGCATTAAAAGGCGGTTATGCAGGGTTATATCCTGTAATTATGGTGAAGGGCTTTTGGAGTTGTTAGTAAAGGTTAAGTTTAGTTAAGGGAGTAGCGAGTGACACGATCGATGTTTACGGCTTGGTTGTATAACATAAGTCTTACAGATATTGGGTCTAAAGAAAAACACCTGTTTCAAAAGGATTCAACACGAAACATAGGCTGACAGCAAAATACACAAGATGTTAATTTTGTCCAATGTTGTAAATTAGATATATTACTAAAGTCTATGACTCAGACTATATCCCTTCTGGCCCTTATCCTGCCCTTCTTGCACGGACGCCTGCACGCGAACGGAGCTTATTGAAGTTGCCGATAGTACTATCCGTGTTGCGAGATGCCATCGACTCGATAGAAGAAAAGATTAGTAAAGTTATCCAGTTGTATTACATCCACATTAACATAATAGAAATAATGAATAAAAAATATGTAGTATGGTATGTTTTAGATTATCATAACCTATAGCCCTAATCTAATAACCTAAGCTAGATCTAACTTAGGTTACGTCCAGAACTGCCATAGGCAGCACTGGCAAGGTCGCCATATAGAGAGAGGTGTTGTCGATATAAAAACACCGCAAGATCCAATCGGTAACTGTTTATTAATTGAAAATAATACTTTTCTTATTAAATGTAGGTCATTAGTCTTTACATCTAGATCTAGCTTAGGTTATTAGATTAGGGCTATAGGTTATGATAATCTTAAGCATACCACACTACAAATATGAATCAACTTATCCCTGGCAACACTGAACATCTGTGAAATTGTTTGTTAAACTGGGATTGACCAGGTGCTACAACGTGATTGATGCGCAAAAAATAACCAGTCTTTTTTTACTTTGTAAATGTTGTCAACTGTTTGATACAATACTGCTATTACAAAATGAATCTTGTCAGCTTTACTGAGAAAATCTGTCACTTCCAAACCACAGATTTAGATAAGATTTATTCGTTTACGAAATTTGAATAATTGCAAATTCAGAGCGAGCTTCTAGTGGGTGAACCGTCGTTTATGCAAATGAAAGCAAACCCTTTTGCCGCAACCTTTAGAACGAACCTATAGTGTGATAAGAGTTAACTTGCAGATCTTCGTGAAACTGTCATGACAAAGCAAATTCTTTTCAACTTCAAGCAAATTCTGTTTATACAGGTTTGTGAAATTATGATGGATGTTTGGTTGTTTCTTCAGTAGTTAACTTAAATCGTATTAAATTCTCAGCCACATCAAATAACTTCCTGCAAATAACCTTTTTTTTTCACACTACTTATCACGAAAATAATTCAAGCCTCTGAGTAAAAGCTAAGAAGTATATACTTTTCAATGCTCCATTTGTTGAAGATAATCATAAAAAGAAGACCGTAGTTTTTAGGCTTGTTTTAACATAAGTTACTATGATGTTGTAGGCACAGAACTAACCTAATTCATTTTTGTAGGTCATCACGTCTTGTTGATGATATAAACTGTATTCTGTTATTATTCCCTTCAGCTTACACGTCTTGCAAACGTGTATCTTGAAATTGTGTACGAGGCAATTTTGGAGATAGCGGCTGTTTCTAACATATAGGTGACAAATCTACTCCAAAGGCGCTTTACAAGTCGACTGACCTATGCACGCAAGGAGTTCAGATCACAACTTAAGAGCTTTACAGCTGACGCGGCGGTGGGATAAGTTTGGATCAGTGAGAAAGGTCCAACAATTGTATAGGTACTTATATAGTGCTCGGAAAACTTTTTATAGACTCGAGACATACTTGGTGCTGTACCTTATAAAAGATCACAGTCTTGTAGTTATTCTTCATCTTCTTTTGTGTTAGCATGAAGCTATACTATGACAAATACTATATACTATGACTCATGCTGTAGTGGAAAGATTAGTCAGTCAGCAATAGTCATATCGAGGTTGACTGCCCATGGTCATCATCAACTTCATCAGTCTATTATCGTCCTTTGCTGAACATAGGCCTCTCCCAAGGCGCGCCACAAAACTCTGTCCTCGGCCTTCCTCATCCAGTCGCTTCCCACTTATTTTTTAAGGTCGTCTGTCCAGCAGCGGGCGGCAGGGCGTCCCACACAACGTCTACCAGTTTGCGGTCTCCACTACAGAACTCTGACCCCCCACCGGTTGTCAGTTCTTCGGCAGATATGATCAGCCCATTGCCACTTCAGCTTGCTAATTTTCTGAGTTATTTCAACCACTTTCGTTCTCTGACGTATCACTTTATTTCTGATGTGATCTCTCGGAGAAACACCGAGCATAGCTCTCTCCATAGCTCGCTGAGCGGCCTTGAATTGATGAACTAGTCCTATCGTCAGGGTCCATGTTTCCGCACCATTAGATAGGTCATTACTGGCAGGACGCACTGATCGAACACCTTCGTTTTGAGGCATTGTGGTAAAGCCGAGGGTGAGCACGACTGCCCAGGGCGCGCCAGATGAACTCAAGTTTCGTCACACGGGGAGGTTCTTTCCTTGCATTCCTTGTAGTCATAATGCCGCGATACACTTTAAATTCAAAAGAGGACAATCTCGAATCCATTTGATACTGAACGCTTCAAAATTCAATTCCAGGTCGGACTCCTTGGAAATACAATGTTAAGACAATTGAAACAAGTCATTTAAGAAACATTCGTAGCGAATGAATCGACGCTTGAAATTCTATATAATGGAATTTGCAATGCAATGCCTAGAACATCGTCTTCTTAGCTTCTCTTACAAGATCAACGTACTCATGACAAAGTACCCTATTTACTTAATGAAAATGAGAACAACACTTCACGTCCTCGGAAATGTAAGGTAAATGTATCTAATGTCAAGCTTGGTGGATATCCTTGTGAAAGCATAGAATTTTGTTTAGTTACCGATTTTGTACAACCAGTATTCAGGTTTGGCGTTAAATTCTTGGCAAGTATTAATTGTTCCTGTTTTTAAGGGAACAAGACCTAGCAAACTGCATTCAAAGTTCTGACCTCAAATGGGAATGCAAATGTGTGAAAGTATTAACGTAACAATTGAAACTGGAACTATCGATTGCTACGCAATTCTATTTAATATTTTTGTGTTCCATTGAACGATCGAAGTTTTGCAGCTAAAATACTCTGGAAAAATCTAATTTTTGTATAAACGTTCGATCAGCGGATTGCATTTAATATGATAAGTAGGTATACATTTTTTTTTTGCGAATTTTCTATTTTTTCCTTAGGGAAAGTTGTTTAATATCATCAGCACAATCACCCTTTAAAGTTATGCAAGTGTACAGTTACCGAACCGTCAACAATATTTCAAATGCATCGAAACTAATTGACTATTATTTAGATGAAAACTTTTGTTTTATGCTGACGTTGCTGCACAGATTACTAGTATAAATAGGGTCCTTCTTAATATGCTGACACTTTTTTAAGGGGATGATCAGACCGTCAAACTAAACAACTTTCTCTATGGCACCAATATCGAAATCCCTAAAAAAAAATCTGCTGTCCCATATATTTGGCTCGAGTAGGTTTCCAGTTTTGTATGGAAGAGCAGTTTTATTGGGATATCGTTGTTGGTCCCATAGTGAAAGTTGTTCAATTTGACGGTCTGATCATCATCCCCTTAAAAAGTGTCAGCATTTTAAGAAGGACCCTGTACACACCACCATCATCACCACTTTCTTAGAAAAAGTGAAATTAACCTACTGCCAAACGGTATGTGCAAAAATGTACCTATAGTGAAGCCACAACCTTGTTATTACTTTGTACAGCGCACGACGTATGCGATGTTGCCATCTGGAGCGAGTGGCAGAAATCAAATAAGGGCATCGCTTACGAACACTTACTACGGCCGAATGACTCGCTCCTCCTGCCACTAACCCTACTTCTGGCACTAGATAAAAGTCTTTCCTAAGTCTTTTTATCAACAACTTCACATTTAAAACAAAGTAAACACTCAATAAACCTTCAGATTCTCAATTCAAACGAACTAGCGCGTCATTTCACAAGCGAGCGGCAATCACTCGAGTAAACAGCCTGCTACCGACATCGCCTGATTTTTTAGAGATGTCCTCGACATTAGCACGACGGATACGGATATTACCGATACGAGGTATTGGATGTAGTTATTTTATTCTTTTCTCATATTTTGTCATAGATATCAAAAATTTGCAATAAGGATATTTCAAATTAATTAAATAAATGATTGAAAGATTCTGCAGCGGTTGTTTTTTGTTCAATATTCTACCGACACTTATGCCGTTGCTTATTTAATTTCAAACAGCACAACATGGCTAATAAAATTTAAATAAATTGATTTATATTCCATACAGGGTATAAAAATACTTTAGAGTTTAAAAAAACAGCTCCCGAAAACTCTAAGGGGTGAAAGTACCCATCAATATGAACAACATGTACCATGGGTACTTCTTCTTCTTATCGTGTGGGCAGAGCCCATGTGTCAGAGTTTTTTCAGACCGCCTTATGGGACCTACTATGAGAACCAAAAAAAACAGCTGGTCCATGCCTATATTTTACGCGGTAGGTCTTAAATTTTTGTATGGAACAGCAATTTTTTTTTAATTGGGTTCTCTAGTTGATTCCAAAGTAAAAGTTGTTCATATTGATTTGTACTTTCACCCCTTAGAGTTTTCGGGAGATGTCTTTTATCAGTGAATTTTATGTGAGAATCGGAATTATACCTTGCTATACCAACTGAGTTTTAGTACAAAACCTGGAAGACCTAGAATACCCATCCTAAAGTCTCCCATTGAAAATGAATTTCTTATATCTGACGTTATTAAAAACTTATCCTTATTTGCATAATCCCACCGATTAATCGGCGGCAAAAAAAAGGGTAAAAGTAAGATCCTCAATTTTCTATACTAATTAGAATAAAAAAATTTGTATCCTTAGACTGATATCGGTCACGGTTAAAAAGTTCGGTAGCATCTCTGGTTCTAAGACATGAATTTTCAAGCGAGAAGCGATCGAAGAGCCATTCTGCGCCGATTGTTTGGTCGTTATCGAGAGAGGCAGCAATTATAGCCCGGCCATGCTTGAATAGGATTGTTCATTGGAGAAAAATAATTAATAGCCGTGGAAGTGGTAAACAAAACAAGATTGTACCCAACTGATTGTTTTTCTTTTATTCATTTATTTGTTTTTTTAAACGATTAATCCAACACAAATCAAACAGTTACAAAAATAATGAACACGGCGTACCTCATAAAAGGTTTATCTGAAGTACGCATGTTAGAGACATCTCCCTCACCATACTGTTGGTATTTCAAACAGCCGTATTACACTAAAATGTACACTAAATATTACGAATTGTGAACTTGACAGGTGGTGATTATATCACCTTTACAGTTTGTTGGATTGTATATTTATTTTTATTTATTTATTTTTATTTGGGATTAGGATCTAAGGGATTAGTTACAGTACCATAGAAAAAAAAAACAGAATCACATGCAGTCAATGATATATACTAATCTATCTACAAAATATGTATAATTATAGACGTGCCCAAAAAAAAAAAAAAAAGTGTACTGCTAATGTTTTTTTAAATTATTAATATTATATTATTATTGAAAAATCTACTTTAATTCCTGTACTTTTTCAATAAAATTAGAATCAATCATAGTTATTTAGCCAACTTGACTTTGCAGAATACAAAAACAGCCAAGAAAGACATACAAAACGAAGTAGCAGCTACCAGTGAAATATGTTTCAATTTGAACGTGCCTGGTTTTATATTCAAGCCCACCATAGCAGCCTCAGTGATTATACCAAATTACTTCTCATTATGGAAATGAAAGAGATGGCTAGAACGGCTATTAGAGCGTGTGATAAATTATATTTTAATGGATGTATTTAGCTCGTACTGGCGGTTTAATATCTGTATTTTGCGATATGTATACAGAAAAGCCGACGGAGTTGTTTACGTCTACAGACGTGACGGAGGCGAGATTGAATTGACTACAATACGATTGAACTTTTTAAATTGATTTTCGTATAATTTGTTTCTTTGTAAGAGAATTTTCTTTTCTGATTGATTTTGTAATTTTAAACGGAAAAGTCTATATATCTGGTATATTTGGTAGCTTTCTACGCAGGGTTGGAGGGCAATTCGATCCCAGCTTGGATCAAGAATCGTATTTTGGGAACTTATTTACATAGTATTTATAGTTTACAAAAACAATAAAGGGGCTTTAGTTTTTTTTTAATTAAACTTAAAAAAAGGTTTGTTAAAAGACATTGCCCACGTGGCGAAGTATATTCGTTTCGAGTCGTTTCGCAGCTGGCGAATGTGCATGATCAAAGAACACACAGATAGTATGCCTGCCTCACTTAATATGCTCTCTCTCTTTCACGGGTTTTCCTGAAGAAATCTCTTTAGAGATAAGCTCGGCCTTTGTAATTGTCTATTATGCTGTTTTCATTTTTATTTCCGTGTGTACAATAAAGCGTTAAAATATATAAATAAATAAATAGCTGATAATACACAGGATAGGAAGATTATCGTGCTTCTCAAGGATATGGAAATTATCCTTTTCTATCGTGGCATTTCTTATAAAATTCAAATTCGAATTTGAGGCGAAACGGGATTTGACGTTTTCCTTTAAGAAAATAATGTATTGTAAAATTAAACGGGACTTTTGTTCAATTTAATCAAATTTTGGTTAGTATAGTTTGCATAATATTACATAATATAATTTGATAGTCACCAGTTAAATTTAACAAAACTTTGGTTAAATTTGACAAAACATTTGAATAAATTAACAAAACATTTACTTGAATTCGTTTTATCACTTTTTCAGTGTACAAACAACAACACAAACACAATTAATGAATTCTGAGTGGCCCTTGTGTCACAGACATCTTAAATACAAATCATAATCATCATCATCAGCCTCTAAACGTCACACTGCAGGGCACAGGCCTGCCATTGGGGAGGGTGTGTGGGCATTAGTCCACCGCACGCGAATGCCCAATGCGGATTGGTAGACTTCACATTGACATCAGAATTTTTTCTTCAGCGTATGCAGGTTTCCTCACGATGTTTTCCTTCACCGTTTGAGAGCAGTATGTTAGAAAAACTCATTGATACATGGCAAGTTGTCCGTGCGGATTTGCCTCTCCGCGCGCCTCCGACGCTCTCAAATACTACAAATATAGTTACAAAAATCATCAAATTCCTTTTCGATCAGTAAATCTCAAAACACGGAAGTAAAATTTTACAACAAATCCTATTTCAATATCAAGTGGTGAAAGTAATCCGTGAATATTGCTCCGTAACCCGGCGCAAACAATGAACTTAATAACCTCGTCGGTCGTGGCAATAACGCCGTTTCTTCTGGATATCTCAATTTTTCCGTAATCTTTCCTCAAACACGGGTTTTATTAATTTCTGAATGAAATAAGCAAGGTCTTTGGTTTGCGGTGTGGAAAACATGATGTATTAAGTGTTATTTTGTTGTGTGGAATGATTGTTATGAATTCCTGTTGTTGTCAAACGAGGTACCTAAAGAATAAGGTTCATATTGCAATGTTTTATGGACAAAATGCAATAATAACAGCAAAACTTTAGTATTAAGAACTTTAAATTAGTTTTTACGTCAGAGCAACAAAATGGTGTTTAATATATGGAAATGTCTTTTCCACAGTGTAGAACTCTTTTTTTATTTTATTTATATGCGTAAGGTCCGTTATGGCGATCCTTGGGGGTGGCCTACGTCCAGCAGTGGACGACCATCGGTTGAGATTATGATGATGATGATGAAGATCCGCCACACACATACGGAATTCCGATAGGATAGGGTAGGATTTGACACCTCCGCAATTCAGAACGCAATTGTGATTCTGATTCAGGATTCCGAATCGCAATTCCGTATGTGTGTGGCAGACCTTAGACTTTCAAACTGCACAAAGGTCAGAGAAAGGATCGGAAGTAGTGATTCAACCCGGTAGCTATTATTTCATAGCTAATGTAGCTATCGTCATATACGTAATATACCTTAGCAAAATTACATTACGCATACATTAGCAAAGCAGAAAGTGGAATAATTTATACTTAGGTCCTGTAAACCAACGCAAAATTATATTTATTATCTGCTCGGTCATTAGTCCAAATTCGAATAAAGTAGTAATTAGAAGGGCCGAACGGCCGAACATGGGTCGGAAACGTAACCACAACATAATTCAAAAGATAAGGAAAAATTAAATACAAACAATGAGAACCAAAAATAAATTATTAAACGAACATTTTCAACACAACAATAATTATATGCATTAAAAGAGAAGACGGCTCTTTATGGCTATTTATTGTTTCCAATTAGATTTTTTTAATATTAGGCTTTTAAACGGCTGAACGACTAGGATGACATTTTGGCACACAGAGAATATTATGTTCTGGATTAACGATTAACACACAGGATCGTTTTTTAAACTCAACGCAGACGAAGTTGCGGGTAACAGATTATAGTTATTTAATAAGTACATAATCATCATCATCGTATAGCATCATATAGTCATGAGCATATGCTATGCTATGCTATCATCATCGTATATCTAAGCCCAAACAAGGAGACGCTAGTGCAGCCGATGCGTCGGCGATACTATATTGTATTTAATAAGAGCTTTCCCATTTAACCATTTAGATCATTTAAGTCACATAGAACGAAAATAATTGCTCAAATTGTATCTCATTTTGCAACGATGTTATATTTATGAACAAGTCCACAGCACTATAGGTTACAGCATACTGTAAAACAAAATTTCGTTAAAAAAATTTGCAGAACATGACAATACACAGGGTCACAGACACTGCTGGACATTCTTTCCCAAGGATCGCCACAACGACCGTTTCTGCACTGTCCTCCTTGAACGGATTCCCGCCACCGTCCAGGTCGTATACCGAACCGATACATAGGCTGTGCCGGTACCCGGTTCCCCGTCAGTTCTGCGAGCAATGTGTCTCGACCATTGCCACTTTAGTTTAGCAATTCTTTGAGCTACACGTCGGCTACTCTGATTCTTCTGCGAATCTCTTCGCCAGATTGTACCTAACTAATATAGTTATGAATGAAGAAGTGAGTTAGTTTGTTTTTGTTACACGTCGATGCCTCAACCATTTCACCGATCATCGTGAAAGGTATTAATGTCAGACAAATGCTACTTTTTATCCCGAAAATGATACTAAACGTTCGCGGGAAAGCTATGCTAAGCTAATGATGGAAAAAAATTTACATTTTTAATCATCCTTCATCATAAATGACTTTATTAAGATAACGTTTAAGTATAATATTTTTATTAGGTCTATGTACACACGGCGAAACATTAAGCTATACAAAACCAATATAAGCTTGTCGCGTGACGTTATACAATACTCGTCCTACGCGCGGCCAGCTTATTTTGGTTTTGTATAGCTTGATGTACACACTTTTAAGGCCACGGAATTTTTAACAAGATTAATTTTTCTAAATAATAACTTAATCGTAGGGTGCGTACTTATCTTTCTGGAAAACTTAGGGACGAATTTTACCCCAGGGAGCATTTTATTTGAAAAAAAGTTAGTCTTTTTTATTTTTTTCTGCAGGTTCCGCACCAGGTGTAACCTTCTTAATTAAAAATAACGTTGTCCATTCCGGGTTAGCTTAATTAATTACTGTAAGCGTTGACAGTGGTGCTATTTTTGTGAATTTCGTGTTGTTAACTTAAGATAGATACTAGGTATTTCGTTTCCAGATTGGTACCCGACAGCCGTTTTGCTAAAAAAAAAGTATGGATCCCACCGCGGGACGTGGCATTGGAATCAGCATGTTGGTAGGATGCAGGCAGCCAATGAACGTCAGGCATCGTGCTTTCTAACTTACTTTAGGTACAATCGATTGTGGAACTATTGATTAGTCGCCGACCGAGGTTATCATAAATTAGACCAAGAGTTGAACCTATATACAAAATGAAATCTTTTGTTCAACCGATAAATTCGTTATGCCTAGCAACGTACAAGAAAAAGAATGGTATAACAATATTCTTGAATAACAACTTGCTATAAATCAAGAAATTCATGACTTACAATAGACGTTTCACATTTTTTTCATGAAAGTTGAATAGAGAAGTTAGTGTTATTCTCGATAATGATGACATTGTTCTTATTGTTATTTACTATTAATTTGACATAATGTAAAATAGCGTTTTCATTAAAAAATAAAATAGTTCAATGGCAAATAAATACCATCATAAAAGAAACAATTGTAGAACCGATTGCGGCGAACTTATCCAGTCGATGGTACACCTGCTAGAATGTCCGTTGTGCTCAAACACCTGCACGAGAGACGACCTCAATAAAGCTACACTGGACGCTGTCAGGCGAAAAGAAAAAGAAAGAAACAAATTGTACCTACCATTTTTAAATCAAACATAATTTTCCTCTGATAACCTCTATTTGTGGTAAAAAAGTTTTTGTTAACTTTTAAAATACCTACTGAACAATTTCTACGAATTATTTTAGTCGACAATTCTCCGAATTTCAGAAAATTCTAGTTAAAATGGATGTTTGTTCAAAAACAAAAAAATAATTTATTAAATGATTGGTTGGCCATTTGGCCATCAGTATTCAGTCGGCATGTTTTCTATTTGAATTAGATCTGCTCGAAATTTGATTCGAATATTTTTCTGTAGGTACAGTAATATTTACCTAATGTATTAGGTATTATTGAGTTTGACTTGAGGTGAAGGTTATTGTAGTTTGTATTGATCTCAGATTCATGGTTTTGATTAAACAACAATAAACCAGACTAAACATCAAATATTAATCCACCCAACCGCCAGATTCCTGAAATGGATTGGAACAGTATTGGAAATTTGATATATTGGCAGTTAGATTCTGTACCAGATATAGACGCGCTTTTACCTTGCAGCGTCAGGTTCTATGTAAAAATACAGTTTCAGATTTCATAATTTGATGGGCAAATATACGAATATTCTAGTCTCACATCACATTATAAGAAATAGTGTTAAGTTAAAGACAAACATACATTCTTAATATGCTGACACTTTTTTAAGGGGATGATCAGACCGTCAAACTGACTGACTGATTTTCTCTATACCACCAACATCGAAATCGCGAATAAAAAACCAGCCGTTCCATACAAAACTGCAAATCTACTCGAGCCAAATGTATGGGACAACTGATTTTTTTTTCGCGATTTCGATTTTGGTCCCACAGAAAAAGTTGTTCAGTTTGACGGTCTGATCATCCCCCTAAAAACTGTCAGCATATTAAGAAGGACCCTATATAGAACATCTTATAGAACATCATATTATTAGGGTGTTATTATATTTTGTTTAGTAAGATTATTAGGTAAGTAGTTGAGTGATTTGAAACTCGATTTGAAATGAGATGCATTTTTGTTATAATTATTACAAAAACAGTCACACATCTAAATACGTAGAGATCTACTTGGATCCACCACATTGAGATGACTCGCCATCATACTGATAAAGATAGCCAAATACTGTTAGTCGAACAACAAATCCATGAATTTGTTTTTTTAAAACATCCGTCTCAGCACACACGCACGTGAGACTTGGAAACCCTTGTAAACACTTTGGAGGTGTGGGTTATGTTATCATACGGTATGTTCTGATTCATAAAAACAATGCTGTGAGCGATTACAGCGCTAACACCCGTTTCACAGCCGACAGCGCTGATAGCGTTCTATCAATTCGGAACGCTAGATATCGCGCTTACACCGTTCACATCACAACATTCAAATATTCCTATTATTTTCTTCATCACTAATCGTTATTTAACTTTTATTCGTCTTTTTTAGAACATAATCAAACCCAATACTACTAAAAAAACCTAAATCGAGACCTAAACAAACCAAATATTTAATAGAATAAAACTGTTAAACGTCACTTTTGAAAATTCGCTCTAAAATGTACGACAACAAAACTGTCGAGTCACGTTGCAGGTTCTGACCCGAGCACACGTCTCGCGTGGATTTCGCGTGTCGCGTTTTTGCCTGCCACGAGGCTCCGCAATCCTCAATCTCTTCTTGTTCTTGACCAAAAACAATCCCTGAGATTGGGATAGATTCTCCCATAAACACTTGACACTGGCGCAAATGCAGTGCTAACGCACAAGCAAGAGTCCATTAATTATAAGTAAAAAAAAAACTGTCAAACGTCACTTTTGACAACTCGCTCACAGTGCTAACGCTCGGAGCCGTGAGCACTGTTATTGCAAGATGGCGTCGGTAGTGACGTCACGTTTTCGACGGTGGTCGCGCTCACGATCAATTCGGAACGACATTTATCGCGCTCACAGCGCTGTTGGCGATTTTGACGTGATTCGGGACGTACCGTTAGTAGATCTCTAACACATTCATAGTTACAATGTCCCTACAAATATACATGCGGCGCGTCTGTCGATGCACTCATACATTAGAGGTCTTACGAACAGGTGCGCACATATACCCCGGCTGAGTGTGTGCACCTGTTCATACGTCTTCGAACGCGCACTATGTGTGAGTGCACCGAAAGCGGCCGCCTTGTATGAAGCTTTCGATCTGTAGGGATATTTGATCTTGGAGTATTTTATACACCTGGTCCCGATCAGGGACGTCATTAAAAAATGCTTGGTTAAAAGTAGCCGAAATCGACTGGAATGTATAACAATATGTACAGACCTAGAGGAAGCAAGAGATGTGTGTCAGAACCGCCAAAGGTGGAGATCCATAGTCTCTGCCTACCCTTCTGGGAAAAAGGCATGAGTTTAAATATATATGTATGTCTATACACTGATTATTTTGTGTTTTCGCTGAAGACATGATTTCCTTTCTCGACATTAAATTCTTAATCACTGCAAACATGCAATGTCACTATCAGTCTGTTGTTCCAATATTGTCGCGATTATTAAATTTTTCTATTGTTTTCCTTTTAGAAATATATAACAAAAGCCGCTATCAATCTTCCTAGAGTCTGAGTTTCCAAAACCATTGTTTAGATACTTTCTTTTATAAAGGTTAAGAAACTTCACAGTTTTTTTACTGGTCACTTTTTTGGTAAACAGCCAAGCCTTTTCAATTAATGTTCTGTGATTACTACCTACTGAATAGAAATAGTCAGACTTCTCTCAAGAGGAGCTGCGTACAAACGAAATGAGATCCTATTTTCAATAGTAGGTAAACAATAGTTATAGTCGTAAGTAATAGTTAAGTCAATGAAATTGTTAAAAGGGTAGATACCTATATTGCACGTAATTTTTCAACTCAATAAGTTTATAATCTCATAAATGACAGATTTTTGTTTTTGTTTCTAATAATGTCATTTATTCAAATTACAAGCACAATATAACAAAAAGAAGAAGAAAAATGTTGTGTGTTTTAATTGTTAAAATAAGATCAAGATACTAATTTCTGTGCCTGTGGTTTATCCGATTTCCGTTAAATTATACAGGGTGAAATTGATATCATTAGCATCCTTTTAAACTAAGAGTCTACCCATCAAACTGAACAACTTTTACTATGGAGAAAACCGATCGGAGCAAATAAAAAATCTGCTGTACCATACTAAACTGCAATCTAGACGCGCGAGTTCGCGACTCAAATGTATGCAATAGCTGATTTTTTTTGGGCTCCGATCGGTTTGTTCCCATAGTAAAAGTTGTTCAGTTTGATGGGTAGACTCTTAGTTTAAAAGGATGCTAATGATATCAATTTCACCCTGTATAGTTTCAATGCTAAGTTCTTCTTTTATCGAGTCGATGGCATGTTATTTTATATTTTTTAGCCCAGTATTTTGCCACACGGATAGCTAAGATTAATTTAGGATTTGTATGGAAATCTTTGAGCCACTGAAACGTTGAAACTGTACAAACCACAGGGACAGAGCTTTAGCGCGAGACCGACTCAAACTTGGCCGGTTTTTTATATTTGTTGTTATACTGTAGAGTTTGTTCTATAATTAGACCAAGTTTGACGCTTGTATGTATTACCGTTTTTACGATAGAGCGACAAAGAAAGATGTTGAAAAAACTAGTTTCTTGTATGAAGACACCCTTTTTTTATTTTTTTACATTTTTATTATTTTTCAGCAAATCCTGTATAATAACGCACATTATTTGAAAATTTCATCTGTCTAGCTATTAAGTTTCAAAAGTTACAGCCCTAAATAGATAGGACAGACGGACAGACGGACGGACGGAGAGCGAAGTCTTATGAATAGGGTCCCGTTTTCACCCTTCGGGTACTGAACCCTAAACATGATTAACTTTAATTGGTTAATATTGAAAATTTAATTAAAATTTCTTTGAATGGAGCGCGCTAGAGGGCATATCCTCTTAACATTTTATGAATTGTGTTTTTTTAAGCCTCATCTTAAGATGGATTCTATAACCGATTTCGAATACAGCAACTGATAATAATATCGCTTCAAAAAATATTAAGAAAAAGTCTCATCTATAGTAAAAAAATAACTTTAATAGCCCAGTCATTTTACGGAGTTTTGTTAGGAGTAATTATGAATTGGACTTTTAAACTGTAACCGGCACCATATAGTGACAAAAAGACTAGCTGATAACATATATAAAAAAAATGTCTACGCAACATATAAATCTAAATTTTATCTCCCAGATGGCTTTTAACTAAATAATGTTAGTGCCAATGTCATCGTTTTAATTAGATTTAACAAGATAATTGTTTTTGAGAAAGAAAATAGGCATTAAAATTTTAAAAATGAGGTACCTATTCCTTAGAAAATATGTATTTTTCAATGCCTTCTAAGTAGAGAAAAATATTTACACTTTGTTTGAAATATGTATAATGGTAAAGACTTAAAAATGTGTGAATAAAAAAAATTACCATCAGGTTTTTTAGAACGACATAAATGCAAAATTTAAAATTTGTAGCTGTTCCTGACGTGATTTTTTTTTAAACTTTGGTATATTTCTAAGCTCAAATTGGCTCTTAAATGCAATACCCAAAAAAAAACATCAATTATTAATTAGTCCCGGCTCAAACCGTAAAACGACTGGGCTATAAGATTCAGATCGTGGATAGACAAACGCGATTTTTTTTATTTTTTATTATTTATTGTAGAAACGAACAGTTACTTAAGATTTACCTTGAGTTCCCTAAATTATAATTATGTTTAGAAAATTGTTAATTTGTTTACTAGTTCAGTCACTTATAAAAAACTAAAATAGGGAATCCTCCGAAAGCCAGTCAACAAGAAACATAGCATTTATGCCAGACGGCATCGGCAGTGCAACCAGACTACTAATAAATAAAATGAATTAATTGTTTCTCAAATGAAGGAAAAAACCTTTCATGACTTTTTCTTTTATTTTTAGCATAACTTAGGCCTTCGGAGCCATGTCACGTCGTCATCTATCGAGGCATTTAACTAAGTAGGTACATTTAAACTAGCTGTGAGAGAATCCCCCTTGACATTGAGAGTTCCAAAACACAAAAACAATCCTATACCAAAAATATAACAATTTTTTTTACAAAATGTATAGAAAATTTCATTTTGTTATTTTTATATTTTCTTGAGAAAATAAAATATACAAATAGAAAGGTAAGCATATAATTCTTACTCATTAGGTATCAATAGTTATGGCTCTTAAAGACAATTTTTGAAGCATTCCAGAGAAAGATTAAAGATATCAACATCACAAAGTTTTTCTTTGTACAATTTACATGCACGTCTAATAAAACTATTACTAACATAGCAAGTACTACTCCCAGCTACTGAGAACAACGGTTTCTTGCGACAAGTACCTTCACGCCTACGAGGTACACGGATAGATATATCTTGTAATAGTGCGGGGGCATCGATGATGTTACGGATAATTTTATAAAGAACGAGCGTTAACCCGTGACTTCGTCCGCACAAATTATATACCACATTTTAAGTCAGATCATAAGCTATCAAACAAAAAAAGTTTCATCAAAATCGGTTCAGTGGTTTTTGCGTGATACTCGCTCAAACAAACAAACAAACAAACACCCAAACAAACACACAAACAAACACACAAACAAACAGACAGACAAAAAATCCAAAAATTGGTGAAATGGAATCAGGGACACCTAAAAACCATATCGTAACTTTTTTTTTGTTAATATCTTCAATGTACGGACAAACTTCCTGTTACAGTTTTATAATAGTATAGATAACAGCATCGAAATAGTTACGACGGTCAAATTTTTTAAATTACGCTTAAGTTTATAAAACCATTATCAGCCTTTGACACAAACAAATGATTTATTAACTCCAATCGTTATCAAAATGATTCCAACATACAGAGAACCGAAAGGCAGTCATTAATTTGTAATACTTATTAATAATTTAACAGCTAATTTGAAAAACATCAAAATACGATGTTTCTTAAGTGTTTTGATGCTTTCTTTGTAGTATTTAAGTGATTGAAACACTTTGTCAAATTGTCGACGTTAATTATTACTTCAGAGACACTGTTATTTTATAATAATTTTATAGTGAAGTTTAAATGTTCGTTGTCCTTATAATATAAGAATAATTTAATAATAGTACCGTAATAGTTACCCAACTAACAATTTGGTCGAATAGGTGTCGTATAAAGTACCATTATATGACGAAATTACCGTAACATAACTTTTTAAGTCAAAATAGTCATATAAATGGCCCAAATAATAATACGACCAAACTGTTTGCTGGGTAGGTACTGATAGTTTTTTTTAACTACTGATGGGTTTGCTCTTGACTTCAATCCTGTCCTTAGGACAAAGATGGAGTTGAAGATGCAGCGAGCTAACCCAGAAGAAGCCTATTCACTCGTACTTTAAAGGAATTCGGGTTGTAAGCGCTCGGAAATACTGACGCAGGTAGGGCATTCCACTCCTTGGCTGTGCGCCATTATAAAATATTCAGAAAGGCGTTTGGTGCGGATAATATGTGGAATATCAACGAAGAAGGGGTAATATCCCGCGGTGCGTCTAGAAGTCCAATAGTAGAATGGGGAAGGCGGGATGAGCTCATGTAGCTCTTGGGCACACTCATAAAGGCAGGCTACTCTGCGGCGGTGGTCTAGGCTATGAAGCTTGGTCTCCACCAGCTTACTGTTTTTCCAGTCAATAATACAACAGTCTTTAAAATTATGAGCATCACAGAATATTGCTCGCACAGGGTTATTCATACGAAGAGTGACAAAAACGTCATGCGCGCTCTTTCTGGCATACGTAAAATAATTAAGATGGAGGCACATCGATTTTTATCGTTTTCTCGGGGGTTGCATGCAAGGCCTACAGAAGTGCTATTTGTGAATTGTGTGATTTAAATTCATGATCGAATCATGCATAATTAATTTGACATTTTCTACTGCTGATTTGAATGTGACACTTTCAAAAATAGTACTAGAGATGCCCCGGAGAGAAAGAACTTTAAATACGTCTTCATATGAAATTATGAAATGCATTAAAACAATGAACCTTCTAATGTATGCACATTACGATAGCAAAACGATACTAACTCGCGTTTGTGTATGAAACCAACAACCTATTTCAGTAGAACAAGTTTAAAATAAACACATTTTGAACACAGTACCGCTTTCATTTATTCAACAAAAGGTTGTTCTAGTTACATTCTGTCTGTATCACGTTCGTTGGTTTCATCGTTTTAGTTTGTCTGTAACAAACACTAATTCTATCATTCATATGAGTTTCAATTGAATTCGCTTCGCTTCTGAGTTTTTACTCACTCACGTCTGATTGAATATTGGGATACATTGAATGTGAATGAATCCTAACTTGAACCCTACGGGTAGTACTAGTATTTATTCTGTGCCCTAGCTTGGTTTTGTCTCTGAGTGCTTTTAGTGTAAAAGGAATAAAGAGAAAACAGTTATGTGGCGGTGCTTTTATCAGATGAATTTCTAAAACACGATTGACACTTCAGTACTGGTTTTCCATCCAGATTATCTAAGAGAATATTGCCTCTAGCTCGCTCCATACAAAGTTTTTATGGAGATTTATAAGAACCCATTAAATTAAGTAAATTAATTTTTTAATCTCGATTGAGTAAATTTTTTGTGCCTATGGTTTGTCAGATTCTCGTTAAAATTTATATTTTCAACAGATACATCTTTTGAAATTATGATGATTTGATGTGGCTCACAGATTTTCATAGAAATTTTTAATTAATCCTAGTATTGAAACCATAAACTTAATATACTTACGGTAGTAATATTAAGTTTATGATTGAAACTATACAATTTTAACGGAAGTCTGAAAAACCACAGGCATAGATAATAGTTTCTAGATTGCGTTTTAAAATTTACTTTGAAAGTAGTTAGTTTTGAAAAATTTAGTATTGAAAATAGAATCTAACTTCTGTTGTTTTGTAAAAGTCCTTGTAACTAGAAGATACATGAGTAACTTTGATTAAATTAAAATGGCGGAAGATAGGTGACGTTCTTACGCACGGCGACACATCAAGCTACACAAAACCAACATAAGCTTGCCGCGCGACGTACTCGACCTGCGCGCGGCCAGCTTATGTTGGTTTTGTATAGCTTGATGTGTCGCCGTGTGTACTTACGAGTATAAAATAATGCGTGTGATTTGCTTCTTTCTTTTTGAATGATTTGTAAAACGAGTTTTAGGCACGCGAAGGCATTGTGGTATCTTTATCCCACCTAAAATAAAAAAGTATATCAATCACGCAATGCCGCATTAAGCAAATTAGGCGAAGGGGCCTAATTTATGCGGTCCATGCGCTATATGCTAGTCACATATCTTGCCATTTTAATTTAATCAAAGATGAGTTATAAAAAAATCATATAGACGCACAAGTATAATTCTTTTAGGTAGGTATATTCCAGTCCAGTGAGTTTCAAAGCGGTAGCCGCACTACCTGCAGTGGTTTAGTATAAATAAAATAGAACTTGAAGTTTGTATGTAACTTTTCGCTTTAAGTTCCCTTCAAGTTGGACACAAGTTTTCAAGAATAACTTACTATCATGGTGCATTTATATTTCACCGGCGAAGTAACATGAACTTCTAACCACTACACTAGGGTTTTAGAGGGAAAAAAAGTAGTTTCTTAAATTGTTTAAATTTTTTTTTAATTTGTATTTGCAGTAATTATAGTTATAGAAGACAAATTAAATGACATAAGACGAGTATACAATTACGAGTGCAATGCAACATCATATTTTACACCTGTACTCCATTCCAAATAACAACGAAATTTTAAGGCTATTTTGCATTACAGAAACAGAGATTTGAAACACTTACTCTCACTTATTCTTATAACAGGTTTTGTACCGTCCAAGATATGTCGGATAGTATATCTTTGTGATAAATAAATTACATTTTGTAATCAAATTTGGCCTAAAAGCTAAATAGGAAATCGCAAAGTCTTGTCTTCCTTATTTAGAATGAATTTTAAAAACGCCGAAACGTGTACTTATTATTATTTAAGCCATTTATTTCCTTAATAACCATTTTTACAAAATTATTTAAATAAATTTCATGCATATTACAATACAATTTTCAGTATACAATTTCAATAATTTTTAAATTTTTGCTTGTGATATTAAGTACATTTAAAATTGTTATTTAATTATCAATTCTTACATGCAATATAATTCATTTTTTTCATTTTTATCTTAAATATCTATTATATAATTTTTAATATACATGTATTTTTTTTCTTTCTAGTTATAAAGGACCTCTCCATAGAGTATAGGCCTCCTCCAATTCCTTCCAAGTTTCTCTATCTTTTGCTGTATTGATCCAGTTATCTCCTGCTACTTCTCTGATTTCATCTGCCCATCGTTATAGCGGTCTACCTCTTGCTCGTTTTCCAGGTGGTCCGGTCCAGGTTGTTGTTTTTTTAGTCCATTTTTCTTTACTCATACGCGCGACATGGCCCGCCCATTTCCATTTTATTTTCTGGCAGTGTTTTAGAGCATCTATAGAAAATGTGTACTTAGAAGTTAGAAATTCATGTCACTTCGCCCCTTAGAGAAATTACGCGCTGTGTTTCGCCCTCGATTTGTAAGTTCCGCGTGTTTGAATTCAACTGTTTCTTATTTTAACAAAATATTTGGCATTCCTCGTGTGTTTTGTCTTGCACTCAATTTCTTTCTAATAGAGTTTGTTATCGCACTGCGCTAAAGTTAATATTATAGTGCAGCATATCGCAGCAAGGTCATAAATTCAGAGGTTTGAATTTTTACATTTATCTATTGTTCTGGTGTTGTTCTGTGAGCAAAGTATCAAAATCGTTTTGGTTACAAACATAGGTAACTCTTCTTTTTAACGGTCTCCAGGGTAAATAACTGAGCTTCCAATATTTCAGCAGTTTCACAGCTGCCATGATCACGGGATGGGTCATCTCGTATCTCTTAGTCACATCATACGATATCTACAGGAAGAAATAGATTGGTATAAGCTATGTAAGGATCCAAACGGTATAGAAAAAAGATTTATTTCATTTTCATACACGCTCCATACGTTTTGTGAAAATTCTTTGGCGACCTCAAAAATATACCTAGGTACATCTGCAGTGACTTCATCGATTATAATAATGTGTTTTTTTTTTCAATAGAACTCTGCGGCCATAGTATGATCCGATAAGGCTATATCACGCCTTTTATCTCTTTCGTTCGCGCGCAAATAGAAAGAGACCTAAGTTACAGTCGATAGCGCTAAATCACGCTGCCATAACTACGGCCGCCGTTGCTTGGTATAGTCATTCTATTAACACGTTCCGGGACAGTGAACGAGACACAATAGAACTTTTATTGTTATCACGGCTATAGGCGGTCACTGTCCCGGAACGTGTTAAAATAGTACTTTTTTAAAATACGAGCGTTAACCCGCGACTTCGTCCGCACAAATTATATACCAGATTTTAAGTCAGATCATAAGCTATTAAACAAAAAAAGTTTCATCAAAATCGGTTCAGTAGTTTTTGCGTGATACTCGTTCAAACAAACAAACAAACACTCAAACAAACAGACAGACAAAAAATCCAAAAATTGATGAAATGGAATCAGGGACACCTAAAAACCATATAGTAACTTTTTTTTTGTTAATATCTTCAATGTACAGACAAACTTCCTGTTACAGTTTTATAATAGTATATAGATAAACGAACTAAGTTGAATCGTTATCGTCTCTCAAAATATGTAACACAATTTAACAAATGATATCAGAAGAGGTAGTTGACAATATGCTAAAGCGATAAACTCATAGGCCACTCAAAATGATCTACTAAACGTAGAACCCACATGAGATAACCGTGCGATGAATTTAAGCCGCCTCTTGCCTCCATAAAGCCCTGTCCCTAAGGACCGCTATAAAATGAACGGTTCCTTTAAGATACTACAAGCGATAAATTTTGAAATGGCACAATCAAAGTTTAAGGACACTGAATGTATATGTCAATAATCATGAACAACATGTCATCCCGTGATCATGGCAGTTGTAACACTACCGAAATAGCGGGCACTACAAAAAAGCGGTAAGAACGCGTAAAAATGTTTAATTCTAGATTAAATAATAACTGCGTAACTCTCAAAAACTGAACCATGAACAAAGCATGCGTTTCTTGTGATGCGTTGCTTCTGCCTTTTCAAACAATTGGCATAAGAGACATCCAACGAAATCTAGAGACACTATCACTGTAATTATTCAATTTAGGTTATTTCAAGCATAATTCGAAAAATCTGAATTTATTTTCGAGAATTGCAGTCAGGAAATAGAGGAATTTAATATTAAAAGGAATTTTATTTTTGATCGACCTGAAAACCTGTAGGCCTCGCATGCCACCCCCGAGAAAACGATAAAAATCAAGATGTGCCTCCATCTTTATTATTTTACGTATGACAGAAAGAGCGCGGATGACGTTTTCTCGTTTAAACGCTTTGTCGTGGGTGGCATGCTAGCCGTGCTGAACTTTGTCCCTTACGCCAATTGAGTTTAAGAGTCGTTTTGTACGTTCCTTTTTATAGCCTAGTTCTAATCGTAGTTTTATGTGCCCAATAATGATTATGGTTGATTTAAATTATTATTACTTTAAGAATTCGCGTTTTACCGTATGGTTATAATATACCTTCAACCGAATGCGTTAACAATAATCGTGTAAGGATGTACACAGGTATGAAAATTATTACATAAATAAACGGTAAAAAGTATACATTTATATCATGGTGATACGTTATAAACTTTGTGTTTGATGTTCTAAAAGTAGGTAATTCGTTTCTGAAAGGATCAACAAAATAAATAATTGTTAATAAAAAACATGTTCAGGACATCAATATAAAAGATCTAATCAGCAAATAGATACGGTACAAGAATCAAAGCTAAAACTCTGTGGTAGTACGGCTTCGTTAGGCAATGTGTTAGATATTAATTAAGTCTTTGGTAAGCGAAACTATAATATTAGTTAATATTAGCAGTTCAGATATTATTCTGTTGGTACAAGATTATTGGCATTTGATATAATTGAGTAACTGAAGACTGATTATACATGACCGTAACATAATACCGCACGATGTGGCTAAATGAAATGGTACTAATGGTAACCATATCATTTAAGAGCCAATTTGAGCCTAGAAATAAAAAAATTACGTCACTAATAGCCCCAAATTTAAATTTTTGCATTTATCTCGTTAAAAAAACCTGATGGTACATTTTTTGCACATTTTTCAGGCTTTGTACATACGCACTTCAAACACGGAGTAAATATTGCTGTCTACTAAGAATCCTTTGAAAAATACATTTGTATTTTCTAAGGGTCGATTCACACCAGAAGAGCATCGAAGAGTATTTCCTGGCAGCGGCAATCTTATCACTAGAATCGGTCATATTAAATAAAAGAGAAAAAAAAAATTAAAATAAAAAAAAATCGAATGAATATTAATTTTTTTTTTATTTCTATGGCTATTTAGTGTTCAAAAGTAAATATTGTTAAATCTGATTAAAATGAGGGCATTGGTATTATTATTATTAAGTTAAAATTCAACCTGGGAGATACAATTCTGATTTCTACGTTGCGTAGCATTTTTCTTCAGATTTTATTTTTGACACGAAATAATAAATAAATAAAAATATATTTATTCATCAGAAAGATACAACAATGGTGGCGGTTAAAGTTTAAAAATCCCATAGCTACATAATTACTTCCCACCCCTCCTAACGAAACTCCGTAAATTGACTGGGCTATTATTATCCCACAATGCGCATTGCGCAATAGATGTGCATCCCTGGTGCGCAGGGTACGTGGTAGCTCATCATCAACATCATCCTGAACATGATCGCTAGCAGGCTGGACTACTCCGCCAATTGAAACAACAAACCATTTTATTACTTAAAATTGTATTTAAAAAAAGGCATCTGAAACCAATTTGAAAATAGTTTTCACATACATCGATCAGTGTCACCGATAGTAGGTTAGAATTTTGTCATGAATCATGATATATTACTGGTCTAAAGACAGAAATTATGATTGGATTGCCTGGCACAAAATTCAATGTACCTACCTAAAGTAATAAAATTCAAGTTTGTCTTTTGTGTGTGGACATGTGCAGTGTTTAAAAAAAACTTCGACTTCGTCCGCACTAATTATATACCAGATTTTAAATCAAATCATAAGCTATCAAACAAAAAAAATTTCATCAAAATCGGTTCAGTAGTTTTTGCGTGATGCTCGTTCAAACAAACACACAAACAGGCAGACAAAAAATCCAAAAATTGGTGATATGGTATCAGGGACACCTAAAAACCATATCGAGACTTTTTTTTGTTAATATCTTCAATGTACAGACACACTTCTGTTACAGTTTAATAATAGTTTAGATTACTATACACATACTTAGAAGATAGATTTTTGTTTAAAACTTAAAATTGGGGTCTATGTTTGTGCGTTCGTAACCGAGAATATAACTACATACGGAAAACACGACCCCCCCCCCCCCCCCTGCCACCAAAATGTATGAAGCAGCCGATTTCATTTTTCGCGATTTCAATGTTAGTCCCGTAGTTAAAGTTGTTTAATTTGATAGTCTAAAGTACCCTGTAAAGGATGAACGCATTTAAGTGTACACCATGTAGCCCAGTCATTTTACGGAGTTTTGTTAGGAGGGGTGGGGAATAAATTATTAATATTATATTAAACTGTAACTGGCTCCATTTAGTGCCAAAAAGACTATCTGAAAACATATTTACAACATAGAAATCAAAATTGTATCTCCTAGAAGGCTTTTAAATTAATAATATTAATACCAATGCGCTCATTTTAATTAGATTTAATAATATACATTATTTTTGAGCAATAAAATAGTCACTGAAATTGAAAAAATGAGATTTCCAATAGAAAATACTTATGTATTTTTCAAAGCTTCTAAGTAGACAAAAATATTAACACCATGTTTGAAGTATGTATAATGGTAAAGCCTTAAAAGCTTGCAAAAAAAAAAATCCATTCGTTTTTTTTAGAACGAGATAAATGCTAAATTTAAAATTTGGGGTTGTTGCTGACGTGATATTTTTTTAATTATGGTTCATTTCTAAGCTTACATTGGCTCTTAAATATTATACCGGAAAAAAAATCTATTATTAATTAGTCCCGGCGTAAACCGTAAAATGACTGGGCTACTGTATAAGAGCACGGCTAGTAACACCATTATGATACTTATGATCAATAATTTTAATAATTCGTTTTTCTCGTTTCTTCCTACCATAACCAAGTACATTTAATTAAAAATTTAATATTCAGTGGGTTGGAAAACGTTTTACGGATTTTAAGTCTGATAGTAATTTTTTTATGACTGCCGTATATTTGTATTCGCTATTTTTAAATGAGTGACGAAAAAAAATGTATTTTGATTGCCATTCATAAACACATCTACGACACAGTACAGTACTTATGTAGGTATTTACTTATATTGTATATATTTTCATAATAAAAAGAATGAAAAGGAAGACAAGTAAAAAAGGAAAAAAAAGAAAAAAATAAAGACATAGATTTCAGGTGACGGGACTTGCACCATTTTAGTTGTGATAAGACATTTTTTTATTATTTTTGTGAATTTAATTAACGATAAAAAAAATTAAAAATCTACCACAATACTTTTTCAATATAAACGCACATTGCCATTTGTACATGTCTACTTTAATTGTTTTTCTGTGCTATTATTGTGATCAATAAAGAGTTACAAACATAAATAAATAAATTGGTCTTTTTTTATTGTATTAGTGACCAAGTGGTCAAAGAGGAAAAATTCTATATCTTATAACTATTATAAAACTGTAACAGAACACATAAGTGTGTGTGTACATTGATAATATTTACATAATAAAAAATATTACGATATGGTTAGATTAGTAGTAAAGTTTTAGGTATATTGAACTCCAAATCAACCTTTTTTAGAATTTTTGTCAGTCTGTTAGTTTGTATGTATGTTTGTAACAGCATCACGCAAAAACTACTGAACGGATTTTGATGAAACTTTTTTTGTTTAATAGCTTATGATCTTACTTCTAATCTGGTATATAATTTGTGCGGACGAAGTCTCGGGTAAACTCCAGTAACAAAATATTTTCGAAAATCACTGTAATATCGGAAAATAGTGAATTTTCAATTGTAGTCTAGTAAAAATAATCCTGTAAATAGACGAAAACTAAAACAAAAGTTAGTGCACAAACTAAAACATTGAAACACAAAACATTCCAACTAAACTCTACGAACCAGTTGAAAGTTCATAGAAAATGATTTGTGTTCCATTAATTAAACTTTAAGTGAAATAGCCTTCGAGTTAGGAAACTAGAAGATGTTCAGAATTTCATTCTACCCCAACCGTACCTACTTATAATTTGTGACGAACTCGAAACTTAATTACTTGCGAATAAAGTTGGTTTTCTAACGAATAAAGTTTAATTAGTTATAACTGGCAGGTAATTTCGGTTATCTTAATTGTTAACTTACATGTTGTAAAAGTTGTGTAAAACCAAACCCCGCTGGTGTGAAGGTGTGTTCTTCTATAAGACTTCTGATGTACCTTTGACTACTTATATAAGGACTAGTTACGCGTGTTCTACTAACAAACATTTCTTCCACTTTTTACGGGGGGCGAGGTAACATGAAATCTGCAACTTTGGATTTTATTCCCCATAACTTTAGATTCTAATTTTGATTGTTAAAAATCATTAAAATAGTCTCGTGTGAACCCCAAACGTTCTAAGTTCGTAGTTATTATTTCGCAATTATAGGCTATCTCGTTTAGTAATAAGGTATAAAATTGAGTGTAAATGCCCATGATCAATTGTTCTTATACCGTGGTAGAGGGGAAATTCTACCGCAAGGCTGGTCCTTATAATAAATAGTCAAAGAAGTTATCTGATATTTGGAACAAATACAGGATGTTACAAAATACCTTAGTAATATTTAAAAGGATGGTTTAGATCATCAAACTGAACAACTTTAACTATGGAGATAAAGTCGAAAAAAATCTGCTGTCCCATTCATTTGCGCTGAGTAGATACTGCAGTTTTGTATGACATTGGATTTTAAATCGAATTTGGTAGTAAGACTAATTACAGTAACAAAAACAGAATTGTGGTAGTTAAGATGAAATTATTGTTTTTTGACCAGACCCTATTTTGGAAGAAACAAGTTTTATTGTTAAGTATGAAAAATAATCTATATACAGAATGTAAAATTAAATGGGACATTTACTTGAAGGGGTTTTTCAGACCATCAAACTGAACAACTTTTACCATAGGACTAACACTGCAATCATGAAAAAAATATTCTGCTGTCCTACACAAAACTGCAAACATAAGTCGACTGAAATATATGGGACAGCTGTTTTTTCTTCGCGATTTTGATATTGGTCCCAAGTTATTCAGTTTGATGGTCTGAAGCACCCCTTTAAGTAAGTTTCCCATTTAATTTTACACCCTATATAAATGCTAGTAGAGATCTAGCTAGGTCGCGATATCTCTAGATCCTAAGTCTAGATCTGATGAACAGAGAATTTATTTCAATATTCAGTTTCGGATAAAGATTTTGTTCTCTGATATCCGTTAAATTCGGTTACGGACACGAACCTTCAAAACACCTCTTATTATTCAGGATCAATAAAGAGAGAAATTCATTCTTGAATTATTGAGGAAAATTTGATGTTATTTGCAAAATATTAAGGAACCGAGCCTACAGTGCTACCGTAAATTGTATTTTTTAAATTTCTTTATATTTCCAAAAACCAAGAATATCACATTATGGTCACTGTTGATTTTCAATTTATTGGGTCACTAACTACGGATTTGTTTTCATAATTTTGTTTTGTTATTATCTTTATAGCCCAGTCATTTTACGGTTGGAGCCGGGACTAATTAGTAATTAAATTTTTTTTTCGGTATAGTATTTAAGAACCAATTTGAGCTTAGAAATGTACCAAAATTAAAAAAAAATCCCGTCAGCGACAGTTCCAAATTTAAAATTTAGCTATTATCTCGTTAAAAAAAACCTGTTGGTATTTTTTAATGCATATCATTATGGCAAATATGGCATTACGATTATACATACTTCAAACATGGTGTAAATATTTTTGTCTACTTAGAAGGTTTTGAAAAATATATTCGTATTTTCTCATAAAAACTCATTTTTCAAATTTCAGTGACTATTTTATTGCTCAAAAATAATGTATATTGTTAAATCTAATTGAAATGGGTACATTAGTATTAATATTATTAATTTAAAAGCCTTCTGGGACTCACAATTTTGATTTCTATGTTGCGTAGTCTAGTTTTGTTTTAATACGTTTTCAGATAGTCTTTTTGTCACTAAATGGTGCCGGTAAAAGTCCAATTAATAATTACTCCCTACCCCGCCTAACAAAACTCCGTAAAATGACTGGGCTATTTATTATATATTTAATTTTTATTTTTAAATAGGTTTAAACGATAATAACTACAAGCATAAAATATAATATTACATAATGTTTTGATAAATTGACAACAATGTTACATTCTTGTTTTTTTTTTAAATTGTATAATTGTTTAGTAATTAAAAGAATACGATTGAGGGCAGCCACTACAGGGCGTTAGGGTAAACAGTTGCATTACTTTAAGGGGCGGTTGTACCCATGATACTGATCAACTTTCCCTAAGAAACATTATAGGAAATTCGTAAAAATATTTTTGAACTTCTCATACTAAATACAATCAGCTGATCAACTTTAGAATGAAAAGTCGATTTTTTTTTGCGAATTTCCTATAGGTTTCTTTGGGAAAGTTGTTCAGTATCATGTTTACAATGATGCAACTGTTTACCATAACGCCCTGTATAGACTCGGTACCCTCTTTTACGTACAATCTCAAGGCGCATTGTAATAAGATTGTAATGGCTTCCAGAATTTGCGTTTTGAAATACGTTCGCTGCTTTATTACTTTAAGAAGCTTTTCACTGAGCTTAATATAACGTGATAATTGCGTTATGGTATTAAATTTGAAAATTTTGCTAATGACAAGACATTGTTGTTTAGAATATTTATGTACCTACTTCCTTCTAAACAACTTTCTCTATGGGAATGAGACCAACATTGAACACAAAAAATCAACTGTTTCATAAAAACCGTCAGTGGCGGCTCAACCAAAATGTATGAATCAGCAAAGTTTTTTTCTCACAATTTCGATGATGGCCTCATAGAGAAAGTTGTTCAATTTGATGGTCTGATAATCCTCTGAAAACACCGTCAGCATATTAAGAGGGACACTGTATATAGGGTGGAATTGATATCATTAGCATCCTTTTAAACTAAGAGTCTGCCCATCACACTGAACAAATTTTACTATGGGAGCAAACCGATCAGAGCACAAAAAAATCTGCTGTTTCATACTAAATTGCAACGCTTACTCAACTCAAATTAAAAACTTAATGATATCAATTTCACCCTGTATATATATATTTTTAATTTACCTGCAAGGGTTCTAACCACTCGACTGCCAAGGTATTGCATGTATGTTGGTATGTAAATTTTTCCCCGGTGCACATTGGCCTCGAAATCAGAATATATTGGAAATGGAGAACATGGTCGATTATTCACACATGGTCGTAAAGTAATGTGCATTTCATCGTCCCAAACTAATTCAATATACCCACATCTACTTTACCAAATTTCGCGATGGGATTTATACAAAAATGTTAAATCTTATGCGAAGAAGAATAATGGTAAGAAACGTTTTGTGTCTAAAAGGAAAAAGTGAACAGAAGTAGGTTATTGATCAAACCAAAATCAAACTGATAAGAAATAAACAACTGAAACCTCCTGCTCCTAACCAAAGCATAACTATGCTCACAACTATATCCCCTTAGGGGAAGTAAGAGTTATTTAATTACATATATGTCTTTCCTTATTCTAACAAGTGTGACAGGTAATGAGCCAGTTGTAACTTTTAATGAACAGGTGGCTAGGTGGACACAATACACGCCTCCAAGTTGAAGCGAGACCCAGAAGATTAAGGGGACAGCGAGTCTTTTGTCCTGCCCTCAATTGTATTTTTTTATATTTCTAAACAATTAAACAACATTTCCAAAAAAAAGAATATCATATTGTAGTCATTTTTTATCGAAACATTACGGATTTGTACAAATATGAAAAAAAAAATCCACAGTGACCCGATAAATTGAAAATCAGCAATGACTAGAATTCTTGTTTTTTCAGAAATGTTGTTTAATCTTATAAAAAATATGATTGAGGGCAGTAGAGGGCAGAGTACCGAACCTATTAACACGTTCCAGGACAGTGCACTATAGCCGTGATAACAATAAAAGTTCTATTGTGTCTCGTTCACTGTCCCGGAACGTGTTAAGGTTCGGTACCCTCTTAACAAAATTTAGCATTAAAAACCGCCTTCAAAAAAACTAAAAAGTTAAAAAATAATATTGCAGCCGATGACTTTTTCGTTCGCATCATAAGAACATTGATTGGTTTTACCGAAGGCGCTGTCAAACCGGTTCGATTCGCGACAGGGCTTAAGTTAGTTTTTTGCCTTGGCTTGACACCGACTTAAAACAAATTAATGTTCTTATGATGCGAATGAAAAAGTCATCGGCTGCAATATATTTTTTTAACTTTTTAGTTTTTTTGAAGGCGGTTTTAATTTTTTGATAAAATTTTGTTTATTTCACACTTTTCAGTGGTAAATTCATTAGTTCAATTTAATAGTAGTGCTTTAAATTTACAAAAAACACTAGCCGGCACTACGATTTTCAAAGGTTCCCCTTGATTTCTCTGGTTTCCTTATCATGGTACCACCCTTGGAATATCTTCTTTCCAACAAAAAAAAACATCAAAATCGGTTCATAAACGACGAAATTATCCGCGAACACACATAAAAAAAATATCGAATTGAGAAACCTCCTCCTTTTTTGAAGTCGGTTAAAAATTGAAACCTGAGTTATAAGATTATTAAGTCAGGTATATTCAGGGTTGCATGATGCGCCGACCCCAAATAATGGGATAAGGGTAGGAAGAAGAGAGAGATTCAGGATTGCAAGAAGTACGTCAATTCTTTTAAATGACACGCGCAATAGATTCTTAAAATGTTCTTACTTTGACGTAGGTATGATGTCATATATATTTTGTGCACAAAAGTATGAACATTTCAGCATATGATATCACACAGAACATATTTACAAAGTGGCAGTAAAAAGGAGCCTTTTTACAGCACAATGTATAAAAACACTAAAAAATATGTTTTCTTTTTAAAACCACTTAAAATATAAAGCATTGCGTGACTTTGAATATGTTATACCATAAAATGTTTCTGTGTAACTATAAAAACGTTGACATTAGGTTGTCCCATTAAAATTTTAGTGTATTTCTATAACTTCACATTGACCAATTTATCTTTCTATAGAGTATTCGAGAGTAGCTCGAATTTTACAAGCTTAGTAAAATACTTAATTCGACAAGCCTATTAACACCTATATCAAAAACAGCAAAAACTTTTAACAAACCTTTGAAACGCAGTTTTATGTCAAGGCAACTTATTTAGAATTTTAACTAAACGAGATACGATATTTTTCTCCTTCTTGTCCTCAATAAAGTCACTGATAATGTTATGTACAAGAGTGTTTCGAATGGAATGCTAATCGAGCAATACTTCGCCGGAGACCATGTTAAATTGAAAAAAAAAAGATATTCCGGTTACATTATTGCCCAAGATAAAATACGGAACTTGAATACGAAATTGGTAGAGAAAATAAAAATATATTGGGAATGGAAAATGTGACCTTTTGGTTGATGAAAAGTTGTTTGTTTGTTTTATTTGTTCAGACAGTTTGTCAAAGCCCACGCTGTGTTTAAACTTGTGTTGTTATTCAAAATATGCCAATTATTTCCGCTATTTATATTAAAGTAAGGCGTAGGCGGCTATTGAACGAGCCCAACCACATTTTATTAATAAAATCCATCTCGAGTATTTAATAGTCTATTTCGAAGCTTATATTTTTAATCAACGGTTATTTTGAACTTTCCTTTGAAGTAATTGACTAAATTATCTTGGTACGTACCTTTGCTTATTTATTTAAAAGGAAATCTGCCTACATACGAATATAAGATCATTCCTTTGTAGCTATGAATATGGTACTAGTTTCAAATCCTCTTCGTTCTGTTTATTTCAACATTCGCATCTCATCTGCATGCAGCTGTTTTCATGTATCTCTTTGACGGGATTCCGGAGTCACAGATCATTGCTGTTACATATCACCATTTCATATACCCAGAGTTAGAAATAACCAACTAGATTACTTTAGACTTCGAAGAGCCTTCAATTTTAAGCTGTAGTATACGGAATTAAGGTCCGATACATTTTGTCGAAGGGTCCTTAGAAGGACCGTTTTTATGTTGCATTATTTTTTAGTATGGGAATTGGAGGAAAACCTGGGAGTCTCAGGAGAACAGGTTCAGCTTGCCAAGAAGAGTCAGAATCCTTTAGCCTTCTTCACTGTTACAGTTGTTTACCCGAGCAACGGTTCTTCACTGTAACCGTTGCTCGGGGTGGACCGCAAGGAGGTAGATTCGGACAGCTTGCCATCGCAAAGATGCTGTCGGGATTCAGGGAGCACCGCAGGTTTTGGGTCTCCCTTAACAGGAACCGTACAGGGGTAGCTCGGTGCAACAGCAACATGTACAAATGGGGCATCAGGATGTCCCCAGAGTGTGACTGTGGAGCGCCGGAACAAACGGTACGTTGTAGAGGAGTTTTCTAAAAGAAGTTTCGAGGGGGGTTTAGGGGATATTATATATGGAAACTAACGCCAGAAGCCAAGATTTGGCTCCAAAATTTTGATATAGATTTGTAATTAGATTTTATGCATAAATTCTTTGTTTTGTATTTATTGTTCTTCTAGATTGGTGGAAATAAAAGTCATAGGCAAATAATAATAACTAGATTACTAGAGGAAAAACATACCTTTGGAAAGTCTTCGGTATCCGTCCGTTCGTAATCACTACCAACTGTTTCATGCATAGATAGGTATTTTCCCCCTCAAACTATTAGACGTAGATAGACATAAAGCACAAAGATAGATGGGAAGTTCTGGCTACCATCACTGCTCGATTAATGTCTTAGAAGTCTATCGATGAACAATATTCGATGAAGAGACAATCGAAGTGGTGACTTTCGCAGTAACATAGTAGATTTATTATAGTAAAGTAGGACTCCTAGTAAAGTTTATTTAAAATTTAATGTTTTTTAAGTGACTGTTAAATAATCTTCAAATTTATTAAGGGAATAAAATAGTAAAAGCATAAACAAAACTTACCCTAAACTTAAGCCATTCTAAGCATTCTAAACTACAAATTTTACTAATTCTACTTAGTCGAAAAGCCCGCTCCAGGTCATACCTGGCCCGAAGGTGCCCATTATCGCTATGATATGCGTTGGGCCAGGTATGACCCAGCACGAGGACCGTTTGTGACTGTTTGTTTGTTTCTTCAATAAATAAATAAAATAAAGTTAGTCACATAGCGACTCAAACCGCTCATGGCCGCGACAAGGTCATGGGTATCACAACCGTAGACAAATGTAATTTATTCATATTTTTATGTCATTCAATTACCCCTTAATAAATAAAATTTGACATAAAACGCATCTCGTCTGGAATTTTATCGAATTTTGATGGGGGTGTGTTATAAACCCGAAGACTGAATAGCTTTATTTAAAACCCACTCACAGTAAAATTTTCCATTAATGCAAAAATTACTTTTTAAGTGGATTTTGTGATCATTCGAAAATAAGTGAAAATTTTTACAACTTTTAACATATTCTGGTTTATTTATAGGTAAAGCAGTGTAGTGCAACTAAGTAGGTAACTAGATGATGTCCGTGGCTTTACTCGAATAGAACTCCTATCATATTCGAAGTAAAAAGTAAGAGTAGCCCAATAAATTATGTATGTTCTTACATTCTTGATCCAATATTAACCAAGCATAATGCTTTGATTTGCTGTGCCGTGTGGTGTCTGCTATGAATAGCACCATCCCATTTCCTCCCGTGGGTGTCGTAAAAGGCGACTAAGAAATCTGCTGAAGGATGGGCAGCAGCATCCTCGGAGTACACACATTGATTCGATCCAACTGCGATCGCCAACCCGCCTGCCAAGCGTGGCGATTATGGCAAATCCCCCCCATTTTGGGGGAGGCTTATGTCCAGCAGTGGACGTTTAGTGGCTGATATGATGATGATGATCAATGCTTTGGTCCAAAAATGCTGAGACGGACAAGTTCTATCATAATAATATAGCTTTAGCTAATTTTATCGTAAATGTATGAAAAGGCAGATTTTTTGATCCGAAAATAACACTAAGGATAATATGACCCTACAGCTTTGGTGCCATAATAATAAATGGTTAGACGGAGAAGTTTTAACAGGACATATCACATTTTGGACGAAAATGAATGATGTCTTTTAACATGTTGTTTGAACAATTTAACCCCAGGCGAACGCGGGTAATGTCATTCATCCGCGTCGAATAACAGTGTTAAAAAAAACGAGTTAGATTTCACAAAAACAATGCGCTTTAAGCATCTTTGAAACCAAATATGGCTGCATAGCCACATAGAGATAGTAAGTACTACGTACACATAGCCGTTGCATCTGACTCCACCTCTGATCGAATCGATCTCCCTTTCCATCAGATAGGAGAGTAAGGACGAGATCATAGAGACCTAGAGAGATGCCAACCAACGCGCTGAGTACGAAACCGAGTGTCGCACAATAGACTAAGAGATAAGTATACTTTTTGCAACCATGAGCTTCAAGGCTGATTCAGTGTTTATGAGGTGTAGAGCATCTCTGTGATGGGGATGGACCAGGTCTACCTGTATATCTCCAGTCGGTTTAGAAGTTACTGATGTTTAAAGGTCAGTAAAAAATTAACGATCAGCTGCAAGGCTGATATTATTATTGTAGTGTGCACTATAGCTATGTGAACAGTACAAAAACTAACATGAACTGTCAGTCGGTTTAGGAGATACAGCCGTTCAAAGGTCAGACCTTTGAACGCCTGTATCTCCTAAACCGACTGATGAACCATGTCAGTTTGAGTACTGTTCACATAGCTACAGTGCACACTACAATAATATGATACGATAAGTATACTTATCTCTTAGTCTATAACTACCAGTACCACGCGATAGAAAGTATTTTGTTAGCTTGAATGTGCTCATTATCCATTGCGGTATCAGAACTCAACGTTCGAATAATCTTTAGTACTACGCAAGCATTGTAAACTATTAACACATAATATCTCGACTGACTTTCAGCCTCGATAATATATTGAATCCTTACTGTCGCGAGCAATGTGTTCCGTTTTTGCGCATATTGCTGCGACACTTACCCTGCCCCGATTTCACATCTCTTTGTGATCTGTGGACGAGATAGCGTATCTGTGCGCTTAGTTTAGTTTACTTTGTGCGTTTAGCGCGTTTTGCTCTTCAAAATATCCTGATTTCGTTCTATAAAGATTATCAGTAAAGGTACCTTAGTAGGAATCGACTAGGAATCCATCTTAGACTTAAATTATATTAAACAGCATAAGCATAAGCAAATGCTCTAGACTATATTCCCCAAGGGGGTAGTCAAACAGAATATCCACGTTTCACTAGTAGTACCGAAACTCTGTCCAGTGTGACGGGGAGTGAGCCCGTCGCCAATTGTAATGGACAGTAGATACGATACAGGGTGAAATTGATATCATTAGCATCCTTTTAAACTAAGAGTCTACCCATCAAACTGAACCACTTTTACTATGGGAGCAAACCGAACTGAGCAAATAAAAAATCAGCTGTTCCATACTAAACTGCAATGTCGACGCGCGAGTTCGCGAAACAAATGTATGCAACAGCAGATTTTTCTTGTTGCTCCGATCGTTTTGCTCACAGAACATAATAGAAGGGGTTAGAAGTGCGAAATAGGCGAGGAACGTGTTGCCACAGGTTATGCAATGATTTGCATAACACCATAAGGCGTGCGACGTGGTGCGAGCGAGAGGGCATGAGTAATTGTAGCAGCGTGAGCGGGAAGACAAGTGGCGACAGCCGTCTCTGAAACAAAAGCGCTACTTTTCATTTCTAACTTTTCATATTTTCTTATAATATTCTGTGGTTTTGCTGCCATAGTAAAAGTTGTTCATTTTAATAGGTATACTCTTAGTTTAAAAGAATGCTAATGATATCAATTTCACCCTGTATATGCCTCGAAATTGAAGCTTGCCGGTTTCCTTACGATGTTTTCCATCACCAAAAAGCCTGTGGTGTTACAAATCGTACATAAATTCCGTAAAACTCATTGGTACGAGTCGGCCTGGACGGGGATCAAACCATCGCCTCCTGCACGGCAGGCAAGTTTACTCGCCACTGGACCATCACGGCTTTATATTAAACAGATCATCTAAACTATTATAAAACTTTAACAGATGTGTGTCTGTACATTGAAGATATTAACAAAAAAAAGTTACGATATAGTTTTTAGGTGTCCCTGATTCCATATCACAAATTTTTGAATTGTTTGTCTGTTTGTTTGTTTGAACGAGCATCACGCAAAAACTACTGAATCGATTTTGACGAAACTTTTTTTGTTTGATATCATCTGACTTAAAATCTGGTATATAATTTGTGCGGACGAAGTCGCGGATTAACTCTAGTAATAATATATAATAGATCACAAACATCCATAACTTGGGCCCAAATATTCGTATTCATTACACAAATATTTGCCCCTTTCAGAATTCAAAGAGGAATCTTTCATTTCAGTCGGTTTTCCACGTGCGCGTGCGGTCGGAATTTTTTTCAGTTTTGCATATCATAGTCTTACTCAATAGGTTATTCTGTTTCTAAGTCGAAAACAACGACTTTATTTTAAATCTTTATTTTATCAGGGTAACTCTAAAAAGTGGTTGTATTCTATCCTCTATCCAGGTCGTTAGAGATTAAAGAAGATTAAAGATTATTGTATATTAGATTAATGACGGCCCGGTAGCACAGTCTGTAGTGAACCTGCCTGCTGTGCCGAGGGTCGCGGGTTCGAATCCCGTAAGGGACAAATATTTATATGATGAATATGAATATTTTTGTACCCGAGTCATGGATGTTTGTATCTATATATGTATTCTATATCCTTGTCTAGTCATCATAATATAAGTCCAGGTACTTTAAAATGTGACTACATAATTTGTGTGACAATGTACAAGATATTTATTTATTTATTTATTTAATGCTACACGCTACGTGTGTAGCCCTCCATGCTACGCCGTAGCACGTAGCACTCAGCTTCACTCAGCGTACTTTCGAAAAACCAACATAATCAGAGTAAAGTATCAAAAATAACTTGATAAAAATACACGAGAGTTCCGCAGTTGTAGGTATTCAAATCTGAAACCAAAATCAAACACTACATCTGTACCTTTTACTACATTATTATTCTACAAACCTTTCTCGTAGCCAAAAGGCAAGAGGTTAGATAAACAAACCCTACCCGAGCATACACGACAAGAGCCGGTCACGCTCAGAGCAACGACTAAGGTAATAGATGGGTTGATGTCCTGAAAAATTACGGTTATAAGTACAGGGTATAAAAAAACCCTGTTGTAGCCTTAAAGGGTTGCTTCAGGCCATCAACCTGAACAACATTCTCCATGGGACTAATATCAAAATTGCGAAAAGAAAATTCTGCTGTCCAATACATTTCGGTCGAGTTATGTTTGCAGGACTGTATGGAACAGCTGACTTTTTTTTCACGATTTCGATATTGGTCCCATAGAGAATGTTCAAATTAAAGATTGAAAAATTAAGTCTCTGGCGGGACTTGAACCCGCACTCTTCCAAACCGGGGAATTGCGTTATACAATTTCACCACCGAGCCCACTACCCAGAGAACGAAATTTTCAATCTATTGCGTTGTGGGGACTTGCTACAGATGTCTGCAGCCACAAGTTATAGCAAAGATGCCAACAGATGGCGATACCGTCGCTCTCGGAAATGTGCTCCATACATAGACAACGTTCACCGTGAATACGTAACTCGTAACCTACTACAAATAAGGTTCACAATTGAATGCAAGACATACATCGCGGAAGAGAAATAATCACAGAGATTCTATACATATACAACGTCCAACTAAGAACTGTTGGACCACGGCCGGTCCCCAGGCTTCACACATAGCCTGGTGGAAGATCTTCCTTTTTCAATGGAGGAACATTCCCAGTAGCGCCTCCATAGCGTCTTAAGGGGACGTGAGCGCCATCTACTGGAAGTTATCTTTAATTTGATTTGAAATGGCTGGCTGGCACATGGCTGTAACATGTTTAAAATCAATAATATTTGAAATAGAGAATGTTGTTCAGGTGGATGGTCTGAAGCAACCCTTTAAGGCTCCAACAGGGTATTTTTTACACCTTGTATAAATGGCGCTGTACCATAAAGTTACTATACCTTACAGGAGAAGAGGAACTGAAATTTCATTGTCAAATGAAGCCGTTTTTGGGAATTTATCGGCAGGGTAAAAATTCGAGCTCTGTATACAATTGTGAATCTAACGTGAAATTGTTGATTATTTAATGAAATAGTGTTAGGATATTTCACAAAATTATCTACGATTTCACTTTAGACTCTTGGATGTTTATATCTATATATGTATTCTATATCGTTGTCTAGTCATCATCATAATAGTCCAGGTGCTTTAAATGTGACTAGATAATTTGTATGAAAATGTCCAAGATATTTAGTTATTTTATTTAATGCCTGAACTGACCCACTGAACACTTACTGAGGGGATAAAATTGTCCAAAAACACTGTTTCTGTACTCGTCGCAACCTTAAATGTATTTCGTTTATTCAGGGTTAACAGACAAGATCAAATTTAATAATTTAAAACTTTAATTACGATCTGTTTTGAAATGAAAAGTTAAAATCTTTGAATTCAAAGTAATCAACTAAAATTATTTGCAAGTTTTGAACTCAAGAAGTTCATGAGAAAAGAGTTATTAAAGTATAAATTTATTTGAAAGTTCAAATTATTCTTGGTTGCTAAAAAATTAAATCTGTAATCATTTTTTCATCAATTTTTTTCACTTTTCTTATGCAGTATTTTTCTGAACATCATTTGACACATAATTTCACCCTAAAACCTTAAAAGTGATAAAGCGCAGATTATTTAATAGTAACTACCGTAACAGATAGTTACCGAATTCGCCCAACCCGAATTTTCGATAGTTCGAACGCGCGCTTCAGGAAAATAAAATAATAAAATGCGCCTTATGTCAATGAGCGTCGAGGCACCCCATGGTGGAGTCCGGCTGTCAAACGTAACTGTGGTGCAAAAATCAAAATCAAAATCAAAAATTTTTTATTTAAAATAATATCACATAGATAGCTTTTTGACGTCATTTTTTGAGTCTACCACCGCGTCGGAAGGTGTTTCGTTGAGAGAAGATGCGGCCAGAAACTCTACAACACACATCTTTTAAACAAAACAAAATATACAAAGTACAATTAAAATACAATATTGCATTACATAGAGTAACATTGTCAAGACCATACACTTTGGTCATTCAAATAGTCATCGAGTTTATAGTAGCCTTTTTTACAGAGTTTAACATGGGACTTAAACTTTTTGTCTGGCAAGTTTAGAATATCCTCTGGTATCTTATTATAATAGCGTATACAGTGCCCCATGAAAGATGTGTTGACCTTACTCAGTCGAAAATGTGGGGATACTAATTTATTTTTATTTCTTGTATTGTAATTATGAACGTCACTGTTTTTGGGAAAGAGATACAAATTTTTCCGAACGTATAAAGTATTTTCGTAAATATATTGACTGTAGAAAGTCAAGATACTGATATCTTTAAAAAGATCTCGTAGTGAATCTCGACAACACAGATTATAAATGGCTCGAATTGCCCTCTTTTGAAGGATAAATAAAGATCGCCTCAACATCTGCAGCACGGCTCCACAGCAAAATACCATAAGACATGATACTATGGAAGTAGCTGAAGTATACAAGTCTTGCAGTAGCTATATCAGTTAGCTGTCTAATTTTTCGAACCGCATAAGCTGCCGAGCTCAGCCTACCCGCTAGGGTGTTGCTAGGCTATTGCGTAAAGTTGACGATTACAACTAATGGAACTTCTTGCTTGCAATACTTAGATTAAAAAACAATTTGTTTGTTTATTATTCCCAGTCCACAAACATTAGGCAGGTACAATTGAAATAGCTCTTATAAATAGGTTTACAGATAGTTGTAGCAATGTTTGTTATTACATGAAGTCCATGGGACGTAGGTCTAAGACCTTTCTTTGGTTGTTGTAGGTTCTCGGTGTTTTCGACGATATGTTGTGTCTCACTTAAGACGTTATCTAAGAAGGACTATGGTGTGAAACTTTTGGATCACATGTCAAAAATTGAACTCTTACTGACGCACTGATAGTATTCGGCGTGTATATTAGATAATGCCTGGTTAGAGTTTTATTGAAAGCTACGTCTATGGTTCTCTTCGTCTGCGGTCACGCGTGCTTGTGACGTCACTTCATTATACTGAAGAGGTCGTATGTGTGGGTCTCCACTACGCAAACAGGGCCGCAGTAAAAGCTGCCAATTGCATAATATGTGCATAATATGCATGGAGAGAATATAACTAGGATGCAAGTTTTGCAGCGGGACGCAAAACCCGCGCACTTGAAAAATAGGATCATCTGGAGACAAGAAAACTCTATTTGTCTCGCTTACACTTCGAACGTTCAGAATAAGATTCAAGATAGGAACCTTTTATTCATGATTGAAGCTTAACCTATTAACACTTTCTCTACAAAATTTCTAAAAAAATCTGCGATGAATCCACAAATCCTGAATTCACAAATGCTAAAAATGGTTTAGTTCGGTGGTCTGATCCCATCCCATTAAAACCCTTCAAACCAAACCAGTATATCCAAAGTTTTCATTCACGGGAACGAAGAGAGTTGTTCCCGTTACTCCTTTGGGAACCTCAGAATTCTCTATGCCATCAGCTTGTCCATGGCCCAAATCAAATTTTTATTTTTACTTGTGTTTCAATAATTATTCAAACAATGCTGCCAATGTAAATTTCTCGATTTAATTACTTAACCAGGGAAATTCCCCGATTTTCCTCGATTTCTAATCATACATTCCCTATAATATTCGAGAAATAAAGCAATGTTTTAGGTTGTTTGTGTTTATCAAAATTATGTTAACAATTTCTTTGCCTTCTATTTCTATCGAATAAATCTACTTAAATATCTGGAATAACTAAGTTTTTTTGTTATTTATTTTCTTCCAACCTTTTTGCTCTAAGCATAGTCTGATTCTGACCAGATTTTTAACAATCCCTCTTATTTATACATTCTTTTATATTCCATATTGATTTGAATCATTCCCCGCACTCTATACCCTTAATTAGGGATTTGACTGCATCAAATATGTTTTAGTTTTATCTTCTGAGTAAAAAATACGTTTGAAAATAATGTTAAACTTATATTTTCAGTCATAATGTAGCTTGAATACAATTTTTTTATTAATAAAACGATAAACTATAAAAAGTATTGAAACGACGACGAAACACAATGACGTCACTATTCATTCATTCTTCATTCATTATTTAGTACAATTTATTTCATACAAAGCGCGTGTTTTGACGTTATCAAACTTTTATAATGAGTTGGATTGACTGAGCTGGTTTGACTCGTTGGAAACTCGCGGATTCCTCGAAAATCGGCAATTATAACGTTGCCACCGAAATGTTAGAAATTCAAATACACGTAACTTCAAAGACAGTTTTGCATCTTCTACGTGTTAATAATCTGTGGTCACACGTGCCTGTGACGTCGCCCCTTGTACTGGAGAGGCCGTAGATACGTGTTGCCATGTGCAGTATTCTATCGTGGAATTTAATAAAAGCTTCATAATATGCAGCGAGAAATAGGAGAAGGACTCTATATAGAGTAGGGAAATATTCTCGAAATCTCTGTCTGCAAAAAACTTTCCGTCCAGTTATTCTATCTTGAAACCTTAAATATGCTAAAATAAAACTTTTACTCTGAGTTTAAGCGCATTGGTGTCGCGTTGCGGAGAGGTATACACACCCAACTATGGGGGTCCGGGTTCGAATCCGCACGGATAACATGCCATGCACCAATGTACCAATAAGTTTTTCTAACTTATGTACGTAATACCGACTGCTCTCAAACGGTGAAGGAAGAAGAAATTCTCATGTGTATACGAAGTCCACCAATCCGCATTGGGCACGCGTGGTGTACTAATGCTCATACACCCTCCCTGAGTGTAGGGCTGTGCCCTGCAGTGGGACGTTTATAGGCTTATGATGATGACTCTAAGTTTAAAAAAAAGTGTTTTATTCATAAACCGAGATACTGGACAATCACTTTTATTGTTTCAAGAGATCGACAGACTTTTTGTTATCATCAGCTGCAAGGCTGATTCTGTGTCCATAGGTTGAAGAGCATATCTCTGATGGGGACGAACCAGGCCTGCATAACTCCAGTCGGTTTAGAAGTTACAGCCATTCAAAGGTCTGGTACTGGGACTATATGCATGAATTCGCAGGTATCATTGTAATATGCACTGTAGCTATGCGAACAGTATAAAAACTGACATGGTCTGTCAGCTGGTTTAGGAGAATACAGCCTTTTAAAGTACACGTATACCATATACGTACGTCTAAGGCGATCGCTTTCGACTGTTCCGTACAGATAGATAGATAGATAACTCATTTATTTCACCAGAACAATACAGGATAAACAATGACAGACAAAGGCAGTAGGTAGCATTACGGAGTCCGCATAAGGAGGTCCGTGTAAAGCCGCAGCAGCAACAGGGAGCTCCCATGACGGACCAATCAATAAAAAACAACAATATATTGTATAGGTACCTATACTATTATTTTGTCGTTAAAAATAATCTTTACAACCATTTCCTCAAAGGCATTCTTGTAATCTTGTGAAACAAATAACCTACTTTCATATTTAGCTCTCTGTCATCAGACGCCATGTGATTTTGCTTGTCTACAGAGAGGTAGTCATAGTCATTACTCATAAGTCCTCGACTCAAACCCGCGTCGCTCGGAGGCGTAGAGGAGGCCACTTAATGTAAGTGTGTCCTACTAAGGATTTGTCTATATCCTACAAGACAGATACCGTACATTTAGTAGAGTATGGTAATTATTTCGAAATAATCTTCCATCCCCATATTTACACACCAAAAATCCTTTGAACTTGCACATCAAGAGACAGTTTTATTTATATTAATGTTTTCGAGGTGGCGAACGGTGGCGCGTTGCGGAGAGGTATGGAAACATACGGTCAGTTGCAGAAACACTCATTAGAGTTAATCCTCCTTTAAACAAACAAGACAAAGAGTGACAGTAAGAGATTTAATGGAGGATTAACTTTAATGAGAGTTTCTGCAACTGAGTGTGAATCACTTAATCCGCTTTTTTTCTTACGTTATGTAACGTAATACAGACTGCTCTTTAACGTGAAGGAAAACATAGTGGGCAAACCTGTATACGCTCTGAAGAAGAAATTCTGATGCCTATGTCTAGTCTACCAATTCGCATTGGGCACGCATGGTGGACTTACGCCCATACATACCCAACCGGAGGGTAGGTAATCCTGTGCCCTGCAGTGGGATGTATATATTATAGTTATAGCCTGATGATCATGTTTTCGGGGTGTTTTGGTAAGTCAGTCTGTGAGTTTTATTTGGCTTATTTATATCTATTTTATAGATTCCAATAGGATTGTCTAAATTAACTAGCCTCAAAATAATGCATTTGCTATTGTATTATCTGCGTCTTGTTTTGTCAAATACGTAACGTACCTTTAAGGATATATAAACTTTTAGGTAATATTATGCACGAGTATGTTTTGCAATTTTATAAGTAGTTCAAGCGTTTTCATAACAAATATTTGGAAGAAATACAAACATGGACAACCTTATTCATCGTTGCCTTAGGTATATTATGAAACCACGCAGTTTTTTGTTCTTATTCAGAGATTCAAGACGAGACGTCACAACTTTTAGTGGCACTTAGCATTCGAAGTTGTTCGGCAGTAAGGATTTCCGTACTACATTAACTGCCATTTCCTGCACGTCACTATCTATTATAGTTACGTTAACGTTACGTTGTCCTGTTTCTCGAATACAAAGCGTTACAAAATAAACGCAAACCATGAACTTAGTTTTTCCAGTACATAATGGGATAAGGGCAAGAAGATAATATTTAAAGGACATTATATATTTTTTTATTATTATGCAATTCATATAGCATATATGCTCACGACTATATTTCCCGAGGGGGTAGTCAGAGACATTCTGAAACCTCAGAACATCCACGTTTCACTAGTACCGAAACTCTATCCAGTGTGACAGGGAGTGAGCCTGTAGCCACTTATGCAATTCACTTAAAACAGTCTTGATATTTTATAAAAAAAGCCTCGTTTCAAATATTATTGACTACCGACTCGCCCCAGCTTCGCCCTGTGGGATCTTTTATTTTATTATATGTCTTTGATTAAATTAAAATAGATAGATAGGTGACTTGCACCGCATAAATTAGGCCCCGTCGCCTAATTTACTTAGAGCGGTATTGCGTGAATGATATACTTTTTGTATTTTAGTCGGGATAAAGGTACCACAATGCGTTCGTGTTCTTAAAATTTGTAATATATCATTCAAAAAGAAAAAAACAAATCACACGGCATTACTTTTCACTCGTAAGTACATGAAAATAAAGCAGATCCATCTTTCGAGTGCGTAATGCAAGAACGTCACCTATCTTCCGCTATTTTAATTTAATCGAAGTTATAAAGCGAAAGAAATTTTCTTAATGACAGTAAAATCTGTGTCAAAATTCCGTTGCGTGGTTTAGATTAGAAGAAATAAGAGGAGAAATAGACGAGGACAGAAATGATGAGGACAGACTGATATACATGGTGAAATTGATATCATTAGCATACTTTTAAATTAAGAGTCTACCCATCGAATTGAACAACTTTTAGTATGGCAGCAAACCGATCGGAGCAAAAAAAATCTGCTGTTGCATACATTTGAGTCGCGAACTCGCGCGTCGACATTGTAGTTTAGTATGGAACAGCAGATTTTTCATTTGCTCCGATCGGTTTGCACGTTTGTAGTAAACGTTGTTCAGTTTGATGGGTAAACTCTTAGTTTAAAAGGATGCTAATGATATCAGTTTCACCCTGTAGATAGCGACTTTATTTTATACTATTTAGAGATTATTAACATGTTGCATCCATGTTGTGCTATTACAAAGAACATTAAAGATAATAAAAAATGTCTCGGACAGGACTTGAACCCGCAACCTGCCAAACCGTAAAGTAAACCTAGTTCTTCGATGACTAATCAGTAGTCACTACTTATTACAATGTACAAATAAGGCACATTGCGAATTCTTATGTTTGTCAAGTATCCGTGCAAAAATGTATACAAATTCTTTCGTGTCTGGAATGTCATCAACTTCACTAAACAATTTTATACAAATTTCTGAACTTTTTTCTTACTAACAAGTATTATAAAAGGTCAATATCATTTTCGATAGATTACTACGAAACTTTTACAGCTCAAAATTTGTATCCAATGTTGGTTGCTTATAATTTTATAACAATATCAACATTGAGTGGAAATTGATATTTACTATAGACTTCCTTCGGGTACTGTAAAACTTTATTACTAGAAGGAACGAATTGATTGAATTTTCTAGTTAATATTTTCCATCTTATAGCTTAACGTAAAATGACATTTTCACGGATAGAAATAAACAGCATCGCCGGAGATAGAATACAAACGAAGCATCTTTTGTTGACCTCAAGTTTCTTGGAGAAATAACGAGAAATGAAAGAACCAGAGATTGCTTCACGGGAATTCTCCGATCAATTTCCACAGTTCTTTTACTCTTGGAACAATATTTGTCAATTGTTTCGAGAGACATACTGCCGGATACTTTACGTATGTTCATTAAAGACAATGCTTCATTAAATCTCATGCTGTCACTTTCTGTTTTGTTAACATAATAAAAACAAGAGATTTAATGGAATCCTCTATGATATCTTTAATGAAAGTACGTGCAACTGGCGGTATATCTTGAAAAGAATATTTAAAAAACTCAATTAATCAAAATTTGTTTTATTAAGTCTCAGTAATAACAGAACATTGAAAACCCTAGCTCCTAATCTAGATGCCTGCACCCTAGGAGCTAGTGCCTTCCCAATCAATGATAAAGTTTAAACAATACAAGGTACATAACTTTTTGACAAAAAGCCGTATTTGCAAAACGAATTAAATATAGGTACAATAATTAACTTGATCAATTAAGATAGCATGCAATATTAATAATATTTTTATAGATTTTTATTTATTATATATATAAGGTCTAACAAATCTAGCTGAAACTATTTTAAGGGGATGATCAGACCAACAAACTGAACAACTTTCTCTATGGGACCAATATCGAAATCGCGAAAAAAAAATCAGCTGTCCCCTACATTTAAGTCGAATTATGTTTGCAGTTTTGTATGGGACGGCTGATTTTTTTTCGCGATTTCGATATTGGTCCCATAGAGAAAGTTGTTCAGTCTGATCATCCCCTTAAAAAAGTTTCAGCTAGTTTTGTTAGCAAAGTGTTTTTTCTTGCACTATATAAGGTCTAACAAAATTAGGTGAAACTATTTTAAGGGGGTGATCAGACCATCGAACTGAACAACTTTCTCTATGGGACCAATATAGAAATCGCGAAAAAAAATCAGCTGTTCCATACAAACCTACTCGACCTAATAATGTATGGGACAGCAAATTTTTTTCGCGATTTCGATATTGGTCCCATATAGAAAGTTGTTCAATTTCATGGTCTGATCATCCCCTTAAAATAGTTTCAGCTAATTTTGTTAGACCTTATATACGGAGTCCAACTTAATATGATGACAATTTTTTAAGAGAATGATCAAACAACTTTCTCCATGGTACCGAAATCGCGAGAAAATAATCAGTTGTCCTTATCATTTGGCTTGAGTAAGTTTGCAATTTTGTATGGAGCAGCATTTTTTTTTTGCGATTTCGATGTTGGTGCCATAGAGAAAGTTGTTCACTTTGACGGTGTGATCATCCCCTCAAAAAAGTGTCAGGATATTAATTTATCATGGAAATACAGGGTCTTTCTTAATATGCTGACAGTTTATTAAGGGAATGATCAGATCATCGAACTGAATAATTTTCTCTTTAGGTTCAAAATCGAAATCTCGAAAAAAAGGCTTCCCATAATGGGGTCAAGTAGGATTGCAGTTTTGTATGAAACAGAAGATTTATGTTCGCGATTGCGACGTTTTTCAGAGAGAAAGTTGTTCATTTGATGGTTCTGACTGTCATTATATTAGAAAAGACCCTATAATACAAAGTGTAATATTAAATGCGTTACATAATTTAGAGGGAGCTTCAAACCACCAAACTGAACAACTTTTAGTCCGGGACCAAAATTGAAATCGTGAAAAAATTATCAGGTGTTTCATACATTAAGGTCGAATGGCCATTGACATTTGCTATGGAAAAACAAAATATAATTCACAATTTCTATGTTGGCTCCATAGTGAAAGTTGTTCAGTTTGATGATCTAAAGAACCAGCAAATTAAAGTTATGTAACGATTTTATTTTTATACATAAACAAAAAAAAATAATTAAATAAACTCACGCCTTTTTCCCAGAGGGGTAGGCAGCTGTGGACGGTTCTGACGGTATATTACTAAGATCTTCCTAACCTAAATAGGAACATCAAAGTGGAACAAGAAAGGTTTTTATGAAATAGATACTTTAATAACTTACCTTCACAGGCTTAACATATTAATGTACAAATGTGTGTACATTTTCGCAGCCTGAAATCAAATGTTGAATAAATAAGTTCCACCTTACAAAAATTATAAATGGGAAAGAAAGTTTGTTTATGCTTGTCCCATTTTCACGTATGAACTGTTTGGTCTATTAAAATTAAAATTTATATGCAAATAACATAATAATATAGGATAAAGGATACATTAGGTATATAAGTTTTATCCCGAAAACAAAACTAATTGCACGTCTTTATATATTTTCCACGATTTTATATATTTGCAATATTATACATGGGGTATCAAATAAAAAAAAAAATTAAAACCCTGTGTATGAGACACAACTTACAGTACATTTTTATGATATGAATTACGAGCTAGTGTCATATTGATATTTTGAATGACGCTACACTAATTTTATTGTCATACTACGCTATTGGTATAAAATATTAATACAGAACAGATGGTAGGTAATTAAATTTTATGAGCAATTCCAGCTTTCCATTTACCACAGGCAACATTTTTAAATAGTGATTATTAAAATAATATTATTCAAAACTCGTTCATGAGGCTTCGTCTCAAACTCTACAAACCGGATTTCCATTTTTAATTATAAGAAAAAATTTGGAAATAATATTCTTTAAAAAAAAGTCCCTAGATTTGGCCCTCGTCATGGGCTGCCTGGTCCCGTCCACACCCGGATTTGTGTTTTATTAAAGCCCCTGAGACCTTTAGTACGTCTAGACATCATTCTCCCAGTAATAGAATGCGTGCAAAAAGAATCTTTATGATCAAAGGTCGACGAGAACACAGATATTCCTATAACGACACTGCCTTATAAGGCGTTTTAGTTTCAAGCTTCACTGGTTTTAATAGAGTTCTATCTTTTGTTACAGATTCGTTTACGCCTGAAAAAATGAACAAGTTATACAAATGGCTGTTTCTCGAAAGGAATTCCTGGAGAGGGTAATTTATACATAAGACACATAAATCTCTCAAGCTCAATATCACCAATATGTCTCCATTATACTTAAAAGAGTTGTTTATATCTTTTACAGAAAAATGGCGTACAAACGGATGAATCCTAAAGAAATTACTTATGCTGCTCAAACGAAGAAATATTACCGGCGTCTGCTCTCTAAATGCTCAGAAATAAAACTCGTAACCAATTGTTTGTTCGTGAAAAATGTTACGTAAAATGTAGCTGAGCAAACAAAGCAAGATGGGACAAACGTTCACGCAGGTCGACAACTTCACTCTAGTAAACTACACAGACACCTATGAACTGGCTAGCGAGGACAAGGATGCTTGCGATGTCGCCGACGAGCCTCAGTACCAGAGTAGCTTCGGCATTACTCTGGCAGTGCCAGAATGGGAGGCAATATGTACCGCCATCGTTCTTACCCTCATCATCATCTCAACGATCGTCGGAAACATCTTAGTCATCCTCAGTGTATTCACTTACAAACCATTGAGGATCGTACAAAATTTTTTCATCGTATCCCTCGCAGTAGCGGATCTGACAGTAGCAATATTAGTGTTGCCTCTCAACGTGGCTTATTCGATTCTCGGACAATGGGTATTTGGGATATACATGTGCAAAATGTGGCTGACTTGCGACATAATGTGTTGCACGTCGTCCATTCTCAACTTGTGTGCGATAGCCCTCGATCGATACTGGGCTATTACCGACCCAATAAATTACGCACAGAAACGGACGCTAGAACGAGTACTACTTATGATTGGACTAGTTTGGAGCCTCTCGTTTATCATAAGTTCCCCTCCATTGTTAGGGTGGAATGACTGGCCCGAAGTATTCGAAATAGACACGCCCTGCCGACTCACATCCCAACCAGGATTCGTAATATTTTCTTCATCAGGTTCCTTTTTCATACCGCTAGTCATAATGGCAGTAGTTTACTTTGAAATTTATTTGGCAACTAAGAAAAGATTGAGAGATCGTGCTAAAGCTACCAAAATTAGTACGATTTCCAGTGGCCAGAATAGATTCACGCCAAATAAAGATAACGATCAAGACTCTGTGAGTTCTGAAGCGAATCATAATGAGCACCAAGGTGTCACACGTCTTGTCTCCGATAATGAAAAGAAAAAGAGAACAAAGAAACCCACTCCAAAGAAGAAGCCGAAGCGTCGCTACTGGAGCAAAGACGATAAATCGCAAAACAAACTTATTATTCCAATTTTATCAAACGAGAACTCTGTGACAGACGCGGCAGATAACTTGGATAACAGGAACACGTCTTCAGAGAGTAATTCTAAAGAGACGCCCGAAGATGAACTAGAAGTAGTGGAGGTTGTAAAAAAGCCGCAAAAACGTCCGAAGCCCAATCAGCCTAATGCTGTTTACCAGTTCATTGAAGAGAAACAACGCATTTCGTTGACTCGAGAACGACGCGCCGCAAGGACGCTTGGAATTATAATGGGTGTATTCGTCGTATGTTGGCTGCCATTCTTTCTTATTTATGTGGTAGTCCCTTTTTGTGCAAGATGCTGTTTGTCAAGTAAGTTCACAAACTTCTTCACTTGGCTTGGGTACATTAACTCTGCATTAAACCCTTTGATATACACTATATTTAATATGGACTTCAGAAGAGCTTTTAAGAAATTACTCTGTATAAACATAAAGCAGTAATTTCATTTGTGCCAATTACTTTGTAAATAATTAAAGTAAAAGCCGCTGATTTGCTCAAATTAAAAAATGTCGAATCGCTCGTCGAAATGTAACAAAGTTATAATAAATGTTAATTAAATCAATGTAGATCTTCTAAATGGTTATACAAAACTTACTCTGTGTACATAATATTGATGTATCTTTTGGATAAAGTAGATATTTATTGTATACTTAAAGTATAAATTATAAATAACAGGTTTAATCGTGCATAGCACAGTAGAAAATATTATAATATTATTAGAAAGTGTAAATATTGATAATTAATTATCGAATGTTTGAATATCAACGAATGTAATAGTAGCATTTGGTTATAATATGTACATACATATCCTGGTTTTGTAAATAGAAGTACGTCTATATTTAACTATGAATGTCTGTTATGGTTCATAATTAAGAATACGATTCGGCTATATTACAAACAGCACTTTAAGACTACACTATTAGACATTGTTTTGATTTTAAATAAGTTAAACATTATATCCCTTTTAAAATAATTTGAGCCCTTATTTAAAAGGGATATTAAAAATACAATTTCTGTTATTCCTTGATTGAAATAAAAAATTATGTGAAGATTTATACAATTCATTTTACTCTACTACTGAGCCTTATTTACAGTATGTATGTACTATAATATGCATATGCTGATGACTTCATTTACTGATAGTCAGACTATAAGAACCAGTAAATCAGTCCAAAGTATCCACGATTCACAAGGTAATTTCCTGTGATATCCAAAAATATATTTTTTTCTAATTACAAAGAAAAAACTACTGTGATTAGTCTAAACATGGTTTAAACTTTGAATCTACGTGAAATGTAAATAGGAACTTCCCTTTATAACGTATTTCTACTTTTAAACAGGAAATTGTGCCTAGCTTGTGAAACTGGTTTGAGACAGCTAGTTTTCCATATTCGTTCGGATTTTTTCCAAAGAAGTTAAAACTCAAATAACTAGAATATATTTACGTCGACATTTATTTCGAATTGAAAACGAAGGATTGCTTATGATGACATAAAGTTCCTTTATGAACAGAATACGATTTTTTTACAAATTGCACTACAAGATATTTAACACATCATCATCATCATCATATCAGCCGTTAGACGTCCATTACTGGATATAGGCGTCCCCCAAGGATCGCCACAATGATCGGTCCTGAGCTGCCCTCATCCAACGGGTTCTCGCCGTCTTCACCAGATTGTCGGTCCACATTGTGCCACCACGCTGCGCTTTCCGGTATGCGGTCACCACTCGAGAACTCTTAGGCCGGTTCTGCGAGTAAGAGGCCTCGCCCACACTGCTGCAATAAAAAAAAACGTTTATTTGCATCCACTTAGTCTAATTTACAATTGTTTACTAAAATGTTAACATTAAGTACTTGGCACACTAATAGGTATGGACACCCAATTATGGGGGTCCGGGTTCTAATCCGCACGGACAACATGCTATGTACCAATGAGTTTTTCTAACTTATGTACGTAATACCGACTGCTCTCAAACGGTGAAGGAAAACATCGTGATGAAACCTGCATATACGCTGATGAAGAAATTCTGATGCATATGTGAAGTCTACCAATCCGGATTGGGCATGCGTGATGGACTAATGCCCATACACCCTCCCTAAGGGTAGGCCTGTGCCCTGCAGTGGGACGTTGTAAGCTGATAATGATGACGATGACACTAGGTATGAACATAAGTAAATGGGGCTTTGATTTATTAAAAAAGAACCTCTGACTCCCAAACAAGGTTAGCCTGGGCTATGTGTGTCAGCGCTCTTCACATTTAGTTGGAACTTTACAATGAAAATAACTCGGCAAAAGTGTTGTTCCTGTTAAAAAGGAAATTATAATCAAATTGGAAATTATAAGCAAAAAATAAGAAAAATTATAAACAAAAACTATTACAAGTACAAGTACTTATAGGATGTGTGTGGGGGTGTGCGTGTGCAATCTTTTCATTTCTAATTCGATTTCGCAGGTAAACTCCAAAAATAGCCCTCTCCATTCCAGAAGAAAAAAAAATCTGCTGTTTTATATCAAACTATCTATTTATTACGTCACACCTCTTTCCCAGTGGGGTCGGCAGAGAGCGCGCCATCTACTACGATTCTTACATACCAAAAAGGATACTATAAGGTAGTAAAAACTTACAGCAATTTATTTCCAGACTGTTAAGTAAGTATAATTATAAAACAACGGCACATCTCTTGTTCGGTCAGCAACACAAAAATTATGAACACAAAATTCACATAGCCAAATAGGTCCCTAAAATAATACAAATAAAGGTCAGTGTCAAGGTAAAAGTCAAATAATGACATAAAGAGTGACTGCCCTTGCCACCATCGTTGTTGCTGCTCTTTGCTCGTTGCATACACTTTCGTTGCCGACTGTACAATAACACCAGGGCTGCAATCCGTTATATGCAATCAAGTATGGGACTACGTACGAACCATAACTTTTGACACATTTGGTATTGTGCTAATCGCGGTACAGCCGTTAGAGCCGTTTTGACAGATTGCTCAGACGTTATTGGCTGCCAGCTACATAGAGTTTAGCGCGATGCGGAATTCAGCACAGTTGAATAGTAATTGGATTGCAATGTGATTAGAACTGAAACTGAAGAAGAATAGAACTTCAATGATTTAACTTAGCGCAATCGGGCACCAGGTTACCCAGTATTGCCCAAACCCTACTTCCATCGCAGCATTATCTGATTGCTAATGCACTACACGTCTCTTTAAGTAAGTTCTTTTATGGAGGTTCGTTCCGAAGCTGCGATGAGATCCTCTATCCTTTATCAAGTAACTATAGGATTTGGTACAAACGGTAAGTGTTAAGACATTTGGATGAAATAATAAAATATTTTTAAATATTTTTTCTATATTAACATCAAGTACAAAATCTATATTTGAACAATAAGTAGACCTGTTGTTCTGTTGTTGTTCAAATATTGATTGTATACAGGGTGTTAGGGTTAACAGTTTCATCACTTTAAGGGGTGATTGTACCCATGATACTGAACCTAACCTCTCCCTAACTCCCTCTCCAAAACGTAAAGAAATTCGCAAAAAATTGTTTGTATGAAAATTCGATATTTTTTTTGCGAATTTCATATAGGTTTTTTTTGGGAAAATTAATCAGTATCATGGGTTCAGTCACCGTTTAGTAAACACCCTGTAGAAACGTGTTTCAGGTTATGCGTTAATTTAATTACTTTTTGTATTTTGCACGTATCAGGAACTCAAGAAACTGGCGGAAATTAAACTGAATTGGTGAATACTCCACCGACAAGAGCGTACCTAGATGATGATGATGTACATTTGTATTGTTTTGCTGTCTTGAAACAACTCTAATGATTTAAATTTTTATGGATTACTGGTTTTTAGCGACAAGAAATAGTCCAAAGTTATCCAATAACCTTTGAATAAATTATATGTATCAGAACAATAACAAATTCAAATACAGTCGCTAATCGATAGCATTGATAGTCAAGAGTCAATCACAGATAGGTACTCAAACAAATTCGGTCGCCCAGGTACTTGGTGTTATAAATATGTATTAAACAGTTACACCATTCATCGTTATCGACAGCATAATTATCGCATATCAGCAGCGTATCGATTGAACAGCCACTGCCTTGATGGTTTTTAAGAGAATGATGAGACCACATACTGAACAATTTTCTCTATAAGACCAACATCGAAATCATCATCATCATCTCAGCCGATGGACGTCCACTGCTGGACATAGGCCTTCCCAAGGATCGCCATAACGACCGGTCCTGCGCTGCCCTCATCCAACGGGTTCCCGTCGCCTTCACCAGGTCGTCGGTCCACCGTGTCGGGGGCCTACCCACGCTGCGCTTCCCGGTACGCGATCGCGACTCGAGAACTTTTCGGCCCGAACTTTTCGAAATAACAAAAACAAAATCGGCTTCCCCATACATTTCAGTTGATTAGGATTGTAGTTTTGTATGGAACAGCAGATTTTGTTTTTTCGCAATTTCGAGTTTTTGGCCCCATAAAGAATGTTGTTCAGTTTGATGGTCTGATCATATCCTTAAGAGGAGTGGGAGGCAGGGGAGGTTATTTACACTACAAAACCCTTAAGCTAAAAGAAATAGCTGTATTACACAATTTTTTTTGTTTTACTCCGCTGTCGTCTATTACTTATTCTTCACAAATAAAGAACAAAGTTCCCCGTTTTCGGACCATATATTTTTTCCATTATGACTCTCATGGGCCTCCAAATGTACTTTAAGTTTCTGGGTCACAGCACATTTAGTTTTATACGTCATTAAACAATATTTTAATTGACACTGAAGTTATAAAGGTGAGAAGGTTGTCCATTAAAGGATAATAATTTCTGAGAATTGGAAATTAGTAGGTAAGTAACGATCGTAAAAGATAACCTTTTGCATTACAGCTATAATTAAGATAGCACCAATAATAACATAATATCATTGGATAGCACTTAGTCTACATCCTGTATACTAAGTGCCTCTTGTCCCATTATAGTAGCACCTAGTATTTTGTAGTGTATATTATAGGATCCTTCTTAATAGGTTTTTAAGAGGATGATCAGACCATCAAACTGAACAACTTTCTCTATAGAATCAAAGTCGAAATAGCAAAAAAACAAAATCTGTTGTTCCACACAAAACTGCAATCAATCAATCAATCAAATATTCTTTATTTTACATCAAAATATAAACAGTAAAATACAGAAAAAAAATCTATCAATCCTAATCAACCCAAATGTATGGGGTAGACGATTTTATTTTCGCTATTTCAATGTTAGTCCCATAGAGAAAGCTGTTCAGGGTGATGGTTTGATCATCCTCTTAAAAACCATCAGCATATTTGGACCCTGTATTCGAGTTTTGTGACAGGCCGAGTGAGAGTCTATGTTCAGTAGACAAGCTATGTACTTAGTAGCTGTATTGTATATACTAAGTGCTATCTTAATTTTAGGAAATATAAGCTATAATTAAGATAGCACTTAGTAGCTGTATATACTAAAGTGATATCTTATGTATAGCTGTCATGCAAAAGTAATAATTTGAATTTGTATTTGTATTTAGGTGGTGTAAGTGTAGACAGTTTCATTACAAGGGTTATCGTAGTTATGATACTGAAAAACTTTTCCAATGAAAAAAAGCTGAATTAATCTTTTTCGAATTTTCATTCGTTCAATTGATCAATTACCCTTTAAAGTAATATCACAGACTACTATAATTTTTACCGTAAGTAATACAATACACTTACAACCTGTAGGTACCATAGTGTACAGGGTGCAAAATTAAAATGGAAGGGTTGCTTCAGACCATCAAAGTGAACAATTTTAGTATAGGACCAAAACTGAAATCGCGAATAAAAAATCCGCTGTCCCATGCAAAACTGCAAACATATTAACGCGACTAAAATGTACAGTAGATTTTTTTTCGCAATTTCGATATTGGTCCCGTAGAGAAATTTGTTCAGTTTGATAGTCTGAAGCACCCCTTTATATATGTGTCCCATTTAATTTTACAAAGCATAAGTATAAGTATAAGCATATGCTCACGACTATATTCCCCGAGGGGGTAGTCAGAGATATTCTGAAACCTCAGAACATCCACGTTTCACTAGTAGTACCGAAACTATGTCCCATGTGACGGGGAGTGAGCCCGTCGCCACTTGTAATGGACAGTAGGTACAATACATGCCTCGAAATTGAAGCTTACAGGTTTCCTCACGATGTTTAATTTTACACCCTGTATAAATACCTACCGTTTTGATGTTTGTCTATATATCGATACACAATACAATAAAATTGTACGTAGGTACAGTACGGACTATACAGTACGTTATGCAATCATTACAAAATACGCAGGAAATACTGCCGTTGACAAGACTGATATACCGAAAAGTGATCCATAAAGAAATGAACTACAGGGAGACTGAAGAATTTCTTCGAATACCGGAATAATACGTTTTATCCATGACTATATCAATTTACCTATTACCTAGTGGTGTTTCATGTATCTACTGACAAAAATCCCAATCCCAAGATCTAACAGTCACAGGGCTAAGCATACTTACACCTGAAAGCATTAACATTCACACATAAAATCAAAAATACGCACCCCTCCACACACATACACACACACATACACAACCCCCATGTACACTCACACTGATATAAAAATAAACAAAAATATATCCCACATGATTTTTCTTGTTTTTACTTTTTACTTTCAATGAAATCACTTAGTTCTGTTCTATTGTTAAAGAAAATAATAAAGACACAATAAATTTTTTCTTTATTTTTTTCTCTATATTATTCTTTGCAATGAGGTTACTTCTTTGAAAAAGCTTAGCCCTCAAAAAGCTTACATTACATTTTTTTATTCGACAATTACTTGCAGTCCCCGACACATTAATTGACCTAAAATATCTTAGAGGTAAAAAGTAAAACATACATTTGCTTACAATCTAAAATAATAGGTGACTGAATTAATTTTCACTTTATGTTTGTTTTTGGCGTTTTTAATTTGTAATTAATTTTATTTCGTAATTTTTAGTCACTTGAAAACTGCTGAACCGATTTTCACACAACAAAGCTAAGAACATTCTAAAAAAATAGCTATAGAAGCTACGATGCCACAGACAGACCGACCGACACAACAGACAGACAGACCGACATATGCGTCAAAGCTTATAACACCCTTTTTAACGTCGGGGGTTAAAAACTCTTTTTCTCGGGGGTTAATCTTCTTAAAGGTGTAGTGTACAGAAGCGTACCTTAAAAATGTAGGTAGCCTTCGCGGTCCATTTACCTTATTTTCCGTAAAACCATTTCATTTCCTGACTTTTAGGAATATTGCTGCAAATAAAAATATTATTCGCTCTTTTGAGTTAAAATGCGCTTGCAAAATATAGATGTTTACTTTGCGTCACATTTATAAGAATACGAAATTTTTTCCTGCACTTTTATTAAATAACCATTTCCATTCCGGAATATAATATACTATTATTTACACAAATGTAAAAGAAAGAAACCAAATAAAATATAGTCTAACAAGTCGAAACGAAGCTATGTTTTAATTATTTAATAAATATATTATAACGCCCACAGACACATACATTATAATTATCCCAAACTTAAGGCATCCATACCGACCGACCACATTCATTCCGAACCGCGATTCTAATCCAGGATTCCGTTTTGGCAGTCCGTTGTAGTAACCATTACACTAACGGGGTCGTCGACCGGAATTAAATAGACTATAATATGTATAAATATAACTTTAGCGAAAGAATTTATATTGTTAAAGTTATTGAGGCGTGTTATGTTCCAGAGCTTCTAGCCACAACGTCTACATCGATTTCCGACGTGGTGGTAACTTCAATATAACAAGATTATTTTGACTTGACTTAAAAGTGTCAAAAAGAATTAAAACTATTGTGTTTGTAAGATAAGGTAAGATAAATATTCTATGATATATTTCTTTGATATTTTTTATGTATCAATTATCAAAGTCTAAAAAAAATCAGTTTGTTAATTTTCTCTTCAGTTGAAGAGAAATAAGAAAAGTTACTACATACACGTTTTCCTAGATCCGAATTTTGGAAGTTACTAACTACTAAAACACACATTCATGGAGCTATGTGTATTTACTTTGCTATTTCAAAGTAACAAGTTCTGTTGACATTTTACTTTATGTTCATTCACTCTATAAGGTCTAACAAAATTAGCTGAAACTATTTTAAGGGGATGAAAAACTTTTACTATGGGATCAATATTGAAATTAAGAAAAAAGAAACAGCTGTTTCATACATTTGGGTCGAGTAGCCATAGTGAACGTTGTTCAGTTTGATGGTCTGTAGCGCCACGTTTAATATGTGGCCATTTAATTTTACACCCTGTTAGGAAAAGACTGTAAGAATGAAAATGAAAAATAAAATAAAATATTTATCTATCTATCTATACTATTATAAAGCTGTAACAGAAGTTTGTCTGTACATTGAAGATATTAACAAAAAATAAGTTACGATATGGTTTTTAGGTGTCCCTGATTCCATTTCACCAATTTTTGGATTTTTTGTCTGTCTGTTTGTTTGTGTGTTTGTTTGTTTGTGTGTTTGTTTGTTTGTTTGTTTGTTTGTTTGTTTGTTTGAACGAGTATCACGCAAAAACTACTGAACCGATTTTGATGAAACTTTTTTTGTTTGATAGCATATGATCTGACTTAAAATCTGGTATATAATTTGTGCGGACGAAGTCGCGGGTTAACGCTCGTTTGCTATAAATTTATTGTACTTACATAGTTATAGGTCTCTAGCCTTTAGTCTAGGTATTCCTGGGTGATGAGAGCTAAGCTTTTTCAAAGAAGTAACCTCATTGCGAAGAATAATATGCTTAGAGAAGAAAATAAAGAAATAATTAATTTTGTCTTTATTATTTTCTTTAACAATAGAACAGAACTAAGTGATTTCATTGAAAGTTAATAAATAGTAAAAAGTAAAAACAAGGAAAATCATGTGGGTATATTTTTGTTGTTGTTTGTTTTTCGCGTTGGGGGTGTTTTGAATTTGTAAATTAATACTTACTTGAAACAATGGTAAATTTATTCTAAGTATTCAAATAAAATAAAAGATTCATTTTTAACCAAATGTGAAAATGCCAATGAACAATAATGGAATCTTAGAATCATTGTGTCTAACTAAAAGATGTTTAAGATTCCATGTTATGGCAGGAGATTTTATTTGTTTTTTTATTAGTTCATTTCATCGAAAATGTATGAAAAACCGTTTTTTTTAACCTATATAAAGCCAAGTACAATTGCCTTACAGTTTTGGTGCAATAATAATAAATGTTTAGACGTATAAGTTCCAACAGAATAAAGCATTTTTGACACGTACAGGTTTCATCCATTTTTGATCATTGCATTTTTGATCCAAAATGTGAAATTGCTCATTGTTTAGATGCATAAGTTCCGACAGAACAGAAAAACATTATTTTTCTTTGGCTTACATTTGGAAAAAATGTATGAAATCTGGATGATCTCCTTTATGATCAATTGTAATTGAACTTTATGGGTGACTGCCTGGCGGAATTTGATCCTTAAAGTGTCGGTATTTCAATCACGGCGAGTGTCTAACCCTTTGAATATTAAACACTATTGAGTTCGCCCAACGGGCCGAGATTAAAAATGTCTACACATTTTATTCTATCGATTTAAATTTATTTTACTCTTATATGCTAAATCCCTTGAAAAGGAAATGCCGAGAAATCTTCAGTTTTTATTTATTTATAATTAAAGGACTCTTTCTTGTGCGTTAGCACTGCTTTTCCGCCAGTGTAAAGTAGTTTATGGGAGAATCTATCCCAATCTCAAGAATTGTTTTTGGTCAAGAACAAGAAGAGATTCAGGATTACAGAGCCTCGTGGCAGGCAAAAACGCGATGCGCGAAAACCACACAAGACAAGTGTTTGGGTTAGAACCTGCAACGTTACTCAATAATCAATACCGATGTTATAATGACTTTGAACTATCTCGGGCTGGAAACGTTTTAGGTAATTTTACCAAAGGACATTTTAAAATTTGTATTTGTGTCTTCTATAGATTTTTATATGTTTGGACGGTGGCTTCAAAATTAAGAAATTTCATTAACTGGAAAATGTACCTACTATGCCTGGCTCCATACAATAATACCAGATGACCTTTTACAGATTATTAGAAAAATATAGGTACCTATAATTGGAGAACTGTCATAAAACTTGATGATGGGGCGTACATGGTTGTACTTTTATTGTTTTTTTTATTTCTATCCACATAGCATTAAACATAAGTTTTCTGTTCCAAATACATTAAACCAAATAACATATTCACACTTTTATTTCTCATATTTCCAGATGCTAAAATTATATTATAACTTATAAACTAGAACCTGAAACTTTCGTCGCCTCTAAAAGAGACAGGCCCTTGACTACGCATAACGAATACTATCATTCAGGCTTCGGCTCAAAGGCAGTATGCGGAACGACCATGTATAGTCGACTACCGAAACAGGCATTAAGAGGAAAGGCGGTCTGCAAGAAATTTTAAGAATAGGTTTTTAACAGATCTATTGCTGTCTTGCTGTTCTCGATCCACCGAGCTACCGACAACTGCAGCTCGGACTAATTTTACCTTTATAAAATGGACGCAATCATGAATTTGTATTACTCTGTTTCCTCCTCCAAAACTAAACTGAGTTTGATAATTTTTTCAAGAATAACTAAAAACTGGCTATGTCTGTATGTTTTCCTTTCATTGTTAATATTCGTCTTTACTTGCTGGATGTCTGAACACAGCGGTTAAAATTGAGCAATTTTTCGTTATTTTGAAAGGCTCCTAGTTCTAATAGCAATTAATTTATGAGAAAAAACATAGGGACATGGTAGAGCTAACATACATTGTTTCGTAAAAAAATGTTTGCCCTAGTGTTCGCAGTGTTGTATCCAGGGAGGAATCAGGGGAATGCTTTGTATGGACTTCCTCTTAAATATGATTCTATGTAGATATCCGTACACACCTGTGTACCTATGTATAGGTATAAAGCTGCCGACCATACCATCCAATGTCTCGCAACATCGCTCGACGATTCAACTAACCAGTGTCGTGGAACAATTAATATTGCTTATATTAGTGAAATAGATAATTACGAGTATGTGGCTCAGGGCTACAACATACCTGTTTGGGTCGTGATCGTGACATTTGTTTTGGCTTTTCACTAACAATATTTAATTTTTCAGGTACCAAAATTCGAAAACCATTTGAAGAGACAAAGCTTATATAAATATTAACAGATTTTTCTATCCATTGTTTATCGAATTATTTGATAAATACTAAAAAAATAATTTTACGATGAAATGGGCTGTATTTCTTTTGCATGAATCTGAATCTAAAATCAAGGTTTGACATTCCTTTACTTATTAAATTTTCTTATATCATAATCCATCACCGTCTTCGGCCTAGACGACCTAGGTAACAATGCAATGGCCATAATACTTACCGCCAAATTGCAGAAAAATTCAAAATTCATAAAAATAAAATACTTTGTGTCGTCGATTTCATAGATTTAAAACTTTTTGAACATGAGCTGTCACATGACAGTCATGTTGTGTACAATCTTGACAGTACGTTTTTAGGGTGCCGCACTCAAAGGGTCTAAACGGGACCCTATTCATAATGGTATCAAGACTTTGGAGCGAATACCTTTGCGCGAAAAACACTTGAGCGAAGAAAATTTCACCTAAAAAAGATAGAGCTTTCACTGCTACGAGCTTTTGGAAACCGATCAGGCTGCTATTTAACGTACTAAAACTAAAAATAAAATGCAAGTTTAACATTTAGTGGCCTTTAGTGGCACGTGGCAGCGTGTCAAGCCAAGTTCAAGGCAACAGAACTGGCGAGCAGCACCGTATATTACACGAAACATTTGGAGCCAATTTTGACCCCCTCATAACTCAAAAACTATTTTACACAAACATGTCAAATTTGGCTCATATTGGCGGCGGCCGTAGATCAGCGGGGTGGGGTGCGGTGCACACACCTAAAATCAAACGGTTATTTGGATATTAACGTCTAAAAATCGTCAGTTTTGTCACTGACTGACCTGTAGATCAAAACTCTAACCCAGTTCCAGATGACCTAGAAAGTTAAAATTTGGCATCCAGACAGGTAGTTAGGTAGTTAAGTGAATACAAAGGAATGAATCGGAAACTAGTAAAATTTTATTCTGAACAAAAAGTAATGATATCCCATCCAGAACATAAATGTGAAATGAGAGCCAAATTCAATGTTATGCCTTGGTTGTTGACTTCAACGACAAAAGAAGTGACATCTAAAAGGGTGCCAAGTTCAATGGTCAGTCCTGAAATTTATTTATAACAACATAACATTTATAACAACTTATAATATAATTTCTTCTTATAACTTAGGAATATATATTGAAGCCTAAGGTCTGATTTGGCTAGTTGTCATATACGGACGTCTCGTATCATATCGTACCTAGTATTAGGACGGATATCTACGTTGCGTAAGAAGAACCTCTGCTGGTATTGTTTGACAAACATTGCCATCTCAGAAATATACAAACACGGAAGGGGGAGTATTCTTAGGTGTCTAAATAGTGGCCTGCATGAGACATCTGAAGCAACACCACATATTACCCGAATACATTTTTTTGGGCAACAAATACTTTTTAAACGTCCGTACTGTTACCCCACATTATGAGCCCATATCTGAGTACCGAGCCAACATAGGCATGGTAGGCTGTAATTGTTGTGTCTTTTGTTGCAACCCTTGTCAGTATGTATAGTCACATAGGCTGTGACAGTAGACATACCAAATATCTATGACTAACAGTATAAGAAAGAGTATCTAGTACTACGTAACTAAGTTTATTTATCAAATACAACGTATTAGGGCAACCCAGCAGCATGAATACTTATTTTGTGTGAGTTATTGTGTCAGTTCAAACAAAAAATTGCTAAGATTTTATATGAGATTGGAGTAGGTAGTATTTTAGGTGAATGCTGTTTGAGTACTGAGTTTGAAATTGTATGAAAGAGCAACCACTCCTTTGTTCCCAGTGCAGACTCTAGGAAATACGATTCAAAGTCAGCCCGCGGCGCAAAAGTGCGCCGACCCCTCGAGCTGCATCCTGTCCGAGACACTTTTACTTCAACGACAAAGAAATAATATCCTTGATATTTGCAGCGTCGAAACGTTGGATGTTATTATTTTGAAAAGCAGTGGAGTTTTCTGTTCTTTACTTTATATTCTATAAATAAAAACCCTGGGTTATTTTATTACTGATTTGTCTGTACAATCAGCAGCTATGAGTTATATACACTTTAGTACTAGTACGTAGAACATAAGTGTATACAACTTATTGCTACTTCCTGTACAGACAGACTGACTGACTGTACTGTGTCACTGAGGGAGTACATGTATATTTTGGAGTGAGCCTATTCGATGTAGGTAGGTAACATAATTGTAATCAAAATCGCCAACCAGACGCCATAATTATGAAAATGAAAATACCGGTCAAGTGCAAGTTGGGCTACTCGCGCACCTAGGGTTCCGTACCACACCACCACACAACATAATTATTAACATACAAAAAAAAAATTCTCCGCGTCCTTTAGCTCAAGACCGACTCACACTTGGCCGGTTTTTATCATTTTATGTTATACTGTAGAGTTTGCTCTATAATCACACTAAGTTTGACGCTTGTATGTATTACCGTTTTTATAGAGCGAGAAGAAAAAACGTTGATAGAAATTAATTTCTTATATGAGGACCTTAATTTTTAACTTTTTGACATTTTTATTATTTGTGAGCAAATCCACCGTAATAACGCACTTTCAGTGAAAATTTCTATTTCTAGCTATTACGGTTCAAAAGTTACAGACCTAAATAGGTAGGACAGTCGAACGGACAACGTAGGCTTAGTAATAGGGTCTCGTTTTCACCCTTTGGGTACGGAACCCTAAAAATGAAAGTTGACAAACTATGTTAAGTGGGATATCATTGAATAGGTATTTTAATCATCTTTAGGTTTCTCTTATTATTTTTAATTCCGAATGACCATTTAGGATCTATAACGATTTAAAGTTGGTTAGCAACCATGTCTAATTTAAAATTGTAAAATAAAAAGGTAAATTTAAAAAATCTAAAAACTGCATAAAAAGTTAACTTTAAATAAAAACTGAAAAGAAAAAAGCGACTTTAACAGTCGGGAACCCATTAAAAATTCTAGACCGGAAAATGTTAAAGGAATTGATTCTTACTTTAAATAAAAATTAAACGGATGCTGTAGCACAATCAGTGTCAGGAAGACAATGGCTACCTACTAAACTTTGTCTAAACCCTATCATGGGCGAGTACGACACGCTCTTGGCCGGTTTTTCCTGATTTTCAAAATCCTTTTGAGTCGACATTCAGTATTTTTCAAAGTGAATGTATTCTAATTTCCGCATCTCGTTAGCCTCAGCGAGGAAAAAACTTTTTTGTTTCATTTCGCAAAGAAAAATGTCTCATCTTTGAGATGATTTGTGTTTCAAACAAAGAATGATATATATGGGTATGTATTTATACTCATGTTTTCTATGAATGTTTGTTTCAATTCTGTCGAACTGCTCTTTGTGTTTTGCGTATTAGTTTTCTGAATAAATTAAATTGCAAATTTAAAAAACCCCCTATGCTAAAAACAAACATTTAAAAAGTGAAAAATAATTCGGTCACGGTATTTTTGATGTAAGCACATGTATGAGTAATCCCATGGATTCCGAAGTTTGGATGTTGGCGTGTACTAAGTTGTGCTACTAAGACAGTCTACAAAACGTGGGAGTATTTTTTTTTCGTTACAAGAATGCTTAAGACATTTGGCGCAAATTGAAATAAAACACTGAAACTGTAAAGAAAAAAATTTTCAAACCCAAATATTTGATTTCCTAGGCGCGTCCGGACTCCCGTTTTCAGGAAAAAAGCTATTGAAAACGCAACTTCTGCGTAGATTTTTTGCATTTTAATATTTTTTTAAAATAAGTAACAATATTGTGAATTCATTCCATAAAATACAATACACCTTTACACCTTTTTTAAAATTTTAATCGAATTCGAAAGATGTGTCCGGCTCTCAAACGTGATTACCTTGACACGATAAAAAACAGCGTGCATACTATGTTTTACTTCATAACTCTCTTTAAGATATTTTAGGTCAATTAATGCGTAGGGGACCGCTATAAAATGCGGACCCAGACACGTTAATTTGCCTAAAATATCTTAAACAGAGTTAAGAAGTAAAATATACATTTGCTTACATCAAAAGCAAGCGAGACCGAATTATTTTTCACTTTTTAAATGTTTGTTTTTAGCGTAGGGAATTTTTCAAATTTGTAGTTTTATGTTATTTCGTATTTTTTAAAGTTACTAGATAACTGCTTAATACTTCCGCAAAAATTGATTTCTATTAAAAAAACCGCATCGAAATCGGTTCAGCCGTTTGGGCGCTACGATTCTTCTTCTTATCGTGAAGGCAGCAACTAGCAAGCCCTGGTGTCAGAGTTTTTTCAGACCGCCTTATGGCCTCTGACGTCGTTTACGCGCTACGATGCCAAAGACCGACATACTGACAGATAGACCGACATAGGCGTCAAACTTATAACACCCGTCTTTTTGCGTCGGGAGTTAAAAACAAAGCGTGTGATGTATATCATACTTAATTGATAATCTTTTATGTTAAGGACGTCATTAAAAAATGCCAGGTTATTAGCCGAAATAGACGGGTATGTATGACATGACTTAGAGGAAGCAAGAGCGGTGTTTCAGGAGCGCCCAAAGTGGAGATACATAGTCTCTGCCTTCCTTCCGGGAAAAGGCCCTGAGTTCATGTATGTATGTAATGTTTTATGTAAGGTCTACAAACACACACACACGCACAACAACTGATATTTAACAAGGATGACTTTCGTTAAAATATGATATACAGTTTCAATCCTAGGATTAATTAAAGATTTGTATGGAAATCTTTGAGGCACTGTTACTTTAAAACTATACACTGTATCGAAAATCTAACTCATTACAAGCATAGAGGTTAGTTTCCAGATTATTTCTGAAAAAATTCATTAACTTTGATTGTTTATTATTTAAAATATAGCCAGACTTCGTTTGTATGGAGCGCGCTCCGAATTACCTGTATCCCCTCCAAAGAAACATAGCTTCTTACCTGCGTACATACCCAAGTACATACACGCTTATTATGTTTTTTTCTGACGTTCTTTTTATTCTTTTTTTTCTACATTTTAACCCTGAGGTTACGCCAGGTTTTGACGTTAATTCCTGTGAAAGTTGTTCAGTTTGGTAAACTAAAACTAAACCACCATGAAACTACTCGTTTAAATATTACTATAGGGTGTTTTGTTACACCTTGTACAGTCAGCAGCAATAAAATATACACACTTTAGTACTACGATGTTGAACAAAAGTGTATACAACTTAATATTGCTGACTGTACAATGTCTGCTACCACACTACTATGTAAACGTGTATACAAAAATCACTTAACACGTTCCGGGACAGTGACCGCCTATAGCCGTGATAACAATAAAAGTTCTATTGTATCTCGTTCACTGTCCCGGAACGTGTTAAATTGCCAAAGGTACGAACAACAGATATCTATAAGCAGACTATTATTTTTTATGTCGTAATAAGGTTCTAACTCCTACCTCTATATGACATTATGAATGCTTATACCCAAGTATGAAAGCTTAAGTACCTATTTACCCCCTTAAATGTTATATTTAGGGTTATATTACGTAGAAATTGGCAGTTTTGGGATGTTAGGTAGCGATTTAAAGTTAAACTTCTGTTTGAAAAGAAGGAATATATCTTTAATTTTCTTTTTAACATGATACAGCCATATTGTGTTAAAGCCTGACTAGAAATATAAAAAAAACCTAGTTTGGGGGCGCGACAATCGACTATGACCTTTAATGTCAGTGTTCCAGGTACAAAAATTTGTTCCAACAATTTTTGCAACATGGAGAGGTTTTTTATTTTTCTGATCGAGCTTTGCTTCAATTAATTCAGACTGAAAAATTTGTTTCGAATGGGACATGAATCCGCGGTTTATTCAACTTTAATCACCTGGGTGATAACACCCGGGTGATCATAGGCGACTCATACGTGTACTATGATCACCTGACGAAATGATCACCTAGGTGTTTTAAGTCGACTCGACTGTCAGTTCAGTTTTTGGTATCCCCAAATCACCTGTAAATTTTTGGTGATTAATGGCTACCTGACTTGAAAAATTTTGTGTCCTCATATCTCCTACAACTTACGGGTGATTAAAAGTAATGCGACTTCACAAGCATTGTCCCCAAATCACGCAGTCTGTGCTCTTTCTTATACTGTGGCTGCGCTCTCCTTCCGTCTCAGACTTAATTATTCAATCTGTGGTAAAGACTCTGAATTATTAGCTCTAAATGAAAGAATACGGAACTTGAGAGAGATGTGGACTGAAAAAGGATGTAGTGACTGGAAATGCTGAGATGGTTTGGTCATGTGGAAAGAATGAATGATAGTAAACGACGTATGAAATATATAAAGTGAGTGTGAGTGGAACAGCCGAAAGGATGTAAACCAAAATTTAAGGGCCAGATAAAATGTACGCGATACAGACGAGCGTGATACTTATGACTGTGGAAGTGGCATAAGAGGTGTGTCAAGATCGTAGCCGATGGCGATCAATAATTGTCTCTGCCTATCGCAATGGGAGGTATTATGTATGTGTATCCGGGAGTTGGACGAGCTAACCCAGTGAGACAAACTGTGGCTCAAAACCATAGATATAAATTTGTAGGAATGAAACAAGCCATACGAATAATAATGTATGTATGTTATTTGATTACAAGGAATATTGCTAAACATTTGATATTTCAAGTTATGATTCCAGCATTTGATTAGAAAGTACGTGGAACATTGGGCAATCGGACATTGGATTCATTTGAATGGGATTGCAATTAATAAACGAAAGAAATGCCTCTGACCATCAATTTGTCTTTTTAGAAATCAAACTGTAATGTAGCTGTAAGTTCACCAAAAAAGAAATAAATAAATAAAATAAAAATAAATTATATTTAGTTAATTAATTTCAGACAACAGATATCAGAAATAATATTGTACTTAAAAGTTACTTATTTCAAATATTATTGATTTTAAACATTTTACACTCATTTTGTGCTATTGGGTTCAAGTCCCGCCCGAGGGGTCTATAATATTAGAATCCATCCATTGTTGTACTTTTTAGTTTTTTTTTAAGGCGGTTTTTATAATACTGAAATAAAATGTTTTGAACGCGGCGCGTCTGTGTGTAACAAGTAGGTAATTAGTATTTAAAGAGGTTTGTATACAGTTTCTTGGTTTATTGCATGATATAAGTCAAAATAAGTACCTTTCTTTCATTAGCGCGTATCAACCCACTGCCGGGAAAAGGTACACATACATTGCATACATAAAACCATGGCGGCGGCGGAATGCCTGTCTCCTTATCCTTTAATCCTCGAACCATCTCTATTTGGGGCAAGTTCTGGCCATTTGTCATCAAAAGCATCCAGATCCCGCCACCTCTTCCTATAATGACCTGGACGCCGAAGACCATTTTCTGGAATCCAGGGCGTAAAATTGTTTTCCCAGCTCTTAAATTAAGTACTAAATAGGTAAGCATTTTCAGTCATAAGGTTCAGTTTACCAAATTGCAATTTAAAATGATCAGAATAACTAACTAGGTATAAAACACTTTATGCAAAGTATTATTTTAAATGTTGCCCCTACCCCCTACATGATTTCTCAAGAAAAAATATCACAACAACATAATTCAGCCTTCTGCACTACTATTTTCAGCAGCGCCGTGAAATTTTTCTGCTTGGGACATTCACCCCATTCACCCATTAACAATTTTTTTGTTCTTTATGCAAAACAGGTGATCAATCGTGGGAACAAAATTTTATTTTTTTCCTTCGAATGTGCCATTTTTCAAAAGCTATGAATGCAATGAATCCTTTTTTTCATTAATGCTTCTGGTCAATGACATTATTTCCTGGTTTTAATTTTAACTATTCATACTATAGTATTGTTTAATAGTTTATTTGGTACACCAACACACACAGAGACATACACACGACACATTGTATTGTTTGAGATCTTCGATTGTTCCGGGATTTCACACTGTTTATCAATATATAAAATTTTTACAGGGTGTAATGGAAGTTCATGCTCATACGTACAGGCTTCAAACCATCAAACTGAACAACTTTCACTATGGACACAGTATAAGAAAGAGTATCCTATTACTACAACATACAGTACGGACACTCCCTGCCTCCCACCAACTTTTTACCTCACCCCCTCAATCGCCCTTCGGTTACCTCGGCAGTTACCTAAGAATAAGAGTTATGACGTCATCTTGTCAATTTTTGTTTTTTGTTAGCAGTGTCCGGGGTGTATTATGGAGCCAATAATGAAATCGTGGGGAAAAAAATACAATGTTCCATACAAAACTGCAATAAATACATATTCGACTGAAAATTATACCTACATTTCTGTTACAAGTATAAAGGTCAATCGTAATATTCAAATCAATAGCCGCTCACATCCCGGCTTTAAGATAACCATAGACAACAATGGGTGGTTCAATAATATCGCATTCACGTGGGATTTCAAGGGTTAAATGAAATGAAATCAAATATTGATCGATGTCTTAAATGTGGTACCTACAAGTAAATTATTATGATCAGTAAGTATTTTAAAATCATAAAGTAATTGTTGTTCTATATTAAAGTGAAAGGAAAATCTCTCAGCTTCTATTTTAATAAAACTAAATTACGAAAGGCTAATATAATAAAACCGAATACTCCAAGAACTAAAGTACTTCGTAATTAATGTTAGTACTCTTAAAATGATATAAAGATTTAATAGTCAGCCATTTAGCGTTCTAAGCAATTCTTGGTTAATAAAATTTTGTTATTAGGTACCTTACCTTCGTAAGCATTCATTGGACAAACAGCAATATATTAGTGGTAATAAAATAGGGGTTTGGGAAATTAAACCTGTGTAGGTCATATTTAATTGCTACTCTCTCTCTCTGTTTCTCTCAAGAGGATACAATAGTTGTGGGTTACACGTCGTGTCGAAGTGAAAACAGCTGGGGTGCTTTTTATTTATTTATTATAAAAATTACATGTAAATTTACAGAGCAATTTCCAAAATACTTACATGCAAAAATACATAAAATAACTACTTACTAATGGTAATACTTATTTAAATGAGATCAGAACCAAATAGTTAACTTATAAATTATTGATAACAGATATTGCATAACTATAAAACAAATGAGGACTATCGTTAAAAACATCAGCTTCAGGAAGCTGCGTTAAAACTAAATTTAACATCTTAATGGCTCGCGATGAAGGAGCGTTTGCGGCGCGACAAGTGCGCACCCCGGCCTGCGCGAACAGCGGCCGAGCCCTGCGCAGCCCCACGCGCAAGTACTGATCAGGCACGTAAAGCCCTATACGTGACAAATTTGTTGGGTTGTCACTTTATTGTTAAATAAGAAGTAAAAGTACATCAAAAGTTCAGCTTCCGTCGCGTCTCTAGAGTGTTTAACCCTATCATACCCAACACAAATAGCGATGGGTATAGGTAGGGATAAAATCCGTATTTTTTTTAATAAATAAAATGCAAATTTTCTCTGGATTTTTTCAATAATATCCCTGTATTTAGCTTCATATGGATCCCATACCACTGCACTATATTCCAATCGACTTCTAACAAAAGCGTTGTACAACATGAGAGCGACTCGGGTATCGCTGAACTGCCAAGTTACACGCATTATGAAGCCCAGCATCTTGCTAGAGCGTTTACATATAGACTTGATATGAGTCCTTAGATTTAGTTCAGAGTCTAAGATAAGCCCTAGGTCACGAATTTCAGTAACTCTATTTAGTTGGTTACCTTGTAGACTATACGTTTCCCATATTGGTGCCAGGGATCGAGTGAAGGTAATTATTTTACACTTATCGGTATTAAATTGTAGACGATTTCTCTCACTCCACTCAGAGACGGCATTAATGTCACGCTGCAGTGCCGCGCTTTTGTCGCCCAAAGGCCTAATGCCTTGGCATGGTAGGTTGTCCACACAAACCTCTTTAAATACTAATTACCTACTTGTTACACACAGACGCGCCGCGTTCAAAACATTTTATTTCAGTATTATAAAAACCGCCTTAAAAAAAAACTAAAAAGTAAAAAAATAATATTGCAGCCGATGACTTTTTCGTTCGCATCATAAAACATTAATTTGTTTTATCGAAATCGCTGTCAAGCCGGTACGATTCGTGACAGGGCTTGCATTCGTTATTTGGCTTGGCTTGACACCGACTTGTATAAAACAAATTAATGTTCTTAGGATGCGAACGAAAAAGTCATCGGCTGCAATCAAGCTGCAATATTATTTTTTTACTTTTTAGTTTTTTTGAAGGCGGTTTTAACTTTTTGTAAAAATTTTGTTTATTTCACTATTTTCAGTGAATTCATTAGTTCAATTTAAAGTTGTGCTTAAAATTAACAAACGCCCTAGCCGGCACTACGATTTTTAAAGATTCCCCTCGTTTTCTCTGGGATGCCATCATCAGAGCCTGGTTTACTTGTCATGATACCACCCTTGGAATATCTACTTTCCAACAAAAAAAGAATCGGTTCATAAACGACGAAGTTATCCGCGAACACACATTTTGAAGTCGGTTAAAAATGTTATTTTCTGCTAAACAAACGTTCCTGTTCATATCCGTTATCCCTCCGTACGTTACTTGATTGTGACACGTTATTTTTAACGGGATATGTTTCTCGTTAACGCACACGGGCGTCGATTTTTTTAATCGTTCGGACAGATATTCTGTTCTATTTTAGTTATTTTAGAGTTAGTTTACGAGTTATTTTTGTGACGTTTGTTTTACAATCAAATAAACTGTGATTTTTAGATTAGATGAACAAGGTTAGAAGGAATTACGAGCAGTTGGTACATTTTCTCAGTTTGTAAAGGTCTCAGTTCGTTCTCATTCCGTGTTCGTCCAATTCGATATTAGTGCAATTCGAAATTTGTGTAAATTATCATTTGGTTCAAATTAGTTAGAAGTACATAATAGTTTTGTTGCTGTAGCAGTGCTATTCAAGATTCGTGACTTCATTTTATGGGGTGTCCAGGTCCAGGGTGTATCTTATACGCTAAGTTATGGTTATGACCATACAGAAATTATGCGCTTGTTATGACACGTGACTAGGTCGGACGAACGAACTAGCTGACCCTAGATTTGCCGTAACCGCCATGATGCGATGCGTTTTCGATGCTCCATACTAAACTACAGATCTACTCGAGCTAAATGTATGGAACAAAAGATTTTTCCCATAGTGAAAGTTGTTCAGTTTGATGGTCTCAATAACCCCCTTAAAAGTTTTAAATGTTTATTTTTACTTTTGTAACACCTTGTATACAAACTGCTGTGCACTATAGTGCTCCTTTTTTGTGTATTGTTTCTTTTGTGCAAATATTTTTTTTTACATGTAACCTAATGTTGAAAGCTGACAAATCGATTTTATTCTCGATTCTAAACTGTTTTCTAGTTTTCCGCTTTTTTATTGACACGTTCGTGGAAAGCGAACGAGACACAATAGAACTTTTATTTTAATCACTGCTGTAGCTAGTTACTGTTTACGAAGACATTTTGTATAAAGGACCGAATGAACCCTGCTAACAGAACCCAAAAAATTTGATATAGAACTCAAGTACAATTCAAAACATTTTATGTTTCGTATTATCCCTTTTATCAGAATGGTGGATAAGCGAGAAGGGTCATCTCATATTTGTACATTTCACGAAATGTTTTCGAGATAATCCCTCTACCTTCGCGGCCCGTAAGGGTTAAAAAACCTTAACCATAAAATTCTGTTGATGTTAACGATGAAATCTTTTGGGGTTTAGCGGAAATCTCGACCTTTTTTAGTTGATTTAAAACTCTTTTGTGAAACAAAAATGTTTTAGCGATCATTTTATTACGATAGTACTGTATAACATTTCCAGCTTCTTGTGTACAAATGTACTGTAAAAACTCAAACTCAAAATAATTTATTTAATTTAGGAACTTGAAGCTCACTGTTTAAGTGTCAAGTCAAATCTTTTCTTGAAGCTACCACCGCGTCGGAACTTGTCGCTGTAGAGAAGAAACTCTAAAAATATTACAATATAAATTATTAACAGGAAAGACTATAGTGTCGCTTAGTCCATCCATACAAACATATTTCCCTATTTCCTCTCTGAATAAAAATCTGCTATTCCATACAAAACTGCAAACCTACTCGAGCCAAACGAATGGGCCAGTAGATTTTTTTTGCGATTTCGATTTTGATCTCATAAAGAAAGTTGTTCAGTTTGATGGTCTGATCATCCCCTTACAAAATGTCAGCATATTAAGAAGGACCCTATATATTCCGTGCCATTCTGTAGGTAATATTAAGATCTAAAAATTCTATGAAGTAACATTTTTTTAAGACCAATATAATTAGTATGATTATTTTAAGATTTGGTCCGAATTCTTATGATTTTCAAATTTGATTTCCTTGGATAAGATGGCACCACAGTGACATGATGACATATTAAAAAGGCCCTAAAGTTTTCAAGATGGATTAGGGGATCGGTCACTGATCGGACAATTAGTAATTAGCAACTTTTAATCGAACGTCAAAACGCGCGCGATGTATGAAATATACTAAATACCCACAAGTGACGTCATCAACATTTCACTACTTTTTATAGTTCATCATGTTATTAAGAATAGTATTCTAGCTAAAAAAAAACTAAAAATGTGAGTACAGCGTTATTTTCAAATGTTTTTTTTACTAAGAAGATAAAACTAAAATATATTTTATGCAGTCCGCTCCCCTATTACGTGTCACGTGGTAATAGGTTGTTAGAGTCTGTTTTACCCTCAAAAATACTGCATAAGAACGCATATAGACCTTGGATTTTTCGATAAGACCTTTCTCGAAGTACGATACCCATGGGAAATAATGAGAAGGTGGGTTTCTTTGTATTATAAAATAAAATAATATACTTATTTGAAATAAGTGAAAGAACGTACCACAGTATTATAATAATTCTTAATGCACAAATAAGTGAGGAAGACATAATCGAAATAATCGCTTCATTCACAGAGCTTTGCGATCTTATTATTGTATTTTTCTTTCGCTTTCTCATTGAACTACAGTATTGTTTAGGAGAAAAACGTTGTCCCTATTTGTATGGAAATTTACAGCTTCATAATCCTCTTAACGCTACTCTGGATATGGACTATCATATAGAGCCTTTTCCCACGAAGCGCTTTCAGTGTCGCGTTGTCGCGGCGTAGCCCAATTTCCTACATGAGGCTACGCGACTTGAGAAAGACTTTGAGTTATTTCATAATATTAGAGTAGTGTCAATACCGCATTACGCCGCATTACCATCAAGCTAAAAGCGCTGCGTAGGAATAGGCTCTTAAAATACTCACAAGTAGTTAATTCACACAAGTCTGAAAATATCATTCTGTTTAAGTTCTTTACCGAACGTAAAACAATATGCAATTTTTTAATGTAAAATTGAGGGAGAATTTCAGAATCAATAGACAGTACGTTTCGTAGAAATTCAAATTACAGGTAATACAATACTTGGAAATCCGATGCAAAACAAACAAGCCTTCTCCAATTCTTCTACTTGTATTTTGTTATGAAACTTTAAGTTTACAAGTTTTCGAGAGCTCTTTGCACGTTTCTAAGCAGAATAATATTGTGTTCAGGCATTGTTTTTCCCTCTGCTAACTTTTGAATTAAATTTTAGAGACGTGTGTAGGGTGAAATATAATGTCTGGGTGGGAGTCGCATTGTGGGTCTGTTATCGCCCCCTTCCCGGTCCATGAAGCTCCAATTGTGTGGTGGCTCAAGATAGTGCTCTTTCCAAAAACAACCCTTGCAGTCAACAAATATGTATTACCGACCGTATCTGGGAGGAATGTAAAGTCAAATCAACGCGGTCTGCGATTGCGGTATCGCGGTCATTCTCCTTTATTCTCCTATAAGCTATTTAGTTTAGAGATAAAAGACAGAGCTAGTAAAAAATATTGCAAATCAAATAAAAAATAAAATGTAATAATCTAAACCGGGATGGCTTAGAATATTCCACTCCAGTTCATTATGTGGCAAAGTGTGGGGTTTTATCGATCCAATGTGAATAGAACAGTTGAGAATGGGCGCCCAAGGAGAACTCACCCCTACCAAATAAATTTCTTCTTCGAAAAGGACAAGTGCGTATCACCCTCAACTCGACGGAACTGCATAAAGAAATGTATGAAAGTGGATGAGGCGAGAGAAGTATATCAGAATCGTAGTGTGTGGCGTGCCGTAGTCTTGCCTACCCCTGTGGGATAGTGACGTGAAGTATATGTATGTTTTCTTCTTCTTTCGTATACAACATAAATTTATATCCCATGACAATCACTCATGCTGTAGGGTAGAGGAAAGATTATCCAGTCAGCAATAGTAGTATGGACACTGACTGCCAGGGTACTGACTGCCCGGGGAGTATTTCCTTGTACCCCAAGTTCTCGTGGGGTTTTGATAATGACGTGACTGAAGGAATTTCTCTTGCTATATTTTTGGTAATGAAAAACTAGTTACAAATTATAATATCATCGATCTGAGACGCTATTACATCCTAAAACCAGATTAGGCAATTATATAACAGAATCGCTTGCTCAACTGCATGCTTGAAAAGTTCGTTTTGGCATACTTTTTGCGGGGGCGAGGTAACATGAAATCTGCAACTTTGGATTTTATTCCCCATAACTTTAGATTCTAATTTTGAACGTTAAAAATCATGAAAAGAAGTCTCGTCTGAACCCCAAACGTTCTAATTTCGAAATTGTTGTTTCGCAATTATAGACTGTCTCGTTTAGTGATAAGGTATAAAATTGAATGTAAATGCACATGATTAATTAATCGTATACCGTGGCAGAGGGGAAATGTTACCGCAAGGCTAGTCCTTATAATAGATAGTCAAAGAAAAATACCATAAAGGTTTATTTACCTCATCCTTAATCGCCCCCTATTGGTGCTACTGATCGATATACTATCGAATCCACTATCGAAAGTATAACGATATCCTATCGACAGCCGGCCGATAGCAAGAATATCGATCATTTTATCCGATTATGGTCGGTAGTTCGAAGGCTGAGAATATATATATGATGCTTAAGATAAAGTTAACTTAATGCTCTATCACGTAACACCGATAACTTTGTAAGTCATTGATTTATAGTTTTGCTATACAGGCTGTACAATAAAATGGGACAGTTACTTAAATGGATGCTTCAGACCATCAAACCGAACAACTTTCTCTATGAGACCAATATCGAAATCACAAAAAAATATTCCGCTCACCCACACAAAACTGCAAACCTAACTCGAATGAAATGTATGGGACAGTCGATTTTTTTGTTCAGTTTGATGGTCTGAAGTGCCCTTTAAGTAAGTGTCCCTTTTTACTTTACAGCCTGTATTTCATTAAATTTTGATGGTGACTGTACCACATGATTACGCATTCTGTGCATCATCATAACACAACAGACTTACTTAAGTCTTATCGCGATAATTAGGTTGGTCGTAGTTTAATAATTTGACTCAGTTAGCTTTATCTTTCCCGACATAAATACTAAGTTGAGAAGACAGCAAAAGCTCAATTGTACAACGAAATATTTGTACCGACTCAAAAAGTTTTCGTTCCAAGTGTGTATGTTCATGAAACTTGGTGTTGTTGTTTTTCATCTCAGTCATGTTCTCATATCACAAACTCTAGTTACGAACAACTTCAATGTTGTAGTGTGATTGCGAATTTAAAGTTACTTTACATGATTAGACTGTATACAGGGTGTTAGGGTAAACAGTTGCATTACTTTATGGGGCGATTGTACCCATGATTCTGAACAACTTTCTTTACGAAATCTATAGGAAAATCGCATTTTTTTTCGGACTTTCCATACTTAACGCAATTAGCTGATCGATCGTTTGTATGAAAAGTCGAAACTTCGTAATGGTTTCTTAGGGAAAGTTTTTTAGTATCGTAGGTACAATCACCCCTTAAAGTAATGCAACTGTTCACCCTAACACCTTTTAGTAAATAAATAACGCTCACAGGCACACAAATTGATCCAAAATGTTTGGCTTTTTATTTTGGAAACTTTACAACAACGGTACAAACATGTAACATCCATGACCGAACCAAGGACCCTGGGCCTCTACCCGGACGATTCGAACTTCGCGATTGCGTGAACGTTTTCATTCCAATGTCAACTGTATTACAACGAAGTTTGGACCGAAAGGATCGCGATATAAGTCCGGGTACAGGGCCTGTTTATGAAAAAGCATTGTACGCGTATGTTCAGCAGGTGTGTAAGCAGTAGCGTAATGCAGCGGTTCCTAAACTTTTACGGCCATGGAACACTAAATTAATCCCTTTTATTTTATGGAGCCCCACAACAAATACTCCGGGCGGCACTTTACTAGGGGCGGTAAATTCGGGAAAAATAATTTGGACCGTCTAGCGCGTTGCGGAGAGGTATGGAAGCTCAATCTTGAGGTCCTGGTTCGAATCCGCAAGGAAGACATGCCATGTACCAATGAGATTTTCTAACTTATCGCAATTAATCTCGACTGCTCTCAAACGGTGAAGGAAAACATCGTGAGGAAACCTGGACGCTGGAGAAGACATTCTAAGTGAGGTCTACCAATCCGCATTAGGCACGCGTGGTGGACTAACGCTGCACGGACTAAGGGAAGGTCTGTGCAGTAGGACGTTATATAGAAGAGACGTGGCGCAGGCGTGGCCAGGTGACCAGGTGACCAGGGGACGTCGCCTGGTGGCGCTGGCGCGATTTTCCTTTACGACAAAAACGACGCTATGCTACGTACTATAAGGTTTATATTGGTGTTACTTTGACATCCCCCACCGCCACACGTCTCTTCTGTATAAACAGCACCTTAGGCCGATGATGTTGATCTTTGTTTTTTTATGTTTTGGTGTAAAATAATGAATATATGATTGATTGATTGTAAGAAATAAGCATTTTGTGCGTCAAATCAATCAATAGCTATAAGTAATTGAATTTAAACTTCGAAGGAAGTGTCAACAATAACTTCTTTGAATATTTATGAAAGCCGAAATTCGTCGTGAACTTACTATAATAGAATATCTTGAGTACAAATTCTAATTAAGGTCAAGAAAATAGGGTGATTGAATTTATTTCCATTAGCCTACATCGTCTCACTGCTGGGCAAAGTGAGATCCCTTTTAAATCTCCAACCCTGTCTTAGGCAAGCTCTGACCACTTGGCATCGAAAGCATCCATCGTCCTAGCACTTTTTCCTAGGTACCTGAGCGTAGACGGCCGTTTTCTGGGATCCGTGGCATGCCAAAATTCTCGCACAACTCTCCTGGTTCATTCGACATGATGATGATGCTACTCCTAGCCGATTTCCGCCGATCCCTTCGTTGTTGGCGACATTTCATTCCACATAGACATAAGCCGGCCCAATCGCACTTTAATTGGTTTTTTCCCCAACGTCAGTCGGCTATTCGGTTGTTTCTAAAATGATCCGATCTTTGATTTGACCCTTCCGTGAACTGACTTTATTTGGCATTTGCTAGGTTGAGCTAGTACGAAAACGGTAATATTTATAACATGAACATGGGCATAAATGCTGAAAAAATCCCTTTGTGGACAAAGGGACTACATTTAACATGCACATAAATATTAGGCACACTGTTTAGCATCTTTATTGTGTGGCGGGTTACACCATCTTTTTAGTGTTCCGTACCAAAATTGGTAAAACGAAATACTTACGAAATCACCTCGGTGTCTGCCTGTCCGTCCGTCCGTATGACACAGGCATTCTTCTCAGATACAATAAGACATAGGAAGCTGAAACTTGGCACATATACAGGGTGAAATTGATATCATTAGCATCCTTTTAAATTAAGAGTCTACCCATCAAACTGAACAACTTTCACTATGGGAGCAAACCGATCGGAGCAACAAAAAAAAACAGCTGTTCCATACTAAACTGCAATGCCTACTCCACTCAAATGTATGCAACAGCTGATTTTTTTGTTGCTCCGATCGGTTTGCTTCCATAGTAAAAGTTGTTCAGTTTGATTGGTAGACTCTTAGTTTGCTAATGATATCAATTTCACCCTGTATAGCAATTAATGTTCCAATATTATTATCACAAATGAAGTATCAGAAATTCCTTTATATTTTTTTTATATTAGCGGGTAATGTTTAGGAAGGTTAGGAAGGGGGAAAAGAATTTTTTTGCAATATCGTGAGAGCTATCAATTGACAGATTATGAAAATGCGGATCTAAGAACATGTTTTTAAAATTTTTCATCAAAACTTTGGTCCTACCTTTATTTCAAAAATATTGCCAGATAAATCTGAAAAATCATTAGCTTTAAAAACAACGTGTACCTACATGGCGACAAAATTAAAGCAAAATTAATTAGAATCAGCCTGGCACTAACGTGGATAATTTTATTTCGTTATCTAAAAAACGACTACCCATACAAAATGATGTGACTACATACTTAGTAAGTTCAGTTTATAAAGTGGTTCCTATCAACGACCCATGCTAAACAACCAGTAGTACGGAACACTAATTGCCCGAGTTCCAATTTGCACTTGGCCGTTTCTTTTAACTAGTTCTGTCCTGAAACCTAGAACTTTAGGTACAGTCAGCCTCAAAAAGATGTGTACATTTTTGTTCCATGTCGTAGTACTAAAGTGTATAGGTACATTTTAGGTGTAATCATCATCAGCCTATAAACGTCCCACTGCAGGGCACTGGCCTACCCTCAGGGAGGGTGTTTGGGCATTAGTCCACCACGCGTGCCCAATGCGGATTGGTAGACTTCACATACACATCAGAATTTCTTCTTCAGTGTATGCAGGTTTCCTCACGATTTTTTCCTTCACCGTTTGAGAGTAGTCGGTATTACGTACATAAGTTAGAAAAAATCATTGGTACATGGCATGTTGTCCGTGCGGATTTGAACCCGGACCCCCATAATTGGATGTTTATACCTCTCCGCAACGCGCCACAGATGCTCTTAAGTGTACCTTGCTAAAAATATCTAAAAAGTTGGATAAGGATCCAGACAACAATAATCACATCATCATCATCAGCCTGTCATCGCCCACTGTTAGTTGAACATAGCATTTTCCTTATTACCAGTGAGACTAAAGTAAGGTTGAAAACTAAGAAATCCTGAGAGATTTCAGGGATACAAGGTCAAGGTTAAACCAAAGTACGGGCTGAGATAAAGTAAATAGGTGACCGTCACTAATTACCCAAGTTTAGCTCATTACACGTACTTTTAGTTTAAATTCACCGTTGAATTCAAAATTTTCAGCTTTTACTTTAAAGATACCACATACTGCTATAGCAGTATAAACATCATACTATCTCCAGAGAGGGGTATTGACATAAGAATAAGTATATTACACCATAGAATTGAACCTTTGCGTGTCGTTGGTTATATCAACACTAGACGATATGCTTATCCGCAGGCATAATAATATCTTGATCTTGAACCTATCTGGCGCAAGAGTTTAAACTTCTAATTAAGTGGTGTTTTTTAGTTATTCTTGTGGTATTGGTGCTGTTTGTACGTCGTTCGAGATGTTTACGTTGAAATACATCCTTTTCAAGATAGCCTACTGTTTGTAGTGCAATACACCTTAGCTCAAAGAGCAACTGAGAGGAACATGAGGAATAAAAAGTCTTGCTGAGCCTACCGAACCGGCGCTGGTCGCCATCACAACGTAATTTCACAACCAGTTTTGGAAGCAAAACGATTGGCCTAATGTTTCCAGGAAAACTTCGAACCTTCGCTCGGCTGGGATCGGTGAGATTCCTAATTATCGTTAAAAAATAACGAAAAAAAATGTGTGTGAATCAATCCGGCGAAGAAAAAGTTCTTTCGAAAATCATTTTTGCAAATCAAAAGTCAATATCAGATCGCAAATGCTGAAGCCATAAATCTTGCAAGATTTGAAGCTTCGACGACAGGTGCAGATCGGATCCCGTATTCCAATGATGAATATCCGATATTTAAATTGAAATACTTGTCTGAGAAATTCAAATCGTGATGTGCTTCTGCCGTAAAATTTGTCGAATACTGAATTTAGATGCGGTTTAAATTTAGAATGTTTATCTTAGATAGTAGAAAATATGCTTAGATAAAAAATAATTTTGATAAACAAAAAAATATAATTTAATTAATATGAATAATTAAAACAAAAAATATTTTTTTCAAATACAAGCACAAATTAAGAAATTACAATGAGCATTGTAACTTGTCTTCATTTTAGATGTAAGATAATTAATCAATCCATCTTTAAATCAAACTTTTGTACCCTTAATGAACTCCCAAGATGATTTTCATCTGTTTTATATAAAGAAAAAAACTTATATGAACATATATGATCAACACTCGTACATCTCCAGAAATAAATCTTCACAATCCATATTTTAAGATGTTGACAAATGACGTGCAAATTTATTATAGTCACTGTCTAGTCGTGAATAGGCGTAAAAGCTAAATTTATTGACCATCGGAACTTTAAGAGGGTCGCAATGATTTATCGACACCATTAAATCACTATTAACTGCTCAAGAGAAGTTTGAGAATCTAGATTCCTTTCGCGTTCAAAAACTACTTTTCTTACAAATAAGTTTGTAATCATTTTGTTCTTTAAGTCGTTGCCTATATTTTTTAACTAAGGTAGGAGTTATTCGGAATGTAGAAATTAAAACATCCTCCTTTTTTGAAGTCGGTTAAAAACAGGTAATAAACGAATATAATTAAATTTCGGATGAACGACACTTATTTTAGGCCAAATTGACACAGACACAGAGCGCTACCGGTGCGTTCATAAATAAATATCAATGACGTTCTATATCCAGTAAATATAATTAAGTATTACTTCAATCTTCAACGTAAATATTAGCTCCCACTACGGGTATCTATAACGAGTATGATATGTTGAGGAAAACATATCATACTCGGTGGTGTCCTCGAGTGAGGTTCAGTCAAGGAAGAGTTCAAGGAAGCGACTGAGAATACGGGTTTGACTACTTATATAGGGACTAGTGACGCGTGTAATTCTACATTTCTGCCACTTTTTGCGGGGGGCGAGGTAACATGAAATTCGCAACTTTGTATTTTATTCTCATAACTTTAGATTCTAATTTTGAACGTTAAAAATCATGAAAATTAGTCTCGCGTGAACCCCAAACGTTCTAAGTTCGAAATTATTGTTTTGCCATTAAAGGCTTTTAGTGATAAGGTATAAAATTGAATGTAAATGCACATGATTAATTGATCTTATACCGTGGCAGAGGGGTAATGCTACCGCAAGGCTAGTCCTTATAATAAATAGTTAAAGGTGTTAGGCTTTGACAAGTCCCAGTAATAAAAACACGGCTTCGGCGAAGTCACAGCGAGCGGCGGCGTCATTATCAATTCGAGCTGCTAGTTATAGTTATCTAAACTATTATAAAACTGTAGCAGAAAGTTTGTCTGTACATTGAAGATATTAACAACAAAAAAGTTACGATATGGTTTTTAGGTGTCCCTGATTCCATTTCACCAATTTTTGGATTTTTTGTCTGTCTGTTTGTTTGTGTGTTTATTTGGGTGTTTGTTTGTGTGTTTGTTTGTTTGAACGAGTATCATGCAAAAACTACTGAACCGATTTTGATGAAACTTTTTTTGTTTGATAGCTAATAATCTGACTTAAATCTGGTATATAATTTGTGCGGACAAAGTCGCGGGTTAACGCTCGTTAATTATAAGAAAGTAGGTGCATTATATTATTTTTTTACTATGTCGTGGCACGCCGGCCGCTTGTGGCATAGGCCTTATTAGCTCTAACTTAGAATAGAAGTTAGCTATCGGTTTTCCCTACATAATTCTTTACATCAACATTCTTGATAAATCGGTACAAAGACAAACATTTACAGCGCTTAACGCCTCTTCTCGATTCAAATACGATTCGATTCAATTTGTTATTCGTCTACTTTAAGACTTCATAAATACTCTAACAATTTCAAAAGAAAATAAACAAAAGTTTTTCGTCGATCGAAGCCAAATAAAGTGTGCCTATCAATCTTACGCACGGACGAAGCCTGTAAGTGGCACAACAGTTTAGTGGAGCGTTCGCAGAGAGAATCTGCTTCACTTTTATGGTTCCGTAGCGAACAGGTACAAATGCAAACTGAAGAAAATGACTGTGTTATTTATAAAGTCACAGTCATCGATGTCGATAGTCGACTAGATGCACAGTCTCAATTAAAAAGAAAATTTGTGTATTTTGTACACAGATTACCCCCAATAGACACCGCATGATGAAAATTTTTTACAGGCCGAAGTCACCATTTTTGGCGGTAGGTGCGGCCATTTCAAGGTCGCACTTTAGGTTGTTTACATCAGTTCAAAATCATAGATGTGTGGCGCGCGTCGGCGGCCTTTTATGCGGTATCTATTGGGGGTAATCTGTGAATTTGTACAATACTATGACATACAGTCAAAACGTCCTGGTACAGACCTCTATGGTCATTCTATATTGCTATTGCAAAACCTATGTAGATAATTTAAACGTTCGTCGTTGTCCAAATATGGATGAATTATATACCTACCTACTTATCCAGTGAGCATAGCATACCGCCTCCTGGGAAATGAAATAGATCGACATAATTATGTGACCCCGATTTTCTTACTTTATTCATACCAAAATGAACGCGCATGACGGCTTCCACGATTTGACGCTTTATACTGCCTGTAGTATACCAGACTGCCGCCTCTGGGCGGTAGTCTAATGTGAGCTCATGATGATGACAATTTTGCAACGATACCTACCCTAAAATTATGCTACGGAATTCTATATATGCCTGTCTGACTTATACTTAGCCAGTTTTTCTTGAAGACGCTTCGCTGAACCTTATAATATACTTGGGTACGGTTAGGTCGCAGATTTTGGGCACTAGACACGTTTTAGGATGAAATGTCGTAGAGTCATGTGGGTAGAGCGATCGGATTGTAAATATACCACATTAATAAATATCCCTGTAGAACGAAAGCTTAATTTAAGCACCCACTGTTATTAGTGCAGTCACACATTATGCGTGTCAGAAAATATAGAGCGTGTAATATTCATGGCATATTATCAGGATTAGGTTCATAAACTATTAGTTAATTAAGTCGTGTTATGTTGTACAGTTTCTGGATGCATCTTCTCACCAGCGACAACACGTTGCGACGCTGTGGTAGATTAAAAAAAATATTTCACCTTTAATAAGTGGGCTTCATTTGACATTGATTTTGAGAGAGAATTAGCAATGAAACTGCATCCTTCCTTATCGTTATAAAGAACCATCATGGCTCATCATCTTCCTAGCTAGCTACTGCCTTACTGGGTAGCGGGGTCTGCTTTTCTAGTCCCTATCCTAAACATCGATTGAGAGCACCTAGATAGGTGCTCTCCATCGATGTTTAGGAAAAATTATCGAATAGATATCCGATGCCATTTTTACTGACCACCACATTAGACTATCTGAGTCTTGGCAGACCAATGTCTGCCTATACGCAACGTTGACCTGGTAGAGTGAAGTCCATTGTTATATTTAAAAAAACCAACATGGTAACATTATAAAAATGTTTATGTCGTTTTTTTTGTCAAATTATTGATATGTGGCGCGGTATCGGCGACACTGCCACGTGGGCGTCGTTATATAATAGGGTTTGTAAAAATTTATTGATTTTTTTTCAAATTATTGATATGTGGCGCGGTATCGGCAACGCTTCCACGTGGGCGTCGTTAAATAAAAGGGTTTGTAAAAATTTATTTATTTTTTGACAGTTGATTTTAAGTACTACGATTTCTCATTCATTTTGATTAAGTTTTTATTGAATTCATACAATGGTTAGTATAATAATTTTGCGACTTCCTTATGCGGCAAATTAATTCTTTTGTGAAAGTCATTGATGTTAACTACTTACCTGCCATGTAGATTGTAGATGTATTACCTAAACTATTTTTTAAACTTTATATAGAGAACTTAATCAATGACTATGCCGCTCTAATCTACAATCCACGACTAAAACCCTTTTGAACCATTTTGTATAATACTTTTGCCAGATTCGACACAGAAAAGGCCAAAGTTACATCCATCCCATAAACAAGTCGGGGAGGAGAAGACCCTACGTATTTGTGTAGGTAAGGGAATATCCATTAAAGAACACGTAAGTGTGTACCTTATAGGTGATTTTTAGTGAAGTAAAGTAAAATATTGACTACATTTTTTTTAAGAAGCTCGTTTTAGATATTTAGCTTTACGTACGCATTGTACTGTAGGCAATGAATACATTAACTGGACTGGCTATAGGATTGCCACCCGTACTATATTGTATAGTATCGTACTATATTTTGGCCAATTTTTTCTATATTACATTGAGAAAAGATATAGTACCTAAAATACTATATTTTTATAGCTTATCTACCTAATTGAACATTTCTGCTCAATGATAATTATAATTATTTAAGTCAACTCCTGCAACATTTAGCTTTCACTAATAAGTAAGTTTATAAGTGACATTTGAAACGACATGCGCCGACCCCAAATAATAGGGTAAGAACATCCCTGCCTATGGGCAGATGGATGGCATGATAGATGGCATCCCTCCTTGTGGATGATGATGATGTTAATACGGACCTAACCTTAGACACATACATTGTTTAAAAATAATAAAATCTCAGTCAAGCCCAACATAATATCAACCCGGTACGTTTGTAAATATAAAAAAAAATTTAAAAAATCATTTGTACTTATTTTTTCGAAGTTTTCATAATTCGAAAGCAATTTATCGAAAAAAATACTATATTTTCTCCAAAAAATGGTGCTAACCCTAACTGGCTATGACAAATAGATAAAAAACAGCGTATATAGGTAAGGTACGCAGTAATCTTGTAGTAATAAGCTAGTTTCTTTGCTGTAGGTCTAGAATAGATCTAGAATCGCTTTTGAGCCTAGGTAGGTGTGTGATAATATCCAATAAGCTATTTATGTAATAAATAACAGCTTTTTTCCGCAGCTTTGCTCTCGTATAATTAGATTCATTTTCGGGATACAATGATTAGACTTTTTGACCAGAGCCCAACTTTTTAATTTCTCAGTATCCTAATTCGTATACGGATTTTCATAAACTGTATGGGATTTATGAACTGATTTATGAAGACGTGTGAATTAAAAAAAAACAGTTCCCAGGCCACACCTTAGGCTGGTTTCAGAGTCACGCTTACGCCGCGCCGGCGCGCGGGTGGGAAGCGATGCGGGCGCCGAGGTTGCCTTGTACCGTTTTATATTATACCCGCGCAGGCGGTCAGCGACCATCCAAAGTGCGCTAGACGCGCTTGCCACCCGCGCGGGTGGTCAGCGTGACTCTGAAACCAGCCTAAAAACGTTAAAAAAGTTACAAATACTTTACTAATTGACCGATATTGTTTTGTTTAAAAGTTTTGTTTAAAGCTTATGATTAGAGTAGACTGAAAAAACTATATTTTCTCTCGCTTCGATGACGGAAGCCGGTGCGAACGAAGTAGTGAGCAAAATCTTATAAAAGTTGTGTACCTCTAGATATAAGTAGGCATTAGGGTGTTTCTCCTGGGCGTTTGAATGTTGCCATTATCTTCACCATATATTTTCGCGTTGTTTGTAAGAAAAAGTACCTTTATAATCGCTGGACCCTTGTAACAGCGAAAAAAAATAATACCTTTTCTTATAAACATGGCGAATATATTTGGTGAGGATAATGACAGCGTTCAAACGCCGAGGAGAAACACCCACCTATGTCAGGTACCTGCTTGATACGAGGTAACTTTATTCCACTACGCTTCTCAATACATTCAATAGCAAAACGATTGAATTATTTATCATTCCGTTTTCCTCGTAGAATAGGCGAAATCTTCGTGAAATATTTCTTCGTAGGAAACCTATAAAGCCTGTCATGTTTCTTTTTTTCCCAGACATTTATGGCAACATCGATAAAACAGCTAGTCTCGGCTTGGGTCGTGGCCTACGCTTTTTATAGGACGTAAAAATGTTGCCTTGAAAAGGTTAGTGGCGAAACAAAAGATTTGGTTCGGAGATATATCGTTTATTCTAAAAAAAGAGGGATCGCTTTTTCATCAGGGTTGTCAAACATTGACAAGTGGAAATACTGTTCAGTTTTCTTGGTATTTGTACAAGGTTCTTACTGATTGAGATACGAGATAAAAAGTTAATCGAAAAATTGTTTGCAGCTTAATCCGCGTTTAGGCATTCAGTCACACAGTTTCAAATAATAGTAGCTATACATCTATATATAGTACCTAATAGACGGTGATAATTTGCACTGAAAGAAAATACAAAATTTTATCCAGATCCTAATAATAAAAAAATATATATATAGGTAGAGCCCCCGTTTCCGAGAAACCAATTTTAAATTATTATGGGTACAGATTAATAAAACACCCTAGTAATATTTAAAGACCGTCAAACTTAACAACTTTCACTGTTGAGTCAAAGTCAAAAAAAAAAAATCAGCTGTTTCATACAAAACTGCAGTACTATACTACTTGACTCAAATGTATGGGGCAGTTGAATTTAATTTTAAAAAATCGATTTTGTCTCAATAGTGAAAGTTGTTCAGCTTGACGACCACGGCTGGTTCCCAGACCTAGCATAGACTCTGCAAATCAGCAGTTAAAAGAGAAACTTCACGAGCAAACAATTCGTCGCTCAAAACCATAAAATTTAAGTACATACCATAAAACCACATATCGGGCAACATTTAAGCATTTTTGGCAAAATTTTCTTGATAAAATAAAACAAATCGATGTACTTACTTATGGTTTTTTATTTCACGTCTTTTAATAAAATCATCATCATTATCATAATATACACACACAAAAAGATTAAAAGGTAAAAAATTAAAAATATAATAAGTAGTATATTGACTACTTATTATATTTTTAAGTTATAATTTTTTATTTTTTGTGCATAGTGTGTTGTAGTATAAATAATCTTCAAAATATATGAAAAATGGAAGTTGGACACCATCTGACCGATTGCCATGAAACTAAGGTAGGTAGGTAGGTTGTAGTGCGGATACCGGAATAATCTGGAAAAAAATCCACATGCCGGGCATAGCTCGTACCTAAGTAATATGCTGTTTTTTAAAGGGATGATCAGACCATCAAACTGAAACGCGGAAATTACAAAAAAAAACAACATCGTTTCTTACAAAACTTTAATCCTACTCGACCCAAATATATGGGACCGCAGTTTCTTTTTCTAGTTTGATTTTGGACCCATACTTTCCAGTTGTTCAGTTTGATGGTCCGATTATCCTCTTAAAAAACCGTCGGCCTATTAAAGTGGACTATTTAATTTTCGCGGAAACACCCCGCTGCTTCTTCCAGTATTTACTGTCTGTTGGTTTTAATTAATTTATATAAAAACTTTTAGCATAAAGTTTTATTTTACTAAAGAACCTAATTAATAATATTTTAATTTATTAAACAAAGCTAGGGCAAAGCTAAACTCCCTCAGGCATCCTTTAATTTTCTTTTGAAGTCCACAGGTTCATTAGACCGAAGAGATCGTTTTTAGGATTCCGTACTCAAAGGGTGACAACGGGACCCTATTACTAAGCTTACGGTGTCCGTCCATCTGTCCGTCCGTCCTAGAAGTAAAGGGCTGTATCTTTTGAACAGTAATAGGCAGAGAGTTGAAATATTCACAGAATGTGTCAATATATTGAATTTTCTAGCAAATAATTTGAAAACTAATTTTACAAAATTCCTAGTGGTGTCTCAATTCTATAGGACCCTATATATAGGTATAGGTATAGGGTCCTATAGAATTGAGACGCCACTAGGTTAGGTATAGGCTATATACCCTATAAAAATAACGTTTTTATTCAAGGTTTTTATTTTTTCTCGTCGCTCGTTTTATCGTAAAAACGGCAATACATAATTTACACGTACACACGGCGACACATCAAGCTATACAAAACTCAAATAAGCTGGCCGGGTAATGTATAACGTAACGCAACCAGCTTACATTGGTTTTGTATAGCTTAATTTGTCGTGTGACAAGCATCAAACATGGTGTGATAATCATATAGCATGGTCTAAGGTAAATTAACCAACATTAAAAACTAGTCAAGTGTGTGTCAGGCTTGAGCTAGGAATTTTTTTTTTTATTAAACAATTTTTGGTAATATTGTATGGTGGTACGGAACCCTCCAGTTCCGTGCGCGATTCCGACTCGCACGTTTTTTTTTTGCGGTTTCAATATTAGACCTGTAGAGTTTGGTGGTCTTATCATCCCCCTAAAGCCCACAGCATATTAATAAGAACCCCGTATTTTAAACCCAATCAAAAGCAGCTAAGTCATTATACTATTAAGAAAATACTTAACAATACAATTAAGCATCGCTCAAAGCTGTAAGACCAAAGCGACTGCGAAGCGGGAGCGTTTACCGCGCGGCGGTCGCTGCCATGTTATCTTCTGGAGTCTCGCCACGCCGCTCAAACCTGCGCAACCACGACGCGAGACGGCAGCGTCAGCGGAGCGGGACGCGCGCGTCAGGGGGTCAGACGTGTGTATAATATTACGAGAGTATACAATATAATTTTTTTTTAATTTTAGTACATTTTGGTTCTTGTTGTTAGTTTTGGGTTCTTTCTGGTAGATTTGGGTCGTGTTTGGTAGTTTTTCCTAGATTTTTGCAGTTTTTGGATGTTTTCATTTGTTTTAACTAGATTTTGGAAATTTATGGTGCTTTTGGTAGTTTTGGTAATTTCTGGTAGATTTTTGTAGCAAAAACTCAAAAACTAACAAAAACAATGTGGATATGAGTCATTTGTATTTACTTTAGACGAAGTCTGACGTGGATACGCAGTTTGTATTTTTATGAAATAAATAATGAAAGCTGGGACGTTGTTCCTAGAATGAAAGAATTATGAAAATCATGCTCTCATAATTATACCCAGCGCAGATCTCCACCAAGAAGGTTGTTTATTGTTAAATGTAACAACGTAGTTAATGATTGATACTGAGCCAATCATCGTAGTCGAATCACCAGAAATCTATTAAGCTTTATGTATTATAATCATTAAAATATATAAAATAACGTAGTCACGTACATTGTAATAGTCCCAACCGCAAAATACTAGGCTTTTATTGTGGAAACCATTCAACGACGACACAAACATTATAATATAACATCCATGACCGAACTAGGATTCGAACCTAGGACCCTGGCTTGGCAGTCCGGCGAGGAATCCACTATACCAACCGAGCCATCGATGGTATAATTGTATGCATTTTTTTACAAAGTTCTCTTATAACTTTGTACGGGTCCTCTAGATTTAAACCCACAGAACAACTTCATACAGCATTCGTTTGATTGTATTCTTGCATTAAAGGCTTAATTATAACCATAAATAGGTATGTCCTTCACATGGTTCAAGACAAACGTTATACATGTTTAAACGATTATGTCATTGGCTAAGTCGTAAAAACATAGTTTAAGCGCCTTACTCCAAATGTTTTAGTGTCTATAATTTTTTGTACATACATAATTATAGTCAACACAATAGTATATATGTATAAGTATACAAACATAGTCCAACCGCATATTAAAAAAATCTTGAAAACATACTATAAAATCAAATTTTACTTTAAGAACTAAAAGTTTACTATATAAATATTTGTGTAATATCATGTTTTTTTTTTAAGTGGATCACCCCTTGATCATTCAGGAGACATTACACTTGTAGGTGTGTAACACTTCTAAAGTATCGGGAACTCAAATAATAGCAACATGTAACTTTTAGTTTATATCGTATACAATAGGTAGGGTACACATAATAGGGTAGGCAACAGAATATTATTAGAAGAGTCAAATTAAATGTTCACTTCTTCCACTCAATCACTTGGAAAACACAGCCCTCCAGTCTTCTTATAACCATTTGGACACTCTCCCGCACTTCTGACGTCCAAAATATCGTAGAAATCATCGTCAAAACCTTCAACGTCTTCCACATCCTGGGTATCATAGAAATTCGTTGGTCCGTCAAAGACTATCGCCTCCGGTCCGTTAAATCTCGGATAGTAAACATTTCTCGTACGTCCGAACCTTACGAGGCAAAAAAACGTTAGCGCCAGCAAAATTGTGTATTTACGCGACATTGTTGGACCACGATGAATGAACGAATGAATGGTTTTAATATCGGTTTTTAAGATATAAATATGAACGTGTAAACAAGTCGCCTAATGACGATTTTTCCTCGAAGCATGAGGCTCTAAGCGTAAAATACACTTTGCGAAAGTAGAAACTACGAACCTTATTAGATCAATGGTTATCCATGGTCATTGCACTCCGTGATTTGTCTTTGTAAATAGTAAACACAGTGTATGTTTTTGCGTGAATCATAGTGAGACTTTGTTATGTTTACTGGGTCGGTAGTTTCTGAGAACATTTTGACAAGTAATTGCACTAATGAATAAAACCAGTACACAGTAAACAGCAAGGTAAAGGTACCTACGTGAAATATGTGATAAAACTAGCGGTCGTACATTGTATAGCATGTACTTAACAAAGAACCTATAACGTTCAGTGGAATTTAACGAGCTCATTGTGATGATGATGATACGGTTAAGGGTGAAACCAAACCGTGTATTTTGAGTCCGTTTCATATAAAATCCGATAATGCATTGTCTAAGACCTCAGCCTTCATATGAAACGGACTCAAAATACGCGACTCGCAACTCACAAAATTACGCTCGTTTGGCTTCACCCTAAACCGAATCAATCTAGGATCAGCGGTAACATAACTCTATAAAATTTCTGCAGTTTTAATATGGCTTTCTCCCTTTGGGACTGCAGGGCAGAGACCTCCCGACTAAGGGTTTATTCGGGAGCATTAGGAGGAGGATATATCTGAATCTTATAGGCTATAATTTGCTTATTATAATGGTCTAGCATTGCGCCTGTATTTCTTCTGGTGGTAAGCGACGATGTGGTAGGGCTAGAATGCAAAGCAGCAAAAGGCGAAATAACTAGAAAGCCTTCATACATGCTTATTTTGGTATGTAGAGTAACAGAAGTACATCTCGATTTTTCTCGTTTCCTTCGACGAGGCAAGCTAGGCCCATAGGGTGGACATGGGCGCCGGTAGGATTATTTTAAGGGAGGTGCATGTGGCTATACATTAAAGAAGGGCGGATCCATCAGGAATTTGTAATCGCAAAAGAAGCCAGCTAGGTGATAAAATTTCTCAATACAATTTCTTGGCAGTGTCCAGATCATTAGGTATTGGACAAGAGGATACGTATATATAGTTGAAATAGATTCCTGGGGTGACCGAAGCGAGCTCGGAATTTTTCAGTACATTTTTTCGGCTGTGCCCAGAATTTTAAACTATTGTACAGGAAGTCAGTTGAATTAAATAGATATGTGGAGCGATTTACAGCAACATGAGTTTCTCAGCACTACCCCTTGGTTGTAGTCTAAACTCTGTCGGTTCAAGTTTAGTGAAAATCAATCAGGTACAAAAATAGAAAGTTAGAGCGAGGGAAGCAAGCGAGACATTTCGAAGATATTCGATTACAATTGTAAATAAAACTAAACATTTTTGAGGGGATGCACGTGCACCCTCTTGCACCCCGCTCCCGGCGCCCATGAGGGTTGAACACCCTCATCGTCTCGTGATCGTGTATTTCTTGAAAGAAAATCAGCGCTACTGACTCTGGGTTAATTATTTAGGTAGGTACAATAATTATTAAAGTTAAAACGTCTCTTGGTTTATTTATTACAATCAAATTGACCTGTAATAGATTCCTGGTAACTGGTGCGGTGTCTTACAGTTACACGTGGTGGCTAGCGGAAACATTAAATGAGCTGTCCTTTCTCAGAACGCCGGAAGCTGGAACCCGTGCTTCACTTCGGTGATTGGCGGATTTTCCTTATCTTCCACCTCCATTTTCATAAGGTTAAGGGAGTGATTTTGAAAACAAAAAATTAGGTAGCATTAGGACTATAAAAGCACTGCGTGGGAAAAGGTTCTATATGTGTATAGTACTGCCATGAATTTTTTCACACATCCAGAAATAACCATTTAGCTGACAGGAGGGGGGGGCAAGCAAACAAAAATATGCAAGTTTAAAGCACTTTAATATTTCGCTAACGGATCCCTTAATCGAAAAATGGTTTTTCCAAACCGGTTAAAACAGAATCATCGTATTTACGGATAAGAATTCTGTGTGGTGTCTGATCAAAACCGAAACAATATGTTTTGTCCCAGACGTATTTCTTTTTATTTTTTAGTTTTAGGATATTTGGTTTTTAGATAAAATATTTTCTCTTCCTTAGCTAAAAGATTAAATGACCATTTTTAAAATATAGCCCAGCAGTGGGACGAAGTAGGTTAAAAAAATTATATGCAGGGTGATTTTGATATCATTAGCATCCTTTTAAACTAAGAGTCTACCCATCAAACTAATCAAAAAAAATCTGCTGTTCCATACTAAACTGCAGTGCCTAGTCAACTCAAATGTATACAAAAGCAAATTTTTTTTTTGCTCCGATTTCTTTGCTCCCATAGTAAAAGTTGATCAGTTTGAGGGGTAGACTCTTAGTTTAAAAGGATGCTAATGATATCAATTTTACCCTGAATAATTTTTGAATAGCATTAATTACATTTAACAAGTATCAAGCAAGAGCAGCATAATATTTTTTATGACCATGTCGATTTTACCCTCGACTTCGTACGCATCAGCTTACCGTCGTCATCGTAGCGAGATAAAATATGTACCAGTTTTTAATTAAAATCATAAACTTTAATAGCACTAAAAATAAAAAACATCATAATCGGTCCATTAGTTTGTCGTTATGCTCGAAGCAAACGATTAGACAGTCAAAAAAATCCAAAAAATTGTGATTTCGAGTTGAGATACTTAAACACCATAGAGAGATGCCAATCAACGCACTGAGTACGAAACATAGTGTCGCATTACCACCAGTACCACGCGATAGAAAGTATTTTGTTAGCTTGAATGTGCTCATTATCCATTGCGGTATCAGAACTCAACGTTCGAATAATCTTTAGTACTATGCAAGCATTTTAAAATATTTAAACATAATATCTCGACTGGCTTTCAGCCTCATAATATATTGAATCATTACCGTCGCAAGCAATGTGTTCCACTTTTACGCATATTGCTGCGACACTGGCCTCACCCCTTTTCATATCTCCCTTTAGTTTTTGTGATCTATGCTAAACACAGTATCGTTACATTTTATCCGGAAATGATGATGATGGTCCATGGCCATGATCGACTTCAGCGACTGATTAAATACTGTTGATATTGAGAGTTCCGTTGATGTGCTCTTAGACGGCTGATGTAGCCTATCATGGCTTTAAAAAATCTACAATGTAAAGACACACTTTTCTTCCAGTTTTATAAAAATGTGGCAAACATAATAAGAAATATGTACCTTTCACCCACCTTTCGTGCACCGATATACTCCATCTTTATAGTGAGCTCAACCTTCCCGCATAAAGCACGTCGTCTTTATTTACCAAACTGATTGCTAGTTTACGTTTACTTCGGTGAACAACAATCAGATATTCATATGAGATCCACTGTGACATAACACTCTTAAGAGGATATACCTTAGCGTGCCATTATATTTAGAATATTAAATCTATAAAATTTTTGAAAACGATCAAAAACGATTATCTTTGTTGATCTTTGTGATTGTTGTTGTTTGTGTTTGTCTATGTGTGTTGTTCTTATCGTGTTTGTGTTGTTTGTGACTTGGCAGATTTTCGTTAAAATCAATCAAATATACTGTATAATATATTTTACACCAAAACATAAACAGTAAAATACAGAAATAAAAATACAAGAGGCACAAAATAATGCGGTCTTATCGCTAAGAAGCGATTTCTTCAACACAGATTTCTTCGACAACCTTAGGGTAGCGGAAACGGTGAAAGAAGAAAGGTAGGCGGTGTTTCCAGAAAAAATGATCAAAAATGAGCAGTTATTAGTAAAAAACAAAATGTAAGTAGGTATACAAAATAAACCTATAAAATGTATGGTTTCAAAGTTATTTAATGGCTCAAACATTACCAAACAAATCTTAATTTAATACTAGCAATGAAACTGACTACACAGTGTTTTTAAAAAATCATTTACTTATATTGGTTAATATTGAATTTCGTTCGTATGGGTGCGTTGGCGAGTATATTCTCTTTAAAACTAAATACATAGTGCGATATGCGAGCGTTGTGAGAAGACGGTCGTATAAGGCATAAACATTTGTGTGGAAATGGTAGTTAGAGCCTGTATGAAGAGACTTATACATAGATGTTGAAGAGGCGACAGATGTTTATCAGAATCGTAATATGTAGCGATCTTTTGTCTTTGTCTACTCCAGTGAGATATAGACGTGAACATTATGTATGCAGTGGGGAAGTTTATTCTGATTTAAAACTAGATAAGAGCTCGATTAAAGATGCTATTGTTCAAAGTTATTACCGACAGATTTTTTGGCATTGGGAAGAACCCATTATTGTATTTTGAACGTTTTATAGATGTATTTGCAATTTAGGAGAAATTATATATTTATTGAACACATCGTACATACCTTTATTATAATTGCAAAACTTTTTCGTTTTAGAAGTCAGACTTACATCGAAATCGCTAAAAAATCTGCTGTCCTATACATTTGGGTCTAGTACGTATGGAACAGCAGATTTTTTTCGCTATTTCGATACAAGTCCTGTAAATAAAGCTTTTCAGTCTCCTTAAATTATTAAGAAAGACGATAATAATAGGTATCAGATAACATTATTCTCTATTTCGTACTCTTTTAATTAAGAAAATACTTGTACCTATATGAAACAACATACCTAGTTAAAAGAAAATAATATTTGGAACGCAAATGAAGTTTCATTAGAACCTACGACCTACATTCAAAGTTTCCAACATTTCAAACTAGAGTTTATTGTCCGTCTTTGTTTAACAGCAAGACAATGAATGCTATATTTCTATTTTCAACCTTAACCAGACGACCGCAACGTTTTCCTTCTACTGTTTAATTTGTGCATTGTAAATAACTTAAAAGGTGAGCTCATAATATATTTACCTAAGCATAGCGACCGTCACTCAACAAAGAATCTTGGGTACAGATGAACAAAAAACACTTAGAGAATCAACTACTTCTGTAAACTCATTATATCAATAATTGAGTGCAATATAATTACCAGGAAACATAATTAGGCATTTGATCGGACAGAAACTACAGAAAATTCAAGGTACAAGTGAAAAAGAAATTAACTTGAAGGCATGCAGATAATAATATCAACTGGTATATAATTTTATTTTATTGTTAATTTAGAATTGCTGAACTAAAGTGGCATATGGCAGTGGACGGGCCACATTGCTCGCAAAACCGATGGCCAATGGGGCCGAAGAGTTCTCGAGTGGCGACCGCGTACCGGAAAGCGCAGCGTGGGTAGGCCCTCCACTCGGTAGACCGACGACCTGGTGAAGGCGGCGGGAACCCGTTGGATGAGAACAGCGCATGACCGGTCGTTATGGTGATCCTTGGGGGAGGCCTATGTCCAGCAGTGGACGTCCATTGGTTGAGATGATGATGATGTTATTTTAGACACAATAAAATGTATTTGATAGCTCATTGGTACACACAATGACGTTTATTTGCAGTAAGTAATTTTGTCAGTAAAACAATGGCATACTACTAAACCTAAATAGCAACAGTGACTAAATTTTATGAGCTCAATTAGTTTACGAATAATGCTAACGATAAACTATGCAACTTCACATCAGTCAGTAGTAACAATCAGTAAAAACAATGATTATATTTAAGACATCGTTTTTGTTTTCGTTAATTAGTCCAGTGGGTCACCCCAGGCTTGTTGCGCACTACCGAACCCGTGAAAATAATTTTGTAAGTAAAATCGGATGACAAAAGCTGGATCTAGTGCGTAAACTACCATAGAAATAGTTCTACGACTACTCCGGACCGTATTTTAACGGGTTCGGATCGGATTCGGTTCGGACGTAGTGCCAAACTGCTCTAAGAAAGAGTAGTACTACGTAGAATAGTACCACGTATCCCAGGTATGGAACGACGCGACGTAGTGGAAGCGGGCCTTGCTTCAAGCACAGTATTAGAAAGAGTATCATTTACTTGATACAGTACATACACTCCCTTCCTCCCACCAACTTTTTACCTCGCCCCCTCTATCGCCCTCTGGTTACCCGGCAGTTACCTAAGAAGAATACTTAAGGTTCAATTTCTTTGGTTTCGCATGTGCTGACGCCATCTTGTCAATTTCAATTTTTTGTATGCAGTGTCCAGGCTGTGCTTCGAGCCAGCTGCTAGAGAGATGCACCACCAGGATATCGGGGAAAGTGTCGTTCTCTCGTTTGGGAGACACTCGTTGGGTCGCTAAGCTATTTAATTAATTAGTACCTACTACTTACATTAAAATTTCTGTTTACTTAATTTCGCATTGATTTTGACACAGCCAAACAAACTCGACGTTATTTGCAGGGTACATTTTTACCCGTTGGCTTTATATCAACGTTTATTGTGTTTGTGGTGTTTCTTAAAGATTGCAAAGACTCAATTAATTATTTACTCGGCCTATTTTTTCCCAGCGGTATTTTCCTCCTTCCGCAAATGTCATAAATCCAAGGAGAAAATGTCCTTGAGAAGTATTTTGATAACAATGAAACCAGCTTGAAAACTGTCGTTGTAGAGTATCAAATAGATTATTAAAATATGCACATAGGTTACTTTTGTTTTGCTAGACTATAAGTTCATAGCCAAAGGAACGATACAATTATAAAGAGATTGCCGGATTTTCTATTTTTTATTATCCCGTTGGATTTCCAGTAAATATTATAATTTAAGATTTTAGTACTTAAACATTAATTGACTACTTACCTCAAAGAAGAATTATTAACTAATCCAACCATTTTCAAATATTATTGATTTTTAAACATGTTACAGCCATGTTGTGCTATTTCGAATCAAATTAAAGATTGAAAATAATTGTCTCGTACGGGACTTGAACCCGCACTTTTCCAAACCGGGGAACGTCCCCTTAAGACGCAACAGATTGAAAATTTCGTTCTCTGGGTAGTGGGCTCGGTGGCGAAATTGGATAACGCAGTTCCGGTTTGGAAAAGTGCGGGTTCAAGTCCCGCCCGAGACAAATTTTTCAATCTTTAATTTGATTTAATCCAACCATGTTGTAGACGCGGATGAAAACTAATTTTGTCATCATACAAAATTTACGTATTCGATAAAACCGACTATAAATGGCTCATAAGGGTACTGTGACCAAGTTATAATGTTATATACTAATGAATATAACCCTTTTACCGTTTTTTCTCCATTGGATAATGTGTGCAGAAATTATGAAAAAAAGCAAAATTTTGCTAGTACCTCTACCCCACTGTCATCTTTATAACGAATGTTTTAAAAATTGCAATAATGTATGCCGAATGTCAAGAAAATAAATGTTTGCTTGTACAATTATACAATATCTGTAGTCGCGTTTTATAAAACGGCTCTAAGTTAAGGATTTTGATAAAATTTTCAGAATCTAGGTTTACTGGGGCAAAAAATCCATCTACATAGGACTCATCTCTGGGAAAACTCGTTTTCAGCGAGGAGAGTTCTGTCGCCCAGGTACTTCAGTCTTCATTCAACATAACGCATTTCTTTCAAAACACCCTTATTTCCCAGGTGGTAAATTTATCTACGTAAATTATGGCAATCGTTAGAAAGTTCTTAGTTAAATCTTTCCTATAAATCTAACAAAATTAGGTGAAACAATTTTAATGGGATGATCAGACCATCAAACTGAACAACTTTCTCTATGGGACCAGTTTTGAAATCGCGAAAAAAAAAATCTTCTGTCCCATACATTTAGGTCGAGTAGGTTTGTATGGAACAGCTGATTTTTTTCGCGATTTCGATATCGGTCCCGTAGAGAAAGTTGTTCAGTTTGATGGTCTGATCATCCCCTTTAAATAGTTTCACCTAATTTTGTTAGACCGTATATAAAAGAGCTCAGACGACAAAAATTCTGAATCAAAAACTGAGAGTATATGAAGCTTTTATTATTAGGAAACGAACAACAAAGGCATAACATATCCAATTCATGAACCGGAATTCCAATCCAGGAAGAGGTCGACCCAGACGTAGGTACTATCACGGAATTTTCCCCCTGATCACTTAAATTTTTTTACGCATAATTTCGCGCATAATTTATTGTTTGGAAACTATTCATTCATTGGTCTATTCATCAATAGGGCGGGGCTAGACAGCGCTTTTATTTTTTAGTATACAAGCAAAAATGAGCCTAGTGGTGGTCAGGCGGAAAAGTCCGCGATAGTACCTGCTGAACTCATTATGAATAAACCCAAAGTAGACGAGCATTTTCATTCCGGGCAGATTATCGAAAAATCATTTTAATCCCTTCTTTCACTATTAGAATTTATTGAATTCCACGTTTTTATATGCATTGTCAGTAAATCAATCGGTTCTTCTTATTCTTTCAGATGCCGTAAGGCGTCGCGCGGCTCGTTGGGCGGGCAATAAATGTATGACAATTTGACGCGTGCAAAAACGCTTCTCCTTGAACGCTCTCATACATTTTCATATGTTTGTTTTTCCGGCAGCCCGCCCCGCGTCTTCTTGAACGAGGCCTAAGGCGGTCTGAAAAAAACTCTGACACAAGGGCTCTGCCCACATGATAAGAAAGTTATAGAAAACTAGCGTTAACCCGCGACTTCGACCGCACAAATTTTAAGTCAGATCATAAGCTATCAAACAAAAAAAGTTTCATCAAAATCGGTTCAGTAGTTTTAGGACACAAAATCCAAAAATTGGTGACATGGAATCAGGGACACCTATAAACCATTCCGCAACTTTTTTTTTGTTAATATCTTCAATGTACAGACACACTTTCTGCTACAGTTTTATAATAGTTTAGATTAGATTAGATAGATAGATTAAAACCTACACCGTTTTTTTAAATCTATTAAAAATAGGTGCATAATGATCCTAGTAACTGGCAATCAAATCTTGTCTTCCTCAAGGGTGACACTGGAGTAGCCAAGCCTATATTATATTACTTATTATTAAAAGTTATAATAATGTACTTTACAGGCAGTGAATAAGTTTAATAAGAAAACTTCTTACTTAAAATATCGAGGTGCTCTACAACTCTAATACCCCAGCTTTCAACATCATCGTTAACAAAGTTCGAAATGTAAATTTGTCTCATCTCGAATGTTGACGAAATACCGGATTGCAATAATTAATCAGTAGATATCGTTAATTATTCACGTTAGTAGAGTTTAATTAATGAGTCGACCAACATTTACAGCCTGTAAGACAAATGGTTTGTTTTCGAAGGGAGGCACGAATTCAAAATATACATTTTAACGTCACCACCTTGCTACGACGACATAAATCTTTCATTTTATACTTTATATTTAAATGTTTTCCATAGAAATGTATACTGTTGTTTTCTCCGCGTGCGGAATTATTCAAACTTTGTGTGGAATATGGTGTTCCACCGAGTAGGTAGATATCCTACAGAGAAACAGCTTCAGCAAATGATACCTTCAGGTTTGTTTTCTTAATTTAATTATTATTATTATGAATACTAGCTATTGATCCCATTCTATCGAATTCCAAAAGAATAGATAGATACCTAACTCATGAATGTCATTATTGATGGCGTGAGATATGTCAGCGCTTATCCGTAACTAAAGACAATATTGTGCTCTGACTTATTATTATTAATATACTAGCCTTTACCCGCGAGTTTGTCCGCACTGATTATCCAGATTTTAAGTCGATTCATAAGTTATCTAACAAAAAAAATCATCGAAATCGGTTCTTTAATTTTTGCGTGATGCTCGAACAAACAAACATACAGACACAAAGAAAAAAAAGAAAAAAATTGGTTATTTTAAATCAAGCACACCTAAAACCCATAACGTATGTTTTTTTACAGGAACACTTCTGTTACAGTTTTATTTGATTTAGACTTAGTAAGTACATTCGATTAGGTACACTAACTAAATTATAAAAATAACGATTCTTATTTACTTATATCAACATAAAAATCATGAATTCAAAATTGTGTGCAGCGGTAAAAGGGTAAGTGTCTTTTATTCATACCACTAAGGTCGCTAAGCAAAAAAGACACCAACAGACGTTTATTACCTACTACGATGAAGTTCTGTTCCACTACTGTTTCCCGGTCCTTTTTTTGTTCCGTATTTGAGACGACAAACAGACAAACACAATTTATCTTGTTACAGTCTCACTTTTCTTTTATTTTTAATTTATTTAATAATTCGTTTCAAATAAATTTGTTAATCATAGTCCTACAAAACCATACTTTATGGTGTAGGAAACAGAATTACAGTCTCGCATAAAAGACTTTGACTTTCATTGAAATAATAAGCTTACGTATTCCTAAAGCTATGTGCGTACGCTTACATAGGTATATTAAATCACGTCTCTACATTCTCAGTTGTCAACCAATATGCTTGGATTCGTAATTACATACATATGCATCAAAATCTAACTAAGTTAATTTAAGCTTCAGTTGACAGATATTAAGGCAACTCTAGCGATTTAGTTAACTACCTACAAGTTTTGGCAGTATCTAGCTTGCATTCCATTTTGAATTGCATCTTAGTATGGACCACAGTATTTTTACCCGTAGGTGTTGTACATAGCGACTAAGGGATTATCATTTTTCTGTACTTTTTTTGTCATTAATCAACATTTTTTTCTTTGGTTTGTAATTGTAGCAAGGATTCTGTCCACCCCGAAGAGGAGTAAAGTCGTGATTTTATGTATGTATATGTGATTAGAGTACTTGGATAGCCCATTAGAAAAAATCAGGTGTGATATTTTTTAATTTCACACTTTCTTATTCGTCTACGACAATGACAGAGTATAATACTTTTACATGTTCGTATATGAAGTATTCAGAAATAACACCTCTGTTACGTTTCAGTCGTTTTATTTTACAAAGAAAACGATCCAAAATAACAAGGTACGAACAGTTTACATCAAGATAACCATTAAACGAAATTTATACCGTCGTGTTGAATACAAGGCGTCGACCTGTCAAGAGACTTATTATACAAGCCAACTAAGATAAAACAAAAGAGGAAGATTCAACAGACTGAACGGGACAGGTTGCACGGTTGAGACTTTGGCTCGCTTACGACTGCCCGACGAAATGACAATGTCTTTTTCTAACATAATTAGAGTCCTTAATTTAATCAAAATGTGGAAATTCTCAAAGGTCATGTGTGTGCTAGCTGGATTCAAGGATGGCCTTAATATATTTAGTCGCGGCAAAATCATATAACAGAGTAGCCTGCTCCACGTGCCGCTGATTAACTAAGAAAATCCAGCTACATACGTTTTCACATAATTTTCCGTCTAAAATAATTTCTATGCTACTGCTGTCAACCACGTTGACCCTTGACATGTCAAATATTGACAAATTTGTATCTTACACCCAAAAAATAATGTAAACTATAATTGCCTTGGAAAAGAAAAGGAAGAAATCAGGCGGTTTAAAACTAAACAGGAGCATTCATTAAAAAACTGGAAGGTTGGCGTTAGAATCTGAAAATTATACTATCAGATCGATAGCAGGATTAGCAGGTAGCACATATATTTTCTCGATTTCCAAATTTGGGGAAGTAATTTTTAAATTAATCATAATTATCCATTTATAGGAGAATTTGATGGTTACAATGTAAAACAAGTATTTTTGAATTTACAAATATTTTATGCAGTTGATATTCGTTTACGTAAAACAGACTAATATTTTCGACGTTATTGCTTATTTTATTGGTTATTGACAAGTTTTATCGACTGGCATGCCATGCCACATGCACAAAACAATTTCAATGTCACTGAATAAATAATAAATAATAATTAAATAATTGACAACCTTTATGGCAAAACACTAAAGGCATCTGAAGATTTTTATTTTTCATGCACTTGGAAAACGCTTCATTAAAGCCAAGCTTTGGAACCATATTCGGGTTTTATCGTTATTTGACAATCTAGTTAAACTTATCTAGAATTTATTAATTGACCTATAAAAATTAATTTTTAATTTTGTGGTAATCGTCAAATAACACGATTACACGATGCTGGTTCTTTTCTTGAACAATACATAACCCTACTTTATAAACATATCGCATCACTCTTTTTTTGGTTTTATCTCAGCAGACACCTTGAGCTCTGGGAAACAAACGAACTTACTCCTTGCTGCAGACAGCACCTCACTTTCTCGCGCTGAAATAGTTCTAGAATTATACCACCCAAGTGCGCTGTTCTGTTTACCAGATACGGATTCAGATTTCATTCAGTATACATTTTATCAATGCTAATACTAAATAAGTGTATGTATCCTGAGTGTAGCTTCAGGATGAGGTTATCAGATTAGTGTATCAAAAACATACATTTGTTTATAACAAAAATAGGTGGCCGAATTATTTTTTTTACTTTTTAAATGTTTGTTTTTGGGGTTGGGGGTTTTTTAATTTGTAATTTAATGTTATTACATAATTTTTAAAGTTATATGAAATTTCCTGTACCGATTTTCATAAAACAAAGCTAAGAACACTCTTGCAAAAATTAGCTTTCTATTTTAAAAAACGCATCCAAATCGGTTCACCCGTTTCGTGTTCCCGGTTCGTCCTTCGGTCCAACCGACAGACAAACAAACAACAAACAGACACACCGACATAGGCGTCAAACTTATAACACCCTACTTTTGCGTCGGGGGTTAAAAAAACAGCAGGCGAGTTTCAGTCTGGTCCGTAACAACGTTGAAGGTTGACCTAAATGAAACTAAATGTGGAGCTAACCATAATTGTATTAAATTAAGGATTACATTGATTGTCGGTTGCTCGGGTCGTATCGTCTAGACTAACAATGATTGTGGAATAAAAACGTTGCTTGGACACGCATAGAACTTAGTCAGGAACATTATAAAAGTATAAATAATCAATAATCATAGACAATACAAATAAAAAAACAAATGTTAAAAAATAATATTGCAGCCGATGACTTTTTCGTTCGCATCATAAGAACATTAATTTGTTTTATCGAAGTCGCTGTCAAGCCGGTACGATTCGCGACAGGGCTTGCAGTCGTTTTTTGGCTTGGCTTGACACCGACTTCTATAAAAGAAATTAATGTTCTTATGATGCGAACGAAAAAGTCATCGGCTGCAATATTATTTTTTAACTTTTTAGTTTTTTTGGAGGCGATTTTAATTTTTGTTAAAATTTTGTTTATTTCACAATTTTCAGTGGTGAATTCATTAGTTCAATTTAATAGTAGTGCTTTAAATTAACAAACGCACTAGCCGGCACTATGATTTTCAAAGGTTCCCCTCGATTTCTCTGGGTTGCCATCATCAGATCCTGGTTTCCTTATCATGGTACCGCCCTTGAAATATCTTCTTTCCAACAAAAAAATTATCATCAAAATCGGTTCATAAACGACGAACTTATCCGCAAACACACGTAAAAAATTTATATGTACGGTCGAATTGAGAGACCGCCTCCGTTTTTGAAGTCGGTTAAATTAAAAAGTTACTTGTGTTATTCAAAATAACGATGTTAGAGTACATTTATAGGTGCTATAGAACGCATTCATTTTACACCTTGCATTCAAAGTTATAACAAAACACCCTAGTATTACAATATTTAGAGGGGTGGGTTAGACCATAAAAGTTAACAACTTTCACTATGGAGGCAACATCGAGAAAAAAATAAAAAAATCTGCGGTTTCTTATAAACCGTCTATCCATTCGACCGTCGAGGTATAGGACAACAGATTATTTTTTTCGACATTGTCTCCATAGTGAAAGTTGATCAGTTTGATGGTCTACAATTCTAAATCACCCCTTTAAATTTCTAGGGTGTTTTTTTACACCTTGTATATATGTTGGCAAAATACCAAAGTTGATCGGACAATAATACCATCTCTATCGCTATGGCAGCAAGACTAAGTAGACTGAAATTATAAAAGACTTTGAAACAAGAAATGATAATATACAGGGTGTAACAAAAATTCAAATAAACATTTAACACGTCCTGGGGGGGGGGGGGGGGGGGGCGGAACAACTTTATCTGTGGTACTAACATGGTAAATGTGGTGGAAATCGCGGTAAAAAAATCAGCTCTTCCATACCAAACTGCAAACCTACTCGAGCCAACTGGAACCTACTCGAGCAAAAAGATTTTTTTTCGCGATTTCGATGTTGGTCCCATAGAAAAAGTTGTTCAGTTTGATGGTCTGATTATCCCCTTAAAAAAGAGTCAGTGTATTAAGAACGACCCTGTATTTTATTATCTAAAATTCGAATGCGATAAATTACTCCAGTTACACGAGCCAAGAATATTCTTTAAGCTTAAAAAGCTTAATTTCAACGTTTGAATATTCAGATTTGAGCTTTGTCCTTTTAATTATTCTTTAAACCAACTCCGACCCTTAGTGATGAAGTTGCAGAGGTTAATAATTTATACTTCTGCCTTCAATATAATACGGTAAATGTAAGACTGAATGCTTTATAAGATTGCTGACGTTGTAGTAAGCAAAAAGTTTCCGACTACACCGAAAGGTATTACGGTCGTGAGTTTTTCTATACAGGGTGAAATTGATATTATAAGCATCCTTTTAAACAAAGAGTCTACCCATCAAACTGAACAACTTTTATTATGGGAGCAAACCGATTGGAGCAAAAATAAAATCATCTGTTCCATACTAAACTGCAATGCCTACTCGATTCAAATGTATGCAACAGCAGATTTTTTTTGCTCCGATCGGTTTGCTCTCATAGTAAAAGTTGTTCTGTTTGATGTGTAGACTCTTAGTTTAAAAGGACGCTAATGATATCGATGTCACCCTGTATATCTTGGTATAATATTTCGCCCCATAGGAGCTCGTGGAAACTTCACATTTGTTACTTGTCATTGGGAAGATTGATTGATTATATCGAAAAGGCCTAAACGATAAATTAGGTATAGAACAGAATAGAAATACACGACTACTTTTTAATTACTACATAACTTTAAGGGTGCATTCAGACAATGAAACTAAACAACATTCCCTAAGGAACATGGGTCGAAAATGGAGAAAAGGACCCCCCATAGAAAATCGATCGGCAGATCCGCACTTTTGCATGGAAGGTCCAAAAAATATTATCGTTTTAAGACCCATGTTCTTTTGGGAAAGTTGTTTAGTTTCATTGTGTGAAAACTAGTGGTGCATAATTATTGTCAATTTATACTAATAAAAAACTGCTTAATCTACTCAACTTGATAATTAGCAACACTATAATTATTTCAAATATTATTGATTTTTAAACATGTTACAGCCATGTTGTGCTATTTCGAATGAAATTAAAGATTGAAAAATGTGTCTCGGGCGAGACTTAAACCCGCACTCTTCCAAATTGGGGAACTGCGTTATCCAATTTCGCCACCGAGCCCACTACCTAGAGAACGAAATTTTCAATCTGTTGCATCTAAAGGGGACGAGAGCGCCATCTACTGGTAGTTATTACAAACTAACCAACCCGCAAGTCCAGCATTACAACAGGAATTCATACGATATAGTTGACACAACCTGTTCCAATTTCAAATATTATTGATTTTTAAACATGTTACAGTCATGTTGTGCTATTTCGAATCAAATTAAAGATTGAAAAATTTGTCTCGGGCGGGACTTGAACCCGTACTCTTCCAAACCGGGGAACTGCGTTATCCAATTTCGCCACCGCCACTATAACTAAGTAGAATAACAATTGAATAAATCGTTTTACAATAAAATATCATAACTAATATTGAATCAAAAAAACTTTGATAAATTTTGTGTATATATGGTGTTGCATTACTGCAATATGCAATATGATAGCCCGCAGGTTTGCTCGTTGTTCCACACCAGTCAAGATAACACTCTTTAGAGCATACTGCACTTTCTTTTACACGAGCAGCCTGTGGCTGAACTATACGAAGAAACAGTACAGTGCCTTGCGCGTCCAGTTCAATAACGCGTTCAGGGTGCTGGTGAGGTTGCCGCGATACTGTAGTGCATCGGGGATGTTCGCCGATGCGCGAGTAGATTGTTTTTACACTACTATGCGCAAAAGGTGTACATCCCTCGTGCGTAGGATAAGCGCCAGCACCAACAGCATCTTGTCCATGTTTGCAAGTAGGTTTGACTGTCAGTACGTGAACCATTGCTGTATGATTCACTTGCTGACAAACAAACAATTATAATTAAAAAGAAATATGTAGCTGTCTATAAACTAACAATAGGCTAAGTGTGTTACTAACAATATTGTGATCTCAGTTGGTCGAAAATAAAGTTTTCTATTCTATTCTATTCTATTACTTTAAATGGATTGTACTCATTATACTGAACAACTTTTCTAAAAAAAACTGTGTTTTCTCATGATTCTTCCTTGTTCATAAAGTCATATTCAAAATATAACCAGCATTTGATAGGTAACCAGACCGGAAAACAAATTGTTGTCTTTATCAAAGATTTTCTTTTACATTTTATGGCTCGTGGCCAATCTCGTGGCATAAAGTCTTTAATTTAACATTTCAAGAAAAATTACTTATTGTAGAAGCAATTTAAATAATTTAATTCAAATTTTAAATGAACTTGGTGACAAAGGGAATAGGAGCGGGCCTTATTTTCACTATTGCATGACAACGGCAAGATAATTTACAGTATGTTAAAAATATAGTTTTATTTAGGACCTGTAAAATATTTTGATTAAAAATTTGACAGATCGCGAAGCTGACCGATCGCGAAATTGATCGATCATATTTTATTGGACATTTTGCTAAGTTGACCGACCACGAACAAAGGACTATTACGTTATGAAATTTTAAGTGGACCGTTTGCAAAATGGACCGTATACGAAGTGGACCATTTGAGAAGTAGGCCGATTGCAAAGTGGACTATACACGAAGAGGACCGTTTGCTCATCTCCTACTGTAAATTTTAGTGGATTTTTTGCCGACCACGAACAAAGTAATTTAACGCTATAATTTTTCGGCAAAAAAAGACTCAAATGTCTGTATCTGTAATCTCTATAACTTTTTTGAAGACATTTACAAAGTTCTTTTTAACTTCGTCACATTTCAAGTACTTATATCTTCATCCGTTGGAAGTGCCGTAGTAAAAACAAATTCGTGTTTTCGTTCGCTCCTTACAAACTTTTGAACGAAGAAAAATGTATATTTGAGAAAATCGTTCTGACATTAAGGTCAGTGCAAGAAAGTTTTTGAAACAAAAAGAATACATTACCAGAAGTGGGCGCTCCGGGGACATTTGGCTTTGCTTCAAAATTACAAGAACTGCTTATTACATACGAAAAGGCTGCATTTTGGTCTGGAACAAATGAAGGTCTTGATTGTTCTTTTTAGGTATGTTGTAAAAGAAAACTAGGGCACAGCTAAATTAAACCTTAAAAGAAAGCCACACCGTGATTACACTGAAATTGGTTTGAATTGATGCGGACAAGAAAAATCTTATTTGCTACTATTTTTTTTATAAATAAGAAAATGCCTTAATTTCGAGTAAATTAAATCATTAGCGTTTGTGTAAACCTGATTATTTTTATTTATTTAATTAAATAATTAACGAAGCTAAAATTACGAATAAAAAACGACTTATGATTCAGAACATAGTCAAAACGCGAACGAATTTGTTTTTAGGCCTTTGTTTTAGACACCATTTGTTGCGCAACATAAGTAGCAGCCTACGCGCAACCAGGGTGGTCCTGAATATGCGCGCGCCGTTTCTGTACTACGTTCTTTCTGGTACTTTAATATGTTTACATTATAGGAATGGAAGCAGCTTTACGATGGGTGCCTAGACCACACGAATTTCAGTCTATTTCCTAGATCTCCTTGAGTTTAATGTTGAAGTATCAGAGAGCAGTGCTAGCAGCCTTTAGCAACGTGATAATTTCAACGTGAAACTGTTTTTCCTATACATCTATCGCCTATAATTAAATTCATTGCGCATTAGCTACCGGTGCCATTATCCAGTGAGAACTATTTATGGTTTGAAAGTGCGGTCCGCATGGGGACATGCTTACGGGGGAAGCATATGCTTACAACAAGCAGAGTCAGAGAGTCAGAGGGTCAGAGATATTCTGAAAACATTCACTTGGAAAAAAATCTTCTTGATTCTTTTTAACTGAATATGCATTAAGACGCTCAATATTTTGTTGGGATTCCAATCTTTAGGTCAAATTAGATTACTAACCCCAAGTTTAAATCATTTACGCACAAATATAATCAACAAGTTGTGCCCGGCATGCGTTGCAATGCCAATGTTATCAAGTGATGGCGTGATCAAGGGAAATATGGATACATTTGATTTTATAATTGATCTATTCGTACATTAATTTATTTTGCTGCAGTTCGGCATGAATAATTCGGTGACTATGAATAGTTTGTAATAGCCAAACAAAACGTTGCAATGGTTGAACGAATGCAGGACGCGATCGACCGTAGGTAGGCGCGCGAAATGAAACGGACACAAAAGGGTGTCAACTGTAACAATGCATGTTCGTTTTAGATTACCCTGCACAAATAGAAATGTATTTTTATGTATACGTGTCAATTAAGGAATTTAGGTACCCAAAACAATCGGTGTGAAATATGAAAAGTCGACCGGTAAACCTTTTTTGGTAGGCCAAATCAGAGAAGCTTGTTGAAGCAGCTTGTAAATAGTATGATTCCAAGTTTGGCACTAGCTATGCCTTATACCTTTTGTTTCTAGTTCACACTGGCTCGGTAAAGTATACAAGGTGTTCCAAAATACCCTACACAGAAAAAAAAAGGTTTACTTGAAGCAAGAAAAAAATTCTTGACCCATGAAAATCTGTAAGAAGACCGGAATTGTCTTGGCTGAGTAAAAATTTCTAAACTTCATAAGTTCTTAAACCATTGGTTTAAGAACATTTCAGTCTTCCTAAAAATGGGTCTTCTTGGGTCAAGAATTTGTAAAGCTTTTATTCTGTTCAGTAATATTTAAAGGGGTGATTTATACTTTAGATCATCAAACTGAACAGGGTGTAAAAAAACACCCTAGTAATCCTTAAAGGGGTTCTTCAGACCATCAAACTGAACCACTTTCTAGTCGTATTGCATACCACATTGCGAATAGCAATGATCGAATTTCTTGAATTGTTGTAAAGCCATATTATACGTGTTCATGAACGTTCCAAAGCAGTTTCAAATATTTTGACAATATATATACGAACAGTTTATAACGTTGTAAACTCTAGTGTGGAATGGAAGTGTACAACTTCTACAACTAACGCTTTGCTGGTTGTGCAAGTTAGACCTAATTATAATACGTAAGTAAGTAGACTATCGCAAAGCGATATAGGTATCCTTTTGATAAGTTATGTGTCAAGATTGACAGTCGAAGGTAAGAACGCATCGAAAAAAATATAAGTGAATTATTGAGTGATAAACCGTGTCGGTATACACGTACACCAGATATTAGTTGTATGTCGCCTCATGCACAATGACATTTAATTTCATTGCTCATGCACACCCATAAACATAATATTAATACGATAGTATATTAAGTTTATGTGCACACCAAACTAAGAAAGTTGGCCACTTTTGTTTTATACGGTTAAAGCGTGAGGCTCTACTAAACGAACGGATGATCAGACCATCAAATTGAACAACTTTGTCTACGGCACTAACATCGAAATCGCGAAAAAATATCAGCTCTTCCATACAAAACTGCAAACCTACTCGAGCTAAATATATAGGACAGCAGATTTTTTTTCGTATACCTCTTAGATAAAGTATACAGGGTCCTTCTTAATATGCTGACACTTTTTTAAGGGGATGATCAGACTATTAAACTGAACAACTTTCGCTATGGGACCAACATCGAAATCGCAAAAATAAAATCAGTTGTCCCATAAATTTTGGTATAGTAGGATTGCAGTTTTGTATGGAACATAGTTATCGACGTTAGTCCTTAAGAGAAAGTTGTTCAATTTATGGTCTGATAATCCTCTTAAAAACATTATCAGCATATTTGAAGCGGGACTCTGGAGTGCGATTTTTGAAATATACATATTAATCTATGACTCATACTTTGAACTCAGCTGTTGTCAATGTACTATGAAGATATGCATCTTTTTACTGCTGATTAGACTTTCAAAAATCATTCTCCAGGAGTGCTATTTTTGAAAGTCAAATCAGCAATAGAAAGATGAATATCTCCATATTAATTTTGACATTTTCAACTTGCGAGCTCAGCGAATGAGATTCAAAAATCTCACTCCTGTACAAGTAGACATTTTTATAGAAGACTATATCGAACTCCTAAAGTCAAATATTAATTACCTCACCGCTCTGAGCTTTGCAAGCTGTCGACGCAATTTCCAAGTAGTTTTAGCAAAGTTTCAAACAACCCCAAAAGGGGAAATACCAACGTGGGTTTATATACATACGAATCTAATTTGTAAACACTTACTTTGGTTGTTAACTAACCTATGGACTGGAGGTTCACTGTTACTGACGTCACGAACTTTGCTCCCTATGTTATTAACTTACTTGCGTTTTGTATTGATTTAGTCATGGCTGGATATGACATCAAATCTGACCGTCAGGCATATTATTATCGATTTTGTTTAACATGAAGGCCCATATTTATAGCAATTTATAGTTTATTTAATTACTAACAAGGTTAACACAAATTTAAGTTAAAAAATAAGCAAAAAAACTGTCACTTAGTCAGACGCAACGCATCCGTTGACGAAGTTTATTTACTTAAAAACACAAATTTTTACTATTTTATTTGTGTTTTATTATCTGCAAGGTTGCTCATCCATGTTTCGTTAACGCCATCTATCGAGCCATTTGGAACTACTTTCTCTTCTTGGCTTTCGGAAAATCCCTCATTTGTCTTGCAACACAAAATTTTTGAGAGAGTTATAATGATAGATCCAGTTATAGATTATCCCTACCTGAGCAAGGGACGAGAGCTGAATGTATTGCGAAACGTTACCTTATGAATGGCAGTAAACATTAAGTTTGATGGTAAACGATACCTATTCAAATAACGGGGCGGATGTATAGGTCGTATCGTTGCCAGTCCGTTGCGCTGAAGCTTTGACCTAAAAAGCAGACTCAAAAGAGAACCTGACAACTTAGTCGATGATCCCACTTTAGAATTTGCGTAAAATTTTACGCAAAAGTCTTATCTTACTGCCTCCGTGGTCTAATGGTTAAGAGCATTGGGCTCTCGACACGGAGGTCGTGGGTTCGATTCCCACGGGGGACCTAGTGATATGTCACTTTGTGCGTTTTTCCCCAGTTGGTTAGGACCATAAAATTAATTTGATGAGCTCTCTCTCAGGAGCTCATCAAACTGAATATTACTAAGTATCATATTCTGTGTTGGAATGCAGTGTAACTTGTACCAGCAAATCAAATACAGAGAAGTTTCAAAGGTAAATACCATTAGTACAGTACTACTTTCACAATAATTTTTTTCATAAACTTAATGTTATTCTTTAAATTATTTGGTAATACATTCATTACATGCAGTAAACGTCCTATTTTCTAGATAATATATTATTTCAAAGAATTATGTGTAAGATCAAAATATATTGTATACGTGAAAAAGAAACTGTTTCGCATAGAGATTTATATCCAAAATCTATCACTAAAACTCGCTTAAGTAACAATTTCGCACATATTTATATTTCGGTTTCGGTGATGCGATCATGAGGAGATGGTTGGTCTATTACGACAGTATATTAAGTTTATGGTTAGGACATAGCAGGTTGAATCATCTGATTGTCTGAAAAGAAAGACGATTCCGTGCGTCGGATGGCACGTATATGTCTAGTGGTATAAGAACCATGTCAGAGGCCGTAAGGCGGTATGAAAAAACTCTGGCACCAGCAGGGCTTGCTAGTTGCTGAATTGCAACCTACACGATAAGAAGAAGAATCAGTAGTATTTGATTTCGTTATACTAATTTTAAAATTGTTACTAATTAATATATTTAGTTGGATATAAAAGAAAATTGTTTCGTTCATTAACCCAATTTCCGACCGATTGCCATTTCTAGTAATACTTTATATTAAAAGGTTGGAATACTCACTTGATCGGACCTTAAGTGCCTCAGTGGGTAATGGCGTGAAACCTCTACACATTTGCACTGCGCAAATGATTTCGAATATTAACACATTATAATGTACTTACCTACTAGTTTATAACTTGTGTACCTACTATTCATCATCTCAACCGATGGACGTCCACAGCTGGATATAGGGCTCCGCAAGGATCGCCATAAAGACTTGGTTCTGCGCTGTCCTCATCCAACGTGTCCCCGCCACGCCCCCTTCACCAAACTTAATATTTTAAAGTTTTAAAATAAAATAAAGCATAGCATAGCATAGCATATGCTCACGACTATAATCCCCGAGGGGGTAGTCAGAGATATTCTGAAACCTCAGAACATCCACTTTTCACTATAGTACCGAAACTCTGCCCAGTGTGACGGGGAGTGAGCCCGTCGCCACTTGTAAATGGACAGTAGGTACAATACATGCCTCGAAATTGAAGCATGCCGGTTTCCTCACGATGTTTTCCTTCACCGAAAAGCCAGTGGTGTTATAAATCGTACATAAATTCCGAAAAACTCATTGGTACGAGTCGTCCTGGACGGGGATCTAACCATCGCCTCAAATAAAATCTATACTATTATAAAGCTGTAACAGAAGCGTGACTGTACATTGAAGATATTAACAAAAAATAAGTTACGATATGGTTTTTCGGTATCCCTGATTCCATATCACCAATTTTTGGATTTTTTGTCTGTCTGTTTGTTTGTGTGTTTGTTTGAACGAGCATCACGCAAAAAGTACTTAACCAATTTTTATGAAACTTTTTTTGTTTGATAGCTTATGATTTGACTTAAAATCTGGTATATAATTTGTGCGGACGAAGTCGCGGGTTAACGCTCGTAAACAAATAAATAAATAAACAGTTGAAAGATTCATACTAATTATTAGACTAAGCGTCTGTAGCGTCTACTTCAAAAAATAAAAACCGGCCAAGTGTATGTCGGGCTCGCGCTAAGGATGGCGGAGTAAATATTTTTTTTTTGTAAACATGGCGGTACGGCACCCTCGGTGCGCGAGTCCAGCTCGCACTTAGCTGGCTTTTTACCTTAATAGAACGTACCATCCTCGTCGAAAATTATTTTGTAACTTCTATAATATTATGTTAACAGACTAACATTCGAAACATATTTCTCTATAAATTATCATTAAACATGGTAACAAATTTAAATGTAGTGATATTTAACTATTTACAGCAAAAGTAAAAGTTTTAAAACAAAATGGTCTGTAAAGTTTAAAAGCTGCAGTGCTTTCTAGAGTTTACTGAAACAACCTGAAACCCGTAAAGGGGTTCAGAAATCTACATCTAACCCTATTGGTACGAGAACCTATCAAAACTAAGGAGCGGAGAATTAGTTTAGTTTAGAAAACATCAAAATGCATAAGAATGACTTTAAGTTAGAATTTTCCATTAATATCTACTAATACATGTTTCTCTCCGTAAGTATTTAGGTTCTATTATGGCATCGTCAGACTAAAACGGACAGACTAAACGATTTTATTAGCATTCCTTGTCGGACTACGTAACTCTAAGGTCCGCCACACACAGACGGAATTGCGGTCCGGAATCCTGATTCAGGATTCAGTGTTGTCAACTATGGTTACAAAAAATAATAGAGTGCTGTTTACTGTAAATAAATGTATGAAACACCAACAGAATGACAATTGCATTTTTAAGGAAGCAATGATTTGTAAATTTTTCTTCAATATTATGCAACTATATCAAAAGACTATTGATAGTTTTAATATTAGACATAATCTGCATACTGCAAATGGCATGAACCATTATCACACAAGCTATTTTTGAGCACGTCGCAACTGCACCGTCACGATACGGTATCGGTCCATCAACGCCTACGCTTAAAAATCACTTGTGTGATATAATTGTAAATCTTTGAAAAATGCCACCTAAGACATCAAAAAATCACTAGATCTAGTGAAAAAGTCTCTGAAAGCGGCAACATTCCATCCGGAACCAATTCCGTATGTATGTAGCGGACCTTAAAGCATGATAAGAAATTGTAATTATTTATCTTTATTCAAATGTATGTTTGGTTTTGAATTGAATTGATAAGTAAAAACAAACAAAAAATTCGGAGTATCGTAAAGCGACGCGAGTGACTGACTCTTTCTTCATAAGTTCTATTCTTTTTAACCGATTTCAATTCAATTCCGTTATGTTTTGTAGCTTAATATATTCAATCAATAATGAGTAGCTGGCCTGTACTATAGCTTGTTCTGTTGGTAATATTGTGTTCATACATTACAATTTATGTGACGATTTGAATGTCCACACGCACGTCGTTAATCACTGTACAACAACGTAGCAACAGGGTGGTGCAGACGCGATCTAGGTACTTAGTTGTAACTGGAGTATTAAGAGGATAGGCGGTCAGAAATGGAAATTTGGAGAACAGGTCACTTTTCCGACTGTATACGTATTTTTCCTATCCACACCATCCACTAGAGTGCGAAAGAGACAACTGCAGCTCGGAGCGATTTTACTCTTTTGATCTACATAAAATCAACGAAATCAGCATTTCGTATTCCCCTGCTTCCTCCTCCAAAACTTAACCGATTTTCATATTCATATTCATATATTTATTGCAATCACATGTTACAGTTAGGTCTTAAATGTAACAAATTTTGATCTACATATGATACCCTCTGGGCATGGCAACATAAATAAATAAAGGGTAACTAAAATGTATTATATAACAAATAAAATCAAATCAAACAAAATAGTTTACAAGTAAATTAAAATCAATTAAATAAATGAAAAGCAATCAAATCATCAATTAAAAAATTTAAATCAGTGGGGACCGTGAGGTTGAGAACGAGAATAGTAGGTATAGGTATGTATATTTTAATAATTCCTACAACAGTAATAATATATGAATAAGACTTTGGCTACAAAATATATAAATAAATAAATAACGCTCACAGGCACACACATAGTATTGACCCAAGTAAGCCTTAGGCTTTTTGTTATGGGAATCTCTGTCTGTGGGTTTTGCTTTTTTTGTTTATATTCGCCAAATTTGTTTGTTGGATGTCTGTAAACGGGCGGTAAAATTGGTCATTTTTGATAGTCCCTAGTTTTTACAGTAATTAATTTATGCAAAAAAAAAACAAATCATAGGGACATAGCAGAGGTAACATAAATTGTATGGTAACAATTTTTTTGCTCTAGTGTCATTATCCAGAGAGGAAACAGGGGAATACGTTTCTATGGAAAAATGGTACCCGCCTATCCTGTTAACATGCTGAACATAAAGTCAGTGTTCAGTTTATGAGCCGTGTGGTGTCTAGCTTAGGCATAATAGACTATACTAAAGTACTTCTTTTCATGGGTTTTCGTAAGAGAGATAAGGGTTATGTTTTTTTACTACTCGAGACTTTGCACCTTTTATTCAAACACTTCAAAACCCGTTGTACTATTAGGGGTTAATTTTCGAAAAATAGTTTCTGAACACTCCTAAAACCCTGTATCTGTAGAATATTTCATGTTTCTATCTTTAAATGTTTGTATACAGGTTGTAAGTGACAGCCTAGCAAATACTGAAACGGTGAATTCAGACTATCAAACTGAACAACTTTCACTATGGAGCCTACCTCAGGAGACGCGAAAAAAAATCAGCTCTCCCATACATTTAAGTCGGGTAGGTACAGCAGTTTTGTATGGGACAGCTGATTTTTTTTCGCGTCTCCTGAGGTAGGCTCCATAGTGAAAGTTGTTCAGTTTGATGGTCTGAGTTCACCGTTTCAGTATTTGCTAGGCTGTCACTTACACCCTGTATATTTTACATTGAACTGCATTGACCTTGGTTCTGTATAAGAAACTAGCTTTTCGCTCCGACTTCGTTAGCGTGGAGTTTGAAAAACCCCTTTAGGATTCGATTTTCGAAAAAAATATTTTTAGGGCAACCCTACATCTGTTATGTTACAAAGACAAATGTCAATATATGTATAGATCAATGTTTGGTGCTGTAATTGGCCTGCGTTAGCAATCTAATATCATTCGTAAGTTCAATTTGTCTCTGAGAGAATTGAACGTCATCTCCGTTTGAGGCTATCACGAACAGTGAGATGCACCGCCATTCATGCATTATAATGTAGAACTGCCAATAAATTTATATCATGCAAAGAGTGCAAAGAGAATATGAAATCCTGGAAAAAATTCACTATTCGCTTTCGTATTGATGATATTGTGATGGCCATATAAGATATCATATACAGGTTCCAACCTAATATGCTGACAGTTTTTTAAAGGCCGTCAAATTGACTGACTTTCTCTGTGGGACCAAAAATGAAATCAAGAAAAAAAAAATCAGCTGTCCAATACTTGAGTAGGTTTGCAGTTTTGCATAGAACAGCAGATTTTTTATTCGCAATTTCAATGTTGGTGCCATAGAGAAAGTTGTTCAGTTTGATGGTCTGATCGTCCCCTTAAAAAAGTGTCAGCATATTAAGAAGGACCATATATGTATTTAATCGATGTTTTTTACTACATGTCATCCATCATGCAAATCGATTCAGAAATGCCGAATACACGAATAGCCCAGTCATTTAACGGAGTTTTGTTAGGTGGGGTAGGGAGTAATTATTAATTGGACTTTTAATATGTAACCGGCACCATTTAGTGACAAAAAGACTATCTTAAAACATATTAAAAAATAATTCGATGCGCAACATAGAAATCAAAATTGTGAGTCCCAGAAGGATTTTAAATTAATAATATTAATACCAATGCACTCATTTGACTCATATTTAACAATATAAATTATTTTTGAGCAATAAATATGCATTGAAATTTAAAATATGTGGTATTTATTAGAAATAACCAATGTATTTTTCAAAACCTTCTAAATAGACAAAAATATTTACACCATGTTTGAAGTATGTATAATGGTAAAGCCTTAAATATGCGCAAAAAAAATTTACCATCAGTTTATTTAGAACGAGATAAAACCTAAATTTTAAAATTGGAACTGTTTCTGATGAGATTTTTTTTTAATTTTAGTACATTTCTAGTCTCAAATTGGCTCTTCAATATTATACCGAAAAAAAATTACAATTATTAATTAGTCCCGGCTCAAACCGTAAAATGACTGGGCTAAAATAATATTTTAAAATACCGGCCAAGTGTGACTCGCGCACGGTTCCGATAGTTACGTAGCACCAACAATATTATAAAAAATCTGTGTTCTCTCCGGAATCCTTAACGCAACTCACTCTTGACCGGTTTTTATTATTTGTTGTTTTGCCTTCGAGTACGCAGTTTAATCAAATCAATAGTAATAGTTACAAGTGGCGACGGGCTCACTCCCCGTCACACAGGACAGAGTTTTGGTACTACTAGTGAAACGTGGATGTTCTGAGGTTTTTTTTTTTTTTAATCGGGCATAGGCCCACCACACATTCCCACCGCTGTAACTCCTGTAAGCCAGGATCAACAGCGGCGACCATTCACAACACTGGACAATGAAGTCCAGCGAGCCCGGGGGATGACTCTAATCGGTCTTGGAACCCGCAATGAATTAATCAAAGAAGATAGGAGGAGTAGGAAAACGAAATATCCGACTCTGAGGTTTCAGAATATCTCTGACTACCCCCGCGAGGAATATAGTCATGAGCATATGCTTATGCTTAATACACTGACCTGCAAAACTAAGTACTACACTTTTAATATTTCATTTTTTTCTGAACTATAGAAATTAGAGATTTAAAATAAAAATGTTTTAAAGTCAATGTTATCAGCTTTCTTTGTTACTGTTCTTTGTAAATTAAACTCTTTTGGAGACTTTGTGTACTTAAAAAGTTATTGCAATTTTAAAAGTGTGGTACTTAGTTTTGGAGACCAGTGTAGTAATAAAAAATTATCAATCAATTAATTTTGTCTTTAATAAAATCATTTCTCTGATACCTTGTAATCTAAATTAATTTTTAATTTTATATCGTAATACCATCCGTGATACATATAATCCAAACCATTCCATTTCAAATATCAACATTTTGAATGACAGAAACAGAGATTTGAAACACATACTCTCACTTATTCTTAGGAAGACACTTATTTTCGTCCTTATATGCAATGAAGTATCACATATTATCATTTTTACGATAGAGCATAAAACGAAAAACGTTGAAAAAAAAATGTTTTTTATTTGGGGACCCCCCTTAATTTTTCAATTTTTGTTCAACATCTTTTCAACCATCTGTTTTTCAACCATCTAGCTATTATAGTTCAAAAGACACAGCTCTTTATAGGTAGGGACAGACAGATAGACATATGAACGGAGAGCGTACGCTTATGAATCCCTATTCATAAGACCCGGGACCAGTCCGATGATACCCTTAGGGTACGGAACTCTAAAAATAAGAAGTCCTCATAGGAGTTCTCCTGATTTTTCAGCTAAGAACTGGAAAATATATTCGTGTCATTTTTATGGATTTAGCCTTCAAATCGGTTATTACAAATATAGAGCACGACCCGCGATGTTCCCGTTCTGTTTAAATATATTTTGTCTTACATCACAGACATTTTGAACTAAATTTCACATTCAAGGCTAAGCGGGTTAAGCCTAGTCACGCAAGATATCGTGTGTTCACCTTGTTACTAGTCAAAAATTTGTTGAATTTAAGTGAAATAATAACTTCTACATGAGTGACAGGTTAAAGTACAGTCTAAATGGACTCATGCCCCACTTACATTATATTCGATCGACATTTTGTTTCAAACAACCTTATAATAAAAACGTTTTAAACTGACTATTTATGTATTAATACCACAAATTAATGTTAATTTGGTAACTAAAATAAATTGTTTGATGAAATGAGGCATTTATTTTATCATATTATAAATCGAACATATAAATTTATTCAGAAAAAAATTAGATTTTTTTTTACATTTAAACTCTTTCCTGAGATTTAGAACCAAACTATAGAAGAAAAAAAGTAACATTACCGCACTAGTGCGATAATGTAATAATTTTCGCACACGTGTTTTATTTTATCCTAAAAGCGGTGGAATATGAGCCACTTTACGAGCAAGTATGATGAAAAAAAATTAAGAAAATCAGCTGTCCCGTCCATATTTCAATCAAGTAGGTATCACAGTTTTGTATTTATTTTTGGGATTCCATGCCCAAAGGGTGAAAACGGGACCCTATACATAAGCTTACACTATCCGTCCGTCCGTACGTGCATCGTCTGTCCTACCTATTTAGGGCTGTAACTTTGAAACGTAATAGCTAGACAGTCGAAATTTTCACAGAATGTGCGTTATTATGGCGGATTTGCTAACAAATAATAAAAATGCCGAAAAGTTTTAACTAAAGGCGGTCTCATAATAAAATAAGAAAATAGTTTTTTTCAACGTTTTTACTTCTCGCTTTTTCGTAAATACGGTACATGCAAGCGTCAAACTTAATGTGATTAATGATTATAGAGCAAACTCTACAGTATTAATAATAAACAATAAACACCGGCCAAGTCTGAGTCGGTCTCGCTCTAAAGGTCCCGGAGAAAGCAAAACCTTTTCGTTAGTTAATAATGTTCCGTGGTATAGTGTGGTACGGAGCGATCGGTACGCGAGTAGCCCGACTCGCACTTGACCGATTTTATTATATTTTTCTCGATGTTCGTTGTTAGTGAAAGTTGTTCAGTTCAATGGTCTAATGATTAGACCCTAATCGAAACTACTCCTTTAGATATTACGTACTAAGGTATTTTATTACACTCTGTATAGATTATTCGTTACGTCAATTAGCGTCTGAAGTGCAGTTAAAGTGCAGCAAAGAACAAGACATTATTTGATACCAAAAATTTACAATGAGATTCCCTCAGAACTTAAACTTAGACAAGATAAAATCACAAATATCACTTTCAAAATCAAAATTATATAAGATACTTTTGGAAAACTGTAACACATTGGACTAGTATTAGTAAATAAGCAAAACGTAAAACGTATAATAATTAAAATTACATATGGTACCTATAAATGCATAAATAATATGTATATATAAATTAGTGTAGTATTGTGTTAGTTGGCATTAGTATTAGAATTAAAACTATAAAAAATTAGAGCTTACATCTGCCAACAAACTGTCATGCAGTTTGGCAGATTTAATGTAAAGATACCATTATGTAATGTCTTTTGGATAAATAAATGAAATGAATGAATGAAGTTGCAGTAAACACTATTAGCAATTTTAGGATTTTATGGATAAACTAGCGTTAACCCGCGACGTTGTTCGCACAAATTATATACCAGATTATAAGTCACATCATTAGCTATCAACCAAAAAAAGATTCATCGAAATCGGTTCGGTAGTTTTTGCGTGTTGCTCGTTCAAACACGCAAACAAACAAACACACAAACAAACAGACACAAAAAATCCAAAATTTGCTGATATGGAATCAGGGACACCTAAAAACCATATTGTAACTTTTTTTTGTTAATATCTACAATGTACAGACACACTTCTGTTACAGTTTTATAATAGTACTAGAGTTAACCCGTGACTTTGTACGCACAAATTAAATACTTACCAGATTTTAAGTCAGATCATTAGCTATCAAACAAAAAAAGTTTCATCAAAATCGGTTCTGTAGTTTTTGCATGATACTCGTTCAAACAAACAAACAGACAGACAATAAATCCAAAAATTGGTGATGTGGAATCAGGGACACCTAAAAACCATATCGTAACTTTTTTTTTGTTAATATCTTCAATGTACAGACAAACTTTCTGCTACAGTTTTATAATAGTTTAGATAAGGAAAGCGACTATCAAGGGCCCATAATAAGTGGCTAGCCTTTCGCCCTAATAAACTTTATTCTTCATTCGCGCTTACAATATCCATGGAACAAAATAGGTAGTATTTTCTATGCAGGGGACCACACGGATAAATGGTGTTCCACCGACAAAATAATTAAAACAGCCTTTTATCAGAGATATCCCTTGAGATTTATAATTAAACGGCTTAAACCTTCCCTCTGAAAAGGAAAGGAAAGGTAAAAAATAATGGGGAAAGATAGAAAAAGATAACATCGTGATAAGAGATAATTAACCCGTGCGAGATTTAAGGTTGGACTCAGACGTGCTAGTATAAGGTCAGGGACCCGATCGCACCACTTTAAAATTATTAATCCCCTATTCAACTTCAGTTCTTAATCACATTGCAATCCAGTTAGTATTCAACTGTGCTGAATTCCATATCGCGCTAAACTAGACATATTTACTTTGTTATTGACAGCTCGAAACATCTGATCTGTTGAACGGCTTATGAGCTGTCAAATGATTAGCGCGATTCCGAATGTGTAAAAAGTTGTGATTCGCATGCGGTATAATGACGTTTCATTGGATATTTATCTAGCTCAATTGGTCCCCATGCCTCCTGAGATAAATACCTACACTTTGGCGCACCGTAAGCGATGCTCCAGACGGCAACGTCGCATATAGCCCAGTCATTTTACGGTTTGATCCGGGACTTATTAGTAATGATTTTCTTTTCGGTATGATATTGAAGAGCCAATTTGAGCCTAGAATTGGACCAAAATAAAAAAAAATCGCGTCAGCAACAGTTCCAATTTAAAAATTTATCTATTATCTCGTTCTAAAAAACCTGGTCGTAAATTTTTTTTTGCACATATTTAAGGCTTAACCATTTTACATACTTCAAACGTGGTATAAATATTTTTGTCTACTTAGTTGGTTTTGAGAAATACATTCGTATTTTCTAATAAATACCTCATTTTTAAATTTTAATGCCTATTTCATTGCTCAAAAATAATGTATATTGTTAAATCTAAGTCAAATGAGTGCATTGGTATTCATTTTATTTAAAAAATCCTACTGGTACACATATTGTTGCGCAGCGAATAACATAACATAAATATTCTTTATTTGCATACCAAACATTAATGCGAATTTTAGTTTAATATATTTTAAGAAAGTATTTTTTCACTTAATGGTGCCGGTTACAGTTTAAAAGTCCAATTAATAATTACTCCCTACCCCGCCTAACAAAACTCCGTAAAATGACTCGCGCGCTGTACGAAGTAGCAACAACGCTATAGCGAGCCTCATTAGATACATTTTTGCGCGTACAGCGTGAGAATTTATCATTTTCTTTTGAAGTATTGTATCTGTTACGAAGTAACTAGTATTTGTAGCCGGTTACCCAGCGGTAAATTGCGCCGGTACATGTGAAAGCTTTCATACATGCCCGTTTACTTCGCTACTGGGTGCTGGATACCCGGCAATCGAAACGTGTAAAAAGGTAAAACTAACTTATTCAGTAAAATGAATAACAGATTAACTATATGTTGATATTGGACCAGGCGGTCTTATCGCTTACAAGATATTTCTTCCAGAATACCTTACTAAAGGTCTCACTCTACGTAATGGTACTTAAAGTAAACCTATTTGCAGAAAATTTCCCAATTTACCGGTTATACCCTGTATAACCGGTAAATTGGGAAATTTTTTTTTACAGAACCAAGGTCAATGCAGTTCAATGTAAAATATACAGGGTGTAACTGACAGCCTAGCAAATAATGAAACGGTGAACTCAAACCAGCAAACTGAACAACTTTCACTATGTCCTGTGTTTATGTCCCATACAAAACTGTTGTACCTAGTACCTACCCGACTAAAATGTATGGGACAGCAGATTTTTAATGAGATAAGCTCCATAGTGAAAGTTGTTCGGTTTGATGGTCTGAGTTCACAGTTTCAGTATTTGCTAGGCTGTCACTTACACCCTGTATTATAATTAAAAACGAGTAACCAAAAAAAATCTCTGCATCTGTCAAAATATTAAAAAGAAAACGTTTGCATGTGCGCGCTTGTGAAAGTGCAAAAAGCATCCCGAAATCCTTGTTTTGGATATCCCTAATTTGTCCCAGAGGAATAACGTACCGCCCATAAACGAGAGCCTTACTTTGTACATAAATAATGTTAGACAGTATTCTTGGTTTGAAGCACATAAAATGATAAAATATTAGGTACGTTCTTGGGTGAACTATTGTAGATATTTCGTTTTGAATCACACAAGGCATTCGCGGTTTGCATACTTATTAAGTATCTTATATTTTGAATGTCCATGAAAGATTGGATATTTTATCGTCTTTTCAATTTAAACTGACTTAAAAAACGTCTTTAAATGTGTTTAATATATATAAGGATGTGTCCTTCATTACTGTGGCAAATAAAGTACCTACTTATTCTTATATTACTACTTGAAGAAACATTTTGATGTGCAATCTTGATCTAAGAAAATATTAACAACCAAGCAATTCCCAAAGGTGACCTCGAAAGACTTTATTAATCTTATATTGCGTGCAGCCACATTTAAAATAAACTTAATTTTAAACTGAAAATTGTAGTCCGTGAACTCGCAGGCTAATTAAGAACGATTAGGGGTCGTTTAAAAGTGTTTACATCACGATTCTACTTTAAAATTTTAAAAAGGTAAGCATTTTTAAAAGACGCTGCACTTATTAATGCATAAGAAGTCACGAATATCGTGAGAAGTATTAATTTTGTTAAACGCGAGACTTATTTCAAGTGCAGGTAAAAATATAAAAAAGACAGAACAAAAGTCAGTCGATGGTGACGAATAAACCTGTCAATTTAAAGGTTAACAAGATTGGCTTTCTATGGTTTGCAGGAAGGTGGCATAGGTATTTAATTTCCATGATGGTTTGTTGTTTATTTACTGACAGATAATTTCTTGTGTTACTAATAGAAAAACTGCTTATTATCAATAAATACGCAATAATCTTGAAAATATTAGTCGTTTGTACTTAAAAAAATATGTATCAGTACGTCTTTCACTTCACATTGTAATCAAAATCCTAATCTAAATTAATAAGTTAACACATTTCTTCCTAAAATTAGTGAGTAGTGAATAAACCAAGCAATTTATATCTGACAGCAAAATTGTTGCCATCATAACGTCATTCAATCAGTGTCATTGAACTATTTTTTAATGAAACGCCTCATTAGTGACTGCTCAAAAATATTTATACCAAAGTTTTAATTAAAAGTTTATTTGTAAAATCTTTCAAATTCTCATAATTATAATGTAGGTAGGTATATTGAATAGTTATTATGATAAGACTATTTTAATGTTTTGCTTCTAATTACTCATATCTGATATTAAGTTATTATCTCGTTGAGCCGTCGCACCCCAACGGTGTGTGCCAAGTAGAAAACTACACACTCAGATTAATTTATTCAATACAAAAACACAACGAATACAAAAGAATAACAAAATTTAAAATAATAATGAAATCTATAGCAGCCAGTGTCGCAAAAGTGATGAGCCAGTGTCGCAAAAGTGATGAAGTCATTATAATTATTACACTTTTTTTTACTAGCCTATTTCGTCCCACTGCTGGGCAAAGGCCTCCCCTTTAATCTTCCAACCATCTCTATCCTGGGCAAGCTCTGGCCACTTGTCGTCAAAAGCATCCAGATCATCCCGCCACCTCTTCCTAGGACGACGACCGTTTTCTGGGACTTTCCAGTGCGTAACAATTTTTGCCCACCTCTCCTGGTGCATTCGACATACAGACATGTTACACTTATTAATTAATAATTACGCTACAAATTATTATACTTATTTGTTATTTAATTTACTAGCCTGTTTTGTCCCACTGCTGGGCAAAGGCCTCCCCTTTAATCTTCCAACCATCTATATAAAATTTAAATCCCTACAATGCTGGCTATCTACTTTACGAGACAGAAAAATGATCGGCACGTGTGAGGCCACCCATCTCTAGTAAATCTAATTAAACAATTAACTTTAAATTGTGAATGTAATCACAAAGGGTGCGTAATTTAAGTTTCTTAGTACTGTTTTTACGCTGTAAAAAGATAATGCGGGTTTTGTATGGAAGCAGGTTGGCGCCTTATTTTTCAACGTTTTTTTTAACGCGGCCATCAACCAAAATTGAATATTTTAGTTCAGAATAAAGTAACAAACAATACTTTTTATTACATGTATATGCCGAAACTCAGTCTGAACGGAAGTATAAAAGCTTGAAGTAGAAAATATTATCATTACGTTTACTTCAAGCCTTTATATCTCCGTCCGGACTGAGTTCTGAGATATACTTGTTATAAAGTTTTGTTTGTAACTTTACTACTGAACTAGAACTATAATATTCAATTTTGATTTATGGCCACCCTAAAAAAAGAGGCGAATTGATAAAAACGGGATTTTCAGTCATTGGCTTATTCCACGTAATTTTTTTGTTTAGTGATTCTTTTCTTTATATACAAACGTTATATACATACGTTTATATACAAAAACAAATTCCCTAAACCAACAAGCTTCTTATAGCACGGGACATTTTTTACATTGACCTAACAACCATGATTATGGTTAAGGTTTCTATCCACACCGAAAGGGATTCCTTTCGGTGTGGATAGAAACCTTGTCATTCCCCATTTAGTGCGATCGAGATCGCTATTTTAAGTAGGACCAAACGGTGAAAAACGCATCAAAATCACTTAATCCATTTTTGCATGATACTCGAAAAACACATTTCTTTTGTTTCGGCAAAGTCCCTACTCTTTTTATCCCCATCCATCTCAATTAGTTGAGCGGGCGCTGAGTCGCAGGGAGTGGAGGTACTTTTTATACGAAAATCTGGTACCTACCTACATCAGCACACGAGCACACGGACGCCGTTTTCTGTATAAGGCCGTTAACCATCGTGACGATGATGATAAATGTTTAAAAAAATATATTTAAAAAATGTTATAAATTGGAATTAAAAAGATTGATAAGACTTTCTGCTTCAAGTTTTATAAAAATGTTTCAATAATACCGTTATGTCCACAGGCTCCAACAAAACACCCTAGTAATACATAAGAGGGTGCTCTCGAGAAAAAAAATCGGCTGTCCCATACAAAAACTGCAGTACCGACTCGTCTAAAATGTATGAGACAGCAGATTTTTTATTTTTTCTCGATGTTGGCTACGTAGTGAAAGTTGTTCAGTTTGATGGTCTTAACCACCCCTTAAGTATTACTAGGGTGTTTTGTTACACCCTGTAGATACAGATGTGACGGGGTTATCGAAATTAAAACTGTATCTTCCATAATTTGTTTATATTCAGTATTACAACAATTTCGCTGTCACATGTGTTACAACCGCCACACGTCTATAATATTATACCTACTCACATCTATCAATCTATTTTTGTATAACGTACCTATAGTAACAAAGTTACAAGTATATTGTATTTTAAATATCTCAAGATGCATTCTAGCGGGCGGGCCCTTAGCCCGACCCGAGGGCAGACTGTTTCCGTACGCACTCGGCGACACATGTGACAGCGAAATTGTTGTAATACTGAATATAAACAAATTATGGAAGATATAGAATCATTTCGTATAAAAACTCAACGTGGTATAAAACTTTCACGACAACCTTAGGCGAAACATAAATAATATCAGACCAATTAAACTCAGAAAAAACAAAGCTGTTCCAAAAAAAAACCTGTACAAAAACTAACATTAGGATGTAATTAACACGAATTGAGAGAAACGTAGGTGAATAGATTTTTCTGCATGACTATGTTAAAACGTAGATTATGTTTTCAGCGAAACGCTTATATTTGATTTGGTAAGATTTTGCTTAATTCTCCACATTTATACATATTTATATTTTTTTGTGAACATGATGTTTAGAGAATGTGGTGTTTTGAGAACATGATATTTTGTGAACATGATATTCAGAGAATATGGTGTTTTGCGAACATGATATGCAGAGACGGAGCGACCAAAAGTAGGGTTATTTATAATTGTTGAATTTGGACTAACGCTTGGCTTCATCACACCCGATGCAAAGCAAAGGTGGAGTCGCTTCAGCCACAATCAATTCACAGATGAACCAGCTAGCAATATGAGGCGGTGGATTTGAGGCGGCTATCCACCTGCTGATAAGGAACACAGCGACGTGCTAGGAAAAATACCACCAGAAGATCCCTCAATAGCGATCAATGAAACGATCTCTCCAGAGGGCATTTACAATAATCGCCTCGCTTGGTAGACAGATTAGCTGGGTTAAATCGATGTTTCGTAGAACACAATGTGAGCGCTGTTTTACATTTCTTGATAAACTCATCGCCTTGTATGACTTCCAAGTCTAGTAAATTTATAGTTATCTAAAAGTTAAGTTATAGCCTGTAGGTGCCCACTGCAGCGCAAAAGCCTGCTCTCACGTATAAGGGTGAGATGGTGTGGGGGATACAGTATGACCCATGCTTCAACACGCAGGCCCAGTGCGGAATGGTGAGGGTAAGCTAGTGGTCAACTACTGCCACAGAATTGTTATCATTCACTTTATTTTCACTGGTTCCCAGCAAAAAGATCGACGATCGGCATCGAGCAAGACCAAGAAAAAGGCGGGACGAAATCGATAGCTTCCTAAAAAACTGGCGTATCAAAGCGCAAAACCGGGACGCATGAAGGCAACGGCGGGAGGCCTTTGCCCAACAATGGGACAACGACGGCTGACATAATATATTAATAATAATAAAAACTTTGTTTTAATGATTTGAAAACTACAATAATCATACGCTCGGTCTCGCTTTTACCCAAAACTAGAGCATCAAGTAGGTATAAGTAGGTAGTTTACAGATTATGGTATTAAGAGAAAGACCGTGATTATTGCATTTATTCCCTCGGGTGTCATACAATAGGGATACAATTTTGAGCAGTGTTGTGTGGGACTATCACTGCACTTGACATTTTACTTATTTTTAAGCTACATCTAAATAATTATGCTAAAAGCGGACCTTGTTACCGCAACTTAAAAACGATGTAGGTTAATTACTTAACTAGTAGTACTCTAGATATTCTGTGCTAATAGTAATAATAGGCAACATTTCTTACCACCCAAAAGGACGTGATTTATAAGTATTATATCAAGGTAAATAAGAAACATGATGAAACATTGTTCGCGTGAGTTATAAACAAGTATTACATCTGAAACTTCACGAAGTTTCACAAGGAACTACCTCACTATCGGGTTTGTTCGAACGTTTTCATTAATTAGTATCAAGTGATATTAATTGTTATTAATGGAAACTAATATAACTTTAATGTGAACATAAAAACAGTCTGCATATTAAGGACCTATGTCGAAAAATAATTGAAACGAAATGGGCGTGTGATAGCTTATATTACTGCCTGATGCGAGAGAAAGAGATGGGGCAGAGCGCGCGCCTGAAACGACGCAAGCGTAAAACAAACTTTATTTAATTGTGATTGTACTATTTATGTAAGTTCAATTCTGCTCTTATCAAAATTTGTAGAATATCAATCTCTTTTTTTTAAATCAAGTCTCGTGTCTCAAGTCAATCAAGTCTCTCTCTCTCAAACGTTTATAAATGAAAACGGAGGCTACTTTGGCTTGTTTTTCTATCGAGAAAATGTGTCTTAACACGTTCCGGGACAGTGAACGAGACACAATAGAACTTTTATTGTTATCACGGCTATAGGCGGTCACTGTCCCGGAACGTGTTAATCGTGTTTTTTCCTCTTGTCAAAACTTTAATGTTCAATTTACACATATCCGCTAATCATACTCCTACTGTTAGTACTTCATAACATATGATGCTTTGAAGAATCCTATTTTTTTCACATAACCTCGAATATAACAGTTTTAAGTGATCCTTCAAACGCCGCTACTCCGAATTTTCATATATTTCTTTTGTCTCTACTCCTAAAACAAAAATTTTAATTAAAATGTCTATATAAATTTACAAAAAAACATCACAAAAAAGAATATAATATAACAGTAAAGTAGTAATTTCATCAAGCTTTTAAGGGTTTGCATTCATTTATTAAAATCTTTTACAGTCGTTTTCGAGGGGGTATTCATTTTCGATGGGTAGGCCCCCGATATTCATGAAAAGCAATGTAAAAAAATCGTCGCAATCACTGTACTGTACAATATATTTGGATTTGGGGGCTTTGGATACGGTACCATTCGGGTTTTGTTGTTATTCAACAATTAACCGCAAAATTCAACAGAATGTTGGTAGTTGCAACAATATCTCTGACCACCCCGAAAGGGATTAGAGTCGTGAGTTTATGTATGTATGTGAAACGTGTTACGCCAATTTTATTACAAAAATGTATGTAATGTATGCCAGTCATATTCTTCAATCAAGATTAGTCCTATAGCCTGATATATTTGGTAATGATTATTCTAATAATTTCTCGAAACATACAAACTCGTATCGTATTACGACAACAAAAATCGAAAATCTAACTGCTTATTTATGATCTTTTTTTTCTGGAAACACCGTCTACCTTTCTTCTTTCATCGTTTCCTCTACCCTAAGGTTGTCTGGAAGAAATCGCTTCTTAGCGATAAGACTGCCTTATTTTGTGCCTCTTGTATTTTTATCTCTGTATTTTACTGTTAATGTTTTGGTGTAAAATAAAGTATATTTGATAGATTGACTGATTGATTGAAAATTACACTATTAAAACTTAGGTAGTTTTACATCCATTGGCCTTTACGCAGGCCCGTTAATTATTTTATTGCTTCTTACTTTTGGCTTCATACTTAGGTTTAAAGAATTTTATTCTCAAAAGACTTAAAACTAGTCACTTCACAAGAGCGTTTTTAACAATGTTACTTTTAAACTAAAGTATAGGTGTTATTGACAGAACATGCAAATTTAAGAGGTAATTAATTAAATATCTCACATGCTCGTAATACAACTTACGATTACATACGTTTAACACAAAGCAAAATATTAACCATCTACCTACACAAGTCAGAATTACATAAGCAATCCTAATGATTAATGATACAGATTATTCGCTGAGGGCGCATACTAAATATTGTAATGTTTAAATTATTACATTGTTTATGGAATCTTGTTACCTGACTGCGCCAGAAGGAGGATTACTGTCTATGAAATTAGACAGTTCCAAAGAAACTGAACGCTAAAATATATAACAAACTCAAAAACTCAACATTTTTTATTAAAATAATATCATTTAGCTTTTTTTTTAAATACGCACATTTAATTCTAGACAGGCCAAAAATAAAACTCTCTTAAAACCACGTTATAACAATTTTTACAGCAAAAGGACATCCGATTTTATAATACCAGATTTAATTAACAAACTTCCGGAAGAAATAAAAAACCAAATTAATTCTAAAACCATAGCCTTCCACATTAAAAATTTCTGCTCCAAACTATAGACTGAATTATCTACCGTAGAATGTGAACCAACCTGTATATCTGTCATCTGATCACGCGCCGACCGACTGACAAAGAACTGCCTATGCAGTTTTTTTAGATGCAAGTACGCGATAAGAACTTGTGGTTGGCCGATGCGATGTACGAGGGTACTGTAGTTATGTACACACGGCGACACATCAAGCTATACAAAACCAACATAAGCTGGCCGCGCGACGTTATACGTTACTTGACCTACGCGCGGCCAGCTTATGTTGGTTTTGTATAGCTTGATGTGTCGCCGTGTGTACCTATCTACCTGTTTACCTACTTTTGCTATCGATGTTTTTATGACTGATGTTTCTGCAAACCTAATATCAGGTTTATCAATGCTTTTAGTTCATAAGATGTTTGTTAAATATTTGATAAATAAATTAAAAAAAAAAACTACCACCGTATGTACCACCGCGTCGGAATCGGAAGGTGTTCTGTGGCTAGCAGTTTTCTTATAACGGTATAAGTTACTTTAATCGTATTCCTGTCCGTATTTGAAGTTCGATCTTCATTATTATGAAGACTTCACCCAATAAGTTTTCCATGACACCAGGTTCTCCATCCGAGCACTGCATTGAATTAACGGATACATTTTCAAAATTGGTAGATGACGTTTTCATCTATCCTACAATAATTATCGTTTCACGTTTAAGGCCCTATGGTAGGGCGAATCAGCTTGGAGGCATCTTTAATTTTTTAATTTTGACTAGATTTATACAATTTGTCGAAACCAAAGTCAAACCTTCGTATTTTTGGATAGTTTTTTGGAATACACGATTGGTATTACTTCATTCGATAGAAAATCGTCACAAAGATGACGTATTTTCTTGTATTTTTAAACATTTTTCTGGTTTTAGAAGAACTTAATATAGTTTCCCGTTTTGTGGTATTTATACTCAAATATTCGCCATTAGTGAAATCATAAAAAAAAATGAATGAAAAGTACTTTTGTTAATTCTTATGTCAATCGAAAATATGGCACACGCACGCACTTTTCGGAGGGCTGGGCAATCGCATTTCTCATAGAAAATATTCATCTGAACTTATGGCCCCTTAATACTTCGCTATTCATCACATATTTTACCAGCAACATTTTTTAAAATAAGTTAGTGTCATGATAAGAAGTTTCTAAAAGCGCCGACTGTACCAACTGTACTTAGGCCATAAAAGCTGTTTCTCGATCCATCCATCATTTATTGTGTCTGAGTCGGAGCCCTAAAGTTTTTATTAATTAGCCATCAACATCGCGGAATGTCATTAGTGTCACAGACACGAACCTAAAATTAAACTTTAGAAAAAAATTTTTGTACACAGAAGAAGAAGACTAGCTCTTCACTTTTCTTCTGTAATTCCACCATTTTCCAGAGTCAGATCACTTACTATCTGTAAGTGATCTGACTCCTAAGTGATTAACCACATTATCTGATGAAGAAATTCGGTCGTGTGATCTCCATTTTTCGTGCGAGACCAATGTGAGACGGATGATTTAATATCCCAGCCCAGTCATTTTACGGTTTGAGCCGGGACTAATTAATATTTTTTTTGTCGGTTTAGTATTTAAGAGCCACTTTGAGATACGAAATGTATCAACATAAAAAATAAAATCCTGTCAGCAACAGTTCCAGAAATTTTTTTTACACATTTAAGGCTTTACCATTATACACACTTCAATCATGGTGTAAATATTTTTGTCCATTTAGAAGGTTTTGAAAAATACATTCGTATTTTTATCTAATAAAAAACGCGTTTTTTAAAATTTAAATGCCTATTTTATTGCTCAAAAATAATTTATATTGCTAAATGTAAGTCAAATGAGTGCTTTGGTATTAATATTATTAATTTAAAAGCCTTCTGGGACTCACAATTTTGATTTCTAAGTTGCGTAGCGAATTTTTTTAAATATGATTTCAGATAGTCTTTTTGTTACTACCGCTGACAGTTTTAAAGTCCAATTAATAATTATTTCCCACCTCTCCTAACAAAACTCCGTAAAATGACTGTAATAGGCTGGAAACTAAGGCTGCCAATAACTATACACTTAGTAAAAGTTGTTAAAGTTTGAAGAATTGATCCTTATACTGTTTCGAGCAGGCATGTCAAACTCAAAGTCATTGGTGGGCCAAATGCATAATGATAGTAGAATCATAGAGATAGTAAGTACTACGAGTAGAATAAGATATGGGTAATAGCTAGAAATAAATTTAATAGTTGGTAAAAATATACAATCTCTTTCCAGGAATTTTGTCTTTAACTGTGATGTTAATTTGGGTTTGGGGGGTAATTATATCTACAAAAATCAACTTCCAAGCTACATCTAAGTCAGGTCTGTATATATAGCTTAGTAGCTAGAACTTAAGGTAATTCATGGAAAGATCAAATTAGTTATTGGGACTTTGAATTTGAACTTAATTTGGTAAAATCCTTTTTCTAGATAGAAAGTACTTACAAAGGCAACATTTTTGGGACTCTTGTAGGAAACTCCACATACAAAACAAAACGAAATTTTTCACACCATGACTCAAAACGGTGAATACCATTTTGACCACCGTACATAATATGCCTACTTGCATGCTGGCGGGTCGCATCAGGTAGATATTATTAAAATTAGATCGGGCCGCAAGGAACGCAGTGCGGGACGCATGTTTGACGTGCCTGCATGTAGCATAAACTTAATATACATATAGAGGGTTGTGTTTTGTCTACGCTTAATTACCATGCATGACTGAATGACTTAACAATAGAGCATTCTGTTAATGCTTGTACAATTAACATTAGTTCTATTCATTAACGCTAATGCGCTTCTGCGATGTATTGAAGTTTAATTAACCACATTAAGGTCTGCAGGGACGAGAATAAATGGAAAGCTTAATTAAGGATTAATTCAACGTTTCAGATGCACATAATTTTTAAAATTATGCGAAATTACCTATTATACCTACCTATCGTTTTAGGCGCTCGAAAAAATTGTGCATCAGCACGCAGCCTCCCACGACCGCCCGCGGAGCTAGCCAGCTACGATACATTTGACAATCAAATTGCCATCCGCTGCTGTTTTGATAGTGATGGCTTCCACCAGGTCAGGTGATAATCTACTGTTTCAGTACCTACGAAATCAATATCCAAATTGATGCAGATAAATCGTGTAAAGCAACTGCTTCTATGCCTTACCTCAAGGCTCTGAGAAGTAGTTTGGGTTTCCACGAAATGTAAGGTTCCCTGATCCCACTGTGCGTAAGGGGAGGTTTTATTAAAGAGGAGGCGCTCTCGTCTCCTCTTTGATTGAACAGTGGTGCAGAAACAGAACTGTGAGATTGTTTGAATTACAGATGTTATCTATCTATATGGTGTCCCCTGCTCGTCTAGCTCCCGCTTCTCTCGTCTCTGCTGCAGTTTAACAATTATTCGCCAATAAGAGCATTATACGTTTACAAAATGAGAGTTATAGAGCTGAGGGCATTCATCTACTTAGCATGTGAATGCCCGAAGAATAATACGGTGCAGAGTTGAATCGAAAAACATCCCTAAGTGTATAAGAATAGAAAACTACAAAAATAGGGTGAAGCGGGCATAGAGGAACTCTAGGGTTGTCACACACATAACGCCTCGACATCTCCTCAGATAAAAGTCCGACGCAATCAACAAAGACCATCAAACTGAACAATTATCACTAAGGAGCCTACCTCAGGAAACGCGAAAAAAATCAGCTGTCCTATGCATACATTTAAGTCGGATAGACAGTTTTGTATGAAACAGCAGATTTTTTTTCGAGTTTTTTTGAGACTTCATAGTGAAAGTTGTTCAGCTTGATGTTCTGAGTTCACCGTTTCAGTTTGCAGAGGGCTGTCCATTACACCCTGTATAATGCGGTAATCTTTCACAAACACCCCTATAGTTCAGTCTTACAGAATTTCTGAATTACTGATTCGCAAAAACAGACGCAAACATGTAGAAAGTAATTCTTCTTATCTGGGTTCACCTTCATTGCCTACGTTTGCTGAGTCGTCACGTGAGAGAAATAAATAAAGGTGGTTGTAGGTTGCTGGAGTCTTTATACAAGCGATAAACTCCGGCCACCAATTGCCACTACTTTTTTAATTGGGGATGTAATTACGTTGAGTAAAAATGATAATATAAATTTTCGCCGACAAAATCTGTATAAATAATTTCTAAAACTATGACAAACAGGAGATCGACTTGTAGTGTAGACGAAAATTTTACTGCCAAGGTAAAACCAGGAAAAAGAGGTTGGTACGATAAAGCCTTCTTGCCTTCTTCTATTTATTTAAAGAAATTAAATTGTTAAAACAATTATTTTTTTATTCATTTCTCATCTTATTAATAATTAGCATGACCTTACCTCCACGTGTGCCCACTTGTTTTTTGTCCCTTAGAAGGTCTATGGGGGGGTCTTTTTATCCATTTTCGACCCATGTTCCTTAGGGAATGTTGTTTAGTTTCATTGTCTGAATGCACCCTTAAAGTTATGTAGTAATTAAAAAGTAGTCGTGTATTTCTATTCTGTTCTATACCTAATTTATCGTTAAGGCCTTTTCGATATAATCAATCAATCTTCCCAATGACAAGTAACAAATGTGAAGTTTCCACGAGCTCCTATGGGGCGAAATATTATACCAAGACATACAGGGTGAAATCGATATCATTAGCTTCCTTTTAAACTAAGAGTCTACCCATCAAACTGAACAACTTTTACTATGGGAGTAAACCGATCGGAGCAACAAAAAAATCAGCTGTTGCATACATTCGAGTCGAGTAGGCACTGTAATTTAGTATGGAACTGCTGATTTTGTTGTTGCTCCGATCGGTTTGCTCCCATAGTAAAAGTTGTTCAGTTTGATGGGTAGACTCTTAGTTTAAAAGGATGCTAATGATATCAATTTCACCCTGTATAACAAGAATACAGAAGAATATCATGTTTCGACCATCGACACAGCGTGGCATGGCATGGCATGAACAAATCGTCCGTGTATCTGTAATCTTTTCCTGTTTGATCTGTCAGTCCACTCGATTGCGTGATCCATTATGTGCTCTCTTTACGATATCTTTGTAGGTTTAGGGGTTCATTAGACGAAGAGGTTTCCTTAATGTTTACAGTTCCTATATTTTACTATTTTAGTAACTTACCTATAGCCTTTTGATTAAATTATGAGAAAAAATTTACTATAAGATTTTTGAATTTATACTATAAAACAATAAACTGCGTCTTATGCTGCTCTCCTAGTATACAGAAATGCAATTCACTAAGCGCAAACATCGTCACAACCTTAAATTCGTCGTTGAAACGTCGGCGAGCTTTCAATTTCATGTGTCAAACTCATATAAAATCACCGACGATCTGAAAGATGCCAGCTCGTCGATGTTTTTGACAGCGACGTGACGCTTAGTGAATTGCACAATGCGGTACATATTAAACAGGCTACTTCAAATTGAAAAATAGAAATCGTGAAAAAACAAATCTGCCGTCCCATACATTTGTGTTGAGTAGCCATTTTCCTTTTCTATGGAACAGCCGATTTTTTTTCGAGACTTCGATGTTAGCTCCAAACTGAAAGTTTAGTTTGATAGTCTGAAACATCCCCTTTAATACTGAACGCATCCCACACCATTATAAATAAGAAATTTACTATCGCCACGACCTATTTGTATAGAAAGCGCGACTTATAAAATACCTAACTGCGAAAACACAAACAAGAAACGCTAAGGCACATTTAATAGCGTTTTAAAGCGAATATTAAAATAAGAATATAAGAAAATTGAGTTTAAATCACAGCACAAATCCTGAAATTTCACTATTGGCTTCCCGTTACCTAAGGACGCACGCTTGCTGCAATAGGATTTTCTCGAAATAGACTTTATGAAACTGTCAGAGACACTTATAAATACATTATTCGATAGTGACAGTGAAAAGTTAGGTATAAATGTTATACATCCAATGACATTCTATCGAGGACTTCGCATCAGTGCGCTATTAACGGGACCACTAAGTTCTGCCCAGTTGTTTTACATTACTGCTTTGTAACCGAATACATTTGAAATATTTGAAAGAACTGGAATGCGGCATGCGGATAGCGGCAATGTATGACAGCTGGGCATAACTGATGCATACAAAGGTGACATTAGATACATGTGCCATGTTTAGGCTTTGTTGTTGTATGACATGATGACTCTATGGTTATAAAAACTCATTGTGTACATCATATAATGATTGCATCGTGCATGTTCACAGTACACGCTTTTGAATTGACTGGCGGACTTTGTTTTGTCATTGTATATCGTGGTAGAGATTTTTAATATATTTAGATTCTTTTTACCCGGTTCAATTTAAGGTACCTAGTAAACCTAGTTCTAGTTTCCTTTCTTATTTACCTATCGGATTATACTGTATCATATTTAGATTCTACCTATTCTAATACGAAAGCCTAAAACTGGGTACATTATTCTAGCTTTAAAAAGGTTTCTTTAAATAGCTGATGAATGTTAGTGTGTTAGTTAGAAACAACTCGCAGCCTTGAAATTAAAATATAATTGTATTTTACTCGAGTAAATTCTAAAGAAATTCACTATTGTACCAATTTAACAAAATGACATTGCTCATATTTATAGTACCACCAGTTTTAGCCCGCGACTTTTAGTATTATTATTATTACACCATAACAACAACCAACCTAAATTGATATTTCAACACATAGAAATTGCACTCACTTCCCATACGTTTAGCAAATTTTCCTTACTTGCTGAGAACCATATAGTGAATGAACTAACACTAGGTCGTTTAAACACTGTGCATTCGGTTACTTCGGTAACCGTACAGTCAAAATGCGGTCTGAATAATTGCTGTACGAACGTACGAATTTTGTTGGGGAAACATTGCCCGAATGCGGTCCATGTATTTCAGTTGCATTGTTCTACGGGACATAGATTTGATCGACTTTTGAAATTTTCTGGTGGTTATGTCATTTCAGTCTTTTAGATGGATATTTTTTTATTAATCACATAGTGTTTTTACAAGAAAAAAAGAAAAGTAAAGAAGTTGAAAATGTTACCCCTCAATGTGAATAGATTCTACTAATATTATAAATGCGAAAGTTTGTAAGTATGGATGGATATTTGTTACTCTTTCACGTTACTACTAGATGGACTTTTCACTACTAAATGGATTTTAATGAAACTTTACAATTATATAGCTTATACATCAGAATAACACATATGCTACAATCTATAAAGAATGTGTGAATTTTCCAGACGAAGCGCAGACGAAGTCACGGGCACCAGCTAGTAGTGTCATATTTCAGTCAGATAAAACGATAAAAATATGGTGATTTTTAAAACATATCACTCATGCAGTTTTATTTTAAAATGTTATCCAAAAATCGACTTTAACTCTTAACTAAAAAATGTATTCATTCGATCACGTTGATTAAAAGCTTGATGCTCGAAGTTAATCTTTCATATTTAAAAATATTGAACCTACGAACAAAAGTTTCACACGATTAATCCGAGATTAAAACGCGTCGCACGTAAAATGATCGTAAAATACCGTAAATGTACGTAAATACTTACTCGATAGAATAATGTGAAAAATCCGTGTCCTTTTCAGAGTAAAAATGGGCGAATAATTTAAACATTAAAGCTATTTATTCTTCTGTAAGATTGTTTTTTTACGTAGTCGTTTACGATTATGAGTTTAATACCTATTAGTACCTATTAGCAATCAATTAAAAATTATTAAACAAAGGGTCACTTCCTTTTCCCTTACGAAACGATTTTTAAACCGCTTCCCTGTATAAATAGCTTTGATGGCCTTCGTATTTGAGATTATTGGCCAATTCGATACTATAGCTTTTATTTATTAAAGATGACATTTATTTCTTAAAAATAAATTAAGGCCCGATTCGACCAAACGCGAGTAAATTTTATTCTTAGATTAAGTCACCGGTTACTCTAGAGTAAACTGATTTTGCGTTTTACCAACCCTAATCTATGAATAAGTTGAGAATAAATTTTACACGGCCAATTTTGACGATGTAAACCTTATTCAGAGACTAATGAAATGTCAATGTCACATAATTAAAAAAATTATAATAAAAAGAAACCTTACAAATTAAAACTATATTACCTTGCAATAAATACGGATACATAATGACCTCTTTCTTTAGGTGGATTGTACATTCGTTCTTTTAGTATGGGTTTAGTGTGGTAGAAGATACATGAAGTTATTTCAGAGTAAAAGCTATGAGTAAAACTGTTCCTTGTATACTATACTTACTCTTCTATAAATCAAAGTTTGGTCGAATCTGGCCTTTGTCTGAGGAAAAAGATCCATGGGTTTAGAAGTGTTATTTTTGACTCTTACACTACTCATAAAACAGTTGAAGATACAGAAACATGAAATAAGATCCTCAGTCTTAGTATGTGGAAATAGGCTAACATAAAAATGTTTGCGTATAGTTGGCTTATAGTTATGGATGTCGATTTGTTTCTCATAATTTCTAGATTATAGTGGTAATATTAGCTATACCTCATCTAAACGGAGTGTCGCGTAATCGCAGTTGGCGCACATCTTATCTTGGTAAGATATGTTGGTTTTTTATTTTTATATTCGTATTAACATCTAAGATGTTCCTATACACGTACTGCTTTACATGTGCCGTTTTAATAGAAAAAGAATTTTAGCAAAAAACTGTCAAAACAGTGCATTTTGTATATGAATTTCTAATTCCGTTTGTATTTTTACCTAATCTTTGGTCCGATTACCAAAGTAAATTAAATTATGTTTTTTGAGTGTAATACCATCAATAAACGTAACTGTTTGTGGGCCTGCAATAAACTGACTCCTTTCCAATGCATTAAGAAAGGATTCTTCGATATTCCAATTTCACGCAGAGGAAATCGCGGGAAAAGCCTGTAATCGCATAATACATAAACTCCACACTCCACACTGTTTATGTCACATTAGAATTTGAATTAGGAAGTGTGACATTCAAAAGAAAAGAAGCACTCCAGGAGTGTTACGTACCTAGGTATTCCCCGGAAGACGCCCTGTTTGTTCGCACACCAACACAATAAATAATACAAGTTTTACTTTTTGTATTTTTTATAATTATTGTTAGATAACAAAGAACCTTTGGTCCTCATTAGCTGGAGCAAAAGGAATAAAATAAACGTAATAAAGTCGTGAAGCTAACTGACAACTAGTCTGCAATTTACTCAAAGAATTAAAGATAAAAGAACTAAATAAAGAGGTAGAGTAAAGGTACATTTTTCTTAATAGAAAACGTTTTAGAACGTTTTCAGGTACCTACAAACGAAACGTCACTAGCATTCTCATTACACAGGTCCGTTTGTCTTTCTCTAATAGTTGCTTTGAAGTCGTTTTTAGTGTTCTGTTCCAGAATAGCGGAACAGGCCCTGTACTCGGACTTTCGATTTTCGATATATCGAGACCGTTTCACTTTGGAACGAAAAAGTTCAAGCAATTGCGAAGTTTGAATGTCCCCTGAACACGTTCGAATTATCTCGGTCGGTGTCTGTCCGTCCGTCTGTCTCATGTTTTTTTTTTTCTTATTGATATCTTGACATTTATGTAGTTTACTAACATAGGGTGTAAGATGACGTTATTTACCTACCAATTAAAATTTATTGAATTGAATTGAATTAATTTCGTCTTTGGAGGACAGTTTGAGAAGCGGAAGAGTTTACAAAAAAAATTATCCCTACTGTACCTACTAAAAGTTTATGAAAATGGGAGTTTAACAATATTTTTTTATTTTGATTTTTCTTAAAGAACATCAGTTATCTTTAAAAGCTGCTGTATTTCAAAAACGATAGCCAATTGTTATCTGAAAAAGTCATGAACGTTGAAAATTAGGTGTAGATTAAAGAAAAATAATCAGGTTCACACTTATCTTGGATAGATTTATTTCTATGTCCAAAAAAGAATAAAATTATCTTCAGTAACTATGACTAAATAATATCTTAAGTAGGTCAGTGTCAGTTAGTTTGTTAGTTATTACTTACGGTCCATTTAAAAAAAAAACACTGGTCGTATGGAACACTAATTGCCCGAGTCCTGACTCGCACTTGACTATTTTTTTATTACCTAGAAACTCTAGAACATCTGTGGAAATTGGACCGTATTGCTAGCGAAAATTGCACACTGCGTTTGAGAGCAAGAGCTAAGAAAGGCTAGTACTTAGCACCGTCACAAAGCCTTTTACTTAGAATGGAAAATCTAGAAGCCTTTAGGCGATGGGTAGATAAGCAAAACGGTGTTTCTGCCACAGTATAATCATTGAAAGGTGTTTAGCAATAGATCTAACTAAAGAGATTGAATCTTCCTTAATGTTAACTTGAATTAAAATAGTGGTAAAATATAGCTTAATGATGCTTTTATGACATTACATAATCTCAAGAGATTTGGTAAAAACAAAATTAATCTTTGTGATACTTCGCCGCCTTAAGAAAATTCAATATCCCCTTATTAATTAAGGTGATTTCAGTCCGCATACAAAAGTTTGACGCACAATACGCGTAGACGGAATTAATAAAAGTAATATTTTATATATGGAAAAATAGTTTAGAAAATTTAGTTGCCGCGTCTCAAATAACATTTGCAATTTATATTGTAATTACGAAGATTAAGCTTTTCAAAATTTTGTATGAAAAATTTGAAAGCTTTATATCTTCGTAATTATTTTGTAAATTGCAAATGTTATTTGTGACGCGGCATCCAGATTTTCTAAACTATTTTTCCATATATACAAAGTTACTTATATTAATACCGTCTACGCGTATTGTGCGTCAAAGTTTTGAATAAAATTGACCCCTCTGCAACCACCTTAACATATTAATTTAACACTGCTTGCTACTCGTAACTCTGCAGGATAGAGACAAATATTTGCGGGTGTTGTTTCGAGATCAATAGCAGGAATTTGAAATTATTACTCTCAAACCTCAAATGATAAATGAACTATATTGTGTATAAACTAAGGTTTAGGTACAAACTTACTCAAAAATAATTGTCATAATTATATTTATATATAGTGTGTTTTAATTGATTAATATAAAATAAATTACAGATAGAAATAAAATATCATTTCAAAATTACAATAGTATGCAAAGAGAAAATTCGAGACCTTTCTATATTGATGATTAACATTGGGACTAAATGAAGGAATAACTTACATCTGAAAATTGGTTCGTCGAAAACGGTATAAACATTTACAATTCAATCCATAAAGAGGCAACGGACATTATATTCTTTGAAATTACGTTTAATATGTTGTATTTTAAAACTCTGACAACAGAGTTTTTATTTCTTTTCATTTTTATCTCGGTAGCATCGGTCGGTAGGTATTGGAAACGGTCAAGTAAGTATCGTTATGAAATTTTAATTGTTGCCATAAGAAATTCGAGTACTGCTCATTATTCAGCTAATGATCCAGACTAATTCAAGAAGCATCATTGTCACTCCAAACCACCAAACTAGCATAGCCTTCTAGAATATCAACTAATACAATACTAATTCGTGCGAGCAGATAGCGAAATACATCAGAAACTAAAACAATTTAGTTGAAACTAACACGTTAGTACAGGTATATTGTGTTAATTTCTCGTTGAGCTATTTAATTTATCAATATAATGTTTCCTTTGGAATTCGAACTAGTAACTAGAACTAATAATGGAGTTTATATAAATATAGAAACAAAGAGGCCTATACTGCTGGGTATAGGTTTCTTCCTTTGTATCTATATATTTATTCTATATCGTTGTCTAGACATCATAATACAAGTCCAGGTACTTTAAATGTGACTAGATTATTTTGTGTGAAAATGTCGAAGATATATTTTATTTATTCATTTCCACGCCAACCAGAGTGTGAAAGAATAGTATTGATTATTGCACTGTTACGAACGGAGCGCATCGGAGCGCATTTTACAATGCGTTAAAGGAAATTAAAGTGTTTGACACAGTAATTAAAGTTTATATTTCCATGGACTTTATAGTACATCTTGAAATCTAGTCGGCTGTGCGCGGACTCCATTGTAGATTAAGATGTTTGATGCATTTAGTTACAATGGCAAAAATTGTGCATTATTTCTTATTATTTTATTACACGTTTTAAGCCATGCACTTTTAGCAACACCCCCCTCTGCATTCTAACACGAGAATTTGTATTTATAGCTCCCAATTACAAGCAAGAATATTAACACCATGTTTGAAGTATGTATAATGGTAAAGACTAAAAATGTGAAAAAAAACAGCTTTACATTTGTCAAGGTTCCGTTAAAATAGTTTCAAAGTTATTGTGGCTTAAAGTTTTCCATACAATTACTATATACTTTAACAGAAATCTATAAAATGTAAATAAAAGCATAGATATTCTTTTCTAGATCGTGTCTAATAATTCATACACTTTAATTGGTTATTGAAAATATAACCAGACTTCGTTTGTATGGAGCGCGCAGCAAAAACTATCCTGACTCTGCGAATATTCCGACCTTTTAGTAGCTACTGGGTGAATTGGTTGTAGTTTATTCAAAAATTAACAAAGACCATTAATTACTCTATTAAGACGCTGACAACACCCAATTGAGCTCCACTTCAGAAGTTTTTTAGCAAGATCAGAGCGACAGATTGCAGCAGGAAAAATATATGTTATATTTGACCGTATTTCTGAAAAATTTATCTATCTATCTATATATAACGTCACGCCTCTTTCCCAGTGGGGTAGGCAGAGACCAGGGCGCGCCACTTACTACGATCCTTACACACTTCTTTTGCCTCATGCACGTCCATACATCTCTTTATACATGCCCGTCGGTTTCGAGTACTCCGCACCTCCCCTTTTTGTAGGACGCAATTGATTTGATCAGCATACGTCCTACGAGGGCGCCCTCTTCCGACGCTTTCACTCACATTAACAACTCTTTCGTACATCTGCTATCACTCATCCTCTCCACATGACCAAACCAACGAAGCATACCTTTCTCTATTCTTGTCACTACATCTTCTTTTAATTTACATCTATCTCTTATTACACAATTTCTCACTCTATCTTTCAGCGTCACACCACACATACTTCGCAAGGAACGCATTTCAACAGCAAAAATTTACTGTCTCCAAAAACACGTTTGAACGACATTTTCTCGATAGAAAATTATTCCAAAGTCACCTCTTTAAAGGAACTTAAAACTAAAAATTCCACTAAATGTGCATTAAAATACGTAATTATATTCAAGAAAACGATTAAATACATTATTTTAAAGATTTTTATTGTTTTAGAATTTTAAATAAGTGCGTATTTTACGTAAATAATTATTTTCGTAATTTTCCGCTAGATCCCTTAGACCTTTCCTGTAACTGTCCATTATTTTTTAAAACATTCATGATACCATTTCGGTTAATTATGAAATATTGTGCGCAAAATAATTAGGTGTCACCATTATGAAACATAGATTCGATTTCAGCTCTTATTTATAGCATCAATAAGGAAACAATTTTTTATGACTCAAAAAGGTTTTTAGCATTATAGCCACATTAAAATTTGGCACGAACATAATGGGTTTTTTCTTATCCACCAACATTCGAGTGGTCATAAAAATGTTTTATCATGTCCATTTATTCATGTGAAAGATTGAAATTTTAAACTTAAAATTATGATTTAAGTCATTGGGCTACAAAATTGCCCAATACATGAATATTCATTCATCCATAAAGATTTAAAATTTCATCTTTACCATAGAGAAACACTTAACTCGTGTCAACGCCCCGTGAAGAGTAGGTATTGTTTATTTCTCCATAGAACATTTTTCTGACATTTTTTGCGGGGGGGGGGGGGGGGGGGGGGGGGGGGGGGCGACCGTTATTATGAGTAAAACGCATCGAATTAAGTAGCCCATCGGGGCTAGGTAGGGGCCGTCGCGGGGGTGAGACTTTGACAGAGGGGAAAGTTTGGGAAATTATGCGTAAGGCCACTCCTCTCGGGGTACGAGTTACGTGTTTCTCTATGATGTTTGCAATGGTTCGTCGTATAAAAACCGAATACTTATTTCTGACATTCCGATTTCGATATTTTGGAAAACATTGTTTCAACTGCCAACAATATTTTTTTGTATATAGTTAAAGATTTATCGAATCTATAGTTATTATATTAGTGCAACACCTATTTTTTCTGTACATAGAACACGAAATTTAGTACCATTGAGAAACCTCCTCCTTTTACGAAGTCGGTTAAAAAGATTAAGAAACACCAGAAAAATCTATGCTAAGGGACTCGATGACGGGAATAATTGTAGAAAGCGAACAGTGCGCGCCCGTGGACGCCGCTATACAACATTTGTCCGACAGCGAGCGTTAGATGTTAATAATCCGTTGTCATTGACGTAGAATACTATGGACGCCGTGTCTAGTACAAAATTCTCGAAAAAAGTGTCCGAGACTAAACTGCACAAACCTAATAGTACAGTAGGTACGTCCTACACAGTTCGTGTTGTATTATAAACTAAAAACATTGAAAATGCTAATTTTTTTTTCCATCCCACTCCTCCATCGGGGCAAGGCAAACGACGCGCGCCCACAAAGACTATCGCGTAATTGGTTCTCTTTTACGTTTTGGTGCTCTTTCGGTTCGGTAACTTTTGAGAGTGGACCCCACGTCCAGTAGTTGGTAAGTCAATGTTCGTTATAACATAAATTCATAATAATTTCAAACTGCACCTCTCGCGCGCCCTTTCTCTTTTCTATCAAGTCCCATTGTTATAAGCAGCGACGCGGCTGCTTATTTGTTAACATTACATAAGACTATATGCGATGAATTGGATTAGTACAGGCTGATGATGATGATAGTATGCGAGGAAGTAGCGGCCTCTGCAGATAATTCGAACCTATACTCGTACTGCTAGAAAAAAAATCCATAACCAAATACACGGATGGTAAAAGTTTGAGAACGCAGAAAATGGAATTAACTATTCCATTGAGTGTGCACAGTTCACAGTCATACCTTCAGAACTTCAGAACTTGTATCTTAACAGATGTTCCTTAACTCTTGAGCTTACTAAGTTTGTTACGCACGATTCGGCTTGTTTGATTCAGAATTTTGTATTAAACTATTCAAAATATAACAAAACACGTTTATCGATAGTTAAGATTCGTTAAGCTATTTGAGAGGCCTGCTGAGGTAGTTTAAATATACCTGACCAATGACCATTTGTGTTATATAATATTATACTACTAACTTTTGATCTACTATCTATCCAAACCATTTAGATGTGGAATCTAACTTAACTTCTCAGACCCTATGAGTCTAGCGCTTACTTTCGTATAGGGATCGGGGGGGGGGGGGGGGGGGGGCGTAGGCTAGTTAGCGAGACGCTCGAAATTTGACAGTAATTGTCACCCTGGACAGAATTTCGGTACTAGTGAAACGTGGATGTTCTGATTCAGAATATCTCTGACTTCCCCCTCTGGGATATATTCCCGTCGTGAGCATATGCTATGCTGTACTATAATGTAATGTAGAGCGTCGTTGGCGCTGTTTCTAACTTAGGTTTTGAGTTTTTCTAACTTAGGTACCTATACGTACGTACCTACACGTAATACCGAATGCTTTTTTTTAAACGGTGAAGAAAAATATCGTATAAGGAAATCTGCATACACTGAAGAAGAAATTCCGATGCGTATGTGAAGTCTACCAATCCGCATTTATTTGACACGCGTGGTGAACTAACGCCCATACACCCTCCCTGAGGGTATGCGTGTTCCCTGCAGTAGTGGGACGTATAATAGCCTGATGATGATCATATAACGTAATACATAAAATAAGTACCCATATAATACTTGCACGTGAATAGCAACAAGCATTGAAAAGGCAAAGTGTAATCAATTTTTTTCCGTGACTTCGTCTGCATGGACACTGAATTTTAAGTGCCCTATACAATTTAATTATCGTCATAAATCTTGTATTTATAGATTCCTATCGGAAGATGAGTTTTAGTTTGAATCTTGAACATGGTATTCGAGTTTTCCGCATTTATAATATTAGTAAGAAGAAAGAAGTTAATTAAGACCTATTTCGTATTCCTAGATAGGGCGCATTTTATTTCCAGACTTTGCTTTAAAATTACTTTATAATCTCCATTCAGCTAAGCTGCAGACCCAATTAAAAGTTTTGAATACCTACTCTACCCTGGAGACCAGCTTAGCTCTTAGAATGACGTGCTTAAGACAAATCTGCTCATTTCAAATGTGTTAATCAATAAGCGTAAAACCTGAAAACCATTTTGTACATATACATACATATTCTCATGCCTATCTCACACTAGGGTAGGCAGAGACATCGAAGCGCTACCTGCTACGATCCTGACAAACCTTCTCTAGCTTCCTCCACATTCATAATCCTTTCATACATGCTCGTTGGTTTCGGGTAGATCTGACCTCGCCCTTTTTAAGCACATCGCCAATTTTGTAAATAATGATAAATTGTACATAGTTAGATTACCGGGTGGCTAGAAACTTTGATACATGCTGTAACTACTCATATTTTACACTAGCTTTCGCTCGTGACTTCGTTTACATATCAAAATAAAATATAGCCTATATAACTCAGGAATAGTATATAAGCTTTCTATTAGTGAAAGATTTATTTTTCCAATGTAAAATTGTTTCAGAGATTAACCACTACATAATTACAAACAAACAAACAATACCTGTTTATAATATTAGTATAGAATATAGATTCGTATTCGCGACTTCGTTCGCGTATCAAAATAAAATATAGCCTATGTTTCTCAGGAATAGTGTACCTTCTTGGAGTGTTAATTTTTACAATCGATTCAGTAGTTCCAGGGATTACCCTCAACATACAAAGAAATAAACAAATACCTCTTGATAATAATAAGTAAGTATATATTATCTAGATAAACTCTCAACTGTAATCCCTGTGGTAAAATAAATTTACGTACAACGACCAGCTGTTCTACATTTTTAAAGCGATCTATTGTAGCAAGGTCATTAGTTATAAAAGTTTAAATAGAAACTGGCACTCAAAAAAGAAACGACTTGAGTACTGTAATGGTATAACTTTGTAATGTTTTATTTACATACTTTGCCGGCAAATAAAAGAATGGAAGCACTAGAGCGTGCCTGTTAAATTTATTATTATTCGTGCCGACCATGACTAACAACAGATGGTATACTTTATTATTTTCCCCTCGCTTAGCTTTACTGACTTTTGCTATTTCAGACACAAATTAACTTTGCTATTGACATTGAAACCAAAGGCTTAGCAAAACGGGCTAATTAATTAATATTACCAATGAATTGTTACGGAATCCAGCAAAAAAGGACCGCGGGCAGGCAAACAGTCCCGGAGCTTTGGCAATCAAATTAAGCTTGATTTAATTTTCATTTGAAGTCCAATTTTCTTATCCTATCGTTATATGGACCGAAGGTACTCGTATACGTAATGGTTCTATAGTAATCATCATCTCAGCCGACGGACGTCCACTGCTGGACATAGGCCTCCACCAAGGATCGCCATAACAACCGGTCCTGCGCTGCCCTCATCCAACGGGTTCCCGCCGCCTTCACAAGATCGTCGGTCCACCGTGTGCGGGGCCTACCCACGCTGCGCTTTCCGGTACGCGGTCGCCACTCGAGAACTTTTCGGCCCCATCGGCCATCGGTTCTGCGAGCAATATGCCCCGCCCACTGCCACTTCAATTTAGCAACTCTTTGGGCTATGTCAGTTACTCTGGTTCTTCTGCGGATCTCTTCATTTCTGATTCGATCTCGCAGGGAAACTCCGAGCATAGCCCTCTCCATTGCTCTTTGGGTGACTGATCGAAGACGGGGGTGCGAAGAATCTATAGTAATAAATTTACATAATAAATGATTTATTCTTAATAAACAAAACCGGTCAAGGGTGAGTCAGGATATTTACGCACCGAGAGTTCCGTACTACACCACTACATATTTACTTTAAAAGTTTTGTTTTTTCCGGGACCTTTAGCGTGAGACCGACTCACACTAGACAGGTTTTTATTATTTGATGTTATACTGTAGAGTTTGTTCTATAATCCCACAAAGTTGAGCGAGAAGAAAAAACGTTGATAAAAAGTTCTAAGGTAACAAATATAGAAAAAAAATACAATCGAATTGGAAATCTCCTCCTTTTTTGAAGTCTGTTAAAAACTAGTTTCTTGTATGACCCTTCCTTTTTGACATTTTTATTATTTTGTTAACAAATCCGCCGTTATAACGCATATTCAGTGAAAATTTCAAGTCAAGCTATTACGGTTCAAAAGTTACAGCCCTAAATAGATAGGGCAGATGGTCGAACGGATGGATGGACGGTCAACGTAGGCTTAGTAATAGGGTTCCGTTTTCACCCTTTGGATACGGAACCCTAAAAACCTATTACGTACATAAGTTAAAAGAACTTATTGGTGTATGGCATGTGATCCGTGCGGATTCGAACCTGAACCGAAGGGTCCAGGTGATTGATTGTCCATACCTCTCTGCAATGCGCCACCGACTGTGATACCAAATATACGATTTTACTGCTCAACCGTGCGTTTATCCGGCGCTTGAAGCGCACTTGCCTCTACACGTGGATCACCGCGAGAATGGACAATTTTTGATACAGGAGATAATTTACACCACACAACGATATAGGTGGCGGCGCTCACCGCATCTCCGCGCGGTGGCGGCGCGCACCGCTAGAAAATCCGCTTTGCCCCCTCCGCGGCGCGGGTTCGTGCATATTACAATGTCAAAAATATAATTCGGAGCGCGCTCCATACAAACGAAGTGTGGTGATAGTTTCAATACTAACCTATTGAAACAGTCTAGAAACTAATTTCTATGTTTCTTGTATTAAGTCCAATTTTCGTTAAAATGTTATAGTTTTAAAGTAACAGTGCCTCAAAGATTTCTCTCGGGCGGGACTTGAACCCGCACTCTTCCAAACCGGGGCATTACGTTATCCAATTTCGACACCGAGCCCACTACCTACCCAGAGAACGAAATTTTCAATCTATTGCGTCTTAAGGGGACGTGAGGCCCGAGACTTTTTTTTCAATCTTTAATTTGATTCGAACTAGCACAACATGGCTGTAACATGTTTAAAAATCAATAATATTTGAGTTCCTTGATTGTTACTAAAGAATTTAATTAGATAGTATTGAAAATATCACTAGACTTCTTTTGTATGCAATTGGCGCTCTTGGAATAAACTTCTCCGGACACCGGTATACTTATTTTATTGGTCTGCACGTATAGAGTCTCACTACAACAAACACAACTACTAAAATAACTCTCACTTCTCATATTTCTTTCCAAATCTTTATATGGAAACTTTTCTGAGTTTTAATAAAACTTTCCAAGCTCCAATCGTTTTCTCTTTCAGCCTAGACCAAAATACCACTATGTAGTATTCATAAACAGAACTTTTATTATGCTTAACTTTGTCAGCTTTTTATTGAGCTTTGAATCAGCAATATGTAGTCACAAAACCTCTTTCAAATAATGTTTCCTCTGCGGTAGAATAAAACATGCTCTTCAATGCGGCACTCACGATTGTAGGATAAAATATTATAGGCCATTTAGTATTGATTCTGCACTGACTAATTTAGCGATTGTTTCTTTTTTACCAAGATACCATTTTTGTGCGTTTTTCCCCAGTTGGTTAGGACATTGCAGGTTGAATCACCTGATTGTCTGAAAAGAAAAACGATTCCGTGCTTCGAATGGCACGTTAAGCCGTTAGTCCCGGCTACTATCTCTGGTGGTTAGTAGTAGTTACATAAAAACCACGTCAGAGGCCGTAAGGAGGTCTAAAAAAACTCTGACACCAGGGCTCTGCCCACACTATAAGAAGAAGATCATCATATCAACCGATAGACGTCCACTGCTGGACATAGGCCTCCCCCAAAATGGGGAAATTTGCTATTTTTATAATCGCCATGATGCGAACCGTTTGCGATGTTCTATACTAAACTACAGATCAACTCAAGCAAAATGTATAGGACCAAAGATTTTCTATTCGCGATGTCGATGTTGGTCCCACAGTGAAAGTTGTTCAGTTTGATGGTCTCAACAACCCCCTTAAAAGTTTTAAATGTTTATTTTTACTTTTGTAACACCCCGTAAGCATAATCAAATTAAAATTAATTTGAGATATCCCATTGTAAATATATTCTCAGACAAAGCAAACGTATGCATGTATCTCACTGGACCAACATATTTTTTTTGTTCAGTAGTCTGCACACACGCCGCTAACGATATATTTTGGCTATTTGCCACGAGAGTATCGTTTAAATAAACAACTGTAATCGAGAAAATGTTTGCTTGCTTGTCCAAAGCAAACTTGTATTAAAAGGTTTTTGATTAGTCTCTGTATTCTCTTTTAATAATGACGTAAATCTACTCGTAGTTTTGATTCGAAAAAAAATTTAAACTAATTAATTAATTAAAGGCGTACAGTCCGTGAGCACTTAGAACAGGATTCGGGTCTTAAGAGGCTATGTGAAAAAAATAGGATTCTTCAAAGCGTCATATTATATCATGAAGTACTAACAGTACTAAAAGTACTAGGAGTATGTTTTGCGGATATGTGTAAATTGAACATATAATTGAAGTTTTGATTACAGCCAAAACACGATTAAGACACATTTTCTTGATAGAAAAACAAGCCAAAGTAGCCTCCGTCTTTATTGATAAACGCTTGGAACTGCTAAACGATGAATAATAAAAACACGAGACTTGATTTAACAAAAAGAGATTGATATTTTACAAATTTTGATTAGAGCAGAATTGAACTTACATAAATAGTACAATCACAATTAAATAAAGTTTGTTTTACGCTTGCGTCGTTTCAGGCGCGCGCGCCGCCCCATCTCTTTCTCTCGCATCAGGCAGTAATATAGCTATCACACGCCCATTTCGCTTCAATTATTTTTCGATATAGGCCCTTAAGCAAGCTTGGGTTATTGCCAGAGGCACGCGATTATAATATTATTTTACTGATCTGCGTAAACTTTTTACAACTATTGTAAAACCACAGGTAAAACTATTACTTACAACTGTTACAACTATTGTCATTTGCCGCAATCTTATCTATTATACGAATATAACCGATTTTTCCCGACAGCTAAATCCGATTAACTGTAAATTGATTCTTCATCTATCGAGTCAATGGCATGTCATTCATAATTTTTCCAGCGCAGTACTTGCCACATGGATTAACATTATAAGCGGAGTCCATAAGCTCTGTTTGTTTGCTGATGTCCATGCAGGAAGGGCAGGATGCAAGATGGGCTATAGTCTAAGGAGCAACACCGCATTCAGGTCCGACCTGTCTGTGAATTATTTAAGAACAAGTCAAAGTCAACGTCAACATAATTTATTCATTAAAGGAGCTTGAAGCATACTTATTAAACGTCAAATCTTTTTTTGAAGCTACCACCGCGCCGGGACGTGTTATCGCTGAAGAAAAGATGCGGCCAGAAACGTTACAACATAAAACGACTTAATAACTAAACAATATAAATTACAATAAAACATAGTCTATTTAATAAAATAATTGATACTATACTGTACTAAAAGTTAGTGTTACTGAATTAAATCTTTAGTGAACTAATATTTATGGAGGTATAATTTTTTTTTTGTTCACATTAATTAAAACACATTTCAGTGCACTTAAACTTGTGGCCGTCATTTGTAGCCCAGTCATTTTACGGTTTAAGCCGGGACTAATTAGTAATTTACATTTTTTTTTCGGTATGATATTGAGGAGCCAATTTGAGCATACGATTTTTGAGCATATGATTGAGCATTTGAGCGAATGTACCAAAATTTTAAAAAATCACGTCATCAACAGTTCCACTAAAATTAAATTTAGCTATTATCTCGTTCTAAAAAACCTGATGGTAATTTTTTTTTGCATATTTAAGGTTTTACCATTATACATACTACAAACGTGGTGTAAATATTTCTGTCTACTTAGAAGGTTTTGAAAAATTCATTCGTATTTTCTAATAAATACCTCATTTTTTAAGTTTCATTGCCAATTTTATTGCTCAAAAATAATTGAAAATGTTAAATCTAAGCCAAATGAGTGCATTGGTATTAATATTAATAATTTAAAATCGTTCTAGGACACATAATTTTGATTTCAACATATTGCGCAGCGATTTTTTTTTAATATGCTTTAAGATAGTCCTTTTGTCACTTAATGGTTCCGGTTACAGATTAAAAGTCCAATTAGTTATTACTCCCTACCCCGCCTAACAAAACTCCGTAAAATGACTGGGCTATCGGAGACATGTTTAAATTTGAGTTCGAACTCCCCATGGTTTTACAGGCTTGATAAAAATAAAGTAAAATTTTTATAGGGTAAACAGATGCATTACTTTAAGGAGTAGGTATTTGTATACTCATGATACTGTTGACTTTTCATACAAACGTCCGATCAGCTAATTGCATTTAGTATGGGAAGTGCAAAATGTTCTTTGAGAATTTCCTATTGGTTCCTTTTTGAGGGAAAGTTGATAAGTGTCATGGGTGCAATCACCCCTTAAAGTAATACAACTATGTACCTATTAACATCCTGTATATACTGTAGATTGAACTAACGTTCAGTCTATTAATATTTCGAGCTGTATTTTTTCGATTGTCTAAGTATATCCTTGGATTGTTTAAATTAGTTTAGTACATTTAACAATAATATTAAAGAAAATAACGAAGTTAATGAAAAGAAAATTTGGTGAATAAATAATAATATAGGAGCTCATGTTGTGGAAAGCTGTCCTTATCATTTAGAGGCCCTGAAATTTTCGGGCGTAGCGTAGGCGATATCGCCGCGACACCTTTTTTGTATGTACTCAGGAAAATTGCTTAACCACGATAATGTTCGACCAATTTTATGTAACCGATAGCAAAGCTAATTTTATGATAGTGCTAACAATGCGTATTCCGGGTTACAGGTAGGGTCATAATGACTCGCGCAAATTAGAATTGTGTGTATCTTTTCTGTTTGTTTTCTGTGTTGCCAGTTTTCTTACAAGGCGAAAAAGTTGTCCATGTGACAACTATTTATATTAGCAGACATATGTTGTACCAGAAAATCTAAACTATTATAAAACTGTAACAGGAAGTTTGTCTGTACATTGAAGATACTAACAAAAAAAAAGTTACGATATGGTTTTTAGGTATCCCTGATTCCATATCACCAAATTTTGGATTTTTTGTCTGTCTGTTTGTTAGTTTGTTTGTGTGTTTGTTTGGGTGTTTGTTTGTTTGAAAGCAAAAACTGCATCACGCAAAAACTACTGAACCGATTTTGATGAAACTTTTTTTGTTTGATAGCTTATTATCTGACTTATGTGACCTGGTATATAATTTGTGCGGACAAAGTCGCGGGTTAACGCTCGTATGTTGTATAAAAGTAAACTTTAGTTAAATGTACTAGAATTTGATTTGTAACTAGAAATTGTTTAGTAAAGTCTGCAAAAATAAATAGATGTCACATATTTGCAGCCATCACGCAAACGAGCCGCCTCCCTGCTGCGCAGGGTACTGGGCACCACCAACATCCTCCTCGAGCCCGTTGCAGAGCGGGTTCAGTGTCCCATCATTGGACATTGGAATAGCCTGCATAGGGACTCTAGGCCCCCTTTTGTTAATGTTAAATATTTTTCAATAACGTAATTTTAGGCCATTGTTACTGTGTTGTTACTAACACCTACTGTAGATCTATGATCTGACACAAAATAAATGAATTGAATATAAAGACAAACTTTTTTCCGTGTATAGCAGCAGTGGCGCTAATATGGCAGAATGACATAGCAAAGTTTTGTTTCATATTTTTGTCACTAGAAACAGGCGCGTAATAGAACGATGGAAAAGGCGCGGGATAGCTTTTTTACAACCATCATGTTAGACCTTCAGTGATCCAAGCATGCCGCCCGAAAAAGAAACGAGAAAAATCGAGATGTACCACCATCATTATTTTGCACTTACACAATCACCCCTTAACCCTTACCTTACCCTTAGTAGTGCACTGTTTACCCTAACACCCTGTAGAATATATTTATATATATTCCAAGTTCCATGTTTCTATCTTCAGCGATTCAGGCTGTGCATTGTCTGTCAGTCAGTAAGTCACAGAACTCTTTTATTTCTCTCATATTTCTCCGATGCAGGTACAATGAGCTCTCCGGGAAGCCGTAGGGGTTCGCCGTACAAGATTTCTGCGGAAGAGCATTGCAGGTCCTTCTTCAGTGCTGTGCGGATACCGAGCAAGATGAGCGGTAAGGCTTGGCTCCACTTGGTGGCGTGGCACATGAGGGTTCTGCATTAAATGTCGTTTTATAAGTATATAGATGATGAATTACTCGTTATGTCGCTTTATCGTGCGTGGTTATAGGTGCACCCTGCGTAACCCTACATGAGTTAGCACACCACACATGAAAAAGTTGGACAAGACGAGATAAACCTTGTCTTTCTAAAACACATCTTAGAAGACATAAACCGACGAAATGCAAATTTGCTAAAGGTAAATTTGACCCAACCTGTGTCTCGGTGAACTACGGAGACTAAGAAAGTTTAATAGTGAGAATAGTGAGAAAGTAAGATCAATTTTTTTTTGTGAATATAACTTTTCTCAGGAATGAAACCAATCTGTACTAACTTTTAAAGTAAAATACTATCTGAGTACAAAATTTCTACTTAATCGTTAAGATATTTTTACTAGAACGCGACTACAGATAATACATACAGGGCCCAACTTAATATGCTGACACTTTTTTAAGGGGATGATCAGACCATTAAACTGAACAACTTTCTCTATGGGACCAACATCGAAATCGGGAAAATAAAAGCAGCTGTCCCATACGTTTGGCTTGAGTAGGTTTGCAGTTTTATATTATGATTTTTGTTGTTTTATGAGCATAGTGAAAGTTGTTCAGTTTGATGGTCTGAGTTCACTGTTTCAGTATTTGCTAGGCTGTCACTTACACCCTGTATATAATTAAATACTTAATACAAATATTGCTCGTTTAATATTAAGAGAAATGTTGATTCTGTCGGAACCCATTTCACATGTCACATTTATGTATTCAAGACTTGTATAATATACACTTAAACTTTGTAACATAAATATATCATGCTAATATTTTGGGGCACTTGTTAACGCTCGTATAAAGGCAAACATTTTAGCAAGAGAAAAAGTCTCATTTTACCTTATAAAGGACGTGGTAAGTAGGTTTTTTTTAAAGTACACTATTCAAGGTAAACACTTTCATGACTACATTTTTTAATGAAACCGCCATTCGCTTCATTTGACGGAAACTTTTCAAAAATAAACTGTAATGCGTTGTACCTACCTATGTAACCAAAAGTTTGTAATTACGGACACATGCGAGTAGCTAAATAAAAACTAATTATAAAGTTATAGTATCAACAATTATTATTAATCTACCACTACATTTACAAAAGAAGATGTAAGTAAATCAAATTATAATTAATGCCTTTCAATTTATATTTTTTTATTTTCTTGTATTAACTGTTATAATTCGTTGTTTATATACATTATTCTGATGATCATGATTAAAAACAACAAAAAATGTAAACAAGAAAATGTAGAATTGTGATATAATAATTTTCACGCCTTAATTGGCAGAATATGCTGGAATTTGAAGACTTTTATAGCTCTGTTTGTACCGTATTCCTGAAAAAAGTTTCTATTATGTTCTGTTCTGCTCTGCTCTGCTCTGCTCTGCTCTGCTCTGCTCTGCTCTGCTCTGCTCTGCTCTGCTCTGCTCTGCTCTGCTCTGCTCTGCTCTGCTCTGCTCTGCTCTGCTCTGCTCTGCTCTGCTCTGCTCTGCTCTGCTCTGCTCTGCTCTGCTCTGCTCTGCTCTGCTCTGCTCTGCTCTGCTCTGCTCTGCTCTGCTCTGCTCTGCTCTGCTCTGCTCTGCTCTGCTCTGCTCTGCTCTGCTCTGCTCTGCTCTGCTCTGCTCTGCTCTGCTCTGCTCTGCTCTGCTCTGCTCTGCTCTGCTCTGCTCTGCTCTGCTCTGCTCTGCTCTGCTCTGCTCTGCTCTGCTCTGCTCTGCTCTGCTCTGCTCTGCTCTGCTCTGCTCTGCTCTGCTCTGCTCTGCTCTGCTCTGCTCTGCTCTGCTCTGCTCTGCTCTGCTCTGCTCTGCTCTGCTCTGCTCTGCTCTGCTCTGCTCTGCTCTGCTCTGCTCTGCTCTGCTCTGCTCTGCTCTGCTCTGCTCTGCTCTGCTCTGCTCTGCTCTGCTCTGCTCTGCTCTGCTCTGCTCTGCTCTGCTCTGCTCTGCTCTGCTCTGCTCTGCTCTGCTCTGCTCTGCTCTGCTCTGCTCTGCTCTGCTCTGCTCTGCTCTGCTCTGCTCTGCTCTGCTCTGCTCTGCTCTGCTCTGCTCTGCTCTGCTCTGCTCTGCTCTGCTCTGCTCTGCTCTGCTCTGCTCTGCTCTGCTCTGCTCTGCTCTGCTCTGCTCTGCTCTGCTCTGCTCTGCTCTGCTCTGCTCTGCTCTGCTCTGCTCTGCTCTGCTCTGCTCTGCTCTGCTCTGCTCTGCTCTGCTCTGCTCTGCTCTGCTCTGCTCTGCTCTGCTCTGCTCTGCTCTGCTCTGCTCTGCTCTGCTCTGCTCTGCTCTGCTCTGCTCTGCTCTGCTCTGCTCTGCTCTGCTCTGCTCTGCTCTGCTCTGCTCTGCTCTGCTCTGCTCTGCTCTGCTCTGCTCTGCTCTGCTCTGCTCTGCTCTGCTCTGCTCTGCTCTGCTCTGCTCTGCTCTGCTCTGCTCTGCTCTGCTCTGCTCTGCTCTGCTCTGCTCTGCTCTGCTCTGCTCTGCTCTGCTCTGCTCTGCTCTGCTCTGCTCTGCTCTGCTCTGCTCTGCTCTGCTCTGCTCTGCTCTGCTCTGCTCTGCTCTGCTCTGCTCTGCTCTGCTCTGCTCTGCTCTGCTCTGCTCTGCTCTGCTCTGCTCTGCTCTGCTCTGCTCTGCTCTGCTCTGCTCTGCTCTGCTCTGCTCTGCTCTGCTCTGCTCTGCTCTGCTCTGCTCTGCTCTGCTCTGCTCTGCTCTGCTCTGCTATTTTGTTACGAGTGCATAACATTATACGTTATACACGGGTGGACATTGCTCAAACGAACAATTACATATACAGGGTCTAAATACTATGCTGACAGTTTTTTAAGGGGATGACCAGACCATCAAACTGAACAACTTTCTCAATGGGACCAACATCGAAATCACGAAAAAAAATGTGCTGCCGCATAACCCAACTAACAATTTGGTCGTATAGGTGTCGTATAGGCGAACATCAGACGCATAAAGCACCAGCAAATGACAAAATTACTGTAATATAACTTTTATAAGTCAAAATTGTCATATAAATGGGGGCCTAATACGACTATTTAGTCGTATTAACCATTTGGTTTGCTGGGAATGTATTGGCTCGAGTAGGTTTGCAGTTTTTTGGTATTCTGATTGGTTTCATAGTGAAAGTTGTTCAGTTTCATGGTCTAAAGCACCCCTGAAATCTAGAGTATGTAATGCATTTCAGTTTACACCCTGCATAATTTATATACATATTTATATTCGTGGGATGAAATTGGCGAATAAAGAAAAATTTTCGTAATTCTACAGTTTTGTCTTTGATTTTGCATAAAACTATGAAACTAATTACACAACATATTTTGCTCTTTAATATCATGAATGTTGAAAGAGCATGCTAGGACTTTGCTAAACTTCAACAATAATACACTAAAAGCGAGTGATAAAATTATTGCCTTTTGATCTTTTAATGTTAATAAATTTTAATGAAACAAGTTTTAATACAACATTTTCACATAAATTTTGCCTTTACTGCCTTTATGCCTTTGATTTTATAGTTTAAACCGAATACTGATACTGACATTTTTGGACTTCAACAAAATATTTCGGTGCTGTAAAAGGACAATTTGGCTGGAGAATTTGTTTTGACCTTAGACCATTTAAAGAGGGACCTGCCTTACATCAGCATTCCCCTCTGCCAAGGTACAAGATCAAATAATCATGTACATCTGTACACAATTTTATACCATATCGCTAAATGCATCCTACAATTGAGGAACAACCAGTAATCGCGGTACAACTAGTCTTGTTTGGGGTTCAAACGAGATTTTTTTTTCTTTTTTATTACGGGTCTGCTCTTGACCTCAATCTAGTCCACATGACGATGATAGGGTCAAAGATGTAGCGAGCTTACCCAGAAGAAGCCTATTCACTCGTACTTTAAAGGAATTCGGGTTGTAAGCTCTCGGAAATACTGACGCAGGCAGGGCATTCCACTCCTTGGCTGTGCGCATTATAAAAGATTCAAAAAGGCGCTTATACAATTTGACTTTAAAGTAACGGAAGAAAATTCAATGTTGAGTATTTCATGTTACCTCGTCCCCCGCAAAAGGTGTCAGAAAAGTTTGTTAGTAGAATTACACTCGCAACTCGTCCATATCTAAATGGTCTAAGGGTTTGGCTAGCGTTCAAAAAATTTTGTACAAAATGCAATTCCAAAGATGGTGGTCATAAGTTCAGAAGTTATGGCACCGACATGTCCTTACAGTCATGTTGTAGACAATAGTTTCTTTATGACGGATTATGTCGCATTTGTTATTATTTTGACTGAAGTAACTCTTGGAAACGGACATGTATAAACACCTGTAATTAAATGTCAAGATTCGCCTGCAAAATGTCATAATACGTCTACCAATCTCATGTTTGTTTAACCTTAGTTAAACAGTTGCATTACTTTAAGGGGTGATTTTTCCCATGAAACTGAACAACTTTCCCTAAGAAACCGCAAAGTAATCCCTAAGTAAATTCGCAAAATAATTCGCAAAATAAAAATCGACTCATGCAAACGTTCGATCAGCTGATTGCATTTAGTATGGAACTTTCAAAATTTTTTAATGCGAATTTCCCATAGGTTTCTTACGGAAAGTTGTTCAGTATCATGGGTACAATCACCCCTTAAAGTAATGCAACTGTTTACCATGACGCCCTGTAGTGTACTATTATTATCTATTTAAATGCCGGTACCAAAAGTACGAGTTCTGTATCAGTACTTAGCGGTTCTTGCCTTTTCGGTACCTGGGTACCGGTTCCAGACGGGTCCCGGTACTCAGCCTAGCAAGTACCGATACCCAATTTAGGTACTGGATCTGTTTTCTCACTTAAACTAACGTAAATATTGGTTTTGTAGCGGTATAATATCGATATTGATTAGATATTTAATAGTACAGGTATTACGTCTGATACTGCTACCAATAGTACCGGTACCAATAATACTCGGAACCGATATCACATCAAGACCAATGGTACCGTTTCCCAAAAAGTACTGGTACTTCAAGCCCTGGTATTATCTGCTGCCAAGAAGAATGTGTAAGCTGGAATATACTTATGTTCACACCAAAATACACTCACTCACTCCACATTTATAAATACAGAGTGTAAGGGTAGACAGTTGCATTACTGCAATAAGTGATTAAACTCATGATACTGAACAACTTTCCCCAAGGAACGTAAGCGAAATTCACCAAAAAATAATACTTTTATACGAACGTTCAATCAGCTGATTCCATTTACCTACTCGCATAGGTGTACGTAGTACTTCCTATCTCTATGCCTACTCGTAGTATGGCAAGTCTAATTTTTTTGCTATTTTCCTATAGTATAGTATAGTATAGGTTCTTTGGTGAAAGGTTGTTCACTATCATATGGTAGAAATTTTAGTACTCTGTGCTATCATGAGATGGTACAATCACCCTTGAAGTAATGCATCTATCTACATTTCCACCCTGTAATTATTTTATATACCGCGTACCTACTCATTATTATCCCATCAGCTGATAACCGAATCACCGGGAAGTTTAAGATGCAATGCTTGCAATGGTTCCGGCTTAGAATGGACAACCCCGTTTCTTCCCGTGGTGGGTGTCTTAAGAGACGACTAAGGGATTAAGGTGTCACATGTAGTGTATTTGTGGGCGAAAGGCTAGCCACTAGCCTTTCGCCCACAAATCTACCTATCATCACTTTACTAGTCATTCCATCTTGAAACCTTTAATATGTTAAACGTGAGCCTTGTTACAACTGCCAACAGTAAAGTTGATATTGGTAGTTTTAGAAATGTTTCTTCCACTTTGGAACAACCCTGGAAGGTAAACCTATCGTCGTGAGTTTATGTATGTATGTATGAAATGCTTATTTCGCTCGCACTAACCGTATTGTTAGAGAAATTACTGTGACAAAGTGTCTAGAAGAAACTAGTCTGCTGATGAATTTGAAGTTTATTTTCTTCAGTAATTTTCTTCTCTCAGTATTTGTAGTTGATAGTTGGAACGTTAAATTGACACTCGGCTAATGTTGTCATTGCTATAATATTTATTAGTTGTGAAAGATACTACGAGAAGCAACAGAAAAACTAGGTCAAAGTTGGTGTATTGTACTTGTATTTGAGCCGTACAAGGAGGAAGTATCAATGAAATAATATCATTTGTTCCCTCTCAGTTCTTGTTTTCAGACTCGTCCCTTCCTTTTTATTTTGGAAACATCCGGTGGTCCAATATATCATACAACTGACAGCGACAGAAACATTATCCTTTGCACTATTTTTGATTAAAAATAAAAATAAATCTATAAGGCAAGCGTAGGTGGAAAAGTTGGAAGGGGACAGCCTAGACGTATGAAACAAATTGGCGACATGCTTAAAAAGGGCCAGTGACCTGGCCGAAACCGACGAGCATGCATGAAAGGACTTATGAATGTGGAGGAAGCTAGAGAGGTATGTCAGGATCGTAGCAGGTGGCGTTCCGTTGTCTCTGCCTACCCCAGTGGGAGACAGGCGTGAGAATATGTATGTATATGTAAATAAAAGGTACCGGAGGACGGACGTAGCAGTTTGATAGTTTAGTTAGATTTCCATTGCACGACGATACATTATTGTCGATTTCATAAATCCATCAGTTATTTATGATATTCAGGGTGTTTAGGGTAAACAGTTGAATTACTTTAAGGGGTGATTGTACCCGTGATACTGAACAACTTTCTCAAAGAAGCCCATACGAAATTAGAAAAAAAATTTACTTTCAATAGAAAAATTCGAACAGCAGATTGCATTTAGTATGAGAAGTCAGTTTTTTTTTACCAATTTCCTATAGGTTTCTAAGGGAAAGTGGTTCAGTATCATGGGTACAATAACCCCTTAAAGTAATGCAACTGTTTACCCTAACACCCTGTATCGTGCCATTTTTGCGAAGATTCAATTAAGTTATATAAGCAAGCAAGCATAGCATATGCTCACGACTATATTCCACGGTGCGGTAGTCAGAGATATTCGGAAAATTCACAATATCCACGTTTCACTAGTAGTACCGAAACTGAAGCAACTCGATCTCAATCTGACTGAAACAAATCTTATATTCTTACTAAAAATATCTTTCGATAGTGCTGTTAGAGCTACTGGGACTGGACTATTATTGATTTGACTGAGACTTGACTTAATGACAGTGAGATGAGATAGCCTCGTTGCTATAGAGTCTGTCTACGAAGCCGAGGGCTTCAATTCACGCAAGGGGGGAAAAGGTTATTTTAATGAATGAATAGGGATTTGTATCTTTGACTCAAGTACAAATGTTATATTCTTACAGGTTTATAATTGATACAATGGTCACGTTGCAGGTTCTGTCCCGAGCACTTGTCTCGCGTAGTTTTCGCGCGTCGCGTTTTTGCCTGCCACGAGGCTCCGCAATCCTCAATCTCTTCTTGTTCTTGACCAAAAACAATCCCTGAGATTGGGATAGATTCTCCCATAATCTACTTGACACTGGTGCTAACACACAAGCAAGAGTCCATTTATTATATATTTAAAAAAATTATACAATAAAAAACAGTTGCTCTTGTCCATTAAACTTTTCGTAACATCTCCCATCACATTGAATACTATCACAACATCTAAACTCAAGAAGTACCATGACATAACATTATAAATAAAAAACCGCCTTCAAAAAAACTAAAAAGTTAAAGAATAGTATTGCAGCCGATGACTTTTTCGTTCGCATCATAATAACATTAATTTGTTTTATCGTAGTCACTGTCAAGCCGGTACGATTCGCTACAGGGCTTGCATTAGTTTTTGGCTTGGCTTGACACCGACTTCTATAAAACAAATTAATGTTCTTATGATGCGAACGAAAAAGTCATCGGCTGTAATATTATTTTTTATCTTTTTAGTTTTTTTGAAGGCGGTTTTAATTTTTTGTTAAAATTTTATTTATTTCACAATTTTCAGTGGTGAATTCATTAGTTCAATTTAATAGTAGTGCTTTAAATTTACAAACGCACTAGCCGGCACTACGATTTTCTATGGTTCCCCTCGATTTCTCTGGGATGTCATCATCAGATTCCTTATCATGGTACCACCCTTGGAATATCTTCTTTCCAATAAAAAAAGAATCATCAAATTCGGATCATAAAAGACGAAATTATCCGCGAAAACACATAAAAAAATATATACGGCCGAATTGAGAAACCTCCTCCTTTTTGAAGTCGGTTAAAAAAGGCAAAACTAGGCAAAGTAAAGTTGCTTATTCAATACCAAAGACCACCTGCTGTTTTGTCAACTATCTCGAATTAGAAAACTTTCCGATCTCGTATTTCATTTCGAACCCTTACTGCCAGAGTAAAAGTTTTTGTGCCATTATATAAATCGGTTGCAAGTTTTACAAACTAAATGTAGTAAGGTTTTTTGACATCGATTATCGGTTTTTAGGGTTTCGTTGTCAACAAGGATCCGTTATAGTTTCACTATGTTCGTCCGTCTGTCTGTCTGTCCGCGGCTTAGCTCAGAGACTCTTAGTACTAGAAAGCTGTAATTTGGCATAACAACACCGACAAAGTGGTAAAATTCAATTTTCAAAAACATTTTTTCTTTATTTATGTATTTTATTTGTTTATTCGATTCAGGCAACAGTACAACGGACCCATATTATAAATACCTTGTCCTAAAATACATAAAAATATAACTTAACTTTAGGGGATTCTCCTCGTAAAGTGGGGATGGTTTTTTCCATTCGTGTATACCATAGTGTGAGGCGTCGTACAGGTTGGATAGGATGTTCAAAAAGATTCAAGCAACGCCCATTGCCGGGGTCCGTGTCCGTTAGGTCCACACAGACGAAATTGCGATCCGGAATCCTGATTCAGGATTCAGTGTTGTCAACTATGGTTACAAAAAATTCTAGTGCTGTTTAAAAAGTGCCTTAAATAAAAAAGTATGAAATGCCAAATAAATGACAATAATTGCATTTTTAGGTATTTATTAAAACAAAACAAACAATTTCTATACATGATAATTACTATCATGTGATGAGGTCATGACGTTACGAATGTTACGATGATGGTTTGTAAATTGTATTCCAATATTAATGCAACTATATCAAAAGACTATCAATAGGTTTAACATTAGACATAATCTGCATACAAAATGGCATGAACAATTATCACACAAGTGGTTTTTGAGCGTAGGCGATTTCGCAACTATGCCGCAACGACGTCGCAACTGCACCGTCACGATACGGTATCGTTACATCAACGCCTACGCTCAAGAATCACTTTAAAATATGCCACCTAAGACATCAAAAAATCACTAGATCTAGTGAAAAAGTCTCTGAAAGCGGCAACACTCCATACGGAATCTAATTCTGAATCAGGTTTATTCCGGATGTATGTCGCGGACCATAGGGGTGCCACTTGGGCAGGTTGCTTAAGTTCATTCACTGGTTCGGTAGACCTGCTACAGTGGTCCTACCGGTGGTCCCCCCATAGTCCGCAGTAATAAAGCGAAGTAGCTGCTCCCTGAGCAATACTGTATTGGTCAATTCGAAAAAAAATGTTTAAAGACATTGCGGGTGTCTGAAAACCATTTTTCGATTCATTCCGTGGCCGAATTAAGCTGTGGGGACTTGCTACTGATGACAGCACCCACAAGTTATAGCAAAGATGACAACAGATGGCGATACCGTCGCTCTCGGAAATGTGCTCCATACATAGGACAACGCTCACCGTGAATACGTAACTTGTAACCTACTTCAAATAAGGTTCACAATCGAATGCAAGACATACATCGCGCAAGAGAAATAATCACAGAGATTCGATACATAATACAAGGTCTAACTAAGAACTGTTGGACCACGGCTGGTCCCCAGGCTTCACACATAGCCTGGTGGAAGATCTTCTCTTTTCAATGGAGGAACATTCCCAGTAGCACCTCCATAAAGCTTTAAAGGGTATTTGGTATGTTTACAGTCAGCTAGTTGGCAAAACAGCTTTTATAACTCTGCCATTTTTGAAGCGCTTGTTTATTTTAGTTCTATTATAATTTTTATTATAAATTATAATATACGATATCAATGACTAGAAGTTTGCTAGAATTCTATAAAGTAAGATTTCTTAAAATAAAACACTCACGAGAGCAAATCTCATTTATTTCTCTATTTCCCAAGGATTTAATGTAACTCGACGTCGACGAAGATTAAATTGTAAATCCTTTTGACTTTTTGTGTTCATTTGCAGCGCACTTCTCGTTATAGCATTAGTGCATTTCTCACATAAGCTTTGAGTGCAGTTTGTAATTGATTGAATAAGAAATAATTTTAGTATTCGAGTAATGTTAAGTCGAGTAATTTCGTCGTGACATAAACAAAATGGTGGCAGTTGAGGGCGTAAATTATCACCAATTATCCTACTCACTGGTAGTATGTAAAAGTTTGTGACGATGTTTGAATGTCTAAGACACAAATCATTACATCTATCTATTTATACTATTATAAAACTGTAACAGAAAGTTTGTCTGTACATTGAAGATATTAACAAAAAAAAAGTTACGATAGGGTTTTTAGGTGTCCCTGATTCCATTTCACCAATTTTTGGATTTTTTGTCTGTCTGTTTGTTTGTGTGTTTGTTTGTTTGTTTGTTTGAACGAGTATCACGCAAAAACTACTGAACCGATTTTGATGAAACTTTTTTTGTTTGATAGCTTATGATCTGACTTAAAATCTGGTATATAATTTGTGCGGACAAAGTCGCGGGTTAACGCTCGTATTATTATAAAGCTGTATATTATTATAAAGCTGTAATAGAAGTGTGTCTGTACATTGAAGATATTAACAAAAAAAAAGTTACGATATGGTTTTTAGGTGTCCCTGATTCCATTTCACCAATTTTTTGATTTTTTGTCCGTCTGTTTGTTTGTGTGTTTGTTTGTTTGTTTGAACGAGTATCACGCAAGAACTACTGAACCTATTTTGATGAAACTTTTTTTGTTTGATAGCTTATGATCTGACTTAAAATCTGGTATATAATTTGTGCGGACGAAGTCGCGGGTTAACGCTCGTTTATAATAAAGTTGTAAACTTGGCGTGGATGTAAGTACATTGAAGATATTTACAATAATATTAACTGGGGGCGTTCAAGTTACCTAATGGAATGCATTGAGACCATTTTTAGAATTTTTGACTATTTTCTGTTTGTCTGTAAGTTTGTGCACGCTTCACTTAAATAATACTGAAACGAATTGAATGGAATTACACAAGCATGGGGCTTAGTTTGCATTAACATTGGGTATTTGACTACATACAATATATATATTTTTTATCATCTCAATAAAAAAAAGGTTAGAAAATAACGCTAAACTCCCATTTTCATTGAGTTTTTAGCTTGAATTCTATTTTAAATATGAATATAAACTTTAAAAATTAATGAAATGTTGATGACGTCACAACTCATTATTTAGTACAAATGTTCATACAAAGCGCACGTTTTGACGTCCGATAAAGAGTAGCTGATTTGACTAGATTTCACCACATTAAAAACTATCTGCTCCAAACTATAGACTGACTTACTTAACGTAGAATGTGAAGCAACCTGTATATCTGTCATCTGATCACGCGCCGACCGACTGACAAAGAACTGCCTATGCAGTTTTTTTCGATGCAAGTACGCGATAAGAACTTGTGGCTGGCCGGTGCGATGTACGAGTGCACTGTAGTTATGTACCTATCTACCTGTTTGCCTACTTTTGCTATCGATGTTATTATGACTGATGCTTCTGCATTGGGACAAACCTAATATCAGGTTTATCAATGCTTTTAGTTCATAAGATGTTTGTTTATGTATTTGATAAATAAATTAAAAAAAAAAATGTCGAGTAGCCATTTCATCGCTATTGGTTAATTTAATCAAAAGTTATGAGTATGAAGCACATACTAATTAGAAAGAACTACCGTTGTATAAAATATGAAGTCGCGGGCGCCGCTAGTCACGCATAAACGGCTGAACGGATTTAGATGAAATTTCAGATACAAATAGAATATATTCTGGTTTGTATGTATGGAAAAATACTTTAGAAAATCTAGATGCCGCGTAACAAATAACATTTGCAATTTATAAAATAATTACGAAGATATAAAGCTTTGAAATTTTTCATACAAAATTTTAAAAGCTTTATATTTTCGTTATTAAAGCGAAATGGGCGTGTGATAGCTTATATTACTGCCTGATGCGAGAGAAAGAGATGGGGCGGCGCGCGCACCTGAAACGACACAAGCGTAAAACAAACTTTATTTAATTGTGATTGTACTATTTATTTAAGTTCAATTCTGCTCTAATCAAACTTTATAAAATATCAATCTCTTTTTTTTTAATCAATCTCGTGTTTCTATTATTCACCGTTTACCAGTTCCAAGCGTTTATCGATAAAGACGGAGGCGACTTTGGCTTGTTTTTCTATCGAGAAAATGTGTCTTAATCGTGTTTTGGCTCTAATCAAAACTTCAATTATATGTTCAATTTACACATATCCGCAAATTATACTCCTACTGTTAGTTCTTCATGATATATGACGCTTTGAAGAATCCTTTCTTTTTCACATTATCCACTTAATCTATACTATTATAAAACTGTAACAGGAAGTTTGTCTGCACATTGAAGATATTAACAAAAAAAAAGTTACGATATGGTTTTTAGGTGTCCCTGATTCCATTTCACTAATTTTTGGATTTTTTGTCTGTCTGTTTGTTTGTGTGTTTGTTAGTGTGTTTGTTTGTTTGTTTGAACGAGTATCACGCAAAAACTACTGGACCGATTTTGATGAAACTTTTTTTGTTTGATAGCTTATGATCTGACTTAAAATCTGGTATATAATTTGTGCGGATGAAGTCGCGGGTTAACGCTCGTCGTAATATAAAAAAGAGTAAATTGTAAATCATAATATCAAAATTACGACTTTGTGCCGACGACGACCATAGCGACTGCCCAAATGGGTCATAAACTCGGCTCATAGAAGAAGAAAGCCTTCGCATTCTTTATTTTCTTTTATTTTACCTGTGCCATCACGCCAGTATCGTCAGAATTAGTATTAGTACTACATACTTATGTTATCCCAGTAAGTACTAGCGCTAATGCGCTAAATAAAATCCAATCAAATAACACTCACATGCACATACATTGGAACGATTTTAAATTAAGCCTCAGGCTTTTTGTTATGGGAACCATATACAACAACGGCACATACATATAACATCCATGACCGAACCGAGATTCGATCCCAGGACCCTGGCTCGGCATTCCGGCGTGGTAACCATTACAACAACCGGGTCGATTCGATGTAGAGTAATCCCTACATGTATTAAAACGTCAAAACGATATGCTTGAACTACTTAAAACATGATGGTAATCAAACTCAATCGTTTTGATACGATGTAGGAATTTATACTGTACATTAATTGAGTTTTATTTATTTAAAAAAGAATTGGCACCCATTTGCACACATAAGTTGTTGAATTAGATACAAAAGCGATAGCCAGTAAATACTGTTTCGGTGGTCCCTTGGATAAGCAACCCTAAGGAACACTTAGCAGTCCCATAATAAGGGTCAGGGAGGTCAACAGTGGTGCTTGGAGCAATATATTACCCATAAAGATGTCCCATGAGTCCCAACAAACAATGCGGTAGGGAAATATTACTCTACCTTTTTTCTTTACGGATTTGTTGAAATCTATTGACGATCTTTCGTGGAAATTGTGATTGTTTTTGGCATTAAATCTGCAAGTTTCTATTATATATATATATTTTAGTTTTATCTTCTCAGTAAAAAACACTTTTGAAAATAATGCTAAACTTACATTTGCAGTAATTCTATAGCTTGAATACTATTTTTAATAAAAGGATAAACTATAAAAAGTATAGAAACGACTACGAAAAACTATGACATCACTATTCGTGATTTAGTACAACTTTTCATACAAAGCTCGTGTTTTGACGTTTGACAAAGAGTTGCTGATTTGATTAGTTATCAAATTATAGTATTCAAGCTATAGAATTACTGAAAATGTAAGTTTAGAATTATTTTCAAAAGTGTTTTTTACTGATAAGATAAAACAGATGCGGACGCTACACTTAGGTACAGTAAACAGGGTGTAACAAAACACCCAACTAATATTAGTTGGGTGTTTTGTTACACCTGTCAAGGGGTGATTCAATCCATCAAACTAAATAACTTTCACGAGGGTGGCAATGTCAAAAAAAATCAGCTGTCTCATACATTTGAGTCGAGTCGTGTAGGTGGGTACCTATAGTTGCATTTCATGTAGGTATTATTAAAGCCGAAAGGACACTGGCTCTAGGCTCAGGTTAGGCTCTTATCACTGCATGGCATGGCATTTTATCATGAAACTCGATACACCTATAATATGTTAAGAAATGAAATGAGTGTGAAATGTATGATGTATTGTTGTCTATATGAACAAATGAAATGAAAAATGAAATGACCCTTGCTACTACCAACTTTATGCTTGAAAAGGTTATAGTAAAGATTCTGACTTCTCCAAAAAGGGATTACAGTCGTGAATTTGTATATATTTCACCTTGAAATACACAGGATGCAAACTTAAATGCATAATATACTTCAGACCATCAAACTGAACAACATTCGTTATAAGACAAACGAAGTCGCACAAAAAAATCTGCCGATTCATACGTTTGAGTTGAGTAGCCTTTGATGTTTTCTATGGAACAACCAACTTTTTTTTTCGCCGTTTCAATTTCTGCTCAATCTAAAATTTGTTCTCAAAATAAATTGTCATGAAAGGATTAGATGGGAAGGGAAAGTATGTATTAGATGCGCAAACATCACCTTAAATCAGATTATATTTCAGCATAATCCCCGTCGTTATTGTGAGACCATAACATTTTCATAGGGCTATCCTACGCCGGAATACTTACATCAATGATAACATAAAATGACTTACCACAATAAATATAAGAAGAAGAAAAAATGTCCTCGTTTTCCCATGAAAGAGATTTTCTGTTTGATTTACTCGAGCTACAAATAAGTAGATTAGGAATTGATTTATTTTTCCCGGTCGTCGTTCTGTTAGAAGCGGAGTAAGTGAATGTTTTCAATTAGAACCATCGCAGATGACAGGCTAGCGGAAACGAGCTTTTTTTGTGAAAATAAATACTTGATAATCCAAACAAATAACTTTTTTGTTTAGCATCTGCTAACAAATTAACATAACCTTATAATGAACCCCATTTTTATCAGTGGTTATTGTACAAGACGACTAAAGAATAACGATTTTTTATGCAGTCAGTGTTTTGTAGGCAGAAGAATAACTACCTACTATTATAACTACTTGACATAATATCGTTTGTCCGTGTGGTGTCGCTAAGAATAGCACCATCCCATTTCCTCCCGTGGGTGTGGTAAAAGGCAATTAAGGGATCTACCGGAGGATGGGCAGCAGCATCCTCTGAGTACACACATTCAATCCAACTGCGATCGCCAACCCGCCTGCCAAGCGTGGTGATTATGTGCAAATCCCCCATTTAGGGGGGGGGGGTTATGTCCAGCAGTGGACGTCTATCGGCTGATATGATGATGATGATGATATGTCATTTCATCTTGAAACCATCTACATGGCCAAAGTCAGCCTAGCCACAGAAGTATAAGAAAGAGTATGCAGTATACGAACACTCCCTGCTTCCACCAATTTTGCCATTACCCCTTGTGGCAGACGGGTGCCGTGTGGTGGAAAATAGTAGGCAATGGTGTATTCCTCTCCCACTCGCTCTCACTCAGTATCGCCCATCCTTACCTCACCTTACAACAGCTGACAATTTTTTTTAGATCTGTTTGCTCCCATAGTTAAAGTTGTTCAGTTTCATGGGTAGACTCTTAGTTTAAAAGGATGCTAATGATATCAATTTCACCCTGTATGTTGTTTGGTATTAAAAACAGTTGTAAATCCAGACACAATGGAAAAATCTATTGCCGTTTTTTATACCAATCGACTCCTATAGCAATGTTTCTTACCAACCGCAAAGAGTTTATGTATGTATGATAGTTATAGCAAGGTTTTTGACCACCCCAAGAGGGATAATGGTTGTCAGTTTATGTATATCTGATGAAAACTATTTCTATAGAAACGATAACTAAGCAACTTCGTTATGTAACTTTTTCATAGAAATTGTTTATTTCTACTTTTTATACAATGTAGCCAGCTATACTAAAATTTTTAAGAAAAATCAAAGTAATAACAACGAGCATCGGATGTGAGAAGTTACGAAGTATATTGGCAACAGTAATAAACAACTGGAAGAAGGAAAAAGTAAACTATGAAATCTTTAAAATGGCTGCGATCACCTTTATTTCTATGCAAACGAAATTCAGAAGCGCTAATTTACATTGACTCTTCTGCTCAACATACCTACGTTTTAAACTCCTCTGTTTACGTTTATGCGTAAAATAGACAGCAAACAATCAGCTAAAACGATAAATTATATGCACGCAGGGCGTTGTTTATCATTTCTCCAGACTACGAACGTTTTCAAAGTTTTAATAATAAATTATAATACAACAGCGAATTCAAACTTTGCGATTACAAAGACATGTTTTCAACTTTTACACTTGCAAATATAAATATAATACAGTACACTAATACAGTCAACATCACAAGTCGATAAAAAGTCTGAAGTAGAATTGAAAATGAATTAGAGGTAACATTACGGCTTAGATTGATCTTGTGGGGACTTGCTACAGATGTTAGCACCCACAAGTTATAGCAAAGATGCCAACAGATGGCGAGACCGTCGGTCTCAGAAATATGCTCCATACATAGACAACGTTCACCCTAAATACGTAACTCGTAACCTACTACAAATAAGGTTCACAATCGAATGCAAGACATACATCGTAGAAATAATCAGAGATATTTGATACGTATACAAGGTCCAACTAAGAACTGTTGGACCGCGGCCGGTCCCCAGGCTTCACACATAGCATCGTCGTGAGGAAACCTACATACGCTGTAGAATAAATTCTGATGCCTATGTGAAGTCTACCAATCTGCATTGGGTACCCGTGGTGGAATGACGCCCATGCAACTTCCCTCAGAGAAGGCCTGTGCCCGAACGCATATAGGCATCAGCCTATGTACGTTCCCTGCAGGGCATCATTTCATTATCAGATGAACACTGGTGGGCCCTAGACCACAGAATACTAACCATAATCCACACTACGTAAACAAACGACATTTTTGGTAAGTTTGGTGGTCCTGTGTTGTAAATAGCGACTCGTTCAGCAGACTGGTAAGATTAATTTTTTAAAGAATGTCATTATAATTAAATAATTGTGTTTCATAACAAACAATGTTTCTTCATTAACAGTTGATTCTAACTGTACTACGATTAGGTTTGTGATAAACAAAGACCCGTGTAAGAACTTTGTTAAAAGTGAGTATAGTAGAACTTTATAAACAAGCGAAAAGAACGGGTTCCTAGGCTAGTTGAATTGTTTTAACACTGAAAAAACAAATTCATATCTCGAAAACAAAATGAAATATCGAAAAAATAAAAAACCTCTAGAAAGGGCTATATTATAAAAAATATTGGAGGTGCGTATCACTGAAGGTTTATTCAGAAGATGTACCTGTGTGAAAAATTTAATTCAGTTTATTTGGCATACCTACCTATTCATTCTCAATGTACCCGAAGGTCGTGAAGACTCGAGATCTGTGAATTTTTTCTTACCAGCTGTTTGTCCACGTAAACATATTATTTGCATCTTTTATGTGAATCTAGGCATGAACTATCTTGACGTCAATTTTTATCGGAAGCAAAACCTATCAGAGCGTTTTAGCGTGGTTGAGTAAATCTAAATTTTCGGCTACACAATATTTAGTAAAGGAAAACTTTTACCGGCGACTTCTGCCAATCTAGTGCGCTCCATACAAATGAAGTTTAATAATAATTAAACCTTAGCATCTCGTAAACTCAAAACAAGAAATTATTTATTCCGTCCTGAAATTGACATTATAGTCCACTACACCGTTGCTACACTACACACGTATACTGTTGCACGCTTAATCATAGCTTTTTGTAGTTGTAGCTAAGTGTCCGATCACCCTGAAAGAGATTACAACTTCTGGACCATAAAGTAAAAATAATTTCTTCCTAAAATGACCACGTAAAAATAAAACACCCTGTATCTTTTTTTCTCTCGAAAATATGTTGATGCCCGTAGTACACCATGTACGTTAGGGGATCCTCTAAGTGCCCCTACCTGTGCCATAGCGGGGGACTCTAGGACCACTGGCCATACATTTTTGCCCAGTGTCCTTTCCATACAAATCTTAAATTAATAACGAAAATCTGACAGACCTCATGCACATTAATTAGTATCAAATTCGTGTTTAAACATGCGCCCTGCAAGGGCTATCGTCTCTCTAGACTAGTGGAGCCTTCTTAAAATATGCATTTATATTTTTACTCTATACATGTAAAATCAGCAATCACCGAGCTTATCTTTAAAAAAATACTTTTTCCCGGAGATCCGCAACAGTGTCAGTTTTCAAGTATGAGGCAATACAAATTCGAAGTAAATTGAACACAAAGTTAGACGAAAACAAACATTTGTTGTGGCTTAGATAGACAAGTTGGACAACTTTTATTATACAAGCGAGTTTAAAATAAAACGAAATCTTCGCTGAAAGAAGCCTTGAGCAGTGTAGCGTGGCGGCATCTTAAGAGGATAGACCAGTATTGTTTACTCCATACAAACGTATTCCCCTGTTTTCTCCCTGGATAATAACACTAGAGCAAATTTTTTTTTACTATACAATGTATGTTACCTCTGCCATGTCCCTAAGTTTTGCTTTTTTGCTTTAATAATTACTGTAAGAACTATAGGGACCTTCGAAAATTACCGATTTTACCGCCCGTTTTCAGACATCCAGTAAACAAATTTGACGAATATAAATAAAAAAAGCAAAACATACGGACATATCCAAAGTGTTTTTCATATTATTTTTCGTTTTTTTTTTTTTTTTATGTGGGCTCTGCCTACGATATTATTTTTGAAAGAATTTATAAAATCGGTTTAGTTTTGGAGGAGAAAGCAGGGGCAAATACGAAATGCTGATTTCGTCGAGTTTTTGTATTTATAAAATCGGTCCCAGCTGAAGTTGTCTCTTTCGCACTCTAGTCGGCGGAGTGTATGGGTGGGGCGGATCTGATAAATACGTATGCAGTCGGGAAAGTCTAAGAAAGCCCTATTCTCCAAATTAGCATTTCAGCCCGCTTATCCTCTATATAATAAGATGTTATTGCTGGTTTTTTGAAGCTCTCTTCTCGTTATTTGAAAGACATACGAATTAATGAAAAATTTAGCAACGATCTTCAACATCTCGGCTTTATAATTGATATGTGTCAAATTTCGTATTTTTCTAATACCTTCCTACCTATAGGAAACCTTTGTTCAAAGGAAAGGCTTAATATTTAAAAAAGTCAGTATAACGTGTATCTTTATAAGTTGAAGTCACTTTTACTTGTGACACACACCATTGTGTAGTGTAGACAATATTATTATGATCTAAAATTGTTTTTAAGAGTTATATGATAATATTAAAAATTGATGCGAATCACCTATTATGATTTTCGAATTTGATTTCCTTAGAAGGCACCAAAGGGACATAATTGAAGGACTAGCCAGTCAAAAATACCCACTAAAATGACGTAGTTTAGTAGTGGTGAGGCGGTAAAGAGGTCAAGGTCGTTTAGTGGGGAACACGTTTTAAAATCCCATATAAGTGCCTACTACGTAGAAAAAAACCATTGGTATGACGTTAGGACTATTATAATTGTTTTTGGTAAACCGTCTAATGAGGAATTTTCCAAGGACAGTAAAAATAAAAATTCCACCCTCACGAAAATTCGCGCCGAATTGCTGAAAACGAGCCCGCTCAACCAATATCAATACCTACCTATTGTATAGATACGTACATAAACAGTGTACGTCAAGGATAACTGAATATACCGGATTCCAACATTACAGCATTAAATTCAATTCAAAAACACATATTTCATCGCTGTAATGTATCTCTCGTTCATTGCACTCTCGAGATTTATAAAATAAGCGTGAAAAAGAAAATTTACCTAAAAACACCTTAGGGAGAACCTCAAGAAGTGTTTCCCGAAGAAATTAAAATTGCTACTGCCTTCGAGCTGTTTTACTGTTCTCAGACCAAATTTATTGTACTTTGGTACGAGTTGAGTTATTTACATTAGCCATGGCAATAAACGAATTCAACATTTTGAAGAAAATTTTGAGTTTTCGTTACTTTAACTACCGAAGAAGTAGGTATTCATTATGCCATTTGTAAATGTAATAAAATGACTACTGCATAAAACTGTGTGACTTTGAATTAAATTGTTATGTCTCATATCAGTCTTCAGGACACAATCTAAGAAATTTTTGGATTTCCCAACCTAAGTGCAATCAGCTGATCAAACATTTGTATGAAAAGTCGTTTTCTTTTTGCGAATTTCCGATAGGTTTCTTTGGAAAAGTTCTTCAGTATCATGGGTTCGACCCTTTAAAGTAATGCAACTATTTACCCTAATACCCTGAATATTATAAGAGTGTGCCTGTAAGAGCTCATTATTGGTCGTAGAGAGGGCACAGAGATCAGTTTTAAAGGTCATGCACAAAAAACCTTTCCGCTTTCCAACCGAGCAACTCTACAGGTTAAGTTCTGTGCTAACTGTTCGGCAGCTCTTCATATTGAGAGCCGCGGTGTCACTACACCGCGCCACCATCACGTCTAGTGCGTACCCTGCACTGCTTGCCAAAAGAGTGTACTTCGTGCCTTTGCCCATAATTAACACTACTTTTGCGAGTCGCTTTCCGCGATTTCTGCGATTTCTGCATCCCCGGATATATAACAGAGTTTGTAAACTTCTCGACATAAAAACATTATCAGTGCGCCGTGCAAAATTCGAGATTAAGAACTGGTTGCAGACTTTGACTTACGATGGAACTGAAGACTTAATCAAGGATATATCTTAACATACAAGGCATATACACACGCAAACAGACACACACCTACACAACCCCCCCCCCCTTTCCCCCTCCCCCCACTCACACCCTCTCACTTTGTTTCAATTGTACTAGTTTGTAACTAAATTATTGTTTATTGTTAAGGATTCCCAATCGTAGACCTCGCGTATCAGGCTTGCCTCGTTTTTGGTCTACCGTTTAATGTAATAGTTTTAAGCAAAAGTTAAAAATAAACATTTATCTTATCTTATCTTATACAGGGTGTTAGGTTGTTTGAGTTGGTTTTTGCTAATTTCCCATAGGTTTCTTAGGGAAAGTTGTACATTATAATGGGTAAATCACCCCTTAGACTTAGAGTAATGAAACTGTTTACCCTAACAGCCTGTATATCCTGAAGATAGCCAATTATTAAGATAGCGGGTAAGAATTTTCTTCTTTCGTGTCATCATTAGTTATATCTCGTGACAATCACTTAAAGAAAGAAGAAGGTTAGGTAAGAAGTAAAACGATAACACTTTGGCATTTATAATACCACATAATACGAGTAGGGAAAAGGAAAGTATTAATAGCAGGGACATCATATAACAATCAACACAATAGGTACAATTCTGTTCATAATTTGACCAGGGACCGAAACCGGTATAGATAATACCGGTATTTTTTGGTTACAACCTTTTTTTTTACTGGTATTTTTAGAGGTAACCTTTATATCATTCTACTAACGGTCCGCGTACACAGAGATATGTTTAAATAAAAAATTGTTTCTTTATAAATATAGTAAGTATTCAATATTAAGTAAGTCCCTCGTTAGTCGTTACTAAATACAAATTAAATCAATTATAATAACAAACTTAAACTCAAACGTGAAAGTAAACTTAAACCATTTGGGTTCAATAAAATGTAAATAATCATCTCTTTTATTATCTCGACCTTTCCAATGCTGTAGCAACACTGAAAATAGTACGCGCGTCGCTCGTTGGGTGCTCCAAAATTTGCGTCACCCGCTAGAACAACGACGTTGTTCAATAAATTTTGTACTTTTGAAATGTAAAAATTAAAGTTCATTTTTCAGTGTTATTAGAAACGACACTGACACTATACTGACCCTTACCCGCACTCACTCGCATTCCTTGGAGGTCATATTTAGGTTACCGGTATTAAAATTGGTTGTTACCTGGATAAAGGTAACATTTAAATATAGGTAACCGAAAATTTTCGGTCCCTGAATTTGACACAGCAGCGTAGCTTTACAAAGCTCACAACATGATCGAGATAATTATAACGACACTCACACCCGAACAATACGCGCAAAAAAGTCATTGCTATCTGAAGGGACTTGCCCCGTGTAATGCGCTTATTTTGTGCCTTGATTGTTTCTGCCACTCCTATAATTTATTATATCATTAACAAATGAATATTTCACAAAGTCCTAAGTCTTTATTAAAATGGTGCTTAAAAGACAAAACAAAACCACATTTCCATTCGTTTGTACAAAGATTAAAAACTAATCTCAGAAATGGGCCGTCGCGTCGTCGCCAAAAAGCAGCTTTGTGACGTCATTGTCAAAATATACCTTTTGTAGTTCCAATTTTAGGGTACTGAGCGTACAAATGAAGCGTTTGCTCTCGTTTTTCCGTCTCTTTGAAAACATAGCATCATAAACACTTAACAATATAATGTTTCGTACGCATAACGCACAAACATGTATTCAACGCTAAGAACTTAAGTGGTTGCAGAGGGGTCAATTTTATACAAAACTTTGATGCACAATACGCGTAGACGGTATTAATATAAGTAACTTTGTATAAATGGAAAAATAGTTTAGAAAATCTAGATAGATGCCGCGTCACAAATAACATTTGCAATTTATAAAATAACGAACGTTAACCCGCGACTTCGTCCGCACAAATTATATACCAGATTTTAAGTCTGATCATAAGCTATCAAACAAAAAAAGTTTCATCAAAATCGGTTCAGCAGTTTTTGCGTGATACTCGTTCAGACAAACAAACAAACAAACAAACACACAAACAAACAGACAGACAAAAAATCCAAAAATTGGTGATATGGAATCAGGGATACCTAAAAACCATATCGTAACTTATGTTTTGTTAATATCTTCAATGTACAGACAAACTTCTGTTACAGCTTTATAATTGTATAGATAGATAGATAGATTACGAAGATATAAAGCTTAGAAATTGTTCATACAAAATTTTAAAAGCTTTATATCTTCGTAATGAGGGATTTTCCGAAAGCCATTAAAAAAGAAAAAGTTCCCAATGGCTCGATAGATGGCGTTGACCAGAGTGGGGTCGATTAGGTATATGAGCAAATATACTAATTAATATTAATAATAAGAATACACTGTACTCACGACCATACAACAAGCTACGCAAAACCAATATAAGCTGACCGCGCGTAGGGGGAATAACGTATAACGTCGCGCGGCCAGCATATTTTGGTTTTGCGTAGCTTGATGTGTCGCCGTATGCACAAACCCTTTCTTATTGTTTTTAGTTTATTATTAATAACGATCTGGATTTTACTGTCTGTCAACAACGAATAAAGTATCAGACATGACTGTATGGGCTAGTATCCATTTTGAATATACGAAAAATATTTAAATTGATGTCTTCACTTTTCAATTTTCTTTGCTTTGCTCGTAGAGACCGAAATTTGTTTTTCATTCACGGACGTATCCGTTGACGAAGTAGCGACACAGAATAAATACTAGTTCGTAGCGATTTCAATTTTTCCGGTTTATTTTTGTTGAAATTCTCAGTTTCTGTCTTTCTGTTAGGTTTTTGTAGTCTGTTTCTCGTTTAAATATTGTTCGTATATTCAAAATCGATACGAAGCCCATACATGGCTGTATGGGTCCGATAGGTACTTGATTCGTTTTTGACAGACAATAACACTGAAATTGTTAATAAAATACCAACAACAATATGAAAGGGTTTATTCTGTGTCTTTTTATTAATAATATAAATATAAATTAATATATTTGCTCATACCTAATCGACCCCTCTCTGGTCAACGCCACCTATCGAGAAATTAGGAACTAACTTTCTTTTTTTTTAAATCCCTCATTATATTATAAATTGCAAATGTTATTAACGGCAACTAGATTTTCGAAACTATTTTTCCATATATAAAATATTACTTTTATTAATTCCATCTACGCGTATTGTGCGTCAAACTTTTGTATGGACTGAAACCACCTTAAAACAGGGGTCTTATGAATAAAAGGGTAAGTATACAGGGTGTAAGGAAAAGTATCATTAACCTTGGGGGCCGCAATGGGGCCGCAAAATCGAATGCATCTTCATAGATAGAAAAATGCATTCGAGGTCGCTGTCGTACTCGTGCGGGAGAGTTTCCAAGACGCTGGCGACAGTACCGCGCTGTATCGCAATGCTGATACGTTGCTTGAGGCAACATGAATTCTAAAAAAAAATTTCTTTATTTAATAATAGACAATACTCGTATAAGGCATCGTCCTAATAGAATGCGAATGCGCGATCGTCGTAGGTTCGCGCAAATTTTACTCGTACGAACGCGCGATCAAACATATTGAACTCGAATAAGTGTCCTAACCTTATGGTCCTAACTGACAATCGCATGACGCGGTCGCGCGACTCAAAATGTTTGTAAATCTATTCGCGCGAACTTAGTTCGTACGAACGCGCGATCAAACATATTGAATTTGAATAGGTGTCCTTATTGAAATTCGCGCGACGATTGCGCGAGTATCGGCCGTGCCACTGCCCTAGTTCACAGTCGCTCGCTTGCTCGCGTCGTTAATTCGCGCGATGATAGGACACCCAGTTTTTTCCATCGCGTGAACACGCGATGGTCGCATCGCTTACTCGCGTGTTGATCGCGCATTCGCGTTCTATTAGGACGATGCCTAAAACCTCAATACAGAATCCTTAAAATTAATTCGACTCGCACCTGTCCCATTTCGTTTTTAGAAAAACAATAACAAAACGGACAGCCAGCATTGCAGTAAAGAAAAAAAGAATGTCAAAATCAGAAGTTCTCTTTGTTCACAAATCATCACTGTGATAATCTGAAAGATGCCATATTTTTTAAAGTGAAATATCTAAATGAAAATCAAGCTCAAAGCATTTTTTGTCCTTTGTCACAGGGCATTCTGTTGCAAACGCTGGTATTCGTCTTGAAATCACTAAACATAGTCAATCATGATTCGGATATCTTTACGTAAAAGTGAAAGATACATTTATGTAATAAGGAATACAGCGACTCGTAAATAAAATATAAATTTAAAAATGCTCCGTTGTTTTATAATTATTACTTTTATAAGGATTCTGATTTATTCAAAAAGTGTTTTACTGACACTTTTTGATATTTGCTAGAGTGGCGGATACACCTTATTTAGGCGTTAGTTAAAATAACTATAATGACAAAAGTACCAACCAGTTAATCGGATTCATCATCAACATCATCTCAGCCGATGGACTTCCACTGCTGGACATAGGCCTCCCCCAAGGATCGCCATAACGACTGGTCCTGTGTTATTCAACGGGTTCCCGCCGCCTTCACCAGGACGTCGGTCTTCCTTGTGGGGGATCCACGCTGCGCTTTCGAAAAAACAAAAATAAAACAGGAACCTACCAGTCATAAAATAAGCTGGCCGCGCGTAGGTCGAGTAATTACAATAACGTACAGCCAGCTTATGTTGGTTTTGTATCTTAGCGATTTGCAACGGCGCGGTAGCTCAGTAGTGAACCAGTCTGCATGCTGATCCGAAGGTCGCGGGTGCGAATCCCGTAAAGGACAAATATTTGTATGATGAAATTATACATATTGTGTACCCGATAGTCATTGATGTTTGTATCCATTATGTATTCTATATAGTTGTCTAGTCAACATAATACAAATCAAGGCCAGATTCAGGTACTTTTGTTGGAACTAGAATAGTATAATATAATCTGTGTGAGAATGTCCAAGATATTTTTAATTGGCCCCCAGAATAGAGAGCCTCTCCTCTTTGGCTTATTACGAGTATAAGACACTAAAAGTTTAAACATTAGATTGAACCCATTACTTCAATGGTATACCTACCTAGTACCGTTTAGAATCTGTATTTTATGTTATCTAAAATCCTACTGTAAGAAACTTTGTATGTGTTACACTAATTTAATAAAAACCAACAACCTAACTGCAACAACAAACATAAATATTAAACTCCTAGACGGTTGTATTCCGTTCTCGCATACGTTTTCACACGCTATAAATTTTGCCGTAATCAAGAAAGTCTGAGGGCTTGGTAAATCTCTATTCACATTACGACGGACTTGCGCGGATTGGCGCAATGCAATGTGAAATAATACGGTACCTATATGAAATACCGATTAAGTTCGCAGAGAAAGCTCCGTTCTCTACCCGTGGGGCCCGTATAGGCTTTCTCTCTGTCAACTCTTTCGGTGTTGAAGTAGATAATATTTTGCAGTGTACCCTCCGCGCCTGTCTGCGCCCGCCCGTCATAATGTAAATAGAGCTTCAGAGTGTGGCGCGACAGATAACATAACATAGTATAATCCAATTTACGATTTCTTCCAGACAACTAATAGGCTGGAAGAACTACAATAACGTGCTATGGTGGTGATTTTTATTACATTTAACTTGTTTTATTTAGATCAGTTCAAAATATGTTTGAGCCTTCTTTTCTGACTGTACTCGGCGTAGAGGGAATCTACGAACGGAGACACGACGTAAAGCGAATCACTGTATAGAGAACTCGGCGTAAGGGGAACTCGCTGCAAAGGAAATGCAACAATACAATACAATTCGTGCAACAAGATAAAACACTAAAATCCAAGATTATTCTAAATTGATATCAAGCAAAACGCGAGTGATAACCCTTCTACAGAAACACTTTCATCTATATTCCCTTTTTTATATTCTGCAGAGTGAATGAGATGTGTGGAAACTTCTGAACAAGCGCGTAGCAATATGCGCAGCTTTCACTACGTTAGGTAGGCAAGCTCGGCCCGAAAATCAATCAATCAATCAAATATACTTTATTTTACACCAAAACATACACAGTAAAATACAGAAATAAAATACAAGAGGCACAAAATAAGGCGGTCTTATCGCTAAGAAGCGATTTCTTCCAGACAACCTTAGGGTAGGCGGTGTTTCCAGAAAAAATTATCAAATATCAGCAGTTATTAGTAAAAACAAAAAGTAAGTATACAAAATAAACCTATTATAAATACATATATAATATACATACTCATATAAATATATACATCATACATCCATCCATCATATACATCATCAAATATATACATACATCATACATAAATACGCGTACTACACAACAAAATACTATAGGAAAACATGAACCACAGACATAGGAAAAGATGTACCTATGGCAAACAGATCGAAGGTCAGTTCAGTGATCAAGGAAATGAGACTTAACTTTCGACTTAAAAACATTCAAGGAAGGTGCACGTCTGATCGACTCGGGCAACAAGTTCCAAAGCCGAACGGCATGCACGGAGAAGGAATAGGTGTAGAAATTGGTGGAGTGGATGGGCATATTGAGGGAGAGGTTTTCAGAGGAACGCAGATGACGGCCAGTGGTGGAGGAAGAGAAAACAAAGCGTTCCTTGAGGTAATTAGGGGTCATGGGATTGAAGAGGATGGAGTAGAGAAGGTTAAGGATGTGAGCTTCCCTACGACGTTTGATCGGGAGCCACTTAAGTCGGGCGCGGAAAGAAAAGTAAGTTTTAAATACAAATCGTTATTTTCTAAGTAAGCTAGTGTAGCGAAACTTATATTTTGTGTGCGTACGATACGGAACGGTATTATTATACGAAGCTTTCATACTATCGTACACTTCCGCATTACGTTTGAATAGCCCGCTTCACGGGAACCTGCTCGCATCGCTGCTCGCGTCGCTCGTCGCCCCGCGTCTCCATGAAAGGGCTCTGAGTACACTTGCACCTTGTTTCGTTAGCAAAATATCTACCTTAATATTCTCGCAAGGAAAGTTTGTATTAGTACGAAGAAATATGATCATATAGGTACATGCTTTGTTCATTTGTATGCATCAAACACCTATGTTTAGTAATCTCTATCGATCTATTCAATCTATTATTATGTTTCGTCCATAAAATTATTATACTTTACGGAATAGAGGAACTGACAGCTGAGAGAGCGAGACCACTACCTAGCGGCACCACTGACGCGAGGCAAATAGAACCGTTTTTTGTGGTCTTATCGCAGGGTAAAAATTCGGTTTCTGTGAATATATGCGAATTGAAAGTGAAATCGTAGATAATTTTGTGAAATATACTAACACTATTTCATTAAATTATCCACGATTTCACGTTAGACTCAGAATTATACACAGGGCACGAGTTTTTTCCTGCAAATAATCTCCTGAAAACAGCCTGAAAACGGTTTCATTTGAGAACTCAAGTCAGTTCCTCTACTACTACAGGGTGAAATTGATATCATTAGCATCCTTTTAAACTATGAGTCTACCCATCAAACAACAACTTTCATTATGGGAGCAAACCGATCGGAGCAAAATAATAATCAGCTGTTCCATACTAAACTGCAATGCCCACTCGACTCAAATGTATGCAACAGCTGATTATTTTTCTGCTCCGATCTGTTTGATCCCATAATGAAAGTTGTTCAGTTTGATGGGTAGACTCTTGGTTTAAAAGGATGCTATTGATATCAATTTCACCCTGTATAAGGTATAATAACTTTATAGTTTCCTCTATGTGCTTGTTATGAAAAAGAGATAGCGAAATAGCTTGTGTACATAACATTTACAGTGTGTTCTAATTTAATATTATGTTAAGTATATTGAAAGTATTCGGAATTAAGCTTCCAAAATGGTAAATACAACGCATAAATAAAAAACTACTTGACATACTTGAAAATTGTTGTTGTACCCAAAACAAAATAATTCAGTGGAATAACTAGTCGAAATCTTTTCTAGATTTATAGTATTTATTACACTTGACTGTGCTTTTGGATAATATTTCACCAACCCTTAACACCACTAGGATGATGATTAGTGCTTCCTGTAAAATTGTATTTAATAGAATTCGTGTTATAGAAATAAAAAAAAATAATAAAATAAAAATAAAATAAAATTAAAATCTTTTATTTCAGATAACTTATAGATAGTCCATACAAAAATTTTTAGTAGGTATTGGAGAACTTATAAACAACGAGCGTTAACCCGCGACTTTGTCCGCACAAATTATATACCAGATTTTAAGTCAGATCATAAGCTATCAAAAAAAAAAGTTTCATCAAAATCGGTTCAGTAGTTTTTGCGTGATGCTTGTTCAAACAAACAAACAAACAGACAGACAAAAAATAAAAAAATTGATGATATGGAATCTGGGATACCTAAAAACCATATCGTAACTTTTTTTTTTTAATATCTTCAATGTACAGACAAACTTCCTGTTACAGTTTTATAATAGTTTAGATGTTATTAGATTACAACATTAATTAATTAATTAATTAATTTTTAAACTATCAATAGTAGACAGACAGACAAGGAATATAGGAAAAACAGATTACTCTACAGTTTCCTAACTATAGTTTTATAGATTAGTATGCTTGCCGACCCGAGATGTAATATACTTATTATAGTTGAATTCATGACATGCAATATCAGGGGAAGGTTTGGAAATAGAGCCGCAGGGGGTGGCACAGCGGGATTCTTAATAAAATAGAAGGAATCTTATGCATGCAGGGTATTGACATTGATCTTTATTTAATAGAATAGTAGCTAGTTCAATTACGAACTTCCAAGTATCAAGATTAAATATCTTTTGAAAGAGACCTATTTTATAAGAAATTCTCCGAAAGAGATACCAAATAAATAACGAATAAAATTTCTAAGGAACTTTATTATACAGTACTCCCACGGAATAGGTATCACGTTTATAATATAAGAATCGATATTGACAAGCACCTATTGTGCGTCCAAGATAGCTCCTCCGTGATTTTGCCTGGCGGTTTAAGAGATTCTAGAGCACTTTTTAAAGCTGTTTGAGCCGTCAAATCTTTATAATACACTAATAATATACAAGATTAATTAATATTTAACATTAAAATTAAATGTTTTTTTTTTTTCAGAAAGTAAAATAATCGGTCTATAAAACGATGTGTCAAAATCACGGAGCTATCTTGGACCTTGGACGCACTATAATAGACTCGACAACGACGAACATCTCAAAAGCTAATGGTTTCTCCACTCAAATCAAATTATAGGTAGGTACTAAGCATAGACTTCAAAATGTAGTAGGCAATTGGTAACAATCGAATATCGTTTTGAGTTTTTGTTAGATAACGAATCTGACAGCCATTAAGTTTTGTCTATAGCATCACTTTAGCTGTTTTATTTGTTATTATTGCTGTTATGTTATTTGAAAGAAACTAAATTAAGATTGGTCCTAAGTAGGTACTGTTTCCTGCTGTTAAAGATACAATTTTGTAAGTATTTTTTAATCATCCTACCTTCCTAACTTTCGAAATAGCAATATAGACACTTAAAAAGATAAGTTCAGGTGCTTCAGTATGCTGACAAAAAAATCTAACCTCCCCTAAACGATGGATGTGTATTTATTTATAAGTATGTGTATGTTATTTAAAAAAATATATATATTCACAGACGAATTGAGAACCTGTTCCTTATACAATTTTTGTTGATGAAAAAGTAACACATAAGTTAGTAAGGACAAGGTTGGTTGATTGGTTGGTTTCTATGTTATAAATTATTGCTAGCTGTGCCTGGCATGCTTTTCAATGGTCATTTTTTTTTCCGACACACACTTCGCCGTTTTTTTCCAAACTTAATTCGGACCCTTACGAAATCCGCTGTCCCATACAAAACTGCAAACATAACTCAACTGAAATGTATGGGACAGCCGATTTTTTTTTCGCGATTTCAATATTGGTCCCATAGAAAAAGTTGTTCAGTCTGATGGTCTGAAGCACCCTTTTAAGTAACTGTCCCATTTTATGTAACACCTGTATAATTCATCATACAAATAATTAATCCACGGGATTCAATCCTGCATCCCTTGATATTGCAGTTGGATTCACAACCAATAAGGCTATCGGGCCGTAAATAATATTCCATACTACGAATAAGAATTCTATAGAAAACCCACCCATACAATTTGACTTGCAAAATTCCGCTTAAGGCGGTTGTGAAAGGTGGAATTTTTTGGATGAGATTTTCAAATACCTTCATTATGAAAGAAATTGCTTTGAAATGTAATGGAGGACCTACACGAAAGTAATGGGGTTTTATATTCTTTTCTACTTTACGAAAATTAACGTTACGTAAAATGTCAGTAACTTTGTAAGTGACATTTATCTTTTGCGTAGGTAATACTTTTGAGATGGAATATTAGGCTTTTGAGAATAAGTTCTTAAATTCTTTCTTTCTTAGAGTTATTATGTAAAGTTGATGTTATCTTTGGCATTAGATGACGTTTTAGTTGGCTAAAAATACACCAAATACCTAACGAAAACTTTGTAACAAAAAACTTTAAGTGAACTTTTTGTTTCGTAATTTCGTCTCTGGGTAGTGGGCTCGGTGGCGAAATTGGATAACTTAATAGACTAAGAGATAAGTGTACTTTTTGCAACCATCAGCAGCAAGGCTGATTTAGTGTTTATGGGGTGTAGAACATCACTTCGATGGGGATGAACTAGGTCTGCCTGCATAACTTCAGTCGGTTTAAGACTTACGGACGTTCAAAGGTCAGTAAAAAATTGATGATCAGCTACAAGGCTGATCGTATGATATTATTGTAGTGTGCACTGTAGCTATGTGAACAGTACAAAACCTGACATGAACTGCCAGTCGGTTTAGGAGATACAGCCGTTCAAAGGTCGGACATTTGAACGGCTGTATCTCCTAAACCGACTGATGAACCATGTCAGTTTTAGTACTGTTCACATAGCTACAGTGCATACTGCAATAATATGATACGATCAGCCTTGCAGCTGATCTTGCATCCCGACTGGAGTTATGCAGGCAGACTTGGTCCATCCCTATCACAGAGATGCTCTACACCTCATTAACACTGAATCAGCCTTGCACCTGATGGTTGCAAAAAGTACACTTATCTCTTAATCTATAATTCCCCGGTTTGGAAGAGTGCGGGTTCAAGTCCCGTCTGAGATTTATTTTTTCAATCTTTAATTTGATTCGAAATAGCACAACATGGCTGTAATATGTAAATCAATAATATTTGAAATGAGAACTTTGTAGGTTCAACTACTTAATTTAATCTAACTACAAAATAATGATTCGCTTCTCATCCCGGGCCCACACGCGATGTGTTCCCTACGCCATCGCCATTTCGTAACACTTATTATAAAACACATTTTCCGGATGACGTTTAACCGATGTATGCGAGTATATTAAACTTTATTTCCTTGAAATTCATTAGTCCGATGTTTTCCGAAAATCGACACACGATTGACCTGTCGCGCGTGCCGAGTTTTCCAAATATGTCGACATCAAACAATGAAGTCAGTCCCTTCTATTGGAAACTGACCGTTCGTTTCACTCAGATGATTTTAACAAATAGCTTGGTTTGAAATGTTAGTTGAAAGTTTAAATTAAACCACAACTCATAATCATCTGTAGACTGAAACTTAATGCACCTTGATGTGGTTTTATAATTTGAATTTGAAATCAGAAAGTCTAGAGACTAGAGAGACAATCATTCTTGTGACCAAATAATCGTTACTGAAAATATCTCAGTTGGTGAGCAACCGAAGGTTCGAACCGAATCCCACAAGTGGCAAATATGAGTATATGGTTAATTTTATTTATTTATCAGGAATTCATCTAAGGGTTAGATACCCTTAGATGAATTCCTGATAAATAAATAAAATTAACCATTCAAGTCAAATTGTTTTATTGTACAGAAGAATTTTGTCCGTTTTTGTACCTTTATGCTACGCCATTTTGCGTTTTATATTCAAACATAAAAAGCTAAAAAGACTAGATTTTACAAAAAAGAACAACCACCATAAATTATTCTTGAAGAAGTTTAATAAAGTTAAAAAAAATTGTGGAAAGATATTTAAATAAAAGGGATGGAACTGCGAACCGCCATCACCACTTGCGGCCTCTCGTCTCCTCGTTTTTCATTGAAACGAACGAACGGTCCTGACGATTCTCAATGTTTGTTAACAAGGGTGGGAGGGACGCCTTAAATTATAGCACACCGTAATACAAAACTACGTTTTTAATATCCGTTCTTGTCCGTGAATTAGACGCTCTTATAGATTGGCATACAAGGTATTATATTTTCTTTGTACAAGGTGTAACAAAACAAAACTTTTAATATTTAAAGGTATGGTTAAGAACATCAAACGGAGCTTTTTCATAAGGTCGAAAAAAAGTGAAAATTTCTTTAGGCGCACTTTTTCTGAGCAGTTAACGAAACTGGGCCTCTACTCGCACATTCGAACTTCGCAATTGCGTGAACGTTTTTGTTCCAATGTCAACACTATTACAATGAAATGCGGGCCGAAACAGTGGCGACATATTGAACATCGAAAATCCGGGTACAGGGCCTGAACCGTCACGCTCGATTCGTAGCTGAATCGGGTACACTCTGCTCCAGTCGGAAGTTTTCACTTCTGTCTTGTGGTCATAACATTATTACTAGCGTAGTATATAGCATAGGGTCCTTTCTTAATATGCTAACGGTTTTTGAAGGGGATTGATCAGACCATTAAATTGAACAACTTTATTTATGGGAGCAACGAAGAAATCGTGAAAAAATCAGCTATTTCATACAAAACTGCAATTTTACTCAACCCAAATGTATTTTTGGATTTTTGGTTAAAGGTCCCTCAGAATGGCCTACCCATGAAGTTTTCATCGAAACCAAAGAGAAAGCTCGTCAAATCCAAGTAGTAAATAATTGTGCAGAGAGTGGAATTTCAATGCAAGTATTACAAAAAACGACCAGCAAAAGCAGTATGTCCTCCGTGTAGTAGACCTACATAGAAAAAAATTCCCTGTGGCTTCCAAATCCAAGATTGTGTTTGGGTAATAAAGATGTAAACTAATTATCTTTTCTTTATCTTTTGTCTATAATGACGAATTTCATTATAGTTCATTAAAAAAAATCATCGAAAAGAAATTTGTTTCCTTATAAATCCCATTTAAAAAGTGTCAAATCAGCGACCCCTATAATAAATTTGTTTTCGCTCAAATTTTGCAAACCTTGGGCGATATGAAACAAGAATCTTCTGGCTCTCGAGCCTGCTGGGGCACCAACACTCGAAACTTGTCATTTTTTCGAGACCAGAGTTTTCCAAAAAAAATACGCTGTCACCTGTCGCAAAATCTTCATATTTTTAACAAAACCATACAAAAAAAAAACTCCGGTACCACGCGTAAAAGAAAGATAAAACACCACGCTTTAAATAAAACAAGTTACACACACAAGTATGTACCTAGTTATTTGTACCAACACAACACGCTCACGTTGGTGTATTATTTTATTTTCTTTGACGGGATCGAATACGACGTCAAAAGCTAACTGCAGTCAGCCTTTGTACAGCTGTAATGAGAGACCGCGGGCGTAATTTATTAATGTCTTTAGGGTTTTAGCGAGACTCAGCAATTTTTCTAGCGCGAGACGCTCTGAAAAATATGCTTGAATCTTTTTACGGTACCGTACCCAATGGATGAAAACGGGACCCTATTACTAAGCCTACATTGTCTATTCGGCCGTCCGTCCTCCGTCCTAGATTCTGATTCTTTTAGGTAGCCGGTTGAAATTTTCACAAAATATGTGTTATTATGATGGATTTGCTACCAAATAATAAAAAAACAAGAAGTAAGAAATTGAAGGTTCTACCCTACCTATACAAAGAACTAGTTCTTTTCAACGTTTTTTTCTTCTCGCTCTATCGTAAAAACGATAATACATACACATACAAGCATCAAACTTAGTGCGATTATAGTACAAACTCTAGAGTATAACAACAATAAAAGGTAATAAAAATTGGCCAAATGTGAGTAGGTCTCGCGTTAAGGATCTCGGAAAATGCATTTTTTTTGGTAAGTATTGTTTTATTGATGCGTGAGTAGTCCGACTCGCACTTGGCCGGTTTTTCCTTTACCTTGTGCTTGAAGCGATTCCAACGAAGTTCTGCAACTATTAACGAGGCGAATGTTGGATAAGACGCGGATGGTTTTTGAAGCCATCTGTTGAAGGAGTTTGGCAAACATTTTTATTGTTGTTCAAACCTTTTTTTGTTCGTTAATAAGGAAGATCGGTTGGATGAAAATAAAGGTGCTAGTTATGTAAATAAATTCTTTTCTTGTGAACAGTAAACTGAAAACTTTTGTTAGAAGTTTATAACAAGTTCATAATTACTTAAAAACTGTACTTTCGTAGGTCTGAAAGGGGATGTAGAAACAAAAATAGATTATGGTATGTTGAGATGGTTTGGGTCATATGGAGAGAATGGATGAGAGTAGATTGAATAGGGCAATTTATAAGGTAAGCTTAAGTGGAAATGTAGGAAGGGGACGGCCAATAGACGTACATACACTGACGAAATTGGTGATGTGCTTAAAAAGGGCCAGGTCAGACTTACCCTAAATTGATTAGCGTGCATGAAAAGACTAATTAATGAATGTGGAGGAAGCGGGGAAGGTCTATCTAGATCGTAGTAAGTGGCGTTCCACGAAGAACATCGTAAGCGCCCAAAATTTCAAAATGTGAAGTTTCAAGTAAATACCATTCACGATGTATAAGATATATAGAAAAAACCTCGTCCTGTAAAAAAACTTAATTGTCGCTTACGATGTTCTTCCCAAAAAGGCTCGATATGTATGTATATTCGACTTCTGAATCAGCAGCCAAACAAACATTAATTTATTTGGGCTTATCTCTATACTTATTTTCTTGCTGTAAATTCAAGAAACGCAACTACTTTATCCGCGAATGAAACAATAATCTTAATATTTATTCATTAATTTTTCACATTTCATACATAGGTACTGGAAACACAAGTTTACACCTAGAACATCCATGCGATGATGATTAAATATGCAGCGCCTTTGCTGACCATATTAAAATGTAGTAAAAAGGTCACTAGTATGTACAAATGTCGTGTAGCGAAGAAATACCGCGAGAATAAATGGGCTTACTTTTTTTTTGGGATAACTTTTTTTTGTATGATACTTTATTTAGTTTAGTCATATTTTAGTTTTAGGACTTACAAATAAACATTATTAATATTTAAATAGTTTATTATACTTAACTTCAGCATGTATTTTACTCATCAAACTGAACAACTTTCACGATGGAGTCACCTTCGAAATCGCGAAAAAAAATCAGCTTTCCCATACATTTGAGTCGAATAGGTACTGCAGTTTTGTATGGGACAGTTGATTTTTTTTCGCAATTTCGAAGTTGGCTCCATAATGAAAGTTGTTCAGTTTGATGAGTAGAATACATGCTGAAGTTATCCACGGTGATATAAAATTAATCCCGTGTATAATATAGTACTTAAACTTAACCAATAAGCATGCAAATAACTGTACAGTGACGATATTCCATTTAAGTGATAATGAAGCATTTATCACCAAATAAGCTTTTCCTTTAGAGAATAGAATTTATCATAATACGCTCGGTGAAGGAAAACAACACCTGTGCATGAGGTAATTGAAAATTTGGGGATCTTGCTGTGAAAAAATGTGCCCCGTTTTCCTTTATTTGTGTGACGTCGACGACACGCCTTCCGTTAAAAGTTTCTTTTTTCTGTAAATTGACGAAACCGACAGCTGGCTTAGAATATACTTACTCTTCTTTTTTTTTTAAGTTCCACTCCACTAGCTAATGGAGGTTTGCAGTCAGGTATATGTCTATATACTCATATACATCTGCCTATCTATCGCTAAACGGAACAGCTTTTCAACCATGGCGACGCCTGTCCAGACTTTTATTTTTATTTACCATGACCTCTTCGACACCTTTTTTCTCTTCAACTTTGCCCATCATTATTATGTAGAGCAGTTGGTAACGCTCGCGTTTCTAAAAATAAGCCACTTATCTCTTTGAGATGTTTCGCAGTAGTTGTCGTTATCGGGGCTTTATTACTCGTCGTAGCACCTCTACATTTCTGACTCGCTGAACTTAACATTTGCCTTAGATAACACTGTGACTGTATACTATACCCGAAAACATATTCGCAGACATTGTTTCACTCCTTTTCTGTCACTAATCAGCCGTAAATATGGACTAAGTAAACAAAATGTGTTTACAATGATAGGTACAAAAACACATAACATACCTATATGTATGCATTTAGTACAAAAAAGTTAAAAGTAAAGTATTTAAGAAAGTAATTAAAAATAATAATCAACATCATCAGCCAATCCACGCCTAAGTCTATATACTTACTTCCTACTGCAGGGCACAGGTCGTGGATCATAAAAATAATAAATATTCGTATCTTTATGTAATTAAAGAAAGTTATGAATGAAAGTTAGAGTTTGCTAAAAAAAGCAAAAGTTACATTAACTTTAACAAACTCGAGGTTGTTTTAGTTTTAGCTTCACTCCTCATACAAACGTTACTTTCTCGACCAGAAGAATAATAATGAGTGTTTCTCAACTAATTATGTTTCGTTGTGTTTCTACTTAGTTTTCACTAGTTTGTTTACTCTAGGTAGAGAAGAAAATGCTTTGTGTAACGGATAATATCAGTGCAGTATTAGATATATATTTTTTTCAAATAAGATGTTATATATATTATGAATAAACAAATGTTTCATACCATGCAATATATATCATAGTATGACAAATATCCCCCCAATCAGCAAACATTTGTTTTCTCATAATATATATAACATCTTATTTAAACTCTTAGATGCCTGGAATTGGGCGCATCTTATTTATGCCCGTTAAATCATTCATTATGCTCTTCATTAATATAATATAGCTTAATGATAACCAGAATTATCCAGGATCAAAGCAAAACGGCGATGACTCCTAACCTAGGACGATTTAACTCCTAACCTACCATTCGAGAAATTCCATATCGCCCATTCCGAAAACTAATAAATCAATTGATTAGTCTATAGGTAACTTCTATTAGCGGCCTTTTGTACCCTGGTCTCAGAGCCACAACCTTAGGTGTGACTTCTCTGTGGCGACCTGGCCACAATCCACAGCGCCACGTCGATCAAACAATGAACGGGGTCCGAGAGAGGCACGAGGCTTAACTGTGCGAGAAATAATTGCTAACTATGATACCCCAGAACATTATGACAGGAGTAAGAAATGCAAAGTAGCGCTTTTGCTTCGGAGACGGCTGTCGCCACTTGTCTTCCCGCTCACGCTGCTACAATTACCCATGCCCTCTCGCTCGCACCACGCCGCGTGCCTTATGGTGTTATTTAAATCATAGCATAACCTGTGGCGACACGTTCCACGCCTACTTTGCATTTCTAACCCCTCTTATAATGTTCTGTGTATGGTACTATCCCAGTTAGCCCTTTACCGACGAGCGACACTTTGCGGTCGCAGAGGGTCGACCGTAAACTCTATGAGCGCGACTCTCTGCGACCCACGGCGATCGCAAAGTGTCGCTCGTCTGTAAGAGCGCTTAGCGTTACTGTTAAGAATTAAAAACGCATCTAGTTGTAGGTTTTAGCTAACACTTTAAGTACTTGCCGATGACACCAGATTCTCTAACTATAAAGCATAAAACCACCAGGTTCTCTAACAATAAACATATTGTTGTCGCGAACGTGAATGTGCGTTCGAAGTTTATTACTTTCTGAAACAGCAAACAACGAAAAGTAATGTACTCTTCTCTAAAAATCTTAGCCATTTTTTTACCATCAGCGAGATGAAGCAATATTAAGTCAAAAGTGCTGTCAGTTATTCGTTTGATCATGTTTGAACCTGGCATTTTTTGGAACGTTGATTACGTAGTTTTTATCTTTGATCAGCTCACGTCAAAAACATCGTGAAAATACAACCTAAAACGCTGTTGCTCTACAAATTCCAAAAAGATTTTCATTTTAACGTAAAAGGTGAATATCGATTAACTCTTGACTCGATCTCATTCTAGTACACTCAGGTTCTATCAAAGAGCCACGAGCGCTGCTGCAACCAATATTGTGTGTCACACAACTAGTCAAATATTCCATCTGTGGCATGCATTGCTTCAATTTCACGCTTTCATTATTTAACGTTCCAATCTAGGCGAACGGCCAGAAGTGCAATTTACAATACCCGAAACCTGTGTATTAGGAAGTTGGTTGACTACCTTGTTTACTAGGTTAATAAGCGCTCTTTTCTACGTATGAACATGCCAGCCGTCGTAGTATGGCAGCGTTATTATACGCGTGATAAGGCTATATCACGCCTTTTTAGCCCCCGACGCAAAAAGAGGGGTGTTATAAGTTTGACGCCTATGTCGGTCTTTCTGTCTGTCTGTCCGTCAGTATGTCTGTCTGTGGCATCGTAGCGCCCAAACGGCTGGACCGATTTCAATGTGGTTTTTTTAATAGAAAGCTTATTTATGCAACAGTGTTCTTAGCTTGGATAAATTATGAAATAACATTAAATTACAAATATAAAATCACCCTAAGCCAAAAAAAATATTTAATCAACAATCTTTTAAGCGATGGATAAGCAAAACGGTGTTTTTGTGTAGGTTTCTGGAAACCAGAATTAATGGGGTTCCCCATACAAAAAACGTGTTTTTTAAACGTTTTTAGGGTTTTTTATTTTTGCTCTATCGTAAAAACGGTAATACATGTAAGCCAAAAAACTTGGTGTGATTATAGTGCGTACTCTAACGTAAAAGAACAAGTAATAAAAACCGGCCAAGTGTGTGTCTGGCTTGCGCTAAGGATTCCGGAGAAAACACTTTTTTGGTAATATTGTATCGTAGTACGGAACCCCCCATGCACCAGACCGACTCGCACTTGGCCGTTATATGTTTAAATATCAATGATTTAGTCGATTATTGCATAAAATGTTGGAAATACAGCTTTTATGACTGGTAAAGAATATTCTAGATTTTTGTCACAGAATCAAACCATTCCTATTGTTTTGGCAGACTTCCTGACTAAACTACTTAAGGTGGTTTCAGTCCATACAAATGTTTGACGCACAATACGCCTAGACGGAATTAATAAAAGTAATATTTGATATATGGAAAAATAGTTTAGAAAATCTAGATGCCGCGTCACAAATAACATTTGCAATTTATAATATAATTACGAAGATATAAAGCTTTTAAAATTATGTATGAAAAATTTCAAAGCTTTATATCTTCGTAATTATTTTATAAATTGCAAATATTATTTGTTACGCGGCATCTAGATTTTCTAAACAATTTTTCCATATATACAAAGTTAGTTATATTAATACCGTCTACGCGTATTGTGCGTCAAAGTTTTGTATAAAATTGACCCCTCTGCAACCGCCTTAACCGATTTTTATGGTTGAGGTATCATTTGAAAGCAATTTAAGTGTAGATGGGGTAATATAATCTAAACAATTATTTTTTTGTAGTGTTTGGTCTCCATCATCATTGTCTTGCCCATTTCCCATTATTTGGTCTCCAAATAATCTATTTTGATACATGAGACCAGATCAGTATAGGATTTGACCTCTAACCTGCCTCAGAGGTCAAATCTCCCTCCTCATCTTAAAAAAACCTTCTGGTACATACTAACCACGGTAAAAATTTCATGCTTCTATCACAAAGTGCACAATTTCATCATGTAGCGGCCCTACTAGTAGGCTCCATAGTGAAAGTTGCTCAGTTCGATGGTCTGAGTTCACCGTTTCAGTATTTTCTAGGCTGTCACTTACACCCTGTATAGTGCATACCTACTCTAAGGTAAAACAACAAATAATAACAATCGGCTAAGTGTGTGTCGGGCTCGCGCTAAGGATCCCGGAGAAAATATTTTTTTTTGTTGATATTGTATGGTGGTACGGAGCCCTCGGACTCGCACTTGTCCGGTTTTTATTGGAAATAAATAATGATGTTCATAATATAGTAGAATCTTCAATTCAATTCTAAAAAAATAGGTACTGAAGTACCAAAATAATTTAAGGCCCGATAGCTCAATTAGTGGTGTTGGCTGATCCGAGGCATTAGGGGGAAATATTTGTATGATGAATATGAATATTATTTTGTAATAGAGTCATGGATGTTTCTATACCGTAATGCAAGCCATCATAATACAAGTGGTAATAAGGAATCAAAGAGAAAAAAATGTTTTTCATTATATTGGTACGGAACCCTCGGTGCATGCGTCCGACTCACACTTGGCCGGCTTTTTGGAATTGCTGTCAAGCTGGCACGGCTTTCATTAATTTAGGCTACGTGTATTATATATCTTGGTTAACATATTAAATCATACCAAATTATGCGTAGCATACAACTTCTATAATATTATAATATCGAAAAGCAGTGGAATATTAAATATTTAATCTACCCGCGGTTATTGAACGTGATTAACATGCCCTGTGGTTATAACTTTGATCAACAAAACTGAAATAAACGTTATCTACTATATTCAGACATACTGATTCTGCTCTCCTTCATTATTGACCGAGTGAGTAACTCATTACATCATCAGCCTATACAACGTGTTAATGAATTAACGCAAAACTAGAAAGTAGTTTGTTTAGAATCGAGAGCAGAATCGAATGATCATGGTTTCAACATAGGTAATTTTTTCAAAATATTAAATAATTTGTTTGTAAAATTTAAAATTTACTGAACCCAATGTCAACCCACCGCACGGGCACACTTCGCCGCACACTCACCCTACTGAAATGATAACAAATCATTTTTGCCTCAAAACTTAAAATGCGAATAACTTTAAATTTTAACTATCAAATTAATGAAATTATTGTTTCAATCTTATTATTTTGTTATAATTCAGTTGGGGTGTATGAGGTTTTGCGTTAATTCATTAAAACGTTGTATAAGGTCTAACAAAATGAGCTGAAACCATTTTAAGGGGAAGATCAGACCGTTGCGTTAACTCAACTCAAATGTATGGGACAGCAGATTTTTTTTTTTCGATTTCGATATTGGTCCAATAGAGAAAATTGTTCAGATTGATGATCTGATCATCCCCTTAAAACAGTTTCACCTAATTTTGTTAGACCTTATAAACGTCCCACTGCAGGGCACAGGCCTACCCTCGGGGTGGCTGTATGAGCGTTAGTCTACCACGCGTGCCCAATACTCTGTGGGGCCGTGTACTCTGTTGTTTCGTGTGTGTCTTTAAGGTGGTTGCAGAGGGGTCAATTTTATACAACAATTTTACGCACAATACGCGTAGACGGTATTAATATAAGTAACTTTGTGTATATGGAATAATTGTTTAAAAAATCTAGATGCCGCGTCACAAAAATAATTTGCAATTTATAAAATAATTACGAAGATATAAAGCTTTCAAATTTTTCATACAAAATTTTAAAAGCATTATATCTTCGTAATTATATTATAAATTGCAAATGTTATTTGTTTCGCGGCAACTAGATTTTCTAAACTATTTTTCCATTTATAAAATATTACTTTTATTAATTCCGTCTACGCGTATTGTGCGTCAAACTTTTGTATGGACTGAAACCACCTTAATGGTGAATGATACTTTCTTTCTTTCTTTTCCTTCAATGTGGGTTGGTAGACTTCACATCAGAATGTATTCTTCAGCAGATTTTCTCACGATGTTCACCGTTTTGAGAGCAGTCGGTAGGTAAAAGTAGGACGTCGTAGGTACGTCCATAAGTACGTATATAAGTTAGTAAGACTCATTGGTACATAGTACGTCGGCCGTGCGGATTCGAATCCTGTCCCCCCGTAATTGAGTGTTAATACCTCTCCGCTACGCCACCGACGCGGCGACGGTCCTAACGAGTCGAATTATCATCAGTTTTTATTATTATTAAAGTTGTAGATTCTTTGAAAATCAAGCAATTTGAGAAAAATATATTGTTCCTCAAGTCTTTGAGTAACACTTTTCAAGTAGCACTCGCCGCAGTGTTGCCAGCCATCCGGCTTGTCAAAAGAAACCGGAAATAGACAAAAAAGTAACCTTTTGGTGTGAAAAGTAGGCTTTCATGTTTTTTCCAGTAATAAGGTATTAAAAGTAGCTAGATAGATGTTGGTCGCACTAACTTATAGAAATATAAAGTCTAACAAAATCAGCTGAAACTATTTTAAGGGGATGATCAGACTATCAAACTGAACAACTTTCTCTATGGAACCAATATCGAAATCAAAAAATTTTAAAATATAAATGTACACTGATCTACTAATATTTGGGTATCATCCCTGAATGGGGACCTGTGTTTTGTTTACTTCTACACTTCTACTAACCACGCGCCGCACGGCCGCACGGCACACGGCGGCTTCCTTTGAACTCAACGCCACCCCCGCCGCCCTCGCTTGCGTTGAGATTGCGACCTTGCTTTGACGATCAGATCAGTAGCGCTTGAGCCGCCGCGCCGAGAGATCGATTATCGATATGAAATTGCGCGCGCGCGCCTCAACTTCTTGCGTTGGGTTACGTACGTGGTATGTTATACCAGCATGGTGTATTGACAAGTGTAGTGTTCCGACCTACTTGGACGATACCTACAGGTACAGACTATGGTGGATTGGCAGAGGTGGGCCTGACCTGACCTTACGCCACTTGAGTTTCATGTATGGGGTCGTGCAAAAACATTAGTGTACGGACAGGACGACCCATGAGCCACCCATGAGCTCAGACAACGGACAGGGAAGTGTACGCATGTGATGTTATTAAATACGTTAGAAACGTAACGTTTTAATCAAAGTGCAAAGACACATCCAAACAAGTGACATAAAGTTTTGTGAAAAAGGTGTAATGTACAAAATTTTATGTAAGTACCTACCTACCTACTCCTACTTACCATACCATTGGACCCATTTTTAAACACGCTTAAGTAGAATAATTGTCAAGTATTCATTTAATTTTTAAAATAGGTAGGTATTCCATTGTCTTAACGTCCACTGATGTGTGACGGCAAATGGTAATATTGGTAATCAAATTTTTAAGCAAAATGCTATCTACGTACAATATCTGCCTACTACACATCCAAAATAAAACAATGTCCAACTGTCAACTAGTACGCGTGACCTGCGCGTAAGTTCACTGACCTCACATCGCCCGGCACCGCACCTGAGTGCGCTGTACTGTGATGTGAGCGAGTCAGTGATGTGAGTCAGTCAGACTCACTCTCATCACAGCACAACAGGGCTAGATTCAGTGGTAGATACGTATTATTGTTATTCTTTTAAACAGCTGATTTTTTTCCGATTTCGATATTGGTCCCATAGAGAATGTTGTTCAGTTTGATGGTCTGATCATCCCCTTAAAATAGTTTCAGCTGATTTTGTTAGACCTTATATAAACAATTCAGTAGTGTTTTTCATTTAAAGTTGCATTTTTCATCCGTTTGATTGATTGAGCGAGTAAGGGAGACGCTTTAGTCCTCAGATCATTTTTAGTAATTTTTGATTTGGTCTCAGATTTGATATACATTAGTATGAGAGAGAAAAACGTGTTTTTAGTTATTGCATTCACTAAGCTACGAACGTTTTGCGTTATAAAACATTGCATAAAAATGAAAAAGCATTCCGTTTCATGGAAGAATAATAATTTTAAAATTGATTACCTATACATATTCCGAATAATCACCTAAAAGTAACCTTTTGAATCGTGTAACCTAAAAGTAACCTGACAGAGCTAAAAATCACCTAAAAGGTTATAAAAGTAACCTTCTGGCAACACTGACTCGCCGTGAGCCAACGATACCTTCAGACAATGGAGCTCTTTTTCTGAAATCCCCAATCTTACCGCGATTCGTGAGAAAAAAGCTTTTTATTAAGTTTCATCTCTGGTTTACATTCTGTGCAAGTTATTTTTTTTTTTCATAATATTATTCTAATGTAATTTAATCATACTGTAGCTTTAAATATACGAGATTTCTAGCGTAGCATCAATGTTTAGAATGCGTCAAAATAATTTACTGTTTACACGCTATTTAACCGACTTAAGGTGGTTTCAGTCCATACAAACGTTTGACGCACAACACGCGTAGACGGAATTAATAAAAGCAATATTTTATATATGGAAAAATAATTTAGAAAATCTAGTTGCCGCGTAATAAATAACATTTGCAATTTATAATATAATTACGAAGATATAAAGCATTTAAAATTTTGTATTAAAAATTTTAAAGCCTTATATCTTCGTAATTATTAGTTACGTACGTGGTATGTTATACCAGCATGGTGTATTGACAAGTGTAGTGTTCCGACCTACTTGGACGATACCTACAGGTACAGACTATGGTGGATTGGCAGAGGTGGGCCTGACCTGACCTTACGCCACTTGAGTTTCATGTATGGGGTCGTGCAAAAACATTAGTGTACGGACAGGACGACCCATGAGCCACCCATGAGCTCAGACAACGGACAGGGAAGTGTACGCATGTGATGTTATTAAATACGTTAGCAACGTAACGTTTTAATCAAAGTGCAAAGACACATGCAAACAAGTGACATAAAGTTTTGTGAAAAAGGTGTAATGTACAAAATTTTATGTAAGTACCTACCTACCTACTCCTACTTACCATACCATTGGACCCATTTTTAAACACGCTTAAGTAGAATAATTGTCAAGTATTCATTTAATTTTTAAAATAGGTAGGTATTCCATTGTCTTAACGTCCACTGATGTGTGACGGCAAATGGTAATATTGGTAATCAAATTTTTAAGCAAAATGCTATCTACGTACAATATCTGCCTACTACACATCCAAAATAAAACAATGTCCAACTGTCAACTAGTACGCGTGACCTGCGCGTAAGTTCACTGACCTCACATCGCCCGGCACCGCACCTGAGTGCGCTGTACTGTGATGTGAGCGAGTCAGTGATGTGAGTCAGTCAGACTCACTCTCATCACAGCACAACAGGGCTAGATTCAGTGGTAGATACGTATTATTGTTATTCTTTTAAACAGCTGATTTTTTTCCGATTTCGATATTGGTCCCATAGAGAATGTTGTTCAGTTTGATGGTCTGATCATCCCCTTAAAATAGTTTCAGCTGATTTTGTTAGACCTTATATAAACAATTCAGTAGTGTTTTTCATTTAAAGTTGCATTTTTCATCCGTTTGATTGATTGAGCGAGTAAGGGAGACGCTTTAGTCCTCAGATCATTTTTAGTAATTTTTGATTTGGTCTCAGATTTGATATACATTAGTATGAGAGAGAAAAACGTGTTTTTAGTTATTGCACTCACTAAGCTACGAACGTTTTGCGTTATAAAACATTGCATAAAAATGAAAAAGCATTCCGTTTCATGGAAGAATAATAATTTTAAAATTGATTACCTATACATATTCCGAATAATCACCTAAAAGTAACCTTTTGAATCGTGTAACCTAAAAGTAACCTGACAGAGCTAAAAATCACCTAAAAGGTTATAAAAGTAACCTTCTGGCAACACTGACTCGCCGTGAGCCAACGATACCTTCAGACAATGGAGCTCTTTTTCTGAAATCCCCAATCTTACCGCGATTCGTGAGAAAAAAGCTTTTTATTAAGTTTCATCTCTGGTTTACATTCTGTGCAAGTTATTTTTTTTTTCATAATATTATTCTAATGTAATTTAATCATACTGTAGCTTTAAATATACGAGATTTCTAGCGTAGCATCAATTTTTAGAATGCGTCAAAATAATTTACTGTTTACACGCTATTTAACCGACTTAAGGTGGTTTCAGTCCATACAAACGTTTGACGCACAACACGCGTAGACGGAATTAATAAAAGCAATATTTTATATATGGAAAAATAGTTTAGAAAATCTAGTTGCCGCGTAATAAATAACATTTGCAATTTATAATATAATTACGAAGATATAAAGCATTTAAAATTTTGTATTAAAAATTTTAAAGCCTTATATCTTCGTAATTATTTTATAAATTGCAAATGTTATTTATTACGCGGCATCTAGATTTTTTAAACTATTTTTACATATATACAAAGTTACTTATATTAATACCGTCTACGCGTATTGTGCGTCAGAGTTTTGTATAAAATTGACCCCTCTGCAACCGCCTTAAAAAAAGGGGGTTATCAATTCGAATTATGTGTGTAATACTATAGGAATTGCAAAATATTCACATAATGATAAATGTATTATATATGGCTTCCAAACAAATATACAAAATTTCATGGGTGTATGTTTATATGTATGTTTGCCCACCCATTTCTCCGAAACTATTAACCGGTTTGTGAATTTTTTTTTATTGGTTAACATATACTCCAACTTAGGGAACAGTGTAAGTTTCATCAAAATCGGTTCAGTAGTTTTCAAGATATGGATTGATTCGTGTAAGTGTGACGGCCCGGTCCGGTACCCTGACATTAGATTTTCTATATATCGAGACCGTTTCGGTCCGCACTTCATTGTAATAGAGTTGACATTGGAACGAAAACGTTCGCAATTGCGAAGTTCGAATGTCCGGGTAGAGGCCCTGGTTTGTACGTATTTACGCGATAACTTCAGCATTTCTTGACCGATTCGGTGATTCTTTTTTAGTTCGGATTTACCCCCGAAATGGTTTCATTTTAATTTGGTGAAGATCTGATGACGCGCTTTGGAATGTTGACAGCAAAATGTGACAGTTTTTAAGAGGATGATCTGACCATAAAACAGAACAACTTTCTTTATGGGACCAACATCGAAATCGCGAAAAAGAAATCAGCTGTCCCATACATTTGGCTTGAGTAGGTTTGCAGTTTTGTATGGAACAGCAATTTTTTTTTTGCCATTTCGATGTTGGTGCTTTAGAGAAAGCTGTTCAATTTGACGGTCTGATCATCCCTACATACATACATACATCCAGCATATTAAGAAAGACCCTATACAATTCATTACGCTAAGCTATAAGTACCTAAATAGAGAAGGAGTTGCATAATACTTTGATTTACTTATTTAACTTTTCCTTACTCTTGCTATGAAAACTGCATAAAAATCCTTCCAACGGTTCAGGAGTTATAAAAAAATTTATATCAAAAAATGTGTGATGTTTAATGTGTTTAAATATTTGTTTAGTTATGAGCATATAGATCTAGAGAGATGCCAACCAACGCGCTGAGTACGAAACGTAGTGTCGCATTACCACCAGTACCACGCGATAGAAAGTATTTTGTTAGCTTGAATGTGCTCATTATCCATTGCGGTATCAGAACTCAACGTTCGAAAAATCGTTAGTACTTCACAAGCATTGTAAACTATTTACACATAATATCTCGACTGGCTTTCAGCCTCATAATATAGTCACGAGCAATGTGTTCCGTTTTTGCGCATATTGCTGCGACACTGGCCCCGCCCCTATTTCACATCTCCTTCTTGTTTTTGTGATCTGTAGTTATGAGTTATGACTTATAAGAAAGGACGCTAGCCGCATCTTACAAGATTCAATAAAGACTGAAAAAGTGTATATTTGTTTCAGTTATCGCCATTATAAAATAAATCCCCTACTTTGATATTATAACAGCACTATGAAATGTTTACGAGCGAAAAAACAATAAAGCAATAAAGTACCTTGTAATAGGAAAGGCACAATTTCGCCGAGTTAAAGCAGTATAAAGTTGGGAATATAAAGGAATTCTCGTTTAAACTATTGCCACTTGGGTTTTAAAACGTCTGGAAACAGGGATTGTTTCCTGGACTGTACAAGGACTGTACGTGAATTTACCTCAGTGGACGTAAACTCGACTTATTTATTATTTGTTAAACTACACTGAGTTTTTCTTAAGGATTATTAAGTTATAAATTAGTAAGTTTTTCTAGAGGATTATTAACTGGTAACATGATATTTATGAAAAATATTTATGTTATTTTAAGATAATGTTAATTTTAGGTACTTAAGGTGGTTTCAGTCCATACAAAAGTTTGAAGCGTAGACGGAATTAATAAAAGTAATATTTTATATATGGAAAAATAGTTTAGAAAATCAGATTTTCTAAACTGTTTTTCCATATATACAAAGTTACTTATATTAATACCGTCTACGCGTATTGTGCGTAAAAGTTTTGTTTAAAATGGACCCCTCTGCAACCACCTTAACGCTGAGTAGTTTGGCTAGTATTTTCGCAGGTACGGTCAGCAATAAAAGATTATGAATATCTAACAAACTAGCCCAGTCATTTTACGGAGTTTTGATAGGAGGGGTGGGGAATAATTATCAATGGGACTTTTAGACTGTAACCGGCACCATTTAGTGACAAAAAGACAATCTAAAAACATATTTAAAAAGAAATCGCGCGGCATTATAGAAATCAAAATGCTATCATCCAGAAGGCTTTTTTGAAATTAATAATATTAATACCAATGCACTAATTTTCATTTGATTTAACAATACAAATTATTTTCGAGCAATACAATAGGTATAGAAATTTAAAAAATGAGGTATTCATTAAAAAAAATACTAATGTATATTTCAAAGCCTTCTAAGTAGACAAAAATATTAACACCAGTATGCCTAAAAGCCTTAAAAATGTGCAAAAAAAATTGTACCATCAGGTTTTTTTTTTAGAACAAGATAAATGCTAAATATTAAATTTGGAGCTTTTATGTGACGTAATTTTTTTTATTTTGGTATTTTTCTAGGCTCAAATTGGCCTTTAAATTCAAAAAAATTCCCGGCTCAAACCGTTAAATGACTGGGCTAAAACGGTGCGGACGGTAGCGCTAGCAAAGCGACATTGATTGAATGTAACCGCTCATGACCGTAACCAACATTTCAGACTTTGTAGCGCGTCGGAGCATCCGTGTGAAAAAGCCTTTATATAGGATTATAAAATGTGACATCCTCAAACACAATGGATATTAGTTTGAAAGAATAAACCTATCATTAGGTACATAAAGAATTGAACGTAGTTTACCTACGCATCAAGGTCAGGTCGGACTTTCCGTTCTGCTGCAAATAGTTATTCTGTGCTTATATTCCGGGAGCGCACGAAGAATTCTATCAAATATAAAGCATAAACTGTGTTACAGCTGCAAATTGTGCAACGAAAAGTCTTTGCGGTGAAGATTTTGTTTCGTGTATAGTAAGAAAATGTAAAGTGGTTTGATTTGTTCGCGGAATAAAACTTGGAGAGCTTAAGGAGGAATTGAAGACAGGGACCGAAAATTTGATCGGTTACCTTAATTCAAATGTTACCTTTATCCAGGTAACAACCGATTTTAATACCGGTAACCTAAATATGACCTTCAAGAGAAGAATGCGAGTCAATGCGGGTAAGGGTCAGTATAGACGGAGCGGCAAAAAGCGCGCGTTTTAATAACACTAAAAAATGAACTTTAAATTCTACTACTCAAAAGTACAAAATTGTTTGAACAACGTCGTTGTTGTAGCGGGTGACGCAAATTTTGGAGCACCCAACGAGGGACGCGCGCACAATTTTTAGTGTTGCTACAGCATTGGACGGGTCGAGATAATAAAGGAGATGATTATTTAAATTTTATTGAACCTAAAAGCATAGAATGGTTTAAGTTTATGTTCACGTTTGAGTTTAAGTTTGTTACTAATATTATTGATTTAATTTGTATTTAGTAACGACTACCGAGGTACTTACTTAAATATTTAATACTAACTATATTTATGAAGAAACAATTTTTTTATTGAACATATGTCTGTGTACGCGGACCATTAGTAGAATGTAAAAAAAATAAAGGTTGCAACCAAAAAGTACCGGTATTATCCATACCGGTTTCGGTCCCTGATTTAAGGAAACTATTTTAAGTTGCCATTTGAAATTGGGTAAGGAAACTTTATTTTCGTCTCGTCTCGATTATATTTTTGCTCTAAATATTATAAACAGATTCGCTATCCGCGTCTGTCCTCGTCATTTTTGTTCCTCCGAGAAAAAGCAAGTGGAACAAAAGCTAGAAGCTTTAGCATAAGCACAGCGGAATATAGTTGTAACATTCGTTAAGACCGCCCTTCGGATCGGAACCCATTTTTTACGGAAATTTTTGTAGTTTCTTTTGAAGATTTGTATTATAATTTATTGTTTGACATGAGTCACGATGGCGAAATCAAGGAATATAATACTCCCTGGGCAAAATCAAGACCACAATCCCCTGCCTAGACATATTCTAATTGATCTGTGCTGCCTAAAATAGGGAGTATTATATTCCTTCGTCTATGATATTACTTGACCACAATCCAAAGAAAATAATTGACCCTTAATCACAGAATAAATACTTGTACCACAATCTAGACAAAAAGATGATGTGTATTAGTTTATGGTAGAGTAGATGAAAGAAGATACAATCTAGATACAATACATGTTATAATTATTATATTTTTGACGATGATGCCAAGCATAAATGCCTTAAATGCCAAGCAAAAACAAAAAAATTTTTATTAACACCTTGGTATAATTATTATAGGGTGTTCGAATGAACACAACCAAAGTGGAGCTCCGCCGCTTACTTCTTCTATACGACGGTGACGCAACGAATTTCGATACGGTTCACTGTCATTTGTAGAAACTGTGAAATTTGTGTTTATTATTATTCTAACACCGTGGTATAATAATTATACCAAGGTGTTAATAAAAATTATTGCGTTGTTGCTTGGCATTTATGCTTGGCATCATCATCAAAAATATGATTATTATGTATTGTATCTTCTTTCTTCCACTCTACCATAAACTAATAAAAATCATCTTTTTGTCTTGATTGTGGTGTGGATTTTGCCATCGTGACGTGACTCATGTCAAACAATAAATTTCAATATAAATCTTCAAAAGAAACCACAAATGGGTTCCGATCCAAAGGGCGGTCTTATGGAATGTTACTTCCTATATTCCGCTGTGCTTGTGCTAAAGCTTCTAGCTTTTGTTCCACTTGCTTCTGTTATGTTTGACTTTGAAAAAGTGCAAAGGGCAAATCTGAGTGACCTGAAACATTTGACTCCGTTCTGGCTGGTTTCCGCTTTATACATGACGACTTCCCCTGACAATACTATGGCTGTAAACCTGATGCGTGCGTTCGTCCTAGCCAGGGTGGTGGCTGCCGCTGGTTACGTAACAAGGATTCCTAAGATGGCTGTTGAAGCGGCATTTTTCATGTCGTTTGCTATAACTACATTTATGGCTGCGTGGGTCATCTACAAGTATAAGGCGTCTTTGTGAATTTTAATGTTAGTCGCTAACTTGTCCATCAGAAAAAACCGCATTGATCTTTAGAAGTTTTTATCTTATTTTGTCCTAAGTAGTTGGTGTGCGCCGAGTTTCAAACTTCTTTATCATCATTTCATCTTATCAAAAGTTTTTAACCTTGATAATAAAATACATAATATACTTTTTGCACCAATAAAATGAGGTCATGAATTTTATTAACAAGTCCGAGCGATACCTACATAACATGTTTTATTCTATGTACGCCCGTAAGAATACCCGTTCGTATCGAATCTTTGAGAGACTTTCTAGAGACTTTATTTAAGATTTCTGGGAAGAACACAGTTCCATTGGTAATAACTGTATTTAAATGTTTTCGAGAAGATAATAGTAATTTAGAATTCAGCTAAAAAATTCCATGATGCGGGATTTTTTTTTTTTTTGGTTGGCTCGGCGTGATACCGAAGGGCCTCTTCCACCAATTTATTTTGTCCATCAATGCACCAAACACCCTGTATATTGACTTATATTTTAGTTCCCACCCGGGCGGAAGCCAGGGCGGGTCGCTAGTTCAGTGTAAATGGTTTTAAGGTTCTAGTACTTCCTATCTCTATGGCTGTTTGTATCATCGTCAAAAATATAATGATTATGAAAAGACTGGCTCAAAAGGAAAGAAAATCCAGAGCAGTTAAAATATATAAAAAAAATATATAATGATTATGTATTGTATCTTCTTTCTTCCACTCTACCATAAACTAATGAAAATCATCTTTCTATCTTGATTGTGGTCTTGATTTTGCTTTCCGGTATTAAAAAAGTACTCCTTGACTTTTGCCATCGTAACTCATGTCAAACAGTAAATTTCAATAAAAATCGTTAAAAAAATCTTTAATAAAAAAAAACAAAATTTTCCGTGAAAATGGCGAAGGGAGGTCTTATGGAATGTTACTACCTATATTCCGCTGTGCTTGTGATAAAGCTTCTAGCTTTAGTTCCACTTGCTTCTTTTGTATGTTGCAACCGTGAAAAAATGCAAAGGGCAAACCTGAGCGACCTGAAACATTTGACTCCGTTCTGGCTGATCGCCGCTTTATACATGACGACTTCCCCTGACAATACTACAGCTGTTTTCCTGATGCGTGCGTTCGTCCTAGCCAGGGTGGTGGCTGCCGCTGCTTACATAATAAGGGTTCCTAGGATGGCTATTAAAGTTTCATTTTTCATGTCGTATGCTATAACTACATTTATGGCTGCGTGGGTCATCAACAAGTATAAGGCGTCTATGTGAATTTTAATGTTAGTCCTCTGTTTTCTCCTTCAGAAAAGACCGCATTGATCTTTAGAAGTCTGTATATTATTTTGTCCTAAGCGCTTGGTGTGCGCAGAGTTTCAAACTGCTTTATCCTAATTTCATCTTATCAATAACTGCTTACTAATAAAAAAAAATTGATACGTAAAATTAAATACTTAATTTACTTTTTGCGTCAATTACAAGCGACAGTAATAATAAACAATTATAAAATTTGTTCCAGAAGTCACCGAACAATCATAAAAATACCTACTAATAAGAGAGCGTCGGAGATTTGTGACGTAATTATTTGTACAAACGGCAAGAACGAAAGAAACATGTGTATCAAGCTAATTTGTTAAATGAGAAAGTTAAAGTCATGTACCAATAAAATGATGTCAATAATTATATCAACAAGTACGAGCAATACCTACTTGTTTTTCTATTAACGCCCGAGAGGGATTTATCCGAGAATGCCCTGATTTCCAAAGAGAATATAACCACTATTAAGGATCTTTGGGAGAGGTTTGACACTTATATGTAGGCATAGAGGAAGGCGTTACTCGTGTCAACCATAGATACGTAGTACTTCCTATCTCTATGGTTTCAACCATGGAGAAATTACGCGCTCCCCTAGGGTGTCAACGCCCCGATGACACGAGTTACGCCTTCCTCTATGCATGTAGGAGACCAAGGATTTTAGAATCATAAAGGATTCCACTCGGAAACAAGAAAATTGGCTATGGCGGTCGATAATGTTCGTCCTTCTTTCGTACGTCTCCCTAGTCGATATTTCCAACGTTTACCCTTTCTACCAGAACAAAAATTTAATAAACATTTTTTTTTTCATTTTTGTCATTGGATTGGAAAGGGACAAAGTAACGTCGAAAGCATAGACGGCCGATTCGACGGTCATTACCGACCACCAAGGAGTATTATCATGTTTCACCGCTACTTGTTAGGCAGTGTGCCCTCCAAGGTATAGATAATACCTATGCCAGCTTCTTGTGGGAGAAAACTGTTTATGATTTCAGCTATTTGAATTGTAAAGTAGTCTTGTGTCATTATCGATATTCATCCATTTCCTTTACGATCACGTTATAAAAAGAAACTTCTTTTTTTTATCCGAAAACTGACAAACTAGTGTCAAAATTAACGGAACTGTTTCGTATTGTAACAAAAATTTGGTAACAGAATTAGGCCCCAGATCGATTGTAAATTTTATTGTTCACGACTGTCCAACTGCCCTAACACGAATCTGCCTTAAAAAGAATCTGCCGTAACCCGAATCTGCCATATCCCGAATCTGTCCTAAACCGAACGAGCGATTAATTATTTTGTAGAAAATATACTTTAATCATGAACAAACAAGGTTTTATTTATTTCGACCCTGTTTACCCAAACTTTAGGTATATTTGAGTATATTTTATCCTTCGAGTTTGACTTGGGTTTGAAGTCAATGGGACTGTTTACTTTCCTTTTGGAGAGCAATTCAAGTGGAACGGCCTTTCTTCTCCCAAAGAGTTGGAAATTGCTGATCTGATTCATATAAAGGTGACTCAGAGTTATCACATGAGTAAATAAAATACTTACCGAGAAACAGAGATACCTTCGACACAGTCGCGCTAATGGACAATCTATGGATTACGGTAGTAACTTGGTAGTATCTATTAAATAATCAATGCTATGGATGACATCTATAGCGAGCCGGTAGTTCTTCTAATTAGTTTGTGAAGCGAGCACATCATTGCGATCAATTTGTGCGCTCCAAATTGCAGTATCTGTGGGCCCAAGAGCGCACAACACTGATCACGTGACGCTATCGCCCAACGTTTCCTATAGATTGTCTTATATCGCGATTGTTTCGAAGCTTTCTTTATGTAGGGTAATTCACTCATGTTTTAATACTTAGTAGTACACTTACATGAATATAATATTCTGTTTTGAGTCTGACCATTATTAAATTACTTGCTGACCATACTGCAATCAACTGTCAACCGTAAAATGTGAGGATGAATCATGGATGAATAAACCTTTTTTTTCAAGCACAGACCAGTGTTTCAAGTTATTATTAACTTGTTCAGTGAGCTTAGGTACTTATGAGTCTTTAGCGTGTAAAGGAAATTGTATGTTCTAGCACACCCTAAACCGTCCATAGAACGATCTCGCGCTACTTGAAAGGTACGGCTCCAGAAAAAGATGGCGTCGTCGGTACACGCTCCGCCGCGCCTCCCGTCCCGCTCACGTGCGCACGCTTCGTGTAGGCCTACCATGCGTTTACACGGTAGTAAACTACAGTAAAACTACTGTAGTAAACGTCAGTTTTTGTGAATTTCTTACAGCGCTTCTAGTGGTTACGTTGAAAACTAATTCTTTCCTACAAAATTGGCGCCGCAACAACAGTAGTAACGGACAGTGAAAACTCATAGTAGGCCTACTGTTTGTGCATCCTGCTTGAAAACTCTAAAATTGCCCCTGAAGGGCGGGTTGAAGTGCGGTATCGGAAGTAAGGGAGGGGCGGGAGTAATATTATTATTATAATTCTAGGAAGTTTTAGTAATGTTTCTGACCACCCGAAAGGGATTACGGTCGTGAATTTATTAATGTTTATTCAAGGAAATTCAACTTTGGTTCTCAAAATATGAGTGTTATCACTTTACTGATTCTGAATCAGTGATGTGCATCATAGACTGGATAAAGATTAAGTTTTCATCTCTAGGTGTTATGTTATGTACAGTACGGGTTTGGTCAAAGTCAAATGAAAATATCTTTTGTAAATTATTTAGAAGGTTGATATTTGGGAACAAAGAGAATTGGTTGTGCGAGTGGAATACCTAGCCGTAAGACTTTATAGTTACACTAACGAGATGTCTCTAATTTTCTTGAATAACGACACTATTTTAAAACGGTAACAATATTAAAAAAAAAACCATGTTAACAAAGTACTAACTAAAAACAAAGTCTCTGCTAAAAAGTTTTTTAAATCTTCCTGACTATTATAAAACTGTGACAGATGTTTAGTGTCTGTACAAGTTTATGGTCTGTACATATTTAAAAAGAAAAAATATGGTTTTTAGGTGTCCCTGATTCCAAATCACCTATTATTTTATTTTTCGTCCATCTGTTTATTTGTATACATGTTTGCTCGTTTTTTCGAGCATCACGCGAAAACTACTGAACCGATTTCGATTAAACTTTTTTGTTTGAAAGCTTACGATTTGACTTAAGGCTGCACCGAGCCTATTGTGCTGCCCCCAATCGTATTTTTTTTATTTCTTAACAATTAAATAATATTTCCAAAAAACAAGAATGTAACATTGTAGTCATTGCTGAATTTTAATTTATCGGGTCACTACGGATTTGTTTTTGTAATGTTTGTAGTTATTATCTTTAAAACCGCCAAAAGTGGCCACTTTTGGCGGTTTTAACGATAATAGCTACAAGCATAAAACATAATAATCCGTAATGTTTCGATAAATTAAAAGCCAATCAGGACTACAATGTGACATTCTTGTTTTTTGGAGATGATGTTTATTTGTTTAGAAATAAAAAAAATATGATTGGGGGCAGCACAATAGGCTCGGTAGGCTCTTAAAATCTGGTGGTTCAGTGGACTCGAATATCGTTTTTATCCGTGTATGTTCCTACCATCGGTAGTTCTTTCTAATTAGTTTGTGCCTACCATAGACTTATATAAGGTGTAACAAAATTAGCTGAAACTATTTTAAGAGTATGCGAATAAAAAAATTGTTGTCCTATACAAAACTGCACTCAAATGTATGGGGCAGCAGATTTTTTTTCGAGATTTCGATATTGGTCCCGTAGAGAAAGTTGTTCAGTTTGATGGTCTGAGCATACCCTTAAAATAGTTTTACCTAATTTTGTTAGACCTTATATATTAGCGTAGTTCCTACCTATGCACATAAAAATATATTAACACCTGTAACTACAATAAACCCGGAGTGTAGCAAAGTCAATGTTTCCCAAGAAATATAATTTTCAGTAAATAGAAACTCAGTTAAATGTCACTGCGGAAAGCAGAGTGCAAATCCATTTTAAGGAAATGCTTTGTCTTTATTTACCTACCGGGTTCTTTTGACTCGACCTTTGTGATAGTCTGTTCCACTTCAGACACTATCTATATTGTTGTTCTCTTAATGGAGGACTGCATCGATATTTGTCACAGATTTTCTCAATTTGTGATCTAACTGTGGAGTTTATTTCGGAATTTAATAAAGAATTAAAATGTTCATGCCGATTATTGCAGTATCCTGGCTGGGTCCAGGGCAGGTTCCAGTTTTCGAGATATTTAAGTTTCTGAAGACAGGTGCAAAGAATTAGTATGAAAGTGCAAACTCTTGTTCTTTATATTTTTTTAAATACAATTTACTTTTTTGAACATTTTTTTATTTTTTATAATCAATCTAATATTTTAGTGTCCGAATCCTACAATACGGGTGGTATTGAGTTAAGACTGGATTAACACTGGACCCCAATAACCACATACCTACTTAATATTTCATCGTCAAAGGATCTTCTTCATTGCTTTAGAACAAAGAAGATCCTTGCTCTTAGCCTGGATCTGAGGGTAACACTAGGCGTGCACTAGGCTAACATCAGGAAGGTGGCATAGATATTGTCCAGGAAGCTGGCATCATAGAGATAGGAAGTACTACGTATAGGTATTATCTATACCTTGAAGTACAGACTGCCTAACAAGCGGTGAAACATGATAATATTGATAATATTCCTTGGTGGTCGGTAATGATCGTTCTTCTTTCGTAAATTCCCGTCGTTGTTTTCGACATTACTTTGTCCTTTTTTAATCCAACGACAAAAATGGTAGCTCCTCTCATACATTAAGTCACGTCATTAAATAGAAAGGGACACAAAAAACGTTGGAAATATCGACGACGGAGACGTACGAAAGAAGTTCGAATATTACCAACCGCCATGGCCAATTTTCTTGTTTCCATATATAAAATCTTTGGTATTGTCCAATATGTCCAATACATATTTCCAGCTTGTACTTACATCTCTATGATTTCCAGCTTCCTGGTATTGTCTATTAGCCCCCTACGTAAGCGAAATTTCTTGGTTTTTGGATTGATTACCAACCTACAAACCTTTAACTTCTTGGTCTTTATGCTCTTTATGCTCTGTCACATCGACTTGAAAAGATAATATTTATTACTTCTGTTAATCAACCCGTTAAACATGAAGTTATCTAGTTCCACCTTATTCCTAACAAAAACACGTATTTGATTATTCAAATGTCTATCACAATATCGTTGGACGGTCAACTATCGAAGACTTATATGGCACATGCGTCGCTGCTGGCTGTAAAACTCTTGTCCCTGAGTCCAGTGACAGCCATGACTTGGGTAAATAAAGGCTTTTTCCCGAATGCTGATGTGATACGACGTGCATATCTCTCTGAACTGAAGAGTTTGGCACCATTCTGGGTAGTTGGAGCTTTGTACATCACTACAAATCCAACAGGTGACTTCCGCTGATAAATAGCCCGTAACACCTCCTACGACGTATGTCACGCTCTTTAGTATGTGAAGTGTGGAGGCAATCCCAGCCAACCCCTGATCGTATCGGTCTTCCGTTCCTTCAGACCTAGTAGGGTAAGGACGAGAGAATGCATGTGTTTAGCTCGTGAACATAAGCACTTAAATTATATCATGCGTACCTAACTGCTTTTCTATAAAGATGAGCAGTCGCCGTATCAACTAGGAATCCATCATTATTATCATGTAAAGACCTTTGCTCTGCTGTGGAGTCCTGAGAAATTAAACTTAGTTCTGGAGTGTGACGATACAATGTTTTGTCCTTCACACCTCGTAATAATTTAAATATATTATAGAATCTGATCTTGGGGATGATCAAACCATCAAAGTGAACAGCTTTCTGCACCAACATTGGTTCCAGTAGGATTGCAGTTTTGTATGGACCAGCCGTAGCACGCCGTGTGGTGCCGACCAAGAATATTGCACCACCCCGCCCATCCCGTGGGTATCGTAAAAGGGATTAACAGGAGGATGGGCAACAGCGTTCTCCGAGTATGTAACCCCCAACTGCGATCTCCGAGTATGTAACCCCCAACTGCGATCTCCGAGTATGTAACCCCCAACTGCGATCTCCGAGTATGTAACCCCCAACTGCGATCTCCGAGTATGTAACCCCCAACTGCGATCTCCGAGTATGTAACCCCCAACTGCGATCACCAACCCGCCTGCCAATGGCATGAACAGCAGATTTTTTTTCGCTATTTTGATATTGTTTTCATAGAGAAAGTTGTACAGTTTGATGGCCTGATCAACCCCATAAAAAAACCGTCAATATATTAAGAAGGACCCTGCAGATCTTTGACTACTTATATAGTGACTAGTTACGCGTGTAATTCTACTTACAAACATTTCTGCCACTTTCTGCGGGGGGCGAGGTAACATGAAATCCGCAACTTTAGATTTTATTCCCCATAACTCTAAAGTTATCAAAATTAGAATCTAAATTCTAATTTTGATCGTTAAAAATCATGAAAAGTAATCTCGTGTGAACCCCAAACGTCATAAGTTCTTAGTTTCTCAATTATATGCTATCTCGTTTAGTGATAAGGCATAAAATTAAATGTAAATGCACATAATCAATTGTTCTTATACCGTGGCAAAGGGGAAATGCTACCGCAAGGCTAGTCCTTATAATAAATAGTCAAAACTGCAGATACATATTCATAATAATAGACTTATCTTTTTTTTCAGTTTGTATTGGCGTTAATTTATTCAGGACATTTACAGTTGCAAGAATTATTGTGATATTAAGTTACGGAATACCGCAAATAAGTCGTGTGCTATGTGATACAGCTCTAATAGTGTCTTATTTCATAACTTGTTTTATGGCTGCAGCGGTAGTAACTCATTATTGGAGATATATATGATAATATTGATAATTGACGTAAGTTATTAAATGGTTTTGTTTTTCTATTTGATATGGCATTACAAAAATATTATTCATTTGCCAATCCGCATTGGGCACGCGTCCTCTATACATACCATACACCCTCCGTGAGGATTTGCCTGTGCCCATGCCCATGATGAGATAATAATGTTAATGTTATCGCATGTCGTTCCATTCATTTGAGTTAATTCTAAAAATATCATAACACATCCCAATCATAGCAGCAAAAATTTGCATGTTAAATATACAGCGTGTAAACCGTAAGGCATATCGTATAGCATACAGAAGGAGTTGAGGCGGCGTCGAGGCGCGGGCGCGCGCCTTAAGGTGGTTTCAGTCCATACAAAAGTTTGACGCACAATACGCGTAGACGGAATTAATAAAAGTAATATTTTATATATGGAAAAATAGTTTAGAAAATCTAGTTGCCGCGCCATAAATAACATTTGAAATTTATAATATAATTACGAAGATATAAAGCTTTTAAAATATTGTATGAACAATTTCAAAATTTTATATCTTCTTAATTATTTTATAAATTGCAAATGTTATATGTGACGCGGCATCCAGATTTTCTATACTATTTTTCCATATATAGAAAGTTACTTATATTAAAAGCGTCTACGCGTATTGTTCGTCAAAGTTTTGTATAAAATTGACCCCTCTGCAACCACCTTAAGGTGGTTTCAGTCCACACAAAAGTTTGACGTACAATACGCGTAGGCGAAATTAATAAAAGTAATATTTTATATATGGAATTTATAAAATAATTACGAAGACATAAAGCTTTGAAATTTTTCATACAAAATTTTAAAAGCTATCTATATTATATCTTCGTATTTATATTATAAATTGCAAATGTTATTTGTGACGCGGCAACTAGATTTTCTAAACTATTTTTCCATATATACAAAGTTGCTTATATTAATATCGTCTACGCGTCAAAGTTTTGTATAAAATTGAACCCTCTGCAACCACCTTAAAGTCCTTGACATAATGGTTGTTGGTATGATATAGTTGGTATGATATAGTTAATATCATACCAATCCGAGCGGCGCGCCCCTCAGATTCTTGGTACTTGGTCAATTATAGACCGTATGTCAAGGTCATCAAGGCGCACCCGCGCCTCGACGCCGCCTCAATTCCTTCTGTATGCGATACGCTTAATGCGTTACATAAGTAGGTACCAAAGTACTCTGTGTAGGTACTAGAGACCGGGGCTCTGCACATAACCAAAGTGAACAACATTTATTATGCGATAAACTGTAGAATCGAAAATTTTTTTTAATAGTTACTCAACGAAAATGAGCTGATTTTTTTTTTCGATTTTGAAATAGGTCCCATAGTAAAATTTGTTCAGTTTTATGGTCTGAAGTAAGTTAACACCCCGTATTAAAATATAATTATTTATACAATTGCATAAAAATATCTTTTGTTACAATAATACAGGATAGACAAATCTAATAAACGCAATTAGATATCAATGAAATAATATTATTATTTATTATATTGATTTGATACATATACTTAAAACATGTTAATAAATATTTATTTTACAATTATAATAATTATGTTTTACTTAATGCGAGCTCGATATCAGTATTAAGCACAGAACATTATAAGAGAGGTAACTCTTATAATGTTCTGTGGTATTAAGGATGATTCAAGCTACACCGTGCCAGGTCCGAGCCGAGTCCAAGCCGAGCGTCGGCCGTAGCACGGACAACTAATATTACTTACGTATATTTTGTATGGTGTCCATACAAAATATACGAAATATTATTTATTTGCACATCAAAATACACAAAAAAACAACAATATACTCGAACAAGAAGGGTACAAAAGGCGGCCTCAACTTAATTTAAACCCTTTATACAACTTAATATATTAAGTCTATAATTACACTAACTAATTTCACATAGCTTCTACGTTACCTACTCGTAAAGTGCTTTCTTGAAAACACACCTTCATTGCCTTTATGTACCTACCAACTCTGTAAATACTTGTAAATAAACTTAGCGAGATCTAATTAACTCAGAGTTAAACTTTAGTTCTTAATTAACCCACTCCGACGCATTTGTCACGTGCCTGTTGCCTTGATTAGGCTTTCACCCGTAAAACACTGCAAACGAAGCATTATTTTCTTTTAGTCACCTCAATATAATTCCCACGGGTAGAAGATTAGATCGGTAGTAGATTTTCTTTTCTTTTCTCAACCGAGTACCACACGGTAACGAGGTACATACAGAATACTTCTTCTTTCTACTTAATATGCTGACAAAAAAAATCTGCTGTCCGAAACATTTGGCTTGAGTAGGTTTGTAGTTTAATATGGAAGAACTGATTTTTTTGTCGCGATTTCGATGTTGGTCCCATAGTGAAAGTTGTTCAGTTTTTTTTTTTTTTTTTTTTATTACGTATGGGTTTGCTCTTGACCTCAATCTAGTCCTCAGGACGAAGATGGGGTCGAAGATGTAGCGAGTTCACCCAGAAGAAGCCTATTCACTCGTACTTTAAAGGAATTCGGGTTGTAAGCGCTCGGTAATGCTAAATAGTTTGATGGTCTGATCATCCCCTTAAAAAAGTATCAGCATATTAAGAAGGACTCTGTATAAAACAGTTCTGTGACTGATTGACTGACTATTAGACAACGCACAACCTAAACCACTCAATATAGTATGCTATATTGAGTGGTTCAAATGAAGTGGAGTGGGAAAAATCAGTTCTTCCATATTAAACTGCAAACCTACTCAAGCCAAATGTTTGGGACAGCTGATTTTTTTGTCAGCATATTAAGAAGGACCCTGTTTGTACCTCGTTACCGTGCGGTACTCGGTTGAGAAAAGAAGAGAAAATTTCTACCCGTGGGAATTGTATTGAGGTGACTAAGAGAAAATAATGCTTCGTTTGCAGATGGCATAGAGATATTCTGAAACCTCAGAACCACTGAATGAACATCAAATTTGGAATGTACATTATTCTGGATGTAGGAGTGCACTATGAAAGGATTATTAGAAAATTCTGAGCTTTCTGACCCCAACCAGAAAGCTTAGGAAAAATCAAGTGCGCATATTTATATACCTACCTGTTTGTTAAAAATAAAAAAAGCTTCATATTCAAATACAATATTTTGTGAAGCACTGAGTGAGCTAAACTACTGACAATTTGAACGAGTAGGTAATTACATATTTACACAATGTACTGCTTGATATCCAGAGTCAAGCCATTCACAAACAAATTAAAGGGGTTTGAACCACTTTGTATGGGAGACTGGCATAGTGGTGACCACAATTTTTCGGGAATCCAATGAGAACTTTTTTCGAAATAAATTATCATCAATAAGTAGTAGTAACCTCCATATTTTTTCTTATACTGGATGTAACAGGGAGGTGTAATAGAATAATATAACATGTTTGTACCATAATCATTTTCTATTACACCTTATAGGTATATAATTGGAGGGATTTTTAGGATTGTTAGGATTTTTGTCTTTACAAGATCCTTAACATGGATTATCTTGAAAACGTTGCACTTTAGGACTATATATTATCTGACATTTTTTGTTCGTCTATAGATTTTCTATCGATATACAGGTTTCAGGGCATTTTTGAAAAATTTCCGAATTTCCTGCAAATTTGTGGTTACCACTATGCCAAAAGGTTCAGACCCCTTAAGTTTCCAAACAAAGCTTCTATGTTAATCAAACCCCGAATTAATTGATTAGTTTAGTATTTGTGGTAAACGAAAGTAAGTATAATACAATATCCATTATACAATTATCCATTGTATTGTGCCTTGCAAGGTTTTCTATTTGTTTCTATTTTTTTTAATTGCTGTGTTAATTTCATTGATTCTGTATTGTATCAAAAATGTCTTAAATTGGGAAAGAAATTATTGAACATTTTAATTTTTTTTTAATGTAGGTACTACGTGATTTTGTAATCACTTTCCAAATTTTCAGGGGTGGTTCAGAACATCAAACTGAGAAACGTTTACCATGTTATCAAACCTAAGATCACAACAAATAGCTTTTCATACCTCAAACTCTACTCTACTTTTTTTATAACGCCTACGCCTACTCGACTTTTGTATGAAACAGCTGATTTCTTTTGACAATTTCAGGTTTGCTCTAATAGTAAAAGTTGTTCAGTTTGATGGTTTGATCCACCCTTGAAAATTTAGAAATTGTCAAAAAATCACTCAGTATAAATCTCCTTGACGATGACGGTTTTAAGTGGATTGATAATCGACTAATATTATAGGTCTGATAATAATAGGTCTGATAGACCTATTTCAGGCGAATTATACTCCATGTGCTGAAGTGCTATTTTTTAATTTCGTACATCCTAATTTCATATTCACATATTCGAAATTGACATAAACTACATGGAATTTATGCATTATTCGTACACGAATCTGAATTAGTGAAAGGATGATGCAAATCCTGGTCCCACCCTCCAATATATATGACCCTGGTCCCACCCTCCAATAGCTATGTGTGATACATCGTTGGATAGGTATTTTTGAGCTGAACAAAAGTTACTATAGCGCCAAGCTCCAAATCTTAGTCCGTTCAGAGCATTATCAGAAATCTGGGCCCACCATCCTGGTTCCTACAAGACCGGACGTACGACCATACTCTGAACGGACTAAGATTTTGAACTTGGCGCCATAGTAACTTTTGTTCAGCTCAAAAATACCTGTCCGATGTATCACACATAGCTATTGGAGGGTGGGACCAGATTTCATATAAACCCTGATCTCATCCTTTCAAAAGTAGCACCCTTGATCCTGAATATCCTGATTGACTTACCTATCTGTATCGGCTTTCTAACATTCATCTTTTCATGCACGATCGTTTTTCGTCGGCTTTGTGAACACCCCATTATATTAAACATTACCTGGACTTTGACTTAGGCCCTTTTCAACACATCTGCTTACAAAAACCTTACTGAAATCGTTTAACACATTTTTTAAGCCAAAAGCTAAAAAAAATTGCTTTTACATCCATACATTGTATTTCCATCATGCTACTATGAAGATAATGCAAAAGTTACGTTAGTTGAATTTAACTGTACGGCATTACGACCCACAAATCTGTCCCAGAGGACTTTTATACCTCAAGGGCCATTCCTGTTCATTAGGTTGGCAGTTTGGCACTAAACCCATAATATTGCCTTCCTTTGCCCAATTATATAATATGTAACATTGTGGAGCAAGTATTTATGCAAAGTCCAGTCAATAGTAGAATAAAAGTGAATTTCATGACCAAATTTTCACAAAATTAACCTTTATGTAACAATAACGTTTACACGAGTAAAGGCCTGTTAACCACTTATGTCGTCATATATGAGTAAAGGCCTGTTAACCACTTATGTCGTCATATTATATAATAGTCGAAAAGAACATCTACATGACCAGGGCCGTCTTTTCCCCGGGGCGCAAGGGGTGCGTGGTACTTGAAAGGAGACCTAAGGGGCCACAGCACAAGCCTGTTGCCTTATACACATGCCATGCATGCACTGCTAGTATTGAAAATTACCATCGGGAGGAAACCAAAAAAGTGGTTGAAAGTGTCTTTATTCGCTCTCAAAAGATAAGATAAAGATACCTATGTTATCTGCCCAATTTTACACATTTCCTTCTTTGAGACCAACTCTATAACCCTCAACACACATTTTGTGAAAACCAATGAATTATTAGAACATCAATCCAAAAGACACCGTACCGCCTACAATATAAAAGAGTAATATCTCAGATCTTGTTGCAATAAATCCCGCAGTTAAGGTACAGTCAAACTTCCGTAGAGTGCGGTCACGTTAGACTTGTGAAATAAAATATGTAACCCACAGGAATATGGCGTAATAGTACATTACACACCGAGGGCAGGAAAGTATAAAAGGTCTCAGATCTCATCTAATTGTTGGCCGAGGCGAAGCCTTTTCTCCTCGGCGGAGGTGGCAAGCGGCGGAGAGGGGAAAAGTTTATTTTATAGTGTTTTCTGGACCAATCGCTAGCCAGCCACACACAACTAATACTTGAGACGCGAACCTGTGGTGGATAGAAATAAACTATTTGTATTTTGTATCGTTGTAATAAAGTTTTTGAAGAACACCCTGATACAATTTTTTATTTTATTTATGTATGCAAGATAACAAGTAAGTAAGTTATAAAGGGTCTAGCAGGCTAAGGAAGGAGAAGTGGCCCCTGTGACGAATATCGGATTTTTATAATGTCATTTGTTGGCTATCTCATAATATAGAAACACCCTAACTTTCAGCCCCCTATCTTGAACCGTCACCGAGATGCTGTCAAAAACGTCATTTTATGGATACATTTTTCAAAGTCGTTTTTCTCCTGAACTATATAAGATAGAGCAATCAAATCAAATCATAGCTACAAAGGATGGGTAGGAGTATAACTCTGATTTTTTTAAATATTTAATTCCATGAAAAAATATAGATTAAAATGTCAGAGAAATTTTTGACAGCACTTTTCAACAAGTATTTGTAAAGGTACAGCTATGGAAAAAATCACATAAACTGTTAATAGTATTAGCTAGTACCATGCGAAAAATCAATTCAATATAATTGGTGTAACATACTTAAAAAAAATGTTAAAGAAAGTGTTTCACTTTGCATTTTCAGTTTGATAGCTCTAAACCTCTTCGATACATACGTATACAAAAAAGTTTATATATTTTATTATCATCTACCAGTATAATAAACAAATGCCACTCTGACAAGAAGTCAGTCGCAGTCATCATTGCAATAATGTCCGACAAATGCAAGATTTGCAATTTGTTTCTTCGTAAAGTGCAAGGAAAAAAAAACTAATACCTTTGACAGCCATGCGTGAAGTTCAAAATAAACATTCTGTTGCTAGGCAACGAAATTAAACCTCATTGGATCGAAAAATCTCCTTCAGAATGAAAGACTCATTTAACGCTTTCTTTGACATTTAATTTTTTTTAAGTATGTTGCACCAATTATATTGAATCGATTTTTCGCATGGTACTAGCTAATACTATTAACAGTTTATGTGATTTTTTCCATAGCTGTACCTTTACAAATACTTGTTGAAAACTGCTGTCAAAAATTTCTCTGACATTTTAATCAATATTTTTTCATGGAATTAAATATTTAAAAAAATCTAAGTTATATTCCTACCCATCCTTTGTAGCTATGATTTGGTTTGATTGCACTACCTTATATAGTTCAGGAGAAAAACGACTTTGAAAAATGTATCCATAAAATGACGTTTTTGACAGTATCTCGGTGACGGTTCAAGATAGGGGGCTGAAAGTTAGGGTGTTTCTATATTATGAGATAGCCAACAAATGACATTATAAAAATCCGATATTCGTCACAGGGGCCACTTCTCCTTCCTTAGCCTGCTAGACCCTTTACAATGTGATTTCTTGCAGGCATAAAATAAACTCGTTTTGTTTGGTATAAACCTTACATTTGATCAAAAACCGTACAAGTAATGAATAGATGAATACGCTAATACACACGTTTCATGCTAAAATTACAGAAATAAATTCGAAAAAACGTGGTACTTATAGAGAGAGATTAAATATTTCGATTGACAATTAATAAAACCGGTCAAGTGCGAGTTGGGCTACTAGCGCACCAAGGCGAGGGTTCCGTACCACACCACCACACAACATATTAACTTAGAAAAAGGTTTTGTTTTCTCTGATATAATCAATCTATTATTCAATATATTTTTTATTCAGTCCAACCTAGGACATCGTCGTATCATTACATCTCCCAACGTCTATCCCTACATGGTGACCCTGCCTCTGTATTTAGAGCGCGTGTTAAGTTGCGACAGCGCGGGGTCATCGAGAAAAAAAAAATTATTTAAGAAAACTAAAAAAACAAACAAAAATGGGTGGCAGAAGGAAAAAAATAAGGAAGAAAGAAGATGTTAAGGTCTAAACCCTTGCAAAAAACAGAACGCTTTCGATGAAGTACCATCCAAAAACTACCATACTTAGCCGGTTTTTATTATTTGTTGTTATACTGTAGAGTTTGTGCTATAATCACACCAAGTTTGACGCTCGTATGTATAACCGTGTTTACGGGAAAGCGAGAAGAAAAAAACGTTAATAAAAACGAGTTTCTTGTATAAAGACCCGTAATTTTTAACTTTTGGTCATTTTTATTATTTTTTACCAAATCCGCCGTGAGCATATTCTGTGAAAATTGTAAATGTTACGCTATTACGGTTCAAAAGGTACAGCCCTAAATAGATAGGACAGAAGGACAACTTAGGCTTAGTAGTTTTCACCCTTTGGGTACGGAACCCTAAAAACAAATTATATCCACGTCATCTATACAGTGTGACATTGATATCATTACATTATCATCCTTTTAAACTAAGAGTCTACCCATCGAACTGAACAACTTTTACTATGAGAGAAAACCGATCATCATCATATTCATCATCATCTCAGCCGATGGACTTCCACTGCTGGACATAGGCCCCCCCCAAGGATCGCCATAACGACCGGTCCTGCGCTGCCCTCATCCAACGGGTTCCCGCCGTCTTCACAAGGTCGTCGGTCCACCGTATGCGGGGCCTACCCACGCTGCGCTTTCCGGTATGCGGTCGCCACTCGAGAACTTTTCGGCCCCATCGGCCATCGGTTCTGCCTGCATCGGCCCACTGCCACTTCAATTTAGCAACTCTTTGGGCTATGTCAGTTACTCTGGTTCTTCTGCGGATCTCTTCATTTCTTATTCGATCTCGCAGGGAAACTCCGAGCATAGCCCTCTCCATTGCTCTTTGGGTGACTTTCAGCCTTTTTATGAGGCCTTGAGTGAACGACCACGTCTCTGTTCCATATGTCATCACTGGCAATACACACTGATCGAAGACTTTCGTTTTAAGACACTGCGGTATTTGGGCCGTGAAGATACTACGTAGCTTCCCGAACGCTGCCCAACCGAGTTGGATTCGACGGTTGATCTCTTTCTCGAAGTTGGACCTACCTAACTGAATAGTTTGTCCCAGGAAAACATAATCGTCAACAACTTCGAGCGCAGAGTTTTCGATCATTACAGGAGTAGGTACAACATGGGCATTTGACATGATCTTCGTTTTGTCCATGTTCATCTTCAGACCAACTCGTTCGGAGGCTCTGCTAAGATCATCGAGCATTCGACTGATCTCCTCCATAGTCTCCGCCATGATGACTATATCATCGGCAAACCGAAGGTGACTGATGTACTCGCCGTTTATATTGATGCCTAGCCCTTTCCAGTCCAGAACCTTGAAAACACCTTCCAGTGCAGCGGTGAACAGTTTCGGAGATATAACGTCTCCCTGCCTCACACCTCGCTGCAGTAGTATAGGTTTCGAGTTCTGGTCCTGTAGTCGGACTGACATAGTGGCGTTTTTGTACAAGCATTTCAGCACTTCGATGTACCGGTAGTCTACTTGGCATCGCTGAAGAGACTGCAGTACAGCCCAAGTCTCGATCGAATCAAAGGCTTTCTCGTAGTCCACGTACGCCAAGCAGAGGGGCAGGTTATACTCTTCAGTCTTCTGTATAACTTGCCGAAGCGTATGTATGTGGTCTACGGTGCTAAAGCCTTTTCGGAAACCGGCCTGTTCGGGAGGCTGGAAATCGTCAACCTGCGCGCGAGACGGTTCATAATGACTCTCGAAAACAGCTTGTAGACATAGCTAAGAAGAGAAATGGGCCTATAGTTCTTCAACAGGGCATTATCGCCCTTTCTGAAGAAAAGCACCACTAGACTTATGTTCCATGCCTGCGGCGTTTTACTCTCGAGTATGACGGGATTGAACAGCCTCTGAAGGGCCTTCCGGACCGGTTTTCCATCCGCCTTCAGAAGCTCGGCCGTAATCCCATCATCACCGGGCGCCTTGTTGTTCTTTAGCTGCTTGAGAGCCATACTAATCTATACAGGCTGACGTCCGGAATATCTTCCGTATAGTGCCGGGTCAATCTAGCTCTTGGGTCTTTAGCCAGATTTGTAGCGGGTCTTCGTGTCGATGTGTATAACTGTCCATAGAACTTCTCGACCTCTCTCAGAAGCTCAGGCTTGGACGATACGATTCTGCCATCTTCAGTCTTCAGCTTTGATAGCTGGCCAGAAAACCGATCGGAGCAAAAAAAATATCAGCTGTTGCATACATTTGAGTCGCGAACTCGCGTGTCGAAATTGCAGTTTAGTATGGAACAGCAGATTTTTTATTTGCTTCGATCGGTTTGCTCCCATAGTAAAAGTTGTTCAGTTTGATGCGTAGACTCTTAGTTTAAAAGGAAGCTAATGATATCAATTCCAGCCTGTATAAGAGCAATCTCGAAGATAGACTTAGAATGTTCACTTACCTACATACACTGAATAAATAAAACAAAAGTCCGTAGACCGCGGCGATTTGACCGCATCTTTATAAAGAGCCTGACAAACGTACCGGCTATCAATTCTATTGGCAATTTCGACCACACAATGTAGAGGTAACCAGAATGTGAGTTGGAACTGTACGTTAGGGAATCATTTCAGATATTGACTGATACGAAAAGTATCGTGATATTGATATAGGATATTTTTAAATATAAATAGAATATATATTCTTTTGAACATGCCGAAATTCATCAGTTCATTTTATATGCCAATGTATTTTTTTTAAACTTGCATTTTTTCTTGTGTAAAACCACCAGCCGTCTGTCATATTAACAGCCTATAATGAGCTGCCCTCAAACGTGTGCGTTACATTTTTTTATTTCTAAACAATCAATCAAAATTTCCAAAAAAACAAGAATGTTACATTGTAATTCTGATTGGCTTTCAATTTATCGAAACATTACGGATTATTATGTTTTATGCTTGTAGCTAAAATCGTTAAAATTGTTGTGTGTTTATGTGGCCACTTTTGGCGGTTTTAAAGATAATAACTACAAACATTATACCGATAAATTGAAAATCAGCCATGACTACAATTTGACATTCTTGTTTTTTGGAAATATTGTTTAATTGTTGATAAATAAAAAAAATACGATTGGAGACAGCACAATAGGCTCGGTGAAGGGCATGTTCTCCACTTCTGGATAAGTTCTTGCTATCAAGCTATAAATAACTTATCTGAAGTGGTAAAACGGCTCAAAATGTTGTTTGGCACGGTTAGTGATTCGTTTCGATCGAAGTTTCCAACACTGTTTCCGCAGATGTCATTCAGTTTATTGACGTGCATTGTAGAAGCTACGTGCGTTTCAAACCTCCGATAAATTTTTGTTCAAATACAAAAACATTTTAGGTAAAATTTTTCAATGGAAAAACATTTTATGCTTAGGTAACGGCTTTTTTGGTGATACAGTCTTTGAAAGTAGCATGTTTGGTATTTAAACTAATGTTGAACCCGTTTTTACTGTCTTTTACCTATAATTATAATTGTTCAAGTTTCAGTGATCGTGGTCAGTATTAATAATTATTTAATAACGTCATTATCATCACCCTATATTATAACTATAAGTCACTGCAGAGCTTTCTTTCTCCAGAATGCCTTATAGATATGGGTTGACTTGTATTTAAAGCTACCTCTATACTCTATAGGCGTCTTACTTTGCTCAATAAGCCCGCCATATTATTTTAATGACTTCATCTACAGGGTGAAATTGATATCATTAGCATCCTTTTAATCTAAGAGTGTACCCATAGAACTGAACAACTTTTACTATGGGAGCTAACCGATCGAAACAAAAAAAAGTATGCTGTTGCATACATTTGAGTCGCGAACATTTAATTGGTATGGAACAGCAGATTTGTTATTTGCTCCGATCGATTTGCTCCCTTGGTAAAAGTTGTTCAATTTGATGGGTAGACTCTTAGTTTAAAATGATGTTAATGATATCAATTTCTCCCTGTATAAACAAATGCTAATAAAGTATCAAAGCCTCGTATACAGAAATATCTACGTCGCAGCTATAAGAAAATCGTCTTACGAGTACAGAATGGATACACAGTACATTATTTTACTGTGTCTTTACGATTATTACCCCCGGATGTTATTTAAGGACAAAGGGTTCATTTTACTGTACTTTTATGTTTACAGTTACTGCTCATGTGAAGTTGACTTTATTTGATAAATATCTTTTGTCCACGACTTCGTCCACGTGGACTTGTCATTTGTCGTCATTTTGCGATCCAATCATTTTCCTACCTCGTTATTTTGCGACCCCGCTATATTGCGACGTCCATGTTGTGTTATGGAACGTATTCTGATATCTAGATCATCAATTTTCCCTGTGCTAAGCCAGGCCATTTCTAACTCTTTAAAGCGATCGAGTCAAAACCATCCACCCAAATGTATATGTTAAATATTTTAGCGGCTGTAAAGATTTGGATGAAATTTCGTATTTAGATAGATAATTTCAAATAATATTGATTTTTAAACATTTCGTTCTCTGGGTAGTGGGCTCGGTGGCGAAATTGGATAACGCAGTTCCCCGGTTTGGAAGAGTGCGTGTTCAAGTCCCGAACGAGACAAGTTTTTCAATCTTTAATTTGATTCGAAATAGCACAACATGGCTGTAACATGTTTAAACCGGAACCATTAAGTGACAAAAGGACTATCTTAAAACATATTTAAAAAAAAATTCGCTACGCAACATAGAAATCAAAATTTTGTGTCCCAGAAGGATTTTAAATTATTAATATTACTACCAATACACTAATTTGACTTAGATTTAACAATATACATTATTTTTGAGTAATGAAATAGGCAATGAAATTTAAAAAATGAGGTATTTATAATAATAAATAATAGATATTGGATATCTATCCAACCAGAAAAACAGCTTCATACAAGCTCGCAGTGACCAGTAGCTTGCCAGAGCTGTTGCTCATTCTCGTGAATACTAGTACGTTCACATATTGCAGCACGCTTTGCATGTAGGGTTGTACTGGCCGCCGCCGCCGCCGCTGCCGCCGCGTTCGCCGCGCCCCGTGAGCTTTTATGAAACTGTTTTTTCTGGGTGGATATCTGTTTTGTGACAAAACCGCCCATACAACCATTTAAAACCAGTTTTAAATGGTTGTATGGGCGCGTTCGATTCCACCAATTTTGCCACCCACAATTGCACTCTCATTACTTTACACTGATTAGTAATAATTTAAGGGAAGAGATGAACACTGTTTGATGCGGAGCTATCACCAGTAACAACATTGACCTGAAATCTATATAATATTTCTATGAATAACAATCTATTTCTGCCGACGGTAAATATTACCGTCCCGTACCGTTCCTATTTTTTTGCAAGTTTATTGTTCAGTTGTTCAAATAAGTACAAAAGAAATAGTCGTTCCGGATGGACACTTATTATTATATATTTAAGGATATAGAATAGAACATAGCCCCAAAAATACCTATTGACCCGCTCTTGGAAAATATATTTACTTTTATTTACTTATCTTTTATCCAATACACACAGCCTAAAGTATAGTATATTTAACCATACTACAAAATTGCAAGCCGATTAAATAATAAATCAATGTTTTTCAAGTCAATGTCAAGAAAGGGTACTTTTAAGTTAGCAGTGTTTAATTTAACCCATTTAAATATCAGGATTCAGAGATGCGTCAAAGTGGCTAGTCTTACAAAAATACATACAAAAACACTACAAAAGAAAACACACACAAATCCCTTAGTCGCCTCGCCTCGTGCACAAGGTCAACTGATCTCGTTGAAGTCTAATTTGATATTTCTTGGAAACTGCAAGCAGAGAAATGTTACTAATTGTAATTCAATGGAATATCGTTTACTTTTGATGTTCAGTTTGAAATGATAAAAAATAAATCAAGTGAAAAAATAATTAAAACTCGATAATGAGCGAGCGGTCAAAATGTGTAGGTAGGTAGGTACTACAAAAACTGGCTGATAAACTTTTGAGCGATTCATAAATTGATTGAAGCATGTAAACGAAGCAGTTTCAGACGTAAGCTTTCTGAAACTTCATTTAAAAAATACGAGTCAAATAAGACACAGGTATTTTCGTTAAAAGACAAAAGAAACAGGGCAACGCGACACAAAATAAAAGGCTTACCTTAATGCGAATTTAAAGAAAAATATTTTCGTATAGACCCTAGATGAAGCCAAAGAGGAAACGTAGGTGTGTGTGGCGCCTACTTCTGAAAATGTTTATCAGACTTTTATTCATCGCACAGATTAAAAAAATGACCTTACACGTGTCGTCTTCTCAAACAGAATGCATCACTCTATCTCTTAACTTTACTTTCACAATATCATTAGGGGAGCAGACACAACTCTTAGCAACTCTTACCGCCAGTTGCACGTACGTTCATTGAAGATAATCCTCCATTAAATCTCTTGCTTGCTTTTATTATGTCAACAAAACAAAAACTGACAGCGTGAGATTTAATGGAGGTTTATCTTTAATGAACGTACGTGCAACTGGCAGTAAATAAAATTGTACTAAACATAACAAGTGACGTTATCAACATTTAATTACTTTTTGTAGTAATTCCTGTTATTAAAAATAGTATTCAAGTTAAAGAAGAACTGAAAATGGGAGTCAAACGTTTGTTTACGAAGATGATAAAACTAAAATATATATTATGCAGTTCGTTAGTTCGTTACCCTATCGTATCGTTCGTAAACCATCAAACTGAACAACTTTCACTATGAAGACAACTTCGAAAAAGATACAACTGTTGTCTCCGTAATAAAAGTTGTTCAGTTTGATGGCCTAAACGGCTCCTGGATTGGAACATGGAACTAACTTAAAAAACTACCTGGCAATGTTGAGTTAATGATTATTAACATTGTTGATTTACACCGCCTACCAATCTTCTTTCACTATTTCCTCTACCCTAAGGTTGTCTGGAAGAAATCGCTTCTTAGCGATAAGACCGCCTGTTTTTGTGCCTTTTGTATTTCCTGATTGTTTGCTCTCTGTGTACTCTGTTTTTTGTGTCAAATAAAGTATAATTGATTGATGATTTATTGATTTTAATTAATGACGATGAATTCATGACTTTTTCATTCTGTGTGATATGGATATACCTAGCGTATTTTTTAATTAGTAAGTAACATTATTAACTATCTTTCCATGATTGTTAATTTTAGTATTTGTTTAAATGAAAAAAAAATTCACTATGTACTTTTTATTCAAAAATCCCATACCTATCTATACTTATAAAAGATCTTCCATACTTATAAAAAACTTCCGTGACTGACTGACTGACAATGCACAGCCTAAACCACTGAAGATAGAAACATGAAAAGAGGATGTAAAGGGTAAGAGGAAGAAGTGCAGTAAGAAATGATTTTTTGATATTCTTATTTCACGCGGACGAAATCGCGGGGGACAAGTGTGTAGAGGTTTATACTGTATCTTCCTTTTTTTAGTGTCATCCCTGATACGACCCGTATTATTTGTTTTTACGACTTTTTCCCGTTAAAGGGATAACCAACAAAAAGGTCAAGCCTAACTCCTAAACAATTTCTACAGGCCAAATAAATAAATGGTATTTAATTAAATCGAAATTTATGAGTTTTGAACAAACTCCGCAATGAAGCTGGTTGGTTTATTCTGGTTTTAGAACTTGTAGAAAGATAAACTGATGTTTGCTTTCTGAATCAATATACATTTTAGTACATTAATTTCCACTATCGCTTTATTTTGTACCTCTATCACTGCTTCCTGGGTTGGAACCTTCACATGGCCAACCTTGCTGGCACTCCAACGGAACGACTTCTAGTTCGAAAAATAATTGAAGCAAAATGGGCGTGTGATAGCTTATATTACTGCCTGATGCGAGAGAAAGAGATGGGGCGGCGCGCGCGCCTGAAACGACGCAAGCGTAAAACTTCCAAGCGATTATAAATAAAAACTGAGGCTACTTTGGTTTGTTTTTCAATCGAGAAAATGTGTCTTAATCGTGTTTTGGCTCTTGTCAAAACTTCAATTATATGTTCAAGGGTTCATATTTCAGGTTCAAGGGTTCAGGTCGTAAGGGTAAACTAGATCATTTTAAGGTAGTAATAAAAAAAATAGTGTACAAAAATTAATTTAAAAAAATTCAAAAGTCATTTAATGCCAATGACGTTTGACAAATAGACGCGTCATACGCTAACATCACTGCACTTTAAAATGCCGCGATAAAGTGACGTGTAGTCCGTACACTAGACGGCGCGTGACTGTGTGAAAGCCGGGCAATTACCTTGTTTTTTTGTTGCCATTTTGGAGCGCGGGCAACGCATCTAAAGCCTGACCAGAAAAATAAAAAACCTGTTTTGAGGGCGCTATAATCGACTATAACCTTTAATCACTATGTTTCAAATACAAAAAATAGTTCCAATGATTTTCCGCAACATGGCGAGGTTTTTTATTTTCCTGGTCGGGCTTTACATATATGTATATATATATATAGTTAATGCCTCAATTTTTTCATAAAATCTAAGTACAAAAAAAGTGGTATTACACAATGGAGACAACAGGTCGAGGCTCAGCGTGTGCTGGCACGGGGTTGAACCCGCGCAGCGCTGATTTTCAGCCCCTCCCTTCTCCCTAAGGTCTTGAGTGGGAGATGAGTAAATGAAGGCAGATGAATAATACCTACAGATGCTCTAAACATCTGACGGCCCAATAGCACAGTCGGTAGTGAACCTGCCTACTGTGCCGAGGGTCGCGGGCTTGTCGCGGAGTAAGGGACAAATATTTCTATGATGCATATGAATATTTGTACCCGAGTCATGGATGTGTGTATCTATATAATTATTTATTCTATACCGTTGTCTAGTCATCATAATACAAGTCCAGGCTAGATTATGGCACTTTAAATGTGACTAGATAATTTTTGTGGCAATGTCCAAGATATTTATTTATTTTTATTTTATCTAAATCTTATATCGTGTACTTATACATACTTCTTACCTTTTTTTTTATCACGGATGGGTTTGCTCTTTACCTCAATCCAGTCCTCAGGACGAACATGGGGTCGAAGATGTCGCGAGCTTACCCAGAAGAAGCCTATTCACTCAAACTTTAAAGAAATTCGGGTTGTAAGCGCTCGGAAATACTGACGCAGGCAGGGCATTCCACTCCTTGGCTGTGCGCATTATAAAAGAATCGGAAAGGCGCTTGGTGCGGATATGTGGGATGTCAACCAAAAAAGGATGATAACCGATAGTAAAAAGGGGAAGGCGGGATGAGCTCATGTAGTTCTTGGGCACACTCACCGAAGTACAATCTGTAGAAGACCGGCAAGCAAGCTACTCTGCGGTGGTGAGCAAGGCTATGAAGCTTGGTCTTGGTTTAACAAAATACGTAAGTATACTATTGTCTATTTTGTGCCTGAAAGGTGCCTTTAGGTAAATACTTAAATTCAAATTAAGACATTATACAATCGCAAAAACAACCTCCCGCTTTATTATTCGCACACAACGCGTGGTAAATAATGTTTTATTGCACGAGGCGGAAGAAAGCTTGACATGTTCAATATGAAAGCAAGACGTGACCCATTACAATCGTGACAGATAAAAGGGAAGTCAAAAGAGCATTCCGGCAATTTGTTTATAAAAGAAAGTGTGCTGGCTGCCACAGAGCATTGAAAAATATTCCTGTTTCCGATAAATGTGAAAGAAACAATCAGGTATACGAAAGTTAAAAATAAATTTTAATTCAAAGTAGGATTCGTGAGGAAACTAAAAAAGTTGTGATACGTAATTGAAGTCTAATTTAAGTCTGACCAGAAAAATAAAATGTAAAGAAAAAAAATTATAACCTTTAATGACAATATTTCAAGTAGGTACACACATTAGTTTCAATGATTATCCACAACCATACTCCTGGCACCAACACCAAGGCGTAGTGGAAACTATAGAGGCGGATGATGATGATTCAAAGAAAATAGTACCTACTTAAATCCCGACGTGTTTTTCTATTTACATCCGCTTCGTAAGCTATAGAGAATAATTACATGGGTATATTATTATTTATTTTATTCTTTTTATTTCCTTTTTTTTAAATGAGCCGTAGAACACTACGGCTCAGATTCGTATTTTCTAATAATTATTTTGAAGGTCTATTTCGTATCTTCAATCCTCAGTATACAGGGTGTAAAATTAAATGGGAAACTTACTTAAAGTCGTGCTTCAGGCCATCAAACTGAACAACCTTCTCTATGGGACCAATATCGAGATCGCGAAAAAAAATCTGCTATCCCATAAATTTCAGTCGAGTTATGGGACAGCGGATTTTTTTTTCGATTTCAGTGTTCGTCCCATAGTAAAAGTTGTTCAGTTTGATGGTCTGTAGCACCCCTTTAAGCAAATGTTCCATTTAATTTTACACCTTGTATAATGTTGTGACCGACGAAATGCAATTTATGTCGTTCCTGTTGTCTTTGCGGTCCCCGAATCGGTAGTGTTCCTTGCTCCGTGTTATATGACGTTCTCTGTTATTTTTGTGATATAATAGCTGACTCGTATGTGAATAATAAATGATGTATGAGATTTATAGTATTTGTAACTTTGTAACCCTGAAGTAAACTTACGGCGGTCGGTGTTGTAAACAAAACTTTTATACAAATCGTTCATGCGGTAAAATATAACTCACTTTTGTTCCTGTTGTCCAAATATACCGGAGAAGGAGATGTAAATCTATACAGAGATAACCCTATCTATGTATAGATTTACATCTCCTTATTGAAATTATCTGAAGGACTTTATTTCTTATTTTATAAGTATTCATTTTACTATCTCATAATTAAGTAGATTTTTATTTGTGTGCACACTTATTTTACCCAAACATTTTTTTATTATTTTTTTTTTTTCATTTTTGTTGTTTTTTTTTTGTTTATGTAAGAAAAATCATCAAACCTACAATGTTGATATGGTATTTTCGAAATCCTACTACAGAATGAATTTTCGAAATTGTAATAAAAAGTAGGTCAAACGTTCGCTTTCTATATTCTAGAAAATAATTTAGTTTTCTGTATCAGTCAAATAGATGTATTCCAAAATGTTCTTGAAAAGTGTTATGCTTCATCGAACCCGAATTAAGAGAAATCGGTGAAATTTAGGTTGAATCTGTTTTACGCTACAATAATGTTTCGTGCAAATCATAAAATATTTTACGTCAAAATATCTAAAGGAAAGCCGATTATTCCGTGGTAGAAGAATTTTGCGATGTCGCATGGATGTCGCACACTGCTTCGCTAAACGAAGATCGTAAAATATTATAATAGAAAACATTAAAGTTTACTCCGAATTTAATAAATATATTATGGTTATGGACTCTGAGATTAAATTCTTGCTGCCAGTCTGGTGCACTGAAACAAATAAAAAGTCAATTTTTTTTCATAATGAACACTATATACAATAGACAGGGCATAACACATTTTAACATTAATTAAATTAATCAAAAGAATTTTAAAACTAAGACGTTGAAACAAGCACATATTTCAATTATACTTCAGTGCAATGCATACCATACAAGCACGTATCCAGCGGGGAGGGGAGGGGGGAGAATGATACCAAAGTCTGGCTACGTGCTTGTATACCAACTAATATATCTAATAAACCCTGCACAACCAATCTTCGATCAGTAATAAAGGAAAAAGACTAGATACAATCGACGCTCCAAAAATACCAGCGGAACAAAAATTATTTTCTTTGCCAAAAGTGCAATCAAACGAATATTTCAGTGCACTAATGTTACTTTGTGCGTTTTTCCCATTGACTTAGTACTATGGAAGCCGAGTCCAGTAAAAAATTCCTGAAAAAAGTGTCAGAGACTAAACTACACAGACCTAAGTAAGTGTATTATAACCAACTAAAAACATTGAAAATGCTGAAATAGTTGAAGTTTTGTTTTGTTGCTGATCAAAGCAAGACTGTCGCGTAATTGATTCTCTTTTTACGTTTTGGTGCTCTTTTTGTTCGGAAACTTTTGAGCGCGAACCCTACGTCCAGTAGTTGGTAAGTCAATGGTTTTTTCCTATAAAATTAGCAGCCTAAAAATAATATGTTCCAAACGTTTAGAATTTAGCATAGCTAGATAAAAAATAAAGAGAAAACAAACAATCTCAAAATAAAATGTTCAAATTATGTATTAAACTAGCGTTAACCCGCGACTTTGTCCGCACAAATTACATCATTAGCTATCAAACAAAAAAGTTTCATCAAAATCGGCTCAGTAGTTTTTGCGTGATGATCGTTCAAACAAACAAACAGACAGACAAAAATCCAAAAATTGCTGATATGGAATCAGGGACACCTAAAAACCATATCGTAACTTTTTTTTTGTTAATATCTTCAATGTACAGACACACTTCTGTTACGATTTTATAATAGTATAATAGATAGATATAGATGTGACATCATAAGTCTTTCAAAGACTTCATCGTAGCGTTTGTAGTTCGTAGCTCGTAGCCTCGTAGCAATTGTAGAGAACCGTAGCAATGCCTTCCGTGCTATCGGATTTTACGGATGTTCGCTAATTGGATCTGTTAGTATATCTATGGGTACATACATGTTATACATGTCTCATATATAATATAAAATATGCATGTCTTTGTATGTATACTTACGAATCTATCACTGAAGGGTAAAGTTGGTTGGGACAATGCAGGCTGAATCACCTGATTGTCTGAAAAGAAAGATGATTCGTGCTTCGGATGGCACGTTAAGCCGTTGGTCCTGCGGGTACTATCTCCGGTAGTAGTAGTCGTTACACTAAAAAACCACGTCAGATGCCGTAAGGTGGTTTAAAAAATCTGTCATCAGTAGTAGGCCTACCATGAGTTTTCACTTTACGTTACTATTGCAATGCCCTTTTTTTCCCGACACACACTTGGCCGTTTGTTTTCATAGCTTATGTTCATCACGAATAATGTAGCATTCTAATGGTAAAAGAATTATTCAGATCGGTCTAGTAATTTCGGAGCCTATTCAATACAAACAAACAAACAAAAAATCTTTTCCCATTCATAATATTAATAGTTTAGAAATTAATGTTTTTATATGATCTAAGGTGTAGAACACAACTATATTAAATACATTTCCACAAATATGAATGCATTTGTTATAATATTAAGCATACATTCATATTTGTTCTATATTAAGCATGCTAGAAAATTTTCTTCTAATTTCATATTCAGTTTATTTATTCAGAGACAACAAAAGCTGCATATAATATGAAGAAGAAACATTAAAAATTTACAATCATTACAAGTAGCAATAATAATAATTAGATTCATCAAACATGTCAAAACTTACATTACAGTTAAAAGAACAAACAAACAAACAAAATAATACAAATAAGAAAACTATTTCACAATAATTACAATGTCAGTGCTTTACAATGGTCAATATTAAATCTAATCTAAACTATTATAAAATTATAACAGAAGTGTACATTGAAGATATAAACAAAAAAAAAGTAACGATATGGTTTTTAGGTGTCCCTGATTCCATATCACCAATTTTTGGATATTTGTCTGGCTGTTTGTTTGTTTGTGTGTTTGTTTGTTTGAACTTTTTTTGTTTAATAGCTTATGATCTGACTTAAAATCTGGTATATAATTTGTGCGGACGTAGTCGCGGGTTATGAAATATATAATTTACAAGTTTCTATCGAGTACTGGGCCACACAGAGTGCGGCTGCAGAACGGGTGCAGACCGGCAACAGGCCGGCAGCTGTTGTAAACTATCTGTCTGTGTGGCCCAGCCTTAAATCTTTCCAGTCCAGTTTTTCGCAACAGACGGATAGCATTACCGGCAGCGTCCTTAAACTCTGTTCAAGTGCAAGTGTCCGGGCAGGAAGGGTAGAATCTGCAAAATTTATTACAATGGCCGATTACCAAAATAAGTTTATTGCGAAATAAATGCGACTCTAAATAACGGTGCTGCCAATGAATTTTAGATGCGAAACAGATTTAAAAGCAAAATTGTCTTCAAAGAAAATTAACGGACACAAATTTCCAGTGTTCTCAAAATCCTTCCTTTGTGACTCTGAAGTGTTTCGAAATTTGTGTGCATCGAGGTGTATTCTCTCAGAGTCATGAAATTCACGAAAATATCTCTTTGAATACATAAAACCAACGGAAACCAACTAACAAAGAACGGTTTGAAAATTATTACTTCGCACTTTACTTCGGGAATAATTTTGAATAACAACGATCAATTTCGTTCCAGTTCCGTTGCTTTGCTACCGGATTGTGTGTTGAAACTTGTTAGGCATTTCGAATAAAAAAAAAACCGCCTTAAAAAAACTAAAAAGTTAAAAAATAATATTGCAGCCGATGACTTTTTCGTTCGCATCATAAGAACATTAATTTGTTTTATCGTAGTCGCTGTCAAGCCGGTACGATTCGCGACAGGGCTTGCATTAGTTTTTTGGATTAGCTTCACACCGACTTCTATAAAACAAATTAATATTCTTATGATGCGAACGAAAAATTCATCGGCTGCAATATTATTTTTTAACTTTTTAGTTCTTTTGAAGGCGGTTTTAGTTTTTTGGTAAAATTTTGTTTATTTCACAATTTTCAGTGGTGAATTCATTGGTTCAACTTAATAGTAGTTAAAACATAAATTAACAAACGCACTAGCGGGCACTACTATTTTCAAAGGTTCCCCTCGATTTCTCTGGGATGCCATCATCAGATCCTGGTTTCCTTACCACCCTTGAAATAACTTCTTTCCAGCAAAAAAGAATCATGAAAATCTATTCGTAAACGACGAAGTAATCCGTGAACACACATTAAAATAAATATATATACGGTCGAATTGAGAAACCTCCTTCTTTTTTTTTTAAGTCGGTTAAAAATGTACCGGATGTTTTTTAACGTTCCCAAACATTCAGGGGTGATTCAGACCATCAAACTGAACATCTTATACTAGAGCAAACCTGAAATCGCAAAAAAAAATCTTCTGTTCCAATTCAAGTTTGCTTCTATAGTAATAGTTCTCCAGTTTGATGGTCTGAAACACCCCTTTAAGTTTACATCCTGTATATTTTTGAAAGCAGTTCTCAATGAAACATTTGAATACACTACCATTTCCAATTGAATGAGGCATGGCAGTAAGCATGAATAGAATCCCAGTAATGATTCTATCCGTGTCCTCCTTTCAATTATTTGAACAAAAAAAAAACTCTAGTGCATTTCAGTGTTTTGCTACAAAGATTCTCGACCTGGAAATGTATACATACTCGTACATACAGAAACTCACAAATGTTACTGATCAGAAATATTGCTACAACTTGTTTCGAGTTATCTGTCGATAAACTTATTTTTGTTTTTCCGATAATGATTAAGGGGCCACCGTGCTCCGGTACTGCCCTCAATCGTTTTTTTCATTTCTCCAAAAGCGAAACTAAAAATAAGAATTTTATTTTAATATAAATTGTGTTTTCTCCTGACGTTGCGATCGTAGCGATCGCACGTGGCGATCAGTCAACTGTGAAAACCTTGTTACCTCACGAACCGATATGAATAAACCAGCCAACTGTTAAACTTTCACACGACAGTCTAGTAAATTCTTGTAATTCACATGAGTTTCTGTCGAGAATAAAGTTACAGCCTGTAGGATCTAGTGCAGGGCAAAGGCCTCTTCTTACAAATTAGTAGATCGGCGAAATTACAAAAAATAGCTTTAATACGATTTTGGCACATGTCATCTCGGATATAATGATACCAATGCATTCAGTATGACCTCCTGAACACTACCCAACTAACAATTTTGTCGTATAGGTTTCATCTACGAATAAGAATAATTTAACCTATAGAGGAATAACTCTAAACAAAATCAACATAAATTGAAAAATTACATGTTATTGAGTTTTGGCGGCAAGGTACAGATACATTCTATGTACCTTACATAGGTACATAGAATGTATCTGTACCTTGCCGCCAAAACTCAATAACATGTAATTTTTCAATTTATGTTGATTTTGTTTAGAGTTATTCCTCTATAGGTTAAATTATTCTTATTCGTAGATGAAATTACAGCAATATAACTTTTATAACTTATAAAATACCTAGTCATATAAATGATAATGCCTAATACGGCCAAATTACAAATATTTATATGGCATAGTATAACATTTTCATTACTTGGTCGAACAAATTATTAATTTGAAAACATCCAAAAATGCCACAATTCAGAGTTGACTTTGAACCGCTGTAGATTGAAAACGACGTGTATTCCAAACGTGTAATCCAACGATTTTTGTAAAAGTAGATTGTTAACCAAGGGATGAAAGTCACCCATTACATACGAGATGTTTGGCGCCCCGAACGAATGTGAATGGCGCCCATATTTCGAGTGTGAAATGGGTGTCTTTCACCCGAGTTAAACACTCTGCTTTTCATTTCGAATACGAAGAAAGTAAACCAAAGCCAGATATAATATGCAAAATCATTTTCTGAATTGCTTGACTAATTAATTTTAGACTAGGTACGTTTCAAAACGTTCACTCACGTTTTAAATCACTCGGGGTGCCAATGCTAAAGAGAAATAGCATACGAAGATACATGTATGCTAGAGTGAGACAGATAGACTTCCAGAGTGATTTTTACGCGTTTAAAAACGGATCCATACTAAAAAATTACCAACATCTCGCTGTAAAGACCTTTTTTGCTTATAATTTAAGCAAAAGTAATGACAAAAAAATATTGTTATTTAAATTAACTTTTATCATAATTCAAATATATTGATCATAATAGTCATAAAAAAATAAGAATTACTATAATTTTATCGAAATGTGGTTGTATAGGTTTCTGCCTTTGCTCATAATAGACGTAGATTTTTTTTAAATTACTTTTCCGCCCTAGGGAAGAAAAGTATCACTTTCAACCCGCTTCTTAGATAAACAATGAAATTCTTTCAGAGTATGAGAGATGAAAAATATATTTCAAATGACCCAGAATATCCTTAATAATGGCATCAAAAAATAAATATCCAGAAATATTAGCAAAAAAAAAAGAATTCGAAAAACTCTGCTTCTCGAAGTACGGAAACGCACGGTCACCCATTCAAAGAGTAACTGGACCTGACGCTTCTTAACTTCGGTGATCGTTTCCAATAATAAAGCTCCACTAGGCCAACGAGTTCCTCTCGAGAATATTGTGAGATAAAAATCAATAGTAGCACGATGGTTTATTTAAAAGACATAAAACGGTACCTAATAATCTAATTACTTTATTTAAGTGTAGCTTGATAGAATAAGCCAGATCTTGGGAAAACATTTTATTTCCTCATTCAAACGATACTTCTTCGTATTAAGTATAAAATGTAGATATCTTAAATACATACGAACAATCAAGTTTCTGTATGAGCCTTGAAATTTTAACCTTTTTTAATTAACCGTAGACGTAGACCTTAGTGTTTGGGTATTCAATTGGATACTTTTACCCATAGCTGAGAAAAGGTATATTGACAGAACGCAAAATTATGCGTTCCATAGTTTTACAAGAGTCAATTATTATGACGTAATGATTTTTAACATTTAAAAAGCTGATATAAAAATTGACATTCATTATGTAGGCATTGAACAATTTTTGAAAGCAGTTTTCAATGAAACGTTTGAATACCATTTCCAATTTAATGAGGCTTGGTAGTACCTATGCATGAATAGAATCCCAGTAATGACCCTGTCCGTGTCCTCCTTTAAGACTCCTTTCAATTATTTGAACATAAAAAAACTCCAGTGCGTTTCAGTGCTTTGCTACAAAGATTCTCGACCTGGAGTGCGATTTTTGAATCTCATTCGCTGAGCTCAGCAGTTGAAAATGACAATATTACTATGGAGATATGCATCTTTCTACTGCTGATTTGACTTTAAAAAATCATACTCAAGGAGTGCGATTTTTGAAAGTCAAATCAGCAGTAGAAAGATGCATATCTCCATACATTTTCAACTGCTGAGTTAAACGAATGAGTTTCAAAAATCGCACTCCTGGAAAATGTATACATACTCGTACATACAGAAACTCACGAATGTTTCTGATCAGAAATATTGCTGCCACTTGTTTCGGGTTATCAGTCGTTAAACTTGTTTTTGTTTCTCCGATAATAATTAAGGGGCCACCGTGCTCCGGTGCTGCCCTCAAACGTTATTTTTTAATTACTTAAGAATTATAGAACATTTGAAAAAAACAGAACATCACATTGTAATCTTTGCTGATTTTCTATTTGTCGGGTCATTACATTACCGACTTTTTTTTATAGTTTGTAGTTATTATCCAAAAGCTACTTTTGGTGGTTTAAAATATAACTAGACACAAATATAAAACATAGGCATCCGTAACATTCTTGTTTTTTTTGGAAATGCATAATAAATTGTTTAGAAATTAAAAAAATACGATTGAGGGCAGCACTGGAGGCTCGGTACCCTCTTATGAGATGTTACTGTATAGCATCATCAGCATCAGCTTATACTTATAATTATTTATTATTTCGAAGTTGGACTTAGTCCTTTACTTTTTTCGTCAGCAGAGCTACAAAATAAGAGTAGATCAAACAAAAAAAAGAATTACAAAAAGTACGTAATGTGACAGTAAATTTGAAATGAAAGTAATAAATCGAGTCACCGTGTTGAAAATGGCGAGTATTTGCTGACGCGACAAGATTTTGCACTTTACGCAAAAAATATTGTCGCTCTTTAAATGCTGGACTGTTAAATTGGCCACCTGGAGCAAACTTGGCATAAAGTTCGTTTGAAAAATTTTAATAAAAGAATTGAGTAATATTTTCGGCATTGAGTTTCATAAAATGAGCTATCTTTTCTTATTTCCTGAGATGCTTCAGAAAAAATAATGTATACAGAGTGTAACAAAAGCAAAACACCATGGTAAAAATTTAAAGGGGTGGTGTAGACCGTTAAGGTGGTTTCAGTCTATACAAAAGTTTGACGCACACTACGCGCAGACGGAATTAATAAAAGTAATATTTTATATATGGGAAAATAGTTTAGAAAATCTAGTTGCCGCGTCACAAATAACATTGGCAATTTACAATATAATTACGAAGATATAAAGCTTTTAGAATGTTGTATGGAAAATTTCAAAGCTTCTTCATAATTATTTTATAAATTGCTAATGTTATTTGTGACGCGGCATCTAGATTTTCTAAACTATTTTTTCATATATACAAACTTACTTATATTAATACCGTCTACGCGTATTGTGCGTCAAAGTTTTGTATAAAATTGACCCCTCTGCAACCGCCTTAAACTGGAAAACTTTCAATGGGTATAGAACCAAAAAAAAAAAAGAAAAAAAATCATATTGTGATGGAATGTGTACGGAACGAGGACCTGAGATTGGAGATTGTAGCCCGTGATCAGAGGCAAAGAGAAGTTGGAGGATGTGATGCTGTCTTGGCGTTCCCGCTGGACGTTACCACAGCTATTCTAAAATTAACATAACATACCTTTGTTTCTGTAAGTGAAAGTTGCGAAAGGTAAAGTCGTGATAAGTAGACCTTGACACTCGCCTCCAAGAAAACTGCTAATTGCTTTGTTTAATACATATTGTAAATCGAATCTACCAAAAAATAAGCATTATTTTTGAATTCTCAATCAAAAAGGTAAACCATGTTTTTCTTGTTCGCACCGCACAACAATGGAGTGGATCGCCCTCCCTCCAACTGGTGTTCTCGTCACATAGAATGCAAAATAAAGTGAATAAGCAAGCTTTTTACCATCAGGCGAGTCTTTGATAAAACGCAAACCCATGAAACAAAAAAAAAACATTCAAGAATTTCTTTTTGAATATTTTTTCTACAAACACCGCCTCCCTTTCTTCTTTCACTGTTTCTTCTACCCTAAGGTTGTCTGGAAGAAATCACATCTTAGCGATAAGACCTCCTTATTTTGTCCCCCTTGTATTTTATTTTCTCTGTATTTTTATACTGTTTAGGTTTTGGTGTAAAATAAAGTAAATTTGATTTGATTGATTTTGAATTTCTCGTATACAATTGCGTTTTAAATTCTACCTGCTTGTCTGTTTCACTAGATTCTACGAATGAATGTTCATGTAATAGACCTATATGTCGCTTTATAGTTTAAACCCTAGTCCTAATGATGAGAAGCCCATTGTTTGGAACAGATCGATTGGAAACGTACCTCCGATTAGTAAACGTATCATCAAAGCGAAATGGGCTGCTTAATGCTCACATTACTTACGTCAGGTGCACGTATTGTAGCCCAGTCATTTTACGGTTTGAGCCGGGACTAATTAATAATTGATCTTTTTTTTTCGGTATAGTATTTTGAGCCTAGAAATATACCAAAATAAAAAAAACAAGTCAGCAACATCCCCAAATATAAATTTAGTATCTATCTCGTTCTACAAAGCCTGATGTAGAATTTTTTTGCACATTTTTAAGGCTTTACTATTAAACATACTTCATACATGGTGTTAATATTTTTGTCAACTTAGAAGGCTTTGAAAAATACATTAATATTTTTCTAATGAATACATCATTTTTTAAATTTCAATGACTATTTTATTCATAAAATTATATCAAAAATAATTTATATTGTTAAATCTAATTAAAATGAGTGCATTAGTATTAATTTTTTTTTAAGTTAGAACTCTTCTGGGAGATACAATTTTGATTTTCTATGTTGTGTAGTAATTTTTTTTAATTGGTTTTCAGATAGTCTTTTTGTCACTAAACGGTGCTGGTTACAGTTTAAAAGTCCCATTCCTAATTACTCCCCACCACTCCTAACAAAACTCCCTAAAATGACTGGGCTATTGTTCAACCATTCGTGGGTTCATTACGTCCTTAATTGAAATCTGTAGATTATTGAAAGCCCGATTCTCTAGTAACTAGACAATATACGAATTCCTGTCTGAAATTAAAAAAAATTGCAAGCGTGCGTGTGCTCTTATGTTAAATCAAATGATTACCTTCTATTCTTCTGTTGTCTTTGATCTTGAAGCAAAGGCAAGATTGCCTGGTTTTCTTACTATACATATTATATTGTATTCTATACAATATACAGACAGTAATAGTATTGTATTCAACGTGTTAAGGTGTTTGCAGAGGGGTCAATTTTATACAAAACTTTGACGCACAATACGCGTAGACGGTATTAATATAAGTAACTTTGTATATATGGAAAAATTGTTTAGAAAATCTAGATGCCGCGTCACAAATAACATTTGCAATTTATAAAATAATTACGAATATATAAAGCTTTGAAATTTTTCATACAAAATTTTAAAAGCTTTATATCTTCGTCAAACTTTTGTATGGACTGAAACCACTTTAATGAATAAGCGCAAAACCTCATACACCCCAACTGGTTTATAACAAAATAATTCGATTGGAACAATAATTTCATTATTTTTATAGTTAAAATTTAAAGTTATTCGCATTTTAAGTTTTGAGGCAATAATTATTTGTTATCATTTCAGCAATGAATGAAAGCGCTAGCGTGCTCATGGATACATTTTAATAATCTTGTTTTGGTAGTAAGTAGGGTGAGTGTGCTCGTGCGGTGGGTTGACATCAAAGAGATTTTACATAATAGCGAGTCAATATTGAATTTCTTTGGTTGACATTGACATCGGGTTCAATAAATTTTTAATTTTACAAACAAATTATTTAATATTTTGATAAAATTACCTATGTTGAAACCACGATAATCTGATTCTGCTCTCGATTCTAAATAAATTACTTTCTAGTTTCGCGTTAATTCATGAACACGTTGTATATTACGGCTGCTCTAAAATAAAACACGGAATACGCCATTGAACATTTTACGGCAGAGCCACTTTCAAGCATTTATTTAACTATCAATCACTTACTGTACACGATAAACTAAATTATTTGTGTCTCTTAATATATTTCCCAAATGTATAAAATTACATTTGAAACATCAAATTGTAAAAAGGGGCAAAAAAATTTCAAATGGCGTATTCCGTGTTTTATTTTGAAGCAGCCGATTATAGGGTTGCCACTTGCCACTTCTTGATTCAAGGGTTACTTACCATTACCAGTAAAAATTGTTTTTACGGGAGGCAAATACAACAAACATAGGCAACCATTTCGATGGCTTCTCCATAGTCTTTTTCATATTTTTATTTTGTCGCAGAACACACAGTATTTTGCAGACAACAGATAACTGGATATTTTCCCTTGCATTCTCTGAAAAAATAATTCAGTATTTTTTTTATATTTCACGGAACTAATGGGAACATAAACATATTTAATTTGGACACAGTTTCCATGACACATGGAAAAAACTCAATAGTACCGCCACAGGATAGTTCACTCAACCTGATTTTTCGAATTTCGAACGCGCGTTTCAGGAATCAGCTCCCCACGATGGGGGCTGTCAAACGTTCCTGAGCTGTGGAGTGAGACAGGCCTGGTACTGGTACCGCGACGTTATTTCCACCAAGGAACTACTGGGAATAAACTCAATTTCGCCACAATTTTGTTTGGAAAAAATATAATCGAGTTCCAATAGTAGGGGACGAAGGTAGTAATAGCCAGTTAAGTAATAAACTCACTTCGTTACCTCCATAAACATTGAGCTCGTTATCTGCAGGTAAAGATGGCCGCGTTTAGCGACTCCGTAATTGTTTCTATTACCGACAGAAATTGGTTTATGAAATCGTTTCTCATTGCTATTTTAAAGTGATATAATAAAGTGTGGTCGTCTCGTGGTAAATAGCATCATCTTCCGTGCTAGAAGCGATCCAGCATGGCTAGCATGCCACCCACGACAAAGCATTTAAACGAGAAAAATATCATGCGCGCTCTTTCTGACATACGTAAAATAATAAAGATGGAGGCACAATTCGATTTTTGTCGTATTCTCGGGGGTGGCATGCGAGGCCCATAGGCACACTAATACTAAGGTAAGTAGTTTTGTTAGGGACTATCAGTCTTCAATATCTTAGCTGTAGAGTAGTGTATCAACGTACGATTCGTATCACCACTAAATTTATGTGAACAAATACATTGTGCTAAGGAGACCTGTAGGCCTCGCATGCCACCTCCAAGAAAACGATAAAAATCGAGATGTCTTTCGCTTCCATCATTATTATTGTACGTATGCCAGAGAAAGGGTGCATGACGTTTTTCTCGTTCAAACGCTTTATCGTAGGTGGCATGCTAGCCGTGCTGCATTATACTTAATATCGTGGCTGCAGTGTATCTACTGTTGGGATCAGCACCTGTCACATTGGACAGAGTTTAAGCAACAGATTTTATAATTCAAGTTAATTGATAATTTCTCTGACGACTCAAACCTCGTAGAATATAATATAGTAAGTAGGTACTTTTGATGGATTTTTTATATTTTTTCTCGATTTTGGCTTAATAGTGAAAGTTGTTCAGTTTGATAGGGTGTTTTGTTACACCCTGTATAATTAAGATAGGAGAATATTTATTTGGGCACTGCCAGTGGCGGACTAAGCCAGTCGGAGGCCCGGGGCGGCAAAACTAAATGAGGCCCCCCGGCCGGTCCAAAAATTTATACCTAAAATTTTTTCGAGATTCTCCATGAACGTAGATAGCAATAATTATTTCTCAGAGAGTTTCAGGTCCAGGTTTCTCGAGCTCTAAGTTATAGATTCGTAAGTATACATACATACAACAAACACAAAATGCATATTTTATACATGTATTTATGTATAATATACTAACAGATCCAATTAGCAGACATCCGTAAAATCCAGTAGCACGGAAGACATACTACGGTTCTCTAAGAGCGGTTGCTACGAGGCTACGAGCTACGAACTACAAACGCTACGATGAAGTCTTTGAAAGACTTATGATGTCACATTTAATATATAATTTGAACATTAAATTTTCGTTTGAGATCATTTGTTCTTTCCCTTTATTTTTTATGTAGCTATTTTAAATTTTAAACGTTTGATATATACTAATTTTAGGCTGCTAATTTTATCTTATTAGGATCACACCGATTCGGTGTGCGGTTTTTTATAGAAACTGAAATCTTTACGGTCAACGTTTGTATTGCGGAGTAGTGTGTGATCCACCTTAAGGGCCTATGTCGAAAAATAATTGAAGCGAAATGGGCGTGTGATAGCTTATATTACTGTCTGATGCGAGAGAAAGAGATGGGGCGGCGCGCGCGACTGAAACGACGCAAGCATAAAACACACTTTATTTAATTGTGATTGTACTATTTATGTAAGTTCAATTCTGCTCTAATAAAAATTTGTAAAATATCAATCTCCTTTTTTTAAATGAAGTCACGTGTTTCTATTATTTACCGTTTAGCAGTTCCAAGCGTTTATAAATAAAAACGGAGGTTACTTTGGCTTGTTTTTCTATCGAGAAAATGTGTCTTAATCGTGTTTTGGCCCTAATCAAAACTTCAATTATATGTTCAATTTACACATATCCGCAATTCATACTCCTACTGTTAGTACTTCATGATATATGACGCTTTGAAGAATCCTGTTTTTTTCACATATCCTCTTAACGGACAATTTCTGACGAATAAAACTCGAATGAAAATAGCAGCATAAAGAAATTTCATATCAGTACCCACATAAATTTTTTTAAATGTATATAAATGTTATTAATATAGCATTTTGCTTGTGCTTGTAAATTGCCAAATAAAATCGTCCCCTATAAAACGCATGGGCGTAACTGACCTTTAAATAAATGTTTTATGAATATCCGACTCCTTTTTAGAATTGAAGTAATCTGCTTCATCATCACTACATAGTATAAAACAAAGTCGCTTCCCGCTGTCTGTCTGTCTGTCCATATGTATGCTTAGATCTGTTATGTACGGAGTAAATGAAAGACAATGTTGCTACTGATTTAATAATAATTTTGGAGGTAATACCATTCCCGAATATACCGAGTTACCCACATACATCACACCCTTACACTTATTTAACTACTACACAATATAGCAATGTTAAGGTCCAAAGTAACTCTGACGTTTTCTTAGATCACTAGAAATGTACACAAACAAAATATAAATATAGACAAATTTAAACATCATCAACACTTTTATTGTTAGTGCCACACCACAATGCAATTCATACATTTGTTTAACTCTAATTAATTTAAGCAAGTAGTTCATTATATTTATCTTAGTAATTTCTTAGTATATCAACCTATCGTAACTATATTTTACATCGTATACATCAACTATATACTATCATTAATTCATTAGGTCAGTAGGTAGGTAGGTACCGTAGATCGAATTTACCTTCACATTCGGTAACCAGTGGATAATACGTACATCCACAGCTAAAGAAGGTTGTACAGATAGGTATAGTAAATTGCGCAATCTTAATCGATCTCGAAACCGTAGCGTTTAACGGGCTTTGGGACTCTCTTGCCTACCGTGGGCGTGAGCAAGGGCTGTTCTGGACTTTTAAGTTCCCTTCCCACATTTCCCCCCACTAACTCTCGCTCGCTCCCTTTGGGCGGCGAGACCGCGCCGACGACGGTGGTGATCGGGCGCGGTGGCGTCCCCGCCATCAGTGCGGGCCGCGGGCCCGCGTCAGTGTCGGCGGCCCCACGGCGCTCGCACGCAGCGCCCGCCATGCCCGGTGCGGCACCACCACACCCGCGCGACTGATCGCAATGGGTGGCGCCCCCCGCTTCATCGTCTGCGTTTACTGGTGGACAGACGTTTGAGTTTCTTAGCCGCCGCTTCATTTGATCAATATGTCGGTGATGCGTATAACCGTCAATTGATACAACCGTATAATCAATTTTTGTAAACAGTTCCCCTCCCGATAAGTTTGCAAATAACTCCTCAACTCTAGGGAGTGGGTACCTGTCTACCATTAATACCGGATTAAGAGTTACTTTGAAGTCGGCACAAACCCTCAAACCTCCATCCTTCTTAATGACGGGCTCGATGATGCCACACCGCAGCATGGCGTCCAGCTCGGCGTCGACGCGGTCCTGCAGTGCGAAGGGTAGCGGCTGCGCGCGCCGGAACACCGGCGTCGCGCCCTCCCGCACGCGCAGCGTCGCACACCCACCGGTGTAGCATCCCAGAGTCCCGTCAAATACGTCTTTATATCTGTCGAGGATTACGTTTACTTTGTTATTGCTAGGATTCACGCTATGAACGTTAGAATTCCTGACAGTGCTAGGCCTAATAATGGGTATCTTAATCGCTAGTTCCGCTAACCATTGTCTGCCCAGTAAGTTAGTTTCCCCTTTTGCGATAACATATAAATCGAGCCGTTTGCACAGTGAGTCGTACCTGACTAACGGGGTAATGACTCCTAAAGGTTTTATTTTTGTACCATCATAGAATTTAAAAATTGTGCTCGTGTTCTGAAGTGTCTCACTGCTAAAATACATATCAAATGTTTTTTTGCTAATGAATGAACTAGCGGCACCCGTGTCCACCTCCATTATTAACTGCCGTTAACATAAACGGGTAGACTAACCGGCTTGTAGTGTCCCAGCGCCATTCTATAGAACGCTTCCTCGTCTTCCGACTCGCACTCATTACCGTCGTTTTCGCCGTCCGCAATAAAGTTATTTTGCTGTCGACCATTTCGACGGCCTTTGGACGCCGTCTGGTTTCCGTGCGACCACCTGGGACACACACGCCGCAGGTGCCCCGTCGCCTGGCATAGACTGCATACGTAGTTTCTTTTACAGTTATGCACATCGTGATTGTTCGCTCCGCACGCACTGCACAATTTATTCGCACGACCTTTGTTTCCGGCGGCCGCACGCGCATTAGAACCTGTTTCTGTTTACCTGCGCTGCTGTGGTTGCGGGCGGCTCCCGCTCGCGCGCCCTCCGCCCCCTCCGCCAGTCGCCATGCGATGCACCTCCCCCGCGGATTCCCGGCTCGCCTTAGTTCCTTCCGAATGCTTTTCACGCTCCGTGATAGCTGATGCGTCACGCTCCGCTGCTTCCAAGGAACAGGCTAATGTAGTAGCTTTCGTAAACGTCAGGTTTTGTTCTGCAAACAACCGCTGGCGAATGATACTCCTCCGCACACTAATTGATCTCTGAGATTATCCATAAGGGTTTCTTTGAACTCACAGGAACGCGCTAACCTTTTTAATTCCGCTACGTGCTGTGATATGTTTTCGCTGGGACTTTGTCTTCGAAGTCTGAAGCGATAACGTTCCGCCATGATGGATGGTTTCGGACTTATGTGTTTTTCTATCAAAGCCACCAACTCCTTATATGTATGCTCAGACGGCTTTTTCGGGCTCGCCAGGTTAACCATCAGCTCAAAGCAGTGATCTCCAACCACCGAAATTAACGTCGCTAACCTCTTGTCGTCGCTTACGTTGTTCGCTTCGAAATACATTTCGAGACGTTCGCAGTACGAGTCCCACTTGCCGTCTTCAACTTCGAACTCGCGGATTTTACCGATCGACATTCTGCACGCAGTTTCTGCTAATTATTGTACCACACAATAATTTAATTCTATTTATTTCGTCGCCAGTTGTTATGTACGGAGTAAGTGAAAGACAGTGTTGTTAGCTACTGATTTAATAATAATTTGGAGGTAATACCATTCCCGAATATACCGAGATACCCACATACATCACAAGATCTTTAAAACTACGCAAAGGATTTTGATGCGGTTTTTTTTAATAGGAGAAAGGTTTTGCACCCGTGCGAAGTCGGAGCTGGTCGCTAGTTCTTTATAATTCAAGTTTTGAATAAGTAAAATACAAACGCTAAAATATGATGCCACTTTGAAACTTCCGTAAACTTTCAATCATATCTAGCGTAGGTACAATCTGTTTTACTTTTGCTAGTCACACCCCTACAAAACGCTCCATGCGTTTTGTAGGGGACGAAATTAGCAGTTTAGATGAATATCCCGCGGCAACTGAAATGAGCGCAGTCGTAAATGTAAGGTCATAAAACAGGATAAGAAGATGTTGGTCAGTGACCTCAGTCGTTGAAGTCGATAAAAAAAACATAGCGAGCATTTTATGTCCGCATATTAAGCCTTTCCTTATCTTAGTGTCGCAGCAAAAACTACAAACACGAAAAAGCTTCTTTTATCTTGATTGAAAGTATAACAAGACACACACATACATACCCCTAAGATTTATTATCAAGGTCGACAGTAATGCTCAGTCATCTAATCTAAACTATTATAGAACTGTTACAGAAGTGTGACTGTACATTGAAGATATTTAAAAAAAAAAGATTATGATATGGTTTTTAGGTGTCACTGACTCCAAATCGACCTTTTTTAGAATTGTCTCTTTGTCTACTAGTGAATCGATTTTGATGAAACTTATTTTGTTTGATAGCTTATGATCTGACTGAAAATCTCGTATATAATGTGTGCGGACGTAGTCATTAAGTCATTGTTACTAACACTATGGATCTATGATCAGCAATAAAATAAATGAATTGAATTGAATTGCATTCGCGGGCTAACTCTAGCAGTGTAATAAAACTAGTGATTCAGCTCAGCGGTCGCAACAGGTCAATCGTGCGCGGTGTACGGGGGCCGAGGGGAGCGTCTCTTACCGATTTACCTGCGAGCGGTACCGACTTTGACGGGGCCCCGTACCCCGCACTGTACGCGAGCATAGACCCGTCGCTACCGTTGAGCTGTAATTATAATAAAACTGTATTGTGATTACGCTATGGCCCGGTTAAATCTACAAGGCGCGGCGCCGTACTGTGGATCACCGTACAGCGCCGTGCCGTGAAAACATTCAGTGCAATCGTAGTTTATTCAAACTTAGACTTTTGCACTAAACGAATGCCCTTCACCCCTCGATACAAAAGACGAAATATGCCCAAAAATCAAAGTCTAAACAGAACACGATCGCACCAGAATTTTTCACGGCACGGCGCCCGCCGTACCGTGGTCCGGCGCGGCGGCACCGTGAATTTCCACGGTATGACGTGTGTATAACGGTGACGGCGCGCCTCGCCTTATTAATAATCTCTGGCCACGCCGTGGATGGCTCGGCTTTAAATGTATAAAATAACAGAAAGTATGAGAACACCATGAACTTAGAATTATGACTAGGTATTCAACAATTCTCTAGTTTGTGAGTTGTGTTTGTGTTAGCTCGTCTCATTTTTCAGTGGTTAGTTATGTTATGATAAATGAGTGCACTCTACATCTTTTCCCTGGTGGAAGACTGGCTGAAACAGCTTAATAATAAAATATAACCTACTCTAGACCAAAGAAAGAACATAAAAATGCTTTACGATATATGATGATGTCGAGATTATAATTTGTATAACAAAATACCCTAATACTATTTAAAGGAGTAGTTAAGACTATCAAACTGAACAACTTTCACTATGGTGCCAATGGAACAAATGATTTTTTAAATTTTATTTCGATCTTGGCTCCATAGTGAAAGTTGTTCAGTTTGATGGTCTAGCTAGGCCACCCTTTTCAATATTACTAGGGTGTTTTGTTATACCCAGTAGGTGTATAATTATTTGCACATTACATATATCAAATTCTTGGTTTGGTAAAGAAATAATAGGTAGAGAATAGGTTAAGTAAAGAAATAGCTGATAATGAAATGAGAGGTGGATTTTTTCCGTTAGAGTTAACAGATTCTCTAGCAAAAATTTGCACATAAATGTCGGATCTAGGTCCGTGGCAAAACTATAGTGAATTCGAGATATTTTCCACTCCAGTTCCCGTGTACGGTGATTGTGATAGAACTGTAATTAATGTTATAATAATAATCATAGTACGTACGTATAAGCTGAAATTAATAATAGTTTACCTCATTGATTAATGCCAATTAGTATGCGTTAACAATCAACACAGAACGGAATATTGCGCACTATACAAAATTATTGTTTGAAGTTGTTCTGTTTGATGGTTTGATCATTCTATTAAGGGCCTATATTGATTTATTCTGAATTTAACGATAAAAAGGTGTCCGTATAGCTAGCGTACACATGGAAGAGATCAGGATAGGATAAGTGCCAAAAAATAGTCCCTAATTAGTATTTGTTATTTATTGACACTAATCCTATTATGATCCCTTTCATGTGTAGGCTAGCCATACGAACACCAAAGTTAGTTAAATCACAATCTCGAAAAGCAGCAAAAGGCTTTTTTAATCAAAGTCTGTCTTTACCAAATGAAAATCCCCTCCAATCTAGTCCTCCCTGAACGGAATATTAAGTAAGGGCTTACCAGAACTTTTTATTATTTCCCCAGGCGCACTCGTATTTAATCTATCAATTAACTTTGCGGCTGACATGAAAATGGAGGAAAGTGGTCTCAATAAAACGAGCAAAACATTATAATTTCACACACGTACATACATTCATGGCCGTATTTTGTTTCGGGATGGTCAGTTTGAACTACCAACGACTTTGCAATAACTATAATTTTATTATTCTTCTTTTGCTTATTCTATGCTAATTTTTATATTATGGCGTTCATGATGAAAAGTGATGATGATTTCGCTAAAGTCTAGTTTATAGAACTACATTAAAGTGCTTGACTTTGTACTGCAATAAATATTTGGTGACTTCAAGAGTTGGTTTTCGAAAAAAACACTATCATGAGTCTTCATATAATTGGAGCTTTGTTGCAGGCCGGGGAGGGAGCAACCGACGCGACGCGTGACCTCCATTTTGCTCCTCATTCAATTTCATGCATGCTTCAAAAGATAGATATGTTTCTGTGTGTGATGTGGTTTGAGAATTTGTTTAAAGAAAGAGATGTGGATGACGTAGTAACTGATTTTTCAGGAGAGATGGCCGCCTTGAGAAAAGACGTGTTTTAGTTATCGTTGATTAGGATTACACGCTTGAAGACGTAAATTAACGTAAATGTACGCTAATTGACACATACGCAGAATATTGTTTTATCTAATATAATATCATTGAAAATGCACAATTATTACGATTTTACAGTAAATATGTTTAAATCCTAATCCCACATTCTATCTACCTATAAAGTATATTTCATTCATTCATTCATTCATCTATCTATCAATTTGTCTAGTATCTAAAACATTAAGAAGAAATTAGATTTTATTACCCTGTGATTCTATTTTATGTCTTAGGTGTAAGACATAAAACTCCAACCTAACCTAAATAAACCGACACACATTTTATATAGTGCATTAGGCGATTAAACCAATGTGGTTTAACCTGACTGAAACGAATTGTGTTGTCTCTGTATTAGGATTTGCGACCTCCATTTCCTTAAGCTACCGACTTAGAGTAACTCTACTAACTTTAAGAAAACAAATGCTGACCTTTCCTATTGAATAAGCTTTATGTTACAGGTTTTTACTTTATGTGTATCTTAAGGCAAATTTGCATGATCTATAGTTATTTTCTTGGATAAGTAATATGTTACGTTACTATCTCATAATTAAGTAGTTTTTTATTTGTGTGCACACTTATTTTACCCAAACATATTAGTTTTCCTCTCACTCAACGGTTTGCTGGAAGAAAACTCTTTTAGAGTTAAGCTCGCCTTTGTACATCACGACTTGTTGTAATTTTTTTTTCATAATTATGTTTTTGTGTACAATAAAGAATCTAATCTAATCTAATTAAGATAGACAGTCGAAGCTACAAAAGCGTAGAAAAAAATTGCAACCAGTACTCGCCTCTAAAGTCTAAACCCTATCCATATACACGCACACAGACATAATTTGTATGACACCTCACGTACACCGACCTAAGGATGTTGGCCCTTTTTATTTTATACGGTAGAAGCATGAGGCTCATTCTAGACATATACTTTTTCTAAGGTTATTTTATATACTGTATACTGAGACTGAAATGTACAGCATTATATTTTTTTCTAATTAGATTTAATAACTTAGATACAAACCAATTAGAGACTCCATATAATGTTATAATATTATGTAACACGAGCGTTAACCCGCGACTTCGTCCGCACAAATTATATACCAGATTTTAAGTCAGATCATAAGCTATCGAACAAAAAAAGTTTCATTAAAATCGGTTCAGTATTTTTTGCGTGATACTCGTTCAAACAAACAAACAAACAAACAAACAGACAGACAAAAAATCCAAAAATTGGTGAAATGGAATCAGGAATACCTAAAAACCATATCGTAACTTTTTTTTTGTTAATATCTTCAATGTACAGACAAACTTCCTGCTACAGTTTTATAATAGTATAGATATACTGGCAAAATTCGTGTTGGAAACCCAACAAAATTAATTTAATTTTAATATTGCTAGCGGCAAGACTTATATTCCACTCATAATAACGAATATACGATGTACATTTGTGATCTTGTATGTAAGTTATGTTTTTGTGTACAATAAAGAATCTATGAATCTATCTAAGTATGTACATTTTTTTATGCTCACTAATACATTTTCCAAAAGGGTAGTAAAACATATACAAAATGACTCCATTTCAAAAGCAGTGCCCAATCTCAGTCCAGGTTGATCCAGGGCTGGTCAAGCTACAACCGATCGCGCTGATGATTAGATGAGAAGTGACCAAGGAACATATGCTACGTGACGCTGCATGTAAACCGCGCCCCGCGCTCCCCCCGCCTCTCCTCTTCTCCTCGGCCTCGTGTCACGCCAGTGTGCGCGTGGACATATCTGTCTTCCTTGACATATACCGATATGTTTGCTTAGTTCATAACGGGCAGTGTAAACAAAACACAGTTGTTTGCTTGGACCACAGACCACTGTGACTTGGACGCATTCGATTGGATAACGGTACACTAGAAAACTTGCTGTGTTATTTCTACACTATTATAAAACTGTTACAGAATGTGTCATCAAAAATATTACAGAAACGGGTATTTAAATCACCGATTTTCGGATTCCTTATCAGTCTGTTTGTTTTTAACCAACTTCAAAAAAAGAGGAGGTTTTTTAGTCGAGCATCACGTAAAGACAATTGTTATTTTTTGTTATTAATAGCTTACGATTAGACTTAAAAACTAGTACATGTACATAATAATAATTATTTTATCTTAGTATACGCTGAACGACGAAGTCGCGAGCTAAGCTAGTTCAATAAACTAGATCCTAAAGAACCTAACAGAAAAACATTGTTTTACCTTTCCTCCCCTAAATCTCCTGTGTTGGAATCAAATTTACAAGCTATTTTTTTTTGTCTTTAGTACTCTCGTGAGATTTCCAAATATTCGCCGGCTGAGATAAACTCAGGGTAATTTACTATCAAGATCTAGTGAACTAATGGTAGGTAGCATGCTCCTTAGAAACGTGTACAAATTATATTTTTTAGCCTGTTTTATCCCACTACTGGGCAAAGACCTCTCCCTTGCTCTTCCACCCGCTCCTCTTTTCGGCAACCTCTGGCCATTGGTCGTTAAATTTATCCAGGTCATCCGCCACCTATTCCTGGGTCGACCCGGACGCGCCGTCGAACGTTTTCGGGGATCCATGGCAAGATGATTTTTTCCCATCGCCCAAGATGACAGACATAACCGGCCCACTTGATTTTCTCTCCGATGTCGGCCGACTATTTGAGTTTTGGAGCGCAACTCGGTGTTTCTGAACCGACACCAATAATTCTGCGCTCCATCGCCCTCTGGCAAAAGTTAAATAAATAAACGTTAAATAAATAAATGAAATAAATATCTTAGACATTGTTACAAAAATTATCTACTCATATTTAAAATACCTACTAGAATCTAGCCTGGACTTGTATAACGATGTAGAATCCATGGCTCGAGTACAAATATTCATATACCACGTATATATAACTCACGGGATTCGAAGGAGGCAGGTTTGCTACCGACTGTGCTATCGGGCCGTCAAAAGGTTAGACAGGAACGCATTTTATTATTATTTAACCTGTCAAGCTTTTGTCAAGGATCCGTACAAAAACAATAATAATTATAATTTATCAGGAATGTCAACATACGAAGGGTTAATTGGACAGTGTTAAAATAGTGTTTGGTGTGATTTATATTTACATAACCTAACGAGTTAACAGTGAAACCTGAATAAAACTGGAATCTCAAGAGAGTTATTTTTGTCATATGCTCTGTTTCCCTAATGTTCAGGTTCTTTTAGTTCTTTTATAAAAAAATGATAAAAATTCGTAATGGCGCTAGTGCACCTTAATTGACAACATTTAGGTTGTAATATTATAGGTTAATGTTAACAACCAATCAGTCCCAGGTGTGTAAAGCTGATTAAATCATTTACTATCTGTATTGCTTCCAGGTTACGTATCGTAAAGGCAGTCCATTGTGAAAATATTCCATAAATCTCTTTTTGTGTGCATTTAATTAAGTTTGAACGAAATTACAAAGAATTTTACTCTTAAATATAATATTACCTTTCGAGTTTATTTCTGATTAATCCAAAGTCCAAAGTTATGGACATTTTACGCAGCACTTTGTAATTGACTTATTGGTTTTTGGGACATTATTCAAGAAATGTACAACTCAAATTAAAGATTGAAAAATTTGTCTCGGGTGGGACCTTTCTCTTCCTTGAACCCGGGACAAACTTCCGGGACTCTTGAACCCGCACTTTCTTTAATTTGATTCGAAATAGCACAACATGGCTGTAACATGTTTAAAATCAGTAATAATTGAAAATGTACAACTCATTAGCAAAATTGTAATTTTTTTTTCATTTTTATAACACTATTTAGACAGATGTCTGTGCCTGTGGTTTGTCAGATTTTCGTTAAAATATACAACGTGTTAATGAATAAACGCAAAACTATAAATCAGTTTGTTTAGAATCGAGAGCAGAATCTAATTTCAAGGTTTCAACATAGATAATTTTTTTTAGACATCAAATAGTTTTAGTATAATTTAAAATTTACCGAACTTGACGTCAAACCACCGCGCACACTCAGGGTGAGTGTGCTTACTACCAAATAAGATTCCTAAAATATACTCATGAGCACGCTAGCGCTTTCATTCACTGCTGAAATAATAAGAAATAAATTTTCCATTTCCAAAACTTAAAATGCGAATAACTTTAAATCTTAATTAATAAAATAATGAGATTATAGCTTCAATGCAATTATTTCGTAAAAGACCATTTGGGGTTTATGAGGTTTTGCGCTTATTCATTAACACGTTGCGTAATTTAAAAGTTAAAGTGGCCAATACAAATCTTAAATAAATCCTAGCATTAAAACTGTATATTGTAACGGAAATCTGGCAAATCACAGGCACAGAGATTAGTATCCAATTAAACTCCATGCAGGAAACACAATATTTTTACAAAAACCAAAAGCTGTTTATTTTAACCTAAACCATAAATTTGTATGCTATGTTTGTATTGTCAATAACCCGAGAAGTCTCACTCTCCACCACTTAAACCAACCACCTTACATGACACCGTGAATGAAGTGATCGCCCTTATGACAAGGGTTAGCTTCTCATAGTGACAATCTTGTCACTTCTTCATCCCTAACACACCTCGTCCTAATTCTCTACGGTTTGTTACGTAATACCTAAGCGTAATACGGGTAAAAAACGTAGCTTCAGGGGAAAATAAGCTTTAAGATATTAGAATAGGAAACTAGAGGAATTTTCGTAAGTGAACATTGTTAATTTGTTTGATAGGTCAGGTATGTAGCATAACATGATAAAAGTTTAGTGCCTACAGTTTCTTCCGATTACGTGTCAAAAATTTGCAAAAAGGCGTTTTATTGAAACCCCTACATGAATACATACAAATACATATTATGTAGCTAAAGTCACTGCTGTGTACTTGCCTACTAGGTATTCAATCAAACTTTGGCATTCAGTGATAGAAAGACTCATAATTATTTTATCATATTTCGGGTTTAAGGGTCAAGTATGGTATAAATGGGCAGGATGAACCCACCGACGAAAAAGCAGAAATGGGTTAAACTATGTATTTTAAGTCCAGAATCACATGTGGCGAAGTACAAATTCATGAATGGCGGAAGACATAGGAATCTATACAGGAAATTAAATAATGTTTGCCCTTAATTTTTTCGATTTATAAATTACGCATGAGTGTATTTTAGGTAAAATATTAGGCCCAAAACAAAGTACCATACAGACATCTTTCTGAAGGAATTTTTTTTATTCTATCACCACGTCGTCGGAAGGTGTAATTGTAAAGAAGATGCGGCCAGAAATTCTACACCAAGACATCTTTAAAAAAATTACAGATTTTAAGAAACAAAATACAAATTACTTATTGTCGTAACACACAGCCCACTGCTATTGGCATAGGCCCAGTATTTCCATCATGATCGACTTTAGGCAACGCTTTATCTCTCGTTCTTTCAATTTACCGCGTCCACCTAAAATGCCCAAAATATTAAAATACTTACTATCAGTGTTGCCAGAAGGTTACTTTTGTAACCTTTTAGGTGATTTCTAGCTCTGTCCGGTTACTTTTAGGTTACACGATTCAAAAGGTTACTTTTAGGTGATTTTTCGGAATTTGTACAATCAATTTTAAAATTCTTATTTTTTCATGATACTAAACGCTTTTTCATATTTTTTGCAATGTTTTATAACGCAAAACGTTCCTAACGTAAGTGAGTGCAACTCCTAAAAACATGTTTTTCTCTCTCGCACTAATGTATACCAAATCTGAGACCAAACAACAAATGACTATTGCGTGTCTTATACTCTCTCGATCAATCAATCGGATAAAAAAAATGGAAAACGCTACTAAATTGTTTATATTTCTGTAAGTTAATACAACAAGCCTCTGTCTATCAACTTTTATTACCTTATTACGGGAAAAAATATGAAAGGTTACTTTTCATACCAAAAGGTTACTTTTATATGTATTTCCGGTTACTTTTGATAAGACCCGGCTGGCAACACTGCTTACTATTACTTACACTTCTGTCCTTATAGAATATCAGTCCAACGAGCTATGTAAAAGTTTATACAACAATAGGTATGCAAATAATATGGAAATAGCAATGTCCATATTGCCAGGATTGCCAGTAGGTATGGCGCAAATTAAGGGATCTGACACAGCCTGTGCCGCATAGCAGTGAAAACTGCAACGCCGATATTCTGCCAACACCACTAATAAATTATTTAACACATGTGGACACGAGGTCCAAAAACAAATACAAATTCAACTTCACTGTTATTTTATTTAATTTTCACTGGTATAATTAATTAATTGCTGATAAATATGCGAGATCAAATTAGAGCAAGATTCGCAGAAGAACCAGAGTAGCCGATATAGCCCAAAGAATGCTCGTAGAACCGATGGCCGGTGGGGCCAAAGAATTCTCGAGTGGCGAACGCGTACCAGAAGACGCAGCGTGGGAGGTGCCCACAAGGTGGACCGTAGACCTGATGAAGGCGGCAGGAACCCGTAGGATGAGGGCAGTGCAGGACCGGTCGTTGTGGCGATCCTTTTGGGAGTCCACCAGTGAACGTATATCGACTGAGATGAAGAAGATGATAAGTTTTTATCTGTGGAAACTTTTAGTTGGCAATGTTGTTTTATAAAAATCTTCTATCCTGTAATTAGTCCGTAAGTTTTCCTAAAATGAATAAAATAAATAAAAATAAATAAAGTCTAGTCAGGCATCGTCAAAAGTGTGGTCACTACATCTGACCCCTTCCCTGATCGTAGCTATTTCTGTTCTAATTCAAATGAGTGCAGTTATGTTTAGTGCGACCACTTATAAACTTAATTCTGCATAGAAATCTACTAGGATGACATGACTATTAGAGGCGTGCTCCAGAATTTACATGTGAACATACACTGATTTGTTGCTCGACTTATAATGGCGGTGCGTGCCACTAATTGGCACATCATTATCAGTATGACCGCAGCGCGGGCCGTGTTATCGTACCTGTGGGATCTCTACCTGTTTGTTTTTATAATTACGCAGTCGCTGTAATCGGAATATTTTATGTGCATATCATATTTCGATGTGATATAATTATTATAAATCAGTAAAACCTAGTGATGTACATACAGATTTTTAATAACTGCATTAATAGTTAATGTACCCAAACATTATACAAACCAAAATCGGGTATGCTGTATCAGGGACGCAGCCGCAGCTTCTGTCCTCTAATCTAATCTAAATAAAGGTAATAATAAAATAATGCTAGTAGGTGCTATATTTATTTTTATTTATTTGTAAGACAACAGAAATATACAGAACAAGACACCAATATACACCTTAAAATAGACTCAAGTAAGCGTCTCCAATATTATGCAGGTGTTGCAGTAACAACCCAAAAAGAACAGGGTTACCTACAGTTCACATTGGTGAAAAATTCCGAGAGCGACCGGTACAATGTTTATACAAAATAAAATAAAAATGTCCAATGTAATAACTAAAAACTGATCTTCTCATAACATAAGTATTATAGTTTTTGCAATTGACCCCGTAATGAAAGACATTTCACGTCAAAATAAAATAAACGTTTTGTTTTTCCTGAAACAAAATATTAACTAAAATATTATCAGGACTTTGCCAGGCACCCTGATAATCGCTTTACATTGTTTTATCGTCCGGTCGGATGACGTCAAGATAAATATTCACATCCCCATGTAAATAGAGAAATTAATTAATATTTTATTAGTTCAACTAGGTATACCAGATTAATCGCCTCATAGAGGCATTGTTTGTTCGTACGGCTGCGTGATATCATAATAAATATTTACGCATATTGAAAAACGGATTACTCGCATCCATATTGTGTGCTATATTGTGTTTTATGGAGAAGGCTATGCTCGGAGTTTCCTTGCGAGATCGAATCAGAAATGAAGATATTCCCAGAAGAACCAGAGAAGCTGACATAGCCCAATGAATAGCTAAACTAAAGTGGCAATAGGCGGGGCACATTGCTCGCGGCCCGCCAAGTTCTCGAGTGGCACGAAGAGTGAGCGGGAACCGGGATGAGGGCAGTGCAGGACCGGTCGTTAATGCGATCCTTGGGGGAGGCCTATGTCACCATTTGGCTAAGATGATGGTGATGATGAACTAAGTGATGTTGAAAACTGTACCTATGGTTTTTGTAGCAGATATAGTTTAATTTGCTGTAGGTATTCTTATAGCCGAAAGTATACCCACTTATTACTGCTTGGCACCTTATTTGATCATGAAACTCGATGAAGAAAAATATTATTTTTATCCTTTCGATTATTAGAACCCGTGTCCCTAAGCTTCGCACGGAAGTTCACTACAAAGCAACAAACTAAAGGTACCTATAATTTTTTTTTGTACTCTTAAACAAAAGCCCCTTAGATTTCCGTCTAGCTTGTTAGTTTAATGATTCTTGTTTTTATTTAATTTCCGTCTATTTTCTCCCTTTAGTTCTTTCATGGACATGCCCCGGGCTACGTTCATTTTGTTTTAGCAAGGAGGATGTTTGTTGTTTTTTTATGTAACAGATATTCCTACATAGTGGTGCAATTTGTCACAGATGACCAGTATAGAAGGATACGTACCTAACGTAACTAATACATAAATGTAGACATTCGACATGCCAATTTGAGCAGCGCTCCTATTGTTCGTAAACAAGAAGCTTGGAAAGGTTTTGTTTTCATTGTAGGTATGCAATGCATTCGTTGGCGCTAAAGCTATTTAGAAAAATTCTACTTAATTTTTTGTTAGAACTTTTTGCTAGTCAGATTTTTCTGGCGGCAGTTTTTTAAGTAAAAGTAAAAACTTTTACTTAAATCAAAATTGGTTCACCTTTTTGGTTCGCATACTTCTGATATCAATGAAGACTTGTACAATAAAAACTTCCCTTGCAAGACACAAGAACCTAAGTAAATCTAAACTTATTGAAATACTCTCCAGAAAAACATGATAAATGTGACATAAGCGCAGACTTAGATGAATGAGATAGATGACGCAAAAAAGTTATATATAGCCTGTAAAATTTCAGTTAAAGAGTTTTATTATTGCATTGGTTGTATAGACCGACTAAAATCACAGTCATGTCGTGCTGAGTCTAGCTTGCTTTCTAGCACTGCTAGCTTTTATTAATATACTGATTTCTATTTTTTTTCTTCACAACACTGCATGGATTTTTATTTAACAATTTTTAATAAACAATTTAACACTTACGTAATTATTGGGCACAGCTTAGCATACTTATTTTTGCGATTTAATGTTGCTACATGCATTTGAATTTTAAGGGTGTTTCTATGTTATTGCTCGTGACTGTACAGACACACTTCTTTTTATAATATTTTAGATTAGATAGATATAGAGACAAAGGTTCCTAATAAGATTATACTTAATATGTAAAATATTAAAATTATATTCTATTATTTTCCTGCGCATCTATGATTCAGTGTGTACTAATTAGCGTTGTTTTTTCTGTTCCAGGGAACTCCCATTCTTTGTTGTTCCTACGAGTATATACCTCGAGTTCCACGTCTGATTTTCCCTGATATACGGGAGTTTCTTAACTATATTCTATTAACTATTGTAGAGACAGTTGTTACAGACCACAGACATGCTTAAAAAAACTACGGTAAACTTCTGCATGCTTGATTTATGAAGCTACCGAAATAGGTAGGAATCATGTAGGTATATTTCAAAAGAATGCGCTAATGCTAAAATCTGGGGCGTCAATGTGAATTGTGAATACTTTGGTGCAGCGTACGAGTTGTGGCGGGAAAACGAAAAGAGTTCGGTAAATCTTCTTTCCGACCTTTCAGATTCCGAATGCATTGCTTTCTCGTGAAAATGTACTTTGAACAGATAGTATTTGTCACCATTTACTTCTTCGATATGATGCGATAATAGATTTTACGACAACTAGCAAAAAGGTAAGCATTTTAACGGTTTACGGTTATTACTGTGTTAAATTAAATTACAATCAATTAATTAACAATCAAATTCAAATCAAAAATCTATCAATCATCAACGGTCAATTATCGAAATGATAATAACTGACTTTATTTCAGTCGTATTTAGGCCGTCTGCCCACTGTCACGTGCGTTTGAAATACAAAGGTTATTTTAATTGTTTGTGTTTTGAGATACTGTGTCGATGTTATGGCGAAAATTTAAACCTTTTTATGCTTTCAACAAATCATTAGCTTGTTGTCTAAGTACCAAAATAAAAAAAAGAGAGAATACTCTGCGTATTTTTTTTTAAATTGACTTTTAAGTTGAAATTTGGGAATTAATTTAAAAAAATTAAAATTCTAAATTTCTCAAAAACGGTTAGCATTCGTAAAAGGCAATCTAGGGCTAGCAATCTAGGGCAATCTAGGACAGCTTACCATCTCTACTTTTACGTCCTTAAAGAAATGTATCAAATTACCAGTACCCCTGTATAATACCACAGCCAGGATACTGTATACAAAAAATTGAAATTGACAAGATAACGTCAGCACATGTGAAACCAAAGAAATTGAACCTTAAGTCGGTAACTACCGGGTAACCAGATGGCGATAGAGGGGGTGAGGTAAAAAGTTACTAAAAAGATACTCTTTCTTATACTGTGATAATACTGTAAACAAAACACAGTCAAATCACAGTATAAGAAAGAGTGTCTAGTAGTACGTAGTCAAAGTTTAAACCAATATACTACTACTTGTCCGATAGACTTAAAACCGCGGTGAATAATGAACACAGTGCTTAAAGGTAGCCGCAACTCTAAAACAGTACGATTCCATGAAAATGAAATGTTTTGAGTGTAGTTTTGCCAACAACAGAGTGAATTGCGGATTTCGCATGCAAATGGCTTACGAGTGAACGCCAGTAGAGCAGACAGGGACGGCTTCAGAATAACAAATAAATTAAGTTAATTTTTGGCAGCAGTTTTTTTCGATTTTGATGTTGGCTCCATAGTGAAAGTTGTTCAGTTTGATAGTCTGAAGCATCCAGATACTCGTATGTAACGTATTTAATTTTAGAATTTAGTATTTAGATCTTAAAATACTTAGAATTATACGCACAGGGCTTGATACCTATATTCAAGGGAATCGGTACCATTGGCCTTGATTTGATAACGGTACCAGACGTACTATTAAATTTATAATCAGTATCGGTAGTATACCGGTACCTAACAAAAATTTACGTTAGTTAGAGTGAGAAAACAGATATTTTACCAGAATTTGGTACCGGTACTTATGCGGATTCTAGCCTAGTCCCTAAATCCCTTATGTCATGACTGAAAGACTCCTCTCCTTCTATCAAGCTTCAACCCTATTTGACTAAATTTTAAAATAAAACCTCAGGCCTACCTGAGGTTTTATTTTACCTGCTAAAACTGGTGGTACCTATACCTCAAAATTTACATCTAATTGATACCTACAATCTTCTTTTAAAAATTTAGGGGCTAAGCAGGCAAATTCGGTGCGGTTCTAAACTGGACCATAGTTTAGCCCCTTTTTTCACAATTACAGCATTGTTCAGACACTACGGACTATGGGGAGACTACACTAGTGATGACGAAACGCCCTGGTAGGTCAACCGAACCAGTAAACTACCCAAGGGCACCTAGCTGTCATTTCATACAAATATAGGAAAAATTGAGGGGGTGTAGGATAAAAATAGAGGGGGGTACGTAGAGTCCGTACTTCAGTACTAGATACTCTCTCTTAGGTATAATGTGCCGTAGGTGTATGGAATGAACCTACGTATTGGGCGTTACTGAGAACTACGCGGCGTATTGTGTAGCGGGGATCGGTTAGTGACACAGTCTTTAGCGGTAACCACACGTCCGTGTCATATCGACCTAAGATCCCGCCGCCGACCCTGTAATATGAATAAGAACCACTGTTGTACTATTCGGGAGCTAACCGCCACTTTAGCATAGGTACACCTTGCTTCATGTTGGAACGGGAAGAAAGTCATTTATCACTACTCCATTACAACTTTAACACTTCAAGATAAAGTACGTTTTGGAATGAGGAATATTGATAGTTCTACAGTGCTACTTCATCGGATAAGTGTGAAATGTTGGATTTAAGGTGGTCCGAGGTAATTAATATAAAGTTATTTGTACTAAAGAAACAAAAATGTTATTGAAGCTTCAAGTTGAATTATTTATACTGATAAATGCATAGTAATGATACCAAAAGGTTTTAACAAATGAATATAAAACCTTAAAACGATATCGATAAACAGCACAGAATAGATATTCAAATACTCGCAAATTAATTTTTTTCCACTTTTTGTTTACAATCGCCTCGTCGTAAAATGCAGCCAATATTTGTTTTCCAACATTTTAACGAATTTCACACTAAAACATGAATGTTGTTTAGTATCTAATCGGTTTGGTAAAAGAGGTTTTCAGGTCTTGCGTTCGTTTGTTGTACATATTCCGTAGCGATCTGTTTCAATAGTTGAAAAAAAAAAAATTTAATAAAAAGATTTAAATTTGAATTCCATCAGAATAACATTCTCTCTTCTCTTTTTCAGTCCACAACCCGAGGTACTACAATGACCTGCAAAACTAAGTACTTCACTTTTAATATTTCAATTTTTTCTGAACTATAGAAATTTGAGATTTAAAATAAAAAACGTGTTATAGCAAATGTTATCAGCTTTCTTTGTAACTATTCTTTGTATATTAAACTCTTTTTCGAGTCCATTTTATTTCGAAAGTATAATTTGTGTACTAAAAAGTTATTTTAGTTTTGCAGGCCAGTGTATTTCTCTTTGAGAAATCCAGTATTCTAGTGAATGACAAATGATGTAAGTACACTGGTATTTAAATAGATCGTGGCTTTACGTCTGTATGATATTCTCTAAGATATGCTCAGTAGAATAGTAATGAATAATTCATAGAAGCGAGGTTATTTAAATTGTGATTTTATTTTATCTTTTGAATGAATCCTTTTCCTGCTCTAGGATAAGATTGTACAAAGTTTACTGGTTCTAGCTCGTGAACTCTTTGTTTTTACCCGACTGCGCGACGCAAAGGCAGGGTAATGTGTTTATCAGCCTATGTATGTATGTATGTAAGTTTGTTCTTTGACATTCTAGAGACCAAATGCGTTGGCCGATTTTGATGATTCTTATGTCAATCGATTCGTCTTAATCTTGCGTGTGTCACTAAAGACGTAACAGTAATCAAAATTCAATATGGCGTGAAAAATAAGTAAGTTGACTTTGTTGTTGTTTCTCTTATCATTTTTCAATAAATAATTAAAAAAAAACAGCAAGCAAGCAGCAAAAATTAAGAGTTCCCATACAAGAAACGTGGTTTTTTCAAAGTTTTGTCTTTGCTTGATCGTAATTAAACGGCAATACATGAGTACAAGCTTCAAACTGTGGTGGTACGGAACCCTCAATGCGCGACTCCGACTTGCAGTTGGCCGGTTTTTTTGTTACCTTTTACATTCGCAGCATCTATAATTGATTAGATCTTAGGTAGGAGTCAAGCCGTGCCGGCTTGACTCCTACCTAAGATCTAATGATTTGCGTGACTAGGTGTGGTATAATTTTTGGGCATGGAACTTGCCACCAAACTTATAGAGCTATTCAGCACATCAATTGAGTAGAGCCTTATTATTTTATGTCAAAACAGCTCTTTGAATCTCAATTGCAACTTTTTTCTGCCAAATTTGCTGAACATAAGACTAGCTTAGACTCTCTTGTAAAAAAAAACGAAGTGATTCCAAAAGCAATAATTTTATTACAGACAATCAATACAGTTATACCATTTTTAAAAGACGTATTTAAGTATGGGTTCGAAAAGGCGAAAGAAATCTATTACAACTTTCACTGAAATAGAGTGGTTTCAAAACTAGAAACGATTTTGTCAAAGATGCTACAAACTTGTGGTGGAAATAAGTTTTCCGAAACTTTTCTTCCGACGCGTGACTTCATTTGAACTTCTCTGATACAAAGTTTCTTGTAAAACATAAAGGTACTATTTAAATGGATTCTGAATTGTGATATACAGGGCCTTATTTAATAAACGTGACAATTGCAATTTACAATGACAATCAGAGTACAATGCTGAAAATTTTAGGACACGTGTTACCTACTGCTGCATGTTTAGCAGCGTTATTCATTAGGAACCAGCAATGTTCCCTAAATAAAATTGTCACTGAATATTACTTACAATTTCACATTTTTTAAAATAGGGCCCTGGGAGTACTGAAGTGGGTAAGACCTGTGTGGTAAAACCTTTTTATAATGAAATGTACTCGATAATCTGATTCCGGTTTTCTTGTTTTTAACCGACTTCAAAAATGGAAGGAGATTCTCAATTTGGCAGTAAGTATTTTTTTTTTTTTAGTATAATCGTCTGAAAAACTGAAGTTATCTCATCATCATTAATTATTTGTGATTTCAAGCTTGTTTCGCTTGTTCTAAAATATATACGTTTTATCTTTTTTAGTAATAGTAATAGTAGTAATAGTAATATTTTTATTTGCCAGCCAAAGATACATTGCATATTGTAACATAGACCACTGCACTAGGCAACGCCTGTATCGCGGAAATCAAATAATATAGTACGCATATTTAAAAAATGAGACGAATATTTGGATGTGCGTGAGATGATGATGATGACGCTGTGCGTATGTAGATGTGTGTGGGGGTGTGTGTGTGAGGGTGAGTGCGTGAGTGTATTGATAAGTATTTGTGACTGAGTACAATCGTCATGTAACGATCCCCAGCAGTTCCTCCTTCATCATAAGTCCAACCCAGTAGTTTGTTGTAGATTATTTTCTTGGCTTCTTGTACACTGCACCGCCCCAGGTCGCATAATGATGCAAATTTATTATAGATATAAGGAAAGATGAAAGTGTATGTATGTGTGCAAAACTAGTTTTGGTCACTGGCACCGGCACCTTGAAAACTCTTTCCTTAAGCATTTCCTCGTAGGATGTTAAACTGAGAACAGTTTTGTGCATGTACACTGCAACTCTCATGAAGTAAAGTTGCCGAACAGTTAGGACCTGCGCATTCACATAGTCTATACTAATATTATAAAGAGGAAAGATTGGATATTTTGTTTGTTTGTATTGAATAAGCTCCGAAACTACTGGACCTATCTGAATAGTTCTTTCACTATTAGAATGCTACATTATCCGTGATGAACATAAACAGCCAAGTGTATGTCGGGAAGATTCTAAGGCAGTACGAAGTTCGCTGCGGTCATCTAGTACTACATAAATAAAAAATAGTCGTGGAGTCGAGATCTGATTTGAAAGCTCTGCGTGGGTATTGTCTATGAAAAAGCTTTTATGATGTTTATTCGATACTTTTATTTAAATTCGACTTAACAGTGAAAATCACATAAGGGCAATTAAAAAAGGCAACGACTTTATTTGAGGCTAAAACAAAAGTTAATTCGCAGTATCTACATAAGTGATTCTAATTAGAAGATTAATATTTCACGCTAACAGCTCTATTAAAACCTCTGAAAGGATTATAAAACGGTCAGTCATATCTATACATATACCTTTACTGCAGTATTAGATCTGATTCTATATATGCGATTATGCAGGGAATTTGCGGAGATGTGAAATGGAATGTTAGCACTATGTACAGGTAGCATACCTATTGTAATGCGTCGCGGTCATTTTCGCGTCCTCTATAGGTATAATGGTTGCATACCCAACATAAATGGAACGATCGATGAACCTATTGAGGAATGAGATGGAATGTTCGGCCATTAAAAAGGGAAAATCTTCGCCGGGCTAAGTTGAATGTCTGGGAACCGGCGGTGTCCAACGGTAGCTAGTTGGAACTCGCATACCGAGTGTTGCTCTGTGTAAACTTTGATAGTGCGATGTAAGTCGTTCAATAAATTTTGCTCCGTATTCAATTTGGACAATGGTTCACAATTGCGCGTACAATTTGCGTTCTGTCTATGATTGTCAAGGTTGTGAAATGTGGCGCCCTCTCAGGCAAACTCCGCAAAAACCGACGCATAAACCAATCCTTTGATACCCATAGAGATAGTAAGTACTTCTTAGGGAGGCACATCGTAAATTTTTTTTAACCTTTAAACACCTATTTGGTGTATCCTACTTTTAGTAGTAACCCGCTCTTTTTAAAACCATATCTACAATTTAACGTAATTATTGTAACTAAATATTCAATGCAAAATAATAAAAATGCAGTTTGACAGCTCTGAAAATGTGGTCAATAGTTTGTGGTTAAAAATGCCCCTGTACCTATATGAACATTTATTTTATGTTAAGCGCACAAAGTGCCACAGCTGTATAGTTTAAGTTTAGTAACACTTCTTGTCACATAGGTAAAGTACTTACTTAAACTTTTAATGCTTTTACGTATCGCAAAGAATCTTAAGTTTCTTTAACAAACGAAAGCACTTAAGAATTTAGTAAAACTTTTATTTGTTAACAAAAGATTCACGGAACAAAGTATACATGCATTTATAAACGCCCGATAGCTCAGTCGGTAATGAACCTGCCAGTTGTGCTGAGGGTTCGAATCCCGAAAGGGGAAAATATTAATTGTATGATGAATATGAATATTTGTAAGTGCCCGAGTACCCGAGTCAAGGATGTTTCTATCTAGATACTCGTATGTAATCTTCATCGTAGTCTAGTCATAATTCAGGCTAGATTCTGTGTACTTTAAATTAACTGAATAATTTGTGTGGCAATACTGGCAATGTCCAAGATATTTATTCATGATTGTTAAGCTAAGTTTGAGCACGGAATATATAAGAGTACAAGTTTGAGGTCAAAAAAAGGCGGCTTGAAAATACTCAGGCCCAGAAACTTGCCTTCATCAATCGGTACTGTACTCACGTGGCTGTATGGCTCTCACTGTTATTCCCAGTAGCGCAGCGAGGGGAGGGGGGCAGGGGGGGGAGGCAAATGCCCTGGGCGGCACTTTACTAGGGATGGCGAATTCGGGAAAAATATTGATTGATATATATAGATGAATATAGATTGATTGAGCTCTGTCTAGAACCAATTCATAGAACAGAGAAAAGCTACTTGCACTAAATCCTAAAGAGTTTTGGCTTGGACGTGGTGAAAAAAATTTCGAGTTTGCTTTGTTCGATCTTTAGTGTTTACTTAGGTTACTTTGCACATATTTTATGTAAAAAAGCTCTGGTTCCGACTGATTCGTATTTAGGAGAAAAGTCGAGCTCGCTTTGCTCGCTCTAAGTTTATATTTTTATTTTACCTACATTTATAAATCGAATATGTTCGACCACAACACGAATTTTGTGCAAAAAATTTTCGAGCGAGTTTTTTTTATTTTTAGGTCTTTTATAAAGATAAGGGGGCACTGTATTTATAAGAGTAACACATGTGCACTGCAGTTAAACGTAGTTTAGACTGATGATGATGATGATTATCGTTAAAATCGTGCGTGACTCCATCTCTACACTAGCAATTAAGTAACAGGCGTTTGTAGCGATGTACACGAACATTTGTACCGATGCAGACGCGCGTGTGCATTGCGACACGACTGCGACGGCGATGTCGACGAATGACTAATCAAATATTACGAACGTTTTGTGTCGTGGCTGTATCACGTTTGCATCAATGCTGTATCGCGTTTGCATCGATGTGCATCACGACTGAATCGATATAGAAACGATGCAAAAATTCGAAGAGTTTAAATGGCCCTAATCCAATCACCCCAGTGTTGCATACTCTAAAAGCAGTCCGCAGCTATCCCAAAAATCGGCCCAAATCGCTTCTACAGGGTGAAATTGATATCATTAGCATCCTTTTAAATTAAGAGTCTACCCATCAAACTGAACAACTTTTACTATGGCAGCAAACCGATCGGAGCAAAAAAAAATCTGCTGTTGCATACATTTGAGTCGCGAACTCGCGCGTCGAGATTGCAGTTTTTTTTATTTGCTCCGATCGGTTTGCTCCCATAGTAAAAGTTGTTCAGTTTGATGGGTAGACTCTTAGTTTAAAAGGATGCTAATGATATTAATTTCACCCTGTATACAATTTATTATGAACTACGCTGGTACCGAGCGGATGGCATTTTTGCCCGGCGGATTCCCATCAGTGTGAAGCGGCCCCGTCCGCCCCAACGTGGCCCATCATAGTGTGCTATAACAGGCGGAACTTTTTACAATGTCTGCCAGTACTACATCAAACTAAAAATCCGTCAATGCGGTGCGACCCAGCCCGCTCTAGTGTGCGAAGTAGGCATTTTCCGCTGCGATGCGGCCCGCTTTTGCCCAACGGCCTGCCCTATTATGCTAAAGAAAAATTCTCTTTAACAACTGCCGACAGATATCTCGCACAAAAATGTAATTCCTTTATAGTCTTTAAGAGGTTTCTTTTCCTTCACTCAATTCCCTTTTCGTCAAATGATTCAGAAACAGTCCTTACAAAGTCAGAAACAAAATTAAGTCCGACAGAATTTTATTCAATTAACAGTAAGCTCCGAAATTGTTTAACAATGGCGAACTCGAATTTCGTTATTATTTTAGCTTTCCAATTTAGCCTTGGGCTTAATCTAGTTTTAGTATAAAATGTTACCCTATTTAGTCGCTTGCGTCGCTTCGTAGTTTAATCCTCTCAGTTGTAACACGTTAAATAAATAATTTAGTTAATTTTTTTCTATGAAACTGTTTTTAAACCCATTCATATTTTAAGTTTTTTAAGAATATAAAATGTAACAGTGTAAAAATTTTGCAGTGCTTTTGTGGGTGACGTGTTTTTTCTTAGAATGCCAACATCCTCATAAACAAATACGGCTGCTCCAAAATAAAACACAGAATTATATTATGTTATTTTGAAAAATTTTGTTCCTGTTTACAAGTTGGTGTACTATGTTTAAATGCATCAAAATTGAGGACCCTTTTTTCAATATTTCAGAAATATATTAACGGAGTAATCCACTGACTATTTAATGTATCATGTACAATAAGTAATTGATAGTAAAATAGGCTCTGGCGTAAAATTTTCAGTGGCGTATTCAGTGTTTTATTTTGGAATAGTCTAAAATATCTGAAAGCAACAGCTTAAATGAATACCATTGATTAAAAACACAAAAAAGATATATATTTTTATAAACGTATTTCATAAAAGATAAACCGCATAAAATTTTAACTTAGCAAGAAAAAGCTTTTATGAGATTTGCTGTTATTTTTTAAAACAAGGGTAATGTAGAGCGCAGCGCTACGAATTCCTCAGTTAATTTAATTTGAACTTAATTAGACTCGCCACGTTAAACTGTAAATGCCACTAGATTTTGATATGTTTCCTTTTTCTAGAATTTTAGACTTTCCTAATAGAAACATGCCAGGAAAATACTATAAACATCAAAAAGCTTGTGTAGTATATTATGCTCGCAAGAAGAGATATACTTCTTTAGCATGAACAAAAACATATTTTATTCATACGCATTTAAATAAATTTCACCGGAGTCAAACAATCTATAGACGACATTAAAACCATAAACAAAAGTTTGAATAATAACACATAAATTAAATAATGCATTAAATAAAAACCACGTCAGAGGCCGTAAGGCAGTCTGAAAAAACTCTGCCCACACGATAAGAAAGAAAGAATAATGCATTCTTTAATGGCTAAAATCCTAGAATATTTTTGTTCGAAATGAAATGACTGAAATAAATGACATGAAAATATTATACTCCATTCAAATGAAGAAAAAACTATAAAATTAATACTAGTAATATTTTTGGAGAATACACGCAGGAGTGGTATTTTTGAAAGTCACACGTTCAAATCAGCAGTGGAAAATGTCAATATTACCACAGAGTACTATAATGTTATTAGTTTAATTACTATGGAGGTTAAGCATCGTTCGATGATGATTTTGAAAGGGATTCAAAAATACCACTACTGCACGTCTAGCATGATTTCTCTAAACGCGCGCGACTCGGCTCTTTTCCATATTACAAGTCGCGGCAAGCGCGGCTTGCTCTCTCCGAACAGCGCGGGAACAGATTATTTTGTATGCAGCGAAGGCGCGTCGCGCGCGTGTAGAGAAACCATACTAGACGTGCTGATCTGAATTTCCCTTAATTTATCTGAGGAATTTCCCTAAGCTTTTTCACAACGCGCCAAAAGAATTACAACTTCAAAAATGCTTTGCAAGATTAACTTGCCAAATATGAGAGGGTACGTCTAATGTGCGGTGGAATGGATTATTAATTATACAGGCTGATGCCCTTGCTCAAAAATTTGAATAATAATAGTTATGTGTGTTTGATCATAATTATAACGTTCCACCGACAAGAGCGTTGCTCTTTAATTCATTCGCGTACCTACAGTACAGTGTACCGACCGACAGAATGCTTTGTGTCTAACGTTAACGTTTTAATGAATAAACTAAACGCACTCGCCCTCTTCCTTTGTACACGTCTACTCTGTTATTTATGACAATATATCAGTGTGTACAATAAAGTGTAGGTACTGTAAGGAGGTTGTATAGCCATAGCTTGCTGGCTGGTTTTTATTTGAAATAAATTTATAACGTCGAGGAACCCCGGCGCGGGCTTCAATTATTATGGAGGGGAGAAGAAGATCGTTCTCAGAGCTAGAAAGCAAATGTCTCGATCTATGAAAATAAAAGTATAAAATAAACAGTAAAGCTCTATTTTAATTAACCATCTGATCTACGCCTCCACAGTACCTAAGAATATATACTAACTTAACATACAACCTGGTGAAGGTGGCCGGAACCCGTCGGATGAGGACAGTGCAGTACCGGTCGTTGTGGCGATCCTTGGGAGAAGGGCCATGTCCAGCAGTGGACGTCTTTCGACTGATATTAAGATGATGATGAGGATGATGAACCTAACATACATACACACATATTCTTATGCCTGCCTTCCATTGGGTTAGGCAAAGACAACAGATCTTCCTTAACATTCATCACTCTTTTCTTTTCATAATACGCTCGTCGGTTTAGGGTACATTTGACCCGACTCTTTTTAAGTACACCAGCTTTCCAAATTGCTTCCAAGAATAAGGTAATCGAAAAAAACACAGAACACTATATATAGATAGTTAAACAATTTATTTGCATAAGTAACACACACATAATAATTACAGTTCACAACAAGTTTACAAAACAAGAATACAACGAAACATCAATAGAACAACAAGATCTGACAGCAAAAATGTTAAGGTCGTAACATCCTATAACAAGTAAATAAGTAACGCCGTCCATACTGTGTCACAGAACTACTTTTTTAACCGACTTCAAAAAACGAGGAGGTTCTCAATTCGACTGTTTTTAAAATATATTTGTTACCTCAGAACTTTCGACTGGGTAAACCGATTTTTCTATAAAAAAGCCTCATTAGCTACGTATGAAATCCTTACATTTTATAATGCTTAATATTAATTAACTTTGCGAGCCGCGCGTGTCCTCCACATATGTTATTAATTAGAATAGGTTTCCACCTACTACCATACATTACCTCTAAGTATGGCTTCAACTTCAACCCTCTTTAATGAACTCATAAACAACCGTCTTACAAACTTCATACCTACCCACAAAATTATACCATCCCTTCACACTTATGATAGATGAATGTGATAGGACTGATACATGAAATTGAAGGGTTTAGGTAGCGTCAAACTTCTTGTTTTAATTTAATTTACGATATAACTTTGGATTACAGTGTCTTTTATATAATGAGTTGAGACCGATCACGGTCGTCACCATCAGCCTAGAAAAGAAATAAGAGAGAAGAATTTATCTTACTAAATAAATAATATAATTAAATACCCTAAACGTAAATGTCAAGCTACGGTCACAGTAAATATTTAAATACTTACTTTACCTGCAAAGCTTAAAATAAAATTCAATCTAAAAGCTAAAAATAAGTAATCTCGAAATCTCTACAATTTTTACAGATAAGTCGCCTTAAAGGTAAAATTTTATTTTTAAATTAGTAACATTTTGTCTAGCCAGAGACTCGAAATCCAAGGAATACATACCTAATATCAAGCGATAACTTTGTAATCTTTTTGTTTAGGATAAACTTGAACCATTTCAATTCACAAATCTCAAAGGACTTTCACTTTTTAAAGTTAATTTGTAACGTGAGAAGGAACGGAGAAAAATCCCTTTCACCTTTTATTTATTGCCCTTTAGGGATCTAAAAGGGACCTGATGGCCCGAATCTCATTAGGGTCGTACAAATCAAGAGATAAAATCGTGTTTCGGACCGGAGAGCGGAGGTCGCTATGACTCCGTTCATTCCAAGTTTCAGATAAATATCAGAGTGCGTCCAAAATAGCTTCGTGATTTTGACAGATCGTTTAAGAGCGATTATTTTACTTTCTGAAAATATTTGAGCCGTAAATACGTTAATTTTATAATAAATAATAATAAATCTTATATATTACTTTTAGTGTATTATAAAGTTTTGATGACTCTAACACTTTCAAAAAGTAAAATAACATCTCTAAAACCACCTGTCAAAATCACGAAGCTATCTTGGGCGCACTACGAGTATAGTGGATTATCATTTATTCCGATGGAGAGAGATGCTGCCTTGTATGGAAATAGTGTTGAAAGCTCATCTAATGATAACAAAAGCAGTGCAAAATAAACCTTATTGAGTTACTGTGATTTTCTTTAATTCCAAGCGCTTTATTTACAGACAATAAAAAAAAACATTAGGTAATTTATATCATCTTCGTAGTACCTACTTTAGAAATAGTTTTTTTTTAATTAGACTTAAAATTCACAAACTTTCGGGCGGTGCCCGATATGACGAATTGAAGATCAGCCTTCGAGGTGGTCTTCAATTTGTACAAAAGTGGTGTCTCAGTCTGAAATCCTAAGGTGCGACAGCGAATTTGGAAAAAAAAAGAACTATTTGCGGCTAGCCATAGCTAGGCCACCTTCCATACAAAAATGATCAAACAACTTTAAAAATCCCGGGTTCGTAGGTAGGTACGTCAAGGGCAGGTTATCCCAGTGCAAGCGTATCTTTCTTACAAGCATACGTTTGCAATTAGCAATCCCACTTCAATTGAAAGCAGGATCGCAAAAATAACGGGTTTTTCATTAATATCTTTTCTCTTGGGTGTTTGGGGTAAAAACTAGCCTCGGAATAATGTAGACAATGTCATTTCCTATTTTTCAGTCAATTTCTTTTATTTATAGTGTTAATAATCTTTAAGTAAAACTTAAAAAAATAGTCATAAACTTACCTATCTTTGCATGGTTTTATGATCGAGAGAAGTAATAACTATCGTGTTTTGAGCCTAAGAATAATCAAGAACAGTTCAACAAAATATATTTTTTCTGGATTAAAACAACGACTATTTCATGCTTTAAAGACTGAACCAAAAACCGGTCGATTTGAAAGAACCTGCCCTTAAATTAAAGAACCTATTAAAGCAAGATTTTCATCTGAAAATGTTAAAACACGTCGTGTCTAAATCTATAAGTGCAAGTGATCCCTTTAATCTTTTGAAATTACAATGGATTTAGTCTAAAATTACTTTTTGTGATTGAAATTGAAAACTTTAGTGTAAAACATCATACATTTTGAAATAAGAAATCGGTTTACTGTATAAAATAAAAGACATACTAATAAAGCGCATGAGAAAGGAAAAACTAGGAGTTTTTAGGTATACTCGTTTATTCCATTAATTAGGTACGTTGAAAAAAGTTATTAATGGCGTTTTGCTTGTAGCACTGCATTTCTGCCAATGTGGAGTGAGTTATGCGAGAATCGTAAGCTCAAGGATTGTTTTATATACCTACAAAAACTAAAGTAAAATACAAAATGGTGTATTCATGTATACGTGGCAAGCCGGAAAGAATGTAGATATAGATACCCCAGCGCCCAGTAACAGACTTGCAACGCGACTCCTCTTTATTTACATTACAAACAAGTTACAACAAAGAAAATTGTATCTATATATCCACAATAGAATTATCTACATATATATCCACAATAGAATTATCGTAGGTATGGTAAATAATAATAGTGAATACAATAAAAACCCTATACTTTGTTTGAAACACTCTGAAAAAGATAATCTTTAAAAAAACATTTTCGAATTAATCATTATTTTTATTTTCAATAGTATACATAGTAGGAACTTTATTTAGATTAAATAATATTTTGTTAAAATCAACGAACTTTAAATCTTGAAACTTTCGTAGTGAAATATAATCTTGATCAAGCCACAGCTATAGTCACTCAGCATACCAACACTTTAGTTTAGACAGATACCTAATCAGCAATTTTTATAAGTCCTTATATCTTTTAAGAGTTTTAGATAACTAAGGCTATAAAGGGTATCTCCGAACTCTATGGTCGTTGCAACTGGTAAGGACGTAGCGCGTTACCTATTTAAAGGGTTCTTTTTAATTATGCTGGCTGTTTTTCAAGAGAATAATCAGACCATCAAACTAAACAACTCTCTCTACGGGACTAACATTAAAATCGCGAAAAAAAACTTTAAACTTTAGGTGCTAGACTCTAAACTTTGGACCATGAAACTGAACAACTTTCACTATGAAGCCAACATCGAGGAAAAAATAAATGATGTTTCATACAAAACTGCAGTACCTGCCTACTAGACTTAAACGTTAACGACTTAAATGTTATAGGACATGAGATTTTTTTTGGAAGTCAAAGGATTTCTTAGTGAATGTCGATCAGTTTGATGGCCATAAACCACCCCATTCAATATTACTAGGGTCTTTTGTTACACCTTATTTACGTTTACATTTTGATGTGGAAAATATTTACTATCCGTTGTATTGTATCATTTATTTAGATACTAGCGTCCCGCCCCGGCGTCGCACGGGTGTAATTGGGGTCGCATTGCTTCTGCAATTATATACATAAAATCCTTCCTCTTGAAATCAAAATTCGTTGCGTAGTTTTAAAGATCTAAGCATACATAGGGACAGACAACGGGAAGCGACTTTGTTTTATACTAAGTAGTAATGATGATGATAATAGGGCCCACCCACCCACTTGGTGCGTCTCTGTAGGCTAGAAACATTTTCATCGCGCATCGCAGCGCAGCGTGAGCGATGAAGCTCATCTCAGAGATAAACGAGTTGTGGCGAGAGAGTGCAAGCGCAACGCAATAACTACTCTCGTCTCTAAACTAAATTACTTGTCACTGAAGGAAAAACCTCCTATTTTACTTTTTAAAACAAAAGAAATCGTATTAAGTTTTTCTCTAGTTAATGTAGACAACATTAACTTGCCGAGGGCAAAGGGGACTAATAAATAAATTAAGTAAATTCTAATAAGACTGCATGCTGCATTCCAGCTACGAATAATAATTTTTTTTATTAGTATTATTCTAGTGATTTATTAGTACTTAGCGAAAAAGACATTGCCCACGTGACGAGGTGTATTCGTTTCGGGTCGTTTCGTAGCTGGCGAAAATCAAACAACACAAATACAAATAGTAATGATAGCTGAAATTACCTATACACAGGATAGAAGGAATATAGTGCTTCGCGAGGGAATGAGCTGACTTATGTGCGTTTTTTTAACCGACTTCAAAAAAGGAGGAGGTTTCTCAATTCGACCGTATATATTATATATTTTTTTTATGTGTGTTCACGGATTACTTCGTCGTTTATGAACCGATTTTGATGATTCTTTTTTTGTTGGAAAGAAGATATTTCAAGGGTGGTACCAAGATAAAAATTAAAAATTATTTATTTCAGATTATTCATCCATATTGAAGGAAACCATATGATAAGGAAACCAGGATCTGATGATGGCATCCCAGAGAAATCGAGTTGAACCTTTGAAAATTGTAGTGCCGGCTAGTGCGTTTGTTAATTTAAAGCACTACTATTAAATTGAACTAATGAATTCACCACTGAAAATTATGAAATAATCAAAATTTTAACAAAAAATTAAAACCGCCTTCAAAAAAACTAAAAAGTTAAAAAATAATATTGCAGCCAATGACTTTTTCGTTCGCATCATAAGAAAATTAATTTGTTTTATAGAAGTCGCTGTCAAGCCGGTACGATTCGCGACAGGGCTTGCATTCGTTTTTTGGCTTGGCTTGAGACCATTATTTATTAACTTTTTAGTTTTTTTAAAGGCGGTTTTAATTTTTTTATCATTGTTAACCATTTGTTTTTTCTCAACTATTCCGTGACGGTGAAACCTGTTGCTGGCTTTCTGCTTTATACTCATGTAACTACTGTATTATATTGCTGTTGGTTTCCCAATATAAAAATAATTAAAAAAAATGGAAATTATCCTTTTCTATCGTAGCATTTCTTATAAAATTCAAATTCAAATTTACCAGTTTTGAGGCTAAACGGGATTGGGCGTTTCCCTTTAAGAACAAAATGACTAGATTCACGTAACTGTTAATAAAATAAAGCACGCATCGCAGACCTACCAAGTGGTACTTATGTACATGCATTTAAGAGGCTATGTGAAAAACATAGGATTCTTCAAAGCGTCATATATCATGAAGTACTAACAGTAGGAGTATGATTAGCGGATAATAATATGTGTAAATTGAACATATAATTGAAGTTTTGATTAGAGCCAAAACACGATTAAGACACATTTTCTCAATAGAAAAACAAGTCAAAGTAGTCTCCATCTTTATCGATAAACGCTTGGAACTGCTAAACGGTGAATAATAGAAACACGAGACTTGATTTTAGAACAAGAGATTGATATTTTACAAATTTTGATTTGAGTAGAATTGAACTTACATAAATAGTACAATCACAATTAAATAAAGTTTGTTTTACGCTTGCGTCGTTTCAGGCGCACGCGCCGCCCCATCTCTTTCTCTCGAATCAGACAGTAATATAAGCTATCACACGCCCATATCGCTTCAATTATTTTTCGACATAGGCCCTTAAGAACAAAATGACTAAGATTCTCGTAACTGTTTATAAAATAAAACACGCATCGCAGACCTACCAAGTGGTACTAACATAAAATGCAGCTTCTATATCCTTACTGCAGTGCGTTGCAACTGGGGAAAAGGAAAGTTAACAATCATAGCAACAAATAAAAAATTACAACGGCAGCTTGCCAGCACCGCACCGTTACCTCTGTATGTATATTATATATTTGTATACCAATCCCCTGACACCAAAGTTTCCATATTTGTAAACTTTGTGACCAACCACAGGTGCCTCCAATCTGTAGAAATTATTTCCCCAAAATTACATGGTTAAAGTCGGCCTGTTGTATAAATCAAGAATGAATAAAACGGGGTTCTTTGATTTAGGGCTTTGAAAGCTGCTCTTGGCATTTTTTGACTAATTTAAATTATGGCGGAAAGGTTGTTTTCTGTTTGCCCCTCTTGTTTGAACGAGTAGGTAATCAAGCACTTTGCATCCTAATGAAAAAAATTAGAATAATTTTTTTTTCACGTCTTCATAAGCAACTCTTTGAACCCAGCGCTATGAAAGGTATTTGTTCCTTACGGGTATTAAAATAAAAGAACAAACAAATTAACTTTTTAATGCAGTTGTGATCTCCATAGAGTCTTGAATATCCACGAAATAAATAATGAGCGTTTTTCTTTTGGTTTTCTAGGAGTAGCCCGGTCATTTTACGTAGTTTTGTTAGGCGGGGTAGGGAGTAATTATTAATTGGACTTTTAAACTGTAACCGGCACCTTTTAGTGCCAAAAAGACTATCTTAAAATATATTAAACTAAAAATCGCTACGCAACATAGAAGTCAAAATGATGTTTCCCAGAACGCTTTTTAATTAATAATATTAATACCAATGCACTCATTTGACTTAGATTTAATTTTATTTTTTAGCAATAAAATAGGCATTGAAATTTAAAAAATTAAGTATTTATTAGAAAATACGAATGGATTTTTCAAAACCTTCTAAGTAGCCAAAAATATTTACACCATGTTTGAAGTATGTAATAATGGTAAAGCCATAAATATATAAAAAAAAAAAATACCGTCAGGTTTTTTAGAACGAGATAATAGCTAAATTTTAAAATTGGAACTGTTGCTGACGTGACTTTTTTTTTAATTTTGGTACATTTCTAGGCTTATATTGGCTCTTCAATATTATACCGAAAAATTATCAATTATTAATTAGTCCCGGCTCAAACCGTAAAATGACTGGGCTAGAGATCGATAGAGTCAAATAAAGTCAAAATTTCAAAAAGTGTTTCATTAAAATAATAAAGAGGGAGATGATGTTCAAAAAGATGCCAACGCGTCCTTTGATTGAATATTTCATTATTTACGAATCATTTTAATCGAAAATATGATACTGTTTACGTCTAACATGGTTGTATGGGCTCGATCCCTTGACCTTTAAAAAAAGGCAGGCACAGTCTTGACATGATTTTGACCGAATCTCGCGAACGTATCTATGGAGCGATAAACATGTCATCTGTCAAGTTTTTTAGGAACTAAATTTAAAAAAAGAAAAGAATTAACGCTCATTTCTGTATTTTGTGGTATAACCCTACTTGAACTTTTAAGTACGTAGGTATTTGAGAAAAAGTAAAAGAAAACGAGATTAGATACTTCAAAAACCAAATTATAGAACAATGCAATGCTTTGAAAGCAACTTGATTTGATATAAAATTACAAAATGTCATTACTTATTTTCATGAACGCAAAGTAAAACTTGTGTTTTCTAAAATATCAAATAACCATTAAATCTCAAAGGCTCTCTGTGTTTTTAATTTGTAATTAACTTGAAAGCATATTCAAGACGTATACATGTCCCTCCAATTAAAAACTTATCATTTGCAGACGTCTCCTGCGATGAAAAGTGCAATGTTTTTAACGGTTACTGCCACCAACACACCAATACATTAATACATATGCGGTCCTTCTTATGCTAACTCTTTTTCAAGGCGATGATCAGACTGTCAAACTGAACAACTTTCTCTATGACACCAACATCGAAATCACGAAAAAAAATCAGATATTCCATACAAAACTGCATATCTACTCGTGCCAACTGCCAGCTGATTTTTTTTCGCGATTTCGATTTTGGCACTCTATAGGATAGAGAAAGTGGATCAGTTTAATAGTCTGATCATCAAACTAAACAATTTTCTCTATGGCACCAACATCGAGATCGCGAAAAAAAATCAGCTGTCCCATACATTTCAGTCGAGTTATGTTTTCAAAAATCGCTAAATATCGCAAATAATCGTTATGTTCGCAAAATCTTAAACAATGATATTCACTCAAAAATAAAGTTTAAGAAAAAAGTACAAGTCCAAAACCGTGTTTTAAGATGCGCAAACCACTTAAACCTGCACTTCCCGAGGACTGACTACGGCAAAAAAAGTATCGTGTATGAAGGTGCTCAAATTTATAATAAGCTTCCTACTGATATAAAAGACGAAAAATCTATGGCTATTTTCAAAAAGAAACTAAAATCTTTCGTTTTGAAAAACTAATGTTAGTTGCTCCGGTTTACTATGTTTCCGTTCTGCTCAATAAACATTACATTAAAAAAAAACTTGATTGAATGGATTGTATTCGACCATATTATATGGTCTAAAGGTCCACTATGCAAGCTGGTGTGCAGCAGTCCAAAGAGAGCCTTCCCAAGTGACGTACTGAACCCTCGATATGTAACACTACGGCGCATACTTGGCAATGGCAATCAGCAAGCTTCTTACGTCAATGACTATGACATCGACTCTACAGAAGAAAGACTGCAGGGTAAAAGCGGAGATTACTAGTTACTTCGTAACAGATACATCAATTAATTAGAAAAGTTCAATTTCTGACGCTTTAATTACCTACATACTGCCGTCTGAAGAGAGTGGCAGAAATCAAGCAACCGATGCTTCAATGTTTAGATACTTATCTCGATACCTCTACGGCGAGTGACGGAGACTTGGTACAGGCCTTTCAAGAATCTCACGATTAGGGTGAGACGCAGACGGCGTTCATGGTAGAGCATTATAAACAGATTAAAGTAAGATGAGAGCAAATCTATGGCGACAGTAGGGACAAATCTAGCGGAAAAGTTGTGACGCGCTCTCATTGTAGCCCAGTCATTTTACCACAGAACATTATAGAGGGGTTAGAAATGCAAAGTAGCGCTTTTGCTTCGGAGACGGCTATCGCCACTTGTCTCCCCGCTCACGCTGCTACAATTACTCATGCCCTCTCGCTCGCACCACGCCGCGCGCCTTATGGTGTTATGCAAATCATTGCATATCCTGTGGCGACACTTTCTACGCCAGAGTTTTGGTAGGAGGGGTGGGAAGTAAGGGAGCTTTTGCCCTACAATGGGATGTTTGGAGTTAAGAGATAAAACTCCAACTAGATTATACTGTTCGTGGTTGTTTCTAGAAGCTAAAAGACTATAATATCGCCCGCTATGAGATTATTTTTCTCGCAACCATCATGCGTTACGTTCACAGTAAAATATTCCCTAGGTTTAACGTATGAGCTCTGCAATTGTGGGTCCATCAAAAATGCAATAAGAGCCAATTTCGTATGCGTCTTGGAAGGCAGCCCGACCAAATGGAACCTCACATTACGAGCTATGATGGTAAAGGGTGTGTTTCAATAAACACCTGCAGTTTAGTATTTTCTGTTAAGCTTTATAATTTTGGGAAGACCACCAAAATCGGTTCAGTAGTAGTTCGTGCACAAACAATAGAAAAGAAGTGACAAAAATGCTAAAAATATTAAGGAAATAATATATCGGTCAGAGTGCCCAAACGCGCTGCATACGGACGAAATTTTTTTAATTAAATTCAATTAAAGTCAATGAAATTTTTTAACATTTTCTAGAATCGAATGTCTGTATCTTTTTTTTGTCAATGTTCCGATAAAATATATATTTTTTTAAATTTATTTATTGTAAGAAAATTGACAAAAGATTTGGACAATATATAATATGTATAATATAATAAAATATATAGCATATTTGGATAATACAGTTTTAATGATACGATTAATTTAAGATTTGTATGAAAATCTTTATGCCACGGTAACTTTGTTACTGATACTATATTTTAACGAAAATCTGCCATAATATCGACACAGAGATTCAAGATCGTACTTAAAAATTTTAATTTGGTTCAATGTTCATTGAAAATAGTACTATACTTCTTTTTGTATGAAACGCGCTGTAAGGACCATACTCCTAATACATTCTATTAGAGTACGTATTTTTATAGATTTTCTCCTAATACCAACAGCCTGTATGTGTAGAATGTGCAGCAGTTAACTTATAGTCGGAGTCGACGTGCATTGCCGTGACGATTTGATAACGACTTCGTGCATTTTATACCAAACAATGCGATGGTGCAATGGATGGTTGTTCTAACTTATCTTCCCCCTTCATTCACGTACGACAAGTATACGTAGTCGATATTCCAACAATCCGCACAAAAATGTCGCATCCTCTTTTATGATGAGAATCGGTATGGTTTGGAACTCTCTCCTTGCCTCGGTTTTTCCAAGCAAATACTATCAGTATATTGTTAAAAGAAGAAGTTACGCTGCTTTTTCTGGGTGAGTTGAACTCACTGAGTTCGTTACATCCTTAGCTTCATCTACACATTTATCAGGTAAGCTCAAGCCCAGCACGAGTTAGTTTATCACCTAGAATTATAAGCAGGATCTGTTGGATCTGAAGGTGCCCAATAGAACTAAGATGGCAAACAAAAGAGATGTTTTATGTAAGACCAAGAGTAAATAGGTAACAAAATGTTGTTCAGTTCTATCTAGATACTGATGAAATAGTCTTCAAGTACAATTTATAATTGGAAATCTAAAGCTGCGTCCACACGTGTAGCATAAAGTCCAATCGTTCTTTGCTTCACCGAGTATAACGAACGATCCCTCGCTTGTAACGGGGTGCTATCGTCGTGGTGAAAGGCCAATTTTCGGAGAGATGTTCACACAGTGTCGCATGATGCGTGGTATTACCAAAACAACGCTTGATATGCTTTGATTGATCGGGTGCAAACAGTGTGGACGCAGCCTTAGTATGATATTCGTACAATTTATTCCATATTTTAATTTTACTGAAGTTAAATAATGGAGTCAAAAAAGATTCATGAAAGCAAAAATTTCTTTACTTTATTTCTGTTGACCTACATTGACAGAGTAAAAGAAATTAATTATGTTAAGTATATTGAAAATTTTCTCTCTTCTTTACATAACATTTTTACCAAGATGAATAATACAAGGTGAAACATCTCTCAAATTATGTATACCTTACATACTTTGAGAGATGCTTCAGACTCTCAAACAAAACAGCTTTTACTTTGGGAATGGGACCAAGATCGTAATCGCGAAAAAAAAAATATTTACTGTTTCATACAAATGGCTCGAGTGCCATGAACATTTTCTATGGAACAAGTGTTTGTTTTTTGCGATTTCAATATTGGTCCCATAGTAAAAGTTGTTCAGTTTGATGTAGTATACAGGGTGTAGCATCCTTTTAAACTAAGAGTCTACCCATCAAACTGAACAACTTTCACTATGGGAGCAAACCGATCGCAGCAAAAAAATAATCAGCTGTTGCACACATTTGAGACGAGTAGGCATTGCAGTGTAGTATGGAACAGCTGAATTTTTTTTTGCTCCGATCGGTTTGCTCCCATAGTGAGAGTTGTTCAGTTTGATGGGTAGACTCTTAGTTTAAAAGGATGCTAATGATTCAATTTCACCATGCAGTACCTACTCTGTGGTTTGATGTTCTGAAGCACCCCGTTTCATTTGTAACGCATTTAATTATACACACTGTAATACTCGTAGATGAGGATATGTAGGTACAGTCGCCATCAGATATATCATAGCAAAAAAGGTGGTAAAAATTTTTGTAAGCAGTTCTATTATTCAATAATTTCTATACATATATCAATCAAAAATATCTGAACGCCTAGAACATCAAATTTATCTACGCAGTCTGGGCGATCATAAACATCTGAACAGTTTAGGAAAAAAGATCTTCCTCCGTTGTTTTACATTTCAATTTTAAATAACATTGTAAAGAAATTATTGAAAATTAGCTGTTCAGATATTTATGACAAAATACACGTTTAGATATAATTGGTAACATTTACTGTGATTGGTACAATTTATTGAAAATTAGCATTGCTCAGTAATATTTGAACAACTTGTATGCTACGATATATCTGATGGTGACTGTACAATACCCTCAACAATACCTACCATCCGAGGGTCATTCTACGTGCCGTCACTTCTGTACAGTTGTTTGTCAGAAAATACATAATATCGTATAGCGCTATTAAATACTTAGGACCAAGAGCACTTTGTATATTGCGCGCTATCATCAGTGGCGTAGCGTGGCGTGGGCATAAGAAAGAATAATTAATACGTGGGTTTCTGTCGCCCGGGGAAGACTGATTTTGTCGCCCTTCTTTTTCGCATATATATTATATACAAAGTGAAATTGATATCATTAGCATCATTTTAAGCCTCGTCTGTCTACTCGACTCAAATGTATGCAACAGCAAATTTTTTGTTGCTCCGATCGGTTTGCTTCCATAGTAAAAGTTGTTCAGTTTGATGGGTAGACTCTTAGTTTATTAAAAAGTGAAAAATAATTCGGTCACGGTTATTTTTAACTCTCTTTGAGATATTTTATGTCAGTTAATGCGTAGGGGACCGCTATGAAATGACCATTGATTTTTTTACAACCACTTGCGGACCCCGACACATTAATTAATATACCTTAAATATCTTAAAGAGAGTTAAGAAGTAAAACATACATTTGCTTACATCAAAAATAACCGTGACCGAATTATTTTTCACTTTTTAAATGTTTGTTTTTATGCGTAGGGGGTTTTTTTAAATTGTAATTTTATTTTATTTCGTAATTTTTAAAGTTACTAGAAAACTGCTGAACCGATTTTTATGAAACAAAGCTAAGAGCACTCCCGCAATAATAAGTTAACTTTAAAAAAAACCGCATCGAAATCGGTCCAGCCGTTTTGACGCTACGATGCCACAGACAGACTTACTGACAGACAGACAGACAGACAGACAGACAGACAGACAGACAGACAGACAGACAGACAGGCAGACAGACAGACCGACATAGGCGTCAAACTTATAACACCCCTCTTTTTGCGTCGGGGGTTAAAAAAGGATGCTAATGATATCAATTTCACCCTATATAAAATTGGTGTGCCCGGCATGCGAGTCATATCAAAGTCTGGCCCACAGTTTGTTATATCTGCTGTTTACAATTTGAAGGCTTTCTAAAATAATATTGTGAAGCTTAGATTAAACTAGAGGGGAAGATGCCTATACCGCATACACGTGTCTCTTCAAGTTTCGAAGTTTCCCCTTGAAATAGGTCGCTTGGGTCCCGACTTACTGCGTCCAACATGTCAAACAATTTCAACTAATAAGTAAGAGGTGCATTTAGTTTTGATTGGAATGCAATCATGCAAACATTAGTTTGTAAACGTCTTTGGGTTCTTGACTTGATCGTAGGTAATTCCCTTAGGGGTATCGCATACAGACGGAGTCGAGGCGTCGGCGAGCGCGGGCGCGCCTTGGCGACTTTGACATACGGTCGATAATTGTACACCAAGAATCCTAGTGGCGGGCTCGCTGCTCGGATTGGTATGATATACAATTACCGATCGTATGTCGAGGTCTTTAAGGCGCGCGCCCGCGCCTCGACGCCGCGCCGCCTCGACTCCTTCTGTATGCGATATTCCTTAGGCGAAGAATGTTTCGCTTACGCTGATAGACGGAATATCAGTGTAACCGGGTATGAGATAGCGATAGTCATGAAATCCTACACAATTTATATGAAATGACATGTCGGAGTCAGGTGGAGTCAGTACAAAAAATTGGTTACGCCGATAAGCTGATAAGGACAGCAATTAGGTAGCGATCTCCTTTTTTAACAAGAGTGAATTTGCTATGAGCATCTCTTATTGAGTGAATGACAAGACACGTGCTTCCTTCTAGTACCTTCTCTTTCTACGGTAAATCCGCTGGGTAAACCTTCGTTTTTTGGAGAAGAGCATACGTAAATACAGGAAGCTGGAAAAAGTTTTAAATCCATGCGTATAAATATTTGCTAGGTATGTGTGGTCTATGGTCTATGATCATCGGTCGCTAATCTCCTTTTCTTTTTACGTGGGTTTGACCAGTTTTCACCTTGAAAGTATCTCCAGTATTTTTTTAGTTAGGGCGGCTGAGAATGCAGAGTATTTATTGACTAAGATTTTATATTCCTAAATAAAACAACTAAGCGATATTCTTCAGATATTATAATTATAACATTCCTCGACGTCTATTCATCGATCGATGGACTTATTATCTCATCTCATCTCACTAATTACTATAAATGCGAAAGTTAGTTTGGATGTTTGTATGTTTGTGGCTCAATCACAAAAACGTGAACGGATTCGGATGAAATTTGCCATACAGATAGAATTATGTTCTGGATTAACACATAGGATACTTTTTATCACAGTAATGGGTTCCTGTGGGACTCTGTGGGATCATTTACAATGTTTTATCATGGTCACTAGCGCCGACTTGACGCTGACATATATGCATTTGGGTAGATTCTGCGAGCGACTATCGGAGCGACAAGCGGGTCGCCGAGCGGAGCGACTAGCGGAGAAACAAGTGGAGCGACAAGCGGAGCAAAATTTGATTACCAATATTACCATTTTCCATCACACATCAGTGGACGTAAAGACAATTAAATACCTAGTAACCTATTTTAAAATTAAATGAATACTTAACAATTATTTTACTTAGGAGTGTTTAAAAATGGTTCCAATGGTGGTAAGTAGGTACACAAGGAAGGTACAAGTAGGAGCGGAGCGAAGAGCGGAGAGACGAGCGGAGCGACGAGCGGATCAACAACCGGAGCAATATTTTATTACCATTTCCCATCACACATCAGTGACGTATTTAATAACATCACATGCGTACACTTCCCTGCCCGTTGTTGGAGCTCATGGCTCATGGTCATGGGTCGTCCTGTCCGTGCAGTAATGTTTTTGCACGACCTCATACATGGAAATCAAGTGACGTAAGGTCTCTCCGCTAAGGTCGCTCTGCCAATCCACCGAAGTCTATACCTGTAGGTATCGTCCAAGTAGGTAAGTACCATACACTTGTCACGTAGTGCCCTGGAGAACTACGTGATACACCATGCTGCTGGTGAAACATACCACGTACGTAACCAGCAACAGGTTGAGGCGCGCGCGCGCGCGATTTCAAAGTTGCAAAACAACGATCGCTCGGCGGCGCGAGCGCTGCTTCTGATCGTCAAAGCATGGTCGCAAGCAAGGGCGGCGGGGCGCGGGGGTGGCGTTGAGTTCAAAGGAAGCTGCCACGTGCGTGCGGCGCGTGGCTAGTGGAAGTAAACAAAACACAGTTCCGCATTCAGGGATGATACCCAAATATTAGTAGATCAGTGTACATTATTATTTCAAAATTTTTTGATTTCGATATTGGTCCCATAGAGAAAGTTGTTCAGTTTGATGGTCTGAGCGTACCCTTAAATTAGTTTCAGCTAATTTGGTTAGACCTTATATAAGTTTCGTAAGAACGTTCACTCAATGGCATTTGGGCCCATTTAACTTATGGACTTATGGACTCATGGTCCTAAAAGTGTTGCATACTAGTCGAGGAGTTTGAGGACCTATCGCACAGTTGTCATAAAAACGTTGTCGATCTGACTTTTCGTCGAGAATTGGTAGCTGCTGCCATATGTATTGGTCTTTAAGTCGAGAACAAACGTATTGGTCGGGGAAAACGTTTCTTCGCATTAAAAAAAAAATTCAATACATTTTTTAATATAGTTTATTTACAAATAACTAAAGTATGTAGGTACCATTTTGTTCGATAACTTTTTGCCTTCTTGTAGGCAGGGACATGATCCCAATGCTATAGAAATTTTGGGGTTTCTGATCAAAATACCGCGACAAGTAGTTTTGGCAGTCCTCTCGTGATGTTAACCTGACACTGCCTAAAGAATTCTGAAGAGACCTAAACAGGTGGAAATCTGAAGGTGCAAGGTCAGGACGGCGGATGCATTAACACCTCCCAGCCAAGCTCTCTTAATTTTTGCTGAGTGGCTAAAGATGTGTGAGGTCAATTCCCAGTTCTTCAGCTACGTCGTAACTACTGATATGCCGATCTTGCTCCACTTTTTCAAAAATGGCATCCATTTTATCCGTAATAGGGAATGCGTAGAAACTTTTTCCCCGACCTATTATTTACTCGACAGCGCAGAAAATATAAAAGTTTTTGACTCGTAAATTGTATGTGCAAATCTGACAGTTGTCGGGTTTTATAGACCCTTCTCTACATAAAACACACGTGATGAATCAATCTAAGACTTATAAGTAAGTCAACCCAAACTCCTCTAAAGCTTAAAGCGGTCCAATTAAATCAGAGCCCCGAGCACCTCAACTGATTGCCACCCACTATCACTAATTACTTCAAAACAGTTCAATACGACCATTAAATCAATCTATTCACAGATGTGTTGTATTGAAAAGGGATTATCGAAGGCTTTAATAATAAAACTGGAATGCTTGAGAGATTCTCCAATTTGATACAGGTTTCAATTTGAACATGTGAAATCAAATTGAATTAGATTTCGTTGTGGATGTTATCTTAACATTTTCCCCTCATCGATTTGTGACTTTGTCTGTATTTGCATGCATACGTCATTCCAAATAACAACGAAATTTTAAGGCTATTTTGCATTACAGAAAGAGAGATTTGAAACACTTACTCTCACGTATTCTTAGAACAGCGTTTTTACCGTCCGTTATGATAAATATATTACATTTGGTAATCAGAATAAGCCAGAAAGGTAAATAGGAACCGGAAAAACTCGTCGTCCTTATTTGGAATGTAAGTGAGTGAATGTGCAGGGAGTTATTACAGCATAAAATTGTTCAAATTCATTTTTTATGAAAAATGTTACAAAAAACTTGTTTTAACAACTGAAATAGAGTGGGGACAATTAGCATGACGTCATCGCATCGTGACGTACCGTAGGCAAACGTCCTCTTATGAAATACTATTATAGCTGTTGCCCGCAACTCCATAATAAGTAAATAAAAAAAATAAAAATTTGTTTATTTTTCCCAGTCCACAAACATTAGGTCGGTACAAATTAAATAGCTCTTATAAATATGTTTACATGTCCATCATATGTCTGTGGGTGAGAACTGGTGCCTGATTTAGGTTTTTTGGAACCCCCCCCCCCCTCTCTTTGGATCTGCGTGGACTTTAAATAAGTATCCTATGTGTTAATCCGGAACATATTCTATTGCGTGCCAAATTTCATCCAAATCCGTTCAGCCGTTTATGCGTGATTGAGGGACAAACATCCAAACTTTGACATTTATAATATTAACATTAGTGAGATAAGGTTGGTCGAGCGCGGGCCATACCTAACCCTATGGCTGCGGGTTGGTGGAGGCAAAAGTAGGCTCGGCGCAAACGAGCCACCGGCCGCAGCCGCCGCGGTATGGCCAGCAACAAGCACGCTTTGTCATAAATGTAGGGACTCGCAGTACACGTGTTGCCACCTGTGGCCGGTGGCTGGTTTGCGCCGCGCCCTATATTAGTGGTCAACTTGCTGTCATAGAATTTTCTGTCCGCCAGCGGCAGCAGCGCCTCAACCGACCTCTGACTTGGCATATCGAATAAATCCATCTTGTTATGAAATTAAAAGATTCTTTTCTCGTGAGTAATATAAGAATTTTATTGCGTTCTTCCACAAAATCGATACAAATAAAGAGGCCCCGATTAAACAATCCAAAAATTCAATTAAACTTTAATTGGTTTTCTTGACGCTTGAAACGGGGACAATAAAATTCTTGTAATTACAATAAATTTGAAACTTGGACACTGATTTACCAAGTCAGCGGGTCGGGGCTGCCTTCGTGATATAGGAGCGACACGATCATGTTAACATTTTTTTAAGTCCTCTTTCCGTTCTCTCCATGTCCTGTTTTGCGCATTGATAGGCCAATTTTTAGGGTTCCGACGTCAACAAGGAACCCTTATAGTTTCGCCAAGTCCGTCTGTCCGCGGCTTAGCTCACATACGCTTAGTACTAGAAAGCTGTAATTTGGAATGGTCATATATACATCACGCCGACAAAGTGGTAAAATAAAATCGTGACAAATATTTTTTTTAGGGTACCTCCCGTACACGCGAAATGGGAATGGATTTTTTTTCTCGTCTCCCCCATAGTGTGGGATATTGTTGGATAGGTGGTTTAAAAATACTATGGGTGCGGCAAAACCATTTTTCTATTTACGGATCCGTTAGCGAAATATTAAGCTTTAAAGTAAAAAAATATTGTTAGAGTCCCTCTGCCAGCTAAAACGTTGTTTCTGTATATGTGAAAAATTCATGGCATAGTATATATAACGAAATTAAAAGAAAAACTATCACCGGTTAGTAGGCTTTACAAGTTTACAAGTAATAGTCGACCAACTTATAAAATGTACTTTTTAGACTTTATTGGCCGTTAAACCGTAGTATAAAACAAAAAGCCTCCTTATAAGTCCACTTTATATTGTGACGGGCAACTACGGAAACATACTCCGCGCGTGGTCCGACACGCACTTGGCCAGTTATTTAAGAGAAGTTCCCCTGAGCGCGCTGCATATAGGCAAGTAAGTATATGACTACGGAAGTTTATCCATTTCATATAATACAAGATAAAAAGAAACACGTTCGTATGTTCGTGGATTCTCAAATTTCCGTTTAAATCTAAGGTTTGTTGGTACACAAATCTTTGAGCCAGTGTAACTTTGAAACTGTAATATTACCATTGATTTCTCTGTTTCTGTAATTCTTGCTAGGTATTTGGAATGGACTTTGTATACATATAGAGTCAGTAAAGTTACATAAATTTAAATAGATTTTAGTGTCTGATTTTAGTTTCTTGTTTAGGAAAGTTTTTTGTTTTAAAGATACCGACTCTAAACTGAAAAACAACTAGAATATCTAGGATCCAGGAAGAGGGGGCATTGAGGCTTGTCCAGACTTAATTTTCTAAGGGCCTCTATGGGCTCTTAATCCAACACTGCCTATTTATGGTGGTATGGTATTTCTACCTACATTAGATAAGGTGGTATAACCGACGGGAGTGTATGAAGACATGTATGAAAGTGGATGAGGCCAGATAAGTATGTCAGAATCGTATTTTCTGTCGAGCCGTAGTCTCTGCCTACCCCTGTGAGATAGTGGCGTGAGTATTATGTATGTATGTATAGTTTCAGGTTAAAGTAGCTCAAAGATTTCCATACAAATCGTAAATTAATCATAGCATTGAAACTGTATATTTTAATGGTAATCGGACAAATGAGCACGGCACAGAAATTATTATCTAGATCGCGTCCATTCGAGCCTGGCCCTGTACCCGGATCTTCGATTTTCGATATATCGAAAGCGTTTCGGTCCGAACTTCATTGTAATAGAGTTTATATTAGAACGAAAACGTTCACGCAATTGCGAAGTACGAATGTCCGAGTAGAGGCCCTGGTCCACTAGAGCTTTATTTCTAAAGCAATAAAGATATCATTCCTCGTATAAAGTGTTATTGAGAATTTTACTACGAATAATAATATTTTAAAAATGGAACATTCTACAATTCCTATTATCTTTATAAATTACAGGTAGCATAAGCATAATATGCTCACGACTATATTCCCCTCGAAACCTCACCGAAACTCTGTCCAGTGTGACGGGGAGTGAGCCCGTCGCCAATTTTAATGGACAGTGGGTAGTACATGCCTCGAAATTGAAGCATGCAGGTTTCCTCACGAAATTATAGGTAAGGAAGGTAAATCTTTAAATGTAATATCCAGTGATCGGAATAGGTAGTGCAATTCAGGGTGAAGTGGCGAATATTTGTTTGATGAATATTAATATTTGTATTCGATTCATGAGTGTTTGTATCTTCACGGGGCATGCACCCTGTTTAATATACAATGCATAAAATTTTACGCCCTGTATAGATACAAACACCAATGAATCGAATACAAAATATTAATATTCATCACACAAATATTCAAAACTTTCCATAAATTGCACTACTTATTCCGATCACTGGTATTATCTCAAATCATTACGCAGATAATCACTATAAATTAAGGTTTGACGCCGCGTTTGTCTGTTTGTCGAAGCTGAACACAGAAACTACTGTAAGGATTTCGATACGGTTTTTAATAAAAGTTAAACTGATTCAAAAGGAAGATTTGTCATCATCATCATCGGCCTATAAAGGTCCCACTGCAGGGCACAGGCCTACCCTCAGGGAGGGTTATGGGCATTTGTCCACCACGCGTGCCCAATGCAGATTGGTAGACTTCACATACACATCATAAGTTCTTCTTCAGTATTTATGCAGGTTTCATCACAATGTTTTCCTTCACCGTTTGAAAGCAGTCGGTATTACGTACATAAATTAGAATAAGGTCATTGGTACATGGCATGTTGTCCGTGCAGATTCGAACCCGGACCCCTATAATTGGGTGTCCATACCTCTCCGCAACGCGCCACCGACGCTATAAGGCTTAAGCATAAGAATAATTAAATTCTATTCTTTGTGTACGAAGACAGAGCGAGTCGCTAGTGTAAAGTTCACTAATGACAACAAAGTGTTAAAATAAATAAAGAAGGGGAATCCCAGCCAAAGCAATGTTTCTCAAGTACCCCATTTGAAAACCCATATGGGGCAAATAACTACCCATTTTATTTCCTTATAAAACGACCCATAAACGCGTTAGTTAGCAGTAACATAAGTCGCGTTTTTCCAAAATGAAACCATTACTTAAGCGTAAGTACCAATTATGCTTGCTTAATCTATATCTGAGGCTTAAGAGTTAAGCCGTTACATTTCCCTGCTTTTATTTCATTTTGTGACCATTAAGGTTGTTTGTAAACAAACCACCTTATTTCAATTACTTTAGGACTGTTTTTACATCAAAGCTTTTAAGGTTAATTGCGAATAAGATTTTAAAATGTTGGTTAGTTTAGATGGGAATGTCGTCAAGGACTCAATGTGTTCACATATAAATTAGTGGTATCACACACGATGACGTATGTCGGAGCGGCAGACGTCACTCCGTTATTTGTGAAGCAAGGAGGATGTATGAAACCGCACGTAGAAGCACACACGGTGACGGATTGACGCACCGTGTGTACTTCTACGTGTGATCCCACTTAGGTGGAGATCTGATAAAGTAGAGATGGCCAATGGACCTCGATCATAAACTGATAATAGCATAATATGGCATAGACCAGGGGTTCCCAAACTATTTAAGTTCACAGCGCACTTCCAGGTATAGTATTTTATTTAGTCACGGCGCCCTTAACTTGTCAAAATATGTGTAAAATTACATTAATAACTAATACGGCATCGAAATTAAAACAAGTTTTTCGGAAAAATAACATAATATTAATTGACAGAAAATTATGATAACACAAAAAGTGAAAACTTTCAATTACAATGTCAATTCGATTTTTTCACATTTTTTCAAATCGCGCGATAAGACTTGAATACTGCTGCGCTGCTCTCATTTGTTCCTACACATACCTAATTTGTTTTTGAGCGATATACACTTCTAGGTACCTAACCTACTGCTGAGAATCCGGCTTCTAGTACATGATGTTGCAAAGGTAATGAGATTCTTAATTTTGAACTTACTTGGATATATATTTTTGACTGTTATCTAAAACTATCAAATCGGAACAAGCAAATTTAGTTTTCAATGAGATAATTGTCTTCTTGTGAAATGAAGTCTGGTAGAGCTTGAGCATGGAAATCTTGGCCAAATGCAAATTTTTTGACATTATCTTTGGCTTTTTAGTTTGTTATCAGAGCGCCCCAGGCAAAGGAGATAAAGCAATCGTTTCGTGTTTGTGTAGGTGTACCCATCCCGCCTTTACCCCCATATTTCTAAGAATAAGTTAATACCTAGGTACCTACTTTATTTCAACTAGGAAATAGGTATCTAAAAACAGAACGAAGGAGTCACGTTTGCCGATATTATTTCTCCCGCTGTTCGCCTCAGGCCTTTTATTCGATCACGTAATAAAACAAACGAGTGATTGAAGTTCAATATTTGACAAATTTTCGATTCAATTTCACCGCACATTTCTCAACCTTTTTAGCCTTGTCTGTCTCATATAATTCCGTTTTAACGTGTAAACATTTTCAAATTCAAATTATCTTCTTCGCCAAACCATTTGTTCCTGGAAAACACAGACTACCTACACTGGATTTTACATCACAACCAGCGCACCACTTGAGAATCTTTGATTATGTGCGCCTATGAAGTATAGGACAGGAAATAGAACGGCACATTCACGATTCATCGAACTCCCGAAACAACGATTTTTTTTTTGGATCTTCGCTGCGCAAAAAATCTTTGTCCCGAATCATGTCAAAATCCATAAATTTACGACCCTATTTATACCTAATGCTCAAAAGACGTCCATGAATCTCGGCCTAAGTCAGTAATAAATTAATATAATAATCTTCAATTTTACCCCTAGTAAAAGTGGTTTAGTTTCATGGTCTAAATCATCCCATAAAGTATGTAACGCATTTAATTACACCCTGTATACAACGTGTTAACTAATAAACGCAAAACTAGAAATTAGTTTGTTTAAAATCGAGAGAAGAATCTAATTATCAAGGTTTTAACATAGGTAATATTTTTTTCAAATTATCAAATAATTTGTTATTATAATTTATTGAACTCGATGTCAAACCACCGCACTGACACAATTACCCTACTTAGGTACTACTAAATAAGATTCTTAAAATATAGTCATGAGCACTATCGCTAGCGCTTTCATTCATTGCTAAAATAATAAAAAATAATTTTTCCATGAAAACTTAAAATGCGAATAATTTAAAAAATTAATAAAGTAACAAATTATTGTTTCAAATGCAATTATTTCGTTATACCTAATTATAAACCAGTTGGGGTGTATGAGGTTTTGCGCTGATTCATTAACACGTTGTATAATACATGTTATACCTACATATAAGTAAGGTCCGCCACATACAAATAGCATTCCACCCCCGAGAAAACGACAAAAATCGAGATGTGCCTCCATCTTTATTATTTTACGTAGGCCAGAGAGAGCGCGCATGACGTTTTTCTCGTTTAAACGCTTTGTCGTGGGTGGCATGCTAGCTAGGCTGATTCGGAATTGGTTCCGGATGAAGTGTTGCCGCTTTCAGAGACTTTTTTACTATAGATCTAGTGATTTTTTCATGTCTTAGATGGCATTTTTCAAAGATTTACAGTCATATCACACAAGTGATTTTTGAGCGTAGGCGTTGATGGAACAATACCGTATCGTGATGGTGCAGTTGCGACGCCGTTGCGGTATAGTTGCGAAATCGCCTACGCTCAAAGATAGCTTGTGTGATAATGGTTCATGCCACTTTATATGCAGATTATGTCTAATGTTAAAAATATCGATAGTCTTTTGATATAGTTGCGTAATATTGAAATACAATTTACAAATCATCATCGTAACGTCATGACCTCATCACATGATAGAAATTATCATGCATAGAAATTGTTTGTTTCGTTTTAATAAATACTTAAAAATGCAATTGTCATACTTTAGACGTTTCATAAATTTTTATTTTCGTCATTTTTTAAACAGTACTCTAGTATTTTTTGTAACCATAGTTGACAACACTGAATCCTGAATCAGGATTCCGGATCGCAATTCCATCTTTGTGTGGCGGACCTAATACAAGAGAGTCCTCACACAGACGTAAAATAACCCGTAAAACATTTACGTCCCGACCGCAAGCACACAGCACAAATTCCGAACACTTACATTGACCGAACGGTTAGCATTCTTCAATGTAATACTCTACCAAAATACATTTACCGTCATAAAAAAACGATTTAGAGAAAATGTTCATACTTTCCAGGAAGAGGAACAGATGCTGAGGATGAAAATGGTCGGAAAGTTAAGTTTGTTTTGTTTAGAAGTTACCCTTTCGCCGGACCCTTTCTCGCGATCGTGCATTCCGAAGATGTATTGCCCTTGAATAAATTGCTCTGTGTAGACAGGGTTGTCGCTCAAAGTGTCCCGGAAGACTGAAAGGAAAACTTTAAGTGCAGTTTTTGTTCCAAACACTTTTTCGCACAAAATATGTTAACCACATTATCCACCAAGTAATAATACTTCACTAAGAAATAATATTACAAATACCGTTTTGTTACAATATTATTATTGTTTGGGGAAATTAAACAGTTGCAATTCTAACAATCTTTGTTAAGAAATTAGGTCCAATCCAAATGACTTCCTAATTGCACATACCATAACCTATTACCAACTTTTAATTGTAATGTCAAAGTAGCAACCAGAATTCACAACCACAACGTACAAAACAATACACAACAATTTAATTAAAATTACAGAACGTGCGAACACACTGGTGCATCGGTGGAACAAATCAAACGAGCTCTTTTTCTTAACTCCTCGTCACAGACAAACATTGTCAGAGATACGTGTGATGAGATAGTTCTCTTGCCATTATCTGCATATCTTGTACCTACTTCATACCTATACTATTTAATGGCAATATAGCAATGATAGGACCAAGTATCTGCAATACAATTCACTAAACGCAAACATCGTCACAACCTTAAATTCGTCGTTGACACATTGGCGAGCTGACAATTCGGTATTCGCTATGGTTATACCATGTGTCAAACTCATCGATGTTTTTGTAAGTGAATTTGGTTCACCTGGTGGCAGAACCATGGGCAGACATTTTTACCTGTGGTCCACCCAGGTGGACCAAGGTTTGCACTCCTGATTGATTGGACATAACATAACTCAAATCGGTAGGTTTACAAGTACGAACAATTGGCGGTCTTACAAATATAGAAGTAGTCTAATGGGACAAAGTACCCAGGATTTTAGACAAACTAAACAACTTTTAGTATGGGACCGGTTGTTCCATAGAAAATATCAATAGATACTCGATCCAAATGTATGTAACAGCTAATTTATTTTTCGCGATTTCAAAGTGCGTCCTATAGTGGAAGTTGTTCAATTTGACGGCCTAGCACCTCCTTAATTATGTAACGCATTTAAATTTACACCCAGTACCTTGTATGGTCACAATTATATTTCTCGAGAAGGGTAGCCAGAACTATACACCACTATTTTTATATTACTAAAAAAAATTTAAGAGTTGGTAAGTATATTCAAGTACCTAATGAAACTAATAATGGAACATGGGTCGAACATCGACAATTTTTTTTAGATCTTCAGGGGAAAAAGCAGCAGCAGCTTTCCAAAAGTGCGAATCAGTCGATCGATTTTATACCGGAGATCCAAAAAAAATCTCGTTATTCGACACATGGTCTTTGAGAAAGTGGTTTAGCTTCATAATGAAACTAAATATAAAATACATCCTTAACATTTTACTAGTAATAAAAAAGTGGCCGCCCGGCAGATGTGAAACAACCAAATATTGCACTCTCTCGATTTCGCGCGTTTTTCACTTTCGCAGCTGTCAAACGTGGCGTGAAAGCGCCATTTTTTGTAGCGGTATACGAGTCGGTTTTACTGCCAAGGCGCGCTATTAGATGTTTCCAGGGTTTCACATCAAAAATAGAGGTGAGAGACAAAGTCCCGTATCTAAAAGCCTGTAAGGGCAAACCCTATTTTATTCGAGACAGGTCTCTCTAGTGTGGGGCGCGTGTTGGAACGGTCATTTTGTTTCCCATCCGTCTCCCGGAGACATGTTTATCGCGACTGTGACTGATTGCGTTGACAATTTGTTTAGAACTAACTTTTTAAAGCTTTCGGTTTCTTATCTTTGTATCGTTTGCTCTTGATGTTCTTTGTTATAGAAGATAGCGATGTTTCGTTTCTTTTAGCTGTTATATCCTTGCTTTTATATGTTTTAAAACTGATAAGGCCAAATACAAAGCATAAAGGTGGTAAGATAACGATTTAACAATTTAAAATCTATTTAACATTACTTTTACCCAGCAATGGGACAAATAGGTTAAAAAAAATACTTTAAGGTCCGCAATACACAGACGGAATTGCGATTCGGAATCCTGTTTCAGGATTCAGTGTTATCAACTATAGTCTATAGTTCAGTGTTATAAAAAATACTAGAGTGCTGTTTAAAAAATGTTTTTACATAAAAATGTATGAAACGCCAAATGAATGGCAATAACTTTTTTTAGTATTTATTAAAACGAAACAAACAATTTTTATACATGATAATTTTTATCATGTGATGAGGTCATGACGTTACGATGATGATTTGTAAATTGTATTTCAATATTATGCAACTATATCAAAAGGCTATCGATAGTTTTAACAATAGACATAATCTGCATACAAAATGGCATGAACCATTATCACACAAGCTATTTTTAAGCGTAGGCTATTTCGCAACTATACCGCAACGACGTCGCAATTCCATTAACGCCTACGCTAAAAATCACTTGTGTGATATAAGTGTAAATCTTTAAAAAATGCCACCTAAGACATAAAAAAATCACTAGATCTAGTGATAAAGTCTCTGAAAGCGGCAACACTCCATACGGAACTAATTCCGAATCAGCGGGCCTTAGAGCCATATCACACAAGCTATTTTTGAGCGTAGGCATTGATTGAACGATATCGTCGCAATATGTCGCCGCGATATTTCTGAACTCATAAACTACAGTATACCATCGCTTAGCACTGTCCTGTTACTTTCGACATTTTGTTAAAAATACTAGGTATTGGTACCTACCTATCGCACAAATCGATGAAAAACTTAGTTACCTATCTATGTAGGTATGTTGTAGACTCTGGGGCTGGGACAGACCTAAATCCAACAGTGGGATTTTTCAATTTCAACAATCAACAGAATCGTAATGAATTACAAACATGAACCTTTACCATCGTCTGACTGAAATAGAAGGCATATCAAACATCAAAAACCGGTCAAGTGCCTGTCGGGAGTCGGGACTCTTATCCCGGAAAAACGATATTTTTTGGTAATGTTGTATGGTGGCACGGAACCCTCAATGCGTGGGCCCGACTCGCACTTAACAGATTTTTTGTTAATAATTTAACTTTCTATCTTTATAATCGAAAACTCATAGTAGCGCTTAATCAATTAATCAAATTTATAACCATCAAACTTGTGGGTTCTCTTCTCTTCTCCCCGGGGCTATAACACTGATTACTTTATAACTGTCACTGATTTGTGCCAACGACTACGTCGTCGCTCGCCGTAGAAACTTAGTCATAAATTCATAATATAGAATACAACTATACTATACTTATAGAGCTGAAGGTCCACCTCATTCGTACGATGAAACGCGTACTCTCACACAAAGGAGACGTTGCCGTTGTTGCAAATGAAATTTATCAATTAATATACCTGCTATCATCATCATTATTGGCCTTTCCATCTAAAGTCAAAGTCAAAGTCAAAGTGTCTTTATTGCAAAACTATAGGTTGTAACAAGGTCTTACAATTATAGTACAGAATACTTATAAGCCTCTATAGCTGACCAGAAAAAGTGTACAATAACAGAACATTAAAATATTATATGATAAATTTCTATAAATCGACAACATAACAATGATTTGATACAATTAAATCTATTTATTAAAATGTGTTACTTACAGGGTTGAGTCGCGAACTCGCGCGTCGACATTGCAGTTTAGTATGGACCAGCTGATTTTTTATTTGCTCCGATCGGATTGCTCCCATAGTACAAGTTGTTCAGTTTGATGGGTAGACTCTTAGTTTAAAAGGATGCTAATGATATCAATTTCACCCTGTATAAATGATGATTTAAGATGATGAGTTTGCTATAGTCCCGCTGTCTTACTCGATATGGTGTGTTTTATCCTTCATAAAAAGAAATTACCCTTCTGCGCTATTCATATTTTGTGATCAGACTCGGTTAATATGCAAATATATAAAGTTACTGTCCATCTCATATTAAGGAGGGTACTCAGCTTTTAGTTTAATCCTTGACGTAGTTAGGCATTATGCTAGTGGTTTAATTTAATTAAGGGTTAGTCAACATACTCGTATTAATTCAATAGGGTAATTTATAGGTTTTAAAACTGTTCTACTTAGGACTCGAATATTTACATTATACGTTTCATTACATGTAGTGCAAGAAAGACGAAAGCAAATAATATTATTTAAATATCCTGCGAAAATGCTTTTCCTGACAATATACGTGGCAACAAGCAGGTGACGTCACGCTGAGGTCACCTGCTTGTACGATACTCACACTCTACACGCAACTGTTTACAAGTAGTTGACGTCATCAACCATTCGGCCAATCACAGTCGTTTACGATCACGTGACTAAAGTAGACAAAAAATATTTTCTCTGTCGATTTTCTATTAAAATATCCAGTATTTTTCTTAACTGACTAAATAGTTGGTTTCCAAAATTCATATTGAATACGGATGTCATCAATAGATCCTATATTTTGCATTCTGTCAAATACCCTATTGCATAACTAACTTAGTTCTCAAAGTAGGAAAACTGTCTATTTGTATTATCATCATCATCAGCCTAGCACAGCCTAGGCACAGGCCTACCCTCATGGAGGGTGTTGAGTGGTCGGGGCAGCCTATAATTAGGTAAGTTAGCACTTAGCCTAGCCTTATTACATACCTACGTACACCATTGATAACATTGTATTAAAGTATCTAACTTATCGGAATTCAATATTAATATATTATATATAATATATTAAACTATTTTATAAATATAAGACTGTGTAAAGGAAAACATTCATCATCATCATCATCTCAGGCGATGGACTTGCGCTGATCGCCATAACGACCGGTCCTGCGCTGCCCTCATCCAACGGGTTCCCGCTGCCTTCACAAGGTCGTCGGTCCACCGTGTGCGGGGCGTACCCACGCTGCGCTTTCCGGTACATATGGAACAGAGACGTGGTCGTTCACTCAAGGCCTCATAAAAAGGCTGAAAGTCACCCAAAGAGCAATGGAGAGGGCTATGCTCGGAGTTTCCCTGCGAGATCGAATCAGAAATGAAGAGATCCGCAGAAGGACCAGAGTAACTGACATAGCCCAAAGAATTGCTAAATTAAAGTGGCAGTGGGCGGGGCATATTGCTCGCAGAACCGATGGCCGATGGGGCCGAAAAGTTCTCGAGTGGCGACCGCGTACCGGAAAGGAAAACATTAGGTTTTCATATATACCAAAAAAAAAAACGCTGCATAGAGTTTACAGTGTAGACTGTAGACTATTTATAAAACTACCTACCCAAAATTATACTTACAGGGTGTTAGTGTAGACATTACTTTTTTATGGGTGACTGTAATCATGATACTGAACTTTCCCAAGAGAACAAAGGGTAATTCCAAAAAATAAAGTAATGCAACTGTTTACCCTAACAACCTGTACATCATCATCATCTTAGCCGATTGACGTCAACTGCTGTACATAGGCCTCCCCCAAGGATCGCCACAATGACTGTTCCTGCGCTACCCTCATCCAACGGGTTCCCGCCGCCTTCACCAAGTCGTCGGTCCACCGTGTGGGGCCCACGCTGCGCTTTCCGGTGCGCATAGTCGCCACATGAGAACTTTTCGGCCCCATCGGCCATCGGTTCTGTACATGTTACTACAAAATACAAAAGCCACATTACATAGCAACAACAATACCTACCGACAATCGTACAAATTGACATAGAACAAAGACTAGGGGTATCCCTAGAGCAATTCATATAACTTTGACCTCCTAATATTATCGTATATCGAGAGCTTAACAGAACAGTCCAAAGGGTAAATGTATTAAATAAAACCAATGATTCCATTCCAGTAAGACAAAGCCAAAGGTTACGCTAAATAAAGCATTTTTTAATGAACCCAGAACAAAACCAAGACAACATAAAGATCCGTAAGTATACTTTTTTATCCAAAGTTCCGGTCTGCAAGCTACCTCAATATAGTATGTTCTTTGTTCTATCGTGTGGACAGAGCCCTGGTTTCAGAGTTTTTTCAGACCACCTTACGGCCTCTGACGTAGTTTTTATGTAACGACTACTACCACCAGAGATAGTAGCCGGGATCAACGGATCAACATGCCATCCGGAGCACGGAATCATTTTTCTTTTCAGACAATCATGGTGATTCAGCCTGAAATGTCCTAACCAAGTGGGGAAAAACGCAGAAAGTTACATATCACTAGGTGTCCTCCGTGGGAATCGAACCCACGACCTCCATGTCGAGAGCCCAATGCTCTTAACCATTCGACCACGGAGGTAGTATAGGATGATGGGCCGCCGTAAATTATACCGACCTAAATTCAGCTTAGGCCATACGAGGTTTCAGGTAAACGATTTTTTTTTGGATTATAAGAGCAGAACTCATAAAAAGCTGCCGTCTTGTGAGATACATAATAAAGATCCATAAGAGGTAGGAATGAGAAAGTTTGATCTTATTACCTTGGACAGCGAATAAGCTAGGAATTGGCGCTACGGCAACTTCGCGCTACGGCAACATCGCGCAACGGCAACTTCGCGCTACGGCTACTTCGCGCTACGGCTACTTCGCGCTACGGCTACTTCGCGCTACGGCTACTTCGCGCTACGGCTACTTCGCGCTACGGCTACTTCGCGCTACGGCAACTTCGCGCTACGGCAACATCGCGCTACGGCAACTTCGCGCTACGGCTACTTCGCGCTACGGGTACTTCGCGCTACGGCTACTTCGCGCTACGGCTACTTCGCGCTACGGCTACTTCGCGCTACGGCGCTACACCGTTGACTCGGGCCGCTTTTATTTGCGCCACGGCTACCGGCGCGCCACCATAAGGGTGTGCCTTATAACACACATCCGGAATAAACCTGATTCGGAATTCAGTGTTGTCAACTATAGTCACAAAAATTACTAGTAGGTACTTATAGTAAATGCCTGAAATAAAAATGTATCAAATGCCAAATAAAATTTATTTTTAGGTATTTATTAAAACGAAGCAAACAATTTCTGTACATGAAAATTTATTATCATGTGATAATGTCATGACGTTACGGTGATGATTTTCAAATGGTTTTCAATATTAAGAAACTATATCAAAAACCTATCAATAGTTTTAACATTAGACATAATCTGCATATAAAATGGCATGAACCATTATCACACAAGCTATTTTTGAGCATAGGCGATTTCGCAACTATACCGCAACGACGTTGCAACTGCACCGTCACGATACGGTATCGTTCCGTCAACGCCTACGCTCAAAAATACCTGGTGTGAAATGACTGTAAATCTTTAAAATATGCCACCTAAGGCGTCAAAAATTCACTAGATCTAGTGAAAATGTCTCTGAAAGCGGCAACATACGGAACTAATTCCGAATCAGGTTTATTCCGGATGTGTGCGGTGGGCCTGTTAGGAGTAATTGAAAAACGTATAAAACAGGATGGATTCACAGATACGGAGTTACATAATCAGTGCAAAACAAAAGCTCACGTTTTCTTTTGTACTGTCATAGGCAAACCATAAATGATACAGAAAGAGTTAACACTCTAACAGGGCCTAAGCATCATCGCTAACGCTATCCAAAGAGGAAACGCTGCCAGTACTTGTACCCGGAGTTTCGATTTTCGATATATTGCGACCGTTTCGGTTTGAACTTCATGGTAATAGAGTTGACATTGGAGTGAAAGCGTTCACGCAATTGCGAAGTTCGAATGTCCGGGTAGACCCTCAGAATTCTGGGCACCCTTCGACATTGCAGCGATCTTGATCGCATGTTCTGTCGATGGTTTATCGATCTATAAGATTCTTTCGGTTTGTTAGCCTTTTTCTTACATAATAAGATTTAGTTTATAGTACACTAGCGACCCGCCCCGGCTTCGCACGGGTGCAATGCTGATGTATTATATACATATAAACCTTACAAAAACATAAAACCCATCTATTAAAAAAAGCTGCATCAAAATCCGTTTCGTAGTTTTAAAGATCTAAGCATACATAGGGACAGACAGCGGGAAGCGACTTTGTTTTATACTGTGTAGTGATTATCGTTAATTAGGTTAAAAAATAGACATAGCATTTTAAAAAAAACAAAAATCTGACGAGGCAACATCCTCATGAAGAATCGTTTTCCTCCTTTAGAATATTTCAGCAATTAGTGTATCGCTTCCAATTTCGATTTACTCCACAATACCTCGGCTTTAATTTCACAGTTTTGACAAGAGTTTAACAAAGAATATTTTTTAGAACACCGGCTCCTGAAAATGTTAACTTCTGAATCTATTAGCTTTAAAAAAATACACTCAAATTCGAGTCAAATAACACATTCGACAGCAAGAAAATTCTATCAGGTATTTCCAATTTCTATTTCAACTGTTCAAATCTAGAGGTACAATTTAGTTTGCTCCGGGCCATATTCTGTTATGCAATTAGAATACTAAGCTAGGTAAGCTTTGGCGTGCCAGCACAGATGGAAATTAGCTTTTGGAGAGGCCGAAGGTGTGCCGCCTTCGCTAATGGCTGTATGAAAACTGATTTACCGGTTCTATGCGTCATACATAGTTGGTTTAATAACTTATTCGATACCTCTTTGACATAATTATGCGTACGACTACGTACTTATGAAATAACGATTATTATTTGTGGTTGGGCTATTGCAAGCAAGGGTCGTTATGTAACACTGCGACACAATAGATCGCTGATCTATTGTGTTCGCCCCAAGCTTACCCATATTTTACGCATACCTCCGAACTTATGGTATTTTCTTTTCATTCTCGGGAATGCAGGTTTCCTCACGATGTTTTCCTTCACCGCCGAGCTAGTAAACGATAAATACAACCGTACATAAATTCTGAAGAACTTAGTGGTACAGGCCAGGAATCGAACCGCGTCCTCTTGATTGAGGCGCTAGCTCTCTTCCGTATAGGCTATCATCGTTCTTTGAAATTACGATGCGATTACGATTTTTATATTCTATTCCATTAGAGCGTGCGCTTATATACGGCGCCGGCGCCGGGGCGCTGCGTCCCATACTTTTGTATGGACAAAAAATCCATCTCCTTTACAGAATCACCAATCCATCAGCAGATTTCCCTCGACAGGTTTTTGTTAAGACTTTGTTTAGAGGGTGAGATATAGACGATATATGAGCATAGACTTTGTAGCGACGTCCGAGTAATGAAGCTAAACTCATCCTTATTAATGATGGAAAGTATACGATTTTTGCAAGGGGACTTATTTCATGTAGACTACTTGACTTTCATATAGTTAAATGGTAAAGTGTAAACAGTGCTTTACACACTTTAGGGGGTACTTCAGACCATTAAACTGATTAAAACTACGGAGCCAATCTCGAAATCACAAAATAGTTGTCGCTCCATTGAAAACGTCAATGGCTTTTCGACCCAATCGTACACTTCTTTTATAAAATATCTATAGTTAATCCGCGACTTCGTCCGCAAAATTTATATACTAGATTTTAAGTCAGATCATTAGCTATCAAACAAAAATTGGTTAAGTAGTTTTTGCGTGATGCTCGTTCAAACAAACAAACAAACAGACTGACAAAAAATCCAAAAATTGGTGATATGGAATCAGGGACACCTAAAAACAATATCGTAACTTTTTTTTGTTAATATCTTCAATGTACAGACACACTTCTGTTACAGTTTTATAATAGTTCAGATAATTCTTCTGAAATATGCTGCTATGATTCGCTGAAACATTTAGGGTACCAATGCAATTTTCAGTTCCATATAACATGGTTCTCCGATTAAAATAGAATAACGCAATTGTCTTTTTCGATACTAAACATGGCGTAGTAACTGTTAAATAATAAAATAACCTGTAACCTGGTTCGTGCCAACACGTATTTGAATGCCGCCGCCGCCGCCGCCGTTTCTATTAGCACGGAATATCTAAAGTACAAATATAATTATTAATCATAGTGACAACATATCTACTCGTAATACCTACAGTATTTAGGTACTATTTATAACTCATATTAGTGTCTGTTTGTTTCTTATTTGAACGTGTATTACGGTATTACCTAGTTGACAATACCTAGTTGCCTAGTTGAGAAAACTCGTGTCCGAGCTACAGTACTCAGTCTGCCAAATCTCCGGGGTATGAAATGCAATCTGTAGTAGTAGTGAACTCACTTTAAAAACTAGCCATCGTACTTCAAAGTCACAAAGTGCATCCTTTCCCTCTTTCCATAAGTTTAAATGAGTGTAATATACTCAGCGGGAACCCTTGGAGAGTTAAGAACTTTCAACTCGCTCTTAGTAATAAAAGTGCTTTAGTGTACTACCACTCAGGAGATGCAATTTGTCAGCTTACATATTATACAAGGTGTTACCGTGAACTCTAAAAACGCGATCTTTTAGAAGTACTTATTTCGGTTTTCCTGCGATGTACCTTTCTTGAACATAAACGCAGTATATAAACGCATTTCGTCGCAAATATGCCGCGTCTAATTTTCATATCAAATAGACTTAGAATATTTTCATTTCATATACAGGGTGAAATTGATATCATTAGCATCCTTTTAAACTAAGCGTCTGCCCATGAAACTGAACAACTTTTACGATGGCAGCAAACCGATCGGAGCAAAAAAAAATCTGCTGTTGCATACATTTGAGTCGCGAACTCGCGCGTCGACATTCCAGTTTAGTATGGAACAGCTGATTTATTATTAAAAGGACAAAGGTAAAAGGACTTCTACTCCTACTCTTTCACTATCCATTTTTTTTTTAATTTTCTGTTCGAAAAATTCTCATTACCTTAATGGTGTATTAGAGCCTATTTTTTAATTAAGTTCTCCAAATCGTATTCAGGTAATGAAACTAAACAACTTCCCATATGGAACACGTGTCGAAAAACGAGAATCATTTTGGACCTCTCAGAAAATCGACCGGCCTCGCTTTTGTATGGAAGTACAATTTACTCGTTTTTCGACTCATAATCCTCAGGGAAAGTTGTTTAGTTTAATTATCTGAATTTTTCAAATAATTTTATAAAATTGGATTGAACAACAAAATAGAGAGAAAACCTTGAAAATTTGGTTTAAGCGCATTTATGCCTTGATCAATTCTTCAAAAAGCAAACTGCTAACAAGAAAAGTAAGTAAATAGGTGTATCAAATGCCTAGAATACGACCCTTGTCCAGTAGAGTTTAAGGGTTAAATCAACAACCTTCAGGCAGTGATAAGTGTCATTTTGAATGATGGATGGTGATTGCCTCTAATGGAGGAGGCTGGACACTGGGGCCGGCCTTCGAAAGTTGAAAACTGGTACATTTTGTTTTAGTTTATGTCTGGGCGAATCTGCCCTTTAGCATTTTCCTACCTATGCGAATTTCACAAGAGATGAAAACGTGTGCCCTTTTCAAAAGATACAAACAAGATCAAATAAAAAGTACTGTCCTGCACAGGGGACAACCGTCCACAAGGTCCGCCACATACATACGGAATTGCGATCCGGAATCCTGATTCAGGACTCAGTGTTGTCAACTATGGTTACATAAATTACTTGGAGTGCTGTTTAAAAAATATCTAAAATCAAAATGAATGAAATGCCAAATTAATGACCATTGTATTCTTAGGTATTTATTAAAACGAAACAAACAATTTCTATACATGATAATTACTATCATGTGATGATGTCATGACGTTACGATGATGATTTGTAAATTGTATTTCAATATTATACAACTATATCAAAAGACTATCGATAGTTTTAGCATAAGACATAATCTGCATACAAAATGGTATAAACCATTGTCACACAAGCGATTTTTGAGCGTAGACGATTTCGCAACTATACCGCAACGACGTCGCAACTGCACCGTCGCGATACGGTATCGTTCCATCAACGCCTACGCTCAAAAATCACTTGTTTAAGCTCGCTACATCTTCGACCCCATCTTTGTCCTGAGGACTGGATTGAGGTCAAGAGGAAACCCACTTAAAATAACAAAAAAAAAGAGACTATAAATCTTTAAAAAATGTTACCTAAGACAACAAAAAGTCACTAGATCTAGGAAAAAAGTCTCTGAAAGCGGCAACACTCCATGAATGAATGAATGAAATATACTTTATTTACACCAAACACATAAGTACAGTACAGAGCAGGTCACAAAAATAATCATCCGGAATTTAATTCCGAATCAGGTTTATTCCGTATGTATGTGGCGGACCTAATACCTTTATAAAACGGTATGACGTCATAGCTTTTTAATATAAAGATACCAAATTTTTCGCTACATAAATAACTGTACCGTTATTTTTTTACGCTACGCAAACCGTAATGAAAAAAAAGAGTTCTTTTGATACGCTGCCACCGCGACAAACGACAGAGATTAACGACAATGGGTGGTTTGTCATTAGTTTGTCGTTGTTTGCTTTGGTTGATAGGGATGTACAATTGTACATAACACTTACGGATTAATTATAGTACTCTGTAACGTAAACTTCATATGTGAACAGAACACTATTTATGAGAATGATTTCTCATACGCACCATGTTTTTCGGTACTGAAATTCTGTAAAGGTTAAATGAAAGTATTACCTATTAAAAAAACGCAATTATCCAATAAAAAAAAATGCCAACATTATTTTAAGGGTACCGGAACCGGTAGATCAACTTGCACAATGCAAGATAATGTTCTTGCGGTATACAGAGTGTAAGTGACATCCTAGCAAATAATGAAACGGTGGACTCAGACCATCAAACTGAACAACTTTCACTATGGAGCCTACCTCAGGAATCGCGAAAAAAAATCAGCTGTCCCATACAAAACTGCTGTACCTACACGACTAAAATTTATGGGACAGGTGATTTTTTTTCGCGTTTCCTGAGGTAGACTCCATCCCCTCTTATAATGTTCTGTGGGCTCCATAGTGGAAGTTGTTCAGTTTGATGGTCTGAATTCACCGTTTCAGTATTTGCTAGGCTGTCACTTACACCCTGTATATCCTATAAGCACAATGTTTATTGTCTAATTGAATTTTACTAAATGTAAAACACGATTTAAGGACAAATAAAAAGAAATTAATGTACCTACCTATATTAAATACCATACCCAAATGTTATAAGCATCCTGTAATATAAATATAACATAATAAAGCTTTCTTATTAACTTTACTTCGAATACATTGAGTTGAGAATCCGCTTAATAAGAAACTTTTTGTCGTACTTAGGTAAATGTTCGAAAAGGACTTAAAGTAAGTACCTAAGCATGTGTTTTTTTATTCATCATTAATTAATAATTACAGACTTCGATGGTTTGTGAGTAATAATTATACAGGGTGAATTTGTTATCATTAGCATCCTTTTAAACTAAGAGTATACCTATTAAACGGAACAACTTTGCTGAAAACAAAAAATCTGCTGTTGCATACATTTGAGTCGAGTAGCCATTGCAGTTTAGTATGGAACAGCAGATTTTTTTTTTGCTCCGATTGTTTTGCCCCCATAGTAAAAGTTGTTCTGTTTGATGGGTAGACTCTTAGTTTAAAAGGATGCTAATGATATCAATTTCACCCTGTATACTTTGGTCTGCTTCGTAAATATCAGCTCTGCTGTTGCTTTGTATGTAAAATAGTATAAGAATTAAATAATGATAATAATAATGATAATTTATCATGCTTATTTAATTTAAGTATTCTTATCATTGATATTATAAAAAAATCGTTTAGTTGTCTGCTTTGCTCCAATAGTAATAAAGTTGTTCAGTTTGATCACATAAACCACCCCAGATAATTTGGAAAGTGATTAAAAATAGCCCAGTATAACATTGGACAGTTTTCCATTATTATACCTTCGTTAGAAAATCGTAACTTTAAGTCGCAACTAGTTTCAACTTCAGAAAAGTTTACAGATAACTACACTATATAGCCCAGTCATTTTACGTAGTTTGTTAGGCGGGGTAGGGAGTAATTATTAATTGGACTTTTAAACTGTAACCGATACCATTTAGTGATAAAAAGACTATCTTAAAACATATTTAACATATTACATACATAACATACATAACAAAAACATATACAACATAACAAACATATTATTTTATTTTTTACATATTTTATACTTATTTTTGGTGTGCAAATAAAGAATATGCATGTTATGTTATGTTATTTAAAAAAAATCGCTGCGCAACACAGAAATCAAAATTGTGTGTCCCAGAAGGCTTTTAAATCAATAATATTTATTCCAATGCACTCATTTGACTTAGATTTGACAATATAAATTACTTTTGAACAATAAAATAGGCATTAAAATTTAATAAATGAGGTATTTATTAGAAAATACGAATGTATTTTTCAAAACCTTCTAAGTAGACAAAAATATTTACACAGGTTTGAAGTATGTATAATGGTAAAGCCTTAAATATCTGCAAAAAAAATACCATCAGGTTTTTTAGAACGAGATAATAGCTAAATTTTAAAATTGAATCTGTTGCTGACGTGATTTTTTTTTAATTTTGGTACATTTCTAGGCTCAAATTGGCTCTTCAATATTATACCGAAAAAAATATAAATTATTAATTAGTCCCGGCTCAAACCGTAAAATAACTGGGCTAATACGTATATAGGTAAGGTAAGTCAATATATCCACTCTTCTCTAACGAATCTAAAGTTTGCGCGACGAGTTACAATAAAGACTGCGACTTCAGTTCAAAGTCTGATTGAATCGGAAGACGAAACGAATGAAACAGTGTAACTCCATAAATTCCGGGTACATTTTATTTGGCCCTTCTTCAGTATACTTCATCCGATTACTAAAATCTTTGGAGAGCAAAGTTTTTTAGTTCAATAGGGCGTGAACCTACTTAAGAAAAGTGTACTTCGAACTCCTCAAATAACAAATGAACATCAGAAGTGCGATTGAAGAATTCCGCTAATGATTATTTATAATAAAAGATTGTTACGGAAACATTAATTAGTAGGTACTTTAATCAGTTGTATCAATTTTCCGTAAAAAAACTCGATTTATTCTGAATTTTTAACTGGTATTTGACAGCATCTCAATATTCCGTGACACCATGTAAAATATAGGATCTATTGAAGGCATCCGTATAGAATATAGATTCTGCTATTCCATACAAAACTGCAAACCTCGCGACAGTTTTCCTGCATTTATTATTGCAGGTATTGTTGGGTATGCAGATGACAGTACTGTCACAGAGAGATATGCATCCGGCGCTGGGGCCAGCGGGGATGAAATACGTTCGCAGAGGGAAGGCCATGGTGGAGCGGACTAACTTGACTTTAAGTCTTGTCTCCCTCCGTCCTGGACAGCTTTTAATGTTATGTAAAGCTCAGGTCCGATCCTGTATGCAGTACTGCTGCCACCTGTGGGATGGCTCAGCCAAGTATCAATTTGGCGCACTCGGCTCGGTTGAACGCAGTGCCAGGAACCTCATTGCATTGGCAACAGTAAGCTGGTGGAGACCAAGCTTCATAGCCGAGCCTACCGCCGCAGAGTGGCCTGCTTGTCGGTCTTCTACTTGTACTTCGGTGAGTGTGCCCAAGAGCTATATGAGCTCATCCCACCTTCCCCTTTTTACTATCGGACTTCCAGACGCACCTCGGGACATCACCCCTTCTTGGTTGACGTCCCACCACGTCCCACATATCCGCACTAAGCGTCTTTCTGAATATTTTATAGTGCGCGCACAGCCAAGGAGTGGAATGCCCTGCCTGCGTCAGTATTTCCGAGTGCTTACAACTTTCTATAATTATATTAAGAATCCCTTTAAAGTACGAGTGAATATGCTTCTTGTGGGTACTACAAGATAAATTTTAGACGCCGAATTCTTTCAATCTAAACTATTATAAAACTGTAGCAGAAAGTTTGTCTGTATATTGAAGATATTAACAAAAAAAAAGTTACGATAGGTATGGTTTTTAGGTGTCCCTGATTCCATATCACCAATTTTTGGATTTTTTGTCTGTCTCTTTTTTTGTGTGTTTGTTTGTTTGAACGAGCATCACGTAAAAACTACTGAACCGATTTTGATGAAACGATTTTTTGTTTGATAGCTTATGATCTGACTTAAAATCTGGTATATAATTTGTGCGGACAAAGTCGCGGGTTAACGCTCGTAATTGATAAAGTCAATGACCATATAACTACCACATAAAGGATTCCGAGAACTTTGGAGAAGTTTTTGAAAAAATTCTGAAAATGTAATTTTCTCCATAATAAAAACAATATTAAACAATTTTTGTGTTATGTTCCCGATAAGATAGATTTTTATATAAGGTCTATCAAAAATAGCTGAAACTATTTTAAAGGGATAATCAGACCGTCAAACTGAACAACTTTCTCTATGGGACCAATATTGAAATCGCGAAAAAAAAACAGCTGTTCCATACAAACCTACTCGACCTATATGTATGGGACACCAGATTTTTTTATTCGCGATTTCAATATTGGTCCCGTAGAGAAAGTTGTTCAGTTTGATGGTCTGATCATCCACTTAAAATAGTTTCACCAAATTTTCTTAGGCCTTATATACTTATCTTGTATTACTACAGTATAGATCCACAGATTTCATAAATCAGATTAGCTAGATTTAAACATCTGTTTCAGATACCCCTATGTCTCTGAAAAACTTATTATAGACCACTGTGCATCTCTTGCTTATAACATTTTGTAAGAGTACACTCTTTGGGATATACACGGTGTAAACTTAAATGAGTTAGGTACATACTTTACGGGTGCTTCAGATCATCAAGCTGAAATCACTATAAAACCAACATTGAAATCGCGAGAAAAAAATCTGCTGCTCCATACATTTGGGTTGAGTACCCAACAACATTTTCTATGAAAAAGTGTTTTTTTTCGAGCAATTTTGGTTCCATACTTGAGTCTGTGGTTCCATAGTAGAAGTGGCTCAGTTTTATGGTTGTATGTAACCACAGATCACAAAAACTAAAGGGAGATGTGAAAAGGGGGCGGGGCCAGTGTCACAGCAATATGCGCAAAAACGGTACACATTGCTCGCGACAGTAAGGATTCAATATATTATGAGGCTGAAAGCCAGTCGAGATATTATGTGTAAATAGTAAAAAAATACTTTCTATCGCGTGGTACTGGGTGTTTCTCCTCGGCGTTTGAACGCCGTTCTTATCCTGCCCAAACATTTTCGCCATGTTTATAAGAAAAGGTATATTTTTTTAGCGCTGTTTCAAGGGGCCAGCGGACTTTATAACTGCGTTATAAAATTGTATACCTTTTCTTATAAACAAAGCGACAATATTTGGTGAGGATAATGACGGCGTTCAAACGCTGAGGAGAAACACCCTACTGATGGTAATGCGACACTAGGTTTCGTACTTAGCGCGTTGGTTGGCATCTCTCTAGATCTCTATGTATGTAACACATTTAATTTGACACCCTGTATAATAGGCTGATGAAGATGAAAACCATAAAAGAATTAAATGAGTTAACCTTAACAAAGCCAAGAACTCCTCAGTTAGCTGGACGCTTAAACCCAATAAGGACTTATTAAAGAAGTTTCGATGAAAGTCGGATTGAACTCGAAAATAAACTCGAGTTAAAGAAGTTGCTGTGTAACTTGTAAATCTGAAAACTGTTGCTTAAACTAAGTAAAAAAAAAATATTTTAGACAATGTCCATAGTGTACCTAGGTACAGTGTGTAAATAAATATCTTGCACATTGTCACACAAAATCTAGAACCAGAATCTAGCCTGGGCATGTATTATGATGACTAGACAACGATATAAATATAAAATACATATTAGTAGCACAAAAATTAAGTTTTGTTTCATGCGCTGTTCTTGTCCGAAACACAAGACAGAATAAAAATGAACGTAACTGAAACAGCCTACTTATATGAGGACTAGTTAAGCGTGTAATTCTACTAACAAACATTTCTGCCACTTTTTGAGGGGGGCGAGGTAACATGAAATCCGCAACTTTGGGTTTTATTCCCCATAATTTAGATTCTAATTTTGAATTATAAAAATCATGACAGTACTCTCGTGTAATGTGAAACCCAAACGTTCTAAGTTCGAAATTATTGTTTCGCAATTATAGGCTGTCTCTTTTAGTGATAAGGTATAAAATTGAATGTAAATGCACATGATGAAATTGATCTTATACCGTGGCAGAGGGGAAATGCTACCGCAAGGCTAGTCCTTATAATAAATAGTCAAAGATACAGGGCGTTAGAGTAAACAGTTGCATTACTCTAAGGGGTGATTGTACCTATGATACTGAACAACTTTCCCTGAGAAACCTAAAGGAAATTGGGAAAACTTACTAAATGCCATCATGACCGAATATTAGTATGAAAAGTATAAAATTTATTTTGCGAATTTCACTTTGTTCCTTTGGAAAAGTTTTGTTTCTATCATAGGTACAATCACCCCTTAAAGTAATGCAACTATTTACCCTAACAACCTGTATAATCTATCTATACTATTATAAAACTGTAACAGGAAGTTTGTCTGTACATTGAAGATATTAACAAAAAAAAAGTTACGATATGGTTTTTAGTTGTCCCTGATTCCATTTCACCAATTTTTGGATTTTTTGTCTGTCTGTTTGTTTGTGTGTTTGTGTGTTTGTTTGTTTGAACGAGTATCACGCAAAAAATACTGAACCGATTTTGATTAAACTTTTTTGTTTGATAGCTTATGATCTGACTTAAAATCTGGTATATAATTTGTGCGGACGAAGTCGCGGGTTAACGCTCGTTATAGATAAAAACGATACGGTCAAATATACATATTAATCTATGGATACGGTGTTTAGATGTCCCTAACATGGCTCCTTTCACAAATTTTATGAGTTCCTAAACAGTTTTAACAATTCAATGTACTTATGACTAAATACATGATTTATAATAGTAAACCCAACATCATTAAAAACAGATTTCAGTATAAGATTCTATGAGTTCATTGCAGTAGCAAACATTATATTACGCTGTTGTAAAAAACAAACAAAATTAAATGGAAAAAAGAGGTAAAACGGTTGCTGAATTAACATAGGTACCTACTTAGATGGTAGTTAAATATAAGTAGGTCATTTCCCTACAAACAACTACATAGGGAAAAGGGAAATGCAGGGGAATTAGCAATGCTGGCAATGCCCATTGTGATCTGGACTGAATCTCGGTTTATGTAAAAAAGAATAATGGAATAAGGAAGGCCGGCAGAAAAAGACAACATTTGAAACGAAATATTTTTTAAACGTTTTAGTTCCTCGCAAACTTAGAACAGCAGCAGCGCGACACGAAAATGTGACAGAATAGTACAAAATTAAATTAATTTAATTAAAACATATTATTATACATTATATGTTTTAATTTAGATTAATTTAATTGTCTGTATGGAAAAAATATAAAGTTAGACTGTAAGTATATAAGTCTCAAGTCTAGGTCTATTCTCACTCGGCATAAGGAATTCACATAAGATCTAACGTATTCTACATACATACGTAAGCAAAAGACCTGTAGGAATGATGATTTGGCTGTATGGTCATAGTACCATTGCCATGTCAACGCTTTTAAAAAAACAGGGACAAGACGCTATCGCCTTTGGTAGGGTAGAAGGCAGAAGCTACGACCCGTCCGCAATTTATCTGCTACACATATTTTTGGATCTATCTCAATCAATCAAAAAATTATAATTATACTATCTGAATATTACTTTACTAGATTGAAATTTTTGAACATAAATCACAAATAAGTAGTTACTTACCTAAATTTATCATTTCAACCGAAAGACGTAAGTACACGACGACGACGACATAAAGAATATTATGTTTATGTTATGTTACACTGCAACACAAGCTTTCCCAAGTTAAAGCTTCTTTTGGTGGTAAGTGTTTTAGTGCACAAAAAAACTTTGTCAAGCCACTTCTAAATAAAAACTGGCCAAGTCCGTGTCAGCCCTACCCTGCGCGTGATCCGACACGGACTTGGCCAGTTCCGTAGTTGCCCGTCACAATCTAATATGGACTTAGGAGGCTTTTTGTTTTATACTACGGTTTAACGGCTTATAAAGTCTAAAAAGTACATTTTATGAGTTGGTCGACTATTACTCGTAAACTTGTAAAGCATACTTAGCGTTGATAGTTTTCCTTTTAGTTTCGTTATATATACTACTACTAATCCCACACCCATAATATTTTTAAACCACCTATCCAACGATACCCCAAACCATGGGATAAACGAGAAAAAAAATCCATTCCCTAAAAAAAATATTTTTCAAGATTTTATTTTATCACTTTGTCGGCGTGATGAATATGTGTTTTCATTCCAAATTACAGCTTTCTAGTACTACGCGTCTCCGAGCTACGCCGCGGACGGATGGACGGACAGACGGACTTGACGAAACTATAAGGGTTCCTTGTAGACTTCGGAACCCTAAAAACCATTACAGCCCATAAACTTTAATTATAAAAAAAGCTAAGTACCTATAACCCTACTCTATGATCCTACGAAACGCGCTAGGAATGCCATTTTTTGCATAGGCATGCTACCGCGTTGGAAGAGCTTATGCCTTCGGAGGTGGTTATCGAATTCCATACCGCTCATTAAGGACAACGGGGAAGAGAACAGAACTTATATCCAGGATTAAATTGCGGAAGAGAGGTATACAGGGTGTAAGGAAAAGTAACATTAACCTTTAAAATAGGTACCTTCTCTACCCATCAAACTGAACAACTTTTACTACGGGAGCAAACCTGTCAGAACAAAAAAAATCTGCTTTTCCATACATCTGGGTCGTGAAGGCATTGCAGTTTAGTAGCTGCAGTAGGATAGCTGTTTTTTTTCGCGATTTCGATATTGGTCCCACAGAAGCAGTTGTTCAAATTGATGGTCTGATACCTATAGGCTATAGATACTCTGATCCAATATGTAGGAGTGGGACCCATATATCCACAGGTAATGGGATCTATTTTGCAGTTTTATTAAAGAGATAAGACTATACGATTATAGTGATAAGATGAACAGAAAAGTCACACAGATGGTATAGAAAGGTAGTTAGCTATATCTTTAAGTTTCACTGAAGCGATCAGACGGAAGAAGACTAAAAAAAATTGAAAGTAATGTAAACTAAAAAACTTCTCAAATCAGCTACGAAGCTATTAATTAAAAGGCTATGAACGAATAGACTTTATTTACTAGTCTCGTATTTTATTTATACGAGCAATAAACTTCCAGCCGACCTGTGACCTGACCCTTTGGTAACTATATTTTTTTTCATTAGTTGGTCAAAGATCAAAATTAAACCACAGGGCAGCCCCTAGCCCAGTCATTTTACGGTTTGAGCTGGGAATAGTTAATAATTGATATTTTTTTTCGGTATAGTATTTAAGAGCCAATTTGACCTTAGAAATGTACCAAAATTAAAAAAAATCACGTCAGCTCCAAATTTAAAATTAAGCAATTATCTTATTCTAAAAAACAAGATGGTAAATTTTTATATGCACATATTTAAGACTATACTATTATACATACTTAAAACATGGTGTAAATATTTTTGTCTTCTTAGAAGGCTTTGAAAAATACATTACTATTTTGGTATAAAATATACAAATATACAAAAAATATACAAAATCCTCGCGGCAGTCGCGGAGGGGGAGTTGGTGCATACGTGAGGTCAAACATGCGAGTTCGTCAACTTGACCATCCTGTAGGCGTGTTAGAGCAGCTCTGGATGTCAGTCAAGGTAAGTCGATACCACATAGTTATCGGTGTACCATACCGCCCTGAGACCGTAGCTCCGAGCGTCGCTATAGATTGTCTCAACGAGTCATTGTCGGTATTTGCTCCGCAATACGAGTTCTTGTTTTTGTTAGGAGACCTTAACATCAATTGTCTTGGTGGAGACGGGCATGTGAGTTTGCCCCGTTGCTTGACCTCGTTAACTGAATCTCACAATCTTCACTTAATTGTTGACAAGCCTACTCGTGTAACCACTACCTCACAAACTCTTATTGATGTCATTTTTACTAGAGATAACCTCAAACCGATGTTGACCAAAGTATTACATAATGACGATTTGAGTGACCATGGTCTCGTAGTAGCGAAGTTCCCACTATTAATCCCAAAGCAAAAGCCATGCGCAGTGACTTACAGACCAATAGCTGATAATGCGGATGCCATCAAAGAAGCCGCTCAGTTTACTCCGTGGGAATATGTCCTAATGTATACAGACATTAACGAAATGGTGGAAATGTTCAACCTTCTCATATTGGACCTCTTGGATACGTTTGCACCGATTCGCACTCGCATCTTTAGACATTCCCCCTCTCCTTGGATGACAGAAACTCTTAAAGATATAAGGGCAATTCGGGATAAGGCCTGTCGCAGGGCAAAGATCTTGAAGTCTGACTGGGCTATACAACATTACCGAGAATTGCGTAACTATTATAACCGTGCGATTCACCGCGAAAAACAAGCCTACTTCACGAAATTTGTTAATAATAACAGAAACAAACCATCATTGATGTGGCGCCATATCAACAATGTATTAAGACCTAATGTTGGGCAATCAATACCTGATAATTTGGCGGACGCTGACTTACTTAATAACTCCTTCTTGAATAGTATACCTTTTATTCCAGCAGATCAAGATGAGTTGAAGCGACTGCAATCGAGCAAGCACTCTAGTTCAATTTTTAGCTTTAGTCATGTTTCTGAATCTATTATTAATCGCATTGTTTCAAGTTCTTCCTCAAACTCAAAAGGAACTGATGTCATTTCTATGTATATAATTTTATTAACTCTTCCTTACTCTATGCCTGCATTATTAGCAATAGTAAATAAATCGCTTCTGGGTGGTGTGTTTGCGGACGTCTGGAAATGTGCCAAAGTGACCCCAATCCCAAAAAAATCTAAAGTAGAGGTGGCCGGAGACCTTCGACCAATAAGTATTTTACCTGCTCTATCCAAGATCGTCGAAAAAGCTGCTCAATTGCAAATTATACATTACTTGGATGAGAATAAAATCCTACCCTTACTGCAATCGGGATTTCGTCAGAAGCACAGTACCACCTCTGCTCTGCTTCACATTACGGACGATGTACTAACCGCGGCCGATAACGGACAAGCCACCCTTTTAGTGATGCTCGACTTTAGCCGTGCTTTTGATTGCATTGATATACCAATGCTAATTGGCAAACTAGAATATTACGGTTTCTCTGATCTCGCCTGTAACTGGTTCAGATCATATTTCGCAGGTCGAAGCCAGGTGGTACAATGCGTTAATGGCAGGGGAGTGTTGGTGAAATCGAGTCCGCTGCCAGTGACGAGAGGTGTAATTCAGGGTTCTATTTTGGGTCCAACTCTCTTTGCTCTATACACTGCCAGTATCACCAGAGTAACATCCAACTCGCGATATCACCTCTATGCCGACGACACGCAGCTATACGTCCACACGCCTCCCACGCCCGAGGATGTCCTCTCTGCAGTTCAAAATTTGAACAATGATCTCGGTGCTGTGGCGGAGTGGTCAAAGAAGCATGGGCTGCTGCTGAACCCTAATAAGAGTGTGTCTATAATCTTTGGTACCCAACACCAAGTGCAGTCTGTAAAGGAGTTAAATCCAGTCATTGCTATCGATGGGGCGATTGTGCCTCGTGGGGATTGTGTACGCAACCTCGGCCTTTTGATGGATGAGAACCTTAAATTTGAACGTCATGTCCAACAAAAAATCGGAAAGTGCTTCGGAGCCTTAAAAATGTTATACAAGCTCCGCCCATACGTAAAATCAAATATTCGTCTACAATTGTGCAATAGCCTTGTGTTGTCTAACCTCCAATATTGTGATATAGTTTTCGGTCCATGTCTTTTCAGAAAAACCATTAATTGTATACAGCGTGTTCAAAATGCATGCATGCGCTTCTGCTACAGCATACCTAGGAGGGACCATATCACCCCATACCTTATAGAGAATAGAGTACTCAACATGGAGAACGCGAGACATTTAAAATACGCATGCTTCTTACATTCATTGCTAAAAACACAAACTCCCCTCTACCTCGCTCAGAAGTTAGTCCGTAGAATTCAGCGACGGAACCTGAGGAATAGAGGCTACCAACTAGTTCTTCCTGTTGTCTCTCTCGTCTGCACGACGGGGTGCTTCAAATACGCCGCATCCAAAATCTGGAATAATCTCCCTCCTCCAGTTCGTGAAGCTTTAAATTTATGTTTACCTAGTTTTCGCAAAAAATGTCGCGAATGGATACAGAAAGAACAATTAACTGCGGCTGGCATTCCTCCTTAGGTTGTTGTACAGGCAAATTATTATGTTTTTTTTTTTTTTTTGTTTTGTTTTGTATTCAAACATTTAAATGTTATTTAGATAAGTACGTGTATTATATTTATATCCCTTTCTCAATTTTATATTTTTTATTGTACATTTTTATTTTTATATCATGTAGAAAGCGATTTAGCTCTAAGTTGGCTAGGACAGTATAACAGCGGTAGCCGGTACTCCCGTCTGCCATGCTGAGTCCTTGGCCTTTTTGTCATCATATGCAATTTTTCTTTTCTTTTAACTGTGATACATGTTCATGTTGTAATGCTTATGATACAAATAAACGATTTTTAATTTAATTAATTTAATTTAATTTAATAAATACCTCATTTTTTTATTCCAATGCCTATTTTATTCCTCAAAAATAATGTATATTGTTAAATCTAATTAAAATGAGTGCATTGGTATCAATATTATTAAGTTAAAAGCGTCGTATTCGGCGTCGTCGTCGTTGGCGTCGTAACATCTGTTCCTCTCAAAAAAATTCCAGCTCCTTACTTAGGTCTGATTATGAAGTCTATTCAGTACCTATTTCGGCTAAGCTTAAGTGGAAAGTCTCGTTTTTGGTTCCGTAATCTAATAAAGCGGACTTTTATTTCGACATGCCCGTCTGTCACAGTTAGAAATGTGTATTCCTCTTATTTCACAACAAAAGGGTATATATAATCCCTTATTGTCTAGTGGCAAGTACCATTCTCAGGATCTACCTTTTGTGCAGAGTATGTCGATTCTATCCCAACCTAGATCACACTCGTACGTATATGAGTTTTAGGATCTTATTACGTGGGGCACACTGAAAGGTTTTAGAAAAAAAAAAGGATCGAAGGAGGAGATTGTGGGAATACTTTTATTATTTTTAGAAGTAGCCTCCATTCCATTTTATGCATCGTCGCATTTGGTGGAACCTCTGTGAAAAGCAGTGGACCCTCTCTGCTTTACTATAAAATTATTATACAAAGCTACCCGACGCCTACATATTCATGTAGGATCTTTTGTAATGCTGTTATATTAATGCTTAAGGTTGCTTGAATTTGCTGGTAGGTCACCCTCTTATCAGCCTCTCTCATGGGCTGCACAGCATAGATGTTTTCCTCAGCTGTCGCTGTTGAAGGACGTCTCCCACTCAGATCATCACTGAGATTGCTACGATCATGCTTAAACTCATTTAACCAGTTGTAAACAAGTGTCAAGGGATGGGGCTTCATTATGAAATACCAATCAAAGTCTATAACTAACTTTGTTATCGACTAGGCCCACAACGAAAATCGTAATAAATTGGGAAGAAACAATTTTTCCTTGCTAAATTCGTCTTGCCTCGCGACAAGTACTTTTCAAATGGCCGCCAAATCATTAAAACAAATAACAATCGAATAAAATTTTCAGCTATGGGTTGCCAAAGAGTTGTTTATTAGAAATTAAAATAAATTCTTCATTGGAACTGTTACTAACTGGTCCGTTCTAAAAACTTTCAGTGTGGCCCTCGTCGTATGTAGGTACCTACGATTTGTAATAGTCCATCTTACATTGCCTACTACCCTACATACATTTTACCGTTCAAATAACGAGAAAATAGCTTCTTTTTTTTTACGGGCATAGGCCCACCACACATTCCCACCGCTGTAACTCCTGTAAGCCAGGATCAACAGCGGCGACCATTCACAACACTGGACAATGAAGTCCAGCGAGCCCAGGGGATGACTCTAATCTGTCTTGGAATCCGCAATGAATTAATCAAAGAAGATAGGAGGAGTAGGAAAACGAAATATCCGACTTCACTCCATTGCAAACGGGCAATAAGAAGGAAAAAAAAAACATGGCTATTAGAGAGCCAATTCAAGAGATCATTTATAGCAGTGTTGAAGACACGACCGCAAAAGCACCAAAAATACAAAATAAAACAATAGGAACCTAACATTGTACTGAAACTATGACCTATTTTGCTTCCAGTAATAAGTATGGCAAAAACATCTGAACGCACGGAAGTTATCCCTAGTCGCAACAAGGGATAACTTCCGTGCGTTCAGAGAAAATAGCTTCTAAAAACCAGCAAAATATGTCCCAGCGTTTACCTATGGTACGTAGTAATAGATACTCTTGCTTATACTGTGGTACAGATTAATTAATTACTACTTACTACCATAAAATAAGTACTACTAGATAGAGAAGTAGAGGCCGCGCACCAGAAATATGGGCTGGTGATATTTAGGGCGACACGCGGGTCTCATTTGGATGCAGAGGACGAGGAACAGAACGTCATGGAGGAATATGGAAGAGCCCTATATCCGAAAACGGACTGATCAAACGCTGTGATGGATGGAAGTACTATTAAAGACTTTACAGTTAAGAATCGTGAGGAAACCGGCTTGCTTCCACTTCGGTGCGAGTTTTGTGTCATACTGGACAGGTTTGGGCTATATTTTGATATCGATATTCCGAATTTACGCTTTATTTAGTCTACGGAACCCTCCTTCTTGCGCACACTCGATGTTGAACTTTTTTTATGACTTCAAAGGGCACAGGCGTTGCTTTATTTTGAACTCAGGTAAACTATAGATATAGGCGAATTTCCTATAGTTTTCTTACGGAAAGTTTTTCAGTATCATGGGTACAATCACCCCTTAAAATAGTGCAACTGTTTACCCTAACACCCTGTATAGCTATAGGCTATGTAGCACGCCTACCTACTTTATAATTGACGCGAGGACAGTAGTACAACAGAGTACTATGTAGTATCTAGGTACACACGGCGACACATCAAGCTATACCAAACCAAAATAGGCTGACCGCGCGTAGGTCGAGTAACGTATAAAGTCGTGCGGCCAGCTGTTGTTCTGCTGCACGGCTAGCATGCCACCCACGACAAAGCGTTTAAACGAGAAAAACGTCATGCGCGCTCTTTCTGGCATACGTAAAATGATAAAGATGGAGGAACATCTCGATTTTTATCGTTTTCTCGAGGGTGGCATGCGAGGCCTACTGGTGTATGTTGGTTCTGTATAGCTTAATGTGTCGCCGTGTGTACCTACTCGGAAATTGCGCTAAAATCTTGTCAAGGGAGAAACTTATTGTTTTTAAAAAACGCTTTCATCTTAAATTAATTCTTTCAAATATAATTTTTTTCGGAAATTAATAAAATAATTACTTGGTTGTCTAAAATCTTTCCTTGTTGTGCATCAGGGCTCCTGGTTCAAAATCCTGTTGCAATGATCGTAGATATCAAGTTCTGGACAGACCGTACAGGGGGGCCTCATTTAGTTTCGCCGCTCCGAGCCTCCGACGGGCTTAGTCCGCCCCTGATTAAGCTTAGTATAATTATATAAATAGTTTATGAAGGCGTTCACTGTTTCTCTCGCTTTGGCAGAGCTGTCACTAACCCTATTAATAAAACTATGTGTAGTGAGAAAGAGAAAGTTATTAAAAATTTATTAACGTAGGTACACACGGCGTCACAACGAGCTATACAAAAATAATATAAGCTGGCCGCGCGACTTTATACAAAATCAAACTCAAAATTTTTTTATTCAAAATAATATCACATAGATAGCTTTTTAACGTCATTTTTTTGACTCTACCAACGCGTCGGAAGGTGTTTCGTTGAGAGAAGATGTGGCCAGAAACTCTACAACACACATCTTATATACAAAACAAAATATACAAAGTACAATTAAAATACAATATTGCATTACATAGAGTAACATTGTCAAGACCAGACATTTTGGTCATTCAAATAGTCATCGAGTTTATAGTAGTCTTTTTTTACAGAGGACTTGTTTAACATGGGACTTAAACTTTTTGTCTGGCAAGATTAGAATATCCTCTGGTATCTTATTATAATAGCGTATACAGTGCCCCATGAAAGATGTGTTGACCTTACTGAGTCAAAAATGTGGGAATACTAATTTATTTTTATTTCTTGTATTATAATTATGAACGTCACTGTTTTTGGGAAAGAGATACAAATTTTTCCGAACGTATAAAATATTTTCGTAAATATATTGACTGTAGAAAGTCAAGATCATTAAAAAGATCTCGTAGTGAATCTCGACAATGCAGATTATAAATGGCTCGAATTGCCCTCTTTTGAAGGATAAAGATCGCCTCAATATCTGCAGCACGGCCCCACAGCAAAATACCATAAGACATGATACTATGGAAGTAGCTGATGTATACAAGTCTTGCAGTAGCTATATCAGTTAGCTGTCTAATTTTTCGAACTGTATAAGCTGCCGAGCTCAGCCTACCCGCTAGGGTTTCGATATGTGGACCCCATTGCAGCTTCGAGTCAATCTTTATCCCTAAAAATACCGTATTATTTGTGAAATGCAATATGTCATTATCTAAATTTATTAGATTTTCATTATTTATAAAGTTTGGTAAAGTGAATTTAATACATTTAGTTTTCTTTGCATTTAATGCAAGATTGTTAACACTGAACCAATTCAGAACTTGTTGAAGAGTGTTATTTACATTCTCATTAATATCATCAACATCTTGTGCCTTTCTACTGGTTTTGAGAATAAGAGAAGTATCATCAGCAAATAACACTATGCTCGACAAGTTCTGTACCATGTAGGGTAAATTGTTTATATACACCAGAAAGAGAAATGGGCCCAGTATAGATTCCTGTGGAACGCCCATTTTTACTAGTGCGCCAGATACTTTACTAGATGTACGCGCGGTCAGCTTATTTTTGTTTTGTATAGCTTGATGTATCGCCGTGTGTACCCACTACCCTCCTACTACTTACCTATCTATGCAGGCTTAATTATGTTCAGAACTCTAAATATATTTCCGAAGACCCCGAGGCTGAGGGTAGACAGAAATGTTGTAATTAAATACAAAATAACATTTCACTAGCAGTGCTCTATTGAGACAGGTATAATGGCCTGCGAACATCTTGAGTAAGACCTTGATTGTGCAGAATACAATTTATAGGCGAAAGCGCTATGTGCATACTCTTCACCCTCGCACATTTTTCACGTTGTTTCCACACGGCGACACATCAAGCTATACTAAACCAAATTAAGGTGGCCGCGCTTAGGTCGAGTAACGTAGAACGTAGCGCGGTAAGCTTACGTTGGTTTTTTATAGCTTGATGTATCGCCGGTGTTCACGCCTTGAAATAAAATATAGAAATAAATAAACGGAAGCAACCCTTAATAGCCTTAATAGCGCATTAGGTAACGGGTGGCGTCGTAAAGGAATTGCAGATTAACGTTCTCCTGTGATTTCCTAGTTTCTGCCAGTGAGATTAATTTATTCAACGGCTATGTTCTCACTTCTCGCTATCCTAGCTAGGCATTGCAATATTGCATAGTAGACTTGTATTTTGTTCAAATTTTTTGCAAAACACACTTTACGCATATATTCTTAGTTACTTAGTTTCTTAGTTATATTCTTAGCCTTACTTAGTTTACAGTAGCATCTATTGAAAAATCTGTGCCTTGGTTTCCATTGACTGCAAATCATTATAAATTGTTAACGAGTATAATGTCATTGACCTGTCGATGTATGTGTGCGTGCACTGCGTTCCCTGATGAAATGTCCATCTTTCATCTTACATCTGGGTGGATTTTCTTATACATTCTGAATGGTCCATCCAGCTTGAGGCCTCCTGTCCCCTTACAGCTGGAGAGGCCTCCTGCCTAACATAATAGCCCTTTCCATCTCTTAATATTAATACGAGACGGAACATTAGTTTTTATTGTTTGTGATTCACTATTCTATTTTTATTCCGTCCGTCCGTCCATCCGTCTATCCGTCCGTCCGTCCGTCTGTCCTACCTATTTAGGGCTGTAACTTTTGAACCTTAAGAGCTAGATATTTTTACAGAATGTGCGTTATTACGGCGGATTTCCTATCAAATAATAAACATGTCAAAAAGAAAAAATTAAGGGGGGTCCTCATACAAGGAACTAGTCTCTATCAACGTTTTTTCTTCTCGCTTTATCGTAAAAACGGTAATACATACAAGCGTCAAACTTGGTGTGATTTATGATTATAGACCAAACTGTACACTAGGTATAACAGCAAATAATAAAAACCGGCCAAGTGCGAGTCGTTCTCGCGCTTAAGGTCCCGCAGAAAACAAAACTTTTTCGTATGTTAATATTTTGTGTCATGGTGTGGTACTTACGGAACCCTTGGTGCTCGAGTAGTTCGACTCGCACTTGACCGGTTTTATTACTATTATATTATAAGCTTTGTAGGACATATTCTCCAAAATGGTTTTCGAATTTTGGTACTCTACCTTTCTTTCCTGAAATGAAATGTTGCCCATTAGCAGTTTGGGTATTTTTGATGCATGGATACACAATATCTTTCCCAGCTTCCTGTTTATGCGTCTTATCTTATCTGTAGTATCTGGGGTGCATGGAGTGGCGCAGCGTTGACTCAATTGGTGACATTTTAAATTGACCTCTTTGATTAAACTGGCACCGAAATGGACTAGCTGATTCAGAATTCAAACTATTAACTATAGTGATATGTGCCATTAAAGTATAATTTAAATGAGAGTTATCCCGCGACTTCGTCCGCACAAATTATATACCAGATTTTAAGTCAGATCATAAGCTATCAAATAGAAAAAGTTTCATCAAAATCGGTTTAGTAGTTTTTGTGTGATGGTCGATCAAACAAACAAACTGACAGACAAAAAAATCCAAAAATTGGTGATTTTGAATCAGGGACACCTAGAAACCATATAGTAACTTTTTTTGTTTTCTTTTAATTCTTTTTTTTTTTTGGAGCTTTTAACCCTGAGGTTACGTCAGCCCCATCGTGCCATGCCATGTACATACAGACTGTTACAGTTTTATAATAGTTAAGATTAGCTCAAATGAATAGACTAGGTAAGGTATACTAGGCGGAACTTGTAGAACATAAAAATCCAATTAATCAGAGGGTATCAGATTATGTTGCCTTTTTACCTAAGGAGGTGGAGGAGGCTTGCCACCGTGATATAGCGCTATCACACTTTCGCTCTCTTTCTATTTGCGCGCGAACGAACGAGATAAAAGACGTGATACAGCCATATCACGTGTAGCATGCTACGGCTTTTGCGTGGTAGAGCGCATAATATCGCCTATCGTTCGCTTAGCCGTCCAGATAGTGTACCAACGAAGGCCAACGAAGGCCGGCGAAACCCATTCGTTGGCTTTCGTGGGGCAGGTGTGTCCGTAGCATAATATGATGCCAACAGCCACGCTTCGGATCGCCGGCACACGCCAACGAACGATCGTTAGTGTTCGCTAAGCCGTCCAGGCAGGAACAACGAAGGCCGGCGAAACCCATTCGTTGGCGTTGGCAAGCAGCATCAAAGAAGTTTTTTTAAGTCTTCGAACTCCCCTATGTCAAAATCCATACATTTTTGACCCTACTTAAATCGAACTTATGTTGTGACTTAAAAATCGTCTGTGAATTTAGGCATTACAGCTCACTTTGCTTTGTAGTGTAACCTTGTAGTAAGTGTAGCCTTGAGGGTATCGTAGAAAAGCGCTATAAAACGTTTATCAGGCCGAGCCGAGCGCGAGGCCGAAGGCCGAGCTACGCGTTGGAGCGATGGACCTGGTGTCCGGGGTCAGTCTGCCCGCCAAGCGAGCCGCAGGCCGAGTGCCCCCTGCATTGAATCGCCTGTTGGATTTTTTAACAAATTAACTTTGGGATTCCCAATGAGCCTTTTTTTTTCTTTTTTTAATTTACTTCTTATGAAACTTAACAGATGGCATGTTCATCGCTCCATAGCTTCATAAAGAAACAATAAAGAAATACGTGCGAGATATTTGAAAGACACAGATCATGATCGAATGCCGCATAATCTCTATACCAGCAAGCTAGCTAAGGTCAAAATTAGAAAATACCTATATTTTCTAATTTTGACCTTTAATCGCGCAGACCGTAAACGCCATCTAACGATCCCCTAAAAAGACTCCGGAAAAACGCTGCTCATTCCCACATGCCTAACCGCCTTTTAAATAAGTATTATACTTATATTACTCTTTGCTCTTTGAGTTAGACCATAACGTTTTTTTTTTATTTATAATTAATGGACTCTTGCCTAGACTCTTGCTTGTGCGCTAGCACTGCATTTCCACCAGTGTCAAGTGTTTATGGGAATCTATCCCAATCTTAGGGATTGTTTTTGGTCAAGAACAAGAAGAGATTGAGGATTGCGGAGCCTCGTGGCAGGCAAAAACGCGACGCGCGAAATCCACGCGAGACGAGTGCTCGGGTCAGAACCTGCATCGTGACTGTAAAGTTTTTTTTTTTTTTGTTTCAATTCAAGGTAAAGGGCTTATAATATCCCATACAACCGATGTCGTCAATAAAATTTTCTCATATATAGCAATTAAAACATTGGTGTTCGATGTTTTAACGCTTCTTTGGAGTTTTTGGAGGCAATCGAGAAACGCAGGAAACGCAGAGAAGTCCACAGGAAAGAGGTGAACCGACCGCTTTGCCGCGCTACAAAATGACGGAACACTTTTCCTGTTTACTACCCCTTCATATTTCACTGAACTGTAGGTATATTGTTCACTTGCACGACACTTTGTTACGCAAAACAACACCAATTTTACGAACCAAAACTCACTATAAACAATAAAAATTCAATAAAATATGAGGACTCCAAACGTAGCTGAAAATTAACCGCCAAAAACTCCGCCGACCATAAAGTTATTAGTTAGAGTCAAATCAAAATCATGTCAAGGCTGTGCCTACCTTTTTTTAAAGAATGAGGTATCGAGCCCATAAGATCCATCAGACGTAAACAGTTTCTGATTTTTGATTTAAAATTATTCGTTTTATAATGATATATTCCGTTAAAAGATGCATTAGCAATTTTTTAATTTTTTTCCTCTTTATTATTTTAAAGAAACACGCCATCTATCGTTCCCCTAGAAAACCACCTGAGAAACGCAGCGGGGCTAGCACGCCAACTCACGGTAGCGACATTTAACACATAGTACTTACTATCTCTATGCATTTAACACATCCGTCTGTGAAATTTAGTATTTTATCTCGTTTGTTCGCGCGTAAATAGAAAGAGAGCGGAAGCGTGATAGCGCTATATCAAGCTATCGCGGGTTGGCGTACTAGCCCCTCTACTCATTCCCACAAATCCAGGCGGAGGACAGTCGCCTTTTTCTGGCTTTTTCCGATTTAGTTTGCATAGAATGTAATGCCATCTATTAAATACTTCGCAGAACAATGAATAAAAAAGGTTTTATTGTCTATGTCAATGTCAAATTGACAAATTCACAAAATGGCTACCTATCTTGCGTAATGTGCGGGATGTTTGTAGTTTTCGTTCAATTTCGTGCCGATTTAGTTAGGTTCTGGTTTTTCTGTTGTTCTCTTACCAATGTTTAGATTACAGGAATAGTAAGGATACTGGAATTTCACTTGATCGGTGCGAGATTGAACGAAAACTAGCATTCAAAACAATAATATCCATCGGTATGAGTAGATATAAGTAGGTATGTATAGTATAGGTTGAACTATTGTCGGTGAAACATAGATGGCGCTAGCTAGTCTTCAATTTCACATAAGTTGGATGCATAATGTTGCTACGAGTGGGTTCTCTTTTCTAATATACTTATATTACTCTTTGGTAAGGATACTGGAATTTCCCTCGATCGGTGCGGGATTGAACGAAAACTAGCATTCAAAACAATAATATCCATCGGTATGAGTAGATATAAGTAGGTATGTATAGTATAGGTTGAACTATTGTCGGTGAAACATAGATGGCGCTAGCTAGTCTTCAATTTCACATAAGTTGGATGCATAATGTTGCTACGAGTGGGTTCTCTTTTCTAATATACTTATATTACTCTTTGGTAAGGATACTGGAATTTCCCTCGATCGGTGCGGGATTGAACGAAAACTAGCATTCAAAACAATAATATCCATCGGTATGAGTAGATATAAGTAGGTATGTATAGTATAGGTTGAACTATTGTCGGTGAAACATAGATGGCGCTAGCTAGTCTTCAATTTCACATAAGTTGGATGCATAATGTTGCCACGAGTGGGTTCTCTTTTCTAATATACTTATATTACTCTTTGGTAAGGATACTGGAATTTCCCTCGATCGGTGCGGGATTGAACAAAAACATGCATTCAAAACAATAATATCCATAAGTATGAGTAGATATAAGTAGGTATGTATAGTCTCTTCTAATTATTCTGTGTGTATAGTATAGTTTGAATTATTGTCGGTAAAACATAGATAGCGCTAGCTAACCTTCAATTTGACATAAGGTGGATGCATAATGTTGCCACGAGTGAGTTCTCTTTTCTAATAACTTATATTACTCTTTGCACAAATCTCAATAAAGTCCGTTCCATTGCGTAATACGAAAGAGAAAAAGATGACAGTGTATGCTAGAGTGAGATACTTTTTACACGTTATGAAACGGACAATAAGCGTAGCGAAAAGTACCCTTTAATTTCAAGGATATCTAGGATATAAACCAATAGGTACCTTTTCAAGCTTCGGTGCAAAGATTATTTAGTGGGAGCGCAGCGAAGACAAAAAAAAATTTTTCTTCGGGGGTTCCCCTAAAGCTAGAGACAGGAAGTAGTTCGTCATCGACACCACAGACTTAATAGAGAGTGATCAAGAGAAAGTGACAACGACGACACGATGCGACGAATAAAAAAATTGTTCGCTTACCTACCAGTCAAGGATTTGATTTTCACAGCTTCCTGGTTCCAGCGTAAGCGAAAAATTCTTCGTCTATGGTGCGTTACCTATGCAGAAGCCATAGCATGCTACACGTGATACGGCTGTGTCACGTCTTTTATCTCGTTCGTTCGCGCGCAAATAGAAAGAGAGTGAAGGTGTGATAGCGCTGTATCACGCTGGCATGCTACCCATGCATTTTCACAGATCTTTAGATTTCTATCGTGCAGACAGCCGGCGTGCGTGCGGGCAAAATTATCCATCGTCACGGAACATAATAGTCTGCATTGGGCCTTATAATTCTCTAAGGCCTTATAGGATCGAATATGTTGGAATCGTGTTTGAACATGGTTTGAACAAAATAAAACAATAGGAAAGCAAAAATAATAAACCTCAATTCAAAGAAAAATGAGCTAGAAAAAGGTTTTGACTTTTGATTTTGACAGATAATCGATATTGTGCTCACATCGATTATGTTTCTGACCGATCGAATGCACATCACTATTCTATTCTATTTCATGTCGGCTCGGATCGGAGGTGGCGTAGTTGTAATTTTTTGATACAACCATATTCGTTAGACTGATTATTTTCGTAATAAAAAGATGAAGATAGTTGTATTTATCTGTTTGCTGTCGGTATCCTGGTGCCTGAGCCTGCCAACTGATCAGCAAGGTGAGTAACACATTAACAATCTGGCATCCTCGAATCTTATTCAATGTTCGATCGGAATGTTCTTACGGCATCTTTGGCGTATTTAACATAAAATGTCGCCAGATAAGCAGTTACAGATTACTCAGGATGACTTGTAATATCGCTACGACGGTCTTATGGTCTTTAAACCAAAAATTGTTCTAACAATCTAGCCTTTTTCCTTATTACCTAGACATATAATTATCTAGGTATCTATATAGTATCCAAATACTGCGCCATTAATTTTCCATGAGGCTTCGAATTCTTAGAAAAAATGTTCGGCATGAGGGAATTGCTAAAATGGATCTTGATTATCAGAAAGTTCATAAGTAAACAAAATTTATCAATGTCTGGTCATAAAGACAACCTTGGTCTATGAAGGTCGGGCGCCACGATGAATGTTTGTAATAATAAAATAATACATATAAAGATTTGTTCATTACTTCTATGCAAATTGTAATTGTAATTTTTATATTCTATTGTTTGTATGCAAAAACAATTTGCAAAATGCTGAATGGGCTGCAATTTGTTCAGGTTATATTGTAATTGCACAATATTTTTCTTTAATTCTGAGTCATAAATACATTTGAATTGTTGATAGCGTAGCATAATAATATTTTTATGTTTTTTCTAATTTTATTTAGGGACTTTAGTACCTATTGTACATGTTAGTCCCATTGTACCCTTTTACTCTTAAGTATATACAACTTACAACTATATATTGAGACACTGATTAGTTAACAAAGGTTCAGGCTCCTTGCAGCCTCCGACTCTGGTGATGCCAAAATTGAGTGGAACGTTCCTACATTGAGCCTGTTCTCTAGTTTTCCCATCAGTGCCTCCCGAGCTTGCTCGTACCGGACACATTCCACCAACAAGTGATACACACACATCCTCAACTACTCCGCAAGTCTCACAGTTTGGTGAGTTTGTCTTTTTCATTAGGCACCCGAACTTGTTCAGTGGCATGTGTTCTGATCGAAGCCTATGTGCTAGCACCACATTCTTTCTACCTAAGTGGGCAACATTAGACCAAGGTATAACGGAAGGCAGACCTTGAATCGACTTGTACCAAATGCCCTTTTTTTATTTTTCATTAAAGTGATCAATCCATAACTGGAAACAAATATTTTGAATTTTGGCAGTATTTCTGAATAATGTGGTACAAAATCTACATGTTTTCCTTCGACTGTAGCTCCCTTAGCCAAAAAGTCTGCTTCCTCATTACCCCTTAGTCCAATGTGTGATGGAACCCATTGCAATATCAGATCTGCTCCGCTGGTAGTGAGATCTGCCATTTTGGCCAAAACAGCATATAGCATAATAATATGCTCATAACTATATTCCCCCTGGCAAAAGTCAATGATATTCTGAAAACTCAGAAAATCCATGTTTCACTAGTAGTATGGAAACTCTGTCCTGTGTGACGGGGAGTGAGCCCGTCGCCACTTATAACGGACAATGGGTACAATACATGCCTTGAAATTGAAGCATGCAAGTTTCCTTACAATTTTTTCCTTTAGCGAAAAGCTAGATGTATTATTATAGGCTATTGTTGTTTATAACCATGTAACAGGGTCTATAATACAAAAATTATCTTGATTCCTACGATATTATATTATGTGTGAATTTTGGTTTAGTTTTCATTGTTACTGTGTTTAACAAAATTAACCATTATCTACAGAGCATTAACCATTATCTACTAAAGGTCATCGTATCACTAAACAAATATACATTCGCATGCCGAATGTATTATGAATTTCCAACTTTTGTGATTTTTATAAATATTTAAACATTTACAATAACATAGGAACGCTAAAAATCTATTTCTAATACATATACTTCTAACAGGCGTACACAGCATACTTAATAAATGTCTGATATAATTTTGTTACTATTAAAGAAATGATTTCGCTTAGGTACTCCATGCATTGTGGTAACTTCATCCAAAAGGATGAACCACTGGTCAAACCAATAGTACAGAATAGATAATATTATAGTTCTACCTACATACAGAACGGACACTCCCTGCCCTCCACCAAGTTTAACCTCTACTCCTCTGGCCAGAAGCATGGTGTAAAATGTAGGCAATAGCGTGTTCCTGTCTTGCTTGCACATGCTTAACTCTTCTTTAAAATTTTTCCCCTTTTGTGTGAAATGATAGCTAAGTGTCCAAGGTGTACTTTTGGGGAGCCGAGCAGGAAGCATGTATGTGCTCCTTTTGTATAGGAGTGAGCGAGACGGTATGTGTGCCGACGCCATCTTGCGACTAGCAGTACTTTCATAGTGAGACTGTTCTATTTAGTGCCAGGCGAGAAGTTTAAAATACCTACATAAGTGGATCTTGCAGTATGAAATTTTTTTGAAATCAAGATTAATGATCTTTGCTCTTATCTTCTATCTCATTTCCTCCGTACATGGAGTTGCATTTTTAAAGATCTCCCAATTAATATTGTACTAGTGACCGGCACCGGCTTCGCACGGCACCAAGTATAAAGTATATTTCATTCATTCATTCATGTATGTACAGCGGGCCAATCTTCCACTTCCTCATGAATGGTTCTATCAATAAGTGTAAACCGTATCAATGTCCATTTTACCCAAATTAAGGCCAGTAGAAAAGTTGTTGTTATGGCACATAGGCTTCGTAGTGGACACATTCCACTAAATAAATTCGGCTTCATGATGAAAAAGTGTAGTTCACCTAATTGTGAGGTGTGTGGAGTGGTCGAGGACCTTTATCACCTGTTAGTGGAGTGTGTTCGCTACGAGCAGGATCGAATGACACTGATGAGGGCGATTGGAGTGAACAGGCTTGATGTGGGCATATTTCATGACATCCTGGCATCACCAAGATCTGATGCTACTAGAAAAGTGTTCGCCTTTTCAGTGTCTCGTTAAGTAAATTTGAAAGTAGGTAAAATCTAGACTTAAAGTACGATGGGACTGACATGTACATAACATTTTGAATAAAAGTCCCTTTTAAAACAAAAATAGAAAAATAAAAAAAATCAATGTCCATATAAAATTCTACAGACTAATAAATTATAACTACATGTTAAAAAAGTTTTTAGAAAATAGTTTTGTTGGCTTACAGCCGCTGAATAGTAAGATTGGACTAAATACAAAAGCGAGGAAACATAAATAAAATACTCATTCAAGCATTCTCTTGAATGAGTATTTAAAATAACATCAGCAACAGCTCAGGAGTGTGATCTTTGAACATCACATGTTGTAATCAGCAGTAGAAAATGTCAAAATTACTATAGAGATTATGCATCTTTCTACTGCTCGTTTGAACGTGTGATGTTCAAAAATCGCACTCCGCCTCATTAACATAATTATCAGTATCACAATGTGATTTGGTTTGGTATACAGGATGTAAGAGATAGCCTTCCGAGATTGAAACGGCGAACCCAAACCATCAAACTGAACAACTTACCTCAGAAAACGCGAAAAGAAATTAGCTCTTTCATGCCAAACTGCTGTTCCTACCTGACTCAATTGTATGGGATAGCTGATTGTGTAAGTGAAAGTTGTTCAGTTTGATGTCTGAGTTCACCATTTCAGTGGCTGGTGGTGGAGGGCTGTCCCTTACCTTACACCCTGTATATTTCTTTTTAGCACATGCATTTCTCGGCTGCACTATGCCTACACACATAAACCGCATAAGCTGGCCACACATAGGTTGAATCACGCATAACGTTGTGTAGGTGTTGCCGTGTGTACATATTGAAAACTGATCATCAACAATGAATAATATTTCCAGGCCATTAAATATGCAAAATGGACTGCCAAGACTTGATTTTAAAAGTCAATACAAAATTGGTTTTAATACAAACGCACTACTTGGAACTAAATCATATTTCAGTTCCAAGAAGAAAAACATTACCGTCCTTTGCGTCGCGCAGTCGGGTAACGCAACAAACAGCCTATCTCCAAAACTTGATTTATGCTAATGACTTGTTCACTTCCATAATAAAAACTTGTATGACCAGTCGCAGGAGTCTCATGATTTCTAAACAAGGTTAACAAAAATGTTTAAATATGCAATAATGGTCACAGGTAATTAGTTTATTAGGTACTATAAAGTTTTAATTACCTTTTACTCTTACTTACTTTTTTTTTAAAAAGGTGAAAGGTCTAGTTTCTGACTACCTCAATATACAGGGTGAAATTGATATCATTAGCATCCTTTTGCACCCGCCGCCGTTGCCTACTCGACTCAAATGTATACAATAGCAGATTTTTTTTTGCTCCGATTGGTTTGCTCCCATAGTAAAAGTTGTTCAGTTTGTTGGTTAGACTCTTAGTTTAAAAGGATGCTACTGATATCAATTTCACCCTGTAGATAATGAATTCATGATTGTTAGTCTATAAAAGGTAAAAAATGTTAGGCTAATATGTATATTAATAAAACCGGCCAAGTGCGAGTCGGTCCCGTGAACGTAAGGTTCTGTACCACCATACAATATTACCAAAACATTGTGTGTTCTCCGGGATCCTTAGCGCAAGTCCGACACACACTAGATCGGTTTTTATTATTTGTTCTTTTACCGCATCCACTATACTATATTCACATCAAGGTTGACGCTTGTATGTTGTATGTATTGCCGTTTACTCTTCTTCTTGCCCTTATCCCATTACTTGGGGTCGGCGCAATATTGTAGTCTTCTTCCATTCATCTCTTTTAGCCGTCATTTCCGTTATAACTAGAACAAAAAGTCAAAAACAACAAACCTTGAAAAAAAACCTTTTCTTGACTGGGGAATTGGGGATCCCCCTTAATTTAAAAATTGTTTTTTTTTTATTATTTGTTACCAAATCTTAAATAATACCACATACTTATTATGTGAAAATTTCAACTCTGCCTATTACGTACGGTTCAAATCTTAAGAGGTTCGGTCCTTTAGAGTTGGGACAAATGTACGGATGGTCAGACAGTGTTGGTTTAGTAAGTAGTAGTGTAGGGTCCCGTTGACACCCTTTGGGTACCGAACCCTAAAAACCAATTAGTTTAGTTAAATTAGACTACATCTCATAATGAGACAATCAATTAAAATATTAAGATACTTAATCCTTTGACTACTTATAATAGGGATTAGTTACGCGTGTAATTCTACTAAAAAACATTTCTGCCACTTTTTGCGGGGGGCGAAGTAACATAAAATCTGCAACTTTGGATTTTATTCTCATAACTTAAGATTCTAATTTTGAACGTTAAAAATCATGAAAAGTAGTCTCGCGTGAACCCCAAACGTTCTAAGTTCGAAATTATTGTTTCGCAATTATAGGCTGTCTCGTTTAGTGATAAGGTATAAAATTTAATGTAAATGCACATGATTAATTTATCTTATACCGTGGCAGAGGGGAAATGCTACCGCAAGGCTAGTCCTTATAGTAAATGGTCAAAGAGATAATCACTTTAAGTAAATACTTAGATTGGAATGTTATTTTGCAACTCGATTATGAGCATTATCTTTGCATCTCATTATAATAGTATGTTTTATAGCACAAAAAAATTAATACTTTGTACACACGACACATCAAGCTATACAAAACCAACACAAGCTGGCCGCGCGACGTTTTGTATAGCATGATGTGTCGCCGTGTGTACTGCTTACTTACGTTTCTATTTTATTATGAACTAAAAAGTTAAACAAAAATAAAAACTAAAAATTCTAACTTAGTATACAGGTTGTAAGGAAAGTATCATTAACCTTTAAACCACATACTCTACCCATCAAACTGAACAACTTTTACTATGGGAGCAAACCCATCGGAACAGAAAAACATTGTGAGGAAACTTGCATACGCTGAAGAAGAAATTCTGATGCACATGTAATCCGCATTAGGGCACGCATGGTCCGCCCTCCTTTTTGGTAGGCCTGTGCCCTGCAGTGGGACATTAATAGGTTTATCAAGATATTAAAAGTTACAGACTATGTGTGGGAATAGATTTTTCTAAGGATTTGTCTTTAAGCACCTTTTATAACAAAATTAAATCTCTTAATTTCTTGCGAAGTTATAAATAAATGCAATTGCTACAGCAAAATACATTTTAGATAGCATGTTAGGTACACTTGTTAATTATGTACTGAATTGATGTTTTAAATTACGCCACATAAGCAACCCGTCCAATTTGATCATTACTGTCCACTAGTAATCATGCACAGATTTTCCATATTTGTCTGACGGATTGAACTTGACAGTATAACACTATGAACGAGTTACGCGTGTAATTCTACAATATACAAACTTTTCTGCCGCTCTTTTGGGTGCATGAAGTCCACAACATTGGATTTTATTCCATTACTTTAGATTCGAATTTTGATTGTTAAAAGATAGTCTCGTGTGAACCCCAAACGCGACTGATGTGAAGTTATTGTTCCGCAATTCTAGGCTGTCTCGTTTAGTGATAAGGTCTAAAATATTGTGTAAATACGCATGATTAATTTATCTTTATAATGTGGCAGAGGAGAAATGCTACCGCAAAGCTGATCCCTAGTTATATGGTCTAAGCAATTGAAGTAAAAGGCACTTACATACTATTCAAGTAAATTCTGCATCTCAAACTTTTAGTCGCCTTGACTACCGTGTATTGAATTGAATTGACTACCTTGTATGTTATTCAGTGATGATGTGATTATATTAGTTGAATATTATTTTAATGTTGATTTACAGGCCCGGCACTTCCACCAGCTGCAAAACTTCCTGCTTCTAATAATCCCGTCGCAGCAACTGGATCAAATGCTGCAGCATCCCCACCAGTTACACCAACCACTGCACCCACAGCATCCGTAACACTCCCAGACCAAAAGGCAGACAAAACCACTGAAATACCTGTGAAGGACACAAAGAGTGAAGTTCCAATTGTCCAGAAAAACCAAACTATAATCTCAACAAATACGTCTCAAGCCGTAACTCCAGCAAATGATGCTGCAGCTAACGCAAACAAAGATGGTAACAAAACAAACCCAAATAAAAAGGATGAGGAACACAAAAAAGAAAACAAAGACGTACCAGCATCAATTGCTCCTACTGGTAATTTAACTCCTGCAGACAAACCTACAAATGGAAGTAAGGTACCAGAAGAAGGGTCGACGACGAAACCAACAGTCACTGTTAAGCCATCAGAAGATAGCAAGACTCCTCCACATACAATTGAAGCTGCAAGAGGGTGAGTCAAATTTAGCATAAATTTAAAGGAAATGTCATGCCATTTCGTGATATTATTGGTATCATTTATTACTAAAGTTAATCATTTTAACGGGTTCTTTTCCTACTGCATTTTTATTGATTTTGGAGAGCGCGTTTTTTTTAATAACCGCGTAACTCTCAAAAACTGTAAGTCATTACTACTAAGGTACAGGAGGGCGATTGCGCTAATTTAAAACATCCAAGTTCAATCCTAATCCAACTTCAGTTCTAATCACATTGCAATCCAATTAATATTCAACTGTGGTTAATTCCGTATCGCGCTAAACTTGACTTATTTACTATGTGACTGACAGCCTTTAGAGTCTGAACGATCTTTTAAAACGGTTCTAATGGCTGTCAAATGAATAGCGCAATACCGAATGTGTTAAAAGTTGTGGTTCGCACGCGGTCCAATCATGGTTCAGTTGCGATTTATTTAGCGCGATTCCTCTCCAGCGAGGCTAGTACGCCAACCCGCGATAGCGACATTTAACACATCCATCTGTCAAATTTATTCTTTTATCTCTTTCGTTCGCGCGCAAATAAAAAGAGAGCGGAAGCGTGTTGGCGTACTAGCCCCGCAGTATAGCCTCTGGCATATCGCTTCACGACGGCAAGTCTATTAGGCTCTATTCAAATAAAGACGGGCGGGTGCGGACGGGCGCGGAGGGTGCAAAGTAAAATAATACCTATTTCAATACCGATAGAGTTCACAGAGAAATTTCCGTCCGTGTATGGGCATTCCCTCTGTCAACTCTATGGGTATTGAAATAGGTATTATTTTAATTTTGTATGAAATGTATAAAACAAAGTTTAAAAGCTCAACTCATATTTTCAGTACTTAAATTGTTTAGCTTGTGTTATATATTTTTTGATAACAGGATTAATGCATGGATTGCAGGATAAACTATAATAAAATCGGTCAAGTGCGAGTCGGGCTACTGCCGCACCGAGGATTCCGTACCACACCACCATACAAAATATTAACTTAGAAAAACGTTTGGTTTTCTACGAGACCTTTAGCGCGAGACCGACTCACACTTGGCCGGTTTTTATTATTTTTTGTTATACTGTAGAGTTTGCTCTATAATCACACCATGTTTGACGCTTGTATGTATAACCGTTTTTACGATAGAGCGAAAAGAAAAAAACGTTGGTAAAAACCAGTTTCTTGAGCCCCCTTAATTTTTATCTTTTTAACATTTTATGGACCCTTTGGGTACGGAACCCTATAAAACATTACCGACTGCGCCAGAAGGAGGGTTACTTCTGGCGCAGTCGGGTATAAAGTATGATGAGTAAGATGACGTCATAACACTTAAGAGGGCACCGTCCAGCAGTGCTGCCCTCAATCGTTTTTTTTTTAATTCCTTAATAATTATTATATAATTTCAGTAACTCGGAAACCAACAATGACTACAATGTAACATTCTTGTTTTTTGGAAATGTTGTTATAAGTACCTTGTACAAAGTTAGCGTTTTCACATTTGATACGAGTTTCTTATTTAACTAGTTTGCGAATAGCCTGTTGTGTAATTTTAAAAGATTGCAGCTAACGTTTTTCACTGACGTAGCGAGTCCGATTTACCTATTACAGCATTATCATTGCAGTATAGAGCATTTGATACCTTTTCTATACTGATTTCTTAAGAAAGATAAAACATCATAATCTTTCCTCCGAAACACATTCACTGCAGCTGTCCTTATACCTCTCCCAAAAATATTATCAAAGTATCTTTTTTCGGTTCTTGTATAAATAGCTGTTTCTTGGAATAGTGAAGGCTGGATTTGACATTCTAAATGTTATTTCTAATTGCAATCTATTCCAGGTTTGATGGAGCAAGTTTCATCGGTGGGATCATACTGACCCTGGGTCTCCTGGCCATCGGATTCATGGGCTTCAAGTACTACAGAAACCAAACCGAAAGGAACTACCACACACTCTAAATGTCTAAGCTTCACCCTCTTTAATGTAAGTGCACTATTCTATTTTAAGTATATCATTTTTCATTAGAAAATATTTTAAGTTTTCCTTCAGTGCACTTTACATTTATTATGTTGCAGGGACACTCTATGTACATTTTTTATTCTAAGGTTTCATTAAGTACCTAAATGGTGGCTGGCCGTGTAGTTTATAATTTACTTGTCGAATTTATAAACGTGAATTATTTTTTTTATTCCTTTTTTATTATAAAAATTGTAGTCTGCCCAAATTTGGAGCATTTATCTCACTTATTTTGCATGGTTTTTGTTTAGAAGTTATAGAATTTATGTCACAACACATACTCCCTATAGTGTTGTTACTCTAAGGATTGAAATTTTAGAAAAATGTGATCTGTACATTCTGAAATATATGTATAATTGAATGAATATTGAAATTATAGAGTATTACGTTATTTGGCATTGTTCTGAGATCTATATTTGTAGTTTATTCAGTGCAATTTAGTCTTAATGGTTGACAAAGATCTTATATGGAACTGTGCCATTTTCTGGATTTCCACGTTTCTAACACTTGATTTATTAAAATCACTCCAATAGTAAACTTTGGATAACACCGCTATTACTTCAAAGATAATTATAGATGTAAGAATATACTATTTTATAGGAATATCCACAATCGAAGTGGCAACATGATGTCACTTTCTAAAGCACTTTTTTTTAGTCTTTTGAACCTCGTGTTTGTAGTTTCTTTCTATTTATCTTCTAAACCCAGTACCGAGATCGAAACTCAACCTTCACATACTTTGGAAAGAACCGACACTCATGTTTCCAGTTCGATTATGATTTCCGTTAAGTGTTACTATATAAGGAAACACAATGTGATGATGAAAATAAGGGTCTAAAGTAGTACCTGTGTTGGTTTGGCATGACTGAGCTCTGGAATCTCATAATTATTATCTCGAGCTAAGCTGTCGCTGGATAACTATAGTATAACCTCAATAACGTAATAAATAGTCAATTTCGTATAAAAACTATGGTTAACTAGAATGTTTAGAATTTTGTCAGAGAATCTCAACAGCTTTTTTGTGCCAAACCAATTCTGTATAAATATGTATTTTATTTCTATTTTGTGATTTAGCACGCTCTTAGTAAACTGGGGAAAGCTGATTCCATCCTAAAGTGCTCTTAAATCTGAACTATTTATGGATAGGTATTCGAAGAGTTTACAACCATCAAATCTCCTGTCATCTCTACTTATCATGTCACAGTCAATAGTTCTGTTAATAAAGGTATATAACGAAACAGTGTTTCATTTGTTCATAGTTTGTAGTGTTTCATACTTAGTTTTGTGTTTTGGCGTGAATTTGCAAGATATACAAAGGTCAGAAGTGAAAACATTTATTTATTTTCACGTTTATTTCTTTACATTACCATTAAGAATAATTAACGAATAAACTAAAACTGATTTTACAGAATAACTGTACGTAGGTATATTGTTTAATCAGTAACTTTTTAAAACAAATAAATAACCCTGGAGTTAAATAACATTAAGGTGATTTCAGTCCATACAAAAGTTTGACGCACAATACGCGTAGACGGAATTAATAAAAGTACAAAATAAAATGATTTTTTATTATTATTTTCTTCACAAGTGTGTTGAAAAACGTCGTATGATACACGTGTGTATTGATGATTACACACTTGTACCATAATGTACTATAAAATTTTGTATGAAAAATTGCAAAGCTTTATATCTTCGCATCTAGATTTTCTAAACTATTTTTCCATATATACAAAGTAACTTATATTAATACCATCTACGCGTATTGTGCGTTAAAGTTTTGTATAAAATTGACCCCTCTGCAACCACCTGTTTCACCACTTCCAAATAAGTTCTTGTTAGCTTATCCAAAACTGGTGAAACAGGCCCTAAGTATACATTTTATTTATTGATTTCCTGGTGCTCTTACATACAACATTAGGTTAGTATACGAATGCCATCTCGAATCCTTGGCGCGCTGGATTCAGCTTATAGGCTTGTAGGCTTTTCATTATTTAAAACGATTAATTATTACCATAGAAACAATCACACACTCAAGCATTAGCAGTAACACCAGATTAGTTATCCCACACAAAAAACTGAAAAATAGATTTGCTTGCACTAGGACCGACATTGCGATTCAAGTCACCATGCTTGAGATTAGCAAGCAGCATTTCACCTTCCTTCTTACTACACCTTTCATATTCTTTAATTAACAATCTTGGTGTCTTATAAACTTCAGTTATCGCTAAAGCCTTCTCAACAGAAACACCTTTTAGCTGAAGAAGTAATTTTATAAAAGTTTCGGTGACGGTGAGAGGCTTGTTTTTACTTGACGCCTTGTTGAAGAAATTGAATGTCATCAATTCATCGCCTTGAGATTCTCTGTTGCGTCCTATTACATGTTTATCCTGAAACAAAAGAAAAATGTATGAATATTAGCAAGTGTATATCTTACAGTTCTTTTTTTAACGCTTATTTTTATAGTTAACTAAAGATAACTGAAGTAAGACAACACTGTCATCACAAACTAAACAGGTCCAGAAGGCCGGCTCCAAGCAACGAGCGATACAGTTGCACATACACATAGACGCTTACGTGGGACGATCTTGGATTAAGTCAGTCAAACGCAAGTATTAAGTCCTGTTCATGTTGTCGCCTGGCCCTCATTGTATGGACCAAGAAATGTCACGTGCGCTTTTTGTGCTGTCATAAACTGATGAATGAAGATTGTTTTGACAATGTTTCTGATTACAACTTTGATAATAATCTAAACTATTATAAAACTGTAGCAGAAAGTTTTGTATGTACATTGAAGATATTAACAAAAAAAAAGTTACGATATGGTTTTTAGGTATCCCTGATGCCATATCACTAATTTTTGGATTTTTTGTCTGTCTGTTTGTTTGTTTGAACGAGTATCACGCAAAAACTACTGAACCGATTTTGATGAAACTTTTTTTGTTTGATAGCTTATAATCTGACTTAAAATCTGTTATATATAATTTGTGCGGACAAAGTAGCGGGTTAACGCTCGTAAATAATAAATATCTAAGACATTGTCACACAAATTATCTAGTCACATTTAAAGCACTTGGACTTGATGAATGACTTTGATGAATCAAGATAAGCCTCAAGAAGACCACTGTTGGGCCTGGGTATCGTTCATAAACAGGGAATCTGCCATGCTTGGCACGTGGATTGGCAATAGGCATTCCGTTAGATGATGATTACACCAAAAAATCCAAAACTTTCGTATGCAGTAAAACATAGAGCTCTATATTTATAACCATAAGGCCTACATTGTAACGACCCAAGTTTACGAATAAAATATCATTTCAAGTCATACCATTTTATGTTCGAGAAATTGTTACATAAACATACATATTCTCATGCCTGTCTCCCACTGGGGTAGGCAGAACCAATGGAACGCCACGTGCTACAATCCTGACAAACCTCTCTAGCTTCCTCCACATTCATTAGTCCTTTCATGCATGCTTGTCGGTTTCAGGTAGATCTGACCTGGCCCTACAATTATTTAATAAATTTATTTATTAATAATAAATCATTTATTTATCCAAAAGACATTACAAAAATGTTAAGCATGTCACGTAAATTGTCAGCAGCATCAGCACTAAAATTAATTTGAGTGCTGCTCACAATTTACGTGGCCTATGTCCAGCGGTGGGCGTCTATCGGCCGAGATGATGATGATGATTGATATCAAAATACAATGTTATTTAACTTCTCTAATAGAAATCTTTTGTTCATCTGAGTTGATATCCAGTCGCTTAAAAAATTAAAAATATTAGGAGGGCCATATTATATTATCGCACAAGTGATTTTTAAGCGTATAACGGAACGATATCGCTGTGACATCGCCGAATATTTCTGAGATAAACCAGTGTCGCGACGGTAATGCTCGCCTGCCCAATATCGCAGAGATCCCGTTGCGATATCGCGTCGGTGCAGTTGCGACATCGCCTACGCTCACAAAACTCTTCTTGTGATAGGGTTTTAATTCTTTAATTACCTTATACTCAATAGTCAGTCTTTTAGTCATCATAGCTAAAAATCTAGCAGAATTTGATAATGAATCAGTTGTGTGTACTTTAAATCCATCTTGAACCCTTGTATTTGCTAATGCTTGCTTCAAGGATTGTAAAGGAAGACCAACGTGGTTGTTAGACCCAAAATTTTCTACTAAATAAATAACATTTTTCAGTCCACATTTCCTCAGTCTGAACTTTTGTTCATGAAACCTTCCGTCTTTAATACTTGCTCCGAGGTCATCCATTCTTTTTCTCTCAACAACATAAGGTAGAACAAATTCTTCTTTATTAGTCTTGTCCCTGGTTATCCATGTGAAGTCTCCAACCTTTAAACTTCTGTATTCATGTTTCAAATCTGGATATTTGTTAAACTGCGCCACTGTAGGATCATTCTTTTTGGTTACCCTGAAATGAAAATTACAAAATATTTTCATACTTGATTTAAGACCACCACCCTAAGGGTCTATGCTATGGTTAAGAAATGTATAGCTTTTATTTTTATTTGTAGAACATTAAACTAACATTTTGACTGTCTAGCACTGCATTCCTGCCAACAAAATTATGGAGCAGAAAGCACCCAATGCACGACCGTATGCCTGCAAATAGACTTGCAACGTGACTATGTATGAAATTGTCTATCTACATTTTTCTTAAGAAAGTTTACTGTACATTTAAGTTTTATTTTATAGATAGACAGAGTAAACAACAGACAGCTTGATATTATGTCCCTATGTTTGTTTGCACAAGTATTACAGTATAAGACAGAGTATCTAGTACTATGTAGTACAGAGGCAGGGCAGGGAGGGAGGGGGTACTGCATGTGCAGTACGGTGTCTCGCTCGCACTCACTCAGTATCACCACAGTATAAGAAAGAGTATCTAGTACTGCATAAAGTACGGACACTCCCTTCCTCCCAACAACTTTTTACCTCACCCCCTCTATCGCCCTCTGGTTACCCGGCAGTTATCTAAGAAGAAGACTTAAGGTTCAATTTCTTTGGTTTCACATAATATGATGATGTCATCTTGTCAATTTAAATTTTTTGTATGCAGTGTCCTGGCTGTGGTATCGCACAAGCTTACCTCTTCTTTTCAACTTTTCCATTTGTATGAAACAACAGCTAAGTGTCCAAGGAAGACAGGTTTGTCTCAGTAAAAGAAAGAGCATAGTATAGGTTTACCAGGATCTGATGGCAAATAGGGAAATCTTTAAGAGTAAGCAACACTGGGGTAATTGGATTAGGGCCTTTACACACAGACTTTTTGTATAGATTCAGTCGTGAAGCAGCAATGATGCAAATGTGATACAGCTTAACTTTTTTTATGCCATGTGATTCTGGTATTAGATCTACATCTATACTACATACAGTACAGAAACTCCCCACACCCCACCAATTTTTTTTCATGACTGCATTCAGCCTCTACCTCACCCCCACATGGAAGACGACAGTAACCAATGGTGTAGTCCTCTCTCACTTACACTCGGTACAGGATCAGATGTGTTGAAGTGATAGTGCATCACATGTGTTGAAGTGAAAGTATACAATCGTAAATTATACTGGCAAAGTCAAGGCAAACGATAATTATTGGCAAAAACCTCAAATAAATAAACTAAACCATACTAACCCACCGGTTTCATTTTTATCAATTAATAATATAACATCAAAAGAACCAGGTTCCATTTGATAAATTTCCGTGTCTGTCCTCTGAACATCACTACTTTGCGTTGAACTACTTTCACATTCCATAACATCAACGTAACTTGAAGCATTGTTGAAAATAATATCATTTACCGACCTAACATTCTTAGATTCTTTCAAAAGTTCTTCTGCTAATAAAACACCTTGATCTGTCAATGAATACTGAGCTTTTTTACCTCTGGATTGAGTTATTAGTCCTTTTTTGACCAATGTGCTCATGTTTGACCATGACGTATAATATGATTCTGGTTTCGGCCTTATGAAAGATTCTTCACTATATTTCTGTGCTTTATCTATCAATTCATCCTTTTTAAGTGAATTATTACCTTGTTTTGAGTGTTCCAGTAAGGTTATTAGAATTGCATAGCTGCCTGACCTAAACACTGGTTTGTATTTCTTACGACCCGGAGACTTCTGTTTTTTAGTTTTACTATTTGACTCTGTGGTACAACTTTTTGGATTTCGAATATTCTGAGCATCGCTATCTTTAGAACTAGATGATCCTGCTATAGTACTAGATTGACTATCAGAAACATTGTCAGTATATTCAGTTTCTGGCTGTTTCAATGCATTTGATATTTGATTTGGAGTATTGTTACTTGTATAAACCTCTAATCTCTTATCGAGAAATGTACAAAGTTTTCTATCAAACCCCTTTAGGATGAGGCAGTCGGTGCCACTTTGCAATGGGAGTGGGTACTTGGATAGTGATTCCAAAGCCTCGTTCAGCATTTTTTCTAATTTACTCTGCTTGCTTTTTGCTTCCTCGTGCAGTTCTTCCAACCATTCTTGAAATAAAGGGTTTGGCCGCTTACGTTTTAGTGTTATTCTCTTTCCCTTTGCCTCTTCATTATCCATTGTGAAAAACACGACTTATTATTCCAGATATGAGAGGAGGTACGGTACTACCTTTTTATTCGTTACTTTCCCGGCAAACGTTTTGTTTGAACACAAACTAATAAAAGGTTACCAAAACAACAAAAATAAACATTAACCTACCACAGATCAATTAGAATAAAGAACCTACCAAAGAGAATGTACTCGTACGTTATAAGCAAAGAGAATATAACCACTACGTTTAGTTATAAGAGTCGGGAATTCCATACTAAAAACAAGTCGTGACCGATATCCGGAATGTATGTAACGTGTACGAACGTTCAAAGGAATTTAATGGCGTCAGTGCACGTTTCATACAACATTTTTTTTCTTAGAGAGTTGCTTACCCGTTTGGCAAAGGGATCTAGCCCATACAGTCGATGTCTTTAGTATCTCATTTATAGCAATTAAAACATTGGTGTTCGACTTTTTGACGCTTCTTTGGAGTTTTTGGAGACAATAGAAAGACGCAGGAAACGCAGAGAAAAAGGTGAACCAACCAATTTGCCGCGCTAAAATCACGGAACAATTGACCTGTTTTCGACCCATACTCCATCATATTTCACTGGACTGTATATTTTCCATGTGCACGATACTTTGTTTCGCAAAACAACCAATTTTACGAACCAAAATACACAATGAGGGATTTTCCAGAAGAAAAAAAAAGTTTGTTCCTAATTTCTCAATAGATGGCGTTGACCAGAGAGGGGTCCAATAGGTATGAGTAAATGTATTAATTAACATTAATAATAAAAATACACAGTACAAGTTATTAACAATCTGGGTGTAATTGACGACCCGGTTGGTGTAATGATTGCCACGCCGGACTGTCGAACCAGGGTCCTCGGTTCGAGTCCCGGTTCGGTCATGGATGTTATATTATATGTTTGTGCCGTTATTGAATGGTTCATAACAAAAAGCGTAAGGCTTACTTGGGGTCACTACAAAGTATGTGCCTGTGAGCGTTATTTATTATTTATTTATTTTCTGTCAAAAACGAATAATGTATCAGACTTGGCTCTATGGGCTTCGTATCCATTTTGAATATACGAACAATATTTAAATTGGTCACTTCACTTTTCAGTATAAAGAATATTGAAATTGCTTTGCTAATAAAGAGCGAAGTTTTTCGTCTATGGCTTTGCTTTTCATTGACGGAATCTGATGTACAATTTAAATATTTTCGGTTTATTTTTATTGAAATTCTCAGTTTCTTTTAGGTTCTTGTAGTTTGTTATTGTTTCTCGTTTATTGTTCGTAATAGTTCGTATATTCAAAACGGATACGTAGCCCATACAGCCACGTCTGATACTCGACTCCTCTATCGACTCGATACCACCGAGATTGCTAAATAATAAACCAACAACAATATGAAAGAGTTTGTACTGTGTATTTTACTATTAATATTAATTAATATATTTGATCATACCTATTGGACCCCTCTCTGGTCAACGCCATCTATTGAGAAATTAGGAACTAACTTTTTTATTTTTTTTGCTTTTGGAAAATCCCTCATAAACAATAAAAATTTGATAAAATATGTGGACTGTGGTTTGCTGGAAGAAAGCTCTTTTAGAGTTAATTTCACCTTTGTACATCACGACTTACTGTAATTTATTCATAATTATGTTATTGTGTACAATAACGAATCTACGACTCCAAACGTAGATGACGGGTTCCCGCCAAAAACCTCCTTTTTTTAAATAGTTTATCCCAGGCGGAGGACAGTTGCCTTTTGGTGGCTTTTTCCGATTCAGTTGGCATAGAATGTGCTGCCATCTATTAAATACTTCGCAGAAAAATGAAAAAAAAAAAGATTTTCACAAAATGGCTACCTATCTTGCGTAATGTGCCGGTTGTATGTAGTTTTCGTTCAATTTCGTGCCGATTAAGTGATGTTCTGGAGTTTCTGTTGTTCTCTTACCAATGTTTAGATTACAAGAATAGTAAGGATAATGGAATTTCACTCGATCGGTGCGGGATTGAACGAAAACTAGCATTCAAAACAATAATAACCATCGGTATGAGTAGATATAAGTAGGTATGTATAGTATAGGTTGAACTATTGTCGGTGAAACATAGATGGCGCTAGCTAGCCTTCAATTTGACATAAGGTGGATGCATAATGTTGCCACGAGTGGGTTCTCTTTTCTTTCTAATATTCTTATATTACTCTTTGGTTTATCCTTTCGGAAAGGCAATGGGAACTAGCCCTTACAGCCCGGTCTATAGTTTCAATTTTTCTTGTAACCTAACCTAACCTAATCTTATACCTAACTCTTGAAATGCGTGGGTAAATAACCTAACCTAATCTTATACCTAACTCTTGAAATGCGTGGGTGTATTTCCAATGTTCAAGAGAGTTTTACGCGAAGATCAAACGGGAGCGCCTTCTTTATTTCTCACTTTTAGTATATTATTCTCAATTCCCGCGCAAAACTCCCAAAAACCTCCGTCATAATATACTTATATTACTCTTTGGCGCGCTCTTTCTGGCATACGTAAAATAATAAAGATGGAGGCACATCTCGATTTTTTACCCTTTTCTCGGGGGTGGCATTTGAGGCCTACAGCTGTACGATAGAAGAGGTAAGATCATGATCTTAGCATTACGGAGCCAATAAAATAACGCGTTTTTTAAAGACAGACAGAATGGACGAAAGTATAAGAGTTCTTTGTTTGACTACGGAACCCAAAAAATTAGGCAACTTAGTCTGACTTCGATTGGCTGTGATCTGGCAACACTGCCAACAATGGCTCAATAGCACTAGTATCCAGAGCCAAATGGTACCTACCTACCTACCTAAAAAACCAACCAGAACCACAGAACAGACAAGATTCCGAACGTAATTGTGGAGTGGGAAAATTTATTGTTCTTGCTCTTGCGTTCGTTTTGATTTTGTGCTTCGATAAAATCAGAAATTTATTAGATTTTATTCGTTATGTAGACGTGTGTGATCAATAAATCGAAAATGTCGCTTGAAATACCGTTGAGGACCACCGATGAGGTAAATAACATCATAATTTTATTATTGTTTGCTATGTTACGTTAACTAATTTTTCGTACTATTTTTTAGGTGATAGAGCTAGATCCAGAGCAATTGCCATCTGGAGATGAAGTGCTTTGCATCCTGCAAACAGAAAGATCGCAACTTAGCGTCTGGATCAATGTCGCTGTAAGTAAAGTTAACCTAAATGTACTGTATGTACCTACCATTTTCTCGTGTTGTTTTTAATTTTAACCATTGACATGTACTATATCGTTGTTTAACTGAAACATAGTACTAATAACGTCAGTGGCGCCATGCCGAGAGCTATGGAAACTCAATCTTGATATTCAGGTTTAAATCCGCACGGAAGACATAAGTTTTTCTAACTTACATACATACATACATATTCTCACGCGTGTCTCCCACTGGGGTAGGCAGAGACAACAGAACGCCTGCTACGTTCCTGACAAACCTCTCTATCTTCCTCTACATTCATTAGTCCTCATCATGCTCATCGGCCCTTTTTAAGCACGTCACCAATTTGATCAACATAATATAATTTTCTAACTTATTGTACGTAATACCGACTGCAGACAAACGGTGAAGGAAAACATAGTGAGAAAACTTGCATATGCTGAAAAAGAAATATGTGAAGTCTACCAATCTGCATTGGGCACTCACAAATTCTTACGGTTCTGTTACTAGTGATGAAACGATTACGATTTCAAATCGTAATTGGAGATGATCGGCATTCAGTGATTAATCGAAATCTTAAAAAAATGTACATATATAATATAGCTTGATGCCTGTGACAGCAGGACAAGGGTGATGGGTAAGAAATAAGAGCATCAGAGAATGCAAATAACCCTCTTTCTGGCGCAGTCGTGTAAAAAACAAAACATAGGGACATGGTAGAGGTGACATAGATTGTATGGTAAAAAAAGATTGCTCTAGTGTCAATTTGATTCGATGTCGATTGAATACGTTTGTGTGGTGGTTAACTAAACCCTACTGGTCTTTCCTCTTAATGTATGTGTTTGAGAGATGTGACAGGTATCAAGCTATATTTTACAAACTGTAGTTGGTATTTGCATGAACCCGGTTATATTGGCAAATACACATCTGTGTGATAATAGTGCTGCACTGGTGTATTGTAAGCGGAGATTTACACAACAAAATGTAGCTTTTAACATATTTTTTTTGTTGTTTTTTTTAGCTAACCAATTTTCATTTAACACAAGTATATTCCATTTTCAGCTTGCTTATTATAAACAAAGGAAGATCGATGACTTCCTCAAGATTTTGGAGACGTCTCGAGTGGACGCCAACATTGAATATAGAGACTTTGAACGTGATCAAATGCGAGCCCTCGACATGTTGGCCGCTTACTACGTGCAGGAGGCCAACAAGGAGAAGTCGAAGGATAAGAAAAAGGAGCTGTTTACTAAGGCAACGCTATTGTATACGATGGCTGATAAAATCATTATGTATGATCAGGTAAGGGCAATTATTTTACTATTATAAAATTGTAACAGAAATTTGACTGTACATTGAAGATATTTAGAAAAAAAAGGATGATAATATGGACACTCCAAGTAACCAATGCTTTATTTTTCTTTGTCTGATTGTTTGTATCGTTTCGGTGAAGGAAAACTATGGCATGCTTCAATTTCGATGCATGTATTATACCCACTGTCCATTAAAATCGGCGACAGGCTCAGGCCCCGTCAAGCTGGACAGAATTCCGGTACTACTACTGAAATGTGGATGTTCTGAGTTATCAGTATATATCTGACTACTCCCTCGGGGAATATAGTCATTAGCATATGCTTACGCTGTTTATTTGTTCGCAGCAGCACCACACAAAAACTACTGCCCTGATTTTGATGAAACTGTTTATAAGCTTATGATAAGACTAATTTTATAAAATTGATTTAATAGAATTCAGGTGTAAATTTAGATGTTTGTTGAACTTCATAATAATAGCCTACAATCAATTAAATGTCTTTTTCTCTTGGATTTTTGAACAAAAATAATTACTAATGTAAGAAAAGTTTTGTTGTGTTAATAAATTACAACTAATAATATTTATAGAACCATCTACTTGGCCGAGCCTACTTCTGCCTTCTTGAAGGAGACAAAATGGAGCAAGCCGATGCCCAATTTAACTTCGTACTCAACCAGTCTCCGAACAATGTTCCCTCACTGCTTGGTAAAGCCTGTATTGCTTTCAATCGTAAAGACTACAGGGGAGCCCTAGCTTTCTATAAGAAAGCGCTTAGAACAAATCCAGATAGTCCCGCAGCTTTAAGATTGGGAATGGGGCATTGTTTTATGAAGTTAAATAATCAGGAGAAAGCTAGGTAAGTGTTGTTTTTACCACTAAATATAAAGAAGTATTCTGTATACACTAACAGTGTGAATTGGTTCTTTAGAGAAAATAATCAATGTCTTTAAATTGAATTACTCTGGGCTCAATAGCCTGCTCTTCCTCACACCCATATGTGAGACTGCAACATATTTTTCACCTCTCCGGGCGGAAAGCGTCAACTTTCGTCCTGCTTCGCTAAACGAAATTGCGGCTTTCCGCCTTTGTCGAGGAGAAAAATAGTATACTAACCTTGGGCAGGAACTAAACAGGAAAGGCCTCGGCTTCGCCTCGGTCAACAATTACATGAGATCTGAGACCTTTCTTACTTTCCTGCCCTCGGTGTGTAATCTACTATTTATGACCTGGGTAAACAAGTTCTAGTTGTACTGAATAAGGTTCTTTTCTTACAAAATTAATGATTTTCAGGATGGCATTTGAACGAGCGCTACAATTAGATCCACAATGTGTGGGTGCTCTTGTAGGCCTCTCCATATTGAAGTTAAACCTACAGGAGAGTGAATCCAATAAGGTTGCAGTCATCATGCTGTCCAAGGCCTATGCAATCGACCCAAAGAACCCTATGGTTTTAAATCATTTGGCTAACCATTTCTTTTTCAAAAAGGTAAGAATACTACTAGAAATAAGAACTAATACGTACTGACTTTGATTAAGTGACTGTGTCACATCACAGCCCGGACACTGCATACAAAAAATTTAAATTGACAAGATGACGTCAGCACATGCCAAACCAAGAAATTTAACCTTAAGTCTTCTTCTTAGGTAACTGCCGGGTAACCAGAGGGCGATAGAGGGGTGAGGTAAAAAGTTGGTGGGAGGAAGGGAGTGTCCATACTGTATCTAGTAATAAATACTCTTTCTTATACTGTGACTGTTATAATGGAATTTTATGAGAACAGTAAAATATTCTATTCATGACTAAAGTAGGATTCTATCTAACCCATAACACCCCTATATAAGGTCTAACAAAATTAGGTGAAACTATTTTAAGGGGATGATCAGACCATCAAACTGAACAACTTTCTCTACGGGACCAATGTCGAAATCGGGATAAAAAAAACAGCTGTTTAAAAGTAAACGATAATACGTATCTACCACTAAATCTGGCCCTGTTGTGCTGTGAGTCACTCACTGACAGCACAACAGGGCCAGTGCGGCGGCGCAGCGCGTACGGGGCGATGTGAGGTCACTGAACTTACGCGGGAAGCGCGCGTTAGTTTGGATGTGTAGGCAGATGAGCATTTTGCTTTAAAATTGGATAACCATTTTCCATCACACTAACCAGGCTTTGTTTTTAGTGGAGATTAAGACAGTGAAATACCTACCTATTTTAAAAATTAAATGAATACGTACCTACTTGACAATTAATCTAATTGTTGTGTTAAAAATGGGTCCAATGGTATGGTAGGTAGGTAGGTACTTACATAACATTTTGTACATATCCCCCACCTTTTTCAACGAACTTTATTGCACGTTTTTAGATGTGTCTTTAAACTTTGATTAAAACGTTTCTATCAGGCCACTCAATAGGCCTCTGCCAATCAAACGAAGTCCGTAGGTCCGTACTCTTGTAACTAGTTGTCACGTAGTGCGTTGGAGCAATACGTGGTACATCATGCTGGTAAAACATACATACCTACCACTTACGTAACCTTGCAAGAGGTCAAGGCGCGCGCGATTTCACAGTTGCAAATCATAATCGACCGCTCGGGAGTGGCGCCGGCGCGGCGGCGCAAGCGCTACTAAAGCGAATTAGCGAGGACGTCAAAGCAATATCACAAGCAAGGGTGGGGGTGGGATGGGCTTTGAGTTCAAAGGAAGCCGCCGCGCACTGCGTGCGTGCAGCGTGCGTAAAAGTAAACAAAACACAGGTCCCTATTCAGGGATGATACAAAAATATTAGTAGATCAATAAAATAATTATTTCAAAATTTTTGATTTCGATATGGTCGCTGAAGAAAAAGTTGTTTATTTTCATGAACTGAACCTGCCCTTAAAATAGTTTTACCTAATATTGTTAGACCTTATATATCACTTCAGATCACACAGACACAAGACATTTGCACATTTTTTTTTCGCGATTTCGATCTCGGTCCCTCAGAGAAAGTTGTTTAGTTTGTTGGTCTACCCCTTAAAAAACCTTCACCTTTGACAAATGAACAGAAATAACATAACATTGCCTTGATTATTTACCAGGACTACAGCAAAGTGCAGCATCTTGCTCTTCACGCGTTTCACAATACAGAAAACGAAGCAATGCGAGCGGAAAGTTGTCACCACCTAGCCCGAGCGTTTCATGCTCAAGGGGATTGCGATCAGGCGTTCCAGTATTATTATCAAGCGACTCAGTTCGCGCCTCCGAACTTTGTGCTACCACATTACGGATTAGGACAAATGTATATTTATAGAGGTGATACGGAAAATGTAAGTTTTGGTTTTAAATACTCATTTCAGGCTAGCATTTGTAACGCGGTGCCATGCCGGTACTAAAAACAATTTTTTTCTTGAGAATTCTCGAGAAGTAGGTATGCGCGACGCGAACGACATAATATTATGCTCATAGAATAGACTGAAGGTCTTTCATACTGCACAACTTAGGTCAAAGTAAACAGTAACTGTACAACGTATTGAAAGGTCACCTGTAATTTGATGCTTAGTGTACTAGCATAGTGTAAGGGTCTATTCACCCTGAAAAAGCAGCGGCCGGAGGAGCATTTTCGGTGCAATATTTTATCTAGCATTTTTAATCTTACTACTGGTAAATAAAGTTCAATTTGATTTGAAGCGATAGACAGGTAGCGCTCCGCCGCGAGCAGCCGCGAGGTAAATTCAGCAATTCGAGTTGTTGATTTTACACAGCTTTGTTTGTTACCGCGCCTAATACAAATTTATCCTGATTGTAATACTTTTTCAGGCCGCCCAATGCTTCGAGAAAGTTTTGAAAGCTCAACCGGGCAACTACGAGACGATGAAGATATTGGGATCGCTCTACGCAAACTCATCGTCTCAATCCAAGCGCGACATAGCTCGCCAGCACTTGAAGAAAGTCACTGAACAATTCCCCGACGATGTTGAGGCGTGGATAGAATTAGCACAGATATTGGAGCAGAATGATCTACAGGTTTGTGTGTACATGTTTTTTCAACTTTGTGCATTATTAAGTCCTTGTGTACAATAAAGTGTTATAATATAATATATGTAAAGTAGTACCATGTTTATAAGTCTTACGGTTGTACCTGCGCAGTTAACTATTATAGGGATGATGACTGATCCTTAAAATTCATATCTTATAACGAATTCCAAAAAAGGCTAAAATAAAAAAAAATTTGAACAAAATTACAATTGAATAGAAAACGAATTACTATGTCACATTCTAACCGTAAATTTTAAATACTTATATTTCGGTTATTTTTAAAGATATTAAAAAATGAATTTCACTTTATTGTTTAAGATATCAAACAGTTTAAAAAAAGAAATAAAACGAAATTGTCGTAATCCCTATTGAAGTCGCGCGATCGCGCGAACCAATTAGGATACTCTACGGTTGTGTGCCAAAAAAGATCTGTTTCTATTGGTCGATTGATTTCGCGCCTGACGCATGACCGACACTATCTATATTCTATAGTCCCTGTCTGCGCGAACGAAGATTGACGAGCGGAATTATTTTCCTGGTCTTACTTATTTAATTATCGCTTCGGCAAGGTTCGGTGCTTAATGCTACGTAAAATTTATGAAGCTGGTTCAATCAGAACATGTTCAGGAATTTCTATTGAAGCTAAATATATTTCTTTCAGGGTTCCCTGAACGCCTACAGTACCGCTATGAAGATCCTCAAAGAGAAGGTTAATGCAGATATTCCCGCGGAAATACTAAACAATGTCGCTGCTTTGCACTACAGGCTGGGAAATTTAAATGAAGCTAAGACATACCTGGAAGAGGCTTTGGAAAGGTGACCATTTATTTTTTTCAATATTATAGTAAACTGGCGTTAACCCTCGATTTCGTCCGCATAAATTATATACCAGATTTTAAGTCAGATCATAAGCTAGCAAAGAAAAAAAGTTTCATCAAAATAGGTTCAGTAGTTTTTGCGTGATGCTCGATCAAACAAACAAACAAACACACAAACAAACAGACAGACAAAAAATCCAAAAATTGGTGATATGGAATCAGCGACACCTAAAAACCATATCGTAACTTTTTTTTTGTTAATATCTTCAATGTATAGACACACTTTCTGTTACAGTTTTATAATAGTTTAGATAAGATATTTTTGAAGCTAGACAATTGAAGCGCACAGGTTCACTCACGATGTTTTCCTTCACCGAAAACCCAGTAGTGTTACAAATCGTACAAAAATTCCGAAATCTTATTGGTACGAGTCAGCCTGAACGGGGACTCACCATCGCCTCCTGCAAGGTTACTCGCCACTGGACCACCACGGCTCTCCCACAGTCCATATCGCAGAGAAGTTCAGGACAAAGGGCTTATTGATTGATATAATGTTATATTTGCAGAGAAAAGGCAGACGCGGAATCACTAGACGCGCAGTATTACAACTCCATAGCAGTGACCACTATGTACAACCTGGCTCGCCTCAACGAAGCCCTGTGCATTTACAATAAAGCCGAGAAACTCTACAAGGACATATTGAAGGAACATCCCAATTATATCGACTGTTATTTGAGGTAAAGTTTACATAATTCATACTATTTCGGTTTAAAAAAAAACACGTCACAGAGCTTGGGAACTTGGAATGTGGGTATTATGAATTTCCTATACAGGGTGAAATTGATATAATTAGCATCCTTTTGATTAAACTAAGAGTACTCAAATATAGAGCTAAATCTATACTTATATAAGGTCTAACAAAATTAGGTGAAACTATTTTAAGGGGATGATCAGACCATCAAACTGAACAACATTCTCTATGGGACTAATGTTGAAATCGCGAATAAAAAATCTGCTGCCCCATACATTTAGGTCGAGTAGGTTTGTATGGAACAGCTGATTTTTTTTCGCGATTTCGATATTGGTCCCATAGAGAAAGTTGTTCAGTTTGATGTTCTGATTATCCCCTTAAAATAGTTTCACCTAATTTTGTTAGACCTTATATAAAAGAATTCCGTTACTGACGGACAGACAATGCACAGCCTAAACCGCTGAAGATAGAAACATTTAATTTGGAATATACAGGGTGTAAGTGACAGCTTAGCGAATAGTGAACTCAGACCATCAAACTGGACAACTTTCACTATGGAGCCTACCTCAGGAAACGCGAAAAAAAAATCAGCTGTCCCATACAAAACTGCTGTACCTACCCGACTAAAATGTATGGGACAGCTGAATTTTTTTTTTCTTTTCCTGAGGTAGGCTCCATAGTGAAAGTTGTTCAGTTTGATGGTCTGAGTTCACCATTTCAGTATTTGCTAGGCTGTCACTTACACCCTGTATATTCTGCAGAGGATGTAGGAGTGCGCTAAGAAAAGATTTTTCAAAAATCGACCTCTAAAGGGATAATCCACGCGGACAGAGTCGCCGGTCAAAATCTCGTCGCTGTATATCACGCTGTCATGCTAAGGACGCAGATGTAAAAAAACCATATAATGTTTTAGATTGGGGTGCATGGCCCGCGACAAGGGTCAGATCTACGAGGCATCGGACTGGTTCAAGGAGGCGCTCAAAGTGAACACGGAGCACCCGGACACGTGGTCGCTTCTCGGCAACCTGCATCTTGCCCAGCAAGAGTGGGGCCCCGGCCAGAAGAAGTTCGAGAGAATACTGCAGAACTCCTCCACATCCAACGATGCATACTCACTTATTGCTCTTGGTAAGCTGTAACACAATAACTACTAGTACTAACGGACAGAAGAATCACTGAGCAAATACAATTAAATAAATTGCCACTTTCTCTGCACGGAAAAGAGGTACAAAGTTTTTCGCACCCGCTTTTTCCTAAAATGGACGACTGGTGTAGCGGCGGGCGGCCTCTACTCTTTATAGATAAGTATCTACATGCAAGCATATGAATAGATCATAGAGATCTAGAGAAATGCCAACCAACGTGCCAAGTACGGAACCTAGTGTCGCATTACCACCAGTACCACGCGATAGAAAGTATTTTGTTAGCTTGAATGTGCTCATTATCCATTGCGGTATCAGAAATCAACATTCGAATAATATTTAGTACTACGCAAGCATTGTAAACTATTTACACATAATATCTCGACTGCCTTTCAGCCTCATAATATATTGAATCATTACTGTCGCGAGCAATATGTTTCGTTTGTGCGCATATTACTGCGACACTGGCCCCGCCCCCTTTTCACATCTCCCTTTAGTTTTTGTGATCTGTGGAATAGATAGTAAAAAAGTACACTGTAGAAACGAAACTCCCACGTTAAATGTCAAGAGACGCCCTTAGATACGCCTACCAATCTCGTGTTGGTTAATCCATAGTTTCGCTTCTATAGTGTACTATTATTACCTACTAGAGTTAACCAGCGACTTCGTCCGCACAAATTATATACTAGATTTTAAGTCAGATCATAAGCTATCAAACATAAAAAGTTTCATTAAAATCGGTTCAGTAGTTTTTGCGTGATGCTCGTTCAAACAAACAATCAGACAGACAAAAAATCCAAAAATTGGTGATATGGAATCAGGGACACCTAAAAACCATTTTTTTTGCTAATATCTTCAATGTACAGGCACACTTCTGTTACAGTTTTATAAAAGTTTAGATTCATAATGATACAAGGCAATTTTTTTATAACTTGCCTACCTTTCAGGGGTAGTTCAGGTGATCAAACTGAAAAACTTTTTTGTTCTTCATCATCAAATTTTTATTTTTCCTGTCGTGCCGCATGCAGTGTCCATCCTTCATTTCCTTCTTATTGACCAAAGAAAAGGAGTAGGCCCCTCCTTAGTATTACACGTATTAATGGTGATTGGTCTATACCCAACTACATTAATATGTAATAATCTTCTTGTCATATGACACCGATCTCTCTGTAATATGCACTAGCTAGGTAATCGACTATGAGCATAATCTATCTTCTCTTCTACTATTATAAATCTCGAACAGAACTAGGTATTTTTCTTTACGTAGCCTGTTCAATGTCCCACTGCTGGGCAAAGGCCTCCCCTTTTACTCTCCAATCCTCTCTATTGTGTGCAACTTCTGGCTAACTCTCCAAGAAGGGATCCATTTTGTCTTTCCACCTTTTTCTGAGTCTACCTCGACGCCGGCGACCATCCTGGGGAACCCGGCCCATCTTTCCGAATGCATGCGACAGACATGTCCGGCCCAGTCCCACTTCAGCTGAGCTGTCTTGCGCCCCACGTCCGCTATGCCAGTTCTGGAGCGCAGTAGAGAAGAGAAGTAGGTATATCTGTATAAAAAGATGTTTAAAAAAAAATTACGATATGGTGTCCCTAATGCAAATATCAAATTATTGGATTTTTTGGCTGTCTGTTTCTTCGCGCATCACGCGAAATCTATTAGACCGATTTTGAAGAAACTTTTTGTGTCTGAAAGCTTATATTAGGCTTAGTTGCTGTTTGATAACCAATAAAGATAAATTAAATTAAGATCTGGTACAGTCCGTGAGCACATAGAATAGGATTCGGGTATCGGGTAAAATCAGTTATATTGGTATAGATAAGATCGCGGCCAATCACAATCTTTTTGAACACAAAGTAAACGGGCCAGTTTAAAAAAAATTGTCCATAGCAAAATTTCCTGCAAGCATGACTTACAAAATATTGCAAATTTTCCATAAACCTTTAAATAATTACAAGATTTTTGCTATTTTAATAAAAATTCAAATAAACCATACATCAAGCCTATTTAAAAAATTTTGAAAATTACTTCAATTTCGTCACGGAAATTATTTTTGTGTACTTGGCCCTAATACGAATATTAACCAATTTTACCCGACAGCCGAATCCTATTCTAAGGGCTCACAGACTGTATATCATTTATCTCGCTATGATGACGGGAACCCGTGCAGTATAATAATTAAATTGGCTATAGGCAACGTGTGGCTGCAGACACTTCACCAGCCGTGCCGCGAGAAGGACAGGGAGAAGAGACACCAGGAGCGCGCCCTGACCATGTACAAACAAGTGCTGAAGGTCGAGCCGAAGAACATATGGGCCGCTAACGGCATCGGCTGCGTTTTGGCTCATAAGGTAATATTTCTTGTTAAGAGGATAGGCTGGCTGAAATGCTAATTTGGAGAATAGGTCACTTTTTCGACTGTATAAGTATTTATCAGATCTGCCCCACCGGCAACTCCCCAACTGCAGCTCGGACCGATTTTTTATTCAAAAAAATCGACGAAATCAGCATTTCGTATTCCCCATTTTCCTCCTGCAAAACTAAACCGATTTTAATAATTCTTTCCAAAATAATATGAGAAAGACTGGCTATGTCCGTATGTTTTGCTTTTTTGTTTATATTCGTCAAATTTGTTTACTGGATGTCTGAAAACGGGGGGCAATATTGGTAATTTTCGAAGGTCCCTAGTTCTTACAGTAATTAATTAATGAAAAAAGCAAAACATAGGGACATGGCAGAGCGGAGGTGACATAGATTTTACGGTAAAAAAATATTTGCTCTAGTGTTATTATCCTGGGAGAAAACAGGGGAATACGTTTGTATGGAGACAACCGTACTGGTCTATCCTCTTAAATCTACAGGGTGACATATCATTTGCATCCTTTAAAACTATGTAAATAATGTATAGAACAGCTGATTTTTTTTGCTCCGATCGGTTTGCTCCCATAGTACTTATGATTGTTACTTGTGCAAGCTACTCCGCATCGTCTGCAACGGGCATAAGAGTAAGAAATAAATATGCTCACGACATTGACTTACCAACTATTGGACGTAGGGTCCGCGCTCAAAAGTGTCCGAACCAAAAGAGAACCAGAACGTAAAAAGAGAACCAATTACGCGACAGTCTTCGTTTGATCGGCCGACTATGCGCAAGCGAGGGTGCGCCGCGCACGCCTTGCCCCAATGGGGGAGTGGGATGGAAAAGAATTTCAGCATTTTCAATGTGTTGAGTTGGTTTATATGACTGGTACACGTTCTTAGGATTGTGTTGTTTAGTCTCGGACACTTTTTTAGAGAATTTTGTACTAGACCCGACGTCCATACGTCAATGGCTGACGATTATCAAACTGTCATTTAGCTGTAAGTTAGTAGTGTAATATTGGGCACTCTAGGCCACTTCGTTTCCTTCAGGCTCACCCTGTTCGCCTTCAGTCACTCGTTGACCTAGAGTGCCCAATATTACAAAGATATTTTTCGTTCAATCATTTACTCAGACATTCTAATTTAAATTCAACCTGTGTCGTTATAACGCGATCAGATGAGAGCCATGGTAAGATCACTCCTTGAACGCACTGTCATCTAGGATGTTAAATCGTTTATTTAACAAGAACAGGAACTCGTTTTATCTGTCTATTTGTCGAACAGAAAACATTATTTTAATCAAAAGAAGCAAAAACCTCGTGCTTTGAGCTTTCAGGTACCTTGCTCGGTCTCGTCGGCTAGTGTCGGAAGTTGTGCAAGGTACCTTAATTGCTCATCGCACATTAGAGGAAACCCCTAAGGGTTTTTTTAGTATCCATTTGAGGTTCGACATTACAGTGTCAGTTCTCAGGTAGGATTTCAGGGTTTTTGGTATCCATTTGAGGTTCGACATTACAGTGTCAGTTCTCAGGTAGGATTTCAGTTCATAGAGATATTACTTTATCAAGTTTCAGATTGGCCAGATCGATACTAATTGATATTTCATATCACAGGCATGTTTGAAGTTATGGAGTGTAGTCAAGTCGGCCAAGCTTAACTAACACCACATGGTCTCAACCAGCCCAGAGGAAACTGTTTCACTCTGGTATATATACTAACATCGTTGAAAACTTTAATAGCGCGATTTAGAAATCGTTATTTTAATGCGCGAGTTTTCGCTAGGCCGCTGTACACTAACGTCTTTAGTAAACAGAACCAGTAACAATACCTTTATAAAAGAGTCGATGTACCTCATACAGCTGGATTAAAGACGCGGCATTAAATAAAAACTGAATTCCCCGGTTAGTATTTGATTACCGTAATATGATACTAAGGATGTCGTCATTGCGATTATACAAGGTGTTAATTTTAATATTTTGTTAGGTATCCACTGAAATATACGATAATATAAGAAGGATATTATTATTAAGTTGATTACATCACAATACTAAAGGGATTAACTCAAGTCTGTAATAAGATAATGTAACCAAAAATTCTTCTTGTTATTTTATCAACTAAGTTGTGTACTAGTTCGTATTTAGTAGTGAACTTACGTAAGTTTAGGTGTGTTTATATACCTACTTAGTTTTATTCAGTATGGTTTTATTTAACGAATTTCGTTATCATTTTATTATTAAATAATAAATAAGTAAGTATAATAAGTAGGTAGGTAGGTAGGTATAATAGGTAGGCAGTTATTGTCTGAAATATATGCGTGATAAAATTAAATATGTTTATATCTTAATTAATAATATTATATACCTAGATATAATTTATAGTGATGACAAAGATATTTAATTAGCTACATAACACGTTAAGCTTCTTACCTACCTACAAAATAGATATTATCTTTCTTCAATATTTATCAAAATGACACACTGTATTTTTTTCGAATGTTGATTCATACTGTGAAACCGAAGAAAACCTAAGTAAGCATTTTTATCGTAATAAATCAGAATGTATTATGTGATAAAAGTGACTCGTAGAATGTTACATAGTATTTACTTGAATTTAAGGTTCAAATTACATTGATTAGAACCTTTACATTACGTTTTTAGATGGAGACTTAAGAGTAAAAAAGCTTACCTAATTATTGCAATCCATAATTTGTAACATACTTATTTTGATTTTGCTCAACAGTAGTCGCAGTATAAATTATCGTGAGTGATTTTTAATAAATTCAGTTTCTTCAAGAAAAAATGTAAGTAGGTATGAGAACAATTATTTAATCATGCAATCATTAACATTATGGTTATGATTTAATACCTACAACATGGGTTCGAATCCTAGTTGAAACTTATTTTGATATGCCTAGTTGCAATTATAGTACTTATATTTTAAACACATTAGGTACAGTTTAACGTTCGAGATCTGAAGGTAGATAATTTATTAATTTTTGCTTAATAGTTTTATTAACTTTCAGGTCTGACTCCGAGTATGAAATTGTAAGTGAAGAGGAGAGAGAAAAGGTTGATAAAACGAAAAAGAAGACCTCTAAGAAATCTACGTCGTTGAGTAGTAGCAGCGTGGGGAAGCGAAAAACGTCATCGACTAATTTAGCTAGGTAATTTGATTTTTAACTCGCACCTACACCATAAATTTTTTTTGATTGATTTTTCTTAATAAACAAAATGTTATGTTATAGCTATTTGTTTGCTTTTACAGTGCGCGCAAGAAGACAGCCCCAGCAGCGCTCGACGTGTTTGGGTTGACCAAGGATCAACCGCAACCGTCATCTTCAAAGCCAACAAAGCGGAACGGGACTCTGGAGTCCTGCTTCGTAAACCGGGTAGCAACAGGCAACCAACGACGGGTGACCGAACAAAGTGGTGAATACTATATTGATCTTAAAGTATATAATACTACCGACGCCGAAGGTTCTAAGCCAGAGGAACGTTGGAAGAAGGCTCTCGTAAGGGTGAAGTTCTTTACGAATGACGACTGTCCGCAGTGGCAAAATGTCCAAAATCTTGTGAGATCGGCTCATGAGCTGTTTGAGGACATTCCACCTTCTTTTTATAATAATTTTAATAACTAGTCACATCATTTTTTGATTTGTTGAATTTTGATAAAAAATAGTAGGTAGGTACAGTTAAACCGTATCTATAAATACTTAGCGTTAATTATAGTTAATACGTACTGTTGATAAAAAACTACAAGAGTTAAATTATTCTAACATGCCTTTTTGTTCAAGCTGCGGTATTTTAGTTGTAAGAAACAAATGGACAGGTCATTTACGAAGTAACGTACACAAAAATAATGCCGCTGCATCTGTTTACGATAACGTACAGATAATAAAATCCGCTTTCCGGGGTCGTATCGCGAGCTATAGGATTTTAGCAGTGACTGAAGAGGAAGTAAATTCTATAAATACGTTTTTTGTCAGAACTAGTTTCAAAATCAAGTCACTTTTAGATCGATCACTTAAAAGTCATATATGTGTTAAAGTTAATATTGAACTTTTTTCTATGTTTTTGATGTTCAAAAATGATACCCAGGAAGTGAAGTCTTTTGGAACAAAAAATTTTACACTTCATTTAAATTATGACTTCGATTCATTATTTTTAGATGTCAAAAGTAATTTGATAAAAAAGATTGAAGAATTTCAAGAGAGGGACAGTGGGTGGACATTTTTGAACAATTTACACTTAGAACTGAACATAAATAAATGTCAACCATTACGAGGATCAAATTATATAGACTTACCTAAATTTATCAAAAACAAAAAGGCATGCCTGAATATTCAGAATAATGACGAATACTGTTTCTTATATTGCGTGATGGCGGCCCTATATCCTACCACAAAACACTCCGTAAGACCTTTATCATATGCAAATTTCCGGGATATGTTGCAAATTAAAGATATGTCGTTTCCAGTCAGCTTTAGGGACATTTCAATTTTCGAGAAAAATAATCCTGCTTTAAGCATTTATGTTTATGGTCTGAAAGACAAAAAGATTATAACTGGACCATTGTACAAATCGGAGTCAAGTAGCTATAAAAAACGTATTCATTTGTTGCTTCTTGAAAATGGTGAATCATCGCATTATTGTTTAATCAAAGATCTGCCGCGTCTTGTTAGACGACAAATAACAAAACATCACGGCAAGTTATACTATTGTGATACTTGTTTACAATTTTTTACATCAGCTGCTAAACTTGATGAACACATTTGTGGAGGCGTCGTAACTGTGCTGCCTGAGAAAGGGTCAGTTATACAGTTTAAAAATTATGAACGAAAACAAAATGTTCCTTTCGTTATTTACGCTGACTTTGAAACTATGCTACAACCTTTTCAGGGCTGTGAACCTGATCCAAATAATGCAAGTACAACAGACTTACAGCGTCATGTGCCCGTTGCGTTTGCTTATCAAGTCGTTTGTTCAGTTGATGAACGTTATAATCGGTTTGTTAGTTATCGCGGTAAAGATTGTGTGCCAAAGTTTGTTAGCTCACTGCATAGAGATGTCGCGGAAATTCATGAAGTTCTAGGTACTATTATCCCTATTATATTCAGTAAACAGGATGCTAAAGATTTCGAGTCATCTACTCGTTGTCATATTTGTCATAATTTTTTATGGAATGATAGAGTAAAAGATCATTGTCATATCACAGGACGATATCGCGGTGCTGTCCATCAGTACTGTAATTTACAGTATCGGCTTCCTAAATTTATTCCAATTTTTTTTCACAATCTTGCAGGATATGACTGTCACCTGTTTATCAAAGAATTGGGAGTAACTCCCGGCATGATCAAAATCATACCAAAGTCTAAAGAAAACTATATTTCATTCACTAAATTTATTCAAGTTACAAACGAAGAGTATATTCAGTTAAGATTCGTAGATTCATTTAAATTTTTAGGAACAAGTTTAGGAAAGTTAGCGAAAACAATGAAGAAAGATGAATTTACTAGTCTCCACTATTTCTTTCCAAATAAAGACGAGTTTAGTTTACTAACAAGAAAAGGTATATATCCCTATGATTATATGACTGACTGGAAATGTTATGAAGAAAACTCTTTACCGCCGCAAAGTAAATTTTACAACTCACTGACGGGTGAAAACATATCATGCGAAGATTATAAGCATGCGCAATCGGTATGGTACCAATTTAAAATAAAAAGTTTAGGGGAATACACGGACTTATATCTGAAAACTGACGTTCTTCTGTTAACGGATATATTTGAAAATTTTCGGCAAACGTGTAAACGTCATTACCAGCTCGATCCTGCATTTTATATCACTGCACCAAGCTTATCTTTCGATGCGATGTTGCTCAAAACCGGTGTACAACTAGAACTTATTGATGATTTGTCTATCATTCGAATGCTACAAAATGGAATCAGAGGCGGTGTATGTATGTGCTCTCATCGATACGCAAAAGCAAATCATAAATATCTAGATGACTATGACTCTTCCCAACCAAATTCATTCATAGTTTATTTAGATTGTAATAATTTGTATGGGTATAGTATGTGTCAAACATTACCCCTCTCTAATTTTAGATTTTTAGAGCAGAACGAAATTGATGGTTTATGCGTTTCGGATATACGAGATGACGCTGATTACGGTTTCATACTCGAGGTTGATCTGCTATATCCTGAAAACGTACATTGTGATCATAACGATTTCCCGTTTTGTCCAGAGAAATGTATACCACCTGGTGGGAAGAATGTAAAGCTTGTACCAAACTTGTACAATAAATACAACTACGTGATCCATTACGTTCATTTGAAAAAATGTCTAGAGCATGGGTTAGTATTGCGTAAAATTCACAGGGCTATCACATTCAAACAAAGTGCTTATTTGAGACAATACATAGAGTTTAACACAGAGCTACGGCAAAAAGCACAGTCTGAGTTCGAACAAGATTTTTTTAAACTGTTGAATAACAGCGTTTTTGGTAAAACTCTGGAAAACAATGAGCGAAGGGTTAACGTACAATTGATAAACCAATGGAATGATACAAAAAATATAACCAAAAAGGAAACTAGTGCCGATAAACTCATAGCTAGTCCTTACTTCCATAGTGTATCAATTTTTAATGATAGTTTGGTTGCAATACAAATGAAACCAGATAGAGTCATCTTAGATAAGCCAATTTACATAGGCTTTTCGGTATTGGAATTATCCAAGGCTCACATGTACGATTTTCACTATAATGTAGTGAAACCCTTCTATGGAGATCGAGTTCAGCTATGTTATACTGACACAGATAGTTTCATCTATAATATTACCACAGATGATTTTTATCGAGACATGAAAAACAAATTCTTACCTTACTTTGATACAAGCAATTATAGCGAAAATAATAAATTTAATTTACCACTTAAAAACAAAAAGATACCTGGTTTGTTTAAGGATGAGATGGGAGGGAAAATTATAACGGACTTTGTTGGTTTAAGGTCAAAGTTATATTGCATTAAAACCAAAGAAAAAACAATAAAAAAGGCAAAGGGTGTTAAAGCAAACATTGTGCGAGAATTGAGTTTATCAGATTACGAGAAAGTTCTTATTAATAAAGATGTCATTCGCAAAAAAAATATTTTATTTAAATCAATCAAACATGAAATATTTACTAGAAGTGTTAACAAAGTTGCACTCTCAGCGAATGATGACAAACGTTCAATTTCTCAAGATAAAATATCTACCAAGGCGTGGGGTAGCGAATGTATCTTAAAATCTTAAATTTTTGTAGTTTATTATCAACAGTAACAGTACGAGTGTAGACATTATCCTAAATTGATAGTTTCTAATACCTTGCGCACAAAACCTAATCTCCGCCTGAGGCAAGGGAGGTGGGACGTAGAATAAACGCATGCAAGCGATCGTCGCGTCATCAATTCGGAGCTTCACGCCATCCCATGTCTCAGGCGGTGACTAGTCAGTTGCGAGCGGGCTATAATATTAAGTATAATAATGAAGAAATAGATAGGTTGATTACTCATCGACTGTTAGGTGGTATTGTAAAAAGATTGTGTGAATTATATTTCAATGAATAAAACTGATTATAATACTAAATTTATATGTATAGCAGACAACATTATTTTATGTTTAACTTCAAAATGATATAATATTAATTTCTTACTTACCTATTGTATAAGTTACGCTAGCCTAAATGTCTCAGCTAGCACTTTTATAGCGTGCTAATAATAAATTTTTTTCTACTTCATATCATTTTTTATTTATAGTACCCTACTTCCCTACATAGACATAATGTCTATCACACTAAAATATGGTGAGGTAAAACCAGTAGGCGTCGCATGCCAGCCCCGAGAAAACGATAAAAATCGAGATGTGCCTCCATCCTTATTATTTTACGTATGCCGGAAAGAGCGCGCATGACATTTTTCTCGTTTAAGCGCTTTGGCATGCTAGCTGTGCTGACAGATAATAAAATATTATGATAAAGATATATATGTATACTTAACTTTATTAGCTTATTAGTAATTCGACTCATACTCAGACTTCAATTAACTATAATTGTTTCACTTTAGAATTTGGAGGAAGAAGGAATTTGTAAATAATTTGAAAGTTCATTTTCATTTTACTGTTTATTAAACTTAACAGAAACAATTTTACAGTGTCCATAAATCTGATCATTTAAATATTAATTATTTTACAAAGTGTAATTTGTCAACTTTTTAGAAATCTTATTAATAACACTCTCTGTCTGATCCATAATCTCGTCCATTCTTTCGGTGACAACATATTGCGCATTAAGTATTGCACTATCTTCTCTAACACAATCAATTTCGCTCACATCATAGACTAATATTTTTATTAACCGCAGAGGTCTGTCCGGTTTCTTGCAAATTACAAAGGATGTAGGTGAAATAATTGACTTCTTTTTGTTAACACGCTTATTTGATTTCTTTTGTTCCTTAAATTTTGTTTTTCCATGATCGCGTTTGTTTCTTAGCTCAGGGTAATCTACATCAAATCTATTCAAGAGATCTTGATTATAAAAGTAAGGAACGGTAGTTTCCTCCATGATCTGAAAACAAAAAAATGTAAAAGTAAAATCATTAGATAACTGTAATTAAGCAGGATTAATGAGGTACTTACCTATACAGGATGCAAGTGACAGCCTAGCAAATACTGAAACGATGAACTCAGACCATCAAACTGAACAACTTTCACAATGAAGTCTACCTCAGGAAACGCGAAAAAAAATTTAGCTGTCCCATTTCCATTTTAGTCGTGAAGGTACAGCAGTTTTGTATGAGACAGCAGATTTTTTTTTTGCGTTTCCTGAGGTAGACTCCATAGTGAAAGTTATTCAGTTTGATGGTCTGCGTTCACAGTTTCAGTATTTGCTAGGCTGTCACTTACACCCAGTATAGTTTAAATATTTTATAAAGAGATGAATTAAACTTACCGAAATGCCTGATTACCTATAATATTTTAATTCAATAACAAATTAAGTGACCTCTCCAAATGCTTATGTGCAAGTGACTAAAGAGTTGTTTACCTAAAAAGATCACGTCAATTCATCTCAAGAATGAAACAAGATCAAACTTGATTTAAATTTCTTAGATAGGTACTTACATTATTATTTATATATTTCCTTAATTAAACAAAAATAGTTTTATCATTTTCACATAGGTAGGTATAGGTAGTGATTACACGTGTTAAACCATTCCCGTAATGAAAAATTGCATGGAAAGCAAATTCAAGTTCATACTTGTCGGTCATGTGAAGCTACCGATTATGATGACATAGATCGTTTTGCAGTTTTTAAGTTTCAAATTTCCATGCCTCAAGTTATTTATTTCATAATTAAATTATTCGTCATTCATTAAGTAACCTTAGTACGGAGCATCCGCATTTTTATTTCATACTTAAAGTTCAAAAACATAATCAGAATGTCTAGACCAGTGAATCCAGTCATCACTAGCTACCTTGCAACTGATACGTTTGGTGTTCCTAAATTTACCATCAAGATAGAAGTAAATCAAATAGTTGAACGAGATTCAATAATTGAGGGTCGACCAATGCTGAGATCCATTTATGCAGCGCAAGATGAAGAAGATCCTGTGATGAAATCAGTGTCACACACATTGTTTTTGATTTCGAGAGAATTGGGAGACCGCTCAGATACAAGTAAATAGGTTAGTACATAATTATACTCTTTTATTTTCTTTTCTTATTGTTTCATAGGTCTCAACCTACCCACGGTGCGACGTAGGTGTAGGCATTATGTATCTATGTATTTTTTCAACCTTACAGCTCGATACTGCGTTGTTATTAATAGTGTAAAAATCATTTTATATTTTCTTTTTCAGGTACTACCGTTTGGAGCGAATAAAATGCAAGAGGAATACTTACTTTAGTACTTATTAAATACATTTAATTTAATTTTAGTTTATGTAATTCATGTTCATTAATAAATTTAAAAAAAATTAAAAAAGAAATATACACAAAAAAAAAAAACAAAAAAAAAAAAAGTAATTAAATAATTCTAATTTTGTATAATTTTAGTGCTTTTATAATCTGTAATTTAATATATTCAGTAATAATTTAGACCTAAGTATTATTATTTTATGAAATTACTCTCAGACTTGTAAGACAGAGCGATTAAAATAAAAAAATGTATCATGCTATTATCAATTAAAATTTGTTTAAATAATTTCACTAAGGTTTTAAAATAAGTGATAATATGTTAGGTATAAATAAAAAAAAATGTTTTTGTTCACAAAGAAATGATTTATTATTTACTATTTTTATATCATATATCTAATTCTAACATGCAATTTAACATTTTATATTTTTAACATTATTTGCTTAATTAAATTTTAATAAAGAGAATAAAAAAAAATATTACAATCAATCAAACAAAGAGAACTTGTACATATAATTGTCTTCGTACCATTTTTTAATACATATTACATTATTTAAAGCACATTCTTTTGTATGATTTATACAATTAAAATTAATATTGTTTTTACAATAATCATTACGTAATTTTAGAATATTAGGACATCCTTTTTCTCCTATATCTACTATTTGACATGTTGAACACAGTTCTTTAATCCATTTAATTTTTTCCAAGCCTTTTGTCAATATTTTTTTATTTTCTAAATATGGTATGATCACACGTTTAAATTCACGATAGTCAATAAAACCTTCACTCCATCGAATTCCTCGGTTTTTCTCTAACCATATGATTTGTTTCTTTTCAAAATTCGATAAATTATGAAATGAATATGGAGATTTTATAAGAAACGTTTGTGTAAATTCGATAGTAGCTATAGATAGTTCTTTAACAATAAAATCATTTTTAAAATTTTTAAAGCCTTGAATATCTACGAAAATAATATCCTTATTCATGATATCTTTTTGACTGTATTGCTCAACGGTTTATATTCCACAATGCAATCGTTTAGGATAAGGCAGTATGCAGAAGTTTGATCAGGTATTTCTGTGTTGCTCTCGAGTTCAACTCGCACGTTAACGACAGGTCCCGACTTGAGATTATCAGTTTGCCTCGAGCAATCGATGACAAACAGAGGTGCTTTTTCTTTAAATTCTTCTAAATTCAACAACGGTTCTGTTCTACGACCGAAATAAGACTGCTGAAATCTTGCGTATTGTTCATATAATAAAGCAATTTTGCCATCGGTAAAATTAACATTTAAACTTTCGTATGGGAAGTAAGTTGAATTGAGATAGACTTTTACATCTCGCATAGTACAATGGTCGAATTGGGTCATATCTGCTGCGGCATTATTTTTTCTGTTCGTTTGAAATCCTATAATAACGTATCTGGGTTTTTCTATTTGAGATGAGGTTTTTATAGACCATGTATGTTTAGTAGTTTTTGGTAATAATGGATATTCATATAAATCCCAGTTTCGAAATACTAACTGAAGTGATCGATCTTTTTCTAATAATTTAAGGAAGTTTAGCCTTTCTCTATCGGACACTTTTACATGCGGAACACGCCAAACTATTTTATGTATTTCAACATCATCCACAACTTCTCCCGAACCTAATTTCAATGCGTTAAGGTTAGTATTGCTCCGTAAGAGTATCAGTTCATGCTTACAGTTTATTATTACTTTTTTGTAGTCTTCTGCAAAACCAAGAATATTACAAAGGGGTATAGATGCAGAGAAACCACCACTCTGTTTGTTCTTTGTTCCGTTAATATCCCAACCCCAAGCTTTAGACATCTTTGCTTCACTTTCGTTCATCGATATTAATGACTTCATCGTTGTTGTTATTCCAGCATTTTTTATTTTATCTATTTCTACACCATTTAATTCATAGCGAATGTCTTGGAATAAGTAAAGTAAGGGATTATTGGTAAATTGCACGCTCTGTGACCTTACTTTCGTTTCTCTGTGGTGAACTTTTACAACCCCCTCCAAATATAAAGTACTTGCTGATGGTAGTACGTACAAATCTTGCTGATTTATAGGAATACGAATTTCATCATTTCTATTAAAAGTGATAACGTAAGGTTTATATGAATGTATTTCAACACTGTCGATAGTGTTATCGTACGAAGGAATACTAGATATGTCTAGAATGCTCATTTTAACAATCCAATTAGTTTAAGGAATTTCTTATTTTCTTTTGTCAGTTTTATTTTCTTTCTTGGTGTTTCTTTACCGATAGATCGAATGGTACTGATGTTTTTGGTTAGCGGCGATATATATTTATTGTATTCAATCATTTTTTGTTTAGGTGTAGATATAACTGAATTTCTTCTCCACGTAAATTAATCAAATTATTATTTATATCTAACAATCGAATGTTAATACAATTTACGTTGTTTTGATTTACTGGGAAGTAAATAATGTTTTTAGGTATTTCTATAATTCTATAGCCTGGTGGTACATTCGGCGCAAATTCATGGATAATATGGCTTGATATTCCATTAATATAAGATCCTGTCACTATGTCACATTCAACCCTCACAACTGTCGTTGATAGAATGTTGACTGTATGCTGTGACTCGTGTAATATATTTGCTTTGAGTGTTTCATTTCCAAATCCCAAAAGTTGACCGAAAGAAGTTTCTCTTTCAAAATGGATTTCTTTTGTACAAAAAATTGATGTTTTTAATGTATTATTGTTACAGTGTAATTTGAAAACTGCATCTTTTATATTGGCCTTCAAATAATCGCAGATGTCCTGGAGTTCGTAGGCTCCCTCGGGTATTTCGATAACTTCATTATTGCCGTAATGAAATTTGTTATTTCTAACATCAATATTAGGAATAGAATTAAAGGTTGATAGATACAATAAAGCGCATTCATATTGACCTTCTAATTGTAAAGTTGGATAATAATTATTAGATAAAATCGATTTATTACCAGTTATTGATACAGTGAAAGACATTATATTAATGTTGAATATTAAACCAGCTTTCTCATTTTATATGTTTATTCCAAAAATTTATAAGATATGAAATACATAAATGACCACAATTTACTGTATTAAACTCTTGATAACTTTTGTAGTTGTAAAAAATGTCGAAGAGATTAAAATAATTAACAATCTCTAAAGGAGGTTTCAAATCACCATAACTGTTATAATATTCACAATAATTATTTAATTTCGCATAGGCTACCCAATGAGTTCCATCACCATCAGAATTATCTAAATTAACAATACCACATTCGATAGGTTTAGGCGTTTTAGGTAATCGATCTTTCATAAAAACACCTCTAAAGTACGGTATATCTCTAGCAAATTTTATAATATCTAAGTTGGTAAGGGCTCGTTTAGGTAACCTTTCGTTTAGTTTTTTGAACTCGCAATAAACAGTCCAGCGCCTTTCTTGTGTGATTTAATGTATAAACCTTTTCCCAATGAAATAGATTCCATCACTTTGTTGTGACGTTTAGATTCACTTAGATTTTGTTGAGCAGATTTATAATCGTTCACAGTTTTTGCAATGCCAGCTGCTCCTCCTGCCAGTGTACCTAAGGCTGAAAGGCCTGCAAAGATTGGTAGTAAAGGTAGAATTCCGCCTGTCTTTGGGAGTGGTATTACGCGTGGTAAACGAACTCTCTTGTTATTAGCGAGAAATTTTTTAGCTGCAAAATAAGCACATTTGATTGCAGCTTTCGTGTTCTTAGGTTTTGACCTTTTGAGGTGAGACTTGATTTTTGAAACAGCTTTATTAAAACCCTTTACTCCTGCTCCTGATTTCAATTTAGCTTTCATGGCTTTAGTTACTATCCAAGAAGCAAGTTTTTCTCCCCGCGAACCATCCTTTGATCTAAGTCTTTGCTTAGCCATGTTTAACAACACTGTATCTGCTTTATGTCGATTTTCCAAATCTTGATGGTTAGAATAAGCTATATCGTGATGCATACAAGCGTTGTCTAGCTCATTAACACCTTTATCACCTCGCAATAATCGCTTTTGTAGTTTAGTACCAGGTCCACAAAAATTATATCCAGGTAAGTGTAACTCGAATGGAAGATTATTTATTAATTTATTAATAAGACCTCCTCCTTGCATATCTCATTAGGTAATGAATACTAAGTTCATACCATTTCCTTTTTATCAATCCAACTATTTTCATCATCACTGAGACCTAACCACTTAACCAATATCTTATTTCCCTTTTTCCGAATAATTTTCTCAATTAAATATACATCAGGATATTTGGTTTTTTGAAGTTCTTGTTTATAAAATGTTCCTAGAATAGGTTGTTTACGTAAATCTTCAATAATGTATGTTATAGGAATAGTATTATTAACTTTTTTAATTGTAAAAATTTCTGTCGACCAATTTGGAGTGTACCCTTTTTGAAAAATACTTTTATATTTACTTATTCTAACGTAATCACCTGCAAAGAGCTTCTGTCTATCAGGTTTTGATATAAAAATTTGTGATTTTTTAATGTTACCCATTACTATATTTTCACTAGCCTGAGTAACTTCAATTGGTTTATATTTTGTAATACGATGTTTTGTATTATTATACAGCCTTACTACATCATCTAGCGGTCCTTGGATCCATTTATAACTACCATTCAAGCAAAAGGTTTGATACAAATTGTTTTTTAAAGTTCTGATTAATCTCTCAACAATTGAAGCTTTTTTTATAGAAAATGTAGAATAATGGTTGATGGTAAATAATTTCATTAATTGTTCAAACTCATCGTTATAAAACTCAGTACCCATATCAGTTTGTAAATTTTTTGGACGGCGATGACTCGTACACAATACATGATGAAACGCCTTTGTTATTTCAGATTTTGTCTTGGTTTTGACTGGAACTGCCCATGAATATTTAGAAACACAGTCTATTACAACTAAGATAAACTTGAAACCCTTGTTATGGGTTTTTAATGAACAAAAGTCTATTAGATCAGCTTGCCATAGATCATCAATTCCTTTTAGAATCACAGATCTTCGTATAAAATTTTTTCGAGCTGCTTTATGAAGTTCTTTCACTATTTGCTGCTTTATCATTTTGTTTTTACAATTTTATCGACTTCAGTTTTAGTATAGTACTCCTTTTTGAAGTGATTTAAAACCTTGTTTACGTCTGCTTTTATACTTTTAAGGAGTGCCGAAGCATCATCCTTGCTACAACATAATTTAATAACAGTATCAACATATTCTTTATTAGCTGCATCATCAGCTGACGAAGGTATTTTAACACCTCTTAGTCTTGTTTTTTTCAAATCGAATTCTCCTCCTTCTGTTTTCATCAAAGTTTTATCGGTTAAATCAAATATTTCAGATAACCGCATTCGTTTATGAACATGATGACCAAATTTATCAATATTCATGATGAGAACCTATCAATTGAAAAGTTAATATACAAATGAAACAAAACAAATATGATGACTTTATTTATTATACAATAATTCCACTTTCACGCAACTCTTCTAGAACCGATATTATTTCATTATCCAGTCCAGTGTTACCTGCATCTCGAGATGCAATTAATATCTTTAGTCTTTCCACTAATTCGTTAGGATCATCCCAGTAAACGTAATCCACATCTTTGTTCCACTTTTTCATAGACGGTAAGCCAGATCCTTGAGCAACACTACCGTCAGTACTTACAGAAACTTTACGAAGTTTGAATAATGGTTTGATAATATTCAAGTATTTTCGTCCTTTATTGCTCTTTATTGGTTTAGTTGAATCAAAATCGCGTCTATGCGCATTTGTATCCATCAACATGGTTTTATAATTTTGTATGTCTTCGGAAGTTATCAAGTTCGTATCAGGTACTTTCTTGAATATCAGTTCACGTATTCCTACAGTGTTATCATACGTATGCCCACCTATTGTTATATATTCTCCATTTGTAGTTACACGAGCTGAACCCATCATAAGTTTTCCACGTTCATTCCTAACACCATACGGAACATCTTCATAAAACTCTGAAGATAAAGACCATGATGATGCATTACGTGCAGGACTATTCTGAGCTGAATCAACAGTTTTAAAGGACATATTGCTAATATCATGGTCATTAAAACTGTTATTATTGTCATTATCATCTTCATCTGTGTTTACATCTGATAAATCTTTTTCATTATTTATAATGTCAGATTTCCTTTTCATGATTGTTTTATCCAGATACGGTTCACTAGATGACGATGCATCGGAATAGCTATCTCTCAAAGACTTAATCTTTTTAACTTTATTTTTTTTTGACTGTGTGCTTTGTTTCTTTGTTGCCAACATTTGATTAAGGGGATTTATTATTGGTTTAAAAACGTTTTCAAGTGTTTTATCTCTATCAGTTTCAATATTACGCATTTTTCGTACCTTTCTTTTTACAGCTTCAGCTGCATTAACAACTTGTCTTTTTATAGATTTTTCCATTTTAATTCAGTGTAACGTGTCTAAGCTTTGAATAATTTCCACGTAATGATAAACGTAAGAAAGCAATACACTTATATACTATTAATGTATTATCAACTAGTCGAATACCACGAATGTGTCAAATTTCTTTCTATAGCACCCTTTATTTTTATCACAATCTTTATTAATCACTAAGTAGCTGTACGACTTATTCCATATTTTTGAACACATTTTTCGAAAATCGAACCACGTCATATCTGTATTAACATGCTCATCATAAATGTGTTTTAAATTCACATCGTCTTGCTTGAAGATAACCAAAAGGTTCGCATTATCTCTTACAAGCTGTTTGGGAATTTTGGTATATGTCTGGTTAAGGTAAAAACAATCTATGTTTTTATGACGACCCATTGCAAAATAATCTCTTATATTATTTTGATTTTCACATGCAACATCATCAAATATTATAACAGAGTTAGGTTTAGCATTTTGAGGACTTAAGACTGTCTCATTTTCGTGGTATTTTGCGAAAGATATACCTGGAACCATATTTAAAACTTTCTCCAAGAATCTGTACTTAGGCTGATGAAGAGTCTTGGAATAAACATACACATTTCGATAATTTAACCCATTTTCATGTAGAAGAAGTCCAATGACTAAATTAGTTTTTCCGCAGTTTGATGGTCCACAAATTAAGCACCTTATTGTATTCGGTAGGAGATTTCCATGACGAGAAGTAATATTCTTAGAATTTATACATAGGTTTTCAACTTTTAAAGATTGTGCTTGTTTCACAAATTTCATTTTGGTGCAAATAAGGATGCTGTCTTTATAAGAATGAAAGTAATGTAAGAAAACAACGTTTATTTATATTCCTGTCGTTGTAGGTAATAACTAATACCTTATTTGCTCGTTCACGGTTTGGGTACTTCCTCGAAATCTATAAATTTATTGTTCATTCTAATCACACGAGCAGGTACCCTGAGTCCTTCATAATAAATTCCACTCCATGTACCATATTGGTTTTTGTGTAGAATTGGTATTAAAATACCTTCGTAATAGTCTGAACCGATTATTTGAACATTATGAATTCCATATTCATTGCGTTTAACAATAACTACTTCCACAACATCATCTATTTTTAAAGACATTATTACTTATTTATTTATAACGTCTGTCGTGTTCGATGTCAACGTGGTATCTGCTACTATAATCTTGTATCACAGACTACATGCGAGTCTTTCAGATTGCTCTCACAGCTGACTGATACATTAGGAAAGCGTTTGATCGGAAAGGTTTTGAATTAGAATTAAGCATCGTGGATGCAAGAGTAAACGATTTCACGAAAGATATCTTTGTAATATTGGGACACTCTAGGTCACCTCGTTTCCTTCAAGCTCGTAGTATAATATTGGGCACTCTAGGTCAACGAGTGACTGAAGGCGAACAGGGTGAGCCTGAAGGAAACGAGGTGGCCTAGAGTGCCCAATATTATACTACTTAAGTTTCCCAAAAAGGTTCCTGGGTTCGAATCCTGGTTCGGTCATGGATGTTATATGTTTGTGCCGTTGTTGTATGGTTCCCATAACAAAAAGCCTAAGGCTTACTTGGGATCATTACAATGTATGTGCCTCGGAGTGTTATTTATTTATTGACGAATATAAGTCGTTTTCAAACAGGGCTGTGTGAACGAAGCCCGCGATATATTCGCGCAAGTACGTGAGGCGACAGCCGACTTCCCCGACGTCTGGATGAACATCGCGCATATCTACGTCGAACAGAAACAGTACATCAACGCAATACAGATGGTAAGTCTATAAAACATACGTAAACAAATGTAATGACTGTAGTTTTTGTGGTGGAATAATATTTTTAGTATGTTTCGGGATTCGCATAATGTTAATACACTGCACTGGAATGGTCGCGTCGATATTTTATTAATACAAAAGACGACACGCCTTGTAGTGAGCTATTGAGCCAAACAACGGCTTTAAGGTGGTTTCAGTCCCAAAAGTTTGACGCACAATACGTGTAGAAAGAATTAATAAAAGTAATATTTTATATATGGAAAAATAGTTTAGAAAATCTAGTTGCCACGTCAATAATAAAATTTGTAATTTATTTTATAATTACGAAGATATAAAGCTTTTAAAATTGTGTATGAATCAAAGCTTTATATCTTCGTAATTATATTATAAATTGCAAATGTTATTTGTTACGCGGCATCTAGATTTTCTAAACTATTTTTTCATATATACAAAGTTACTTATATTAATACCGTCTACGCGTATTGTGCGTCAAAGTTTTGTAAAAAAATTGACCCCTCTGCGACCACCTTAATGAATGTCGATTCGCTTAATTTAAATATAACCAGTTTGAAAATGCAATCCGCTAGTCGCAACTAGTCAAATCAGCAACTCTTTAACGGACGTCAAAACGCGTGCTTTGTATGAACATTATTATGTACTGAATACTGCATTTCTGACATCTGAATTTAACAACTGTTCATAGGTTTATCCTGTTATTAATTTCTCATAGCATTTCAAGCGTTCAGGTTAAAGAACCGACTGTGAAAGTCGCTTCAATATTATTTAAATTAATTAACAGAATTCTAGATTATCTAGTGTTTTTCTTTTTTTAATTAATTAACTTGTTGTTTATGTGATAGTACGAGAACTGTGTGCGCAAGTTCCGCATGCACCACGACGTGGAGTGGCTGACGTGGGTGGGGCGCGCGCACGGGCTGGCGGGGCGGCCGGGCGCGGCGCGGGCGGCCCTGCTGCGCGCGCGCCGCGTGGCGCCCCACGACGCCGCCCTGCTCTACAACACGGCGCTCACGCTGCGCCGCCTCGCCGCGCACGTGCTCAAGGACGAGCGCTCCGAGCTGCTTGTCGTGCTGCGCGCCGTGCACGAGCTGCAGGTTTCGCACAGGTCGGTGCCTCCCGCTCCGATTCATCACATCCTTACAAAACGTTATCACGGTTTAATAATTTACTGCCCGACGGTAAGCGCGAAAATGTATCTAATGGCGGTCGTTATTACAGCGTGTGACGTATGTGACTTTGCCGTCTGGAGCAAATGGCATTCATACAAGCGCATTTGTATTTGCGCATCGCTTACGATGTCCTAAGTAGGTACGTATCTCTGTTCCGACGGCCGAGTGACGGCCAGGTAAAAGCTCGTAACTAATAAAATACCTCAATCAGGTACTTCCAACGGCTAGCGTCTGCGGAAGGCGGCGAGGGCGCGGAAAGGGCTCGCTACGAGCCCACAGCGGCCGCGGCCGAGGCGAGGCAGTGCGCCGACCTACTCTCACAGGCGCAGTGGCACGTGGCCAGAGCAAGACGGCAACACGACGAGGAGGTCACGCTCAGGGACCGCCAGCGCGAACAGAGGGAAGCTTTCAGAAGGCAACAGGTGCGTTTTGTGTTAATCTTTATATAGCCATAGACTAAGGAAACAAGAAATGTGATTCAACAGAAAATTACTGCAATGCAAAAATGGTCTTAATCGGAACTTCATCTATCGAGTCAATAGCATGTCATCTTAACTATTATAAAACTGTAACAGAAGTGTGTCTGTACGTTGAAGATATTTACGTGAAAAAGATTAAGATACGGTTTTTAGGTACTGCAAATCAACCTTTTGTAGAATTTGTGTCCGTCTGTTTGTTCGTATGTTTGTAACAGCATCAAGCAAAAACTACTGAACTGATTTTGATAAAACTTTTTTTGTTTGAGAGCTTATGATCTAACTTAAAATCTGGTATGTAATTTGTGCGGACGAAGTCGCGGGTTAACTCTAGTCTGTTATAAAAGCCTAGTCACATCTAAAAGTGTCTGAAATCTTAAATGATCTCTTTCTCCCCCTACCAGGAGGACGAACGCAAACGTCGCGAGGAGCAACACCAGAAGAGTACAGTGGAGCAGCTACAGAAGCGACAAGAGTTCAAGGAGAAGACCAAGAACGCGATGCTGTTCGCGGACATGCCGCTCGAGGGGAAGTCCCGGGGCGGCGGCAGGGGCCGACGGCGGGATGAATACGTGTCGGACTCGGGCAGCGGCAGCGACAGGCCTAGGGAGGACGGGTATGCTATTTACTTCTCTATGTTACATAAGTATTGATGGCCGTACTTTCTCCCCTTTTTTAGAGTTTTCGGGAGAAGTCTCCTTACACCTTATTTAAATAAGTGAAAAGTTTTAATTTAATTGTTCGTTTGTTTTGTTTTAGACGTGAACCTAAACAGAAGAGGAAGTCAGATAAAAAGGGGCGGTCCAAGAAACGTCGCGACCGTCGCTCGGGCAGCGAGAGCGACGGACCTCCGAGCAAGCGAGGACGGAAGAGGGTAATCAGATCTGTTTTATTCATATTTAATACAATTTCAAAGAGAGAAGATACTTTTTTTTGAAATGTTTATGTAGATTATTTATTTGGAGTGTGCTATATCACTCCGACATATCTATGGTATTTTCTTCTGTACTTAACCACTCCATTATGTGTATTAGCATAACTATATGCTCATGACTATGTACCCCGAATACCTCAGAAAATTCAGTACATCTACGTTTCACTAGTAGTACCTCTGACCAGTTTTATTATGTATTAAATGTTTATAATTAAACAGGGTGAAAAGGGCATCGGTCGTCGTGAAAAAGCGCGAGCGAAGGCCGCAGAAGAGAAACTCAGCGCGAAACAACGCGCCAAGATCGTGTCCAAAGAGACTATCTCCACGTCGGAATCAGAATCCGACGGCGGACAGCGGCGGTCGCGCAGTCGCAATCGCAGTCGTAGTGGCAGTCGCAGCGGCAGCGGAAGTCGCAGTCGCAGCCCACCGGCTAATAAGGGACGGAAACGCATCATGTCAGCTTCGGATAGTGGCAGGTAATAATGGGCAAGTGCTAAGGGCCGGTTCATGGAGGGCGGCCTACTGGGCCGTAAACGTAGGGACGATGCCCAACGAAATTATGATTCACAAAATTATATAGCTTGAGACACGCTTAGGCGGAGTTATTCCCAAACATACCGCTTAACCCAGAACAAAGTAAAAAAAAATCCGAGCTCGCTTCGCTCCCTCCAGGTTTTACATTTAAATTCGTGAGATATTTCTATGGAATTTAGAGATACTCAAGAATTCTTGAACAGCCGAGTCTTATTGCAGAAAAATTTCCATAAGCAAATATATTTGCCCAGGCGTTCAATAATTGAAAATACACCACCTGCAGCCCTGCTGCTTATTAAAATTACCGCATATTTACAGCCAATGTAAAGGGCGAAGTAATCGATGCTTTGCCCTAATCACTCAATACAAGATGCACATTATAGCAAATTGGCTCTAGTTAAAACAGGATCTGGCTACCTTATCGACGTAACCACAATTTTGTACTACGGCCACTGACCAAGAAATGTCACTTCATACAAATTGTACGACTATCGCATCTCATACGCGGTTACACTGACTTTCTGGCTTCTAGCGCAAGTGACATTTCTTGGTCAATGGGCTTGACAGTACCTTGGTGGTAAGGCGGCCAAAATTTGGGGCCAAGCCCAAGGGTGCGTTTCCACTGAAGCGCAGCGGAAAATGAACCAATAAAATATCTAGATACTGACGAGCGAGGAAAAATGAGCAAATCGATTGGTTGATTTTATACATTTCCGCTCCGCTCCGCTTCAGTGGAAATGCACCCTTAGAGTATGTATAAGCAAGCTATAGAGCGCGCCTAATCTATACTATTATAAAACTGTAACAGGATGTTTGTCTGTACATTGAAGATATTAACAAAAAAAAAGTTACGATATGGTTTTTAGGTGTCCCTGATTCCATTTCACCAATTTTTGGAACTTATGTCTGTCTGTAGAGTCATTAAATAAATTAAATGTTGTCATTTATAGTGACAGCGCAAGTGCTCTACAGCACATAGCTCGATGCGCCTCTGGAAACAGAGGTGTTTCGATAGCTTATAAAATTTTGTCAAAATTGGATGAATTGGTTTCGTGTGGAGTTACAGTTGTGCTGCAATGGATTCCGTCACACATCGGGTTAAAGGGTAATGAGAAGGCTGACTTGTTGGCAAAGCGAGCAATATCAGAAGGCTGTGTTTTAAATATTCGACCAAATTTTTCAGAAGTACTACCTAAATTTAAAAATATGTGTTTTAAGATGTGGAAAGAATATTTTGATGAAATATCTAAAGAAAAAGGAATTTGGTATAAAACAATACAAAGTCAGCCTCCTCACATACCTTGGTTTACCCAAATTAAGGCCAGCAGAAAAGTTGTTGTTATGGCACATAGGCTTCGTAGTGGACACATTCCACTAAATAAATTCGGCTTCATGATGAAAAAGTGTAGTTCACCTAATTGTGAGGATTGTGGAGTGGTCGAGGATGTTTATCACCTGTTAGTGGAGTGTGTTCGCTACGAGCAGGATCGAATGACACTGATGAGGGAGCTTGGAGTGAATAGGCTTGATGTGGGCATATTTCATGACATCCTGGCATCACCAAGTTCTGATGCTGCTAGAAAAGTGTTCGCCTTTGCAAACTCATCAGTGTCTCGTTAAGTAAATTAGTAAGTAGGAAAATTTAGACATAAGGTACGATGGGACTGACATATACATAACATTTTGTATAAAAGTCCCTTTAAAAAAAAATTGAATAAAAAAAAAAAATGTCTGTCTGTTTGTTTGTGTGTTTGTTTGTTTGAACGAGTATCACGCAAAAACTACTGAACCGATTTTAATGAAACTTTTTTTGTTTGATAGCTTATGATCTTACTTAAAATCTGGTATATAATTTGTGCGGACGAAGTCGCGGGTTAACGCTCGTCCAATATAAACCGTGAGCACAGGTATGAACAACAAAATGTCTCAATGTCTCGTTCAATTACCCACTGAACTACTTATCGGACCTTACAAAATTATTCGGAGACTATTTTTATTAATATTAATAAATTGTATAATATAATACAATCGAATATTTCCAGAGGACAAAAATTTATAACAACTTGTTTTCTCCTCAGGTCGAAAAGTCGATCTAAATCACGCAGTCGCTCAAGATCGGGATCAGCTAAAAGCCGGTCACGATCGAGATCGAAGAGCGGATCGAGGTCAAAAAGCCGCTCCAAATCGAGGTCTAAGAGCCGTTCGCGATCCAAGAGCCGCTCCCGTTCCAAGAGCCGCTCGCGATCCAAGAGCCGATCACGATCCAAAAGCCGATCACGATCCAAGAGTCGTTCGCGATCCAAGAGTCGCTCGCGATCCAAGAACCGGTCTAAATCGAAGGGTCGGTCGCGCTCGAAGTCAAAGAGTGGATCCAGATCCAAGAGCCGATCAAAGTCGCGGTCCAGGTAATTTTTCAACATTATTTTGGTTGTCACGAGGTTCCTCAGTCAGAAAAGACCGCTATAATTCTTCCAGTATTATTCGTGCACGGTAGTTGTAGTTACGGGATACGGTTTCATTTGCAGTGTTTTTGTAGGCTAGAGCCTGCTAATATAGGCTAGAGCTATCACTACTTGACATTTAAATCCACCTTTATATGTCAAATAAAACAAAAAAATTTTTTTTGTCTTTCTGTTTGTTTGTTCGCGCATAACGTGAAACTTCTGAACCGATTTCGATGAAACTTTTTTTGTTTAAAAGCTTATGATTAGACTTAAAATATCATTTCTCTCGCTACGATGACGGGAAAACCCATGCAACCGAAGTCGCGGGTAAACTCTAGTTCTATATAAAATTAATAAGTATTTATTTCCTTTACAGATCAAAAAGCAAGTCCAGATCAAAATCAAGATCACGATCCAAAAGTCGATCTCGTTCACGATCGCGATCCAAGAGCGGATCTCGAAGCGGGTCCGGATCTCGCTCGGGATCCGGCTCCAGACATTCTAGACCCGACACGCCTGTCTCTAGAAAGTCTGTATCCGCTAGCGAGGATGAAGCTTAGGTTATTCGTACATGTAAGACTTGTGATACTCCGCGTGTGGTTTGCTATTGCAATTTAAGGGGCAATTCACATTGAAAGAGCAGCGGCCGGCAGCGCGTGGCATTTTACCTAGAATATTGAACTTTATCTCTGAATTCAATTGACGTCATAAAATGACAGTTAAGGGTTGTACCTTATCTGGCAGCACGGAATTGCATTTTTTGACGCTCCATCCTTTTCTGTCGCTAAGGAAAATCATTTGCTAGAGCGAGAAAGACATGCGACAGCACGCGGTCGCACCGGAAGTGCTGCGACCTTTCCCGCTCTAGCCAATGAAATTCCTGGGCGACTGAAAAGGATAGAGCGAGATAAAATGCGATTAAGTACTGCCAGGTGAGGCTCAACCTTTGACTACTTATATAGGGACTAGTTAAGCGTGTAATTCTACTAACAAATATTTCTGCCACTTTTTGCGGGAGGCGAGGTAACATGAAATCCGCAACATTGGATTTTTTATTCCCATAACTTTAGATTCTAATTTTGAACGTTAAAAATCATGAAAAGTAGTCTCGTGTGAACCCCAAACGTTCGAAGTTCGAAATTATTGTTTCGCAATTATAGGCTGTCTCGTTTAGTGATAAAGTATAAAATTAAATGTAAATGCACATGATTAATTGACCTTATACCGTGGCAGAGGGGAAATGCTACCGCAAAGCTAGTCCTTACAATAAATAGTCAAAGGGCTCAACCCATAGGCCCGCCGCATACATACCAAATTGCGATCCGGAATTCCGATTTCGTATGAATTTTCCCCCTCCATAATTGCGCAGGTATCGAATCCTATACAAAATCACAATCCTGATTCGGAATTCCGTATGTGTCCTTTAATCCTCGTTCTGTCCTTTAACTGCAATTTTTTTCGTATTTCACTGTAGATAAAGTTCAATATGCTAAATAAAGTGCCGCGCGCTGCCAGCCGCTTTTCTTTCAGTGGGACTTGGCCCTTAAACATCGTATTTGATAGTGAGGAAACGTAAAAATGTTAAGTAAATATTGGCCAATGGCCATCCCTCTTACTCTTATTCGTTCCCTGCCGTGGAACACAGATAAATGATGTATTTTTACTGGCAAATGTTTATCATATCATTTTATTCTTAGGGAATTTATCTTCGCTCTTTTGCAAGGTGTGCCTACAATAATATTACGGCCGGCATGGGTTCGGACTTACCACTCCATATTTATTCAATGTGAATTTCATTAAATGATCCCAAATGGACTGTTTTTTGTGATATAACTATATTTTTATTACTTTCCTTCATTACTTTGCCGCCATGTCTGCGTGGTTGAGCGACAGTTTTTGTTCGAATGAAAACTACAATTTGTACTAACACTATCAAGTGAAAACTGTATTTACAAACATTATTGTACTTATGGAACTGAACACTTGGTTCAATGCTGAATATTTTCTCCTTACTTTATTTTCTTACTGTACATTATTTATGTCTGTAAAATTAAATAAAATGTTAAAATGTACATTATTTTGTTTTAATTCCTGTCCGCTTCTGTGGCGCATCAATCCTAAAGCTATAATCAAGCGCGTATCCAGATGGGAGATCTCCCCAAATCACCATACTTATAAGTATGTATATTATGTAGTAGTGATAGCTATTTTTTATTATTTCGTTGAATACACTGAAGATACGTGCTTGGTTGTAATCTAAAATATTATAAAACTGTAACAGAAAGTGTCTATAACATAGAGAAGATATTTAAAAAAAAGTTACGATATGGTTTTTAGGTGTCCATATCACAAATTTTAGGATTTTTGTCTGTGTGTTTGTTTGATCGAGCATCACGCAAAAACTACTGAACCGATTTTGATGAAACTTTTTTGTTTGATAGCTTATTATCTTGTCTTAAAATCTGGTATATAATTTGTGCGGGCGAAGTCGCGGGTGTAACCCTAGTCCATACTAATATTATAAATGCGAACGTCTGTGTGTTACGTTTTCACTGCTAATGGCTATCTCTACAAAATTGGTACAGAGATAGCTTGAACCGTGCGAAATTACAGGCATGAAAATTCCATGCAGACGAAGTGAAGTTGTAGCACATAGTAGAGTTCTATAATTACTACCTGGTATCAACCATAGTTAATATTGTAAATGCGAGTCTCTGTTTATTGGTAACGTTTTCACTGCTAAACCTCTGAACCGATTTTGATGAAATTTTGTTTTTCAGAGATAGCTTGAACCCTGCTGAAGAACATAGGACTTGTATTATAAATATCGGTGACATTGGGATAAAAATTCCACGCAGAAGTGGAAAACAACTAGGTATAGTAAAATCATAGATTATAGTATAATAAAACAAACCGATCATCAAAATGTTGTATATTTACCTATTCATTAGACAATTTTGAAGACACACATTATCAGTAGGTATTTTTATAAAAACGGTACATAGTCTTGATATATTATTCTATTGAGTATAAGCATTTAAAAGATAAATTACAAATCTTGTTATCTGAACAACATACGTAGAAATTTATCAATAATTAACACAACCTTTTCCACTACGGAAGAAAGAAACATAAAAATATACTCTGAGATCAGAAATAATATTATAGTCATATAATTTCAAGCGAAGTAGATATATTTTAACGAATAGGTTCATAAAATAACTACAACTTTTTACTAATTGGGTTAAGCTAATCAATAGTTAAAAGTTATAAACAATCAACATACGTAATAGATATTTAGTACAGCAGTTTACCTTAATGGACTATAAAAATTTCATTTAAAATCTTACCTTTAATAATTGAGCGTCACACGTAACGTATAGTAGCTAAAATTCATTTTATATTATACAACTTGTTAAAAAATTAATCTTTAACTGAATAACTTTTGGAAATGGGTCAATCAACTATTTCTTGTCTTGTTGGTACTGTTTTAAAAAAGTTCTTTCTTCTTGACATTCATTAATTTTGAAAGATAGATAATTTATCAAATATTATGATTCTTCTACACGCATACGCATTACACCATCTGTGTTGAATCACTAGCAGTTTCAAGCGGTTGTCCGATAGACCAAAAAGCTTGGGGACAACGAAATAATTCAGAAATTATCCAAAAGGTGGAGAATCAAGACATTTTTGCACGCTTTTGAGATCTAAACAATGAGGTGAGATATTATAGTAAAATTAGTTTTTGGGCGTCAATAGTAACTTTTGTCACTTTATAAAATTTTGTTAACTAGTATTGCTTGGGGACCGATAGTTGTACTATGAAAAGATACTTTGCGTCCATCGGACAACCGCCAAAATGGAAGTAAAATTCAAGTAATTTTGCAAAACCGTGTATGTATTTAATAAATGGAACCCTTAGTTATTCAACAAACATTAATTTTTGGGGCAAGCAAAACCTGAGCTTGAGCCTGAGCCTGATCATTGAGAAAATTTAATGCAAATGACTGGGACAAGGTATGGACAAAAAATTGTTGATTGACCAAAATACGCAATAAATTTCTGATTTCGACTTTCGATACTGAATGACAGTACTAAAAAGTTACATATTAAAGCTGTACAAATGTTTTTTAGGTTTTAAGCAAATCTGGTTACAGGAGTGCGATTTTTGAAACTCATTCGCTGAGCCCAGCAGTTGAAAATGTCACAATTACTATGGAGATATGCATCTTTCTACTGCAGACTTGACTTTCAAAAATCACACTCCTGAATTATGATTTTTGAAAGTCAAATCAGCAGTAGAAAGATGCATATCTCCATAGTAATTTTGAAATTTTCAATTGCTGAGCTCAGCGAATGAGTTTCAAAAATCGCACTCCAGGTGTTTGTCCTCAGCGTTTGAACGCCGTCATTATCCTCACCAAATATTCATCATCATCATCTCAGCCGATGGACGTCCACTGGTGGACATAGGCCTCCCCCAAGGATCGCCATAACGACCGGTCCTGTGCTGCTCTCATCCAACGGGTTCCCGCCGCCTTCACAAGGTCGTCGGTCCACCGTGTGCGGGGCTGCGCTTTCCGGTACGCGGTCGCCACTCGAGAAGTTTTCGGGCCCATCGGCCGTCGGTTCTGCGAGCAATATGCCCCGCCCACTGCCACTTCAATTTAGCGACTCTTTGGGATATGTCAGTTACTCTGGTTCTTCTGCGGATCTCTTCATTTCTGATTCGATCTTGCAGGGAAACTCCGAGCATAGCCCTCTCCATTGCTCTTTGGGTGACTTTCAGCCTTTTTATGAGGCCTTGAGTGAACGACCACGTCTCTGTTCCATATGTCATCACTGGCAACACACACTGATCGAGACTTTCGTTTTAAGACACTGCGGTATTTGGGACGTGAAGATACTACGTAGCTTCCCGAACGCTGCCCAACCGAGTTGGATTCGACGGTTGATCTCTTTCTCGAAGTTGGACCAAATATTATCGCTTTGTTTATAAGAAAAGGTATACAATTTTTTAACGCAGTTATAAAGCCCGCTGGTGGTAGCAGCGCTAAAAAATATTCCTTTTCTCATAAACAAAGCGAAAATATTTGGTGAGGATAATAATGGCGTTCAAACGCTGAGGAGAAACACCCAACACTTATAGATTCAATTAACAATATCAGTTTATAATCAAGGACATAATCAACTATAAATATTATTAAACTATAACAAAATCAGCATTAAATCGCATGAGTTTCAAAACAGTTAAATTAAATCACAGATAAAATAGAAATATATCGTCCAAACATGATTCCCTATCAATTTTTAATTAGGGAATTGAGTTTAGTTTTAGATTTATTATAGAATCATGTTTATGAACTATACATTTTTTTTTTATTAATTACTAAACTATAAAATCTACAAGGAGCCTTCTAATATCCTTATACAATTCCAATATTTCAATTACTTATGTTATCTCTCGTTATTTTAAAATCTACTTTTAAAATTCTTACAAACTTTCCTAAAATGTAATATCAGAATTAAAAATTTGAGTAAAAATTCGAGTATGTGGCAGTATTCGTTTTCCATTCTATGAGTATTATGTTACTGGTCTTTTTATTGCATTTGCTACAAAAATTCTATGTAATATATCAAATTGTTAAACATGTTACCTTATGACTGTTTAAAATGACTAGAACTTTAATATTACAAACTACTAGTTATTTTAGTGTGCGCTAAATTATGATTTATTTAACTTTTAGTGACTAGATAAAACAACTTTTGAAACAAATGAAAAGTTGCATATTTTTATTTGTCTATGTATCACTAGTCTACTAGTAAAGTGGGTTGGATACATACAATTCTTTACAAAATGTTTATTTAAATAATACTACTGAACAGTTTTTCATGAGTTCTTAATTTCTTATTGAAGCCGATTGGTTATCACGATCTATACATATTTGTAAAAATAAATGTCCTGAAAGACTGGCTCATCATCATCATTTGCTTCTAATACGCTAAGAGATTTCCCTTAGTTCTAGTGAAAATGGCAAGAAAACTTGTTTCTCAGAATCTAGTTGATAAACACATTCGTGCCCCCTAACTATTTGCGGACTTTATAGCGTTCCCCATACTGCATATTATAATATGCCTCCATGTATAGGCGCATCGTGAACGAATTGGGAATGGGCAAAGAGGGAAAATTTCAAATGGGAGCTCTCAAGGTAAAACAAAAGGTAGGTAGGTAGCTTAAAACAGAGACAATAAATAACGCAAGTTACTAAAATAGTATATAAATAAAAGCAAAACATACAGACCTAGCCAAACTTTTTCTTATATGATTTTTGAAAAAAGTATTCAAGTTGGTCTAATTTTGTTTTGGAGGAGGAAACAGGGGAATACGAGCACTGGTAGGTAGCTCGGTTGCGTGGGAAGGAAACAGCGACAGCAAGCATTTCCTCTTTAGTCTATTGTAAACCAAATATTGCTTGTTACTTTTAAACATACATAGGCCTTTCCAGTGTAAACGAATATGCATGTTAATTCCATAAGTAAATTATACTGACTTCTACTTCTAGCACGGTTCTTTATGAGTTCCGTTACTATGTCCAAACGTGACTGTCCCGTTACCCGTAGTCTGTGGCCCGCCGAGGAATGATGTGAACGTTGTGTCCCTGCTCATTGGGGGCTCCAGGCCTTCTATGGGTATGCAGTCGAGAGTTGGTACGGTGTATTCCCTGTAAAAGATGGAAGTTAGATTACTGATCGATTTTTGTGCAGGTCCAAACCAGTAGGTACTATTGTTAAATTTTTTATAATTTGTTAACGATTTTATTTATAACAGCCAAGCCAAATGGTAATAGACAAACAACTTGTTTATTTCAACAGAACACACAGTGGGACACCTAGTGATATGTCACTTTGTGCGTTTTCCCCCAGTTAGTTAGGACATTGCAGGCTGAATCAAGAATAACCTGATTCTCTGAAAAGAAGGATGATTCCTTGCTTCTAATGGCACGTTAAGCCGCTGGTCCCGACTACTATGTAGAAGTTGTTAAAGTTGCTGGCAGGCAAGGCACATCGTGTGACCAAAGAGTTTCTAATCTGTTGCCTAGCGATGTGACTTGTCTGTTAACCACGCAAAACCACGCTCTGCTACATACCAGGTATAAGATTTAATAGAAGTTACATAAAAACCACGTCAGATGCCACAAGGCGGTCTGAAAAAATTCTGACATCAGGGCTTGCAGCCCTCACGATAAGAAGAAGGCAAAAGGTAATTACCTTGTTCATACTCTAATCTCTTTGTACTAGCAAATAATGTTGTCACCTGAATGTGAAGATTTGTTAATAGCATATGTAAACTTATATCTTTAACTATTGATACTATTTGTCTGTAAATCTTCCTGTAAGCAAATAAATAAAATAAATAAAAATAACACTAATATAAGGAGGTAATATAAGGAGGTGCGGTAACTGTGAACTGGACTACTCACATGGAGACGTTATCCTGTGACTGTACGGAGTCGTTGACGAGCTGCGGGAGGCGTTCAGGCGCCGGCGCGGGCGCGGTGGTCGGCCGCGCGCTAAACAGGAACACGCCGATCATCGCCAGCATGTACGAGAGGAAGTACAGCGCGTGGAACTGCAATCATTGTTGGACCAGTGCTCAGTACATTGTTCACAAGCCTATAATAATTCCTAATAAACTGGGACTGTTTTTAATTTAAACACTTAAATTAAAAACAGTCCCAGTTTATTAGGAATTATTATAGGCTATAGGCAGGATAGATTTAACAACACAGTTGTAAGATTGTCTATGAGCGAACCTAGCTCCTTCAAAATAACAAAAAAAAGGGTAAAAGATACTTCTGTAAGCGAGTAGAGTGGCTTATTGTTTTTAAAACAGATTACTATTTAAAAACTAGATTGAGATAGAGAAAATGTAAAAAATAAAAATATGCGCCGCGTGATTTCGGCAGCTGTGATTCTACACTAACTAAATAGCTGTTAGACTAAGGGATAAGTGTTCTTTTTGCAACCATCAGCTGCAAGGCCGATTCAGTGTTAATGAGGTGTAGAGCATCTCTGTGATGGGGATGGACCAGATCTGTCTGCATAACTCCAGTCGGTTTAGAGGTTACTGATCTCAAAAGGTCAGTAAAAAATTAACGATCAGCTGCAAGGCTGATCGTATCATATTATTGTAGTATGCACTGTAGCTATGTGAACAGTACAAAAACTGACATGGTTCATTAGTCGGTTTAGGAGATAAACATCTTCAGTTTTTGTACTGTTCACATAGCTACAGTGCATGGTACAATAATATCATACGATCAGCCTTGCAGCTGATCGTTAATTTTTTACTGACCTTTTAACATCAGTAACTTCTAAAGCGACTGGAGAGATGCTCTACACCTCATTAACACTGAATTAGCCTTGCAGCTGATGATTGCAAAAAGTACACTTATCTCTTAGTCTATGTGAATATAATATAAAGTTTGTATATTTGTATTTAAAATTTGAGACACTGATGAGTACAACAAAATAACAAGTTTAACATCAAATATTTTAAAACAAATATCGGAAATACTTACCTTAAATTGAAAGATATACATTCCAGCGATGACAGTATAATAGTCTGCCGATAGGAATGATAAATGCAATATTATCGACCCGGCATCTCTCAACATAAAGCTCTGTAATATCTGAAATACAGTTTGCACGGAGCAATAACTCCCTAGCTGCATTAACGTTTCCAATTCGTACCAATTGAAAGTAATTAATTCTCCAAAATCAAGGAAAAATGTCTGGGTGCAGGCAACTATGCTTCCAATGAAGCCAAGTACAGATAGATATTGGGAACAGGAGATTGTTTTGAGCATCATTTCTTCGAGGACAGTGACCATTGCAAATAGCAGTGAGCCTCCCAGGCACAGCATGTCACCAACTAGTTGGTTTTTTCCTGAAAATAAACAATGCAAATGATATACTTTCAGCTAAACTAGGTAGAACTTTTTATAGATATGGATTTTATCATCATCATTTTCAACCCGTATTCGGCCCCATATCTACCTACTGCAAGGAATAAGCCTCCACCCTATTTTGCCATCCATCTCGGTCCTGTGCCAGCCGCATCCAGGTCTTGCCAATACTTTTCCAGATGTTCAACCCACCTGGCTGCTGGCTGGCACCTGGCTTTTGCCTAATCTTGGCCACCACTCTGTTAAGGCTTTGCTACACCTGCCATTACTTCGCCTAGCTACTCACCTTTATTTAGCTTTGATCAAATAAATTACAAGCCTGAGCTTGACCACTAAAATGTTTCTACCAATCCAGACAGCCTGCATGGTTTATAATTCCATCAACCTACGTTTAAATAACACATGTGAATTAGATTTTGCCCGCAACTTTGTTTGCGTGGCAAATATGATTTTTATACAAATTTCCTGACATAACTGCTGGACATAGGTCTCCCCCAAGGATCGCCGCAACGACCGGTCCTGACTCTAAGGTTGATTTTCGAAAAATTCTTTCTTAATGCACACACCCCTTCACTACATCCTCTGTAGAATATATAATATTTCAGTCACAGATTCACTTTGACTGTCAGTCAGTCACTGTTTTAGTTATATGTATAGAAGATGACACATCTTACCATCAGTAGGAGCACCCTCCACATCAGCCCACACAACACAAACGACGGCCATTAAGCCCAGCGTAGCCCCGGCCACGTGAGCCACGCCCAGTCTCTGACCGCGCCACGCTCCGCCCACTAGAGCGGCCCCTACGCCGCTGCATGCTAGCATCTGTCAGCTGAGTACTGATGTGAAACGTTGTGACATTACGAGGAGCCAACTCGCTTCTACGTCTAGTGCACAGGCCAGTATGAGCACCCACCAGCGCCTGCAAATTTTATTTCTTGTTAATCTTTCTATTTGATTCTAATTTTTAAATCGTGGCTCTGTTGATGATTACACCAATATCTAGTTTAAAGAGTAAAAGTGCTTGACATTATAAAAAGACAGAAAAAGACTGGACAAATATTTAAAAAACTAAACAAGTGCAGTGATATACACGCATCAGCTTTGAGCTGCTAGTGTACATATATAATAATAATAATAATTATACGGTAATGTATGTGGGATCTCAAAGCCCTGTTTTTCAACACACACCATAAAATGGTGGAGCCGCATGGCCACTTAATTCACGAGACGAACGAAAGAAGTCTACTCGAGAGGTCACGCAACTGTTGTTAACACGTTCCGGGACAGTGACCGGCTATAGACGTGATAACAATAAAAGTTCTATTGTGTCTCGTTCACTGTCCCGGAACGTGTTAATCTTCATGAAATAACGATTACAATGGAGTACATGTCACACACATTGATAAGTTATAATTGTCAAGATGTACAGTCGAGGCTACAAACGCATCGAAAAAAATATCTGTGAACACTTAGTTGATAAAACCGTGTCTGTATACAGGCACTCACGAGATAAATTGCATGGCTCACGCACAGCAACCTAAGAAAGTTGGCTACGTTTGTTTTATACCGTAGCAGTGGCTCCATCTAGACATATACTTTATCTAAGGTCACACAATGGTTTTCGAGTGCTTGGCGAAAGTATTAAGAGTTTTCGTAGTCATCTTGTTGACATAAAAGGCTACTGATCATCCAATAGGGCTTGCAAGACAACCACTTCCCTTGTTCCTTGCCAAATAGAACCTAAATTTAATTTCTGCACTCAAAACTTCACGACCTATAGACAGATAGATACCTTGTTTTTTTTTTACTCAAAGAATTCCTTTAATTATTTTTATATTATGCTTATCATCAAATCAATCAGCAGTTGTAGTATGGCAGCGTGATATAGTACTACTGCACCTTAGCTTACCTTACTATTTGCATGCGAACGCCTGAGATAAAAGGTGTGATATAGCCTCATACTAGGGCCGCCAATATAGAAATAAATAAATAAAATTTATTTTCGGCGTGGGCTGTTTCCCAAAGGAATTATTTATATTTACTTGCATATTCGTAGTGCTATAAGACCACTGTTAATATAAAAATTTCAAATAATAAAGTTTGTGGTTATAGCATGCATTGATAGGTTCTTTGTTCACCAATGACAATAATAAAATAAAACTTACTTGGTTAAAGCACTCACGCCGTTACATAGTAGGGTAGGCGTGAACAGTACAAAAAGGGCTATGTAGGGTACTATTAGCTGTCCTGTTGTAGGAAACTGCCAAGTCGCACTCTGCAGCAATGTTGTCAATATGCACTTCCCACTCATCAGTAGGGACAAAACCTGGCCCAAGAGGATACTTCGCCATACCTTCCTGTAATATATTAAGTAAAATATAAGCTAACATTACAGGGGAATCAAAGAAAATTAGGTGATAAACTGTAATACTAGCCATCGCCCAAGTTCCGAAAAATACGCTTCAACTTTATCACTGAAACTTTCGTCTTCCATGATTTTTATGTTATGAGCACTAATCTGTGGTTCTAAGTAGACAATGTTGTGAAGAGGCTGAAACTCTTGTGAAATATCGAGAAATTGTAAAATTTTGCCATAATTTCCCTTGCAATGGGGCTGGGAAGCAAAACAAAATTTGACAATATGATAAACGTTTAGAAATTTATATTTAAAATCTTGTGTATCCTCTAATTTCTGAACGTTTCTGGGTCATAGTGATATACTAATGTTCATTTGCTTCATAATCGATCGATTGTGCCGATAAAGATGCGTTCAGAAAAGATATAATTTGTTTATTTGACATAAACATAAATGTTGTGTGTCGTTTCGTGAACACACTTTAACCTCAAAATACAAATTACAAATAAACCACTGAACAAATAATCACTATTATTTGTTCAGTGAAATAAACAGGAAACGAAAACAGCGAAATAAAGTAAAATATAGCTAAATATCTTCTCAAAACTCTTTTTGAAACAAGAAATTTGTAAGCATGGGAGACGGTACGTAGAACAGACCCATCAATATATTTTTTTCTAACCCTAAGGTACTTGGTATGTTATACGAAATATAAACAAATTTCAGAGGATGTAATCAGGCGACGGCTCCTCATAGACGGAGATGGGACCGGCGACGACAGGAGACTGAATGTGCTGCTCAAAACATTGATAAAATGGTGCAACAGCAGCGATGACAAACCTGAAGAATGGTTAATGATTTTAGTTTTTTATAATAATATAGGGTCAGTGTGTCATCTTAGTAGGGTTATTAATAATAACTGCCTCCGTGGCCTAATGGTTAAGAGCATTGGGCTCTTGACATGGAGGTTGACGGGTTTGATTCCCACGGGGGACACCTAGTGATATGTCACTTTGTGCGTTTTTCCCCAATTGGTTTGGACATTGCAGGCTGAATCACCTGATTGTCTGAAAATGAAAATGATTCCGTGCTTCTGATGGCATGTTAAGCCATTGGTCCTGGCTACTATCTCTGGTAGTTGTTACGTAAAAACCCTGACACCAGAGCTCTGCCCACACGATAAGAAGAAGAAGACGGAGGTCATGGGCATAGCCTGGACACTGCATACAAAAAATTTAAATTGACAAGATGACATCAGCACATGTGAAACCAAAGAAATTGAACCTTAAGTCTTCTTCTTAGGTAACTGGAGGGGGTGAGGTAAAAAGTTGGTGGGAGGAGGGGAGGGTCCGTACTGTATGCAGTAATAGATACTCTTTCTTATACTGCGTCGTGGGTTTGATTCCCGCACCTAGTGAAATGTTACTTTGTGCATTTTTCCTCAGTTGGTTAGGACATTGCAGGCTGAATCACCTGATTATCTGAAAAGAAAGATGATTCCATGCTTCGGATGGCATGTTAAGTTAAGCCATTGGTCCCGGCTACTACCTAGTTGTTACATTAAAAAAACCATGTCAGATGCCAATGGCGGTTTGAAAAATCTGACACCAGGGTTTGCTGCCCACACAATAAGTAGATTAATAAATAAAAATAGGGGGCAAACTTAAATTCAATGAAAGCAGTGAGAACTTGTTGGATGAGGGCAGCGCAGGGCCGGTCGTTGTAGTGACCCTGGGGAGGCCTATGTCCATCAGCAGAGATTAGTGATGAAAGAGACTCAGTCTTTTAAGGCCTTTAATAAAGACTCGCTTTATTTTTGACGACTCGCGACTGACTCAGTCTTTTAGTCCCCAACCTTTAGTCATAAGACTAGTTGTTTTAGTCGAAGTCTTTTAATGTAAGAACTGAGCAGTTAGTTAGTCGCCAGTCTTTAAGCTTAAAGGACTTAAAAGACTGGCGACTCATCGCCCTGGGAGTCGAGACTCGTAAGGCGTATGTTGATTAATGCAACTAATGCTTATATTACCGCCTGAATAAGTATTCTCCCGGAAACAAAAGTATAAAAGTACCTTAATCTTTTTGTATAAAACGTAGTTTTGTATTTTTATTGTCACTGTGTGCAGAGTTACTAAGGTACCTATTATATTAAAGTCCCTAAACTAAAAATGTATCATAATACAGAGGAAGAGAGTCAGAGCATTTTATGCGACTTTAAAGATAATGTTTTATCACCTAAGTTATTGGATATTGGTGGCATGGTAGTCAATTTTCAACAAACTAACTGGAAAGAGCCACCAACTCCATATGAAAGCGAGGGTGCGTACTTATTACATAAGTACTTATTTTATTATGATAAATGTCTAACGTCTGTCTTAAAATTATTTGTATAATCGTTATATTAAAAAATACCTATTTTTCGGAACAAGGTGGCGAATGCGACAATATTCTGCTGCGGTTCAAAACTTATTATACCACGCATTACGCAAATTCGAGTAGAGACCAAACATTAGCCACAACGTCTCAATCCCAAAATGCAGGGCTAAATATTTTTTCTGCGGTATACAAACAAAAAAACGCGGTTCAAGACGAGATACAAAACTATCTATCGATGCCACTTGAAACAGAAGATACAAACGTTTTACTTTGGTGGTCTAATCAGAAGTATCACCTGCCTAACCTGACGCAAATGGCTAAGGATATATTAAGCATTCCAGCAACCAGTGTTCCAAGTGAAAAATGTATGTGTATCAAATTTTAACTCAATCGCTTAGTTTCAAAAAAGTTTCAAGATTTTTTTTTCATTTGAGGTACCTAAAAATCCTAAAAAGTAATTTTATTTCAGCCTAAAGAGCTTTTAATTACAATTTTCACGCTTTACTCGGTGAAGCATGCCGCGTCCGACCGAGACGAGAGGAGGAAATCTTTAAGGAAGGCCTATGTCCAGCAGTGGTCGTCCTACGGCTGATAATGATGATGATAATAACGCTTTACTTAAACGCCAGTTTTTTGCAAAGGACTGCAGTCGTTTAAGCCTTTTAGTCGTTTAAGTCGTTTAAGTCATTTGAGTCGTTTTAGTCTACAAGTCTTATACGTTTATCGACTGAGTCATATTAATTAAGACTAACAGCTATAGTCTTAATTTTAGAGCCAAGTCGTGTAAAAAGAGGCTAGTCTTATTATAAACGACTTAAAGGACTCGAGTCTCTTTCATCACTAGCAGAGATGATGATGAAACTTAAAAGCATTACATATAGTCTAGTCTAGAGGGTGCTCCAGACCATCAAACTTCTTCTTATCGTGTGGGCAAACTGAAAAACTTTCACTATGGAACTAATAGAACCAATATTAAAATCTTGGTTCTATTAGTTCCATAGAAAAGAAAATTAGTTTTTCTATAGAAAATATCAATTGCTACTTGACTCAAATAAATGGAACACCAAATTTTTCTGTGATTTCTATATTGATTATTAGATTAAATATTGAATATTAGAATATAATTTTCTTTGAAACAGGTATTACAAAAGAGTGATTGTATAAAATAGAGAATGTGAACACTCTTCCTAGTTCTCGTGGCATTCTTCGTTCTCAGATAGGTGACGGTATTTTGTGCCCAATACAAAGAGAACCGAAACCATACAATAATGCCGAAACAACAATAGTCACAAAATAAATTATTTATAACTTGTTTTTATTCAGTGTTAAGATTTCAACAGACTGCCTAATTGCCTATAGTGGTTCAAAAGAAATTTTTTCATCTATTTAAGGTAGGACAGACAGCAGCTAGGTGATAGATCCCAAACCCTAAAAACAAGTGGTGACTAATTGGACAATTTATTGTTTCTTTCCAGCAAATCCACCCATGACCGTATGCTCGCTCAACTGGCGCAATGTGAATTTGCTGTCACTAAATCTCAACTAGCCTCAGAAATGATGGCAGCCGAACTAAAGAGCTACGAATCCCTCTCACAAATCCTTGAAAAAGGAATAGAAATTGCTAAAGGCAACATTGAGAAGAGCAAAGCAGATTTAACTCAAGCTAAGACTGTTCGTAAAAACAGAACTGAATATGACGTACTTGCCAAAGTGATAAGTGAACAACCGGACAGAAAAGAAACATTAGAACATCTCGGCACTTTGAAAACTGAACTTGGCAGCTTAGAAACAACGAAACAGCAGTTAGAAAACCGTTTGGCATTGAGGAAGAAACAATTCCATGTTCTAGTGACCTCTATACATCAGTTGCAGGCGTTATTGGATGAACCTGACGATACAGAGTCTGTTTCTGATGATGTTGAGATGAAAGAGGTGACCGAGGCTTAGATTAAGGTAGGTTAAAGTTTTTAATAAATAAGCATCAGTGAATTTATGTATTTTTATTAGATGTCCAAACTTCACAAAAAGCCATGTAAACAACCTATTGACCAAGGGACTTGATAAAGAATGAGGACAGGGTGCTCTGAGACTAGATATAAGGCGAGTGCCGGGCGCTTGTATTTAGTTATTTCTATAGAGCACCATATCATTTTGTCTCAACAGTGCCCCGGACGCGCGTCCCGTCCCCTTTCTATATAAAGACCCTTATTGTATAAATCAAATCAAAACGCATAACATGACAACCATATTCGCATATTCGCCCCCTCACCACGCGTGACAATAGCTTCGGAAAAAAAAGAAAAAAACCATATTCCCATTCAGGACAAACAGTCTGACACATTCCTATAATCTTACCTTTCACCCTTGAATCTGCTTCGTAGTTCCACTATAACGTGTCTGGTGTGCTCAAGAACGCGCCTAGCAGGACAGTTTGCATTCTAAAAGTGTTAGCACACTGTCGAAATTAATATTTTGAGATGAGCAGCATGTTTAACATGCCACCTCGACAAAACGAGAAAAATCGAGACGTGGCCTTTGTTACTTTAGGCATACGAAAATGACCTCGTACGACGGTTTTCTCATTTTGCCGCTTTATTGTGTGTGGCATGTTAGCCCTATAGCGAATGTTAAGCAAGCTTACAGCTATGATGCGTTCCCACTTCCCAGTGAAGTGAAGTGGAGAGCACACGTCCAGAGGTAGACGAAACATATTGTCCAGTTCATACCTATCAATTTGATTGATCAATCTCTACATGGCTTATCAGTTATCACCAGTCTTCAGTGGAAAAACGCCCTGAGGTTTCTGGATAGAACGACGTGTCGCATAGACTTATTGTCGTGAGAAATTTGTAGATATCCATTGATCATTATCATCGGCATATCAGCCGAAAGACGTCCACTGCTGGACACAGGCCACCCCCAAAGATCGATCGTCATAATGACCGGTCCTGCGCTGCCCTCATCCAACGGGTTCCCGCCTCCTTCACCAGGTCGTCGGTTCACCTTGCGAGGGGCCTACCCACGCTGCTCTTTCCGGGACGCGCTATTCTGGTTTTTCCCTTCATTTCTGATTCGATCTCAAAGGAAACTCTGAGCATAGCCTCTCCATTGCGCCTTGGTTGAGCCTTATAAGGCCTAGAGTGAGACACCTCGTTCTGTTCCTACAACTACATCCATTTATCATACAAGATAGGATTAGATAGGAATGTCAGTGCCATTGTCAGGGGCCTTATCTGTAAAGGATAATTTAAGCAACATCTTGGTGGTTGTTTGAAATGAATGATTAGGTTCAGATTGGGCTGTTATTGAATATAGAAATACAAAAGTTCCGCTTCTCGTACAAATTGATTCTTTGATTTTAGAGTTTATGTAAAAGACGAAAAATATGTTTCTTTTTCCCGAACTTCCATGCTTCCGAGAGAGACGTCTTTCCATCTCTGTCTATTCGTTCTCACGGTCGGGTAAACGGAACATTACAGAGAAACAAGTGAAACAGTATTTTGTAAGTGAAAGAAGTTAATGCATATAAAACAATGTACCTATTGTGTTGTACTTTTACGGAACACTAATTGCGCTGCGCAAGTTGGAGTTTCATTAAGCTGGTTTTTAAATTAAAAAAATACAAAAAGAAGCAACACAAAGGAGAACTCATGCTTTTATGACGTAATATAAAAGCTAAGTGCATGTTTTACTTGTATATCAGAGTCCCTTTGGGAAAATAAACGCGTCTCAGAACGAACAGTTACCTACCAAGCTACATTTCAGCCATATGTTTTGGTAATGTTTGGATATAACTTATTCAGAGTGTACATAGGACCGAGTCACGCACATTGCAATTACATTAGAAGGTTCTAAGTAAATACTGGACCAGGGATTCTCAACCACAGAAGAGAGAACGCGGCTTCGCCTTAATAGAAATAGCATGCAGGTGCGGCCCGCGTTCCACCGATATACCATATCAGTTCCTGTGTTTGGTTCAGAAGAAGATCATAAGTCACTGTAATAATTTTATAAAGATTCTGTTATGATTATGGCTATGAGTCTTATGAAGATAAGGTTGAATTTAATTTGACTAACTTAGTTTTTCGATTTTTTGGTCATATGCTAGTTCTCGAACTAAATAAGTCTTCATTATATTTCTACTGCGTCTCGTTTTTTGTATTTTCAACTTGCCTACAGGTAATAAAGCGCTGAGCTGAATACGGACTTACGACATTTACTTTTTGTCGGCCTTGTGCGCTACCTCCTAGAATAACATACTCTGTCTATTTTCACGGATAATCTGGCATGGAGTTGCGCGTTAAAAGTTTAGCTTTTCGTCAAACTACTTAAGTACTGTTGGTGAAGAAATTATTTTTATGATTCGGATAGATAGCTGGCCCTGTACCCGGACTTTCGATTTTTGATGTATCGCGGCCGTTTCGGTCCGAACTTCATTGCAATAGAGTTGACATTGGAAAGAAAACTTAAGGTTAGGTTTAGGTGAAAAATTTTGGTGACATAGCTCATTTGCACGACACCGCTCCCGCACGAGCACGCTGTTTGTAATTGTATGTTGTAACTGTATAGTGTACGAGTATTTACAGAGCACGACCTTAAGAGCCTACCCAGCCTGTCTTGCTGCCCTCAATCGTATTTTTTTTATTTCTAAACAATTAAATAACAATTCCAATAAACAAGAATGTCACATTGTAGTCCTAATTGGCGTTCAATTTATCGAAACATAACGGATAATTATGTTTTATGCTAGTAGTTATTATCTTTAAAACCGCCAAAAGTGGCCACTTTAAACATAATAATAATAACTAAAAACATTATAAAAACAAATCCGCAGTGACCCGATAAATTGAAAATCAAAAATGTGACATTCTTGTTTTTTGGAAATATTGTTTAATTGTTAAGGAATAAAAAAAATACGATTGGGGTCAGCACAATAGGCTCGGTGCAGCATTAAGCCTTTATTTGAATGTTCATTCTTTTACCGTGCACAATCAATCGGTATCGTGTACATGAGCTATGACCTTTATTCACAGATGCACACTGGGAGTGACCCGCCTGGAGTAGGATCGATTCCATCTCACCCTTATTTAAGTCTAATCATAAGCTTTCAAACACAAGTTTCATCAAAATCGGTCCAGTAGTATTTGTCTTATGTTCGAACAAACAAAAAGAGAAACAAAAAATCCTTATAAAAATTAGTGATTTGGATTTATGGAAACTATAACACCATATCGTTACATTTTCTAAAGAAAAATCGGTCGCGTACATATTCTCACGCCATAATTCATTGACGTAGGCAGAGACAATATAATTTAAAGAACAAACAGTTTGCGGCCCGCAGCCGAAAGATTGGCGAACTCTGCTCAGTGCTCATGCCTGCATTACTAATGTAGGTATTTACCAAAACGTCGCGTTGAAAAGTCAATAGAACTCGATTAATTATTTACAGGTCCACCTGCTGAACGTATAGTCGGCACCAAGAAATTGTTATTCGATATAACAGGTCGTAAAGAATTTATTGCACAGCCTTTCTTAATTACTCTAGGACATTAACTGTAACAGCGGCGTTTTCTGCGTATTGTTTTTTATCAAGCAATTCGCTATTCAATTTAATCATGTTACTGTAATTCAAAGAAACTGTCTGATGTTATTAGAATAACGTCCAAACTTCTTCGTATTAAAACTTGGTACAAATAAAAATAACAACTGCTTCCTGACTCAGAGGTAATAAACTCTATACCAAAACAACAAAGGTACCAAAGCTTCTCAGAAACCCGCTTACGCTACCTATCCGACTCATAAAAGAATTTCTTCGCCTACAGTACCTACGTAGTTTGTCGAAAAACAAAACTTTTAACGCGCAAGTCCGTGCCAACGAAGTCTTACATAAAAGGCCACAACTCGGCGGCATTGCTACGTGATCGCACGCGATTATTTACTTCCCAACAAGAACGTAACTTATCATCGCGCGTTTTCAAAGAAAATGCCTTCCTGGTGGGACTATTTGCACTTCAATCGTCAGTATAACAATAAGAGGAACTTAGAGGAAGGGTTGTTCCAAATTGCGTCTCAGACTTGCAATATTTTGGTAAAAGTAAATAACACTAACAACATAAATTTGACGAGGAACAATCGGCCGGACGAGTACGGGTGTGCAGGGCCTCCTAAGGAGAAAAACTCGATGCAGATTTGCATTCCCAAGTTTAGAAAGAACTCCATCACTTCGGGTTGCAATCCGGGACTTTCGGTAAGTAGTTTTTTTCTTACTTTTAAACTTTTTTAGAGTTAGCAAACTGTGTTCAATTGTTTCAAATGTTCTGCATATACCTTTTGTGTGTTTTAGTAGCTTCCAATTAGGTTTATTCAAGATGTAAAATGCAATAGTAGGTATAAACAAATCGTTCAAGACAAGAAAACTATTCCGCTCCATTCTCTTTAGAACGGTAGTTTACCTATCGCTTCAAATCACTGAGCTGGAAACTAGAGCATAAAACTTTATGTCAATGCATTTTCTCTTATGTTTTTCTTAGAGATACTTGCAAGCTGTGATTGCCTGTAAATGGATGGATTTGTAAATACTCTAGTGTAGGTAAAATAAGTCCCAAATACTGCTTACGGTAGACCATTATACACATTTTCACTACCTAATATATATTGCAAGCAGTCTGGTAAAAATACACTTAAAAATAGAATAATGCATTTTTTTTGTAAATTAATGGCATTTTTATGCTGGTGTCTATTACTTCATTTCTGCAAATATCGAGTACTTTTTGGGAGTATCATAATCTCAAGAATTATTGTATGTGAATAAAAACATTAGAGCTAATACAACATGGTAGAGCGTCGTGGCAAGCCAAAAAGCACCCGACCGAAACGACCGCCTGCAAAACGACTTTCTAAGCGACTCCTATTCTTACCTCATTGTGTAAAGATACTGCGGAAATCAAAACAATGAAGAAAGTTGTTCAATAAAATTAAGGAAGGTCATGCACTCTCATACTCATACGATACTACTACGACCTGTCCATAAACGTTTTTACAGCCAATAACGACGTCCTTGTCTTCAATGTAAAAGATGCATAGGCGCGTAGGGGATGTGCAGTGCGGTGCGGTCGACACTTCCATCGATAACAAAATACAGTGCAAAAATATCTTCCGACCAGTATCTACTTACCTACAGTGAAAGTGACTGATTGAAATTATTTGCAAGCTGATTCGATTTGAGGTTAGTAAGTTCTTGGAACTTTTTTTACTGTTTTGTTTTTTGTATTATTTTATAACTACAGTCGTCCGTCGATGCGACCGTTGCTACTTATATTATATTGATTTTAAAAAGAAATACGTCCGAGGTAGACGGTAGGTCGCGCGGTTGACCTTGCTCCAATTCAGGTAGGTAGCATGATAGTTTTTCGGAAGAACTTCAAATGTTGTGAATGTCAGTTCGACGATGCAATGAGTTCTGTGGCGAATTTGTCTAGTTCACGTCTATGAAGCGGGTTCAATTCCCTTGTCTACAATGTTTTTTCTTGCATTGCTTGCATCGCCAATTTCAACGAAGCGAGCTTCGTATTGTGTGTTGTTAGGTACCTATACCTAAGTACGTTTAAATTTTCGACCTTAACGTGTTGTGGTTATACGTTTCTGTATCTGGTAATACCTTAGAAGACAATACCTTTTCCAGCTTCCTGACCTTAGATGATTTATAAGCGAAAAGTGTTTAATCTAAGTGTAATATGTACATAGCGAAATGTCACAGCCCGTTGTGGTCCGTTTATTTGTTGTTATGGGTAACAGCTGGAGAAAGAAGCTTGGTATATCCACAGGTATAATGATAATTAAAAAAAAGTAGGTAGGGATATTGTGTTAGTTTCCGATTTAAAACGTCATAATTATATATTGTCTGAAATTAATGAACTTAAATTTTGAAGTTAAATTCGCCATGTTGATTTGATACCGATTGAATATAGGAGCGGACTGCATAAAATCTTTAACTAATCAAAGGCGAAAAAAAAATCTGCCGTCCCATACATTTAGGTCGAGTACATTTGTATGAAACAGCAGATTTTTTTTCGCGATTTCGATATTGTTCCCATAGAGAAAGTTGTTCAGTTTGATGGTCTGATCATCCCCTTAAACAGTTTCAGCTAGTTTTGTTAGACCTATATATATAGGGACGCGTGTAATTCTACGAACAAACATTTCTGCCACTTTTTGCGGGGGGCGAGATAACACGAAATCCGCAACTTTGGATTTTATTCCCCATAACTTTAGATTCTAATTTTGAACGTTAAAAATCATGAAAAGAAGTCTCGTGTGAACCCCAAACGTTCTAAGTTCGAAATTTTTGTTTCGCAATTATAGGCTGTCTTGTTTAGTGATAAGGTATAAAATTGAATGTAAATGCACATGATCAATTAATCTTATACCGTGGCAGAGTGGAAATGCTACCGAAAGGCTAGTCCTTATAATAAATAGTCAAAGCATAAAATATATTTTAGTTTCATCTTCTTCGTAAAAAAAAAACATTTGAAAATAACGCTATACTCACAGTTTTTTTTTTAATCTAGAATACTATTTTTAATAACATGATGAACTATAAATAAAAATTAATGAAATGTTGATGACGTCACATGTGGATATTAAGTACAATTTTTCATACATCACGCGCTTTTTGACGTTCGATTAAAAGTTGCTAATTTGACTAATTGACCGACAGGTTCCTAGTTGACCGGTCCCCTATTGGGTAGTTACACAACAAGACCCCTGATTGTAGTAGTTGGGTTGTTCAAAGTACGTACTAATTAATAAAGAAAATAGTAATTATGTAAGTACATTGTAATTATATCGTAATTTGACGGCTATAAAATAATTAGTACTTAAGTATTACTTTCAATTTACGCGGTAGTTAAACTCTCCTTTAGTGTGCGGTAATAAAAGAAAAGCTATTCGCTGATTATGCAGTGCTTAATAAGTTTGCGTTGTAAATACGCTGGGCTCGGCATATTTGAAGACGAAGTTATTTGAACTGATTTGCATGAGGGTGGTTTTTTTCGTGTACCCATACAGGGTGTTAGGGTAAACAGTTGCATTACTTTAAAGGGTGTTTGGACCCATGATATACTTAGATCAACTTTCCCCAAGAAACATACAACGTGTTAATGAATAAGCGCAAAACCTCATACACCCCAACTGATTTATAACAAAATAATTAGATTGAAACAATAATTTCATTATTTTGATAATTAAAAGTTATTCGCATTTTAAGTTTTGAGGCAAAAATGATTTGTTATCATTTCAGCAATGAATGAAAGTGCTAACGTACTCATGGATACATTTTAAGAAGCTTGTTATAGTAGTGAGTAGGGTGAGTGTGCCCGTGGGGTGGGTTGATATCGGGTTCAGTAAATTTTAAATTTTACAAACAAATTATTTAATATTTAGAAAAAAAATTACACATGTTGAAACCATGATAATTCGATTCTGCTCTAGATTCTAAACAAACTACTTTCTAGTTTTGCTTTAATTCATTAACACGTTGTATAGGATACTAGCGACCCGCCCCAGTTTCGCACAGGTGCAATGCTGATATATAAACCTTCCTCTTGAATCACTCTATCTATTTAAAACAAACCGCATCAAAATCCGTTGCGTAGTTTTAAAGATCTAAGCATATATAGGGACAGACAGACAGACAGCGGGAAGCGACTTTGTTTTATACTATGTAGTGATGATATTCGCAAAAAAGATGAACAACATTTCATAAAAACGTTTGATCAGCTGATTCATATTCATATTACAGACTATTTATTAAATTGTGGTAGCTCTGTCCTCGTATAGAATTGGATTCTTTTTCATGATAAAATTGACGACTCACTTTTAGTGATAAGGCCGCCTTTTGTACCCGTTTCTTGTTCGTGTATGTTGTTGTTGTTTTTTGTTTATTTTGGTGAAATGAAATGAAATCATTTATTTGAAAGACTTTTGGTGGTACTTAGGATGTTAGTAAAAAGTTCTCGCAGAGACAACAAAAATCTGCCGTGATGGTGTATAAATATTTTGTTAAGAAGCTACAGGCTTCTTACATTTTACATTAATTATTCAATAACAAATTTGGTTCAATAAAGAGAACAGTACATAGACAAGACAATTATTTACGTGCAATCTACAAAAGAAAATCACCATTTTGCATGCAGTTTACATAAAAAATATTCTCGATTAATTAAATTTATTAGTAGATTAGTAGATTTAAATCTGACGAAATAAATGTTTATAATACCTAACCTCAATAGAATCATTGACTGTGATCGAGAAACTCATCTACGGAATAAAATAAAATGGTGTGCAAATAAAGAATACGAGCGTTAACCCGCGACTTTGTCCGCACAAATTATATACCAGATTTTAAGTCAGATCATAAGCTATCAAACAAAAAAAGTTTCATCAAAATCGGTTCAGTAGTTTTTGCGTGATACTCGTTCAAACGAATAAACACACAAACAAACACCCAAACAAACACACAAACAAACAGACAGACAAAAAATCCAAAAATTTGTGAAATGGAATCAGGGACACCTATAAACCATATCGTAACTTTTTTTTGTTAATCTCTTCAATGTACAAACAAGCTTCCTGTTACAGTTTTATAATAAAGAATATTTATCTTATCTTGACTCTACGTAGCATTGCCTTGTCTACAGCCTTCGATCAAAGTCAAATGAATTAATTTAAAATTTTTTTTAGGTCGATGGCTGTTTGATGGCTAAAATATCTCATCATCATCAGCCCATAAACGTCCCACTGCAGGGCACAGGCCTACCCTCAGGAAGGGTGTATGGGCATTAGTCCACCACGCGTGCCCAATGCGGATTGGTAGACTTCACATACACGTCAGAATTCCTTCTCCAATGTATGCAGGTTTCCTCCCGATGTTTTCCTTCAACGCTTGAGAGTAGTCGGTATAATATCTGCCTATCACATTTTACGCGATTGGTCGAGACATAAAAGTAGAAAAACAAAATTTTAACAAAAAATTAAAACCGTCTTCAGAAAAACTAAAAAGTTAAAAATAATATTGCAGCTGATGACTTTTTCGTTCGCATCAATTCTATTGAAGGCGGTTTTAATTTTTTGTTAAAATTTTGTTTATTTCACAATTTTCAGTGGTGAATTCATTAGTTCAATTTAATAGTAGTGCTTTAAATTAACAAACGCACTAGCCGGCACTACGATTTTCAAAGGTTCCCCTCGATTTCTCTGGGATGCCATCATCAGATCCTGGTTTCCTTATCATGGTACCACCGTTGGAATAGCTTCTTTCCAACAAAAAAAGAATCATCAAATCGGTTCATAAACGACGAAGTTATCCGCGGACACACATAAAAAAAAAATGTATATACCTATATATATCTATACTATTATAAAACTGTAAAAGGAAGTTTGTCTGTACATTGAAGATATTAACAAAAAAAAAGTTACGATATGGTTTTTAGGTGTCCCTGATTCCATTTCACCAATTTTTGGATTTTTTGTCTGTCTGTTTGTTTGTGTGTGTTTTTTTTTTTGGGTGTTTGAACGAGTATCACGCAAAAACTACTGAACCGATTTTGATGAAACTTTTTTTGTTTGATAGCTTATGATCTGACTTAAAATCTGGTATATAATTTGTGCGGATGAAGTCGCGGGTTAACGCTCGTATATATATATATATATATATATATATATATACGGTCGAATTGAGAAACCTCCTCCTTTTTTGAAGTCGGTTAAAAATCAAACATCATTTACACAAAATACCTAAGCATTCTATACAAACTCTTTTACAATTCAACCCCAAAACAAAAAAAAAACAAAAACGCCACAGTATGTACTAAAGGCTCGTTAGTAATTTAGCGGATGTCCTACTTTCAGGGCGTATCCGACCTGCCCTGAACTGTCGATGCTTTTAGCACCACGACCTTTGTTATGCCAATAGGCCTACACATAATTTAGTGCTTGTTTTATCTAAGGTATGTACCCATAACCTTTTGTTTTTGTGCCTTTTAGTTTAACTATAAATATTATTGATTTTAATCATGTTACAGCCATGTTCTGCTATTTCGAATCAAATTAAAGATTGAAATATTGAAAATGAAAATTGAAAAAAAAAGAGAAAAGAGAGAGAAAATAAAAAAAAATGTATTAAAATATATTAAAAAATTAATTTAAATTAATTTGAGTTTGAAAATTTCGTTCTCTGGGTAGTGGGCTCGGTGGCGAAATTGGATAACGCAGTTCCCCTGTTAGGAGAGTGCGGGTTCAAGTCCCGCCCGAGACAAATTTTTCAATCTTTAACTTGATTTAACTATAAATAGTTGATTAATTATTGTGGTTGGATGTGTTGATGTTATTTTCAACCGTGAGTGTTAAAGTGACTAAGGGAAATAGTTTCGTTTGCAGTAGCTTTTCAGAAGGCTATTTCATATACAGGATGTTAGGGTAAACAGTGGCATTACTTTAAGGGGTTGTCGTACCCATGATACTGAAAAACGTTCCCTAAGAAAACTAAGGTAATTCGTAAAAAAAATTTTGTACTTTCCATACTAAATGCAGTCTGCTGATCGAACGTATGTATGAAAAGTCGAAAACAAAAATTGGGAATTTCCTATAGATTTCTCGGGAAAGTTGTTCAGTCTCATGGGTACAATCACCCCTTAAAGTGGTGCAACTGTTTACCCTAACACCCTGTATAAAAATAAAAGCGGCGTACTGAAACAAACTGCAGTATAATATTAACAAAAAACAAAAATAAAAGTACTACGCCGTAATAACGTTTTTTTTTACTACGACGTAGCATCGTAGCCACGTCGTAGCGCCCGTAGAGTACACCTGTTATGCGACGGTGATTTAATTGTCTTTTTAATTATACCTAAAACATTAAAAATGCTTTCTTCTAACTACACTTAGGTATTTTATCATCTATCTATATCTAAACTATACTATTATGAAACTGTAAATTTAAAAATGAAGTTTGTTTGTTTGTTTGATCGAGCATCACGCGAAAACTACTGAACCGATTTTGATGATACTTTTTTTGTTTAATATTGTTCGGACAAATGCCCCGGGCGGCACTTTACTAGGTGCGGCAAATTAGGGAAAATATAATTGTTTGAGCTCTGTCTATAACCAATTCGTAGAGCAGAGAAAAGTCGAGCTCGCTTCGCTCGTTCTAAGTAGGTATTTATTAACTAGACACATAATCTTAAAGAGTTCTGACTTCTGACCACAGCTAAGACGTGGTGCTAAAAATGTCGAGCTTACTTCGCTGAATCCATAGCTTTTACTTAGGTTACTTAGTACATGTTTTGTATGCATAAAGCTCTGGCTCCAACCGATTCGTATTGAAGAGAAAATGTGAGGTCGCTTCGATCGCTCTAAGTTTTTATTCATACATGTATAAACTAAAAGATGACTGTCCACAACATTTTTGTTAAAAAATTTTCGAGCTCGCTGCGCTCGCTTATTTTTTATATAGCTTTTCATAAGGGGCGGCAGAAACCCACGCTACGCCACTGGTCAGACCATCAAACTGATAAACTTACACTACGATGGCAACATCGAAATCGGGAATAAAACTATGTGTTGTTCCATAGAAAACTTCAATACCTACTCGAGCAAATAATAATTGACACATTTTTTTCATGATCTCGATTTTGGCTCTATAGTGAAAGTTGTTCAATTTGATGGTCTGAACTGTAGAACTTCCTTTATTACGTAATGCATTTAAATTTACATCCTGTATATTTAGATATTTATGAACATGAGTTCTTTATTGAGAATTATTGTTCTTCATCTGCATCTCGAAGTCAATATTACTTAGATAAGTTATATGAAAACCACATTTTAATTTCATATTAACACGTTCCGGGACAGTGACCGGCTATAGCAGTGATAACAATAAAAGTTCTATTGTGTCTCGTTCACCGCCCCGGAACGTGTTAATCGATTCTTTAATGGTTGAGGCGTGGAACAAACACTTTTATGATATAAGTTAGAATGGTTAAAAAAACAGGCCAAGCTACCTGAGAAGGAAAATTATCTGAAGACTTGACTGCCGCCGAAGAGATATAGACGACGCGACGCGATAAACTTCCACGGCGAGACGGAATTGATAGCTTTTATGTCGATCGAGATTCAAGACAGAGTCAAAAGACTCTTGTAAAGAACATGCCGCAAAATGGATCTGACTGTTCAAACTTCAATAATAAGCTGGTTAGCTTAGTAGATTTCACTATGGTGACAATACAGAGAAAAAATATAAAAAATTTGCTTTTACATACAAAACTGCAGTACCAACCTATTCGACCTATCTAATATTTGTATGATGAATATGAATATTTGTACCCGAGTCATGTATATAAGGTCTAACAAAATTAGGTGAAACTATTTTAAGGGGATGATCAGACCATCAAACTGAACAACTTTCTCTATGGGATCAATATCGAAATCGCGAGAAAAAAATCAGCTGCTCCGTACAAACGTACTCGACCGTTATCGTTATTGTTAAATAGTAAGTTTAACAATAAAAAAATCATTTTTTCTTGGTCTTTCTTTAATTTAAGATACTATGTTGTTTAAAAGAAATTGATCCTTATGAATGACTCTTTCGGTTGGTATCATAAAATACAGGATGTTTTTTTTTCACGTTTCACCGGTTCGATTCCCGGCTCAAGCAGATGATTTTTCAAAAATCATTAAGTGCAGTTTTAATTAAATTTGAAAATAAAGGAATGTTTCCTTTCAGTAAAATTTGCCATCATAAATATTAAGGGTACTTTCCTTCCAACCACGGCTTTTTTTTCCACCCTCCATAGGCTACGAAAATTACTAGTCTCCCAACCACTCCCATCAACAAATAATGACCCCTAATAACAGCCTTGAGAAAAAAATACGTCCAATTCAAACTTGATTGATGTTATTTACATTATCTCTTTGCGTGTCCACAAGTATCCGTTTAACCCAAGTAGACCGTTTGTCGAAACTCTTATACCTGTTCAATAAAGACGAAATCAGCTTGATTTAGGGGACTTCATGGTGAACAGACAATAGGGTTGTTTTGGTTCAAGATTGTTTTCACTAATCGTTTCCGACGATTAACCTCATTTCATGGAAATGTCGCGTCCATCGTTTGGCTTACACCTTTTCAATATTTTTTTTGAAGTAATTTATTATATTCAAAATACCGTGGAATCGAATGTACAACGAAATATAGGTAGACAAATAATAATAAATATGCTATGGGACTTTAATATAGATATAGTCCAGTCATTTGGGAGTTTTACTTCAAAAGTTCCCCAGGATTTTTGGAAATTGGTAAAATGTGAAAATTCTATAAGAATAATTCGAAATCTATAAAAATATAAATTCTTAAAACTACTACTGAATTAGTGCCAAAGTTTTTTTCTTCGACTGTAATATTCTTTTCTGAGCAAGAAGTAGAAAATGTTATTTTCTGTGAGTGCATCTATAGAAGGCAATTTGAGTTCATTTAACCGAGCAAGGCAAATCGGTACTCACGAGTGGATCGAGTAAGTGAAGTGAAAAAATAAGTGGTTGAACTTTGCATTCAAGCTAAAAATAATTAGCTTAGGTAAGTGATTCCTTATATTTTTTGCTTACTCTTTCATAATGGAGGCAGTTCATAATGGAATGTTAGTCCCGACATTGATGTATGGAACTGAATCTTGGGTATGGCAGAAGATGCATGAAAGTAAGATTAACGCAGTGGAAATGCGCTCATTGAGAAGTATGTGTGGTGTGACTGTGATTGACAAATTGAAGAATAGTTTCATTAGAGAACGTTGTGGTCTGAAAGAGGATGTAATGAGAAAAATAGAGAAAGGTATGTTGAAATGGTTTGCTCATGTGGAAAGAATGGATGAGAGCAGATTGACGAGGGCAATCTATAAGGCAAGCGCAAGTGGAAATGTTGGAAGGGGACGGCCTATATATATACGAACCAAATTGGCGACGTGCTTAAAAAGGGCCAGGTCAGATCTACCCGAAACCGACGAGCATGAATGTGGAGGAAGCTAGAGAGTAGGTATGTCAGGATCGTAGCAGGTGGCGTTTCGTTGTCTCTGCCTACCCCAATGGGCGACAGGCGTGAGAATATTTATGTATGTATACTCTTTCTTGTATTGGTTGAATGTAGGTAAATAGCAAAAGTCCCATTTATAATTACTTCCCATCCCTCCTAACAAAACTCCGTAAAATGACTGGACTATATTCATTGACGTAGAATACTATGGACGCCGGGTCTAGTACAAAATTCTCGAAAAAAGTGTCCTAGACTCAATTACACAAACCTAAGTACGTGTAGTAATATAAACCAACTAAAAACATTGAAAATACTGAAATTCTTTTCCATCTCACTCCCCCATCGTAGTCGGCGAAGACTGTCGCTTAATTGGTTCCCTTTTAACGTTTTGGTGCTCTTTTGGTTCGGACCCTACGTCCAGTAGTTGGTAAGGCAATGGCTATGCTGTAAACCTTATATGGACTATTATGCAAATATTTGCCAAATCGCCAGCCGTTCTCAAGTGATGCGCTTGCCATCGAACTGCATTTAATTTTTATTTATACTAACCAGGGTGTAAACTTATACGTTACATACCTACTTTAGGTTTAGGGGATACTTCAGAGTTCAGATCATCAAACTGAACAACTTTTACTATGAAACTAACTGTGAAACGGGAAAAAAATCTACTGTTTTATACATTTTGGTGGAGAAGCTATACTACATTTCTATTGAACGACACATTTTTTTCAAGATGAAACACCACCAAAATGCTTGAAAAAAGGCCTACTATTTATTATGCAGGGTGTAAATGACAGCCTAGCAAATACTGAAACGGTGAACTCAGACCATCAAACTGAACAACTTTCACTATGGAGCCTACCTCAGGAAACGCGAAAGAAAATCAGCTGTCCCATACAAAACTGCTGTACCTACCTATCAGACTAAAATGTATGGGACAGCTGATTTTTTTTCCGCGTTTCCTGAGGTAGGCTCCATAGTGAAAGTTGTTCAGTTTGATGGTCTGAGTTCACCGTTTCAGTATTTGCTAGGCTGTCAGACGTAGTCGTAGTAGACTTACACCCTGTATTACAGCTGAACTTCGTAACATAGGTAGTTAAAAATATCTCATAAATAAACAGAACAAAATTAGATGACGTTAGCATGTCGCGTGCACAGAAAAAATAGAAAAAAAACGTGGAATAAACAATTTGCTAGCCATTGCAATGGAGGCCGCCAATGACAGTTTATTTTTCATCCACTCATTTTATTTTTATCCATCAATGCCAGGTGCATGTTGATGTTTAGCCATGAACCTTTTGTTTAACATATACTTATAGATTTTATTTTTCCAATACCTAATTTTAACATTTTTTTTTATTACTGTTTTGATATTGGAGAGGGGTAGGTATACGAAGCTTGGTGCAGATATTCAGGATGTATTTATTAACGAAACGAGTTGTGGATCTGAGTGATGTATTTTCTTTGACGAAGCCTATGGTGGATGTGAGTGATGTGTATACCTATGACGAAGCCTATTGTGGATGTGAGTGATGTGTATACCTATGACGAAGCCTATTGTGGATGTGAGTGATGTGTATACCTATGACGAAGCCTATTGTGGATGTGAGTGATGTGTATACCTATGACGAAGCCTATTGTGGATGTGAGTGATGTGTATACCTATGACGAAGCCTATTGTGGATGTGAGTGATGTGTATACCTATGACGAAGCCTATTGTGGATGTGAGTGGTGTGTATACCTATGACGAAGCCTACTGTGGATGTGAGTGATGTGTATACCTATGACGAAGCCTATTGTGGATGAGTGATGTGTATACCTATGACAAAGCCTATTGTGGATGTGAGTGATGTGTATACCTATGACGAAGACTGTTGTGGATGCGCAATTTAAATTAATGAAAAGTATTTTAACAAATGAAAGCATTAAAAATATGAGTTACTAAGGTGCGATAAGTGTTATGTCATGCTATGCTCTTTTTTCGCCTCACCACATTCATACCTCTTTTCATACACTTTCGTTACTTGAGAATGCTACGCACTGTCTTGTCCTTTTCGGAGTAGTTCATTAATATTCATGTCTGCAATATTGCATTTAATGTGTTGTATTGCAAATAATACCATTTTTTAAGTCTGTCCATAAGCTATAAGTTAAAAACAAAAAGATTCATCAAAATCGATCCAGTAGTTATTGCATAAGATACTCGAACAAACTAATAGACAAAAATAAAAAAATCTGTCATTTGGAGCTTTTATTTCTAAACGCTACGTACATCGTAACATATCTTCTTTAAATATCTTCAATGTTAGGTACATTGAAGATATTTACAGACAATGTCGGTATAATATAGTGAAGACAGAAGATTGAATTCAACCTTTCTTCTTTCCGCACCGCAGTAAGGGTAGAATGTTTGATCAAGGTAAAATCTATTTAACTTAAGGGGGCGAAGTATTAACAAGGACAAACTTAATTCTTTAGCTTTAAGGTGGTTTCAGTCCATACAAACGTTTGACGCACAACACGCGTAGACGGCATTAATAAAAACAATATTTTATATATGGAAAAATAGTTTAGAAAATTTAGTTGCCGCGTAATAAATAACATTTGCAATTTATAATATAATTACGAAGATATAAAGCTTTTAAAATTTTGTATGAAAAATTTCAAAGCCATATCTTCGTAATTATTTTATAAATTGCAAATGTTATTTGTTACGCGGCATCTAGATTTTTTAAACTATTTTTGCATATATACAAAGTCACTTATATTAATACCGTCTACGCGTATTGTGCGTCAAAGTTTTGTATAAAATTGACCCCTCTGCAACCGCCCTTAAGTTGAAACTCTAGTATTTGATTGAAATCCTAATTAGTCGAAATTGTAGCATGTAGGTTAAAATCACTATGTTCTCCTTCAACGAAAAGCCATGGTACATAGGTTCTTAAAAACTCAATTGGTTCGAGATATACAGGGTAAATTTTATATCACTGCGGATAACTTCAGCATGTATTCTACTCATCAAACTGAACAACTTTCACTACGGAGCCACCTTCGAAATCGCGAAAAAAAATCAGCTGTCCTATACATTTGACTCGAATAGGTACTGCAGTTTTGTATGGGACAGCTGGTTTTTTTTTCGCGATTTCTAAGTTGGCTCTATAGTGAAAGTTGTTCAATTTGATGAGTAGAACATTATAAGAGGGGTTAGAAATGCAAAGTAGCGCTTTTGTTTCGGAGACGGCTGTCGCCACTTGTCTTTCCGCTCACGCTGCTACAATTACTGCCCTTACTAATTATTGCCCTCACTACATATGTTTTTAAAGTGTTTCGCGGCATACTTAATAACCCGCAAATACTAGAAAGTATTGGACTGCGCGTCCCCAATACGAGAATGCGTAGAGGCCCCCGAGATCAGGTGTTTGTGATACCAAAGTGCAGGACCAATATATTAAAGTACGCTCCATTAACCACAGCACTCAGAATACTAAACGCGATATCTAAAGAGGTAGATATATTCCAGTGTTTATTGACAAAATTCACAGAGGCCGCTTTAGATTATTTAAGTAAAGGCAAGTTAATTAATAAGTAATTATATTATCAATTTGGGTGTAAACCTGTAAAGATAATGTATTTGTATTTTGTAGTTTAAATAAATAAATAAATAAAATTACTCATGCCCTCTCGCTCTCACCACGCTGCGTGCCTTATGGTGTTATGCAAATCATTGCATAACCTGTTGCGACACGTTCCCACTTACTTTACATTTCTAACCCCTCTTATAATGTTCTGTAATAATAACGCATTATAGTAAACCCTGTAAAGTTTTTAAACGATGCAATTTCCATAAAACTAGCACAGAAACGTTTCATCTCTTCGCCTTAAGAGGTGACTCAGCATCAGATGTTGAACGTTATTCCAGTCTTTTCATAAAAAGAAAGTAAAAGGAAAAGCTCCGCTTCAATAGTTTTATTTGTTTCTCTAAACCGTGTTGATAACAATTGAATGAAATGAAACTTTCAACACACAATGAATATCCTTCCACTGAAATGGTTTTCAGACATTTGGTGTTTTTTAGGGTTCCGTACCCAAAGGGTGAAAACTAGACCATATTCTTAAGTCCGTCTATCTGTCTGTCTGTCCTGCCTATTTAGGGCTGTAACTTTTGAACCTTAATAGCTAGACAGTTGAAATTTTCACAGAATGTGCGTTATTATGGGAGTTTCGCTAAAAATAATTAAAATTACAAAAAGTTAAGTGGGGCTGGGGTCCTCATACAAGAAATTAGTTTTTATCAAAGCTTTTTCTTCTCGCTCTATAGTAAAAATGATAATACATACAAGCGTCAAACTTGTTGTGATTATAGAGTGAACTCTACAGTATAACAAAAAATATTAAAAACCGGCCAAGTGTGAGTCGGTCTCGCGCTAAAGGACCCGGAGAAAACAAAACTTTTTAGTCAGTTAATATGTTGTGTGTTGGGGTGGTACGGAACCCTCGGTGCGCGATTAGCCCGACTCGCACTTGACCGGTTTTTATTTTTTCTTTGTCCTGTAACCTACATCTTAAAATACCTCCTTTCTGAGGATGGAATAAATAGTCAAATGGTTTTAAAAACATGGCTATGAACTGTTCGGAAAATGCCATAGCTTTTAAAAAAAGCCCCGAAACAAGTTAATCCTTTTATTAAGCTTACCACTTACATTAGTGAGCGATGATAGCCCATAAGGAAGAGAGCTAGCGCCTCAATCACGAGGCCGCGGTTCGATTCCTGGCATGTACCACTAAATTCTTCGGAATTTATGTACGGATGTATTTATCATTTACTAGCTCGGCGGTTTAGGAAAACATCGTGAGGAAACCTGCATTCCCGTGAATGAAAAGAAAATACCATAAGTTCGGAGGTATGCGTAAGATATGGGTGAGCTTGGGGCGAACACAAAAGACCAGCGATGGTCGCAGTGTTACATAACGACCCTTGCTTGCAATAGCCCAACCACAAATAATAATACATTAGTTAATATAAATATAGTAGCTTTTACGCCAAAATGAGTCCTTAGGAGTACCTAGGTTCGAGTATATTATAGGTATTCGTTCTTGCTAGGAGTGCTGTATGAAAGCCGATACAAAAATTTTAGTTAAAGTCGTATAAGGCCTACATTTATAGGACTATTTTGACTTATAAAAGTTATATTACGGTAATTTCGACATATACTGGTGCTTTATGCGTCTGATGTTCGACTATACGACACCTATACGACCAAATTGTTAGTTGGGATAGGTACTCGTTGCTACTAGGAGTGCTGTATGAAAGCCGATACTAAAATTTTAGATAAACCATAATAATAGTTACTATTTTAACTATTCTTGTGATCAAATTACTGTAGTACCTGTCTACTGGTGGCACATGAGTAAATACCCCACAGAGAAAGCTTCGACGCAACACAATCGCGCTAGTGGACAATCTATGGGAGACATCGGGCGAGCGCATCACGTGATCATTTTCTACGCCCCTGGCCCCAGAGACAAAAAGTTTTAGGAGCGCACAAAATGATCATACGCTCGCCCAATGTCTCTCATAGATTGTCCACTAGCGCGATTGTGTCGAAGCTTTCTCTGTGTGGTATTTACTCAAGTGACAAATATACTGTTAAACTAAATAGTACTCTGTGGTTAAACACAAATAGACCGGTAGCAGAAACCTATAACGATTGAACCTATTGCAGTAAAAAAAGTGATTTTCATAAAATAAATCGCAAAGGTTTGCATGTCAAACATAACCTCTTGAAACAATTTGAATTTTATTATATAACGAGCGTTAACCCGCGACTTCGTCCGCACAAATTATATACCAGATTTTAAGTCAGATCATAAGCTATCAAACAAAAAAGTTTCATCAAAATCGGTTCAGTAGTTTTTGCGTGATACTCGTTCAAACAAACAAACAAACACCCAAACAAACACACAAACAAACAGACAGACATAAAACCCAAAAATTGGTGAAATGGAATCAGGGACACCTAAAAACCATATCGTATCTTTTTTTTGTTAATATCTTCAATGTACAGACAAACTTCCTGTTACAGTTTTATAATCTACGAGCGTTAACCCGCGACTTCGTCCGCACAAATTATATACCAGATTTTAAGTCAGATCATAAGCTATCAAACAAAAAAGTTTCATCAAAATCGGTTCATTAGTTTTTGCGTGATACTCGTTCAAACAAACAAACAGACTGACAAAAAATCCAAAAATTGGTGAAATGGAATCAGGATCACCTAAAAACCACATCGTAACTTTTTTTTTGTTAATATCTTCAATGTACAGACAAACTTCCTGTTACAGTTTTATAATCTTTGGATTTTTAGTTTGCAGTTGTTTGTTTGTTTGTGTTTTTGTTTGTTTGAACGAGCATCACGCAAAAACTACTGAACCAATTTTGATGAAACTTTTTTGTTTGATAGCTTATGATCTGACTTAAAATCTGGTATATAATTTGTGCGGACAAAGTCGCGGGTTAACGCTCGTTTTATTATATAATTTGTCGAAACGATCAATAACATTTTTATACTTACGACCTATAACCTTTTCTTTTGTTTAAGGCATTTAGCTCACGCAAAATTGTGATTAGCTAGAACCTAGCTCCATCAATTTCATCGGGTTTCAAACGCAATGAATTGTAGCCATTCGTTGCTACGCAGACGCTACGGAATATCGTAGCGCTCGTAGCACATGCGATAAGCTACGAAATTATTAAACTAACAGCTTACAAAGATTTGCATCTTACTTACAGAGAAATTTTATTATTTCGTCGTTTTGTTTTGTTCGATACTTACTTATAAACGCCTTATGACCGATTCTAAGTTTTAAAAGTTATATAAAATACGAGCGTTAACCCGCGACTTCGTCCGCACAAATTATATACCAGATTTTAAGTCAGATTATAAGCTATCAAACAAAAAAAGTTTCATCAAAATCGGTTCAGTAGTTTTTGCGTGATACTCGTTCAAACAAACAAACAGAAAGACAAAAAATCCAAAAATTGGTGAAATGGAATCAGGGACACCTAAAAACCATATCGTAACTTTATTTTTGTTAATATCTTCAATGTACAGACAAACTTCCTGTTACAGCTTTATAATAGTATAGATTGGTTTACAAAAATACGTTAGACTTTTTTTTTCAATTTTTTTTTACATATTTTTTTTATCTTTGTTCATGTTTTTATTTCTTGATAGAATATTATTCCTATTATGTTTGTGTCGTTGTTGTCTAAGTCCGGAAGCTTTTGTTTGGGATCAGAACAATTTGTGCTTTATTATTTTTATATAAGGTCTAACAAAATTAGGTGAAACTATTTTAAGGGGTTGATCAGACCATCAAACTGAACAACTTTCTCTATGGGACCAATATTGAAATCGCGAAAAAAAATCAACTGTCCCATACATTTAGGTCGAGTTGGTTTGTATGGAACAGCTGATTTTTTTTTCGCGATATATATATTGGTCCCATAGAGAAAGTTGTTCAGTTTGATGGTCTGATCACCCCCTTAAAATAGTTTCACCTTATTTTGTTAGACCTTATATATAAGGTTAAGATTGAATGAAAATTATCACAAGTGCACTGGACTACCATTATTAAGTCCTTCGTACATAAAAACAAAGTTTTTGCTTTCTGGTACGGAATACCGATAGCGCGAGTATAGCTTGTATTTGACCAGTTTTTATACATTTATCAAAAACTTTGGGGACCTCAATTCTTTATCTAAACTATTATAAAACTGTAACAGGAAGTTTGTCCGTACATTGAAGATATTAACAAAAAAAGTTACGATATGGTTTTTAGGTATCCCTGATTCCATATCATCAATTTTTGGATGTTTTGTCTGTCTGTTTGTTTGTTTGTGTGTTTGTTTGTGTTTGTATGTTTGTTTGAACGAGCATCACGCAAAAACTACTGAACCGATTTTGATGAAATCGAAATTGTTTGATAGCTTATGATCTGACTCAAAATCTGGTATATAATTTGTGCGGACAAAGTCGCGGGTTAACGCTCGTATAGGTATTTTTAAAGAGGATGATTGATCTAAACCCTTTCTCTACGGACTAACATCGAAGTTGCGAAAAAAAACGTTTCCATACAAAACTGGAAACATACTTGACTTTGACTTACCTAAATGTATGGGACAGCAGATTTGTTCTTTGCGATTTCTATGTTATTTATATCGAGTAAGTTGTACAGTTTGACTGTCTTAAAACCCGTCAGCATATTAAGTAGGTACCTATCCTGTATTTTAAACCTTTCGTAAAGATTTTTTTTAAACTAACCAATTATATCCATTGGACTGTTTCCAATCGAAATAATGAAACTGTTCACGTAAATCGATGAAATTTTCATTAACACTAACATGAAAAAGGTATTGTGTGCCTAATTGGGTACGGCAAACGTGTAATAGAGGAGATTTCTATCAAGCTCGCTCGATTTACAATGCGTCAGGCACGTTATATCATTTCCTTTCAAGTCTTCTATACAGATCTGACGCTGATGCCTTTGATCATACCTTTTATGATTCTTATCGAAATTTTAATAGAGAATAATAAATTATATACCTAATCGTTCTATCTCAAAGGAATTAAATGATTTTACGTATTCTCTGTGACCTTTTGAATTGAATAAATAAACAATATCTTGAAGTTCACCGTCAGTTGCAGAAACGCTCATTCGAGTTAATCCTCTATTAAATCTCTTGCTAGCTTTTACTACGTCAACAAGACAAAAAGTGACACCAAGAGATTTAACGGAGGATTAACTCTAATGAGCGTTTCTGCAACTGAGTGTTAGTGTCGTAAAATCAAATTAACTAAACTCATAAAAGTGAGTATTATGTTATTAGAATGAAAATTCATAATCACTGATCGGCACAAGTCGGCTTGGGCGCGGATTAATCCGTTCACCTTCTCACGAATGACGAGGCTACTTTCCACTAGATCACCACGACTTATATGGATATACAGGGTGAAAAAGATATTATTGGCATCCTTTTAAATTAAGAGTCTACCCATCAAACTGAACAACTTTTACTATGGGAGCAAACCGATCGGAGCAAAAAAATATCAGCTTATCCTTACTAAACTGCCGTGCCTACTTGACTCAAATCTATGCAACAGCAGATTTTTTTTTGCTCTGATCAATTTGCTCCCATAGTAAGAGTTGTTCAGCTTGATGGGTAGACTCTTAGTTTAAAAGGATGCCAATGATATCAATTGTATATGTATGGAGTAGATAGGTATACAATATACAGGGTGTTACAAGAATACAAATAAACATTTAAGAGGGTGGTTAAAACCATCAAACTGAACAATTTTCACTATGGGACCAATATCGAAATCGCGAGAAAAAAATTGGATGTTCCATCATCATCATCATATCAGCCGATAGACGTCCTCTGTTGGACATAGGCCTCCCCCAAAATGAGGAGATTTGCCATAATCGCCATGATGCGATGCGTTTGCGATGTTCCATACTAAACTAAAGATCTACTCGAGCTAAATGTATGGGACAAAAGATTTTTTTTTTCGCGATTTCAATATTGGTCCCTTGGATAAGTTATATGTCAAGTCGAAGCTACAAAAACGTAGAAAAAAATTGTAACCAGTATTGGCCTCTTAACCCTATCCATATACACGCACACAGACATAATTAGTATGGCGCCTCACGCACGCTAACCTAAGAAAGTTGGCCCCTTTTGTTTTATACGGTAGAAGCATGAGGCTCTTTCAAGACATATACTTTTTCTAAGGTTGGTCCTATAGTGAAAGTTGTTCAGTTTCTTGGTCTAAACCACCCCCTTAAAAGTTTTCAAATTTTATTTTTACTTCTGTAGATATATCACGTGTTAGTGGCGCTTCCTAACGGACGGTGGCAGCCCTCATTCCGCCCCCTTATCTTATCTCTGTAAATTGAACAATGTCGTGCTCAAAGTTCAAAATAGTTTAAACACAATGCCAGTCGACATTCAACTAACTTCAATAGCTTTCAAGTTCTTATCAATTTCAAGCTATCGAGACATTACCTATGACTGTGTTCACTAGAAATTTCCAACTTTGAAATATGACGTGTTGAGTTCAGTTACAGTTTTGCTCTGAAGCGTTGTATGCAACAAACTAAGGGTATTCGTTAGGAAACGCGGCTGATATAAAGTAAACATTGCTACCCTTACGTAAGAAAGGCTCTCATACATACATACATACATACATAAGCTCACGCCATTGTTCCATGGGGGTAGGCAGAGACCACGGACCGCCACACGCTACGACTCTGACACACCTCTTTAACCTCATTGACATTCATACATCTTTTCATGCACTTCCGTCGAAAGAGGGTGCTACGCACCCTAGGCCAGGCTCTTCTCGTGCCTAAATCAAAAGACAATGCGGGTTTTGTATATATATTCATTACGTTTACTTCAAGCCTTTATATCTCCGTTCGAACTGAGTTCAGAGATATACTTGTCATACAAATTTTGTTTATATCTTTATTCTGAACTATATAATATTGAAGTTTGATTGATGGCTGCCCTAAAAAATAGGCGAAATGCAAAAAGGCGCCAGTTTTAAGCATTGGCTTTTGTGTATTGATAAAAAGTTCTTAGTTTTATAGATAAGTTACAAAACCATTTAATGTGTTGATTTTATTTAAACTAAGTAGATACTTTACATCTTAAAACCCAACCTATTTGAACCTTCCTGTAACTGCTCTCTTAATATTGTTACCAATAAAGCTACATTTGTGTAAAAAATTCGCGAGACAACTTGCCTGATGAGTCTGATGACGTCGCACGATGTTTGGCAACATCTTTCGTTGTTCCGGACAACCTATTTTACGGAACAAAATGATGCTTATTGAAAAACTAGCTAAATTACAGCAAATTCCTTACCTCCTTTAATCTTCTTCTTATCGTGTGGGCAGAGCCCTGGTGTCAGAATTTTTTCAGACCGCCTTACGGCCTCTGACGTGGCCTCCTATAATGAAATGGGGATTGATCTCGTGAATAAAACTGCGTTGGTTGAATTTAAATAATTTATTTAGCTGTAACCGACATTACAGTTTCAGAGGTCGAACTGCGAGAGGGCGAACAACTTTGCCGCAATAAAAAATATATAAATTTTCAATCGGATACACTACACCACAGTTTGTTTTATTAAACAGGTAATAAGTCTTACTCATGAACTCTAACGTACATATGTGTGATTTTATTTGATCAATAATAATGACAATAAAAATATAAGTACCTGGGTAAATTATAGTCAGGGCTTTGGTCCTGCCTGGCCTCCTCCCTCTCACTAGATACGGTGGGTGAAAGGGAGTGCACAATATTCTCCCAGGCAGTCCCGGTGCATGTTAATGTCTAGATTCTATTTGAACAACAATTTACATTTACATAGACAACTCCCCTTGACTTAGGGGCTTCATGAACTATTTGAAAAAGTGTCGAATCGCGTCGTCGAGACATTTTTTGTGCCAAGAAGCGAGATAGTCCCTAAGACCATCCCTTTCGGAGTGATCAGTAGCTTTGCTACAACTACCAACCATCTTTTATTAACTAAATGTACGTAACACAACAAAACATTCCCAGGGATAGTTAAATGAACAAACGTTATCGCCAAACTTAAATTACTTGTAGACTTCAAAATTACTCGCAAGTCGCTAGGGCACAAGTTAATTTACCGGCAAGGTATTTGCTTAATTTTGTTAGTACACACGTAACCATGGCAATGAGTGGACCGCTACAGCCAGTGTTTTCTCTACTAGTATTTACAACTTTGCAATTGACCTTGAGACCGATAACACCATAGGTGAGTTACCCTATAATATAAACTAATGTAACGTGAAAGCCGATAGGGTAAACTGTCACTGTCACCATTTCAGCCGCTTTGATTTTTAAGCGTAAACATTTTGACTTCGTAAACATTAATTTTGTATCTTTCTTTATAGATGTGCATAGAGTAGGTAACATACGTTTTTTCAAAGTTATACTTTTAGTGCTTTAGTAGAAACAGATCGTCTTTTTTCACGCCAAAGAAGTATAACTTTTTACGTGCGTAAATAAGTATACAAAATATTTTGGTTTATTTAATTTCGGGCATTGGCTCAATACTCCTGTAAATCTGGATCAACAACGCCTACCATTTCAGAAACTGTGAAGTCTCCAGCCCTGTGTTTTTTTTCACAATAGTGCTGTAATGTAAAGTGAACTAACTAACCTATCAATCTGTTAAATTAAAAGAAATGTCATCATAGAAAGCTTTTAGGTACTTTTATCTTTCTTGTGGTTGGTAAGACACAAAATAAAAAAATTGATACCTAATGAAATAAATACGGTGATTTTTACTAAAATCCATTCTATTCTACGATTTGTACAGCTGCATTTTTCTTGTACATTGAGGAAATTTTAAGCTCGCCACGGGAAACGGAAATGGTCGCGTGTCGGCCGCATGGCCCGCTAGTATTTTTAAATGAAGGCACATGACATGAACGTCTACCCTGTCTTGTATAAAAGCTTTATTCTCCAGCGATCTTTGATAACGACCTATGAATATGTAATAAATATTTCCTTCAATACAACGAAGTTTGACCTTTTTGAGAATTCCATTTACTTTTGTAAATTTCCCCGAGGAGCTTTCGAATAAAACCGTTTTATTGGCGTTTACTTTTCTTTCCACTTCTTGTCTTGGGATGTAAAGTATTCCTTTATATCTGAAACAAAAGTACCTACCTTATAATTTAAGATCAGTAGTAGGTAAAGATGAGGAATTGAATCTTAAGTTAAGATGGCGCGACGCGACGATATCAGTGAAGTTACGTACGTGACCAAAATATAAAAAAATTTGGTTAGCTACTTATACCACGGAATATATCTACAGGGTGAAATTGATATTGTCATTAAATTAGTTTGCTAAATATTCTAATGATATTCCGGTCTATTTTAGTCATCTATTCTAAACTATTATAAAACTGTAACAGGAAGTTTGTATGTACATTGAAGATATCAACAAAAAAAAGTTACGATATGGTTTTTAGGTGTCCCTGATTCCATATCAGCAATTTTTGGATTTTTTGTCTGTCTGTTTGTTTGTTTGTTCGAACGAGCATCACGCAAAAACTGCTGAACCGATTTTGATGAAACTTTTTTAGCTAATTTTCTGACTTAAAATCTGGTATATAATTTGTGCGGACAAAGTCGCGGGTTAACGCTAGTAAATGATAAAGTTATGTATCAGTAACCTTCGAAATAATGAGGTTACGACCTTAGAATAAGGTTGACAGTAGTGTTGACACCATGCAATGCGACTAGTATGGTAATCACTAATGGCAATTCCATGGAACTTATCAATTCAAATTGCATGGTTAGGTATAATTCCCCTTCGTAGATGATTATGATTGTTCAAGTATATCGTGTTTCGTGGTCTGAATCGGATAGTTGTAATAGAGACGGGTTGTAAAGTTGATATCGATTGTCTATCGTAGGTATTTACAAATCAACTTCGCTAATCGTAAAATTCTTTGTAAGTACACACGGCGACACATCAAGCTATACAAAACCAATATAATCTGGCCGCGCGACGATAACATTATTCGACCTACGCGCGGCCAGCTTATTTTGGTTTTGTGTAGCTTGATGTGTCGCCGTGTGTACAAAGAACGACTTTTGACGCGGTTGGTGTAATAGTTACCACTCTGGACTGCCTAACCAGGGTCCTGGGTTCGAATCCCGGTTCGGTCATGGATGTTTTATGTTCGTGCCGTTGTTGTATGGTTTCCATAATAAAAAAGCCTATAGTGCTTACTTGGGATCATTACAATGTATGTGCCTGTGAGCGTTATTTATTTATTTATTCATCATAAAATAATAATGATCACATCAGCCTATACAGGGTCCAAGTTAATATGCTGACAGTTTTTTTAAGAGGATGATCAGACCATCAAGCTGAACAACTTTCTCATTGGGAACAATATCAAAATCGCGAAAAAAAAATCTGCTGTCCCCATACATTTGGCTCGAGTAAGTTTGCAGTTTTGTATTGAAGAAGAGATTTTTTTTCGCGATTTCGATGTTGGTGCCATAGAGAAATTTGTTCAGTTTGACGGTCTGGTCATCCCCTTAAAAAAGAGTTAGCATATTAAGAAGGACCTATATACGTCCTACTTGCAGGGCATATGCCTACCCTCAGAGGGTGTATGGGTCCACCACGCGTGCCCAATACGGATTGGTAGACTTCAAATACGCATCGGAATTTCTTCTTCGGCGTATGCAGGTTTCGCCACGCTGTTTTCCTTCGCCGTTTGAGAGCAGTCGGTATTACATACATAAGTTAGAAATTCTCATTGGTACCTACATGGCATGTCGTCCGTGCGATTTCGAACCCGGACCTCAAGATGGCGTTTCCATATCTACCTCTCCGCAACGCACAACTCGTCATAACGCAGTTATAGGTACTTACTGTTTACATTTTCAATAGGCAGGTTGGAGGTAAGTACACATTTGTCGCGTTGTTGCGTTTGTCATGAATGATGAATGTTTTCACACACAAAGTAATATTATCATCATCATCATATACTCTGGCACCAGTCTCCACCCACAGACTATCCAATGTGAAATAGATTATAAATATGTATGTACCAAATAGTTTGTGGTGGTGAAAATAAAAACATTTTTTTTTTTATTTATTTTATATCAGCCGATAGACGTCCACTGCTGGACATAGGCCTCCCCCAAAATGGGGGGATTTGCCATAATCGCCACGCTTGGCAGACGGGTTGGCGATCGCAGTTGGATTGAATGTTTGTACTAAGAGGATGCTGCTGCCCATCCTCCGGTAGATCCCTTAGTCGCCTTTTACGACACCTACGGGAGGAAATGGGATGGTGCAATTCTTAGCCGACACCACACGGACAAAAAAGTAATATGAGACAGATTTAATATTATTCATATTAAACATTCTTCAGATTCCGTATTCGCTATTTTTAAATTTTCTCTTTTAGTATTTACTGCTAGGCCCGGTGGACGAGAATTTTGGGGTTCAAAACGTAAATTGACAGAGCTCTGGCCAAATTCTTATCGTAGTATCGATGCTATAGTGGCGTACAAAATTAAGTTTGCTTCGCTCGCTTCAGCTTTTCAATTTACTTTGGCATTGAAATGAATTTTCACGTAGATTACTACGTAGATTTAAGGCTGGGCCACACAGTGTGCGGCTGCAGGCCGGCAGTAGTTGTAAACTATGGAATAATATGCGAGGTGCCACACTGCGGCTACCGTTCCGCAGCCGCGCCGGACTGCATCTAGTGTTACACCTTTCCATAGTTTACAACTACTGCTGATGCCGGCCCGCAGCCGCCTGCAGCCGCACTCTGTGTGGCAGGCTTTATTGGTTTCCCGATTTACCTACTCACTTATATTGCATGCATGCCAGATTTCATTTTCATTGTGACAATTTGCACACTGCAAATGGAATTTTATAGAAACTTTTCTGGCCTCCTCGAAGGGGAATATACTTAGGTACGCTGCGCTGATATAAAGATATCTTTCGAAGCAAGTGGTTTATCAGGAAATCAAGTGAAACAATAAAAATCCTGATACTTAGATTAAAGGCATTGGGAATGTAATGGATATTTATTTACTAAGCACGAGTAGCACGCAAAGTTGACCTTTAGCTTTTAGGTAGGTACCTCGAGTCGAGCAAATGTAACGACTAATCCACATAATAAGTTATGTGGAGTTACATCATCATTGTCATTACCTAATACAACACTATTTTGAAAATGCGGGTGTGGATGGTGTGGTCTGTAGATCTACAACGTGTTAATAAATTAGCGCAAAACCTCTTACAACCCAACTGATTTATAACAAAACGAGCGTTAACCCGCGACTTTGTCCGCACAAATTATATACCAGATTTTAAGTCAGATCATAAGCTATCAAACAAAAGAAGTCGGTTCAGTAGTTTGTACGTGATGCTCGTTCAAACAAACAAACACACAAACACACAAACAAACAGACAGACAAAAAACCCAAAAATTGCTGATATGGAATCAGGGACACTTAAAAACCATATCGTAACTTTTTTTTTGTTAATATCTTCAATGTACAGACAAACTTATGTTACAGTTTTATAATAGTTTAGATTAGATAATTAGATTGAAACAATAATTTCATTATTTTGATAGTTAAAATTTAAAGTTATTGGCATTTTAAGTTTTGGGGCAAAAATGATTTGTTATCATTTCAGCAATTAATGAAAGCGCTAACGTACTTTGTAAGTAGGGTGAGTGTGTCCGTGCGGGGTTGACATCGGGGTCAGTAAATTTTAAATTTTACAAACAAATTATTTAACCACATAATCTATCCATCAAACTGAGCAACTTTTACTATGTGAGCAAACCAGTCAGAACAAAAAATAATCTGTTTTCCCATACATTTGAATCGAGTAGGTATTGAAGCTTAGTATGGGACAGCTGATGCTGATGGAAAAGTTGTTCAGTTTGATGTGTAGAGTATGTGGTTTAAAGGTTCATGATACTTTTCCTTACACCCTGTATAAGGTATGTATGTATTATAATAATGAAATATAAGTTAAGTACCTACCTTTAAGATAAACAAAAAATACATCGCGTTGCATTCTCCATTTAAAACTAATGCAGATTGTACGTACACACGGCGACACATCAAGCTATACAAAACCAAAATAAGCTGGGCCCGCGTAGGTGGAGTAAAGTCATAATCATAAGTAAAGTATATCGTCGCGCGGCCAGCTTATGTTGGTTTTGTATAGCTTGATGTGTCGCCGTGTGTACATTCTACTTTGTAATTCGAGTAATCCGTATTTAGTATTGTTTTATATATGAGTAGACATCGGAGCTTGAAATGACACTACCTATTTTATATTTCATTCCATCAAACAAAAACCGGCCAAGTGCGAGCCGGACTCTCGCACGGAGGGTTCCGTACTACCATACTATATTACCAAAAAATTGTGTTTTCTCCGTGATCTTTAGCGCAAACCCGACACACACTTGACTGGTGTTTATTATTTTTTGAGATACTGGTTGTCGACTTTGCACTATAATCATACTAAGTTTCACGCTTGTACCTTATGAACCATTACAATTTTTTCAATAGAGCGAAAAAAAGAAACATTGAGATAAACTAGTTTCTTGTAGTCCCCCATAATTTTTAACTTTTTGTTTATTTTATTATTTTTCATCGAATTCGATACAATGATACATAACTAATCTTTGAAATTTTCATCTTGCCACCTATTTACGGTTCAGAAGATAAAACCCTCCGAAGCTAGGACGGACAGACAGCGTAGGCTTATGAATATGGTCCCGTTTTCATCCCTTGGATACGGAACCCTAAAAACTACTTATTACAAAAACACATTACAAGAACATTGTGTTCGACAGCATTTGTTATTTAGAGACTAGTTTTCTAAGATAGGTAGTACCTATTATTGGAATATAGACTGTAAATGCAGGTGTATCATTATTTGTTCATGATTCGATTAAGCGGTCGTTGTGGTTGTGATCGCGCGGGTGTGGCATCACGCCATTTCGTGTTTTGACTGCCATTTGAAGTTGATACGAAAATACGTCAGTTTGTTGAAGTTCTGCACGGGAATTTGGTGAGATAACATTTCATATTTAATTAATTTTGCTTCTTATTCTACAGGGTGTTAGGGTAAACAGTTGCACTACTTTAATGTACCCTTGATACTGAACAACTTTCCCAAAGAAACGTATAGGAAATTCGCAAAATATTTTTTTCATACTAAATGCAATCGGCTGATAAGAATAAAAATATTTATTGTTTAAACTGTATAAAAAAAGATGTTACAATGAGGCATAATCAACAGTTTTGTCCGCAGCACTGCCGTACAACGTCGATCGAACGTTTGTAAGACAAGTAGATTTTTTTTGCGAATTTCCTATATGTTTCTTAGGGAAAGTTGATCAGTATCTTGGGTACAATTACCCCTTAAAGTAACGCATCTGTTTACCCTAACACCCTGTATAACAGGAGAGGATAGTTGCCTACCTAATCGACTAGGTATTTACTTTTAACTACAGAAGTCTGTGCTTTTACCATAAACTAAATATACTTACCTAAATACGCTTACTTAAATATATGCTTTTACCTATCGAATGTCATAGACCTACTTTACTCTTATAACAGAGTTCCGTGATTGACTGACTGACTGACAGACAACGCACAACCTAAACCGCTGAAGATAGAAACACTAAATTTGGAATATATATTCTACAGAGGATGTAGGGGTGCACTAAGAAGAATTTTTCGAAAATCTACCCCTAAAGGCGTAATCCACGCGGACGAAGTCGCGGGTCAAAAGCTCGCGATTCGCTGACTGAGTAAGTAACTATAAATTCCCTTTTTAAAAAGTTAGGTATTATTGTAGGTAGGTATCTTTGTATATATTGTAGGTAGGTGTCTCGGTATATAAAACTTATTGATAAGAGTAACTAACCTACTTTAGATAACTTTACATGTAAAGTGAACAGCGAGTCTAGTATTAAAAAAAATATGTACTTTGCCGCGTTCCCATTTCTCTTTCTTCTCTAATGGATTAGATTCGGTAGAACAGACGAGAGGATAAAAATCTAAACTAAAGTGGAATTGGTACGTCTAATGAACCTTGAATTGGTAGGTATCCTTTTGTCTTGATTAGACTTTTGGTGAATTGGAACATAGCAGATTTTGTGCTGTACCCTACCAGCACGGCTAGCATGCCACCCACGACAAAGCGTTTAAACGAGAAAAACGTCATGCGCGCTGTTTCTGGCCTACGTAAAATAATAAAGATGGAGGCGCATATCGATTTTTATCTTTTTCTCGGGGGTGGCATGCTAGGCCTACTGATTAGGTGAGTAGATAAAAATAACTTAGGTACCTACCATAGCGATCTAAAAACGATTTGTCACACATCAATGCATGAATATTTGGTCCGTAAAGAAAGTTGTTTAGTTTGTCTTATCATCCCTTTAAAAAAATTCAGCATATTAAGAAGGACCCTGTATTAAGACACCCTGTATAGAACGGTACTATACAGCTTCAGTTGCTACATCACAGATCAACAATCGATGCTATAGTACCTATTATACAGCATCGATTGTTGAATAGTCCGACTCGCACTTAGCCGGTTTTTGTTTACACCTTATGGAATGAAATATAAAAAATAGTTAGTTGTCATTTCAAGCTCCGATGTCTACTCGTATACAGAATGTTATAGGGAATGTACCCATACATACCCTAACTACGTGACCCATTTAGAAAAAATAATTATTGGGTTGGGTACCTACTAGATTTTCCAAGTCGATCGACTTCGTCGATTCATTTTGAGGTTATTTTTACAGACGTTATAAACATTTATGCGGACAGTTTAAAGGAAAAGGAAGATAAGACTTTAGTTTTGACATTTTAAAATTTCTTTCAACGAGTCTTGAATGAGTCCCATGTTTTATAGAGTAATAAATTCTTTACAGCACGGACTTCACTTTTAATGACACAACCGTTTCATGACTACCAACCTACGAGTAGATAGGTAAGTATCATTAAAATATCGGAAATTATACATTGAAGCATTGTTAATTTGTTATGAGCTCTATAATTTATTTTCTCTCAAAAATTTTCTTTATAATAGGTACCTATGGCTCCTTTGTTCAGAAAAAAATGTTTTCCACTATGAACGATGTATACAATGAACGAGATCTTATGAGTACCTAGGTCTCCAAACACTTGAAAAACTTAGTTGTATTTTACTTTAAATATTTTATTGCAAATTGTAGAATGTCAAATATCCACAATGTAACGTTTCATTGTTTATTATTTACGAAAGTAACTTAAACCAGGCTAAAATATTTCCACAGTACAATTTAGGTGGTTGGCGTGTTCACACGGCAGGATTGTTTAAACTTTGCAGATCTCCGTTTTTTTGTTTGACGCACTAATATTCCGTGATAAAACTGTTACCTGAAATTATAATAATTGTGTTGTGGTTATGCCAGTTTAACAGTGGGGCAGCACGCAAGAGGCAAGTTCCAGGACCGTGTCCTATTGCAGGTGAGGGTGTAATGTTGTGAGAAAATAATCGGTCCAACACGAGGTAACTACAATAGTTAATCTGCGGCACGACTTCACACGGAAGCGTACAAATTAAAAAGCCAACTCTAACTAAGTGGTTCGCTGCACGCTTGCTGCACGTCACAGGCCACGAAAAAAATGTGTTAGTTTGATTAACTTGTAGTACTTTAAATAAATTAAGTACCTAACTACCTAAGTTAAATCTTTAAACTTATTAATAGTTTAATTCGTTTAGTTCAACATAAATTTTCTAGCGATAGCATAGCAGCAAAAAAGGCATTCCACAGTTACGTAAGTACAAAAAAAGTTAAAAAAACAATTAGAATAGGTAGTTAATATGACTATTCGAAATTGGCCTGAATAGTTTTACGTTTTGAGTTAACCCAGTATTTAAAATGCACATGCACAATGCGGCGGCGGTAACCGACGTCATCTACTTTGCAGTATTATTTTTGCCACTAATGCGCCTGCACGGCTGCTAAAGAAAGGAACGACGGGATTTACGAAAATGCAGTTATTTACGTATTGTGTTCGTGATTGCATCAAAAGTTTAGACAGTGATTTTTTTAGTTTAAACATAAATTTTCATTCATTGGTGACTTAGTTCAGGATTAATAGATTAGGAATAAATGGTTAGTAGTCATACAAATATTTGTGAGCTGTTTTATGATTATGTGCAATTGGTGCAATGTGATTTGGTGATGATTTGGTGTTTGGTGGTACTTAGTTGAAAAAAGTTTTTATGGTTAAAATTTGAAGTTTGGGTAATATAAGGTCTAACAAAACTAGCTTAAACTATTTTAAGGGGATGATCAGATCATCAAACTAAACAACTTTTTCTATTAGACCAATGTAGAAATCACGAAAAAAAATCTGCTGTTCCATACAAACCTACTTGACCTAAATGTATGGGACAGCAGATTTTTTTTCGCGATTTCGATATTGGTCCTTTAGAGAAAGTTATTCAGTTTGATGGTCTGATCATCCCCTTAATATAGTTTCACCTAATTTTGTTAGATCTTATCATATTCGATAATAAATTCAGAGAAGAAAGTAAATGTTGATTTCGATTCGGTAGTCGGTAACGAAATATTTTGGCTTGTTTTATACTCATACTAATAATATAATCGATCGATTCTAAAATGTTCATAAACCCAACATTATTAAACCGTACCGTCGGTTTTCGACTTTTTGGCGGGAATTTGGAAAGTTTGCTAGAGTTTCCGAAAAAAACGAATTTCCGTTTACTAGGTCTAATAAAAAAAATGGATCATGAAGTGGTAGTAGATAGGGTAGGAAGGAAGGTGTCATACTATGCCTAATAGGTAGCAAGGTGCCATACTATTTTATTTCAATTTCTTTGAGTGAGATGGTCAAATTGTTTTTATCGGCCCATGCATCATCGCAGTCATCCCAAAGCAGATGAATCAGGTACCTACCTACTCGTATGATTCCTCGGAGAGGTAGTTAGGTTAGGTTAGGTTAGATATTTCAACAAATTCAGTCAGTTCATTCAGTGGGCCAAATGAATAAAAATCGCAATCCCATAAAGAAATAAAACTCACTGCATCGATCATAGTACCTACAGGATAAAAAGTAGGTAGGTACTAGTTTACTTTACTGAATACTTAAAAAAACATTTTATAATCGCTTCGTGACGACCGACGCGACGACGTGAGTGATTCGACTAAGACGATCCAATCATATCATATGATAGAAATGTTTTGAAAGTTAATTCGGAGCGCGCTCCATACAAACGAAGTCTGGTCTGTCAAATTAAGTCTTTTGTCTCGTTCGTTCGCGCGCAAATAGAAAGAGAGTGGAAGCATGATAGCGCTATATCACGCTATCACGGGTTGGCGTACTAGCCCCGCTAATTATCGTTAAAATGTGTATCAGGAGTGCGATTTTTGAAACTCGCTGAGTTGAAAATGTCAAAATTACTACGGAGATATTTGGGAGATACGCATCTTTCTACTGCTGATTTGACTTTCAAAAATGTAGCGCAAAATTTTTTGTAAGTCAAATCAGCAGTAGAAAGATGCGTATCTATCCATACATTTCAACTGCTGAGTTCAACGTATGAGATTCAAAAATCGCACTCCTGGACTGCGATCCAGGAGTGCGATTTTTGAATCTCATTCGCTGAGCTCAGCAGTTGAAAATGTTAAAATTATTATGTAGATATGCATCTTTCTACTGCTGATTTAACTTTCAAAAATCATACTCTAGGAGTGCGATTTTTTAAAGGCAAATCAGCAGTAGAAAGATGCGTATCTCCATACATTTTCAACTGCTGAGTTCAACGTATGAGATTCAAAAATCGCACTCCTGTATGGCTTTGTTTCTTAATTTTTCTAAATTATTTTTTCGCTGCTATTATTAATGTGGTGTAATTAATATAAAGTTAAACATTTTTAACCGGTTCTTTCCGCGTTTTGGTATATTTGAGTTCACGATATTCAAATTAAGGTACCAAAATCGGTAAGAACCCGTTAAAATGTTTAATTCTATATTAAATAATGACACTGGTGAAATTAATAGGGAGTGTGTAGGTGATGTGTCATTAATGGAGAACAAAAATAGTAAAGGCCAGGCAACACAGAGGCGGGACAGCGGCAAAGCGATCCGGTGGCGGTGGCGCTGGCGGTCTCTTGGGCTAGTAACGCATGACAAACCGACAAAAAGAGAAAACGCGTATAAGTATATGTATTATACTAATATTACTATTTGTCGGTCTCCGAGCAGCCGAATTCGCTTCGTGTATGAGGGAGGGCGATCGCTCTAATTTAAAACATCCAAGTTCAATCCTAATCCAATTTGAGTTCTAATCACATTGAAATCCAACATTACTATTCAACTGTGTTGAATTCCGCATCATCGAGCTAAACTCTATGTGAATGTGACTGACAGCTAACGTCGGAGCGATCTGTCACAACGGGTCTAATGACTGTCAAATGAATAGCGCAATAGCGAATGTGTTAAAAGTTGTGGTTCTTACGCGGTTCAATCATGTTTCAGTTGAGATTTAGTTAATGCGATTGCTCTCCTGGTCCGCTCCCGCACAGCTTTCCCGCAGTCCCGCCTCTGTGTGGCCTGGCGTTTAAAGTGAGAAATGAAGAAAGGCGCTACCGTTTGATTTGGTACTGCTGTACTTCCATAGCGATATATTCTTTGATACTAATGAAGACAACGGCTGTAAGGGCTAAATCCCATTGCCTTTCTGACAGGAATAAGAACTAAACAAACAAAGGGAATGGAATGAAGGTTTTTGGCGGGAACTCGTCAGCTACGTTTGGAGTCCACATATTTTATCTAATTTTTATTGTTTATAGGAGGTTTATAGTGAGTTTTGGTTTGAAAAATTGGTGTTGTTTTGCGTTACAAAGTGTCGTGCAAGTCAAGAAAATACTTACAGTTCAGTGAAATATGATGGTGTATGGGTAGTAAACACGAAAAGTGTTCCGTGACTTTAGCAATGAAAATATACACTAAGATTTTAACGTGACAGAGCGGATGATTCACCTCTTTCTTGTGGACTTCTCTGCGTTACCTGCGACTTTCGATTGTCTCCAAAAACTCAAAAAAAGCGTCAAAACGTCGACATATACTGTGTGGGCTAGATAGATCCCTTTGCCTTGAATTTAACCAAAAAAAGGAATGGAATGAGAGTTTCTGCCGTGCTTTGTAGCGCGGGAAAGCGGCCGTTTCACCTCTTTCCTGTGGACTTCTCTGCGTTTCCTGCGTCTTTCGTTAGTTTTCAAAAACTCTAAAAAAACGTTAAAACGTCGAACACCAACGTTTATCGTTTAGTTTACGTTTAGCGTATGGGATAAAAGAACCCTTTGCCTTGAAATGAACCAAAAAAAAGGAATGGAATGAAATGACCAATCAACGACAACAATAGAAGTAGAAATTAATTGTAAACAAAAGACAACAAGCTTCGATCACAACAAGTCAACAAATACTCCGATTTAGACCTTGAAGAACTGAAGACTTGGCTTTGGCCTAAAACACTAACATAAGAAAATAAAATTTGACCGGGCTCAGGCTGTATGGGCTCGTTTCCCTTGCATTTCCGTAAGGAAGTAAAAAAAAACAACAAACATAGGGTTGTCAACGTACGAGGTTCCTCGTACACACGGCTACACATCAAGCTATACAAAACCGAAATAAGCTGGCCCCGCATAGGTCGCGTAACGTATAAGGTCGCGCGACCAGCTTATGTTGATTTTGTATAACCTATAGCTTGATGTGTCGCCGTGCGTACAAATAAATTCGAGAGTTGGGGTCTCCCGTACCGCAACCGCAACCCTATAAACAACAACCGTGTCAATGTAAATGTCAACCGTCAACGCTCAACGTCAAAACAAAAATCTATTCTTTTGTTTTTATTGTATTAATTTGTATTGATAAACTCTTAATCCTAACTCTTTGTTTTGATGATAAACACTGATATCAATGTTTAAGTTTCGAAATAAATGACAGTCGTATAATTTCCATTTGCCACTAAAATTGGATTTTTGTACACAACTTTCAAACATGCACTGGGACGCGTTAAAGTTAGTATCTCTTTTTGTTTTTTATTATTACCTCCTTTGTTAAGAACCTAATGAGTTTGAAAAGCACCTTACAATGTACATTTACAATAAAAGTTGCTCAAACTTTACTTTCTGCCATAACCTAAATAGTAAAAACTTTTGCGAAAAGTTTTAATTGCCGCAAAGTAAAACTTTGGATTTGGAGTAGGATCCTTGTCCGTACATTGTTACCTAGATTTTTGTTCTGCGGTCAGCACAGCACAGCACCTAACAATAAAAAAAAAGTTGGCCTTCACGATCACGGCAGATGTGAATTGTTAAACTTACGCACATGCAGCTGTCAAATTTAAATTTCGAACTTTCGTCACACGAAAAGGTTGCGGATCAGAATTTCAAAAGCCTTCCCATAAAAAGTTTCCGTCAGAGTGTAATCAAGGGCGGTTCACTTTAAAAATGAATCTAAATTGAATTTATACCTATTTGCATGCATGAAATATATTTTATTTTGACCCCAAAATAATGATGATGATAATGGGAAATGGGTAAGAAAAAAAAATGTTTTCACTTTTTATTCTTACTTCTGTAACACCCTGTATAAAGCCGAGCCGCGATGGGGTAAAAACTACACAAGCAAAATGAAAAAGAATTTCAGCATTTTCAATGTTTTTAATTGGTCTGTTAAGTTTGTGCAGGTTAGTTTTCTACAGTTTTTATCATGTTTTCTAAATTGTTTCAGACCGTGCTAGAATCAGGGAGTGTGGGGAACGCGTCGTCATCCGATGAGGAGCTGGAGCAGTGGGAGCAGATCTTCATGATGAGAGATGAAAACGGAAACAGTTATAATGACAAGTATGTTTTTACTTCAGAATACCTATGTCTTAATATTATATTTCAGAATTGTACTAACATTTAAACTTTCCAAGGACTATGAACTAGTAAAGCATATTTCTTTATAGGATACACTCCAGAATATAACTTACTTTCCCTACTCCTAGTCAATTATTTATTCTGTGGTATGTAGGTGCCAAGGGCCTTTAAAAACGGCCATACCAGGCCTTTTCTGTATCAAATTCTGCATGGGTAGCATGCCACCATGATACAGCGCTATCACACCTTCGCTCTCTTTCTATTTGCGTGCGAACGAACGAGATAAAAGATGTGATACAGCCGTATCATATCATACACTGATCGGCCTAGCCTGGGTAATGTGAGCTAAAAAGTTTAATTACTTCACTAAATGAATAACTTAAGCTATATCAAATCCCAAACAATATAAAAGTACAAGAAAATTATATCGAAAATCGTAGATTTTTCGAAAGTTTTTATTGATGTTTGTCTCATGGCTACAACTTATATACAGTGTGATAACCATTTTGAAAACTTGATTAACTGGGCCAACTACATAAACAACTTGCCAGGTTAGCGCCATAATTTTTTTTATACAGGTGTAGTCTCGAAGTTGCCAAAGAAAGAAATGTTACCGCAGACGCAGAAGTCTCCACTGAATAAATTATTCAGGATTGATTTTTTAACTCCTAAATGAATTGATATTTATCGAACTCTTTGCCTGCAGGAGAAAAAAGCGCAGCATATGGTGCCGGCCATCCTGCATTCCCGTGTCAATAGTGATCGTGCTGATAATCCTCGTGGTGCTGGTCCCACTGCTGGACCAGCCCAACGTCGTGCAGACCATTGCGCCAAACGCCCCCGTCACTGTTCATTGCTCAGACGAGTGTAGGTGAGGTCGTTCGAGTTTACTTTTACTATAATTATGAGCTACTAGATTTTACCCAGATTTTATAGATTTTTTGTCAAATCATAAGCATTCAAACCAAAAAAGTTTCATTCAAATCGATTCAAATGCTCAAACAAACTAACAGATAAAAATTCTAAAAAAAGGTTGATTTGGAGTCCAGGACACCTACCAACCACCTAAAAACAATATTATAATCTTTTTCTTGTAAATATCTTCAATGTACAGACACACTTCTGTCTGTTCTTCTCTCTGTGTTTTTTTGGTGTCAAATAAAGTATAATTGATTGATTGATTGACTTCTGTTACAGTTTTATAATAGTTTAAATACATTTATGACTTGTCACCGATGATCCCCGTGACCTATTCCGCTGTATAGTCCAAGCAACACCCTGATTCCGAGGTCCGTACTCCTTCTGGCTGCCCTTAGGTTGGTCAGTCGGTTGACCGAGTAGGGTGCTTCGTAGTCTAGTGTGGTCCCTACATAGTCTGCAGTTACTGCTCCCTGAATAATGCTATATTGGTAATTTGGAAAAAAGAATACCAATTTGACGCTAAAAATTGCAAAGTTTGCCATAATGTAAGGATTGATTTTATCTGATTCCCCTATGCTGTTCTAGATGGTCTAACATGGCAGCGCGACAAAGCCCTGTCGCAGCTTAGCTCTCTTATCTATTTGCGCACATTCGAGAGAGATAAACGACGTGACAGAGCCTTGTCGCGCACATCATGCGATGGATTCATGTCCCCATGGATGTATTGCGTACATTTATTAAGATTTGTGTAATATAATGTGTATATTTTTATATTTGCAGGTTATCATTAGTAGAAAGTATTCCAGAGGGTCACATGTATCCCCCAAACGTAACACATTTGTCTACTAAAAATGTGTGGTTAGACTTAATAGATGAAGCTCAAGAGTCTATAGAAATAGCGTCGTTGTACTGGTCTCTTAGGTTTAACGAAGAATATCCTTATAATTCCTCTATAGAGGTAAGTTCAATCAACATGATTTGATTATACAATAGGTTATTAATATGGTGACGGTTTTTCAAGGGGATAATCAGACCATCAAACTGAACAACTCTGACCAACATTGAAATCACAAAAAAAATAATCTACTTTCTCATACATTCGATTTTTTTTTTCGGGATTCGTCATTGGTTCCTTAGAGAATGGTCCGATATGGTCCGATAATCCCCTAAAAATAGTTTCAGCTTTTATTGAATTAGTTATAGTTTCAGTTCACCTTATTTATGCGATATTGAAATAGTTTCCGTTTTTTGGACCTTATTTATGCCGCATAAATAAGATGAAATCGCATAAATTATGCGATCTTTCATCAAATGGACGATTCTACAGAGCTAGTTTTACTATACATAATTTTTTTACAGGGTGAACAAGTGTTCCAAGCCTTATTTGCCGCTGGGTCAAAAAGGAAAATAAGTTTGAAAATTGCTCAAAACTGGCCCACTAAGTTATTTCCTAATATAGATACTGAATATTTAGTTAAGAAGAAAGCTGCTCAGGTAAATTATTTGTCCATCGTTTTTTAACCCGTATTATTAGCGTATAATTCTCGGATGCGCAAAATGTGACTTCCTTATGTGGAGCTCCACAAACGATGGCCCATCTCACATCGTGCACCTCGTCACACCTGAACGCAGGAGGAGCTCATGACCGATAGCGACGGTGCAGTATCGGTTGCCTGATTCTGGCAAGAATATTTAGCGACTTTGTTCAGAATTTGAAGTCGACACGATAAGAAGAAGAAGAAGCGTATTCTTTAACATTGTAAGGAATTATGCGTTCCAGTCTTCCTTATGATTGGAACTAACTACACTAACTTAGCAATGCTAGTAGCAATGCGCCAAATTGTAGGTACTCATCTCGGTCCTAGGGCCGAGTGACGGATGCTTGCTTAGGCGTCAAACAAATAAAAATGGTACGATCGCCTACGAATTCGCCACTTTATCTTCCTCAGTATAATTTAGAGTAAGATAAGTAAGATAATGAAGGCAGTTATAAACTTATTAAAATATTGCAGGTGAGGAGTTTAAACTTTTCGAAGTTGCTAGGCGGTGGAGTGCTTCATACTAAGTTCTGGATTATCGACAGAACACATTTTTATATCGGCAGTGCCAACATGGACTGGAGGTCACTTACGCAAGTAAGCTTTTTCATTCAATATCGATTTATTTACTAAAATTGAAAATATCTTATCATATATAAGGTCTAACAAAACTAGGTGAAACTATTTTAAGGGGATGATCAGACCATCAAACTGAACAACTTTCTCTATGGAACCAATATTGAAATCGCGAAAAAAAAATCAGCTGTTCCATACAAACCTACTCGACCTAAATGTATGGGACAGCAGATTTTTTTTTCGCAATTTCAATATTGGTCCCATAGAGAAAGTTGTTCAGTTTGATGTTCTGGTCATCCCCTTAAAATAGTTTCACCTTATTTTGTTAGACCTTATATAGGTTATGACTTATATCTTATAATTTATAATAGAAATAAGACAATATTAATAGACCAATTAGAAAATTGCCAGGCGATCCTGAAATAAAATAAACCTGAAACCTGATAAACTAAAGCCCCTACTTTTTTTCTTTTTACTATTCACAGATTTTGTCTTTGCAATTTTTCACCAGCTAAATATTACTGAATTCTCTAAGGTTATAAGATAAGAATTTATTTCAAATTGACCAGCTGACAATCCCTATGCCACCTTCCTGAGACCAGCTAAACATAAATCTCCCTAATATTATAAATGTCAAAGTTTAGTTAAGAGCCTACCGAGCCTATTGTGCTGCCCTCAATCGTATTTTCTTTATTTCTAAACAATTAAGCAACATTTCCAAAACACAAGAATTTTAGTCCTGATTGGCTTTCAATTTATCGAAACATTACGGTTTATGTTTTATGCTTGTAGCTATTATCTTTAAAACCGCCAAAAGTGGCCACTTTTGGCGATTTTAAAGATAATAACTACAAACATTATAAAAACAAATCCGAAGTGACCCGATAAATTCGCCTAAATAAAAAACAGCAATGAAGACAATATGACATTATTCTTTTTTTGGAAATATTGTTTAATTGTTAAGAAATAAAAAAATGGGGGCAGTACAATACGCTCGGTGCAGCTTTAAGGCGCTATGCAGTTTAGATGTTTGGATATTTGTCATCACGCATAAACGGCTGAACAGATTTGGATGAAATTTGGCTCACAGATAGAATACATTCTTTATTAACACAGGATCATTTTAAAGTCCGCGAAGATGGAGTCGCAGGTAACAGCTAGTAATGAATAAATTTAATATTGTCACAGGTAAAAGAGCTGGGTGTGGTGGCATACAACTGTTCCTGCCTCGCTACGGATTTGGCCAAGATATTTGAAGTAAGTGTATTTCAAAACATTATTTATATTTCGTTTGAATAGCTCAGTTAAAAAGACATAATACCTACGCCCGACCTGGTTATAAAATAAAACTACCAATGAGTGGCTACTTACGATAGTTACATATCACAAAAAAGTTTAATACTACTGTGATAACCAAAACCTGTAATAATTTTAAGCCTTTCTGAGTCATACCGAACCTAACCTAAATATGGCCAGCTCAATCAAACTTGAGTGATGTTGCAAGTTTGGCTACGAGCGGTTGTGTCATACGCGCGCGTTCGAACCTCCCACGAGGCCCCACCATATCTTTTGTCAAATGTGTTGTTGCTCAAAACAATCGTTGAGATTGGGATAGATACTCCCGCAAACTACTTGACATTGCATAAATATAAGCAAAGGGAAATATAACAAAAAATCTAACTTTTGCAGGGTCATGCAGATTTATTTAGATAAGGTCTAACAAAACTAGCTGAAACTATTTTAAGGGGATGATCAGACCATCAAACTGAACAACTTTCTCTATGGGACCACTATTGAAATCGCGAAAAAAAAAATCTGCTGTCCCATACATATAGGTTGAGTAGGTTTGTATGGAACAGCAGATTTTTTTTTCGCGATTTCAATTGTGGTCCCATAGAGAAAGTTGTTCAGTTTGATGGTCTGATCATCCCCTTAAAATAGTTTCAGCTAATTTTGTTAGACCTTATATACTAGGTACTATAGGTACCGAATTTGTATCCTTCTGTCTTTTAGTTACTGCGATTTAGTTAGGTTGGTACCGATTTCAATTAAAATGTACTGGGAAAGGGTGCACTTTTTATCCTGTACTTTAAAGAAACTAATTCTACGCGATCGAAGCCGCCGAGCCGGCAAAAGCTGCAGTAGCAATATAAAAAACTGGTTACCTTCGCTAATTTACATAAAAACAGCGATTATTTGTTCAATTAGTTTGCAGTAACTTATTACACAAACACGGAAAGTAAGTAAGTAAGTAAGTAATCCAACAGTATAATCCATCTTTCCAACAAAAAAAGAATCACCAAAATCGGTTCATAAACGACGAAGTTATCCGCGAACACACATAAAATATATATATATATATATATATATGTATACGGTCGAATTGAGAACTTCTCTTTCCTCCTTCTTTTTTGAAGTCGGTTAAAAAACCTCGTATAATAAAACCAGTGATTCTGGACTTCTCTGTTATTATCATAATTATGTTATACACCTGCAATATACAGGGTGAAATTGATATCATTAGCATCCTTTTAAACTAAGAGTCTACCCATCAAACTGAACAACTTTCATTATGGGAGCAAACCGATCTGAGCAAAAAAATTATCAGCTGTTCCATACTAAACTGAAATGCCTACTCGACTCTAATGTATGCAAAGAGCAGATTTTTTTTTGCTCCGGTCGGTTTGCTCCCATAGTAAAAGTTGTTCAGTTTGATGGTTAGACTCTTAGTTTAAAAGGATGCTAATGATATCAATTTCACCCTGTAGTTGAATCCCTTGAAAACTGATTTCTGATATTTGGTATTATTATTCAAATTTCAAAAAGTGTGAATTGAAGGTTGCAAATTTCATGCAGTACACCTGCCTGCTGATCCGAGACTCGCGGGTTCGAATCCCGCAAGGGTATGCCCCTTGCGGAATTTGTACAATGAATGTTAATTTTTGTACCCGATTCATCGATGTTTGTATTCTATATCGTGGGCTATTCATTATAAGAATAATTTCTGGTACTTTTAATGGAACTGGATAATGTCCAAGATATTATTTATTGATTCTTGTCTACTATTAGGTTTTAGATTTATAAAACCTTATTATCAGTCAGTTTAGTATTCTTTGGCACGCCACTTGCGACAGCCACAAGTGGTCGGTCGGTCTCTATTATTCATATAATTTGTAGAGACTGACTACACATGTTAATTTATGAAAAACGGTGGAGCTGGCCCCTTGTTGTGCGTCGCAGGTGGCTCGTGTGTGTCGAGCTTAAATATTTGCTACAGCATACGTAACACTCAGCTAGTTATGTTTAGTTCAGCTTTATAATAAGCATAAATACACTTTTGCGAGGCGGGAACGTGCTAATTAACTCCTTTGTTACCACGCGTTAGTAGCTCGCGCTATATTTTACTGCCAACTAAAATTAGCAAAGGGAAATTGAAGGCATTTGAGAGAACTGCGTAAGTAGTAGGTATATAAATTAAAATTTGTATGTAGCCATACGTAAAGAAAAGGTTTTTTTCTGGTAACTCGGAGTAAATTATTGTGGACGTACATTTATTTATTCTTGTAATGTTATGTAAGTATCTGATAATCGGGTTTTGAAACGAGGAAAGCTTATTACAGGACTGCCGAAATACACATATTTAGTAGATACAGAACATTGCTAAGGAAACGGAGATGAAATAATGATTTAACGTCCCGCTGCGCTAAACGAAATTGCCGCTTTCCGCCTCCGTCGAGGAGAAAAATAGTATACTAACCTCGGACAGTAAATAAGAAAGCCTCAGATCACATGTTTGTTAAACTCGGCTTCGCCTCGGCCAACAATTTCCTGCCCTCGGAATGTAATCTACTATTGTTGCTTACTTTATGCGGCTTGTAATTGCTTTCTTTTAGAACGGCCCCTCATCATTGTTTACTAGGTGCTGTGTAATGCAAAAGAAGATAAGCTAACAACAAATACAATAGAAAGAGCATTCTTTTCTATTGTCTGTGCGGAAAAAGAAAATACTAAGTGAAATTGTAATGTAGTTAGGGCTTTAGTAATAACATTTTGTAAAATAAGACAAAATCTGGGTACAATAAAGCTAGGCTAGGCTTTGTTAGTTTAATCCTTCTTGTAGGTATACAGGGTGTAAGGAAAAGTATCATTAACCGTTGAACCACATACTCTACCCATCAAACTGACTAACTTTTACTATAGAAGCAAACCTGTCAAAAAAAAAAAATCTGCTGTCATATACATTTGGGTCGAGTGGGTATTGCAGTTTAGTATGGAACAGCTGATATTTTTTTGCTCTGACAGGTTTGCTCCCATAGTAAATGTTGTTCAGTTTTATAGCTTATGGTTTAAAGGTTAATGATACTTTTTCTTCCACCCTGTATACAGAATCCCGGCAAAAGACAAAGGATTTCTCTAACAAAAAAATTAAGGATGTGTGCTATGATAATCCATCACGCTACTGGCCCCTTGCGGGTTGGTAAAGGCAACCTGTTGCTAGAAATGCTATTTTATTTATCTCACCCCTCCGGGCGGAAAGCGCTATTTTGAAATCCTTGTATCTTTTTCCTTTTAGTAATTTCGGTACCAGAGTAGGTAAATACTTCAACTTTTTATCAAGACCGCCAGATACTTGTTTTTGTGTCAATAATTTTAAATATTTACAATTAAACATTACAAAAACAATAAAATATTTACGCGAATTGTAATAAGTAAGAATTAACCGCGTGCAACGTGTTCAGGGGTGCGATTTTTGAAACTCATATTTTGAACTCAGCAGTTGAAAATGTCATTATTTGGTTGTTAGGGCTTGGTCTAGGACTAATAGCTACTGCGACCTGGACAGATCTATTGTAGCTTATGTCAATTTATACTATTATAAAACTGTAACAGGAAGTTTGTCTGTACATTGAAGATATTAACAAAAAAAAGTTACGATATGGTTTTTAGGTGTCCCTGATTCCATTTCACCAATTTTTTGATTTTTTGTCTGTCTGTTTGTTTGTGTGTTTGTTTGTTCGTTTGTTTGAACGAGTATCACGCAAAAACTACTGAACCGATTTTGATGAAACTTTTTTTGTTTGATAGCTTATGATCTGACTTAAAATCTGGTATATAATTTGTGCGGACGAAGTCGCGGGTTAACGCTCGTATTACTATAAAATTCCCTGTTTTGCCCCACTAGAGGGTATATCTTACTGACTATTACTATAGAGATATCAAAGAGATTTAACTTAGTTAATATTTAATGTCTTTGGGAGATATCCATCTTTCTATTTCTGATTTGCATTTTAAAAATCATGCTTCAGGAGTGCGATTTTTGAAAGTTAAATCAGCAGCAGAAAGTTGCATAACTCCATAGTAATTTTGACATTTTCAACTGCTGAGCTCAGCGAATGAGTGTCAAAAATCGCACTCCTGATCCCGTAATAAAAAAAGTACTCATACAATAGAAATGTATTGTTATCTGACAATGGATAAAGAATCGGTGGTTTAATAATATCGCGTACGTGGGAGTTCAAGGGTTAAAAGCTAAGGGTATACTTTTTAAAATTACCAGTTGCTTGAAAATTTCAACTTCTGACCTTGCGATTCTGACGAGTCACCTATGTTTATTGCTGCGCCAACAAATGGGCGCAAACTTATTAAATATACATGGCACCACCATCCCGAGCCCATTTACTTGATGATTGTGTTTATCGATCCGAGTGTTTACATGCGATTGCCGGTTTGATAAACGATTAGAACATAACAATTTGCTATGTCGGGCTAACAAAGTTAAATGTGTAGGTATTCCTAGTTGTTAACTTTACCTACTTCTGCGAACTTAGACTTTCTTGCGATGGTTCATCACATTCTACAGGGTGTAAACTTGAATGTATTACTTATCTAACAGACCACTGTCAGGCAAAATGTACCTTATTAATTACTAATTACATTTGGTAGGTATTACATTTTGTATGTAATTAATTACTAATTACATTTTGTAATTGGTAATTGCAATTAATAATAATAAAAATATAATATTTATTTATTTCACCACTGAAAGTTATATTATAAACATGACATAATTACTTTTTTGGTTGCGATTTTTTACTTTCGAAAAGCATACACCTACATTTCTAATCGTAACCAAAAAAGTAATTGCTTGCAATTAAGCAAACACACTTTTACAAAAATGTAATTAGTAATTTTTTTCCAACTCTGCTTCAGACCATCAAACTGAACAACTTTTACTGTGACCAATTTTGAAATTGCGAAAAAAACTGCTGTTTCATAAATTTTGGTCGATTCGATCGAATTGCTCAATATTCCTCGTTTATCAGAATCAAGCTATTTTATTGGTTGGTATATAAACAACTCGGTTCCGCTTCAGTTCGTGAAAACGAACCCTTAGTCTGCAAGCTTATTTGTAAGTTAATTAATTTCAGGTTATCGTATGATTGCTTCATTTCCCTACACGTGCTGGTCGACCATGAATTACAAAGTCATTTTCACGTAGGTACAGCACTTTTATAATGCCCACTACGAAGCGTATAATTGATCGTTCGAATTCAAAATGGGTGTTCGTCATGTCATTAATCTATTTTCTGTGCCACCTCAGTCCAATTGGTCACCTCCAGCTCCTCGAGATACTTGGTGACTCGGCCCTGGGCCCTATTTAATAAACGCTACAATTGACAATGACAATTCAGAGTACATTGCTGGTTACTAATGACGCTAAACTTGCAGTAGGTAACATGTGTCCACAGATCACAAACATGTGTCCTAGCATTCTCAGCAATGTACTCTGAATTGTTAATATCAATTGTCACGTTTATTACATTGGGCAGAGTACACACGGCGACACATCAAGCTATACAAAACCAACATAAGCTGGCCGCGCGATGTTATACGTTACTCGACCTACGCGCGGCCAGCTTATTTTGGTTTTGTATAGCTTGATGTGTCGCCGTGCGTACCTATTGATATTTTCTAAGAACAACACATTTTTAAGGTCCCATAGTAAAAGTTGTTCAGCTTTATGGTCCAACTCTTTTAGAGTGCATTTAAGTTTAAACCCTGTATATTATATTTAAATAAGAAAAATTCATAAAATGCTGATTTTGAGAGTTACGCGGTTATTAATTAAGCAAAAGTTAATCAATTTATCGGGTTCTTGCCGCGTTTTTTTATAATCAACAAAAACGCGGTAAGAACCCGTTAAGGCGTTTGCAGAGGGGTCAATTTTATACAAAACTTTGACGCACAATACGCGTAGACGATATTAATATAAGTAACTTTGTATACATGGAAAAATAGTTTAGAAAATCTAGATGCCGCGTAATAAATAACATTTCCAATTTATAAAATAATTACAAAGATATAAAGCTTTGAAATTTTTCATACAAAATTTTAAAAGCTTTATATTTTCGTAATTATAGTAAAAATTGCAAATGTTATTTGTTGCGCGGCAACTAGACTTTCTAAACTATTTTTCCATATACAAAATATTACTTTTATTAATTGCGTCTACGCGTATTGTGCGTCAAACTTTTGTATGGACTGAAACCACCTTAAAATGATTAACTTTAAACTTACGCCTAATTTGCTTTCTTTCTGGCTCATCGATTTCTCCAAACGATCACTGAACAATTAATCACTACGTTTACAAACGATAACATACCTACCTAACATAAATACATATTCTTTATTTGCACACCAAGAATAGACAAACGATCTTAGATACCGAATGAGTTTCTACACTTGATTATAATTTAGATTCAACGCTCAGTTCGTCTTCAAATACAATCTACGTCATTAAAGTTTTACAAAGACATTGTTGAACTAACTTGGACCTGGTACGAGTTGGCACGACAATACAACTTGCCTTCACTTGGTTTACTTTGCTATTATCTACTTAACTGTTACTTAAATAACAAGGTTTAATTCGCATTCAATTATGAATTTATGAATTTCGTGCTGAGCCAAGGGTGGATGAGCTTAGGGGAATAATTAAGTGACGATAAAGAACCTAGAGCTTAGCTCTTAAACCTAGTGCTTTGTTTTGAGATTCACTAATGTGTAATCGGACTATGAAAAGAATAATTACACTAAGGCCAAGATTCAGAGACGTTTTTTGAGTTTGAGTGCGAGCTCTTCCGCATGTTAAAATCCACACGTTTTGGACCCCCCAAACTCAATTCACACATTTTTTATATCGTTTCATGTTTCGGTTTCTATGGATATACAAGTGTTACAAAAGTATAAATAAACATTTAAAAACTTTTAAAGGGGTATTTAGACCATCAAACTGAACAATTTCCACTATGGGACCAACATAGAAATCGCGAAAAAAAAATCAGCGGTCCCATACATTAGGCTCGAGTAGAATTGTAGTTTAGTGTGGAACATTTTTGCTCCGATCGTTTTGCTCCCATAGTAAAAGTTGCTCAGTTTGATGGGTAGACTCTTCGTTTACAAGGATGCTAATGATATCAATTTCATCCTGTGTATTTGTTAACCACCTAGCTGGTCTGACTATAAGGACGATTTTATCAATACCGTTTGCATCGAAAATCACTATTTCTGCCCTATAAAGGGTTAAAGCATAATTATTTGTAGTCTTTCTTTCTTATCGTGTGGTCAGAGCCCTGGTGTCAGACTTTTTCAAACCGCCTTACTGCCTCTGACGTGGTTTTTACTATTACCACCAGAGATAGTAGCCGGGACCAACGGCTTAACGTGCCATCCGAAGCACGTAATCATTGTTATTATCAGACAAACAGGTGATTCAGCCTGCAATGTCCTAACCAACTGGGGGAAAACGCACAAAGTGACATTTCACTAGTTGTCCCCCGTGGGAATCGAACCCACGACCTCCGTGTCGAGAGCCAATGCTCTTAACCATTAGACCACGGAGGCAGTATTATTATTTGTAGTAATTAAACATATTTGTGTTCAGGTGTACTGGAGTCTCGGCACGCCCGACGCAGTGGTCCCCGACACCTGGCCCGAAGAGCTCAGCACCGACATCAACATAGACCACCCCATCAACATCTCCGATAGCCAACGCAATTACGGTGCTTTTATTACGGTCAGTTACTTTACTATTCTTAAAATTTTTTAGTTTTATATGTATTCAATTGTGGGGCTAGCAGTCTGCATACCAAAAGCCAAGAAACTGGCATAGCTCTTGTCTAAAACCTCACAGAAATATACGGTTTTTGCCTCATCGTTAAGGTGGTTTCAGTACATACAAACGTTAAACGCACAATACGCGTAGACGGAATTAATAAAAGTAATATTTAAAAATTAATTATTTTAATATTTAAAATTTTGAATGAATAATTTCAGAGAGATTTGAATATCTTCGTAATTATTTTATAAATTGCAAAAGTTATTTGTGACGCGGCATCTAGATTTTCGAAACTATGTTTCCATATATACAAAGTTACTTATATTAATGCCGTCTACGCGTATTGTTCGTCAAAGTTTTGTATAAAATTGACCTCTCTGCAACTACCTTAAAGGTTTAATTTAGATGCGAGCATTTAAATATAAGAATATTTTTAATCTATGATTTTGAGAAGTGACTTAAGATAAAATTTAAACCTATAAACCTAAAAAGGAGTAGCAAAAAATCCTAGTAATATTAAAGGGGTGGTTTAGACTATCAAACTGAACAACTTTCACTAACGAGAAAACGACGAAAAAAAAATCTGCTGTCCCATACATACAGTCGAGTCGGTAAGTAGGTACTGCAGTTTTGAATAAATAAACAGCTAATTTTTGAATTTTTTCTCTGTGTTGTCTCCATAGTGAAAGTTGTTCAATTTGATGGTCTAAACCACTCCATTAAATATTACTAGGGTGTTTTGCTCCATCCTGTATATCTCTTTAATGTCTTGTAATTTGTTCAGTATTATGAAATTGAATTTTCTAGGTTGAGATTACATACACGCTTACTAAACAAAAAATAATTACATGCTAATTAGAGTTTACTTACTTGTTTGCATGTATGGTGCTTAACATTGTCGCTTAAATGTGTAAGCATTTAGGTTTAACTATGTCATAAAAAGTTAGTGTTGTATCCTAGTAAGCAAACACTTGATACAACGTACTTTCATAACGAATGAGTCATATAATATAGTGCTTCATAACGGATATGTGGAGCCAACGCAACATGTGCCCATGTGAAATTGCCCTTCTTTTTATTAGATTTTCAGACAATATTTTATATTTTAATGCGAGCAAATTAAGAAATGATATGCAGACTTACGGGTGTATACTTTATTAGTGGATAGGAGATCGTCCGCACAGAGTATAAGATCGAGTTTCATACTTTTTTTAAGTCAGAGTTTGTTCGAACTCTCATTAAACATAGGGAGTCTCCCGTACGTTAAAATCGAATGTCGGTTTTCGACTCTACTTAGACTCGACTGACTCAGAAAACGTTTCTGAATCTTGGCCTTAGTTACAATATCTTATATAGGGTTCTTCTTAAAAATATTAGGAACAATGTCGTTTTACACCTTTTTGTACCTTTCATTTCATTTCAATAACAATAAATACATTGTGTCTGAACTTCACATACCTACATTAAAACAAAATAGACTTAGATAAAAATTACAATTTATAGAATTAGTATGAATTAAATAGATGTCAAAATAATTATTAATTTTGTGAGTCAATAATAAATTTTACCATATAGTAGTTACAATAATGAAAATAAGTCTTTCTACTTAATATTTAATTTTAGGTATAGGTATTTACAATTACAACATTATGTACAACTTATGGCTAAAATTAAAAATAAATAAAGTAGGCGAAGAAAAAAATGAGCCACTATATCGAGCACGACTTCCGTTCGACTTACACTAAAAAGAAGACGTGCTCGAGGCCACCGTCCTGCGGGAGGGTGCCCAGGACGCTGGCTGCGTTACCTCGTTGGATGGCAATGGATATTCGTTGCCCGAGGTACGCGCCGGCCCTTCGGTCACCGGAAATCTCAATCAAGCGCGACGACAACTCTTCGAAGAGCTGTCGGGCGTCCGGCCCCCACGGCCCCAGGGTCTTTACACCGAATGGCGCAAGAATGTAGCCGTCACCCAGGGTGGCATATGTGCGCCGCTTGAGACCCTCTGCAGCAGCCGCCGCCTCGCCCGCTCTTAGAGAAATGGCAGGGAGGTGTGAGGGCGCCACAGTGTCGACACACGTAGCGTCCCACACCAGGGGTCTGCCATTCCTCCAAGGAATGACGGTCATACCGTCGGGTCTCCTGCCATCGTCTCGTGCAAGGCCCCTTGGCTCAAGTATGGCCGGCACGTTGGCGCTGACAAGGGCCCGGCGGATGATGTCATTCAAGCTGGCATGGCGTGGGAGACGGCCAGCACTGCGCTGACAAGAGAGGCCATGGCGGCCGAGGTCTTTAACGTTCCCGCCGCAACAGCAGCGATGTGGCTCAATCGTTCTGGCACCGAGTCTCAGACCGACTGCCAATGTGAAGGTGGATCTATCCAGAAGCGTGCCCTCGTTTGCAGATGGCAACGCATTTAGCCAGAATCCTGACTCTGGCTCACTTGAGGCTATGAGGCGGGCTTTCTCTGCAGTACTGGTGGCGTTGTCTATAAGACTTTTTTGTGTCTTAATGCAGAGCGGCTCGTCCCATAGCCTCTGTGACGTCAGACTTGTGGGGACAGTGTTATTGGGACAGCCGGCACTTATCCAGGCGTTTCTGGCCTCAGGTCATTTATCAATATGCATGTCTACCTCGCATAACACAAAATACAATACTATAAATTTCCAACAACAGTGACTTGAGTCTAGATTTAAAAATGCGCAGATTGTCTATTACTTTGAGAGCTTTGGGTAGAACATTAAACAATTTGACTGCTTGGTAGCGAGTGCTATGCATAACTACATTTAGTCTGGGGGCAATTGTGTTTGGAAAATCCTTCCTACGCGTATTCATTCTTCTGGCCCTTTGTTCTGGCGTTTCAAACTTCTCTATATGTTTTACCAGGCCACTGAGAACCATCAAGATATACAGTGATGGCGCTGTTAATATTCCCAGCCTTTGAAAATGATCTCTACAAGACACCCATTGTGGAATCTGCACTATTGTCCTTATTGCTCTCTTTTGTATCACAAACGTCTGTTGCATATTATAGTTATAGCTATTGCCCCATAAACTCATACTATACCTTAACCTTGACTCTACCAATGGATAATATACCATCTTGTTTTGCCTTACCGAGCAATTAGGTAAGTACCTTGCATTTTTATTGCCATATTGGAGTGCGGGCAACGCATCTACATATAATAAAAACATTTTTAGGCAGGTATAAATCAGAAACGTAGCGTATGGTGAGCTGTAGCTTTTGCCTACCCCAAAACTCTACCCCATTGAGTACTTTGCATAAAAAAATATAATCAGTAGGAACATCAATATGATGATGTCCTCCTTGCCGATACGGCTACGGCGACTGCTGCTGGTATGATGGGCTTTGCTGATGTGCCCGGATGTGACTAATGTAGCCAATCTTTGCGGTGAAGGTGCGTCCGCATATGGTACACTTGAGCGTGCCATTTTCGTAATTATATTGTATAGCCGCAGGTGGTTGGGCTTTAAGTTGATCCCGCTTAGAATCGAGATCCTCTCTTCTCTTTTCTTCAAAAGTAGAAACATTTGCCTGAACAAGATGCCTCCATTCCGGGCGCTTAGCTGCGCGTTCCTCCCAGCTCTCCGGGTCAATAGAACAGTTTTTCATGTGCCTCTTCAGCACGTCCTTGTAGCGAAGAAACTGACCCTCTCTTTTGCGCTTGCCGTCTCTGAGCTCCGAGTAAAGACACGCTTCGCCAGTCTTTTTTCGGACAAGACGTGGCCGCACCAGCGTAGTTGCCGTCTCATTAGATAGGCTTCGATTCCGCTAACATTGGCACGGCGCAGCAGTCCGCCCATTTTATGTGCAAAATGCTGCGAAGGCATTTGAGGTGGAACTTATCTAACGTCCGAATGTGCCTGCGATATAAGCACATATAGTTCTTAGCTAGTGATGTCATAGGTATAGTATCGTTAAAATGGACCACTAACGTTTATAGGTCGTAAAAGCTAGCCAGCTAGACCTAATAGCGTTCAAACGCTTTAAATTGGCAATATCGCGAGAGTGGCCGGAACCCTAGCTCGGTTTAATGTTATACTGTTATCCGTTGCCTTTTGGTTCACACAATTTTACACAACGGGAAATAAAATAAATAATAGTCATTATTGAAACTGGTTACCGGTCTGTGGTATGGAATAGACATTATTAGAAAAACACAATGTTCAAGTCAGAAGACGGTTTTATTAGCACAAATATAAGACAGCAAATATAAGACTTGTTTTAAACGTAGTACCTTTATGATGCTGGGGTGATTTAGATGAGGTGAAGCGCAAAAAACGTGATCTTTAATTATTAGGGATGCAACGATTCGGTCATTACTATTACGATATTAATCGTTATTTATTACGATAACCGATGCATTACGATTATTTAAACAAATTTAGTTAAAATTATCCTCAGTATGAGTTCTCATAGTGTTTCTTTGCATTCCAATGAAAGTAAAATCATAAAATTTTTTTTTTTTAATTCCAATATTTTGTAACTTTTTCTTCTAATTTGAGATTGTAGTCAAAGGTACACTTGGTCAGGATTCTGATTTTTGGATGCGTAGAGGATAATTGGTTTTAAAAAACTCAATATGGAACATGGTTCTGTATAATCTCGTTAATCAAGCGATATCTCGTCCGATTTACGTGGGAGATTAATCTTTTGAAATGTGGTTGAGATACCGAGAACGAGAATGTATGTAATACTTCAAACCGAAAATCAAATCATAGACCTCAGGAGAATTTAAGAAATAATAATAAAATAAGAGTCAAATCTGACCAAACAAAAGCTAAAATGGCAGCGAAAGAACAGATTTTTTAAATATTGTTTTTAGGCTCTGGAATCTAGTATTCAGGTCTGGTATTTGTCAACAAGTAAATAAATAAATAAATATCTAGGACATTGTCACACAAATTATCTAGTCACATTTAAAGGTATTATGATACTATGCTGTTTAAAAGAAATTGATCCTTATGAATGACTCTTTCGGTTGGTATCATAAAATACAGGATGTTTTTTTTCACATTTCACCTTTCACTTCCCGGCTCAAGCAGATGATTTTTCAAAAATCTTTAAATGCAGTTTTAATTATTTTTGAAAATAAAGGAATGATTCCATTCAGTAAATTTGCCATATATAAATATTAAGGGTACTTTCCCTCCAACCACGGCCTTTTTTTCCACCCTGTATAAGTGCAATCTGATTGACGTTTTTAATCAATTTTATTAATCGTATATATATAAATATTAAGGGTACTTTCCCTCCAACCACGGCCTTTTTTTTCCACCCTGTATAAGTGCAATCTGATTGACGTTTTTAATCAATTTTATTAATCGTACGATTCTTACTACGGTGCATTGGATCGTTATTAATCGTGATTATTACGATTACAGATGCAAAACGATGCACCGCTTCGTAATCGTTGCATCCCTATTAATAATATATCAGGGTCCTTCTTAAGAAAATGATCAGACCATCATGCTGAACAATTTCGTCTATGGGACCAAGGTCGAAATCGCGAAAAAAAATCTGTTCGTATTTACGTTTTGAATTTTATTTCTTTTCAATGTTATTGCTGTATTAAAAAATCAGAATTTTTAAATTATAGCAATAAAGGTACATCTTCTTGTATGGATAGATATTAGATTGCAAAATAATGGCAAAAACCGCAGCGAAAAAACTGGGCGTCCTTTCGAAGGTCAGACGGTACTTCACACCGGGACAGCTTCTACAACTTTATCAAGCACAAGTCCGATCGTGTATGGAGTACTGTTGCCATCTCTGGGACGGGTCTGCCCAATACCAGTTGGCCGCGTTGGACTCAATCGACAGGCGTGCCAGGAAGCTCATAGGTGATCCAACCTCGGTGGGGAAGCTGCAAAGTCTTGAGCATCGTCGCAAGGTAGCCTGTCTGTCTGTTTTTTATAGGATACATTTCGGAGAGTGTGCGACGGAATTACACGATCTAATACCTCCGTCTCCCTTTCATCTGCGAGGGACGAGACGCAGGCTGGGTTTCCACCCTTATGTTGTTGACATACCAGCAATTCGCACTAAGAAGTTTGCTTCTTCTTTTATAATGCGCACGGCTAAAGAGTGGAACGTACTGCCTGCGGACCTGTTCCCTGAGCAATACAACTTGGGCCTCTTCAAGGCGAGAGTGAATAGGCACATTTCTAGGTAAGCATGCTACATCTTCGGCCTCATCGTCACTTAACATCAGGTACCATTACCTATCAGACATAAAAAAAAAACATAATTAATTACATGTTGCCTCTGTAAAACATGGCGTGCCAATGCCAACCTTACGCCCTCACCACCTAGCCTTGAAAAGCTCGTAGTGCTGACTCAGAAAACTTTGATGAATTATCGTAAATGTTTCGAACTTCCTTTCTACTCCTACCATTGTATCGATCTTTGAATTAGTGACCTGTTTTGATTCAACATTATGCGTAGATTGAAGGAACATTATCAGGCTGGCACTACCTTTTGACTACCTTGGATATTTTTTATTTCTACAGGGTGTAAAATTAAATGGGACAGTTACTTAAACTGCTTTAGATTATCAAACTGAAAGACTTTCTCTATGGGACCAATATCGAAATCGCAAAAAAAAAAATCTGCTTGTCCATACATTTCAGTCGAGTAATGTTTGCAGTTTTGTATGGGACAGCAGATTTTTCGCGATTTCGATATTTGTCCCATAGAGAAAGATGTTCAGTTTGATGATCTAATCATCCCCTTAAAAAAGTGTCACCATATTAAGAAGGACCCTATATACTAATCTGACGCTGGCCCAGACAAAGGGGTAAAGGTTGTAAATTGACTCAGCAGTTCCATACTGATCTAAAATACTTTCTAGTTTTGCGTTAATTCATTAACACGTTGTATACATGGTCCTTCTTTATATGCTGACGCTTTTTCACGGGGATATTTAGACCATCAAACTGAATAACTTATTCTATGGGACCAACATCGAAATCGCGAAAAAAAAGCTTCTGTTCCATACATTTGGCTATTTGGCTCGAGTAGGTTCGCAGTTTTGTATGGAAGGGCTGATTTTTTTTCCCTATTTCGATGTCTTTGCCGTAGAGAAAGTTGTTCAGTTTGACGGTCTGATCATCCCCTTAAAAAAGTGTCAGCATATTAACTATTTAATGAAAATCACCTCATTTCCTTTAATCTAGAAATAAACATTTTAACGGGTTCTTACCGCGTTTTGGTATATTTGAGTTCCCGATATGAAATGTTTATTTCTAGATTAAATAATAACCGCGTAACTCTCAAAAACTGTGTGACATTCTTGTTTTTTGGAAATGTTGTTTAATTGTTTAGAAATAAAAAAAATACGATTGAGGGCAGCACAATAGGCTCGGGCCTTAAAGCTTCCACTTTATTTCGTCGATCAGTCGCCCAAAAGGAAATTCATTTGATGATCATTATAGCGATTAAAAATTGAAGGCCAACGAAGGTGACTATTATTATGTTTTCGTGTCCCTAATGACAATCGTTTCGGTACCTAGAATTTGTCCTTGGTACAATAAATATCAGAAACTCATTAGTAAGTTTGGTACAATTTGACTGTTGTTGTTTTATTCGAAAAAAAAAATATAATCACATCATGCTACATGCTAAAGACCAAAATACAACACATTAATAAAATAATGCTTCGCTTTTTGCTTAGATTTTTCTTTATTAATAATTTAATTTACATTTTATCGACATTTATTGAGCTCACTGAGAAAAAAAAACATTTAAAAAGTGAAAACTAATTAATTCGGTCACTTATTTTTGATGTAAGCAAATGTATGTTTTACTTTTTAACTCTCTTTAAGATATTTTAGGTTCATTAATGCATAAGGGACCGCTATGAAATGACCATTAAATTTTTATTAGACAATCTCTTGCGGTCCCCGACACATTAATTGACCTAAAATATCTTAAAAAATAAAACATACATTTGCATACATCAAAAATAATAGTGACCGAATTATTTTTCACATACGTTTTTTTCGCTTTTCCTGTGGTTCCATAGTAAAAGTTGTTCCGTTTTATGACCTGAATTTACTTTTTGAGTATTTGCCAGGCGACTGTGGACTACTAGATATTTTTCTCCATGTGCTTATATATTTGTTTATGTATTTTATAACTAGGTTATAAAACGTTATACAACTTACTAGTTACGGTCAAGGTCAAATTGGTTAAACTTAATTTAGCAAATTTTGCTATTAATTATTCTATTCTATTTTAAAAACTGAAAACCAAAAATATTTAACGAAACACTTTTCGGTACCTATTCTACTATTTTTCGGTGCGAAAGATCCTATTATAATACAATATTATTCAGACTACGATTCAACCTTCTCTGATATGCTTGCCAATGATTCCGCGTAGACTTATTCAGTAAAATAATTAAAGGTTGCGGTACCAACTTTAGAAATAAAACCAACAGCATTATGAATAATAACCATTCTGTTTCAATAAATATTTTAGCATCGCATCCCTCAATTACCATGCATGCTATCAACACTGCATCAGATACTAAACCTATAGCCATGCTTTTTTTAAACCCAGCAACAAAAGTTTCGGTGGCATAGAATAACAAAAACAAGTTAAATGTAATGAAGATTGACAAAATCAATAGATTTATAGTGCAGCGAATGTAGATCTTTTCTTGAGTGCAATCTGATTGCGCCTCGGGAACAAGAATCCTTTGACCGCAATCACTAAAGCCAACTATTAAAAACAGAGTTCCAAAAACGAACGCAGTCGCTTTCTTTTTCTCTTGATAAATAGTTCCTGTATATTTCAAAACTGTTTTAACATATGCCACTAGCAAAGAGCATAACGACCAACACAATGATGCCAGGAGAATTATCTTTATGTAAGGTGCAATGTCTTGAAATGTTTCCAATCTTTTTTCTCGTTCTTGAATTCTCAATCTTGTATTTGATTCATTCACTATCACAGACATTTTTTCTTCACCCAAGAAATAGTACGAACACAACACTAAATGTACAGTCCCACATATTATTTGATTGATTGTTAAATAGTTCTGCAGGGTCCGCCATTTTGGCAGTAGACACCAAGTTGTTAACAATGCTACTATGCATAACACTGATATAATCGTAATAACGCTGTAGCAAAATGTAACAGCAATAGACATTTTAAATTGTTTTGAAGCACAAAGCACACGACATTGTTTGAGTATGTATGTAGGTACTACAACGGGTTATTACCAAATATTTGCCAAATACCAATTATTTTTGTCATTTAACACAGTGTTGGTTAGCTTTACTCATTAACTTGCGTTTTTATCTGATTTGACGTCAATACAATTAAAAAATATAAGTTGTTATCGATGTTTGATTTTTTTTTATTTCTATTAACAAAATATTTATAACGAATTTGATATACACTCTACAGCAATGGAAACGGGTCACCACGGGTCACCAACAACATAACCCTTAATATCTCGAAAACTAAGAATGATAGCTTATTCAAATAAAAAGTATTTTATAGAAAATTTAATACTACTACTAAAATTAATAAAATTTCTGGTTGCTATAAAGTAATGTCAATAAAAAGGCTAAAACCTAAATTTATGATTTATTGAAAATTTAATTTTTTGTATTCAACATTTATTATTAACGAGCGTTAACCCGCGACTTTGTCCGCACAAATTATATACCAGATTTTAAGTCAGATCATAAGCTATCAAACAAAAAAGTTTCATCAAAATCGGTTCAGTAGTTTTTGCGTGATACTCGTTGAAACAAACAAACAAACAAACACCCAAACAATCACGCAAACAAACAAACAGACAAAAAATCCCAAAATTGGTGAAATGGAATCAGGGACACCTAAAAACCATATCGTAACTTTTTTTTTGTTAATATCTTCAATGTACAGACACACTTCTGTTAAAGTTTTATAATAGTTTAGATGTGGTAAAATTATCACTCACATACACTAAAATATGGGGAAATGTTATATCTGTGTAAAAAAATTTTTAATTTCATTTTTTGATCTGCGATGGAATTGACGCATTTGTATTTATGCATTTTAATTAAGCCAAACAAATGAAAACTAAAAATGTTATCAATCAATTTAAGAAGTATTAAATAGTTTATGAAATACTTTTTATTTGAATAAGCTATTATTCTTAATTTCCGAGATATTAAGATAAAATTTACACTTTTTTAATTTTGGTTATTGGCGACTCATTGGTAGGTATCGTATGATCGGGAAACCCCAAATAATCAGATATTTTCGAATCAAATAATTAGATAAATATACCGAAATCTCATAAGACGGAGTTTTGAAAATCACGAATTATACTTTTTCGAATGTACGAGGGCACCTAGGTACTTATTTTGTAATATTATTTGTACCTACTATCACTGGCAATTATACGACTATTAAAATTCTGAATGATTATAATTAATAATACAGCTCGGAATGATTGAAGTATGAAAATTCTGAATTCCCCCGATATCCGAATTTTTATATAGAAAAGTGATTACAGCACTTACTTTTTCATTATTTTTCTATGAATATTCTATGAAAATTAAACCCCAAATAAAAGTCTGGATACGTGCTTGCATCTCTCGCCTCTTCAACATCTATTAGTATTCGAACTTAAAACGCGGAAATCGATTGCTGTATTTTTTTCATTCTTGTGTTACCACTGTAACTAAGCGTTAACGGTACCTCTGTGTAATTACGAGTTGTCAATAAATGTTTATGAAGACCTGTTGAGGTGTATAAGTTGGGATATACATATTTATTATTAAGCCATAAACGGCTCGGCCAGGCCAAGGTCGACTCAGGCTTTATGGTCCCACCAGTTTATGTAATTTCCCGCTAAACTAATTTGCATATACCGCTGAAATTCGTTATGTATTTTGACCTTTAGTATTTTTTTAACCCATGGGTGAAGGGGGGATAAATGTTGCGTCGCGTCGTCATAGGTTATTTTAGCTAAGTGTTCCAATTCTGTAAGTTAAATTGATGCATTCTTTAAGAATTTTCGACGGCAGTCGCCAACGCAATACGTATAGCAGCTATCAGCATCATCATCAGCCTATTATACGTCCTACTGCAGGGCACAGGCCTACCCTCAGGGAGGAAGTAAGGGTGTTAGTCCACCACGCGTGCCCAATGCGGATTGGCGGACTTCACACACGCATCAATTTTTTTTTCTCTAGCGTACGCAGGTTTGCTCACGATCTTTTCCTTTACTTCAAAATTTATTGACGTTCAAGTCTTGCAACTAATGGGTGTAATATAATCCTATTCGATTAAAATAAACTATTCCTTCACTTCTGTGTACAAGACTTCCATGATTGTTTCAGACAATTCACGAATCGTCAGTTTTATACAGCGACGAGCGTTCCCCTACATTGGAGATCATACATTCTGTCTTTACTTAGAGTACCTCGCGAACTCTGTTTATTTTTTATTTGATTTTATTGTATAGGTACACGTAAAGATTACAGTCAAGATGAAACCATTTTACATTGCAATAATATTATGTAAGAACTAGACTGTAATTCAATTACCTACCCATGTATGTACAGTACTCAGCATCAACATTTTTAAAACATGGCGGAACGGAAAACAAAGAACAAAGTACAACATTTCTCAGACCTAATCTTACTATAACTTGAATTTGTTATGCTTGTTTTCTTAATTAAGTGGGTTGCACCTGTGACAAAACATAAAATGTTCCCTTTAAGGTTGTTTTTGGGTTGATATTAGGTTGTGTAAGCGAGAAGGGTCTTGTGCGTTACCATACCAGCTTTACGAAACTGGGAACTGGGAACATTTATTGAGTCGCGAATTTATTGGTATAAGTATAAAAATACAGAAATAAAGTTTATCACAAAAATTTTCTAATCATCGGCTAAGGGAAATCGGGAATTCACTAGTTACAAAGAATTTTAAATGATATTGAGTCATATCTTTTTCCTCTAATAAATGTCAAATGGTTTAAAGCAAGAAGCAGAAACCGGTGTGATTTGTGAACGAACGTCAACGATGGTTTGAGCCATAGAGAAATTACTCGCTCCCCTAGGGCTTGAGCAAAACATTTAAACGCGTTGGTAATTATTTGACAACCTTATATTTTGATATTGTTACACTGACATCACAAACTAATTAGAAGACTGACATGTCCACGAGATTGCTGCTGGTAGATTTTTAAAAGTAGGCAAATCTGGCTGTTTGTGTTGCGGGCTTGCGTAATGCGTTTGGGTCTTAAATCTTAAAATTGATTTTATTCATAAACGTTTTACATAAAGTTGTGATCATAATTTAGAGGAGTGTTTTAGACCAAAACTGAATAACTACAAACAAACCTTCAATATCTACTCGGCTCTAATAAAATAGCAGATTTTATTTCGCGATTTTGACACTGGCTTCATATTAAAATGTTGTTTAGTTTGATGGTCTGAAACACCCCTTAAAGGCTGGGCCACACGGAGTGCAGCTGCAGAACGGGTGCAGACCGGCTGCAGGCCGGCAGTAGTTGTAAACTATGGAATTATGTGCGAGGTGTCACACTGAATGCATTCCGGCGCGGCTGCGGAACAGCTGCGGAACGGTAGCCACAGTGTGACACCTCGCATATAATTCCATAGTTTACGACTACTGCCGGTCTGCACCCGTTCTGCAGCTGCACTCTGTGTGGCCCAGCCTTAAATATAACTTAAATAAATTATTTATAACACCCTATATTGATGCAGCAACGGCTCAAATCATGTAGGATATGAAGGCGTAAAGAGTGTTTTCAGTACTTTTATCCACGTTAAACTCTGGATTATCTAAATGTAACAACGCACCAGTACGATGCCAACTTCTCTATCTCTATACAGATTATTACAATGTTTCTATATTTCAATTGTTTCTCTGACCATTCTTCTAATGCTGATTGGTATTTTCAGGCCCTTGCTTATCATGTGTTGTGGCTAAAGTTTTCCTCCGGTCTCCTAACAGAGTTCCCCCCCGCCGCTAAGTCCTGAAGGGCGCACGAACGACGACGACGCCATCGTTTCCATCATAGAATCGGCGGAGGAGTTCGTCTATATCTCCGTGATGGACTACGCGCCTGCGCTCGAATTCACCCCCAAGTTGAAGTAAGTCTTTAATTTATAAACTGCAGTCGATATAATTCAGCTATCTTTTTAGTAGTATGAGTTGAGGTGTCCGCTAGTAGTACTTGAATGGTTTTCAAGATAGATAGTATTGACAGCCCGATAGCTAAGTCGGTAGTCAACCTGCTTACTGTGCTGAGGGTCACGGGCTCGAATCAATCAAATATTCTTTATTTTGCAACAAAACATAAACAGTAAAATACAGAGAAAAAAATACAGGAGGCACAAAATAAGGCGGCGAATCCCATAAGTGGCAAATGTTTGTATGATGAATATGAATATTTGTACCCGAGTCATGGATTTTTTGATACAGTATTTCTTAATAAAGATATTATGATTATTATTAATATGCTGACGGTTTTTTAAGGAGATGATCAGATCAGACCATCAAACTAAACAACATTCTATATGGGATTTTTCGCGATTCTGATGTTGTTCCCATAGGATGTTCAGTTGATGGTATGATGTATGATGAAAGACCCTGTATATCGTTGTCTAGTCATCATAAATACAAGTCCAGGAGTGCGATTTTTGAATCTCATTCGCTGAGCTCAGCAGTTGAAAATGTCAAAATTACTATGGGGATAAGCATTTTTCTACTGCTGATTTGACTCTCGAAAATCATACTCCAGGAGTGCGATTTTTGAAAGTCAAACCAGCAGTAGAAAGATGCTTTTCTCCATACATTTTCAACTACTGAGTTCAACGTATGAGATTCAAAAATCGCACTCCAGGCTAGATTCTAGTACTTAAATGTGACCAGATAATTTGTGTGACAATTTCAAAGTTATTTATTTATATCGCAGCGAAGTCGCATGCGCTCAGGAATAGCTTGTGTGATAGGGGATGAAGAGATCCACAGAAGAACCAGAGAAGCAGACATAGCCCAAAGGATCGCTAAAGTGGCAGTGGGCGGGGCACATTGCTCGCAGAACCGATGTGACCGATGGATTCGAAGAGTTCTCGAGTGGCGACCGCGTACCGGAATGCACACACAAGGTGGACCGACGACCTGGTGAAGGCGACGGGAACCCGTTGGATGAGGGCAGCGCTGCACCGGGCGTTGTGGCGATCCTTGAGGGAGGCCTATGTCCAGCAGTGGACGTCCATCGGCTGAGATGATGATGATAGGGCTCTTAGAAATGTTATTTTAATACACTCCAAACTAAAAAAATCATTCCAGATTCTGGCCGAAGATAGACGATGCAATTCGTAAGGCAGCCATCGAGAACCGCATCCGAGTGAAGATGCTGATAAGCTGGTGGAAACACTCGCGGGCGTCCGAGGACTACTTCCTGCGGTCCCTCGCCGCGCTCGCCCAGCCGAACCCGCGCGTCGACATACAAGTTGTACGTTCGCTTTTATTGTTAGCTATTACGCAAGAATTACCGCAATGCTAGAAACAATAGAAAATGAATTATTCGTTGATAAGTTATATGTCAAGATAGACAGTCGAAGCTACTAACGCGTCGAAAAAAATATCAGCTAGTCAAGGTTGATAAACCCTATCACTATGCAAGCACACAGAGATAAGTTGTATGACGCCTCACGCACACTAACATAAGAAAGTTGGCATACAATTCTTCAAAGGCTTGATGCGATGCGACCACGCATCACCATCAGCCTTTATTAGTTCACTGAACAAATGCCTCTCTCCACGTCACCTCTCCCGATCCTGTGCTTATAGCATCCCGTTTTTTCCATTGACTTGATCATAGATATCGTTGTTCTTACCAGCGCAGCTATATTGCGCAGAACGTCACACCATTGAACATAAGGTTGACATGCCCACTTGCCCTTGCTGTTTGGGTATTGAAAATATTTATCAGTTGTTAATTTTTATTAAACACCCGCGGCTTGTTAGCCTCTTAATCTCATTACCTGTTTCATTATTTTCTTACAGAAACGCTTCATAGTCCCATCGACGCCAGATCAAGATAAGATCCCATACGCACGCGTGAACCACAATAAATATATGGTCACTGACCGTACTGCCTACATCGGCACTTCCAATTGGTCCGGCGATTACTTCGTTGACACAGCGGGCGTGGCGTTCGTTTTCCAAGATGGCCACCAAGATGAAACGGTCCAGAACGTGACGGATGTCAGGAAACAGTTGCAAGAAGTGTTTGAACGAGACTGGACTTCCCCGTATGCAGTGCCGCTTAGGAAGTTATAGTAGTGCCCATTGTGCGGTGGTCCTATTTAGACTATGTAATGTTAAAGTTAAGTTGTTTTTTTTATATTAAAGTCTGGTAAATATTTAAAGAATGATCAAGTCACGTCAAATCTTGACATTGAGTGATCACTTGATCAGACAGGGTTATTTTTTAGTTTTTTAGTTCATATAAATGAATAGCTCGGTTAAAATATTTTCATATTAAGAATAAGAACTTATAAGTGCTCACTTATTATTATTATTTTAGTTATCATTTATTGATACATTTGGTTTAATATTTTAAACAATTAAAAATAAAATAATCGAATTAGTCAATGATAATCTACTGATGAAACTCGATCTCTTTATCGTTATAGATTATAATTTAATGGAAACTCAAAGACATCTAAGCTTTACCCAGTTTTCACTAATAATTAAGTTTACGTTTCATAGAGGAAATGTATGTATAGGGACATATCTCTACGACATTAAAAAACATAAGCATTTAGTGTTTAAGCAAAGTATATGGTTTAAGGGCTCATTCGCACGGGCGTTTTCCTATCGTAATCTAAAATGTCGATTCATAGAAAACAATAGAAAATCGCTTCTTCCTTCGCGCGATAGAATTACGTCTTTGCCAATAAAGGCAAGTCCAGTGATATCTTTCTTAAGTACCTAGCACCATCTATTACCGACAAATGAATTTACTTACGAGTAAGATGGATTTCTTGACCAAAAAAATTATAAGAAACTGTTAAGAGCCGGTTTCGTGAAACCAATTACAAATATACAACAAGAATTACCCGTTTTTGTACAGAATAATCAACTTTTATAATTTTAGACATGTGGTCGGGTCGTGTAATCTCTAGTTTATTGTGTAATAAATAATAATAATAAAGCAATATAGCTAATATTTGCTTAGTGTTCAAAAATATCCTTCCTTCGTGTTTTGTTTGGCGTTTTTTCTATGTTCAGATGCTAGGTTAGACTAAAAATGTGTATAGTGTCTGAAATCCTGTTAATCTAACGATTGTATTACATAATTGTCCACGTTTTGGTACATATGAAATTTTTAGTTTTAAAAATATTGAAAAGTAAATTTGGCTTCCTCTTCTTTAAATTGTTATTGTCCTCGTGTAATCTCTTTTTTTTATACAGGGTGGTTCAAACATAAACGTCCAATATTTTTTGTTAGGAATTTTATATCTGTCTTAAGGGGGTACCGAGCCTCCAGTACTGTTTTCAATCGTATTTTTTAAAAATTTCCTAACAATTATACCACATTTACAAAAAACAAGAATGTCACATTTTAGTCATTTTTACTGACTACATTTCTCAATTGACTACAACTAACTAGTTTCACTACAGGGTGAAATTGATATCATTAGCATCCTTTTAAACTAAGAGTCTACACATCAAACTGAAAAACATTTACTATGGGAGCAAACCGATCGGAGAAAAAAAAATCTGCTGTTCCATACTAAACTTTTTTTGCTTCTACCGTTTTGCTCTCATAGTAAAAGTTGTTCAGTTTGATGGGTAGGTAGCTCTTAGTTTAAAAGGATGCTAATGATATCAATTTCAAACTGTGTAGAGCCATCTTAGAAAAAAATCTGCTATTTGATATAGTGGAGAGCAGGCACTGCAGATTGTACGGAACTGCAGATTATTTTTTTGGACTTCTATGTTTGGTCAATCCTGTCCATACGTATAACATAATGTAACATAGAAAAGAGTATTAATATAATAATGTGTTAAGATACTTAAATGACAAGTTTGCTCTTGTTTCTATTGTATGACAGTGCCTTCGAGTGTTGAGGAAGCAGCGAGTCTGCACTTAGCGTGGTTGTTAATTATAAACTAGATTTTTATAAATTTTCAGAGTGCATAAAAATATACTACTTATATTAGATCAAAACTTTACGATCTCGTTATCTTCAAATGTATGTTGTGAAATAAATAAATTTTAAAGGAATTCTTAGGTGTAATGTCTATGACAAACGAAATTAAAAAATTATTTAGTGTAAAGTACACAATACCAATACATCTATGATTATTGGTGTTTTGAGTGCACTGATCTTTTTAAATTAATAGGCCAAGAAAATACAGATTTAACTAAGTTTCCCAGTTTTTTGATGAATGGGAAAGTTTAAAAATTACTAGTCAATTTTAAATAAACAGGCTAAAAAATGTTTTTGTTTAGTTTTGTTGTAGCGGACTGAAAGTTTTATCAGTCACATCGTACTTTGAAATCAATCAAAAGGATGTTAGTATTTTGACGAAATATGGAATGTATTATGTTTGATGTATAGCAGTGAGACTGGCGCTACTCTGCATTTCCAGGAAATTATTCATATTATGTAGTAGTAATTTTTTTTAAATTGTATTTTTTCCATTTTAAAATGGCCTAAAGTTCAAAGCTACCATTTCAGGTAGGCTCCTGAAGTGCGATTTTTGAAAGTCATTCTGTGAACTCAGCAGTAGAAAATGTCAAAATTACTATGGATGTGCATCTTTCTACTGCTGATTTGACTTTCAAAAATCACAATCGATGAGTGCAATTTTTGAAAGGTAGTAACGTGAATATCTCCATAGTAATTTTGAAATTTTCAACTGCTGAGCTCAACGTATCAGTTTCAAAAATCACACTCCTGGGCCTAGCATGCTACCCCCCGGAAACGTGTCTCGCATCTGTTATTTGCGTATGCAAAAGCGAGCGCATGACGGTTTCCTCGTATAGTCGCTTTGTCGTATATGTCATGCTAACCGACCGATATGGTAAGTCAAGATGAAGCTGAGGGTGCAACACTTTTTTTCACACAAATTACATAGAAATACCTTATGCCTTGAAGCTAAATAATAGGCCTTTATGAAAGGCAGAGTGGCGCTACTGCGAAATGCTCGGATGTTTAGTTTTCTTTTGAATAAGCCGAAAGCAATAGTATTTCTATGGAAGGCAATATTATGCGTTGTACGAATACCAGTTTGATTTGTAAATAAATTATATTTCGACATGTATCTCTTTTATTTATTTTTTGAGAGTTACGCGGTTATTATTTAATCTAGAAATAAACATTTTAACGGGTTCTTGAGATACCGAGTTTTGGTATATTTGAGTTCCCGATATTTCGGCAGTGTTACAACTGCCATGATCACGGGATGACTGAGGAACTGCCGGAAAATCTACCTGAACGATCTATCTACGGGAACTCAAATATACCAAAACGCGGTAAGAACCCGTTAAAATGTTTATTTCTAGATTAGATAAGCATTTTAGTTTTCAATGCGTGTTGTATAAATTAAAATATTCGAATTCGTAGGTAAACGAATAATTCATAAATTCCATACAGCTTGGTCATCCCCTACTACTGTAACTGAAGTATAATCAAAAGAAACAAGAAATAAAACAATGTCTAAAAAACTTAATTCTAATCATTAATTTATTACTAATCCAGCTGGATTTGTTTTAGATTCGTTCATTCATTTACAAAAACTATTCCTCATTAACACGCTTCACAATAATATCAATTAACAATATTTTTAAAATTTAAAATTGTGTATTAACTTTTGGGAAAAGACACGGATAGTATAATATTTAATCCTACCAACAGAAACAGTCGTTTAGATAAGTGGAAATTGAGCCTTTAGCCTTTAAAATTAGATGGAACATAGGCCATGTGACAAAACTTTTATTAGGCGCTACCACGGACCACAAGATTATGCCACAGACACTACTATAATAGATTTATCGAGTTTTAAAGTCGTTGCAAGTTTTGCCGCTCGCGTGGTGTTAGCGCGGTTCGCGTTTTTGCTTGCCACGAGGCTCCGCAACAATCTCTTCTTGTTTTTGATCAAAAACAATCCCTGAGATTGGGATAGATACTCCCACAAACTACTTGATACTGGCGGAAATGTATAACACACAAGCAAGAGTCCATTAATTTATAAGTAACAAAAAAAGCTTTGAGGTTTTATTTGTATTGTATTATAGCAGTAAAAAAAACAGTAGTTAGTATCAAGTTGTTGCGATCAATCATTTATATCCATTGTATATCGATGTTTTTGGATCGGAAGGCACCGTCGATAACCCTATTTTTCCCCCTTTACCACAGAACAGTTTCAAATAACATTTGTTACACAATAACACCCCAGCAGCGCTAGCATGCCACACACGACAAAACGAGTAGTCTTGTGCGTGCATTTTGTCATGCGTAATGTAAAAAAGACAGACACATCTCGATCTTTCCCGTTTTGTCGAGAGCGACATGGCCCACAGGTTTAACCTATAGACTGCGCATTTCCAGACACAATAGAAAATCAGGGGGTAAGCGACAGCCTGGTAAATACTGAAACGGTGAATTCAGACCATCAATCTGAACAACTTTCACTATAGAGCCTCAACAAAGGTGAAAAAAAATCTGCTGTTATATTCGAGTCGAGAAGGTACAGCTGTTTTGTATGGAGCAGTTCATTTGCACGTTTCCTGAGGGTGGCTACATAGTGAAAGTTGTTCAGTCTGAATTCACTGATTCAGTATTTGCCAAGCTGTCACTTACACCCCGTCTATCCGACAGGTCAGAGGCTAAACAAGATAGTATCTTACGAATAAGAAATATTAAGTTCACTGATATTATCCCTAATAATCTACGCGTGTGTCACGCTATCCTCGACGAAGTCCCTCGCCTCTTCCTGTGTGACACAGTCGACGTGGGACACCTTGTTGCGGAACTTAACGCCGTAGAACTTGTGCGCGTGCTCCAGTAGTTCAGGTCTGAAGGTGGTCGTGATGAACTGGGCGGAGGTCGAGAGCTCGTGGATCATGTTCGCTATTGCTTTCCTGTGTTGTGCGTCCAGGGCCTGCGGGGTTATAAATAAATATCTTGTACATTATCACACAAGAATGAACTCGAACTCGGCACAGCAGGCAGGTCCACTACCGACTGAGCTGATAGAGGCGACATTTTTCCGGGGTTTTATGTGCTTTATTTTAAACAGGATTAATCCATAAATCCATCCATTTACCCAACCTTAAAGTTTAACTACAGTATAGGAAATGTGACTATTCATTCATATGAAAATATTCTTTGCGCACTGCGCGATCTTCTTCTTATCGTGTGGGAAGAGCCCTGGTGTTTTTCAGACAGCCTTACGGCCTCTGACGTGGTTTTTTATGTAACGACTACTACTACCACCAGAGATAGTAGCCGGGACCAACGGCTTAACGTGCCATCCGAAGCACGGAATTATCTTTCTTTTCAGACAATCAGGTGATTCAGCCTGCAATGTCCTAACCAACTGGGGAAAAACGCACAAAGTGACATTTCACTAGATGGACACCTAGTGAAATGTCACTTTGTGGGAATCGAACCCACGACCTCCGTGTCGAGAGCCAGTGCTGTTAACCATTAGACCCGGAGGCAGATAAAATTTACTGCGCGATAAAATTATTCTGAAAGTTCCTGTCTCGTTGAACTGACGCCTTGCATTGTCCCTTAGTGCAATCTTATTGAGATATCTACACATACATTGCATTAAGATGTGTGATGTGTTTCTGACCTGTATTTCTGTACAATCATAACACCCGAAGCGAAAGTAGATTAAAAAAATTTTTTTTTTATAGAATGTTAAAAATTCGCATTTTACTTTCCATAGATGATTTGAAAAGCGCAAGGACTTAATCGTACAGAATAAAGTTCCCTTCTAACCCTTCGATATTAAACAATCAAGTCACATATGAAGTACATTTCATTCACACTTCTCGTCGAACAGGTAGAAGGGTGCGGGGTCGCACTTCTGTATGGTAAAGAGCTGGTTCATCTCGCGCATGTCCCCTCGCCGCCCGTGAACGACACCTTGATGCCGAAACCTGTGAACTGATTGTTACGTGACTTGAACAGACACGTACCTGGTCGATCTCGTCGAACAGGTAGAAGGGTGCGGGGTCGCACTTCTGTATGGCGAAGATGAGCGCCAGGGCGACCAGCGACTTCTGTCCGCCGGAGAGTTGGTTCATCTCGCGCATGTCGCCCTCGCCGCCCGTGAACGACACCTTGATGCCGACGCCCGTGAACTGGTCCGCGTTAGCTCGCTGCAAATTTGTTTACGTGACATTTTATTATACTGAGGTTTGTCTTCCAAGTCACAAGAACAGAATGCTAGGCCTTAGCATGATACGCTTTACAACGTTATCCCGCTCCTTTTCTCTCGCTCTATTAGGGTCAATCACAGAACATTATAAGAGGGGTTAGAAGTGCAAAGTAGGCGTAAAACGTGTCGCCACAGGTTATGCAATGATTTGCATAACACCAAAAGGCGCGCGGCGTGGTGCGAGCGAGAGGGCATGAGTAATTGTAGCAGCGTGAGCGGGAAGACAAGTGGCGACAGCCATCTCCGAAGCAAAAACGCTACTTTGCATTTCTAACCCCTCTAATAATGTTCTGTGGGGTTAATTCAGATTAGACGGAAAAATACTTGAGCATGTTCGCGCATGTTTTGACCACCATTCACAATTAGCGCAAAACGACGCTGCTGTTAGCTTGATAAGATTTTACTGTTGCATATATTATTTTCAGCTCTGTTTGAAAGGAAAGGAGTTGTCATTTAATTAGACCGCTTAAAAAGTGGTCGAGCATTTTCCCGCATAATCAGAATCATTTAAAGTACCAGAATCTAGCCCACACTTGTAGTATGATGACTAGACAGCAATATAATACAGGATGTAAAATAAATAAAAAACTGTCATTCCATACATTTAGGTCGAGTCGCTGTCGCATTTTACACCCTGTTATAGGTGACAATCATTCATGACTCCGTCCGGTAGAAATATTCGTATTCATCCTACAAATATTTGTTCCTGCGGGATTCGGCACAGCAGGCAATTTCACTACAGTATTCACTACAGTCTGGGCTACCGGGCCGACAAATGGGCGTCTCATGGACGGTACATAATGAATCGAAGTTCCCTACCTCAGCCGCGACGTCCTGCTCCTCAGTGGCCACCCTCATGATGAGGCTGCCTCGGCCGTGTGGCACCAGCTTCTTGAACACCTCCGTGAAGTTCTTGCTCACTTGCTTGAACGTGAACTGGATCGCTTCCAGCTTTCTGTGCTCTAGCGTCTCGATAAGCTCGCGGATTTTTTCGCCGCTGAAAGAAATTATGTTAAGTTAGACATGACATAAAATAAATAGAACAAATAGACATGGTTAGGTTAGGTTAGTGTTGAATGACAATTCGAGACTGGATTTCTATCACACACACATAAATATTTTCTTTTAATTTTTTTTTCTGCCAGATTTTTTTATAACTTTATTTAATACTGGCTTTTGCCCACGACTTCGTTCGCGTGGAGTATGTGGAAACTCCATTTGGGGGAGATTTTCGAAAAAACACTTTTTCTTAGGGCACCCATACGTCTTCTATAGAATATACATTTAAAGTTTCATGTTTCTATCTTCAGTGGTTTTGGCTATGCGTTGTCTGTCAATTTTATAAGTATAGAAGATAGGCTGTAAAACGAAAAATTTCTAGGCAGAATATCTGTATTGTAAAACAGATTAGAAGCTATATCTATTCTTATTTTGGAGACACTTTTAGAAACTTAAAACAGATAGCGCTAACATTGAGAATAAAATGCGAAATTAAATATCATTCAGTTATTAATATGTTGGTCATAAATAAACCTAGATATTTTAACAAATTACCTTAACTACGTATCGCAGCAATTAAGATCCAGGTGAAGTTTACAAATACAGGTTAATGAGACATTGAAAACACATATTTAAAAACTGCACAAACTAATACATCATCTATTGGTCACTGGAACGCAGAGGTTGCCAAAATGCGTTGCATTTTAATATTTTTATTTATTTCTCCACTAACTTCGTCAGTTATTGGGCAGGAAGTATCTAAACTAGATTCGTTCAGTGAAGAAGTGACTAGAATAGATTCATTTAATCTGTTCAGTGTGATAAACGGTATAGTCGGAGGGATATCGAACTTCGCGCATTTGATAAGTAGCCTCAACGACATTTTTAGCGTTGTTTACAACGAACCTGGCGTAAAAAACAATTCTATACCAATCCCTGAAGACACATATTTGAATATCAGCCGATTAGCAGCCAAATATGGTTACCATTTCGAAAACCATACAGTAACAACTGAAGACGGTTATACATTGACGCTTCATCGAATCCCACATGGCAGGAATGGGAGGACAAATGGTTTAGTCACCTTTCTAATGCACGGTATTATGGATTCTTCAGACAGTTGGGTAATTCAAGGCCCTGATAAAGCGTTGGCATACATTTTGGCTGACCAAGGATTCGACGTTTGGTTGGGAAATGCGAGAGGAAACAAACACGCTCTTTCACATGTGAAATTTAATCCCAAACAATCGGAATTCTGGAAGTTCACGTGGGACGAAATCGGAGTTTATGATTTGCCTGCTATGATAGACTATGCGCTAAATGTCACAAAGAAAGATGGACTATTCTACATTGGTCATTCTCAAGGCACAACAAGCTTCTATGTAATGAATTCGTTGAAACCAGAGTATAACGATAAAGTGAAAATGATGTTTTCATTAGCTCCAGTCGCATGGATGAGATACGTCAAAAGTCCTATAGTAAGAATGTTTTCGCCTGCTTATAAAATACTAGGATATTTACTATCAAATTTCAATACATATACACCGACCACGGATTTCTTTAATAAAATAGCTTCAGTAATTTGTACTATAACACCAACAAAATGCGACAATCTTTTGTATCTAATGTTAGGCAATGACGACAAGTTTTTGAATAAAACTATGATGCCAGTCATCTTCGGACACATGCCTAGTGGATCTTCAACTTTACAGTTTGTGCATTATGGACAATTAGTGCAATCCGGAAGATTTTGTCGTTACGATTTTGGTGAAGAGAAGAATTTGAAGCTATATGGACAAATAACGCCTACGGAATATAATTTGAGGAATATAAATACTCCCATAGCTTTATTCTACGGTGGAAACGATTGGTTATCAGATCCTTCCGACGTAGATTTGTTGAAAACACAGCTGAACGTGTTTGATGACTATTTCGTTGAAGAATATAATCACTTAGATTTCTTATACGCGACTAACGCAAATGATCTTATTTATTCAAGAATTGTCAAAGACATTTATGATTTTGAGAATAATATAATAAAAAATGGTGTCTATTAATTCTTATAAAAGTTGATACAGTGCAAAGCATTTTAAACCTTATGCATTAATAATTAAATGTTGAAAAAATAAAATCTTGTGTTTAGCTTACCCGATGTCGAGTTCTTCCTTCCTCTTGTATAGCTTCTCCTTTTGTTCAGAGAAGCTGATGAACTGGTCCAAGGCTTTCTTGTTCACGTGGTTGTACTTTTTGAGGTGCTGGTTTGCCTTCTCGAGCTCTTTGAACAACTTTTATGGAAAAGAGAAATTATAACTTTTGTTATTTATGTTTTTATTATTGAAATTATAACTTTTTAACTCTTAAAAAAAATTGTTAGCTGGATCATTTCAGCCGAAAGTTCAATGTTGGACATCCTTCCGTCTTAATGATTTCCACATTCGATCAATCACAACAACGAAAACAACGTGTGTTTTCGTTATTATCTTATTCCATAGAATACATTTTTTCAGTTACATCGTTCTCATTATTATATGCTGAAGGTTTTTAAGGGATGGTCAAACCATCAAACAACTTACTCCATGAGACCAAAATCGCAAAAAAAGAATGTGTTGTCCCATACATTTGGCTCGAGTAGATTTGCAGTTTGGTATGTGAATAACATACTTTTTTTGCGATTTCGATGATGGTCCCATAGAAAGTTATAATAATATTGTTATAGACCGTTAATGCACTTTATAACCATGAAAGCTGTGCGAGGTAGCGAAGCTGTGAGCGAGGGGAAAATCTTGGATATGCAAAGGATAATGTTTTTTTGCCAAGGTTCAATAGAAATTCATACAATTCTTGCTTTACCTGTTTCAAAGACAATTTCTGATACTTGGAGTGCAGCTCAGGCGCGTTCGGTAATGTCCCCAGCGCCGCTATTTTGTCGAGGGACTCCTGTATTTTTTCTTGTAGCAACACTTCTTTGGACGCCATCTTTTCTAAACCTTTGGAGTCTTCTTCCATTTTATCTTGAGCTTCTTTCTCCTAAAATGGTTTAAAATAAATAAGGACTTTCTTAACACATTAGTGTTCCGTCTAACGCACATAATTATGCGTATTCACTTTCTAACGGTGCCCAGACTGCGTTATAATATGTGTTCCACCATATATGTAAGCATCGCGAACGAATTGAGTGGGAAATGACTTAAAATACATTAAATGACAGTGGGACACGGACAAGAACAAACTTTTGGACCAATGCTTGAGATAAGTTGGATTGGACTTCTAAGTTCACTAACGACGAAGTTTTGCGAGAGTGACCTCGTACACTACGCTGTTACCTCTGATAAAAAACTGATAAGAGGGAAGTAATGTGCGATACTGAGCGAGTGAGTGAGAGAGAACTATATTTTCAAAGAAAAATTTACTTTAACGCTTACAGTCATCTTCCGCAGTCTTCTGAGTGGGGTGAGGTAAAAAATTGGTGGGGCAGGAAGTGTCCGTACTATATGTAATAATAACCTATACCCTCTTTCTTGTACTATGGCGAGAGTTTGTAAGCTTTCAAGAAGTTTTACATCAAATTGTTGTCGGGTTCTATGTCTATTTACAACGGCAACATTCATACCTTATTCCGCCATTTATCGAGCTCCAGCTTAAGCGCCTTCTCGTTCTTGACAGCGGACTGGACCTTCCTCTCGACCTCCTCCATCTCCTTGTTAATTTGTTTGATCCTCTTCTCCGCGGCCGCCAGGTCCGACTTGCTGTTAGAGAGGCGCCGCTTGCGATCCTCTACTGATATCTCTTGAAGAGCTTGCACTAATTCGTCTTTACGTCTGTGGATTTTAAAACGTTTTTTTAGGATTATGACGATGTTATAGGGCCTTAAGAATTGTCCGCAGATAATCGTATTTTTCCGTTGTTCTATCCCATTCTTTCACTCGGCGACATCGTTCGCTCTAGCGAGAAGCATAGATTGCCTGTGCCCGAACTTTTTGTATTGCGGCATGCGAACGTCAGCAAGCAATCCTTTTCGCTCCAGCTAAAGATGTTTATGAGCGACAGAAAGGGATACATGGCACGGAAGTGGACCAGTAAGGTCCAACCCTGACATAAAAAATGTCTTAACATACAGGATCTTCTAGTACATTTGTCATCATTAACCGTAATTAAACCTAGCGAAATGGGTGATTGCAACAGTCAAATCGATCGTAGCGGAGGCTGTGGCAGAAATCTGAACCGTTTCCAGACATGCTGTGTTAAATTTGCTTGAATCCTACCTTGAATCTATACAAATCCACACTCTCACTCAACACAAGATTTCAAAAACTAAAAAAAGACTACCAACTTCAAATTTGGCATGGATGTTTCTATTGCCATCTAGGTGCTCACTAAAAAGGGGTTTTCGCAATTTATTCAACCCCTAAAGGTGTGAAAACGGCGATAAAAGTTGAATTTCGTAGCAAAGAACGGGGAATCCAGCTAGGAGGTATTATCATTTTTTTAAATCGATAATTTTGCTTACGCGTTGTTATGATAAAATAACAAACTTACACATTTAAGTACAAATAATTCACAGCGGTCCGGAACCTCTAGATGGTGGTAGTCGTGCAGCGAATAATGTAGTAAGTAGTTCAAATGCAAACTGACCTGATCAAGTTATTAGTGAGCAAGTTCTCCAGCTTGTTCTTGTTGGCTTCGAGGTTCATCCTGGCGCTGAAGGCCTCCTTGTTCTCCTGCGTGAGCCGCCTTATCGCATCGTTCAGCTCGTCCACCTTACCCTGGTCTGCCATCGACAGTTGCTCCATTAGCTCCTGTTATTGGCACAGAGATGACAATTATTAGTACCTGTGTTACACGAATGTTCCAGTTAGATGGTGTTCGTTAAGTTGAAATAAATTTCTTTCCAGTTTTACGACTTGCCTCTAACAAAGAACACTTATAATCACTATAATCATCATGATATTCCTTATTATTTGTAAGCAATGTCCTGCCCCTCTAGTATCATTAATCTCGCGCGCGACACGCTTTCGGTACTTAAAAAATGGCTGGCCTCGTCTCTCGCTTTTCAGAGAGCAAACGTCTGTCGCGCTTGCTGCGACAAATTATATGCAAAAAAGCTGAGTCGCGCGCAAGTGCACAAGTCATACTAAAGGGGGTATAGTGGTTGATTAATAGACTGATGATGAAGTAAATTTTAGGTTTTTTCAGGGCCTCTCTCTAGAGAAGCTAAGAGTGTATGGGTCAACAGTTCCTCAGTAGCGGATTTATTACAGTTTGAATCCATTAGCTGCCAGCAACCTTTACAATTTCATAAGTCGATTTACTGGAAGTCCCACAAAGCCCAAAAAAATATAAAATCTATGACGAACATACCTAAAGGACTCCTTCAAAATCAGTTCTGTATGGGTTTTTTTAGCTGTTTAGAGGCTGAAGCCCGTATAGGATTACAAATATGTACCTGATGCAACTCAGATTCCAATCCCTCCTTGGTAGCCTGCATAGCTTCGAGACTGGACCGGCACTGCGCGAGGGAGCGCTCTTTAGGTCCTCGGAACCTCTCTATGGAACCCAGCTCCTCTTTCATTAGACGAATGTCTGCCTTTACTTTGTCAAATATGTCCCTGGAAATAGAAGTTACGTTATAGTTGTTTATGTAATTTATTAGTTTCTTGTAGAAGAGAAATATATTTCCAGTTACACATATACAGAGTGTAAGCTAAAATGCGTCAAATATTTTCTTCAGACCATGAAACTGAATATCTTTCAATATCATCATCATCATCATATCAGCCGATAGACGTCCACTGCTGGACATAAGCCTCCCCCAAAATGGTGGGGATTTGCAATAATCGCCACGCTTGGAAGGCGTGTTGGCGATCGCAGTTGGATTGAATGTGTGTACTCAGAGGATGCTGCTGCCCATCCTCCGGTAGATCCGTTAGTCGCCTTTATAGACACCCACGGGAGGAAATGGGGTGGTGCTCTTCTTTGCCGACACCACTCGGCATACGGCATCTTCCAATATGGGGCCAATATTGAGACGCAAAAAGAATTTGTTGTTTTATAGAAAATTTCAATGGCTGCTCGACCCAAAAGTATGGAACAGCTGATTTTTTTGTGTGATTTCACTGTTGGCTCCGCAGAGTCTGATATTCTGAAGCATAAAAGCCTAAACTAAGGAATGCATTTAAGTATTCTGTCAATAGCTGCCACCAATGGGTCGCAGATCTTGGTTATAAATTACTAGTAACAGTATGTGTACACCTTAGAACACACTATTTCACATTGGATGTGCCGCTATTTTTATTGATTAAGGTTTTTATCAGTCTTATTTTTATCTGATTAACGTGTTAATGTACGCCGCGCGGTATGCCACATGAGTAAATACCCCATTGAGACATAATCTGGGATCTGAGAGTGTCGTAATTTGCTCCATTAGTTATACAACTTGGTTGGTTGGTTTAGTAAGTGAATTCACGTAGCCTTGCGTTGCTTGGTCTCAGTCCGCTGCATCTCTGAGGCGACGCTGTTCATGCTGGTCTATCTTGTTCAGCTCCTGCCTTAGCGAGCTCAGCTCCATTATAGAACTAGGTTGGTTTTAGTTAATTGAACTCACTTAGCCTTGCCCTGCTTGGTCTCAGTCCGCTGCATCTCTGAGACAACGCTGTTAATGCTGGTCTCAGTTTTGTTTAGCTCCTGCCTCAGCGAGCTCAGCTCCTGGTCGAGAGTCGTGATCTGCTCCATTAGTTCCGACCGAGTCTTCTGCATCTCTAAGCGGGACCGGGACTGGTTGAAGTAGCCGCCGGTTAGGGAGCCTTTTGATGATACCTGTGGGATGTTTATTATACCGGATTTAAATTTGAATGCGTTACATTATTAAAGAACCTGCTTCATATTATCAAACTGAACAACTTTGACTGTAAAGCCAAAATAGAAATCGCGCAAAAAATAATCTTTTTCGCGATCCTGATGTTGGGTCCATACTAAAAGTTGTTCAGACTGAAGAGTAGAATGCATGGTTAAAGATTATCGATGTTTAAAGTATAGGCACTGACGGTATTTTAGTTGTATTTTATGTCGAGCGCCTTGGAACTTCGGAAGGCATGTTAAACAGTCAATCCCGGAAAATAGTGCCAGTAGACGATCCTTCATTTAGGGCTAATAAGGGCACAGAAACAAATGCCGGTACGACATAGAAAAGTCGCGTCTTACCTCTCCTTCACATGGCACGTAACAGAGAAAAGGAAAAGGCCTCTGTTGTGTTTTTACTTTAAAGTTATGTATGTTTGTTCTTACCTGGTCTCCCTCCAAGGTGACGCAGTCGAGATGGAACTGTTTGCCGAGCTCGGTGGCACACTCCAGGTTCCTGCAGATCAACGTCTTGCCGAAGATATACTTCATCGCCTTCGCGTACTTCTGGTCGTATTTCAGCTTCTGCACCATGGCTATTGCGTTCTGCAATTAAATTGAGGTATTGAGGTTTTGTTCAAGACCTTTTTGCTTCTTCCCTTCTCTTGAGACGCATATGGTAAAACTATTAGCATCACTTCAAACTATCTTCGATTATTAGTATGTTTTTTTAGTACAAAAGAAGATCTTATATTCGTTAAGAACAAAAATTAAATAATTTTCCAGCGCATGTAAAAATTAGGCAACCACTTTTATTTTAGTGTTTGCCACATTGAATTTCCTTTAATTGTTTCAACTATACTAAAATAATATATAAATAGACTACTGTCTTTCTTTGGGGGCGCTACTAATCGACTAAAACTTAATGTTAATTTTGCAAGGTACAAAAATTAATGTGTTTCAAGAATTTTCCGCAACATGGCGAGGGGTGATATTTTTCTGATCTGCGGACCAGACTACTAGTTACTTCGTAACATATGCATCACTTCCTTCCTTAGAAAACGATCTCCTTGAGGATCTAGTGTCGACTTCACTATGTATGGAACAGTCTAAACTCACGTTGTCATTAGGGTAGACCATGTCGCGCACTTGGAGCCTGTTGAGCGGCATGAAGGTGACTTCCCCGGGCAGGCTCTGTCGGTTCATCTCCTTGAGGATCTTGGTGCCGACCGTGTCGGACTCCACTATATGATGAAATAGTCTGTTACCTGCCGTCACCTGTGGGGTAGACGATGAAATTATCAATGTGAAGGAGTATAGATCTTCAGTGGACATGTATATACGCCTATTTTTATCACCACAGACATTTTGAGGGTATATTCAGATAATGAAACTATACAACTTTTTTTAGCCCTCCGACAGAAAATTTATCGGCTGATCCGCACTTTTATATGGGGCACAGTACGACCAGGAAAAAAATTTATCTCGTCATTCGTTTGCACAGTCCCCCAACAAAACCCGAAGTCGTTTAGTAATCAAATCGTGCAAAGTCGGATAGCAGTGAAAAGGGCGCGAAAACAAGTATGGGATAGATGGTGGCACATGTTGATTGGTCATTATTATAATTTCGCGTGCTATTAAAATTTGTCAACTGCGCAGGTACATCGGGGGAACTTATAAGTCTCGTACTATTTTCTCGTTTTCCGACCCATGTTCCTGAGTGAAAGATGTTGAAACCTGAAATGGCACACACGTTTCTCTTCCTAAATACACTTTTCACACATTATGCACGGTGGAGTCGGTGGAAGATTGAATGTGACCTTTCGGAATTCTACCGCCACCGTAGTAATACGGGTGATACGAGATCAAAGAAATTATGACATCGTTAATGTGACGATGTGTGTGTGATGTATTCAATGGTCAGAATCAGAATCATTTATTGCCATAAACCATAGGTATAAATTACAGAAGGAGGGTGACATATATCTATATCATAGTACCACCACAGTTTGCCCTTTACGGCGTGCAACCTTTTAAATTATGTCCCTATATTAGTAATTAATTATTGATTAATTAATTATTACATCAAACATGGTTTGTATTCAATTTACCTCAACAGCAGTGTAAATAGTCTTATCGCAAGTGAAGTTCTCAATGACCGGCCCGTAGTACTGTGTCGCTATTTTGGCCCATTCCCCACCCCTTTCCTGGAATGTCTCTAGTACTTTGCGAACACTGTCTCGTCCGTTCAGGATTGGCTGAAAGAAAGAGAACATACACTTAAGAAACTAGATAAGAAGATTCAATACTATAAGTTTAGTATGCAAGTGATATTTATTATCAAAGGTCCTATTGCCATTGAAATAAACTTCAATAAAAGTACCTTTCCAGCCATAGATCGCAAAGCTTGATCAGCTTTAGCCAAATCTTCTTTGAGGGATGACAAATTTTGTGTTAGTGTTGTTTCTTTACGCCATAGTTCACTGTAAGGAAATTGTAAGATAAATTATACAAAACCATTCATCTGTGTTATTTATTATTAGTGGCAATTACTTATTAATTCTTAAAATAGCTATGTTCTTTGATAATTATCAGAGATTTTTAAATCAAAGTTCTTAAATTGCTGTTTTTTTGCTTTAATGCACTTGTGTCCAGCCCAAACAGCACCTAGTCTTCGGCATTTTCATTTCGCATCACAATGAATAAAAAATAAATGAGAAAAAGAACAACAGAAAACAGTGAGAAAAATCATTTCTTGGTTGCAGCTTCTTTTTACGCGAATCTTGATCAGATACACATGGCGTGACATTGATAGCGTATGCCATTTATTTTTCCGATTAATTTGATATTTATCAAAATACTAACAGACTAAAAATTTTAACTAAAAATGTATACTTACTAGAAATTTTTAAAAATTTTGTAACCTTTAACTAAAGCTTGACCAGAAATATAAAAAACCTCGCCATGTTGCGGAAAATCATTGGAACTAATTTTTGTACTTGGAACACTGATATTAAAGTTTATAGTCGATTGCAGCGCCCCCAAATCTGGTTTTTTATATTTCTGGTCAGGCTTTACATATTATATTTGAAAATTGTAATGACTGACTTAACGCATGCTGTTGCACACATATTATTAGTGCATAGTCAAGGGATGTTTGTTTATAATTGTTGTCTATCTAGAACGATTGTGGTTAAATCGTCCTAGTTGTCTATGTACCATTGGTGTGTCTAATAAAATAAAATAATTAACATGTCACTTATCAATGATATTGACAATCATCATTTCAAACCCTGATTACCAGTAGCAGTTTATTCTTCGTAAAAAAGGTAAATAAACAATAATACAAACTTGCGAGCGCTTTGCTCCTGGTCTTTCCTCTTCTTGCACTCGTAATACTGTTTGTTGTGTTCGTCGATGGCCACACGCTGCCTCTCCATCTCCTTGGTGGTCTCCTCTATACGTTTCTCCAGCTCGGTGAGCTTGGTCGCGTCACGGCGCAGGTCCTCGCGCAGTTTGCTCTCGTGGTCCTTTTTGTCTTTTATTTGTTTGTTTAGGGATCTGTAAAAGACATTAGGTTTAGCCACATAATAGAAAATATTATACATATTTAAGTTTACACAACTTAACTGCGTCACATACTCTATGGAGTTTATGGGGTGCCTCAGACCATCAAACTGAACAACTTTTAGCATGGGACCATCTTCGAAATTGCGAAAAAAACAGTTATTTCATACATTTTGGTCAAGTAGCTATTGACATTTTCTATGGAACAGCTATTCTTTTTGGCGATTTCGATGTTGGCTCCTGGTTGAGTTATAGTAGTTCAGCTTGCTATGTAATTCATTTAATTTTACACCTATATTGGCTATGTGCACGACACTAGCGCCATTTAGAGCAATACGGCCCCGTGAATTATTTGTTCATAAAATGTTAGGATAAAGTTTGTTATTTTATATTAAAATAAAGTTAAAAATAGACTCGAGAGCAATAATAATCGAGGTTCGAAATAATCAAGATAATTATTTTCTTTGATAATTATCCAAGCTGATTCTTAGTTTTGAGTAAAATTTCTAACTCAAAGTTCTAAAATTGCTACCAACCAGCACCTAGTCTTCGGCATTTTCGTTTCGTATCACAATGAATAACAAATTATTGAGAAAAACAACAGAAAACAGTGAGACAAACTATTTCGTGTTTTGTAAGGTTCATTTTTCGCAAATCATGATCGGATACACATGGCGTGACATTACTGGTATTAGCTTTTTCTTTTCTATGATAATTATCACTTACAACCCTGCGAAATTCCGTACAAAATTTCATCCCCGTTTTCACACCTTTGAGGATAGAATTGCGAAAAATCTTTTTTTTAGTGAAAACCTGGCATGGCAATAAAATATCCCTGCTTAATTTGTTCATGCTACCTTGTCCCCAGCAAAAAGTGTGAGAAAAGTTTGTTAGTAGTATTACACGCGTAACTGGTCGATATTTGTGTGGTCTAAGATATTGGTGCTCACTTCAGTTCCTTCTCAATCCAGCGATCCCTGTCCTGTTTGGATGTGAACTGGGTGCCTCGGCCCTGCTTCGCGTACAACTCCTGTCGTTTCTGCTGGTTTAGCGCTAGGGCCCGAGTACATTCCTCCTCCCGCGCCTTCATCTCTTCGTACTTTGGCTTGAGTTCCTCTAACTCTCGCTCTTTCTCGGCAATCTGTTGGCGGAGACGCTCTAATTCTGCTTCGGCTCTTTCCTGTGAAATGGTTTTGATTAGTAACAGGCATAACACATATCAAAGGAAGCTCCTAAAAAATAGAATAGAAACTTTATTTGCTGTAATATAAGCTTAATTTGCTAGAAACATGAGCGATGCCAAAGAGGCGGTAATATGGCGGATAATGAACAATGTTCGCCCTTCTCTCGTACTCGTGCCCGTCGTCGATGTTTCTGACTTTAAAAGTTTGGCCCTTTCTCTATTGTCTACACCTACAAAAATTTACGAAAAAAAGGAGGACGAACATTATCTACCACCAAGGAATATTTTCATGATTCACCACTTGTAAGGCCAGGGCGCAAGGTGACCTCTGTATACTATTGACATCTCGCTCAGTCTAATGAATGTTTGTCCTAAGAGTGAATAGATGTCAAGTAACGTTTTTGTCTTGCTTTATATTTACTATACTTTACCTTTGAGTATAAGCATTGTAATAGGTTCTCTATGGTTTACCTCATTGTATGGCCACCGATTCCTTTATAGTCACTGGCGATGAGGTAAAATGATAGTATGATCGATACCCATTTCACCCCCGCGTTTTAACATCAAAAAGTTAAATCAACATACGAGTATGTACCAGAAAAATACCTTAGATTTATTATCTCCGTCGACGTCATCAGTCAAATCCTTGATAGCAAGTTCCAATTTGGTCTTCTCTCGCAATAACTGCTGCTGCTCCGTAGAGAGAATGTCTTTCTCTTCGCGCGCCGCCGCCACGTCTTTACGAGCCTCTTTTAGTTTCCTTTGTTGCAAAAATTTACATTTTTTTTTAATAAACCAACTAATGGACTGGGAACACAAGCATTAGGTGTCAGACGAGGAAAAGATCTAGAGATGAGATAAAATTTAAGCCACTCGTATGGTAGTGTCCGCCATATGGGATTTATAATAACGTCATGCTCATTCACCCTGTGGCACTAACTGGGTTTATATGACTCTGACCACTCATGTTTCGGTTGTAGGGCGGTTGAAGAGTTCAACTGTAGTTAGCATACACACATACCAACTTATAATCGCCTTAAAACATTAACATCCTTTAGTCTACAAAGTAGAATTTCTGTGGTTTGAAAATTGCTCTTAGAGCCTTTAGAAAAAATATTATATTAACCTGTTTGCCTCTCTGACATGGTCCTGCGCCTCTCTCACCATGTCGGCGTAATGCTGTTGTTCTTTGCCACTGTTGGTGCGCAGCTTTTCCAACTATAAGATATGATATAAATAAGTAGGAGCAAGCACATATACATGACGGGATGGGTAGGATTTTGAGCCTGCAGTGATGAGAGCTCTCACAAGGTGGTGTTTCCATTCCTGTCTTGTACCACTAAGATCTACAAATATCTTGATGGCGACATTTTTCATATAAAACAACACATTCTTTAGTGTCCTAGTGAGTATGCATCTTGGTGATGTAATTATTATGGATGGAACAATACATTATCTGTGACATCTAGAAAAGACATACATAATTAAGTAAGGAGAGTTTTTCATGATTCAAGATAAATGTGAAAAACAATTTATTACTTATAGTATCTCAAAAATATCTATTTCATCCATTTCATCTTATGAGACGGTATTGTTCAGTTTTAAACGGTTGGTACGTACCTCTTCCAATTTCTTCTTATTCTCTCTATGCTCAGTATCATGTACGATAAACTCGAGCACACGCCTAGCTCGGTCCCATTTCTGGTACTCTTTCAGTTCCTCCTTCTCTTCCTCAAGAGTCTTGAGACGCTCCTCTATGGTTTGGAGGAATTCATTTATTTTCTCCACCTGTTTCATAAAATACACAATACAAGATTGCACAACAAAATACAAAATTATTTCAGTTTAATTTAATTGCATGATTCAAACAGAAAATTAATTAATAATTATTAATACACAATCACATATAACAGTTTACCACAGCATCCATCAGATTTAGGAAGGAAGATCAAGTATAAATAAGGCTGGCAAGAGTAGCATTATTCAACCACACACAAAGGATGCAAGTATTTTTTGGGAAAAAGCGGCATGCTTTACAAATGTCTCGCAAATCACAAGTAGCAGCTATAAAATTTGTTTTGCAGACCAATTAAATGAATATCAATTTTTTGTTGAGATCTAGCATTAAATATTTATGGTCTTAGCTTGGAATATTGATCGGTCTTTGGCTTGCAGTTATTAAAAATCGGAAAAATTATGTTTTACCTTGCCAACCGTTTCCTTGAGAATAGTGACAGATTCCTCCCTCCGTTCATCATATACTCTGGTGCCAGCTACTTCTCTGAGCAGTTTCAATCTGTGAGAGTCTGGCGCAATCGCCATTTGATTGATCTATGAACAGAAGAATGTTAGGTTAGTAGACTAGTCACATATGCAGGCCTATGTGTCTACACTATTTAAGTCTGTGTTTATCCAAGCATAACACAAAATGTACTGGACCGAAATTAATTGTAACTTTTTGTGTTTTAAAGCTTATAATAAGACTTAAAAACTGGTATATATTTTATCTAGGTACGATGATATATTTGATCATGGGAAAAATATAGTATAACAAAGTGATATCATGAACTGATGATATTATGATAATATTTACTTGCTAAACGAAAAAATAAATACTAGTTTAATATCCAAAAGAAGTGAGCACAGTATGCTTCTCACGGTATTACATTTTTAATAATAAGAAAAGTTAGATGTGAAAGTCATAAATCATAATCTTTTAAATCTATTGAGGTTTGCATCAAAATGATCACTAGCTAGTTTTATATAGATTTTGATTGAGTTTTCTTTGTTTCATATTGTTGTAAACAAATTCAGACTTTATTTTTTATTTTACTTAATTTACATTTCAGTTTACAATTTACATTGTCTTACTTAGACCACTTAAATATGAACGAGTTATACAAGTAATTCTACTAACAAACTTTTTTGCCTGCTTTTATTTTTTGCGGGGACGAGGTAGCATGAAATACGTAACTTTGGATTTTATTCCATTATTTTTGAGTCTAATTTTGAATGTCAAAAATCATGACCAAACAAGACTAGTTGTTCCGCAATTATGGGCTGTCTCATTTAGTGATAAGGTATAAAACTGTATGCACATGCACATGATCAATTTGCTCTTGTACCTTGGCAGAGGGAAATGCCAACGTAAGGCAGGTCCCTATTTAAATCGTCGAAGTTGTCTTATATTAACTTTAATAATGATGATACCAAAAATCCCCATTTGTTTGTCTTGGTGGCACCTTTTACATTTAGAACAAAATTGTAGGTGAGTACATAAAAGTTTTATACGCCACTAAACAATTGCCAGGTCCAATGTGACTGTAGCGGTTGTAGTTGAAATAAAGTTTAATGTGTTTATCTTACCTTTCCCTGTTTGACAATGTAGTACGGATTGGAGTTAGATAAACCGGCGCTCTCCAGGAGGTTGAGAACTTCAGAACGCGGCACTACTTTCTTGTTGAGGAAAAACTGGTCCTTTTTGGAACCAATGACGCGACGCAGGAATATCTCATCTTTTTCTATCTGAAAATATAAAGAAGGAAATTCCTAGTGTTAAAAGAATACCTTGAATGAATGAAATGCAATTTTTGGTATGATATTCAGCAATCATTTGTTAGTTAGCAGTGTCCATTGTGCTCCTTTTCTACAACTATACATTGCATACTTTCATTAATTAAATGTCACATTGGAGAATCGTAATTTGCATAAGTACTAAAATACTGTTTGTGAGTTACACATCCATAATACAATTTCTTCAAATTTAACAAAATCAAGAGCATGTTGTAATTCTGCTTGTTTTACAAAAATTTAAAACCTTTTCTATTATGGCTTCAAAAAAAATACGTTTGATACTAACCGGTATCCTATTGTCAGAATTGTCAAAGATGATCTCAACGAAAGCAGATATGACCCTTGGGCCGGTGCCTTCGTGTAACAAAGCCAATCTCTGCTCCGGCCTGAGATGTGAGAACTCATCACTGAGCACAAACTGGATTGCTGAAACAAAAATCATTCAATCAACTCTGATAGGTTAACTCTTAACACTTTCGCCGCTGACGTCCTACGTCGTAGGTCGGCGACAAATATTGTTTAACTTGGCTTGTTTTGCCCCACTAGAGGGCACATCTAACTGACTGTCAAATTAGGCCAGCAACTGGTCTACCTTGAGGCAACTGACTCCCATATGGGCCGCAGTGATAAAGAACACACATAACGAGTCTGTTCTATTGCATTTCACCTGAGCGCACAACCTATGAGGGCGGTCAAGTTCTATTGATTTTCGCCTGTGCTCAAATGACCTCATGACCTACAGCGTGAGTCACTCAAACCCTATGCCTGTGCGGGCTCTTTTTCATATTACAACTGTGCGCATGACCTAGGAGGGGCGTCAATTATGGCACTGCACTAAAATTGAAGTTCTAATGAGAAAAATTGAGTTAGAAATATTTCTTCACTGTCTTGTCTCAGTCAAAAGTTTTTACTAAAATTCCCTGAAAACCTCGTTATAATAAATAGGTAACATAACATGCTGTGGTATGCAATATACCTAGGTAGGAATGATTGAATTTCACGCGTCATTTGGACTCTAAATATGAGAATTTTTGGAATTCATGATGCAATAAAAACACGATAATTTTGCTGTCAATCTGGGATAATTTCATGTTAATGTTGGCTGTGCATTGTCTGTCAGTCAGTCATAGAACTCTTTTATAAGTACCTATAGATAGATACTGCATGTCTCTCCTAAATAATAATTCTTCGGTTACCTCTTGAGTTACTAAGAGAAAAAACAACACTTTTTTATTATTTAACGAACTTTTGGTTGGTCCGTCGTTTGGAATAGGATTGACCTGATTCCTGGCGAATAAAATGGTTAACAAAAAACGATGGATACTAACCATGGAAAAAGTTACTTTTCCCGGATCCGTTCCGGCCCACGACTACATTGTGGCGTTTATCAAATGGCTCCACGACAATTTGCTCCCGATAACTCTTGAAACCCTGAATAATTACCTGTAAACAAAAACATTATGATGCTACTTCCAAACTTAAGTAAAGCACATCGTATATTGATAAATGTACGTGGTAAAATATTGACAAAGCTATTCAACGCAATATTACCTGTTTTATATGCATTTTCAATGTATATTTAATGGAAAAAAGTAAAATTAATTACGAACAAAATCCTAAAGCGCAGACCGCCATTTCTTGACAATCACGAAATGTCAGTTATTTTTTTTTTGTTTGATTCAAGGGAAAGGGCTACTATATAGCCCATACAGCCGATGTCTTTGAGAAAGTTTTCTCATTTATAGTAATTTTTTAGCAATGAGGAGTTTTCTGACAGTTAGTCAAACGTAGATCAGCATACCAGCGATAGATGGCGTTGACCAGACAGGGGTCCGAAGACGAAAACTTTAGGCTAAAAAGTAAACAAAAATGCATGTCACTAAGTCAGACGCATCTATTGACGAAATATAATTATGTTCATATTTTTCTGTTTACTTAAAAACACAAATTCTTACTACTTTTTTATATCTTGTCAACTTTTGCTTGCTTTCCGAAAATCCCTCCAACCCTCGGTGTTTGACGTTTTGACGACGCTTCCGCTGAGAAAGTACAACACTACGTTTTAGACGCTTCTTTGGAGTTTTTGGAGACAGTCGAAAGACGCAAAACAACACCAATTTTACGAATCAAAACTCACTATAAACAATAAAAAGTCTATAAAAATATGTTGACTTCAAACGTAGCTAACAAGTTCCCGCCAAAAACTCGTCACGAAATTTGGAAAGGCAATGGGAACTAGCCCTTGCAGCCGTTGTCTTTAGTTATATTTTTCTATTCTATTTCTGAAATATGACGGTGGTTCACACATTCCAATATTCTAGGGAGTTTTACGTGAGGATCAATCCGAATTAAACTGATATAGCGCTGTCACGCTTCCGCTCTCTTTCTTTTTACGCGCGAACGAGTGAGATAAAAGACGTGATATTAAGTGATATAACCGTATCACGTGCAACGTGCTAGCTAGGCTGGATCAACGCAAGAAGAGTCCAGTTAGTTATCGGCATTTTAATTTTGACTGACCTTTTTTAGGGTGCCGTAGTCAAACAGGGAGGGAACAAAAATAGAAAAGAAAAAAAGGGAAAAAAAAATTTTTATCGTTTTCTTGAGGGTGGCATGCGAAGCCTACGGTTTGCGAAGGTAAACGTTTGGATGAGATCTAGCCAGTGTTGTGAACAGGACGAGATCCGCATCGTTTGATTCCGTATGAATAGTAGGAGAAGACATACCTATAGATCTTCTAGCTTCTTTATGAATAGCACTGGTAAGATCTTATCCAGTTTACCTTCGCAAACCAGGCAGAGGCAAACCCCTCTTTGATCAATATCAAATAGGTACTGCCACTACATGTCTCTTTAAAAAAGAAGTCGTTATTAATATATACACATTTTTACCACACCTCGGTTGGTAAATTGAATCGAAACAAGAAACTGCTTTACTCAGCGGGTATTTACTTATATGTCCGTAAAAATCTACAAGTGTTCCTGATCTAGAGCATGAGCCAGCACGCTCAGACCTTCGTTATGTTATAAAAGCTGAAAGTTTCCCAGCGTACCTATATGCTCCTAAACAGGTAGGAATGATGGGAAACTATGAAGTTTGAGTCATGGTTGATTTGTCAGGGCGACGTCTGTCACTTGGGTTCTGATGCGGAATGGCTCAAATGAATGAGTCAATCAGTTTTAAGCCAAAGGATGCTGCGCTCCATAGCCCTCCCTTTGTCAAACCTTGAGGCTTGCCTTCTGATCCTTTGTCAAAGATCACATTTGAGCACTTTAGGTGAGATTGGGAAGAATGCACATGTTTAATTTACATGACACACCTAACACATCTAAAACTTTGTACCTTTTTTAATTTGTTTTTAATTTCAATTTAAATTTCTGTAGTGCTGGGTTGGGCCACCAGGATCCCCTAGCCCAATCCAAGCCCCAGGGTATCCTGGTGAACCACATCACTTCACCAGGATCCCCCAAACCTGCATAAGGCTTCATTCACATGGTGCCAACTAAAAGGGATAAACCGAAAAATTTAATATTCGCAAAAGGCCACCTTGACGCTAAATGTCACACTCGCAAAACGATACTCGTAAAATGTCACACTGGCTGTACTTTTGCTGTTGACTGTACCTACTTAAAGTAAATTGTTAAAGTAATTAAAAATCCATTGATAAGGATAGAGGTTTATGTGGCTAATAATAGTTAAATGAAAATTAAAGAAGACATTGCTTCTCAAAGAGTTATAACTTAATGTAGAGTACCTACCTAGATAGGGTAGCATCATAGCAAAATAATAAAATTTATAGTATTTTTTTTTTAAATGGGTACTTCTCAATAAGTGACGGTTTTTTAAGGGGATGATCAGAGTATTAAATCGAACAACTTTCTCTATGGGACCATAAAATCAAAGATGATATCGCGAAAAAGAAAACTGCTGGTCCATTACAAACCTACTCGACCCAAACCAAATGTATTGGGATAGCAGTTTTTTTTTTCGCGTTTTCTGTTTATACTAATATGAGGGCAACGCAGATCCGGTCGCTGCGATGATGAATTATGAATATTTGTCCCAAAATGGTTCAGTTTGAAGGTGTGAAGCATTCCCTTAACTATGTAACTATTTAGGTAATGTATTTATGTTTACACCCTGTATTTTACCTTGTGTTGTTTAAAACACCTTTTAATTCTCCCTTCGCCGAACAAGCGTTTGTTCCTATTTATGATGGTGTTTGGTAAATGTTAGAATACTTATTTCATGAAAAAAACCGATGAGTAGGTTAGGTAGGTCCGTGATAGAATCGATAAGGGACGGGATACGAGTATACTTTCTCTTTGTTCTTTGCCAATGACATTTAATATAATAAGCCTTATTGTGAATGTAGAATGCAAATGAAGATAATACCTACAGGTCATACCTTAATGAGTAAGAGGTCGATCGCATGAATTTTAATCTAGAATAAGTGCGTCTTATTTTCTGTATCTCCGGTTACAGCGTGCCGTAGAGTATGCATAGGTACCTATAGATCCTATTTCCAATACTAACTAATTAAAATCAATGAAAAATTTTATATTTTAAACACGTCCAAGATATTAATCTCTGTGCCTATAATATGTCAGATTTCTTAAAAATTTTCAAACAATGCCAAAGAGAATGTAACTCACTACGTTAAACAATGCTAGGATTAATTTAAGATTTGAAATCATTGAGCCACTGTAACTTTGACGTTGACGAATGATGATGGATGAATAGTTTCTAGATCGTGTTTTAAAAATTGCATTGTATTAAATATGTAAACTTCGTTTGTATGGAGCGCGCTAACTGTTATATCCTCTTTAACCTTTGGGCTTCACGCGAGACTACTTTTCACGATTTTTAACGTTCAAAATTAGAATCTAAAGTTATGGGATTAAAATCAAAAGTTGCGGATATCATGTTACCTCGCCCCCCGCAAAAAGTGGTTGAAATATTTGTTTGTAGAATTACACGCGTAAGTAGTCCCTATATAATATGTAGTCAAAGTCTTTAACTTAAACGCAATACTCTTGGCAATACTGAAATGAACAGATTTCCCAGACTAACAATTTAATAACTATAATTTAACTATAAAATGATCGTGCGTGACTTTATATTGTATGTAAATATAATAAAACTATAATAAATAACACACGACTGTGCACGTGCACTTCCTTCTTGAATGTTTAATATTACTTAATTAATAAACATAATAACTTTCATAATACTTAGAAATGAAAAAGAAATATTGTGGAATTTCAACAAGGTGGAATGTTGTCGGATCCTTTGTTTGTAAACTCTGTCTGTAGGATAATGGACCAAAAATAATGATTAAAGGTACTGTAGTGCTATTTTTAAAAGTCACACATCCTAATTAGTATACGAATAATGAATAAATTCCAAAGTTTAGCATCACTTTTGATTACGAATAAAGATTCAACAATAAGCACTGCTGGAGTGCGATTTTTGAAACTCATTCTTTGAACTCAGCAGTTGAAAATGTCAATATTACTATGGATACATGCATCTATCTACTGCTAATTTGACTACCAAAAATCATACTCCAGGAGTGCGATTTTTGAAGTCAAATCAACAGTAGAAAGATGCGTATCTCCATACATCTGAGTTCAACGTATGAGATTCAAAAATAGCACTCCTGGTCTGGGTGTGTATCTAATTACCCGATTAAAGTTATTGTAAGTACCTACTTTAACATCTTTATGTATCTACACACGGCTACAAGTCAAAAGTAGGGTAGGTACAGTAAGCAGCAATAAGTTGTATACACTTTAGTATACTACGACGCGTAGAACAAAAGTGTATATAAGTACAACTTATTGCTGCTGTCTGTACTATAGGTATAAAACTAGCAGCATATAAAGCTGGCATCGTGTCGACGTTTGTACAAACAAATATAATTTTGCAAAAACAAATATTATTAGTTAGGTAATTATACAGGGAGTAAGTGACAGCCTAGCAAATACTGAAACGTTGAACTCAGGCCATCAAACTGAACAACTTTCACTGTATTATTTCACTTTACTAACCTATTATTATTATTATTATTATAACACTTTATTGTACACACGGACATAATAATACACAAAGTTGAGAAAACATGTACAAAGGGCGAGCTTATCTCTGAAGAGATTTCTTCCAGCAGACCCGTAGAAGAGACAGTTAACAATTACAAGGCAAACTTATTGTGTACAAACAAACAGTATAAATAAATAAATGTAATATATACCTACAACATACAATATATATTAATATATGTATATAATTATATATATGAATATCACTTAAGATAGAGAAAGGTAGTGGTAAACTCTTTCGTTTTCTTTCCGGAAAAGGAAAAGGAAAAGCGAAAAAAAATCAGCTGTCCCATACAAGTTTTGTATGGGACAGCTGATTGATTTAATTGTTTTAATTAATCCCGACTGCTCTCAAACTGTGAAGGAAAACATCGTGAGTAGAAATTCTGATGCGTATGTTAAGTCCACCAATCCGCATTGGGCACGCGTGGCGGACTGATGCCCCAACCACCCTCACAGAGGATAGGCCTGTGCCCTGCAGTGGGACGTATACAGGGTCCTTCTTAATATGCTAACACTTTTATAAGGGGATATTCAGATCATCAAACTGAACCACTTTCTGTATGGATCCAACATCGAAATCGCGAAAAAAAAACAGCTGTCCCATACATTTGGCTCGAGTAGGTGTGCAGTTTTGTATGGAAGAGCTGATTTTTTTTTCGCAATTTCGATGTAATTACGGTAAATAAATCCCAACGGAACCATGATTGGATCGCGTGCGAAGCTTAGCTATTAATAGATTTGGTATTGCGCTAATCGCGGTACCGCTCCTGACAACCGTTAGAGCCGTTTTGGCACATGACTCAAAAAAAAGCCTAGGGAAGCGCGTAATTTCTCTATGGTTAAAAGGCTGTCAGTCACATAGTAAATAAGTCAAGTTTAGCGCAGTACGAAATTAAGACAATTGAGTAGTAATTGGATTGCAATGTGATTAGAACTGAAATTGGATTAGGATTGATCTTGGATGTTTTAAATTAGCACGATCGCACTCCTGATCATTCCCTTAAAAAAGTGTCAGCATATTAGGACGGACCCTATATAGGCTGATGATGATAATATTATGTACTTTTATAGGGTTCCGTATTCAAACAATTTTTTTTAATATAATTTTTTTTAATTTGTATTTAATATTTATTAATGAAAAAAATTACAATAAATTGACAAAATAGTGCAGTAAAAACCAATTTAGGTTTATCTATGACACTATTGACTCGTCTAGGACGTCTTAATTAACAGTTGCCTCGTTTTTGGTCTACCGTTTAATGTAAGAGTTTTAAGCAAAAGTTAAAAATAAACATTTATCTTATCTTATCTCTTATCTAGTTAGGATAACTATGTTATGTACCTACTACTTAAATAAGTACTTACAATTCGACTTTTATTATAAATCACTTAGGTACCAAATAATAGGCATTTACAAAAATAAAAAGTAAAAGCAAAGACATGAAGAAGAAAACAATAACAAAATATTCAAAACACGTAGTGTTATCAGATACATAGGCTCGACAGGTATTATGGGAGTGGGTACAAACATTAAGCAGTCGCATGCAACAAGGAACAAGGAACCCTTAACTTTCGTCCATTCTGACTGTACAGTCAGAATGTATTAATCTATGTATTGTGAGTAATGTGATAAGTGATAACAAAATGTTGTTTATTAACAACTTTGGGATCCATTGTTTAATTGAAATGCATGATAAAATTCGATTTAGCGTTGTTATGGCTCATATCAGCGCGGCACGCGGTCGCGTGTTGGTCAGTTTACTGAAAGTAATACGGCTATAATAAAATAATACTAAATATGACGGCGATTCGAGATGCCAAACTCTATGGAATTTACGATTATTCGAGTAATATAAAAATTAGGATATAGGCAGGAAGGTGGCATAGATATTGGATGGATGTATAGGTAGGTATATTATGGCATAGCCTCATCTTTCTACAATAACACTCCTGTAGTTAGATAGGTAGGCATACCTAGTAATTATTATGTTAAAGGTCTGTTTTTATAAGTTTTAGTTTATATGCTCGATTTCAATATTGTTTATATATTATGTCTGTTCACCTCAGTTGCGAAACGAGACAATTTCTTGAAGCTTTCATACAAAAGTGCGGACACAAATATCTTAAGTGCGGATCAGCCGATCGAGTTTCTATGGGAGCTACTTACCTTTTCCTATACAAAATTCTCTCGTTTTTATTAGACTCATGTTCCTTAGGGAAAGTTATTTATACAACGTGTTAATGAATTAACGCAAAACTAGAAATTCGTTTGTTTAGAATCTAGAGGAGAATCGAATTATCATGTTTTCATCATATTATTATTAAATGTTATTTATTTGAATAACCATGATTCATTTTGTTAGTAACACACTTATGTAAACTTTGTTAGTAGACGTACTTACAATTAAAATTACAATGTTTCAATGTCACATTTACACAATACAATACAATTAAATTCCATTCATTTCGATTACATTCAATTCAATTAGGTACATAATTTTTTAATATATAGAATAGAATATAATAGAACAACGGATAGGAAAAACAAAACAAACAGAAACAAAACAACACCTAGGCTACAACAATAACCCAAGTACGGCTCGTCTAGTCTGTCGGCAATCATCGCCAGGATGCTGTTGATGCTGTCCCGTATCCTGCGGATTAAGGAGCCACATCTTTTGCGAATCGTGAACATAGGTACCAAATTTTTTTAAATAATTTTTTAGTATGATTTAAAATTTACTGAACCCGATTTCAACCCACCGCGCACCGCACGGGCACACTCACCCACCCTACTAACTACCAAAACAAGATTCTTAAAATGTATCCATGAGTTCGTTAGCGTTTTCATTTATTGCTGAAATTATAGAAAAAAGTAAGACTATCCCCTCTTATATTTTATTCTATTTTTATTAAATGGCGTTTCCTTAAAGATTTCGCCAGTATCAAGTGTTGAAGATATTATTATAATTCAAGTTAACGTTCATTGTACGGTAATTGATATGGCGATCTCAAAGCCCTGTTTTTATACAAAAACACACACCCGAAACCGCCATAAAATGGCGGAGCCGCGTGGCTACCTAAATCGCGAGCCGAACGAAAGACGTCTACTCGAGAGACCTCTAGACACGCGACTCCCCACCCCTCTAAAATGTTCTGTGGCTGAAATGATAACAAATAATTTTTGCCTTATAACTTAAAATGCAAATAACTTTAAATTTTAACTATAAAAATAATGAAATTATTGTTTCAATCTAATTATTTGGTTTTAAACCTTTTAGTTACCTTGTAGTTTCATTATCTGAATACACCCTTAAAATATTTGTAGTAATTTAAATAGGGTTTTATCTATGTACCCTAACTATCTAGCTAGTTAACTAATTTATTCAGAGTAGATAATTGAGACGAAATATTTGATTGACGAGATCTCGCTAAAATTAGCTCTGCAGTTTGGCAAATAATGAAAGCGATTTGAAGTATAGGTACCAATCTATTTTTATTTGAAAACGAGCGTTAACCCGCGACTTCGTCCGCACAAATTATATACCAGATTTTAAGTCAGATCATAAGCTATCAAAAAAAAAAGTTTCATCAAAATCGGTTCAGTAGTTTTTGCGTGATACTCGTTCAAACAAACAAACAAACACACAAACAAACAGACAGACAAAAAATCCAAAAATTAGTGAAATGGAATCAGGGACACCTAAAAACCATATCGTAACTTTTTTTTTGTTAATATCTTCAATGTACAGACAAACTTCCTGTTACAGTTTTATAATAGTACGAGCGTCGTCCTCGACGTCGTCGTCGACTTCGTCCGCACAAATTATATACCAGATTTTAAGTCAGATCATAAGCTATCAAACAAAAAAAGTTTCATCAAAATCGGTTCAGTAGTTTTTGCGTGATACTCGTTCAAACAAACAAACAAACACACAAACAAACAGACAGACAAAAAATCCAAAAATTGGTGAAATGGAATCAGGGACACCTAAAAACCATATCGTAACTTTTTTTTTGTTAATATCTTCAATGTACAGACAAACTTCCTGTTACAGTTTTATAATAGTACGAGCGTCGTCCTCGACGTCGTCGTCGACTTCGTCCGCACAAATTATATACCAGATTTTAAGTCAGATCATAAGCTATCAAACAAAAAAAGTTTCATCAAAATCGGTTCAGTAGTTTTTGCGTGATACTCGTTCAAACAAACAAACAAACACACAAACAAACAGACAGACAAAAAATCCAAAAATTGGTGAAATGGAATCAGGGACACCTAAAAACCATATCGTAACATTTTTTTTGTTAATATCTTCAATGTACAGACAAATTTCCTGTTACAGTTTTATAATAGTATAGAAGATTAATCAAGTGAGGAAACAAAAATAAATACCAAAATTAATTAGAAGAAAGACCGGCATCGGCAGCGCGATCGCAAACCGTCTTAGTTTTAATAAACCTTATAACAGTTGTGGTAGTCTCTGATATAATTTAAAACATTAATTACTGTTTAACTTTCGACATCCTCTCTCGTTTAAGAGAACAATACATTTTTTGTATAACAAACATGAGTGAAAATAAACATAAAATAACAGTGTTGGAAGAGAGTGCACCAAGTGATCATTTTAAAGAGTTGGCGAATTTTGGACTATTTCAAACGCAGCAATATGTTTTGATATGCATTCCTCTTTGCGTAGTAGCTATATCTTTCGTTAACTATATTTTTATAGCTGAAGATGTTAATCGAAGGTTTATAAACAATTTTATTTATATTATCTAGGCATTATAGATAAGAGGCTCGTGCGTCCCCATTGGTGAAAAATTCGAATACATTATTAATCTATCTATAAAGTCTCGCCTCTTTCTCTGAGGGGTAGGCAGAGATTAGGGCGCGCCATTTGCATCAGATCCTTAATCCACGGACCAGGTTTCCTTCAATCTTCTGTATTCACATCCATACCAAACATGCTCCTTCATACATGCTCGCCAGTTTCGAGAACTCCGCATAAGTGAAATTCATTTCCTTTATGTATTTTTTTAATTCTCTTCTTTGTTTTTTCATAAATCATCGAACACAATCTTTGTATAGGACCAGAATCTCATGAAAAATAGGGAAATCAAATTTTAGAGTAAGCAACACACTGGGGTAATTAGATTAGGGCCCTTAACACACTGCGATTTTTTGCAGCGCAGAAGTGATGCAAAAAGCATCGATTGAGTCGCGATGCAGCATCGATGCAAACGCGATAAAGCATAGATGCAAACGCGGGATAGCCTCGATGCAAAACTTTCGTAATATTTGATCAGTTATTTGTCGACCGCCTTTGCCACAATGCACATGCGCGTATGCATTAATACAAACATATGTGTGCATCACTACAATCATGGGTTTGAATCGATACAAACTCCCATTAATTGCTAGTGAAGCGATTCAGTCATGCGATGGACAAACGCGCGTTTTTGTCGCTTCACAAAGGCTCAGTCTGCACAGGGCCTACTTTGACTAGACAGATGACATTTTGACACTACCATGTCAAAATCTTGATTTTTTAATTATCTATTATTTCTTACGTTTTGCATAAGTCATAGACGAAGAATTTTTCGCTTACGCTGGTAGACGGGATGTCAGTGTAACCGGGTATGAGATAGCGATAGTCATAAAATCCTATACAATTTATATGAAGTGACATGTCGGAGTCAGGTGGAGTCAGTACAAGAAAGTGGTTACGCTGATAAGGACAGCAATTTGCTATGTGCATCTCTTATTGAGTGAATATGACAGAACACGCTTCCTTCTAGTACCTTCTCTTTCTACGGCATAAGTGCATAACATACACCACGTGATTGCATGACAAATTATCTAAGCTCAATATGCGCATTGGTCTATATTACGAATTCCTACCTATTAGCACAGTATAAGAAAGAGTACCTATCTATTACTAGATCTATTAGTAAACCTTTCCATTGTTCCAATAAAGTTTGTTTTAGTACCTAATCGTGGCTTGCCATACAAATTAATAACAGAACGAGTATAAGATCCGGAAATAATATTTATTGGCTTGACAGGCTACCGCGTGTCTTATAGTTTACATATGTACATTTCTCATGTTTAACTAAAGCTAGGCAATTTATATTTACCTAGGTGAGACAGCTATAAAACCGAACAAAACTTATATATACGTACAGACAATAAGAACACCACAATAATAACTAACACCATTAAACGAAATAGAGGTCCTGAAGTTTTTCAAAAGAAATTGAATGGAATTAAATAAACTCACAAACAAGGCTGGTAACCTTGTGACGGATCGTGACCAAATGCATTGTACGCACAGACAGATCTAAATATGTACTTAGATATCGCATGAACCGCGATCGGAAGTGCTATTTTTGAGTGTAGCCCAGTCATTTTACGGAGTTTTGTTTGGACGGGTGGGGTGTAATTATCAATGGGACTTTTAAACTATAACCAGCACCATTTAGTGACAAAAAGACTATTTGAAAACATATAAAAAAAATCACTACGCAACATAGAAATCAAAATTGTATCTCTCAGAAGGCTTTCAACTTAATAATATTAATACCAATGCACTCATTTTAATTAGATTTAACAATATAAATTATTTTTGAGCAATAAAATAGGAATTGAAATTTTTAAAATGAGGTATTCATTTGAAAATACTAAATGTATTTTTCAAAGCCTTCTAAGTAGACAAAAATATTAACGCCATGTTTGAAGTATGTATAATGGTAAATCATTGAAAATGTGAAGAAAAATTTACATCGGGTTTTTTTTCGAACGAGATTTAAATGCAAAATTTAAAATTTTTAAATTGGCGCTTAAATAGGTACTATACAAAATAAAACAAATATTAATTATTCCCGGATCAAACCGTAAAATTACAGGGCTTGTGTCACAATTTCAAAATCATGATGCAGATGCTTTTTGTTGCTGTTTAGAGTAGGTAGGTACTGCATGACGTTAGATTGGCAATCGACGCTCTCACCGGCCACATCCGTAATGTCGTCAACGATTGTTCACGGCAGGTCCCAGCGGTGTTTGATCACCGCTGGAAACTGCCGGACGACATTGGGGAGGTCATGAGAGATAGAAATGCCGCATGCCGCGCATATAGCTCGATGCCCAACGAGGCGAACCGAGTCCGAATGCGAGCCTTACAGAGAGATGTAAGGAATCGCATTCGAGACATGCGGCAAGCACGTTGGGACGACTTTATGCGGGGTATCACTCCCAGCCACCTTGCCTTCTGGAGGGTGGCTCGAGCCCTCAAATCAGATACAGTGGCACCCATGCCCCCTCTAGTTAGACCCAACAACCCAACCCCTGCCTTTCTGGATGAGGAGAAGGCCGAGGTGTTGGCAGACAGCCTCGAGTCTCAATGTGCCCCCAGTACACTGCCAGTAGACGCCGGTCACCTCTCAGAGGTCGACGGTGAGGTCGAACGCAGACTCTCGGTCCCCCCTACTGACACTCTGTCACCCATCACCCCCAGCGAGGTCCATGACATTATTAAAGTACTGAAACCCCGGAAGGCTCCGGGCTCCGATGGCATCTCCAATAAGGTGCTCAAGTGCCTATCGGCGCCACTCATCTTATTACTAACCGCCATCTTCAATGCGGCCATGTCCAACTCGATCTTTCCTGACACCTGGAAAGAGGCAAATGTCATCGGAATCCCGAAACCTTCCAAAGACAAGACAATTCCCTCTAACTATCACCCCATAAGTCTCCTCAAGACTATGGGGAAGATATACGAACGTCTCCTACTCAATCGCCTAAAAGATTTCGTACAATCCAAAGGCATTCTCATAGACGAGCAATTCGGCTTTAGATCCGAACACTCGTGTATCCACCAAGTCCACCGCCTCACGGAATTCATACTCGGTAATAGATTATTTAGACGGCCCGTCGGGACGGGGGCGCTCTTCTTCGATGTAGCGAAAGCCTTCGACAAAGTCTGGCACAACGGTTTGATTTACAAACTGTTTATACTTCAAGTGCCAGACAGACTCGTACACATCATACGTGATTTTTTGTCGAATCGTAGCTTTCGCTACCGAGTAGAAGGTACGCACTCGTCCCCTCGTACCATTACCGCCGGAGTCCCTCAGGGCTCCGCTCTCTCCCCACTACTCTACTCCCTCTATACTAACGACATACCGCGCCCGCGCGATTGTCAGTTAGCCCTATTCGCGGACGATACCGCTCTATACACCTCCAGTAGGAGCAAGCTCTTAGTGTGTTCGAGACTCCAATCCGCAGCCAGTGCCCTCGGGGACTGGTTTCGGAAATGGAGGATCGAGGTCAATCCCGAAAAAAGCATGGCAGTGTTCTTTTTCGGGAAAGACGTACACTCGGAGCTACCTCAGATTAGGCTATTTGACCGTGCGATCCCCTGGGTGAACACGGTCAAATATCTAGGAGTCACACTAGATCGCGGTATGACATTCCGGCAGCACATTATGCGAGTTCGAAAGAACGCATTCCATGTGCTGCATCGTTTATATCCGGTCCTGAACGGGCGTTCTAAGTTGTCACTTAGAAATAAGTTGACAATTTACAAAACCTGTATCAGGCCGATATTCACGTACGCCGGAGTGGTATTCGCACACGCCGCCCCGTCCCATATCCATAAATTAGAGGTCATCCAAAACAGATTCATGCGTACCGCGACTGGCGCACCTATGTTCTTACGTAATAAGAACCTTAACATCGATCTGGAGTTGCCTACCATCAAGCAACTACTCAAATCTATGGTTACGGACTATTTCACCGCCCTCCCACGTCATTCTAACCCTCTTATTAGAAAAAATGCCACCTACCGGTGCTGTAGGCACAATAAGCCTCGAAAACGTCGGCCTCGGAACGTCTTAGACGAACCGGACGACCCGATCACGGTCGCTATGATAGCGGCCCTCCAATCAAGACTCACCGACACAAACACACACAACACGATCACCGCCGGCGGTAACACAATCATTTCTTTGTTGCGTCGTCGTCGTAAAAATCGAAATCCCCACCGTCCCCGGGGGGGTTCGTCGCGATCTCTGCCCACTCTTTTGCCTTCTGGCGCCTACAGACGCTACCGGCACATCGCTGGCCGATTCTCACCGATCCCCACTACCCAATCGTAGCCCGCGTAGCCCCAGCAACGCCCATTGCCGAGGTCCGTACCCCTTAGGGGTGCCCCTTGGGCAGGTTGCTTAAGCTCATGCATTGGTTCGGTAGACCTACCAGGGCGCTTCGCCGTCACTGGTGTGGTCCCCCCATAGTCCGCAGTAATAAGCAGTCGATGCTCCCTGAGCAATGTTGTATTGGTCAATTCGAAAAAAAAAAAAAAAAAAAAAAAAAAAAAAAAAAAAAAAGGTACTGCATTTGACGAAATATTTATAAATTAATGTTATTCTGATTTGACCAAGAACATTGATTTGACACATTCGATTCTGTGTTGCTGATTCTGACATTTTGTAAAAATTTCCTATTTTGTTTTTCTAATAAATTACCAATTTATTTTTATGTTTATGTTTCACTCACGTCCCGTCGTCCCAAAAAATTAAAATATGTATAAAAACCCTTTTTCGATTACAGATGCCGTGTACCGGAATGTGAAAATTATAATTCCACGATAGAAACACCAGGATGGTGGCCCCAAAATTCAGATCCAAAATGTTACAAGCCTGTAATAAACATAGAAAAGTATAATAAAGATAACAGAATATGTACAAATGAATCATTTCTGAATGAGTTTGAAGAGTGTAAAGAATGGATTTACGAAAGTAATAACTCTATTGTATCTGAGGTAAGTGGCCTGCTGTCACCTTTAGGTCCGCCACGTACATACGGAATAAACCTGATTCGGAATTCAGTGTTGTCAACTATGGTTACAAAATATACTAGAGTGCTGTTTATAAAATGCCTAAAATAAAAATATAAATAAAATATAAGAATAAAATTACAATTGCATTTTTACGTATTTATTAAAACGAAACAAACAATTTCTATAGGTACATAATAATTATAATCATGTGATGTATGATGATGATTTGTAAATTGTGTTTCAATATTATGCAACTATATCAAAATACTATCGATAGTTTTAACATTAGCCATAATCTGCGTACAAAATGGCATGAACCATTACTATACAAGCATTTTTTGAGCGTAGGCAATTTGGCAACTGCACCGCAACGACGTCGCAACTGCACCGTCACGATACGGTATCGTTCCGTCAACGCCTACACTCAAAAATAGTTGGTGTGATATGAGAGTAAATCTTTTAAAAAATGCCACCTAAGACATCAAAAAATCACTAGATCTAGTGAAATAGTCACTGAAAGCGACAACACTCCATACGGAACTAATTCCGAATCAGGTTTATTCCGGATGTGTGCGGTGGGCCTTATACGACTTTATTTTCACGTCGACTACTGTAATTTTTATAATGTTGGTACAGTTCATTTACAGTTTGTATCTATCGTATAGGCAAAGGAAATGTACAGGTTGTATAGAAAGAGGATGAGGAAATAAACTAATGGATTTATCGGTTTGTCCCCCCCGAAATCCGAATATTTGTAAAGAAAAGTGATTTCAGCACTTACTTTTCCATTGTTTTCCTATGAATACCCCCCCCCCCCCCCCCGCGAAAATTAAATGTCCGAAACTAAAGGCTGGCTACGTGCTTGCGCAGATCCTATCAGCAACTTTATAACGCCTATAGCCCTGCGCTTAGCAATGATGGTAAAGAGCGTGCTGAGATCATTATTATTACACTAATTTAAGGCGGTTGCAGAGGGGTCAATTTTATACAAAACTTTGAAGAACAGTACGCGTAGACAGTATTAATATAAGTAACTTTGTATATACGGAAAAATAGTTTAGAAAATCTAGATGCCGCGTAACAAATAACATTTGCAATTTATAAAATAATTACGAAGATATTAGCTTTATATCTTCGTAATTATATCATAAATTGCAAATATTATTTGTTACGCGGCAACTAGATTTTCTAAACTATTTTTCCATATATAGAATATTACTTTTATTAATTCCGTCTACGCGTATTGTGCGTCAAACTTTTGTATGGACTGAAACTACCTTAAACATGGAATTTTTTTTTAATTATCTGTCAGCGTTTTCTACGTTACACAAATCATCATCGTCATGTCAATGTCAACCTCAGCCGATAAACAACTGCTGGTAGGTACAAACCCGACCTAACACAATGAAACAATCTTCTTCTTATAACTTGTGGGCAGCAAGCCCGGTGTCAAGAGTTTTTTCAAACCGCCTTGCGGTCTGGGGCCCGATTGCGCTAAGTTAAAACATCTAAGTTATATTCTTATCCAATTTCAGTTTTAATCACATTGCAATCCAATTACTATTCAACTGTGCTGAATTGCGCATCGCGCTAAACTCTATGTAACTGACAGCGAACAACGTCTAAGCGATTTGTCAAAACGGCTCTAACGGCTGTCTAGAGCAGTACTGCGATTAGCGCAATACCAAGTCCGATCGTGTATGGAGTACTGTTGCCATCTCTGGGACGGGTCTGCCCAATACCAGTTGGCCGCGTTGGACTCAATCGACAGGCGTGCCAGGAAGCTCATAGGTGCAAAGTCTTGAGCATCGTCGCAAGGTAGCCTGCCTGTCTGTTTTTTATAGGATACATTACGGAGAGTGTGCGACGGAATTACACGAACTAATACCTCCGTCTCCCTTTCATCTGCGAGAGACGAGACACAGGCTGGGTTTCCACCCTTATGTCGTTGACCTACCAGCAATTCGCACGAAGATGTTTGCTTCTTCTTTTATAATGCGCACGGCTAAGGAGTGGAACGCACTGCCTGCGGACCTGTTCCCTGAGCAATACAACCTGGGCCTCTTCAAGGCGAGAGTGAATAGGCATTTTTCTAGGTAAGCATGCTACATCTTCGGCCTCATCGTCACTTAACATCAGGTAAGATTGGGGTCAAATGTTTACCTACCAAACATTTAAAAAAAGCGTGTCAAAAGTTATGGTTCGTTCGTAGTCCAATAACAGTTCAATCATCGAATATTTACCGCGATTGGAGCCCTGATGTGGTTTTTATGTAAAGACTATACTACCACCAGACATAGTAGCGTAGTCGAGATAGTAGTAGAGAAACATAATTTATTAGCATGGCTAGCATGCCACCCACGACAAAGCGTTTAAACGAGAAAAACGTCATGCGCGCTCTTTCTGGCATACGTAAAATAATAAAGATGGAGGCCCATCTCGATTTTTATCGTTTTCTCGGGGGTGGCATGCTAGGCCTACAGGTATACTGCTTATAGCATAGTTACTATAGTTGGAAAAACATGCATCTAATTTTCAAGTAATGACGATTAGTATATTATACAGCTTATTAGTATACTATCTAAGGTAAACATAAAATATGTTATTATTTGTGTTTTTTTTTCAGTTTAATTTCGGATGTAATACATGGAAAGTAACACTGGTGGGCACTGTTCACAATGCCGGCATGATAGCTTCTACAATGTTGGCGGGATTAATTTCAGATAAGTAAGCTATGTTTTTTTTACTCTTATGTTAACAAAAAAAAGTCTTTCGAGAAATTATTCTTTCAAATATAAACGGGACGGGAGAGTCAGAATAAAACGTTGATAGGAATTAGAATCAGATAACTGCACTTCTTCGTTTCCCAACCGACGAAAATTCTTGGACAGCTGTGTGCATTTGAAGAGGAAGAAGTCTGCCAGAATTGTAGCATACCTACTCTTTCTTGAATGTACCTCTAGCATAGAAAGGATCCATTCTGAGCTGGAACGCGACAAGTCGTATTCGTATATTCCTGTCGTATCGTATACTCTAACTCTACTCGGTAAATTGGAGAGTATTAGTGGAGAGTATTAGTGGAGAGTCTTTATTATTACTCCTTTCTTTCTACTTAATTTTTATGATACCTATTTATAATAGTTTATTATAAATAAGAAATACAATATTTAGAGCGCCGTTAAATAAAATTAGGAACAAATAACTAAACTAACCTACTATGTGGTGCTGGATCTCGATTGCGCTAATTTAAAACACTCAAGTGCAATCTTTATCCAATTTCAGTTTCTAATCACATTGCAATCCAATTACTATTCAACTTTGTTAATTCCGTATCGCGCTAAACGTGACTTATTTACTATGTAACTGACTGTAACGTTTGAGCCATCTGTCAAAACGGTTCTAACGGCTGTCATGAGCTGTACCGCGATTAGCGCAATACCAAATGTATAAAAAGCTAAGCTTTGCACGCGGTCCAATCATGGTTCAGTTGCGTATACCACCTATCCCACCCTGGAATGTGCTTGTAACCAGGCAATGTCTGTTGACTTAATTTAATATCTATCACTATCATCACTCATCAGTGAAGTTTTGAATTACCCACGTTTTATTTTTGTGTTGTGTTTACTAAGGCAGTTAAGCTTTTAATTAGGTAGGTATACAGCGTAATGTCTTAGGTAGTAAAATAATGTATTTACTTGCATTAACTTTCCTTTGGTTTATTGTTAAAGCAAATAATAGATACAAATATGACAATATTTGCGTGCTATCTTATTTTAGAATACGTCTGAATCATCATAAATTATACTAGAGTGACTTCTGACTAAACTAATATGCATGTACTAGAGTAATTATTACAACATGTACGTAGGTAGGTATATATATTGTGCCAATATCCCTACCTACTTAGATTAGTCTTCAAACTTATTTGAACTGCGACCCTAAAATATCATTAAAAACTCGCGCGATCGACCCAAATCGCAACTAAACCATGATTGGACCGCGTGCGAACCACAACCCATTTTAACACATTTGGTATTTCGCTATTCATTTGACAGCCGTTAGAGCCGTTTTGACATATCGCTCAAACTTTAAAGGCACATAGTAAATAAGTCAAGTTTAGCGCAATTCGGAATTCATCACAGTTGAATAGTAATTGGATTGCAGTGGCGTGCACTCATGGTAATTACATTCTGAACTGGAACGCGACAAGTCACATTCGTATAATTATTACGGTCCTATACTCTAACTCTACTCGGTAAATTGGAGAGTATTAGTGGAGAGTCTTTATTATTATTAGCCCTTTCTTTCTACTTTATTTTTATTATACCTATTCATAATAGTTTATTATAAATAAGAAATACAATATTTAGAATGGCATAAAATAAAATTAGGTCCAAATAACTAAACTAACCGACTATGTGGTGCTGGACCTCGATCGTGCTAATTTAAGACATCGAAGTTCAATCCTTATTCAATGTCAGTTCTAATCACATTGCAATCCAGTAACTATTTAACGGTGTTTTGCCTAAACTTGACTTATTTTTTTATGTGATTGACAGCTGAAACATCTGAGCGATCTGTCAAATGATTAGCGCGATACAGAATGTATGTATCAAAAGTTGAGCTTCGCACGTGGTCTAATCAGTAATCACGGTTCAGTGAAGATTTATTTAGCGCAATTGGGTCCAGTATCGGTCTGGGACCCAAAACGGTGACGGTATGTCCTCGCTACTCTGCTATCCTGGTCCCTGATGTATTGAGCTAAAAACCCGCTAGCCTTTTGATGATTAATCGTTATTAATGATGATGTTTATGTTTTTTTGAGGATCGGAAGAAAGCCGGCGTTAATAATATGTTCCGTAGGAGGATCTATTGGAGTAATAAAGATGTTTGTAACAAATTACTACGCTTATCTGGTCGTTGAGTTTCTGGAATCGTTCTTTTCATCGGGGATACTAACAGTTGCCGTAGTTTTACGTAAGTTTACTTACACACATTAATTAATAACTATTCACTTTATTAATATAATTTATAGAATAGAATAATAAATTGTATTACTTACCTAAATATAGTAATTTAGGTATAATGAACATTAAAATAGGTGGTTTTTAATTCAGCCACAAGAATTGACTAGAAAAAGTAATAAGTTAATATGAGATAGGAGCACACTACACAGTGAATTTATATTTATATAAGTACACACAGCGACACATCAAGCTATACAAAACCAACATAAGCTGGCCGCGCGTAGGTCGAGTAACGTATAACGTCGCGCGGCCAGCTTATGTTGGTTTTGTATAGCTTGATGTGTCGCCCGTCCCACTTGGTTTACTTGCTTTCAGAGTATAATTATTACAGACTCTACTCCCCTTGCCTTAAAGTATCTTAATCTAATCTTAAACTCTTCTCTCCTCTAAACTTAAATAGAGTACTATTATAGCTACTTATACTGGCATAGCTACTGTCATAATGAGGTTTAAATAGGGTGTTAACAAATGAATTCAAAACCATAAAAGAATTTGTATACAATCGCTAACTGAACAATATTTTTTCAGTAATAGAAGTAGGAGGTGAAACAAAGCGTGTTATAACAGGAGTAATATTCTCCTACGCAACATACTGCGGCGAAGTTATCTACGCTTTTCTAGCAATGGGTCTACAATGCTGGAAGTCAATAGTATTAGTTGCTTACAGTCCAATGATCCTCTTCATATTTTACGTTTTCATTATAAGAGAAAGCACGAGATGGCAAATGTTACGGGGAAAAATGAATGGAGCAAAATCTACATTCAAATCAATCGCTAAGATTAATAAGCTGAAAGTTTCTTTGAAAGAAATCAAAGAAATAAGTGAGGAAGATCTAAGAAAGAAATTCGATATAGAAATACAGAAAGAGAAAGAAAGTATTGCGCAAATATTGGGTTCGAAAGAGATAATGATTAGATTGTTAGTTACATCTGTCTGCTTTTTCGCATCTGGATTCATTTACTGTGGTCTGATGGTCCATTCAGTATATTTACCGGGGAATAAATATACGAATTTTGCCCTTTCATCGCTTACGTCGTTTCCTGGAGATCTTATAGCCTATTACACTTTCAATGCTGTAGGAAGGAAGATAACTTTACAATGTGGTTTCTTTGCTACAGCAATTTTTACCATTGGACAAGCTTATACACCTGATTGTAAGTATTTATGTTTATTCTTAAGTTAAAACTTAAAATAAGCAGTGTAACTCTATTGTTTGGTTTCCAACTTAGTTTTCATTTCCATTCGCATTTATCAGTCTATTTTAAACGGATAAGGCAATGAGGGATTTTCCAAAAGCAAAAAAAAAATAAAAAAGTTAGTTCCTAATATCTCGATAGATGGCGTTGACCAGAGAGGGGTCCAATAGGTATGAGCAAAATATATTAATAATACACAGTACAAACCCTTTTTTATTGTTGTTGGTTTATTATTTAGCAATCTCGGTGTTATTGTCCGTCAACAACGAATCGAGTATCGGACATGGCTGTATGGGCTACGTATCTGTTTTGAATATACGAACAATAAACGAGAAACAATAACAAACTATAAAAACCTAACAGAAACTGAGAATTTCAATAAAAATAAACCGGAAATATTTAAATCGTCGTCAATAACACCCAGATTGTTAATAACTTGTACTGAGTATTTTTATTATGAATACTAATTAATATATTTCCTCATACCTATTGGACCCCTCTCTGGTCAACACCATCTATTGAGAAATTAGGAACTAACTTTTTTTTTCTTCTGGAAAATCCCTCATTACTCTTCGCGTCAAAATTTTTTTAAGGACTTACGTTTAAAGGGTCCTTCTTAATGTGCTGACGGTTTTTTAAGGGCATGATCAAGTCTGTCAAACTGAACAACTTTCTCTATGGGACCTAAAATCTGCTGTCCCATACATTTGGGTCGAGTTATTTAGTATGATTGGAGTTTTGTATCGAACATCAAATTTTTTTTCGCGCTTTCGACGTTTGTCCCATACAGAAAGTTGTTCAGTTTGATCATCCTCTTTAAAAACCGTCAGCATAATTTAAGTTTGACCCTGTATTAATTGATTCTGTATTTTCCACAGCTATATCCTGGCTTAAAATATTGTTATTTTTATTGGGAAAGTTTGGAGTGGTAATCTGTTTTACTGGCATTTTTACGTACAGCTTGGAATTATTTCCTACCAGTGTAAGAGGATCCCTGGTAGGATGTGGTAACACAGCAGCTAGAGTCGGAACTATGCTGGCTCCTCTGACTCCTTTATTGGTAAGTTCTTATGTGCTTGCTTAAACTATGTAATATATAAGGTCTAACAAAATTAGGTGAAACTATTTTAAGGGGATGATCAGACCATCAAACTGAAAAACTTTCTCTATGGGACCAATATTGAAATCGCGAAAAAAAAATCTGCTGTCCCATTCATTTAGGTCGAGTAGATTTGTATGGAACAGCTGATTTTTTTTTCGCGATGTCGATATTGGTCCCATAGAGAAAGTTGTTCAGTTTGATGGTCTGATCACCCCTTTAAAATAGTTTCACCTAATTTTGTTAGACCTTATATATTCCTACTCTCCTTCTTATACAGGGTGTAATCTTAGATGTTAACAAAGCACGCAAAAATTTATCCAAAGTATGATCAAATAAAGTAGTTAGGCAGTGGCACTGTGTCCATAATTATACTAATCTTAGTTTTATCTGTCTATGATTACAGGTAAAAGTATACCTATCGTGAAAATATATTAAATCATGTAATTATGATCCTATAATTATGTCATTTGTTGCGTCTAAGTTGTTTCGTCATAATGAGAGTCTTAAAATAGCATTCCGTCGCGTCGACATAAACTTTAAAGGTTACGAATGAATATGGTAAAAAACGTAAAAATACTCGTTGGACGAATCTACTATTTTAGTTGTAGGTACTCTTCAGATATTCCGTGCTATTATAGTCAAAATTATGATGTTATCAAATCACATCTTTAAAGTACTTCGTTTCAATTTGCACTTTATTGCTAATTAGGTAGTAGGCACTAATTTATTTCGCATCCCACAATAACATACTTTAAGATGCTTTGTACGAGTAAAAATTATAGAGTAAATTTCCGTTTGTTGTTTTTTAAATAACAGGTTTCTCAAGTGTAGAATATTTTTGTTTGTGCGCGCATCACATCAAAACTTCGATCCCATTCGATCCACATGAAGTTTCCAGAAAAAGAATGGGCTTAATATGGGTTAGAGTCACGTTATAGGTCTGGGGTGTTATAGTCCGTTCGCTTGCCTACAACAAAGCTCCTGTTGTGGTGGCACAAGATTGTGTTTTCCGAAAAAACAACCCCCTGTATTCACCAAATATTTATATAACCGTATTTTGTGAGTTGTGAGTCGCGTATTTTGAGTCCGTTTCATATAAAATCCGGGAATGCATTGTCTATGACCTCAGCCTTTATATGAAACGGACTCAAAATACGCGACTCACAACTCACAAAATTACGCTCGTTTGGCTTCACCCTTATCTGTGAAAAAACACTCTATGTCTATGTCAGTACAGTAAACATGGTATAAAACATTCCACGTGTAAAAATAAACCTTATTTTTCAGACTGCAGAGTTGAAAGCCCTACCTTCAATCCTGTTCTCATCGACGGCAGTTCTAGCTGGTCTCCTGCTGACCTTAACTCCTGAAACCAAAACTTTACCTATGTTCGACACCATAGCTCAGATTGAAGCTTATAAAACTAAAAGTGAACTTAAGGATTAATTATTAAATTAATTTATTTTGCGTTGTTGTTTTCTTTTCATTTGCATTACACTGCCTCCTCTCACTCTTTATTATACAGGGTGGTCTACTCATCAAACGAAACAACTTTTAATATGGGAGCAAACCAATCGGAACAAAAAAAAAACTAGTGCCGTGCCGTGCCGACTCGACTCAAATGTATGAAATTTTTTGTGTGCTCCGATTCGATTGGTTTGCTCCCATAGTTTAAGTTTTTCTGTTTGATGGGTAGACTCTTAGTTTAAAAGGATGCTAATGATATCATTTTCACCCTGTACTTTGATGCAAACCCAGACTTAATGGCGGCTGGGAACTAATTTGACTAACTTACTATGTGACTGACAGCCTTTAACGTCTGAGCGATCGATCTGTCAAAACGGCTCTAACGGTTGTCAAATAAATAACGCAATACCGAATGTGTTTAAAGCTGTGGTTCGCACGCGGTCCAATCATGATTCAGTTGAGACATAGAATATTTATTATTCTTTCGGTTCAGATTCGCAGCTAACTTCCCATTTCCAGCTGCCTCGAACTGCAGTTTTTATCACATAACATTGAATTCCATTTCCGATCTATTCTAAATCGATTTACATACCGTGGCATAGGAATTCGATAAGTATTTGCTGTTTGTGTTTGTTGTTCTGGTGAGTTGAGAATCATATTTTTTTTGCTTCTCAGTTCTCAGAGATGGTTATCTCTCACTACAGACAGAATACCTATTAGAAATAATCATTTTAACGGGTTCTTACCCCGTTTTGGTATAAGTATTTGAGTTTTGAGTTGAGTTTTGTGTATTTGGTATATTTGGTTATATAATATTGGGAACTCGTTAAAATGTTTATTTCTAGATTAAATAATAACCGTGTAACTCTCAAAAACTGTATACCTAATAAAACTTATAAATTTGGTTGTATACTATACGTACAATAAAATAAAGAACAAATAGATGTTACATAGAAATAAATATAAATACCTACAGCATATTAGACAGTGTATGTGATGTAGGTATGAGTATGTGACTTTGATCTGCCGTGGACATAACGTCACACAATTTCCAGAAAATGTACGATTGTCTTTGTACTACATTTTGCCAAAAAGAATTATTATAAGTAGGTATGGTAATATTTATATGCGTTTTGCTTATAATATTTCTTATCATAACTCATATCGGTTGACTTAAAAAAGCTGTAAGTACAGTCTAAGTAACCTACCTATAACATTTTCTGAAAACTGTAGGCCACGCCACCCCCGAGAAAACGATAAAAGTCGAGATGTGCCCCCATCTTTATTATTTTACGTTTTTCTCGTTTAAACGCTTTGTCGTGGGTGGCATGCTAGCCCTGCTGGGTAGGTAGTTGTGTTTGCATAACTGGCTGGGTAGGTACGGGGTATTAAATCTTTTTTAGTGAGGTAATTTGCGGTACCACTGTATACACGGTGAAATTGATATCATTAGCATCCTTTCAAACTGAGAGTCTATCCATCAAACTGAACAACTTTTACTATGGGAGCAAACCGATCGGAGCAAATAAAAAATCTGCTATTCCATACTAAACTGCAATCTCGACGCGCGAGTTCGCGACTCAAAAAATGTATGCAACAGCTGATTTCTTTTTAGCTCCGATTGGTTTGCTCACATAGTAAAAGTTGTTCAGTTTGATGGGTGGTAGACTCTTAGTTTAAAAGGATGCTAATGATATCAATTTCATCCTGTACAATTAACCTACCTATGACATTTTCTGAGAACTGGGTAGGTAGTTGTGTTTGCATAACTGGCTGGGTAGGTACGCGGTATTTTTTTTTAGTAAGGTAATTTGTGGTACCACTCTATATAATTACCTATGTTAATTGATCCTCTACTGAGATCACCTTAGATCTTAGAGATAATAGTTTTTATAGGTATCACGACTGCAGGTGATGCTTCCTTGTTAAAAGCTAATATAAGTTTCACGATGGCGACCATTAAAAATAACGTGTTTTTTCTAAACACGTAGACTTCACGCAACTTTTCATAGTAAACAGGATTAAATAAAAATAGCGGAAGATGGGTGACGTTCTTGCATTACGTACCTACTCGAAAAATGGACTTACGAGTGAAAAGTATGCCGAGAGAATTGATTTTTCTTTTTGAATTCGTACAACGAGTTTTAAGCACGCGAAGACATTGCCTTTATCTCGCCTAAAATCGAAAAGTATCTCAATCACGCAATGCCGCTACTAAATAAATTAGGCGATGGGGCTCAATTTATGCGGTCCAAGCGCTATAGGCTAGTCACCGATCTTGCTATTTTAATTTAATCAATGTATAAACCTTTAAATTATAAGTATAAATTAATTATGAATAACAAAACAACTGTTTAAGTTCATGGGCATGGGAATAAAATAAAAAAAAGATGAGATTATCAATTCGTCTCTGTATTTTTGTATCTAACGAGCGTTAACCCGCGACTTTGTCCGCACAAATTATAAACCAGATTTTAAGTGAGATAATAGGCTATCAAACAAAAAAAGTTTCATCGTACCGGCTTGACACCGACTCTATAAAACAAATTAATGTTCTTATGATGCGAACGAAAAAGACATCGGCTGCAATATTATTTTTCAACTTTTTAGTTTTTTTGAAGGCGGTTTTAATTTTTTGTTAAAATTATGTTTATTTCACAATTTTCAGTGATGAATTCATTAGTTCAATTTAATCTTAGTGCTTTAAATTTAAAAAAAAAACACTAGCCGGCACTACGATTTTCAAAGGTTCCCCTCGATTTCTCTGGGATGCCATCATCAGATCCTGGTTTCCTTATCACAGCTCCAACCATGAAATATCTTCTTTCCAACAAAAAAAGAATCATCAAAATCGGTTCATAAACGACGAAGTTATCCGCGAACACACATAAACAAAATATACGGTCGAATTGAGAAACCTCCTCTTTTTTTGAAGTCGGTTAAAAAATATATACGGTCGAATTGAGAAACCTCCTCCTTTTTTGAAGTCGGTTAAAAATCGATTCAGTAGTTTTTGCGTGACGCTCGTTCAAACAAACAAACAAACACACAAACAAACACAAACAAACAGACAGTGATATGGAATCAGGGATACCTAACTTTTTTTTTGTGAGCGTGTCGGACTCGCCCATGATAGGGTTCCGTAGCCAATGCAAAAGTAGAATAAGAAAAAAAGCTGTAAAATCGAGTACCTTACCCATTGACCTTACCTAAAAGAAAATTTTGAAACAACGATAGCGCAATTTAATTGCCTGCAATGTCATCTATAGTTTATTATTAGAACCCCAAAAAAACAACTCTGTATACCTAACACGTAAAGTTCTTTTTTATGGAAACCTCGTGTGGCTTCGGATATTATGTTAAATATTGAATCAGCGCTTACGCTCCCAAACATAATTGCACGTTCAGATCGTCTACCTACCGTCTACTTCCTAGCTTTTAAATTTAGTTGTTAATCAAACATCGTAGCAAACGGTATTCTTGGTCTTTAGCCAGAATGACCACATCATAATAGTGCCTATTATTCACAATTAATCAAATTATTATTATTTCTTAATTAAATTAAACATGACCGCGTCAAACATGAAGAGTGGTGGGAACAATGATGTTTTCAAAGCCTTGGAGGTTTTTGGTAGATTTCAAACAATGCAATATGTTCTCATATGTTTACCCCTGTTTGGAGTGTCTATGCTGAATGTAAATTATATATTTGTTGCTGAAAACGTGAATTACAGGTAAGACCGGCTGTTTGGATTCGTTCATAGTTTACATACTTAATATATTTTTAAAATTTTAAACTTTTTCTGTAAAACTAAAACACTTAGATATTTCATCGAGCATTTCTAAATAGCGTTCCATACCAATCCTTTATTTATTTTATAAATCTAAGTCAAAGCTTAAAAACCTAAAGTGTACTTAACAAAATGCAACTTTGGCAAATATTTTTCGGTGCATGCTGTGCTTATCTTTAATTAGTTGTGCATTTAGCCGTTTGATTAACCTAGTATTAAGTATGCCATGCATTAGTGTAACAACTGTTGATGAGCCTAATAAAATAAAATAAAATAAAAATAACTAGGTAGGCGGTAGGTAACGTTTTCTGTAGGCTCAATAGACAATTTCAGGCGATACGACGATGATTAGAAAAAAAAGTGCACATTTATAATAATTATATTAATTACGAGCTAAAACCCGCGACTTGGTCCGCACAAATTATATACCAGATTTTAAGTCAGATCATGAGCTATCAAACAAAAAAGTTTCATGAAAATCGGTTCAGTAGTCTTTGTGTGATACTCTTTCAAACAAAAAAACAAACAAACAAACAGACAGACAAAAAATCTAAAAATTGGTGATATGGAATCAGGGACACCTAAAAACCATATCGTAACTTTTTTTTTGTTAACATCTTGAATGTACAGACACACTTCTGTTACAGTTTTATAATAGTATAGATATATATGGATAGAAGATACACAAATCGATAATCAGCAAGTTTCGTAACTTATAATTATAAATCACAAATTGCTGTATTGCGGTTTTTCAACCCTATTTTTGAGATTGCCAGTTTAATTTTCTTAGAATGTACTAAGTAGTAAAATCGATTAAATTAATTAATCGATTAGGTACTCAAAAGAATTTTGTTATGTTAACGTGAGGGTTACATAACATTGTTAAGATAATATTTTATTAGATTCTTACACATACATTACCATAACATTATGCATACATACACTCAGGACAGTATTCGCTTTCAGGGTGATCAGACACTTTGCTACAATCTACCTTTTCAAGTGTAAATTCGTTGCTAGGTCACGGGACCCTATATATTACTAAGCCTACGCTGTCTGTCCGTCCGTCCTTCCTAAGGGCTCTTACAGACGAGCGACACTTGCGGTCGCCGTGTGTCGCGCAACCGTCGCGCGACCGTAAAGTGTCGCTCGTCTGTAAGAGCGAGCGCTAACTCTAAACATTTGACATTTTCACAGAATACTTACCCACCTATTTGTTACTATTTTTTAAAAAATTGGTCAAAAAATTTAAGTTGGATTCCCATACAAGAAACGTGTCGTAGAGTACATAAAGATGGATGCAAACGTATTTAGGTAGGTACCGAAAGTTAAAATTGTTATTAGTTTTGAACTCGGATTTTGCAGAGGCCATAGACAGAAGTGGCAGACCAGGGTCCAGGGTTCGAATCCCGGTTCGGTCATGGATGTTATATGTTTGTGCCGTTGTTGTATGGTTAAAAAAAAGCCCGAGGCTTACATTTACATGGGATCATTACAATGTATGTGCCTGTGAGCGTTATTTATTTATAACCCATTGCACAAAGTACTATAATCAATCAATCAATCAAATATACTTTATTTTACACCAAAACATAAACAGTAAAATGCAGAAATAAAAATACAAGAGGCACAAAATAAGGCGGTCTTATCGCTAAGAAGCGATTTCTTCCAGACAACCTTAGGGTAGAGGAAACGGTGAAAAGAAGATAACGCATAGGCTAGGTATTTAATGCTTCTTGACCCAGGCACATTGAGGCAAGCAAGGCAAGTTTGCATGCTGTATGTGTACTGGTATGGAACTAGTATCCTATGGAAATAGTATCCTATAATAGAACAGTACCCATTGAAGAATCTATAATGTGACAGCTAAGTCTTATGTAGTACTTACCATACTCAATTATATCTTTACGTATGGTTTCATACTTTCATAGCGTATTCGATGCTGGACACAAACTTGACCCCGCGATCCGGTTTTATTGGTCTAAACAAGATCACAAATTATTCCGAGTCTGGCCCATGTCATATGAATAGGTAATATAGTGTACTATTATTATTTACGAGAGTTAACCCGCGACTTTGTCCGCACAAATTATATACCAGATTTTAAGTCAGATAATAAGCTATCGGACAAAAAAGTTTCTTCAAAATCGGTTTAGTAGTTTTTGCGTGATGCTTGTTCAAACAAACAAACACACAAACAAACAGACAGACAAAAAAATCCAAAAATTGGTAATATGGAATCAGGGATACCTAAAAACCATGTCTTAACTTTTTTTTTGTTAACAACTTCAATGTACAGAAAAACTTCCTGTTACAGTTTTATAATAGTTTAGATTCATATGCCGATCGATGTACCAACAACAACCTTACAGTTGGTATACAAAAACACACACCAATGAAAATATAATGTTTCTTGGCAACGAAAACCTATAATGAACCCATGAAGTAAGAGAAAATAGAGGCCATACTTTTTCCAGGAGTGCGATTTTTGAATCTCATACGTTGAACTCAGCAGTTGAAAATGTATGGAGATCACTACGCATTCCATCTTTCTACTACTGATTTGACTTTCAAAAATCGCACTCCTGGAGTATGATTTTTGAAAGTCAAATCAGCAGTAGAAAGATTGATATCTCCTTTTCAACTGTTGAGCTCAGCGAATGAGATTCAAAAATCGCACTCCAGGCATTAAAGGATTCACTACGGACGCCAAGTGAGGCCTGGTAAGAATCATTGCTATGCACATGTCATGCTCCCCAGCAGAACCACCTTACAGGATGTGTGTCAAAATTTCAGGATAAATTGTACAGAATATGTACTAATTTGTATGAAAAATTGTACCTTCAGCACTTTACATTTAATCAGTCATTGTAAGTGGCTCTGCCAGAGAGCATGCTCCCCAGCAGAACCACCTCCATATCTCGATAACTAAACGGAGTTTAAGCAAACGCAAGACGTCAAAAAAATTTAGGTACTCAAATTGTACTTCTCGTTCTTTCTCTTCAGTCTTTCTGAAGACTTCACAATTTTTCATACGAAGGTACAAATTAGTACATATTCTGTACAATTTATCCTGAAATTGTGACACACATCCTGTAAGGTGGTTCTGCTGGGGATCATGACATCTATGCACAGGGGTATTAGCATAGTCTTTTGTCGCCACGAAAGGAATTGTCGTTCTTAGCTTATGAAGGTATGCACATTATTAACTTACCTAGGCTATGTCGTAGAGCTTAACAAAAAAACCGGTCAAGTGCGAGTCGGGCTACTCGCGCACTGAGGGTTCCGTACTACACCACCATACCTTTAGCGCGAGACCAACTCAAATCTATACTGTAGACTGTAGAGTTTGCTCTACAATCACACCAAGTTTGACGCTTATATGCATTACCTTCGTTTTTACCATAGAGCAAGAAGAAAAAGCGTTGATAAAAACTTAGTTTCTTGTATGAGGTAACTTTTTGCCATTTTTATTATATGTTAGCAAATTCGCCATAATGACGCAACTTTTGTGAAAATTTCAGCTATTACGGTTCAAAAGTTACAGGCCCTAAATAGGTAGGACTGACGGACGGACAATGTAGGTATGAATAGGGTCCCGTTTTCACCCTGTGGGTACAGAACCCTAAAAAGCGTGAATGCACTACGCTCGTAAGAAGTTATAAGTAGTTATATTTTCTTACACTTTCAAAACTTTGTGAAAATTTACTCTGATCTATGTTTCCAAATGCGCCTAAAGAAGAATTAACTTCAATAGTAATGTGATGAGTTAGACGCTAGGTTAGATTATATTTTCTTACCCTTTAAAAATTTTGTGAAAATTTACTCTGATCTATGTTTCCAAATGCGCCTAAAGAAGAATTAACTTCAATAGTAATGTGATGAGTTAGACGCTAGGTTAGACGCAATCTCCAATCACAGCTTAGATCAAAGTTAAATTAATGGATAGGCCTTACGCGAACAATTCAAACCAGAAAAGTAAGGAAAATGAAATGAATGGTTTACTTTGATGACCGACAATTGTGCTAGTTTGTATGGACCATTTGCACTAGTTGTGTGCTTTAACTTAACGCGTAAGGCCTATCCATTAATTTTACTTTGGCAATTGATTAATAATTTCAACCACAGATGTCGCGTGCCAACATGTGAGGGAGAAAACCCAACGATCGACACTCCTCGGTGGTGGCCCGAGAAGACAGATCCCACATGCTTCAGACCGGTGCTAGACTTGAAGAAGTATAATGCTGCCAATCAAACTTGCTCAAGCGACATATTCTTGGACCTGTTAGAAGAATGCGATGAATGGATTTATGAGACTAATAATTCTATTGTGGCTGAAGTAAGTTTTAGTTTGATAGTTTCATTTTGCTAGTTGGATACTTATCCGTGCTTTAGTTAAATCGCAAAAACGTGAATTTATCGGTGTATGGGGCGTTAGTCGACCACACGTATCCAATAGTGAAATTATCGAGGGGATTTCTTGTATGGACACCCTGACAATATTTCATCTGTCGCTGAAACTTTGCAGTGTGATAAAGTGAAGTATAAAGATTACGGTTGACAAATTATAAAAAAAAAAAAATTATTTTCAATTCTTTTTTCTTTTTTGGAGCTCTTAACCCTGAGGTTACGTCACCCCCTCCTTCCTTAGCCCTTAAGACTCTACAAAATGAAACAATTTTACAATGAAATAAAAAACTAACACTACCTAACGAATATACAAACACACACACACATATCAAACACTAGTACTATAAATAAAAAGGTACACCATTTTAGCCTCTCCCGACGTAGGGGCGGCTAAAATGGTGACAAAAGAGCCTACATTCACAAAAATCTCTTGTAGCTCTCGGTGGAAAACTGTTCTATCCGAAATTTCTTTGGTATATTATGTCAGTAGGCATATACTAATTAGCATAGATAATGTGTAACGGTATCTAGAATACAATGCGGATTGGTATACTTCACAGTGCGAGCGAGTAGTAGATGATAATTTTAAACATAGCTCCGCTTCGCCACGTGAAAATGATATTATTGTACAGATTACATACCTACGCCTCCGGGACGAAAAAAGCCATGATAATTTATTGTAAATTAAACATACTTACCTACCTACTAATAATGTTTAAAGATTCAAGAAACAAAGCTAAAATATTACATTTATTTATTTAAATAAGTTATTCAAATAGACAATAAATTAGTTTGTGTGCCAAGGATTTATTAGGTTGCATGTGATTGGATAAAATAAATATAATAAAAGGCTTTGTGACGTTCGTTAGTTCAACGGAAAAACCACGTGGCTGAGGTGGTTAAGGTGAAGGATACATAATAGAATGAATGTCACTACGTTTTACGATAGATACACAAGCTGAGAGATGATGAGGGCATCATTGGCTATCGGTTAAATTATTATCAGCTATACGCCACTTTTTAGGATTCCGTAGTCAAACAAGGAACTAGGTTTTTTTAAATAAATTGAGTGACCCGTCGTTGGATAGTTCTTGTAACATGGAATAAAACACCTAACTACCATACAAACTAAGTCGTTATAATGCTTCTCTCTCGAGATATCTGCGCTCAACGTCAAAAATAGGGCGTAGGTCCACTCAGACAGTGAAGGAAAACGTCGTGATGAAACCTCACTAGTTACGAAATACAATAAAAAACAAAGAGCGAGCAAATCGAGCTCGAGATTTTACTGCAATGTAATGAGATCACTGCAATACGATCTAAAACCTAAAACCAGGAGCAGGAGCGAGCGAAGCAATCTCGACATATTATTTTGTAATATTTAGAAGTCCTTGCAATAAAAAAAAAAAATTACCCTGGATTTTGGTGCCCCATTAATGCCTGCAGCAAGGATTATAAAGGTATAAAATATAATGATTAGGGTTTCTGCTTAAGATTTCTAGAAACGAGAATTCTCAAGAAATCTGGCCTTAGTCTAGTCGCGAAAGAATTTCTTAACAACTCGAGAACTCGAGAAATCAATTCAAAGAACACTAACTAAAGAAACCCGCGCTCAAGTATGTTTCTAATAAAAAGGGCCGATTTTTCAATTGTAATAATTCTTATGAATAATTATATTTGTTGAAACAAATATCCAGCGATCACGTACCTACCTAGTGATTCCATTCTCTTTGCAGCGATCCAGGAAAATTGCTGGAAAAACTGTCGTTTTTTTTTAAATATTTTAATTCAGCTTGGAAAATAGGCACCTAATACCTATGCAGGTGGCATAGGCATGGGTGCCTATTTTCCAAGCTTGCACCAAATAGACATTATTGGGATTATTTGGGGTTTCGGAATAAAAACTTTGTAATGATTCTATTTTTTTTTTGGTACTGGCAATATGTCTTGGGAAAAAATATCAAAAGCCATGAAAACCGAAAAGGAACAACACTGTTTTCTTTTAAATTAAAGTATTTGGCTTAACGTAATTTTTTTGTGACATATATCTGCCAGTACTGTATTTCTTAGATGTAATGAAAACTCTTTGGCTGTATGAAAAATATGTAGTCGAAAAATAAAAACTTACGGTGGACAATTTATACATTTTTCAGCTCAACCTTGGCTGCCAGCCATGGAAGGCGACACTTGTTGGCTGTATCCACAATGCCGGCATGGTTTTCTCCATGATATTGACTGGATGGATTGCCGACAAGTAGGTATATTTCATTTCACAGTTTTTTTCTAAACAGTGTATTTTGTATGCTGTGGTCATTATGTTGCTTTGCTTGTGCTTGACCACGTCAACAAGCAGCTGTGTAACAAGCTGATGGCCAAATATGAAAAAATTTTACTACTTCTTTGCGTAAAAAAAAACAGCCGTTCCATATAAAACTGCAAATATACTCGACCCGAATGTATGAGGCAGCTGATTTCTTTTTCTCTATTCCGATGTTGGTCCTATAGGAAAAGTTGATCAGTTCGAGGGTCTGATCATCTACTTAAAAAATTTTTTGCAAATTTTGTAGGTTCTTTTTATATTGTTTGCTTTGCTAACAGTATGACGTAGCACTCTGCTACGGAGCTACGAGCTGGCTACGACTTGCTACGTAATATAAAATGCATGCTATTGTTTTCAGGATCGGAAGAATGCCCACAATAATAATATGTTCTGTAGGAGGCGCCATTGGCGTAGTAAAGATATTCATAACTAATTATTACGCATATCTAGGCGTCGAATTTTTGGAATCAGTTCTTGCGTCTGGACTTTACACTGTTTGCGTAGTTTTATGTAAGTATTAAAATAATTTAGTTCTTTTTATATTAGGTATAGGCAGGTACTTAGCATGCAATCTTTGAAATGTCGCTATTGATAATCGACCCTATTTCCTAATTTTTTTCAAAAATAACCTTATCTAAAGCCTGACTAAAAATTAAAAATCGGCGTAGAGGGCGTAATATTAGACTAATAATTTTTGCAAAAATTTGTTTCAATGTTTTTACTTATCTCGGCGAGGTGTTTTATTTATCCAATAACATCAAATAGCTAATTCAACTAATCATTATGTTGCCAGCCAGTTAGATAAATAAGCATGCTATTGAATTAGCTAGGCAGTCTGTTAAATGGCGCTATATTTATAGTATACTTAAATAATGATAACAAATATAATTTCTTTACACTTTCCTTAAACAATTATTAAATTTCTTTTGCAGTGATTGAAGTTGGAGGAGAAACAAAAAGAGTACTTGCCGGCGTCATATTCTCTTATGCAGTTTACGTTGGAGAAGTAACCTTCGCATTCACAGCGATGGGCCTGCAATACTGGAAACACTTGATCATTACAATCTATTCTCCAATGATACTATTTGTATTTTACATATTCTTTCTTCGAGAAAGCACGAGATGGCAGATGCTATTGGGCAAAATGGATGGAGCGAAAGACACGTTAAAAAAAGTAGCTAAAATGAACAAATTGAACATTTCCAGTAAAGAAATCGATGATATAAACGATGAGGAATTAAGAAGGCAGTTCAATGTGGAAATACAGATAGAGAAAGAAAGCATAAAAGACGTGTTTGCTTCAAAAGAGATAATGATTCGATTGGCTGTGACTTCAGTATGTTTTTTTACATCTAGCTTCCTATACTACGGCCTGGCAGTTCATTCGGTGATGCTGCCGGGCAATAAGTACATAAATTTCGTGTTGTCTGCAGTGACGTCGTTTCCTGGCGATATGTTAGCGTTCTATACGTTCAACAAATATGGGAGAAGGGTAACGCTTCAATACGGATACTTGCTTAGTGCGATATCCTTGATGGCGCAGAGTTATTCCCCTGATTGTGAGTACACATTATTATTAGTACATTTTATTTTGTTATCTGCAAAACACTGCTACTTAAGGCGGTTTCAGTCCATACAAACGTTTGACGCACAATACGCGTAGACGGAATTAATAAAAGTAATATTTTATATATGGAAAAATAGTTTAAAAAATCTAGTTGCCGCGTCACAAATAAAATTTGCAATTTATAATATAATTACAAAGATAGAAAGCTTTTAAAATTTTGTATGAAAAATATCAAAGCTTTATATCTTCGTAGTTATTTTATAAATTGCAATCTAGATTTTCCAAACTATTTTTCCATATATACAAAGTTACTTATATTAATACCGTCTACGCGTATTGTGCGTCAAAGTTTTGTATAAAATTGACCCCTCTGCAACCGCCTTAAGAGAGGCCTACCCTCTGGGAGGGTGTCTGGGCATCAGCCCACCACACGTGTCACAATACGGATTGGTATGCAGGATTCCTCAACCGTTTGAGAAATGTCACTTTGTGCGTTTTTCCCCAGTTGGTTAGGACATGCAAGCTGAATTGACTGATTGTCTGAGAAGAGAAATGATTCCGTTCTTCGGATGGCACGTTAAGCCGTTGGTCCCAGCTACAATTTCTGGTCACGTCATAGGCCGTAAGGCGGTCTGAAAAAACTCTGACTCCAGGGCTCTGCCCACACGATAAGAAGAAGAAGACCGTTTGAGAGCAGTCGGTATAACATACAAGTCTGAAAAAAGTCATTGGTACAACAAGGCATGTCGTCCTTTCGGATTCGAACCCGGGACCATCATGATTGAGTGTCCATGCCTCTCCGCAACGCGCCACAGGCACTCTTTATTGGATTTTTTTTGTTTCAGCGATCGCATGGCTCAAAGTGTCATTGTTCCTAATCGGGAAGTTGGGTGTAGTAATTTGTTTCACCGGCATCTATACGTACAGTCTCGAACTATTCCCGACCAGTGTAAGAGGATCTCTTATAGGTGTTGGTAACACCGCCGCTAGGATTGGAAGTATGCTGGCGCCTCTTACTCCATTATTGGTAAGGTTTTTTGTTTAATTATACTCCATTCCAAATAGCAATAAATTGTAATGCTATAATGCCTATAATAGTGTAAAGGACAGCCCTCTACAGACTGAAACCACAGAGTACTATAATTTAGTACTACCTGAAACGGTGAACTCAGACTATCAAACGGAACAACTTTCACAATGGTTTCATACATTTCAGTCTGGTAGGTACAGCAGTTTTGTATCAAACAGCAATTTTTTTTCGCGTTTCTCTGAGTTAGGCTTCATAGTGAAAGTTGTTCAGTTTGATGGTCTGAGTTCACCGTTTCAGTCTGCGGATGGCTGACCCATACATCCTGTATATTTTGGTACATCATTGGTCAGTCTTGCCAGGTTAAAAAGGGTGTTACTTAGTTAAATGTGCGAGTTATTTGGTGTAGATAGCTTTTTTTTAAGAATACCTAATACCTACCTAATTAGTTTATTTTTTCCATGGAATGGACTTATCAACATTTTGGTATTCTCATTTGCAGGTAACACAGTTCGAGTCCTTGCCGTCAATACTGTTTTCTTCGACGGCGGTAATAGCAGCATTACTCCTTACTTTTACGCCAGAAACAAAGACTTTACCGATGTTTGATACAGTTGCTCAAGTAGAAGCTCACAAAGCCAAAATTAGTACTCATTTGTAAAGATGCTGTGATGTTGAAATAACACAGATTATTGTGCTGAAGGTTTTCAAGGCATGACCTCCGCAGACTGAAACGGAGAACTCAGACCATAAAACTAAAGAACTTTCACTATGGAGCCTGCCTCCTCTCACTATGGAGTAAGTACCAACAGCAGTTTTGTACGAAACAGCTGATTTTTTTCGCGTTTCCTTATGTAGGCTCCATAGTGAAAGTTGTTCAGTTTTATAGTCAGGGTTCACCGTTTCAGTCTGAGGAGGGCTGTCTCTTACACCTTGTACGTCTAGATAGAGCCTCACGCTTCCGCCGTACCTATACTTACAATAATAAACGGGTCAACTGTCTTATGTTGGTGAGCGTGACAGCTTCATACAACTTATCTTTGACAGTAAGCGCGGGAAAGGATTTATCAGCCAACAGTTGGCTGATATTTTTTTCGACGCGTTCGCAGCTAACCGCCAGTTGCACGTGCGTTCATTAAAGATAATCCATCATTACAACTCTTGCTAGCTTTTATAATGTCAATAAAATAAAAAGTGACAGCGTGAGATTTAATGGAGGATTATCTTTAATGAACGTACGTGCAACTGGCAGTAAGACTGTCTATCTAGACATACACTTTATCTAAGGTAATTAGTTAAAGTTTGTAAAAAAAATATGTTTCCTATTTTTCTTGATTCATACCTGTTGTCTTACGAATTACGTTAGTTTGTAGGTATTATAATTATAAATAAGCTTTAAGATTTCGTTTTAAGGTACATACTGAATATTGAGGAAACATAAAATTTTTACGAGTTGTTGATTTGATTTTTATTTTTAATTTATCCCGACTTATCTACCTATATAATCTTCTATCGAGTCAATTGCCACTCAAAATTTTTACAGCCTTATTTTTTTTTTGTAGATATTACTGTCACACGGACAGGGGTGTCCTAGGTTAGGACGGATAAACATAAACTCCGTTCACGTGCAGTTTATCCATTCTGAAAGGGCAGGATACAAAATGGGCCTATGTATACCTACCTACCTACTAGGTGATTAACTGATTATTTTACCGCTTCGAAATTTTCAGTGGTTCAGAGTTCAGATCATCAAAATGAACAACTTTAACTCTGGAAGCAAACCTGAAGATAGGTACATTTGAGTCGAGTAGGCATTGCAGTTTAGTAGTTGGGAACAGCAGATTTTTTTTTGCGATTTAAAATTTCGAAACGGTCAAAAAATCATCCGGTATATAATTTCATTAAGTTGGTAACAACCGCCTAATAAAATAGCACCGATCTTATCTTTAGATAGGATTACCGAACGCGACTTCGTCCGCACAAATTATATACCAGATTTTAAGTCAAATCATAAGCTAGAAAAAAAGTTTCATCAAAATCGGTTCAGTAGTTTTTGCGTGATACTCGTTCAAACAAACAAACAAACACACAAACAAACAGACAGACAAAAAATCCAAAAATTGGTGAAATGGAATCAGGGACACCTAAAAACCATATCGTAACTTTTTTTTTGTTAATATCTTCAATGTACAGACAAACTTCCTGTTACAGTTTTATAATAGTATAGATTACCGAATAATTTTTTCATGACAGAATCCCTGACTTTTCAGTCAACTTCCTGAAATTTTGTCGCAGTGGACTGAGCTATGGACAACCTTTTGTTAAGTCAATTAACTTTAACCAAATTCAAAGTTCCAAGTTTTAAAATGTTTTAAATTAACTTCATCTTAAAAATAAAATATATAGTAGTAACATCAGACAATAATTTTGAAAGTTACTTTCTTCATAACTTACATAATACGAAGACAGAACATATTATTGCATAGAAATATTAATTTACTACTGTAAAAAAGTTTACGGTTGCGTGTATGTCCTTGTTTCAAATGGGAAAATTTTAAAAAGATGTAAGCATGAGCGACACTGAAAAAGTTTTGTAGTTTTGGCGGCAACTGGCGTACTGCAAGATCAAGGATTTTAGAACAATACCTATGCCAGCTTCCTGTGCAAGATCGAACAGAGAAAAAAAATCTGCTGTTGAACCTTTCGAAGAAAAGTTTCTAAGTGACAGAGTTTGTGCGCGGAAACCGAGAAGAAAAGGACGGACTTTGTTTCTTAATTTTATATATTAGTTTTTCGTGGCGATATTGTGTTAATGTGGTGGAATTAGTTTAATAATGTACTATTAAATGGAGAAAAATTCCTATGAGAGTGAGAAATAAAGAAGGGCGGTCCCGTTTGATTTGTATTGATCCTCACGTAAAACTCCCTTGAACATTGGAATGTGTAAAACACCGTCGCATTTTAAAAGTTAGGTTAGGTTAGCAGAGAAAAAAATAAAGATAACTAAAGACAACGACTGTAAAGGCTAGTTTCCATTGGCTTTCCGAAAGGATAAAAAAAAAAGAGTGTTGCACGGGAAACAAAACGAGACGGACGGAGACATTTTTTCTTAATTTTCTAAATTAGTTTTCCGTGGCTATTATTGTGTTAATATAATAGAATAATAATATGCCTTTAGTGGAGAACAATATAATAAAAGTGAGAAATAAAGTAAGGCGCGACTGTTTGATTCGGATTGATATCCGCGTAAAACTCCCTTGAGCATTGAAATGTGTGTGAAATCGCATTTCAATGAGTAAGGTTTAAGTTACGATGAAACGAAAACGGATTCCTGTCAATATTGGAAAAAAACTTATTGAAGACATCGGCCACTAGAAACATCATCTCGGAAATGACACATGGAAAAGAAAAAACCCCAGAAATGACATTATTACGGAAAAACAACAATTTACTAACACACATCAGGCACACACATAGTGCCTTTTATAAATAATGGATTTATGAGAAAAGACAAAAACAGACTTGGCTGCATGGGCTATGTAACCTTAGCTTTTCCATAAGGAAAAATACATCAACAACAATAAAAATAAAAGTGAAACAGTGACAGAATGACAGTTGTTCGATAACCTAACTTTTTGGCGGACTTGGTGGTCGATTTTTGGAATAGTTTTTCGAAACCTGGCAAAATATAATTTAATTTTATACGGTTCCCAGTTATCTACCAAATAAATATGGAAGGTTTCGAGATAAGGACGTCGAACAGTAAAAAAGTAAGTAATATCATTTTTTTTTCATTACGACACCTGTGCGCAAAACCAATATTTTTAACAACATTTAATTTTACAGGGCAAAGGGCTATTTGCCACCAAGAAATACGAGCAAGGCGATGTTATTTTGGAGGAAGATCCTTTGGTTTCATGCCAGTTTGCTTGGAACGCAGCTTATAGGTACTTGGCGTGTGATTTTTGCATGCGGTGAGTTAAAATGTTATTATGATCTGTCTAAACCATTGACTTGCAAACTACTAGATGTATGGTCCGCGCTCATAAGTGTCCGAACCAAGAGAGAAATAAACAACATCATAAGAAACAATTACGCGCTAGTCTTCATTTGATTAATGGACTACTTTTTTGTTTATTAATTTAACTTCATTCTTAAGACTGCTATAAATAAAATACAAATTCGCCAAACTGCGGAACAGTTTGTTGGTGATATGCTCTTAGCTATATAATTATATATAAACAGTTTGTACATGCGAGCGATACACTACACTCATAGTTATTCACTTTAGATTAATACATAAGTACATACATAAACTCACGACCATAATCCCTTACGGGGTGGTCAAGAACCTATATCATTTTATATCTACAATATTACTTTTATTACATTACTAGGGTATGTTTACTGAGCAATTCTCTCCAAAAGATTTTAGACTGGAACCCACCAAAGCAAGTGCGAATGAGATGACCAAGTTTAAAAAAAATCTTATTTCTGACAGGCAACGAGAATTGAGCAATTGGATTGTTTAATTTTACACATTTCCGCTCCGCTTTGTTGGATTCTGGGCATAATGGAAGGGCCAGGAAAAATTGAGGGAAGAAAACAAAAAATTTTTAAATACTTAAAAATCTCCTCAGTATAATCAGAGTCAATTGAAAGTACTTTATCAATTAGAAATAAAAAAAAACGTTTCTGTTATACTACAGTCTACATTTCAATATTACATAAAATCATAAATCTTTCACCTCAACCTCTTCAAATTGTCTTCCCGCATTTTTCCCTTTTTCACTTTTACACCCGTCTGTCTCTCTCAAAAAATGTTTAAATCTCTTTTAATTCCAGGCCTCTAGAAACTCCCGAACAGAATGTACGGCGACTCTCCTGCAAACCAGACATTGTACTCCCCCATGCTGATTGTTTCGACACCAACTTGGAAAACATGACAAACTGTGATCAATGTAACATACTTTACTGCTCAGAAGTATGTAAGCAGAGAGCATTTGCTACATACCATAAGAGTTTGTGCTACGATACTAGTGATGCTCAGCATCCAATCACAGTTCTTATGGAGGCTTGGAAGTGAGTATGGAAATCTCTAATTCTAATAAGTAATTTTCTTATGATCATGTGGATGGCAAATTCGGCAACGACGGCAACTTCTTAGAGCTACCCTAAGAAGTTGCCGTTTAAAAAATGAGAATTCTTAGCTTCTGCTGAGATGCTGTAGTTTTGTTCACATAGAATTTGTTTAAAAAGTTATTCATTTTCGGATAAAAGTAGCTAATGTCATTTCTCACTCTACAGAAAACTATTACTACTACTTGAATTTAAATTAGGTGGTTCAAAAGTTTAAGATATAAATATTTTGTGAATCCAAATTCAGTGCTTGATCTTGAACGACAAAATCCATACACAACATCATCATATCCTTTCTTTCATCATCAGTGACATCGGGTTGTAACAATAGATCTGATGCAATGTCACATTCGCATAACATCACATTTGCAATATGTCAGTCTCCACAAGGCATAGCTAGTAATTCCCAACATCTGCTGCAAACAGTTTATTGACAAATGTGTGATGTAATGTGTGATCCAGTCTCACAAACCATCCATGTTTCACAATGTCACTGAAACCAAATTCTCGTAACTTTACAGACAAATGCACTACCCTCCTGAAACGACAAGCATCATGCTCCTAGTCAGAATACTGGCCTACATCCACCAGAGCACTGACCCTATAGCAGCGGCTGCTAAAGTTAAGCAGTTCTGTCATCGCACGGTCAATGAAGACGCAGAGCTTGTACACAAGCTGTTGGGCGAACAGTTCTCTGATCAGTTGAACACGCTAAGGGATTTGACCAGTAATGTTGTGAGTGGAGAACATGTTCAAGAGGTTAGTTTCAATTCAATGTACGGTTTTTTTTTTCAATTTAGATTGATAAAGATGATTTTGTTTTGTTTAAAAGATGTGTGTTGTAGAGTTTCTGGCCGCATCTTCTCTCAACGGAACACCTTCCGATGCGGTGGTAGAGTCAAAAAATGACGTCAAAAAGCTATCTATGTGTGTGTGTATGTGTCATTTTATTTTGAATAAAAAATTTTGATTTACTTGATTTGTTACAAATAAGAGTGACTTAAAGGTATGAAAAGAATCGGAATATAGGCACAAATGTACGGACCGCCGATTGATGCCAATCAATAAATAATGTTAACTTGTTTTTGCTTTTTTATTGGACAAGAGAGATCATTGTAAACTTGGCTCAGGGTGAGAGGCCAGACTCCCATTGCGGTCGGCAGACATAACAAAATATATCTAAATTCTAGGCCGAGGTTTAGTGCACTGAAGGTGAGCGGAGTGGAGATGTGTAAAATCAACCAGTCGAATTCTTCAATTTTTTAACTTGACTCCGCTTGATAGATTCAAGCTATTTTATTTATACGTTGATCATACATCTCTGCCCCGCGCCACTGCAGTAGTAAGTGTAAATGCACTCTTAAGCGTGAACTTGTCTAAGTAGGGTCGGACAACTCATGACGAAGCCTGATACGCACATCTGGTGGAGAAACGCGACAGAAGGCATAATGCTGTCTCAATCCGGCCATCCGTCATCCACCTGTGTACAGATTGGTTGTCGAAGCTGCGAGCGTGTGTGCCGTCTCATATGTATAGGACTGTTCACTACAGCCATGAGAAATGATGTGTGCGTCTGTGTGTAAATTTAAAACTAAATTATTTCCAGTTTCTAACACCAGAAGGATTCTGCACATTAATGGCGCTAGTGGGAACCAATGGTCAAGGCGTTGGTACCAGCCCATTGGCTATGTGGGTGAATGCAGTGACCGGACTTACTATGTCAGACGATGAGAGGCAACAGCTCGACTTATTCATTGACAAGCTTTATCAGTATGTTGAGGAAGGTACGTTGATTTACTTACTTGTATTTTACATATACTCACGTCATTATGCAATGGAGGTAGGCAGAGACTACTTCTCTTCATTAAAATAGAAATATAATGCAGTTTTATTTTAGTTTACCTACAGAGAGCAAATTATAATATAGTCTCATTTCCAGGAGACTTGATAGAAATGTATTTTATCCTTAACATTAAAATGTATTTTGTCTATTTTTAATATTTTAAGCAACTTTTGGGGAAACTAGATTAAACGATTTAAAAATAGATTTAAGTTTTGAGTCTTTTCCTGCCTTTAGCTTTATTGCTAGATGCACTAACATGAAAAAATTTCAAAATTTTAAGAAATTTACTTCTTTCCACAGAATCTGGTACATTCCTGAACACAGAAGGTTCAGGTCTCTTCCAGCTACAAAGTGCTTGCAACCACAGTTGTGCCCCGAATGCGGAATCAACGTTCCCGTATGGAAACCACAGGGTTCAGCTGAAGGCAATGAAGCCTATCACACCTGGTGACGAGATATGTATAAGCTATTTGGATGAATGCTCGTTGCAGCAGTCAAGGCATTCTAGGCAGAAGGTATGTATATTATAATACAAATACATGATATAAGTACATAAAGCCTTTTGGTGTGGTCAGATATATTGATATGGCTACCTTATGTGGCGTGCAGTGCAGTAAGGTTCCCTTTTATCATATTTATATTCAGGGTTTCAGGATTGAATAAAATTCAAGTGGCGATAGGCGGCCAGCCTTTTTGCCTCTTAAATCTTTTCAATCCAAGAAGTGAAGTTAGAAAATGAAAACGGAGGTATTACTGTCATATCATAATGTTGTCAAAGGAAAATATACCATATTTCTTCACAATAAAACCGTGAGTTCGGTGTCAGAACATACTAGAGAACTAGAATATACTAGAGAATTGTGTCTCGTTCACACATTATACCAGGCACCATAGCATAGTTAAAATCAGATACAATTTTCAACAATCTCAATTCGAAACAAGTTTGGGAAACAACTGCGCCGCAGTCCGTTTTTGTGATCTTGTTCTTCTTCTTGGTCGTAACCTCATGGCTGAGGGACGTGACCATCGTGGGTCGCTTGTGCTACCACAGCGGGCTGGAGCCGCTCGATCTTGATAAATTTGCTCGTTTTTGTGATAAATTTGTCTAAATCTGAATGTTTTCCTCTATTTTATATACATTGACAGTCATAATTATTTAATAACTGCGCCCGGCATATGCTGCAATGCGTTTTTTGTCAGAAACCTTCACGGGTGTGCGCCCAATAATCCATCAAAGTTTCAACGGAAGCGGACGAATGAGGAATACAGGGACAAACAGACAAACAAACATTTGTCTTTGTCTGAAATCAGATCACCCTATCACTGGCATTTCAAAACCATGTCATGGGTCCAGCAGTGGATTTGTATAGCTGATGATCGATGATCAACCAATAATCCCATTTTCAGGAGCTAGCAGCCAACTACTTGTTTATGTGTTGGTGTGAGCGATGCACCTCACAGTCGTCTCAGCCAGATTACACCAGCGAGGAAGAGATGAGTGAAGAGGACGATGCGGATGACTGATGCGCCAACATTCTCTCTCTGTGCCTGTTCGGGTTGTGATCCATGTTTGAGTAATGTGGATGCAGCTTAACATTCCATCTGCAATATTATAAGACAATTTCAATTCAGTGGGTAGGCCATGGGTTCTACAGATGCCGACAACATTTTCTTAATATTAAGGGAGTAAGGTGCCAAATTATTTGAAGACAGGTCTAAATGTTGACTTTATAAGTGAAGTGCGATAGTTCAGTGTGTGGAACATACGGAGTGCAACTAAATAATATTTTGATTCCGGAGTTAAAGACGACGTTTAAATATTTAGTTAAATTTTTCTAAATAAGTACTGATATATTATTATCTATGTATAATTGATGTACTCGGATGTTTTAGCTAATGGTTAAGGTACATATTTATATTCTAATAAGACATGTGTACACAAATAGTATTCGTTACTATCCGAAAAACACGTATTATATTTATGTATAAGTACTTGTCTATGGATGGATTGTGAAAACCGAATTATTATGGAATAGGTACATTTATAATATTTTCTTTGAATATATTTCAAAATACATCGTATGGAACTCTACACCACTAGTTTTTCGACCCATGTTCCTTAGGAAAAAGTTGTTTCGTTGTCTGAATACACCCTTAAAGATATGTTAGTAATTAAAAATCGGTCAAGTGCGAGTCGAGAACCGAGGGTTCCATATCACTCCAACACACAACATAATAAAGTACAAAAAAAAAATGTCTCTTGGACCTTTAGCACGAGACCGACTCACACTTGGCCGGATTTTATTGTTTGTTGTTATACTCTGGAGTTTGCTCGCGTTCATCACGTTAGTATGTATTACCGTTTTTACCATAGAGCGAGAAGAAAAAACGTTGATAAAAATTAATTCTTTGTATGAGGACCCCCCTTAATTTTTAACTTTTTTCCATTTTTATTAGCGAATATATATGTATTTGTTAGCGAATCCGCCGTAATTTCGCACAAACTGAAGATTTCAACAATCTAGCTCTTACGGTTCAAAAGTTACAGCCCTAAATAGGTAGGACAAACGGACGAACAGACGGACGGACGGGCAACGTAGGCTTAGTAATAGGGTCCCGTTTTCACCCTTTGGGTACGGAACCCTAAAAACTAGTGGTGTATTATTATGGTGTATTTTTGTGAATATCCTACATACTCCATCGCGAAACTCTTGGTCCACGTTTGGTATAAGGAAAATGTAAAAATAAGCAGACAGATGTTAACGATGTGAAAAAACAATAATGAAATTCAAGTGCAACGAAAAAAGAAAAGAATTTGAAATTGCTGTGATGAACTGATGAAACTAAGATTTATAATTTCGTTTCAAAATATATTCGAAATAAAGGTAAACATTTTTGTAGACCCCATTTTGATTGCAAAATTCAGCAGCGAAAATGATCCATTTGGCCTAATGAATTTGTTTATAGTCAAGATAATATGAAATGAAGAATGATGGCAGATCGGTCTAAACTGGCCTAAAATGTCCTGTACATTGTTAAAAATTGAAAATGTATATGGATAATGTATTGAATATGATAGAAGTATGGTATTGAAAGTTAAAATATTAAATAAGAAAATAATGGTTATTTTCAAAATCGAAAATTCATGGGATCTGCTTTAAGGCTGGGCCACACATAGTGCAGCCGCAGAACGGGTGCAGACCTGCTACACGCCGGCAGTAGTTGTAAACTATGGAATTATATGTGAGGTGTCATACTGAATGCAGTCCGGCGCGGCTGCAGAACGGTAGCCGCAGTGTAACACCTCGCATATAATTCCATAGTTTACAACTACTGCCGGCCTGCACCCGTTCTGCAGCTGCACTCTGTGTGGCCCAGCCTTTATGGTTAGTTCAGTTGTTATGCGAAGTTTCATGCTCTAATGTAAAGTCGTTTTTCAATACTTTCGGTTTCTTGTATGATTTGGAGGTAACTTTATGATCGTTTTCTATCTAGAAAATTATATGGAATCGTGTTTTCACCATAAATAGGACCTAGCATTGGTCCTCAACTTTAACATAATATATACATTAAATCAAGCAATTGTCAATAAGTTTGCCTTGTAATTGTTAACTGTCTCTTCTACGGGTCTGCTGGAAGAAATCTCTTCAGAGATAAGCTCGCCCTTTGTACATGTTTTCTCAACTTTGTGTATTATTATGTCCGTGTGTAGAATAAAGTGTTATAATAATAATTGTCTGGGAATACAAAAACGTAGAAGAAAAATAACCTATCTATCTGAAAATGACAAAGATGGATTGATACATTTAAAAAAAATTGGTACCTATTAAGTATATTTTCTATTTCACGATGTTTAAAATCTTCTATGTTTTTCTTGTTTTCAGTAAATAGTCAATTCAAGTTGTCAAATTAAAAAAAAGCAAATTATAACATTGTTAAAAACTTATTCCGGGAGCAAAACTTTGGTGAAAAATACCGATTATTCCGAACATAAACTTATTCAAAGTTTTAGTGTTTTGGTTAATAACTAACTGAGAATAATGAGATGGATGACAAAATGTAAAGTTTATTAATTCGTTTGTTTTTTGGAGCTTTTAACCCTGAGGTTACGTCAGCCCAAAGTTTATTAATGTAAGCCACATTATAATTCAACGTTATTTAACTATATTAATTGTGCGTGTTCAATCAATATTTAGAGAAATACTATATGTTGTTGCTTCAATAGTAGATGAAACTATAGTATATTTTAGAATAAATTTACAGTAAGAAATTATGCCAACTATCTATTAAAGCAGTATAAATCAGAGAGAGGGGAGAACGTTGTTATAAAAAATCTATATATGATATAACTATGTATACTCTAGACTAGACTCACGACCATAATCCATTTCGGGTTGGTCAAAAACATTACTAGAACTGCCTGCAATAAAGTTGGCAGTTTTAGCAATGTTTCTGGATTAAATATGAATTGAAGGTTTCAATATGGAATAGCGAGTAAGAGTTGAACCTTATCTGTCAGAATCACGTTTATTCATGCTCCATCCTTTTCTGTCGCTCTGGTACATCATATACTTGAGCGAGAAAGATAGCTGGACTACTATAATAGCACCGGCAGTGCAGCGTCCTTTCTCGCTCTAGCAAATGACGTTCCTGACAGACAGAAAAGGATAGAGCGTGATATATGCGATTCCGTGCTGACAGATGAGGTTCAGTTCAACCCTAAAACGGTAGGTGATTTCGCCAGCAAATATCTTGCATATGAAACCCTTAGTCGCCTAGTACGACATCCAGGGGAAGAAATTACGTACTTTTTAAAGCCGGAAGCACATGGTATCGATCTCCTCTCCGTTTAGTTACTGTTTACACGTCAATAAAGAGGACATCATCATCATCATGTGTTGCCGCACAATAATGCTGGCAGGCACGCCGTGCTCTCATTGTGTGATCGTGCATTATTTGAGACCTCGTTTTCTGAGCTTGAATCTCCTTTCCTCTCCGCTATATATCCCGGCTTTGGTGGAGAAGTCTACTTCTCCACTTGATGATGTGTGATTGTCGTAACTATACGATAATTATGTTTTACAATTTTACATGTCGTTTCATCTCTCTGACCATCTCGGCTTGATAAATAAAGGAACCTAACAATAAATTAAAAGAAAACATATTTACAGAGATTATAATGTAACTTCATTCTGTATGTTATAAGAATGTTATCACAATTTATATCTACGTAGCGTTGATTTAATTATGTATTAAATACGTGCCAATTTGATTAGCTTCTACATTTGTTGTAAAAATACGTGTTAACAAATAAAGGCTAAACCTGACCACCGCTTTTACAGAATGGATACCTGTAGATGAAATTAATACCTATTACATTGAGATAAATAATATGTTACTCTTTATAATTAGAAAAACAAGCATCTTCATCCATTTTTATCGAGTTTCGTGATTCAAATAATATGAAAAAGAAGTTTTGCGTTCATTTGTTAATACCTTGTATAAAAGAATAAATAATTTATGCGATATTGCAGTCTGAAGCCCTGTCAAACTGAAATGCTTTGCAACTGAAACTACGCTGCCGGCCGTTGGCATTTTTGTGTAAATTGAGCCTTAGAACAGAACAGCCTGCCAGCCAGTACTATAAGTACTTATACAGAACGTACAGTGATAAAAACATATGTCGGCGTCCACGCAAAAAGGATCAAGTTGTCGGTATTGAGTTAAGGTCAGATTCGGTATCTAGATCAGCCGAATGATCATATGGAATAATAAAGAAGCTGAGTTAAAATGTAGACAACTGAACCCTTTTTGCGTGGACGCCCACATATTGCTGTACAAGAAGGTATGGTTTTTGAAAACCACGCATGTTTAGCTCGCATACTTTGTTCTCATCACTCGCACGCTTGCATCCCTGCACGATAGAGAAGCGAGGCTAAGAAAATGAAGCAATGCTATTGGTGGATTTTTCCTCGCTCACAGCTTAGCTGCCACCATAGAAATCTAGATAGATGCTAACCAACGCGTTGAGTACGTAACCTAGTGTCGCAGCACCAGTACCACGCGATAGAAAGTATTTTGTTAGCTTGAATGTGCTCATTATCCAATGCGGTATCAGAACTCAACGTTCGAATAATCTTTAGTACTACGCAAGCATTGTAAACTATTTACACTGACATTTACATTTATTTCGACATTTATCTTTCAGCCTCATAATATATTGAATCATTACCGTCGCGAGCAATGTGTTCCGTTTTTGCTTATATTGCTGCGACACTGGCCCCGCCCCCTTTTCACATCGTCCTTTAGTTTTTGTTATCTGTGGCTGCCACCATACAGTTCTAGTTGAAATGGTAACCGTTATGGGAAGACAACAAATGTGTAAATATAATAGTCGGTTGGACATGGGCTAATGTAAGTTAGGTAGGTTACCTATATTTAAAATCTGTTAAATGCTTTTATTTTACAAGAAACTAAATGTGTTATTACGTTATTGTAATGCAGTTTCTGTTAAGTTTAACATTGTCAATGTTGCAACTTTATTGTGCTTTTGTTTTAAAATAAACTAGTGTCTAAACTTCGAAAGTTTAATTTTGTGCAGAAATATCATATTAGACACCTCAGGCCTCCTTAGGCCGAAATTAGAAATGTTTTTTGAAACTTATTGGTAGAGTACGAACCGAGCCATCATCGTCGCCAAATCGTCTTCTCATGCACGGAAGACGCTATTTGCCACTACACAACATAACACAACTACACAATTTCAAATATTATTGATTTTTAAACATGTTACAGCCAAGTTGTGCTATTTCAAATCAAATTAAAGATTGAAAAATTTGTCTCGGGTGGGACTTGAACCCGCACTTTTCCAAACCAACGCAGTTCCCCGCGTTATCCAATTTCGCCACCGAGCCCACTACCCAGAGAACAACTACACAACTTCGCAACAACAATATATCTACCTATCTACGGCTTTTTTAGCACCTACCTATTAAAATAAGGAGAGTATTTATAATTTACATTATTAGTTACGGTCTCAAATCTCATCGTACGAAGTGGATTCATTATTTGAATGGGCAACTGAATTGATGATGGCATAATGTATTTTCATTTATTGCCGACACAATGGATCCGGATCTTACTGGAAATTTCCAAATGAAGAGTGTTTTCAAGTTTTGACGATTTCACGATCAAGAGGATCCCATTGAATTGCATTCAAAGTGGAGCAGATGTAATAAAGTCACGACAGATAAATGGTTTTTGTGAATAACGCCTTACATTTAACACAATTGATAATTACTAAGGGCATAGAAACTGTTAGTGTTATGTATTCTATGCGATTTTACCTACATATAGCGCTGTTTTCTAGTACTTATTTATGGGCCAAGTTGGCGCTTGACCTAACTTTAAATGTTCTTAATCAATTTTTAATACACTAATTAGGTATTCACTTGGCCTAAATACATAAAATACTTTTATTATAGTTGTTAGAATATGGAATTGACCGTCTTTGAGTAAATAGGTCAATAGGTACATTGAAGTCGGAGCCTTATGTTATCCAAGATTCTCTTAATTCTAGTTTCTAGGACTAACACTCAAGGTAATTATTCAAGCTTCTAACTACTTAATTAGACATTGAAAGTTAGTCTCTAAATAGGGAATATTCCAAAGGAAGTTGTTTTGAAATAAATATTTAAACAGGTAGATATTTAGTCTTAAGAATGGGAGACCGATACGATCTGAGGATATAGGAAGATAAGTACTAGAGAATGCATCTGTGTTTAGCCCGTACACTTACTATGCACTTTAAAACATCATGTGTGTAGGTACCAGACTGCTTTTCCATCACGGCATTAAAGAGATTATCAGTCGCGCAGTCTAAATCGACTAAGGAATCCTACCATTATTTAGTCTAAAGGCTTTTTCATTAGAACTGTGCGAGGTAGCGAGGCGGTGTGCGAGAAAACAATACACAAGGAAATTTGTAGCTGTTATCACGGAATATATAAGAGTACTGGTAGATTTTTTCCTCGGTCACCGTCTCGCTTCCTTGCACAACTTTGGTGGAAGTTAAGCCTAAGAAGCCGGGCACATCTGCAGAATGGACAACAGCAGGTGGACTAAGAGGGCAATAGTCCACCATGTGACAGTCAGAGGAAAAGAGGAAGACCGAAAATGAGATGGGCAGACATATTTGTCCAAAGATGTGGCCCAGGGTGGATGAGGAAAGCCAAGGTAAGAAAATACTGGAAGATATGGGGGGAGGCCTACGCTAAAGAAGCGACTACTATGGAAGGGAGCTAAACACAAACGTGCCGAGATTATTTAAATGAATTAATGAGTGAATGAAATATACTGTAATCAGGTGAATAAAATAATATAAGTAATATTTAATTAATAAAATGATAAATGTAATGTTATTATTATTTATATTGTTTTGTTAATAAAATGATATGTATTAAAATGTAATTCGAGCATGAAATTGTTAATTTATGAACTTTTATGAATGTGAAAGTAGTAGAATAAAGGCTTTTTTATTTATTTTATTTATTTTTATAAGCCTATGAAGCCAGTAGGAGAAAACAACCTTTTTGTGTGGATTTTATTCGGTACCTAAGTTTAATTTGTATAAATATTTTCCTTTAATCATAATCATAATCATTTATTTCATAAAAATAATTTTATTAAAAAAGTAGATTAGGCTGGGTTACCATACCAAGTAAGGTATTTAATATCGGTAGGTATTAAATTCCATACTTACCTAAGAATATTATATTATTTATCCCAGGAATAAATAATATAAAAACGTCTGGCCGTAACAAGGGTAAACTCCAAAAAGTGCAAATTCGACAAAGTAAATTGAATTGTAAAAACAAACAACGCTTCAAGAGAAACATCGCAAAGCACTTTAACGTTATTATCCCTAGACATCAAGTCACATTAAATTCTTTATTCATTTTATTTTTGCGGGGTCACGGACCAAGCCCGGAATTCCTGCAATGTCTTTGATCTAAAGGAAAAAAAAACATGGACGAAAATGCACTTCAACTGTCTTCATAAAAGGGGAGAAATATAATTTATTCACGAGATAATTTTCTCCTCCCTTTTTAAGGACAGACATCGTTTGAAGTAGGGTGGGTATGAATGTTTGCCAGGCTAGGCTTTACAACGCTCTCCCGGGAAGACTGTCCTCTTCTACGAAGTTATTTTTTTCCACTGTTGTTGTCTGGAAGTATCCCCACTAATGAACCTTGTGTCGATATACTTAAGGAAAAAAATGTTGATACACTAGATAACTTTTCTGGAACTTCCCCGTACTTTTCTTACCGGAGTTGAAACGTAGCGTTGCTTCTAATGCCGTGGCTGTAGTAAATAAATAAGCAGAATGAAAAGTTAAGTACTTGAGATAGCGAAAGCTTTACAGTTCATTTTCAAAGGCTAGAGCTAGATAGGTTTAATTTCCACTGCAGTACCTTCCAAGGGCTCCCATTAAAGAGGTTGAGAGGCCATATTCTCTGTCGTACTCAGTGACTAACGCGTTTCAGCAATAAAATAAAATACTTTACAGTTATTAAACTTGTCGATATTTTAAAGGCTTAACTGTATCAAAAACCTTGTTTAGCCCAGTTATTTTGCGGTTTGAGCCGGGACTAATTAATGATTGAAATTTTTTTCGGTATAATATTAAAGAGCCAATTTTAGCCTAGAAATGTAGGTACACACGGCGACACATCAAGCAATACAAAACCAACATAAGCTGGCCGCGCGTAGGTCGAGTAACGTATAGCATCATGCGGCCAGCTTATGTTGGTTTTGTATAGCTTGATGTGTCGCGTGTGTACCAAGATAAAAAAAAATCACGTCAGCAACAGTTCCAATTTTAAAATTTAGCTGTTATCTCGTTCTAAAAAACCTGATGATAAATTTTTTTTGCTCATATAAGGCTTTACAAACATTGTGTGAATATTTTTGACTACTTAGAAGGTTTTGAAAATTACATTCGTATTTTCTAATAAATAACTTATTTTTTAAATTTTAATGCCTATTTAATTGGTCAAAAATAACTTATATTGTTAAATCTAAGTCAAATGAGTGCATTGGTATTAATATTATTAATTTAAAAGCCTCCTGGGACACACAATTTTAATTTTGATTTGATAATTCTTTTATGTGTTGCATAGCAAATTTTTTTTAATATGTTTTTTTTTGTCACTAAATGGACGGTAACTGTTTAAAAGTCCAATTAATAATTACTCCCTACCCCGCCTAACAAAACTCCGTAAAATGACTGGGCTATACCTATCCAATAAGACCTCAGGTCTTACTTCAGGGCCCACATATTTCCTCTCACGAGTTAGATTTAGATGGAGCGGGCTCCTTCGGTGCTTCGTCAAATACAATGACTATAACAATACAATGTTCGAGATATTTCTAAATAATACCAATTTTGATTAAAATTCAATTCAAAAAGACATACCTAACCAGATGAGTGAAATTCCTATAGTCATGACAACCGTAACGAATAGTCGAACCTTTTGATCCGCATTGGATGGGTCACCCCCAACAAAAACCGAATGAGATTATCCCGTAAAAGGACTAATCGTAAATTGTACAAATGTGGTTTTCAAAGGCTGGTCACCCCAATTTGAGGGGGGTTAGAATCTCTGCTTCACTAGACGAATGTGCTAATAACGACCAGATATGGACGCGGAGGGTTAAATTTAAATTAAAACCAGCCCCTTTGAAGAAATGGCGACGGGCCGGCATTTAATTGTGAACCGATGCCAATACCGAGCGGGTTGCGTACAATTGACAAATTTTACACTCAAATATGCCTTTTAGCGTCTTTTATTGAGGTTACTGGAGCGTTACTTGGTTAAACGCCGGATTAGCCATATAAAGGACAATTTTATGGTTTCACATTAAAAAGAGGAGCCCTTTATACAGGTGAAATTGATATCATTAGCATCCTTTTAACACGTTCCGGGGCGGTGAACGAGACACAATAGAACTTTTATTGTTATCACTGCTATAGCCGGTCACTGTCCCGGAACGTGTTAAACTAAGAGTCTACCCATCAAACTGAACAACTTTTACTATGGGAGCAAACCGATCGGAGCAAAAAAAAATCAGATGTTCCATACTTAACTACAGTGCCATGCCGACTCGACTCAAATGTATGCAACAGCAGATTTTTTTGTGCTCCGATTGGTTTGCTCCAGTTTGATGGGTAGACTCTTAGTTTAAAAGAATGCTAATGATATCAATTTCACCCTGTAGTTTGGTTACTTATCTATACTCCATTTCAAAATTTTGAATTACAGAAAACAGAGATTTGAAGCAATTAGATAGGTATTCTCAAAACAGCTTTAGTAATACCCAGGTTATGTCGGAGAGTAGGTATATCTTTATGATAAGTAAATAAATTATAATTGCTTATCAGAATTGGCCAGAAAGCTGAATAGAAATAAGATAATCTTTTCATCTTTAGGTAAGTATATGGAAAGAAATAATGCGATATGCGTAATGTTAGGCGATCGAGGAATCTTCGTGTTCATGCTTCTGTGCCAAGCTTTTAGTGCATTATTAGTGCGATGTCTGAGGAAAACATTTTGGGACTAGACTATTTGGGAACTTGTCCATATGGTACCTAAGTATATTGGACAATCTCAAACGGTAGACCTGATGAGCCGCTAATCGTTTTAGGACACTAGACCACAGATTAATAATCTATCTATCTATACTATTATAAAACTGTAACAGGAAGTTTGTCTGTACATTGAAGATATTAACAAAAAAAAAGTTACGATATGGTTTTTAGGTGTCCCTGATTCCATTTCACTAATTTTTGGATTTTTTGTCTGTCTGTTTGTTTGTGAGTTTGTTTGTTTGTTTGTTTAAACGAGTATCACGCAAAAACTACTGAACCGATTTTGATGAAACTTTTTTTGTTTGATAGCTTATGATCTGACTTAAAATCTGGTATATAATTTATGCGGACGAAGTCGCGGGTTAACGCTCGTACTATTATAAAACTGTAACAGGAAGTTTGTCTGTACATTGAAGATATTAACAAAAAAAAAGTTACGATATGGTTTTTAGGTGTCCCTGATTCCATTTCACCAATTTTTGGATTTTTTGTCCGTCTGTTTGTTTGGGTGTTTGTTTGTTTGTTTGAACGAGTATCACGCAAAAACTACTGAACCGATTTTGATGAAACTTTTTTTGTTTGATAGCTTATGATCTGACTTAAAATTTGGTATATAATTTGTGCGGACGAAGTTGCGGGTTAACGCTCGTAAGTTATATTTTTGAGACTAGAACTAGAACTAGTCCTTTTGGTAAATTTGACGTTTTAGTGACATTGACCAGTGGGCCAATGCCGTCCTACACCTTGGAGGGGACACTGCACTTCACTAATGCTTACGCCCGACGAAGCTGTCCTTGGTATTCAAGTACGGCGACATAAATAAAATAAATAAATAAATATCTTTTACATTTTCACACAAACTATCTAGCTAAGTGCCAAGCTATCTGGTGAAGGCGGCGGGAACCCGTTGGATGAGGGCAGGCCAGGACCGGTCGTTACGGCGATCCTTTGGGGAGGCCTATGTCCAGCAGTGGACGTCCAAAGGCTGAGATGATGATGATGATATCTAGCTAGTCCCATTTAAGGTACCTGGATGTAGCCCGGACTTGTATTATGATGACTAGACAACGATATAGAATACCTATTATAGATATAAACGTCTATCATTTAGGTACAAGTAGGTACTTATATTAATATTTTCTCCTTACAGGATTCAAACCCGCGACCACAGCCCGGACACTGCATACAAAAAATTGAAATTAACAAGATGACGTCAGCACTTGCGAAACCAAAAAAATTTAACCTTAAGTCTTCGTAGGTAACTGCCGGGTAACCAGGGGGCGACAGAGGGGTGAGGTAAAAAGTTGGTAGGAGGAAGGGAGTGTCCGTACTGTATCTAGTAATATACTCTTTCTTATATGATGAATATGAATATTTGTACCCGAGTCATGGATGTTTGTATGTACATATGTATTCTATATCGTTGTCTAGTCATCATAATACAAGTCCAGGTACTTTAAATGTGACTAGATAATTTGTGTGACAATGTCCAAGATATTTATTTATTTTATTTATTTATACTGTGCCGCGACACTCGGCACAGCCGGCAGGTTCACTACCGACTGAGTTACGGGCCGTCAATATGGCCGTCGTCGGTACTCTACTCAGCAAATCGAATATACATTATCTTTGAAGGGAAGTACCTACCTCCTTGGACAGTTTTCTCATAGCTCCGCTATTCCTACTCTCTCTTCCTGGCTTGTTATTTTCAGGTGGTGGGGTCAGCCTTCCGCGTCTGTTGTCTCCACTTTGCCGTAATACTGACGTCGTCTCCGGAGATATTGCATTCGGTCATATCACTGAATTGTGTTCATCAAACTCTGCTGTACTAGAAGGTACTAATAAAAGGAAAATTATAGGTCTTATAGAAAACCACAAAAATAATCGCCAAAAAGTAAATTAAAATCGTTGCATACTACAACCTTATGTGCAGTATCAAGTTCGTGTGATCACGTGCCATTATGATAGCGTTTCAAACTAAGTAGGAAGTCCCAATTTCGATTTGTACAAATTCCAGTTAGACCTATTCGGAGTATTTGGAGCATTTGGCATTAGGCTGGTGCAATTTATACCTATACGTTTTAGATTTCTGATTGAAATCGCTGCCAAGTCGAATCGATTGAAAACTTGTATACCTAGGTCCTACTACAATGGTTGGAATCGAATGGTACTGTTGTTGCCAAATGCCAGAATGACGCCCAACTTGGTTATTACAACTTCGGTATGGTCAACTATGGTTGCATTAAAATCTGTTTTATTGAAAAAACAAACGTAGTTTGTTCCGTATTTCAGAAGTTCACTTAGGGTATGTCACCATTATGTCACAGTATAAGACGGTAATGCATCTTCATACAATGGTACCAAACGCGGCTTGTATGTGTGCTCTCCAGACTCGCCAGCACGTACGACGATATCTAAGGCAGCCAAGGCAGCGCCAGATGGGGCTACACGGAGATATTGTCAGTGTGTGCCTGCTACGAGGCGTACGCCGCGTTTGGTACCATTGTATGAAACTGGATTACTGTCTTATACTGTGTTTATGTCTTCTACAATCTATGTATGGTATAAATTAGTATATACTAGATTCTTAGAGTATATCTAGGAAAAACCGACGGTTTTTGAGGATGACCAGACCATGCAACTGAACAACTTTCTCTATGGGACTAACATAACACCGAAATCGCGAAAAAAAACAGTTATCCCATATACATTTGGGTCGCGTAGGATTGCAGTTTTGTATGAATGAAGCACCCGATTTTTTTGTGATTTCAATGTTGGTCCCATAGAGAAAGTCCCATTGTTCAGTTTGATGGTCTGATTATTCGCTTAAAAATCGGTCTCATCTGACTTCGATGATCGATCGTTACGAACACGACAACTTCAGACATGGCTATTACTAGTTACTACCGCGTGCGGCGACACTCAGAACAAAATCGTAATTGTATGAACTACACCAGATTGTATGGGCTCCAAAGATTTAATACTCTAGCTCTACACTAGATTCATACTATTTTGGATTTCGAAGCTAGTTAGGCAGTCATCATCATCATCATATCAGCCATTAAGCGTCCACTGCTGGACATAAGCCTCCCCCAAAAGGGGGGGGGGGGGGGTCGCAGTTGGATCGAATCAATGTGTGTACTCAGAGGATGCTGCTGCCCATCCTTCAGTAGATGTCTTAGTCGCCTTTTAAAACACCCACGGGAGGAAATGGGATGGTGCTATTCATAGCCGACACCACACGGCAAAGGAAATGGGATGGCAGTTAGGCAGTGCCGACTCTTAAAACGTAGTGATTCCATTCTCTTTGACTACCGCATTAGATACATATACCTACTTTATGTCCAAGTTACCTACCTACCATAACCAATTCCAAGCACCTACTACTTAGGTAGGTAATACCCAGAACTTCAAAGTCAAAGTTTGCGACAGCAAAAGTCCAACAAGACATAAACATACGTCACGACAATTAGGATAATCCTTGTGTTACCTAAATGCCTAGTTAGCCGAAACAGGGCTTATCCTAATTACCCACCTTACATCTAGACGTTTTGTCCGAAATGGTTTAACTTAGTTGCTTGTAGGTACCTATATTGTTTATTGCTTGTATGTATGTACCTGAGTATAGTTATCAAAACAAACAAATTGTGACCATTTAGCTATTTCCTTTTCCACCCTAATGTCTATTAGTATTTTCTTTCTCATTTCAGAATCTGAAATTTTGGTCTTGGTAACTACATTACCCAAAGAGAATTTAACTTGACATTACCTACTTGTAAACTAATGAATAATTATATATATATAAGGGTCCTTCTTAATATGCCGACACTTTTTAAGGGGATGATAAGACCATCAAACTGAAAAACTTTCTCCATGGCACCAACATCAAAATCGCGAAAAAAATCTGCCATTCCATACAAAACTGCAAACTGATTTTTACTCTATTCAGAAAAAAAAAAAATAGTTTTCGGTCTATTCAGAAAAAAATACTTCAAAGAGTTTCTATGACCTAATGAATTATTATTATTAGGTATGTACATGGAAACTCTTTGGTCTCTATTATGCAAACTAGACTGGCAGCGTAGGGTGAAAAAAATTGACAATAGCCATAAAATCAGAAAAAAAAGAAGTGTTTTTCTTCTTAATTGGAAAAAATGGCGACAATGTAATTTTTTTTCAGTTAAAGTGGCCAGTGAGTATAGTACAATCTGCATGCAGCAAAATCTTTTTAGAGTCTTAAAACATGTCAATCTTTCACTACAGAATAAATTCTTGCTTTCACTCCCATTTTCACAGCTTTAGGGGTAGAATTTCTAACAACTGGATTATAGGTTATTTAGCTAGGTTGTTTCATTCCATTCGGCTATTTATATCGCTATCATAAAATAATAGAGGTAGGTAGGTACTCCCACGGCGGGTATGAAAAGAAGTACTTACGTATAATAGAAGGTATGGATGTGAACGGCGGGAACCCGTTGGATGAGGGCAGCGCAGGACCGGTCGTTATGGCGATCCTAAGGGGAGGCCTATGTCCAGCAGTGGACGTCCATCGGCTGAGATGATGATGATGATGGATGTGAATAAGGCGAAAGTGGTAGACTCAACTGGGAAAGAGGCTTGACGTTATAAATATACAGTTAGACAGCGTCCTATTATAATGTATGAAACCAACAAATATACCTTATCGACAAATAACAGGTCAATAAGTAGGTATAATGTTCCTAAATATATTTCTTTTTCAATTCTAGAGAAGGAACTATTTAGAAGTTTAATTGCTTTCTTTTTTTTGCAAGCAAACAAGCAAACTTTGCCAAGCATTTACACAGATATACATTACATGGATAAAGTGTTATTCACACCGTTTGTCTAGCTTCACGGGCGTAATTTAATCATAACACGCAATACAACATTTTGTCTGTGGACAACAACATGCACTAATATTGTTTGTCCATAGACAAAAGCTGTAACGCATGGAATATCTCAATTTAAGATCAATTAACTTGTAATTACAATTAACAAGAAAAGCAAAACATAGCCAAAGTCTTTCTCATATTATTCTTGAAAGAATTATTAAAATCGGTTTAGTTTTAGAAGAGGAAACAGGGGAATACGATATTACTGATTTCGTTTATTTCATGTAGATGAAATCAGTCCGAGCTGCAGTTGGTCTCTTTCGCACTCTAGTCGGCGGAATGTATGGGAAGGGCGGATCGGAAAAATACGTATACAGTCGGAAAAGCTGCCTATTCTCAAAAATTTCTTCGAGATCCCGCCTCGAGCGAGTGCGTCAAGGAAGTCTAGGGATATTTTCTATTTATGTTTTGTTTAGTTTGTTTTTTTAGTTTAAAATATTGTAACAGCTCACGACGATACTCCCCGAGGGGGTAGTCGGAGATAATCAGAAAATTCACAATATCCACGTTTCGCTAGTAATACCGAAACTATGTCCATTGTGACGGGGAGTGAGCCCGTCGCCACTTGTAATGGACTTTGAGTACAATACATGAAATGAAGCATGCAGGTTTCATCAGGATGTTACAAATCGTAGGTATACATAAATTCGGGGACGGGGACGGGGATCGAACTATCGCCTCCTGCACTGCAAAGATGGCTACTCGCCACTAGACCACCTCGGTTTTTTTTTTAATGTTACTTTTCAATACACTGGCAAAGAATACACTGGCTCGTAAAGTGGCTCTTATTGCACCGCTTTTAGGTACATAATGCAGCTTATAGAACACGCGTGCGAAAATGTTTACATTTAATCTACAAATAAACATTTTAACGGGTTCTTATCGCGTTTTGGTATATTTGAGTTCCCGATATTTCGGCAGTGTTACAACTGCCATGATCACGGGATGACTCACATCAGATGATACAGTCATCCCGTGATCATGGCAGTTGTAACACTGCCGAAATATCGGGAACTCAAATATACCAAAACGCGATAAGAACCCGTTAAAATGTTTATTTCTAGATTAAATAATAACCGCGTAACTCTCAAAAAACGTTTACATTATTGCACTAGTGCGGTAGCGCTCGTGCTGCAATCCCGCCTCGGCTGTAATGACCAACTTTGCTCACTTGTATCATAATGTACTATTATGTAGGAACGTAACTACAAATAATAAAGACACTTTTTTTTTTTACAACTGACACTGAATGGATTTTTGGTATACTTTTTTATCTCTTTTGTAATCAACTTATCTAAGCTATGTTTGTGATCACGAATGGCATTGTTCCAGACAAATTAACCAGTGTAATGTGCATCAGTGCATTAGGTACATTACATAGAATACCCGAATCATGTCAGAGATTAGATGGCTACTGATTAATCTGCATGTCGCTTGTACCTACTAGGTTAGGTATTACTAAGTATGATATAGGTTTATCTATCTGAGTAGATAGTTCGTACTCGTAGAGTAAGGGAAACGTTTGTGATCTTTCTGACTCTGAGACTTTGGTTTCCAGTTTTCTGGTTTTACAAGGTAAAATTGAAATCATTGTCATCCTTTTAAACTAAGAGTTTACTCATCAAACTGTACAACTTTTAATATTATGGGAGCAAACAGAACGAAGCAAAAAAAAAAACAATGCTATTTCATACAGTTACTCGACTCGACTGTATGAAATAACGATTCGCGGTTTGCTGCCATAGTAAAAGTTGTTCAGTTTGATAGTTAAGTCGAGTTGACTGTCTACTCGACTCAACTGTATGAAATATAAGTTTCTTATTGCTGCGATCGTGATTTGCTCCCACAGTAAAAGTTGTTCAGCTTGATGGATATAGTTTAAAAGGGTGCCAATGATTTCAATTTCATCCTGTATATTTGGGTCGAGTAGGTAAGTTTAGTAGGTTTGAGCAGGTGATTTTTTCTCGCGAATCAGCACCTTAAAACATTTTCAGCTTTTGTTGAATTTTGAAATACCTATTCTTATAATGTGGTAAAGTAACAAATAAAAACGTAACAACGATACGAACGTAAAATTTGAATGTTTGAAACTTGGGATCTTGCGACCTCCTTGATAATGCGAAAAAACCTCATTTAATAGAATGTAATATCTGATGAAAAAATTAAGTTTCTAAAATTCCAGAAAGACTTAAGAAAAAGGGGAAAAGTATGCCTAGTAACATAAAAATAGAGAGAAATTCTAACAGAACGTAATGTAATAAAAAGCTAACAGTTTCAACTTTAGAAGGTTAGGCCGGTCGACTATTTCCAATTCTGTTGGTTGCTAAATTTGTATTAAGGCACGAACACAGACTGAGTATGTAGATAGAATTGACAGAGGAGCAGTTGCATAACTGAGCACTGCACAAAGGCAAAGGACCGAATTTTCGAGCGAACGACCAAGTAGAATATGAGTTTCGAATTAGAAAATTGGGGTATATCCTTTTAAGCAGGTAGGTAACTAAGGGCCTATGTCGAAAAATAATTGAAGCGAAATGGGCGTGTGATAGCTTATATTACTGCCTGATGCGAGAGAAAGAGAAGGGGCGGCACGCGCGCCTGAAACGACGCAAGCGTAAAACAAACTTTATTTAATTGTGATTGTACTATTTATGTAAGTTCAGTTCTGCTCTAATCAAAATTTGTAAAATATCAATCTCTTTTTTTTAAATCAAGTCTCGTGTTTCTATTATTCACCGTTTAGCAGTTCCAAGCGTTTATCGATAAAGACGGAGGCTACTTTGGCTTGTTTTTCTAACGAGAAAATGTGTCTTAATCGTGTTTTGGCTCTAATCGAAACTTCAAGTATATGTTCAATTTACACATATCCGCTAATCATACTCCTACTGTTAGTACTTCATGATATATGACGCTTTGAAGAATCCTTTTTTTTTCACAAGTGCTTCTGACTATCTAACATAACTACTTTCATTATGAAACCAACATTGAAAACATCAAAGTCTCACTCGGCTCAAAAGTGAGGCACAGCTGTTGTTTTTCGCGAATTTGATGTTCTGTTTGAAAAGTTGTTCAGTTTGATGGACTAACCTAAACCACCCCTTTAATCTGCATTCATAAACTAACTGTTTTATTACGTTAGTAATAGTTGATATAAAAATTAAATAAACAATTTTCGACATTTGCCACACAAATTATCTAGTCACATTTGAAGTGCCAGAATCTAGCCTGAACTTGTATTATGATGACTAGACAACGACATGAATACATTCTTTGACTATAGTATGTAATATTTTAATATCTCTATGTGTTCTTCTATCTACATTGGTGAAGTAACAAACTAGTTGGTCCGTTGATACAAAAACCGATCTCTGAGACCTTCCCGGTCCCCGGGGGGCGCTTAACCTATTTTCATTTTGCTCTTATTTTTATTCCCTCAAAGCTATGCGTCGATGGGAGAGATCGGCTCTTTTCAATTTACGGTTTGCTTTGGTCTCTGGTTTTAGTTGAGATCGTTTTAGTATTGATGCTTAGGTATGTTGGTTTTAGATGATAGAAACGTTATTTTTTCATAAAAGTACACTGAAAAAAAAGTTTGTTATATATATTTAACCAAACTTATTTAAGTGATTTGCAAACTATTTTGTAGCACATAATTCAAATTTGGGTTATAAAATTATAGCCAAGTGAAAACCAAAATTTTGATTACGTAAAGACCTATATCACAGATAATACAAGCTATATGCACTAATCGAAGTTCGGGTTATAAATAAGTAGCTAAACTTTTTATTTCTTATAACCAACATTTTGATTACTAATGTGCTACAAAACAGTTCGCAAGTCTCCAAAGTTTAGTCATATTTAACAACAACAAACAATTATGTGTTAGTCACCCCGTCACCTCTATAATAACCTTCTCTAAAAGTATTTTAAATCTATAAAAGGCGAAGCACTTGACAATCCAAGTGCAGGATTATAATAATTATGATAGAATAGCTGTGCCCGCGACTTCGTACGCGCAGACAACTAGTATAACGAATAGCTGTGTTGAAACAAAGTATTTCAGACTAAGAACTTTCAAATACTTACATTATCGCTCTATTAATAGAACCACAATAACAATCAGTGTTCACAATGTTACCATGATGTTAATCCTAAGGGAGTGTCGATTTGATAAGAAAATTTACACGTCTCAACTTAATTGGACTGCAAAACTAATTACCTACTTACCTACCTACTTATTTACTTACTAACCGCCTTCTTTAGCTTAACACCTCAGCGTCGCATCGTCAACCCTAATCTACTTTATATTATTTAAAACTACGTGCCTACTACGTTAAAATTTTGGAGTAGCATTTTATCTCTTGAATGTTATTCTTATTAAATAATAACCTGACAAAGAAAAATTCTATTTAAAAAACAAAAGCCCGAATTAATCCTTCCAAATCCTCTGCCTATCGTCTGTCCAAATCTATCTCCGAAGCCGAGAAACATATGCTCAAGCTGTACCTACCGTCAAGACAAGTTAGAGCACTCCTTAATTAGGGAGGCCCAACAGACCCGTTGCTAAATAACGTCGATTTAGATCCGCGTTTGTAAAGCTTAGACAGAGTGGGGTAATCCTACCCCAGTCCCCATGTGGAGGGAAATACCCTATGACAGAATAGATAGAGAGGCGAGAGATGGGGTGTGGATGTCCTACTTTTCTGTATTAAATTCCACTGTAGAAATGAATGTGGAAAGGGTAACTATTGTGATTACCACGAATATTTTTGAACCGCTGCAAACTGTCTGTTCCGATCAAAAACATAGTATTACAATTTAAACAAGGGTTAGGTTAGGTTAGGTTAGCTAGTACTACGCTACGCAGAGAAAATCGAATCTAAATAATGTATCCTACTAAATTATAAATATCACACCTATACCTAATACTTATTAGCATAAATACACAATGAAATAAATATACCGAACAAAAAAGATGAAAAAAAGTGGTTCCAAGAATGGTCGAAATGGCCAAAACTGGCATGAAGGAAGGACTTAGATGTAACGTTTATCTTTGTAATATTGTCTTGAAGGAGAGAAATGCGTTAAAATTAAGCTAAAACAAAAAGAAATCGTGTACCTAGGCACAGTTTCTGTGACAGTCACCTGACTGTTACATACAGTCACCTAGGTCACAGAAACTACTAGGTAGGCATAAGTGCAATGACGTTCTTCTACGCACTAAAATAAAACAAAACGAAAGAAATGTTTTTCCCTTTGTCGCCACCGGGACCTGTAGAAATGGGTGTTCTATTCTAAGCAGAAAAAAACATGGCTACAAACACAACACACGAGTAAAATACCCATGTGAGTGTCATAGGGACAGTCATGAATTGCTATTTATGCCCTCATAATCTGGAGGATTTAGTGGGCTAACTCGAGCCGGCCGCTTAGGAGTCATCAATCTTACTCAGGGCCCGTATAATCGCAGAAAACGAAACGCTGCCTGGATTATGCGACCGCCATTTTTGAAGCCTACTTTGCACATGGATAGTTAACTGTCTGATGTGGGTAGTTGTCGCTTAGGTTTTAATGTGAGTAATGGGTAAATTAACATTTAGTTGTATAGGGTGTAACAAAAGACCAAAGTAATATTCAATGGGGTCGTTTAGACCATTAAACTACTACAGTTATGGATCATCATCACAGCACAGGCCTACCCTCAGGGAAGGTGTAGTATGGGCGTCAGTCCACCACGCGTGCCAATGCGGATTGGTAGACTTCACATTAGGCATTGGAATTTCTTCTTTAGCATAGCTGGTCTCCTTACGATGTATTCTTTCACCGTTTGAGAGCAGTCGGTATTACGTAGTACCTACAATTAAGTTAGAAAAACTCATTGGTACATAGGTACACACGGCGACACATCAAGCTATACAAAACCAAAATAAGCTGGCCGCGCGTAGGACGAGTAATGTATAATTATGAGTAACGCTTATATTGGTTTTGTATAGCTTGATGTGTCGCCGTGTGTACATGGCATGTCGTCCGGCGGATTCGAACCCGGACCTCAAGATTGAGTTTTCATACCTCTCCGCAACGCGCCGCCGACGCGAGGTTTGTATGAAATTGCAGATTTTTTAAATATCATTTTGATGTTGGCATAGTGAATGTTGTTGTTCAGTTTGATGGCAAGCATAAACCGCCGTCTTAAATATAACTATTAGGTTCTTTTGTTACACCCTTATATTTTATTCGGTGATTTAGCTTCAATTATTCCATCCAAAGGATGTAAAATAAAGGTAATCTGTGAGTACCAAACAAGGCATTGACAAACATAGTGTAAGACACCCTCTGGCCCACTGGACCGACGACCTAAGACAGGTAGCTGGGAACAGCTGGAAAAGGTCGAGGATAGTTTTGTGGCGCGCCTTGGGGGTTGGGAGAGGCCTATGTTGTGAGTTTTTCCCCGACGATCCGACCGTATTGTCCGAATTTATCCTCGGTTCATGTTGTACTTACAAAGAACCAACGATCAGTCTGACAAAAGGGATGAAAACTTCCCATTCGTCAAAATTATTGGGCAATCCGATCAGACTATCGAGAAAAAACCAGATATTGGAGTGGCGAATAGGTTAATGATAGTGATAATTGTGTGATCAATGTATTGAAATATTCGGAACTGCAGAAATCTCTATAAACCCATAATGTAAACCTGAAATTCGGAATACCTTGAAGAAACTTGAACGTTTTAATATTTTGTGACTCAATTTGCTCGTCTCCGATAAATTAAGTACCTAAGCTATAGCTTGTAAGCACACACTGCAGGGCAAAGTCTTCCACTCACGAATAGGGGTCACGTCACAAAAAATATAATTGATTTATTCCATTGATTTGCTAGTTCTAGTAAACTATTTTGGGCTGGGAGTAATGTAATAGTACTAAAAGTATAACCAAATAGAAACCAAACGAAGAAATCAACGCCGAAATGCTGAAAAAATGATTTTTAAAAGTTCAAACTTTTCTTACTCTCCCCATTGCCCTAATCTTACCTAATTTTCAGGGGAACTGCCTTATCTACTAAAGAATGTGCTAATAACAAGATCGACCCTACAATGATAAAGTGGAAACTAGAGGGGGAATTTTAATCAAATGCGTCTAACATTAATGAGATGAAAGCGAACAGAGCTCTTTAATCGTGATTTGTTTGTCCAATTTAATTGCTGAGGGGTTCTTAAACTGAATTTCTCAGCTTTATTCGATTCATAAGTCATTTCAAAGTTACAGTTTGCGAATTCTTGATCTTTGATTTAAGTTTGGAGTTATTGCTTGTATTTCTTCGTTTTCGAAAGGTCTATTAGCAAAACTTCTTTATTAACGAAATTTAATCGCGACTATAATTGCTTTTGGTGTGGTCAGATACGTTGCTACAACCGGGCACGTATCCAGGGGGAGGATATGTGAGATTTATACCCCCCCACCCCCCACCTCCCGAAATCCGAATATTTGTACAGAAAAGTGATTACAGCGCTTTGTTTTTCATTGTTTTTCTATGAATATCCCCCCCTCCCCCCGAAACAAAAGTTTGGCTACGTGCTTGGCTACTACGTGGTTAACTACCAATTAGTTGTGGCCAACCCATGGGTTCTGTGACCACTTGACACGTCGTTCTATCTAGCCTTTTGCCCACAAAATAATATACTGCATGTACAATAGACAAACATTAACAAAATAACTCCGAAGCCTGTAATTTTATAAAATAAAAGACAGCCGAGAGTAAAAGACGGTGAACAATCGATAAGAAATCATTAAGAAATAAAGACTTGGAAGCGAGATACAATATGCAGGAGCCAGGTTAAACTGGTAAGTCTCACCGCATCAAATTTTCAAGACGATGCCCCGGAAAAAGCGGAAGGGTTCTGACAAAACGGTGTCGTTACGGGTCCCATGCGTCTTAAAAGGGTTCCGTACTTTCGATCTCAGTGGGACAATATACCTATTTCTTTTTGTTTTATCTTCCACTTCACTAGTATGTTTGAAAGAATGATGTTAGGGTTTCGAAATCGAATATTTCTTTTATAAATTGGACCATTGTTTGATTGACGATCACTTTTCAATCAAACTATGTTCTTTGAAGTTATTTCTACGAGACAAATTAATATCAACCTTTGACTATTTATTATAAGGACTAGCCTTGCGGTAGCATTTCCCCTCTGCCACGGTATAAGATCAATATAAATCATATGCATTTACATTAAATTTTATACCTTATCACTAAACGAGACAGCCTATAATTGCGAAACAATAATTTCGAACTTAGAACGTTTGGGGTTTACGCGAGACTACTTTTCATGTTTTTTAACGTTCAAAATTAGATGTAGTATTAGGTAGATTTCATGTTACCTCGCCCCCCGCAAAAAGTGGCAGAAATGTTTGTTTGAATTACACGCGTAACTAGTCCCTATAAAAGTAGTCAAAGATAACAACTGGCCAGATCAGCCATTGATCTATACTACTTTTTTTGTTTGTTTGTTTGTATTGAATAGGCTCCGAAACCACTGGACCGATCTGAATAATTCTTTCACCATTAAAATGCTACGTTATCCGTGATGAACAAAGGCTAAAACAAACTGCCAAGTGTGTGTCGGGACGATTCTAAGGCGGTACGAAGTTTGCCGCGGTCATCTTTACGTCAATGAGATCAGCCGATCGATTTTCTATGGGAGGTCCAACTAACTTTCTTGTTTAAATTTTTGACTCATTATGTTTCGTAGAGAAAGTTGTTTAGTTTCATTATTATCTTAATGCACCTTAAAAAGAAAAGTAGATCAATATAATTTTAATATTTAATTTTTTTTTGTGGATCGGGCAGATCGGGTCCAACCCAAAAACGACCATGCCTTTAAAAAATTTAAATTATTTAACAGTTACTTTAAACTAGGTCAACAGTCATACTCGCAACAAAATTCCTACCACAGAGAACCTTAGATTACGTAACGTACCAGTAGGTACTAACGTAGGTATATACATTTTGAGACTAGAGTTTAGGTCATTCGTTACCCCATTTCCATATGGCTCAAAGCAGTTGGTTGGTCAAGCGGGAATTGAATCTCTTGTAGGTACAGGATGGACCTTGTAAAATTACTTTAACATAACTGGGTATGTTTATACCTGCAGCTGTTTAGTGGCAGTAATCTATATCTAGATGTATTGAGGTTTTGGGTGTTAAAAGAGCGTAATGGCATAGAATAACTAATGTAGTGGCTAGATTGTTATCAATCTTTACGAATGGCCGCAGTGCAAAAATCCGCCCAAATACGGGGTGTAAGTGACAGCCTAGCAAATACAGAAACGCGAAGACGCTAATATGTGCGTTTATCCCTAGTTGGTTAGGACATTGCAGGTTGAATCACCTGATTGTCTGAAAAGAAAGATGATTCCGTGCTTCGGATGGCACGTAAAGCCGTTGCTCTCGGCTATTATCTCTGGTGGTAGTAGTCTAGTCGTTGTATAAAAACCATGTCAGAGGCCGTAAGGCGGTCTGAAAAAACTCTGGGCAGAACCCTGGTGGTTCTGCCCACACGATAAGAAGAAGACCTTGATGTTTTAGTTTCTGGTTTTAATTATTGTGATTAAAATATATAGTGGTTAAAATAGTGGTAATAAACTGCCTTGATAATTTAAACTACGTACTTATTTTTTGACAGCAATGCTGACATGACAGTCCCTCATGCTGTAGTGGAAATATTAACCAGTCAGCAATGGTCGTATCGAGGATATCTGCCCAAGGTGCGCCAGACGAACTGAGTAGGCCGTCAGTCGTATTTATCTTCAAAAATAGGTTCCGTTATTTCGTAGTACGAACGGACTTCTTCAGATAAGTGCCAATTCAATACCTAGCTGTGAGATCTGACACCCTCATCAATCACCTCATCATCATCATCATAAAATCAGCCGACAGACGTCCACTGCTGGACCTAAGCATCCCCCAAAATGGGGGGATTTGGATGGGGGTTGGCGATCGCAGTTGTGATTGAATGTGTGTACTCAGAGGATGCTGCTGCCCATCCTCCGGTAGATCCCTTAGTCGCCTTTTACGACACCCACGGGAGGAAATGGGATGGTGCTATTCTTAGCCGACACCAAACGGCGTCAATCAATCACCTAAGGAACCCTAAAAACAAAAAGAAGACAACGATCTTGATTTGTTTCTTTAAATCACCCGTTAGCTATTTGTTTGTAATAAAGAATGCAAATTGGAAAATCCAATCTACAAGAGGAATACTGCGTTGAAATATGCAGTGGGGGTGTCTAGAAAAAATTGCAGTTCTGTCCTAGGGGGATGCGTAGGGGTCATTTACATTGCTTTCTATCTTAGAGGATTTTGAAGAGATTCTAAGAAATATTGGTTGTAGACTGGTATGGCTGCAAAATTGAAATTGTTATCTATGAATATTAGTGTCTTCCTTCTATTAGCTATGTGCGGGAGTACTTTTGAAGTATATTGATGTTTCTAGGTGTTTTTGGTGTTTATTCAACCGTAGACGCATATGTGTTGATGACGACACTGACCTGGCTAGGTGCATAGGTACTTTGTGATCCAGCAAAGTATCTAGTGGCCTCTGCGAAATTTTCCTCACTGATTGTAGCCAACATAGACCAAAGAATTGCTAAACTAAAGTGACAAAGGGCGGGGCACATTTCTCGCAGAACAGAAGACCGATGGGGCTGAAGAGATCTCGAATGGCGACCGCGTACCGGTAGGCGCAGCGTGGGTAGGCAGTGAGCACAAGGTGGACCGACGACCTGGTGAAGGCGGCAAGAACCCTTTGAATGAGGGCAGCGTATGGCCAGGTGTTGTGGCAATCCTTAGGGGATGTGCAACTGTGGACGTCTATCTCTATCGGCTGTGATGACGATGTTGATGATACAGAATGGCCTCTCCCTGCTCCTCACTAACTTCAGATACCGCACCTCACTCTGTACTTCAGGGGAGGTTTTAGAAGAGCCGAGCATGAAGCATATACATAAGAATGGGAACGGTGCGTGTACCGCGCATCTTATTTCTGTAGTAGTAATATTAAAATTATCGTAATATATCGCACTGTGGTTCGCCCTCCCCGGGCGAAAAAACACTAAACTTAGGAAGTTCTATCGAATCGCAGATTTATTTTCGCGATTTCGATGACAGATCCCTATTGAATGTGGTTCAGTTTGATGGTCTAAACTCTAAAGCACCCCGTTTAATATTTATTGCATTTAATTTGCACCTTTTACCTTAACCTTAAACCTTTTTTTTAATTCTTTTTTTTAGCTCTTAACCCTGAAGTTATGTCAGCCCAATTTTACCTTTACCCTGTATAATGTTTTTTCGCTATGCCCGGGGTGTGTCAAATTTGGAATCAAAATTTTATATTCTACTCAAGAAACGTTTCCGTTTCTAGAATAACAAAATGTGGAATTCACAGATCCCTATCCAGCATGAAGAATTACTGAGGGGTAGAAACTCAGTCGGAAGGTCTCCTTAATAATTTGTCCAGGCACGGATTAAAAGGGGAAGATCTCTGACCTACATTTTCACTTTACGACTCTAATTAGTCTTGAAAAATGCATTTAAAACGTTTTAAGAAGACGTGATCTCAAAAGATAGAGGTTAAATTGAAATGTTTAAAAATACTTCATTAGTCGGGTTGTTTCATAGAATAAAATAAGTTTATAGACTTGTTAAATAGCGCGAAAATTTTCAAAAACACATAAGTGCTGAAGGTATATAATCTAAACTATTATAAAACTGTAGCAGAAAGTTTGTATTTCTTTGTTTGTTTTGTACATTGAAGATATTAACAAAAAAAAAGTTACGATATGGTTTTTAGGTGTCCCTGATTCCATATCAGCAATTTTTGGATTTTTTGTCTGTCTGTTTGTTTGTTTGTGTGTTTGTTTGTTTGGGTGTTTGTTTGTTTGAACGAGTATCACGCAAAAACGACTGAACCGATTTTGATGAAAGTTTTTTTGTTTGATAGCTAATGATCTGACTTAAAATCTGGTATACAATTTGTGCGGACAAAGTCGCGGGTTAACTCTAGTAAGAGATAAAAGTGGTTAAAGGTAGGCTTTGCATGTTTGTTTAATGTGAATAGAACTTCTACTTAGTTTATGATTATGATTAGGTACCTATAATGCCTGAAAAAATATTTGCGACTCGCTTCAGCAAATTCGGGTAGAAATGTACTGCAGTCATACTGATAGTGATGAGCCCTTAGTGACATCGCTAGTCGAGCAACAAATCTATCTACTTTGTTTTTGTGTAACGTTCATCTCAGCAACGTATGCATTGTGGGAATTTTAAACACTTTGGAAAAACTTGTAAACACTTTGGAGACATGGATTATGTTATCGTAGTTGATCTCTATCAAGAGTGGTAAGGGTGTTATTTCTCCTAAAAAGCTGGATAATTTGCTATGGGAACAAAAGTGATAGGGCAATTGTAATGTTATGTATAGTTTCCCCTAAAAACGTTCGACTAATAGATTCAATTTGTATACGGAAGTAAACATTTTTTGTCCAAGAACCTTACTTAGGTTCAATTTCTTTGTGTTCACCCAACAGTATCAGCAATAGTAACGTCATTATATCTCAGTCAGAATAGATTCCATTCTCTTTGGTCAGAGTGTCGTCAATATTAGAAGATAGAAAACGGCCCCATTCTTTGTATGAATCGAAATTTTCGCTTTATACAAAAACTCATCGCGCAATATGCTTTGACTACTTATATAGGGACTAGTTTCGCGTGATATTCTACTAACAAACATTTCTGCTTATTCTACTAACAAACTTTTTGCGGGGGGCGAGGTAACATGAAATCCGCAACTTAGGATTTTATTCCCCATAATTTTAGATTCTAATTCGGAATGTTAAAAATCATGAAAAGTAGTCTCGTGTGAACCCCAAACGTCAATTTCAACGTCATTTTTCCCCCGAATTTCGTAGTTATTGTTTCCCAATTATAGGCGGTCTCGTTTAGTGATAAGGTATAAAATTAAATGTAAATGCACATGATCAATTGTTCTTATAACGTGGCAGAGGGGAAATGCTAAAGAGGGGCAAGGTTTCTTTGAACACTCCCAGAAGTTTTCAAAGAAACGTTCCAATGTACATAGAGGTAAGTACTACTTAGTCCGTAATTGAGGCATCCTTTAAGACAAAACCTTATGAGGTAAACTTTGTAGACCTTATGTCTGCCGTAATGTTTTCGTTTTACGAGCACACCACCTTCGGATATCGTATGAAAGTTGCCCTTTGGAAACCTGAGTGTTTTCCTCCATTAACCTAAGTGCCTACAGAGTCGTTTCGACTTCCTGGCTCTAATGATAGTCTGAGTTGAGTCTTAAATTTGGAAAGGTGCATAAAAGTATGGTTCGTTTTCTGATGCACTTTCTAGGTCTGAGTGGTATTGCAATCATATAAGAGTTTCTAAGACATCTATTCTGAAAGCAGTAAAGCTGCCAGCAAAATTGTTGGACGATTTCAATTTGTGTGCTGCAGCTGAGCATCTTTGATAGACTAGAGAGAGCGGTTCAATGTAGGGTCAACGGACCACACACGGTAATGTCAAATGGCGACCCTTTTTCTTCTTGTGGTCCTACATCTATCAACGATAATAATTTTTTTTAAAAGACTTTAACATGATTTAAAATACAGGGTGAAATTGATATCATTAGCATCCTTTTAAACTAAAAGTCTACCCATCAAACTGAATAACTTTTACTATGGGAGCAAACCGATCGGAGCAAATAAATAGAATCTTAGTTTAAAAGGATGCTAATGATATCAATTTCAACATGTATATCGTTATCCTAGAGTGGTTATTAAAACATTCTATGTTGTTACCAAATGATAATGCGTTTCCACAGAAAAAAATTCAGATAGACGTAAAAGAATTTTAATTTTTTTCCATTGATCAAATTACGATAACAAAGCGAACAGAATCCGATGGCATTTCCCTATTGATTCTGTATAATTTCGCTTCAGAGCTATTTTCTTTCAAAACTGACGGTCGGAATGAAACTTTCGATGCAGCCTTTTGGATGTTCATTAATAGGGACGAGCTTGTTGAAAATTTTCATTTACGCAGTCGTTTTTCTTTGTGCGGTTGACGTTTGGACGGTCATGAAACTCATGAAGCATGGCATTTAATTACTATAGTCTGTATTGGAAATGGCACCAAATACCTACCACAGATATGAACTCGTTTATAACATTATTCTTGGAACCATAATGATCAATGGGGATAACGAATTAATAATATATACAAGTAGTATAAGTGACAGCCTAGGAAATACTGAAACAGTGGACTCAGGCCATCAAACTGAACAACTTTCATTATGGAGCCTACCTCAGGAAACGCGAGAAAAAATCAGCTGTCCCATACATTTTAGTCTAGTAGGTACAGCAGTTTTGTATGGGACAGCCGATTTTGATTCGCGTTTCCTGAGGTAAGCTCCGTAGTGAAAGTTGTTCAGTTTGATGGTCTGAGTTCACCGTTTCAGTATTTGCTAGGCTGTCACTTACACCTGTATAAAATCATGCGGTAGATAGGAATTAATTAAAAAGGGGCAAAAGCTGTGAGAAAATATTGTTATAAAAACCCAAAAAATTAAAACAGTTTAACCATATAGTTTAGGCATATACTGTATTGCATAATAGAAACGTTTTTTTTTATTATATAACAACATTTGTTGACGTGTGTTCCACTGTTCCAGAAATGCTTATCACTCCGACGGTAAAAAAAAGTATGCTTATCCATATTTTATATCTTTTACTTTAATGCACTTCCGTCAGTTGAGGTTGTGGTACATGTGATCACTATTTTGTCCTTTTTTTGTAGAAGTATATTTTTATCACGATCAGTTCTCTATTAATTACCTATACAGGGTGTACGGAAAAGTATCAATAACCTTTAAACCACAAACTCTACCCATCAAAATGAGCAACTTTTACTATGGGAGCAAACTGATCAGAACAAAAAAAAGTCAGCTGTCTGATACATTTCAGTCGAGTAGGTATTGCAGTTTAGTATGGAGCAGCTGATATATTTTTTGCTCGGACAGGTTTGTTCCCATAGTCAACGTTGTTCAGTTTGATGGGTAGAGTATGTGGTTTAAAGGTTAATGATACTTTTCCTCACACCCTGTAGATACTGGTATAATTATATTTAATTTGATCCATTTTATTTTAATTTGTACCCAGGTGATTAGATTATAAAAACCTAAACACAATAAACTAATCTAATTAAGCAGTGAATCGAAATAGTAAATGTCCCTAATTTCAATTCTGCTTTAAGTGTAATTGTCACGGAACTTGGCGTGACAAAATAAGTACTTTTTAGATAGCCTTCTGTTAGATAATCCAGTGAAAAAGTGCCCCATTTCAACTTAATTGGTCTGTTAATAAATTTTTATTTGAATTCTTGGTTTTCTTTGCGTTTGTTTCGTGTTATAGTGATGGGGTGAAGTAAGATTAACTGAAAGTATTACTAAATGGGCGTTACAACCATAAAACCAAAACTGGATGAGGAATGGTCGACCAGAGAGTTTTTAGGCGTGGCTTGAGAGAGTGTGATGATGGGGAAAAAGAGGAATGATGATAGCTTAAATGAAATTATGTATAATCATGTTTAGATCCAGAACCGACGAAGGAAGTGGCGAGTAACTTTGCCTGCTGTGCAGGAGGCGATGGTTCGATTCCCATCCAGGCCGACTCGTACCAATGAGTTTTTCGTAATTTATGTTCCTACGATTTGTAACATCACTGGCTTTTCTGTGAAGGAAAACATCGTGAGGAAACTTACATGCTTCAATTCCGAGGCATGTAATTGTTGCCACTGTCCATTACAAGTGGCGACGGGCTCACTCCCCGTCACACTGGACAGAGTTTCGGTACTACTAGTGAAACGTGGATCTACTTAGTTTTCAGGATATCTCTGACTACCCCCTCGAGGAGTATGGTCGTGAGCATAATATGCTTAACACGCAGACGAAGGACGCTTTTGAAATAAATGAAGGTATTCGAGATACAGGAATATAAAATTACCTACTATGCAAAATCGTGAGTGGTTGGTAATTAATATTATGTTTCCTAAAAGAACACAACTCGGGCTACGTTTTAAATAATATAACAGCACACCTTTGTACATACAATTTAAGGCTGAAGAAATGAACTGTATGAAATAATTAAGCATGGTTTGTTAATTAAAGATTTTTGAGAATCTTTCCTATTTAGTATCGTTACGCTCAGTTGCAGAAAACACTCATTAAAGTTAATCCTCCATTAAATTTCTTGCTGTCACTTTTTGTCTTGTTGTCGAAGTTAAAGCTAGCATGAGATTTAATGGAGGATTAACTCTAATGAGCGTTTCTGCAACCGAGTGGTAGCCTAACAAATCTTTACTATGCTCTTCTTTGACATTCTTCGTCGAATGTTCTTTTTTCTACATTTATTATCACTGACAAAAAAAGCAAGTTGTTTTCTTACGTGTAAGAAGTTTTTCGTATTTTTAACGAATTTTTCAGATTGTTACATGTAGCATATGCTCACAACTATATTCCCCGAGGGGGTAGTCAGAGATATTCTGAAAGTTCAGAACATCCACGTTTCACTAGTAGTACCGAAACTCTGTCCAGTGTGACGGGGAGTGAGCCCGTCGCCACTTGTAATGGACAGTAGGTACAATACATGCCTCGATATTGAAGCATGCAGGTTTCCTCACGATGTTTTCCTTCACCGAAAAGCCAGTGGTGTTACAAATCGTACATAAATTCCGAAAAACTCATTGGTACAAGTCGGCCTGGACGGGGATCGAACCATCGCCTCCTGCACGGCAGGCAAGGTTACTCGCCACTGGACCACCACGGCTATCTAGATTGTTACATGTACCTAACAGATTTTTCCGATTAAGTCATTTTGTTAAAATACTTACAACATTATTTAACTAAGTACTAGTACTTAACTTTTCTGTTCATTTTCTCAAATAGGACATACTTATTTAAATTTTCTCGACAGCAACACATGAACACAAATCTACAACGCACAACCAAAACGTTTGTTTTTGACGTAAAACAGAGTACAATTTGGGAATGTACCCCGGCGTACGCGGTAGATCGTAAACTTGTACGAGTTACGGCACTGCAAACTCTGGCATCGTACGTAGCTCGTAGAGGTATACCCATAGCATTATTGCGAGTGTTTTGTCGACCGCTCCTACCGCTGCGCTGGCTAGTGAATATGGCCCGTAACTGTGGGTCCAAAATTCTAAATCCTCAAAATACACGTGCTTATTCCAATTTCGTTAAAGTATTCCTCCAGACACGATATTAAATTGAAGTAGAGAAATTGGCTGTTGGGGGACTTTTGCTATTTGTAGCCTAGCTGGATTCCGCATCTTGAAGGACTCGAAACTGATAAGTAGAATAGATAGATATAATAAATAATCCTTTATTGACGACCCGGTTGGTGTAATGTTTACCACGCCGGACTGCCAAACCTGGGTCTTGGGTTCGAATCCTGGTCATGGTTTCATTTTCATTTTCATTTTATTTTATTATTTTAGGAAAACTTACGGACTAATTACAGGATAGTAGGGTATAAAACAACATTTCCAACTAAAAGTTTCCACAGATAAATCTCATTCGTTTTACACACGTGTGTAAAAAAAAACACAAATTTGAATCAATAAAGTAATAAAAAGTTACATTACAAAAAGCTCCAAGTTGTTGTCCAAGGTGGATGTTTATATGTTTGTTCCGTTGTTGTATGGTTTCCATAATAAACAGCCTGTAAATGTATGTGCCTGTCAACGTTATTTATTTATTATTTTATTTAAAACAATACATATTATTAGCCAAGAATCATTCCGTATGCGGCTTGTACTGTTGTTCCGATGAATACGCTCTATCTCAGCATGTTGCTGCAGCTGGAATACTGTTATTAATATGGGAATGGGATTCCTTTCACAAGAAAGGGTGATAGGAAGTGGGCGATACTCCACAAAGCTGTTCCACAGTTCAATGTGAGTAGGTAAAAGGCAGTTAGTGGTCAACTTGCGACCAGAATACTTCCAAACTGCTGCGATGTTACAACTTGCGTTAGTACTTACCTACTTTAAAGCTGCTTCACACAATAGGACTTGGTTCAACGAATAGAGTTGATTACATCAAGCGTCAGTCCGATAAAGAATTTAGAACGGTGGTGAGAACGAAATAAAAGTCTTGAAACAGTTAACGAAGAAACGCCTGAAACTTTATCGAATAAAGATTTCATGTAAAATACTAAAAATTTGCTCGTTTTTGTTTTGTTATATTTTGTGCGAATTCGTATTTTACTCACCAGCCCTTTTTTCATAATTCAGTTTAAAACATTTTTTTTATCAAGACTTGGTACTAGTTTAAATTCTACTCCATCCCAAAATTAGCGACGACATTTTAAAGCTATTTTGAATTAAAAACTTTAAAGGCTTTATTGCTACACAGGTAATATAAAGGTGGTGAACAATATTTTAGAAAGAGCTCTGATCTCTGGGGATCTGCCCTTGAGCATGCAATATACACAAACAGAGATTTGAAACACTTATTCCTTTCTCACTTATTCTTAGAACAGCTTTAGTAGCGTCCGAGATATTTTGCTGGAATACCAATTTTGTAACTATACTTTTTTTTTTTTTAATTTTTTTTTGGAGCTTTTAGCCCTGAGGTTACGTCACCCCAAACTATACTTCATTCCATATAAGGGCGAAAAGATTTAGATAGTTCCTAATGAACTATACAAATAAACTAAGCTCGCTATCTAATGAGTCTACGTCACCGTAAGTTAATAGTATGCCGCATTAATTATAGCGCAACACTGTGGTGCATCGATCGTGCCGTAAAAACAAAAGCCTGTCGCCATAAAAAATCACAGCCGAATCCGATCATTGTTGACTCCTGAAGCTATGAAACCTAGTGGGTTGGCAGCGCGTGTGCCCATGCATAGAAAGTAGATGATTGTACAACAACCAAGAGCTTTGGTCATCCTAAACTGCCGTTTGCACAACACTTTCGGCCTAACATTGGAATAGTGTTAACGATTTATGTGTGAATCGTTTGTTCGTTTTAGCTTTTCATATACAGGGTCCTTCTTTTATACTGAAGGTATTTTAAGAGGATGATCATACCATCAAACTGAATTATCGATATGGGACCAACATCGAAATAGCGAAAAACAAAATAAATGTTCTACCCTAAACTGCCCAAGCTCTACCCAAATGCATGGGATAGATGATTTCTTGGCGCGATTTTAAGGACAAGGGTCCTTCTTAAGCTGACGGATCTTAAGGGGATGATCAGACCACCAAACTGAACAACTTTCTCTTTGGGAAGAATATCGAAATCACAAAAAAAAAACCGCTGTTCTATACAAAACTGCAAACCTTTTCGATCCAAATGCATGGGACAGTATTTTTTTCGCGATTTCGATGTTAATTAAATACAGAAAGTTGTTCAGCTTGATGTTTTGATCATTCTTTTAAAAACCGTCAGCATATTTATATGCTGTTTTATATGTAGAGTTAACTCTACATGCATTTCCAGCACTGACTGTTAGGTGAAAAATTGATAAAAATAGTTTTGAACATAAAGTTAAAACGTATTGACAGTTAGCAAACGGCCGGACTTCGAATGAAGTATGTGCCCATGCATAAAAAACAGTTGATTTTACTACCTACGTCAAGTGCTTGCGGTCAGCTCGAATTACAGTTTGCATAACCTCACACCAGAAAAGTATTTGTGACAGAACTATTATATTATATATAGTGATAAAGACAGATATTTGATATTTTCATCACAAACTAAGTAGTTATTTATCTATTATTTAGGTATCATAGATCTACATGTATCAAATAAATAAAAATACTTCTGGTACAGATTGTACTTCGGTCTTCTACAGATTGTACTTCGGTGAGTGTGCCCAAGAGAGCTCATCCCGCCTTCCCCTTTCTACTATCGGACTTCCAGACGCACCGCGGGATATCACCCCTTTTTGGCTGACATACCACATATCCACGCGCCTTTCTGAATTTTTTATAATGCGCACAGCCAAGGAGTGGAACGCCCTGCCTGCGTCAGTATTTCCGAGTTCTTACAACCCGAATTCCTTTAAAGTACGAATGCCAGTTTCAAGAATTTTCTGTCCAATTTTTTATAACCCTCCAGAAAGATTTAATATTAAAAATATTTGGGGTAACCTAACCATTTAAAAGCTCCACAAAAATATGCAGCACAAGCTGGGTTTCCACGTTTATCCAGTGCCTCGTTACGACCAACGTCGAACATAACTCCGACCATTTTACGAGAGAGGTTACCCGTACGCCGCAGTCTAAATATTTAGGTAATAATTACATAAGTAACGCATGTAGGTATGTAGGAAATATTGGGGTGTTATAACAGGCTGGGTAAAATGTTGGGGGTATTAATTTTTATTTGTAGGTTATATTGGTAAAGTGATTTGTGTGGGAGGTTTCTTTCTTATTTGGAAAGGAAAGGATCATTCCACTTGTTATAAAGAGCACATGAAACTTAACATTATTATAATATCCCACATATACGAAAGAAAGGTCCTATTGTCGATATTTTAAGCCACCTTTTTTTATTATTCCATAATGATCATGTGACTGATCTATATGCCGAATTTTTTATTTTTATTTATTAAACTTCATTCTTAAAACGGCTATAAATAAAATACTAATTTGCCAAACTGCAGAACAGTTTGTTGGCGATACGCTCTTACCTATAATTATATACAGGGTAATTTTTATATCACTGCGTATAACTTCAGCATGTATTTTACTCATCAAAATGAACAACTTTCACTATGGAACCAACTTCGAAATCGCGAAAAAAAATCAGCTGTCCCATACATTCGAGTCGAATAGGTACTGCAGTTTTGTATGGGACAGCAGATTTTTTTTCGCAATTTTGTAGTTGGCTTCATAGTGAAAGTTGTTCAGTTTGATGAGTAAAATACATGCTGAAATTATCCGCAGTGATATAAAATGTACCCCGTATAAACAGTTTGTACATGCGAGCGATACACTACACTCATAGTTTTCTTTTTTCTGTATATTAGATTCCTGAAAATTAATATTATGGTTTGCTTTTAAGTGAACTTTGACTGATACTGAATCTAAACTTAACACAACACACGACAACTGGATAGGACCCTTTTTGCGTACACGCTACATATTTCGTCATAATGTAGAAATCTTATGGATTTGCAAAAATGTCTGATCTTTAATTATTCTTAATTGATATGATTATTAATCAGTCGCATTGCGAGTTTCGTCTCAAGCGGTTGTGGCGTCCGCCCGGTGTTCGCGTGGTTTTTGTTCCAGCCACGAAGGCTCCGCCATCTTCATTCTCAAATGCGTTTTTGCTCATAAAACAATCCTTGAGATTGGGTTCGATACTCGCACAGACTACTTGATATTGACAGAATTGCCTTACTAAAAGCACAAGCAACCAGGCGTATTGAAAAAAAAGGAATCAATCAATCAAATCAACCTACATTCACCCACTAGTTACTGAGCATAGGCCTTCATTTTTATTGCGCGTTTCTCAAGGTCCTGTTCGCTAATATGCCTGTTTTTTAATGAAATTAAATTACCCTCCTTATGGCGGAGTAGGGTAAATTTTTAATGTATGAAAAGAAAATAAAAAGTACACTTCTAAAAATAAATCACTTAAAAAAGGAATTTTTGTAAATGATTGAACTGTAAAAGTTTGTAGTATATTTTTAAAAGATGTGTTGTTGTAGAGTTTCTGGAAACATCCTAAAGACTGACCGCCTGTACCGACACTGAGTGAACGTTAACTGATCGTTCACCGGCTCCACTCTGTTAGCTGATTGACTTTTAACTTTTTAACGCGATCGGTCAACTAGAAGTAAGTGGAAAGATCCTTTGAAATATACTTTCAGTTAAATTGAAAACGGTTTATGCTCTTGTTAAATAAATTGTTTCGGTGTACGCTCTGTTTTTGAGTTTGAGCGCATATATCTCGAGATACAAGCATTACAACGACTTAGTTTGTATGAGTGTTTTGTTCCACGTTACAAGAGCTATCCAACGACACCTCATTCGAATGAGTAGAACCCCAACCTTTTCCTTGTATGGGAGGAGGGGTCGAAAAAATGTGTTTCTTCTTAGTTACCATAATTTCAAGTGACTATTTTCTGTCTCAATGCAAAATTTCGATTCAATAGGTTCAAAAATGGGGTAGTAATTGAGACAGATAGAAAGCACGAAACTATAAGGCCGCGTTCAGACGACCCGCACCCGCCCCACACCCGGCCCGCACCCGGCCCGCGCCCGCCCCGCGTTCACCCCACGTCCTAAAAAAGCATTCTTGCAATTTGAGTCTTATGATACGATAATAAATCTCGTATTGTATTTTGACGAATGGTCGCGGGGCGGGCGCGGGGCGGATGCGGGGCGGGTGCGGGCCGGGTGTAGGGCGGGTTCCTTGTTTTACTATGGCGCCCTAAAAATCGTTCGTAGTCTTTGAACTTAAATACCGTCCAGTATAGTATCGCTACGTGATGGCAAACACAAGACGGCCCCTGACGTCCTACTGATACTTTCATAGCCGTCGGAAAAGCACGTCCGTGCTAAACACGTCGGCATGTGTCCGATGTCCCGCCCGCGCCATGTCGGACCTGCTTCAAGCTTCGTTTCCTTTACGTTAAGATATATAACTACAAACATACCTACATGACTCATGAACGTATACCCTTTCATGCGAATTGGAAACTTTGCAGTAGCAAAGTAGTTATAACTATACAAATGATTCAAAGATTGTAATTATTTGTGACAGGTTTCACTTTTATCATTTTTAAGGTTCCAGGATGGATGGTATGTCCACTTTTGTTAAAGAGTTAAATTACTGCTTATTTAAGTATGACGTGTTAGGTGGTGATCAGACATCGGATATTCCTCAGTAATTTATCTGAGGGATATTCGGATGCATGTTTACCTAAAGTAAATTTTTGGATATGAAATTATGGAAGCGGCTTCTTAATAATTTGTTTTTAAACTAATCTCGAGATGACAGGAAAATAATCGTATGGAAGTGACTTCTTAAAATTATTTATTTAAGAAAAAAAATCGGTACAAAAATGCATTTCTTAATAGCGAACTTAATAGATTATCCGATATGTAGTGGTGATACGTGGCTAGCCTTACGCCAATATGCTAGTAATTCCATCCTTTCGTCCACTATAACACTGCATAAGAAATCGTAACATTCCACCTCGTCGTACAACGACTGCAGGATAAAATTCGAGTCGAGGAAATGAGTTTAAACCTGGAACCACTGGCCAGTGCACTGTCTACACATAAACAGAAACTTACGATCCTTTACATTTTTGGTCTAAAACTGTGCTAACAATTTTGAATCTTATAATGTTCTGAAACCTGTGAAAGCTCCGGTGGAACAATAAATAGTTATAATTACCCTGTAGGATCCGCCGAAAAGCCTCCTCTCAAGAATAAGGGTGAGAAGGTAGAATATGCAAATATCGTACAAGGTTTACTTGTATAATATTGTGGGTGAAAAATGTTTGAAAAAATACTTGACAGTTGTAACAAAGTTTTCGATCCCTCGAAGGCAAAGCGGTCGTTAGTACATTCATGTATGCGTACCGACCCACACCTCTTTATCGTCATACAAACTTTTTGTAACTACCGTCAACTTTCAACTTCATTCATATAAAATTTCCATTAGGTTTCAACGAACAGCCTTGTAAACAAGCTCGTGGTCGATTCTCTCGCGTCACGTCTGCCAGTTTACTGCTTTTGTTTAACGAGCCTCTATTTGCCGTGGTTTCCTCGCTTTGTTCTTTCAACTAAATCTTTTGGGAAACTACAGTTGGAAGTTAAAAGCGTAGGAGCCGTTTGAATACGAGATTACTGAGGTATTCTGTTGGCTTCGGAGTACTGAATGTGATTAAGAATTTGCAATTGAAAATGAGTTTGGAGCAAATCTTTGGATGGGTGACTGTATTAGTTGGTATTTCGCCTCAAATAGGTACGTCCGAGCTTTGGTTGATACGTTGCGATAAATAAATATTGACGACATATTTTTTAGAATTTTCCGTTGAACCGTTTCAGTATTTTCCTGGCTAGCTGTCCCTTACACCCTGAAGGTATGTCACGTCAGATGATTGATTGAGGCGGTTTGAACAAACTGTGATCAGGTAACCTCTAACTTGCCTTGTTGCCTCCACCCACCGGTCCATACACATCTCTACGACTATGACACCTCTAGTCCACAAAAACACTACAAATGAAATCTTTTCTTTCAGTCGCCTAGTAGGACCTACCAAACATGCACGGGAAGAAACGTGGTCTGCCATGAGATTATGCCTTTTTACAGATACCCCTCTGCAGAACCAGAAACCACACGGGAACTAATTTACTTAATCATGTATAAAGAGGCGCTTGTTGGCGTAGTGAAACTTCGGTAGGTCAGAGGCCCATTAACACGTTCGCGGACAGTGACCGGCTATAGCAGGGATATCAATAAAAGTTCTATTGTGTCTCGTTCGCTGTCCGCGAAAGTGTTAAGGTGGCTTGAAAATTCTCTGACAGTAAAATTTCCGCTTACTTGCCTCCACCGATTCGCACTGGGCTGGCGTGGTAGAGGTGGACTTATGGCCCACTCCCTCTCACCCTTATTGTAAGACGAGGTCTTTGCCCTTCATTGGGATCCTATAGGTAATAATATATACAGGGTGTAAAATCTTTGAGGGGTACTTTAGACCATTAAACCAACCAACTTTCACTATGTAGCCAACATAGAAATCGGTAAAAAAAACAGCTGTTTCATACATTTGGGTCGAGATTTTTTTTCAGGATTACAAGTTGACTAGATAGTCTGAAGCACCCCTTTGAGTATGTAACGTACTCACACTTGTGAGTACGTTACATACTCATGGGCTCACACAGCACAGAATATCTTACTAGATATCTATTAGATATTTTGTAGACACTTCGATATTTTGTAGACACTTAGATATTTTGTAGATATCTATGAGATATTTGGTAGACATTTTTGTGCTGTTGCACGTGGCAGTGGGCGGGGCACATAGAACCGATGACCGTTGGGGCCGAAAAGTTCTCGAGTTCCGACCGCGTACCGGAAAGCGCAGCGTGGGTAGGCCCCCCACACGGTGGACTGACGACCTAGCGAAGGCGGCGGGAACCCGTTGAATGAGGGCAGCGCAGGACCGGTCAATGTGGCGATCCTTGGGGGAGGCCCATGTCCAGCAGTGGATGTCCATCGGCTGGGATGATGATGATGATGGGGTTTATTTTTTATTTTCTTTATTAGTTTCCCAACAGTTGTTACGCTTATACAATACAACAATATATGTATATCTTCAGAAAAATTTAAGCTAAATGTACAACCAATTAAATAGGGAAATACAGCATGCACTGAAACAAACATTTTAACAAGTTTACTAAGATTAATGATACATTTACTTACTATTAATTAAATTACATACACAGTATAACTGTTTCGATCCCAAAAGTATTTTTGAGAGCTTATTCGTCCCAATCAAGATACACTAATAATACTTAGGTACTTAAATCAAATTTAAATTTTATAATTTATCCTAAACTGTCAGCAAGGCAACAACTTTATCTTTAGCGGTATTAATACAATCCTGCTTCAGTGCTAGTCAAGTGAAAAGAAATTTCATCTATTTATTTTGGCCGGTGTAGCTATTGGGTCTCAGGCCGCTTTCATTCGTACTCCAAGCGTTGAGTGGACATCCTTAAGTGCTGTTTGGTCAGGAGGGATTTACCTTTGCTCTTTTCCCTCAGACCCTCGTCCCACTCAATCAGACATAGTACGGCTCAAGTCTTAAAACGTTTTCGCTTTGTAATTTTTCGTCGACGCTTCCTCAAAACCTTTGTCTGGTTTTCTATCTATATCAATCTTCGATACGTTAGAATTTATGTTTTGTTTCTGTATTGTTCGTATGTATCAATATATACATAGGTAGGTAACTAAATGATTTGTTGTTTTAAGTAATACTTATGTATTTTAGGTTAAGAAAACGGACAGGCAGAATTATTTTAGCAACAACAAAAAATTAGTTAGGTAACAAAATTTTCTAGCAAGATCTACCAAAATGAATAGCTGCCAAATATTCTAGAAGATTCTAGAAGTAACTCGATTTTTCTCTCCGTGTACGATATAATCAACGAGGGACTTGACCTTGTTTCCATAGAATCAGATTTAAAATGTCATCGTATTAGAATTTTTCCATAAATAAGATCTTAGATAGCTGTAGAGTAATTTTAACAATAAGACACACGGATGCAACACGGATGCTATAAAGTTTATAGCATCATTCGTGTGTCTGATTATTACAATTACGCTACAGTACATACTTTCCTATCCTAAATTCTTTTTTATTTAGATGTAGGTACAATTAAAAAAAAAACATAGTTTTTTTAAACGAATTCAATAGTTCAGTTCCTATCTATGTTAGCCCAGTCATTTTACAGATTTTTGTTAGGAAAGGTGGGAAGTAATTATTAATTGGACTTTTAAACTGTAACCGGCACCATTTAGTGAGAAAAAGACTATCTGAAAACATATAAAAGAAAAGTTCGCTACGCAACATAGAAATCAAAGTTGTGAGTCCCAAAAGGCTTTTTAATTAATAATATTAATACCAATGCACTCTTTTTAATCAGATTTAAAAATACAAATTACTTTTGAGCAATAAAATAGGCATTGAAATTTAAAAAATTAGGTGTTTATTACAAAATACGAATGTATTTTTCAAAACCGTCTAAGTAGATAAAAATATTTACACCATGTTTAAAGTATGTATTATGTTAATGCCTTTAAAATGTGCAAAAAAAAATTACCATCATGTTTTTATAACAAGATAATAGCTAAATTTTAAATTTGGAACTGTTGCTGACAGGATTTTTTTTCAATTTTGGTACATTTCTAAGCTATATGAGCGACGTTTGAAAGAATTTTCCTTGTACAATACCAAATAAATAATAAGTAGGTATGGGTATGAAGTTTTTAGGAAAGGGTTTTAAGTTAACCCCTCTACATCGTATCTGGCTCCACAATTTTGTTATTTGTCGTTTGTATTCAGAGAGCCTGCAGCACGTATCGTGGACACGGGACTTCACTTTACTCTTTTATTTTTTCATAGTTTTTGCGGTTACATTTCCACTGAGACCGTTTTCTGTGAAGGCACGTTTTTACATCATATACGTATTCTAGGAAGATAATATTTTACGATAGACTTGAATATGTTTTTATTTTCCAAATACATAATGAATGGGACCGTCAAGGAAATAGGCAGACGAGTAAGTAATAGACAAAAGTATTTTATACCAAACCCTCTGAAGTTGTTTGCGGTAAAATTTCAAGAAATCGATAGAAGAAGCTTCCTTACCTATGCATTTAGTATTCCGAACACGATCCAAGTGTGTTACGCTCTCCTTCTGCGAAAAGGCACTCTATAATTTTATTTTCCGACCAAAACGTAGTTACTCGAGAAACTGATACTTTTGTAAGATATGTTTCGCCGTAAGTTTCCGTTTCTGCTTTTGATCAAGGGGAAATTGAATTAGGATGTGTTAGCTGTTTTTATTTACGAGTTTAAGATGTCGTGTTGTTTTCAAAGTTTGTATATTATTTGGTGTTTGTTTTATATGACATTCATACCTACAATGTTATAATTATTGTCTGGAGTGTATTTGTACAAAGGCAGTTAAAAGCTAGCGTGATTCTAGATTCACGTATATTTCTTTATAACTACTTGTCTTGTGGTAATGGGTGTAAAATACCACCATTTTATTCCTGTGAATGTTGTACGAGGTTCTGCGAGCAATGTGCCCCGCCCACTGCCACTTTAGTTTAGCAATTCTTTGGGCTATGTCAGTCTTCTTCTTATTGTGTGGGCAGAGCCCTGGTGTCAGAGTTTTTATGTCAGGTACTCTGGTTCTTCTGCGGATCTCTTCATTTCTGATTCGATCTCGCAGGGAAACTATGAGCATAGCCCTCTCAATTGCCCTGTGGGTGACTTTCAGCCTTTTTATGAGGCCTTGAGTGAACGACAATCTCACACTGATTGAAGATTTATGTTTTAAGACACTGCGGTATTTGGGACGTGGCTGATGGCCAATTAAGTACCTTTTTGACGCGCAGTCGATGATCTTGATCATCATCAGCCTATATACATCCCACTGCAGGGCACAGGCTTATCCTCAGGGAGGGTGTATGGGCGTTAGTCCACCACGCGTGCCCAATGCGGTGTGGTACACTTCAAATACGCATCAGAGTTTTCTAAAGCGTATGCAGTTTTCCTCACTATGTTTTCCTTCACTTAGAGCAGTCAGTATTACGTAGATTAAGTAAGAAAATCTCATTGATTGGTACATGGCATGTCGTTCGTGCGGATTCGAACGCGAACTTCCAGATTTGGTTTCCATATCTCAAGTCAACTTCGCTCATGTTCGTGATAATAGTGATAAATTGACATCAAATAATGAATGCAGAAGTAAAACCGTGTCACTGTACGTACCAGACTGTATACACTAACCCCCGATAAAAGTTCATGTCACGTCCAACGACTTTGAGTCGACTTTACGACGTTTGTTTACCGACTGTTTGCTTGAGGTCTGTTTATGTTTACTTTTAGGCTATTCGATTTGTTTGTTTTGTGAATGATGATTTGAGTTCAGTTGAAAAAACTTAAACTTTATTTAAGGGCATTGACGAATTCAACTCATATATTCTACTAGGCGTACATTTCCAAGTGTTGTCGCACGTGTCAGTTCTAACTAAAAAATTATGAAAGAAAAATCTGAAGATTAGTCTAGATTGTAGAATTCTCGTAGATCTTAAAAGAATACTTTTTTTTTCAACATATTATTCTTAAATGTTGTCTAAGTCGTTTGGGGGGGGATAGGTGGATTTTATCCCCCCCCCCTTCCCGAAATCCGAATATTTGTATGGAACGGTGATAATCGTTTTTCAATGAAAATCATCTAATTAGATGATCTAATTATTCTTATCTGAAGTGCTTTCATTCATTTTTCTAGGAAATTCGACTTGACTAATTGAACAAAAATTTGTTTAATCCAATACAAAGTGCGTATCCACGGCAGGCTTCGTCAAAGGTATATACATCACTCACATCCACAACAGGCTTCGTCAAAGAAAATACATCACTCAGATCCAAAACTCGTTTCGTCAATAAATACAGACTGAATATCTGCAACAAGCTGCGTCAACTTCTATATAAAAAGAAACGATGATCGATCGCTGATATATTACATTATAATAAGATACCAGAGGATATTCTAAACTTACCAGACCAAAAGATGGGACAAGTCATCTGTAAAAAAGGTTACTATAAACTCGATGATTTGAATGACCAAATTGTCTGGTCTTGACAATGTTACACTATATAATGCAATATTGTATTTTTTTTTTTTTACTTTTTTTAATTAATAGCTGGGAATACACAATTGTAAATAAACTAAATAATTATCTAAACTAGATTTCAACTAATTATAATATAGGAGAAGAACTTTGTATTTTAATTTTACTTTGTATATTTTGTTTTGTGTATCTTCTCTTAACGGAACAACTTCCGTCGCGATGGTAGAGTCAAAAAAAGACGTCAGAAAGCTATCTATGTGATATTATTTTGAACGAGCGTTAACCCGCGACTTCGTCCGCACAAATTATATACCTGATTTTAAGTCAGATCATAAGCTATCAAACAAAAAAGTTTCATCAAAATCGGTTCAGTAGTTTTTGCGTGATACTCGTTCAAACAAACAAACACACAAACAAACACCCAAACAAACACACAAACAAACAGACAGACAAAAAATCCAAAAATTGGTGAAATGGAATCAGGGACACCTAAAAACCATATCGTAAGTTTTTTTTTGTTAATATCTTCAATGTACAGACAAACTTCCTGTTAAAGTTTTATAATAGTATAGATAACAAATTTTGGAGTAGAAAAAGTTTATATAATAATAATAATAATAAACCCGCAGGGCAGCTTGTGGCGAGCTGTTGGTGAGTGGCGACACCACGGGCCCGAGTGCTCCCGGGGGAAGTCCCTGATCCTCGTCTCCGACTTGCCTTTACTTGCCGGTCGGAGTGGACCCCAAGAGGATCAGATTCCCCACCTCTGTGTTTGCCTTAATTGGCCGGCCTTAGGTTGGAGTCGCAAGAGCTATATGCTCGAAGAGTGGATGTGTTGCGTAAGTGGCGAGTGGGCACCTGATTAGCCGTTGGAGACTGAAATGATGGTCGTTTAAAGTCCAGAAGCACCTCTCCACTCTAAGCCGCTCAGGAAATGTTGCCCCCTTGTCGCTCCGTGCGAGCGGCCATTTTCGGGAGCCCATTCATTTTGAGTTGGCGAGTCACCGTCTGCCATTTTTTCCGTGTTTATACATTGGTCAGGCAGGCGCCATAGTCCCGTTCAAATCCTAGTTACCTGTTCCATTAGCACCCCACCCCAATAGCCCAGATTTTGTTTCTTTCCACTCCTTGCAATAGTTCTACACTGACCGGGGGCTGGTTTGGATGCACTTCTATAGTGTATACTGGGATAGTTGCCGGTTGGTGTCACATTACTATTTAGATCAAATTGTCTGACGGGCCTCTACGTGTTGGCTTCGGCCCCACGCACGCCTCCCAAAGGTCCGGGACACTTATGTCCCGAGATAAGGAAAAGACATACAATAATAATAATAATAAAGATACCTAAATACATAGACGAATACAGCCTGATAATGATGATGCGATGCACTATGTTTATGCCACGGCCTAAAATGTATGACCGTGACTTTAAAAATATGTTCATTTTGTTGATTTATTTTGTGTTTCGAAATCTAAAGTATTCAACCTATATAGTTTCAAGAAAACTCAACCTCTAGTGCGATTTAAAAATGATAAGCGACATCTATTGTCTCATATCACTATTAGATTACTATACTGCCGTCAAACGGAGAAAGGCCATAACTACGTTTTTGGTCCAATTATATGACTGGAATGAGCGAAAAATTTCCAATCTTTTTAACTGTGATCAAAATGTTACCCTGTGTAGTGTATAGCTAGTATGTTTGGAAAGTTGAAAAGGGTTTTTTTAATATTCGCGCACAACACCCCTTATCATTGAACATAGGTACATTGTTAAGAGGATAGCGGGTACGGTTTTTTTCCACACAAACGTATTCCCCTGTTTCCTCCCTGGATAATGGACACTAGAGCAAAAAAACCATACAATCTATGTTATCTCTGCAATGTCCCTATGTTTTGCTTTTTTGCTTTAATTAATTACTCTAAGAACTAGGGACCTTCGAAAATAACCAATTTTACCGCACGTTTTCAGACATCCAGCAAAAAAATTTGACTGATAAACAAAACAAAGCAAAATATACAGACATAGCCAAAATTTTTCTCATATTATCCTCGAAAGAATTATTAAAATCGGTTTAGTTTTGGAGGAGGAAACAGAGGAATACGAAATGCTGATTTCATCGATTTTATGTCGATAAATTTGGTCCGAGCTACAGTTGTCTCTTTCGTGCTCTAGTCGGCGGGATGTATTCTCGAAAGAATTATTAAAATCGGTTAAGTTTTAGAGGAGGAAACAGGGTAATACGAAATGCTGATTTCGTCGATTTTATGTGGATAAAATCGGTCCGAGCTACAGTTGTCTCTTTCGCACTCTAGTTTATACAGTCGGAAAAGTGACCTATTCTCCAAATTACCATTTCAGCCCGCCTATCCTCTTAATTCAAAATGCAGTCTATCAGTAAGACCAATAGATCCCCATAATACTAAATACCGGTCCTCTAACCCCTATGAATTTGGGGGGATGAAAAGGGGATAGAAGACACATGGTTGCGGTTAGTTAATTTATAGCTTGTTTTTTGTATGGGTTAATGAACTTTAATGGGGACCACATGTAACAATTACAATGACCTCTGGATTCTGGTTGAAGGAAACTCGTTGCCATACGAGTAAGAGCCTGAACAATAAAGTGGGGTCGAGGTGAAGCACATAAAACAATTTAATTCATTCCTTATGCGTTCATTATCATCGGCCTATACAAGGTCTAACAAAATTGGGTGAAACTATTTTGAGGGGATAATCAGACCATTAAACTGAACAACTTTCACTATAGGACCAATATTGAAATCGCGAAAAAAAAAATCAGCTGTCCCATACATTTACGTCGAGTAGGTTTGTATGGAACAGCTGATTTTTTTTCGCGATTTCGATATGGCTCCCATAGAGAAAGTTGTTCAGTTTGATGGTCTGATCATCCCCTTAAAATAGTTTCACCTAATTTTGTTAGACCTTCACACTGCACAGCATAGATTTACCCTCTAGCAGCGTTGTAATAGGCATAAGTCCGCCACGAGTGCCCTAATTCTAGTTTCCCTAGAGATTCTAGTCTTAGTTGTACAGGTCTTATTGTGAATTATTGCCGACCTACATCTTACTTTGGTCATGAATTTTACATTATTCTTTACCTGGATTATTCTTGACTTATCTCGTTCAAATAGACTCTGGGTTTCTTTAGAAAAATTATGTCTGTATTGGATTAGATTTCTGTTGTAGGATTTTTTTTTTAATTTTTGTCATTTATTTATTTCCAGTAACAATATACCTACATCGTCTGTTGGTTTGTTTATTATGAATATGACTGTACAATACCTCCATTGTGTCGGAATTACATAACTTAATATTAGATACCTACCTAGGCTTCATATTTTAATATTAATTAAGATATATAGTTAACTTATTATTAATCAGTGGTTGGGGTACGATTAGTCTACTTTATACAGACTTTAAATAATTAATGAAATGAAATTGGATAACGCAGTTCCCCGGTTTGGAAAAGTGCGGGTTCAAGTCCCGCCTGAGACAAATTTTTCAATCTTTAATTTGATTTTAAATAATTACAAACGAAACGCAGTAAGAATCGTTTACAATGAAAGAATCGGTAATTAACTGAAAAATATTTTGAAATATAAGTTTTTTTTTTAATTTGGTATTTATGGGTTTTTTGATAAACATAAAATGATCCCGCGATCAATATTGACGCGGCAATGCACAAAAAGCAAACATGGATCTTGCAAAAATCTAGTACCTACCTTATTTGAAATGGAAAGCAATATTTCTTGTTTTCAATATCGTTTTCGTTTTTGAAAGACCATTTAAATGTACCGTATTCCATTACTCCTTTATACCACGTCGCACGCACTACGTGCAATGTTGCACCTGTGTCCATATTTCGGGTCCCCAAGATATGTGACATATGGGGTACTATAAAATACCTTTATGTATGAAGGCACGTACAAAAGCTATTGATGATTCAAAAGAAGGGATTTAAAATGTATTCTTTGACGTGTATTGGTAGGGAATATTTATTTGACTTCGTATAATATTGCAGCACTTATTTTTGTAGTAGAGGCACGGCTTTACTGTAGTAACATTAACATAGGTATCAAAAATAAATTTTATTATAATATGACAAAGCATACCTCTTCTATCCTGAAATGTCACAATCTTCTTAAGGGCCTATGTCGAAAAATAATTGAAGCGAAATGGGCGTGTGATAGCTTATATTACTGCCTGATGCGAGAGAAAGAGATGGGGCGGCGCGCGCGACTGAAACTACGCAAGCGTAAAACAAACTTTATTTAATTGTGATTGTACTATTTATGTAAGTTCAATTCTGCTCTAATCAAAATTTGTAAAATATCATTCTCTTTTTTTTAAATCAAGCTTCGTGTTTCTATTATTCACCGTTTAGCAGTTCCAAGCGTTTATCGATAAAGACTGAGGCTACTTGGCTTGTTTTTCTATCGATGTGTCTTAATCGTGTTTTGGCTCTAATCGAAACTTCAAGTATATGTTCAATTTACACATATCCGCTAATCATACTCCTACTGTTAGTACTTCATGATATATGACGCTTTGAAGAATCCAATTTTTTTCACATAGCCTCTTAACAAACATCGAATTATTTAGTTTTGATGCATTTTACACGATGACGATAGATATATTTTATATATAACTTGTCATCAAGCATTTTATTCAAAATCTGGACAAAATAGTAAATAAATATGTCTATGATCTAGAACATTGTCACATAGATTATCTAGTCCCAATGAAAGTACTAGAATCTAGCCTGGACTTGTATTATGGTGACTATACAACGAGATAGAATACATAATTAATATTAGATACAAATATCCACGACTCTGGTACAAACATTGATATTCATCATAAAAATATTTGCCTCTTATACGATTCGAACCCGCGACTCTCGGATGAGCAGGCAGAGTTCACTACCAACTGACCTATCGGGCCATTAAAAGTGACTTTATCATCATCATCAGCCTATAAAGGTGCCACTGCAGTGCACAGGTTTACCCTCAGGGAGGGTGTATGGGCGTTTGTTCAACAAGCGTGTCCATTGCGGATTGGTAAACTTCACATGCGCATAAGAATTTCATCTTCAGCGTATGCAGGCCATCCATACCATACCATAGCATATAATACAATACAATACTTAAATACGTCAACAACGGTGACAGTGACCGTAGCATAAAATATTTACAACCTTTAAACATTCTGGAAACGTTATATTATGCGCGGTGAAAAACGAATAAGGTAACTGAAATTTTCATCAAATCCCCGTAAAATAGTCCATTCAAGTGGGTCAAGCAAAACTAAAGTTACGGCACTTGTAAATTAATTATTCCCGTAAAGGTAAGGTCCGGATGCGGACATGGGACCAGTTGAATTATTAACGAAGGTTGCCCTTGGGAAATCACAAGTGCGGACCGCCAGACAGTTGCTTAGAATATACTTGTGGATCTTACAATATGTTGATGAGAGGTTACGGAGGTCGGTGGTTGACGACATTTTAAATAGGTACCTGCTAGTTTCAAGAAATAGTAAGCAGCGTACAAGCAACGACCAGGAAAATAATTCCGCTCGTCAATCTTCGTTTGCGCAGAGCAGGACCGAGTCTCCGACAAAACCCGAAGTCATTTAGTAATCAAAGGGTGCAAAGTCGGATAGCAGCGAAAAGGGCGCGAAAACAAATTAGCCAATAGCGTAAACGGATTGAAGGTGGCACATCCTGATTGGTCAATATTATAATTTCGCGCGCTATTAAAATTTGTCAACTGCACAGGTACATCGGTAAGACTTATAAACCTGGTACTACTGTACATCCTTAATAAAATCCATTTCGCAAAAAAGAATTGGTAGACAATTAAATTATTTTGATGTTCATCAACTACCCTTTGTGTCAGAGCAAACTTGACCTTCACACTTTGATCCGTAGATGGAAATTCAATAAATAAAACAATTAATTACTGAAATTGTATATTTACAGACAAATAAATGTAGGAAAGTAGGTACATTAAAATAAATAAAAATATTAAGAATATCATTGTAGATAATGTTGTTTTATAAGTTTTAGACAGTGTTCCTTACAGTGATGATGAGGACGAATACGAAAACTGCTGATTGAACGTTTGTTTCAAAAGTAATTTTGGTTTCTCAGGGAAAGTTGTTCAGTATCATCGGTAAAATAACCCCTTAAAGTAGTGCAACTGTTTACCTTAATACCCTGTAGTTTCGAAAAACATTTCATATTGAAATTTTTGTAAAGTTCGTAAAATAGTTTTAGGTTTTCAAAGATAACTTTTTGATCTTTTTTCAGACTTAAGTCGCATTCTCTAAGAATTAGTTCAATACTCATCATGCCCAAATAAACTTATTTGTGGTATAAAACTCATATTTCAAGAATAATATTGAAATATAGTATTTTATGTCTTCGATTATCTGAGATGGTGGTTTCCTCACGATATTTTCCTTTATCGGAATTATGTCATACTTAGGTACTCGTAAAGACACAAAAAAGACACAAATAGTACTAGGTACTAGGTAGTAGGTAGACACACAGTGCGGATTTCAACCCGGAAACTTATTAATTGAATGTCCATGGAGAATTCCATAAAAAAACTACGAATGAAACCTTTAATCGCGAATGTGAAGAAGACATACAAATGAGAAAATCAATTTAGAGTAAATTTTTTATTAATATCACACATCCCGTCTCGTTTGCGAATTAATTAGCATAATTTTTATAGGGTTTTATGTCACTTTCGAATAAGAACGGATGTGAGAAATTTAAAAATGGGGGAACGGAACGTTGCGGTTAACTTTGACTTAAAAAATGTAACCAAATTCTTTTCGCAAATCACTTACATTAACCACCTCTCGTCTTTGATTAGCTAGAGGGTGGAAAGAGTAGCTAAAGACCCCTTCAAAATAGATTTCATTCAAATTGAGGACTTCATTGGTTTAACCCCGATAAGTAAGGATTAGGGGCCAACGGTAAACTTCGGTTAACAAGCCGAAAGTGAATTGTTTTCCTTCGGATTTGAGCTGATCTTATTGATTGGTTTGATACGATAGTTACAGTGGATGCGAAGGCATTTTGGGTTTCCCATCTCTTAAAAAATATGAGTTAAATTCTGTTTTGGAACAAATATAGGTATATCAGTCTCATGTGGTTTTGATTGAAGACACTTACATTAATACATGATCTAAATCTTTAAATGGGCGAAAAAAGTTAAACATTTTGCATCTTTTTTTTTATGAGTTTGCTCTTGACTTCAACTTGACTTGACTCAGGACGAAGATATGGGATCGAGGATGTAGCGAGTTTACCCAGAAGAAGTCTATTCACTCGTACTTTAAAGGAATTCGGGTTGTAAGCGCTCGGAAATATTGGACGAAGGTAGGGTATTCCACTCCTTGGCTGTGCGCATTATAAAAGATTGGATTGGATTGAAGATAAGGCGATTGGTGTGGATATGTGGGATGTCAACCAAAAAGTGTGGTCTGGTACTCTGGTAGTCTGATAGTAGAAAGGGGAAGGCGGGATGAGCTCATGTAGTTCTTGGGCACACTCACGGAAGTACATTCTGTAGAAGACCGATAAGCAGGCTACACTGCGATCTTTTCTCCTTTGTGGTGTACATTAATTTGAAATGTAGGAAAACGAAGAACCTGGTCAAAGCAAACTCTTTGCAGTCCTGTTTGACAGAAACTTAATAGGTAACGTTATATATCGGAGCGACTAAAAAAAATCGTTTGTTAAATAAATACGCATTTAATAAACGTGCCAATTGTAAACATGACATTTATGAATAGGTCCTAAGGTGCCTTCCATTTCACATTGAGTAACAGAAAAAAGCCACCTATGATTAAAAAATGTTTTATTTACCTATTCTATTGCACGGTTCGACAACGCCTGGAAGAGCTACTGGTCCATGAAAGAGTTGATGAAGGGTGACCTTCCTTTATCACTCAAACGCAGACTCGTCGACATGTGTATCCTGCCTATCCTAACCTACTGCTCAAACATGGTCTTTAACAGAATCACAGAAGTCCAAACTCAAGGTTTGCCAAAGGGCGATGGAGCGTAGCATATTGGGAATCAAACGGACAGATCGCGTCAGAAACACCACAATACGCCAAAAAACGAAAATAGCCGATGTCGGTGAGAAAACCGCCAAGTTGAAATGGGCCATGTCTGTCGATTGCACCCGGAAAGATGGGCCAAAGTATTAACACCTTGGATCCCGGACTGGTGTCGCCGTCAGGGTCGACCCCGAAGAGATGGAAGGACGACCTGGATACATTCGACGAAGAGTGGATGGAACTGGCTCAGAACAGGGATGCATGGAGGATAAAAGGGGAGGCCTTTGCCCAAAAGTGGGATGAAACAGGCTAAAAAAAAAAAAAAAAAAATGCACGGTTGCCCTTAAAAAAAAGCCTTCGCATAATTAGGACAGAACTTCACGTATAATCAGCCTATGATTATACCTCCTACGTACCACTACCTACTGGTCATCATCATCTTATTTAAGAGCTACGCTCTTGTAGGTGGAGTTTTCGCCTCCTTTCCGCTAGTCTCTTGAGTTCTTGATACGATACGACATCAACCTTTTCCTTCACTTGGGCAAGATAACTGTGTCTAGGTCTTCCTCTGCCTCTCTTCCCCTCTATCTTCCCTACCGGTACCTATGCTATAAAGCACAAACTGGAAACGCGAATTTGAACTCAAAAGCGCTCATTTAAAAATTATAAGGTTTTTTGCAAGGCAAATTTGACAACTCAAACGTATATTTGAAATTGAGATGTAGGTATTGAATTCACGTTCGAGTTTTCAGTTTGTGCTTCATATGAAAGCACGACAGATACAACAATGATACTGACAACTGTGATGAAGATTTTAAGTAAAATGATACTTCATCATCATCATCATCATCTCAGCCGATGGACGTCCACTGCTGGACATAGGCCTCCCGCAAGGATCGCCATAACGACCGGTCCTGCGCTGCCTAAAATGATACTTACATTGAATTAATGAAGCAAAACGTTAAGAAAACCAATTTCTCAACAATTCTCTTGTGATCTCGTCTGTCCATCCATTCTGTGTGTTTGTAATAGCAACTAATCACGGGCTGTAGCCCTAATGAGTTTTAACCCTTTCAATCACCGCCCCGATGTAAAAAAGATCAACCCCTAAGCACTTCACTGATTAATTGCTGACTTCCTTTGTTTAATGAGTGAAAGCTGAAGAAAAATGTTTTGCCTTTTTAAGATATTGGTTTTCTGTTTTGTGACTGCATGATGGATAGCTCTGCAAATATTATGTGTACAGTAGTACCAGGTTTATAATGCTCACGGATGCACCCGGGCAGTTTACTATACGATACTACGTTTACCTTCCAAAAATGATCTGGAGTGCAATTCACTAAGCATCACATCGCTGTCAAACACATCGACGAGCTCACAAATGTTACTCGACGTATTAATATAAGTTTGACGCATGACATAACCTTAGCGAATACCGAATTGTCAGCTCACCGATGTTTCAACGACGAATTTTAGGTTGTGAAGATGTTTGCGCTTAGAGAATTGCATTGCTGATTCTATTTGTCAATTGATTTCGCGCCTGACGCATGATTGACGCCATTTACATTAGGTAGTTAAGTCTGTACGGCAATCAGTTTGTCTCTTCAACAGAGTGGTCATAAAGGTTATGATTATGTTATCAAATGGTTTCGAGTGCCGTCGGGATATATCAGTCCCTATCTGCGCGAACGAAGATTGACGAGCGGAATTATTTTCCTGGTCGTACTGTAGTATGACTGTTTAGGAATTGTGTGCACATGGCGACAGATCAAACTCATAGTTCAGTTCTATGTTATTATTGTTACCTATGTTGTCATTTTTGTGTTTATGTATTCAGTGTTTTAATTTTTGTTTTTTGAAGTGTTATAGAATCAGCCATACGATAAATAATAACTCTATGCTCATGAACACAGAGTTCACCATGATTCACATATCACCATCATCACCAGCCTATCATCGTCCACTACTGAACATAGGCCTCTCCCAAGGCGCGCCACAAAACTCTGTCCTCTTCCTTACTCATCCAGTCGCTCCCCGCTACTTTTTTTAGGACGTCTGTCCAGCGGGCAGCAGGGCGTCCGCCACCCATGGTTCACCCCTTATGTTGCCCCTTTATATCCTGAAAGTAAACTAAAATGTGTATGATTATGATAATGCAGAGCGGATCTGCCTTATATGAACAGAAGTTTTAAATCCTATCATTTATCTAGTACCACGATATCAAGTAGTATATCATGCCAATGTATTAATCTATTTTCTTCTTTCTTATCGTGTGGGCAGGTGTCAGACTTTTTTTCAGACCGCCTTACGGCCACTGATGTGGTTTTTATGTAACGACTACTACCACGGGAGTCGCGTGGCTAGAGGTCTCTCGAGTAGACGTCTTTCGTTTGGCTCGCGATTTAGGTAGCCGCGCGGCTCCGCCATTTTATGGCGGTTTCGGGTGTGTGTTTTTGTATAAAAACAGGGCTTTGAGATCGCCATATCAATTACCGTACAATGAACGTTAACTTGAATTATAATAATATCTTCAACACTTGATACTGGCGAAATCTTTAAGGAAACGCCATTTAATAAAAATATAATAGAATAGACTACTACCACCAGAGATAGTAGCCGGGTCCAACGGCTTAACGTGCCATCTGAAGCACGGAATCATTTCTTTGACTAAATTTTTTACTTTTCAGATAAACAGGCGATTTAGCCTGCAATGTCCTAACCAACTGGGGAAAAACGCACAAAGTGACATTTCACTAGGTGCACGTGGGAATCGAACCCACGAATTCCGTGTCGAGAGCCAATGCTCTTAACCATTAGACCACGCAGGCAGTTAGTTAGTTAATCTATTAAGCGAAGTCATTCTTATTGGAATAGCATAGTCTAGAAATCCTGATTAATCTTTACCGAAAACATTCTTGTTTTTCCTTGCGAAAAATATGGCAAAGCACTTTAAAGATATTAAATGTGTTTACGTAATATATTCGCCCCTTACGCCTATTTCTTTAGGAGGTCATTTGTATTCCTAGGGGAGAGATAGCGAATGCATTCGTTGGCTGCACGCTGTGGAATCGTGACGTATTTTTCCAGTAACATTTTTGAATAACAAAATATTCATGCTGTTGTTTGGAGCTTGAAATATGTATGGGTAGACGCACGTGTCGTGTTGTTTTGGCGATAAGGTAGGTAGGTATTGGAATATTAGATGAGAATACATATTTTTATTTTTAATGAAGATTTTTAATAAATATCGACTTATTTTCTTATACATAAATAAACGCAACAAGTATTTGTAAAACATTTGTATGTCATTGGTTAATAAAGAACTCGATTTCAATTAAATGTAACTTTTCTAAGGATTTTTTAACTTTTCATATAAATAGGTACATTTTTAGAGTTGTATACTGGGAGTTCTCCATACTTGAAGCTGCTCGGTATTACAGTGTTTTTTGCTTCGTAGTCTTCCATATACCTAGCATTATTTATAGGTTCCTACATTGACATTTATTTAAATAATAATTAAAAAACCAAACAAATTCCTACATCCTATCCTTTCTTTACTTCATTCCTATTCCTTCATGCTTTGTCCGTTTATTCAATATTGGTTCACTTATGTGAAAAAGTACTGAATATTTTCAAAATCCAAAATGATTGTCGATTATGTACAAATTCTTTTTCAGGCTTGCTTTAGTTTATTAATATTGTTTAAAGTATACATTTCATCGACTCGCCTTTAAATATTTTTGTTCAATTTTCGAGATAATATTATTTAACAGATTTTTCAAGGCAAAAATTTAAAGAACAAGAGAAGTACCGAAAAGTAGAAGCGAAATTTTATTTCAGGTCTACCATATTTTTCAGCTGCCTGTGGGCGTATAGAATTCTAAAATATCTCACTTCATCTATATTCATAAGTCATCTACATGCTAGTGGGTTTCAGATACTATGAACTATGAAATAAAAATAAGAGCTTTTATATTTTTTTCAGTTATTCACTGCCTGACATGACGTTCATATTCTCCGTCAGTTTTCTCCGTAGCATATCCATAATTATCCATTATAGCCTGATAAAAAAAGCAGGCACTAGGCATTCTAATAATTTAAAAGCAATAAATACGGCACACTCGTTATACCTATTCAACCCCAATTAATGATTGTTTTTTATTAAATGGAACCAAACAAAAACCATGATAAGTTCAAAGACCGAACCGGGATTCCTACTTCGGAAACCGACACGACACTTCACTCAGTAATTTGGCTTTAGTCATTACGTAAAATGTATAAATAATTTGAATTTTTGCGAAACACAATCAGCATTTCCATAGCATCAAAACGTTTGTACGCATACAGCAATTTCTATCAGTTAATCGTCTAAACATCTAAAGTTTAGCAAGCAAAAGCAAACTCTAAATTATTCATTATAAAGACTATACAACGACACACGTTGTCGTTTTAAAGTTAGATAATATGTTGCAATAATAATAAAGAACCCCAGCAGATAAGTAATATTACCCTTAAGGGGGTAATTACCCAGGTTAAGAACCTCTTCGGCACGGCGGCAGTGCACAGTGTTTAAAAAGAGACTTCAAAGAAAAAGTTGCATTGAATTTTACTCTGGAGAAAACTTTCCTTTAATCCCAAGTGTAATTAAGTATTGTTGGTCTTCAAGACAATTGTGTTTTAATTGAGAAGTTACAGCTAAGTATCTACGGTAGGGGACTCGAAAGGAGTTTAAGTTCGGTTCGTCTGAATGTAACTAAACAATATGTAGAAAGGTAAAGGAAAATTGTATTGAATAATAAATGGAATCTAATGTATGTAGAATAGATAATTACTTTTTTTTATGCGTGCAAGTACGTACGGTACAGAAAAGTATTATTTCTGCAGTGTTTTTGTGTAGGTAAAAGGATAGCTACCTATCACAACATGATACGCCATTCCATCCTGAAAAATGTAGAAAAATAGCTGATGCTACTACTAATACGACATACATTATTTTCATAAACAATTTTATTCCTAAACATTTTCAACTGAAATCAATAAGTATCATTCCCAGCTTTAAAACTTTTTCACCCATTCCTTTTATCAATGGAATAGTACATTTGATTATAGAGATCCTACAACTCAATTCAAGTCTTAATTGCTTCACCACAAGAGCTATAATGGAATAATTGTCTCTTTAGTCTGAACGAGGGATGTTTCGCTTAATCTATGTAAAGTAAAACTTTGTTGCCAGAAACGTTCAGTCTTTGAAGTCAAAATTGCTTTCAAGTTACAACATCTGCTTTAGTACTCTGAGATAAAGTATTAAATAGGACAATTACTAATTAGACACCAAAAGCCGTGCTACTTTGATCTCAGCCTAAATCAGATTAGTACTTATGAGTTTTTAGTAATTATATTAGATTTTTTACATTTTTCGTTGAAGGAAAACATAATAAAAAAAACCAGCTTAAGAGACTGAAATGAGCCAAATTGAGTCGAATGAGGTTCGTTTTGTGTAGAACCTATATATATAGCTCATATAATTACAAAAAATATAGTTATTGATCGGATTTCTGACACGATTTAGCGAACATCACAAATTCTCAGTATAATAACTAATAAGGTAGGTATTATAACATTATTTTAGATTTAAACAAATCGGACCTCTTCTTTCTCGGTGACTATATAATTAGGGTCCTTCGTAATAATTATGCCGATTGTTTTTTAAGGGGATGATCAGACCACAAAAGTGATTAACTTTCACTAAAGGGCCAACATCGTAATCGCAAATAAAAAATTTGCTGTTCCATCCAAAACTGCACATGTTACAGGACAACGTTTTTTTTTGCGATTTCGTTGTTGGTCGAAGTTTTTCAGTTTAGATGTCTTATAATTCAAAAATCGTCAGCATATTAACATACTCGTAGGATTCAGAATAATAAATACACTCATACCTACGTATTAATTATAAGTAGTATAACATTATAAAATTACTGTGTTACGATGCTACGACCGCTACGAGAAAATGTATGGCTTAGTTAGGGAGTGTCCATGTTTCGGCACCGTATGTCATGTTGGGTAGATAGATAGATAGATAGAGAGTACGACGATTTATATATATTCATTTTATTTTTTTATGGGTACGACTAGGTTTGCCAACTTTTTTCTGAACAAATATAGTATTTCGAGTCTAGCGCCCGAAAAAATATAGTAGATCGGGGAAAAATGTGAAAAAATATAGTATTTTTCAAATTATCCAATTTAAAATTTTCTAAAAGAACTTTTTTGCTGCTTTTTTGGTTTGAATACCAAGTTTTTATATTATTAAGGATCAATCATCTCTCCATTTCGTATTCTTTATAGAAAGTAATGCATTCTGCAAACGCAGTAGTCGCTGGAGTCGATACAGAAATAATATATTTTCTAAAAAATTTCTAAATCTGACTTTAGGAAAACTTGTTGTCACTTTTCAGCAGTAAATTTAGTAAAAAATTGTTTAGGAAGTATCTACGTGGTCAAGTCTAGATCAAATGAAACAAATGTGATAAAGAGAAGGATAATTATTAAAATAATGTTATGTTATTGGTAACTTTTATTTGACCTAAGTACAAATATATTTAAATTCTCTATAAATTATTTGCTCATCAAAATTTACCGACTATATATTTTTCTCAGAATTATAGTAGTAGGGCCCCATAATACATGGATGTTAGGGCGGTAAATAATGAACGCCCGTTTTATATGATAAATAGATTCTTTTAATCAGAAAAATCTAAAATTAATGCGTCGCCGTCGGGAGCCGAGTTAAGTTTGAAGTTCGACGTCATTCCGGCCGTGCTCCGAGGAGTGTCCCTCCCCCCGCGCAGCTCCCCTCGCCGTCGCTGAGTTCAGGTTGGTTCGCGCGCGAACATCCTGCCGCCTCTTGAAAACGGCAGTTTTCAAGATCATCAGTTGTGGGAAGAACGCACAGCTCAATTTAGTGCACGCGCCGTGTGAATCCTGGAAGTGACCATATCGGCCACGTTTGAAACGCCATCTGCTCCTTCCGACGTAGGCGTGAGTTGCCGCAGTTCAGCCAGGTACTCGTCTTCACGCACTTCATGCTGTCTCATCTGCTCTATTCTTTGGCATCTGTCAGCATGTTTAATGGTCAATGGTGATGTAGGCAGTGACGTTAACGGCCGGCCTATAAGAAAGTGCCCGGGAGTTAAGGGATGACAATCATTGGGTTCTGAAGAGAGGGAAATTAAGGGTCTGAAGTTTTGGATTGCTTCAATTTGTGAAAATAGCGTACCTTACTTTTCCAACGTTAAACTAGCGTTACCGATAATACGCGTAAGATGAAACTTTGCAGATTTTATTCCTGCTTTAAAAATAGCTCCTAAAGCATGTGAATATGGGGTACTAAGGTCCAGTCTCAAATCCATTTACGATTTTACTAGTTAAAACAACATAATATAGTAGGATACTATATTATGTAGTAGAGTTGGCAACTCTAGGTACGACACATAAGTAAAATTTTCTAATGCAGAATGTAGTCAATTGTTTTACGGAGTTCAATACATCGGCGCTGGAAAGGTCGTTCTTAAGTTACGGTTCACGATATGAAATCTTAAGGGACTCACTTGAAATACGATCAATTAGACTTAGAAGTTCTCAAAGCGATGTTGTGATACACTCGCTCCAGGGAAATTAGGATAGGCTTACGTATTCCTTCTAAACTAAAGTAATTTTCCTTGATGGAATGTTATTTGTCTTGTGTTTGGTGTGGTTTGAGTTTTGGTTAACGTTCTAGATTAGGTGTGTTTAGTCTAGCTTAAATTTATACTTGTAATACGTAGTTACTGGTAATCGGTTAATATACAAGAGTAAGGAGGTAATTCTATACAATGATTTCAATCTCTCTCTTTCTTATTGTGTGGGCAGAGGTGTAAAATTAAATGGGACACTTAATTAAAGGGGTGTTTCAGACCATCAAACTGAACAACTTTTACTATGGGACCAACACTGAAAACGCGAAAAAAATTCCGCTGTCCTATATAAAACAGCAAACATAACTGGACTGAAATGTATGGGACAGCAGATTTTTTTTCGCGATTTCGATATTGAACCCATAGTAAAAGTTGTTCAGTTTAATGGTCTGAAGCATCCCTTTTAGTGTTCCATTTAGTTTTATACCCTGTACAGTTTACAGGTGTGTTTGATTTGTTTTTCTGTTCTTTAACATGAAAAGTTAAAGAACAGAAAAACAAATCAAGGATTCTACAGGGTGAAATTGATATCATTAGCATCCTTTTAAACTAAGAGTCTACCCATCTAACTGAACAAGTTTTACTATGGGAGCAAAACAATCGGAGCAAAAAAAAATCACCTGTTGCATACATTTGAGTCGAGTAGGCTGCGGCGGCGGGTGCAGTTTAGTACGGAATTTAACATGAAAAGTATTTTCAGGATTCTATAGTTAACTTTGTACCTAACAAATAATTATCATGTTTACCAAATTTCGTGACAGTTAATGTTTTGTCCGAATTCTCAGATATTTGTTTGAAGTCACTTTTTAATATGCCATTTTTTTAGCGTTGATTGTGTATCTAGAGAATGTTAGATATTGTTAACAAAATGACAGTCGCCTATAAAAAGGAACAAAAGTAAACATTTTGTACAAGCTCCAACAAAAGCGTTTATCTAACAAAAGGTAGCAATTCTTACACATTTAATTAGTGCCGGGAAAATGTTGCAGACTAAAGTACTCTGAATGGACTTTTATTTTCTTTGTGACAAAGGTCTTAGTCTTAAGACTTTCTTGATGATTCTTGGATTAAGTTGAATGGTAAACTAAAATGACCTCTTCAATTTGTCTGAAAGGTAAAAGGTTTTCTGGCACAGGCATAGAGTTAGTAAAAAGGTTGGTAATGAGCTCTCTGCCATGCCCTTGTTCGATTTGATCCAAACTTCCGAGACACCCTGTAATTAATAATGTTGCTTTCCTGTAGTCACAGATTACTCCCAATAGATACCGCATTTAAGGCCGTTGACGCGCGCCACACATCTATGATTTTGCACTGTTATAAGCAACGCGAGTGAGCGAGCTGGAAGCAGTGCGATCTTGAAATGGCCAATCATGTTGCATTATTTAGTGCCCTGCTACCCGCACCAACCGCCAAAAATGGTGACTTTGGGCCTGTACAAAATTTTCATCATGCGGTATCTATTGGGGATAATCTGTGCCTGTAGTGTACAGCTTCGAAGAGCATTAACTCAATGGCTATCATAAGTGGCGACTTATATAGATGTCTGATGCTACCAGTTATAGTCACTGCATCTTACTCCCTGATCGTGACGGTTACCCATATCAGATACCATTATGATCATTGAGTCGTATCTGTGTGTGTCGCACACACTTATGTTTTTAAAATATCCTGAAAAAAGTAGTTCCTAGCTGTAGCTGAAAAAATCCGCTCAACTTGAAAAAAATAATACTAAAAATAAAATAAATATATAAATAAAATAAAATAAAACACTGTCAGAATTACTCGCGTTATTCCCATTCATGACAGCAAACTGACTATAACCGTTACAATCGGACTTCTAATTAATGGTGAATTAATGGTGAATGCAACTAAGAAATTAATAAAAGTTTGTAATAATTTATACTAGAATGTGTGGGAACTGTTACAACCACAAGTTATAGCAAAGAAGCCAACAGATGGCGATACCGTCGTACTAGCAAAATGAGCACGTAAGACAACATGCGACGTCACATTGGTAACACGTTAGCAGCTACACATAAGGTTCACAATCGTACACAAGACATGAATCGCGCAAGATAAATAATCACAGAGATTCGATACATATACAAGGTCCAACTAAGAACTGTTGGACCACGGCCAGTCCCCAGGCTTTACACATAGCCTAGTGGAAGATCTTCTCTTTTCAATGGAGGAACATTCCCATTTTCAGTTTGTAAAATCATAATAAGAATAAAATATAAAATCCAATGTTCATTATAAGTTGTAACGGACTCACTCCCCGTCACACTGGACACGTCAGAGTTTCGGTACTACTAGTGAAACGTGGATGTTCAGAGTTTTCAGAATATCTCTGACTTCTCCCTCTGGGAATATAGTCATGAGCATAACATACGTACGTACATCATGATATCAAAGTTGGTAATTAAAATTGTAGCAGTTAAGAGACCCTTCAAAAGAGGTAACTACATGTAACTAACATTCAGTATACACAAACAACATGTCCACGTATCCGTATTGTTGTGACACCGGTTTAATTTGTGTTGTGCATGCTGCAGCTTGCTGCGTCCGACGGGACGTGTTGCGGTCTATGCGTCTGTCGTACTCTACAAATGTAAACTAGAAAACGAATATTAAAATATTCTTTTCGAAGTCTATAGGTCGAATTGTCCATGTAATTTTATTTTGAAGATTTCTCCTTATGCGAATGTTTCACAACGCGTTTTTCTTTATTATTCATCATCATTCTCTTGCCCATAGGCCATGGTCGGCGCAAACGCATGTGCCTCCTCGGAGATGGATACCCAAATTTCTTAGGTTGGAAGATGTCTTATGTCCGGGATGTCTTAGGTTTATTCCCCTAAATGGTATTGCCTCCTTCATTGACCATTGTATTTGAAGTATGAAGAAAACAAAAAGTATTGGGGCTAACACAAAAGATCCCACTGACTGGGTCGAAGTGTTGCTGGCTAGCCAGCCCCCACAATAAGATTTAAAAAAAAATTATTATTATCACCTCAAACATACAAGCAAACATTCTAATTATACAGGTTCATACAGAGAACATTAGATAAGAGATAAGATGGCCGACGCAATATGTCAACCTCTTTCATTCATCTCTCTTAGCCGTCATTTCAGTAGTCAATCCTTTCTTACACATACAATCCTCGGGGCATCACGCGGGTTTTTGGAAGCGCGGCTACTAAGTAATACATACACTTTGATTGGACCTATAATCTTTCAAAAGAGCCTATAGTTTCACAGCTTTTAACATTGCTGGTGAATTTAAATTCAAAATATAATGGTATAGCAAAGCTACAGTTCTGTTGTGGCTAGGTAGGTAAGTATAATTGCTCAAAACTTTCACAAGTTATTACCGTCCTCTTATCTTAGCAAAGGTGTATTATGTATTCAAATTGGACCAATAATTTTAACAGTTTCGAAACTTAAACTAGAAACTTGTTAGACACGCTCGCCGCTGTTTAATTATGGTGAACCTATTAGCAACAATTTCTGATAAGGCCTCTCTTGAAACTTTATGAAATACGTTTGATTATAATTTGAAACTAGTTAAGGAATTGTTTGATGCCTCTTGAGAATTTACATAATTATACCTGCTGATTAACCATTCTTAAGTCGGGTCGATATCGAGGTTAATGATTTGCCAATCAGCGTTAAAGGCTTGCTGATTGTCGAGAGTGCGTACCTGGGAGTCTCGGCATAGTATAAGAAAGAGTATGTACATAAAGTACGGACACTCCCTGCCCCCAACAATTTTAACCTCTCCCCCTCTGGCAGTAAGCGTAGCAGCAAAATGTAGGCAATGGTGTATTCCTTTCTCGCTCGCACTCCCTCAGTATCGCACATGCTTACCGCTCTTCTTGTAAATTTTCCCATATGAAATTGTCATTTTATTCGGAACGCGACCGCACGCCGCAGCACCGCCGCACGCGATCGCGTTCCGTCTATCTTATTTGCCCTAGCAAATGACTTTCCTGAGTGACAAAGAAGGATGGAGAGAAGAAAAAATGCGATGCCGTGCTGCCAGATGAGGTTCAACCCTAAGTGGTCTCGGGGAGGACCTATCTCTTTATGCTCCCTATTAACCATTAATTAACGGGTATACACTATGAGGTGCTTATACCGTAGCAGTGTTTATAAACGGCAACGTGAACTGATACACGTCAACCAGTGCGTCGTGACGATCGTTTTAGTGGTATTTCATCTCAAGTGCCTCTGTGTTTGTGAATGCACGTTAAGCAGTTGGTCGCTGACACTGCCATCAGATTGCAGTAATAGTTAGGCCAAGTTATTGTAGCGGATTAAATATTTTTTCCAAAACTAGATATTCCTTGTAAAAATAAAATAATCTAACAAATCTTAATTAATGGTCATAATTATTTTAGGTGTTTATAAAATACGAGCGTTAACCCGCGACTTCGTCCGCACACATTATATACCAGATTTTAAGTCAGATCATAAGCTATCAAACAAAAAAAGTTTCATCAAAATCGGTTCAGTAGTTTTTGCGTGATACTCGTTCAAACAAACAAACCCCCAAACAAACACACAAACAAACAGACAGACAAAAAATCCAAAAATTGGTGAAATGGAATCAGGGACACATAAAAACCATATCGTAACTTTTTTTTTGTTAATATCTTCAATGTACAGACAAACTTCCTGTTACAGTTTTATAATAGTATATAGATAGATAGATAGATGTACCTATTGATTTCATTTCACGGCAATGCTACTTTGTAATGTTTTAAGATAATCAAAAAGTCTAAAACATTTTCCTTGAATTTGGAATTTGTATCAAAACAAAGGCCTACATTTTCCTTGAATTTGGAATTTGTATCAAAACAAATAGTAGTAGAGCTATGCAGAAATTCTGTTGTGTAAGTGGCAGTGGTTGCGACACAGACTTATCGAGTTGTGGAAAGTGCAGTACTACCTACTATCTATATCTATACTATTATAAAACTGTAACAGGAAATTTGTCTGTACATTGAAGATATTAACAAAAAAAAAAAGTTACGATATGGTTTTTAAGTGTCCCTGATTCTATATCAGCAATTTTTGGATTTTTTGTCTGTCTGTTTGTTTGTTTGTGTGTTTGTTTGTTTGTTTGAACGAGTATCACGCAAAAACTACTGAACCGATTTTGATGAAACTTTTTTGTTTGATAGCTTATGATCTGACTTAAAATCTGGTATATAATTTGTTGCGGACGAAGTCGCGGGTTAACGCTCGTACTATTATAAAACTGTAACAGGAAGTTTGTCTGTACATTGAAGATATTAACAAAAAAAAAGTTACGATATGGTTTTTAGGTGTCCCTGATTCCATTTCACCAATTTTTTGATTTTCGTCTGTCTGTTTGTTTGTGTGTTTGTTTGTTCGAACGAGTATCACGCAAAAACTACTGAACCGATTTTGATGAAACTTTTTTTGTTTGATAGCTTATGATCTGACTTAAAATCTGGTATATAATTTGTTGCGGACGAAGTCGCGGGTTAACGCTCGTTAAGTTTTATAATTTCCATGATTATTAAGCGTTAGTATCAGAGATGTGAATATCTAAAACAAAACATATTGAATAACAGACAAAATCTGGGCTTAGATAATATAATTAACCAAACAAGTGGCTTCACAGATTATGGCAGCATGAGCTGCGATATAACGATTACATTATGAAATCATCATAGCATTATTAGCCCCTTTTGTTAATGTTAAATAATTGGAAAAAAAAATTTTGTCGCTAGCATAGTTTTAAGTCATTGTTACTAACACCACTATAGACAATGATCTGAAATAAAATAAATGCATTGAATTGAATTACCTGAGAATGTGACCTAATAGAAAATAAAAAGAGCAATTGATATGGCTGCATTTGGGCGAATACAGAATATCACCATCTTCTTGTTATCGTGTGGCAGCAAGCCCTGGTGTCAGAGATTTTTTTGTTTTGTTTTTAATATCAGCTTAAAATGTATTGTTAAAGACAACAAAACAAATTACTACACTTCCACTCAGGGGAACCTACGAGCATAAGGACGTAAGTTTAGCCAAATGAAACTAGTCTGAGACGATTAAGATAATTTCGTTATTTTATGCTTTTTGTTAAAAAAATTGATATATCACCATATAGGGTCCTGTTTAATATGCTGACGGTTTTTTAAGAGGATGGTCATATTATACAACTGAACAACACAGAAAAATAGAAAAATAAATTAGCTTCTCCATATGTTTGGGTCGAGTAGATTTGCAGTTTTGTATGGAACTCACAGCTGGAATCAGCATTTTACGAAGGACCCTGTATAAATAACTGTTACATTATTCAATTTTTATTCCACAGTCGGCCAGAGGTAGAGGCGCGTAAGCCCATACAAATAAAATTGGACTGCCGATGCCGTCTCTATGCCTTTGCCTGATAATTGTTCGATAGCTGTATCGAAGCATATCTGGTACCAGATTCATTGTAATATCCATGTTGCAGGCAAACATTGCACGGCTCGCAATGTCCAGCCGTCCGTGAACAGTTTGAACTCTGAAGTTAGCACCGAAACTAAAACTCCACGAAAATTTCCCTCAACTAACTACTTGTTGAAAAATAAACAAACGTCATTACGGTGTTTTTGCGAAGTTTGAGCGAATTTGGATTCGGCGGTTTATGAGGATTTTTTTTGTATTTATTTTGAAATGTTCCATTCCTGGGCCTATAAAAAAAGTTACATTTAGACGCTAGTAGAAATGACAGAATGTATGGATTTGACATTGGCGATCGAAACATTCTGACGTTTGCTTTCACGTCAAATCAATACATTTTTTATGTTTTCTACTGTCGTTAACGCTAATCGAAAGTATTTTGTCTAGGGGCACTGATCAGAATTTGTTTTTATGTATCCACCCGTTACCTGATTTCATGATATCTGGAGCCAAAGCGAACGAGGGACAGCATACTATTTAGTTAGTGAAAAAAACTAGTGCTTTGGTATTAATTTTTTTTTTTTTTTGGTATTTATTTGGTGCAGTTATTTATGCTCGTAGCTCGAATCAGACCTTTGCAGAGTAATGTGTAGTACCTATTGACTTCTTGAAAAACGAATTTAAAGGCCCGAAATACCTACGCTTCAACATATTTTAAAATATAACAAAATATGAAAGTTGGTAGGCACACAAGGTGGACCGACGATCTGGTGAAGGTAGCGGGAACCCGATGGATGAAGGCAGCGCAGGACCAGTCGTTATACATAGTATTAGGGTAAACAGTTGCATTATTTTAAGGGGTGGTTGTACCCATGACACTACAGGGTGAAATTGATATCATTAGTATCCTTTTCAACTAAGAGTCTACCCATCAAACTGAACAACTTTCACTATGGGAGTAATCCGATCGGAGCAAAAAAATAATCTGCTGTTCCATACTAAACTGCAATGCCTACTCGACTCAAAAGTATGCAACAGCAGATTTTTTTTTGCTCCGATTTGTGTGCTCCCACAGTGAGAGTTGTTCAGTTTTGTGGGTAGACTCTTAGTTTGAAAGGATACTAATGATATCAATTTTATCCTGTATAAACAACTTCCCTAAGACCCCTATAGAAAAAAAAAATTGGACTTCCTATACTAAATGCAATCAGCTGATCGAACGTTTGTATGAAAAGTCGTTTTTTTTTTGCAAATTTTCTTATAGGTTTCTTCGGGAAAGTTGTTCAGGATCATAGGTACAATCACCCCTTAAAGTAATGCAACTGTTTACTCTAACATCATGATGTGTATAAAAAATAAAAAATAGCACAACATAGCTGTAACATGTTTAAAAATCAATAATATTTGAAGATGTGCATAATAGTTGTGTAAACGATGAAAAAAGCGAATTTGAATATTTTCTCAATTAAAGACTTTTTGCCAGTACCTACCGTAGTAATATAAGTTACTTGTTATGAAAGTCTGCATCTTTTTAGCGCTCACAGAAACGTTTTTCTTTTCTTCCATTCATCATAATTTAAGCACATGTTTTAACAGGAATTCAGTTTTCATAATTATGAAAGGAAAACTTATAATGTAAGGCTCGCTGCAAAGTACTTGAAGCAGCCACGAACATTCGCTGTAATATGTAATTAGAAATACACGGAGTCGTCGGTTTGAAAATTGAATTTTTAAACTTTTCCCTTTTAAGTATACAGTCAAACAACGCGGCCTGCGATCAGTTCCTCAGAATGATAGCTTTTCTTTGAAGAACGTAGGTAGTGGATACAACACACATAAAATCATGATCTTATTCCCTACTGGGATGGACAAAAATTTTGATTGCTGCGACTGCTTGATTCAAAAACAGTCAGGTTAAGGCAAAGGCTTTTTCTGGGTGGGTGTGTTACAATCTCGGCTTCATCCACACTTTTCAACTGGTGAGCTAAATCCAAGCCAACATATTACGAATAAAAAAAATATATATATATTCGTGAAAAAAAGTGTGCGCACTAAATATAGAAGCACCCTTATCGTCTTGAATAATGGCAAAACGGCCGGTTTGCTTGAGTTCAGTGATTGTTTCGAACACCAAACTTCAACTACGTTGCGAGAGCTTTATATGAATTTCGATAAATCGAATGATCTCGACTAATTAAGGCTTTGTTCCATCAGCCGTCTATTCGTCTAGCCACGTGTTGTTAATGTTTTTCTAATGATTCTTCTAATTCTCGAGTTGCCACCGCGTACCAGAAAGCGTTGCACGGGTGGGCCCCCCACAAAGTAGACCGATGACCTGGTGAAGGCGGCGGGAACCCGTTGGATAAGGGCAGTGCAGGACCGGTCGTTTTGGCGATCCTTGAGGCCTATGTCCGGCAGTAGACGTCTACCGGCTGATGATGATGAAATAAGATAATCTGCGCATGATCGCTACCGCGAACCGCGTTAGCTTGACCATGCCAATGCTAGTTTCTGTTAATGAGCTGCACTTATGCACTAACAATGACGTGAGTTTTTCCGTAATTAAATATTTTTTTCACGTATTTAGTTTGTCAACTAGAGCACAATTAACAGCATTTGAAGCAGTAATGTTTATGATTTACTTCAGTACTTAACTTATCTTTAACAATATGACGACAATTGACTACATTATGACGACCCAGCCCAAACGCACCAACCGTCAATACAAATTAGCAGAGCTTACTCAAAAAGAAGTATTTATTTTTTGGAATAAATCAATCAATCAAATCAGCCCACATCGACCTTTGCTAGGCATGTGTCCCTTTTATTGCGCCATTCCTCACGGTTTATTTTGTATTATTCTCTGCTAATTATGACTCCTCAAAATATCATAATATTAAAATTGACGTATTCGATACGACTACCGAGAAGTTGTGTCTTTACGTCAATAACTAAACATATTCTTCGAAGTGTTAAAGATACTTAATCTTTAGGATTATACTATGTCGCTAAAGCTCAGTTTCCCTTACCGAATTCTCGACATAATTCTCACCCCGTATGTTATCTTATCCTAACATATAATATATAATAGCCCTCAGGTCGTTAGCGTCTGCTAACAAGTGAGAACGTGTCGAGCCTCAAAATAGGTCAAGACGCCACGTCCTCACTAATCTAGTAACAGTGTAACAACGCCTTAAGGCTACGACGTAGCACATCACCGTAGCACGAGCTACGAAACTGTTTTTGGTTATTTCTGTTTTGTTTAGAATACATTTTCTGGTTGAAATCCTATAAGCATGCAACCTAAAATAAATTGAAAATTTCTTAGCGATAGGTCAAGCAATTAAAAGTGGCATTAACACATTGCAAGAGCCATAGGATTTTATAAAGTAGTGTTGAAAAGTTTTAAATGTTGTTCTAAAGAATAGTTTTGTTGATTGCTTGATATTTCAGCAGTGTTGCTGCCATGATTCCCGTCATGAAATATTTGGAAATCGAATAATTACAAACGTGACATGAATCTGACTGTACAGTCAGATATCATAGCAAACAAGGTGGTCAAATATTTCTAATTTTCAATAATTTCTTTACACATAATCAATGAAAAATATCAGATCGCCTAGAACATATATCAACGCAGTTAGGGTGATCATAAAGATCTGAGCAGTTTAGGAAAAAAAACCTTAATCCGTTGTCATACATTCCAATTTTAAATAACATTGTAACGAAATAGTTGAATTACTGCTGTTCAGATATTTATGACAGAATACATGTATAGATATAATTGGTAACATTTACATCATTTTTAACGAATTTATTGAAAACGAGCGTTAACCCGCGACTTTGTCCGCACAAATTATATACCAGATTTTAAGTCAGATCAAACAAAAAAAGTTTCATCAAAATCGGTTCTGTTGTTTTTGCGTGATGCTCGTTCAAACAAACAAACATCCAAACAAACAGACAGACAAAAAATCTAAAAATTGGTGTTATGGAATCAGGGATACCAAAAACCATATCGTAACTTTTTTTTTGTTAATATCTTCAATGTACAGACAAACTTCCTGTTACAGTTTTATAATAGTTTAGATTAGCACTGCTCAGAAATGTTTGAGCACTTTGTATGCTACGATATATCTGATGGCGACTGTACCGCGACTACGAAGTGAGAATGAGCAAACCAATCGAAATCCATACCGGCCCGCTGTAATATTTTTCGATGGCAATGATATACACAAATGTTACTGCAAAAAACGCCATCCCAATCGGGGCAGGCATTTTTGCTTGTTGCGTGCAAACAAACAAATACTTACAAAACAAAAAAACAGTCATAAATTCCAAAATTTCCAATATACCTAAGTACATTTTATTGTGTCCTTTGGAAGAGATATTAAAGTTTTTATTTATTATTATTTGTAGATATACCTGTTATAATTATGTTTGTTTGTAGTATAAGATGTCATCATATCGTATGGTATTTTTTGTCTTTCAGCTTCGATTTCGAGGCAGAGGTGTTTCAGCCAGTCTTCCGCTGCCGAGGTTAGCCTGTAGAGTTCTTCAATTCCGCCGGGAAATAGTAGTATGAGACTAGTATAAGGTAGAAACCGCGAAACTCTCATAGTTGTGTTTATAACTTCACGTTTAAGATCTCCTTAGACGATGCTTGCGGTGGTGTCCGCTAGAACGAGCATCGCGTGTCTAAGTTGATTGTAAGATAATCTTAGAATATATCCCGTGTTACGTGCACCTAGGGTACAGGTTTAGTTTCACTCATCTCACGTTTATGGTGGGAAATAGAACTGAAATTCTTACTGAAACATTTGTTTTGAAGAGTTGCAACTTTTTTAAACAAATGTCTCACTTAGAATCTAGTCTAGTTGTTTGAGTATGCTTACGAATATATCTTCCCCATAGGTTATCAGTGTTATTCTAAATACAATAAAAGGTATACAATATCATATCCACTTTTCACTAGCAGCGTCCAAATTGTCTGTTGATGTGACAGGTAGTGAGCACGTAGCCACTATGGTAGAGAAAGTTCCTCACGATGTTTACCTTCACTGAAAAGTCGGTAGTGTTAATTCATATCTACATAAGTGGGTGACTCAGGGTGGGATCTTACGTCTTCTGAACGAAAGCCACTAAACCACTACTCTTTTTGTGAATGATTTGTAGCCATTCAGAAATTATTATGTTACATGGAGTTGTGATGTCCAGAATTAGTTCAAGTGAGTTCAATTTTTGAAACTCATTCGCTGAGCTCAGCAATTGAAAATGTCAAAATTGATATGGAGATATGCATCTTTCTAATGCAAGAAAGACGCATATCTCCATAGTTATTTTGACATTTTCAACTGCTGAGTTTTAAATATGACTTTCCAAAATCGCACTCCTGGGCTTGCTACCCACACGATGAGAGACGCAACGACTAAATCAATAATCAAAAACATAACTCTTCTTTAACCCTTTTTTTGACCGTCATTGGATCAAAACGACGAAGTCCATGATGTGACCCAATGGTAAAAGGGATTTGCCCACCAGAGAGGAGTGAGGCAACGATGCTGTGAGTAAGAAACGAATCTCTTCGTAAGAAACCATAATTCAGGTGCTCTTTAAAATTTGTGGCTCTTTTCACTTCAGTAGGTACAGTACGACCAGGAAAATAATTCCGCTCGTCAATCTTCGTTTGCGCAGAGCAGTGCAAAATCGGGTATTCTCTATCTCGCTCCAACTCGAATAGCAGGCTATGGATGCTTCGGCAGCGAAAAGGGCGCGAAAGCAATAAGCCAATAGCGGCAAGGGGTCACATCCTAATTGGTCAATATAATTTCGCGCGCTTTTAAAATTTGTCAACTGCGTAGGTACATCGGTGAGACTTATAAACCTGGTACTAGTAAATACAATAATAGAAGAGTGACGGATCACTGATGTTGCAGGACTACCTATTCTTGGAGGTCAGGACCAATATCCTTTACCCTTTACTATAAAGATAACTCTTCTACATTATATTTCTCACTGTTTGTTATACTGTACTACAATTGTTGTCTGTAAAATAAATATATATTTTTTTTACTGTACTCATTCTTAGGGTGCACGTTGGACATTGTGTGAGCTATGCTCAGCGTGGAATACCTCGATTTTTTTATTGACATGCACATTATCTCACAATGTTCAACATGCACCCTAAGAATGAGTGCCTTCTGAAGTGACGCTTCTCACCGTATAATGCTAATCACGCTTAAACCGATCAGTCTTCGCTCAAACTCGAATTCATCTACTTCATCAACTTAATCTAAAATCAAATTTCTCGATTGTAGTAAATCGAAATAGTTTGTAACAATCTGTAGTCCAATCGGTCCCTAGCCCAGGGTACTTTAAACTTCTCAATATTATTGTTGCCCCGAGAGACTTTGGCGAATGAAGTTAATTACGAATCCTTCCGAAATATTTGTGGGAGCTTTGATTTTCTGAGACTGGTTCGTTACTTAGCAACAAAACCATCGTCTTGGTAACTGAATGCCCCTCTTTTATGATTACTTTGAGATAAGTCTAGAACGTCAATCATAAAAACAAATTAACTAGTCCTTAATCATCATTTCAGCCGGTGGACGTCCACTGCTGGACATAGGCCTCCCTCCCCCAAAGATTGCCACAAAGACCGGTCCTCCGCTGCCCTCGTCCAACGGATTCCCACCGCCTTCACCAGGGCGTCCTTGCCTACCCACGCTGCGGTTTCCCGGTACGCGGTCGCCACTCAAAAACTCTTTGGCTCCATCGGCTATCGGTTCTGCGAGAAATGTCCCCCGCCCATTGTCACTTTTGTTTAGCAATTCTCTGGGCTATGACAGCAACTCTGGTTCTTCTACGGATATACGGATTTGATCTCGCAGGGAAACTCCGAGCATAGCCTTCTCTACCCAGCCTTTTTATGAGGACTTGAGTGACCATGTCTCTGGTCCATATGTCATCTGGCAATGCCTGGCAATACACACTGGTCAAAAACATTTGCCTTGAGACTAACTTATAAGTGCACATAATATGTACGATGTAACTGTAGATAGATAGATAACTCATTTATTTCACCAGAACAATACAGGATAAACAGTGACAGACAAAGGCAGTAGGTAACATTTTAGAGTCCGCATAATGACCGCATTGTAATGAACATACATAATATTATGACCGTAATGTCGTTAATATGGCGCTTGATAGTGGTGTATTCCTTTCTCACTCCATCTGTTAAACATTGTGCTAACATCAACTTGCCAGTACGAGCCTGTTTGCAGGGCACAAGCCTACTCTCAAGACGTGCCGAATGCGGATTGATGGACTACACATACGCGTCAGAATTTCTTCTTCAGCGCATACAGATTTCTTCACGATGTTTCTTCCTTCGCCATTTTAGAGCAATTTGTGTTACAGGTTCATAAGACAGAAAAACTCATTGATATATGGCATGAAGTCCTTGCGGATTCGAACCCAGACCCTCGATGATTAAGTGTTCATAATGTACCTTTCCGCAACGCGCCGCCGACGCTCTAGTTGTAACATTAACATAATACAGGGTGAAATTGATATCATTAGCATCCTTTTAAACTAAGAGTCTACCCATCAAACTGAACAACTTTTACTATGGGAGCAATCCAATCGGAGCAAAAAATTCGCTGTTGCAAAAATTTGAGTCGAGTAGGCGGCGGGTGCAGTTTAGTACGGAACAGCAGATATTTTTTTTGCTCCTATCGGTGTGCTCCCTTAGTGAAAGTTGTTCAGTTTGATGGGTAGACTCTTAGTTTAAAAGGATGCTGATGATAATAATTTCACCCTGTATTTTGTCACAAACCAAATAATAATATAATTATACAACACTAGCTAAAGTGTTTTCAACACTTACAGCAACCCAATTATTGACGATACAAAATTCACATTTAAGCACATAGCAATACAGGTCAATACCCACTGTCCACTTGAAGATTTCCCCAGGGAACCTTTCGTTGTAAATAATACCCCATCCTGAGCTAAAGTTTCGAACACTCAGAGATTTAATTGATCGTATTTTACTAACTTCCGAACTAGTTATGGGGCTACCTTGTTTATGGGGGTACATCGTGATGATAATTAACGTTTTCGCCGGCTTTGATGGTAGTTTGAGAAATTTTGTAAAATTTATTAAGCTTATTTAAGCTTTGAGAGATTCGCAGAGTTTTGAGTTTTGTGATTGATGCAAATAGGCTTATTTTCAGTTGTTAACATGAGCGATTTAAAAAGCAGGGCCGGGTAAAATAAGGATTGAAGGGTTATGGAATAGGGAAGCGTATGCATGTATAGGTACATATTATGTTTCGTCTACATTATTATATATTATATTTCGAAGAAGAGGCATGTGTTCTGCAATGGAAAATGTATATATGATGACATCAGTTAACTGCAAATATAATATAACTCTCCTTCTGGGGCAGTCGGGTAAAAAAAATGCATAGTTAAAAGTTGCTGCCACGGACCCCGCCCTACCCTATCCTATGAGACATCATAAATGAAAAATGGGACAAAAAATTTCTAAGTAAAGTTAGCCATTTCGCGAATTAGGCATTTTCAGAATTGTATATTTCACGAATTGGCCATTTCGCGAATTGGGCCTTTTACGAATCGGTAGCCATTTCGCGAATGATTCAGCAAAAACAAGCGTCTCATTTAGTGAATTATAATTTTTTCATTTACCTTATTTGACATTATACACGTGACAATATTATCTTAACAGGTACATGTCTAACCGTCAGTTGCACGTTCGTTCATTAAAATATAATCCTCCATTAAATCTCATGCTAGCTTATATGACACGTGTAACTGACTGATTCGTAATTTGTCAAAATCTGTTAATTTGTTCACGCTCTACGTAGGAACAAATGTTCAGTGTAAAACCGGCCATTACCCTCCTTTGAGGCTCCGCCGAAACTTGAGATAATAGAAATTCGTATCACAAATAAGTTGTTTGTAGGTACCTAACATCTTGTGACAATCGAATAACTCTTGTTTCCAAGCACTTACCTTTAAGACTGTTATTAAACATGACGATAAAGGATCTAACACAATAGCAAACCACTTTAGGAAGAACTTTATTAATATTGTCGTTATTAGAAGCCCCGTCAAGATATTAAACAATATCACGGTAAATTATTATACTTTAGAGAGTATCTTGATGATTTCGGCGGTCTCTCCAGTTGCATGCCTATTGCCCTTGATGGCGTGCCTTTGCCAGTCTGCTCCGACTTCCGGTACCTCGGGTCACTCATACAAAAAGATGGAGAGATAGACCGGGACGTGAAGCACCGAATCAACTCAGGGTGGATGAAGTGGCGGCAGGTTACGGGAACGATCTGCGACTCCCGAATCCCCCTCAAATTGAAGGGGAAAATATATAAGACCGTAATACGACCTGTCGTTATGTACGGATCAGAGTGTTGGGCCACAAAAGGGACGGATGAGAAACGATTGCATGCAGCTGAGATGAGAATGTTGAGATGGATGTGTGGTGTAACTAGAATGGACAAGATTAGGAATGAGTATATTAGAGGAAGTTTGAAAGTAGCACTTATAACGGAAAAATTGCAGGGTAATAGATTATCGTGGTATGGGCATGTAATGCGGAGAGAAGAGTGTCATGTTACGAGACGAGTGTTAAGTATGAATGTGGATGGCTGTAGTAGGAGAGGGAGGCCGAAGAAAAGATGGATGGATTGTGTGAAGGATGATATGTGTAAAAGAGGAGTGAGTGTTGAAACGACGGCTAAGAGAGATGAATGGAAGAGGATGACATATTGCGCCGGCCGACCCCAAATAATGGGAAATGGGCAAGACAATGATGATGAGAGAGTATCTTGATAAGCAATGAGGAAGTTAGTTTCCATATAACTCATTCAACCATATTAGCTCGAAATTGTTAATATTATGAAACTTAACTTCCTTACCATCTCAATTGGATTGTATTTACCGAATACCTTTGTATACAGAGTTCTTCTTAATAATTATGTTGACACTTTTTTAATGGGATGATCAGAGCATCAAACTGACCAACTATCTCTATGGGACCAACATCGAAATCGCGTAAAAAAATTAGCGGTCCCACACATTTGGCCCAAGTAGGTTTGCAGATTTATATGGGACAGATGATTTTTTTTGCGATTTCGATGATGGTAGAGAAAGTTGTTCAGTTTGACGGTCTGATCATCCTCTTAAAAAAGTGCCAGCATATTAAGTTGGACTCTATATTTACACTTCAAACGATATACAGGATGTAAAATTAAATGCGTAAGATATCGGAAGGAGTGTTTTAGACCAACAAACTGAAAAATTTTCCAACATTGAAACCGCGAAATATAAATCTGTTGTTTCATACAATTTGGTAGAGTATGTAGCTATTGACATTTTTGTTGGAACAGCTGATTTTTGTTTCGCGATTTCAAAGTTGTTCCTATAGTAAAAGTTGTTTAGTTAGATAGTCCGAAGCATCCCATAAAGTATGTAACACATTTGAGTTTACAACCTGTATATGAAAAATATTTGTATGTATTTGAGTTGGTGAGCCTTATTAATAAAAAAAATCTGTACATACGAAGTTAATCGTTTCTCCATACGAACAGTACCACCTAGTTATGGCCTTTGTATCGAAATTCTGTAGGAATAAATCCTATACACGTGGAACCATGGCTTACAGTTGATATAGTGCTGTTTGTAACCAATTCATTGCTTTTCCTCTCTGATGTACGGGTTGGCAAGATAGCATTTTATCTAGGTGTATTTTAAGCACACTGAATAGAAGGACGTTATAAGGGTACAATATAAAAGGTGTAAGTGACAGCCGAGCAAATACTGAAACGGAGAACTTAGACCATCAAACCGAACAACTTTCACTATGGAGCCTACCTCAGGAAACGCGAAAAAAAATCCCATACAGAACTGCTGTACCTACCCGACTTAAATGTATGGGGCAGCTGATTTTTTTTCTCGTTTCATAATGTAGGCGTCATAGTGAAAGTTGTTCGGTTTGATGGTCTGAGTTCACCGTTTCAGTATTTGCTAGGCTGTCACTTACACCCTGTATATTATATTTTTAAAATTGTGGTATGTATGATGTATAATAAAACATAAATACCTACATGGTGTTAAATTTAATGCGTTACATATTTTAGGAGGATGGTTCAGACCATCAAACTGAACAACTTTTACTATAGAGCCAACTTTGAAATTGTGAAAAAAATTTGGTTGTATCATAGAAAATTTAAACGGCCACTCGACCCAAATGTATAAAACAGCTGTTTTTTTTATGCGAGTTAAAATCATTGGTGTCCTTTTAAAATAAGACTACTCATCAAACTTGTTTACTATAGGAACAAACCAGTACCAAACTGCAAAAAAAAAATCTGCTGTCCCTTACATTTGAGTCGTAATCGTACAGATACGTTTTTTCCCGATTTCGATGTTGGTCATATAGAGAAAGTTGTTCAGTTGGATGGTTTTCTTTACCTTATATCGTTTGGACCACCTTAAAGTTGACCCTTACGGTTCCCTAATGTTTTGCCCTATAATACTACCTAAAAATAAGATTTCACCAAATTAAGTTATGAGTCCCAACAAGCTGTATACATATAGCCTTTTCCTTCCGCTTTACCTTGATCTTCCTATAGTCTACCTTAAATTTAGCTCTAGCCTAGATGCCCCCCTAAAAATAATCCTGCCGGCGCCCATGCAAACACGTCTCGGCGGTAATTACTGGTGTGGTACGATACGCCACTAAACAAATAGATGTAGTATACCCCGATATCACACCTTAAGTTCAAATTGAAAATAATAACATCACCCTAAAATAAATATGCAAATAAGTTAGAAAACACCTACATTTTAACACTCCCCTACTAAAATATTTACCCTACTCAGCCAAATTCATACAAATTATCCTCTAGCACTCCGACACAAAATGCAAACACCAAACAGACACAGTTTAGGACAAACTTTTAGATCTGGTTTTCACCTGACGGCAAACAGAGGGTGGTCTGAACAACCATTTCATCCTGACCTCTTATGTAGAATTCGTTACTAAGTATTCTGAATAGACGAAGTGCCATTGTATACTGGTTGTGTAAAGTTTATAATTGGCCATAACCCTTCGATACACGGTTCTGGCTCCGCCTAAGGGAGCAGCGTAATTAACTAGTCGATTGTACACGGGTGCGACAATAACCGGGCAGAGTTGTCCAAGGATAGGCTAATAACTGGAATTATGCCTTCGCTTCATTCTGTGTAAGTACAGTGACAGCTAGTATATACCAGAGACTAGGGCCATTAATGACGAGGCGAAAATTGTATTCTTCTACTAGAGTGGTGCCCGTGACTTTTGCTATGCGCAGACCATTGATTTTAAATACTCAGTACTTTTGATTGAATGAACCGATTGCGACGAAATAAAGAACAAATGTTTTAGTGATTCAAATCGGTAAGTACCAGACAAGTCATACAAACAGACAAAAAGGTCAATCGGAAGGCACGTTTCGTCAGATGGCAGTCTAATTAATTATTCGTTCCTCCTAGCCTCTAACCTGGCTTAAGTCAGAGGCTTATAAGGTAGTTTGACAATTCTCTGACAGCTACTTGGCCACAAACTTTTCTCCACCAATCCACATTGGGCCTGCGTGGTCGAGGTCCCTTCCCTCTCGCTATTATTTGTGAGCGGGCTTTCCCCTGCAGTAGGATAAAATTTTTTTCTATTAAATATAGCAGAGAAACTAGATTTTCGACTTGCTACCATTCTTGGGCGCTTGAACAAGAATGAAGCGAAGCATTAGAGACTATATTCAGACAATAAATGGTTTTTAACACGCAAAACTCATTTCTGTCATCGTGTACACAATACAGTAAAGTACAAGAAAAATGTTTCTGTCATTGACAAAAACCCGGTGTTTCGCAAAAAAACCTTAACAAACTCCAGTTAGCTTAGGTTACAATAGCGTGACCTAAACAGATTAAGGGGGTTTCCACCATGTTTTCCGAGTAGTCAGCTTTAATTTAAAACCTAAATCTCAAACACTAGACAGTTTGACGGGAACATAGCGTGTTTGCCCAAACCCTATGAGGTTGTGGATCTAAAGTTTTGATGGAACTGCCACTGGTAATAAGGTAAAGAGACGTCAGATTGGAAGAAAGCTTTGCATTGGAACTGTACAAAAACTGTTCTAATTATCTAGGCTACCATTTTGTAGAAGTTTCAAACGAATATAATTCGCTCATGTCCGCGAGCTTATAACTAGCTAATATTTTATTAATTATTAATGGTAACAAATTTTGTACGGAAATATATTTGTTGGGCTGGTCATATCTACCGAAGAACTTACAACCGATTCGAAGTCAGAATATTTGGCAGGCGTAGTGTGGGACGCCATGCGGCCCTCTGGACCGACGATCTAAAAGGTGGCCGGGAGCGACTGGTTGAGGAAGGCCGAAGATAGAGTTTTGTGGCACGCCTTGGGTGATGGCTAGGATCAACAGTGCATGATGATAGGCTGATGATGTTTATGTGTAGTTAACATCTCTGGTAAGTACCGTGTTGCTACAATAGAGTCACTGCAGTATCTAATGATATGGATTATACAGATTGTAAGTGTAGATGACGTTTCTTTACTTTAAAGAATGATTGTACTTACGATACTGAACAATTTTCCCCAAAAATCTAAGGGAAATTGGCAAAAAAAAAAAAACATGTGCAATTCAGACGCGGTAGAAGTGAAACCTTCAGAAAATATTTAGTGTCGCTTTTTCGTTTCATCGAGTTTCAAATCACAATGGTTCTGAAAAAGTTTTTACTTCAAAAATTTGAAGCACGAAATGCAGTCTGATTGAACGTTTGTATGAAAAGGAAATTTAATTTTACGAATTGGTTTCCTTGGGGAAAATAGTTCAGTATCATGATTACAAGAAACCTCTTGAAGTAATCTCTCCTTCTTTTTCGTGTCAGCGTGAGCCATATCGCATGACACGCTGTATTGAAAAGATTATAGTCAGCAATGTACGTATCGCGGCTGACTGAGCAACTTTCTTTGCATACCCTTTACTGAAATAATAGTCACAACAATGTCTAACTGCCTAACCATACGTTACCATAGATTTTTTTGGTTGAGACGTTTCTGATCGACGTTAATTCTATACGATCAAGTTGATCAACTAATCATTTTGTAAAATAAAAGCTACCTCTATTGTGAATGCGTTTTTTTGTACATATCGACAATAACAAATCTAGGAATATTAAATTATGTATATCTGTGCCCGACACCCTAGACTGGCTAGAATAGGGGCGTGAATGGTCTAAAATTTTCCTCCACGAAAGCTCTTTGCAGTTGACAGTTAGCTTCCGGGGTCGGAGGGGAGGGGAGGGATATTCCGTTTCCGTTCACAAATATCGTGCTAAAGTTTCGAACTTCAACTTGTTAGCAAGTAATTTCATATCAAGCAACAAGGAACAATGATTGATTCGGATATTCCATTGACTTGCCAACTACTGGATCCACGATCAAAAGTTTCACGCAGAAAGGAAAACCAAATTACTATGTACACGTACTTAGGTTTATGTATGTTTAGTCTTGGACACATTTTCGTGAATTTTGTACTAGACCCAGCGTCTATTATTTTGTATGTCAATGGGACATTACTTTAAATAACTGATAGTAAGGTCACAGATTAATAATAAGTAACTACGTAAAGTGCTCGTTGGCGTAGTGGAGTTCAGTATTGGAATCGATCACCGAAGTTAAGCAACATCAGGTCCGGTCAATCTTTGGACGGGTGACCGTTTAGTGGAATTTTATCTCATCCCCTGACTGATCAAGGGCGTGCTTAGTGCCTCCTCTGAAGGCCTATTAAGGCGGCTTAAAAATTCTGACAGAGCTGACCACTAACTTGTGTCCACCAACAAGCACTGTTCCCGCAAGTATGGGCCAATCACTCTCACCGTTATTCGTGAGGAGGACTTTGTCCAGCAGTGGGATACTACAGGCTATAACCTACTTACTTTACGGATATTAAAACGAAGTAGGAGATATGTTGTGGCCTGTTGATTCCTATACCTACTGTTGTAGGGCAAAAGCTTCTTCTTCCCCTAGGGTCAGAAGGCGCCAATCCACACGAAGGCTCACTGTTAGGTTGGTAGAGTTAGTTCCAGTCGCTACAAAGCCTATACCTACCACTGTTTGATACAAATTATGATTTTAACAATTGCAGGCACTTGAGTTCTGTGTCTGACACTGACAACAGAGAGTGTGAGTTCTCGATTGGAGACCACGGCCTGGTAGGCACAGTGTGGGACGCCCTGCTGCCCGCTGGACAGACAACCTAATAAAAAAGGTAGCGGGGAGCGATTGGATGAGGAAGGCCGAGGATATAGAGTTTTGTGGCGCGATAATGATGAGTTACGTTTGTATGAAATATAGAAACAATACATTGTATATTAAATTTTGATGTGTTCTGTTCAATCATTCTATTCGAATAAGTAATCAATTTTATTGTCTTGACGCATCGTAAATGATGTAGCTAGTAAAATGTTATTGTACATGCAATCTATTTCAAATAACCGTCAATACAATTTACCAAACACATAAACATCTATGTGCGAAGTGGGAAAGCCTAGGCTTGGCGTGGGCTGTTAATTGCAAATTAACTAAAATTAGGCAGCCGCTTTACGCAGGATCAAACTCTAATTGGTATGTATACTGCTTTATTACAAATGGTATTCTAGTTTCAATACCAAATAATGTCTCAAATTATATTCTTCTTCTTCTTATCGTGTGGGCAGAGCCCTGGTGTCAGAGTTTTTTCAGACCGACTTACGGCATCTGACGTGGTTTTTATGTTACGACTACTAGCACCAGAGATAGTAGCCGGGACCAACGGCTTAACTTGCCATACGAAGCACGGAATCATTTTTCTTTCAGACAATCAGGTGATTCAGCCTGCAACATCCTAACCAACTGGGGAAAAACGCACAAAGTGACACATCACTAGGTGACCACGTCAGCAGATAAGAAGAAGAATAGGTGTCCTCCGTGGTAATCAAATCCGCGACCTCGACCCCGTAGGCAGTCAGCAAATTATATTAATAGGATAGGAGGGCGCTATTAGTAATTCTGTCACTCATACAAACTCAAAGCTCAAGCATTACCCTGCTCAATAATTGGACTGTACGATACATACAAAAAAATACAAATAAACATTTAAGGGGTCGTTAAGACCGTCAAACTGAACAACTTTCACTATGGGACAATATCAAAATCGCGAAAAAAAAAATCTTATGTTCCATCATCATCATCATCATATCAGCCGATAGTCCACTGCTGGACATCCAACCATCCCCCAAAATGGGGAGATGTGCCATAATCGCCATGATGCGATGCGTTTGCGATGTTCCATACTGAACTACAGGTCTACTCGAGCATGGGACAAAAGATTTTTTTTTTCGCGATTTCTATGTTGGTCCCATAGTGAAACTAGTTCAGTTTGATGGTCTCAACAACCGACTTAAAAGTTTTAAATTTTTATTTTTACTTCTGTAACACCCTGTATACGGCCTTTCTTAATATGCTGACAGTTTTTTAAAGGGATGATCAGACCATCAAAGTTACAATAGTTACAATATATGTATAACTTCAAACCTACTCGACCCAAATGTATATGTAGATGATAATGAGAGCTGAAATTTTTTTCCTGATTTCGATGTTGGACCTACAGAGAAAGTTGTTCAGTTTGATGGCATATTAAGAAAAAAGTTGGCAGTCACGGGACGCCCAGCAGATGTGAAACTTCTCCCGATTTAAATTTCGAACTCCAACTTCGCACTTTCGAACTTCCGCTCCCGATTAAAACTTCCGTCACACAAAAAGGTTGCGGATCAGAATTTCAAAGCCCACCCATAAGAAGTTTCACTTCAAAAGACCCTATACATGTTTATACTATTATGTATATCAATCACACTCACACATAGATAGTAAGATAACTCTTTTTACAAGTAGTCAGCCGAGTTGAGTTGGAGCGACATAAAACACCAGGCCCAGGACAGGAAGAGGTGACGTCATCTCACGAGGGCCCTCTGTATCATCGGGGTACCTACCTTAGGACAACAACATCGACATACAACATAAAACACGGTTGGCTTGAGTATAAAACAGTAACTACTAAATATGTTCATCAAACACTAAGTAGGTACCTGCAATAAAAACAAATATTTCGATTCACACATCTGTTTTGTTACCAAGCACTGAATATTACAACAGTGCAGTTAATTAAGGCTCTCGGTAAAGCCGGCGGGCCTGGGGCGAAATGGGAAATAGCTAATTATGAAGTTGCGTACTGGGTTGCAGCTTGCTTGCTGCTAGGACCACTAGCTGGTCCTAAGTTGAGAGAGCCGGCGGTTGAACGAATAGCCATAGTTTCAGTTAAAAGAGTTATTTCCAGGTCGACGAACTAAAGTTAAGTATATAGGCTTTCTTTAGCACTACATGTCTCGTGTTAAGGTAGAAGGCCAACGATCGAGGGGAAGAATTGGACAGACCTGTAATTGTAAACGTAATAAGACCTATTGTGTAAGTTTCCCATTATATCGTTTACAAAATCGAAAACGTATTATGACTGTACTATATTTACTTAGACTGTATTATTCTGTGATCATCATTGTCCTCTGTCTGAAATTAATGAATTAAATGTTAAGATTTAGGTAATAATTAAAATGTTTTAATTTTAATGTTTTCTCATCTTTAAACTTGCACCAAAGTGTAAAATCTCTAGTGCTTCTGCTATTATATGAAATTAAAATGTGGGTCTAGTTCGTTTAGTTGGCTTCCCATTAAGTTAAAAGAAGTAAGTACTTACGCTTTAGTGAACAAATTTTCTCAGAAGAAAATGTCGCAATCAATAAAAATGCGACAACATGCAGTGGACACATAACTAAAATATCTTAAATATAAATTAACGATCCTGTTTTCGAGGTGGCCAGAAAGTTTCATATTACAACCAATTTTATCCGCATGCATTTATTGATAAGTCAATTCTTTTTACTTGTTTGTGCGTTAGCACTGCATTTCCGCCAGAGTCAAGTAGTTCGTGGGAGTATCAATCTGAATTTCAAGTCTTGGTTTAGATAAAAAAAACCCAGCTGAGAAGAGATTGCCGAGCCTAGTGGAAAGCTTAAGCGTAAACTACGCGAACGCCACGTAAAAGACAACCGCTCGCGGCAAAACTTGCGACGTGAATCTCGAAAAGTACGTTAACTATCGATTGAGAATCAACAACAACTTTCACAATAATTTTAAACAGCTCCTAGCAAGACATACAGTCAATTGCAGAAACGCTCATTAGAGTTAATACTCTATTAAATCTCTTGCTAGCAATTACTACGTCAATAAGAGAAAAAGTAACAGAGAGAGGTTTAATGGAGGATTAATTTTAATGAGCGTTTCTGGAACTGAGGGATTGACAATTAGTTTTTGCAAAAGACCCTATAATAAAACCTTCTATTAAACTACAGGTAGCACGAAAATATAATATTTGACATTAAATATAATTTAAAAAAACAACTCATGACCGACTTTACGAAGGTGTAGGCGTAACATGCTACACACTGTATAATTAGTTATTTCCTTTAACGCCCCGGGCACTGGTTTATCGTAGCGAGCGCAATTAACTTCAGTGTACTGTCAGCCTTACAGTTCCGATACGATATTAACGTCAATTTGTATCTATGAGATACAAATGATAAGAATTGTTTATTGATAAATTGCTTTCTGCCCGTGTAGAATCCGTTAGTTTTCATATGAAAAATACTGCGGACCAAAAGACTAGGCCCAAAACCAGGATGAAGATGCGTCATAAATTTACCTACTTCCTTTTTCATGGGGATCGGTTCTTCTTGTTCTTGTGGTGCCATCTCCTATCGGAGGCTAGCTATTATTAGGGTTATTTGGACCCTGGAGACTGCTGCCAGGAACAGTTAGGTGGTGTCCATATGGGGATCGGTTGGACTAACATAACCTCAGGGTTAAAAGCCCCCATATACATTTTTTTTTGTAGCCTATTTCATCCCACTGCTGGGCAAAGGCCTCTCCCCTGCTCTTCCACTCGTTCCTGTTGTGGGCAACCTCTGGTCATTGGTCGTCAAATTTGTCCAGGTCATCACGCCACCTCTTCCTCGGTCGACCTGGATGCCGCCGACCGTTTTCGGGCATCCAGGGCATGATGATTTTTGCCCATCTCTCAGGAAGCATCCGAATATCCTGAAATAAGTAATGAACGAAAAGCAAAAAAAAAAAACTGAACAAACAATGAAGCCTAGTCGCACATTAATATCATTACGTTGGGATTTTATAGTGTGCCGACCATATCGATATGAACACTCTACTTGTTATATGATATTTCTTCGTAACGATAGTCATCTAGTTGGTCCAAGTAGGCAGAACTGTCAGATGAAATCTGTCAGATTGTTGAAGTCCACAATGTATTGGGGCAAAAGATGATTCTTAAGTTTAGAGCTTAGATAAATGATTGGTCATTGCTTTATCTTAGGTTTAGAGTTTAAATCCAGTGATATTAGTTACATCCTTATATCAATACGAGCGTTAACCCGCGACTTCGTTCGCACAAATTATATACCAGATTTTAAGTCAGATCATAAGCTATCAAACAAAAAAAGTTTCATCAAAATCGGTTCAGTAGTTTTTGCGTGATACTCGTTCAAACAAACAAACAAACAAACAGACAGACAAAAAATCCAAAAATTGATGAAATGGAATCAGGGACACCTAAAAACCATATCGTAACTTTTTTTTTGTTAATATCTTCAATGTATAGACAAACTTCCTGTTACAGTTTTATAATAGTATAGATAGATTAAATTATATTTGCGAAAGTTTATTTCATGTGTAAAAGAAAAACCAGCTCGATGACATAATGGAGCTACTGTATTGGAACGATCTGTGAAGATAAACAACATCGATGTCTCTTTGGATAGGTGATCCTGTTAGTGGTATTTTATCTCGACCGGATCTGTACTTCGGAAAAGAACGTTATCGCAGGTCCGGGGCTATTGAGGCTTGTAAACACTCTGACAGCTAGTTGAACATTAACTTGTTTTCATCGATGTGCACTGGGCTCGTGTGTGCAGCCTAATACCTAAGGGCGAACTGGAGAGAGAGAGGAGGCTTACCCCCTGCAGTGTGACGTATATAGGCTGATGATGATGAATATAATAAGCTAATCGATAAATAATAACACTGGTTTAGGACGGCATCTCTTTTAGCATCACATGGCCGTACCCTACAGCTTCCAAACTTTCTAAAACAAAAAAAAAATCGAACAAACCGTCTTACACAAAACATAAACAACGCTGTATAACTAGACAAGCCTTTGAGTGCTGTTGCAGTGTAAATGTCACTCTATATGATAATCAGCGTCGTGGAGGCTTCGGAGAAAGACACGACGGCGTTATGGAGCGTACCGAGGGAAAATTTTATACTCCAGAATGTGCATTAATGAAGAGGAAAAAAGATGGTTTTTAAAGTACTCTGTAAGGGGAGATCGTCTTGAAAATGTTGAAAATGTAATTCTGAAATTGTATTTTAAGGCCTTAACAGATAATGATAATGATATTAATGGTGTTACTTCTAGTCAATTTCCACTACAGCAACTGCTTCGTAATAAAATCAGTCGGTTAGTTGCATAAGTGAGTTCGCTAAACACAGACCGCCGCCCTCTCGTCCTTCTCTTCTAAATCGTTTGGAACCTAAAACCTCTACGATCAGAGAAATTTCATGCAGTTGCTCTTAGTGGACTCGGAGTGGACGTCAGAAGGTTTACTAGGATTTTCGATTTTAGATTCATCGTGAACGTTTTCATTAAAATGTCAACCTCTATTCTAATGAAGTTCCGTCAAAAACGAATACCGATATTGAAAATCTAAAGTCCAAAAAGGGGTCAGAGGAGTTGGTGATGCATGATTTAGTCGATTATATGAATGGTGAGATAAACTAGTATTGTCAGTACCTCGGGACATGAGTGAAGTTAAAAATACCAACTTTCTAGATTGTTCTGCAGGTAGAAATTTTGGGAAAAGGAATGCCTGGTAGAAGAAGATCTTTTTGGCTTAAGAACCTGTGTAAATGGTTCGATATGAATACCTCACTGTTCAGGGCTGCAGTCTGCAGGATTCGAATAGCCCTAATGATAGCCGACCTCCGATAAGAGATGGCACCACAAGTAGAAGTGCTGAGTTTGAGTGTAAATTAGGGAATCTATCTTTCAGTACCTACCTTTATTTTATTTTGTTGTTCCTTTTGCAACATTCTCTAGGAAAGGATTTTGTTAACATTCAAGTAGTTAGTACGTAGATAAAATGTTAGAGGCTGTATTCCCTTTAACTTTTAATCTACTACAAGGTAGAAAATAAATAAAGTAGCGAAGAAATTTACAAAGAGTCACAATTTAAACTATCTCAAACAACGAAACTATTAACGGACATTGTTTTATAGCGACTTCACTGATTTCATTTTGTAAGCGGATTCTTTTTGTCGGGGTCGGCAAAGCGTAAAATTGGGAAGCAAACATGTTCGAGTCGTCTTTGTTCCCAGTGGGATTGTGTCTTAAGACTATTCCTTTTACTTCCTTTTTAAGAAGTCCACTCACGTCTTGTACAAAAGCTGGTAATGTCATCAGTATTGGAAACTATTTTTTAGGGACGAGAACTATCTGTAAGAGCTCTGTTGGACTGATCCCGTGAGAGCTGAAAAGTTTCGGTTTAAGTACAAAACTATCCAAAAAATTCAGTGCGAGATTCCGTCCCTGGATTTGGTCTATTAGGACAACCATAAAATTGATAAAAATTAAACTTTCTCAATGAAAATCTTAAAAGATGGTTGGTATATAGTTGTCGCAAAGTTTCTGACAACCTCAAAAGATAAGGTCGACTCCGTACGTACAGACAACTGAAATTATTACTTGAAAACTTTAAATAATCATAACTTTTGACTATGTGAGCCGATTACAATGAAATTAAAACTAAATGTGAATCCAAACTATGGCCTATTCTTTTGTGAAAACCCCACCCTGACCGGTTTAGTAATTTTTAATTGTTGCGTGCACAAAAACAAACTGACGAAAATTTCATACATTCTATTACGTACTAGGTACCAACATTCTTTGCTAATATTTTCAACGAACATATTTTATTTTATGTACAGATAAGCAAACGGGGCTCAGTACTTTGCATTACTCTAGTAAGTCGAAACAGATTAAGGAATTTAACTTCTTGGAGAGTATTAGTCAGTTCAAGGACTGAATGGGCTACGTTGGGCAAGTCGTTATATAAAATTGCACTTGCCACTTTTTAATCCACACCTTTTGCGTAAGTTGGCGTCTCCACATGGAATTGTGATTGCCCTAGTTGTCACCTTGTTAATGCACCATGTTATATAGCATAAAAGACCATAACAATACTCATTTTCTCTTAATTATGACATAACAAAGTCTTGGAACATGTTCAAGCTACGGTTGGAACAGAATGAACGCTACAATGCACCCGTGCTTGTCACAACTTTAATAATGTGTTTAGAAGTTACAATTTTGAACCTTACGGACTTCATACAAGTGTGTAAACAAAAGAATATGTAAGGTAGTAATGTATAATCCGAAAGAAACGTTGACATTGAGCCTCGAGCGACCGTTCGTTTGGAAGAAAATTGTGAGAACAAATTAGGTCTCTCGAAAGTCCGCACTGTAATAAGAATAGCTCGAAAATGAAATGTTGGAAGGAACGGTTTTATTTCAATTTCGAGAGTTCCTTTTTAGTCCGGATGCGGAAATTAATTCGCTTGTTTTTGGACTTAATTTATGGGACTGGTATAATCTAATTTTTAGTAATGGCATACCGCGCAACAAGAGTTAGCAAAAGCGATATTATTCGAAGTTTTATGTAATTTGACATCACGGTCATTAGGAATTATTAAAAACTCCTCCTTTTTTGAAGTCGGTTAAAAAGCGGGTTAGTTTCCTTTTAGTATTAGATTAGACAGATCAATTAAATTATGAGTTCTTGGTATAATAAAATGAACCCTTATGGTATCACCTATGTGTCGGACTCAGTGTATTATCTTGGTAACCGTTAAAGTAATCAACATAAAATTTAACTCAATCAAATCAAAGGCAATCTGAAAGTGAAAATTCACCGGTTCTGTATGGTCTTTTAAAAACATGGCTGACATTTTAATGCCAAAATTTATTTAATTAAAAGAATATTAAATTAGAGTCCAATATGATATGATTGATTTGCAATTTGAAACATAACATTTCCTTTTTCCAATATTGACTATACTTTTATCGTAAAAAGCTTCATGATAAATAAATATGAAATAGAAACGATAAAAGTCGACAGCGCAATCGTAAAATGCCAATTGAAGGCACTAAAAACGAACTATGTTTTTAGTACAAAATGTTACTTTAAAATATGCACTACGAACGAAATAGAAAAAGCGCTAGTTAAAAGGAATTTAATATGTCTCCCTGATAGACCGAGTTCCAAAGGAAAGTATGAACAAAATCCATTAGCTGGATCCCAACGGAGGCCAGAGCAGCCTTCCGTTTCGGAAATTACATTAAAAAGCAATACTTCCCTCTCAATAACTACGGAGTGGAATAAAAAATGCAGGCAAAATGTATTTTCTTGTAGCGAGCTCCTTTGCTGAACTTTGTGAAAGGATACAAGATTGAATAAGGATCGAAGACTGTTGATAAACACAATCTTGAAGGGATACATGGGCTAAGAGTGTAAAGAAAGAGCGTGGCACGAAATTCGTTAGAACTACGTGATTGCTGTATTGATTTGTGATAGTGAATATCTGGTGGATACATAAATGATTAATTGTTTATTCGAAAGATCCATAAAATAGTGACATTAAACATAAATCTGTACAGAATCAAAACCAAAATTCGCGTTTTATAACCAAAAGATGAACAAGATTAGTGGATGCCAAAAGTTTTGTGACAAAAGGGTCGTTTAGAATATGTTGTAAATTTTTGACTGTGCGCACAGCGACACTTATTTTGGTTTTGTATAGCTTGATGTGTCGCCGTGTGTACATCCTTTAGGGTAAGGCATGTTCCAAATTTTGTAATAATCGTTATGTTAATGTTTAGAGTATTGTAGGTAATTATGGGTAAACCCATAAATTAATTACATTAAATTGTGGTACATATTTTGATTATAAAGTTTAAAATATGTCAATGATATCTAGATTGTTTACTTACGAACTTATTATAAAGGAAATTAAAAACAAAAACAGTATTATGTGTCTGTATAATTGACACAAAAAATAAAAAAACAATGCATATAAACATTTTTATACTTATTGATTGTTTTGTTTTAAATAGAATATTATTATTTACACCTAAGGTTTCTACAAAAAATATCCTATGAATGAATATCGATTCGATGCTTATTTCTGCAATGGCATTTTAACGACGTCAAGTCACGTTGGTTTGCTGACAACCAAACTTAGTTAACCAACCAGCTAACCAAAGTTAGCTGAATATGGACTGTTCTTTTCTAGACATTTTTTGAGCGCTGCTACTGACACGAAATCTAGTTCTATTATTGTTTTCCGAGGGATAAATGAATATTAGCATGATAATAAGCTGAAGACTGATGACTATTATACTACGACTATAACATAACATAAATATATTACACTGACATACACTCTCTCTCTCGCCAATGACATTCTAATATCTGACACAAGAATGTGAATTAGGACAAGAGATATAAAACTTAAGAAATATAGTTAATGTATTCATTTATTTCCGGAAAGGCAGGCAGGATCTATATGGTCTTACTTCATATACCTATCTGCTGCTTCAATTATGTATTATTATTATTATATAACAACCTTACGATAAATCGGCTTAAATACGTCATTAACATTATCTATCTGACTCTAATTAGGTCTAAGCCTTTTTTTAAATTCTTATGTCCCTTGGACTTTACATTTTCATTTCAGCACTGTTACCACAGTTTCAAACCATTTTTAAGACTCATCTTTATACACCATCATCTTTTCATGTGTCATCCTTATTTTTTCTTCCTTTATAATTTAATAGCTGTAAAGTAGCTCAGTAGCCTGTTGTGGTAGTCGTCGACTTCGAGACCTTCAAAGTCTATGTTCCTGCCGCTCACCTGAAGAGTTTCTTGGTCCCTGATGTCTGTCATATTGGAGTCCAATCGAACGGGACATAAGTGCTTAGACTTTTAAGGGTAGCGATGACAAAAATCCTAGTGTGTTTAATTTGGACTGTACCAATATCTTTGTTCGGTCCTGTATTTTCCCGCATGTTCCAGAAGGGGGATTATTAAGTTAGTTTATTTTTGTCATCATCATCATCTTATACAGGGTGAAATTGATATCATTAGCATCCTTTTAAACGAAGAGTTTACCAATCAAACTGAACAACTTTCACTATGCAAGCAAAACGACGTCTTCGACCCCATCTTCGTCCTGAGGACTAGATTGAGGTCAAGAGCAAACACATAAGTAAAAAAAAACGATCTGAGCAAAAAAATAATCAGCTGTTCCATACTAAACTGCTATGCCTACTCGACTCAAATTTATGCAACACCTGATTATTTTTTTGCTCCGATCTGTTTGCTCCCATAGTGAAAGTTGTTCAGTTTGATGGGTAGACTCTTAGTTTATGATATCAATTTCACCCTGTATAAGAGCTATGCTCTTGTCGGCGGAGTATTCCAATTCTGTCTCTTTTCTGCTTGTCTTGAGTTCTTGATACGACACGACATCAACTATTTCCATCACTTGGGCTAGATAACTCTGTCTAGGTCTTCCTCTGCCTCTCTTCCCCTCTATCTTCTCTTCCGTTCGTATATATTTCGTTGTTGTGTTCGGTGTAAATAAATACTATTTGATTTTATTACTTTGAGAAGAAAGCCTGATATAAAAGCAAAAACTATATAGGATAAATCAAGGACAAAAGAATTACTTGGATTTGTCTCTCTGTAATAGAATGTGACGCGGTACCGATATACAATATGTTATTCTGAAAGTAAGTCAAATCCTATATCACAGTTCTTTGTTGTGAGCGTTTAAGTAGGAAGAGATGTGTGCGACAGCGCGTAAAATTAAGAAACAAAACGCGGATCCACTTTGTTAAGGATTGAGAAGAAAGGATTTGAGTGATCGGATATGATTATGTTATTGTAGTGAGTAGATAATAATAATGTAAGACAAGGATGTGGCGAACGTTACTTATCTGTGGTATATTCGTTTCAAGACCGGTAGTGCTCTATACTGGATCTTAATAAAGTTAATATTTCAAAAATGGCAAATATTTCTATAAGCTATTCATAAAAGCATCCAACCAAAATAGACCAAATCAAATGTTATAAAAATTCTAGAGATGAAAATGTTTTCCAAGTTTTGCGTTCGATTGTTAATTTCTGTTTTTGATTTTCTTCGAATTTTTTTTACGAAGGCCAACGCTTTCTTCCTACTGATTAATACCATAACATTAACACTCGGCAATTTCAGTGAACTTAGTACGCTCATTCTTAAAAAGAATTCATATTACTTTATTATTACTTGGTGTGAGTAGACATCTTTCCGAGGCTGACTGTTCTTGGTTTTTGACCATCATAACCTTTTATGCTTGCAATTTTAACATAACATAAAAAATATTCTTTATTTAAACACACCAAAAACATACAGCAACAAAAACAGATATAAAAAAAGAATGTAAGGGTACAAATGGCAGTCTTATCACTAAAAGCGATTTCTTCCAGACAACAGACTTTTAGTTTGAAGAAGAAGAAATAAACAATACAAATTATACTGGGTCTAAAATTATATACGTTATAATAATATCGAAGAGAGTGCTTGTGACCATCAAACTAAACAAGTTTCACTATAGAACCAATATCGAAATCGCGGGAAAAAAAATCAGCTGACCGAGCTTTGAGTCGAGTCGGTACTGCAGTTTTGAATGAAACAGCTGTATTTTTTTCGCGATCGCGATGTTGGCTCCATAGTGAAAGTTGTTCAGTTTGATGGTCTGAAGCACGCCCTTAAGAATTACCAGGGTATTTAGTTACACCCGGTACACCCTGTATAGGTACTACATTTCAATGAGCAGTAAGAACTTACATTACAATGGAACAATAAATTACTTGTCCTCATGGATTTTTTTAAACTTTATCTAATAATTTCAGAATAAATAAAGAGTAACGCATCCAAATTTCGTACCCAAAGGCCTGAGGAAAATCTTCATACGAAGGAAGTCAAAAGGAGGTTCTTCCAATATTGGTCCCTTTGAGTTTATTGAATTTGAAATAACTTCTTTGTCGGATTTCCAAGTGTTCTCGACATGCCTCGGTCTGTGATTGAATGCTTGAATAAAGAATTTCTTTTGGAAAAGGAAATTAGCTTATCTTAATTAGGCGAATTTTATAATTCAGTTGGGTTTACGACAATATCTACCGGCGGCGTTGCTCATAATGGCTAGTTAACAGCACTTCTACTAACCCACTCTGCTACTACATGCTACTACTACATGCATCTAGGTACGTTAGTAGTAAAAATTTAATACTTTACGCTCAACGGATCAGTTTAGCCGTTCAGCGAGGAAACGCAGCCAGCATCTTGGGTACCCTCCCGCGCGGTCCAAACCTGCACTATATTTTAGGTTAAGTTAGTTTTATTTTCTCAATATTTTTATTTATTTTTAATGTACATACTTACCTTCCTTTATTTGTTTTTAATATAAAACTATTATGTCATACTTTACTTATGTTTTCTGTTTCCGTAAACCGCAGCGTCTGTTCGATCAAGGTATGTATTCAAATACTATTGAAACTATAGCTAAAAGGAATCCATTTATCTTGAATTATAATATCTAAATTATAATGGTTTTAACCACATGACACCGCGAGAGGTCTGAGGTTTCAGAATATCTCTGACTACCCGCTCGGGGAATATAGTCCGGAGCATATGAATATGCATAATATGCATATGCTTATGCATTAACCACATAGCTTTTATCCAATTTCGTATCAACATCGTCTCTTTAGATGACGTTTTTAACAGACAAAACACTACACGCATATCCAAATAGTTACTTATCCCAATCATGGTAAAAATCTACAAATTGATTCCTCAAAAATATTGTTGCCACTAAAGAGTCCAAGCACATACATTACATAATGAAATGAACTAAGCTAGTAAATTATTTACTAGAATTAAACAACAGACTGAACAATACCTAAGTTAAATATTCGACAAGATCGAGCCGCTAAAGACTGGCTCAAAGAGATAATCGGTACGGCTCCAAGCAGACGGTGAGCAATTTACTGTCTGTCCCAATTAAGAAGCACCATATCAAATCTCTTATGTCTTCACAATAAAGACGAAAATGCCTTTATTCTTGGGACCTTTTAAGTTAGACGAACATTAGTGTGGATTAAACCCCAGTTCCTTGCAGCTCGCCCCAAAGTGAATAATGCAATCGGATTTATTTGTACTGAGAAGTTTGTTGGTCTAATCGAATAATGGATGTTGAGGGATGTCGAGACACAAAGGTGAGTTGCTAGACTTGCCTATTAGATGCTAAAATTGGTCTGTCTGTTACGTGAAATTAATTACTAGATAGCTGGTTTTTCTGGTTGTATAGACAGTAGTGCTTCTCCAAAAATACTGATTAAATAATCTGCAACAGATGTAAAGGCCTATGATGATGAGACAGGTTTAGGATAGATGTGAGAGAGGTTGCGGAACGTTTTCGTTCCAATGTCAAATCTATTACAATGAAGTTCGAACCGAAACGGTCGCGATATATCAAAAATCGAAAGTCCGGGTACAGGGCCAGATCTGTCAAAAAACTTATGGATCGGTCATAAGCGCTGCGCGGGAAAAGCCTCTATCCTGTGTCCAAGCTACGAATAAAATACGCAAGGTAAAAAATACTGTCTGGTTATGTTGTTTCTATAATTGACTTGAGTATTTACCAAAAGAAAAACATACTTTTTAGTAAGCATTGATATGAAATAAAACAAAAATCGAGACTTTGTGACGTTTTTTTACTAAATTATAAATTGAAAATTTCCTCATAAAAATACAATAGACTTCACACGTGTCACTTTTAAGGGCCAGTCATGCAATTAGTGAGTGATTTCACAGCGGCGCGCAGTGTCACGATAATATTATTTTTCACATTGACACGAATCCGACGTGTCCAGCTCCGGCTTATAAAAATGACGGGGTTGGACCTATATCGGACTTCGGAGTCAATTAAAAAATAATTTTATAATATCTTGCATTATAAATAGTACCTACAATCAGGCATAAGCACAACTATTGTGCCTATATTTATCGACTATATTTCCGATTATATTTCAGAGGTAGGTATTATTTTATAAATACTTGTAGATGCTATAATATTATGAAAAGTTATAAAAACCAGCCATAGCGAACATTTATTGGATTTATTTTCGAATGGTGCAACAAACAAACAACTACCCAGGTTATTAACTAATTGAACACTTCTAACGAACGCTATAAAAAATAAAAATAAAATATCGTAACTATGTTCTTTAAAAAATTTATATACTTTCTACGCTGCTATTTGTATTTTCTGCGGTCAATTGACCTGGTTAAATTGAAGATCTTTTTTAAATTTTTATAAACAAATTTGATTTATTTTGGAGCAAAATGTTTGTATCTTTAAGTAACTAACAGTTTATTTATTTAACCTTTCCCATCACACTATTACTTGGTGGTTAAATATCTCAGCACCTTAGATTTAAACCGATTCAAAAAGTTGTGAAAAATGTCCAATACGTTGAAATCAGCAGTAGTAAATATCTAACTTACTATAGAGATATGCATCTTTCTAATGCTGATTTGAACGTGTGACTTTCAAAAAACGCGACCTAATACTGTTTATCCCACGAATTTCGAAGAATCTATTTTGTCACGCATATGGTTTGTAGGTATATTTACCTAATATTCTGATTGAGAGGAAAAGAGTTTATGAAAAAAACGGTTCTAAATTAAGTAAATCTTCAAAAATATCGTGAAAACGACGGGGTAAGCGAACAAAGGCGCAAATCAAAATATAAAGTTTGTTTTTTCATAAGTAGATTTAGTACGAATTCGCGTGGACACAAAGGGATTTCCTCAAAGGACAAAAGAAATGGAATAAAATGAAGGACATTGTCGTTCAAGCAAAATTTTTTGCTTTAAATTTATTCCTCGAAATGCGGAAGTCTTTGTAGTATTGTGCAATTTTGGAATTCGCAATCAAAACGATTTTTATTCAAAGTATTCGAGTGTGAGCCGGTTGGAAGACATTTACGCTTTTTTAACCTACCTGTTCTTACAAACTCAGCTACACTTCTGTTCCGTGCAATATGCTGCCACTACCCGCAGTAGGCACCCATCCATGATATACCGACTCTGACTCCCACAGGCCACATATAACACTTAAAGTTTTTTTAAATTTAAATGATCCACACCTTCTCAGGGGCAGGGAGCATCGACTACTTATAACTGGGGGCTCAAAGCGCCCGCCCGGACAGGTCAACCGAACATATTCCGTAACCGAACCACTGAAAACACTGAATCGACCGGATTAAAGACACCCAGAAGGAGGTTGAACCTCAGCTTAGGGCGTTGCTGGGACTACCCTGAGGATTGAGATGCGAGGATCGGTGAGAAGTTGCCAGGGACATCTCTAGAAGCATGTAGCAAACATGAAAAGACCTGTACCGTTCGAGATTTCCTTCTCGCCTACATTAGCTATCAGAATTTTGGAGAACAGCAAGTACCTATACTTTGACTACATTAAGGCAGGCCTCCGTCACATGACTGTATAGCCCAGTCATTTTACGGTTTGAGCCGGGACTAATTAATAATTGACATTTTTTTAGGAAAAGTATTTAGTATTTGCCGTGAGGTGTCGGCTATGAATAGCACCATCCCATTTCCTCCCGTGGGTAAAAGGAGACTAAGGGATCTACTGAAGGATGGGCAGCAGCATCCTCTGAGTACACACATTGATTCGATCCAACTGCGATCGCCAACCCGCCTGCCAAGCGTGGCGATTATGGCAAATCACAATTTTGGGGGAGGCTTATGTCCAGCAATGGACGTTTAATGGCTAATATGATGATGATGATGATTTAAGAGCCAATTTGAGCATCAAAATGTACCAAAAATAAAAAAAATATCACGTCTGCAACAGCCCCAAATTTTAAATTTAGTATTTAGTAAAGTTCTAAAAAAACGAATGGCAATTTTTTTTTGCAAGCTTTTAAGCCTTTACCATTATACATACTTCAAACATGGTGTTAATATTTTTAACTACTGAGGAGGCTTTAAAAATACATTAGTATTTTCTATTAAATATCTCATAATTTAAATTTAAATGTCTATTTCATTGCTCGAAAATAATTTATATTGATAAATCTAATTAAAATGAGTGCATTGGCATTAATATTATTAATTTAAAATCTTCTGGTAGATAAAATTTTGATTTTTATGTTGCGTAGCGAAATTAATGTTTTCAGATAGTCTTTTTGTCACTAAATGGTGCCGGTTACAGTTTAACAGTCCAATTCATAATTACTTCCCACCCCTCCTAACAAAACTCCGTAAAATGACTGGGCTAGGCACCGGGCGGGCGGGCGGCCGTGTGGTACACACGGCGACATATCGAGCTATACAAAACCAAAATAAGCTGGCCGCGCGTAGTTCGAGTAACGTATAACGTCGCGCGGCATGCTTATGTTGGTTTTGTATAGCTTGATGTGTCGCCGCGTGTACAAATCAAGCAAGCGCTTGCTTTTTTTTTGGCCACTTGCGTCAGACATCAACTTCGAAAACGTCACGCGCAGTATCTTATTCAAGCTACATTTTTGCTCGTACCGTTTGGCAGTGGTACCTAATTAAAGTGGGGGAATTTATCGTTTTCTCTAGGTACTTTGTTTTTGCGATTAAAAGAGTAGGGTAAATAAAAATAGAAAGGAAACATTTTTAGATCTAAAAATAAACTTTTTTTTCTTGAATTCCACAAATAACTAAACAAGTGCTGGGCTACAAAAAGAGAACCTTTCAAACAATGTCTTTGTAAACATTCTACCTAAATGCCCATTACGTAGCATGTTCAAACGAAGGTTTTCTATATTTTCTTTTCTAAAAGCAGACGTTCACCTTATGCGTACAGAAGGTAACACAAGTTTTACATCACTGTTACCGCCAATCAAAAACGTCAAATACAAAAAATGTATATTGGTAGAATTTTTTATTTATTCTTCAATTTTTTTTCAAATGTGTTATACCGTATTCGAGGCAGACCCCGGAAAAGGTGGCGCGATGGCAATTGGATGCCTATTGCAACGAATGGAGGGATACCGCATTGGATAGAGATATGTGGAAGAGTATAGGGGAGACCTTGGCCCAACAGTGGGACGAAGTAGGTTAAAAAAATTTAAACAATAAATTCTTGATGGTTTGACTTACAGAGTGCTATTTTTGCGAATTAGGTATGACGAAATTTTATTCATATTCATACACGCAAAAACGTAAATGACGTAATGTGTTTTAATTCAACATAAATAAAAAAATATATATATATTTAAGCTCAGGCTGCCTTTTGTACCCTTCTTGTTCGTATATATTGTTTTTTTTTTGTATTTTTTATTTATTCAAATTTTTTTTTTATTTCGATGTGCTAATAAATAATATTTTTTATCTTATCTCATGCTGAACCGTCGCTAGGTAAATTGCTCAGCTACCAACTTTTTATCTTTTTAAGCCTTCCAGTTCAAGCCTATATGAAGTCTCGGAATAGAGAGAAGCATCGTGTTGGCTGGTGGGGCTGGTGGCCTTTCGGCTACAAAATCATTTCCAAAAAAGCTCCTTACCCCTTTACCCCTTAGTCTCCTCGTACGACTGCATCGGAAGAGATTGGATGGTCTATTCTTCGTAGAATAGTTACAAATATTTATGTGAAAAGTATTCATTTACTTTTCATACAGTAATGCATTTTTGCATCGTCCGTCCGTTCCATTCGAACTTGGCTGCTAAACGACCGAGCGCTCATCTCATATGTTTATCAACCACTGTGGTGGACTGTACGAAGGCCGTGGGGTACCTGGGTTGTTAGCGGATAGATTTAACAAGGCTGACCCTTGTCATGTCCACAATATTGTGTCGCTGGACAGACCACCCTAATTTCATGCGGAAAAATTGCGAAAGAATGCTGAGAATATTTACGGATGTACTCGTAGGTTGGTTTGAATGTATTTCTGCTCTGTCTTTTTTTTAAGAAATAAAAGATAACTCAACCGGAATTAATATTGATATCAATGAAACACAAAACAGGCTGGCGTTATTAAAACGTGGAAGCACCTATTTAATATTCATTCACCATTAAAAAGGTAGTTATTATAGGTTAAATAGGTGCTTCCACGTTTTAATAATGCCTGTTTTCCTTTGAGGTAGGCAGTGACCACATATCGCCAACCTGCTACGATCCCTACACATATTTTTAACTGAATTAGTTACTTCATACATACTCGTCATTCTTGCAATAAATAGATTTTTCATAATCACACTTTTAAAAAAAATAATTTTTGCAATTTAAGCTTTGGTCCAAAAGTTGGTCAGTTTGATGGTTCTAAGATACAACAACCCCCTGAAAAGGAAAGTGATAAAAAATCTCCTAGTGTATGTATTATAGAGTCTTTTTTTGCAGACGAATTTTTAAGGGAACGTTCAGACAATCAAAATGAAGAACTTTCACTAAGGAACTTACATCGAAAACGAAAAAAAAAACCATCTTTCCTATACATTTGGGTCGAACAGTTTTGTTTTGTAGGGAACAGTAGATTTTTTCTCGATTTCAATGTTAGACGTAGAGAAGGTTTTTTTTTATTCTTTTGTTTTTTTTTTGAGCATTTAACCCTAAGGTTACGTCAGCCCGTAGAGAAAGTTGATAATTAATAAATAAATATCTTGAACATTGTCACAACAGTTTTCTAGTCCCATTTAAAGTACCAGAATCTAGCCTGGAGTTGTATTATGATGACGAGACAACGATATAGAATACAATTATATAGATACAAATAATCCATGACTTGGGTAGATACAAATATCATACAAAAAGTTGTTTAGTTTGATAGTCTACTCATCACCCCTTTAAAAACCATCAGCATACTAATAACCTTTAGATATATATAATATATATATGTATACATAATTATATTAACGTCCATTTAAATATCTAGTTTTTATCATTTGTGCTGTACACATTTTGTCTGCCTCAAACTTTAGAACTGTCTCTGTTGCGGGTTTGGTGGAAGAAATCTCTTTAGAGATAAGCTCGCTCTTTGTACGTGTCTACTTTATTTGTTTTTTCTGTAATGTTATGTGTTCAATAAAGTGTTAAATAAATAAAAACCCTTTAATAGATTATTTTGACCTACGGTTTTAAAGTTTTCCGTTCTTTTCTTATCACCATAATCCTTTTTAACCAGTAAACAATATTAACCGGCATTCGCTTGGAGAATAGAAGGAACGAACCACGTCATCTTATAACAAGTTTATCAATTCTGACCACGTACCATTCCCGCCGGCGGCGCGGGCGCGCAGAGTGCCAGAAGTATGCATTTAATGAAAATAATCCAACTCTACTAATGACGTAGACTTACGTGATGGACTTCTATTCTTGGTTTGTTGTGCTAAACTTTAGTGAAATATTGTTGAGTTTCTTAAACATCATCATCAGCCAATATTCCCCACTGCACGGCACAGGCCTTAGAGAGGCCGGGCGAGATGTCTGGGCGATAGTGTACCTGTATACCACGCGTGCCCAACGCAGCGAAGACTTCGCATCAGAATTTTCTTCCGGGTATGCAGGTTTCCTCATGATGCTTTCCTTCGCCGTTTGTGATCACTTAGTTTTACCTACATAAGTGAGAAAAACTCATTGGTACACATACCATATGTTCTAGTAAAAGAATAAAAAAGACTAAAAATATAAAAAAAGGCGTCTGATTTGTTTTTTATTTGGGTTTTACATCTATCTTGATTTGAAACATGAGTTCTAAAATAACTCACGTATTTTATTACCTGTGTATACTCCTACTATGGTCCTTACCATATCTGTAAGCCTAAAAGAAGACAAAACAACGACTAATTCCACTGAAATTTTCATTTTGTTTTTTTATAACACCGACCCGTTCTTTGTTATATTTCCTCTACCCTAAGGTTGTCTGGAAGAAATCGCTTTTTAGCGATAAGACCGCCTTATTTGTACCATATTCAGTTTATTTTTCCTATTGTGCATTGTATTTTCTTTTGGTGTAAATAAAGTATATTTCATTCATTCATTCATTTCATTTCATTCATTCATTCAAACATAATTGTATTTTAATCATTCACTCTGACATTGAAAAATCACACAATAACAATTTATTAATCACCGTTCCTTTTTAGATAATATCAATTAATCCTCCTTAATTATGTTTACTGACTAATTTATCTTATTCAAGCGGACAGAATTATCTTTTCAGTAATTAACTGCACAAAGAAACCGGCTGCAGCGAAAAAGATGTAATTATGCAAGCCAATGCACTAGTACCAGATAAGTGCCAATTTAGTAGAGATTAAGTCGTAATGCTTAAGGACTACCACGGAGTGTAGTGTGACCATGCTTTTAGTTAGTCTTTTTTGCAATCAAGGTTTAGTAAACACCTACAATTTAGTTTAAAGATAACAATGACATTCTATACAAGGAGGACTTCGCATCAGTGCGCTAAGTTATGCCCAGTTATTTTACATTACTGCTTTATAACCGAATACATTTAAAAGATTTCAAAGGACTGGAATGTCAGCGGCAATGTATGACAGCTAGACATAACTGATGCATTCAAAGGTGACATTAGAGACATGTGCTATGTTTAGGCTTTGTTATTGTATGACATGATGACTCTATGGTTATAAAAACTAATTGAACGACTCAAAGAAGATTGAAAGGTTTAATTTGAAGAGAGACTGTGGGTGTAAGACTAGCCAGATATCACGAATGTTCAGTATTTAGAAAGTCATCATCGTCATTACCCGTCGATGTTGATGGACGTCCATTGCTGGACATAGGCCGCCCCCAAGGATCGCCACAACGATCGGTCCAGGTGTGCACTTCACTAAGCGTCACAACGCCGTCAAATACATCGAAAAGCTCACAAATGTAACATCCTACTAGCATCCTACAGATCGTCGAAGTTTTTAAATGAGTTTGACACATGATATAACCATAGCGAATACCGAATTGTCAGCTCGCCTATGTGTCAACGATGAATTTAAGGTTGTGAATTGCATTGCTGCGCTGCTCTCATCCAACGGGTTCCCGCCACCTTCATCAGATCGTCGGGTCTACCCACGCTGCGCTTTCCGGTATGCGGTCGTCACTCAAGAACTCGTCGGCCCCATCGATTGGTCATCGGTTCTGCGAGCTATGTGCATTAGAAAGTGTTTTTCCTAAAATCATCTGCAATAGCCGATAATGATTACAATATGTACAAAAATCCACAAAATAAACGATTCCTTAAAAGTGCTAAAATTTCCCGCTTACATCCCGCTTTTAGAAAGATTGTCTCAAGTTGTTGTAAGGTTTGGTAAGGTGTTGAGATTACTTTTTTTGCAGTTTTGTATCCGGCCTCTATTTCAAAAACCGTGGACACCAGATTGTGGTTTTGATTTTGTACTTATCCTTAGATTGTACTAAGGTAGGCTTTCATTCCGTTTGGCCACCCTAAGTCGTAATCTAACTTACAATTTACTTTATAATCCACGAAACGAGTTTATCATTTACGACCACCCATTTTGTTCGTAAGGATACTAAAATTAAATTCTGCTCTTTGCAATTTGGCTATCTCATTCAGCAAGCCTTGTTGGCTTATAACATGACTTATAGTTAGTGAAAACTAGTTTCTGTTTATCCACCTTTTAAAAATGAAGCCTCCGGTATTTTTATTTTTGGCAAATGAGTAAAAACATTCAAACTCGAAAATGGACGTGACCTATTTGTACGATAAGTAAAAATTTTTATTGTAAACAAATCACGATATACAACTTCATTTTATGCGGACGGTTTTTTAAGGGGTTGATCGGACAGTTCATCAAACTGACTAACTTTCTCTATGGTGTGCCAACATCGAAATTGCAGAGCACAATTGAGTCGAGCCGGTTTGTAGTTTTGTATGAAACAGCTGAGACCCTAGAGAATTAAAAGAAACGTTTTTACGATTTTGCTTGTAAAAAGCAGTTCATTCAGTCCCAAACTGAGATGGAATACTTATTAACATATAAATATGTATGTAAAATAGAAAGTTAATCATATAGGTAAGTACCACGTGTACGTTTAGGTATTTAATATGAAAAGGGAGTCACATATGTGCGACTGCGGGGCACCTGACCAAACCTTCACCCATGTGGAAAATGAGTGCACATTGCGCCGTTTCCCCGGTGGAGTAAAGGAACTCTATAGATTAACCCCGGCAGCGGAAGACTGCTAAAACACCTTGACCTTGAAATTTAGACCTCCCCGGATCCAAGCAGGAAGATAAAAAAATTCCATACGATATGATGATGATGATATGAAAATTGAGTAGCGTAGTTGTTCATAAAAACATACATACGTTTCATTACAGTCATAGGTATACAGCGTACAACACGAGTAATGGAAATCTTTGATATTTTTTTAGAACCATGTTTTTTTCAACAACCTACAAATACAAAGGGGTCTTCAACCTCCCCTGTAAAGATTATCCTGTATTGTAAGATATTGTCCCATTCGTTTGACACAAAAATCCGTTGCATCTACAAAGGCGGGCAATTTTCCGCTGATCCCCCCAAAATGATCGGCTATAAGGGAAACGCAGTCCCCAAACTATAAAAAATCGGCATCGAAACCTCAGAATACGGTGCATAGAGTAAGATAATGTTAAGGTTACTTCACATGTGATGTAAGGGGTTTTCTAGGGCATTACAAAAAATATTTATTCAAAAAACATTACACCTTCGGCAGCATTACACCCTTTACTACAGCGGAGATGTTGCGAGTTAGAGTATAGGCTTCGTATAAACTATTAGAAGACGTTCTTCTATGGCAAAGGCATAAATGCAAAATATCTACCTACTTAATAGCTTTTTTTTACCTGAACTACATGGCGCGACGTCACAATGTTCAATACCAGAGCCCAGAAAATTCGTAAGCTAATTTTTATTCACTACCACAGATCTGTCTTTACAACACAAACAACACATATTATCGGGTTTATAATGCTGATGAAGTAAGATGGCAATACCTGTGGCCTAAAAACAAGTAAGCAACGCTGTTGTTTTTGCTCTTCATAAACACGAAGCCAGTCTTTATTTTTTCGGCCCAACCCAAACACAAGTGTCCCAGACACTATCAGTAGCCGTCATTACAAGTAATGGCATTATTACTTAAAGTGTCTGCCTCGAAATGGCCTTTTTGCTAACTGGTGAACGAATTACATAAGGTTTGAATCGACGACATTTTTTACGAAAACCACTTGTACGGTTTGAAGGGGAATCAAAATGTTTGTCAGAAGATACCTAAATATAAATAGATTGGAATGAGATAGCCTCATTGTTTCTGCTTATAATCTTGAGGGATTTGAAGCAGGTTCTAGTGTTTAAATAGTCTCAATGATACCTAATATCTGGTAAGGGAAAATCATTACAATTTAATGGAAAAGATTAAAAATGATTATGATTATGATTATAAGATGTCTCGATGATCTTCACAGCTATAGATTTTGTTCACCTTGTAAATATTGGTTCCTCGCGGCCTCATCAAGGACATCTTGTGCCGCCAACTGCTTTGGAGGTAAAGTGGCTTTAAAATAATGCAAAGAACTTTACCATACTATTTTTCACCACTTAACGAATTCCAAACAACCTGATTCTTCTTCTAGTGGCTATCTTAGTGAAGTGATTTGCCTACCAGCATTACAGGTGTTGCCTGTAGATGAACTGTTTAAATGTATTGCTCCTGACCGATTTCGGCCACGGAGACTGCTTCAACTCTGGAAAGTCACTCAGACCTGCAAAATGTGTTTAAAAATTCATCCCAATGAAGTCCTTACAAAAAAACAGACAGGTAAGTATGTTATCCCTCTAAAACGCAAGAACCACAGAGGGCACAAACGAACACGGCGGCTCTAGCGACAAAGTGAGAAAAATATGGTTGTTCAATATTTATAGGATTTTTATTTCAGTCGTTTAGCTTCACATACACGTCGACTTACGAAGGTAGGGGACTGCGATAGGATGTTCCGTTGCTGGATGTGACTATTATGTCTAACGTTCCAAAAGCATGCTACATGTTTTTTCTTGTACGAGTCCTAAAGTGCTATTTTTGAGTCGTGAGATTCAATATCGTGTTCGAAAGATGCATTATCTTCATAGTAATTTTGAAATTCTCTACTGCTGATTTCAACGTGTGACTTTCAAAAATCACACTCTTGTACTTTTGTAGTTGGTTAGATGAGAACATAATTAAAATATTCAGTATATTTTAATGGTAATCTTAGTTTGTTTTGTATTTAGAACAAAGTTTAAAGATTTTTGTAATAATTTAATTATGTTTCTTTAGCATGATGTGGCAAAATTCGTGTCTCAATCTACTTCTTCTTCAGGTTCTTGTCGGTTAGGTACTGGAGGTTGAAACTGACAGTCAGTGCTCCATATCCATGTCTATCTCTCGACAAACAACAGCTCTTCTACGCTTTTCTTCTTCTTCTCAATCAAGATTTTAACACGTTCCGGGACAGTGACCGGCTATAGACGTGATAACAATAAAAGTTCTATTATGTCTCGTTCACTGTCCCGGAACGTGTTAACATAAGCACCAAGTATCATTGTCATTGATGTGATAAAATAAAACTTTATAATTCGTAGCTAATACTTACCTATATAATTTTTTGATTATCATCATATAAGCCGATAGACGTCCACTGCTGGACATTGGCCACCCCCAAGGATCGCCAAAATGACCGATCCTACGCTGCCCTTATGGCTGCTCTTAGCAATGAATTGTTAATTAATAAAAGGTACTAGCAAAAGTTGTAACCTACAAAGTTTTTAGGAATTCGGTCTTGGGTGCGTGACAGCTATTTGCAATTCTTGTATCATCATTACCAGATTTTTAAACTGATTGTTAGGCCGTATGTCCACCGCCACCGTCACCGGGATGTCACCGAGAAACGAGATTATGTTATATGGAATCACGTCGACGGCGCCGGCGGTCGTCCGCGGTTGACACGCAGCCACAGTAAATGTACCGCTACTTCTTCGTACGACGGCAACGTTTTTGTCCACCGCATCTCGTCACCGGGACGTCACCGAAAATAGATGACCTGCCGTCATCTGCCGTTCGGAAATCGGAATCAAAATAATCGGAAAAAGATCTTTTCCACTCTCTTTCTATCTTTGTTTCGTCTCCGTATGTTGTTTTTCTTGGCTGGTGCATTCATTTGGGCGGGCTTAGGTGGATAAATAATGCATGTGCCGCGGGGGGCCGTCGCCATCGGTATTCCGCGACGGTAGCCGATGATGTCCGAAGCCGTGGACTCGACTGTACTTTTACACGATAATTTTGTGTAGTCTGAGAGCCGATTGCAATTATCTTTTCTTCGTTAACTTTGTTTTCAATTTGGAAGTTGAACTGTATAACACTTTTGATGGACAGTGAACGGAACGTGACACAATATAAGTTTATCTTAACTATTAGTGTTTGTTATAATATTTATCTTTATGTAATTTCCAATTTTGGTAAATAAATTATATATAACTTTTATAGGCATCACTGCTTTATACGTTTAATTTGGTGTCTGCACATTTAAGTGCAATTTATGTTTTTAACGATGCCTTTGTTGAAGCCTAAATTTCTCAGTTAACAGCCTACTACAGCTACGATGCCGAAGATAAAAGTAATTTTTTTAGTTCTTTTATTTAAAGGAAAACATAATACAAAAATATTATATTTCATTGCAACATGAAATAAATACATTATTCGAATTGTCTTATTTACGATGCTTTACTTCAAGCCTTATCAGGAAAAGCGAAGCGTCCGTCTCTTGTACTATTATTTATGCTCATTTGAAGTCTTCAAGAAGCCATTTATGGGTTATTTGTAAAATATGTAGAGCAATTCAGGTTTTTAGTTGAGTTCAATTACTAATGTAGCGAGACGTTTGAATTGATATCTTTTTGTTAAAAGTCCGGAATCTCTGCAGTCTGTGGTATATTCTTTGAAGAAATTATGTTGGTCATTTTCGTTGGTTTTGTGGGATACAGTTTGAGGTGAAAGATACATTTTCTTAACCCGACATCGTTAGTGATTAGGTACTTATTGTTCCTATATTGACGTAATGAAGTGAACCAAAAAAAAGATGTTGATATTCCTCAAGTTTTAAGGAACAGTTAATTTAATTTTCGAATTTAGAGTATTGCTCCCATAGTTATTCAGTTTGATGGTCTGATCATGGTCTGATCTGAACCACACCTTTAAATGAAACTAAACTCCTAAAATATTGTACTATAAACAGCTGTTACCAAATAAATGCATTCCTAACCTGAGAACTGTATTGTATGTACACACGGCGACACATCAAGCTATACAAAACCAACATAAGCTGGCCGCGCGTGGGTTGCATAACGTATAACGTCGCGCGGCCAGCTTATGTTGGTTTTGTATAGCTTTATGTGTCGCCGTGCGTACATAATCGAGAACGAATAGTATGCAATTTTTGATTTAGTAATAGAAAATTAGATTTTTCCGTGTCGAGTTGGTTTTTGGAAGCAGAAGCATTGGCGTGGTAATAGGTACAATTAACAAAAAAACCCTGATGAGTTGTTATTAAATGCTGATAAAACTCGACTAATTAAGTATATTTTCAACATGATGAAAGACGGGAATAATATTCTTTTCCAAGTAAACACAAAGGGGGAATTAATTAATGTAGATTAGATTTCCTACTTTCGGGCCCATAGTTTGTGTCATGATGACAAGTTAATTTCCTGTCTACGAACCTAATTGTGGTCTCTGAGAGACATGTTAGGAAAATAGGTTTTTTGCATGGTAGGTACATCGTTAATTTAGCTTTTAAGCCGCGTAACCACTAGGCTACATTTGACGCGCAACACGTGATTCTCAACATGTTGGACAACGTTGCAAAACAACGCGCTTCCAACGTTGCAAAATCCTACGTCTTCTAGTGTTCTAGAAACTTTTCTTCTAAAATAGTATTATTTTGGATATTGTATTATCCTCCGCAAATGTTTTTAGTTGGCGTCATTTTACGTTTAGAGCTTTATTGCCTTGAAACTCTGGTAGTATTTTGACCACTACCTCCACAAATACTTATGAACACTGAGTCCACGCGGTGGAGTATGGCCTCCCTCTATTCTTTATTCATGAGAGGAGCTTTTGTCCTGCAGTTGAACGTGTAAAGGTTGATAAAAGGCGATGCGAGTTGTAAATATATCATGTTTCGCTAACTTTATTCTTAAAACATAAAGATTGCTGTCTGTTTTATTTCTGAACCGAAACTTGGCTAAAAGTCTCCTTGTTTCAATGCTATGTTTTATTCTAAGTCAGACCATAAAAATACCTTGCAAATCCTAGTAGTTTCCGGGAGTGTTGGCAAAATAGTCGGGTGTTGTATGTGATGGCTTAGTTGAAAGTTCTTTGGCTGTGGGAGTCTATTTTCGATAGAGTCGATAGAGATTGGAGCAAAGTTTGAAACATTGAATTGTAAGTACTAGTACTCCGTGCAGCTTGTGTTTACCAGCCTTCCTCTCCTCCGTCAATAGCACGTCCGACCTCATAGGAAGTATCCTCGGGCCCTCCCTTAAGGGTATCGGCTCCCAATACAAATTCATAGCATTCGGTGTCGAAACCCTTGGTCCGTGGGGTCCCGGCGCCCAGGCGCTTTTTAAAGATCTGGCAAAGCGCCTGGTAGACTTGACCGGGGATCCAAGGGCTGGCGCTTTCCTCGCTCAACGGATCAGTTTAGCCGTTCAGCGAGGAAACGCTGCCAGCATCTTGGGTACCCTACCGCGCGGTCTAAACCTGCACCATATTTTAGGTTAAGTTAGTTTTATTTTCTCCATATTTTTATTTATTTTTAATGTACATACTTACCTTTCTTTATTTGTCTTTAATAAAAAACTAAGTACTAGGTCAAATAAGTGGTGAAAACATTTTTATTGGAATGTCTATATTATCAGTGATCGTCTCCTCGTATCGCAGCCAATAACAATTTGTGTGAATATTTAAATGTTCATTTTGTGAAGAATTTGAAACCTTAACTGATGTTTAAAACGAAGACTGCAGGGTAACATCTAGTTCCCATTAATACAATACTTCTTGGACCTGCGTACAAATACGGAATGTGGAGTTATATACGTCGTGCCATCAAACTAAATAATTTTCACAAAGGGTCTATAATACCGGAATCGCAAAAAAACAATTCAATTGTTCCATAGAAAATGATTGCCATTTCAATGTTGGTCAAATTGGTAACGCTGCGAAAGTTGTTCAGTTCGATGGTCTGAAGTCTACCCCCTAAAGTAATATAATCGCTAGATACGCCTGGCGATTGGCTATCACAATTCGATATTATACAGGTACAGAACTCTGGTGTTAAATCAGTCTTATTAGAACTCTATCTTTCTACAATACCATATGAAACAAAACAAACTGTCATTTTGAGGATTGTGCATCATGTGCGCAACAGTCACTGTCGGATATCGCTTGGGATTATCGAGTGTTTGGTCAATAAGTCCCCTAGTTCCCGACGGGGTCCACTTTCATACTGTTCGCTATTTACTGCCGGCGTCTCGGGTCTCGCAAATCGATATCGCCCGTCGCAGATGCATCTCTTGAAAATCTTTGTTTTACAAATAGAATTCAATGAAATAATCCTTTTTTTGGAACAGTAAGTTTGGTGTTTTCGAAGCGGAATACAATTTTTTATGGAATAATATCGAGCTTCACGCTATCGTTACGCTAGCAGTATGTTAACAAGCGTAATAAAAATAAAACAATGTTTTTTTTGTGAAATGAAAAAAAAATGCAAACAGTGAAATTGTTTGATCGCCTATTTTTGTGCCTTTTGTATTTCCTGATTGTTTGCTCTCTGTACCTATACCTTGTTTTTTGGTGTCAAATAAAGTATAATTGATTAATTGTTTTTTTTTTAATTCTGTTAACAATGCGGATTGGTAGACATTATACATGGTACGCATCAGAATTTCTTCTTTAGCGTATGCGTACAGGATAGTATCATGTATGTTACATGTTGTCATTGTCATGATTGAATGAGTTTTTCTAACTTATGTTACCTACGTAATACCAACTGCTCTCAAACAGTGAAGGAAAATATCGTGAGGAAACCCGCTGAAGAAGAAATTCTGATGCGTTTGTGAAGTCTACCAATCCGCATTGGCCACGCATGGTAGACTAACGCCCATACACCCCCCTAGATAGTTCTGTGCCCTGCAGTGGGACGTAGGCTGATGATGATGATGTACGTTACTTTAAACTCTCTGGTATTAACGAACCAGTTTAGTTTGTAATTGTTAGGTTAAATGCGGTTAGATGTCTTAAAACGCGTGGAAAAGTTTGGTATCTTTGCAGAGCAATATGCCACTGAACTGGTTATAAATGCATTTAATTTGGTGTATGGACACGTCATTCCAAACATACGTAATATCACGACCGGTTTCCGTTCCGGAGTAGACAGGGAATTTAGCTACAACAACCAATAATCTCTCAGTGCAGTAAACATGTCATCTATATATGACACATATCACAATATTTACTTTTGTAGTACTTTTACAATTCCAGTTTCATATTTTCCAACTAAACTTCAAAGTTCACTTCCAAATGGAAACAAAACATATTTTCGAACGGAAGTAAACATGTCACAAGCACGTATCTAATTGAAACTAAACGAGGATTCTTTCAAGCGTGGGTCTGAAACAATTCTAGTCTAGAGGGGGTACAATAGGAAAGTCTCAACTGAACGTTGCTGTGTCGGTTATTTCAATTAACAAGTTTTTTTACTAACCTATTTCATCCCACTGCTGGGCTCTTCCAATCTGGTTGGAAGATTAAACAAGTATTAAAATTAAATACTAAACTTTAGGTTCAATACACACATTACCAAATAGTTTAAAGTTTTTACGTTTGTCAGGATAAATAGAACCGTTTCTGCAAAGTCCAGACAGAAACAATTGTTGTAATCTTGTAATATAATTAGATTTTTTTACAAATAATTGTTATACTTGCCCTACAAAAGAAAATTAACGATAAACATAGAAAATTTAATTATCATATAATTTTAAAAAGGCTGGCTGATATGTTTCTCTTGTCACGAAAATATCATTGTAAAATTTTTCAGTTTAGTTATTTTTTCTTCTGTATTATTAAATATTAATATTTTATTTATATTTTCCATGTAAATGATATTCACGTTTTTTATCCATTTCTTAACACGCATTCTTCTATCGAGTCGATGGCATGTCATTTTATATTTTTCCAGCCCAGTATTTTGCCACGCGGATAGCACTACCAGCAGCGTCCATAAGCTCCATTCGCGTGCAAGTTTGCGGGCAGGAAGGGCAAGATATGAGATGGGCCATAGTCTGAGGGGCAATACCACACTCACACCTCAGGTCTGATCCATCGATAAAACCCCATTTGGACAGGTTCTCCTTACTCCGGCCGACTTGAGTTCGGAGCCTGTTTAAAGACCTCCAAATCGGCCTGGCAGTTCATGTCCTGGGGGAAGGCTTTCCGAGGGGGGGACAAACGGGTCGGGTAGCGTGCTCTTTCTTCGCCAGAGGTCACATCTAGCTCGAGGACCATTACCAATACCAACACGCATTTAACAGTGTTAATTACGCTTTTGTTTAGACTTTTTAAGTTATTTGGTATAATAGCGAATTTTATTTCGATACGTAGCCAACTATAGTTTCAGTACTATTATTGGACTATACATTATTATACTTATCGAAATGTGTTAGCGCTATTTCCATTGTGGTGAGACACTATTATAAAGTTAATAATGGTGGTTTTAGCCTCGATACCAAAATGATTTGAAAAATAATTCGTAACCTTGCATATGAGTTGTTTGGGATGAAAAACGGATATAGGTTTAAAGAATTTTAGGTTTAAAGAATTTTATTCTCAAAAGACTTAAAAATAGTCACTTTACAAGAGAATTTTAAACAATGTTACTTTTAAACTAAAATATAGGTGTTATTGACAGAACATGCAAATTTAAGAGGTAATGAAGTAAATATCTCACATAATACAACTTAAGATAACATACGTTTATCACAAAAGCAAAATATTAACCATCTACCTACTCAAGTCAGAATTAGAATGAGAAGAGAGATTATTCGCTGAGGGCGCATAGTAAAATTGTATCCAATGTTTAAATTATTACGTACATACACTTGCGAGGTGGCCAGAATCATTGCTACAACTACCAAACATATTCTAATTGATCTGATTGATTGATAAAATCCAGACTCAATGGATATTCCGTTGTTATAAATTTTTATGTCCGTTTTTGATCCAAAACAACTCATATGCTACGATACGAATGATGTCGATATTGATAGCTAAACTCATTTACGGAATTCACAAAATTTCTTTTTACTTAGTTGACTACGACTATTATATTCCACTTTGAATGCAATTCATGTTTTAAAATGTTTGTGAAATTTACATTTATACCTACCTATACACATGATCATATTTTTTTTTTATGTGTGGTCAGAAATATTGCTACAACTACATTTTAAATCGAACAGCTGCAGAATGGTTAACTTTTAGCTTATTTCAGAGTTCAGCATATATAATAATGTACAATAATAAAAATACTATTTAAGAAACTAACAACTTTGCTGGTAGTATAGGTAGGAATTTGTATTTATTCTGTGCCTTTGTCGCCTCGTACGACTCCTCCCACGCGACGAAATGAGTCCTGGATAATATTCTAAGTCGAGAACTTAGTAAATTAATTCAGTATAACTACGACATAATTCTTACTAGGCGTGTATACTTGTAGAACTGTTAATAGTAATAGAACTTTCGTAACTACGCAGTAATTATGACGTCAAAGCGTGCCTGCGCCGACCTAAATCCATGCAAATTACTTATCACACCCCTATGGCCTTATCGTGACATATGGAAAATTATTCATAAGCCGTGACTTGTAATTATCACTAATGATGTATTATTAAAATCTATGTCGAAAAGCTTGACTGATATGTTAAGTTGACAGAATTGAGCTTCTAAAACACAAAATTCAAGCTTCTACGGACTGAAACTTACAATTCTGATAATATTTGGATAGAGTAAACTATTAATACTAAGACAAAAACAATTTCAGTAGTTCGATAGCAGTTCAGGGGGTTCAGGCCCGAATTATTAAGACAAAAAAAGTCTCAAAAGTTCGGTACCAAACATTAAGACAAAAAAGTCTAAAAAATTAACACCGAATTATTGAGACTAGACGAATCTTCAATAATCCTTCAATCAGAAAAGGCTTGTACTTTGTTACATGTTTGTTTTTAAATGTTTTGAATTCCTTTAAAGTACGAGTGAATAGGCTTCTTGTGGGTCAGCTCGCTATATCTTCGACCCCATCTTTGTCCTGAAGACTAGATTAAAGTCAAGAGCAAACCCATCAGTAATTAAAAAAAAACGTTGTTCATCTAGTTACTCGACAGAAGAAAAAGGCTAGTTGGCTTGTATCTTTGGTTAAATTTTTTTTGGTTGGTTAAAGGCTTTTGGTGGATAGTCACTAAGAAGAATCGAAAAAATCTACAAGATACTTATTATAGATATAGTAAAACATTTGTAACAGTTTGAGAAGATTAAGGACGTTATCTTTTGTTATGACTTATGACTATCCGGTCGATTATTATGAAAATGAATAATTTTCAAATATAAGGTCTAACAAAATTAGGTGAAAATATTTTAAGGGGATGATCAGACCATCAAACTGAACAACTTTCTCTATGGGACCAATATTGAAATTGTGAAAAAAAAATCTGCTGTCCCATACATTTAGGTCGAGTAGGTTTGTATGGAACAGCAGATTTTTTTTCGCGATTTCGATATTGGTCCCATAGAGAAAGTTGTTCAGTTTGATGGTCTGATAATCCCCTTAAAATAGTTTCAGCTAATTTTGTTAGACCTTATATAGTGAACGTCCTTAACAGCCTACCGAGCCTATTAGGCTGCCCTCAGTCGTATTTTCTTTATTTCTAAACAATTAAACAACCTTTCCAAAAAAACAAGAATGTCACATTGTAGTCCTGATTGGCTTTCAATTTATCAAAACATTACGGATTATGTTTTATGCTTGTAGCTATTATTGGTAAAACCGCCAAAAGTGGCCAGTTTTGGTGGATAATAACTACAAACATTATAAAAACAAATCAGCAGTGACCCGATAAATTGAAAATCAGCAATGACTACAATGTGACATTCTTGTTTTTTTGGAAATACAGGGTGAAATTGATATCATTAGCATCCTTTTAAACTAAGAGTCTACCCATCAAACTGAACAACTTTTACTATGGGAGCAAACCGATCGGAGAAAAAAAATCTCTCAAATCAAATCAAATCGACTCAAACGTATGCAACAGCAGATTTTTTTTCTCCGATTGGTTTGCTCCCCTATTAAAAGTTGTTCAGTTTGACGGGTAGAATCTTAGTTTAAAAGGATGCTAATGATATCCATTTCATCCTGTATATTGTTAAGGCATAAAAAATAAGATTGGGGGCAGTAGCATCGGTGCAGCCATAAACAATTAAAATAACTATTCCCAGTTCACAGATAGACCTGAACACCTGTAATTAGGTCTAAAAGTGGATGACTGCTGGAAGAAAATTTAGTTTTTATTGATTTTTGCCACATTTTTCTTTGCTGTCTTGTACGACATTAAACAACTGCAGCCCGAATTTAGTTTTTAGTTTGTAAAAAAAAACTGTGACATACTATTTTAAAATAACGGAGGATGGAAAGCATACGCGTGCGACTTCCTACTACGCGACTACGATCAAATCACAGAGATCAAATCATCGGCAAACTATGAATAAGCTTACAAACGCTATGCATCTGATTATTCATGCGGGGGCTAGCATAAAACACATAGTCCAAAGAAAAACGATGGTTTGTCACGTCACGAGATCACGCCCGCAGAAGCGTTTTAATTTGCATTTTGATTAAATACTGGCGACTGACAGACTGCAGGAGATTGTCTAGTTTCGCCGCGGGCAGCGAGTTACGTGTGAATTGCGAGTGAGTTTCAATGGTTAGGATGTTATGGGTGCCAGGCTACGTCATTTTAAAATTCAATAGGAACGTGATTAGAAAAAAAAAGAATGCGTGTCAGCTTTGCAAAAGCGTATTGAAGCTTTTAAATACAGGGTCCTCCAAAAATTGTGCAAAATATTGTAACAGGATGATCAGACCATCAAACTAAATAACTTTATGTATGGGACCAACATATAAATCGCGGAAAAGAAATTCTCCCACACATTCAGGTCGAGATTTCGATATTGGTTTCAAAAAATGTTGTTCAGTTTGAAGGTCTGATCATCATCTTACAATTTTTTATGGTATTTTAGAAGTAGTACGCTTTATATGTATGTGTGTACCATCACTGTCATCACCGTTCTAAATCTGTGTAATTGGGGGTATAGGGATCCTGGTCTAACACAGTGTGATTGCAGCGAACCTATCCAGTCGATGGGTCATCTGCTGAAATGTCCGCTGTGCCCGAACACCTGCACGAGAGAGGATAAAAATAAAGCTACTGCTGACGCTGTCAGGCTTTTGGACACCTGGCTACTTAAATATAAAAAACATCACCAGAACTTAACTACACTAAAATATAGAACCATTGACGCGAAAAGAAAAGAAGATGAGCAGCAAAGACAATTTATGTGTCGGTTTCATATTTTAATGCTCTACTTAGGAGAATACTACCTATAACAAAACTAGTCATTACTTGGTACTTTTATCTATCTATACTATTATAAAACTGTAACAGGAAGTTTGTCTGTACATTGAAGATATTAACAAAAAAAAAGTTACGATATGGTTTTTAGGTGTCCCCGATTCCATTTCACCAATTTTTGGATTTTTTGTCTGTCTGTTTGTTTGTGTGTTTGTTTGTTTGTTTGTTTGAACGAGTATCACGCAAAAACTACTGAACCGATTTTGATGAAACTTTTTTTGTTTGATAGCTTATGATCTGACTTAAAATCTGGTATATAATTTGTGCGGACGAAGTCGCGGGTTAACGCTCGTTATTGAATAAAGAAATAAAAATATACATTAAAATAAGCACTATATACATAACCATTATACTAACCTAAAGAAAAAACAAAAAAGAAACAAAAATATGTCTTCTAAATTGCGGAAAAAATTATTCAATGTTGCGTGGCATGACCAGCGGCAAGCGCTCCGGGAGCAGGAGAGTCCGTGGTGGCCGAGTTCGTTGACGGCCTCACCGCATTGGCAGCGGTGAACTCTACATGTCCGGACGCCCAGACGGAGACCAACTAAAATTGACAGGTATGAGTAGCTCAGTAGAGTATTGTAATTAGCTCCAATATGGATATTCTGCTAACGATCAATCTAACTAAGTATGCCAAGCTTGATCGAGCTCAATTTTCCCAGAATCGAAACACTATCATCGTTAACACTCCTAATGGTTTTGCAATGCAAACGCTTTGGTTTAAGCGAGAACCTCTCAACCTTTATGATGTGGTCCAGACCAGCGTTGCAAGGTTTTACTCAACACCATAATTCCTACCTATTTGGTGGTCAGAAACTTTGATACCACTCCCAAACTATCGTTTGAAGTATGCAAATGAATTTTACCATAACCGCAAAGGGTGAAAACGGTAAAAACGTTAATAATTACAAGCGTCAAACTAGGTGTGATTATATAGTAAACTACAGTATAACAAATAATAAAAACTGGCCAAGTGTGAGTCGGTCTTGCGCTTAAGGTCCCGGAGGAAACAAAACTATTTTCTAAGTTAATAATATTGGGTCCTGGTGTGGTGCGGAACCCTCGGTGCGCGAGTAGCCCGACTCGCACTTGACTGGTTTTTTTGTTATGGTTTCAGGCTTCTTATTCTTTCGTGCCGGTATGAGTTATGCCCTTACATCGCATGACAATCACTGACACATGACACTGATAATGATAATGATAAATGAACTCTATGTGATGCTGTAGTGGAACGATTATCCAGTCAGCCATGGTAGTATCGAGGCTGACTGCCCAGGGTGTGTCACACTAACTCACGTTTCGTCACTCGGAGAGGCTATTTTAATCCATAAAAAAAAACCGTCAGCAACAGTTCCAAGTTCAAAATTTTGCTATTATCTCATTATAAAAAACCTGGTGTTTAAGGAATTACCATTATGACATACTTCAAACATGATATAAATATTTTTGTCTACTTAGAAAGTTTTGAAAAATACATTCGTATTTTCTAATAAAAATCTCATTTTTTTTAATTTCAATGCCTATTTCATTGCTCAAAAATAATTTATATTGTTAAATCTAATTCAAATGAGTGCCCATGGTATTAAAATTATTCATTTAAAAGCCTTCTGGGACTCACAATTTTGAATTCTATGTTGCATGGCGATTTTTTTAAAATATGTTTTCAGATAGTCTTTTTGTCACTAAATGATGCCGCTTACAGTTTAAAAGTCCTATTAATAATTACTTCCCACATCTCCTAACAAAACTCCGTAAAACGACTGGACTATATTGCACCGCCAGGTTTCAGGCTGGAATGATGTAGGTCTAGCTTTTTGCCCATAGAAACGTTTATTCCTTAGTCGCCTTATAAGACAACCACGGGAAGACATAGGTTGGTCCATTCAAAGCCGGAACCAAACGGCAAAACGTATTGATTGTAAAATATTTTATTTCGATATAACATCTTATTATAATGTGCATGACCTTGAAGAAATATAGGATTTTTTTTATATTATCTGTATCAAGGCCTTTGCGCAGCAGTGGAAAACAAAATAGGCTAAAAACTGCATCAAAATTATTGATGAGTAGAGTTTTTCGTAAGAGATAGGTAGTCTACCTATTCGCTCAGTATTTTTAATGCAGACCCACCCAACTCATTTAAATAAGGTAGCCAACGAATTGTCAAGGTTATGCATATTCTTATTTTAAACTGATAGTAAATCTACTCATTTCCCTATATAATGTTGTAATAGGTTGAGTAGTTATTAGACCTTTTCCTTCTCTGTCTCTCAGAACGTTTTTACATGAGGTCAAGACAATGTCTTGCACTTGCAATAAGATCGATAATGAGGTACAATGCGTTTGGTATTTCTCCAAATTCGATCTGTCAACCCTTGTGCAAACTAATTATGGAATCCCAAACAGAATAGCGCCCCTGTCTCAAATGTTTGAAATACCAATTTGTCATGAAACGTATTACGTCCGGACGCTCGCCCGCGCTGAACCAACAAAAGCTTTCGCTCATATTCTCTTCCTTTCTTCAGTTCTTAACAGTTGCTTTCATTGTTAGAGGCTTCATCTGCAGAGGTCTAAAGATGTGATACAAATTATCGGCTATTCTACTACGTAATAGGGTTTTGATTATGTGCTGTTTTTGGAGCGAATTGGATGTCAGTTACAGTTCTGTGGTCTAGAGAATGTTTTGGAACCACATGTACTAAGGACTCCGTCCGTCCTTCATTACTCTATCCTTATGATTATTTTAAATTAAATTATTCGGTGTATCTTCAAAATGTCTATGCATTGACAGGTAAAAAATAGTTTCATGCCCAATTCATGCCTAATCTATAAAATTAATTTTGGCCTTGTCCTAAATTGAAATCCTTTTCTTGAATTATCAGAATTTATATTCGTTTGACCGTTGCCATTTATTTCATTGTTCTCTTCAATATTGGTAAAGGGGTAAAAATTTAAATGAAAGGCTTGATTGAACTCAGATTTAATAATCCGGGATGGAATTCTTTTTGTAGAATTTCGTTGTTGCCTGGCTTGAACCTTAGTAATCTTCTTTTTATTATTTCCCGTTAAGTAACCACTTGTTCGTCACTTTCTGACGTTGAATTACGTGCATTATATGAAATCGTCTACGAAATTAATGTATCAATTTTTATTATTCCTTTTTCCGTTATTTAAATATTCAATTTTATCGAGGAAGCGGATTTTTTAATCTGCTGTAGGCGTTCTTGCGCGGCTGTAAAGGATCCTTTTTGACAGTGTTTTGTAGGTCTCGTAAGTATACTTATCGAAATTGGCAAAACAGAGCATATCTTTTCAGCAATCACCTCAGTGTCTGTCTACTACTCCACCTATCGTTGTCAATGCGTTTTTCTCAGCGACTTAAGATATAGGTAGCTCAAACTTGGCATAGTTATTTTAAATTCTAAGTCATAAATACTAAATTATTTATTTAAAAGAATGATATAGTAAAAGCACAAACAAAACTTACACTAAACACAGAATAAATGCTAGTAAACTTAAAAATACATTTTTTTTATTCTCAAGTGGTACCTTTAGCTGCTTCTAATTATTATAAAAGTGATATATCTTTAAATACTTTTAATAGAGTTCATAACATAGAGTTGCCTAAAATTGTTGAAACATTGGTTCAATCTCATGCCATCAGTACCTCACCTGACTCCAACACGATTCCAATTTCATTCTATACCCTATACAGCCTTTGTTGCGCCCTTCTCATATTGTTCCCCATGAGTGGTTTCATATGTGTTTGCTCAATCTAATTGCTACTCAGTCATGGTAGGCATCCATTGGAATGAAAATCATGTTGCGAGTAAACGTGTGCATTGGTTAGCGTTCATATTAGGCTTTTAGGTAGGCACAGTTGCCGTGGATTATTAACGAGGTTGTATACCAGTTAGTATTAATTTTGTGCTTATGATTTAAATAGTAATGGTAGTAGAAGTGTAACTTACTTCGTCTCCGCGGAACTTACTTCGTCCCTCTTGCCGTTCTTGACTTGATTTATTTATTTTAACACTTTATTATACACTCTGATATGTTTCTTTTTTATGCTGTGGCTGTGTTACTTTGTAAATAAAAGTACATTTCATTAATTAATTATTTATTAATATTACAGAGTAGGCAAGAAGAAAGAGTGAGCTGAACTCTAAAGATATTTCTTCCAGCTGACCCGATACGAAGTGAGTTTATAAAGAAAGGCGAGCCTGGTTTGTGGTGTATTCATATGCTTTTTTATTTCACGTCTAGGTGCAATAATTTAAATAGCCAAAGCAATAAAGAACTATTTAATCTCTATTGTCGTACAGAATTTTTGAAATAAAGTTTCAAATAAGTCAAAATATTAAAGCAAGACAACTCGCTATACTATTAGATTATGCAAACGTATTTTGGCAGAGTATTTTCCGTGGTATACCGTCAATATTTCTCAAAGCTACTTAGAGGTGTTTACCCGTGCGACGTTATGCCGGAGCCGACAATACGCTTCTTTCTGCCGCGGAAATCTTCGAACATGGAATCGTTGGAGTTGCTAAAATTTTTATTTTATATTATTCGGGATGCTAACAGCCTCTTTAACAATACCGTGTATTTAGAATAACAAGCCATTTTCCATTTACAAGCACCCAGTTTTATTATAAAAAGTTGAAAATATTGCTGTACATGATTTAAAGCCTCAGTAAAGTCATATAACACGTTTTTTTTCAGTTTACTCAGGAGTCTAAAGTTTGAATATAAAAAATTTAGTTTCGCGAAGACGACGATCAAATTTATTTAAAATCTTTGATATCCTTAACTTTACTGGTAATCCTATAAAAACCGAGCACATCATCTTTTTAATTATTTTGGATTACATTATTATTTTAATATTCATTAATTTTATATTATAAAAAAAAAACAGCTAAATAAATAATGTAAAATAGTCGAGTCGTAGGCTAAAATTCATCTGGCCTTCATAATGACAAAATAATGTATTGTGAACGCTAGTAATCTAGAGGCAGGCGTTGTTAGCCCTGATCATGCGCTCTACGTATACTATAGACTTAGCTTATTCAATACAGTGTGCTAATTTAAGAAATTTTCTCTTTTTATGAGTATTCATCCATTATAATAATAATGACAAAAATATACTTTACGAGATATAATAGCGACTCCGCTCCATCTCCTGTCTCAGTTTCCATTTGCTTGTTCCATGTTATCTTTATCCTCATAGTACAGTTTAATTTAATATGCGCCGTTACGAAGTGGGTTAAGTTAAGCAAGTACGTTTGAACAAAGTAGCTTCTTGGCCGATGGTTGTCTTATTATATTTATTAAAAGTAGGGAACTTGAAGTGTTCTCTTTAAGAGTTTTCAGTCTTTTAACTTTTATAATAAACACAGCAGGTTACTTTATTAGAAAATTTGAAGACTTCACTCATTACAATATATTCCAGAGTGCTGATACAACATACCTTCAAGAATGGTGGTACTATATACATAATATCTACTCTTCTGTTACATTTTTGACGTCGCTGACCTATGAACATCATCTTCAATCAGTTGTATATCAATTTTACTTACGTAGAGATCTACGGTCACACTGATAATGATGAGCCAATTAGTAATACTGCTAGTCGAGCAAAAAATCCATGTATTGGTTTGTGTCATAACGTCCGTCTCATCTCACTACACACGCATGCGTTGTAAGACACGTACTTTAAAAACACTTGTAAAGACTTTGTAAGAGCGGGTCAACAATCAGCAAAATCCGAAAAGCATGCATGTCAGTATGCATGGCAAGCGATGATTTGAGTAACGGCGTGGATACTTAATCCTTGCATATTCCATAATCATAGTCATCACCGACTACATATTATAGGCCCACCAGCCTACCGCACATTCCTGCCACTGTCTCAATACAAAATTTACCCGTATCGATCAGTTAATGGCTGTTTAAAGAATAATTTTCTCATTTGTTCCACGTTTAATGAATATATTGAGTTAACAAAAAGGGGTAAAGTCACTTAAGAGTACGTGTTTGTAATATACTCACGAAGCTCCCTATATTTGATCACATTAATTGGTTCCTCCCACCAAGGCAGCCTAATGAATAAGGAATGATATTCCGCAACTCGAAATGTGTACAAATGCACAAGTAATTACGTCGAGTTGTTAGTAATGTAAACAAAATTCCATTAATTTGTGCCTGCCGTTGATGGTTTAACGTTTGGGGTGAATGAGCGTAGAAACAGCTGGTATGGTGTTTGTTGGTGACTCGTTTCATTTTGGTTGAATTCATAATTTAAAACCTCTTACAACATGTTGCCTAATCGATGTCATGATCATGAAAGGTTTGTGCCTCGAGTGCGATTTTTGGAAGTCGTACGTTCAAATCAGCAGTAAAAAATGTCAAAACTACTATGGAGATTATGCATCATTCGAACATGATTTTAAATCTCAGGATTCAAAAATAGCCCTCATGGAGGTTTTCCTCTATTCGATGATTGAACTGTACTACATTAAATCCAATTGAACTATAATATATCCTTGACGCATCTTCGCTCTTTTACTATGAGGGGATCCCAGAGAGATGATAAGACCTAAAACAGTATTGGCCTTGACGGATTTGAGAGAACTCAACATCTATCGCTGAACTTTCTGGTATGACACAAAGATTTGAATAAAATAAAAGTGGTAAAAAGAAAGGAAAATACCGAATGTACCGATGAGGAAATAAGAGGCTCCGATTGAATACCTCAAGATAATAATTGACGCATGCCACACAGATTATAGTTTTGTGACCTCAAATATATTCAGAAACTCTAACTCCTTGATAATACTAAGATTATAATGCGACCATCTTAACTTCCGACTAAGTCCTACCAATTTCGACTTAGGAGTTTATTATGGATAGGGAAGTTTTGGATCATGCTCCATTATCACACGAAGTTTGGGCGAATTAAATTATTCAAACTATTAGTACAAATTCCTGTGCGGTGTTAAATCAACAATCGAGGGATTAGAGGATCAGTGATGGTTTAAGGAAGTCAATGAGCCAAATTGGTTGAGCTAATCTATTATGTGAGTACTTAATCTTAGAGGATTTATAGCTTACATATGATTTAAAAGCCATTATTAATGGCGATGCGGTTTTAAAGACGATACCGGAAGTTTTTCCGAAATCTAGCAATAATTGGAAATCTTCAGAAGTGAAATCAGCTGATCCCCCAGATCTCAAAAAGGTGTTGTCACTTGGGAATAATAGAAGCTTGAAGCCTACGTTCGACAGATACGCCGGAATCTTTTGTTGGCCTTTTCAATAATTTGAAAAAACTTGTAACGTCCTGAGTAAAAATCGTCATCTGTAAAGTGTACCAAAGTACAGTACGACAAGGAAAATAATTCCGCTCGTCAATCTTCGTTTGCGCAGAGCAGGACCGAGTCCCCCACAAAACCCGAAGTCATTCAGTAATCAAAGGGTGCAAAGTCGGATAGCAGCGAAAAGGGCGCGAAAACAAATAAGCCAATAGCGTAAACGAATTGAAGGTGGCACATCCTGATTGGGTTATATAATTTCGCGCGGTATTAAAATTTGTCAACTGCGTAGGTACATCGGTAAGGCTTATAAACCTGGTATACTGTAATGTATGAATGATGACTACGAATATTCAAAAGCTGTGGTCCTGACATACATACCCTCATTAAATCCTCAATGTAATATGTCATAATAATTGGATTAATTTGCATGGTCTGGTACTGATAGTGACATGTCAAACTATAAACATAACCAGCATAAGCTGGCCACGTGACCATATAGGTGATTCAACCTACTCGGCCAGTTTATGCTGGATATGCATAGCTTGACGTGTCGCCGTGTGTACTATCGAAGCCCTATATTTCTTTGGGTATGTGAAATCACGTATTTATTTAATAGTTCTTGAATGGTGGTATAAATTTCACTCCATGGCATAACAGTATAAACTCAAAACTAGACATTTCAAAGTATCAACCAACCAAAAGCCGCCAACTAAATGATCCGCATCACCCAGGCTAACTTCAAAGCTAAGCATATTCTAAATAAGTTGAAGCAGAAGCCAGGATTAAGCTGGCTCCAGTCAAGTCCCTTGTTCTGCTGCTAATAGTCGGGCAGCCATTTTCAACTGTCGGATAATGTTGCGAAGTTCGTATGTGGTCGATTGGAACAATTAAGTCTGCAGTTAAGTTTGTGGTGTTATGGAGTATACGGGAAGAAGACCTGAGTATTACTGTTTACTTAGACTCTTAGAGGGTATTATTAAAATTTACGATCACTGTCAGCTTGAGTAAAAGTTTCTTAGGCACTGATCGGCGTTCCATATTGTTATTTGCTAAACTTTTGATTTTATTTTTTGCAACATTTTGTGCGTTGATTTCCAGTCTAGCTGCATTAAAATGTAGGCAAATCTTGTTCGTCGCCAAAAACAAACCCAGCATACGAGTTCAGTGTAAACACAGATTCAGCATTCCCATTGATTTTCAAATCCGCAAACAGATTTGCAGCTATTCACTTTGCTTTTGTTACGGATTCCCTTGCGTATCTGTAATGAAAAAATTCAGCCGCAAAGACCCGTTTGTGTGTGGAATGGTATACGTACTGAAAAATTTCAAAATTCCTTTTGCATTTCGAATTTCAGGCTATGCACAGGCCGAGGTAAAACTTCTAGTGTAAAGCGGGTCTTGTGGGTTAAAAATTGATCGCTCTACTAAATTCGCAAGCATTTTAAAGTTAAGTAGGTACCTACGTAGAAAAATATTTAATGCAACCAATATGATAAGTACCAAAATTTTTGTTTGACTATAGAGTACATTCCGAGTAGGTATCTTGAATATGATCACATCATAGATTATCTAGTACCAATTGAGGTTCCAAAATCTAGATCTAGTATCTAATAACTAAATAATATCTCCTTAAAAACCGTAAGTACATTAAGAAGGACTTAACATACTTACGGTTTTTAAGGAGATAAACAGACCATCAATATAAAAAACTTTATCTATGGGACTAAAATCTAAATGGTTAAAAAATCCAGCTGTTTCGTACAAAACTGCATAATTACTCGACCGAAGTGTTTCGGCAGATGGTTTTTTTTTTATTTTGGTCCCATAGAGAAAGTTGTTTAGTTTGTTGGTTTGATTATCCCCTTAACAAACTGTAATATTTTATTAAGAAGGAGCCTATATAAAGAGTAAATAATTTCGCCTTAAAATCGCCTTTACCAAAGATATTATACAAGTCATCGTACGTCTAAAAGAACTCGCTGTTGGTGATAGGACGGTTTGTACCCCTTTGTTTGCTTCATTTAGTTATCTTGGCTGCAATCGCGGTAAATATTCGGTGATTGAACTGTTATTGGACTACGTACGAACCATAACTTTTGACACATTTCGTATTGCGCTAATCGCGGTACTGCTCTTGACAGCCATTAGAGCCGTTTTGACAGATCGCTCAGACGTTATTGGCTGTCAGTTACATAGAGTTTAGCGCGATGCGGAATTCAGCACAGCTGAATAGTAATTGGATTGCAATGTGATTAGAACTGAAATTGGATAAGAACAGAACTTAGATGTTTTAACTTAGCGCAATCGGGCTCCTTTTTATATGTTCGGTGCGCAAAGAATATTGTATTGTACTGTACTCTCGTGCTGGTATTTGGCTTTATTATCTATTCAATTAGAAATTTATATTCAAAACAGAAGATGATACTCTAGTTCGAAACGTGTATGGCATTGTCCCTATTATGGAATGTAAATTGCTCTAAAATAGAGTTAAATTTGAATAATTATGTTAGGGTTGTACAAATACAATCAGCGCAGGGCGGTAGCTGCAGGGCAAACGCAACGAGACTGCACTCTTTGTATGTTAATAACGTTTGTTTTCACTCGGTAGGGTTGGTTTTGTTTTTTATGGTGTAATTTTTTTTATCTAACTGGCGTTGTAATTTAGCTCTTCAAAATGTTTGTACTGTTATGGAGAGGCTTATTTCTTTTCTAAGCATGTGATCGTCATGGAGAATTGAAACGATTGGACTACATTTTTTAACCGACTTCAAAAAAGGAGGAGGTTTCTCAATTCGACCGTATAATATATTTTTTATCACAAAAATGTGTTCAATGGTCGAAAGAAATTACCAACTTTAAGCTACCTTTATTTATTTTATCTCATTTTTTTTATATTGGCATATTATCTAGGTAACGTGTCAGTCATTATTCCAGGTCATAATAATATCGGTCCAGTCTCCACATCTTACTATACTAAGTACCTTATTTTAACTCTTAAATTTTTCCAGCATTATAGGTCTTTTTCATTAGGTTAACAAACAAGAAAAATTAAGATATTTTTTTATCAGGTCGAAGATGTAGCTAGCTTACCCAGAAGAAGCCTATTCTCTATTCCTCATATTGTGTTTCAAATTGTTTAGCTCAATAATAATTTATGCAGAATAATGACTTTACTTTTAAAGTAACCATTGAGAATTTTTTCCAGTTCCTAATGTGTGATTTAGGCTGCAAAAGATGCAAAAAACCACATAAACACGTCTTTTCAAATAGGTACTTACAAAATTGATTTCTTTTTCTAAATGTACAGAATTATTGCAAATCGATCTAAATTTTTTATCACATTGCCAACCCTATTTACAAGTGACATGTTCCTCTCGCGCCGCCCGCCGCACAGGAACGCAACGGGCCCTCCCGTTCATTGTTTTTATTCATGCCGTCCACAAGGGGCAGCCCTGAATATTGTATTTCCCAATACGGAATGGCTTGCACTGGTGCCATATGAATACATGTTTACCGTCGAATTCATTATGGTTTTGGCGGATTGAAACAAACAAATATTTTGGTTCCGTTTTTATAAACAAACGAGAGTTAACCCGCGACTTCGTCCGCACAAATTATATACCAGATTTTAAGTCAGATCATAAGCTATCAAACAAAAAAAGTTTCATCAAAATCGGTTCAGTAGTTTTTGCGTGATACTCGTTCAAACAAACAAACAAACAAACACACAAACAAACAGACAGACAAAAAATCCAAAAATTGGTGAAATGGAATCAGGGACACCTAAAAACCATATCGTAACTTTTTTTTGTTAATATCTTCAATGTACAGACAAACTTCCTGTTACAGTTTTATAATAGTATGGATATATCTGAATTTGCAACTAACACAGTTAAGTTATATTGTAAGTATTGTAAATAAAGTTTAATTATATAAAAAAAAATAAGTACAGTTTTTGAAAGTTACGCGGGTATTATTTAATCTAGAATGAAACATTTTAACGGGTTCTTTTCTTACCGGGTTCTTAATATCGAGAACTGAAATATACCAAAACGCGGTAAGAACCCGTTAAAATCTTTAATTCTAGATTTAAAAAAGTCAAGTTAGTAAAATAGTAAGTATATACAGGGTGTTAGGGTAAACTGTAGCATTACTTTTAGGGGCAATTGTACCAATGGTACTGAACAACTTTCCTTAAGACACCAATAGGAAATTCGTAAAAAAAATTAGGTCTTCCCATACTAAATGCAATCAGCTTATTGAACAGATCACAGAGCTCTATGTAAAATACTGTTCACCACATTATATTACCTGTGTCGCAATAAAGTCTTTGAAGTTTGAAGTTTTGAAGTTTGAATTTTTTTATGAAAATTTGAAATTTTTATTTGCGAATTTCCTATAGGTTTCTTTGGGAAAGTTGTTCAGTATCATGGGTACAATCACTCCTTAAAGTAATGCAACTGTTTATCCTAACACCCTGTATACTGAAAAAGTTCTATGTTGCATAGTTATGAAACTAGAAGTGTGGACATCTACGTCTACGACGTTTGATGGTCTGAAGCGTCCCTTTAAGTATCCATCTATACAGTGTGTATACTTAATACGTCACATACTTAAAGGGTTTCTTCTGACCAGCAAACTGAACATCGTTTACTACGGGACCGACACAGATATCGGGAAAATAGTCTGGTGTTTCATACATTTGGGTCGAGTCGCCATTAAAGTTTTTTATGAAATAGTTGATTCTCTTTTTCGCGATTTTGATGTCGGTCCTTTAGTGTAAGTTATTTAGTTTGATGGTCTGAATTTATTCAAGTTAACACCCTGTATTGTGTCACTTAAGGTGGTCAATTTTATACAAAACTTTGACGCACAATACGCGTAGACGGTATTAATATAAGTAACTTTGTATATGTGGTAAAATAATTTAGAAAATAATTACGAAGATATAAAGCTTTGAAATTTTTCATATAAAATTTTAAAAGCTTTATATCTACGTAATTATATTATAAAATGCAAATGTTATTTGCGACGCGGCAACTAGATTTTCTAAACTATTTTTCCATATATAAAATATTACTTTTATTAATTCCGTCTACGCGTATTGTGCGTCAAACTTTTGTATGGACTGAAACAACCTTAAGTAATCTTAATATTCTTAAATGATATCGCATACCTACGTAAATATATTTACGAGATGTATATTTGAGTACCTATTAATGAAATTCAAAGCACGTGATCAAATTAATTATGTCTGATCCGGTATTTGATAGTGAGTATATGTGATTTAAGAGGTCATATCGACATACGTGAGTTGGTTTCCCGATTGTAATTAAAACGCCTTGAAATTTGAAAACTAGACACGTCTTGAGAAAGCCTATGATAAGGCAAAGATACAGTACTACACATACCTCCCATAGCTAATATCTAAAAGGATCAGGAATTATTGTTTGTCAACTAAAATGAAGGCAATCCAAAGAGTAAGTCCAGAAAACCGCCAGACGCTAAGACATCCATTATCAAATCACACTAATACAGGGTGTATTAAAGTAAATTAAATGGGAGAATTACTTAAAGGGGTGTTTCAGACCATCAAACTGAACAACTTTTACTATGGGACCAACACGGAAAGCGCGAAAAAAAAATTCCGCTACCCATACAAAACTCGACTGAAATGTATGGGACAGCACATTTTTTTTTCGCTATTTCGATATTGGTCCCATAGCGAAAGTTGTTCAGTTTTTATGGTCTGAAGCACCCCTTTATGTAAGTGTCTCATTTAGTTTTACAGCCTGTATATCAATAATCCGAAAACAATCCTTGAGGAGCTTTAAAAATGGGTTGTTCCATAGAAAATTTCAATGCCTATTCCATCACAATGTATGGAACGGCTGATTTCATTCGCGATTTGAATGTAGGTCCCATCGTGAAAAATTTTTCAGAAACAATCTAGAAATTACTCTCTATGCTTGTAACGTGTCACATTTTCGTTAAAACGTATAGTATTAATGTTGCTGTGCCTCAAAGATTTCCATACAAATCTTAAATTAATCCTAGCCTTGAAACTGTATATTTTCACAAAAACTGACACATTACAAACATAGTTATTGTTTCTGAAAAAATTTCATTGACTTTAATTGGTTAGTATTGAAAATATAACCAGTCTTCGTTTTTATGGAGCGCGCTCCGATCTTCAGTTAACAACCTGTATACAAGACAAATACTCATCATTACGAACTATTTAGAACTATAAATACTACTTAGAACTTTTCCGTGTGCTCAATTAGCGAGAACGATAGGATGTTTACCGGGTGGAATTTTTTTAAATATAATAAAGACTGGTTTCCATTTTCTTGTATTTATTTATAAGCCGGTTTCTTCAGCTTAGTATCGTAATCTCAAGGATTGTCTTATGGACAAAAATACGATCGAGGATACAAAGTGGCGGAGCCACGTGGCAAGCCAAAAACACTCGACCAAAACGAACGCCTGCCAAAAGCCTTGCCAAACAACTCCCTGATATCCATTTAGTGGGTAATGCTTGGAATATGACAAAGCCTACAAAACAAGAATTGTCAATAACATTAACAAGACATTCAAAGAAATGAATTGCATTCTTAGTAGATACTGTGAAAGAGAAAACAGAAATAAAATAACCAATGCGGTAACATAATGAGTTCAAATTGAAAACGTACACCCTTAAAACCTTTACCAATTTGACGCAAGATTGATTCAATTGAGTCCCCACCATTCAAATTCCGTATGCAACCGAGTAATACTTCAAGTGGTTCCTATTGTCACCACCTAAAGTAGACCTACCCTGTCCCCCAGTTTGTTTGTTTAATGACATCATAGAGGGGAGAAAAACAGAATAGTTGAGGGCTCAAGTCCATTTAGACGGCTTTGTGTCTCTTGACATTTGAGGAGTGCGAATCGTCCAAACGGACCCCTTTCTACGGCGTGAAATTGAATCTTGTTGCGGATGGAGGGTGCACAGAAAACTTAAATATTTAAGGGGAAATTACCATCCAGAGAGGCAACCCGACGTTTTAGAGGTAAGGTATTAATTTTACGAGCCCCATTGTAACAGTAGACGTGAATGTATGAAGTCGTTAAGTTTTAGCAGTCGTTTGTAGACAGGATTTAGCTTAAGGGTCGAGTGGTAATGGCTGGTTTAGAGTTATGCGAGTTGACTTTCGGCTGCAGTTTGAATTAATTAAAATTAGGAAATGTTGAGGGCGTTAGTGCTCCCTTGTGTGTGGCGGTTGATGATGAGATTGTGGCTCGTAAAAACTTTGGTTTCACGTAAAATTGTTTAACTTTCCTCGTGTCTGACTGTAGAAGTTGAACAGAGATATAAGGTCTGGTGAAGAAATTATCATATTTCCTCGATTTCGCTTTGAAACAGGCGAAAACTTGACATTTTTATTATATTTTTAAATTTTTAATAAATAAGGATAAGTAATTAAATGAATGGTGAGCACTAAATACTTCATTTAATTATATGTAATTAAATAAATTAATGTATTTATTAATCAGTATGACCTCGTCATAACTTTTAGACATGTTTTACAATTTACACCAACAAGCATAAGCATGAGGATATGACCACTAACATTGGGTACCCCGAGGAAATATTCGAAATAAAGCAAATTTACAATTTCTATATTCCATTTGCAATGTCCAAGCTATCTATCGTGACAAGTCCTTAATCCGTTCCAAATATTCGGCTTTCAGATCATATATGGGGAATTCACATTAATATAATAACTAACAATACCGTTTTGATAATATAATAGGTAACGAGTCTAGTAATGCCTTTGTCTTAACTTGAACTATATGACCGCAGCCCAACATCGAAGGGCTCACGTAACCAAGGGGTCCTGGCTTCATCCCCGGGGAAGTAAATTTCATTAAACTCAGTTTCAGTTCATGTTGTCCCCTGGTACAAGACATTTTCATCTTTAAGTCTTCAATGTGAAGTGTCAGTCAGAGTATTTCTTTCGTAAAAGGGGCTACAATACTGCGGTTGTATACCTTACTCAAGGGGGGACTCTTACATTTTTAAATTGTATTAACCGTAATTGAATACCTGCTGTTTTTGAGCAATGAATTAGGATTAAGGTGTTTTCTTTTTGCTAGCAGATCTCTGGAGTGTTTTAAATTTTTTGGAGTTTGAATGTATCACCATAATTTACTATTTGTTATTTTTTTTACATTACGGCTTATTAATTTTTGTGTTTACAGAAAAATATCAATATTTAGTAACGAAATTATGTTTCTTAGCACAGAAATGTTAATCATACACTTATTACGCCTTATCAATTATCTTATAATTTCATTATCAATGTTTGATACCCAGAAATGATTGAAATTATTTTACTCTATTCATAAATAAATAATATTAATTTTATCTTATCGTAATCTAAGGTAGCGGCAACGGTGTACGCTAAGGGCTAAACAACAATCTCATCCAGATTTAAAATCAAGAAACAACAATTTAAAATAAATTTTTCAGCCACACAAAAGACAGGGCAGCTTCATAAGTAATGAAATTAAATGTACACTAATAATGATAAAGGCTAAAGAAACAATCCGTTCAAAGAAAAAGTTAATAAGCATCAATTCAAATTAGTTGTACCTAATATAAAGTTCTGCTATAAATTAACGCCGATATTTCATTCTGCACTCCCGCGGTCCTCTAATAAGCTTGCAAGTATTTTTTCTTTAAGAACGTAATAACTTTTTCTGTTTATTATTCTAACCGGCAAGGGAACAATGCTGCCAGAAAAAAATATGTTTTTCGCATAAAGAAAATATGAGGGCTTAAAGAGTTTAGAGTTTTTTGTGATGTAATCTTAAAAGATTACTTTGAAATACTTTCAAAAGGGGAGAGTTTTGACGAAGAAAGTTATTTAACGGTTGTTTTTTCAAGTCTGATAGAATTATATTAAAACTCGAGTAGAATAAAACGTTTTGAAAGTGAAAAATTGAATACTACTAATATAACAAATCTAGAACCACTTCATTCGTCATCCTAATTCGTTAAACGTTATCGCCTTTAAGATGATTAGACTTACTACCTGATTAAACTAATCCGCATCGTATCGTTTATCAAGTAAAGAACCGATAACATTTTGATAAAAACAACAATTTATGGCACAGTTTTCACGTACTACGTACAGGTTGCAGTCATGGCGACTAAGGAATTATTATACATTACTCTGTGTTTCCTCGTAAGTGTCAACCAAATTAATGCGTTGCAAACAGTGAATGGCATCATTAAAATAACGGTTGGAACTACAGCTGGATGCGGCGACACTGTAAACTTCATTGGACAACAACTAGCAGAAGCATACCAGTTATACAGAGATTTCCTGCAAGTCGAATTCGTGCCTTGGGGAAGAACTACAAGAAACGCTGATAACAGTTTATCGTGCCAGTTTGGTCCTAATGATTGCTGGGCAAACCGCCTCAACAGATGCGTCCTTGATATGTTGAAGGGCAACCAAGATGCGCAAGTTCACTATATGATCTGTGAGTTCACTAACCCTCGTCCTGCGTTTTCACAAGGATCTTACCTTTGCGCTCAAGCCGTTGGACTAAACCTAGTCGATGTTGATTATTGTTTGGCATTTACTGGTGGGCCTTTAGATGCGTTAGCGGAGGAGGCAGCTAGGGAACCGATGACAGAGATTAATTTTGTACCATCAGTTCATTTTAATAATGTCTTAGATGTGTCTCTGCATAATCAGGCCAGACAGAGGTTGAGTAGCATGATTTGCTTTGCCTTGGCTGAAGATCCAACCACAGGAATCACCAATTGTCAAGTCTAATTATCTTAATCGATGGAAGGACGATAATTTTAAACCTTAATATGATGTGGAAATTGGATGCATTTATTTTGTGTGTTTATTAAATTTATTTCAGTACTTTGTAAATATTTTATTTGTTGTATTTTAAAGATTTAAACACATCTCTGAAAAATCTAGTAGTAGTTCACTGTAAATCTAGTTAAAACATCATGACAAAAATTATCTTCTAGTTGTTTTTTGAAACTATTAAGTATTAAAGTCATAAAATAACAGATATCTTTATTGCGAACAATTAAAGTAAGTATAATATTATAAAACAATACAACTTCACGATGAATCCGATATCTGTCTCAACATTTTATAGTTTGCCGTTGTCTACCAAGATCTGCAGACATGTCGAAGAATAATTTTGTTTTTATTGTGTACCTTATCATAATAATTGTTAATTCCTGTGATTCCATACAAGCATTAGAAACTGTGAATGGTAAAATTAAAATCACAATCGGAACTACTTCTGGGTGTACTGCAACCATGAACTTTATTAGCACGCAACTTACAGAAGCTTACGAGGCATACAAAGAATTTTTAGAAGTAGAATTCTTTCCTTGGGGAAGAACTCAGAGGAACGAAAATGGAAGTCTGACGTGTCAATTTGGGCCTAACGACTGCTGGGCTAATCGTGTCCACAGATGTGCCTTAGATTTACTAAAAGGCAACCAAGATTATCAAGTAAACTACATGATTTGTGAGTTCTCAAGCCCTTATCCAGCATATTCACATGGTACTTACACTTGTGCTCAAGCAATAGGCCTTGAATTGGTGGATCTTGATTACTGCGTAGCATCATCCGGTGGACCTTTAGACGAAGCTGCAGAAGCCGCTGCCAAGCTGCCGATGGAAATCATTAATCTGGTACCAACGATTCACTTCAATGATATCATCGATATAGATCTACGCACTGAAGCCAGAAGTAGATTGAAAAGCATGATATGCTTCGCGTTAGCGGAGGATCCTTCTACCGGCATCACAAACTGCCAAATTTAGTTTACAACTTTACGAAGACAAATACGTCTCATAATCAAGAAATAGCATTCCCTTGGATTAAACATATAAAAGTTTTAGCCTTAGTTGGCTCCGATGTTGAGAGGATTTTGGGATTATCGCGCTAAATGTCCAACTTTAGCCGGGTTGTAATCGACGAACTTGTGCAATTGGACAATCGTCTGGCGAAGATACGGTTAATAGCTGGGTAATTTTTGGAGATAAGAAGTCTAATGATAGCATTTCGTTCGCTAATGTTAAGGAACCGGAACATAATGTTTAACTAAAAAGATTAAAATTTTACTCGTATTGTTTTGCTGCCTAGATATTTTCTCATTATAATTAATCACTTTATTCTTCAACATGACATTGATTGAAAACAATAATTAACGCCATTCTGTTGGATTAACTAAAATCCTTAATCTGAATTAATCTTTATTGTGATAATTTGGAATAACTTTAAATTATATCATAACCTACCTACCTTATTAGCAACATCCATCGGAGTAACAGATCACCTAATTTTTTTATTTCAATGCGCTCGCCTAAACATCAGCTGTGCACGTCCATCTATACAATACTAGTAAAACATATTTGCTGCGATTTGTGAATTAGATATAGGGAAATAAAAATGTTTAATCCATTACACGTTTGTTTAGATAAAAGCAAGGTTACTTTGTAATTATGTATCTAGTATAGTATTATGTGCTTTACCGATAAAGTTTTGTGTTGATCACGACAGCTCAGCGATTTAGACCATGCTTTGTAGATTGCGGTTTCGAATCCTGCGCCTTACCTGATATTTTGATAAAAGCCTATCATAAATTCAAAATACATAGTAAAGTAAAGTAAAGGTTTGCCAAAAAACCAAAGTATTCGAAAATGCTATGGTATGATATTGTAATGATCAAATTAATTTAAGCATCATATTATAACATCGTGATTTGTGCGCGTAATAATGATTCCCAAGTTGTAGTATTAGTAATTAAGATGATAGTGATAATTGCCAGACTACGAAGATCAATCGGTTGATTAGATACATAATAGTTTGTGAATAATAATAATTATCATCAGAGACGCGCCGTTGAATAAGCACCGCGTAGCAGTTTTAAATTTTATTTTTTATTTGATTAAAACTGGTCGATCAAGGCACAAAATATGACATGAAGAGAATGGGGGGAAACTTGCTCTTGAAACTTACAAAACTTTTTTTATTGGCATGTTCGGATTCTAAAACTTCCCCGGTGTGAATGAATTTGAGTGCAATTCATTTGTAGCAATAGCCGGTAAACAATGGCCTCAAGGGTAAGATGGACAAAAAAAAAGAGACAAATCCAACATTAGGAGCCTAAATACGTCTCACTGCAGGACAAAAGTTCCCACTGAAGAGGAAGGGTAATAATACGCAGGTTATTCATTACCAAACGTTCTCGAAGCTAATCGGTTCAGATCATCAACTTATTAGCCGATAGACGTCTACTGCTGGACATAAGCCTCGCTTCGGGGAGGTCTACCACAACTACCGCTACTGCCCTGCCCTCGTCCAACGAGTTCTCGCTGCCTTCACCAGGTCGTCGATCCACCGTGTATTGCCACGCTGCACTTTCCGGTACGCGGTCGCCACTCGGCCCTGTCAGCCATCGGTTCTGCGAGTAATGTGCCCCGCCCATTGCCACTTTAGTTTAGCAACTCGTTGGCCAACGTCGGCTACTCTGGTTCTTCTGAGAATCTCTTCATTTCTGATTAGATCTGGCAGGGAAACGCCGAGCCTCTCCATTGTTCTTTGGGTGACTTTCAGCCTTGTTATGGGGTCTTGAATTGGTACAGATACAAGTGGTGAATAGAAATTATGATGACCAAAAATAACATTAAATTCTTTAAACATTATATTCAACGCAAATAAAAGCAATGTAACACAACCACCATTGCAAATTTCGTGCTTAATTCATAATGAAACAGTATAATTTGGTGTTTTGTTTGCATAGTGACCGTAATGGCTTGCAAACGATCGCCCTAACTGCCCAGTCAGTGCATTGTGCAGCCTCGCATTATATGTAACCACACTTTTTGCTCATATTGGGACATAAGATCTGTAGTAGTAGCAATTTTAACGAAAATTTTTGATTTTAAACGGTTTCTTTATTATTTTGATACCCTATATCTCAACCAAACCCTCACCCAACTAGATAAATTGAAAGCCCGACCACCAGTACAACCACACAGATACAATATCACCATGAGAATGACGTGCTCACGTGTCCGTCATGTCCGAGGATCTTCTCCAAGAAGATTGGGTATGATAGCCACATGGGGGCCCATCAACGCCAACAACGAAGTTGTTGCAGTCGGTCAGGAGCAATATATACATACCCGATATTATGGTATTACAAGAATTAAAATAAAACAGTTTAACATTGAATGTAAAGATTTGTCTAATAATAATAATCTCAATATAAAATCGTCATCTAGTTCAAATTTTACTTTTCCTGATCGTTTTGACAAACTGTGTAGGATACGTCTATGTATATACGTCTACTCGCGTATCGATATAGCTCTAGTCGTGACAAAAATATAAAATAAAAGTTAATAAAAATTTTGTAGAGTTTTATAGTCATATATTATACTAGTTTCATGTTATACATCAGCCTCGTAAAGGTTATTGTGTGTTAACAAGGAATTTGGTGTTTGAAAAATTGTGTGCTTGTAAAACTGGTAACATTTTTATAACTTCGCATCCTGTAAAAACCTTAACACATGGTGCCCCAAGACATTATTCCGTTATGGACGGCCTCGTGGGCCAATATAGCTGCGCCATTAGGCGATTGAAAAATGTCACAGGCCACTTTGCAACGCCGATGCGCTACATTAACTTCCGAAAGGGAGAATTGTAAGAAAACTGTTGAGTTATGGTGCAAAATATTTTGAGTACCTATGTATTGTAAATTTATCCGCCTCTTAAAAATCATCATCATCATCTTATTTAAGAGCTACGCTCTTTTCGGTGGAGTATTCGCAAATCATGTCTGTTTTCCGTTAGTCTCTTGAGTTTTTGATTCGACACGACATCAACCTTTTTCTTCACTTAGGCTAGATAACTCTGTCTAGGTCTTCCTCTGCCTCTCTTCCCCTCTATCTTCCCTTTCAGTATGATTTTAAAGAAATTGTCTTTTCGTATAAAATGTCTTAAAAATTGTGTTCTGAAATGTCTAACTACTTTCGTTACCAATTGTACTGAAGAATGACTGAATTTTATTATTATATCAGCCGTCCCTATGCCATTGTTGGGCAAAGGTCTCCCTCCATTCTCTCCATGCGATAGGCTATTTTCGGAAGGAAAATTAGCTAGCGAAGAATTCAGTTCTTTAGACAAAGAAGAAGAATGATTAATCATTCTTTCTTCTTCTTTGTCTAAAGAACTGAATTCTTCTTGTAAATAATTAAAGTTAACAATACACAGCAAGGTATTCTGATACCTATGTAAAGTCCACCAATCCATATTGGCTAGGTACCCGTGGGTCATTCACCCTCATGGTAACAGTAAGTAGGCAGGTATCTTAGTATGGAAACTACAGGGTGTAAAAAAACACACTATTAACATTTTAAAAGGAGTTTTTTAGACCATCAAACTGAACAACATTCACTATGGAGCCAACATCGAGATTATCTATATATCTATTATATATATATATATATATATATATATCTATTTCATACAAAACTGCAGTACCTACCTACTCGACTCAAATGTATAATGCAGCAAATGTTTCGTTTTTATTTTTTTCGGCCTTGTCTCTATAATGAAAGTTGTTCAGTTTAATGGTGGTGATGATGATGATTTTGACATAGAACTGAAAAATTGAAAGATGGACTCAAAAACGCAGTCAATATTAAACAAGAGAGCTAAGTTTGGCGTCCATAATTTTAGAACGACCACTGCAACCAATTTGTGCACAGCAAAGCAAATTCCGTTCAGTATTACAACCTAAGCACGGGTATTACTAAGGCTCTATTATGCAGATCTGAACGCAGTTCTAACGGTTGTATGTATGCACTATCCTATGTAGTTTCATACCACGTTATTGGTATTATAGGCAATGTTATTTTATTGGTACCTGAATGCTCAGTGGCTTCAGATGAGGGACTATACTAGAATATTGTTAACGTGACAAAGAGGTTGATCTTTGAGAGAAACGAATTGTCTTCTGTGCGGATTCAAACCCGGACTCTCATGATTGAGTGTCCATATATACCTCTCCGCAACGCGCTATCGACGGTCTACAAGACAAGGTGTAACAAAACTGTATTTAAGGGGGGGTTGAACCTCGAACCGGAAAACTTTCGAACCGGTTTTTGATAACCAAATTATTACATTTAATATATATAATTCAAATAACAGTATACGTTCTTTCTGCAGTAAATCTAACCGTTGAAAACACGATTCTATTAAATTTTCTCGATAGAAAAGAGGACCAAAGTAAGTTCGATCTCAGATTTATAACCAGTTTTACAAGAATCACCATACACCATTTCTTCTGAACATACCGTCATTTGAAGGGTAATTATTTATAGCAGCGATTCTACCCGATGGTTTTTACCCCAAACACCCAAGAGAAAAGATATTGATAAAAAATACGTTTTTTTGTGATCTTGCTTTCAATTGAAGCGGGATGGCTAATTGCAAAAGTTTGCTTGTAAGAAAGAGACGCTTGCACTGTGGTTTAGACTTTAGGCCATCAAACTGAACAACTTTCACTACGAAGACAAATTCGATAAAAATAAATAAAATCGGCTGTCACATACATTTTGAGTTGAGTCAGTACTGTAGTTTTGGATGAAAAAGCAGATTTTTAAAATCTTAGTCTACGTTGGCTCCATACTAAAAATTGTGTAGTTTTATGGTCTCAGGTACTTCTTTAAATAACACTAAGTTGTAAAAACACCCTTTATTCACACAGACTGGACAGGTGGATGAAGATAGGATATTAAACGTATACGTAAAATAAATGGTGCTTACTATAAAACGAATGCAAGAGATGTATAACAAACCAGTCACCACGGAAGTAGGCTGAATAATTGACGAGGAATGCTCCTGTGTGTTCGTCTAGCCTCTAGCCGGCCGATCGATACCCCAAACTGCAGGTATGCCAAGCTTTAGCATCTCTAGGGTAAGTCTTGGTGGTAATAAAAAGATGGCAGTACATTTCATTTTAGTGTAGCCTGAATAAAAATATTTATTTTTTATTGGAAGCTTTTACAATGTTTGTATGTATGTTCGAGACAAATCATGCAACTGAATTTTAAAGCTTGAGATAAAATTTACACGCTTAGTTTGGATGACAATGCATGGTTAGCTAAGTGAAGTCCGTCATTCTAAATTCAATATGGCGGACGGCCCAAGATGGCGGACTAGTTATTTATTGTTTACTCCCATGGTACTCCCATGATAATTATGGGTATCAAATGAAAGGGCTTGCAGAAATAAATACGAATAAACTGAAACATAAAAAATAATTTAATAGTAAAAAATCATTTTTCGAAAGCCTCAATACATTGAGGCTTCTTTTTTGATAAAAAAGATTTTTTGAGTACTTACCTACCTATTTCATATTCTAACTATATGAAACAGATAATTTTTCTTGCGATTTCGAAGTTAGCTCCATAGTAAAAGTTTTTCAGTTCGATTGTCTGAAGCAATACCTTTGATATGTAGCGCATTTAATTGGTACTGACAAATAAACGCGACCTGAAAACCATTTCTTTAAAATCGATAACGGAACATATTTTTTGAAGCGTTTTTTTGCTCACTTGTAAATTCATACAAATTACACCTTGGCGAAATAGAGTTTGGAAAAAATGTACGCTACTTTCCGTGCAAGAACTCCAAAATCACGCATAGCCCCCTGGTAACTTCACCATACTAAAATAATTTGATATCAGACTCTTTTTTGCTAAGCTGTAGTTTCATCATCATCATAAATTAGGTTAAGTTAGTTGGCTTTCAGAGGTTGCTTTAAATATAGAGCTTCAAAAATATGGAATGATTTACCTTCAACGATGCATACAAAAATTTACGTTTTATCATTTAAGGCAAAATACCGAGCAGGGTTATTTTTGAAGCAAAAATTGACAGAACAATTGAAGCACGCTTACAAAAGTCAAGTGGAGCTAAAGACCATACTAGCAAACTTGCTCTCGTAAACATCTTTGGGGTAGACAAAATTCTCAGCTGCTCACACACACTTTACCTACTCTTACACTTTGTAGTCATTGTTGCCATCCCACACATAACCTCTTTAAACTCCAACACAACATCTCTAGGAGCAAGGAAAGGGCTGAAAAACAGCGCTCGAGGGCGGCAGATTTTGGGGGCGGCAAATTTGGGGAACGAATTTTTTTTTTTTTTACCTCATAGAAATCAAAAAGATTTTGCTATGATGGTTTTCTGATGTCTTACAGATAGAAGTCTGCAACAAATTTTGTCGATGACTTTTCTCTCTCACTTGTCATTGCACATTCCGAGAGTAGCAAACTTCCATATTCTAGAGTAAAACAGCTAGTTCGCCGCCCCTCAACCAGTAATCGGCCTCTCGCCTCTGCGCCCTTTGCCCACACTTTTTATGAGTGAAAAGAGCGAAATTGCAAAAAATATGCCCCTCTAAAAAATAATGTATGATATGACAATTGTTGAGGCAAGGGCAGCAAAAACTATTCAGCCTTTACCTTGAAAATTTGTAAATCCGCCACTGGCTTACTGTCAGTAGCACTGACTGTAGCCAGCTTAGCTGTGTCCCTGTCCTATTGCCAGTTATTCTGTTTATCGTTTCTTTTTTGCTATTTCTGTAAGAGTAATTTGTTATGTTCTTTTTCTAGTAGTAATTGGCAAAAAAAAAAAAAAAATTAAAAAAAAAAACATTTATTTCAGACTTTCGCCCATATAAGTTAAGAGGTATTATAAAATTACATAAAAACAATGTCAATTATTACTACTATATAAATATAGTACCCACTCTGTTCACCAGTTTGACCCAGTGAGCCAAAATGGGACAGTCAAATTTATCAACAATAGCCTTCAGAATGGTGTTGGTGCTCCCCCGAGTCCTGCCCAGCAGAGAGGCCGTCTTCTTCCGCATGATCGCGTGGAAGCCATCAGTACTCATTTCCGCGAACATGGTCGACGCGCTGCAGAAGCGTGGGAGCCTCAACAGCATCCTGAAGGCGTTGTTATATTAAACACGCAAAGCATTGTAGGCTCGTTGCGTATACTTAACCCCTAGGCTGCTAGAGTAAACGGATTGGCAGTATGCTTTAAAAAGCGTAACTTTTACCTCGGTCGAACATCGAGCAAACCTACGAGCCAGCATGTTGTTTCTCACCGACAATACCCTGCGTTCTCTTTCAATGTCATGATCATCTTTTAGATCATCCATCAAAATATGTCCTAGGTACTTAAAGCTAGTTACTCTAAAGCATTTTTTTCTTTTTTTTTCTTTCTTTTCTAAGTTTAGATTTAAATTTCCACTTTGTGCCTCGATATTGGAGCTGACAGGTTTCGTAACGATTTTTATATTTCACTTAATTTCGCGAATGATTCCAAAAACTCACATTTTATAGCCATTATACTACAATTTAAAAACAGTATCCCTATTACTATTGAAATATCCTCCCCTTCTACAAGTCACAAATTCAATTAGGTATCCGTTTTATAGCAATAAAAACACCACGTGGCATTTTATTGCCCGATTTTAAGACTTTACGGGAATTTATTGAGATGGCCTGTTTCTTTTCAAAAAAGTAGTTACTTATTATAATAGCAATATCCGTGAATTAAAAATTTAAAGGTATAGAGAAAATAGAAAAACAATGAAGTGGATAATTTTTGCGCATAAACAAGGTAGGTAATAAATTAATGATAGATAAAGATAATACACACAAAATAAATTATTAATTAACACATTTTTTTAATTCTTAATAGTTATTGCGACGGGACGCATCGGGGCGGAGGGGACCGCATCGCACGGACGGAAATAATCCGCTGCGTAATAATGCGACCAGCTTCGGCCCGACATATAAATACCTATGCGATAGTACATACCAATTGTATATAAAGCAATTTTGGCGGATTTTCCACTGCGGCCTGATCCGATGCGACCCGTCGTATATGCGCTTACCTTTAGAAGCCGTTAAGTATAAACATTTTTCGTTCTGCTCATTGAATAGTTATGTGTAGAATAGACAACGCGAACAAAATCTGTGCACCACGATCAGCAGTGCGGGGCGCGCACTGGGAGCGTCCGGCACATGTTAGGTAAGGTTGAGCTAATTAGCTTAAACGAGTGTTACAAAAAAATTTTGTCTGGGTGTCGCCTCTAGTAGGTATCTCAATAGTTCTGCTATTTATGTTTCTATTTTATATTGTTATATGATATTCATCAAAGTTCCAGTTGTTAGACAGCAGAGTGCTTCAACAGAATTTAATAGCACGTCTTTTTAGTTTTTAAGGACTCTTATTTTTCTAGTTTCTGAATTGAAATACTTTGAGTTCAACACTTCTTTTTATTCTGAGAAGAATTTAATACTAGAATATGAAATAAGTCTTCAAACTAACTAAACTTGACAGATGATTTCTTTCATTAAAACTTTTGCAGTGCTCTGAAAATATTCAATAACACGTTGAAAATCTCGTTTGATCTTACGATATTATGAAAATGAATGTACTTTCTATGATATCTTTTGTACATATTTCATATTGATATCAGTTTTAAATCCGTAAAAAGATTTACGTTTTTTCATAAAAACTCAAAAATTACTCTGCCCATTTGAATGATCATCGTCACTGGTTTCTATGAAAAGTAGAAACATTTTTACCTATATATATATACAGGACGCTGGACTTATTATAAATTATTATTTGGACAAGTTCCCATCTCCACAGCACAGTATAGTTAAACAGTTTCCAATAAGCAATATCTTCCGAATGGTTAAACTTTTGGCCTAGCTAATTTATTTACAACTTGCGGGGTTTTGATAGTAAACAAAATCAGCTATTGTTTTGAAATTATGAGCGTGTAGCAGAAAAGTTAGTCGGGGTTGATTGAATTTTGAATTAAATTTTCGACACGAAAATCGGCTGACTATTGAATTAAATGTTCTGTATTATAAAGCTGGGTCAAAGTTTGATAACTGGTAACCAAAAATTATTATACCTACTTTAAATGTTAGAAACTAGATTAATTACTTATAACATACTTTCATCTTTATCATTTTAACTAAACCGAAGTAGATAGTCACATCAAGGTGAAAGGTTTTAAGGTTTTAGAAATTTATTTCCCACAAGAATATATTTACATATTCACTTAAAATGAGACAATATTAATTAAACTTAAGTAATTCTAAGTATACGTCCGATGACGTGCCGATAAACTTAAAATTATTGTTACGATAATAATTACCACTACTGATTGGTAGAAAACTCACTAAAACTAGAAAATTTATTAGGACCATACCATTAGCACAGTATAAGAAAGAGTATCGTATCTATTAATACATACCATTAGTGCACTTCACATAGGATGGGTTCATATCTAATTATAAATCTTTATTAATTATATAACTACTAATTATGTAACATCTTAATTCTTTCAAAAAAGCGACAGCATTGAGATTAAACTGCCGAACCTTTTGAAATATATTCCTTGTTCTGAAATCGCATTTTTTAATTACTTCAAGAGTCTCTAGAGTAAAATACTGTTATTTTAAAATTTTGAATGCTTGCGATCACACTTAAAGAGTTTTAAATCTGTAATAAAAACACTATATAAAATTTTTTTTTGCGTAATAAAGTATTATTAGCTGTGCAATTTATAAAAGTGGTGAACAAAATAAAGGAGCTAAAGTGGTCGAGTGAATGCAGTCTCTTTACAAAGAATACACTGAGAGTAACTTAAATCTCGTAACATGAAACATGAGTTTCTCAAAATCCCAGGAGCCGATTTTGATGCGACTTTCTGTGAGTACCTAATGAAATGAGGTAAGGTCTCTCAACTCCCATCCCTATTGGTCCATAGGCGAGAGCCTATTAGAGCGAGTTCTCACTCGCCACACACCACTCTCCATACATAGTTGCCCAGTCTCTTTTAGTATAAACGAGCTTTAACCCGCGACTTTGTCCGCACAAATTATATACCAGATTTTAAGTCAGATCATAAGCTATCAAACAAAAAAGTTTCATCAAAATCGGTTTAGTAGTTTTTGCGTGCTACTCGTTCAAACAAACAAACACACAAACTAACACCCAAACAAACACACAAACAAACACACAAACAAACACACAAACAAATAGACAGACAAAAACTCCCAAAAATTGGTGAAATGGAATCAGAGACACCTAATAACCATATCGAAACTTTTTTTTTGTTAATATCTTCAATGTACAGACAAACTTTCTGCTACAGTTTTATAATAGTTTAGATATCTTTAATGTTCCTACCTACTATAAAACGATATCTGTTAGATGAGGAAAACCTTGACAGAATGTTGGCCAAGATCCAGCAAGAGAGGAATGGGTCGTCCAGCAGCTAGGTAAGCTGATGACATTCCGAAGAACGCCTTATGGACTCGGATGCAGGGGTGGATGATGATGATGACGACCATTAATAAAACATAAACAATTTAACTTCTAAAACATTGTCAACCATAAAAACTAAAGAATAAACTCAACTAGCTTAACACAAACAAAACTTATTTCATAAACTGTTTGTGCACCTGCGTCGGAGTTTTATTCAGTTTTTCCATACTTTAAGAAGGTGGAAGTTTCAGTTAAAGTATTCATAAGGAGGTGGAACTTGGCTTGCCTATAACTTAGTTTCCAACTTTACATATAACGACGCACCGTTTGCTCTTTATGGAAAATATTTTTACATTACATTTTAATGATTAATTTATAAACAACGGTTCAAATAATGATCAGAGTTTAGGCGTGTTTGAAAGGTAAATATTTTGGGACGAATATTAATAGTGATGGAAGGTTACGCAAAAAACGGCGGAATTCGCTCCGATTTTTGACTAACATTTCTAGTTTACTGTAATTGGTATTTTATTCATCATCATCCTCAGCCTGAATCCACCCACTGCTAGGTACAGGCCTCCATCTGTTCATGCCACTCTCATCTGAGAGTGGCATGCGCCCACGATTTTATATTAAAAATTAATTTCTTAACTATTACTTAAGTATAAATGTTAAATATAAATCCCATTGTAATACCTTTTTTCGTTATAATTATTTTGAAGATAGGTTGACATAGGTTATACTCACAAATTTCCAGCTAACAGTATGGTACAAAAAATAGCCGTGGTGGTCCAGTGGCGAGTAACCTTGCCTGCCGTGCAGGAGGCGATGGTTCGATCCCCGTCCAGGCCGACTCGTACCAATGAGTTTTTCGGAATTTATGTACGATTTGTAATTTGTAACACCACTGGCTTTTCGGTGAAGGAAAACATCGTGAGAAACCTGCATACTTCAATTTCGAGGCATGTACCCACTGTCTATTACAAGTGGCGACGGGCTCATTCCTTGTCACACGTGGATGTTCTGGAGTTTCAGAATATCTCCGACTACCCCCTCGAGGAATATTCGTCGTTAGTCGTGAGCATATGGTAGTATGGTACAACATAGTACGAAAATTTAACAAAATTATTTTCCAATTAATTTTGATTATAAAATGGTTGCATCCACGTAACTCCCGCTACTCTCTTTATTATATCGTCAACCCATCGTGCCGCCGGACGACCCAAACTTCGCTTCCCTTCACTCGGACAATGCTTTTCTGCATCTGCCGTCACCTCGCCTTGCCCATTTCCATTTGAACTCGATTTACTCTCTTACCCACATCGTGGATCTTAGTAGGTACCGCGTCAGATTTCCGTATTCGAAACGTTGTCTACAGCCATGTCCCGCTCCATGGCATACATAAGTCATCATTATCACAAATGAAAGAGCATGACACAAATAATAGAAGTAGTTACATTATTAATATCACTAACCGCAACGACTGCGTTACGTTTTTTGCCGCTGATACCATATAGGATTCACAAACAAGTTCAAAAAAGTTAAACTGACTACGAAACTGACTAAAGTCACGTGTTTTAAACTAACTTGTCTTTATAAAAGCGCAATAAATGGTTAAACTGAAGTATTACGCCACATGAAATATTTAAACAATGTCACATCAAGCAAGAGCACATTAACAAATTTGAAAGCTTATTTTCTATGCAACAAATTGAACAGGCACCATTAACTTAAAACTACCTCAAACAAGCATTCATGACTGCGTATATAGGGCGAATTCGATCAGAATAATTCAAGATTCGTACCAAAACCGGGATAGACGTTACAACCCACGATTTTGCCTCAATTTTCCGTGCCAACGGGCCTCTGGTGCTTCAATGTGGCGGAGCTATTGCCAATAAACAATATCTTCCAGTCGAATGGTTCGCGAACGAGGATCTGCTAATTAGGGACATGGATACCGATCAAAAGAGAGCCTTTGATGCGAAACTGAAAAGGTGACAACGATTTGAGTTAGCGAAGCGAAGCGAACGTTTTGGTGTACGTTTTGTGTTTGGTACCTTTCGGAAATTGAGTTTATAGTTTTCTGTTATGTTTAGGAGTTCGATGTTTTTTAAGTTTCAAGAAAGGGAAAGTAGATAACACTTTGGCTGGTCTTGACATTACCCTTGGAGAATCTCTTCACCAAGGTAGGAAGTTAAACTCAATGATATAATGCTATCGACTCGACATAAGAAGAATAGATAATAGCTACTAATATTTTCCTCTATTAAAGTACACACGGCGACACATCAAGCTATACAAAACCAAAACGCAACGTTTTACGTTACTCGACCGACGCGCGGCCAGCTTATGTTGGTTTTGTCGCCGTGTGTACATACAAAACATGAACTATGCTGTTACTTAACTCTTAAAAGATTATTGGTAGTTGTAGCATAGTATTTATTCTGTGGTTGTAGCAAGGTTTCTACTCATCTCAAAATATAATTGTGAATAGTTAAAAATCATAAACCATGAGTATTTTCTTCTTTTCCGAACTGCTACTAGAAAAAATGTTCGTTATAAGCTTATATTATAAGCGAGCTTTGTCAGACTTCGCTCAATAGTTGTCACAATTCAAATATTGGTTAGCACGCTTCCATTGCTTTTGATGAGGGCGCTTAACCAATATGCATAAGACCAGCGTCACAGAAACACTTTTCCAATCCAGCTTAGATTTAAACGAGGAGCCCCAGGACGTCGGACACTCATGCAGAAGTTATCGCTTATTGAAATCGATCCCACGACCCTGTGCTACTGGCCGATATTCTTCACCGCACGGATAAAAGCTATTGCATTCGCAATTGTGAGATGCAATGCATCGAGGTTAGTGTTTGCATTTCTGAGCGTAAATTGAATTTCTGTATTCTGTGATCAATTTGTTTGGATGTTTTTCAAACTATACATATATTCATAGGTATTACCAGTGTGTATTGCCAGTAATGACATATGAAAGTCACCCAAAGGGCAATGGAGAGGACTGTGCTCGGAGTTTCCCTGCGAGATCGAATCAGAAATGAAGAGATCCGCAGAAGAACCAGAATAGCTGACATAGCCCAGAAAATTGCTTAACTAAAGTGGCAATTGGCGGGGCATATTACTCGTAGAACTGATGGCCGATGGGGCCGAATAGTTTTCGAGTGGCAACGGCGGGGCATACCGGAATGCGCAGCGTAGGTAGGCAATCCCTCGCAATGTGGACCGATGACCTGGTGAAGGCGACGGGAACCCGGTGGATGAGAGCAGCGCAAGACCGGCCATTGTGACGATCTCTGAGGGAGGCCTATTTCCATCGGCTGAGATGATGATTAAAAATGACATTAATAGGCATCGTTGCCGGTGTGACTGTGGGGAGGATATTCAATCAGTTCGCCATATCGTCGAGAAGTGCCTTATGAAATACCTGAAAAAACAAATGGTTTAAAAATGTGAACTTTATAATGACAATTGTTCTAATAAGAATAAATCAATTTATATCATCATTATTTTAATTGACCTTCTTGTTAGGTTTTCTTTCAAAATAATGATGGGTTATCCAAATCCCTCAATTTAAAACTGTCACAGCACAAATAAAAACAAAGCACGCGCAAATTTTGTTCCTGACAGACAAAACGAGAATGCATCTTATTCACTTTAGCAGAAAAGTGGGGGCGTTACAAGAAATACATATTTTACACTTTTGACAGATATGTCTCCCCCCAAGATTTATTATGCTGAGAATATGAAGTAACATCTTTTCGTGGAGATGTAAGATTTTTCCTTGTTTTCTTCTGAGTAAAGTGTCCCATGACGTCACGGAATGGTCTTGAAAGAATAAATCAAAACGTTTTGTTATTTTTATGGACATCGGGTTCATTCGCTTGTTTTTGTCTATTCCAGTAATTTTGAAGAGTGGTAAGTGGTTTTAATCTGTAAAACCACTTACCTTTCTTCAAAAAACTGGAATTATGATACTTATAGGTATGGTTTAGAGATAGAGAATTTGTAGATATAGAATCGCCATAGCTCAAAAATGAGATTAAACGTAACATTAACATAATTATCGTCAGGGTATTAAAAGTATCAAAATAAATAACTGATAATATCATTATTAGTTACATAATTATTAATGTAATAATTATTATTATTATTTGTAAGTAGTATTAGTTTTGTTTCTTTTTTATTTTTTTTTAGGTTAATGGTTATTTAGTTAATTAGATTATACTTTCTATGAATAATAAATATTATCACCCCTTAAAATTATTACTGTACCTTTATATTGTTTGTTTTAGTGTCAGAAAGAAAAACCCAAGTAGGTACTCGAATTACCATAAGAAAATTATGCCTCCTTTCGCCCGTCTTCGGCTAAAAAGCACCATCGTGTCGGCCGCACACTCGGCTTCGACCGAATTGGATTTTGACCGAAGCCGAGGCTTTATTTTTTGCCATCTGGTTTGTTACAATACTGTTTTAATTAATTTCAAATCAATATGAACGAAATTGTTAAGTGTATTTTCTATTATATGACATTTTATATAATTATCGAATTATTTCATTATGGACTCGACACAAATGACTATTTAAGTACATTAGCACTTTAAGTTTGAAAATAGTGGGTGGCGTCTACTTATGATAATGTACCTACCTATTGACAAGGATTACATAAGTCTTCAATATTATTCACATTCAGTGTGTTGGCGATTACTTGCAAGAGCAGCACAACTTTTCTCATCTTTTACCATGCATAGTTTCCTTCGAGTTTACCCTATGGGAAAATAGTATTTATTATCAGAGGAGAAAAGTTCTTTGCCGCCGTCTTTCAAAACTCTATCGACCGTTAAAGATCTATTTTCAAAGTTTGTCACGGAAGTGCCGTATGAATTAAGTTAAGCGAGAAAATTTTCATATAACCTACTGCATGGGTGTTCAGGTACTGCTCATGATAGATGCTGGTTTTTTAGGGCTCCGTATCCAGAGGATGCTTACGGGACCCCATTCATAAGCCTACGCTGTCCGTCCGTCCTAGCTGTAAAGGGCTGTAACTTTTGATCCGTGATAGGTAGCGAGTTGAAATTTTACAGAATAATTATGTGTTATTATTTTGTATTTTGCTAACACTTTTTATTCAAAAAAAGTAAAAAATTAAGGGCTCCATAAAAAAACCGTGTTTAATCGGGGTTTTCGCTCTATTGTAAAAACGAAAATACACAAATGCGTCAAACTTGGTGTGATTATAGTGCATAGCTAAAGGTGAAACCCCAGATAATAAAATCCGGTCAAGTGTGTGTCGGGATTCCGGAAAAAACAAACATTTTTGGTAATACTTACAGGGTGTAAGATACAGCCCTCTGCAGACTGAAACGGTTAACTCAGCCCATCAAACTGAACAACTTTCAATATGGAAAGCTTATCTCAGGAAACGCCGAAAAAAAAATCAGCTGTTCTATACATTTGAGTCGGGTAGGTACATCAGTTTTGTATGAAACAGCAGATTTTTTCCCGTTTCCGTTTTCGTTGGCGCCATAGTGAAAGTTTTTCAGTTTCATGGTCTGAGATCGCCGTTTCAGTTTGCGGAAGGCTGTCCCTTACAGCCTGTATAGTAGTACGGAACCGTCCATGCGCGAGTCCGACTCGCACTTAGCCGGTTTTTGTAGATTTGATACAGGTTTATATACGTTGCATTCGAAACCATTTCATGCAGAGCCTAGAAAATTAAACGCAGCTTATTGTATACTATTAGGTTGGCATTCGTTGACTTACAATAGAATCTCAAATTTTTTAAAACATCTCTGTATTGGATTCTTGGACCTCATTGGACCTACACGCTCCTTGATTATACTGGGTCACTCCATTGTTGAGAATGCAAATAATCATGCAATATTTTTCTGGATAATCTCCGACGCCTGAAAATAATTATCTTTCCGTAACAAATGAAAACCAATTTGTAAATACAAAAAAGAAAACATTGCAGTCTAGAACAAAAGTAATAATTTCTCAACTAGAAACCGTAAGTATCGCCGATGTCACAGAGATATTAAGTTCCAGGCCGTATCAGGTCAGATCCTGGATGCTACTATTCATAAATCGTGGAGCTACGGGCCTACAACTTTATTGCGGACTCCGATAAAGGACCGTTCCTGTAACGAAAGAAACTTGTGGATTACGTTTTCTGTTCTTTAAATCAAACGGACGGAAGGAAATGGACAGCTGTGAGCTCTCCATCGACGATGTTCAGGATGGAGCGAAGTGGAAGTTACGATATGTCCCTTAGACCCCCCCTCGAAATTTCTTTTAGGACACTCCTTCACGATATGTATCACGGTTTCTTTCAGCGCTCCACAGCCGCACTCCAGGGACGCCCTTATACCCCATTTGTGCATGCTACTGTTGCACCGAGCTACTCCCATGCGGATCCTGCAATATCCGTAGATTTTTCTCGAATTATTATTTTTACAAAGAATGAATGCCGCAGACCTATTTATCAATACAGTAAAGTTACGAAAACATTTATATTTTTGGTGAAATTGTCGAAAAATAATAAACCCCAAGGCTTGAACTGCAATGAACCTAGCTGCAAAATGTTAAGCTATATTATAAGACTTATCAAATATTTTCGCTTTAATTTAACGCTGGATCTTCGTGGTAGAACCAACAATGTTGTGATATAATTATACAATGTTCTTGGATAGAACACAACGTTTAAAAAAACACACTAGGTAACGACCATAGCATAGGCATAGTTGCCAAAGAGGAATTGGAAATATCGAAACCGATGAATCAATTTTTCCTCTTAGATCTTTATAAACTAAAAAAAAACATGGAAATATTGCGATATTAAGAATCTAATCGCACTACAAAACCTCTAAAGACCTCGACTTCTCATTTTTCAGATAAGCGTAAATATTTTTAATTGATAAAGGCTTCGGTGTATCCAACATAAGTTTACGGGCTACGCCGTCTCTAATAAGAAAAGTTTGTCCAGTGCCATGTCAGTAATTTAAGAGAGACCATAGAAAGTTTTGTAGCAAAATTAAATTTTTGTTGCGCGCCGTACGTTAAGGTTTCTTCCGAGTTTCAGCCATTTTATTTTATTTTTTGCCGACTCCTTTGATAGTTTCCTCGGTTAGTTTGAGATAAAAATTATATTGTAGGTACTAAGAGATTTTTCTTGAACAGATTCGTTGTGAATTTGTTTTTGAACATTTGAAGAAACAACTGTTTCGAATAAGAACAAAACCTACGCATAAAATGTAACATTAATAATGTTATTATACCATAATAATACGAATACCCACCTAAACTTATAATGCCAATCGGTATTATAAGTTTAGGTATGTTAAACATGGATGTAAGCGTAAAAATCTAACTCTCCAAAGAACTAAAATGTCGACTAATATCTGATCTGCTGGGCCGACCACCTTAGCACCAGGAAGAGGAAAGCCGCGGTCGTGGCGCGTCTGAGGTGAGGCCTGTAGTCAGCACTGCAGTCATCATCGTCACCATCTCAGCGTTCACTGCTGGACATAGGCAGAGGCCTATCCTTGGGAGAGCCCAAGGATAGCCGAGCGGTCGTTGTCGACCGATCCTGTGCTGCCTTCAAAAACGGGACCTGGTTGTTCACTCAAGGCTTAGGCTTTATAAAATGATTAAAAGTTACCCAAAGGGCAAAAGGCTACGCTCGGAATTTTCCTGCGAGATCGAATCAGAAGTAAAGAGATTTGAAGAAAAAAATAGAGTTCAGCAGTAAACAATAATAATTAGGATGTGGATGAAGCGTGACTTCATTCATGGCCCAAAAACAAGGCCATCTCTGCCTGTAACACGCTTGGTCACGGATCAGCCCAAGATTACGTCATTTCATTTCTCAAACAATTTTTTTTTAATTAAGGGACTCTTGTTTTATTCGGCCATAACTAAATAACTTTTTCTGTCCGACTAAATTTTTTTTCCTGTTCTATACAGGATGTAAAATTAAATGGGACACTTACTTAATGGGGTGCTTCAGACCATCAAACTGGACAACTTTCTCGACGGGATATCGAAATAGCGAAAAAAAAACTTCTGTCTCATACTTTTCAGTCGAGTTATGTTTGGAGTTTTGTATGGGACAGCGGAATTTTTTTTCGCGATTTCAGTGTTGTTCCCATAGTAAAAGTTGTGCAGTTTGATGGTCTGAAGCACCCCTTTAAGTAAGTGTCCCATTTAATTTTACACCACAGGGTGTACAATACAACATAATTTAAAGCAGCAAAAACAAGTGCTTTTGGTAAAAGATATGTATTCAATTTGATAAGTGGATTCACATTCATTTTATCGTTACATATATGTACAACTGCACATCCGGTCTTATATGAAAGTATACTATTGCTGTAACAATTTGAATACAAGCTTTTGAAGAAATGAGAACCGTCCCCTAGCATTTTTCTTACAATTCACTCACGTTGCAAAACTGTACACGTTACGAAATATGCAATTTATGTGCATAATTTTGCAGGACTATTTCAGAATTCGGTCCCCTATCACCTGGGTGACCTCCATGAATTATACAAAGCAATTTGTCGTGAGATAAGATATCGAACGCTCGCAATGTCTGGGTCCGAATAATCTGCAAATGGACTTGAGTATGTGAACACAATTTTTAGTGTCTGGGCTTTGCGGTTGTAGTATTATGTAATGTATGTGTTGTGAGGTAAAATAAAGAAATAGGTTCTGATCAATGACATTCTATATAAGGGGGACTTCGCATCAGTGCGCTATTAACGGGACCACTAAGTTATGCCCAGTTGTTTTACATTACTGCTTTGTAACCGAATATATGTGTTCTATTCTATTTTTTTATTTAATGGCGTCCGATGCGTTATCACAATTGTGCCAATGTCCCGTTATGTGGAGAGTACACATAGGAAAATGATTATTAGCATTTCTGCCAATGTCAAGTAGTTTATTATAATCTCAAATTAACGTTTTATAGTTAAAACACAAAAGAGTTTACAAAATGGCGGAGCCACGTGCAAGCCTAACAGATGCCAATACGCACGCGTCTGACCTCCCCCAGACTTGCAGCGCAACCTCCCGAATATATTTGAAAGATTTGAAAGGACTGGATTGTCAGTGGCAATGTATGACAGCTGTATATAACTGACGCATACAAAGGTGACATTAGAGACATGTGCCATGTTTAGGCTTTGTTATTGTATGACATGATGACTCTATGGTTATAAAAACTCATTGGTTCTGATACATAAACTCACAATTCACGGAGTAGCAAAATTTAGGAAATAATAATCTACTAACTACTATTTTAAGCGTGCAGTGCAAGGAAGGAGCTTCCCCGAGTGCCGAAACCTGAGTAAATCTTACGCACCCTGTGTAGTCAGCCTCGATACGAACATTGATAACTGGCTAATCTTTACACTACAGAGAGCTTGTCATATCAAATAGCTCTTATTGACACGAAAGAAGAAGCGTGCAGTAATTTTAAGGGTCACTATTTGAAGTTTCAGGAAGACAATGTTATGAAATTGTGATATAATTTGAAGTTATAAAATATCACAATTTGAGCGCAGATATTTGGAGACAGAAGCATTATAACGATTTTGTATAAGGGAATTTTGTTCCATTGGACAAGACCTATCGAACGACACCTCCTACAGCTTGTTAAAAAAACAATTTTTTTACAACTGCCGGAAAAATATAAAAGGGTAGAAAAAAATCATAACTACTACATTTTAGTTTTGGGGTTACTGTTGTTTGTCTTCATGCCAAATTTCGATTCAATAGGGAAAAGTCTGTCTACACTTCCACCTTGTATTTTTTAAATAGTTTTTAAATTATAATATTATAAAATAGTACATAACGTACCAACATAAACAATTTACAAAATGTTCCTGCAACCACTTTAATATTAATATATTTGCACATAAAAAAAAATGAAAGAGCCAGGTAAATAAATTTGGCAACGTGCGGGCATTTGAACAAGAAGAAAGGGCAATATCATTATACAAAACGTCCGTTTCGAATGTTTGTGAGATGAAAGCTATATTCGATTATTGTAAAAGGGGTCCGACGTATGGATAGTTCTGTGAAATGGGGCCGATTCGTTTATCTAAACGAAGTTTAGGTATACGTATTTGAAAGCTTATGTATAAAGGCTTTTGTTTATGTGGTTCGAAGTGTCTATATCTTTTGGTGCGTAGAATTTCGATATGAGTCATGGAGTAGCTTTAGAAAGCATTTTTTTATGAATGCTGAAGGCATAACAGATCATATAGTTGACAATGAATTTGCTTCAGAGGCCGAAGATAGAATTCTGGTTTGAATAAATAATTATGTAATGATATACTACCATGATCATGACGTGTCTCAAAGTTCATACTGAACAATAGCAGGAACAAGGCTCGTGCCATAGTCGGAGCCCTCACTGTACCCTCGCAGTACGCCATAGGCACGATGATGCACAAAATGAAACTCACCCTGGATCCCAGCTGCCGAGCATGCGGAGAGGATGAAGAGACCATGGAGCTTGTTCTTTGTGACTGTGATGTCCTGGCGTCAAAAGGCATGTGCCTGCTCGGAGATGGATACCCAAAACCGGGAGATCTTAGGTTTCTTCCCCTCAGTGGTGAAGAAAACAAAAAGTAATGGGGCTAGTACAAAAGATCCAACTGGGTCGAAGTGTTGCTGGCTTGCAAGCCCCCACAATAAGATAAGATAAGATAAGATGATCATGACTGGTAGGCTTTGGCTACATTTATATATCTAATGTATCTATACTATTATAAAACTGTAACAGGAAGTTTGTCTGTACATTGAAGATATTAACAAAAAAAAAGTTACGATATGGTTTTTAGGTGTCCTGGATTCCATTTCACCAATTTTTGGATTTTTTGTCTGTCTGTTTGGGTGTTTGTTTGAACGAGTATTACGCAAAAACTACTGAACCGATTTTGATGAAACTTTTTTTGTTTGATAGCTTATGATCTGACTTAAAATCTGGTATATAATTTGTGCGTACGAAGTCGCGGGTTAACGCTCGTTTATTATAAATCCATATAAACTTAAAGAAGAAAACCTTCGTACGGTTACAGAATAAATAGTACTGCGTACATCAGTGCTCATAAATTGGTTTAAAAAATACTTCGAGACAATTTTAGAAGTTATCTGGTTGCATTGCAAAGAATTTTTTCTTCGATACCTATCTAATCCATTATCTACTTTACCCCCCAGTGGTGGGGCATGAAGATATTATATCATAATGTGTCTATTGACTAATGGAATCTCCTGGGGTGAGTTGGAAGGAGCGAAACTTGTGTTAGATATTTTCAGTTTTCTATTTTCCGTTTGATCTACGAATTTTATCATACTATATTCACTCACATATTAAGGGGGTACCGAGCCTATATTGTGCTGCCGTCAATCGTATTTTTTTATTTCTAAACAATTAAACAACATTTCCGAAAAACAAGAATGCCATATTGTTGTCATTGCTGATTTTCAATTTATCGGGTCACTGTGCATTTCTTTTACGTATCCGTAATGTTTCAATTAATTGAAAGCCAATCTGGACTAGAATGTGAAATTCTTGTTTTATAGAAATTTTGTATTAAAAAAAATACGATTGAAGGCATAAGCTCGGTACCCTCTTAACGGAACATCAGATTCATCCGATTTTTGAAACAGTATATTTTAACGGAAATCTGACAAATAAAAGGCATAGATTATGCAGTGCATTTTTTGATCCTGATTTTGGACGAGTGACTTTAAAAAATTGTACTACAGTGATTAGTATCTAGATCGCGTTAAAAAAATTTCATTGACTGTAATTGGTTAGTATTGAAAATAGGATCTTATTTCGTGATGTGCGTTTTTTGAAAGTCCCACGTTCAAATCAGCAGTAGAAAGATGCATAAACTCCATACTCCATAGTAATTTTGATATTTTCTACCATCTGATATCAACATATGAATTTCAAAAATACTAAATCAAAATCAAATCAAAAATACTAAAATACAAAAATAAACTCCAGTGCGCTCTTACTAGAAGTGCGTGCGACTTTCCTCTTAATAGAAATCTTATCTAGAAAACTATAACTAAAGCACAATAATACTTTTTATACAAATAGGCTATTCCCAGAAACCCAAGAGGATAGGCGGAGACTACGGCTAGCGACCCGTCAAATATTCTTTTATCGAAGAAAATAAAATCCTTGGGGACATTTTATAGCTAAAATGTAACTCTAACAATAATAAAATTGTTTTAATAAGAAAAAGTTCGAAAATAGAAGGGGGGTTGCAACAGCTGTCTCTTAAAGATGAAGAGCTTAAGGCGATTAGACTGCCAGTTCAACTTTAATATAAAAATAAGAAGATAATGCCCTTTTAAGTGTATGTTCTTTTGTATAGTCGCCATTTTGGAAAAACTTTTCGTGTATCTTGCGTCAGTGGGACTAGGCGTAAGATTTTTCTTTACTTGTCTTAAGGTGGTTTCATTCCATACAAAAGTTAGACGCACAATACGCGTAGACGGAATTAATATAAGTAATATTTTATATATGGAACAATTGTTTAGAAAATCTTGTTGCCGCGTCACAAATAACATTTGCAATTTATCAATAACGAAGATATAAAGCTTTTAAAATTGTGTATGAAAAATTTCAAAGCTTAATATCTTCGTAATTATTTTATAAATTGCAAATGTTATTTGTGACGCGGCATCTAGATTTTCTAAACCATTTTTTCATATATACAAAGTTACTTATATTAATTCCGTCTACGCGTATTGCGCGTCAAAGTTTTGTATAAAATTGATCCCTCTGCAACCACCTTAATAGGCATAAACAAACAGATAATAGGCATAAAAGTACAGAACAAAAGATAGATCGATTTTATACTTAAAAAAAATGTTGGACCTCCCATACAAAAGTACGGGTCAGCCGATCTATTTTCATCATTTGGACGTCATAATATATAATCATTGCAAGTTGCTTTTAATGTAATGTAAATTTACTTATCTAAAGCTGTGTATTGATCCTTACGGCTTATAAATGATGTGTTCTTTATAAATTGTCAGTTTATAAAGAAGGATCCTGTTTATAAAATTGTTAGTGGTCCCGCTGGTGCGACGTACATAAAACATTGTTATTTCAATTCTGTTTATGCTTACTGGTGTTACTTAGAGGGAGGGTGAAGGGGACAACTTTAAGTAAATGTTAATATTTGGTTAAGGCTTTTATATTTTAAAGCAACGAGGCATGCTTTTGACGGGAAGTCTTTAATGTATTTAAATCTATTCTGTTATAAAACAGGGCCATATTGTACAGTCAACCTCTTCCTCAAAATATTCATGTTGATTCCAAAATAAGCTTTATCACAATTGTGTAAGGTATGTAAATAAGAAATTAACAAATTGGTCTTCATAACGCATATTCTGTGAAAATTTTAAACCTCTGGCTATTAAGGTTCAGAAGATCCAGCCCTTCAAATCAAAAATCAAAAATTTTTATTGAAAATAATACCTATCTCATAGATAGCTTTTAACGTTATTTTTTGACTCTACCACCGCGTCGGAAGGTGTTCCGTTGAAAGAAGAAACTCTACAACACGCATACAATATTGCATTACATAGTGTAACATAGTCAAGACCAGACCTTTTGGTCATTCAAATAATCATCGAGTGTCATAGTAAAGTAAGCTTTTTTTACAGATGACTTCTTTAACATGGGACTTAAACTTTTTATCTGTAAAGTTTAGAATATTCTCTGGTATCTTATTATAATAGCGTTATACAGTGCCCGATGAAAGATATGTGTTAACCTTACTGAGTCGAAAATATGGGAATACTAATTTATTTTTATTTCTTGTACTGTAATTATAGGTAGGACAGACGAACGGACGGACGGAACGCGTATGGCTTATGAATAGGGTCCCGATGACACCCTTTGGGTACGGAACCCAAAAAAAAAATGAAACTGTCTTCAGATTAGATCTTAACTTTTTTTTATTTTATTTTTTTATTTATGAAAACAACGTTACAATAACTAACTTAAAGCTTAATTTGAAGAACTAAAAAGATGAAAGTAAAATATAAACAAAATGTTAACAAAAATGTTCTAAATCGGTTTATTTATATTATAATTATTAAAGGGTTCCACTAAAATCAAACAAGCTAAGCTAAAGCAGAGACTAGATAAGTTAAGCCTAAGCGATATCAGTTCCTTCTGAATCACACTTCAGGTTTGGGTCAAACTTATATTACCTATCCTATACTAAGCCTTTCGTAAGTACCAAGTAGCTCCCGGTCAGTTGGTTTTTAGAAGGGTCATTATAGGAAATTAGAGCGTCGGTGTCGCGTTGCGGAGAGGTATGGACACACAATTACGGGGGTCCGGGTTCGAATTATGTACGTAATACCGACTACTCTCAAATGGTGAAGGAAAACATCGTGGAGAAACCTGCACACACTGAAGAAGAAATTCTGATGTGTATGTGAAGTCTACCAATCCGCAATGGGCACGCGTGGTAGAGTAATGCCCATACACCCTGAGGGTAGGCCTGTGGCCTGCAGTGGGACGTTAATAGGCTGATGATGATGATTATAGGAAAGACTACGATTATTTCAGGACCAACTTCATCGGTATCTGCAGCAGTATTTTCTCAAGTTAACATTTACAAACCTGATATCGTGTTTATCAATGCTTTTAGATCGTAAGATGTGTGATTATGTGTTTGATAAATAACTAAAAAAAATCTATCTAATACCTAGATGCAAGGAGACAGAAATACGTCGTTATCTAGATTCTTGTAAATATTTTTAGAATGAAAATTCATAGTTTTATCTTTACCATCTTTAAAAAAATCTGTTTATATTTACGCTTTAGACCATTTTAGTAACAGAGATCCAGAACAATGCATCCATATATCTTTAACAAAACTAAAGTATTGCACGTGACAATACAAAGTTATAGCGAGCAGTGAACACAAGTGTTAACCTGCCATGACAAACACTCACTACTAGCAACAATACGTAGATGACGGAAGGGAAATTTATGCAAACGCAGGATAAACGTATGCCTACGCGTACGTGGCGTATTGTTCTAGCTGTCATGCTAGGCTATGCTGGTATTTTCATAAATGTATTTAATTATCCATCGAGTGTCGGTAGCAAGTGCGGAGTGGTATGGAAAATCTATCTTGACGTCAAGGTTCGAATCTGCATGGACGACTTGCCACGTACCTACCAATTAGGTTTTTCTAACTTATGTACGTAATACCGGCTGCTCTCAAACGGAGAAAGAAATCCCGGTTTGTATGTGACGTCTACTGTGCTCTGCAGTGGGACGTAGGTATATAGGATTGTAGTGTTATCAAGATGATGATGATTTATGATCTCATTAGGTTATAGATCCATATTTGTCTAAAAAAACTGTTACACGAGGTGTTAACAGCACAGTTACATAATTTTTTCAAAATCTTCAAAATAAACACAGCGCATTTAGTATTTACGTTTGATTTTGTGGGATTTTGGATGTAATAATACCATCCATTGTCAGTTGCACCTTGATATTCAGAATTATCATTTCTGAAAAAGTACGTATTTTATTTCACATAACTTTCTGTCGTACGAGGCGATAAAGGGATTAAAGGTTTCTTATGCAGTGTTTATATATTCGAAAGGCTAGCCATCTCTCACCACTTTTCGCAGCATTCCATCCTGAAATTTGAATTGCTAAATGTGAGCATTGCTACTACAACCTAAACTACATTCTTAAACTGAAAGTTGGTAGTTGTAGCATTCTTTCTTGCCACCCCGAATGGGATTACGGTCGTGAGTTTATGTATGCATATTTACTGTTTATTTGCTCATGTTGTACTTAATAATGTTGCTCAATATACATTATTAAACACAATTTTTCACACACTTCAATGTATGAAGTGTACATTCTGTACTTCAACTATTTAATGGTACTTGCATGGCGGGTGCTTACATTCCGTAGTTTTCCATATCGCGTCGGTTTATCGCGCGATCGGCACCCCCCGTCGTTCTCGATGATCCATCTTCGAGGGGGCTAGGGTGGCACAGACGGGCGGCTTGAACGCCAAGCATTACCTACTACTGATAAAAAAATTATACGAATAAGTACACACATAGACTCTTCAACTTATTCCCATCGGGGTGGTCAGACACTTTGCTACAGCTAATAATGCAATATCGCAACTGCTCCGCACCGACATCAGAACTGCACCGACATCAGAACTGCACCGCCGCGACGTCGCAACTGAATCGCCTCGACTTTTAACCAAAGGTGTTGATTAAGCGTCACGATATCGTTCAGTCAACGCCTACGCTCAAAATAGCTTTTGTCATACGGCCCTAAGATTTATGAATTACGAGCGTTAGCCCGCGACTTTGTCTGCGCAAATTATATACCAGATTTTAAGTCAAATAATAAGCTATCAAACAAAAAAAGTTTCATCAAAATCGGTTCATTAGTTTTTGCCTGATGCTCGTTCAATCAAACAAACAAACAAACAGACAGATAAAAAATCCAAAAATTGGTGATATGGAATCAGGGATACCTAAAAACTATATCGTAACTTTGTTTTGTTAATATCTTCAATGTACAGACAAACTTCCTGTTACAGTTTTATAATAGTATAGATAGATGTAGGTAAGCGAAGCGACCTAAACATTTAAAAGGACAAAATTGCGTGTTTTACCCGCAGCGTTTTAAATGCTACTCTATCGTACCACTTGTCGCGCGTACCAATGATCCATCTTCGTGAAAACACGCGCAAGCGACGCGTGATTCCACCAACAAGGGTGCAGTGGGGTGATGTGAAATATATATTTTTTCCCTTCTCTGACGACTAAGTTTGGTGTCAAACTTATGGTGCACGCAACAAATGGTGGAAGTCTTGAAATTGGGGAGATTAAATAAGTTTTGTGTTTGGTACTCTTTAATACAGGATTGAATTAAACTTTTTAAGGAAAATAAAGTGGTATGGAACCAATGAGTACCTAATCGCAATTTAGCATTTTTTTGTTGGCCGAACCACTTGCCACATCATTTCATTATGAATCCCTGACGGTCAGTTGCAGAAACGCACATTAAAGTTAATCCTCCATTACATATCTTGCTGGCTTTTACTACGTCAATAAGACAAAAAATGACAACAAGTGATTTAATGGAGGATTAACTATAATGAGCATTTCTGCAACTGAGTGTGAATGGATAAAAAGTACCTAAATCTGTCATAAAGAAAAAAAAAACCTGCTGAAGGAACAGTGTAGTGTTTATTTCATACAAAATGTTATCAAAATAAAAGATAAACTAATCTTAACTCGAAAGTATTACCTACCTATCTTTTTGATTGAACAAAAATAGTATTTTCAACTTTTCGCGTAGTTATTTGGCTCCCATCATTTTATTACAGTTAATGCCAACTTTTTGTGTTTACCAGAGACACAGTATAAATGATATTCAAGTTTAGTGTTCTTTCGTAAATTAACACATCGTCGTCATATTAGAATTCGATAAAATTCTATCTATGAATTTAAAATTTGCGTTTTTGATGTCCGCAGGTATAACCTACCTGACTATGTATTACATTAACGCTACCTTAATAAAGCTCTTACTAGGTAGAGTTACTGATACTCAGTTGCAGAAACGCTTATTAAAATTAATCATCCATTAAATCTCATGCTGTCACTTTTTGTCTTGTTGACGTAGTAAAAGCTAGCAAGAGATTTAATGGAGGATTAACTCTAATGAACGTTTCTGCAACTAAGTGTAAGAGTGTTTCTCTCAAATGTGTATTATTGACACGAAGCTGGCATAGGTATTGTCTAAATCGTTGATTATTGATCAAGCCTCGATTCATTAAAAACCCAAAACATTAAATTAAACATAATAATAATAAATCAACAATTCTCATTAAAGAAACATAAACATAAAACCCGATCCCCTTTGTTCCCGATATCTAGATCATTAAAACTCAACGAAAACGCGATCAGATTATAAAAGCTCAGCACTCGAAACGGTGCTAAACGTTCCATAATTAAAACTTTCATGCTTCCATATTTTCGGGTTATTAACCAACCATTGACGAACCCTACCGAACCCTAAGTGGAGGAGGAAGTGAATAAATTTTCGTAGACGATTAAATCGCAACAAATGTTAGTCACGTGAGTTACATTTAACCCCTACATTACGCAACATATTTAAATACGCATTAGACGATTTCCTCATAAGTGATCTTAGATGGTGTACATTTATCATTTTTTGTTATTTTGACGTGTGTAACGAAGGCGAAAAACAGCTAGATCAGCGGGAGGGTGCTGGGTTTGTAGTACAGGAGGCACCCTACACACTCCACACATAATAATATATGATTTTACGCTCTTATTATCGGATATCTTCCAAAAGTAAAGAAAAATAATCAAGATCAGAATAAAAGAAGAAAAATATAAGAAGAACCTGACCAGAAAAATAAAATATCGACTTTGGAGGTGCAACAATCGACTACTTAACTAAAAAATAATCGCGTAGTGTAAGCTCTTAAAAACTGTACAACGTTAATGCATAAGGTAATGAGGCATGTTCCAAGACTAGTAAATCGAAAAATCATTAGATGGCAATATTAAAATTACTGACAAACCTGTCACATTGACTGTAAAAAGTGCAGTTTGTCTATGGTTTGCCAATTGATAAATTATTAACCACCAATAAATACGCAATAGCACCGAACTAGTAAAGTTGTTATACGTAAAATGAACATTAACTGCACAAAAAGTCGATTAATTCAAGGTATCAAAACCTCTTTCACATTATAACCATAAAACAATAAGAATTAACAAAATGCTCCCTTAAATTAGAGAATCAAAAAAGAAACACGGAACACATTCGATCTGACACATAATTGGCACGATTATATCCTTCACGTGTCTTTGAACATTTTTTTTACTGAAAACGCCTCATTTTGATATTATAAGTAAGCGATATTAGTTTCAATTATTTTTCTACATTACGGAGCTGTGATATATTTTTTTAGCCAGCATTTATGTCATTTTATGACATGAGTTGAACTACGACTTGAGATGGTATTTAAATAAAGAATAAATCCGTTCTTGTTTTGCAAAAAAAAATCATTCCTTTGGAGTTTCTATAAAAACATACCGACACATCTTTAATTCCCTCCTTGGTAATGGACTGTATTGGTTCACTGGTGGGTGATCAAAAATGTAATTTCAGACCCACCAACAACAACTAGATTCCAAATTTCACTTAACATAAGTACCTATGCACCTATGCAGCTTCAGTTTCATGCACATCACTTTTAACAAAATGGTATTCAGCATCAAATATTGTTCGCAACTTTTCAGCAAATATTCGCATAGCTCCCGGCCTATAAAGCCGAAGGGTCGTGAGTGAAATGTCGGGGGTCGATGGAAATTGATTTTCCGCCATCAGTCATAACTTGTATGCGTTCACAATAGAAGCCTTTGTGCTACGTTGTTATTTCAAACATTTTAGATCGAATATCCATGTTCGGTACTTAGTTTTCGAACAATCTAGATTTTCAATACTCTGAACTCTGCTTCCTTTGTAATGCTGTGAATTCATGTTTCTTTCTAGGTTCAGTAGGGTGGCTGGATTTGATTAGGTGGTTCCACATATTTTCAATCGTTTTTTAAGACCGCTTTATTTGTACCTAGCTGAATTTCATTCCATGTATTCCATTACACGTTTATTACCATATCGTCAAGATTTTTTAAATTATTCCTACCATCAAAACGCAAGACTAATAAATACTGTTCGCATCTTCTCTACAATGGAACACCTTCCGTCGTAGTGGTAGAGTCAAAAAATGACGTCAGAATGAAATATTTCGAAGAAAAAATTTTGAGTTTTGAGTTCAATATAATAAATACATTATAATACGTCACCGTACAATTCGAATTGAAATGATATTTAATATCACTACATAGTGCTTTATCAATACTGGCACAAAAATAATTCCAAAAAAGTCAAATTTGGTTGAATAGTAGTTTCAATCTACTATCGAAATTTAATGAACACAGTTGAAAGTGTCGTAGTTAGAACAAGCACTGCTATCCAAGCATCGCTAATGGCCGAGCATACAAAGTAATCGGCTGTCCAACTGATTTATGATCCAAATGCATGTAGTGCAAACTTGCTGATTATGACGATCTGGCTTTGGTTTTAGCTGGCAATTGCGGTTTGATGTCATTATTTATCGATACGACAGAACTGTCATGACTGAATGACCTATCCGTTTTGAGGTTGACCAAACTGACCAAACTCCCATGAGACAAATAGTAAAGGGTGAGTGATATAGCCTAAGATGTTTTTATAGGTATGTAGATGCGTTGCCCGCGCTCCAAAATGGCAACAAAAAAGCAAGGTAATTGCCTGGCTTTCACATAGTCATGCACCGTCTAGTGTACGGGCTACATCACTGTATCGCACCATTCTTTGTGTGCCACATTGCTCGCAGAATTGATGGCTGATGGGGCTGGAGAGTTCTCGAGTGGCGATCGCTTACCGGAAAGCGCAGCGTAGGTAGACCCCAACAACCTGGTGAAGGCGGCGGGAACCCGTTGGATGCGGATGTCCAGCGCAGGACCGGACGTTGTGGCGATCCTTAGGGGTGGCCTATGTCAAACAGTGGACGTCCATCGACTGAGATGATAATGATGATGATGTGTTTATAGGATTCCACTGCTTGGCAAGGGCCTTCTTGAAGGGGAAAGAAGCCATACTCCACCGCAATGAGCTCGTGCGGTTCGTTAGGTTAGGTTAGGTTAGTTCTTTGAATATTTCGCTAGACAGCGTAAGTCCTTAAGCCCAACCAAGTCTATATAATAACCAGTAATACCCGAGTTATGGATGTTTGCATCTATATATTATATGAATTCTATATCATTGTCTAGTTAGCACAATACAGGTCCGGACTAGAATCTGGTACTTGAAAATGGGACTAGAGAATTTGTGTGACATTGTCCAAGATATTTGTTTATTTCAATGTTTTTATATGAATTACATAATAATGAAAGTATTTTTAAGATTAATACATACGCCTTCTCGCGTTCTGTGGTCGTACTCTTTCTTATACTATGGTTTGATTGGATTGGATTTCCTCCAGTAGCATTCTCTCTTGAATAAACTGAACACGAATTTGTTCACTCGATTGTAATGTTGAGGTATGCAATGGATTATTCAATAATTCCGCTCTACGAAGCCGTTATAAAAACAAACAGTTTTAACAAAGGACGGTGGAACGCGTGCACCCTCACCGTAAATCAATGGGACTGCATTTCACTTTGCATACTGCTATTAGCACAACCAGCTCGCACGCTATTGCCGATACGACAAAAACTCGTTTATAGCGATTTATAACGATCGTGTCGTACGCGTGGATTGATTGTTATTAAAACTTTTACCTCGTTCATGTAAATCATTGCAAACTGCCCTTCATTGTAAGGTAAAAGAGTCGATACTTCACCTGTAGGTGAGTCTAGTTGGACGTATTTAGATTTTTCCTTGATGTATTAAAAATACAGCTTTTGTCACATTTTTAGAGGTGATTTAGATTAATAAACTGAGACCTGCGCAGGCCTGCAAATACGTTTAGGTCGCGTAGATATTAGGATTATTCGGAATGTCGTAAGGACATTCTGGTCCAAAATTTTAGTTTTTGTAAACTTCGGAGCAAATATCAACACTAACTTCTCTTAAAGGTCAATCCAGCGGGTTTTGCATTTCTATGCGTTGAAATATCTTAGAAGACTTAAGTACTAACAACTGCTGGACATGGGCCTATAAAGCAAATGATTAAACTAAAATAAAATATAACTAAACTAAACTAAAAAAAGAACAAAATAACTAAAATAAAGAAAAAAACTTAAGGCGGTTGGAGAGGGGTCATTTTTATACAAAACTTTGACGCACAATACGCGTAGACGGTATTAATACAAGTAACTTTGTATATATGTAAAATAGTTTAGAAAATCTAGTTGCCGCGTAACAAATAACATTTGCAATTTATAATATAATTACGAAGATATAAAGCTTTTAAAATTTTGTATGAAAAATTTCAAAGCTTTGTATCTTCATAATTATTTTATAAATTGTAAATGTTTTTTGTTACGCGGCATCTAGATTTTCTAAACTATTTTACATATATACAAAGTTACTTATATTAATACCGTCTACGCGTATTGTGCGTCAAAGTTTTGTATGGACTGAAACCACCTTACGTATGTATTTGTAAATACATTAGGTTTTGTTCTTTGTTTCAGTGATTCCTATTTCTGAATAAGATTTAAACTACAGAATACATGTCAATCTTGGTGTCTTGCAAGGTTGTGGATTCGATTATATAAACAAACGAGAGTTACCCCGCGACTTTGTCCGCACAAATTATATACCAGATTTTAAGTCAGGTAATAAGCTATCAAAAAATTAAAGTTTCATCAAAATCGGTTCAGTAGTTTTTGCGTGATGCCCGTTCAAACAAACAAACACACAAACAAACACACAAACCAACAAACAAACAGACAGACAAAAAATAAAAAAATTGGTGATATGGTATCAGGGATATCTAAAAACCATAACGAAACTTTTTTTAATAATATCTTCAATGTACAGACAAAATTCATGTTACAGTTTTAAAATAGTTTAGATTCATTTGGTATAACGTGTTGCGTCACATTTTACAAACAAAAACTGACTCATAACGGATTTAAGAAGTCAAATAAAGTAACAGTTTAAATTATCATGAAACCTACACCAGACAAAACGCCAGCGCGCCCACCGCCATGTTTAGAATAGTCGACTCTCACCTGTGAATCCCAATTTGCTACCTAATCTTTAAATAACGACTAAACGAACCATAAACACGTATTTTTGGGCACAAATAAAATAGAGAATCCAATTAGCACGCATCACCGGTAGTATTCAATGGGTTGTAGAGGGCGATTCGAATGCAATGCTGTCGAGACACCGACAGAAGCTTTACAGCTCGCGTTAAATCGCAACCGGGCGATAAAACTGTTATAAATCGATTCCGCCAGGTTAAAGAATTAAATGGATCGTAAAAATTAATAGGTCTCTGTCGCGCGGGACGAATCGACGGGGCACCGGCGGAATGGCACTTTCCTACTTTATGAATTACTTGGGAACTTTATGACGGCTTTGTCAGCCTCGACTTTTTCGAGCGTCACGTGTTGTAGACGGATACGAAATTGGATTTTTTGTAGATAGAGAACGAGAGAAAATATTACGATTTAGGGGAAAATTATTAGCGTTGGATTGTTTTATTTACTCGGAACACTTAATCCCCTTGGTGGCGTAGCAAGAATAACTTCTAAAGTATTCTATTGAACCAATGCACTGGCACGTCGCGTTCTGCATTCCCATAAAAACAATTCGTGCCACTGCACATCAGAAAACAGTGTTTTTAACACATGATGTTTTATTTTTATCTAATCGCAGTGGTGCCACGGTAGCGACACGTACCAGGCGCATATAAATAAAAGGAAAACATATCACAGCTCGACCCTTGTACATACGGTGCATTCATGCGACCTCCTGCAGAGTTCTGCACGCCTGGTGGAGTAACTACTGAAATGGCGAATGAAATGTTTTTAAAATATTCACAATGGGGGAAAATTTTAAACTAGAATTTACGGTCGGGTGGAAGACATTTCGCCTGTATGCTCTTTTCTTCTTTTGGTATTAAAGCCATGTTTGACGGTTCCTGTGAATTCAAAGTCGAAGTCAAGTATAATGGTCAATCTACAAGGTAATAACTTCTCAAAGAGCTTTTTGGAGTCTGTGTTTCCTTGTTAACCGAGCAAGAGTTAGGGTTGGGATAGACACCAAATGTAAGATCTTAATGGATCTATCCATCCAACAATCGTGTTACCCAGCCCACCTTCAGAGAGGCGGTCAATAACAAGAAAGTTAACGCCCGCTTTATACCAGAAAACATTATAATGTCAAGACCTCATGATACCGAAAATGGTATACACGAACAGGGGTGTGTCCAGACAGGGGCATGAAGAGACGCCGCGCCGCCGGCTGTCCCATAAACAAGGCCAGAACGAATAGACGGTCGCACGGTCACGACATGCACCTTGAGCGTTTGCCTTACACGGTTGTTTTTCTTCATAGGTAACATGTTTGGCTTTATGTGTTCCTGGTAACCTTTTCGAATGTCCAGTGTATTCAATTTCTATTTTAAATTTCACTTATTTGGTTTTTTGTTTGGAGTTGCAGTTTAATAATCAATAGTCGCTTTGGCATGAGTTTTGGTTTATTTTGATAATGTCATCCATCATAAGTGGCAACCAAGTGACGACGGGCTTGCTAACCGTCGCCGTCGCACTGGACAGTTTCGGTAATAGATAGTGGTACTATTACCGAACGTGGATGCTTTGAGGTTACAGAATATCTCTGAATATGCATAATGCTTAATCAAGTCATCAATTGTAAATTGGAAAGCATATTTATATAATTAATAGCATATTTATTTAGAAAAGTAATCAATCATATTAATATTGTCTTCTATCACTCAGTTGCAGAAACGCTTATTAAAGTTAATCCTCCATTAAATCTTTTGCTGTCACTTTTTTCTTGTTGACGTAGTAAAAGCTAGAAAGAGATTTAGTGGAGGATTAACTCAAATGAGCCATTCTGCAACTGAGTGATTGTCAGTCAAACCCATTCATTACGTTAGTTATTAATGAAAAATTCATAAAAATCCTGTTACAGTTTTGTCAAGAGTTTTCCAAGTTAATTTCCTACTTTGTCTTTCCTTACAAAACTCAGTTTCTAACTCCGAAGCTTCGCAAATAATTCACAGAATTTAAAAATACTTAGCAAGTCGATATTCTAGTGCTTTGTCAAGAATCGTATTGAGGTTACAATGGCGGTCTATAATTGCAGAAATTTATATAATGGTGTACAATTACGACAACATTTAGAAAGACTGGAATAGCACATGATTACATCTGAAAGATTGTTTGTGATTAATGCCATAAAGTACCCATAATAGTAAAAGTGCAACAATATTATTAAAAGAAAGTTTTCTTTCGTATAATTTAATTATTTATTACCTACTTAAAGTTAAACCATAGTTAAATACACAAACGCTTGTCTGATACTTGAAGTAAGCAAGTTTTTTATTTTCTTCTGCTAAAATAATGACATACCAACCTTTTATATCTTATTCGATCTCATGTTTTCATTTGTGTTCATAATATGGGTTTAGATTCTTTTAAAATTTGGTTCTGGTTTGATCAGAGACGGCCATGTCTTACTTTTTATTTCCTATGTCCCCAATAGCAACAGAATAGGTTATAGGATGTAGCACTATATTTATACTATACCCATTCTGTAAAAAAAAAATGAATGTGATATAAACAAAAGATGTTTGAAATAATTAGTTTTCTGACAGACACGAAATCCGAGCTTTTTATGTCAATCCCAAAATAAAATCCAGCAAACACATTTTGAATTTAACATTTTTAAATTTTTGATCTCACTCATAATCAACATTCAACAGTGACATCTTGTGGTTTAATTCTTGAGACCATTCTTTAATTTCCGTTGTTTGTAAATGCGGTTTGATGATAAAAACTGGAGCCATCCAAGCGTCGTTGGATGAGCCTGCATTTGAATAATTTACACCTAAAGCCGTCAAAATGACGGTATACATCCTCTTATCATTTGCATTTACAAAAAATGACATAGGCTTTTATATCACTGTCCATAAGGACGAATATTCGTCGGTATCACTTTTGAGAGGCTATAATTTAAAGTTGTATTATAATCTTGGCATCTCTGGCTGTCACAGTAGGTCTCTTTTATTCAAAGCCATGTCCCGATGTCAGTTTTTTGCCTGCTTGTTGTCCCGTTTCGCTTTAAATGCTTTTTAATACATGTCTTATTAGGTTACCGGTGTTCAGATAAGAAACTGATTACTTATACGTTTTGGAGGTAACTAATGTTCACTTTTTTTGTACGAATTCGAGCTTTAGTCCTCTTGGTTTTAGTTTTCTTTAATTTATTCTTGAATACCATTTTACCTAGAACTAAATTACTTATTAAGAAAGACTTCATATATAATAATATTTATGAAGTCTTTCTTAATAATATAATAAATATGTGAAGTCTTTCCTAATATGCTGACGGTGTTTAAAAGGGCTGATAAGATCATCAGACTAAATAGCTTTTACAGCATAGAAATTGCGGAACAAAATCTGCAGTTCTATACAAAACTACAAACATATTCGACCTACAGGACAGCAGATCTTTTTTTCGCGATTTCTATGTTAGCCCATTGGTTAAAGTTTAGTTTGTTGATATGATCATCCCTTTAAAAAAAACGTCAGCGTATTAAGAAGGACCCTTTATATTATATACCTAACATAATAAGTTTATCCCACCAAATAACATGAAAAAAATCCAACTAAATAAAACAACTTCAGGAGCTCAATTCCGAGAAACTCCATCATCATTGTCAGGATATTCATTAGGTAATCTGATTGAATAAAACCACCTAAAAAAATCTCGTCTCATCTCGGTCCACTAAAATGTAATTACCGTAACAAATGCAAGAGATGCGGGCGTAAAATTTCATTACTGTCAAACACTGCCACCATCCATCAATCTGTCGAATGATTGATAACATGTTAAAAGTTTAGCTTAACAGGCTGTTTGTTAAATAGGTACTGTTTTTTTTTCATATTGATTGTGTGTGGTTATAGGTTGTTAACGTATCTGATCTTAAGAGGATAGGCGGACTGAAATGGAAATTTTGAGAATAGGTCTCTTTTCCGACTGTATACCCATACACCCCGCCGACGATGGTGCAAAAGAGACAACTGCAGCTCGGACCGGTTTTATCTACATAAAATCGACGAAATCAGCATTTCGTATTCCCCTATTTCCTCCTCTAACACTAAACCGATTTTATTAATTCCTTTAAAAATAATATGCGTTTATATTCGTCAAATTCGTTTGCTGTATGTCTGAAAACGGACGGTAAAATTTGTCATTTTCGAAGGTCCCTAGTTCTTAGTAATTAATTAATGCAAAAAAGCAAAACATAGTGACATAGCAGAGGTAATATATTTTGTATGATAATTTTTTTTTTTGCGCTAGTGTCATTATCCAGGGAGCAAATAGGGGAATACGTTTGTATGAAAAAAACGGTACCCGTTTATCCTCTTAATATCCCGATCGAGTTTTTCAGACATAAATGTTTATAATGTGCCATGTTTTATTTTCATTATGTTTTTACTGTGTTATTTATGTCACTTTATCCTTATGTACGGGTAGCACATGAAACTTAAGACACTGCACTTTGCTTCACTCTTATCTCGTATACGATAAGAGTTAAAGCGAATTTTTTAAGTACACGACTTTTTTTTAATAAATTCGGTACGTGAGGAAATGTGAGTCTTGCTTCAACAGCACGTTTGAAATGGTTGGTATATAAAGATCTTTACTACATCAATGTATCTATGTGTCTATGATTAAATAATTATGTAGTTAAATTGATCTGCGATATTTAGATACAGCCAGCCTCAAGAAGATTTTTTTATGATTAATAAATTATCATTACAAACAATAGTTTCGGTACGTGGATGTTTATATCTCTGACTACCCCCTCAGGGTATACAGTCGTGAGCATATGCTATTGTATTGTATCTATACTATTATAAAACTGTAATAGGAAGTTTGTCTGTACATTGAAGATATTAACAAAAAAAAAGTTACGATATGGTTTTTAGGTGTCCCTGATTCCATTTCACCAATTTTTGGATTTTTTGTCTGTCTGTTTGTTTGTTTGTTTGTTTGAACGAGTATCACGCAAAAACTACTGAACCGATTTTGATGAAACTTTTTTTGTTTGATAGCTTATGATCTGACTTAAAATCTGGTATATAATTTGTGCGGACGAAGTCGCGGGCGTAATATATAAATTGATGGCCGTATTATCTTAGGGGGTTAATTACTAAACGATTATATTAGTCATAGTCATATAGTTTATTATTATATAATAGTTTATTCAACTACCTAAACAATAATCGAATCTTGTTAACGAATTTTTACCCACTTCCGAGGTAAAATTTTACACACAATCATGTGTGTAAATCCGATGACAAGACAATATTATGGTGACATGGAGCTGATCTAATGAGATATATGGGGGGTCGAAGGACCTCCTCTCCTCAATTTATTGTAGGGAAACATTCTTGTTCGGTCTCGTTTCGACGGGGACTTTATAGTTTTATTTTTATACAAACGAAAAAATAAAAAAAAACAATTTTTAAGTAAAACGACTTTGTTACTATTCAATATCCAAAATAAACCCGTGTGGTGTAGGCTAAAAATAGCACCATCCCATTTCCTCCCGTGGGTGTCGTAAAAGGCGACTAAGGGATCTACTGAAGGATGGGCTGCAGCATCCTCTGAGTACACAGATTATGGCAAAACTAAAGTGTATATAAGGTCTAACAAAATTAGGTGAAACTATTTTAAGGGGAGGATCAGACCATCAAACTGAACAACTTTCTCTATGAGACCAATACCGAAATTGCGAAAAAAAAAAACAGCTGTTCCATACAAACCTACTCTACCTAAACGTACGGGACAGCAGATTTTTTTTTGCGTTTTCGATATTGGTCCCATAGAGAAAGTTGTTCAGTTTGATGGTCTGATCATCCCCTTAAAAAGGTTTCAGCTAATTTTGTTAGACCTTATATAATCTTTTTGAGTCTGACCGTACGTAAGAAGTACTCCGTATGAACGTTTAAATTATCTTGATACGGATTAATTTGCATACAAATAGGTTATTATATGAGAATCGGTTAAACTCCCGTAATGGGTGTTGTTATACAATAACAGTCTATAATGACCAGGATAGGAATTTAATGGTTGTTATGGGGATTAACTAATCCTAGACTACCTCTAATAGTTAGACTAACTGGTGATAGTTGCTAGTAGGTAAAAAGATGAGATAATATCATAAGGTGGAGTCTTGTAGTTGCAACTATGTGGTAATTGCAACAATAATTGCAATTGCACTTATAAGAATCACGATTCAGTTCTTCTCTTCATACCAACAGCTAGATGGTATGAAGAGAAGAAGATGTCTAGACAGTCAGTCTTTTGAGAGAAGAACTTAATTGTGATTCTTATAAGTGCAATTTATCGATAGTTGCAATTACAAGACTCCACCTTAGTAAGATTATGATAAATGTCTTGGGAAATGTGAAATAAATTTTATCGAGTTAGAATAAACTCAAAGGTTTAAACAATTTTTTTTTATTCAATATGATATCACATAAATATCTTTCCTGACGTCATTTTTAGACTCTACCACCACGTCGGTAGGTGTTCCATTGTACAGAACATAGAGAAACATGGCCGGGAGTCTGGCCGGTGACGGGAGCCATGTTGCTCTAAGGTAGAGAGGATGCGGCCTGAAACTCTAAAACACACAATATTAAAAAAAATAACAAATTATACAAAGCACAATAAAATTACAAATCATTCGTATTCAAATCGATGTACCTATAATGGCCGGGAAATAAGTTGCCAAAAACCTCGACTGCGCAGAACAAAAGATTCATGGTGCATGTGCTACGCACACCCCTCACTCTCTCCTCACTGGTCAAGATGTTTGCCGCGTAGTGTACCAAAATCCTCATCATCAGCCTGTCTTCGTCCAATATTTAAATGTGGCGATCACAAAAGATCCGTTCAAGTTGGAAGTAAGACATTTCTGCACAGCAGGAGACTCTTAAGACGCTGTATTTTTATATACATGCGGGTAACTTCAGCATGTATTCTACTCATCAAACTGAACAACTTTCACCATGGAGCCAACGACGAAATCACGAAAAAAAAATCTGCTGTCCCATACATTTGAGTCGAATAGGTAGGTACTTCAGTTTTGTAAGGAAAAGCTGTTTTTTTTTTGCGATTTCGAAGTTGGCTCCGAAGTGAAAGTTTTACAGTTTGATGAGTAGAATAAATGCTGAAGTTATCCGCAGTGATATAAAATTAACCCTGTATTACACATAATTATGTACACATCGAATTGAAAATTTTGGTTTGACATTGTCTTGGTTGCGGGTCCGCTGGAAGAAATATTTAGAAATAAGCTCGTCCTGTGTACAAATTATCGCCTTCGTTATTGGTAACTCAAGGCACTAGCGGATAAAAACAGGAGTGGAGAATACTCCACCGAAAAGAGCGTAGCTCTTTAATAAGATGATGATGATGATATTGATTTGGTGTGCTTGTAAACAATAAATAAAATAAACATTCATAACGGAACAAAAACAAAAAATATATGTAGGTTCGTATTATTATATTTGATATAATTATTTATGTAAGTATATTTATATATTATATTTATTTGTATAAGTGTATCTTTTTTTTTTTTTTTTTTTTTTTTAACACTTTGTTGTACATACGGTAATGTAAATGAAAACAGCATAATAGACAATTACAAAGGGCGAGCTTATCTCTAAAGAGATTTCTTCCAGCAAACCCGTGAAAGAGAGAGAGCATATTAAGTGAGGCAGGCATAGTGTGCACATTTAACAAATAAAACAGTATTTAACACTAATAAATAGATATGACTATATAAAGATACAGGTATACATACATACACATATATATATATTTATAAAGAATGATAAACAAATAAATATACTAGTTTATTGAATGAAGAGAGAGATGACGACGAAGACTGATCTTTGACTTGTTTTTTAAATGAAGCAATTGTTTCACAGTCTCTTATATTAAATGGGAGAGAGTTCCAGAGCCGGACTGCATGGACAGTGAAGGAATAGGAATAGAAGTCAGTAGTGTGCGATGGTATATTAAGGAGGGTACGGATGTGGGATCTACAGGGTTTGTCAGAAGGACGGGAGAAGGAGAAGCGTTCGCGGAGGTAACTAGGAGCAGACGGATTGTGGAGGGTGTTGTACAGGAGAGAGACGATATGACAATTTCTGCGATCACGTATAGGAAGCCATTTTAACTGCTTCCTGTATTCGGATACGTGATCATATTTACGCAATCCAAAAATAAAACGGATACACAAGTTTTGGAGCCTCTCTAATTTGTTAATGAGTTCCTCTGTGGCATCCAAATAACATACATCAGCATAATCGATGATAGGTAGGATGAGGGATTGGGCTAAGGAGATTTTGGTTTTAAGGGGAAGGAAATTTTGGAGATGTTTGAGGGAATGAAATGAAAAATGCACCTTCTGACTAACCTTGTTTATGTGGGCCGACCAAGATAGGTTGGAATCGAAAATTACCCCAAGATTTTTTGCAGTAGTAGTAAAAGGAATGATGACACCATTGTAGAGAACTGGAGGAACGATATACTCACGGAGACAGTTGGACATATATCTACTTCCAATAAACATAGACTGTGACTTGACGGGGTTGACCATCAGACCAAACGAGTCAGCCCAGGTACTAATACGCTCTAAGTCTTGCGGACACACTGCGAGCGCCCTCGAAGATATGAACTAAACCAAGCATATCTTATATTATTTCTTATTTTATAGGTATTCATTTTACTATCTCATAATTAAGTAGATTTTTATTTGTGTGCACACTTATTTTACCCAAACATATTAGTTTTCCTCTCACTCAACGGTTTGCTGGAAGAAAACTCTTTTAGAGTTAAGCTCGCCTGTTGTAATTTTATTTCATAATTATGTTTTTGTGTATAATAAAGAATCTAAGAAAAAACTGTTGTTATTTGTCTGTGCCAAAAAGATTCAAATTAAAATCATAAATGTCTGTCCCGCGGCATCCAAAATAATATACAGGATGTAAATTTAAATATGCGTTACAAACTTTAGGGGTTGCTTCAGATCACCATACTGAACAACTTTTACCATTGAACCAATAATGTAATTGCGAAAACATAAATGTTTTTCTATAGAAAATATCAATGGTTCCTCGACCCAAATGTATGTAACAACCAATTTTTGTTTGCTGCACACCCCCTAAACTATGTAACTTTTTTCAGTTGCAATCCTGTATAAACTAACGACTAAAATTCATAATAAGGGTTAGGTTAGGCCAAAATTTATTTTCTACAAAATACATACAGACTAAATTTAAAAGCTTGCTGTTGTAGCAAGGTCTCAGCTCTTAATACCTAAATGCTAGATTGATTCCTCCAAAAATATTTGTGAACAATTGATAGCCCAATGTGGGCTATTAAAGAGCTTAATAGAGAGCAAAGCAAATGCTTTTGTTATCACTTTCCAGCTGAATCGTTTTGCTTTGTGTACAAATTGCAACGTTCGTGGACAGGGCAGGTAATGTATAGTCGTTTTCTGCAGTGAACAACGTTTTGCTGCTCAGTCACTTTGAAATCAAGTTATGCTTTTTGAGGTACCCAAGGATTAAATAGGCCGTTTTATATTAGTTTCAAAAATTTTGGCTATTCATTGTACAATCGACCAAATTGAATCATAACCCACCGTAGAACCTTGTCACGATATTAAGCTTCCGTTAAACGTAACAGCAAATAGTTTGCTGTGAAATGGTTCTATGGTGATCCAAGAATCAAATTGGTTGACTATACATACTACGAGTAACTATACAAACTCATTGCACGACCGATCATCGAAGTTAAGACTTACAGTCACAGACAAGGTCGTGAAGGGGAGACCAATGCTATTTAATTTCTAGCGCTTCGCAAGACACGTTAAACAGCTGATCCCATTTAGTACCGTTAAATGGCGGTACCATTAGTTAAGTCACGTGAAAGACCTGTTGAAGCAGCTAGATAACTAGGTTGATCACTAATATGGCTCCGCTAACCAGCACTAGGCTATAGTAATGGAGAATGGTCCACTCTTCTTTTAATGGGAGAAGGCCTTTATTTACCCTGTCGTGGGATTTTACGAATCGGCATTATTCGGGGGTCAATTTGTTAAACGTGTCTTCCGAAAAGCGGACGAATTTGAGATAAAATACTATTAAAATGGTCACCCGTCCAAAGACGTGCATCTCATGACGTTAGGTACTTTGTATTGTATCACAAACCTAAATCAGGCACTTCATTTTCGCCCAGAACAGACGAGAACGAGAGTGTGGATGCCCTTTATTGTTCTCGTGGCGTCGTGAGGCCTAGCAATTTTCCTTGAAAGTTCTCGCCGAGAGATCTCGCCTAGAAGTTCTCGTGTGTAGTGCGTGCTTAAGATACAAGAGCGACTACATTTCAAGCTCCTCAATAAACATGTTAAAAAAATACACCTTTTGCAAGAACCAAGTTGTCTGTTTTACAGCCAACCGTTGAATTTTCATATTAATGAAAATACCATTTGCTGCAAATATACTTCATTATTCATTCCGTAACTCGTTTTTCACTAGACTGCTCAGCTCATAATTTGTTCCTAGAACCTCTGTGATTTAAAAAACGAACATCACACATCCCCTCATATTTTCTGGCGTCAAAACTGCAGTATTCTCATTCATCTTGCTTTCCTTTCTGCGAGGTTTGAACCCGCTTACGCGTTGGCAGTTTATTTGCGTTTCATAAACGGAAATATGAAAATTTTCCCGCTGCGCTTTTCCTCTCAGTTGGAGTTTTCCAACTGAATCGGAAATACCTTATTACGTTATTTCCTATTTAGCTCTTTGAGCTTTGCTTGCATAAATATATTAAGTACTTTCATTTACTGGCCATTGACATTTCATTTAAGATCGAGTTCATGCAGTTATTAGTCTTGAAAAATATGATAGTTTCTCAGTTGTATTTGCCACAGTGTTACCCAGCTTACAGTTATACTGCCTCACAACTTGAATGAGGGAAATGTAGTATAAGGATTCTTTTAGAGCTTTCTGGGCAAAATACTAGCTAAAAAACATTTGAAACGTCATAGCTATAATTGGTACACATAAAAAGGATGTAAATATGTTAAAGCATAGTTTCTGACTAACCCGAAAGGGAATACGGTCGTAAGTTTAATTATGGATATGTATTATCAATCGTCCTTATATTGTATCTAAAGTCATAAATACATACCACACCATTCAAACTGACTACATGTCTGAAGGATACCCGGGTCTAAATTATACCCAAATAAGACAAAAGTCTTTCGTTCCGTATCATCATAGTTTTTAAGTTTACAAATCTAAATTGGACTCTACCACCGTCATTGTCGCTTCTCTCACAAATACCCAATAAGCCCAGCATTACTAAAATGAAGCACAATCACTTTAAAGTCCAAATTCAGTTGCAGACAGCTACTGACCTTTTCCTATGACCAGAGCCGTAAATTCAAGGGTTATTATAAAACGCATACGGGACGTCCAATCTCATCGGGACCAGTGGACCATAACTGGGCCATAAAACGCACGCTATAATACCCCCGAATAGAGAGAGGATGCCCGTTGATATGTAAGGAATATTTTATGAACGGACGTTGTAACTCGTCAATTTTGTAGTGTTATTTGTGTAGCTAGGTAGAAATTTGCATGGAACTGTTGTGAAATATCCAGCTTTGAATATACTTTTCTTTTTTCTGGAGTTTTTCAACGAGTGTCATAGTAGCCTGAGAAGAGCCAGGTAGGTTTACGTTCCTTTGTTTCCAGATGGAAGGAAAAACGGCTTCATCAGAATATTTTAGTAAAGTGTATTTCTGACAAAGAACAAACATACACTGGATGTTTTTGGCGTGAACATAAATATTATAGATATTTATGTGCTGTTATGTTACGTTGTACACATCCCAGGCATGTGTAATTTTCAGTGACTCTTCTGACCATCTTGAAATGTATCGTGTATTTATAAATGTACTATTGTGAAATGTATATTTTACTTATTCAGAATATTTCACAAATAAAATCGTATCCTCGATCGATCACAATCTCGTTGTAATAACTATTCGATGTCCTTGGTTACTCGTGATGGATATCCCTACCCGAACCTTCAAAAGACACAATTTTCCTCTCAAATTGTATATGAAACACTGTCCCATATTCGGCGACAAATTGAGCCACTAAAATGCCTTGCTTGGGAAAATAAATTGTGACAATATTTATGTTTCTTTTAATGGCTGGTAATAGTAGACCGATTTCAAATATTATTGATTATGAACATATTTACAGCCATGTTGTACTATTACATATGAAATTATAGATTGAAAATTAAGTCTCGGACGGGACTTGAACCCGCAACCTGCCAAACCCTGCTGTGTTTTTGTCCAATAAAGCAGCAACGTCTGTTTGATTTGGTTTTCAAGTCCAGTCCGAGTTTTTTTTAATTCTTTAATTTAATGTGAAAAATAGACCAGTATTTATTGAGGACCTAGAATATCACGTATGCATAATCCAAAGGTGTGGATTCCGTCGATGATGTTATGTTGCGACCTGATACTGATTGGAGCTAAGCCGTTATTCTTCTCGATATTTACTGGTGCTTATGTTCACCGCTACTGTAGAATAAAAGCGACCGATGATCGGTTTGTTCAGTGAAGGATGGAAAATGAACCGATTATATTGGAGGACTCTTTTCTCTATCACCGCCTCGCTTCCTAGCACATCTCCAGTGAACAGATATCCGAAGGCTTCTAAATATGATTGCACATTTTATCGTTCCAGCTTCGTCACGGTGCACCCATCAATAACGCTTCATCTCGCATATTGGACGGAAAATTCAATAAAATTTTATCAGTCGATTAAATAGTTTTCAGTTCGATATGAGTCGGCTTGTCAGCCCCATTTGTTGCCAATTGGTGCGTTTCAAAAATCTGCATCGTTTTAATTTTTACTCTCGACGAAACGGAGAGAGTTAATAACATTTTTAGTGTGTTCATATTTTTTGGTTCAACAAAGAGAATATTTCGTTATTTTCTGTAAATTGTTTGCCTATTTTGTGAAAAAATATAGGATCGTATTTTTATTTCAAAGTCAGTTCTAGACACTTTTCTGATGAAATCAAGTTATTCGTTGGCAAAACCAGGATCATGGTTTCGAATCCCAGTTCGGTAATGGATGTTTTATGTTCGTGCCGTTTGTTGTATGGTTTCCATAATAAAAATGCCTATAGTGCTTACTTGGGATCATTACAATGTATGTGCCGTTGTGAGAGTTTTTTGTGAGCGTAATTTCAGGAAGCCGGAGCCGTAAAGATCAGAATCACAGAGTTAGAATCCTATTTTTGAGCTGAGCGTAGTAATTGAATCAAAACTTGCATGCACAGCTACCTGAAAAATGCCTGCACTGAAAAATTAGCTTTTCCCTGGAAAAAAAAACATAATATAATTAAGGTATTTCGTAAATAAGTAAGGCGAATGTATATTCGTGATTCTTTTCGTAGCTCATCGCACTGCTGGCTTCAAAATCTTTTCGTTCATCTGTCGTGTCTGTCCATCACACCACAAATTGAGAATAAAACGTCAAAACGATACATTTTAGAACATCAAATATTCTAAACGGAAATAACGCAGGCTTTAATTCTATTTTGAAGTTGCGTAAATGGTTCACAAGAAAATACCCAAATTATTTTACATTATTTATTTTGTAGTAAGAAATGTATTCCAAACTAATGCGATAACCACTGCCGAAGTACTTTCATCACCAACCGACCCTTCTAACTTTACAGTGTTGTAAAATTAAATCGTCCGTCCGCACCATAACTCAATACCCCGAACTTTAAAAGTCACTCCGATTACACAAAGAAATCGCGGGTCTAAAAATCGTGAAACCCTTGAAAAGCATGCAGTTCAACCGAGGGGCATATCTAACAAATAAGGGGGAAAACTCTTATACACCTTCGAAACCAGACGTCCTAATCGACCCTTTTGAAATTCCCACTAACGGGGAAACTCAAATTTCCATAACAATAAAAATGTGATCCGAACATCTAGAAATGCCTGCGCGATATTCACGGATCATAAAATCGCACTCGCTCTCTGGATACACGACTGATTTAACTTGACCCCTGTCGTGTTACTGTCCGATTCTTCTTTTCGCTTAATATGGAATTATTAGGGTTACAACCGAGTGCCATTGTATGCTGGTTTTGTTTCTGTTACTTCTTGTTTGACGAAGCCATTTTGTAGTACTAACGAAAGTCCATCACAGCCACATTTTTTTTTCACGAACAGTGTTCTAGTTCTACAACTTTTGTTGCTGCCTGTACACTAGTGTGAGAGTTTAAATTGTTTTAAAATGATTATCCACGGTCATTCTCTTTTGCTGATTAACTTTTTATTATTAATTCTGTATATAATTTTGTGGTCTTCAAAGGTCTTTATGAAATCATCATCATCTTATTTAAGAGCTACGCTCTTGTCAGTGGAGTATTCGCCAATCCTGTCTCTTTTCCGCCAGTCTCTTGAGTTCTTGATGCGACACGACACGACATCAACCTTTTCCTTCACTTGGGCCAGATAGCTCTGTCTAGGTCTTCCTCTGCCTCTCTTCGCCTCTATCTTCCCTTCCAGTATGGATTTAAAGAAATTGTCGTTTCGTATCAAGTGTCCGATTGTTTTTATTTTTATGAAATGAAAGAACTGATTAAACACAGCTAGTGAAAAAATTTACTATAATATAAAAATAATCGTTAACCGAAAGTTTAAAACATAATTATGAAAAGTAAACACGCTATGATTTTCACGTGTCCGTGCTTCGCTCTAGGGGCCCGTCTTTTACGACTATCCGGAGTCGGGGGAACAATTAGTTTCCTAGTTTATGAACTTTCACGCCGTCTGATAGGTAGTCCTATCCTATCCGATGCAGAACGCTGTGGGGATTGACGGCGCACGAAATATTAAAGAAGCAGGCAATTTTAAATATACCGTGAAATTTAAGTGGTTTTAGTGATTCGAAGCACATCGATTACGGAAACAAGAAAAGTTTTTGACTCAACATATTTGACTTGCTATACTAACTTGCATTCTGCTGATCGAACGTTTGAATGAAAAATATTTTTTTTTTCGAATTTTGCTTGGGTTGAAAACTTGTTCAATATCATGAACACGATCTCCCTTTGAAGTACCTAATACAACTTATGCCTACATTTACACCGTGTAGAGGTGTGTGCTGGATAATAGTTTAGGAGTTTACATGCATAATAGTGTTTCTGTAGTGTGTGTGTGATCTTTACTATTATAAAACATTAACAGAAAGGTGTCTGTACACTGTGTTACGTTATTGGTTTCTTCCGTGTTCCTGATTCTAAATAACATTTTATTTTATTTTATGTCTGTCTGTTTGTTTGTTCGCGCTTCACGCGAAAACTACTGAGCCGATTTCAATGAAACATTTTTTGTTTCACAGCTTATGACTTAAAATCTGGTATATTATTTATCTCGCTACTGTGACGGGAACCCATGCGGACGAAGTCGCGGGTAAATACAGGTATAAATTCACGATTGTTTAGTCGTTTAAGGTGGTTTCAGTTCATAAAAAAGTTTTACGCCCAATACGCGTAGACGGAATTAATAAAAGTAATATTTTATATATGGAAAAATAGTTTAGAAAATTTAGTTGCCTCGTCACAAATAACATTTGCAATTTACAATATAATTACGAAGATATAAAGCTTTCATAAATTTGTATGAAAAATTTCAAAAAAAAAATTATATTTTTATTATTGACGCGATGTTATTTGTGACGCGGCATCTAGATTTTCTAAACGAATTTCCATATATACAAAGTAACTTATATTAATACCGTCTACAGGTATTGTGCGTCAAAGTTTTGTATAAAATTGACTCCTCTGCAACCACCTTGAAAAGGATATTACAGAATTCATGAAAAAAAATTGTTTAAAACAAACTTGAAGCTTAAAACCGAAAGCATGTAACACGCAATAAAGCGTAATCTTCACCAACGCAAGTAGGTCAATGTGGCAGGAGATCCCTTGTCAAATTAACGCTTTCCTCTGTCTGCGTTTGACAAACGACGTGGGTGCTTCCCTGTGTGAAGTCCCAGCCTCCCCATACAGTTCCCAGTACAAAGTCTTAATGAGATATGGGACTTCGTGAAAGGGAACCATTGTGGACATAATAAAATCTTGCTCGTGTTTTTCGTTGAAAATAAAGCGTATATTTGCTGACGTTTACAGAGAGTGGAAATTAATGTCGGAGGAAATTAGAAGTGATTCCGGACATGTGGGATGAAGGACCCTGAAAATTGTGTAGTACCTGTACACAAAATATATATCTATAAAAGTCTGTCAAAACTTTGGTGAGAACGCTTTCGTTTTACGAATTTTATAGTTGTAGTTCAAATAAATCAGTATCTCATGTTTTTAGTGAAACTTTCATGATCACCAGGGGCCTATTCACATACATACATAAACTCACGACCGTTATCCTTTTCTGGGTGGTCAAAAATATCCTATTTTATTTACATACACATACACACGTTTCCTCGGAATATGCCGCCTCTGACGAATAGATACGTAAGCGGGAGAACTAGTGAGCGAGCCATGCTACTTCACGCGATTCCAGCACTACAGAATGGTGGAGCTTTGATTGAATTAAAATAGCGGAAGATAGGCGACTAGCCTATAGCGCATGGACCGCATAAATTGAGCCCCCTACAACTAATTGACTTAGTCGCAATCCGAGCTGCATTGCGTGATTGAGTTATTTTTTTATTTTAGGCGGAATAAAGGTACCACAATAATGCCTTCGTGTGGTTTTACTCGCTGTACAAAGCAGAAAAAACAAATCGCACGGCATTACTTTTCACTGTACCTACATGAAAAGCAGGTCCAGTACGTAATGAAAGAACTTCACACCTATCTTCCGCTATTTTATAATTTAATCAAAGTCGCTGAGGCAAGCAAGATAGTGGGCCACTTCCTGTTCTGACAGATATGTCCTGCCTAAATGAATATTTTACGCGGCAAAAACAATAAAACGATAACCAAAAGCGGCTACCTATTTTCGATTACAGCGAAATATAATATGTTGCGATTTTTATGTGATCTTCATCGTCGGTCACGTAGTAATGTTTGTTCAGTTTGATGGTCTGACGCACCCCCTTAAATATAATATGTAACGAATTAAAGTTTACACCCTGTATATATTAAAATAGGCTTCTTTTGGGTAAGCTCGCTACATCTTCGACCCCATCTTTGTCTTGAGGACTGGATTGAGGTCAAGAGCAAAACCATTTCAAATAAAAAAAGAAAAAAAATATCTTCAAATTTTTAAAATTACAGCTGTATGGAATTAGAAGGTAATCAATAGAAATAATTGGCACAGCGTTCCTTTCGCTGCTATATCAGCTACTTAAACCAGCCTAGCTAGCACGTTGCACGTGATACGGCTATATCGATCTATATCACGTCTTTTATCTCGTTCATTCGCGCAAATACAAAGAGTGCGGAAGCGTGATAGCGCTATATCACGCTATCGCGGGTTGGCGTACTAGCCCCGCAGTACTCTCTTACTTGTGATTTCCTACTTTTATTGTTAACGAGCGTTAACCCGCGACTTCGTCCGCACAAATTATATACCAGATTTTAAGTCAGATCATAAGCTATCAAACAAAAAAAGTTTCATCAAAATCGGTTCAGTAGTTTTTGCGTGATACTCGTTCAAACAAACAAACAAACAAACAGACAGACAAAAAATCCAAAAATTGGTGAAATGGAATCAGGGACACCTAAAAACCATATCGTAACTTTTTTTTTGTTAATATCTTCAATGTACAGACAAACTTCCTGTTACAGCTTTATAATAGTATAGACTATACGAGACTATTTTTAAAGTAGACATCTCTTTAAAACCGTCACTATTCAGAAAGTAACATGATCCAAATTGTTTTACATCACAAACTTACATCACCAATTTTCTCTGAAAGCAATTTGAGATAAACCTCTTAGCAAAATAAACAGTATTAATCTTAGTATAAGTATAGCGCAGTCCACTACATCAAACTTAAGAGCATTAAATTTAAAAAGACCACATGAGTTTTAAAGTTGGCCGTTTGCCAGCCACTGCCGGCCTCCTGATTTCAGGTCTTAACATCGAAGAAGAAAATTTTTGTTTCTTTTCTCGTAGGTCGATTAGTCAAGATGAAAAATCTTACTTTATTTTCTATTACAATTATCAGATTTTCCTGTATTCACAATTGTTGATGGTGCTAATAGCTTGTAGTCTCGGCTTAGAATAGGCTAGTTTATCTGGAAAGTAGCTTTAGTTGTGTTTTTGCGGGTGAAAGGCTCTATCATCATTTTATACGTCAGTGATACGTAATATAGGGAGGAGGCGTAGATCAGATGGTTAATTAAACAAAGCTTTAGCGATTATTTTCGTATTTTATTTAGATAAAACGAGACATTTTTGCTCTCTAGCCCGAAAAACGATCTTCTTCTCAATTCATAATAAAAGAAGCGCGCGCCGGGGTTCTTCGACGTTCCACATTTATTTCCAAAAAAATATATACGGTCGAATTGAGAAACCTCCTCCTTTTTTGAAGTCTGTTAATAAAAACCAGCCAGAAAGCTTTAGCTTTGGCTTACATATACGACCTCCTATACCTCCACCTATATACCTCTATACCATCTTTAAACAAACTCCAATAATACTTTAAGCCGGATTCGACCGAACTTTGATTTATAGAAGAGTAACTATACAAGGAACAATTTTACTCCTAGTGTTAACTCCGAAATAACTTCATTTGTGTTCTACCACTAAACCCTAAAAGAACGAATGTATAATCCACCTAAAGAAAGAGGTCGTTGTATCCGTACTTATTGCAATGTGAGGTTATACAGTTTTAATTTGTTAGGTTTCTTATCCACTGTATCGCCTATAACAGGCATGAATGCGTTTCTGTCTTTTACCATAAGAAAAAAATCGAGCAATGTCTAAAAGTCAAAAAGATAAAATGTAATAAAAATTTACAAGTAAGTACCACTATGTTTTGAAATTTCTTTTTTACATGAAAAATAAACTTTTATTTGGTAAAGAGTACACACTAATATTACCCCAAGCTATTATTGTTAATCCCTGAGAGAACAGTCACAAATATTTTGAATATCAACGCGTATAATAAGAAAGATTGCCTAAGTATTTTGCTCAGGCCTACCAGGTGAAATGGAATCAGGGACACCTAAAAACCATATCGTAACTTTTTTTTTGTTAATATCTTCAATGTACAGACAAACTTCCTGTTACAGTTTTATAATAGTATAGATAATTAGTTCTCAATGTAGCCACAAGGAGCGCTGTACGAAATTCAATACAAAAACTGTAGTTTACTACAGTAGTTTTACTGTAGTTTACTGTAGTGTAAACTCATGGTAGGCCTACTGATCGAAATTCACAAATTGAGGTACAAAGGTACCTTTACAGATAAAAAATGGTTTTTACGTATTCACAAATTAAATCCATGAGTGGAAGTTTGTGTCAATTTATTAATAAAAACTGAAAATTGGTTTCAACAAGTTTGTTTCATAAACACTCCAGCTGACGGACTCTATTTGGGTTACGCTTGAAATAGACGGGGTCGGAAAACACTGGATATTGCGAACGAATGGAAATCCGCATTCATTTCCTTTCAATATATTTCTATTCTAAATACAAAATGCACCTTTTTGTTTTATAGTAAACAAAGAATCGAAGGTATAAATGAATACAAAACCTGAAAACAGATTTCATAGAATAAATAAATAACTAAATTTGGAAATTGTCACACATACAACTTAGTTCCATTGAAAGTACCTGAATCTGGCCCGGACTTGTATAATTTATGACTAGACGTAAAGGCTACAAATCACCCTAGTAATATTAAAAAGGGTGGTTTAGATTTAGACCGTCAAACTGAACAAACTTTCACTATGGAGCCACATCGAGAAAAAAAAATCGCCAGTTTCATAGCTGCAGTACCTACTCGACTCAAATGTATGACAGGTTCATTTTTTTAATTTTCTCGATTTTGACTCCATAGTGGAGAGTCGCGCTGCAAGTCTGAGGGAGGGCAGACGCGTGCGTATTGGCATCTTAGGCTTGCACGTGGCAATATACAACATTAACTTGAGATTATAATAAACTACTTGATATTGGCAGAAATTCTGCCAATCATTTTCCTACGTGTACTCTCCACATAACGGGACTTTGGCGCAATTGTGATAACACACCGGACGCCATAAACATAAAAAAAAACATTAACTCCATAGTGAAAGTCGTTCAGTTTCATGGTCTAAACCACCTCTTTATATATTACTAGGGTGTTGTGTTACACCCTGTAGAATTGTTCTTACCAGATAAAATATCCATACAGGCCTGCAGCCGACCTTACAAGGTAAAATCTTTTGTGCCCAAGTGGAGATTGAGTGGGCACCACGTGGGCCCATAATAACAGTAGGTAATTTTAAAGCATTCAGTACATTAAGAGGATAGGCGGGCTGAAATGCTAATTTGGAGAATAGGTCACTTTTCCAACTGTATACGTATTTATCAGATCCGCCCCACCCATACACTCCATCGACTAGATTGCGAAAGAGACAACTGCAGCTCAGACCGATTTTATATAAAAAAAATCGACGAAATCAGCATTTCGTATTCCCCTGTTTCCTCGTCCAAAACTAAACCGATTTTAATAATTTTTTCAAAAATAATATGAGAAAGAATTTGGCTATGTCCGTTTGTTTTAATTTTATTCTTTATATTCGTCTTTGTTTACTGGATGTCTGAAAACGGGCGGTAAAATGGGTCATTTTCGATGGTCCCTAGTTCTTACAGTAATTAATTAATGCAAAAAAACAAAACATAGGGACATGGCAGAGGTGACGTAGATTGTGTGGTAAAAAAATATTTGCTCAAGTGTTAGTATCCAGGGAAAAAACAAGGGAATTCGTTTGTATGGAGTAAACCGTTCTGGTCTATCCTCATAATGCTGAGCTTAAAAATTTGTACTTACTTGAGTTAACTACATTCTCTGCCAAGAGCTTAAACGAATTTTATTACTGGCTTCTCACGAAAAAGGCACCCAAATACTCAGCCCACAGGGGCAAAAGAGGGGTTAAACTTTCATGAGTTTTACGAGGGAGAAGCCTACGGGTTGGGTTAACTATGAAATACCTATCAATTGAAGATTAGGAGTAAAAGTCGAGAAAGCCTTTTCTTGTTGATTATAAATGTGTCTCGACTGAATAAAAGTAAAAAGACTCGTATTTTTACGACACTTTAGTCTGAAACGACTTAGTGATAAAGTGATTTCGTATTAAATAATTGTGCGTTGCATGGCTTATGTTTCTAAGTTGAATTTTTATAAGTCTGTACCATTTAAATTATTCGAATTAGATTACACTATATTTCACTTCGAGACTCGAGGTGAAGTTTCGTTTTTATTTCAATGCCTAAAAACGTCTGAATAAAGTGGTAGGCAGAATTTATTTTTAGATTTGTACATTACCAGAATATTTAAAAACTTTTTATTTTGTTAATTTGTAACTACTATGAATACAATCTTGTATTTTGGGCAATTTACATATATGCATAGTACTTAGTACCTACTTCCTACTACCTACTATGAATCCAATCTTGTATTTTTTAGCAATTTAAATGCGTAGTAAAGTAATTTATTTTTATTTTATTTATTAATGACTGCCAGTGTAGTAACACTTAATTATTAAGTTAAATTGTGTTCAAAATGTAATAGTGTATACTTTGTTGGCAGTCCTTAATAAAGCATTAAGCTGCCGTCGATGTAGTGGAAGGTTTCCTCGACACCACGCCCTTAACGATATCATCCGAAGGGCTCTAATTTCAGCCAACATCCCTTGCGCGCTCGAGCCTCCGGGCCTCAGCCGCCTCGACGGTAAGAGGCCGGACGGTCTAACTTTGGTGCCCTCGCAGAAAGGGAAAGTGCCTCCTGTGGGACGCTACATGCGTCAGCACCTTCGCCGCCAGCTACCTCAGTCGCACCTCACGGACGCCTGGAGCAGCCGCAGATCTCGCTGCTAATAAAAAGAGAGTCTGGTACTCGGACCTGGAGCGACAATATCTCTTTGTTCCGGTCGCCGTGGAGACCACAGGGGTGTGGGGAGCCGAGGCTAAATGCTTCATTGCCGAAATTGGGCGTCGCCTTTTTGAAAAATAATTTAATAAATTTAAATTAAATTGAGTATACAAAAGGAAATTATACATGTAATGAGGAAATGGAAATAAATATTGTTATTTTATTCGTTCAGTCAGGTCTGAGGCCTATACAGGTGTATTGCAAATACTTACTCTGAAAGCTCCATCCTTCGCATCAGACTTTTCATATCTCTATCTCAGTCATATCAAAAGAGAACTCAATTATCATTAACTCAAAGTCTTAAAGATTACAACTGACCGACTTAAACAGCTTTGTCAAAGCAAAGTCAGCCCTCTACAGAGGACAGTTAGACTCTAATACCACTCATTAGAAACTCCACAGAATTCCATTGCCTTCATTACACAAAGCGACGAATAAGGGATTCCGTTAAAGAAATCGCGGGTCCGTTCAGAGGAAGCAACAAAAAAATAATGTCGCTCCAAATTGAATCATTTGTAATATTCATTCTTTTTTCACTCCTGCTTCTGTGGACGCTTTTCAAGAGAGCTCACAGTGACATAAATGTCCTGGAAGAGATGTAATTTTATTATTTGACGAGCGTTAACCCGCGACTTCGTCCGCACAAATTATATACCAGATTTTAAGTCAGATCATAAGCTATCAAACAAAAAAAGTTTCATCAAAATCGGTTCAGTAGTTTTTGCGTGATACTCGTTCAAACAAACAAACAAACAAACACCCAAACAAACACACAAACAAACAGACAGACAAAAAATCCAAAAATTTGTGAAATGGAATCAGGGACACCTAAAAACCATATCGTAACTTTTTTTTTGTTAATATCTTCAATGTACAGACAAACTTCTTGTTACAGTTTTATAATAGTTTAGATATACACAGTGTAAACCTAAATGCATTACATACTTTAGGGGGTGCTTCAGACCATCATAGTGAAAACAACAAAAAGGTATAAAAATGAGTAATTTTTATACCTTTTCGTTGTTCTATTATATTGCAATCAGCTGATCGAACGTTTGTATGAAAGGACAAAAAAAATGTGACATTATTTATTTCCGTTTCACAGAAACCTTTCACTTCTAATCGACCCTAATTTTAATTCCATGTCACCAACGTTTCTCCTTTATGAAACTCGTTTTACAATAATCAACTGTCTTCAGGAATTCGCGACGTCACCCGGTCGGACAAGAAGGAAGAATTATTCCTTTCTAAGTACCTTTTATTAACGCCTTTCCTGCTATGCTTTTGTTACTTTCCTCGTTTATCGATCAAGAGCTTTTTGGTTGAGATTTGCGATTAGGGGAAAGTAAATTACAACTTTCAAAATAATTTTCATGAAGATACATTCTTTATGAAGAACAATACTTTTTGAAATTGGCTGGGAGTTCATTCTCCAGCCAAATCTAAGCTTCCACCAGGAACCCATAAGGGTCGCCGTCGAAGGATACGTCGTGGAGGATAGGTAATCATCATTATCATGATAGTAAAGCTTGGTGCTTATTTTTTGCATCAGAATAGTAAAAGCCAATGACTAAAAATGACGCCTTTTTTCTTTTCGCCTCTTTTTTTAGTGCGGCCATCAATCAAACTTGAATATTATAGTTCAGAATAAAGTTACGAACAAAACTTTATGACAAGAATATCTCTAAACTCAGTCCGAACGGAGATATAAAGGCTTGTAATGAAATAATGAATATATTTTCAACTAAAAGCCTTTATATCTCCGTTCAGACAGAGGTTAGGGATATACATGTAATAACAAATTTTGTTTGTTACTTTATTCTGAACTAAAATATTCAAGTTAGGTTGATGGCCGCGATAAAAACAACGTTGAAAAATAAGGCGCAAAGCTTCCATACACGCATACCGCATAACCCGCATTGCCTTTTGTTTGATGCCCATTTTGGTATTGGATTTCTTACAGCACTTCTAGTGGTTACTCTGAAAACTCAGTGGTTCGAAAAGTGTTTCTTACTATGTGCAAGGAAATATTTAAAAATAATATAGTAAAAAGTATCACGACTAACCTAAATAAGGAACGGAGAAAATCTGATTTCTTGCTCTTGCCTCGAGTTGGGGAAATAAAACTGTCGTTTCATAGCGAAACGGGGTCGGACATGTTACTGCACCCGACGCTGGTATGCGGGGTTCTACTGGACTCCGTCCCCCTGGCCCCCTTGTGGGGTAAGGTTCCCGAGCGACGTCACGCGTTATACCGAGCCTTACAAATCACGCGACTTGTGCACGCGAACTGGATTCCGTACTAAGTTACTATCTAAAATATAGTTGTCTTAGATTAAATAGAGAGGTTTTTGTTCCATTACTGATTATATATGGAGATGTTAAATATTAACTTAACTCTATTGCTCACTGTTCTCGTTTTAGAGACATTATTTTTTGACTTTCTGATTATTAAAAAAAAAATAAAAAAGAATCTCACACTCACACTCATGTTCTTTGGAAATATTAAGTACCTAATCAGGTCAAATAAATTTTTCCCAAATTCAAACCGTCACAGAGGAGAATGATGGTAAATAAAGTGTAAGAAATAAAAGAGTTATTGTTGTAATTAATTAAGGTAATTAATTATTTAATTATGACTACATGTTCTAATGGCAGCTGTTGCTGTATACATTTGTGTAGCATAAAACCTTTAGTTTTAGATTTTATATTGTAATATTTAGTAAGAAATGTTATATTGTAGAGTTTTTGGTTGCATCTTCTATAAAGCGACAACATTTTCCGTGGTAGCTCCAAAAAAAGACTTTCAAGCCAGAAAAAAACCCTAAGTATAAGAAAAGTGAACAGAAAAACTTGTTTCATCGTCTAAGATTCTGAAATACAGCAGTAATGGAATGTTTCTGCTCACATTTCGCTAAATACAAGTAGTACCATGGTACAGAGGCGGCCAACAGCCCCGCGCGATATGTCAATAGCTCTGTTTATTTTCTGGTAAACGCCTCTTTTTTATTCCTAATAAAAAATACCTTTAAATAATAAGTCAGTTTACACAACAGATAGCATGCCGCATTCCTCCTTCTGACAGTACATTACAGCACGGAACTTTATGCAAATATACCGTCAGGGCCGTCTTAACCGGGGGTGCAAGGGGTGCGTGGCACCCGGACGCAGGGACCTAGGGGCGCAAGCCAATCACTTTATATACCTTCCATAGTGTAATCTGCTAGTTTTGAAAATTACTCAACAAACTTTCATTATACCTATACAAAAATTTATAGGGTCCTTCTTAATATGCTGACACTTTTTTAAGGGGATGATCAGACCGTCAAACTGAACAACTTTCTTTATGGCACCAAATCAAAATCGCAAAAAAAAATCATCTCTTCCATACCAAATTGCAAATCTACTCGAGCCAAATAGGACAGCTGATTTTTTTTCGCGATTTCGATGTTGGTCCCATATAGAAAGTTGTTCTCTAGCTGTTGTTGGTCTGATCATACCCTGTATAAACCAATATTGCTTACAAATACGGCTCATGCAGCTTTCGGCACATTCTGCTTGTTCAGTTGCGACTATAGCGATATGCAAGCCAATTCAGATCTTATTACTAAAAGATTTAAATTGATATTCTAACAAACACGTGCGGCAAATTTGGGCAGATCGTAAAAATGTAACATAACAATTAAATGTTGTAAATTTTTTGTGGGATCAGGGGGCGCAGGCTGATTTTCGCACCTCGGCGCACAATATGGTTAAGACGGCCCTGTGTACTATTCTACAGCTTTTTCATGATGTGCTAAGGATTTTTATGGGGTAGTTTGATATGTCTGGCTGGTTTTAATGTTGTTTTCATGAATTTTGTTGTTGTTTTGTGTTTACAAACATTTATTTTTTGAATTTGTTCAGGGTAGCAATGGCTAGGTAATTTATTTTGTAGATGGTAAGTATGGTAAGTATCTTATTTACTTAAAAACTTTTATAATATTTTTAATTAATGTTTAAATTGTATTGTAAAATTGCATTGTAAACCCCACTTGCGTCAACAATTAACTTTGGGTTAACTAGCTAAAACAGATTTTTTCTATACCTACCTACTAAAAATCATGGATTACCAAATTAACCTGCAGTTAATTGCTAACCCAGCCAGGTTGACGAATTTCTAGTTTGCATGTGTTGGATTTTCTAGCAGTTCTAACCTCTAACCATAATTCAATATAAGTAAATTTGTTATATTTTTAATGTTATAATCGACACTGTTATGCATGTAACATAGTTTATCACTTATTAGTTTTATTTTGTAACAACTATATATATGAATCTTTATCCATCAATTTGTCTGTGTATAAATCAAACTATTATTTGAGAGTTACGCGGTTATTATTTAATCTAGAAATAAACATTTTAAAGGGTTCTTACCGCGTTTTGGTATATTGGAGTTCCCGATATTCCAAGACGCGGTAAGAACCCGTTAAAATGTTTATTTCTAGATTAAGACCGTCGGTGTCTTAACCAAACGGACGCTGTTTGAAACATCTAATTTAGATGAAATAAGGCCCATGATGATGATAATGATGATGATGACTTTTAGGCTAAGAGTCTATCCATCAAACTAAACAAATTTTACTATAGGAGCAAACCGATCGCAGCAAAAAACACGCTGCTGTTCCATACTAAACAGCACTGGGCAGTGCCTATTCGACTCAAATGTTTTTTGCTTCGATCGGTTTGCTCCCATAGTAAAAGTTGTTTGGCTTGATGGGTAGAGTCTTAGTTGAAAAGGATGCTAATGAAATCAGATTCCCCCTGTGGATGGTTTCGTATAAATTTTAAAGAAAAATATCGAAACGGAAAGATTTTCCTTTGATTACCTTATTTACTTATGCTTAACATATAAAACATGAAACTCGGTAGGTAATTGAATACGTTCACCCGTTAATAACTCAAAATTAACTGATAACGTAGAAGCCTATTACGCACGCGTATTACACGAGGTCGCAGCCCCATTTACTTTGAGTAGAGTTTTACTACAGGAGGAAGCTAAAATATAATCTGACATTAATAAAATAAAGAACCTAAAATTGTAATGTATAAGGAAAGGACACAAGCCTTTTTTTATCTAATAGGGATGACAAACAGTCACATATGAACTTTTAAACAAACACTGTAACAAACAGAGCTAGAGATCCAAAACTTAAAAAATTTTGCAAAACGTACAAGTTACGATATAATAAACTAGAAACAAATATTAAAAAAGAAACAACATTTATCTTTATAGAAGCATTTCGCTAATTTTTCTTTTAGGTAAATTTGCCCAAAGAGAACCTCAACAGATCAACACCAGTAAGATGTCAATTGTAGTTGTTCAAAGAACGCCGAAAGAAGCTATTTTTAGTATAGTTTGTGTGACACAGTTTACTTAAGACCTTGCCACGTGTGCTATGCTATGTTATCTTAGTAGAAATTAAGTGGAACGCTAATTTTCCATAGACAGCTTCCGCCATGTGTTAAACTAGGGTTCATATCGGAGTAACAGCGCACTACACTTCACGCGCTGCGCTGTAGTAGTGAGAGATTTCGCCCATATCAATCACTGTGTTGTTGGTCTAGCGGTCTAGACAACCAGCTTACGATCCGGGTAGCAAAGGTTCGATCCTCATGTCGGCCGATCGTCTTTTTCAATTTATTTCATAATGAGCGCCCCCTAGTGCTAATAAGCAGCAACGCAATTAGGAAGTCCTAAAATTGAAGGCGAGTTACCTATCTATATCTAATACGAGCGTTAACCCGCGACTTCGTCCGCACAAATTATATACCAGATTTTAAGTCAGATCATAAGCTATCAAACAAAAAAAGTTTCATCAAAATCGGTTCAGTAGTTTTTGCGTGATACTCGTTCAAACAAACAAACAAACAAACAAACACACAAACAGACAAAAATCCAAAAATTGGTGAAATGGAATCAGGGACACCTAAAAACCATATCGTAACTTTTTTTTTGTTAATATCTTCAATGTACAGACAAACTTCCTGTTACAGTTTTATAATAGTACGAGCGTTAACCCGCGACTTCGTCCGCACAAATTATATACCAGATTTTAAGTCAGATCATAAGCTATCAAACAAAAAAAGTTTCATCAAAATCGGTTCAGTAGTTTTTGCGAGATACTCGTTCAAACAAACAAACAAACACACAAACAAACAGACAGACAAAAAATAAAAAAATTGGTGAAATGGAATCAGGGACACCTAAAAACCATATCGTAACTTTTTTTTTTAATATCTTCAATGTACAGACAAACTTCCTGTTACAGTTTTATAATAGTATGAGCGTTAACCCGCGACTTCGTCCGCACAAATTATATACCAGATTTTAAGTCAGATCATAAGCTATCAAACAAAAAAGTTTCATCAAAATCGGTTTAGTAGTTTTTGCGTGATACTCGTTCAAACAAACAAACAAACAAACAAACACACAAACAGACAAAAAATCCAAAAATTGGTGAAATGGAATCAGGGACACCTAAAAACCATATCGTAACTTTTTTTTTGTTAATATCTTCAATGTACAGACAAACTTCCTGTTACAGTTTTATAATAGTATAGATGAGTGCCCCCTAGTGCTAATAAGCAGCAACGCAATTAGGAAGTCCTAAAATTGAAGGCGAGTTACCTATCTATATCTAATATATATATTATTCTATGCGTGTGGTGACGCTGACATACAGCTATTAAATTAATAATCTGTGATCATAGTTATTTAGTGTAGCATAACAACTTTTGCACTTTATTTCGTAAGCTTTCTCCAACAACCATATATTAAGTTCCGTAAACGTAGAACGAAGTTAATACCCTGAATGGTATACGAGGTCACATTTAACAGCCTTATTGTTATTACTTATTAGTTTCTGTTTAAGAGTCACATAATAATAAATAAATCCTTAGGTAGTTTTTATGCTCGGTGTTTCTCTTAGAGATTACATAAGAAGTGAAGTGCTATGACAGAGAACTAAAGTGGATGACATAGCTCAGATAAGCAAGCTGAAGTGGCAATGGGCTGGTTATATCTGCCGAAGAGAAGAACTAACAACCGATGGAGTGTCAGAGTTCTAGAGTGGAAACCACGAACTGGCACGCGTAGTGTGGGACGCCCTGCTGCCCAATGTCCTAAAAAAGATAGCGGAGAGCGACTGGATGAGGAAGGCCGATCACAGAGTTTTGTGGCGTGTACCTACTATTTGAATATCATACATTTTTCGTCCAATTAAAACCATCAATAAATCAAGCTTACAAATGTTTATAATTTTCACACAGTGGAGAAACATAAATGCTTCAATTTCAAGGCGTCTGCTTTGTACACCCTTCATTAAAAGAGGCGACATTTTGAAAAATTTTTAGTGAAATGTGGATGGTCGAAATATGCTAAATTTAGAATTATAATAGTTCTAAAATAAGTGCAGAAGTGTGCACGCTTAACACAAATGCATTCTCTCGTCCTTACTTTCCGGAATCTGGTAGAATAAAGCAATTTTTTCACTTCACAGTTTTCATATTCCGCCCACTGTCATATCGGTGGGCGGTGGCAATTTAAAACAATAAGCACGCTTTCATTTCTAAGCGATACTTTATGCCTTGTAATCACGCAACGCAGGTTATGTGTTAGAATATGGATGGGAGAAAGTTGCAGTTGTTCAACTTTATCAAAATGTCACAATTTTAACTTATGTACTATTTCCAACACAGTTGGCTTTGCGGATCTTCCATGGTTCAATTTTGAGTCTATGTTGAACAGAGTTTGACACTACCAGTAAAATATATTCTGAATATGGTGTATTCATAATATATGTCATGCGATATGGCTCATGATGATAGAAAAAAAAGGGAAGGGGGATAATATATTAAGTAACTGTACTGTACCTCATCATCTCAGCCGGTAGACGTCCACTGCTGGACATAAGCCTCCCCCAAGGATCGCCATAACGACCAGTTCTGCGCTCATCCAACGGGTCCTCGACGCCTTCACCAGGTCGTCGGTCTACCGCACGCGGCGCTTTCCGGTAACTGGCCAAAAGCGATGTGTTTACTCGCACATAGACGCTCACAGTCACATATATCGCAATAATCCCAAATAAACTACTAGGTTTTCTATTATAGAAAACATAAAACAACGGTACAGACATCCATGAAACGGGATTTGAATCCAGGGACCGGATCGTCGATTCAAATATAGTCGTAAGGTTAATATGTTTATACTTTGTTCTCAACCAAACTTACGAGATTTATACTTACATACCTAATTATAGTCACAGTCAAACTATATTGGTGTGATATAGTTTGAGTTTAACTAAATACGAAAAACAGACAGTGCTTACTGATGTATCTACACTGTGGTGTCGCCGTTTTCCTATTTTAGGCTTTAGGAACGAGCTTGAAAATGTGACGATTTTGAAAGTTCGTAAACTTTTATTAACGGAAAGAATCTGAGGTTTCATTTATCGTTTAAAGAGCTGTTAAGTTTTGCCGCATCGACATATTAACCTCTAAGTTAAATAAAAAATTGGGTAGGCTGTATCAGGAACGCAGCCGAAGTAGAGTACTGGAAACGTCTTCTATCCTCTAAATAATGCTGTGCTTTACCTACTTCTATTATAAGTGTATTTTTTGCAACCAACAGCGTAACAAGCGATCTTGTCGTAAAATATATCGTAACGAACTTTTGACCCACGACTTCGTCCGCGTGGATTACCCCTTAAGGGGACGATTTTCGAAAAATCCTACATCCTCTGTAGAATATACAACGTGTTAATGAATTAGCGCAAAACCTCATACACCCCAACTGATTTATGACAAAATAATTAGATTGAAACAATATTTTCATTATTTTGATAGTTAAAATTTAAAGTTATTCGCATTTTAGGTTTTGAGACAAAAATGATTTGTTATCATTTCAGCAATGAATGAAAGCGCTTACGTAATCATAGATACATTTTAATAATCTTGTGTTGGTAGCAAGTAGGGTGAGTGTGCCTGTGCGGCGACATCGGGTTCAGTAAATTTTAAATTTTACAAACAAATTATTTAATATTTTGAAAAAATACCTATGTTGAAAATATGATAATTCGATTCTGCTCTCGATTCTAAACAAACTACTTTCTAGTTTTGCGTTAATTCATTAACACGTTGTATATTTCAAATTCATGAATGTATCATCAGTCTAGGCTGTGCGTTGTTTGTCAGTCAGCGACGAAACTCTTTTATAAAGGGTGTAAGTGACAGCCTAGCACATACTGAAACGGTGAACTCAGACCATCAAACTGAACAACTTTCACTATGGAGCCTACCTCAGGAAACGGGAAAAAAATCAGTTGTACAATACAAAACTGCAGTACCTACCCGACTCAAATGTATAGGACAGCGATTTTTTTCGCGTTTCCTGAGGTAGGCTCCATAGTGAAATTTGTTCAGTTTGATAGTCACCGTTTCAGTATTTGCTAGGCTGTCACTTACACCCTGAATGTATAGATTATGGTTTTTGCAAGTGCCTAGTGACAAAAATAAAAGATGTTTCACGTCTTATAAAACATACTTATAAAAGTAAGATTCATTGTTTCTTTGTTCTTCGTCGCAACCGTTCAACCAATAGACATTTTTGCAACGCATATAGACTTTTGCGACGAGATGGACTTAAATACGAAATGATTTTCTCAGAAACGAGATCGCGAATATAAGTTTTAATTAATTATTGTTGGAAAATACAGTTCTAATACACAACAATAAAAACAAGATGTCAGAAAAACATCGTGAGGAAACGTACATATCTTTTTTTTTGTCAAATTTTTTGTATATCTACGCCGCTGAAGAAGAAATTCTGATGCCTATGTGAAGTCTACTAATTTGGCGCACGCGTGCTGGACCAATGCCCATACACTCTTTCAAGGCATGTGCCTTGTATCAGGACGTTTACAGGCTTATGATGAGTATGATAGTACTTATTAAAACATGATCTGTTTACCCATTATATGGTCTAGGATCGTTTCACTCAGGGCGAATTATTATTGGAGGTACTCGTAATCAAAATCCGTTGGAAATACCAATAAATTAACCGTGTTCTCGCGTTCGGATCGAAAGCAGTGGTGTTCAAGAGAAAACTAGATTGATAGCGATTGTACAATCACAATAGCTCTTAGTCTGTTTTAGAACAATTTCAAATCCTACAGAAAAGAAATAGGTACTAAGGCCGCGTAGAAAACAGAAACAGTTTGACTAACTAACATAAAGCTCTTCCAAAATAATGATCGCTGAACTTTTGTCCTTAAAATGTTTTAAAAAGTAGTCTAAAATATTCTTGAATTTTCAGTTTTAGATGAAGAGAGCTCGACAAGGTCTGTGACCAGACTTTTTATTCATCACAGTGAAAACGAGTACAAACCGAATGCAATCAAGTAGCCAGACGGAGGCCTTATCACAATATCGTGGAGGCACGTAAAGAAAAGTGTGTGCGTGACTCCCGCGGCAGCATCGCCTATTTGATGGCTCTAACATTGGGTGCTTGAAAATTCATATTGGTCCTGCCAGCCTGCCTTTGTAAATTTTAAACTTAGAATTATAGCCTATGTGTGAATCATAAAAAAGGTTATTATTCGTAATTTTATCCAGAAATCATGTAATTTTTTTAGGTTTAAAATGGCATTGCCCATTTTATTTTACCTGTTTAGCGTCAGTCTCATCTTATATTAAGTATGGCATGTTCAACTCGCTCCGACCCGCCTTAAAAGTGATTGGTAGTCAAAAATACCCTAAGAATATTAATGGAATCAGCCTGAATAATTCAAGTAGTTATGAAAATTGGTATACCAATTTTCATCTGTATACAGTTCTGATGAACATTCGAAAAACCTGTTACAATTACATTTATAAAAGTAGTAATAGTATTTCTATATTAGTATCTTCATCAGGACACTTCAAAGATTAACTGTACAAATTTTCAAAACTACTTGAATTATTTGGGCTCGGCAAATTCTTATACTAATAAGGAACGTTGAGGTTAGATTCGTGTTTCGTTCATATTTTTAATTAGGGCTTTAATTCTATTTTCAGACACCAATTTTATGGTAAAAAGAAGCTTTAGCGTATCATATCATATACTCAAGACTATATAATAGGTTGGGTAAAAAGTTTTTTCGCATTATAGTACGTGTGAAAAATGGATGGCATTTTTGAAAAAGTGGAGCATGATCGGCATATCAGTAGTTACGACGTAGCTGAAGAACTGGGAATTGACCACAAAACAGTTTTAGCGCATTTGAAAAAAAACTGGAAAGCTCGATATTTGGGTACCTCACGAACTCACTGAAAGAAACCTAATGAACCGTGTACTCATTTGTGATTCTTTATTACGACGTAATGAAACCGAACCATTTTTGAAGAAGCTGATAACTGGTGATGAAAAGTGGATCACGTACGAAAAGAACGTGCGAAAAAGGTCGTGGTCAAAGGCCGGTCAGGCTTCACAGACTGTGGCAAAACCCAGGTTAACTCGCAACAAGGTGATGCTGTGTGTGTAGTGGGATCGGAAGTCCATTATTCATTACGAGCTGTCACCACCAGGCAGGACCATCGATTCTGAACTCTACTGCGAACAACTGATGAGATTAAAGCAAGAAGTTGAGAGAAAGCGGCCGGAATTAATCAACAGAAGGGATGTGGTTTTTCATCATGATAACGCTAGACCTCACACATCTTTAGCCACTCAGCAAAAATTAAGAGAGCTTGGCTGGGAGGTATTAATGCATCCGCTGTATAGTCCTGACCTTGCACCTTCAGATTTCCACCTGTTTCGGTCTCTTCAGAATTCTTTAGGCAGTGTCAGGTTAACATCACGAGAGGACTGCCAAAACTACTTGTCGCGGTATTTTGATCAGAAGCCCCAAAATTTCTATAGCAATGGGATCATGTCCCTACCTACAAGATGGCAAAAAGTTATCGAACAAAATGGTACCTACATACTTTAGTTAAATGTAAATAAACTATATTAAAAATGTTTTTAATTTTCTTAAAAAATGCGAAGAAACTTTTTCCCCAACCTAATATATAACGAGTTAGAGATATTCATTGGTGAAAAAGAATTTGTAATTTTTTTACTACCTATGTTTTTGAGATTTTTAAAAGAGTGGTGGACCGGCATTAGTCACGCACACTATAAGAGACTCGAGCTTCGCTCCAGGCAGTGTGCTGTCTACATCGTTATCGGACCAATGGCAGACAGTGAAAATTCTTTAGATAATTAGCTATTTGAGAAACTTGAGACTTCAGACGTTGAATTAAGTGTGCTATCTTCAGTCAGAATTTTAATTAAATTGTAGTTGAAAGAATAAACGAGAATTTTAAATAAATATTTGTGAGAATTACAAAATGACGAGCTTCACACACTCACAGACCCTAAATAAATACAATTCGACTAACTGAGATCGTCATGAAGATTACTGGATGGGTCGAAAACCATTTGAGTTCACAACGTTTTTATATTCTAAAATATGGTTTGACCTTACAAGAACATTGTATAGGTATAGTAGTTACTATACAACATTTTTGCCTTACCAAGAACATTGGCACATTTTTTCTTAATGGCCAGTTATTTAAGCTTACCACAGAGTTTAAAGGTCGTCGTTTTGTTTTCTGTATCATTATTAATTTTGTAACATCAAAACGACACAAAAACTAAGTCAACCAAGAGGCTCAACTTTCGCTAAAATCAAATAGAGATCGGTAACCTAACTATTAACTCTTAACCGATAAGGTACCCGATTTGAACTTTATCGTCACAACGGTGCCATAAAAGATCGGAACAAAGTATTATACCGTCTAAACTTTATTGAGTTCCTCGTAAAGGCTATCATAGCCCTAAAGTTTTGGAGGGCTTTAAAAAGATTAAAGCCATTAAATTTTTATGAAGACCCCTACCAGTCAACCGGCAATGCCTATGATAAGGGACCCTGAGTCAGGACTTTGAGCTTCTAAGGAGTTCTTCTTAATCGTGGTTTAAAAGATAGTCAGCTTTATAGCTTTGAAATAAGGTGCATCAAAATGCGATCATGCTAAATGCTTTTCGCGTCTCTACAAAAATGTTTGTTAAGTAAACCATTTTTTAACTTCATTTCGTAAAAAAATATAACGAAGCACAATTTAATCAAATTCAAATAAGTGCATTATTGAGAATATTAATGAAATAATTTAAATTGAAAAGCGTATTAAATTTTATATTAAGTAATAAATAACATTGCTAATAACAATAATTATTAAAATAAACATATCTACCGAAATATCACTAAAAATGATTGTGAACAAAATTATTGTGGTATAAAAATACTCATAAGTACACAATACAAATATAAACTCACGGGTGGTCAGAAACAAAAATATAATGTGATATAAAAATTACAAAAATATGAATGAGGAAATTTTGTTCCAAAAAAGATTTCAGTTTTCACAAAGCTCAGACAGGAAAGAAAAAAACACCACTCGTGCAAGGGTGTCCGTCTCAAAGAAACTATTCTTCTATTTTGGTTCAACCTCGTTATAGGCAAGACGATCTGATTATGCGGGTTAAACGAATAGGGTTTTCTACATCGGAAAACTTGATATAAGACAAATAACAAAAGTGGATAGACGATACATTATAATTCTAGGTACAAACACTCAGTAGCAGAAACGCTCATCCTCCATTAAATCTCTTGTTGTCACTTTTTTTCTCGTTGACGTAGTAAAAGCTATCGAGAGATTTAATGGACGATTAACTCTTATGAGCGTTTCTGCAACTGAGTGTGCAAACGAGAGCATTTAATGAATAAAACTAGTAAGGTTTGCTGTAAGAAGGCTTAAGTAAGAAAACAAATAATATGTACACAACTTCTTCTTTAAAATAAATAAGTAATAAAAAAAAGATATAACAATTAAAAATTAAATTAAAAAAAAAACTGTACTGAGAACATGACAAATATATTGTTACGAGCGACGGGTTTCGGGATTGGAGTGAAACGCTAAGTCCAATTTATTTACAGAGTTTATTGGGTTACACACTTACGAACGGACCACCTCGCAGAGGTTCCCCTTTTAACAGTCCTCCTCGCAGGGGTTTCCCCTCTCACCACTTTCCCTGTTCACTACGTCACGACGCGCGACACGCTATGACGTCACGACGCACGGCACTATGACGTCACGACACGCAACACTATGACGTCACGACACGCGACACACACTACACTGCACTACACTGACACTTGTCTACTCACTGTTCCACTTTACTTTTCACTTTACTTTTCACTAGTACTTTTCCACTTTTACTTTTCTTCCTTTTTGCTTCGCACTTTTCACTGTTAAATCAATACTCACTTGCGTCCGCAAACTCGCGGCCTTATATACCCCTTAGAATTTTCTAGATGCCCGAATTTCGTTAGTCTTTTCTTTATTCCTTTGTTCCCTTCCGGATATTTCTTAATCCCGCCTTCCTTCTCGAATTTTCCTAAACACGCCCCCTTTTATTGTTTCTTTACAAATATTTCTTCTCTCTCTTCGTTCTAGAACATTCCTATTGTTTTTGGTTCTTTTCAAATATTCCTTCTCTCTCTGTTTTCTAGAACATTTCTAAACACGCCCATTTTCTGTCTCTTTCCAAATATTCTTACTCCCTCTTACTTTTCTAGAACATTTCCAACAACAATAAAATCTAGAATTATTTTCGACGAGTCTCGAACCATCGACCCCCGGCACGGGAGTCCATGCGTCGACCGCCGAGCTACGAAGCTTGTTGACAGACCGGCCGAATTTTTGAATGCCTTTCTATAGCTGCGTCATTTCACAGCATCCGTGACAATATAAAAAATATGTTAACTAAAGTATAAAATGTTTTAAAGTTTAGTTTTTTAGAGCAATCCAATTTTCAATTAAAATTTCAATAATAATCATCATCAGAAGCCTATATACGTTCCGCTATGGGCGTTAGTCCACCACGCGTGCCAAATGCGGATTGGTAGACTTCAACATAAATACAAATCGGAATTTCGTCTTACGGCGTATGCAGGTTTCCTTACGATGTTTTCCTTCACCGTTTGAGAGCAGTCGGTATTATGTACATAAGTTAGAAAAACTCATTGGTATATGACAAGTCTCCCTAAATATAATAATTATTTTGTTACAGGTATTTGATATTGGAAGCAAAGCCTATAAACGAAAAAACGAGACTGATAAACGTTTAAATAAACAGAATACATTGACGACGATAGATAGGTTTAAACACGAAAAATATGACATGTTTTATTTTGTGTAAACAAGACCTGTCTGCGAAAATAGTATAAACTCTAAATATTTTTTAATGTTTTTCTGTAACATTAGCTGAGGTTTTACTCAACTACACGCAATCAACAACTTGGCATGAATTATGGGATAATAATAATATTATATAAGAACAGCCTTTTGCACCCTTCTTGTTCATATTATTGTTTGTTTATTTTGGTGTGCATATCTATCTATATCTATACTATTATAAAACTGTAACAGGAAGTTTGTCTGTACATTGAAGATATTAACAAAAAAAAAGTTACGATATGGTTTTTAGGTGTCCCTGATTCCATTTCACCAATTTTTGGATTTTTTGTCTGTCTGTTTGTTTGTGTGTTTGTTTGTGTGTTTGTTTGGGTGTTTGTTTGTTTGAACGAGTATCACGCAAAAACTACTGAACCGATTTTGATGAAACTTTTTTTGTTTGATAGCTTCTGATCTGACTTAAAATCTGGTATATAATTTGTGCGGACGAAGTCGCGGGTTAACGCTCGTAAAGAATATTTATCTTATCTTATCTTAACAGAATTTGAATCACCTAAATATAACCGAAATGACCAAGTTTACAAAAATCCATGCAACCAACCATGCACCATGTTGTGGTACACAACACCACTTTTAGTTATTATTATTACTTAACAGCATGCTAAAAAAAGCTTTAAAAACAAAGTTTTATTTAGGTTTCCTAAAAAATTTTGTTTTTAATTTGTGTGTCGGTAGTTCCTCGAGAATAAAATGAATAAAACTTTCGCATGCTGTGTTATTTTGACGCCACTATTATCTATTTTTGCAGTACCCAAGTTTAAGACTATATGCATTACCTTTTGTATTCGTTAAGGTAAGGTATGGCTGCAAACATAAAACAAAAAGAGCATTTTTTCTGGATACACCTGTTTAGGTTGAAAGTGATATATTGAGTAAACTAGGTCGTTGTTTCAATCACCAGATAGCGTTCGGATTGAATTGGACACTATATTTTCATTTATCTATTTAGTCCCAAACATATACAGTCGTGTTTGGACTACATTGATGAAATATCATTGTGCGCTTCATTGACGAATGATAATAAATATCTCATGGTTATTGAATAATGGATTTCATATTCGATTAATGTTTCGATTGGGTTCGTAATTTGCAATTAAGTTTAAAGTGAGCGCATTATGGGTATTTATTATATTATACACGTAATTTTACTATCATTTCAACATTTCTTTTTAAATTATAATAATCACTTTGTATAATATTTTGAACAGAGTGCTTCAGACCATCAAACTGAAGTCACAGATTAATAATAAGCTACTACTGGGATCAACATTAAAATCGCGAAAAAAAACAGTTGTTTCATCCAAATTTTTGTCAAGAAACTATTGACATTTTCTATGGAGCATCTGATTTTTTTTCGCGATTTGAGTATTGGCTCCATATAGTGAATGTTGACTCTGACACTAGGGCTCTGCCCACACGATATGAAGAAGAAGTTTGATGGTCTAAAGCACCCTGTTTCGGCTTCAAAACGACCCGGATTCCAACGGGTTTACTATAGTTATATATTATCTCCGTGTTCAATTCGTTGACGACACGACAGTGAATTTCCGCTCTCCATGTAGTGTGTCATATTCACAAACCCTACCAAATTTTCCCTTAACTTTTTAATGCTTCACTACTTTTAGCACTTGCTTCATTAATATGCACAGCCACGCTTCTCATCAGTGTAAATCCGTTTCATCGATAACTTTAATAAGTGTACTGAGCCCTGCGTCAAAGCTGCCGCTTGGCTATAAACCTAAGATGTATGCCTGCTTCAATCAATGGAAAGATAGCCTATCTTGTCTAAGGAAAAATCTTGGAACGATATTAATTTGCCGTTTAATGGGGAGGTCTATTTTCTATATTGCCTCAATCTGGTTTCGTTTTGGTGTTAATTGGATCGTCTTTTACATTGTTCCGTAATCATGATGGCTTAATGACGTCTGGTATATCTACAGGTTCTTTGTAAATACGATATTAATTGAAGGATTAAAATAAGCAGGTTCATATTTTGAAAGTCGGATCTTTTAAATATTTTAGTAACAAATTGGCAATATAGAGAAGTGGGCAAAAATTGTTACGCCCTGGATCCCAGAAAATGGTCGTCGGTGTTCGGGTCGTCCTAAGAAGAGGTGACGGGATGATCTATATGCTTTCTACGACAAGTGGCCAGAGCTTGCCCAGGATAGAGATTGTTGGAAGATTAAAGGGGAGGCCTTTGCCCAGCAGTGGGATGAAATGGGCTAGTAAACAAAAAAAATGACAATATCTTTTAAAATCATATGAAATATGAGGGATTCCTAATTTCCTATTTAATATTAGATGTTTTCCTGGGGACATTATATCCAAGTGGGAGGATACAATTTTCACACAAGACTAACTAAAACACACACACAGTTACGACCATAATTACTTTATGGGTGGTATAAAGCACTAGACTTTAGTTGTACCAAGACTCATCTTTGCCTTATTTAAAATTTCTGGACTAAGGCAGTTCAGGTATTATCTTCAGATCATCATCATAATAATCTCAGCCGATGGACGTCCACTGCTGGGCATAGGCCTCCCCCAAGGATCGCCATAACTATCGTTCCTGCGCTGCTCTCATCCAACGGGTTCCTGCCGCCTTCACCAGGTCTTTGGTCCACCGTGTAGGAGGCCTACCCACGCTGTGCTTTCCGATACGCAGTCGCCACTCGAGAACTTTTCGGCCCCATGGGCCATCGGTTCTGCGAGCAACATAGCTCGCAGAACCGATCTTCAGATAATCATTACTAATTCAATTCAATATCAGCTATTCGAATCGATCATTCCAATCTGTTTCTACAATCGAATAATTCAAATATGAATTGGTTTGAATTTTCATTCGAATGAATCCAATCTGCCTCTATTTGTTACAAATGACATTTAATATTGTTAAAACGATTCAAATCAATGAATATAGTATAGCTACACAGGGTGTTCGGCAGACGGCTGAACATAGTAAAATGGCGGATCCGTGAGGCCGTCTGCCAGGTGTTTAGGCCCAATAAAAAAAACCGGGCCACTTAGATTTTTTTTTATGATTTATTTTTTCGATATTCGTCGTTGCTCAAATTTCAGACGTCAATAATTTAATTAAAAATAACAACACTGGTAACATTTAATTTTAATCTAGGGTAGTTGTAGAATCTTATATTTAACGCAGATGATTGCTAGACAATTACACATGAGCCCTTAAATTAAAAAAAATTAAAAAAAAAAAAACAAAGCCCGATTTTGAGCGGCGTTTAAAAAAAACTAAGAGTGACAGAGCAGTTCTAATTTTTGGAAAACTTGCTGCCTGGTTGCCCTTTACACCCTGTATAATTGTGTACTACTGAAAATGTCTCCTAAGGCGACATATTATACAGGGTGTTAGGGTAAACAGTTCCTTTACTTTAAGGGGTTATTGTACCCATGATACTGAACAACTTTCCCTGAGAAACATAATATAGGAAATTGGCAAAAAATAATACTGTACTATCCATACTAAGCGTAATGCGATGCAAGTTGGCTGATCGTTTGTATGAAAAGTCGAAATTTTATGTTTTTGCGAATATCCCTGTTCCTTTGGAAAATTGTTCAGTAGGTATCATGACTAGGTACAATCCCCCATTAAAATAATACAACTGTTTAGGAGTCGCGCTGCAAGTCTGGGGGAGGTCAGATGCGTGCGTATTGGCATCTGTTAGGCTTGCACGTGGCTCTGCCATTTTGTAAACTCTTTTGTGTTTTAACTATAAAACGTTAACTTGAGATTATAATAAACTACTTGACATTGGCAGAAATGCTACTAATCATTTTCGTACGTGTACTCTCTACATAACGGGACATTGGCACAATTGTGATAACGCATCGGACGCCATTAAATAAAAATAGAATAGAATAGAATACAACTGTTTACCCTTACACTCTGAATATAACGATCTAAACTAAAGTTACATTTCAAAAGTTGTTCTATACTCTATTTCAAATAGCAACAAAATTTTAAGGCTATTCTGAATGACAGAAACAAAAATTTGAAACACTTCCTCTCACTTAATCTTAGAACAGCTTTAGTAACGTCCAAGATTTATGTCGGATAGTATAATTATCAGTCTGAACAATAAATTATATTTGCAAATCAGAATTGGTCAGAAAGCTACAGGGTGAAACCATCAAACTGAACCACTTTCACTTTGGAGCCAATACTGAGAAAAAAAAAATCTGCTGTCCCATACATGAGTCGAGACGGTATTGCAGTTTTGTATGAAAAAGCTGATTTTTATTTCGCGATTTCGAAGTTTGCTCTATAGTGAAAGTTATTCAGTTTTATGGTCTGAAGCACCCCCTTAAGTATTACTAAGGTGTTTTGTTACACCCTGTATAGGAATGGAATCGGAAAATCTGGTCGTTCTTATTTGAAATGCGTATTTTTTAGAAACGATTTTCAGGTTTTTCGTACTATTAGCTTATTTTATGATGTTGCGTTAATCGGTTGATACCTTGAAATAGTTCAATGCATCATGTAATCTAAACTATTATAAAACTGTAACAGGAAGTTTGTCTGTACATTGAAGATATTAACAAAAAAAAAGTTACGATATGGTTTTTAGGTATCCCCGATTCACAAATTTTTGGATTTTTTGTCCGTCTGTTTGTTTGTTTGTGTGTTTGTTTGTTTGAACGAGCATCACGCAAAAACTACTGAACCGATTTTGATGAAACTTTTTTTGTTTGATAGCTTATTATCTGACTTGAAATCTGGTATATAATTTGTGCGGACAAAGTCGCGGGTTTACGCTCGTGAATTTATATAATAATTGTCCCGATAAATGATAATAAAGATCAGATAATTTAAATACGCAATATCAAGTGTTATTCCAAAACAGATAAGATAAACTTTTCTACGGCTAAGAATGTTCGAATGAGTAGATTTAAAATCGATATAAAAATTCCTAATTACGAGTATCTCACATAAACGGTGATGGGTGACATGAAGATAAGAGGCGAGTTATAGCCACTTATGGACGCTTTTATAAGAGATCCCAAGAGATAAACCTTTAAATAACGTGAGCGATGTACTATGGGTATTGAATGGGAGGTATTTTACCGAGTCGTGAAGAATTTTTGTTCCTTTGGATATGGTAAGACTTTAACTTGGTTTATGAGGTGTATTAATTATTTGACACCCGATTGTAGTGTCGGGGTACACGGATAAAAAAAGGATTTCTTCGATCCAGAAACATATTCTCTGAGTCACGTTGCTGGTTCTGACCCGAGCACACGTCTCGCGTTGATTTCGCGCGTCGCGTTTTTGCCTGCCACGAGGCTCCGCAATCTTCAATCTCTTCTTGTTCTTGACCAAAAACAATCCCTGAGATTGGGATAGATTCTCCCATAAACACTTGACACTGGCGGAAATGCAGTGCTAACGCACAAGCAAGGGTCCGTTAATTATAAGTAAAAAAAAAACATATTTTCTTGAAATATTTCGTCAGTCTAAGGAGAATGTGATTTTATCCAAGCAATATTTATTTATTTCTAGAGTAAGATTTTCTTAATAAAATTTTATTTGACTTATTTGTTACAAATAAAAGAGAACCATTTTAAACTGAATAAAAATTCTCTTAATCTAAAAAACAAAATATTTTTATTTCAATACTAGAACTGGAATACTAATTTGTTTTTGGTTGAAGACACAATGTCTACGGTCAAGAGCGACACAAAAAAATTAACACAGTATCAATTCAAGATTTTTTTTTTCATATTAGTTTCGATATAATGAGAGCGAAATTTTCTTGGTTCAATGCAATTTGCTTTCACACAAGACAATATTATGTCTTATTTCAAGAAATCCGTTTTATCCGTGTAGGAGCATGCATGCAATGCATGCATATGCTATTACCCCGACTATATGTATACTCCGAGGGGGTATTCAGAGATATTCAGAACATCAACGTTTCACTAGCATTATCGTACCGAAACTCTGTCAAGTGTGACGGGTCGGATAGAGAGTCCTTCGTAACTTATAATGGAGCATAGCTAAGAAAAGGTGGTATGATCTCAAGTAGAATACCTTGCGAAGAGTGGCGGATAATGTATGAAACGGGGAGGTGTAGAATACTTTATGGAAAATATTTGCCCAGCAGTTGTAAGAACAAGGATAACAAGTAAAACATTTTACCACTATACCTATGAATAAAAACGTAGCGTCAGATTTAAACTTGTAATACTTTTGATTAAGAACACTGATATATTTTATTTACCACACAGCACAGCTAGCATGCTACCCAAGACAAAGCATTTAAACGAGAAAAACGTCATGCGTGCTCTTTCTGACATACGTAAAAAAATAAGAATGGAGGCACCAATCTCGATTTTTATCGTTTTCTCTGGAGTGGCATGCGAGGCTTACTGTACAGTTTCTGCACCAGGTACCAGTGAAACGTGAATGTTTTGAGTTTTTAGAATATCTCTGACTACATCGGGAATATAGTCGTGATCATTATTGCATATTTTCCCCCCTAATTACACAAAAATAGTTTAAACATGCTGCATGCTTTATGCCCATATTATATTCTATATATCAATGCTATTTCTAACGGAGAAACTAAATTAATTGTTTATTTGTTAGGCCCACAGTAATGATTTATTTTGATTTAGAATGATGTCGTTTTTTTACATTTTCTACAATTAAGGCGTATTAACTGCCTCATCCAAAATCGCTTGCAGCAATTCAATGATTCACGATATTATTCTCTTAATATATGCAAACGTCTGTATCTTTTAAACGCCGAAGATCTTAATTGGTATTAAACAACTTTGTTTCGGTCATTTCCGATATCGATGTTAACATTTCAATATATCGATGTTTTAATTAAGACCTCTCGATTAATGAGATCAACGTTGCTTTTTTATTTAAATTTTCCATTCGATTGCTTCTTTCGCGTTTATAAATTGGGCAGTTAATTGTTTTCTTTTTAGAAATCAACGAGATGTTTGCCTTAATTTCTTATTCCACCCACGACTTTTCTACGGTGGTCGCACCAACGCAAATAAATTGACCTGTACGAGTGTTTGAGTACCTTTCTACATTTTAGTCGACACCCACTTAGCTATAAGAACTTTGGATCAATGCCAATAAAATGTCAGCTGGATGTGCTTCTAGATTCTTACGGAGTCACTCTAACACAAATAATTTAACAAACTGTTAGATTTTGCACTGAAATAATCGTAACTATCCATTTGCTATTCTTTCTTTGACGAATACACCTATGTCAAACCTGAAGATAACGGCAGTAAAACGAACAACGTATCCGATGACATTTTCCAGATAAAAATCTACCTCACCTGCGACTGCTCAGCAATTTGTTCAATGCCGTACACAATTTCAAAGAGACAGGGCAATCTTTGAGAGTAGTCCCGCCATTCCCGTGCGACTGCACCCGCAAAGTCAAAGCAGCGATTGCAATTCGCAACAATTTTTCAATATCATCAAAATGAGAAACAACCGAATGGAAAAATGTAGGCGAAGATACCCCGGGGAGTTTGAAATAACGCGTTCACTACGACGACAGTACAACTATCGCTCTCTCTGCTTAATATTCCAGGATTTCACGGGGCTACTCAAGGGAGATGGTCCGACTGAAAAATTTAATAACACTTTAAGTTCGACCCTTTTCTATTGAAGGCACGTTTTCACCGGGGCCATTTGAGAAGTGAGCAAAGGAATTTTTGACCGACGTCCAATATTTTGAATATAGGCTGTTAGGGTAAACAGTTGCATTACTTTAAGGGGTGATTGTACCTATGATACTGAATAACTTTCCCTAAGAAACCTATAGGATATTCTAAAAAAAATCGGCTTTCCATACTACCTAAATGCGATCAGCTGATCGAACATTGGTATGACAAATCTGCGGTCATATAAAAGTGCAATCACACTCGACCAAAACGTATGGGGCAGCTGATTATTTTTCCCGATTTAGATATTGGTCCCATAGAGAAAGTTATTCAGTTTGATGGTAAAAAAAATTCTTGAAAAACCGTCAGCATATTCAGATGAACCTTATTTTTGGAAATTATTTTTTCGTATTAAAATTTTACTGAACAAGAAAATTCGAAGCCTAAAAACTGTTTAAAGTCTGTTCATCACGATATTCAGTGGTGAAATGTATGTTTAAGTCAGATATACACGCAAGGGTTGCATCGACAAGCAAGCTTCAATTGCTGATGACTTGATGTTAATTTTAGAAGAGCTTCGCAAAACGATACACCATCATCGGTAGATCTTTGCCAAATTAAAATGAGACCATCTCGGGGGTACTTTGTTTAGCACATAAAGTTATTAACAATAATTTGTAAAATAAGTACCTACACAGATAAAATAAATGCTATTTTGAATAAGCAAAACGACAAAATTTTAATTCCATCAGTTAAGTACGTATTTAATTTTTAATATTAAAAGCACATTTTAAACATTATTTCTATTTCAACATTATACATTTTCGTCTTGAAACGTTCTAAGCTTAAAATTGATACTATTTTTATACACTATCATAAAAAAAGTTCATAATATTCTTAGTCTTTATCTCCACACAATAAAGTTCATAACAGTCTGAGTGACAAAGGTTCCATTATACATTTCTCACTGCCTGCCGTCGTCAGATGTGACTGGATATGAAACGCTTAATTAAAACACGCCTTCTGTCCCAACTGTTTCTTATAAATTTTAATGCTTCTACATTGTAAGACCTGTCTTTTGCTGTTTAATTTAAGGCCATTCTTTAACAGTTCTGTTTATTTTAAGAATTTAAGACGTCAAATTTTGTGTAGTCAAGTCCCTTTGGGCTCGGTCTTTTATAGAAAATAGCATCATCATCAGCCTATAAACGTCCCGCAGCAGGGCGCAGGCCTACTCTCAAAGAGGGTGTATGGGCGTCCACCACGCGTGCGAAATGCGTATTGGCAGACTTCATATACGCATTCGAATTTTTCATTCAGCGTGTGCACGTTCCTTCACGATGTTTTCCTTCACTGTTTTTTATTTAATGATATGAACCAACGGATTAAATATTATAACACTCACATATACATCTTTAGTTAGGTATAATTCTGATACATAAACCAGTTACCGGTGGGCACAACATTCACTACAACTAGAAAAAATCATTATTTAAAGGGACAGTTACAGCATTATACATACAGTTTCTTTTTCTACGCCATATATAAGGTCTAACAAAATTAGGTGAAACTATTTTAAGGGGATGATCAGACCATCAACCTTAACAACTTTCTCTATGGGACCAATATCGAAATCGCGAAAAAAAAATCAGCTGTTCCATACAAACCTACTCGACCTAAATGTATGGGACAGCAGATTTTTTTTTCGCGTTTGTGAAAACGCGATTGGTCCCATAGAGAAAGTTGTTCAGTTTGATGGTCTGATCATCCCCTTAAAATAGTTTCACCTAATTTTGTTAGACCTTATATAGAGGACACAGGACACAAAAATAAAAAGAAATTACAATAAAATAAAAATAATAATTAATACCTAATAACAATAAAAACAAAAATAACCAAAAATCAAACAAGGCAGAACATAATTTAACAATTGACTAAAGTTTAAAGATGAAATAATCTCAGCACCTTACGACGAAACACACGCAACGAGTCATTGAATATGTCTATGTCCTCAACAGTTGAGTTTATCTTGTTGAACTCTGTACATATTCTTTTTACAGGCGCTCTAGAGCCAACATTAGTTCTACAGGGTGATGGATGGAATAGCCTTGTGATAGGGTATCTAGGAAGATTATAAGGAACTTCACTGTTTGAGAGCAGTAGATATTACGTACAATCAATCAATCAATCAAATATACTTTATTTTACACCAAAACATAAACAGTAAAAAGTAAGTGTATAAGTTACATGGCATGTCGTGCGTGCGGTTTCGAACCCGGACCCCCATAATATTGGGTGTCTGTACCTCTCCGCAACGCGCCACCGACGCTCTCTCACTAGACTTTATATACGCATTCGAATTTCTTCTTTAGCTTATGCAAGGAACAAATCGTGAAGAAACCCTTCAAATGAGTGCCCATACCGATAGATAGAGATAATATGCCTTAGTCAATTAAAATTAAAAAAAATATATTGCTATTTATTTATTTAATTTGACTATGGCATATTATCATAATCATCAGGCACATACATTGTAATGATCCCAAGCTAGCACTATAGGTTTTTTGTTATGGAAACCATACAACAACGGCACAAGCATATAAAATCCATGACCGAACCGGGATTCGAACCCTGGTTTGGCAGTCCGGTGTGGTAACCATTACACCAACCGGGGCGTCAAAATTCGACTACTACCACTGCTTTATTATAAAAGCAGTCAGGGTACGCAATTAATTGCATTAGTATGAGGGCTATAAATATTATGTGCTCTCTAGAGGACTCCGCCGCCGAAAAAACCGCATTATTTATACCAACATATGCTTTTTGGGTTCCGTACCCAAAGGGTGCCAACGGGATCATATTACTAAGCCTATGCTGTCCGTCTGTCTGTCGTCCGTCTATCCTACCTATAAAGGGCTGTAACTTTTGAACCGTATTAGCTAGACGGTTGTAATTTTCAAAAAATATTTGAAATATTTAGATTTTATAGAAACATTAACCCGCGACTTCGTCCGCACAAATTATATACCAGGTTTAAACTCAGATCGTAAGCTATTAAACAAAAAAAATGTCATCAAAATCAGTTCAGTAGTTTTTGCGTGATGCTCGATCAAACAAATAAACAAACACACACACAGACAAACAGACAGACAAAAAATCCAAAAATTGGTGATATGGAATCAGGGACACCTAAAAACCATAACGTAACTTTTTTTTTGCTATTATCTTCAATGTACAGACACACTTTCTATTACAGTTTTATAATAGTTTAGATTATTATGGCGAATTTAGTAAAAAAAAAATTTTTTTCAAGTTTTCTGTTTTTGCTGTAATAAATAAAACTAATAAAAATAATTTATTTTCAGACAACATGATTTAATAAAACCGTAATACATATGTACAAGCATCGAACTTGATGTTATTATAATTATTTTATTCATTCGAGTTGATGATAAAAAACGAAACACTAACTTCAGAAAATCTATGTCTCAAAAATCCTGATTTCCTCGTTCATTTTCTTTCGTAAATTAATTAGTAATTAATTTTAAACAAGATCAAAAGACACGGAGATTTGGATAGAATTGAATTAATTAAAGGAAATTATAATACATTACTGGAGGAAGATAATTTAATTACTTTAATATTTACCTTCAGATTCATGAGTCTATAGAAATCTGTAAATCTAATTAAGATCACTGATTGTAAAACATCGAAACCCACGTTGTAGTATCTACCATACTCTCTTCTTATACTAGACGACGGATCACCTCAGTGAAGAGGATAAAAACTATTTGTATGGTACCGCCTCGGCCTAGCCTCGGCCCCGGCCTCGGCTTAGCTTTATCCAGCATCAAAGCTGCCACGATGACTACTCCGTTAGATATCTCCTGCCTGGACAAAAGTAAGACTGCGGACGACATCCTTAGTTACCCCAGCACCACACTGAAAAAAATGTTTTGTTAATATAACCGAACTTTAGTGACTCCCAAACTGTTTTGTAGCACATAACCAAACGTTTGGTTAAAATAGCATAACTTTTTGCTATTATATACAAACGTTTGGTGATGTGCTACAAAACAGTTTGGCAGTCACTAAAGTTCGGTTATATTTAACAAAACATTTTTTTCAGTGCAGGTTCCATGCTACGGACGACGCGGGCGTCTCCCGTTGAGGATAAGGAAACTGGAGAGCAGGTCTACAGACTGCAAGGCCTTCAAGCTTATTTAATTATCTATCTATACCTGTACCCACGATCTTGAACTGGAGGAACTTGAAAAATAAATAGAGATGGTAAATTGTTTAATTTCCTAACACGCATAATTTCTTTACGAACTACGCGGTAACCATTTACATTGATTTATTTAAATTGATGAAATCACCAATAATTTCACTCACCTATTACCTTTTTGTCAGATTAGGCCTGTGGAACCCCCATTTAATTTTATCTTAGCACGAAATACCTTGTTCTATCATAAAGTATTTTACTATGGATTTTATTTTATTTATGAAGCATGATAGTGTGGGTGGACCCTTATCATTAGTTTCACGCCTACACTTTTCTAGCTATTGTAATTACGATTTTACTGCCATATAAGGCGGTTGTAAAATATTCAGCTAAGCGGGTGTTTGAAAAACACTTCAAAGGCGACGTACTATCAATAAATAAAATAGTAATATAATAAACTTATAACATATACCTTTCTAAAGAACATAGGTAGGTATAACAATACGTAAAGTTATAGGTAATCTTTGCATTTACGACTTACTATCAACTAATACTGTACTATTAATACTAATAAACCAACGTAAAATTATGCAGTACCCAAATGTTACCTCCCTGATCAAAGTATTTTCAATTTTTATGTCTACACTTATGTCCACCACATACATACAGAATTCCAATCCGGAATTTCGAATCAGGATTACGATTTCGTATGGATTTCCCCCCTCCATAATTGCGTTCGGAATTGCGGAGGTATCAAATCCTATACAAAATCACAATCCTGATTCGGATTTCCGCATCTGAATACCGTATGTGTGACACGTCTTGGGCACGTCAGTACAGAGAAATAATGTTAAAACAAGAACAAATTCCAAGATCAATCAATAATATATCGATCAATAATAGGTAAGTATTTACTTGAGAAATTACACAAAACACTTGGCCGTACGCAATTTATAAAAGCGAGCTTATACTTGACATGACTTAGAGAATTATAGAGATACTACCATAAATAGCCAGATGCGATCTTTGCCGCGAGGTAGAATATACTAATCAATAGTGTCCGACCGACGATGGCACAGTTTCGGTTTCGGCTCTGAATAGGAATTTCGATTTGAATTTGGCTGGCGTAAAATTACAAATAGTTCGTTTGCTACTAAATTAAATTTAATTCGTGTGAAAATTAAGCTACAATACAAGAATAGACTCTTTTATTTAGCAATCATCCCCGTTAGAAACGAACCAGGTTAAAACTATAACGGACGCTTTAAAACGTATGTTTATTTTGGTAGTTGCAGCAAAGATCAATCAATCAATTATTCTTTACTTGACACCAAAAAAACACAGTATACAGAGAGCAAACAATCAGGAAATACAAAAGGCACAAAAACAGGCGGTCTTATCGCTAAAAACCTTAGGGTAGAGGAAATAGTGAAAGAAAATTCCCACTTATCTTAAATAGAAACGCTCATGAAATTGTATGTAAACGGTATGCAGTAGTAGCCCGCGACATTGCTCGTGTATAATTAGTTATGCTTTCGGTAAAACTTACATTCTATATCTGATACCATGCCAGACACAATACGCAAATTGTTAAATGTTGCTAGACGTAAAAATTGACAACTCACTTTCACATGAAAAAAAAATAATATCAATAAAGCCTTCTATCCACTAGGCAACAATTGACGCGCAACACGTGACGCTCCACAACATAAGATGATGTTCCACGACGTCGCGCGTGGTTTTGCAACGTTGCCGAACATGTTGAGCGTCACGTGTTGCGTGTTGCCTAGTGGATAGATATTTGTTTCGGCTTATAACTAATATTCGGCTTATTCTATATTCGGCTTCGATTATAATCCTTTGTCGTACCAAACACTACTAATCAATATACTCGTAGCAGAAGCATGCAAAAGGTTGGATGTAAGACGAACCGAATAAATTGCGATACGCAAAGGGCGTGCCTGCTCGTCATTCAATGTCCCTTCTTTTACGCTTTTAATTAACTTTTTGCAGCTGCATTTAGCTGAGCGGCAGAAAATTACACTAGCCCGTGTTATAAGATGACTCGATGCAAATATTTATAAGGACCAAGATCGAAATGTCACGGTATGACACGATCATTTTATCTTATGAACGGTTACTTTGTTTTTTTTGCAGCTAAACAAAACGGCATGTAATTAAGATCCCCTTTACACGAGGGACTTCCATTGAGGCATAATAGTCATGAATTCTAAATTTTTAAATGACGAAAAAATTGCTTATGTGAAAAGGCTTATTTCGTTTCCATTTAGTACATGTTTTATAATCTATAGTGGGTGAAAATAAAATTAGCAGAATGTTACAGAGGTTGTACGGGTTGAGCAGACAGGTATCAAACTGAACAACTTTTACTATTGGAGCAAATCTGTAATCGCAAGAAGTAAAATCTGCGTAACTGCAATGCCACTTGCAGTAATTATGTTTGATACTTTATAGTACGATGCTAGATTTTTCGTGAGTTTTCTAATAAGTTAGAAAAATGCTCACTTACTGTCGACCATTCTCGTAAGAAACTTACACAGGGACTGACTCATCGATCTACTAGCCTCATAGAACTGACTTCACCTCTTTAAAAACTAACATACATAACGCACACTACTTTCTTTACAGTTCAGTATAAATTGTACTGGCAGTGCAGTCCAAACTTAATCATTTATTCAGTCGCAGAGAAATTGGCTAAAAACGACATCGTGGAACGTTGAAAACTGTCTGCAAACTTACATTACTTCTAACGTACTCCCGGTGTATTCGGAAAGTTTTACGAAGGCAATGGAACCAATTCCTGCATTTGTGACATCGATATGTACCGTTGAGACTAGTTTCGGATTAATAGACTTGCTTTGTGCAACTATTTTTGGCACAGAACTCCAGTTTGGGAGTATCGGAATACAATTTTTGTGTTCAATGTTCTGTGTTAAAATTTATTGACTTCAGGAATTCAGCATCGTTTAAACATAAGGTAGTAAAACCAATATCATTTGTACAAACACCATTTATTGTCTTAAACTTGGTACTATATTTCTTTTTCTTTTTCAAAAACATAAATTCATGCACGTTCATGTTTTTTATTTTATTGTCATAAAAACGTACCGACGCACTAGCACGATTGACTATTTGTATGTAACAAAAGTAACTACAATTCCAAGTAAGTATGATATAATTGTAATGACCAATAAGAAAATTGAGTACATAATAATCCTATATCATTTCTAGCTGTTCTTATCTCAATAATCTCATTACCCTTAATTTAATGCCCAACAAACAATCAAATTCAGAAACAGTGAAATTGATACCTAAAATTAATTGCCTGAATCAACATCTAGATAAGACTTAAAAGCTTGGTGCTCGTAAAAGTAGCCACAAACGTAGATACTTTACCTAATCAAAGTCGTAAATTAAGAAGGCCATCAACCGTTTCATTGGAAATGACTCATTGGCCATGATGTATGGGTCGGTGGGATATTTGCTCAACTAAAAGATTTAATGGTTGGACATATAATTCTTTTTGGAATAGTGATTTAGGTTGTGACTGCAGCGGAAATTATGAAATTCTTACCTTAGTTACCTGTACCACGTGTATGCATTTCAATTATGTGGATAACAAAAGTAAAGGATACAGCTTTAAGGAACTTACTTACATTACAAGTACATTAGCTATATCTAAATTAATATCTAACAATCTTAAACTAGTTTTTGCATTGAGGAATTAATAAGAACGATGTTTGACATTTACGGATCAATACTTTTATTTGAAAAATTGTGTAGCGCTTCTCTGTGGTCCGTAAACAGAATTCAGCCCATCTTCTAACTGTAACAAATCACCTTGTGCGTTTGTACTTACATTTTTAAAATAACTTACTTAGTTTAATTGGTTGATATAAAAAATACGACGAAACTTCGTTTGCATGCAGCCAGCTGGGGCGCCTTGAAGAGTGTTTTAATCAGACAAGCCATGCCATGCTATGTCTATCGACTTTTTCAGTCCATTGATGTTATACTATAAAACTAGTTGGTACCATTAGGTAGGTATTAACCTATGTACAGTACAACCAGGAAAATAATTCCACTCGTCAATCTTCGTTTGCGCAGAGCAGTGCAAAATCGGGTATTCTCTATCTCGCTCCAACTCGAATAGCAGACTATGGATGCTTCGGCAGCGAAAAGGGCGCGAAAGCAATAATGCTTTCGCGCCCTTTTCGCTGCCTCCTTCTCCTCCTCCTCGCTGACTCACATCACATCCTGATTGGTCAATATAAATCCGCGCGCTTTTAAAATTTGTCAACTGCGCAGGTACATCGGTGAGACTTATAAACCTGGTACTACTGTACCTATATACTTGATGTTTTAAATTTTTAATGAAACAACACGAAAATTGGAATATTGTAAATCTTAAATGTTTTAACCAACTCGAAATATTTTGAAACAAAACTTGAATGCGCCTATTCTAAATTCAGAAGATGAACACAACAGTTGCGGTTTCCATTCCGAATGCCAAACAAATTCGGAAATTGAATCCTCCGAACAAATTCATAACAAATTCGATAATATATCATCGACCGAACACTACTTTAAAATTTACGACGCTCTTTCGGTTTCATATACTTTATTTTATTTCCTGTGAAATATTTCGACAATGACTAATTTGGTGAACACCTTCATATTGTTTTGTAGGGCACAGTTGTAAATCTTTTCGTTTATAGCTTGATCTAATCCCCGCCAAACTGAGGTTAATTATATTCGTAGAAGACTCTAAAAATGTTAGTATTTTGTTATCTTTTAAATTTACGATGAAATAAAATTGTTAGCAACATTATCTGTGATGTTTTTGCTGTTATTTTGCTCATAAAAGTTAATTTTAAATCAAATTGGAGGTAAAATAGGTAAAAAGAAGATACTCCTGTAATTGAGTTTTTGAGGGTTACGCGGTTATTATTAAATCTAGAATTAAACAAACAAATATCGGGAACTCAAAAAACGCTGTACGAACCCGTTAAAATGTTTAATTGTAATAGTCCTAAAATTGTCTTGCACCATCAAGTTCTAGCCGTGTGGTGCCATGTGGTGTCGGCTATGAATAGCACCATCCCATTTCCTCCCGTGGGTGTCGTAAAAGGCGACTAAGGGATCTACTGAAGGATGGGCAGCAGCATCTGTGCAATGTGTGTAACATTGATTCGATCCAACTGCGATCGCCAACCCGCCTGCCAAGCGTGGCGATTATGGCAAATCCCCGCCATTTTGGGGGAGGCTTATGTCCTGCAGTGGACGTTTAATGATGATCATGATGATGATCAAGTTTTAGGGGCTAACCATGTATTAAATTTAAACCACCGATGTGGTAGGTTTAAGTCAGTTTCATAATCGTCTATCGAGTCAATGTCAAGTTGCTGGAAGCTTTCCACACTTCGCTGACAACAATTGGTTGAAGAATTTAATAGTTTGACCACCTCCAGGCAAGCTTTATGTTTTTTGTGGATGTTATCTCCACTTTTGGTACAATTTTTAAACTTGGTGAATAAATATCACACAATAGCACTGCTATTATATGAAGCACAAACAGGAAACTTCCAAACGACTTACAAATTTGCTCAAATTAACGAGGATTTGACATCTTATATACTTTTGAGTTCACGTTCGAGTTAAGAGTCTTTATGCAAAGAGGAGTCCGAATAATTCTCAAACACTATACAACAATATCAACAAATTGTTTAGCTAGACTGTATCAATAAATTACTATAATTCACGCGATTGGAATCACCACAGCTATTTATCATCGGCAATCGGGTGATAATCGAATTCATTAATGCTTTCATCCGCAGAGGGTCACGCGACAGGGTGCTGGGTACTCCCAGTGGGATCTACTTTTACCGACTTTGCCACACATTTTATTTAATAGTTAGGTACTACCGTAAACCGTACCAATAACCAACAACTACGTACCTTTCTACCTATGTCTCGTTTTTTTTTTATGTTGGTCTTGCGATTCTTTTTAGGTATAACACTCAAGTTATTTTTGCTTAAACAAAATTCTATAAGCAGACAATATTATAGAGCTTGTTTTTCTCCTTTCTGTTAATTTCTTTTTACGAAGTCAGGGTATTGTTTTTTCAAAAATAATTTTACTCTTATCATTCAATTTCAATGTGAAAATGAGAAATTTAAAGAATTTATTTCACAAAACAAACTTTTTCGTCTGTCAGAGGCTGAGACGAGAGTGGGCCGGAGCGGTAGCTGTTCAATTTTATATGAGACGAGCGTTAACCCGCGACTTCGTCCGCACAAATTATATACCAGATTTTAAGTCAGATCATAAGCTATCAAACAAAAAAAGTTTCATCAAAATCGGTTCAGTAGTTTTTGCGTGATACTCGTTCAAACAAACACACAAACAAACAGACAGACAAAAAATCCAAAAATTGGTGAAATGGAATCAGGGACACCTAAAAACCATATCGTAACTTTTTTTTGTTAATATCATCAATGTAAAGACAAACTTCCTGTTACAGTTTTATAATAGTACGAGCGTTAACCCGCGACTTCGTCCGCACAAATTATATACCAGATTTTAAGTCAGATCATAAGCTATCAAACAAAAAAAGTTTCATCAAAATCGGTTCAGTAGTTTTAGCGTGATACTCGTTCAAACAAACAAACAAACAAACAAACAAATAAACAAACACACAAACAAACAGACAGACAAAAAATCCAAAAATTGGTGAAATGGAATCAGGGACACCTAAAAACCATATCGTAACTTTTTTTTTTGTTAATATCTTCAATGTACAGACAAACTTCTTGTTACAGTTTTATAATAGTATAGATAGATATAGATATGCATTCCTACCTTCTACGTCTGACTGATGAGCAGAATAGTATCCAAAAATGTGTATAATTATAACCTGTTATCAAATAGTTAAATTATTACAGATCGACATAAGAAAAGTAACTAATTACTTAACACAGTTTTTGAGAGTTACGCGGTTATTATTTAATCTAGAACTAAACATTTTAACGGGTTCTTACCGCGTTTTGGTATATAACCAAATACCAAATAATATACCAAAACGCGGTAAGAACCCGTTAAAATGTTTAGTTCTAGACTAATTACTTAGTTCAATGATAAATAATAATAATAATATATTTTATTTATAATGTTATTTCTAAATATTTTAAAATAAAACCGGTAAGTGCGAGTCGGGCTACTCGCGCACCGAGGGTTCCGTACCAAAATATTAACTTACAAAAAAAGTGTTGTTTTCCCCAGGACCTTTAGCCCGAGACCGACTTACAATTGGCCGGTTTTTATTATTTGTTGTTATATACTGTAGCGTTTGCTCCATAATCACACCACGTTTGACGCTTGTAAGTATGTATTATCGCTTTTACCATAGAGCGAGAAGAAAAAACGTAAAAAAAAATAGTTCCTTGTATGAGAAACCCCCTTAATTTTTAACTTATTGTTAGCAAATCCGCCGTAATATCCGCAGAATGTGCGTAGGAAAATTCTGTGTAAATTTAAACTGCCAGCTATTACCGTTCAAAAGTTACAGTCCGAAATATGTAGGACACACGGACGGACGGACGGAAAACACAGGCTTATGAATAGGGTCCCGTTTTCACCCTTTGGGTACAGAACCCTAAAAACCTAAAAGTACGAAATCAATAATTTCACCTTTAATACAGTTTGGAAACCTACAGACTGGAATATTCCACGTGCACAATTATGACTTTTTCATCTAAATGGTCGATCCAAAACGGTATGGGTGTGGGTATTAGGTCTGCCACACACAGACGGAATTGCGATCCGGAATCCTGATTCAGGATTCAGTGTTGTCAACTATGATTACAAAAAATACTAGAGTGGTGTTTAAAAAATGTATGAAAAGCCATCTTTTGGCTTTTGCATTGCATTTTTGCATGACAATTGCATTTTTAAGTATTTATTAAAACGAAACAAACAATTTCTAAACATGATAATTCCTATCGTGTGATGAGGTCATGACGTTACGATCATGATTTGTAAATTGTATTTCAATATTATGCAACTATGGCATGAACCATTGTCACACAAGCTATTTTTGAGCGTAGGCGATTTCGCAACTAAACTATACCGCAACGACGTCGCAACTGCACCATCACGGTACGGTATCGTTCCATCAACGCCTACGCTCAAAAATCACTTGTGTGATTTGACTGTAAATCTTTAAAAAAATGCCACCTAAGACATCAAAAAATCACTAAATCTAGTGAAAAAGTCTCTGAAAGCGGCAAAACTCCATCCGGAACCAATTCCGAATCAGGTTTATTCCGTATGTTTGTGGCGGACCTTATAGGTAGGGGTCCGGTTTTCCGACGGTTTTCTGTAATGAACGGGCGTTTCAGGGGAATAATGGTGGGGCGATTGTGGCCGCAGTTAGCGGTCGGTGGCCCTCTCTCGGTGCCGTAGTCGGTAATAAATTTACAGATTTGCTACGAAAACTATCACTTTTGATCTCAAAATTTATTTATAGTGTTATTGGTGAATTTTTACGGGAATGGTTTTTATCGCTCGGCAATTGCGAAAACATAGGGTGTTTTTTAGTTAAGGTGGTTTCAGTCCATACAAAACTTTGACGCACAACACGCGTAGATGGAATTAATAAAAGTAATATTACATATATGTGGAAAAATAGTATAGAAAATCTAGTTGCCGCGTAACAAATAACATTTGCAATTTATAATATAATTACGAAGATATAAAGCTTTTAAAATGTTGTATGAAAAATTTGAAAGCTTTATATCTTCGTAATTATTTTATAAATTGCAAATGTTATTTGTGACGCGGCATCTAGATTTTCTAAATAATTTTTCCATATATACAAAGTTACTTATATTAATACCGTCTACGCGTATTGTGCGTCAAAGTTTTGTATAAAATTGACCCCTCTGCAACCGCCTTAAACAGGGATGATCAGGATGGAATGGACGGAAGGGATGATCAGACTATCCAACTGAACCAATTACTTTATTGTTACATCTATTCCATACAACAATGTAAACCTACTCGACGCAAATGTATGGGAGAGAAGATCTTTTTTTTGTTATTTCGATATTGGTTCCGTAGAGAAAGTTGCTCATTTTTATGGTCTGATCATGCCCCTAAAAACGGACCGTCAACCGAACTGCTGATCTAAATTACAAACTGGTATAACTGGAACATAATATAGGTACCTACTCGGTTAGTCACGTTTTAGTGTATCCGAAAACAAAACCAACAACGACCCGACCCCAACCTCTGTCCGGGAGAACTCAATCATCCTGCAACGTTACGGAAAATTGGAATTTGTCACCCTTTATACGACTGATCTTTCTCAGCTTCGCGCAATTTGCCCACCATCTTTGATTGGAGTGCGTAACCGGATATCCGTCTGAGGTTATCGTTTTCATCCTTTTTTACGGTGAAGAAATATCCCGTTATTGGGTTTCAGGTGGGCTTTGATGTGTTGATTTATTTACAAAATTGTTTTTTATATCGGATGAAATATTTAAAGGAAATTGAAATAAAAAGTAAATTGATTCTGTTTCAATGGAATAAAAATTATCTTTTGTTTGGGACATTGGTTTTATTTGGTGCGATTATTTTACGTTGCTTTTAAGTATGAAGGAGTCAATTTATTTTAGGACCATAAACGGTAACGTTTATTGATGGTATTACACTCTAAAAACATAATCTATACTATTATAAAACTGTAACAGGAAGTTTGTCTGTACATTGAAGATATTAACAAAAAAAAAGTAACGATATGGTTTTTAGGTGTCCCTGATTCCATTTCACCAATTTTTGGATTTTTTGTCTGTCTGTTCGTTTGTGTGTTTGTTTGTGTGTTTGTTTGTGTGTTTGTTTGGGTGTTTGTTTGTTTGTTTGAACGAGTATCACGCAAAAACTACTGAACCGATTTTGATGAAACTTTTTTTGTTTGATAGCTTATGATCTAACTTAAAATCTGGTATATAATTTGTGCGGACGAAGTCGCGGGTTAACGTTCGTTTAATTTATAATAGTAATCGGACGAAAGATTAGGTAAAAATGCAGTCGGAATTATGAAATCAATATAAAAAAATGCACTGTTTCTACGTATTTGCTAAGATTCTATTTCCCTGTTAAAACGGCACATGTAAAGCAATTCATGAATAGAACATCTTAAATGTTCATACGAAAATAAAAAACCAACATAACAAGATGTGCGCCAACTGCGATTACGCGACACTCCGTTTAGATGAGGTATACCTAATAGTACCACTATAATCTAGAGATTATGAGAAACAGATTGACACGAGTTCCATAACCAACTATACGCTAACATTTTTTGGGGGCTTTTTTCCCATAGCTGGAGAAATGATCTTCTTTGATAAAATTGGAAGATTTTACTTAAAACAGAAAGTAAATAGGACATTTGATAGAAAACAGTCTAAAAAAATTGTATTATTTTAAATTATAACGAGCGTTAACCCGCGACTTCGTCCGCACAAATTATATACCAGACTTTAAGTCAGATAATAAGCTATCAAACAAAAAAGTTTCATCAAAATCGGTTCAGTAGTTTTTGCGTGATACTCGTTCAAACAAACAAACAAACACCCAAACAAACACACAAACAAACAGACAGACAAAAAATCCTAAAATTGGTGAAATGGAATCAGGGACACCTAAAAACCATATCGTAACTTTTTTTTTGTTAATATCTTCAAAGTACAGACAAACTTCCTGTTTCAGTTTTATAATAGTATAGATTACCTATTACAGGACACATATTTTATGTCGACATTTGGGTTTGATAGAACAAAATACTTACGTGATATGAAAATCTCTCTATCTATCTTTATCTAAATAAATTGGACTATAATAAAACAGCCTTCTCTTTTTGATGAAGGTTAGATCTATGAAAAACAGTAAAGTCACGTACAAGATAAATATTGGCTACTACTATTTTCAGCCTCTCATTATTTATTGAGAGAAGCAATTTTCTTGAAGTCAGAGGCAGGGACTAGAATAATTAAACTAGTTTCAATAATCTATACTATTATAAAACTGTAACAGGAAGTTTGTCTGTACATTGAAGATATTAACAAAAAAAAAAGTTACGATATGGTTTTTAGGTGTCCCTGATTCCATTTCACCAATTTTTGGATTTTTTGTCTGTCTGTTTGTTTGTGTGTTTGTTTGTTTGTATCACGCAAAAACTACTGAACCGATTTTGATGAAACTTTTTTTGTTTGATAGCTTATGATTTGACTTAAAATCTGGTATATAATTTGTGCGGACGAAGTCGCGGGTTAACGCTCGTATTACATAAATCTTCATCTAAAAAAGTCAATTCCTCTTCTTCTTTTGTGTTAGAGTTATATTGCATGACAATCAGAAATGTTGTAATGGAAAGCCAATCAGCAATGGTCGAGTTGAGGCTATTACTGCCCTGCAATGCAATTTTCTAAGCGCAAACATCGTCACAACCATAAATTCGTCGTTGAAACAACGGCGAGCTGTCAATTCGGTATCCGCTAAGGTTATGTCATGTGTCAAACTTATATAAAAACTTCGACGATCTGAAGGATTCAAGAAGCATATAACGTTTGTGAGCTCGTCGATGTTTGTGACAGCGATGTGAAGCTTAGAGAATGGCACTCAAGGGTGCGCCAGACTCTTCATTCGGGGAGGCTCTTTCTTATTACCCCACTGTCCACTGTTGCACTATCACTAAGAAGAAATATACAACAAAACAGCAACAAAGTCGTATTTACTTTTTACTTTTATAGAAATCGGTGGACACTAAAAGCATTACGTCACTAGTTCACTACAATCCGTTCCTATCACAAAGTCTCACAAATCTAGGCATATTCATCCTTATATTGTAGCCAAAAAGATATCTGTTACCAGCACTTCTTGCGAAAACTGAATGGAACAGTGTACCACCACGATAATGAATTGTACGGTGGCGACATTCAATTTATTTAATTGCAACGGTTGAACTTGCGGGAGCTTGGATATTTTATTGTTTCTACCAGGTTCTACGTTAGTTTGAACTAGAGTTTGCAGTTTGTTTGAATTTCTGAAGTGGAATTAATTTTACGTGTCTGCTAATTCGCAAATTGATAGGGGAACACTGTCTGGTATCCAGACGCTTATTTGCAGTGTCTGTATACTTTTTGAAAGTAATAGCCTTTGTTTAACTGGCGTCGTCAATTTGACTTGAACTTCACACATTTTTTGTTGATGGTTGTGTTAATATAATACGAATAAAATATATCATCATCATCATGATTGTCACCGGCCAGAGAGACTGTTTACTCACAGCTGAAAGCGGGTACCAGTTTTTTTCAGTATATAGGTGATACATGCAGGGTAATGTATACAAAACAATTTAATTATTTGAACTCTACAGGGTGAAATTGATATCATTAGCATCCTTTTAAACTAAGACTCTTACCATCAAACTGAACAACTTATACTATGGGAGCAAACCGATCGGAGCAAAAAAAAAATCTGATGTGTCATACTAAACTACACAAATTTTTTTGTGCTCCAATTGTTTTGCTCCCATAGTAAAAATTGTTCAGTTTGATGGGTAGACTCTTAGTTTAAAAGGATGTTAATGCACTGATTACCTCGTGTCATTTTTCTGGCTTTGCTAAAAGCTTTGTTATTCCTATTAGGGAACAAACTTTTACCTACTTAGCTAAAGCCCATAATTTACCAGTACCAATTCATTTTTATTACAGTTTCTTTCATATTCGAACAAAACGTAATAAAAAACGTATTTTCTGACTTTGACTTTCAAAGGGTAATCGTTTTCACCCTAAAAATTGCATTGAAAGTCACATACCTATTTCATTTTATAACGTAAAACACTCATTTTAAATGCTTCTCTCGTTTATGTATTTCTATTCTACGCTGCTATTAAATAATAACGAAATGGAATTAAAATAACTATTTTCTACATAAAAGTGTTTCAAATAACATGGATGCTTTTGAAAAGAAGTGGGCGGAATTGGAACTTACCTCCACGAATCTACCCTATATTCGCGTAGAGGAGTACAATCCTCTCCACCTTACCTTAACCTTACTAGTGAATGGAGGCATGTGCCCTACTGTGAGACGTAACTGTTGATGATAATATTATAACAGTATCATAACTAGTTGACATTAATTGCAACGTCCTGCCACCCTGTCACAGTATGCCGGGGGACACACACGTCAGAAAAGTGACATGTATGGACACTGATTGGTTATTGTTGCGCACCTAAAAAATAAATTGCGTCTGGAAGGGAATAAACATGCTTCGTTTGTTTTAGGATGGTGTTAAATTTGTCGCCATCGATAGAATTTTTGCATGTCATATTCATCATTCCAATATTCCTACTGCAGGGCACAGGCTTCCTCTCATGAATATGCGTAAGAGGACCTCCTAGACTTTACCTGACCGGGTGTTGCTAAACTTCGGTGATCGTTTGCATATCTTAACATAGTGTATGCCTACGACTTAATTCCGAGGGGGTAGTCAGAGATGTTCTAAAAACTCAGAACATCCACGTTTGACTATTAGTACCGAAACTATACAGGGTGTAAGTGACAGGCAAACAAAAATACTGAAACGGTGAACTTAGACCATCAAACTGAACAACTTTCACAAAGGAGCCTACCTCAGGAAATGCGAAAAAAAATCAGCTATCCCATACATTTTAGTCAGGTGTTTTGTATGGGAAAGCTGATTTTTTTTTGCGTCTCCTGAGGTAGGCTCCATAGTGAAAGTTGTTCAGTTTGATAGTCTGAGTTCACCGTTTCAGTATTTGCTAGGGTGTCGCTTACTATATTGTTGACAAAGTATTCGATAATCTTTATTTCTGCTCCAAGTAGCTTTAAATAAGTAAGTATCCAAGTAGCCATTAAAGATTTTTCAATCTGTGACTCAAATAAAAAAAAAACAATTTTTAATGTCAGCTTTCCAGCAAATTGAATAAGAAGAAGAAGTAGTAGGTATACCTCCTCTAGGACCTATTTCCCAGCTCTGTGGCTTTTATGAAATAATGGCCAACCTATAAAATATCCAACAGTGCCATAAAGGCGATTTTAGAAAAACATTCCTCAAAAAATACGGGGGGTAATCACTTACCGATTTTTATTTTTTTTCCAACAAATTGGGCACATTTCTGCCAAGTAAAACTATTGTGTGGGAGAGCTCGTTAAAAATAATGAGATCGGTTTGGTGATAAATAAACGATTTTGTTTGCTTCTGTTTTTCCGATAAATTAGCGCTAAGCTGTCTTAGTTCAGATAGATAAAATACCTAATTACGAACCAATGGCGTTTTCGAAAACTTTAAATGCATATTGCTTATTGCATACTTCTGTGAGCTTATTTCGATAACGTTTCGTTCCGTGGACTCACCACCTCACCAGCCAGCAGTTCTGCTGCAAGGACGGCGGACGCAAATACGATAGTAATAATGAGGGGGGTTCATGGTACAGTCTACTCGATAGAGACGTTCTTCGTGAGCTCAGAGCATTGCAAATTGCAATGTATGCAATTAAACTTATAGATAGTTTTGGAACATTAATTTTATTAGCTTCTTATTATGTTTGTTGATTGCGATAAGAACAAGTCAAGCTATCTACACTTCACCTTGAATACCTTAATAGGGTACCTACTTTCGTACCCTTCTTGTTTGTGTATATTGTTGTTTTTTTTGTATATTTTGGTATGTAAATAAAGAATATTTATCTTATCTTATATTAGGTGCTAAATCAACTTCAATAAATTATTCTTAATTCGATGGATATTGAAATAAAAAAAAAAACTACGTTTGTGAAAAATTATAATTGAACACAAAAGTAAAACGTATTGAGTATAACCCACCCTTTGGACTTCCCTAAAGGGCAGACAAGACTGTTAACTCGATGCAGCTAAATTGCATCGCGTGTTCGTCAATTTTTATTAAATCATTGATGTGTGAAGAGTGTCTGTAAAAAGATATATTTAAAACATGAGTTTAAAAAAAAAGATAATAACAAAAAGAAAGAAAAATAAAGAAATAAAGAATATTTATGTTATGTTATGAGTTTACTAACGTAATGTTAGTGTTCTGTTAGTTACCTAACAATAGTGCTGAAGTTTATATTTCATCTATTTTTATTGAACGTTTGAAGCAGATGGTAATCGTAACAAAGATTCTGAACACCCCCGGGAATACGTTTCTGAAGTCATGAATTTATAAAGTGCGAGAACCATGGTGTAACTGTAAATTTAAAAGCGTTACATACTTAAAGACTTCAGAGTAAGTGCTTCAGACTATCAAACTGACTGAAACTTTTATGATGGGACCAATTATGAAATCACGAAAAAAAGCTGCTATGCCATAGAGAAAGAAAAAAACTGGATCAAAATGTATGAAACAGCTGAATTTTTTTTGCTATTTCAATGTTGGTCCCAAGGTAAAAGTTGTTCAGTTTGATGGTCTGAAGTAGCCACATAAATGTAACGCATTTTAGTTAACAGCCTGTAAATGTAAAAGTTAAGATTTGTTTAGTAAAATATATATAAATTATTTTAAACAATGAACTTGAATACGTTATAAGTTTAGAAAAGAACTGAAACTAAATGAAAGAAACAAACAACTGACCGTGTTAAAAAAAATTGTTAAAGCATTTGGAAATTTGGAATAAACAGACTATTTTACTTCGATCCAAAGTTTGTAATACTTTGAATGGTTTGCGAAGATGTCATTTAAGTATTTTGAAAATCTATCAATGCACCTTTCACATTTTACGAGTTATTTGAATTGAATAACTTTTGAAAATACAATGAAGTCAATCTTATAGTTCATAAAAAGTCTAGACATTCTATCAAAAACACAAAGGATTGTTTTATCATTCAAATTCTAATTTTAGAACTGTGGCTCCATCGTGTTTACCAAAGACTTTTTGCCAAAGTTAAGTAATAAACCATCACAATGCACTTGCCATTATTCGGTGAATTCGCCACTTTGCCACAGATCAGTTACTTCCATAGAGATCTAGAGAGATACCAACCAACGAACGCGCTGAGTACGAAACCTAGTGTCGCATTACAACCAGTACCACGCGATAGAAAGTATTTTGTTAGCTTGAATGTGCTCATTATCCGTTGCGGTATCAGAACTCAACGTTCGAATAATCTTTAATACTACGCAAGCATTGTAAACTATTTACACATAATATCTCGATTGGCTTTCAGCCTCATAATATATTGAATCCTTACTGTCGCGAGCAATGTGTTCCGTTTTTGCGCATATTGCTGCGACACTGGCCCCGCCCCCTTTTCACATCTCCCTTTAGTTTTTGTGATCTGTGGTTACTTCGTAACACATACATCACTTCCTTAGATGCTTCGTACAGTGCGCGATGTAGGTAAGTTAAAAATTGCTACAGTTTATTTTTATCATAATGTTTAACAACAAGACATTTTTTTGCACTATATATAAGTTACAGCTACATCAATACAGATTTTTATTCGTTGATACAAATAACACAAAAATATATTTTTACACATTATGCGACGTTGCCGTTTGGAGAGAGTGGCATAAATCAAGCAAGCGCATCGCTCACGATGCGCTAAAGTGTATGTAGGTACTTATCTCGGTACCTACGGCCGAGTGACGGAGGTCTGACTTGGCCCTTGGCAAATCAGTAAAACACCCACGCCCTCGTGTCAGGGTATACGCCGTAAGTCAGAGAGTTGGCACAAGGAGAAGTCGTGACTAACGCCCAGGGAGATCAGGAGTGCGATTTTTGAATCTCATACGTTGAACTCAGCAGTTGAAAATGTATGGAGATACGCATCTTTCTACTGCTGATTTGACTTTCAAAAATCGCACTCCTGTAGTATGATTTTTGAATCGTATATCCATACTAATTTTGACATTTTCAACTGCTGAGTTCAAATTATGAGGTTCCTCAAAATCGCACCCCTGGTCCTTTCCCACTGCTATGTCCGACTCATCCAAAGGGACCAGAAGCAAGTGGGCACACGCGGAGTTTAATTGAGTTAGCACCGCCTTTTATCTTTTATCAACTCTTGAAACCTAGATCATCAGTATCATCACCCACCACTATGATTCTGAAATTATAATGAATTTTATATTGAATTGCAGAATTTTGTAAGAAACTAGATACTTATTAAATAAACAGCGTAACGGAAGGGTGAGAGCTTAATAATAAACGACGATTAACGAACTTGCTGCAGCTTGGCACAGTGGTGAGTGCTTTGTAAGGAAACATACGGCTTGTTATTGCCAGCGTGTTCTTATCAAAAACAAGCGTCATTTTTTATACAGTTTTTGAGAGTTATGCGGTTATTATTTAATCTAGAAATAAACGGGTTCTTACCGCGTTTTGGTATATTTGAGTTCCCGATATTTCGGCAGTGTTACAACTGCCACGGATGTTTCGTCGTTTTTTATGCCTTTACATACACAAACAAGTACAATAATTTCATTCTGCAGTGGGTAGAGAGACTGTGGCTTGCTATGATTCTGATACACTTCTTTCGCCTTATAAACATACATAGGTGTACATTCATCTTTTCAGGCTCTTTGGTTCGGTGAGAATACTACGAGCTTGTCCTATATAGCTATTCTGGACATACTTTCAGCAGCTTATCCCATTATCGTTATTTACTTGTGAGAATGTCGATTCTTGTTGGAAAAAATGTCCGTTTAATTATAGCACTATAATTATAACAAAGATAAATGGATCGATAAATATTTATGTACACACGGCGACACATCAAGCTATACAAAACCAACATAAGATGGGCGCGCGTAAGTCGAGTAACGTATACCGTCGCGCGGCCAGCTTATGTTGGTTTTGTATAGCTTGATGTGTCGCCGTGCGTACACACTTACAGAAGATTTCTTATGATTATAAAATAAACACTGTATTTAAAAACCAATTAGGTATTCAGCTTATCTATGGGATCTACAGTCTTAGTATTATTTAATTTTAACACAAACAAAAGAAAAGTAAAAGTTTATTATAAACAACTCCGAAAAACAGAAAATTTCTTTTAAACAATTCAGAAAAAAAAATTTCACACGTAGCGTAAGCCTTTGCACCAGTCCCGATTATTTTATTTTATTTAGAATGAATGTTCCGAAATTTTACCCGTATGTTCCAACCCCTACTCGCACACTTGATATTCACTTTGCAATATCTTTGTTTAAACTTGAGACAGGCTCACGGATTAGGCTAGATTAATTTTGATGGACTGTACCGAATTGTTTAGTTGACAGCAGGATTAAAGGAGAAATTATTTTATAATTTTCAAGTTATAATTCTGAATTGTTTTAATTACAGTCGTGAATTTAGGGGGTGAGCGTTTTCGGTTGACAGAGGGTTTAAATGGAAGATGGATGGCTATTAGCGAATCTTGTTTGATATTCGTATTGTTATTAATTGCACTTATAAATTATTTTGGCAGAAGTGATGCGGATAACAAAGCAGGAGTAGGTATTTGATTCGATCGTTATGAAATATAAAACTTTCACACGAAATAATATTTTTATTTTCATGATGACTGTAAATAGTCGAAACTGTTTAAAATAACTAGTTTTACATTATGTAACTACGTGTGTTTAAAAATTCGTTGGCAATAGCGCTAATAGATACATATATACACATACTATTTTCAATGCCACCAAGCGGGGAGTAGACTGCAACATTTAGTGCGATACATACCAACTAGATGGCGCTAGTTGTGTCGTCTGCGCAGGAGTCCAAAAGTGCTATTTCTGAATCGTGAGATTCAAATCGTGTTCGAATAATGCATAATCTCCATAGTAATTTTGACATTTTCTACTGCTGATTTGAACGAGTGACTTTCAAAAATCGCACTCAAGTAGCTATTTCATTTTGCAAAAACTATAGGTAGGTAGATAAGAACCTAAACAATGAATGTTTCAATCGAAAGTAATTTCCCAACGGTTTATTATTAATATCATGTTATTATTATTTTGGATGTTACTTATAATAGAACCAAATAAAATTAGAAATCCGCAATTTGCACCTACCATTTTTGTTCACTTATATATATTTTTATATCGTACGAGCGTCAACCCGCGACTTCGTCCGCACAAATTATATACCAGATTTTAAGTCAGATCATAAGCTATCAAACAAAAAAGTTTCATCAAAATCGGTTCAGTAGTTTTTGCGTGATACTCGTTAAAACAAACAAACAAACAGACAGACAAAAAATCCAAAAATTGGTGAAATGGAAGCAGGGACACCTAAAAACCATATCGTTTTTTTGTTAATATCTTCAATGTACAGACAAACTTCCTGTTACAGTTTTATAATAGTATAGATAGATTCTATTGTGAAACCGTATGAATTTGTCAAATTTAAATTTCAGGGTAGTGCTATTGTCATAATTATAATATTTATTTAATTTCTAATAAAATCTTTTAATTTAGTTGTTTGAGTAGGGTTTAAAGTGTATCATTTCCGATCATTGTTATCCATTGTATCAATACCTCGTCAAATAAAGGACTTTTATGTAGGTATGAAAACTTTTTGTGTTATTTACAAAGAGGCGGCTCGTTACGTGTATTTTAATACTCTCGTCTCGTGACAATTCTTTCACTGTAACATTTTCTCAAAACTTTGACTACTTATATAGGGACTTTTCTGCCACTTTTTGCGGGGGCGAGGTAACATGAAATCCGCAACTTTGGATTTTATTCCCATAACTTTAGATTCTAATTTTGAAAGTTAAAAATCATGAAAAGTAGTCTCGCGTGAACCCCAAACGTTCTAAGTTCGAAATTATTGTTTCGCAATTATAGGCTGTCTCGTTTAGTGATAAGGTATAAAACTGAATGTAAATGCACATGATTAATTGATCTTATACCGTGGCAGAGGGGAAATGCTACCGTAAGGTTAGTCCTTATAATAAATAGTCAGACTCAAAATTATCACCCTCATCTGTTTTTCATAAACCCAGTCACACACATCCGCAACGTGTTTTTGATATACAAATAATTCAAATTTCCAACGAATTCCGTTCCATTTTTAAAGTCAATTGTCATGTTTGTTTTTTTTTTGTTAATTCCTGAGTTCCGGCGCATGTAATTGGATACGTGCTGGTTTGAGCTCCGTGAAATCACTAATCCGACTAATTCTGACAGCCATATGTCACGGAATAACGACTGCGTCTGTGGCAGCCGTCTTAAATATGACGTTTGTACGTATTTTAGTGTTAAGTGCTCGTAAAGAGTACACGGCAGTCTGTACTGTACTTTGTTTGATAGGTTTCAAGTAGTGACGAGTTAACAAGAAAATATCAAAATCAAGAATAGCTACGCAAAGTAGGTACCTATTATTAAAGTTAATTATACAGGGTGTAAACTTAAATGCGTATGGGTATTTCAGACCAACAAACTGAACAACTCTACAATAGAACCAATATTGGAAAATTGACCCTTTCATACATTTCGATCGAGTCGTTATATGAAACAGCTGTTATTTTTTGCGATTTACTATTTTTCCTATACCTACAAAAAGTTGTTCAGCTTGATAAGTATGTAACGCATTTAACTTCATACCCTGTATACTTATTTATCCTAGTTTACCTACAAGTACTAAAATTAATGGTAAGCAATCAATTTATCTATCCAAGCTGTAGTGGGCAGATACGAAGTTAATGCTTATTTGACCTTTAGTTTTAGGTATCGTATATCCTAAATAAAAGGGTGGAAGGAAATACACGGTGTCAGGGTAAACAGTTGCATTAAGTACTTTAAGGGGTGTTTGTACCCATGATACTGAACAACTTTCCCAAGAGAACATAAAGGAAACTCGAAAAAAGAAATATTTCGCCTTTTTAATTAACCGACTTCAAAAAAGGAGGTTTCTCAATTCGACTGCATATATATATTTTTTTTATGTGTGTTCGCGGATAACTTCGTCGTTTATGAACCGATTTTGATGATTCTTTTTTTTTTTGAAAGAAGATATACCAAGAGTGGTACCATGATAAGAAAACCAGGATCTGATGACCCAGAGAAATCGAAGGAAACCTTCGAAAATCGTAGTGCCTACTAGTGCGTTTGTTAATTTAAAGCACTACTATTAAATTGAACTAATGTATTTACCACTGAAAATTGTGAAATAAACAAAATTTTAACAAAAAATTAAAACCGCCTTCAAAAAAACTAAAAAGTTAAAAAATAATATTCCAGCCGATGACTTTTTCGTTCGCATATCATAAGAACATTTGTTTTATAGAAGTCGGTGTCAAGCCAAGACAAAAACGAATGCAAATGTCGCAAATCGTGCCGGCTTGACAGAGACTTTGATAAAAAAAATTAATGTTCTTATGTTATGCGAACGAAAAAGTCATCGGCTGGAATATTATTTTTTAACTTTTTAGTTTTTTTGAAGGCGGTTTTAATTTTTTGTTAAAATTTTGCAGAGCATAGCATAGCATAGCATATGCTCACGACTATATTCTCCGAAGGGGTAGTCAGAGATATTCTGAAACCTCAGAACATCCACGTTTCACTAGTACCGAAACTCTGTCCAGTGTGACGGGGAGTGAGCCCGTCGCCACGTCGCGTCGTTAAAATTTTGTTTTCATACTAAACGTTCGATCAGATCCGTTGATTGCATTAAGTATGGAAAGACCTGATTACACCCTGTATACCTTAATCCGACGTGAATCATTTGATATGAGCGAATGGAAGCAAAAACAACCATAATAAATAATGTTAAAGTTTATAATTCTTAAGTACCCTTAAATCCCACACTTCAATCCTTTTCGCAGAAGACAAAGATAAAAAGATCGGTGTCAAGTTGCGATTTGCGAGTGACACGCGTGAAATAAATAATGTAAAGAATTTTAATATGCGACCTGACATTGAGGAGGCAGCCGAATTAAAGGATAATTTGAAGTAAACTTATCTTATTAGCTAAGTAAGTAATAATTTGTACCGAATTTTACCAATTACAGAATTACGAAGTAGGTATTTATTACTAGTCGCAGTTTCGTAACTGTTACGACACATGTTTATATTGTAGGGTTTGGTTTATATTGTGTGGTAACGTTTCACTCACAATCCGACCGAAAAAGTTTCAATAGCTGTGTTTTGTCATTGTGTCCACACGTTCCGTAATTTTTGTGATAACTGGGTACATTGTTGTCACACACCGGTGTAACGCGCAACCAAATTTTTCTGTGATGATTCTTCCCCATTTTTAGTCCTGGCGACAAATATCTTGTCGATTCTCCGACCTAAAATGACGACACAGTGTTGAAATTTAGTGTACGGCTACCAAAAATGGCTATGTTATGGGTATCAAAATATTCTATGTTTAGCTGCCGTTGGTAACAATAACAACCACGAAATGGGAATAAATATTAACATATCTTCCAATTGCTCCGCTTGTTTGATGCAGGTTAACAAATAGGTAGGTGACAAAGTAATATGATACAAAAGGCTTATGTAAAGTGAATTTATTAATTGAAAAAATAGCTCATGAAAATTAATGAACACAAGTCTATGGTTTCAAAATCGAAAATTACTTTTTTCGTACCTACTTGAGCTTCACCCGTAGTTGAAGCATGAATTTGCTATTAAATCGTCGACGTATAGGATTAAACATTTTTAGTTATTGACATAAAGAGTGTGAGCAGCGCTTTTATTTTCTGTAAGGCGGCCACATAGCCACCTTTAGTTTATCGTTTCAATAAAAATGAATTCTTACAGAAGCAATGTATTTCAAAAACACACGCAATATGAAGTTTTTTGAGACATTTGATATGTTGCCAGTGTTGGGAACCTAGCACTTACACGAGCTACATAACAGACCACTATATCAATAAGGTCGAAATTAAGAAAAATCGCCTGGAACGGTAGTCTCAACTTAAAACTTAAAACTCTCAACATTATATCACATAGATAACTTTTTGACTCTACCACCGAGTCGAAAGGTTGTGGAGAAGATGAAAAAACTCTATCACACACTTATTTTAAATTAAGCAAAATTTTTAAGTCCTATACTAATGCAATATTAAATTAAATAGTGTATCCTCGTTTTAGGTTCGTGGCCCAAATGCCCAAGTCCCTTGGTTACAATGGTCTTCTGTAAGGGCTGCCCCATTAAAATGATAGTTGGGCCACATCACCTTTCGTAGGTAAGTGGTCCAATCAAAATGGTTTATTTTGTGATCATAATAATATAATACAAGGTGTAAGGGACAGCCCTCCGCAGACTGAAACGGTGAACTCAGACCATCAAACTGAACAACTTTCACTATGGAGCCTACCTTAGGAAATGCGACAAAAAATCTACTGTTTCATACAAAACTGCTGTACCTACCCGACTTAAATGTATGGGATAGCCGAATTTTTTTCGCGTTCCCTGAGGTAGGGTCCATTGTGAAAGTGGTTCAGTTTGATAGTCTGAGTTCATCGTTCCAGTTTGTGGAGGGCTGTCCCTTACACCCTGTATTATATTATTTAAAAAAAACTATTGTGTGTGAAGTTGTATCAAAAATAGATCTTGGAAATAATAAGCCAATTCCTATCCTAGCAAAGTTCCATGAAAGAAGAAACCAGTTAAAATTTGACTTTATTTTGTTCACCAATAACTTATTCAAGACGTTTAAAAATATATATGAAAAAAAAAATGTGTGGCGGGTCGTCTCTCCACATATTTCTGTGGGGATTTAAACATGTGTCAGAAATGGATGCATATTTTAAACTGCAGCGAAAAGAAGCGAACATTTAAAGTGATATATCAGATAGGCAGATGCAGCATTAGAGAGGATTATTTTAAATACCGACCACCTGTTTTGGAGTCAAATTTTTGACAGCTATAAACTTGCCATTTTAAGAACGGAAACATTTGTTTATGAACCGGTTGTGAATCGGATTTGTGTCTAGACAGTGCTGTCTGAAAGAAGGTAAATTTAAGACAGTTAATTAACTAATTAAATAAGCTTTATCGCTTTGCAATAAGATTGAGGTGAATAAACCCTCATTGTTCTATCTTTTAATACTTAGTTCGTTTCTATTTAAATTTTTGTATCTGGATGTCCAAAAGCAACTCATAAGATTATAGTCTAGGAGCTGGACATGTAATACTGCGTGATTTTGTATAAAAGTTGTTCAGTTTGATGGTCCGAATCGCCCCTGAATATTTTAAAAATGTTTACAAAGTCACCTAGAATACATTCACTCAATATTGTCGTTTTATTACTCTTCAAGCGTTTTGTTGGATGCATCGTTGTCACGACCTCTTCCGAAAATATCCACTTCGCATAATTGGCCAAAAAAAAGAATAAATCGTGGTATCGTTAGTGATTTGGGTGTAGAGGTAGTCAGAAACTGGCGAACAAAACTAAAAACACACCAGCGACCAGTTTTGAAAAAATATTTCTATGTTCGATAGTTTCCGTTTTTATACATTTTTTCACAAATCTGTCGAGCTAGTTTTCATTTTAGATCTTTTTGCTCTCATAATTGTGTTTACTTTTCATATTATCCAATATTATGTTATATCTTACCGCAGGTACGAGTATAAAGATTATATTATTATTTACCTATATAATATACAATTATTATATTCTGCAAATATTAATTTGTTTTTCTAGAAGTAATTGTTTTTAGTGACAGTCTAATGTTATGAATTGAAGTGTAACTCAGTTCAGTCAGGATAAATTCTGTTTTAGAAACTAAACAACAAATCTTACTCGAGGAAAAACTCAAAAACTAGTAGTTACGTAAGAATATGCAGGATGTCAAAAAAACACCCTAGTAATATTTACCTACTGGGGTTATTTAGACCAGAAACTGAATAACTTACACAAAGGAGCAAAAAAAAAAATTAAACATCTGCTGTTCCATACGTCGATTATAAATGTTAGTATGAATCAGCTGATAGTTTTTGTTTTATTTCGATGCTGGCTTAACTTGACTCCACCGCGAAAGTTTTTCAGATTAATAGTTAATTTTTTTTATGTTAGAATCCTTTATTAGTATTACTTAGATAGGTAAATATATAATGGCTGGGTAATGTATAAATTGAAAAAAAAAATTAAATAAAAACAACAAAAAGGTCGTCGGTTGCATCCCCGCGAGACATAGTGTCATACTTTAAATTAAACCACTCCATTAAATATCTAGGATGTTTTGTTACACCCTGTAGAAACAATTATTGTATGTTATGAAATAACATTTTCTGTGCATGCATATAATAAGATATCCTGGCTAAAACAAAACCCAGTCCAAGCTCAGAAGCATACTATACTAATGCCAACAAAGACTATCCTATTCAAACGAACTAATCCAGCTACCCAGCCACAAAACGCTAGACACTAATTAATGCGATTATGCCGGCATCGTTGCACACAAGCGTTATCTAATCTCCCCCTTGTTTCCTCCCAGAAGCCACTCAAAATGCTTTTGCTAAAAAATACTTGAAGAGGAAATAAAAAAGTTCAAAAGCTATGATCGACGTTAATGAAAGGACTGAGGATGCTCTTAAAAAATACGACAGTGGCTTTTTGCCTCTTTTTAAGTACCGATCTATATCACAACATTCTGTGTGTCTTATTTCAATATAAATAGCGGGTTGGAATTGCGTATAAGGTCTAACAAAATTAGCTTGAACTATTTTAACTCCTATAGGCCTATACCCTGCAGTGGGATGTATATAGCATGATGATGATGAAGACGATTTTAAGGGGATGATCAGATCATAACTTAATCTTTACGGGCCAGTTAGCTGCGTAGACTTGCTTGTTTGCAAGTAGTTATTAACTTGCGGAGAGATGAGAGCGAAGAAGTAGTTGAAGATATAAAGTTTCACTTGAAGATAGGTAAAAAACCAAAGCTAAGTTGGCGAATCTTTCTCTAATGTGTCTTACTTGACAGTTAAATATGTTCTTTCACAATTATTAATCGATACATGCATTTATAAAAACGCTATTCCACGCGGCCAAACTAGGTCACCGCGTGCGCAAGCAAATGTTCGGTGTGTTGTAATATCTCTATGACCTAGTGTTTATGGTAAGGTTGGAGCTGTCAGCCTGTGCTTTTGACAGATCCCTCTCTAGGTTCCCGCATGCAAAGAAGCTTATACATGAAAGTCCTTATAAAATTGTTTTATTGAAATTCAAGATCATTCCGGCCGAAAGTACTACATAGTGCCAGAAGTAAAAAGAAAATGGCAGAAAATAAGCAGGTCCAGCAAAATATTTCGTTCATAATCACTATGAAGCCACTTATAATAGACGCCAAATGTGACCGAAAAATGGCGGATTTGGAAACAGAAATATGAAATATTTTCAGAAGCAAATGGTATCCAAGATCAACCAGAAAAAAAGCAGATTGCAATATTTCTGAACGCTATTGGTGACAAAGCCTTAGAAATATTCAACTCATTTAACATGAATCGTTCAAAATCAACATTGTCAGAAATTATATCCAAATACGACATAAATAAGTTCAACCCTAATGTAAGAATATAACAGTAGAAATTAAAGTCCGTGGATACCGCCATTGGTCCCATACTTAGAAAAGTTAGTTCAGTTTGAGGATTTGATAATCCCCTCAAACTAGTTTCAGCTAATTTTGATGGAAAATTTGGTAAACGACTTGAAGAAGGCATAACATAGCATTGCAGCAGGATATTTTGGGCTATAGATAATTTTGATGGAATAATAATTTTTCGTACTTACAAAAATCTCTGTCTGTCTTGACAATGACTGCCCCTATTTGTAATCTGAATAAAAACGTCAGAGATGTGCGAAATCAGAAAGAAACCCGATAAAAGGGGCTACCTACCTACAAAAACATACGTTCTACAATCACGTTAAGGTTAAACCGTTACTTAAAAGCAACCCATTTCGAACGAGGGTTCAGTATGTGCTGTTAATTTTCACACGAGCTTTTTTATCCCTCCCCGGGGTGTCTACTATGATTGAATACAATCCGTGCGGATGTTCACACTCACGCGGTAGGTAAGTTTTGTGAAAAAATGACATTATCTATGTGTTTTAGCAACAAAAATGTTCGTAAAAACGTCAGAAAACGACAGAAGGTAAATTTTTTTATGCTTAAACTTTCATAAAGATAGATAAGCGTTATAGAAACATTTAAAATGCATCAGTACAGAGATTTTTTGTTAAAAAGAGAAAGCAGATCATCAAGCAGAGCAATCTTTTTTATTGGTATTGAGTAAATTCTGAGAGCTGTCAACATAATGATGAATCAGGAAGCTGACATAAGTATATGTCATGGAATGGATGATGTGATAATGACAAAATCGTAAATAAAAGTCCCTTTTTCTTATATTCAATGAAAACAGGTTTTTTCTAATTTTAAAATTGCAGCCTTGAAAAACGCCTTATTGAATTAAAGAAAGAACATTTTCAAGCCAATGAGTTTGGTTTGGTTTTCGTTTCCAATCTCTCGCTTTTGTATCGGGAACTGAGATACCTTAACAATGTAATCATAACAAATATTCCAAAACAATGAAACAACTTGACGTTTGTATTAACACACAACAAATAGTTGTAAAATGTTCGGAAACATTCGAAGGGTTCCATTGAAAGTATTGATTTAGTACTAATTACATGTCCTTTTGCAAATTGTGTTGGTCCCTACAGTACACAGCTTGAGGTATGAAGTATGAAAATAAGACTAGGGCTGTCTTCCCACTGATAGGCACGAGCGCATGCGTTTAAAATGGATTTCTTCTGCAATATGTCGTTTTCATGAAAAAAGGAAACTAAAAACAACGATGTATATCAAACGTCCAATCCAGATCTCTGCTGAAAGTCGTGAAGATTGGGCGACATGGAAGGCACTCAACAGATTGCGAACGGGTGTTGGGCGAACCAAGGATAATCTGCGGAGATGGGATATATTACCGGCCGATGCGTCTGAGGAGTGTGGGTATGGTCAGGTGCAAACCACTCGGCATCTATTACGGTGTAACCTGTCCCCTGTGTCTTGCTCCCTCCAGGGCCAAATAGAGGCTTCCCTTCGAGGAATAGAGGTGGCCAAGTATTGGAGAGACAAAGTGTGATCACCTTCACACGAGAAAGAAGAAGTAGAAGAAACGTCCAATGTATTCAGTCATGCGGATCCGAATGCAGGCGGGTTGCGGAAGGTATTGTGTCGGCTTACATTGAATGCTTTGTGCAACCTTTTGAAACATCGAATGTAACCAGCCATGTACTCAAAATGCTGCTGCGTCTGCCGCACGCGCCTTAGACCTAGTACTGCTGTCAGCACTGACACTGACTGACTGACAGTCCATTTATTTTAGAGTGTGCGAAGAATAGCTAGACGAAAAATATGTAACCTCCTACTTCACGCCTCCTACCTAATAGAGTTGCATACGGATTAAGTACTTTCAGCGGTCAAAAACTACGCTGTGGAATTTTCCCAGTTTAGAATGGCCTTAAGTGCGTTAGCTCAAAATATTGCTGCATTGAAAAAAAAAAGTGAGTTGGTTGGTGATTATTAATAGGTAATAAGTACAATATTTAGTAAACCATAGGACTGTTGAATAAAGGCAGCGCAGGACCGGACGTTATGGCGATCCTTGGGGGAGGCCTATGTCCAGCAGTGGACGTCCATGGGCATGATGATGATGATGAGGACAAAAAAGTAGCACTGCTTGAGTTCTCGTAGAAATCGACGCTTTAATTCATTCATTTTCTATTCGTAGACAAATTATCAATGATGATATGAAAGTAAAACTAGTGCTAGTCACACTAAAGCTTTATTTCATAATAATTTATTACTTTCAATAAAACCTACCACAAGATTACCATGTATGATAAAATTAAAAAAAAAACGTAATTTAAACTGCGTTAGGTACTTACGAATCACCCTCTTAAGTACTTACATACTTAAGAGGGTGCTTCAGACCGTCAAACTGAACAACATTGACTATGGAACAAATATTGAAATAAAAAAAAAAATTACTGTGTCTTAGAAAACGTGACTTGACCTAAAAATATATGGAACAGCAGAATTTTATCGCTTTTTCAATGTTGGTCTCATAATAATGGTTGTTCCATATACAATATCAATGGCTACTCGACAGAAATGAACGGAACAGCAGATTTTTTTTGCGATGTCAGTCTATAATTCGGTCCCAGATCTTGGCCCCAGAGTGATAGTTTTTTGGTTTGGTGGTCTGAAACACCCTAAGCTTTATGTAGGTACCTTTAAACCACATACTCTACCCATCAAACTGAACAACTTTTACTATGGAAGTGGGACCAAACCTGTCAGAACAAAAAAATGTTCTGTCTCATACGACATTTGAGTCAAGTAGGTATTGCAGTTTAGTATGAAACAGCTAATTTTTTTTTTGCTCTGACATGTTTGCTCCCATAGTACCTAAAAGTTGTCCAGTTTGATGAGTAGAGTAGGTATGTGATTTAAAGGGTAATGATACTTTTCCAGGTTTGGAATGTAATAAGATTCTGTAAACAAAAAAGAAATACCTACATATTAATTTAAAAGAGCTTTTGTCCTCAATGAATTTTGGGCCAGAAGTATCGGAAAGAACTAAAAATAAATTGTCAACCCTTGGTAGGCCCGATAGGTACCTTATTAGATGTTATTTCGTCCTCTTTTAACCTTTTATAGGAATTAATTAATTGTAAACAAATTAGCGAGCTTGTTTTGTTTGCATTTGAGATGCGTACCCAAACCTGATAATTTATTGTAAAAGCGAAAAAGATAATAGAACGGCGGTAATTATGTTTACTTTTTTTAGAGCGTTTCATTTCAATAACGAATAAAATTTATTTTTGAACGTTTGGGTGATTAAATTTTATATATTTATTTATTTGAGACTCTCGCTGTAAAAATTTACGTGATATTTTTGTTTATTGTACACATCACAAATAACATTATTAAATAACAAAGTAATTGCATTAATTTGTTTATATTTATACAGGATGTAAACTTAAATGCATTATGTTATATAAGGTCTAACAAAATTAGCTGAAACTATTTTAAGGGCATGATCAGACCATCAAATTGAACAACTTTCTCTATGGGACCAATATCGAAATCGCGAAAAAAAAATCTGCTGTCCCATACAAAACTGCAAACAAAGAGACTCGAATGTATGAGACAGCTGATTTTTTTTTCGTGATTTCGATATTGGTCCCATAGGGAAAGTTGTTCAGTTTGATGGTCTCAGCATACCCTTAAAATAGTTTCAGCTAATTTTGTTAGACCTTATATATTAGTGTCATAGATAAACCTAAATTGGTTTTTACTGCACTATTTTGTCAGTTTATTGTAACGTTTTTTCATAAATAAATATATAATATATAATAATATATGTACAGATTATGGAACTGAACAGCTTTACTATGGGATAATGGGACCAACATTGAAACCGCGAAAAAAACATCAGCTGTTTCTTAGAAAACGTGACTAGAACTGCAACTTAAACATCGCGTCATACGCTAACATCACTGCACTTTAAAATGGCGCGATATAGTGACGTGTAGCCCGTACACTAGACTGCGCGTGACTGTGAGAAAGCCAGGCATTTACCTTGCTTTTTTGTTGCCATTTTAAAGCGCGGGCAACGCATCTACATATAAAAACATCTTAGTATGGAACAGCTGATATTTTACGCTTTTTCAGTATTGGTCTAAAAAAAACCTTTATTACGTAACGCATTTAATTTTACACCCTGCATTATTAAGTATACTCACTTACTGTATTGAACCAGTTACAATATTTTCATTTAGCATAGAATGTTTTCTACAAAAGAATCTTACTGCATGTCAAATGCTAAGCTGGGCAGGATGAGTTCGATACTGTTAACGACTGCGACTGTCTAATACCACACCAGACACTGTATTAAAACTGTTAAAACAAACAAAAAGCAATCAAAATCAAACAAATCCATAACTCAATCAACATCAATCGGAATCCGACGCGAATTTAACAAGTCACGTCCGATACGTTGAATGTTTGCGTATTCGGCGTCCCTGTATCCATGTAGCGTTCGGGAATCGGGTTGTGTGGCCCGATCCTGAATCGCTTTTATATGTTACGATTCCAACAGGTCTGTTGAAACATGCATGACAGACGGATAAAACGATATCACCGCCAGGCGAAGTCTTTGCCACAAAACACATGGCACATGAGTACTGTGCTGCATTCTTCTTCTATCGAGTCGATGGCAAGCTATTCTAAATTTTGCCACACGGATAGCACTGCTGGCAGCGTCCATAAGCTCCGTTCGCGTGCAGGTGTCAGGGCAGGAAGGGCAGGATATGAGGTAGGCCATAGTCTGTGGGGAAACACCGATATCACACTGGAGGTCAGACCCGTTTATGTAACCCCACTTGAACTGGTTGTCTTTACTACGGCCAACCTCAGTTCGGAGTCTAATTTGCGGCGTGCGTCAAATAACAAAGACATTGGCATATTTTTAATTTTTTTATTTCAATTAATTATTTATTTTGTACACAATATCGTAAAACTAACTGTTTAAAAGAACAATTTGATATTTCTCATTTTCTCAGAGGCGGCATGCTAAGTCTACAGGACTAGTTACGCGTGTAATTCTACTAACAAACATTTCTGCCACTTTTTGCGGGGGGCGAGGTAACATAAAATTCGCAACTTTGAATTTTATTCCCCATAACTTTAGATTCTAATTTTGAATGATAAAAATCATGAAAAGTACTCTCGTGTGAACTCCAAACGTTCTAAGTTCGAAATCATTGTTTCGCAATTATAGGCTGTCTCGTTTAGTGATAAGGTATAAAATTGAATGTAAATGCACATGATCAATTGATCTTATACCGTGGCAGAGGGGAAATGCTACCGTAAGGCTAGTCCTTATAATAAACAGTCAAAGACAGTTGCAGATGAGAGTGGAAAATATGATGAGCACAATGAAGCGTCCGTGGTTCAGTTTACATTCGGTGTTTGAATCAAACATCAAATAGATAGTTGTTCAACATTGATTGCGTTCACGTCTTCAGAAGAATTGAAAACTGAGATACATGACAAGTGTATATTATACAAGACAATTATAAGTTAGCACCCATAAAACTAAAGACTTAATGGCGGTCTCCGTTTCGATAAAGTCACGCTACGAGTTTATCTGTGTAACTTTTTTTTTATGCCGGTTTGTTATCTATCGCGGTGGTGTCGTCGTGTCGTTGTCGTGTCGTTTAATATAAAACCAGCTGTCCGAACAAGCTTGTCACTACAATGAATGCGGCCCACAAATCACCGGTACGGCTGTAGGAGAATTTTTTGCCGTTTTCATTTCGTACCGAAATTGAGTTTGGTCTACGTTCGAAAATTTCACCCATCGAACAAAAAGCTGTTTATGTGAACGAAGAGAAAATATATGGTCCCAGAAAATAAATAGTACCTACCTGTTAAATTTCATGGTGTACTTATTTGAATTTTATCAAAGCTATGATAATTTAAAACAAAATGTTAATAACATTTTGGTTTAAATTATCATTTCATCTCTATCGTCATCGTATCGAACGCATCAAAACAATTGAATATTTGTATGACAAAATCAGCTGTCCCATAAAAAACAGTCAACCTAACACGACCCCATGTATGGACAGCAGATTTTTTTTTCGCGTTTTCGATGTTGGTTCCGTAGAGAAAGTTGTGCAGTTTGATAGTCTGATCATCCCCTTAAAAAAGTGTCAGCATTTTAAGAAGGACCATATACGGGGTGTAAGTGACAGCCTAGCAAATACTGAAACGGTGAACTCATACCATCAAACTGAAGGACTTTCACTATGGAGCCTACCTCAGGAAACGGGAAAAAAAATCAGCTGCCCCATACATTTTAGTCGGGTAGGTACAGCAGTCTTGTATAGGACAGCCGATTTTTCAGACACAGTATACATATAGATTCGAGTTTCTTTATTGGAAAAAACAGGTGCTCGGAAATTCACCCACACCAAGCTCAGATGAAAGTAAAATTTCACCTAAGCCGACATGGTAGGTACCTAACGTCCTAAAAATAATTTGTTCATGCTTCGATATCTGTTTTTTCTTCACTATTGTGGACTGGCAGCCAACTTAAGAGTAATGGTGGTCATGGAGTCTATTCTACAGCATCCCTCAATAAAATCATAAATCAATTTCAAAATATCAAATTATCATTTTTGGAAACAGAGAATTCGTTTCAAATTAAAGATTGAAAAATTTGTCTCGGGCGGGACTTGAACCCGCACTTTTCCAAACCGGGGAACTGCGTTATCCAATTTCGCCACCGAGCCCACTACCCAGAGAACGAAATTTTCAATCTGTTACGTCTTAAGGGGACGTGAGCGCCATCTACTGGTAGTTATTACAAACTAACTAACCCGCAAGTCCAGCATTACAACTGGAATTCATACGGTATAGATGAAACACCCTTTTCCAATTTCAAATATTATTGATTTTTAAACATGTTACAGCCTTGTTGTGCTATTTCGAATCAAATTAGTATTCGAATCGTATTAGTAGTTATTACAAACTAACTAACTGGTTAGTTTGTAATAACTACCAGTAGAGGGCGCTCACGTCCTCTTAAGATGCAACAGATTGAAAATTTCGTTCTCTGGGTAGTGGGCTCGGTGGCGAAATTGGATAACGCAGTTCCCCGGTTTGGAAAAGTGCGGGTTCAAGTCCCGCCCGAGACAAATTTTTCAATCTTTAATTTGATTCGAAATAGCACAACATGGCTGTAACATGTTTAAAAATCAATAATATTTGAAAAAAGAGAATTCGTTCTTAAAAAAAGGCGTGCTTGAAACAAAATTTATTACTCATGACCGGCAACTTGAACTCCCGTGTTATTATATTTCAAAGTTTTCGGCTGTAAATCTTGAAGGATTTAATTTTTATGTGACGTCCGATGCTTTTTGTGAAGTCAAATATATATATGATGGTAACACGTCAAATGTTCGAAAGTTCTTTCCGCCGGTCTGGGTCGTAAATACGGTTTAAAGGTATGGTCAAACGGTCAAACCAATGCGATCTGCGGTTGTGGGTGCGATCACGATGGAGGTCCTTCCTGGTAGTATTTTAAATATAAGTCATTCATGTGTTTTCTTATATTGTATTTTAACCCAGCATGAACCAAAGGAATATTACATTTTGATCTTTAGCTCAAATATGCATTTGACCTGCCCCTGATGGCAAAGTAAAGAAATGACAAAGCCAAAGTTACCTGAGATCAAGCAAGTATCGTTGGGGGGGTTTAGGTGGGATTTATCCCCCCAAAATAATATTTAAAAGAATATTTGCATGGAACAGTGACTACCGGTACAATTTTTTCGTCGTTATTAATGAAAATCTCCAACGACAATGAATGGGGGACATTAATCCCGAAACCAAAGTCTGCATACGAGCTTGCCTGAAATATTGTATGCAATACCTATGCCAACTTCCTGGTTGCATGAAAGAAGCTTAAAATAAAAACTTCTTGGTTGTATGTCAAAATTAGGGATGTGACGCGCTTGAGCATGGTCATTGTTGGTGACAAAGAAATCTGTTGATCTTATGAACCATCGATCCCGTAGTATTGATATACCTAGGTACAGTTTCGGTACAGTAAACTCCCAGTAGTGTTGAAATATATATTTTTTTTCATAATTAATTTCGATCTTACGTACTAATCACGGTCGTGGTGTAGATACATTTATATTAATAGTTTTAAATCACCATCAGAACCCAGTCTATTACTGGACAAATGCCTCTTTCATAATAGGCACGCCACTGATATGTTTCTTTCAGCCATTTTCATAGCGATATAAGTAATACTGACACGAGAGAAGAAGATAGTGGTTAATATTATATTCCTATGCTTAAATTAATAAATCTCAACCTTCCTTATTGCTTCGCCGAAAAAATAAAGAGAGGCGTAAACTAATTGAAAAATTTAAACTTAATTTTATGTTAATTTAGGACAACAAAGAAGTCAAGCTATGAAAAGAGTTTACGTACCGAACGTCCTCTAAAGAAAAGAGGCTTTGGAAATATTCAGTCGAAAATAAGTAAAAGAAATTAAAACAATAAATCATAATTCACGAAACTTCTAATTTGAGTGCAAACCAATTTACATTAATGTCAAAAAAATGCAATAAACAAAACTAAAAGTTTATGAAGTGATTGATGGTTTCTGAGAATACTACCTTACGCTTTTGAAAATTAAACCTACCTAATGATTTGAGTTTACTTTTTGGTGATAAAACCTAAACTGAAATTTACTAATTAATAACAAAGCTTTTGATTATTTTATGGGAGTATACTAATACATCATCATTGGGCTTATACAATCTATACAACGTGTTAATAATTTAGCGCAAAACCTCATACACCGCAACTCATTTATAACAAAATAATTTGATTGAAACAATAATTTCATTATTTTGATAGTTAAAAATTTTAAGTTATTCGCATCTTAAGTTTTGGGGCAAAAATGATTTGTTATTATTTCAGCAATGAATGAAAGAGCTAACATACTCATGGATACATTTTAAGAAGCTTGTTATGGTAGTGAGTAGGGTGAGTGTGCCCGTGCGGTGGGTTGACATCGGGATCAGTGAATTTTAAATTTTACAAACAAATTATTTAATGTACAGAGTTTCGGTACTACTAGTGAAACGTGGATGTTCTGAGGTTTCAGAAAATCTCTGACTACCCCCTAGGGGAATATAGTCGTGAGCATATGCTTATGCTTATGCTTATTACTTAATAAGCATAAAACCATGATAATTCGATTCTGCTTTCGATTTTAAACAAACTACTTTCTAGTTTTGTTTTAATTCATTAACACGTTGTATATAGGAGAGTATCATTTTGGGGGAGGCTTATGTCGAGCAGTGGACGTTTAAAGGCTGATATGATGATGTAGGTATTTATAAATCAGTTCCGTGACTGATTGACTGACAGACATCACACAGCCTAAACCACGCGATAGAACCATGAAAGGAATACGTATTTTTGCTTGAAGGATTGCCATGGCACTAATAAAGGATTTTTCGGTTTTCCAAAATCCACGTGGACGAAGTCGTGGGTAAAAGCTAGTTTATTAAATTATATTTTTAGTCTCGATAACCATAATTTATGATTTCATTCAATATTTTATGTTAATTTTCATTTCTTTTATTCATAATTTAAGTTAATTTTCAAACTTAATTCTGTATAGATAAATCAGTTACTCGTGTGACGAAACCTGAGTTCATCTGGCGCACCCTGAGCAGTCAGCATCGATAAAATCAATGCGGATTTGCGTGATTGTCATGCGATATTAATCATGCCACAAAAGAAGAAGAATGCCATTTTATCTTGTAGTAAAGTGAACTAAGGCCCGCTACTCACATACGGAATTATTCCGCTCGGAATTAGGATTTTGAATGGATTTGCCCCCTCCAGAATTCCGCTCTGAATTATGAATCCAATATTTCCATAGCCTTATCCTCATGCTTAACAAGAACCAAACCCACAACAAATTCTAATAATTTTAAATTCGCTCTTATTAATTCCATTTCACTATCACTAAAGACCGAAGAAGATTTTTCTAAATCAATCACCCAGTCTCTAACTCCCAGTCTGACCATGAAGCAATATGTTTGCCAACAAATTAGCCAGCCCACAAACTACGAGCGCATCTGAGTCAATTTAGGTAGTCCTTATTGAATTACAGACCGACACGTTACCGCGTACCATTCTCACACTTGGAAACCATCTTTGAATCCACCTACACCGAAAAATACAACCTATTTACTTTCTTACAAGATCAATATTCCTTCATCAGCTTTTGTGCTATTACTCCAAACTGGCTAGTGAGAATTGGACTGTAATATTAGGAGGGTAGAGTTGATAGCTATGTGGGTTCATGGAGGTTCAGGAGTTCTCGCAAAGGGTACACGTTAGAGGTAAAGGGGCGCGATGAGTGATGTGACGTTCGTAGCCTCTGACTCGCCGTCGTGCTATCGAATGTACTGACGGGTCGCCGCTTCGGTAGTTTATTCATAGTGCTGATTAAAATGTAGATATCATTTGTACACGCAAGCCCGAATATCGCAGTCGTGCCATTAGGAAGTCAAGACACAGGGATAAGGATGAGACAAGGTTTGCGATTGTTCAACTGACGAGAGCGTGACCCTTAAAAAAGACGATGATTTATACCTTTTCATATTAACAAGTATTGTACTCTGTCCTGAACCATTACTGATGCTACCATGCCTGAAAATCTTAACACTTTTCTAAAAAAATGTTCAGTCCTTTCAGTGTAACAACACGTTGTGCTGTGATTACGTGACCAATTATACGGTACTAAGGTGAAAGATACATCGAAATTTTACAGTTACAATTTCATATTTTAAAAATACTAAGTATCACAAACTGGACACCCACACAGTGGACCGACGACCTGGTGAAGGCGGCGGGAACCCGTTGGATGAGGGCAACGCAGGACCGGTCGTTATGGCGATCCTTGGGGGAGGCCTATGTCCAGCAGTGAACGTCCATCGGCTGACATGCTGATGATGAAGTACCACAAAATTGGATAGAATAGATAGATAAACAATTTATTTGCATAAGTAACACACACATAATATTACACTTCACAACAAGTTTACAAATCAAGAATACAACGCAAAACTAACAGAACAACATGTAATTTATTGTATGCTCCAGCAGAAAATAGGTCTTGCCCGAAAGCAGACGTATATAAGGTCTAACAAAACTAGCTGAAACTATTTTAGGGGGATGCTCAGACCATCAAACTGAACATCTTTCTCTATGGGACCAATATAGAAATCGCGAAAAAAAATCTGCTGTCCCATACATTTAGGTCGAGTACGTTTGTACGGAACAGCTGATTTTTTTTTTCGCGATTTCGTTATTGGTCCCATAGAAAAAGTTGTTCAGTTTGATGGTCTGATCATCCCCTTAAAATAGTTTCAGCTAATTTTGTTAGTCCTTATATAATATACTACATAATATCGTTAAAATACATTACCATGTTCATATTTTATTTTCATCCCTTAAGATTAAAAAAAAAAAACAGCTGTGATAATCACTGTATAAAATTTTTTTTTTCTATTTTCATATACAAGTCGCAACTATAGATAAGGCAGTCGGTGCATCAAGGCTTGCAGGCGAGATACGACGTGAGATGCGCCGACCATTGTGCTAACTAGCCCGCGAATATTATGCCACTTACACCGACTTACCATAGAAAAGACCGATCTCACCAACAGATAACACAAGCTAAATCCAACCTTATTACAAAGACTTAAAGTTTTTACCACTATAGAAAAACCTAAGTAATTGAAGACATTTTTATCACAATACCTCATGTCAAAACAGATATCATTTCTTGTCTTTGTAATTGAGAATAAGGACTTTAGGACTCTCCATTCTCTCGGATCGTGATTTTCACTTAACTGTATGACACATAAATATTCTACCTTAGTAGGTCCATGTAAAATAGCAGTGAGTTAGCGGCAAATTACAGCTATTTTAGAATTTGAACCTCAGGTTCACTAAAATCGTGATCGCAAAAAGGTTTGATGGTGTCACTGAATGTAAAATGATACAAAACCTAATAAATAAATGGAGGATATACTGGTAAACTAAAAGAACGCATAAAGAGTGCAAAATATAAGGCGATTTGCATATCTAATTTATCATAAATATCATGGTCAAAAAGAGATAATTTCTCTAGCTATGGGAAAAAGGTTCCCAAAAAATGTTAGCGTATAGTTGGCGTATAGGTTTGGAACTCATGTCGATTTGTTTCTCATAATCTTTAGATTATAGTAGTAATATTAGCTATACCTCATCTAAACGGAGTGTCGCGTAATCGCAGTTGGCGCACATCTTGTTTCGGTAAAATATGTAGGTTTTTTTTCGTATGAACGTATAAGTATCATTGCTTTACATGTGCCGTTTTAACGAGGAGAAAGAATCTCAGCAAAAAAGTCAAAACGTCGCATTTTTTATATTGATTTCATAATTCCGTTTGCATTTTTACCTAATCTTTCGTCCGATTACTACAATAAATTAAATTATGTTTTTAAAGTGTATTACCATCAATAAACATTAATAAGAAGATTTTCCAAAGTAATCAAATATTGTTTTTTGCAGTTACGCCATTGCGTCAGAAAAGCGACGAATTCTTTACAATTTTCAAAAGCAACAAACAATTTTATTTGAATCAATAAATCTAAAAGATACGTTAGTAAAGTAAACTTAATTTAAACTAAAACCTATATAATTTTCTGAAAGTTATTATTTAAGTAGAGTAATATGCGGTTTAAATAAAAACAAAACATACACATGGATAAAACTGGCCTTAGCTTATTCCAGTAATTCAAACTGATTAACAAGTGTGATGATAGTTTATGAGGTTGACTATACTGATTATAATAATGTTTTCATATTAAATCATATTTTTTAAGACTTTTATTCATAATTTAAGTACAATAATAGCGTCATTTATTATCTGTTTCCAATAAAAATGTCAAATTTCTGGTCCAAATTAACCGGAACGAACAAAAACTTGACACAAATTAAACGTTCGAAGTATTCTATTCGTAAAAACAATCCGAAAGGAGTGGTCGTAAATTCGAATTTATGCTAATTCGTAATGGACTCACACGCCTACGATCAAATAACCGTCTTCAAGACAAAGTCCCTCCAAACTGGCGTTTAGAACGCGTTATGGATGAAAAAACTCGTTCTGAATCCAATTAAAAGGCAACTGATATTTGAAACTAACTACTTAGTTAGATTTTTGCAGTCTCTTGTAAATAATACAGGTATTTGCTCAAACTTTCCTGTACCATACCAACAATACTATATAATTTACAGTGTTCGGTCGTCCTTCATCAATCTAGTCAAAGTGTTCTAACTGTGTAGATAAGTATATTTTTGTTATTCTGTACGCAAGGCTGTCTAAAATAAGGTTTGCAAGTATCGGTCACTTTATTGTAAACTTTTTAGTGTTAAAATAATTATTTATGATGTTACAAAAATAAATTTTGTCATGTTTAACTTTATCAACAAATAGCTTTCAATGGCCTTAATATGATTATTCGTCGTTACTCGCGTCGAGAAAAAAACGCGACGTTTTTATATCATAACCTGCTTGTTTGTGACATAAAATCCCAATCGACAGTAAAGATATTAGCGGCAAACATAATTAACTAATTTACAAATCAATTCCATCAAATGTATAACATTTTACTATCACACTCTGAGAGAAAATGAAGAAATTAATTTAGTTTTCGTTTTAATTCGCTTGCGTGGGTGTTTGTACGACACTTGATTGGGTTTTTTAAATCAATAAATAAGTTATTGTGAGAACTTTATCTTTGAAATCGTTTTGCAAAAAAGCAAATTAGGATTTAGTTAGTCACAGATGTTTTTTTAATCTGCCGCATAATAAATGGTTCCATTGAACTTTTCGTTGACGTTTTTAATGTCAAAAACATTCATAACAAATTCAAACATAATTTAAAGATTTTTAGACAATTTGAAAGTTACAATCATTCTCTTAGTGCAGGTTACAAAAAAAAAATAGTGCATATTGGTGTAGGCACAGAATATTATTATAAGAAGACAAGGCGTAACCAAGTTTTTCAAGTCAGGTCAACAGTTTTTTTTTTCAAAATAACATCACATTGATAAATTTTCATGACATTTTCGTCGAAAAACAGAGCTCCTTTGTGCTTGCTACAAAGTGTCCCTCCCTATCATGTTGTAAACAGTAAAAAACATAAACATTTATCAAAGAAGTTAATTAGGTTATGTTATTTAGATTATTGTTAATGTAAATATTGTTAATAAAATAATGATAAAAACGTCTATCTGATCAATCGATTTTATGTCACATATTAAGAAGGTCACTGTATCATACCTAGTTTATACGAAAAACCTAGATAGGTAACTCTTAAGTGTAGCAACAGCAGATGATGATAAACCTCAAAGAAGTATAATTATGTGGTAAAGGTACTATGGCAATCTGGTATGGTTCTGAAGCTATGTGCTTATTTACTAATACATGTACAGAACAAAATTGCATTAAATTATAACCAAGCGACTCGCAACTTCCTTGTTACTTCTGAGAAAACTTAAGCCCTGGAATAATATAATGGGAGGGTAACATTCCTATTTATGACATAATCCAATCAGAGACTCATCAAAAACTCGACGAGTTGTGAATGTGCATTCTAAGTTGAGATAAAGGCTGGAACACTGTGGCACGTGGCGGACGCGTGTCCGCACCAATATGCCACCAAATGGGGGCACGCAAAAACATTTGTCCCTTAAATTGGGGCCGTCCATCACACTGACGTGTAACGTCCTGTAAGAGTAAGATGTTTTTATTTTCTTTCTGCATCATCATCACCCTATATAAGGTCTAACAAAATTAGGTGAAACTATTTTAAGGGGATGATCAGACCATTAAAATGAACAACTTTCTATACGGGACCAATATAGAAATCGCGAAAAAAATATCTGCTGCGTCATACATTTAGGTCAAGTACGTTTGTATGGAACAACTGATTTTTTTTTCGCGATTTCGATATTGGTCCCATAGAGAAAGTTGTTCAGTTTGATGCTCTGATTACAAGTACTTCCCACTGCGGGGTACATTGCCTACCCTCAGGTGTGTGAGCACACATAGGTACGCATCAAAATTACTTCTTCAGCGTATGTAGGTTTTCTCGCATACTTTTATTACTTGGGAGTAAATCGGTATTATTAGCAAATTATCATCATTCATTACCTTAAAAGTTCGAACCATTATTTTACAACTTTTGGAGAACTTCTGTCCGTACATTAAATTAAGGATGACCATACATTTTTTCGATGCATTCAACTATATGGTAGTGAACCTATCCATAAACTACTTGTTCCATGAATTTATAGACAACAATGCGAATAGGTAAGTAATTTATGCTACGCCACGGTGTTAACGCCAGGATCTTTAGATAATGGTAAACACAAAACGCGTGCCGTCTCCAGAAATAAAACTAAAAATAAATCCCCCATTTGCGAGTTAATGTGCAAACAATGTTCGTCTACTCTACAGGATTTCACGTTAAAGTAAATCTAGCATCTTTATTTGTAGAGGGTGTATGTGAAGTTATATCATCATCATCAGCCTATAAACGTCCCACTGCAGGGCACAGGCCTACCCTCAAGGTGTATGGTCATTAGTCCACCACGCGTGCCCAATGCGGATTGGTAGACTTCACATTCACATCAGAATTTTTTCTTCAGTGTATGCAGGTTTCCTCACGATGTTTTCCTTCACCGTTTGAGAGCAGTCGGTATTACGTACATAAGTTAGAAAAACTCATTGGTACATGGCATGTTGTCCGTGCGGATTCGAACCCGGACCCCCATAATTGGGTGTCCATACCTCTTCGCAACGCGCCACCGATGATCTATGCCAAAGTTATAATGTGAAGTTATATGCCAAAAGTAAATCAAATGGTGTGTTCTGATCAACAACAGCTACAGAAAGGATCCTGTGATTTCATAAAAAGAAGATTTCAATATGAATGATGATTATGATCCTTAGGCAGAAGGTGGCTGGAGCTTATAAAAATTAAAAAGTATCACGTTATTTACCACGCGAGAGAAGTCTGTCAGGAATCAGGTGGTGTTCAATTATTATTCTTTGCCGACCCCAGTAGGAGACAGGGGTGAAATTATAAAAAAAATCATAAATTGAATTGTAAACATCCCATTTTGGACTCCTTATGTCTGCAACGTGTTCATTTAGCACGAAGTCAAACAGTCCAAAAACGACAATATAATACTATTATACAACACAAGGCACTTACAAATCCCTCTAATTGATCTTTGAAGAGCGTACCATCTCCAAAAGTAAAACTAAAAATAGACCCCCCATTTCAGTTAATGCTAACAACATTCGGATTGCACATTTCCACTGTATAAGAGCTGTCCAATCAGGACTCTTCAGTTGCCTGTGGGCACGGTATTGTCCGATAGGGCTCTCGATCCAAATCCAATTTTGCTTTTTAAAAACCCGACGAAATTTTACGGCACCCGATGAGCTTTTCCCGGACTGCGGTGATTTTCATTTTCACGTCGAATCCGTTCTGGTATTTTGTCATATTCTTGTTCTGATTTGTCGAAAGTAACATTCTACGCAAAAACTCCAAAGTTTTCCGCAAAGGAATTTAATCAAGTCCAATTCTGCAGTTTTATTTTCTTGTCCGTTCCATTTTGCAACTCCGTATTAGATAGTGAAAAACTCATACGGCAATTTAACTAGAATCCTTTATAAAATACTCACAAAATTTCCAGCCGAAAACGTGCGAATATGAGTTGCAAACGGCCACTAATGAAAGCCGCAATTACACCGGCATACATCAAGCGCCGAGCTCCCGGTGTCGGCAATAAACGTTTAATTAAAAAAAAAGTGGCTAGCTCATGGCCGCTCCTGTTTCACAGATAGTTTCTCATTAAACCTGGTTTCCAACGCGGTTTCATATTTCAAAGACCGCCTAAACCCAGTGTGAATTAGGACGGTCTTCGGATACTTACCGGTGTCATATCAAGCCGTTTGATCATCTAAAAGTTGTTCAAGACGCTCCCTTTGACATTTTCCAGATTCGATTTTAAGGGGCGATAAAAAATACGACTTTTATAATAATTTTATAGTCAAAATAGTTAATTATAAATGTTTTATTAGTGTAGATAATGGCGGTGTTGGCTAAGAGCGTTTAACGGTGATTTTATAGTTGAGATATAAATGTTGGATCAATGATAACATCAAAAGATTTTCTGCATCAGCATTCAATGAAATATGGTTCATAACAGAACGGAACGGAATCCATAAAGCCCACTTTACTGTATACTCTCGTTAAATCGAACGTAAAACATAGATAGATCGGAACCATTAGAAAGAATCGTCTTAGTTGTCGTTTCAAATTGGACTAATTTACTAGCGATTCAATAGAATTATTTACTTGTATACAACGTTTATTCAATGTTTGTGATAATTTTTGTCTTTATTAGACCAATATTGTAGAATAAGTCAAGTATCAACTACTACTTTACATTGTTTAATGACGTGCTACAACTCCGTGGTAGGAAAACATTTTTGTAACAAAACTTCTGACCAATCAGAATGTGAGTACTATAGTTGTAAGTTTTGGTTGCCTACCTATCATTTTTACGCACATGGCATGGGTGACCAATAACAGCCTTTGCTGTCTTGGACTGCCTGATAACTCAGTCGGAAGTGAATCTGCCTGTTTTGCCGACGGTCCCGGGGTTGAATCCCGCGAGGCAAACATTTTTATTGTGAATTATGAATAATTGACCCAAGTCATGGATCATTATCATCATCATCAATCATCAGCCTATATACGTCCAACTGAAGGGCACAGGCCTGACATGTCATGGATGTTTGTATGTATTATAATTCGTTGTCTAGTCATCATAATACAAGTCTGGACTAGATTCTGGTACTTTAAAAGGAACAATATCCATGTCTTAGTATTTATTATTATTTATTTGTTGTCTTTGTCCTTCTCGACACTATAAAACTTACCCTGCCTCACACTGTCCTTTATTGGTTCCTCATAATTTTAACCATGAAATCGGAGCTGTGTATTCAAACCGTGTGCAGGCATAACCAACCGCGAAATCTTAACCCTCAATCTCTATTTTTAAAGTTCCACTTTTGGGCCCCACACTGGAATAATACGGAGTTTTATGTTCGCCCATAATCACATCCTTTCGTGTAAAATGTCTCAATTAGGTACGGGAGAATGTGTGGACACGCTTACGGTTAACGACTTTTGAATACGAGAATGCTTTGATGGTCCCCCGATTGGTGACGGCATGATGACTGAATTAACGCTTTTGTTCATAGCATTTGGTATTTGATTGTGACCAACATTGTTCGGAATTTCTAACAAATGTTTGTGAATCGAATTGCTATCTTCATCTGTACAATTAAGGTGTATAATAAAGGACATTTACCTTGATAAATAACTGGAATTGCTTCATACATAAAAGCGAATGTTATAAAATGTTCTAACCGTGATATTATTAATTACGTTATGAATGCCGTACTCTTCTACCGTTTTGATCTTTCTAATACCATGGCAAGCTATTTCTTTACCGTGACAGATATAACAAGATTTAAAAAAAACTACTGTTCCATACAAAACTATACACCATTACACACCACCGCCACCATCTAACACCACTATACTAATAATAATATAGTTAGTCAGTGCTCGAGGAAATGAGCTTTAAAGCGATAAAGTTGTTCAGTATCATGATCAGCATTGTTTTAAAAAAACTGTTTTATACCCTATGATATAACATTTCTACACTATAAACGCAAGCAACCGAAACTGAAAATTTTAGTTGATTCACTCTTTCTTTTCAAAACGTTCTTTTAAGCTATTATTGTAGCTATCATTTTCTTAATTTAATTAAAGCCAATCCCATTTCAGCTTATATACCGAATTAGTTTTCCAGTGACGGCATTTAGATTGTAGGATTGAGTAGGTAGTTGTATAAGTTACGTCACGAAATTGATTACAGAGATCTAGTTTGTGAACAGTTATTTTCAATTTGAATTTAGGTCGTGTGGTTTAATGAGAAAAGTAACAATGAAGCTTTGCCGTCGCCCCCGCGTCTATATTCTATCAACACCTACGGCTACGTTGCATTGTATGAGTTAAATGCATTTAATGATACGTGCGGTGAATGCATAGAACTCTATTTAGAATTGAACTTGTTTTATCAACTTAATCGGCTATAGATCGTCTTTGATCTTTGATTGCCGAATTGTATGCCTTTTAATAGTGTAGTGTAGAGGCGTAGTAGAACATCGGTATTAAAACGATCATTGAAGTTATGTAACACCAGGTCAGGAGTGCGATTTTTGAAAGTCAAATCAGCAGTAGAAAGATGCACATCTCCATAGTAATTTTGACATTTTCAACTGCTGAGCTCAGCGAATGAGTTTCGAAAATCGCACTCCAGGTGTGTTTTGGATGTGTAAACGTTTTGGTGGTATTTTATCTTAAAGGCGGATTGTTCTCTTAGATAGTGGTTTAATTAATGATCTCTTACTGCGCTTTTCAGAGAGCGAACTATTAGAGAGGCAGCTCTGATCTCACGCTTATTCGTGTTAACATGATAATGATAAGCGAATATTTTCCTAGTGTGACCAATTTAATCATTGTAAAATGTTTGTCAAAAAGCTATGGAGCATAGTATACTAGGTGTGAAAAGGACGGACCGTATCCGGAACACAACACTGCGCTCCAAAACTCAAATCAGCGAAATCTGCGAAACTAACGTGGCATATTTTCCGAATGCACACCGAGCGGTGGGCATCAATTGCCACTCAATGGGTGCCTAATGATGGTAGTCGAGGTCGAGGCAGACCCCGGAAAAGGTGGCGCAATGAGTTGGATGCCTATTGCAACGAATGGAGGGATACCGCATTGGATAGAGATATACAGAAGAGTTTAGGGGAGAGCTTTGCCCAGCAGTGAGACGAAGTAGGTTAAAACAATTTAATTATAACTCTATTAATAATAATTTCTCTATCATTGTTACACAACAACAATTTTTTTTTTAGTTATCTGGGCACCGACTCAATGAAATTACCCTTTAAACAAAATACATCGGCGTATGGTAGAATAGACGTATTGAAGAGGATATTCCTGATAAAGCGCTCCATACAAAACGTAGTTAAGTAGTTTGAAAATTAATTTAAATAAAGTAAAAACCAATTTGTTAACACAATATAGAAACCAATATCTGTGTCGGTACCTTGTCAGATTAAAGTAATAGTTTCAAAGTTAACGTTGCTCAAAGATTTTCATACAAATCTTAAATTAATCTTAACATTGAAACTATATATTATACTAAAAGAAATACCAACACAGAGATTCTATTCTAGAACGTGCTTAAAAAAAATAGGACGAAATCAAACGAAATCTTGTTTGTATGCAGCGTGCTTGGGCATTACTTGGCATACATTCTATTAAGCATAAGCATATGCTCACAACTATATTCCCCGAGGGGGTAGTCAGAGATATTCTGAAACTTCAGAACATCACTTTTAATGGACAGTGGGGACAATACATGCCTCGAAATTGAAGCATTGAGGTTTCCTCACGATGTTTTCCTTCACCGAAAAGCCAGTGGTGTTACAAATCGTACATTAATTCCGAAAAACTCATTGGTACGAGTCGGCCTGGACGGGGATCGAACCCTCTCCTCCTGCACGGCAGGCAAGGTTACTCGCCACTGGACCACCACGGCTCGACATTCTATTAAAGTACAACATAATAAATTATGTTGTTACCTATAACATCACAAGATGTTATAGGTAACAACAAATTCGTTACCCCAACCAAGACATGACCGATACAATTACCATACAATTAAACGAAAGATTTTTATAAATGAACAAGCCACTATCTTTGTGAACGAATCGGACTCACGGCGATAATATTTATGAATAAATAAACAGGGTCTTTTGTTTCTGCCTTCGCCCTCCCACGTAGCCGAAAAGGACTTAATGAGACCTCTCACAGCTTAGTAATTCGTGCTTATTTACAACATTACCAGTGTCAAGATTAAATCACGCTAGTTTTGTCGTTCTGTGAATGTGCCGTTGATATTTCTAATAATGTATTAAAATAGGCCGAACCTGTATAATTATGTTAGATATCATGGATATTCTGACACGAATTATACAGGGTGTTAGGGTAAACAGTTACATTTTACTTAGGCCGGATTCGACCAAACTTTAATTTATAGAAGAGTAACTATACAAGGAACAATATCTTACTCCTAGTGCTAACTCCGAAATAGCTTCATTTGTCTTCTACCACACTAAACCCATACTAAAAGAACTATATATATCCAAATAAAGAAAGAGGTCATTGTATCCGTACTTATTGCTATGTGAGATTATAACAGTTTTAATTTTTTAGGTTTCTTTTTATTTTAATTTTTTTAATTATGTGACATTGACATTTCATTAGTCTCGTTATAAGTTTACACCGTCAAAATTGACCGTGTAAAATGTACTCTCAACTTATTCATAGATTAGGGTTGGTAAAACGCAAAATCAGTTTACTCTAGAGTAACCGGCGACATAATCTAAGAATAAAATTTACTCGCGTTTGGTCGAATCGGGCTTTAAAGTGGTAATTGTACCCAGATACTGAACAACTTTCCCAAAGAAACCGACGAAATATATGTTGGCTTTTCCATACTAAAAGCAATCAGCTGATTAAACGTTTGTATGAAAAGTCGTTTTTTTTTTAGAATTTTGCCTATGCTATCCTCCTTTGGGAAAGTAGTTCAGTGTTATGCTCGATGCTCGACCGAGGTAAAAGTTACGCTTTTTAATGCATACTGCCAATTCTTTTACTCTAGCAGCCTCTGGGCTAAGTATACTATGAGCCTACAATGCTTTGCGTGTCCAATATAATAACGCCTAAAGGATGCTGTTGATGCTCCCTTGCTTCTGCAGCGCGTCGACCATGTTCGCGGAAATGCGTACTGATGGCTTCCACGCGATCACGCGAAAGAAGACGGCCTCTTTGTTGGGCAGGACGCGGGGGAGCACCAACACCATTCTGAAGGCTATTGTTGATAAATTTGACTGTACCATTCTGGCTCACTGGTTCAAACTGGTGAACAGAGTGGGTACTATATTTATATAGTAGTAATAATTTGAAATTGTTTTTATGTAATTTTATTATGAATTTATATATTTTATGTTGTTATGTTATTATAATTGTATTGGATAATTTATAATATTGTAAATGTAATTGTATAAATTTTTAACGATGTTTTTCTCTTTTTAAATTAAATTAAATGAAAATAATACATCTACTTAATAAGCATTATTGTCCATTTCCGCATTTTGAATGACGTGGCAGCCTATAATTAAGTTAGCACTTAGTCTATACGCCTATTGTGTAACATTGTAACATAGAAATGTATTGGTGTTTTACTTGTTGGTTGTCCTTAATAAATAAAATAAAATAAATAAAATTAACTTATATGGGCGAAAGTTTGAAAGAAACGATTATTTTTTATTATGAGTACAATCACTAATTAAAGTAATGCAACTGCCTGCCCTAACACCCTGTATAATCCCGATTGAAGTGCCAGAAACTTGCCTAGGCATATTATACATTGAAACGGAAATCTAACAAATTACATACACAGATATTGGTTTCTAGATTCAGTTAAGAAATTATTTTTAACTTTTTCCATTAGAAATGGATTCGTTACAATATATAACCCTCCTTCTGAGGCAGTCGGGTAAAAACACATAATTTTAGGTAATTTACTATTTACATGTCAAAAGATACCGTAATATTTTTCTACTTCAATTTTTCTGTAAAATTTCTGCTGCAGCTATGTGGGCCAAAAATATATCTTTCACATGAATTTCTTCCAAAGTCATGACGTAGGTATCAGAAAGTTTTGTCTATTTTTGGAATTCCTTCATATCTTCCAAGAATTCTCATTTCATTCTCAATAACGGATAATGCGAAATCCTGAAATAAAAATATGGTATAGTACGCCTAACAAATAACTGAATTCTCTTTCCATTTTAGGTTAAAGTCCAATTGTTTATCATGAATCCTACAAAGATTAAATTTGTTTACGCGTTATAAGTTCAGATTTTAGAGTTTGCAAACAAACTTTGAAATAAACCTGCAAATGAATTGACTTTATCTTAGACTATTTAATATCTATGAATTTGAATTGCGGCGCACATTGCTCGAAGAAGCGATGGCCAATGGGGCCGAAAAGTTCTCGAGTGGCGACCGCGTACCGGAAAGCGCAGCATGGGGAGGCCCCTCACACGGTGGACCGATGACCTGGTGAAGGCGGCGGGAGCCCGTTGGATGAGGGAAGTGCAGGACCGGTCGTTACGGCGATCCTTGGGGGAGGCCTATGTCCAGCAGGCGACGTCCATAGGCTGAGATGATGATGACGATGAATTTGTCATTGTCACTATTATTTTGTTTTGTAAGTTTTAGAATAGACTGATCAATATCTCATCGTTAGCAGTCGTACAACGCGCGACGTGACAAAGGGGGACATCCAGGATCCTTCTTAATATGCTGACACTTTTTTAAGGGGTGATCAGATCATCATAACAAACAACTTTATCTATGGGACCAACATCGAAATAAAATCAGCTCTTCTATACAAAACTGCAACTGCAAACTCGAGCCAAATGTATGAATAGCTGTTTTTTTTTCGCGATTACGATGTTGATCCCATAGAGAAAGTTGTTCAGTTTGATGGTCTGATCATCCCCTTTAAAAGTGTCAGCATATTAAGAAGGACCCTGTTTACAATAGTTAATACGTTATTTTATAACTGAAAACTAAATATCCTAAAGTTGAACCTTATGGTTGATCGGTTCGGTGGTTGTAGCAATAATTCTGACCACCCAGAAAGACCGCAGATTTTTCTGGTGAAAAAGGTTTGCAACTAGATCTAGATGTGGTATTAATAAGAGTATATAGCTTTACTCTTATATGGTAACCTAGAAACAAAGTACCACTACATCTACCAACAGACATAACCTTACCAAAGAATCGCCCTACTTCTCCATCATAATGCCTGTCGAAAACAAAGCAAAGAAAAATCCACCCCCGTGCCGTTTCCGCGCGAAGTAACCCTGTAGTGCTAGGGGAGACTAGCAAGTTTTAACACGAGACGACCTACAACTCTAGTGCTCCGGCGACTCATTAGGGACCCCACTGCTAGGTAGGGGCCTAAGGGGCCTCAGCCCCTCGCAAAAGGGGTCCTCGACTTCCTCGAGAGCAATCCGTGAGCGCGCGGTCTTATTTAGCTACCATTTCACAAAGACTAAGAAAGTGTTCTAGGATCATTCTGAACGCTGGAGTTTTAGATTTGAGTATAAAGGGAATTTTTCTAGGCTATGGCGCAAAGAAAAGAGTTTTACTGCTAGTGTGGAAATATAGCACCTGTCCCGTTAGGAGTTAGGTCGCGAGTCGCTCCGTACAAGTAATTCAAGAACGTTATGTGGCTTGAAATCTCAACGTACATATTTCAGACTTTGCAGTCTCTGTTAATTTCGAATTGTCTTAATTTGTTTTGTCGGCGTGGCACATTTGTTTCGTGGCCTGTAGAGTTTGTGCTCGCTTAGGAATAACTTTTGCTGTCTAGAGTTTAAACGTTTCTTTGAATTACGTAAAGGCTAGTGAAATACCGTACTAGTTACGGTATAAATAGAAATAAGGTTGGTTTTTCATCGTGCTTACTTATTCACAGAACGTATTATGCATTTTAGGTAAATGGTAAGGTAAATTAGTGGTATTTTCGGAACTACTTTCGGAAACAGAATAGCTGCAATTCGGATACGAATTTGCTTACGATATGTTATCGTATTGAATCTTTGACTACTTATATAGGGACTAGTTACGCGTGTAATTCTACGAACAAACACTTCTGCCACTTTTTGCGGGGGGCGAGGTAACACGAAATTCGCAACTTTGGATTTTATTCCCCATAACTTAAGATTCTAATTTTGAACGTTAAAAATCATGGAAAAAAGTCTCGTGTGAACCCCGCACGTTCTAAGTTCGAAATTATTGTTTCGCAATTATAGGCTGTCTCGTTTAGTGATAAGGTATAAAATTGAATGTAAATGCACATGATAAATTGATCTTATACCGTGGCAGAGGGGAAATGCTACCGCAAGGCTAGTCCTTATAATAAATAGTCAAAGTATTGAATTCATCAAAACTCAATGGCAATGGCCGTTTGTAAAATTATTTGTTCAGTTTATATTAATGCCATAATTATGTTGCAATTATAATAATCATAAAGCATTTGCCGCATTCTTTATAATCAATATACAGTACTAAACTCATTCTTAATGCAGATATTATACACCAAGTACCAAGTAGTTTTCTTAATTTGGCCGTTTCAGAGAGTGGTGGCCAAGACAGGGACGAAGGTCAGTAGACAGACCACCCAATACGTTGATTTGTGTATGTGTTGTATTATCAGTTTATCTATTGCCTGTTACATTTTACTCGTTTTAAGAGGATAGGCGGACTGAAATACTAATTTGGAGAATAGGTCACTGTTCCGACTGTATACGTATTTATCAGATCCGCCCCGCCCATACACCCCGCAGACTAGAGTGCGAATGAGATATTTGCAGCTCAAACCGATTTTATATACAAAAAAATCTACGAAATCAGAATTTCGTATTCCCCTGTTTTCTCCCCCAAAACTAAACAAATTTTAATAATTCTTTCAAAAATAATATAAGAAAGACTTTGGCTCTGTCCCTATGTTTTGCTTTTTTTATTTACATTCGTCAAATTTGTTTACTGGATGTCTTAAAACGGGCGATAAAATTGATCATTTTCGAAGGTCCTTAGTTCTTACAGTAATTAATTAATGCAAAAAAGAAAAACATAGGGACATGGCAGAAGTGACATATATCGTAAGGTAAAAAATATTTGCTCTAGTGTTATTATTCAGGGAGAAAGCAGGGGAATACGTTTGTATGAAGAAAACCGTACTGGTCTATCCTCTGAATAAGTAGTCTTAAGTATTTATCGAAATTTTATATATATTTTTTTAATATTCTCTGCAAAATCTGAGTGTTCATCACTTTTAATTGTCACCCACGTGTATATAATTTAACTAAAAGCGTTGTGATGTCTAGTTTACGCTTGGTAAAGGATTAAGTGATTAACCTCGCCTGTCTGAGTTAAGTAAATAACACAGTAAAATGTAAAATTGACTTTTTGAAACATAAATTGAATATGCTTTTGCTTAACGACTTTAGATTTTTTTTTGTTAATTGAGCGAATATTGAAGAGCTTTTAATCCATATTTCGCTAATTGCCTTTACAGGACTGATGGTCAATAATTACAGGATTAACAGGAAGCTTGTAATTGGCCTTGGCTTGTAATATAGCTGACTAAATTTGTGAACTATTAATTTTATAGCTGTAAGCTCCCCAAATATAATAAAATAAAATACCTTCGGAATCATTACTTTTTCAAGTTTATTGTAAAATGCTGTAAGCTGACTTATATAGGGTTCTTCTTAATATGCCAACGGTTTTTGAAGAGCATGATCAGACCATCAAAATGAACAACTTTATCCATCGTACCAAAGTCGAAATCACGAAAAAATCAGCTCTCTGGGTCGAGAAAGTTGTATGAAATAGCTTGGTCCCTTAGAGAAAGTTCTTCAGTTTGATGGTCTGATCATCCTCTTAAAAAAACCTCCACTTACTAAACAAACCAGTACTTCAGTATGTATGTACTCGGCTCAAATGCCACAGCAGATTTTTTAAATTTTTATTCGACGCTGTCTCCATAGTGTGTTCAGTTTGATGGTCTAAAGTTTAGACTCTAAATCATTACTTTCAATATTAGTTGGGTGTTATGGTACACCTTCTATAGAAGTGTTCTTGTAAATAAAGCCTTAAAGTGTTTAGTTTACTTGTATTTTAGTGGCGGCTTTGGAGAGTAGTTGAGTTTAATATATTGTGAAACATTGTCACATAAATTGCAAGTTAAAAACCTTATTTCGAGCTTAGAATGCTCGTAAACTCGCGTTAAGGGTAAATAGAAGTTAAAAATGGTTTTACCTTTATTTTGAGTTGAGCTGTAAGCTATACGTAGGAGGATTTCTTCGAATAATTTGCCAATTTAGAACACTAAAGAGCTCTCCGTGTTTTAAAATAAGCTCAAACTTGAATTTAAAAGTAAATTCATTTTCAGTAGGTAGGTTAGGTACAGAAACTTTAGTATGAACCTAGAACTATCAACTAGGTACCTTTTTGGATCATTATTCACTTTAAACATATTAAAAAGTTATTGGATGGAATATGACGTTACAAGTCCTAGAAGATTGATAGCAAAAAAGTTTTTTTTTTTAAATTCCCTATTTTTAAATTGTTTCGTCACGTTGCAGGTTCTGACACGAGCACTTGTCATTGTGTGGCATTCGCGCGGTTCGCGTTTCTGCCTGCCACGAGGCTCCGCAATCCGCAATTTCTTCCTGTTCTTAAATTATTAGACCCCACAAAACTTTTCACAAAGTCAATGGACTTTTACATGCATTTCCGCCAGTGTCAAATATTTTGTGGGAGTATCTATCCCAATCTCAGGGATTGTTTTTGATTAAGAACAGGAAGAAATTGCGGATTGCGGAGCCTCGTGGCAGGCAGAAACGCGAACCGCGCGAATACCACACAACGACAAGGAATATTTGTATTTAATGTATGTATTCTGTATCTGTGTGACTAACACAGAGTGAAATTGATATCATTAGCATCATTTTCAACGAAGAGTCTACTCATCAAACTGGACAACTTTTACTATGATAGCAAACTGATCGGAGCAAAAGTTGTACATTTTGATGGGCAGACTCTTAGTTTCAAAATCCTTTTGAACTAAGAGTCTACCCATCAAACATATTCTTATTCTGATTTTTTTAGACAGAGTGAAATTGACGCTAATGATATCAATTTCACTCTGTCTAAAAAAATCAGAATAAGAATTAAATTATTTGTTTACTTAAGATAATAATGCTCTAGAATTAAAGACCACCCTTGATTTGGTTGTTTGTAAAAATTTACCATTTTTTTTTAAATATAAATGTTTACCACTCGTAAAGTTTTTGTTCTAACGTATCAGTCTACTTTAGCAACCAACGTTCTATGGTGCCTTAATTTTATACAAATAACGTTCAAAATCAAACTGGCATTTTATAATACACTGCGCTTTTATATATGGTGGGTCCTGAGCTTCCGTCGATTGCTTTTTTAATTAGGTTGAACGATAGTATGCAAGACAGTATCATAAAGTCTAATTTTAGCAATAAAGATCAATAAGATGAGTCCAAGCTCTATAATGAGCCCTTTAGTTAGCAGCAATAAGTTAGATTACCTACTGTAAATTGCGTTTTTAATAATTATGTTATATTAAAGTTTATAAAGTTATAACGTCTATAAGACGTCTTCATACAAGTTTATATCAATCAATCAATTATACTTTATTTGACACCAAAAAAACAGAGTATACAGAGAGCAAACAATCAGGAAATACAAAAGGCACAAGAACAGGCGGTCTTATCGCTAAAAAGCGATTTCTTCCAGACAACCTTAGGGTAGAGGAAATAGTGAAAGAAGATTGGTAGGCGGTGTAGATCATAATAACACAATATAGATAACATACACAAATAATGTTATATGTATAGAAAGAAAAATAGTGCATGCGGTGCATGTGTATATGGATTTTGCACATTGCTTCTGCAATATGTCGATTCCATTGAAATAATAAACTAAAAGTTCTGTAAAAAACTTCAGTAAAAAATAGCAAAAAAAAACTAGTTATAACCAAACGTTCGTTTAAGAGCCTACCGAGCCTATTGTGCTGCCCCCAATCATATTTTTTTTATTTCTAAACAAATAAACATCATTTCCAAAAAACAAGAATGTCACATTGTAGTCCTGATTGGCTTTTAATTTATCGAAACATTACAGATTATTATGTTTTATGCTTGTAGCTATTATCGTTAAAACCGCCAAAAGTGGCCACTTTTGGCTTTTAAAGATAATAACTACAAACATTATAAAAACAAATCCGTAGTGACCCGATAAATTAAAATCCAGCAATGACTACAATGTGACATTCTTGTTTTTTGGAAACATTATTTAATTGTTAAGAAATAAAAAAAATACGATTGGGGGCAGCACAATAGGCTCGGTGCAGCCTTAAGTGCTAAAACAGTTTCCTAGTTGCAGGTTTTGCCACGAGCACTTGTTCACGAGGCTTCACGAACCTTGTCAGTTGTGTTTTTTGAAAAATAATCCTTCAGATTGGATAGATAATTCCACGAACCACGTAGTACTGGTAGAAATGCAGTGCTAACGCACAAGCAAGTGAGTATAAAGTTTCCTACTAAAGTTTGGTTATATTAAACAAAACAAAATTTTCATTGTAGATGACGATGATGATGACGTGGAGAGACGTTCCAATTTAATTTACAGTTAGATACCTAAACTGGTGTTAAATCGTGTATAAGGTAACTTTTAAAACATAAAAATACCCGCAATAAATGCTATAAAAAATAATACAGTGAATATGAAAAGTATCAGTTTGCAAAAGTATTGTAATCGTATCGAAATCGATAATTTTTGTATTTATTATTCGTTTGAGCATTAATAGAGCATTTTTGGCCATTAATAGATTTGCCAATGTTTACATTTGTGACTTATTTTTCATATGGCGACGATATTATCACGTCAGGGTCACCAGTTTGGAGATCTCTCGAGTGCGGAGAGATGAGGTTTGCAGTGGTTGGTGGTTAGGACAGAGAAGGGAAAGCTTTTGAGTCTCAGTGTGTAGTTGTGTACTGATTTATTTAGGCATTTAATCCATGTTATATACAAATATATGAATGTATGACGACTCGGTTGGTGTAATGGTTACCACGCCGGACTGCCAAACCAGGGTACTGGGTTCGAATCCCGGTTATTCCGTTTTTTCCCGGTGTTTGTGCCGTTGTTGTATGGTTTCCATAATAAACAGCCTATAGTGCTTGCTTGGGATCATCACAATGTATGTGCCTGTGAGTGTTATTTAGTCAGCGATTCCCTAATCGTTGGTAAACCGCCAAATGTATAGGTACAATATTAATTTCGTAGTGTGGGGATATACCCACGTATATCCCCACACTACGAAATTAATATTGTCGATCAAAGTCCAGAGATATTCTGAAACATCAGAACATCCACGTTTCACTAGTAGTACCGAAACTCTGTCCAGTGTGACGGGGATGAATATCTCTGAGTACCCTCTCGGGGAATATAGTCGTGAGCATATACTATGCAATGGTATGCTATGCTATCAAAGTCCAAACTGAACTTCTTATCTCACAAGTTCGTATAAAAAGTTCGCTTCAAAAACTTTTAAGGTCTTACGACCGATGCATTTTAAACTAGTTTACAATCCCGTAAAAATGGAAGTTAAAGCTTTCCAGCTAAACTAACTCCTTGAACGTTGATCGAATATGTAGCAAAGTAAACAAACTCCATATCGCACCCCTAATGGCTCTGATATATCTGGAGCTAAACCTCAGACAAATCTGCAGCGGGATCGACGGTCCAAGCCCATCACTCTTAATAATGAAGGATCATGATTTAGATTGATAAGCGCACCCTTAGGTTTAGGGGTAGAGTTCCATTTATTTTAGATGCGGCGATCTCGCGAAATTGACGAACCCATAAAACAAGTAAACGGTTTTCATAAAAATACAAATAAGTGGATAGATTGACGATCTTCTACATGTCAGACTAGACTAATAAGTAATAATCATGGATATAAAACAATGGATGCAAATCCTCCTTACAAGCATTGAAACACGAAAATTTACCATGGCGGTCGGTAATGTTTGTCCTTGTTTCGTACGTGGCCGTGTCGAACGTTTCCGACTTCGTTTGTCGCTTTCTATCAATTTTTGTCGTTGGATTAGAAGCGGAAAAAGTTGAGGTCGGCATCAACTAGGTATGGAAATTTAAGAAAGAAGGACGAACATTACCGAACGCCAAGGAGTAGTATGATATTTCAACGCTTGTCTGTTCTCCAGGTATAGACAATACCTATGCCACGTTCCTGGTAATAACAGACAGATTAAGGTCATCTACGGACAACCTAAAAGTTTTCTTTTTCTTAAATACATACATACAATATTTAACTGATTTATAATCAAACTATAGTATAGAAGCAAAGAAAAACGTATTTGAATAAAATTTTTCTTTTAGTGTTTATTCCACTTGTCAGAGTTTGGGCGATGCTAGTGAAATGTGATTATTCTGAATATACAGGGTGTAAACATAAATGTATTACATACTTAAAGAGGTGCTTCAAACCATAAAACTGGTCAGCTTTAGAAAGGTCAGCGATAAGAAACGCCCGTTTCATACATTTTGATCATGTAGCTATTGACGTTTTCTATGGGACAGCAGATTTTTTATCGCGATTACATCGTTGGCTTCATAGTGGAAGTTGTTCAGTTTTATGGTATACATTTTATTTACAATTTAAAATATCTCTGACAACCCGTGGGAATATGCTACGCATATTTTAAGCATATCATCATAATACTGCAATAATATTCGTGTTTTTTTGACTTGTGTTAAAATACTACTACAATAATAAAGGTAAATTAGCTCACTTAACACTATGCTCTAGTAGTCTGCAGAATCGAAATAGAACCTTTAATAAAATCATGTTCTTAACTCTATGGCCTGTACCTTCTCATTACTTAAAAGGATTACAATTTTATCCTGTACGACGACCGGACTATCAGACGGCTGTTTTTACTTAATCTTCCCACTGTTGGGGTTTACTTAATGATTGATGTGATAGCTACTTTCATTAATTTAATGTCTTTTTAGATGTAACATATTATATTATTTTGGTAATTATATTTGCATCATTCTAATTAAGTAATGTAGAGGTTATTAAAGAGTAATGTTTATTAACCGTCTTCGAGACAGTCTTATGGAATGTGCATATATAATACAAACTTGACTAAAAATATATTTTTCTTTCTTTTCTAACCAAATAATCTAATCTAATAAACATTTAAAACTTTTAAGGGGGTTGTTTAGACCATCAAACTTAACTTCTAACTATGGGACCAACAAAGAAATCGCGAATAAAAAATTTGCTTTCGCATACATTTAGATCGAGTAGATTTGTAGTTTAGTATGAAACATCCGATTCTTTTTCGCGATTTCGATATTGGTCTTATAGTGAAAGTTGTTCAGTTTGATGGTCTTAACCATCTCCTTAAATGTCTATTTGTATTTTTGTAACACCTTGTATAACACAATATTTTAAAGAAGGTGTTTCGCTTTGATACTGTATCATGTAGAATATGGATATGTAGAATAACCTTTCAAGCTTTTAGAACATAGAAATATATTATATAAAGCTTATAGAAAGCTTAAGAATTCGTTCTGGAAGCAATGTCAGAACAATCACAGAATAAACAGTGTCCTTCTTAATATGCTGACACTTTTTAAGGGGATGGCCAGACCATTAAACTGAACAACTTTCTCTAAGGGACCAACATCGAAATCGCGAAAAAAATATCAGCTGTCCCATACATTTAGCTCGTGTAGGTTTACAGTTTTGTATGGAATAGCTGATTTTTTTTTCGGGATTTTGTTGTTGGTGCCATAGAGAAGGTTGTTCAGTTTGACGGTCTGATCATCCCGTTAAAAAAGTGTCAGCATAATTATTAAGAAGGACCCTATTTGTATTATATTAATAAAACTTTCTAGCTTTTCTTGATATGAAATTTCTCATCCCAAGAAAACTCCTAAAGGGAATAGGGTGACCACATACGTACAAAAGAAAATACAACGAACTAAGAAGGGGTCAGTGACGGCCATCGTTATCGGTCTGTCTCGGTGATATCTCATTTTACTGATGCAATGGAAAAGGTTTGAAGTTGTTTGTGGCTTTATTGCGATACGTTTTTTAGGGTTCCCAAGTCAATAAGGAACCCTTATAGTTTCGCCATGTCCGTCCGTCTTTCCGCCCGTCCGTCTGTATGTCCTGTCTGAGCTTAGCTCAGATACGCTTAGTACTAGAAAGCTGTTATTTGGCATGGATATACACATCAATCACGCCGAAAAAGTGGTAAAATAAAATCTTGATAAATATTTTTTGTGGGAATGGAATATTTTTTCTCGTCTACCCCATGGTGTGGGGTATCGTTGAATAGGTCGTTTAAAAATATTGTGGGTGTGGCAAAACCATTTTTCGACTTAGGAATCTGTTAGCGAAATATTAAGCTTTAAAGTGAAATTTTTTGTTATAGTCAAGTGTTGTTTCTGGATATGTGAAAAAATTCATGGCAACAGCAGATTTTTTATTTGCTCCGATCGGTTTGCTCCCATAGTAAAAGTTGTTCAGTTTGATGGGTAGACTCTTAGTTTAAAATGATGCTAATGATATCAATTTCACCCTGTATAACCAAATTAAAAGGAAAACTATCACCGCTAAGTAGGCTTTACATGTTTACGAGTAATAGTCTACCAACTTATAAAATGTACTTTTTAGACTTTATTAGCCGTTAACCGTAGTATAAAACAAAAAGCCTCCTTCTAAGTCCCTTATTATATTGTGACGGGCAACTACGGAGCCCTACCCTGCGCGTGGTCCGACACGCACTTGGCCAGTTATTTTAAACTATGTGTAAAAATGTATTCCAAGTAAAAGAGGTGTAAAAATCTTTAACAGAAAAACCTTTTAAAAGCATCCTTCCATCCAACATTCCATCTAAATGTGCTGACATTTCATTGAGAGGATAACCAGACCATCAAACATCGAAAATCTATAATTAGAAATCGCGAATCTATCACCTATACATTTTGTTCGTGTAGCTTGCAGTTTTGTATGAAGCAGCAGATTTTTTTTATGTTAGAGAAAGTTTGTCAGTTCGATGGTGTGATCATATCATCCCTTTAAAAACCGTCAGCATCACGAAACGACTATACGACACCTATAAGACCAAATTTTTAGTTGGGTAAACTCCGCGATCAGAGGTAAGTATATCTCTAAATATAAAATATTTTCCAAAAATGTATGATGAATACGTGACGAAAAAAAATTTTTTTTAGTCGTGGAATACTAAACAAACGATAGTTTTTTTTTAATTCATGTTAGTTTGTGTGTTTTTATAAAAACGCCTTTTGAGTTCATACTACGACTCTTTACAGAATGTTCCTGCCAGAGCTTTGATATTAGCCCTTGAAATCTAACATAAAATTTTGGAAATAGCCTAAATTAAACGTAGATAAACCAACACTTATGTGGCCATCATGTAAACGGCGGTACGTTAAAAATGGTGATTAAATAAATGTTCCAAAACGATCCATTGGTTCAGGCACGAAAGTGCTTATTTCGATCCTCATTTCACACGAATCTTTTTCATTTGTTGGGAAATTTTGGTATGATTTTTGATGAAAAGACTGCTATTATCTTTTTTAGTTATTAATAAAAGAAATCATATGGAAATTATGAAACATTACATTTTATTACACGATTTAAAAATTAATTTTGGTTTTTTATGAGTTTATTCACAAGACATCACATACACTTTTATTCTGCAGTAGTATCGTAAATGTTCGCTAGTAGCCCAAGCACGTACGGTATACAGGGTGTAACGTTAAATGCATTTACTTACAGCTTCAGATCATCAAACTGAACAACTTTTACAAAGAAACTAAGATTGAAAGCGCGAAAAAAAACTGCTGTCTTGTAGAAAATGTTCCTAGCTACTCGACCAAAATGTACGAAACAGCCGATTTTTATTTTCACGATTTTAATGTTGGCATAGTAAAAGTTGTTCAGTTTGATGGTCTGGACGGATGGTGATGAATGGCATCTCTCCTTTAATTTTACTAGAGTGTATTGTTACACCCAAGTACTTTCAAACCGGACCTTCATAAAGAGTAAATAATGAGACCAATTAATTTCGAAACATCAAAATGATTCAACGTATCAGAAACATAATAATGTTTATTGTCTTAAATATCAAGGACGGTTAAATCTACATTAAAAATCTAAAAGGTACACGCGAGATACCTGATTGATATTTAATGATCGTCCGTTTATATTGGCATCGGTTCCTGAACACCTTAGCCACAACGATAATTTGGTCTAATAAAAAATTAAAAGCATTTCGAAAACATCATAATGGTAACAGCGGCATAATTGCTTAATGGCAACCCAAATTGTGATTCCATATTATTTATTCATGAGGCAAGCCTTGCCGATCTTCACATGCGATGGGGGCCTTTGCACTAACCCGAAATTACCTATCCCATTATGTCATCAACTGTTTTATGAATCTAAATTCTTTATAATATAAATTAGGTATCTTTTTATAATGGCTAAACGTCATGGTTGCTTACATCTCTCGATTAGCCGTAATAAGCATTTAACCATCTTTGAACTACACCGTATAGTTTGTAACATGTAGATTCTTATTATGTTAGTCATAATATTAAAGAACGCTGTCAAAATGGTTGTTACTTATTCCAAGAATATGGCAATCTTGCGAACCTAAACGTTGTTTAATTGAGGCGTTTTGCTTTAAGATATTATCATGAAAATGATACGGTTTTCTTTGAACCTGATACTCGGAATTATAATTAAAAGAAAACAAAATAATATGAATGTAATCGAAGAATACAGAAGACTCATCTCCCTTAAAGTTCAGAATTGCCTAATTTTAAAATTCATGTACAATTTAAGTAGTAAATTGTGTTTTAATTAAGACAATGGAGCCATTTTCATCTCTGAAACTTGCCTAATTGCTAGATCTAGATAGCCATAAAGTTTAATTGTGCAAAACATTATTACTTAGAAAATAATAAACAGAGTTAGGTAGGTGCTGCCGGCTGTCACATTAATTGTGATACCAAATAGAAAAGATGTAAACTAGAAGACGTTACGTTAAATTAAAAAGGCAGTTTAAACAAAGCATAGCTATAATCAATTCTAAAACGTTTAAAGACAAAAGACAGTAATTTAAAAAAGTTTAAATTTGTGGGAACGTATCAACAGCATCGACAGCATAGACCGTTGGCCTGGAAAATTAAATGCTAATATAAAATTATAATACTCTATTTATGTTGAATGTTCTAACAGCATTATAATGAGGGACTCGAAATATATCGCTCGTAGCGATGACTAATTTACGAATAATTGGAGTGTTAGAGATCTTGCTTTTTTGTTACAAATTAATTTTGAGCACGGAACTGTTTACTGTACTTATATTATATTCGTTTAATAATAAAAACCTTAAAGGTTATTAAATAATTTTTGGAAACTTTATCGTTTGAACTGTGAATAATAAATTAATAATACAGGGTGAAATTGATATCATTAGCATCCTTTTAAACTACGGGTCTACCCATGAACTGAACCACTTTTACTATGGCAGCAAACCAATCTGAGCAAAAAAAAATCTGCTGTTGCATACATTTGGGTCGCGAACTCGCGCGTCGACATTGCAGTTTAGTATGGAACAGCTGATTTTTTATTTGCTCCTATCGGTTTGCTCCCATAGTAAAAGTTGTTCAGTTTGATGGGTAGACTCTTAGTTTAAAAAGATGCTAATGATATAAATTTCACCCTGTATAGATAATTTTGCATATTTTTTATCAAAATCAAAATCTTAGGGAGATGACAGAGAAAAAGTAAAAAAATCTCCAACATAAATATTCGAACAGGGTTCTTTGAGATGACTCGACCGAACATAAATATTATGTGACTTGAATGAAAGCGAGGCTTCGCAATGGTAAGTAGTTGGCAAACGTTATTGGGTGAGAGTTTAATTCCATTTTAATTCTCTCTAATTATTTTTTTGACACTATCAATTTATATCGTTAAATGGTTTTATATAGCTTTATTACTTAGGATTGGTTTTGTGACGGCCTTTAATAACACGACAGTAATAATAATAAATAACGCTCACAGGCATATATACATTGTAATGATCCCAAGTAAGCCTTAGGCTTTTTGTTATGGGAACCATACAACAACGGCACAAACGTATAATATATATGACCGAACCGGGATTCGAACCAAAGACCCTGGTTTGACAATTACACTAATCGTGTCGTTGCTGTACAGGTACTGCCTACCAAAACTGTGTGGCTTGAGGATCTGTTCATTTTAAATTATCATAATGGGTATCAAGCAGAGACTGTCATTAAAATCCAGGTTCCTACTCCTCAATCCCGATGCTGCTGGTGTACTAGTTACAAAAAAAAAAAAAAATTAAAAACTAGAACAAATACCAAAAAATTGAAACCGCCTTCAAAAAAACTAAAAAGTTAAAAAATAATATTGAAGCTGATGACTTTTTTGTTCGCATCATAAGAACATTAATTTGTTTTATCGAAGTCGCTGTCAAGCCGGTGCGACAGGGCTTGCATTAGTTTTTTGGCTTGGCTTGACACCGACTTTTATAAAACAAATTAATGTTCTCATGATGCGAACGAAAAAGTCATCAGCTGCAATATTATTTTTTAACTTTTTAGTTTTTTTGAAGACTGTTTTAATTTTTTGTTAAAATTTTGTTTATTTCACAATTTTCAGTGGTGAATTCATTAGTTCAATTTAATAGTAGTGCTTTAAATTAACAAATGAACTATCCGGCACTACGATTTTCAAAGGTTCCCCTCGATTTCTCTTGGATGCCATCATCAGACCCTGGATTCCTTATCATGGTACCACCGTTAGAATGGCTTCTTTCCAACAAAAAGAATCATCAAAATCGGTTCATAAACGACGTAGTTATCCGCGAACACACACATAAAAAAATATATATACAGGGTGACTGGTAATTCGACCTATTCCTTGAAAGGGGTTATACTAGAGTTCATTTGCAACAATTTTTCCCCAGTTAACTGGGGGTCGAAAATCGCTTGTTTTCGAGTTCTCTCATTTTTAAGAATTTTTTGAATATTTCCGTTTTTCGACCTAAAAATGACAATTGTGAAAAAAATACTCCACTCTCTGCACTCTGTAAGCATTTTTCTAGTAGCTGATGAATGAGCGACTACTTTAAACTAAAATACATGTGAAAAATACCCAAAACCACCGAAATAAAAGGTTATAAACCGCAAGACAACAATTTTTTATTTGGATTTTGTTTCAATCCAAAGAGGATTACTCAAAAAAAATTTATGACACTTGGCGTACAAATTGCGGAAATAACTTCCTCAATTCCTAAGCTTTCCAAAAAGATGCAAAAGTTGTGTACTTTAGTTCAAGTTTGGAAAATAAACCTTATTAAACACGCAGATGTGAATTTTATTCAAAAAGTTATTGGTTTGGTGAAGATAAAAAAAAGAGTAAAATAATAATGTTTAGTACCTAATCATATGAAATTAAAAATTTTGTTTTAAAGTTTTACATTTAAAAATCACAAGTCTTGCTCAAATTGTCTTCCTCCGTTACGTATGCAAGCACGAAGCCTGCGACGTACTTCGCTTACTGTCACTCGAGTTGAAAGCGTGTCTTTAATTTGTTGGGCAGCTGCCAAAATCCTCTCTCTTAATTCTTCTTGAGAAGAGATAGGTGTACGATACACCAATGTCTTCATATGACCCCAAATGTAGAAGTCGCATGGGGTTAGATCGGGACTCCTAGCCGGCCAAGGGATCGGGCCGCCTCGACCAATCCATCTCAGTGGATAGTTCTCATCCATCCACTGTCGCACGCCCCGGTAATAGTGGGCTGGGCAGCCATCATGTTGATACACCAAAGCTGTTCTTGTGGTAAGCGGCACATCCTCCAGCAGCGGACGTAACTCTTCTCTTAAAAAGTTTTCATAGGCGATGCCGGTTAGGCGTGCCGGCAGAAAGAATGGCCCGATTAAATTATTGTGCACGATTCCCATCCACACATTAAGTGAGAATCTGTGCTGGTGAGCTCCTTCGTTAGATTTTCTCGGATTCTGACCTTTAGGGGCCCAAAAATGCAGATTATGATAGTTTGTAATACCATCACGGTCGAAGTTCGATTTATCTGTCCACAAGATTGTTTTTAGATACTCAGGGTCTTCAATGTCTGCATTTATTAGAAATCTGCAGAAATCCATCCTTCTGACAGGATCTCCCTCCTCGATAGCTTGTACTGGCGTGTAATGGAATGGATACTGCCGTGCTGTGTGCTGAGTGAACCAGACTTTCCACTGAGACATACCAAGCTGCCTAGCCACAATTCTTGTTGAAGTAGTGCCGTCTGCTTGAAAACACTGCAAAATTTGCTCCTCTTCGATTGGATCACTAACGCTAGGTCTACCAGCGTCGGTTTGGCGACGTCGAACCGATCCCGTTTCTCGAATGCGCCGATATGTCGTACCAAACACGCTGACATCAGGTAAACGGCGGGTAGGAAAACGTCTTTGATAGTCTCTTCGAGCAGCAGCAGCGTCACCATCACAAAACCCGTAACAATACATGATATCCGCGTATTCTTCATTTTGGTAAGCAGCCATTTGAAAAGGAAGCTGTTTTAGCGCAGAATTTAAGTTAGTTAACAACGACACGTCCGAACTCCAAGATGGTTGAAACTAACTGATTACTTAATGAATTGAGCGAATGAGTGGGCCTCGATTGTGAACCTTAGTACAAACATTCCCGAATACTTACAAAAGAGAAACAATGTAAGCAATAAAATGAAAGAGACAAAAGCAAATCGGCATCTTGTAAGGTTCGCTTCTAGGAAATCCGCTACCTGCTCTGCCATTGTTAACCATTTTTTTCAAACTCTTGTCAAAGTAGACAACATTTGCACCTTTTTGGAAAGTTTAGGAATTGAGGAAGTTATTTCCGTAATTTGTACGTCAAGTGTGATACATTTTTTTTAAGTTAATCCTCTTTGGATTGAAACGAAATCCAAATAAAAAAATTTTGTCGTGCTGTTTATAACCTTTTATTTCAGTGTAGTATTTTAGTTTAATGTAGTCGCTCATTCATAAGCTATTAGAAAAATGCTTACTTAGTGCAGAGAGTGGAGTATTTTTTTCACAATTGTCAGTTTTAGGTGGAAAAATGGATTTTTTCAAAAAAATCTTAAAAATGAGATAACTCGAAAACAAGCGATTTTCGACCCCCAGTTAACTGGGGCAAAATTGTTGCAAATGAACTCTAGTATAACCCCTTTCAAGGAATAGGTCGAATTACCAGTCACCCTGTATATATACCTATATATATATATATATATACGGTCCAATTGAGAAACCTCCTCCTTTTTTGAAGTCGGTTAAAAATAGGGGTAAAATTAAGGTTAACGGTTTTATTATTTAGAAAAAAAATAAAAAAAAAAATATATATATATATATATATATATATATATATATATATATATATATATATATATATATAACTATATAAGTCATTATCACACTTAAAGAAATACTGAAAAAAAAAGTTCTAAACTACATTTTAATTAAAGTACCTAATTTTTATGATGTAGCTCAACTAAGAGTTTACTAGTTAAGTATCAACGTAACAAAAACACCATTTATAACAGTATACAGGGTGAGTTTTTTTCAAAGGTCAGAATGGGGAAATTCTAAATTATAAGAGATAGAGAAAAAGGCTCTCAGGAACCGTGATCTCAAATTTAGTGAAAATAAATTTGGCGTTTTAAAAAATTATTTGTTAACCTTTAAACAAAACTCAGTCTGTATAACAAGGAATATAATATAGCCAACAAAGAAGAAGATAAGTAAAAGATTGGCTATGTTAGCCACATGAGGGCCCATGAACGCCAACAACGAAGTTGAACCGTGGCCGAAATCGGTCAGGAGCAATACATACATACATAGCCAACAAAAAAGGCACATAAGAAAATTTCTTTTTAATTTCATTTTCTCTTCTATGGAGTCGACGGCGACTTATTTTATATTTTTTCTACAAATAATGGCTTTCTGGAGCCCCTGTGACAGATTGCATCTCAAATTTTGAAGCCAGCCACCTACATACCATATGTCAAACTGTGTTTAAAAGCATAACTTTAAGTGCTAACCACCGATTATCCCGATTATATGACCATACTAAATCATCCAATACTTAGCCCCCTTTCTTTGCGAGCTTGCCTGAACTATGAACTATAAAATTGAAGTATTGCCCTTTATAATACAAAAAGGTTCCATATCTCGTTATTTCCCTTCAACAAAGGAGGCTTCGTCGTAAAAATTGCAAATAAGCTGGACTTTATATTGATGGTCGACGTAATGAGATGGGCCGGTCTAAAATTAACGTTAACCTTCAATGGAAGAGTTATGGGACTGCTTAGTCAGGATATAACAGGGACGTAGCAATAAGAGGAATTTACATCGACACATAAAACGCTTGTTTGCTAACACCTATTGAGATTATTTTTACCTGACTACGGGTTGGAAACTGGAGGATTTCGAAATTGAACTGCAAAGCTAAATATAAATTTTTATACAGGGTGTTAGGGTAAACATGCATTACTTTAAGGGGTGATTGTAGCCATAATACTGAACAACTTTTCTTAAGAAACCTATTGTAATTACAAAAAAAAAATCGATTTTTCATACAAAAGCTAGATTTAGTATGCATTTAGTATGGGAAGTCCACAAATAGTATTAATTTCCTACAGGTTTCTAAGGGGAAAAAGTTCAGTATCATGGATACATGGGTCCCTAAAACTAATACCCTGCATCATCATCATCATCATCATCATCAGCCTATAAACACGTTTCACTGCAGGGCACAGGCCTACTCTCAAGGAGAGTGTATGAACATAAGCCCACTACGTATACCCAATGAGGATTGGAAGACTTCACATACACATATATACACATCAGAGATACTTCTTCAGTGTATGCAGGTTTTCTCACGATGTTTTCCTTCACCGTTTGAGAACAGTCGGTATGAAGTATAATATATAAGTTAGAAAGACTCATTGGTACATGTGGCATGTTGTCCGTGGGGATTCGAACCCGCACCCCCATAATTGGGTGTCCATACCTCTCCGCAACGCGCCACCGACGACGCTACTATATACGGGGTGTAAAATAAAATGTGTTACATATTACACGGGGTGCTTCAGAAAATTAAACTGAACAACTTTTACTGTGGGCCCAATATGTATAGAACAACAGATTTATTTTTCGCTATTTCAGTGGTGGTTCCATAGTGAAAGTTGTTCAGTTGGTCTGATCATCACCAGATCCTTGTGCAGTTTTAAAATAAAAGCTATTCAACAATCTCATGTTATTACGTAATGTATTAAAAGATCACAAAATGTATTAAAACATAGACACATTATAAATTCATACATTATTTCATTCCATTTTATAGTATAGTAACTCAGTCACATTCTTTCATTCAATTAACAAAATTGCACTACAAAATAAGATAACAGAATTGTGTATCGCTTGGGACAGATTTCTTCAAAATAGGCTTTGCAAAGGTTGTTAGCCAGACTGACGTCTTTTTTCTAGTCTAGACAGACAAATAATAAGAGATGACATAAAACACACGCCCTTATAATAGTTGAAAACTTTTTCAAAACAATAGCATAAAGTGCTCGGTAGATAATTAATTAACTACACTCGACAGCAATGAAAACGGGTCACCAGCAACATAAACCTTAATATCTCGAAAACTAAGAATGATAGCTTATTCAAAAAAAAAGTATTTTATAGAAAATTTAATACTAATACTAAAATTAATAAAATTTCTGGTTGCTATAAAGTAATGCCAATAAAAAAGGCTAACCTGAATAAATGATTTTTTGAAAATTTTATTTTTAGTATTCAACATTTATTATTAACTATGAAATTGAAATTGAAAAAGATTTATTGTCACAGCAAAAAAATTCTACAGCATTATTTAATCTAAACACGTTAAATGAAATTGAAATATAACCTTAAACATTTATAAATACTATGACAAAGGGGCTAGGCTTCAGCGTTTGCTGGTATTGTGTTAAAACACACTGACCAGCACTGTTTTTCAGCATAACCCCTTATTCACGTACCGGCAAAATAGTGTCGACACTGTCGCAAAAACATCATTACAGAATGCCCTAGCCGCTGATAAACGAGTTCGTCAGCTTGTCATTTAGTTGGTGCTACAAGCTGGTGCCCGCGACTTCGTCTGCGCTTCGTCTGAACAATTCACATAATATCTTTATAAATGTATTATTCTGATGTATAAGCTATATTAGTGTAAAGTTTCATTAAAATCCATTTAGTAGTTTTTACGTGAAAGAGTAACAAACATCCATCCATACTCACAAACTTTCGCGTTTATAATAAATAAATAAATAAATATCTTGGACATTGTCACACAAATTATCTAGTCACATTTAAAGTACTTGGACTTGTATTGTGATGACTAGACAACGATATAGAATACATAATATTAGTAGGATCTGGTAATTTTATCACTCACATACAATACAATATGGGGAAATGTTATATCTGTGACAAAAAATGTTTATTTAAATTTCTGCAATAGAATTGACGCATTTGTATTTATGTATTTTGATTAAGTCAAGCAAATGAAAACTAAAAATTTTATTAATTAATTTAAGAAGTATTGAACAGTCGATGAAATAATTTTTATTTGAATAAGCTAAGACCATTCTTAGTTTCCGAGATATTAAGGTATGTTGGTGACCCGTTTTCATTGCTCTCGAGTGTAGTTAGACTAACTTTATTCTATACTTGAACTTTTTTTACGTATAAAATGTTCGTGCACTAATTATTTAATTATTTATTTCTCACAAGACACAGTACATTACACAGATACATTTTATGCCAAACTGCATAACAGTTTGTCGGCATACAATGAGCTCAAAGTTGCTAAATTAATTATATACAGGGGGAAATTGATATCATTAGCATCCTTTTTAACTAAGAGTCTATCCATCAAACTGAACAACTTTTCCCTTGGGAGCAAACCGATCGGAGCAAAAAAAGAAATCCGCTGTTGCATACATTTGAGTCGAGTTGACATTGCAGTTTAGTATGGAACAGCTGATAATTTTTTTGTTTCAATCGGTTTGCTCCCATAGTGAAAGTTGTTCAGTTTGATGGGTAGACTCTTAGTTTAAAAGGATGCTAATGATATCAATTTCACCTTGTATACGTAGAAAAAGTTGTAAATTAGTTGTGCTTAAAATAAATATTTCCATGAAATTATTATTTTAGTTAAAAGGGCCTGTTTCACCACTTCTGGATAAGTTCTTAATACCTAGATGAGAGATCGTTTGAAATAATTATGTGGATCAAAAGATACGTCAAACGATTTGTCAGATTAGCTATCAAAATATTAGGCGAAATAAGTGTTAAAACATAACATGTGGTAAATCGTACTCTCTGCCTATACCTTGGTATAATAGCGTTAGTATAATAATGTACATGCACACAGTAGAATTAATAGGTCAGTTAATAGGAGCCATTTTATTTAGTTGTCAACTTAAGGTGGTTGCAGAGGGGTCAATTTTATACAAAACTTTGACGCATAATACGCGTAGACAGTATTAATATAAGTAACTTTGTATATATGGAAAAATAATTTAGAAAATGTAGATGCCGCGTCACAAATAACATTTGCAATTTATAAAATAACTACGAAGATATAAAGCTTTGAAATTTTTTATACAAAATTTTAAAAGCTTTATATCTTCGTAATTATATTATAAATTGTAAATGTCATTTGTGACGCGGTAACTAAATTTTTTAAACTATTTTTCCATACATAAAATATTACTTTTATTAATTCCGTCTACGCGTATTGTGCGTCAAACTTTTGTATGGGCTGAAACCACCTTAACCCTTTGAATCTGAGAATAAATTAACAAAAGACCAAACTCCTATTGTCAGTATCCTATTTGTAAATATTAACACCCCTACACATAATTTTATTCAAACGAGACATTCCAATAACTGGTAAGTTTCCAATTACGAAGTAATACACAGTCAATCACTAGCGGACAGTTCATTTCACGTCACAAGTGTTCGCGCACTTTATGGTGTACCTCTGAAGGCTTATTAGCATCCATTCCAAAAGCGAAGTCCTGCAAGTCAGGGTATTTTATACTTTATATCTTCAGTATAAGGGATCGGTTTGAAGACTTTGTAAGTGAAATGAACTTGAGCATGTGGTATACCACAGTTTCTCTGGACTAAAGGGAAACGTTTCTAAAACGTTTGGTTGTAAATTTACTTAACTTGACCCGTCCTTGGTCACTTTGTGAGGAGATGTGACTCACTATAGAAGAGTTTCATCATCAGCCTGTAAACGTCCCACAGCAGGGAGGGTGTTGGGCATTAGTCCACCACGCGTGCCCAATACGGATTGGTAGACTTCACATACACATCAGAATTTTTCTTCAGCATATCAAGGTTTCCTCACGATGTTTTCCTTCACCGTTTGAGAGCAGTTGGTATTACGTACATAAGTTAGAAAAACTCATTAGTACATGGCATGTTGTCCGTGCGGATTCGAACCCGGACCCCCATAATTGGGTGTCCCCTCTCACCAACGCACCACCGACGCTCTCGATAGAAGAGTTTAAAAATTTAAAATTAATGAGTCAGTTTCTAATGTTCAACGAAAGCTTTATAGCCATGTAATCATCATTATCGATCTGTATTCGTCCCCATTGCTGTAGTACAAGCTTACCCCTATATGTAAGGGTTAATAAGTCGATGATACGTTGTGTCCAATAATTTGTCATTCATTGAAGCAGTTTAGAGTCGTTTTAAAATCTCAATAATTTTTAGATTTTCAGGAAAGTACAGTTCAGGTTTATAGGTAGCTCCCATCATCTGGTTCGTTTGCCTTTTCTTTTCTACTTTGGTTTGTTTTTATTCTTTATTTCTTTTTGATTTAATTAACTCTGTCTGTGGTTCAGTATGTTTTAATTTCCTTCCGTTCCGAATAACGTTATTTTTTCATTTAAGTATAATTATGCAATTATTTTAGTGAAGTTTCCAGAATATTATTTTGGTATAGCTGACAGTCCTCACAGAATGAGTCTTAAAAAAGAACCTCTTTTTTTGAAGTCGGATAAAAATACTAAAGCCAACCAGCTTTTGTAGCGCAGGTTATTTATAGAACATTCACTTTTAGCTGCCTCATTTATCCTTACAAATATTTACCTTATTTACGTAATATCCATAATCTAAACAGATGAGAAGCCTCTTTGTGTCAAATTTTGAATATAAAATTAAAGTCTTAAAATAAAAGTCCGCGTCAGACGAAAAAAACAAATTACAATTTTCCTCATCTCACTGTCTCGTCAATTACTTATACAAGAATCGTCAGCTAAAATACGTTTTCATTCGTTAAAGACTTCGTAATTAAGACGACTAGAAAAGTTAACAAATTGGGACCATTTAATTTCGTCGAAATTAATGAGAAATCTGACATTGTTTGACACTTTGTTCAAATTTCATAAGTTTCTCACAAAGAAATTTAATAAGTATAATTATTTGGTGATTAATATCGTTATCGGATAAGTACTATAATTAATTGTTCATTAATGTGAAAGACAGTCGTTTATTCTTTATGTCTATAAGTACTTTTTAATTGAAGATACAGTCATGCGCTATAATTGGAGCAAATGTATGCGAGGTCCCCTCTGCTTAATTAATTGAAATGGTTTTTATTTCTTCAGTACCTTATTGCTCTAAATTAGCTTTCATGAACTAAGTTTATGATAAAGCTCTGGCACACTCTGGACACTTTATCCAAGTGGGCTCGCACTAACAAGAAGAGGTAAGCACATACGACACTATGTGAGTGCGGGTGAGAGAGTACTACATCATTACCTACTGGTCTTCCACGATTACCATTATTCAACAAGTGAGCTTTATTCTGTATTACTGCGAAACATAGCAAATGCAATAACAATTTAATATTACCTATACTTCTTCTTTTCGTATCAATGGTTCTGCAGTGATGTTTTTATATTTTAGTAGCCAGGTGTTCGGCAAGCCTGACAGCGTAATACTTAGACCATATAACTATGGACGAGTTACGAACAGAATGGCGGGGGACGAGGTAGCATAAAATCTGCAACTTTAGATTTTATTTCATTACCTTAGATTCAAATTTTTGTTGTTAAAAAAATTGTCCCGTGTGAACCCGTGAACCCAAAATGAGACTATAGCATAGAATAGCGAATACACTATAGAATAGAATCTCCTTTGTGCCTACTCTAAACGCCGCGTTATAAACACTTACTTCCCCCCTGGGCCCGGAACGTCCCGCTGTCGCCCACGGAGGCCGCTAGGGCTGTCACATAAAGTCACTAATATTTTATGGCTGTTATTTACTCCGCATTTCAGAAGAACTACATATAATGTATTTATTTATGTATGACAACTTTTTTACCGACTTCAACAAAAGGAGGAGGTTTTTACTAACGAATTTCAGTATTGAAATATATTAGACCGAACAGATATCTAATATAAACACAAGAAGTAAATTCATAGACAAAAAGCAATTGTTTCTATCGGCGACGATTTGGTATACATTTTTGAAGAAATCCTAAGCGCATCGTCAGATCCTCACAAAATTAAAATGGGACCAACTAGGGGGTGACTCCTTTAGAACAGAAAAATAATCATCAAAATCGGTCAAGAAATGCCAAAGTTAACGCGTGACCTACCTTAAAAAAACCAGAAGAATTAATAACCTGCTCAAAAAGCTAACCTATTTACAAAACTTAGATTTTGCATTGTTCAAGAATTGTTTTTACACCCAAACTAAATTCGAATCGGATGAAACGTGCACGAGCGAGTGCGAGGCGGCCGACGCAGCCCTGACTGACTTAGACTATAAGCGTCTGCGAGACGGTAGGCTATTAACGTGACCTTAAACGCGTCACGCGTCAAGTTTCGTTTTTATAGAGTATTCATTATATAGTTTGAAGTTATTGTTTCACAATTATAAGCTGTCTCGTTTAGTGATAAGGTATAAAATTGTATGAAAATGCACATGATCAATTGATCTTGTAACTTGGCAGAGGGCAATGCTAACGCGAGGCTGGTCTGGTCCCTAGTTATATGGTCTAAGTATCTGTATTGTCAAGTATCAAAATGACATCACAATTCTAAACGATAGCTACTAGCACCTCTAATAAAGTAGTTAAAGTGAAAACAGCATGAAATAACAGACAAATTCACAGCTAACTTGATTATTCAAATGCAGCTGCCTCTGACCACAGTCAATTCATTATAATAGCATTCGATTCTCTGCATTTCTACTAAAACTTTCCCATTGAAAACTGCCGCGTCTGTATGCGACAACATCCAATTAGTTTCTACCTAGAAATTGTGACCCAATTTCTATTCATAAAACCTTTTATAATTGCAACAATATCAGTAAGTTACACATCCATTGATGGTTTTTAAAATACGCTAAATTTTTGTAGGCTATGTGAGGAGCAAGCTAACTAGTTCAAGTGTAAGTTTGGTAGAGATTTGCAACGTGATTGTTCGATATCATTTTATGCAAATGATATGTCAAATTGAATTGTTAAGAATTGTAGCTTGAATACTAGATAGTTTGTATTTTTAGATTGTATCGATCCGCGCTATGAACATTATTAGCAAAGATTGAAGAAATAATTCTTTTGATGGCAGAACGTTTGGGTTGTATTTGTGGAGGTGCTACTGATGTTCCTCCATTGAAAAGGGAAGAATTTCCACCAGGCTATGTGTTAAGCCTGGGGACCGGCTGTGATCCAACAGTTCTTAGTCGGAACTATATGTATCGAATCTCTGTGATTATTTCTCTTGCGCGATGTATTCGATTGCATTCGATTGTGAACCTTATTTGTAGTAGGTTACGAGTTACGAATTCACGGTGAACTTTGTCTATGTATGGAACATAAATTTCCGATAGCGATGGTATCGCCATCTGTTGGTATCTTTGCTATAACCTGTGATATAATCTGTAGCAATTCCCCACATATATAATGTCGATCCATTTGATACCGTATTGTAATATAATTCCAATCTCCGATGTTCTAAAGTATAGTAACGGGCTAACTACTAGTCATACTAAACAGTTTAGTATTTAAAGTAGTCTTGCAAGTAGTATTACTTTAAAACTATTAGTTTAATTTAATTCAATTTTAGTATCAAAAATATCAACAATGATAGGTACTATTTTTCGAGGTCATCATTAGTATCGATAGACTATCGATAGTTTCACTATTGTTAGGTAACGCTTATTTGATACAGGTACCTACTATGGTTAGACACTACAAGTTAAATGGAAGTATTCTGGAACATAAAAGAAAATCTATTAGAAACGAAACAAAAGAAAACCACCGTCCAATTTCCAGACGGCAAGGTGAACAAATTTAACCCCGCGTCGGCGACCGCGGGTCAGTCGCTCGTTCAAGAACTTTCTATTGCACTCAGCAAATAAAGGTAAAATCGAACTGGCGCGGTACGCGGTGACGGCCCAGGGACTCAATTGCGCTAATTTGATGTTTAAAAATCAAGTTCAATCCTGATCTACTTTCAGTTCTAATCACATTGCAATCCAATTACTAATTCCGTATCGCGGCTAAACTTGACTTTATTTACTATGTGACTGACAGCCTTTTACGTTTGAGCCATTTGTCAAAACGGCTTTAACGGCTGTCATGAGCTGTACCGCAATTAGCGCAATACCAAATGGATAAAAAGCTAAGCTTCGCACGCGGTCCAATCATGGTTCTGTTGCAATTTATTCACCTAAATTGCCCTCCAGGAGACCAATCCTGCTAAATAAATCTCCACTGAACTGACTGTATGACTGATTGGACCACGTGCGAACCACAACATTCAGTATCGCGCTAATCATTTTACAGCCATTAGAGCCATTTTGACAGATCACTGATCAGACGTTAAAAACTGTCAGACATAGTAAATAAATCAAGTTTAGCGCGAAAAGGAATTCAGCACAGTTGAATAGTCATTGGATTGCAATGTGATTAGGATTGAGATTGAACTAAGATGTTTTAAATTTACACCATCAGGGCCCAGTATCGTATTTCTGAAGCTTGAAGAATATTAAAATAATGAATGCTGTGTCGAGAAGTTCGCGGTTGATAATTTTTCAGAAATTATCGAAGTGGAGGCAACTAATACAGGGTCCTTCTTAAAAGGTCGTCAGTTTTTTAAGGGGATATCAGACCATGAAACTGAACAACTTTCTCTATGGAACCAATATCAGCAGATTATTTTTTTTTGCTTCGATCGGTTTGCTCTCATAGGAAAAGTTTTTCAGTTTGATGGGTAGACTCTTAGTTTAAAAGGATGCTAATGATATCAATTTCACCCTGTATTGTGTATAGATAAGCAACCGCTCTAAAGCCTCGACCGCTTATCGTCTTTGTTTGAATATACCTTTAGTTGGGGATAGGGACACTAATTAGTACATTCGGTAGCGCGTTTCGAATGGTGTGCCTCGGACGGACAAAAGGGAGAAGTTTGCGATTGCGACACTACATATAACGAGCGGTAGCTTTGTTCGGTATTGTTTTGTCGGTTACGAACTTTTAACAGGTGCGGTTATTTGTAAAAAGTTTGCGAGTTCACGCTGTATAATTGTCGTGTAAATTCGACAAAAGTTTAAATATACAGTGGCTCATATAGTAAAATAATATATTAAATTGAAACAAATAACATCGTACTTGTAATGAAATAAAATGAATTAAAGTTGTACATGACATTTACATTTTTACATTATTTAGGATGGATCACCAAACCCTACCTTTTTACTAATTATACAATTTATAAGCTTCTCGCAATTTTCACCATTTCTTGTGCCATCAACATCATTGCACATTTTAGTTATAAAAAGCTAAAATAAAACTTCCATGACTAACTAATAACTATTCAAACTTGTATAGGTACATTTGCTTTGCTAGTGGCTTTTTTTTGGTTCCTGGCTAAAAATATCCCACCCCATTTCTAGACGTGAGTGCTGTTTGAGGTAGCTAAGAGATCAAGTTTCTTTTGCAATAATCTATTGGCGAAAGAGTATTACCGTAGTGGACAAGTTATTACAACCCAGAATAATGCTAAAAGGGTTCATAAGAAGGTAATTTGTTTATAAAAAGGTTCGGACTTCCCTGAAATAAAATACGGTCCGGAGTAAATGTCTATTTTTACCTTCTTATGATGCTGACAGTTTGTGAGAGAATGATCAGACTATCAAACTGAACTACTTCCTTTACAATATCAAAGTCGATATCGAAAAAAAAAACAGTTGCTCTATACAAATCAGCAAATGTACTCGACCTAAAAGTATGAGACAGCAGATATTTTCAAATGCAAATTGATGAAAATAAATGAGAGATTTTTGCAAATTTTTCAATCTTTAATTTGATTCGAAATAGCACAACATGGCTGTAATATGTTCAAAAATCAATAATATTTGAAAGCAGATATTTGTTTGCGATTCAATCTTGGTCCTATATACAATGTTGGTTATTTTAATGGTCAATACGAAAAGGACCCTATTTAAAATGTAAAAACAACGGAAAACATCAACATCGACCGAAAAAGCTCACATAGTTCTTATCGCAGAACAAAAATAAAAGCACCCAATAAAAAACCAGTCAATTTCACACCTGGGTTATTCCTTCAAAGTTTCCTATGGGAGCTAGAAACTCAGTGTCGGGTGTCACTAATTAGTGCATGCGGTGACGCGGAATGAGCGAACGAATGAACGAATGGAAAGGTGCAGAGTGAAACGCCATACGGTAAAAATTCGGTCGAGTGATCTTTGTAGAACGGAAAAAGTGAAGTTACGTATTACGGGTTAACTAGAAAATGGTTGGAAGATAAAATTGTTTTTGTAAAACAAAGGTTTTATGCTTCCTTATGTTAGAGTACTGAAATTGTATGGATATTTAACGTGATAAATTTTAAATATTGTAATTGGGCTGTATGGCCAATGAGTCTTAGATTATTGTAAAAAAAAAAGAGTAAAGAAGACGTTTTTTACTCTGTAGCGGGACTTTAGCGCCATTGGTTTTTTTTTCTGCGATGACAGATTGTTTTTTCAAGGAAAGAGGAATATATAGAAACCAATTTGTAACTTAGATTTATCGTAAAAAGGAATACTTACAAGTTCTGTTTTATAATTTTAGTCGCTTTATTTATGGAAGTGGGTAAGTAATAGATTCAACACTTATTTAGATTTGATGAGACGCGTTGTAGGTCTGCTATTGGGTAGTTCGTTGCTCGTCGATTGTTTGTTAGCCGTGCCTACAACGAAGCTCCAGTGGTGGCTCAAGATAGTGTTCCTTTCGAAAAACAATCCTTGTACGCTAGTACAAGTACTAGCAAAAGCTGCAGCGTGCTGCAGTGTGCTAGTATAAGTCTTTGCCTTGAAGTCACCGAAATACATAAACTACCGTACAACGTCAAGCACTCTTGCTAAATAAACTAGACATTGGCAAAATCATAACAACCAAGGTGGCAGTCATTTTTAAAAAAATAGAATAGAATAGATTTGATTTTTTTGTCCCATAGAGCTAGTTCTACAGTTTGATGGTCTGATCATCAGTTTAAAAACCGTCAGCATATTAAAAAGGACCTAGTCTTACATAATTAGATGAAAATAATTTAAAGAGATGATTGGACCATTAAACTGAACAAATGGTTCTAAGGGACCAACTTCGAAATTGCAAGAAAAATTCTGCTTCCCCATACATTTGGGTCGAGTAGATTCGCAGTTTTGTATGGAACAGCAGATTTTTTCGCGATTTCAACTTTGGTCCCAAAGAGAAAGTTGTCCTGATCATCCTCTTCAGCTAATTTTGTTGAACCCTAGTCCTTTCAAAACGCACGTGCATTTAAATGTAATGATAGGTATTAGTAACGCATGCGCAGGGGTAATGCGTAGTCCCGCAAATCACTCTCCAAGTGTCGCTAAAGCGTGTATAATACGGCCACATGTTTGTTCACATCGCAGAAAAGTACTCGTATCTATAGATACTGCTTACCTCATATCGTATTACATAGACTAAAAAATTCATTTGTGAATTTCAGATGTGAATAGCAGTAAGCGAACATTTTGTGTTCACGAGTTGAGTTACTAGAGACGTAGTAATGAGGGTTGAATTCAGTAAATTAGGGTAAAGGGGTCAATAGTGGACCAGATAAAGATGGCTGCAACAAATTGTGTGCTCTCCCGCCTTTTGTTATCGCCCCCTGCTGTACTTAATTGTGCTTTTGTCCGCTGTTAGGGACCGTACTGCGATTGGCTAACTTCCCTAGGATTTGACCCGGGAGTATAATAATATAGGTCTACGTCCGAAATGGACGGAATTGATTTCATCTATTATTATCTTTGTTCTTGACAATATTAATATAGGTACAGAGCCCTTCTTAAGAGGGTACCGAGCCTGTTGTGGTACCGTCAATCGTATTTTTTTTACTTTCTAATCAAGTAAAAAACATTTTCCAAAAAACAAGAATGTCACATTGTAGTCCAGATTGACTTTCAATTTATCGAAATATTACGGATTATTATGTTTTATGTTTTGTAGTTATTATCGTTAAAACCGCCAAAAGTGGTCACAAAAACAAATCCGCCAGTGACCCAATAAATTGAAAATCTGCAACGACTACAATTTGTCATTCCTGTTTTTTGGAAATGTTGTTTAATTGATTAGATATAAAAAAAAATACGATTGAGGGCAGCACAAGTTCGGTGCCCCCTTAATAAGTTGTCGGTTTTTTCAAAGGAACTCTGTTTAGGTTATAAAAATTACATTATATCTAATAGAAAATTAACTTACCATTTTGCTAATCTCATATATTTTTTTAATACTTATTTGATAATTATCAAATTTCTCGAATAAAAATAACGATTTTGTTTTTAATGCCTACAGACTTAAGAGGGACTAAAAAACCTAACTAGCCTATGTATAGGGAGAACATTTATTTGTTTTTACATTTTTTCAGAAGACGGATGCCGACCTCAGGTCATCCCAGAATAGATAGAGAGGCAACTGAAGTGAACTAAACCAAGAGGAGATTAGAAGATGTCAATCATAATCAACCCAGGCATGGTTCTACCACAGGCTACATACTTCAGCTTGGGATAGATAAATACCGTCAGACTGACAATCTAGGCCCTAGGCTTTGGTGGTTATAATTATTATGATGTTGTAGTCTAGTCCCAAATAAAAGGGGCGTGTGTGCTACTCAACTGTGGGCCAAAACAGTGAGTTTTATTTAATACGAGCGTTAACCCGCGACTTCGTCTGCACAAATTATATACCAGATTTTAAGTCAGATCATAAGCTATCAAACAAAAAAAGTTTCATCAAAATCGGTTCAGTAGTTTTTGTGTGATACTCGTTCAAACAAACAAACAAACACACAAAAAAACAGACAGACAAAAAATCCAAAAATTGGTGAAATGGAATCAGGGACACCTAAAAACCATATCGTAACTTTTTTTTTGTTAATATCTTCAATGTACAGACAAACTTCCTGTTACAGTTTTATAATATATGATTCTTTATCATCATCCTATTGCCTTAGCCGCATTAATTTTGGATCAACGCAATTTATAATTTGCTTATAGATTATCTTTCATATTTTATACCTATTCACACATCCTAAGAAAATAACATTCCCAGTATTTTATTTTTTAAACCTTTTAATTTACTTTTTTAACTAAACGATTACAGAATGACAGACATAGAAACCTTTCTCATTGAAGTTAACAATTTGATGGTTTCTTAAACTGTCTACACTTAACAATAATCGGTCAAGTATGTGTTGCACCACGCATAGTGTAAGGTTCCGTAGTCATCGTTGTCCTGGCAGATGAACTTGACGATCTTCTAAGGGTTCGTTATCAGACAACGGAGCCCTAAAACATCATAAAACCTACACCTTTGTATCGAAACAATTTGTAAAACCCACGCACAAATTAAATAATTTACTTGAACTTCCGCCTACAGAAAATCACGGAATAATTCGACTTGTGTCTTGGATAAATGATATTAATAACTGCAGTTATTTTGATTTCCGAGCCTACGCAAATATCTTTGAAATTTGTGTTGATAGCTGGTACAGTAGTACAGGTTTATAAGTCTTACCGATGTACCTGCGCAGTCGACAAATTTTAATACCGCGCGAAATTATATTGACCAATCAGGATGCACCTTCAATTCGTTTACCCCTTGCCATTTTCGCTGCTATCTTTGCACTCTTTGACTAGGGGACTCGGTCCTGCTCTGCGCAACGATTGACGAGCGGAATTATTTTTCTGGTCGTTTTGTAGCATTAATAAACCATAATATTAAATAATTAAAAACACTATTTTTATGAAACTAAGTTATCCTTTACCTTCAAATTAGTTACTAGCTTTTACACGCGACTTGGCGTGAAATTAGAATAACGAAAAATCCTTTCGTAGCGCCACCCATACATCCTACGTAGAATTTATATTCCAAATTTAATGTTTCTTTCTTCAGCGGTTTAGTCTGTGCGTCTGTGTCAGTCAGACATGGACCTGTTTTAATATAAATACAGATAGATGGATTGAAATAGAAAGGTGAAAGTCTTCGTAGAACCTTACGTTTCTACATAATGCAGTGGTTAGTCCCTGCTGGCTTCCGCTAACTTTCTTTGCACCTTTGAACGGTAGGATTGTCATTATAAATAGCTTGCGGCAACCAGTAAGAACACAAGAATCCTGCATGCCCAAGAATTAATAAAATCTGAGGTTTGTTCACAGAAGTATAATATTATGGAATATGGAAGAGTAAACAATAAAGTAAACAGTACAATAAAGTTCGCAACTCACAGTGTTACAACAGTTCTTACTGCCAGTTGCACGTACGTTCATTAATGTTAATCCTCCATTAAATCTCTTGCTGTCACTTTTTGCCTTGTTGTATGTAGTAAAAGGTAGCAAGAGATTTAATGGAGGATTAACTTTAATGAACGTACGTGCAACTGGTAGTAAAAGTAACAATAGCGGTATTTAATCCCTTTACTACCTACACTAAAGTAATCATTTCGGTCAGTCACCGAACTAATACCAGAAGTTTAGTATTTCATTCTCTCAATTTTTGTATCATCCAACACGTTTCAAGGTTCAATCATGCACTGTTAGTAGATTAATTTGAGCTTCTCTCTTTTCAAACACAGATTAAAACAGATGCCATTGAATCTGACCCCTGTTTAGCATACGTTCATTACACTTTATATATCAATCTATTCAATGTCCATAGCTTTTGGAGTGCGTATCATCAACTCTTCATGGCACTTCGTGGCTGACAATCGCATTAGGATACGCCTCAAAACCTCGCTTCCACCGCGAATAGCCATCCTAAATAAACAATAACAAGAAGGGGGACACAGCTTTTAAACGATCTCCAACGGCTCAGCTGACAGATTAGCTCACCCCATTAACAAAATTAAATTCAACGTCCATCAAGTCTTTGAAGCCTTTTAAGAATTAACCACTAAGGTTCAGAATGCTCTGGGTTTTTAGTTGTTCGGTAGAAGTTTAATATGGTATGCAGATGGGTCCGTCTGATAGGTGCTTATAGAGTTTTTGACGAGACAAAGGGTGGTGGATGTGATTGGACCATGTGCTAATGTGTCCTGCGGGCGTAACTGATTTTTATCATGGGTTAATGTCGCCGATTTTTGGGGATACATCTGCAATTTTAGCGTTAATAGTTATTGGGGTTGTTAGAGACAGGATTTTGGATATCGCCTTTGCAAGTTTTTCCGAAAGGTATATTTCTAGAACTTCCCACTTCTGGATCTAACAATAGAGTAGGCGACGATAGCACAGAGTATCGTACAGAGTAACAGCTTCCTAGGAGCATGTCGATTATATTAGCCTATTCATGTAGGGCTGTCAAAAAGAATATAAATTTTTGTGAAGATGGTTCCCTATTTGTCAAACTGGCTAGAATTTTTGCACTGTTAGTGTAATTAAAAATATTATAAAAGAAAAAGAAAAAATAATAATAAAAGAAAAGATAAAAAGAGAAGAAAAAAGAAAAAAAAAGATTATAAGATTTTATGTGTGTCGGAGATCCAAATAAATAATTTTTCTTTCTTTCTTTCTATATAAACGGCCGTTTTAAGAAAACAAATACACAGTTTTGTTTAGTGAATAGCGGTGTAACTAAATGGCTCATCATGTTATTGTATTAAGATCTCTAGTTTAACGTGCTATCCTTGGAAGTACTAATGTAATAAATTATTGTATCAAACATAATTATAATTTATGGATAATTTTTTGTTTATAATTTTACGTTAATTTATGTAAATTAAGATTTAAGTGCATCAAGATTTTTTGTAACGCCACAGTAGATAAATTCTGAATGAATCAAAGATGACTCAAAATCAGACTCTGAATTTAAAACCTTACAGAACAAAATCTCTCCTAGTTAAGTTGTCGAGATCCTCGTGGGACGCAGCATATGCGTCCTGTTATAATTAGCGAACAATGTTTGGCTTTAGCAAATCCCTTTGGGGCGTAAATTAAGAGATTCAGCTCTACGGACGGCTTACGGATACATTTGCGTTAAAACCCGTACGGGACTTACGGGACAAATGCTGACGTTGTTTGTATGTATTTGTCCCGTATTTGCGTGTCCTCGTTACGGGTATTAAGGCCGCTGATTATTTATAGCCTTTTTTAGCTTAGCTGTTTTAGGTGAGATAATTAAAATGTATAATTTTTGTAGCATGTTTCTTGTTGCTCTTGGCCATCCGAAAACATATACAATACATCTATTCTAATCTTAAAATTGTGGCTCCATCTTAATGTTGATGATTTTGCCAATGTCTAGTTTGCATAGCAAAACTGCCTCCGTGGTCTAATGGTTAAAAGCTTTGGGCTCCTGACACTGAGATCGTGGGTTCAATTCCAAACTGGGACAGCTAGTGGTATGTCACTTTGTGCGTTTTTCCCCAGTTGGTCGGACATTGCAGGCTGAATAACTTGATTGTCTCAAAAGAAAGATGATTCCGTGCTGCAGATGGCACGTTAAGCCGTTGGTCCCGGCTACTATCTCTGATGGTAGTATAGAATAAAAAACCACCGAAAAACTCTGACACAGGGTTTGTTGCCCACACGATAAGAAGATCGCAAAAGTGGTTGACTGTTATAAATATATTTGGTGATGGAGACTATAAGAATTATATTGTTTTACGCACAAAACAGATACAATTGGAGCTTCGATGTAGGCCGGGGAGCAGGCAACCGATACGCGACCACCCAATAACAGACCCACAATTGGACTCCGAGACTACAACATCCACATTATTTACGTGGATGCTTGCGCGAGTTAGAAAAGAAATAAACGTATGCGCTTCAAAATGTTGAAACGTAAATTATGTGGGTAATATAAAAGTTTTACCTCATTAATGTAGTTCATTATTGTTATTTATTTTCTACTGTAATGTACTGACCTATGTTTTTCAATTCTCAATTCAAATGTGCGACACCTACATTTCATTTTAATTAGGTTAAAACTATTAACACGCTTGTAATAAATAATGCAGTTTTTCTAACAGTTTGCATGTTGCATTTGCGTTGTATTTTACAGAGTAATGAAATACAATTTTTATTAGTTTAAATTTTTTATTGCAAAATTTTAACTCTTTAAAATTTAAACTTTTTTTTATAAATACTTACTATTCTAATTTGATTACAATACATAAATTACATTTGGTTTTTGGATAGTTGATTCAGCAGATATTCGTAGACAACTGACTTTTGCCCGTGTCATAGAAAAATATAAAATGAAATAAACATATACAGGGTGAAATTGATATCATTAGCATCTGTTTAAACTAAGAGTCTACCCATCAAACTGAACAACTTTCACTATGGGAGCAATCAGATCGAAGCAAAAAAATAATCAGCAGTTCCATACATTTCAGTCGAGTAGGCATTTCAGTTTAGTATGGAGCAGCTGATTATTTTTTTGCTCCGATTGGCTTGCTCCCATAGTGAAAGTTGTTCAGTTTTATGGGTAGACTCTTGGTATAAAAGGATGCTAATGATATCAATTTCTCCCTGTATTTACATAGATTAGATGAACATGTAGCATAGTTGATCTTTTCAATAACCTTAAAGGGGTAGCAAAGATTCTGACAATCATGAAACATAAAGTTATACCGGGTGATTTTTTAAACACTTTTTCCAGGGTAGTTCAGACCAAAATGAACAACTTTTATTGTGGGAGCAAAGCTGGAATCGCTAAAAAAATATCGGTTTCCTACATTTGAGCCGAGTTGGCACTGCAGTTTAGTATGGAACAGCAGATTTAGATTATATTTACTATTTTAGTGTTGCTTAACTTACTTTTACTATGGGATGGGAATCCCATCGTAAAAGTTGTTAAGTTTCATGGTTTGAACCACCCGACCCCTGTAAATATGGAATGTGTTTACAAAATCAGCCAGTATGTATCTAATACGTATGTAAGAACAAAGAAAATAAATTGCATGCAATATTTATATTTATACATATTTTCAATACGTATATATAGCTTTGTAAGTGGTTTTAGATTTAGATTGGTCCCAACCTGAATAAATACATAAACAAACAATTTATATCTAATCTAAACCATTGTATAAAGTTAGTTATTTTACTAATTTATGTAGCCAAAGTTCGTACAATAATAAATAAATTTTTAATACCCTTGTCAAACCAACAAGATAAACACATTAGCAGTCTAACGAAAATACATTTTAATTAAAAACCTAAAAATCCTTTCCCCCAATTCCTCTCGAATCTCCATCGCCTCGTAAACTGTGAAATATTTGCTTTAGCTCCACTGTAGATTTATGGACATCCACATTTCGTACGGTAACGTTTACACACGGATAATCTTGTTTGAATATCATCTTGTGTGTCCACGCTTTATTTGCATATTTCTATTATTTTCCTATCTATTGCGACAAAATCAACATGATGTAGCCAAAATGGGTTATAGAGGATGAAAGTGACAATGAATTTCGCATACTGTGTGTTGGGATTACGGTTGGGGAAGTCAACGAATAGACTTCAGAATTTACATTGAAGAGCGACCTAAATTATTAAAATTGGTCCGATTTTGTTGGAATAATGTTCAAATTAAGCATCTATTGAAATTGGAAAGATTATTATGCGTTATTTTAAGAGGTTTAATCGTAGTTGTTTGTTTGAGTTTACTTTAAATCCGAAATAAAGCAATTTTTTTACGAAACTGTCAATAGATACACGATAAAAAAATCCATACAAAACGACACTATTTGAGTGTTTTCAGGGCTTTCGTTTGTCATAAAAACAAAACAAATCTACAAGAGAACTATTGTTGACTATAAATAAAATCGCTTGTTTTTCTTCATTTTTCAGTTGTTCGTCCTGCAGTTGGATTTTTTGAAATTTGTATGTGATATTCCAGTTTTTTTATTTATTTATTTAAATATGTGTCGCAATAACTTGCCTCCACCAACACGCAATGGGATAGCATTTTATACTCCCTCTCTTTTTCCATAATGAGCGAAGGCCTTTTCCCTGCAGTCAGTGCGATAATACAGTTCTAAAACAAACCCTAGTAGCACACAAGCTCTACAGTAGTTGCATAGAGATAATCGCTAATGTAACGGCTACTGTAGAGCTAATATGTGCTACTAGGGAAATAAATGACTTTGATTATAAGGCCAGATCAGAAAATTAAGGTAATTAGTAATTTGGGCTTCTCTCATTCAAGCTTTTATTTTTTGAATATGTTGTATCAGGTTTTGTTTTGCGCCGTATAATCCATCTAATCACTGCTTGATTGAGACAAAAGTTTTAAATCTGAAAATTTTTCAACACATTTATTATTGTTAATTCTAAAAGGATTCCAATTTAAAATCCTACATTCAAATTGCAACTCAATTCAGTTGGAGTAGAATTGGAAACTGCGTTGCACTTCATTATATTAGGTTCTGAAAAATTTTCAATGAACTCTTGTTTTAACGTAGTTCTGCAGTTCCGCAGAAAAAGTTACGGTCTGTTAAAATTTCCAAGTTAATAATTGGATTTCGACTCGCCCATTTTAAAAATTCAACTGGATTTAACAAGGAAATGACGAACGACAGCAGTCGAAGTTTTTAATTAATGTATCTTTTTTGTAAACAGAACACAGATTGTAAAATCTTTCGCGCGAACAAATAAAGGACAAGATGGCGATATGTTCATTAACATGGTTTGAATTCCTTCCAGTCCATTAGTCTGATATTTTAATTGTTTGTTGGCGTCTCGGCGTCCCTTCTGAAACTTTGCAGCTGCGATGCGCCTACCGCGTTGAGCTATTTACATGTCAATCCACCGAAGAAGTCCTCTAAAATTTCCCTTATATTACACGTAATAAGTACGAAAATCACTTAATTTACAGGATTTCGTTGTGGAACAAGATATGGAGACAAATTGCTTTTAAACTGATGACTCGTTTCCCTCATACACTGAATTTAAAACTTTAGACATAACAATGGTTTTCAAAATTAGAATGTGCAGCAATAACTGACTTGAATTGTTATTTATGGTTTTTGGTGATAGCTATTTCGGCAACCCACAATAGGGCTTGATTGAACATTGTGAAATATGTTTCGTTTTTAGTTTTAAAGCATATCGGTAAACAAACAAATACTTTACTTTAAGATATCCTCTAAATTGACGACTCATTATCATTAGCCTATTATTATATCATTGAATTCTACTATAGTGCAAGTATAGTGTCTTTGAACTTCAGTTAAAGAAAGAAAAAAATCATCTTTATTCACTTTGAAAATTACAAATCAAAATTTTGTTCTGTTATCAATGTTAGGAAAACAGTTTTCATAATGTTATTTGCATCTATTTGATACAACCTTGTGTTATTTAGTAAGTATGTCTCTGCAAAGTGAAGATGTAGGAAAATGTAGGTTACTAAAACACTTCGGTAGAAATAAGGATTCCTATATAATCATTAACAATACTCTAATGTTTCGCCAGGGGGCAGGACAAAGATGACAAACACAAATTATTTATTCATGGCTTCCAATCTTTTACAACATCGAGTATATCGTAAGCCATAATTCACTATATCTAATCACATATAAACCCACAACAATTTCACAGTGATTGTCTGCACCCCGGATTTAAGTATCATCTTATAAATCATATTCAAATGATAATTCAATAACTATGATTGTGACCCTTTGTGGGGTCGAGATAAAAACTGGATAATAATAAGGCAACGGCCTCACTATTGGATTCAACCGCCATCGGCCGCGTTTAATGTCGCTATAGTGGGCCGGTATCTCAATGACTAAAGGTTCTAGGTTGGAATCGCGGTTTGGTGACTTCTTTTTTACGGTTCTTGTTCAAACTAGTTCACAGTAAACTCCTTCCTTCCTTGAAACTTTAGTTTAGAGTGATGCGTTTGTGTTATTTATTATTATTTTAAGACTCGACTATAGACTCGTAAGTATCTACTTTAAATGGGAAACAAGGAAATCTGCGAGCTATTTATTTATTCATTACCTACTGACAGCCAAAGGTACATCTGCGTCAGTAAAATTAAACACTAATTACGGAAACAGTATAATAATTATATCACTAGACGAAAACGCCAATATTGTAAACCACGCTCGGATTACTTGTATTTGCATTTTTAATATAAAACAATCTTTATTTACAAGGTACCTTTTTGTACTTATTTATTTACCAGATACATAAATTAACACGATTTAATTAAATTAAATATATGTTATATGATTATTTTATTTTATTTTATTTTCACATAAACCAAAAAGATTTCGAACCTAGGTTTACCGAAAGAAGATGTCACACTTTGTCATTGGTCGCTTCTAAAATCGACACGCGACGTTATCGGCTACTTCTACTTGCGGTGTGTAAGACCAACGCCTAACGAGAATAAGCATAAAATTATTCTACAACGGCTCGCGTGGGACAGCTTATTTTAGTTAAATAATGTATGCCTAGATAAGAGTAGAAAAAGAGATTAGCGACTGAATCTAATAGAAGTTATTTATGTGGTTCTTCTTATCGCCAAATGCTCAGTCACGTGGCATTTTATTTAATAAAAACAATTTATATTTGATTATGGAACATTAGAAACTATAATGTGGTTTTTATTTTAAGATTGGGAAGGCACACGCCTTTTATTAAATTTAAATCTAAACACAATTTTATAAATAAAATTATGGTCGGTAGAGACTCGAGATAATGCATCTAAAAGCTTGTTTGTTTTTTATTGTCAATAGTTTTTTTTTATTTTGTAGTTCCACCGACAATAACAGGCCCTGACTTTTGTACACTGTTTTACAAATAACCAATGAAGTTTTACAAATAGACGCGTCATACGCCAACACCGCTGCACTTTTAAAAAGGCGCCGGCGTGATACAGTGACGTGTAGCCCGTACAATAGACGGCGCGTTACTATGTACTGTGCACCTTACTTTTTTATAACAATTTTGGAGCGCGGGCAACGCATCTACATATAAAAATATCTTATCAAATTAAGACATCTATTACAAAAATAATAATAATTTAAGACGCGTACCTAATATATCTTCAGAACTTCAGAACAAAAGAGTTGTTGAGTATTACCGTCACTATTACGTTGTAACAGCTGGTATTTGCTAAGCTCTTTGGTCGGACATTCCGGTTTCGTACATTCACTGGTTTTGAGTGTTCACAGAATTTATGTTTGTGTCTCATAATAATTAAACAAAAGACAACAGCACTAGTAGCAAACACATCTAAGCAATCGCAATGTTGGTCAGGCCAATAAAACAAAAGACGACAGTACCATAAGCGAGGATCAAGGTGCGTCGCCAGTCAAAAAAACAAGTGTCGGCAGCAAGCATAAATGAAGGTAATGAAGGTGCAACGATAGTCGATAAAAGAAAAGACATCTAAAATTTAGAGGTGCAAAAACATTCGATACTACAAAACGTGGCAGTACCAGCAGTGAGGATATGAAGGAATGTTACAAGTCAGTTAAAGCAGAAGACGAGGTGAGCAAAACACTAGCACAATAAGTATCGGCTAGAGCAGACAAGGCATTGACGAATATCGACGGAACCTCTATAACCATTCTCGGGGATAAAATCGTGAGCGCATGTAATATCCAATATAATGTTGGTAAAACTGCCGTTCTAGTATGGTTTCTCTACTGGCGCGCTTTTTTGACAAACGACAAGCGCGACTTTAGATCTCTGAAAAGCGGCACTGGAAAAAGTATCTTTTATAAAAATTGAAGTCGCTTAGAGGAACCATACGAGAGGATCTGGAATCTACAGCATTGAAATATATGCTCATTTTATGCTAAATTATATTCTAAATTATATGCATCCCGTTCACTAACTATACTAAGATTAGTTTAAACTATTACAGGAACCCTATTGAATGAATAAGTAATTTTTTATCATGTTATATCTACCTATTTTACACATTTATGCATACTTATTTTTGTCATTGGATGATTAAGGTATTGATAAACAATGAAGTCACATATTTGTTGGAATCGTCAAAAAGAAATCTAGGTTTATCAAAGCCTTACGACCGACCGACTATGTAATTCAGGAAATTCATCCGCCAAGCGCTGTCCAACAAACATATTTGACTACTAAAACAAATACAAACTGGAATACAGCATTATGAAGCTTTTGTTAGTTATATTTAGTTACAGTGTACACAAGTAACCCATCAACTTGGCTCTCGGGTTACGCTTAAGTGACTTGTCGACCACCGCAGAATATTCCATTATAATATTTTCTTTGCTAATCGTTTGTGGACACGAAATTAATATCATATTCCAATAGGATTGTCTCAAAAACTTTACCAATTTTGAAATTTGAATTCGGGTTGTAAGCGTTTGGAAATACTGACGCAGGCAGGGCATTCCACTTCTTGGCTGTGCGCATTATAAAAGATTCGGAAAGGCGCCTAGTGCGAATATGTGGGATGTCAACCAAGTAGGGGTTGATATCCCGCGGTGATCTATTCCCAATAGGGAGTTTTAGTTTTAGTTCAGATTTTAAGTCAGATCATATATTAGCTATCAAACAAAAAAAAGTTTCATCAAAATCGGTTCAGCAGTTTTTGCGTCATGCTCGTTTAAACAAACAAACACACAAACAAACAGACAGACAAAAAATCCAAAAATTACTGAACCGATTTTGATGAAACGATTTTTTTGTTTGTTATGATCTGACTTAAAATCTGGTATATAATTAGTGCGGATGAAGTCACGGGTTAACTCTAGTTATAAATATTTTTCTGTTTCTTACGACTTACGTCTTTACGTCTATGGTAGGTATGTATTATTAATTATTATCGACATCGATATCAATTTAATTTGGAAGCAAAGCATTTTACTGAGTTGGGAGACTTTTTTGTCCTTATGGAACCGCCTCGGTGTCTGTCCGTCCGTCCGTGTATCACAAACGCTTTTCTAAGCTGAAACATTTTTTTTTTTTCGCTCACTGTTTTAACTTGCTACATAAAAGTATCATTGTTTTTTTTCTACCGGTTCCATCCCACTGATGGGAAAGGCAAAACACAGACAGGTCATTTATTCATCTCGTAGAAAACTACGTTGAAGAACGTCCAAAGTCTTATTAATTTTAAACTTTTCCTATCAACTAACTTATGTTTTGAAGCTCAAAAACGTTTTCATCTAAAATATTTCTGAGTTCAAATTCAAATAGATTGGGAGAACTCAGTTTAAAACTTAGCAAGAAATGTTTTGAAATCATTTTAAATCAAAACAGATAGCATTTTAAGTTTGTCTTTTAACTTCTAAGACTTTCTTATAATTCAAAAATACTCAAATGAAATTTAAAAAAAAGAATATTAAAATGCTTCATAAATTACTTTTTCACCCCTCCGGACGGAAAGCGTGAACTTTCGCCTCGCTCTGCTAAACGAAATTGCCGCTTTCCACCTCCGTCGAGGAGAAAAACAGTATACTAACCTCGGGCAGTACCTAAGTAAGAAAGCCTCAGATAACATGTTTATGAGATCTGAGACCTTTCTTACTTTCCTGCCCTCGGCGTGTAATCTACTATTCAAATAGTTTTAACTTTGCAAATATTTTTATCTCACGAAAATGTCTACCAATGCTGTAGTGCTTACATCGTCCTGTATTTGGAACACTTACCTATTTATATTTTCGGTAGTTACATAAAACATCCCCGTTTTAATTATTCTGTGTTAATTGAATACTATCCATTAGCAACATGACCTAATAAATAAATGATAGATATGGAAAAAAGTACTTCAACATAATAGTAAAAACAAATCTTCTGAAATTCCATTTCCAATCAAATTACTAATTTACCATTTCATATGCCTAACTAAACATAAAATGATACCGTAAAAAGAAGAATTCAACAAAATTATCCTACCCAGTTCACTCTCAAGCAATAGCATGGGATGGGGACGCAATCCCATCTCATTACTGTGGTCTACACTAATGATTCTCAAACCGTCTGACCATTATTCCTATTCTTAGAACATTTACTACCAATGAATGAAAAACATCAACATGTTTTCTTAAGTTTTTAAGTGTTGCACAGGAAAGATGTGCATCCTTTAAAAACTACCCCAAGAAACCGAAATTTTTTTCATAAATCTTCGCACAGATGTAAATAAAAGTAAAAGGAGATTTAGCTATGTATTTTTTTCATTCATATAAAAATGTTACAGTTTTTGAAAACAATCGTATTTGGCCGTGATGCTCAGCAGTGAAGATAATGAAGAAGACAACAATGTTTTTTCACAACTGACATAATGAATGACATTACAGGAAGTAGTATGTGAGACTGGTTTAAGGTAAATCTGAATATTTATACACACATATTATAATGTACCTAATAAGTGTGTGATTAATCAGTCAGGTCGACGCGAAAGCGTACACAAAAGTCAATTTTGACAAAATTTTAGAATTTCCTTTATAATCCGTTAAGTGTTACTGTTATATCACTGTTATCAAGCCTGTCGCCTATAATTTGAAACACCTTTGCCCATTTCCCCAATCGAAATTTACAACTTGCAATAAGACAAAGCTCATTCACAGATCACGGTGAAAGAATATTATTTAATTCTTTTTACCTTTAAGTAGCTTTTGTTTTTTTTTCTGTTTGTTTTTTTTTTCTATCCGTTGTTCTATTATATTGTATTCCATTAAAAATATATGTTATATTATTTAATAGCATTGAAATAATATAAAAGCTGCAGTTTTATCAGCGCAGTTAAGTGGAACAATCAAGCCCAGTTTAAGAATCACTAGAATCACTGACTCGCTGCCAACAATTCAAGAGACATTTTTTCAATTATCCCATGCCACCGCGAATGCAATCAGATTTTCTTTTATTTATGTACACTGTAATTTTAATATTTCCTTTATTTTTATAATGGTGCGTCTCAGAATCTGACATTGCGAAGTGATATGTGAGGGAAATACAAGCTGGTTTTTCTGTTTTAGGAAGGATATGGTAGGTATATCTGAATTCTGTTATCTACGTTATTTTTGCTGCTGTTCAAGTGTAATGCAGAAATAGTATACCAAGTCAAACTCAAAGTCTTTTATTAAGGCAAGCGATTTGGTCGTATAGTCCACCATTTATATGACTATTGAGATTTATTTATAGTATATTTCAGTAATTTTTGTCGTTTTTGTACCGTACCGAATTGTTTGTCGAGTATGTTAACGTTCGGTAGACCTACCAGGGCGCTTCGCCGTCACTGGTGTGGTCCCCCCATAGTCCGCAGTAATAAGCAGTCGATGCTCCCTGAGCAATGCTGTATTGTCAATTCGAATAAAAAAAAAAAAAAAAAAAAACGTATCCCGTAGAAGCACATAGATTAAAAAAATGTTAGGTAGTATTTTTATATAAAAATACTACCTACGTTTTGTCCTTTGTACCTTAAACAGTTTTTAAAACGTGTTATCATATAATTGGCGCTGTAAAATGTAAATGTGTATTAGAAATTAGGTAGTTTGATGTTTGATAACCAATAAAGATAAATTAAATTAAGATTAGTAGGTTACTGATGATTTTCGTTTCTTCTTTTCGGATCGCCACTTAGTTACTGTTCACTATAATACTGATATGATAAATCTTGCTTAAGGTGGTTGCAGAAGGGCCAATTTTATACTTCTTATAGTTTTAATTATTTTTGAAAATAAAGGAATGTTTCCTTTCAGAAAAAGCGATCTTAAATATTAAGGGTACTTTCCCTCCAACCACGGCCTTTTTTTCTACTCTGTATATTCGCGTTTAGGAATTTTATAACAGAACCTGACACAAGCGTTTTGCACCCTTTGAATTGCTTATGCCGTATTAGCGTGAATTCTAGGCCCATACACTACGCTGCAATATGTGAAAGGAGACAGTACCAATGAGTCAGTCAGCATGGCTCGCAACTCTTCAGATAAGTAGTTCCTATTGCCGTACAAAACTTTTAGCTTATAGAATACGGATCTTATCTTCTCGTTAATATGCTTGATATATCTCAATTCACCATCCAGTACCAGGCCCAAATTCTTTGCCTCCTCCACCATAGGAATAGTAATGCTATTCATAGATACTTTCAGGATGTTTTGACATTTCTTTTGGATTTCTCCTGTTATTGTTTATAATTATAATGTTGAAAGTATGCTGCCTTTTCCCTCTCTATAGTTAACGTAACATAGTTTTTTAATGTTCGATAATATTCCCTTTTTTATTCGGTCTTGATCTTTTGCGCCTGAACCAATGCCTCATTTCGAAGTGACATCATGTATTTCACCATGTCTGTAATCCAAGGTTAAGGTTAATCTTTTACTACTAGCTGACGCACCGGAGCATGTTTATTAAATAAATTTAAGAAAAGATCATTAAACCTTTCCACCATGACATTGACATCCTCCATACTCATAATATCCTCCCATGGCGTAGACTTTAAGTCATGCAAAAAAAAAAATCTTCGTTAATGCTGGTTAGCGATCTACTAGTAATATGCTGCTTTACCGGCTTCGGACTTTTTATTTTAAATTCCGCTAGTACTAAACCGTGATCACTTAAACTTCTATTATAGAAAACGGAAAATCTACTAAACTTGTTTCGAAAGATTGCTTCAGTATAGTTTTTAGTAGTAGTAATAATTATACAAGTATAATTTTTCACGTAAAGATCAAAATATTTGTAACATAAACAACAATTTAATAGAATATAACTACCATCTAGTGATAATATTCACAAACTAAATCAATCATCACGTAACAGCGTAGAACATAATCCCGGATAATCCAACTATTAATCAAGCACTGGCGACATCTAGCGAGCGTTCGAAATTGGCGTTCGAAGTTCGAATATAAAACACGCACCGCCTTACAATTTATGGTCAACCAGCTTGAACAGAGAAACATTATAGAAACGACAATCACGACGATTACATACCAAGCTCCTACGCAATCATAATGTTAACTTTATTTATCTTAATCACGAGTAAATTATAATATAAATAATATTTTTCAGGTTTACAAAAGAGTCGATACTGAAGAAAACAGTTTAAACGGACGCAGACATGAAAAACAGAGCAGAGGTTAAGCAGGCACTTCACTCTCGCGAGAATTCTCGGCGAGAACTTTCAAGGAAAATTATTAAGGCTAATGCATGGCGGCGCGATAAAGCGCTGTCGCGCCCTATCTCTCTTTCTTTTTGCACGCGAACGAACGAGTTAGCAGGCGCGATAAAACGTTTATCGAGGCGCCATGCCACGGGCGTTGGCACTACATTCTCGCCGAGAACGGACGAGAACGAGAGTGTGGATGCCGTTCATTGTTCTCACGGCATCGTGAGCCATAGTAATTTTCCTTTGGAAGTTCTCGCCGAGAAGATCTCGAGAGAGTGAATTCATTTTGTACAAAATTAATTCATCAAATAAAAGCTCTCGAGTTCTCGAGTGGCAACCGCGTACCGGAAAGCGCAAAGTGGGTAGCCACAAGGTGGACGTCCTGGCGATAGTGGCAAGAACCATTTCCCGTCGGAAGAGGGCAGCACAGGACCGTTCGTTGTGGCGATCCTTGGGGACACCTATGTCTAGCAGTGGACGTCGATCGGCTGAGATGATTATGATGATGACATTAAAGCTCGCTGAAAATAAAGATTTTACAACCATCATGATAACTTTTGTATTTCATGAGAAATTTTGGGCATGTCTACACGTTTGTGTGCACTGTGGTCGGCCATAAGGCACAGTAAATCAGGCGAGCTATCGTGTCTTGTAACTATTCATAATTACCGATATTGACTTCTTTGTGCTTCCTACCATGCAAATGTCCGATGTATTTATAGATGGTGGTAAGAATGTGTTCGTTGTTTATATTTGTAATCTGAGTTGGCGTGACACATTTAAGTTAACACTCTGTATAGTTGTCACCCTGCAGAGTAGTAACACTGAACAGATATCACTAGAAATGTGGGATACAAAATACCGAACACACGTATTTATTTATTGTTTTACTCTTTTTGCTCTGTCTTTGTCTATAAAATAAATGTAAACTAACTAACTAACTTTGATCAGCAAAGGTTTTTTCTGGTACTGATTATGCTACAGTACTTGCTATAATTTTTAGTGAAAGTACAACCTAAGAGCTATAATATTCAGATATGCAAGTCAGGTGTAACAAAACATGCTAGTAATATTTAAAAAGGGGTGATTTTGAGTTTAAACATTTGGTCTACACTTTAGACCACAAAACTGAAACACTTCAAACCCGCAACAGAGACAGTTCTAAAGTGTTCATCTGTCTGTCCTACCGATAGAGGACTGTTACGGGCACACAATATGCGTTACTATGCCGGATTGGCTGAAAAAATATAAATGAACAAAAAAATAATTATGTGAGCACATACCACAGATCACAAACAATAAAGGGAGATGTGAAAAGGGGGCGGGGCCAGTGTCGCAGCAATATGCGCAAAACCGGAACACATTGCTCGCGACAGTAAGGATTCAATATACCTATTACGAGGCTGAAAGCCAGTCGAGATATTATGTGTAAATAGTTTACAATGCTTGCGTAGTACTAAAGATTATTCGAACGTTGAGTTCTGATACCGCAATGGATAATAAGCTCATTCAAGCTAACAAAATACTTACTATCGCGTGGTACTGGTGGTAATGCGACACAAGGTTTCGTACTCAGCGCGTTGGTTGGCATCACAAGCTGTTTCATATATTTCCGTCAGTTTGATGAAACAGCTCTTATAGTTTAGTTTTTTTTTTCGATGTTGGCTCCGTAGCTAAGGTTGTTCAGTTTTAGGTCTATATCATCTACACTATAGTATAAACTCTAAACCCCTTTAAATTATTACTAGTATGTTTTCGAAGAGAAACTTTTTGTGGGAGGGCTTTGAAATTCGGATCCGCAACCGTTAAAGTTCGTAATTTAAATTTAACAGCTGCTTTAGTTTCACTTCGGCCGGGCGTCCCGTGACGGCTATCTTTTTTTTACACTCTAAATAAAAGATATCAGATTAAAAGGTTGATGTAGTGTCGTATCAAGAACTCACTTGAAACACACTGAACTGACTTTGAAGACTATTATAGCTATGTTTGTACCATATTCTAGAAAATAAATTATTCTATTCTATTCTATTCTATTCAAAACACTGTCGAAAAAGAATAATCCACCGACAAGAGCGTAACTCTTATAATATCAAATCAAATCAAATCAAATATACTTTATTTTACACCAAAAACATAAACAGTAAAATACAGAAATAAAATACAAGAGGCACAAAATAAGGCGGTCTTATCGCTAAGAAGCGATTTCTTCCAGACAACCTTTACCTTATAATATATGATGATAACGATAATTTCAGAATATATCTCTAGTATTTTAAAAGTTAAGTGTACAAAGCACAGTGCACGTAGCAGGAAACGCACGGGGATACAACTCGCACTCGTGTTTTACGATAACTTGTAATTAATGTTGTTGCATAGTGCTTTACAGTCGAGAAGTTTGTCGGCTGCGAGCATCCGACTAAATTATGGGCCGACTTTGTCGCCTGCGAGAAATTCACTCATAAATTATACGAAAAATGTGTTGACTAATTAGATGCTACGTACAGGTATTATTAAACAGAAATCGACGGCGATGTGTCAGGATCTCCTATCTTCAAAAACATGATTTTGCAGGGGGTGAAAAAAACGTAATAATCTAATCTAAATTCTAAACTATTATGAAACTGTAACCAGGAAGTTTGTCTATACATTGAAGATATTAACAAAAAAAAAGTTACAATATGGTTTTTAGGTATCCCTGATTCCATATCACCAATTATTGGATTTTTTGTCTGTCTGTTTGTTTGTTTGTGTGTTCGTTTGAACGAGCATCAGGCAAAAACTGCTGAACCGATTTTGATGAAACTTTTTTTGTTTGGTAGCTTATTATCTGACTTAAAATATGGTATATAATTTGTGAGGACAAAGTCGCGGGTTAACGCTCGGATTTTCTAAAATTACTAACTTGAAAATCTTTTAAGCGCATTTGGTGCTAATGTTCACTAAATATCAAAAACCTCAGGTTGCATTTTAATGGAACGTGTAGTATTAGATAATCCAGAACCGTGTAGTAAAGAAAATCGGGTCGTTCTGCGTTAAAATACTGAAAAACGCCGAAATGTAATATTTTCTAAAATTACTAACTTGAAAATCTTTTAAGCGCATTTGGGGCTAATGCTCACTAAATATAAAAAAATCTTACGTTGTATTTTAATGGAGCGTGTAGTCTTAGATAACCCAGAACCGTGTAGTAAAGAAAACCGGGTCGTTCTGCGTTAAAATACTGAAAAACGCCAAAATGTAAGTTAGGAGGTCCTGACACTTCGCCGTCGAAATACTTTCAAACATTATTGATTATTAACATGTTACAGCAGCGTGGTAGGTATTTGAATTCAATTTTTGAAATGTTTTTAGTCGGACGGGACTAGAACCCGAAACCTGCTAAATTCGGGCTGTGCTTTTGTCCAATTCGCCAATACGTCCAATTTGTCCACGGAATTTATGCAATATACATACAGGGTGCAACAAAACACCCTAATATTTAAAGGGGTTGGTTAAACCATTGAACTGAACAACTTTCATTGTAGGTAAGTAATAATTATGGAGAAATCGTGAGGAAACTTGCATGCTTCAATTTAGAGGCATGTATTGTACCCACTGTCCATTACTGGTAGCGACGGGCTCACTCCCCGTCACACTGGACAGAATTTCGGTACAAGTGAAACGTAGATGTTCTGAGGTTATAGAATACTACCTCCTCGGGGAATATAGTCGTGAGCATATGCTATGTTATGAAGACAGCCATTTAGATTGCAGATTCAAGTACCATCCCAGACTAAATTTTCAAGCTTCAATATAATCTTTGACTACCCCCTCGGGGAATATAGTCGTATGCATATGCTTATGCTTTAATATAATTTAAGATGTGTAACCAATACTGTTTCATTGGTTTTATTCCAGCTCAATCTAGTAAATAAAATAACGTTAAATTAATTTTTGGGTAGATTTAATTTTTTTTTTGCTAAACACACACCTAAGCAAGATGTCAACAGAACCAAGCATCATCACAAATTATGTCTTTCGATCTTAGTAAAAGTAAAAATAAAAACAGGCCACTTGTAATTAAAACCATAACAACTATAAATTAATATCTTTCACAACATTCTCATAACTTTTAACACGTGTTATTGAACAAGTGGGCCACTAACCAGCTGCCAAACAGATGCGATAGCTATTATAACAGCGAAACAAACAATGCCAAATATTACTTAAATAACATCCTTATGAAGTCCACTGGAACGCATCCAAAACTGTTCATTTCTGCTTGGTTTTGTTCTTTTAATTTTATAGACATGAAACATATTACCTACCTAAATATTGTTTCTAGTCATTATCACGGCCTATACAACGTTTTAATGAATAAGCATAAATACATATGCTCATACACCCCAACCGATTTATAACAAAATAATTAGATTGAAACAATAATTTCATTATACGATATATTTGTTTGATACTTAAAATTAAAAGTTATTCGCATTTTAAATTTTGAGGCAAAAATGATTTGTTATCATTTCAGCAATGAATGAAAGTGCTAACGTACTCATGGATACATTTTAAGAAGCTTGTTATGGTAGTGAGTAGGGTGAGTGTGCCCGTGCGGTGGGTTGATATCGGGTTCAGTAAATGTTAAATTTTACAAACAAATTATTAAAAATTTTGAAAAAAATTACATATGTTAGAACCATGATGATTCGATTCTGCTCTCGATTCTGAACAAACTACTTTCGAGTTTTGCGTTAATTCATTAACACGTTGTATAAGATCTAACAAAATTAGCTAAAACTATTTTAAGGGGATGATCAGACAATCGAACAGAACAACTTTATCTATGGGACCAATATAGAAATCGCGAAAAAAAAATCTGCTATCTTAAACATTTCGGTCGAGTTATGTTTACAGTTTTGTATGGGACAGTTGTTTTTTTTTCGCTATTTCGATGCGATGTTGGTCTCATAGGGAAAGGTGTTCACTTTGATGGTCTGGTCATCCCCTTAAAATAGTTTCAGCTAATTTTGTTAGACCTTATATACGTTCCACTGCAGGGCCCAGGCTTATCCTCGGGGAGGTTGTATATGGGCGTTAATCCACCATACGTGCACAATGCGGTTTGTTAGACATCACATACGAATCGGAATTTCTTCTTCAGCATTCGCAGGTTTCCTCACGATGTATTCCTTCACCGTTTGAGAGTAGTCGGGTCTTGTTTCTAATATCTGGTGTTTTTAAATGAAATATTTTATTGACTAGCTGTGCTCGCGGTTTCGTACGCTACTTCAAACCACAGAATTTATTTATTTCTTATTAGCCGAACAGTCTACTGTTAGAACTAACACCGGTTAATATCTTACAGATTCAACCCATGAAAACTACATCAAAATCAGTCCAGCAGTTTTACAAGAATACATATATAGAGGATACTATATAAATATTATTTAGGCGTACGGCAGACATAAATTAAAAGGTTGTCATTTTAGGACTCTATTAGTATAGTCTGGAGATGGAGACTATTTTTTTTATATTAAATGTACTTACATACACAATTTACTATTTTATTATACGTACAGGTTAAGCTAATTTATATCAGATGATCAGATAAACTGGAGGAGAAAACTTTTTGAATTGCATTTTGTCTATCTTTATCTGAAGTGCTATTTTTGAATGCGAATACACAAACTTCATACTTTTCTACTGCTGATTGCGAACGTATGACTATCAAAAATGGCACTCCAGTACCATAATAATTATTATTCTTATGCCTGTACGAGTTTACGAGTACCTAGGTGGTTACTTCCAACTTTAAATAATAAATACTTAGTTTATTTTGTGCACGCAGATTAAAATACAATAGCAGGAGCTGCAGTAAATAGTGACGGTACATTATTATCTGAATCTCCTTTATTCAGGTAATCGCAGCGTGGGTAGGTTGTTGGTGGTGGACCGACGGTGGACCGACGACCTGGTGAAGGCGGCGGGAACCCGTTGGATGAGGGCAGCGCAGGACCGGTTGTTATAGCGATCCTTGGGGAAGGTCTATGTCCAGCAGTAGACATCCATCAGCTGAGATAATGATGATGATATTATAGTAGGATAATGGGAGGATGGCCGGAATCGTGTTGTTTTACTATAACGTACTTATCTAGTTCGTAAGTAAAATTGAATACTAACGGAAACCGCAGAAAGACTACACTCGTCACATACAAACCCTCGTAGTTGTTTATATATGTGTACTGCATTACATTTTAGTATTCTTGGTAATAAATAAAAAAAAAAATTTTCAGGTCTAGTAGACCACCCAATGTCAATGACACCTCCTTAGATCTAAACCCGACTAACAATAAGAATTTATTAAACAATGGCAGATATATATGACGAGATTCTTAATAACCACTATCTAGATCTAAGTTCCTGTTTATAACTTGTTCGGAACATGTTTTTATGACCATTTATCTTAGTAGATGACGACAACCTACCGTAGAAAATTGGCAATTTATATACTTTGCTTTTTAACAATAAATTTGGAAGTATCTACGCATTTGTCTATAATCACCCACGCACAATCTGAGATAGCTTAATGATACTTAATAATCGTAGCTTAATATGGAATTATTGTGTTTACGTTATTAAATAATGTAAAAAATGGATATTGAAGATTATAAATTGATATGTAAACGTCTTTATGGATGGTAGGAAAATATTTCGGTTAACTTCAAAGTTTTGATTCGTAATTCTACGCCCACTAAAAGAAGTAGTCGCCCTTTCTTCACAATACAATGTTAACCATTTAACCATGATACAAAAAGTTGTCTGCTGATTGTTGATGTTTGATTAATAAAGATGATAGAAAATTAGTCCCTGGTCTAGTCTATCAAGTAAATTTACTGTCGTGTCGTATCAGATGGTTCAAAAATTACATTATAATTTCAGATTTTAGTTTCAGTCTTAACATTTGTTTTTCGGAGTCTCTACATAAGACTATAGTCGCTAAAAGTATGGTAGTTAAATTGCCATAAGGTACGATAGTAAGATCAACACATATGTATTTTTATTATTAAATCAGTTAAAATTGTTTAAAATGACCTTAGTGGAAAATTTATTTTGTTGTGGAGAAGGAATCATCATCCACACCCTGAATCCTCCCACTGATGGGTATATGCCTCCATTTGTCTATGCCACCCTCCTCTATCCTGAGCATCTAACATCCACGAAGCTCCCGCGACTCTCTATTTAGAAGGAATCGACACTTTAATGTAAGCCTATAAAAAAAAGAAATAACATTTGCAAAATGCTATTTATTATTAAAAAAAACGGCCAAAGGCGAGTCGGACTCGCGCACGGAGGGTTCCGTACCATCATACAACATTATAAAAAGCTCTCACGTGGCGACCACGTACCGGAAAGCGCAGCGTGGTAGGCCCGGTGACACGGTGGACCGACGACCTGGTGAAGGCGGCGGGAGCCCTTTGTATGAGGGCAGCGCAGGACCGGTCGTTATGGCGATCCTTGCGGGAGACCTATGTCCAGCAGGGGATGTTCATCCGCTGTGATGATGATGATACAACATTATTAAAAAGAAATGTTTTTTTCGAGATTCTCATCGCAAGCCCGACACACACTTGACCAGTTTTTTTTTTTTACCTTAGCTTAGAGAATGAATAATAATGAAGAATAATATAATCACATCAAGTTTGAACGCTTGCATGTATTGCCGTTTTGACGATAGAGAAAAAACAAAAATCCTTAACAAAAAAGCGTTTCTTGTCCATACAAGACCCCTCATAAATTTTATACTTTTTGTTTTTATATTATTTGTCGTCATATTCAATAAACAGGACGGGTCCTTCTTAATATGCTGACACTTTTTTAAGGGGAACTTTCTCCATGGGACCAACATCAAAATCGCGAAAAAAAAATCAGCTGTCCCATACATTTGGCTCAAGTAGGTTTGCAGTCTTGTGTGGAACAGTAGATTTTTTTTTCATGATTTCGATTACAATTTCATCCGGCTACCAATTACGGTTCAGAAGATTCAGCCCTCTGAAACTAGGCCGGACAGAAGGACGGACAGCTTAGGCTTATGAATAGGGTCCCGCGTTCACCCTTTGGGTACGGAACCCTAAAAACTAGTTTCAAAGTAGGTAGTTAAATTGTATTTAGGAGGTTAATGGTCCGTTATTTGTTACCATTATGAACACTGTTCCACGTTTTTCCTTTTTTATTAGCATCACGCCCAAAATCCTATTTACCTTGGTATTATGCTAAGAGGATTATGGAATATTTATGGAGAGTAATTCTTCCGTTTTGTTATTATTTTGTAACGTCATAATTTATTTTGGCTGCGAAAAATTTTATTTAGATTCATACTGACTTAAAAAGTTCGATAATTAGTCTGTCTTTGGGTGTTTTTATGACACAAATTGGAAAATTTTTTATTTTAATTCGGTTTAAAAAGAGGCACTTATTTTATATGTCGGTTTAGTATTGGTTAGATAACCCGCCACTGTGACAGTTTTAGGGTTAATTCACACTGAATGAGCAGCGGCGAGCAGCGGTGTATACTATTTACCATCGAAAATATTCCTCCGGGCGCCGCTGCTCTTTAAGTGTGAATTGATCCTTAGTGGAATTTCATTCCGAGGCTCCGAGCGCGTCTGTTCTTCGGAAGGCAGGTTAAGCAGTTGGTTCTAAATAGTTTTGTTAGATGAGAGTGTGTATTCGGTAAGTCAGGTCAAAAGTCTATTGAGGCAGCCTAATATTTTGACAAGAAGTCCAATACCGTTTATTCGTTCGTCGTCTTGTACGATGTAGATGAGGAAGATTATACCACAGTATTCTACCAGCTTTACTAGCAGTAGTGTTATAACTGCTTGCTTAAGAGCAAAAAAGAATTAAGTAACAAAACTTCTTTTTTCTCGAAAGAACATTAATCAAAGCGAGCCAAGATTGATATCTTTAAACTCATAAAAGCTTATGAAGTTGATATAAAAACAGCGAATGAGAGTGCAAATATTTGTAGTAATTAACGAAGAAAAAAAAGGTGCTAAAACTTTTCGCGCCTCGTCTCGTGATTAATGCCATCTCATTTTGGATTCTATAAGTCGAGTAACTTTATCATTCCATATCAAATAAATCTGCAAGGGTGGCGCGGTAGAAATTTTAATGATTCCACACCGTCCGTGTTGGACTTCGATGAAAAAAGACGCAACTGTAAGTTACACGGTTTAGTACGATTATTTAAACTGAATGGTCAGCTAAAAGATGGATGGTTTGCGAGAAAGATGATATTATGTGTAAGAATGGAGTGAGTGCTGAAATGACAGCTAAGAGAGATGAATGGAAGAGGATGACATATTGTGGCAACCCCAAATATATAGTTTTGACAGTCTAGATTTCCTTCACTGTAAGGTAACATTTTAGAAAACCTATTACCTTCCTATTATTTTCAGAACAGGAACACTTTAAAACTGAACTGTTGTTTTACTAGCTATTCTAATTGCCAATAATACCAACATACAGTATGGACAAATGGACCGTGGAAATAGTTAAAAATTGAATTTCATGCCTGTTATTATAGACTAAGAGATAAGTGTACTTTTTGCAACCATCAGCTGCAAGGCTGATTCAGTGTTTATGTGGTGTAGAGCATCTCTGTGATGCAGATGGACCAGGTCTGCCTGCATAACTCCAGTCGGTTTAGAAGTTACTTATGTTTAAAGGTTAGTAAAAAATTAACGATCAGCTGCAAGGCTGATCGTATGATATTGATGTAGTATGCACTGTAGCTATGTGAACAGTACAAAAACTGGCATGGTTCATCAGTCGGTTTAGCAGTTACAGCCGTTCAAACGTCCGACCTTGGAATGGCTGTATCTCCTAAACCGACTGGCGGCAGTTCATATCAGTTTTTGTACTGTTCACATAGCTACAGTGCACACTACAATAATATCATACGATCAGCCTTGCAGCTGATCGTTAATTTTTTACTGACCTTTAAACGTCTGTAACTCCTGAACCGACTGAAGTTATGCTGCTGTGAGTTGAGTTGAGTTTTGAGTTTGCTGCTGATGGTTGCATAAAGTACACTTATCTTTTATAATATTAGAGGGCCCAAATTAAAACGGGCTATCGGCAGCGCGCTAAAAGGTACTTAGTTAAGACGATCGACTATTAACAGTTTCGCCCTTTCCTCACAAGTACAATGCCTCACGGGCAAGACTGACGTGCTCTTAGCCGGTTTTGTTCGGTTATTTCTGGATATTGAGGAGTACCTAGTTAATGAATACCTAACTGAAATGGTATTAAAATTTATGTTTCCTTCATTCAGCATTTTTACTGGCACAAAAATCGAAATTCACAGAGATACGCCCATTTACTTGGAGATAGCAGCATAGGCGTCGTGGGGAGAAATTAAAAAGAATGGCTAGGAAGCGGTCCTCCGTTTTGCTTTTTAATTTTCCGTTCGCCGCTGGCGTCTGGGGCTTTTACAGTTTGCGGTTGATTCAATCTTCTGGTGAGTGCAAGCCTTGTTAGAACAATGAGAGAGAATGTTCATCTTATTAGACAATGATACTTTATTTGGCCTGAGAATTAGTCTCTCGGGTCCATTGTTTTGGTACATTAAAAGAGTTAATCGAAAGTAATTTATCCCGTTTAGATAAAATAAACATTTTGTGTTTTGTTTTATGGTATGGACGTATGCGGACCAAATTGGCAGCGTACTTAAGAAGGGGTAGATTGTCCCCAAAACCATCGATCGTAGCCATTGAGGCAACTCCCAGACAACTTTTTTTGTAACACTCTTTTTCTAACTTACTTGGCAATGGCGCGTACTGCCGGCCGCCGGCCGCCGGCCGCCCCCAGTGCGCGCCCGCACTGCTGATCGCGGTGCACAGATTTTGTTCGCGTTGTCTGTTCCATACATAATTATTCAATGATCGTAGCCAAACAATTGTCTCTTCCTACCCCACTGGGAAACTGGCGTGAGTATAATATGTATTGTATTGTATAGTAATATAAGTGATTTTTTAATCTAATAATACAACTGATTTTTATCGTTTTACTTTTGTAATAAGGAAAGAAGGCAAAACAATAATTGTATTTTATGAGTACCTAAACGAAGACAAAAACATCACAGACTCATTATGGATACTCATTACTCATAATTATTAAGACTTAAGTATAATTTTTCACATATTACGTCCATGCAAAAAGGGTCCAGTTGTCGTGTTTTGAGTTAAGGTTAGATTCAGCATCTAAATCAATCACAAATGATTATATGGAATAATACATTACTGTATATTTTTGGTGTGCAAATAAACAATATTTATGTTATGTTATAGGTTAAAATGCTGAACACTGGATCCTTCTTACGTGGACGCCCACATAAAAACATGTTTACCTAAAATTAACCTTTATGTTAGCTTAAATAAATAAGGCAACAAACGAGGAATCTAAATCTAGCAACCCAGTTCCGTAACTTCCCACAGAATACCAAACACACACAGAGCCAAACTTAACTATAAAAGCCTACATCCGAAACCCAACAAGATTCCGAAGACGAACTTAGACGCAACATGTAAAGGCGAACCGAACAGTGGACTACTGTAATGAGATTCCTCTGATGTTATCCCGCTTGACAACGAATCCCCAATTTGTGGTCAGTCAATCTTCTAAAGGAGGAATTCAATTTGCTAAGACAAAAGTAATGTTTTTGTAAAGCTTGACACAAAATTATTACTGTTGAGAATTCTTTAGACGTTTAACAAAACTTCGTATTTTACATTAAATAGGTCCGGGAAATCGGATCATCTATAGGGCTTAAGGTGGTTTCAGTCCATACCAAAGTTTGACGCACGATACGCGTAGACGGAATTAATAAAAGTAATATTTTATATATGGAAAAATAGTTTAGAAATATTTTCGGTGTTATAATAGGTTATACATGGAAAAATAATTTAGTAGAAAAAATTGTAGTTAATAGTAAATTTTTCATACAACATTTTAAAAGCTTTATATCTTTGTAATTATATTATAAATTGCAAATGAAATTTGTGACGCGGCAACTAGATTTTCTAAACTAATTTTCCAAATATACAAAGTTACTTATATTAATAACGTCTACGCGTTTTGTGCATCAAATTTTTGTATAAAATTGACCCCTCTGCAACCAACTTAAACAAAATTGCAAGTTTCTGATTATATCGTTTTCAAAATAACGGTAACGTATTATGACTGTAGGTATTTTTAAGTAAATTTTGTTTCTGCAGAAGCAACATCGCTAAGGTCAATTTGATACCGATTAAATCGAGTTTATTTGTGGTTCATTTCTGCATCAAAATATAAATGTTGCCTTCAGAAGATCTGAAACTGGCTCCTAAAGCTGAAGCCAAGCAAAAAACTAATTCCAAAAAAAAAACATCACCAAATAGTTTAACTTAATAAAGCAATGCGGCTCAATTTGGATCCGATTTGGAGGGTACACAAAGAAGAACAGACAACTTATAGAGAGTGCAAATGGTAGAATGAAAAACAGAAAAGGTAGCGGGAAGGGACTGGATGAGGAAGGTTGAGGATAGAGATTTGTGGCGCGCTTTAGAAGAGGCCCAGCAGTGAATGACGACAGGCTATGACGAATGATGAATAATAAATAACATAATCATCAAATAGCATTAATTTTAAAGAATGAAAACGGTCACAACATTCTCGTACATCAGGTTCAATTTCCGGTCGTGGAAACGTTCATCAGTTATGTAGAAAAACTTGTTTGTCTTCGTAAAATATTAAACAAGTGAAATGTTTTGCTTTCATAGACTCCGATTCATATTATTTACTTTCCCAAAAATGATTCTATCGATTCAAATCGATAATGAAATTATTGTGATAAACATAATAAAAAATTGCCATTGTATAGAGATTTTTTTACGTGAAAAAAATGGTATTTACTGATGTTATCGCAAGCACGGCAGTATAGTTTCATCTTCCAAATATTTGTCCTAATATAATATATTATATACAGTCCTAATATTTTTAAGATATTTTAAGTGCTAGTACAATTTTATTCGTTATCTCCACACTTTCGTCATCTCAGCCGATGGTATGACTCCCTCAAGGATCGCCACAACAACGAACGGTCTTGAGCTGCCTTCATCACTTTAAAGTTGTGCAAACTGAAATTTATATGAGTACTAGCTGGTGCCCACGACTTCGTCTGCCTATTGTTATCATAAATTGTAGCCTATGTGTTATTCTGATGTATAAGCTATATTATTGTAAAGGTTCATTAAAATCCATTCAGTAGTTTTTACGTGAAAGAGTAACAAACATCCATCCATACTTTAAAACTTTCGCTTTTATAATATTAGTAGGATATATAAGAGAATTTAAAAAACTTCTACCGACCACCTCAAAATCAGTCAAAATCCCAATAAGAACGTGAGTTTGTACAAAAAATAACAAAATTACGTATAAGATTTATTTTTTAAGAAAAAGCGTTATAAAAAGAAATTTTATATTCCCATCACACGCAAAAATAGCTCGAGGGCTACTTAGAAAAATTTACACCTACCTAATTTTATCGTCCCCAAATAAATAACTTCTTAGGACGCCTTCACGTTTTTAATCGTCGGCCACACTTTATTTTAAGGAGAGTCCTCACCAAAAATATTATTAAATATGTAGCCAGTGAATGAACATTCAACGTATACGTTGAAATGACCATAAATGCATTTGCTTATTGTTGAACAGACTGTAAATAAACAATTATAACAGGTTTATGTTTCGGTTTATTCATTTACATAAATTATTACTATCATTTATTTTTATGACAATTTTTCAGTTTGATGGTATGTCCAGTGTCCACCCTTAAAAACCGTCTTCATATTATTAAGAATATTATTAAGAATGTTTTATACGAACCATAATCAAATAGTGATATTTTATTTAAATTATAAATAAATAACGCTCACAGGCACATACATTGTAATGATCCCAAGCAAGCACTATATGCTGTTTATTATGGAAACCATAAAACAACGGCACAAACATATGTATAAACATCCATGACCGAACCGGGATTCGAACACAGGACCCTGGTTTGGCAGTCCGGTGTGGTAACCATTATACCAACCGGGTCGTCAATTATGATTGCTGTAGTTAGAAATATATTACATCCAAATAAAACCAAATCAAAACGTTTTCTTTTTATTAAAAAAACATGTATCCATATCGTTTCAGAATACTCGCGTAAGAATTTTTTGCTCGCTTTTTACCATTCAAAGTTCAATATCGACTCTTAACGGTGAAGACCAGCCTTAGGTGGTGTCGACGTACACTAATGTCCAATTAATATACCGTTCTATTCGAAACCTCTTTAATTTATTGTATACCACATTGGAATATATTCTCATTAGTTTGACACTCACTGCCTATTATATACTGACCGATCATTAGAAGCCGGCTGATAAATGGCGATAGAAACCGAATCGAAATAGAGATATTGAGCCTGCCTATAAATCCTAGAGCTACCGTTGACGGTGCGATAACTATGCCAACATTTTTATCTTTATGCTTCCGACAACAGTAATTGTCACAAAAAAAAATTAATTCAACAAAAACGAATTCTGTACTAGCCGCGGCCGGGTCTTATACAAAATTCGTTTTTGTTGAATTTAATTTTTTTTTCCATTATTTTATACATGCCAGTGATTGAAGGCGTTTAGGATACATAATGGAATGCATAGTTTACAAAATTTTTGTCTGTTTGTTTGTGCACGCATCACTTAAAAACTACTGAACCGATTTAGATCAAATGTTAAGAATATTAAAAGTCAGTGGTTGGCGCGTACGAAGTTGCAGGCACCACTCTAGTTAAGTAAATATGTAAATAAATAAAAAATAATAATTATACTGCAAAACACGTATAAGTATGTTAAGACTTTTATATTCTATGATGATCTTTAAATTGTGGCTCCACCTTAGTATTGATGATTTTACCAATATCTAGTTTAAATATCAAAAATGCTTGACGTTCTACGGTAATAAATATTTGATGACTTCAAGGATTGTTTTATGCACAAAAAATACACTTAAGCCCTTTGATCGATGCTTAAGCCATCATAAAATGGTGAAAGAATGTTGCAAGCCAGGGAGCAGGCAACCGACACGCCTTCACCCAATAACAGACTTACGGTTACAGAAATTTATTTCTCAAGAAAGAATACATATTCACTTATTAGAGAAATACAGGGTATAACTTAAAAAAAATAGATACACGTTTGGAGCATACGACGGGCATACAGTACAAATATAAAAAATAAAGTAAAGTTATGAGGGAGACTTGCAATGCGAACTCCTATATTTAGACTCAATTAGTTTGATATTTAACTCTACAAACATTTTGTGATCTTTATCGATGTGACTTAAAAGACCTGATAAGTGTAAAAGTTATGCCGTTCAGTACCAAGTAACGTTTTTTTTAGTTTCCAAGTTTCTTATCTATTGAAAATGCACTAAAGTTGTAACTTCTTAAGTGGGAACGACGAACAAGGGAATTAGTATTGGTTTCCTTTTTATAGCTACTCCTATATTAATGGATGGTGTGAAACAAAACGCTAATGGGTCATTAACAATTGGCATTGACCATGAACTTAAGACAATGGGCTCGTAAATTTAGCCTTAAAAACATTTAAGTTATTTAGTGCCTATCGTTCCGGTTTGGAAAAATGCCGTAAAATAATGGAATTGAATTAGAACAGAGTACATTATCATGTTTACAACCCCTACGCTATTACACCTTCGTGGCATCATAAAACCGACACAAACGTATTTTTCATTCAATCATTAATGATGGGCTTGTAGTTAAATAAAGCCATCGATTTTTACGAGCGAAGGACCTACATAGCGTGTCTGCGGGGAGCTCTATCGGACGAAGCGAAAAAAGGCCTAACTAAAGTAAGAACAGTTTAATTCCAAAATTATTGACGTAATAAAAAAGAACGTGACTATAATGTATTCTAAGCGGCTGGAGAGTTGTTCTGAACGCGATCGGTTCGATGTTTATGTAAATACGTCCGTCCAACTCCTTAAATTGAGATGTTCTTAGGTATTTATGTCGGGTTTTTTCGACGTGTGCCCACTGTGAAGTGTAATTAAATGTGACTTAATTATTTTATTTAGCGATCTTTATGCTCTTAATTTATATTGTAATAAAATTTTATGCTTTGATAAAACTGTACGTACTGTATTGAAAGTTTTTTATTGGATGATAATTATTTGATTAAATAAAGATAAAATACACATTTCGTTCCACTTTAAATGCAAAAATATACGATCAAATCAATAAACTAATGCATATTAAAGTCACCCAGAAAGCAGTTAGAAATCTATTAGTGTGATTCTTTATTTTTATGGTGTATTTTTATTTAACTAAAAGTGTCAAATCAAAAAGAAAATTACAAATAAATCAATCAATATGTATCAGTTAAACGCACCGTTTGAAAACCTTTTTTTTAGTACAAAATCGTTTAATACATTTGCTATTCTATTCACACAAAAGAACCATCAATCTTGACCTAGGCACAAAAAATTATAGACGCTTGTAAAACTGACAAACGAAACAAAGAATTGTCGTCTTATCACTTTTGAGTCATTACTGCACCACCCATGGTTAAGAACAAAACACTGTAACAACGTTTACGTCTTTATTCACTATAACAATAGTATTTGCTACTGTTTACGACAAAAGGACAATATGGCACACTTCTGAGAGAATCACTAAATGCAACTGGCAATTGTTTCACCCAGTGGAACCTCGTTCAGTTGTATTCTAGGAGGTAGTAAAAAGACTTGCCTCCATTTCATCCTGTGTAATAAGTTTTTATACCCTTTGTGACGCAAGGATGACTATGCTTTCTTTTACATTGAAACCGTTTTAACACGATTCCGCTCCGAGTTTGGCGTGAAACAGTCGTTTTGTTCTCCCCTATTGTAGTTATTTGAATAAGCTGAGTATACTTTTATTTTATTGTAAGATCCTCTATGGACGTTAATGGAGACAAAATATGTATTTTTAGTTGCTTTGAAGTGTATCAAAGTGTTTTAAGAAGATAAGAATCCATGAAATCTGGAATTTAATTTTTTAGCTTCAATACAAAATTAAATAGGTAGGTAGAATGTTAAATAAAAGAGAAAAACGAATTACGTTTTTTTATAATATCAACCGTGCCGTTTGAAAATTAAACTTTAAATACTTAACAAAGAAACTCAAATATGTAGGTTTAACATTTTTAAAACCTCTCTTGAATTGAACTTGAGTGAAGGCGATTAACATAAGTCTCATAATTCTTACAAACACGTCTTCAAATCACCTGTGACATTTTTAACCGACGCCGACGTTAAAAAAAGGAGAAAGCCGTAATAGGATTAATTTGACAACATCGTATAAAGCTCAAATATCCAAATTCCATGTCAGAATCGGTCACACATATCAAAGTACTTTTTTATTTTGACCCTCAGGAATTCAGAGGTGTTTGTAAGGGTTTTAAAAATGTTATCGATGTAACAATCTTATCTATATAAAAATCTATGAGACCACACGCCTTCTGATCTACTGTTTTCACTTAAAACAAATTGAGGTGAATTCGTAAAAGGGGAACCGTTTCGATTCACTGTCTTAGTAATTTTTCAAATAGGTTACTCTACTAACAGATTTGTAAAAATGTTGCTATAGGTACATAAATTTGTCTTTAGTTACCTTATAATAGATCTTAACTTGACATAAGTTAGCAACTTTAAATGAAATAGTGTGCGGCATGTGTTGCCAACACAGATATAAAAGACAAAAATACTTACAGGTGTTTGCAGGTGATGATACTGTGTGAGTTGCCGGTCATCGAATGATATTGGATTCAAATGTAGGTAATTACATATAATATATTTTAAAGTATTCGACGATTTTGAATATCATGACCGAGTATGACCATAGTGACCAAACAAAACTGCTTTTCCTAAAAAACTATGAAAGACTGGTATGTCGACATAATAGAGAACATTGCGCATTTAATAAAATATTTTTTTAAGCTTTCGAATTTTTTTTCGATATGGCCTTTTGAAGTATTGCTCTGGGAGCAGCAACTGCGGACTATGGGGGGACCACACGAATAACGACGAAGCACCCTGGTAGGTCAACCGAACCAGTGAAAGAACCTCTCATGGGCACTACTAAGGAGTTCGGACGTCGGCATTGGGCGTTGCTGGGACTACGTGGCGTATTGAGTAGTGGGGATCGGTGAGAGAAAAAACATCGAGGTAATAAGAATCAGCATATGTTTTTAAAATATTTACTCCATAAAATCAGATATTATCTAAAGTAAGTGATTTCTACAAATAATATTATGAGACGATGTATGAGTTATTAAACATAAACACAATAAATACGGAACACCAGAGGAAATAATAATAACCGTACACATTTAAGAAGCAAATCATGAACTGTCCTAAGCGATAAAGTACCTCATCCAGTAGCCCTACATCTTTTAGTGAGCAGTCTTCCACAATTTACCGACGCAATACAACGGTGGCTGAGTGCTTGTGATTAAACAATAAATCGTTGTACACAACGTTTCTAAGCTCGAGCCGTAAGAATAGCTTTGGGTCACTATAAATTGCTATGAGAAAATAACTAACATGACTTTAATAGGTGACCTGTCTTGTCTTTTAGATTAGGTTCAAATTAAATTGAACTTTGACATTGGTATTGTATATTGTATATAAAGTATAATTGATTGATTGATTGATTGATAAGGTCTAACAAAATTAGCTGAAACTATTTTAAGGGGATGATCAGACCATCAAACTGAACAACTTTCTCTATGGGACCAATATCGAAATCGCAAAAAAAAATCACCTGTCCCATACAAAACTGCAAACTGGAATGTATGGGACAGCTGATATTTTTTTCGCGAATTCAATATTGGTCGCATAGAGAAAGTTGTTCATTTTGATGGTCTGATCATCCCCTTAAAATAGTTTCACCTAATTTTGTTAGACCTTATATATAATGATGTTTTATCGTTAATTATTGTCTTTCTATGGTTCGGTGTGTAACATAGGTCGGTTCTTTTCAAATTCCATATTTAAGTTGACTTAGTTTAAAGTCAAATTAAAGATTGGATAATTATGTCCCAGGCGAGACTTGAACCCGCAATAGCACAACATGGCTGTAACATGTTTATAATAACTAATTTTTTAATTTGGACATAGTTTAAATAAGTTCTGCCGTACAATATTTTTTTTTCTTTTGTGTCATCATTGTGACAGATTAATCAATTCAGAAATACAACGTGTTAATGAATAAGCGCATATCCTCATACACCCCAACTGATTTATAACAAAATAATTAGAATGAAACAATAATTTCATTATTTTGATAGTTACAATTTAAAGTTATTCGCATTTTGAGTTTTAGCAAAAATTATTTGTTATCATTTCAGCAATGAATGAAAGCGCTAACATACTCATGGATACATTTTAATAATCTTGTTTCGATAGTAAGTAGGGTGAGTGTGCCCGTGGGGTGGGTTAACATCGGGTTCAGTAAATTTTAAATTTTAAAAACCAATTATTTAATATTTTGAAAAAAAAAATGCTATGTTGAAACCATAATAAAATAATACAGGCGTTGCCTAGTGCAGTAGTCCACGTTACAATATGCAATGTATCTTTGTCTGGCAAAATAAATATTACTACATATTACTATTACTATTACTAATAATACGATTCTGCTCTCGATTCTAAACAAACTACTTTCCAGTTTTGCGTTAATTCATTAACACGTTGTATATTTTATAAGCAAAACACATAACACCTTGTTGTCTATTGAATAGTGGCGGACTCTTATTTACTCATATAAAAACTCAAATTGAAATCGTTAATACAAAAACATTTTTTTTCCGTTATGCCAATTTATTTTATGGTCGAGATTTTCAGCTGAAAATTTATTTAAAAACGACAGAATACATTTCAATGGAAACAATCGATGTCATCCCGACAAACAATACACAAACTATTCGGTCCATAAAATCTAATTAAAAAACACCCCCTACCGTTTGCTTTTTTAAGAACTCGCCCTCAAAATCTAGACTTTTTTGCTCTCGACAACGATTCATAATTAATTAATGGTCGTCGAGCGTATCGGACACATTGCTGGGGCAAATGGGACGGATGCCCACATTCCATTGTCGTGTAACTTACGCACATCGTTCATCAAGTTGACAAGCGTTAATCCAGTTTCCGGGGGCTCTACTATAGAGTTTCCATAACTCGAACTCGATTTGAAGTCGCCGTTTGACCCATTGACACTCAGTTGCAGAAACGTTCATTAGAGTTAATCCTCCATTTAATCTCTTGCTAGCTTTTCCTACGTCAACAAAACAAAAAGTGACAGCAAGAGATTTAATGGAGGATTAACTTTAATGAGCGTTTCTGCAACTGAGTGTGAGAGTCCTATTTATGTACAGCTTCACTATGAATAAATCGGTAATTATTTATAATTAAGGAACGGAACAGTGAGTGTCTTGCCATACTTTATAGTTTATTTTTCTAAACAATTAATAAAATACACAACGTATGCTGTGTTGCTGTATAGCAATAGGAAGAATCTTGATTGCATTTATTATATTTTTATAAAAACGAATTGATGAAGAAATTTAGATTGTAGCATATTTTTGTCATTGAGTATCAATGGATAAGGAAATATAATTACTTAATTTAAGAACATGTCAAGATCAAACTTTGGTCTAACTACCCTGTAGGCCTTGCATGCGACCCCCGAGAAAACGATAAAAATCGAGATTTGCCCCCTGGTTATTTTACATTATGTTAAAAAGAGTTAGCATGACGTTTGTCTCGTGCTGTCGCTTTGTCGTGGGTGGTATGTTCATCTCGATCGACGCGCGAAAACCAACGGTAGGGTCCATGTTCAAAACCTCCCCGCTCCCGCTGAATCTCGATGACAAATCGTTGCGTAAATGATAGTGTTCGCTCGTTCGTGAGCTCGTCGAGTGCTGTTTTTGTTGTTTGATGTATGTCTGCGCTTTGTGCACCTTCCCTAGCTATTGTTTGCACGATAGGCTTGAATTGCACGCTTTTTACGTCGCTCCAATGGGTCTAGGAAAGATTTTAGGATTTGACAGCAGATTGGTTATTTTTTTAGTTTTTGCTGTTGTTAGTTTGGTTTAGAATATCGAATCCAGTATTTTGTGCGAAGTGCAAATGCGGAGAAGTATAAGCTCAACGACGGTTGAAGGTTTCTTATCCAGTAGCTAGCATGTGTGCTATGATATGTAACGCATTTAATTCGTCATCCTGTATAATATGGAATGAAACTTGAATTGCCTCTCTTGGCAGGTTTGATGCAGTGGTTTGCTATTGCCTTCCTTATCTTATATTATTAATTAACACCAAGCATAGGAATTCGTTAGAAAGTTACGAAATACAGATTACAGAGTCACGAACCTAGATAACATTTATTTATCGGATATAAAGCCTATATAAGAAATTAAATATGAAATGCAAGATGTTTTCTCAAGCTTTTAATTTCCTTCTTAAAACATTTTTTCTCCGCAAAAGATTTATCTTTCGAAGCAACTCTTACAAAACACTCATTTATACACCTAAAAGGTCTAAAAACAAATTTCACTGCTACTCTTATCTCGATGTCCATTTAAACCCTTTTTCGAACAATAAGACCAAGTAATGCTTCCACATTTTCACCCTTATGCCCAATGCAATAGAGTTTGTAATTTATTTTGTCACAGTAAAGAAGATCTGATAAAAAGGCACCTGGCCTAAGATTAAACTTTAGGGTGGGTCTACACGGCATGTGGGTCGATGACACGGACTAAATTATATAATTAATCATTACTTATTAAAGAACCCTTTTCTATTAAGTGAAGAACAACGGACGTAATGCCGAATGCCTGCGGGGTTTTTGTATTGACCATACGTTTCCTGTTACTTTATCTTACTGTCTATTAATCAATACATAACACGGTAACAGAGGGTTGAAAATTGAATTGTTTTTATACAACTGCTAAAGAGAACATTTTTTTAATATCGTGTCTAAAACTTAAGAACCAGCAATCATACTGTCACAACAAAACCAACATTTTGACACGTAAAAAATAATAAAAGAAAACAAAAAAATTTAAATCACATCCGCGGCGACATACAATATCCAAGAGAATATACGAATTAAATTGATTTCTGGAGATCAAAATGCGACACTCGAACCTATTCTTAAAAAAGGATGCCAAAAAAATTTAAAAACCGTCCTTGAGGGCGTTGTTCGGATTTCAATTACGTACCACATTCACAGAGATCGTGTTTTGCTTTCATTCATTTCATCCGAAATAATCTCTACCGCAAACAACGTTTGTACGGTCGACTTGACAAATATAATGCACTCTTTGTATACCCAAAATCGATTATGGCCTTTTTGTTGTCAAAATTGAGGTTCGAAATTCTCGAGTTTCACAATAGTTGCGATGTTTATCAAAGCCAGGTGTGTACGGACCTTAAACGCATTTTAATTGTATGACTTAATATTTTGTTGCCCACGATCAAAGAGATCACGTTTGATTTGAAATAATATAAAATATTTAATGCACGTTTTTTAAAAATTATTTTTTATTTTCGAAAGACGCGTCAGTCTACTCTCAGCTTAGGTTAAAACCCAAATAAAATGTTCGTAATCTTAAAATATTCGTCTTAAATATTAGCCTTTAAAAATAGTTAAGCTGCTGTTTTCATACCAAAACAGTTATTTTTTATTTGACTGTTCATCTGTTTATTCGAGTTCTAACACAAAAACGACTGGATTTGACCTGATTTTTATGCCATTTTTACTATTTGAAAGCTCGATTGTCCTTCTAAATATGCAGAGGGTTTTTAAGGGAATCAGACCATCAAACTGAGCAACTTTCTCTATGGGACCAACGTCTATAAACTATTCATCTTGGACAGCATGCCACAGTATTCCAGACAGAAATGTACGCTATCATAGATTGCGTACATGAGAATCTACAAATATACACAAAGGGGAAACATATTGTTATTTTATCAGATAGCCAGGCTGCTCTGAAAGCGCTAGAATCTGACGAAATAGAGTCGAAGCTAACATTGGAATGTGTCCGAGCACTCAACCGGCTAGGATTGACAAACTCTGTCACCCTAGGCTGGGTGCCTGGACACTGCGGTATTGATGAAAATGAGGCTGCTGACGAGCTGGCACGAAGAGGGGCGGAAGAGGACGCCATAGGCCCCGAGCCTTACTAAGGGATCTCTCGCAACATCTCTAGACGTGTGCTAAAGGAATGGGCCGGAAACAAAGCCGTAAGCTCTGATCGGATACACCAGGACTGAGGCATGCGAAAGAACTTGTGACCGGCTTTTCAAACACATATCTCGGATGCCATCAATTCAAACCGCAACGACTTAAGGCTCTTAGTACGAGCCTTAACAGGACACTGCAAGTTAAACAAACACCTACACAGAATGGGGCTTGCAGCCACTGCTGTGAAGCAGAGGAAACGCCCATACACCTCCTTTGCGAATGCGAAGTGCTCTGCGAATTCACAGCAGGAGTCGTCATCTAAGTGGATACATAATATCACCTATTGACATTAGGGACCTCCCCTCCAAAAGCATAACGCGGTTCATGAAGTCCGTGGGCCCATAAAATGACCTTTAGGTCTAGGGTGACAGCTACAATAGATCTATCCAGGTCGCAGTAGCTATTTGGTCATTGACCAAGCCCTTATAACCAAATAATAATAACGTCTATAAAATCAGCCTTTTCAGACAAAACTGCAATCGTACTCGACCAAAATATATATGGGCCAAACAATGACTTTCTAAATACAAACAGACAAACGAATTTTTTAAACAGAAATTAGTCATTAGAGAAAGTTCAGTTTGATGGTCTGATCCTCTTAAAAATACGTACAATTTTTTTTTAAAGTTGTATATAAAAATTACATTTGTTCTCTGAAATAATGTAGGTAGACCACAAAACGTGTTTGCCCAATTAAAATTTGAGCAAATGGAAATAACGCTTGAATTAATTTATTATTTGTAAATACAAAGAAACCTCAATTCGAGTTTTATCAAAAGCTGTGAAAGCGTAATCGTCTGAATTGTTTGTAAACTAAGCCGCAAAGCTTTGTGGTTCTCACTTTCTCTCGTATTTTATCTACTGTGTTAATCGTTTTGGTATTTTATTGTCATAAAAAATAATGGAAAAATAAAAACGTTACTACAAAACTAAACTAAAAGTAAAAACAGTTATCTTCGTTAATTCATTATTGTATCTGAACATTTAAATTTTACCTAACAAAATATTTTCATAGCAGGTGGAACCCATTACTTTCAGTATTTTCATTGAAAGCTATCTTAGGCCCGATTCGACCAAACGCAAGTAAATTTTATTCTTAGATTAAGTCGCCGGTTACTCTAGAGTTAACTGATTTTGCGTTTTACCAATCCTAATCTATGAATAAGTTGAGAATAAATTTTGCACGGCCAATTTTGACGGTGTAAAGCTTATAACTAGACTAATGAAATGTCAATGTCACATAATTAAAAATTTTTAAATAACAACATATAAAATGTATCACAAATATTGTAACTTATAATATAAAGCAGGATAGGATTACATTTTGTATTTATGATATCATTTCTGCCGAAGCATGTCCCCACAGATTTTAACGAGGTACGATCGTTGTGGCTTGCATCCATCAGTTCCTTTGTGGTCTTCACTAAGCAAGGACGTGCCAAAAAATATTATCTATCTAACTATTATAAAACTGTAACAGAAGTGTCTGTACATTGAAGATATTAACAAAAAAAAATTTACGATATGGTTTTTAGGTGTCCCTGAGTCCATATCACCAATTTTTGGATTTTTTTGTCTGTCTGTTTGTTTGTTTGTGTGTTTGTTTGAACGAGCATCACGCAAAAACTACAGAACCGATTTTGATGAAACTTTTTTGTTCGATAGATTATGATCCGACTTAAAATCTGGTTTATAATTTGTGCGGACAAAGTCGCGGGTTAACGCTCGTATTTTATAATATTTGTTTAGTTAGACGAAGAGTAGTTTCTAAACGTATCTTCTTTTAATCTCTCTTTATCATCCTCCACAGAAATTTTCACCAAAGAGGCTATCTAGTAATTAAATTCTACTTTGCGCACAAAAACCTGTGTTTGTGGACACCACATAACCAGTCGCGGCGTTAAATTAATTACCAGTGGAAGTGGACCAAACGAAACCGCCGCCCGTAGTTGGTTCAATAAGGTTGCGATTTAGTGCCTTTAAAAAGCGATTTTGATTGGGGAATAACGATCGCTGCAAGCTGCCAAGATATTAATGGGGACTTTTCTGATAGCTAGTAAAACGTAGTTCGAAAGGCCGCGATAGATGTCGTTGTCGTGACTTAAGTTGGCTCCGAAGACAAAAAGTAAACGTTTAGGAAAAAGTTTAGGGTAAAAAGTAAACAAAATAATTCATATCACTAATACTCCGTTGCAGAAACGATCATTGAAGTTAATCCTCCATTAAATCTCTAGCTGTCAATTTTTGTCTTGTTTACTTAGTAAAAGCTAGCAAGAGATTTAATGGAGGTTTATTCATATTCATATTCATTTTCATATATTTATGGCTTTGACGTTGAGTCACACATACAGCGAACATAATCTTATATTTAAGCAGCGATTGCAATTGGTTGAGCCCGATTTCGGCATATCTACATTGCCAGATTTGTTCTTTCTATTTTAAAGTGTAGCGATCAAAGCAGGCAATGTATGCCGAAATTGGACCTAAATTTAATGTAATCGCTGTTTTACTTATAAAAATCTTACTTACTTGACTGTTTTTGCAAATAAGCAGATGCTATAGTGTAAATCAGCTAAGAGACAATATTCTGTTTTAATCATGATCGGGTAGTATTTTTGACTCGTTGGGCACAACCTGGTATATCAGTATTTAGTATTTTTATTATTTATTTCCTTTTTGGAGAACTTTACAGCTAAATAACAATTATCAGTATAACGATTTATTAGGTGTCATTGCATTTTGAATGTACCGAACAGGAGTATAAGAGTATTGATAAGAAATATTCGTTGGGTGTTCAATGTTCATATAACATTAGAAGTGGACCACTTTCAAATTACAGACAAGCATCAGCTATGACTAGTTTGATTTCAAAATGGAACCTTAAACCAATTCATGATAGAACATCGCTACACGCTTCGCTAGTCATTATATTCCTAGCCTTATAAAGCCGGTTGCAGACAAGCCATCCCGGCCGACCAGTCTCCGACAAAGCTGCACCAATTTGCAGATTAGCTGATGCATAAACTGTTGCATTAGCCACACGTTCAACGGTGAAGGTTTGAGCAATTATAGCCGTAATTCGATACCCGGTCGGCAGTAATCCGATGTGTACGCACCTTTACTTTTGTGTTTGTTTTAAAATGGAAATTGTTTTAGTGGGAATGTCATAAAAGTTGTTTGTAAATGTTTTGAAACTGTGTTTTTCGCAAAATAATACGTTTTAAAATGTAGCCTTCTTTTAATTCATCACCAAAACTGGGGAGGGAGATGCATTCATTATTATAATTGTACTTAGTTGGTTCTTACAAAAAGTAAAATTTCTTAATGTCTAAAATATGTCAGTCTATTTATCGATTCCATAAGGTTTTGCATTCATTTGATACGCGAACAAAATATTGGAACCAAATTAATAATAATAAAAACCAAATACGGAAAACTAGAGTAAAATTCAGGGCGTCATTTGTAATTAAATAGAGTACTTAAACAAATAGTCTTGCATATAACTAATATTCAAGCATGAGGCTAGAAAAAATTCGTTGTTTCACTGATACACTAAGGTACAGTCTAAAGTCTACACAGAATCATTTTGTTAGGTCAATGACATGTGACTTATTCACATTCAAATAAAGGAAAGATATTGTCTCTGGTCATCAGTGATAAAAGGGCCTATAACTAACGTTAAGAGTCACGTTGCAGGTTCTGACCCGAGCACTAGTCTGGCGTGGTTTTCGCGCGTCGCGTTTTTGCCTGCCACGAGGCTCTACAATCTTCAATCTCTTCTTGTTCTTGACCAAAAACAATCCCTGAGATTGGGATAGATTCTACTATAAACTACTTGACACTGGCAGAAATGCAGTGCTAACGCACAAGCAAGAGTCCAATAATTTAAAAAAAAAAAACTTACGTTAAACTCTGGTCTTTAGTGCCTAATTCTCCACTAAACACGCCTCACAATCAGTTTGAGCATTATATTACATGGTTGTTCTGGCAGAATCTTCCTACTACGAACAACGTTGACCTCTACAATAAGCATTCAAAAAATAATATTATACCCTAAGGCTTACCACACATAGCTAGAGGTGCTCGGTGCACGCATTGGCCTCAAACACTGCCTACTTCCATGGCACATTCATCGCAGTGTCTAAGCGCACCCTAATTCAAAGATTTAGTGGCCTGCAAGAGCCCACAACCCAACCGCAAGGACTGGCTTTAAAGTTTCGCACTGACACCCATTTGTCAGTCTTCTAGTTTGAGGTCGCAAAGAAAGGACCCCTGTAATCCCTTCTGAGAGAACACAAGTGCCATTTGCGCAGATACAGAGATAGGTATTTACGTGAATAATACAGTTTTATGTTTTACCATTTGGCCTAGTGAGAAATAATAGAAATTAAGGATAATGCAATGTGTGTTTCTTGATTTCCCATCTATACTTATAAAGCAGTTCCGTGACTTACTGACTGATACTGAGCATTTAGGGGTGCACTAAGAAAGGATTTTTCCATAATCCGAGATCCGAAATCCACGCGGACAAAATTATAAAAAAGAATCTATAATGGTATATTTTGTTTATTTCGTTAATAAATTCAACCTAAGACATCTCAAAGAAAATGAGAGTCATTAAAACGTCAAACAAAGTTAAGGTAAACTCGAACCAAAAACAAAATCTATTAGACAAATTAAATATCTGCATATTTTAACTTAGACTAATAGTGGAGACATTTCACGACTCCTCAATATTGCCTCGGAGTGATATTTCACAGATCAAAGGATTTCTATTTCTGTTCAGATCTCGACTTTGCTTTGACTAAGCCCGAGTAAGGCCAGCCACCGTAATTCCTCTGTAATTTCCCGTTACTCTAATCTTGCCTTAAAGGTTTGCACAGGAAAATTCACCATTCGGTAGGTAGGTAGGATCTTTTAATCCACTCTCATCTAGATATTTCATTACTTAATAAAAATTTACATCTTGTATAAGATTCATAAGTTGACAATAATTCGTTTCATGTTAACTTATATTAATCGACTGAAGGAAGATAACATGGTAGAGGTATTCAATCGTTAAAGTAAAAGAAAGAAAACGGAAACCAATAAACTAGTTGGGATAAAACTAATTGTGTCAAATCGACAGCTTACATAGCAAAAACTGAACATTTTCATACCAACGTTGAAACCTGCGAAATCTTTGCAACTGAAATCACAAAGATCTTTCCAAATGTAGCAGTTACCGCTTAAGGAATAACGTTAAAAATAGCCCGACATAGATTCTTGGCGACAGCAAGTAACTTTGGAGCATAAATCACAAGCTAGAAGGATAAAAACGAAAGTGTGCGTTCGAGTAGAAAATTTATTTCTTTCTCCCACATTTCACTGGTTCTTGTAAAAGTTTTAATTATTTGCCGGATGCAATCCGACGTCGCTCCGTTTGAGATCAATGCCCTGTTTCTACTTTTGACTCATTAATTTTTGAGCTTCACAGCAAAAACACAATAGTATTTAAAAATTTAAAAACGTTCTTCAAGTTTTAAAAGTTTCGAGATTTTTCTTTTCAATCTGCTATCCAAGTAAAATAAATACTGAATATGAAATCTATAATAATGGTGCTGCTAACCTTAAAGGTAATACATTTTTCTTTTGACGAATATATTTCATTAGTTTCCATATAAACTAGTGATTTTGTTAATAAATAAAATTTAATAACACGTCTGGAGGAAATTATTGACCATCTTACGTTCAATTTCTTTCAAAAAGTCTGAGTCTTCTTTTTTTACATATTTCATGCAGATTTCCGAGGCCAAATGTTTGTAGTAAAATTTCTGTATTATAGTTACTAAAACAGTCACGTCAAATCCATTTCACCATTTCAACTGTATCCACCATAACGACGTATCTTAAGGTCTGTTCCGTGTATAGAATAAGAAATGGCTACAGATAGTAGATAAAGCTTGCGATGGTCATTACTGGTCTTGGACGTCTCCATTGCCTCCCAATGTGCGTAGGCATTATGTTGCTATCACTTCGATAAGAATTGTGTGTAAAGATGCTTGTTCACTGCGGAAGGTAAAGAATGTTTATAGAATCTATAGATTTTTTCAAATATTGTAACAATTCTTCGTTTGCATTATGAAAATGAGGATGGATGGGATTGTGTTTGGTTTTATGATTTTGAATTACCTATATTCGTACAATTTATAGTCAGAATCTTTTTCTAGTCTCTATAATATTTTTTTAAGTGAACTAGTACTTACTGGACCAGTAAAACTTAATTCGCACCGAGATGGCAGCGAAGCAGCGAGCAGTTTCAGTTGCATTCATAGAGTTTAAAACTTTATCTACATTAATAATTAATTAAATTTATTTAATAATAAAAATTGAAAATCGATATTAACAACAATAAAAATACATAAAGTTTATTGCGAAAGCGCAAATGCGCGCTGTATGCCAACGAAGTCAATGAAATTTTTCAGAAACAATCTAGAAACTAATATCTATGTTTGTATGAAGTCAGATTTTCGTTAAAATATACAGTTGTAATGCTAGGATTGTCCGTGTGGTTTCGGCTAAGAATAGCACCATCCCATTTCCTCCCGTGGGTGTCGTAAAAGGCGACTAAGGGATCTACTGAAGGATGGGCAGCAGCATCCTCTGAGTACACACATTGATTCGATCCAACTGCGATCGCCAACCCGCCTGCCAAGCGTGGCGATTATGGCATATCCCCCCATTTTGTGGGAGGCTTATGTCCAGCAGTGGACGTTTAATGGCTGATATGATGATGATGAATGCTAGGATTAATCTAAGATTTGTATGGAAATCTTTGAGGCACTGTAACTTTAAAACTATACATTTTAACGAAAATTGGACTTCATACAAACATAGAGATTAGTTTCTCAATTGTTTCTGATAAATTTCATTGACTTTAATTGGTTCGTATTGAAAATATCAACAGACTTCGTTTTTATGGAGCGCGCTCCTAATGATATTCCATTAAGGTGAAGTTTCAAAAAGCACTGCTAGACGTTTAGCTGCTGACTCTTGGTGTAGGTTTGGGATTTGTAATAAAAACATCGAATCTGTTCAGCCATTGTCAAGTTATGAGGGCTCATTATCGATAATCAAACAGAGTTCACTCCTGGATACTGCTGTCAGAAGTCAAAAGGCTGCAAGGTGGTAATTTTGTTGATGCCAACGAGATGGATGTGTTGTGCTACTGGAATGGTCAGAATTAGGAATAAGTATATTAGAAGAAGCTTGAAATTAGCGCCAGTAACCGAAAAACCGCTCAGTAATAGATTATCGTGGTATGGGTATGTGATGCGGAGAGATAAGTGTCATATTACAAGACGAGTGTTAAATACGAATGTAAATGGCTGCATGAAGAAAGGAAGACCAAAGAAAAGATGGATAGATTTTGTGAAAGATGACATGATGTGTAGAAAAAATTACGGCTAAAAGAGATGAATGGAGAAAGTCTTCATATTGCGCCCCCCAAGTATGGGATAAGAGCAGGAAGAAGAAGAAGAAGACAACGATATAGAGGATTTTATAAGTACTAGTTCTAAAAGAGGTAGCAAAGACAGATAGTTGAAAACTGTTAATATTGGCAACAACCGCTGATGCTGTTTCAAGGCCTTGATCGACCTCAGGTAAATTTGAGAGCTTCGTTGTTGTGCTATTGCAAATTTAGTCATCTAGGCTTTAAAAGCGCTTTTGCACTGGCTACATATCAATTTCAACATTGGCATAGAATGTATCAACTGTATTTCCATGGATTATCATCACACGTCCACAGACGTTCAATGCACATTTCAATGCTTTTATTATGGTTCTATTTAATGCCATTTGTACAAATGAAATTGCCTACTTAGGTTCAGAAGAGATGAGAGCAATGTACCTCAATAAAACTCACAATCTATTGTATTCTCCAAATTGGACACTAAGCCTTACGACCAGATTTTATTGCTTACAATAAAGTGCAAATAAAATATTCTATTATATTTATTAGTCTAGTCGTGCTACGAACGAAATAATCTTCAAATGCCATTAAATAATGTATGCGGTAGATATTGGTAAGTTATAACATAAGGCTCAATTGTAAATGTCTCCAATGGTAGTGTAGGTGCTATCACACGATAATGGGTTCGAAATGGAATTGTAGGTATACTTCTGTTGTGAATGTTAATCTTTGAGATACTGATTTCTATTTTGTCATGTTTATTCTTCTTCTGTATCGAGTAAGTACTAGTACGAGCTATATATCGTGGCATCAACTCTTTCAACATGCTTCCAATGTATGTTATGCGTCAATTGACTGTTTATACAGGATTTTTTTCGCGATTTCAGTGTTGGTCCCATAGAGAAAGTTGTTCAGTTTGATGATCTGAAGCACCCTTTTAAGTAACTTTCCCATTTTATGTTACATCCTGTATGTAGGCTTTATGTTGTTTTTATACGTTTGTATTACGATTTAGTATGGATTTTCCCCCTCTATAATTGCGTTCGGAATTGCGGAGGTATCAAATCCTATACAAAATCACAATCCTGATTCGGAATTCCGGATAACAATTCCGTTTGCATGTGGCATGTCTAAATGTGTCAAATCAACCAATACTTTAGGCACAGCCCGGACACAACATACAAAAAATTTAAATTGACAAGGTGACGCCAGCACATGCGAAACCAAAGAAATTGAACCTTTCTTAGGTAAGTGCTGGGTAACCAGAGGGTGATAGAGGGGGTGAGGTAAAAAGTAGGTGGGAGGATGGGAATGTCTGTACGGTATGTAGTAATATATTATTCTTTCTTTTTTCTTATACTGTGCTTTAGGTTCAATTTCCTTGCAACCAATAAAATAGCTTCAAGCTACTTAGATCAAAGAAATATAATTTACATTAATCTTAGGCTAGCTATTGGTGGATTTAACATATTTCCGCTTCGCTCTGCTTTGGTGGATACCGGGCATTAAGGTCGTCTTCCAATTGTTATGCACGTAGATATCTACGAGCATCTATATCATATGTAATTAACGATTCTATTGAAAACTACATATTGCAGAGGCAATAATCTACTTCTACACCATGCTTGACTCAATAAAATCTTTTTGGTGTTTTCTGGTGTCCCTTACTACATGGATCTTGTTGCGACTAGGGATAACTTCCGTGCGTTCAGATGTTTTTGCCATACTTATTACTGGAAGCAAAATAGGTCATAGTTTCAGTACAATGTTAGGTTCCTATTGTTTTATTTTGTATTTTTGGTGCTTTTGCGGTCGTGTCTTCAACACTGCCATAAATGATCTCTTGAATTGGCTCTCTAATAGCCATGTTTTTTTTTCCTTCTTATTGCTGTCTCCCGTTTGCAATGGAGGGAAGTCGGATATTTCGTTTTCCTACTCCTCCTATCTTCTTTGATTAATTCATTGCGGGTTCCAAGACAGATTAAAGTCATCCCCCGGGCTCGCTGGACTTCATTGTCCAGTGTTGTGAATGGTCGCCGCTGTTGATCCTGGCTTACAGGAGTTACAGCGGTGGGAATGTGTGGTGGGCCTATGCCTGTTTTTTTTTTCTACATATTGCGCATGCATGACAATTAGAATACGACCTTACGAACAACAAAAGCGCTGCTCTAACATTACGTTACTTATCTCCTGCTTGTCATTAGGATTACCTACTACTGCCAATAATAGCGTTAACGTTAAAAACATTTTCGAAATCAAACATATAATAGTTCATGACCCGGCAAATAACATTTGTGCATCCTCTCATTCATTTGTACCGAAAAGCAATTTAAATAAAATATTTCAATATCACATACCATCCTGGCTCAAAGAAACAATTTTTACGCTAACAATGTATTGAATCTGAACTTCATCCAATACTCCAGTGTTACAAAAATATATTTACAATATATTTCAAAGGTTAATAAGTTTGTAAGAAATATTTGAGTTGGAAAGCCCGGTGGCCCGTTCCGTGTGTTTGTCCAATATAATGGGTGGTATGTTTGTCCACTGTGATTGATGCCACAGCTAATGGATCGATATCCATTGAAACTTACCCGGGCTGTAGGTTTCTTATTATTTACTACGTTAAGTAAGAGTCTGTAGTAATTTGATATGATATGAAATACTTTGAATAGACCTAAATATTTATTTTTGCTTAAATTTATCAAAAAATTGTGCTGATAAAACCGATTTCTTTGGACCATTCTAAAACTGTATTTTTGGGTTTGATATAAATAATGTATAGGTATATTTTATTCATTCCTTTATAAATACATATAGGGTCCTTTTTAATATGCTGACACTTTTTAAGGGGATGATCAGACTGTCAAACTGAACAACTTTCTCTATGGCACCAACATCGAAATAGCGAGATAAATGTATTTTCGGGGGGGGGGGGGGGGGGGGGGAGATAGACTGGTTTTATCCCCCCCCCCGAAATCCGAATATTTGTACGGCAATGATTGGGAATGATTACAGCACTTACTTTTTCATTGTTTTTCTATGAATCTATGAATATCCCCCCCCCCCGAAACTAAAGTCGGGATACGTGCTTGTATGTAACTCATGTAAGTTTACACCCTGTATGATGTGGCAACTATTTTTTAATAAAACAAATAAAGGTAAGTAAGTGAAATAACAAGCTGTCTACCAGAACACTGTAGACTTTTATTTAACAAACCATCGTGCGTTAAAAGATAATATTTTGGTCGTTGTTTTAAATTCATGTTTTTGTTATTCCATGCGAGGGTATGCAGATCTCTGACGGATGGTTGTCCGAGATATGCAGGCTGCATATGCAAAAGGGACAGAGATAGGCTCTATAAATAAGGAAATACTGACTACCATAAACAACCTATGTATTTTTGCATTATACAAGGTGTTACCTTAAATGGTGTTACATAATTTCAGAAATGCTTGAGACTATCAAACTGAACAACTTTTAATATGGGACAAACTTTGAAATCGCGAAATATAAATCAGGTGTTATGAAACAGCTGTTTGTTTTTTTTATGCGATTTCAAAGGTGGTCCAAATTAAAAGTTGTTCAGTGTTATGGTCTAAATGTAATTAAAGTATAATAACGCATGTATGTTTACATTCTGTATAATTGTAAGGAAAGAATTTATTTAATTAAAAAAAGATTTTGAAGGAGATTATAGGACCGATGAAAATTCTAATTTTTCGGCTAGTGTTCTTATCTGTGTATTCGTTTCCAGATTTATTCTTGAATAAGAAACTATCTTAGATGCTCTTTACATAAGACATAAATACATACCACATTTCAATACAATTTACATACCACATTTTCCATTTACATATCACATAAATTTCATTGTGTCTTTTTAATAATCCCCGATCACTTAAAAATAATGCTGTATTTTTTGTAACTCTGTATAAACACAGATCGGAACTAAATAGGTATTTAATTTAAATATATTTTATACAGTAGTGTTTAAATTGACAGCTTTAAAGTCTTTTAGCATAAGATAATAAAGGATTTAGTAATAAATAACAATATTATGATAATAAACCTCCACGTTCCACCCTAACGAGATCGAAACGAGCGGATTTCGACTTGAACTACTCGTTAACATGAAATCAAAATATTTATTATGAATTCATTTACATAAACAAAGCACGAAATATGTATAATTTTAAGAATTGTTTTATTTCTTACGATTCTTGTCAAATCCTTCTGGTAGTAAACCCGAAACCTTCGTTATATTTTTTAACAGTTAAACGTACGCACGGCGACACATCAAGCTATACAAAACCAACATAAGCTGGCCGCGCGACGCTATACGTCACTCGACCTACGCGCGGCCAGCTTATGTTGGTTTTGTATAGCTTGATGTGTCGCCGTGTGTACAAGTTGTTCAGTAACTGAGAAACAAATTGATAATGTTTGTTTTTGAGACTCGTAAATATGAAATAGGTGTAACAAAACACCCTAGTAATACTTAAGGGCGCGCTATAGACCATCAAACTGAACAACTTTCACTATGGAGCCAACATCGAAATCGCGAAATAATAATCAGCTGTTTCATACAAAACTGCAATATAGGCTCGACTCAAATGTATGCGACAGCAGCGTTTTTAAAATATTTGTCGATGTTGGCTCAATAGTGAAAGTTGTTCAGTTTGATGGTCTGAAGCACCTCCTTATGTATTACTAGGTTGTTTTGTTAGACCCTGTATAGTGTAGTGTGTGTAGCTGTGACTATGAAATGTTATGTCACATAAGTACACTATACGTAATCCTATGGATACCAAGGATACCTGCAGAAAAATCAATAAAAAACATGAAATGATTATATGACACTTAATATGACACTATAATATTTGTATTATTAATGATCTAACTATTAATAAGTTTCCGATACAAACACTTAGATTTATCAATGCAATCTCCTGTTACATACATTATTGAAATTCGTAGGAAGTCAGGATACTACTTTCAAAGATAAAATCTTAACAAGTTAATTCAAAATTTACTTCGCATACTCGTACGCATAGCAAACCTCTCCGTTCCCAGTAGCTTTTGTTCTTGCTCAAATATTATAAAAATGTTTTGACAAACGAATATTGAGCTGTCAAAGAAGTCGTCTGATGAGCGGCCACCGTGTAATTATTTCTTTTGAATGTTTTAGTTAGAAAGTATTAAATTATATGCTTTAAGTTCGGACCATTTGTAACGCTCTTATTTTAGTCGATTTTTCACACGATAAGCTAAGATTTCTTTGGTGAATGAATTTAGTTTTTTTATTGTTTATATGACGACTTCTAAGCACAATCCGGTTACTGGTCCGTGATGACTCATGTTAGTAATAGTCAAGGAAAAATAAGGTTTGAGATTGTATTAAAGACACTTTAGTAAATTGTGTTTGAACTAATATTACTGTAAGTTTATAACACGTCGAGTCTAATTTGTCGAGATTTCGTGGTTGTATAGGCTGAGGACCCTGAGAAATACCTTAAAATCGATATAAATGTACAAAGGGCAAGCTTATTTCTAAAGATATTTTATCCAGCATACCAGCAAAAGAGAAGAAGAGTCAAATGGTAAATAATTAAGGTTTGAGGTTATAATTTTTGAAATCTTACAAAATATTAAATATCTACTCAAGTTTACAATATTAACCGGAGATTATTATTGTTATAAGTAAAACGTATTGAACGAAGCCGTCCTGTATAAATCCACCAGTTTTCCATTTTTTGTTTGTACCTAAATTTAAAGTTTTGTAAATGTCTTAGTTATTCAGTAATACACAATACAAAATCGGGGATTATTGAGAATTTATGTTTTTCATGTATGTATCTTATATTCCAAATTATCACCAGAAGTGCAATTATAGCAACCTACTCCATACAAAAATCCGTAGATTTCCCCGACTATTAAGTCATTTGGCTTTATAGGACAGCAAAGCTTTCATTTTTCCAAGAACTCTATGATAATTATCAGTATATGAAATAAAAAGCCAGCCCAGTGCGTGTCGGACCACATAAATAGGGTCCTTCTTAATATGCTGACTATTTTTTAAGGGGATGATCAGACCGTCGAACTGAACAACTTTCTCTATGGCACCAACATCGAAATAGCTGTTCCATATAAAACTGTAAACCTACTTGCCCCAAATACCCCATAGGGCAGCAAATTTTTTTTTGTTGTAAAATCCCATGGATTTTTATATTGAGTTTTACAACTCAATATAAAAAAAATCTAAATCTAAAGTATACCGAACCCATCGAATTTCAAGTATTTCAGAACGAAACTTTAGATGTCATGACAATGCTACAGATCGAGATGCACCAAGCTGATGACGGGATGATCTCATGAGGATTTATTTTCTGACTACGGAACGCTAAGAAATGTAAATCCTATATATCGAGAACGAGTTCTCTAGCATAAATCGTCGTCGTATTTATTACGTCGATACAATTTACTTGTTCTAAGTTTTACTTATACAGGGTGAAATTGATATCATTAGCATCCTTTTAAAATAAGCGTCCACCCGTCAAACTGAACAACTTTTACTATTGGGGTAAACCGATCGGAGCAAAAAAAAATCAGCTGTTCCACACTAAACTGCAATGCCTACTCGATTCAAATGTATGCAATAGCTGATTTTTTTTGCTCCGATTGGTTTGCTCGTAAAAGTTGTTCAGTTTGATGGGTAGACTCTTAGGATGCTAATTATATCAATTTCACCTTGTAGATATGTATTTTAATATTTTAAAAGTGAAAGTATAGACAGATAAACATCATTACCTATGCTAAAACTATATACATGTATTTCATTCGGCAAAAGTACAACAACAATAATTAATAGTAAACTAATATGTAATCAATAAGAACATAAATTAACCGAATATTATTTTATGTTATAATAATTTATTTTAAAAACATTTAATTTATACCTTTTAAAAACAATTTCTGAAACTGGACCGTTCATGTTTTTTCAATAAACAAGGTAGATTTAACGCATTAATTTTGGAGACAGTGAACGGTTAAAATAACATTTAAAATGGAAATAAACATTTAAAATAATATGGTTATTTTGTAAACAAAAATATTTAATGTTAAACAAATAGTTATTAAATAAGATTACGATTTATTATTAGTACCTAACGCGGTGACCTTAAATCGGCTTTGCACTCAAGTTGGCCGTTGCAGACAAAGTTCATGCAATTGGGGATACAGGGGAGCGTGGCCTAATGCAGTGCTATTGCGGCGAACCTATCCACTTGATGCTACACCTGCTAGAATATCTGTTGTGCCCGAACACGTGCACGAGAGAAGACCTCAGTAGAGCTACACTGAACGCTGTCAGGCTCGCCGAATATCTGGTCAGTAAAATATAGAAACACAATAGTAGAACAAATGACAAGAAAAGAAGAAGAATTTTAAATTCAATGGATAATAAATATTTTAAAACCGAATACAGGTATGAATCAGTTTACTATATTTTAACAAAATATTAAAATAGGTATACATTTGGAACACCATGTGATTGGTATTATAATTTTGAAGATATTCGTGTCGTACTAATACATACATCAATTTCTCGACCGTATTCCCTTCCGGGGTAGTCAGAAAATGTCGCTACAACAACCACTACCAACCATCTTCTAGGGTAGGTAAAAGCAAGCTACACTTTAAGCATTTTCCAAAGTTCGGGATAGTATAACGTGTTAAGTCATGATAGGTGGTGACAGGTTAGCCTGCTTAGGAAACATAATTTCTAGTCGCCTTGTTCAACACCCATAGGACCAAGTGGGGTGGTACATTCTATGTCTGAACCACACGGCACGAAAACAGCAAATCTAAATCATCAAAGATTATACAGAAATACATGTATTTTTAAAGGATAAATAAGACAGTGTCAGCCACGCTCAATTGTGAACCTTGTTTATACAACTTTGATCACACTTGGAATAACAATCTTTTGTGGACTGTTTTCTTTTGAGCCTGCCCGTGACAAACTCAAAAGGATTCGCGGCGAGCCGTGCCACTTGTGATGAGAACATCTGTTATATTAAATTAAATGTCTACTGTTGGCATGAAAATAAAGTTCCATATTATTCATGTTTGACCGAAAGATGTGTTATGAATATTGTACTATACTGAATAGTGATAATGATAAATACTCTAAAGTCTAAAGTAAACCGTGAAACAGAAGTTGGAGAATTGTTTTCAGTAAGACCATCAAACTAAACATCTTTCACTATGAAGCCAACTTTGTAATCACGAAAAAAAAAAACAACAGTTCATAGCATTGCCTCTTGTGTCCGTAAATGAAACTATCCAATTGCTGAACAGTCTTCTGCAATGTGTGTTTATCATACGTTGTTGTCTTTAGTTCTTCTTGTTCTTCTTCGTGTTCCTCTCCATTACTAGAGGTTGGCAGCCACCTTTGCATATTTTTAGTTTACCCTTTTAACTAATACGACTTATTTTAGAAGCAACCTTCATACTTCAAACTCACATGCCCGTACAGTAGTACCATGTTTATAAGTCTTACCGATTTATCTGCGCAGTTGACGAATTTTAATAGCGCGCGAAATTATATTGACCAATCAGGATGTGCCACCTGCAATCCGTTTACGCTATTGGCTAATTTGTTTTCGCGCCCCTTTCGGTGCTATCCGACTTTGCACCCTTTGATTACTAAATGACTTCGAATTTTATCGAGGACTCGGGCCTGCTCTGTGCAAACGATGATTGACGAGCAGAATTATTTTCCTGGTCGTACTGTACATCACAGCGCTGTAGAAAGACGGCCGAAGATAGAATTATATCAGAAAATTATTTAACTCGTTGATTACAATGGCAATAAACAAATAAACTTGTGCGGAAAGGAAAATCGAAGAATATGAACAGAAAATTTCAATAACATTCACGGAAATGCTAATAAGTGAAAATAATTTTGTAGGTTAAATCTTAAACTAAAATATTTCAAAAATTATAAAACTCAAGCAATATGGTGATCCAAAAAACAAAGTGAAAGTATTTATTTAAAGGAATAAAATAGTAAAAGCACAAATAAAACTTACCCTAAACTTAAACCATACGTAGTTGTTTAGGAAATGGTTATAGTACTCGTAAAATAAAAAAACCCCATTACACTGTCAATGATACGTTGTAATAAAATTTATTAGAACAGATTCATGCTGAAAATACCAATTAAAACAAAGTAAACACAGACGACGAAACATTCTAAATGAAAATTAAAATCTAATTAAGGAAAATTTTCAACCTTTCCTTCCGACACAAACCTTCATTAAGATGTCCCTAAACATACCATTTTATGGCTTGCAAGCAATGAAAATATACAAAGTTGAAATCGACTAATAAGCGGTGGGACACAGTCTAACAATTGCAGTCTTATAGTGTACCAAATTAGCAACAATGAATAAGATTGTGAAAATAATGTGGCTATTTAAGGTGTTCAGCAAAGCGTGAATGAAAATAATAGGTGCTCCCAAGAAAAGGAGAGCGCAAATGATATTATAGTAATTAAGAACAAACTACCAGAAAATTTTGTCGCAGAAACGATGTTTTTGCTCCGACAATATCGTTAAATAAAGAAGCTTCCAGTTCGCAACCGACATTGTACTATTAAGCAAATAAAACTGTTCATTAAATTTCAAATTTATGCGTTCGCGGCTTGTATTCATTGCGTTATAAATTTTCCTCGTTCAGAAATTTTAAAGGCCTTTTGGGCAATTTTTGCTAAAAGTGTCGTATTAAGCTTTTTGACAAACTACAACTTATGTGACCAATTAATTTAATTGTAAAAACCTAAAAACATATAGCAAATTCCTTAATTTGAGGAGGTCAGTGGGCACACCACCAGCACGTTAGCAACCAGCAATCAAATATTCTTTATTTTACACCAAAACATAAACATTAGAAATACAGAGAAAAAATACAAGAGGCACAAAATATGGCGGTCTTATCGCTAAGAAGCGATTTCTTCCAGACAACCTTATTCGCAACCGGGTTCGCATTGGATCAGATTAGTAGCACATTACGCTATGGGTATGACAGTACAGTGAGGACTGGCGCAACAAAAGGCAGGCCAGCAGTGGGTTGATATAGGCTGATAATTTTTATTTGAAAGCAAATTAAATAATACATGACACATGAAGTGTTATGATAGCGTCAACAGGTGTGCTCAAACGATAATTTATTTCACGAAAATATTTAAATAAAATTTAACTTCTCGTATCCGTCTGTCCTGTCCACACTTTATAATTTATTACCGCCTTCCTTAGTTCCAGGTAACACCACGTTACACGGGTGAAAGTCGTCCAATTCAAACAAAGGAGGTTGACAACGAGCAAATAAAAAAGCGTCCCAACATCTCATTCTACGATATGACCCATTTTTACGCCATAAAATTATTCTCATCTCCCATCATTTTAGTCGTAAAGTTTGTTATCATTGTCTAATATTTGGGCTTTTTATTACCGGCCGAGTTTGCGTCAGCTCTTTACTAAGAACGCTCGAGTGTTTTAATTTAGAAATGTCTTAAAACCGTCTGTGTCATTTGGTAGTGTCAGAGACGCGGTTATGTCAAAGGAAAATTATTCTTTGTCTTTACGTTACATTGAATTTTCTTTAGTAAAGAGTTAGTGACTGTTTGAATTATGAAATCATCAAAAATTGTTCTTCCATCATTATTAATTTCTGTATTGAAAAGAGAAATAAGTGTAAATTCGCATAAGAAAAAAAAACAACTAAGTATTTTTATTTTGCTTGACTATAAAACTCGTTCTTACTATGAATAAGTAGGTATAATTTGCCTTTTCTGTTAAAAACTCTGACACCAACTAATTTATTTCCATTAAATTTATTTAGCATAGACGTAGGACTATTTGATCGGACCTCAAAATAAAACGGAATCTAAACTATTATAAAACTGTAACAGTAGACGTGTGTCTGTACATTAAAGATTAAGATATGGTTTTTAAGTGTCCCTGGTTCACCTTTTTTAGAATCCTTGTCTGTTTGTTTGTTAGTTCGAGCATCACGCAAAAACTACTAAACCGATTTTGATGAAACTTTTTTTTGTGTCATAGCTTATGATTATGATCTTACTTCAAATCTGGAATATAATTTGTGCAGACGAAGTCGCGGGTAAACTCATTCTGACATAATTCCAAATGGAGTCTATGAACAATTCAATATAGGTACATACATACTCTACATATCGCCACAAGTAGTAACTAAACAAAACTATCGATTTATTTGCCTTCAGCAATCGTAAACAAATGGTACAGGTAATAAATTGAAATACGAACAGGAGCTGGCCGGCATCGTTCGCACTGAATACCGATAGAGTCCTCTTTTAAAACTATTTTCTATTTCTCCGCTTACCCCGCTGTGCGACCACTGGCTGTGGTCTGAGTTTCGAACTATGTTGAACTTCTGTGACCGACCTGACGACATAGTTAACTACATAGTGTACAGAAATTATCTGCTTTATTAAAATACTGATGTAGTTTACTTGAAGAACTGAGTTTTGTGTTAGTTGGGCATTATGCCATGCATAGTTCCAACGTGACATAAAATGAAGGAAGTTCTGTAATTTTAGGATTAAATGCAAATAGATTACCAGAATATCAGTGCATTCCATAATTATACAGGTACACTTTAAAAGTGGATACTTCAGACTATCAAAGTGAATAACTTTCACTATGGGACCACAATTGAAATCGCGATAAGAAAATCAGCCATTTTATTCATTTTGGTTGAGTATTTGATATTTTCTGTGAAAAAAACTGAGGTTTTTTTGGCTATTTCAATGTTTGTTCCACGGTTAAAGTTGTTCAGTTTGATGGTCTGAAGCACCGTGTAAAGTATGTAACGCATTAACATTTATACCATCATAACCTAACATAACAAAACAGAATAGAAGAACGAAGAACCATCATCATGGTAATATAATATTATGTCATAAGGGTAATCTATACTATTATAAAACTGTAACAGGAAGTTTGTATGTACATTGAAGATATTAACGAAAAAAAATTTACGATATGGTTTTTAGGTGTCCCTGATTCCAATTCACCAATTTTTGGATTTTTTGTCTGTCTGTTTGTTTGTGTGTTTGTTTGTTTGTTTGAACGAGTATCACGCAAAAACTACTGAACCGATTTTCATGAAACTTTTTTTGTTTGATAGCTTATGATCTGACTTAAAATCTGGTATATAATTTGTGCGGACGAAGTCGCGGGTTAACGCTCGTAATTAATATTATAGTGACTCTGATCTGACTAGTCTGATCATCCCATATTAAGTATATTAAGAAAGACCCTATAATAATATGGGGTCTTTGGAGCTTAAGAATAGTTTTTAAAAAGGTTTAGATCTTATGTATTTGTACATGTTTTCTCAACTATGTGTATTATTATGTCATGTCTGTGTACAATAAAGTGTTATTATAATAATAGTAAAGTCAGAATCAGAATTCCTCTCAACTCTCAACCTCTTTATTTATTCCATAGATTGAAACATTGTCTTATTGACTGTATGAGATGATATTAACGGTGCAATAAAAGCAATCAAAAGATATTGAATCGAGGACAAACGCCAGTTTATAATTAGAAATATTCTTTGTCTAGTATATGCTAAGGCGACTATAAAACCCAATCAAACGGACAGCATTTTGTCAACTATTTTTATAGTTTTCGTACACAACACCGTCGTAAAAGCGAAAGAATTTCGTAAGTGAACCTATTAATTTTGATTAAAAACTCAAGAGCTAATTCTCAAGTCATAAAATTCGTGATGCTAAAGGTCCCTATTACGTAACACGTTCGACTTTATTACGAAAAGAGGCATCGTGTGAGTGACAATTTAATGAAGTGTTAGCTCATTGTGTAATTAAGGCGAGGTTATTAACAGTTAACTTTAACTAATGAATGGATACGTGAAATATAAGAAGTGGGATTTCAAAAGCGAAAAGTTGAAGTGTTTAAATTGAGTTTGAGTGTCGATCATGTGATCTTAATAGATTTTATTCGATCACGCCACACAAGGGACGGATGAGAAACGTCTGCATGCAGATGAGATGCAAATGTTCAGATGGATTTATGGATGTGTGGTGGAAGAATGGACAGGATGAGTATAAGAAAAAGTTTGAATGTAGTACCTATGACGGAAAAATTGCAGGGTAATAGATTATCGTGGTATGGGCATGTGATGCGGAGAGACGAGTGATGGCTGTAGTAGGAGAGGAAGGCCGACGAAAAGATGGATGGATCGTGTGAAGGATGATATGTGTAAGAAAGGAGTGAGTGCTGAAATGACAGCTAAGGGAGAATGGAAGAGGATGACATTATTGCGCCGAATAACGGAAAATGATAATATTAGGTCCCTAACCTACGGCTTACAACTTGTCCCTTTAAAGGGTATTGGTTAATATTAATTATGTCAAAAGTGTGTCTGGTATGAGCATTGGTGTACTGAGGCTCTGCTTTCCCCATTACAAATTACGATCGTGTGAGTATGTTGTAAAGATGTAACGTTCGGTGTTGTCTGCTTCGAAGGGTCTGTAGTAAATTGATTTAAATAGGTACACACTTATTGTCTGTGATAAAGATCAGGTATAATAAAATAAAAACGTCAATGACAACATATATACTACTATACCACAGATCAATAATAAGTTAATTATACTTACTTGTTATGAGTTGTTATATTGACTTGTATTGAGTTGAAGGAAAAGGTTGATGTCGTGTCGTAGCAAGAACTCAAGACACTAGCGGAATAAAAGGAAACGAATAAGGGATAAATAAAGGATTGAATAGAATAGAAATCATTTAGTTGCAAATACAGTTAGTTGGATTAGCGAATCACCGATAAAATGATGATGATGATGTAATAAGGAGACTCCGCGTCTTTTGGTAGAATTGCTGTTCAATAGCAACCGCCACTAATTAATATAGAAACATATATATTACATTTAATTTTAATGAACATCAACTGCAGCTTAAATTTTCATTCAGCCAGGTTATACGTAAGTTTGTGCAACCAAGTTTAAGTGCGACATTATTTAGGTATATCTCGTATATTTAAATCTGTTTCCAAAATCACAGGGTCAACTCTTTTAGCTCGCCTTTGTACCTACATGATAACTTAGTGTAAATTTTCGTAATAATGTTGTTTTTGTGTACAATAAAGAATCTAAGAAACCAATTACTTAAAGATTGAAAACATTTTCTCGGACGGGAACAATAAACAATAGCATAACAATAAAACTTAACGTGCGTTATAAAATAACAATATTTAGGTATTACCTACAAACCTGGTAAACAATTAATCCGAAAGCATGATTACTATACTCAAATTACAATTTCCTGAAATTAATATGGCGAATACGGCCTTTGTTGCTGAAGCAATTACTAACAATACTGGCGTTCAGTTTACACCCAAAGTAAGTTAGCAGTACTCTGATGATTATTACAGGTATAGAGGGTAACTTTAGTTGATTTGTGTTCCAACGTTACGGTAATTGCTCAAACTGAAATTCACTCTGGTTTATTGCAATCAATCTGCACTAAATTCTGTGACGAATAGTGTACGCGTCTTTGTTAGCTAAGTTATATAATGAGTACAGGGTGTGAGGAAAAGTATCTTTAAACTTTAAACCACATACTCTACCTATCAAACTGACAAACTTTTACTATGGATGCAAACCAGTCAGCGCAAAAAAAAAATCTGCCGTCTCATACATTGGAGTCGAGTAGGCGTTGCAGTTTACTATGGAACAGCTGATTTTTTTTTGCTCTGTCAGGTTTGCTCCCATAGTAAAAGTTGTTCAGTTTGATGGGAAGAGTATGTGGTTTATAGATTAATGATACTTTTCCTTACAGCCTGTATAGCTCTAGCTGTGCACATTTTATAAAAATAATAAAACCGGTCAAGTGCGAGTCGGACTACTCGCGTACCGAGTGTTCCGTACCACACCACCACACTAAAATACATAATTATTTTTAACTTACAAAAAAGTTTAGTTTTGTCAGGGGCCTTTAGCGTGAGAGCGAGAGCAACTCACACTTGGCCGGAGGTAGGATTTGGAATTTGGCTCCATAGGCTTCAGTTTCATGGTCTGAAGCACCCACACCACACCCACGACGATAGTAATTGAAAGAGAAAACAATTTGAAACTAAAACGTAAATAAATTAAGAATAAGCAGCTTTGTTTGAATCTTTTTAAGGTTCCGTACCCAAATGGAGAAAACGGGACCCTATTGATAAGCCTACGCTGTCCGTCCGTCCGTCTGGTCTACCTATTTAGGGCTGTAACTTTTGAACTGTAATAGGCAGACAGTTGAATTTATCACAAAATGTGCGTCATTATGGCGGATTTGCTACCAAATAATAAAAATATCAAAAAGTTAAAAATTATGTATTCAATAATCATAGTCATACAAGAAACTAGTTTTTATCAACGTTTCTTCTTCTCGCTCTATCGTAGAAACCGTAATACATACAAGCGTCAAACTTGGTGTGAATAATGATTATAGATCAAACTCTACAGCAGTATAAAAATTAATAATAAAAACCTACCAAGTGTGATTTTGGTCTCGCGCTAAAGGTCCCGGAGAAAACAAAACTTTTTTGTAAGTTAATAAAATGTTGTATGGTGGTGTGGTACGGAACCCTCGGTGCACGAGTAGCTCGACTCGCACTCGTACCTAATGATAACAGACGTATAAACTATTGCAAGGGCAGCGCCGTACGAAATACCGCAACACCGTTGGTCCATGATTGTTTTTAGCGAAATTGAAGCGTGAATAAATTTGAAACATTTTCGCATGGTAATTACCAAATACTTGTTTGCAATGTAAAATAATGTGAAATAAAGCGGATAATTTATATTTCGTATATTTTGAATAAATTCTCACTCAGTACCATAAACTTAATATACTATCGTAATAGACCAACAATCTCCTCATGATCGCATCACCGAAACCGAAATGTCAATATATGCGAAATTGATACGTTAGTGAGTTTTAGTGATAGATTTTGGAAATCAATCTCTATGCGAAACGGTTTCTTTTTTACGGGTACAACATTTTTTGATCTTACACATGAATATTTGAAATAATATATTATCTAGAAAATAGGACGTTTACTGCATGTAATGAATGTATTACGAAATAATTTTAAGAATAACATATTTTATACGAAAAAAAGTATTACGAAAGTAGTACTGTACTAATGTTATTTACCTTTGAAAAGTCTCTTTATTTGAGTTCCTGGTACAAGTTACACTGCATTCCAACACAAAACTTTATACCGTAATGATTTTTTTATATTCGTCTAATCAAACACAACATAAATTATAAAGAAAATCATAAAATAATATGAGATAATTTTTTGACAGGATACCAACCGCGACTTCATTATTTAAACGTGGTTTTACGGCTATTATATTAGAATCTCTTTCGCCCGCGTAGGTTTTTCGGTAAGGTCGGAATCTCATTCGCACACTGTGTTGGTCTACTTACGGTAGTAATATTAAGTTTATGCTCAGTACTAAATGTTATGTGAACGTAAAGCGTTTAATATAATGTATCAAATGATTACCTTTATTATACGAAAATACAGTTCTAAGTAGAGCGTATTAAAAAAGGGTAGTTGTGTGTAAACCTAACTGATTACAGTAGGGAATATTTTTCCCTTAACGAGATAAAGTACCTGAATCGAAATTCCCTTGAGATTGGTACATTTGAACCGGTTACTAAATAGGTCTTGTTGACCATAATTCATTTCGTAATTCCAATTACTTTTCACAAAGCGACGAAACTTAATGTCTATTTTGATTGACGTGTACGTTTTATGGGACAAGGCTATTGTTTAATAAATATGTCTCATGTTGGTCAATTCATTGATTCAATATGAGATGTATTTTAAATAAATTAACGATGATTTATTATTTATTTGAGTCTTAAGAGTCTCAAATTGAAAAAATGTAATTAACAGCTGACAACTTGGCTGTAATTAAAGTGTTAAATTCATTATACAATTTAATTATTTCTGTTATTGTAGCACTTCATTCTTCTTTTATTTATAAATGAAATAAAAAAAAATTCTGTGTTGCCAATTACTCAAAGCATATAAAAGAGACAAATATAGACTAATTTACAATTTTATTATGTGTGTGTGTGTATTTTATTTGAGATGATGCAGATTATTTTTTTAAGGCTTTTACAATTTCCCCTTTCTAGGTAGATTTTAAAAAGATGAGGTTTTTAACACGGCTGTTGCCAGCTTTCAACTCCAACTCTCCTAGGTCACTTTGGCTGCCTTCCTGTCAACAAACCCTAGCAAAGCGAGCGACAATAATACATGAAAACCACCAGCTGTTTTAGGCATTACAGATATTATATAGGAGTTTATCTTTTTCTCCAACTGGACAAATGGTCTGCCTTATATTAAAAAATAAATCATAGAATAACCAGACAAAGATGGCGAAAGAAACGAATCTGTAAACAAAGTTCGTATAGATTAGGATGACAGTAAATTTTTCTTGGTTAGAGTAACGGATTTAGTTCACTGGGCATTATTGTCAATGAAGCATATGCTCACGACTATATTCCCCGTGGTCAGTCAGAGATATTCTGAAACCTCAGAACATCCACGTTTCACTAGTAGTACCAAAACTCTGTTCAGTGTGACGGGGAGTGAGCCCGTCGCCACTTGTAATAGACAATAGGTACAATACATGCCTCGAAATTGAAGCATGCAGGTTTCCTCATGATGTTTTCCTTCACCGAAAAAGCCAGTGGTGTTACAAATCGTACATAAATTCCGAAAAACTCATTGGTACGAGTCGGCCTGGACGGGGATCGAACCATCGCCTCCTGCACGGCAGGCAAGGTTACTCGCCACTGGACCACCACGGCCACCAATTGTTGTCAATGAAGTCAGTTCAATTTTAATTTCTGTGTTTTGTGTATTTAATACATACGTGATACCTACGAATCAGAATCGTGATACAAGAAAAGATCACGTTCTGATTGTTAATAAATTAAAAAGTTTACTAACCTTTGTTTCCTGACTACTATTTTTAGGCCTAGTAGATTTTACCACTCTGAATACTATGAATCATAGTGTATCTAAACTATTATAAAACTGTAACAGGAAGTTTGTCTGTACATTGAAGATATTAACAAAAAAAAGTTACGATTTGGTTTTTAGGTATCCCTGATTCCATATCACCAGTTTTTGGATTTTTTTGTCTGTCTGTTTTTTTGTTTGAACGAGGATCACGCAAAAACTACTGAACCGATTTTGATGAAACTTTTTTTGTTTGATAGCCTTAATCTGATCTGACTTAAAATATGGTATATAACTTGTGCGGACAAAGTCGCGGGTTAACGCTCGTAGTGCATAAAGTTATTATACGTTATGGAATAGAGGAACTGACAGCTGAGAGAGCGAGATGTACCTAGCGGCACCACTGTATAATAGAAAGAGATACGTGACGCGAGGCAATAGAACTGTTTTTAGGGATCTTATCGCAAGGTAAAAATTCGGATTCCGTGAATAATTGCGAATCGAAAGTGAAATCGTAGATTAATTCATGAAATATATTAACACAATTTCATTAAATAATACACGATTTCACGTTTGACTCCGTATTATAGACAGTGCTCGAATTTTTGCCTGCCGATAATCTCCTGAAAACCTCCAAAAACGGTTTCATTTGACAACTCATCTCAGTTCCTCTATTACTGTAAGGTATAATAACTTTATGGTATGACGTAAATGTAAAAACGAGTAACTGTATAATTATTGGTAAGTACCAAGGATTTTAGAATCGTAAAGGATGCCACTACTCCTTACAAGCATGGAAACAAGAAAATTGGCCATGGCGATCGATAATGTTCGACCTTCTTTCGTATCTCCGTAGTCGATATTTTCAACGTTTTTGTGTCTCTTTCTACCAGGACAAAAATTAAATAAAAACTATTTTTTAATTTTTGTCATTAGATTAGAAAAGGACAAATTTCGGACAAAGGAGAAATTCCGTAAGAAGAACGATCATTATCATTCCCGACCACCAAGGAGTATTATCATGTTTCACCACTTGTTAGGCAGTGTGCCCTCCAAGGTATAGACAATACCTATGCCAGCTTCCTGATAAGTACCTACCTACATATTTGTTGTTTTCTCTACAATATACAGGGTCCTTCTTAAACTTGTTTGTTGACGGTTTTTTAAGGGGATGATCATCATCTCAGCCGATGGAAGTCCACTGCTGGACATAGGCCTCCCCCAGGGATCGCCATAACGACCGGTCCTGCGCTGCCCTCATCCAACGGGCTCCCGCCGCCTTCACCAGGTCGTCGGTCCATCGTGTGGGGGACCCACCAACGCTGCGCTTTCCGGTCGCCACTTGAGTACTATTCGGCTATTTCGGCCCCATCGGCCATCGGTTCTGCCAGTTGTTGTACTAGTTGGTACAAGCCAGGCAAATCTGACTAAAATTTAACACAGAGAGTCTGAGACCGACCGTATACCGTTTTGCATTGACGACTTCAACTTTACTCACCTTTATGAAGCTCATTCACCCATCTATCTCCAAAGCTTTTTGCATAATATTTCTGAGTGAAAAACATTACAAAAGGCAACGAGATCGTTAGAGGAATTTACTTTTATGGTTGTTGAAGACTATTTTATTGCTTCTCCCGTATTTATGTCAATAGTCAACAATGAGTCATAACAATTCCCGACTTTACGGTCCTAAGTTCTTTACGTTTTGTAAAGAGCTACTGGTTTTTAGAAGTAAAAAATATAAGATCTTTCTGTTGACGGTTTAAAATAAGAATAAGCATGGCCTTGAGAAAACGCTAGCTTTTTTTATAATTTTTATTATGATCTGCACGAAATATGACTTGTTAGTAGAAATGGACTACGTACGATAAATTTGGCTTAGTATTTTTAATGCAGACCCTACTCAACCAAGTGAAATTAAGTTAGCAGAATAATGTTAAAGGTCATGCACATTCTTATTTTAAACTGAACGGAAACAGACCTTTTTGAACAATTCATACCTCTAAAAACTTCAAACAGAATAGAATTAAAACAAGGAAACAGTTAAGACGCCATTTTAAAACAGGATGTAAGTGGGCGTTAATTAATTACCGGGTTAACGTGGGTGTGCATTATTTCATTTGAAGTGATGGTGACTGAACAAATAGAAAAGATTCAAGGAGTCAAGCGAATATAACATACATACATACATATGCTCACGCCTATGTCCCACTACTGGGGTAGGCAGAGACAACAGATCGCCACATGCTACGATTCTGACACACATCTTTCGCCTCCTCAACATCCATAAGTTTCTTCATACAAGCTCGTCGGTTCCAAAGCAAATATAATCCTTTCTTTTTATTCGAATATGCCACTCCGACTAGCTCTGCATATTAACTATTGATTATAGGTATAATTTCAAATCTACCTAATTAGATAGGATAGGTCAGGAGGGAGTGGGGTATGCACTCAGCCCTTTACTTCCTAGGAGTGAGTTTCAACTCTCAATTCCTTTCTACTTACCTACCTATACTACTTACCCATACTTCTAATTTATGTACGTAATACCGATTGCTCTTAATCGGTGAATGAAAACATCGTGACAAAACCTGCATACGCTGAAGAAGAAATCCAGAGGCGTATGTAAAGTCTACCAATATGCATTGGGAACGCGTTGGTAGACTTAACTTCCGTACACTCCCTGAGGGTAGGCCTGTGGCCTGAAGTGGGACGTATACAGCGTGTAAGGAAAAGTATCATTAACCTTTAAACCGCATACTCAAACCCATCAAACTGAACCACTTTTACTATGGGAGCAAAAAAAATCAGCTGTTCCATACGTTTGAGTCGGTAGACATTGCAGTTTAGTATTGAACAGCAGGTTTTATTGCACTGAAAGATTTGCTCCTATTGTAAAAGTTGCTTAGTTTCATTTGTAGAGTTAGGTATGGGTTTAATGGTTAATGATACTTTTCCTTACACCTGTATGCTGATGATGAAACTATTATAAGGAATGGAAGTCTTAGAAATATCTTGTTAAATCCTGGATATTTAATTTTAAAAAATTACAATTTAGCATATCGCAATAATCACCTAAAATGTTAAAAAGCAAAATGGGTAGATTAAATAATTTGAGCTTTTCATTGCAATATAAGGTCTAACAAAATTAGCTGAAACTATTTTACGGTGATAATCAAACCATAAAACTGAACAACTTTCTCTACGGGACCAATATCGATGCGATTTTAACGCAAGCATCTTTCATGTGGTACTTTATACGCTATTATAATAAGATACCAGAGGATATTCTAAACTTGCCAGACAAAAAGTTTGAGTCCCTTGTTAAACAAGTCCTCTGTAAAAAAGGTTACTATAAACTCGATGATTATTTGAATGACCAAAATGTCTGATCTTGACAATGTTACTCTATGTAATGCAATATTGTATTGTAATTGTACTCTGTATATTTTGTTTTGTTTAAAAGATGTGTGTTATATAGTATTTCTGACCGCAACTTCTCTTAACGGAAAACCTTCCGACGCGGTGGTAGAGTCAAAAAATGACGTCAAAAGCTAACTATGTGATATATTATTTTGAATAAAACATTTTGATTTGATTTGATTGGCAACATCTGCGGCGACTGCTAATAAAACCAGCAATCGTGACCACTGCAATTCAGTACTTACTTTAGCCGTCCAAGTATTCCTAACTAGGCCAACATCGCAAATAGAATTGTCTGTACTCAATAAAGAGGCATATGCACAGCAGGGTCTCAATTAGACTCCATTTGTGTTAATCCACAGTTGACCGAACGAATGGTGTCGTGGGATGATAGCTCTTATGATTCATTGTAGCCTGACTTGGCTATTAGTCGTTTAATTTATTTACTTCCTACTTTAGAGTTGTCTTTGATATTTCTTATGATGTTTTATAATGTTAGTATATTGTATTATAACTATTAATTAATTTTGAATGAAGGTTAGTTACTTAGAACGTAAGTCTCTAGTAATATAATCAGAATTGCAACTTCTATATTCTTAAATTAATGGAATCAGGCGTTACTTTGCGGAAATCCATGACTAATATCTAGATGACACGATTGTATCAAGACCTCCGCTTCTAAGTACCTAGTAGACAAAGTTGTATTGAGTTATGCAATACAACCTCCTCCTCTAACTCCTGAGGATGCTCCTTGGTGGAGCGAAACACGTGTAGAGTAGAAATTATTTGGTGGGCAGGTTGTATTGCATAACGTATTACAACTTTGTTTATTAGGTACTTACAAGCGGAGGTCTTGATACAATCGTGTCATCTACATATTACATCTATATTGTTTCAAAGATACTGGAAATTTACATAAATGCATAATATACCTCGGTATTTACTAGGAGGAGATAATACTTATTAAACGAATTAATGTTCATTTGTTAATTTTCTCCGATCACTCAGGTCAGGCATACTTAGTCAGGATATATTACTACTACTTAGGATGTATACTTGAAGTTTAAACTGAAAATACCTGCATTACTTACTCCTTGTAGTTCTTCTCCAGCAATGAATCACTAAATAAAGCCGGTTCTGGATTCATCGAGTTGATTCGTTCATGCACCAATTCGCATCAACGTTTGTCTTTTGTTTTAGTACTTAAAACAGGGGTTGACAGGACAGGAGGTTTGTAGTAGGTAATACTTTTGCTATAGGACGAATGATGATATCGCTAAAAACTAAATTATCGATGCAATTTTGGAATTTCATTTTGCTCAATAGTAAAAGTTAGGTACTTTAATACCAGTTTAGTAAGCAACAATTCAAAAAATCAATTCATTGCAGTTCAATTGCAATAAGTTGTATACACTTTTGTTCTACGTCGTAGTACTAAAGTGTATATAACTTATCGCTGCTGACTGTTCCTACGCAACAATACTCTTTTTTTTTCGTTTCTTATTCATTATCAAATGCAACTGTATTGTCTATCAATATTATTGTTGAATGTATTCTCTATATTATTAGTAAAGGGAATTTTAGTTAGTTGTTACATAAAACTATTTTATGAATTGTGTTAAACTCGCTCATAAAGTAGCATTTCCAATTTAAAATTCAGTAGATGCCTGTACCTTACGATTATGATATGAACCGACATAGTGACCACGGAATTCTTGTCACGTACCCTACCCTGTACTTTGTCAGATTTAGATAGTGCAGGTAGAAAGCCCTTTTAGCTTAGAAAAGGTCTCAACTTTAGCTAGGTTAATGGTATGAGAAATATAACCATTTGAAAAAATATTCGTTGTATTATCTTCACCCTAAATTGGTAATCTCCTTTACATTTTAGCATTTGGTATTGCCAAAAAGTTGTAAAAAATTCGTAATATCGTGCAGCCGTAAATATTTTTTTCTTAATTTCACATTGAAGTTGAACATTGAAGTCGGGTTATTTCTGATTTGTTTTATAATGTTTGTAGTTATAATCTTTAAAACCATCTAAAGTGGCAACTTTTGTGATTTTAATTTAATGATAATAACTACAAACATAAAACGTAAGTTATAATCCATAATGTTTCGATAAATCTTGTTTTTTGGAAATATTGTATAATATGCCTATGGAGGAGTCCAGCAGTGGACGTCTCTATAGGCTGAGATGATAATGATGATGATTGTATAATATTATAGAAATTAAAAAATATATTATTTATGGCAGCACAATAGTCACGGTTCCCTCTTAATGTTTTAAAATGTATTTTTTAAGAATTAAAGTTCCTTAAATAATAATGGATTGAAAATAAAAACAGTAAGTATGCAAAAATTATCACAATTGGCTTTATTAAAGTATATAAATAGTATACTCGGGACTTATATGGACATTTATTTACAAACTATTTACAAATTCACATAATATTCTACAGCAGTCTTATAGAATGTATTTACACCAACATTACGAAATGAACGCCCTTTGAAACGGCGAGAAATTACAAAAATATAGATTAAAATCTTAATTATTTGGTAAAGCGCGCGATGCGATTAATACAATATTCACAAGAAGCGTTGACTAAATGATTTAATATTGAGTTAATGAGAAGCATGTGGACTAGACAAGATAGGCTTGACCCGAGGGTTGAGTGTCAATTAAGGGTGGAGGGGGAGGCCAATGTCTAAACTCCCGCCTTCGATTAGGATTACTCCCGCCTAGTTCTAATGACGAGTAATCAGAATCAATTGAAGAGTAAATATGATCCGAAGGAGGTCTACCATCAGGACCATATGACGCAGTTAGATTCTGCTGTGGCCTTTCTTCAACAAACTGTGGAGCAGCACTCACACCATCTGCTGATCCTCTCATTTTATCAGTAAATGAAAAAGATCTCATCGTCCCATTTTGCATGCCACTTCTCATAGTATAGGAATTTATATTGTTTCTGTAACTAGATGTTTTACTTCTGTATTTTCTATCTGGCATCGCATACCGCACTTTCTCCCAAAATTTATTTTGGCCCCATCTTATTCTGGAACTTGTTTTTAAATATGGCCTCAAATCAGGATCACATTCGGCCTCGGGCAATACTGAACTCTCTTCTATTATTATTAAAGTATAAATTCGTGATTTAAGAATTTCATGTAACGCTTGTCGGAATTCAAAGCGCGACCATTCTGTTTCTATAAAGTTTCTTGTTAAAACCAGAACGATTCGTTTAGATGCTTCCGCAGCTTCTGGCAAAGGTAATGTACACTGCATGTAAGCTACATTGTGTTGTGGTATGTCCCTATAATGTAAACACAGGTGATACGAAGGATTTCCATTTTCCAACTCGGCGGCTAACGTTTGAATAACAAAGTCATCATCCTTTGGGCTGTAGCAAACATAAGCATCGTATAATTTATCAGTGTCATCGTACGCTCCGGTGAATGAAAACAATCTTATTCCGCAGCTAGTATAAAACCATATGCGAATTGTGTCTCTAAATAAGAAGACCACAAGGATGACTAGCATGATCAGCATAAATCCAGTGAGCATAGTTACCATCATGGGCATGTAATTTGAAACTAGCATGTTATCTATAACAGAATCTCCAGCATAATAGTCGCTGCATATTGTACCATTAAGATTGAGTTCTTTTTTTTGTGGCGACTGAGATGCGATATTCCAACACCATACGTCTGCTATATCAACAATTTTGTGTACATTATCTGATATAAATGTGGTGAATCTTTGTAAATATCTGCATTTGCACGACCAGATATTGTTACCTAATGATAGAGAGTTTAAATTTCGATTGTAGCCCAAATTCCAAATAGCAAAATCGACTAATCTATTACCGTCTAATTTCAAGATCTCAAGTACATGCAGAGTCGAAAACGTAGAATTTCCTATATAGCTTATGAAATTGTCTTGCAAATACAGCTCGTTAAGCTGTGTCAGATGTTCAAACTCGTAGCCATTCAAATGTTTTAGCTTATTGTTACCAAGATGCAAAATAATGAGCGAGGATAAACCAGCAAATGTTCTGTTCTGTATGTTTTCAACTTCACTTGAATTTACATAAAGCGATCTCATATTTTTTCGCCCAATGAATGCATAATTTTGCAATTCTTTAAAGTCATTTCCATCTAGGTACACCTCGGTAGCGTCCATGGGTATTTTTTCTGGGATTTCAATTGCACGCTGGCTTGAACAATCTACCACATTTGTATGCCAAGTTGGATCGTGATAACAAGAACAATTATTAGGGCAGGTCATTTGGCAATCGCAAGCTACGTAATCACAACAGTGGCATAGTGTGAAACAATGCGTCTCGTACGTACAAAGGAAATCAGTAGACTTCAAATTGCTTAAAGGTATGTGAGTTACGCCCCTTGTGTGTGTCATTTTACACAATACATTCTCGAGATCCATTATCCTCGGGTGTTGTCTCATTGCAGTCATATTGTTTATCGAAGGCAGCCATTCCATAGAGCAATCACAGTTAAACGGATTTCCTCCGATATAGAACTCAGGCAATGACTTGTTTGAAGGAACCGGGGACAACCGGAGGCTGTTGATATCTAAATGAGATATCTCATTTGCGTAAATATCCACTCTAGTGAGATTGCGTTTCTCCATAAACGTATTTACTTGGATGTTGTTTATGTGGTTATTGTTTATGAATAAAAGTTCCACGCTGTTCGGAATTGCTAATGGGGAAATTTCGACAATACGGTTATGACTCACATCCAAAGTTTTTATGTGAATTTGTTCTTGAAGTTTGTAATAATTTCCCAAATGTTCAATAAAGTTACCATGTACATCGAGCCATTTCAAGTTGCTAGGGATAAAGGCGTAATCAAACCACACCAAATGATTTTCCGACAAATTGAGCCATAACAAACTCATCAGAGTAGAAAATACTCCATTAATATCTGATATAAAATTACCATCTAATCTTATAGCTTCCAACTGCTTGTTTCTCTGAAAACTACCGCGTTCTACAGCTTGTATTTTATTTTTGGCTAGATTCAATACTTGCAAACTTGGCAAATCCCAAAACATACCAACGGACAGGTTACCAATTTGGTTGTCGATTAATCTCAATCCGGTTAGTTGATCCAAATTCTTAAATGAACCATTCTTGATATCTGATATTAGATTTTCGCCAATATCTAAGGTTTTTAATAAAGATAATTCCCAAACAGCAGATGGGACATCTGTCAGTTGGTTCGAGCTCAAATCTAATTCTTTTAAATCTGAACAATTTTTGAATGCTTTCGGGACTATGTTTATCAATAAGTTATTATTTAAATTAAGCTTGCTAAGCACAAATAAACCATTAAAGAGAGTCTCATCTATTGTATGCAACCGGTTTTCAGCCAAATTTAAAGTATGGAGATTGTATAATGGTAGGAATGTGTTGTCTTCTATGTATCCTATAGAGTTGTTCCTTAAATCTAATATTTGTAGGAAGAATAAATCTTTAAACGTCTTACCATCTATCCTCGTCAAGGCGTTATTGGATAAATTCAGAATGACTAAGCGTATAAGGCCAACAAATGTTCCGCCATCAATGTGAGCGCTCGAGAGCTGATTATTCGATAAATCTAAGACAAGCAGCTGGTCTAATCGGTGGAACACGCCTCTAGCTAATTCAAATAGCAGGTTATTATTCAAATATATCTCACGCAACTCTTTCGTGTTGGCGAAAGTGCCCTCTGGTATGTACTGAAGGTTGTTGTAGGAAATGTTCAGAATTCTTAAAGAAATAAGCCCATTAAATGTTTCAGGTGAAATATCAGAGATATTGTTGTGTTGAAGCCTCAGTTCTTGTAATCTTCTCAATCCTGTTATTTCCGACTCTTCCGTTAGAGATTTAATTTCATTATTACTTAGATCTAAGTTTCTTAGATCGGAACCACAGCTTTTACCAAAACCGAGACGATCCACATTTTTGATTCGATTTTGAGTTATGTTTAGAACTTGCAAATTATCCAACGGACAGAAAACATCCGACGGTATAACTTTCAAATTATTTTCACCCAAATCGAGTGTTTGTAGTTCCCGCAATCCGTTGAAAGTTCCAAGCGAGAGCTCCAAGTTCTTATTCGGGCTCCAATCGTAGTTTTTGGATCGGATCGACAACTTTTTTAGTTCACGTAATCCTTCGAACGCGTTGCCTGGTATTCTGATCAGTTTGCAGTTGTGAAGTGTTAGTTCGGAGAGCGTTGAAAATCTTTGAAAATAGTTCGCCTCAAGAGAGCTTTCGAAGAGTAGCAGCTGGTTGCACTCAACCGTGAGCCGCTTAATGCTCTCGGAAGGTGCAGATGCAAAACTGGATCCATCAGACTCCAATGTCCGAACACGACACAAGGTGCTTCCTTCAGCACCTTTAGTCTGGCGGCTGCAGCTATCCACGCCTCGGGGGGCATACGCGGCATTAACACCAAAAGTCACTAACAAAACAGTCAGCAATTGAATCATTTTCTAAACACATTTGTCTGTACCGAATGGAGCGAGACGGTAGGTTAAAACATTCAGTCACTAATTCACTGTCATTAAAGTTAATGTTATATGAGAGAGATAACTATCGACGAGTTGTGTTGTTCACTTCACTGGTTATGTTTACGTCGCGGCACACGTACGTTCGGTGTAGGAGGCGACGCGGACGCGTGCCTTCCTCATCGTGATTCGTGTGCGACTGCCGATGCCGAGGCGCTCGTCGGTTAGCATTGCGAGAGTAGTGGCGCGCTAGCCGCCCCTCTGACTGCACGTCCCCCACTCACCCTCTCACCCCCACATAGTTACACGTTCCCTCGCATGGCGCCACTTGCGCGCCTGGCCGCTCTCGCACAATTATGTAATGTTTTCTTAATCGAGCCACCGCATCGAGTTAAAAAAGGAAACCTACTACGCCTGAGAAACTATTATTACCACTGCGTAGTTCTGTTTTTCCTCGTATCAGAAATGTCTTACCTATTGAATTCTTTATGAAAGAATCGGGTAGTTAGTAAAGGTTGGATCCTTAGTGAAATGACGTATTTAGGTTTAATGAGAGATAAGTGAGGCGCTAGAATAAATAAATTTCTGCGGTTAACACTTTCGCGGACACTGAACGAGACACAATAGAACTTTTATTGTTATCACTGCTATAGCCGGTCACTGTCCGCGAACGTGTTAACTTACTAACTAAAGCTATTAAGTGCATTACATTTTAAAAGCAACATCAAAGTTAAAACAAATAAGTTGAAGATACGTTACAACGGTCACCCTTAATTCCTTTTTCTGTCACTTATTGGATTCCCAACTCACATACTTGGTGAAGATACCCAATAAAGCTTGTTTGGCGTCGCGTGCCCCCTCACATATTTTTTTGTCTAAGGAAACGTACAGAATGTTCAAATAGAGAAGGGACGTTCTCGGACAAATTCCGGTATCTCGCATGGGTTGGATGGAAGAGGTGCCAAGTTGGTGGGAGTTGATAATTTGATTTCCTTGTTCGACACGTAAAGTCGTTTACGGTTCGCACTGAAAGTTGGCCATGGACAGAATACGGCAGAAGTTTCGGGAATGGATTCCGGGAATAAAGGTACGTCACTAGCGTTGTTTGCAGCACAAATATTGTATAAGTTATTACAATTAAGTTATATTAAAACATTAATTCGTAAAAGTGGAAGTTCAGTGTATAATAATTTGTTTTTACACAGGATGCGAAGAAAATTCAAACTATTGTAAAGGAATATGAGGAAAAATTACTATGTAAAAGCAATGTCAAAGAAAACGCTGTTTCCCACAACAAAGTGGCTTCCCCAACCGACGCAACAATAGGAAAACTAAAACTTCCTCTATCTAGGTCGCGGTTAACATCGAACGAGCGCAAAAACTTCACAGCGATAAGAGGAAAGTTTTGCAGCTTAAGTGATAAAACACGTCGAGGACATCCTAAAAACACTTCGAGTACTATGATATCCTTAATATTAATGTCTTGTGGCGTATCCTGTATCAAAAGTTCTCGCTGTCGAGAGTTCTTAGCGCTAGCTTGATAAATGACTTCTCCCACTTTTGTGAAAGTTGTTCGAGTATTTTTTTCTCTGTATTTGGAGACTGGAGGCTGGATGTCACAGCCTGGCAGAACGTGCCCTGACTGCCGATGACGTTTCACTAACACCGCCTCGTATCATCCCGCTGGATTATTCGGATCGCTGTCGCTTTTAAACTTTTTATTTCGCCCCCTGAAAAATTACTTTGTTTTCTCTTTAAGATTGCTTTCTTATTCTTTAGTAAAGTTAAATTATTTTTAAATAAAAAGATAACAACAATCTCTGTGGAGCATTTAGAAATACCATTGGATCTCGATCGAGCAAAATTTATAATGGCAAAATAATCGTTCTGGATTTTATCCTGGCCATTAAGAACAACGACATGGCTCCAATGCATAATTTAGAAGCGAGGAAGTGTAATTAAAATGCACATTATTTTGCGCCTCGAGACAAAGTTTATTCTATTGTTATCTTTGATCAAATTGCGTAGGGAATATGTCTTGGGAGAAAATCCAGTTATTGCAAGTCGTTATCTATTCGACGATATTAACGCGGTGCCACCGTATATCAGGTCTTAGCTGACTTGAAACAGTGTAGAAGAGACTAGGAATATATTACTCAGTTTATGATTACTGGTAATAGTAAAGTGGTATGAATAAAGCATTTATTTATTGCTAGGGCTGCGTGTCTTTACTGTGTCTACGTTTTCGACATAAAACAATTTTAGTGTTTATGGTGGTCTCTGAAACGTTTTAGGTACGTCTTTCAGGAATAGTTTTAAAATTGATTTCTTTGTGTGCAATTTGTGAACCTTAGTTTTCAAATCACTGCTCGCATTGCAGTACCTCAAATTATTAAAATTTTATTTATATTTTTTAGTATCAGCTCTTTAGTAGGTAGGTAAATTAAAATATTGTTTGTGACAGTTTTACTTTTTTGCTTTACAGCAAAAAAAAATAATACTTTTTTTATTTATATTCTAACGTATTTGTTACACTAGAAAACTCTTGAGATCAAGCAATCGTCATCATTATCAGTCTCAGCGGTAATATTTGTATGGAAAATTGTTAACAGCTATTTCTTTTTCTTTGTTTTCCATAAATATCATCCCTCCCCTGAAAATTAATGTCGTCGTCCCCGAAATAAGTGTCTAGATACGTGTTTTCTTTGATATAGGTACAATATAGTTTATAGTTTGTCTACGTAGGTATAACCATCTGATGTTATAGGACCATCTGATGTGCAGGCTATAGTTGCGTGCCTCGTCTATCGTTCAAGAGATCTGCTCTAATCGGCACCTGCGGCTTATTCCCGATACAGAGCCATTCGGTCGCCGCGACAACGGCCGATTGCGTGTTCTATTCAAATTGTAAACCGGTAGGCTAAGTTACTAAGCTACAGGAAGTTTTAAACAGGAAGATTGTGATACTGAATATACAGGATGTAAAATTAAATGCGTTTTATATTAATGCTTCAGACCATAAAACTGAACAACTCTCAAGTTATCCAGATATAAAAGAAGAGAAAATATAAGTACCATTCAAGAAAAAACTTAAATTTTTCGTGCTTCTTATTCAATTATTAAAAAGATATTTCCTAAGGTGATTTGAAGGTAGTCAATCACAATATTTGTTATTTTGAGTAACATGCTAAAAAAATTGGTGATACAAATACCTATATTTTTTTTTTAAGTTTTTGGTATTTCCTATACGAAGATGGTGTTGGTGGTGTGATTAAGATAAATCAGTGACAAATACAAAAATAAAATACAACAGAACATAATTAAATTATAATTTACACTGCTATACTAAAAGCTAGTGAACTAGCTAACGGATTTAAAGTTCAAGGAAATAACTACAAAGGAGAACAATGAATCCTCGAGTTAAATATGATGCTGCAAAATCGAGTGGTGTAAAATGCTTTGCAACCGACGCCAACGGTAGCCAAAGGCAATACCATAACACTTCAATACTGACAAAATGCAGCAAAATAGACAAAGATACTAACTTTAATGCTAAAATCCGGAACATTAAGGTTGCTTTTCATATAAGCAAAGTTCTAGTATCAGATTGTCTACTAAATTCTAGAAACAAAATTCATTCAAATATTATTGATTTTTAAACATGTTACAGTCATGTTGTGCTATTTCGAATCTAATTAAAGATTGAAAAATTTGTCTCGGGCGGGACTTGAACCCGCACTTGCGGGTTGGTTAGTTTGTAATAACTACCAGTAGATGGCACTCACGTCCCCTTAAGACGCAATAAATTAAAAATTTCGTTCTCTGGGACTACCCAGCCCTAGTGGGCTCGGTGGCGAAATTGGATAACGCAGTTCCCCGGTTTGGAAAAGTGCGGGTTCATGTCCCGCCCGAGACAAAAAATTCATTCAGCCTGTAATAATCGAAGTGACGTCTTTGTCTCATTTACTTATAGTATAATAGCAAATTAAAGTTCTTGTGAACTTCAACATGCTTTCATGATAAGTATTTAAAAATATTGTGGTCTGAAGTCAGATCGTTTTTATAGGACTTGAGTAAAAAATAAAATGGCTAGTCTAGTCTAAATAGTAATAGTATTAATTACAATAGGGATGATGACATAAACATTTTTATTACTTTTTTAAAAACTCTTTGATATCTTAAACACTGAAGTGACATTAATTTTTGAATATCTTTAAAAATGACTGAAATATAAGTGTTCAAAATTTACGATTAGAGCGAGAGGCATATATAACAAAAGTGGCGTCATAATTGAGTATTGTCATACAAATCATGACGACGTGTCATACAAACACCTGTTTTGCATGAAAGAGATGATAAAAAACATTTTCAATAGCTTATAACTTTTTTGTTTTCTATTCAATTGTAATTTCGATTGAATATTTTGCTATTAAATTTAGCCTATTCCTGTAATCACAATATAGCGATTTCCAGGATCAGTCATCATCCATATTTTATTTTTACACACAGACACATAAATGAGAAAACATGCACATTGTGTGTGTAGCTTATATCTCAAGATATTTTCCAGCAGACCCGCTGCACCGTTAAAAATAAAGAAATTATAATAATACTTATTAATATATTAGTTACAAATTCTTCTGCCGATTAATAAATAAAATTATAAATCAAGATAAAACCCCTAATAGTGTATAATCTGATCGGATCAGGTCGGTAACGTCCTTTTCCCCGAACGTCCTCTGTTGACCCGAACGTCCATTTCCCAAATTCGTCCTTTTCCCCGAACAGCCATTTCTCCGAACGACCATTTTCCCGATCAATAATCAAGATCTTTTCAGCCGTTTTCGAGTTATATTTTACTAACGGCATTGGATTATGGCATATGTTTGGTTTTTAATATAAAAATATCAAATCTCCAAACCAAATATATCAAATCGCTATTTCGATTGCTTGAATAGTTTAACAAAAATGTAGTAAGATAGGATTTACAGATAGAACAATATTCAACTTTTATTATTTATGGTTTGCAAATAATGTAGTTTAATTTTCGTAACTATGAAACTGTTTTTGAATCGACTAGAAAATTGCAGTACCTGTCACTTCTCTTAACTACTAATAGACTCCAACAGGTCTTAAAGCAGACATCTGCCAACTTGAATCATCTGACAAGTTCACAGAGTGAAACAGTAAAGTTTACTACTTATCTCGACTTCGTCAAACGACTTGTGAATAGTTTTACATTTGTCGAAGACGTCGTAAAATAGGTAAATGTTAAGATGTCGTTTTTGGAGGTAGTAGTGCATACTTGAGGATGCTTACGAAAATTTTGATGAAGACACTATAGGGTTTTGGTTTTTATTAATGCTCATAACAAATAATACTATAGAATGAATAGGCAAGCAAGGAGCTAAAGCTAAACTCTAGACCGTCGCTTCGGTCGCTTTGACGCTTTAGGACTGTTATCCAGCCCGTAATTTACTTTATACAGGATGTAAGGAAAAGTATTACTTACCTTTAAACCACATGCTCTACCCATCAAACTGAACAACTTTTACTATGGACAGAAAAAATCTGCTGTCTTATTTTTTAGCTATTATCTCGTTATAAAAAACCTGATGGTAATTTTTTTTTGCACATATTTAAGGCTATACCAATATACATACTTCAAACATTGTGTAAATATTTTTGTCTACTTAGAAGGTTTTGAAAAATACATTCGTATTTTCTAATAAAAATATCATTATTTCAATTTCAATGCCTATTTTATTGCTCAAAAAAATAATTTATATTGTTAAATCTAATTCAAATAAGTGCATTGGTATTAAAATTATTAATTTAAAAGCCTTTTGGAACTCACAATTTTGATTTCTATGTTGCGTTGCGATTTTTTTTAACATGTTTTCCAATAGTCTTTTTGTCACTAAATGGTGCCGCTTACGCTTTTAAAATTCCAATTAGTAATTACTTCCCACCTCCCCTAACAAAGCTCCGTAAAATGACTGGCCTATTTCATGTTCTGAACCAGCTCTGAAAATTTGGAAAGTGATTACAAAATCACCAAGTTTATTATTAAACTTTTTGTAATGTGACGATGTGAAATGTAAAATTTTATGAAGGTAGAGAAAACCATTTTGTAGATACAATCGAGAACCAGTAGTATCGCAACAAGGCTTTGTTGGAAACAAGAGAGCTTGAAGTTCCACTACATGAGGAAATTAAAGTCGCTCGCATATTGTAATTGAGTTCTCACGAAGGATATTACTGCAAGATTGCTCGTCAACTCGAGTTCTCTCCCCAATCACTTCGAATGGTTCCAATAGTTCCAATCCGGGCGTTGATTAAGCAGAATCGGTTCAGTGGGACACAGGTGACGAGATATCGGTCGATAGTAATACCAATAGTGTTGCCAAAATTAGCTTTTGAAATGATTTTAAAGCAGGGGTAAAAGTATGATAGGAAAGTATTTTCTGTGCAGATTTAAAATATTATTACGAGTCGACATACTTACCTTTATTTATGTTTTTTGTATAAGCTTAATTTTTATAATTTTGACGAAGTGACAAGCTACAAGGCACAAATCTCATTCTAACTCAAAAAACGTAATAAATACATTTGTAATAAAACTAATATTCATTTTTTATAAAAAAAACGATGCTGAGTATTAGTCCGAAAATACAAGGTGTTAGAGGGTAGACAGTTGCATTTGGTAATTACTTTAATGTGTGATTGTTCTTATGATACTTAATAATTTCCCAACGGAAATTCGCCGAAAAAAAAACTTTAAAAAATTATATCTTTTCATACAAACGTTCGATTAGGTGATTGCATAGTACGGAAAATGTTTTTTGCTGATTTCCTTTAATTGATTCTTAGGGTAAGTTGTTCAGTATCATGGGTACAGTGACCTCTTAAAGTAATGCAACTACACTGGCCTTCAAAACTTTGTACCAAAGTGTTGTTTCATAGTCGATTATCTTCGTTTAAGGAATGCCCCAAAAAATCTTTATTTTATAAACAAAATCACACTTAATCAAATATCCGTCTAACTACAGTGTGATACTTAGTTTTACAGGCCAGTGTATTTACCCTAACACCCTGTATAAATTTTTTTGTATTAAATTATGGTAAAATTAATAATTATGGCGTTTTTCATGCCAGTCGTAATTCTAATCTCATGCTTTAGTTAGTCTTCTTGAGAATTTATTTATTTTATAATAACTTAACTAACGAAGAAGAACATTGTACTTATCTAGACGTAAAGTAAAATAAAACAATTTCTCGTTAATTTCAAAATAGCTGGAGGCTAAAAAGTTGAACGCTTTTAAGTTAAAAGATGCTTATACTTAAACTCATTTCTGATCAAACAAACATTCATTAAAACTTCTACGGAACCCCTCATACTACCATATTCGATACCGTAGGGTTATTTGCAATAGCTTTATTTTCACATTATGATAAAATACTGAGGCTTTAAAATGGCGCTATAATTTTTTCTATTAGTAAACAAAAGAATTTACTATTACAACGTCTACTACTTTTACTTGTTATTTTTAAAAATAATTCTCAATATAGAACTCATATATTTTTTTTAAGCGTAAAACTGTTTTGAACTATGTTTTGCACATTTTAAGATCAATTTTCAATCAATATAGTATCTTGTCACAATAGATATCTAGATAATACTGGACTGGAATGATTTAGAATAATATACCATCAAATTGATAGAAGTAGACTGAAAAAAGTATATCTAATGGTGAATGTTTTTTAATCTAGAAATAAACATTTTAACGGGTTCTTACCGCGTTTTGATATATTTGAGTTCCCGATAATGTTTGAATGTTTTACTTAAATCTTAAGTAGATAACTGGGCCATTATTTTATTCAGGGTACAATATGAATACAATTTTATTTTCTTTTATTGTATGAATTCTATAAGTCTTTTTTTACCTTTTTAAGCCGATTTTTGTTCATCATTTTTTATAGTAATCATTAAAGACATTTGCAGCGATATGTTTTCTTGCTACTTCTTAAATTTATTGATGTTTTTTCAGCAAAATAACCACTGCGTTATCGTGTCTCAATATTATATTGCGTTGCTTACTAAAACAACTGAGTTACAGTAATTTGCAAAAAAGTATACTATTTTACTTTAATTTCTACGTTTTTCTAAGACTGACTTCTTATTCGGCAGCTACCGATAACAGTTTTATTTCGGAATTTACGTATTTTACTAACAAAATCGCCTTGGTTCCGTTGCCTTTGAAAGGGACCGGATTATGGTACCCGGAATAAAATAATGACCCAACTACTAACAAAATTAAATACGTAAAGACACTAATTTAATAAACACCTGCTAATTCTTTTTATATCAAAAAGCGTCATCTTATCCGACGCGCTTGAAAGTTGCCTTTAAGCAAATGCTGCGTTACAGATAGATATTATTTGCACGCAATTTTCACCGATACCGCAGTGTTTGAGTTTGTCACCGCTGCAAGGTAGTGTTTGTAGTTAATTATGGTAATGGACTGCAATGTAAACAGTACTGTTCTAGCTCTATCAAGACGGAGACTTGTTTGCGCTGATGTTTGAGGTTCGCTATCTAATTTATTTCGTGTACTTGCTATTGTTTTATTTGCACTAAAATTATTCTACACTGACCTGCAAAACTAAGTACTAACACTTTTTATATTTAAATTTTTTCTAAACTATAGAAATTAGAGATTTAAAATAAAAAACGTTTTATTGCAAATGCTATCAGCTTTTATTGTAAATATTCTTTGTAAATTATACTCTTTTTCGAGTCCTTTTTATTTCCAAAGTATATTTTGTGTACTGAAAAAGTTCTTGCAATTTTAAAAGTGTGATACTTAGTTTTGCAGGTCAGTGTATTTTATAATGCGGAGTACAAATTGTTAACAAAAAAACGCAGACCCTGATAATAATTACCACTCAATTCGGTAGACCAATACCGCGATTTAAGGATTGCGTCAAGAGGGACCTGACCTCTTTCGGAATACGTCACGAAGATTGGGAAGAGCTCGCAGAAAATATAGAGGAAGATGGAGAAAGAAAACAAGAGCTGGTCGGACTACTCATGACGAAGCCTGGTTCGCACACCTGGAGGAGAAACGTGACAGAAGGCATAATGCTTTCACAATCCCGTCGTCATTCACTGCCGTACAGTTTGAATGTGGAGGAAGCGAGTAGTGAGGTTTTTCAGGATATTAGCAAGTGACGTTCTATTGCCTCTGCCTACTTTCAGGCGGAACAATATGTATGTATATACAGGGTGAAATTCATATCATTAGCATCCTTTTAATTTACAGGGTGAAATTGATATCATTAGCACCCTTTTAAACTAAGAATCTATCCATCAAACTGAACAACTTTTACAATGGGAGCAAACCGATCGGAGCAAAAAAAATCTGCTGGTGCGTACATTTGCTTTGAGTAAGCATTGCAGTTTAGTATGGAACAGCTGTTTTATTTATTGCTCCGATCGGTTTGCTCCCATAGTAAAAGTTGTTCAGTTTGATGGGTAGACCCTTAGTTTAAAAGGGTGCTAATGATATCAATTTCACCCTGTAGATGCATTTATTCATGTAGAATAAATAATAAAATCAACATTATACAGAGTTACGGGTTATGTTAAGACCTTTAGACAAACAGTTACTATTTCGACCATCAAACTGAACAACTTTCACTAAGGACCAACATTGAAGTCACGAAAAAGAAATCAGTTCCTAGAGAAGAAAATATCTAAAGTACCTAAGACCGTGTAGGTAAATCTCAAAGATAGAAAATATACCTAGTTTGAATCAGATTTGTTTTATATCAATTTTAATTAAGAGTAAGAGCAATGGATAACGAATGATGATGAATGGACATAGTCTGGAAGTGATATACTTCGTTTGGCGATTAAATAATGGATAGCCTGGCTTCAGGATCGCTTAAAATATTACCTTTACTTTCTTTTTAGTCTTCTTGTTCGGAGTGTTTCATTTTGAGATAGATTTTCACAAATAGAAACAAAAGTTAAATACGGGATGTATACCATTAAATTTTATAATTCCTTTCATATCAAGATTTTCAGGGGTGGTTCAGACTATCAAACTGAACCACTTTTTCTATAGGAGCAAACATGAATTCGCAAAAAAATCTTCTGTTTCATACTTTTTATTCTGGTTCGCTCCCAAGCTCCCATAGTAAAAGTTGTTCAGTTTGGTGGGTACTCTAACACCAGGGCTCTGCCCACACGATAAAAAGTTTGGTGGGTGTAAGTTACACTTGTCGAGGGAGAAAATTATGTTTTATTTCAGAATTATTTTATCGTATAAATGCTATTTACTGTTGTGCCAGCAATTATATGCCATACCTACATAAAATGTACAATTCATCTGCTTAACACATTTTGAACAAGAAATGTTTTAGAGAGAGAATGAAAGAAACTTACTACATATTACCCTTAGTACCTAATTCTATAATATTGACAATATATCTATGTACCTAGTTAGTATTGGACTGAAGAAACTTTAATGTAGGCAATATTTAAGTATACTAAAGAAATGTAAATTGTAATTGTAGAATTGTAAGGTACCTAATGCTCTGCATGCCCTCTCTCCAATTAAATATTGCATGCTCATGGGCAGATCACAGAGCTCTATCTAAAATACTGTTCACCACATTACATTACCTGTATCGCAATAAAGTCTTTGAAGTTTGAAGTTATATTTTCCGTTCATTTTCCTATTCACTGCTCAATTTTTGTTAACTTTTTTCCCACTATTGGGCAATGGGCAATCGAAAAAAAAATGTTACCTACTTTATATCCCTACTTTAAGGGGTGCTTCAGATCAGACCATACTTTGTATATACCTACTTTACTAGCTATATTTCCCCATACCTCGACCCCGGTTAGTCAAATTTGCAATCAACATAACACGCTTTAAAATAATTTTATATTACGGTCTGAAATGAACTATGTAACCAAAGCTTTGTTTAGGTAATTTTTTTTTGTATGGTCAATGGTTTTCATTGTTCCATTTTACTAAAGCTCCGTTTCGTGGTGACCGGCTGCCTTTGACGATGAAATATTGATTGAAAACTAAACAAATCCGGCGAGGCTTTTGCCAGTCCTCCACTTTTCGCGCTGTTTTTCTAAACATTTTATTCCAGAATCTGTGGGAAATATTTATATGTTCCAGGAATCAATAAAAAATTTCGTGTCCTAGTTAGTTACCTATTCGTTCTGTTTGGTTACTAAAAATTTGGTTATGCATTTTTAGGGTCGGTTGTAAGCAAAGTCTCAATTATCTAGTTAATACTCTGTGGTAATAATAGTTTTAAATAAATCCTGTACTAGATCCTCCAGATCCACTAAGGGGTCACTTGCAAAAACCATATATGTAACGAAATTATGTTATGATAAGATCGCTTATTACTAAGTTATTACCTACTTTAGAACTAATTGGAAGTAGGTACTGTGGAGGCGTATCTCAGATGGTAATTAAAATAAAGCTTTACTGATTTTTACTTAATTATTTATTGAATTATTTTGCTTTTAGCCCTGAGAACGATCTTCCGACCCCCCATAATAATTGAAGCCCGCGCCGGGGTCATTCGAAGTTCCAAATTTATTTCAAATAAAAACCAGCCAGCAAGCTGTGGCTGTACAACCTCCTTACAGTACCTACCGGCATTATTTTATTACCATTATTTAGTTAGGGAATAGAAGCCATTACTTGGAAGATACGTTTCACGTACTCCACCGCGGCTGCATCCTTGATACAGCATAGCCAATTCTTTTTCTATATTAAAACAATAAAACTTTTTAATTTTTATTAAAAAGAAGAACTTTTTATGAAAATATAAGCTATATTTTTTTAAAAGTTTAATTGTTTTTATATATATTATATTTTATTATCTAAAAGTGTAGAAGTAAACTAAATTTAATAACATACATAATCACTTTTTTGTATGTTAGTTTTAGTTTCTAACTTATTCTAACATACCTAAAAACAATTTATGAAAAGGTGAACCGTTGTCGCGGTTGTGTTAAACACGCTTGCAAAACCGCATCGGAGACACTGGTCCCAAAATAACACTGGAGAAAAAGTCGCACAATCGACAGCCAAAAAAAAATTACGTCCCATCTTGTCATCTCAGTTTTATGCCTTATGCCTCCCCGAAGGTTTTTTGCGGTGCTTCGCGAAATAAACGGGCACAATATAAAAAAACTTCTGCATTGTTCCGATTCGTTTACAAACAAAGATTCGTAAAAACATCGCCACCCAAAAAACCGGCATCGACATAAAACCATGTCATAATATATCTCAGTTACAGGCTCTTGGTAAAGTGTGAAATATACGATTGTTCAATATTTATAGGATTTTTATTTGTATTATTTATTCAGGAGGCACGTTTTGTCGTTGAGACAAAAGGATCTGGTCATGGAGGGAGGGTAAATATCTGACAAGTTATGAGGACCTTGCTTGGCGTCCTTTCAACGTTAGGATCCTATTTCACAGATTGGGTTTGTAGCTGTGTTAGCTTTCGTGATAAAAGTTTTACCAATTTATTTCCTTCTTTCCGATTTGATTTTTTTCTTACACTTTCATCATAATTAACATTCTATACGTAGGAGCTTTTGCAAAGCATTAAAAAGAGCAAAGTCGCCTACGCTTGGTCATTATGTTGAGAAATGAATCTGCTGGGCTAGCATGTTGTTCGTGATAAGGCTATATCACGCCTTTTATCTCGTTCGTTCGCGCGCAAATAGAAAGAGATCGGAAGCATGATACCGCTATATCATGCTGCCATGCTACAAGCAGCTGATCCAGACTACTAATAATGGGCAAAAGAAGTGTTGTTGTTAGGCCACGAATTTCGGGGCTTTCAAACCTGAATGAGTGGATAGGCATTGCCAGCATCAAAGAGCTGTTTTGTTGGGCCAGAGATATGCAGAGATATTCACAGCTGACTGCCAACCTCCAGTAATTGCTTTATGGCCCACTGGTTTCAATTTTGCATTTTCCTTTGTCCATGTCTTTCTTTCTTTGCGAATAGGTTGTCGTACAAAATGCAAGAAAAGTAAACTCCTATAGCGTTTTAACATCCACCAGCTTCCACCTTCCTTTTCGTTACTATCTGCATTCATTTTGGTCGTCTTAGGTCGTATAAATAATGCATTATCACGCGTAGAGTCGCTTTACCGCGGGAACGGTCAAGAAGAATAAAATTATTTGCACTATTCGATTCACTGTTGCATAAGCAGTCCTACTGACGACGAATTATACAAAAGATTTGTTTAGTTTTTCTTTGATTTACAAACAAATACCTAGCAGGATTTTTTTACTATCGCCAAGCGGACACCGAACGTATGTATGGCTTTCCAAATCATGCGCCATTGCTCTCAATTATTTTGTCAATGTTTATGTGACGATTTTGGTAACAAAAACTTCCTCCTTTTTTGAAGTCGGTAAAAAAATTAAATGAGACTAATATAAGTATTGATTTTGATTATCTTAAATTGAATTATTCGGTAAAGACAATGTAGAAGATATTGCTTTCTATCTATAACGAGCTTTTGACCCGCAACTTCGTCCGCATAGATAACCCCTATAATTATATTCCAAATTTCATGTTTCTATCTTCAGCGGTTTAGACTCTGCGTTTTCTGACAGTCAGTCAGTCATGAAACTCTTTTTTAAGTACGGAATACCTTTTATTCGACTATCCGTGACCTATAGAGAAACTCTAAATCCCTTAAGAAACCAATACTAAAACATAAAGAAGTCTACATAAAGACTTAAACAACGCGCATAGACTAAAAGAACGTATTTTTTCCGTACTCCCAACTTTACTGTTAACGAAATGTTTAAACTGAGTCGCGGTTTAAAGTTACCGAGAGTCGCAACACAAAATTTTACGACCAACAACACTAAAGTGTAAAGGAACACCCTCACCGGCGTGCGGCACTTGAAAAGTGCAAACGAATTTTAAGCGGAGAAGACGTATGCGATACCATTGCTAAACTAATGCTAAATAAAAAAGAAGTCGCAAAATGCTTATCTACAAATTTTATTATTTAGCAGGTAATATGGCTTTCATCTCTACTATTATACAACTGTTACAGAAGTGGCAGTATATGTACATCGAAGATATTTAAAACAAAAGTTACGATATGGTCTTTACCATAGCGTGCAATTGCTCTATGGTCTTTACGAATCCCTGATTCCAAATTACAAATTTTTTTGTTTTTTTTACCTGTCTGTTTGTTGGTGCGCGCCTCACGCGAAAACTACTAGACTGATTTCGTTTGAAAGTTTTGGATTAGACTTAAAATCTGGTATATCATTTATCTTGCTACAATTACGAAAACCTAGATCAAGTCGCGGTTACCCGAGACATCGTCCGCACGGGTTCTTGGGGTCCCGGGTTCCGGTTTAGAGTTGACAATCTAGTAATTTTATAAAGAAGAACTTACATTAGGATTTTATAATTAATTATTATCAATTATCATCTATGTAAACCATGTCTTAATAAAAATACCCGCTTTTGCCCACGCCTCCGTCTGCGTGGACTTAAGAAAGTATCCGATGTGATAATTCAGAAAATATTGTATCTGCGTGCAAAGTTTCATCTAAATCCGTTCAGCCATTTATGCGTGAATGAGTGACAAATATCCAAACATCTCAAACATCAAAACTTTCACATTTATAATGTTAGTGAGATCATAATCAGCATATACGTCAGGCTGTAGAACACAGCGCACAAGCTTCATTTCAAGAAGGGTAAAAGAAATCGCGATTACCTAAATTACATTTTTTTTAATACGAAACAAAATCTTCTTGAAAAGCCATTCTAATTTGAAATTTATTTTGATAGGTCGAGTCGTGTGTTTTGGATTAAAGTTTACAAACTAAACCTTTAGAATTTTACGTTTTATTTTACCATAACATAATATAAATATTCTTTATTTGCACACCAAGAATGACAAGAAATAGTGATTAAATACATTTTTAAGACCGCCTGTTTTTGTGCCTTTTGTATTTCCTGATTGTTTGCTCTCTATATACTCTGTTTTTTTGGTGTCAAATAAAGTATAATTGATTGATTGATTGATTTTATAACAAGAATGAGAAGGGTAGGTAGGGCGGTCTTATCACTAAAAGCGATTTCTTCCAGACAACCATTGGATGGAAGAACTATTCAAAGATACAAATGCTACGGCGGCGGTGCACTAGAAGGTAGGTACCCATAAATACCTATTTACATAATACAGTGAATATAATATATACAACACAAATCATGATAGATACATACATAAAAATTAATAATATAATTTGTATACAATTTTTTAATATTTTGCTCACAAACGAATGATTTCGTCGAGACCCAGCTTAAAGTCAAACATTTAAAAATATTCTAAGAAAAAGTCAGGTGAGGGAGAACAGACGAAGTAAACGTTAAGTCGAGGTGTCTCGTTTTAATTAGAATGCAAATTTAATAGCCAAAAGGAATTTACATGTCAATGGGGGCCTAAATAACGCAATCTGAAGCACAAAGGATTCCGGCGTACTAGTGGCTGCTTACTAGCTTCGGCATATTGATCTCTTAGTTTATGGGATTTGAAGTGTCTATGAATTTCAATGGGTATTTAAAATTTTTAGAGTGGAAGTTTATAGCTATTCAAATTTGAACACGATGAAATGTGAATGTTACATTGCCAGTTGGTAGTTAAAAATATCTTACGAATTAGTCAAAAATCTTATTTAATTTTTTTTTTTCTAAGTGTTCGGAAACATTGCTACAACCACAGAACATTATAAAAGGGGTTAGAAGTGCAAAGTAGGCGTGGAGCGTGTCGCCACAGGTTGTGCAATGATTTGCATAACCATAAGGCGCGCTGCGTAGTGCGAGCGAGAGGACATGAGCAATTGTAGCAGCGTCAGCGGCAAGACAAGTGGCGACAGCCGCTAGCCGTCTCCAAAGCAAAAGCGTTACTTTGAATTTCTAACCCCTCTTATAATGTTCTGGGGCTACAACTACCAACGTTCTGTTTAAGAATGTAGTTGTAGCAATTCTCAGATTTTGCAATTTCAGTTTCAGGTTGGAATGACGACATGGATAATAGTTGTACCAATGTTTCTGACCACTACCGAAAGGGATAACGGTCGTGAGTTTATGTATGTATGTGTGTATGTTTTTCTAAGTTTATTTTAGTTAAACCTAACAGAATTCTAATTATAACAACAAATAACTAGTTAACCCGTACGTCGATTTACTTTAACCCTGTTTTTTGTTGTTGTGTAGGCTTATACCAATTATTATTTAGTTTAGGTTAAGTATTTTATAAATTTTATGTATTGTTGTACCTGTACCTTTATACACCTATATAGGCATACCGTAAAGATCTTAAATATACCCATTCCTTAATTAAATTTTCAATTATACTAAATTAAGAGAGTTAAATGAAATATAAATTTGCTTACCTACATCAAAAATTTCATGTTGTTATGTTAATATATTTTTATTGAGTAATTTAAACTATTTTAAACGTAATTGTATTAATTTTCAACTATGCACCTAGCTACCTCTTTATTTAACTTATATGGGCGAAATCCTGAATAAAAAATTTTTTTTAACATTAAATAATAAAGGACTGTTATTGATCAAAGATTAGAGCTTTGGAAATGTGGATGCCACACGGAGAAAATATCCAGTTGTATGTGACTTAAATAGTCACTGCTAAAATAAATTTTTAGCAGTGAAAAAAAAAACATATTTTTATAGAAAATAAGAGATTATAATAATGAAGAATTACACTATTACTAAATATTATATAATTAACTACAAAGCTCTATTAACTCTTTTTACTCAAACATATCCTCCTGTAATAATATGATCTTCCAGTAAATTCTTCTTGTCTTACCACCAACATAATTTGACCCCTATAAGAATGTGTTCCTTCAGGAGATACAATAAAAGTATTTTAAATCCACAGGTCGACGTTAAATGGTAGTACACGTGCTATAGGGGGATATAAAGGCACCGTTTCGCATTCCATCTTTATTAAAATCTAATGAAGATTTAAGAAGCTGTTAGCGTTGCAAAAATCTCGTTAGTGCACTTTAGAACGGTCTGCATTGTAAAGGTTTACATTTTGTTATATTAATTTATTCTTCATTATTTTTTTTATAGCTCTTAATAAAGGTTTTGTTAATAGAAAATTTAATAATTTCACTTGTCAATGTAATTGTAATGAGCAGTTATAATGCGACATAAAAGAGTACAAAAAATAGAGGGCACCATTTTCCTATTAAAATCGCGTATAAAAACCTGGCAAAAAAGACCGTCCCAGATTTTGTACTAAAATATTTAGTTCCTGCAGTCACCGCTTTCTACTCTTTTTGACAAACTGTACAGTTGTCTTAAAATATTGTTTTCATAGAAGAAAATAATGCAATGCAAGAAAAAAATGATAATTATATTTTTTTAAATCTAACTAGGAATAAAAATTCTAAATTAGGAATTAAAGATTAATGTAATACACTTTGTTCACAACAAACACAAATTATTCAAAAAAGATACGTTACAGTAGCTAGTTCAATTACCTTATAATGACGTAATAATATTAAAATTAAAACAAAGCACACCTTGACAAACTGCAAGTTTATGAGACACTAAATAAATAACGGACATGCGAATGCCATTAGAGATATTACAATTTTATAGAGGCTTATAGCAGGTGTATCAAATACGGGCAGAGGAGTGGAGACGGGAAATCTCATTACAGGCTAAGGACAAGTTACGGTAGATGGCGGTTTATTAATTTTCAGAGTCAATTAAATTTAGTTGTACTTTATTGCAAAACAATACAATACCTATGAATAAAGATAAAGAATTACAAGTAGGCAAAATAAGAACAGAGCGTCGGTGGCGCGTTGCGGAGAGCTATTATATGGAAACTCAGTCTTGGTCAAGGTTCGAATTCGCATGCCATGTACCAATGACTTTCTCTAACTTATATGTACAATACCGACTGCTCTGAAACGGTGAAGAAACCTGCATACGCTGAAGAAAAAATGCCGATGCTAACGCCCATACACCCTCCCTGAGGGTAGGCCTGTGCCCTGCAATGGGACGTGTATAGGCTCTGATGATGAAAATAGGAACAGGAATTACAGGTATGTAGACGGATTCCGAACAAAGAACAAAATCGGAACTACGATGAAGCAAGCATACATACATTCATTACCATAATCTCATAGTTGATTTGACTCCCCAAAAGACACTACGAAATATATTTCTATTCCAGTCGTAGCATGGTTTCTGGATAGAATGACCTGTCAATTGATGATAATAATCTTGCTTTTCACCCACATAATACTCCATCCATTTTAAACCCGAGCAGAGCTACATTATGCTTCACGAACACATTCTTAGTTCATCATTATGTTGGTGTTGTCATATAGGTTACCAAAGAGTAGTTTATTAGAAATTTAAATAAACTAACTGGGCCATTAAAAAACTTTTAGTGTGCCCCAGAAAAAAGGTCTAAGTCAGTACAAAGTATAAATGCTCACCCATACCTGAATTATGTCATAATAATTTTCATGTAATATTTTGTTAAAGGTACTTATAACTTTGTAGTCTTCTTCTTTTCGTGTGGAATCGTTACGTCATCTAACTAGTGTAAAATCTTATATAAGACTCAATGACTGTTATCTAGGTCAAAATGTAAATAATATATTATTCTACATAACATAGGTAGTAATATCCGTACAAACTGAATAATAGGACTAGAAAATTAAGCAGACATTGTGTGCAGCAGTGATTTAATTTAAATCGACCAGTAACATTGTTTCTACATAGCAACCTAGCTTTTACATAGAGCTACGAAAAGATACTAACTTTATTGTAACACTAGCGCTAACCCGTGTTTTCGTCCGCACAAATTATAAACCAGATTTTAAGTATTACCAGATCATAAGCTATCAAACAAAAAAAAGTTTCATCAAAATCGGTTCGGTTTTTAATTATTTTTCTTTAATTTAATAAATTTTGAATAGACTCCGCTCCTTTCTTTCCTCCGTGGATGGTGAAGACTTTCAAACTGAACAACTTTCATTAATTCATTATAGAGCCAACATCGAAAAAAATTCAACAAAATCTGCAGTATGCATTTAAATATTAAACGGTGGTTTTTTGTTACACATCATGTTATGAGAAAAATATATAAAAAATACAATCAACAAGATAATATTTTTAAAGGACATAACCTTAGCTTAAGAATTAATATTGTAATAGCTGTTACTTTATGTTATTTTATAGTTTCTGACCACATCTTCTCTAAAGCGACAACACGTTCTGACGCGGTGGTAGTTTCAAAAATAGATTTTACGCTTAATAAATGGCCTTCAAGCTCCTATACCGGGGTCTTTCGTAATATGCGGACAGTTTTTTAAAGAGATGACCAGACCCTCAAACTGAACAACTTTCTCTATGGGATCAACATCGAAATCGCTCAAAAAAACTGTCTCATACATTTTGCTCGAGTAGGTTTGCAGTTTTAATGGAACAGCAGATTTTGTTTCGCGAATTCGATATTGGTGCCATAGTGAAAGTTGTTCAGCTTGACGGTCTGGTCATCCCCTTGAAAAAGTTGATGACAGAAGGACCCTATATGGCGTAAATTAGAGTTTAATATAGAATCTGCATTCGTAGTTCATCGGCACACTAGTCCGCACAGATTCGATTAAAGACAACGATCGCGTTTCCTATTAGGTTCAGTTGCAGCGGCTCGTGACGTCACGCGCTTCCCTCTGCGCTCAACCCCAATGGATTTTTTTGTAGCTTCAGCTAACTTTTTTTTTAGAAAATTCATTCCGAGCCACTTGGACTCTATTGCTGTAATTTGAGTGTGCTGAATAATTATTTGTAGGGAATTAGGGTTTGTTCAGAGAGATCGGGGAGAAAGCAGTCGTATCGTAAAGGAATTGCATAGTATTATGGTATTGTACAAATTGACTAAGAATTAAAATATTCTTGTAATGACTTACGAAAAGGTGTTTAAAAATAGTCATTGTTTTTGTAACTTGTTGTCTTGTTGTTCAAGTTAGATTTTATGTTTGGAACGGACGCTATGAGTCTCGATCAAATCTACCTATTTATATAAGCTTACACCATATTCTGCAAAGGTGCAATTTAAAAAAAAAGTTATACAGGTGAAATTTATATCATTCGCATCCTTTTAAACTAAGAGTCTACCCATCAAACTGAACAATTTTTATTATGGGAGCAAAACGATCGACTTCACCCTGTATAAAAGAACCTAGTAATATTTGAAGGGGTGATTTAGTTTAGACTATTAAACTGAACAACATTCAGTATGGAGCCAACATCGAAATAAAAAATGTGTGCGTTTCATACAAAACTGTAGTAGCAACTCGATTCAAATGATTGGAAAAGCTGATTCTTTTAATTTTATGTCAATGTTGGCTCCATAGAGTCCATACTAAGAATTTTTCAGTTTGATTAGAATCTTTTGTTACACTCTGTATAATATAATTTCCATATTATTTTATTTACACTAATTTTTTACCACAATGCATAACAGACTAAGGCATAAATAAAAATTGAAATAACACTAATTCTCTTTCGACGACCGCCCGAAATGACGCTCGAAGATAAGCCCGAGCAAAAAGAGATTTCAAATTATACGTCCCCATATCGTGTTATTACAACTGTTCTGTGCTCATCCCGACTGGTATGCAGTAAAACAGCGTATAAGACATTTGATATCTTTACTGGCGGGGGAATATCCTATTAGTTTTAATGGATTATTCCTTTTCTGTTTGCGTCTGTTGGAAATTAATAGAGGTATAAAGTTTAAGGAAGCGAAAGAGATTTTAGAGATAATATTGGTTATTAACTTTTATAACTTGCTGTATCTGCAGTGGTATTGCGTACTAATCTCTTCTACTAATCTAAATATTCTTAAGCACTTCTAAATATACTTACATTCTTATATTTAACACCCTGCTACAACGCATGAAAATTTAATGGTTAGAAGTGCAAAGTTTCAGATTACGATAATAATCTATAAAAATCTATAAAAAATACGTTTAATAATTCTTTTCAATCGAAAATACGGCACACACACGCATTTTTCGGAGGGCTGGGCAATCGCGTTTCTCATAGAAAATATATATTTTTTTAAATATTGCTTCGCCATTCATGCAATAATATTACGCAAATTGTCAAAATTATTAATGGCTGACTATGGACACCTGCAAGCAAATTGATCATAATGGATGGCAAAATACTGCAATAGAAAATTTTTGAACAACATGCCCTCGACTCGATAGAAAGAAGAAGAATTACTGATTAGTAAAATTTTGCAAATTATTCCTTTTACTTCCCTAAGCAAATGTCAGATACCTTGTTTTACACGAGAATAATAGCGTATCTCCACCGAGACGTACCAAGCTCGTCTCGAAGCAACACTGAAGGTTTACCCAAGACTGGTGGTAATGAATATTAATACAGAACTGCCGTATCTAACAGTGTGTGCTAGTGAATTATCTATTGGATACCTGGAAACTAGGGAGTTGGATCTATGGTATGTTCTAACGAAACTATCGTTAGATGCCACTTTTGGTAAACAATTTACGAATCCAAGTTGAAATCCCCTATATAATTTTTTTTCTTAAACAGTTATTTCAGAAAACGTGAACATTTCTCTATAATTATAAAGTGTTATAAAATAAATACCTGTTTACGAATAAAATATATATAGAGGATTTCAACTTGCATTACATGTACACAGTCATGGCGACACATCAAGCTAAACAAAACCAACATAAGCGTTATCATTCTTCAACTTACGCGTGGTCAGTTTATTTTGATTCTGTATAGCTTGATGTATCACCGTGTGTATAGGTTTACATTGTATCGTCTTTATTATTATTATTGTTTTTATTTTACTCGATGTTTTCTTAGGTAGCAAACTCTACTGTTATAATCACGAAGCCGTGATTCGCTTATTTCAGGCCTTAATGAGTGCTTACAATGGATATGCTACGTTTATAATTAGCTATATCAGCTACACTTTTTTTTTAAGAATTAATAACACAAATTTTTCTATTTCAAATATTTTTGATTTTTAAACATGTTACAGCCATGTTGTGCTATTTCGTATCAAATAAAAGATTAAAAAATTTGCCTCGGGCAGGACTTGAACCCGCACTTTTCCAAACCGGGGAACTGCATTATATCCAATTTCGCCACTGAGCCCACTACCCAGAGAACGAAACACAGTTCCCCGGTTTGGAAAAGTGCGGGTTCAAGTGCCGCCCGAGAAAAATTTTTCAATCTTTAATTTGATACAAATGTTTCTATTATTTTCATCAACGAAGACTACATTTACTTTTAAAGGCCTCGTTAAATAGACCTCGTCTACACAAGTTCTTAGACCTGTGTACATAGGTCCTTTGAAATTGAGTAGCAAACATGGACAGGATATAGAATCGTCTTGATTTGTTGATACAAGTTCAACAGTTAGGTACTAGTTTGTGTTTAGAGCAGTTTCAAAGTTACCCAACTAATGTTACTTACCTATATAATAATGGTATACTACAAACACGTGCCCACATAACTCTTGTCTGTAGCTCCTTTAATGCCAAAGTTTCTGGAAAGGTATTGTGTATGTTGAAAAGTAAATCAATTCAGGTGCGAATACAAGGTCCAACTTATATGCTGACAATTTTTTAAGGAGATGATCAGACCGTCAAACTGAACAACTTTGTTTATGGAACCAACATCGAAATCACGAAAAAAAATCAGCTGTCCCATACATTTGGCTCGAGTAGGTTTTGCAGTTTAGTATTGAGGAGATGATTTTTTTTCGCGGTTTTGATGTTGGTGCCATAGCGAAAGTTGTTCAGTTTGACGGTCTGATCATCCCCTTAAACAAGAAGGTCCCTATATACAGAGTGTAAACTTAAATCTTCAGACCATAAAACTCAAAAACTCTCGCTATGGAGCCAAAATTGAAATCCCGAAAAATAAAAAACCCGGTCTTGAATAATTGACAAAATTTGACTTTGAGTGTTTTTTTTGAGGCGATCAAAGTGTTAAACTTTGAAAATTGCGACACCTAGAAATATCGGGAGTGAATGGATTATTTTTGGAGGTATTTTTGAATCTCTGGTATTTTAGAGGTATTTTTGAATTTGGAGATATTTTTGAAATTCACACGTTGAGATCATCAGTACTGTAGAAAATGTCAAAATTACTATGGAGATTACGCATAATTCGATCATGATCGTGAAAGTGTGGGATTCAAAAATAGCACTTCTGGAACCACAGTAATATGAGAATGGAAAACGTTACAGACCTTCGATCAAATTTACAGACTCGATTTTCCCGAGTTAGAGAAATTTGATGAAAATATCCAGTTCAAAGTAAAGACTGTACAAAAAAATTCAGAGTTATTTTTTCGCAGAATATCTAAAGTTTTTACCCGACTGCGCCAGAAAAAGGTGATCAACATTCGGTAATCTCAGAATTTGCAGAAACCTTAATATACTTGAGAGAAAAAAAATTGGCAGTATAAATTTCACTTTCCCGTGCTTACGAATTTCATTCTTGGAACCATTTTAATGTCCCTTTTCGATTTCGTTTTTCTGCCTTATTTAAACTGAGAAAATGAAATAATATTTTTTCCTTCATTTCGCATTATACTCGTATCTTTTAAAATCATAACAAGATATTTTTGGGAACAATGGAATGAATGTACAGAAAATTTTTGTGGTAAATTATAATGAGGATAAATTTAAGAATTACCTACAAAATTAAGGTTATTAAAGAATGCGAACTTGCCTGCGGCTCCATGCGTCATGTAGGTATACTTACCTACTTAATGTTGTTGTGAGAATAGGTAAGGAAGTTGGCAGAAAATGATGATTAATGGACGAAGAATGACTGGGGCATTAAGATGTAATGTTGTTATTTTGTGATCCTGTTTAGTGACAAAGAGTCACTACAACAAGAGTCTGGTTTGCGATTTTTGAATCTCATACGTTGAACTCATCAGTTGAAAATTTATGGAGATACGCATCTTTCTACTGCTGATTTGACTGTCAAAAATCGCACTCCTGGAGTATGGTTTTTGGATGTCAAATCAGCAGTAGAAAGATGCATGTCTCCATAGCAATTTTGACATTTTCAACTGCTGAGCTCAGCGAATGAGATTAAAAAATCGCACCAGGTGTGGTGAATACGTTTTTTTTAAAGCTTGCTATAATACCTTTAAAGCTACCTATTAAGTACAGAACCTTACTGAATTTATCTGCCTAACTTGTTTGTGCCTTAGCACTACATTTTGCAACTAAGTTTGCAACGTCACTATTTTTTTATGTTATTAATGTATATTTTAATAAAATAAAAAATTGTTTGTGACAACCACAATTTAATGACTTCTAAATGATTGTACAAAAGAACCATCCCTATAATGACTGATTTACAAATGACCGAAATTATCGATTCTACGAATGGCCGATTCTACATATTACCAATTCTACAAATGACCAATTCTACAAATAAACCAAAAAAAAGTAACGACAGACAGCTCAACCAAATTTCAAAAGTTCTCAAGACCAGAAAACTCATTACGCTTTCTTCACACTATAACAAAGTAAAAATAATTAAACTTCGAGGTAACTAATCTTCGAACAAATACAGCAAATCAACGTCACGTATAGAAATCCGATAGCATCCTATTTGTACTTGAAGTTTGTCTGACTAGTTTGCGACGATTTGTCTGAGCCCGAGCTCCCTTGAGGCGTAGCGTAATGAATATTAACATGCTTCAGACTGAGAGCAGCTTGTGTTTGGATCTGTGGTATGTCCTTTAGTTTAGCTTAATGTGAAGAGATGTTTATAATGATGCTTTTGCTTAAGGTATTTCCATTATTATGGCCTTAGCCGCGGGGAGGTATATCGGCTTATTGATTATGATGGTTTGAGAAACTAGTGATGTACTGAATTATTTAGAAAGACTATAACCCCAGATACCTACCTGGTCGACTCGCTGATCCAACAGCAGTGTTGAAATGACTTCTTTGAGTACGAACCAATTATCGGGTTGATTGCGTACTTATGATACGTTTTTACAAACAGCAAGCTTTTGAGGATAAGTTATGACACACCAACTTATACTGAAAATCATGTCTCCTACTACTAAAATAATCGAACAGCGTTTGAAGATAAACGCAACGCATATTTACCGTGACGTGAACTGTACAATCCTCGTAGTTTGAAATTAATTAACGAAGTAGCAAAACACTGAATATTCCGCACAAGAACTCCGCAGAAAACTTGTCGACGGCTGTTGGTTTATTCCAGCTTTGTCTTAATTTTAAATTATTGACATTGAATAAAAGTGTCTTAAATATTTGGGTTGGTGTGGGTTTAACTACCCTTATTTTAATACATATTTTTTAGTTTTAATTTGTCAAAGCTAATAAATAAAACTTCACGACCGTTGCGTTGCTTTCGTACCAGTGTGGATCTAGGGCGCGTAGTTTTCTGATCGCGAGTGAGGTTTATGTATGAATGTTTGTATAAAGTATAAAATACCTTGAGATAGTAGAAGAAAAAGTTGAGTTGAGACTTCTATTTTAGGTAACAAAAATTAATCGTTTATATTCAATGAAAATAAATTAATTTGTTACAGTTGCTAAACTTCTTTGCTGATCTAAAATATTAAAAATGCATTCTAACCATGCACTATCTAGGAATAGCCCAGACGGCAGTATTAAAACTCATTTAGTACGTGATAAGAAAGAACCGAGCTGGATATGCGTTGATTTGCATAATCCATGCATCAAATTCCGTTAATTTTCTTTTAATGCACGCCGTCGACTGCAGAATGCAAACACCAGCCAGCATCACTTGAATCTCGTTTAAACAACGCTTACATCGCATTAGGCTAGGTTTTGTAACAAACTCAATGTTGTTTTCGATTTTTGTATTTTGTAGCTGGTGAGAATACGTTTTAAGAATGGATTTATTAAACCCTCTTCTGTCGCAATTTCAAACACAATAAAACATTTGTCTGGACCAGATCTGCGTCTCAATAGGACAGAGGTTGATTTAGGCATATTAGTGAGTAGGTACTTTAATGAAGAATTAAAGTGCCTTCCAAAGCACGGAGACGCGTGAAATAAAATTCCACTAAAACGTCACCCATCCAAAGACTGACCGGAGCTTTGCTTAACTTATCGGTGATTGTTTGCAAGACCGCGAGCATCTACGCCTGGGCCCCATGCTATATTATCTTAGTACAAACTAAGTGGAACGCTGATCTTCCATAGACAGCTTCCGACATCTATCAGTGATGTACGAACCACTATGTGTTGAATTTAGGTTCGTATCTAAACTGGAGGGAGAGAGCGCTACAACTCTCCGCTGTAGTAGTGAGAGATTTCGCTTATAATAATCACTGTCTTGTTTGTCTAGTGGTCAAGACAACCGGCTCACGATTCGGGTGGTTATAGTTCGATCCTCGTGTCGGCTGACCGTCTTTTTCAATTTATTTCATAATGTGGCTCCCCCTAAGCTGTAACGCTAATAGTTAGACGTCCTAAAATCCCAAGTACTTGCCTATCTATATCCAATAAACATAATTAATACATGCTGGGCCCGCGTGGTGGAATATAACCCACTCCCTCTAACACTTATTCGTGGGAGGGAGTCTGACCCCTGCAGTGGGATCCTACAGGCTACAACCAACGAACTATGAAGAATTAACATTTTTAAAAATAGTCCAAAAACTAATCGGTAGATTGAGAACAAATTTTGTGGCATACCACCCCGTCATTTATAAAAGCCGCAGTAAGCCGTGACAGACTTTTAACACGCTTATATTAGCTTCACCTGTACCTCTGTGTAACAAACTCTGTCTAAGTATGTAAGAAAATCTGTAGGAAGTCGATTTTAACTCACTTCTATTTATTAATTTTAAACTTCGCAAGTGTGACATACACTTGCGAAGTTTGAAACCAATAAATAAGTAGATGGATGCGGATCATCATCATCATCTTATTTAAGAGCTACGCTTTTATCGGTGGAGTATTCGCCAATCTTGTCTCTTTTCCGCGAGAGACTAGCGGACTTGAGTTCTTGATACGACACGACATGATGGCAATACAATAATTTGGTACCATCGAGCTGATTTGAAGATAGAGCTAGGAGGTAGATAGTGGAACTATTCAATGGATACTATAGTAAACGTTAGACTTTTCTCATTTTGTTTGTTTCAACGACTCATTTGTGTTCTTTAGTGACAAAACCATGTTTTTTTAGTTTTATTACTATAAATAATATAACTATTTAACTTATATTAGTGAGAGCGTAAGTCCCCATCAGCGAGACGTATATCTTATAGCTAATGATAATGAACCAACAAGAAGATTCAGCAATTCCATCAAATGAAAACAAAATTTTGTACAACAAACACAACACCCCTACAAAACAAAATTACAGTATCGTAAAACAATGATTTAGAATCTCGAATTCGGTCTTATTTTTCCATTAGCGTAGGGGAGTGAATCGACATGCAACGGTTATCTAACCAGGTATCTATAGCTTGATTTGATAATAATAACTTTCAGACGGGAAATGTGGAAATAAGGGGGCGAGACCAGGGGCGTGAAAATGTTTATACACTTTCATAATTTTGAAGGGATGATATCGGATCCGATACAATGAGGGGCTCTGGAAGAGGGCTTTCTACAAAATACTTAACACGGAAAATACGAGGTAGGAAACCTTATTTCTTGCTATTATTTGGGCTCGATGTATTCACGAGGATTTGCTTGGAGAAATGCATTATCATATTGTAAAATATTGTATACCTAGTTTTCTTTTCCGTGAAACTGTTGAAATCGCAATTGGTGTAATAAAAATGGTTCATAGGATACAGGTAATACATTATTTATTTAATTTGAGAGTTGTGATTCCTTCCAGTAATTTATTTTAGAAAAAAAACACAATTTAAGGCAGTTAACGAACCATTTCCCAAACATATTTGAGAATTTACATCGTTATGTAGGTAGGTACTTAGATGATAAATTAAAGGTTTTCTTACATTGATCTTTTATATGAGTTTGTGTGTACTAAAACTACATAAACCAATATCCAAAATGGACCTTAATAACACATTTGTTTTACATAAGAAAGTTATTAAACTTTCCATCTCTTAGCTTTTTAACCTTCCTTTACGGCTAAACTTGCAATATCGATGTAAACAGACCTTAATCTGGAGTGATTACCAAATTCTTTTTTTTTAATTAAAAACCTTTGAGCGAAATTGGATCGGCTCTCTTTGTTCAACATGGCTTTAAGGGTATCCGGGAATACCTATTTGGGTATTTTTTGCACAAATTATTCAGGCTTATTGAACATCGAACGTCGGAGAGGGCAATCTATCACAAGGATACGCAAGCCCCGAGATGTAAAGAAAGCTCGACCCGGATAAATGGGTCACGAAATCCTTTCGAAGTTAGACCTTTAAAAATTGGTTTATTCCTTTTCCATATCTTTGGACTTAGATCATCTATGTCCAAGCATCTAATATGTTAGATCAGGTATGTATGTTTATAGCAAGTCTTCATTTAAAAGTAAAGATCTATGATGCTACAAATTGGATTCTGTATTCTTAACATACAGTTCTTTGTCTAGATTAGATATCAAAATTAATAATAATTATTAGAATAATTATTAATTTTGATTTGATTTCTTCAGCATCTACTACTTTTCCCATTTTTTTCCATTTAATTTCCCAGTGGGTAATTAAGATTCTTTTTTAAATTCTTGGGTGATGAAGCCTACTTCTATACATAACTGTTAGCATAAGTGAAGGATTCAGGATGGAATTTAAAGTCAAGTGGAGATAGGTGGCCTTTTGCCAACTAAACACAGCATAAGCTTTATTCTTTAGGTTCTTTTAGGTCCTCGTACAACATTCACGGAAATATATCTGTTTTCTTATCTAACAACTGTAGATTTCTTGAGATGTAACTATGGGTAAGTACTGATGAGTCTTGCCGACACATTAGTACTTTATCTATGGTTCCAATGGATTGTCGTTTATATCCGAGAGCTATGATTTTGTGGGAGATCAGAGAAATGGCCTTCAAGTATTGTGTTCTTACACTGAGATTTCAGACAAAAAGACAAAACATTATCGAGAGTATCTTGATCATTTAACAAGCCATAAAACAATACATTTTCTATTATTAATATTAAATCCACTTCATAGGTTTTCTCCTTTCAAATCATTATTCCAAAATCAAAGGACCAAACCCAAACATCATTTTTGAATGCGATTTGTGGTCACTGGGATTACCTTACAGGGTTATTTTACGTATCAGGGATCCGCAGGCTCCTATACCCTCTATTCGGATATCCTGGGACCTTTTATGGCCGTTGTAAAACATTGTTCGATTGGTTGGACAGGATTTTGAGGGTACAGGTATATGCAATGGTCTCTGGTTATGTGGTGATAAAATTTTATTATTATGTTAACGTCATTTGTTTTGATGCGTTCATATAGTAATAGGAAGAACATAGGATAAAGTATTTTGGTTCTACTTTGATGTTTCTATTTTTTATCGGCCAGTAGGCCTCGCATGCCACCCCCAAGAAAACGATAAAAATCGAGATGTGCCTCCATCTTTATTATTTTACTTACGCCAGAAATATCGCGCATGACGTTGATCTCGTTTAAACGCTTTGTCGTGGGTGGCATGCTAGCTTATACTTAGTATTAAATTAATATTAGTTAAGTATGCAATATCTTTTATTAATATTGAGATATAATTTTATTGAGAGCACGATACTCTATGTCAAATAATGAGTCTACATATAAATCCAAAGATCTTGATTTTGAATCCCACTAGGAGCAAATATTTTAGTCATAGTGATACGAATATTAATTGTACACAACGTAAAATCGTTCTAGTACAAAACTCATTGATATTTTAGGTAACTATTTGGTATAATTTTATATTAGTCATTTTCCAATTCTAGACTAAATTCTGAACATTATATTGCGACTAGATTATCTGTGTTCCTTTATCTGTATATAATACAGTATCATATATAATATCTGTGTATTATATAGTACAAATAGGTAAAAAATTGCAATTGATTGATTGATTGAACAGAAACAACTAACAACTGCCAACTGTCTTTTAAGCATATGGTTGAAACAAGGATCACTTTTAGCATATTGAAAGTGTCTACTCTTCTTTGTTTTTCCCAACAAGGTCATTGTTTATATTCTATCTACCTTTTCCAAAGATTCCACGGGATGTCAGTCAGTCATCTAATAAGGGAATTGTTGGAAACTATTTTCCAATCTCTTTGTGCAGGTCGTCAGAGGCTCAACGATAAATTTTATGACAAATTGAAACCCTTCGCCTTTCCTCAGATTACGTACAGTGAGTTATAGACGTAAGTAATAAGCGGCTTACGACTTTACAGTGTTAAGAGTAGGACTAGTGTAAGTCTCAGAAGTGTTGGTAATACTGCATCAACATTTTGTGGGGAACCTGTTGGAACCTGACACCCTGACAGTAAATCTTGTACTCGAAAATCTCGCAATACGATAGGAGAAATTAATGCCAAATTACACGCTTAAATTTCTCCTAACCTGGACATGATGGACATGGGTCGAATATCATTATCATTCACAAGCCGAATCCAAATAAATTAATATTTATTTATTTATTTATTTATTAGACATGACAACCAAGTAAAACAGTATAAAAATAAATGATGAGGACGTAATATTCCAGCTAATGTACTAAATAATAAGCTTGCGACAGCACTTATATTAACAATGTTGTCAGTAACAAAACTCCTGATATCGTCGGCCCACACTGTACCACTGAGTTGTTGCTTCATGGAGCCGCCAGACGAACCACTCTATGAAAAAAAAAACTTTATAATTTTGTAGATAACTTAGACACTTAGATTTTAGAACTTGAAACCGCAAGTTTCTTAAAGCTTGACCCAATCGCACATTAGCACCCGTGCGTGAGTGCAAAATATGTTTTTCATCTGTTAAACGAAATTTATTTTATTTCTTTGACTGTTGAGCAATTCTATTTTGAAGGGTTTGTGTGTAAGGTTCTTTTTACAACAACATTAACAACAAACAACGTAGGAATATCGCAGATCCCAGCAGAAATTCAAATAACTACAAAGCTTAGTACTTTACAGACGCAGAATTCTAAAAACAAGACCTACACGAAGAAAAAGAATAAAGATAAGAAGAAGAATATCTTCTACTACCTACTACCACTTTAACATAACCAAGGGAACGCCAAAACAAGTCGACACAAAGTGCCCTGAAATAACAAAATTGTGACATCGTACTGCACCAAATTCACTAACAATAAACAGGGTGCAATTTTAATGAAATTCCGATGTATTCTTAAACCACTCGATACTCGGAGAAACAAGGAGAACTGTTCGAAAATGGTTTTGAATCATTGATTTTTTTTAATTTCAATGTTACAAAACTTTAATTTTTTATAAGTTTTCAACGTTTCTTATTATGGGGGCTGGCAAGCCAACAACAATTCGATCCAATGGGATCTTTAGTGTTGACCTCTACATATTTATTTCTTTACCCTTAAAAAACGTGGTAAATGAGAGAGGCAATACCGTTCAGGGAAGAAACCTGTAATCTTCCGGTTTTGGGTAACCATCTCCCACGAGGCACATGCGTCAAGACATTGTAGTCACAAAGGACATGTTCCATGCTTTTTTCTTCCTTGTTAAGTCTTTAAAGTAGTAAGTAGTAACTGAACAAATTGTTACAGGTTACAAGACATTTCTTACCCAGGTTTATTTCTAGTACCATTAGTAATACATGAGTTTTAGTGGCGAGCCAAAGTACAATAAAATTGTCACTACAAGGTTTATTATCAACTGCGTGATTAGCCTCTTTTGTCTCCACTACAGACGTTTCCTCAAGGTAGGCGTTAATCCACCACGCTTACCAAATGCGTATGCCTAATTTATGAAACGTACAACATCAATAAGCTATAATTATTTATCTGATAATACTTATACAATGTAATCATTACTATCTTTAGCCCACCTCTTCCAACCCACGGCCTTTTAATTAGGCCTTCTTTTTTACCCAGTTCCTTTTCACTTCGAGTGCAACCCACATCAAACTGCGTTCGTTTCACAATTATCACTTGACCGTGAAATTTTGATGTGAAACATCTAGACATAGACATAGACGTATCTATTAGTGCGCCTTAGCAATAAAACCCACTTATGCCGTTACGCTACGTTTGACAACTGCAATTAAAAATCGAAGTTTTCGAAAAATTCGCGAGAAATCAGCGGTGAAGTGTGGTATTGACATCGATTCGTTCATCGTCCCTGAAGTGCGAAGGCTAAAATTTTTGAAAAAAGCGCGTGATATCAGGAGAGTGCTGTGGTATTTCGTTGTTTCCAAAACTTCCGAGCGTCCCGTGACGGCCACTTTTTTTAAAAGAAAAAACAAATTACGAGTGCCACAAGAATAACATCAAAAATATGCACTTAAGTAACAGTTTTCTTTACCGGCGCCAGAGTACAGCATCTTGGACGCTCTTAATGCAAATTTTATTTATTCATGTAAATTAATATCTATTCGCCGGGACATCCAGTGAGGCGAGAAATTGAGTACGTGCAAAAATAAAGCCGCTTCTCCCTGCTCCGTTCTGCTTCGCCCTGCTTCGCTTGCTACGCCCAGCTTATGCAAACCGTACCGTCCCGGTGGTTACCAATTAGATGAGCTGTTGAGTGTTTGCTATTCAGCGGACACTACGCTGAGAATTTTATTACAGTGAAAATATTTTTCATATTTTTTCTAAGCTGGTTGAGACTTGAGAGTTTCCGTTGCTTCGCTAGAGAATTTTGTCCATGTTGTTTTAAGTTTATAATGTTGATACTTTAAGTAGTGTTGTAACGTACTGTTATTATGAGATTAAGTAATGCATTACGTACAAAAGCTCTGTACCATATTTTCACTTTGGAAATTCTGGAGCTTATGGGCACTACCGGTGTAGAGTTGTAGAGTGGCAAAATACAGGGCTGAAAAAATTTAGAATGACATGCCATGGTCTCGTTAGAAGAAGAAGTCTACTTACTAACCGTATTTCCAAAAGCAAAATAAACCCCATACAAACGCAACTACTACAGAGTGTAATTGATATGAGTTGACACATTTTTAGGGTAGGTTCAGATCATAAAACTGAACAACTTTTACTATGGGAGGAAACCTGAAGTTGCAACAGAATATCAGCTCTTCATACATTTGAATCAGTAGGCATTGAAGTCTAGCCTATGGAACAACAGTTTTTCTTGGTGATTTCGTATTTGCTCCCGTAGAAATAGTTTTTCAGTTTGATGGACAAAACAACCAATGATTTGTCGACTCATTTCAATTAAACCCTGTAGTGTAAACGTGAAACGATTATCTGCAATTCTTATTCCAAAACTACTGTTGTCTACTATCAATAAATAAGGAAAAATCTGTAATGCTCGCTCAAAAGTAAGTTAGCTCCCTCGGCTCTGACGAAGATGACATTTTCCGCACCATTTACCCCAAAAGGAAATATGAAAAGGGTTCAAATTAATTGTGATGTCACTTTTTCAGTTCAAAAGCATTTTGATATGGTTTATTTACATAAGAAGACGTGAGTTTGTAAGAATACTATGACTCTATTCAAGGGTGATCAGAAATATTCTTACCTAAATCATAGCGTTATAAATATTTTGCCTAAATACAGGGTTCTTCTTAATATTCTGACGGTTTTTTAAGGTCGAAAAACGAAAAAAATATTTGGAAGTTGCCCAGAACCAAGTGTGGGAATCCCGGCATGCAGTATAAGAATGGCCATTAGGGATTGGGCTGATAAAGCACACAAACTGGAGTGGTCTAGCCTTGTAGGCCTACAACACTCCAAAAACTTTATCAGCAATGTGACAACTCGCGTCTCAAGATTCATACTGAATAATAGCAGAAGCAAGGCTCGTGCCATAATCGGAGCCCTCACTGGGCACTACGCTACAGGCGCGATGATGCACAAAATGAAACTCACCCTGGATCCCAGCTGCAGAGCATGCGGAGAGGATGAAGAGACTATGGAGCATGTTCTTTGTGACTATGATGTCCTGGCGGTAAAACGCATGTGCCTCCTCGGAGATGGATACCCGAAACCGGGAGATCTTAGGTTTCTTCCCCTCAATGGTGTTGCCTCCTTCATTGACCATGTATTTGAAGGTTGAAGAAAACAAAAAGTATTGGGGCTAACACAAAAGATCCCACTGGGTCGAAGTGTTGCTGGCTTGCCAGCCCCCACAACAAGATAAGATAAGATAAGAATATTCTGACGGTTTTTTTAGGTCGAAAAACGAAAAAAATATTTGGACCTCTCACAGAAAATAGTTCAGCTGATCTGCACTTTTGTATGGGAGGATTGGGAGGTCGAACATTTTTTTTCGGCCCATTTTCCTTGGGAAAGTTGTTTAGTTTTATTGTCTGAATAGTGTGTAGTAACAAGAAAGACTCTCGTTCAATTCCACCCAGTATAAAGCAGGACCCTCTGCATAGCATTTTCAGAATATCCACATTTCACTAGCAATTCGTTATTTTTAAAAGATACCTGATGAACACAATAAGCACTAACTAGGTAGGTATATTTTAATAATAAAATAGGGATAAAAGTTTATTAGACGAAGAAGTATTTGTTTACTAAATATTTTCTATTTGACTCGATTCAAAAGTATTTTTTTGTGATTTGGTACTTTTAATTTTATATTTTCATTTTATTTCCCTAAAGATTTAAATTAGGGAAATTGATAATTGGCTACAGCCAAGAAGGCCCTTAAAAAGGGTTGAAAATTATAAGAGGCGGCCACTATAGTAATATTGAATTACCTAATTTCCAAAGGAAAACCAGAAAATAAAATGTTTTTGATTAAATGAGTTTTGGTAATGTAATGGTAAAAGATAATTATTGATCATATAAGGGTTAATTTGGCCCATAATTTTACGTAGTTATCCTGTTAGCATAACGTACCTCGAGCGTACAAACATACTTCAGATTAAAGCTCAGCGCAAACGAGCCACTAGCCACAGCCACCGGTAGCCAGCGACAAGCATCTAGGGACTCGCACACACGTGGTGGCCGCATTTCGCGCTAACTGCCTGGTGCCCGATTACGCTAAGTTAAAACATCGAAATTTTATTCTTATCCAATTTCAGTTCTAATCACATTGCAATCCAATTACTATCCATCTGTGCTGAATTCCGCATCGCGCTAAACTCTATGTTACTGACAGCCAATAACGTCTTAGCGATCTGTCAAAACGGCTCTAACGGCTATACCGCGATTAGCGCAATACCAAATGTGTCAAAAGTTATGGTTCGTACGTAGTCCCATAACGGCTCAATCACCAAATATTTACCGCAATTGCAGCCCCGGCCACGGAACAGGGCGAACTGCGGCGCGAATTGCGATTTTAGAATTGGTGGCCACTGGCCGTTTTCATACCATAAACCTAAACGACTTTCACTATGAAGCCAATATCAAAAAAGCGAAAAAAAATCAGGTGTTCCATTGAAGATAGTTAATAGTTTCTCGACAAAAATGTGTGAAACAGCAAATTTTTTTCGCGATTTCAAAGAGTATTCGATAGTAAAAGTACGTGAAAGTACCGGAAGCACCCTATTCCGGCTTTAAAACGACCCCTGTTCTATGGTATACCTACACATAGATTTAAAACTTTTCGCTTAGGTATACATGATCAATGATTGAAAGGAAAAGAAGAAGATTGCTGATAAAAATATTTTTTTTAATTTAATTTAAATTATAGCACTGTTTAGAAAACTTAAATAATGTTTTTGTAATAGAGTCAATGAAAGACGAAAATGATTGTCAAGCAAACAATGCGTTGTTGACAACGAACGTAGGTAAGTTAAGATACACAAACGAATAGGCCTATTTCTTCCGTCATCCAATTTTTTCTCACGTCAAGAATAGAATCGTATGTTTGAGACAAACAAAGGCCTTTGATATCTTTTTGTTTGTTAACAAACACGATTCCCGCGGTCCTGAACATACTTCGTTACATCATTTCTTCCTCTATGTATCATTCTTTATTTTAGTTTTTGATCCTAATTTGAGATGCTGTATGAATATAATAATTAACAGGAAACGGGAAAAAATCTGCTCTCGCGATTATCGCGGTCCTGAACATACTTTGTTACATCATTTAAGCTCTATGTATCATTTTTATTTTAGTTTTTGTTCCGCTGTATGAATATAATAATTAACATTACACGTAGGTACAGTATTTGACACAAAGCTACAAAGGTTGAATATAGATTTATAGGATTCTACTTATCAAATGGGGAGAGGAAGTGAGTCATAATACATCGTCTCTATGACTCAATTCGGAACGTGTATGAGTAACAACAATCGTAAGAAAAATGAAAATTCCTTGTAAATATCAGCATCAGCCTATACGTTATTGATTATTATCTATATGTCCCACTGCCACTGCAGGGCATAAGCCTACTCTAGGATGGGCTTAGTCTACCACGCGTTAAAAAAAACTCTTAAAATAATATTGAAAAAGAGAAAAAATGTTGACGTCGGGTATAAAATGTCGTTGCAATCTTAGGTTGCAACTAATAAAGGGTGTAAGAGTGTAAGGGACAGCCCTCCACAGACTGAAATGGTGAACTCAGATCATCAAACTGAACAACTTTCACTAAGGAGCCTACCGCAGGAAACGCGACAGCTGATTTTTCGCGTTTCCTAAAGTAGGCTCTATAGTGAAAGTTGTTCAGTTTGTTGGTCAGAGTTCACCGTTTCAGTCTGTGGAGGTTACAAAACCTCAAAAATGTTTTTTTTAATTACGAAATAATAATCTGAAAACAGGGGTAAGGTTTGTACCTTACCCCTGTTTTAAGATTATTATTTCGTAATTAAAAAAAACATTTTTAAATAAATATAGCATACAAACAAAATCATTAATATACTCCCCATTACCAGACCATAATTCCCTTCAAAATAGGCAGAAACTTGTATTGTTAATTAAAACTTCTCATTGGCTACGTAGTATCTTTACGTCCTAAATACCGCAGTGTCTTAAAACGAAAGCCTTCGATCAGTGTGTGTTGCCAGAGATGACATATGGAACAGAGACGTGGTCGCTCACTCAGGGCCTCATAAAAAGGCTGAAAGTCACCCAAAGGGCAATGGAGACGGCTATGCTCGGAGTTTCCTTGCGAGATCGAATCAGAAATGAAGAGATCCGCAGAAGAACCAGAGTAGTTGACATAGCCCAAAGAATTGCTAAACTAATGTGGCCGATGGGGCCGAAAAGTTCTCGAGCGGCGACCACGTACCGGAAAGCGCAGCGTGGGTAGGGCCCCAACACGGTTCACCAACGATCTAGTAAAGGCGTCGGGAACCCGTTGGATGAGGGCAGCGAAGGACCGGTCGTTATGGCGATCCTTAGGGGAGGCTTATGTCCAGCAGTGGACTTCCATCGGCTGAAATGATGATAATGATGATTGGCTACACAAAATCATTTACCTAGGTTACGTAACATTTGTCACACGTGGCGAAAACATTACGCAATCCACTCGCATCGGGTTATTTCCACCGAACAATTCTCTAGAGGAATTATCTCATTAATGGAAACAACCTCGTATTCGTATGCCAGGACAGCTTAGTCTAAATGTCGTTCGATTTGGACATCATATGGTAGGACTATAGGGACTCCTACGTAATACTGGCTTTTAATTAATTTTATTAAAATATGTAATAAAAATTACTAAATTGTACAGCGCATTAGGGTAACAGTTACATTACTTTAAGGGGGGACGGATTGTACCCATGCTATTGAACAACTCTCCCTAAGAAATCTATAGAAATTCTGCAAAATAAAAATTTGGATTTTGCATACTAAATGCAAACAACTGATCGAACGTTTGATATTAAAAATCGAAATTATTTCTTGCGAGTTTCCCTTATATTTCTTTGGGAAAGTTATTCTGTATCATGAGTACTATCACCCATTACATTAAGGTAATGCAATTGTCTTCCCTAACACCCTGTATACCTACACCAATATTCGTGGTGAAAATTATTCATGTACCTAATTACCTTTACAGGGTGCGGGTGTAAGGATACATACTCTACTCATCAAACAGAACAACTTTTACTATGAGAGCAAACCAGTCAGAACAAAAAAACAGTTGTTCCATACATTTGAGTCGAGTAGGCATTGCAGGTTAGTATGGAACAGCAGATTTTTTTTTGCGCTGACAGGTTTGCTCCCACAGTAGGAGTTGTTAGTTTAATGGTTGTAAATACTTTTCCTTGCACTTTGTATAAATTAGAAGTTCGGTTTTTGACGCGAACATCTAAGGCGGTAAGTGTCGCGTCGCGTAAGTTTTCCCACACGCGTACAATCAATATCTCTTCAAGGGAAGAAAGAGTCAATAGGAATTTTTCTGAACCCGCTAGGGCTAGCACACAAGACAAAGAGACATTACGAGAATATCGTCACTTTGGCATCGTGAAGTAGCGGCACACACATCTCGACCTTTGCTTCTGTGATCATAATTATTAAAATAATGATCAGAGAAATAAAATATTTCTTAAAAATTGTCTTAATGCGTTATCGATCTTGTAAGAGATTAACCGAAAACATACAAAATACTTACAGGTTTCAATTAGATATTCAAGTAAGTGGTTTTGTTGTCAACGTTCTTAGATTTTTTGTATTCTAGAATGCCAATAACGGAAGCTCCGTTAAATAGCCTCAGTCTATCTCAGTCTCACCTAAGGGTAATGATTAGGTCAAGGGTGGAAAGAATGTGATAAAAAGTGCCCTTGATACATAACTTAACCACAGTATAAGAAAGAATATCTATTAGTACATAATTTAACTGTTGATTGAAATGGTGTTTTATGGCTCGAGTCGGTTCAAGTTTTTTAAGGCAACATTAACGTAGCTAGTCCAGTTACAAAATGATATTATTTGCAAGAATAATGTTTGTTTCATTTATGGATATGGAGGTGGTCAAATTTTCTCTTGCCTTTAACTTAATATTTTAGCTCGGCGTTATTATATCATCTACCATTCATAACTCTAGACATAATTTCAGCACTAATTCCTTTCCTATTCAAAATCATCTTTCATGTCCACAAACCGCTCATTGTCCATACGGTCTTCATTTTCTACTTCAGAAGCGCTGGTCAAATATCATACAAATAGAATTGTTCCATTCGACACATACACTTAATTTTATCCTACTGTTCGTGTTGCCCTTACTGTTTTATCTCTACAATCGATAGAAGATATTTAGGGAATATTCAGTTTCAGATTCACAATTAACATTTATCAAATTTTCTTTGTATTTTGTAAGAATGAATTATTTCCTATACACAAAGTGTACGGGATACCTCTAATAAAATCCTTGTCTAAAATATTATAATCCTAATTTATTGTGCTACTTATACATGTATGAACAACCTTAGTGAAGAAAGAAATAAATATATTTTTATTACACGTATACAGAACGTCTAAACCCATAATGATGTCTTCAAACAGTTGTATAACAGTACGGTGGCCATCCAATACATCTCCGGTCGTGATCTCCATATTATCATACAACAAAATCTTATGAAAACAATAGTCGGTTTAGCAATCTTCGATGCAGGAGCATCGTGCAATATCAATGCAGTGCACGCGAAGAATAGTTACCAGATTAGATCGCTCGATAAAATAGCATTTTGCACCAAGTTTCGCACGATAAGTTGAAGTTAGTGTGTGTTTAGTTTCATTGTTTTCCACACGAACAGTTTCGTAATGGTTCATTGCATAATTCAGGGATCTTTTAGTCTAGTTTGCATAAGGTTAACGCGGTTACTAAAATAGCTTACAGAAGTTAGCTTGTTACAATAGCTATTTGCCTTTTTAGCATTTTGTGTGTTAGTTTAAAGGGCAGGTTAGTGTGTTGCTAGTTTTTCGCACAATGATAGAATTATGGTAAACTATCTGTGAACCTCCGTTTGTTAACATAATAATCAATGAGAACGAAACTCGCTTTGAGCTCAAAAAATAATTGGTAAAAATAATTATTTCATATAAGCTATTTTTTTTATTTAGTTTTGGGCCTTGACAGGCTTGCTGAGCCTGTGCCACGTAGACCATCGCTGGTCCTTTGTGAACGCCCTTTTTAAAGTTCCTTACCAATCCCCACTGCAGCCAGAAAACGCTGTAGATTCTTGATCGGGATAGTTTGTATCTCATCTGGTGTCAGTACCTGCATACCTAGATGAGTTCTACGTTTGTACATCAGGAGGCCACAGTCACATAGGAGGTGCAGAGGAGTTTCCATCTCCTCCTTGCAGAATCTGCAGCCGGTCGTGTCACTTAAATTCAGTTTGTGCTTGTGCTTATTTAATTTGCAGTGGCCTGTGAGTGACCTTGCTATTGTACAAATTTGATCCTTGCTGAGGGCAAAGAGACCGTTCGCAAGTTTGCGATTGTAGCCTTTTATAAGGGCTTTGGAATGGCCCCATCTAAGCTAAGTATATTATGTTTCATACCGAATCTGTTTGGATAAGACAAAGACTCTCGTGGCTCTATTAAGCCAATTCGGGAGCGACAAAGCCTGCCGCATGTTTAAAAAGGTTACGTGAAAAAGATAGAAGAAGTTTTGTTCAAAAGTTGTTTGTTGTAGAGTTTCTGACTCATCTTCTCTACAACGTAACACCTTCCGAGGCAATGCTGGCGAGTCGAAATAATGACGTCAAAAAGCTAGAATCTATAATCTTGAATAAAACATTTTTGACCTTGACTTTGAGCAATAAAACGAATAATTAGGTACTACGAATCAGTTATTACCTCTGCGTAAATACTTCGAAATAATAGAGTAATACAAATAAAACAAATTGTAAGATCGATTTCGGTTAAATTATAAGCCTTAAGGTTGTTTGAACTATTTCTTAGTTAAATATGGGTGTAACCTCGAGTAGACTATTTTAAGAGTTTGTTGCTATAGTACAAAAATTGGCAATACTTTTTGAGGGAATGATCAGAGCATCAAACCGAACAACTTTCTCAATGGGACCAACATCGGAATCGCGAAAAAAATCAGCTGTACTTTTGGCAGAGTATGTTTGCAGTTTTGTATCGAAGATCTGATTTCTATTCGCGATTTCGATGTTGGTGCCATTGAGAAAGTGGTTCAGTTTGACGGCCTGAACATCCCCTTAAATATGTTTCAGCATATTAAGAAAGACCCTATATAATACATTATATTAGTTACATTTGCACATAACTGAGTAGAAGACTAATCTGTGAAAGGAGCTATTCCAACACTGTTCGTGACAGTAACATAAGAAATAATGTCAATAGCAGTTACGAATGTCTTTGTCGCTCTCCCTTTCGACTGATCACAATAAGAAGCGGCATTAGGGTTTGTCTTTTATTACTATAGGTTCTCGTTTAGTAAGTTCTCGTCTTGTAAGTTATTTGTCGTTCAACCTAATCTTTTAAATACAATGCTAATCCTGAGGGTCTACCACAAAATGCGATTTTCGCAATTACGTTATTAAAATGAAGTTCGGAGAGAAACGATGCATCGAAAATCTAGTCCGAGTATAGAGCCGAATTGTGATTTACCATAGCTAAAATGTTTTAAATACTTGTATTCGCTATTTCCTTTATGGCAATATATTTATTTAGATGATATGTATGAGGATCTCCTCTATGAAGATTGACTGCGTCAGCCATTTGAAAGCTCACCAACGCCAACAATGGAGTTGAAGCAGTCGCAGTCATCACCTACAATTTATTGCATATAAATAAATTAAAATTAAATTGGTAACGCAACATTTTTGTTAAGTAGAAAGTAGTTGTTGTTGAGAAACAAAAGAAAACATGGAGTCTACCATTAAGGTGGTTGCAGAGGGGTCAATTTTATACAAAACTTTGACGCACAATACGCGTAGACGGTATTAATATGAGTAACTTTTTATATATGGAAAAATAGTTTAGAAAATCTAGATGCCGCGTCACAAATAACATTTGCAATTTATAAAATAACTACGAAGATATAAAGCTTTGACATTTTTCATACAAAATTTTAAGAGCTTTATATCTTCGAAATGATAAATAATTTATTCATAAAAGCATTTAGATTAATCACAAAATAAAAAACAAATGTTATTTGTGACGCGACAACTAGATTTTCAAAACTATTTTTCATATATAAAATATTACTTTTATTAATTCCGTCTACGCGTATTGTACGTCAAACTTTTGTATGGACTGAAACCACCTTAAGGTGTGGCACCTCAACTAACAACACCGCACACATTTTGTTCGACCTAGCGAACGAATAACACTGTAGTAAGTAATTTGAATTATTAATGTGATCGAATTACTCACGAGTTTGCATAGTAGGGTTTCAGTTTTGTTCCTTCCATTGCGACATCCAATGTGAGCTGCAGCGATCCAACGGTCCGACGAAATATTTACGACTATAGTAACAGATGATTTTGATCGTTAATGTGAACGTGATTCTCTTAAATCGTGCTAATTGTGCTCTGTAAATCATTTTGGAAATGCTGGTTCTCTTTTTAAGAATTCGAACTGGTTGTTATGACGAGATGTGATATAGTGAATGAATTTTTCGAGTTGGTTTGAGTTTTTGCTTCAGGTTTTATGCTGTAGTGTCATATTTACTGAAGATAGATCAGTGTGTTTTCCTACTCGTCGTTTATCTTGTTTGATTATTCGATGTTAGTTAACATTGCCAAAATCAAGTTTTCGACACGGAAAGACACCCATGAGAAGAAAGTTAAAGAATTGTAAAAAAATCTTGAGAGATCATGCCCATATCCCATCATCTTCTTCCTGCCATTATTTAATTAATAATTACCTACTTTATTATTATTTGGTTGTAAGGGCTTGGTCAATGACCAATAGCTACTGGGACCTGAATAGATCTATTGTAGCTGTCACTGTCACCATAGTGGTCCTAGGCCCACGGACTTCATGAACCGTGTTATGTTTTTTGGAGGGGAGGTCCCTAATGTCAGTAGGTGTTATTACCTACTTGGGTTCATCGCAATAAACTCTTCCTCCATTCATCTCTTTATCCGTCATTTCAGCGTTCACTGCTTTATAGACGTTTGATCTCTCACACAATCCATCGATTCTCATCTTGTTCATTCAGCCGTCCACATTCATATTTAACACTCGTCTTGTAGTATAAACCCATCCCAGTAACCCACCAAATTCAGAAATCAATATTGCACCGTTTGGGGTTGAGACATTGCGTCCGTGGGGGCCAGAAGCGCGCCGATTATTTAAAGAATTATCGGCACGCCTAATCGAGGTCTCCGGTGACCAGAGGGCTGGCATCTACCTCGGTCAGTGCATCAACCTGGCCATACAAAGAGGTAACGCTGCCAGCCTCCTGAGCACCATGCCGCCAAGCGGCGGCAATTTCGAAGACATTTTTTATTTGTAAGTAGAATTAGTTTTGATTCTTTTTTGTTTTTTCTTTAGGTTTAATGATTATGTATATAGTGCTTATTTTAATGTACATTTTTATTTATTTATTCAATAATAAACAGAGGAAATCAATAACAAACGATAACCAAATCACTCACCCGTTCCAAATCATTAGAAACTCCCATACGAATTGGCTTCTTATTCTTGATAAACCGCGCCACATGGGACGCTTTACGACAAAGCTGTAAAAGTATATGTCGTCTTAAATGAGACATAAACACGGACGTGTAAACGAATGTCGCACATTTATTTTATTAGCGTCATTAATTCCTACGCTTTCGTCGCGTCCGAAACAGCGTTGGCTAGATCGAGATATGAGTAGATCTGGCGTTGCATTTAAATGATATGACAATAATTCAATTGATTTGAAAAAACATGGAAAGCTTTAAAGACCAACACAAACTTTTTTTGAAATTACCTAGAAAAATTTTAATACAGGGTGCTAAATTAAATGCGTTAAGTACATACTTTTGAGGGTCCTTCACACATTCAAATTGATCAACTTTTAGCATCGGACCATCATTGAAATAGCGAAAACAACAATTTCTATTTGTAGGTTCCATACATTATACTATTAAATATACATTTGGGTCCACTCGTCATTGACGTTTTCTGAAACAGCAGAATTTTATTTTTCACACTTTTAATGTTGGTCCCATAGTAAAAGTGGATCAGTTTGATGGTCTGAAACATCCCCTGAAGTATGTAACGCTTACAATTTTACACACCGTATAGATGATTTAATGTCCTTAACAGTACGTAAGTTCTTCACCTATGTTTACGAATAAATATAATTTCATTTCATTTCTTTATGATACGCGGTAGTACAGCGGCTTAGTGCATGTTTTGAATATAATGCAGATTACTGGTTCTAATCCTGCTCGGTAACTTAATAGGTAAAGTATATACCTATTTAAAATATCATAAATTAGAATTTTCTTTGTACTTTACAACTACCATCTCAGCCTAAAGCGGCCAATTTGTATGAATAGTTAAAATATGTATGTTTACATATCTTCAAAAGTTACGTATTTTATATCAAAACGTTTCAGCTCTAGAATGGATTTCTGAAACGGTTTGCAGGTTACTTATGCGTTTGATCGTTTACATTATTCTTGTGTAGTAGGTACATAGGATCCCACTGTAAAACACAAATATTAGACCACATTTAAAAATAAGGCGTTTCTATTAACTTTAAGATCTACGTCTACGTCTTCAGGAAAGCAAATGGATGTGAGATGAAATAATCATATAATTTAGTAATTTGACGTGAAAGCGTGTAATGGTCTTAATTACATTTGTCATAAAAGCTATAATTGTTTAACAAAAAAAAACGAACACTATCGCCTCCCTACATAAGTCCAATGACATTTTACAAAAAAAATGGATGTGCAGTTACAAAATCTTTGACCCAAATACAACGTAGGTTTTACGTTCCAATTTTTTTGATTACGTCTGTTTCTGAGGTTTATTTAATCGGTAAGGAAACAGAAGAACGCATTTTACCATCGTATTTCATATATAGGTAGGTACTTCATAAATAATCATAATATGCCTACCACTCTTGTCTTTCTCTGAAAATTTTAAATGTGTATTATAAAGGGGATGATTATTCCTACAGGTACAGTACACATTGCAGATAAGAAACTAGAGTAGGACACGCATTAAGATAGAAATTAACTGTTAACTTGTCATAATGAAATAATAAAGTTTTGAGTCTACAACGGTTTATTTTAATATCAAAAAATGGATTTCTATGTCTTACTTATGGTTATGTAACTAACCTAAAACACAACGACATAAAATGAAATATCCTTTCTGTTACTCAGAAGAAAATCATTTTGGATAGCAACGTTCCCATCAAGATTATTTTCTCTCAGAGTCGACTAAACGCAACACTTCTCAAGTGTTCTTTTAAGGAGACGAGTGGCGAATTCCGCAAATCGCATCGGGTTTAGAATTGACTGTCCTTATTCTAGAATTAGTCATTTTGTTTCTCTTGTATTATCGATATCTTTCTTTAATTTACAAATAATAATAAACAAATACTTTATAATACACGTGTAAATTATCTAGTTTATAATTATTTCGGTAGTACCAAATTACGGTCAAACCACCAAACTCATCCTCGTGGTTCAGGTGCGGTGGCACTTATTTTAGTTGATTTAATAATCCGAGTTCTCGATTAATATATTAAAACTAGACTAACATAAGGCTGCACCGAGCCTATTGTGCTACCCCCAATCGTATTTTTTTATTTCTAAACAATTAAACAACATTTAAAAAAAAAACAAGAATGTCACATTGTAGTCCTTTAAATAAATCGACACATTACGGATTATTACGTTTTATGGTTGGAGATATTATCGATAAAATCGTTTTAAAGATAATAACTACAAAATGTGAAATTATTAGTTTTTTGGAAATATTGTTTAATTGTTAAGAAATAAAAAAAAATACGATTGGGGGCAGCACAATAGGCTCGGTGCAGATTTAAACAAAGGTTAAACATTTTTACGGGGTCTTATCTTTCTAGTTCTTTATTAGTTTCTCATATTAAGGTGGTTTCAGTCCATAAGTTTGACGCACAATACGCGTAGATGGAAAATAGTTTAGAAAATCTATTTGCCGCGTCATAAATAACATTTGCAATTTATAATATAATTACGAAGATATAAAGCTTTTAAAATTTTGTATGAAAAATTTCGTCTACGCGTATTGTGCTTCAAAGTTTTGTATAAAATTGACCCCTCTGCAACCACCTTAAGAACCCATTTATCATTATACCTTTAGTACAAAAAATTAAGAAGGAGGAGGGTTCTGGAGGGTAAGGACGAGCAAGTACATTTGTGTTTAGCGCGTAGGTACACAAACATATGCTCTTCAAAATATCCTGCGTACCTACTTGATTAGCAGTCGCCGTAGTCGACATCGACTAGGAATCCATCACCATCATAAAATTAATACCTATACATATACCTATATAATGATCGCGGAAGTATCAAAGACCGCACTAACTGCATCGAATCTACGTCGTCACACTGTTTCAAAATAAGTGCAAGATCACTTATCTGCGGTGAGCAAGCATCGAAACAGAACAAATGCTGATAATGCATCCAAGTTGTGAGTGCACTTTGTTTTCAATTGTTTTATCTAGGGTTGTAACTAATGTACTTATATAGGTTTGGATTTAGAATGCGAATCAGAGAAAAAATATCATAATTACTGCCATAGCAATTACGGACCTTTTCTGTTCATAATTTTATAGAAAAAAAAGAAGAGAAAAGATGCACTATATTCGTTTAGGAGCATAATGCCAAAAGCGCAAAATGACAAGTGGGTAGCAAAATGCCAAAAGAGCAGAATGTCCAAAGCGCACAATGCCAAAAGCGCACAATGTCAAAAGCGCAAAATGCCCAAAGCGCTGAATGCCAAAAGCGCACAATGCCAAAAGCGCACAATGTCAAAAATTATACTTAAACAGGGGTGAACTGCATGAATATTGATTTTTAACTATTCGGTGAGAAATAAAAAGTTTATATTTTTTCGAAAAATTGAAGGCGGTTTTAATTTTTTGTTAAAATTTTGTTTATTTCACAATTTTCAGTGGTGAATCCATTAGTTCAACTTAATAGTAGTGCTTTAAAGTAACAAACGCACTAGCCGGCACTACGATTTTCAATGATTCCCCTCGATTTCTCTGGGATGCCATCATCAGATCCGGGTTTCATTATCATGGTACCACTCTTGGAATATCTTCTTTCCAACAAAAAAAGAATCATCAAAATCGGTTCATAAGACGAAGTTATCCACGAACACATAAAAAAAATATATATATATATATACGGTCGAATTGAGAAACCTCGTCCTTTTTTGAAGTCGGTTAAAAACCTCCTCCTTTTTTGAAGTCGGTTAATAAACAGAATTTTTTCTAGTCTCGATGTGAGATATGTAATTGTATACATAAACCAACAGTTTTCCCTTTTGGAGAGGTCTGAAATCGTACTACAACTTATCATCATCAGTGTCTTAAAGCATACGGCTAACCATCAGGAGCCAATTTCGTAAACATGACTATTATAAATTACAACAACTATCTGTCATTTACAGAAACGCTCATTAAAGTTAATCCTTCATTAAATCTCTTGCTGTAACTTTTTGCCTTGTTGACGTAGTAAAACCTAGCAAGAGATTTAATGGAGGATTAACTCTAATGAGCGTTTCTGCAACTGGCAGTGTTTGAGGTATATTACTGAGAATAGAGCCAAAAGTAATCAGCAATGTACCCTGAGTGTTTATGAAATAGGCCCCTAGTTAAGGGTCTACCACACGCGGCCAAAGCGTACCTCGCAATTTGGATTGGAGTGACTTTTTTCAAGATATACATACATTTTCTTACGATGTTTTCCTTGACCGAAGCCAGTTGTAAACAAAAGTTCCGAAAATGCATTGGTACGGACCTGATCCAAGCTCGGATCGAGGAGGATCGGTCAGTTGCAGAAACGCTCAATAGAGTTAATCCTCCATTAAATCTCCTGCTAGCTTTTATTACGTCCACGAGATAAAAAGTGACAGCAAGAGATTTAATGGAGCATTGACATTAATGAGCGTTTCTGCAACTGAGTGTAAGTCACTTTATCTATACTATAGTGACGTCTAGTTTAGACTTAGTTTATACCCGCCAGCTGTGGAGGGAAACGAATGAGGAAGAGATTGGAATGTAGGAGTGTCGATGGATAGAGGGGATGTGCTTTTGTTTTTAGAAAATAGACTATGGCGGATGTAACTAGCGAGCCGTTGGAAAAATTAAAAGAATTACTTACGACCTGATTTGTTATTATTAAATCCACCCTAAGCCCTGCCTACATTTTACCTATAATAAGCACCTATATAAACTACTTAGGCTGCTATAAAGGTTTTGATGGTTGTGGTAAAACTGTTAACCCCGGCAAGGTCGTGATTTTAATTCACTATTCGAACGTTTGTAAAGTAATAAACCGAAAACTAATAAATTAAGTCACATCGTTTTTTTCTCACAAACTATTGCATTCGCATGTTAAGGTGACATTTCGCGGTGCCTAGCGCAGAAATCGTGAAATTTTCCTAAAGGTTTTCACGTGCTTTCACTTAGTTATTGTAAAGATAGACACGCGATCGCGGGGTATTTGGCCCTTAATAAAAACTTAAGTGAATTTTCGAGTTATAGTTTTAGCTATAGGGCTACTAACCTTCATGAATCGACTAAACTATCACTCCAAGTAGACTTCGTTAACAAACACGCAAGTAAATGATGATGAATAGCGTAAATGAGTAAAGATTGTTTATTGTAATTTATAGCTTCTTAGAAGAATCTTAAAAAAGTATTATTGAGAAATCGTACTTCTAACGTAAATGCGAAGGTTACACACTGAAACATTTTCTAATCACTTCAGCGTTCGTCTGTCTGTCCGTATGAAAATGTTTACAGTAGGTAATCGGTCATAAAATTGATATAGGAAAAGTCCGGGGTAGTTGGCCGTAGTTTTTTCAAGATCCAGTTTATATAAAACTACATATTTGTAGATTGTAATTATTATTTTTTTTAATGCGGCCAGCGTTCTGGGTACCCTCCCACAAGGACCGAACCTGCACCACATCCTAGGTTAGTTTAGTTTTAAGTCTCTTTATTTAAAATTTTATTTAATGTTACTATTTTATGGATCTTTCGAATAAACAATTCTGACATTAAACTTTGAATCAAACTATGGGATAATTGACAGAAATGTGACTAATTTTGATGGGATCAAACTTAGAAATTACTTTTAAAAAAATCACGATTGGCCATCTCTCCCTTAGCGTCCGGGAGTATGCCCCAGTAGTATGGGAGAGTTGGCCAATACTTAATTCTACTGTTTCCTCCTTTTAACCGTAATTTGTTTGAATTTTAGTTCCTTTTTTTTCATTTTGAACACATGTTAAATTGAGAGCCATTTTGGTGCACCAGAAGTTGGAAAAAGATATACTAAATCCAATTTTCAATAAGACGGTTTTTTTCGCAGAAACTACAGTTAAATTTTTCTCTCCCTTTACCCTTTTCATCAGATGCATCGCGTAAAAGTGAATGTTCGTTATCATCCATTAAATATGAAATTATTCCAAAAAATATGAAAAAATGTCTAGTAATACTATGGGCATCTCACCCTGACTAATTGTGGCCATCTCTCCTAATTTTCAGGGAGAGATAGCCACATCAGCCAAGTGACAAAATGTATGAGCTCTTGTGGTTATTTTGAGGTTATGTTCCAGTACGATTCATAAGCCATTCTGAAAACCCTTAAAAACGCTTAATTTTTCAAATACTTCACAACCACAACTTGTAACATGAATGCCTTAAAAAATATTCAGTGTGCAAAAGTAAAAAGGTGGATTTTACATATTTTTTCGTATGATGTTCGCGAATATTTTTGTGCCCCGGTGTTCGTACGTACGATTTGAAGCGAACTAAGTGATAGCTAGCGACATCCAACAAGTGTTTGTCGATTTTTTTTTGAGTTGGCCATCTCTCCCTTACGGCCATCTCCCCCGGACTTACCCTACCTACTCAAGAAATGTATATCTGTGTCTCCGATGTTTTTTTCGACACCACTCCTTATAGTTGTCCCGTCAAAAGATAATAATTATGCTTCTTTAATAAAGAAAAAAAACTCTGAAAAAACTCTGACACCAGGGCTCTGCCCACACCATCAGAAGAAGAATAAAGAAGTTCCGAAGACCAAAAAACAAAATATGCACTTTTGAAATAGTCTCAAAAGTTCTGTACTGAACTTCTGAGACTAGGAAAATTCGCGAGTCGAAGGCATGTCATTATAAACAGTCATGATGTCATTTACTTATCTATATAGGGTCCAAACCTCGGTGGTTAAATCGTCCTAGGGTCCAACTTAATATGCTGACTAAACTGCTCATTTTAAGCTGATGATCAGGCCATACAACTGAAACATTTTCTCTGTGGGACCGATATCGAGCCTGCGAAAAAAAAATCTGCTATCCCACATATTTGGGTAAAGGTTTTTTTCACGATTTCCACTTTCGTCCCATAAAGAAAGTTGTTCAGTTTTATGATCTGATCATGCCCTTAAAAAACTCAGCACCCACTCAAGAAGTACCATGTAATAGATCTGGTTAGCGCTAAACATAAAAAAACGTCAAAACTCCATTCAGGGTGGTGAGAACCTCTGGTACAACTGCCAACTTGAGCTCAACAATAAACACAATATTTACTTTTGATACCTATAATGTTATAACTTTTGCACCCCATTATTACACATTTCACAACACTGCAAAGAATGCATTATCCTTTCACATTGTAACGTAGTTAATGACGTTGAAAAATAAGCCAGGCTTAGTTTGGCCTTCCGAGCCTCCATGGAATAGAGGGAGCTTTTGACATATTGTTGCGTCATATTTTCCACATTATTATTGTGGGTAATGGTGACTTCTGAAATTGAAGCTTACGATTTAAGTATAAGATGTATATTTGCGTTTTGGATGATGAGATGGAATTAAGTAGATTTGCGATGATGCTGCTAGTAGTTAAAGTATTCAATTATGTACCCACCAGTAAAGAAAACACTTTTATAAACTTCTCTCTTTCCTGATTTGTACAGGGATTTGTACCTATATGCCATTCCAAATAGGAACTTAGGGCTATTTTCTTATTTTGAAGTAGGTACAGAAACAGAGATTTAAAAACTTACTCTTATTTAATATTCGAACAGCTTTAGTAACGTCTAAGGTAAGTCGGGTAATACTTATATAATATATTTGTGATAATTAAGTTATATTTCCTAATCATAAATTAGCTATATAGGAATTGGAATATCATTTCATCCTTATATGTAATGAAGTATAGTTGATTATGAAAAAGAAAACTCCTTTTAGCCCAAAACATCACAAATAATTTTTGTCAAATGGGTTTTTTAGTTTGTCTGAAAAGTCCTGAAAATGCAAAATAGTAGAATTCATCTTTAGGCGATTACAGACATTTTCTAATAGAAATAGCATACCAAACTTATACTTTATTATACTTATACATATTTTATTTCCATAAAAAAGTATTTTCGAATACGATAATACATTTTACAAATCTGTACGTGTCTGCTCAAAGGAAAAATGTTCATACGATACAAGAACAATTCTTACTACTTTCGAAACACCTGCAACTTGCATTAAAAAGGTGGAAAATAAAAGCTAGCTCAAACATATACATAATTCTCTTTTAACTTTACGAAACGACCTAGAAAGTTTAAAAACATCTCATGCTAATGGTCTACAACACTTATTCGCTGAATATCTGCAAAGTAAGCCATAGCACACTGAAGTGACCTAAAATGTGAAATAGTAGTTGGTGTAATGTGAAATACTGTCAGTGATTGTTGTAGACGAGCGTTTAAAACGCTACAATAACGCCTTAGGGCTAGCATGCCGCGCACGACAAAGGAACAAAACGAGAAAACCGTAATGCACGCTCGTTTTGGCAAGCGTGAAATAACAAAGGCAGAGGCATATCTTGATTTTTCTCGTTTTTTTTGGGGTTATAATTTGTGGTACTGACAAACTCTACTATAAACCATTGAGCTATTATGTCCTAGGTACTAGTGGCAACACGACAAACAATAAACGTCAAGCCATGCACATGCGGTTTGAAGGAGCACGGCCGGGCAAGAAATAGCGACGGCGATTTGCTAAGTGAGGTATGGTCTGGTAATATCCCCACATTGTATGGGATGGCGTTATGACATGCTAGTAAGTAGTCCACACGGCGACACATCAAGCTACACAAAATGACAAAACCAACGTAAGCTGGCCGCGCGACGTTATACGTTACTCGAACTACGAGCTGCCAATTTGTTTTAGTTTTATATAGCTTGATGTGTCGCTTTGTGTACATAATTGCTCTTTGCTATGAACGTAGACTATATCTGTTTGTCTTTATAAAATAACTTTGTTTAACATCTAATTTCAGCATTCTGGGTACGGTTTAAAAAAGGTGATCCTTACCATCGCGCGTTATCAGCTCTACCATTGTTGCTCAAGTTAGCGTCTATGTTTTGAAACTAAACAAGAAAATCAAGCATTAACTCGTTAACAAATAAAGGCAAAACCTGAAAATGAACAAAATCTAGGTACAACAGGACCACATTTTTTTTCTCTGACGTTTCTAAATTCGCAAAAGAAGAGAGCCTTATCTAACGGCTTCCACGTTTTGCGTTAATTAGTAATAAGAGTGCAAAACGTCCGTCTACAAAGTTTTACAAGCGTCAAGACATGTTTTTTGTAATCCAGATTAGGTTGAGGAAGAATAACGGCGCAGCCCAGTCAAAGGGAAATGCAAACAGGACTAACAGCTAGCCACGGGTTTTACAGATGAAATATTTTAACTTTTTACACAGCTTTAAACAGGCCATGGTAATTAATGTTGGAGGTTGGCGGTTTTATTAAAGATTTAGTACACTTTGTTTTTAAGTACTTGTGTAGGAATGGTTGTTTTTGTTTAAAGAAAATGTTTTCTCGTGCACTTGATTAAACATGTTCGCGAAAAGTCGTTTTTTCAAGGATTTTGATGTTTATTACAAGGTAATATTGTCATGAGTCACGTTGCAGGTTCTGACCCGAGCACTTGTCTCGCGTGGTTTTCGCGCGTCGCGTTTTTGCCTGTCACGAGGCTCCGCAATCCTCAATCTCTTCTTGTCCTTGACCAAAAACAATTCCTGAGATAGGGATAGATTCTCCCACTCTACTTGACACTGGCGGAAATGCAGTGCTAACGCACAAGCAAGAGTCCATTAATTTTAATTAAAAAATAATATATTGCCATTGATTATTAACCGCTATACCGCCGATTTCATTAGCTATTTTTTTAAATTTAATTTAAAAAAATAGCTAATGAAATCATTGTTTTGCTTCAAGAAAATGTATAAACGTGATAGCTGCATGTTGTACTAGGTTATCTCTTAGTTAAATTATGAATCTGCTGGCTTAAGGGTATCGTCATCGAAATTAGGGAATCTAGAAATACTGGTTTTAAATTTGCTTACACTGAATGAAGGTTCCCCAATAACGAAGCCTCGAAAATTCGTAGATGCGAAATGTGCCCGCTTAAGTAGGTTCGAAATGCATAGATCTAAAGTCACCGACATTACATTACAATCACGTTGCATTTTTAATAGACTGTAAAATAAAAAGTACATTTAAGCTATTCCATAAAAATACTAATAGACAAAACAGAAGTATTAAACGAATTATCATTCCAACAGGGAGGAGGGTTCTACAATGATATTGCTAGGGTGCGTCGAGTGACAGTCTCAATGCCATCCATTATAACTGCATCCTTATTATAGAGTTTATTTCTCGATTTTTTTAGAATACCTACCATCGAAGAAAATATATAAGTCCGGGACTGACTGGCATCAGCCTGTTTCAATAGATTTGACTGACAGACAGTTATAAATTTGTAAAACGATTGTTTTTGAATTGTTGAAATATCCGTTTGTAACTCTTATGGACACAATATGGACATCTTGCCTGAAACAAATTATTTAAATTTAAATTTGAATTTTACCTGCAACGGGACGTACAAATAAATCAATGAAAAGAGCGTGATGCATTGCTTTATGATGCTTTTTTAAATCAAGATAAAAACTCATAATGTACGCAGGATTATTATGAAACTGACATGAACAAGACAAAAACATGAGCGGCGTTTGCTATCATTCAACATTTGACCGTAACTTTAAGAGTGCATTCAGAAATTGAAACTAAACAACTTTCCCTAAGGAACACGGGTCGGAAAAATTTCTGGACCTCCCATAGAAAATCGGACGGAATACGATAGTAAAAGGCTCTAACCATTTGGTTTGTGGATAAAATGTTATATTTAGATAGTGTTTTACTTTCCAAGTTTACAATCTCAATAAAGATGGCGTTGGGAAAAAAATTAAAACGAAATATTTTTTGTTGTTTGAAAATTGATATATTGAGGGATGAAACATAATTAGATTTAGAGGATAGACTAGCACGGTTTTGTCCATACAAACGTATTCCCCGGTTTTCTTCCAGGATAATGACACTAGAGCAAATATTTTTTTACCATACAATTTATGTCAACTCTGCAATGTGACTATGTTTTGCTTTTTTGCATTAATTAATTACTGTAAGAACTAGGGACCTTCGAAAATGACCAATTTTACCGCCCGCTTTCAGACATCCAGTAAACAAATTTGACGAATATAAACAAACAAAGCAAAACATACAGACATAGCCAAAGTCTTTCACATATTATTTTTGAAAGAATTATTAAAATCGGTTTAGTTTTGGAGGAAGAAACAGGAGAATACGAAATGCTGATTTCGTCGATTTTTGGTATAATAATCGGTCCGAGCTGCAGTTGTCTTTTTCGCACTCTAGTCGGCGGGTGTAGACAAAAATGTATACAGTCGGAAAAATTACCTATTCTCCAAATTAGCATTTCAGCCCGCCTATCCTCTTAACTTGGAAGACGCCGAGAAAGCTCGATCTGCCCATGTACCTACTTTATAATAAAATAGTTATCTTATACGCACCTCACTCTATCAATATTCAATTAACATTCTTAGTTCTTAAACTTCGCATTTAAATTCAAACTGCACAAACACACGTAGAGTGAACTGCACTTCACGGATCCGCTGCTAAATCGAGTAAGTTTTCTCGAATAGGGACACTCAAGACGTTGCGTACACAGTTTCTAGGAGCTGCATTCATTAACTAATGTAGTCTTTCAAAATATTTGCACATAAATTTTGCTTGAAAGGGAAAAAAGTTGGGTGGAGAAAGTCTAAAGGAAAATGAATGGTTTCTCAGAAATAGGTACTTTATATCGGTATTATGTCAAGAGGAAAATTACTGAAAGCTCTGTTTTAGACCTTTTTGTTTAGTATTTAATTACAAAATGTAAGTCAAACAAATTAAGACAGTTGTTCATACTTTTACGTCAGAATATTCTTCATTGAACTGTTAGCATAGATGGTATAGTTGAAAATTTGTACCTGTATTGTGATGTACTAGAAATACCTAATGCCTTTTGTGCAGAAGGTGGCAGTTCGATTCCTACACTATATTTATAGTATTTATAGCAGTACATTTTTATGGACTTACGAGTCGGTAGGGTTATTCTTTCGTATCAGCCGTCAGCGTGATTGACACACGACGCATGCGGCATGACAACCATGCTGTATTGTAAAGATTAGCCAGTCAGCAATCTGTCACACAGGACAGATTTCGGGAACTGCTAGTGATACTATTTGGATACTCTGCATATTCTTTATTAAGAATTTCACGTTCCCCAAGGGCGGGAACTTTTGTTACTTCTAAACTCTCCCCATTTAGTTCGCCATTCAAACTGAAATGTTTCTACAGAAACAAAAGCATTCTTTTCATAATCTTTCGATGCTATTACTCATGAACTAGAGTTAAATGGTTCCGTCAGGAGCACAAAGACAAGCTTAAAACGCGGTTTAACTTAGATAAAGTCATTTAGAGCGCACATTTTAAAACTACATTAATAACCTGCTAGAGAGAGATGGGAGACAATCTTGGACTCTAAAGTTTTAAACGTGGAAGTAAAATTTAACTAGAAGTTCTATTTAGATGTGACATTTCATTTCTTATTAGAAAAACGTTAAAATGTTAGCACAGCCAATCTCTTTGTAAATCTGTATTTTTTTAGTGTTTTGGAAAACTTTTAAATTTTTTTGTTGATAATATTTTGTTTATTATTGACACTCTGAAAATACAGCTTGAAGTGTTTATGTGTTTTTAGTTTTTACCACAAACTAATTAGAAGAACTACCGTGTTTTTACTCCCGCAAGTTTGTACCGTCTTTGACAGCTATTATTATACAATCTTATCTGATAATTCCAGTGGCTGAAATGCTGATCAAAATCTAATTTTTGCAATTTCTTACTGGGAAACTAATAGCAAAGCAGAGCAGAACAATATTTGTAAGTCATAAATTCAGATTACTTGGCATTTCATTTCGACAAAATACAACAACAACAATACGTATTACAACAACAACATACAATTACAAAAGCAACAATAATTTCAATATTATACAATTACAATTTGGTAAAAATAAGCATATACATTATGCTCACGACTATATTCCCCGAGGGGGTAGTCAGAGATATTCTGAAACCTCAGAACATCCACGTTTCACTATAGTACCGAAACTCAAAAAATAATAAAATTTGGTAAAAATAATTAATTTTTTAAAATTTGATTGATATTACATATATATTGCTATTTTCATATGGGTGTGCTAAGTCAGGTTACTTCTATGTGTGCCCTCATGCTTTTGGTCCCTTTGGATGAGTTCGAAGGGGACAGCAATGAAAACGTTTATCAGTGACCTCTCCTCATGGGATCTTACTAGCTTACTGCGATAAACCTGACATGGGGTTGGGCGTCTTTCCACGTGTCCCTCTGATCAGCAGAGTTAAAACAATGGATCAAATTTTTTTTCTCAAAAATATACCGAACAACGGCGAGCTCCTGTGGTATTTTCTTTAAACTGACATTGACAAATTAATCGATAGTAGATACACAATATTAAAATTACAATTAGATCTAGAAACTATTTTCATTCACATTAGAACTATCATTAAACATTTTCAAATTAAATTCACTTTAGTTTTCCTTTTTGGTCGGTTTGCTTAAACTCTTTGCTCACCTACTCTACATCAAGACTTATTGTAATTTTCATAATTATGACTATTATGTTACTGTGAACAATAAAAAAATCTAAGTTATCTCGATAACGTTGTTGTACAAAACTCAAAAATAAAGTAAATTGGTAGAATTAGAGCGATAATAATTAAAAACAAATAAAATGTTTATTACCCTTTTGAAGATGGACAAGAAAAATTTAGTAGAGTAATAACTTTTTTGGCTCCATTGACGTACTCAAAAGATTTTTCAAATTATAGTACTTGTTAAAGCTATAAAATATCGTATCTTATTATTTTAACTTCCCAATTATCTCATAAACAATATTTTTAATACTAAGTGATTAGTTTCATAAAACCTTAAGCGGATTTTGAAAACGTAAATCTTTTGTGTGCTTTTGTTATGTTATTTTACTTGCTAAGAACGACTGGGTTCTAAATACTTCACCAAATTTTGGCCCAGTGCGTAATGGTTCAGGTGGTGGTGGTGGTAGTAACAATATTTATCTAGCTAAAAAGACCTGTGACATAAAACCGTTACGAGGTGCTATTTTTGAATCGTAAGATTCAAAATCATGATCTTATAATGCATAAACTCCATAGTAATTTTGACATTTTTTACTGCTGATTTGAAAGTTTCAAAAATCGCACTGCAAGACCCTTTTTATCGCATGATAAGAAATACAAATATATGGCGCTTACTATGAAATGGGTATATTATCATTCAAAATTTCAAACCACCAGAAATAAAAGCAAAAATAAATCCTATTAGAAAACTTAAAAGATCATTTTAAATTCCTACGAAAGGAGTTAAGGTCTTTTACAATATTGTACAATCTGTATCTTGATTTTATAAATATAATATCAAAATAAAAAAGTGTTCTGAATGTCACATCTAGCTTAATCATTTTATAGCCAAGTTTTCTCTTTATTTCACTGGGTGTGCAAGTGCAGAGACAGAGCAAGACTAATATCTCAGGGTGTCGAGACAGCGCGGCGCAATCACGGTCCGCGTCTCAGACATGTCACCCCTGTTGCATTGTTGCTTGACATTTTCTTGTTAAGCGTACTTTGCCTACTGCGCCTTCCAGTTTACACTATGAAACTATTTTCATTATTTTGACGTGCTTTGAATTGCATAGGGAAATTAAATTTGTGTTGTTTACTAGTGTGGTTTAGGATTTTGGGGAGAGTTTTGTTTGCATATTTTAATGGGTTGTCTTTTTGTATGTTGATGGAGTTGTTGAAACACAGTTTTGTGAAAGGTCTCTGTAAAGAGTTTTGTTAGGACTGGATGATTAAAGTTAGAGAATATCTGTTATGTCTGGTATTTACAATGTTTATTTTTGTGTTTACTCTCCGAGTGAAGTGTATTTTGTCAACTAATTTATTATCAGGGTATAAGATTAGCTAAAGCTTCCTAATAGAATATCCTCTTGTAGCTAAATACAATGTCTAGAATAAACAAGTTTCTCTTCCTCTTTGGGATAATATCCTGCATACAAATTTTCCATCGACAAAATGTACTCTTATATTATTTGATTTTGTTAGTTGTTGTATTTGTTTTTCTAACTTATGTACGTAATACCGAAACCTGCATACATTGAAGAAGCAATTCTGATGTATTATTGAAGTCTACCAATCCGCATTGGGCACGCGTAGTGGACTAATGCCCATATACCCTCCCTGAGGGTGACTGTGCCCTGCAGTGTGGTCCGTAGTCTGCAGTATTGTGGTCCGGATCGAAACCCTCCGTGAGCGATTCCGACTGGAAGTTGGCCGATTTTTTTATTATTATTTTAAAACTTCGGCGCTCGCGACATTGTACTTTGGGTCGTTTATAGGCTGAGATGATGATGATTTTTTGATTGTCCGGATAAAGCTCATCTACGAGATATTATCGTTCTAGGTGAAGTAGCGAATGCCAAGAGAAGTGTCGAAAGACCACATCTCCGCTTTAAGGACTGCGTAAAGCGAGACATGTCCATTCTCAAACGACACCAGTGGCTAGGAGGATGTAGCTGAGAACCGCGACTTGTGGAAGAAACACTTAGCGGAGGGAAGAACTGTGACGACAGGCCGTGGTTTGTTTCCGTGGCTGAAAAGCGGGAAAGGATGCATGATCGAAACTTTCAAACCCAACTGACAAAGCAACCTCTAATTTTGCTTGCTGTACATGCGGCCGTACCTGTCGCTCTCGTATCGGGCTTTATAGTCATGAGCGTAAATGCCGCCAAGACGCTACTTGAATCATCTTTTATACAGGATGTTAGGCTACGCAGTTGCATTACTTTAAGAGGTGATTGTACCCATGATACTGAACAAATTTTCCTACGAAACCTATAGAAATTCCCAATGTTTTTTCGACTTTTCATACAAACGCTCGATTAGCGGATTCCTGTAATTGGTCTATTCTATGTTCATAGTTTGTAAACATTCGTTTGTAATTTGACTGTTGGTTTCCCGAATAAAAATTTATTAAATTTATTTATTTTTATTTATTAGCATATTGCATTTAGAATAGAAAGTTCAATTTTATTTTGCAAGTTTCCTATAAAGGTTTCTTAGGGAAATTTGTTCAGTATCATGGGTACAATCATCCCTTAAAGTAATGCAACTATTTACCCTAACACCCTGTAGATGGAAAGGCCAATGATGATGACGAGATATCGAAGTGTTAGTGCCAAGGCTTTAAGATACAACTTGGGTAATGGGCCTAAGAGGCCGTCGCAACTGGAGACGCAAGAGTATCCCTAGGGATTCCCGTATCCCCGGAATAAGAGCGCAAGAAGGAACACCGTGAGAATCTAGCCTGTAGGAGACGTTATCCTTCATCGTCCCCAAGGTGGCATGTCGCTATGATAATTTCACAAAAAAAGTTCTTTAAAAAAACTACACATGCAAATTATACAGGGTGTAAGTGACGGCCTAGCAAATACTGAAACGGTGAACTTAGACCATCAAACTGAACAACTTTCACTATGGAGCCTACTTAGAACTAGAACAGTTTTGTATAGGACAGCAGATTTTTTCTCGCGTTTTCTAAGGTAGGCTCCATAGTGAAAGTGGTTCAGTTTGATGGTCTGGCTTCACCGTTTCAGTATTGGCTAGGCTGTCACTTACACCCTGTATTATGTAGAAGACATGAATCATTATTTTCAACTTTCCTCCTTTTTTTGATTCGGCCAAAAATAACGCTAAAGCACCATTAACACCTAACAACGTGTTACTCGTTAACTCATGTTTTCTTATACCCATTAATACCACCTTAATGACATGTTATGATATTAATAATACGGTTCCATGTCAGATACGTCAATTAAGGTGACAGGTTGTATGTCGTTTACGAAGTTCTTATCAAAATATGTTAGTAGAATTCAAATTATAGCAGTAACAAAGCTTTTGGAAGCTTATGGGTCTTATTATTCGTCTTTGTTTTGGGTTGGGTAAATTACTTTATTAAAAAAAAAATACTAGTGTATGCCCACGACTTCGTCTGCACCAGTTCCTGTCATCGTGAGATACCAGTTTTCAAGTCAAATCATAAACTTTCAAACTTAAAAAGACTCATCAAAATAGGTAAAGTAGTTTTACGAACATACAAATAAAAAAGCCGAAAAAAAATCAGCAAATCAGTCATTTTGAGACCGGGGCATCTAAATACTATATCGTAACAATTTCAAATATTATTGATTTTTAAACATGTTACAGCCATGTTGTGCTATTTCGAATCAAATTAAAGATTGAAAAATTTGTCTCGGGCGGGACTTGAACCCGCACCTTTCCAAACCGGGGAACTGCGTTATCCAATTTCGCAACCGAGCCCACTGTCCAGAGAACGAAATTTTCAATCTGTTGCGTCTTAAGGGGACGTGAGCCGCCAACCCGCAAGTCCAGCATTACAACTGGAATTCATACGATATAGATGACACACCCTGTACCAATTTCAAATATTATTGATTTTTAAACATGTTACAGCCATGTTGTGCTATTTCGAATCAAATTAAAGATAAATATTAAAGATTTATATCGTAAAAATTCAGATTTTTCTTACTGTGCCAGTGAAATATGTATCAATGCGACTAACTAATTTTGGATAACAAATTATAGTACAGAAAGTCAGGTCATAGTGACGATTGACTTAAAAAAATTTAGTATCACCAAAACAAACAAAAAAAAGGATCCATCGTTATCGGAAAATGACACAATAGCACGTTTATTTCGGAGAAAAGCTTATAATATCATGTTCAAAGAAATTGTTAGAGAGAGTTCCTAGGTATTTTTTTACGAATACTTCAAAGTTGGTCTTAGCTACAAGCAACAAACAAGAAAAAAATAAGGATATAAAAAATAAACTCATAAAACATTTCTTAGAAATCTTTCAACGCTAAACTACAATATCTAATACATTTCGCAACAGAAACATTTCAATTTTTACTCCTAGCTTGAACCAGCTTTATCTCTTCGCACTCCAATACACGTAAATGCGGATGCGGTCGGAAAGGCTGGTCGCTTTGAATGAACGCCGTTGGCAGGCCAGTCAGGGCCGCGGCATTGTCCGTCACTCCCCAAGATCCCGGCGCGGCCGCTGCCGTCCACTGAGGCGCCGCACCGACGTCCACAGAAGTTATTTAGGGCTTCATTGTGCCATTGCCCATTCAGAACCCCGATTTGACTGCTGATAAGCCAGGATTGTTTCGACTGATGGCACGTCACATTATCTCTTTGAAATGTTTATTCGAAAAAACGTTTTAAATATCTCGCGTGCGTGTTTAACGTCAAATTAAGCAGCAAAACTGTTCATCACTGAATTGATTTTGTGGTTCATCAATCTTTTTGACTTATTGATTGCTGGTTGTATTGACAGAAAATAATTAAAAAAACTAAGTGGACCATCGTATTCTCATGGGTGTCGGTCACGACCGGGTTACTTTGACCCTTCGGTGATTGGAAGAATTTGGAGATAAGATCTATGTTTTAAGAGGACGGGGGTCATGATTTATTGGTTGTGTGTATACCGAAGAAACATTAGTTTATTATCAAGTGTACAATCGCGCAACTCGCTCGTTGTCTGTGCCATTTTGTTGTGACAGGTTATTTATTTTATTCAGAACACAATGTTATTACGATACGATGATATAAGGTCGTGCGGGAGTGGAAAAGGCATCAGTTAACTAGTAACGTATTGAGAAACATATCACTATTTTATTAAAAATTTAATTAAAGATATGCCTTATGTGATGGACGAGTGATTATGCTGCAGACTATTCCGTACTGTTTGTTCACTGTTTATTTATATACTTTATGTTTCTTTTCATGAAATTTGCTGGTCTATACTTACAGGGTGTTAGGGTTAACAGTTCCAGTACTTTAAGGGATGATTGTACCTATGATACTGAACATCTTTCCCTAAGAAACCTATAGGAAAAAAATCGACTTTTCATACAAACGTTCGATCTAGCTGATTGCATTTACTGGAAAGACCGAAAAAAATTTTTTAGCCCGTTTCTTTATGGTACACAAAAACAACATACCTAATTACTTACGAAAAATTACAATAAAACGTGATGTACAAACTCAACTTTTCAGTAGGTACATGTATTGTGAAAGAAAATGTATGTAAAAAATATATCTCAATTTAATTCCTAAAGTCCGTAATAATTTGTGAATTGCTTGCTTTCCAAATAAATAATAGGAAAACATATAGTACGTCATTGGGTAACATAAAAGAACTAGGTATAAAATAAAAAGTCTCTTTGTGACTTTTTTCTGATTGAAGAAAAAAAATGTTTAATCACTTAAGTTTGAACTCAACGTACTTAAAAACAAAGTTTTAACGATTTTAATTGACAACTAACAACGCTCATCTTCAAAAGATATTCAAAAGTTAAATTAATTTTTGACGCGTGTTCAATTAGATTTTTTTGAGTCGTTTGAAAAGAAAGTTGAAGTCTATCAAGAGTCTGTAATTCATTATTTTCTCAAAAGTGTTTGTTACCATAACTTGACTAAAGTTAGAATACCTACTTAAAAGTGAAAGACAGAATCATCTCAATATTTATTCTTACGATGAAGGGACTTACAGTGTTCATCGAAGAATAAGGCTATAAAGTAAGCGATTAAGATGCCTGCGCAAAATGATACTAGACCTACCATCGTCTACCATTTATAGTACATTATGGTACAAGTGTGTAATGTTGGTGATTACCGCTGAGGTAGGCGAGGGTCTTAAGAGAGCCGAGGACGGTAATCATCAATACACACGTGTATCATACGACGTTTTTCAACACACTTGTGAAGAAAATAATAATAAAAAAGTTTATTTAGAGAATTTATTTGTACTATTGAATATGATCTTTTTTGTATCAAAACTTTTTTAAGAACAAAGCAACTCAAGAACTCAACCAAGAAGTTTAGATACCTACTATAAAAAACCTATAACTCCCTTGTGAATAATAGTAATGAAAAAGTCACCGTTTGATTATAGGTGTCATTATGTGCCTGATTGCGGTGAAATAATGGCCATTTTATGAGCAAGTGTGTTGAAAAATAGATTTATACAAATTGTAAAACATTAGAATTTTGTTTCCAGAAACATTCTTGGTTTATATAGCTAATTGCGAATCACGTTTAAAGTTTCTCTAAGTATTATGTGTTCGAACCTGTTTTCTCGTATTTGCAATATTAGCTTGGAGACTATCCTAACAAAGGATTCAAAATATTCAACAAAAATACAAAAGTCTAACCACATATAGTTTCAGAGATTACAATTCGCGAAATTTGCACAATATTTAAAGAAAAAACAGAAGTTTTTGTCCAACAGTAAAAAAACTAAACAGAACAAAATAAAGTTGCCAACAAATTAATAGTAATTTCATGACACCAAGTTAGTAATAGACATAATAACTAGGGCGTGATGGAGGTAAACTTTTGCCAGGAGTCAGAATTTTGGGAATAAGCAACGTCAGACAGGAATTCTAAATGAAAAACTAGCTGCATCAACTACTGCACTTTAAAACTAGCTTCGAATAATTCATATTTTATATGCCCTGCGTGGCAGAACAAAAGATGTATTTAATTCATTCTGCCACCTGATGCACCTATGCTCTTACAAAATAAAGTTCTATTTTCTGATTTCAGAACTAAAACCAGAGTCACTAAAAATTTAACACAGCCTAAACGCCGCTGCGCTGGTTTACCAGCCACAACCAAATAGCGGTCAAATGCCCCCGTCCGTGTTCAATTAAACTAGAACCGAGATAACCACCGTCACGTACTGAGGTACCCGAGGATTGTATCTTGTCACATCTGTATGGATGTTCTGAATTGGACTCAAGTGGTTTTAATTAGTGCTATGTTAAAGCTGTAGTGTAGCTAAATGTTTGTTGTTAATTGGTTTTCGTTACTTCATTAGTTTGTTTGTTATTTTGTTTGTTAAGTATTTTGTTATGAATTTATTTTGTTGTTGGAATTGAATTGTGTATGATTGTGTTGAATGATGTGTACCTAACTAACATAGTTTTTAAGTCATGAATGTATCTCCTAACTACACTATGGACATTGTCTGAAATAAACTGTTTTTTTTTATTAGGATGAAATGCAGTGCAGTGTATTTGTATCATTAATTCAAGCTTATTTTATTATCTTTGGTCATTTTTAACAAAAACATCTGTACAGTTCGGTGAAACTAAGTATTTTTACGTGGTCCGCTTCTTAGTAGGCTTCTATTTCGAAAAGTATGTTTATCTTTGCATGTTTCCTTGTCTAAGGCCAGTAATCAAGGCAGGTCATTGAAGAGTCGGTTGCTTTAGATAATTGCTTTCATTAATCATCAGTCTTTCCGTCCTACGTAACGGCCCACTGCAGGGTACAGGCCTACCCTCAGGGAGGGTGTTCGGGCGTCAAGTCCAACACGTGTGCACAATCCGGATTGGTAGATTTACGTATCGGATTTTTTCTATAGAGTACGCAGGTTTCCTCACGGTGTTTTCCTTCACAGTTTGACAGCAGTCTATATTACATACATAAGTTACAAAATCTCATTGGTACATTGCATATCGTCCGCACGGATTCGAACGCGGATCATCATAATTTAAATTCCATACCTTTTTGCAATGCGCCACCGAATGACGCTCTTAATATAAAAGATATAACTTTTATTTATAAAATAAAGAAATCAGTTTGTAGAAAACGACAAACAATTTGCAAGTTCGACATTCACTCAACTAGATTATGAAAGCATTATCTGACTTCAACGTGGATTCAATAAACTAAGTTTCCAATCAAGAACAGGCTTCACAATTTATATCACAGATAATATCGCGGTTTCAATTGCCTCAGCCTCCAGAATAGATAAGGAATGAAATCCATTATTAGCGAGTCTAACCAATCGGTTATTAGCAGGAACAATGCTGATTGGATCCGCTATTAGCCAGTTTGCAAGCAAATTGCTTACTTAATTTTATATTAGGAGTTTGAATCGATTGAAAACGTTGTTGTGTAGAGAAATGGATGGCCTTTTGTTTTTTGTCTGTTGCTTGGAAGTGATTATTTTGTTGGGTAATTCAGTGATTATATTTTCAGATAGTTACATTCAAATCGACGAGTGTCAGGGGCGCGTTGTGTTGAGGTATCAATCATGAGGGTTCAGGTTCCAATCCGCACAGATGACATGCTACCACCTGGTCACAAATGGTGAATGAAAACATCGTGAGGAAAACTGCATAATGCTGAAAAAGAAATTCTGTTAATATATCTACTGAAGTCTACCAATGCGTATTGGGCACGCGTGTCGGACTAACTAACGCTCATACGCCCTCCCTAAGGGTAGGCCTGTGCCCTGCAGTGAGAAGTATAATATGTATAGGTAGATAATAATAAATTTTTCTCGTTTTTCGACCCAAGAAAAAGTTGTTTACTTTTGTTGTCTGAATACATCCTTAAAATTTTGTTAGCACTGAAAACCAAGTGTTGTACATACCTTTTATATTGTTTTAACAAACAGTAAAATTTTACATACAAAACGAAATGTAATCATAACTTATTGATACCCTACAATTTATAGTCTCTTCGAACTCTGTCCTGGAAATAGAACAACAATTTTACAACCTTTTCAAAGTAAATACGATACGAAACCGACCCATCATTTATATTCCCATTTCGTCATAATTCTTCTTTTGCAATAAAATAGTTATTCGGCAAAATAACGTAACGTCATGGTTTTAAAATTGTTTATGTTTAGCCTTGTTGTAACACATTGGGAATTACGTAGTTTGTTGATATGTTTGTTTCTTTACTTGTTCTTTTCTATATCATTGTTCAATCACTTTTATAGTAAACGTCCGCAAAGGTTCATTTTTTTTTATTACGTATGGGTTTGCTCTTGACCTCAATCTAGACCTCAGGACGAAGATGGGGTTGAAGATGTAGCGAGCTCACCCAGAAGAAGCCTATTCACTCGTACTTTAAAGGAATTCATCGTAGCGACATTAAATTTAAACCAGTTTTAATTATACAATTTTTGAGAGTTACGCAGTTATTATTTAATCTAGATATAAACATTAAGAACCCGTTAAAATGTTTATTTCTAGTTTTAATTATAACCATAAGCATTCAAAAAAAGCTTCATCAAAATCGGTCCAGCAGTTTTTGTATGATACTCGAACAAACAAACAAATATACAAAAAAACATACAGACTGACCGACGGACGAAAAATTTATGATTTTGAGTCAGTTACACCTAAGCCTGTATTGAGGCATATTGAGGTTTCACATTAATTTGTTAACATCTACACTAATATAAAACTGACTGAAGTATGTCTGTACATTGAAGATATTTACAAAAAAAAGGCTTTTTTTTGTAAATATCTTCAATGTACAGACATACTTCAGTCAGTTTTATATTAGTGTAGATGTTAACAAATTAATGTGAAACCTCAATATGCCTCAATACAGGTTGTTTTATTTCTAATAATACTTAATTTTCTTTTGCACTCTTGAACTTGGAAATGAAACCAGTGTGAGTTTTATTAAACAATTTTCTATAATATCATTTTCTTTAATATCCGATTAGAAATTGTCAAGCAAAACCTAAGATCAAATACTATATTGATACAAATACCAGAACAAACCAGAATAAAAATGAAGACCGCAATAACCCACAACGAAAACTGATATGAGAAATAAATAAAACATACATGCGCCGTTAAAAGGGCCCATAAAGTCCACCCCGTTGAAATAGTGTATGCCGCTCACGCTTGACAATATCTTGGAGACGCTATATTTTTTATTATTTCTGCGTAAAACGAAAATAAGTCTCGTGATAAGGCTGTAGATAAATTTAAAGGGTGTTTTAAAGAAAATAATCTTGTTAACAAATAAACTCAAGGTCAATTTGAACTGACTGTGAATAAGTGGATTATTTGTTTCCTGAAAGTTAGAAACTGGGAGGTGCTGATTAGTTTTATAGATTTGTGAAAATTTTGTGTTACTTCTAATCAATCAGGTAACAACCAAAATTTGGAGAAATTGGAGACTCTTTCTCTTTTAGTCCAATTCCACATTATTATAGATTGGTAGGTATAGTTTTTATTCAATATTATAAAACAAATTTGGCAGGCTTAATTTCCAGGCATTTCTCATCATTTAAGCTGCTATCTTATAACAAAAAAAATGTTAGTTATGGTCACTCAGACTTCTTTTTTTTATGAGTCATAGCCAGCTCATAGATATTAGTTACAAAATTATATAAATATCGTATTACAGAAATAAACTGTTCATATAAATAAAATTTAAACCGGGTTGCTAGATTTAACTTCAGATGTATTCTAGTCGTTTGATTTTCAAACAACAAAAGGCACGTAGGAGAATACAATAAAACTTCAGCCTGTATAAAAATATATGTGCTTTTATCATAAGTCGCGTACATTAGGGAAATGGGTGGCGCGAGAAGGGTGAAATATGCGAGGGCATTGACCCCGTAGGAGAATATAGCAGATCTTCCATGCAATTTGTTTTGACGGCTCTTAACACAAGTTACCGTATGACAAGTCAAGACATGTCGACATTTATTGAGATACGATAGATATACGGAATTATTTACGCATGTTTTGGAATTTGATGGCTTTCTGATATAAATTCTATGGGTGTTTTGCTTCAATTATGATTGTTGAAGCAGTTAAACAAAATTATGAATGTACTTTTGGTAAGATGGCACTACGGGTAAATGTCATCTTGAGATACTGAAATCCTATGTTAATAATAAGTTTAGATATCATAACTAGCGACCGTGTGGTGTCGGCTAAGAATAGCACCATTCCATTTCATCCCGTGGGTGTCGTAAAAGGCGACTAAGGGATCTACTGAAGGATGGGCAGCAGCATCCTCTGAGTACACACATTCAATCCAACTGCGATCGCCAACCCGCCTGCCAAGCGTGGCGATTATGGCAAATCCCCCCAATTTTGGGGAAGGCTTATGTCCAGCAGTGGACGTCTGCCGGCTGATATGATGATTATAACTATTCTAAAGAAATATATTCTTTAAGACGACAAAGACAAAAACGCTTCTTATTGAAAAGTTCAGTGGATGTTGAACGGCTGACAGAAACAAATTTCGACAAGAGAAGTTTACGACAAAGTACCAGTTTTTAATCAAAAATTTCATAAAGCACCCTATATCAATCCACGTTGCATGTTTCAAAGCCAGACAACATTCATCCAGCACGTATACGGGGCGACGTCAAAATTACAAATTCAAATGTTATTTTCGAACGAAACTTTCACAAATCCATTTTGCACGAAAGCTTTTCTTTATGATGTGCCAGACTACACCAAAGGGGAACTCCGTGTAAACGCTGGTAGGTATAGTTTTCTACGTAAACATTGATGTTTATATTCATCACTACCGATTTGGCGTCGTGTCGTCTTTCGATTTTTCACCCTACTGGAAAATACGCACTGCACGCCCACAATTCAGTCTAATTTTTTTAAAGAAAAATTTTAATATTCTATATAGAAAAGATGAATTAGGTTAAAAAATTACTTAATAATTGTGACTTAATACTTAGGACTTGTAACTTTAGAAAATAAGTAGCGATAAACTTAGTATGCGCATAACAGAATTCGCATGAATTCTGACCTATTGATGGGTTGCGATGATTGAAAAACTAAATAACACTGTCTTTGTTATAGAATTTATGATTATTAGTTAAACACTTCTTTGGTATCCCTAAAAGTCTATCCCAGGAATTACTAATTAAGGTCAGCATGAAACAGGCGATAGAGCCATGGAGGAATACTCCAAGCTTGAATCACTTGAAAGCACTTATCAAAGGTTATAATCGCAAAATTAAAATTGCGAACAGTCTCATATCACTATGCGAATGGGGTACGATTTTTAATTCTTGCAAAAAACAAAAACTCAAAAGATTATTTTAGATAATAGTTCATTCACCTGATGAATAATGAAGATTATAAAATAAAGCTTAATATAATAAAGGACTTATTGTTAATTTGAACATAAGCTCGCAGCTGATTCCTAAGGCAATTAGGTATTATCCATACTGCAGATAAAACTATATACATATTTACGAAAGATGTAATATTCAATACACTTTAAGATTTACAAGTACCAATAGGTATAGAACTTGTAATAAACTTCAAACAAAGCGTCGAGATAATTGCTGAAAAATTGTTCAGAGCAATGAAATAAAACAAATATCTTCTGTGAGAACCAATCGGGTGTTTCGCCATCGTGCGAGGTGCGAACCGAACGGAGGCGTAGGGTGTCAACTTTAATTGGTGCTGTATTTCAAGCCAAGGCAGAGTTCGTGCCGGTGTGCATCCGGCTTAAGGTACAGCAAGACTGCAAGGGGGAGCGATATCAAAGAAACTGTACTTAAGGCCCTATGGTAGGAGGAAATACCTTGGAGGCATCTTTTATTTTTCATTTTTCGACTAGATTTATACAATTTATCGAAACCAAAGTCATGCCTCAGTATTTTTGGATAGTTTAACTAGAGAAATCATCAATTGAATACACGATCGAAATTACTTCACTTGATAGAAAAGATGACGCATTTTCTTGTATTTTTAGACATTTTTCTCGTTTTAGAAGAACTTAAAATAGTTTCCGATTTTTGGTATTTACACTCACATATTCACCATTAGTTTATCTAGTGAAACCATAAAAGAATTCTGTAAAAAGTACGTTTGTAAATACTTCTTAATCGAAATTACGGCACACGCACGCACTTTTCGGAGGGCTGGGCAATTGCGTTTCTCATAGAAAATATTCGTCTCAACCTATGGCCCCTTAAATAAAATTTACATGCAGAAGGTGGCAAGTAGAAGCAACAGTAAAATAAATTAAGCTCTAAATAAGGCTGGAGAAATAAAGGAGACCTATTCTCAGCAGTGGGTTTATGTGGCTAATGCGATTGATTGATGCGTGCACCTATTTAGTAAGCTAGAGCAGGGGCCTATTAAAAATCGCGAAAAACATTAGCAGTGTACCGTATTGTATGATTGCAGTTTTCTATGGAACAGCAATTTTTATCGAGATTATGATATTGATGCCATAGAGAAAGTTGTTCAATTTGACGGTCTGATCTTCCTGTTGAAAAATTGTCAGCATATTAAGAAGGACTATAATTATATGCGTGCAAATTGGCTTGTGCCCTGCAATGGATTGTATGCAGGCTGTAAAATATATATTGATATCTAGATAGATAACGGTATCATCATAACGCGTTTACTGGCGACCCAACCTTATAGTGAATTTTAGCGTGCAACATCGAGGGTTCTATTGTTCGATTTTGAGTTTCTACTGGAAGGTGCGTCTAATTGGATGGATTGCTGAGGGTGCATAGTAAAGAAAAGAGGTTTTCATGTGTTATTTGTATACAGGGTGTAAGGAAAAGTACCATTAACCTGTAAACCACATATTCTACCCATCAAAATGAACAACTTTTACTATGGGAGCAAACCTGTCAGAACAAAAAAAGTCAGATGTACATACATTTGCGTCGTGTAGCTACTGCAGTTTAGTATGGAACAGCTGATATTTTTTTGCTCTAACATGTTTGTTCCCATAGTCAAAGTTGTTCAGTTTGATGGGTAAAATATGTGGTTTAAAGGTTAATGATGCTTTTCCTTACACCCTATATAGGTATCGATAAGAACTTGCTTCATAAACTTTTAACAAAAGGCCATTATTATTACAATTTGCATTAAGGTGGTTGCAGAGGGGTCAATTTTATACTTTTTTATACTTTGACGCACAATACGCGTAGACTGTAATATAAGTATTTTTGTTTATATGGAAAAATAGTTTAGAAAATCTAGATGCCGCGTAACAAATAACATTTGCAATTTATAAAATAATTACGAAGATATCAAGCTTTGACATTTTCCATACAAAATTTTAAAAGCTTTATATCTTCGTAATTATATTATAAATCGCAAATGTTTTTTGTGACGCGGCAACTAGATTTTCTAAACTATTTTTCCATATATAAAATATTACTTTTATTAATTCCCTGTACGCGTGCGTCAAACTTTTGTATAGACCGAAACCACCTTAAGTACGAGATGCGAAAAAGTAAGTTAAGTATTTTTAATGTTCCCCAGTAATCATGCAGTACTATGCAATATGCATTTTATGTTAATATCAAATTAAATTTAAAAAAAAATCCTCCTTTTTTTAAATATTAATATAAGGTCAGTTAAGACAAAACTTTGCCTTTGACTTCACAAAAAAGTATGTTCTGCAACTTTTTCCGTGTCAGTTATCGTTATACGTGATGTAAATTTCCAAAAAAAGTGAATAAAAAAAAACCACATACCCGCATTTATTAAAGAGGTGAAGAAATACGAACAAATAAGAGCATATCTTCAAACTGACAGGTCAATCAACGTAATGTTTCCCTTAATTTTCGAAACGCGTCCAAAAATCGTGGATCCGATAACTCTTTGTTCACCAAACGACCTGCCTTATATTAGCTTTAAGAATTTTCGACTTTTTTGCCATGAAACTTTCAATCGAATTGGGCTTTTATATACTTAAAGAGAGAGTGAAATATCGTATAAAGCTTCTGAGTGGATAAAGTAAAGAGATCGGCATGTATTTGCTGGCTTAAGCTTTAGCCGCGAAAAAGCTTACCGAGCCCATGATGGTGGGAATATTGATTCTACTTATCAATATTGGCACAGTGTTGCTTGTCAGAAATTCTGAATTATTCACGGACAAAAAACTGTTTCCCTTAATTTGTGAGGTGCGATTTTTCTGTAGTAATTTTATGGTCAGACTACGCCACAGAATTGGTAATATTATATACAGGTTGAAATTGATATCACTAGCATCCTTTTAAACTAAGAGTCTACCCATCAAACTGAAAAACTATGGGAGCAAACAAATCGGAGCAAATAAAAAATCTGTTGTTCCGTATTAAAGTGCAATCTCGACGCGCGAGTTTGCGACTCAAATGTATGCAACAGCTGATATTTTTTTTGCTCTGGTCGGTTTGCTCCCATAGTAAAAGTTGTCCAGTTCGATGGGTAGACTCTTAGTTTTAAAGGATGCTAATGATATCAATTTCAACCTGTAGTTCTACATAACCAAGCACTAAAGATTAACAAAACTTTAAGGTGTTCTGCTGCCAAATTAGGAAAAACAACACACTGATGAAATCATTGTAGCATCCGTCTGTCATTACATTATATGCGATTTATTTCAAAATTTCAAACTCTATACAGGGTGTAAAGAAAAGTATCTTTAGCCATTAAACCACATACTCTACCCATCAAACTAGACAACTTTTATTATGGGAGCAAATCGATCGGAGCAAAAAACCTGCTGTTGCATAATATTAAGAAGGACCCTGTATAGTAGTTTCCCGTGATGTTCGAACTAGGTACTATTTATATAGTATAGGTACTATTTGGTACGAAATTATGCTGGTACAAGTTTGCCTTGCTATTATTTATTGTAAGAATTCTTAAAGTTCAGTATAAAATACAATAGAATAAAGTAAAAATGAGTAGGTATAATATCAAACACGTTTAAACGACAAGCACACGTGTTTTATGTTTAAGGAGCATATTAACAGAAACGCTTAAAACATACGTTAATACTTATATATATAATATACGATAATACTTATATAGATATATATATAGGGTGTAAGTGACAGCCTAGCAAATACTGAAACGGTGAACTCAGACCATCAAACTGAACAACTTTCACTATGGAGCCTACCTCAGGAGACGCAAAAAAAAAATCAGCTGTCCCATACAAAACTACAGTACCTACCCGACTCAAATGTATGAGACAGAAGTTTTTTTCGCGTCTCCTGAGGTAGGCTCCATAGTGAAAGTTGTTCAGTTTGATGGTCTGAGTTCACCGTTTCAGTATTTGCTAGGCTGTCACTTACACCCTGTATAATACTTTAAATATTAAGAGTATATAGATTTCTTTTATCAAGAAGAAGAAACTATAAAAACATACCTACTTATAAAATGAGTGAACTAGTTGTTCCATGCCATGCATTTAAAATTAGGTGCCCCACAAAATAAAGAATATAATTAATCACAAATTTGGATTATAGCAAAACTCGTTCGATAAATAAATAGCAAGAACACCCTTAAGATTTTTGAAACTTCATTTAAATAGAAAGATATTATTGAAAATTCGTACTGGTGCTCAATGCCACTGCTATAATATGCCCCTTAAAGGAGTCCTGTCAATAAATTGAGAACGACTTAAAGTCTGGTTAAATGCAACGAAGCGACGTGCCAAGATACTGCACGTTTAAAAGGGGTCGTGCATAAATCGTGGTACGATTTTCGCCTTTTTGGAATTTTTTTTGTACTGACAAATACAGCGTTGCTCAGGGAGCAGCTACTACTCAATATCACAGACAATGGGACTCAAGGAGCCAGTCGACTTAGTTAGTTTTCGTCCATATAGTAGTCTACGAAAAGGCAAAATTTAATACACCGAATGAAAGATAGTGATCAGAACTAGCTTAGATGATCGATTAAAGGTCTTTACTACCCTTGTTCTGTTCTTTATTTTCTACTTTACACTTTCTCCGTCGCAAGATATTTTATACTATATTATATTATACTATTGGTTTTTAATTCGATTATTATTACTACAACAGCTTGACACGAGGATACTCTTTTCGGGCATAGGCCCACCACACATTCCCACCCCTGTAACTCCTGTAAGCCAGGATCAACACGAGGATCAACCAGGATTGACACAAGAAATCAAACTGATGTTGGACTGGACTCAAAAAAAAAATATTAAAAACATTTACATATAATATGTCATATTGTCTTCGAATCCAACTATAAAATATAATTGAGCCACATAATAAAAAAAAGTTTCCATAGTGTACGAATGTCCCTCCGAACTCGCGTGTTAAAAACCAAGAGAATTCTTTCGATAATTTCTGAATAAGAATTAATCAATAGCGCACGCTTCGCCCGCGGTCGAATTGTGGCCTAAAGATACCGTGTAAAGTCAAAATTTACGGGTAGTCATGCACCGTCCGCGACTGCATGCGGTGAATTTATTGTCTCTATCTAGCAAAGCTTAGTTATAAAGTGATTTTTAAATGGGTCACGTGGATTTTACTCAGTTTATAAAGCCAGTACATTTGACTAATGGTTTAAGCTGGAGGTGAAAATGTGAGACTGTTATTGCAAAAATGGGATCAGTTTAAATATTGTGGGAATTAATATTAGTTCAACAACGGTCGTTCCTAGCGTAATCATGGATGTTTCGAGAACTTTCTAATGGCAATTCGAGTACTACTTACCTCTTTTTTAGGGTTTCGCAGTCAAACAAGGAATTATATAGGGCCCTAATACCTTCGTCTATTCTGTCTGTCCTTCTGTCTGTCCGTCCATCTGTCCGTCCGTCTGTACGTCTGTCGGTCTGTCTGTCCGTCCGTCTGTCCGTGTGTCGGTCCGTCCGTCCGTCTGTCCGTGCGTCTGTCCGTCCGTTCGTCTGTCCGTCCGTCTGTCTGTCCGTCTGTCTGTCCGTCCGTCCGTCTGTTCGTGCGTCTGTCCGTCCGTCCATCTGTCCGTCCGTCTGTCTGTCCGTCTGTCTGTCCGTCTGTTTGTCCGTCTGTCCGTCCGTCTGTCCGTCCGTCGGTCTGTCTGTCCGTCCGTCTGTCCGTCCGTCTGTCCGTCCGTCTGTCCGTCTATCGGTCTGTCGGTCCGTCCGACTGTCCGTGTGTCTGTCCGTCCGTCTGTCTGTCCGTCCGTCTGTCCGTGCGTCTGTCCGTCCGTCCGTCTGTCCGTCCGTCTGTCTGTCCGTCCGTCTGTTTGTCCGTCTGTCCGTCCGTTTGTCTGTCCGTCTGTCTGTCTGTATAACCCACCTATCTATTACTCGCTCATTTTTGCAACTATTGAATCGAAATTTTCCATGAAGACCACTGAACAAGTCATAAACAGAAATGAGGTGCTTATGAAGAGACATTTTTTTTCGACCCTCTTCCCATACAACGAAAAAGGGGTTTTAAAAAAGGTTTTTTAATAAGTCGAGTGGGGTATTGTTGAATAGGTCTTGTCAAATGAAATAAAACAGAAAACGTCATGGAGCGCCTGTGTTTCCAAGCAAATAGAATCAGGATATTTTTAAAAGAAGATTCAATAGTCTTTTTCTGGGTGAGAGCGCTACATCCTCGGCTTCATGTACACCTTCCATAAGGTGAGCTGAAACCAAGCGCAAACTCATCATAAATAAAAAAAATGGTATGGAGGAGGCCTATGTCCGTAGATGAACCGTCCCTTCCTGTGATGAATATAGGAATATCTTAGATCCAAAAATAGTTCAATACTATTTTTAACCTCCTACCTATACTTCAATCCAAATAAGGACGACAAGATTTTCTGATTCCTATTTAGCTTTCTGGCCAATTCTGATTACCAAAAGTAATTTATTTATTAGAAAGATATAGTATCCGACATTATCTTGGACGGTACAAAAGCTGTTCTAAGAATAAGTGAGAGGAAGGGTTTTTAATCTATGTTTCTATTATGCAAAATAGCCTTAAAATTTCGTTGCTATTTGGAATGAAGTATAAGTAGTTGTAAGAATTCACAAAATTCTTCGACAGTTAAAATGATTTTATGATGAGACTTTATAAGAATTTAGTTTCAAATGATAGCATTCCGACGAGTCCGATGCCTGAGGCGCTACTTACGTAACATTTGAGAAGAATTTTGATTTGAAGTCCATTCTATAATCATCGGTTAGGTGTCAACAATAGACTGTGTTAAATCAAAAAATTCATTTCACTTTGTCTCATCTCCCATTCTATTGTAAGCTCGCGTCGATATCCGTAATTGAACTCTAAAGAAATTATCGATTATTTCGAGAATACTTGACAGAAACACAGTAATTCGTTTCAAGTTTATGATCGCGTAATCACAGCCGTTCGAAAACTGCTCGCAACTTTTCTCGGGGATAATTAGGTTTTTTAGAGCAGCCTCCGAGCGACTTAAAAGTGAAATATTAGTCATTATAGGCATTTGCGCGGGCCGAGTCATCAGTCAGGAAGTTATAGCTCCAATGCCCGGCAATTTGCATCGCAAATCAGCTCTTTTGAACGCACTCTTTCGAGATACCGTTGCTTGTTGTGATTACGAAATCGTGAGTAAAATGTTTTCTTAAAATTTAAACCGAAAGTGACTATTGTTCTATTAAATTACGAATGACGTAAGTTTTATTGCAGATGGCATGTGATGTAAGGTTTTTTTGTTTGCGGTTTTTTTATTACTACTATTATCTGTTGGCAAAGTTTTGATGTCTTCATTGATAAACAATTTGGAAGAGAAAGCGTTTTTCGTGACCATCTTCAATCAGTATCAGAATTCAATTAGATCGTAGGTATTACGCATTGAACGTTAACGAATACCCTAGAACCATTGAGCTATTATGTTCTACATACTAGAGGTGACACGACAAATAAACGTCACGTGACACATGCGGGTTACTGCGGGAGCATGAGCGGCTGATAGAGAATCTAGCGAGTGACGGAATGAGGTGCGGCGACATTACCGCTCTCGAATATGACAGCGTAATGAAGTGCAGTGTCTCCTCTTACATGTAATACCTCAATGCTTAGAACTTAGTTTAACTTAGTTAAGTTTAGTTTGGTAAATTTTTTTAGCACTTATAAAGGTCTAGCCAGCTTTATAAAAGCGCTAAAAAATATAATTTTTGTTATAAACAAGACGAAAACATTTAGTTAGGATAACAACAGCATTTAAATGGCCTAGAGAAACACCCTATATGCATGCAAACTGGGATTTCTTAATATGCGTGTTTTCAGGAGATGATCAGACCATCAAATTGAATATCTTTCTCTATAGGACCAACATCCAAATAGAAAAAAAAAAAGGAACTGCTGTTCCATACAAAACAGCACTAAATCCAAATGTGTGGGACAGCTGATATTTTTGTCTCTATTTTGCTCTAGGTCCTGTAGAGAAGGTTGTTCATTTTGATGGTCTGATCATCCCTTTGAAAAACCGTTAGAAGAAAGAAGGAACCTGTAATATATAATAAATGAATAAGATTCTACAAAACTTAACAATGACAATTAAACTAATTTTCTTAAATATTTAGGAGTGTAAGTCGAAAAATAAAAAAGTTATACGCCCATTCCAATTAAAAAAACTGACTAATAATTATCCAGCCAATATTAAAATTAGTCTTGAAAGTGACAAACAACTAATAAGGTCGGTTCATTTTCCTGAGACTGTTGATTTAACTAACCAATTACTTCAGTAACTGGTGCTGCTAGCGTGCCCTGGGGCCTCCTGACTATTCTTTAGTATGACAGACGCCACTCCAGATTAATTAGTACCATTTATTAGTAGGGGAGGTCTGGAGGTATGTTTATTAGTAGCTATGGTTATAGGTGTGTTGGAGTGAAAAGTTGATGAGACGAATTGTGAATGTTGTTAAAGAGAAACAGGAAAGCTCGTTGAGGAATCGCGCATTTTGAACTTGGCAATGATAATGGAATGTTTTGAAAATGTTGCCAATGTTTATTATCATCATCAAATTATAAACGTCCTACTACAGGCACAGGCCTAGTCTCAAGGAATGTATGGACGTGACCATGTTTATACAGGGCGTAAACTTAAATGCGTTACATATTTAACGGGATATAATTCGGAACGCGCTCCATACAAACGAAGTCTGGTTATATTTTCAATACTTACTAATTAAAGTCAAAAATTTTCAGAAACAATGTAGAAATCGATTTTTTTTTATTTTTGTTCTTCAAAGCCGAAAGAGCCGTGGTGGTCCAGTGGCGAGTAACCTTGCCTGCCGTGCAGGAGGCGATGGTTCGATCCCCGTCCAGGCCGACTCGTACCAATGAGTTTTTCGGAATTTATGTACGATTTGTAACACCATTGGCTTTTCGGTGAAGGAAAACATCGTGAGGAAACCTGCATGCTTCAATTTCGAGGCATGTATTGTACCCACTGTCCATTACAAGTGGCGACGGGCTCACTCCCCGTCACACTGGACAGAATTTCGGTACTAGTGAAACGTGGATGTTCTGAGGTTTTACAATATCTCTGACCACCCCACCGGGGAATATAGTCGTAAGCATATGCTATGCTATGCTGTTCTTAAAATTTAGGAGATGTCAGCTTAAATCAAATCAAATCAAATAATTTATTTCAGACAAGATATCCATATAGTGTTAGTATACATTTATCTTACAGCTAATGTCAGTAACAAAACATTTTATTTTATTCTATTTCAAAAACCCGGCATGGAGCTTCACCCAGTGATGCAACAGCGGGAGTCCCACCGGTCTTTGAACACGCTCAGTGGACCGCTAGAGCTGGCTCGGAACTTGCCCAACATGGAGGCGCACACCGATTTCTCAATATAGCTAATAATTAAAAGCTGGTGTAAATAGGTTAGTAGGTACCTCGGATAAACACAATTTAAAATAATCATTCAACCCTTAATTTTACGGCTATAACGTTCCCAAAATACAGTAAAAACAAAATATAATTTATCCGTCTCAAAGTAGGTAAATGTAATTATTATTTTAAAATTTGTGGTAAACCATTAAAACAACGTAACAATATTACGTGTAATAACAACCTTCATTAGGGAAATGCAACGACAAGCTCGTTCCAGCATGTTTGTTCTTCTGAAGTTGATTCTAATGTAAACCAGTAACAATCCGCTGCAAACTGGTTTGTACCCGTTTTATGTTACATTTACGTCATTAGCGATGTTTGTTGTAGATTCTGAGCTTTATTTAATCCTTAATTTGATTAAAAAATTTGCATTCATGTTATAATACTTCAACCAACAAACTTTATCAGACCTTTACTTTATTTAAAAACTAAAAGGATACCAATTTTTTTTATTAGCCTATTTCATCCCACTACTGGGCAAAGGCCTCCTCTTTAATTCTTCACCATCTCTATCTTGGACATGCTCTAGCGACGCGTCATCGAATGAATCCAGATTCTTTCAAGCCAGACCATCAAACTGAACAACTTTTACTATGGAAACAACGAAAAAAAAACTGCTGCCCGTGCATTTGAGTGGTGTTCATGTACCCTAGGTACTGCAGTTTTGTATAAAACAGCAGAATTAAAAAAAAATTCTCGATGTTGGCTACATATTGAAAGTTGTTCAGTTTGATGGTCTAAAATTCTAAATCACCCCCTTGAATATTACTAGGGTGTTTTGTTACACCTTGTATAATTGTATGTAATGTCGTACCCTGTGATTTTTCAAATAAATTGATGAAACATAATTTCAAGAATAAAATGCAATAATAAAGAAAGCATACTTCCTCAATAAAGTCAATACAGGCACCATCAAATATTTGAGCGCTCCCTAAACAAATAACTCAACTTAATATCTTATGCAAGCAAAGAAAAAAATACACTTTCCTATCAAACAGAGATTACTCTATAAAACATCTTGGAAAAAGGTACTCCCTCTGTCACATTTTAAAATAATAACGTTCTCGCATATATGAAAAATTCCACAAGTGGAATTCCAGATGTGGAACATAAATCGTGACCCATAACTGAGTGGGGGGTGTATTCTCATAATTCCATTTTCATTGAGACAAATATTCATATTAAGGGGGGATATTAAGGGAGCGTCCGTGCTTGGAGTGCAGAGGGCAGCACTGTGCGAGACTTACAAATTAAATTATGTTGGATAATATACGAGTAGTTCTTAGAAATATGAGAGGAACTATAAAGAACTATGGATAACATTTAAGTCAGTATTGGAACTCACTCTTAACACGTTCACAGCCCAAGTGACTCCATCTAAGGGCACGCGTCATGCCTCCATTGCAACAGTAAATTATCTGGTATTGTGAACAAATCAAACTGTTTTGTTTAAGTGATAAAATGTATTATATTTAGGATATTGATATAGTAAACAGTGGAAAAATAAGTATACTATAATTTTTGCTGAATACAGACACAAGTTAACATTACGGACAAAAGTTAAAATTTGTTAACTCATTAAGTAACTGACTTAAGATAATAACCGGCGACTTTTCCCAGAGAACATCGCAAATATTCTAGCTATATTTTAACTCCAGTATTTTGAACTGATAAATAAGTGCTTCGTTTTAAAAGCCATGACCAACAAGTCAACAATAAGCGAGCAACCAATAAAGTAATTGTCATTATTTTAACAAGACCTTAAATTTTTAAAACAAGCGGCTCCAACCTTACATAGGAACCAATACAGGGTGTAAGTGACAGCCTAGCAAATACTGAAACGGTGAACTAAGACCATCAAACTGAACAACTTTCACTATGGAGCCTACCTCAGAAAACGCGACAAAAAATCAGCTGTCCCATACAAAACTGCTGCACCTACCCGACTAAAATGTATGGGACTGCTGTTTTTTTTTTTCGCTTTTCCTGAGGTAGGCTCCATAGTAAAAGTTGTTCAGTGTAATGGTCTGAGTTCACCATTTCAGTATTTGCTAGGTTGTTACTTACACCCTGTATACAAGACAGGGTCCAACTTAGTGTGCTGACAGTTTTTAGGAGGGTGATCAGACCATCAAACATAACAACTTTCTTTATGGGACCAACATCGCGAAAAAAAAATCTACTATTTCATACTAAAGTGCAATCCTAGTCGACCCAAATGTATGGGACAGCTGATTTTTTTTCGCTTTTCCTGAGGTAGGCTCCATAGTGAAAGTTGTTCAGTTTGATGATCTGAGTTCACCATTTCAGTATTTGCTAGGTTGTTACTTGCACCTGTATACAGGACAGGGTCCAACTTAGTGTGCTGACAGTTTTTAGGAGGATGATCAGACCATCAAACATAACCACTTTCTTTATGGGACCAACATCGCGAAAAAAATAATCTACTATCAGCTGATTTTTTCTCGCGATTTTGACGTTGGTGCCATAGAGAAAGTTGTTCAATTTACGGTCTGACCATCCATCCCCTTAAAAAAGTGTCAGCATATTAAGAAGGTTATATACCAAATTCCTCCTATATTTCAAATAAATACTTTGACAATATTTTAAGAATGTACACGAAGAGGCCAGTTATTCGTAAGCTTTAAGTCGAATTAAATGTAACAATTTGTACCAAAAAATCTTATCAAATTGTAAAATAGTAACCAAAAATGAACCAAGTAAATACCAGCACCTTTTAATAATAAAAGATGCAAACGATATGTACTTTAATGGCAAGTTAATTTTGCGTTCGCGTTACTCGATTCACGAGGACGGACGGCTCAACGCCTACCGTTGAAACGTGACGTGTATGAATTAAGGAGATGCCGTGAGTAAAATACAAGGATGTAAAGATTATAACGGCAAACTAAATTATCGTGACACATTGCTATATATGAAAGGTAATTTGTGTAGCATTACTTTTTTGCCGATACATGAAATTTAAAGTGTTCATACAAACATTCATATTTGTAAAGCATTCGGGACATTGGAACTTTGTCTTAGAATGTCTTCGAGCTAGGTAATGATTAATGAAGTTTTTTGTAATCCTTGTTTTTTGTGAAACAATAAATTTATTTTATTATTATTATTATTATTTTATTTTCTTTGATTTTCTCCCCTATATTATTGAAAAGAGATGTAAGAAAGCATAAATACGCTAAGCAAGAGCAAGCGTTTACATGTGGCATGTGGCGTCATGTATTTGTTTTATTGTTTTGTTTTTATTGGTACCTATTATAATTTTTGTTTGATCTCGAAATAATGAAAAACAAGTGAAAAAGTGTCGTGTTATTAGATGAGTTAAAAGTGTTCGAAGCAAGAATAGTACATTATGGTACAAGTGTGTAATGTTGGTGATTACCGCTGAGGCGCCATTGAGACCCGAGGACGGTAATAATCGTCGTATGATACACACGTGTATCATACGACGTTTTTCAACACACTTGTGAAGAAAATAATAATAAAAAATCATTTTATTTAGTAAAAAAAATAAAAAAAAACAAAAAATGGTTAATGAAGCAAGGAGAAAAAAGATAATATTTTCGAAAAGTTAAAACTCAGATTCTTCAATCTGAAATATTTATAACATTATATATTATTTATTACATGATAGTGAGGGCACCTGACACTTTCCCTGATTCCCGTTTTCCCGTTTAATCCGGTCATAAAAGTTTCTTGTTCCATCTGATCTAGGAGGTAGATCTGCACTTGAGCAACTTTTTATCCACTTCAATATTATATTTTGGAATCTGCATAACGCTTCCAGATTAAACATAACTCTCAGACCATCACGTGTATAGCAGGGAGCAGTATCCTCATTTTGGAGTCATTACACGAAATAGTATCACCGTATAAAGTCCCAAGGGGGAAGGGAGTGACTTTGTGGTTGTTTGTTTATACGCCACCATATATATTTTGGTTAATTAAGTTTTTGTGTGGTCGCGGATAAGTAGAATGATAGGGGAGCGGAATTGGCGGGAGTAACGGTGATGATGAGGAATCGTAATTATGTTTATATGTTGTGTTATAAATCTGTTTTTGTGGAACATTTTATGTGGCCTTGGATGTGTTGTAAGTGACAAGGACTCATAATGAGATCTTAGAAGGCTGCTTGATATAATTTTCTTTGTAAAGAATGTTATGGCAGCGTTTGGGAAACTAGGTAGTATCTTCTCGTGTTATTGCCCATTGCCCAGTGTGTACTATGACATACTAGACTAAGAGATAAGTGTACTTTTTGCAACTATCAGCAGCAAGGCATTCATTCTATGTCGGCTACCTCTGGTCGGTTTTTGTACTTTTTACATAGCTACAGTGCACACTACAATAATATCATACGATCAACCTTTCAGCTGATCGTAAATTTTTTACTGACCTTTAAACGTCTGTAACTCCTAAACCGACTGAAGTTATGCAGGCAGACCTGGTCCATCCCCATCACAGAGATGTTCTATACCCCATAAACACTGAATCAGCCTTGCTGCTGATGGTTGCAAAAAGTATACTTATCTCTTAGTCTATACGGAACTGAGATGTAGTCGCTCACTCAAGGCGTCATAAAAAGCCTGAAAGTCGCCTAAACGGCAATGTTCGGAGTTCTCTACGAGATCGAGTCAGCAATGAAGAGATTCGCAAAAGAACTAGAGTAGCCGACATAGCCCAAAGAATTGCGAAACTAAAGTAGCAATGACCAAAACTGCTCGCCGAACGGATGGCCAATGGAGGCGAAGAGTTCTAGAGTGGCGACCGCTTGAGCGCAGCGAGGTTTGGCCTTCCAGAAAGACCGACGACCTGGGGAAGGCGGCGGAACCCGTTCTTATAAAATTATAAAATTCTTTTTGTCCAGAAAGCAAGCAAAGAAGTTCAAAATCTTCTAAAAGATTATTATGTAAATCTTTATCATTAATTAATATGTTTTTCAATCTCTATTTACCAAAAACCCTGGAATATTACAGTTTACTAGGCGAAATCAGCAAAAATTTCACTCGGTACGCAATTACCGGGTTTCCAGTAACAGATTGAACATCAAAGGGGCCTTAATTAAGCCTTAGAAGGGCCATAAATAGCTACCGAAGTAACACAGAAATATTTACTCAGTCCTCGAAAGCATTAATTGAGTCTAACGAAATTTCTTATGGTCGCTTTGAACTTTGGAATATCGTGATAAACGACCCTAATTACAAATTAGTTAAAATTAATATTAATTTTGGCTTGGTTGTTTTCTCGAAAAATATTCAAAGGGACTTTGAGAAAGATTGAAAATGAAGATAATTTTTGCTCAACATCATTAATTAATTTTCTTTTTCTAGTCGTACATAGCAATTCCAAATATTTTTAGAGCATGTTTAGCGTTTGATTTCTGAAATATTGTACCATCCATGCACTTTCTTCTCATAATTATTTTGGTCAAAAAATAGCTCCTGCGTTATTCACTGAAATTATAATTCGATGTCGAAAAAAATGAAATTTACAGTGCAATACAATTACATTACAATACAATTGTCACTGTAATTATAATTCGATGTCGAAATAAAAGATTTAAAAAAGTTACATAGCAAACATCTTCACCATGATGGCATATCAAACTTAAAAATCACCTTGCCATCGAATAGACAGAAAAATAGTAATATTTCTTGGTAAAGACCAAAGAGCTAATCAAATTAATATACAAAATATTTTCTTATCAACGCAAAAGCGACAAATTATTTTACTATCTCGACTTAGCTATCAAACGTCAAAAGGTCAAAAGAAGTACAACCTTCGTAAATAAGCGTCGTTGAGCAAAAGCCACCCTTCGCTAAGGGGATTCGGGGAGTCCACGATGAGCATCACGGGCCAGTAATAATCACATAGGGTACAAGTTACCTGTACTAAATAAATTGAGATGTGGTGGTCTACGTTGATGAAGAATATTGTGATAACAAAATCTTGTTAACTGGTAAGTATATCTAAGAAAGAAAAATTTTTTCGGCGTCGTCATAAACCTTGATACAACTTATTATTTGCGTATGGCTTTATTTCCCCCAATCTATTGAAGCATTCGGTTTTAGCAAGGCTCATTCTTAGCATTATTGATAAAATGTGGACTATAACTAAAATGTGATTATCATCTTCAACGTTCATGATATTCGAAATTAAATACCATTTCTGTTTTCATAAGAAAGTATTTCACTCGCGTTCAGTTTTATGAGATCAGAGAAACTTTTGTGTGAGCTGTGGATGGGTACGCTGCAAGCTCGGAATATTGAAGTCTCTCAAAGGTATCCGTTCGAGCGAAAGATTCCTCCAACTAAGTTGGCACTCTTATAACTAGAAGATATGACATAATATAAGATTTGAATCTGTCTGTATCTAAACGCCTGAGGCATTCGAAATTTTATTAAAACTTTTCCCCTTTGAGATAACTCGTGTTTGATAGAAACGAGTAGCGAGCCGTGGAGGGGTAGCTTCCCCCCACCCGAACAATTAATGCCACCATTTACGAAATTTTATTTCATTTGCGAATGCGAACTCCCGTTATTTGATTATTAATAAAATGAGTTTTATTTTGTTGGCCATTTACATAATTGTTTCATTTTCACTTTTCGACTGCTGAATCCGATAAAGTCCACTGGAATCTCTTAAAAAGAAATTAAACTCGGGTTTTCTGTTACGCTGCTGCGAGGTTTTCCGTATTTTCTTTGGAATTTAATATTGATGCTGTTGGGATTGAATTATGCTAATTTCCAAGGGCCGCTTCCAAAGAACAAACTTCTTAAGTTATTCTTTATGGCTATGATAAGAAAAACCAAAAACAAAAGAGATGTTTTTTAAAATTTTACGCTAACTGGAATTATTTCTAGACTTATAGAGGTTTACAAGCATGACATCACCGTCGAAATGGAAATTTTAATGAGTTTGAGATCGGCAAACTCCAAAAAAAAAATATGGTTCGTACGAACAGACAATTGATTTGATTCATCAAAACGTTCGTTGACGTTGCGCTAAATTATTCCAGTTTATTACTTGTCATAAATTATTGATTGTTTATTCAATATAAGATAATTGATAGTGTAATTACCCTTATTAAGAAAATCAAATAAATGTATATTGGTTTATTACATAGTCCATAATCTAATCAATTTGAAAACAGATTACAAAAATAAATTTTTTCAGTTTTAATCTTAGTATTTACAATTAAAAATTAATTAACATTCAGCCGTACAAAATATTGTTGTTTACATCATTAACTCTAGCATAGTTGAAAATTACATTTTAATAACATAATTTACTCGGTATGCACAGTAATAATTTAACTGTACAAATAAATCCACAGACAGACAGTGCGACATAAATTGAATAACTGTCGTTTTTCATTTAAGGCTAAAATTTATCAAATAGTTGAAACATTGAAATGAAAATTATTGTCGTTTTGAAAATGTGAATATTTGACAAGAAATACATACCTAATTGAATCAATATTTTTTTGAACCTATTGAAATTATACACCATATTTTTTAAAAATTTTAAGGATGTATTCAGAATAATGAAACGATAGAACTTTCCCTAAGGGAAAAACTAGAAAGGTTTTGGACCTCCCATACAAAATCGATCGGCTGATCCGCACTCTTTTAATGGAAGGTCCACAAATTGTCCAAAAAAATTTCGACCAGTAAAGGCTGATAAACCCTATCACTATGCACGCACACAAAGATAAGTTGTATGACAACTCACACTAACATAAGAAAGTTGGCCCGTTTGTTTTAGTACGTTAGAAACGTAAGGCTCTATCTTGACATACATTAATCAAAGAGAAAAAGTTGGCTAGTTTAATTAGGTAGGTATTTAAATTTTTTTCCTTCAAGATTTATATGATTTTTATTTATCTCCCTGTATATTATGAACCTAATATAGATCACCCTATTATCTATTTAAACTATCAAAAGGACAAACAATTTAAGAGAAATTCTTAAATAAAAATCTTCTTTTTTTTCTTACTTAACTAAGGAACTTTGTAATGCACATTATATGCACGTCTTTCTATACAGGCTCCTTTTTAATATTGCGGACGATTTTTTTAAACGGGAAGATCAGACCACCTCACTGAACAACTTACTCTATGAGGTCAACATCGAAATCGCAAAAAAAGAATCAGCTGTCCCATACATTTGGCTCGAGTAGGTTTGTAGTTTAGTATGGAACATCTGATTTTTTTTCGCTATGTCGATGTTCAGTTCAGTTTGACGGTCTGATCATCCCCTCAAAGTGTCAGCATATTAAGAAGGACCCTATATAACAATGTCAAGTCAGATCCAAGACCAAATAAATTCATACAACATCACATGCATACATTTTACATCTGAGCTATATAACCCTTAAATAGATAAATTCCTTTCACAGAAACAAAATACCATAACAACAATAGCCTTAATTTAATAACGATATCAATCAAACCGAACATAAAACACTTGTCTGTTAAATCAACAAATAGTTTTGAAAGTTAACCATTATTTACAATAGAAACATTTACCCCAGTTTATGGTTTAACATTAGCTTTGTTAATAAAACAAAAACCAGTTATAACCGGCTACATTACAGCTGCAGTAGTTGTGTGAATTAGAAAGGACAGGACATTTTGCAACTTGACCACCTGAGACAGTTTCTAAACTATATTGAATAATTTAAAGCACCTACCTACCTGATGAGGAAATCTTAGATAGTTGGAGCAAGATATAATGTGAGTACTTAATAATTTAACTACCTACTAACAAAGGTAAGTCAGTGCCAACCTGTTTAAAACAAATACGTTTATTTTATTGAGACAAAGTTTAAGTATGGAGTCGCGCTGCAAGTCTGACGGAGGGCGGACGCGTGCGTATTGGCATCTGTTAGGCTTGCACGTGGCTCCGCCATTTTGGAAACCCTTTTGTGTTTTAACTATAAAACGTTAACTTGAGATTATAACAATATCTTCAACACTTGATACTGGCGAAATCATCAAGGAAACGCCAATACATAAAAATAGAATAGAATAGAATAAAGTTTAGGTGAACTTTTATCACTTAGTTTTAAGAGGATAAGCGGGCTCAAATGGAAATTTGGAGAATCCGACACTTCCTTTTCCGACTGTACCTATACGTATTTGTCCGATCCGCCCCACCCATACCACCGATGCCGTCTAGAGCGCGAAAGAGACCACTGCAGCTCGGACCGATTTTTTTACATAATTATTCATTATAGTACTCTGTGCTATCATTGAGTTTATAGTTACCTTTTTGAAGAGGACTCGCTTAACATGGAACTTATACTTTTTGTCTGGCAAGTTTAGAATATCCTCTGGTATCTTATTATGATAGCGTATACAGTGCCCCATGAAAGTTATTATTATTCCTTGTATTGTACCTAATTATGAACGTCACAATGTTTATTGGGAAAGAGAGAATTTATTTTTTATTTTTGCGAATTATTTAATTTACCTAACTAATACAAATATTACCCAAATGAAGAATATTACCCAATTTCAAGATGTTATTTGGAGAGTATTATAGTGTGAAAATTTACTCAATCAACACAACGTCCTTCCTACATATAGGGTCCTTCTTAATATGCTGACGGTTTTTAAGGGGATGGTCAGATCATCAAACTGAACAACTTTATGTATGGGACCATTATGGAAATAGCGAAAAATAATCTGCTGTTTCATATAAAACTGCAATCCTAAACCTGAATGAATGGGACAACATATTTTTTCCCTCGCAATTTCGATGTTGGTCCCATAGAGAAAGATATTCGTTTTTATGGTCTGATCATCCTCTTAAAAAAGGAAAATGTCTCATAAATCATCAAAACTTCCTTAAACTTTGACACCATTCCTAACAAATATCGATACAAGCATCTCATTATCGGCAAGTCACCTACTTCATTAACTATACACCTCCGAGCCTCACATACTTCGTTACCGACGGTACAAGACGGCGGAATTGAATCACATTCACATTTAATAGCCAGTAAACAGCGCTCTGCTCTATATTATCTGTATGGGACCTTTTGAAATTATTTATGTTTGCTGAGGAGTTATTACCACCGAAGATGTTCGCCATCGCCAGTATCATTGTGTCTATTATTTAGTTTACATGCAAGTTCGAAACTAGAGCGAAAGAGGTGCTGTGTGAACCTTGTTAGCACCTGTTTCCGGCGCAGTATAAATTTAATACAAATTTCGCAATACATTTTGACTCTATTTCTGACTTCACTGACTTTCCAAGAATTTTAGTTTTATTGTCGATAATTTTTAGATCTCTCTCTCTTATTTGTTACTCATTTATTTTACACACATATATTGAAACGTATTCACCGAGACAGTAAACCAAAACATAGTTTCCACTTTTTAGCTACACAGTAAGTATACTGTTATAATTACAACTAAAACATTCCTATGTTTTCCAGGAAATGTATTATACTATAAATTGCTAAAATGTGTGTGTCAAGCCTTCTAGTAGTTCACATTATTATTGAACCTACAAAAGATTAGTCAACATCCATTAACTTTATCTCAACAACCAAACTTAACCCTTTCTCACCTATAACCAACAACTCTATACAAATCCCCATCATTAAACCAGCAAAGCGGAATGCTGCCGTAGGTTGTTAACCTGTCCCACCGTCGTTTACATCTGATACCCGATACGCCATATCTTTGTCTATCTGCTACCTAACTAATGCCTTCGATATTATAATGAGAACACTCGCTATTGGTGAAAAGTCGTATGATGCTTCGAACTCACGCCTACACACGTTTCTATGCATCACTGAATTTGGCAAACAAGATATTTTATTAGTAAAATGTTTGGTCTAAGTAAAATTAATGGAAAGGCCCAAAGCGCATTTAGTTGAAGTACACAAAGTGAGCGAGGAGTGTCGGAGTCGCGTTGTAGGTCTGCTATTGGGTAGTCACGACGCTCGTCGATTGTTGGTTGCCCCCTGGCCTACAACGAAGCTCCAGTGGTGGTTCAAGATAGTGTTCTTTTCGAAAAACAATCCTTGAAGTCAGGGGAGGGGAGGACCCTAATGTCAGTAGGTGTTATTATGTATCCACCTAGATGGCGACTCCTGCTGTGAATGAGCACTTCGCATTCGCAGAGGTGTATGGGCGTTTTCTCTGCTTCACAGCAGAATCTGCAAGTCTACAAGCCTCATTTTGTGTAGGTATTTGTTTAACTCGCAGTTTCCTGTTAAGGCTCGTACTAAGAGCTTTAAGTCGTTGCGGTTTGAATTGATGGCATCCGAGGTATGTCTGTTCGAAAAGCCGGTCACAAGTTCTTTCGCATGCCTGAGTCCTGGTGTATCCGACCAGAGCTTACGGCTTTGGTCCACGGTCCATTCCTTTAGCACACGTCTAGAGGTGTTGCGAGAGATGCTGCAGTAAGGCTCGGGGCCTATGGCGTCCTTTTCCGCCCCTCTTCGTGCCAGTTCGTCAGCAGCCTCATTTCCATCAATACCGCAGTGTCCAGGCACCCAGCCTAGGATGACAGAGTTTTTCAATCCTAGCCGGTTGAGTGCTCGGGCACATTCCAATGTTAGCTTCGACTCTATTTCGTCAGATCCTAGCGCTTTCGGAGCAGCCTGGCTATCTGATAAAATAACAATATGTTTTCCCTTTGGGTATCTTTGTAGATTTTTTACAAACATTTTTACCAACTTGTTTTATCCCACTGCTGGGCAAAGGTCTCCCCTAAACTCTTCCACGTCTGTCCATGTCATAGAGATGACATTAACATTTGAATTATGTATCCCAACTTTTATAACTGAATCTCTCATAGACCTCATAGTATCAAAACTGATATTTACATGCATAAATACCTATTATTACCCTTATTCAACGCAAGCAAATAAAGCGTGCAGTTAAAGTTTTAATTAAAAGGGAGGATAATTAGACACGCTCCGTGAATATGTTAATTAATACTGAGGTTAATTCTTCAAAACACTGCCATTGTTCTTTATGCAATAAAAATTTCTCTTTGCGGAAACATTTGTATGGTATTGGTGGGGACAGATTAACATGGATTCTGTTTTTGTTCTACGGCATAGTCAAAGGTGAGGTAAGTATGTATGTTCCCATCAATAGCCTAAAATATTCAACCAATTTGAAAGAAAAAGGATATAAGGATGATTAAATCAGATGAAATATGTTTATTTGCGCGAAATATATTAATGAGGTAGATATTTTTTATACTGTACAACATCTATTAGAGTGGATGTTACGTATTTTCAAAAATGGCGAAAGATATGCTGCAAAAAAATATGAGGAGTTTGCAAAGAACGATTGTATATGCTATACAATACAGCATGCATCGATTAAATACAAGCCGAGATTGAAGCCAAGCGCAAACCCATTATGAAATAAAAAAAAAAAAAGCATAATAATTATTTTAGTGTAACGGATACGTATCAAATGCCTTCGCTTCATTGATATGCTCGTATGATCTTCACAACAAAGATTGGTTACATTAGCGATATGAGAGTTCATCAACGCCAGGGTGTTTCTCCTCGGCGTTTGAACGCCGTCATTATCCTCACCAAATATTTTCGCCATATTTATAAGAAAAGGTATATTTTTTTTAGCGCTGTTACAAGGGACCAGCGGGCTTTATAACAGCGTTATAAAATTGTATACCTTTTCTTATAAACGAAGCAAAAATATTTGGTGAGGATAATGACGCCGTTCGAACGCCGAGGAGAAACACCCGCCAACAAAGTTGAAGCAGTCGCCATAAGAGCAAATTAAAAATTATTCACAAAAATAAAAATTATCCCCTGGAAACTCCTCGCTTACGTTTACGTTTTTAGCAGCATATCTTGCATCATTTTTAAAAAGACGTAAGGTAAGATCCACTCTAATCTTTAGTCTGTACCCAAACCATAAAACGCAAGAGTAAGATATGGTTGGAAGGACCTGTTATTGAATTTTCTTTCGTGCTTTACTATTTTTGGTCGTTTACGAGTAACATTAGAGGGGTAATGCAATTTCACATTGAACTTCGTAATTAAGACAGGTAAAAACCCTAAGAAGTTTAATTACGTTCTATAATTGAACTATATCAGGTTTAATAGACCTATTCAATTTGCACTACCTAGGTACTATGTGACACAACCTGATTTTCATATAATTACGACATTTCTATTTTTGTAATTATCGTCAGAACTTTTCGATAAGTATATAACAGTAGGTATCAAACACAAAATGTCTTTTCGTATATCTTCTTTATATTATTATTACATATACTATTTATAGATACAAATTAAATGTTCATTATGTTTGTCATCTGTGCGCTGTTCGTCCGATTGCTATGAAACTTTGGTGGATTGTTGTCACAATTGTGTATTTGACACATCGGTAAAGGTTTCTGAAAAAATGGCCAAGTGTGTATCGGGAAAGAAAGGGCATTGCAACGCATGCCGGGCACAGCTAATATAATAATAATACCATACCTACGGTTTTGTCGAAAGTTCGAAATATCCTGAAAATTAAAAAGTTGTTTGTCATAATTTCGTACATAGGTACAAAATTGGACTTGAAGAAAAGTTGCTTCATGCCGGTATGGTATCAGTAAAATTATTTGAGATTTCAAGACGTTTTTAAGGTAGGTAGGTCTACGAAAAAGGAATAGAGCTCACTTTTGCGCTGTCAAACAATTTTAATCGCTCCCCTTCGGTGAAACCTTACCAGTAACGTAAATTATACAATTTGAACTAGTCTAGATCCGTAGCATAGGGCCATGTGACAATCACTAAGCGCCTTGACCTACTCTAGACTTGGCTTGATTATAGACTAAGATAATTTTGTGCCTACCTATTTGGCTTTGTTGACTTTATAGGATAACAATAGAATTTGACCTTATTCTTAGACATTTAGATACAGATAAAATTGATTGGCGAAATATATTTGTTTACACAAATTTTAAATAAGATTTTATTTAAATAATTATTTTTTGAAGTTTATTTACACGTAGGTCCATTAAAATTAAAATAGATGGAAAGCATTTCTTACTCTTGCTCTATTTCACATAAGTCACATAAGGTTTTACCTATTTCAAATCAATTTGCCTTATTTAGGCAATGAACGTGTTTTACAAGAATTTCGTCCATAACACGTTTTAAATAGAGTAGCTAATTTTAACCTCAAAAGTGGCCTTTGGGTTTACCATACCTAAAATACTTTCAAATGTATCTTTGACTTATTTTATCGCTTCTCATACTATCTGATAAGTATGTCTAATTAAAAAATGCTACGGCGCTTAGAAAATATGGTATTTAATGTAAAATTACTAAATACTAAACGCTATACCTACGCACATCTATACTATTATAAAACTGTAACAGGAAGTTTGTCTGTACATTGAAGATATTAACAAAAAAAAAGTTACGATATGGTTTTTAGGTGTCCCTGATTCCATTTCACCATTTTTGGATTTTTTGTCTGTCTGTTTGTTTGTGTGTTTGTTTGTTTGTTTGAACGAGTATCACGCAAAAACTACTGAACCGATTTTGATGAAACTTTTTTTGTTTGATAGCTTATGATCTGACTTAAAATCTGGTATATAATTTGTGTGGACGAAGTCGCGGGTTAACGCTTGTATAAAATAAAATGACTGCCTTTTCTCTATCGATCGCAGTCCCATAAAGAAACTGAGCCGTTGTCTATCCATATACCAAATGACAGGTCCTAAATTCCTCTACACATCCAGATACTACCGTATTCGATGTATTGTAGTTAGGTGGGCGTATCTGATCTAATTAATTCGACGTTGATTGATACTAATGTAGTTTCGGAACGTCAAACCCCGGTGAGTAATTGATTGTCACAACATGATGTATTTAAAAAAATAACATCGATGTTATTTGGTGTTTGTTTTGAAAGATGAAATCAACTACCGTCAGGATGTGGGTGGGTATCGATAAAAATTGAAATTGACAAGTTTGGAAATTATATTTCATGGTTGAGAAGAAATGTGGCGTAAATATAATGATGAGATTTAATGACTTTGACCTTTGTTAAGAAGTGCTTAAAGAACTTGAATATGAGTGTTAAAAAAACAAAACGTAATAAGGTTCACGACCCAAAAAGTAAAAAAATTCCCCTACCAAGATAGTTAACATTGCTTACAGCACTATCAATATTCAGTCTGCATAGTCTGAGTCGATAAAAATTATAAAAATATATGAGGTCTAACAAAATTAGCTGAAACTATTTTAAGGGCATGATCAGACCATCAAATTGAACAACTTTCTCTATGGGACAAATTGGAATGACGAAAAAAAAATCAGCTGGGACAAAACTGCAAACATAACTAGACTCGAATGTATGAGACAGCAGATTTTTTTTCGTGATTTCGATATTGGTCCCATAGAGAAAGTTGTTCAGTTTGATGGTCTGAGCATACCTTTAAAATAGTTTCAGCTAATTTTGTTAGACCTTATATACGGTCGAATTGACAAACCTCCTCCTTTTTTGAAGTCGGTTAATGAAATTGTAATGATAAATATACAGGGTGTAAGGGACAGCCCAGCGCAAACTGAAATGGTGAACTCAGACCATCAGAATGAACAACTTTCTCGCGAAAAAAATCACTAACTTGTTTCATACAAAACTGCTGTACCTTCCCGACTAAAATGTATAGGACAGGTGATATTTTTTCGCGTTTCCTTAGGTAGGCTCCATAGTGAAAGTTGTTCAGTTTGATAGTATGAGTTATGAGTTAGCATTAGGACCCGAGCCCATCATACCGCTACCTTTCGGCTGGATCCGCTCGCAGTTATGCAAGCGCACCAGTCAAAAACGGGACGCGCTCTGGACTGCACTAACAGATTGCGAACAGGCGAGGAGTGCTTTACCAAGAGTGAACCCTAGCTTCACCAGGAGCCTCTTGCGTCTCAGGGGAGCTCAATTACGCCTAGTTACTGGAGCCCTGACTGGTCACGGTCCATTTAACAGACATCTGTTCAATATTGGTGTTACTAACAGTCATCTACGCAGGGTGTGCATAGAGGTTGAAGAAACGGCTGCGCACGTGCTGTTGGAATGCAACGGGCTAGCACACTATCGGCCACAACACCTTGGATCACCGGGGTCTCTTCCAGAAGTCTTTGGCAGCATTACCAAGCTGGTGGGCTTCCTGGAGGAGTTGGGGTGGCAGGAGTAGTCATTCCCACCCTTTGACTATTTATTATAAGGACTAGCCTTGCGGTAGCATTTCCCCTCTGCCACGGTATAAGATCAATTTGATCACGTGCATTTACATTTAATTTTATACCTTATCACTAAACGAGACACCCTATAATTGCGAAACATGAATTTCGAACTTAGAACGTTTGGGTTTCACACGAGAGTACTTTTCATGATTTTTATCATTCAAAATTAGAATCTAAAGTTATGGGGAATAAAATCCAAAGTTGCGGATTTCATGTTACCTCGCCCACCGCAAAAAGTGGCAGAAATGTTTGTTACCTACTAGAATTACACGCGTAACTAGTCCTCATATAAGTAGTCAAAGTTCCCACCTAACGCAAAATAGGCGCCTAAGTTGTCGAGTTGCGGAAAATGAGCCCGCTCAACCTATGCCAATACCAATAGTATGGGTTCACCGTTTCAGTATTTGCTAGGCTGTCACTTACACCCTGTATATAATACAATAGATATACAGGGTGTCCCATAAAATTGAGTCAAGCGGAAGTCCGAAGTCAAGGTAACAAGGTACTTTATATTTACTTACTCCGTCTTTATCGATAAACGCTTGGAACTGCTAAACGGTCATTATAATAACATTATAGTAAAAAGGACATTATAATGTCACAAATTCGTAATCCCATAATTCTTGTTCAATTAACTTGTTAAAGTGGCATTAAATTCTGAACATTTTGATATCTGTGCGTAGGCTGCGAACTTGCGGTCAATTAAGTTAGGCACTTATAACTTAGATAGTTATTTGGGTCTATTATTGTTTGTAGTTTATTAACGACTAGGATTAGGTAAGGATATGGCCAAAACTATGCTATCCGTGCGTCGAGGTACAGGTGAAATACATTTTTTTTACTTTAAAACTTTTGGGTTTAAATTTAACACTTTACAAGGCGTGACGTAAAATTTTCGATAGCCACTGCTGATTAACTTTATAATTTAATCATATAAAATATTATATCACTCGGGTACAATTTGTACCCGAGTCATGGGTGTTTGTATCTACAGGGTCCTTCTTAATATACTGACACTTTTTTAAGGGGATGATCAAATCATCAAACTGAACAACTTTCACTATGGAGCCAACATTAAAATCGAGAAAAAAAAATCGGCTGCTCCATACAAAACTGCAAACCTACTCGACCCAAATGTATGGAACTGCAGATTCTTTTATCGTGATTTCGATGTTGGTCCCACAGAGAAAGTAGTTCAGTTTGATGGTCTGATCATCCTCTTAAAAAAGTATCAGGATGGTAAGAAGGAGCCTGTATATTATGTAGTATTCTATGTCGTTGTCTAGTTAACATAATTTTCTAAATAATTTGTGTGACAATGTCCAAAAGATATTTATTTATCTTATGAATCCTGTGCGGATGCGCGATAAAATCAATCGGAAATTATAGCCCATAATCTTATGTAATATTTAATTATTATTATTATTGAGACAGAAAACAGGTAGTTTGGAACATCTTGCCTTGGAAGGGAGTCTAAAAACCTGGATAGTAATACATCATAAATACAGGGTGTCCCGTAAACCGACGTCAACCCGGTGGATGAGCGTTAGGTCATGACTAAGCAGAATATCAAAATTTGACTTTAGTAAAAGTGCCTTAGTTTTCGAGATATTGACAGTTTTGACACAGATACTGCATAGAACATTTGTAGCCGTGGCACTCAAAATAGTGACTATGGTAAAGAGTTTCACAAATTTCATAAAAATGTCCATATATTGAAAGCTAAGAACCATTTCCTAAAGTAAAATGTTGACAGATTGATTGAATGACAGATTTTTTTTTTATTTTTGTAAATTCTGGTTAGGCATGAACTAACGTATCAGCATCCACCGGGTTGGCGTCGGTTTACGGAACACCCTGTATATGTATATATTTCCATGCCTTGTTAAGGGTTAACTACCTTACCTATGATATAATTGCTTTACATGTAACAAAATGTAAGAGATCATACAAAAAAATCATTTCTGTTTCTGTGAAATGATAAATCTATATATATCTACGGTTCCTCTTAATATGCTGACGGTTTTTAAGGGGATGATCAGACCATCGAACTTAACAACGTTTTCTATGGGACCAACGTCGAAATAGTGAAGAAAAAATCTGCTGCTCCATCATACAAAACTGCAATCGTATTACTGGACCCAAATGTATGGGACAGATGTTTTTTTTTTACTATACCCAAGTACTAATTTCGTGGAAAAACCATTTAAAATTTTAGCACTATCTAGACCTCTAGATCCGTGATATTAAACAGCAAATAGAAGCTGCCAGCAAACCACTGTACTATCCATAAGGCAATTTCACACACACACAACGAAGCAAAACAAAACAAACGGCGGCGGCGACAACTTCGGTAGTATCACACCATTACCAAAAATAACATGAAGCTAAGAAAACCAAACATTATAATCGGTAAGCGATTGTCCAAAACAAATAGTATACTTAACCACCGATACCGACACCTGACTATCTACAAACATTGTATGTTTAACACACATCACATAAGTTTTACAAATATTGAATGCCGTATTTGTAAAGTTCAATAAGGTCAGATTGAAATAGAAGTTGTTTTATCTTGTTTGATTCTCATAAAAACTCTGGTAAAAGGATTTTTTACCAAGTATTTCAAGATGAAGAGATATTATCACAGATCATTTTCATATACTTTTATAGAATATTGTATAACAACAAACCTGCATGCAAACGACCTATAAAATTCGGTGTCTGTACATTGAAAAAATCTATAGGGAAAAAAATATGCAAATTGTTTAAGATCAAAATGTTGAGTCGCTGTGCTGACTCACAGACAGATATTTCCAAATGTAACAGAACACAATCGATGTAATGTATAGTATTTGACGAAAAGAGTAGATAGGTATAAAAATACATTGTATTTTTGAAATAAAATCTTTATTCCTTTGCAAAACTTTAAACTTTTACAGAAATATATAAAATTTCAATTGTTTAACATCAAAGCATTGAAGCTAAGTCGTAAAACTATCTCGGATATGAAAACAATGTTGATGTTGATAAAAATCTTGAATCTTGCACAGCCACGTGTTTATTGTTAAATTGTTTTCCCCCGCATAGTATGTTTATTATGATATTACCTATACATACAGCGGTGGTTTCGCTACACGAAAATCATACCTAAGACTCAGACATAGCATATATACTCGCGACTGTATACCCAGAGTAGTCAGAGATATTCCGAAAACTCAAAACAATCCTCTATCCAGTTTAACGGGGTACGAACCCATAGCCCGGGTATGAACCACTTATAATGGATAGTGGGTACAATACATGCCTCAAACTTGAAGCATGCATTCACGATGTAAGGAGATTGAACCAGCATCGCATCTTGCACCAGCAGCAATGGTTACTCGTCACTAGACCACCACGGTGGTTTTATACGTTTTTTTTTAAGTTTGTGGCGTTCCTAAAACTCAGGGTCGAGTCGAATCCTTACATTTTGACGAAGTGTAATCATCTTAGCAACTTTACAGCAAATCCATTCGTTATAAACAGTATTATTTATACCATAACCTACTTTAAACTTGGACGATATTTAACTCATTTACATTCCATACCCATTATTAAAACTCATAATGTCAGTATTCACGTACAGAAGATACTTGCAACAGAATCACAAGTGACACAAGCGATTTTCAAACTGGAGCTGCCTTAGGCTCTCTCATTAGCTGACCAATTACGTACCTCAAAATGTTGGATGATTACAGAGTGGCCAAGCCGGAGGCTGGACCAACAGATGCCATGAGTTCTTTGTTGCATAAACGGAAATTTTTCTTACGAAATCAGGAATTTCGATGGATATTTCGAAATTAGGACGTGACTTTTGAGACAGATGGTTACGTCCCGTTTCAAATTGAAATTTTAAAGTTTAGTACTACTTAGTAAATAAATGAAAAACAACGACAAAGCTATTTAAAAACATAAAAGAATATTTGATTAAACAGTTTTTTTCTGACAAAAACCCGTATATATTTATATACAGTGTTCTTCTTAATATGCTGACCATCAAACTGAAAAACTTTCTCTTAGAGACCAACATCGAAATCATTATATGGAACAGTTGATTTCTTTTTGCGTTTTACGTAATTCAGTTTGATGATCTGATCATCCTCTTAAAAAACGTCAGTTAATAAAGAATGTAGAGTTAGCGTAAACGTATAATTTAACGTAGCCTCTAATATCCATAAAAATAGAACTAATAGTTTTCATACGTACTGTATCGATACGAATAAGATATTGAAAAATAGTATAATAATTATTGTTGCATGTTGACCCTGGCAAGATACAGTGAAACTTTTCTGATAATTCTATGTCCTATTATACCTGTAACTGTACAATTAAGAATATTTGTATTTGTACGGTTATTGTTTTAATAAAACCTATACCGCTACTGGCTCAGGTCACTTTTCATTTTGATAAATGATAAAACATTTTGCACTGACAAAATGACACACGCATTAATATGGGCATGCATTACAAATAGATGTTCCTGTTTATATTATTATCTGACCACAAACAATATGGTGTCCGGGACTGTGGCTGACATGCACGCAAGGATCATAAATCTACTTGTTGACATTGGAACGGAGGCCCAAGACGTCAAATGCAATATGCATTCACACCGCACGTAATGTACCATACCACCATCTATTGTAATTATCACATTGATTATATTCACATGAAGAAACAACAGTGATTGATAGTTAGCTAATAACTTTTAGTTACAAGTACGTATTGAATCAATAGTCAATACGTAATCACAGCACGATCTTAAGACTCTTGAAAGATAATTAAAAGTGTAACTAATTAATGATGGCACAATCCCAAAGTCAAACTGACCTAATACTTGAACATCATTGACCTAAAAAGATGTTCTCATCGACTGCCTCATTAATGAGGACTTAGTAATTAATAATCGAGATACAATCGGACGTACCAGTAGCTTTGTAACCTTTGAAACCTTTGAAATTGATGCCGACGTAATTGTTGTACGAATGATGACCGTACAAAAGAACGTTCAATTTTGTCCTCATCAAATCGCGAGTCGTTACGGAACAAAATTATGCTTATAATTCTATTGCGCAAGGAAAGTAAAAGTTTGATGTGCAATTGAACTAAATTCTTTATGCGACTCTAATGTGCAGTTACGGAATAAAACAATAGCATGAAGCGCTTGAAGCACTCGAAGTTATTTTCCTCAGCGTGGAATGAATGTTCTCGGAATCTAGATAGTGTATTTTCTAATAGGATATTTGATCCGTTGCACAAGGAACATGTCCCAGTGTTTCACAGTGTGGGTGTTTACATGTTCTTGTACTATTTATAATGAAACTAATAAAATGGTAATCTTATAGTTTTCTTGTAGTATTTCGATCTGTACGTAAAAGGTAAACAAAGTAAAAGGTCAAAGATTGCTTCAGTTTTGTTCAAGGTTTATATAACATTTGTTTGATTATTCTTGTGCGATATGATTTACGATACAACACTTTCAATGTCATGTTTCGTTTTGTTCTTGTCTTAAATTCTTAGTGTAATATGGTTTGAAATAATAATGTCTTTATCTTCTTGCTTAACGAAGATACGGAATTCTTCTACATGGTTATACCATTAATATTATTTAGTTTAGTTTAATTCTTTCTACAAAAATATTGGCACGGATACCAAGTTATCTTTGTCACAAAAGTCTAATATTGGCATAGAGATTATCCTTTTTTTCTCCCAAAAATCTGCAACGATGACAGTACATCACATCACGTTCCCACAATTCGACAAAGACATTGGACAACGACACGTGTCGCCCGCCGGCTTATCCCACGAACCCGCCCGTTATGACATGCGGCAATGATACAAAGCTTAAGACATTTGTGAGGACATAAAGGTACTACCAAATGGTTCTGGACGGTGCGCTGGTGTGGGATCAGTTAAGAATGTCAAGCGATATACTTCGGATAGTGAAGCTAAGGGATTCCAGTAATGTTGAACCACTGAGAAATTACACGCTCCCCTAGGTGTTGGACACAAACATTTAAAATTGCAAATAATGTTGGTTTTTATAGAAGACTGTTTAATAAATGCGACAATTGACAATTCAGTGAACATTGCTGGTTACCAATGACGCTAAACTTGCAGTAGGTAGGTAACATGTGTCCTAGCATTCTAAGCAATGTACTCAGAATTGTCATTGTCAATTGTGACAATTATTTTTTTTTATTTAATAGGTCCCAGACCATCAATGTATGGCAAGCAGAGTCATGATAAATAGAAAATAGAGATAATTTAGGAAAGATGGTTTGAATTCTTGGGACATACACAACTGAGAGCAAGACCTTTTACATGACACAAAAAATGTACAATTAAATAAAAAACTGAAACTAAGTAAAAATCTAAAAGGTAGACGTCACAACGACGATAATAACAGAAGAACTTAACCATTATCAATAAATTCTTATCATGTTATTCCATACATAGATACATTGATGCAAACAATAAATATAAACAAAGGGTGAACTGATTTCCGAAGATGATTTTTCCAGCTTACTCCCAATATTTACCATCTCAATCAATGAAACCTGTCGGTCCAAATTAATTGTATTCGATCGATTTACATCACCTTCTTTCTTGATATTGTTATTCCGCTAGTAACTAGTAACTTGAAACAACTCTAAAATGGTAATAAAGAGCTGGACTGCCTGCAGCTATTGTTGATCTCGGTCATGAAACAGGTTCGGACAGTAAGACATAAAGACCTGAGATAAGAACTTTAAGAACACCATGTGAATGTTTTTTGAATGTACCCGTTAAAGGTGTTTTGTTTATTCTTAAAAATATTTGTTTCTAAGAATTTTACAAGTGTCCTGGTTTGTCAACCTTATAGTTTATGAGACGATTTAAAGGTCATGAGTTGTGATTAAATTCTTGTACCTACATGAGAACAAGATGTTTGAGAGAATACGAAAGTAAATTACAATGTCTGTTTGTTTCAAATCCTACGAACACTGCCTGGGGGCAAACTGCGGTAAATAAATGTCGACTGAATCGTTACTAAACCGCTACCACATCAGTAAGGCTATTGTGTAAGTTTCCGACTATACAAGATCGATAACGTATTATAACGTTGCTAGCCAATTTTCAAGTAATATTTTCTTTCTGTGATCGCCATATCTATTGAGTGAAATTAATTTAACAAAATATTAATATGCCGAATCGCTAAAAACTGATACACACAATAAAACCCCAGAACTTTATGTAAATTCGATTCGGTATCACGCTAATCATTTGACAGCAAGACGAGTCTTCACGCGATCGTCACTGAATCATGACCGCTGACAATCGAAAAGGAAATAAGCGCGATACCAAAGTCCGCAAAGTTTAATGAAATCTGGGCTTCTACCCGCACATTCGAACTTCGCAATTGCGTGAACGTTATCGTTCCAATGTCAACTCTATTACAATGAAGTGCGGACCGATACAGTGGCGATATATTGAACATCGAAAGTCCGGGTACAGGGCCTGGACCACAACCAAAATTGAATCTCAATAGAATCTGCGTCGAACGTCAATGTTTATAATAACCGCGATTAGTCCCCAGGTTCAACCAGTTAGTTAGACTGGTACAGGGCTATTGTAGTCAAAAACTTAAACAGTTTTAAGGAATTCTGACAAAAAGCTGAACGTTAACTTTGAACAAAATCCAAGTTTTCTTCAGCTGTACTTGTAGTTATTCCTACCGCAGAACTGCTTAGCAAATTCATTAAACCTCGTTTAAACTTAAGCAAACACAACTGGTTAAGCAATCAATGAAACTTTCACGTACTACGTTTTACAAAGTTTTTCGTTTTGCTCTGGATTAATTGTTGTCAGCTATTTTCAATATGTATTAATTTCAGTTTTATCATTAACTTTCTATGACTGTTGTATTTTATCCATTCTTTAAAGTGTTCTTTTAGAGCTCTTTGTTTCGTGAATATACCATGCCTATGTTCTATTTGGATAGTCATAGACGATAAATCGTCACGTACTTCGATAATAACACACCTTTCTTGCCTCTTCAACAACTACAAGTCGCTTCTAAAATACTCTTTAGTTTCAGGTTCACTACTTATTGGATCTTTCAAACAAACGTCTAGTCTAGAGTGACTTCAACTACATTGCACACACTTTACTTGTAACATGTTTTTTGATTCGTATCTTTTTCAACAAAAGAAATATCAACTTGCGATGTAAATTTTTCAAGCGTTTCGGTTATCTTGTTTGATATCATCTTAACAGCCTTTTTATTATTCGTACATCAATACGGTTTCTACTCTTTTTTGGATACAGATCAATCTAAACAGCCTTGTATATTCCAAATAATTCACCTCCGAAATATTTCAAAGACACCTTCAACTTTTTATGCTAATGTACGGAGTAGCATAACAAAATGTCAACGATACGTAATCCTATACGAAACAGCGTCATGCATGAATGCATGAAGTGAAATTTGATTGATGTCGCAATGCTGCTCTATTAAAATTTGTCTCGGAGCAAATTTAGTTTGCGCAACCGCATTGATAGAAGTATAGATACCTTCAATACCAGACGGTTTGATCACTATAGATAAGGCAGTACTAATTGATAAAATTTCTGCCTTAACTGACAAGGGTATCAATTATCATTAGCCTGCAATTTGCAATATATTACGACTTATCGAGATTAATGACAAACAAAATGTTTTAAAACGATTTATCTTAATTTAAGTTGCTGCTTGGGACTGGTTATATAAAGCTTCCGTTTGCCAATAACCAAATAATTTGTTCGTGTCTTCATTGCATCAGAGGCGCTGATCTTAGAGCCTTCGTGTAGAACTAAAGAAAAGTATGAAACTACTTAAAACGTTTCAAGGGGCGATTTTTAAATAATCACACCCACTGCTGGGCGTAGGCCTATTTTATTGCGCCATTCCTCACGGTCCTGTACCAATCTGATTCAATGCGAACCTTCTGCCTCCGTGGTCTAATGGTTAAGAGCATTGGGCTCTCGACACGGAGTTCGTGGGTTCGATTCCCACGGGGGACACCTAGTGATATGTCACTTTGTGCGTTTTTCCCCAATTGAATTACCTGATTGTCTGAAAAGAAAGATGATTCCGTGCTTCGGATGGCACGTTAAGCCGTTGGTCCCGGCTACTACCTCTGGTGGTATTAGTCGTTACATAAAAACCACGTCAGAGGCCGTAAGGCGGTATGAAAAAACTCTAACACCGTGGCTTACTAGTTGCTGCCTACACGATAAGAAGAAGAATGCGAACCTGTGACCCTCACAATGTCCTCGGACCAACGTGCTAGTGGTATGCCTTCTGACCGCCGCCGCGCCGCGCCGTCTTCATCTCGCCCTCTCATGGCCACCAATCTGGCCACTCTTCCCACCTAGCCCCTTTATACAATACATACAGTACTTTATAGTAACATCTTATTTAATCAATTTGATTCTGTCCCTTTCTTTGAAAAATTGTTGATGCAATGACGATGCGTCAGAAAACTTGTATATTATAATAATATAATCGTTTTTTTCTGTAAACAACAACTAATACTATACGGTGCTTCTTAATATGCTGAAATTTTTTTAATGGGACGATCAGACCGTCAATGAATGAGTTTCTCTATGGCACCAAATCCAAATCGCGAAAAGAAAATCAGCCATTCCATACAAAACTGCAAACCTACTCGAGTCAAATGTATGGGACAGCTGATTTTTTTTCGCGATTTCGATGTTGGTCCCGTAGCATAAGTATGTATAATAAAAAAAATTTACCACCACGTTTTTTAGAATGAGATAATCGCAAAGTTTTAAAATTGGAACTGTTGTTGACGTGATTTTTTTTTAATTTTGGTACATTTCTAGGCTCAAATTGGCTCTTCAATTTTATACCGAAAAAAATATCAATTACTAATTAGTCCCGGCTTAAACCGTAAACTGACTGGGCTATGTAGCGAAATAAGTATGTTATGACAAGATCGCTTATTACTTTGGAAGAAGAAGATACAAAGCTTTGAAATTTTTCATACAAAATTTTAAAAGCTTTATATCTTCGTAATTATATTATAAATTGAAAACGTTATTTGTGACGCGGCAACTAGATTTTCTAAACTATTTTTCCATATATAAAATATTACTTTTATTAATTCCGTCTACGCGTATTGTGCGTCAAACTTTTGTATGGACTGAAACCACCGTAAGATACTGAGCCGTATTTAATAAACATGAAAATTATAATTTACAATTACAAATTAGAGTACATTGCTGAGAATGTTAGGACACATCATGTTACCTACTGCATGTCGTCATTAGTAACCAGCAATGAACCCTGTTCAGTTTGATCGTCTGATCATTCCCTTAAAAAAGTGTTAGCATATTAAGAAGGACTCTGTATAAATCTTCTATCCTTTTATCCAACAAAAACGTCGTTAAAAGAAACCTGGGGCACAGATTATTTAATTGTTACTACCATAATCTCGGGCCTATTTCATAAGCATTATGACAATAATTGTAATTTATAATGACAATTCATGGTACATTGCTAGTTACTAATGACGACATGCAGTAGGCAACATGATGTGTCCTAACATTCTCAGCAATGTACTCTAATTTGTAATTGTAAATTATAATTTTCATGTTTATTAAATACGGCACAGTATCTTAAGGACACATTCTACGACAGAAATATGCTAAATAAAATCAGGTAGGCTGTGTCAGATCAGGCTTAGGTATCAGGGACGCAGCGGCAGTGGAGTATGTGAAAAGTATTGTACCGAATAATAGCTTCTATCCTCTAAATAATGGTAATAAAATAATGCCAGTAGGTGCTATACTTCCAAAGTAATACCTCATTTTTTAAATTTAAATGCTTATATTATTAAAAATAATTTATATTGTTAAATCTAAGTCAAATGAGTGCATTGGAATTAATATTATTAATTTAAAAGCCTTCTGGGACACATAATTTTGATGTCTATGTTGCGTAGCGATTTTTTTAAATATATTTTAAAATAGTCTTTTTGTCACTAAATGGTACCGGTTACAGTTTAAAACTCCAATTAATAGTTACTCCCTACCACGCCTAACAAAACTCAGTAAAATGACTGGGCTAACATATGGTTTCTGTAAGTGACCCCCTACTGACCGAAATGAAATAATTATGTTTCACGTCAATAAAACTCATCAGAAGAAAAATTCATCCAGAAGTAAAAGAAAACTTAAATAGACAAAGTTAAAATCTACAATAACAAAAGGGAAACGTTTATATTAGGTAACTTGTTGCTTCCGTATTGCGTTTAATGTTTGCTTTGCCAGGGGCCTCTAATCAGCTTCAGAATCTTTCAGGAGTTAGATTGAGTTACAAGTTTCCACAAGATTCCTCCGTTTTAGATTTGAGTTGTGTAGCCGGAGATACTGTGTTTTTTATGTTGGGAAAAATGTTCTTTAAAAAAAGATAGGGTATATTTAGTGAAAAATATTATACTTTGCATCCAAATTGAGTTATTTTTAAACTGTATTTTAATACGTTTTCTTAAAGTGAACAACGAAATTGAACAACTTACAAGACGTAAAGATGAAGAAGAGAGCAAGTCGCGTTGCAAGTCTGTAAGCAGGCGGTCGTGTATTGTATCGGGTATTCTCTGTCTTGCCATGAGGCTCCGCCATTTTGTAAAAGCTCAAATGTGTTTTTTTTATAAAACAATCCTTTATATTACAATACGCAAACAACATGACATTGGCAGGATTGCAGTGCAAAGCATAAGCAACGTCTATAATTTTAGAAAAAAAAAAAAGAAAAGAGCCCCTTTGAGACCTTTTTTTGGGTCGAGTAGTTGCAATTTTGTATGGAACAATAATTTTTTTTCGCGTTTTCTACGTTGGCTTCACAGTAAACGTTTTTCAGTTTGCTGGTCTGATGGACCATGTTCAGTTGTGATTAGTGAAGCTGCCTGTGTTGATGATGATTACGAAAGGCAAGCATTATCATAAAAACAAACCTACATAAATATAAATTACAAAGTCTACGTATGAAATATTGTAGCGTAAATTAAAACTAAAACCATTTTCATATAATTGCATCGGCACACCTCCCATGTGATATTGCTCTCCCATTCATTATCACTTTTAATTAATCATATCAATATAGTTCCCCATCGAGGCCATCAATAATAAATAAGCTTTTTATTTGATCGTTGCTTCATATTTGCATAATATAATTTGCTCTATTTATCATGTTTCTCTTGACAATTGTTAATTGGATCGCTTAATTTGGTAAAATTTTAATTTGGTGCTCAACTTGATATAACATTTTCCCAATTCGATAGGAAAAATTAATCATTTTCAGCAGTAGTTAGATTAATTATTTTATTATTTAACTTTCATTATGGTTTCAAAGAAACATTGTTACAAATTGTTGATACATGCAATTTATTTTCATTATTTGGAATTTGAGTTATGTTATTTAGGTCTAGTGGGAATATTATACAAGATTAATAAGTTAATAGAAAACTGTAAATCAGACCAAATATGTATATACTATATAATTATAAGTACCTACTGGGTTCGAAAACATGAATCACAATATTAATTATCAACGACAAACTGTCACTTTAGGAAAAAACTTGGTTGTAGCACAAAATGTAAGAAATGTTGAAGAGTGGAGAAAAGATGGAGAAAGTTACGTGATACGCACCAAAGATAGATATAAGGCAAACCTCAGTTACGCAAGCACCATATCCAAACACAACAATAAAACAAACTAATCCGAAAATTAAATTCAATAAGTAGAATCGTGACATAGGTTAGGTTACTGAGTTTTTCCTTTTTATGGCAACAATCCATTTTTTCCGTTGGTCTAACCTCCAGGGTACAGTTGAAAAATAGTAGAATTTACAGGTATTATTCCTCCCACTATTATAACAGTTCAAAATACAGAAGTGCACATCGTGCCGCATTTTGAAAATTTTATAAACAAGCAAGGTCGTGAACTCGTGACAGCTAGCCGGGTTTAGTTCACATTTCTGCCACATCGTGCGGCGCTGCGATCGATTTGAATGTTCCCGCCACCTTCGCACATAGCCAATATTCACCTAGAGGGTCATCATCATCAGCCTATATAGAATCCTTCTTTAATATGCTGACAGTTTTTTAATAGGATGACCAGACCATCATACTGAATAACTTTTTATATGAGACCCATGTCGAAATCGCGAAAAAAACTGCCTTTCCATACAAAACTGCAATCTTACTCGACCTATGTGTGGGAAAGCTGATTTTATTTTCGCGACTTCCACATTGGCTCCATATAGAGAGTGGTTCAGAATCATGGTCTGACCATCCACTTAAAAAAATGTCAGCATATTAAGTTGGACCCTGTATAAACCCACTGCAGGGCACAGTACTACCCTCAGATAGGGTATATAGGCGTTAGATTACACGAAGGTACCCAATGCGAAATGGTATTAGACTTCACATACGCATCAGAATTTATTCTTCAGCGTATTCCTCAAGATGTTTTCCTTCACCGTTTGAAAGCAGTCTGTATAAATAATAAATAACGCTCATAATGATCCCAAGCAAGCACTATAGGCTGTTTATTATGGAAACCATACAACAACGGCACATTATAAACATCCATGACCGAACCGGGATTCGAACCCAGGACCCTGGTTTGGCAGTACGGCGTGGTAACCATTACACCAACCGGGTCGTCTTAACTGTCGATTTAACGATTACGGTACTGTCAAAGAATATATTATACGAGCGTTAACCCGCGACTTCGCCCGCACAAATTATACACCAGATTTTAAGTCAGATCATAAGCTATCAAACAAAAAAAGTTTCATCAAAATCGGTTCAGTACTTTTTGTGTGATGCTCGTTCAAACAAACAAACAAACACCCAAACAAACACACAAACAAACAGACAGACAAAAAAATCCAAAAATTGGTGAAATGGAATCAGGGACACCTAAAAACCATATCGTAACTTTTTTTTTGTTAATATTTTCAATGTACAGACAAACTTCCTGTTACAGTTTTCTAACAGTATAGATAGATAGATATACTAACGTAAAGTACTGTAAAGGTTGCATATCGCGAGGTTTAATACTAACTGCTATACGAGATTAAATTTAGAACGCGGACTTTAAAAAAAAAACAAAGATGCTAGGGAATCGTTTTTTTAGGAGGTCCCGCGCCGCGACACTCAGAACAAAATCGTAATTGTATGAACTACACTAGATTGAATGGGCTCCAAAGATTTAATATGTATAAATAATATAGTATGAAGCTAGTGAAGAGCTAGCTCTTCACTAGCTTCATACTATTTTAGATTTCGAAGCTAGTTAGGCAGTGCCGACTCTTAAAACGTAGTGATTCCATAGAGATTCCATTCTTTTTGGTCCTTGGGACAAAAGAGTAGTTGACGTCTTGCTTTATAGTAAATTTTCATACTCAAGAAATATAATTGTTCGTTAAGCTTCAACAAGTATTTTATTAAGGAAAACAGTACAGTAGAGCATCTCCTAAATCAGCTATTACGAATAGCACGCAAATATTAAACATTCGACAAACATCTACATTCATAATTACAATAAAATTACAATTGATAACACATCAGTACAAATAATATATAATTTAAAATGTAATATTAAGTTAAATACAATAGTCTTATAAGTATATTATGTCACTCATGGTACTCGTTGAACTTTTTAAATTGATTTGAGTGGCAGTTCCTTCATATGCTGCGGTAGTTTATTATAAATTGTTTTCCACATGCAGTAACAGTTTTTTAGGAAACGTGTGGTGTTTGGTACTTCATTAAGGACTAGGTCATTAGGGTACCTAGTGTTAGGACGGATATCTTCGTTGCGTTGGATACATTTTCATAATCTTGTTTTGGTAGTAAGTAGGGTGAGTGTGCCCGTGCGGTGGGTTAACATCGGGTTCAGTAAATTTCAAAATTTATAAACAAATTATTTAATATTTTGAAGAAAAAAAAAATACCTATGTTGAAACCATGATAATTCGATTCTGCTCTCGATTCTAAACAAACTTTTTTCTAGTTTTGCGTTAATTATTAACACGTTGTATATGATGTAAATTTGGAAGACCACAGCTTTTGACACATTACCAATACTGGTTTATTCATCATAATAATATCTGTTGCATTTAGACTCGAACCCGTCGTGATATTATGTCGCTACTGTTACCCCACTCACAGCGACCAATTCAAACTAATAATCGTTTTCCTAAAGAAATTTTGTTGGTGATTGACGGACGTAAAATCGTAAAACGAAAGGGACTCGTGTCATGGAAATTCCTACTCCCACTCGACTCAAACATTGTAACGTTTCATATCGATTCAACAAGTGGAAATATGCTGTAAGATCTAAGTTTCACGGTGCATTCACATTGAATGGCATAAAGTTTATACAAACTCGTTTTAAGTAATAGGATTATTTGCTGCTCAATAAGGCTTTATTATAAAATGTCTGTCGTATTTTGTTTAGAGTTAACTCGGTTGACATAAAGCATATTCGAAAATCAGATTCTATTCATAAAAGTTAAGTGAATATAACGGCTTCTTACCTCACAATAAATATGAATTACTGTTTTGTATAAATTGTTCATACTTTTTTGTGTAACTTTGCAAATTCTTTAAGACACGAATAAAATACATGAATAGATAAGGTATTTATTTTGTAAATAAATCCTTTATTAATCATTTAGATAAATATTAAACTAGGTATTTCAGACCATCAAACTGAACAACTTTTACTCTGGAGCCGGTGGCACCCTTCTCAGTTTAAAGTATGTAAGAAAAAGTATAATTAACATTGAAACCACATACTATACCCATTAAACTGAACAACATTCACTATGGGAGCAAACCTATCAGAACAAAAAAAACAATCTGCTGTCCCATACCATACTAAACTGCAATACCTGCTCGATTCAAACGTATGGGAACGCAGATTTTTTTTGTTCTGGCAGCTTTGCTCCCCTTGTAAAAGTTGTTCAGTTTGATAAGTAGAGTATGTGGTTTAAAGGTTAATGATTATTTTCCTTACACGCTGTATAACGCATTTACGCTTACCCTGTATATCATGTTTAATTAAAATCCTTACCGTGTTCGTGATGATTTGCTTTACCGATTCTCAGAAACAAAAGTAGATGAATTACAGTTTTATTTCAGCCCTGCCAGTGTGTAGGGATCACAACACGCGTCCCGTACACACGGGGCGGCGTATTACAAACATCAGATATTTCGAAATCGAAAATGTCTTCCTAGAACAAGCCTGGATTTATGGCATTGCTCGCAACAGCAATAAGAGCTTGTACGACAGTTATCGGAGCATTGAGACTCGAACTGTACTTAGTATTGTTGGCTTATTTGAGATTTATGTTAGTTTGATGTTGAACTAAGCATTGGAGTAAGACTGTGAATGTCAGAACTGAAAGTTTTATTTTCGTTGGGAACAGGCTTGAATTTGGAGGCATATTCTAAACTTAAATGCGTTCCATACGACTTAAGGGAAAATAATTCGTAGCGCACTCCATATGAACGAAGTTTTACAATCTAGAAACTAATGTCTATGTTTGTATGATTGTCAGATTTTCGTTAAAATGTATAGTTTTAAAGTTACAGTTCCTCGAAAATTTCCATTCAAATCTTAAATTAATCCTACAATAAAACTGTATAGTTTAACGAAAATCTGAATTCATATAAACATAGAGATTAGATTCTAGATTCTTTCTGAAAAATTTCATTGACTTTAATTGAATAGTATGGAAAATATCACCAGACTTCGTTTGTATGCAGCGCGCATTTGCGCTGTTGGGTGTTCTGATAATCAAACTGAGCAACTTTTACTATGGATCCAACATTGAAACCGGGAAAAGAAAAAAATAGCTGTTTCATAAATTTTAGGTGGAGTGACATTCTCTATGGAACAATCAATATTTTTTTCACGGTTTGGAAGTTGGATCCATAGTGACGTTGTTCTGTTTGATGGTCTGAAGCACCCCACAAAATATGTAACTTGTTTAATTTTACATCCTGTATACAACGAATATGCAATATGATTCATACAATGTTACAGTGTCCGTAACTAGATGTCAACTTTTTGCTTCGAGGCCAATCGTGTAACAAGCTTGATGTTTCGCGTCTTCCAAGAAATGTATTACAATATTTAAACCGCAAATCGTTTTGAATGAAATATGAGTAATATTTTGATGTGATACTAAGATAATGAGATCGGAAATACCACAGGTATCGTTTTTTATAGGATGTTTTATTTGGATTAGTAATAAGCAAAATTGATACGTCATTATCGTACAAGAAATTAGATAATCCGTCCCGAATAATGGGCATCATCATCATATCATCCGATGGACGTCCACTGCTGGACATAGACCTCCCCCAAGGATCGCCATAACGACCGGTCCTGTGCTGCCCTCATCCAACGGGTTCCCGCCGCCTTCACCAGGTCGTCGGTCCACCGTGTGGGGGCCTACCCACGCTGCGATTTCCGGTACGAAGTTGAGTGGCGACCGCCACTCGAGAACTTTTCGGTCCCATCGGCCATCGGTTCTGCGAGCAATGTGCCCCGCCCACTGCCACTTCAGTTTAGCAATTCTTTGGGCTATGTCAGTTACTCTGGTTCTTCAAAAGGCTGAAAGTCACCCAAAGGGCAATGGAGAGGGCTATGCTCGGAGTTTCCCTGCGAGATCGAATCAGAAATGAAGAGATCCGCAGAAGAACCAGAGTAACTGACATAGCCCAACGAATTGTTAAACTGAAATGCATATAAAGTTATTTAAATAAAAATATGTTGTACAGTATCACACAGATCGATTGCCAATCATAACAGAGTGGTAATTTATAGGTTAAGTCCTATTATACTATTTTTTTAAATCTTAGTCGCTTTTAACTTTTCGTCGATGACCGTCATTGTTGCAACCGTAATGCTTTCAGCGTCAATGCATCAAAACATTAGCAAAAGTTACATTAATTTAAGTTTAAAATATCAGTTTAAAATGAATCCAGCCTAAATATAAGGTCCTTCTTAATATATGCTGACACTTTTTTAAGGGAATGATTAGACCGTCAAGCTGAACAACTTTCTTTATGGCAAAAAATCTGCTTTTCTATACAAAACTGCCAATCTACTCGAGCCAAATTTATGGGACAGCCGATTTTTTTTCGCTATTTCGATATTGGTCTCATAGAGAAAGTTGTTTAGTTTGATGGTCTGATCATCCCCTTAAAAAGTGTCAGCACATTAAGAAGGACCCTGTTTATTGGTTTGAATATGATTTTTTCCGATATAATTTTTCAAGAAACGCGCAATCACCAAAACGTTATTTTGAAACAATCAATGATTAGGATTAAAAACCCTAATTTACGTCAAAAATATTCAAGTCCATAAAAACGTAACATTTAATTACTCATATTACAAGCAAATTAAGTTGAATTTCCAAACGAATCAAGCCAACGTTTAATTGTTTTCATTGTCTTTCACACAGTTGGTGGGCATTAGAACTTTTTAATAACATAGTGCGTGAGCGCTCTGTGTTATTATTTTATCAAGTGAGATCCGAGGACGGTAAGTGTGATACTATTATGTCAGATTGTTAATAATTAAAGTATTTTAAGGCCGTCACGTACGTTCGAGTATTGCTGTAACGACGTAGGCTGTAATTTAGAAACAGTGACAGGTTTCGTTCGCCTTAAGGTAGAAGCAAATTGTGAAGTAATTTTTCGTAATATCAAGTTTTATTTACAAATTAGTTCTTAAAGTTCTCAGAATAATACGGAATTATTATTATGTAGCCAAGAAAATATAATTGCTAGACCACCAACATAAAATTGTTTATAGTTATTTATAGTTAGTTTGATTTCGCTCATTTTGTTTACCTAATCGGGTGATCACAATCTTATGTGTTATGTTCTGCTACTAATATTTATATTGTGTATCATCTAGGAAAGTAGGATAGAACTTAGTATGTTTTGAAAATACTTTTTGGATTTTTTGAAAACAAGTAGCTGATAGGTAATGGTGTAGTATATTTTTAGAACCGGCTCATGAAGCCCTTTCATTTGATACCCCACACGACATGTCGCAGAAATTTTTTTTTAATCTCCTACAAAAATAGATGACATCATAACTCCCCACTCCACCAATTTAGAAAGCGACACCGTCATTTTTCCTACTCTGGAAACTCTACTGATTGCAACGATACCACATGTCGGTATAAAACTATTCAGTCCTACGAACTTCTTTATTTGACGACTTTATTTAAATTGGCATCTCTTCTAGGAGGGTCGTCAGAGACTGAACTATAACTACCAGCAACCTTTAACAACAATAATCGTAATTAAGGCTACCTGTCAATACCTGTCAATATTCGATTACCAGAGAAATCCCTTCAAATATCATGGTCACTCTAAAGAAAAGATTTAATTAAAATACTTTATGTATGAAACAAAGTTACGCAATAAAATTTAGATAACAACAAACAAATAGACGGAAATAGATAAGACATTCGCAAAGATACAATCTGTCAACTTCAATACTGGACTTGATTATAATTTGGAACAAAAGTTCAATTTTATCTTTGTGATCGAAAACCTTGGCTTATTATTGGCTCATTAAAATAATATAGACCGTTCTACTGGCCTATTAGAAAGCAAGGTCTGATAAGTATAGTTTAGCATGGCTCGAGTGGAATTCGCTGTGATATATTAAAGTTGTTTAGATGATATATTATATATAGCGAGAAGCGTGTTATTTAAAGAGGTATTAAATAAGCAAATTCATTTTAATGCCATGCTCCTCCTCAATTTCTTTTTAAATTCAAATTCGTTGCTAAGACAGTTTAAATAGTTTTCCTAATCACTGGATTACATTCTTCTTATCGTGTGGGCAGAGCCCTGGTGTCAGAGTTTTTTCAGACCGCCTTACGGCATCTGACGTGGTTTTTATGTAACGACTGGATTACATTGTATATTGTTCAGTGTAAAGATAATATATTATATACGTAAGATAAGAATATGCCGAACCCAAAAATAATCGTTATCACTTCCTTGGTCTAACTACTGCCGAAACTATAATGTGATCAAAACCACACCAAATAGCTATCAAGAGTCAATTTCGATACTACTTTTGCGAGGAGTCAGTCTATTAAACTACTAGTGAATACTTTACAAAATCACAACAAAGTTCAAACTGAGCCACTATGTAACTGAAGCGATTAACATTGTGCGATTTAAATATAGTCTAGTCACAAAGACCTCATATAGGTTCCTTTTTAATATGCTGACACTTTTTTAAGTACGCCAACTAATGATTTCAATAAATAGCGAAGAAAAAATCAGTTCGTCCATGTCGTCCATACAAAACTGCAAACCTACTCGAGCAAAATGTATGGGACAGCTGAATTTTTTCTTCGCGATTACGATGTTGTTCCCATAGAGAAAGTTGTTCAGTTTCATGCTCTGATCATCCCCTTAAAATAGTGTCAGCATATTAAGATGGACCCTGTACACATTAAGAAAAAATTACTTAAATATAATGTTTTATACTTGTATATCTATCCTATTCATAGTAAAATTATATTGATTGATACGTCACTGAAAGTGACCAACTTACGTACGTACGATACGTTATCATTTCGCATCAGCTTGCTTTGTGCCAACGTTTTTCGCGACTACAAGATTCGATCGCACAAGTTTTCGAATAAAAAATTTTCGTAGCAACGTGCTTCACTACGACGACTTTCGATACTGCATAATGACCCCCATCATGCAGAGCAGAGTATACAACAAAACGCTTTATTTTAAACCTTGAGTCACAACGCGGCGGTAGCAGTGTGTGATCCAGATACAGTCAAGCCACAAAGAGACCCCGGCGACAAAGGCTTGGGAACTGGAGCGGTAACCGGTACAACACTCCGGCACACATTTGTCTTGCTGCAATTTCGCCTGATAATTCCCCTGTAGCTCAATTAAATGTAATGTGACAAAGTTTTTAAATGTCCGTGACAATTTTTATAATTGGGCCCGTAAGGACTGGTGCAGCAGGTTAAGTTAAATGTGTTGGAAAATGGAGATAATTATGAGTTTTTTTTTTAATTATTTAACAACCATGAAACAAAGAAATGTGTAAGAATCACTGTATGGTTACCACTCAAAGCAATTATTAAAATATGTAGTTGCAATCATATACAGGGTGTAAAATTATATACGTTACATAACTTAAACGGAGTTTCTCAAGACAATAAACTGAAAAAAAATCGAAAGGAATATGGAACCAACATTCAAATCGCGAAAAAAAAAATCAACTTTCCCATAGGTAAGAAACATTTAACACAAAAACATTTAGGTCGTTTGGGTTGATGGTTTCTATGAAACAGCTGTTTTTATTTCTCGCGATTTCAATGTTGGTTCATAGTTCATACAAACAAATAATTTAATATTTTGAAAAAAATTAACCTACGTTGAAACCTAGATAGTTCGATTCTGCTGTCAATTCTACAATAACTATTTTCTAGTTTTGCGTTTATTCATTAACACGTTGTATATGGGACTCAATAATAGTTAAACCGTTCTCTCTGTCTCTGTAGGACACCACTGCAGGGCAAAAGCATCCTCTCACAAGCAAGGGTGAGTGGGAGTGGGCCATAGTCTACAACATGGGCCCATTGCAGGTTGGTGGAGGGAAGTTATTAGTCAACTTGGTATCAGAGACTTCTCAAGACGCCTTAGGCTTCTAACATGGTTCAACGAATAGTTATTCCGCCATCTGATGGGACTATCCGAGACCAACTGCATGACGTGTGTTCTGAGACACGGAGATGCTAGAGATGAAATCGGTCACCCATCCAAAAACTGACCGGACCAGACGTTGCTTAACTTCGATGATAGTTTCCAACACAGAAGTTTTACCGCGCTATCAACCGCCTTTGATACTTAAGACATAGGATTATCATCATCATATCAGCCGATAGACGTCCACTGCTCCCTCAAGGACCGCCCCAACGACCGGTCCTACGTTGCCATCATCTAACAGGCTCCCGCCGCCTTCCGCTTTCACCAGGTCGTCGGTTCACCTTCTGGTAGGCCTACCCACGCTGCACTTTCCTGTACGTGATGCTAGTCGTAAACTCATTAGCTCCATCGGCCATCGGTTCTGTGAGCAATATGTTCCGCCCATTACCATGTCCTATGTCGGCTACTCTGGTTCTCCTGCGAATCTCTTAGTTTCTGATTCGACCTCACAGGGAAACTCCGAGCATGGCCCTCTCCATTTGATTGCCAAGTCACAGCATAGAATAATGTTCTGTGAGTCATAGGATACTAAGCAATAAATGATTATGATTACTTATCCCAAAAGTTAAACGGATTCCATACCAGCAAAATCTATTCATAATATAAGTACACATCGCAAATACTAATGTTCTAAGAGTTGGTGACAAGACAGGTATTCCTTGCGAAGGTTTTAGTTAAGTGCAATTCATAACTCATCCACTAAGATAGCAAACTTAATTCCTATTTAAGTATTACTGTAACTTACGTGTGGGCTGTAACTATTCACTTGTCGTTCATTAAATGCAAAATACGCATTACGTATGTAAATGCAATGACACTAATTGGGTTTGCATAAAACGACTCAATCAACTAGTTTTGTGTAGGTAGACATGTTATTATTTCATCAGCTTGAAGGTGGTTTCAGTCCATACAAACGTTTGACGCACAATACGCGTAGACGGAATTAATAAAAGTAATATTTTATATATGGAAAAATAGTTTAGAAAATCTAGTTGCCGCGTCACAAATAACATTTGCAATTTATAATATAATAACGAAGATATAAAGCTTTTAAAATTTTTTTATGAAAAATTTCAAAGCTTTATATCTTCGTAATCTATCTATATCTATATACTATTATATATATCTATATACTATTATAAAACTGTAACAGGAAATTTGTCTGTACATTGAAGATATTAACAAAAAAAAGTTACGGTATGGTTTTTAGGTGTCCCTGATTCCATTTGACCAATTTTTGGATTTTTGTCTGTCTGTTTGTTTGTTTGTTTGTTTTAACGAGTATCACGCGAAAACTACTGAACCGATTTTGATGAAACTTTTTTTGTTTGATAGCTTATGATCTGACTTAAAATCTGGTATATAATTTGTGCGGACGAAGTCGCGGGTTAACGCTCGTTATTTTATAAATTTCAAATGTTTTTTGTGACGCGGCCTCTTGATTTTCCAAACTATTTTTCCACATATACAAAGTTACTTATATTAATACTGTCTACGCGTATTGTTCGTCAAAGTTTTGTATAAAATTGACCCCACTGCAACCGCCTTAAGAAGCTTATGAACTGTTAACAACGGAAGAAGCTGTTATGGACTTTATGTCAAAATAGTTTTGGTCGAAATTGCAGTGGAGTAAAGTTGTTTATTTGATGATTTTATAAAATACTAGGGTTAGCCCGCGACTTCGTTCGCACAAATTATATACCAGATTTTAATTCAGATAATAAGCTTTCAAATAATAAAAGTTTCATAAAAATCGGTTCAGTAGTTTTTGCGTGATCCTCCATCAAACAAACAAACTAACACAAACAAAAAGACAGACATAAAATTGGTGATATGGAATCAGGGACACCTAAAAACCAAATCGTTTTTTTTTATAATATCTTTAATGTATGTACAGACACACTTTCTATTACAGTTTTATAATAATTTAGATTCAAGAATAATCAAATCAAATATAAACATAAACATAATTTATTTAACAAAAATCATTGTTACAAGTTCGAGTTAGAACCCTAACTCCCAATTTACTACAGATGATAATTTAGTGCCTGTTGCAAATCGTATTCAACCAAATTAGTCATATTTAGACAAAATTACAGTGGATGTGTAAAAGTTAATCTATTTTAACATTATTTCATTAACTTAAATGTCTTTCGAGAATTAATGTCATGCGATAAATATAATCCATGCTGACATGAGAAGAAGTATTAGGAAGGAACTTGAACGTATTTAATAGCATTTCACATATTTAAAATTCTGATCACTCTCGATTTTCGTTACAATGATTTTTTGTAAGACTACAGTAAGTAGGTAATAGCTAGGCGAATACATTACGTATTACGAACAGACATAATGTATTCGCCCTGATTATTTTTGGTTCTGTAGTTAACTATTCGTAAGCGAAAAGACCAAAATATTTTCAAAACTAAATACCCACTAGAAAATATCTCACTCCACGGGAAGGTCGCAGTAATTCTCCGAGCGATAAATTTATGAAATCTTTAACAGGGATATTGGAATTTGCGGTTCGATTTATGCGAAGCAAGCATGTCGAGAATCGTAACGAAGCTTCGTGCACCGAAATGCAATTTTTTCATTCAATAATTCTATTAGAATGGAAGGTCGTCTTTGATTTATGAGTATAATTTGTCAACCAACTTAAAGTGACGGATATACAATGATTGACTGAGGCTCATGGCTGAATGATTATGGTAATTGTTCTGTTTTCATCCTACGAAGTCTCATTCAATGGAATATTCGAAATATGGAACAATTGTGTCTGTAATTTGAGATAAATTATGATTGTGACTGCGTATGGGCACAATTTGGACGTGTCTATGTTCACCATTAAACTGGTGTGGGATTTTGAATTAGGACGATGAGAAATGTTTGCCATAAATTTACTATGGCAAACATTTCTCAAAATTAAGACAAATTATACAAAGATGTTATAGCAGTACTATCCAACGAAAGGTAAAACGTAAAAACCTATCTAAGTAAGTGCTAAAAACTATTTCCACTAGGATCCATGTCATCCATGCTATCAATTATCACACGCTAACGCTACCAACTTATAATTATATTAATGATATTATCATTAAGTAATTAAATCAATAGAATTATAATATCTTCACATAATAAGCTGCTTTATAACACAAAGGTATGTTATCAATATACATTGTAGCTACAAGCCGATTAATAGCCATTAATCTAATTGAAATCTGTGCTCTTCACCAACCGAGCTTAGAATCAAATCTGCTAATGTTAACCCAAAGTATGTAGTAATAGATACTCTTTCTTATACTTTGCCCAAAGGTAAATCTCGCCTTTAAACAAAATGAAAAATCAATATCAAAACTACGCTGTTCTGAAAATTACAAAGTTTTATTTCACTAAATTAGAAACTTCATTCACCACATTCGCGATACATACCGTGCATGTTAGTTTGTAAACGTACCGTGTCACAAAGGTGCAGTCTGGTGCAATTAAAACTTTAGAACAGTTTGTTTATGAGTGCACCTTTCGGCCAAATTTGACAAGTTGTCCAACTTCGGCCGAGTTCCGCCAAGTTTGTCTGTTGAACAATAGAGCTGGGGTTCGACCCTGGGGATCGTGGCCCGATATTGTAGGAAAGTTTGCAAAATGTTACGTCATATTTTCTACGGTATTAAGTTGGGTTCTTAAATTTATTATTTAGGAATTAGTATGTTGCAGCAATATAGAGCCGTTCGTTGTAGATAAAACTTAACAATATTTAAATAATATGAATATTTTTAGAAGTTTCTCTTTAATTGTATGTAAGTAGGTAGAGTACGCTGTAAGGTTGGATGAGAGAAAAATCTATTGCAGAAATATTCGGGAACCTTCGACGTTGTCTTTAGAAAGACCGTATGTAAAATATATGTATAAAAGTGAGGTGGGTCACTATACACCTCAGTTATCTACAGAACCGATCAGGACAGATCCTTCCTTTTTCAGATGGAGAAACCTCCAGCTGAAAAAGGAATGTCTATCGTCAGGCTGGGTGTGTTACGACAGTTGTCAATTTGAATTTTTTTCTATACAGGGTAAAGGACAATGGGCAAAAATGTATGAAATGTGGTACCCGCCCCAATAGACATAATATATATCAGATTTTAAAGGTTACTTTATGTACATCAATGTGTACTAGGACGCTTGTCATCATTCGCTGTGGGAACGGAGCTATTCGTGATGATTCTTTAATTATTTTTTTTGGTTTTTCGACATTATTAGGCAATTATTTTTTTAATGTCATTATTACAATTATATATACATATTATATACATAATATGCTTATTATATATTATTTTTTTAATGTATTTTATTTAATATATTAAAAATAATATGTTAAATGTGGAGATTTTTTAAATGGCGTTTAGATTTATATAAGAACGTTTATTAAAATGTAATGCTGTAAATCTTCCTAAAATAAATAAATAAATAAATGTACTATAATATTACACTAATTGCTACGAACTATTAATTAAACTACTATTTTTTTGTAAACTTATGTAATTAACCATGTAACGTCTATTGTCTGTTTTTACCAAATAAATAAAATAGAACTGCATATATTCTTAAAATAATTCCTATTATATTTATTACATTGACGACAACCGACGGTTATAAGAAGAGGAATGTGAGCGCGCGGCTATATCCCAGCTAGGAGTGGTGGGGAGCGATGCGCTTTGGCAGTTTAGCGCGTCATCGGATCGGCTCCTTCACTCCAGTCGTTCAATCGTACCGTACGAAAGACGACGTCCCGCTGCTGTTCATCAGAATACGTTCTCATCTCGCTTTTATCACCGACCCCTGCACCTCTTTTTGGACATTTTCTACCTGCTTTAAACGTTGACCTCGGCTTGTGAAGTGTTTTTGTGAATTTCGTTACCGATTTGGACTGTTGCAATGGAACAACATAGCAATTGTGTGGTGTGCCGGCGAGGCCTACATAATGCAAGATACCAGCGACATGTTTTGACCGATGACCTCCCAAGGACACGACCAGCGTTTGCGGCGTACATACAAGAACATGCTGAATTGGAGGTTAGTACCCACTTCGTTATACTATTTAAATGTGTCACAGGTATTCTCCTTATTACGAAATTGTTAGCAGTGTTAGAAAATGACGCTCTTTTGAAAAGCGTGTGATTGTCATACCGCATTAACAACGAACGCCATAACATATCTTCTCTTAGCTTCACTTTTTCATGTTAGAAAATAGCGCTCTTTTGAAAAGCGTATGATTGTCAACTGTCATGCAGCTTGAATGTAATTGGTCTTAAACTACAAACGCCATACCATATCTTCTCTAAGCTTTACTTTTTCAATGTTTCTAAGCTACGTTTAGCAACATTAAATAACGGATTACAATAAGACTCATGAACATTTCACTGGATAAACACGTATTAACTATTAAGTTTTGGAAGTATGTTCTAGAGTGTTATCAAAAACGTTTCCTAATATAGTGTATGGATAGGGCAATCCGCCTGCGTACGAAACTCCAACCTCGTTTTATCAGTTCACGGAATTCAGGTGTTCTGTCCGTACCAGTAGTGATTCACTAAATAACAAAACATTTTGGCATTTATTGTGCACGTGGACAGTAAAACAAATGAAGGACGGAAATATGCGCCGACCGATGCGTGAACCGGTTCTGATAAGCACTAGAAGGGTCAACATTTTCTACCTGCTTACATTATTGTTTCGAATTATTACGATTATGTGGCATCGTTCTATACTATTATCTCGCTGGAAACTCGGTCATAAATCATCGGAGTATGCACCGAGTAAATAATCCTACTATAGATACCTACTGACCGGACCGAATTAGGTTTTTATGACAAAACGTTATCAAGCCAGAGTAAATAAAAAAACATCTACATCGTATTTTACCCTTTTCAGGTGGCGTTCAACAATACTCGATGTGTCTGTCATTGATGTTGGCAGAGAATTGAGAACGCTGTTAGACACAATGACGACGTGGTACCTGCTATACCAGAAGCAGAACCAAATGCCCAGGAACTTCAGGTTCCAGACTACGTTCGAGCCCCAAACACACCAAGGCATTGTATATTCAACGATTGCCGAAACCCAACCCGTAATCGCATACCTGAGACTATCAAACTTAATATGTTTTGTGAACATAAGTTATATATTCCTGAGGGCGCTAGAGTGTGCAGCCAACACCTTGAGAGCAACATCTGGGATGAACTGCCTCAATCTTGCAATGTCACTCATCATTTCAATGCACAACAATTTACAGACGTCTGTGACATGATGAGAAGGGCTTTAGAACGTGGACCTAGGCTCGACTTTAACACAAGAGGTTCATTGAGCAATGAAGAAATGCATTTTTGGACCGGACGTAATGGCGAACAGTTCGATGCCATACTGGATCAGGTGCCTTCTCTAAGTGAGAGATGCAAGGAACCAAGAACTGCATTAGGTATATACCTTACAAAACTACGTACCGGAGATTCCGATGAGAGATTGGCAACATTATTTAATGTGTCTCGAAGAAAACTGGAGCGTTTATTAGCTATTGTGCGTGAATGCCTAGCTAATGAATATGTAATATTACATTTGGGACTGGACCACATCAATAGAAATGAGGTATTAGAAAGAAACCTCACAATTCCTAAAGCTTTGTTTGGTAACGAAGAAAATGATAAAGTGATACTAATATATGATGGCACTTATATTTACATAAACAAAAGCTCGAACTTTTTATTTCAAAGACAATCATACAGTTTGCACAAATTCCAAAATCTTTTAAAACCTTTTTTGATAGTATGCACTGATGGATACATTCTTGACGTACTGGGTCCATACGCTGCAACAAAGACTGATGCAAATATAATGAGTGATATAATGAACAATGGAGAGAATCCTTTACATTTCTTCCTGCAAGCAAACGATGTGTTTATATTGGACCGAGGATTCAGAGATACTTTGAACGATATTGAAGCATGTGGCTATGAATCATACATGCCTCCAACAAAAGATAGAAACGAGACACAGCTGACTACTGAGCAGGCCAATGAAGCTAGATCGGTGACGATATGTCGATGGGTTGTGGAAGTAGTGAATGGAAAGTTCAAGCGAGATTTTAAGCTCTTACGGCAAAAATATTTCAATAGAGCTCTTCCACACATGTTCACTGATTTTAAAATCGCCGCTGCTATTATAAATCATTTTCACGAACCCATCGCCGATAGTCATAATGTAGAATCCTATTTAAATATCATCCGAAACAAAATGGATTCCCCAAACCTTCTGCACAATTATGTAGAGAGGAAAAGATTAAACAACAGAAGAGCAGATTTTCTAAGAATAGAAGCAAATAATGTTCAGAATTTCCCACATCTAACAGAAGAGCATGTCATTTTGCTTTCTTTAGGTACATACCAATTAAAGCTTGCGAGATCATATTGCAGTGAGCATTTAAGGAATGGCTTATATTCAATCGAAATATACAGAGAAAACGCTCTGGAAGACTTGCCAGACTACGGCATTAACGAAGATGTTTGGCTGTTACGTGGGCGCGTACAGTCACGCCACAGGAGATCGACAACGTACTATTGTTATGTTTTAGTAAAAAACAATAACACAAATAATGACAACGATATCGTGCAACATTATTGTACTTGCCTCACTGGACGACGTACAATGGGCACTTGTGCTCATATTATTTCAATTATCTGGTATCTTGGATATGCGAGACATGAAGGTTTTACTGCCCCTGCATCATTTCTAAATGATGTAATTGTAGATGGTCTTGAATGAAAATAAATGTCATTTCGAATTAAATCTTTAGTTATTTTTTATTTTCAATAATATTACTCGAACATAGTACTGCAACGTATTATTTAGTGTACCACAACAACACGATAATACAATGTTGGTATACCACATAATTAATATATATTACTAGTGGACCCGTGCGGCTTCGCCCGCTGCCCAACTCCCTTTATAATATGTAGCCTATATTCCAAGTTTCATCGAAATCGGTCCAGCCGTTTTCGAGTTATAAGTGTTCGAACCAACCCGGCTGTTTTATATATATATATAAATATATTGATTTTTTATTTTCAATAGTATTACTCGAGCATAGTATTGAGCATAGTATTGCAACGTATTATTTAGAGTACCACAACAACACAATAATACAATGTTAGTATACCACATAATTAATATATATTACTAGTGGACCCGTGCGGCTTCGCCCGCTACCCAGCTCTCTTTATAATATGTAGCCTATATGTTAATCCAGGTAATGAACTATCTATATTCCAAGTTTCATTGAAATCGGTTCAGCCGTTTTCGAGTTATAAGTGTTCGAACCAACCCGGCTGTTTTATATATATAATAGATTGTTATTAACTATTATTATATATTTTTTATTGTTATCATATTGTTTTATTATTATTATATAACATTCTGGCATAAAAGTATTTTATTACAAATATAAATAGCAATAATAGACACCATGTGCCATTTTAATTAATTTTTTTTTCTATAAAACTTGTCATTTTCATATTGGTATATCTCCGAACTCACAATGATTTGGATCAAGCGGTCTTATTAAACATTGGTGGTCATAAAAAGACCCATCGAACGTAACTACAGTCATTGCTATTGGAGCGGGTACCAAAATGCCCATTCTCCTTTTATATCACTGCATATATCTTCAGCATGTATACTACTCATCAAACTGAACAACTTTTACTACATCGTGCCAACATCGAAATCGCGAAAAAAACAGCTGTCCCATACATTTAAGTCGAATAGTTACTGCAGTTTTGTATGGGACTGTTGTTTTTTTCGCGATTTTGAAGTTGGCTCCATAGTGAAAGTTGTTCAGTTTGATGATTAGAATACATGCTGAAGTTATCCGCAGTGATATACAATTTACCCTGTATAATCAGCGATAAACCTAGATGTTAGTGCGATTTAGTCAAACCCTTCTAATTTAATTAACTGAATCTTGGGAAGAACGTGTACCTGTGTGTAAATTCATCTTTTTCTAAAACAGTCTGCTTTCTGTAAGACAAGAAATTTTCGTGGCCTTCTGGTTATTTTTAAAAAGAGTAATAAAACATTTAGGTAGTCTACTTTACCCAACATACCTCCCTGTGGCATTATAAAACCCAATCTGGGACACATCGTTTTGAAAGTACTACCTACCCGCAACGAATTTGTAATAAAAGACCTTCGCGTGCTTTCATGAATAATAAAAGCTGCAGAATTAATTTTACCTGTGGAATGATAAACCTAGATTTAGTGAACTCTCATGAAATGTGATGTACAGTCAGCAGCAATACGTAGAACAAAAGTGTATACAACTTATTGCTGCTGACTGTACCTACCTGTAGTCGTATGGATAACACTATGAAGAGTCGCGTTGTAGGTCTGCTATTGGGTAGTCGTGTCGGTCGTCGGTTGCAGGGGCAACCGGGGAGGGCCCCGGCCTACAACGAAGCTCCAGTGGTGGCTCAAGATAGTGTTCTAAAATACCTATATAACCGTACAACGTCAAGCACTTTTGCTACTGAAACTAGACATAGGCAAAATCATCAATACCAAGATGGACGCCATATTTAAAAAATAGATTAGAATAGAATATTCGAATATTGAAAGAAAATGACAACTACTCATATTACTTTTGTATTGTGTTTGTATAAATGTTAGAAAAAGAATTAAATTTTAACTGAGGGTACTGATTGCGCATATCCAAGGAATTTTCTCAGAAACGGTTTTTAAAATTTATTGAAAATATTAATCCAACCTACCGCCATTTTGTACCCTTATGTTCTTTTATTATTATTTTTTTTTTTGCTATATGTTTTTGATGTGCAAATAAAGAATATTTATGTTATGTTATCCAATTTACTTTTGTATACTTTTCAAACTAAGCTATTCTATAATCAGTTTTTTCAATGACCTTGAACTCTTTAAGAGTTATTTTTGAGCTTGAATTTGGTAAAAAAAACCTGCCTCAAAGTAATTTTTTTTTTAAAAACGTTCAGCTTACTATTTCCAAACACGTCTTTGGAATTGAATTTGAGAAGATCCGTTATCTAGCACTTGATATTTAGTTTGTCAGTCACATCTCTCTTTTTGTAAATTTAATTAGAGAAAAAAGATCTTGAATCTCAATTCATTTCGTAAGTGTGTTACAGGTAAACTAACATAAAAATAATGTATAAGCATACCATACACAAACTCACGATCATAGTTAAATAAATAATAAATATCGCTCACAGGCACATACATTACGTTCCCTTTGGGGATGGTCAGAAACACAGCTACAACTGCCAAAGTTATTGTGGTTGTATTATATTGGATCTACTGTTATTATTTGAAAGAGATGATCAGACCATCAAACTAAACATCTTTCTCTATAGGAACCACAGAACATTATAATCGAGGGGTTAGAAATACAAAGTAGCGCTTTTGCTTGGGAGACGGCTGTCGCCACTTGTCTTCCCGCTCACGCTGCTACAACTACTCATGCCCTTTCGTTACCACGCCGCGCGCCTTACGGTGTTATGCAAATCATTGCATAACCAGTGGCGACGCGTTCCACGCCTACTTTGCACTTCTAACCCCTCTTATAATGTTCTGTGATGGGAACAAAAATCAACTGTCCCATAGATTCGGGTCGAGTTACGTTTGCAGCGATTTCCATGTTGGTCCCATAGAGAAAGATGTTTAGTTTGATGGTTTGAGCATTGCCTTTAAATATGTTTAAACAAATTTTGCTAGACCTTATAAAATACAGCTATAATTCCGTTGAGGTATACAACAATTATTGTACCCTTATACCCCTTTTGCTTCAACGTAGTTGAGTAAAAGTGCCCTATGGTATTGGTTTCAAAGTTTTGAAACATTGTCTCATATATTGTCTGCACTCGCGCCAGGCATGTCGTTTAGTCTGGGAATTTATACCACCTGGTCAAGAATTTTGAATTTGGAATAGTAAATTGTTAACCATGGGATGAAAGTCGCCCATTTCTCACGAGATGTTTGGCGCCCCGAACGAATGTGAGGGGCGACCATAATTCGAGTGTGAAATGGGGGACTTTCACCGGAGTTAAACATTCAGCTTTTCATTTCGAATACGAGGAAAGTAAACAAAAGCCAGATATAATATGCAAAATCAATTTCTGAATTAATTTTAGACGTAGGTACGTATCAAAACGTTTGAAAAAATTTGAAATCACTCGGGGTGCCAATGCTAAAGAGAAAAGGCATACGAAGATATGTATCTAAGTTAGAGTGAGACAGAGAGACTTCCCGAGTGATTTTACACGTTTTAAAACGGATCCCTACGATATAATTTTGCAACATCTCGCTTTAAGCCTTTTTTTCTATTTCGCGCTTTTTTAGCTGCTTTCGTAACAGTACCTACCTACTAAGAGGGATTTTAACATTGATTATACTTACAGGGTGTAAAATTGTATGCATTACACACTTAAGGGGAGCTTCAGACCATCAAACTGAACAACTTTTATTAAGGAACCAAAATTGAGATCGCAAAAAAAAATTCTGCTAAGTATTCCATAAAATTTTCAATACCTAAGTATTGAACCTAAATGTCTGAAATAGCGGATTTTTTTCTCGATTTCACACTTGATCCTATAGTTTGTAGGCGATGTGATGCTTTACGCGCGTAAAGCGTTATTTAGGATAGGTTTTGAATAACTTCATACATTTAGTATGAAATGAAAAAGTGCAGCTAAAAGTGCTGCCAGGAAAAAGACTACGCTCAACAATCGCTTATACTGTGATATTGTCACTATTAAAAGTTATACGCGAGGCCAAAAGAATCCGTTTGAAAAAACGGTGTTTCGAATTATGTGTTTCACTTTCTGTTTAAAGTCTTTAAATACTCTCATTCATATTTTAAAAAAAACAACAGCTGCAACGAACAATTTTGGACGATTTGGCTGACTACTTAAATTCGGAACATGTGTTTTTGACCTCACTGTAATTTCGTACTTTGCGGTTTGTTTTTGTGTAGGTATATTCTTATTTTCGTAAACAAAGTTTAATATAAGCTGACTTGTTTAGATGAATGTTCCTTTCTTAGGACTAAGATATAATTATCTCTACGTCCCTTCTCTATTGTTTTAATCCATGTTTGTAGCTTAAATTGTAAATAATTATTTAAGTTTGAATCAAATCGTATATTTCTCACATCCTGTCAAAAGAAATATAAAGAACCAAGAATCTTTATTAACGGTATAGGTATTTACAATTACAACATTATGTACAACTTATGGCTAAAATTAAAAATAAAAACAAATAAAGTAGGCGAAGAAAAAATGAGCCACTATATCGAGCACGACTTCCGTTCGACTTACACTAAACAGAAGACGTGGTCGAGGCCACCGTCCTGCGGGAGGGTGCCCAGGACGCTGGCTGCGTTACCTCGTTGGATGGCAATGGATATTCGTTGCCCGAGGTACGCGCCAGCCCTTCGGTCACCGGACACCTCAATCAAGCGCGACGACAACTCTTTGAAGAGCTGTCGGGCGTCCGGCCCCCACAGCCCCACGGGTCTCTACACCGAATGGCGCAAGAATGTAGCCGTCACCCAGGGTGGCATATGTGCGCCGCTTGAGACCCTCTGCAGCAGCCGCCGCCGCGCCCGCTCTTAGAGAAGTGGCAGGGAGGTGTGAGGGCGCCACAGTGTCGACACACGTAGCGTCCCACACCAGGGGTCTGCCAAGAATCGTCAGGAACTGTAAAAATGATATATCGAATGATTTTTTTCCGTTTGGAAACATTCAGGGGTGGTTCAGACCATCAAACTGAACTTTTATTATGGAAGCAAACCTGAATTACTAAAGGCTACTCGACTCAAATGTATGAGACATAATTTTTTTTGTAGGGCTGAATCGGAAACCATTTCGAGATAATTGTCTCAAAAACAATACTTTGTATGTCAAAGATTTTAAAATGAAAAGATTACAGATATTTATAATAAAATAACGTCGTTTTTCGGACTGCTAACTCCTTGGTAAACTAAAAATCAACTAAAAATAACAGGCTATTGAGGCCCTATGGTAGGGCGAAACACCTTGGAGGTATCTTTTATTTTTCGACTAGATTTATACAATTTATCGAAACGAAAGTCATACCTCAGTATTTTTGTATAGTTGATGTAGTGAAATCATCAATTAAATATACGATTGGAATTACTTGACTGGATAGAAAATCGTCACAAAGATGACGTATTCGAGTTCGACCAGGAAAATAATTCCGCTCGTCAATCTTCGTTTGCGCAGAGCAGGAGTGCGATTTTTGAATCTCATTCGCTGAGCTCAGCAGTTGAAAATGTCAAAATGACTATGGAGATATGCATCTTTCTACTGCTGATTTGACATTCAAAAATCATACTCAAGGAGTTCGATTTTTGAAAGTTAAATCAGCAGTATGCGTATCTCCATACATTTTCAATTGCTGAGTTCAACGTATGAGATTCAAAAATCGCACTCCAGGACCGAGTCCCCGACAAAACCCGAAGTCATTATGTAATCAAAGGGTGCAAAGTCGGATAGCAGCGAAAAGGGCGCGAAAACAAATTACCCAATAGCGTAAACGGATTGAAGGTGGCACATCCTGATTGGTCAATATAATTTCGCGCGGTATTAAAATTTGTCGACTGCGCACGCGCAGTACCTGTACCTGCAGGTACATCCATCGGTAAGACTTATAAACCTGGTACTACTGTATAGGTATGACGGGAGCCGGTGCGGACGAAGTCGCGGGCAAAAACTAGTTACGTAATAAACTTTTGAAATAATAAACAGAAAAAAAAGCTGACATTATAAGATTTATAAGACATTGATTGCTTACCAGATACAGATTAGCTTTTGATATAAATATGTATCGAAGGCCTTCAAATTCCAAAAATGCTTAGATGATTTTGATAAACACGTTCAATGAAACCGGCGCGGCGTGAGTACCCATCAGTTTGTATCGTTTTGTCGTAGGTAACCATAGACTTACCAACTGTCGATAGATTTCGTGCAAAATGGTTTAACCAAAATAATTTCGAATTTTATAACTTTTATACTGGGACTTGATAAAACATGCAATACACACTTAATAACTTCATAGATTTGTGAAATGAATGATAACCTATTTGATTAAAAAAGGAGTAAGTGCTGAAAAATGGAAGAGGATGACATATTGAGCCAACCCCAAATAATGGTAAATGGGCGGGAGAATGATGATGATGATGATACTGATACTTGTCATTAAGTAGGTAAGTACCTAAGTGACAAAATAGCGCTCGAGCTATTTTATTTTTCACTTGACTATTTTAATGGTTATTTAAGAGGATGACACCATCAAACTGAATAATTTTCTAAAGGGAATCAAAGTCGAAATCGCTAATAAATACAGCTGTCCCATTTTGGTCAAGACAGTAGATTTTTTCCCCTGATTTCGACTATCGTCCCATAGCGAAAGTTGTTCAGTTTGATGGTCTGTTCATCCCCTTTAAAACCGTCAGTATAAAAAAAGACCCCGTATAGAGAATTATTAGTAATATTGAGTTTTGACATTTAAAAATTATTATCTTACAACAATTTGTCCTAAATATAATTTGTTCGAATATTTTAGAAAGTATATTAATAACCTTTCTGAATTTAATACATACCCGTCCAATCTTAAGTTGTCTTAAAATTAAAATTTTATTGAATACGACGTTTCCCTTTCTACGCTGCGCCGCCATCGTTTATGAATTTGTACACAAATGCCAGTTGTGTCAAATAAGACGTGACAAATAAACTGGCACCTATAGTTCGATTAAATGGCCACCTTTCACTTTTAGCTTTTAAGGCTTGACGCATATTGAAAATAACATAAAAATCTGTCATAAAATTGCAAAACCGAAAGTTTCAGTGGCGTTATATTCCATTTGTGCCTTGGTAAAACATACATTAGGTACTCACTTAGTTCATTGATTTGCGAAATGAATGATTATTTTTTATGGATGCAAATCTCACAATAATAAATTTCGATGCCCCATTTTTTATTGCCCCAGATTTTAGAAGTTACTATGCCCCAGTCCAGACTTCAAACATGCTGACTTCCTATTATCTCCAAATCGTCTAATTTAACTACTTCTCTTACAAAATCAATTATAATTTTCATAACCCAGTTTTACGCTCAAAATGGTCAAACCAGTAATTTACATAAGCACAATACAAATTGACCTCAATAAATATTATAAATACATTTCACTACCCGTTTTGCCTTATTCTCTCACAAGGGCTAGCAATAAATAAAGATATTGTGTAACGCGACCGCATAATTTTGATAATAATTGATCAAAAGGCAATCTTTGGGCCCTGTGCATACTACAGGAATCGTATTTAAAAAGTTACAAACGTGCTGATTTAGGTATTTGGTAGACACAAACCTCGCTGGGCTGATAACATCTAAAAAAACAGTGTGACACCAACAGCAAAAATGGCATCGGTGAGGTAGAAAAGCTTTTTAGTGAAGATAATTTTCAGGATTTAAACCGATCTGCTCAAAGAGCTCTAGCTATTTATAGACTGGACTCTGCTTAGATGGTGAAGAGCCAGTCAAGTTAGGCCCGGAGATAAAAGCTTATACCTTGGCTCGGTTAACCAGAAAATAGTTTTAAGGTCATCCAGGGAAGCTTATATTGCTGGTTATGCAGCAATACACAGAACAGAGGACCCGGCTGCGCCTTAATAGAAGTATCATGCAGAAGGCCTCGCATGCCATCCCCGAGAAAATGATAAAAATCGAGATGTGCCTCCATCTTTATTATTTTACTTATGCCAGAAAGAGCGCGCATGACGTTTTTCTCGTTTAAACGCTTTGTCGCGGCTGGCATGTTAGCCGTGCTAGTGCAGCCAGCATGCCACTAATATGGGAGCTTCCCACATCTTTTCATACATTTCGTGCAACAAAAGGTTCTAAGTCAATATGACGAAGATTCAGTCATAAAACTTATATGAAGATAACGTTGATAAGTTTTTTTCTGGTCAAGGTACTTACTTAGTTACGAGTAGATTAATTGTGCTGATCATATTAGGAAGATCTTCATTGTTGCATTTTTAATCTCTTCCCATCATGACAAAAATGCCAATTCAAAATAATGTCAACGTTTGAACCAGTTTTTAAACCAGTGTTACAACTTTATTGCACCTTAAACAAAAGTAAACGTGATTTGATTTTGTAACATCAAGATCGATTGGTTTTATTGATTGAAAATATAGATCACAATTAGGCAATAATTAAGCAGGTGACATAACAAGTTACACAAACTCAAATGACATAAATAGTTACTATTGATAAATATCAGTGAGCCGTGTGGTTCCGGCTAGACTACCCCAATTCTTCCAGTGGGTGTTGTACGGAGTGACTAAGGGATTTTTTGGGACTTGCTACAGATGTCAGCACCCACAAGTTATAGCAAAGATGCCAACAGATGGCGATACCGTCGCTCTCGGAAATATTTAGCTCCATACATAGACAACGTTCACCGTTAATACGTAACCCGTAACCTAATACAAATAAGGTTCACAATCGAATGCAAGACATACATCGCGCAAGAGAAATAATCACAGAGATTCGATACATATGCAAGGTCCAACTAAGAACTGTTGGACCACGGCCGGTCCCAAGGCTTCACACATAGCCTGGTAGAAGATCTTCCCTTTTCAATGGAGGAACATTCTCAGTAGCACCTCCGTAGATTAAAGGTTTCTAATGCATAGTTTATGTGGGCGAAAGGCTTGACACCTCTTATTACTTGACACGTCATTCTATCCTGAAACTTAAGTTGCTAAATGTAAGCATTGCTACAATACAACTATATTCTCAAACAGAAAATTTGCATGTTGTAGCAATCATATGCTCGCAAATGGTGAAGGAAAATACCGTGAGATTACCTGCATACACTAAAGGATAAATTCTGATGCGTATGAGAAGTCTACTAATCTGCATTGGGCACGCGTTGAGGACTGACGCTCATACACCCTCCTTGGTAGTCCCATGCCCTGGCTGTGGAACGAATACAATAGGTGTTACAAAAATACAAAAAAAAAAAATTTAAGTGGGTGGTTAAGATCATCAAACTGAACAACTTTCACTATGGGGCCAATATTGAAATAGCGAAAAAAAAAACGGATGTTCCATCATCATCATCATCATATCAGCCGATAGACGTCCACTGCTGGACATAGGCCTCCCCCAAAATGGGGAGATTTGCCATAATCGCCATGATGCGATGCGTTTGCGATGTTCCATACTAAAATGTATGTAACAAAAGATTTTTTTTTCGCGATTTCGATGTTGGTCCCGTAGTGAAAGTTGTTCAGTTTGATGGTCTCAACAACCCCCTTAAAAGTTTTTAAATGTAAATTTTTTACTTTTGTAACAATCTGTTTAGGCTAATGACGATTTATTCAGGTTGTAAAATTAAATGAGTTCCATATTGAACACGGTGCTTTAGACCATCAAACAGAACCACTTTTACTATGAGACCCAAATTGAAATAGCGAAAAAAATATTAGCGGTTTCATACGTTTTGGTAGAGTAGCTATTGACATTTTCTTTTTTATTAACGATTTCAATGTTGGTCCCGTATTAAAAGTTGTACAGTTTGATGGCACCCCCTTAACTTAAGTATGTAAGGTATTTAAGTTTATACACAGACGGAATTGCGATCCGGAATCCTGATTCAGGATTCAACGTTGTCAACTATGGTTACAAAAAATACTAGAGTGCTGTTTAAAAAATGCCTAAAATAAAAATGTATAAAACGCCAAAAAAGTGAAAATTGCATTTTTAAGTATTTATTAAAAATAACAAACAATTTCTATACATGATAATTCCTATCATGTGATGAGGTCATGACGTTACGATGATGATTTGTAAATTGTATTTCAATATTATGCAACTATATCAAAAGGCTATCGATAGTTTTAACATTAGAGATAATCTGCACACAAAATGGCATGAACCATTATCACACAAGCTATTTTTGAGCGTAGGCAATTTCGCAACTATACCGCAACGACGTCGCAACTGCACCATCACGATGCGGTATCCTTCCTTCCAAAAATCACTTGTGTGATATGACTGTAAATCTTTAAAAAATCACTAGATCTAATGAAAAAGTCTCTGAAAGCGGCAACACTCCATCCGGATCTAATTCCGAATCAGGTGTATTCCGTATGTATGTGGCGGACCTAAGAATTTCGAATACCACATGTTGGGTTTGCAATGTAACAAGTAAGTACTTCAAGCACATCTGGTTCAAAGAAACCCGTCCACCTGTGCACCAAATTCTCTAGTCACCACATTCGGGGAACATAATTCACAAAATGCATTTACGGCGTCGACCGCGGACCAACGTCCAAACTGATGTGGTACCACAGTTCAAAGTCTCTGGAATGTCGATTTGACTACACATTTTATTTAAAAGATACACAAGTCGTATAATTTAATAACAATACAAATTTTCTTAGCCTTTTTTTACTAGAGCAAGCACATTTTATTATCGATAAATGTTTTCCAATGTAAATTACTAACAGCGTGACTTTGAAAAAACTGCATTTTTTTAAAATTTACTTAGGTTGTGTGCTTTTAGGAATTATTTATTTTTAGTTGATTTGTATTATTATATTTGTTTGTAATCCATTGAATATTTCTGTATTCTGATTCTAACTCGAAGATCGTATTCCATCTGGGCTGCAATCACGGTTAATATTCGGTGATTGAACTGTTATTGGACTACGTACGAACCATAACTTTTGACACATTTGGTATTGCGCTAATCGCGGTACTGCTCTTGACAGCCGTTAGGGCCGTTTTGACATATCGCTCAGACGATATTGGCTCCTCCATTGCAAACGGGAGACAGCAATAAGAAGGAAAAAACATGGCTATTAGAGAGCCAATTCAAGAGATCATTTATGGCAGTGTTGAAGACACGACCGCAAAAGCACCAAAAATACAAAATAAAACAATAGGAACCTAACATTGTACTGAAACTATGACCTATTTTGCTTCCAGTAATAAGTATGGCAAAAACATCTGAACGCACGGAAGTTATCCCTAGTCGCAACAAGATCCATGTAGTAAGGGACACCAGAAAACGATTTTATTGAGTCAAGCATGGTCTGGCGCTCGGCGTACCAGAGCTCACACTCCCAAAGAATATGATGAGCGGTCTGTTCGAACTCGTTACTGTCAACAGAACATTCACATAAAGGTGACGCAACCAATTTAAAATAAAATAGCTTTCCCTTAAAGTTACCATGTCCAGTAAGAAATTGGGCTACGCAGTGATCCACCTCTAGCCACGCTTTGTCAAGACGATCGCGAACAGATGGAAAAAATTGGTATAGATGTCGACCCTTTGTAGACCCTTGCCACCGTAGTTCCCAGTCTAATAAAAGTTCATCAAAGATGTTGCAATCAAAGTTAAATAATTTACTAATTCTATTTCGGTCGCGAGGTTTTAAGAAGTTATGACTAACTTTTCTTGAACGAAAGTAATTGGCCGCGCGGCGTTGTATTTCCAAGTCTACGGGAACCACCCCCGCTAGAACGGGGAGTGCTTCGGTGCTGACCGTTCTATACGCTTTACACAGGAAAATCAAGGCTAAACGTTGACTTTGAAGTAACTTACGGCGCGCAGCGCCAATAGCCGACCTATCTGCCCAAACGGGGGCTCCATAACACATGCACCCGAGGTATGTTGCGGAATATATTATTTTAAGTGTTTTGTAACAAAGACCCCATGTCGAGGTGGAAATACGCGCTAAACTCAAAAAATTACTTTTGGCTTTCTCTCCTATTGTCTTGATATGATTTACGAAGCTAAAATTACGTTCCAAATGAAAGCCTAAATAGGAAACAGAATCTTTACTTTTAATATTAATGCCTTGAAATTTTATTCGTGGTGGTACTTTCAGGTTCCCTTTGAGCAATAGTTGGAATGTTTTATGCGGGGCGAACTGAAGACGATTTTTGTATCCCCAATCTGTTATTTGCTGCAGGCAGTTGCTAGCCAGTCTTTCGATACCTACTCTAGTATTGGAATGTATGAGCAGGAGACCATCATCGGCGTATCCTATTAGCGAGCAGCTTTGAGGGAAAGGAAGTGTCAGAAAATCATCAAAACCTATATTCCATAAATAGGGTCCAAGGACAGAGCCCTGAGGACAGCCCTGTGTCAGCACTTTGGACACTACATGGTGACCAAGCCTCAACTTTGAAACTCCGTTCGTAAAGTAAGAATAAATAAGTGAGTAGATGTTCCGATGACAACCTCTATTTTTGAGCTTTAGGAGAAGCATTGGCCACCATGCATTGTCAAAAGCACCCGAAATATCAAGAAATATACCGACGATATAGCTATATTCAGAGAGCTCTACCGCCTCTCTCACAAGTAAGCACGCGTCTGAAGTAGATTTCCCTATGGTAAAGCCAAATTGCCTGTCACTGAACTTAGGTCCTCCTGGAATTAACCGAGGTACAACGAGGCGTTCCAAGAGTTTACCCAAAGATGGTAGAAGGGTAATAGGTCAATAAGACTTCGGATCATCAGGGGGGTTATCACCGGCTTTGGGGATTATTTTAATGCAACCACGTCGCCATAAGTTAGGAAAAACTCCCCCAGCAATGCAACGGTTGAAAACTGTTAGAATAGACTCACCGGCAACTTTAAAAGCCTCCCTGATCATCCGATTCGAAATCTTATCCTCACCGGAAGCCTTACCCGCCGGCAGAGATCCCACGACATTTCGCAGTTCATCAAGAGACGGTAAACAAGAAGATGGTGTTTCAGGCAATTCAGCAGCTCTCATTCTTATTTCACGATGATAATCGCTGTCGTTTTCAGGTGAATCATCCGGAATTAGTGAACCTAAAAGAGCAGCCGCCGTCTCCTCGACCCCGATAGTATGGGTGTCATTTACTTTTATATTTGAAAAATATGTAGAAGCAGGTGTTTTGCTAGTTTTACATTCGTGATAAAGAGGAGACCACGGCCCCTCCCTCTCGAGTGCTGCTACCATACGCTGCAGTAATTGTTTCTTAGACAGTTGAACGGCAGCACGATAGTGAGACCTAGCAGTTCTAAGGTCCCCAATCGCATTTACAAGTTGATCCTCCGAGGCAGCATCCGATTTACGTACTTTATTATATTTTCTACGAGCTTGCCTAAACACTCTACGAAGTCTAACTAAGTCATCGTTCCACCAATCACATCTACGTGTTAAGGTTGCACTTGTACGTCCCAAAGCTACGTCAGCACAAAATGTAAATGTTTCAGTCATTACTTCGGCGCACTCAGTCGGAGTCAATTCCGACCGAGTAAAACCATCAGCAAGCGAGACAAAGAGTGAGCCAAACAATGACCAATCAGCATTTCTAGTCTTATAACTATAGTTAGGTAATGAAGCAGGCAGAACTTGTTGCGACCGCGGAATATACTCGTACACGATCAGACGATGATCACTACAAGACGCATCAGGAATGACGCGCCAACAGTCTATGCGAACGTCCACATTAGAAAATGTGACGTCAATAGAGGACTCGCCTGAAGGGCTGCTGTATGTAGGTGGTGCATCAGGGGTGTTATACGTATAGAGGTTGAGCTCAGCGATGAACTCTTCCACAGCTGTGCGACGCACAGCGTCAAAGGTACGCAGTTTGCCATGCCATAAGGGAGATGAAGCATTGGTATCAGCTCCTATGATGACCCTACGGCCAGCCAAGGAGTGTAGGACGGATCGCAAATGGTGGAGGTAAGGAGTAGCAGGATCGGCGTGTTGGAAATAGCAGCTAACAAGGTAAATTGTAAAGGAAGGGCAGGAGACCTCCGCAACGGCGCAGTGCGTAGTAGAGAGATTGTTTAAGGCTGTGACTGTGAAGTTAGTGCGCGGAATGTAAATGCCAGCGAGAGCCGACTTAGATACTTGTAAAAGTTTATTTTTTAAAGCAGTAAGCTGGTACTGTTCCTGAACTAAGACTACGTCTATGTTATAATCAATAACGAGCCTATCTAACTCTAAAGTTGCAATCTTATTGTTATGAAGATTTAATTGGCCTATTATTAGCTTATCCATAGTTGATGCGGGATACAAGATTATCTACTCTAATTTTATACATAGGACAATTTGATGAACCCGAAGCGTGATCTGATGGTTTTTTAAAACATTTGCAAGATGCGCAGACAGGCTTAAAATCACTAGCGTCTTTAGCCATGCATGACCTAGACTCATGAGGCCCCGCGCAGTAGGCACAACAAACGGGTTGAGTACAATGTTTAATTATATGACCGTACTGTTGACAATTAAAACAACGCGAGACGTCTACTTGATCATCGAAGTGACACGTGTCCCAATCGATGAACAATTTTTGCTTGGTATCGATCAAGTGTTTACGAACGGTCGCTGAGACTTCAACTGTTAACCATTTAAATTTCGAGTCACCCCAACGTTTAGTACGCACTATTTTAGTCGTTTTATTAAACTCATCCTCAGTAACGGGTGTTTCATCTAAAATGTTTTGCTGAAAAAGGCACTTAAGAAAAAAGTTATCGTCCATTTCAACCGGAACGTGTTTAACTAAAATGCGAGGGTTGATTTTCTTTGGCTGTTCTATACGGAGACCAGCCTTCGCAATCGCGACATCAGACGAAAGTTTTTTAACCTGCTCTTGGTTTGTAACACGCAGAACTACACCAGCCTTAGCAGTTTTTTTCAAACCAACAATCTGGAACCCGTCGGTTGGATCAATAACCTCTTTCAATGCCTTCTTAGTAGCAGAAGACGTCTGCAACTCACCCGCCCTCTCATTAGATGGGTACGCGATGACACAGGGAAGCGGCGTGCGCGACTCCCGAACGGCTGGCTGCGCTTTAGGCGCGACCCTGAGGTTCAGCGTTTCCGCATACGAGAGCTTCGGCTTGTTGGCATCTAATGTGGCACGGGTTGATTGGTACTTGGCCAAAACTAAGTCACGCTCTGTTTGAGCTAGCTGAACCTGAAGTTCTGAACACTTAAGAGCAAGCACTCCCACTACGGCAGTAACCATTTGAGTCATATCCATAACGGCTGTTTTATTTGACATATTCAAACGAGAACCCTGATCATTAACAAGATCATTAATTTTAGACAAGTAATCCGACGCGTTAGAAACAAGAGCAGTAAAAGAGAGATTGTCATTCGAGTAATCAACGTTATCATTAACAATGGGCGGCGAACCGCCGTCGCCGCCGACGTTACGACCGGCGATTAGAACACGTTTCTTGGCTGGAGAAAGTTCATTCGGGGTGATATCCCCAAAATTGCGCTTGTTTGAATTAGGAGGAGAACGAGGCGTACGCTGGCTACGCACAAACGGTTCCGGTTGCCCACCATCATCTGGCGGTTTACCCGGACGTCCGGACATCATGTAAACTCCGGTTAAAACTATAAAACTGTTCTTTTAGTTAATAATAATTGCAAATATCTAAATTAGTACCCAAACTAAACAAAACTAAAACTAAACTACGGTAATCAGCCTCGATAAACAGCTGATCAGTGATGACGTAAGACGGCCGCTAACGGTTTACCAGCGAGCGCTCGCCGCGCTCCTACCCTCTATTACCTATAGTGACAAGAAAAAAGTACTTACGATTTATCCGATGATTTTATTTATTTAAAACTGTACAATTACCGTAAAAAACTATTAGAAAACCTACACTTTACACAGTCACAGACGTAATCAATGATTTAGGATCACTCACAGCACCAATACGATGTTTTAACCACATAAAATGATTAAATTCGCGACAGCGATACGCAGAGCAACGCACTGCACCGGGCGCGGGGAGGGAAGTGAAAGACGATATTGGCTGTCAGTTACATAGAGTTTAGGGCGATGTGGAATTCAGCACAGTTGAATAGTAATTGGATTGCAATGTGATTAGAACTGAAAATGGATAAGAATAGAATTAGATTCGATGTATTAACTTAGCGCAATCGCAATCTTAGCCTGGTTCGAACGAGAGGCTGATACCTAGAAGCTGGTTTCTTCCCTGCTGTTAAGTATTTTGCTGGCAGTTTCCTGTGGTTTTGGTATCGATTAGCCATTGAGATTGTTGTATAGTTGTCTCTACATCGTATATAAAATAAAGTCACTTCCCGCGTCTGTCTGTATATCCGCAACGGATTTTGATGCAGTTTTCACTATCATTTAGAGAGTTTCTTCCGGATGGTTTATGTGTAGATACTTGTATTGAAGATGCAACCTTTCGATGCTTGAGCGTGTCGCTAGTCTCTTATCTAATTAATAATAATTGTAAACAAGTACCTGTAAATGCAGTAAAATCGATTTACTAAACCACATAGGTAGGTAATCTAACAGAACTGTATAAATGTTGATTACAAACGTCCCGAATTTAAAAACTTGTTTCTGGTTCTGCTTAGCTCTCTCGTAAAAATTAGGTATTCAAACGAAATCAAAGTGAGTTCGAAATCGGAATACCGCAGCTGGGCAAAATTTATCGGAAAAGATTTGTGGGCACGCCGATGCTGCAATTTGACTATCGGAAAATATATTTTATGACGTCCATGGCACTTTGTTGGGCTTAATGGAGGTTTGCGAGCGTTTTTTTTTTTTAAATTCGGATGTGTTAATGTCAGTACTGATTTGTTTTTACAATCGGTTTTAGTTGAATTTTTGATGAGATTCGTGTAGAAGTGGCTTTGAATTTCGACGTTTATGTATTTTGCGAACGATAGAATTTTTAAGTATGTGTCTACGCCTTTTTTCAATATATTTATTATACTCCGGTAATACTCATATATTTTCGTACCTTATCTACAATTTATCCGTTTTATTACAGTGAATTGTTAATACAGTTTTGCTGTAAACTGTTTTTGTTTTGTTGATTGTTGTTGTTGGTTTGTTAGTGTTGTTCGAAACGAGTTTAGATGAGAAGCTTGTAATTTTTAACATTTGATATTGCTATGTGACGGTTATGCAATAATTTAAAATTGTTTAGATAATTTGTATCTGCGGTAAATTATAAGTGGCGACCGGCTCACTACCCATCCCATCACACTGGACAGAGTTTCCGTACTACTAGTGAAAAGTGAGTGTTCTGAGTTTTCAGTATATCTCTCACTTGCCCCTCGGGAAATGTAGTTGTGATGTGAGCTTCTGAATTGTACTGTTTAGACAATTATTAACAATGTAGTCGTACCTAACCTCACAACCATATTCCCCTTTAAGGGCTTTTCAGAATCGCTGAAATATCTATCTACTTATCTACCTATCTAAGTAGAATGCGCATCTTGAAGGTTTTAGATGGAATGACGTATCAAGTGATGATAGGTTTCAGGCTTTTAGCACACTAAAATACTCCAAAATGTCAAATAATTATTATAAATATATAATTAGAATTAGAATTAGAAATTTGTAAACAAAATTCATTCATCAGTCAGTAATGTAATAGATAATTTTGAAGGTGTTTGTAGTGATCTCTAGGTATATCTACCTGACACAGTAGTTTCAAATGAAGAGCTTAATTTAAACTTGACGCTTTACAGTAATTAACGTTTTAACTACCGTAATAAACCGTACTGTTTACACCTAAATTACCACATAAAATGACTGCCAGCTGATACGTTGGGCACAAATTAACTACGGCTTTTCATTATAAAACAAAACTATTTTCTGTACAACGAAAATGATGGAATTACTTCAAGCCCAAGGCATAAACGTTAAAAGTGAGAATAAAAGACACTTGTTAATCATTGGAAACATACTTTTTATTCATACTAAATACCAACCTTATGTCTTAAGGGTAAAGAAGTAAATAAAACAGTCTGATACTTGAGTGGATACGCAACAGGCAGATGGTACTACAACCTGTTAATTAGGAACAACTTTTGAAATACTAGTTTCGAAATAATTGCTACGAGGGCGCGCGACAGAAGCCGGTAAAAAGCAATGCAAAAACACTATAACTTGTCCCGATATACAACTTGTTGATTGGAAGACTAGTGAGGATAGATGAGAAACTATTTTGTAGGTCTATGTTTTCGTTTGTGGATTCTGGAGTCAACAGCAGGCTTCTCAGTGTCAGCGGCAATGACTTTAAGAAATATAACCAGGTTTTCAATTTTTTTTAGCTTATAGCTCCGATCGGTTTCCTTTCATAGTAAACGTTGTTCAATTTGATGGATAGACTCATAGTTTAAAAGGATGCTAATGATATCAATTTCACCCTGAATAATAGAGAGCTTCATCCTTTTACCTACTGAACATTTGATACGATTGGGTACCCAGGGCAACTGGTCGTATCAAGATGGAGGATAACAAGAATGGGGTATACCAAGACAGACTCATCAGAAAGCCTGTAGGTAATAAGGTACGGCTTGAAAAATCTCTTCACCATTGATAGTCTAACTCGAAAGCCGACTCAACAGGAAAAGACAAATAGAGAAGAGTAGAAACAGTCGTTACTATCCTTTTAGAAATATCTGATGTTTGAATACACATTGTCATGTTTGTAAATAATGATTGCGATCATTTCTTGATGTGTGAGGACAAAAAAGTTGGTTACAAATATAAAAGTAACCTAATTATACACACAAAATAACAAAATACGGAAAGACAATATATCCTGTTTTACTCGGTAATGACCGTATTTTAGGATGGCGACATCCCTTGCTACAACTTCCAAAGTGATTTAAATACTACTTATTCAGAATCATAGTTTTTCAATGCTATTTTCTACGTAAAGTTAAATGCTAAAATTTTTATTAAACAAATATTTTGAAGGCTTTTCTATCAAAACAGAACGATAAGAAAGATGCAATTTGCATTCAGATTTAGATAAACTAGGCATAATTTTTATGGCTTAAAAATGATTATGCTAAGAATCAATTTTACCTATCTAAAATGATCATATGTGTGATAATGATGTATCTAAACGATTGATATACTAAACGACATATTTCTTAAAGTAAACTACGTACTCACGGATAACATCTGACATCTTTATACTCTTTGCCACATTACAATGGACGCCGCGAGCTAGTGCGTCCGTCAGCTGCCATCAAGGACAATAAAATACACCGAGACAATGTACTAGACAATTATATCGCCAACGAAAGGACATGACTCGAAAACACCTGATTAAAACTCTGAAACAATGCATGTTTTTAAAACATTCTAGCTAAATTGGTTCGGTAATTACAGCTCACTTGTGATCACTAAACCATGACGCAATGTTGCGAAATTACTTTTAATTGGATACTTGGTGTGACTAAGGTGGACTTCAAGAAGAAAGCTCTTGAAGTTAAAGTCTCAATCATTTTAAATCACCTTACAAAAGAAATAAATATGAAGTTAGTATACTTATTTTTCTTTTTCTTTGTATTCTAATTAGCATTTTTCTTTTCTTTTTTAATTTTAGTTCCTAAAAACGCTCCATACAGACGTTCGAGATCCTGTCAAAATCATGTCAAGACTGTGCCTGCCATTTTTTTAAGGCCAAGGGATCGAGCCCATAGATCCATGTCAGAAGTAAACAGTTTCAAATTTTCGATCAAAATAATCCGCAAATAATAAAATATACCATCAAAAGATGCGTTGGCATTTTTTTTATCACCTTTTCCTTCTTTATTATTTTATAGAAACACTTTTTGAAATTTTGACCTTTATTCGCACAGACCGTAGCACCATCTATCGATCCCCTAGAAAACCAAATAAAAACCCTCATTAAAGGTATGGTCGAAAAGTTTTCTACTAAACCTCTACAGCAGCGTACCTCCGTCCAAACTTCTAAAAAGAGGGCAGATTATAAGTATTTGAAGCCAAAAAGATAATTAATGAATCCTGTTTTTAAATAAAAACCATTTTGATTTTATAAAGTAGTAGATATTATACTTGAGTCGATTGGTATCAAAAACGGCTATCTTTCCAGACACAATCGATTTTTCCACAAATTGTATCAAAAAAACGTTTTTTGATACTAAACAAAATACTTGGCAGGTATACATAGCTTCTCGTACTTTTAAAGTTATGCATATCTCGATTTCAAGTAAACATTTCTGATAATGTTACTTATAATTATAATATTCAAATCCATTTCGTTTAGAAATCCTTGCGTTCACATTATACATAATGCCCACTTCTCTCCCATATGTCATACCTAAACTCTTACCCAGAAGGAGCCGTTTGTCCTGCAATCGGATTATACAGCCTAAATTAAACTTTATTTCACCTAAAAAAACCATTCATAACGCTAAAAGATTCTATTAAAATTCTATAAACGTCAACGTAGTAGCTATTATCAGGCTTATCAAAAGCCAATCAAGGCGTTATTAATAGTTAATAAAAACAACCAGTTATAACAACAATTAAAAACAAGAAATCTGCAAGCACGCCGTCGCCAGCTGCTGTCGATCAAAATGGAGAGACAACATTTAGTGTCACCTATTAAAATAGCAACATCAATAGCTTTTTGCTAGGAAATTCCGGACTGGAAAGTTTATTTATACTTGACGATGAATCGAAAGCTAGCTGAGTTTCTTAGATCCACAATACACCTACATAGATTTGTCGGTTTTAAAATACGGCGGTAGTATACGTGGTGACGAAATAAATAAATACATGTATGGAATTGCTAAAAAATTAAGAGTGTTGAAGTTCACCCGTAATATACACCACGTAATACACCCCTATTTTTAACTGACTTCAAAAAAGGAGGAGGTTTTTAAATTACCAAAAAAATGTAAATGGTGTATTCAGATAATGAAATTAAACAACTTTCGCTAAGGAACATGGGTCAAAAAGTGAGATTTTTTTCCTCCCATAACAAATCGATCGGCACTTTGATCTGCACTTTTGTATTAAAAGTCCTAAAATTCAGATTCTCGTTTTTTAACGCTTGTTCCTTAGTTACTTATAACGATATTATTCTCAAAGAAATCATCGTCATCTTCAAAAAGCCTTCATTTAACCTCAATTTCATCAACGTCGAATCGTACCCGTCTCGTCACTCATCTTTTATAACCAATGCATTCCATCATAATGTCACTGCACCAAACAACTGGTCTACGCAAACTAGTTATCACTGTACAGCCAGGTGCTATATCAGAAATAGACTGACTCTGTAAATATAGAACGTAATTAAGTATTAACGAGTGCGCTTTAATTTCCTTTGGAATGAATTAATATTGTGCAGGTTGTCAGGACGATGTTCGCTTTTAATTTGTGCCTTCAGCTTCTGGTATTATTAGTGGGTAATGAGTTTGTATGATGGCGCTGGTATTGAGTAGACGACGGACTTTTAGACAGCCTGACAAAAAATACCGTTAGGCCTCAGTATGGATAGGAATTGAAGACTTTTTTCTGCCGTGTGCGTTGCCTTCCACAAACTACAAAGCTACATACTGACCATTTTCGGGAACAATGGAGTGCAGCAACTATCCATCGTATGCTCAATGCCTAATGGATCAGGGGATCTGAGAGTGCAGAGCGTTGGGTGTGTTTTATATCGTGGTTCAGTATGGTCTTACTTTGGTATCTGTTACTGCATGATCATTGAATTAGGGTGGCGCTTGATAAATGCAGTATTAAATAGTGGAATTCACAATATACATGGAAGCATTATTAGGATAATAGTTATGATATAGGCGGGCTGAAATGCAAATTTGGAGAATAGGTCACTTTTCTGACTGTATCCGTATTTGTCAGATCCGCCCCACCCATATAACCCGCCGACTAGAGTGCGAAAGAGACAACTGCAGCTCGGACCGATTTTATAAACAAAAAATCTACGAAATTGGTATTTCGTATTCCTCTGTTTCCTCCTCCAAAACTAAACCGATATTAATAATTCTTTCAAAAATAATATGAAGAAGACTTTGGCTATGTCTGTATGTTTTGTTTGTTTTGTTTATATTCGTCAAATTGGTTTACTGGATAACTGAAAACGGGCGGTAAAATTAGTCATTTTCGAAGGTCTCTAGTTCTTACCAGTACTTAATTCAAAAAAGCAAAACATAGTGACATGGCAGAGGTGACATAGATTGTATGGTAAAAAATATTTGATCTAGTGTCATTATCCAGAGGAAAACAAGGGAATACGTTTGAATGGACTAAACCGTACTGGTCTATCCTCTTTAGGTAGCTTTGTGTTAATTTTACTAAGAAAATGTACCTAATAGTTGAATTCTCATAGCGTTTATTCAAAAGTGTGTTAGTGTCAGGTTTCGCGTGTTTAAGCACATAAGAGATTAGTGTATGCCACGTACCCGATCAATGATAAGACCCAAAGGCCGTTCAATGGCCGAATAGGTCTGAATATCCAAACAACCGCCAATTCGCTATTTCCAAATCGAAGTCCTATGCACCAAAACATAACGTTTATATTGGCATTTTCCTATTTAACAATAAATCTTGCTTGTGCCTACTGACTGACTGAATACACATAATTTATTCAATCGAATAAGCAGCGACATTTCCGTAGAATGCTTGTGGCACCACAATCCGATATTTAGGTTACAGCCAAACCGAGTCTATTGTGCAAAGTGAATCGTTCCCGCTTAGTTTAGAGGTCCAAGTTGAGAGAGAAACGCTCATTTGCTTCTTATTCCTCGTTTTGTGTCATTATGAATTTATGATATACGTGGCCCTGATATATCGTGACCGTTTCTGTATGAACTTCATTGGAAAAGAGTTGACATTGGAGCGAAAACGTTAACGCAGTTGCGAACTTCGAATTTCGTGGTATCTAGACCGACAGAAGACTGTCACTGGAAAAATCAAGAATAAAGCAGATATCAATACAAACTCAACAAAACAAAATGTGAAATCAAACGGCTGCGCACGTGCTGCTTGAATCCATCGGGATAGCATACTATCGGGCACAATACCTGTGATCACCGGGGTCTCTTCCAGAAGTCTTCGGCAGCATTAACAAGCTGGTAGGCTTCCTGGAGGAGCTGGGATGGCAGGAGTATTCATTCCCACCTCACGCAAAATAGGTGTCTAGGTCGTCGAGTTGCGGAAAACAAGCCCGGTCAACCAATACCAATACCATACGGCGGAGATGATGATGTGATGTGAATAGTGCTCTCGCTGCACCTTACAACCCAAACCGTCAAGCTAGCGATGTTTTATTCAGACCCGCGACTCGTTAGTGTTGTGCATTGTGGCCGCTAAACAAACCTCCACAGCGCGGTCACATTCTCTCAATGCATGCCTGATTTTTATATAGTAAATATTTAGCTATTCTACTATATATTTACTAACAAAGAAAGTTTTAAATAACGAACTTGAAAACGGATAACTTTTAATCCAAACTCGGGTCTAGGTAGGATAAGAATTTTCTAGGAAAGAAAAAACTTTCATCTTTTGTTCAGTGATCGATTCTAGAGGTATGATGTTTGAGTTTCATTCCTTCATCATTTTGTTCATGTTATTAACATCTCATTTTATTTTAATCCTTGGGTACGTTGGGTATGACTATACTCTTACATATTCTGCCTTGGGGATAAAATCTGAAACTTTAGAGTAAGTATACAATAGTGAATAAATGTGAAAAACTGGACAATATAGGTAACTAGATAAATAAATATTTGATGATTTTCAAGGAAATATATATTAAATGGAAATGTAAAGGACCTACTAGGTTACATTTTTTTTTAAAGTACCAAACAAAGACACCTGCATAGTTTGTAGTTGGCTCTCTTTAAAATATGAGGTCGACTAATGCATTATAAATGCATGCAAACATTAAAAAAAAATATTTAAAATTATTTTCGAAACGTTTAGCACATCCGTTATCCGTTAGTACTAACCTATAATTTAGTTTACAGGCTAAAGAACTGTCATTGAAAAGAGCAATGATAATGACTTACAAGATGTCTGCATTGCCTCAAGCACTGCATGGCCTTCTAACAAACTTTGTGTTTTGTCATTGTCACATCACCCTATATTTTGCAAAAACCGCCAATGCGACAGTTGCGTCGAAATAAACGGTGTATATATAATACTTCAAAAGCAACTGCTTTGCACTAACAGTGCCAAAATAAAAGACATTGCGGGTTTTGTAGGGAATGTTTGCGCCTTATATTTCACCATTGTTTTTGGCATGACCATCAACCAAACTTAAATGTTTTAGTTCAGAATAAAGTAACAAACAAAAGTTGTTATTACATGTTTATCCCTAAACTCAGTTCGAACAGAGATATAAAGGCTTGAATTTGAAAATATAATTAATTACGTATACTTTTTATTTTTTTTTCAATGCACACAAACCTTTTCTTCGAACCTTTATATCTCCGTTCGGACGGAGTTTAGAGATATACTTGTCATACAAATTTTGTTCTGAACTATAATATTGAAGTTTGCTTTGATGGACGCCCTAAAAAAAGAGGCGAAAAAAAAGGTGCCAGTTTTAGGCATTGGGTTTTATTGGAGTTAATACGGTCATGATAACGTATATGTATTAAATTAACTTCAGAGGTGTCCAAATTTTCTACAATTACAAATCCCCTTTTTGCGTTTTGCCTGTTTGAAGAGTGGCAAAGAAACCTCATCTCATTCCATAGTCACCTCATACTTATATGATGGCACCAATATTTATTCGCTGTGTGTTTCCTGGCTTAGAATTAAACCACCCTATTAATCATTCCGTGGGTGTTTTATGGGCGAAAGGTCAGATAATATTATAACCATTTGTCGCATCGTTTCATCTTTAAGCCTAACTCGGCTAAAAGAAGGCCCTACTTAAAATAGCACTCTTAAAATGGTTGGTAGTTGTAGAAAAGGGACAAAAATCCTGAGTTTATAACAAATATATATTTTTTAATACCTTAAATAAATCAGTCTCAAAATAGAAAGATTGATAAAAAAGAAACCAAAAAAGTCACCGTAAAAACTTTAAACATTTCAACAAAGCCACTGTAGACATCGCGTGTTTGACTGCATGGAAAAGCACAAAGCGAAATATTTTGCTGATTCCATCGAGCAGTTTACCTACCCTGACTATATTTTTATTCTAAAGTAAACTTTATCGCAAATACATAAGGTTCTCCTAGTGTACCTAATTGATCATGGGTACTTCTGCTACTTTAATAACACTTGTCTGTCAACTATCCTTCTGACAGCTCTTCATAATTACAACTCTTTTACTTTCAATTTTGTTAAAGTACCTAGGTATCTTCAAAAGTAATTACTTTTAGCCCTATTAATTACTACTAACTCCGTCCTACCCCTAACGCCCTAGTAACTGAGATTAAATCATATCATTTTCCTAAAATCATATCGTGAGGTATCAACTAAAATATTTTCTGTTGGTGCAATGGTGCAAACCACATTATCCTAGGTTCGAATCCAGGTTCAGTCATGAATGTTACATGTTTGTGTCTTTACTGTAATATATGGTTTCCATAATTAAAAGCCAATTTACAGTAACTTACGTTTGGAATCATAATAATGTATGTGCCTGTGAGCGTTATTGATTTATTATTAACGAGCGTTAACCCGCGACTTCGTCCACATAAATTATATACCAGATTTTAAGTCAGATCATAAGCTATCAAACAAAAAAAGTTTCATCAAAATCGGTTCAGTAGTTTTTGCGTGATACTCGTTCAAACAAACAAACAAACAAACACACAAACAAACAGACAGACAAAAAATCCAAACAAAAAATTGGTGAAATGGAATAAGGGACACCTAAACACCATATCGTAACTTTATTTTTGTTAATATCTTCAATGTACAGACAAACTTCCTGTTACAGTTTTATAATAGTATAGATAAAATTGACATTTAGATCTAGTCCCAAATACCAGATTATAGTTTAGACATTACATACATATGAAATTCACAACTCAAGGTACATGCCACCCACCAGAATTATTATGGTTCAATAATAATTAGGAGACACGCGGGTTCCAACTGGATGCAGAGGACGAGGGACAAAACGTCATTGAGAAATATGGACGAGGTATATCATGTCCGAAGACGGACTGATCAAGGGCCTGTGATCGATTCTACCACATGCATCTTCCTCTTACTTTCATTGGGTAGTACAATAGTCTTTGCTCCTTGATTTTATTCCACGTTCTAATCCTGACATAAAAGGGGACCTGCTAAAGTTAAATATTTTTAGATACCTGTTCAATTATTATAAATTATAACACACAAATGTTCGCGAATGGAGCTTATACAGGGTGTAAAATTAAATGGGACACTTACTTAAAGGCAAATATTTTTATATATCTGTTCAATTATTATAAATTATAACACAAAAATGTTCGCGAATGTTCGCGAATGGAGCTTATACAGGGTGTAAAATTAAATGGGACACTCAAATCACCTCAAATTCAGACCATTAAACTGAACAACTTTTACAATGGGACCAACACAGAAATCGCGAAAAAAAAATCCGCTGACCCATACAAAAACTGCAAACATAACTCGACTGAAATGTATAAGACAACAATTTTTTTTTCGCGATTTCTGTTTTGATCCCATAGAAAAAATTGTTCAGTTTGATGGTCTGAAGCACCCCTTTAAGTAAGTGTCCCATATAATTTTACACCCTGTAGACGCAGCTTGTAGTGCTATCCGTGTGGCAATATACTAAGCTAGAAAAGTATAAAATGACACGCTATCGACTCGATAGAAGAAACGAAGATTTTTATAACATATTCTAATAAAGAAAAGGTAAAATAAAATAGGAATGTTTCCATTTTCATTCTAATTATACGCCCTATAATTTCAAATTTTAAACGCAACATGTAACACTCCTTATCATTAGAAAGCGTCACAGACATCAATTTAAAATTTTCACAAACATTTCACATTTTGTTCGTACCACAGTTGGGTGATTCGAGAAATGTCCGGCTAATTATAGACCAGGAGCCACGACACCGGTAATTTGCTTATTTCCGGTCGCATGAAGGACAGTGGTTCGACATCTGTTTGCCAATAACAGCCATTATTATGAAGGTCTTATATTCACTAAGTACAAAAATGAATTGGATTTGAACGGAAACATAAAATATTATTTAATTTAATAAATGTGTACCCATTTTTGCAGTGTTCTTGGGTTTTACTTGTGTACCTACTTATGATTTAATTGCAAAATGCGGTAACTCAGTAATTAAAATAGGAGTGTTGTTTATATTATTTAATTGCCTTGGCTTATTTTAAGACAAAAATTTTATAGATTCTGTTATAATTTTGCAAGAGGAAATTACTTGGGTGATTAAATTTTTTAAATATTTCGATTACAAGGACGGATATGGACCTAACACTTACTATGGATCTTTGTACTGATTCAAAATAAATGAATTAAATTGAATTAATCAATTGATTTAGTTGTACTTAGTTGCAATTTAAAATATTGCTTTATAACATTATTAGCAAACTCATAAAGTGTAGAAAATTATTTGACTTAGGTATATTGTGACTATTTGTAACCATACCTATCTAAGTTTCTTACATAATATTATGGTTTAAACATCGTCCTCTTACAAATCTGACATCATGTTATTAAGGCTGCACCGAGCCTATTGTGCTGCCCCCAATCGTATTTTTTTTATTTCTTAACAATTAAACAATATTTCCAGAAAACAAGAATGTCACGTTGTAGTCATTACTGTTTCAATTTATCGGGTCACTGCGGATTTGTTTTTATAATGTTTGCAGTTATTATCTTTAAACCGCCCAAAGTGGCCACTTTTGGCAGTTTTAACGATAATAGCTACAAACCTAAAACATAATAATCCGTAATGTTTTGATAAATTGAAAACCAATCAGGACCAATGTGACATTCTTGTTTTTTGAAAATTATTGCTTATCTAATTGTTTAGGAACAAAAAAAATACGACTGAGGGCAGCCCAATAAGCTCGGCAGGCTCTTAAGAAGGACCCTGTATGATTTCGTGATTTTAAATTTCGCGATAACAAGATTCTAAGTACCTAGAGTATGAAACTCAAATAAAAAAGACATGATATGCCATTGGTCCCATACCAAAGAAATCGACACAGACACTGTGTATACTGTGTGTGTACAATCTTAGTATTTAAAAACGACAACAGACATTTTGCGTTTCACAGCAGTTAAAATAAACTGAACTAGGTACTTCCAGTAATACTCAGACAGTAAAGTAATTGCATTGTCACCGCAGTCACATGAATAAAACCATTGCATTTTATTATTCTACAAAAATCTTATGCATCAGAGATTTTTCACTGAACTCCTGTTTTAGGTTTCTCACAAAAACTCATGGTAATTTTTTTTTCTAGGTCATTTTCATATTCAGCCTATTCATTTTAATACTATAATTTATTTATTTATTAAGATTTCAGTTTACATTGTTTTGTATTAACTTTAATATGGTGATACCAAAAAGCCCATATTAAGGAGGCACTCGTATCGTAGTGTAAGCTTGGAACTACAATTAAATAAATCTATACTATTATAAAACTGTAACAGGAAGTTTGTCTGTACATTGAAGATATTAACAAAAAAAAAGTTACTATATGGTTTTTAGGTGTCCCTGATTCCATTTCACCAATTTTTGGATTTTTTGTCTGTCTGTTTGTTTGTGTGTTTGTTTGTTTGTTTGTTTGAACGAGTATCACGCAAAAACTACTGAACCGATTTTGATGAAACTTTTTTGGTTTGATAGCTTATGATCTGACTTAAAATCTGGTATATAATTTGTGCGGACGAAGTCGCGGGTTAACGCTCGTAAATAAATAACGCTCATAGGTACATACCAACAACGTATGTCAACTCTGACACCAGGGCTTGCCCACACGATAAGAAGAAGAAGAAGATAGGCACATACATTGTAATGGTCCAAAGTAAGCCTTAGGCTTTTTGTTATGGGAACCACACAACAACGAAACAAACATATAACATCCATGACCGACCCGGGATTCGAACCCAGAACCCTGGTTTAGCAGTCCGGCGTGGTTTCCATTACACCAAACGGGTCGTCATAATTGAAGCTAAGCATTATAGTAGTGTACTTCTTTATACAAGTGTTAAATTAAATACGTTACATATCAAAGGGGGTGCTTCAAACCAACAAACTGAACAACTTTCACTATGGAATTCACCAAAATCTGAATTGCGAAATTAAATCAGCTGTTCCATAGAAAACGTCATTGCCTACTCCACCCAAACTGCCCCAAACGTAAAGGACAGTAGATTTTTTCGCGTTTCCAATATTGGCTCTGTAGTGAAAGTTGTTCAGTTTGATGGTCTGAAACATCATAGGATGTCGATCGAGTTTAAGTTTACACGCTGTGAAGGTGACCGTGTTTTCGTATAGGCAAGCAAAAACATACACAGAAACAAAGCTTAGTTGTTTTAAAGAAGTTGTTTCTAAAACATACCGTTAGATGGCGTTATTTGTTAAAGGCTTCCTGAGGAGTCTTGAAAATACTCTGACAGCGAGCTGCCCACTAACCTATCCGTGTGCAATAAATAGCTCAGCCGCACTATGCTCACACTACACTATGTAATGCAATATTGTATTTTAATTCGACTTTGTACATTTTGTTTAGTTTAAAAGATGTGTGTTGTAGAGTTTCTGGCCGCATCTTCTCTACAACGGAACACCTTCCAACGCGGTGGTAGAGTCAAAAAATGACGTCAAAAAGCTATCTATGTGATATTATTTTGAATACAAAATTTTAGATTTGGTTTGATTTGCCGTTAGAAAGATCGTGAGTCCAAAGCGTTATAATCTCCCACCATATATATTTAACAGAGTTATTTAGGGAATTTGGTAAAATTAATTAAATGTTGCTTCGATCAACATTACAAAGTATAATTTCCGTTTAACGAGCAATTCATTAAAATTACCAAGCAGTTTATTGAAATACAAAATTGCAAATGAAAATATCAAAACTGACATGATAATAGTTCGTTTGCGTAACAACAAAAATAATTGAGTATTTACGATTATTAACAATTGTAATGAAACCGACCATCACATTCATTATGCAATTTTTATTCAATTTTATGTTACGAAATTGAATACAATGTATGTAAAGTGAAGTGTAATTATATTTCTATGGTATACTTATTACATCAACCTTGTCGAGGCACAAACAGTAGCTCCTGGACAATGAGCTAATCATACGGGTGCTTCAATAATAAATTCAGGACACATTGGTAGATTGATTGACGAACCACTTGATAGAAAGAAAGAAAGAAAAAATCTTTATTCACCATTAAAGGCACACACACAAAACAACAGACTACATCAAAAGAAATAATAGGTAGTAGCGGTAATAGAGCAAACGATGAACCAAAAGGTATACTAATAAAACTGTTCCCTGACTGAATCACTGATTGACTGATTGAGAGAAAACTCACAGCCTAGAAAGAAACATGAAAGGAATTTTTATTTTATTTTATTTAATATGGCACACCAACAGTATACATATTAAAACATTTACAATAACATAGGAACGCTAAAAATCTATTTCTAATACATATGAGGACTAATGGGTGCGAATGGTTCCCATGACACTATTGGTTCATCATATCAGCCATTAAAGGTCCACTGGTGGACATAAGCCTCCCCCAAAATGGGGGGATTTGCCATAATCGCCACGCTTGGCAGGCGGGTTGGCGATCGCAGTTGGATCGAATCAATGTGTGTACTCAGAGGATGCTGCTGCCCATCCTTCAGTAGATTTTAGTCGCCTTTTACGACACCCACGGGAGGAAATGGGATGGTGCTATTCTTAGCCGACACCACACGGACACTATTGGTTGATGGAGGAATATACAGGATCCAACTTAATATGCCGACGGTATTTTAAAAGGATGATCAAACCATCAAACTGAATGACTTTCTGTACGGGGCCAATATTGAAATAGCAAAAATAAAGCGTTCTCTATCATCATCAGCTTTTCCATGCAAAACTGCAATCCTACTTGACTCAAATGTATGGGAATGCAGATTTTTTTTCTGCGAGGTCTCTCGTATTCATATTGTTAGTCAGTAGGATGACGTGATAGAGAAGCTGGTGTTGTTTTTGTATCAAGTATGTATTATATCTACCTATTTAAAATAAATTATACATACATACGAACACTTCCTTCCTTCTTCCTTATGGATAATTTTTGGATCTCGCATTATATTTTGTGTATTTCTTTTCTTTTCATAAATAATTTTATTTTGCATGACATTTTAAAATTGTATAAAACTAGCATCAATCTATACTATTATAAAACTGTAACAGGAAGTTTGTCTGTACATTGAAGATATTAACAAAAAAAAAGTTACGATATGGTTTTTAGGTGTCCCTGATTCTATTTCACCAATTTTTGGATTTTTTGTCAGTCTGTTTGTTTGTGTGTTTGTTTGTTTGAACGAGTATCACGCAAAAACTACTGAACCGATTTTGATGAAACTTTTTTTGTTTGATAGCTTATGATCTTACTTAAAATCTGGTATATAATTTGTGCGGACGAAGTCGCGGGTTAACGCTCGTTTATTAATATTTCTTATGCCCTGTGTGGTAGAACATTAGAAACATTTTATTAATCATGTTATCTGAATGTACCTATGTTCTTACAAATAAATAAAGTTCCTTTTTTGAATTCGGTTTAAAATCATTAATATCTACCGGAAACCAAATTAAAGGTTGTCGCCATATACCAAAATAAAATGTTTCAGAAGATAATTTTTTCTCAAGTTTGCCGCTCTATCCACCGGTATGTCTCAAAGGTCGCAGACGAATGGCAGCCTCTATTCACCTACGGTATTTCGATATTATCGCGAACCTTGTCAATCGAACAATGGTTCGAAAGCTATGAGATGAAGTGAAGTCGTTAGGATATACCACCTCGCTTGGCCTTTGCTACCTTATAAATCTTAGCTCAAAGGAATTAGATACTATTTTTCAATGTAAATTTAGATAAGGTCCAATAGTGATTTTAAATAGTTATCTAAAAGGTAATGTAATTTACACGCACATGATGTTAGCTAACTTCTTTTATATTGCGAAATGCAAGCTTCATAGTTATAAAAATAAGTTGCTTAACATAAAACCTACAAAAAATGTCTATAAAATCAGGGACCCATTTAATAAACATAACCATTGTAATTTACAACGACAATTGAGGGTACACGTATATTGTTAAGAATGTGACGACGCAAGTTACCAATATGTGCAAAATTCAAAATTTTTTTATTCAAAATAATATCACTTAGATAGCTTTTTGACGTCATTTTTTGAGTCTACCACCGCGTCGGAAGGTGTTTCATTGAGAGAAGATGCGGCCAGAAACTCTACAACACACATCTTTTAAACAAAGTACAATTAAAATACAATATTGCATTACATAGAGTAACATTGTCAAGACCAGACATTTTGGTCATTCAAATAGTCATCGAGTTTATAGTAGCCTTTTTTAGTGCTCGTTTAGCGTCAGATAGCAATGTACGCCGTACTAAGGTCCAAGATGTCTGTAAGATAGGGAAATGGGCAGGACACATGGCAAGGCGAGGTGACGGTAGATGGAGTTGGAGCAAAGCATTGTCCAAGTGGCGAAGGGACGGAAAGCGAAGGGAGAGTCGTCTGGCGGCACGATGGGTTGACGATATAAAGAGAGTCGCAAGAGCTACATGGAAGCGAGATGCTCAGGACAGACAGAGGAGGGTTGCATAAAAGCCTATTAATATTTATTATTATACCTAGCAGTGGGTAGATTAAGGCTGTGGATGATGATGATGAACGCACCCAATATTTTTTCCTTGTCATTAGATGGCACTGAACAAAATTAAATCACACTAAAGTTTGGATTTGGGAACAACTATTGTTAAATAAGTTTCTTAATAAATTTTCGGTAATTTCTTCTACACCATCCGAATCATAAACCAAACCAATGTGGATGGCTCTTGACACGCTCTTGATCGTATTCGATTCGAGTAAATATTTGTATTTCTTTCAACTTCTCTTTTATACGCAAGTGTCTACAGATTCCTCAAGAAGGCGTTAATCATCTCAAACAATAAAATGTTAAATGTTAAAGAGTTAAGTACCTAAATAACAATGCAAACCTTATAATTTTAAAACGTGATTCTCAACAGGATTTAGCATAGAAGAACTAATAAATTACACAACTATAACATATAATAATAAACTGATGTTAAATCGAACTTAAAGGTGGACTGATAGAAATGAGAATAGTGTCAAGGACTCTCAAATGGTCTCGATTTGTACTTACCACGATATAAACTAATGTTCAACCTTCGTCTGTTGATGTTTACAAGCTTTTGTATTGCGGTCGAGCGGAATAATAAATCGACTTGTCTTTCTGTCTGCTGCTACTGTGTAGGTATGATGGTAGAATTTATAGGTAGGTACTAAGCTTTTTTTTCGTTGTCCCTATTTAAATTAACTTTTTTTTAAGTTGTCATTACCACATTCCATTTATTCATTTTTATTAAATTAAAATAAATGACAAAAAGTAGGTATTTGTACCAATATTTCTGACCACTCTGAGAGGGATTACGGTCGAGAGGTATTTATTTAACACTTGTACAGTAGTACACATAACATAACAGAAAAATTTTATATGTTTTTTATATAGTTTATGTTTATATGTATTTAAATGACAACATTTTATTTAATTAAAATACGTTAAAAAGTATAATTAAGTGCCTTTTTGAGATTATTGTAGTTGATACTTTATCCACTTTGCCTTATAAAACCAGCTATTATTATCAAAAATATTTTTTTTTTTCATAACAGCTTGCTCTTTTTTTTATCCAAATTTTTTGTTTTTAATTGAGCAAAATTAACCCATTTTAGAAACCTTTCTAATATTAAAACAACAACTCACTAACACTTTGATGACGCAAAAGTTTTAAAGCCTTGTTTGATGTTTTTATTATCATTTTAGTTTAGCAAAAACACGTTATCCGATTTTCTAACGATCTAATGATTAATTCAAATAAAGCCTAAGCTACTAATTGAGTTGCCCAATACTTTACTTGGCTTAGAGTTTGCCAAAACAATAGACAATTCGTTCTTTTTCGCTTTAGTCTCGTTTGACCTCACGGAATGGAAATTTCTGATTTCATTGACCCTAAAACCTTAAATTTATTTTTCCTGACTCTTTCCAAGGCAATGTACGTCGTTTATTATTATGGTTAAAAAAACGCTAATGTCGCTTTAGATTCCAACCCTGTTCGTTGTTGAATTTTTAAATATTTTATTTGATACCGCCCCAACTGGCCCAAAATCTCCCCAAAACATTCCCATTTCACTATTTTACGATATCCAGTTACTCCTCGCGGCAGGTATATAACTTATCACGCCAGCTTTTTTGGAAATGCCGCTTCATCTCCGACTTCCATCATGGGGGTGCCCATGATGCAACGACAAGTGGACAAGTGCAAGTGGACTTGAGATTGAGACAAAGCTGGGGCTGACGTGACGTGTGTTCTACCTATACAAAATTCGTTATATTATACCTAAAAATTAGCATGAAAAGAAGATTGGCTTGTATTATGAAAATGTTAATATTCAATGGGAAATAACCACAGATCACAAAAACTAAAGGGAGATGTGAAAAGGGGGCGGAGCCAGTGTCGCAGCAATATACGCAAAAACGGAACACACTGCTCGCGACAGTAATGATTCAATATATTATGAGGCTGAAAGTCGAGATATTATGTATAATTAGTTTACAATGCTTGCGTAGTACTAAAGATTATTCGAACGTTGAGTTTTGATACCGCAATGGATAATGACCACATTCAAGCTAACAAAATACTTTCTATTGCGTGGTACTGGTGGTACTGCGAAACTAGGTTTCGTACTCAGCGCGTTGGTTGGCATCTCTCTCGATCTCCATGGAAATAACATTCAACTTTATAACATTAGGTGACATTCACAACATGAATTGCCGCAAATAAATAAACACTATGTAGAGTAGAAAAATCTATTTAGCTGACAATCTACAGATTTCCTTTAATAGTCTCTCAGATAAGATACCCCAGTAATTCCATAGGGAATTATCAACCCACGATCATAGATACAAAATTAATTCCCAACTCCGTACAGCCATAAACTTTTTAAAAACGACCCCGCCAGGCTTACAGTATGGCAATGAATAAATTGCCTACATTGGAGGCAATAAAAGCACACCACATTAATAAACATGATGTGCGATATTTTGCGTTGGCAGATTAAACTGATATTCTCTATGAGACCTATGGGAGGCGTTTAACAAACTTAGTTTTAGCTAAGATAAAGTGAGGGTGAGATGTGACAGTCTTCTGTTTCTATTTTTAGTCGTAGTTATATTTTAAATTTTGAATTAAAAAAAGTATTTGTCTTGTAGATATGTTAGAAATGACAGAGGGAGAGAGAGCATCTGTATTTGGACTGAATTTGTAACCAAGCAGTCGCTGTAGTTGATACAGATTAGGATCATCGGAGAAAAAATATATTTTGTTTTAAACTATTTTCAAATTTATATATAGCATATGCTCACAATTATATTCCCTGGGGGGTTCGTCAGAAATATATACTATTTACAAATAATAATTTGATGATTTTTAAACGAACTTACCTCAAGTGAAGTTCGATCTTAAGTACCTGTATACGAAGTGACTTTGTACGAAGAGATTATATAATTATGTCCCATAGAAGTTTGAAATCTCAAAAAAGATCACCAAACCGACCACAGATCCCAATAGTCTTTACTACTCTATACCTACCAACTTTTAATGAAAATGTAATAATAATTATGTTTACACAGAAATATATTGCATTGAATTAGGTATCGCATCTGTAATGAGAATTTACTCTTTGATTTACATTTTAATACGTCTTCGCAGTCAGCATCTTGTTGTTAGAAAGAAGGGTCCAACACTTTGAAAAGTAGGAAATGAATTGTCATGAATTAGGGACGCAGGGGTGGCATTAAAAAAAGCTCCCGTTTGATAAAAGTTACTCATTTTAGAATGAAAAAACTTGTAGTATGTTCTATCAAAAGCAGTTAAGGCTCTTTTAAAAATTAAAGGAAATTATCAATTTTCATTAACCAATTTATTTAAAGGAGTTAGTTAAATAGTTAAAGTTTAATATTATGTTCCAGCTACGTACCTACTATCAGGCGAACAAACTATGCAATCTTCTCTGCTAATATGTTTTTACTTCCAGCTTAGTTATTTTTATGATACACATTTTCTTTCTAAGTATACTTTTAACACGGAACAGAATTTCCAACATATCTGCTATGTGTACACGGCATTTTGTTGTTATAGGTCCGCTAGCACCACTCTTACATGATCTCCCGTTCTCCTCACGCCTCGACTGAAATGGTAGTTTCGAGGGTAATATTAGGAGATGGATAAGGTCTTTCAAAACTAGTTGGGTTGTACGTGAGAGCATGCTTCATTTGCTCGTGGCTCCAGGCGGTAGCACCCGGTCCATTGTTTATGAGAACAGCCAATTATGTCTTTACAACACACTTCTTTCTACTTTACGGTATTTTTTTAATAATACACTACCATCGTTATGATACTGCTGTTAGTGGTTTGGCTAATTTGTTGTTGGGGTTTCTAGTATAAGCTCTTAGCGTCACTTACTTTTATGTCGAGCAAAATTGTCGATTATCAATTTGCGGTCGTCTTAAATTGCAAGATTTTCAATTAACGGCAGCTGTATTTTAACGACCACCTTTTTGAAAATGAAATCAATTCATTTGTTGCATAATCGAGGTTTTATTGAATATAATGCGACATTAAGGTATGATTCGGTTGCACCTGTCGACGCGTAAATTCGTTTCAACGTGCCAATGAAGTCCGACTCGAAATGGGTGTGAGACTTCCCTGTCGTGAGTCGACCACTGTTCTGTTCATATTGGAAGACTGTATTAGTCGATCATATTTATTTTTTTGCAATGATATCTAAATGCCGTTCTAAACTAATAGAGAACTTCAAAGTTTCTCTCAGAATATTGTACAGGACAACACTCCGAGCTTCAAACTCTGGTCTTTGTGGCCCTTTATTTCGTAAGTGTTGAATTGGAACTAATAATGTGACGCTAGAGGTCTCTTCAAAGATTATACATTTTCTGGGTCGCTACATTCTTGGCCTCATGTGCATTTTCAATGAGGCATCCTGGAGACTTGGCCAACATAAATTGCAGACAGCAAAAAGGATTGCAGAAAGAGAAGGGAAGCTTTTGCGGAGCAGGTCATCGAATAGGCTAAGTAAACATGATTAAACCCATACCCAAACTTACCTACCATTATCTATATCTATATCTATACTATTATAAAACTGTAACAGGAAGTTTGTCTGTACATTGAAGATATTAACAAAAAAAAAAGTTACGATATGGTTTTTAGGTGTCCCTGATTCCATTTCACCAATTTTGTGTTGTTTTGTTTGTTTGTGTGTTTGTTTGGGTGTTTGTTTGTTTGAACGAGTATCACGCAAAAACTACTGAACCGATTTTGATGAAACTTTTTTTGTTTGATAGCTTATGATCTGACTTGAAATCTGGTATATCATTTGTGCGGATGAAGTCGCGGGATAACGCTCGTAATTACTAAAACTCTAGACCTTACGTAGACATTAGACAAGATATTTAGAGACAACGTAGACAAAGAATAGATTCCATTCGATATCATAACTATTCTACCTTAAATTAACTCTTTTGACTGACTAATCTCTTTCATACTATTCAGTCCTATCAAAACATAAACCAAGTATCTCATTCAGAGCACAACACCAAGTAAATACCGCCTCGAGCGCAAAAGATTTTTCTAAGTGCGTGCTCCATACCATACAAAGCTGGAGGGGACAATTTACGCGGCCGGCCAACTGATGTGATTGTTAACCATGGTACAGATTATAAGTTATCGACATTATGGGTGCACGATACTGAACTGTGTATTACTTGTAGGGTGGCAATTGGATGGAGGAGAAAAGGTTAGAATGAAAGAAAGAAAGAAGAAAGAAAATATGTTTATTTGCATACACAACAAAAGACACTGACATAATTAGATAGAAATACTAAATTAAAACACAATTTAGAAATCGGTCGTCCACATGAGTACAGCAATTACTACCAGACATACTTATTTCAAGTACCTGGTTTTGTTTTTGCAAGTTATCTGAAAGCGTTACGGTTAAATATAATTTGTGCAATTAATCATTTTTTTATACATGACGAATACAACGTTTAGTAAATTTACAATTAATAAATACTTTGTTTTACGCCAAAACTTAACACGCCTAACAATATGGTACATATGTGTTATGTTTTGTAGTTTCACGTAGAAAATAAAACAAGGTGTTAACGAATGAATGCAAAAGTCGAAGAATTTTTTTTTTAAAACCGCAATTTGTATTTGTTATCTTTTCATGAAAGTTAGCCACGTAAATTTCTTTGTATGTACGAAATGCTAAATAAAAAAAACGTTTTTACTAGTCTTGCTATTATACGCAACTCACATTATGTATGTGATTATGAACGGTAGAAATCGCACAAGTTTACAAAAATCCCAACGAAACACAAAAATGTGGTATCCCTAACTAAGTATACAATTTGTTTCCTTGATTGTTACGGAACCTGTTACATAATTGAGAAGTAGTGATTGATTACAAGAATTAAAGTCAGGATGATTGTAGGTCTGTCAGAATTTCATCAAGATGAGCAGGATCATTGTTATTTTGAACGAGTCTTTCTTGGCATGATGTAAACATGCCTTCATCAATATAGCCACAACTACATTCTACTTGTGTATGCAAATAATATTAACAAAACTTCAACCTACTACCTTGTTTAGTATAATAGCCCAGTCATTTTACGGATTTTTGTTAGGCGGGGTAGGGAGTAATTACTAATTGAACTTTTAAACTGTAACCGGAACCATTAAGTGACAAAAGGACTATCTTTTAAGATAGTAAGATCGTAGCGATTTTTTTTTAATATGCTTTAGCATATTACAAAAAAAATCGCTACGCAACATAGAAATCAAAATTATGTGTCCCAGAAGGATTTCAAATTATTAATATTAATACCAATGCACTCATATGATTTAGGTTTAACAATATAAATTATTTTTGAGCAATAAAAAAGGCAATGAAAATTAAAAAATGAGGTATTTATTAGAAAATACGAATGGATTTTTCAAAACCTTCTAGACAAAAATATTCACACCATGTTTGTAGTATGTATAATGGTAAAGCCTTAAATATGTGCAAAAAAAAATTTACCATCAGGTTTTTTAGAACGAGATACTAGCTAAATTTTAAAATTGGAACTGTTGCTGAGGTGATTTTTTTTTTAATTTTGGTACATTTCTAAGCTCAAATAGGCTCTTCAATGTTATACCGAACAAAATGTCAATTACTAATTAGTCCCGGCTCAAACCGTAAAATGACTGGGCTATAATTATTTTTGCAGTGTAAATTAATCACCAACTTATATACAAATTATGTATGCAGATATTAATGCCAATAATATGTTCGATTATTAGCCAGAGATTCTTCTATGACACTAACACAACCCTCTTATTGCTTCAAACAGCATAAAGCCACAAGCCATTTCCTAGGTACATACTCGTCAGTTTTGGGTAAATATTTTTTTGAGCTTCTGTAGTATGTATAACTCGGATCCGTACTTCTAGGGCTGTTTCTCTCAACTATTTAATGCCTGTGGCCTAAGTATCAACCACAATTAACAACATAATATTTGAAAGACTTAAAACCGTAAACTAACGACCATTTTTTTAAGATCCGGCTGCGATGTTGTGGCTCGAATCGTAACCAAATACCTCTGAGGGGCAAACATGAACAAATCAACCAAAAATGCCATGAAATCACTAATCCGACCTAATTTTGAACGCTATACATCATGTGAATAACGACTACAGGGCGTTAACTTGGAATCTTAATACGAATCGTTTTAAAAACTCATCCTGTGAATTTTAGTTTTTGTGAGCGTCACCTTTTTCAAAATCTTGTTTTTAAAATTGTTATGTGCAATGATATTAATGATTATGTGTATCGAATTGTTTTTCTGTGTATTTCTTAAGATATTCCTATTAAATTCCAAGTTATCACTTCATGTGTATGTGTATTGCTCCTATCGCGTAATTTCTCTATGATTCCTCCTGATTGCTCTGATTTCGGCGGCCTCGCCCCGGCGACTGTTTCAACTCCGTTTTTGGCTTTGATGGGCCCTCGTGTGACTAACATAGCCAAACTTCTTGGAGAAGATCCTCGCACATAGCGAGTACTTGTATCACTTCATACTGCACTTTTAAAAAAGTAGTTTTGACGTTTTTACGACGAGATTGATTAATTTTTTTTCTATGGATGGAAAAATGCAAAAAAAAATCTAATTTCAAATTTCAAAAAACTGTCATTATTTCTGAAATATGCATACACAAGAAAGTCCCACAAAACCGTTTCCACGGTTTTCTGTGGGATTAGGAGTCTCAAATTCTCAATACAATAATATTTTATAAGTTTTATCTATATATGTGTATATATTAACACTAGTAACTTATAAGGTTATAACACAAAACAAAACTTAGGTAATACTAAATAGCTATATTTTTCTATTGCTAAAAATACTGTTATGATATTCATAGATTTAAAATGCAGTATGAGAGACAGAGCGTTCACGAAAATAGGTAGGTATGTAATATATATCTAATATTGCTTTTAATAATATACCTACGTATTTTGAAACATCAAGTCGATGTTATTCAGTACGTTGTCAAATTCAAACATTGCCACTTAAAAGCAACACCGAGGGATATCGTAAATTACTACATGCCATGTAAGCGAAACGCTGACAAATGACATGTGTTGGTTGGTAGTCCAACTCTCAACATTTTTATTTTTAGAATGTCCCACACAGGGTCGCAATCTGTGTTGCCAGGTGGAAGAGATTGCGTGAATTATTCCAGATATTTTTATTTATTTTTCCTAATTACAGGAAAAAATCTAGTTGCCGCATCACAAATAATATTTGCAATTTATAATATAATTACGAAGATATAAAGCTTTTAAAATTTTGTGTGAAAAATTTCAAAGCTTTATGTCTCTGTAATTATTTTATAAATTGCAAATGTTATTTGTGACGCGGCATCTATATTTTCTAAACTATTTTTTCCATATATAAAAAGTGACTTAAATTGATACCGTCTACGCTTATTGTGCGTCAAAGTTTTGTATAAAATTGACCCCTCTGCAACCACCTTAACCGTGATTGGACTGCCGACAAACCACAACTTTTAATACATTCGGTATCGCGCGAATCATTTGATAGCCGTTAGAGTCATTTTGACAGATCGCTGAAATGTTAAAGGCAGTCACACAGTACCTAAATAAGTCAAGTTTAGCGCGATGCAAAATTCAGCACAGTTGAATAGTAATTGGATTTCAATGTGATTAGAACTGAAATTGAATTAGGATTGAAGTTTGATGTTTTAAATTAACATGAGCAAGGGAAAGGCCCTGATTGTTAGCAAAATTACCTAAAATTATCTGTAAAGTAAACTCATAACTGTGTTTTTCTTTTCGAGATGATTAAAAACGGACTATTTTCTAACTACGTTATCACTTAGAAGTTAACGAGGCTAATGTTTTGAGGCTACAACGAGGTTTTTGAATTAAATTATTGAACGTGACGTATAACGTAGATACAATATTAATGTAACGGAAATTCTCATAATCATTCACTCTGTCCTGAAATTGTAATTTTTGCCTGATTAGTCGTAAAGGATTCCCGAGATTATGGCTTGACGAATGCGGTGTCCATTGTTTCATGTCTACTTACTTCTTCTTTTTACCCGACTGCGCCAGAACAGAAGGAGGGTTATGTTAATAAAGATAGAAGAGATAAAGAAAGAAGGTATTTTGTATTTGTAATAATTAGTAGGCTAGTTTTTTGTCCACAAAATTACTACAATACTTAATCTAAACAAGAATATTTAAGTTTCCTTGGCAATGGCAGTGGCAACCCCTGTAATCAGAAACCAAGGGGAGGGCTCATACAAACAGAATTCATGGGATATGCCATTGAACAGGTATTCGTATTCACTGGATTTTGAATAACGAACTCTTTGAGTGGGTATATATTTTTTTTTCAAACATTTTTTGGCCAACTTTTAGTTTTATGACGGCCTAGAACAAAATGTTTTTACTTTTTACTTTACTGTGCCAGTATTTTCCGTGTTTGGCACACTGGAATAGTTCTGCAATGTGATACATGTTATACGGTCAGTTGCAGAAACGCTCATTAAAGTTAATCCTCCATTAAACCTCTTGCTAGCTTTTACTCCGTCCACAAGACAAAAAGTGACAGCAAGAGATTTAATGGAGGATTAACTTTAAATGAGCGCTTCTGCAACTGAGTGTTAGTTTGGTTTATTATATTCATCATCAGCATATAATGCATCTGCTATATAATTATTATGTATGTGTTGCACTGGAACAGGACATGACAAAGGCCTCGAACGGATTGGTCTAGGTAGAGAAATGTTAATCTAAAGGCACTATTCAGGATCATTTGCTAAACATGCCTTCCGATGTACACACGGCGACACATCAAGCTATACAAAACCAATATAAGCTGATCGCGAAACGTTATACGTTACTCGTCCTACGCGCGTTATTGGTTTTGTATAGCTTGATGTATCGCCGTGCATACATCGAAATAAAATGCGACTAAGTGCTCTTACAGACGAGCGTGCACTTTGCGTCACGCGACCCACGGCGACCGAAAAGTCTGAGCACGACCCTCTGCAACTCACGGCGACCCCAAAGTGTCGCTCGTCTGTAAGAGCTGTAAAACGATCACTCGCAAACTCAAACGGGATGTCTTTGGCAGCCATTTTTTATTCACTAATAAAGAACATTTTTTTCTGTAGCGGCTGTGCAGCGTTTCACATATTTGCACACAAAAAGTTAAGTTTTATCGCATATCGAATTTGAACTCTAATTACCTTCAAATAGCATAATGCAACGCAAAGAGTATAATAATCGTAATTGCTCTAATAAAGATGTAATTTTTGTTTGTAGCTCAACATTTTTTACGGCCGAAATAACGTCTGTTTTATGTTGAACTCTTTCGTAAACGAAACATGGATTGGATCAGTTTACTTGAAAGCTCTTTGTAAATTGGTCATTACTCTCGTTTATTTGGTAGCTTCAGGCGAAATCTCATGATTGTAGGACGTAAACGTAAACATTTTTATTTAATGATTTAGATAATTATAATATTATGAAACGCATCAATGTATGTCCGTAATCATTATTAGATTTACTTCCAAAACATTGTTGTCAAAACAGGGAAAAGTGAGAAAAAGAGAGATTTTCTGGAAAAAAAACTAGCTAAGTGCTAGTCTGACTCGCACCCTCAGGGTTCCGGACAAACTTAACTTTCCAGGAAAACAAATGTTCTTCTATTATATAATATCGGTCTACATCACGGTCAAAGCTCCAAGTGAAAATGTATGGTGGTAATCGAAAAAAAAACTTTTCTTTATGTGATAGTTTTAGGTAGGTAACTACAAATTAATGACTAATCTAGAAATAAACATTTTAACGGGTTCTTACCGCGTTTTGGTATATTTGAGTTCGCCATTTGTACTCTTACGTTCTTTTTATTCGTTTTTGTTACTGTATATTTTGGTGTGCAAATAAAGAATATTTATGTTATGTTATGTTAAATAATAACCGCGTAGCTCTCAAAAACTGTATTAATGACTATCTTATCTTGTTGTGGGGGCTGGCAAGCCAGCAACACTTCGACCCAGTGGGATCTTTTGTGTTACTTTTATGTTACTTTTGTGTTAATGACTAATACTTCTTGCCAAATTTAATAGTTCTATGTGAACGGAAAGTATCATAAAGCTTTTAATTTGCATGTAGCGAGTATCAAAATATTTCACAAATGGCGTTGACTTACGGTCAGTTGCAGAAACGCTCATTAAAGTTAATCCTCCATTAAATATCTTGCTGTCACTTTTTGTCTTGTTGACATACTAAAAGCTAGCAAGAGATTAAATGGACGATTAACTCTAATGAACGTTTCTGCAACTGAGGCTTAGAAGCTTAAATTTTTTACATCTCCAACGGGCCTTATTATTTGTTGTACTTGCTCGGTCCTGAGAAAAATGGTCTTGACAGACAGAGAGACGGACAGACGGATAACAGATTCAGTGTGAATGCGGAGTTGCTCCGCAGACTATGGCTAACCTCATATCTTGCCCTTCTTGCCCGGACACCTACACGGGAACGGAGCTTGTGGACGCAGCCGGAGCAGGAAAAATATAAAATGATGCCATCGACTCGATAGAAAAAGAAGACGGAAAACAAAGACCGCCTTCCAATCTTCTTTCACCATATCCTTTACCCTAAGGTTGTCTGGAAGAAATCGCTTTTTAGCGATATGACCGCCCGTTTTGTATGTTTTGTTTTTCCAGTTTGTTTGCTCTTTGTATAGGTACTATGTTTTTTGGTGTAAAATAAAATATAATTGATTGAAAGTGATCCTATAAGAGTACCGTTTTTTTCCCTTTGAGCTCCAGAAAAAAAAGAAACAAAATAAATTAACCCGAAACTCTTTGATGACAAATCGCATAATAAATATACGTCAAAATTACTTTAAAATATTTTGCCTCGGGTTGAAATATTCAATTACATTTATTTATGGCACCGTCGAAAATATTTTTTAATAAAAAAATGTCAGATACAATAATGCATCGATTAGCGATACCTCAAGACGACACCTTTAACATGACTTAAATGAATGAATATCATTCACATTTACATTTTAAATTACTCCATACGTTCCCGCTTAGTTTTTAAAAACTACATTCGATTTTGACCTTTAAATCGTGTTCTGTAAAGTCTGATAATCTTTTTACACGCAAAGAAAGACGTTATAAAACATTCAACGCAAAATTGCAGATAAACGGAAAAATTTTTGTTAGGTTGATACCTATATGAAAATAATTGACTTATTATTAAGTTTTATGTTATGAATAATGAATAAACGCATGATTCCGATGTACACTTTAATCGTTTTTTAACAACATCGTTTGCGCACCCGTATACTACTTTTGCTTACCCCTGGGCGGAAATTGACAAGTTTATTGTTTCATCTTGCAAAGTTTTACAAGACACCTTCCAGAACATTGTTCAAGGTGATAGAGTCGAATATGTCATGGCAGTATCTTTTTCTAAAGCAAAAACAAAGTTGGTACAGTAGTAAATACGTTTACAAAATGGCGTCTTTCCCAGAACGATTATTCAGAATTACACGAACTTTTAAGTCTACTACATGCCAAGGTTTAGGCGCTCATCTTTTTAAAAACGTTTATTAGCATTATATACATATGCCCTTTTTTAAAAGCTTAATAAATAATTAATTAGACGACAATTTTCAGAACTCTTTGGCTCGCAAAAAGCGGGGGAATTAATGTAATTCATGGAGCGACTTCGCAAATAAATATTCAAAACGTAAATCCGAGTGCTCTTCTATTGAAAGTCAAAAGAATTAGCTTCTTGCAGGTAAAATGAGAGGCTTAATTATGTTCTTGTATGCAGGCTAATAAAGAAATTAACTGCATTTCTTAGAAGATACACGGGGAGAAATATCTGGTCATTATTTAAGTACTTATGTGAAAACTATTTATACAGGTTGCGTGCTATTTATATAGGTGGTCCAAACTGAAATTCAGACTCATTTTCAGACTCATTTTCAGTTCGAACGTTTGGACCACCTTAACTCTGGTCGAGTTAAGGTGGTCCAAACTATAATGAGGTTATCTAAGCAGACCATGAAACTGAACAACTTTCTCTATGATACCAAAATAGAAATCGCGAAATTAGCAAAATTTCTGATTTTCTACGTTTTGGTTCCGCAGAAAAGTTGTTCAGTTTTATGGTCTGGTTCACCTCATTTAGTTTGAATCACCCTGTATTAACAGACAATGCTTAGATTTTTCGTCGTTTTGAGATAAATCAACGAGAATTCGATTTATAACAACACATTTTTTATTAAAGTCTGTAAATATACAATTTTTATATCTCTCCATGAAAGAATAATTTGTAATGTATTTAGAGAACATAAGACACAATAAGTTAATCAAAATCTTATCCTAATACCGATTGACATGAAAAAAAAAAGTCTAACAACTTTAAATGTCCTTTATCTTCTATGTAGTATATAAAAGATAGAGCTGATGTGTGGAACACTTTACTCACTACAAAGCTAGTGTGAAACATACAATGTAAAGACTTATACAACGTGTTAATGAATTAACCCAAAACTAGAAAGTAGTTTGTTTAGAATCGAGAGCAGAATCGAATTATTATGGTTTCAACATAGGTAATTTTTTCAAAATATTAAATAATTTCTATGTAAATTTAAAAATTTACTGAACCCGATGTCAACCCACCGCATGGGCACACTCACCCTACTTACTACCAAAACAAGATTATTAAAATGAATCCATGGGTACGTTAGAGCTTTCATTCATTGCTGAAATGATAACAAATCATTTTTGCCCCAAAACTTAAAATGCGAATAACTTAAAATTTTAACGATCAAAATAATGAAATTATTGTTTCAATCGAATTATTTTGTTATAAATTAGTTGGGATGTATGAGGTTTTGCGCTAATTTTTTAACACGTTGTATAATTCGTACAATAGTAAGAGGGAGTGAGCTAAATTCCACCACGCTCAAGTTTGATAGAAGCAAGTCAGTGCTCACGTTATATTTTCAGAGTACTTGCAATCTATCACGAAAAGCTGCTTTACGATATTTCAAAATAATGTTTACATAAAACTTCAGGAAACACGAAAGAACAAGTAAAACGCGGATGGCCAAATAAGGCTTTGGGTTATTATAATCATGATGACCATAATTGTAAAAACCCAAATTTAGTTTCTACATTGATTTAGCTAGGCACGTATTCTTCTTCTTCTTTCGTGTCTTTTAGAGTTTCCGGCCGCATCTTCTCTATCTTCCGACTACCTGACGTAATTTTTTGATTCTACCTTGTATGTGAACCTCTACTTTGTATGTGATAGACTATGCGATATTATTTGAATAAAAAATTTTGAGTTTGAATGTTGAGTTTGTCAGCATGAACGTATATTGCTTGACAATTACTCATGCTGTAGTATACAGGGTGTAACAGAATTAAAAATAAAAATTTTAAACTTTTAAGGGGGTTGTTTAGACTATCAAACTGAACAACTTTCACTAAGGGACCAACATCGAAATCGCGAAAAAGTTCAGCTATCCCATACATTTAGATCGAGTAGATTTGTAGTTTAGTGTGGAACATCCGATTTTTTTTGGCAATTTCAATATTGGTCCCATAGTGAAATTTGTTCAGTTTGATGGTCTAAACCAAACTAAATGTTAATTTGTATTTTTGTAACACCTTGTGTAAAGATTAGTCAGCAAGGGTAAGTATCGAGGCTGACTACCCAGGGTGCGCCAGAAGAGGTTTCGTTAGTACCCCGTAGGCCCGTATTAAAAACTGATCATAAGTGCTTGCGGGATCTTTAGCTCACTCTGACGTGTAGAAAGGCCTCAATGACTCACAAGCCGCACTCAAAATTTTAATAAAAGTCCAGTAATAATTACCATCATTTCGCCTACATGTTTAACGATAGAGCTCTCACACATGGCCACATTTCACGCGTGTAAAGGCAAGGTCACACTGGCCCATGACTGATGTTGACGGGAGTCGCCTTTGACTCCGAGTCGCTCAAACGTCCGTCTAGAACGCTCGTTAGCATTTATAGTGCGGGTTATGAATTTTTTAAAAAGTTTGGAGATTTAATTTTGTATTCTTTTTTAGTTAAAAGGAAAGAAACATTTATTTCTTTTCTTGATACAAATAGTATTTAAATTCAGACATGTGATAGTAAAAGTTTTAAGTCTCGTGTTTTTTTAAAGCAACTGCCGTAAATCTGTTCCTTTCGAAGGGTTATTCATAAAGTTGTCAGTCAGTCAGGCGTCAGAGGACCGTGTGTGCCCCATAACAATTTAGGGTGACTCCAAACGAGCGTAATTTTGTGAGTTGTGAGGCGCGTATTTTGAGTCCGTTTCATATAAAGGCTGAAGTCATAGACAAAATGCATTCCCTGATTTTATATGAAACGGACTCAAAATACGCGACTCACAACTCACAAACGACGCTCGTTTGGCTTCACCCTTATTGTTTATGTATTGTGTCTAGAATATAAGAATTTGACGGGTTATATACAATTTGATCATATTTAATTGCAAACTTACTTAAAAATTGCAAACAAAAAATAAATGACTTTACAAAAGTCTCATCGGCTCGCTGATTGAATAATGCTATTTTAAATAAAGGGCACGTTGTCATTAAAACGGCCTATATCGCCCATGAGTAATAAACTTAAAATAAATAAATATATTTACAACAAAATAAAATCCCGACTATAAATTAAGCGCGCATCACCCGTCGGGCCGGCCACGCCGCCAGCCATAATGATTCATTAAGTGCCTCCCCGGGATTACCTTTTTGTAATTGACCGATGATGCGAGAGCCGTATCACTGCTTCTCTTTTACACGAGGTGTAAATCATAGGAGGATAGTTGGTTTAAATTAAACGCATGTGTGTACGCAGTTTTAAATAAAGCCTTAAATTTTTGTAAAGGTAAAAATAGCAACAGTAGCGATCTTGTCTTGACATCTAGACCGAGCTTACTACATTAAAATGTTTTATTTCTATCATTCGATGTTTGACAAAGTCTAATTCATATTTTTAACTGATTTAAAAAGTACATTTTCTTACTTGTCTTTTTTTAAATCTGGTTCTTAATTGAAAATCCTGATTAAGTCCAAAATTAGGTTTTCCAGATCATCGACCAAAGTAAAATAAATTCTAAGAGACAGAATTGTTACTGAAATTGATAAACAAATTGTGTTGACTGGATAGGAATTGTCAATATTTTGAATAGAAAATCTGACACAGGGCCAATTCTGTTAAATTGGATTTGTCTCGTAGCCCAGTAAATGACTGTGATCCTGAATCTGTCTATTCAAGTTCACCACCAGCAAAGTGTAAATAAATTTTATTAAAAATAAATTATATTAATACGTGGGAACTTGCTGTCAGCATCTGACCATCAATCTAACTTTGTATAAATCAAACTGTTGTGTTTTTTTTTACTTACTAAAAGAACTTTATTTACAAAATAAGTACATTGACAATAATCTAAATAACCTAACCTAATTAAACTAAGAAAAATAAAAAAGTAAAAATAATAACAGTTATTTAGCTATAAGTTCTCCAAAAAGGAAATAAATAAATCAAATTAAAGATTGAAAAATTTGTCTCGGGCGGGACTTGAACCCGCACTTTTCCAAACCGGGGAACTGCGTTATCGTTCTCTGGGTAGTGGGCTCGGTGGCGAAATTGGATAACGCAGTTCCCCGGTTTGGAAAAGTGCGGGTTCAAGTCCCGCCCGAAACAAATTTTTCAATCTTTAATTTGATTCAAAATAGCACAACATGGCTGTAACATGTTTAAAAATCAATAATATAGGAAATAAATAATTTAAAAAAATATGACGATGATACTGATACATTTTAAAACGCTGCCTCTCATAACTTAAAACTTAAACTTACATTATACGCCTATCGCGGCGTACGTTGACCATGACTGTCCATGACTTTTATAAGCTTTATTATGATGGAAATAGCAAAAATACTTTATAATATAACTTATACCGTCTTAATATTGACAGCACGTGTCAGGTTTTTGTGAACTATTAGCTATTAGGCGGAGCTAGGTGGTCATTCATCACAAGTGGTTTCCTAGTAGCTTTGATCTAATACCTACTTTAAACGTAGCCATCATTACTATTAAGGAAAAAATATTAGTAAGCTTTTAGAATGCGATCTTTTTAAGAGGATAGGTGGGTACCTTTTTTTCCATACAAACGTGTGGGGACTTGCTACAGATGTCAGCACCCACAAGTTATAGCAATAGATGCCAACGGATGGCGATACCGTCGCTCTCTGAAATGTGCTCCATACATAGACAACGTTCACCGTGAATACGTAACTCGTAACTTACTACAAATTAACATACATCGCGCAAGGGAAATAATCACAGAGATTTGATACATATACAAGGTCCAACTAAGAACTGTTGGACTGTGGCCGGTCCCCAGGCTTCACACATAGCCTGGTGGAAGATTTTCCCTTTTCAATGGAGGAACATTCCCAGTAGCACCTCCATAAACGTATTCCCCTGTTTCCTCCCCGGATACTAGAGCAAACATTTTTTTTACCGTACAATCTATGTTACTTACCTCTGCTATGTCTATATGTTTTGCCTTTTTGCATTTGTTAATTACTGTAAGAACTAGGGACCTTCGAAAATTACCAATTTTACCGAATTTTAAGAAAACAGGGGAATACGAAATGCTGATTTCGTCGATTTTATGTAGATATAATCATCATCATCAGCCTATCATCGTCCACTGCTGGATATAGGCCTCTCCCAAGGCGCGCCACAAAACTCTGTCCTCGGCCTTCCTCATCCAGTCGCTCCCCGCTACCTTTTTTATGTCGTCTGACGTACAGACGACCTTATGTAGATAAAGTTGTCTCTTTCCCACTCTAGTTTGCTGGGTGGGTCGGATCAAACAAATACGTATACAGCCGGAAAATTTACCTATTCATTTAAAAAGGTTAAATTAATTTTATTTCTCTCTACTTACATTTTTTCTTTTCATGTCGCTTATTAAGAGGTTTTTATATCATTATATTTGTGGTTTCTAGATGAAAATCTAAAAAATAATCGACAGTTGTAAAATTTCTGATCAACTTTCTCTATGGGATTAAAATTGAAACCTTTTTTTGTTAATATCTTCAACGTTGGGAACCCGTTGGATGAGGGCAGCGCAGGACCGGTCGTTATGGCGATCCTTGGGGGAGGCCTATGTCCAGCAGTGGACGTCCATCGGCTGAGATGATGATCTTCAACGTCACGTCACGTTTACACTTCTGTTACAGTTTTATAATAGTACCAGAGTTAACCCGCGACTTCGTCCGTAAAACAAAAGACGCTCACATCATCGTTTCACAAGTTTCAAACCCCCGTATGTCTCCGTATAATAATTTTCATTTAACACGATTTAGAGAACCAAACAAATCCATTAAACTCGCCTGGGAAGTATAAATTGAAACATCAAATACGTTTAATACCGTACAACGTATTGCTTTTTATTTTATAATCCGGATAGGGAGATTGTTTGATAAGGAACGTTTGTTTTGAAATCGGTTTGGTTCTTATACAAAAGTTTGTTTGGGTTTTGAGGCTTCTTTATAATATAAGGATAGGTGTTGTTTTGTAAAATCATTTACAAGAAACACCTATCCTTATGTTATAAAGAAGCCTCAAAACCTTTATGAAAACAATCCATATTAATAATAATTATTTGAATGCGGAAGACTTCACCTTGTCTGTTACGTCAGTTACGTTTTCACGACTAAACCGCAACCGATTTTAATGAAATTTTGTATAGAGATAGCTTGAACCATGAGGGAGGAAATAGATATAAAAATTCCACGCAGACGAAGAGAGTCCACGGGAAATCACTTTAAGTATTTAAAAACAGATAACCGAATGGTTCCGGCTTAGAATGGACTAACATATTTCTTCTCATATGGGTGTCATACGAGGCGACTAAGACTTGTAGTGTTTTAGTGGATGAAAGGCTAGCCACGTTCTACCGGTACTTATCTCGTCATACCATTCAGAAACCATGAAAATACTTAAGATAAACGTTCGTAAAATTGGAACCTTAAAAGGTTGGCAAAATTGTAGCCAAAGTTTCTGACCACTTCGAATGGACATACATCTTCTTCCTTTATTGTTTTTGTATTGCTATTTTATTAGTGCTTTTGCGGAATAGGATTAACTTATGCCATAAATAATCTCTGGTCTGATATTTTTTCCTACTTGCGGTTCCAAGATAGATTAGAGTCAACCCTCGGGCTCGCTGGACTTCATTGTCTAGTGTTGTGGGTGGTCGCCTCTGTTGATCCTGGTTTAAAGGAGTGTCAGAAGTGGGAATGTGTGGTGGGCCTGTGCCCGATAAAAAATTCATACTCTCCTCTAGTAGATCAACAATCTTTTAGAGCATACAGTCAGCATCAGAGAAACCTGACCCCTAAGAAATCTTTATATGGGCAAGGACGTTAGATTTCTCTGGTGCAGTAGTAGCAAAGTAAACTTTAAGAAAATGTTGGTTTTCAAGCCAAAGCAACGTTTATACAGGGTGAAATTGATATGATTGGCATCCTTATAAACTAAGAGTCTACCCATCAAACTGAGCAACAGTAGTAAAAAAAATCTGTTGTCATAAACTAAACTGATATTTTATGAAAACAACTGTTGTATGAAACAGTAGATTTAGTATTTTTGCTACGCTCGGTTTGCTCCCGTAGTAAACGTTGTTTAGTTTGATGGGTAAGACTTTTGTAATTTAAAAAAATTCTAATGATATCAATTTCATCCTGTATCCTACCTAAAGTGAACAATTTCCAAATATAGTATTAAAATAGGTTCTCAAATTTTAAAATTCAAAAAGTTACCCAGTTCTCATTTAAAATCACTAAGAAACTTGTCATGGAATTAGAAGTAAAAAATATAACTCAAAACCGTTGATGGAGAACTTCTCATCTCTTCCATTCTAAACAGTTTTAAATTCTCAAAACACCAAATTAATTCAGTACATCGCCAATTTGGACGTTGCAAGTTATTTTTACTGATCGTAAAACTTTTAATTAAGCTCTAAAACGAGATTGATATAATTAAATAAAACCAATACAGTCGTTTATTTAAGTTATCTGAACCTAAAAGGTAATAAAAAGCCATTTGAGCCGAGAATCGATGATTATATTGCGAACCGATGGAAAGATCTTCGCAAATGACAGCGTATTGACTTCATTATGCATAAAAGGGTTTAAAACTGACTTTTATAGGGTTTAATTTTATTTATTCTTGATTGAAGATTAAACTTGTTTGCATATGACTGGAATATAAAAGGTGGTATCAAATTAACGTAAACACGGAAAATCGTATTTTTCAGGAAATGGGGTTCACGTCAAACTGAACAACTTTCACTATGGGACGAATATTGAAATCGGGATCTGCTATTCCATACATTTGGTTGAGTACTTACCTACCCATCGAAATTTTCTACGGAATAATACATTTTTTCTTCGGGATTTTTATTTTGGACCCTTAAAAGAACCCGTTAAAGTTATTCAGTTTTTTCGTCTGAAGCACCCCGTTATGCAATGCATTTAACTATACATCATAATTATATACCTATATATACAGGGTGTATAACTTAACAAAATTTTTATCTAACCTATTCGGAAAGCATAATCATAATTATAAAAGACAAAGACGCTGGCAACAAGTCAAATAAATTCAATATTAAATGTAATCAATCGTCAATTTCTTCGTAACGCAAATAGGAAGCATACACACAGTCGTAAAAATCGCATTTGAATGACCATGCGTGTATCGAACTCTACTAATTGAGACGTCTCAACGGCTAAAACACATGATTAGACGCATATAAATTCCTCAGTTAATACACAGCTGGTTCTTCGTGCCGATTATGAATTTGTCATGCAAGCGACACGCTGCGTTTTGACGGTATGTGTGTAAACGCCTTAATCATAAAAATATAATGTTTATTTTACGGTTCAATGTTAAGGTTAAAATAAGTCGATTCTTGCCTCGTTTGTTTTTGTGGAGAACATTTCTTTGGTGTAGTTTTAATTAAATGTGAAATCTGATTAAATAGATATATAGATAAATAATCAATAATTTTCTAACATACATCATAGCGATGCTTGAAAAAAAATCTGTCAATAATTCTCACTTTATTAGGTAAAATGTTTTATTAGGTAAACCATTTCACTTTATTTTTATAAAACTGGATGTAATGGACATAGTATAGGTAAACTAAGTACAATTTTTATTACTTTTAGAAGATTTTTATAAAGAAAACGTGCTTCCGTCTGAACTTTAGATCATGCCATTTAACATACTTAATTCAAACGAAAAAAAGTTTAAAAAACCCTGCAAACGTGTAACTTTTCGAACCACAACATTTTATTGATGGTTAAATTTAATCTATGCATATACGCTAGTCTTCTATCCCAGCCTTTCTTTGATTTTATCGGTGCCGATATTAAAATAAATGTATCGTAAAATTTTATTACTCAACCGATTTGAAGAGCATCGACATACCAGTATTTTATAGAATACGTGTTTAGTTAAAGTTTTGTGAGGATTAACCGATCATTGGTCAAACTTTTGGATATAAAACAACTTTACTATTTACCTGTACCGAAAAAACAATTTGATTTCAACATTAGTGGAGTTTCATTAATTTTACGGTCGATTTTCTACCGCAGCGCTATTTCTTAACAGCAATTTTATTGTTGTCGACAGAGTATTATAAAATTATACGACCGGGGTGTTTGAAAACATTCGTCGTCATACCTTTGTTATATGTCCTGGGTTATATGTACTCATATAATTTTAATGTTCTTATTAGTTTAGCTTTCGAAACACGTGAACAGAGGCTAAACGGTTTATTGCGACCGTAAAATTATATATTCTTTGTTGCTGCACCGTTTGCCAAGGTTTTGTTAGTGAGGTGATTATAACTTGTTTTACCGATAAACATTTCGCTTTGTAAGCACGAAAGTTAAACAGTTCACAAAATAATGGCCGAATTTATTGGTCTCGATTTAATGTTTGTTAACTACTCATTAAAAATGTAACATTGTTTGAATGAGGTTTGAATGTAAGTTTCCTATAGCTGTACGTGTACGTCATCGTGTTGAAGGCGAGAAAATGATCAACTGTTCGTATGAAAATTAATTTTGGACGAAATTGATACTTAGATACAATAATTAGAGTCTGCTAGATGAAATCTGCTTAGAGACAAGCTCGTCGTTTGTACATGTCTACTTTAATTGTTTTTATCTGTAATTTTATGTGCACGACATTTTAAAAAAAAACAATCGAAAACCGGAGGGGAAAAATGATTGGACACTTGATACGTAACGACGATTTCTTTAAAACCATCCTGGAAGGGAAGATAGAGGCGAAGAGAGGCAGACCTAGACAGAATTATCTAGCCCAAGTGAAGGAAAAGGTTGATGTCGTGTCGTATCAAGAACTCAAGAGACTAGCGGAAAAGAGACAGGATTGGCGAAAACTCCACCGACAAGAGCGTAGCACTTAAATAAGATGATTATGAATAAAGTGTTAAATAAATAAATTTTGGTAGTTATAATTATTTGCTCCAGTGCTATCGTGAACCGTCTTTTTGTAATATTTATACTCAGCATATCTTAGTAATTAACAAAATTCAAATACTTTACGAATGCGATGCGATTTTCATGCGATATAACTAGGATACAATCATATAACTCATGTTGACACGAAAAGAAGATGAATAGTTTACTACACTCTAATCTATCTATACTATTATAAAACTGTAACAGGAAGTTTGTCTGTACATTGAAGATATTAACAAAAAAAAAGTTACGATATGGTTTTTAGGTGTCCCTGATTCCATTTCACCAATTTTTGGATTTTTTGTCTGTCTGTTTGTTTGTGTGTTTGTTTGTTTGTTTGTTTGAACGAGTATCACGCAAAAACTACTGAACCGATTTTGATGAAACTTTTTTTGTTTGATAGCTTATGATCTGACTTAAAATCTGGTATATAATTTGTGCGGACGAAGTCGCGGGTTAACGCTCGTAATAATATAACTTTCCAGTATAACAACGTTACCAACAAATTGGAGTTTAATCCAATACCTAATTCAGCAAATTCTCTAAATAAAATAATGAATTAATCTCAATTCCTCCATTTTCTTCGAATTGCAGGAAAATCCAACTAATATTATCAAGGCAGATGTTCAGAAACGGTACTATTATGGGACCAGCCGTTTAATCCCTTTATTTCTCGCACAATTAAACTTGTGATTCATCGCAAATCGAAAAAGAACCGTCTTTTAGTATCAGAATGGAAGCCTTCGTAAAATCAAGTTAGTTTAGTAAATGGAATTGTATATAGGAGTAGGTTTTTTCTGTGAATTTAAGGTTTTTGGTGTGATCCTCGTGGTCAAAAGAAGCGTTATTTGCGTACTCTCCTTTCATCAACATTACAAATTATGTTTCTCACGTCTATTTCGTCTTGAAATGAAAATGATGAATGAATGTCCAAGATACTCTATTTTTTAACAAATGTTAGTAATCCCTTGCTGTCAAAAGAAATTAGAATATTTATTAATCTAGTAGTTAGTAGGTAGATCCGGTATATGGTAGTAAATCGCAATCAATTATCGTAAAATAATAATTTAGTTAATGAAACATTATTTATTGGTTGTCTGGAAGAAATCACTTCTACTGATAAGGCCGCCTTTTGTACCCTTCTTGTTCGTGTATATTGTTGTTTTTGTGTATTTTGGTGTGTTTTGTGGTTTTGTGTATTTTGTTGTGCAAATAAAGAATATTTATATCATCTTATCTTATTTATAAGCAATCGGTACACTTGTAAGAATAATTCCATAAAATTAAAAATTTAAACAAAATGTTGTCTCTATGATCAAGATTGAATAAATTAATTAACAAAATATTATTTTATTTAAATAAATAACCACGAGTGACGTTATCATTGATAGTTTATTTCATACATCAATTAAATACAGATCGAAAACAAACTACACAATATCAGTTCCAGTTGTATTTGGCCTACGTTTTTCCAAATATCCTAGTCGAGATCTTAACATGAAGAACTCATTTTCCTTAGCAATAAAAAAAACAGCTTAATCGAATCAGCCCTTTCCCAGAGGACGATTATACCGATACGTTCCGTATTTTGTTAAGGCCCATTTTATTTTGTGTGACAGCATCAATTAGAAGTTGACGCGGCGGTGTTCAGTTACAAAGGGTCCGATATCGTGTACAAGCTTACTGGTAATGGACTATCAATATTAAAGTTATTTTAATATATAAGCGAGCTTGATAGAAATTAAAAAAATTGGTGTGTGAGGACGGTTAGATTTGCTTGAACCTGAATATTATAGTGGAACCTCATCACATGGGAATCTGACGCTGCTATCACGTATCGCATTGGTATCAAATACCTACTGAGATATAAGTAATTTCAGTGATATAGAAATTTTCATATTATAATAATGTCGAGGCAGACCCAATAAATGGTGGAGAGACAACATGGATGCCTTCTTGGAGAGTTGGCCAGAAGTTGCACACAATAGAGAGGATTGGAGAGTAAAAGCGGAGGCCTTTGCCCAGCAGTGAAACATTGAACAGGCTAAGTAAATAAAAAAAAATAATAATATGAAAATTTCTAGCGCTGAAATGGCGGCTAAAAGAAATACAGTACAGGCAGGAGAGCTATTTTTGAATCACAAACCTTTATTGATACTTAAAAGTGACATAAATTCCATAGAGTTTGGTTGGTTTCCATGAATTAGGATGTGCGAAATTCAAAAAAACACTCAACTCCATTGAGCTTATTTTATTGAAATATTCTAGAAAAGAAATTAAAGGAACAGAATCGAAATAATGCATTACTTATATTGAAGTCTAGAATATTGCTTTCAATTTGCTACGTAAATATACTAAATATACATAAATATAAATAAATGCCTTGGACATTGTCACACAGATTATCTAGTCCCATTGAAAGTAACAGAATCTAGCCTGGACTTGTATAATGATGACTAGACAACGATATAGAATAAATAATTATAGATACAACCCTCCATGACTCGGCCACAAATATTCATATTCATCATACAAATATTTGCCCCTACGGGATTCGAATTCGCGACCCTCGGATCAGCAGGCAGCTTCACTACCAACTGGGCTATTGGGCCGTCAAATAAAATGTAAACGTCAAACGTACTATGTTTAATATCTCCTACCTCCAATCTTCGACAGTTTAGAAGGCGCTCCATACAAACGAAATCCGGTGATATTTTCAATAGTAACCAATTAAAGTCAATTTAATTTTTCAGATACAATATAAACTAATCTCTATGTTTGTATGACGTCAGATTTTCGTTAAAATGTGTAGTTTTAAAGTTACAGTGCCTCAAAGATTTCCATACAAATCTTAAATTAATCCTAGCATTAAAACTGTTTATTTATCGAAAATCTGACTTCATAAAAACATAGAGATTAGTTTCTAGATTGTTTTTGAAAAATGTCATTGACTTTAATTGGATAGTATTGAAAATATCACCAGACTTCGTTTGTATGCAGCGCGCATTTGCGCTCTCAGAATAAACTTCTCTTAACAACTAAATAAACACGTCGATGATCTATACCCCATACACAATCGGTAAACACAGACATTACGCGGTCTCTAAGTTCCAGTTAACTGACAGATAACGGATTGTTAGCTGTAAAACTCGACTGATTTAATGCGAACAGCTGATTCTCTATAAACAAGATATTAAAGGCGTAAATAGCTCGGTAAATTTATTATGACGTGTAATTTGCAAATGAAAATAGCCGTTTAAAGGTTAGTTGGTCATGTGTATAGGGAATTTTAGGTCATATTTAATCTTAACTATAGGATTCAGAATCCATATTATATACAAATCGTCCAGTGATTGCGCACGTACTTTCTCGAAAAAAATCGTGTATACAACGTGGTAATGAATTAACGCAAAACTCGAAAGTAGTTTGTTAAGAATCGAGAGCAGAATCGAATTATCATGGTTTCAAAATAGGTAATTTTTTTCGAAATATTCAATAATTTGTATATAACATTAAAAATTTACTGAACCCGATGTCAACCCATCGCATGGGCACACTCACCCTACTTACTACCAAAACAAGATTATTAAAATGTATCCATGGGTACGTTAGAGCTTTGATTTATTGCTGAAATGATAACAAATCAATTTTGCCTCAAAACCTAAAATGCGAATAACTTTAAATTTTAACTATCAAAATAAAGAAATTATTGTTTCAATCTAATTATTTGATTATAAATCAGTTGGGATGTATGAGGTTTTGTGCTTATTCATTAACACGCTGTATAAGCCACATTAGGGCGCACGAGCGCCAACAACGAATGGATAAGAGGCAGTCGCCGTAGCCGTAATCGGCTAGGAGTAGCATCATCATCATCATATACAAATACAAAATAAATAAGAAAGGTTTTTCCCATTAGTAAAGCCCTTAATTTCGTCTAATAGAGTTGTTTTTCGTTAAGTTTTACAGGGTGTTACCCTAGTTTAACCTTAATTTATTAAGCTACTGTAAAATGTGTGGATGAATAAAGTTTTTTTTTAGTAACATTTAAAGTGGTGGTTCAGACCATAAAACTGAACAACTTTCACTATGGAGCTAAAAAGAGAAAAAATAAAAAAAATTGCTGTTTCATTCAAAACTTACCTACCTAAGCCTCAACCGGGCCAGTACCTAGGTACTCGACTCAAATTAGTGGGACAGCTGATTTTTTTTCGACATTGTCTTCATGCAGCAGACTGTTTGTGTCCAAAATTGAAAAATAAATAATAATAATAATAGCGAAAGTTGTTTAGTTTAATAGTTAACGCTCAGTTGCAGAAACGTTAATTAAAGTTAATCCTCCATTAAATCTCTTGTAGTCACTTTTTTCTTGATGACGTAGTTAAAGCTAGGAAGAGATTTAATGGAGGATTAACTCTAAAGAGCGTTTCTGCAACTGAATGTAACACCCTTAGATATTACTGGATTATTTTTGTTACATTGTTGTGTTTGTTATTTTTATTGTATTAGTTTTTGGAACATGTTTCATAGTCGTGAAAATAATTAGGAATAATTACAACAGTACCACTATCAACCTAATTTAACTAAAAACTTCAGCAATAAACATCCCAATGTAAGTGACTGCCGTATTTTAGGAAACAAAAGCAGCTTTAACTGTGTCAAAAATAAATCAAAATCGTGTGTTGCGTGCGCAGTGTCGACACGCAATGAAAGTAAAAATATTTTATTTCTTAGCGAGGAATTTTCGTAAAATATGTGGGTACTTTGAGTTGGTAGAGGTGAGCCGCTGTAACCGCGCCATACAAACATGGCCCACCGCATTTGCTGGCACAAAACTGCGGGCGGAATATTTGTGTTTAAACTGAAAGAAAACATGCCCAATTTTCAGACTATTTTTGGAAGTTCGTCATTCTTTCTGCTTTTGTGGTAGCAATATCATATTTTAGTTGTATCTTGGAATTTTTGAAGCATACTTCTAATAATGTTATTTAATAGACAAACTCTTGTTTCCTTTTGTACCTTTTGTATTTCCTGTTTGTTTGCTCTATGTATACTATGTTTTTTGGTGTAAAATAAAGTATAGTAGAATAGAATTGTTTCCTTGTTTTGAAAAATATTTAGTATAGGTTATAGTTAAATATATACTTGTTCATGTCTTGAAATTTTCTTGAAATACATTGTGGGAGGTAAAGTCAATATTTCTAAATGTACTAAAGTACCTTCCTAATTGTAACGTTGCTTTTTAAATTATTGGATAATTGATAAATTTACAATTGAATGTGATAGGTAATATCCTCCTCCAAACCAGGGGTATCAAATCGACATGGTGTTTTTTTGGCAATTTAACGATTCTTTTGGCATTTATTCGAAGTTTGGTATCATCTTCGTAATTGAATTAGGTCGTTAATTACCTAGTATCAAAACATACCTAAAAAGATTTACCGATGCTAGCCGGAATAATAATTCTTTTGATAAAAAAATAAATTAATTAATGTGTGACTTTCAAAAATAGCACTCACAATCGGGAACTTACACTACAGAGTGAAATTGATATCATTAGCATCCTTTTAAACTAAGAGTCTACCCATCAAACTGATCAACTTTTACTATGGGAGCAAACCGATCGGAGCCAAAAAAAATCAGCTGTTGCATACATTTGAGTCGCGAACTCGCGCGTCGACATTGCAGTTTAGTATGGAACAGCTGATTTTTTATTTGCTCCGATCGGTTTGCTCCCATAGTAAGAGTTGTTAAGTTTGATGGGTAGACTCTTAGTTTAAAAGGATGCTAATGATATCAATTTCACCCTGTATAGCCTACAGATCTAAATGAGGCAACATTTAAATCGCCATCCAAACGCACGTCTGCAAATCTAACCACAAGTGGGCCAAACTCTAGAACAGATTAAAACTTGTGATGAATCGTTATTTTCGTTTCCCATCCAACTTTTGGATACGAGGAATTTACTTTATGTGTGAAAATGTAAATACGTTTGGAACTTCGCTCGAAGGAAATCGCGTACGTCTGTTGACAGAGACTTGTCGGCTTTTCCTAGTGGATTATTTGAAGGATTTGCTTAATGCTATGCGTTTGGTTGTGTAAAGGATTAACGAAAGCCTATGTTTGCTTCTGGGCTTAAAACACACAAGGTTTTATCCATTGATGTTTTTGCAGGCTAATGGCTTATTTCGCGGGTGCCGTATGATTAATGGATTCCATAATGTTTTGCCTAAATAGGATCTAGACAAATGTCAGGCTGTTTGTAAATGTCAATTGTTTTGTGCTGTTGCTATTAATGTTTAGGTCTGGTTGAGATCAAAGGCTAACTTTGCAAATTGCCTTTTGGTATCTTAATTGAGATGTTTGTTAAAAAGACAGCAAGAAATTCAGGATCCACCTTATTATGCTGATAGTTTCTTAAGAGGATGATCAGAACATCAAACTGAACAACTTTGTCTACGGGACTAACGTGGGAATAGCGAGAAAATATTCGGTTGTTTCACACAAAACTGCAATCTTATTCGACCTAAATATAGGGTTAGGTTAGTGTTAGGGTAAACAGTTGCATTACCAAAGGAGCAACGAGAAATTCGCAACAAAAAAAAACACTTTTCATACAGACGTTCGACACGCTGATTGAATTTAGTATGGAAAGTTCAATTTTTTTGCCAATTTCTTATATGTTTCTTTGTGAAAGTTTTTTAGTATCATGGTTACAATCACCCCTTAAAGTAATGCAACTAGTTACCCTAACACCCTGTATACGGGACAGCAAATTTTTCTTTTGCGATTTCGATGTTAGTCCCATATAGAAAGGTTTTCAGTTTAATGATCATCCTCTTAAAAGACCCTATTACATAATCATACTAATATATTTAAGAATTCTAGAAATTAATAGCGCACGTGTAGGCGCACGTAGATACACTGCGTATTTGAAATCTCTATATTTGTTTCACCTACTTGTAAATCCATTTTCTGTTCAATAGAAAAGTGATTTTTGACATCATTATACTGTAAGCAACAAAAGTTTACTGTAAAATTTATATGAATACATTCCATTTGAATACGACCATACACAATCCATTTGCGTTCCAACACAACTAGATGCCCACCATCGGCACTAAAAATTGACAGAAATATACGGCAAACTATTTTGCTTACAATGCGAGCATTCTTATGAGCGAAAGGAGCCGCGGACATTAAATGGCACAAAGGCACAATAACATGTAATTGCAAATGATACACTGTCTCATATACAGTGTGTTCAGTCCACTACCATTTACGTCTGCCCACGCTTCGAATGCCCTGAGAAACATGGTTCTACTTAGTTTAATCTCGATTCATATTTTTGCTTGTTTATTGCTTTTATCGGGTTACGTTTTTTTAAAGTAGGCGTGGATTCAAAGTTACGAGTTTTTTTGTTGCTCCGAAATTATTAAGATATTTTGTTACATGGTTTTGCTTTCATTACGTCATTGGGAGTGTTATAATGCTAAGTGCAAAAGGGATGAAAATCTAATTTAGGGTGCCTAACCTACTTAGTTTTATTTGCGTCTGCTTTTAGCTGGCGCCGATAGTGTCGACTGTAGTAACATAGCGAAAAAACAAGATAGTGGTGAAGCTCAACGGTCGCGACAGGTCAATTGAGCGCGGCGTGCGGCCGGGGGGAGCGTTTCCCGGTACTGATTTGCCTGCGCGCGGTACGGATATTTCGTGAATAATTATTTTCTTTGATGCTGGTGCCCTGGAGGGCAACTGAACCATGATTGGACTCCGTGCGAACCACAATTTTTAACACATTCGGTATTGCGCTATTCATTTGACAGCCTTTCGAGCCGTTTTGACAGATCGCTCGCTGTCACATAGAGTCATAGAGTTTAGCGTGATGCAGAATTCGCAACAGTGGAATATTAATTTGATTGCAATGTGATTGGAACTGAAATTGGATTAGGATTGAACTTCAATGTTTTAAATTAGCGCAACCGCAATTCTGTCCCCGCACACAACGCTCGATAGACTAGTCGCGATCGCTGAGTTCTAACACTATACAGTTTTTTCCCTATGGTAGTAGCTTGGTTTATCCTCGTGTATTCAGTGTAAGCGCCGTATAAGACCAAATAAACTTTAGACTTATGATCCGTTACTAAATACTGCTGTCACACATTGTACATTGCATTTGTTAGAATTTGCATGCCATCTTATCTTTTAGTATGCCACCTTTGTCGGTCTTGTTTACTTGAGAATTCGGCCTGATTGTGTTTTGCGTGTTTTTTTTTTAATTATTGATCACAGATAGGTATCACACGATAGAGTAATAAAGTAGTTAAGTAGGAGAAAGTAGAAAGCAGAAAAGAGACTGTTTGTAGCTCTGTAAATTTTTTTATATGATAAACTAATAAAACATTTTTTTGTTTTCTTTTTCCTAATATGCTGGGCAAAGGTCTCTCCTAAACTCTTATTCGCAAATTGAGCTTTTCTTATTTGGAGTTGGTAATAACTTGTTTAAAAGCAACTGACGAATAAAGTCACCTCATGAGCGTTAATTTAGTTGGTACCTATCTAGTCTTGATGCTTATTAAATATTTAGTAAATTAGTGCCTATTTCACAAAAACCACAACTTCAAAATTTCATAACGCATCGCGGTCAAAAACATCGACGAGCTCACATCCTTATTGCATCCTACACAGAGTTTTTATATGAGTTTGGCACATGATATAACTATAGTAAATACAGAATTGTCAGCTGACCGATGTTTCAACGACGAATTTAAGGTAGTGACAATGTTTGCGGTTAGTGAATTGCATTGCTGTACCGACTGGACTAAATTATATGGGACAGCAGATTTTTTTTCTCGATGTTGGCTCCATAGTGAAAGTTGTTCAGTTTGATGGTCTAAAGTCTAAACCACCCCCTGAAATATTACTAGGGTGTTTTGTTACATCCTGTATATTCTGATATAAAGTGTCACAGTACAAAAGTGGCTAAAAAGCGGGCAATGACACGGCCACGTGAAGATCATAAAAATCAATAGGTCATTAAACATGTTAAAACGAACTAAAAATGTACTATCTTTGTTTACAGCTATAAAATTAAAAAAGGACCGAAAGAACGATATAGGCGGAAGTGACAATAAAGGCTAGAACACATTGCTTTCCCGTTAGAATCGTAAACATTTTAGTACCGAATGTTTCTCTCAAACGTGAGTAATTGTTATCAATGTTTATTTACTGTGGTCATAAGTGCGAGATTAACTTCATACTTTTTCTTTTTATCGTGTGGGCAAGCCTGCACCTGCACTTTTGATTTTCTATGTATCGCGACCGTTTCCGTCCGAACTTCGTTGTAATAGAGTTGAGATTGGGACGAAAACGTTCACGCAATTGCGAAGTTCGAATGTCCGGGTAGAGGCCCTGGGATGAAATCGCGGTAATGATTTGGTGATTGAACCGTTATGGGACTACGGACGAACCATAACTTTTGACACATTTGGTATTGCGCTAATCGCGGTACAGCCGTTAGAGCCGTTTTGACAGATCGCTCAGACGTTATTGGCTGTCAGTTACATTGAGTTTAGCGCGATGCGGAATTCAGCACAGTTGAATAGTAATTGGATTGCAATGTGATTAGAACTGAAATTGGATAAGAATAGAACTTCGATGTTTTAACTTAGCGCAATCGGCCACCTGGTATCAGAGAACTTATAGAGAATATTATTAACAAACCACGTCAGAGGCCGGAAGGCGATCTGGAAAAACTCTGACACCAGGGCTCTGCCCAAACGATAAAAATAAGATTAACAAATGAGATACAAAAATCAACCCTCGGCCATGTTGTATTTTGGTGTGGTCTACCTATGTAGGGTGTAAGTTTAAACAGTTAATTACTTTAAAGGGTGATAGTACTCAACTCATGATACTGAATTACTGAACAACTTTCCCCAAGAAACCTATTTCACTTGCAATCATATCAGCTGATCGAATGTTTGTGTACAAAATTGTTTTTTTGTTGTTGTTGAGAATTTCCCTTAGATTCCTTTGGTAAAATTGATCAGTCAGTTTCATTGGTATAATTAACGTTTAAAGTAACGCAACTGTCTATTCTACACCCTGTATTTTTTGAACATAAAATTTTTTGTTACCTTAAAAACTGATTCTTTGGAAATCGATGAAACTAAAATATAAAACGCTGATGAGCTAAAACGCTCGCTATTTATAATGTCAATCTTGTATGTAATTTGCGTATTTATAAGTTGTAAATTGATATTTTTCTACTGTTTTAAACAAACTTCCATTTTTTCTGTACAATCACAAAATTATTTTTAAAACAAAATAATAACATCATAACTTCTGTTTTAAATAAAACAGGAATTTCGAAACAAGTCTCAGTAATCCCAATACTTCGACCGAATAACAAATAAATACAAACTATTGTGTAGCCCGTGGCTTTCCCATGAATATCGTGCCACCAGTTATGGCTTGGCCCACACACATTGGGTTAAATACCTTATTTATTGCTCACTTGAGCTGACCTTTAGGTACGAAAGCAAAACGTCAAACTCGAAAAACTAATAAAAATAAATTAGCAATTTCATATTTAATTTTGTAGATTGACTTCGGAATTATGAGTTTTAAATTGGTAGTTTTAATAATATTATTGATAGGCTTGCCACTCAAATATTTGTAAATTGTTATTTAATTCATTTTAATCACAATGCTTGTTAGGTTAAGAACTAAACTTTCTATCCAAATTACGTCGTAAAATGTATAATATTTTAAGAAGGTCCACGTTTTTTATTTACTATACTTAATACCTAGTGCATTGCACACTAAATAATAAAAATTCAAATAGATTAACTCACCCTTTTAACTTGTCTACTATCAATGCTGTATTCATCTTTATTTCCGTGTATACAATAAAGTGCTAAAATAAAATTAACAGGTGCAAAAAAGGAGGACTTACACAAAAAGTTTTTTTTATTAAACTGCAAATGGTAGAGCAGTCGATATACGAAAGTTCGTTGCATAATTAAGTAACATATTTAAAAAAAAATTATATATTGGATTGACGAAACGAGTTGTGGATCTGAGTGATGTACTTTCTTTGACGAAGCCTGTTGTGGATGTGAGTGATGTATATACCTATGACGAAGCCTGTTGTGGATATGAGTGATGTATCTTCTCGTTATTTGAAAGACATACAAATTAATTAAACTATATTACTTCAATATTGGATGTCAAATCATAATAATTAGGTTACAATTTGTACAAGCAAAACATTTCTTTTTGCAAATCAAAAACGATTTTTTTTTATGAACCCTGAAATTCCATAATTTGTTACTTTACCTATTACTGTAACGCGCAAAAGTGCTTGTTCTAAATACGGTCGGTCCCGAGCAATGCATGAGTACAAGGTTCTATATTTTGTGTAACCTGACCATTCGTGTAACGGAAACTATGGCATACTATGGCGCCACGCTTTCGACCCGGAAACGCGATATGTTAGCTATAAAACGTACGTACTTATTGAGTATTTCGGTAGCAGATTAGATTATCTTTGTTTAGTTTTTATTCAAGTGATAATGTTTATCGAATAACGGGGCGTTTGGGTGGAATTTTACATCAATTTTAATGGTAAAGGTTGCGTAGCCTTTTTATCTGGTTGATGTGCATTTCGGAGGTCAGGGGATAGTCAAATAAAAAAGTAGAAATGTCTGGTCTTGACAATGTTAATCTATGTAATGCAATATTGTATTTTAATTGTACATTGTACAATTTGTCTTGTTTAAAAGATGTGTGTTGTAGAGTTTCTGGCCGCATCTTCTCTCAACGGAACACCTTCCGACGCGGTGGTAGGGTCAAAAAATGACGTCAAAAAGCTATGTGATATTATTTTGAATAGAATTTTTTTGATTTAATTTGATAGTTGGAATAGTGTGTTATCAGAGGATTTGGAAAGTTGGAAAATAGGTTATTTCTCGATAGGAAATAAATGACAAAGATTGAATTCGAAAAGGCTGTGATGTGTTAGGTATAAGAAAAAATAGATAAAAATCTTTCATTTTAGATAACTTAATAAATAGTCCATACAAACAATGTTGGTAGGTGTTGGAGAACTTATACAATATATTAATAGATTACAAAATCAATAAATAAATAAATAACGTCAAGGGTAGGCAGAGATGACTAACTACTTATAATAACTAACTAGATATAATGTTATAAGTATAGTAACCTTTCTTACTTGTCCGGTAACTTAACTTGTAAATATAAGCGCAACTATTATAACGTATCACAGCCTTTTCAAATATTAGGTATTTCAAAATAGTTTTTTCAATGAATTGTATTTTGAAGTAACATGCGAGACGACGGATAATACGAAGACGTGGATAATATTTTTTCATTGACTCCATGGTAACTCTTAAAAAAATATAGGATGAAACAGGTATGCATGCATATGCTCACGACTAAAATCCCCGAGAGTGTAGTTAGAGGCATTCTGAAAACTTATAACATCCACATTTCACTCCGTACCGAAACTATGTCTAGTTTGACAGGTAGTGAGCCCGTAGTGGGTACAAAACAACAAGATATTTTCTTTCACTAAAAAGTCAGTGGTGATACAAATCATACATAAATTCCGAAAAACTCATTGGTAGGAGTTGGCATGGATGGAGATCAATCCATTAACTCCTACGCATAGCAGACATGGTAGTAGCCATTGGACTACCATGGCGTCGCAAGAATGAAGTAGGCACCTACATTAAAAAGACAATTAAAACAAGATCATTAATTTACCAGTTGCGGTTGCTCCTTCTACGGTTGTATTACTCAAACAGTTGCAAGAGAAGTAATGTCAATTGTATCGTAAATTCCTGATGACTCAAAGAGCTAAATCGGGAACGATCTCTTTTCAACATTTTTGTCAAAAAAGGTAATTTCCACCGTCAACCCACATACTCGTAAGTTTTGATTGCGCCCGGGAGACACTATACGATAGTTAACGTTTTACGACTCATCCAAAACGAACTGTTACCTGCCATTTAAAAGCAATAAAACTGCTTTTTAAGACACTCAAACTCTAAATATTAGGTGCGTGAAAATATGTTCTTTTAATAGCCGAATTTCTCCCAGAAATAGTGGAATGACCCTGAGGCATCCGAATTTATATTTTAATCGGGCCACTGCTTTTAGATTTTTCGTTCAAATTGCTTTATAAGATGTTTGATTATTTAATTTTTAGTTAATGTATAAATGAATACTGGACCCGATGCGTAGGTATGTTGACCTTTTGTAATTATTCGGCGCTTAACATACTTTTTTCGGGGTTAACAAATTAAGGCCTATTACTTATTTGTCGATGATGATGATTGATTTACATGGAACGACGTAGGTAACTAGTAAAATTACGACTTTATTTTTAGTAGTTTCTTGCGTGTCACACCTGTCTACCTATTCTAACTTGTCAATGTCACTTCCATCACAATTTGTTTCAAAGTTTCTGCTGGACATGGATAGATTTTTCTCATTGGTGTCTTACGAGGCGACTAAGAGATAAAGTTTCTTATGCTGGGTTTTTATGGGCGAAAAGCTAGCCCCTTTCACCACTAGACACGTCATTCTACTGTGAAACCTTCAGTGGGTTGAAAGTGCGCTTTGATACAACATTTGCACGCGTTAACATTTCGATGTTAGTTATAGCAAATCTCCTGACCACCCCGAAAGGGATTTAGATAATGAGTCTATGTATAAAGTTCCTAATATGCGGACGGTTTTTTAATGGGATGTCCAAACAATCAAACTGAACAACTTCCTGTATGGAACCATAAAATAAATGCAAAAAAGAAATCGGCTGTTCCATATAATGCCTATTCCACCCAAACATACGGGTCAGCTTTTTTTTACAATTTCGTCGGTGGTTCCATAGAGAAAGTTATTCAGTTCGATGGTCTAATCGATCATTCCCTTTAAAAACAATCAGCATATTAAGAAAGACCCTGTATAATCCAGAAAATCAATCTTTACGGTGCACAATTTAAGCTATCCTATAAATTTGGCTTTGTCAGTCACCAGACAAGACAGCAAACGATATTTCGAAACAAAGGAATTCCTTAATCAAGTCGAAAGCCGATCGAAGTTCAACGATGAAACGATAGGAGGAACGCTTGCGGGTATCAAACAACCGTATTACCTTACAGTTCCTTACACCCACTCATCATGATGCAGCACGATCGATGCATTTAATTGTTGTATGATAGCACACTAATGCACCTGTCAAGGAAACAAAGACTCGGCTAGATAACTCCAAAATTGAAGCACGATCAGTTTTGTTGGCGGCTGGGCTGTGCGTCCCTCAAATGTAAATGTTTATACTCTCTCGTTTGTTACTCGTCCGATTTTCATCTCGGCAGATGTGAGACGTGCCAGTCATTTGTCATTCGTCGAATAAGGTATTTGTTGTTAAACATTGGTACTTTGTTGCTATGCAATTGCTTTTAGGAATCTTAGTAACAGATAATGGACAACATTTCATTTAATGAAAGGTACCAAAATTCGAAAACCTTTTGACGATTATGATATTCAAAGTTTATGAGTTTTGAGTTTATATTCGTTACATATTTAAGGGGATGCCGGGCGCTTCAGGAATTAAACTTAACAATTTTTACTTTACGACCGATAATGAAATCGCGAGAAATAAATGGTTGTGCCATAGAAAATGGGAATGGCTAATCGATCCAAATATATTGAACAGCTTATTTTTTTCGCCATTTCTATGTTGGCCACATTGTTAATGGACAACATTAACAATGTGGCCTAAGTTTGATAGTTTATTCTGAAGCATCCTCCACCCTGTATAATAATTATAATTTTTTTCTATCAACTATTTCTTTTGAATACGACCAAAGTATGTATTTATAGCCGTTCATCCAAGGTTTTTCAGAAAATTCAAAATAGAAATATTGATCAAAAAAGAAATCGGGAAAATATGAACCTATTATTTTTTAACCTATTTTAATATTTTTCTATAAAAACAGTCGGTAAAAAAAATTTTACTTTGTCCATTATTTTGCAGTAAGTTTAATAAAATACGAATCTTTATTACAGTAAGAGGTACAGTGTTATAACATAAATTCGTAACGTAATAAAATAATAGGACTAGTGTTTACTTAAATTTTATCCGTATTCCATAGTAGAAAACTAAAAAACGTCTTTCAAAATAGTTTTAGCACAGTCGCCCATAAAATATGCATTCACTTGCATATCAGATATTGCTGTGTATAATATTATTAATAGCTTCTCCGTAGATAGGGTTTTCGCATAACGATTGGAGGCAACGCGTACATTTTACCGGGAGCACGTAACGAAGTGGGACTAGTTCCTTACAATGCTATCTCCTGCTGGAAACCAGTTATGATCCATTATCAGATGCTAGCCTGGGGTGGCATTAAAATGTCGGCTCGGCCCTGCTTTGTTTATTAAATTATGTCCACCGTCGCTATAAATATCAGGCTTCGAGACGCGTTCATTTAGTGAAATACCGATCCGAGTTACGATACTGTATGAGTTATGATGTGTCCTTAAGAATATCGCCTTTAAGCCGCATAAACAAGGTTAAGAAAAGAAAAATAAGCTTTTATCTGCATCTCTCACGAGCTTCAATAACACTAAACGATAGAATTTAAGTTTCAGCATTAAAAAGAGGACTGAGAATTTTCCTACGAAGCGATTCTTGAAGATATGATTCGGTGGGCATTAAAAGTAATTGAATCAAAAACAAACGAAAGTCGAGCCCGAAAGAGAGAAATAAAGCCGGCAAAAAAGGGAAGAGTCGAGATGTAATGATGTAGATAACTTCAACCAATTACCGGGAACGCAGGAGTGCTGCATCGGCGGGATAAAAATGGACTCTGGGTTCGCAAATATGCAAGGACGGTATTACGTAAAATATAGCCAGCGAAGAAGTTACGGGAGGAGGAATAATTTCTTTTTTATTGCATACTTATGATAGAATGAGTTTGAACGATGAACCAATAATTTATCTGGCGAATATACTAATAGGTTTGAAATTTATTTCTCTAGTGAATTCTTTTACTATATCTGTAGGTAAGGCAGAGAGAGATAGGTTTTTTTTCTTTGCAGGCCTGCAAAAAATAAAATTTTAATAACAAAACTTTAAAAAACTTGATTTTATTTACGTTTACTAAACTGAAAAATTAATTATTAATTTTACTTCTGTAAATAATTTTATTGGGGCAATATTGAATTCTGTTTGTAAGTGGGCATAGTCCACATGGGTGGAATATCCAAAAATCCTGTCACGCATAGTTCATATAGACGAAAATGTTCACGTGACAAACTTTTTCGTTTTTATATAAACTAATGCCTATTGAATAAAATTTTTTGTTAAAAAATCCGGATTCTTTATGAATAAATAAAGTAACAAGCTTTATGATCGTGATTTCAGGCATGTGGACGCCAAGTTTGTACTAAAATTATAAATATAACATTTGTGTTTGGATTATTTGTAAATCCAGTACTACATGGTATTGACCAGTATTAGGTTGTTAGAGGCTTCCTTTTCTGTATTAAATCTTTTCTTATCTCATTTTAAAAGCAAGGAACAGACAAACTAACAAATAAAGTTAAGCAATTTTTTATACATTTTTTGTTAGACTGTTTTTTCCCACTGCTGGGCAAAGACGACGACCCGGTTGTTGGTTATGGTTACCACGCCGGACTGCCTAACCAGGGTCCTGGGTTCGAATCCCGGTTCGGTCATGGATGTTTATATGTTTGTGCCGTTGTTGTATGGTTTCCATAATAAACAACATAATATATAGTGCTTGGTTTGGATCATTACAATGAATGTGCCTGAGAGCGTTATTTTATTTATTAAAGGGTTTCCCCTAAATTCTTCCCCTTTAACAATTAACAAGTAAAAATACTTTGAGAAAGCTATCAAACCATCCTGTACATACCACATCACGATTCTAAAGCGCCAGCTACTTCGAGGCGACACAATGATTTTATCTCGTAAGAAGGTGCACCATTATTTCCATTGCCCTTCCACGGGTCGATTTAACAATTACTCTTAAAATTCAACAATGTATCGAGTAGGGATTGTATCTTTTGCATTAATGGACTTCAAATGTTCGTAGGTGGTTTGGTATTACTTTATGATAACTGCTTGGGGCTATCTTAAGATGTAAATAATGTCTTTCTAAATCCAAATAAAATAATTTATTAAAACACTGTGAAATGTCTCACATTAAGTAATTTTATGAAACTACAAAACCCCTATTATAAATAGAACACATGATTTTCGATCGTACTTTTGGGTTGGGTTGGTTTGTTTTTTGTCTTTGAGTTATGTTTTTTTCAATGGTAGACTTCTATTTGAATTAATATATTTGTTCGATTTTAGGGTCTTTAATTTCAAAGCTACAGCACAATTCAATCTATCTTTATATCTATAACGTCACCTTCTTCTTTCCCAGTGGGGTAGGCAGAGACAGAGCGCGTCAATACAATTTATCTACAGATAAATAAAATGTAGCAAATGAGTTTGAAATACTTTGTTCTTATAAAAACGCAGCATTAACATACTATGCTCACGACTATAATACACGTTGATGTAGACAGAGATATTAAAAATAAACGATTTTTAGAAGTTTCATATTTCACTAGCAGGATTCAGTGACCTCGTCGCCACAATTTTTGACACAATGTAAACGAAAATATACCTAATTGCACTGTGAAAAGGTGTTTAACTGTAATGCATATGTAATGAATTTCTCACTACGTTTTTTTTTTCACTGAAAAGCCAATGGTTTTACATATCGTGCATAAAATCCTTGAAACTCATTAGTACATAATATGTATTTGCATGAAAATAACTAAAACACCATAGCTTTTAAGAACATAGGCAGGTAAAGAAAACGTTTGAAACTTAAGAACTGCATTGTACAAATGCAAAGCTAAGTGAAGCAGTTAAAGCTAGAGTTAGAAAAATAACTGAAACGTGTTCGAACGGGTGTCAATGTTGATTTTTCACTTAAAATCAAGTTAAGTGAAGCACTTTGTTTCTCTAACTGTAAGTACGGTAACGGTAAGGTACGGACTCATTATTGACGTTATTTGTGTACGTTCAAGACATTTTGTTACATTTAAACATACTGCAACGAAACTAATAAACGATGATTATGTAATCTATTTTTTTTAGAATAGGTTACTGAACAAAATTGGTTTTATAAATGTTTGTTGTTGTATATTTTTGTTTCTCTACATACAAAGTGTATCAAAATACCCTAGTAATACTTAAGGGGTGGTATAAACCATGGGTTTAGACCATCAAACTGAACAACTTTCACTATGAAGCCAATATCGATAAAAAAATTTAAAAATCTACTGTCCCATACATTTTGGTCGAGTCGGTACTGCAGTTTTAACCTGTCACATCCCGGCCGGCGACGCGATATCGACCGTCGTCCATTGTTTATCAATTGTTATTTTAAAGTCGGGATGCGAGAGGTTAAATGGGGCGGCTGATTTTTTTTATTTTTTCTCAATGTCGGCTCCATAGTAAAAGTTGTTCAGTTTGATGGTCTGAAGCACCCCCTTAAATATTACTAGTAGGGTGTTATGTTACATTATTATACAGGATAATATAGATTACGAATTATCAAAATGAAACAATTACCTGGCTTCAAAATCTCTATTCTATAGGATATTAACAAATGAACGATGATTCTGAAAACTGATTTTCTATTACCGGGTAATGAAGAACATAGCCTCTTCGGCCTCATCATCACTCAACATCAGGTGAGATTGGGGTCAAATGTTTACCTATCACACAGAAAAAAAAATAGTTGCCTACCTAATTAGTTTTATAAATGTTTTGTTTTTCTCTCTATAATACCAATTTGTATAAAATAATCCCATGATCCCGTCATTACCTTTTATGGAAAATAGATTAGTAGTTGTAGCAAAGAATCCACCACCTAGAAAGGGATTACGATGGAGAAACTTGTTTGTTTTTAACATTAAAGTTTCAATTAACACCCGTGTAACAGATGTTTGGGTACCTAAAAGAACTGGTATCCATTTTGATAACCTGGAGTGCAATTCACTAAGCGTCACATCGCTGTCAAAAACATCGACGAGCTCGCATCCTTCAGATCGTCGGACATTTTACATGAGTTTGACACATGAAATTGAAAGCTCGCCGACGTTTCAACGACGAGTTGTCGGTAATGATCGTTCTTCTTTCGTAAATTTCCGTCGTTGTTTTCGACGTTACTTTGCCCCTTTCTAATCCAAGGACAAAAATTGTAGCTCCTGTCATACATGACGTTACTTCATTGGATAGAAAGAGACACAAAAACGTTGGAAATATCGACGATGGAGACGTACGAAAGAAGGTCGAACATTACCGACTGCCATGGCCAATTTTCGTGTTTCCATGCTTGTAAAAGGGTCATTATTTTATTCAAGGTACCATAATCAGGTCCCCTTCAAAGGCAACGGAACAAAGGCGATTTTGTTAGTGAAATAGGTAAATTCGAAAATAAAACTGTACCGAATAAGAAACCAGTCTTAGAAAAACGTAGGAATTAAAGTAAAATACTATATTTTTTTGCAAATTACTATAACTCAGTTGTTTGTGTAAGCAACGCGACATAATTTTAAGGGACGATAACGCACTGGTTATTTTGCTGTAAAAACATCAATAAATGTAAGAAGTAGCAAGAAAACACCGCTGCAAATGTCTTTAATGATTACTGTTTTGAACAGGATTGGCTCTTGAATTTCAGGTGAAAGTATTTCTTGATTGTGTGAAAGATCTAGGTACTCGTAGAATGATAGATGCAGCTAAATGTTGAATGACGATCGAATGGATGAGATGAAATGAATGTGACACTTGTGACACACTATCTTCATGCAAAGTTATTATATTATTAAACTTGATTTACAAAAATTATGAATATCGATTAATATTATTATAGTGTGTACAGTAACACGCTGTGAGGTGAAGTGGTGATGCGCGCGGAGCACCTTACTCTTGACGGCCTTTCCTCCCGCACGTCCCCTGCGCTCGTCTTTGCTCCTTGCGTGAATGAAAATTGTATGGTGACGTATGTTTGGTGATGAATGTATGACGTGTTGAGAGTGATCTTCAATCATCGACAATTACTATAAACAAAGATGAACAAAAATCGGCATAAAACGGTAAAAAAGACTTAAAGAATTTATGCAATAGGAGAAAATAAAATTTTATCAAATTTTTGCGCTTAGTGAATTGCATTGCTGTATTTAAAGTTCAAAAGGACAGATATCCATTTGATAGTGTCCAGAAATGTCACCACAACCGACAAAAGTATCTTTTCGTCCTTGATATTTAAAGGAATTGTTTCAAGGAAGGTCGTGATCGAATTCAAATGGCGCCCTTTAAGTCGATATCATTGCTCATTGATAGTTCAAGAAATGATCTTGAACTTTTTGAAGGCAATTGAACTTTCGGACGATAGTCTAATGAAGCGAGACAATGGACGGAACAAATGTTTGTTCCGCGATTTCATGATTGGTCATTGTGGTTTAGTTTGGTGAACTTTTTTGTAATGTAATTGTAATTTTATAAGGAATGTTGTGAGCTCGGTTGATTTTGTTGAGAATTATACTACCATGTATTAAAGCTATCATAGGCCTTAGCCTATGATCGCATACATCCATTTCATACATGGCCATCGGCTACACTTACAGACTTTAAATATAAATTAAGAACCTAGGAGTCTAACTAGTGGCATAGACTAAATCTTTGGAAACTGCCTTTTGTTGACTTTTTGTATGAGAACGGATAGTTTCTTTCACAAACAATAAAAGCTCTGCTAAATCAGGCCATACGGAGAAGAATGAAATAATGATGAAGATAATGAAATTACACTTGAGAAACAAAATAATGTTGTCATTATCAATAATCTATCGACTGTAATTTGTGTGTTAAATAACACTGGCAAGAACTTAACTGTTATTGTAAGTTTTCGACCAAAATCTGAAACAGCCAAAGGCAAATTCAAACAAAGATCAACATAATCGTATACCCACACAAAACATGACAATAAAAACAAATCCGTATCTTAACAATTAATTGACATTGTACGCATACAATCGCATAATTAAGATCGGCGTGGGCCGATGTGATTCGCTCCGCAATAGCGTTCCGAACACGGTACTGGAATCGATGAAATTAATTTTTAATCCAGTCACAGAGTAACAAGCATTCAATTAGAAAGTTTAAAGAGTTTCCAGTTTGAAGTATTCAGAGTTTCATATTAGTTATACTGTTAGATGGTGGAGTTAGGAAGCAATATCAAGCTGAAATGAAGCTAATGGGAGGCAACAAAGCTTAATTTTTTTAAGAGTATAGACTATTAACGGTGTTGTGCTCCTGAGTATAGAGGAATTGAGGATACCCTCCTACTCTATCACCTTGATTGCTATATCTCTGCCATAGAGGCACTATGAAGATTTTTCTTTTTTCTGTTTTCATCGATTTCTTTATGGATTTCAAAATACCAAAGTCAAGATAGATAATGAAAGTAAACTTAATCCACTTCCACTATCCAAAAAATAGATCCTTTTGTAAAATAAAAGTGTAATTTCAAAATCATTAACAATAAAATTGTTATAGAATACGGTAAGAATTTAGATATTTTATCGTGGATTTTAATTGCATTATTGATTTGTAAATAATTGAAAATTTTTCATCGGTTTTGTAACATTCTGAGCCAGTCCTATAAAAATGGGACATTGAATTAAATAAAAACTTTTAATAGTAGAGTGTACAAGCTATAGGACAGTATAGTATAACTACAACCACAGTATAGTATAGTAAACCAGCTTAGTAGTTACATAGTGTAGTTAGTTGGAAGTAGCATAAATACATATTATAAATACATTATGCTGTAGATCAGCGACACCGCGTACTTCAGTTAAACCTTAAAAAGTTTATGAGGAACGCGTGTACGTGTTCATTTTTTATTTATTATTGTAACTGTTTGATTATTTTCTATGAAACAAATTAGAAAAAAAAATTATATCCGTAATATTAGGGTATTTATCTTAGCACACAAAAAATCTAAGAATGAAAAACCAAAATGAATCAAAACAAAATAACGAACAGCTTACATTGCTTGCTCCTCAGTGGATATATTATAACCTTTGTCAAGCCCAATCTGTGTAGGTGGTTTGAATTATGAAGGCCGCAGATAACCCAGGGTGGGGCTGCATTAATTAAATAATTATGACATATTGTGTGACCGTTTCAATGGGAGGGTGTGTGATAAGAGAGGTACCTATGTCTTCATACATCTAGTATGACTATAATTATTAATCCCATAGGCATAGTCTGTGTTATAGTTCTATTTATCCATGAGACAATGGGGTTAGTATTGTATTGATTCTGAATAGTGATTATCTACATAATGTACATTCATGTTGATTTTGTCACTCAGGATTATTAAATTCTATGGTATTAAGGCTTCATATGCGATTCATTAAAATAGACCAGACTTTTCCATTACACACTGTATAGACTAAGAAATAAGTTTACTTTTTGCTGCAGAGCTGATTCAGTGTTTATGAGGTGTAGAGCATCTCTGTGATGGGGATGGACTAGGTCTGCCTGTATAACTCCAGTCGGTTTAGAAGTTACTGATGTTTACTGTCATTAAAAAATTAACGATCAGCTGCAAGGCTGATCGTATCATATTATTGTAGTATGGACTGTAGCTATGTGAACAGTACTAAAACTGACATGGTTAATCAGTCGGTTTAGGAGATACAGCCGTTCAAAGGACCGAACTTTGAACGGCTGTATCTCCTAAACCGACTGGCAGTTCATGTCAGATTTTTTACTGTTCACATAGCTACAGTGCACATTACAATAATATCATACGATCAGCCTTGCAGCTGATCGTTAATTTTTTACTGACCTTTAAACGTCTGTAATTCCTAAACCGACTGAAGTTATGAAGGCAGACCTAGTTCATCCCCATGACAGAGATGCTCTTCACCCCATAAACTCTGAATCAGCCTTGCTGCTGATGGTTGCAAAAAGTACACTTATCTCTTAGTCTAGTATATCGTTACGAATGTGTCGAAAACAAAAACATTTGTAAATTTTTTTTTCGTTACCCTTTTTTCTTTTATACAGGTTGTAAAATTAAATTGGACACTTACTTGAAGGGGTGCTTCATACTATCAAACTGAACAACTTTCTCTTTGGGACCAATATCGAAATCGCGAAATAAAATCTACTGTCCCATACATTTCGGTCGAGTTATGTTTGCAGTTTTGTGTGGGACAGCTGAATTTTTCTTCTTGATCTCAGTGTTGGTCCCATACCTAGTAAAAGTAGTTCAGTTTGATGGTCTGACGCACCCCTTTAAGTAAGTGTCCCATTTAATTTAACATTCTGTATAGTCAGTGTTATGAAATACTATTTCATAAAACCTTTCTATTCATCAAGTAATTTTCAATTTACGAACATCTATACTATTATAAAACTGTAACAGGAAGTTTGTCTGTACATTGAAGATATTAACAAAAAAAAAGTTACGATATGGTTTTTAGGTGTCCCTGATTCCATTTCACCAATTTCTGGATTTTTTGTCTGTCTGTTTGTTTGTGTGTTTGTTTGTGTATTTGTTTGTGTGTTTGTTTGTGTGTTTGTTTGTGTGTTTGTTTGGGTGTTTGTTTGGGTGTTTGTTTGTTTGTTTGAACGAGTATCACGCAAAAACTACTGAACCGATTTTGATGAAACTTTTTTTGTTTGATAGCTTATGATCTGACTTAAAATCTGGTATATAATTTGTGCGGACGAAGTCGCGGGTTAACGCTCGTATTATATATACCTAGTATATGTTATTGAAATACTATACATAAAACCTTTCTATTCTTCAAGTAATTTTCAATTTACGAACATTTTGTTATAAATTCGTGGTACAAAGCTCTTGTATGAATTGACTTTGATATCAAAAAACCTTTTTATCTAAAAGAACGAATGAATGTTGAAAGGCTTCCATAATAGAGGCATACTTAAGAGGCATATTCAAATCGAACACATTTGTAACTCTTTTGGGTTCCGTCAGTAAATATAAATATTAAATCAACTGAATGACATAAAACCAATAATGTCTTTATCATTCGATTGGTTATCGGACAGGTTTAAGTGCCTTAAGTTATATAAACGATATAAATTGAGGATTCTATGAGAAATAAGGATTTTATGAAAACCTTACTGCGAATTGACGGCCCGGTAGCACAGTCTGTAGTGAACCTGCCTGCTGTGCCGAGGGTCGCGGGTTCGAATCCCGTAAGGGACAAATATTTATATGATGACTATGAATATTTGTACCCGAGTCATGAATGTTTGTATCTATATATGTATTTTATATCGTTGTCTAGTCATCATAATACAAATCCAGGCGTTTTAAATGTGACTAGATCATTTGTGTTGCAATGTCCAAGAAATTTATTTTATTATTAAATATAATTTTTATTATTGCCAAAATATTATTAATTATGCAATTATTTAAGAAATCTTTGAAATAATCCAAATATCAAAGATTTAGTCCTAATAATTCATCATCATAATAAGGCTAACCATCCAGTAATAGATGATTTAAGCAGAGTATACCTAATAGTTAACTTCATAACCTGTCAAATCTGTCTAATAAACTAGAGTTGACATTTTAAAAGTACTAATAATGTTTTAAAATACTAAACCGCAGAGTTGGATAACAATTTGATATTAAAAGAAAATAATGACAAAATTACGTTTATGAGTAACAAAAACTGTTAAGAATATTTACCTCATCTTCAAGTATGCAACGATTGTTAATCCTTTTAAGGTGGTTGCAGAGGGGTCAATTTTATACAAAATTTTGACGCACAACACGTTTTTACAAGCTTTGACATTTTTCATACGAAATTTTAAAAGCTTTATATCTTCGTTATTATATTATAAATTGCAAATGTTATTTGTGACGCATTAACTAGATTTTGTAAACTATTTTTCCATATATAAAATATTACTATTACTAATTCCGTCCACGCGTATTGTGCGTCAAACTGAAACCACCTTAACAACAGATTTTAATGAATAAAATCGACTAGGCATCTAAACTATTATAAAACTGTAACAGGAAGTTTGTCTGTACATTGAAGATATTAACAAAAAAAGTTACGATATGGTTTTTAGGTATCCCTGATTCTATATCACCAATTTTTGGATTTTTTGTCTGTCTGTTTGTTTGTGTGTTTGTTTGTGTGTTTATTTGTGTGTTTGTTTGTGTGTTTGTTTGGGTGTTTGTTTGTTTGAACGAGCATCACGCAATAACTACTGAACCGATTTTGATAAAACTTTTTTTGTTTGATAGCTTATTATCTGACTTAAAATCTGGTATATAACTTGTGCGGACAACGTCGCGGGTTAACGCTCGTTTAAAATAAAGGTTTTATACGGAACCAAGATTATTTTTTCATTAGTCACTCTCAGGCGGTCGCACAACGTTCTAATTTGCATTTTAATTGTTCTCTCGGGGTATTGGAATCAATTCGCGATTTCGGCTAAACCGTTAAGAGAAAGACACGTTTGGTAGAAAGACTGTTAATGTCTTTATTATTGGAACGAATTTAATTACGTTAACATGAGAATGTATATCTTTTGTATAAGTTACGACGTTTTGTATTAATAAACGTTCTTTCCGACATTTGGAATCCATCTAAGGGACAAATATTTATATGATGACTATGAATATTTGTATCCGAGTCATGGATGTTTGCATCTATATATGTATTCTATATCGTTGTCTAGTCATCATAATACAAGTCCAGGTACTTTACATTTGACTAGATGATTTGTGTGACAATGTCCAAGATATTTATTTTATTATTTATTTAAAAAAAAAATCGTGGTCATATTTTATAACTGGTTCGCAAACTGATGATGATGATGACGTTCCTACCTTTTCTCTTATAGTAGGCTCTATCCATACAGATCTAGAGAGATGCCAACCAACGAGCCGAGTACGAAACCTAGTGTCGCATCACCACCAGTACCACGCAATAGAAAGTATTTTGTTAGCTTGAATGTGCTCATTATCCATTGCGGCATCAGAACTCAACGTTCGAATAATCTTTAGTACTACGCAAGCATTGTAAACTATTTACACATAATATCTCGACTGGCTTTCAGCCTCTTAATATATTGAATCCTTACTGTCGCGAGCAATGTGTTCCGTTTTTGTGCATATTGCTGCGACACTGGCCCCGCCCCCTTTTCACATCTCCCTTTAGTTTTTGTGATCTGTGGCTCTATCATTATTCAGGAGGGTTATGATAAGATAGTACTCATAGTGTGCTTAAAGCGTTCACACTTATGTACTTTAAATAATTATATCTTCAGTTTCCTTCAGCTTGCTGTCCATGAAATGGAAATCTATGAGTACATCATCAACACCCACAGTTGCCATATAACTAATTGTAGAAAGATATAAATACACAATGGGTAGAGCAGAGAATAATTTTTTTACAAATTTTACAGCTCGCAGTCTCTCTGTAATTTTCAGCTTAGAAATTTGATTCTCAAAATAAATATAGTTCAAAGACGGAACAATATAACGTAACTAGTGATTTATTTATTTATTTATTTAGGTTTACCATCAGTAGTTACATTAAAATTTTACAAATTACAATGTTAAAGGCATTGAGCAAAATGCACTACCAATTACAGGTAAACAGCATGCATAATGTTCTTACAATATATTTTACTAATATTATTATAATGATAAACTGTGTGCACATGTACTCAAATATAATTTAAAAGCTGACAGAGATAAGCAGAATTAACTAAAGTAAACAACTAGCCAATGCAAAAATGCGTAGCTGTAACAAAAAAATACGTTAAAAAAAATATATATAAATATAATAAAAGAAAGGAAAATAAAACAAAGAATTTACCAAAAATAAATATAATGATATAGGTATAATTTGACTAGTATGATTTCCTTCCATCGATTGCAAAAAATATTTAGTCATCGTCAAAACGTCTTCGGTTATAGAAGGATTACTTTCTAATATTTGATTGAACAACACAATAATCTATAGAAAAAGGTGTTAGTTTGAAAGGCTTTTTATTTAAATCAAAACAAAACACAAAATCCGAAGCCCATTATGATGTAGCACGCGTCGATTTCGTCGCCGTCTCTTGACGGATTGCTTCCTGTCTGACCAAAATAAGCTAATAAACAGCAAACATGACTACCGTCCGTATATCAAACGAATTAAAGATCATTATGATCACAAACAGCTGTAAATTTATTGTTGTTATTGACAGACGTACCGCTCGTGTTAATATGCCCTAGCTTTTTTAAAGTTTTGACAGATATTTGAGTCTTCAACGCGTGCAACAGGTAACATATTTGTTATAGGAGCGGAGGAAGAAAGGCGCCGGAGAAGATGATGTTTGAATAAATAATTAATAAGCATATTATCAAAAAACCGGCCAAGAGCGTGTTGGACTCGCCCATGATAGGATTCCGTTTCCGCAGTCATTAGTGACTGATACAGACGCCAGCGAATCAGATACTCAGTAGCCTAAATTATTTAAAGATAGCTTGAAACGAATAGACAGCTCGATTGAATTACGTTCAACGCCATGTACTCAACCATTTCTTTTTTTACATTTATTTTACAAGTTCTAATTGGTTTCTTCTTAATTAACAGATTTATATTTTTGGATCACCATTATCTTTCTTCTTGCTAAATTTCTATTCAATAGGTACAAAAATGAGAAAGTACGGAGCGGATGGACGTAAATGAGGACTACAGAACCCTAAAAAAAAGTACCTATTGAAAGGCATTGTAAAATTTTGTATCGAATGAGGTAAAAATAATTTAATTATTTTATAAATACCTATAACTCGAAAGCATTTTATAGAGCCGCTGAGGACTACTTTAATATTCAATTAAGGAGCCGTTTTTACGTGACTGCGTTTAATGGGGTTTATTTATATAAAACACGTAATAGGCTATGTTTATTAATTCTACACAATGCCGATAGCATGTGCTAGGTTGTTAAAAAAAAGAAAACGTGATTTGTTTTATTAATGTCGATCAAATTCAAAGGCATACACATTGCGGTAAAATACTCCGCGTTTGACTGTTGGAGTTTACATACAAAAAGCAAATATATTTTTACCCCACTAAAACCTTACAGAAATAAAAATCGATGGTTTAGGTCTCATTTGATTCAGTGATCTTTAAACTAGGTTGTATAGATTTGGATAAAAACAAATGATTGCAGTATCACTATGAATACTTACATAGAAATAATCATATTATTTTAGGTGCAATAGTTACACAAAATTCGAAAAATCTACAGCTATTAACCTAGTTATTTATCAAACCAAAATCTTACTAAAAATCATTGAAATTTGTTCTTTAATGTTAATCAAATTAATAATTGCATAATTCGTTTTAATAAATACACATTTTGGTAAAAAGCTCTGTACTAGGATACTCTTTCTTTCATTGTGATTTCATTTATATGGTGACAGTTGCTCATGACTCATGAGTCGCCAGAATTTAATTCCGGGAAAAAAATTACGCGGCATTTTATTTCACGAGCACTAAATGATTTACAACAAGCAGATAGAGGTAGAGTTATACTGCAGCCTTTGCCGATAACGTATCTGAACGAAATAAAAAAGAAAAATTAAAAAAATACGGTTCCCTTTGTTCTTTGTCGCCCCACTCATATGCAAATGTGGCCTGTCCCTCGCCTGATTTAGGACCTGCATTACTGATTCACTAAAACGTTGAAAAGTGCATGCGTTTTTGGATATTTAATTATACCCCATTACAAAATTGTCACGCGAGAAAGTAGTTTAGATTTTAGCTGCGTTTTCTGTCGCTATTATACGAGTTTTAAAGCGTGTCTTAGGATAGGACTTATACAGTACTCGTTATTATAAAATTAATTGCGGTATATGTCAAACAGAGTGCTTCAGAATATCAAACTGAATAAGTTTCGTTATAAGGTCGAGTCGCCAATCGTTCGACGTTCTCTTTGAAAACATGTTTTTTTTTTTCGATTTCTATATTGCTCTCTTAATCCTAAAGTAAAAATTGATGTTGCACTGTTTTACTAAATCGAGGCAAGAAAAACAGTTAGTATTTAATATAATGTGCTGGTTTACAATATCAGGCATGATTAATTAATTTAGTAACTACGTTCTGGTACACCGGTTGACAAAAACCGTGAAAATAGCTTGCAAAATTAGAATTTTTGCATCAGGTAACAAAAAATTATCGTCATTCAGGAGACATTGACTTGTTCACAGATTGTTTCTTGTAATAATTTTATTGATTTCAGAAGAGATGTCATTATTATATCCTTGTTACAATACCTAATTTTGATAATGATGTTATCCACAACGACGTATCCGTCGACGGGGTGCATTGGTTCCAAGCGCGCGCTCGAATGTACGCACGGCGACACATCAAGCTATACAAAACCAAGATTAGCTGGCCGCGCGTAGGTTGCGTAAAGTATAACGCCGCGCGGCCAGCTTATATTGGTTTTGTATAGCTTGATTTGTCGCCGTGTGTACCTGGAGAAACGAGTTTTTTTTTACACGCAGCTCAATACAGTTGGCAAGTCAAATAGTATGTGTTAATATTTTATAGATTTCCTACTGGAAAAAGATGCAGATATGACAAAAATATATGAAAAATCGTGCAGTTTCAGTTGTAAGATTGAATGAATATACTTTATTTACACCAAACACGTAAGCAAGATTTTGTAAGCAATTTCAACTGAGTCACTAAAAATCCCGCACACACGAAGGGACAAATAACAACGATTTTCTCTTGCTCACTCAATGCGTTTAGCGTATAAGCCTGTCTTGTTTCCGCGACTAATATAATTTAAATTCCTGTTCTATTTTTTTTCCTACGGTATTATTATGCTGGTTGACTGCTAGGTTGGCAGCCCTTGACGCTTAACGCCAAAACAGCAAGACAAGACCCGTCCCAATTCCCTTACTTACGTATACAACTAGTATTAGGTCCACCACACACAGACGGAATTGCGATCCGGATTCAGGATTCAGTGTTGTCAACTATGGTTACAAAAAATACTAAAATGCTGTTTTAAAAATGCCTAAAATGAAACGCCAAAAGAACGACAATTGCATTTTTAAGTATTTATTAAAACGGAACAAACAATTTGATAATTCCTATCATGTGATGAGGTCATGACGTTACGATGATGATTTGTAAATTGTATTTCAATATTATGCAACTTTATCAAAAGACTATCGATAGTTTTAACATTAGACATAATCTGCATACAAAATGGCATGAATCATTATCACACGAACGTGACGATACGGTATCGTTCCATCAACGCCTACACTCAAGAATCACTTTATAATATGCCACCTAAGACATCAAAAAATCACTAGATCTAGTGAAAAAGTCTCTGAAAGCGGCAACACTTCATACGGAATCTAATTCCGAATCAGGTTTATATCGGATGTATGTGGCGGATCTTATAATCAGTGTGCCTTGCCTTTACAAGAAAATACATCTTCACAAAAAGAAAAATTAAAGCCACGTTCACAGTTCCGAAACTTTTACGTTATCACCGCCTTCTTTCCTAACTTGCGTGTGTATATCAAAATAACGGACACGTCAGCGATATTTAACGTTAACAGCGATTTATAGCGTAAGATATCGCAAGACAAATCGTTGGACCACTTGCTTGGACCTTACGTTAAATGTGATTATGTGACATTGAAACATATTGTTACGTTTTTATCTACATAAAGTGCTTCTATTTGTGGTGTCGGAATAAAATGTTGTTTGAAAAATTGTTAGTTGGGTTTTAGGTAGACAATATTTTCAACGATATCAATAGATATGCTGGCTGTGGCAGCACTAGACCTAAATGATTATTATTTGTTATCTTTAGAATAATAATTGTATTTCCAAAACAAACAAATTTTTTTTTTGGTGTGGCAAGCTAGCTAGAAGACAGCGAAACAAAAAAAATTGAGTTTGAAAGTACAAAATCTGGGTAGTTACGAATAATTGTTTAGTGCATTTACTTGTATGCAGTTTTTATAAAAGAAAGTCGATTTAGATTATAATTTTACATTTTGAAGATTTGATATACAACCTTAAACCCGAAATACGATAACTTTACTTTTTGTCTTGTTCCTTTATTGACAGGAAACGACCACTAAGTATCAAAATCATTCATCAATCAGAAAATCATTACATGAAATACAGACGGCCCGGTAGCACAGTCTGTAGTGAACCTGCCTGCTGTGCCGAGGGTCGCGGGTTCGAATCCGGTAAGGAATAAATATTTATATGATTAATATGAATATTTGTACCCGAGTATCTATATAAGGTCTAACAAAACTAGCGGAAACTATTTTAAGGGGATGATCAGACCATCAAACTGAACAACTTAGTCAAAAAAAAATCAGCTGTTCCATACAAACGTACTCGACCTAAATGTATGGGACAGCAGTTTTTTTTTCGCGATTTCGATATTTGTCCCATAGAAAAAGTTGTTCAGTTTGAAGGTCTTATCTTATCTTATCGTACCCTTAAAATAGTTTCACCTAATTTTGTTAGACTTTGTATTATGTATTCTACATCGTTGTCTAGACATCATAACACAAGTCCAGATACTTTAAATGTGACTAGATAATTTATGTGACATTGACCAAGAAAAAAAATACAAAACTGTCACATAAAAATTAACACTTCTGATACGATTTATATGACGAATATGGAGTACCCGAGTACCCGAGTCATGGGTGTTTGTATCTATATTATGTATTCTATATCGCTGTCTAGTCATTATAATACAAGTCCAAATACTTTAAATGGGACTAGATAATTTGTGTTACATTGTACAAGAAAAAAAAAATAGAAAACTGTCACATAAAAATTAACACTTCTGATACGATAACGGCAACGATGCGATTGTACTGTGCATCTTACGTGATTGATTCATAAAAACTTCATGCAGTAATGGACTCCAACTGATTCGTGAGAATCCACAATGCAATTCCTCAACATTAGATATCACAAATAATTATTATACCGAGTCACTTTCACAAAGGAACATCCTGAACTTCCACTAGAAAATGATTGGGGAGAAAATGTCATTATTCGTGTATCAACAAGCGATTTCGCTGTCAGATGGCCTCTATGAAATATTATCTGAGAACACTTTCTGCCATACTACACGTTTTCGAAGCTTAAACAAACGATTTTCAATGCTGGGATCATTAATATTATTCTGCTTCGCATCGTTCTTGTTAGATAAAAGCAAAATCGATTGCGAACTTTATGATGTCGATGCCGCTAGAAGAAAAAGAATGGATCTAGAAATAAATTGCGGCTTAATGTCTGTTCGATTTGTAATATTTATATAGGTAAATGTTTTGTTTGCAATTCATTCTTGACAAACAAAATGAATTTTCAAGTGTAAAGGATGTTTCATTAAAAGTCTCGCGAACATCGTTCTGTGCTGTTCGTTGGGTTAATCACATTCAATATCAATTTTTAGGGTTTCGTAGCCAATCAAGGAATCCTTATTAGTTTTATCAATGTCCGTCTGTCTGCTTCTAACTCTTTTGCAATTCCTTAAAAGGTAACTTAGTTATAAGTGCACTGTGACATTATTTTACAGAACATATTGTACACTTAGTATGCAAAATAAACATTTGATTTGATTTGATCTGTAAGCCCCATATGTGATGTTTATTGTTAATAATTTCTCATTCACATCATCGCATGCATGCCCAATAAAAGAATTTAATAAAAACGGAATGCGTCCCTAATGCCTTCAATATGTTTGAAAAAATACGTAGAAACAAAATACTTTGTTTTGTTTTGGAGCATCCAACGTCCTTTCAAATTTTGATCAACGATTCCATTTTTAGGCAAAAGACAACACTTTACTCTATTCTAAACTGATCCTGGGTCAGTCTTATCCACTTTTCGGAAGTATTTTAACTAAAAATAACCTGACAATTATTAACCTTTAGCAGCGATTACATTATCCGACATTTAGGGTCGATTTCGGCATACATCGCTTGCTTTGATCGCTACACTATAAAATAGAGAGAACAAATCATTCAATGTAGCCCAAAATCAGGCCCGACAAAATGCAAGTGCAATCGCTGCTTTTCACTTTTCAGTTCTGTTTATCCCAACCAAATAATTACTACTACAACTTAACGATTTATTCCAAGGAAATAGAAAAAGCTTTGGGTACCTACTTAAAAAGTTAAGTTTATGTATAATTTTTTGTGGCTAAGTATGCCCTCACTACATGATATCTTTTCTTTACCGCATGATTGTCATGCGATATAACTCATGCTGATACGAAAAGAAGAACAAAATGGTTATCCTTATTCCACTTTGTAGCATTATAATTTGGATTGAAAATCTGATTGAAGCAAGTAAGGTAGAAAAATCAAAATTATACAAACAAAGCCACGGGGATCTCGAAAGGACTAAGATAGATTCAAGATTGAACGTGGCTGAACAAATGGTTACCAGTGGTACCACTTTTCATGCGTTTATTACATCTTGGCACGGTATGAGAGCTCTATTGATTCTGTTTTATCGTGTTTCTAAGTAGTGTAAGGGTACGTTCATGTTATGGTAATATTCAATTGTGGGAAATTGGAAAGAGTAAGTAATTCATTTCGTACCCAAAATAAGTCTTGGGAAATTTTACGTAAGTATCTGGAGATAGCTCTATTTTATTATCTGTTGAAATATATACGAGTTCTTTAGATGAGATCAATTCGTGTAAAATGTAGTACTTATATTATATTAAACTAGCTTTTGTTTTTCACTTCGTCAACGTGAATTAGTATAATATTGAAGCGCCCAGAAATGTAACAAAATTGAGAAAAAATCACGTCAGCAACAGTTCCAATTTAAAAATTTTGCTATTATCTCGTTCTATTCAATTCGTATTTTCTAGTAAATACCTCATTTTTTAAATTTCATTGCCTATTTTACTGCTACCAAATAATTTATACTGTTAAATCTAAGTCCAATGAGTGCATTGGTATTAATATTATTAATTAAAAAGCATTCTGGGAAACACAATTTTGATTACTGTTGCTTGGCGATTTTTATTTTAATATGTTCTAAGATAGTCTTTTTGTCACTAAATGGTGCCGGTTACAGTTTAAAAGTCCAATTAATAATTACTCCCTACCCCGCCTAACAAAACTCCGTAAAATGACTAGGCTAAGAATATAATATTTCATACATGTTTCTATCTTTAGCGGCTAAGGCTTTGCGCTGTCTGTCAGTTAGTCAGTCACGGAAATGTTTTATGACAAAAGAAGCCTATTTATATACTTGTAAACTAGTATGTTAGTTAAACAGTATGGAACTTGTAATATTTGACTCTGAACTATAAACTTTCTTGTATCTATAAAAACTAGTTAAAAACACAACATTTAATATTTTCATATAATTATCACGTAAGTAAGTGCTCTTAACTATTAACTTTCTTGTCCCTATAAAAACTAGTTAAAGACAACAAAATTTAAAAGTTGTACTGTTTCAGTTACAATATCGGAGTATGAGGGAGATATCTCACTCGGAAGTATTGAATTGGTTCAGACATAGAACCAATTATTCTGAGACGGATGTTGCATTTATGTTATCGGCCTTGCTAACTGATTGGTTGAAATTCGTGATGTTCCTTGTCTTGTCTTGTTTACATCGCCTATTATGTGCGTTCACAGAAGCGTAGTAACAACGCCTATCTACAATTTACAGCATGTTATCAAAGATACTGACGCAGATTAAAGAGTTACTGCGTAACAGATACATCACTCCTAAAGAAAACGATAAATTCCTACGCTTTAATTACATACCTCCTTTTCTTTCTGCGACATTTAGTTCGGCGCTCTTGCTTGTGCCCGTGGCAATCGAATAGCGAGGGAGTGCCGGCTCTCCCCGAAAGTTTAGGAATTTATGTAGGTATGGCCGGGCTTTATACTGATTCATCTATTGATCATCATCATCAGGTTTTGTCCACCTATCGCAGGGCATAAGCATCTTGCTATTATGCTTCTCTATCCGTATTTCGCATCCCAGCTTTTCCAGCCGTCTTCGCAATATTATCAGTACACCTGGCTGCTGGTCGGTCCTTTCCTCTTTTGCCAGATCTCGGTTACCATTCGTCCACTTTGCTCCATCTACCGTCTGTTCGTCTATTCATTTTAAGGGTTCCGTACCCAAAGGATGCCAACAGGACCCTATTCATAAGCCGATGCTGTCCGTCCATTTGTCCTACGTATAAAGAGAACCATATCTACTATTATCTTTTGAACCATAAGAGTTACACGGTAGACATTACCGTTGGCGGATTTGTTAACAAATAAATACAAAACACAAAAAGTAAACAATTAAATTATTATACAAGAAACGTGTTTTTTTTACTTTTTTTGTTTTTGCTCTATCATAAAAACGGTATTACGTGCGCCAAACTTGGTGTGATTAACTGATTATAGTGTATATTATAAGGTAAAACAACAAACAATACAAACCTGTCAAAAGAATGTCGAGCTTGCGCTAAGGATTCCTGAGAAAACAAAGTTTTTTGGTATGATTGTATAGTTGTACGGAACCCTCCGTGCAAGAATACGAATCACACTTGGCCAGTTTTTTAAATTGTTACCAACAAAACTGGACTCAAAATAGGTACTAAAGTTTAAGGTCAATGTGAATCGGACTTAAGTATTGTTGAGACTTTGATTTATAATACTTCAGCTGATACTACATGCAAGTTTGAGCGATAAAAGATGAATCATTGGAAGATTAATACTGTTTCTAGAGACCTCTATCTGGGGAACATTTTGTTGGCAAATGGTCTGTAAGGTTCTACAAGATAAATGGAGCAGGAAGCCTGTTGGAGTCATATTACTGAGTCTGATAGGCCGGTTGTTGACGAAAGTATTGATATTGGATTATTCACAAAAGTTTGTGAATGAAATTATGAAGTATTCAATTTGTTGTCTTTTGAAAACGAGGAATATTCGTTTATCTCCTCATGTATACCTTAAATACAATTGTTATTATAAATTATTTGACCTTGATCTTATGAAGACGTTTCTGATCCAAGTATGAACGTACCTACATAAAAGTAGGCGGTCAAGTGATGTTTCAAGTTTTCTGACTACAACATTTTTTTAATTTAAAAATTCTACACGCGATTAAGGTAAGCAAGATATAAAAATGAGATTATTCTTCGTAAAAAATCAATATTTTTAAAATTTTGTGCATTTCCATACTTTATCTTCATTTTCACAGCTATTTTGTTCTCGGTCATCCTGATAGAAAGATATTAAACTTGAAAGTCTATTATAAAACAATATTTCATAAGTCCTGTCCTTCCACAATGTCAATTGCCAAGGCGTGCACCCATTTTATTAGCATAAGGCAAGCCGCAAGTTCACCAAGCATCTGACAGTAATAACAAATTAGGGTAACTGTTCCAAACGTGGACCGTGCCCGACCGCTATTGTGCTCTCACCCTTGTACCGGTGCTAATTGTGTTTTTGTTTGCTATTTTATGGCCGAATGTCGCTGTGCTATTTCGCGAATTTATGGTTCTCAAAGAGCAAATTTTGGGCTGGAATTCAATTTTGCCTTTGAGTCTTCAATTGAGTTTTAATTGTCAACATACGTGATATTTGTATCTATAGCCATAAGAAAAGAGGATTTACAGAAATAAAAACTCATTATAAACAAAATACTTTACGAATTTATTAAACAAAAAGAAAAATTTACTGTGTTTATTGAAAAATATAAAATACAAAGCAAACATTCTTAAGTCAACTAAGGAACTGAAAATAAGATAACAATAATAATAATAACAAATCCGGTTCGTAACAAAAATTTTATCCTTTAGTGAAGCAAATCCAAAAACGACCAAAAAACATCTACCAAACAACTGTTCTCAATATTGGCAATAGCTGCTAAACCGCTCTTGTCATGTAGCCCATATGCCAAAGCTGTAACAATGGAATTAGTCGTCATTCAAAGTGCCGTAGCAAATTTACAGTATATCTGGATAACGTGTAGCAAGTGCACTCGTCTGGCGGGGGTGACACTTTGAGCCCTTCCGATACTGACATTATGTGACAACAGCGAAGTAGGGGCGCGATCACACAATAGCAGATCATTGGTACATTTACCCTTCTCATGTTCGTATACGCTTTGGGCTATTGAATATGAAATTTAATCGCGAACTATTTGAACGTTAATTTGTTACAGTGTGTCGAATTTTGAAAAAAAGATTTAATTTAGAAATGTTGAAATAATTTTAACGGTATAATTATAAGCATATAAGCACTCATGCTTAAATCATGAGTTTAAATAGAAATATATTCTAGTATTCTAGTATTATGACCTTTAAGATTTCAACAAAAACCAAACTAGAATTTTAATTTTATTAAAAATAACTTTTCATCCAATCTTTATCTTAGAGAAAATATTGTATATAATACATGGAGTGAAAGACTCAATAAATCGATCAAATACATTTTTTTCATACAAATTAGTGAAACTATCGATATAGTATCGTGACCTCGAAAAATAGTAAGTAACAATATCGATAGTGCTATCGATAGTATCGATTGAAAACAAATTGATACTATCGATAGTATTCAGATGCAACAGTATCGATACCATCGACAACATCGATAATAACTACTACCACCATCGATGGTTTCAATTGTTTTAAAATAATACTATCGATAGCATTTTATCGATATTGTTACTGTTTTTTAAAATCCATAGCGTAAATATGCAGAACTTTTGGTTTACCTAGCAGTACGATAGTTAGTCGACAGTGTTAACCGTCACACTAACCGGTTTCTTATCGACCTAAAGTTTTATATCTATCTAATATTCATTATAATTCATTTCAGCATTCAAATCAAATCGAGAAAAGAAATAAATTCAACCACAAGCGCGGCTCGAAATATTCAATGAAGAGATTTTTATGAAGGCGAAAAAAAAATTCTCATTTGCATCTCAAAAGCTATGCGAGTTAATGGGAACGCTTCGAATGCGAAGCACGTCATTTCCCATTCGTCGTCAACCCTTGCACGACACTTCAAAGTTAGGCCGATGATATACGTGAATGTAAAATTGTTAGTAGCCCCAATAAATATCAATAAGTAGCCGACGACTTGATGCAAGCAGGCTTTAATAAAACTTTTTTTTTCAGTAGGTATCCATTAAAGGAATTAACTGTGTATCATCGTAACGTAAGCAACACTGCGTATGTGACAATTTGTGACAAATTGAGCACTGCTTCTTGTCTTTTAGGACGTAGGCATGGAGGAAAGAAAGGAGCGAAGGTATCAAAAGGCAATTAGGTCAGTCACTGTCTTAGGTCATAACGTAACACACTGGGCATGGCCTGTGATGCTCAGTTCGAAACGGACCGCCATTCTTTCTGCTGAGAGGGGTTTTGTCAATAAAATACATCTAATACGATGACGTGCGCTGTTCCTGAATTCGGTGTTAGGGGCTTAATCTGCGCACCCATTTTGTTTCCCGTCCCTGCATTTCGACGACGCTTACTTCGATAGAAATATTGTTTTGCGACACCTTCGCTCCTTTCTGTCCTCCTAGGTGTTTCCAGTAACAGTGCATCCAGTCAAGCACATGCGGGGGACGAGGTAACATGAAATACGCAACTTTGCATTTTATTCCGTTAATTCAGAGTCAAATTTTGAATGTCAAAAATAATCTCGTGTGAACCCCAAACAAGACTAGTTGTTCCGCAATTATAGGCTGTCTCGTTTAGTGATAAGGTATAAAATTGTATGCAGATGTACATGATCATTTGATCTTGTACTTTGGCAGAGGGGAATGCTAACGTAAGGCAGGTCCCTATTTAAATGGTCTGAGGTATACTTACATCAAACGAACATACAGTGAGTGACAATAAGAAGATGACCTTTTTATGGAATTAATTTTTCATACCTACCCTTCAGACTTTTGTTTCAGGAGCAGACAATTGGAACATGTTTCAGGTCAATCAGAATCATTGTGCTACTGTGATAATGATTATGATTAATAATTATGATTTTTAAATAAAACATTTCATATTTGTATAAAATTGCTTCTATTTAACTAATTTCATTTGGTTATGGCATCAGATAAACAAAGTTCTGCATTAGTCTAATGAAATTCCAGTGAACTATTATGAAACGTCCCGAAATTCGAAACATGTCGAAAACATTTTCGGTTTCAGTAATTGTAAAACACAACAAAGTTATGTAAATAGTTTTTATTTAAAGGAAAAACTACCTAGTTACTGATAAAAATAGTTTCATTTCAACATATACATAGAATAGTGACATTAAATAAAATTAAAGTTAATGATAGCATAAATAAATTTTGATTTTAATAGTCATGATTTATTCGATAATTCTGAAAGATTATTCCTTCGCTAAAAGCATTATACAGAGACAATAATTAAGCAAATTATAATTAATATGAAAGCGTCAGCCACAATCGGCTTCACTCAAAGTGGATTCACAGCGAGGATTTTAATTTGAGCAATTTCTGCCGTATTGTTTCCGTACTTGTGAACGTCGATGATGTATGAAATACAGCCACGTAGGATGTAAAACATCTGAGAAAGTATTAATATACAGGGTGTAATCTTAAATACGTTCTTATAACTTCAGATCATCAAACTGAACAACTTTCAATATGGGACCAACAATTTAATAGTAAAAAGAGAAACAGCTGTTCCGTAGAAAACGTTAAATGACTCGACCCAAATATACAGGGTGTTAAGGTAAACAGTTGCATTATTTTAAGGGGGAATTTCCTATAAGTAGGTTTCTTTGGAAAAGATGTTCAGTATCATGGGTACAATCACTCCTTAAAGTAGTGCAAGTTTATCCTAACACCTGAATATCTGATATTTTTCTCAATGGTGGTCCCATAGTGAAAGTTGTTCAGTTTGACGGTCTAAAGCACCCCTGTATTATTGATTGATTATTTGTGGTTGGGCTTTTGCAAGCAAGGGTCGTTGTAACACTGAGACCAGCGCTGGTCCTTTGTGTTCGCCCCAAGCTTACCCATATTTTACGCATACCTCCGAACTAATGGTATTTTCTTTTCATTCTCGGGAATGCAGGTTTCCTCACGATGTTTTCCTTCACCGCCTAGCTAGTTTATGATAATACATAAATTCGGAAGAACTTAGTGGTACAGGCCAGGAATCGAACCGCGGCCTCAGGATTGAGGCGCTAGCTCTCTTCCGTAGGGGCTATCACCCCTGTAACTCATTTAAGTTAACACATGTATAATTGATTTTTTAATTGTGTGCTTTTGGTAATACAATTCTTCCTTTTACAGGAACCAAGCTTCAGCAGCTTCGTCATCATCAAACTAATTTAAAGTTATCTTTAACGGATGACGGCGAAAAGGAATGGCTTTACCACGCTAACTATCTTAACGAATCCAACTTCAACAAGTAAGGATTATCTCCATAATCCATATTACTAATGTGATCAAGAACAGGAATTGGGAAGAACTTTTCAGTTGCATAAAAAACAATGACAAGGAGAAAACAGTTAAAGACCCTTGCAATAAAAAAAAAATCACTTTATTGCCACATAAAATACAAAAAAAAAGAAAAGGTACAGAAACAATTAGACAGATTAATCAAATAGAAAAATCAAATATATATAAAAACACACATTGTGGCAATGGGTTAGGACTCAGTGTCCGCTGGCAGGACCTAATAAGATCTGCTGCTCAGCACTGATTTGCAGTCCCAACCTGCTCTTATATCAGCATACAGACATCGAGGGTACAGGGTAAGTAGGCACTACACAATTTTGACTAAAGTTATACTATATCACATAACATTATCTTCATTATGGTATTTAGGATATTATTATCATCTTAAAGTTAAACTAGGACTATAGATTAAAAAGAGTGTGGGGGTGTCAGTCGGGGTTTGTGGGGGTGTGTGTGTGTGTGTGTGTGTGTGTGTGTGTGTGTGTGTGTGTGTGTGTGTGTGTGTGTGTGTGTGTGTGTACTCAATACTCCAACAGTTGCTTGCAACAGTTGCAGATATTCCATACAGCGTGCAACAGTTGCTTGGTACCTGTAACTACATTAAATTGACACTGAGAACTAAAACCAAACCTGTTCGCCTCAAGGCCTGATGATTAAATGATGTTGTTAAGTTTCTGGGAAATAGTGAAGCCGAAATACAGCCATCAGAGCAGAATTATGGCAATTCGGGGAGGCTTAGTCCGATATTAGATAAACGGAGGCTGAAAATGATAATGATGCTGATATGAGTATCGATAGTGAACAGTTTATATTTCCATCAATTCTTCAAACGTCACAACAGTATGTAACATAAGCCCCGTGCGACACCACGTGTGTCGGTGGAAAATTATCAAACAACCAACGTGATGAACATCACAACTGAAGGAATTAAGTAAAATTTTGATGTCTTTTTAATTACTTCTCTTGTAAGAGCTAATTACTTTGTTTTAAAGATTTATATGTACACGGGTCACTTTAATTAAAATCTGACTGCATGCATATTTTAGTCACCTAAAGGGCCTAAAGCGAATTCCTTAAAACTTAAAACTTACCTGGTATATCTATAATGTCAGTCAATCAAAGTGTATTCATGATTATCAACATTTTAAAAATTGCACGTGAATGCATAATGTAGGTATGAGTTATAGATAAGTGTGGACTGAGGCCTATATAATAATACACTCAAAAGATTCAAGTTACAACTGTCAAAGGGTAAATATCTGCAGCACGTGTTTTGCTTTACGCTATAAGTCCATTCATTCCTCTTGTATGAAATGCTACTCAACATTGACTGAGATTTTATAATAAATACAGTTCCTGTAAACATATTTTGGGTTTATTTATAAACCGTAAATTTTAATATGAACCGAATCTTATCTGAATCTTACTTCTCGATATAAATTTCTTCAAAATTTCCAAGCCATAAAATACAATGTCAATGTTAATATTAAAGCGATTGAATTATGCATGCGTAAAGTTTCGCCGAATAAAAGGCTTTATAACTACTCTATAATTACGTAACATCGTCCTCCGATAGTATCGGTAGTATCGAACGATCGATACATCTCGAACGATCTGAGATCCGATTCAAACAAGCGCGACCAATATTATTCACGAAACATTTAGCTTCGATAAAATCTTATAGCGCGCTCTATAATGGCCTTAGCTGATTTTAAAACAATAAAATGCGGAGGCTTTAAAATAAGTGCGATTGTTAGTGTGAATCAGATAAGGGGAATAGATATTCAATACGATGGGATATTGTTTCGTAACACGCTCTATTTTAAAATTATGCTGTTGTTAACTCTTTATCTTACGTCTTTTGACTTTAATCTCGTATTTGTTGTAGCTTTTATACGATCAGTTTTCCTCTTTTTCACTTTTTATGTTAGCTCAGCCATTCACGACAATTGACTGTCGTTTAAAATTGGTTTAAACGGAAGTCAGTAATGGTTTTCCTCAAATCTTCATTAAGACAATTGACTTCAGATAAATTAATACAATAAAATAGGATATTGTATTATAATTGCTATACAGCTTGAAATTCATATCATTAGCATCCTTTTAAACTAAGAGTCTACCCATCAAACTGAACAACTTGTAATATGGGAGCAAACCGATCGGAGCAAATAAAAAATCAGCTGTTCCATACTAAACTGTAATGTCGACGCGCGAGTTCGCGACTCAAATGTATGCAACAGCTGATTTTTTTTTTTTTTGCTCCGATCGGTTTGCTGCCGTAGTAAAAGTTGTTCAGTTTAATGGGTCGACTCTTAGTTAATGTAAGTATATTTAGTAAGATTACGTTAAATAGTTATTATTTTGCGGCCATTTGGCAATCTCCTTAAAAATGACCTTCAACAAAACGAATGTAGGACAAAAGATTAATCTAAAAAAATCTTAATCGCCACGTCAAAAATCTGAAGGGAGTTCCAATTATTATTAAAATCGCCCTCGATAAAATCGAGTTAATGAAGAACGGTACTCGAGATGTCGATCGAAAACAACCCCCAGCGAAGTCAGTTCCACTATCTTATGAGTACTTTCACTCTGATTTGCACTCTACTACTTTAGCTTTAAAAACGAAACCAGCTTGGAATTTTTTGTTTGAGAAAAGTATCTGTGTTGAAGGCCGTACTAACTCTGAAATTGATTTCATTCCATCGATGCGAGTCGATCGAATACATTGATATAATCTGCGTAAACGTTTCGCTTTTCAGCCGAAAGTTCTTTCGAAACGTCTGGCAAGCAAGGCTGATTGGATTATAGTTATATTGGTGGGTTTTTAACTTGATACTATTACATACATAAAACTCAAGACCACCGTAAGTTTTACAAAAATTTTACTCCGACTAACAACTACATTTTCAAGGAGCAAGGTAACTTTAAGAATAAACAAAGGATTTAGATTTTGAGATATCTTCAAAGGTTTTGGTTAGGCTAGCCTGTCGCACAGAAAAAGCTGCAAAAGAAACTTTATCAAAAAGGTAGGACACCCAAAAGAAGATGTTTATGTTAGGATTTCCTTTTTATTTTGGTAATGTGAATGGCCAGACACGATCTGTTGTGTCTTACCATCCACATCCCGATCGTGAAATCCTTGATTTTCTTTTGAAGTTCTTTGCTTGGATAATAACTTATATCTTAGCTTAAACTCTTTCTGTTTATTTTTTTTTCAGCACATACACCAGAACTTCATAATTGCTTAGCTCCTATTGATTTTCCAATCACACATTCAATTTGGCTCCCCCGACAGTTGGTGTGTCAATAATAATTCCCGTAACAGTATACTGTTGAATAAAATGATTAACCTATACGGGGCATGGTTGACCGGAGTTTTGTTACTGTTCAATTTATCTACAGTATGATTCTGATATCACATAAAATTTACTGGGCACCTACTAAGAAATCTTGGGTTAACTATGTGGCTTATGAAGTCATTGCTATTTTGTTGTTTGAATTGTAACCTTGAAGACAGTGCGGTATGCACTTTTGAATTTATTGTACTTCATCCATTTGAGATCGGATGAATGACATTTTGCATACACCGTTATCACCGTTATAATTATTTATTTTTCATCAACGTCATTAACTAAGTACCTCATTTTTTAAATCAGCTTCATGGCCAAAACCTTCTGCTTATTCTTCCTAAATGCAAGATGTTCATCGGCTTTTCCTTTATTTTTTTTAATTTTAAATCTCTAATTTCTATAGTTCATATATATATTTTTTTAAAGTTTAACCATAACTTTACTAAAAACGACACAATAGTCTGTGGTCGCAGACTAAAATAGAGCCACCTCTCAGCTGTCATACGGTGAGGAGCAGCATCTACTTGAATGCTGATACCTCTAATTTGCCTTTGATGGCAAAGCACTCTGAAGATGTGATTTCACCACTCATCTCGGTCAGTTTTATGGCAATCTATTATAAAAAGTATACATATCATAAAATTTCAAAGTTCGTATTTTTATAAAATGTCTTCTTTAGCTTTGATAAAATCTTTGAGCATTGAATTATAATACTGAATTCATTTTATCCCGCCTCAATATTTTCATACCTCGAAATCCTATTGATATATAAAAGCTAATATTATGAAATTATGGAGAAAAAAAACGTCGCAATTTTCCTTCAAATCTCACGTGTCACTGACATTGCCTTTGGTACAAATTTTCTACTTTACTTACCGGTATTTGATTCTGACATAAACCGACGAACAAAGAGCCCCCTGTATTGTTAATACGAATGTCAACATTGAACTGGATACAGCGGAATATCGAGACGAATATGACATAAATTTAATGTCGACCCTTGTTGGACTGGGACGAAATAAAGACCATATGTATGCCGGGTCGTGTTACGTAGTCTGTCCCTAATAATTCCCTGTCCTTGCTGATGGTTTAAGAGAAGAGAGGTTGCGAGTAATAGTCACAAGATGTCTAGCAACAAACTATAATCACATATAAGCCAACCCTTTCTATACAATTTTTACTGAAGAAAGACTCGCTTGACAAAATCTGAATGAATAATTAGAAAGAAGAAGCAACAGATTGAGTACTGTCTTAGAAAATTCTTTAATATGCTAAGATCGGTGTCGATCATTGTGTCGATTCATTCAGATAAAGATAGCGAAGATATAACAATTTCGTTAGAAAAAATATATAGGTCGGCATTTCCTTGTTTCCATTCCAGGCGCCCCGCTTTTATAAATCAGAGCAAATGGATCAGTACAAAGCGCTAGATTGTCAGATAGAGGTCACCCCACTGATTGTCAGTGTTATAAAATCGGGTATGACAGTTAATTGTGACCATAATTATGGAGTATTGTTCGTTTATGTTCTTCACATATTGCTCACTTAGCGTGATGTATTGAATAACGAACAAGTTGCAAACACTTGATGTATATTTTTTATGGCAGTAAGTTAAAGCATCATACATTTAATTTTGTTCGTATTGCGAGAAGATTCAGTAATTGTGAGGTAAGCATGTAATTTTTTCTAAGTTTGGGACTGGAGGGCGATTGCGCTAATTTAAATCATTCAAGTTTAATCCTTATCTAATTTCAGTTCTAATCACATTGCAATCCAATTACTATTCAAATGTGCTAAATTCCGCATCGCGCAAAGCTCTATGTAACTGACAAACTTTAACATCTTAGTGATCTGTTAAAACGGCTCTAACCGAATGTGTTAAAAGTTGTGGTTCGCATGCAGTTCAATCATGGTTTAGTTGCAATTTATTTAGCGCGATTGCTCTCCTGGACGACTTTTAGCTGAAATGAAGATAATAATAAAATTCCATTTCTCTCATTCTACATGTAGTGTATTGTTTGTTTCTGACAAGTTTATGCTGTTGAGATTTTTCTTATAATTGTATTTCAGTTTATCTTTGACATGGTCACAACGATTATCTCGTCATTTATCCATAGTTCTTGATTAGTCTAGGCAGTATTACAATCACTTGATAAATATAATTATAAAACATCAAGAACATAATGTTCTGTACTTCTTGCGGAATTTGAACCTGCAACACTAAGCTTGCTGTCGGTCGGATAGGTTATAAAAGTAGGTAATCAAAAGTTTTCAATAATTAAATAGGTATTGTTTGTTGGATTTACTAATTGATTTAACCTAATTAATTAAACCGGACATAATTTGTCGATCAATATGAATGTACGCTGAATCGTTGATCTCGCGTGAAATGCGATATCTGCGATTGACTGTCTGTTGGACGGGATAGCTTTATGCAAATTGACAATAAATTCAATTTTATCCTTGAGAAGGATTTTATATTTAAGGTTTACATAAACCAATACATAAACTTATGTTCATATATTTTGAAATTGATAATGACGGTTTGATATTAGTAGGTTTTTTTTGTTTTAGTCTATTTTTAGGTTACAGAGCTTTGGTTAAAAGCAAAAAAAATCGAATATATAAATGTAAGTAAAACTCATAATTGTGAACTGTTTACCGATGATTTATTTTATTTCTTTTATTTTAACACTTTATTATACTATCGCGGCCTTTCCGCCTGATCACTTAATTTCTTTGTCGTATAATTTCGCGCATAATTTATTGTTTGGAAACTATTCATTTATTGGTCTATTCATCAATAGGGCGAGGCTAGACAGCGCTTTTATTTTTTAGTATGCAAGCAAAAATGAGCCTAGTGGTGGTCAGGCGGAAAAGTCCGCGATAGTACACACGGCGACACATCAAGCTATACAAAACCAATAAGCTGGCCGCGCGTAGAACGATTAATGTATACGTCACGCGACCAGCTTATTATGGTTTTGTATAGCTTGATGTGTCGCCATGTGTACACACAGAAATACAGATGAATACAGCATATTAGACAAGTACAAAGGGCAAGCTTATCTCTGAATAAGCTGATGATTATATGATGATGTACAAATTGTTATCTGGTTTTGCGATCTTATGTATAAACAACGTCTGATTTCGTAAGTACATATTTATAATAATACAAGGTGTAAACTTAAATGCTTTACATACGAAAGGGGGTGCTTTACATTTTGACCATCAAACTGAATGTTCATTATAAAAGAAATATTGAAATCGCGAAAAAATCTGCTATCACATACATTCTTGGTCTAGTAGCCATTGACCTTTTGCTATGTAACAGCAGATTTTTGTTTTGCGATTTCAATGTTTGTTGGTGAAATTGTTTAGTTTGAGGGTCTGAAACACCCCCTTAAAATATGTAACGCGTCGAAGTTTACACTCTGTATAAAGTACCATATTAAATTTCTCGCACAATAATGATTTTTCACTGTCACAATTTCAACAGAGTTTATAAGAAACAACGAGTTTTCATTAGCATTTCCGCCAGTGTCAAGTATATTGGAGTATCTATCCCAATCTCAGGGATTGTTTTTGATCAAGAACAAAAAGAGATTGAAAATTGCGGAGCCTCGTGCCAGGCAAAAAAACGCGGCGTGCGAACACCAAGCGAGACAAGTGCTCTTGTCAGAATCTGCAACGTGACCAAACGTATAAACATTATTAAAATAAAAAGCGCGATTTGTGACGTTATGCATAATATCGGATGAGAACCGTCAGCTGTTAGTTTGATGTGTTCACGAACGTTTCACAAACTGTAAGTGCGTCACGAATTAATTTGCAATACAAATGAGAAATGCACTGATAGCGATGCGATTGAAATCAATAATTTTTAGCCACACCCGTATTTAAATAATGCCATGACATGATCGAATATTTCTAAATCATCTTCAAATAACATTGTATTGTTCTCAACATAACAAATATAAAGCTCTATACAGGATGTAACAAAACACCCTAGCAATACTTAAGGTGGTTTCAGTCCATACAAAAGTTTGACGCACAATACGCGTAGACGGAATTAATAAAAGTAATATTTCATGTATGGAAAAATGGTTTAGAAAATCTAGTTGCCGCGTCACAAATAACATTTGCAATTTATAATATAATTACGAAGATATAAAGTTTTTAATGTTTTGTATAAAAATTTCAAAACTTTATCTTCGTAATTATTTTATAAATTGCAAATGTTATTTTTGACGTGGCATATAAATTTTCTAATCTATCTTTCCATATAATTATACAAAGTTACTTATATTAATACCGTCTACGCGTATTGTGCGTCAAAGTTTTGTATAAAATTGACCCCTCTGCAACCACGAGGGTGCTTCAGACCATATAAAGCTGAACAACTTTTACTGTGGGATTATTTTGAAATCGAAAATAAAATTCAGGTGTTCCATAGAAAACGTGAACCGCTGTTGGAATAAAATGACTGGAACAGCAGATTTTTTTGCGATTTCGATGTTGGCTACATAATAAAAATTGTCTAGTTGGATGGAGTCTGAAGTTTACAGCCGGTATAGAAATATTTCGGAAATAAGTACAACGTTGCCTTCAATTTTACTTTATTAATAATATAAAATCACTACATAAACTTCAAAATATCCTGCGTATAGGTACCTAATCCGCCATCATCACATAGATGCTACACGGAGAAACATCTCTAGTAGTAGGTAAGGTATAAGGAGTGCGATTTTTGAAAGTCAAATCAGCAGTACAAAGATGCATAACTGAAAAATAATTTTGACTTGAGTTAATTTAACTCCAAAGTAATTTTGATTTGAGCTCAGCGAATGAGTTTCAAAAATCGCACTCCTAGTTAATTAATTTCAGAAAAAGGATATCACAACTGTACTTTAGTAGACTTTACTAGAAATTTTGTTGTTGTAAGTAGATTTGTGTGAAATCTACCAGAATTAGAATTAGGTATAACAACCTATTAAAATAACTAGTAATTACATAATACATTTATGTATTTTATTTATTTATTAAATCTTATTGGCAAAAACAACGTTTTTAATGGCAAAAGATAAGGTACAGGTAAATTACATAATATACTACTAAAGATTTTTCTCCGTGTCACCAATATTCCTTTTTAGAGTGGTCAGAACGTTCAGAAACCTACTTGGTGGTCATCACACATGCGTAAAGGGGTGATACATGGTTTTTGCTTACGAAAACTGCAAAAGAAATATCCTTTAGTTGTTTCAGGACCCCCGCGAGAAGAGATGGCTTAAATTATTGTAGTACCAATAGCGCAAATTATTTCTGTATAAGAAAGGTATTATTTATCGAGTTTGCTCGATATTGTTCGAGATTTTCTATCCTATATTGAAATAAACAGAAATCAGATGCTTATCCCAATATGATAAGCTTCTTTATATATCTGTACCCTCAGTTCGGAGAACAAATAAACTTATATTAAAGAAAAGTTGAGCAAAAGGCAACAATATTCTATATCATATTGTCATCGTATTACGAGATTTTCGTTATGATTATACTTATTTCGATATTGATATTAATTTCTGTTGCTTTGTTGAAATACATGTAGAAGCAAGAACAATTTTTTTAACTGGGTTTAGGATTTCAGTATGGAAAAGACGTCTTTCTCTTCTTATCGTGTGGGCGGAGCCCTGGTGTCAGAGTTTTTTCAGACCGCCTTACGGCCTCTGACGTGTTTTTTATGTAACGACTACTACCACCAGAGATAGTAGCCGAGACCATCGGCTTAACGTGCCATCCGAAGCACGGAATCATTTTTCTTTTCAGACAGTCAGGTGATTCAGCCTGCAATGTCCTAACCAACTGGGGAAAAACGCACAAAGTGACATATCACTAGGTGTCCCCCGTGGGAATTGAACCCACGACCTCCGTGTCGAGAGCCAATGCTCTTAACTATTAGACCACAGAGGCAGTTGGAAAAGACGTAACTAAGGTATTAAAAATTACGATAAAATAATTGGAGAATAGAACTAGTTCATCATCATCAGCCTACGTCCCTTTGCAGGGCACAAGCTTACCCTTTACACTTTATGGGAATTAGTCCACCACGCGTGCCCAATGCAGATTGTTAGACATCACATAGGTTTCTTCGCGTTGTTTTCCTTCACCATTTAAGAGCAGGCGGTATTACTTCCATAACTTAGAAAAACTCATTGGTACTAAGTACCTACATGGCATAAGTATTGTCGACAACTAGATACCTATGTTGAGTAAAAGGGAAAAGGATAAGAAAAATACTGTTCCAGCCATCTCACTGTTCTATTAGCGGCTAATAACTTACGAAATTGCCGTTCTAAATTAAGCAGCACTAACTGTCAAACAATGTTACAATTTTCGACTTTGATAACCCATACCTACCTATCCAGCTAATCATCAAACATTCTCTAACACGAGTTCAAATTCCCCTAACAACACGCCTGATTTCCCACGGCGAAATCCCACTGTTGTAGACTACAATGAAATATGCATGCGTGACATACAAGCCGTGAAATAGCGTTAGCCCGTGCTATGCCGTGGATCTGCAGCCCCTCGATGATGGCGGTTCGGTTACATTGTTTTGTGGACGGTACGGCGACGTCATCAAGAGTCATACAGACTGTTATTATTTAACTGGCTTTAATTAAATAGTGTATTGTTCCTAAGATTGAGTTCTTTGAAGGCGCTGATCAGCTAGGTACCAGTTTTACGAATTTATAAGTATATTCCCCGAAGGGCTTGACTTGGGCTTCAGCACGATTCGTTATGTAACAAATAGACCAGCAATAGTCGCAGCCATTGCTGGTGTGTTGTTTTCGCTCCAAGCTCACCCATATTTTTACACTTTCCTCTGACCCTATGGTTCCCACACGATGTTTTCCTTCACTGCGGAGCTATTGATAATGACAAATACAACCATACATAAATTCCGTAGAACATAGTGGTACAGGCCAGGAATCCAACCGCCCTGCCGCATCATGATTGAGTTGCTAGCTTTCTTCCGTATTGCCCAGAGGGGGAATTCTCAGTTTCAGTCAGGAATATTCTGAAAACTCAGAACATCCACGTGTCACTTGTAGTTTCAAAACTCTGTCCATTGTTACGGGGATTATAATACACACCATGGCCGTTTATAATAGACACCATTTACCATAACCATTTATATCTTGTTCAGTAGTAAATATGTCTTTCCCATTGTATACTAATTTAGACGTAATTTATGAAATCTTACAATTCAATTTCCCTCTTCTGGCAAACAAATGGAAACACGCACCCAGCTTTGCATTGTCGATAAAGTTCTGATATAATTTTTTGATATCGTCAGAGGAGCGCTTTGACACCGCCGAAGCGATTGCGATAAATTCGAATCTAAATCCAATATCGCATTTATAAGACGTGTTAGAGTTTTCTGTAGGGGATCGTTCCGATTGAAATGCTCTTATGCTAATACTCTATTCGGTGTGTATACTGTAATTTCGTAATTCCCTACTATATTTTGAAAGTCTGCATAGCAGGCCATTTACCCCTTGTTTTTAGGATAAAAATGAATAGATATATTGCTAGGTAAAAAAAAATATTCGCCTATAATGCTTAAATATAACTAACAACAAAAATGAATAATGATTAATTCATCAATTACTTTTTGGTATACCTAAAGTTCTTAAATATTATCTTGAAATAAATTCTGGCTTGAATATTGGCTGTATCTATCTAATCTAATCTATCTAATCTCTTCGTTTAGATCAAAACTCCTCCTAAACGGCTTGACCGATTCTTATGAAATTTTGTGTGTATATTCAGTAGGTCTGAGAAAAGGTCGTAAACTTTGACTACTTACGCGTATAGGGACTAGTTACGCGTGTAATACTACTAACAAACATTTCTGCCACTTTTTGCGGGGGGCGAGGTAACATGAACTCCGCAACTTTGGATTTTATTCCGATAACTTTAGATTCTAATTTTGAATGTTAAAAATCATGAAAAGTTGTCTCGTGTGAACCCCAAACGTTTTAAGTTCGAAATTATTGTTTCGCAGTTATAGGCTGTCTCGTTTAGTGATAAGGTATAAAATTGAATGTAAATGCACATGATTAATTGATCTTATACCGTGGCAGAGGGGAAATGCTACCGCAAGGCCAGTCCTTATAATAAATAGTCAAAGGTCGTAAAGTATATTTTAGTGGTCTGCGCGTACGAAGTCGCGGGCAACAGCTATCTATCTATCTATACTATTATAAAACTGTAACAGGAAGTTTGTCTGTACATTGAAGATATTAACAAAAAAAAAGTTACGATATGGTTTTTAGGTGTCTCTGATTCCATTTCACCAATTTTTGATTTTTTTGTCTGTCTGTTTGTTTGTTTGTTTGAACGAGTATCACGCAAAAACTACTGAACCGATTTTGATGAAACTTTTTTTGTTTGATAGCTTATGATCTGACTTAAAATCTGGTATATAATTTGTGCGGACGAAGTCGCGGGTTAACGCTCGTACTATTATAAAACTGTAACAGGAAGTTTGTCTGTACATTGAAGATATTAACAAAAAAAAAGTTACGATATGGTTTTTAGGTGTCCCTGATTCCATTTCACCAATTTTTGGATTTTTTGTCTGTCTGTTTGTTTGTGTGTTTGTTTGGGTGTTTGTTTGAACGAGTATCACGCAAAAACTACTGAACCGATTTTGATGAAACTTCTTTTGTTAGATAGCTTATGATCTGACTTAAAATCTGGTATATAATTTGTGCGGACGAAGTCGCGGGTTAACGCTCGTAATATATAAAATTCTCGGTTACGGCGTTTGTAAAAAAAATTCCTCCTAAAAGGCTTGACCGATTGAAATTTTGTGTGTATATTCAGTAAGTCTGAGAATAGGTTGTAAAGTACGAAGTCGCAGGCAACAGCTAGTATTTTATAACATTGATTCTATTTATTTATTTCTCATTGACAATATCGGCAAATGACGTCCGTACTGCTACTTAATTTATTAACACTTTTATACTTTAAACTTAAATCAAACTTAATCTTGTCATCTAAACTGATGAATTTTATTAATTCTTCTCAAACTCAAACAAAGCGGGAACAGTGACAGTACCACAGATCACAAAAACTAAAGGGAGTTGTGAAAAGGGGGCGGGGCGAATGTCGCAGCAATATGCGCAACAACGGAACACATTGCTCAGTGAGGACAGTAAGGATTCAATGTATTATGAGGCTGGAAGCCAGTCGAGATATTATGTGTTAATAGTTTACAATGCTTGCGTAGTACTAAAGATTATTCGAACGTTGATTTCTGATACCGCAATGGATAATGAACAGGTTCAGGCTAACAAAATGCGTGGTACTAGTGGTAATGCGACACTAGGTTTCGTACTCAGCGTTCGTTGGCTTCTCTCTAGATCTCTATGGAGAGTACCTACTATTTATTCTGTTGCGATGAGACTGCAGTCTGGTATATTATTATTATCAGCCATTAATGGCCTCCCAACGAGTCCAGAATGAGCTAACAAAAATTAAAACCTGGTTCTAAAGATCTCTACTCTCACTGTCTAAAATTTTATTTAATAACTCAGTAATATGAGGTGAAATAACATGATACCTACAATATAACCACCATACTCCATATTTGTAGCACTATAAACAATGCAGGTAAACTAGCGGAGGTAAGGTAATGAAATGCAAATATGCTTGCATATACCGGGTAACCACTTTGCATTGCCACTATAAATAACAGGGTGACTTTGTGGTTGTTAGTGCGCTTAGGAGAATGGGATCTTAAAATTATGGGATTGTACTTAAAAGTTCATTAATTAATTAGACCTAGTTTGAAAATTATGGTAAACTAGAATTATAATTAGCATGATCATTACGAAAATACAGGGTGGTAGGGTAAACAGTTACATTACTTTAAGGGGTGATTGTGGTGGGAAAGGGGTGGGGTGCGACTGCTCTCAAACGGTGAAGGAAAACATCGTGTGGAAACCTGCATACGCTAAAGAAGAATCGCCCAATCCGCATTGGGCACGCGTGGTGGACTAATGCCCATACACCCTCCCTGAGAGTAGGCCTGTGCCCTGCGGTGGAACGTTTATAGGCTGATGATGAAGGGGTGATTGTACCCATGATAATGAACAACTTTCCTTTATTTGATTTCAACTACTTTACGCTTCTCCTTTCTTTTAAGGAACCTCTCATCTGTATTATTATCCGCTGTTATACTACAATCTCACTGCTGTCAAACAGGTCTTCCTTTCAGGATGTACCTAACACAGCCACCAGTCTCTCACAAATTAATTAAGTACACCAATTATCGCTGTCGTCAATGTCATTGTAATGTATATTTGTGAAGAGAAAATAAAGTCTTTATTATTATTATTACTGCTGGACACTGCTGGATCTCAACTCACAAAAGGATGAGGGGGGTTTCCTACTCTGCTACTCGGAAATATTTAATATACAGGGTGAAATTGATATCATTAGCATCCTTTTAAACTATGAGTCTACACATCAAACTGAACAACTTTTACCGGAGCAAACCGATCGGTGCAAATAAAAAATCAGCTGTTCCATACTAAACTGCAATCTCGACGCGCGAGTTCGCGACTCAAACGTATGCAACAGCTGATTTTTTTTTGCTCCGATCGGTTTGCTCCCATAGTAAAAGTGGTTCAGTTCGATGGATAGACTCTTAGTTTAAAAGGATGCTAATGATATCAATTTCACCCTGTATAATATAAGTAAGTATCTGTGCCCGGTATGCGTCGCAATGCTCTTTTTTACCCGACATACACTTGGTCATTTTTTTACCATTGTAAACCTTCCCTAGACTTCCACAAATATTTCAAAAACCAAAATTAGCCCAATCAGTGCAGCCGTTCTCGAGTGATGGCGTGACTAAGAGAAATAGGGATTATTTTTTATAAAATAAAAAAAATAGAGACAAGTAGGTAACTTATGCTGTAGATTTTCACAAAAGGGTCAACTGAATATTTTTTATAAGTACACAGTTTAGTTATATTTTAGTTTAATTAATTACCGCATTACTATCAAAAACTGTTGCCATGATTTACAATTTCTGTCTGTAAAGCGTGCAACAGATCTAATAGGATCTCTAAAATACCCTTCAAAGAACAATGTCGGCAACAGTCTCACCTTCACATAAATCTATTAACACCAACGATACACTTGCACGTACAATTTTTTGCTCCTAATAAACTGTTAGCTTCCGCTAAACATGCAAATCTTCCGGCATATGTGTGGTCTAGACATTATTTCACGAAGACAGATACTTTTCCGTCTGCATAAATAACACTTCATTATGTAAGCGAATGTTTTACTGTACAGGATGTCGTGATGAAGGCACACTCTTTAAACTGGTAGGGTTATTTTTTACATTGCAGTTTCTAATGCTTTGCACCGCGCGAATACCTCGTTTTGTTTTAATGGCCTTCTATTATTTACTATTTAGTGCAGTATGTTATTTTGAAGGAGTTGCTTAAGGGCCTATGTCGAAAAATAATTGAAGCGAAATGGGCGTGTGATAGTTTATATTAATGCCTGATGCGAGAGAAAGAGATGGGGCGGCGCGCGCGCCTGAAACGACGCAAGCGTAAAACAAACTTAATTTAATTGTGGTTGTACTATTTACGTAAGTTCAATTCTGCTCTTATCAAAATTTGTAAAATATCAATCTCTTTTTTTTAAATCAAGTCTCGTGTTTCTATTATTCACCGTTTAGCAGTTCCAAGCGCTTATAAATAAAAACGAAGGCTACTTTGGCTTGTTTTTCTATCGAGAAAATGTGTCTTAATCGTGGTTTGGCTCTTGTCAAAACTTCAATTATATGTTCAATTTACACATATCCGCTAATCATACTCCTACTGTCAGTACTTCATGATATATGACGCTTTGAAGATTCCTTTATTTATCACATAGCCTCTTAAGGCTCAATTCACACCACCTCCGGCTGGCAGCGCTGTCTCATTTGCGCGGCATTTTAAACTTTATCTACATTGCCAAAATCTTAGACCATTTAAATAGGGTCCTGACTAATTAGCATTCCCCTCTGCCAAGGTACAAGATCAAATGATCATTTACATTCGCATACAATTTTATACCTTATCACTTAACGAGACAGCCAATAATTGCAGAACATCTAGTCTTGTTTGGGGTTCACACGAGACTATTAGAAGTTCATATAATTTAGCTTTATAGGTGCGCCGAAGCACGCGAGCGCACTAGGCTACCTGCGGCGCCGTGAGCCATCTCGATGGGTCGCTATTTACTTTTTGGCTGTCAAACTGCCGGCCGCTGCCAGCTACTGCCAGCTGCTGTCGGCCGCTGCCGTTGCTGTCGGTGTAAACTGAGCCTTAATCAGTGTAAAAGTTATTAATATTTAGAGTTTTAAATGGACGGACAGATTTGGTACTAATTCGCCTCGAAACAACATTTTGAATACGTTGTCCTCTACTCAACTTACATAAAATATACTTTGCTACTTATACATATGTTGATTTGATTAATGCAATTTCCTTAATATAGTAGGTGAAACAGTACTGAGTATAAGTTTGTTTTTTTAAATGTGAATTCCGTCCAAATGCCTCTATTTTTTGGCTGGTCAATAAAACCTGTCACCTTCACAATAAGATTTGTGAGCATTTTTTACGACTTAACGTAAAATGAGCTGTCTGAAATTCTAGTGACAGGACAACTGGAACAAAGGGCATAAAATAAAGTATTCTGATATGAAACCAGTTTTTAAAGATTGTTAACTATACTAAGAAATCCTTGTTCTTGTTATCTTTGAACGAGCTCACGTAGGCCGAATACGATGCAACGCGAGCGCATCATAATGTCAACAACAATGCGTTTGCGCACCTTTACGCGGTCATTCGTTTTTATAGCCCTCAGTGTTTGTGGTTTTTAATCTTAAAGCAAATGTACCTAGTGAAGTTTACAAAGTAAATCATCCTCATTTTGTGGATAAATGAGTTCGAAAAGTTCGTAGCGCTACATCGATGAGTTGGTATGTTATTTAGACTCTAGTTTTCTCCAAACTACCTTAGTAAATAAATTAGAACATATCTACAGAGACTCATTGAGATAACAAAATTTTACGGGTGGTTCAAACTGAACAACTTTATCTATGGGAGCAAACATAAAACCACAAAAAAAACTGCTAACTTTTTTTCAATTTCAGGTTTGCTCCCATACTACAAGTTGTTCATTTTGATGGTCTGAGTTGCCCCTAAAAATTTGTCGATTCATTTAAAATTACACCGTGTAAACTACATTTTAGATTTATCGATTTTAAATTCAAATATTATTGATTTTTCAACATGTTACAGCCATGTTGTGCTATTTCGAATCAAATTAAAGATTGAAAAATTTGTCTCGGGCGGGACTTGAACCCGCACTTTTCCAAACCGGGGAACTGCGTTATCCAATTTCGCCACCGAGCCCACTACCCAGAGAACGAAATTTTCAATCTGTTGCGTCTTAACACATTCGCGGACAGTGACCTGCTATAGCAGTTATAACAATAAAAGTTCTATTGTGTCTCGTTCACTGTCCGCGAATGTGTTAAGGGGGACGTGAGCGCCATCTACTGGTAGTTATTACAAACTAACCAACCCGCAAGTCCAGCATTACAACTGGAATATCGATCGATTATTATCGATTTCATACGAAAAGACGATAGATAAAATCGATTCCAACTACATTATACCTCAGTGATTCCAACTAAGTAATTAAAATTTCTCATCTCGTGAATTGTCTTTTCACTCATTTAAAATGAGTATCATCATATATTTATTTGAAACTCAAAGTAACACAAAATTTCTGCGAAAAACAGTGTCCAGCATATTTCTAAATATTTTTGTTTTGTTTTTGCCACAGAGTCGCCGGTGATACTATCTATACCCATGTCTCAACTCGCTACATTGTATTCAAGCATAATACCTCACTGACACATAGCATTGATCTACAACTGATAACCTAAGATATTATGACGTGTGAAGTTTACAAAAAGATGATAGAAATGGGTAAGATGGTGTTTGATAACGTCTTATTAAAAGTGGCTAAACTTGATTTAGGGTGCTAGGTGTAGGTACTAAACAACCGCGTTTAAGAAAAGTTTGAACAAGCAAAATTATATTTTAGCCTAGTGTTTCTTGTCCTTGTGGCTTTGAATGCACCACCTCATTTATTTCCCGTGGGTTTAGTACGAGGCGACTGTTATGCCGTGTTTTAGTGGGCGTCATTCCATCCTGAAACCATCAATATGGGATGAATTGGGTTGGTCTGTGGTGGTTCTATCCATAGAAGGTGCCAGCCATGGTGGTTCATGTCGCTGCCTGTGCCTACTTATTACAGTCGTGAGCACGCTACGCTATGATATCATGAGACTTCAATAAATAGAAAATAATTATCTAACCTAGTCTCGTTCGTTGTTGAAGTGCAGCTTTGCAAACATCTTTAAAAACGATCACCGAAATTAAAGTCAAGGCAGTCTTTCAAACGTTTAAGTGATATTTCATCTTAAGAGTATTCATGCTTCGGAAGGCACGATAAGCAGTTGGTCCCGGATGGTTCCGTCAGATGGTCGGTATCTAACTATAATCTGAGTCGACTCCAGCGACCACTAACTTAGCCTCCACTAATCATAACTGGGCCCGCGTAGTGAAGTATTGCCTACTACCTCTCACCATTATTCCTAAAAGGAGGCCTATGGCTCAATTCCTCTCCCTAGTATCCGTAAGAGGAATCCTTTGCCTTGCAGTAGGATCCTACTGGCAATAACTTACTTTCTTTGTATCTCATCTAGAGCGAAAGCTACTTTAACCACCCATTACTCAAACTACACAAGAACCTTGAAAGTAAAGGTGTCATATAAACAGTATGGGGTTTACCGGCCCAAATATTAATTTGCAACTTGTTGATGATCAGAGCCGGCACGTTTATCGCCCGCGTCACGCCAGCCCCCCTCACATTAATCACGTGACCTCACCTCGCCCCTAGATGTAGATTAAAATATTCAAAAAGATGCGACACTTGAAATAATTATAAATTTATGAGTGAATAAAAACATTATTTCCATATATATATATATATATATGCGTGAAATGAAAGAGAATTGTGTGAAAAGTATAGTTCTTTCGAAAAGATCGCAGGTTATGTTTTATGCTACTGCTCGAATACGGTAGGTATAAGCAAGAGCGAAGTATGGTGCTCCACAAGCTAAAAGGAAAGATCACCCTATTTCTGTGACTTAAAATATATTTTTCCATTTCCAGTGCTGACTTTCTTTGTCTACAGTTAATATCTTTGATATAATCTACAAGTAGCCGCCACAGGTCATTGATCATAAATCCTCACCTTGCAACAATAGCATGCTTTAGTATAAGTAATTATAGAGAATACGGGATACAGATTATACAGGATCCAACTTAATATGCTGACGGACTTTATATGCTTAAAAATCTGTTGTCCCATACACTTGATTCGAGTAGGATTGCAGTTTTGTATGAAATAGCTGATTTTTTATCGCAATTTCGTCATTGCTTGGGTGCCACAGAAAAAGTTCAATTAAGAGACTTGACAAATATAGGTAAAATTTACCTTTACCGAAAAGAATATCACCCATCTGTTTGCTTCTGATACTCTTTGGTCAACTCCGACATCATTTCACCCTAAGGTGAGACGAGACGGCTTATTAGGGGAAACTAGAACTTTGGGGTCGAGTTTACCTTATATGGGGGAGACATGGGAATATGTTTACTTGGCCCAAGCTCCTGTACTTCAATACTTTTCACGTGATCTCTACCAGGATGCATCTCTTTCTCTCCTGCAATATTAGACAAAGATAAGAGATAATTGTTTGTATGATAAAGTTTTGCTAGGAGATAAATGAGGAAGAAACAAAACTGCCAAAGGCTCAGGGGAAATATGCTGGCTGCATAAGTGAGGGTGAATCGTCAATCAGTATTAAAACTCAAAATGCTATTTCAATTTGAATGACGTTGTTTTTTGAAGCGTGTAATCTCTTTTGTTCTTATTCAACATCTTAATGCAAGGATTAGTTTGTTGTGCATTTAAAAATATTGCTCAAACGTTTTATTACTTACCCAAGTGGTTTTTGTATTACTCATTTAACCCTTATCATTGAGTCTATTTTATTTTATTCCTGATCCATGTGATGTTTATCCAAAATAATTAGGTTGCTTTATAGTTAAAATTTAATTTTTTTTCTTCATATTGGGTTTGTGCTTGGCTTCATCTTACTTGGATGGAAAGTGAAGTTAAAACCGAGGATATTTACAATTTAAGAGAAGAAATCTATCTTGGAATGTATTTAGTTATATTCCACTTTATTTTTAGCAAACGAAAATTAAAAGCAAAAATAACCATAACACGATACACCCGGTCGAATTAAATTATATACATCCACAATTTGCATTGCCAGATCTACCCTTTGCGTTCGGCTTCATTTTGGATTATGTTTATTTTTGGTGTGCACATATACAATAGGTACGTATGTTTAGTTTATGTATTTCAAAACATTATCAATATTATTACCTAAATAACGTATTCCCAACAACAATGTACATTAACTCAGACATAGTGAAAACAATACGGTACGTTGATCGCAAGACAAGGACCAAAGTATATTAATATTTACGCTATGCAAGAACCAATTGATCCAAAGCTAGACATATTAATATCGGATCATAATTATTAATAAATCGGGCGTCTGGAGATAATTTCGGCACAGGCCGAGACTAATAAATTCGTTGTTACGCTAAGCCATCTTGTTGTCTGGTTAATTATTGCTGGTTATTATATCCTTCGGATCTTCGATCGTCTTCGTAATTGAACCGTTAATCTTTGATATTAAAGATTTGTCTTCTACTTTTATTGATAGCTCAAAAATGTTCTATAGGTAATCTACATGGTGAAATTGATATCATTAGCATACTTTTAAACTTAGAGTCTACCCATCAAACTGAACAACTATGGGAGCAAACAGATCGGAGCAAAAAAAAAATCTGCTGTTTCATACTTTTGAGTCTAATACGCGTTGCAGTTTAGTATGGAACAGCTAACTTTATTTTTAACCATAGCCATACATTTATTACATATAGGAAGCGAGATCAACATTTTTTCTTTGCACCGATTGGTTTGCTCCCCTAATAAAAGTTGTTCAGTTTGATGGGTAGACTCTTAAGTCTACTAATCTTAGTTTAAAAGGATGCTAATGACACCTATCAACTTCACCTTGTATACTTATAAAAAAGTTCCGTGACTGACTGACTGACTGACAGACAACGTAGGTACAGTCTAAACTGCTAAAGATAGAAACATGAAAGGAATACATAGGAGTCACGTTGCACGTTCTGACCCGAGCTCTCGTCTCGCGTGGATTTCGCGCGTCGCGTTTTTACCTGCCACGAGGCTCCTCAATCCTCAATTTCTTCTTGTGCTTGACCAAAAACAATCCCTGAGGTTGGGATAGATTCTCCCATAAACACTTGACAATGGCGAAATCATCAAGAAAACGCCATTACAAAAAAAAAAGTAGGAATACATAATTCTACACAGCAGTGTTGGCAAGGGGTTAATGAAAGAATTGGGTACAACGGTCGCAAGCGGACAAAGTCGCAGGTAAAGGGTAGTTATTGATATGACACAGTGGTTAGATAGTAGGAACTAAGAAGAACTAAAAACATCGATTTTTACATATACTGAGAAACTTTGATAACATTCTGATAATATTTCTGACCCTGGGAAACATTAAGCATATTTTTTTGTTTCATTTTTTATTTAAACTAAATAAACGAATGAATTGTTCTTTATATATACTTTGACTTTGACTTTATACACACAAAACACAAAAATAGGTACATTGAAAAAGAAACGAACCGATATTCGAACAAACTAGGCGGTCTTATCGTTAAAAAACTAAATTAAAGATAGAAAAAGGATATTGATGATTATAATATGGTAGTTGTAGGGCCAATGCCCAAAAAGTACTATAAATACTCTAACTTTAATAATGTACTAGACGAAGTATTTAAAAATTGTGATATACTTAATGAAAATTGTGGCTTAACAAGTTTGAAAAGTATAATAAAAGAAGTTACTAATTTATGCAATGTACTAAAACTATGAAGACTTAAAAGTTTTTAAACATTCCTTCAACAAAAGTACCTTAGAAGACCTAATAGATTTATATTTTACGAAATTCAATTTGAATTTGAAATTAACGTTAAACGTTCATAAACTTTCTTAAACAAAATTATCTAAGTATCCAATTATTTATAAATGTATGCGAGGGTTGTTTCTTTATATCATAACCAGTTTATGGAAAAAAGCTGTATGAATGGCTTGTTAGCGTTTTGCAGGTCTCGAAAGTGCAGGCGTCGGGAAGTATCGTTAAGGATACTCGTTCATTAGATTGCTTATAGCGTTTCATTAGAACATGTCTCTCATTCTTTGTGCTAAGCAGAGGCATTTATGTGCGAAGGATCTCTAACATTAATAAAACATAGTTTATAGGAGTAATAAGGATTGAGTACCGTTATTTTGTTGGAAATATTTGTTCTAAGAAGTTCATTATGAGAATGGTTACTGTTGAACAAAATGTCAGGTCTTTTTTTAAAATTGTACTTTGCATTATTATGCTTCGTTTAAATGATGACTGTTGCAGAGTTTCGCATCTTCTCTACAACGGAACACCGTCCACCGCGGTCGGTTGTAAAATTTAAAAAAAGACGTCAGAAAGTTATCTATGTTGTATTATTTTGAATAACACTTTTTGAGTTTGAGTTTATTTCTTTGTACTATTAATTGGGTTTACGGTACATCTAAAAGTATTGTCTAGTATTTATTCTATGGTATTGTTCATAATCAGCTGTTTAGTTCTAATATGTTCCTTCAAATAACAAAAAGATACAGGAAGAATTCGGATGATCTATTAGCCTGGAATCACACGTCAAAAATAAAAATCATCGTAGTTGATTTGATATTTTGCCAGATATTTGAGCATTTCTTGCAAGTACTCATTTATTCAAACAAAAGGAAAGTCACAAATGGAATAAATGCAAAAAACAAAACGCCATGTCTTTTCACGTTGGTCGTACCCTAAAAGCATTGCTCATAACTTTCGATCGTCAAGATTCGAAGGGGGAACGTACGTTTAGTAACAGGGAGTGAATGTTGCAATTGCTCACAAAACAGCGACATATTTTTCCTATATAGGGTTTCTCAATATTTGTTGCAGAGTTCTCTCTATTCCGTAATTTCGGATAGTTTTTCGACTTCAGTCAGGTTTTTTCCGTATCATCCTCATCGTGGTCAATAGCCTCTATCCACAGTATATTCATAAATGGACGTCAATTTATAGGAATAACTAAATAAATACACTTTATAGGATCCTTCTTAAAATGCTGACACTTTTTTAAGGGGATGATCAGATCGTCAAACTGAACAACTTTCTTTATGACACCAACATCGAAATCGCGAAAAAAAAATCAGCTTTTCCATACAAAACTGTCAACCTACTTGAGCCAAATGTATGGGACAGCAGATTTTTTTTTCGCGATTTCGATGTCGGTCCCATAGAGAAAGTTGTTCAGTTAGATGGTCTGATCATCCCCTTAAAAAAGGGTCAGCATATTAAGAAGAACCCTGTATAAGTCAATCTTCGGGCGCCGTATCAGACGGTAGGCCTATCGGATCTGGCTGTGAGATCGAACTACTCTTTTACATAGTTTTTTTTTTTTTTGGCAAAACTCAGAATACCACCAATAAAGAATATAAGTGCATCAGCTAATATTGCACTATGAAGAACAAATTTTCAGTATCAATTTTCTACAATAATTCGGCAAACATCCACGATAAAACTAATTCATGTTGAAGAAGCAAAAGATTCCCGGACAGAGATTTAGAGGACGTGTATGGAATATATGGAAAGGCTGATGAATACAGATACCAATGATATGACCTCACCACTATATTATGAGATTACCTTGCCTGGAAGAGAGAGAGAGAGAGTTCAAAAAGCAAAAGAGGCATCTCGAAATCGAAAAAAGTGGCGATCTTTATAATTGTTTCTAATGTTTTTATATTTTTTATGCGCATTTTAAATATAAAATACTAGATGACCGCGGTGAACTTCGTACCGCCTTAGAATCTTCCCGATACACACACACACACACACACACACACACACACACACTCTTCGCCGTTTTTTTAGCCTATGTTCATTAATAGTCCAGCAATGAAGCATTCTAATGGTGAAAGAATTATTTAGAACGGTCCAGTATTTTCGGAGCCTTTTTAATACAAACAAACAAACAAAGAAACGAAAAATCTAATCTTTCCTCTTTAGTAGTCTAAAGAGTCGAGTAGGTGGTCATAACTGAATAAAACATTAAAAGATTGTTTGTTATGACAAAATAATGGCGCTACGCTTAATAAAAACAACGGATTTTTACACACCCGATATAATTCCATAAAACACAATAACGAATCAAATATGGAAAAAAGCTCATGATTTTTTATCTTTATTACAATTTTCGTATAAACAAGCAATTCTTATGATCAACGTTTTAATCTGAGTCGTTTGTTTATAATGAACTTGACTGATTGAATGTTATGGATTTCGTTATTGCACCAGTATTTTATGAACCTCTATTCTATACAAAAGCATGAGAATTGACAGGTCTAGTTTGTTGGTTGCGCGTATGAGTTGATTATGATGATACTGTGATTTATATGAAATCTTTATTATGGGATTTGTTTTAGCTAACACTATGAGGAATTAAGCTCGTAATAGTCGGATTTATAAGAGGCAATGACACCATTTACAATTTAAAATCTGATTAGAATGTTTAACAACAACAACTAATATGTTATAATAATATCGTGAGGAAACCAGGGTACACCGAAAGACGTTATGATGTTTTGTGTGGTGTGCTAAGTAAGGAAAGCTCCACGTGTGCCCACCTGCTTTTGGTTACTTTGGATGAGTCCGGAGGGAACTGCACCGGACCATCAACCGGTGCACCCTGGGTATTTAGTGACTTTTACTTGTGGGATCTCACTGGCTTACGACAAATAACCTGTGACATGGGGGGTGGGCGTTACTCCACGTGTCCCTCTTATTAGCAGGGGGCATAGTGGAAGAACAAATTAATACAAAAATAATGCTGTTTTCTTTATACTTAGACATTCATTTTAACATTTACATTTGATACGTATGTGATATCCACATTGAAATAGGTATCAAGTTCTAACAACCATACCTTTAACATGAGGCATGTATAGGAGTAGAGGAGATGATAGAGTAGGCTGATGATGACTTAAATTTTTGAAAACTTTTGTAATATTACGAGCTTTTGACCCATGACTTCGTTAGCCCTTTAGGGTCGACTTTCGAAAAACTATCAATCTAAATCCACAAAAATGATAACTTTTTACTAGAATTATCAAATCAAACTTATTTAAACAATTCATTCCTCTCCGTATCGTCGGTTAGACAGGGTGTTCTGCGGTCAGCAATCATCACGTACGTCAAAAACAAACGCACACCGCAGGTGTCATTGACGACGACGTGATGTCAAATCGGTCACACTCACCGGTGGGAGGCGAGAACCTACTGCTTAGGGTTCCGTGTCATAGAATACATCTGATAAATGGAAGAAAAAGATTTGACGGAAAAACAAATGCTTTTGGTCTGTAGACCGTAGGGCTTTTATTTAAATGTGAATAAATATAAGTTACAAGCTGAAGCATCTAATTATTGCTAGGCGGATAAAACACGGTACCAGCGTACCAGCAGGGCAAAACTGCGAAGAAGATGATCCCGCGTGCGGTAGTGTAGCGCTATATGGGCTGCAAATACACGGTACGGTTTTAATACAACCTCATTAGATTCTTAGATCGTCACGCTGCATTCTGAAAGGTGCGGCTGTAACGTAAATGAAGCGTAGGTTCGAATCCTACCGACTGCGCCAGTGTAACGTAAATGAAAAGCGGAGGCTAATGGCTCACTGACGTTTATTAGTTACCCACAAAGTACATGACATATATTTATTCAGATACTCAACACCGGTAAAGTCAACCATAGAGTAATACCTGGAGAAAGCAAATCAAGAAAGGTGCATAAAAGATTTCCGCTCCGGGAGGTACGAATACGGCATAGAGTGTGGCTGCGTGACGTTGTAAGAGTCCGAGATCGGTCGAAAGAGTAAATATGTGTATTAAGCTTTTCGTAACCTTTCGATAGCTATTCCATTGTCTTAATATAATAACGCCACAGGCACGATGATGCAAAAAATGAAACTTACCCTGGATCCCAGCTGCCGGGCATGCGGAGAGGATGTGATGTCCTGGCGGCAAAACGCATGTGCCTCCTCGGAGATGGATACCCAAAACCGGGAGATCTTAGGTTTCTTCCCCTCAATGGCATTGCCTCCTTCATTGACCATGTATTTGAAGGGTGAAGAAAACAAAAAGTATTGGGGCTAACACAAAAGATCCCACAGGGTTGAAGTGTTTCTGGCTTGCCAGCCCCCACAACAAGATAAGATAAGATAAGATAATATAATAAATTCGATTAAGTTCAGCGCAAAACTAAATTTGATTTCTCAAAGTTGTCAAAGACAAATAAAGTAATTTTTCAAACCCAGATGATTCAATTTACAAACAACTAACTCCAAAGGCCGAAATATTATCGAAACTTTGTAAATAAATTGAGAAAAAATTGCAATCTTACTAAAGCCATGCTAAACAAAACTAAACGAAGTACTTATTTATTGTATTTTTCTCGTGTTTAGGTGCTGTATTCCCGAGAATTCGTTAAGCAAAATTACATATCCTTTTTCCGAAACGAGCTTAGTTTGGGTTGTGTAGATTGAGACCTAGATGTGGTTGACGTTGATTGATTGAGCTGGAATAAGTAGCCTCCGAATTGGGTGTGAAAAGTTACGTAAATATAGGTACATAAAATATCAGAGCACATTTATTTGAAGATCGAGGAGGCTTAGCAACAAGACTTTTCAATATCGGATCAGACTGATTGTTTCGTTCTGTTCATTTGAGCATAGCCTTAAAATATTATTAACACAATTTCTGATATAAGAAGACTATAATTATATTATTGATCTAGATTCTTTTCTAGCCTATTTTTATTTCATTTGTTAGTAACAAAATAAAGAAGAAAATTGTAAACGCAAAAATTGTAAACGACATTTAAAAAAAACAATGATATGGTTTTTATTTTAAATGACACTGATTAAAAAAAACATTTTTACAAACAACAAAACACACGTTACGATGACGGAAACCCGTGCGGACGAAGTCGCGGGTAAACTCTAGTACTCTCTCTCTCTCTCTTGTGTATTGTATATTGCTCGGTCTATGTGAAAAACGTATCATATTGAATAGATGCATTAAAAGTGTACGGTATTAGACTGACGTTATATAAGGTCTAACCAAACTAGCTGAAACTATTTTAAGGGGATGATCAGACCATCAAACTGAACAACTTTCACTATAGGACCAATATCAAAATAGCGAAAAAAAAATCTGCTACATTTAGGTCGAGTACGTGGAACAGCAGATTTTTTTTTCGCCATTTCGATATTGGTTCCATAGAAAATTTTTCAGTTTGATGGTCTGATCATCCCCTTAAAATAGTTTCAGCTAATTTTGTTAGACCTTTAAATATATGTTTTTTTTTTCAAGTCGTAATGAAAAAGTAGCCTTTAATGCTTTAAAATCAGTCTCCTAACTGAATTCAAAAATTTATTAAAAATGTACGGAACCTTTTGTAAAAATAAACGTATTCCGTCATTATTTTTTGTCCCCTTTCCACGCGCCACCTGCCGGGAGCCCATTAGAACCGGAACCGAATCCACAACTATCGTCTCAAATAAATATAATTTTATTTTGATTGCTCTTTTTAATGTTTGCTTTACGATTATGGCTTGGTGTGATGTTCCATCGAGCATACGCACGAATTTGTATCAAACTTATGAATTTTTTTTTTTGAATTGACGATCTCATGGATTTTAAAATCATAAAGGATGCCACTCCTCCTTACAAGCATAGAAACAAGAAAATTGGCCATGGCAGTCGGTAATGTTCGACCCTTCTTTCGTACGTCTCCATCGACGATATTTCCAACGTTTTTGTATCCCTTTCTATCCAATGAAGTAACTTCATGTATGACAGGAGCAAATATTTTGTTGTTGGATTAGAAAGGGACAAAGTAACGTCGAAAAGAACGACGGGAATTTACAAAAGAAGAACAAGCATTACCGACCATCAAGGAGTATTATCATGTTTCACCGCTTGTTAGGCAGTCTGTGCTCCAAGATATAGACAATACCTATGCCAGCTTCCTGGACGATATAGATCAGACATTTTTTATTATTATTTGGTAGGTGGGCCATTAATGGCCCATTGACTAAACATCAATAAACAAGCATAAAAAGTAGCAAGAAAAAATCTTTTCAAATTTCTTTAATGATTACTTTAAACAATAATGAACAAAAATCGAAAATACTTATTAAATTTCTACAATAAAATTCTGAAAATTTTATCAATATTTAAAGAGGCTACAGGCCCAGGCTTCCTACGTACTCTAATTACAACAACAGAACTGACAGTCTCTAATTAGGCGGAATTACCTATAGATAACTAGCTAACGACCCGCTAGGCCGTTAGAATACGGATCCTTTTTCCAGAAAAAAATCGGCCGATTGTGACTCGGACTGGCTGGCTCCGTAAAAAAAGTGTTCTTCCGTGTATCGGCCTATGATCCTACTGAAAATGTTAGTTTAGAATCGAAACAAATATTTGTTTATGTGATATAACTTTCGGATAATTTTCGGATTTATTATTTAACTTGAACTGTAAAACCTTGCTTCTCGCTAAATTCATAATACTAGGGTTAAAGTTTTGTTCTATTGAGGTATGGAACACTTTAAATATAATAAGCTTCAAGAACCTTTCAGCCTTTCATCACAATTGCTTAATTAGCTAGGCAGTAGCAATTTTACAAATTATAGATAGACAAACTCAGTTTAATTCGTATTAATAACATTATTATTCCTTGCTCTAATTTCGTACGTTCATACACAACGTTGACCTACTAACTAATAACATATTTTTTGTTTCATCGTAGCATATCATCTGAGCATTTTATCGCATCATCTCTTCACATCAAGCCTCTGAAGCGAAACGCGACAGCTTTTCGTTAATTCTCTAAGTAATTTTGTAATTAATTTAATTTCAACTTGCTCTTGAACTGGGATCTCAGCAACCGTCTTTAGATGTCACCTCGTGTATAATCCCATGATTCGAGTCATAAAAGTTTTGTTGCTCGTATTTTAACTTGATTTTACTATTCATTGCTGTTTTTACAACGGATTTTCACTTTTTGTTCGAGCTGAAAAAGCAATGGATGAAATTGAAAATAACATTTACATAAATTAACAGCTTTTGTGTTACATGACATATTCTCTGACGGGATTAGCATTATTTTTTGTGTTCTATTCTAATTCTGGAATTAATGCGATTAAGTCACGCATGTTTTGTATTCAACAAACTTTTGTATGACGGAGACATGAGCTATCTTTTATGATTATTTATAAGGATTAATATGTTTGTATAAATATTTTTTTTATAACAATTATTTTATAAAAGAGCTTATAAAATAATTGTTATAAAAAAAATATTTATACAAACATATTAATCGGCTATAAAAACACTTTCATATTTGAAATAAATAGTAAGGTCGAAACAAAGAATGTTTTTTTGGTGTATAAAATTAAAACCATTTATTTATTGTACACACGGAAATATACATGAAAACAACATAATAGACAATTACAAAAGGGCGAGCTTTATAAGCATAACATTTTTTTCAACACACTTGCTCATAAAATGGCCCTTATTTCACCGCAATTAGGCACATAATGACACCTATAATCAAACTGTGACTTTTTCATTACTATTATTCACAAGGGAGTTATAGGTTTTTTATAGTAGGTATCTAAACTTATTGGTTGAGTTCTTGAGTTGCTTTGTTCTTAAAAAAGTTTCGTTACAAAAAAGATCATATTCAATAGTACAAATAAATTCTCTAAATAAACTTTTTATTTACTAAATAAAATGATTTTTTATTATTATTTTCTTCACAAGTGTGTTGAAAAACGTCGTATGATACACGTGTGTATTGATGATTACCGTCTTCGGCTCTCTTAAGACCCTCGCCTACGGCTCGGGTCTCAATGGCGCCTCAGCGGTAATCACCAACATTACACACTTGTACCATAATGTACTATTAACGCATTATTATGTCAAACAAAAGACAACGCGGGTTTTATATGGAAGGTTGGCGCCTTATTTTTCGACGTTGTTTTTAGCGCTGCCATCAACCAAATTATTAAAATATTTTCAACATTTTAGTGCAGAATAAAGTAACAAACAAAACTTATTATAACTTGTATATCCCTAAACTCAGTCTGAACAGAGATATAAAGGCTTGAAGTTGAAAATATTATCATTACATTCACTTCAAGCCATTATATCTCCGTCCGGACTGAGTGTAGATATACTTGTCATAAAGTTTTGCTTGTAACTTTATTCTGAACTATAATATTCAAGTTTGATTGATGGCCGCCTTAAAAAAAGAGGCGAAAAGAAAAAAGGCGCCATTTTTTGTCATTGGCTTTTTATAAAACAGTTCCGTGACTAACTGTCAGACAACGCATAGCTTAGACCACTAAGCCGCTAAGGATAGAAACCTGACATTTTGAATACACATATAGGCGGACACGGGCAGCTTCTGTTGAATAGGCAAAGGCGCGAAACAATCTGCAGCCATACCAGATCAGGAGGAACTTGGACGACGTTCCAAACTCTCGTCTACCATCCCGTAAACCTATCTGGTTAGAAAGGCCACGGCCTTTCGATGTCAGTCCCAAATGGTACTCCGCGTGGCAAACGGAAATGCAGGCAGGCACAGATCTGGTCTCCGACCCTACAAAACAGCTTCCCGGTTTCCAACTGGACCGAAAACCGTGGGCTTGCCTGAATAGAATTAGAACAGGAGTCGCTCGGTGTAACTACCATCTTCACAAGTGGGGCATCAAAAGCTCACCCGAGTGCGACTGTGGTGCTCCGAAGCAGACTATCGAGCACAGAAGATTTGACGGTGGAACTCGGGAACTAAACGAACTGACCCCGAGAGCCAAACTATGGCTTAAAACTATTGACTTAAAATTGTAATTTCCGCAGAAATGGAAAGCCATACGAATAATAATAATAACATACAATCTACGGAAGATATAGGGGTGCACTTAGAAAGGATTTTGCAAAATTATAATTTCAAACGGACGAAGTCTTGGGCAAAAGCTAGATTTTTTATTTGACATAAAAGACGACGCAAAATTCATATACATTTAAAAAAAAATTCCCCTTGTAAGAGAAAAGGGATACTGTATACAGACTAGATAGACTAAATATTTTACGCAAAATCATGTTCTACACACGAAAAATTTAATAATATGCCTTTGCCGTAAATTTTCCTGCCACAGCACAGCTTTCGTTGCAATGGGATACATACTTATTCCGTGATCTGCCGCGATAACATTTCTATTGTGTTCTCAGATCACTATCACTCGATACTATCTGACACTACAACGAAATTTATGTCTCCAACAAAAGAGGGATATATGTTGGTACTCGAAGAATACGTTCCCAATATATGCGCATTATGTAAACCTCCTGTAAAATTGACATTGGTTTCCAAAAAATCCTATACAGGGTAAATTTTATATCACTGCGGATAACTTCAGCATGTATTCTACTCATCAAACTGAACAACTTGCCAAAATGGAGCCAACGTCGAAATCGCGAGAAAAAAATTTGCTGCCCCATACAAAACTGAAGTACCTATTCGACTCAAATTTATGGAACAGCCGAATATTTTTTTGCGATTTCAAAGTTGGCTCAATAGTGAAAGTTGTTCAGTTTGATGAGTAGAATAAATGCTGAAGTTATCCGCAGTGATTTTGAAATTTACCCTGTATACTGTGTATTGACATTTATAATTAACTGTCAGATTCTTATTTTGGTCCTATTGTGGCTTGCAAGGAATTGTTCTTATAATACTTAATGGCAGAATTTTTTGCATGTGATTTGTACATTTGACATTTAAATTGTTTTCTTGATATCTATACCTACATGTATAATCATGACTAATATCTATAAAAATTAAAACATTATTTTAATCGACGACCCGGTGAAGGCGGCGGGAGCCCGTTGGATCAGGGCAGCGCAGGACCGGTCGTTATGGCGATCGATCCTTGGGCAGGCCTATTTCCAGCAGTGGACGTCCATCGGCTGAGATGATGATGATGTACTGTAATCTTAATTAGTAATTAATAACAAGCTTGTAAATTGTACCTAATTATAACTTTGTTACACTTGCAAAGGTAGAGTTTGGTGATCCATTCCAAATAATTTTCAAATCTAATTGCCATGATACAACCTGAATTCCACACACAATAAAGATTTTATTTCATATACAGAAGTATATTACAACCGGGAATATTAAATTCCATAAAACTCGCAAGCATCACTTTCAGCTTTATCCTCAACAATATTTTAGCCTAATAAGAAAACGTATGAACATCAAAGTTCATCATAAAATATCGACTTACTGGTATTTACTGCACCCTATAAACTGATCTTTTAGTTTTAAGTTCAACATATCATCTCACAAATTGCGTTTTATTAGGACATGAAGCTTTTACGATGAAGGCGATAGGAAGGGAAGAGGCATCAGTAGGTATTACAAAGTTGTAAAACATTTTGCTAGTTATACCCACAAGTTACTAGTATCGCGCCACTTTGATGTGTCTACAGACAAGATACTTACGATAATAAACCGGTCAAGTGCGAGTTGGAGGGTTCCGTTTTCGTACCACCATATAATATTACCAAAAAATTGATCCAAGCCAAAAAATTGTCTTTTCTCCGGGATCTTTAGCGCAAGCCCGAAACGAAGCGAAAGCGCTGCAAAAAGTCGCAGTGTGTCCCTAACCCATTTACCCCAATGTTACTTGATCTAAAATTTTATTTCCTTACGAGCGTTAACCCGCGACTTTGTCCGCACAAATTATATACCAGATTTTAAGTCAGATCATAAGCTATCAAACAAAAAAAGTTTCATCAAAATCGGTTCAGTAGTTTTTGCGTGATACTCGTTCAAACAAACAAACACCCAAACAAACACACAAACAAACACACAAACAAACAGACAGACAAAAAATCCAAAAATTGGTGAAATGGAATCAGGGACACCTAAAAACCATATCGTAACTTTTTTTTTGTTAATATCTTCAATGTACAGACAAACTTCCTGTTACAGTTTTATAATAGTATAGATTTGCCATCAGATTCTGGTACAACTATACTACTAGTTCCATTAATATTATTTTATGCAAAACTGTTTTGCTTGACTCTTGTGCATTAATTATTATCAACAGAGAATGCGAGAACATTGTGTACATCTATTATAGGCATGTACATTAGATAAAATACCGCATGCCAATATTACAATTTTATTAATGTATTGTCTATCATACTCATTATGCTATTATTTTATAACAGTGTCAATAGACACTAGATATCCCTATCTAGTGTATCCCTATCTAGGAATAGGTGTTTATAAAACAGGACATTATTATTTTCCATTTCATTGAATTCGAGTTTTTATAATTGGATTTTTGTTAAATAGAAATGTCGCTTTATCTTCTCGAGATATCATTTTATCATCCTCATCATCAGGGTATCATATCATCATATCATCAAACTAAAACTAGTTGTACACTAGTTAGTCTACTGAACAACTTTTACTATGGGAAAAACCGATCGGAGCAAAAAAAAATCTGCTGTTACATACATTTCAGTCAAGTAGGCATTGCAGCTTAGTATGGAACAGCTGATTTATTTTTTGGTCTGATCGGTTTGCTCTTGTAGTTAAAGTTGTTCAGATTCTTAGTTTAAAAGGATGTATGCTAATGATATCAATTTCACCCTGTATAGGTACGTCCCAATGCAGGGCACAGGTCTATCTTCAAGAATGTGTATGGGCGTTAGTCCACCACGCGTGCCCAGTAAAGATTGGTAAACACAATACGCATCAGAATTTATTCTTCATCATTTTATGATTTATTTAGTAAATAATATAAACATATTAAAATTTTCGGAGTAATCCTTAGACAGGTGTAGCAAAATCACCTAGTAAAATTTAAGGGGGTGTTTCCGGCCATCAAACTGAACAACTTTTATTATAGAGCCCAAATCACATCCCAAAAAAAAATCACCTGTCCACATTTGAGTCAAGTCAGAGATTTTTTTCGTGATTTCGAATTTGGCTCCATAGTTAAAGTTGTTCGATTTGATGGTCTGACACACCCTCTTAAGTATAAGTACTAGGGAGTTTTGTTACACCCTGTATAGACTTAATATAACTTCTTGTAATGATACTTATCTTACAAAGTCAAGTGCCATCAACCTTTTTATGAAACCCAAACATTATTCCGGAACACATCTTCGCGACCGTACTGCTAAATTATACACTCAACGTCCATAGTACCCTATTACATAGGAAATGCGGACTAATGCATCTAATTCTCTATTTGTCAAATTATAGGCCGCTTTTGTGGTAATCTCATGGTAGACGAGGCCTTCTATAAACTACGTAACATACCGGTTAGAAATAAAATTTTCTAGACGTTGAACTATACAGGGTGTAAAATTTAATGCGTATCGAACAGGGTGCTTCGAGCATCAAACTGAACAATTTTCACTATAGAATCGCAAAAAAATATCAGCTGTTCCATAGAAAATGACAATAGCTACTCAACCAAAATGTATGAATCAGCTGACTTTCTTTTCGCGATTTCAAAGCTGATCCTATAGTAAAAGTTATTAAATTTTATGGTCTCAATTACCCCATAAGGTAACGCATTTAAGTTTACGTCATTTTGTCCAGATTCCTACTTGACAGCGTTTGATTCAGAGCTCACTTTTGCTGCATTGATATAAATTATCGTTGTTAAGCAATGGTTTTAGAACACACAAAAGTTTGTCGCACAATATGCGTAGACGGAATTAATAAAAGCAATATTTTATATATGGAAAAATAATTTAGAAAATCTAGTTATATTATAAATTGCAAATGTTTTTTTGTGACGCGGCATCTACATTTTCTAAACTATTTCTTATATTAATACCGTCTACGCGTATTGTGCGTCAAAGTTTTGTATAAAATTGACCCCTCTGCACCCACCTTAAGAATTCCATTTCTTTCCTAAAAATAGAACTTACAAATTCGTAGACACATAGAATAGAGCTAGACCTAGACCGAAACAAGGATTAAGGTCCATCTGGTGATACTAAACTTTAGTGACTAAAGCAAAGCTGACTTTGTAACGAGCAACGTTACTTGCCGATGAAGTACAATCGAAATCCTTTGAGCCATTTTGTACTATACGAAAGTGAGCCGCGTAACACAGTTCATGAACGTCACCTTTTCCGACAAAACAAGATAATGGCGAGAAGTGAGAGTGTGTCGTGAGTAGTTTTTGAGTCGTTAGTGAATAGCTGGTGAATAGTGACGCAGTGCTGACATTCGCGCGATAGAGGTGAAAGTTTCCTTCTGATGTTGCTATCGCGTAATCCGATTAGCGAAGGGCTTACAGGTGAAATGATTATGGATGTATACTTTCACCGCTTGGGTTTAAATTAGGTGTTACATATTGCCGTCGTCATTCAGTTTAAATATTATGAAGAAAGCGGCGACAAACAAAAATAAATCGGCACGTCAAGTTTCTTTGCTTATAGGCAATGAAATCGAATCTTTTACTGTCAGTTGCAGAAACGTTCATTAGAGTTAATCCTCTATTAGATCTCTTGCTAGCTTTTACTAAGTCAACAAGACAAAAAGTGACAGCAAGAGATTTAATGAAGGATTAACTTTAATGAACGTTTCTGCAACTAACCCTAAATGTCCTATCAGAATGAATATGTACTTGAAGAAATAATTTGATTCATAAATTTCTTCTTGAAAAATTATGATAGGTAACGATAATTCGAAAAAAAATTAAGTTATTTTTATCTTATAAATGCTTATCGATTAAGATTGTGAATTTTTGACCATTCACAAATTTCGTTTTTTCGCGCTGATGAATGCAATCATCATCATCATGATCAGCCTATAAAAGTCCCACTGCAGGGCACAGGCCTACCCTCAGGGAGGGTGTATGGGCATTAGTCCACCACGCGTGCCCAATGCGGATCGGTAGACTTCTCATACACATCATAATTTCTTCTTCAGCGTATGGAGGTTTCCTCACCATGTTTTCCTTCACCGTTTGAGAGCAGTCGGTATTACGTACGTAAGTTAGAAAAACTCATTGGTACATGGCATGTCGTCCGTGCGGATTTGAACCCGAATGAGTGCAGTAATCCGTAATAATGATAAAATGTATATTGATAAATAACAATAAACGTAATAAGGATAAATAATGATAGAAGCCGTGGTGGTCCAGTGGCGAGTAACCTTGCCTGCCGTGCAGGAGGCGATGGTTCGATCCCCGTCCAGGCCGACTCGTACCAATGAGTTTTTCGGAATTTATGTACGATTTATAACACCACTGGCTTTTCGGTGAAGGAAAACATCGTGAGGAAACCTGCATGCTTCAATTTCGAGGCATGTATTGTACCTACTGTCCATTTACAAGTGGCGACGGGCTCACTCCCCGTCACACTGGGCAGAGTTTCGGTACTATAGTGAAACGTGGATGTTCTGAGGTTTCAGAATATCTCTGACTACCCCCTCGGGTATTATAGTCGTGAGCATATGCTTATGATAAAATGTTAGGTAGATAGTGACCTATAAAACAGTAATTCATTTACTTATAAAACCAGCCTACTGAAATGCATTATGTAAATTCAGCTAGCCATTGCAACAGTAGTCTATGCATATGTACCCTAATGTTTCATGTAATGTCCATCTACGTCGAGAACAAGTGATAGGTATCCACTTAGCAAACGGCGATGGCTGTATAGTCAGACAAGAAAATTAGGTCTAAAATAAATTGACGGGTATTTAGCTTTCCTTTTTAACATGAAATAAATAAACATCTTTGGAATCACAGAGAAATTACGCGCTCCCTCTATTTGGAATTGTCACACGCATTAGTTAGTCCCATATAAATAATAAATATACTTTTACAAATTATATCGGTTATGGAACACCAAATATTTTGTAAAAAGTTGTCATATCCGTCGCCCTCTTGTACAATATTGGGTGAAATTGATATCATTAGCATCCTTTAAAACTAAAAGTCTACCCATCAAACTTAACAAGTTTTATTACGGGAGGAAACCGATTGGAGCAAAAAAAAATCAGCTGTTGCTTACATTTGAGTCGAGTAGGCATTGCAGTTTAGTATGGAACACCTGCATTTTTTTTGCTCCGGTAAGTTTTACTCCCATAGTACAAGTTGTTCAGTTTGATGGGTAGACTCTTAGTTTGAAAGCTAATGATATCAATTTCACCCTGTATATAATTATTTCGCAATCTGTAGTGCAATTTTTTAAATGTTAGACGTCAGACATCCTATAATTCATACTAGAACCGAAAACGAAATTAAAACTAAAAACGAAAACACGAACTCGAAGCTATGTCAATTGACATAAATTCGATATAGTTTGTGCATCACTTTCTTAATCCGATTATGTGTGATTTTCAAAAATACCTAGCACTCATATAAACGGATAATTTTAAGGGCCTGTGTTAGTTTTATCGACTTAATTTTTTTATATAATATGACAAAAACGTCTCTCGATATTCTGGTTCACTGTACAAAGGCCATTAGCATACAAACACTACTACCGAAGCAGATATACAAGATAAATTGTCTAGATAAGGCAGCGGTGAAAGAAGCCCAGAATAGCGTAATTATAGCTTACCTACCGACATCTAGGTGCTGGTAAGGATTGGTTGACGATAAAATTGCCTCATCACTCAAAGGGTTCGAATATTCATTGTCAATTCACCCTATGTAATTTGCAAATAATATCTTGATAATGAAAAGTGATGAATGTAAAGTTGAGGAAACAATGACATTGCGGTTATTTTGATGAATGATAGAATTATTGATGTTTGATTATGCTAAATCATAAATTGGGTATTAAATACAAATAAGTAAATACATATTTATTATTATAAAATTTTTAACAAACTCCCTGTACTCATAAGAAATATAGAAAAAGCATCATTGTTCTACAAAGCTTTAAAAGACTTTTTTATAGCTAAATGGTTCTTTATCATTCAGGAATATTTTGAATGCAAAGACTAGAATAGTTGCACCAGGATGCAGAAAAATGTTACAATTTTAAGATTTTTTATATGATTTTTAAGATTTTTTGTTTTTAGATTTTATGTGCTGTTTTTTATTAGTTTTAAGATATTGCCGTGCCCTTTCAGGGTTTATGTGTGTGCTGTACCATATTTACTAGTATAAGATCTTTTGTAACCACATAACGCAATAAATGATATGATAAGATATTTTCTTAAAAGGATAATTATTCTTGGTAACAGAATTTAGTTAACAGTCTTTTATTTTCTTCGCTCTTCACCAAAGTCTGATATTTTACTCGACAGATTATTTGTAGAGAATGATCAAGTTGTTTCGATTTTTAAATATTATTGTCGAATTGATAAAAGCATCAATATCTAACCATAATCACCATACAATATGAAAAAGCCTTTATAGTGGGAGACGATAATATTAAGCATTTGCCTTCCTAACTTTGCACCAGTGTGGTACCTTCTTACCTTACTAATAAAACAGAATCAAAATAATAATAATGTTGTATTTATCAGAGTAAATACAACATTATTATTATTTTGATTAGAACAGCATTCATTTTTTTTCATATTTGTTTTCATTACTCTGCTAATCAGAATTAGCAGAGTAAATACAACTTAGAAAATAGTAGTTCTTACTAATGAACTGATAAACGAAATAAAGTTTGAAGTTAAAAAAAATAAAAGTCTGAAAAAAAGAATAAAACTAATAAAACAAAACCAAATATTTAAACTGAATTTTATATAGATCAACGTCAGTTTAAATTATAACGTAACCAAGTTAATGAAAAATGTTTCGCACGTCGAAAAAGTTCGAAATATAAATCGAGTTCACGCTGTCAATTAGGGGGAAGTCGGGGAATCGAAGCATAATAGCCCACTTTGAGTATGCTTCGAAAGTATCAGATGCAGATTTCACGATCTTGATACCGTTAAAGGATGGTAAAGGATTATCTTGAGTGACAGGGTCGGCAACACCCAATTAACTGGACGGTGCGTTAAACAGAAAGGGACGTATGAATCACGTCACGAGAGAACGTGTGATGGAAAGTTCGGAGGTGTTTTTGAATTCAAAAGGTAAATGTTTAAGAACGGGTGGGAATGACAACTCCATTTATCACCATCAGTCTTATTAGCAATGCTCTTTATAATTTTGTATTTTACTAAATTGGCTGCAATTTTTGTTTTTGTTCCTTTACATATACAATATTAAAATATGTTATAAGGATACATTCATCAAACGATTCGGATATGGGGTTTTATTTTGTAAATAGCCGATTCAATCGATATCAAATCCATACGCAGAGTGAAATTGATATCATTAGCATCCTTTCCTACTAAGAGTCTACCCATCAAACTAAACAACTTTTACTATGGGAGCAAAAAGATCGGAGCAAAAAAAAACAGCTGTTCCATACTAAACTGCACCCGCCGCTCCGCTGCCTACTCGATTCAAATGAATGCAACAGCTGATTTTTTTTTGCTCCGTTTGATTTGCTCCCATAGTAAAAGTTGTTCAGTTCGATGGGTAGACTCTTAGTTTAAAAGGATGCTAATGATATCAATTTAACCCTGTAGTGTTTTTGGCATTTATTAGCGTTTCTGCTTCTTAATATTTAGTTAATTTTCAGACAATGGATACGATGATCAGGATCACAGAAACAAAATATTACTTAAAAAATTACCTAGTGCAGTCGATCTTGTAAACGATATAATCTGAAACTTACATAACAGCCCTGCTGATTGAATACGCGGCTAGATGATGTATTTCTTTCAAAATATATCATTTATAATAAGTACTTTATTTTTTATTTTATTTTATTAATAAGTACATAAACAGATAAAAGACACAAAAGCACATTGTTGCAAAAGTAGTTACTATAGTATTGAATCTTTGAATAATATTGAATTAGATTTTCCAATTTCTCTTTGTGCCTTTGTATTTTCAAAATAATCACAAGACCGCTAGCAACAACCTTGTTAAAATAGTCGCCCTCACCTTCCAACTAATCTTAGACAAAAATCTTCTTATAAACCGAACAAACGTTGGTTGGTGTTAGAATTTCAGGACAACTAATACAGTACCGGTAATAAAATCGCTTGTTATTGCCATTTGTCGGTAAGATATTTTACTTCACCCGATGGAACGTGCGACGGCGGTCGCTTATTGGCCATTTGGTTTCAGCGACACAGACGGCGAAATCGCCAGGAGAAATTGCTACAGGAATCACGGTTTGCTGGAAATGTTATTGCATCATTTTGAACTGTATTTTTGAGAGAATATGATTTTTTGCTTTGAAATATCTGTTATTGATTTTAGTAGAACGATATAATGCCACATAAATAAATATAGAAGGAAACCTTCATAGAAACGATCGCTGTAGGTGCACTCAAACATCTCCCTAGAGAACATCCACTGACGTGCGCTATGTGTGAGTGCACCAACAGCGGCCGCTAGTATGAACCTTTCCTTCTGTAGGGATATTTATTCATATGATAATCCGTTGAAACGCAGCTGCAAAATTTTCTTTTGATTTTATTCCAAAAAGTCCAAGCTGATTAGCTTCGGATTGTTCGCTCTTGTCATTATTGTTCCAATAATGTAATCATAATGTTTTTATAGCTGTACCTCAAAAACCCTAATCTTCGATACTTAGTCAGTTCCTTGGAACCGTAAGTAGATCCTTGTATACTAGATTTCTTGTCAACCTATTCAACTAAGCTCATGTTTGTACTAGGCGCGGTTCACCACAATAGTGTAAAGTCGAGAAAATGGAACCTTTGAGAGCAATCCAAAAACCGAAACCTAGCCTATTCTATAAGCTGTAGTTAGTTAATGGAATGGGTTTGTGATTTTCTATAAAGCACTCTTAAAACTAACTTTACCATAGTAAACTGTCCATAGAACATCAAAAGAGGGATTCGAAGTGCAAAGTAGGCGTGAAACGCGTGCCACACGGTTATGTAATCATTTGCATAACACAGCAAGGCGCGCGGCGTCTTGCGAGCGAGAGGGTATAAGAAGTTGTAGCAGCGTGAGCGGGAAGAAAAATTTTGTCTCCAAGGCGAAAGTGCGACTTTGCATTTCTAACCCCTCTTATAATGTGCTGTGAAACTGACGATGCCAGAAAGCTTATCAGCCCACGACCAATCAATAATTATTGCATTCATCACCTTTTATAGATAATGATGGATTTCTATTCTAGTCATTACAGTGAGTGCTAATATTTATAGAAATACAGTCAAGTACGCAGGATTTTTTGAAGTGCATAAATAAGTGTAAGCGCTAAACACAGATGCACCTCTCGTCGTTACCCTCATATGTCTGATGGAACGGGAGACCGTCAAGTGTTTTCGTGTGGTGTACAGCTTCGAATGGCACCAACCAAGAAACGACTAATTCCTTCAGGCGTCTTACTCATAACCGTGTTGGTGCCGGTTATAGTCGCTGCATCTGACCACCTCTGTTTCGTAATGATGATACAAAATTATTGGTCCAAGATCAGTTCACCAGGTCAAAGGTAATATTAATTCGCCTACAAGATATTGGGTACACTTCTTTTGTCTTTTCCGGTTCTAAAGGTCTAAGCATGGTATAAAAGTTGATTCACTCTCATGATCAGCCTTCTTTACGTTTACATCTTTACTTGAATGTGATCATATAACGTCATCCTTTACAATTTTTGGTAATTCTTCAAAGAGCTTTGCTTTTAAAATATGGACTAATAAAAGACGTTATTTAGATAGGTATTCGAAATGTAATCGAATACCATTATTTAATTTGAAATAATGTTCGTCTTCGATGGATAAGTTTCAATAAACGATCAAGCTGTGCCAAATTGAAAACAAGATTGGTATTAGCATTATTTGCCAATATAATACAAAAAATTCCAACTAATTAGATATTTATCTTCGATCAAAACGAATTTAAACCAAACCACGCGCTTCTTTGACGTTTTATAACATGTGGCAGCTGATTTTATCTGTCCATCTGCGGCTGTTATTTCGTCTCGTGTGAAACGTTTTGGAAATCGCACTACACATGGTTTGTCAAATCGGTTTAATTACGAACGGGTTCGATTGTGGTTGCCAACCAGGGCCGCATTCGTAACTTGAAGTTTAAAGATAAAAAAGCGCCTCGAGTAGGGACGGTCTACTTCTTTCATTCAAATCGTTATCTTGACACAATTTAAAGCAAAAAGTTTAATGTCTTTAAATTATATACCTAATTAAAGTTTTGTCTCATCATCATCATCTCAGCCGATGGACGTCCACTGCTGGATATAGGCCACCCCCAAGGATCGCCATAACGACCGGTCCTGCGCTGCCCTCATCCAACAGGTTCCTGCCGCCTTCACCAGGTCGTCAGTCCACCATGTGAGGGGCCTACCCACGCTGCGCTTTCCGGTACGCGGTCACCGCTCGAGAACTTTTCGGCCCCATCGGCCATCGGTTCTGCGAGCAATGTGCCCCGCCCACTGCCACTTCAGTTTAGCAAATATTTGGGCAATGGAGAGGGCTATGTTCGGAGTTTCCCTGCGAGATCGAATCAGAAATTAAGAGATCCGCAGAAGAACCAGAGAGACTGGCACAGTTTTGTCTACGCTTCAATAAATAATGGATTTACGTCATCTTATTGAACAGGTTGCTTCAGACCATCAAACTGAACAAATTTCATATATGGAGCAAACATTGAAATCGCGAGAGTAGAATCTGCTGTTTCATAGAAAACGTCAATAGCTACTCGACCAAACCAGCTGTTTGTTTTACCGCGATTTGAAAGTTGCTCCTTTAGTAAAAGTTGCTCAATTTGATGGTCTGTAGTACCCCCTAAAGTAGGAAACGCGTTAAAGTTTACACATAATATCATCATCATCATCATATAAGCCATTAAACGTCGACTGCTGGACATAAGCGATCGCAGTTGGATCGAATCAATGTATGCACTCAGAGGATGCTGCTGCCCATCCTTTTACGACACCCACGGGAGGAAATGGGATGGTGCTATTCTTAGCCGACACCACACGGACAACACATAATATACGCAGCATTATTTACGTTTTGCGTTTCCTTTTTAATTTGACTCCTATCAGGTATATCTCACTGAGATTCATAAGGGCTCACCGTGATATCATCAGCATCAGCCTATCATCATCCACCTGCTGAACATAGGTCTCTCCCAAGGCGCGCCACAAAACTCTGTCTTTGGCCTTCCTCATCCTCATCCCCGCTACTTTTTTTAGGTTGTCTATCCAGAGGGCAGCAGGGCCCACACTACGCCTGCCAGTTCTTGGTCTCCACTCTCGAACTCTGACTCCCCATCGGTTGTCAGTTCTTCGTCAGATTTGACCAGCCCATTGCCACTCCAATTTTCTGAGCAATGTCAACCACTTTAGTTCTCTGACGTACCACCGTGATTATTGTGGCCGTAGCCTGTATACCAGCAGTTATGAAGTATAGACGGATGATGATGCGGGCCTAAAAACAAGATTGTTATCCCTGAATACTTGTAGGGCCTCTCAGTGCAACTGTCACCTCCAAGAATGTCAACTATCAAACCATCAGCACCTTTATTTCAATTTGATTTAACCTTCTTATTTCAAGTGGCTGTTTTTAACCGCAAAATCGATCAAATGTCGTTTCAAAGCATCACGCCTTATAAAATTAGAGTTGAGTAACTGAATATATAAAGAAACTTGAGACTGGATGATCAAAAATGTCGGAGTACTGTTAGTTTTTAATTGTGAATCTTTATTCTAATTCTAATTAGGAAGATTAAGACTAAATCTTAAATCGTCAAAATAAAATTTAAAAAATACCATTTATATTTTTATGGCGTTTAATACCGTATACCTACATTTTTCATTTTCAAATCGTTGAGGCAAATTGTAATACTGGGCTGCAATCGCGGTAAATATTTGGTTTTTGAACCGTTATGGGACTACGTACGAACCATAACTTTTGACACATTTGGTATTGCGCTAATCGCGGTACAGCCGTTAGAGCCGTTTTGACAGATCGCTCAGACGTTATTGGCTGTCAGTTACATAGAGTTTAGCGCGATGCGGAATTCAGCACAGTTGAATAGTAATTGGATTGCAATGTGATTAGAACTGAAATTGGGTAAGAATAGAACCTCGATGTTTTAACTTAGTGCAATCGGGCTCCTGTTCCAGTTGATTGATGTTTAAAGAAAATTTGTGAGTTTTATGTTTACATTTGTCTACCGAGAAGTATAAAACTGGACAGCTGAGTTGGATTCGACGGTTAATCTTTTTCTCGAATATATTTAGAGCACCAAAAAATAGAAATTGAATTATATGCATGACTCACACAAACTATAACTAATTAAATATAGAAAAGAAAATAGAAATTAGGCAAGTTTCTAATAATTCGTTTCGAAACTTATGTCAGTATAATAAAGCGAGTAAAGTTAAATTAATAGTATTATTTGATTTATTGTTTCAACAGATGTATTTTAGGTATACACTATATTCTTTCCAATCCGATGTAATTATGTTCAGTTTTGACAAGAATGCCTTATCTCTAACATCAAAATAAAAATACAGGTTGAAATTGATATCATTAGTGTCCTTTTAAACTAAGAGTCTATCCATCAAACTGAACAACTTTTACCGGAGCAAACCGATCGGTGCAAATAAAAAATCTGCTGTTCCATACTAAACTGCAATCTCGACGCGCGAGTTCGCGACTCAAACGTATGCAACAGCTGATTTTTTTTTTACTCCGATCGGTTTGCTGCCATAGTAAAAGTTGTTCAGTTCGATGGGTAGACTCTTAGTTTAAAAGGATGCTAATGATATCAATTTCACCCTGTATATACTTTCGAAAATCTGAAACTAGCTTTAGTTGCCTAATGGGTAAGGACGTCTGGTCTGCGTTAAGCGGCCTTAATATTCAAGTTATTTTTTAGTTATTGTATGGAAAAGCTCTTCATGCATCTTGCCTTGCATTAATTTAATCTTAAACTAAAATATCGATATTATGCCAAGGCAGCACCGCTACTCGTCAGTTTTACTCTAATCGGATTAAATGACAAGTATACGTACATTGACGTATATATAAATTGGCTAAGTTATTCTAAATTCAACCTTATCACAAAGGAATAACGTATTAAGGGTCCTAAAATGTGAATGTCCCTATAGTAACCGATTAACTAACTTCATACTTTAGCATTGCGCAAGACATCAATCGGCTGTCCGGGCTGTCAATTTCTGCCGGATTTAAAATATGAATAACATCCGTAAGCCGGATTTCTAGGCAACTCTGTTTGTAACGGTTAGTCTGTTGACAGATGTTTGGTTGGATGTGTGGACCAAATAAAGTTTTTGCTGACCAGTCAAATCAAACCATGTGACAAATGTGTTGTACCTAAAAGTTTGTGTACTTCGTTTATATTTAATAAGTTGCATATAAAAAACGAGCACAATGTTAATACGTTTTCAAAAAATTTAAAAAAATACTTAATTTCTAAATGTTTCTACTCTCTACACGAGTATCTTAACCCATAAGATTAAAAATGTAGATTTTATCACTATGAATATTATTTAATAACGTATGTTAAAAGTTAATTTTGTCCTGGAATTGGAATACTGTCCTCTTTCTTTTTTTTTTAACTCCTTTTGCAATACCTTAACAGGTGGCTAAGTTGTAAGTGCAGTGTAACTTTATTTTTAAGAACATATTGTACACTTAGTATGCAAAATAAACATTTGATTTGATTTGCTTTCCTGAAACGTACTTTCTATTGATATTTAGTGTTCCGTACCCATAGGATGCCAATGGGACCCATTATAAAGCATACGCTATCCGTATATCTGTCCGTCCGTCCTAACTTTAAAGGGCTGTATCTTTTGAACTGTAATAGATTCACAGAATATATGTATCATTTTGGGTTTGCTGACAAATAATTGAAAAAATACAAATTAAAAAATTAAATGTCCCCATAGAAGAATTGTTGTTTTTTTTTTAAGATTTTCGTTTTTGCACTATCGTAAAAACGACAATACATAAAAGCGTCAAACTTGGTGTGATTATGATTAAACATAGAGCATACTCTAAAGTAAAACAACAAATAGTACAAGCCGGTCAAGTGTGTGTCGGGCACGCGCTATGGATCCCGGAGTTTTTTATCCTCGATGCGCGATTTCGTTTCCCACTTAGCCGGTTTTTCATTCTAATTAAGCTTCAATACGTCCCACAGCAGGGCATAGGCTTTGTCAAGCGAATGTGCATGAGAGGGAGGAGCGTATCATAATTCACCATGCACATGAGCCCAGAGGAGGCAAGAGTCGTTAACTTACTTTCTGTACCTATTTAGGTATGATCAGTAAATGAGTAAGAGTTTTTTATTGTTAATCATTGCGTTCACTGATTGATTCCTATGACTAGTTGCTCTACATACAGGTATATTAAAATGTTGACAGCTCTTATAGAGCTTTTATGGTTTTATGAACAAATGCTCTACATATTGAACAGGGTGCTTCACAATAATAAACTAAACATTTACTATGGACCTAACATCAATCACCATATTTATTATGTTATGTTATCAATCGTCATTATCTTGCCCATTTCCCATTATTTGGGGTTATTTTATGTTATCAATATTGAAAAAAAATCTGCAGTTCCGTAGAATATGTCAGTAGCTACTCGACCAAAATAAATGAAACTGCCGATTTTTTGCCGCGATTTGAATTTTGGTTCCATAGTAAAAGTTGTTTAGTGTAACGCATTTAAGTTTACACCCTGTATAAATAGTGTATACTAGGTTTTCATACCTGAAATTCAAAGAAAATAAATCCCTGTCATAGAAACGACAAGAAGAATATCATCCATGGATAATAAAAAAAACATTCCAACAAGATAATATTTAACAACATAACATACTTTTTGAAATACTCTGAAACTCCAAATGTTAAAATTTGTTAAAATATGTTCACGGTGAGAAACGAATACATGGCGTAACGCGCATATAACTAGTGTAGCTGATCGATAGTACCTATATCGATAGAAGACGATAGCAAAAAAGCCCGAATCGTGAATACTATCGATACTATTCATAGTATTGCTGCTCATAAATTACATAGGAACAACAATACTATTGAGACTATTGTACTGTACTATCGATAGTTCGCTAATTTGCAATAGTATTGTTTACAATTTGTAGGTAAAATATAATTTGTACGTGTTGTTCTTTGTAAAAACGGGATAATGTATCCTGTAGAATTGTGTGTTAGTTTAGTTTTTATGTATAACGAGCGTTAACCCGCGACTTCGTCCGCACAAATTATATACCAGATTTTAATTCAGATCATAAGCTATCAAACAAAAAAAGTTTCATCAAAATCGGTTCAGTAGTTTTTGCGTGATACTCGTTCAAACAAACAAACACACAAACAGACAGGCAAAAAATCCAAAAATTGGTGAAATGGAATCAGGGACACCTAAAAACCATATCGTAACTTTTTTTCTGTTAATATCTTCAATGTACAGACAAACTTCCTGTTACAGTTTTATAATAGTATAGATTATGTCAGTGTGTTTTGTGGTATTTGCAAATAAAAGTATTTTCTTTCTTTCTTTCTAGAAGCAGTTAGTTCGAATGTTAGGTTATCTTTTTATTCCTCAATAGTTTCATATTTTTTACATTTTGTCCTTTGTACCTTAAACAGTTTTAAAAACGTGTTATCATGTAATTGGCGCTGTAAAATTTAATTTTTGTTGTATTAGAAATTAAGTTATTTGCTGTTGGATAACCAATAAAGATAAATTAAAATTAAAAAAAATAAATAATATCAAATTACTTTTTTTAAACAGTAGTAGCACCAGCTCAGGCATCTATATAAGGTCTAACAAAACTAGCTGAAACTATTTTAAGGGGGGGAAGGGGAGAAGGAAGGCGAAAAAAAAAACTGCTGTCCCATACATTTAGGTCGAGTACGTTTGTATGGAACAGCTGATTTTTTTTTCGCGATTTCGATATTGGTCCCATAGAGAAACTTGTTCAGTTTGATGGTCTGGTCATCCCCTTAAAATAGTTTCACCTAATTTTGTTAGACCTTATATATTGTCTTTGTCTAGATGCATTGGATGAAATTGGATAACGCAGTTCCCCGGTAAGGAAAAGTGCGGGTTCAAGTCCCGCCCGAGACAAATTTTTCAATCTTTAATTTGATTCGAAATAGCACAACATGGCTGTAACATGTTTAAAAATCAACAATATTTGAAATTGGAACAGGGTGTGTCATCTATATCGTATGAATTCCAGTTGTAATGCTGGACTTGCGGGTTGGTCAGTTTGTAATAACTGCCAGTAGATGGCGCTCACGTCCCCTTAAGACGAAACAGATTGAAAATTTCGTTCTCTGGATAGTGGGCTCGGTGGCGAAATTGGATAACGCAGTTCCCCGGTTTGGAAAAGTGCGGGTTCAAGTCGCGCCCGAGACAAATTATTCAATCTTTAATTTGATTCGAAATAGCACAACGTGACTGTAACATGTTTAAAAATCAATAATATTTGAAATTAGATGCATTGCTTTGAAAACCGTACTCAACACTACTGAAAACAATCGATACTATCGGTAGTATTGCTTTTCTGAAATTCGATAGTATCGATAATGGTTTATAATTAATGATCAGCAATACTATAAATAGTGTTGCACTCCGTGAAAAGTATTGTCCTACGTTTCAAGCTATCGATAGTATGGCATTTCACAGATAAAAACTATCGATTATAATACTATCGATAGTCCGGCAGCACTACATACAACCATCCCATGTCGTCGAATCACACGCCTGTCTACTCCTATTAAACATACCAGTGTATCAGACATAACACTTTTGACAGCCCTTACAGTCTACCGAGCAAATTTTAATTAATTAAAGGAGGCTTCTTCAAACTTTGCCGAATAGCAAAGATGTCTGAGCTAAAAGTAGAGGTTTTAGTAAGGCTTGAAGACGACCTTTTGTAACTTCGTTTAAGAAAAGATTTCTATTTTGATGTGAGATTTCTTGATTGGATCGTTCTATTCTTAGTCTTAGTTAAGAGGGTACCGAGCCTTTTGTGCTGCCCTGAAACGTATTTTTTTATTTGTAAACAATTAAACAACATTTCCAAAAAACAAGAATGTCACATTGTAGTCCTGATTGGCTTTCAATTTATTAACCGACTTCAAAAAAGGAGGAGGTTTCTCAATTCGACCGTATATATATATAATCATTTATCGAAACATAGTGGATAATTATGTTTATGCTTGTAGCTATTATCGTTAAAGTGGCCGCTTTTGGCGGTTTTAAAGTTAATGACTTCAAACATTATAAAAACAAATCCACAGTGACCCAATAAATTTAAAAAAAGCAAAGACTACAATGTGACATTCTTGTTTTTCGAAAATGTTGTTTAATTGTTTAGAAATTAAAAAATACGATTGAGGGCAGCACAATAGACTCAGTGCCCCCTTAAGTTAGGAATATATAAAACGTAGGCTTTGACGACTTTCAAAGAGAAAAATGTTTAATTACATCTCTCTATTTATAGTTTCTTTGTAGTGTTCTGTTTGGAATACTTAAGGTGCTGTAATTTAAATGCTCTTTAAAATTGGTGCTATATTTGGAACACGTCGCCTGTCTCGCAAAACTAGAACTATGGCTAAAACTTTTTGACTAACAAAAACTGTTAGTCAAAAATACTGAAAAATTTAGCACTTATTAAAAAAAACTCAAATTCAAAAACTGTTTATCAAAAAGACTGATAAAAATGACACAATAAAAAATTTTATGCGTCCGAACGTTTTCAAAATAGATACAATTCGCAAATTCTACAAAAAAGAATCAAATTAATATTTGGTTAAGAAATACTTTTTACGGAGGCAAGGTTAACCGACTTTGACTTGACTATACCCTTTCAACAAAACATAATATATCTAAGTTCCGAGTACACATTTACAAAAGAAAGATAGCTAGACTTAAATACCGGTATGTAAATAAAGGATAACGATATGCGTCGGTACTCACTACTCGAAACATACACAATTTGCGAGTCAATAAAAGGACATACAATTTGTTAAGGGTCCGTCAACGACATAATGCGGGGTACGCAGTTGCCCGGAAAGCCATTGTCAGAAGCCTTCCCTCTTACAATAATCTCCTACTGTGGACATACTAACCGATAGTTTGACAAATACTTTTGTACGTTAGCACAGAATAGGTAATAGTATATTAGTTCTTGTTTGCAATTTAACGACATACTGGTAAAAGAAAAGCGAAACGGACTGGTTTAAATGTTAGCTTGCAAGTTTATAATTCAATAGAAGCGTTGAACTATTTTTGTCATTTGTTTTTTGTCGTATATTTATACTGATATTTTAGACTTTAAAGAGAATTATATATACAGGGTGTAAGTGACAGCCTAGCAAATACTGAAACGGTGAACTCAGACCATCAAACTGATCAACTTTCTACTATACGAACAAACTAAGAGAATAACCTTAGAGAAGGCAACCGAGTTATGTTTTTATACCAGGACCTCTTAAACGTGAGACCTACTAGTGGTTACGCTGGGCGGTGGTGGCGGGTCTGTGCCCGCGCTGTATGCGGGGGAATGGGGGACGGGACACCAGCAAAGTCGGTACCGCGCGCAGGTAACTCGTACTGGGACACGGCTCCCCCCCGGCCCCCACTCACCGCGCACGATTGACCTAGCGCGACAGCACTCTAGTTTAATTGCACTATGTCTCTCCCTAACCCTCTGGAAAAACAGTGACAGTATAATATGTATAGGTACCTTATTCCCTTTTTGGAAAGGCTAGAAACTTCGATCCCACTACCCACTTATTATTTTCATATCAGTTACTTTTCCGATATTGGAAAAAGCTTTATTCCTTAATCTTCGCATTCGGGACTTCCTATTCTGACCATATTTCCAAAAGTATGTTCTTAAACAAAAAGCTTCCTAAACGCTACGACAATATTTCACAAAGTGCCAAAGGTCCCTAGTACATCCGTTAATTACTTGGCCTAGCAATATATTCAGGTTAAGAACCTGTGATAGCTAAATTAAAGGGCAAGAAAACGACGCCTTAATTGCAACTCCGACGTGACTCCGCGCCTTAACTGCGAATGGTACGATATCGTTAGCCGATTTTAATGATGATTTGATATTTTAAAACAGCTCACTTTACGTTTATGTTTTCTTAATCGATTTCATTTTAGGGATATTATATTAGTTGCAGCTTATATTAATACCACAGTATAAGAAAGAATATGGCTACCACTTCCCCCCACCAATTTTTACCCAACCCTCTCTTGGTAGGAAGCGTGGCGGAAAATGTTTGCAGTGTTGTATACCTCGCACTCACCCAGTATCGTACATGTTTAACTCCCAGTTTTGTGTTGTGTTGTGTTGTGTGTTGTGTTTGTTTTTGTGTCAGTTTTTCCCATTTGTATGGAGTGACGGCTAAGGGTTGATCCTGAGTGACAGAAAAAGCTGGGCATCTTAAACAAGGTGAAGCGGAACTTCACTCCTGGACAGCTCTTAATGTTGTACAAAGCTCAGGTCCTATCTTGTATGGAGTATTGCTGCCACATTTGGGATGGCTCAGCCAAGTATCAACTAGACGCACTCGACTCGGTTGAAAGCAGAGCCAGGAGACTCATTGGCGACAGTAAGCTGGTTGAGACCAAGCTTCAAAGCCTAGCCCACCGCCGCAGAGTAGCGTGCTTGTCGGTCTTCTACAGATTGTACTTCGGTGAGTGTGCCCAAGAGCTGCATGAGCTCATCCCGCCTTCCCTTTTCTAATATCGGACTTCCAGACGCACCGCGGGATACCACCCCTTCTTAGTTGATATCCCACAAATCCGCACTAAGCGCCTTTCTGATTCTTTTATAATGCGCACAGCCAAGGAGTGGAATGCCCTGCCTGCGTCAGTATTTCCGAGCGCTTACAACCCGAATTACTTTAAAGTACGAGTGAATAGGCATCGTCTGGGTAAGCTCGCTACATCTTCGACCCCATTTTTGTCCTGAGGACTGGATTGAGGTCTAGGAGGAGAGCAAACCCATTTAAAATAATAAAAAAAAAAAGGATGGAGCGACGGAAAAATGCGATGCGGTGCTGCCAGATGAGGTTCAACCCTTAGTGTCCAGGGTGTGCTAATGGACCCTTATGGTCATTTTTTGTTGCTAATCACAGGAACCAAGTACCTAAATGATTTTGCACTTTTCATAAAAATTCGGATATTGGTAATTTTTTGTTAAAAATTAAGTAATAATATACCTTGTTCAATAATCAATTTCAGATCTTGATTACCAGTATAATTGGAAGAGGTTGTATTGGAATAATAATTATGGCACCATCAATTCAGAATATACAGGGTGAAATTGATATCATTAGCATCCTTTTAAACTATAAGACTACCCAACAAACTGAACAACTTTTACTATAGTTATACACCGATACAAACCGGTGACGGAGCATAAAAAATCTGCTGTTCCATACTAAACTGCAAAGCCTACTCGACTCAAATCTATGCAACAGCTGATTTTTTCTTCCTTCCCATTTGAAGTACCACTAAAAACAACATTAGGACAACTCATTAAAATTACCCATAACTTACACAATCAACGTTTAATCAAAGCTCATTTAATGCCCTTACTTTATGACCATTCATTTGCCAGAGTGCCCTGAAACAAATCATAAAATGTAGTTTTACCATGCAGTAAACTAGTTAACTTACAATCAGTAATTAAACAGTACAGGAAACGCATGCTATCGATTACTAATACAAAACAAAAATCAATCGAATGCATTAACCCATATCGATAACAACTAGTGGTTCGCCACCGGATTCTTCTGCTTATTCAAATTCAAATTCAAATATTCTTTATTGCACAATTACAGGTATAATAGGTTATTAGCCCAGTTATTTTACGGTTTGAGCCCGGACTAATTAATAATTGATATTTTTTTCGGTATAACATTGAAGAGCTAATTTGAGCCTAGAAATGTACCAAAATAAAAATAAATCACGTCGGCAACAGTTCCAATTTTAAAATTTAGCAATTATCTCCTTCTAAAAAACCTGATGGTAAATTTTTTTTGCACATATTTAAGGCTTTACCATTAATACATACTTCAAACTTGTAAATATTTTTGTCTACTTAGAAGTTTCTGAAAAATACATTCGTATTTTCTAATAAATACCTCATTTTTAAATTTCATTGCCTATTTTATTGCTCAAAAATAGTTTATAGTGTTAAATCTAATTCAAATGAGTGCACTGGTATTAATATTATCAATTTAAAAGCTTTCTGGCACACGCAATTTTGATTTCTATGTTGCGTAGCGAATTTTATTTTAATATGTTTTAAGACAGTCTTTTTGTCACTAAATGGTGCCGGTTACATTTTAAAAGTCCAACTAATAATTACTCCCTACCCCGCCTAACAAAACTCCGTAAAATTACTGGGCTATATCGCCCTTTTTCATCTCTCAGGGGTAGGTAGAATTTAACAAAAGCCCTTCCTAAGATACAATCAAACCAAAGCAGTCTACGGTTGTCGTCTTGAAAAATATGAAGGACCCTATTGGGGTTTTCCGTTGGCTTCCATTGGCCCACAGTGGGGAATTCCTTTGAATATACGAGGTGCATGTGGGCCAAGCAAATGTTAACAATAAATGCTGTTAGGAATTGACCTATCTACAAAATAGATGTTCTTGACTCATTTACCTAATTATTTTTTATGTTTACGTATACTTACACTAACACGAACATATACGTAAACAGACAAAAGTTGTTTGTAATACCTATAAAGATATTTAGTTCAGAAATCAAAGGAAGCCTAATTAAAGGATCAGTTTCATTGGCACGACAAAACATTGATGCGATCGGTTGCCGCAGATCCACAGCTCACGAACCGTTTTATCGTCTCAAACACATCAATGCACTCATTCAGCCAGTGTTTAATGTTCTACCGGTAATCCTACACCGGTACTACTAATACGATGGAAAGATTGAGTTAAGCTCGGGTTTCACTGCTGCGATTGTCGTGAAAATGTGTTTTTTTTATTTAAGATTATTTTAAAAGATATTAAAATGAGAACGATCGATGGTTGATAATGATAAATGAACGACTTAAAAGTGACATATTACATTTTTTTGCAAAAATGCGTTAAGCTGATGATCATAGCTTTCTTCTTTCGTAGCAGCGTTAGTCTCAAACGGTGAAGGAAAACTTCATGAGGAAACCTGCTTACGCGCGTGGGGCAATGTCTCTTTGAGTGGCACGTATTAAAACAGCAAGTTTACAACTGCTACTTCTCACCCTTATTACATGTCAAAAGAGGCCTTTGCACGCAGTGGAATGAATAAACAAATTAGGTGATGATAATAATATAATATCTGCTACTAAAACCGGAGCATACATTACAAGTAATCTATATCTTAACATAATTTCCATCACACCCCCAGCACTCCATACAACGATCTCACAATGCTTTATCAGAAACAAGATGGCGTTGGCACAGGTGCCTTGCCGCTTAACACGTTCCGGGACAGTGAACGAGACACAATAGAACTTTTATTGTTATCACGTCTATAGGCGGTCACTGTCCCGGAACGTGTTAATATGTAATTCTTACGCGGCTCCCCAGAAGTTACCCTCAAAGTGCGGGTATCTGAAGTAAGGGAGGGGCAGTAGATCTGTACGTACCTACTACCTATACAGGATGATCAGAACATGAAACATTGAACAACTTTCTCTATGGGACCAACATCAAAATCCCGAAAAAATAATCGGCTGTCCCATACATTAAGGTTGAGTAGAATTGCAATTTTGTATGGAACAGTTTTTTTTTTGCGATTTCTATTTTGATCCCATATAGAAATTTGTTCAGTTTGATGGTCTGAGCATGCCCTTAAAAAACTGTCAGCATATTAAGTTGGACCATGTATTATCCATTCTGTGTGTGTGTGAGAAGTGAGCAACAAAACAAAATTGCATCAGCAAAACTGCACCTTTCATCCACGTATGAGCGTTCTTAAAGCTTCGCAAAGCCTCGTGACTGTGGGATAACAAACGGCAGTCCAAGTCGGAAATCAAATTCAATTTGCTTCATTTGCTCACCAGCGAAGTTCACATGGAACTCTTGAATCGAACGGATTACCTTTAGAATTGAAGTTCGTACTACGGACGACGATAGTTGTTTAGTTGGTATGAAATTGTATTCTGCACGTACGTGATTTAATATGGCTCCGAGTAATTTTAGACATTACTAGAGTTATTCCGCGACTTTGTCCGCGTAAATTATATACCAGATTTTAAGTCAGATCATAAGCTATAAATTAAAAAACTTTCATAAAAATCGGTTCAGAAGTTTTTTCGTGATGCTCGATCCAACAAACCGACAAACAAAAATCCAACAATTGGTTATTTTGAATCAGGGACACCTAAAAACCATTAGTAACTTTTTTTTGTTAATATCTTCAATGTACATACAAACTTCTGCTACAGTTTCATAATATTACTAGCGTTAACCCGCGACTTCGTCCGCACTAATTATATACCAGATTTAAAGCCAGCTATCAAACAAAAAAAGTTTTATCAAAATCGGTTCAGTAGTTTTTGGGTGATACTCGATCAAACAAACAAACACACTAACAAACAGACAAAAATCCAAAAATTGTTGATTTGGTATCAGGAACACCTAAAAACCATTAGTAACTTTTTTTTAGTTAATATCTTCCATGTACAGACACGTTTCTGTTATAGTTTTTTAATTTTAAGATTATCTAGATTGATCTTAAATATATAAGGTCTAACAAAATGAGCTGAAACTATTTTAAGGGGATGATCAGACCATCAAACTGAACAACTTTCTCTATGGGACCGATATCGAAATCGGCAAAAAATATCAGCTGACCACCCATACAAAACTGCAAACATAACTACTCAAATGTATGGGATAGCTGATTTTTTTTTCGCGATTTCGATATTGGTCCCATAGAGAAAGTTGTTCAGTTTGATGGTCTGATCACCCCTTTAAAATAGTTTCACCTAATTTTGTTAGACCTTATATTATCCTTCTAATATGCTGACGATTTTTAAGGGGATAATCAGACAATTAAACTAAATAACTTTCTCTCTGGGACCAAAACCGAAATCGCGAAGAAAAACAGCTGGGCCATACGGCCCATAATTTACATAAACTGCATCTTCATTGCATAAACTGCAATGCCACCTCGACTCTATTATGAATGAAACAGCGTTTTTTTGCGATTTCAGGCTTCTTCTTCTTATCGTGTGGGCAGAGGCGGTGAGGCCCTGGTGTCAGAGTTGGCTTAGTCCTAGTACAAAATGTTTAGTTTGATGGTCTGAACTACAACCTCTGAAAATTTGGAATTTTTACAAATCACCTAGTATCTACAGGGTGTTAGGGTAAACATTGCATGTAGTTGCATTAATTTAAGGGGTGATTGTACCCAAGATACTCAACAACTTTCCAAAAGAAAAAAATTCCCAAAAAAAAAAAATTAAATTTTCATACAAACGTTTGATCACCGGATTGCATTTAGTATGAAAAGTGATTTTTTTTTTTAAATTTCCTATAGGTTTCTTAGAGAAAGTTGATCAGTATTATGGGTACAATCACTCAATTCAAATACAAATATACTTTATTTTACACCAAAACATAAACAGTAAAATACAGAACTAAAAATACAAGAGGCGCAAAATAAGGCGGTCTTATCGCTAAGAAGCAATTTAAAGTAATGCATCTGTTTACCCTAACACCAAAACCACCAAAGCAAAAACTGCTTTCTGGTAAAAAAATTATTCCATTCATGTGAAAAGTAATCGTTGCAAGCAAGAATTTTCAATTAAAATGGAACGTTTTAATTGAATCAAATGAAATGTAAACATGATGAATTGATTATAAATGTTGAAACAGCAGTCTGATCCAGCGGATTCAATAGAAAAGTTTTAATTATATTGAAAGTATCATTCCACTTATCGGATCAAGAGAGTGATTGTTCTGTACTCAGGCTTTTATTTACTTCAAACTGAATCTATTTTCTTGAACAGTTTTTTGTTAGTGAATGAGGCGTATTCATTTGAAAAAAATTTTTAAAGTCACTGAAAGGACTGTGTTACAATTACAATCGTGAAAGATTTGCCGTCATAGATATTATAGCTGATAGTGGATAGTGTGCCGAGTTTTTTCACAAGGCTTCTTCCAAGAGTACTACAACGAAAAATTTTAGATGGCAATATTAAAACTAAAAAGAAACCTGTCACTTCGTCGGTAAAAAACAGGTTTTTTTGTCTATGGTTTGTGTCATTATCATCTTGACAGTTCTGTGTTGCCAATGGATAAACTTTTCTAGTTTCGCGCGTCGCGTTTTTGCCTGCCACGTGGCTCCGTAATCCTCAATCTCTTCTTGTTCTTGACCACAAACAATCTCTGAGATTGGGATAGATTCTCCCATAAACACGTGATACTGGCGGAAATGCAGTGCTAACGCACAAGCAAGAGTCCATTAATTATAAGTAAAAAAAAACTTTTCTAGCTCTACCAATAATTAAGCAATATCACCCATATGTTATCTATAATTACAAAACAGTTCCGTGCTGACTGACTTATTGACAGACAACGCACAAACTAAACCGCTGAAGAAAGAAACAATAATATGTAATATACAGATTATAAGTGACAGCCTAGTATACACTGAAACGGTGAACTCAGACCATCTAACTGAACATCTTTTACTATGAAGCCTACCTCAGGAAACGCGAAAAAAATCTGCTGTCCCATACATTTTAGTCGGGTAGGTACAGCAGTTTTGTTTGGGACAGCAGATATTTTTTCGCGTTTTCTGAGGTAGGCTCCATAGTGAAAGTTGTTCAGTTTGATGGTCTGAGTTCACCGTATCAGTATTTGCTAGGCTGTCACTTACACCCTGTAGATTCCACGGAGGATGTAAAGATGCTCTAAGAATGGATTTTTCGATATTCTAAAATTTAACGCGGACGAAGTCGCGGGCCAAATGGCCAAAGGTAGTTACAAAGTGTTATGTCCCAACTAGCATTACAATGCTAGTTGGGACATAACACTAACTGCACAAAAAGTCGATCAATTGAAAGTAGCAAAATGTCTTTCACATTTTAATCATTTTATGAATTAACAAATTGCTCCCGGAATCGAGAAAAACCATAGACATATTAATTTACTACGTAAAGAAAAAAACGGAACACTCTCGACCGGGCAGCTTTTTTGAATACTTTTATTTAAAAGTATAACTCCTCGTTGAATAATGCGTTTTTTGGTCCAAAGAATAACTCTTTTATTCTGATAAAGGTTTTATTCTTCGGACTTTACTGAAATTCTGTAAAAATAACAAGTACATTTCTCTTATTAAAAAGTTTTCTAGTAGTCTGAAAAGTCTTTCTTAAGTCCCAAGTGAGGTATAAGGACGATGGTTGGATAACTTTTTATATTTCCTCTGCGAGTTATTTAAAAAAAAAACAAAAAATTGTTGTCATATAATGTTTTTAAAACAAAAGAGCAATTAAAAAAATATTAATTGTGACATTCTTCTTAGAAAGTTTTTTATAACAAGTACGTACTCTTTTATTATTTTACACTCCATTCAACTTTTGTTTCATTAAAATGTTTTCGAATAACAACCCAATTGTTTGTATTTTGCGCATTTGTATACTTTACTTTAACAACACCATTCTGAAAAGTCGAAAATGTACAACTAAAAGGTGAGTAAATAAATGAAGCAACGAACAAATTAGGAGTAACAAAGTTATATCCAGATCAAATGTCTCCTCTCAAATTAGGCTTACTCCACCACCCAGTGAGGATCCAGTGAGTGAGGTAGTGGCCAACTTGCTGTCAGAGATCAGATATCTGTCTGATTGATGAGAGAGATATGAGATGATTTGATTCTTGAGAGTTCATCAGAATTCTCGAATCTTATTTTTCTCGTACCAGGGTCCACGCTCATTTTGGCATGCATAAAGAAAGAAAACAAAGAAAAAAGACACATTTCGATTTTTATCTTTTTCTCGGGGGTTGCATGCTAGGCCCCCTGGACAAATAATAATGCATGGACAAAAAACTAAGATCGTTTGAACACATTATTTTCAAAATGAAATCCCCATAATGCTTTTGAATCCAGTGCTCTTTTACTATGAATAATGGGATGTTATTTTCGTGCAGAAGAATTTTGGTTAGAATATGAAATTATTTCCTACCCTTTAGAATCCTTACAGATCTTCATACTAAAAATACCTTCGCGGCTCTATCGGTCAGTCTTACAATCAGTCGTGCTTCATTCAGTGTGTTAGTTCGAACGATGACCACAGGGTGTCAATTTAAAGAAGCATCGTAAATAGCACCACAGGATCCTTTTGAGTATATTTTTATCATTCTTTATGGTTATGGACCTATAGCATAGTACGGTGAGCTATTCGCCACAGTAGGTAATTTAATATACCTTGTTAAACGTCATAATATTAAATAGTCTTATAGGAATCGATGTTAAAGAACTATCAAATATTAAGTTGTACAGTGATGATTCTGTTTATTGTATGTACATACGAATTGTTTAATTATTATAGAGGTTCGTTGAATATGTAGGTGTTTTATTTGTATCATAATATTCAAAAGCATGTTAAATCTTTGAACAAATAATATTTAGAAAATTGGATAGCATACAATAAAATGTTGTTCAACATAAGGGTATAATACTATAAAAGTTTATTAAGTGTAGTTTACTAGACTCCAAAGCAAAATTCATTGTAAAAATGTCTCTTGGCATTATGGAAATTGTTTCTAAAATAGAGGAATATGCAGTCGCGTATTTCCGCTACCGGAATGTAAACATTGTCCGTCGACCTGAAAATGTATTTTTATATTATTTTGTAATGAAAACAGACTTTTCCCGGTATTTTGTCATATAAACACGGGTTAAAAAGAAATATTTTGTTTGTAGACTATTAAAAGAACAATCTCGTTTACTTATAAAGAGATTCCATTTAAATATATTTGCAGCAACACTAAATTCGTTTATTTCGTAAACTTTTTCTAATGTTACTCTAATAATATGGGTTAAATTGTGACTATAGTTAATGTATAAATTAAACGGGCTTTTGCTTTTGCGTTAGCATTTCCGCCAGTGTCAAGTGGTTTCAAGCGACAACACGCTCCGACGCGGTGGTAGCTTCAATAAGTGGGCTTCAAGCTCCTATATTGAATAAATTATTTTGACTGACTTTGTGAGAGTATCTATCCAATTTTACGGATTGTTTGTGCTCAAAAACACAACTGATAAGGATGGCAAAGCCTCGAGGCAAAAAAAAAAGTGAACCGCGCGAACACCACGCGAAAGGCAACTGCTAGCAGCAAAACCAGCATCGTGACTCGTGTCTATATTTACACAGTTGGAAGGATTATTGATCAACTTTTACACAGAAACTGAATCAGAACCGGGAAAGGTTGTCTAGAAGAAATTGCTTTTTAGCGATAAGACCGCCTTATTTGTACCATAATTAGTTTTTGTTTCCTATTGTGCATTGTATTTTGTTTTGGTGTAAATAAAGTATATTTCATTCATTCATTCATTCAGAACCATTCAAAGCGGGAGTGGTATATGGCCAAACGCATAGTTTGATCTACGGCCTTCACGTTCACGTTTATTTCTGTGCTACACAGCTTCAACAACATGTGAATTTTACCAAAGAGTTGAACTAAACGGAGAAATGTAGCCTAAATCGGATCGGATTCGATATGTGCATAGTAGTGTCATGTAGTGTTAAGCATGCTTTAACATTGCATCGTGTAGAATCTAATACAAATATCAAGGGCGATATTACCTAACATAATTCAAAAGATATCATAGCAAAGTTCAAAAGGAAACCATCAAAAGGTATTAATAATTAAGCCGACAGATTCATTTCTAAATTTGTTGACACTCCAGTCACGTTTCAAGGATTTCGGGAACTGCTTTAAAAACGCTATTAGGTCGATCGTTAAACTTTGAATGAGTGACATCTTTAACTATACCATTTTAAAATTACAACTGAAGACAATAAACTGTTATCCATTTTCAACTTTACTGCTACTAGTTACAGCAGGCAAACATGAAATAAAGGGGTTTTGGACAGAAAAAGAATTATTGGTATTTTAAAGTTGTCGACTTTACAGTCATAGTGGACTTTTTGTATCGTCACTTGTATTTGATACGTTTTGAGAAACTGGGATTAATTTTAGTTTTAATATGAACTGAGACGTGTTTCAACGCGTCTCTTTTACGTTCATAAATGGGAGAGAACAAATTAGTATGACTTTTATAGGTACATCAAAATTAAACACGTCTTTTGTATAAACATAATTAATACCGTTTCTTAATCCTACTTTATTTATTTTATATTTGTTTTAAGTCTTATTAATTTCATATAAATAAGTGTTATCTTTATTAATCCCGCCTACTCCACCCACTTAAGTAGGTATATTTGCAAAGGTTTTCTCATTTTGACCTTAAACATAAATTCGAAGCTTACCGCCGCATACCAACGGCTTATAAGCATATTTTGTTTTACTTGAATATAAACTTGAAGTGCATTTTTGTGTATCTTTAAAGTATATTATCTGTATTTATCAAATAGGTTTTATTTATAAAGATCGTGTACCTAGAGAAGCCGTGGTGGTCCAGTGGCGAGTAACCTTGCCTGCCGTGCAGGAGGCGATGGTTCGATCCCCGTCCAGGCTGACTCGTACCAATGAGTTTTCCGGAATTTATGTACGATTTGTAACATACCACTGGCTTTTCAGTGAAGGAAAACATCGTGAAACCTGCATGCTTCAATTTCGAGGCATGTATTGTACCTACTGTCCATTACAAGTGGCGACGGGCTCACTCCCCGTCACACTGGACAGAGTTTCGGTACTACTAGTGAAACGTGGACGTTCTGAAGTTTCTGAATATCTCTGACTACCCCCTCGGGGAATATAGCCGTAAGCATATGCTATGCTATGCTATGCTACCTAGAGAAAAAATATTAAACTTTGAACTTTTTCTCCTTTGGTGGCTTTGTCGTGCTTGGTCTACTAGCCATGGTTGATAGTAACATGCCACGGCCGGATTCAACCAAACGCGAGTAAATTTTATTCTTAGATTAAGTCGCCGGTCACTCTAGAGTAAACTGATTTTGCGTTTTACCAACCACTAATATATGAATAAGTTAAGAGTACATTTTACACGGCCAATTTTGAGGGCGTAAACTTATACCGAGACTAATGTCAATGTCACTTAATTACATAAAAAACGAAATAATAATAAACCTAACAAATTAAAACTGTATAACCTCACATTTAATTTATAAGTACGGATACCACGACCCCTTTTTTTAGTTGGATTATACATTCGTTCCTAGTCGGGGTTTAGTGTGGTAGAACACAAATTAAGTTATTTCGGAGTAAATACTTAAGAGTAAAATTATTCCTTGTATAGTTACTCTTCTATAAATCAAACTTTGCTCGAATACGGCATACGTTAACACCTAGCACAAGGCATCAACTAGCACTTGCTATTAAACTTTGTGGAACATAATGATCCACTTTCCCAAAAATTTTGTTTAAATGTGTAAAAAAATGGTTTTCGTCTTTAGTCAAACCATCTCAGCCTTGAGCAGCTAGCATACCTTTACTTCCTGCGTACATGCTTACATCCCGACATGGTAAAAAATTATGCATTAAACTTTGACGAGCTCCATCTTGAAAATTATTAAAAGTTCTTTAGGGGAAGATGTTATACCTACAAGGGGAACACAATCTATCATTTTAAGAAAAAGTGGATCATTATGTTCCACCCAGTATATTGATTGGTATGCAACGCTAGCGTGTAGGGATTAAGCTATAAAGTGTGTATGGTAAGGCGCGAAGCTGAGCGCCGCGGGAAGCGAAGCGAGCATTACACTTTACAACTATTAAATAGGGCGTGGGTTTATTGCATCAGACCTAAGTGGTACATATCACGCGATCGAAGTCGTTATTAGAAACTCTAGTAATTTTTTAAACAGTTTTATGAGAAAAGTTAAGCGAAATATTTTGCAGATCGAATGAACATATGTTCAATTGGTTTGTTAAAATGAGCGCAAAATATGAATTACAGATTAATGAAATGATGAATGATGACTTGATGACTGACCGAAATTTTGGATATTTTTGTTTGTTTAAGTAATTAATTTTTTTTTTCTATATTAAAAATAGTACAAATAATAAAAACAATCATTTTAAAGTCAACAAAACGTAAGTCACAATTCTAAATAAAATAAAACTATTTCACTTTTCCACAGCCTTAGTTGAACAATAAAATTGTACTCGGCTTCCATACTTTAGGGATTAGACATAACCACTAAAGTTATACGACATAACTATCCAGCACATGCTTCTTAGAGGTGTACTCATATTCATTGAAGTGATTTCGGATACAAAAACTAATGAGGATTTATTAATTAATGAGAAATTTTCGATACGTTTCTGATATGATTTAAGAACTCGTTAAAACTACCCCAATTTTGTAGATCCGAATACCAATTTGTAGATACTTTACAAATGTCGACCAACTCAAGAAGAAATCCTCATTCTTATTGAATTTTTTTAGACTTTTCCTTCTTATGAGTGCGATTTTTCAAAGTCAAATCAGCAGTAGAAAGATGCGTATCTGCATACATTTTCAACTGCTGAGTGCAACGAATGAGATTCAAATATCGCACTCCTTTTTCTCAGAGCGCCTCACGGCCTCTGACGTGGTTTTTAGACAAGCCTAGACACAAAAACAGACAAAAACCATTGCTCTAGTCCAGAGTCTAGACTAGACTGAACTCTGAGAAAGCTACATAAAGATTATTTTCATATTTTTAGATCCGCTTACAGGTACTTCACAACTTATATTTACAATTACTTTACAAATTATATATCAACAAAATCAACACAACACAACGCTACATTTTCTTTGCAATTAGACATTTACAAAATTACATATTAATTTGGTTTAAGTTACGGATATTTTTTTCAGATATCGGATAGTTTCAGTTCGGATACAGGGCTCCATAACATCTCTAATGCTTATTTAAACGAAACCCCAAGAGGCTTTAACGACTTTATCTTTTGGAATAATGCCTACTTAAGCACACATTTAGAGTCGCTGCATATTTAACGATATTCAATTTATGACGATAAGGAATCGGCCGTCTAAAAATTATAAAGATTCCACAATTTATTGCCTTCCAACCGCTCTGGTACGTAATCCGCTTAACGTCGAACAACTTATTAAGTGTGGGACTAAAGACTGATATATTTTTCCGTTTACCTCGCTTATACCAATGGCGCATGGCGTGCTAAAGACTTGAATGTTTACTGCCTTAATATACAGGGTGTAAGTGACAGCCTAGCAAATACTGAAACGTTGATCTCAGACCATCTAACTGAACAAATTTCACTGAGGTAGGTAGTTCGGGAAACACGAAAAAAAATCTGCTGTCCCATACAAAACTGTTGTACCTACCCGACTAAAATGTATGGGACAGCTGATTTTTTTTCACGTTTCCTGAGGTAGGCTCCGTAGTGAAAGTTGTTCAGTTTTAAAGTCTGAGTTCACCGTTTCAGTATTTACACCCTGTATATACCTACGGAGAAAATTATCTAGTAGTATATGTGACGACTGTGTATTTTGGCAGAATTTATTAGAAAATGTGTTGTTTTAATTCAGGTAAAAGCCAATGCCTAATGAAAATGGCGCCTTTTTTCTTTTCACCTATTTTTTAAGCGCGGCCATCATTCAAAATTTAATATTATAGTTCAGAATAAAATTACAAACAAAACTTGTTATTACAAATATCTCGAAACTCAGTCCGAACGGAGATATAAAGGCTTGAAATAAATGTAATGATTATATTTTCAATTTCAAGCCTTTATATCTCCGTTGGGACTGAGTTTAGGGATATACATGTTAACAAGTTTTGTTCTGAAATAAAATGTTCAAGTTTGGTTGCTGACCGCGCCAAAAACAACGGCGAAAAATATGGCGCCAACCTTCCATACAAAAACAACAATGTTTTTTAACTAAAATCAAGCACGTATCCAGAAAAATCCACTTACCTATAAAACAACATCTAGTAAAGTCTGCTAAAATAAATAGTTTGCATATACAGGTTCCAACTTAATATTATGCTTCCGATTTTTAAGGGGATGGGATAAGACTATCAAACTGAACATCTTTCCCTATGAGACCAACATCAAAATTGCGAAAAAAAAATCATCTGTCCCATGTATTTCCGTCAAGTCGGATTGCAGTTTTTTTATGAAATAGGTAGCTGATATTTCTATCGCGATTTCAAATATGGTCCGATAGAGAAAGTTGTTCAGGTTGATGGTATGATCATCTCCATAAAATACCGTCCGTATATTAAGAATGACCCTACATATACTTTATGTTTTGTTCTTTATTTATTTTTTTGGCTTTTAACCCTGAGGTGCATAAGCCCATCATAGGCTCATCAGCCAAAACGTGCCTTAACCTGAAGCCACTAGATATATTATCCTTGTATCTATAGATAAAACTTGCTGTTGCAGTTTTGCAGGCTTCTGCCCTAGTTCAGTATTACACATATAAATTCATGAGGCATCAATTCAATCAATTTATTATTTAAACGGAAACTGAATTATTACTCTAGAAATAAAAATAGTTTTAAGTACATTAATGAATTAAAGTTTTATAACAGATTACTCCGAACACTCAATACCCCAAAGGATATAAAATCAGAATCTAGACGAGTTGATGCATTACCGTTTATGACTATCTTTTTATGAAAAGCAGGATTCATTGCCTTCTAAGAACTAGGGGTAATTGCTTCACTAAAGATTTTACAGCCATACTAAGAACTTTACATCTTGAATCGAACGAAGTCTTTAAAACACAACAATGAATCACGATAATGTCTTCATCGTAATTCAAATGAGAATAGCTAAAACGATAATCATCACGCTAAACGGCAAACTCGTTATCTTTTAAAAAGCATTATGACAAATTGTAAATATAATTTAGTAAGTGACTTTTAGATATCTGCTCGTAGAATCTTACTGTTCATCGTTAGAAGATTAATATCGAAGTTCGATGATCGCATAAACAAATGGTATAGCCGACGCGGTCAATGACCCGAGCTGTCAGATAAGCGTTCTTTTAATATCTAACGTCCAACAATAGAAACCTATCCGATGAATAATAACTCATTGTCTTACTTTTTGTTAAACTAATCACTTTATTGTTTCACTATTATAATCAATTATTCGATTAAGTTTCATATAAATGACGGGCATCGGTCCTATCAAATATCCGACGTCATTCATTAGCTTCGATGCGTAGATTTATACTCGAGTTCAGTCCTCCATTTGCTTTTTGTCTATTTTCATTATTAACTTATGTTGTTACTTTAACATTTATATCATTAGGAATAGCATGTTTAACCTCAAGGAATTCCATTTGAGTACATTTCTGATTTTTTTAAGCTTGGTTCTTGTTAATATTATTCGTGTTTTCAACGTCCGTTAGAAACAATGATGGAGAGCGGTCCCTAATTCTTTTAATTGACGTAAATAGCACGTCGGTGCTAACCACATTTTGACCTGGTTTAGGAAACCCTTACCCGACATTTAGTCCAGACTACCCACGTCGTTAATACGTTTACAATCTTTACGCTCATTAACCGCCAATCCTAAGACGATTAAGTCGTAACATGTTTTATAAAACTTAGTTGTGTGCACCAATTAAAATTTACTCTCTTTAAAGAGTCTCACGCCTTAGATACCGATCTTTAGAAGAGAATTATGAATGTGTTTCATAATTGTCTATAATGCCATCTGTATGTACGAAAGATCTACCATGATACAAGGCATAAGTTTTCTTATTATTTTGTTGATGTTCGGGAATGATTAATGGCGGCCAATTTAAGTCTTTGTTTTAGAAACAAAATAATTAAGGCAAACACTTCGAAGAAAGTTTAACGTCGGAAGAAAGATTGGTGGAAGAGGAATTTCGGATAAACAATTATTCAAATATTATTGATTTTTAAACATGTTACAGCCATGTTGTGATATTTCGAATCAAATTAAAGATTGAAAAATTTGTCTCGAGCGGGACTTGAACCTGCACTTTTCCATCCATTGGATAACGCAAATCCCCGGTTTGTAAAAGTGCGAGTTCCAGTCCCGCCCGAGACAAATTTTTCAATCTTTAATTTGATTTTAAACGATTATTGTTTATCTTTTGTTTTCATAGGTTTAATTTAACAGGTACTCTGTGCTAGTATTTACATTTTAATTTTACCATAATTTATTTACTTTCGTCTTTATTGAACATTAAATTTGGCCATTAACCTTTAACTTATGAATTTATGATTCAAAAAGTGTCAATATGGATTAGTCACGATCGCAAGGATCTCCCGATCCTGCTCCGGCTGCTCTATATCTAACTAAACCAATCAGATCACATTGTTTCCTATCTGAAATAATGGACTCTCATTGGTTTAGTTTAGACCATGTCATGTAGGGATGCTTATTTTTGTTACCTATCAATAATTTAAAATCAACTTTGCCTTCGAAGTAACAATGTTCTGGATTTTAGTGATTAAAAATTCTTTATTAAAGATTTCTGGGAACGACAACCCAATATGATTAGGTTTTGTCTTGTATTGAGCACCCTTAAGTTTGACACATTTGAGTTGTGTAGGCATTATGGAACAGCTGATTATTTTTTTGCTCCGATCGGTTTGCTCCCATAGTGAAAGTTGTTCAGTTTAATGGGTAGACTCTTAGTTAAAAAGGATGCTAATGATATCAATTTCACCCTGTATATCCTTCTTAATATGTAAACAATTTTTGAAGAGCCGATCAAGCCATCAAACTAAACAACTTTTTATGTGGGACCAACATCGAAATCGCGAAAAAATAGTCTGCTGTTTTATAGAAAACTGTAATAAATAAATAAATATCTTGGATAATGTGACACAAATTATCGAGTCACATTTTTAAAGTACTTGGACTTGTATTATGGTGACTAGACCACGATATAGAACACATATATAGATACAAACATCCATGACTCGGGTACAAATATTCATATTAATCATATAAATAATTGTCCCTTACGGGATTCGAACCCGCGACTCTCGGCACTGCAGGCAGGTTCACTACAGACTGTGCTACCGGGCCGTCAATACAATATACAATATCCGTCAATATAATCCTATATACAAATATCTTTATTAACAAAAGAGAAATTCAGTACACAATGATACAATGGACCCCGCATGCGGCAAGCCAGAATCTCGGGAATCCTCTACGATTATATATGCTCGACCAAAATGTATGGGAGTCATGGGACCGCTGTTTTTTCCCTGAAACCCTGGACCATGTATCCTCCCAACTTGCTTATATCAATTCAAATTCTAGGCATTCTTTATTGTTTGTATTGTTACGAGCGTCGGGTTCCGGGATTGGAGTTATACGCTTAGTCCAATTTTTACAGAGTTTATTGGGTTACACACTTACACGGTCCACCTCACAGAGGTTCCCCTTACACTGTTCACTACACTGGGTCCTCCTTGCAGGGGTTTTCCCATACACATACACTTACTGTCATTGTTGACCACGTCACTACTATGACGTCACGACACACTATGACGTCACGGCACTACACTGACACTTATCTACTCACTGTTCCACTGTACTTTGCACTTCCTCCTTTTTTCTCGAATTTTCCTTAACACTTTTCATGTTGTTTCTTTTCAAATATTCCTTTTCTCTATTTCTTCTAGAACATTCCTATCAACATTAAATTAAAATCTAGAACTATTTTCGTTGAATTTCGAACCCTGGCATGGGATGGGAGTCCATGCCTCGACCGCTGAGCTACGAAGCTTGTTGACAAACCGGCAGAATTTTTGAATGCCTTTCTAATATCTGTCATTTATTATTAATACTGTCACAGCAGCCGTGACAGTATTAATAATTATAGGTATTACAAATATAATTCTTTTGTTCGTTTTATGCATGGAGATTATATTCTAGTATCAACTACCCGAACTTTATTAACATGTCCATTCATACATATAGGAAAATAGACTAAACTAAACTTTAACATTATTAAACTCATGTGATAGTAAATTATACAATCCGAGACCGTTGTTCTCGAAACCTTACCAACTTTTGTTCAGGCCACCACAAACTAGCTTTATTGTTTCCCTGAGGACTACCCTTTTCCGACCTTCATCAGCTTATGGAATCTTTACACTAATAACTAACATTTGGGGTTGACTGTAAATTTTAGGTATTTCGGGATCACTGTCGGTTTACGTTCTGGCTACGTAATCTACACTTTGAGGGATTAACAAATGTGTAAGCAATGTTTCCCTTAATGAGTTGTGGGTTTTTTATACAGGAAAATACTGGGCTAGACAAATTTTGAATGATTTGACATAGACGAAGCTTTTCTTCGATCGTTCTTACGATGGAAAAAGCAACATTATAAATAACGAGCGCTAACCCGCGACTTTTTCCGCACAAATTATATACCAAATTTTTTAAGTCAGATCATAAGTTATCGAACAAAAAAAGTTTCATCAGAATCAGTTCAGTAGTTTTTGCGTCATGCTCGTTCAAACAAACACAGAAACAAACAAACAGACAGACAAAAAATCCAAAAATTGGTGATATGGAATCAAGGAACACCTAAAAACCATATCGTAACTTTTTTTTTGTTATTATCTTCAATGTACAGACACACATCTGTTACAGTTTTATAATAGTACGAGCGTTAACCCGCGACTTTGTCCGCAAAAATTATATACCAGATTTTACGGCAGATAATAAGCTATGAAACAAAAAAAGTTTCATCAAAATCGGTTCAGTAGTTTTTGCGTGATGCTCGTTCAAACAAACAAACAAACAAACAGACAGTCAAAAAATCGATAGTCGAAGAATACGATGTTTTGAAATAACTGGACTAGAGTTTTATGTTATACGAGCGTTAACCCGCGACTTCGTCCGCACAAATTATATACCAGATTTTAAGTCAGATAATAAGCTATCAAAAAAATAAAGTTTCATCAAACACGCAAACGCAGCTCGTTCAAACAAACAAACACACGAACAAACAAACAGACAGACAAAAAATCCAAAAATTGGTGGTATGGAATCAGGGATATCTAAAAACCATATCGTACCTTTTTTTTTGTTAATATCTTCAATGTACAGACAAACTTCCTGTTACAGTTTTAAAATAGTTTAGATAAGATAAGATATAGAATATAGATAGATAATTTTTATATAAATCGATTTCGTCGCATTTTGAGTTTAATAATTATAAAAATCAAGTACAGAGGAAAGCAGCTATCTTTTCAACGATTAATTTAACAAACAACAGATATAATAATAACAAGAAACAACAGAGCCGATTTTTTATAGCGATTTCAATTTTGGTCCCATACTGACCATCAAACTGAACAATGTTTGATAATCTGGAGAACCTCTTTCAGATCGCATTTAAGTTTACACCCTGTTTATGATGCTATAAAGTCAACAACATAGTTGGTAGAGAGAACAATTTTCAATAATTTTTTAATAGTCCACGTTTCAAATTATGTAAAGACAAATAAATTATTAAAAACTAAAATTTGGTTGACAAGCAATTTTTAATTTCATATAGAAAGAAAGAAAGAAAAATCTCTAATTCACCATTAAAGGCACTCACGAAACAACAGTACATTAAAAGAAATAGTGGGTAGTAGCGGCGAGTACCGTGACAGTGAATAGGACACGACTCAACGTGTGTATTTTCTTTGACGTAGTGCCTTACTTGGTAAGCAACGCGTTGATTTTCTGCCGTGCTGACCATAGATTAATATGACATATTACCTATCTATATCCAATATGCATTGTATATTGGATATAGAGATATATCTAATATACAATGTATATTGGATATAGATAGGTAACTCGCCTTGAATTTTAGGACGTCCTAATTGCGTTGCCGCTTATTAGCACTAGGGGGCGCCACATTATGAAATAAATTGAAAAAGACGATCGGCCGACACTAGGATCGAACCTTAGCTACCCGGATCGTAAGCCATTTATCTAGACCGCTAGACCAACAAGACAGTGATTGATATGGGCGAAATCTCTCACTACTACAGCGCGCAGTGCGTGAGGTGTAGTGCGCTGTTACTCCGACCGATATGAACCCTAGTTCAACACATAGTGATTCGAAACATAACCGATAGATGGCGGAAGCTGTCTATGGAAAATTAGCGTTCCACTTCGTTTGTACTTAGATAACATAGCATGGTGCTGGCAGAGCACTAGGGCAGCACACGAGGTAATTTAATTTTCCCTATGTAGGTAAAATAATTTTGTAAAACATTGGATTTCCTTCAATTAGATAGAGCTAAAGTTTTCACTGAAAACTTTCCAGGTTAAAATGAGAATGAGACGCTTTTATCTAAAGTAGCAGTGTCGAAAAGAGACGTAAAAGTTATACGTGAGATACAAGTTTTAGTAAAGTTTTAAACTTGTCTCGTGCTTTGGGAACACTTGCACTAGGTGTTGTATTCTAAATGTAAAACTCTTGTGAAATAGTCAAAGTTTAGTCTTGTCTCTGGAAAGTAAATATGGAAGGAAGAATACGATGTTTTGATATAACTGGAGTAGAGTTTTATGTTATACTCAACTCAACATAGCCTCAAACATTCTTAGTAGATATTGGACTGTACTATTTTAATCCATCAGTATACTTGGGGCATTAGGGTTATTATATGTATTAGGGTTTTGTGACAATATTAAAATTCTCTTTAATACATGTACCAAATATACAGGGCCCAATTAAATATACTTTTTTAAGAGGGTAATCACGATCAGACTATCAAATTGAACAACTTTCTCTGTGAGACCAACATCGATATCGTGAAAAATCTGTTGTCCCGTACATTTTGGTCGAGTAGCATCGCAGTTTTATAATATGTACAAGCTTTTACCCGCGACTTCGTCCGCACAATTTATATAACAGATTTTAAGTCGAATCATAAGCTTCAAACAAAAAAAAACCATAAAAATAGATTCAGTAGTTTTTGCGTGATGCGCGAAAAAACCAACAAATCATGATATATTATAATTCCTATACTATTAGGGTCTTATTAAAAATAAATAAATATAATGTTTTATTGTCGTTATCCCCTAAAAAGTGGGACCAACAGAAACTTTTTCTGTATAGAGAGTTCAAAATGTCAGTGGGAAATATGTACGCAATGACTTGCTGAGAGTTAATAATTAATAAACGAAAAACATTTATTTTTCATTTATCCATCAAACAGATATCAAATCATTAACTAGCGTAAATGTAATACGTTATCCTATTACAACTTTAGTAAACAACCATTAAATTAAGACATAAAAACTAATCCACCATCAACTAAACATTTCCTGTTCACGAATCCTACTGTATCGAAGCCGTTGGTATTCCGGAGGACCTATAAAACGAAACTACACAAACTCATTTCGTCGATACAACAATAGAAATTGCTCTAGTAATGACTTAGAAGTAATTTTATGATCCTCCAGAGACAAACCATGAGTATTTAGGCGACAGTCACACTGAGTTTGAATCCGATATTCAATATCTGTCGTCCGATTGCATGTTCGTCGCGTTGCCAATGCCAAATAAGAGTCGGAGTGCTATTTTTTACCGAACTGCGCGACGCAAAGAAGGGTAATGTGTTTATCAGCCTATATATGTATGCAAGTTTGTTCCTTTGTGGCACAATAATAACAGAAAAGAAAAAACAAGTCCAGTAGTCTAGAATTCTGCTTAGTAATATTGAAGCCATTTTGCAGTCAGGACCTTTGATTATATTAAAATAGCTTTTTAGGGTTCCGTAGTCAAACAAGGAACCCTTCAAGGTCTGTCTGTGTGTCTTTCTTTATGCCCCGCCTCAATAACTCGCTTATTTTAGCACCTATTGAATCGAAAGGATTGACTTTCAAAATAGCTGTACTACGGGTAGTTGAGAGTGAAATACTGTTTCACTTTTTAAATGATGTAAAGCCAGCATCAGAGATACCTGATCCCTCTATCTAAATCTTTATAAGCGCAAGGGGGTAAGAATTCTCTGATGCTGACGGTACCTCACGCAACTCATCTTAGTTCAAGCCAAGTTTAGTCTGCGATTTAATCCGCGGGGACTTGATGATTCTTTTCCTTTCCTATCACGATAGGCTAACCGGACAGAAAGTATTGTAATTTGTTTGGTTTTGACCCCCAGATGCCCGGTACCCTGTAATAATGAGCATTTCCTTTAGAATATGTTGAATGTACAGACACAGCTCTTTAACTGTTTTATAACAGTTTAAAAGAATACGACTGTAGTATTTTTAAAGTATTAACACATTGCCACGCAAATATCGCGACGCGTCGTAATTGGATACGTCGCGTGTCGGCGTCGACCGTCGGTGTCGCATAGAGTCACGTTGCACTTGGTGTGTCCTGCCTCTAACTTATTCCTCACATTTGAAGCTATCAATGCGAGCAGAAATAAACATGGAGGAAAATATTGCGTCATTAAATAGGCCAACGTCTTTAATGTGCTGGTTTTATGGCTTCGAACTTAGCTTTCTGGAGTGTTTTGTAAATATGTTGCGGGTTACATTCTCTGTCACATATTTTGAACCAAGTTATGGAGTGAAATGACTTAGGTATTGAGAAAATGCGGTGAAAATATATTAAATTATTGTAGCCAGACTCCATTCTTGTATCCAAAATGTATTAGGCAGGATAATGTGTTTGCAGTTTACAATTTGTCTCAAAAAAGGAAAGAAAGACTTTCGAAATTGGTATCACATCCGTAACCTGGAGCATAATTATTACCTCACATAATTACTTTGTTTATATATTTATTTTATGGAAACTGTTTATTTATAATAATGTTAAGTACTTACCGCAAATAATTATTTGAAAAATAAAAGTAAATAATAATAAAATTTTCCATAGAATCTATCAACTGTTTTAAAGGATTATACTAAAAAACGTATACCTACTCATAGATTACAAAAACATTGATCTATCCTTCTAGCGGAGTCGGGTAAAAACCCTTCTCTATAACTATTCGACCTCATTTTACGTCAATACAACAAATTGTCCGCAAACAGACACTAAAAGTTTCAATTCTCTTCAGAATAACAAAATCGGGTCACTGAAGAAAATATCAATAAACAATGACCGACAAATAGTGCGATTTTCTTCGCCGAGTTTACCTAAGTGCCAATCGTTCGATCTAAACATGACCCAAAGGAAGTTTTACAGTGTACGATATTGGTAAAAAAATATAATTTAAGTACATTTGACAGATATTCCATCATGAAACCTTAAATGTGTTATAAATTAGCACATAGGCATTTTGTTGGTAGGTGTTGCTTACCTGATTACCCCAAAAATCCCATCCACAGATCACAAAAACTAAAGGGAGATGTGAAAAGGGGGCGGGGCCAGTGTCGCAGCAATATGCGCAAAAACAGAACACATTGCTCGCGACAGTAAGGATTCAATATATTATGAGGCTGACAGCCAGTCGAGATATTATGTCATAAATAGTTTACAATGCTTGCGTAGTACTAAAGATTATTCGAATGTTGAGTTCTGATACCGCAATGGATAATGAGCACATTCAAGGTAACAAAATACTTTCAATCGCGTGGTACCTACTGGTGGTGATGCGACACTCGGTTGGCATCTCTCTAAATCTCTATGGTCCCACCCCATTTCTTCTTGTCGGTGTCGAATACACAGGAATAGTTTGTTTTAGTACTGTAAAAGATATTATGTTAATTTCATAGAACGCCGACAAATAGAGGTAACAAGAACCAAAATAAGTAGTACACAATTACAAAAAACTAAATTTTGATCCAAATATTAATAAAATTCTGTTAATTATGTATAAAATGCAAAGGCAAGCAAAATATTGGTAAATATTTTTTCGTAATTCGATACCAAAATATGAACGAAAAAGCATTAGATAGCTTTCTTTATGTATTTTCCCCTTTCACATTTTCATTGAAATCTGTTATTTTAAGAGAATGTATGAATGATTTCAATCCTAAATAAATAACTATTCATTAACGTTCAAGTAATTAAATTATCTAATAACAACAAATAACGATCGGTTTCAAATTAAACGGAATTTGAAGTACCTATACTCTACCTATTTACCGCATTTCAACGAATACTTCTGACAGAAATTATGCTTGAAGCTAAACATTAACCAAACATTTAGGTCCGCCACACACAGACGGAATTGCGATCCGGAATCCTGATTCAGGATTCAGTGTTGTCAACTATGGTTACAAAAAATACTAGAGAGCTGTTTAAAAAATGTCTAAAATAAAAATGTATGAAACGCCAAATGAATAACAATAATTGAATTTTTAGGTATTTATTAAAACAAAACAAACAATTTCTATACATGATTATTACTATCATGTGATGAGGTTACGATGATGGTTTGTAAATTGTATTCCAATATTAATGCAACTATATCAAAAGACTATCGATAGTTTTAACATTAGACATAATCCGCATACAAAATGGCATGAACCATTATCACACAAGCGGTTTTTGAGCGTAGGCGATTTCGCAACTATACCGCAACGACGTCGCAACTGCACCGTCACGATACGGTATCGTTCCATCAACGCCTACGCTCAAAAATCACTCTAAAATACAACACCTAAGACATCAAAAAATCACTAGATCTAGTAAAAAAATCTCTGAAAGCGGCAACACTCCATACGGAATCTAATTCCGAATCAGGTTTATTCCGGATGTATGTGGCGGACCTTACGGGCAAAATGAAGCCCAGCCCAGTGCAGTTAATATAACATCTATTCTGTATAACATACATCTGTGTTCACACTAAATTACAAGCCAATTTCACATCTTTTAAAAGTCTTCTTCAAATACGTAATTAGGAGCTACATTCACGCTTTCATACAATTAGTTTTATGCTACACTTTACACATTCATAAATTTGTCCGTCAGCAGTCACCATCAGTAAGTGTCAAATGAGTCATTTCACACATCAACACCTATTTGTTGAACCGTCAATTGAAGTGTGAAATGTTGTGACACATTTACACGTTGTCCTATCTACTGTTACAAATCTAAAGGAACCGGTCAGTGTTGTTATTAGATTTAGTATAAACATAGATATAAGTACAGATATTATTTTATTATACATACATACTTACTTAAATGGAATTACGGTATATAAGTAAGGTGGAGTCTTGTAATTGCAACTATCTGGTAATTGCAACTATGGACCAAATTGCACTTATAAGATTCACGATTCAGTTCTTTTCTCAATAGATTTATGTCTAGTCATCTAGAATCTGTTGGTATAAAGAGAAGGACTGAATTGTGATTCATATAAGTGCAATTGCTCCATAGTTGCAACTACCAGATAGTTGCTATACAAGACTCCACCTTACATAACTAATGTTTAATATTGCAGTGTTCACGCCAAGAACAGATTTTTACTGTAAGACCTTTTTGACATGACTAACTGTATAATGAATATGACTGAATCAAAATATTATTTTTGATTCTATTATGTATAAAAATTATCAGAATATCTCTGACTACCTCCTCGGGGAATATAGTCGTGAGCATATGAAATTATATTATAAACTAGAGTTTACCCGCGACTTCGTCCGCACAAACAATAGGTATATCAGATTTTAAGCTAGCAAATCATAAGCTATCACACAAATAAAATTTCATCAAAATCGGTTCAGTAGTTTTTGCGCAATAGATAGATAACTCATTTATTTCACCAGAACAATACAGGATAAACAGTGACAGACAAAGATGATTATGACAGTGTGATGCTGTTACAAACAAAACAAACAGACGGAAAAAAATGATTTGGAGCTGACTCCAAATCCTATCCCTGAGGATAGGTACCTAAAAACCATATCTTAATATTTTTCTTGTAAATAATCATCAATATACAGATAAACCTCTGTTACAGTTTTATAATAGTTAAGATAAAGAAAGAAAATAATGAATGTATTCAAAAATTTTAACCGAGAGTTAAAAACAATCAATCATTTTTCAAAAACGCAGAGGCAAAGTGCAGAAGGTGCAAAATAAGGCGGTCTCATCGGTTGGATTTTATTTCTTCCACATTATAAGTGGATAGAGGAATTGGTAAACATCATTAAATGATGTTTAGTATGTCTTTTTTCTCGACATCAACATCATTAGCGTGGTAAAATTTATGCCAAAACGTAATACTTCCATATAAAGGCATTATGGCACTATAATGAGGGATTTTCCGAAATCCCTTAAAAAAGAAATAGTAGTTCCAAATGGCTTGATAGATGGCGTTGATGAAAGATCGATGAGCAACCTTGGAGATAATAAAATATAAATTAAATGGTTAAAATTCGTGTTTATAGGTAAGCAGAAAACTGTGAACAGATAGTACTTACTTCGTCAAAAGATGTGTCTTGACTCAGTGACATGTTTTTTTTTTGTTTAGTTTTAGCCAAAAGGAGTCAATTTATTGCAGGCCCACAAACGGTTACGTTTATCGATAATAATTTAATTAAAAAATAATTTAATTTACTATAGTATCGGACGAAAGATCAGGTAAAAATGCAAACGGAATTACGAAATAGATATAAAAAATGCACCGTTTTGACTTTTTTTGCAAAGATTCTTTTTTCCTATTAAAACGACACATGTAAAGCAATGCGTGTATATGAACATCTTAATACGAAAATATAAATATAAAACCAACATATCCTACCAAGACAAGATGTGCGCCAACTGCGATTACGCGACACTCCATTTTAGATGAGGTATAGCTAATATGCCCACTATAATCTAGAGATTATGAGAAACAAATCGACATGAGTTCCATAACTATACGGCAACTATACGGTAACATTTTTATGTTAGCCTATTTCTCATACTAAATTTGAGGATCTTTTTTCCGTTTTCGCATCCAACTTGCGTCAACGACATCTAGGTCCGCCACACACAGACGGAATTGCAATCCGGAATCCTGATTCAGTATTCAGTGTTGTCAACTATGGTCACAAAAAATACTAGTGCTGTTTAAAAAATTCCTAAAATAAAATTGTATGAAACGCTAAATGAATGACAATTGAATTTTAGGTGTTTATTAAAACAAAACAAGCAATTTCTATACATCATAATTACTATCATGTAATGAGGTCATGACGTTACGATGATGATTTGAAAATTGTATTTCAATATTATGCAACTATATCAAAAGGCTATCGATAGTTTTAACATTAGAGATAATCTGCATACAAAATGGCATGAACCATTATCACACAAGGGATTTTTGAGCGTAGGCGATTTCGCAACTATACAGCAACGACGTCGCAACTGCACCATCACGATACGGTATCGCTCCATCAATGCTTACGCTCAAAAATTACTTGTGGAATATAACTGTAAATCTTTAAAAAATGCCACCTAAGACATCAAAAAATCACTAAATCTAGTGAAAGAGTCTTTGAAAGCGGCAACACTCCATCCGGAACCAATTCCGAATCAGGTTTTTTCTGTATGTATGTGGCGGACCCTGTACTACGTTTTTCTAGCTGTCAGAAAACTCCTCATTGTAGTATTGTCAATGTAGTAAGACAATGTATTTTCTTGTGCCAGAAAACAGGAATCCAATCGGAAGCTAAATTCGCAACTTGTAAATGTCTCTCAAAGCACTCTGGTTGAGTGTAGCTACATATTGGCTAATATTGAGCAGCGGCCCGGCGGCGCCTCAAGTCTAAATTTGTACCATTCCGAAATACGCTTACTCCGTCACATTATCCCATTTTATTACCTATAAAAGTCAGTAGGAACGTACTACATTTGTGCCGCAGCCCTTATTTTCAGAACCTAATATGGAGCTTACTTTATTGGTTTTCGGTCCTTATATTTTTACAGCTATGCATAGATTTTTTTTTGTGCAATTTGTGTATTTTACCGCATGCCAATAAAGGGTGTTTATGTTGGTATTTTATTAGGGACGTGACGGTTTTGCTAATACGATGTTTTTTTATTATAATTCATAAAAGGTTTAGTACCGCTAAAATTCATACGGCTGCGTGACTATGGTTTTAGCTTGTTTCATTCACTTTGAAGGTTTTTTTCATTGACGTAGAATACTAAGGACGCCGGGTCTAGTACAAAATTCTCGAAAAAAGTATCCGAGACTAAACTACACAAACTCAAGTGTGGGTAGTAATATAAACCAACTAAAACATTGAAAATGCTGAAATTATTTTCCATCCTACTCCGCAATCGGGGTACGGCGCGCGCGCGCGAAGTCTGCTGATCAACCGAAAACTGTCGCGTAATTGGTTTTCTTTATACGTTTTGGTGTTCTTTAGGTTCGGACACCTTTGAGCACGGACCCTACGTCCAATAGTTAATAAGTCAGTGGTTTTTTTGTTAAATTTGTGATGAAACTCTTCATCCACAATAACGACGCGACGCTGTCGCGAGGAAACTTCAATCAATCAATTATACTTTATTTGACACCAAAAAACAGAGTATACAGAGATCAAACAATCAGGAAATAAAATAAGCACAAAAACAGGTGGTCTTATCGCTAAAAAGCGATTTTTTCCAGACAACCTTAAACTTGTAGTTGATCATGATCAACTGTACCGTTTTTATAACTATTCGGTCTTTCGTTAAATTTAATGATTAGACCATCAAACTTTATAGCTTCTTCAATCGGGAGTAACATTGAAATCGCGAAAAAATCTGTTGTTCCATACTCAAAAAATCTTCCAAAATTGTAAGACTTCTGACCCCAATATGTAACAACTGTTTTTTCTCAATGTTGGAGTAATATAGAAAGTTGATCAGTTTGATGATCTGATAATCCTCTTAAAACCGCCAGAATATTAAAAAGGATAAGAAAATTGATGTCAGATTAGATAATCTTGAAATAATTCTAAGAATCTCATTGTCGTCTAACATCGTTGTTTTCCAAGTAAATACTTAACTCAGTTTAGAAATTAAACAACATTCTCTCGAGACCGGATTTCAGCGTAACATGAAACAAGATTATTCACCTGTAATAAATCACTTTAAGTAGCTACACCATCTGTTTACGTCGTTGTTCACTTCGTAATTTGATTATCGCTTTTTGCAAATTCCTTGAGAGCAGCTAACATCCTTTGTGCCTTTGAGAAAATTTACACAAGTTAAAGTAATAGTTATATTTACCATAAATAGACTTGGTTATTGTTCTTATTCTTCTTCGTAGAGGATTCCCGAGATGGCTTGCCGCATACGGGGTCCATTGTATCATGTGTCTTAGATCAAAGTAAAATGAATGGATAGGCCCAAAGCAAATTGAAGCATACAACTAGTACACTTGGTCCATACAAACTAGCACACTTGGTCTATCATCTCGGTACATATTTGAAGTAAAACTGTCTTTTGTTTTGCCTCTTTTTTCTGCTTTTAAATGTTCGCGTAAGGCTTATCCATTAATTTAACTTTGATCTAAGACATGTGTACTGAATTACTCTTTTGTTAATAAAGATATTTGTATTTTTATCTTCTTTTCGTGCCATCCGAAGCATGGAATCATTTTTCTTCTCAGACAATCAGGTGATTCAACCTACAATGTCCTAACCAGCTGGGGAAAAATGCACAAAGTGACATATCACTAGGTCTCCCCCGAACCCACGACCTCCGTGTCGAGAGCCCAAAGCTCTTAACCATTAGACCACGGAGGCAAAAATAGCACAGGAAGTATAGCACAATGAAAGGTCTATAACCCAGCATAATGGAAGTTGACGGCATCACCAAAAGCCGCTGTTATTCTGCCATAACATGATGATCAAGAGACAAGTATCAATTCAGCAATACTAGTAAGCATTATGTGTGAGGATTGGTATGTGAATAATGGTGAGAGAGGAATGAGTCATACTTTACCACGCGCGCCTATTACAGACTGGAGGAGGCAAGTTAGTGATCAACAGGCTGTCAAAGATCAGTAAAACTATTTAAATTAAGACTGTACTAAGGCACTAAGTTACAAATTACTACCTTTTATTAAATACTATATAAACTAAGAGGCCAGTTGTTGCCAGTGATGATTTATGGAACAGAGACATGGTCGTTCACTCAAGGCATCATAAAAAGGCTGAACGTCGCCCAAAGGCCAATGGAGAGGGCTATGCTCGGAGTTTCCCTGCGAGATCGAATCAAAAATGAAGAGATCCGCAGAAGAACCAGAGTAACTGACATAGCCCAAAGAATTGCTAAACTAAAGTGGCAGTAGGCGGGGCACATTGCTCGCAGAACCGATGGCCGATGGACCCGAAAAGTTCTCGAGTGGCGACCGCGTACCGGAAAGCGCAGCGTGAGTCGGTGGACCGACGACCTGGTGAAGGCGGCGGGAACCCGTTGGATGAGGGCAACGCAGGACCGGTCGTTATGGCGATCCTCGGGGGAGGCCTATGTCTAGCAGTGGACGACCATCGGCTGAGATGATGATGATGAAACTAGGAGGCACTGCGCGATAGAATTTATCAAAAATTCAATTTCATCGGCGTGGTTTTATCTTGATATGCTCATGCTATGCTATGCTATCTGTCATCTGTCAAAAGAAATTATGTAATCACAAAATCATGACAAAAACATCCTCACGTCAGTTTTAACACTTCATTGGACGTATAAGAGCGTGGGAATGCAAAAACTGGTACAGTGAGTCTGTGACACCCTAAACGATCTGCTCACTCGATTCATTCACGAATTTCCTGCACGCAAGGAAACCGCATAAGCGCACTACCTGCTAACAAGCATGTGCGTACGGACATTGATTTTAGGGTTCTTTTAAAATGGTCTAGAATCTAGACTCTAGATAAGAACCCTTAGAACTAGCCCTTACTAAGGGCTCTTTAGAACTAGCGATTTTCGTTTAATAATTATATTCTTGTTTGTAAAACTCTGAAATCACAGCTTTATTCCTACACCAGCAGACCACTGACTTTAAATACCTTTTTGATTGAATTGAATTTGAATTGATTGAATGAACCGATTACGGCGAAATAAGCCTTATGCCTTATTCCTAACTAAAAACCCCATCCAAATCGATTCCGAAGTTTTTCAGCGATGCGTGCATAAAAAGGCAAAAATTCGAAAAATGGTCTCAATGCATTCCATTACGTATACTTATAGTTCCCATAAATATCTTCAATGTAGGGACATCTACTACAATTTTATTATAATGTATAGATTACATACAAAATCGGTATAGAGACGTAATGATGATGAATTGATGACTGAACTTAGTACCTGTATTAAAAAGAATTATTCTAAATAATGCATGAATGCAAACTACAACAACAATTGTCCAAATTTATGTTATTTATATATATTTTTTTTTGCTTTATTATATGCTGACAAAGGAAAAGGAAAAGGTTGATGTCGTATCGTATCAAGAACTCAAGAGACTAGCGGAAAGGAGACAGGATTGGGGAAAACTCCACCGACAAGAGCGTAGCTCTTAAATAAGATGATAAGATGATGATGTGCTGACACTTTTCTAGGGGATAGGGGGAGGGGGCGTTTGTATCTTCACTAATAGTATACAGGATCCTTCAATTTTTCAAGGGGATGATCAGACCATTAAACTGAACAACTTTCTCTATAGGACCAACATCGAAATCGGGTAAAAAATCTGCTGTCCCATACATTTGGCTCGAGTAGGTTTCAGTTTTCTATGGAAGAGCTGATTTTTTTTCGTGATTTCGATGTTGTTGCCATGGAGAAAGTGGTTCTGTTTGACGGTCTGATCATCCACTAAAAAAAGTGTCAGCATAGTAGCAGCAGTGTAGTAGACACGGCGACACATCAAGCTATACAAAACCAAAATAAGTTGACCGCGCGTAGGTCGAGTAACGTATAACGTCGCGTGGCCAGCTTATGTTGGTTTTGTATAGCTTGATGTGTCGCCGTGTGTACTTATTTGATTTCAAATAAGATTCCTGGATTAAACATCCACCTTGTATTGTGCCTTTTATCTATAAAAATATTGGTAGCCACGAGCCGCAGAAATCAATAACAAACCTATAAAACGTATAAATTGTATATAAGTATATTATATCTTTGTTGTAACCCAAATAATTACGGAACCCTCAATGTAAAAAACGTTCCTTCTGTAGGTACTTTGTTTTTCTTTGATCCACCGATATGTTTCATATACATAATATTACTAGGGCTTTTAGGCCTTTAATGTCTAACTTGAAGGTTTTCTTACTTTATTTGATACGTTTCATGTTTCATAACATAAACAAAAATAACAAACAGTATTTAAATATCAAAGAAAATATTTCATATTTTGAATAGAAAACAATCTGGACTATAACCTTTGACGGATCCATGTACAGTCACATTCATTAATATGTCTACCCAACTAACAATTTGGTCATATAGGTGTCGTATAGTCGAACATCAAAATTCAAAATTCAAAAATTTTTTATTCAAAATAATATCACATAGATAGCTTTTTGACATCATTTTTTGAGTCTACCACCGCGTCGGAAGGTGGCATCAGACGCATCATAAAGGACCAGTAGTTATATGACGAAATTACCGTAATATAACTTTTATAAAATAGTCATATAAATGTGGGCCTAATACGACCAAATTATTTGCTGGGTAGCTTTTCTATGTAGATTTTTAGGGAAATACGTAATTGAAATTTGTAATAATTCGTTATAATTATTTAAGAAATGGAAGTTGTTTCATCATCATCACCCAATATAATATACAGAGTGTAAGAAAAAGTATCACTAACCTTTAAACCACATACTCTACACTATACCTATCAAATTGAACAAATTACTATGGGAGCAAACCTGTCAGAACAAATAAAAAATCTGCTGTTCCATACGTTTGAGTCGAGTCGAGTAAGTATTGCAGTTTAGTATGGAACAGCTGACATTTTTTGTTCTGACAGGTTTTCTCCCATTGTAAAAGTTGTTCATTTTGAGTACGCGGTTAAAAGGTTAATGATTGAAGGACATAATATACAGGGTGTAAGGAAAAGTCCTTACACCATGTATATTATGTCCCACTGCAGGGCACAAGCTCACCTTTAAGAATGGGTACCCGTAGGGTGTTAAGTCCACAACAACGCGTGCCGTTTGAGAGCAGTCGGTATTACGTAAGTTAGAAAGACTATGGCATGTCGTCCATGCGGATTCGAACCCTGACCTCAAGAAAGTAACGCGCCACCTACGCTCTCCGAACAAATGTATTTATGATTTCATTGGTAACAAAATAATAATTAAAGCATTTAATATTTTGTATGGCACTCAAAATGGCAAAATAGTAAGTTTTCAATGCAGTTTGATCCTTATTACCGACCCTGTTAGGTAGGTACTCTATAAAAAAGATCGTCACAAGGCCTTTTCTTCTAATAATCTAAGTATATTGGTATACGGCATAATATTGACTTAAGGGTGTGGTTAAAACTTAGTTCTATCAAGAATTACTTCTAGCAGTTTCAAGTTTCAGTATGATCTGATTTATACTACTGATTTACACTTAAAAACATTCGACAGTTGTAGAAAAGTTTCTGACTACCTGAAAGGCATTATGGTCTTGAGATTATATTCGTAACGAGCGTTAACCCGCGACTTCGTCCGCACAAATTATATACCAGATTTTAAATCAAATCATAAGCTATCAAACAAAAAAAGTTTCATCAAAATCGGTTCAGTAGTCTTTACGTGATACTCGTTCAAACAAACAAACAAACAGACAGACAAAAAATTCAAAAATTTGTGAAATTCAATGTACAGACAAATTTCCTGTTACAGTTTTATAATAGTACGAGCGTTAACCCGCGACTTCGTCCGCACAAATTATATACCAGATTTTAAGTCAGATCGTAAGCTATCAAACAAAAAGAGTTTCATTAAAATCGGTTCAGTAGTTTTTGCGCGATACTCGTTCAAACAAACAAACAAACAAACACCCAAACAAACACACAAACAAAAAATCCAAAAATTGGTGAAATGGAATCAGGGACACCTAAAAACCATATCGTAACTTTTTTTTTGTTAACACGTTCCGGGACAGTGACCGCCTATAGCCGTGATAACAATAAAAGTTCTATTGTGTCTCGTTCACTGTCCCGGAACGTGTTAATGTCTTCTATGTACAGACAAACTTCCTGTTACAGTTTTATAATAATATAGTATAGATTCGTATCTATATGTACTCCAGCAGAAAGAAATAGGCTCGTCTATCCCAATCAGGAAAAACATGGTAACAGTAATGTAGTTATTTTCGTTCACAAATAAAGTAATTTAAATAACAATACCACAGTAACTTTAACATGCAGGAAAGCTCTGTCTGACCTCTTTGAGTGCAGGTGGAACTAAGTATGTAAGTAGAAAAAAACTCGTAGCGGTAAAAGCAAGTAAAAAAGTGGGTACCCCAGTTATTTCATTAAAGGTTATTCAGTGTTTGATATCGCGAGCAAAATGATATCAATTAATGCTTTAACCGTAAGTTCTGAGCCAGAAATGAGACTAAAAATAATTCAAAACGGGTTCCTGGGGCTATTAAATGTCACCTTCATTCTTTAAGGGCGATTGTATCGCGTGGTTATCAAACCCAGCATAAAAATTACATTGTGATGCTTAGAATCGGATTCAAAACAATGCTAGATATTATAAACTAAACGTTAATAATATTTTAGGAAATAATTTTAATGTTTTCAACAGACACGTAAGTATACCGTTTTTTAAACAGACTTCAAAAAAGGAGGTTATCAATTCGATACGTATGTAAATAATATTATTGGAATTTGCAAATATTCATTCATCGTCATCAACATATCAGCCGATAGACGTCCACTGCTCGACATAGGCCTCCCCCAAAACGGGGGGATTTGCCATAATCGCCACGCTTGGCAGGCGGGTTGGCGATCGCAGTTGGATTGAATGTGTATACTCAAAGGATGCTGCTGCCCATCCTCCGGTAGATCCCTTAGTCGCCTTTTACGACACCCACTTACATTTTGGAGGAAATGGGATGGTGCTATTCTTAGCCGACACCACACGGACTCATAATTTGACGACGAACTTTGACGTAAAAACAAACAAGAATTTCCTCAATGTAGGTAGACAAAACTCTATTACAGTTTTGTTACAACTTATAATAGTATCGAAAATCTCACTGAAATGTTTATTTAAGGACTAATGATTGTGAAGGAAGCTAGAGAGGTTTTTCAGGATCGTAGCAGGTGGCGTTCCGTTGTCTCTGGCTACCCCAGTGGGAGAAAGGCGTGAGAATATGTATATATTATATGTATGCATATTAATTTAATTCAATAGTCGCATTGGCGAAGAATTTTATGTTTCCGGATTAATAGTTAGGCTATGTGTCCGCCATACTTCATTGAAGAGAGTTTGCTAGTTGAAAACGTAACATAATATTCGTTATAAATGGTATGGATCACAACCCGTGACGTTCACCTTAAGAAACTCCTATAACAGCTGTCTTGCCTTCATAGAACCTTATTCGGAATTCGATCGCAAGTAATTTCCAAATCGATTAGTATCAACGATATTTCATATTACCATTTTTAAAGTTCATTCATACAAAGTCTTTTGTTAATTTTATGTTGTTGTCCTAATCTACACCATTTTACCGTTCATCAAGTGCACTCTCACTTTTGTATTTTATATATTTCTAAAAGTATAGTTTTTATTAGGAATTTCTATGTAATTATGTATATTCTGCTCATGTGAGAAGAAAACCGTTCCGTGTCGTTCTATTCCGTTCTTCTCAGAGTTTGAGCACTACTAGTGAAGTGTGGATGTTCTAAACATGGTAAATTTAGAATTTCTCTTACAACCTCTTCGGAGAATAAAACCGTGATCCTACTTTCTACCTTATTTACAAGGTGTTAACGTGCACTAAAGTATGGTCTATTCCATATCAAAGGTAAAGCTTACTGCCAACACACCAAACGACACGTATAGTCACTTTACTACCTTATTTATTCATTTTTTTATTCATCGCTTTTTTCGATCAGACTAGAATAAGGGCCCGAAAGAAAAGCTCACCCGCTGTTAAGAAAATTAAAATTTTCGGCCTTTCTTTGTTTCTTTTTAGGTGTAATTTTTCTACGAAAATGTTCTTTCTGAACAGTGACAATTGTAATTTTAAGATTTTCCTCGGTTTATTTTCATCTTTAATTTTACAGAACACCGTTGAGAAAAGAGAGGTATTGTTTTATACATTAATTAGTACCTAATTTAAATGATGTTCTCGATAATTACAAAATATGTTATGTATTTGATAGAATTTGACACAGTTATTTTTCTTTGCTTTTAGTTAAGAAGCGATGTTTCAAAACTTCAGATTCCTTAAGATGTGAAAAAATGGATGGAAGATTATATGGCATTAAACAGTATAATTATGCGTATATAATTGTAAAATTCTTGTAAAATTTGAATAAAACGTTAAACGGCTTTCAAGTTCCCAAACCGCATGACCCGAGGCAGCAATTACTGTGCGCACCACCTGTCAAATACACTGGCTGGCGACACTCGCGCCTCGTGCTGGAGTAATTATGAAACAGACTGGGGTAAAAAAAGGGTGCCAACACCAAATTCGTTTCGAATTTCGATCTTGAGTATAGAATATTCAAAAGCACTGGACAGTTCTTTATTTTAGTTTGCTTTGGTTACTGCCTCCGTGGTCTAAGTGTTAAGAGCGTTGGGCTCTCGACACGGAGGTCGTTGGTTTGGGTGGGGACACCTAGTGATTTGTCACTTTGTGTTTTTTTCCCCAGTTGGTTAGGACATTGCAGGCTGAATCACCTGATTGCCTGAAAAGAAAGATGATAACGTGCTTCAGATGGCACGTTGAGCCGTGGGTCCCGGCTCCTATCTCTGGTGGTAGAAGTTTTTACACAAAAAACTACGTCAGAGGCCGTAAGGCGGTCTGGAAAAACTCTGACACAAGGGCTTGCCCACACGATAAGAAGAAGAGTGTACCTGTAGGCCTACCATGTTTTTACTCTCTCACCGATCCCCACTACCCAATCGTAGCCCGCGTAGTCCCAGCAACGCCCATTGCCGAGGTCCGTACCCCTTAGGGGTGCCCCTTGGGCAGGTTGCTTAAGCTCATGCATTGGTTCGGTAGACCTACCAGGGCGCTTCGCCGTCACTGGTGTGGTCCCCCCATAGTCCGCAGTAATAAACAGTCGATGCTCCCTGAGCAATGCTGTATTTGTCAATTCGAAAAAAAAAATGTTTTTACTCTGTACTATACAACTGTAGTTTTCCTGTTGTTAACTAAAGTTATTGTATTGAATTTCGAACAGTGCCCTCCTAGTGGCACTACAACTAATTCTGTCATACAAAATTGGCGCCGCACCACAGTAGTAACGGACAGTGAAAAGTCATGGTAGGCCGACTGTTCGCCTTCTAAGAATTGGTCAAATATTTGCCATAGCCGCGAATATCACAAACATTATATCCTATCTAAACCTTGAATCGATCAGTGAATAATCTATTTCAGACCTTTGATATCTAAAATCAAAAACTGAAAAGTGGGCTGTAAACGATTTGCCATATTTTTCCAAGGCAATAAAGCAAAATATTCTGTCAGATATACTCGCCAACTCTTCAAACATTGCCGTTATTTGTTTTCGAATAGATACGAAAATATGCAGCGCTATGTAAAATAAAAATAAAAATTTAAAATAAATTTAAAAAGTAGCAAATTTTTTGTTAGGTGCTTAATTTTTCGTCGCTCACAGAACTAAACTTGACCTTTATAGTTATATAGGGTCGTTCTTAATATATTAACGGTTTTTATGGGAATCATTAGACCATCAAACCGAACAACTTTCTCTATGGGACCAATACTCAATATTTTATTGCTTTCCATAATTACAGCATTCATTACATGAGGATGACCAACATGAAAATTGCGAAAAAAAATCTGCTTTTCTGTAAAAATCTGCAATCCTACTAGACCCAAATGTAATCGGATAGCAGATTTTCTGTCGCGATCCCGATGTTAAGGCCAGGCCACACAGAGGCGGTTTTGGGGGAAAGCGGGCCGGAGGCGGACCTGCGGGAAGCGAATATCTCCGGACCCGCTCGGTTTTCTGTGTGTGGTCGTAATGTTCGAGTTTGTATGTACCCTGCCAAACAGAAATACGCGCGGGTCCGGGGATATTCGCTTCCCGCAGGTCCGCCTCCGGCCCGCTTTCCCGCAAAACCGCCTCTGTGTGGCCTGGCCTTTAGTCGTATATAAAGAAAGTTGTTCTATTTGATGATCTGATCAACCGTCGGCATATTAAGTTGAACCCTGTATAATAAGTAATTACCTCCATGCATCAAAACGCTTCCACAAAGAGATTTTACGTAAGAAGATTAATATTATTTAGCTTTTCAGTAGAAGAGAAATGTTAGCATTACTTTTTAATTAAAATTTAAAATCCTTTACCTCTGGCTTAAGTAGAATTTGATGTAGTTAATTTGCGGAATGAAAGAGAAAAATCGGGTGCACCCAGCTTAAACAAGGTTTAATTTGTTGCCATTAATAAAGATGACGTGGGACGCATTTGCTCTCTACTCCCTAATTCGGTATCGCATACTAATGTAGGTATTTTTGCCGACTGTTTGTTTTTATCATTGACTTTCTGGAAAAAATGTGAATTACATTCTGATTAAGTACAAAATAACCGCCTACGTTTAATAAATATTCGTATAAGAAATTGTATCAATCGTTTTGTCTCGTGTTAATTCCAACAGAATTAATTTCGCAGAAATTTTTCCTATCATCGCACGCAGTAAACAACATAAACAAAAGGCTTTAAATATCAAAGTAAATTGCTAATTCGGTATATCAAGATTTTTTTAAAATTTATTTTATATTTTTACGGCTAGTAGACATAATTCAATCAATCAATCAATCAAATATACTTTATTTTACGCCAAAACATAAACAGTAAAATACAGAAATAAAAATACAAGAGGCACAAAATAATTTTAAGAAACAAAATATTTTTTTTAAGAAAGTTGGCCCTTTTTGTTTTATTCGATAGAAGCGTGAGGCTCATTCTAGACATAAACTTTTTCTAAGAATATTTTATTCAAAATATCTGTAATCCTTTCATTTTATAAAATTACTGAAATAGAAAATATTGTTATTGAGACAAATTATCACGAAACTGTTTTCGATTAAGCACTACCAAAACACGTGACATATCGGATTAACAATTTTCGTTTCATAACAAAACAAACATGCCCATTATTAACTTTATGAAGGCAGCTTAGTATAGTTTTTTACTTTAATTCTATTGGGTCCGCTTATCTATAGAGGGCATAATAAAGTTTAAGCACACCACGGTGTTCCATTCTTGTGGAAATTGATAGACGTGGAGTTATCATTTGACAGTGTGCGTGCTGTAAGGTAATGTCACGCAAGCCCCGTGGCTGATGCCGTGCCCTAACTGGTCATAGAATAACATTTTTTTCCATGAGAACAGTCTTGTAGATTTTTAGACTTTCGTTACGCAAGAAGAAGAGTAAGTTTGATTCGAGAATCATCAATCGTTAGGCGCCGAGCAGCCTCGCGAAGCAGCCTGGCCCCGGCCGCGCGAGGCAGCCTTGGTCTGTGTGGACCCGCCTGTTGGGATGGAAATTTATTTACTTTCACGATCATGTATAAAAATGGTCGTCATACCAAAATATTGGACCAAAATAATAGAAAAATAAAAACATCCTACTTTTAAAGTAAAATTGTTAATCATAGACAATCATAGTAGCTACTCCTGTTTAGTTAAGACCTACATTAACTATCGAAATTTGGACGGATTATACTATATTAGTATGTCATCGCCGATTTGCTAATCGGTAGTTGACCTGAGTAATTTCTGTAAATCTTGTAAAATTTTTGTAGAGGTTGCTATCCTGTAAAAAAAAAGAAGCATCAGTTCGTCACAAATTTCGTGGCTTGTGAACCTGGACATGGACTGGCATCAAGTGTTGAAGAGCTGATTCGTTAGGCGAGAGATTTGTAGGGATATGAAGAGCTGACCGCAAATGGACACGAACCAGAGAAGAAGAAAAATGTCCAATAGGTATCACTAAAGAGTTTAGTCTAATAAGATAACACAAATGCTCGTCTACTTTTTAATCTTTGATGTTCAACCTTACTGTAAAGTTTTACGCCCTATTCGTCACCGTGTCGTATGCAATAAAATTCTTAGTACGCGTCAATCGGGCAAAGACCTCTTTACGTTTTTTTTATTAGATTCTATTTTTGGGTGTAAAAATCTCCCTATAAGATTATGAAGTTCCAGTAAGAGCGTTTTGAAACCATTTGAAAATCTTATTCTGCTTTTAGTTCTCTTTTATCAGTTTTAAAAGTCTAGACTTGATTTTACTTGTCACAGTTTTAATTAAAAAGCTTTAGAAATGTTTTTAACATAAAATGTTTAAAAAACGTTTAGTAGACGTTTTAGCAAAGGCCAGAAAAGCACTGAATAGCATTTTAGCGCTCGTCGACTAAAGAAAAGATTGTTTTGACTGTGGGCATGGCGAGGATCAAATAAAAGCGAATTTTAAGGTTACTTTGAAAAAAAAAATGAAAACTAACTTTCATAGCAGGTCGCATGCATGATCAAAATTTGAACATAAAAACATACTAGCTACGTAGCTTTCTATTAGTGAATAAAACAAATTTTATTGTAAACAAATTTTATTGTATTCCTGGTTCAACTTAATAATATGCTGCCGGTTTTTTAATACGGTGATCAAATCATCAAACTGATCAACTTTGTCTTAGGTACCAAAGCCGAAATCCCAAAAAAGCTGTTCCATACAAAACCAGACACTAACGTATGGGCCTATTTTTCGCGATTTCGATTATGGTCCCCATAAAGAAAGTTTGATGGTCTGTACATTATTCAACGGATATTTAATATTATAAGTATATACAGAAGCGGGTTCTTCAGACGATCAAACTGAACAACTTTCACTATGAAGTCAACTCTGAGTAAAAAGAAAAAAACGGCTGTCCCATTCAAAACTGCCTCGACTCAAATGTGACTGCTGATTTTTTTATTTTTTTCTCCGTGTTGGCTCTATAGTGAAAGTTGTTCAGTTTGATAGTCTGGAGTAATTCTAAGTGTTTCTAAGGTGTTTTGTTGCACCCTGTATGTAGTATTATTTAATAAAGAAATAGATAACATTTATTAACTGATTAATTTAACCTAGAATTGCAAAATGTCTGTATCTGCAACATGCTTCGTCAAGAATATATATATTTAAACAGGAACCCAATCAGCAACACGCTTCGTCAAAACCTTAATCCTATACATTCTAAATCTGCAACATGCTTCGTCAAAAACTTAATCCTATACATTCTAAATCTGCAACATGCTTCGTCAAAAACTTAATCCTATACATTCTAAATCTGCAACACGCTTCGTCAACGCTCCATGGTCCCCATGACACTAGCGGCATTTCCCCTCTGGACGGTCAAAGACAACCTCTGCACCAAAAAAGCACCAGCAGTAGTAGTTGTAGTATTATTATTTTATGTCCTTTAGGTGCAAATCAGAAATAGTCTCATTTTTCGCAGTTTTTATTATCATTGCAAAATATATTTCTATTAGGTACAGTGGGTGTGCCAATTACTATATTTTACATAATTAAGAATTCAAACTGTCACCATAGCTAGTCACGCTTCATAGCGTGCTAGCTATCCAATTAGGTTGAATTTCTTATAGGAATGATACGGAACTGGAAATACGTTCAAAGTTAGTTGTGTGATGGAATGTCATGTATTTATTTTCCTTTATGTTATCAAAGTAAACAACAGTAGGTTGCGATAAAACTAAGAATAAACTGTTGATTTTCATTGTGATTAAAAAGGTTCTTACAAAAAACATCCAATACAGGATTTTACAAAAATACAAATAAATATTTAAGGGGATGATTAAGACCATCCAACTGAACAACTTTCACTATGGGATCAATATCGAAATCGCGAAAAAAAATCGGATGTTCCATTATCATCATCATCATATCAGCCGATAGACCACCACAGCTGGACATAGGCCTCCCCCAAAATGAGGAGATTTGCCATAATCGCCAAGATGCAATGCGTTTGCGATGTTCCACACTAAACTACAAATCTACTCGAGCTAAACGTATAGGACAACAGACGTTTTTTTTCGCGATTTCGATGTTGGTTCCATAGTGAAAGTTGTTTAGTTTGTTGGTCTTAACCACCCCCTTAAAAGTTTTCAGTTTTTGTTTTTACTTCTGTAACATCATGTATACATAAACTGACATTTTTGAAAACAATCGGAATTACAATGACGAAGACAGGTGTTTGACGGTTTGTCGTCTCTTAATATCGAGCGTTGTTGATTGCGTTGCCTTGGCTACCTACGTCGGCTGCTGCTGTACTCCATCTACAAAAAAACCTTAAATTTGTAGCTATTTATTTTTCTATTTCGTCACTGTGTAGTTACTAGTTTTTTTTATTGTTATAATAATGTCTGTGAACTTACCCAATAGAAAATCCCACAGAGCGACATGGCCTCAGGCCAAGCTCTTCAAAAAAGATTAAAAAAAAAAAAACTTCGGGTGTTAATGAGTTTGCCAATCTCCAGTTTAAAAAGCAAATGTGCTTGACATTGTACAGTAATACATATTTTTGAATGATCTCAAGGATGTTTTTGATCAAAAACCGACATTTGAGCCACAAACTACAAAACCTAACCCGCGCCATTTGGCCGCCTAAACCGCGCGCCGAAACACGTCCGCTCGTGAATCCTCTAGCCACTCGACTCTTGAGATGATTGGATGCTAATTACATCGCAATCGAATCCTTTTCAGATATTCAATCAACGCCACATAATCTTCTTTCTTAATATGCTGTCAGTTTTTAAGAGGAATGAGGATTTCAGGGCCATTAAACTAAACACATTTCTCGTAAGTCATGCAAGTTTTCTAGTGTTGTTGCTTTATCTTTGTATGGCATATTAGCCCTAACAATTGCAACAAGTAGACAGGAAGACGTTATATCCCCGAAATCCCCTTTACACCGAAACAATCACTTAGAATTTTATCAAGGCGTGCAATAGGGATGGTAAGGACATGCCCAACTTGCACTACACCGATGTTATTATTGTAACGTTGGAATTACTGTAGGATCTCTGTGAAATGCAACGCCTATGGTTTCCAATCGTCTAAGAGCTTCAACGTCCATCTCCGGTCCTTCGGTCTCTGTATGGGTTTGTATGGGATTGGGATGCTTTGTTCAACGACCATTCTGAATCTTAGACTAAGGCACTCAAAGATATACAGGGTCCAAGTTTCTTAACTCGACCATCAAAATGAACAACTTTATCTATGGGACCAACTGAAAAAAAATCTGCGGTCCCATTATGTCGAGTTGAATTTGCAGTTTTTGTATGGAACAGTTCATTTTTGGTTTCGCGATTTCAACGTTGGTGCCATAGAGAAAGTTGTTTAGTTTGATGGTCGGATCATACCATTAAAAAACCGTCAGTCTGTTAAGTTGCGCCTATATATAATATCTACCTTAGGCAGACTATCCTATGAGGCAAGAGTAACTTCGACAAGGAGGTAGCTCGGTGCATCCAGTTGGATAAAGCAGCCTTTGGTAAACTTTATCTTAAATTTTCTTCAGCCGTACCTTACTGGGAATGAAGGACTTCAACTAGTGTCTTCAGTCGGTAATTATTCATGATGCAAAAATGTGGACACTTTTTCAGAGCATAAATTTCTTTATTGTTACCATATTATTAGCTAACTTCATAAACTAAAAATATGTAAGTAATTTCGCCGGAGAAGTTTCATAATTTTCAACTAAACTTTACGACTTTCAGTTTACTAGCTTTAAGACCGTATACTTTATAAAGCAGCTACTTTATAAAAAAATTATTTAGTATCTCAAAGACCAGTAGTTCCAGAGTTAAATATGTTTAAAGCATTTACTGTTTGTATAAAATATAACACAAGCATAAATAATATAAACTTAAGATCTATACCCTTACTTGGTGGTCAGAAACTTTGGTACAACTCCTAACAACTTTAAGCGAGCTGTGGTACCAATGTCACATAAAATATAATTGTTTTGGTATAAAATAAAGTATATTTGATTTGATTTGATTTTAATAGTGCAAGTCCGCGTTCGGTGGTCTATTGTTAATTCTGTTTTTAAATTAAAAAAGTAACTAAATATAATATTAATATGTATTTACAGTATTGTATTAAGTTAAGTTTTTTGTTGAAACAATTTTACTATGCACCTAAGTAAGTAAGAATAATATGCTAATAGTGTGAAACTTACAACTTCCGACAGGTGGTTGGTAGTTATTAGCAAAGTCTCTGACAACCCTAAAAAGGGATCAGTTCGTCAGTTTATGTAAACCTAAATATTAAAATATTACTTTAAATATTAGCATTCAAATCCCCAGTACAAAATACAAAATAGCATTAGGATATAATAATAACCGAACAAACAGGCGACAGAGGTCGTATTATTTTTTCACCCACGCACTTTCGGATATTTCGAGCAGTTTCCTTTTAACGCATTCTAAAAAGACCTCTATAGGCGCAAATAAAAACACGATAACCCTTTTGAGCGTCGCTCCTGTTGTTTCTATTATCATTGCTTGCTTTTTCGAGGGGCACGAAACTTTTTACGAAGCGAAAAAAAGAGCAAAAGCTCCGGATATGGAAGCAGTTCTCCATCTGTTTTATTAAAACTGCGATATTGATCTCAATCACTCGTTTGTTCGGCGTTGGAACTGAAGTTTTAATTGAATGATTTCGAATGCAATGCCGATTGTTTAATATGTTGACTTTGTTCAATTTATAGTCGTCATAACTTACTTGTTAGGTTCACGCCTTCCGATACGCGCTGATGATTGGTTTCGCTCCGATAAGCGATCTCCGAATCGATATTCGACGATCCGTTATCCTCTTGATGCTTTCGATGTTTCGTTTAACTCGATAACTTTCTTGTTCTTATTGTAATATCGCATTCGTGTTTTGATAAGAAAGAAATAGGCGATAAACGACAACTTAAGGTGGTTTCAGTCCATACAAAAGTTTGACGCACAATACGCGTAGACGGAATTAATAAAAGTAATATTTTATGTATGGAAAAATAGTTTAGAAAATCCAGTTGCCGCGTCACAAACATTTGCAATTTATAATATAATTACGAAGATATAAAGCTTTTAAAATTTTGTATGAAAAATTTTCGTAATTATTTTATAAATTGCAAATATTATTTGTTACGCGGCATCTAGATTTTCTAAACTATTTTTCCATATATATAATTTTACTTATATTGATACTGTCTACGCGTATTGTGCGTCAGTTTTGTATAAAATTGACCCCTCTGCAACCACCTTAAATCATTGATCGTCTTAATAAAAATTCTTAAAAATAGCTGTAGTTAGTCGTATCTGAAAGGAAAGCAGCAAAAAAATACAATCGTCGCAAAAATGGGCAAAAAATTTCAATGAAAAAGCAATGAGGCGGACTCTTAAATCAACGGAAAAAATAAGTGGTCGAGACAAAAGTAAGGCTTATTTACAACGAAATCAATCAATTACATCGGTCATCAGTGGTCACCTACAGAAATATATGGGTACTTGACATGGCGAGATGAGCTTGGGACTGACAAAAAATTCTGTCGTTGGACCGAGTAAAAACATCTCGGACAACTCGATGGTTGGACGTCGCAAAAAATCGTACTAAAGTTTGAACGGGAATGCGGTGAAAAAGTGTCCCTTTGAATGGATGCGGCATTCAGCAATTGCGGTGACATTGCGAAATTACGTTAGGTAATTTTATACCGTTTAATTTGTGTAAGAGTATCTGCGCACAATGCTATGGGAACGTAGCAGGTAATAGTAGACTCTAATTGAATTTAAGTAGGCTTGAAAAGCAGATATAAGTATTGTTATTTTACTTAGATGTTAGATGTCGATACATACACCCTGTATACGGTAGGTACTGCCGTTTTGTATGGGACAGCTGATTTTTTTTCGCGTCTCCTGAGGTAGGCTCCATAGTGAAAGTTGTTCAGTTTGATGGTCCGAGTTCACCGTTTCAGTATTTGCTAAGCTGTCACTTACACCCTTTATAATTCGTCAACAAACTGCTGGGATTTAAATTTGAATAACCAAATATAGTACAGGTAAAAGGACTATTGTATTAACGTGGCCACGTCGGCGTCGGTCAGCTTTCGCGGTTGCACGAAAAATATAAATTGTAGTGCAAAATTAGGATAAAAAACCCTAGATGTAAACGTGCCAACGACTACTCTTGGCCATGTAATGTAATGTAAAATTTTTATTTGTTTGTAAAAATTGTCTGTCTCTAAAAAAACCCTTGGAAAAACTATATGTCTAAAATGAGGCTCACACTTCTACCGTATAAAACAAATGGGGCCAACTTTCTTAGGTTGTGAGGCGTAATACAAATTATGTCTTGTGCGTGTTATAGATAGGGTTTAGAGGCCAGTGCTGCTGGTTGCAATTTTTTTTGACGCTTTCGTATAGCGTCGGCTGTCTATATCTTGACATAAATATGACTTATCCAAGCTAAAGCAGGATTTTCACAAAAAGTATTTGGGCATAAAAAATGTTTAACTACATATTATACTGTTACTGACTGTCACCCTTCTGAGCAGTGTGATAGCCCAGCCATTTTACGGAGTTTTGTTAGGCGGGGTAGGGAGTAATTATTAATTGGACTTTTAACTGTAACCGGCACCATTCAGTGACAAAAAGAACATATTTAAAAAAAATCGCTACGCAACATAGAAATCAAAATTGTGTGTCCCAGAAGGCTTTTAAATTAATAATATTAATACCAATGCACTCATCTGACTAAAATTTAACAATATACATTATTTTTGAGCAATAAAATAGGCATGTATTTTTCAAAACCATCTAAGTAGTAAAGCCATAAATTATGTGAAAAAAAAATTACCATCAAGTTTTTTAGAACGAGATAATAGCAAAATTTAAAAATTGGAACTGTTGCTGACGTGATTTTTTTTTATTTTGGTTCATTTCTAAGCTCAAATTAGCTCTTTAATATTATACCGAAAAAAAAATATCAATTATTAATTAATCCTGGCTCAAACCGAAAAATGACTGGGCTATGAGGGATAGAGCGTTCACTATATACTTTTTAAGCCAGCTGTTCTACGTGTCGAAACATGTGATTATTTAATAAAAGGAAAATCATTTTCTTACTTCTCGTCACTTACTAATGAAATCGTGTCCCGCAGCAAACAAGCGGCGATGGCATCAAAAAGCGCTTACCGCGCAGTCGTTTTTTACGTCTAATTGTAAGTTATTTGGCTCTAGGGAGTGGCATGTACGCTGGATTCTAGTGTTTACTATGTTGCTTTAGAATTAGAACTAAGTTACGATGATTGGTCAATGTATGACTGGTTTATTCTGTTGGTTTACGATTGTTTTAGAGTCCACTCGTGTGTTCAGGTTCGTATGTTTGAAGTTTTATGTGAAATGCATTTGAAATAGTAAAGTGACTTCCATTGCATAAAACCTTGCTTAGATGCATATTTGCAAGATTGTAGATTCTACAATGTACAATATTTATCGCTGATTTTAGAGTAGTCGATATAAATAAGTAGATAGATAGATAACTCATTTATTTCACCATCAGAACAATACAGGGTAAACAGTGACAGACAAAAGCAGTAGGTACGTTGACTTACTAACTCAAGCAGTCGAGTACTCAAGTAATCATGTTTCCATGCATCCTGAACGCCAGTTAGGTATATTAAATTGATATACACATGCTATGTTATCTTAGTACAAACTAAGTGGAACGCTGATTTTCCATAGACAGCTTCCGCCATCTATCGGTTATGTTTCGAAGCACTATGTGTTGAACTAGGGTTCATATCGGAGTAACAGCGCACTACACCCCACGCACTGCGCTGTAGTAGTGAGAGATTTCGTCCATATCAATCACTGTCTTGTTGGTCTAGCGGTCTAGACAACCGGCTTACGATCCGGGTAGGCCGATCGACTTTTTCAATTTATTCCATAATGTGCCGCCCCCTAGTGCTGATAAGCGGCAACGCAATTAGGACTTCCTAAAATTCAAGGCGAGTTACCTATCTATATCCAATATATATATTAATCTATGGATATACAAATATATTGCATCCATTTTCACCACAAATAAAAACATATCATCTTAACAACTCTTAACAATGCCGTGGCCAAATTCAAACTCGAAAATCACAAATTGGAACCTATAATCCTTGGAACATAAGTCACCAAGTAACGGCAAGTTAAAAAAGGACTGTGATAAACGCCAATATGAAAGAAAACTGGAAAACAAATACACCACTTTAAATTAATCCAAATGAGTGCACTCTTAAGGTAAACACGTGAGTTCTACAGAATTTATATTCTAAGCTGGAACTTCTAAAAACAAACGCATAGATCACAGCATACCCGGTGGGCGGCAAATAGCCCGTAGTGGTAAATTGTGCGTTGAAATGCGCAATATCAATGGAGTTGCAGCGTCATTACGACGACGCTCGATTGAACGCACGCGTCTCTTTGTACCAGGCTTGCATGATAGCAGGCATAGACTTAACGCAGAAACGTCTTTCGTTGCGAACGAATTCTGCCTACAGGTTTACGATATTGTGAATGACGGAGGAAGATAATAGAGATCACAGAACAATAATGTTCTATGATAGAGATAGAATAACCGCAATAGCTATATTCGACAGTAAAATTGTGTGTGCTGTAGTAATATTGTTAGAATACGACCAGGAAAATAATTCCGCTCGCCAATCTTCGTTTGCGCAGAGCAGGCCCGAGTCCCCGACAAAACCCGAAGTCATGTAATCAAAGGGTGCAAAATCGGATAGCAGCGGAAAGGGCGCGATAACAAATAAGCCAATAGCGTAAACGGATTGAAGGTGGCACATCCTGATTGGTCAATATAATTTCGCGCGCTATTAAAATTTGTCAACTGGGATGTACCTGTACATCGGTAAGACTTATAAACCTGGTATTACTGTACGTTGTCGCTGATACGTATTTTTGTTTATGATAGGTTGAAGAAGTGAGCTGACTGCATATTTGTAATATTTGTATTATACTAATACAAACCTTTTAAAATTGACATATGTAAGTGCATCAATTTTCTCTGCTGCTGCAGATCAATGGCTAAAATCAGTTCGGCATGTTTGGTGGTTAAACTGAACATCTGCACAAGCGGCATGGAGGCTGGATCTACGGAAAGTAGGATAAAAGGCGCGATAAAACGTTTATCGCGCCGCCATACCATCCGTGCTGAATACTAACCTCTATAAATTACCATTTAGCCACAATGCTACAATTATACGATTTTGGATGTAGTTTCATCAGTTTCCCAATTTGCGTTAGTTTCCTATTCTTTGACATTATTAAGTAGTATCGTATGTTTCGTTTCGCCGCCTATTTCCTGGATCCGGCATTCGTGTCGGTAAATATTAAGTTTCTGGTTCAATAGAATGGAGACAAAGGTGGGGTTTTATCGTCCAAAATATTGTTTAATGTTCATCTATTTATTTTCATAAGGTGTTAAGTGACTTTGAAAAAGCTATGTTTGTGTATGCATATTTTTGTTATAAATTGTATGTTTTTATTTGTATTATTATATTGTAAAATAAATATAAGGGGTCCAACTTAATATGCTGACGATTTTTAAGAGGATGATCAGACCATCAAACTGAATAATTTTCTCTATGTTACCAAAAAAAAGTCTGCTGTCCCATACATTAGGGCTTAGTAGGATTGCAGTATTGTATGGAACAGCAGATTTATTTTTCGCTATTAAAAAAAATGTGAGATCGAACATAAAAACCAGAGGTCACAAACCTCGCCCAACTGTCTTACAACTTGACAAACATTGCTAAACTTCGTAAAATCGAACATTCAATTAAGCTTCCTTTTATTTCCCGTCTTTGTTTAGATTTCCGTTCAGACCGACCAAAAGATCTAACAAAAAGTTCCGCCATCGCCAAAGGGCTATTCGAGCGTAAACCTAGTACAAGAGCTGTCGTAACCGAGTCTCAAAATATCCGAGGACTTTTGTTAGAGAAGACATCTTTCGACAATAGTGCAATTTCTTAACTAGCTCGCTTTTGTTCGACTAATGACCACAGGCTTCGTTTTGTCCCGGAGCCGACTGACCTAGTTAAGGCCCTCCCTTTGTACAAAGACGTCCCCCCATTTTTGTGGGGCACTTATGCAAAAACAAACATGCTCTAGTTGCCTCTAAAGCTGTTTCTTGTTTGCGGTTTCCTATGCAATTCTAGGAGATTTTGTTGTTGCATTGAAAGAGTTGTTTTTGAACGCTGCTTGCTTTTATGAAATGACTAGGTGACATTATAATTTGCTGAAAGCTAATTGTTAACTATTGGAATTTAGGGAAATTCTATATGTCTTGTCTACATCTCAAAATCAGCAATTTGATTCGATACTTGAGTGCAAGTCCAGTAGAAACTTTGGTTCAATAAATATAGAATGCAGATTTTTGCAGCTTTGGTTATTAAGAAGAATTTTTAAAATAACCAAAGATATCTTTGTAACCTCCCATGTTATCTAATCTTTTATCTTGGTCTCCAAATCCAAATACACAAAACTCATAATATTATGTGGTTTCGGTCCTTGTTTTTAATAATTATAATAACATGATTAATATTCAAAGTCTTTTTGCAAAATACTAAAAGCTTGATGTTTCTGACATTTTTATTGTATGAAATTTCATCCTGCAAGATAAAGTGGGTTCTTAAAGTTTAGTAAGTATTCTCAATACTTCTTCAGACGCTGAACCTCTTTAATCATTATTAGTTCAAAAGAAAAGTTTATTGACTACCCTATTATTATGAAAATTATTTTGCTGTCGCATAAATTTACGATCCGAATTGCTTACTGTAATTTGCTTTTAGAAAAAAAAATCTATTATTTATGGAAAAATCCTTTTTATGTAAATTTAGAAAATTTCCACTTCTTTAAATCGTATTATTTCTGGGTATGCAGTCAAAACAATTTCGCATAAAACTTCGCTGACCCAAAGATTGCATACCATGACGAACATAACCACTTAATAAAGGAGTCGGCAAGGCGTTAAATCCTAAATTTATCACCCAAAATTGTACAGTTTATTGTTAAACATTCGTTTTGTTTTCACGAGCCACGGCAGGGGGCGAGCGAATGGCAATAAGTTAAAATTAATAATCTGTCAGCGAATACGATTTTCGGCTCAGTATTTTATGATATCGTATCGTTTTGATCTTGAAACTGGATGTTTGATATCGAATACAGCAGAATTTATCTGCAATTTAGATGGGGTGTTTGTGTGTTTTGAAAGCCGAATTATAAAACCATGGCTATTTTCTTGCCCTGAATGTTAACCCACGCGAATTTGAAGCTTGTCGCTACTAATGAATTCACGGCCGTAATCCCTTTCGGGGTGGATAAAAACATTGCCACAACAACCAACCTTCTGTTCAAGAATGTCGTTGTAGCAATGTTCATACGTAGCAATGGAGATGGAATGACTTGTAAAGTGGTGAGTGGTGGCTAGCCTTTCGCCGACATAAACGCTGCATCATCATCATCATCAGAAGAGTTTTTCCATTGGTCCACATAAGTCCGAATGTATCAGCTCCAGCTTATCTGCAGTCCGTGAGCTGCTGATATGGAAAGGTTTTCTTGACTGTTTACCTTCTAAGCAGGTTGTGCAAATAAGTTCTCTCTTCGTGTCATTCTTCATCTGTCTTGTCATCATTACGCCCTCTGTGCAGTCCGGTAATCGATTTACATCTGAAAAATTTAAATGTCCCATACGTCTATGCCACAGAACAGTTTTGTTTGACATATCAGTATCGCTTAAATTAGCAGCGACTTCGGTGTGCGTATCCATTATGTATAGATTATTGTTTAGAGTGGCCGAGCAAACAAAATTTCCAGATCCATTACAAATACTACATCCACTGCTGTTGAAGTTTACTTTACATCCACTTTTGACCATAGCACTGACAGACAGTAAGTTCGCTGCAAGTTTAGGAATATATAAGACATCTCTCACCTGTATTTTGTCATTACTCTTCAAAATTAAATTGACATTTCCACTACTCTCGACGGGTAGCGGAGTTTTACTGGCAACGGTGATAGTAGGTATAGGTGAACCTTTTACATCATACATCTAATCACATCGATTGGTCATGTGCATTGATGCTCCCGAATCGATATACCACATATCATTGATCGTAGCGGAGGCTGAAAATGCTGCAATGAAACCTTTTTCATTGTTGTTATCGTTACAATCATTGTTATCATTATCCAAAGGCTTCTTCGGTGCACGGCAATACTTGCTGACATGTCCGTATTTGTTGCAATTAAAGCATCTAGGTCCTCTTGGCTTCCAAAACTGTTTATCGGGGTTTCTTCTATTTGTGTAAAATGCACTAGTCTCATTTGTACTCGGAACTTCCTGTAGGAGTTTAGTTTTTATGCTATCACCACTGATTTTTACACCTGAGCTTTCTATACCCATTATCATCAAGAAACCTTTAATCCCTTAGTCGTCCGGTACGACACCTACGGGAGGAAATGGGCTATGAAATGGAATATGGATCGTGAAAATCAAGTGCGAGTAGTTGCGTACCGAGGGTTTTCTCCGGGACGTTCAGCGCGAGACCAACTCACACTTGGCCGGTTTTTATTATTTTTTGTTATACTGTAGTTTGTTCTTAAATACACCAAGTTTGATGCTTGTATGTATTATCGCTTTTACGATGGAGCGAGAAGAAAAAACGTTGATAAAAACTAGTTCCCTTAATTTTTAACTTTTTTAACTTTTGACATTTCAGACATTTGACGGACGGACAGCGTAGGCTTATGAATAGGGTACCGTTTTCTCCCTTTGGGTACGCTACTCTAAAAAATTATCTAGTGTGCGAAATGAAATACCACGGAAACGGTCACCTGACCATAAGATGTGCTCTGCTCTGCGGGGCTTAACTTCAATGATGTCCCGTTTACCGAAGTTTCACTCAAATTACTAGCTTCCCCTGCTGTACCCTTATTATTATCCTAATTCAGTGCTCCAGTTTTATAAGATTATAAAGACTTTTAATTCAATTGTTGTGTTTTGACTTAACTTTTGCCAGCAACTTGCTAATACTTTCACTTTTAATTAGTAAGCACTTAGACTTGCCAAAAATATTATAAACAATGTTTTTTTCATCATTTTTTTTAAATAGTAATTTTAAATCAAATTCTGAAAATCGAATAGACAACCCCATTTCTATCTATGGTACCTTATACCTATGAGGCCATAGGTATATGTGGGACATGGTTTTGCATTGTTTATGTAAAGAGAAGTGTTTTCATCCTTGTATGTCAAAATTGAGCACCAGGTTTAGTGCTTAGTTCGAAATATTTTTGGTGCTCTAATTTAAGTGTTATATAAAATAAGTGCTCAATATGGAATACTTCGATTTCCATTTCTGTCTAATTACCTACAACATAAATATGAATGTATAGGTAATTTATGAATGCAATCGATATCAATGAAACTTGACCCGACCTTTACTTTCTTTACCTACAGAACAGTCAATTAATATTTAAATACCACTTAAACTACTATTCAATTCAATGACGTCATTTTAAAAGGTTACAATAATAGCATGTGCTTTATTTAGACTACTATTTTATTCTTACTTCTATTTCATATTTATTTATATTACAAATACAAATATATTAAATACTACAAATTAACCGTTATAAAATCCTACAGAATTGTGAAAATTCTTGACTTTTCGAGATTTTCCATACAGATCTTTCGCGTCGATATTTGAGTTTGTATAAAGTTGATACTAAAAATTTTGCTAAGTACTTGAAACTGAATAGGTACAGTCAGCAGCAATTAGTACTACACACTTTAGTACTACGACCTAGAACAAAAGTGTATACTACTTATTGCTGCTGACTGTTCAGTAGTTTACCTAAGCTTTTTGGTACAGGATGTAACAAATCACCCTCCCTAGTAATACTTAAGAGGGCGCTTCAGACCATCAAACTGAACAACTTCCACTATGAAGCCAATTTCGACATCGCGAAAAAAAATCTGCTGTCCCATACATTTGAGTCGAGTTGGTAAAGCAGTTCTGTATGAAACAGCTGATTATTTATTCCCAATTTCGAAGTTGGCTCCATAGTGAAAGTTGTTCAGTTTGATGGTCTGAAGCATCTCCTTAATTAGTACTAGGGTGTTTTGTTAAACCCTGCTGTATTAAATAAGTTAAATTTCAAAACCACTGGAGAAGTACTTAGTTATTATGTAGGTATATGAAAATATGGCTCAAAGTTAAACGAAGAGGAATTTATGGTATTATTCGTAGTTCTTTCATGAAAATCCGTTAACAAGCGAAAACTTTGTCTAGTGCTTTACCAAACGCCAGTAGTTTGTTGTCTAGTTATAGTGTAAACGAACATTGTTCTTTCGTTTTGACTTCGAAATAAAGGTTTTATTAACTTTACAACTTAAAGTCCTTATTTGAATAGCAAGTGTGTTTTGTTATAAGTTTGATTTCGTAGATAACTTTTGTTAGAACTCTTTTTTACTTCTTTTCTGTAAAAAAAATGGTGTAAGGTTTATCGCGAATTCTTATAGGGATTCCATCGCGGGTTTGACTCCGGCGAATGGCAAATGTTTGTATGATACGATTGGCGATGAAAATTAGTTGCCAAATTGACATCTGACTTTTGACAGTTAAAATTCTATTTGTCAAGCAATTCAATAACTAAATAAATTATTATGAATAATTCTTATCACAGAGAATTTGTCAATCCAGCATATGCTTACGACTATATTCCCCGAGGGGGTAGTCAGAGATATTCTGTAACTTCAGAACATCCACGTTTCACTAGTAGTACCGAAACCCTGTTCAGTGTGACGGGGAGTGAGCCCGTCGCCACTTTTAATAGACAGTGGGTACAAATACATGCCTCGAGATTGAAGCATGCAGGTTTCCTCACGATATTTTCCTTCACCGAAAAGCCAGTGGTGTTACAAATCGTACATACATTCCGAAAAACTCATTGGTACGAGTCGGCCTGGACGGGGATCGAACCATCGCCTCCTGCATGGCAGGCAAGGTTACTCGCCACTGGACCACCACAGCCACAGCCACTGTCAATCCCTAAGGCTTAAACATTTCGAGCGAGGTTAGAAAAGATATAATATTAATTACAATAGCATGCTATTTTCAGACTGTGTACTACATAGAACTCAGAAAAGGTCTTGAAAAGAAAAATACATACACATACATACATAATAATGCTCACGCCTATGTCTTGGAACCCGCAATGAATTAATCAAAGAAGATAGGAGGAGTAGGAAAACGAAATATATGCGCGCCTATATCTCACTAATAGGGTAGGCAGAGACAACAGATTGCCAATTGCTGCAATTCTGACACACATCTTTCGCCAAAAAAAACAACATTCTGAAACTACGTGCATAGTAAAGACCTGCCTGAAATTAAATAAATGCTCATAACAATTTCGATTATTCTGTTATTTTTTTGAAAACTCTTACTTAATGCTAAGGGAAGGCAATAGACTCCTCCAAGTTTATTTCCTTAATATTTTTAAGAGAACATATAACATAACATAAACTCACAATAGTGACGTTTACAACTTACAACTCACATCTTCACACCTTTAATTTCCTTTGTCTTCCAAGACTTATTAAATCGCTACTGAAATTAATATTCCGTACGAGTCCCTTTACTGTACCATAAAAGATAAAACATTAATAAAACAAACAGTCCTATTCGAGATGTCGATGTCCTGTAGTAAGGATGCTAGGATATGAGATTTCGGATTCGAAGATGAATATTAAAAAACATTTCTTGACCCTGCTTCTGGCGCAATCTTGTAAAAATAACGTGTATATTTCTTACAACAACTTATTTATCTGAAACTAATATGGATAGAGATGGATATTTCGCACATTTTTGTTACATTATTAGTGCGATTCAAACCCCGAATATTGTCTCAAATAATATTTTTTTCTTTTTGTGTCGAACAGTAACGTTTATTATCTAAAATATAAGAATAAGAATAAGAAGAAATGTACACAGTATCCTAAGACTTACTACTCCTAAAAGAACAAACTTTTTATTTATTTATTTATTTCCTTTTTGGAGAACTTACAGCTAAATAACAAATGTAATATCATACATGTACTTAGAAGAACTCAACAACGAGTTTCAACTAACAACTGCCATATTGAATGTTCAGTATAACTTCACGATATACATTTTTAGCAGTGTCAGGTTGTAACCACAAGACAACGCTTGCAATAATAGGTAGCTAAGACTAAAAACAGACGAAAAGCTTCATTTCGTATTCAGTGTCGGCCGTAACCAAAGAATATTTCGGTATAGAAAAAGAAATCGAAATACAATTTATTTGCTTTGAAAACAGGTATACATAAAAAGGAGGTAAAATATAAAAACACTAGCGTTAACCCGCGACTTTATCTGCACAAACTATATACCAGACTTTAAGTCATATAATAAGCTATCAAACAAAAAAGTTTCATCAAAATCGGTCAAGTAGTTTTTGCGTGATGCTCGTTCAAACAAACAAACACACAAACAGACAGACAAAAAATCCAAAAATTGGTGATATGGAATCAGGCCTAAAAACCATATCGTAACTTATTTTGTTAATATCTTCAATGTAGAGACAAACTTCCTGTTACAGTTTTATAATAATAGTTTAGATAAGCTTCTTCTGTCCAGCTGCAGCAACAGCATGCAAATGTGTAAGAACTTAAAACTAAACCTATAAGAATCAGAAATCAGTAACATCTCTCAACGCAAGGATCAAAATTACGTAATTTTTCTTGCAGTATGAATTTGCTGTATCCGAGGAAAGAATTCATTTCGAACCTTAAAATGAATGTGCTAAGATGAACCCAGCCGATAAGAAAGCATTTTAAATCTAGCGACTCCCTTCTTAGAACATTGTGAGCAGTGTGAATGCATTTTTTGTACGCATTCAGATAAAACACCAGGCGTGAGAATATTTGTGTTAATTTAAGGAAAAAATACGATTAGCAATTCAATCTGTGGACTTCGAGCATTTGTTTTGATAACATCAGCTGTTGGGCTGAATTTTAATTCTTGTGAAATTCTAGTAAAATTACTTCCGAGAAACCAGCTTATTTAAAAAAATGGTAGGCTGTATCAGGGAATTCAGGGATGCAGCCGCAGTGGAGTGAATCGTCTTGTACTGAGTAATGGGTTCTATCCTCTAAATAAGAGTAGTAAAATAATGCCGGTAAGTGTTGTACACACGGCGACACATCAAGCTATACAAAACCAAAATAAGCTGGCCGCGCGTAGGACGCGTATTTATTTATTTCCTTTATTACACAAAGATAGTTTTAACATTTTCTTCACATCCTTAAACCTAACAGAATTATGTGGATGTTGCACAATCCTCTTATTTGCATAATGTAAGTATAACGTCACGTCACGCGACCAGCTTATATTGGTTTTGTATAGCTTGATGTGTCGCCGTGTGTACTTCCAAAGAACCTAATAAGCGATCTTGTCATTAAATACAGGGTAAATTTTATATCACTGCGGATAACTTCAGCATGTATTCTACTCATCAAATTGAACAACTTTCACGATGGAGCCAACTTCGAAATCGCGAAAAAAAAATCAGCTGTCCAATACAAAACAACAGTACCTATTTGAATCAAATGTATGGGATAGCTGATTTTTTTTCGCGATTTCCAAGTTGACTCCATAGTGAAAGTTGTTCAGTTTGCAGAGTATAATACATGCTGAAGTTATCCGCATTCATATAAAATTTACCCTGTATTTCGTCACATTTTGGTTTTTGCAAGTGACCGAACTGAAAGGCGTTTCACGTCAAAATAAAATAAATACTAAAAGTACGACACAGATTAAAAATTTATAGTTAAAAACACCGCTAACATTTTTCGGTTCTCATCACAACAGATGTCCCAGTGTATTGTAAAAAACATATCGATTTTCGTTTCCGGATCAGAAGAAAAAATTTATTCCGGATTTTGGCCAACAACAAAAAAGAGTATCCCGTCAAAATGTTAAAAAGCAAGATGATAATATTCATGATTATTTATTTACTACTCATCATCATCATCAGCCTATAAACGTCCCACTGCAGGGCACAGGCCTACCCTCAGGGAGGGTGTATGGGCATTAGTCCACCCCGCGTGCCCCATGGGGATTGGTGGACTCCACATACAGATCAGAATTTCTTCTTCAGTGTATGCAGGTTTCCTCACGATGTTTTCCTTCACCATTTGAAAGCAGTCGGTATTACGTACATAAGTTAGAAAAACTCATTGGTACATGGCATGTTTTTCGTGCGGATTCGAACCCGGACCCCCATAATTGGGTGTCCATACCTCTCCGCAACGTGCCACAGACGCTCTCTATATTTATTACGGTTTTACGTTATTTATCGCGAATAAGAATATGGTTTAAAACCAAACACAACGTCGGGACATTGAAAATGTTCAGAAACCTAACCATGAAGGAAGTAGGCGTTTTAACCTCGACATAGATCGTCAGTCTGATATGCACGGGGGTAATAATTAAAACCTCTGACATTGCAATAAAACAGGGACCTACTTTTAGAAAGGAATTCTTTGCGTTCCGAAATTCAAGACCTAAATATTTTAACACGGGAGAGCTTTGATATTTTTATGCAGAAGTTTTGAAGTACACTATTGATATTAAAATCATAATTGAGATTAAGATTTTAGACGTGTATTATAGTATTGTACGAGCGTTAGGTGCATTGATTGTTTTGGTTCAATGGCTATGTTATTGGATTTAGGAAATTGAAGCCACAGTTCAGTTCCTGTGATAGATTATAGTAGACTAGGCTAATAATATACTACTGCATAGATGTTTGGATAAATATAGAAAATACAATTAATATTATAGAATGTAACAATGAAAGTAGGCCATTTATTATTCTTGCCTAATTTAATATGATACAAAGGGCCTGAAAATTTATTCAAAACAATATCAGTACAATACCAAATTCATTCTACGAAACGAACGAACCTTTCGCTATCTCAACTGCGGTCAGACGATATTCCATTGTTTTCTCGTAACGTATGGGGTACCTTAATATTGCCCACTCTATTATGAACGGAACATATTCTACACAAAGGTATTGAGAAAGAAGCCGCGGTCCTTAAAAGGACGGGACACAACCTTTTGATTCGTTCCATTAATGCGGTGAGATCTAATTTGTTATTAAATGGGTCATTATGCCCTTATTTCGATTCCAACTGAGGGTGGCCTTTGGAATCCAATGAATTTTAACTTTTGTTATTGGAAACTTATTTTGAATGTTTAAAAAGGGGATGAATGCTTCCGTTCCTTTGTGACCGTTGACATTTTTATGTGAACCTATTTTTCCAATTGATTCTAACATTTTTAACATTCAACAAATTTTTTGAACCATGAACATAAAAAAGAAAGGATGCAGATTGCGTAGTAGCAGGAATTGACACAAAAATTCCAATTTATTTTAAATCTAGAACATGGTGATTTAATTAATATAGTAGAGTATTTCAAACATAATTATTAATGTAGGACTTTAAAATACAATATGCAAAATAAAAGTATAAAACATCAGAAAATTTTAGTACCTACAAGTTCAATTCATAGCCAGCAACATGAAATAAAAATAATAACCTTACTTCTCGAAAGCCTACAAATGCAGCATCAATAATATTCTTATGATCGAATTCGAGTGCATACAATTGTGAATTAGATTAGCAATACCTATAAAATTTTGATATGAAATAGAACGCACATTTCGTCTTCCATACTTAAGTGTTGTTATTGGTATGGTAAAAAAAAAGTACTGAATGCTGAGCTGAGAAATGATAATTTTTTTGCTACTCATTTTTGATACGCCAAGATTAATGTTTAATATTAATTGTTAAATCCAATGTCAGTTAACTAATTTTTACTTTGAAAGATAAGACAGGATACATTTTAATGTGTGGTATAGTAGATAGTCAAACAGAAGAAATATTGATACGGGCTATAATATAATATTTTGTATTTTGTGATTGCTGACATGATAAACTAAGGTTTGATCAACCCTAAATCCAAAATTTAAGTAAACTGGATATTATTGATATGCATTAATTGGAAACTCTGTCACATATAGAAACAAGTTTGAAAATAAATCACGGATAAATAATATTAAAGTAGAAATAAAATAAATAAAACGGTAAGAGTTTTTTTTTAAAGCAAAGAATATTAGGATGAGCTGTATAGATATTTAACTTTGAAGAAACCGTTTTTAATTCAGAAGGTAACCAATCTTTGGTCCCTATGCTCTAGAGTCGCCACACAAACGTTATCGCGGCCGCATCGTACGGAGATTAAGGTTGTAGCGGGAGGCGAATGCATCGTCATGCCTCCGTGCGCATGGTGCAATTTGGAAACTGATCTTCGGGATGATTGTAGAAACCAAAAAATATTACATTGTAACCTATTGTAATTAAAAGAAAATGTTCAATTTCAATGGTTCAACCTTGTGATAAAAATATGATTTCAACACTGGTTTTAATTATATGTGTATAAATGACACGAAAGGCCACTGAGATCGCTTCCTTTAGAGTAAACTTTTACAAAAAACGTAAAATTCTTTGTATCCAAATTCAAACCTGCAATTCGTCTCATAATCATCATCATATCAGCCAATAAACGTCCAGTGCTGGACATAGGCCTCCCCCAAAGATCGCCACAACGATCGGTCCCGCAACGCCCTCATCCAACGGGTTCCCGCCACCTTCAATCGGTCGTCGGTCCACCTCGTGGCTCACTGCTTACCCAAGCCGCGCTTTCCGGTGCGCGGTACCCACTCGATAAATTCTCGGCCCCATAAACCATCGATTCTGCGAGCAATGTGCCTTGTCCAAGGCCAATTTAGTTTAGCAATTCTTTGGGGTATGTCAGCTACTCTAGTTCTTCTGGGGATCTCTTTATTTCTGATTCGATCTCGCAGATAAACTTTGAGCGTAGACTCCAATGACTTTTGGTTGACTTTCAGCCATTTTATGAGGCCTTTTCAATTCATCTACCTAATTAATATTTAATAGTTTTGGTATCATCTTCATACTTAATATACCTACAATCATGTTTAGCCAACCACTATAAGTAACCCACAAGTAACAAAGATTATCATAATGTATAACGCTTTCCGCTTGATTCCTTGACTGAGACCAAGTTCATAAGATGCTCTAAGCCTCGGGGAATGGACAAAATAAAAATGAGCAGGCTTATCGGAATAGATTACTTTTTTCGAAATGTCCTTAAGGGGAGTAAAGGCCACGAGGGATTACACTTTTTACTAAATCGTTAAACTCGGACAGGTTCGTAAAACATTTTTCTAGTTTCAGCAACATTAGAAATAGGGGAAATCTTGCTCAATGAAAGGTTGATTGCGTGGTTTTCTTTTAGAAGCCATAACAGAATTCTAACAGCAATTTTTCAACGTTAACAAATTGGTTTATTTTTTTCCTTATGTTATTTTTTCTTCAAGAGCACGTACCACGGCCTTTGCGTGTGGGCGAGTAAAACATAATAACCGCCTATTTTACAAATGCCTTCAACATTGCCTACCGCACACCATGAGCAGTCACATTTTGAAGTATCAACTTAAAATGCTGTAGTTATTTTTAATACCGCTCGCGTTTGGGTGCCCATTGTTTTCGTTGGGACATATTTATTCTTGTGGCGACAGCTTATTTACATTTGGAGTATTGTTTTAACTACTTTAGTTATTTCAAGGTAGGCTTTAGGTATATTTTAAGCTCTTTTTCACACATTCGGTAATTATTTTTTGTCTAAGAATGTACATAAGTATTTAATCATCATCATCATCACTGCTGGACATAGGCCTCCTCCAAGGATCGCCATAACGACCGGTCCTGCGCTGCCCTCATCCAACGGGTTCCCGCCGCCTTCACCAGGTCGTCGGTCCACCGTGTGGGGGGCCTTACCTACGCTGAATGGTTGTATTAATAAAGTATTTAATATAATGTAAATTATTAAGTAATAAGTAGTTACCCGTTCATTTTAATACATTATACTTTGTGAATTTTGTTTAAAACCTTTAGAAAGTGCAAACTACAAATTATCAAAAAATATTTTTTTTACTTCTTTCCTACCCTACATGCGTCTAATAGCTTGTCTGGAAATTATTTGCTCGTCACAATAACTGTTTTTGTCACAAAAAAAAGTGATAACTCCAAATTAACAAAAAGTCTATCATATGATACAAAACACTTTTTGTCGCACCATATGTTATGATAGCTTCATTTGTTATACCCGCCTTTATACAGTTTTAACTCATTACGTTTCGCGACGGGAGACCGTAGTCGGGTTTGTCTATTACATCCCAACAAAGGACTCCACTAAATTGTTTTAATAGACCCGTAGAATTTGAAAGTCATTACGCATTGTCATCGAAACCTATCTCTCTGTATAACACCTGGTTTTGAATTAGATTCAAATCACGAGTGTTTTAATTATAAAACACATGTGTTCTAAAACCTGATTACATTAATGAATCGTCCTACACTCTTCATATTCTATTGATAGAGATAATATCATAGATATTGGTGATTGTATCTATTGATGATACTACAAATACCAATTGGGTGGGCAGTGCTTACCTGCAAGCAAAAATCAGACTTAATGGAACCGTGTACCTAGAAAAGTCTAAATAGACTAAGATCTTTGATTGATAGTTGCAAGGAAATATCGTCTAGGCAGAAGGAAACTCCAACGGCATAGAATAGGCTACAAGTATGGCAAATCAACTAGCTGAAACTATATTCTACCTGATGTCAAGACCTGCTCCACATGCAAGACCACCTGCGCGACGGAGGTTTTTCTTTTCAATAACAAACCAATGAATGGTTGTTGTGGCTGCTAGCTGGGCCAATTAGATTATCTATGGGATCAACAAGAATCCGGAAAACTACAGACTCTACTGCATTAAACATTATCAGCTAATCGATGCGCGTAGTATGAAGAAGTAAGATGTATTTTTTTGCATTTTTAGTACTAACAATCCAGTTCGATCTGTGGAATCTATACTGTACTATAGGGTCTGTAGGTATATTGCACCTACGCCACCATAATTGAAATGGATTAATCGAAGGTCTTGACCAACGCTTTTCGTCCTATTCGTGATTCACACAATATGGATTCCGCACAACTGCCATTGAACACAGAATGTGTTCAATCCACACAGTCTTCAATTTTACACAAACGCGTTTCTTCCTACTCGCGATTCTACACAATATTAATTACATGCCTTTTACCACATTCGCTATTCCATACTCAGTTAACCCATACAACCAAATCCGGTCGCGGTGGCTGAAATTCTGGTCATTGAGATGACTTATTAGCTTATTACTACTCGTTGCAGCTGTGTGCGGTTTAGACTAAAAAAGTTGTATTAGTGTTCACATTATGCGTCTAAATGTGTCCGACAAAACTACAAATCTTCATACTAGGCCTAATAGTAAGCCTTTAGTACGTACTCGTTGAAAATGGATGGTAAGGTCATTATTTTGAAAAGAAGTACACATACTAATCGTCATCATCTCACCCTTACAGACGTGACATAAGCCTACCCCAAGGATCACCATAACAACCGGTCGTGCTAACCTCAACCAACGGATTTCCTCCACCTTTAGTCATCGGTCCACCTTATGGAGGGAAAAGAAGTATACACAGGGAATAGTTTAAATAAATGCTGTCTTCTAAAGACAAGGTATAAAAAATATACTCTTTTAGTTAGGGAAAAAATGTGGAACATACTCGCATGTGTCAAAATAATCGATAAATTAATTTTAATTGGGTCTCATTGATTGGTTGAATAAACGTTTCAGATTCGCTTTGATACATTTCAGTCCTATAAAATTGGACCAGAAAAACCGGTGAGTTGAATGATTCCGATATAATTGGTTTGTTATTTTTAGGGTTGCGTACCCAAAAGTTACCAACGGGACTCTATTTATAAGCCTACGATCTTCGTCCGTCTGTCCTACCTATGTCTTTCGAATAAATAAAATAAAAAAAATAAAAAAATAAAAGAAATAAAAAAGTTATAAAATTTTATATAGTTTATATAAATTTAATACACTTTAATATAGTTAAAATTAAAAGAAAAAAAAGGAAAAAAAAATTGGTTTACATTTTTGTTTTTGCTCTATCGTAAAAAAGGTAACAAATACCAGCGTCGAACTTGACGTGATTATAGAACTCTAAGGTAAAACAACAAACAAAAACCGGTCAAGTGTGTGTCGGGCTTGCGCTAAAGATCCCAGAGAAAATACAATATTTTGTTAATATTGTATGTTGAACCCTCAAAATGCGCGAGTCCGACTCACACTTGGCCGGTTTTTTTACTGACCCTTGAATCTCTATATGCGAAGAAATGTCCACTAATTATGTGGAAAGTGGATCAATGAGTCAATTATCAATATGGTTATGGCGTTATAAATACTCTGGTCGACATAAAATAACTGTTGATTCTTGTTTTTACTGTCACTCAAACTCGACCGTTATATCTCATTATCAGTAATATTAGTGATTTTATATCAGATCAAGAAATACCGAAATGTTAAATATAAATTGTGTGTAATATACTAACATCGATCTTCTTATCGTGTGAACAGAGCCCTGGTGTCAGAGTTTTTTCAGACCGCCTTACGGCCTCTGACGTGGTTTTTATGTAACGACTACTAACACCAGAGATAGTAGCCGGGACCAACGGCTTAACGTGCCATCCGAAGCACGAAATTATCTTTCTTTTCAGACAATCGGGTAATTCAGCCTGCAATGTCCTAACCAACTGGGGAAAAACGCACAAAGTGACATATCACTAGGTGTCCCCCGTGACAATCGAACCGTGTCGAGAGCCAATTCTCTTAACCATTAGACCGCGGAGGCAGTCTAACATCGATGTGAAAGGCTTATTCATTCAATATCATATCAGCCGATAGACGACAAACATAGCCCCAAGGATTGCAACAACGACCGGTCCTGCGCTGCCCTCATCCAACGCGGTCCTGCGCTGCCCTCATCCAATACATCCCTGCCGCCTGTACCCGGTCGTCCGTCAGGTGGGCCTACCCGCACGCTGCGCTTTCTGGTAAGCGGTCGCCACTCGAGAACTCTTCGCTCCCATCGGCCATCGGCATCGGTTCTGCGAGAAATATGCCCCGCCCATTGCCACTTTAGTTTAGCAATTCTTTAGGCTATGTCGGTTCCCCTGTATTTTTGTGAAGTAAGTCAGAGTGATTGCTAGGGCATGGAGGTCAGTAGATAGACCAACAGGTCAGACGACAGTGTTTTGGTGACGGGTCTGCAAAGGATCAGATTAGCACCGGACATAACAAATGGTGCAATAATAAATAAACCTAATAGCCTATCAATACAGGGTGAAATTGATATCAGTAGCATCCTTTTAAACTAAGAGTCTACCCATCAAACGGAACAACTTTCACTATGGGAGCAAACCGATCGGAGCAAAAAAAAATCTGCTGCTGCATACATTTGAGTCGAGTAGGCATTGCAGTTTAGTATGGAACAGCTGATTATTTTTTTGCTCCGATCGGTTTGCTCTCATAGTGAAAGTTGTTCAGTTTGTTGGGTAGACTCTTAGTTTAAAAGGATGCTAATGATATCAATTTCACCCTGTAAATGGATGGTTTGATTCGATTGATTGATTAGTAAATTGAAGTTAAATTCTTTCAGCATTTTTAAATTATTCTATTTCTCTATTTATATACCCTTCTAAATATGAACTGATAACTTGCTGTACAGGTGCCTAATTGCGCCTAGTTAAAACATCGAAGTTCTATTCTTATCCAATTTCAGTTCTAATCACATTGCAATCCAATTACTATTCAACTGTGCTGAATTCCGCATCGCGCTAAACTCTATGTAACTGGCAGCCAGTAACGTCTGAGCAATCTGTCAAAACGGCTCTAACGGCTGTACCGGGATTAGCGCAATACCAAATGTGTCAAAAGTTATGGTTCGTACGTAGTCCCATAACGGTTCAATCACCAAATATTTACCGCGATTGCAGCCCAGGACAAATAACGAAATAGCGAAAAAAAAAATCGAAACACCGAACATACATGACACAAATGTATGGGACATAGACCCATGCATTTGGGACCTTTGGGTTTGATTATCCCCTTAAAATACCGTCAGCATATTAAGAAGGACCCTGTATAAATTATTATTGTTGAATTTTAGTTTACGTACTGACCCCTTAGGTCTCTCAACTACAACATCTTTTTATGTGCCCTTAAACTTAGTTCGTTAGTTCCCGCTCAGTTTATCCACACTTGTGGTTCCAAAAGTAGCACATCTAGTAGGTAGTAGCTATTAAAACAACCTAACCTAAAAACATTGTTAAGAAAGGTACATTAAAACCCTACGGTTCTTTCCCAACATTTATTCCTATTCAAAGCTGCGACTTTCACACAAATTTATCAAATTAAGTATTATTTAGTGGCTGAGGCTATCACTTTACTAACCGCTGTCCCTAATCACATCGTCGGTTTCATTTTCTACTCGGTAATTTGTTACTAAGGCTCTGTGCTGCCAAGTTAGGCAATTTATCGCTATTTAGGCTACGTCAAGAAGTCTATCGGCTACCAAATAATTCCTTTAGTTTAGGCTTTCTCGAAAATTAAAATAGGCAGTTTTAGGTAATATTGACGGAAACTAAAAATCGGGAATATTATTACTTATTTCATTGATATGGTTTTTTAACGCAGTTTGTATAAACTGTACATTATAACACACCATGTACCACATTAACACATAATGTATGTGTATGTTATATGGTAGAGCTATTTTTTAGTTGTTTTTTTTTTGGTATTGCAATCTGTACAAACTGCAATACCGAAAAAAAACTTTTTGGTCACGAGCAGCCAATATAGCATTTATTTTGGCTAAGTTGCTACTATTAGGCTACTTTAGGCCATATTACACGGAAAAAAAGGCTACTTGACCCGAGACTTTTGGCGATTCAGACTGGCTGCGACTTGGCAACACTGTAAGGCTTTTCCAATGCATTGCGCTACCGTTGAAAGGTCGTTGACTTTTAAGTTATTATCTACGCCTTTTGTTTTTTGTGTGCAATTTATAAAATATCTTCTAATGTAAAAGATAAATTATGTAGGTACTATTTTAAATATTGTTCTCTTAAAAAAGGTAGTTTTAATGACGTTTAATTAGTTTAAATATAAACATTGAAAGAACATTGTTAGAAATACAGTTTTTGTTTACGTTGTTAGACTTTGTTTTTAATAACAGTGAAAAATAATAAACGTAAAATGGACCTAAAATTAAAACACTAAAAAATTTATCTCATCACTGAATTAACTCTGAGTAAATCAAACAAACGCAACTATCTCGAAGTTCAAAATTTATAATGATACACTATTAAACTCATAAGTAGGTAAGTAAGGGTGGATTCAAAAATATCTCGCACTAAAAAGCACTCGCTTAAACGGATTTATTGGAGCCCGATTGCGCTAAGTTAAAACATCGAAGTTCTATTCTTATCCAATTTCATATCTAATCGCATTGCGATCCAATTACTATTCAACTGTGCTGTATTCCGTATCGTGCTAAACTCTATGTAACTGACAGCCAATAACGTCTGAGCGATCTGTCAAAACGGCTGTTAAGAGCAGTACCGCGATTAGCGCAATATCAAATATGTAAAAAGTTATTGTTCGTACATAGTCCAATTACAGTTCAATCACCGAATATTTACCGCCATTGCAGCCCTGTATCTACACTGCTCAAACTTATGACAGTAACAGCATCATCTTTAAAAAAGTTTTAATCCTAAATACTCTTCAGTGCAAGCAACCCTGACAAAACACAAGTACCTACAAAAATACTATGAACATTACAACCACTGTCTGCGCAAAGACTTAGAGTAAGCTTACTGTTTCCTTTACGTGAAACCAGTGGACGGCGAAATTGCCTCAAGACAGGTAAGCCGCTTTCTTTGATAGACTTTGTACTACTGACAGAAAGATAGAGGTCAGGATTTGAGCAAATTCTTGTATAGATTTGTTTGGGAAATTTCCTTTGATATGTTTGTAGAGGACAAAATATATTGGCCCGTCTGGTTTACGAATCGTGTATCGGCGAAATAGGTTTCATTTTTGTCAAAGATTGTATGATATTCTCTAGCAGATAATTGTGTATCAAATGTGTGAATGTACTAAATATACTGTTATACAATTTTTTGTTTTTTGTTTTGTGTAACCAACATCCATCAGCTTTCAGTAATTTGCTTTTCATTCACGACTTTTCAGAATAGTAGGCGTAGTAGTAGTAGCGAATCCCATAAAATAGGTCAAAAAGCTATACAGGGTGTTAAAATTAAATGCGACACTTACTTAAAGGGGTGCTTCAGACCATCAAACTGAACAACTTTTGCTATGGGACCAATATCGAAATCGCGAAAACAAATCTGCCGTCCCGTACATTTAAGTCGAGTTATATTTGCAGTTTAGTATGGAACAGCAGACTTATATGTGGTATTATTATGAACAATGACTTTTTATATGGAAAGTCATTGATTGTGAATAAAAATGTTTGAATTTTGATATTATGCTAAAAAACTCATGCTTGAAATGCTAAGCACAATGCAAGTGTAGGCATTTCAAATAAAGGAGTATTTCGTAACTAATCGCATTTTCACACCATTTAACAACCACAGTTGTTTCAACAAAGATCCAAATCTATTAGAAGATATGTAGCAATGAAACTAAAACCGTTTTGAATCGTGAAACTGAATTGCGCAAACAAATACCTTAAAAGGATTAGCAAATAAAATCGGGAGTTAAATGGACCAAGACTAGTAATAGCGCCTACGCGAGTTAGAATATAGAAGGCTCAGACCAAATCGGAAAAGGAACATAGCCAACTATTCTGACGTGAGAAAAACAAACAAGAACCCATTGGGAACTGAACGAACAATTGCAAATGAAAACACTATTGGCTTTCCAGTTTGTGATGGAAAAAGATATCCAAGCCATGTTAGATTAATAAATAATATCAGCAGCTACCCATTTTGATTAAAACAGAAAACCTATTCTTCAGAAAGGTCATTGAAAAGAAATACACTGATCTGCAAAACTAAGTACTACACTTTTAATGTTTCATTTTTTTCTGAACTACAGAAATTAGAGATTTAAAATAAAAAACGTTTTATAGCAAATTTTATCAGCTTTCTTTGTAACTATTCTTTGTTAATTAAACTCTTTTTCGAGTCCTTTTCATTTCAAAAATATATTTTGTGTACTGAAAAAGTTATTGCAATCTTAAAAGTGTGATACTTAGTTTTGCAGGCCAGTGTATAAAGATGCGTTCGAATTCCCATTTCATGTAAATTTAATACGTTACATATCTTAGGGGGTACTTCAGAAAATCAAACTGAACAATTTTTACTATAGATTCAAAATCGAAATAACGAAAAAAAAACATATATTTCGGATCGAGTAGCCATTGTCGTTTTCTATGGAATCGATTTTTTTTTGCGATTTCCATGTTGGCTCCATAGTCGAAGTTGATCAGTATGATGGTTTGAAAAACCCTTTTTAATATAATGCCTCGTTCAATATCGTACGCATTAAGTACTTACTTATCTTATCTTGTTGTGGGGGCTGGCAAGCCAGCAACACTTCGACCCAGTGGGATCTTTTGTGTTAGCCCCAATACTTTTTGTTTACTTCACCCTTCAGATACATGGTCAATATAGGAGGCAATACCATTGAGGGGCAGAAACCTAAGATCTCCCGGTTTTGGGTATCCATCTCCGAGGAGGCACATGCGTTTTGCCGCCAGGAAATCACAGTCACAAAGAACATGCTCCATAGTCTCCTCATCCTCTCCGCATGTACCTACAGTACCTACTTGGTATTGTGTCAAGAAGATTCCTAAGAACCAATTAATGTCATCACTGGCATCTTGTACAAAGTAGGAGCAAAATGAACAAACTTACCAATGCCGTCACAATAGAGAAGGCGGAGGCGTTTTAATTACATTTATAGAACTGTTACGGGATATAAATCGACGATACGTAAATTTTCCTGTTCTAGAAGTTGACGCCTTAACGGATAGAGTAATAGAAGTGTGCTCAAATATTCATTGGTACCAAAATAATTTTAAGCTGTTTCTGAACATAATTACGATGAATTACGAAGATAATTAAGACATTTAATAACCAATTTGTGATGTCGGTTTTTCTTCAATTAATATACTTTATCAACATATCCAATTAATATTGATGTATAAAACTTTTGTTAAAATACAACTAAGAAGTTTTTTAAATGTTAATTAAACTATTAGTACACTAATAGCTTATATGAAGACCTAAACTAAAGGGTCAAGAACACACCTTTTTTTCACACTAGGTGACATTTTCACTAACATAATTAACTTAACCAGTTTTTATAGATCATTCCAGAAGCTAGAGAACGGAGTTTTTTAGCATCTAGCTACCGTATTATAGTATTAAAACCATAGAATATTAATTTGTTTTAAGTTGAAACAAAATATTAAAAAAAATATTTAACAATATACCTACATACAAAATGTTCTAGACTTACACTTTACATACACAAGTAGTACCTACCCTACATTACTCGTACATTGCAAAGAGTTTAAAAATTTTATCAGATTTCCTGTGGTCCCCAGACGAAGCAAGCTTGGATCTTGGAGGCCGCCGCGCTGGTTTAATGATATCAAAATTATTATTTTAATTATTAACTGTTAACCTGTATTGTCTCGGTAAATATTATTAAAACAATTGTAATGCATTAACTTGTTTTTCTATAGCCTTTATCATCTCCCTGCTGGGCAAGGGTCTCTCTTAGGGAGAATATCAAATCGTATATGCTCTCGACTATAATAATTATTCCCCGTAGGAAGAAATCTACCACCTCCAAACTACGCTATACGTTTACCTAATCCAGACTTGTAATACGAATGCAACAATGACTGAGATTCTTTATTTCACTTGTCAACTACAAATCTTTCGGTCCCACCCATGTCTGCCATGTGTCGAATACTTAGATGTTACACAGTTAAATATACAATTACTTACGATTTCTTGTTGTCTACTCGATAAGCGCAAAGCGTATTTTGTATGGTGTAGTGTTTAGCTATTTAAATAAATGGACTTATTTATAAATATGTACTACAATAAGTAATAACATTAGTAAACAATGTTGGATGTTGTGTTGAAAATGAATGTATGCATTGTAGGTGGCGGGGGCAACACTCGCCGTTATAACCAATCTACCCCTTGTACGGAGCGGACGTTACATCCACCAAGCAAGTGCTGTGTGTACCTAACTATTGAAATATTGTGTTATCATTTGACCTGACAAGAAGTAGGGGATCCATTTTCTCAGAATTTGAATTTTGCCTACACTAGGAATTTCGTATGTTATTTTCGTGCGCTGAGTTTATAGAGTCCAAGCCATTTTGTTTAAATAAATTTATATCTCTATCTGCTTATATATATAAACATAGATTAAAGGGAAGGCCTTTGCCCAGTAAAGAGATGACCTACGTCGTAGGTCAGCAACAAATGGGCCGCAGTGCGCACGACTCGCCCGGCGAGTCAGAATTGTATTGCATTCCACAGTGTTAGCACTGCGCGAAGATCATTCAATTCAATTCAAATATACTTTATTTTACACCAAAACATAAACAGTAAAATACAGAAATAAAAATACAAGAGGCACAAAAAAGGCGGTCTTATCATTGTTTGAGTTTAGCAGCGAAAGTGTTAAGTGCGTACACAAAAGCCCAGCGATGGTCGCAGTGGCACAGAAGAAAGTCTATCGAGGATCCCAACCCCAAAATAATAATCATCGCTTTTATCTTAAAACTTGCTCCACCCAAAAACAACGTTGGTATGACGTTGCTTACCTATAAATAGCCAATCGATAAAACAATACGATCCAATCGACTGAGAACAATAAAGTTATATATACACAAGTAGGTAGGATGTGTGATTAGATTGAACGTGTATATTGTGTTAGTAAATAGGTTTCGGTAGTCCAATGGTATTTGTCTGAGTAATTGAACAATTATGACGATTAGTTACAAATACATGAGAAATACACTACTAATAATACATTATTATGCACCTACCATATGTTTTGTAATTGCTAAATATAAAATTTTATAAATATTAGAAAATAAACTGAACATCTTTCACTTGGGGCCAACATTGAAACCGCAAAAAAAAACAATTGTGCCATATAATTTGGATCGAGTTTTGACCTTATACAGGTTGTTACAGACCAACAAACTGAACTTCTTTCACTATGGGACCAACATCGAAATCGCGTAAAAAACTCTATTATCCCATACATTTAGCTCGACTAGATCTGTAGTTTAGTATGGAGCATCAAAAACGCAGCGCTTCATGGTGATTATGGCAAATCTCCTCATTTTGGGTAAGCCCTATGTCCAGCAGTGCTGATATGATCATGATAATGATGGAACATCCGATTTTTTTTCGTGATTTCGATATTGGTCCCATAGCGAAAGTTGTTCAGTTTGATGGTCCACAGCTGAAATGTTTATTTGTATTTTTGTAACACCTGTATATTTTTGGTTTCAATAAATAGCGTTCTCAACGGAAATCTCAAAAAAATCTAAAAATCAATGCAAAACAACAGTATTTTCAAATAATAAAAAAACTGTAACTTTCTATACTAGTAAATCACCTGTGCTCTTATTACTATGTTTCGTTGTACACAGTTCATTATTATGTTATTAGTATTTTTTTCCTTAGCTTATTTCATCCCACTGCTGGGCAAAGGCCTCCCCCTTTAACCTCCATGCATTCCTGTCCTGAGCCAGTTGTCGTCGAAGGCATCCAGATCTCTCCATTTCTTTCGGGGTCGACCCTGACGCCGACGTCCATTCTCCGGGATCCAAGCTTGGTAGATCCATATTTGTATCTATGTGTTATGTTTTCTCAATATGTTTTATACTATTGCCCTATTCAAAGTCAAAGACGCAAAATATCTTGTATAAATACATGAGAGAAACCAATTAAAAAATGTCATCCCCCTATCATGTCAAAGCTTACGACACAAACAGTTTTTCTTAGCTCTATCACCCTTCAACTGTCAGTCTCCTTGATATTTTTAATGCTTCAAAATATAATATTTCACATGAGAACCGGTCGTCTAAATAATTTAAGAGTGGAGACAGATTTTTAATTACGACATAGATTTATGGTAAAATTAATTTATGGTTTCTTTGTCTGTGCAATAAAAACTAATAATGTTAAGCGAATGTTAAAGTTTATGGTTAAACGTTAGGTCATATTTTACAGATTGCTATCTTTTTGTAAGGTTGCCAGCCATAATACAGATTAAGGATTCAGTATTTGGAAATAGGGAGAGCTTTTGATGCAGGTACTTATGTGTTGTTTCTTCTTATTACTCTTGTTCTTCTTAAAAAAGAAAAAAGTGGTGCATAGAATATATCTATAGCTGCTCTACGTCATTTCAACATTTTGTTCTACTCTTCTTGTCTCTGCTTTGGTGGAAATAACACTAATAAGTTAAAGTTCCTCTTAAGATACGTTATTAGTCGATGCTTTGCCGAGATTTAATATCTCATTTAATACTGTACAATGTACAACGACGGTACTTAAACTTCAAAAGATACTACTTAGCTTTCGAAACAAAACGTAATACCATTTAAATCTATAGAACAGCATGTATTTAAGAATCATTAAAACGAAACTAGATCACATAAGTGTAGGTATACTTATTTTCTAAAGAACTTGCTAATAGTGATGTTATTAATCTTTATATCTTTAACCGAAACTAAATACAAAATAATGTAATGCTTTCTAAAATCACGGGTATTATTGTATCTACTTATACAGGGTGTAACAATACACCCTAGTAATACGTTACCCCCTAACGTATTACTAGGGTGTTTGCTTCAGACCATCAAACTGAACAACTTTCCTATGGAGCCAACTTCGAAATGGCGAAATAAAAATCAGCTGTTTCATATAAAATTGCAATACTGGCTCGACTAAAATGTATGTAACAGCAGATTATTTTTTATTTTTTCTCGATGTTGGCTCCATAGTGAAAGTTGTTCAGTTTGATGGTCTGAAGCACCTCCTTAAGTATTACTACGGTGTTTTGTTACACCCTGTATATTTATAATCATATTGTTATCCGGTCATCATAATACTAGACTAAATTTTGATAGCTGTACTTTAATTTAATTAAACCTTTTTAGAGTTGTGGATGGGGTTAAAATTGAAAGTTCTAGTTGACAGGTTTTGAATCTATTTCCATAACTTGATTACTAACTTTTCGTAACCTTTTTAATTGAAATTGAAGTTAGTATAAATCAAATTATCTGAAACCGTAATGATGCACGTCTTATCGAAGTGGTCCCAATCTAAATACATGGCCGATTTCCTAGCTAGTCGATTTCTGCTACGGCGACTGCTAATCTTCATAGAAAAGTAGTCAGGTACGCATATTTTAAAGTGCATAAGTGTACGCGCTAAACTCAGATGCACTCTCTCGTCCTTACCCTCCTGATGCAACGAGAGACCAATACGATCAGATGTGGGCTCAGATGCAGAGACTATAACCGACAGCTACACGGTATGGGCGTCAAAGACGTGCATGACGCCTGAAGGAATTAGTCGCCTAAACCCGATGGTGGGTTGATAAAATCAATACGAGTGTTGTAATAAAGGTTATTAAATAAAACTGCAATAGGATATTTCAGTAGAGGTTAATATCAATATCCGTATCCAAATCCGTAACATCAAGATCATTCCATCCTTACTAGGTAGTAAGTGGTAGTAATTTAAGTGATCGCCAATCATGGATAACGACTGTGAATGAGTGGCCTGGTGACATGTACAAGTTCCTAAAGGTAGCAGTGCAGAGACTGAATTGTTGAAGAGATGGGTGTTACTATGGTTAGTCGTTTGATTTTCCCTTCAAATATCTATGGGTCAGTAGAGATACCTAGTTACTCGTGGGATATTGAACTTTTGATTTTTTTGTGACTTTTTTGTTTATTTGTTTTTCGGCTTCTTCTGGGTAAGCTTGCTACATCTTCGACCTCATCTTCGTTCTGAGGACTGGATTGAGGACAAGAGCAAACTCATAATAATAAAAAAAAAGTATCATTCCACATGACGACGACGTTGATGACCCGGTTGGTGTAATGGTTACCACGCCGGACCGCCAAACCAGGGTCCTGGGTTCGAATCTGTCCCATACAAAACTGCTGCACCTACCCGACTAAAATGTATGGGACAGCTGATGGTATGTGTTCAACGTTTCAGTATTTGCTAGGCTGTCACTTACACCCTGTATATTCCGTGCTATGATATAAATTAAAATAGAGTGTTTGCAGTCTGTCAGTTTGTTGAGACTACGTCTATACTACTGAACCGTTTTAAATTAAATTTTTACAGAAAGGTAGTCTGTAAAGCATGAAAGGGTACCTACTTCTTGGCTGAATCCCGTGGTCAAAAGTCACTAATATTATTAAATTAATATCAATTAAAATAAATCTTAACCCAAACCTAACATTACACGAGTTAAAATGGTTGCAATTCACTGCATAGCTATTACAAAATGTCACTGCGACCTACTTTACCCAGTCTTTAATGAGGTACCATTAAAGATCAGTACGTATGTAGCTTACGAGTCAGTGAATTGCTCGGAAACACACGTTTTTGTCTGTAATTCGATTTGATTGCTAATTCTGACATAGTAAATGATAGGTTACTGTTTTATCGTGGTGTAGAATTTTGTCATCCTTAGGTAATTGAGAAAAAAGTAGCATAGCATAATGATCTCTAGCATAACGCTCGGTATTTTAAGAGGATAAAACTGAACAACTGTCATCAAAAATATCTGGTGTTACATACAAAACTTCAAGCTTACTCGGCCTAAATGTATGGGACAGCTGATCTTTTTTCGTATTTTCTACCTGTGTCCCATGGAGAAATTTATTCACGTTGGTGATATGATCATCCTCAAAACCGTCAGCATATTAAGATGGACCCTGTATTTAGCTCACGACTATAACACCAATATAATATCTAAAGTGCTCGAACTCTACCCATTGGGACATGTAGTAAGCCCTTCGCCAATTCTAATAGACACAATACACACCTCGTCAAGACAGTCTTCAGTTTCATACAGACAGTCAATTTTCCTGCCGCATTCGATAATTCGACGACCAGGAGTGCGATTTTTGAATCTCATACGTTGAACTCAGCAGTTGAAATGTAAGGAGATACGCATCTTTCTACTGCTGATTTAACTTTCAAAAATAGCACTCCTGGAGTATGATTTTTGAATGTCAAATCAGCAGCAGAAAGATGCATATCTCCATAGTAATATTTACATTTTCAACTGCTGAGTTCAATAAATGAGTTTCAAAAATCGCACTCTTGGTGAAGGCCGTGGGAATCCGTTTGATGAGGGCAGCGCAGGACCGGTCGTTGTGGCGATCCTTGGGGGAGGCCTAGGTCCGGCAGTGGCTGCGATATGATGATGATGATTCGTATCTAAACTGCAGAACACCTAAATCTACAACTGCAGTGTACAAACATAACTATAAACTACAATCTAAAAACCAAATATTCCAAATGGTTAAACAAATTGGATTGAAATGAGCAGTGAAACGATAACATCAGCCTATTGTTTATTACTTTTCACTGGCCATAAAACACGAAATCAGTACAAAATGCGCGTAACAGCCGCATGAAAGGCGGAACGAATATGTGTTTTGATTGATTCAGGTGCACTTACATAAGTATGTGGGAGGAATAATTTATTTGTTGGCTGCGCTTCGCTTCTGAGAGCTTTTGATTTTGTGATTAGAGTTATGTGGACACGACAAGGTACTAAGAATTTTAATGAGTGGGTATCTTAATACAAACTTACAAAAGTTCGGTAGCAGTTCGAGTTCGGGACCGGACTAATGAGACAAAAAAAGTTATCAAAAGTTCGTTACCGAACTAATTACCAAACTACGTTCTATTTTCCAATGATTTATTATTATTACACATAATTATAATTATGAACGTGCATTCGGCATGGACAGAACCCATGCTACAACAACTCTACAAGCAATCTTTTCAAGCATGTAGATTGTAGTATGTTTGTAGCAATGTTTAAGAAATAAAACAACCAAATATTCTGCGTTTTTTAAAGATTATTACCGAAGTCAATCATTTTTCACATTTGCCGTTGCCCCAGTTGACCTGTTGTTATGTGTAAAAAAGTAAATTATATTCTCTAGAATCCCACTGCAGGGAAAAGGTGTGTGATGCGTGCCAAAAGTTTCAAAATTGACGAAAACTTAATCAAGTCTGAGGGATTACTAAGCAAACGTATTTCGTGATAGTGAAATCCCAGTGGTCTAGCTAGAATATAGACAGACTGTAATATAATATAGATTCTACAACGCAGCAAAATAAAAGAAAATCTGATAGACAAGAAGCCAATTACCTTTCAATATAAGATGAAAGGTAAATAAGACACACAATGATAAGATACCGTAACACTAGAAGTACAAAAAATAATGATCTTGTTTTGGTCTAAGAAGTATCAGATTTGTCTGCTCTGAAAAATCGTCTCGTTTCTCAATATAGAATCTTTAATTGAAAATGATTTGATGTTGTAGCATTTTTAAAGAAATCGATCGCCTGTTTCGACCTTTAATAAAAACTCAAACTAAAATTTGCTAATTCCGTAAATTTTTCTATCCAATGTAATCGATTGTATACAAATGGTTCGAAAGATTTGTTACTTGAAACTTTCAAACTCTGTTAGTAAAAACCAGTGGTGGGGCCAACTAGTAACCCGAGTAGCACAGAGTACTACAATTGCCCGTAGTATTGGTTTTTTCCGCCAGTTCCATGAGTTCCTTGAGTTCCTGATACTACACTACATCTACCTTTTCTTTCACCTAAGACTAGATCTTCCTCTGTCTAGCTTCTCCTCAATTTTTTCTTACAATATAGTTTTAAATAAATTGTGTTATATCAAGTTTACAATACCTAATTTTTCCTTTTATAAAGTAGCACAGTAAAATACCGCAGCCACTCTAACCTATCATAGCAACATCAATAACATCCATACCGTACCTACAGCAATCCCAGAACAGTATTATGTCAAGTCATCTCGAGCCTCCGTCGAGACAGGTTTACATTATTCAAATGCATACATTTCGACCTCAACGAAATCACTTTTCAAATCTAATGTACCATAGACCTTGCGTCTTAGAAAATACGAGCTGAAATGTTACAGCAAATATAAATTTAGGCGTAGTAAGTTGGCACGGTCATGACCGGTATTCATAACAAACGTTAGCCATGTTGAAACACAAGGCATTAGCAAGACAGTAATGCTTCAGTTATGGTAATATTCACTTATACCCTGATTTGAAAGCGACACTAAAGATTTATGGGGAAGTCTAGCTTCGAACGGCAGCATTGAACGCACCTGATATAAAGTACTTTGAGGAATGCCATGAAATGTCGAGATACTTTAAAATGCATGTGGTTATAGCTAGGAAAGTCTACGATAAATTTTATTGTGAAATTATAATTATTAAGTATACTTAAAACTTGAAATGCGAAATGCATGATTATTGTTGTAATGATAAAGCAAACAAAAAAGTGTAAGAAGATCTAAAGATTTTTTTCCGTTTACACACTCTTTTTATAGTGCACTAAACTTAAATACGTTACATACTTAAGGGGGTGTTTAAGTCCATTAAACTGAACAACCTTCACTATGGGATCAACATTGAAATCGCTGGAAAAAATCTGCTATTCCAGTCATTTGGTTTGAGTAGACATTTTCCGTGGAAACACAACATTTTTTATTTCGTGTTTTCAATATTCGGTCCCATTGTAAAAGTTGCTCAGTTTGTTGCTTTTCGGCAGCATCGCAGAAAATATATAACGCAATTTTGTTTTTGGAAGAGTTTACAGCCAAAAATCATTGCAACAAACACATTTGCTTTTACTGAAATTACATAAAATAATTCTTAAATTATGGTAATATACACAATCATTTTACTAAGTCGTAAGAAACATTTAGAACAAATACAAAGCTCATATGCTTTGTTTCAAGCTAGCAATATGGAAATACTTCGACGTTGAATTGAAGTTGATTGTGTCTTCTTAAAATGTTTACTTCCTAATGCAATGATAACGATATAAAGGTAGTTAATTTACCAACGATATGCAAAGACTGCCGTGTGGTGTCTGGCTATGAATAGCACCATCCCATTTCCTCCCGTGGGTGTTGTAAAGGGCGACTAAGGGATCTACTGAAGAATGGGCAGCAGCATCCTCTGAGTACACATTGATTCGATCCAACTGCGATCGCCAACCCGCCTGCCAAGCGTGGCGATTATGGCAAATCCCCCCTATTTTGGGGGAGGCTTACGTCCAGCAGTGGACTGATATGATGATGATGATGCAAAGAATCTTAATTGGCTACAAAAAGAAGAATTCAGAAACATAAGATACGAATGGTGAACTGATTGTCAAACATGATTCGACAACATTGTTCAAAACCTCAAACAGACCGGTCATCAAGCTGCAACCATAATTTAAATCCAATAAACACCTTCATTAACCGCATTGCGCCTGTTTATTTTCAATTCGACTTTAAAAATCTTCAAAACGATCGATACAAAATTCTTATACAGACATAAACTAGATAAGCTCCGGTTTAAACGGCATTTAGCCTCCAGATTAGCCGTTCAAAAGATAGTTAAGTTACAAAATCCAAACCGGTTTCTAATAATTTCTATCTGCGGCTTAAAAGCTTCAGGCTTAATTACGATTGGTTCGAATATTCTTAACTTGTGCATTTCCATTGCACATTAGTTTTAATTGTACGTTATTAAAGATAGATAAACGACAGATGGACGTAAATGCCCTAAGGTGAAGAAGAAGGTTGAATAAACCTAGATTAAAACTTGAAATGCGATGAGCTGGATAACATGAATGGAGGAGTTGAACGAAATGGCTTGCTATTGAACTCGTACTAGGATGGTGGAATGAGTGAAGTTAATAGAATTTGAATCTTCACTTTCCTACAAATAGTTGGTATTTGCGTTTTATGTATTGCTCTATCAATCCCTTTTCATATCTCAATTAAGTACTAGACTTTCAGTTTGTAGAATTTTAAATAAAAATATTGTAATTATAGTTTTTAAATAAGTTCAATATTACTACTGAGGTACTTACCTCATAATTCATTATTTCAGCCGATGGACGTCCACTGCTGGACATAGGCCTCCCCCGAGGATAACCACAACGACCGGTCCTCCGCTGCCCTCAGCCAACGGGTTCCCGCCTCCTTTACTAGGTCGTCGATCCACCGTGTGGGCCTACCCACGCTTCGCTTTCAAGTACGGGGTCAAATTTAGGTACCTAATTAAACATTAGGAATATAGTGGTCAGATTCATTGAATAATAACAAATAATTTGGACATGACCAAAATGTAACTAACAATAATAATAATGTCGTTCTCAACTATGGACACAGGTCAGCTATATTTGGCCTGAGAAGGAACTGAATCTATTCCGACTTAACCCAATTAGATAATAGGTTACCATAAGAGCCCTAGACTAGATTAGCATGTGTTTTAGCCAAACCGATGCAAATAAATAGTCAGTACAATCTGCTAGTTTCTACTGAACCGTTTTGCTAATAGCTTTGTAATTTACTCGAGATTAAGACATTAAATGAACCCCAGAAACTCGTTTACGAGTTTTGTAGCAAAGCGTTATTTTATCGAGCATAGCATGGCATCACTACTACAGGGTGAAATTGATATCATTAGCATCCTTTTAAACTAAGACTGTACCCATCAAACAGAACAACTTTTACTATGGGAGCAAACCGATCGGAGTATAAAAAAAAATCAGCTGTTCCGTACTAAACTGCACTGCCTACTCGACTCTAATGTATGCAACAGCAGATTTTTTTTTGCTCCGATTGGTTTGCTCCCATAGTAAAAGTTGTGCAGTTTGATGGGTAGACTCTTAGTTTAAAAGGATGCTAATATGATATCAATTTCACCCTGTAGGTATTTTCCCCGATAGCAGTCAAAGATATTCTGAAAACTAAGAACATCAAAGTCAAAATAATTTATTCATATTTAGAAACTTGAGGCCCCACTTTCTTTTTTGAAGCTACCGCCGCGTGTCGGAAGGTTTTTTCGCTGTAGAGAAGATTCGTTCAGAAACCTACAAAATAATACGACCGAAACTCTGTGGACAGTAGGCACAATAAATACCTCGAAATTTCAGCATCCCGGTTTCCTCACGATGATTTTCGTTCATCGAAAAGGTAGTGGTGTTACAAATCCTACAGAACGAGATGGAGATTGAACTATATCGCCTTACTGCACGACAGGCGTCGTCACTAGACTACAATGACTTCGTTACTTAATCGAATCAATTTAAAAACAGTTGACTTTATGCACACTTTTAGTTACACCATCAGTCTATGTGATAGGTAAAGTGTATTGCATGTCAACAAAAAAATTAGCTATTTCATACAAATGTGTGGGACAACTGATTTTGTTCCGTTTCCTGAGGTAGGGTCCATAGTGAAAGTTGTTCAGTTTGATAGTCTGAGTCCACCGCATCAGTCTACGGAGGGCTGTCCCTTACATCCTGCATATTGTGGATAGCAATGTATCTACTACTTCATCAAACACGCGCGTGCGTAATCACGCACGACTTCCAATCGGAAGTCGGCCTTATAGAGAACAGAAGCCTGTTTTCAAATTGTCATTTAAATACTGTCACATGTAATTTGTGTTTTAATACCTTGACAACACTAGTGTATGAATTGCAATTAAAGTGCATTCTAATGTGCATTTAAAAAAATATACATGAGTTAAGAGGACCCGGTTGGTGTAATGGGTAGCACGCCGTACTGCCAAACAGTGGTCCGGGGTTTGAATTTCGATTCGGTCATGGGTGTTAATACATTTGTATAGTTTCCATAATAAAGCCTTGTAGCTTACGTTTGGGATCATAACAATGTATGTGCGTTATAATAACCCTCACAAGTTATAATTTCTTTTCAACATTCACATTGTTCAACAGATAACATTGTAAGCAATGTGTAAAAACATCCAAACAAAAAGAAATCTCAACTCAATACGACACAACCACAAACATTTTTGTCGATCAAATTGCTAAAACCGCAAAAAACGTAAACAATAGCCATGGGCGCTTTTAAAAAATATTAAATTCATATTGGAAACACGAGATACGATAAACTGATGACAGTGTTGCCAGCCGCAGAATACTAATCGGGAGATTTGCCCGCGACCGCAAGCGAAACCGAGTCAACTGCTTTTACATGTCGGGATTCCGTAATGTAAGAAAGATGGACTTTGCTGAAGACGATATTGTTTTTAGGGCACGAATTTTAAAATGTCCAAGATGAATTAATGTAACATTTTCTATGTGAGAAAACTTGCAGGTAATTGATTGAAAGGTCCTGAGGGTTAGGGATATTTTAAAAGAAGATCAATCAATATTTCAAACTTACGTAACTTACGCTGACCAAATCGGATGCGTACTGAAGAAGGGCCAAATAAAATGTACGCGGACATAACCGACGAGCTTGTATGAAGACACTTATGGAGGTTGAGGAGGCGAGTATGTCAGAATCGTAGCATGTGGCGATCTGTTGTCTCTGCCTAACCCAGAAGTGGGACAAAGGCGTGAGCATATGTATGTATGGATGTACTAAGTACCTTTCACTCAGTTGCAGAAACGCTCATTAGAGTTAATCCTCCATTAAATCTCGTAAACTTTTTGTCTTGTTTACGTAGTAAAAGCTACCAAGAGATTAAATGGAGGATTAACTCTAATCACACCGCGCCACCATCATGTCTAGTGCGTACCCTGCACTGCTTGCCAAAAGAGTGTACTTCGTGCCTTTGCCCATAATTAACACTACTTATGCGAGTCGCTTTCCGCGATTTCTGCATCCCCGGATATATAACAGAGTTTGTAAACTTCTCGACATAAAGACATGATCAGTGCGCCGTGCAAAATTCGAAATTAAGAACTGGTTGCAGACTTTGACTTACGATGGAACTGAAGACTTAATCAAGGATATATCTTAACATACAAGGCATATACACACGCAAACAGACACACACCTACACAACCCCCCCCCCCCCCTCCCCCCTCCCCCCTCCCCCTACTCACACCTTCTCACTTTGTTTCAATTGTACTAGTTCGTAACTAAATTATTTAATTATTTGTTTATTGTTAAGGATTCCCAATCCTATACCTCGCATATCAGGCTTGCCTCGTTTTTGGTCTACCGTTTAATGTAATAGTTTTAAGCAAAAGTTAAAAAAAAAAAAATAATAATAATAATGAGCGTTTTTGCAACTGACTGTTTAACTTATAGAATTATGAGGGAAAACTTGCAAGTGATTGTATGATTGAAAAGACCAGAGGATTTAGAACATTTTAAAAGATTATCAATTGATCACTCAATATTTCAAAGATGAATTAATTTAGTTTAACTTCTAAAATTATGAGGGAAAATTTGACTGTATTGGATTTCGGACATTTTAAAAGAAGAGCAATGATCAATCCATAAAATGTCAAAGATGATTTAAATAACTTGCAAGTTATAAAATTGTATGATAGAAAGGACCTGACCTGATTTAGGACATGACAAAAAAAGCAATGATCAATCCATACTAATAGGTATTAAAAATCCCAAAAAAAATCATCTTTTTATAACGTCCACAGTGTATACTACTGAACTGTTAACGACGTTTTTTTATCAACTGAATCTAGCCTGTAGTGAAATAAAGAATGCTATTTTATTTATACCGAGAATGAACGAATTCTACGTCAAAAGATCCGTGTTGGTCTGTTAGATTCGTGGTGGTCTATCATGGATAGATCAAACTCGTATCACGGAGTTTTAGGAGCTTATGAACTCTATTTTCATGGACATAGAGTTCAACTATGGGTAGGTTGATCTGCCACGGTGTGACAATAGTAATACCCTTAGGTAGTAACCACAGTCTTTTCGGTAAAGGAAAATATCGTGACATTACAAACTTTCAGATGCTAAGTGCATAAGGAAAAAAGGGGTTGTACATAATATCCAACAAATCAAAATATAAAATAAAAAACCGGCCACGAGCGTGTTGGTCATGCTCATGATAGGGTTCCGTAGCCATTGTATAAGCGGTGATTATATTATCGTTATTATATGGTTATTGATATTATGCTATTACCTATTACTATGATTTAATCCGTTTCATTATCTCACATTTTTTTATTATTATTTCGTATTGTATTATTGCAATTTAACGTATATCTTTAATTTATTATTACTGTCGCCTTTTATTCAATTTTATTTTCAATTTAATTAAATTCAATTACATCTATTCTAACTATTATAAAAGACACTGTTGCCAAAATTGCTGTGCCCTAACATGCCCTGTGCCCTGAGATGTACTATAACCTATTTTTGAGATCTGTAAATACCTCAAGGATACAATAAAGTTTATGATTTATGATTATCTTCATTACTTGAAGTGCTTTTTAAGAGCAAATTTCTTTTATATTTTCAGATTTTTAACTTCAGTAAAGATAAATATTCAGGTATGTAAGTACAATGTGAAGCCCGCCAATCCGCATTGGGCAAGCGTGGTGGACTAACGTCATTGATACACTCCGTCATCCCATTACAGTCCCCCAATATTTAGCTGAACTAACCATTACTTTCGCTATAGAACTCTAAACGTTAAAAAAAACTTTTATCACCATAAAACTAACCATACATAAAAACCAATGTCATTGTTCGCCGTCCACTAAAATATTATAACAAAGGGTTTTCAATTTAGCGAACATTTTTCGTCGACAAAAAGCGAAATCTGTGTTCACTTTGTAGTTTTTTGGTTCATGGCATGCATTATGTCGGGTTAGGCTTGTTAGAGCTACATTGGTTTTAGATTAAACTATTTTAACACGTGTTTCAGGAACAAATCTGTAGTATTTAAAAGGGATTGTGGTCTAGAATGTATGTAGTTATGTACAAATCGTACGTCGTACGTATCTAACTTGCCTCCACCAAACAGCACTGAGCCCCTTGGTGGAGTATGACTTATCTCCTTTTCGCAATTTTTCGTGAGAGGAGCCCTTTGTATAAATTACTTATGTACTACAATCCTACTCAGCCCAAATTTGGTCACGATTTCGATGTAAGTCACATTTCCCTTAAAAAACCGTAAGCATATTAAGAAATGCCTAATATTGGCAAGTCACAAGTCAACCTATGACTAAATCTTATAAGCATAATTGTGTACAATGAAAGCTAAACTACATGTGCATATTCTTTATGCTATAAAGTCTACCATAAAGTCGCAAAAAGTATAGCCTGAGAAAAATCTTTTAATTGCCTACCCGAAATCCAAACCAAAGGCGTGTCACAAAATGAAGCCACAAACAATGGCTACCACGTTTAAAAATACAAATCCCATACTCCAAACTATTAGACATAATGCTTTAGACGATCAGATAAGTGTTTGACAATGGAACCAAGACATAAAGACATCATATCATTCTATGACAATAAATTTAGAAAAGGGCGGTTTGATATTACAAAAGATCGAGGTTTGGGAGCGAAGTAAAGTTTTTTCAACTAAATTTCGACGGGAAATAACAATTCCTTTTATGCAACGTTCTGGGAACAAGAGGAGTGATCAAAATACGAAAGATTTACTACAATTTATGTGTTTTATACATAAACATATTACGGTGATGGTCAAATAAGATATCCTTTATATGTTGCAAAACTGTAAATATTCCTGTGTCAAAGCCATTTAGGCTGAAAGCAAGTTATTGGGTGGATTCGTGTCAGCTGCCTGCTGCTCGGCCTGCAGCGAAGTTTCGACAATTTATAAACAATCCTAAATATTTATTACCATACAATGTTAAGCACTTTTGCTATTTTAAACTAGATACTGGCAAAATCATTAACATTTGGATGAACAGATGGAGCCACAATTTCAAGATTAGAATAGAGTATAATCATTACTTATCTACAAAAAACTACTACAGAGGTATGTATGATTATGAGGTACAAAGTATAGTTTAAAGATAAGTATGTCTATTTAAAAACATTGAAAACAAGTATTTATATAGTATTAAAGTAGCAAATATTTTCCAGAAAACGTAAGAACATAATAAAATACGATTTTTTATAATGTTATTTTGGGAAATACAGACTACTATTATTACGAAAGCTACCATCGCTACAGAACAAAAGATCCTTTAGCGGATGAAGATGTCATACATAAAATAATAATTTTACCCAAAAGTTGTCCTTATACTTTATCAAGGAGTCGATAGATTTGAATTCATCAACGAAAAAAAACGTCAATGGCCAACCACATAGATACAATCGTAGATACTAAAATATTGTGACGGCATCCCGCTGTGGTTTATTTGCCAAAATGTGGGCATCTTATCAAGATGTGGCATCGACAATCGTTGCAGCTGATGTCATTGTCAAGTCTATAAAATGCACATTGCAGTTTATTTGTCTGGTTGTAGGACCACTGTTTTGATTTAGAGTTTTTAAAATGGCTAACAATTTAAGTAGTTTATCATTTTTATAGTGGGCTAGTAACATTATGGCTCTGTTATTTTGCAGCTATTCAACTTTATTTAGAGGGTGAATTTATTCGGTTGAAAACCGCTGTAATACCTAAATCGATTTCATTATTTTATCCACAGCAAACAATTGTGAAGGTAAAGAAAATAATGACAAATAGTTACCAGTTTCGATCAACAATTATATAAAATACTTTTTCACTATATTTATAAATAGTTATTAAATCTTTTGCTTTTACAGGCTCATACGATATGAGAGATAAGACTAACGCGTTAAGTTTCAGCGAAGAAACGTGTAAGAATTTCTGCCTAGAGGTTTGATGTAGAAAGATAAAAAACTTTATTTATTACACCTGTCTACTGCACGCGATCTAGACAAATTAAACGCGTAACATGATCAGCCACGACGCACCGTATAACTTTCGGAAGGACAACCATTTCTTAGAAGTTATACTACCAAGACAAAGAAGCCAGATTAATTTCAAAGGTCGCAGTAATAATAATGATAAGCCCGAGCTAAGAGAAGTAGCAACAATCGCTCTCGAGACGCCACTTACCTCACTCTAGCGTCAAGCAAAAACTGAATACACGACTCAAGCATACTTCAACGTTGAAAAAAAAAGAACCAGGTGCCAACCAAAACCGCTCATTGTTCCAGTGAACGAGAAAGATTAATAAATCTTTAGAGAGAGTATATCTGAGGCCGATCTCGCGGGATGCGAGCTTCGGGCCAGGACGCGTTATTGCAAGCCTATTCAGATGCCACAGTTGAGGCCAAACAGCCCCTTTGTCATGACAAAGGTGTCGCGCAAAGAAAAAGGGGCCCTATCGACGATCTGCCTTATCAGATCCAGTTCCCTTCCGAGAGGTCTCAATAGGATAGCTGGAGTTTTGAATGCGGCGGGTCTAATTCCCCCGGCCACAATAACGTATACGAATACCAATTTAGTTGGGACATCAAATGCACGAGCAATAAAAAGAGTCCCGCGACTGTGGATGTTATCAGACATCAGCGTGATTGCGCTCCGTGTTTGAATGGCATTCAGTGATATGCTGCTTTTATATCTTGTAACTTTCTTTGTAGTGATGGTATTGAAATGCTTTTTCAAATTATCTTTGTCATTATTTTGACTTCGTGATTCGTTAAGAACTTACAAAGAGCAAAAAGAATTTAACAAACTAACCTGCGTAAACATTCCTTTCAGGGTGGACATAAATTTTGCTTCAACTACCAACCACCATACAATTTGAAACAAGGTTCAATTTTAGCAGCTATTTGGTCTTGAAATTACGAATCAAGTGCTGGTAATTAGGCGTCTAGCCAGAAATAGTATAGGCATGAAAAATAAATAGAGTCATTGGTACTAAGCATCTTTTTAATATATATAAATCTTGTTGAATGGGAAAATAGCTTTGTCAGCTTAAATAAAATTTTTGCAACACAAGGATTATAGCTGCGTGATTAATTAGCAATTATTTAAGGTCAAACAAATTAACCTTCACAAAATTATACAAAAACGAAATTCGTACGGATAACGGCTGTCAATCAAAATTTAACACGAGCGCAAAAAGCAGTGACACATAAAAGACATGGTACCTCATTACTAACAATTTCCCATTGATCATCCATGCATTTGAAATCGTTAGATTAGCCGAAAAAGTTGAGATGTCTAACATTGATTGATGTTTGTCCTCCAACCCCAAATTCCTACACTGATGCTTATTAAGCTTGACTTTTTTTGCTTTCTAAAAATCGACGGTAAACACAATACCAACAATTGGTCCGATCAAATGGAATATTAAGTTCGCTTGTCATTTTAACTATATTCCTCTCTCGCTTCATCTTTAAACATACCAAATGATTTAATACTTTAAGTCTTGCATCTGAGAGTTCTTTTTTATTCCCAACAATTTCGTCTAGGAAGCTTTGAAAGAAAGAGTCTATTGTCAGTTTCATTTTATGGGTTATGATTTATGACCAATGACTCCCAACGGGTTCTAGTATCGTGATAATCTTATTCAAACGCACCTCTTGTGAACTTCACAATGCTACCTAAATTAGCTTTGGTATCGTAAGAAGTTTTGATGTTAAGAGGTCTCCGTCCAACAGAATCGTGTGTGGCTTACACAAACGAGGCGTGTTTGTCATTTTGTTTGTATTCTGTCCAAGCCATGTTTATCGTACTTTTAACAATTAACAATAGAGGTACATGCTTCGCGATTAATGATTATTTAATGAAGTTAGTCAACTTTGCCCTTTTAGATAAGAATGGTAGATTGTGCCCTTCAAAAAAACGTTACTCGAATAACAAGAGGGAGACTAGTTTTTTTAGTCAACATTTATAAGACTATAATCTGGGTTATTAGGGTTTTAAGTAGATACATTTATTTTTATAACACACTAGATGACCTGCCGAACTTCGTGCCGCCTCAAAACTTTTTCCCGACACACACTTGGCCATTTATTTGTTTATAAACCTTCCCTGGCATGTGCAAAACTACCCACCAAAGTTTCATCGCAATCGGTCTAACCGCTCTCGCGTGATGTCGTGACCAAGCGAAATAGGGATTCATTTTTATACAGGGTGAAATTGATATCATTAGTATCCTTTTAAACTAAGAGCCTACCCATCAAACTGAACAACAATATATAGAAATAGTACATTGGAATACTAATAGCATTTCTACCTACCTATACAGGGTCCTTCATTATATTATGCTGACGGTTTAAGGGGATAATCAGACCATCAAGCTGAACAAATTTCTCTATGGGACCAACATTAAAATAGGGGAAAAAAATCTGACACTAAACTCCAAACCTACTTGACTCAAATGTATGGGAGAGGTAATTTTTTCTTGCGATTTCGTCGTTGCTCTCATAGAGAAACTTGTCTCCAGTCTTGCCTGTCAGTTTGATGGTCTGATCGTCATCTTCTTAAAAAACCGTCAACATATTAGTAAGGGATACTTATTATACTTTTATAACAAACTAGCATTAACCCGCGACTTTTATACCAGATTTTAAGTCAGATCATAAGCTATCAAACAAAAAAAGTTTCATCAAAATCGGTTCAGTAGTTTTTGCGTGATGCTCGTTCAAACAAACAAACAAACAGACAGACAAAAAATAAAAAAATTGCTGATATGGAATCAGGGACACCTAAAAACCATATCGTAACATTTTATTTGTCAATATCTTCAATGTACAGACACACTTCTGTTACAATTTTATAATAGTAATAGATAATAATAAATTGGAATACTGATAGCATAATCTATTATTATATACTTACACAAAAAATATACATACTACAATATTACTTTTTCCTTGAAAGGTCTAAGTGAATGGATTATAGCTACAACCTTTTTTTCTCCGGCAAAAGGATCGATCCGTCATACGAGATGGCTTGCGTCCCTAGAGGCAACATAAAAATAAAAATAGTAAAAAAAATCCCATTATTCAACCCTTCCATTGTGGTATCAAAGATTCGTCGTTACACAGATTAGTTCTTGCAGGGGATAAAATCTTAACGATGTGTCACAACTGTAGGTATAACGATTCTTCATACTGAGATTTTTATGATAAGAGTATTTGGAGTCGTCTATAAAGTAGCTGATGTTGAACCTAATGGTAATCCTCCACAATTTAGTTCAACTACCTACGCTTATGAATTAAATTACTACCTATTATTAAATTGAAGTCAGTGTGAAATTTCTCTGAGAGATCACATCAGCAATGAGGTCAAAGAACAAAAGTCGTTGACACAGCTCTAAAAATTTACAAGTTGAAGGCCATATCTGCTGGATGGTCATATCTAGAGTGGTGACCACGCAATTGGACGGATGGCTTGCGACCTGCTATGGACGACGACCTAGAAAAGGTAACTAGCGGGTAGCGACTTCATGCGGAGGGCCGAGAACAAAGTTTAGTTATGTAGTGCTAGATACTCTTTCTTATACTTTGGTTTTATGGTGCGTCTTGGACGAGGCCTATGTGTAGCATTGGATGATGGTGAAATAGTTGTTATAAAAGTGTAACTGTTTTAAAATTTTCAATAAGAGGATTGTGCAACATCCACATAAATCTGTTAGGTTTAAGGATGTGAAGAAAATGTTAAAACTATTTTTGTGTAATAAAGGAAATAAATAAAATTAAGAAATAAAAAATAAAAAAACAATAAAATTGCCACAATTTACATTCACGACGTAGTACTCATAAATGTCCAGCTTTCGTCATTAGTAACATTTTAGGAGTGAACATTAATTGAACCACTTTACCATGGAACCAGTAACAGTTTTGTCTCGCGCATTTCAGCTGGTATAGACAGCTTTTATTTATTATGACATGTATGTAACTACATGTTTAAAAAAAAAAGTTTTTATATGACATATATGTAACTACATGTTTTAAAAAAAAAAGTTATTAATATGACATATATGTAACTACATGTTTAAAAAAAAAGTTTTACCGTTTAGATAGGGTGTAGCTATACACTTAATTACTCAAGGGGGAAGTTTCTCCAAATATCATATCATATTTAGATCTAAGAATCTTGAAGGTTCTTCTACATCTCTTGCCAAAATAACGGAATCATTTGAAAGAAAGCAGTACCTAGAACCGTGCCTTGCTCTCCGCATCATTTTAATTATAATTATTCCAATTAAACGGATGTCTTAATTCACCGTAAAATTTTCTTTTACAGCAAGATTTTTTCTTCATGTTTATTTAGGCGCTATGCTTAATTAGTTAGTCGATTAAAATAAAATTAAAACACAGTGGACCCGTTCGTCCAACGGAACCAAATGGTCCGGATCATTGCGTTCGTTGTCACTATTTAATGGCTATTCTATACAACATCCATCCTGTCTTTAATTAATTATTTAAGAGGTTTTATCTCATATAAAAAATAAATCAATTTCGAGCTGTTATTTAAGTATCGTTTTGAAACTAACCTTATCTCTAATAGGTAATAAAATACTGTTTGTTGGTAATAGGTAAAAAGTTACCAACTTCTCTTTATTAAGGATCCACCAAAGACAAAATACAAGGTTCTGATTTTTTAAGAAGATAATTAGACCCTTTAAATTATACAATTAACTCTATATGACCAATATAGAAAAAGCTAAATAGTAAGGGTTGTTTCACCCCTTTGAGTTTTCGGAAGCGGTTTCCTTACACCCTGTATTAACAAAACAACTTTGGCTGTTATACGAAAGCCTAGACTAACTTTAATGTTACTAAGAATTCCAAGTTTCTAAAAAATAATTCAAAAAACAGTAATTGAATTTGTTTTCCTTTACTTTACATTCGGTGTTGCTAAGTTCGACTGATTATATAAACCAGGCACTGTACCCGGACTTTCGATTTTCGATATATTGCTACCATTCCGGTCCGAACTTCATTGCAATAAAGTTGACATTGTAACGAAAACGTTCACGCAATTGCGAAGTTCGAATGTCCGGGTAGACCCCCAGATAAATAAGAGAACGTGATCAATGTCACAACTCATAAGTTTTAAATCAAATATTTATGTAATATTTTATTAAACTTTCCGAAAGGAGAAGTTAATAAAATTTTGTATATTACTTTTGTAAGTTACTTTTGTAAACTGTTTTCTGAGCCTGTGGTGTAAAGTGCTTATGTAATTGTCAAGTATAGGTATTTATCATTGTAACAACTGTTGATGAAACTGATAAAAAAAATAAACTGCCCCATATTTGACTATAATGCTTGCACACTAGTACCAGATTTATAAGTTCCCCCGATGTACCTGCGAAGTTGACAAATTTTAATAGCGCGCGATATTACGGTGATCAATCAGGATGTGATGTGATGATGATGTGATGATGACCTTCAAAGCCTTGCAACGATTGGCTAATTTGTTTTCGCGCCCTTTTCGCTGCTACCCGACTTTGCCTTTGATTACTAAAAGACTTCGGGTTTTGCCGAGGTTAATTATGTTCCTGGTCGTACTGTAGTAAAAATATTGCTATAATTTTAAAACTTAGAACCATTTTACCGCATGACAACATTCACAACTGTTATGACGATATTATTTTGATTATACAGGGTGAAATTGATATCATTAGCATCCTTTTAAACTAAGAGTCTACCCATCTAACTGAACAACTTTTACTATGGGAGCAAACTGATCCGAGCAAAAAACAAATAAGCTGTTCCATACTAAACTGCAATGCCTACTTCACTCAAAATGTATGCAACGGTAGATTTTTTTTTGCTCCGGTCGGTTTGGTCTCATAGTAATATTGTTCAGTTTGATGGGTAGACTCTTAGTTTAAAAGGATGCCAAGCCAATGATACAGGACAGTTTTCAAAACGTGTTATCATGTAATTGGCGCTCTAAAATTTAAATTTTGTTTTTTTAGAAATTAAATAATTTGCTGTTTGATAACCAATAAAGATAAATTAAATTAAATATCAATTTAACCATGTAGAAGGGATTAGGACAGATATTTGCGTTATTGCTGCTCGAGCCCGACCCGAATCAAACCTATACAGCCCGTCGTATTCGCCTTACTAGCTATCAATTATTTTTGCATGTTCAAATCTAGGCATCTCATTAAGTCGAGCTAGTATTATATAACAGGCTAAAGAACTAACATGGTTTGTATAAGCAAATTGAGCGAGTGGAAGCGGTCGATGGCGTGTATTGAACTTGAGCTAAGCGCATAACTCCACTTATCTTGCCGCTGGCTACCGGTTCCTATCTTGAGTGCTTATAGTAGGATTATATTTGATTGGTTTAATGACTCGTTTTGGTATGAAAAGGTTTATTGATTTCATTTTTTTGAAAAACCTTGCCTTCATTGATTATTTGTGGTTGGGCTATTGCAAGCAAGGGTCGTTATGTAACACTAGACCAGCGCTGGTCCTTTGTGTTCGCCCCAAGCTCACCCATATTTTACGCACACCTCCGAACTTTTATGGTATTTTCTTTTTATTCTCGGGAATACAGGTTTCCTCGCGATGTTTTTCCTTCACCGCCTTGCTAGTTAATGATAAATATACCCATACATTAATTCGGAAGAACAAAGTGATACAGGCCAGGAATCGAACCGCGGCCTCATGATTGAGGCGCTAGCTCTCAACCATCTCTTTATTGCTATTTCGCTTTAGCATCACACTTAAAAAGGTAGTTGGCAATTGTAAGAAAGATTTGATTAAGCTGTGATGACAAATGAAATACGCTCGAGAGCACGTGTATTGTGTTTGAAAATGAAAGGAAGATTCTAATTTCTAATCCTTATCCCAATGATGTAATTTTCGTCTAAAGCAGCTATTACATTACCCTACATCCAGGGCCTATTTCGGCATACATTAAATAAAAATAAAATAAAATAAACGTTTATTTGACACATAACAGTTACAATACATCAATGAAATCCCTGCAGCATGTGAAAGCAAGCTGTGGTACATAAGTTATTGTTATGCTAAACTTAACAGTTAAGACATAGGCTGTTTTTAGTAATAATAATAACAAAAAAAAAAAATTATGTATCGACTTATTTTTAAGAGTTTTGTAATGCAATGAGTATGTGTGTGTGTTTGTGTGTGTGTTTGTGTGTGTGTGTGTGCGTGAGTGTGTGTGCGTCTGCGTTTGTGAATGAGGGTGCGTGAGAGGGAGCGGGCGAACTTTTGATGCGCGGGAGGTGGATGGGAGGAGGTTGAAGTGGTTCTGGATTATGTGTGGATTGGATGTGGTTGTTACACATTGCCTGATTTGTTCTCTCTATTTTAAATTATAGTGATCATAGCAAGCAATGTATGCTGAAATCGGCCTTGCATGAAGGGTAGGTAATGTAATCGCTGCTTTCAATGGCTGCTTTACAATAATAAGTTATCATTCCGGAATCCTAATACATAATTTAAGTACGTTACGTACAAATATAAATCAACTGTTTCATACATTCGGGTCGAGAAACAACATTATTTTTTTGATATTTCTGTATTAGTAGAAGTAAAAGTTGTTCAATTTGATGGTTTGAAGCGCACCCTAAAATATATGTACATTATTAAATTCACTCTGTATCAACGTTCATTTACTCCTAAATGAAACTTCACATTATTATTATTATCTACTTTGAATCTACAATAAAATATGTTAACAAAAATCCAGTTCGAGAACCCATACAAACAATCCCGACTACACTCCACACATCAGATTTCTCACTACCAAGATGAGCTTTAAGATTATTGACTTTTTATTTATTGACATTTTCTAATGTACCACCTCACTCGTTCATCATTACGATACGAGCTGTTCTGATAAGGCCTCATTGTTTGGCGTATACGTAATGGATTATTGATAAAGCACGTGGGTGTTCTTAATCTTTCTCCAAGAAATCTATACTGGGACGTGAGAGGACGTACAGGGTGTACGATTAACTTTTAGAACTATTTTGTCCAATACAGGTTAAGTAAAAGCAAGCCTGCCCAGCAAACAATTTGGTCGTATTAGGCCCACATTTATATGACTATTTTGACTTAAAAAATTTATATTACAGTAATTTCGTCATATACTGGTGCTTTATGCTTCTAATGTTCGACTATACGACACCTATACGACCAAATTGTTAGTTGGGCTTATTAAGACGCTGACAACACCCAATTGAGCTCAACTTCAGAAGTTTTTTAGCAAGATCAGAGCAACAGATTGCAGCAGGAAAAATATATGTTATATTTGACCGTATTTCTGAAAACATTATTGTTTTCAAAACACGTTTGAACGATATTTTCTCACGCAAAGGTAGGGTGTGTTTAAAAGCCTATGTATGTATGTAAGTTAGTTCCTTTGTGGCACTCTAAAGACCAAATGCGTGGGCCGATTTTGATCATTCTTACGTCAATTGATTGTCACTAAAGACTTGACAAACTAAAAATTGTAAAAATAAAAAAAAATAAAAAACCAGACTATGTAAAAAATATAGAAATCTTGAGTATCAACTAGACTTGTTTTTACAGGGTGTTAGGAAAAGTATCATTTACCCCATAAAAAGCCTAGTAGCTTACGTTTGATATAATGTGCCTGTGAGCGTTATTTATTATTTAAGTAATTATTGAAATAATATGAAGCGGCTGACGTAACCTCAGGGTTAAAAGCTCCAAAAAAAAAAAAAAAAGAATTAAAAAAAAAATGCTTAATGTCAAGTTATACTAAAACGACTACTAAAAAGTTAACTTACACATAATACACATAAAACAAACGCTACGTTAATGAATGATCGCAGCCCGATATAAAGTGGAGGCGATTAATCGTCGCTCTATCTGAATTTACGGTCAAAGCAACGCGGTCCGCGATCACGGTAAGGTAAAGTACGGTCAAAGTGCACGATCTTTGATGAATAGTACGAAGTGTAATTCTATTTATTCCATAATACTCAATTCTGATATAAGCGGGCCCTATAGTATATTCATTATTCCAATGATGGTGTAAAACCGAATTAGAGTTAATTTTTTTTTATTTTGTTCTCTTAAACTACGTCAAATCATAAAATATGTCAATACCCCAATAGATCAATAGCGAAACTACAGAAAATACTAAAAGTACCAATTTGTTATTTTTATATAAGTTTCTTATGGCGTTCGTATCAGAATGGATTCGTCATTGGTTTGTCTTTAATAATAGATGTTGTTTTCCTCTTTTAAACATTGTGACGAAGCATAATTATGCTGCCAGGGTATTATGTAAATTCGTCATGTTTAATTAATAAATATTTTCTCTTTCTTCTCTCACTTTTACAATGAAACAAATACGTTTTCGTTTTATTTTTTCTGCGTTTCAAGGCCGTGTGGTATGACCGTAATTGCTCGCGACTACGACCGGAGACCGCGTAATTTTGATGTACCTAGAAGTTTTTGATTGCATGCCTACTCTGTTAAATGTTCTAACAGTAATCTACGAATTGTATGAACGAATGAAAACATTTGTCAATGTTAGAAAACCGGTTCTTAGGGCAGGTAAAGATACAAGATTGTGAGTATCTTCATCCTCTTAAACCTAATTAGGAGCTTTTCCTGAGATTTGGTAGGAGCTAAAGGGGAAAGAGATAAAAAAAAAGTATTTGTTTTTCAGTATCTACATATCCCAAATTATTTTTACATTTGCCCGCAGTTTCGCCCACGCTGAATACACCTAGATACACCGTTTTTTTTCTTGTGTATACTTTATAGGCTATTTTGTGCACTTCTTTTCATGGCAAATAAAATTGATTGAATGTTCGGAATCGAGACAACCAAATTCTTTTCAAGCGTTTCGGTACTATTTTTGTCTTATCCGTAAACTTGAAAAAAACCGTACATCCAGGTAAATAGTAAATACACTATATAAGGTCTAACAAAATTAGCTGAAACTATTTTAAGGGGATGATCAGACCATCAAACTGAACAACTTTCTCTATGGGACCAATATCGAAATCGCGAAATAAAATCTGCTGTTCCATACAAACCTACTCGACCTAAATGTATGGGACAGCAGATTTTTTATTTTCGATTTCAATATTGGTCCCATAGAGAAAGTTGTTCAGTTTGATGGTCTGAGCATACCCTTAAAATAGTTTCACCTAATTTTGTTAGAGCTTATATTAGAACTGCCGTGTCTAGTATTGAAAATTTTCATTTCAATAGACATGTGTACATTGAGAAATGCCATGCTAGCGCATTCTACGTTTCAGATAAACTTTAGTAATCTGTACCCGTCTCGTAAAACTCCACCGACATTTAGAAACTATTTGTAATTTTTTCTCAAAGGTTAAAGTTCAGAATTTGTCTTTTAAAAATATTTGGTACGTAATACAAAATGTGGTGTATCTAACGAATTAATCGCTATAGCTAAGATGGTAGTCATTTGTTTATGTCAGTAACCTGTTTGTCACACCTTAGTGACTACTATTTTATAAGTAGTCTAATCTCTCCATCAATTTAACTCGCATTTACATTAAGATCCCAAATCAATCTTATAGTGGCAAACAGAAAAAAAACGACTGGCATCTTTATTAATTGTAACTTCTAAAATGATTAATCAATTTTTAAAGTAACAACAGAAATTAAAAACAAGTCTATCACAAAAAATTAAGATAACGTCGAACAAAGTAAAAGCCAATATCGTTGAATTGGAACGGGTAAAGTTTTAAGCGAAGTCGGTCGAACTCGTAGATTTCCCTCGAGCAATTATCGAAACAATAAACCTAAAATTGGTGCAGTCCTGTAGCGGTCACCGATCCCGACTTTGCAGCAATTACGAGATTTCCCGCCTCCGACCTACTTCGTAGAACGAAAATTCATTAAGAGCTATTCAAGCTATCACAATATGACTATTAGAGACCCATTCATTTTTTTTATTTATCGTCCTTGGGGCCCTGAGGCCAAAGCGTTTATTGCAGACCTCTCGGGGCTTCTCAATGAGACCTCTGGTGACCGCAGAAATGGCAGCTTCTTTGCACAAATAATCGTCTCATCACCCAGAGGAATACTGCTAGCCTGTTGGGCACCATGTCTTGCGGCGACGCTCTGGAGTGTTTTTTTATTTTATTTTTGTGTTTAGTTTGTATTATTTTTGTCTATTAAAGAATTAATTTATCGTTAAAGAAGGAAACCTAAAAGCTCTGAAGAGCGTTGCAACTCAACTATGCTCAATAGCGGTTTCCCTGAAGGAACTCTTTGATGCTTCCCTTTATTACTAGAATTGCGTACTATTTAAGTCCCATTTTAGAGGAATTTATGTGCGAGCGAAAGCGGCAAAGCTTGCTATGCCACGTAACGTAAATAAAGGAGCCGAATGTCAAAGTCTAAGTCAGAAATAATAAACGCGTGACCAAACGCTTTGCATATAATGAAAGGAAGAAAGCAGAATTGAGTATTAAATTATAGTTTGCGTAACACTATTCTGTTTAGATAAATGTGAATGGAAGCGAGCCCCTTCGAAGGCTTTATGATGCAGTCTATTGCATAAAGTCTTAGGATAAGTGTCGTATGGTTTATTGTAAGATATACTTGCAAAGAAAATTTTAAATATAAAATCGTTTATAGAAATTCCTATATGACACATAAGTAATAGACACTTGCAACGATCAAGAAGTTTCGCAATATCTTTTAAGCATTTAAAGGCGAAGTTATTCAGAAAACAAAAAACAGAAACCACATGGTCGAAACCATTAAGTAATCCAAAAACAATAAAACTTAACTCATCACCATAAAAGAACCAGAAGCTAATGAAATTTCCAATTTCATCCCATTAGGTAGGAAATATTTCAATTTAAAATTGGTTGCTCCAGATGTTCACGACCAAATAACTTACGCCGGCTAAAATGAACCCTAAATCTTCGCCGGGCGGATGGTCCCGCGCCAAGAATTGAATTTGCCTCGCATTCTCTCACATGGTGCGGTATCCACATGTGAATTTAGTTCTGGATAGTTTTGAAGAGACTTTAAATTGAAGAAGTGGATTTAATAGGATTAGAACGAACATTCTGATTGACGGATGAGAATGATTCCAGTTGGACTGACGCAAGAAAACATTGTCAATCTAAATTTGTACCTCGGAATTCTAGTAGGAAAGGTTTCGTAACGTCAAGAGATAAGATTCAATAGAGAAAACGAACCAATTAATTAGTGCAACGGGGTGCAAATGGCAGTGGGGCGAGTTTAAAGCAGGTGATATTTATCTAGGTGTTTGGCTTCAAACAAGAACCTCATCACAGTTTTCACTCTAACACCATTTAAGGAATACGGAAAGTATGCTTCTGTGACTTATACTATTACGACATAATTATAATCATTTGCTGTATTTGACGTCACTAGGCTTTTTCAAATTCAAATTCAAAACATTTATTACGGAAAACAAGTTCCATACAATTTTGATTAGTAATTACATAATGTCATCTTACACCCTATGTTAGTAAGTAACATTAAACGATGATTAAAATTAAATGTCAAGATTTCAATTACTAATAAAATAACAATTCAAAAGAAATAATTTAGAATTTAGAATAATTTAGAATTTAAAATAAATTAATTTGCCTATCTATATATTATACCTAGTCATAAGTGCGGACCAATGACTGGCAATGGGACACTCGATCTTGCCTCCTATCACCTTTAGAATGCTGTTGGAGCTGCCATGGACTCTTCTCATCAACGATGCAACTTTCTTACGCACTATAGTGTGGAAGCCGTGTTTTTGTAGATGGTAACGTCCACAAGGCAAGGTATAAAATAAATTCCTATCTTAAAATGCTACTGCTCTAGCGATTTGAAACGAACTAACCCATCCATATGCCATTACCCAGTACTTATTACATAGACACACGCGGACTCTCAAACTCGAATTAAGTACTCTCGCCTATTCACTAGGAGAGGATGTTAATTAAGCTTCTGATGAAAGCATTAGTAAAAAGCCGGGCCTTTGAATGAGCACCGTTGCAATGAAGCAGTCTTCGCATGTTTAAAATAGATGAAGCCCATTTTAAGTGCACCAGTTTTATATTGAGCCTTTAGGTTATTTGCTAGGATTTTCATTTCCGCTGTTCTCCATGTGTTTGATGGTTTCAGTAAGACAGCGAAGTAATTAAAAGTTATCTCAGGAACTTGTGTTTTGCTGCTTTTAAATAGTTTTGTTCTTGTAACCAAGACCTCTGCGTCTTTTCAGACATAGATATCTCATTGTTCTTACCTACTCAGTACAATGCATGAGTGTACACACGGTGACATATCAAGCTATACAAAACCAACATAAGCTGGCCGCGCGACGTTGTACGTTACTCGACCTACGCGCGGCCAGCTTATTTTGGTTTTGTATAGCTTGATGTGTCGCCGTATGTACTATCATATCGTATCGAATGCGTCAATTTTAGCAACATTTAAAATGTTCTAATGTACACGGTCAGAAATTTTAACATAATGCTATCAAAAGTTCGCAGCAGTTCGGGCCCAATTAATATACTGAGTACAAAAAAGCTCAAAAGTTCGGTAGGTAAATAATAGACGGATATTTTGACACTTTGCTACGCTACGTTAGAAAATCTCATGCTACGGGTATACTAAATCATTATGCTACGGGTTCACTCATCAATGTACCCATGTAATATGCAATAAATTATTAACTTTTATGCATGAAAAATGGAAATGAAAGGGAATTATGGTCGTGAGTTTATGTATGTATGTGTATGAATGAGAAAAGAAAGAGAAAGATATTATGTAGGTATTTAGGAAATGACATATCTTTTTTTTTTTTAATTCTTTTTTTTGCGGCTAAAATGGTGACAAAAGAGCCTACATTCGCAATATTTAGATTTAAACTATTATACAATAATAGCCTCTGCGATTGATACCGGACACAGTGATGGGCCTTTTCACAAAAGCATTTTCAGCATGACGCCAGTTATCGTAGAAATACCAAAATTATACGAAAGTAGGTAGGTACTCCGCTGATAGACCAATTAATTTATCTTTGATCTACTTCTGTTATTGTTTAAAAGTAATTCAACAAAATCAATTAAATCCAGCCATACATAAAATAACAGCTTTTGAATCCGAACCGAACGAAAGTTAACGATGGCCCTGAAATAACATTTCGTTTTGGATCCAGATAAATTAGTTTCACTTGTCCCGAACGTAACTTGTTCATTAGTGTTTAAATAAATTCATTAATAAGCCTAGCAAGAGACAAGCAGTCAACGCACAGATCTATAAATCAAATAGTGAGGGAGTGTCACAGACAAAAGGACGATAACACGACGCTGTGGCGGTATACACAGATGTCATGTTTGGAAAACTTGTATGCAATTACCACAATAGTATTACTTTAATTATAAAAAAAAAGTGTGTGTAGGAAGAGAATTTACTGTTAGAATTACAGGGACTGTAGAATCTTTCTCTGGTTATCAAGTATATTATATAATGAATTAGAGGACCTTATGCATGCAATAAGGTCAGAGCCGTCCTTTCCTGTAGGCCTCGCATGCCACCCCATGAAAACGATAAAAATCGAGATGTTCCTCCATCTTTATTATTTTACGTAGGCCAGAAAGAGCGCGCATGACGTTTTTCTCGTTTAAATACTTTGTCGTGGGTGGCATGCTAGTCGTGCAGGGGATCAAACTAACGAGCATGCAGGTATAGTAAGGTTCACTATAAGTCTTTTTGAGTGTGTTTGTGTGTCGTTCGTGTGTGTGTGTGTGTGTGTGTGTGTGTGTGTGTGTGTGTGTGTGTGTGTGTGTGTGTGTGTGTGTGTGTGTGGTTGTGTGTATGTGTGGCAAACGGTATAGTTACATTCTAAAATCTTTAAAGTGATTTATCACTTTCAAAGTGATACTATAGTATTTTTTGGTTCTTGAGCAGTTTTCATTATTAGTTACAGGCAATTCTAGCCCCATATTTAACATCTACACAAATAATTTAAAGATTTTTATGTTCTTTTCTTCTTCGTCTAACTACAAGTTCTTTCAACATGAATAGGTAGGTATACAAAATAAAATAAAACTCTTTTATTTATTTCTTGGAGAACTGTATGGCTTGTCTAAAATATTAAACAAAGTAGTGCTCACCGAATTAAAAGACAATGTGTCTCGGAATTTCACTCCATTTCCAAAAGCGGTTCCCACAAAGATCTTTCTTCACATTCGATGTGGCACGCACATTAATAATCTAGGTAACGGTCGTGAATACATACCTCGCCTTCACATGTGCACCTATTGTTGTTTCTTACACATTATGGATAAATTATTACTTCATCAATATTACGTTTTACCTCGAGGCTGAACATTTGCGATGTGGCACAGGCAGTTTGATTCCAATCTCGAACAGACATATAATAAGGAATTTTTAGGAACTTAATGTACGATATTTCACACTCATCATCATCATCATCATATCAGCCGATAGACGCCCACTGCTGGACATAGGCCTCTCCCAAAATGGGGGGATTTTTCAGAATCGCCACGCTTGGCAGGCGGATTGGCAATCGCAGTTGGATTGAATGTTTCACACTACCGGCTCCTTTATAAATCTAAACATCGTGAGAAAACGTGTAGAAGCTTCAGGTGACATTTTGATGCGTATACACTTCAGGGTGAAATTGATATCAGTAGCATCCTTTTAAACTAAGAGTCTACCCATCAAACTGAACAAGTTTTACTACTATAGGAGCAAACAGATAAGAGCAAAAAAAAAATCATCTCTCGCGTACATTTGATTTGAGTAGGCGTTGCAGTTTAGTATTGAACAGCAGATTTTATTTTTGCTCCGATCGGTTTGCTCCCATAGTAAAAGTTTTCCCAGTTTAATGGGTAGACTCTTAGTTTAAAAGGATGCTAATGATATCAATTTCACTCTGTTTACTATTTAGGGTATTAAAGTTAATGCGTTATATATATCGAACAGGATGATTCAGACTATCATTATAAACCATTTTCACAATGGAGCTAACATTGAAATCGGTAAATCAACTGTTCAATAGAACATCAATCTACCAAAGTGTATGAAACAGCAGATTTTTCTTCCGCGATAAACGTTGTCCAGTTTGACGGTCTGAAAAACCCCTCAACGTATGTAACGCATTTATGTTTACATCCTGTATAATCAGTCCGCTAATTGGCTTATGGCACGCGTGGTGGTAGTATAAGTACGTGGTTTTTTTCAGCATAACATTACAAATATTTCATAGTGCAAATATTAAAGACGAAATAAATCTGATTGCTGACTATCACAAGTCAAGAGATCATAAAAGATATAAAGTAGAACACATTTCATGACAAAGTGCAACTAGAAAAAGTTCAATGTCAAGATAAATGGAATTTATGCGGGTGACTCTATCTAAATAAGTAAAGAGCTGACGACGGTGACCTTGACCTTGGTTTTCGGATAGTTGCTAGGTTACTAAAAGAACAGTCGTATTGTCCTCTTGGGAACAATGTATCCTTACAGCGTTCTGTTACAATCGTAGATGAAACCCAAAAGAGGAGGCTGCCTCGCCCGAGCCATGCGGACTTATTCAATTTAGTGGTACAGTCGCATATGTGCCCACTCACGCTCTCACGCACACAGTTATACCAATTTTAGTATTTCTTTGTTTACAGTGAACAGAACAGAAACTCGCCGCTTCCAGTGTTGCTGAAATATACGAGACAGGTACCTAGTGTCTCATGCACCGTCGAATTGGAGTCGTTTTAAAATCGGAAAAGTGTGCTTCATACTATCAAACTGAACAACTTTGCTTATGGGTCCAACTTAGAAAAACCGCAAAAAAAAAAACTGTTTCATATATTTTTGTCGAGAAGCGTGTGAAATTTTCTATGGAAAAGTAATTTTTTTTTTTATTTCGATATTGGCTCCATATTAAAGTTCGTCCCATAATTTCCGTACTACTTCTTCTTCTTCTCATCAACTGGAGGTTGGCAGTACGTTTTTAAGATTAATTTAATTTTGTAACCCAGATAATTTATTTTGGCACATTTTTCATGTACATGTTGCTTCTTCCCCTTTTTCGTGTTGTCTAAACTAACGTAGATAGGTTGTTTGAAGAAATGATAGACGCTTTCTCACCCTTGGATGAGAATAAAGAAATGTAATAGGCATGTTTGATAATGTTTACCAAAAATATTATTATATGTGTAGGTCTTCCAAATGTGATAGTCTAGTCTAGTGTTAAAATATATTATTTTTTGTTAACTTATACTATTTTAGTAGGTAAGCTTTAAGTTTTTACACGCTTTGAGCTCTTGTAATTATATTGGTACTCTTAGATCTCATTTGTATATAAACTTGACCTCAAGGTGTATTTTTTTTTGCCTCATGTATATTATAGTACCTATAGGAGCTCGCTCAATTAATAAAATAAAATAGAAACGGAATTTATAATTAAAGCAACATAGCTTAACAAATTCCACTTATTATATATTCCATTTTTAGTTTAACAACTTTAGTAAGTATACATTTATTTTACTATGTTTACTTGGATAAAATAAATAGCTTTTTAGCTATTAAACTGCTTTATTTGTACCTATCAATATTTTTTTGCGTGTGCGCGTGGCCCGACACGCACTTGGCCGTTTTTTTACAGTTATTTTGTATCTTATGTAAATAAAAAGTAGATTTTATTTCCTACATCCTCTATTATTATTATTATATCAGCGGCCGCTGTCCCATTGTTGGGCAAAGGCCTCCCTCCGTTAGGCCAGTTCTTCAAGAAGCCATCGATTTCATCCCGCCGCCTTCTTCTGGGTCTGCCTCGACGCCGATTTCGTTTTACTGGGGACCAGTAGGTACTACATCCTCTAAGTATAGAATATTATATCTTCAGCGGTTTAGGCGTTGTCTATCAATCTATCAGTCACGAAACTGTTTTAATGTTAAGGTGGTTTCAGTCCATACAAAAGTTTGACGCACAATACGCGTAGACGGTATTAATAAAAGTAATATTTTTTATATGGAAAAATAGTTTAGAAAATCCAGTTGCCGCGTCACAAACAACATTTGCAATTTATAATATAATTACGAAGATATAAAGCTTTTAAAATTTTGTATGAAAAATTTCAAAGCTTTATATCTTCGTCATTATTTTATAAATTGTAAATGTTATTTGTTACGCGGCATCTAGATTTTCTAAACTATTTTTCCATGTATACAAAGTTACTTATATTAATACCGTCTACGCGTATTGTGCGTCAAAGTTTTGTATAAAATTGACCCCTCTGCAACCGCCTTAAGGCTCGTAGGCTAGGCGGCAAGCGTCAAATTGCAAAGAGTTTAATGAAATTAATGTTGTAATATTTATAAAACTGTGTACAAGATTACACTATTGCACTTTAATGGCTAAAGCTAGTTAAAAACTTGTATTTTAATTGAAATAATTAATGAAATTATTCCACGGAGAGGTTACCAGGTGAAAAACTCGAAGTCTATATTTTATCGCTTAATAAATTGCCTGCTGCAATATCGCGTGCTTGCGTTACTTGTAAGGTCAGATGCTACATCTCCACTTATTAAATTGTTTTGGTGGCATTTTGGTTGGCGTGGTATTTCGAATGCTTGTCGAAAAACGTCACCGTGTCGAGGATTTATTTAAAAAATCCTACACCAGAATATAGTTTTGCAGACAGGGGTGCGATTTTTGAATGTCACCGGTGAGCTTGATCGGTTTTTGAATCTCATACAAAAGCCTTCTCATACGAGTTTAATACGAGTGGGAAGGGGCACTCGTATTGTACTCATGGGTTGGAAATTATAGTCACCGAGATTTAAAAAATGCTAACTTTGTAAAATTGGTGAATATTGGCCGTTTTACTCAGCCCGTGACTTTCAAAAATCGACTCCAGATCATGATCAAGGTTTAGATCGTAAACAGATAAGCTTCTTCCATGTTTTAGAATATTATTATACGCGTCAAATAATGTTCAAATACAGCAATATACTACTAGGAAATCCTGCGACTAATGAACGCATGATAGACTCAATAAAATGGTGGTTAAGAAAAATAAATAAATATACTGGCTGGCCGAGGCTAAGACCTTCGTTGCGGAGGTTGGCCGTCGACTGATGGAGAGAAATTGTGACCCCCGTTCCGGGTCGTTTCTGGTGCTGTGACGAAGTTGGAGTCAGGCACGTATTCAGACTTTTGTTTCGGGAGGGCCCCCCCCCCCCTCCCGAAACAAAAGTATCATAGAAAAACAATGAAAAAGTAAGTGTTTTAATAAATTTTCCATACAAATATTCGGATTTCGGGGGGGATAAATCCCACCTATCCCTGGAAAGCAGAAGGAGGCGGGTAGAAATCGATGATTTCTTAAACAACTGGCCCTTCTAAGTGCAAAACCGGTACGCATAGAGAGCACGGAAGGAGGCCTTTGCCCAACAGTGCAACAGTGACGGCTAATATAATTATAATAATTTATAATGATTACAAATATCCACATTTCACTATCAGTGCCCAAACTCTATCCAGATATTGTCTACTCTGTATCAAATACGGTACACGTATAACATTCACAAGAAGGTAATATGATTAAGTATGCACAGTGCCTAGCGAAATATTTTTTCCATATTTTTGAACACAGATTCTAACGCTGTAACATCAGTAAGATCTTCCGCACATCTTAAACATCCCTTGTCGCTTACATGACGTTACGTTACATAGAGGCGAAGAAAATCACCTTCAACCCTAAACTGATTCAGTACCAAAGGTCGTTAAGGAAGGCAATGTAGCGAGGAGACTTCCGACCGATTTATCTATGTTAGCAAGGAACGCCATCTATCGCGAGTTAAAAATGACAGCTTCATGTTTCCAAGCGTAAGCGTCACATTGAATATCGGCGTCGTTTCCATATTTTTCAATTTTGGAACGCGATCGAACGGCGGTGTTTATAAATAAAGCTTTGTGAAAAAGATTTGTGGGGGCTTATGAAAATACATAAGTCTTAACTGGAGACTGACATCAGAATACACTTTAAGACTGAATGTTTTTATTCGTGGAAAGGCGCTAAAGTGAGAGTCTGAGGATTAGAATGGATCTCATGGATGGATATTATCTTCAATAAAGCTTTAGACAAAGTTACTTAACCAATACTGCATTATTTTCATATCGAATTTTTCAAAACAAGTGACTACAACATATTTTTTGCATAAAATGTTTCATCTGATAACAAACGAAAGAGGCGCTGCCGCTTGTCGAATTGCATAAGAATGGAAACTAAAATAATGAGATAAACCATTTTTAAGGATCAGGTGTGTATCATTATGCATATAATTTTATTACGAATATAAACTCTATTGCTTTACAAAGACGCATAATTCGAAGAAAAAATTACTAGGAAATGAGTCTTAACCGATAAAAATTAATATACATTTGACAGTCCCTGTTGTTTCCATTCTATAAACAATGAAATTTTACCTCTTCGTGCTTTTGTAAAATAAATTTATCGGCACCAACAAAGTCAATTCAACAATAATCGAGTATTTATCAAACAATCTTGTCACGACTCTAACAAGGAAACGCTTTGGCAGTTCAATACAAAATAGAAACACTTCCAGTGACTAAACACTTTGGTCAGATAGTTATGATATCAATTTTTATATAACTCTTTCCACCCAAAGCTGACCCGAGAGTTAAGCGTCGTCTATTGTCGAAGAAACGTGATGTAGAAAGCGAATTTTACGATTGAAAATATCTTTATGTGGATCTCGAAATTCACTTCACACAAAGAAAGTAATTTAACGAAACTTTGATAAACGAAACGGAAAGTTAACGAAGGAATGAAACCATGATTATCACAAACCGTTTATAATTTGAGAGACACAATGATCACGTTCAATTTTAGACCAGTCATTTTACGGTTTGAGCCAGGACTAATTAGTAATTGACATTTTTTTTGGTATAATATTGAAGAGCAAATTTGAGCCTAGAAATGTACCAAAAGTAAAAAAAAATCACGTCAGCAACAGTTCCAATTTTAAAATTTAGCTATTATCTCGTTCTAAAAAACTGGATGGTAAATTTTTTTTGCACATGTTTAAGGCTTTACCTTTTTTTTTTTCGATGCAAGTACGCGATAAGAACTTGTGGCTGGCCGGTGCGATGTACGAGTGTACTGTAGTTATGTACCTATCTACCTGTTTGCCTACTTTTGCTATCGATGTTATTATGACTGATGTTTCTGCATTGGGACAAACCTAATATCAGGTTTATCAATGCTTTTAGTTCATAAGATGTTTGTTTATGTATTTGACAAAAAAATTAAAAAAAAAAACCTTTATACGTACTACAAACATGGTGTGAATATTTTTGACTACTTAAAAGGTTTTGGAAAATACGTTCGTATTTTCTAATAAATACCTCATTTTATAAATTTGATTGCCTATTTAATTGCTCAAAAATATTTTATACCGTTAAATCTAAGTCAAATGAGTGCATTGGTATAAATATTAATAATTCAAAATCCTTCTGGGACACATAATTTTAATTTCTATGTTGCGTAGCGATTTTTTTTAAATATGCTTTAAGATAGTCCTTTTGTCACTTAATGGTGCCGGTTACAGTTTAAAAGTCCAATTCGTAATTACTCCCTGCCTAACACAAATCCGTAAAATGACTGGGCTATTTAGCGCACGCGTGGTGAAAGCAATAATTTAGAGAACTTTGCAGTTTGTTTTGTTGATACTGCAATTTATGAAATCTCATGTTTGTTAATGAATGTGTCAATTACTTGGTGGCATTAAACTTTAATATATAAGAGAAGAGAATAAACTATTTAGAATTGACAAGTTTTGAAAAGGGTTACTGGATCCGAATTATTGTATGTCAGAAACAACTGAACCTCTGATATTCCAGTAGAGGAGGTACTAGGACTAATTTCAATTAATTCTGATTGTTCGCAAAAAGTCTCAATACCTACTAATATTACTAACACTGAGTAAAATATCTAGATCTAGTAGTATATGTAACAACTAACAACTATCTATATTAGTATATTTTACTCCAAAAATAAATAAATAAATAACGCTCACAGGCACATACGACCCTAGGGTCGTCCTAGGAAGAGGTGGCGGGATGATCTGGATGCTTTTAACGACAAGTGGCCAGAGCTTGCCCAGAATAGAGATGGTTGGAAGATTAAAGGGGAGGCCTTTGCCCAGCAGAGGGATGAAATAGGCTAGAAAAAAAAAAAAACAGGCACATACATTGTAATGATCCCAAGCAAGCACTATAGGCTGTTTATTATGGGAACCATACAAAAACGACACAAACATATAAACATCCATGATCGAACCGAGGACCCTGGTTTGGCAGTCCAGCGTGGTGACCATTACACCAACCGGGTCGGCAAAAATGAGTTGTTGTTATGTCAATTTTAGTTAAATCTACAAGACAAATCAAATTAAAGATTGAAAAATTAAGTCTCAGTCGGGTCTCTTAATTTTTAATCACAAAGAAATATCACAACATGACTGTAACTTAATGCTCAGTTGCAGAAACACTCATTAAAGTTAATCCTCCATTAAATCTCTTGCCGTCAATTTTTGTCTGGTTGACGTAGTCAAAGCTAGCAAGACATTTAATGGAGGATTGACTCTAATGAGCGTTTCTGCAACTGAGTGTAAGACTGTAACATGTTTAAAATCAATAATATTTGAAATTTACTAGAGTTATATTTAAGTATAACAACAAAATGTTTTACTCAAGTCTAAATTAACAACTAAGTAGATATTTTTCTCTGTGATTTTTTTTAGAAAAATAGTTTTATATAATATGAGCTATGAAAGGACTTCATCATCTTCATAGACACGGAGACAGCGATGTCCAAAGAATAAATCGTACCTAAGTATTTTTTATTATGTCAATGATTTATGCAGACGGCGCGCATGCAAAGGACCTATTGGTGGCAGCAGAGGTCTTCTTGCGCCTCCATGATTTATACTGTGAACTCGAAAGAGGTTCCGCCATCCCGTTTAATATCTTTGATTTACGATAGAAACTACGCGCATAAGTGCCAGTTCGCTCGATGATATGTGGCGCGCCTGTTACGTTTCACTCCTTTTTTTGTTTCGAGAATAATGACACAGTGTAGCTGTTTTAATAACAACCATTGGACGTTTAGTTTTTGCCTACGGCTCGGATTTTACGATTCGTTTCGGAATACATTTTATTAAACTAGTGATCAAAGTTGTTGTTTTTTGTAAAAACTAGTCTGGCTAACGCTGCGATTTAGCGGTACATTGGTTATTGTATCTTTCTTGATTACAAAACGATTTCTTTATGATGTTCATTTCGCATTGATTGTTTTTACTGCCAAACTAAATAGTATTTACTTACATCTTTTATTTCATCAAATCGACGGCAAAGAGCTAAATTCTTCTACCTGACGATTTTAGGTTGATTAGTTATTAAGTTATTGATGCAATTCGTCTCAGAATGCAAATATTAAATGTTTTGGCAAAAACACTTATGTGTTATTAACAGAAGAGAACAGAACTAGTTATTAACAGAAGTTAATTTTATTACACACTTCTATATCCAGAAGGATACATATAACTCCTACGATGTTAGTGACAGGGTTTTTTTCGCCAGTAAAATTTGCTTTGTGTAAGATAGGAGAATTTGATCCTTCGTCATTGAAGTTTTTAATCGTCTGATTGGTTAAGTGGAACGACAAGCCTTTAATGCTGGTTATCAAATATCTAGATCACAAGGCCAAGTAAATCCCAATGGTGATTGATAATGTAAGTAGCATCATCTCAACGGAGCGGAGTAAAAGTATAAATTTTTAACCTCAGAATGTCTTCCCCAAAGACAGTAGATAGAATCTGTGAACAATGTCGGAAAAGCAAATGTAAATTTTCATTTTCAATACAGAATCTATCTACCCTTTAAACAGAATGAAACATTACCGTTGTCGTGACTTAACAGACACGAACCTGTGTTAGCAGATACAGCAATAACTCATATCTCACTACATCGTAGAGAAAGTCGCCAAGTTATTTCTAAGACAAATAGTTTTCTTGTCGCATTCAGAGGGGACCATCGATTGAAGAGCTTGCCATGTGCACGCCCTGTTTGAAATCTCCTTCAAAGACAAACATTAGAAAAAGATTGTTATTATTCTTTGTATCAGGGTGAAACTTTAAACGAGTTGCAACTCTATTTCTTAGTGGAAACGGTATGATTCTAATGTAAATGCAATTGTAAACAGTAATTTAGTTTTGAAACGCAAGGGCTCTCGGGTTTGTTCAAAACGTTACGTTAAATTTTTCCACTCAAGATATACAAGGTGTAAACTTAAATGCATTGCATACACACGGGAGTGCTTCAGACCATCAAACTGAATAATTTTTACTGTGGGACCAACTTTAAAATCGCGAAAAAAAGAATCTGCTATTCCATAGAAAATGACTATAGTAGCATACACGATCAAAATTATGAAACAGCTGATATTTTTTTCGTAATTACAAAGTTGGTCCCATAGTAAAAGTTATTCAATTGATTCGTCTGAAGAACCCTTTTAAGTACTTCTGTAACGCATTTAAGTTTACACCCTGTATACTAAGTGAAATAAAGTTTCTTTTAGAAGATCAAATTCATAATTTATCGAAGCAGCAAGTGGGAAGGTGTTTATTTTAGCAAGAAGAAAAATATCGCAAAAGATTTTGTGAATGTCAATTGATTACATGACAGGCAATTTGTTAAGGGTTGAAATGTTTATACAAGACAACTGTGTGCGAAACCTTCGTATAGATTAAATTTAATTCTACAAAGTTAAGATTGTTTATTCAGAAGTATGTAACTGACCTCCCTAACCTATCTAACTATACTAGATCCTATATACCTACTACTTACTATATTATTTATTATATAACTAAGACTATCTTGTTTAATCGATTCTAATAACCTAATGATATGTAATACCTAATCCTTAAGTTATCCAAAGAACTATTTCATAACAACCCACTTAATTTACATCTAAACTTAATTCTACCTAATTATCTAAACTTAAACTAAAAATTTGGCCAGAAGAAGTGATCGTCTAGGAACCCACATTATGTAGTAGAAACTCTGATTCTTTTAGAAGGACTTAGTGACTTAGATCTTATTTGCAATGTACCCAAAATAATTCTAACCTGAATAATACCTATCCTAACCAAGTATACAGGGCGTAGGTCTGAATTAGATAATATCATAAGAAAATGGTAAGCATAAATTGATTTAGACAACATTGTGATTGTTTTTTAGGGGAGACCCCAACCATGTGGCCGGATACTAGAATTATCAGAGAAGAATATTAAATATTTATGTTGTGAATGTCATCATTTGGTAGACATTTGGAATATGAGTAGAATTAATGATATTTTCAGCTTTATCTTTTGAAGTGTAACGTCTCCAATCATTTTTGTATGGAGATTAGCTACGGGCTGCTCTCTGCTCACCCAAAGACAAGCAAAAACTATCAGGACCTCAAGTTGACTTTTTCAAGAGGTTTATTATGTTATATTATTAATATTTAGATCTCTTAATTAGGACTTCTTATGTAAATTTTGTAAATAAAGTTCCTTCTCAAATACTTCTATTGGATAGGGTATGGCCTTAAAAAAGGATTCTACTACCACGTCACTAGGGACCTAACTGCAGAGAAGATGTGGCCAGAACCTCTACAGTGATACCTTCAAGTATTCAACAACTTTAGTATGAAATCAGTAAGTATGAGTAAGTATTTAATATTAAAATAGAGGACTATAATGATTACTTTTATTTGTAGTTCTAGTCAGTTTGTCAGAGTTATTGAGACAGTTAGTATAATACTAGGAAAATAAACTATGAATCTGAGCAAATTCAGTGGATGTGTCTTTCTTTAATATGCTTAACATTCTCTATTAAATAGTCAGCAACTTTGAAGATAAGTTCATACTAATTTATCAACTTAGTACCAATCTACTATAAAACCAATATTGTAAAGAGAAGATATTGTTGGAGTTTAAAATTACCTCCCTAATTAATTAAGGTCAAGATAATATTATTTTCCTATGAATTCTAACATCAATTATCCCCAATATTAATCTAAGTAGCTATGATACCTATCCTATCCTAGCCTATTCCTACAATAAACGTGAATTTAATAAACTAACCAATGTCTAAAATATTCCTATTCTAAAGAAGTTTCCCTAAGGTTTGAAACACTCCGGTGTAAGAGTATTCCGCAATACTAGAGGCAGGCCTCACATTTACATTTAATTGTGTAGGTGTGTAATGTAGGTTTTCCCGTGATTGTCTAGGGAAGAAACCTTCTGACTATCTAAGTTAAAAGGTTCGAGGGTGGAGCCCTCTAAGTGTACCTAACCCTATTCCATGTGTAATGCTCATATCACGGCCGAAGCCATAAGTTGTGATATGAACGGTCCCTACAGTAAAAGTGTCATATGTTAAGGGGACTAGATTTCGCACGCCGAGCATAAGGTACTAAGGCCCCCTAAAGGACTCCCTCCACTTCGACGGTGGGATACCCCGTAACAATACACCCAGCTTACGAAACCTATGTGGCTATAGATCGTTATGTCGGTAAAGAACGATCCCTGGCACACCACAAGACCAGGCTAAACAATGGAAGCTATAAGCGCTTTCACCTTTAACACCGCAAGGTGTAAAAGGAGCCTATAACCCACGATACTTCATCGTGTTCCGTAATACCCTTCAAGCTCACAAATTAAACATTAATCCCAAATAAATGAATTTAGTAAGTAATTAAAGATATGAAAACCCCAGAATTTATCCCAAAAATCAATAAAGAAAGTTTACCGCTTCCCCTTGAATTACTTTACAAATTAACAATAAAATCTCCCAAATGTAGGTACGTAGAAAATTTAAATAAAATCAAAACACCAACCGGCAGCGAGTGAGCTCAAAGAATGTTAAACGTTGAATACCCCGTCCCCCTCTCGAACCCGCCTATTTATACTCGATTCCTAATAATAATAAGTTGCTTCATGTGCTCAACTTGCCTAATATGCCCCATGTGCTCCGTGTGCTTGATGTGCTCAATGTGCTCAATATTTGAATATACAAAATTGAACTTTATCTCAGTGCAAATAAGGTTGTGTCCAGTTAATTCTGAAGATATTTATTCTTCCAACAATAATGATCTCTATGCCTATAGAAATAAGGTTGTTACGTTCCGCCTTAAGATAATGCAATATTAGTATTACTTCGTAAAACATACTACTTCGATCATGCGGCTTTCCCACTTATTTAATTTATTCAAGGATTTTTATTCTTTTTAAAGTTAATTTCTATTATTAGATTTATGTACTTAGAAACTATATCTGACTAATGTTATATTTGTGAACCGAACGAATAGCTAGCATGATAGCCTATCTCGTTACAGTCACCCCCATGAAAATAGCTGCTGGTCTGATGCCGGAAGATATTTTCAAATCTTTCACAAATATAAAAGAAAAGAGTTTATTAATGCTTTGCCCCAAAGTATTTTTTTTTGTGTGTGGTGTTTCTTTAAAACCAAAGAAGAAACAATCCCAATAGTGAGAAAAGTCTCTAATTAATAACATAAAATTCAAGATCAATTAGTAGCCTTCACTAAAACATCTGGTTCATGTGCAGAAACTAGATTGTGAGACTAGCCAATTAGAGGAATTATGTACTATGTCAATCTATCTGATTCAATTTTTCAATCTAATAGAACTCCATAATACATTCTACCATAATCCAGATCCTCATCAGGGTTAAACCAATAATCATCGTTTGAATAGTACATACCCTATCTGAAACTTTCCAACATCTACTGCAATCATTAATTGTTTGGAGAGTGTGTAGTGGTCGCCCAGAAGATATCATTGCTGCCAGTGGAGTATGAGAATTCCTTAACTACCAGTTCAAACTGAATTCTTTTTTTTTTTCATCTAACCTAACACCAATTCATTAAGGAATCTCGTTGTGTGTATGGAGTCTTTAGAACAAAGCGCAAATAAACTTACCTCATGGCTACAAAGTCTGGTACACCGTTAACGCCCAGCTACATATGATAAACATGATTGAAAACATTCCATACTCACTTTATACTTCTCTTTCATTTCTTCACAATGTACAAATATAAAACAGATAATATTCATCCTTCCCCAAACTCAGATTCATTCGACTTTAACAATGCAACAGTTCACAGCCATGAAATTTCTATGAATTTAATACTAAACTAAACTGTTTTCTTTCGATAAATAATTTCAGCAATTTGCAAAGTAAACAAAGCCAAAACGTCAAAACTTTCCCCAAAACTAACCCCTTTTTTTTATTCGTCAATTCGGAAAGGCAATGAAACTAGTCACTACAACCGTTGACTTTAGTTATTATTATTATTTTTTTTTTATACAACTAAGGAACACATCAATTGATATTATAATATACCAAAAGAAAGTCATTGGGACACATAAAGTTATTCACTAAGAAGGAATCCAACCATGACACAACTTTATTCCAAGGGAATTTTACGCGAGAATCAATCTGAATCAAATAGAAACGTCTATCTTTATTTTAAACCGTAAACTAAATTATTCCTTTTTTTTTTCAATTTATTTATATCAATTAAGAAAGAGCGTCGGTGGCGCGCTGCGGGGAGACATGGATACCCATGTATGGGGATCCCGGATTCGAATATACACAGACAACACGTCATGTACCAATGTGTCCCTCCAACCCATGCACGTAATATCGATCGCTCTCAAAGAGTGAAGGAAAACATAATCGTAAGGAAACCATCATAAACTGAAAAAGAATAAGATGAAATGTGAAGTCCACCAATCCACAGCGAAACGCTTACAAGCTGATGATGATGATAAGAAGTTATTTTAAAATCTCCTTGTCCGAGGCCAAAACCGAAACACAGTATAAGAAAGAGGATGAAACCATTTCTCTAATAGTTCTGGGAGATCTCATATAGCGCTATCCTTTTTTTCTATTGTTGCATTGCCACACGCACCGTCAGCTGTACCACAACTTTTAACAGATAAAATCATTTAGACGATCATATTCAAAGTAGAAATAATGTGAAACTCAAAGACATCTCAAAGATCTCGAACTCTAAGATTGGCTCAAAAGGAAGAAATCAGAGCCGTAAAAATTGATAAAAAAGTAAAAACCATAAACAATGCGACCATCGACTGTCAATCATAGAGTACTTGCTGTCAATGTCACAATGTTCCTCCGCGAAATATTTTCAAACCGCCGACCGTATTTCGTAAAAAATTTCTCTAAAAACAAAACTAAAGCAGTGCATGAACTCCCCGACTAAACTATGCTGAAATATAACGCGTACAAGTGTGACAGAGTACTTAACATAAAAGAAGACCCGGATTGTCGTTATATCGGTAAGTAAATCTCTCGCCGGGAGACAAATTGTTTAAACTGTTTTTCATTACATATTATATGTTTGGAGAGAGCTATGTTCGGTGTTTAACTGAGAAATCACATCTGATACGAAAAGATACGTCAGAGATCTAAAGTAGTCGACTTAACTCGGAAAATTAGCAAGCTGAAATGGCAAAGGTTGGTCAGATTTGCCGAAGACCTGACAACAGGTGTGGTGTCAAAGTTCTGAAACTGAGACCGCGAACTAACAGGAGTAGGGTGGACTGCCCTGCTGTCCACCAGACTGACAACCTAAACGGACAGAGTCTTATGGCGCGCCTAAAGAGAATCCTATGTTCTGCAGTTGATGATGATAATAGGCTGATGATGATGATGATAATAATAGGCTGATGATGATGATAATAGGCTGATGAAGATGATGATAATAGGCTGATAAATGATGATGATGATGATTTACATAAAACCAATAAAAAATGTCATTATTTTGTAAACTTGTAAACTATTTAATTATTTATTGTTAAGAGTCCCCATTTGACCCTTCACATACCAGTGCAAAATTCCAGACACGCATTCGGCAAAGATTTTTCCACTAAGAAATCTTTTTAGCCTTAAATTAATTTGAACGCAAGTTACTTACATTATGTGTACATTATCATTACAGAATAAAAAGAATGTATCAATGAATACAGCATAATCTCTGAAGAAAATGATACGAAGCGGAGACCGTGCGTTGTCAGACCTAACTGTGAAAACAGAAAAATCTAAAACTACAACGGAGACTGCTACTACTCAGCCCAGTACCTGGAATGTTAGTATCCCATAAAGTAGTACTATAAGTACATTTAATTCTAGCGTACTGTATGATTCACCCATCCTCTGCCAGCATTATTGTAATGAAGCATGAACCAACTTAAATACATATCTACCTACTCAATTACCATATATGACACATAACAAAATAAGCAGTTTATGTTTAAAAAAATATTGAAAATTATGGTTAATCTTAATTTTCTTAATATTGAATTGCCGTGCGACGCTGGTGATAGTTAATTTTATTTCCTCTCTATATGACTTTTTCAATTCTATGTTGACCTTTTAACTGAAAGTAATCCTTAACTCCTGTCAATAAAGCATTATTTTGACTATCATATTTGAGACCAAATTTCTTGAAGAATAATATTATGTCTATTGTTTCAGACTCAAGAAACCAATGTACCAGTCAAAATTATAAACCGGAGCTGTACCTATAAATAACTATGATATGATTATAATATCCATAAAAATTAAGAAATCATTGACGGAGAGATCGAAACATTGATGGCATCGATTTTGAACCGCCCTTTAGATTAATACAATTCTCATATTACAATCTACATTTCAGGACTCTTAGTTAATCTGGTTAAGGATTGCAGAAACAGATCTGTTATAAATTCAATGATAATACTACAACTGCTTATGTTTTAAATTTACAATTACTTAAATTTATGATTCGGATCATAATGCACTACGAGTATTTCTATTAGTTTGTATCATCAAGACTTTTTTAGATCCCATAGGAAAAACTAGAATGCCTAAAACAACTGCTATAAAAATTAGTTTGTGGATTTACCCTACCAATTTAAAATATAAATTAAATAAGTAAACTTATTATTTTGTTTGAAAATTTCTATTTTCCCACATTTCCTATCTCAAATATTATTTACCATTATTAGAGTTGATTCTACAAATTCAGGCTCATGTCAAAAATAAATTCTGAATTATTTCTTACTTATTAAAGTTAACTCTTCTTAACTATTATATTTATCTAAGCCTTAGGTAGATACCCCTTGATTATGGAATCGTATTGATTTTTATTTTTGAAACCATAAAAGGAAAGCTAAATCTAATAATAGATTTCTGCATTCAGCCATGGAATATATAAGATGCTTCTTTTTCAAATTACTATGAAAACTTTACAAGGAAGTATAAAAATTCATCTTCATAAAATACAGTGACTCAGTCAAGTGTAAGTTTTTCTTATCATTAACGCATTTAGGTACTTCCAATTAAGATCTTTTCAATCCATTATTCTTAAGGAATAAGTTAGTGTTTTGTAATAAATAAGCAACTGCACCTATTATATTTTTGTGTTTTTTTTTTCATACATTAATCACAATAAACCTCATGTCCTAAAATAACATCTAAGGCTCCACCAAAGCTACTTACTGATGTTTTCAGACCTTGTGAAAAGACATATTAGCCATTAGGATTGGCGAACACTCCACCGAGAAGAGTGTAGCTCTTAAGATGATGATGATGAATATACCTACATTGCAAACATTTGATTTCCCATTCAAAGAGAACCCTGTGACCCCTTACCAGACTATTTGGAAATATGCATTATTTAGATTAATAACACATGAACTTTGCTCCATGAAACGAATTCATTACACCTAACTGTACAGTTGATTTTTCTGTTTCAACTATTGTGATTTTATATTAATCTCTCTTGAAAGAACCGACTGATTTTTGAGTAGAAGTCAGTGGACTAGCTACAGCAAGATGCAGCTGGTAACAATTCCGTGTTCCTCCATCCTTTTACTTAATCTCTTATTTACTTAAAAGCTATTTCATCTTCATTGATTTACATCATGATCATAAGACCGCATGACGAATTATTTTCTAGTTTCTACCTCGGTATCTTTAATCATCAATTCCGTATATTTCCTATAATTATATAAATATTCCATTTACAACAAAAGAAAGTTATTAAATCAACCCCATCAAAACTCTATTCATTTTATTCTATACACCCCCCCCATATTTACAACTTCAGCAATCTATACACTCTCACCCCCCCACGTTTACAACTTTATTAATCTATCAGCTGTCGCCCGCGACTTCGTCTGCGTTACCCGGATAATATGTACCCTATGTGTTATCCAGGCCATGGCCTATCTGTATGCCAAATCCCATCGAAATCCGTTCAGCAGCTTTCACGTGAAAGAGCAACAAACATCCATACCTACAAACTCTCGCGTTTATAATATTAGTAGGATTACTCTCACCTCCAATTCTTACATCTCTTCACCAGATGCCTTGTCACTTGATACTAGTATACTGATATCATCATTATATTTCTACCCCTATATTTACTATTCTAGGTATTATAAAATATTAACTAACTTAACAAACATACACCCCCCCTTTTCTTATACTTTTAAAACTCTGTCATCATATTATTTCCTAAATCCATAAGTAAATAATGCTACTAAAACGTAAAAACCACGATTACTGTATCCGAACGTTAGAATAAAAACTTTTCCTTATGTCTCCTACAATCCAATAAATTTTTGTTATCTGTGATATTCTTTACTACGACCACAGATCATTAATATGTAGCAAGCTTCAGATGCGACGGTAAAATTTACTCTTAGTTCCAAAATTTCCACTATGGCGCTACTATCTATGTAATATTATAAGATGTTCTACCATTGACCAATGATAACGTTTCATGTCATAAAAGAAAATGCGACTTCAGCGCCTCAATGGGAATATCGGAACTAAAACTGTCATAGGCCTGACAATGGCGTTAAAAATTGAAATTATTCAACAACGTAGTGTTTATATTATCTTTATATTCAACAAGGAAAAATTCAACTAGGTATTTCCATGGAAGCTTCACTGGAAAAATAAACCATCTAAAACTATCAAGACACGAAAGCTACAACTTGATTCAAAACCAATCACCGTTTCCCAACTCCAATACAGCAATTGAGTAAACATTGGATATGGCGGCCGCAAGATCTAAAAACTACTACTGAATTTACAACCATTGCTTTATTGCTACGGAAATAGTCCAAGGAAGGCCCAGAACTGAGAAAACGTCTGCAAGTACAACGAAATACCTAACATCATCACGCGCTTACAAAAACGAGACGGTTTCTTTTCAAACTAAATCCTCAAACAAACATATCATCATAGCATAGCATGAAGCCTAGATTCCATCACACCATGTTCTACCCAAAATTTGACTAAGTGACTGATTTCCTATTAGTGTCTTATCAGAAAACCTGTCTAGGAAAGTGCGATAAAGTGAAACTATGAGTGAACTCCTAATTATTTTTAAGTAGTGCTATATCAGGTGGTGGGTACAATGTTTATCTTATTGAAAAAATTAAACCATTTTATTCTTGAATTCTTTGAGTTTTCCTTTACCTACCTACAACTAGCTTACTTTAAAACGTCTAGCATGATTCCCCACACACGAGCGACATTTTTCTATGTACACAAAATAAATTATTCCCATTCTTTTCAAAGATTGAAAACCACAATTACCGAAACATGTTATATAGATAATAGTCGAGCCGCACGCTAATTGTGACACCATACTAGAGGGTCTGATCATTACAAATAGACAAAACTAAGTCCTTCTTTCCATTTCACTAGGCAACAAATTGTGGCCAAGCCACTTTAACATACATACTTGATACATACACAACAAACATACAATAATAACTTCATGACCCATGCAATAAGGGACTTAACAGAAACCATAAATCTCCTTTAGCTATCCTAAACACTATGTACTAGTACTAATTATATTTCCTATTCATAAAATAGTGAAAAGAATTTGACAAATAAATTTGCCAACAAAATTGTAAATATTTCAAAACTTGGACATGCAAACCAAATAGCAACAAGCCAGAATTCTTTTAACTATTTAACCTATTCAACCCAATCTACAGAATATTAAGTGTAATTAAATCTTGGTCTCGGCCAACGAAATGTAACGAATACTGGTCGAGACCAACCAAAGGTAAAACTCTCATACTGGTCACTCGGCTTCAATTTGTACTAGTACTAAATTGTATTATCCTATGCTAACTAAGAAACAATTTGAATCTTATTCAATAATCCTGGGCTATCGGCACCAAATTGTAACTGACCTCCCTAACCTATCTAACTATACTAGATCCTATATACCTACTACTTACTATATTATTTATTATATAACTAAGACTATCTTGTTTAATCGATTCTAATAACCTAATGATATGTAATACCTAATCCTTAAGTTATCCAAAGAACTATTTCATAACAACCCACTTAATTTACATCTAAACTTAATTCTACCTAATTATCTAAACTTAAACTAAAAATTTGGCCAGAAGAAGTGATCGTCTAGGAACCCACATTATGTAGTAGAAACTCTGATTCTTTTAGAAGGACTTAGTGACTTAGATCTTATTTGCAATGTACCCAAAATAATTCTAACCTGAATAATACCTATCCTAACCAAGTATACAGGGCGTAGGTCTGAATTAGATAATATCATAAGAAAATGGTAAGCATAAATTGATTTAGACAACATTGTGATTGTTTTTTAGGGGAGACCCCAACCATGTGGCCGGATACTAGAATTATCAGAGAAGAATATTAAATATTTATGTTGTGAATGTCATCATTTGGTAGACATTTGGAATATGAGTAGAATTAATGATATTTTCAGCTTTATCTTTTGAAGTGTAACGTCTCCAATCATTTTTGTATGGAGATTAGCTACGGGCTGCTCTCTGCTCACCCAAAGACAAGCAAAAACTATCAGGACCTCAAGTTGACTTTTTCAAGAGGTTTATTATGTTATATTATTAATATTTAGATCTCTTAATTAGGACTTCTTATGTAAATTTTGTAAATAAAGTTCCTTCTCAAATACTTCTATTGGATAGGGTATGGCCTTAAAAAAGGATTCTACTACCACGTCACTAGGGACCTAACTGCAGAGAAGATGTGGCCAGAACCTCTACAGTGATACCTTCAAGTATTCAACAACTTTAGTATGAAATCAGTAAGTATGAGTAAGTATTTAATATTAAAATAGAGGACTATAATGATTACTTTTATTTGTAGTTCTAGTCAGTTTGTCAGAGTTATTGAGACAGTTAGTATAATACTAGGAAAATAAACTATGAATCTGAGCAAATTCAGTGGATGTGTCTTTCTTTAATATGCTTAACATTCTCTATTAAATAGTCAGCAACTTTGAAGATAAGTTCATACTAATTTATCAACTTAGTACCAATCTACTATAAAACCAATATTGTAAAGAGAAGATATTGTTGGAGTTTAAAATTACCTCCCTAATTAATTAAGGTCAAGATAATATTATTTTCCTATGAATTCTAACATCAATTATCCCCAATATTAATCTAAGTAGCTATGATACCTATCCTATCCTAGCCTATTCCTACAATAAACGTGAATTTAATAAACTAACCAATGTCTAAAATATTCCTATTCTAAAGAAGTTTCCCTAAGGTTTGAAACACTCCGGTGTAAGAGTATTCCGCAATACTAGAGGCAGGCCTCACATTTACATTTAATTGTGTAGGTGTGTAATGTAGGTTTTCCCGTGATTGTCTAGGGAAGAAACCTTCTGACTAGCTAAGTTAAAAGGTTCGAGGGTGGAGCCCTCTAAGTGTACCTAACCCTATTCCATGTGTAATGCTCATATCACGGCCGAAGCCATAAGTTGTGATATGAACGGTCCCTACAGTAAAAGTGTCATATGTTAAGGGGACTAGATTTCGCACGCCGAGCATAAGGTACTAAGGCCCCCTAAAGGACTCCCTCCACTTCGACGGTGGGATACCCCGTAACAATACACCCAGCTTACGAAACCTATGTGGCTATAGATCGTTATGTCGGTAAAGAACGATCCCTGGCACACCACAAGACCAGGCTAAACAATGGAAGCTATAAGCGCTTTCACCTTTAACACCGCAAGGTGTAAAAGGAGCCTATAACCCACGATACTTCATCGTGTTCCGTAATACCCTTCAAGCTCACAAATTAAACATTAATCCCAAATAAATGAATTTAGTAAGTAATTAAAGATATGAAAACCCCAGAATTTATCCCAAAAATCAATAAAGAAAGTTTACCGCTTCCCCTTGAATTACTTTACAAATTAACAATAAAATCTCCCAAATGTAGGTACGTAGAAAATTTAAATAAAATCAAAACACCAACCGGCAGCGAGTGAGCTCAAAGAATGTTAAACGTTGAATACCCCGTCCCCCTCTCGAACCCGCCTATTTATACTCGATTCCTAATAATAATAAGTTGCTTCATGTGCTCAACTTGCCTAATATGCCCCATGTGCTCCGTGTGCTTGATGTGCTCAATGTGCTCAATATTTGAATATACAAAATTGAACTTTATCTCAGTGCAAATAAGGTTGTGTCCAGTTAATTCTGAAGATATTTATTCTTCCAACAATAATGATCTCTATGCCTATAGAAATAAGGTTGTTACGTTCCGCCTTAAGATAATGCAATATTAGTATTACTTCGTAAAACATACTACTTCGATCATGCGGCTTTCCCACTTATTTAATTTATTCAAGGATTTTTATTCTTTTTAAAGTTAATTTCTATTATTAGATTTATGTACTTAGAAACTATATCTGACTAATGTTATATTTGTGAACCGAACGAATAGCTAGCATGATAGCCTATCTCGTTACAAGTATCAGCTAAAAATACAATTCTTGACAAACAAGCCAATGTTAATACAGATTGCAAACAATTTATAATTCTTAAATATACAAGGTATAAAGTTCAAAATGAAATGAAATAGTATAATATTAAACGTAAACGTAACATTGTATTCATAGTACCTACATAATCCTTTCTGTCACTTGGTAATGCCTGTCAAAGTCGCCAATTGTTTAGAACTCTTTTTCGAATAAGGACACAATGAGTTACGCTCTTTTGTGTTCGTCTTTGTCCAAAATAAACATCGTAAATATTCGTTTGTCATACTTTTGTCTAGTCCGTGCCACACAAATAGAATATCTATCATAGAAAGACAATATTAGTGGTTATAATGAGAATAATTTGCGCTGACTTAATATTGAATGGATACGGAAATGGCATGAAATGTTTAAGATGCAACGATATTAATAAGCGAGCTAATATTGATAACATGTTTTGTTTCTGGAGATATTTGGGAGATATACAGTGTTGTCTAAGTACCTATACTATCATAATGTATTCATTTCTATGCTTCAGTAACTGAACTTATTCCTCTTTGTGCATGTTAACTTTCAAATAAAGAACCTTTTATAAGCTACATCGATTCGATTCTAAAACAACTGAACGCCGTAGTACAGTATGCAGTAGCAGTATGTTACGCAGTAGGACTGTTATTGTATATCATTCGGGAAAATTTATACATATTATTATAAAGTGGTTGATGCTGCCTTCTCTAAGATTGACATATTTGACATAATCAAAATCATTGGTATATGAAATATTGTTAAATATCTCTCATCAGAATAAAAATTTAAAATACCTGAAGAAAATGATGAAAACAAAATAATACACAAAAGGTTATAAAGATTTCACATGACAAAGGATAAACGAATCATAATAGTGAGAAAGGAAATCACCGGAAGTTTTTCTTCGCTACAAAACTTTCAGGAAAAACGTATAGCAAACAATCAAAGGGTAAGTAAACCTCTTTACTCACACATTTCGTTTTATTCGCTTTTAGGGTCAATATGAAAGTGGAACATGGTCGACGTAATCAATAAAAAACCTTTTCGGTGTTGCCGTTAAGAGAAAAAGAATGTTATTCGGTTTATTGATAAACTGGGTGTAACAGAAATGGGTATGAGTGATATTTAAAGGCGTGGTTTAGACCATCAAACTGAACGTACCGTCGAGCCAACACCGAAATTGTGAAAAAGAAAATCAGCTGTTCAAAAAAACTACAAACCTACTCGACGCAAATGTATTGGACAACACTTTTTTCACTTTGTTCAGTTTGATGGTCTAAACTGCGTCTTTAATTGTTCTTTCTGTTACCCTGTAAAACTGGATGAATGATGATGGTTTTAGACAGAGCTAAGTTTTGCCCGTGACTTTTTTCAAGTTAAATCTATGATTAACGATGATCGATTTAATTCGAGGATAAATAGAACGGTAATTTTTAAGGTGGACTATGGTCCAAGCCTATGGGCTTTCTTTTTCTTTTTTTTTCAACAGCAAAAACCGCATTTTAATCGGTTATTTGTTTCTGCGTGATACTCTAACAAACAGACTAAAATTTCAAGAACATTAAGGTAAGGTAGAACTACCAGTTTCCTCAAATTCTTGTAATAATTTTAGCCTGGTGGAGTATAGAGCATCCACTCCTCTTGAGTTGTGAGAGCTTTGCCCTTCAATAGGATCCAGGCTATATCTAATTTAGATTTAACAAAACTGCTGTTTAACCAACACTTTCTGCATCGTATCTTTAGCCCAAATCTTCCGTGATACTAGTCCACATAAATAAGCACCTGAGAAAAATGTACACATTTGCATTTGCCTTCTCTGTCCGATCCATGCCTCGGGCACTCCACAATCCATTCGACTAAAGAATTCTTATAACATAAAACTTAAATCAAAGTAGTAAAGATGAATATTCATTGATTCAGGTGACGTTGTACAATGTACGTGCTATAGACGGTAGGAATGAGTAATGACAGTAATCCGCTTGTGGTGAGCCTTAAGCGAAGGGTTAAGGCTTCTGCAAGCTATAACTTTTTATATTTATTGCGGCTAACTCGTATAGGTTCAAATAGGCACGCCGGGGAATGGGTCATAAAAATCTAATAATCAGTGAGTAATTGCTTGCAACTCTGATTGAAGGATACTTTCGACTTGATGACCACACCCTTTGGACTTTTAAGAGTCATCATGTTACTAATACTTACGAGCACATGTTTTTTTGCAGATAAATTCTTATTACGCATCTTAAATTTTAATTTGAGAACTGAAATGATTGATGTATGGAAGTGAATCTTGGGTATGGCAGAAGATGTATGAAAGTAGGATTAACGAAGTGGAAATGCGCTCATTGAGAAGTGTGTGTGGTGTGACTGTGATGGACAAATTGAAAAATAGTTTTATTAGAGAACGTTGTGGTTTGAAAGAGGATGTAGTGATAGAGAAAGGTATGTTGAGATGGTTTGGTCATGTGGAAAAAATGGAGGAGAGCAGATTGATGAGGGCAATCTATAAGGCAAGCGTAAGTGGAAATGTTGGAAGGGGACGGCCTAGACGTACATATACGAACCAAATTGGCGACGTGCTTAAAAAGGGCCAGGTCAGATCTACCCGAAGCCGACGAGCATGCATGAAAGAACTTATGAATGTGGAGGAAGCTAGAGAGGTATGTCAAGGTCGTAGCAGGTGGCGTTCCGTTGTCTCTGCCTACCCCCGTGGGAGACAGGCGAGAGAATATGTATCATGTCCTTTGGTATCTTCAGTGTCTCCTATTATTTTATTTATTAAGCGTAATATAGGAATGTCAATTTATTTCATTTCATCTTCTTGCAATAGTTTTCCTGAGCTTTTCCGGAGTCTTGTTACAAAACAATGTCACGACATCCACCTAACATTCTAGTTGACCAAAATTCGTAGCGCACATACCAACAATTTGTTAGAAAAGGCAGTGATTAATTTAACGTCTTTCGTTATTCCAATCGAGTTAATTTTACTCGGAACGTAAACGATAAATAAGGGACTGCGCGCGACATTTGTCATTTTGAAAGATTGCCATCTGATTCAGTAGTTCCGGAGTCTGGTAGCTAGTTGAGGCAGATAAAACTTTTTACAATAGGTTTTAAAATAAAATTCACTGAAAGAAATTATTGTCATATGCATAAGCATATGCTCACGACTATATTCCCCACGGGATAGTCAGAGATATTCAGAAACTTCAGAACATCCACGTTTCACTAGTAGAAATTATTGGAAGGTAGCATAAAAATACAGTCCTAAATTCAAGCTATCGTGTGTAAGGCGTACCTACCTAACCTTTCGAATTTAAGTTATACTTACTAATAAAGGAATGATTGAGGTATGAACCTTTATCTTTAATTTACTAGAGGTGAAATATAAACTTTCGATTACAATTTTATAAGGTACGATTCACGAATGAGCCAGCTAAGCGAGATTTAATAAAATCCAATAAAATTTGCTGATGAATTTAGCTTTTCTTGAAAATAATCCATGATTAGACAGACGTTTATGCGAGAATATAGATGGTTGAATATTTACTCTTGAATATTAAAGGCGCGTTCTATAGCTTGCTTAAAATACTCACGCTGAAAGTATTTTAAGGAAATGTGATAGAATGATAAAAAGGGCTGAAACTGTTTAATTAATGTGTAATAATAAAGAAAACTATTATAGTACGTGACGCATCACACAAGTGTCAGACAAGAGAAAAAAAAACTTAAAAGACAGATCTATGATTATCTAGTGTTGCAAGTAATTGCTACCGCAATAGGAGAAAGCGTCCATACTGTCATCAAAATGAATGACCATCAAACTGAACAACTTTCTCAATGGGACCAATAACTTCGAAATGTCGTAAAAATAATCAGTCAGACAGCTTCAGATGACAATGTGCTTTAAGGGAATTTCTTTCGCTGGACCTTATATAAATAAAATAATAAATAATTAAATAAAAATTTGTTTATTTTTACCAGTCCACAAACATAAGTTAGATACAAATTAAATAGTTCTTAAATGGATATGTACATGTAGATATGTCTGTGGGCTGGGAACTGGTGCCCGATTTGGGTTTTTTATACTAAAAAACCTGTCAGTCAGGTCACCAGGCCCTTATATAAATAGGTCCTTAACTGTTTGAATAGAAGTATTCTTTCTATTTTTACAATGAACCTTTCAAGTTAAGAAAAGAAAATTGTAACTCCTACTCTAAACTTACCAAATGGCTTTTATTTACAGTTAATCGGACGTTTTATTCCAACTAAAGTAATGATTTATTTCCGTCCTCCAGTCGTCGCATTTATTGCGTATCGATTCACTAAATTATTCACAAATTGTTTTGGGAAGTGTCGATATGGGCAGCTTAAATTGGGTTGTTCGTCGTTCTCATCCAATTTGACTTTATTTTATAGAGCATTTACTTCGAACAAGATTTTGATATTACTAAGTCAAAGTTAATGACATTATCAGTTCGTTTTTCTATATTTGTCGGTATAGTATAATGAAAATGATTAAGAAATTTTGTATGTCTTCAGCATTAGCCTCAAGGCGCGACCTATTACATTACATGTCACATAAAACGTATGGAATCCGATTCTGGCATAGTTTCTCATTGGATATTTTTTGCAGAATGCTTTTTTCTACTACGCTGGCTGTCATTTCTGTAATTTCAAAAAAAATATACGTAATTATTAATATTTATTGGCAGTATCCTGGTCTAATTGCCTTACATACCTTCCGCAGCAGAAAGAGTAAATTATCTTATGAATAAAACGAATATTATCATAAACTGCAAATAAAATTGGAATGCTTTGAAAATCATTATTAATATTTAGAATGCATTTCTAAATAGCATAATACAATATTAAATCAACACTGATTTATGTGAAATTTCACAAGAATCTACATCGGAGATATCGCTAAAGTGGAATAGATAAGAAAGGGGCAACGGATCCGATCGTTCTATTTAAACAATGCGGATGCTGACGCGGAGTCCTAAATCTAAGCACGCCGATGACATCTATAAATTCTCTTTCTAATTATTTCACAACGATATACCAACCGACAAAATAACATCAACCCGGGGGCGTAAGGTAATTGAGTCTTTTAACTTTCCGAAATTAGTTCACTGGGGACAAAAAACTAAATTAACATCTTATACTCATTTTCTTATCCAAGAATGTTTTTAAACTATCAATAAAGTCATAGTATGTAAACCTGCCATTTAAATAATAAACACAAAAGGTATTGTCGTACCGTAGTAACATATAAAATCATTGGTCTTACCTGTGACAATTTTGTTTGAATTAAAAGAGGAGTTTTTTAAATAAAAAAAAAGACCCTCTTTTTTCTTATGTTAAAATATATCTAATTAAAAGGTATAAATAAGGTAAAAGAAATTATATTTAGAAAAGCAATTGTGAAAAATGTATGCTTACCTATTTATAAGTGCGGAAGATTTTATAATATAATTTTAAGTAAAATGTATCCTCGAGCGTTACGGCTTTAAACGTTTAATTTGTACAACATTGTATTAGAGAAAGAAGACCAACGAAATTAATTACCGTTTGCTTATTTTTTAATTAAAATTAGATTTCATGAAACGGCCGTCTACGTAATCCGTAATATTTCATAAAAGATGGAAATTTTAGTGGCGCCATATTGTGAGAAATGGCATTCGTTTCAAGAAATATTTTGCATCCCTCTGAATTTGCTTCTGGAATATTTTGGGCTACTTTCATTTCGTTAAAATCTTAATTTCATTCATGATAAATCTCTTTTCAACGTCTCAATAAACAAATGTTGGCCGCTCTATCAATTCCTTTTCACTTTATCGGCCCTTATTCTCAAGAAGGAAAATCTTATTTAAATAGAAGCTATTCAAAACAAATATCTCAATCGAACGACTTAAGTAAATTTTTGTTTGCTCCCCACCTAGCAATTTGTAAACATTGGTTCGATCTTAAAGACCGACCGTTCGAGTTCAAATTCAAAACACGGCGAGGTATCAGAAACCCAATCACTTAGTAGGTCATATCGGCTCTCTGGTAGGGACTGAATTAACATATTTTCCCTTATCGTCGAATATGGACCCGACCCGAGCTTATCAAGGATGCTTTAACCGAAATACAGCAACAAGGGTGAGTGAGTATCATTCCATTCTTCGTTTTGAACAAATGCGTCCACGCCCACGGTAGACAAGATTACGGCATGTTTGAGAATAAATCTTGCGGCGTACATTGTTGTGGCTAGCTACAAATAAATGTCGTCGGCGCTCCCCTAGTCTGGTTTTGGGCAACCACCACACCCCACGGTACTTGGCCGTCTTAACTCCGAAACATTTGTAAGATGTGCCTTGCTGCTATTAATTTGAACCAGACAGTAGGGTTGGTATTTCGACTCTGATGTACTACCGCACTATCTGTTTGTACTAACACATAGTTAATTTAGAGTTGCGGCTATGAGATTGGCTAGCTCTTAACCTTAAAAGAAATGCATCGATAAACTCAACGGATAAATTTTACCCGAATACAAATAATAAGAATTTATTTTGGCATAAGAGTACCATATGAATACCTACCAAAAGCGTTCAATATTCCCCAAAACTATTGTTAATAACCGTAACATTCAAAGGTTCACCAAAAGGACAAAATACATTTTCGGTATACTACCAGCATTCGAATATACAATCAAAAAGTTTATCGACGGTGACCGAGGTGACCTTTTCACGGGTTTTTGATTTATATGTCTGTCGCTCGATAAAGTGTGGGTAAAAGGGTATCTTTAGTACAGAGTAAAAGGTTTATTTGAATGTACAAACTTCTCTTCTTACACATTAGTTTTATCAGGGTGGTAACAAATTATCTTTATTTTATTTGTTTTAAATATTTGGGAGCGGATATTTAATTACATTATTGTGGTTTGGATGACTTGAAGGACGTTACTATAAAGTTGAAGACATACGTTATCATAATCAAATTAAACGATATTATCAGTAAAGTACTATAAACATGGTTTTAATAAGATATTTTATCCGGCTTGCACCAAAAAGTATTTAGGATTAAAACGTATCTAATGAACGCTTCGTCTCTCACAATGCTCTTACTAACGACAGTGACAGCATTATATTTAAGCCTAAATACGTTTTGGTGCAAGACACCTTTAGATATATTCTTCTGATTAAAAATATATATGCATCTTAAATTCCACTTGGTTAACACTTAATTGTCAAGAAATTTATATAATTAAAAAATTACAACAAAAATTTTATAAAATGATAACATAACAATTAATTGTAAAATTGGCAACATGTCTCGTCCAAAAAGATGTACAGTCAAAAATCCACAACAACCTTCGTCACAAGGGAATACATATAAAAATCCAGAACACGTTTCGTCAGCAAAATAATATATAAACCTACACTAATTACAACACAAATACATATCATAATACATTTTATCTAACATCCGTGACATGGTGACTATAATACTATAATATTAAAATAAATTACATAAATACGATTATAAATTTATATCTTGTATGATTTGAATCGGTGACCACAATTTTCTCAGACAACTTCACTAATAACTAAACTATAGGGTCGTTCCATAAATAGACAGTAAAATAGAAAATGCCACACAACTTATTCACGTAGGTATGCTAGTAATATGTATATTTTAATCCAATTAGCTAAACAGGACAAATAATTTCATTTGAATAAAACGTCATTGATTTGAATGGCGAAAAATAGAAATAAACGAACAACGTTCAAATACCTAATCGAATCTAAATTATTAATCAATCCGCGAGTTTAACAAATCACAACTCTTTATCAAACGTCAAAACACGAGCTTTGTATGAAAATTTGTACTAAATCATGAATAGTGACGTCATTGTTTTTCGTCGTCGTTTCGATACTTTTAATAGTTTTTCTTTTATTAAAAATAATATTCAAGCTACAAAGTTACTGAAAATGTAAGTTTAGCATTATTTCCAAACATATATTTTATTGCGAAGATAAAACTAAAATATATTTGATGCAGTCAACTCCCAAATTCTGTTGATTTGGGGGAGAATTTTAGTCCTTTAAGAACTATAGCTTTTCCATGATACGTGGTCAGAACCTTTAAAGCCTTCTATGTAAGCGTGAAAATTAGTTGATCTTTTGCTTTTTTTATTGTGACAAAACATGTAAATATATATTATTTAATGCGTTCACAAATAAAATTAAACCCAAAAAATGTTTTCCTAAAGTCAGCAACTAAAAGAAATTAGAAAAAAACGTCTTTTCTTATAAATCGCCTGCTTCGGTTTTGGACTTTATAAAGAAAGCAATAAAAGTTTCGAATTTCTAAGTTACAAACAATAGGTAAGGTATATCAAATGTTATTCAGTTATTGATTATATAAAAATATGCAGGTTTTGTATTCCAAATATGCTTCATGATTCCAAATGAACAATGTATCCTTGTGTAGGTATACTAAGTTATGCCATCAAGGCAATTATTATAGCGACCTTTACCCGCAGTCTCCAAATAGAATTATCATTGAATGGTGACTACAATAATAATTTCGTTATGGCCAATGCAATTACAGTTCCGTTTTACACACCCCCAAAATCTCATTGTCGATGATTGCAGCAATTGTCTCGAATGCGGGCGACGACAGCTTGTTGATCCCGATATAAATTGTAATAAAATTATGGAAAATATATGGGTGATGTGATAATATTCACACCATTGGCCACATGTCACTTGATTTTGTTTTTATTGCCCATGTTTTTAAGTGCAGGGATAACAAGACAACAGTTGGAGACTTTGATAATTGTAAAAAGACTAGACATATTCCTGCACTGCAGAAACGAACTTATTTTTACATAGTGATATATTTGCGTTTTTGCAATTATGTAGGTAGGTATGTGTAAAAAACATACTTAGTTTGATGTTGACGTACCTACCTAGATGTAGATCTAAGAAATGATTTGTTATTTGTTTGTTATTATTGTAATAGGAAGGATTGCCGTTGCTCAACTGTGCAGTGAATGAAACATAGAATAATAGGTTACTTATACAAGAGATCTGTATTTTTGAAGGTCAAAAAGTAAATAATAAAAAATAGTTAAACAATTTACCCGTGCATAATAAAATTTGTAGGTAGGTAAGCTGTTCTAGTATTATTTTATGTATTGTAGACCAACCTGTGATATTCCCATATAATTATTTTATTTTCATTAAATAAAAAATATTTTAATCAACTTTCCAAACCAACTAAATAGAACTGTCCTAGCTAGCAGAATATAAAATGAAATATTCTTAAAAAAAATAATATTCATGCTAAAGCTATTTCAAGACAACAACTATTATTTAAGAATGTGTATAAGCTTCTTACGGTAACCCACAAAAGACAAAAATGCGATCGAAAAAACATAATTCGAAAATAATTGAAACATCTTTCGTCTCTTTATGGATTAATGCTAAAAATCCCTCATCGACTTATCAAATGACGGGGGTCTCCTTCAAATAAAATGTCCCTTCTTAATGCACGTTTTTGTGACACTATCCCTTTCTGAAGCGTTCAATTTGTACCCAACGAATGAGACAGAAAATAATTTGAAGAAAAACTTAATATAGGCCTAGAGGTTTCGACTTTCGTGTCCACAGGTAGATCAATAAAAACGGCTGTTTCATTAACTTTATGTCAGGCAGCACTTATAAAGACATTAAAAGCCTCAATTCGGTGACCGTTAACGTGTGGTTTTGGTCTATGAATTTGTCTCTGGTATTTTTTTTGTTCTTATCTTAAAACAAAAGATATGCTTGTTAGATTGCACTACCGAACACATTATCTGGAACCCGATCTGTGCCTTCAATAGAAGATCAACAAAACATTATCAATATATATCAATATTTAGAGAAAAGAAACCAGCCAAGTGAGAGTCGGTATTATCGTTATTAAGATAAAACAAAAACGAAAAACTTTGAGAAAAAACACGTTGCTTGTAAGAGCTTCATTATTTTTGACTTTTGTTTTTTTTATTATTTGTTAGGAAATTCACTATTAATAACGCACTTTCTGTGAAAATATCTATCGTCTAGCTATTATAGTTCAAATGATACAGCCCTTTATAGGTAGGACAGACAGCCAGACGGACGGAAGGACGGACAGCATAGGCTTATGAATAGGGTACCATTGGCAACCTTTGGGTACGGAACCCTAAAAACCTTTCGACCGTTACTGCTTGTTAGAAACTTACGAGTTCCAGATTAGATACAAGTCTCTAAATAAGTTCTCTAATGAGACGTTGTAAGACATAAAGCTCCGTTAAGTAATGGGACCTTAGCGAGGCACAATAAATATGATCAAACAAAACCAGCAATGGAGGAAGTAGTACATTGCATAGATAAACGGCTCACAGCGATCTCATAAACATAGGAAGCTTGCAGTTCTCAAGGCACGAAATTGACTAGATTCTAAAGTATAGATGGGGAGCTTACATCGCTTATAGGAGGGAACAGACAATCGTAACGTCGTACGTCGATAAAGTCTCTTTTGAGTTGTTGAACCAACTATTAATTATTAGACTCACGCTTTAGATCAAGAGTTTGCCCGCACCGGTTTCTGTTATCGTAGCGAGTTGGAATAAAATATCATTTTTTAATTCTAATCATAAGCTTACAAACTAAAAAAAATCATCAAAATCGATCTAGTAGTTTTTACATAATGCCTGAACAAACAAACAATAACAAAAAATCTGTGATTAAGAATCAGAGACACCGAAAACAATATTATAATTTTTTTTTTGAAATATCTTCAATGTATAGACATATTTTGTTTACCGTTCTTTGCAGCAATATTCACACTGTTGTTCGGTGTAATACTCAACCAACCGATTTTATGTACAATATTAGCAAAGTTATCTTTGAAATTTATGAAATCACAACCAATTTAAAGTAGGCTATTGGACTATAAAGTTGTCAGGTTTGGTTGTTTTGTTTGTTCTTTTAGTAGTTTTTAGTAGTAATTAGATTTAAAATAGAAATCAATATTATAAATTTGAAATAATCTAAACGCGACAAGAAAACATTTATTTAAAAATATTTCAATTCGTAGACAATGTATTCTCCTATAAGCACATCTCAATGCAATATTCTTGAGTGTTCGCGTGTTGGGGGCACGTTAGCTCTGTAATTGGCATGGTATCCTACTCTGTCACTAAGCCTTGAGCCGTCTTTGTTTTCAGACAATAAACTCGCTTTGTTGCTGAAGAGCTTTGCCAATGCCAAGTTCTGTGAATGACTGATGCTGTAGAGTCATTCGAGCTTCAACGGTTTTGGTAGTGCTTTGTTTTTGTTTGAAAGTTAAGGTTCAAGGGGCAAGGTCGTTTATTGTGGTTTATGATTTCCTGTACTTATAAAATTTTTTCATTGTCTGCTCGAATCTTTTTTCTGATTTATAAAAAGAATTATCCGGTCCTTCAATATGACCGTTTTGTAAAGGGATGCTCAGACCATCAAACTAAAAAAATGTCTCTATGGGGCCAAAAAAATGTGCTGTGGCATGCATTTTTATCTAGTAAGATTGTAGTTTTGTATGAAACAGCTGATTTGTTTTTGGCGATTTCGGTGTCGTCCGTCCCATCGAGAAAGTTTTTCAGTTTGATTTTGATTATTTAGACTATGACACTGAAAAACTTTCTCTTGGGAATAATTAATTCCCTTAAAACCGTCTGGGCCCTATATTTATACGTTAAGGTGGTTTCAGTCTATACAAAAGTTTGACGCACAATACACGTAGACGGAATTAATAAAAGTAATATTTTATACATGGAAAAATAGTTTAGAAAATCTAGTTGTCGCGTCACAAATAACATTTGCAATTTATAATATAATTACGAGGATATAAAGCTTTTAAAATTTTAAATTCGTAATTATTTTATAAATTGCAAATGTTATTTGTAACGCATCATCGCGGCATCTAGATTTTCTAAACTATTTTTCCATATATAAGGTCTAACAAAATTAGGTGAAACTATTTTAAGGGGATGATCATACATTCAAACTGAACAACTTTCTCTATGGGACCAATATTGAAATTGCGATAAAAAATCAGCTGTTCCATACAAACCTACTCGACCTAAATGTATGGGACACCAGATTTTTTTTCGCGATTTCGATATTGGTCTCATAGAGAAAGTTGTTCAGTTTGATGGTCTGATCATCCCCTTAAAATAGTTACACCTAATTTTTTTAGACCTTATATACAAAGTTACTTATATTAATACCGTCTAAGCGTATTGTGCGTCAAAGTTTTGTATAAAATTGACCCCTCTGCAACCACCTTAATATTCTCGGTTTAAAAATTATAACGGTTTCTTACCGCATTTTAGTTAATTAAGTTCCCGATGCTAAAACAGCAGTAAGATCTCGATAATTTTATTCTTCATAGAGACTATGACTCTAGAACTATCTAAATTTCTCTCTTTTATTGATTTTGAAACATACAGAGTGTCCCGTATACCGACGTCAACCCGGTGGATGCTGATAGGTTAGTTCATGCCTAACCAGAATATACTAAAATAAAAAAATAAAAATAAAAATCAGTCAATCAATCAATCAATCTCTCAACATTTTACTTTAGGAGAAGGTTCTTAGTTTTCGAGATAAGGACAGTTTTATGAAATTCGTGAAACTCTTTACCTTAGTCACTATTTTGAGTGCCACGGCTACAAATGTTCTATGCAGTATTTGTGTTAAAACTGTCATATCTCGAAAACTAAAACACCTTTACTAAAGTCAAATTTTGATATTCTTCTTAGTCTGGACCTAACCTATGAGCATCCGCCGAGTTGACATGGGTTTACGGGACACCCTGTATACAATCAAATACAATCTTCAAACAGGTACTTACCTACAAAAGAGCGCTACAGACTACCGAATAGAAATATTTGATATTGCGGTTTTTTTAGTCTTATGTCGATGATGCAAGCATTAAATATTTGTAAAATATTTGAAAGTCTTAAACTCGAAACCGCTTGGTATTCGCGACAACGATTTAGGTATGTTACCAGACGTCGTAAACCTTTCAAAGTATTTGTTCACGAATTCAATTTTGGTAACTTAGCAGGTCGTTATCAAATATCAACTAAATTTATTGAGTCTGTAATATTATATCGGACATTGATATCGTAATAAATTCACACTTATTAATTATGCTCATGTATGTTTGGATAAAACAAAATGTCTGATTGTTTAGTCATGTTAAAGGGTACATTTACAAAGACCATAATGTTATTTAAAGACTATAGAAGGATTAGACTGAACAAAACCGTGTATTTTTTTAAACTAAACATTAATAATTTAATTCCATTTCTGATGCGTATGTGAGGTCTACCAATCCATATTAGGCACGCGTTGTGGACTGACGCAGTGACACGTATACAGGCTGATGATGATGATAATCTTTGCTATCACCGAGTTAAAATGTTTTTTTTTAAATGTTTGATAGGTAAACATTTGACCCCAATCTTACCTGATGTTAAGTGACGATGAGGCCGAAGATGTAGCATGCTTATCTAGAAAAATGCCTATTCACTCTCGCCTTGAAGAGGCCCAGGTTGATTTATGACAAGTCGGGCGTTGGAAATTTTTTACTTTATAATTATTTTGCTTCGTTTGAAACTACTACAACCTTTTTAATGCTTACTCGAAAACTGATGTAGACCAAGTAATGTAATGGAACTTACACATTACAGGTTATGCAAATGTTGACGCAAATAGATACTAAAGTAATTTACTACTAGTTATAAAGAGCACAAGGTGGCGTTGGTCAGTAAGCAATTACGATATGAACAATTTCATAGAAAATATACGTAACACTTCACATAAATTAATCGATGAGATCCAGGATCGCGCAACGCTCTAACAAAAAAATGTTATATCAAACGTGCACCGGCGCCATTAAATTCCTTTGATCGCTCGCACACGTTTCATACATTCTGGATATCGATCACGACCAGTTTTTAGTATGGCAGTCCCGACTCTTACAATGTAGTGAGTTAAGTTCTCTTTGATGAGATCTATTCATAAAAGTCAAAAGTTAAAGCATGCTATGCTTGGCATCAAACTCCTAGACAAAGTTCAGAATAACAAAATCCGACGCCCGTAGTCTATACTAAGGTCCAATATAGAGAGAGAGACAGAGTAAGAGAGTTATGGAGCTCAAATGGAATGGGCAGGACACATGGCAAGGCGAGGTGCTGGTAGATGGAGCAAAGCATAGCCCGAGTGCTGGCCGAGGGAAGGCCATATAAAGTGAGTCGCGGAAGCTTCGTGGATATGAGATGCTGAGGATAGAGGAAGGTGACATAAACATAATGGTGGCATAGGCCACACCCCGGACACTGCCTACATAAAATAGAAATTGACGCATTCAATCAATCAATTATACTTTGACGCATTGACACCTGTCTATTCAAAAAGAGTTTTTATCCTTCGTCCTGAGATTATATTCTCTTTGCTTCGAAAACATAAATTCTAGCGTGTCAATTGTGGTGTCAGTCTAGGCTACAGGTACAGTGCCACCAACTTATCTGTAGAATGGCCAAAAGCGGAACTACTGATGCCATTTTGAAAACGTCATTTTGTTGCTGTCAGTAGATGTGTAGTCTCTCATTCTTTGATACAGAAAGTGGCGCCATCGCTCATTCTTCAGATAAGTTGGTGACACTGTAACCGCCGAGGTGAGGGAGAGGTAAAAAGTTGGTGGGAGGCAGGGAGTGTCCATACTGTATGTAGTACTAGATACTCTTTCTTATAATGTGGCTATATACCCAGAAGTGGTTGGATTCAGGCTGTGAATGATGATGATGAAACGTTGAAATAAAGATGTTCGGCATTTGACTCAGGCAGAGACATCTTGGCTCAAAATATGAGACTAGATTCTTGTTCCTAGACGTAGATAAGGTTTCGATTGCCCTGATGATAGCCAACCTTTGGCAGAAGACTGCACTGCAAGAAGAAAGATATCGTTAACCAAGCGCGCGATTCTGACAAAAAATTTCAATGTAAAGTCAACTTAAAGGCCACCAAGCCACCCACATTTCATTACAGGGTAGACCTCACAGTATTATTTTATATACTTATTTGCGTCGAGATATCCAGTATAATAAATCAAGTAGGATATCGTGTAATGGACACCGCCCGAAGAGCGTCCCCGAAGAGGCATAAATTTGTTTTTGTACGTTTTTACTAAATCATTTGTTGTGGAAACGCGGTTCTGTTGTATTGATGGCTAATGGCGTTTTAATAAGGGTTAGTTTACACGTCGTGTTTTGTTGTTGGAAATTTTCCCTTACTAATGGCATCAGTATACATTCCACCATATTTTTAAAAATTAATTTTTAAACGTAAAATATAATTCTAGTTTTAGTAGAAAGATATAATAGGTCATACAAAGATTCAAATGATCTTCGAATTGGGTTGTACCTAAATTCTAACAAGAGTCTTCTTCCAATAGTCTTCAAACTGTTCTTATTAGTGTGAATCTGTTTGTTTCTAGCACAATCATAATCAGCACGATAAATCCTAAATGTTGGGTATACATATACCTCTTAAGACGTTAGGCGGGCTGAAATGCTAATTTGGAGAATAAGTCACTTTTCTGACTGTATAAGTATTTATCAGATCCCTTACACCCCGCCGACTATAGTGCGAAAGAGACAATTGCAGCTCGGACCGATTTATATATTTATTTTCGAAAAATCGACGAAATCAGCATTTCGTATTCCCCTGTTTCCTCCTCCAAAACTAAACTGATTTTAATAATTCTTTCGAACATAATATGAAAAAGACTTTGGCTATGTCCGTATGTTTTGCTTTTTTTGTTTATATTCTTCAAATTTGTTTACTGGATGTCTGAAAATGGGCGGTAAAACTGATCATTTTCGAAGGTCCCTAGTTCTTACAGTAATTAATAAATGCAAAAAAGCAAAACATAGAGACATAGCAGAGCTGATATAGATTGTATGGTAAAAAATATTTGCTCAAATGTTATTATCCAGGGAGAAAACAAGGGAATACGTTTGTATGGAGTAAACCTCTATGGTAGTAAGGTGGTGGTCTATCCTCTTAAGGTAAATTTATTCCGAGAGCGCAAATGCGCGCTGGATACAAACGAATTCTGGTGATATTTACAATTAAAAACAATACAATTTTTCAAAAACAATCTAGAAAATAATCTCTATCTTTGTATGAAGTCAGATTTTCGTTAATATATACAGTTTTAATGCTAGGGTTAATTTAAGATTTATATGGAAATCTTTGAGGTAATGTAACTGTAAAATTATAACATTTTAACGAAAATCTGACTTCATAAAAACATAAAGATTAGTTTTTAAATTGTTTCTGAAAAATGACTTTAATTGGTTAGTATTGAAAATATCACCACACTTCATTTGTATGGAGCGCGCTCCGAACTATATTCCCTTAATTGTCATGCAATCTATACTTAATAGTCCTGCGCTAGATTCTACCACTGTTTGATAGCAATTTACTAGCATGATACACAAAAAAAATAAGCTCATCTTTCACATGTAAATGGAATTGCACACTAGTAGGAGCAAAGTAAAATAAATAAAATGAGGATCTACTTAATTCTTTTTAGCAAATCACTGAATCAATGCATGAATATTAGACGCTTTTCAAAGTGTTAGAAACCAAAAATAAAATGACCTAATTTCTATAATTCATGTAGCACTTAATTTCGATATAATGATAGTTCACAACGGATATGGTGGTCTACATCGCTAATACGCCATATGTTTTACGCCTCGATGTCACCTACTAATTTGACTTTGATAAATAGGTCGTAACATTATAGGCTACCTAATAATGATGGAGTACCTTTTGCTTGAAACTCGATTTAAAGTCGTACATAACTCGAATGTAGATTCTCGGTTGCAATTACGTCGGAACTGAATTATTACACCACACGTGGTCCGATTTTTGTGTTAAATGTACTCGTACTTAAAAAGGTTTTTCTCATCTTATGACTTTCCTGTATTGTAATCGCTGGACAAACCCCAAAAAAGATGGTAAGTACGATGATCTTGAATGCTTCTAAACATATTTTTGTTCGCAACTATGGCGTGATAGAGAGGAGTGGACTTCCACTCCTATCCAAAATACTTATTTTGGGAAGTCCTTTGCTAAACATAGGTTGACACAGTATAGGAATTATAATAATCTAACGAAGACGGGCGTCTAACTCGCCTTCTTAAATATAATATCATAACTACGAATTCGTTAGTTAGGGACAATTCAAATGTGGTTATTCACGCCTGTAGCATATGTTTAATGTAGGAGTGAGCTTCAATTGATTGACGTGCCTTCTGGTCGTTCAAGTAGTCTACAAACACTCAGTTATTACACTATGAGTTGTTCATTATGGATAATAAAAATAATAACTACAAAGTATTGGATAGATGGCTTAAAATGGTTTGTATCTTGTTCTTGTATATAATGTTAGCTACAAAGAAAGTTATTTAAAACAAATTATTGGACTGGTAGATGCGAAAAATCTGCTATCCAGCCACATCCTAGACCTATTCCTTACTCAAAGGTAGTCTTACACATTATTATTAGACTATTTGATTTAATTGATAATTAATATACATATGACAAAAAATTGTACTAGAACGAGCTTTTTAAAAAAGATCTTACCCAGCGTCTGGCGAAATTGTCACCTAAAGACAGGAAATAGACCAAGCGTAAATATTTGATGGGAAATATCTAAATAAACATTGACGCATTGATGACGCATCTTTAGCCTGATTTTGGGAATAGTCTTTTCTCGTGCTACTAGATCAGAAAAGAATACAACATGATCAAATATTGTATTCACAATAACCCAACGAATATATAGAATTATTTAATCCACTCCCCAAAATTAGATTAAAAAATACTTTTACACTCCAACGTCAATTTTCGTCAAGTCAACTTGCCAAACGTAATCACTCATTCACACTAATCTAATCATTCGGCTTCTGCATTTCCCACCGACAGAATTACATTAGTCAGTCAGTAAACAAGCATTACAATGGACGTACAAGTCCGTACAACACTGTGGGTGGTCTTCGTGCACCTTGCACAACGAACTACTCATGGACATCATGACCCTACTCATCCAACAGTGCTAACTTTACTATAAGAATGACTCACTGTTCGATCATCGATATTTTTAATTACGATAAAAAGTGGTCTAAAATTAAACGCTTACAACTTTCTATAAAAAGTTTTGCAGAAGCTGAAAGTAATTTTCAGTAGTGTTAATAATTCCGTTATGGTCTAGTGGCTAGGATACCTGGCTCTCACCCAGGAGGCTAGGGTTCGATTCCCGGTATCGGAAATAACTTTTTTTGCTTTTTCCACAATCTTACAAGTCTTGCTCTGTATAGTGCGTTGATTAAATTCGATTGTAACTTTAAAACTTTTTCTACTCATTCTTACGCCGAGTAGACGAAACTATCGCTCATCTTTCTAAACAATAAGCAAGAACAGAAAAGTAACTAACCACTGATTAAGATAAAAACCGAGAACTTAAACTTTTTTTGCAACCCTTCGCCTGGGAAGTGCATTGTTGTACGCAACTATGACGCATTCCAAGTAAAAAAGTATAAAAAGATGGACTCTTTCCCAACACATCTGGGATCAGGCTAGCAGGAAGTATTAAGGGTAAGTAAGGTATTCACATTGTCCAGACTGTCATTAACACATTAGCTCGGGATTTAAAAGCATCTCTTGAGACAAGGTTTAGTTTTTATCTTCCATTTCGGCGCCACGTCTTCACCGGCCTTACATATACCATCAATAAAATATTCAAACAACGTCTGCTGTAAATGTCGATAGACATACAAATGCATTATGTTAATGCCAGTTTCCGTTTAACGTTTTAGAATCCACGCTGAATTCTTCGCGTGTCGATTGACTATTGTCTTAAAATCTCGCTTTTTTACGGAACCTTTCTCAGAACACTATTTCTTTAAAAAACAAAACGAGCGTAAAATTTGCATGAGAAATTTATCGCTTTAAGATTAGAAACGGAATATTTTCGCTCTCATGTCAAATTATAATTTAGATCGTTCCCTATTTTTATGGAGACATTATTAAAATATAAGGATTCTAAGAATGTTCACGATACGTCGTCGGGCTGATGATTTAGGGATATTATACATTCAAATTCTTTGACCGTATACCGAGGATTTCCTTTAATCTCTGATTAGTCATTAATAGGTTTTTGATTGTTAATCTTTATCCGACCAAAACATAATTTTGAACGTTTATTATTCATGTTATTTATTATTCTTGCTTGACTTCTCCTAACTTACCGTCCCAAATCTCATTATAAGATTATACCTACTTAAATATTTTTGTCGAAGTATTTATCTCAAATGAGAAAGTATTAAACTACCATATTTTGCAAGTAATAAAACTAGATGTCATAGTATTCTATAGCATATAATATCGTAAATCTTTATCATTTACCGCACGCATTTCCTTCGAAACCAGTTTCAAAGTAATCTCCGACGTCTTATGCTGCAAATGATATTTGTGTTATACTATCATTCTATAGATCAAGTTCAAGTTTACTTGCCTATTATAGTCATAGTATCAAATTAGGCAATTTTACCAGTCAGTCATTTGTTTTGATTGATTAAGATGTTTAGATTTCTAAGAGGATGATCAGACCATCAAACTGAACAATTTTCTCTGAGATGTTATGTGTCTGTATACACATACTTCATATGGTCAAACTTAATATGCTAAATTAATAACAACATTTTCTATGAGACCAACATCGAAATCACGAAAAAAGATCAGCTTGTCCATACATTAGGGTCAAGTAGGATGGCTAAGTTTTGTATGGAACAGTAGTTCTTTTTTCTCAATTTTGATATTGATCCCATAGAGAATGTTGTTCAGTTTGATAGTATGCTCATTTTCTTAAAAAATCGTCAGCGTATTAAGTTTGACCCTGTATCGGTACATATAACAATGCGCAAGTTTAAATAGGTAACTACTAAAAGTGTTCTTGAGGTACGTATTACTGAATATACATCATTTGTTCCATTAGGCAATGTTTTTATTTAATCTTTTTTACCTTCTTATGAAACGAACAACAAATGCTTTTGTTCAAAAATTTCAACTAACGTGCGAGAAAAATCGCGCGTCAACTTCGTGTCGTGCGCACCACGCGTCCTATTCATCACTCTAAAGCTCATTTTTCGGAAACTGAACAAAAGCTTTGACGCTAAACATTCCCATTATTACTTTTATAATAGACAAAGCAACGTTGTTCGAGACAAAAGCGCTAAATAAAAGGTTGTCGCCATTAATTCTTACACTTTTGACATTTGTAACGGTGCATCTTTTGTGTGCTAAAGTGAAGATCTTAACCCCGTGGAGGCGAAAAATTAGCACTCAGCGTGTTCTCCGGCGGTAAGACCTAACGAATACAACAAAGAAATCTTACACTATTTTGCGATTACACGTTTCCCTTTCTGTATAAGTTTTTTGTCGAATCGCAGCCGAAATTAGTAACGCCGCAATGTCACCTGAGTCGAAAGACCGCACACGGAACAAAGATGCATATTTTGGTACCCATGAGCGACCATTCACTGCTTATAATAAAATATCATTTGTCTGTTAGACCCCACGGGATCGTGTGAGACCTACCAAGGAACGTTTTTTATGTTCATGCGTCTTATAATTGTGAGATACGATGTTTTTGTAATTATTTACGACCTTATCTCGAGGACATGGGTTATGTGAGATAGGAGTGTAGATCGTACTTGTGTATAATAAGGTCTTAGACTGTTATTAATGTGACACGTATGTGGGGTTTTTAGAAAGCAAGTAAATGACTATAATATTTATAGTTATAACAATAATGTACAACATTATGAAGACATTAAGAAATGTAGTCGTACAGAATTTTTAGCTTTATATTTGTAAGCAATGCAAGTTGACCTAATGGGCCCTACAGTTTATGAGGTGTTGCACTTGAACACGCTATGCCGGCTTTACCACCCAGCTCGTAACACTCTAGACGAATGACCTCTTCGCACGTACCTGTTACTCCTTAGTTACCTGCAACATTGAAATATAAAGAACTTTCTAGAACCTAGAAGAATCCATCGGAAAATATAAGATGTTCGACGGGAGCGCATAAAGTAAGTCCGGAATAATCTCGCGAGCGCTTCGTAATGGATCCTAGAGTTTACGACGTGCTAAAGTCTCTGGATGTGGATAGAGTAATGTTCATAACACTCAACTGTGTCAGTCGGGATGAGTTCTTGAACACTTGACACGTTCACGCTCTCACCTTGTCGGGTTAGACACCTTTGAAATTTTGGCACTGAGTTCAACCCGTTGTTTTGTAACAAAGTTTGACAACTCCTAAGTCTGCAACATTTTGCCGGTAATGTGATTTGGTTGATTAATTTGTGCTGTAAAAGCTGTTCTAGACGTTCCAAAGGGGAGAATGATTGCGAATTACCCTTGCTTTATTTTTACATCCCGTTGGGTGTCGTTGGGCGATAGGCCTTGTCGGTACAAGACACACACAGAGCCGGCACAAAGCGTAGGAAACGCTTAACGCACACATTCTGGAGATCAAAGAACGCGCAATCTGTGTGAAAAAAATAACGTTTTGGTCCCAAAAGGGCGGACCCGTTTACGCGACCCAATTCACGCGAACGATTCGGACGACGAAGAAATTGAATTGAAGTCAGCCCGAACAACAAATTCAAACGCGTATCGAATTGTTTTACGTTTGACGAATTCGGTTTTGGAAAATTTTAAATTCGTTTCAATAGGCCATAATGATGCAGGTCCGTTTCTTTGTCCGTATCAGAATGTTGTAGGACATAAAGAATCTATGGTATGCACTTTAATGGACGAGATTTGCTTTTAGAAATCTGGCTGTTAGCGATCGTGTGGCGATATCGCAAATAAAATCGTCGCAGCATTGTTTTTGCAAGATTCGTGTTGCTGAATTCTCTGCATATCAATGTAAATATCGGTGTTTGGATTTCAACTTATTCCAAACAGCTTTTGTACAAGTCGAATAATTTGCTTCTTTTTGCTTTGAAACAAATGCTGATACTCAAAAAAACATTTTGCTTACAATGAAGATGGTAGTTTCTGCTACTGCATCAATCATATCAAAGAGAAAATTGCCTTCAAGACCAACGTTCATTCTGAACGATGTTATCTCGCTACGCTTACAGCTACCATTTGTTAGTGTCTTGTTTAGAAAATCACATCTGCTAAACTTTATTAGTTTGCCTTTTGACAAAGGCCAAGTTGATGGAGGCGCGTATCAAATCGCGCAATTCAGCGCGCTCCTTAGCGCAGCTGGTTCGGGCGAAACGAATCATTTTATTTATTGTTCAGATCTTATGCGTTATTTATGAAAATCCGAAGTCTATTCGCCACGGTACCCGGGTATCTTGCTGAAAGTGTGTCACCTTGCCTAGAATTAGTTACGCGTTCCCAGCTGATGCATGGTCGTCCGTCATGATTTTGAAATTGTAGGTCATTTCCGCGATCAATCAAATCATTCCGTTGTTCATACCATGCATTCTATGTGTTGGTTTTACAATACAATTTTATATGCAGACGCAGAAACAACTGCACCGGTTTTTACCCGACTGCGGCGGAAATCAAAAGAAGGTTAATGTTTGTGATCTGCCACTTTTTCATTGTCTTATAGAGATAACATGTAACTCACAACCATGATCTCATTCAGGGTGGTCAGAACAGAAGCTTTATTACAGCGAACAACTACCTACAGTTTTTCACATTTCAGAAGTTTTGTTCTCACAACCATGTGCTTCAATTAAAGTTTTTTTATATTAGCACACGATTTACTTTCCGTTTATTACATCAAATACTTAAGATATTTTTCGCAAAACACAACATTAAAAAGCTACGGTGTGTGGAAATGATGTGAGTTGATGTGGCGAGCTCTCATCGCTCCCTTATTACACCGGCTGCCGCCTCGATCCGTTACATCGACCGCGCAAGCCCAAGTGAACGTTTTTTGCTGCACAGTAGCTGCAGCGATTTGATTGCTCAGCTTTTTGCTCTTCTTTTCAAATAAACCGAAGTAATTGTTTGTTTTAAGTTCCTTAGATTGCATCCGCAGCACGGATTTGTTACAGACATTTTCTGTGTTAGAAAATAAAGACTTTATAACGGTTGAGTGACTCGTGCAATCGGACGTCCATAATCTCTTTTCGAAAGGCTTACCTACGGAGCAATGAATTCTCGTTCCTTCTTAATAAATATTTCGTTTGTGCAGCGGTGTTTTGATTTCAAATGTGAAATTAATTCTAAATTACGGAGCGTCTGCTTTTTGCTCCAGAGCAGGTAACAGGAAACGGGTTGTCTGACGTTAATCCCACAGAAAATGCGTGTGTGCGTGTCGTGTTGTGTAATCATAGCTTCGAGACGACCGTGTTGTGCCAACGTCGCCTGCTTTTTATTTAACTGGAAGATGCTGTTAAGTTACTCGCGATCGCTCGTCTAATCACATCGCAGTCTATCTCAGTCACACCAGACCTTAGTGCGAAAGAGACAATTAGCTCTCAAGGTAGTAAGTCAACATCGGCTGATATACGAAGTACAAACCGGCTGGTTGTTCGACCTGGACTCGTTCATAAGTTCTTTGCAATGTATAGAATGAATACCTATGATTTAGTTCCCTTGAGGCTTGCAACTAGGATGAGTTTCTCAGGCTACTGTCGACTGGTTTATTTCCGACATGCCTATATAAGGTGGTCGATTTTGCACCTCATATTTCTATCGAGCAAGATACGGGCAAGATTATGAAAGATTTATATTCATAGAAGGACAAGAAGCCTGCCTAGCCGTGTGTAAATGATAGAAAACAGAATTAATTTAGATGATTTATATGAAAAAGCTTAGCTAAGCTTTTATGATAAGAGCAATTCGGTTTGCAGACAATTTGAGACTGAAATAATCCTTTTAAAGCACAGGTGATTAAACATAAAATGAACTTTGCATCAGTTTTCACATCATGATGGGATAATCCTATGTGTAGGGGGTAGGGCTTGAGTGAAGGATGTCAGATGACGATTACTGAGTGTGGGGAGGTTAATCCTTGTGTCCCTCTTACCGGCCTCGCGCGTTATCGGGGACAACATTTGCTTTGAAATTTTGTGAGTTGGTGGTTGTTGATAATAAACTTTGGTATTATAGGATAATAACGTGAAAGATGCAGTTATATAATAGACAGTCATCATTATTTACCGAAAAACCATTGTTCCTGAAGAGTCTAAAGTTTAATAATAAGTACATAATTAAATGAATTATAATGTCAATAAACACGAATTGATTAGAAACCAGTAATCAATATCGTCGGGTTTCAAACAAAGCTCTCCAAAGATTTTTAAGCATTAATGCGAAGAATAAAATTACATGGTCAAAAAAAATATGCCACTACATCAATCGGTCAGGTAAAGGAAAGTCTCAAAGTTATTCGAGACGATTAAAAAACGAAATAATTTTAGAATTAGCTTTAAATGCATGCTTGCTCCATAATTAAAATAATGATCCTAATTTTCGGTCAGTTCCAATAATCATTTTACCTGCTTTGACGTGATTCGCTAATGATCGACTAAAAAAAGGTTTTACAAAAAACAGAATTTGTTTAACTATCCCCAGCTTTGTTGTTTCAATGAATAAGAATGGTTTGGTGTTTACACAAAAAGTAGAGATGATTATGTAGATAAGGATCATGGAATATTCGAAGAAATTAATTCAGTAAGTTATGTTCTAATTAGTCATTTGTCAAGTTATAATTTAAAAGAACTCAATTAACCAGTCAAGTACGAGTCGGACTACTCGCTCACCAAGAGTTCCGTACCACCACACAATATAATTAACTTACAAAAAAAATTGTTTTTTCTGGGACCCTTAGCGCGAGACGTTTTTATTATTTGTTGTTATACTATAGAGTTTCTACTATAATCACTCTAAGTTTGACGCTGTTGACGCTGAATGTTTTACCGTTTTTACGAAAGAGCGAGAAGATCAAAACGTTGATCAAAACTAGATTTTTGTATGGTACCCTCGTACACGAATATTTATCTTTTCCCAGTTTTGCATTTGGTGCAAATATTTTCTATTCCTGTTATAAACTTCCTTATAGACTAACAGTTAACTTTTTAGAGTCAGGTAAAAAACTCTTAAAACATTGAATTATCGTATAAAATAATTTTAATTACTTTGCTAGATGGCAACGAATGATTTCATATTACAGTATGTGTAAAATTGTTTTAAAACCTTGTCTATAACAAATTTTTATGAAGTTTAATATAAATTCTAAACAACGCCATCTATATGAACAAAAAATATGTAAGTTGATAATACCAAAAATGTTCATTCGCTTCCTCTATTAGAAACAGTCATAATAATTTCATTCTTATTCAAAAATTCATACATATATAAGGTCTAACAAAATTAGGTGAAACTATTTTAAGGGGATGATCAGACCATCAAACTGAACAACTTTCTCTATGGGACCAATATCGAAATCGCGAAAAAAAAATCAGCTGTTTCTTACAAACATAGTCGACCTAAATGTAAAGGGAAAGCAGATTTTTTTTCGCGATTTCTATATTGGTCCCATAGAGAAAGTTGTTCAGTTTGATGGTCTGATCATCCCCTTAAAATAGTTTCACCTAATTTTGTTAGACCTTATATAAACAAAAACTTTCATAATGTTTCAAAAAATGAATTAAAATGCGGTTACAAAATGAGGATTATAATATGTATGTATGTTGAACTATTATAAGGTCATAAATAGTTTTTAGAGTTCCGTCCCAAAATTGGCAGAATTAAAAACGATTTCCTCCAAATCCACTTGATGTAGAATTAAATAAATTGAACAAAAAGTAAAGTGGCAGCCCAATAAAAGATGTAAATATGTATTTATAAGTGGTTGTAAGGGCTTGGTCAATTAACCAAAAGCTACTGCGACCTGAATGGATATATTGTAGCTGGCACCCTAGACCTAAAGGTCATTTCCTAGGCCCACGGACTTCCTGAACCGTTTTATGCTTTTGGAGGGGAGGTCCCTAATGTCAGTAGGTGCTACTACGTATCGACCTAGATGGCGACTCCTGCTGTGAATGAGCATGAAAATATGTATACAAAGAAAAAAAATATTTGTTTCTGTGCTTTATATAAAATATAGTACCTAGCTAATTCAAACAAAAGGTTTTAAAAGCGTAGATATACAACAATTTAATCGGATGTTACAATTCCACGAATTTATTTTATATACTTTAAATAAAAAGCTATAAAATAGCAGCAATTTTAATACTCGCCTACTACTTTCCCTGGTAATAAAATATGTTGACATAGGTAGGTAACCTATGTCAACATTTTAAAGTCCTGAAATAAACTTTGTTTTTCTGTCGGGTACGGAACACCAATGGCACAAGTTATACTTGCACTTGGCCGGTTCTATTTAAAAGGGGTTTTGTACTAAGCGCATTCTTGATAAAGGTTAGCATAAGTTGACAAAAAGTGTTATAAAACCCCTTTATTTAAATTTACCGTGTGATTCTCATAATCATATTTATTAAATTGATAATCATTTGTTTGACTAAGTATAATATTACTAAAGATATATGTGTGTGTAATAGAAAGTGACAACATAGCATATTTACAATTTATGTTATATATTTTGTTTTAGTTATTGCAAGATTTTTGCCTAAGTAGGCTAGGTATTTATTTATAGGCGTCCCAAACCATCGCATGGTACACTAAACAAACTTAGTGTTTTGAACTCAACTAGAGACGGAAATTGTTAAGAATTTTAACAAGATTTTAAATAAATATCTTGTTAAAATTCTTAACTTTAAACCCCCCCCCCCCCCCCTTCCGCCCTCCCCCCACTCACACCCTCTCACTTTGTTTCAATTGTACTAGTTCGTAACTAAATTATTGTTTATTGTTAAGGATTCCCAATCGTAGACCTCGCGTATCAGGCTTGCCTCGTTTTTGGTCTACCGTTTAATGTAATAGTTTTAAGCAAAAGTTAAAAATAAACATTATCTATTTATCTTATCTATCTTATCTAAATGAATTAAAATAAAAAAGGGGACTAGACAATAACATAATTATAACATCCATGACCGACATTCTTGCTTCGGAAGTACTATGAAGACTACCCTATCTATGTAGTACCTACACATTACAAAAGTTAAGCAATAATCACACAGTTTACATAAATTTTTCACTTTCGTTTCATTCATCCCTTTCGAGGTTAGAAACTCTGCTACTACTACCAACTATATTTTTAAGAGTGCAATTGTGTCACTTATTTGAAAATTTTCAGGATATTTATTAACCTTATTCTTTGAAGTAATAAATGAAAACTACCAACATTAAATCCTACCAAAATATTTAACGTTTCAGGTAAAATTGCTGTCCCATAAATTCCAAACATCAATCGGCTGGTACAAAAAGTCATAGTAACGACATAATGACAGGAGAGACGTTATAAAACGCGTCTGCTATCCCCAATAGTCCAGGATTAATGTCGATTTAATTAAACCTGTATAATTTTGATCTGGTCCTGTCTAGGGTTGGTGAATTGGGAACATAGAAAATAATACTTTAGATGGATGCGGCATGTTTGTATCAAATCTAAGTGAATCAAACAGAGAGTCAGAATATCCTGATGATGACGATGAATAGATATTGGCCAGTGATGGGTTTACAACAGGAACAGACAAAATTCGCTTTTATAGAAAAAAAGACATTGAGGATTAGTAAAGTTGTACACATTCGATAAATAAAATAATTATGATTAAAGGTACGCACATCATTACAACGGGCCGCATTGGGTCGGGCTTTAGCGCAAAAATCAGCCCAATTCGCTTCTATACAATTTATATGAACAATCGCATACTACTACGACATATCTTTTCCCCGCCTTCCGAACTTGTACCATTTGCAAAATTGCTTCTTTCGCAAATAATTTCGAAATCTACATTATTAGGCTCAAAGGATTCAGTATCGTTTGCAAATTTAAAATAAATAAAGCGTTTTTTGCCAAGGTACTCATCAATACTATTTCTAACATCCACGACTGGATTGAAGGTTGCGTGGGCTCACCCTCAAAGAAAAGGTCCGTGTTGTAGGCGGTCCCGACTTTATCAAATTACAACCTGTGCTGTTTTGTAAGCCGACAAAGGCCCTCATTCTTTGGACCTTTTTAGACTAAGCATAATTTGAATGATGCAAGACCAAGACGTCGCTGTATCGACCTACGTTTGAGGGTTTAATTCTAAATTTGAACGGAATAAAATGCTGATGACCTTTCTTGTAGTTAATTTTAGTCTAAGAAACGATTTCCATTCTATTAAATAGTTCTCAGGTGTATAGAGAACAGACATAATTGGTTTGATTCGAAGGTGGTGCTAACTGATTTTCTAAGCCCCATTAAATTTAGTTTGCAAATCTTTTAGGCAAGGTACTTTTTTCAGTGTGATCCCATATTAAAAATGTTTTTTTTGCTTATAGAACCATCAACAAATTTCGGCAGTAAATAAGCCCGTTATAGGAAGTCGATGACGTTGTCAGGCTAAAGATTTAAATAGTAAAAGTATACTGCCGCTGTCGCTGTTAACAAAAAATCTCCTCAAAAGAAAAGAGTGAATGCAAAGGCACTTTGGTATAGAATATTTTGTATTCTATCTTAGTCATGCCTGCACTGTACCTCTAGCTACAGTAAAAATTTGTTTAGCGAAAAAACTTGGACCCCGATTTTTTTGTTGTTGAATCATGGCGGGCCAATTATAAGTATAATTTCACAAAGGCCTAACAAATTAAATAAAAAAACAAGTCCGGAACTATTAATAAACAAACAAAAAACGTTCACACCCAATTTTAACATTTATTAAAAAAATATTTAAATGCGTTAATAAAACAGAGAACGCCTACAAAAAGTCCTTTATACCTGTTAGATTTATCAACATTCATTTGCAGCCGGCATCGCCAAAAATAATCAAGTTCCTTTCGAAATAAAGTTCAAATTGTGATCCCGATCGTGTTTTGAACAGAATGTGCTAGCTGCTTTTACTATTGACCAACGTTTCATCTCTTATTTCCTGTGAAGAATTAACGTTTGGTGTGCATAGGTTACAGTTGTGTGCTGGTTAAACATTCCGGAGCAACTGTGGTAATGTACAAAACACATTGGGCTTTGTGATGCACAGAACACACATTGTGTTTTCTGATGCACAAAACATGCGTGGTGTCTGGTGTGCTTCGGTTCGCCGAATGCGCTTTGAATTGATTAGGCAATGCATGTCTGAGGATGTTCTTTCTTGTTTCAACTGATCATTCTGGGAATTTAATTGCCTTGCTTTCGTTTAAATGGTATTAGGGCTTTTTATTTAAAAATACGGTATTCAACAATATGTCTACAATGACAATCCCACCTAACCTAACACTCAGTTGCTGAAACGCTCATTAAAGTTAATCCTCCATTAAATCTCTTGCTGTCACTTTTTGTCTTGTTGACGTAGTAAAAGCTAGCAAGATATTTAATGGAGGATTAAATCTAATGAGTGTTTCTGCAACTGAGTGCAAATCAAACAATTTGTTAATTCATTAGCTTAGATAAAATTTGAAAAAATCCACCGAAACTTTTACAGTAGACCAATTTAGTAGATATAAGTTGTTTTTGACCATCAATTCAATGTACACACGGCGACACATCAAGCTATACAAAACCAACATAAGCTGACCGCGCTAGGTCCGCGATAGGTCAAGTAACGAATAGCATCGCGCCAGCGGTATATTGGTTTTGTATAGCTTGATGTGTCGCCGTGTGTACATGTTTATGACATACATATTTTAAAGGTATTTGTCAACACCTTCATAAGGTTCACACCTTGTATAAGCAGATTAATTGAGTCTTGCTTACCATACTGACCCATTTCGTTTCAACCAACCCATAGAGAGTTATGCATGAATACGAAAGTTCTACGAATACTGCAACAACATTATATTATTCCCAAAAGTTTAAAAAAAAATTACCATCAAGTTTCATTATGTCTTATCTGACAGCCCACATGATACGGTATTAATTAAACACACCGACAGACATACTCATGAATTATCATGAGGTTAATAGTCACCAATGAGCTTGGAGTAATTATGTAGATGAAACTGTGCTCCGGCGCATTGGTGGGGATGCGCTGCGTACAAGGTCAATGTATTGTCGATGTATGCAGATGGTGAAGTAGGTATAAATTCGCCGAGGTAAACGTAACATTTGGAAGCCGTTTCTCCATATTTCTCCATAACCTTTCAAAAAAAACTACCGATTTGAACATAAAATTGAATTAATTGTTGAGTTTGAAAATTGAAGAAAAAAATGAATTCCTATTTCAAATAGCTACATAAAATATTTGGTTCAGATATCGATTTTGTAGTAACTAAAATCTATTTTAGGTTTAGCGTTAATTTGTTAACATCTAAGTATTTAATAAAATAAAAAAACAGACATTCCATACATTGGTAACAAGGTAGGCACTACAGTTTGGAATAATGAAACAGCAGAATTTTTTTATTTGATTTCGATGTTGACTTCATACAGATAGTTGTGCAGTTTAATGTTCTGAACCACCCCTTTAAGTATTACCCCTTACTATGGTGTTTTTTCACAGCCTGTATACTGGAAAAAAGTGCAGCTACATGAATTATCTTCATTTGTATCTTGCCAAATATTTAAAATTTTTTGTAACATTCGAGCAAAAAATTATGTGTACCGGTAGCTCGTCTTCTAAGTTAAAACAGTTAATACTCTTTTCCCATAAAATGTTGACGTCACTATAAATCCAGATTTTACCTACATGCATCATCTGCATTCAATTTCAATAATCTATGCCCCCTTTCTCGCAAGAGGGCGGGCCGAATCGAACGCTTCGCGCACATCGCTCGCGTGCCGCCGCGCGCGCCACCCAAGCGCGGCTACTGATGATATTCCACGAGATATCCTACTGGTCCTTCTGGTCTACTTTAATCTATTAATGACTACTTTTACCCTCTGTTCCTTTATCTTTTAATGTGTGAAAATTGTGAAGCCTTTACGATGCGTTTCAAAGGAATAAACGTAAATTTGTTCGTACCAGTTTTTAGATTCCCTATACCTAAGAGTCAGAGATCCCCTAATTTTAGTGTCACAGATTTTAATTTAGGTAAAATTCTGAGCATCCTAATATAACTTCTATGCTTAGTTTTACATGAGACTTAAGTAGAGTAAATTAATCAAAGTTTCTTGTTATTTATTAAGTAGGTATTAGACATTAGTTGAAGCCGGAGAGATCCGGAAAGGACTGTAGATAATCTCAGACTGTAGACTGTAAATAATAGAGATTAGCTGTTGCTTAGCTCTTGAGAGATGACAGGATTACTGATATGGAAGTACAGTTATGTAAAGTATTACATGAAAATAAAAGTCTCTAACACTCAGTTGCACGTACACAGGGTGACACGTCAAGCTATACAAAACCAACATAAGCTGACCGCACGGGGCGGCCGGCGCCGCCGCCGGACCGGCGAGGCCAGCTTATGTTGATTTTGTATAGCTTGATGTGTTGCCGTGTGTACGTTCATTAAAGATAATCGTCCATTAAATCTCTTGCTGGCTTTTATTATGTCAACAAAACAAAAAAGTGACAGCATGAGATTTAATGTAGCGTTATCTTTCTTCTGCAACTGCATGTGTGAGTCTGTTATGATCATGAGAGAATATTTTGAAAATCAGGTTACAAAATAAATTGTTTGCATTTTTGAGTAAGAATTAATGCAGGTGTTATTATCGCATCGTACCAGGAAAACAAGCTACTTACAGAAAGAAATCGTCGCGGGCCGCAGGGCGTCCCACACTGTCCCTCTGCCTGTTTAGAAAAAAATATTATGAAGGTAAGGTTTAGTTTTAGCCAGAACAAGGTTTTAGGATATACGCATAAAGAGGTGACAGTTGGCAATACTTTCGCCCACAAAACACCGTAAATATGTATGTAATATGTGTTCTATTCTGAGCCAAAAACCAGCTGGCTATTCATAATGAGTTTCCACTTGAAAAATTATAAATAATTTTATAATATCATTGACCGTCTCTATGAGTATAATACCTAACTAGTATTAAAAAGGTTTCATACACTAAAGTAAACACAAGTGTAAACTTTCAAGCTCTACATTTAGTAGGATTCTCAATAATCTATACGTAGTAGAACACGTTCAGGCTCATTTCCTCATACCTTCCGATACCCCATCACAGATTTATCTTTACCTATACACTCGAGACCACCATAGAACTTCCACTCCTGCGCAGGTGCCCGATGAAGGCATTAAACTGAATCGTCCATTATGATTAAACGAAATTGCTTGCGTAGTCTATGTTTGCAATCAGCCTGCCTAAGGGTTATTGATAACTTGTTCAGTGATCTCTTTTACGTGATACGTTAAGTATATAATGGTTTTAAGGATGGTTGTTTGTGCAGGATTGACGTTAAAAGTGTATTAAATATCTGAGATTAGTGTGCCTTCCAATTCCTCTACTAGAAGTAAAATTGTAGGCTTGAACACGGTGAAAGTGACATGAAGATTTAAGACCAGGTTCTATAGGTATCTTGTCTTTAACTCTCTTCTCTAACTTCATAACAAGACTTGATTGTTTTTTAAACGTAAAGAAATTATTACGGATGATTTTATTTACCGTTCCAAAACTTTCAGGGGTTGTTCAGACCATCAAACTGAACAAGTTTTATTACGGAAGCAAATCTGAAATCTAAAAAAAATTTGCTGTTTCGTACTCGACTCAAAATTGTATAGGACAGCTGATTTTTTTTACGTATTTACTTTTGTTTTAATAAAAATTTTTTAGTTTGATGGTCTAAACCACCCCTGAAAGCATCGGAACGTTAAAAAAAATCACCGGTATAATTAAGATTTTATTCCAACAGCAGAAGAGTGAGCATATTATTAAAATCTCATTTTGAATTAATTTCAATAACAGATACTTTAAACCAGTGAGGTCTCATCAGACCTGATGTCTTTTGTACATACGAACCTACGTCGTCGGTTTTGTAAGTAAAAGATGACTATATTTATGTACAAACATGAATGGTACAAATACAAAATGTTGATACGATTATGTTCATACACAAGGTTTTAGCGTTTTATGTAATTTTATTAATACATTGTAATATGGCGATCCTTGGGGGAGGCCTATGTTCAGCAGTGGACGTCCATCGGCTGAGATGATGATGATGATGATTGTAATATGCATTGGATCCAAAAGTAAACAACGAAATTCCAGAAGTTCGAAATGTCTGCTATAAACGTTAAAGATATTATGTGCAATACGTAGCGTTAACAAGTCTCAAGCCTAAACCATTTGACGAACCTCGCAAATAGAACAAAAGGTCCTTGGTAAACTACAACAACGCCTTTGCACAATAAAACAAAATGTCAACTACCAGCGTGCCAGACACCAATTCCAAACAATCGATTCACAGTACCGATACGATTGTCGATGTCGATGTCGTGAACAATTCGACCCGTCTGCTATCTTAATCACATTCCTTCACATTTGGCAACTGGACTGGTGTCACCTTACTATTGCCATTTGAAAGTAAACATTGCATCGATAAGACCGCACAGGGTGTTACTAGTAAAACTCATTGAATTGATACTGCTGAACATCATCATCATCACCGTCATCATCAGCCTATCATCGTCCACTGCTGAACATAGGCCTCTCCCAAGGCGCGCCACAAAACTCTGTCCTCGGCCTTCCTCATCCAGTCGCTCCCCGCTACTCTTTTTAGGTCGTCTGTCCAGCGGGAAGGAGCAAAATGAGGAGATTTGCCATAATCGCCATGATGCGATGCGTTTGCGATGTTCCATACTAAACTACAGATCTACTCGAGCTAAATGTATGGGACAAAAGATTATTTTTTTCGCTATTTCGATATTGGTCCCATAGTGAAAGTTGTTCAGTTTGTTGGTCTAAACCTCCCCTTTAAAAGTTTTCAATTTTAATTTTTACTTCTGTAACACCCTGTATAAAATAGTACGTTAGCTTTCTAAGAAAGTTGATACAGACATAGTATGTACATCCATGAAGTACAAATTGCTTTACAATAAAACGCTAATATTTAATACAAAAATGCTTTAGAATGAACTTTATTCCGCTCTATATTAAAATTGAACAATCCAAGATATATCGTCATTTCGTATAAGTTCAAAAGTTACACAATCTATTGACTGAAAAGAAGAAAAGGTCGACTACGTTTATCTTAAACTAAACAAGAGCTTCTTTTATCCCTTTTCCTTTATTATCTCGTTTCTATTCGTCCAAGCCTTTATATTAACTAACTAAATTCTTAGCTCCAACGACGTATGAAATAAGTTTCAATTTAGCGTGAAAATGGAACAGTTCCTTCCTTAATACAGTTATCTGAGAAAAGCATTTACACGATTTCAATTTCGCCCTCTATTCCCTTACTTGGACAACTTGTATACAAAGTATGCAAAACTTGGTCAAAACCCGCTGCAACAATTTCTTTAGCAGCTAACTTGAGCTCAATATTCGTATAACACAACTCCATTTGCCTTATAAACGGTATCTCCTACATAGTAGTGTTGGGATTGAAATCACTTATTTTACACTTTCTACGATTTTTCTCCAGCCTTTTTTGTATTTTCCTTATTAATGTTTTTTTTTATGTAAAAACTAAATACTTACAGATCAAATTAAAAAAGCATTCAATATATAATTTATGGTTCCGGATTGTAAACCTCTTTGATCCAAATTTAAAAGAAATCCTAATACCATCTAGTGCACATCATGATCATCATCATCTTCCTGCCCTAATCCCGTTATTTGGGGGTCGACGCAATATCAGTGGATTTATTAAGCTGATGATAAAGCTGAGAATCAACAAATTTAATCCAACCATCTTGATACAGTTTTAAAGTTGATTTAAGTCAACAACAAAAAACCCCTGAGTCACTCAATCCCATAGAATCACATCACTAGGATTGTTGGAACCGTTACAAAGAGTGGCCCAGCATGTAAAGCGTTTGCGCAAATTGCATAGCTCCGTCATAACGGATTATGGTACAATGGTTACTGCGCTGCGACACTTTTCGGAAGACTAGTTTTCTTTCACATGTCATTTTCACCGGGGATTGTGGCCACTATAAAGATTTGCTCTACGAACAATTTTCAAACAGACAATTTTTCAAAAGACAAATTGTCGGAACAAGACGATCCTGATGGAGTTTGTCTCCAATAATGGAAGCTCTCATCGTCTCTTTTGATTGGCTAGATGTCAGTAGGAAAAAATTCGATAAATAAATTAAAAATTATGTATAATCCGTATCCGCAAAACTATTACTGTCTGTTACGATTTTCCGGTCAAATCGCTGAACCGATTTAGATAAAACTACAAGATGAAATTAATATCATTGGCATCTTTTTAAACTGATATGGTCTTTATTCCGATGTGATAATTTTTGCTCCGATCGGTAATGTTGCTCAGTTTGATGGGTAGACTGATATGACTGATATGATATGAATGACTGAGATGGATGAGCTAAGGCTCATAAAGATGCAGAGATAGGTTGAAACTTGAGGAAGGGAATAAAACTTCCACGTAGGCAAATTCGCGGACATTGAACTATTATGTACCTACTAGAGGCGCGTCATGCGCCAAATAGGGGTAGGAAGCGCAACAGAACTTAGAATCACTGAGAGATTTGGCAATATTGATGCATTGCGTTGAACAGTAGCGTTGTGATGAGCAGTGTCGTCTCTAGCACGTAATATATCTCTATAGTTGTGGGTTATGCATTATCTAGATTCAATCAAAGGTCCATTATCTTTAGCTCTTATTACATACAATGTTTATACCTTACCTTCTGGCCAAGTTTTTGACTATCCTAAAAGAGAATGCGGTCGTGATTGTATGTACGTACACACGGCGACACATCAAGCTATACAAAACCAACATAAGCTGGCCGCGCGACGTTATACGTTATGCAACCTACGCGCGGCCAGCTTATGTTGGTTTTGTATAGCTTGATGTGTCGCCGTGTATACGTAGGTATGTAGATAGGAGTTTGGTCGAAATAAAATGTCTAGACATGTCGTAAACAAAACACATTTTATTTACTATCGTTCTGTCTACATCGAATCAGTTGTCAGGTACATTAAACTCAGTTTAACTGCTAAACAGTCGTTTCACCTTTGCCGTAAGTTTGCAATACTGTGAGAGCTCTGGTTTTACACTTCATCTTACATTTGTTACTGCATATGGTGAAAAAGAGATTACTTTAACCTTTGGACAACCACAAAAGTCTAACAAGAAATGTTTCAAGATGAAGTTGGTAGTTGCGTAGGTGGAAGAGTTTATTAGGAAAACTGATGACACGTGCCTAGCTAGCATGCCACCCACGAAAAAGCGTTTAAACGAGAAAAACGTCATGCGCGCTCTTTCTGGCCTACGTAAAATAATAAAGATGGAGGCACATCTCGATTTTTGTCGTTTTCTCGGGGGTGGCATGCTAGCTAGGCTGAAGGAATAACAACAAATGTTAAGAAATTACAAACTAAAAAACATATGAATAAATAAATGGTGGCCATTTTTTCATAATGAATCAACAACAATTTATTCTGGCTACATTTTCGTCAGGTGATGAGTTTAGGTTTCCTGCACTTCGCATGTTGTTTTTCAGGGCTATAATATTCATGAACATCAGTGATCGGAAATAAGATGCATATAGGGTCCTTCTTAATATGCTGACACTTCTTTAAGGGGATGATCAGACTGTCAAAACTTTCTGTATGGCACCAACAGCAACATCGAAATCACGAAAAAATAATCAGCTCTTCCATACTCTTCCATACAAAACTGCAAACCAACTCGAGCCAAATGTTTTTGGCTGTTTTTGTTTTCCCGATTTCGTTTCCGGTCCGGTAGAGAAAATTTTTCCGTTTGGTGGTCTGATCATCCCCTTAAAAAGTGTCAGCATATTAAGAAGGACCCAGTATTTCAGTATTTACCTATTCTTAATAAATAGTTTTGAAAATAAGAACCGACCAAAGGTGGATCGACGACCTGGTGAAGGCGTCGGGAACCCGTTGGATGAGGGCACCACTGGATCACGATCCTTGGCGGGGACCATATCCAGCAGTGGACGTCTATCAGCTGAGATGATTATAATGAGGTGCTAAACTTTGGAACTTTGCATAACTATATTACATGTTAATCCAAGACCTGAACATTAGGTGACGACCCGGTTGGTGTACCTGGACCTGGGTTCGAATCCCGGTTTGGTCATGGAAGTTATATGTGTTTGCCGTTGTTGTATAATATGGTTCCCATAACGCCTAAGGCTTAATTTGGAATCATTACAATGTATGTGCATGTGAGCGTTATTTATTTATTTATTTATTTATAAGGTAAATACGCATACGATTATCCGATTACTGAATATGTATGACACAACTGGCAAAAAATATATTTTACTACAGATGAGCCAAGCGATTGAATTTCTTGTTTACGTGTACCCAATTGTCTAGGTGGAAATAGCAGCCTTGTCTTTCTAAGCCCAACACTTTGTAGTTCAATTTTAACTCTTATGGCACTGAGATAAAGGAAACAAAGTCCACCGAATTGATCTAGTTGTACCATCGACTGTACCTAAACGATAAGCATTGAAAGTGTCTCCGTAAACGACGATCTGTTAAGCATTTAATAGATATTAACTTGACATAAAAGGTAAGAAATTTCCCTTTTACGTCTGCAGTAAACGTTCCATAATGCTGCTGTGCTAAACATTTTTCTGATTGAATAGAAATTACTACAGTGAAAGCTATAAAGAGTTACGAGTTATTTGATGGCACTTGTTGGTGATTGGTTGTCATAGAATGTAGTGGAAAGGATGTGGACACATTAGTTCTATTTATCATCATCATTAGCTTATATACGTCGCACTGCAGGGCACATGCCTACCCTCAGGGAGGTACCCACACGTGCCCAATGCAGATTGGTGGACTACACATCGCCATCATCATCATCATCTCAGCCGATGGACGTCCACTGCTGGACATAGGCCTCCCCCAAGGATCGCCATAACGATCGGTCCTGCGCTGCGCCGGTACGCGGTCGGTACTCGAGAATCCATCGGCCATCGGTTCTGCGAGCAATGTGCCCCGCCCACTGCCACTGCAGTTTAGGAATTCTTTGGGCTATATCAGTTCTTCTGCGGATTTCTTCATTTCTGATTCGATCTCGCAGGGAAACTCCGAGCATAGCCCTCTCCATTGCCCTTTGGGTGATTTTCAGCCTTTTTATGAGGCCTTGAGTGAACGACCACGTCTCTGTTTCATATGTCATCACTGACTACACATAGGTACGCATCAGAATTTCTTCTTCAACGAACTCAGGTTTTCTCACGATGTTTTCCTTCACTGTTTGAAAGCAGTCGGTATTTCGTACATAAGTTACAAAAACTTATTGGTACATGGCTGTCCGTGCGGATTCGAACCCGGACCTCACGATGGAGTTTCCATACCTCTTCGCAAATCTATGCTCATCTATTTAAAGTTAAGGTTTTTTTTTTAATATTAATGTTTTCATTTTCACAAGGTATATGTATCTTTTCATATGAGAGAAACTGGGCAATTATGTTTATCCATGTACATAATTAAAAATATTGTGTTCCTTCCTTTAATGTCGAGGCATGGTTATTTGTTTCCACTCATAACCTGTTACACTGGACATAGGTACTTTGGGCACCTTTGGGTATTGATAGTGAAATGTGAACATTCTAAATATTATTTTAGAATAGCTATCGTCGGGGAATATAGTCATGAGCATTTATGCCATGCTATACAGATATTTTAAATATTTTTGACACAACTTTCCTTTTATTTAGCCACCTGGGACATGGTACCCACCATGTACCACGAAACCGTTTTAAAACACATTCAGAAATAATCTTTAATTATAAATAACATCAAAACATAAGTACCTTTTATTTCATGACAATAAATGATATAAAATGAAGCAGAGAAATAACAGTTTCTTTTGTAGCTATAGCTCTTGAACAGAGCTATAACTTTGACATTGGTTTGCAAAACAAAAGACGGCCACCAGCGAAGTTCGCATGATGAAGCATAAATGCGCCTAATAATGACTAATATAATATGCAAATATTTAATTGCAAGCCGACCACATAACTTTAAAAGCTAATAAACGCCAAACACGACACCAACAACGTTCCACAACCCAAAATAATATATCAAAATTAATAATGACCTCGTATTTTTATTGATTAATGGATGTGTAAACTAAACAGTACATGTACTAACATCTTGTTGGAAGTATACCCGGGGAAGAACGGATCAGTAGTAAGATCGGATAAATCAAATATTTCGATAATGCGTCGCTATTTTGTATTTCTGGCAAAACAGAGTGTAACGCCATTTTATACTGCCTCTTTCACTAATCGCAGCTGTCGCTACAAATGTATTGATAGAGTGTAAAGGACCATCAAAGAAAATTCGGAGTTTTTGGGGTTTTTTGTAATAAAAGATCAGATTCACATTATTCCTCAAACTATACATATAAGCGACATTAGACAGTAACGAGATTTTGCCCGAGAGTGTCTTTTCGAAAAAAAATATTCCATCAATTTAAACTAAAAAAATCGTAGATAAATTTTAGTTTATTGTGAACAATTTGCATTGCAGTTCTTTAGGAAAACAATTGTCGGATAGAAGAAAAAAAATATTTTTCTACCTTCTTCCATCCCACCGAAATACCAATCGAAACCAGCTCCTGTACTAACATCCTTGTCATCTTCTGATTCTCTGAAAAGATCTCTGACCAACAGTACACAGTAGATTATATTTCGCTCTTGTATATACGAGTATAGAAACAGAAGCTGACAAGAATATTAGTACAGGAGCTGGTTTCGAAGAAATAATACTACTTCTGCTAGCTTTATGATAAAAGTTATTCATCAAATAGCAGTTTTATTGTTGGAAGCTAGAACTAAGAAATTACAATTTCTTGGACGGGAGCGATATTGTCCGAGACATCAATTTTGTGTTGACCCGTTTAATGTAGCACTACAGGGTATTAGGGTAAGCAGTTGAATTTCTTTAAAGGGTGATTGTACCCATGATACTGATCAACTTTCCCTAATAAACTGATAAGAAATTCTCAAAAAAATTCTTGCACTTTCCGTACTAAATGCCATCAGCCATTTGAACGTTTGTATGAAAAGTCGATATTTTGTTTTGCGAATTTCCTATAGGTTTCTTAAGGAAAGTTGTTCAGTATCATCAGTACAATCACCCCTAAACGTAATGCAATTGTTTACCCCAACACCCTGTATATTGGTTTCGTTATTTATATTATAATAAAATTATTTATTTTTAATGTACATACTTACCTTCCTTTTTCCTTTATTTGTCTTTAATGAAATTATTTAACCCTATTATAATAAAATTATGAAAACCATTTGTGCACAAAATTGTAGAGAACAACATTATTTATGTCGTTTTTTTTTTTATTGTATGTATATCATTCAGTTTTCTTATAGAAAATGTACACACCATGCATGCCTTACTTTTTTAAACTCTTTCTCACTGTCTAGACTCTAGATCAAGCAGGAAAAAATCTCACCAGAGATAAGCTCGCCCTTTAAACTTGTTATTATGTAACAACTGTATTTTTATATGTACAATAAAGTGTTTAAATAAAACAATTTTACTATTAGAGCAAAGTAAAATCAAAGCAATTAAAATAAATGGATAGGCCCAAAGAGCATTTAGTTAAAGCATACAAAGTAGAGCACTTGGTCCACACTTGGTCTGTCATCGCGGTTCGTAACGTAGGTATATGAACAATACGTTTCGTTAAAGAAAAGGCAATAATTATTGACTAAAATTAGTTTTAATTTATCTTATTTTTCCCGTTTGTTTTAGCGTAATTCTCTCTCGCGGCCCATCCATTCATTTTACTTTGATCTAACCCAATGAAATTCCACGTCAGTATTTAACATTTTTTGTCACCGACTCTTAGCCTAATAATCATAATACCGAAGCTTCATGTTTATTCGTAATTAACGACGCGTGCTCCCAACAAGAACATTGTTTTGTCCGTTCGTTTGTTCAAATTCAATAAATAATCACTACGGTTCATTCCATAGAAGTCACTAAACTTAACCCATATCACAACGTAGTAAGTTTTATGATTGTTTGATTCGCAGGGCTTCTTTTTTGGAACGAAAGCTACTTGTGTGGTAATACTGGTAATGATATGACGTCATCGAGTAAACTGAGGTAACAATCGGTTGTTATTGGAATTGTGACATAAATTGTGACGCAGGTATTGGTGTGCAGACGTAAGTAGTAATGTATTATTTTTTATACTTTTCCGAAAAAGACAATGCGGGATTTTGTATGGAAGGTGGCGCCTTATTTTTCGCCTAATTTTTTGGCGCAACCTAACTTGATTATTTCTTTTAATTTGAATAAAGTAATAAACATAACTTGTTATAACAAGTATATCCCTAAACTCAGACCGAACGGAGATATAAAAGCTTGAAGTTGAAAACGTATGCATTACGTTTACATCAAGCCCTTTTATCTCCGTTCAGAATGAGTTTACTTTAGAGAATACTTGTCAAAACAAGTTTTGTTTGTTACTTTATTCTGAACTAAAACATTTAAGTTTGGTTGATGGTCGCGCCAAAAAAAATTGTGAAAGAACAAAGGGCGCCTTTCCTGGCTTTTTCTGCATTGTAATCATCATCAGCCCAGGCTAGTCCACTGCTGGATATAGGCCTCAAGGCACGCTATTAAAGTAGACTTTCAGCTTTACTCAATCTAAGTAGGAATACTTTTAGTATAAGAGATAGAAGAACTTTTTGTTATCATCAACTGCAAGGCTGATTTAGTATTCATAGGGTGAAGAGCATCTCTGTGATGGGGATGGACCAGGTCTGCCTGCATAACTACAGTCGGTTTCGGAAAAACTAACATATTCTGTCAGTCGGTTTAGGTGATACAGGTGTTCAAAGTACAGTTATTTGAGGACTTTTGAGCGGCTGTATCTCCTAACTAATCCGACTGACAGACCATGTCAGTTTGTTCGTATAGATACAGTACATATTATAATAATACCTGCATATTCATGCACATTCATTTTGTGTTGACCTTTGGACGGCTGTAACTCCTAAACCGACTGGAGTTATGCAGGCAGACCTGGTCCATCCCCATCACAGAGATGTCTACACCCTATGAATATTGAATCAGCCTTGCAGCTGATTGTAACAACAAGTACGTCTATCTCTTATACTATTTGCAAATCATCGCTCCATCTACTCGGCGTCTATACCGCAATACGTTTTTCCAATCATGGTCGCCGGTCCAGCACTTTCTACTTTAATGTTTATCATTTCTAATATCTATTGAACCGTAATAGGTAGAGTTGAAATTTTCAAATCATATTTAGACGGCCTGGCAGCACAGTCTGTAGTGAACCTGCCTGCTGTGCCGAGGGTCGCGGGTTCGAAACCCGTAAGGGACAAATATTTATATGATGAATATGAATATTTGTACCCAAGTCATGGATGTTTGTATCTACATAATATGTACTCTATATCGTTGTCTAGTCATCATAATACAAGTCCAGGTACTTTAAATGTGACTAGATAATTTGTGTGACAATGTCCAAGATACTATATATGAGTTATTATTTGGATTCGCATTTTTATCGCTACAATCAAATAATACATAATTTAAAATACTAGTTATATAGAAATCTGTAGAAATAAAATATGTATAGTAGGAAACCTCGTAAGATCAATCGAACGAAATACAAGTAAAAAATAAATATGCGTTTTCCGTTTTCTAGAACCCTTTGAAAGACTTTTCTTGTTTAATGGAAATTTTATTTCTTCTTTTTATAAGTTCACAACAACGACTCGTATTTCTTTCTTCAGAATTTCTAAGAATCTGCTAAATACTTGTATGTTCAATTCCTTTCAAGTCCATTGGTGGCAATACATTTCGAGAATCAGATTTAAATTGCTTGATATATTTTTCCTTTTATAAGTACATGATGTAAACTTAAACGTTAGATTCATAGACATACTTTTGGGGAGCTTCAGATCATCAAACTGAACATTTTTTACTATGGGACAAACTATGAAATCGAAAAAAAAACAATCTGCTGTTCCATAGGAAATGTAATAGCTACTCGACCAAAATGATAATACATTTTTTTCTGGTGTATCCTAGGCATCGTTAGCCTCATAGTAAAAGTTGTTCAGTTTGATGGTCTGAAGCACCCCTTTAAGCATGTAACGCATTAAATTTTACAGCGAGAATTTTTTTGGAGGCGGATCAGCTGTTCGACCCCAATAACAATGTTTGGTTTTTGAGTCATGTTCCTTAGGGAACATTGTCTAATTGTTTGTGTGTTGTTGTGAATGCATCGTTAGCAAAACTTTAAATAAATTAAATTAATTTAAATTTAATTTCATTGTATCAATACACCCTTATTTTGTTTGTAATTAAAAACTAGTGGTGAATAGTAAGATTAGTAATTACAATACAATTAATTGTTTGCTATACTAGGATTATTTGAAAGGTATACCAGTGAAGTATAGGTACTACAGTCGATAAACAATGGTAATTAATAGTCGGAAAGCACTAAAATTTTCTTTTGAAAACTATTACATTTTGTTTATTATTCTCTTTATATAGGGGAAGAGAGGCAGAGGAAGACCTAGACAGAGTTATCTAGCCGTAGTGAAGGAAAAGGTTGATGTCGTGTCTTATCAAGAACTTAAGAGACTAGCGGAAAAGAGACAGGATTGGCGAATACGTGGAGTATTCGTCAATCCTTCCTGTCTCTCGACAAGAGCGTAGCTCTTAAATAAGATGAAGATGATGATCATGCTGCTTATCCTGCTAAAACATCGGAAAGAAAGAACCACCTTTCTGGTAGCAATAAAATAGTTTTTCAAAATACATGTATAAAATTATCACCAATCAGAATAATTCACAGAACACTAGTCCAATCAAAGAGTACCTATCGCAGAATATTTGAAATAGGAATTAATTTCTATTGGACCTCTCTCTGTATGCAAACCTCAAACGGAATCATTCACACATACCTATTTACATAATCTAACACAACTCTGACGCACCGCACCTGTGTCGATTTATTAAGGCCCGGTGTCATCAATAAATTTAAGAAAGCACTCTCAGTTAAAAGTGTTACTTTTGACGTTTTAATTAAAGAAGCCTAATTAAAAATTCAATTTTATGAAGCAGTATACATTCTGAGATTTATTCATAAGTATGAATGACTTTTATGTGAAAAGTTTATGATTGAGATGTCAAACAAAGTAAAGAACTTGAGTTTTTTGTCTTACAGCTTTAGGGTCCAAGCTTTACATTGATGCGGTCGTAAGTTTGAATCCCGGTTGAGGCTAGTAATACCTACGTTTTTGTTTATAAATATAAACATTGTAACGATAATTTTTGGGCCCACGAGGAATATAATTATATGGATATCATATTATACTATGTTTATTCAAAAAACCTTACCTTCTCACTGCAGCCCGCGGTTCCTCTCATGGTACTTATTTTTTATAGTGGTTCACTTAAATTATAAATTAATATTTTCGAATATGATTATTTCATTGAAATACTAGTTAGAGGGTATCTCATTGTGATGTTTGAAGGCCCGCACTGCACAAATTAAACAAATTAAATAAATCCCATGGACGCCACCTTGGATTAAAATAAGTTCCTTGCCTACTTTGGCTCTGGGTCTCCATGTCTAAATTAATATGTACCACATAACATAAATAATATTTAATCTTTATACCTTTTTTTATATGCCTATAATCTCTCAATTTCAAATCTCAGATAAAGAGAAAACTCAAAACACTAAACGGTTCAAAGTGTCTACCACAAGCAGAGCTAAAATACATTGAAATTAAACACAAAATCCTATTTAAGAAATGAATTACAACGAATTGTACAGAATTACATTACAAACTTATGCAAAGTGGGTCAGCAGCCTAATGACACAATTTGCGGTTTCGAAAAAAAAAAAACTAAATTGAAATATACCCGGTTCGTTCTCGGAACTCGACGAATCATTTCATTATGTCAAAATTAAATTGAATAGATAATTGTTGCTGGCTACCAGCGACGCTAGTTGAGAAGTTGAAACATATTGTGTATTTTAATATACCTCACATTATTCTTTATACTAGAATTAATCCGATAACAAGTTTTACTGAAATCGGATTAATTCCTGATGTGATATACAGAGTATAAAATTAAACGCGTTACATACCTTCCTATTAAACGAGGTGCTACAGACCATCAAACTGAACAACTTTTAGTATGAGACCAACATTAAATTAGCGAAAAAAACTGCTGTTCAATAGAATATGTCAATAGCTACTCAATTAAAATGTATGTAAGTAATAGCTGTTGCCCGCGATTTCGTCTGCGTTACCCAGATAAAAAGTACCCTATGTGTTAATCTAGGCCATGGTCTATCTGTATGCCAAATTTCATCGAAATCTGTTCTGTAGTTTTTGCGTGAAAGAGTAACAAACATCCATCCACATAAAATTTCGCATTTATAATAATAGTAGGATATAGGATGTAACGCACTTAAGTTCACCCTGGTAATTTACAGGTAAACACTTTATTTTCAAAGTAGGCATTATTGGTTTATGTAATCATGTATCTACGATTAGCACATATCTTATTACAAAGTTCCGGTTATTTCTCGATGTTTCTCTTCATCATTAGAACTATAGCATAATTAAGGATCATCAGGATCAACGTATCTTAAATTGAGATTCGGTTTGGCACACATTTTTTCGGCAACACGTGAAAATCACTAAACTAAATAAAGCAATGTGTACCGAACCCGATCTGCCCTAATGTGTGGTGTTTTATTTTAATTAAGATTTCTATTTAGGTACATACACTAATTAACTGTCCATGAAGCTGGCCAGCTGTCAATTCCCATACGTTTACTAAATGACCGGCGAATTGAGAACAACCAGCAATTTTGAACATAAACATTGGCTATAGTATCTGCAGTACAGGGTGTAACAGAAGTGGGTAACTGAGTAATAATATTTAAAGGGGTAGTTTAGGCCATCAAACTGAACAACTTTTTACTATAAAGCCAATTTCTAAATCGGCAATAAAATCTGCTGATTCATATATTTTAGTCCAGCTCTAGCTTACAGTACCCGGCAAACAAATCTTGAAAAAAAAACAGGGAAGGGTGATATGCGCAGTTTTGGTTTCACGTAGGTAACAATTTTATGTCTGTGTCCTTTGAGGGACCAATTCGGCTTACACTGTAAATAGTAAAAAATCTGCTGTTCCATTCAAAAATGCAAAGCTTACAGTTGCCGGCAAATTTCTTGAGCAAAAGCCGAATCGGTCCCTCAAAGGACACGGACATCAAATTTTATTCTGCGCCGCCAAGGTTTTGCCCAATACAAGAAGTTTGCCGGCAACTGTAAGCTGTGCATTTTTAAATGGAACAGCAGATTTTTGTTCTATTTCAGTGTTTGCTCCTTAATGAAAGTTGTTCAGTTTCGTGGTCTAAACCACCCCTTCATATATATATTATTACCCACTTCTTAACTTATGATCCGCTCACTAAATAAAACAGTGTCCGCTAATTCCTTTCCACACATGAATTTAAGTTAAACAACGTACATACTAATATAGTAGCTATAATAATCTTGCAGTAGAATAGGCTATACTTTCTTTATAATAATACCTAGCATTACAAAAGTAGGTTCTTACCTTGACTATAATGAACTAGTATCCAAGAACGGGAATGTCCATGTAGTGTTGCAGTGAAACACGGTAATTCCTTGTCATTATAGTATTATTTATAACCGGAGCAGCGGCGCGGGCGCACCGGTGGACCGAAGCGTTGCATGCAATGAGCATTGATGAGGTAGGAAGAGGGTTGAGACCTTTGATTTTTATAGAACATAAAATATATAAGGTCTAACAGAATTAGCTGAAACTATTTTAAAGGCCCTCAAACTGAGGCCCTGAAACTCCTCAGACCATCAAACTGAACAATTTTCTCTACGAGACCAATATCGAAATCTCAAAAAAAAAAATCTACTGCCCCATACATTTGAGTCAAGTTGTGTTTGCAGTTTTGTATGTGACATGAAATTTTTTTTTCGCGATTTCGGTATTGGTCCCATAGAGAAAGTTGTTCAGTTTGATGGTCTGAGCATACCCTTAAAATAGTTTCAGCTAATTTTGTTAGACCTTATATTTGTGTCTCAAATTTATTTACGTAAAAAACCATAAACGGCTACCACCGTTTATGGTTTTTTACGTAAATAAATTTATATAATGTATTTAAGTGTCATAAGGTTAATATAATGTGTACGTAACGTAGCCTACTTGTTCAGTGTCCCACTGCTGGGCAAAGGCCTCCTCTTTACTCTCCAATCTTCTCCCTTGCCTACTTAGAGAGTTGGTCAGTAGTTGCACGCAACAGAGAGGATTGGAGAGTAAATAAATATATTTATGAATAAATAATTGCGCTTTAAAAAAATAATGTGCAAGTTACAAGATAGATTTTGTTCAAAATAGTTTTAAAAAAAAAATATTATTATATGTAATGAAATAGATAAAATAAATACACTTAAGAAAAGAACAAGATCCCAACAGTTACTTAACCTTTCTTATTTACCTAAATATGTATGTAATACCTAATTATAACAATGTAACCGTTATGGCGATCCTTGGGAGAGGCCTATGTCCAGCAGTGGACGTCCATCGGCTGAGATGATGATGAACCGAACTTGTGAATATAATTATATTGTCCCAATTGTTAAATGAGCTACCCCTTGCTACCTACCAGATAAATACCTAAAATAGCAAACACCTAAAATTATTCAACTGATTCATAAGTCATCATCACCGGATGGTGATGGTTCATGTCAGCCATTAAACGTCCACTGCTGGACATAAGCCTCCCCCAAAATGGGGGGATTTGCCATAATCGCCACGCTTGGCAGGCGGGTTGGCGATCGCAGTTGGATCGAATCATTGTGTGTACTCAGAGGATGCTGCAGCTCATCCTTCAGTAGATCCCTTAGTCGCCTTTTACGACACCCACGGGAGGAAATGGGATGGTGCTATTCATAGCACCATCCCATTTCCCACCACACGGCAAAATTCATTCATAAGTAAATCACCTGAATTACGAAAAACCTTTTCAGTCCTCCCAGAGGACTGTAATCTTTTGGCATCACATCCATTCAATAAAAGCACATTTCCAATTCCTTTTTTCTTTGCCTTCCCATGGTCCTCGTAACGCCGGGGGCACAACCTGTTAGCTTGGAGAGAGCAGTCATACGTCATTGGACCGACTTAAAAATTATTCTTGCATTATATAATAAATCATAGTAAACCGGTAATTAAGTCAGTCATAACCAGAAACATAGAATAAAAAGAGTTGTATAATTTTTTCACATTAAATAACCATTTCGTTGCCGCTCTTGCCTAAACGATCATCGATAAAGTTTTTTTGGGGCTTCATCTTTTTTTTTTTAAGTTTCCTGTCTTCGTAATGAATGATGAACGGTGGATTAAAGCTTGTACCAATATTTGAGACTGGGTTTGCTTAGTAGTCGCATGTTTTTGTTTTATAACTTGTTTATAAGCAATATTTATGAATGCTTTATCGGATCAAAAGTTTTATACCTGAGTACCATCCGCCGTAGTATGCCACCATGATACAGCGCTATCGCACCTTCGCGCTCCCTTTCTATTTGCGCGCGACCGAACTTGATAAAAGGCGTGATACAGCCGTATCACGTGGAACATGCGGTTTAGTCCTTTTTCGCCGGATTCCTTATTGGACAGATTCCGTTTACATATCAGGAAGCTTGCAAAGATATATGTTTGTACCCATGATACATATTGTCACGGATGCTGTGAAATGACGCAGCTATAGAAAGGCATTCAAAAATTAGGCCGGTCTGTCAACAAGCTTCGTAGCTCGGCGGTCGACGCATGGACTCCCGTGCCGGGGGTCGATGGTTCGAGACTCGTCGAAAATAATTCTAGATTTTATTGTTGTTGGAAATGTTCTAGAAAAGTAAGAGGGAGTAAGAATATTTGGAAAGAGACAGAAAATGGGCGTGTTTAGAAATGTTCTAGAAAACAGAGAGACAAGGAATATTTGAAAAGAACCAAAAACAATAGGAATGTTCTAGAACGAAGAGAGAGAAGAAATGTTTGTAAAGAAACAATAAAAAGGGGCGTGTTTAGGAAAATTCGAGAAGGAAGGCGGGATTAAGGAATATCCGGAAGGGAACAAAGGAATAAAGAAAAGACTTACGAAATTCGGGCATCTAGAAAATTCTAAGGAGTATATAAGGCCGCGAGTTTGCGGACGCGAGTCAGTATTGATTTAACAGTGAAAAGTGCGAAACAAAAAGGAAGAAAAGTAAAAGTGGAAAAGTACTAGTGAAAAGTAAAGTGCAAAGTAAAGTGGAACAGTGAGTAGACAAGTGTCAGTGTAGTGCCGTGACGTCATAGTGTCGTGTGTCGTTATAGTGTCGCGTGTCGTGACGTCATAGAAGTGACGTAGTGAACAGTGGTGTAAGGGGAAACCTCTGCGAGGAGGACTGTGTAAAGGGGAACCTCTGCGAGGTGGACCGTGTGTAAGTGTGCAACCTAATAAACTCTGTAAATAAATTGGACTTAGCGTTTCACTCCAATCCCGAAACCCGTCGCTCGTAACATTTGGTGTCAGAAGTGGGATTGGAGTAGGATGCCGCTGGTGCCAAAGGAGTTAAAGGGAGTCACCACTCGGGCCATGTCGGAAGCGCGCCAGGAAGGTGCGGGTCTTACAACTGAGGTGCAGCGAACTCCGGAGAGAAGACCTGAGGGAGGTGAAGTGCAGCGCACTCCGGAGCAGAATCCAGGAAACTTTCTTTTTCAAATACAGTGCATGATGGAAGAACAAGCTCGCCGTCAGGAGGAAAAGGCAGCTCGCCGCCAGGATGAACAGGCACGCATGATAAAAGAACAGGTTCTACGCCAGGAGGAACAGGCTCGCCGGCAGGAGGAACAACTGCAGGCACTAAAAGAAGACCAGGCTCGCCGTCAGGAAGAACAGGTTCACGAACTGCGCGCAATAAAAGAAGGACAGGCTCGCCGTCAGGAAAAACAGGCACGTATGATGGAGGAACAGGCTCGCCGTCAGGAAGAACAAATGCGCACGATGCAGGAGGCGCTTCATAAAGATATTACGAAAGGCTTGCAGCAGGCGGTCGAGAGAGTCGAAGCCGTAGAAGGGAGGTTGGATCGTGTGAAGGTGGAGGTCGAAGGGAGGTTTGAACGTATGGAGGGTGAGTTTGCCAAAATCCGGAGAGAAGTTGAGCAGAGCAAATCTCATAGTCGTGTCGCTGCTGTTTTTGACTCACCCATACAACCAAAAGGTGTCAAGACTCCGGTTTACGATGGACTGACGTCATGGGCCGCCTTTAAGCTACAATTTGAGACAGCAATGAAGGTTAATGGCTGGGGCAAAGAGGAGGCGGAGCCTGCGTTGATATTAGCACTCCAGGGACAGGCTCTCACCGTACTGGAAGCCGTAGGAGCTAGCGGAAACCTGACGTTCGACAATCTTTTCGGAGCTCTGGAGGTTAGATTTGGCGATGGACATCTTGAACACGTGTATAGGGCGCGGTTGAGCGAACGTAATCAAAATGCTAACGAGAGTCTGCAACAATGGTCCGTGGAAGTGGAAAAGCTCGTGCGAAAGGCTTTTCAGTCGTCACCGGCAGTCATCGATAACATGCTCCTGCAGACCTTTACGGATGGGATACGGGACCCGGAGGTACGAGCTGCAGTGCGACTTGGGCACCATGTTACACTCAGGGACGCTGTTGCTCATGCATTGGAAGTGGAAGCCGTACGTCAGGATCCTCATTCCGCTCGGCTTAGGGAGATTGTGGCGACTGGAGCATCAGTGGCGAGAAATCGAAGCGTCAATTATGTGTGCTACGAGTGTGGTGAACGAGGACATATTCGCAGCTCCTGCCCGAAGCGCACATGCCGTCGTTATGTGTGCTACGAGTGTGGTGAACTGGGGCATATTCGCAGCTCTTGCCCGAAGCGTATAGGCCGTCGGGATATAGGAGTCTCGACTGATGAGCAGCAGGAAAACTGGAGGGCGCTGGGCGGTTATGTTGCAAATCCAACCATTGGAGTCAAACAAACATCGGACGGAAATAGTCTGTTAGTTGAAGGAGAGGTCAATGGTAGAAGCTGTCAATTAACTTTGGATACCGGAGCTTCGAGGACGGTAATCAATGCTCGACTGATAAGCGATATGGAAAGTTATCAGAAACGAGTTGTGCAGCAAACCAACCTACAGTTAACAACAGCTACTGGCCAGCGCATACCTGTTAGGGGAGAGTTGGGAGTTTCGATTAAGATCGGGAAAAATTCTTTCAAACATGAGGTGATTGTAGCTGAAATAGTGGACGATTGCATCATTGGCTTAGATTTCTTACAAAGTCACCAGTGCAATATAGACATGAAAAACAGCGTATTACTGTGTAACACAGAGGAGGTTCCGATGAAAGGTGGGTCATCGGGAAAGGCCTACTGTGTGAGAAGAATAGTTTTCAAGCCTAGATCACAGACCGTGGTACCTGTTGTTTTGCCCAAGAGTAACGATGGGAGATTACCACGGGGAAGTGCTGTGATGGAAAAGGTTAAAACTGAATCTTGTTGGATTTTGGCGAGGACAGTTGTTAGATCAGTTTCATCTACTTCGAACCCGATACTTAACGTCGGAGATGTGAACCTGACGATTGAGAAGGAGGAGGTTGTTGATCACTATGAGAATAATCCTCCTGGGAATCGTAAGGTTGAGGGGGATGTAGTACCGAAAGTTATGGAAGACCCCAGCAAGGACTTGACTAAGTCACCGACAGTGATAGCGAAGAACTGGCTCTCTAAGAACGGCGCAGATATTGGTAGAACAGACCTGGTGAAGCTCACGATTAAAACAAGAGATGTGGCGCCAATCCAGCAACGACCCGGGTGCATTCCGTTTGTTCGTGGGAAGGAGGAAGGAACACCGGTTTGGCTGTATAACCCTGTTCGTAAGAAAGGGAAGTGCCCGAAGTTACAGGCAAGTTGGGAAGGGCCGTATGAGGAAGAGACCAAAATAAATGACGTCACATGTCGAACCCGACGATCGCCATGGAGCCCGTTGAAGATAGTGCACGTTGATCGGTTAGCTCGTTATTTCGGAAGTAATGATGCTCGGGACGAGCAGAACTAAGGGAGAGGCAGTGTCACGGATGCTGTGAAATGACGCAGCTATAGAAAGGCATTCAAAAATTAGGCCGGTCTGTCAACAAGCTTCGTAGCTCGGCGGTCGACGCATGGACTCCCGTGCCGGGGGTCGATGGTTCGAGACTCGTCGAAAATAATTCTAGATTTTATTGTTGTTGGAAATGTTCTAGAAAAGTAAGAGGGAGTAAGAATATTTGGAAAGAGACAGAAAATGGGCGTGTTTAGAAATGTTCTAGAAAACAGAGAGAGAAGGAATATTTGAAAAGAACCAAAAACAATAGGAATGTTCTAGAACGAAGAGAGAGAAGAAATGTTTGTAAAGAAACAATAAAAAGGGGCGTGTTTAGGAAAATTCGAGAAGGAAGGCGGGATTAAGGAATATCCGGAAGGGAACAAAGGAATAAAGAAAAGACTTACGAAATTCGGGCATCTAGAAAATTCTAAGGAGTATATAAGGCCGCGAGTTTGCGGACGCGAGTCAGTATTGATTTAACAGTGAAAAGTGCGAAACAAAAAGGAAGAAAAGTAAAAGTGGAAAAGTACTAGTGAAAAGTAAAGTGCAAAGTAAAGTGGAACAGTGAGTAGACAAGTGTCAGTGTAGTGCCGTGACGTCATAGTGTCGTGTGTCGTTATAGTGTCGCGTGTCGTGACGTCATAGTAGTGACGTAGTGAACAGTGGTGTAAGGGGAAACCTCTGCGAGGAGGACTGTGTAAAGGGGAACCTCTGCGAGGTGGACCGTGTGTAAGTGTGCAACCTAATAAACTCTGTAAATAAATTGGACTTAGCGTTTCACTCCAATCCCGAAACCCGTCGCTCGTAACAATATCAATCACTTAAAATTTACCGTCAATTAGGCGACGAAAAAGATTATCCGTCCAATAAGGAATCCGGCGAAAGAGGACTAAACCGAACATGCTAGCGATCGTTTGCAAAAAAGGTTTAACAAAAGCTTAATAATTACGAATGTACTAAAAAGAAAGGAACTACTATGACGTGATGTACTAAATGTATGATATTAATACAACGTACATGCACTTTGAGGTTAGAGAATGTATATTTAAGCTTGCTTAAGACGTTGAGTCTGTACAGGGTGTAAGAAAAAGTATCATAAGACTTTTACCTACATACTCTACCCATCAAACTGAACAACTTTTACTATGGGAGCAAACCGATCAGAACAAAAAATTATCAACTGTACCTTACGTTTGAGTCGAGTAGGTATTGCAGTTTAGTATAGAACAGCAGATTTTTTTTAAACTGATCGGTTTGCTCCTATAGTAAAAGTTGCTCAATTTGATATGTATGTAGTGTATGAGTATGAGGTTTAAAGGTTAATGATACTTTTCTTTACACCTTATATTTTATACCAAATGTTTTTTTTGCCGTTATGATACTTTAGTTAGAAAAGAGGGGTCTGATACTATAGTTAGAAAAGAGGGGAGAAGGGGTGGTTTAGTTAGAAACTGAACAACTTTTACTATGGAAGCAAACCTGAATTCGTAAAAAAAATACTGTAAAACGGGTACTCAAAAACTCTGTCTGTTTATGATTAACTGTATAGTGCATAAAGTCTCCCAAATATTTTACAAAATACCGCAGAATTAAGTAACTAATAAATCAAAATACTAACGCGCTACAACAGAAGCTGCAATCATTTCTGGTAGCAACCAATATAAGCCCAACGCCTACCAGCCCATCAGTGAAACATATTACACACTTTATTGATCGCTCCCCGCACCGTTCCAAACGTAATTTGCTTTAATAACTTCTAAAACTCATTAGGCACGTTTTAAAAAATCTGTTTGGGTCTATTACCGAGTAAGGGACGGTTTACATTTGCGTCGAAGTTTTTGAGAGTTTGTGAATGGTTTAAGTTTTCTTCTTCAGTGTTGGTGTTGAATGGTTTTTTTTATTGTCTCAGAACGCAGCCACATCAGTGCAGCAGCTGTGGTTCTAGCATGCAACACCCGAGAACACGACAAAAATCGAGACGTGCCAAAATCGTCGCTATAATATGTAGGTACTTTGCGAATCATCATCATATTGTATGGCATTTTTTATCTTCCTACTTGGATTCGGGGAGGTCTAAATTTGAAGGTCAAGGTGTCAATTTTCCGAATGCGAAAGCGGTATGACGGTCTTCTCCTTTGGTTGCTTTGTCGTGTACCGCATGCTAGCCCTAGGTGCGAAGAACACCAAATATGACTTTCTATCCTGTCTATTTAACGATAACTATAAACGTGATAATTGTGGTTCTTTCCTAAACTATGAAACGTACTTAGATACTTCAATTTAGGGATATCTTCAAAATTATGCCTCATATACTTTTATCAATCTCAACACAAAAATAGAGGACAAAACTTAAATCATCATCATCAGCCTATAAACGTCCCACTGCAGGGCATAGGCTTACCCTCAGGGAGGGTGTATGGGCATTAGTCCACCACGCGTGCCCTATGCGGATTGGTAGACTTCTCATACACATCAGAATTTCTTCTTCAGCGTATGCAGGTTTCCTCACGATGTTTTTCTTCACCGTTTGAGGGCAGTCGGTATTACGTACTTAAGTTAGAAAAACTCATTGGTACATGGCATGTCGTCCGTGCGGATTTGAACCCGGACCCCCATAATTGGGTGTCCATACCTCTCAGCATCGTGCCACCGGCGCTCATAAAAGCTATAATATTAGATTTAAAACATACCAAAATATCTCACGATTAATAAAGAACAAAATTGTTATCTACGAAATAAAGTTTTAGCTCAACTGTGTTTTATACTACGACTGGCTGAATGTAAACCTACCATAAATAGTAATTTTCATGCCAACGTATCGGTGTTAACGTTTCCTATGGAGCCATTTCTTTCAACTAGTGTTATCTACACGCTATGTTATGTTATGGTAGAAAGTTTGTTTGAGTCTAATTGTAGCATAAAATTTTATTAGTAGATGACAAAAATAAATTACAAAGATATACACGTAAATGTTAGGTCTATATTACCAATTTAGAAGATATTATAGAATAAGTACATACTTTTAATGTCAGATATTTGGGAGTTTATGCTAACACGTGTCATTTAATTTCCAAATACTTGTTGGTCGTTAACATGTTATCGATGTCGTATTTCTTAGAATTGCTAAACTAAAGTGGTAATGGGCGGGGCACATTGCTCGCAGAACTGATGCCCGATGGAGCCGAACAATTCTCGAGTGGTGACCGCGTCACAGGAAAGCAGTAGCGTGATTAAGCCCCCACAAGGTAGACCGAGGTGAAGACGCGATCCTTGGGGAAAGCCTATATCGAGCAGTGGACGTCCATCGGTTGATATGATGATAATGATGATGAAGTCATGTTGTGCTGCCAAAGGAAGACCTGGATTGGCAGGTTGCGGGTTCAAATCCCGTCCCGAATTTTCAAACTTTAATTAGATGTCATCTACTTTAACACCTAGACATTAACATAACTAATCAGATAGTAATGATACTATATGATATTTTCTGACAGTCAGAACGTTTGCCAATCGTAATAGAATTGGCAAATATATTAATAAAGATTCATTTGACAGAGTTTAAAAAAATCCGATAAGATAATAAACGTAATATACCTATATACTAAATACGAATTTTAAATCTTTAGTTTGATATCATCTACTTTAACACAACATTTCTTTATCTTTGATCTAATTGCCTAGACTTTAACATAACTAATCAAATAGTAACAATACTATACGATCTTTTCTGACAGTCAGATTTAGATCGATTGCCAATCTTAAAAATACCTACTATCCTAAAAATAATAAAAAATAAATTAAAACAGATACGTTTGACAAGAGTTTTAAAAAATATGGTACACAATTTACTAAATGCGACAGTGTAATAAAAGTAACAAAAGGTTTCTCGTTCAAATTTACTTGCAAATAGGACCGTAAAAGTACATTATCAACAATCCAATACAACATTACACAGAAGTCCGAAAAAAATCGTAAAACAGAAAAGTTAAATGGGTCAGACCGTTAGACGGTAGACTACGAGTTCCAAGGCTGCGTCCATTTAGAACCCTGAATAAATTAGTTTTCGAAATGGCCAAGCCAATAAAAGTTTTAAACAAAAGAATCATAAAATAAACGACACAACTTCGGTAGCAAGCAACAGGAGTGGCTTCAATGATTTACGATGTAAGTAGGACACAATTGCTTCAAACTTTTCGAATAAACTTAGCTACTGCTACTATGAATAGACGAAAACATGTGTTCTGAGGAAAGTTTTCCTGCATTGTTTTGGAATGGCTGTTTAATGAGGTATGTTATTGTGGACGAAAGAAATTGTTATCAAAGGAGAGTCACACCTATTCTTATTATACCTATCTATTTTTAAGAAAGTTAAGTAGGCATAACTTTGGTTTTCGTATTCATATGTCATCGATATCCTCATAGGAAATTATTTAGTATTTTAATCGATCAATAAAAAAAATTACTGCCAAATTATCTAAAGAGATCAGATGCACCAAAACTTAAGGTGATGTGCAAGGGGGTATACTGCCACGCAGCCGCTACTTTATATTCGTAAAAACATGACCTACAGGGTGAAATTGATATCATTAGCATCCTTTACCCATCAAACTGAACAACTTTTACTATGGGAGCAAACCGATCGGAGCAATAAAAAAACAGCTGTTCCATACTAAACAGCAATGCCTACTCGACGCAAATGTATGCAACAGCAGATTTTTTTTGCTCCGATCGGTTGAGCCCCATAGTAAAAGTTGTTCAGTTTGATGGGTAGACTCTTGGTTTAAAATGATGCTAATGTCGATGCCCCAGGATGTCCAATACATTTGGGTAGAGCAGGTTTGCAGTTACGTATAAAATAGCTGATATTTTTATCGCGATTTTGATGTTGGTCCAATAGAGAACGTTGTTCAATTTGATGGTCTGTTCGTCCCCTTAAAATATACCGTGAATAAGAAGGACCCTATATTTGCCCTGACAGGACTCGCTTAACCAATTATGACCTTACCAGCAAAGATATTTTGTTATGTTTTATTCGTATTATTAATTTTGCAAAAAAAATCACATCAGCTAGGTACTAAACCTCACATAAATGTGCAAATACAAAACAGAAAGGGTAAAAAAAGACAATAGGCAAATTAAATTTTATTAGACGCCGACCGTCAGCTACCGAATGGTGTATAGGGGGATCCGTTTGGCATAAACAGGACGTCACGAAGAACGCTACTGCGCAATAAAATATAACACGCGGGCATCAGTTCTGGTCCGGTAGTTGTGCATGTGTTACCGACAGTATGGTACAAAAAAAACCGATTAAAAATAACCCCTTCTGCCTTTTTTGTCGCATAATCGTCGGCGCTATCTTTCAAGTCCGGTAGTTATAATAAATACCTACTTAAGTATTCTGAGAATTATGTTTTTATTTTTTAGCACCGAAATAAAAAGGTTACGTTGAGAGTTGGGTGACTCGGTCTCACGCCGGAATTATCAATAGAAATAAATAATATTTTATGTCAGTATGATCCTAGGATCAGGAATCATCGTCCTAGGAAGAGGTGGCGGGATGATCTGGATGCTTTTGACGACAAGTGGCCAGAGCTTGCCCAGAATAGAGATGGTTGGAAGATTAAAGGGGAGGCCTTTGCTCAGCAGTGGGATGAAATAGGCTAGAAAAAAAAAAAAAAAAAAAGTCAGTATGATAATCAGGGATTCTGTGTACGTGCATGTGCAAGTATTATTTTTAAACGTAAACAACGTCCTTATAGTCTCTGCCTACCCCTCTGGGAAAAAGGTGTGAGTTTATGTATTGTATTTATAGTTAATAATTAATATGTATTGTTCTTTGAATGATCATTGTAATTGTCAAGGTCTCTGTCAAGGTCATATCTCGTCCAAAAGATGTCGTTGGCCATCCAGCGAGGCAACGCAGCCTGCATAATGGGCACCTTTGGTCGAGATATGATGCGGGGCGGTTTTTTGACTAATTATTAATGTCTAATGGTTAAGAGCATTGGCTCTCGACACGGAGGTCGTGGGTTCGATTCCCACGGGGGACACCTAGTGAAAATGTCACTTTGTGGGTTTTTCCCCAGTTGGTTAGGACATGGCAGGCTGAATTACCTGATTTTCTGAAAAGAAAGATTCTGTGCTTCGGATGGCACGTTAAGCCGGTGGTCCCAGCTACTATCTCTGGTAGTAGTAGTCGTTACATAAAAACACGTCAGAGGCCGTAAGGCGGTCTGAAAAAACTCTGACACCCGGGCTCTGCCCACACGATAAGAAGAAGATTTTATTAAGATAGCATTATTTTAGTTAGTTATATTATTGTTAACATGTCCGTGTCGTTTGAATAAAATTAGATTTTTATAATATATTTGATTCACCTAAGTATAGCTTTGACTGAATTCGCACTTGCGTTCCTCATAGTAACAGATTGGGCCATATACTCGTTTCAATATATCGTGATCGTTTCTGTCCGAACTTCATTGACATTAGACCAATCAAACGCGTTTATGTAACTGTGAAAATCGAATTACGTGGAAGACCCTCTGTCAACTAACAATTAATTATCATTTTCAATTAACTATCATTTTCATAATTTCATTAATAGATTTAGACTCAGTCTAATTCTGTATTTCCGAATAAAAAATCCGGAATAATTTAATACACAAAATTTGCGTCAAGCTTTAGAGTTTACAAAATAAGCCTATTTAAGAAACAGTCGGTTCCTTAAAAACCGTCAGCAGCTTTTGTCGTCCTCATTACAAAACAGAAGCTAAAATTACCATTGTCTCGCTGTCAAAACTCACTGAATGAGAAAGAATGTGCAGATGTGTAACAATGTCGCAATAAACTTACAAACGCATAACAACAACCCAAATATTTCTGCCGGTAGCTCTACGACTTTTGTCTTTGCCCCAACAGTCCGTTTATTGCCCATTTCGCCTTATTCTTTCACGAGCTATTTTATTTTTTGTCGTGTCTTAAATAAGACATAATGTTCTAAGAAACGGGACATTAGAATGGACCCGGGTTTTCTCTTTTTGTTGGGGACACGTAGGATTTTATGGTCAATTGTTTTACGTCGTCGTTGACGCGGCAAAAAGACGAACCGTGTTTGGTGATTTAGATTCATGTAATGAAATGTTAAGTCTATTGAAAATTAAACGTATTTCATGGATGAATGGAGCTTTTATATGAATATATATGTAATGAGCTGTAATAATGTTATTGATGCGGTAAGTGTTTAATTTAATCATTACATCATTAGTCTAGAATAATTACTGAGGTAATCAATGGTATATGGTATCATTTGGAATTCCTACTTCACAATCTTTCCCGTAGGTAATAAAACTTGTAGGTTTACTTGTAGGTTATCTATTTATCGTTTAAGCAACATCACAAACAGTTGTATTTATACTTATATTATAAATGCGAAAGTATCTATTTGTCTGTTACGTTTTCACGGCTAAATCATTAAACCGATTTTGATGAAATTTGGTATAGAGATGAACAAAACATTTTTTGCTTAAAAAAAACCGTAAAAGTAACTTCTTCTTAAGAAGAAAAGTAACTTATTTCAAAAGTACACACAATTTATTATTTTTTCGTACCAATATTATACAGTAGGTAGAGTCGCATGGCGAGTAGATTTGCAGATGGTCGCGCACAGTGCGCAAAGGGCTGCCCACGAGGCTTCACCATTTTGTGTTACCATAACCTCAAAATAATGATTGTATATAGAGATTACTATACCTCCAAAACCCACACAACATTTCATGCAAAGAGTAAAAAAAGAAATAAAACGGGATGAGCTCGACTTTCCGTTATTGATTCTGCAAAAATGTTGTTCAAGTTATGTGTTTATTTTTTATAATTTTTGAGGCGGTTTTCGGCATTCGCATTTGTTACCTACGATTTTCCTATAACTAACTTCAGAGTGAATAAAAAAATAAAACTAAGTACCGACATGATTTTTATGTTTTGCTCGCGTGTCGGTTTACAATATTTTCTAATTACAGGAACTAAGGAAGGAAGGCTACATTTTAATTGATAACAAACGTTAACTACGTATAAATTAGTATACATTTCTGGCAAAACCTTCACTATTGCGTAACATTTTACGACTACCATTTGTTACAGCAATCCATTGAAGATAAAACGAATCGTGATGCGTAAACGCAATCAGTCACACCAGAACATTTAAAGAAAGTGTAAAAAATAGCAAATTTAGTATGTAGAGAAAGTGACATAGTTATAAACGTTTGTATGAACCATAATCTAATTGAACCGTAACTATAACATCTTTATAATGCATGGTTTTGTATTTCAAACCGCAAAGTGAAAGCACGCTCTTAATGTATGTTAAAAATTGGCCAAGTTCTAGTCGGACTCGCACAACGAGGGTTCCGTACCACCACATAAACCACACCATGTTATATTAAAGTATGTATGTATTTATGTATATATATGTAAACTCTGTTTAGATTATTACGTTATGTATCTACTACTACTAGTACACCGCCTTAGCATTTATCTCTTTAAAGACATCCTCTATCCACTGGTTGTCTGGAAGAAATCACTTTTATAAGGCCGCATTTTGTACCCTTCTTGTTCGTGTATTTATTGTTGTTTTTTGTGTATTTTGGTGTGCAAATTAAAAATAATTATTTTTTCTTATCTTACCACCATTAGGGGCCTATGTCGACAAATAATTGAAGCGAAATGGGCGTGTGATAGCTTATATTACTGCCTGATGCGAGAGAAAGAAATTGTATGTTGTTGAGTTATCGATTCTAAACAAACAATTATTTTACGTAAGCTATTCTTTATATTACAAATAAAAGTAACAATTTGTACTAAACCTTACGTAAAAACTGGTAGGCTTTTTCAAATGTTTATGTACTTTTCATTCAAAGTACATAAACATTTGAATAAGCTTCTGCGGACCATTCGTCACTATGGTAATTACTAACAGCAAATATGGTTTAGAAATGAACTGTACATTTCTAATAGGTAGTAGGTACATAGGTACTGGTCGTTGTATTATGAAATGTGTATATCAAATGAACGGTTTAGAACAGCATTGACTAGCGCACTAAAATGTCAAATTTACCAAACGGACTAGTTCCCCTTAATGAGTTTTTATACCATAAAAAGTCATTGAGTTCCCCCAATCGTCTAGTCTTAAAACTTTTTAAGTTAATATAATTAAAATCAAAGTTTCAAAGTTTACCGTGTTAGGCTTTTCTTGACTACTTATACAGGGACTAGTTACGCGTGTTAGGCCCGATTCGACCAAACGCGAGTAAATTTTATTCTTAGATTAAGTCGCCGGTTACTCTAGAGTAAACTGATTTTGCGTTTTACCAACCCTTATCTATGAATAAGTTGAGAGTAAATTTTAAACGGCAAATTTTGACGCTGTAGAGCTTATACCAAGACTACTAGGATAGTATTATATTATCTGTGTCAAGACTAATGAAACGCCAATGACACATAATTAAAAAATTTAATAAAAAAGAAACCTAACAAATTAAAACTGTATAACATCACAATGCAATAAGTACGGATACAAAGACCTCTTTCTTTAGGTGGATTATACATTCGTTCTTTTGTTATGGGTTTAGTGTGGTAGAGCACAAATGACGTTATTTCGGAGTAAATAACAAGAGTATAATTGTTCCTTGTATAATGTATACTCTTGTGTGTGTATGTTGGTTACTCTTCTTTAAATCAAAGTATGGTCGAATCCGGCCTAATTCTACTAACAAACATTTCTGCCACTTTTTGCGGGGGGCGAGGTAACATGAAATCCACAACTTTGGATTTTATTCCCCATAACTTAAGATTCTAATTTTTATTGTTATAAATCATGAAAAGTAGTCTCGTGTGAACCCCAAAACGTCATAAGTTCGTAGTTATTGTTTCGTAATTATAGGCTGTCTCGTTTAGTGATAAGGTATAAAATTGAATGTAAATTCACATGATCAATTGTTCTTATACCGTGGCAGAGGGGAAATGCTACCGTAAGGCTAGTCCTTATAATTTAATAGTCAAAACTGTCAGGTAATTGAATGGTTTCAACCCTAATCGTTTTAGTATAAGTAAGTTGCTAAGGTACTGCAAAGTACACAAAAGTACTCTTGACAATAGGGTTGACTTTATAGGTACGTAATACAAGTACAATTAAGTCAATTGTTAAATTATGTTCTGCTCTGTTTCATTTTTGGTTATTTTTATTTTTGTTTTTATTGTTATTATTAAGTATTATTTTTATTTAATTTTTTTGTAATTTCTTTTAATTGTTGTGTCCTGTGTCTTCTATATATGGCGTAGAAAAAGAAACTGTGTGTATTATACTGTAACTGTCCCCTTTAAATGATGATTTTTTTCTAGTTGTAGTGAATGTTGTGCCCACCTGTAACTGGGTTATGTATCAGAATTATACCTAATTAAAGATGTAAATGTGAGTGTTATAATATGTAATCTGATGGTGAGCCTAAATAAATAAATAAATACAATCATGTATTTTGTATAAACATTAATAATAATGAAAAGAAATTATAAAATTATTTGGTTTATAGTACGAACGTATATTTAAAAATGCCGGTCGTATCTTCGTAGATCATGACAGTCAAGTATGTAACATTTGCACAATTTTTTATAACAAATTATCGACACATTTTTTGAAAAGTGTCTTATACCTAACGAGCTCTTGACCGGCGACTTCATCCGCTTGGATTACCCCTTTAGGGGTCGATTTTCGAAAAATCCTTTCTTAGTGCACCCCTACATCCTCTGGAGAATAATTATGTATTCCTCATGTTTCTATCTTCAGCAGTTTAGGCTGCGTTGTCTGTCAGTCAGTCAATCAGTCACGGAAATCTTTTATAGATATTCCACCCAGGACAGCCACAGTCCAGTCCCACGCCCGATGCAACAACTTTATTTGCCTTTTGTCCAAACATTAGCATTGTTAATTTACAGCAAACATTTGAAATTGCCTGTCACGGCCAATATTAATGACTCTTTGAACAAACCTGGATTCATTGCTCCTGATAATAAGATTTTATTTAACTTAAATCTGTTTACCAACTTGTTTAAGGTTATATGAAGAACTCTTTGCTTAAGAGCGGCTTAATTCTAGAATTATTAATGAACATCGAGCAAAGTCGTTATTTATGTGTTAGTAATTATACAAGGAATTCTCGGTACAAGGCAGTATAGATAGCGGCTTCTGAATGCAGCATGGAATATGATAAATCGTCCTGGAATATGATAGAAAGAATCACTTCATGATCTTGGATTGGAAACATCTGACGGCCCGGTAGGACAGTCGGTAGTAAACCTACGTGCTGTGCCGAGAGTCGCGAGTTCGAATCCCGTAAGGAACAAATATTTGTGTGATGAATATGAATATTTGTACCCGAGTCATGGATGTTTGTATCTATATAAGGTCTAACAAAATCAGCTAAAACTATTTTAAGGGGATGATCAGACCATCAAACTGATTAACTTTCTCTATGGGACCAATATTGAAATCGCGAAAAAAAATCAGCTGTTTCATACAAACCTACTCGACCTAAATGTATGGGACAGCAGATTTTTTTTCGCGATTTCAATATTGGTCCCATAGAGAAAGTTGATCAGTTTGATGGTCTGATCATCCCTTTAAAATAGTTTCACCTAATTTTGTCAGACCTTATATATTGTTGTCTAGTCATCATAATACAAGTCCAGCCTAGATTCTGTCACTTTAAATGTGACTAGATAATTTTTGTGGTAATGTCCAAGATATATATTTTTTTTTAATATTTATTACCTACAGAAAATAAGTATTCTGAGATTTTCAGCGTACCTATTTATAAACAAATTTTTTAGAAACATTACACAATTTAAAAATTCTGGCTCAGCGCCATTTTAATGAAAATGAAATTAATTTTGGACAATAAAATTGTAAGACGAAATAATTTGAGAATAAAAGCGTAGGTAAAGTAAAACTGAAATTCACGCTTCAACGTCGAATTAAATCCATTATGCTTTACCGCTAATAGCCTAACTCGTGCTTTTCTTTTTAAAATTCGTAATTTGGGTAAACTCTACTTGTTAACAAATAAGTGCAGATGTGGGGACTCGCGGTCTCTTTGGATCTCTGCTTTTTACTTTTCGCGTTTGAGGTGTCGCGGTGACGTTTTTCTATCTTCGACTGACAGAGCGTCTCGTTTTACGTTTTGATTAACTTGTTCATTTCAATCCAACTCTTTTTGTTTGGAAATGTAACTAAGTACATACATATTTGTTCTTACAAAACATTCAACCATATTTTTTTATTATTGATAATTTTATCAACCCCGTAGATAACGATATTGTCTTGTTTCAGAGACGTCCCTATACCGCGAGTGTATTATCTCGCATCATCATACATAAAAGATCCAGCCGTTTTATACAGGGTGTAACAAAATACTCTAGTAATACTTAAAGGTGTGCTTCAGCCCATCAAACTGAACAACTATCACTATGGAGTCAACATCGAAATCGTGTAAGATAAATCGGAAAAGTTGTTCAGTATTATCATCCCTTAAAGTAATGCAACTGTTTACCCTACCACCCTGTACAAATAGTTGTCAAATATACTACCTAAATATTTTACTGCGTGGGAGAGCGCTTTGAACAAATTGGGCCCAAAACATCTAAGTTTTTACAAGATAAAGTAATAATGCCAAAATAATACACATTGTTAGTCTTAACGCATAATGTATGATCTAATAGTGTATTCAGTATTCAAGAGTGGAGTTAGTTTGTACAAAGCCGACGGAACAGAGGCTAGTTACTGTGATCACGTGCCACGGCGGATACGGCGTCCGGTGTCGACGGACGACTAGAAAAAACTTTATTTGGTAATAAATTATCTATATCTATCGTCTGCGTGCATTCGATTTAGTAAGGTCCGCCACACACATACGGAATTGCAATCCGGAATTCTGAATCAGGATTACGATTTCGTATGGATTTTCCCCCTCCACAATTGCGTTCGGAATTGCGGAGGTATCAAATCCTGTACAAAATCACAATTCTTATTCGGAATTCCAGATTGCAATTCCGTATGTGTGTGGCGGATCTTATAGTGTAATTCAGTACGTCAAGTTTTTTTTACATGCTGGAGAAGAAATTCTGATGCCTATGTCCTCCAATACGCATTGGGCACGCGTGGTGGACTATCGTCTATACCACCGATGGGTAGGCCTATGTCCTGCAGTGGGACTAACCTAACCTAACCTAACCTAACCTAAACCATATACTGTACCCATCAGCCTGAACGACTTTTACTATGGGAGCAAACCTGTCAGAACAAAAAATTCTGCTGTTTCATACCGTTTAAGTCGTGTTGGCATTGCAGTTTGATTTGGAACAGCACATTTTTGTTTGTTCTGATCGGTTTACCCCCATAGTAAAATTAGTTCAGTTTGATGGGTGGAGTAGGTGGTTTGAAGGTTACTGATACTTTTCCTTACATTCTGTGTAGGCTGATGATGATGATTGGTAACAGCGACATCATCATAATATTTAAACATGTTTAAGCGTAAATACTTATTGTTGCAAGCCACCCATAGTTTGGGATAGTAACAATGTATGCGACTGCTGTGAGCGTTATTTATGCATTAAATAAAATGAAATGGCTTACCTTAAAACGAATTCCGAGTTTGGCCTCTTAAAGTCCAGGAAACATTACACCACGTGTATATGACTCACTATTTTCGGTAGCCACACTTTGTACCGTATCTGAGACAATGTAATACAGAAACAGCGCTAGTATATTCAAGAAGAGCCCCAGGATACTGGCTTAACGCCAAAGTGGATTTCCGATTATGGTAAATAATTGTAAATTGCACTCTACTGCAATGACAATAAAATATGTCACATTAACTTTTGTTGCCGTTGTCTCTTTGTTATTTAGTAGCTCTAGTTTTCACAATTCCCGTTTTAATAAAACGGTTTATTTTTAGCTCTCGGAATAATACTTTTAGTACAAAATCAAAATGCAAAGACGATTTTTAGATAATAATAGACATCAAAACAAAGTGACATATTTTAGTATACTACTTATACAGGGTGTAAAATTAAATGTGTTACACACTTAAGGCTGCACCGAGCCTATTGTGCTGCCCCCAATCGTATTTTTTCATTTCTTAACAATTAAACAATATTCCCAAAAAACAAGAATTTCACATTGTCGTCATTGCTGATTTTTAATTTATCGGGTCACTGCGGGCACTGTAGTAATAGATACTCATTCTTATACTATGCTGCGGGTTTGTTTTTATAATGTTTGTTGTGCCAAAAGTGGCCTCTTTTGGCAGTTTTAACGATAATAGCTACAAACATAAAACATAATAATGCGTAATGTTTCGATAAATTGAAAGCAAATCTGGATTACAATGTGACATTCTTGTTTTTTGGAAATGTTGTTTAATTGTTAAGAAAAATGCGATCGAGGGCAGCACAATAGGCTCGGGAGCCTCTTAAAGGGGTGCTTCGGGGACCAATACTGAAATTTATTTAAGTATGTAACGCATTTAAATTTACATTCTGTGTAACGTTTTAAACGTTTACTGGATTTGTACCAACGCAAAAGTTAATTTTTAAATGTTCGTCTGTTATCAATTCTACATAAATAAGTCACGTTTTGTATATGCGTAGACTGGTCAAAAGATGAAGAGAGAGTAGAGTAAATAGATTTTATATCTTTAAAAAAAGGACAAGCGTTACAGGACAAGCCTACTTGTAACTTGTAACGTTACAAAGAAAGCAAAATATTAGTTTGTAATCAGTTAGGTCTCGAAAAAGTCTAAATAGTCTTATTTTGATATTATGGATTCGACAGGATTCCTTTAAAGTTCACAATCACAAACGAATATCTACTAAGAATATCATTTAAAGATATTATGAACCGGTAATGAAATGTGTCACCGTTTAAATGTATTTAAAATGTGAACTAGGTAACCTATAAAATGTCATTAGTTTAATCTGAATAAATATCTAATGACTTTGTTTTCATTTAGTTAAAAGCTCTAGAATTAGGGCAACACAGCCGATAGCTACGCAACTGTTCATTGTTAAAGCTCAGACAGGTATAACAAAACATACATTTGTGAATGTTTTAAAACTGTTGTGACTATAAATTCCACTGAAGGAAATGTTACTATGAATGAATACTATGAACATTTTCAGTGTTATAAACTGTGTGTGCGTTTGTATAAATTCCAATGTGCTTTATGCGAATGTTGGATTTCATAAATTTATGTAAATCCTGTTTACATTTGCACTCTCATGATTAATATGTTTGAGCTTTTCGTTAATATCATTGCGGACTTCATTATAGAGATTACTGTGTAGATATTTGCATTTAATTTAATTTAATTATTAATTATATAGGCATTTGTACTTTAAATTAAATGAATAGTCTATTTATGAGGACAAATTATGTCTACAGGGTGAAACTGATATCATTAGCATTCTTCTAAACTAAGAGTCTACCCATCAAACTGAACTACTGAGCAAACAGATCTGAGTAAAACAAAAACTGCTGTTCGATACTAGACTGCAATGCTTACTCGACTCAAATATATGCAAAATCTGATTTTTTTTTGCTCTGATCGTTTTGCTACCATAGTAAAAGTTGTACAGTCCGATAAAAAAAAATACAGTTAGACTTAGATTAAAAGGATGCTAATGATATCAATTTCACCCGGTATATGAATATTTGTGTTACATGACTGAGAAAAAAAATACTTTGAAAGTATTATTCACTCTAAATATGTATGCATTGTTTCTATTAGGGTAAGAGGAATGAAAAGCAATATTATAAATCTTCATCACTTTATTTTCATAGTGTATAAATAACGCCATATTACTGATATTAATATAGTTATGATCACTTGCTCTCGTTATTTACAATACTCATATACTACAGCAGTCTTTAAAATTTATTACGAAATCTATACACAGGATAACGAACAGGCAATAATAGTTCACTTACATAGATTTGGTATAGCACTTATAAGCTAATAATTACAATATATACAGCGCACTAAAACTAAAATCTACATTATTTACACAGTTGTGACTGGAAGTAGGCCGTTGGCCTGTCTAGACTAGGTAAGCTTGAACCGCATTGCCGGTATCTACGAGTGGCGGTGGTGGTGGCCATTGACGCATTTCTCGCCGCCTTCCCGGAGCCATACCATGCTCTAACGAGGAATAGTCTGAGTCTATGGAGGAGTAGATGTGATCTGATATCGGCCTCCCATCTGGCCCATACACTACTCCTTGCGTCTGTCTCACAGCTGATGGTGATTGGCGTACCTCGCTGCTGTATTCGGGCGGAGCACTAGCTCCCTGTCTATCACCCATCACGGGAGACTTGTCAGGAAAAGGCAGCGTTCGATTACCCCCGTTAGGTACCGAGGAATCTAACGTATACGTATTTATATTCTTCCTGTAGTTATGACTTCGTGTCTTATGATTAGGATGCGACGAGTCTGGCATCATATACCTGAGACGCTCCCAAAATCTCTTTTGACCCCATCTTAATCGTGACCCTGTTTTTAGGTAAGGCCGTAAATCGGGATCACACATTGCGTCAGCCACCACGGAACATTCTTCTATTAGGACTAACTTATAAATACACCCTTTGAGCGCCTCGTGCAACCCTTGTCGGAATTCGTATCGAGACCATTCTGTTTGCATGAAATTTCTCGTTAGCACGATTATTATTCGTTTCGATGCTTCTGCCGCTTCAACGACTGGCGGCGCGCATTGCATATACTGTGCGCCATGGTGTGGAATGTCTCTATAATGAAGGCAAAGGTGGTAGGAGGGATTCCCATTTTCCAACTCTCCTGCTAATGACTGCACAACGAATTCCTCGTCTTTCGGACTATAACAGACATAAGCATCGTATAATTTCTCGCTTTCTTCAAAAGCTCCAGCAAATGAGAATACTCTAATTCCACAATTTGTGTAAAGCCAAACTCTGAGCGTATCTCTAAAAAGAAATAGTACGACAAGAGCCAATAAAATTAACATGAAACCGGTGAGAGTAGAGACCATCATGGGAACATAGTTCGACACCAACATGTTTCCGATGACTGAATTATCTGCATAATAATCGCTGCAGGCTGTACCATTTAAGTTGAGCTCTTTTTTCTGTGGCGGTTTTGCCTCTCCATTCCAACACCACACGTCAGTTATGTCGATGATTTTTTGCGCATTTTCGGCCAAGTATGCAGTTAATTCTTGCAGGTAGCGACATTTACAAGACCACAGGTTGTTTCCGAGTGAAAGAGCTTTAAGATTGGGGTCATTGTTAAAACTCCATACACCAAAATCAACTAATCTATTGCCATCTAGGCGTAACGTTTCTAATGATTTTAGAGAAAGGAAGGTAATGTTCGCAATGTGGCTTATAAGATTGTTTTGCAAAAATAATTCTTTCAAATTACTCAGTTGATGAAATTCGTATCCTTTCAATTCTTTAAGTTTATTGTTTCCGAGATGCAGTATTTGTAACGCATTCAAGCCAGCAAATGTTCTGTTTTGTATGCTGTCAACGTTACTATTATTTACATACAAAGATCTCATCTTCTGTCTTCCAATAAAAACATGATTTTGTAGTTCTCTGATATTATTACCATCTAAATATACCTCTGTGGCATCCATCGGAATTTTATGTGGTATTTCCATAGAAGACTGGCCGGAACAATCGACGACGTTTGTCTTCCACAATGGAGCATCGTGGTAACAGGTACAGTTTTGAGGACAGGTCATTTCACAGTCACACGCATCGTAGTCACAGCAATGACAGATCGCAAAACAATGAGTCTCATACTCACAAAGAAAGTCCGATGTCTTAAGATTAGTTAAGGGCACATGAGTTCCACTGCGAGTATTTGTCATTTTACACAAAACATTTTCTAAGTCCATCACACGCGGATATTGACGAAGAGCGGTCATATTGTTTATCATTAGCAACCACTCCATAGTACAGTCACATTGGAACGGTTTCCCACCAATATAAAATTCCGGTAAACTTTTATTTGTCGGCACTGGTGATAAACGTAAACTGTTCAGTTCTAAACGCACTATTTCGTTAGCATACATGTCCACACGCGTCAGGTTCTTTTTATCGAAAAATGTATTCACATGAATATTATTTAAATAGTTATTATTTATAAATAAAAGTTCTACACTATTAGGGATCGCCATCGAAGATATTTCTGAAATGCGATTATGACTAGCGTCCAATGTCTTTATTTGGATTCCGTCTTGCAATTTGTAGTAATTGCCTAAGTGTTCAATGTAATTACCGTGAATGTCCAACCACTTTAAATTACTAGGCACAAACGCGTAATCGAACCACACGAGATGATTTTCTGATAGGTTGAGCCACAAAAGGTTCGCTAGTGTATTAAATACGCCATTGATGTCCGACAAAAAGTTCCCATCCAGTCGTATGGCTTCCAGCTGCGTGTTTCTGCTAAATGTCCCTCGTTCAATTGACTGGATCTTATTCTTAGCTATATTAAGCACTTGCAAGCTCGGTAAGTCCCAGAACATGCCGATGCTAAGATTCCCAATTTGATTATCAATCAGTCTCAATCCAGTTAATTGGTTCAGATTTTTGAACGAACCGTTTCTGAAGTCTGTTATTTGATTTTCTCCAAGGTCAAGTGTTTTTAAAATTGAAAGCTCCCATAATGCTTCGGGTACTTCCAACAGCTGATTAGAACTCAAATCTAGTTCTTTCAAATCTGAACAATTTTTGAACGCTTTTCGGTCAATATTCACAAGCAAATTATTATTGAGTGTAAGCTTGCTTAGAACAAATAACCCGTTGAATAAGTTCTCGTCGATAGTATGAAGTCGATTTTCTGCCAAATTAAGTGTATGTAGATTATATAGAGGCAGAAAAGCGTTCTCTTCGATGTAACCAATTGAATTGTTCCTCAAATTTAATATTTGTAGGAAGAACAGATCTTTAAATGTCTTCCCGTCAATCCTTGTTAGGGCGTTATTTGATAAATTTAATACAATCAGTCGTATCAGTCCCAAAAAGCTTCCGTCATCGATATGGTTGCTTGTAAGTTGATTACTTGAGAGGTCTAGAACGATCAGCTGCTCCAAACGATGAAATATGCTTCGAGCTAATTCAAAAAGTGTATTATCATTCAGATAAATCTCCCTTAGCTCTCTAGCATTAGCAAAAAGTCCTTCTGGTAATGTATGTAGATGATTGTGTGATATGTTTAGCACTCTCATTGACACCAGACCGTTAAAAGCTTCACTTGATATGTCACTGATATTGTTATGTTGCAAATATAAGTGTTGTAAACTTCTTAGTTTCAGTAATTCGGATTCTTCTGGTAGTGTTTTGATCTCGTTGTGGCTAAGATCTAGGCTGTGTAAGTTAGAACCACATCCTTGACCAAATCCAAGTTGGCCGACTGTTCTTATTCGGTTGTGTGTCAAATTCAATGTATTCAAATTTTCTAGAGAGCAGAATACACCGGAAGGAACGAATTTGATGTTATTTTGAGCAAAGTCCAGCGACTGTAATTCCGACAATCCATTGAAAGCATTCAAAGATATTTCTAAATTCTTGGTAGGACTCCACTCGAAGTTCTTCGAACGAAGTTTCAGCCTTTTCAGTTTATTCAAGTCTTGGAACGTGTTGTCTGGCACATGGAGCAACTTGCAATTGCTTATTGATAAGTCGATGAGACCCGAAACTGGGCTGAAGTAGTGAGATCTCAGAGAGCTTTCGAATAGTAGTAAATGATTGCACTCGATGGCGAGGCGGCTTGTATCAGACGTCAGTGAGGTGATACTGCTGCCGTCAGCATTAAGAGTGCGAATTCTGCAGATCATGCCGTCGGAGTCCGATGCTCGAACGCATTTGTCCGAGCCATACGGAACAACCGTCCACCCAACTTGCAGCAGCGCACAAAACACAACCGTTATAGCGTACATTATCACAGATTTTTCATTTCACTACAGAACGTCTCATAAGCACTTCCCGTGGGTCGATATCACCATTTCCGAAATAAAGTACGTGGTACACTTGGGCTCTGAAGAAAAACTTGCTAGCATTTCACTGCACTGTAGTCCTTAGTATACGATGTGATGTCAAAAATGTCCTTGATAATTGGCGTTTGTTTTTATTTTCACTCATAAATAACGATTTACAGTTTGAGATCGGTTTTGTGTATTAAATATTAAGTGCGTGTATAGAGACCGGCGCGTGGTGCAGCGCGACCTCTCTTCGGCGCGGTTGCGTTGCGACTGTCAAGCGATACGCTTGACTCAGGGAAGTGGCGGTGGGGGCGCGCAACTTAGCCCCTCCCCACCCGCACCCCGCGTAAAGCTCGCGACATGTTTCATTTGGCCACACGGAGCCATCTAGCGTCGAGTAGTGAAACTTTTGTTTGTAATCTTATTTTTTATGAACTCTATCCTTTGATTTGTATTGTAACGGATATCATTTTAGTTTATATCAATAATTATAAGTTATAAGACATTACTTTCTATTAGATCTACGTCTTCTATACTTATGCAAAGGGTTCAAGGAAAGAGCCCCGAGTGCTGAAACCTTAGTGGTGAACCCTGGACAGTAAGCGATACTATCAATGCTGCTAACCTTTTCACTAAGATGGAAGAATGAAGAAGAATGCATATTTAAAAGAAAGGAAATATTTAATGTAGGTGGCATTTACAAAATGTTTTACTTTAAACTATGTAGGTACTCTATCTGTGAAATATAAGAACTCTTAGCTAATTTAAAATTTTATAAAGACGAATATATCAAAATAATTATCAGCATTTTAAGCAGAAACGTCAAACGTCTGCTGAAACTTTCGCCCGTAATACGATTCATTAACATAAATCACTTGTACGTGCTCACAAAAGCAGTAATAAAAGGCACTTTGAATTTTTTACTGACGCTCATAACGTCAGAGTTGCTGGAACATTTCAAATTTCACTCAAATGCTTTATTGTTTCCTAATGTTTTCGCCGCCAAAAACTGTGCCTGAGCCAGAACCCAGCGGGAGAAAAATGGAAAAGTCGTGTTGACTGCACCTTTCTACTTATACATTTACTATGTTGTACAAAGACTTCTTAGCTTCAATCTGCTTCTTATATTGTTATGTTATTATTATGTAGATTATAGTCATAGATATATTATATAGAACATTATAGTACAGTAATACCAGATTTATAAATTCTATCGATGTACAGTCAGCAGCAATAAGGTGTATACACTTTTGTCTATGTCGGACGTAGTACTAAAGTGTATACATAGGGTGTAAGGAAAAGTATAATTATCCTTTAAACCACATACTCTACCCATCAAACTTAACAAGTTTTACTATTGGTGCAAACCGATGGGAACAAAAAAGAAATCTGCTGTTGCATACATTTGAGTCGAGTAGGTATTTCAGTTTAGTATGGGACAGCAGATTTTTTTTCTCCGATCGGTTTGCTCCCATAGTCAAAGTTGTTTAGTTTGGTGGGTAGCGTATGTGGTTTAAAGGTTAATGATACATCCTTTTTCCTTACACTCTGTATAACTTATTGCTGCTGACTATACCTGCGCAGTGAACAAATTTTAAAAGCGCGCGAAATTATATTGGCAAATTGATTTCGCGCCCTTTTCGTTGCTATGATGCTATCCGAATTTGCACCCTTTGATTACTAAACGACTTCGGGTTTTATCAGAGGACTCTGCGCAAACGAAGATTGACGAGGGTGATTATTTTCCTGGTCGTACTGTTACTTTTTAATCGGAGCAAAATTAAACAAAAACGTGACTTTTCTCGTCGTTCCGACCGCAAATGTGGGCGGTCTAGCATCCGCCTCGTCCAGTATAACCACAAGACCACAACCGAACTAATAATGTTCTTATTTAAAACACGCGTGCATGGGCGTATATTTTGGTCCACCGTGTATTAAAAAAATAAATTGTGACGAGCTCACTATCACTTTGGACAGAGTCTTGGGTGCTGCTAGTGAATTGTGGCTATTCTGAACTTATGGTATAAGTATTTCGAATATCTCTGACTCCCCTCGGGAAATATAGGGTCTAACAAAATTTGATGAAACTATTTTAAGGGGATGATCAGACGTTCAAACTGAACAACTTTCTCTGTGGGACCAATATCAAAACCGCGGAAAAAAATCAGCTGTCCCATACAAAACTGCAGAACATAACTCAATTGAAAATGAATGTGACAGCTGATTTTTTTTCGACTGATCATCCCATTAAAATAGTTTCAACTGTTTTGTTAGACCTTATATAGTCGGATCGGATCTAATGTATATGTATCCTACATGAAAAAAATAAAAAAATTACTAATCTTGAATCAAAAAATTATATCAGTTTTCGTAGTATCGTATATTTTCTGAACGAAAAGGAAAGGCGCCTAATTTGCGTAGGACAACATATTCTACATATTTCTATATAAATATATTTTTCAAATCTTCTAGTCGATATCAAAGTTATGTATGTACAAGTAACAACTAATTCGTTTCTTATCAGTTCGCGTTCGGCTTAATTACCTACACCTTACAAGCGAAAGTAATGATAATTTACCACTCACTTTAACAGAGGCGAAAATTCTCACGCAGATAGCAAATCTATTAGTTTCAACAGTGTTAGTCACACTTGCTTAATCTTCTCCTGCTTTGTCCAAATCTGTAGTAATCTTTATTTACAATAGTTTCTTTAAGCCATCATTAGCGATAGTATCCGGTGTTACACTGATAGTACCTGCAGGTAGATTTCCCTTTTTAATCCTTATCATGAAACAAAAGGACCTATGACAGAATTCTTATGTCTTTACCTTAAAATTTAAATTTGCTTGATTCGCAGGACTTTGTAAGTAAAGTATCTACCAGTACGATGTCCTTCCATAAACACTTTTTGGAATCTCCAATTGTTTTGACAAAATATTTTACCCTCTTTACAGATAAAGATTTGGTATGTAAACCTTTGGGAACCTTTTAACGTAATATTTATCAAAGTTTTATTGGTGTTACGTATTATTTTTCAAAAGGGTTATCTTAGTTTTAGGTAGTTTTTTCGCCTGGAAAAAGAGTTTAAAAGTTTTGGTGTGTGGAAAAATGTGATAAGAATAATGAATCCAAAATGTGCTTTAAGTTGAGCTTCCCAAATGCTGCAGAGTTACTTTAAGTTTTTCGTTTTTTCCTTATTTAATTATTCTTATAAAACGATGGATACAAATTTAAGATTTGTGCATCGTTTTAATGAGTTACCTATAAAAGAAGGAAACCATACATTTCTTAGTTAGCTACATCACTAATTAATTTTATTTTGTTACATCAAACTGAAGACAAAAATATATTTTTTAAATACAGCTGTACATAAACTCCCGATATTATATATCTTTTGCGGTATTCAAAAACATTAATATAAAAACAAAATACTTTCGCTATGGAGAGAAAGTCGAAAAAAAATTACGTTGCTTACATTTGAGTTTATTAGGAACAACATAGACAAAACATAAAAAATCTGCTGTTTCATAAAAAGCTTACCGTAGCGTAGATTTTTTATGTTTTCTCTATGTTGGCTAAATTATAATTGATTGATTGATTTATTGGCGCTATAATGGAAGTGGTTCAGTTCGATGGTGGAAGTACTAAACCACCACTTACTATATGTGGCATGTTTTGTTTAGCCCCGTATAAGTATAAGCGTTCAATTGTAATAACCATCACACTTAGGTTGTATTTGTAAGGTCTCATGATATAATAAACGTTATTAAAATGATGATATGGGCTAACCTTTCGCCCACACACTGCAAAAGAATAGTTTTCTTTCCTTTTGTCGCTTCGCTACCCACTGGAAGAAATAGTGTGGGTCTACAGGTGTTTGTAAAATGTCATATCTCAACGACACCAAATGAAGAAAAACAACTATTTTATTGGTATTATGCGATTGTAAAAACTTTTATCTTATTTTTAGGGTTCCGTACCGCAATCGAAAATATCAGAACCCTATTATATCGTAAAACTTTTATCTTATTTTTAGGGTTCCGTACCGCAATCGAAAATATCAGAACCCTATTATATCGTCTAATCTGTCTAGACCCTTTTTCTCAGGAATGGATAGAGAACCAAACCCTCACCCATGAGGTAAATGAGTACACTCGGCGCCGTTTCCCCGGTGGAAGTGAAGAACTCCATAGGTTAACCCCGGCAGCGGAAGACTTGCTAAAACACCTTGACCTCGACATTTAAACCGTCCCGGGTCCTAAAGACAAGAAATGCTATACGATATGATGATCATAGAGGTATCAAATTGAAATGAATACCAAATATTAAGGTGTACAGTCCCTTGGAGTTTCATTGTATTGAATGAACTACTACTCTATTCGTTCTTATTTGATTGAAGCTAGGAGGTGTACAAATTGCAAGTTGCTTTAACTACCATTCATGTCACAATTATTATTCTGATACTCAACAAACTAACTCATCAAAACCTATAAGGTACCTACTTCCCGTTGCCCAAAAACCATACAATTCAGCAAGAAGCAACACTAGAGACAGTTTCACAGCACAAGAAAAGAAATAAATCCGGTAATTTTTAACTTGTCGTTATATCACAAATAAAAGTATTTTTTCGTTTACAAACTTAAATTTTCAGCTGGAGCATCAACCGTAATGTAATTATAGACCGATGCATGGGACAAATTTTTTTTTTCACTGCAAAGTCTATTTGTCCTTCATAATCATAATTAAGTTTGTACGGAACCGTGAGGGCGCGAATCTGACTCGCACTTGGCCGGTTTTTACATCATTTCAAAATTTTTTTATCACTAGGAAACCTGAATCTAACTTTGATTTTAAGTTTTTATATTAACAGTCGTTTGGTGTAAAGTTCCCCACAGAACCCAATATGGTACTCACTTTCAACCCTCAACGCGCATCAAACACACTTCTCATTTTGTCAAGAGCTCTGTACGCAGAATAGCGAAACCGAAATACAGAAATTCCCATCATTCGCCGTACCTAGGGAAGTTGAGCCACGCCCGTAATGTGTCTACATCATTATATGGCTGCAATAGGAGCACGACAATGCTGATAAGATCTGTGTTTGGATACGGGGGTTAACTTATCGTGGGGCTCAATTGTGTGGAGTGTTAAAAGATAGTTTGAAACTTATGATTTTCATACAAACATACCATAAACGTGACTGACAATAAGTACCCTAAGCATTATGCATTAGGTATGCTGCCGACTATGTTTCCAGAGGGGTATTCTAAATAATACAGGGAGTTAGGGTAAACAGTTGCAATACTATAAAAGGTAATTGTACTCATTATACTGAAGATCTTTCCCAAAGGAACAAAGATAAATTTGACACGAAAAAACAATTCAACTTTTCATACTAAACGTTCGATCAGCTGATTGCATTTAGTATGAAATGACAAAATTTTTTTTTGCTAATTTCGTACAGGTATCTTATGGAAACTTGATCACTTTCATCAGTTTACTCACCCCTTAAAGTAATGAAACTGTTCACCCTAACATTCTGTATATCTACTACGTAATTATACAGGGTCCTTCTTAATATGCTGACGGTTATTTAGAGGAATCAACATCAGCCTATCATCGTCCACTGCTGAACATAGGTCTCTCCCACGGCGCGCCACAACACTCTGTCCTCGGCCTTCCTTATGGAGGTGCTACTGGGAATGTTCATCATGTTCATCAAGCCTGGGGGCCGGCCGTGGTATCGGAGCCCTGTGAGTTTTCTCTTGTGCGATTTATGTCTCGCATTCGATTGTGAACCTTATGTGTAGTAGGTTACGAGTTACGTATTTAGGATGAACGTTGTTTTTGTATGGAGCATAGTTCCGAGAGCGACGGTATCGCCATCTGTTGGTATCTTTGCTATAACTTGAGGGTGCTGACATCTGTAGCAAGTCCCCACATCCTTTTCAATTAAGGGAATGATCAGGTCAAAAAACTAAACAACTTTCTCTATGAGACCAACATAGATATCGCGGAAAAATAATCAGCGATTTTGATGTTGGTTCCATTATGTTCAATTCGATTTAGAAGTTCGATGATCTGATCATCCTCTTGAAAACCGTTAGCATGTTAAGTTGGACCCTGTAAATTCAGAATATGCACATTACTTAAATACTGCACTGTCCAGCATAACATGATCCGTCGCATTCTTAAGACAGTAGGTATAACATATACATAATTAACATTCAAATTAAGCTACTGCGCTACTTTAATTTTCTTCATAGACTTTTAGTTAAATAAAACTGTGAAAATTGAATTGACAAAGAAGCAAAACATAAATAACCTAACAAAAAATCATTTTTTCACAATTGCATTTCATTTAAGGAGAAAAAAATATATTTAATGAAGAGAAAGACTAGTTAAATTGAATTGTTATCGTTCATAGCTGCAAACTAATCTTTTCTTAGTGCAATGACGCCGTTGTGGCAAATTATCGGTAACTCAAATATACCAGAACCCGTTAAAATGTTTATTTCTAGATTATATAATAACCGCGTAACTCTCAAAAACTGTAATCTAAACGTTTTAGAATTGAAGTCGTTTCCAGGATTTTTCAAGCCGCTATAAAGGTCTATAAAATAAATTAAAACTATTTTTAGACAGATTACATTCATTTTATTTGTTTTTGCTAATCCTCTGTTATTAATTTATAGATTTAGTAACATGATACAATATTGTTTCCACAAGTCAGATTTGTACCTAAGACATATTAAGACCCGCACGATTACGTATGTTCGTATTACATAGACAACTTGGAGCTATGTATAACGTAACTTTAAATCAATTCCTCCATAAAATATGAAAAATGGGCCACCAATTTAAGCCTTATATTTTTTTTTTAATTCTGTCCGATCCAATCTTGTTTTGAAGTGAAGGTGTACAAAAATAATAATCTTATTTGTAATTGTATACAGGATTTTAGGGTGAACAGAACAGTTGCATTACTTTAAGCGTTTTCTGCGACATCTGTCGTCGAGATTTGGTCAGAGAAGAATATTACCCACTTATGAGGACCGATTGCGTAAGTTCGAACTGGACAGTTTGGAGATTAGAAGATCCTTTAACGACTTACTAATTCTATATAAGATACTCAACTCGAAGCTCGATACGGACATCCTTCACCACGTTTCACTGAGACCATGTGCTCGATCTAGTCGTTACCAAAATCTATTTGCTTGTTCCTTGGCTAGAAATAACATCTCTCATAACAACCCTTTGTTACGTATGTGTAGAACACATAACGAACACTGTAAAGATTTCGATATATTTCATCAAAATCAGACTCAATATGTTAACTCTATTAGATGCATTTTAAAAACATTTAAATAACAATTTTCTCAATTCCCAACCATAATGTCTAGATTTTAAGATAATGTTCTGCGCAGTTGTTATTGAGAGGCAATCTTAGCCCTATTGTAGATATAATATTTGTATATAGCATATGTTTTATATTGTCTTTTGTTACTGTGCCTATTAAAATAAAATAAAAAATAAAATAAAATAAATAAAATAAAATAAGGGGTGATTGTACCCATGATACGGAACAAAAATTTGGACTTTCCATACTAAATGCAATCAGCTGATCGAACGTTTGTATCAAAAGTAGTTTTTTTTTAATTTCCTTTATGTGTCTTAGGCAAAGTTGTTACCCTTACACCCTATTTATTTATTTACAAATATTTTCAGTAGTTTTAGATAGATTTGCTGAAATAAACAATATCGTTTTCCATGTTTTGGCAGCATCAGCAGTAAGAAGCCACGGTCTCCGCACCCTTCGGGAGAATTTCCGGTTCCGCTCTCGGCTATACAACTCAGCTTAGCCTGTGTATACATACACTACACAATAACACTAAGTTTGTTACTTATCTTGTTAGACTGAATTTGGGCTACGTTTATTGGGTTTGGAAAGGGACATTCTGGGAAAGGGGCATTTTGGGAATGATATATTTTAGGCATCAGAGATATTCTAAAACACATAGAACCTCTTCGTAACACTTAGTAGCAAGCATAAGTATTATATTCCTTCAGTTATTATTTTTGGTCGTCAGCTTATGTAGATAAGTATGTAAAATGACGGGCAAAAGCTAGATTAACATATTCGTAACGATAGAGTGAAATCTTGACGAGCTCTTATCGCGAATATGTAAACCCATTACAAGTTAATATCAATGGATGGCGGTCGGAAGTGGTGAGTGAATGTGCCACAAATGAGACATGCTTACATTTATACTGTACGTCCTAATGCAAAACATTGAAACTGATTTATTGAGAGCATCTGTCATAGGCGATCCTTTTTCGTAATTGCAATTTACACATGATTGAGATAAACTTATTGAATTGTTTTAACGTTGATAGGCCAGTAGGTGTACTAACAAATAATTTATTCTGAAAAATGTATTTGTTTTATTTCCGCTAATTTTAATTATACTTAATGTTAACTTTGTTGCCTCACCTTAATAGTCGTACAAATATTCTTACCACCCCACAGTTCCCAAATGTCAACCACCCCTGGTCTTGAAATTAAGTATATCTTGTTTCAAAGTCGGTATATTTCAGAATTTTCAGAAATCAATTTTTACTCATTTTCTATGTAACTTAAACATTTAAAAACAATTAATGACATCAATGAAGTATCGAAGATTTGACGGCCCGGTAGCTCAGTAGATTCGATTTTCGATTCGATCAGTGGGTTCGAATCTCGTAACGGACAAATATTTGTATGATGAATATGAATATTTGTACCCGAGTCATGGATGTTTGTATATATATATTCCATATAGTTGTCTAGTCATCATAATACAAGTCCAGGCTAGATTCTGGTACTTTAAATGTGACTAGATAATTTGTGTGACAATTCGATTACCATTCGATTCATTCGGATTAATATAATTCATATACCTCGTTTGTTCAAGTTGGTTTAATCGTTAAGACTCTACTAACATACCTACTATTACATACTGACTCTATACTAACTATCAAAAACTTTATTTTTCAACTTTTCCTTTACTTTGTTAAACCATTCAGCTATTTCATAATATCTTTATAACCACAAAAAGCAGTAACGACATACTAACATTTTCTGAATTCAACAATAAACGTAATGCCAAATCTTCGCGATATTTCTCTTCTACGTATCGCAGATATCCGAGCCCATTACGAGTTAATATCAATGGCGGTCGGAAGTGGAACGCGGATGTGCCATATATGGAACATATTTGGTGAGGCATATATGGTATAATGTTTGGTACATACATGTTATTCCGATCGCTCTGCCCTTTATGTTCGAGTCGTTAGCGAGGAGTGGTTTGAAGATGTGTCTTTTATGAGTAAATTGTAGAAAATACGTTTTCTAGGACTGATTTGAAATTGACGATAAATTTACATGAGAATTTTCTTATAAAAAGACATCCACACGAAGAATACAAACTCACGAATGCTCTTCGTTTAGGTGTGGTCCTTTAAGTGGTTTAGTTTGCTAACAATATCAACTTATGGTCAAAGGTATAATTATGAAATGGTCTACAACTACAAATAATATAAATCGAAAATACGTTCCAAACTTATATTTTTTTGAATCAGACTTCCTTCTCTATGATACAGAAAAAAACAGCAGGTCCAGACAAATAGCCTCTCCAACCAAAATTGTATGGGAGAGCAGATATTTTTTTCGCAATTTGAATGTTAACATATAAGTTATTCAGTTTTATAGTGTGTTCACACCCTTGAAAAACCATCAGAAAATTAAGAAAACCCCTATATTTAAATCAAAATAATAATTAGTATTTTCATCATTACCATCACCTGACTTTGCGGCATCTATTTTTAGAAAATATAATGTTTAATAATGTACTATGATTAGAAAACAAAATGTTTAATAATGTACTATGATTAGAAAATATAATGTTTAATAATGTACTTTTCTTCGTCATTGCTGACTGGCTAATCTTTTCACTACAGCATGAGCTATTGTTATGCGATATAGATCACGTTGATACGAAAGCCGAAGAAAAAGACTGTACTTTTGGCAGGTGTCCCTTAGGTTCCATGATCCATGCATTTAAAAGTCATATTTAGAAAATCCATAACAGACATGACATAACGTTAATTCGAATATCAATTAAAATGTTTGCTATAAAAAATATATCATTATTTGCCATAGTAATGAAAATCCATAATTAAAAAACCCATAGTAACATAACTTCCATACCATAACTTGGAAGAAATTCTTAATATTTAAATACCTAACATCTCAGGGCATGGAATAGCATTAAAGGATTATAGGAGCGACCTATAGGATGATAGTATAACTGGTATGAATAAATAACAAAATAGTTGATGGTAAAATCAACATTTATTTACAAAATCATTGAGTAATTATTTATTTTACGACGTATTATTATGTATAATAGGGTGTAAAAATAAAAACTTTTACATTACATCGAACTGGGTGCTATACAAAACCATCAAACTGAACAACTTTCCCTGTGGAGTCAACATCGAAATAAATAGCGCAACAACAAAAAAACAGCTGTTCCATAGAAAATTTAAATAGCTGCTTTAATCCGATTTCAATGTTGGTCGCATAGTAAAATTTAGTCAGTTTGATGCTCTAAAGTAACCCATTTAAGTATGTAATACACCCTGTATAGGTATCTATATCAGGCATATCAGGGTGCTTCAGAATATCAAACTGAACATCTTTCACTATGAAGCCAACATCGAAATAGCAGATTTTTTTTGCATTTTCAATATCCTATAGTAGCACTTAAAGTGGTTCAAGTTGATGTTTGATATGTATGTAACGCATTTAAGCTTACACCCTGTATAGATTTGACTTTAATTTCTGATTATTAAAATTATGTGTACCTATTTTCCGTTTTTTTAACATTATTCATATTTACTATATTCATATTAAAGATATTATTTTTTAGTCTATACATTTCAACGTTATGGATTTTAATGAGTATGTGTTTTAGTTGTTAAGGGTTTTCAATATTGGCATTTTCAATTATGGATTCTAATATAGACCCACTTTCGGCAGATATAGGTCTAATATGTTCTTTTACAATGTTAATGGATCTGGTAGGTACGTGTTTACAATAAAGACTCTAAGAGTAACGATCTTTCCATGCTACCCACGTCCAACTTACTCACCTTAAATTTTTTATGGCCAGGTAAACAAACAACTGCGAAATTGTTTTTGTTTTCCAGACATTCACATTCGCCTTGCATTAAACGTTGCTGTCCAGCCGTGCGAATTGGAGAAAAACACATTTTTCTAATGTTGTTGGCACCTGGCAATAAATAATTGTATAGAAACAAATGGTTTCGTTCAAAAAATATAGGTTTTTCGTGGTTTTATTCAAGCCCTTTAAGAGGATTTGCCCTCAAGCGCGTTACATACAAATAAAATTTTGTATGTAAAAAAACATGTAATAATATTTTTTTTATATTTACCAATTATAGTCAATGAATTTAGTAAGAAGCATATATTTGAAGATATCCCTAAACTCAAACTCAAAATTTTTGTTAAGTATTCAACATAATATCACGTAGATCACTTTCTGACGTCATTCTGACGTCACCACAGCGTTGGAAGTTGCCAAAATCGACGTATCTAAGTATATTTCATCGTTTTGGAAAGATCCACAAATGTCATGTTTAGAGTTATCATTAAGAGGATAGTCCTTGTAGCAAGGTCTATACAAACGAAGTATTCACCTATTTTCAATATAAACCAGTCAAACCCAAAGACATTTAGAAACTGATCTCTCTTTATTAGATTTTCGTTCAAATGATACTGTTGCTGAAAGGTTTCCACAATAAATTAATGGAAACTCTAGGTATACATATTTTAACGGAATTCTGACAAACCACAAGTACACAGATTAGTATTAATATCGTTTTTAAAAATGTCATTGATATCTCGTAAATAATAAACTATTCATGTAACTTATTTTATGCAAAAAAAATCCTAGGGAATATACGTAAATAAACGACTGAAATTTCTTTCGGGATGTCAGTATCAATACGATACGATTACGATGGAAGAAATAACAATAGTTACCACATTAAATTCTGCACTGCGGTTCACTAAGCGCAAACATCTTCACAACCTTAAATTCGTCGTTGACACATCGGCGAGCTGATAATTCGGTATTCGCTATGGTTATATCATGTGTCAAACTCATATAAATAATTCGACGATCTGTAACATGCAAGAAGGATGTTACATTTGTGACCTGGTCAATGTTTTTAACAGCGATGTGACGCTTAGGCCAACTTGCGCCAAATGCTGGGTTAAATTGCGTAACCCCGTCTTTAGTAGCACCGACCTAAAGATTGAACGAGTGTCATCGAAGATTGTCTTGCGCCAATGAAAACTAGTTCATAGTTAACTAACCTGACAGTTCTCTGTTTTTCGCTGGCAACATCCTAAATGACCATAGAGTTTATGTAATCCGACAAAATATGAAAAGTTAATGATGAATGAATATAATATATGCACGCCTCTTTCACACTGCATCTCTTTGTATTTGTCTGTCTCATTTGTTTTATTTTGGCAATGACATTTCGTTTTCATCGTTCATTCATGTTATCAAAGAGCATGTAACACACTACGTTATGAGTCGGGACTTCCATACTAAAAGCTGGTCGTGACCGATTATCCAGAATGTATGACACGTGTGCAACCGTTCAAAGGAATTAAATGGCGCGGTGCACGTTTTATATAATTTTTTTTTGTTAGAGATTTGCGCGAGCCTACAACAAAACTGTAAAAACAGCTGTTGCCTCAATTTTGACATTTACCACATAGTTTAGTGACTTAAACCTACCACATCGGCGGTTTAAATATAACACAAGTTTAGCCCCTAAAACAGGATGGTGCAAGACATAATTAAAATTTAATTCCAAATTAGCGTCTAGTTGCGAGTTAATAACGATAACCCTGCTAGGCGCAAGCGGGCCTTAGTGAATTGCACTCCAGACACAAATTAATTTTAATTCGATAAATATAACGGGAATCGACGTCAAAAAAATATTGAAACAATACGATAGATTAAGCGTAGTTTCGCACAAGGCTCTTTTTGAATTAATTCCATGCTTTGTATTCCTATTTGCTTACAGCCCAGTTTAAGACTAAAGAAAAATATTTATACATTTTGCCACAAGAAACTAATATATTTCCATTAGGGTAAAGCTAAAACCATTCATGGACTCTAATAAAAAGCAAACGGCACAAACAAACAAATAATCAAACATTGTGAGAGAATTCAGCGTCCTAACAAATAAACTGTCCCGCTGAAAATGGAAAACAAATGCCTAAATAAATAAGTATCCATCGGTTACTATTGCCGATAACATCGGTTGTGCTCCCTTCTCCTGAATTCAGTCACGTTCCACCGCAGAATAGAAAGAAATGGCATATAGACATGACCTGCGTGCCAGTTGTAGGACAAACAACGTCTTTGTAGTATAGTTTTGTTTAGAAGATGACTTTATAACTTTATTCGTATTAAAATGAAATAAGTAGGTATAATGACTGTTATATCCATCTTGTTATGAACAATAAAGATTGGATGGCTGTTTGTTCTTAACTTACGCTAAAACCTATGCGCCGATATTAATGTAAGTAACCTACCAGGGATCTATCTCTTTATGTTTATGTACTCTAATATATCCTGGAATAGCACATAAAGGTATTATAGATTTCTGAAAAAAAAAAACGGAAAAACAGTTAATATGTTGTCAAAAAGTTCACAAATAGTAATTTGGCATTCTCCTGAGTAACTGTCGCTCGATCCAATCTTTAGTGTAAGAAAATAATATTAACGTATTGGGTTTGTTATTTTAAAAGGTTGTATCGCATATTATTATACAGAAAAAACGTGAATATAAAAATAACAAAATGAGTCAAACGTTAGGTAAACAACATTTGACTCTTGTCAGAACCATAATTCGAAATTTAAAAGCCGATGCTCGAACACAAACCTCATTTCCAAAACAAAGTTTACATAAATTCAAATTAGAACATAACAACATTACTTCCCCCATCGAGAAACTTTAATTAATCAAGATTAATAGCTTACAGTTAGCACTACAACCCTAAGAAATAGTAATTAGAAGGCACAATCTCAAGCCATGTTTTTTTTCGAGGGCGAAACATGGACAAGGGAAAACAAAAGAAACTCAATTCGGAACCCTTCGGTACGGTAGAGTATTAAATTTGCATTAGACGAAATTGAAATACGCCCTTCGATGAATCGTTACGAGGGAAGACTAATAATACCGTCAATAAGGATCGGGAAGATCTTCAAAGTCATGGCGTGACTATTTGATTAATTGAATCATTTTTTGTATCCTCTTTTCCAGGAGGCATTTTGAGACGAATTTATCAATTCCCGCTGTTGTTTATTTAGTGAAAGGATGAATGTAAAATGTTGGGAACACTTGGCGTTTCGTTGATTAATAGTTATATCCATCTTAAACTGTGTATTCTATAGTAATCTTTTATACATCATCATCTTCAGCCCGGAAAATTCCACTGAATTTTGCGCTGGCTAAATATTGTCGTGATTTTGTCACGTTGTTACATGTGAAAATTGCGTTTTAAACCCATACATAGAACCAAATAGGATTATGTTACACTGTCGATTTCTACTACTGCTACTGCTTTTTTTTTTTATTCATAATGGGTTTCCATCAGGCCAAGCTTCAGCTCACCTGATGGAAAGTGTAGATGAAGCCGAGGATGTAGCGCGCTCGCCCAGAAAAAGCCTATTAACTCCTCTTTTAAAAATATCCTGATTATATTTGCCCGGGAAAACAGACGCAGGGAGAGAGTTCCAAACCTTACCGGTTCTCATTATAAAAGAGGATGCAAACCTATTTTTGCGGATTATTGGAATATCGACTACATATGGATGCAGTCTCGCACTACGTCTTGTCGTACGTTGGTGGAAGGGGGATGATGGAATCAGGTCATGTAGCTCCTGGTATCTCCTCCATGTACATTCACCGAAGTGTAGCCGATAAAACACCGATAGACAAGCGACCAATCGTCGGTGTTCCAGACTATGTATCTTAGCCGCGACCTGCTAATCTAAGAAAGGTACGCAGGATCTTTTGAAGGGTATAAGTGTGCGTGTTAAACACAGATGCATCTCTTTCGTCCTTACCCTCCTTTGTCTGATGGACCGGGATACATCTTATACGATCAGAGATGGGGTCAGATGCAGTGGCTATAACCAGCAGCCACACAGCTTGGGCGTCATAGTTGGGTATGATGCATGAAGGAACCACTTACGACACCCAACTGTGTTAGTAGTATTCGAAACCGGACACGACAAGGCAAACATTATTACAAATTTTACATGTATATTAAGTATATTAGAGCAAATTCCACTTTCATTCAATCATAATTAAAGATATGTTAGTGTCAGTCAATCAACAAAAACCACTGTGACTCCTGTATCACTTAGTGTCATGACTTCAAAGTCACGTCTCGAGCACGCGTCTTATCCTTTAGATCAAAACATCATAGTTTAGTTACAACATAGTACAAGATCTATCTTAAACTAGTCCGAGTTGTAGTCATACTATATAAGCTATTCGTAGTATAGATATAGCTGTTTGAATTCGCCCCCGTTTTTGCAATGTTTTCAAATGAGCCATGACCTTTAACACATTTATGGGAACAATAATGAAAGAATGCAAAAATATGCCTTATCAATATTTTATTAAAATAAATATTTTGATAACCGGTATTACTGCCTTCGTGGTCTAATGGTTAAGAGCATTGGCTCTCGACACGGAGGTCGTGGATTCGATTCCCACGGGGGACATCTAGTGACATGTCACTTTGTGCGTTTTTCCCCAGTTGGTTAGGATATTACAGGCTGAATCACCTGATTGTTTGAAAAGAAAAATGGTACCGTGCTTCGGATGGCCCGTTAAGCCTTTGGTCCCGGCTACTATCTCTGGTGGTAGTAGTCGTTACAAAAAAACCACGTCAGAGGCCGTAAGGCGGACTGAAAAAACTCAGACACCAGAGGGCTCTGCCCACACGATAAGAAGAGAACCGGTATTGAAAAAAACTAAGAGGAATCAATATTTAAAAACACACGTTGTTGTAATCCCACACATAAGTTGTTCCTACTAGGCTCTTTGTTACAAAGATATAACCATATAACATCTATGACTATTACGGACTGAACCAGCATTATAACCCAGGATCTTTGGTTTAGCAGTCCGGCATGGTTCCCATAATACCCTTCATATCACATACTTTCAATAGGGGTACGGGTGGGTCACATTACACCAACTTCTAAAGTATTAGGTGTGTCTCAATTTCATTTGTAATCCCGTTATTCGTAAGCTTCCAATCCTGTTATCTAAGCTAACCTTGACCGAGGGTTCTAGCTATAAATTCGAGGTCTGAAATTGCTATCTATTATTCAAGGGTGGTTCGCAATTCGTCTTCGAACAGCAAAATGTTGTGTTATGTGAGGAAATAACGTTTTGATCGTATTGTGCAATTTCACAAAACGCAATATTGGACAGGACCATGATAAACATCTTGCTCGTCCAGAAACTACAATACACAAGGATGTTCCAGAGGTTTAGAAAGTGGCTGAATTTTGGTAAAGATTGTCGTCGGATATTTGTAAATAACATTAAGAATATATTATTTTTCTTTTTTATTTGAAATTGGTATACGCTTGGCTTTAGCTCACCTAATGGAAAGCGTAGATGAAGCCGAGAATGGAACGCGCTTACCCAGAAAAAGTCTATAAGCCTTAAGAATTAGGGAGAGATGGTACCAAACCTTTGCGGTTTCCATTATAAAAGAGGATGCAAACCTATTCGAGCTGATTATTTGGAATATCCACTACCTAAGGATGTAATTTCACACTACTTCATGAGGTCATGACGTCAGATGATGAACTACATATGGATGTAATTTCACACTACGTCATGAGGTAATGACGTAAGATGATGAAAGAGGGAAGTGGTGGAAGATCATCTGGCACCTGAGCATACTTAAAGAAGTGAACCGATAAAACACCGTCAGACATGCAATCAATCACCTGTATTCTATTCATCATCGATGAGTCTATGACTCAAACGTTCTACTGAGTCCAATGGAGCAAGCTGGTATTTTGCAGAGCCGTTTTAGAGGTGACAACAATTGGATTCTGCTTACAGGTGAACTCTTAATGTACTGATGAGCATGACGAAGGTGTTCAGAAAACATGGAGCTGCAGTCCTAACTCACTTTCATCATGAAATCGTCAAAGTATAAAAACACATCAACTGGTATACGTACACAGGCTACACAACAGGGCTCAAAAATTATTATAGATGATGACAAAAGTACAAAATATTGTGCCATTTTAACCCAAATCATTCATAAGTTGCCAAATCTAAAGCGCACTTCCAAGACCAAAATATGGAAACTGATTAAATCTCTTCGATCAAACAGACAACCAGCATGTAACTTTTTATGTTATGTTAAATACAAAACTACATTGAAGTTTCCTTGAAGTCGTTACTTAACGATTTTATTACTGTTTCATCTAGAATTCCGCGGAAATTTCCCTTTATGTACAACCCTGTGACTTGTACAAGAACCCTAAAACTAAAACTTATTTCTATGATGATCTTTACTGCTGTTTTTATATGGTTCATATTTTTTGGTTTTCGTGCAATCATTGCTTACATTGTTTCTCAAAATCAATTTGATTGCTGAATAATCTGGCTATGCATATTTAGGTATATATATTTTTGTTCCTCATTTCTCAACCAATAGAAGTGTTTGTAAAAATTGAGTTCCACTGTTCATTAAGTTGTCGTGGTAATGAAGCCAAGGGCAAAATACACCGTGTAACTACTGATTAGTTTCACGCCGTGCGCATCAGCTATGTTGATGATGCCTATAATGGACCGATTCTTTTTAGTCTGTAACTTTGGTCTAGTAGCTGGTATTCCCCCCGCCTTCCGTCCACAGGACATTGGTTTGGTTCCAGCCTTGATTTTTAGTAACTTATGTACGATTTGTATCGAAAAAGCCACTAATGGTTGGTTTATAGGAAATCAATAAGGAAGCCTACATGCTTCAATTTGGTGAGGAAGGTGTGTCCAAGTCCATTGACCAGTTTAAAGAAAAAATGGGCTACTTAACTCTAAGCTGGACAGAGTAATGGACACTCCTTGTGAAATGTGGATATTCTGGTATGCTTGATTTAGGTATATGCCCCTCGAAGAATATAATCGAGGGCAAAATACATACATACACCACCCAGCAAACGGTGATGAATTAAATAGTTCTGTGATTTTAATACATTAACCTGTTGTCTTCGAGTAACCCTATGTGCCATATTTGTGACGGACTATCAGATTACTAGTTGCGCAAGGGCGTGGCACAGTCTGTCACGGAAATCCACGTCACGTCCGCGGCACGTGCTCTAATCACGTCTGCCGTGTCACGCAACTAACTCACTTAATTTGGCCGTTTCAAAAAAAGGTCATTGGCATAAAGCTAGCTTTGATATTGTTTAGAGAATAGAAGAGAAGGTTGGATAAAGTTTGAGAGGAAAGAGTCAATGACGCAGATTCAAGGTGCATCATCTTTGAGAGAGCTTGAAATTAACTAAAATATAATAATATGGATTGAAATTGTTTAAAACGTTATCAGTAGACACTAGACGTAATTATTGTGTCCTACTATGGAGTTTAGAGCTGTCTGAAATGAGAGAGTCAAATGAAATCAACAGACTTAACGTACGAATAAATAAGTCATTGAAAATTTGAGCTTCTATAAGTTAACCTTTTAAAAAACAGTGAGCAAATAAAAGTTTTCGTTGAAAATATCAAGACACAGGTAGGTACCTAGGTACCTTAATTGTCTTTGTACAGTTTTATTCAGAATGGAAACTAATTTTAAACTCTTAGAGATATTGCAAAACTAACGACCATTCGATTTGCCAATTTGTATAAAACATTAAGACTACCCTGGAAGGGAATTCAGCCTGTTTATGGATGAACATACTCCCAAAAAATCAAGATAGACCCGAGGATCAGCGGCTGGCGCTTTCTTTGCTCAACGGATCAGTTAAGCCATTTAGCTAGGAAACGCTGCTAGGGTCTTGGACACAAGGACCGAACCGACAGGACAGACACCATATTCTAGATTAAGGTCGTTTAAAGTTCATTAATTTTGGTAATTTTATTTAAATACTAAGTATTTATATTATTATCTTCTTAATCCGTTGACTCACCAGCCACCAGTTCTGCTGCGAGGATGCAAATGCGATAGCTATACACAGTCCAACTTAAATATGCTGACAGTTTTTTAAGAGGATGATCGTGATCAGATCATCAAACTGAAAATCTTTCTATATCGTATAGAAATATATATTTCTCAGAGCCTACGTCAGGAATCGCGAAAAAAAATTCTGCTGTCCTATACATTTGAGTCCAGTTGGAACAGCAGTTTTGTTTGAAACAACTGATTTGTTTTCGAGTTTTCCATGGTAGGCTCTTCAGCGAAAAATATTCGGTTTGATGGTCTGAGTTCACCGTTTGAGTATGCAGAGGGCTGTCCCTTACACCCAGTACAATAAGAAGTATCTTATCTATTGTGTAAATAATATCACGTAATTATTTTCTAATTAACAATTGAAAAACTTACTTATATTCACGACCAGCCAAGTAAAACAAATTGACTCTCACCTCCAGTGTTGATGTCCCGCTAATGAACTTTTATATTTTTATCCCCTCAAAAAGGGCCGTTGAAAGACAGTTTTGAGTGAAGAACGCTGCTGTAGGTAAGGTGAAGGGCGTTTGTTAATGACGCATTCCCGGCATAATTCCACCGTAAATAGGGTGTATATTATTTTAAATACGCTAAGGATATTTTACGTACTTTAATACATCATGTAAAAGCGAATATTAATTAATCCAAAGATACCACGTTACAATATTGCTGCCATATCAATTAGTACCCACAAAAAAATCTGCTCCAAACAGTGGTGCACATCGATTGACTGATATTGCTAGAGTCAGCAGACTTCATCGCATCATCTTTCTGCCCTTATCCCATTGCTTTGGGTCCATTAGCCGTCCACTTTTTAGCCGTTATTTCAGCGTTCACTCCTTTTCAACACGTGTCATTCTTCACACAATCTATCCATCTTTTCTTTGGTCGTCCTCTCTTAATACAGCCATCCACATTCATATTTAACACTCGTCTTGTAATATGACACTCATCTCTCCACATCACATGCCCAATGCCCATACCACGATAACCAATTAATGCGGAGTTTTTCAGTTACTGGTGCGCTATACTTTCAAGCTTTCTCTAATAATATGCGATTGGTTAATCAGGAACCTGTATTATTATGAATTATTATAGATGCAGTATTTCATCGGGTTACAATATCTAATACCTACTTGAATGTATAACTTTGTGTTTTAATTTATTGTGAAAATGTTGATTAGTAATAATCACTTCTACTGACTGGAAGACAGTCAAAGTAAATGGCCAAACATTGCCAGGATTAAGCAAAGACACAGTTCTTTAACTAGATAATTATATAAATACATATATCTCATGCTAAATAGTGATTTCCTAAGAAAGATAAACTTTGAAATACAATAATAATTATGGGTATCCCATTCCTAAATTAGTCCTGTAAACTGCCTCGATGCAGTACCACCCCAGGTTTCCGCCTTATGATTAATGTTTTCCGTTCTTATTTTCATCGCTCAAAATTTATGACACAAAAACATACTTTAAAGTCACTTACATACTGCAGAAAGTTCTTCGTTTTTCTTCAAATTATTTTCATACTGTGGTGTCGGATGGTGTCACCTGTGAATGGGTTATGCGATGAACAGATGTTTTATTTATCTGATTTAAAATCGAAAATATGTTTTGTGCTTTTACATGCTGATGGAATATCATTGATGTTGATAGGTAGATAGACTGTACACTGAAATAGCAGAGCTTTTTTTGGTTATAGTACAAACGGCAAAAACTGACTCCACAAAACACATTTTCGAACAGAAAATTGAGCTAAATGCTGGTTGCGTTTTTTAGTCCAGGCATTGAATTGCCGTTCTGTTTAATCATAAATAAATATATTGGACATTGCCACACAGATTATCTGGTCCCAATAAAAGAACCAGACCTTGTTATTACTTATGATGACAAGAAAACATAGATAGATACAAATATCCATGACTCGGGTACATATATTCTTATATATCATAAAAATATTTGCCTGCTGATCAGATCAGATCTCCTTGCGGGATTCGAACCCACGAACCCTCTGATCAGCAGGCAGGTTCACTACCAACTGAGCTACCTGGCCGTCAAATCAATTTAATCTAGATTATTATAAAACTGTAGCAGAAAATTTGTCTGTACATTGAAGATATTAACAAAAAAAAGTTACGATATGGTTTTTAGGTCTCCCTGATTCCATTTCACCAATTTTTTGATTTTTTGTCTGTCTGTTTGTTTGTGTGTTTGTTTGGGCGTTTGTTTGTTTGAACGAGCATCACGCAAAAACTACTGAACCGATTTTGATGAAACTTTTTTTGTTTGATAGATTATTATCTGACTTAAAATCTGGTATATAATTTGTGCGGACAAAGTCGCGGGTTAACGCTCGTAATAAATAAAATTAAACAATAACAAATAACGCTCACAGGCATACATTTGTAATGATCCCAAGTCTTAGGTTTTTTGTTATGGTAACCATACGACAACGGCACAAACATAATTAAAACATCCAAGACCGAACCGGGATTCAAACCCAGAACCCTAGTTTGGAAGTCCGGTGTGACAACTATTATACCAACCGTGTCGACTTTAGATATTGCTTTTATTAAGTCGATTCAAAGACAACAAGAAATTCAGACCCCGAAAAAGATTAAGGTCAATCAATTAGGTCAATAATTCATGTTGGTGTGTTGACTAAAATTGGAGTTTAGTTCACGAAAAATGACCACGAAGGTTCAATTTCAAATTTCAGAAACGCAATCGACCAAGCTCAATCCGCTCCAAGCCTTAAAAGCCCATCTGCAGCATTTTCATTTTCAACGTAAGAGAAAACTAGAATTTACAACTATGAAAGTCGATAAAAGTCGATTGTAGGATTCCCGAGTGGGTACAGTCGCATCGGTGCGCCGCACTTACTGAAATGAATGGTGCAATGAACTGAACTGCGGAAAATTAGAGCCTTCCAGTTGGATATGGCGGGAACATCTTACTGCTCGCAATAGCGTTAAAGGTTAAACTACACACGTGTCATTATAACTGCTACTTTTTGAGGAAGCTACTGGAAACGTAAAACAGAAAGTGGCTCAAAATATGTAGCGCGTTGTTCATCATTCCTAATGTTCATTAAAGCCCCATGAGAAAAAAAATGTTTTAAAGTTGACAAACAAGTTCTCAAGCATTAGCAGACAGGACATTATTATTATTTGAACAAAAACAGTACATTTGTAAGAGTGTATAAGGAAGGCCGAGAATGTGGCGCGCCTTGGAAGAGGCCTATGTTCAGCAGTGGACGATGATAGGCTGATAATGATGGGTACATAACTTAGACGGTCTAACGTACATACGCATTTCGGTACGTTACTCTCAATTCAAAAACAGCAATTGAGCAAAAATAGCACTTTCTGCACAAGCAGACGCTTTTAGTGATCGCTATTTGTCTTTTGTGTATATTGAACTGAATTGTCTGTACAATATAAACGTTTTATGGAACATCAGACGTATGCTTTTACGAGTTTTTGATGTTAGAATATAAAGCTACATTTAAATTTAGCTTAATATTACCCAAAATTAAAGAACATATTTCTTAGAAATATTTTGCTTGCATAATAGGTGGAACTCAAACTCAAATATTAATCTCAATTCAAATCTTTAAATCATCAATATCCACAATTATTGATGTACCTACTTACTTTTGTACATTATTACTCTAAAAGATCAAAAACATAAAGGGAAAACACATTACTTGTATAATGTTCTCCGCAAACCAACACAAAGTCATAATCAAAAGAAAGTACCTACTCATAACCGAGTGTAACAGCTAAGTTTCCCCAAGCTCATTTCCAGCACAATAAGTCGGTTTATACCTTGCAAGATAACAGTCTCATTTAGACTATGGTACGGCCTGAAGACGTTCTAAGGACTTTAGCTCGAATGAATGGTCCAATTTGCTCGTACTTAATCGAGCTCTGAATGGACCACGCGGCATGAAATTAGATCATGGAAGTTATGTTTTATCTTTTACTAGCGTTAACCCGCGATTTTGTCCGCACAAATTATATACCAGATTTTAAGTCAGATAATAAGCTATCAAACAAAAAAAGTTTCATGAAAATAAATCGTTTCATTAGTTTTTGCGTGATGCTCGATCAAACAAACAAACAAACACACACACAAACAAACATAATCTAAAAACTGGTTATATGTATTGGTAATAAGGGACACCTAAAAACCATACCGTAACTTTTGTTTGTTAATATCTTCAATGTACAGACACACTTTCTGTTACAGTTTTATAATAGTTTAGATAGTTTAATCTTTTACTTGATGCCTGACTTTTGATTAAAAAAAAGAGTTGATACGAACAAAGCTAAATACAGAAATGTAAACTAAAAATTGTAATCTCTGTCTGAGGTGATGATGATGTATATTTGCCCAAGTTCTAGAGTAAGGACATTCTACAGGGTGAAATTGATATCATTAGTATCCTCTTAAACTAGAGTTTAGCCATCAAACTGAACAACTTTTACTATGAGAGCAAAGCCGATCGGAACAAATAAAAAATCAGCTGTTCCATACTAAACTGCAATGTAGACGCGCGAGTTCACGACTCAAATGTAAAACAGCTGATTTTTTTTTGATCCGATCGGTTTGCTGCCATAGTAAAAGTTGTTCAGTTAGATGGGTAGACTCTTAGTAAGGATGCTAATGATATCAATTTCACCCTGCAAATGTCCTTACTCTAGGACTTGGGCAAACATCATACATCATTATATCATCATCCTTCCTACCGTGGTTGTAGCAAATTATTAATATACCAATAATATACAGGGTATAACAAAACACCCTAGGAATACTTAAGGAGGTGTTTCAGACCATCAAACTGGACGACTTTCACGGAGCCAACTTCGAAATCGCGAAATATAAATCAGCTGTTTCATATAAAACTACAATATCGGCTCGACTCATGTGTATGGGACAGCAGATTTTTGTAATTTTTTCTCGATTGTGGCTCCATAGTGAAAGTTGTTCAGTTTGATGGTTTTTTTTTATATACCCGGTATAGTAATCTGAATAAATACAGATTTAATTTCATTTTAATTTAAATATCTGAAAAACAAACTTCGGGGGTTTGAGCCATTTTAAACTGGTTAGGTTTTTTAAAGAGAATTATTCATCAGGCTAGGCTAGACGCTTTCAAGTAGAATATGATACTTAAAGTGTTAATGTTCTTCAGGCTCCATTACTTTCAAGGGTTAATGTGCGAAGCCAATGACGTTTGATTAATCATTTACATAAATTAAGACTTAAATTTAAATTTGTTGACTTGGTTTTTCATATGGTTTTATTTTCATTAAATGGAGGTTAAATAAAATAGCAACTATACTCTCTGCAGGCGCTTGTGGTAGGCCTCCGTCACTCCGTAGGTATCGCGATAAGTACAGACGGCGACACATCAAGCTACGTAAAACCAAAATAAGCTGGCCGCGCGTAAGTAGAGTAATGTATAACGTCGCGCGGCCAGCTTATGTTGGTATTGCGTAGCTCAGGCATGTCAAACTCAAAGTGGGCCACATACATAATAGTAGAATCAGTGGGCCGCAAAGAACATACAGTAATAAAACTCATTGCATCTACTGTAGAACAGGACGATTCAAACAGGAAGGTATACTTTCACTACAAGGGCAATATCTTCAGGACCCTTGTAAAAAGCGCTACGTACCAAATAAAAAAGTGAGCGAGCGAAGCGAGCTCGAAATTTTTCTCATACTAACTCGATGCTGTGGTGGTACCTACATAAATGAGTACCTACTTCTAAAACTGCACGCTCGCGGGCCGCATCAGAAAATTCAGAAAGCTGTTCTTAAAATTAGATTGGACCGCAAGTAAGTGCACTGCAGGCCGCATGCGGCTCGCGGGCCGCAAGTTTGACATGCCTGGCGTAGTTTGATTTGTGTTGCCGTGTGTACCTATACTTTGGCTTGCTTGATTTCTGGCGTTTTTGGCACTCGCTCCAGACGACGAGAACGAACGAAGTAATAACAGCGCTGTTGCAAGCTTCACTAGGTACACATACTATATTATGTTTTTATTAGACTTAAAGCGATTAAAGCGTGAGAATTTGTCGTTTTTTAAGGAAGTGATAACGCTAACGGTTTGGGAATAACTAGTAACATAATGCAATAAAAACTAATAGAGCTAAAGCTAAGAGGTCGCAGCAAATCTATGCTCGCACGCGCGCAGTACGCGGGGGGACGGTGGGGGACAGGATTGCGCTAATTTGAAACATCCAAGTTCAATCCTAATCCAAATTCAGTCCTAATCATATTGCAATCTAATTATTATTCAAACGTGCTGAATTCCGTATCGTGCTAAACTTGACTTACATAATTATTTACTATGTGACTGACAGCCTTTAAGTCTGAGCGATCTGTGAAAACGGCTCTAACGGCTACGGATATCAAATGATTAGCGCAATACCGAATGTGTTAAAATTTTTGGTTCGCATGCGGTCCAATCACGGTTCAGTTGAGATTTATTTACCGCAATTGCCCTCCTGGGTCCCTGGGCCCGATTGCGCTAATTTAAAACATCCACGTTCAATCCTAATCCAATTTCAGTTCTAATCACATTACAATCCAATTATTATTCAACTGTGATTATTCCGTAACACGCAAAACTTTACTTATTTACTATGTCAAAAGCCATCTGGCAAAAGGCGCGGTTTATATAGAAGTGGCGTGGCGCGGACGTGGCGCGGGCGGGGTGCGGCAATATAAACCTTATAGTACGTAGCATAGCGTCGCGTCGTTTCCGACACTTCGCCACCGCCACACGTCTCTTCTGTATAAACAGCACCTTACGGTTATCGTGAGCCGCGATTAGCGCAATACCAAGCGTGTAAAAAGCTAAGCTTCGCACGCGGTCCAATCACAGTTCAGTTGAGATTAATTTACCGCAATTGCCCTCCCGGCCCCAAAACACTGCGCTCGATTGACCTGTCGCGACGCGATCGTTGAGCTTCACCCACCACTATTACTTTTTACCACACTAAACTAATAATCGGTGCTTTTGGTATCTTAGTGGTCGTTCAGAATTTGAAATGATCGTTGATCACCGACGTTAGGTTTGTTTTCGGACGGTCAGTGCTATTTCAACATGAGCACGTCTGTCCTTCCAAAAATAGGTACGCTAAGCAGTTTTGGTCCTGGAAAGACCATTAGATGGCCATGTCTATTGTAAAGCTACATCACAGAGATCCATTAGGCCACAACACAAAAAGTGTCTCCAGCAATTCGCACGGAAATTCTGGTAAGGTCTTTTTTTAGCTTTATCCCCTGATTTATTTAAAACTAGCTTTTCCAGTATACTACAACTAACGTATCTAGAACATTCTCTACCCGTGTGCCTAATTTCAACCAATCCCTTTCAACCGTTTATGAGTGATTGAGTTATAATCATTATTCTGATCATCGTCACAAACTTTTACGTTTATAATAAACTAGCTTTTGCCTGCTACTTTGTCCACGTGGATTACCTTGTACCTCTTTAAGGGTAAATTTTCGAAAAATCCTTTCTTAGTGCACGACTACATCCTCTGTATAATCAGTCAGTTACAGTCTAAAAATACAAATACAAATACAAATATACTTGTTTAATTAAATTCGGTAAGTCTGTTTTATAAGTCTAGATAAATGACGCTCACAGGCACATACGAGTACTTGTAATGATCCCAAACGTTAGCTAGAAACTGAGGTTTTTATTATGGAAACCCTACAACAAGGGCACAAACATCCATGAACGGACCAGGATTCAAACCCAGGACCCTGGTTTTGGTAATCTTTATACTAATAGGGACGTCAATAAAAATTATACTGGTTGCAAGTGACAGCCTAGCAAATACTGAAACGGTGAACTCATCAAAGTGAACAACTTTCACTATAGAGTCTACCTCAGGAAACGAAAACAATCAGCTGTCCCATACAAGACTGCTGTACCTACGAGACTAAAATGTATGGGTCAGCAGATTTTTTTTTCGCGTTTCCTGAGGGAGACTCCATACTGAATGTGATTCACTTTGATGGTCTGAGTTCACCGTTTCAGTATTTGCTAGGCTGTCACTTACACCCTGTATTAGTAGGACAATCTCTGAAAAGGGAAAAACTAACAGACAATCAAATTATTATAGTAGAGAATGCATTTCTACCGAAGGTAGATGAACTCAAAGCTCACATTTTCTGAAATATCTAGGCAAGCAGATAGTTGAATTAGTAGATTGGTAGAAACACCCAAGACGTGCCCAGACGAGGTCATATATAATTTATCAAAGAGTGTTACGTATTTCGCTAAGTGGTCGGTGTTTACTTCGATTTTCCTGGTTACATTTCGTTGCCCTGCTTGCGAAAGGTTGCAGTTTAATTTAATTTTATGTACAAAAATTCGGATAAGCGGAAGCTATTTTATTCGGTTTTCATTATAATTATCATATTTTTCCAAATTTAAATTGACACGAAGATATTTTTAATCAAGAATAGAATTGTTTTTTTTTCATCACAAATTTTTTTCCTTGTCAGAAAAATTGTTTTTTAATGGATTTGAGGAAATTTTGAACGCTGTCATCGTCCTCACCGAACTATATCATCTTGTTTCTATAAATGCCAGTATCTTTTATCTTATGCCCCTTCTCATAAGCAAGATGAAAATGTTCGGTGATGACAATAACGGTGTTCAAAGTTCAAACGCTCCGTAGATTCACTCTTTTATTTACCAAAGTCGCCCCCAAAAGACAAAATAATTAGCTACACACTTATTTTAATACTGCATCTTTATATTTAAATGCCAGCCACAATCATCGCATCAAATTCCTTTTATTAACTAACAAGTTACAGAACAGAGAACAAAACTTTTCAATAAAGTTCGTGACCTCGAAATAAGGTGTGGCAATCACTTTCCTGATCACAACAAGAGCAAGAGACCTGGCCCAATTAAAATTGACACAAACAGCTCCCAGAAAGTGTCGGTTCTGGCATCACTCGCACGCGATCTCTGCGGACGACGAGCCTGTTAATCGATACCATTAATTTTATTCCAACGGATGTTGTTTGCTCAAAAAAATATTTCCGAGCATTTTAATGAAGCCGAAATCGATTGAGACGATGTGTCAAAGTCGATTATAGACTGTATCGCGGCCGAATTGTCCTCGAAATTTAAGTAAAGAAAGTATCGGGTAGCTAGAGTATATTAAAATTTAAGGCTTTCCAATTTAAATTCTGATTATGTTTTTAAATTGTTGTACCTACGTATAAAATATATTGACATAAATTCAACACGCGTGTCCCTTTCGAGGAGGTCAAATGCTTGCTTCCTAAACTACCTTTATTTTTTTTTTGTTTTGTTTTTGAAAGTTTACTTTAAACATATTTAGGGCCTATTTCACCACTTCTAAATAAGTTCTCTAACAGATCGTTTCACATTTCACGAAATATGTCAAACGATCATTCAGATAGGCTATTTAGAACTTATCCTGAAATGGTGAGCGGCCTGCTCACCATTTCAGGATAAGTTCTTATTATTCTTATAGAATGACGTGTGTTATAGGTACCTAGACTTTCGTCCACAAAACAGTAATCTTATTACTTCCTTATTGTTCAGCACCCACGTAAAGAAGGTGGGGTGGTCTAATCTAATCCAAGAACCACGCGACTATAAATAAATAAACTCATTGGAATTATAATTTTAAAAGGGGTAGATAAAGTGACAAGTGTGGGGTGCGTAATTAAAAGAGACGCGTCGCTCGACAGTCGTGAGTCGCATGGTGTCTTATCGGTTCGCTTTTAATTTGAAGCTGGCATGAAACACGCGAGGCGATCACGCGACCAGTCGACCCATCGACCGGGGGCTACCTTTAAAAATATTCTTTTTAGACCGGGCGCACACACGTACGGTTTTGGAAATCGAATTCGGAACTCTGTGAACCCTAATGTAGTTCGTTTTTGATGTGAAACATCTATTGGCGTGCCTTGGGGGTATCACTGACTCTTAATATTATTGTATGACGCTCTTCTGTTTCACATCTACCGGGCGCCGTGACGAACATTTTTATTTTCATTTTGATTGTTTTCGAAACGATCGTCAGGAATTATTTCCAAACGTGTGCGCCATATAGAACATTTTGTATGAAATGCCTGCATTCGGGTGTCTGAATCCGAAAAACGAATTCGGAAATCGAATTCAGAGACCGTACGTATGTGACCAGCTTTAATATCGCTATCAGTAAAATTATTGCCAGCCGGTAACATGCAGTTTAATTTTTTTGGAATAATGTGAAGCTCGTCACGATTGACTAGATTTATCAATAAACAAAAAACACGTAAAACCCCTTTATTGTTTTTTTACAAAGCCGGGACAAAAGCGAAGTTAGGAAATGAAATTTCACGTAACAGTTTTTTCGGAACAAAGTTTTGGTTGCGTGTCGGATTGTAAATAATTAGCTCATTCTGCCGCGCCTACAGGGACGCCATTGCCGCCATTGTTTGTTTAGACACAAGAAAGTGAAAAAATAATGTCTTCCTTCATTGGATTGACGGCTAGATTCTTTCACAGTGACTTTTAGACAGTAAAAGCTTTAGTTAACTTTTATTTGACGATAATTGTAAAAATTTTGTTTGAATCAGTATGGAATTTTGTATACAGTAATGCATGCCAGAGTGGCTAGCATGCCATGCGCGATATAAAGCGACAGAACTACAAAACCATCATGCGCAATTTCGCATAGGAAAAGTAACAAAGACGGTCTGGTCTGTCCACATCTTCTCTACAACGGAACAACGTGGTGATAGAGACAAATGACGTCAGAAAGCTATCCTTGTGATATTATTTTGCACATTTTGAGTTAGAGTTTAAAGTTATTCTGCAAGCCTGATAGCGTCCAGTGTAGCTTTATAGACATACTCTCTCGTGCAGCTGTTCGGGCACAAGGGAAATTCCAGCAGATGTACCATCGACTAGATAAGTTTGCCGCAATCACGCTACTTTTAGGCCAAGATCCCTGTACCCCTAATTGCATAAATTTTGTCTGCAACAACAATAGCTATAATTTGCTAATATTGTGGCCATAAATGTTTAAAATTAATCTTAATTCCCATTAAGTTATTCAGTGGCAATTAATTGGTCGGTTGCAACTTGACAACAAAGTTGGTCATTAAACGAAGATTTGTCTCAACTCAACTAAATACTCTCGATACCAAAGTTTCGTAATATTTGAGCCGCTTATTTGTCGCTCCATTGATTTAGTATAACTTAATAATGTCAACTTCTCTCCTAAGTAAGGATCTTGAGTGCTTTATTAGTTTGGTAACTCAAAATACGCCATCAGTAATTTAAAGTTATACACAATATTGGAGACTTTACCTAGATATAAACAAGAAGTTTGGTAAAACTTTGTGATTTAAATTTTAATTACAGACTTCAATTTTGGGAATTACAAATAATGACAATATGATATAGTGTATGTAGATACAGAGGAACAATCGAAAGGACATTGGATATTTTATTTAATGGAATTCCTGAATTACATTCAAACATTATTGTCAATTACAGAGAGTGGAATAAAAAATTACGATTTCAGTAGGTATAATCATCATCATCGTCACAGCCTATAAACGTCCCACTGCAGGCACAGGCCTACCCTCAGGGAGGGTGTATGGTCATTAGTCCACCACGCGTGCCCAATGCGGATTGGTAGACTTCGCATACACATCAGAATTTCTTCTTCAGTGTATGCAGATTTCCTCACGATGTTTTCCTTCACCGTTTGAGAGCAGTCGGTATTACGTATATAAGTTAGAAAAACTCATTGGTACACGGCATGTTGTCCGTGCGGATTCGAACCCGGACTCCCATAATTGGGTGTCCATACAACGCGCCACCGATGCCGCAGTAGGTACAATATAAAATTCAATTTGAATTATAATCAAAATACCACAGTATATAAACCAATTTAGGCACTTGAAAGAGCACGATAATACTCGCAAATAATAAAAAACGCTTACAAATACAAAATTTTTATGATCCCAAACGTAACCTACTTGGCTTTTTATTCATGGAAATCATACAACTTCACAAACATGTAGGATCTATGACCGAACCTGGTTTCGAAACCAGGACCTCTGATTTGGCAGCCCCGGCGGCGTAGTAACTATTACCACAGATCATCCCATACACCAACCGGGTCGTCAAAATATGCCTAAACGTGTTCATAGATTGAACACATCTTTTTAGATCATAATGTGTTTGGTACCTACATACATTTCTAGAACTTCCTTCCTATGTTTATGAATAAATATCATTTCGTTTTATATACCTGTAACCTAAACAATCCTATTTCTCGTATTTCTTTTCCTGGAACAAAATTCAGTCTCAGTTGTCATCAAAAATAAAACCTACAACTTTTTTAGATTAATCAAAGCTATCCTTAAACACTTAAACTTAAGGATGCATTCTGAGACTCAATTCTATCAACCAGCCAAAACAAAGGCAGAAACATGACTACGGCCTATCAGATAACTACCTTCGCATTCAATCAAGCCTCCCCCTTCAAATATCGCATCTCGTAGTCAACAGTAGCTTATTTGTCACAGACCTATTGTTTATTAATATATAGAGTTACGAACGTCTAGAGGGCGGGGTTATTAGTTTACGAGTGTATCAAACGCGCCCCTCTGTTTATTATTGACTCAATGCTCGTGGGAGAGCGATATTACTTTTCTAACTCTTTCGGAAGTTTGCCTTCTTTGTTGACATCTGCCGTTCGATTATTGGAAATTTTCTAGATGTTGTATAAACTTTTTGGGGACAATATTAATTTTGTAGGTGATTCATGGGGCTATTGTTTTGTTTTTGGAGAACATTCGCCTCGGTACTTCAAGTACTGGAGAATTCTACAAGAACCTTCTCTGAAATCAGTCGATTTATAGTAGTAGGTATTATAAGTGGCGGTATAAATCTGTAGCGCTGAACTTGATTGCGCTGACCTTATGTACAAGACACTATGCACTATTTTTGTCTAAATACACTCATTCAAGCTTCGTGCCGTGACGTATACATATTTACTTTATATTATCATCATCATCTCAGCCGATAGACCTCCACTGCTGGATATACCCAAGGATCGTCACAACGACCGGTCCTACGCTGCCCTCATCCAACGGATTCCAGCCACCTTCACCAGGTCATCGGTCCACCTTGTGGGCCTACCCACGCTGCACTTTCCGGTACGCGGTCGCCGCTCGAGAATTCTTCGGCCCCATCGGTCATCGGTTCTGCGAGTAATGTGCCCATTACCACTTTAGTTTAGCAATTCTTTGGACTATGTCGGCTACTCTAGTTCTTCTGCAAATTTCTTCATTTATGATTCAATCTCACAGGTAAACTCCGAGCATTGCCTCTCAATTGCCCTTTGGGTGACTTTCAGCTTCTTCATGAGGCTTTAAGTGAGCGACCACGTCTCAGTTTCGTATGTCATCTACACACTCACAGTCACACACAACAGTATTCTCGTTCGGGGTGATGAGAAACTTTGATCCAATTACAACCTATTTCAAACGTGTCTTTGCACCATCTTCTATAGTATCTCTACTGAACTTAGAGCAGGTATGTGTAACCTACCAAATGATTTTATCATTTAAATCGAAAGCTCTCTAGTCATCACACTTGAATAACTTGCTTTTAATTTGGTAGTTCTTCTCAAATATGTTTCGCTCATATTAAAGAACATTCGGAGGTTGTAAGGAAATCATGGCTTCGCTTGATAGATATAGATGCTTCCAGCAGTACAGCCGCCAATAATTACAGGGTATCAACTTGAGATAGTGTTTCAGATCATCAAACTGAACAAGTTTCACTAAAGGACCAACATTGAAATGGATCAGCAGAATTTTTTTCGGTATTTCTATGTTGGCTTCATAGTGATATTTGTTCAGTTTGATGGTCTGCAACACACCCTTAAGTTTTGTAACGTATTTAAGTTTAGCAAGTAGGTACTTTTAATCGTTTTGTAAACAGGCAGTCTAGACATTTAAGAAATATAAGAGCTTAAACCATTCTCGCAATAGAACGTAACAAAACAACCTATGTCAAACATATCGTACCAGGAGAAACAAATCTGCCACGCCTTTATTGCGGACGGTGGAGATCATAACAGGATTTCACATTGCCGTGATATATGACGTCACTATGCCCGGCGTGGAGACCCCTCGTTAAGATCCCAACACTAATCTTGGCTGTATTGGCTTGTTAGCGCCACACAATAAGTTTGGGATTTAACGCATGTACAGGTTGTAACAAAATCATCAACATCATCATCAGACTTTGTACGTCCCACTATAGGGCACAGGGAGGATGATTGGGCGTCAGTCCACCAAATTCGCCCGCGCTGGCTAGTATATTTAATGGAGTGGTTAAGTTTAGAGTTCATAGATTCATAGATTCTTTATTGTACACAAAAACATAATGATGAAAAACATTACAATAAGTTGAGAGTTCAGAGTTAAGCAATGAAACTAAATATCTTTTAAAAATTGAGATAAAATCTGTTGTTTTATACAAAACTACAGTACCTACCTGCTCGACTATAATGTATGGGACACATTTTTTTTTTTAACGTTGTCTCCATAGTAAAAGTTGTTCAATTTGATTGTCGAATCTAAACAAACCCTTTAAATGTTACTACAGGGTGTTTTGTTACATCTTGTATAATACGTGATTTATCGTCTTCACCAGCCGAAAATGTGTTAACTAATGTAAATATACAAACATAAAAACCATTTTCACAGAATCGATATTGGTATGCTTACGTAGGTAATTTTTTTTCTTTTGTGAACAACTCGGAATTTTTATCGATTGGGCCAGGGTGTCAAATTAAATGCGTTACATATTTAGTATGTAAAAACTCAACTATTTTCACTATACAGAATGTAAGGAAAAGTATCATTAACCTTTAAACCACATACTCTACACATCAAACTGAACAACTTTTACTATGGGAGCAAACCGATCAGAACAAAAAAAAGTCAACTGTCTCATACATTTGAGTCGTATTGCAGGTTATTACGGAGCAGCTGATATTTTGCTCTGACAGGTTTGTTCCCATAGTCAAAGTTGTACAGTTTGATAGGTAGAGTATCTGGTTTAAAGGTTAATGCTACTTTTCCTTACACCCTGTATAGATCCAACATCGAGATCGCAAAAAAAGATTTGAGTTATTTCATAGAAAATGCCAACAGCTACTCGACCCAAATTTATGGAAAGACTGGTTTTTTGTCGCAATTTCAATGTTGGCTCTAAAGTGAAAATTTTTCAGTTTGTTGGTCTAAACTCTAAAGCGCCCTCTTTAATTTAAATCTAACATCCTAATACTTAGTTGCAATTTTAAATGTTCAAGTTTCTATAAAGGTTTTTTACAGTACAGTAAAAACAGGGTGAGGTATGCGCCTACAAATTTTAGTCTTGCTCAAGTAAGATGTTTGCCGGCCATACAGGGTGAAATTGATATCATTAGCATCCTTTTAAACTAAAAGTCTACCCATCAAACTGAACAACTTTTACTATCGGAGAAAACCGATCGGAGCAAATAAAAAATTTGCTGTTCCATACTAAACTGCAATGTCGAGTTCGCGATACAAATGTATGCAACAGCTGATTTTTTTTGCTCCGATCGGTTTGCTGCCATAATAAAAGTTGTTCAGTTTGATGGGTAGACTCTTAGTTTAAAAGGATGCTGATGATATCAATTTCACCCTGTAGTTAATATCAAAATAATTGTATTACTTACAAAATTAACTGTCTCTTTGTGCCTTAATAAAGCAGATACTATTTACGTTAACGTACATAAACTTTCTCTACCCTCACAAAATATGTATCGTATTGTTGGTTTTAAAATGTCCATAAAACCAAACCTCTATAAAACGTAACCCTTCTAACATAATTAAAAACCTTTTTAGTGCCCTAATAAAAGGTTAAAGGTACGGAACCCGTGATATTTCCTTTATCACACTTATCTCTAGTATCAATTAATTTGGGGCAACAGAAGCAAATTAAACTGTCTTATTTAACCTAAACCTGGAACATAACAATAGAACTCGATTGCAAACACAATTTTAATACTTGTTGTTTCTGTTACTACATACTTAAATATTATATCTTCTATATCTATACATTTATAATCTATATCTTCTTTGCATATAATAACCGCGACCTGCCCAGAGGGGGGACAGAGAAGAACTTTGAGGAAAAACGCCAAGAAACCAGCGGCACCTTCTTTGAGTAACGTGTAACTAAAAAAATATTGTCTCTAACTTCCGATAGATGTCTCTTCAAACTCAACATTAAAGCAACATTATTACTAAAATTATTAAAAAACGTTGATCCTATTTTACACAATGTATATTATATTTCAAAACATTTTTAATTAAAATTAGTAAACAATTTAACTAAAACAAAAATAGCCTTTTTTAGTGTTGCTTAGCTAGCAACACCAGCTATACAATTTGTCACAATATGGCTGCCGTTGCAACTTGCGCTTACACTTCTTTGTGTTTTGCGCCCATTTTGTGATTATTTATTCGTTTTTGAGGTTGTTCTTCACTTCAGACTTTGAGTCAAGACTACTCCTCCGTCCTGTTGCTAAGGCTACTACTCTAAACTAGAACAAATAGCTTATTACTGAAAAAAAGTAGATTCCATTGTAAATTACATGTATAGCTATAGGTAGGCGTATATATAGCAATTGTTTCTTGTTAAATACCATAGGTGGCGTTTCAAATTTATTTGCATTAAAATTGCACTAGAGGGCTCTCTTTTTACGTTATATTACCGTTATATTACTTTACTCTTTGGACCTGCCTAAGTAGCATGTTGCGCGTGATACAGCTATATCACGCCTTTTATCTCGTTTGTTCGCACGCAAATAGAACAAGAGCGTAGGCGCGATACGGCTATAACTACAGGGTGAAATTGATATCATTAGCATCCTTTTAAACTAAGAGTCTATCCATCAAACTGAACAACTTTTACTATAGCAGCAAACCGATCGGAGCAAATAAAAAATCAGCTGTTCCATACTAAACTGCAATGTCAACTCGCGAGTTCGCGACTCTAATGTATGCAACAGCAGATTTTTTTTTCGAAATCGTACTCCTGGGCTGGGCGTGACGGCTAGGTTATGGCAGTGCGTAGGCAGTCTTCGATAGTTATAGCAACGTTCCTGAACACCCCAAAAGGAAATACTGTCAGGAGTTTGAGTTCTAAAAATTGTGACGTAAATTTTTTTATTTTGTTTCTGTCTACTCTCGCTTTTAAGTAATTAGCTAATATCCAGCGTACCCTCTATGCATCCAATTAAAATAGTCATCCGCCTTAAGCTCGTGTTAACTAAACATGCAAGTTTAAATTAAACCGTTTGTTCTAGTCATTATAGTCCCACAAGTCAAGTCTCGCAAATCAAGTCATTTTCGCCCCTACACCTTTTTTATAAGAGGCGTGGTAAAGGATTTTGTATATGAAATGAACTGTATTGCTGATATGACCCGCCCGCAGTTATTCTCATATCACGGCCGAACGCGTTTTAATGCTAACCTTGATGTTACCCATGTACTACGTGTTCCTTCAATTGTCTGCACATCATGAGCAATACAGGGGTGCTTCAGACTTATCAAACTGAAAATTTATCTACGGAGCAAAGGGATTATGGTGGAGAGGAGTTATACTTAGTTATAGCACAGTATAAGGTCCGCCACACACATACGGAATTGTTATCCGGAATCCTGATTCAGGATTCAGTGTTGTCAACTATGGTTACAAAAAATACTGGAGTGCTGTTTAAAAAATGCCTAAAATAAAAATGTATGAAACGCCAAAAGAATGACAATTGCATTTTTAGGTATTTATTAAAACGAAACAAACAATTTCTATACATGATAATTTCTATCGTGTGATGAGGTCATGACGTTACGATCATGATTTGGAAATTGTATTTCAATATTATGCAACTATATCAAAAGGCTATCGATAGTTTTACCATTAGACATAATCTGCATACAAAATGGCATGAACCATTATCACACAAGCTATTTTGAGCGTAGGCGATTTCGCAACTATACCGCAACGACGTCGCAACTGCACCTGCAAAATCACTTGTGTGATATGACTGTAAATCTTTAAAAATGCCATCTAAGACATCAAAAAATCACTAGATCTAGGGAAAAAGTCTCTGAAAGCGGCAACACTACATCCGGAACTAATTCTGAATCAGGATTATTCCGTATGTATGTGGCCGACCTAAGAAAGAGTATCTAGTACTACATACAGTAAGGACCACAGAACATTTATAAGAGGGGTTAGAAATGCAAAGTAACGCTTTTGCTTCGGAGACGACAGTCGCCACTTGTCTTCGCACTCACGATGCGCTGCTACAACTACTTATGCCCTCTCGCTCGCACCACGCTTCGCGCCTTACGGTGATATGCAAATTATTGCACAACCGTATGGCACGCGTTCCACGCCTAATTTGCACACCCAACTCCTCTTATAATGTTCTGTGTTAAGGACATGGGAAAGGAAACTAACTGCCCCTCATAGAATCAAATGCGTATTCCTGTCTCGCCCGCACTCGCTCAGTATCGCACATATGCTGTAACTTTATCTCTTCTTTGCAAATTTTCCCATTTGTACATTGCATTTGTAGTAAACAGTTTGTATGAAATCACAGGTATCAGCTGACAGTGTACAAGGTGTGGTTATAGCATGTAGGAGCCCACTGTAGAGCAAAGGTTCCTTGTCATGAATAAGTGTTAGAGGGAGGTCATACGAAGGTCTAGTGCGGATTTGTGGGGGCAAGTTAATGGCCATCTTGATTTCAGATAATTTTTTAAGGGCTTCTGTATAGTTAGTTACACCGCCATCTGTCAGAATTATCCAGGGCGAACTGCTTAGCGTGCCTTCCAAAGCACGTTGACGCTCGAGATGAAATACCAATTAAACGGTCACCCATCCAAAAACTGACCAAACCTGATGATGAACTTTCGTGATCGTTCGTTTCCAATACCCTTCGGTATTGTCTAATACTCCAAGCCAATATTGTCGTTAGAGAACGACCGCTCTATAATCTATAATTTAATAGATTCCCAAATGAAATGCAACGTCTATCTTAAAACGATCGAACTAGTTGCAAGCCCATCGCATAAGACGTCGACAAAAGCAATTGCTTACAACAGCGTGCACCGTAATGGCAGCTAACCGCACGCGACTGCCGCTATGAAGCCGTTCTTTGACACTTGGAAGTGTTCGCGAAATTCACCTGCTATTAGTGATGGGAAATATCCAGCTATCGATGTTACTAATATTATTTATAGCTGTGGTGTAGACAATACTTAAAAGCGTCCGTATATGCCACGGATGTCGTGACTCGCGAACCTGAAAGATTGGACTTCGCCTGCGTGGAAGAGCTGTTTCGTTTAGCGAGAGATAGACAGGGATATGAAGAGCTGACAACCTCCTTCCAGTAATAGAGAGGAACCCGAAGCTTAGTGTACATATATACCACTTTACAGAAGATAGACGCAGACCAAAATTTTTATCTTTTAAACATAAATTTTTTTTGTAACATCAGAATTTACTTATTACTAATTCAAAATTATGGTTCTCGAAAGTGTTATGGTGTTCAGTAAAAAATATTATCATAAACATACATTTATCCATTCAGTTTAAATTGGAATCGTTAGCAGCCGATGCCAACAATGTTTATTTTACGAGGAGTTCATCTCATGTATCAATTTAAAACTTTCATTTTATTTTGCAGTCTGGATATAAAAATTGTAAGCGTAAATTCAACTATCGAATATTTACAGAAATACAAATAATTATTCTAGTTATTTTGACCGAAACGACAACTAAATTGTAAATAGTTACATTTAGAACTAAAATCTGTAGACTCAATTGGTTTAACGGAAAAATAAATAGAAGGTGTAAAATGAAATGCGTTACATATCTTAAGGGGTGCTTCACACCATCAAACTAAACACCTTTTACCATGGAGCCAAAACATAAATCGCGAGAAAAATAATCCTTTGATCACTTGGGTAGAGAAGAAGCCGTTCACGTTTTCTATGGAAAAGTTGATTTTGTTTTGCGATTTAGATGTTTGCTTCATAGTGAAAGTTGTTCAGTTTGATGGTCCACCTAAACTAAAGTATGTAACGCATTTCATTTTACATCCTGTATATTACTTACAAAATCATACGTCTATTGAAAAGTTTTATCAAATTGTAGAGACTTCAATCTGCGATGGTTTTCCCATCCTTATTCAGCAGATTGACGCGTTGTTTGAACCGTTGCCAGCCAAAGCCAAGACGTAATTACTTCGCGAGCAGTTTGTCAGCCAATTAAACACCTTTGCTTTATTAAGAAGCCGCAATGAGAACCTGTAAATAGAGAATCTAAAGCAAAGAGATGTAATTTTGAAATACGGAAAAGGAAATTTTCCTGTCTCTGCGGTTCGTTGTGAATAGCATCTTAATTATTTGGGGAAATGGATAGAAACGTGGTTTTACTTTATTACGTAGAGGTATCTACTTTGCATTTTAACAAGAAAATGCTTCCAACGGCGTACATCAAGCTAATAATACTATATTTTCCACTAAGGTGAGAACCAGGGAAAATCCCTTTGTAGAATAATCTTTAAATCCTAGTAGCTAGAACTAGGTTATTCAAGATTTAAGTACACAGTTTTTAAAATTCGATATTTAGTCGTCGTCCACACTGTGACAGTTGGACACAACCAATCTCATTCTGACGAGACTAATCGCTGATCAGTCAGACATGTGAATCAGACCGTAAAAATATACTATCATAATTTATAAATAGAAATGTTATAGGTCATTTCTTGATGCAAAGTCTTTTATTCTATGATAAATCGCATGCTTTAAGTGTACAAGATACATTACTTCTTATCCTCAAAGAAATCCAACCATAAACAATCACGAAGCATAAAATCATTTCAAAATCACCATAAATATTCCTTTTGCTTATAACGACCGCCATAAAAAAATGACTAGGCTAGACTTATACAAAGCTAATGAGAGTAAACGGCTCAGGCAATATCTTACGTGAGGTTTTATTCTGTACTTAATAGCGATACATAGTATAACAAAAGACATAAAGATGGCCATAAAGAGAATCCCACACAGATTTTTTCGTCATCCGAAGATATGAAGACATTGACTATTCCATTCATAGTGGCTTGAAATAAAGGACTGTAGACGAAATGAAAAGGATTATTGTTTTAGTTTTATCTTAATCTAACGATATAAGCGTTCCGTGTGGGATGACGCAGGACAAAGAAACCATTGAGTCTGAGTTATAACAACAATTTTATTTCACACAATATTCTACTTTATAGTTTTTGAATAAATGTTATTAGAAGAAAATGTACATTTGACAGTACCCGGACAGATACATTTTTCAGAATTCAAACAGAGACTAGTTACTTTTCATAATTATCTATAACATTTTTTGTAATAGTAATACAACAAGTCATCATCATCATCATCATCTCAGCAGATGGACGTTCCCTGCTAGACATAGGGTTTCCCCAAGGATCGCCATAGCGATCGGTATGGTCGTACTTGCCATGTTAGGAGGTTATACTATAATCACCACGCTTGGCAGACGGGTTGGAGATCGCAGTAGGATTAAATGTGTGTACCCATAGGATGCTGCTGCCCATCCTCTGGTAGATCCCTTAGTCGCCTTTTAAGACACTCACAGAAAGAAATGGGCTGGTGCTATTCTTAGCCGGCACCACACGAACTCTACAATACTACTGTAGTCCCAGGTTTATAAGTCTTACCAATGTACTTGCGCAGTTGACAAATTTTAATAACGCGTGAAATTATATTGATCAATCAGGATGTCCTATCTTCGCGGGCCTGAAATCCCTTGCGTCAATTGGCTGATTGTTATCGCGCCCTTTTCGCTGCTATCCGACTTTGCACCCTTTGATTACTGAACGACTTCGGGTTTTGACGGGGACTCGTGTCTGCTCTGCGCAAACGAGGGTTGACGAGCGGAATTATTTTCCTGGTCGTTCTCTCGTACTGTACAATATGCTTTGGAGCTACACTTGATAAAGTTTCTAAAATTTTAAAGCTTGTTGAAATCAAATAAGGCTACAACGTCTCTAAACCTCTCTCTGTGCTAGCATCGCTTCATCGTCGGCACAAGACAGCGACATTTCGTGGTCTCAGTCATTAATTATACGCAGCTCTTTGTCCCGCAGGCTCTCGGGTCCATTGTGACAATATTTGGGTCGAGCCTTTCAAAATCGTTCCAACAATGAACTTGTACATAGACGGATCATCTCACCGATGGGAAAGGTTGCAGGTAACATAACTTTAATAGGATTATCTTAGCCTTTGATTTTGAGTTATATTTTTAATATAAAATTCTTTGAAATGACACGTGCACAAATATTGTGGACAGTTCTACAATAAAGGTGAAGACAGCTTTTATTGATCCATTTATGCGAAGTTTAGCCAGTGGTGTTGTTTTAGGCACATAAAGTACACTGCGAACGGTCTTTGGACGTAAGCCAATATTGCTCAAACGATGCACCAAGTTCTGACCAAACACTTGTTTTACAAAATGGGCTGAGAACAATAAATCTAGTAAAATAATAGGTATGCAATGATTCTAAGAGGTAAAAAACAAAACACTTACAAAATAAATAGATAAAACGAAAACAAACGTAGGTAAGAAAAAATAGATACAAAAACAAAACATCAAAGATACATCACATCACAAACTTCCAAGAAAATACATCGACGTTTTCCCCTGAGTCTATCACTTAGATCTGATTACAGGAAAGGCAATCATAACTTGTGTAATAACGTGAAAGAATCGGGGATATGGCAAACAAAGTCTTGTAACTTGCTACTTAATATAATAAGTACTGCCTTTGACCCAGAAACTTTTACATAAGTTACAGCAGGTACTTTCCAGATTTGGTGAAATCTGATTTATTATTTGTTCAGTTTGATCTCGATTATTAATTTGAGTTAGTTCAAGCAGTCCTACCTAAATAAGTAATTATGAGAATCCATCAAGTTTCCCAGAGGTATGTGAAGGTAGGTAGTACCAGATACCCATTCTCATATTCTTTCGTGTCAACATGACCCATAATGCAGGACAATTACTCATTTATAGTAGAGGAAAGATTTAGCCAGTGACTTTCCAGAGTGCACCAGATGCATTCAAGTTTCTTCATTTGAGGAAGCTCTTCGCGGAGATTCCCATAATCGCCATCAAGAATTTAAACTAATGTTATTATGTCTAAATCATTGTATAAATCAATGTCAAAACTTCGGTTGCTTAAAAAAAGTGACTCTGGGTAAATGTGTTTAAGAACTTTGTAAAAAGGTCAATTTTTTTTTATGTGGTTATATTAATTTTATTAATCGGTATCATGTGATTTCTCTTACTTTTAGTGAAATTTTTGGCATTAGAAAATACCAAAATCGTTTCTTTAATGGTACCTACTCAAACTAATTTCAGGAAATTGAAGATTATACTGGTAACAAAAAGTAGGTACAAATATTTACAAGACAAGCAAATTCAATATTATATCCATCTAACGGAAAATTACTAGTCAGCAAAAATGGTGTTCAATGATGATTTCCCCACACTTTCTGCAAACCCATTCCAACTCCAAATCGCAAATTTAAGTGCTCTCGTAACACAAATATTTACTATTGGAATCAGACTAACAGGACGTAATATAGATTGACAATATTCAAACAATTCCCTCAGCACTGCTAACAGTATTGATTTCACGTTTAATTTTGTACAGTATTCAGAAAAGCTAATCAACTGACGTGTCAGCACTTAGCGTTCCTAATAACTACTATCATATTGGAAGTAATCACTTCGCCCACTAGCTAGGGTAATCCCGTTGTTACACATTATAATTATTATGATTTTAAAATTATATATAGGTGATATACTGGGTGTAAGTGACAGCCTAGCAAATACTGAAACGGTGAGGTCAGACCTTCAAAACTGAACAACTTTCGCGCACAACAAACGAGAAAAAAAATCATCTGTCCCATACATTTTAGTCGGGTAGGAACAGTAATTTTGAATGGGACAGCTGATATTTTTTCGCGTTTCCTAAGGTAGGCTCCATAGTGAAAGTTGTTTAGTTTGATGGTCTGAGTATGATGCAGTATCTGGTGAAAACTCACAGACCTAATATCAGCTGATTGACTCGCAATCTCAAACCAGCCGCTCAACTCGTGTGCATACTTAACCACGTAGCTTTTTCACAGTCAGACATTGGCAGAATTATTGAGGCTGTCGATAACTGTCCAAAATAAAAGATATTAAAAGAAAAAGATAAGATCAATATACATATTAATCTACAAGATGAGGTGTGGTGAGGTTTTAAGATATTAGATATTTAATAAAAAAAAGAAACCTTTGAAATAATAAACAAAAACAACAACAAATAACGAACGTTGCGAACATGGGGATTTTAGTTCAATACCTTGCTAGAATTTCAAAAATAGAAATACGAGTATATTTTCAATTTATTGCTTGTATAATCCTTGCGATAAGAGTAACAATGCTCGTATGCAATATAATTCAATGCTAAATATGCACGCACAATTAATTGAATGAATTCAAGTACATTGCAATGTGCTCTCTAATGAACTGGGTTAGCAACTCGAATTAATCGTTGAACGTGCTTTGGTTAACAACATGGCTATTGGTTTGGATTGTAGTTTGGATGGAGGTATGGACGCAATGAAACTTATTGTACGCTAGTAATATTGTTCTTGTGCTTTAGTTTACAAAAGGTTACCATTCTGGAGTGCGATCGTGGACTTCTGTTTGATTTATAATGACGTAGGATCCTGATTTACTTAGAATTTGGGACAATATTATTTCCCAAATTGAACAGCTTGACTCATCAGTCAGTAATTGTTCATTGCTGAACGATGGCCTCAAAAATGCGCAACAACTTAGAAGATGCCGATATTAGGCCTTAACCAGTAACTGCTCCCTGTGCTTATTTCGTCAGCTCGAAAAAAATTCTATACACCACTATTTCTTGATTAATATAAATATTTTAATAGTGTAACGTATTAAGATAATAAAACAAAACAACTTTCCCTAAGGAACATGAGTCGAAAAACAACCGCGGTTGTTTAACAGTACCTTTAAAACTGAACTACTTGTATTATCTGATGACAGAAGAAATCACATTTGCAAAAATATTCTCGTCCAACTTATACTATCGTACCAATAGAAACATTTCATTTCATCCGTAAAGTTGTTGATGGAAAATTAAAACTAGCTAAAACAATTGACTGAGAATGAACTAAGAAAGTAATGTTACACAAAGAACTCTAATAACTAAAGTAAATACAAAGAGGAAAGTTATTTTCAAAGGTGGAGTACTGAAGGTTTTAATTAAAACTATTTCCAGAGAATGCATATTCATAACTTTCTTTACTTGCCTTTAAACTTGGTATAATATCATGCAACAGAAAATGTTAAAGTAAACATGATTGATATAATTTTTTACTACGATACAATTAAAACAGCCTCCACGGTGTAATAGATAAAAAAAATTAAAGAATAATTGTAACACAGTAGGCCTCGCATGCCAACCCCGAGAAAATGACAAAAATCGAGATGTGTGATGTAAAGATGGAGATCTTTATTATTTTACGTACGCCAGAAAGAGCACGCATGACGTTTTACTCGTTTAAACGCTTTGTCGTGGGTGGCATGCTAGCAGTGCAGGTCTGGTAAGTTGGTCATTACAATCGAGTCTGGACTGCAGCACGAGCCGCAGCCGAGGGCTGTAAACGTGCCGAGACTTTAATGACCAACGCTCACGCGTTTCTTACCACGTTTTTCAACACACTTGCGAAGAAAAAAATTTTTAAAATTTCACAAAAAGGTTGAGGTAAATATTTGTGAAAATTTGCGCCCTGATATATTTTTTCCCGTGCCGTGTGCCTGTATTCGAATTAGTTACGCGCACGTATGTTTTACCGCACTATATCAAAGAAAAGATAAGAAAAGAAAAAGAAAACCGCCTTTGCTAGAAAAGATGTTTTATTATCAGATATTTATAAAAATTAAAAAGTTTCAAAATCTATTTTGTTTATTTACTGTTGTGAAGCCAAACGAGCGTAATTTTGTGAGTTGTGAGTCGCGTATTTCGAGTCCGTTTCATATAAAATCCGTTGTCTATGACGACGTCAGCCTTTATACGAACGGTCTCAAAATACGCGACTCACAACTCACAAAATTACGCTCGTTTGGCTTTACCCTTGGGAAAACGGTTTTCAGGAATGGCTTTCTTTTTTTTAAACAACTAATACGAAAAAAAAAGAAACAGTTGTGACTTGGTCACGTAGAAGCAACTCATAGCATGCAAGGCGCACCTCCAGAGCCATTTAAAACTGGGTCAGTTGTATTGCTGAATGTAAAACGTCATAAAGTAGATTTTTATTTGGTGCTCATTAAAAAAAGAAGTCATTAAGCTCTGCGAGGGCATAAACAAATACGTTTATTGCACTTTGATTTACATTTCTATTTCGTATGCTTTTATGCAGCTTTGCAAGGTATTTCATGAATTAAGTCTGGGAAACAATTCGTTTTAAAGGCCTAAAATGTTAATTTGTATTTTATAAGTTTCTTTATACAGTGTGAAATTTATATCATTGGCATACTTTTAAACTAAGAGTCTATAGTATCAAATTGAACAACTTTTCTATGAGAGCAAACCGACCATAGGAAAAAAAATTTGCTTTTACATACTATTCTGCAATTTTTACCCGACTCAAGTGTATGAAACAGCTGTTTTCTTTTCTACGACCGGCACTTTGAAAACCAGTGCACTAGCTAGCCTATTTAAAATACCAAACTCTTTACTGAGTTTATAATTCTTCATCCATCAACAATAAACGCTTTTCCTATAAAGCCTATGTTTACTCTATAGGTCACGTATGTTAACACGACCAACAAATTGCTCAAATCAACGCAATTAACATAAAACGTTTACCTAAAATATTACCTAAATTGCTATCGTGTACAGGAATTTCGTAGTACCTACGTGGAAGTCTAGATTTTCCTGAAATTACTATCGCATCCTTCAATCTGACATGCGACGTCGCTTTGCTAACATTCTTCAATGCCCTGTTAACTGGAAACGTGTAGTAAAAGATCTTGTTACCATTTAGAAATTAGTTTATATTGAAAATAATTCCCTTGAATTTAATTGTACAATCTTAAATGAAAGCGTTTGTCTTAAAACTGTTTTAATAAATACAATAAATTACATTACACACTTATAACATACAGAGTGTTACAGAAGTAAAAATAGAAATTTTAAACTTTTAAGGGGATTGTTTAGACCATCAAACTGAACAACTTTCACTATGGGACCAAAATCGAAACCACGAATAAGAAATACGCTAACGCATACATTTAGCTCTAGTAGATTTGTAGTTCAGTATGGAACATCAGATTTTTTTTCGCGATTCGATATTGGTCCTATAGTGAAAGTTGTTCAGTTCGATTGTCTAAACGACCCTTAAACGTTATTTCTATTTTTGTAACACCTTGTAAACACCTACTAATTTTTTTACTCAAGCAAAAAAAATCCCGAAACCGACGAGTAGCATTCGTTTTACTTTGTATAAAAATTTGTTCTAATATTTCTACACAACAACAATAGTCGAAATCAAACAAAAATAATGGATTTAAAAAGTAGGTACCTACATTCAGGTTTTGTAAATCCAATGTTTATTTTAAATTAAAGCAAATAGTATAATCCTGCGATGCGATGTATTTCCATTTGATCCAGTCTAGTATAATTTTGCATGTACCAATGAATGTTTATTACTTATTCAAACAGTTCTAGTTCAATATGATCCTGCTATTATAGCAAAATGTTAATGTTTGTTCCAAAAACCATAGTTCTCATTGCGAATTTCGTACTATAAATTTAAAGTGATTGATGTACAAGGTACGTAAACAATTTAATTTAAACGTACTAAAGCTTTTATTATTACTTCCAAATCTCAATCTTCATTCAAAACAAAACACAAATGAAAACCAGAATGAAGTACCATTGACATTAGAATTGTTTCTAGTCTAACACAAAAGATCATCCGAAGCCTCATCACGTTAACCCAGATTAATCTAAACAGACATCTTCAAATAAACCAGCCGATTGAGCGAAGTACAAACAATGTTAACAATAACGTGGCATAACAATTCGTGGGAAATTGTTTTCAGTAGATTAAAGGACTGCTCTCCTAATGCTTTCGACAATAGGCCCCGAGGCTGTGTTTATATAAATACTCTGTCAACCGCACTGATGTTACAACAATGAAATTTTCCTTCTCCTTTTAGCCAAAAATTGTGTTTAGCGAAATCACAATGACATCTTAGACAACACGGGATGAGTATTGAGGAAGATGCCTCACAAATCGGCATATTTGTGTAGATTACGTTTGTTTGGGAGAGTAATTATTTGACGTCAACAGAGGATGTGTACAAAGAAGCTTTTTCTAAAGACGCGTTCATAAAATAATGTCCTCGAATTGAAACAAAATACCAGAGCAAAATGTTATCGAGTGCAGCGTAGGTACAGGTAGATACTAGCTTGATTTAATATTATATTCTTGTTTCCAAGAAATCACATTCAGTACAAATCACAGATTTCCAGATATTAATATATGGATCCGTGATTTGTCGGGTTCCCGTTAAATTGTAGTTTTTAAATTACACAAAGAATTAAAGAGCATGGTATAAAACAGAATAAAATATAAATTAAAAATGTGCCTCTGTAAAATTAAAACTTCTGAGTAAAATTTTGCTCACAAGAATTATACAGGAAAAAATAATACTTTAACTTTAACATAACTTACTTCAAAATATAACTTAGAGATATAATTACCATTTACCCAATGTTGACTTTCTAACTAAAACAAAGCTAATGTTCCCACTTTCTCATAATTCAGTAGAATGTAGTACTCCAGAAATTAGTTTAGGAGGAAGCAGTAAAATTCTTCAACGACAACGAACTCAATGAACCCGTAAACCAAGACTATCTTCCAGTAAAAAGGGATGTGAGCACTTACTCTATTTATCTCCACGTCACAATGAACAATTAAGGCCATGCCACGTCCCTTCTAATCCTTTGTATCAAAGACGTTTAGATAATCAAGCTACGTACGACAAAGAGCAGAATGTAATGACATCGTGAGTAAGGCTAGAGGAATTTTATAACGCTCACTAAGTTTTGAGGACATTATCGTGATTTTGATCAGTGATGCATCAAAGGGCACAAGCATCAGCCACACACGACGCCTTGCCTTTAACGCAATTAATCTATCCAAATATCTTTTTATATTAGGGTGTAAGGACATAGAAAGAAATGTTAATGCATGTTCGTTTTCTAAGAAAAAAGGATTGAAATATTTGAAGTTAGTCATGATGTCGTAAATGAGTTTCGTGACCTACTAGTTCTACGAATAAGGTAAAGTTCTAATTAGAATGAAAGCTAGAACACCTTTGTGAGGTATAATTTTCTACTTAGTTTTAAACAAAAATATCAGTATCTTGACTTTCTACAGTCAATATATTTACGAAAATATATTGTTATACGTTATAATTATTCGTTCAGAAAAATTTCTATCTCTTTCCCAAAAACAGTGACGTTCATAATTACAATACAAGAAATAAAAATAAATTAGTATTCCCACATTTTCGACTCAGTAAGATCAACACATCTTTCATGGGGCACTGTATACGCTATTATAAAAAGATACCAGAGGATATTCTAAACTTGCCAGACAAAAAGTTTAAGTCCCATGTTAAACATGTCCTCTGTAAAAAAGGCTACTATAAACTCGATAACATTTGAATGACCAAAATGTCTGGTCTTGACAATGTTACTCTATGTAATGCAATATTGTATTTTAATTGTACTTTGTATATTTTGTTTTGTTTAAAAGATGTGTGTTGTAGAGTTTCTGGCCGCATCTTCTCTCAACGGAACACCTTCCGACGCGGTGGTAGAGTCAAAAAATGACGTCAAAAAGCTATCTATGTGATATTATTTTGAATAAATTTTTTTTGATTTGATTTGGTTTGAATAATAGTCACCAAAGACTACCAAAGGCGTACTGTATTAAAAGCTATGAACTAACTTTAGTATGCACGTCTACTATAGACTCTAGTTAACATGATATCGTATCGTCATCAAATCCTGTGGTTAGATCGTCATCGATCTGAAAGCTCGTACCAAGACTATAGTAAGTTTTGACATTATTTTGACAGTTTATTACAATATTAAAAACTACAGTAGCCTACGCTAGCCTAGAGCTACGGCTAGCTACAGTTATTTTATTATTTCTTTATTTATTGCCTATAATTATAGCACTGCATTTCTGACTATGTCAATAGTTTTTGGTATTATCTACCCCAATCTCAAAGATTGTTTGATGAGCAAAAAAGTAGTTGAGAAAATAGATTCGACGGCCCGGTAGTTCAGTCGATAGTGAACCTGCCTGCTGTGCCGAGGGTCGCGGGTTCGAATCCCGTAAGGGGCAAATATTTGTATGATGAATATGAATATTTTTACCCGACTCATTGATGTTTGTATCTATTTACTTATGTATTCTATATCGTTGTCTAGTCATAATAATACAAGTCCAGGCTAGATTCTGGTATACATTTAATGTGACTAAATAATTTGTGTAACAATGTCCAAGATATTTAAGATATTTAGATGGCGGAGCCTCGTGTCAAGCTAAATTGCGAAGCGCGCGGACACCACGCGAACGACACAACCGCTCCTGGACAAACATGCAACATGACTCATTTAGTTTTATTGTAAACGAGCGTTAACCCGCGACTTCGTCCGCACAAATTATAAACCAGATTTTAAGTCAGATCATAAGCTATCAAACAAAAAAAGTTTCATCAAAATCGGTTCAGTAGTTTTTGCGTGATACTCGTTCAAACAAACAAACAAACAAACAAACACACAAACAAACAGAAAGACAAAAAATCCAAAAATTGGTGAAATGGAATCAGGGACACCTAAAACCATATCGTAACTTTTTTTTTGTTAATATCTTCAATGTACAGACACACTTCTGTTACAGCTTTATAATAGTATAGATAGATAGATACAATCTGTACAGTGTCTCTTCTGAAGATAGGTGTCTCTGCCGGGTAGCAAAATGTCTCATACCTTGAATAGTTTACCTTACTAAAGTTTACTACTTCCCTCCAACTTACAATGCGGGTCGACTGTAAATAATCTTACGTACCTACGTGACCAAACAGTTGCTATGTTGCAAAACTTATCTAACTTTAAACAACTGTCACCACCTTAGTCCTATAACTTAACCTCTGATGCCATCACGATAACATCTCCGGTTCTCCACAAAGTTCCACTCAATTGAAAACGACCGCCTGCAAAAATGTAAAATCGTCAGTCAAAACACGTGCGCGCAACAAACAGAAACTCTAAGATTCTTGATAACTAACATAAGAAAAAAACTTTTTTTCTACCTCAAAGTGAGTTTATCCGCTTTCGATCTGGAATCTGTTCGGCACACATTTGTAAGCTCTTTGTGGCTCTCTTATCGTCCGGATTAATCACAGTAAGAAAAGCTTTGGTCCCCCTACCGCAATTTTTTTGGGCAAAGTCTCCTTACACAAACTTCCCTATGTTTGTACTTATGAAACCGGTGTTATTGTTCGATTCAAAAGACAATATTTTAAAGATACTTATTTGAAATTGCTCGGATATTTGTCATCTGCTGTAATGCCTACGCCTTTTTTCGATATTCAACTCTACGCAAAAATGGATCCGAACGATTTTTAAGAAGCTTCAAATTGCTTTTTATAAAGAAATGTCTCCAGTATTGTCACACAGATAGACTGGTCCCAAACGAATTCAGAATTTTGTCAATTTTGTTATGGTTACTAGCAAAAATAATCATAATTATTTGTTATAAGCTTTCCCTCTTTATGATTGGATACAAAGGTTCAAATAAGTATTTATATTCTTTGGATCCAAACCCGTCAAGCTGTGACCTTCACGTTCACCACTAAGCCCGACTTGCGTCAACCTTGGTTAGCAGTTAACTCTGGGCTAAGCTGCTGCGCTGATGCGCAAGTCGGGCTAAGGTTTCATAGCAAGCCATCATCACATGAACGTTGCTCTTGGACTTTTTTACGACATAAAAAAATATATGTTTGAAGTTTTTTCAAATGTTTTCCATAAAAATAAAACAAAGCTCAACACAAAAAACTTCTGTTTTTGCAATCCGTATTTTGTTTTGGGGATCAATCCGTCACTCCGACGGTGGCATCACAAACCGTTTTTGATAAAGCATCTCTTCAAAGCCAGTTGCATCCGGAGTACAATGTCGTGCAAAAGAAGGCGTGTTTTATTTATAGGTAGTTGTGACCGTCGAACAATTGCGGTGTTGACAAAAAACCGCCATTCAAAAATTTTTGACGGGAGGTAGGCCTGGCTGTAGTTGCCAAGTATTTTATTTACTGTGTTTTTAGGTACCTGCCTACAGTGTTTGCTGGATATAATAAAAATCACGAGATGTTCAATAAAATCAATGTTAAAAAAATACATATAAATGATAATTATTACACTTATCGATATTTCAAATCCGAAGCAAACTTATAATTTACGTCATTTGATGCGTTCCTTTCCTATACCTTCTATTTATCCGATTGCGATGAAACTTTGGTAGATTGTTGTGAGAGCCCCCTCAAAGAAGCTACAGACAAATCCTAAACAATGTAACCTAGATCAATCAATATACAGGGTGAAATTGATGTCATTATCATCCTTTTAAACTAAGAGTCTACCCATCAAACTAAACAACTTTTACTATGGGAGCAAACAAATCGGAGAAAAAAAAATATCTGCTGTTGCATACATTTGAGTCGAGTGGGCACTGAGTACTGCAGTTTAGTATGGAACAGTAGATTTTTTTTTTTTTTGCTTCAATCGGTTTGCCCCCATAGTAAAAGCTGTTCAGTTTGATGGGTAGACTTTTAGTTTAAAAGGATGCTAATGATATCAATTTCACCCTGTAGATAGAACAGACTAAAGATGCTTTATTTGGTATATTTTTGGTAGAAAAACAAACATCATCTACTTACTACTTTAAATTCGGGAATATATATCCTCTATATCTAATTCGTTTTACGAATTCACAATGCGCATTTCTCGTTACGCAATTCCATTCAATAAACGCCTCTTGGGTCTATCATTTAATAGACTGGGCTCTTGCAATGTTAATAATGGTTATTTGCTATGCTTTTGTCGATGTGGGCTCTGAATGGCGGACGGAGGTGGGCACGTCATTATTCTGTCAGGCAAATCGATGGCGTTACGTTTGGGGTTGGTAGTGATGGTCTGAATGGGCTTTGTTGAAATAATCGATACTTTTAGAGATAGTTTCTATCGTTAGCTGTTTTTAACTTAGAACTTTTAGCACCCTCCATTGACAAGTTATACCTATTTTTTATCATATTATTAAATATAGTAAATAATTGTCGTGTCTTTTTTCTAATAAAAATAATTGATTAAATAATATTGTTGGTTTCGTTTTCTTAGACTTTCTCTTTTCTCTTATTGTTATCAGCTAATAATGTTTTGTTATAATTTTACTCTTAAAGTTGATAGAATAAATTTTCTAGATAGGCTTTCTCGACTTATAACTTCTGTGCTTTGATGGTTGATATCTATGATTTGTTATGCTTGAATCACACAATTTTAAAGACTGGCATTATGAAATTTAATAATCATCTAATCGTAAAACTGCCTCCGTGGTCTAATGGTTAAGAGCATTGGCTCTCGACACGGAGGTCGTGGGTTCGATTCCCACGGGGACACCTAGTGAAATGTCACTTTGTGCGTTATTCCCCAATTGGTTAGGACATTGCAGGCTGAATCACCTGATTGCCTGATAAGAAAAATGATTCCGTGCTTCGGATGGCACGTTAAGCCATTGGTCCCGGCTACTATCTCTGGTGGTAGTAGTCGTTACATAAAAACCACGTCAGGGGCCGTAAGGCGGCCTGAAAAAACTCTGACACCAGGGCTCTGCCCACGTGATACGAAGAAGATCGTAAAAACGATCGATAACAAGCTTACGCTGTCCCATCACTAAACTGTATTTCTATGTTTCCCACATTTTTTGCAACAACCCATGGGGATTATCAAACAATGCTGTGCGTATACGCAGCCCACACATCATCTCCCAACGAGGAATCACTTTTTGCCGACACATTTAATAGGATTTCGTAATTTATTGTAAAATGCTTTTATAAATAAAGTGTTCCAATTTTATAGGCCCGAGATATTAAAACGATTGAAATGAATAGAAACTGGCGAGGTCAAAAGGAGCATAAAATGTTTTAGCCGAGTAGGAATGGTTTAAAAAGTCAAAAATACGTATAAAAATTTCATATCATTGGATCAAAATGGTCGATGCTCTCACTGAAAGGAAAGTATGGGTGAATCGGAAGATTATAATGCTCAAAACTATAAATTCCCTAAGAGGTGTAAACATATGTAATCAAATATAGCATAATCAGAATAATTAACATTTCACTGGCAGTGCCCAAACATTATTAAGTGTAGTAAATGAGGCCTTTGCTACTTTTAACGCTGAAAATGAAGGTGATAGGTGCAGATGTATTATTTAATTATGTTAACGCAATCAAGACCTGTAGTATGTATATAGGTATTTACCTACCTGTGAGAACCTGCAATTCTTCTGATCTCAAACTGAAGGTACAAGGCGTGTATTTGGAAACCAAACAACGACCACACAAACATACTTAATTATTATACTTACCTATGCTGTTCATTTCATGATTACTTAGGTATTAGATATTAAGTAATTTACTACCGTCAGACTCAAAGTGAATGATTTTTTTTCGTACATTGAATACCATTTCTACTTACCTACTGGTTTTTATTTTTACTTTTAATTTGTTTTTTTAATTGACAAGAATAAGAAACCATCAAGAAATCTTGCTGTTAAATAAGAATGATTTATTTGTCTCGTATAACATTCACATCAAGGAACAAATACAAATGAGTCTTGCCTCAAACTCTAAGCTAAACCACAAGCCAAATTATTGATTGAGAGGCGTACCTCCTCAAAACCTTACTTTTCGGGTAAAGAATTTGTCACACAGTAGGCTTTCGAGGATGTTAGTTCTTTACACAATACACAGATGGCGCTATGAGGTTCTTTAAAGTATAAATAATGTCACAAGATGGAAGCTGGGTTTATTTAACTCAGATTTAACTCAAGGTTTTAACGTTTTATAAATAAATAATATTTATGCAGTTATTAAAAATAATTATCTTATTAGGTATTTATAAAAAGATTTGACCTCGGATTTATTTTCGAGAGTCAATATAGGTACATTTAGATGTTACTGATCAAAAATACCTATCAGAGCTTCCAATATCAATAACCTTTTAATATTTATACTTACATAAACATAATTATTTCCTTATTTGATTTCGATGGATATTTGATGATGATACTCATTCAAAGTAAATAAAACACAATGTAAACATAACATCTAAGTAGATGACATTGCAACGTCTATTATAGTAAAATACATAGATAGTATAAGGAACAATATTAAATTGTTCGTAGAGGATAATCGTAAAGCTCACTGCGCAATGGTCAGTAGTACCAGGTCGTACCTAACAAAGAATAGAGAAAGGAGAGGAATCGAAAACCCTATAAATATTGTAGAAATTGTCAAGAAAAAAATGTAATTAGCTGTTTTTTTTCGAGAGAAGCAATCAAACGCTACGAACCTAGTATATTAATTACTCTGAGGCTTTATGGTGATTCGTCAGAGAACTAAAGTGGAAGACATAGGCACCTCTCCCAAGGCAACCACGCGTTAGGGGAATCCTATGTTCAGCTGAGCAGTGAATGATGACATGCTGATGATGATGATGATGATGCTGCTAAAAATATTAAATTTTATACGCTTTTAAAATTAGAACGTTTTGATCTATTATAATATTAAGCTGTGGACTAAGGACTAGATTAGCATAGCCTTCTGGCGGTTTAAGACATAGCCTCGGTCAAACTCATAATAATGAGTTATACAGGGTGTAAGTGACAGCCTGGCAAATACTAAAATGGTGAATTCAGACCATCAAACAACAACTTTCACTATGGAGTCACCCTCAGGAAACGTGAAAATTATTTGCTGTAGCAGCAGATATTTTTCAGTATTTGCCAGGCTGTCTTAACAAATTTCTCTATGGGTAACACTGATTTTGTAAAAAAGAAATCAGCTCTTTCATTTCATACAAAACTGCAATCCTACTCGACCCAAATGTATGGGACAGCTGATTTTTTTTCGTAATTTTGAAGTTGGTGCCATAGACAAAGTTGTTCAGTTTCATGGTAAAACAACGTCAGCATGTTAAGTTGGTATACTTCTAAGCTATTTTCAGCACTACTAACTAAAGGTTTAATTGAGGCTATGGCACTCCCAATGGCCTCACTACCTGTCACACAGCGCTGTGTTTGGGCACTGTCAACTATATGGTAAACTAGCTTTTGCCCGCGACTTCGTCTGCGTGGACATGTAATTTTGTCTAATATCTCGTCTAAGGTCATGAAGGTCATGGTCCGAACCAAGTCTAGGAATGCTGGCATGTAACATTAGAATTGCGATTAAGGAATGGGCTGATAAAAGACGCAGGCTAGAATGCGCTGGCCTCTTAGGTCTGCAACACTGCAGAAAATTAGTGAGGGCACCGGGCACTACGCCACAGGCACGATAAAGCTCACTCTAGATCCCAGTTGCCGAGCGTACGGAGAGGAGGAGGAAACCATGGAACATTTGTACTATGTGACTGCGATGTCTTGGTGGCTAAACGTATGTGTCTCCTGAGAGATGGTTATTCAAAATCGGGAGATATTCTGGATATGCTATATTTATAATAATACAATATCTGCGACTTGTCCTCCGAAAGTTAGAGTCGTGAGCCTAATTTATGTATGCTTATTTGAAACGTTTTTTTATTTTTATAATTGGGTACTGTCCTTTTTCCATAGTTTGGCACTGCACTGACTAAAATAATGTTACCCTCAACTAGTAAAAAAATTAAAAATATTACACATTATTTCGACTCCACTACATATCTTTTCTAAAGCATCTTTGCAGATAGCTTACTGTAGATTCCCGTAGGTAACGTAAAACTTAGATAGATATTTGACTCCTCGTTTAGTAGGTACTATGGGAAGACCAAGACCATGTAAACGACCCATTTATCTGATAGTAAATACACACACGATTTACATTTTTAGGTACCATGGAATTCGTTCACTTTTTCTTCTCTGATTTTGCTCTTACCTGTAAGTTTACGAATATTCAATTTTATCACATTTACACATACACACAACACGCACACACCTCAATCATAACTTAACTTACATACTTACCAATTATTTTTCTTTTCTTTTCCTTTTAGCAACACACTTCTTTTTTTTTTTCACAAAAAAAGTACACGTATCTAATATTTTAACAGTACTCATGTAATTTTTCTGTGCTACTGGAAGTTTGCTGGTACTCAAAGGACAGGTTTCTTTTTTGAGTATCAGCGTACATCTGTTTTGTAAAAATGTGTACTTTATAATGACAAAGTTCTTGTAATCCTTGTTTTTTTGTGAAACAATAAATACATTTTTATTATTATTATTATCCAGTTCACTTACCTAAACTTTAAAAATTATATTCATTTTGTTTTTAATTGAAAATTAGTGTTGAACCTCAATAGAAAAGTTGAAGATAACGCCACCTAAAATGTATTTCAGCGGAACAAATTTAGCTGAAATCTGATAAAACTCGGTCTCGATCCATTTTGTTCAACTTTCCTTTTATCTCGCTGCCCGTGGATAGAACGTTACTAAAGTACTTACATACCTACTGTGTAGGTATATACCTATCTCTAACACCTTATCGTTTCAACTTTGTTAGACTCTATTTTATTTGCGGACACAATTTCCTTGACTTGTTTTAAGAGTCCAAACCAGAAAAAGGAAAAACTGAACCCTTACTGGGTCTGTTTGTTGTCTGTTTGTTTGTTCGGCTGTCAAGACCCCTTTTCTCAGGAACGGGTAGAGATATCAAGTTGAAATTAATACCAAATACCAAAAAGTCCATGCTGTCCATGTTGAAAAAATTTCAAGCTTCTACTTTAACGCAATCAAAAGATACGGCCATTTATGTCATTCTTCTTCTTCTTCTTTCTTCAGGTCGCACAACACAAATAAAGGAATTAGGTACTGGTATTATAACTTTTGCACCCGGGCATAGCGACAGACATATAGCATAGGCGAGTACCATATTCTTTTAGGATTTTTAAACTATGACATTTCTACTGAAATTGTGTATCATTAGCATTACATAAATATAATGGCTATAGAAAATTTGCACCTGGATCTTGGAATAATAGGAAAAACACCGACACCACACAGTAAAATTCATCTAGAAACAAATATCTACAATGAATCATACTTATTCACGGTAGGTACCTATTATGTAAATATTTTATTTATGGAACAACTTATGTAAAATTTCCATTAATCATAGGATAGGTAAGTGCTTTATTAATACACTTTAGTGGAACTTCGCACTTACCTATTTTATTTGCGTCATATTGACACAGCCAAGTAATCATAATAATATCGTTTATTGCGTTATACGTTCCTAGTTACATAAGATCTTTAAAATATGGTACTGCAAACACATAAACCCTGGAAGGGCACAGCAGTAAATTAAAAGTACTAAAAAACAACTCAAAATCTAAAAAAAAATCTTAATAATCAAATTAAAATTTGAAAAAAAATCTGCATCTAAAACAATCCTTTCTTTGTGTTCAAAATATTCCTGAAGGTTATAGAAACATTTCAGTTGTATTAAATAGTAGATTACACACCGAGGGCAGGAAAGAAAACAAACATGTGATCTGAGGCTTTCTTATTTACTGCCCGAGGTTAGTACACTATTTTTCTCCCCGACGAATGTGGAAAGCGGCAACTTCGTTTAGCACAGAGCAGAACGAAAGTTGACGCTTTCCGCCCGGAGAGGTGAAAAAGTCTTTTTCAACCCTCCGGACGGAAAGCGTCAACTTTCGTCCCGCTGCGCTTCAGAGGAAGGCGTAACTCGTTCAAGGAGAAAAATAGTAGGTATACTATCCTCGGGCTGTAAATAAGAAAGCCTCAGATCACATGTTTGTTGACCTCGGCTTCCTATTACATCTGAGACCTTTCGTACTTTCCTGTCGTCGGTGTGTAATCTACTATTAAAGCTTCGTCGAACAACACTGTGAAGTGTGGAAAAAATTATGAGTTTTCTATAGGCTGGTTAGTTTGTTAAAAATGTTAATGGGCATAATGGACAAATAGTAGTATACCTAAACAGCTAACTACATGCAACTTTCTAGTAGGTAGAGCCACTTTGTCTTTATGCCGTAATTTGTGAGGTCTAGAGTGCGATTTTTGAAACTCATTCGCTGAGCGCAGTAGTTGAAAATGACAAAATAACTATGGAGATACGCAACTTTCTACTGCTGATTTGACTTTCAAAAATCATACTTCAGGAGAGCGATTTTTGAAAGTCAAATCAGTAGTAGAAAGATACATATCTCGTAAGTATTTTTGACATTTTCAACTGCTGAGCTCAGCGAATGAGATTCAAAAATCGTACTCCTGGATAGAAAGTCTTTCACTAGTGGGTCACAGGTTCTTATGTTTTAAAGATTTGTTATTAAGAGTTTTTATTTTTTCATAAGAGATTTTTTAGATGTCTTGCGGTTTTTAAATCCCAAATCCTAGAAATCTGTCGTCGACATCCAGGTCGTCTTAGGAACCTGGCAGGACGATCTGGATTCTTTTGATGATGATGGCGATTGGCTTGCTTAGCTACCTGTCGTATTGGGCAGACTCTGGGCTCTGGACATAGTTAACTAAATACAGTATGCAGAGGTGTACACCGTCGCGAGCTTGCATGAAGCTGGAGTGCAATTCACTAAGCGTCACGTCCCTGTCAAAAACATCGATGAGCTCACAAATGTTACATCTTTCTTGCAGCCTTCAGATCGACGGAATTTTTATTTATTTAACACTTTATTGTACACATAACATTACAGAAAAAACAATTAAAGTAGACATGTACAAAGGGTGAGCTTATCTCTAAAGAGATCTCTTCCAGCAAACCCGCAATATGAGTTTGATACATAACATAACCATTAGTCGGGGAAATCTACGGATTTTTGTATGGAGTAGGTTGCATTAATTGCACTTTAGGTGATAGTTGGAAATATTAGTAGATACATACTAGAAAAACATAAATTCTCAATAATCCCCGATTTTTTATTGTGTATTATGGAATAATTAAGACATTTACAAAACATTAAATTTAGGTATGAACAAAAAATGGAAAACTGGTGATTTTGTACAGGACGGCTTCGTTCAATACATTTCACTTATAGCAATAATAATCCCCGGTTAATATCGTAAATTTGATTAGATATTCAATGTTTTGTAAGTATTAAAACATTACAACCTCAAAACCTAATTATATACTGTTTGTTTGTACGCAATAAATTTGCCGTGTGATACTTAACTGTCTCTTTTGCTGGTATGCTGGAAGAAATATCTTTAGAAATAAGCTTCCCTTTGTACATTTACATCGATTTTAAGGTATTTCTCAGGGTCCTCAGCCTATATAACCACCAAATCTCGACAAAAGTGTTATAAACTAACAGCAAAATTAGTTCAAACACAATTTACTAAAGTGTCTTTAATGCAATCTCAAACCGTATTTTTCCTACACTACATAGCGTATATAAGGTTCAATGATAAGGTTAGTGAATTGCACTCCAGATCGTCAAAGTTTTTAAATGAGTTTGACACATAATATAGCGGATACCGAATTGTCAGCTCGCCAATGTTTTAACGACGAATTTATTGTGACCAAGTTGTGACGATAATATGTTTGCGCTTAGTGAATTGCATTGCTGGTTTGTAGGATGTCTAGTGGTTTGTTGGATAGCTTAGCTCAGAAAGGTACACCCTTCGACTATTTAGGTACATGTTAAATTGGTTTTATTTGCATCCTACTTATGTTCTATGTTTGTATACTTTATATTATATTATATGATATGGATGGGTGCCTAATAAATGTTTAGCAGCATGGAAAGGAAAATCGTACGGTACAGCCATGTCATAATCTGTTGTTATTTTAATTTTTCTGTTTTATGAATCTGTTTATTGTTTCTGTACCTTTTTTGTATCTTTGTGTGGCAATAAAATGCAATTTATTTATTCTCTAACATAGAAAATATATTTATTAGAATTCAATTAATTTATAAATAAATAAAACAGTAAATCGGTCAGCACAAGCGTCGTCAAAAACAACGATATAAAAACAGTCATAAATCAGCAACATGCTTCGTCAAAGCAATGAAATACAAGCTCAGTCAAATAACCCGCCCCTGGTCGATCCCGGCGCAAAGGAGCCCATTATGCTAGCAGCGTTGCCACGTTGAATTGCTATGGCTAGCCTTTGCACCAGAAACGACCTGGAACGGGGGTCACAATTTCGCTCCCTCAGTCGACGGCCAACCTCCGCAACGAAGGTCTTAGCCTCGGCAGCCCAAACCCCCGTGGTCTCAACGGCGACAGGTACAAAAAGATAATCGGCCACCAGGGCCGAGTACGTGTCCCACTTCCTATCGGCAGCCAGCTCCGCGGCTGCTCCAGGCGTCCGCGACGTGCGACTCAGGTAGCTGGCGGCGAAAGTGCTGACGCACGTTGTGTCCCATAAAAGGCACTTGCCTTTCTGCCAGAGCACCAAAGTCAAGCCATCCGGCTTCTTGCCGTCGGGTTATTTATTTATTTTACACCTAGTAGGTATCGTGGTCTAAGTCAATGGTATCGTTTTATCTTTTTGTCTTATAGCACTTCATCCAGCTTAGCGTATCTTAATCAAAATATTTATTTAATACGAGCGTTAACCCGCGACTTCGTCCGCACAAATTATATACCAGATTAAGTAAGTTAGATCATAAGCTATCAAACAAAAAAAGTTTCATCAAAATCGGTTCAGTAGTTTTCGCGTGATACTCGTTCAAACAAACAAACAAACACACAAACAAACAGACAGATAAAAAATCCAAAAATTGGTGAAATGGAATCAGGGACACCTAAAAACCATATCGTAACTTTTTTTTTGTTAATATCTTCAATGTACAGAGAAACTTCCTGTTACAGTTTTATAATAGTATAGATGGAACCAGTTTGATTTACGTTTCCTAATCAAATAAAAACTAAAATGTTATTCGATCAAAAACTTTATAGGACGACTCAGAAAAAGTCAGTATTCAATTCAGGCATAGAAAAAACTATAGATGTGTTGTGTAGGTACGTGTAAGACTCACAACACTGAGACAATGTATTTTTATTTATTGTTTTCTTTTGTAGGGAAACAAAACAAGTTTACATTTTAATGACAATAATTATCTTCGTAGTGGTAGTTATTTAATTATTTCTAGTTTTTCCACTCTACACATTTTCCTTAAACATCAGATTAAATGAAACGAAGTTGGGACTAGACGTTCAATATATTTTTTACTATAATACAATAAATAGTCGATTGTTTGCTGTTCATGTATGTATGTTTATATAACATGTATTTATTAGTGTTATGTACTATGTTGGTTAAATATGCACACTATGCCTGCCTCACTTTTTAAACTCTCTCTGTCACGGGTCTGCTGGAAGTAATATCTTAAGATATAAGCTCGCCCTTTGTACTTGTCTATTATGCTGTTTTCATTTATATTTCCGTGCGTAGGTACAATAAAGTGTTAAAATAAAATATACAAATTGTTCTTACAAAACAATCAGCTTACTTTTATTTTATGCAGTGTGAAGAATCTCTATTTCATAGATTCAATGAGCAATTCGGTATGTAAAGTTTTTTCATGTACTTTGTAGTTTAGGCTATTTTGAACTACCAATTTCATTATTTTCGATATCCAAGCTAAAGTTAATTTTTAAAAAAAATTTTTTGTGACGGCGTCATATCTTATGCTGAATAGTTCAAACTCTTTACTTTAGTAAGTTAAATAATTAAAAAAAAAGTTAATCCATTGACATTTGAAACCAGTGCTGCCAGATGTGATTTCGGAAATTTCACCAGATTCATATTTTTGTTCCCTAAAATGATACGTTTTGACTTTCTCCCCAAATCTCGACAAAACCATAGACATCACTTTGCGTACCTGTTGATAGGTACAGCTATATCGAACCTTGATAGTCAGTCAAGCTATAAATAACAGCACCTTCGCTCATTGTTTTTATCATGATAAAATTTTATTGATTAAGAAAACTCTCTAATTTATCAATTTTTTTAAAGATTGATCATTTTTTCCCCATGATTTTATTTCCCCAGAGACCAAATTTTTCCCCATAATCGAGGAAAAACCCTTTCGATGACATTGACGTTTGCTCTTTTCTCTCAAGTGAAATGGATTCAAGCCCATTCAGCCTACCATATAACGTCATTTAAAGGTCGAATGAATGTCAAGTATTTCTTTTTATTTTTATTAAAATATCCACAGTCTTAAAATAAGAAAATAAGGTTTCTAAATACAAAATCTCGAAATGGTTTTGGAATCAGCATCAATCAGCAAGTAGCTTAAGTTTTCCTTCATACCGAATTAAAAAAAACAATATTTTAAGTATATGAAAAACAAGTATAGGTCCACAATTAAAAAAAGAACCAGAAATACCGGCTTGATTTTAATGTAGGTGCGCAATTTTTTGAGTAGCGTCTTTCTTATCTCATTATTAAAGTGTTGTCCCGCTTTTTATATTTGCCAGTCGTATTCGAAGATTTAACGTTGAAGGATAGAACCAAAAATAACAATTGGCTGCAACAATGTACAATTTTACTTCAAATTTTATATTTATGACATTGCTTCTTGGTGTTTCGTGTGGTATTGGTAAGTTATTTATTTTGTAAACTATTATAAAACTGTAACAGAAGTGTCTGTTCTGTACATACATTGAAGATTTAATAAAAAGCTACGATGATATGGTTAGTACGTTCCAAACATAAAGGACGGTCTATATGGTGTCAAATCACCAATATTTTTATTTTTTGTCTGTCGGCTTGTTTGTTTGTTCAAGCATCACGCAAAAACTTATAAAATTGAACTTAGTCCTCGTAAACTTTCTTTCTTCTTTGTCCAACCCTGATTCTGTACGTAAGTATAGTTACTATGCCAGACACCCTTAGGTCTGCCACACACATACGGAATTACAATCCAAAATTCGGAATCAGAATTGTTTTTTTGTATAGGATTTGATACCTCCGCAATTCTGGACGCAATTGTGGAGGGTAAAATCCATACGAAATCGTAATCCTGATTCAGGATTCCGGATTGCAATTCCGTATGTATGTGGCGGACCCATAGAGAAACACGTAACTCGTACCTCCAGAGGAGTGGCCTTACGTATAATTTCCCATACTTTCCCCTCTGCCAAAGTCTCACCCCCCGCGACGGCCCCGACCTAGCCCCGATGGGCTTAATTCGATGCTTTTTACTGTTATTGTAAGCAACCCCCCCCCCCCCCCCCCCCGCAAAAAATTGCAGAAAAATGTTCTATGGAGAAATAAACAATACCTACTCCTTACGTGTTTCTCTATGGGCGGACCTCATACTTTAATTAATCGTAACTATACTTACGTTAGAGTATAAACGCTGAATTTTATACATGTTACTTGGGTAACCATTATAAGATATTTCCTCAGTAGCCCGACGGTTTTAATATGCCCAACCCCTGGCCAGACAATTTTAACCTGCTACCTGCCAAAGCCACCGTGATCATCATAGTCGGATTTTTACCTGGATTAGGGACATACACAGAGAAACTTTCAGGTTTTTTAAATTAATGAAGGTCTGATCGTCACGGGCTCTTGCTCTAACTCTATACTTGGGTAATATGTTTTTTTGTCTTTCAGACCAAATTATAGTACCATGCAAGAAGAACGACGATGTTTGCATAACGAAATCAGCTAAAATAGCTCTACCACTGATCTTATCGGGCATACCTGAGCTGGATGTAGATAGTTCAGATCCTCTTCAACAAAACGAGATCATCGGTGACCTGTCCATCTTAAAGTTTAAATTAACTGACTCTATAGTAACTGGTTTCAAGGATTGTGATATATTCAATGTTAAGTAAGTAATATCTTTTCACCTTTTCATCTTTAAATAATAAATAATAATATAAAACAAAGTAGCTATCCGCGTCTATCCACATCATTTCTGTTTCTCCGCTTACTTCTTCTAAACCAGCAACAGATTTTGATTCGGTTTTCACTTTCATTTAAATAATTTCTTTCGGAAGGTTTATCTGTATAATATATTTATATCCACTTATATCATTGACTTACCAACTATTGGAGGTCGGGTCGGCGCTTAAAAGTGTCAGAACTAAAAGAGCACCAAAACTTAAAAAGAGAACCAATTACGCAATAGTATTCGTTTGACCGCCCGCCCACGCGCAGGCGCGCGACGCGCCCCGTGCCGCGATGGGAGCGTGGGATATTTTTCATCCCTGGGATGAAAAAGAATTTCTGCATTTTCAATGTCGTTAGTTGATGTAGGTTAGTCACGGACACTTTTTACGAGAATTTGGTACTAGACCCGGCGTCCATTATTATGTATATGAATGATTTATATTCCACTTATATTATAGATCCCACCCGGGCGAAGCTGGTATCGGGCGAACGCTAGTTTATTATGATTTAACACGTTTCAAGCTATTAACCCTACTATTTATAATTTACCGATAAAATCTATCTCTCTCATTGATGGTCATTTATATTTAAATAATCCAGTGCGATAGTCTTAAAACGAAAGTCTTCGACCAGAGTGTTGCCAGTGATGACATATGGACGAGGTCGCTCACACAAGGCCTCATAAAAAGGCTGAAAGTCACCCAAAGGGCATGAGAGAGGGCTATGCTCGGAGTTTCCCTTCGAGATCGAATCAGAAATGAAGAGATCCGCAGAAGAACCAGAGTAACTGACCTAGCCCAAAGAATTGCTAAACTAAAGTGGCAGTGGGCGGAGCACATTGCTCGCAGAACCGATGGCCGATAGTGCCGAAAAGTTCTCGAGTGGCGACCGCGTACCGAAAAGCGCAGCGATAGTAGGCCCCCAAGACGGTGGACCGACGACCTGGTGAAGGCGGCGGGAACCCGTTGGATGAGGGCAGCGCAGGACCGGTCGTTATGGCGATCCTTGAGGAGACCTATGTCCAGCAGTGGACGTCCATTGGCTGAGATGATCCAGTGATTGATGATTGATATTTTGTGAATTGGTAACCAAGTTTATTGCAATACTCAACATGACGATATCAAATTTAAGTCAATTGTGAATGTAGGAGAGCCATTAATTAGTAAGGTAGAAACTAGAAAGACAAGAGACTAGACTACATTATAAAATAACAATGGTCTTGAACACGGGACTGACTTACAAGGACGCTAATTACATAGAGTTAGCGAGAAAAAATCTGTTGTTTGTCCTTTTCTGCGTATTCGACATTTTTTGTTCGATCTGATTGATTGCTTGCAAATCTTGCAATAAGGTCAAACAAAAGCACAATTTTTCATACATTTTTGTCATAATCTCCATCCCTTTTCAGTATACACGCTTAGCTCTGCCAAGACTTATAAGATTGAGATCCACGATTAGTATATAACGTGCCATGTACCAATGAGTTTTTCTAACTTATGTACGTAATACCGACTACTTTCAAACGGTGAAGGAAAATATCGTGAGGAAACCTGCATACACTGAAGAAGAAATTCTGATGCGTATGTGAAGTCTACCTATCCACATTGGGCACGCGTTGTGGGCTAATGCCCATACACCCTCCCTAAGGGTAGGCCTTTGCCTTGCAGTGGGACGTTTATAGGCTGATAATGATTAGTAATTTAAAGAGTATTACAAAAACTAAAAATAAATTTGCTAATATTTTTCAGGCAAATATTTCGTTTAAAAACTTACTTACGTTTATATAACATATTATTATGTTATGAGTTTAGAATCGCTGAACATATTATTTGGTTCAAAGCTATTCTTCTTCTTATCGTGGGGGCAGAGCCTTGGTGTCAGAGTTTTTTCAGACCGCCTTACGGCCACTGATGTGGGTTTTATGTAACGTCTACTACCACCAGAGATAGTAGCCGGGACCAACGTCTTAACGTGCCATCCGAAGCACGGAATCATTTTTCTTTTCAGACAATCAGGTGATTCAGCCTGCAATGTCCTAACCAACTGGGGAAAAACGTGCAAAGTGACATATCACTAGGTGTCCCCTGTAGGAATCGAACCCATGACCTCCGTGTCGAGAGCCCAATGCTCTTAACCATTAACCACGGAGGCAGTTCAAAGCTATGTCACAGAATTATACTGTCGACCATCTGTCGACTATTATCCGTTCTTAAACAATTTTACATAAGTAGAAGCAAATTATATCTGCATACTTCCATATAATTAGTCAGTTAATCGTTAAGTAAGCTATTGTTAATTGAAATACCATAATTAATCTTTTTTTTTTTGTCACTTACATTGTTTTAACCAGATAGACAGGTTTATATTTTTTCATAGCAAAGTATAACATCGTCGTCATTGTAAAACGAAACATTTGTTTCATTCTTTTTAGACTTGACTGGGATAAACAAAGTTTGAAATTCAATTTGACTTGTCAAAATATAGTACTGGAAGGGGATTATACAATAAGTGGACGTCTGATTGTCTTGCCAGTTGAAGGTGATGGAAAGTATAAAATCGTCTGCAGTAAGTATACATTCCTTCATCAAATACTCAGGATTTTTTTAGCGTTAGTATTACTACAGTTTTTGAGAGTAAAGCGGTTATTTTATCTTAAATAATGAAATTTTCTATACGAAGTGTAAACAAACAAATTAATACAGGTACCAGAATATTATTGGTACAGATAAATTATTAAGATTTATTATTTTATTTATTTATTTTGTTATCTCTTTAGAGATAAACTCGCCCTTTGTAATGGTATATTATTCATTTATATTTCCGTGTGTACAATAAAGTGTTAAAATAAATAAATAAATTAATTAAAGTAAAATTTAACTTTTATCTATTTTACTTTCATTTAAGGTACAGGGTAGATAAAAGATCAACATTAGAGCCATATCACACTAGCGATTTTTGAGCGTAAGCGTTGAAAGAACGCCGCGCTGTTCTAAGATCAATCAGTACCGCGGCGGAATCGTGGTTATAAGATAACGTTCAAAATAAATCGCGGCGATTCAGTTGCAACGTCGAGGCGGTGCAGTTGCGGAATCGCCTCAAAAATAGCTTGTGTTGTATGGCTTTAAGTAAGTATTAAGTTTTCATTTTGATAATGCGTTGTTTGTCGCTTTATCTCTTCTTTGCGTATTAAATAATAGTATTCTTCGCCCAAACGGTGTGACAAAATGGGCGATGTATTAAAGGCGCGGAATCCACAGCAGGTGATTTAAAACTTCTCCGTTCCGGTCCATTTAGTTAATTCCAGGCCCTAGGCTTGTTAGACTTGATTTGACTTGTAATATGTACATGACGATAACGTCATTCATCCATTATTGATTCTGAAGAATTAATTTCGAAGTTTTTTGTTAATTGTGTACTTTAAATAAAAATAACAAATTATTTACAGAGAAATTCGACATCGGACTAGACGCCGAAATAAAAATTAAGGAAACCAATGGCATAAATCACATGAAAATAAAAAACTACAAGCTATACTCTGATGCAACAGATGTTGTCACCTATGACTTTCAAAATTTATTCAATGGACAAAAGGATTTAGGTAAATCATACAGTTTACTAGACTATATTTTCCTTAACCGTGGTTCGGAACCTTTGCAATGTATTTGAGACACTTAGTGTCTCTTTGGTTTTGAGATCTTTGTCCTAAGAAGTGGATTGAGGTCAAGAGCAAACCCATTGCCCCATTAGTAATAATAAAAAAAATAGATTTCCGTCCGATATAGCGGCTGCTGGATTTATTTACCTAAGTGTAGAAATGAATATGCTAAACAGATGCACTCTCCTGTCTTTCCCTTTCTAAATCTTATATAATGTGAAACCGATACGATCAGAGAAGAGGCTGCAGAACCGAAGAACGGATCACCGATTAGGAATTAGAGTTCTAAATTAGAGAGTATTGGACGCCCTGTGGCCCGCTGGACCGACAACCTAAAAAGTTAGCAAGGAGCGACTTGTTGAGGAAAGCCGAAGACAGATTTTTGTAGCGCGCCTTGGGAAAGGCCTATAATCAGCAGTTGACGATGATGATACGAGACGAGAAATTCAAAATTCAAATTCAAAATTCAAAAATTTTTTATTCAAAATAATATCACATAGATAGCTTTTTGACGTCATTTTTTGGGTCTACCACCGCGTCGGAAGATGTTTCGTTGAGAACATAAGTTTCGTTGAGAAAATATTGGTAGGTATTGTTGAATTAACCCAATGATCGATTTATCCAATCTAACCTCTACAATTTCTTTTTTTTTTTATTCTGTTACAGCGGACGCAGTACTGAAGTTTGCAAATGAAAACTGGAAAGAAGTAGCAGATTTCGTTCAAAAGCCCGTAGTCGCTAAAAACATTAAGGACATGATATCAAATGTGAACAATTGTCTGAAAAAGATACCAGTGGAAAAGTTATTTTTGGATTAATTGTAATTTATCTTTTATATTAATTAAACTGTGTCTGAAGTAATAATTTCGTCTTATTAATTGCTCAAAAAGTTTCTTTGTTCGTTTTATTGTTGTATGCTGCCAATTCTGCCAATGTCAAGTATTTTGTTGGAGTATTGTTATCTTATGGATTGTTTTATGTACAAAAACCTGTTTTCAAATCACTGTAGTGCGCCGTAGGGCGCAGTTATAGAGTAATAACGCATTGAGGTGCCCGGCATGGCGCTCAAATACAACACTTTCGTTTGGGAAACAGGTGGCATTAGAGAAAATGTCATAATGAACGAAAAATCATTAAAACAAGATTTTTTTGAATGCAAGGTTAATTTACGTTTATTCATTCGCCTCCGTTTACGTGTTGCGCAAAGATTCTGCAGTTCGTCATCGCTATTATTTATTTCGGGCAGTGCACTTGATTCTAAAATAGCAATTTGGTCCAAATCTTCTTGTGTGAACTCCAAACCATCAAAATCCACTTCAAATTCCTTTTTTATTAGTTTATTCCAGTTTTTATTAAATAACTCAAAAACAATATTTTTGTTTTTTCTTTTTTCAAGTTTTATGTGCATATTATGTCCCAAGAAACATATTAACACTCACTTTAATTTTGGTCAAAATGATAGTTTTTGCCTAAGCGTTTAACGTGTTAAAGGGATAATCAGACTGTCAAACTGAACAACTTTCTCTATGTGACCAACAGCCCAATGCGGATTGGTAGACTTCACATACACATCAGAATTTCTTCTTCAGTGTATGCAGGTTTCCTCACGATGTTTTCCTTTACCGTTTGAGAGCAGTCGGTATTACGTACAAAAGTTCAACTCATTGGTACATGGCATGTTGTTCGTGCGGATTCGAACCCTGATCCCCATAATTGGGTGTCCATACCTCTCCGCAACGTGCCACCGACGCTCTGTCACAGCTCGGACAGCAGCTAGGAAGATGATGATGAAGAGGTAATAGGCTGGTAATATCTATCGAAGGACCGGCAACCTATGAGGAGTTCTAAAATAGAGACCATGAATCTTCGTAGTGGGGTGAATTCCAGCCCGCTCTGGACCGATGACCTGAGATAGGTGGTGGTAAGAGACTGAATAAGGATAGTAAGGCGTCTTTGGAGGGGAAACAAGATCCAACTTATCAACTGGAGTTGACCAACAAACAGCTGTTCCATACATAGACAGCTCATTTTTTTGCACGTTTTCGATGTAGGTCCTATTGAGAAAGTTGTTCGGTTTGATTGTCTGATCATCCCCTTAAACAGTGTCAGCATATTAAGAAGGTCCCTGTATAATAGGTATTTACTATACTAAACGATAGATCATTAGATAAATAAATTCCAAAACAAAAATTAAATAAACGTTTATAATAATAAACGTATAAGTACCTACCTACTTTATCACGTCCAAATTATTTATTAACTTTATTTATATTAAATAATTAAGATTTAATAAATCCATTAATGAATAACATACTTAATGTACATTTGGCTTGAGTATACAAGTTATTGTAGTTGGTATTATAAAAAGAAATCAGTCATATTATAAAATCAAGGTTATACATAACGTAGAAACGTGTCTAAACTCAGTCGCCAAGTTTTAAAATAAACCTCTCTAAGTTCGAGTGTAACTAGTGCGTCTTGGGTTCCGTACTATTAACTATTAAAACTGTAATACAAATATCTCTGAGATAGTTAACTGTAACACAAAGTTATTCTTAACGATTGCTGAGATAGTCAACTGTAACACAAAGTTATTCTTAACGGTTGCTGAGATAGTCAACGGAAATACAATTGTTATGCATGGAAAATTAACACAGAACTTGAAAACTGAAATAGATAGGTAATTGAACAAAGGAATAAAAAAAAGACCTTCATAAAACGTAAAAATATAAATGTATATTTTCGACAATTTACGAAAGGAGTAAAGATCTGTTACAGTTTTTTTACAATAGATTTTCAGGTTTCGTCATCATCATCTTAAACGCTCTTGTCGGTGGAGTGTTCGACAATCTAGTTTCATTTCCGCTACTGTCTTGAGTTCTTGATACGTAGACTAGACATCAACCTTTTCCTTCACTTGAGCTATATAACTCTGTCTAGTTCTTTCGCTGCCTCTCTACACTCTATCCTCCCTTCAAATTTAGTTTAGAAACCCTTTAGAACCCCTTAGTCCTTTCGTATCTAATGTCCGATCATCTTTACTCCTTGCGGGGCTAGTACGCCAACCCGGCGTAATAATTATAGCGCTGCCACGCTTGCGCTCTCTTTCTATTTGCGCGCGAACGAATGAGATAAAAGACAAAATTTGACAGATGGATGTGTTAAATGTCGCTGTCTTTGGTTGGCGTACATTTATAAGACCTTGAAGATAGACGACTGAAGGCGGAAGTGGAACTAACACCTTGGGTCAGTTTTTACTACCTTTTTATACGGAATCCAAATACTACACGACCGTAACATTATATAAAATATGTTACGTTTATTCTATTCGCTAAAATCTAAGTCTATCGACGTCTTAAAATGACTTCTATGTTAATATATTTGAGTTTTTATTTGATTACAAATAGTGTATTGTTTTGCTGTGGTGAGTACTTAATATTGTCTTATAACACGACATACTTAATCGTTTACAAAACTACTTGTAATCAGTTTCCATTTTTAATAACTAAATTACATTTTGCATTACTTTATGGTTGAGTCACATCACAATTACATTTAAGATAAATTATGTGATTTTTGTACCTATAATAAAGTATAATAACCGACTATTATGAGATAACAATGTATTTAAACGCACGCGCAAGAAAAAACGTTGTGAGATTAATATCCGTTACAAGTTCATAATTTTATGTTACTAACCAACATGGAAATCAATGTTATTGTGGAACATTTGAGCAACATATTGAAATCAATGTTTTCCACGCATAACTTACTTTTTCGGGGGATATCTGTTGGAATCGGTCCTTTTTAGGGTTCCGTACCCGAAGGGTGAAAACGGGACCCAACATAAGCCTACGCTGTCAGTCTGTCCGTCCAGCATCCGTCCGAGCTTCAGTGGACTGTATCTGTGTCTGTACTGAACCGTAATAGGTAGCCTGTTGAAATTTACGCAAATTTATTATGTATCATTAGACGACAACGATGATTTTGTAGATTTGATGATAAAAAAAAGGGGGGTTACATGCAACAAATTTTTTATCTACCTTTTTTTTTCTTCTCGCTCGTAAAAACGGCATAAAATGCAAGCGTCTTTGGTGTGATTTATTATAGAGCAAATTCTACAGTATTACAACAAATTATAAAAACCGGCCAAGTGTGAGTTGGTCTCGGGCGTCGGTCCCGGAGAAAACAAAACTTTATTGTAAGTTAATATGTCGTGTAGTGGTGTGGTACGGAACCCTCGGTGCGCGAGTAACCCGAGTCGCACTTTTACAGCTTATTTTAACTATAGAGAGAAATATCTAGTTGCTTTTAATATAATTTTTTTATATAAATGTAACCTGTTTTTCATTTTTAGTAGGCTTTAGTAAAGATATTTCTTCCAGCATACCAGCAAAAGAGACAGTGAATTGAGTTGTAAATGTCTTAATTATTCCATAATACACCATAAAAAATAGGGGATTATTGAGAATTTATATTTTTCAGGTATATATCTACTATTATTTTAAACTATCACCTAAAGTGCAATTAATGCAACCTACTCCATACAAAAATCCGTAGATCCCCGACTAAAAATAAATGTTGGTGCAGTCAACCCTTAAATTTTGAAGTTAACGAAGTCACACCAAGTCAATATAGTTACACTTTCTTTGACCTTGTGACTTTACTCGAATCTACGTGATTAATCTCTTAAATCTTGTCTACACCACCGGGCTTCACGCAATTCTACATGATTTTTACCCGACTGCGCCAGAAGGAGGGTTATGTTTTTTTTTCGAGTGCATGTACTATGTAGGTATGTATGTATGTATATTTCTTTGGCACGCCCTACAGCCTAAACGGCCTAATGAATTTTAAGTATGAGGTGTCTTTAGATTTGTAAAAATTATGACAGCGACATAAGGCATATTACTTCAAGGTGGCGTCAGCGAATCAAAAAAGAGAGGGAATAAACCATTTTTTTTGTAAAAAATTACAATATGGATGGGTATCCAGTGAAAGCTAGTAAATATCAGATTCCAAATATACAGGGTGAAATTGATATTATTAGATCGGAGCAAATAAAACATCAGCTGTTCCATACTAATTTGCAGTGTCGACGCGAGAGTTCGCGACTCAAATGTATACAACAGCTGATTTTTTGCCTGCCATAGCAAAAGTTTTTCTATTCGATGGGTAGACTCTTAGTTTAAAAGGATGGTAGTGATATCAATTTCACCCTGTTTACATAAGGTCTAACAAAACTAGCTGAAACTATTTTAAGGGGATGATCAGACCATCAAACTGAACAACTTTCACTATGGAGCAAACACCGAGAAGAAATAAAAAAATCATCTGTCTCATACAAAACTGCAGTACCGGCTCGAAGCACCTCCTTAAGTATTATTAGGGAGCTTTGTCACAATCTGTATAACAACATTTTTTCTAGCAAAGTCTCTAATAATAATAGTTGTCACATATAAGTTTTTTCTCTGTGATTTTTTTAAGTTATCAAACAGTTGTTAATAAATAAATACAACAATTTTATCATTCCTACTGTATTTATCCACATTCAAGTATATTTCTTAAGTGAACTTAATGTAACTTGATTACTTGAGTGACGACAAATCATCTAAAGTAACAATTTAATTGAATACCTAAGCGTGTAACTCAGATTGTCGGAGGAGTTACAAACAAATGAAGATAATTATCTGATACCTATGAAAAGGTTTCCTTGTTACTAGAACTGCATTTAAGTTTAAATTGTACATAATTTGCTATATTTAACTAAAGTATCTATTCTAACTACTGGTTACAAAAGAATCTAATGTAACCTCTGCTGTTTGCAATCTGAAATGCACATGTCAATTCGAATAATTAAACTTAATAATGTAATACATACCTATTGAATCGTTATATAATTATGTATTAGTTGTGTGTTTGTTATTATAAGGAACGAGCGTTAACCCGCGAGTTCGTCCGCACAAATTATATACCAGATTTTAAGTCAGATCTATCTGCTATTCGCTATCAAACAAAAAAAGGTTCATCAAAATTATAATACTTAAGGGGGTGCCCCTTAAGTATTACTAGGGTGTTTTGTTACACCCTGTACAACCCCAGTTTTTTATTACAAACAAAATTTTAAGGGTGTATTCAGACAACGAAACTAAAAAACGTTCCCTGAGGAACATGGGTAGAAAAACGTTTTTTTAACACCCTGTAGAAAATCGATCGGCGGATGCGCACTTTACAACAAACAACACCGTACACGATAGAATTTGGCGTAATAATCTTACTCACTCTCTCCTTTTTGGTGTTCTATACAGGGTGAAATTGATATCATTAGCATTCTTTTAAACTAAGAGTCTACCCATCAAACTGAACAACTTTCACTATGGGAGCAAACCGATTGGAGCAACAACAAAAATCTGCTGTGGCATACATTAGCGTGGGGGAGGCTTATGTCCAGCAGTGGACGTCTATCGGCTGATATGATGATACATTAGAGTCGAGTAGGCATTGCAGTTTAGTATGGAAACGCTGATTATTTTTTGCTCCTATCGGTTTGCTCCCATAGTGAAAGTTGTTCAGTTTGATGGGTAGACTCTTAGTTTAAAACGATGCTAATGATATCAATTTCACCCTGTATAGACAAACGCGGAACGGTTTCGTGACCATTTGAAAGATCTATGGTTTATTCTAATAATCTTTATGCTAAATTTTATTATTTTCTATCCTCTCGTAATAAATACATGGGCAGTAGGTAAGTACGTAGCGTTAGGTAGTTAAACATACTAAAGTACCTATAAATATTCGAGATCAACGCGTCATAAAAAACAAAAAAAATTTTAAGTGACTGACCCAACTTCCAAAGCTATTCAAATTAGCATAACCAATCAAACAGGTAATTACAGGTTTATATGCTGTAGATATATAATAATATATCTATAATTTATAAAATTGAGAAGATCACTAAAACTGGAATCTTGACGCAGAGGTAGGAAGTAACCCAAAATCGAAAAAAAATAATTGTTGTATTCTGAATCGACATCGAGATCTCGTACCTAATGACGTCAATACCTTCATGAGCTAAAACTAAAACGCCATTGAGATTTAAAGATGCGAACTGTAACAAAATTATTGTTATTTATATTTCAAGTAAATAATAATAATATATATCTTGGACCCACATTATATGGTGTACACGCGAATAGTGTACCTACTGACAAGAAAAACTAGGCACCCTTCGAATGAAATAAAACCTCTAGAATTAAGATTCTGGTCGGTCGATAAAAAGGATTTTATCTACATGTAAAAACTGCATAAATATATTTTGTTGTACCTCGAAATTTTTTAAATGAAATACTGAAGTCTTACAAGATATCTTTCTTAGAGAAACAAATGGCCAAAATACTTAGAATAGAGATTAAAGTAACAATAAAAAATACTGAGTTTCAATCATGATCATCATCAGACCAACAATTTATCAAAATGTTCAGTATAAGTGCCCATAGTCCACCCAGGTGAACTTGTCAGGTTGACCACGGGTCTTTCTCAGTCTGCAACAGTCAAAAAATAGTAAAATAGTGACTGAGATACTTTCATAAAGAGCTAACAGTTGAATTTGAACAAGACAATACACGCCTCAATATTATAAAGCATTCGGTTTTCTCACGATGTTTTCCATCAATGAAAAGTTTGAGGTGAAAACAACACCATTGACTTTTCGGTGACAGTTTCGGTTCCAGTCAAGATCATACTCATGACAAATCATACAAGAGATCTTTTCATTCGGCTTTCTCACGATGTTTTCCGTAACCGAAAAGTTTATGGTGTTGCAAACAACACCACTGACTTTTCGGTCATCTCTTGTTTGATTGGTCATAAAAAAGTTTCTTAAAAAATCATTACTACGAGTAGGTCTGTATGATATCGGCTGGAACCGAACTCAGCGCTCCCTGTATCTGTACTAGTTTTAGTCACTAGGATACTTTGTTAGTTAATGACCTATTTTACACTCTTTCAGCGCAAACTATTACACCATGTAAAATGAATGATGACGCCTGCGTGACCCGATCAGCTAAAGCCGCTCTGCCTATAATTGTAGATGGCATCCCTTCTGCAGGAGTTGAGGCATTAGACCCTCTCTTCATAGAGATGGTTCTAGGAGACATTTCAATCCTGAAATACAACTTCACGGATTCTACCGTAACTGGTCTTAAGAAATGTGATATCAACAACGTTAAGTAAGTATAAATCCTAGCCGTTTAGCCGTGTGGTATATGACTTTCAATATTACCAATCCAGTCGGGTGTCGTAAGAGGCGACTAAATTCCTTCTGGCGTCTTACACATCTTTGATCCCCAAACTTCTGGCTGCCGGATATAGCCATTGCATCTGACCCCACCTCTGTTCATATCGGTCTCCAGTTTTATCAGACATATGACGGTAAGGAACCAAATCAATATTACAGTGGTAACCAGGAACGGATGGCAATAGAAAACTCATTAATTCGATGATATTCTGGGAGCTACGAATCTGCAATGGATCTTACCTACTGCATCCACTTCCCAAAACCTCTACCCGAAGGTTGTCTTGAAGAAATTGTTTTTTTCAAAAAGACCGCCTTGTTTTGTAACGTCTTTTTTTCTTTTTGTATCTACTCTCCATATACTGTATTTTTGGTGTAAAATCAATTATAATTAACTGATTAGATAAAAATTACCACAAAGACGTAGATAACGCAACAAAAAGAAGGCCTTTGCCCAGCAGTTGGTGGATATAGACCCCGATTTCTCATTAAATGCTGTGCAATTTGACGGTCTGATTACCCCGTAAAATAGTTACAAAGTACACACCCACCTCAAAAAGTAGCGTAATTGGACCAATGCTATCATCCCCGCAAGTAAGAAAGATGACCGTCCCACCATCTATCTCTGTTTCTGTTATTTTCTAGAGTCTAGTAGCTAAATGCTTTCCCCTCCCAAAGGTGACTAGTCTAGAGTCTAGAGATGTTTTGCCATCCAAGCATAAAATTCCACGAATGATCCATGAAGTGATAAGCATTTGACGCTCTGAATGCTCCAAAAGAAAACCAAGTTTCTACTCATCATCTGAACCACATTTATTGGATCAAAAACCAAAAAATGAAATTATTCGTCTTTCATATAAATTGCACCGAATCCGTTAATGCTTATTCGCAAAATGTACAATTTATTTGTTTTTCAGGCTGGACCTGGAGAAATCAAACTTGTACTTCGATCTGTCATGCCCGCTGGACATCAAAGGGCAATACACGATCTCTGGTCGACTAATCATTCTACCTGTGGAAGGAGATGGAAGCTACATGATCAATATTAGTAAGTTATTATAATAATAGAGAAATTTCTCTCTCCATGAGGAAGCGAGATATTACTTAAAAACTCGCACAACCACAAGAATATTTAAAATAAACAAGCTATAACAAAACAAAATAATTAAAATTAGCTTCAGAGGGCTGTATCTTATCAACGGAACCGTAATAGGTAGCCGGTTGACATTTTCGCAGAATATTTTATATCATTCGAAATTATCTAATTAATATATAAATAATATATATTATATTAATATTTCTATCGGATTTGATGACAAATAATATAAACACAGAAGGTAAAAAGCTAAGGGGTGTCTCCATACAAGAAACTAGTTTTTAAAACGTTTTTTCTTATCGCTCTATAATAAAAACTGCTCAATAACAACATGCAAGCGACAAACTTAGTGTGATTGTTCAAGTAGATACTGAATAATTTTACCTTACTATGAAGATAGGCTTGTTTCCAAGCAGTGACGATTATTAATGATAAATGGTTTCGTACCTAGCAATTTTTTACGAAAACTAAAAGCCATTTAGGACGGCGCGGTCATAATTTTTATAAACAGAAAAAATTAAGGCATTTTTTACAAAAACTTCAAAAGTAGAAATTACTAGTAAAATCATCCAAAAAGTAGAAGGAAACGACACGACAGCTATTTTCATCTAATATAATCACTGAGGTATTCTTTGGTCGTTACCGAACGTATTTTGCTTGGTTGAACTGATCGTGTGTGTGATTTCGTTTTCTTCCATTATCATAATATTGTACGATTATCGTGAATTTTCATTAAAATAAACACAATGAATGCGAAGAAGATTGAGTGGAAGAAAGATTATGAGTTTCACACACTTTATACAAAAGGTATCATAAGGAGAAATAACTTTCCCCCAACTTCTACAGGTTACAACCAATTAACTTTTTTGTTAGTTTCGTTTTTGTTTCGTTTCTACACTACACGTATTACTAAGTTTCATTAATGTACGGGACCTCTAAATTTGGGTCGCAAATTACATGGTTGTCCGCCAAACTTCTTTGATATTTTATTTCATATTTTACTTTTAGAAAAGACCCAAATAGGAGTCAACTGCGATGTCAAGAAAGTTCAAAGTAAGGATGGTATAGCCCATCTTAAGATCAACTCCTTCAAGTTAACAATCGAAGCGATGGACAATGTTAAATACACCTTCGAGAACTTGTTCAACGGAAGGAAAGATCTATGTAAGTTTGCATACCTACTCTAGATACATACCTAGTTTTTTAAAATTATATTCAGAAACTTTTTAATGGTACTTCATAACACAAGTTCTACCACAATTCCTATTATTTGAAACCAACCATAAATCCTTGCTCGCGTCGCTGAGTGAGTTATGGAGACAGCTATTCTCGGTGTTTTCCTGAGAGATCACATCAGAGATAAATACGTCATTGAACTAAAGTGATTGACATAGTTCAGAAAATGAGTAAGCTTAAGTGGCAATGGGCTGGTCACATCTGCCGTAGGACAACCGGGAGCCAGAATTCTAGAGCGGAGACCACGAACTGTGCAGTCAAAGTGCGGGATGGTAGCCCTGCGGCATGCTAGACCGACGCTGATGACATATAAATGGTAGCGGGGAGCGTCTGGATGAGGAAGGCCGAGGATATAGGAGTTCTGTGGCGCGCTTTGGGAGAGGCCTATGCTCAGCAGTAGACGATGGTAGGCTGATGATGATGAAATCCTAGTAGTAGTAACACTAGCAACGCGTCCACGTCGAATTTTATTTAATTTCTGTTGAGTAAAAACGGATTTCAATCCGATCCGTTCTCTTATGCAGGATGCATTATACCTAAGCATTTTTTAATGTTAGATGAATTTACTTTTATGTTATCAAAATTTAAATTGAAATAATGTATTTCAAACATGATGTCCATATTATAGTGTTAGTAGTATACATTTATCTTAAAGCTAGTGTTAGTAACAAAACATTTTATTTTACTTTAAAACCCGGCTTGGAGTTCGACCCAGTGATGCAAAAGCGGGGAGTCCCACCGGCCTCTAAACACGCACAGGAGAACGTTGGTGCTGGCTTGGAGACTACCCAACATGGAGGCGCATCGTTTTCTCATTATAGCGTAGAAATATTCCCGACGCACTACAGTGCCGCGCCAATCCCATCAGTATCCTGAATGCGTTGTGATACTGTAATATCGCTGTAAGCCAATTGCGTATACCGGGTCCAAAAGATGCACGTGTAGATAGACTGACTGACTGACTTCGTGCCAGCATATCACAATGCAATTATCCCTGAGATCAGGTCCCATCATGATCATCTCAGTCGACGGACGTCCACTGCTGGACATAGGCTTCCCCCAAGGATCGCCACAACGACTGGTCCTGCGCTGCTCTCATCCAACAGGTTCCCGCTTCTTTCACCAGGTCGTCGGTCCACCTTGTGGACCTATCCACGCTGCGCTTTCCGGTACGCGGTCGCCACTCGATAACTCTTTGGCCCCATTGGCCATCGGTTATGCGAGAAATGTCCAGTGCCACTTTAGTTTAGCAATTAACAATTCTTTGGGTTATTTCAGCTACTCTGGCTCTTCTGCGGATCACCGTTATTATTCTCCGTTATTATATTTTAGATTATTATTCACCGTTGTTCTTAAATATTCCAGCTGATACAGTGCACATGTTCGCAAATTCAAATTGGAAGGAAGTTGCCGACTTGCTCCAGGAGCCTTTCTTCATTGCCGCTTTCAAGAAGATTATTAGCAGCCTCAACAAATACTTCAAGTCTATTCCTTTGGATAACATGTTTATCAAATGAAAATATTAATCGATAAAAAAAACGTTGATTTTTGTGTACCCTGAAAATATTTTTAGCTTACAGTCTTTGTTTTTGATTTATTGCCAAAATAAAATTACGTGAAGATTTTTTGTTTCATTTTAAAAACATACAGGGTCCTTCTTAATATGCTGGTATCAGCATACAACGTATGTTGTTATTTGTTGGTCAGGTCCGCCACAAACATATGGAATTCCAAATCAGGATAACGATTTCGTATGGATTTCCCCTCTTCATAATTTCAAATCCTATACAAAATCACAATTCTGTATGTATGTGGCGGACCTAAACGAGCCCTTTAAATATTACTAGATTGTTTTTTTACATCTTGCTTGAAGAAAAAATTTTATAATATTCCATTACCTAGCTGTAGGTAGTACAATCCAGCCGTATTATGCCTTGTCTGCACTTGTATGAACCTTGTATGAACTGATTTATAATATCGTACGGCTACTTTTTCATTTAAAATCACAACGATAGACTCAAAGGTCAAAAATAATATTGTAAATAATAAAACATCTCGAGCACCTTCCTATTTAGTTTTACTCATCTATAACAAGGTTTTCATTGAGTTTATTTACTTTGAGAACAAAAAACGTATGCGGAATTCAGATGAACCTGCCTGCTGTGCCGAGAGTCGCGGGTTCGAATCCCGTAAGGGACTAATATTTGTATGGTGAATATTAATATTTGTACCCGAGTCATGGATGTTTGTACTGAGAATCTAGCAAAGCATATTATTATATTAAAAGGACTAAGGGATGTTATGGAAATGACAACAATCAGTTATGGTCATCACTTTCTATAATGACTATTTGTGATAACAATCTCCTTCTCAAGTGAAGTAGGTACCATCACCATTCACCGATGCACAAACATACACACAGAGGAACACACACGACACGTCACTAGCCCTGAAGGTCCTGCGTAAGAGTCCGTCACTGACCAAACCAAGCTCCGTCGTCGCCTACGACAAGGGATGTTTACATTCCAAGCGGGGGAGAGGAGAGGCGTGAGACGGGAACCTCGTCATCATTCTCCTTATTTATAATACATAATAACATAACATAAATATAGAATTTGTGTATTCATCACACAACATTCATATTTTTGTTGCTGGTCATAGATAGTCAATCATATAACTATCAATCGTAGAACAATCATCTATAAATAAATGTAATTTCATTGTGAAATAAAATAAATAAATTTCTGTAAATATTTGTGTACCTACTACTTAAATAGTCAACATAACACCACTATTCTTTAATTATTATAGAAATGTTAATGAATGTACTCAGGTAATTAAACGAACATGGGTCGAAAACCAAGAAAAAATTTTGGACCTTCCATACAAAAGAGCGGTTCTGCGGTTCAGCCGTTGAGAATTCTATGAGAAGTAAACCCTGCTGGTGGACTTCCGATGCCAGCGGCCGATGCGTGCGACTGACGCGCGCGGCAGATGTCTGTCGCATATCGGCCGCGGCCGCGCGTGGCCATGCTCTGTCGTCAAGTAGAGCAAGAAGGTTTGCCAGACATAATTATTACCGAGATTTCGTCGCAAGCCGACAAAAATTTGATTAATTTAGTCGTCGAGTACCCATTTTGGAACGATTTAAATCTGCCGGAATACAAAAATTCAAACGGGACAAATTTAGGCTAAATTTTTTAGCAAAAAAATGCATGTCACTAAGTCAGGCACAGCCGTTGATGAAGTATATGTTCATATTATTCTGCTTACTTAAAAACACATTTTTACTATATTATTTGTATTTTATTATCTGCTCATCTATGTTGTGTCAACGCCATCTATCAACCCACTTGGAACTACTTTTTATTTTAACGATTCATATGCAGGTTAAAAAGCCAAGGGGACGCCACGCAACCCTGTCTAATTACTCTTAAAAATGTATTTTATCAAAAATTCTGTAAAAAAATGTCATTCAAAAATTCCGTAGACAAAAACATGACCCTAAAAGAGACTGGGCATGAGTGGCCTATGAACCAATATAGATGGAAGTAGAAAGGCGCATCAAAATCGGCTCCGAGGATTTCGAGAAAATCATGTTTCATTTTACTATGAGATTTTTAATACTCTCAGCGTATTTTTAGTAAAGAGACTGCATTCACTTGACCACGGAGATGCTTAATCTCAGTGGTTTCGTCGCTAGCCGTCACACACGACATTCTAAACCAATGTCATGTCATCACAATCCATTGACAACCGTTTGTAAATCTATTCGCGTGAACGTAGAGAGTAGTATATTCCTTGGCGTGAACTTAGTTCGTACAAACGCGTGATCAAACATATTGAATTGGAATAGGTGTCCTAACTGAAATTTGCGCGATAGTTGCGTCCTACGTTGTTTTTTTTTCATTTCCATCTAAACCCGCACAAAAAATCATCCAAATATTTCCCGACAGCAAAAATTGAGCGTCACTATCGTCCATGGTTGTTAGTTTAGTATCGAACGTGCCACTGCCCTAGTTTACAAGTCCACGGCCGCTCGTTCGCTCGCGTCGGTCGTCAATTCGCGCGATGATAGGAATTGCCCAGTATTTGCCATCGCGCGAACACGCGATGGTCGCATCGCTTACTCGCGCGATGATCGCGCTTTCGCGTTCTATTAGGACGATGCCTCAGTCGCATCGGCAGCTTGCATTGTAAGCCCACCTTTACAATTTTTATGGTAAACAGCCCAACTAACAATTTGTCAACCATTTATAAGACTATTCGGTCCTATAAAAGTTATATTAGGGTAATTTTTGTTACTCTTCGTCGTGTACTGGTGTTTTATACGTCTGGTTATATAATAATGTCATATAGACGTTCTGTCGACGTATTTTAAAAGACAGTTATATATAGTGGTGTTCACGGCGACTTTTAGTCGTGTTAACGTAATTGTCGCATAAAGGTCGATTTTATGTAAATTTTGTCGTGTAATTTACATTTATAGTACTATTAACGGGGCGGGGGTCGTGTATGCGTCAGTGCGTCGTAATAGTAACCATTATGTAATAGCCGTGTAGCTGGCATGACTGTAACCTGTATACGTCTTTACTACCACAATACGACTGCTATATCACAAAAAATCATATAAGCGGTATTGCAAACCTTGTTTATAACTTCCACCATTTTGCGTTGTACCGTGTGTTTGAATGTTCTTTCATTGTTCGTAAAATGGATCCAAACAAGTGGAAAACGATTAAAGAAGTAGTGCATAAAAGGAAAGTAAAGAATACTTATCATGTACTTCAAGTACTATCTATCTTTCTTCCAAATAGTAGGGTGATGGCTAACCTAGTCACTGATTATAATATCAATTAAAATTACTTGAAACTTAAGAATTTCGGAAGCGCATTGAAAATGAGTTGTAAACATCCCTCACATTATTCAAGAAACTTAACTTCCCTAATAGACTGCCGCTTACCTACATGTTTCTATTCGAATAGTTTAATATTATTAGAAAAAAATTACAAATTAAAATGGCTGTCAGTTTTGTAAATTCGCTTTTATTTTTACTGCGGAGGAAATCGTTTCACATTTAAACGACGGCTTTCGTACGGTAAATTAGGTTATACGACGTTTAAGCGACGGCAACACGACCATAACGGTATATAAATGTCATATTGTGCACCCATACTCGGCGAAAAGTCGGATCGGCGACGTTTATATGCTGACTGTGCGACAAATAGGTCCTTATACGACTGTTACGCGTCACTTTTAGGGCGATAAGCCGTATTAAATGAACATTCTTACGGAACTTATACGACTATAATTTTATAACTTCCAGAACGTCTACTCGACCATGAAATTGTTATTTTGGAGGGTTGTATAAATCGAGACTGAATTCTGGGAAGAGACATGGCTATTATATCATCAGCCTGTATAAGTCCTACTGCAGGGCACATACACACCCTCAGGGAAGGTGTATGGGCGTTAGTCCACCACTCGCGTCCAACGCGAATTGTTAGACTTCACATACGCTATTAGAATTTCTTCTTCGGATAACGCATTTTTTCTCACTTTGTTTACTATGTACACAAGGCGACACATCAAGCTATACAAAACTAACATAAGCTGGTCGCCCGACGTTATTCCCTACTCGACCTACCCAGCCAGCTTATTTTGGTTTTTTATAGCTTGATGTGTCGCCGTGTGTACATAAAACGTTTGAGTCTAAAATAAACTGCGACAATTTCAAACACATTTACATTTTAACAATCAAGAAATATGCATGTAGTAGCAAAGTTTGTCGAACTCTATCAGTGTGAATATAAAATCTGTAAATACCTTCCATTTGTTGGTCTTTTAATTCTAATTTATGAGACCTACGTCATTACGGGTTAAGGAACTGCTCAAAAAATTATATTAAAATCGACTTTAATGACCTGGATGATTTTTACTTTTTTAATTTTTTTTTATCTTTATCGGCTCGAGTGATATGAATATTTTGTACACGAGTCATAGGTGTGTATCTAATATATATATAAGGTCTAACAAAATTAGCTGAAACTATTTTAAGGGGATGATCAGAACATCAAACTGAACAACTTTCTCTGTGGGACCAATATCGAAATCCACAAAAAAAATCTGCTCACAACATACAAAACTGCAAACATAATTCTACTCAAATGTATGGGACAGCAGATTTTTTTTTTCGCGATTTTGATATTGGTCCCTTAGAGAAAGTTGCTCAGTTTGATGGTCCGATCATCCCCTTAAAATAGTTTCAGCTAATTTTGTTAGACCTTATATAGGGTGTCAAATTAAATGTGTTACATATCAAAGGGGTGCTTCAGTTCAGATAATCAAACAGGATCATTTTTTTTTAATTAAACTTGTTGAATGTTTGAACGTGTTCTTACCGCGTTTTGGTATATTTGAGTCAATATTAAAGGCGGTAAGAACCCGTTAAATGTTTAATTCTAGATTGAATAATAAATGCGTAACTCTCAAAAACTGAACAACTTTTACTGTAGAGCATTGATATCTTATTTATTATGCTGTAGAGCTAACTTCGAAATAGCAAGAAAAAAATCAGCTGTTTTATAAAGTTTGGTCGCGTAGCCATTGACTTTTTTTATAGAACAGCTGATTTATTTTTCGCGATTTTGATGTTTGCCTCATAGTGAAAGTTGTTCAGTTTGGTAGTCTAAAGCACCCCCTTTGATTAATTCACGCCCTTAATTTGACACCCTGTATATCTACACTCATAAATACAAATCCAGGCTAGATTCTGGTACTTTATATGTATATGAACAGATAATTTGTGCGAAAATGTCCCAGATAACAAAAAATAATCTATACTTATCCTAGATGTGATTAGAGGTAAAATTAATTTCATTAACTTTTAAACAACGAACAGAAAGTAACTAAAAGGTTTATTCAACCTAATTATTCTGACGACAAACTTACAATGGCTCTGTCACCGCATTAGGGCTAGCATGCCAAAGTACACGATAAAGCGACAAAACGAGAAAATCGTCTCGCTCATTGACATGCGTGAAGTAACAAAGACAGAGAGGCACATCCCGATTTTTCTCGTTTTGTCTGGGGTGGCATGCTAGGCGTACAGTGTGTATATTGACCTAAAATAAAAGAAGATACTATATTAAATGTCCAAAATGATCTCGTGAAATGAATATAGTCGGGGAATCTACGGATTTTTGTATGAACTAGTAAAGAGTAGATATTTAATATTTCGTACTTAAGTATTCAAAAATTATAACCTCAAAACTAAATTATTTACTATTTTTTGTACAAATCAAATGTACCTTGTGATAATTAACTGTCTCTTTTGCTAGTATGCTGGAACAAATATCTTTAGAAATAAGCTTGGTTTTTGTACATTTATATAAGGTCTAACAAAATTAGGTGAAACTATTTTAAGGGATGATCAGACCATCAAACTGAACAACTTTCTCTATGGGACCGATAGTGAAATCGCGAAAAAAAAATCTGCAGTCCCATACATTTAGGTCGAGTAGGTTTGTATGGAACAGCTGATTTTTTTTTCGCGATTTCGATATTGGTCCCATAGAGAAAGTTGTTCAGTTTGATGGTCTGATCCCCTTAAAATAGTTTCAGCTAATTTTGTTAGACCTTATATAGATTTTAAGATATTTCTCAGGGTCAGGACCCTATATAACCACGAAATCTTGACAAAAGTGTTAGAAATTTACAGTAATATTAGTTCAAACACATTTTACTAAAGTGTCTTTAATGCAATCTCAAACCGTAATTTTCCTAGACTAATAGATACCGATTAGTTTTTGCTGGAAGCTTTTATGATTTATACAATAAAAATGATTTTTTATTATCTGCCAGATTAAATTATAAAATACGTATAAAATTAAAGATATTATATTTTAAACTTCTGATCATTCATCATTCGATCGATTAAATTTATTAGGATAGTTTTTTTGCTGCGTCGGAAAAGGTTGCGTCTCTTTTTTCTAAATCCTTGAATATTTTAATGTTAGGAACCGGATTAGCATCATGTTTGCTAGCATTTGTCTATCCGCAGCAAAAACCATTTGTGTTAATATAAACAACATATTGACTATCTTGTAAAACGGGTTTTAATAAGTGCTTTAAAAATAAATAGGTAAGCATAGGCTGTTCTTATAAAAATTGATCTAGCAAGGATGTTTTGCAGATTGAGAAAACGTAGCAAGTCGGTCAGTTGTGTTTACGGAATATTTATTGTAGAATTTATTTCAAAATGATAAACAGACAGTTTTCTTTATTGTTTTGCTTTACTATTATTTGTTTGACAAACGCCGAACCAGGTAATTAAACAATTTTGTTATCTTTTTTTTATTAATAATTTACATATCGTACCGAGTCGGTTTTAATAATTGTAGAAAAATTTTATATATTTTTTTTGTTTATTTATGAAACTTCGTACAAGAGAATTCAAACCTCTCTGGTTCATGTTTTTCTCTCTTTGATAAATAATTGTTGTTTTAGTACTCTTTTATGTATGATATGTATTTGTAGGTATGAATATGTATTCGTAATAGGTATCTATATTATATATATATTTTTATACTACAGTATGTTTGTATTTGTATAACATTATTATCTATACTGTGTTATTATGATCTACACCGCCTACCAATCTTCTTTGACTATTTCCTCTACCCTAAGGTTGTCTGGAAGAAATCGCTTCTTAGCGATAAGACCGCTTGTTTTTGTGCCTTTTTTATTTCCTGATTGTTTGCTCTCTGTATACTGTGTTTTTTTGGTGTCAAATAAAGTATAATTGATTGATTGATTGAGAATTAGATAATGAAAGATGTGTTTTTGAAGCAGTTTGTCCCACAAAGCAGAGATCAGATACTATGTAGGAAACCATAAAAATAAACATTATTTTCCCTTTAATTTAAACGAAGTAAGTTTTTGGAAAAAGACTAGTTTTCGTTAAAAGCCTACCGAACATAAAACATAATAATCAGTAATGTTTGGATAAATTGAAACCCAATCAGGACTACATTGTGACATTATTGTTTTTTGAAAATATTGTTTATTTATTTATTTTATTTTATTTAACACTTTATTGTACACATAACATTACAGAAAAAACAATTAAAGTAGACATGTACAAAGGGCGAGCTTATCTCTAAAGAGATCTCTTCTAGCAAACCCGCAACAGAGACAAAATGTGTACAGCACAAATGATAAAAACTAGATACTTGTAGTTAAATGGAAGTTAATTATATATATATATATATAAATATAATATAAATAAACATAATTATAAATAAACAAATAGATACAAGAAACATACATAAACTATGGCTTATTTTAGAGAGTGATAGTGTTCATTCACTTGCTTTTTGAAGGACGCAAATGATTGACAATCACGAATATCGGCGGGGAGTGAATTCCACAACCGGGCAGCATGGATAGTGAAAGAGTAGGAGTAGAAGTCGGTGGAGTGGGTCTGGATTCTTAGTTGGGTACGGATATGAGATCGACAAGGTTTGTCAGGAGGGCGGGAGAAGGAGAAACGATCACGGAGATAGCTAGGGGCGGAAGGATTGTGAAGGATTTTGTAGATGAGACAGAGGATATGGACATCACGACGCTTGCGAATAGGGAGCCACTTTAACTGCGCCCTGTACTCGGACACGTGGTCATACTTCCGTATGCCAAAAATGAAGCGTATGGCTAGGTTTTGGAGTCGTTCCAGTTTGTTGATCAACTCCTCAGTGGCATCGAGATAATTGTTAAAAATACGATTTGGGGCAGCACAATAGGCTCGGTGCAGCTTTAAATCCCAAGCGTAAAGTGGTTTTTATCGATGCTTTTTTTATGTGAAAAATATTATCTCTATTTTCGAAATTTATTAAGTAATCTGTGCAGAAAAAAGAGGATTTTGTCTGTGTATGTGTGTCAAATACTTAGGTAAGATTTAGCACGGAGACAAATCGTGTAAGGGAACCGCTTTCGAAAACTCAAAGGGATGAAAGTACCCATCAATATGAACAACTTTTACTATGGGACAAACTAGGAGATCTCAATAAAAAAATCTGCTCCTCCATAAATTTTGCGCGGTAAGAATTTGATGTTAAGGTTGTCTGGAAGAAATTAAGATTGTCTTCTAAGAAATTAAGGTTGTCTGAAAGAAATCGCTTTTTAGCGATAAGACCGCCTGTTTTTGTGCCTTTTGTATATCCTGATTATTTGCTCTCTGTATACTATGTTTTTTAGGTGTCAAATAAAGTATAATTTTTTTTCTCGCTTTCGATGTTGGTCCCATAGTAAAAGTTGTTCAGTTTGATGGTCTCAACAATCCCCTTAAAAGTTTTAAATGTTTATTTTTACTTTTGTAACACCCTGTACAAAACTAATGCTTACAAATTTTAAATCAATCAATCAATAAATTTTTCTTTATTTCTCAAACAGATATGACAGAAAATTTATAATTATTTTTATTATTTGATAGATAGATTGGTCTTTAATTTATAGAATTAAATTACATACCGACATACATTTTAAACTAACTACCATAATCCCTTTCGGGGTGGACGTTTAATGGCACTCCTCATCATCGTAAGCGACTGAATAATTTGTTAGCTGAATATACAGGGTCTTTCTTAATATGCTGGCACTTTTTAAGGGGATGATCCGACCATGAAACTGAACAACTTTCTATATGGGGCCAACATCAAAATTGCGAGAAAAAAATCAGCTGTCCCATCCATTTGGCTCGAGTAGGTTTGCAGTTTTGTATGGGCGAGCATTTTTAGCTATTTCGATGTTGATGCCATAGAGAAAGTTGTTCAGTTTGATGGTCTGATCATCCCCTTAGAGTGTATTAGGAAGTATTATTCTTAAAAATGCAACGAAAAATAATTTTGGCCAAATATTTAATATTCGGCGGCGCTCTGAGCTAAATACTGAATATTAGGCCGCCGAATATTCGGCTGGAGATCCAGTCCATTTCACGCGAACAGTTTACGGAGATCGAGACAAAAATTATTTTTTAATACAGTTGCTCAAAAAGTGGCGTATTGCAGGGACGTATAGCGTTCGGGATGTGGGCTATTACATACTCGTGCTTTTTTTTACCTTTCCCGAACTCGTGCGTTCTCTTTCCCAACTGACAAAATAATGTCTATTAAAAAGAAAAACCAACCATGAAGTTTTTACTAAAAAAATTCATAGAAGTTTTTATGATTCATGCAAATACGTATATTTCTAAAAAGAAGCTACTAATTTGTTTCAATATCAGATTTAATGATTTGATTGAATGAGTTTGGTTAGGTTTCATTTCATTTCATCTCATTAAATTTCATTTTCATTTCATATCAATAAAAAACTTCTACTGAAGACTTGGCTGTATGGGCATTTGCCTACCAGAATGGGTGAAGAAAAAAAAACTCTGCTTATATTCTACGGTTGGCGCCATTTTTCAGAAATTTTTTGACAAATATACATGAACAATCATACGAAATTAATAATAGTTTGTCTCTAACAGTAAATATGCAACCTAAAACTTCCCCAGTTAGTATAAAAAACTGTACCAATTTCAATGTATATGTGAATTATAACTTTTATAAGAAATAAATGTTAGGTTAGTTGAGTTTATTGTGTTTTTATTAAATTGCTTAATTTTTTCGCAACTGTATTAAAAATAGTCGTTCAGTACACGTGCGGAACCGTCATTGCAACTTGTTCCGACTGTCAACCCTCGCCTTCGGCTGCGCCTCGGCTCGGGTAGACATTTGTCGGAACTCTTTGCAATGACAGCCTTTCCACACTTGTAATGAAATATGTATAGATGCCTTGAAAAGTAGTGACGATGATGATTTTTCGTCACCTAGTAAGAAAAGAAACACCGATGCCAATTGTACAACAATTGAAATACACGAAAGATTCTGGAACTGTTTTATGAAGTCGCTGCCGAGAGAAGAACGATCACTTCCCATACATTCGTTTACCTGTCTATTTTTTAATTAGTTGATGTCGTATAATACTCAAAGGTTGAAGTATACAGTTAATATTGATATAGGAAACTATAGGTTGATTCCATTTATATCGGTAATAATTTATTTTAATTTGATAACGAGGAATAAAAGTTATACACGTTAATCGTTGTTAAATTATTTGACAGGTAAAAATTGGACATCCTTCTTTGCCAACAGCTAGAATAGACAAAATTGCGATTGCATACTTATAAGAATATAGTACCTATTACAAATTAATATTGAAGTTTTTCAACATTAAATAGCTATTAAATGAGAGGATCGCAAGCTTACTTAATTTCCACACTATTTTGGATAAGAAACGATGCTTTAGATTAAGACACCTTTTTCAGTTCAGTGGACAGTGATGAATATTAAATATTTCTTAATAAACAATGCCTAAATTAAAAAGTGCTACTCCAGTATACTACAAAAGCCTTAATGCTATTTTTATTTTTGTTGCCCCGATCGGTTTGCTCCCATAGTAAAAGTTGTTCAGTTCGATGGGTAATCTCTTCGTTTAGGATGCTAATGATATCAATTTCACCCTGTATAAGCATAAAAAATAATAATCAATTTTTTTATAAATTGAAAACCAACAATGACTACAATATTCTCGCTTTTTGGAAATTGTACAGGGTGTTTGGTTAAACAGTTGCATTACTTTAAGGGGTGACTGTACCCATAATACTGAACAACTTTCCCTAAGACATCTTTAGTAAATTCGCAAAAAAAATCCTTTTCATACAAACGTTAGATCAGCTAATTGCCTCTATTTTTAATTTCCGTTTCTTTGGTAATGTTGTTCAATATCATGGGCACAATCACCCATTAAAGTAGTGCAACTATTTACCCAAATACCTTGTTTAGAAATAAATAAAAAACGATTGAGGGCAGCACTATAGGCTTGGTATACTCGTAATAAAAAAAACAAATATATTATTTACTTGAATTCAAGACCGTTGATCACACGTTGTTTCAACGTGACTATATTTGACGTCATCATGATTGCCTATCGTTTTGCGTAGGTAACCCGTTTTTTAATACCAATTATAATGTTAATAAACTAGAGATGCCCTGTGTTGCCCATTTATCATTGTTCTTTCTGATCCGTTGATTTAAAAACAAAATTTTCCATACGGAATTTGATTATGATAAAGTTTGTCGAAAACATATCTATATATGAAAGGAAAAGTTTTTTTTTTTCGAATTGACCAATACAGCATTACTCAGGGAGCATCGACTGCTTATTACTGCGGATTATGGGGGGACCACACCAGTGACGGCGAAGCGCCCTGGTAGGTCTACCGAACCAATGAATAACTTAAGCAACTTGCCCAAGGGGCACCCCTAAGGGGTACGGACCTCGGCAATGGGCGTTGCTGGGACTACGCGGACTACGATTGGGTAGTGGGGATCGGTGAGAACAGGCCAGCGATGTGCCAGTGGCGTCTGTAGGCGCCAGAAGGAAAAGGAGTGGGCAGAGATCGTGACTGACCCCCCCGGGGAAGGAAAAGTATCATTCACCTGTAAACCACATACTCTACCCATCAATAGTCAAAGTTGTTCAGTTTGATGGGTAGAGTAACTGGTTTAAAGGTAATGATAAATAATGATACTTTTCCTTACATCCTAATGCTTCCTTACACGCCAATCCGTATGGGGCAAGCGAGGTAGATTGAGAGGCTTTTTACCGTTCAGTGGCACATTAATCACTATCTTAAGAGGCATTTTGCAGTTCAGTAGCAGCAGCCCTCATCACAATATACGGTAGTAATTATAGTACTGGGACGATATTATAGATTTCTCAATAATAAACTATAGGTTTTAAACGTTCCACTTTTAAGAATATCGAAATCACGTAGTTCAGTAGGTAAAAAATGTTTTACAATACAATCTATAATGTTACCTCTGCTATGTCCCTATATTTTGGTATTTGCTTTAATTAATTACTATAAGAACTAGGGACCTTCCAGATTTGCGTCTGTGCCACTTCGACCATCGCTGATCTTTTGTGTCCAATCACCGATCACCCAATAATAATAGGGACCTTCGAAAATGACCAATTTAACCGCCCGTTTTCAGACATCCAGCAAACAAATTTGCCGAATATAAACAAAAAAAAGCAAAACATATGTACAGCTAAAATCTTTTTCATATTTTTTTTGAAAGAATTATTAAAATTCGTTTAGTTCTGGAGGAGGAAACAGGGAAATACGAAATGCAGATTTCGACAATTTTATGTCGACAAAATCGGTCCGAGCTACAGTTGTCTCTTACAAACTCTAGTCGGCGCGGCGGGCGGATCGAACAAATACACTTGAAAAAGACACCTAAGTATTCTACAAATTACAATTATAGCCCGCGTATCCTCTTAACGAGCGACCGCTATAAAAAGTTTTTTTTTTTCCTAGGAATCATAATTAAATACTACCTATGTTATAAAATTTCTTCCTAAGTTCTTTTGAGATTTGAGCGACGAGGTTAAGAAGATGTGGAACTTTTTGTCGTACGGAAGCGAAGGTTTATGACGGAAGCCACTGCTGTTAAAACAAGATTAAAACAGGTCCGCGATACACGTTTTTTGGCCTTCAGTATGAAGTCGTGAATCAGTATAGAGATCACATTTAAATTATACTCCTAGGATACAAACATACACATTAAAATCACGATCATGTCGACTATTATTCCCTTTCGGGGTGTTTAGACACTTTGCTTCTACAACGCTGTGGTAGCTAGGCTGTAGTATAGGATAGGTTCCATACAAATCTGCATAAAAAGTCAATGACCCCGACTTGTTTGACACAAGTTTTAAACATAGGCAGGTAAAATATATGTGATTTCGGATGTTATTTTTGTCCTTTTATTCATTTTGCGATATAAACTCTTTATTAAAACCAGATTACACGACACTTACTTGTTTGTTATCAAAGGAGAATATGGTAGAGAGAACAATGATCTACTAATACAGGGTGATAACCTTAATGTTTTACATACTTTAAGGGGTCTTCAGACCACCAAACTGAACAACTTTGACTCTGGAACCAACATCAAAATCGTGGAAAAAAAAGTTTAGTTTATTTGTAAGTTTACACCTTGTATAGTAGCCTCACCTTCCATGCAGGGGACAGCGGTTCATTCCCAGCATGGATCAAACTCGTACTGATCAGTTTTTAGAAATTTGTGTTTATACTCGTTATTTTTAGGGTTCCGTAGTCAAACAAGGAACCCTTACTAATTCGTCCATTCGGTCTGTCTGTTTGTCTGTATCCTCGACTACTTCATCATTTTGAACCCATTGAATCGAAATTTTCCATGAAGCATAATAACTGTAACCCAAAAACAGAACAATGGTAAATCAGAAAACACACATTTTTTTCAACCCATACAACGAAAATGGTGTTGGAAAAAATAATGTTTTTCTACTCAAGCGAGTGAACCTGTAAATTAAATATTAATCGAAAGATGGCGCTGAATAAAATTAAATCGCTCTATTGATTGCTTTCTCTCACTCAGGCTTTCTTTGACTCAGGATAAGCTTTTCATAATAATGACTACCGTAACCCGTATCATAGGCGAGTCCGACCTCGTGTCCGACTTTGTTGAAAGAAAACATCATGACTTGATTAGGATATTTAACCACATCTTGTAGATCATAATTCATAACACTAAACAATGTCTTCACCTTGGATAAGTTATATGTCAAGCGTCAAGATAGACAGTCAACGCTACGAAAGCGTAAAAAAAATTGCAACCAGTACTGGCCTCTAAACCCTATCCATATACACGCACAAAGACATAATTTGTATGACGCCTCACACACAACAACCTCAGAAAGTTGGCCCCTTTTGTTTTATCTGGTAGAAGCATGAGGCTCCTTCTAGACACATATAGGTACTTTTTCTAAGGACATTACCAATGTTAATAAAAAAAATCTTTCCATTTCCACAGTATCTTTCATCACAAAATGTAAGGCAGACGACTCAAAATGCATCAAAGAATCTACAAAGGCTGCGCTGCCATTCTTCAGTGATGGTATTCCAGAGTTGGGAATCGACCCTATCGACCCTTTCGTAGTATCCAAAGCAGATGCAAGTTCTAATAATTTAAAGCTTATACTTACTGATTTCACTGTGAAAGGAATTAAAGGATGCACTGTTAAGAAAATGCAGTAAGTATTCGTAAATACATTTTATTGAGGATCATCTAAACTATTATAAAACTGTAGCAGAAAGTTTGTCTGTACATTGAAGATACTAACAAAAAAAAAGTTACGATATGGTTTTTAGGTGTCCCTGATTCCATTTCACCAATTTTTGGATTTTTTGTCTGTCTGTTTGTTTGTGTGTTTGTTTGGGTGCTTGTTTGTGTGTTTGTTTGTTTGAACGAGTATCACGCAAAAACTACTGAACCGATTTTGATGAAACTTTTTTTGTTTGATAGCTTATGATCTGACTTAAAATCTGGTATATTATTTGTGCGGATGAAGTCGCGGATTAACGCTCGTAATCAAATAAAATTATTCTTTTCACTTTGATCTTTTGGGAAATTTGTTTAACATCAGTAGTACAATTTACCCATTTTAGTAATGCAGCTGTCTACCCTAACACCCTGTACACTAAACTGGACTAAATTCTGGTAATTTAAATCAGATAATTTGTGTAACAATGACCAAGATATTTATTTATATTTATTCAATAACATACAATGAGGGATTTTCCAAAAGCAAAAAAAAATACAAAAGTTAGTTCCTAATTTCTCGATAGATGGCGTTGAGCAGAGTCCAATAGGTATGAATTATATTCATCATCATCATATCAGCCGACAGACGTCCACTGCTGGACATAAGCCTCCCCCAAAATGGGGGGATTTGCCATAATCGCCACGCTTGGAAGGCGGGTTGGCGATCGCAGTTGGATTGAATGTGTGTACTCAGAGGATGCTGCTGCCCATCCTCCGGTAGATCCCTTAGTCGCCTTTTACGACACCCACGGGAGGAAATGGAATGGTGCTATTCTTAGCCGACACCACACGGCTGAATTATATTAATTAATATTAATTGTAAAAATACACAGTACAAACCCTTTCTTATTGTTGTTGATTTATTATTTAGCAATCTCGGTGTTATTGTCCGTCAACAACGAATTGAGTAACGGACGTGGCTGTATGGGCTACGTATCCGTTTTGAATATACGAACAATAAACGAGAAACAATAACAAACTACAAAAATCTAACAGAAACAGAAATAAAAATAAACCGGAAATATTTAAATCGTACGTCAGATTCCATGAAAGAAAAGCAAAGCCATAGACGAAAAATTTTGCTCTTTATTAGCAAAGCAATTTCAATATTCTTTATATTGAAAAGTGAAGTGACCAAATTTAAGTATTTTTCGTAAATTCAAAATGGATACGAAGCCGATACAGCCAAGTCTGATACTTTATTCGTTTTTGACAGACAATAAATAAATAATAAATAACGCTCACAGGCACATACTTTGTAATGATCCCAAGGAAGCCTTAGGCTTTTTGTTATGGGAACCATTCAACAACGGCACAAACATATAACATCCATGACCGAACCGGGACTCGCACCCAGGACCCTGGTTTGACAGTCCGGCGTGGCAAGCGTTACACCAACCGGGTCGTCAATAACACCCAGATTGGTAATAGCTTGTACTGTCTATTTTTATTATTAATATCAATTAATGTATTTGCTCATACCTATTGGACCCCTTTCTGGTCAACGCCATCTATTGAGAAATTAGGAACTACCTTTTTTTTTCTTCTGGAAAATCCCTCATTCACAGACAAAGTATACAAATAGTAAGTGTACAAGGACGTATGTCAGCAACGAAAAGAATTTTGTTCGTAGTACTTAAAGTGTAAACAAGTTTTTGTTGCTGACTATACGAGTATTTACTAGATTGAGCAAATCAAGTGCAAGTGCAATGATCAAGGTGAACAACATAATAATAATTGGTAAATTTTTATTTATCTTGTTATTAGATACACAATATTAATATCGGCATTATTGATTGAGAATCTTACATAAATACCTGCTTCCGTGTTATTAACATATCAATATAATTATAACGTCTTCCTCCCCGAATCAAATTCCAAATAGCTTGGAAATAACAATAATAATGTATATTCTGCATACGCTGAAGAAGAAATTCTGATACGTATGTACCAATCGGCATTGGGCACGCGTGGTGGACTAATGCCCATACACCCTTCCTGTGGGTAGGCCCTGCTCTTATATAAGGTCTAACAAAATTAGCTGAAACTATTTTAAGAGGAGTATCAGACCATCAAACTGAATAACTTTCAGACTCAGCCAATATCGAAATCGCGAAAAAAAATCAGCTGTCCCATACAAAACTGCAAACATAACATGACTCAAATATATGAGACAGCTGATTTTTTTTCTCGCGAATTCGATATTTGTCCCATAGAGAAAGTTGTTCAGTTTGATGGTCTGATCATCCCCTTAAAATTATTTCAGCTAATTTTGTCGGACCTTATATAGGCTGACAACGACGATGATGATGACACACCAACTTACTTCGAAATCCCGTTTACGTTTTTTCATGTTTAAGTACGGTGTTTTTGTAAATGAAAAATGTCTTACAGACGTGACGTTGAGAAGAGCAAATTGTTCGTCAAGTTGCTTTGCAACATCAACCTAGATGGAGACTATGAAATGAATGGACGTCTTCTCATTTTACCCATGGAAGGCAAAGGGAAAATAAAAGTTATTCTGAGTAAGTTTTATTCACAAGTCTTGAATTAATTTCCATGTATCTCGAATAATTTAGTATGGCATTACTGTTTTTTTTTTATTACTGATGCTCTTGACCTCAATCCAGTCCTTAAGACAAAGATGGGCTCGAAGATATAGCGAGCTTACCCAGAAGAAGCCTATTCACTCGTACTTTAAAGGAATTCGGGTTGTACGCGATCGGAAATACTGACGCAGCGCAGGCTGGGCATGGCTGGAGTATGAGAGACGCCGCCCTTCACCATTCATTTGACGCATGAATTTTACCTACATAAACAGGCAACCATCTATAAAAGAACTACACCTTAAACCAAGCCAAACAGTCAGTGGCAAAAAATATAGTCCATGGGCATGATTTTGTGTTAATTTTAGACGTCTCTTTTAAATAGAACAAACCTGATTCTTCCACATGTCTAAAGTACCATATTTTGAAGTTTCTTTTCTTCATATCTTCTTTTCTTCCTAAAATCTATTCTATTCTATCTATTCTAATTTTAAACGTAAAATAAGTGCTCATTGAAAATAAATATTTTTTTATTTTTGTATTCTTTTCTTCTTTGTATCGTTTCTTCGATATATCATTTTCCGGTCAAATTCACTGTTTCTAATTCTCTCATTGAAAAATGCGCAACATTAAAACCTTTATTACTGAAAGTCCATCCAATGCGGGATATAAGTACCTAATCTTTCTTCCTGTTACGCTATCCTTTCTCGGTCCTGTCTAAATCGCATCCAGGAAAATCAGTTCCAATATTACCAACCCAATAGACTGATTAGCAGCATACTCATCTCTTGCCTGATTTGTACCGCCATTATTAAAATGACTCCTAAAGAAGACACGAGTAACAACAATAAACACAACAACATTTATCAATTTCAGGAAAAATCCAATTGAATGCCGAAGTTGATCTGACTGAAACTGTAAAGGACGACAAGAAGTATTGGAACATCAAGAGTTGGAAGCACTCCTATGAACTAAAAGACAAGGCCGATGTCGTCTTCGAGAACCTTTTCAATGGAAATGAGATTTTAGGTTTGTAATACTTCTTCATCCTCATTAATAACAGAGAGTTCACTGGCAGGAGGATAGGCGATTCAATGTGACATGCAGATAAGTAGTACCTATTGTATATTCTTTGGTGAGACCAGTTTCTGTACTTTCTGACTGATTCGGCTGCGTCCACCTCAGCATCACTGTCCGTTTAGAGACTCTCCCAAAGTTAATAGAGGAAGCAGATACGTATGCATAGAAGACCTACTGATCAATTGGCTTACCAATCAGCTTACTTAGTTGCTCAGCTCTAGTGGTCAGACAGCCTTATGGACCACAGTAATAAGCAATGATTTCTCCCAAAAACTACATCAGCAAACAAGCCAAATTCTGTATTCTCAGGTATATAATAGGTATATCTCTTTTTACATGAAAAATTCAGTTTTATGAATACACGACTATCCCATATTCGGAGCTATCGCAGCTCTGTAGATACTCTCTACTCTACTACTCTGTAACTTTCCCCCGTCAGGCTTTGAATGACACAATTTTTCGCGCTGTCGTCCATTGCATTTTGGAGCCATCTGGTTAAAGCCGCTACGACGATATAACTGATGACATTGATCCTTGGGAAACCGATGCCAACCGTTTTATACCGGAGATTGAACCACGTTCCTGCGTAAATGTGGTGAACCTCGCTCGGGCATAGCCATTTTTTTAATTAAGAACATGGTTCTTGCTGCATATTTGATTTGTAAAATAGCACCTCTATGCATTTATAGGAAGTAAGTTTTGTTGTTGTTTTAAGTTTATCTTTATTTAACTTGATCTTACCGATTTGCAGGTCGTGCTGCCCGTGAATTGGTGGCCAATAGTGGCAACGACATCGTATTAGAAGTTGGACCCCCGGTAGTGAAGACAGTTTTAGCCCATATGATCAAGACAGTCCAAAAATTCTTCCAGCGTGTTCCTCTCGATGACCTTATTCTAGATTAAAGTTCCTATTTTATTATAATAACTAGGTGATTGTTGTTGGTGATTAAAGTATTAGTGATTTTATTAATCAATTTTTTTTTGACTTTAACATATAATATACCTAATATTTATTTCACTTTCGGTACTACAGTGAAACGTGGATGCATGCATGCATGCATCCATTTATTTTACATTATGGCGGATTTGATTGATTGATGGCAGGTGAATTAAAACAGGGGTCACCATATTATACAGGGTGTCAGATTAAACAGTTGCATTACTGTGGGGGAGGCTTATGTCCAGCAGTGGACGTCTGTCGGCTGATATGATGATTACTGTAAGGGGTGATTGTATCCATGATAATATCATCATATTATGATACGATACACAGGGTGTAAGTGACAGCCTAGCAAATACTGAAACGGTGAACTCAGACCATTAAACTGAACAACTTTCAATATGGAGCCTACCTCAGGAAAAGCAAAAAAAAATCAGCTGTCCTATACAAAACTGCTGTACCTATCTGACTGAAATGTATGGGACAGCTGATTTTTTTTCGCGTACAACTTTTCCTAAGAAAACAAAGGGAAAAAAGCAAAAAAGTTATGGACTTTCCATATAAAAGGCAATCGTCGTTTGTTCGTTCATTCAAATCAAACGTTTGTATGAAAAGTATAATTTCACTTTTGTTCCATTGGGAAAATTGTTCTCAGTCCAATCTTCCATTAAAATAATGCAACTGTTCACCCTAACACCATGTATAATAGTTATCAACCAGAACAATTTTTACTAAGTATAGCAGTTAGCAGCAAACATTAAAATTGCGAAGAAAAGATCCTATCAAAACCACTTGTAAAAAATGTTGGCCTAGACTCACTTTAAATAAAAAAATATTAAATCGATATCGAATAATATTAAATTGAGTTGAGTAGTTTCGGAGATTACCTTCTACATCCAAACTTATAAACTTTATCAAATTAAAGATTGAAATATTTGTCTCAGGCGGGACTTGAACCCGCACTCTTCCAAACCACCCACACATCATCCCACCACGCCATGATGGCGCTCACGTCTCCTTAAGACGAATCAGATTAAAAATTTCGTTCGCTGGGTAGTGAGCTCGGTGGCGGAATTGGATAACGCAGTTCCCCGGTTTGGAAGAGTGCGGGTTCAAGTCCCGCCCGAGACAAATTTTTCAATCTTTAATTTGATTCGAAATAGCACAACATGGCTGTAACATGTTTAAAAATCAATAATATTAGAAATTACAAACTTTACTTCTTTATAATATTACTAATACTAATATACTAATAATACTATTGAAGATTTATAAGAAGTAGTCGACAGGGAAATTAAAATCGCGAATAAATATCCTGTTGGTCCTTCCATTATAATACCTACAGGGAAGGGTTTTTCCGAGGATGATCAGACCATCAAATTAAAAATATTTGTTTATGGGGATGAGGACGATACGTCTGTCTACACCTACATCTATTATAAAACTTTTGACCCACACTTCCAGGGGAACCCTAGATTCAGACAATGAAACTAAACAAATTTACCAAAATAACACGGGTCGAAAAACGAGAAAATTGTATGGTGTATTACATAATTGCATAGTGCGGATCAGCCGATCGATTTAATATGGGAGGTCAAAAAAAAATCACATTTTTTGACCCATGACCCTTACCTTATGGAAAGTGTTGAAATTTTGTCATTATGGTGTATATCCTGTAATCGCGTTTTAGAAAACGGCTCTAACGATTTGGATGAAATTTTCAGAGGGGTTTATTTATCAATCTAAATTTGTTCCATCTGTGGAAAAACTCGTTCTCAGCGAGCAGAGCTAACTCGCCCAAGTCATCATCATCTCAGCCGATGGACGTCTACTGCTGGACATAGGCCTCCCCCAAAGATCGCCATAACGACCGGTCGTGCACTGCCTTTATCCAACGGGTTCCCGCCGCCTTCACCAGGTCGTCGGTCCACCTTGTGGGGGCCTACACACGCTGCGCTTCCCGGTACGCTGTCCACGTATGCGGGCCGAAGAGTTCTCAGGTCACCCAGGTACTACTTTATTATTTTAAAAGCTACTACGGAAACAAATAAATTCGATAATTCTTCTGACAAGGTGAACTTTGGTTGTTTATTTTAATGTCATTGCACTAAGGTCAAGGCAATATTTATTTAAATTAGGCCCAAACGATTCAATGTCACATGTTTCGGAGTCAGCCGGGTTCCTGTACGTGGTTGGTTCTAAATATTTATAAATTCACGTCGCAATAAATTTTTAACCGATTTCAAAAAATGAAGAGGTAAATGGTCACATTTTGAGACTTAAAAAATTGTACACACGGCGACACATCTAGGTATACAAAACCAACATAAGCTGGCCGCACGATGCTATACGTTTCTCGACTTACGCGCGGTCAGCTTATGTTGGTTTTGTATAGCTTGATGTGTCGCCGTGTGTACTTGCTCTGCACAGCCCTCAATAATACAGAGTAAAAACGAAATGCAGGTCATCCTATCTTCAAATGTTAAAACGCTCTTTACCGTGATATTCACAACCACACACCCACAAAAGCAAAAGTAAAAAATACTGGAAATCGATTGCAAATTTGCGAAGAGGATAAAAAGGGGATACAAAAAAACCCAGCAAATAAAATAGTCAGGACAGACACTGCAGTTTACTATATCCGTTTACGGACATTTGCGCAAGTTGCGTGCTATACTGGGTTAACAATAAATTTATTAAGTAATATTTAAAGGGTAGAAGTAGTGTGGGACGTCCTGTTGCCCGCTGGACAGACGACCTAAAAAAGGTAGCGGGGAGCGACTGGATGAGGAAGGACGAGGACAGAGTTTTGTGGCGCGCCTTGGGAGAGGCCTATGTTCAGCAGTGGACGATGATAGGCTGATGATGATGATTTAAAGGGTTGGTTAAGACCATGGTAAGACCATTAAACTGAACAACTTTCACAACGAAGCAAACATCGAAATGGCGAAAAAATATCTGCTGTTTCATACAAAACTGCAGTAAAGGGGAAAAAAAATTTCGACGTCGTCTTCATCATGGAATTTGTTCGATTTGATGGTCTAAACTAAACCACCTAGGGTGTTTTGTTACATTCTGTATGTATAGATTCCTTGTAAATAGTACATTTTTATAATAATACTAGGGTTAAGCCGCGACTTCGTCCGCACTAATTATAAACCCGATTTTAAGTCTATCTGACTTAAAATCTGGTATACGCTAACAAAAAAGCTAAGCTATCAAACAAAAAAGTTTCATCAAAATCGGTTCAGTAGTTTTTGCGTGAAGCTTGATCAAACAAACAAACAAACAGACAGACAAAAAATAAAAAAATTTGTGATATGGAATCAGAGACACCTAAAAACCATACCGTATTAGACACAGTTTCTGTTAGTCTCATAATAGTTTAGATAATCAAGATCCTTTTAACATTATTATGTCCTTGAAACGAAAGGACTAAGGGTGTCGTACTTTTTAGTGTTTGTTTCAACAGGGCATTGGCACACGCAGGTACTAGGTCACATAAATGTCAAATTGACAATGTACCTTTATCTGTATCATGATCAGGGGAATTGTGATGTCGTTGTAGGTATACAAAAAGGCGTGATGGAGTAAAAGAAGACTAGTCGCGTGCGCCAAAACTCTTCCTCGCCTCGATGTCACCTCGACGCCATCGTCACCTCTACGCCGCTGCGATTTAGGCTCGCCTCATACATGCGGAATAATTCCGGACGGAATTAAGATTTAGTATGAATTTTCCCCCCTCTAGAATTCTGAACGGAATTTCAAATCCACCAATTGATTTAACATTTAGAATACTTTGGCACTGTTTGGTAGTAGTTATAAGTTTTTTGGACTTTTGGTACTGTTTAATAATTTCTAGTAGGCAGGCTAGTTCTTTTGTTTTTGTTAGGTTTTTTAGTATTTGGTAGTTTTGGTTTTTAAGGTACTTTTTGGTAGATTTTGGTGATTTCTGTTAGTTTCTGGTTCTTTGGATTGTTTTTGGTTTTTTGGCAGTTTTTTTAAAAGATTTGATAGTTTACCAAAATCTTCGAAAAACCTAAAATCTACTAAAAAATGATCAAAAACTACAAACAACAACCAAAATATACTAGAAACAAAAAAACTAGGTACCGAAAAGTACTAAAAACTATCAGCAACCAAAAACTGCTAAAGGTACCAAGACATGTATTAAATTTAATTCCTTTGCCTGTAATCTCTTTACATTACACACGTCTGACCACTAGAAGCGCGCGTCCCACTCCGCGCCGATGCGGTCATCTCGCGTCGAGGTCACGTAGGTGTGCACGGCGCCATAAGATAACAACGGGGCAGCTTCCGCCGCGCGGTAGACGCTCCCGCTTCGCAGTCGCTTTGATCGCCCAGGTGCCCGATTGCGCTAAGTTAAAACATCGAAGTTCTTTTCTTATCAAATTTCAGTTCTAATCACATTGCAATCCAATTACTATTCAACTGTGCTGAATTCCGCATCGCGCTAAACTTTATGTAACTGACAGCCAATAACGTCTGAGCGATCTGTCAAAACGGCTCTAACGGCTGTACAGCGATTAGCGCAATACCAAATGTGTCAAAAGTTATGGTTCGTACGTAGTCCCATAACGGTTCATTCACCAAATATTTACCGCGATTGCAGCCCAGGTTTGAACGAAGCTTAACCCTATACTTGTCAGCGTATCAAATGCACATTACCTAAACCTAAAAATCTAGAGACTAAATAAAGCAACGAAAGTATAAGGTATTTGAAATACAAAAAAATTGCATTAAAAAAAACAAATCCTGCCAAGTATATGGTTAAGGATTATTTCAAATCGAGGCTTGTGTCCTGACACTTTGACAAAAACTTAAATTTTATGCGATCGATGACGGCAAAGTCAATGCCAAAGACAGAGTTCAAATATTTGCATTTATAATTAGATAATTATTATGTGATTTCTTAATGAGCATTTCCTTTTTAGGGTTGCGTAGTTAAACAAGGAACACTTAGGCCTACCACATACATTCGTAATAAACCTGATTCTGAATGTGTTTTTTTTTATGTCTTAGGTGGAATTTTTTAAAGATTTACAGTCATATCACACAAGTGATTTTTGAGGGTAGGCGTTGACGGAACGATACCGTATCGCGATGGTGCGACGTCGTTGCGGTATAGTTGCGAAATCGCCTACGCTCAAAAATCGCTTGTGTTATAATGGTTCATGCCATTTTCAATGCAGATTACGTTGAATGTTAAAACTATCGATAGTTTTTTTTATCTAGATGCATAATATTGAAATACAATTTACAAATCATCATTGTATATAAAGTCATGACCACATCACATGATAATAATTATCATGTAGTATGTAGTATAGAAATAGTTTGTTTCGTTTGAATAAATTCTTAAAAATACAATTGTCATTTTATTTGTAATTTCATACATTTTTATTTAAGGCATTTTTTAAACAGCACTCTAGTATTTTTTTGTAACCATAGTCGAGTCGAACACTGAATTCCGAATCAGGTTTATTCCAGATGTATGTGGTAGGCCTTAGACTTTTGTCCATTCTATCGGTCTGTTTGTACTTGCTCATTATTGAACCTATAAGGTCTAACAAAAATAGCTGAAACTATTTTAAGGGTATGCTCAGACCATCAAACTGAACAACTTTCTCTACGGGACCAAAATCGAAATCTCGAAAAAAAATCTGCTGCCCCATACATTTGGGTCATATTATGTTTGCAGTTTTGTATGGGACATCAATTTTTTTTTTCGTTTGATGGTCTGAGCGTACCCTTAAAACAGTTTCAGCAAATTTTGTTAGACCATATATATTGAATTCAATTTTTTTGAGAAAGACAGATAACAGTAACCCATTTCGTATTCAACAAAGGGTTGGAAAAAAATGTTTATTTTTTTATTTTTATTTAGGCTTCCACGTGATCAGACTGATCTTTAAGTGAAAACTGTATTAAAACGATATAGATACTATATAACTTTTTTCGTTTATTTATAATCAATAGACTCTTGCTTGTGCGTTAGCGCTGCATTTCCGCCATCATTTCCGTATCAAGTAGTTTGTGGGAGTATCCATCCAATCTCGGGGTTTGTTTTTGAGCAAAAACACAGCTGAGAAGGATTGCGGAGTCTCGTGGCAGGCTGAAACGCGAACCGAGCGAAAAACACGCGAAAGACGTGGGAAAACTTGCAACGAAACTCACTATATCACTTGGTGATAGTGATATAATAATAATCAAAAGAGTAGGTATCTTATAAGAGGAATACACGTATGTATCTGTATGTAAAGATAAAGAGAAATATGTTTGTATGTATACAGGGTGTTACGGTAAACAGTTGCACTACTTTAAGGGGTGATTGTACTCATGATACTGAAAAACTTTTCCTAAGAAACCTATAGGATTCTCCCAAAAAAATTGACTTTTCATACAAGCGTTCGATCAGCAGATAGCATTTAGTATGGAAAGTCCAAAAAATGTTTTGCTAATTTCCGTTTCAGTGACGTAAACCACCCCTTAAAGTAATGCAACTATTTACTCTAGCACCCTATGAACAGTGATCAGACCATGAAACTGAACAACTTTCTCTATGAAACCAACATTGAAATGGCGACAAAAAAAACTGCTTTACTATATAGGGTGTTAAAATTTTTATTCAAAACAATATCACATAGATAGCTTTTGACGTCATTTTTTGACTCTACCACCGCGTCGGAAGGTGTTCCGTTGAGAGAAACTCTACAACACACATCTTTTAAACAAAACAAAATATACAAAGTACAATTAAAATACAATATTGCATTACATAGAGTAACATTGTCAAGACCAGACATTTTGGTCATTCAAATAGTCATCGAGTTTACAGTAGCCTTTTTTACAGAGGACTTGTTTTACATGGGACTTAAACTTTTTGTCTGGCAAGATTAGAATATCCTCTGGTATCTTATTTTAATAGCTATACAGTGCCCCATGAAAGATGTGTTGACCTTACTGAGTGGAAAATGTGGGAATACGAATTTATTTTTATTTCTTGTATTGTAATTATGAACGTCACTGTTTTTGGGAAAGAGATACAAATTTTTCCGAACGTATAAAATATTTTCGTAAATATATTGACTGTAGAAAGTCAAGATACTGATATCTTTAAAAAGATCTCGTAGTGAATCTCGACAACGCAGATTATAATTGGCTCGAATCGCACTCTTTTGAAGGATAAAGATCGCCTCAACATCTGCAGCATGGCCCCACAGCAAAATACCATAAGACATGATACTACGGAAGTAGCTGAAGTATACAAGTCTTGCAGTAGCTATGTCAGTTAGCTGTCTAATTTTTCGAACTGCATAAGCTGCCGAGCTCAGCCTACCCGCTAGGGTTCTATATGTGGACCCCATTGCAGCTTCAAGTCAATCTATATCCCTAAAAATACAGTATTATTTGTGAAATGCAATATATCATTATCTAAAGTTAGCTCGAATAGATCTGTAGTTTAGTATGGAACATCTCAAACGCATCGCATCATGGCGATTATGGCAAATCTCCCCATTTTGGGGGAGGCCTATGTCCAGCAGTGGACGTCTATCGGCTGATATGATGATGATGATGAAACATCCGATTTTTTTTTCGCGATTTCGATATTGGTCCCATAGTGAAGTTGTTTAGTTTGATGGTCTTAACCACCCCTTTTAATGTTTATTTGTATTTTTTGTAACATCTTGTATATTTGGGTCGAGTATGATTGCAGTTTTGTATGAAACAACAATTTTTTTTGCGATTTTTACCTTTGTTAACGTACAGAAAGTTGATCAGTTTGATGGTCTGGTCATCATGAGTATTCAAATTATGAAAGGCCCCTTTATCAATGAGTGTTTTTTTCATTAATTATTATGTTCATAATAATTAATAATTTTGCGTTTATTTTTGTAATAATTAATTTTAGTTACATTTAGACAATGAGCGCATTGTCTTTTCCTCAACCCTAAGGTTGTCTGGAACAAATCGCATTTCAGTGATAAGACTGCCTCATGCTAAAAAGCTATTTCTTCCAGATATAGCCCAGTCATTTTACGGAGTTTTGTTAGCTGAGGTAGGAAGTAATTATTACTTGGACTTTTAAACTGTAAGCGGCACCATTTTGTGACAAAAGGACTACCTATCTGAAAATATATTTAAAAAAATCGCTGCGCAACATAGAAATTAAAATTGCAAGTCCCAGAAGGCTTTTAAATTAATAATATTAATACCGGTGCTCTCATTTGAATTAGATTTAAAAATATACATTATTTTTGAGCTATAAAATATGCATCAACATTTTAAAAATGAGGTTTTTATTAGAAAATACGAATGTATTTTTCAAAACCTTCTAAGTAGACGTAAATATTTACACCATGTTTGAAGTATATATAAGGTTTACAAAATTAGGTGAAACTATTTTAAGGGGATGATCAGACCATCAAACTGAACAACTTTCTCTATGGGACCAATATTGAAATCGCGAAAAAAAAATCTGCCGCCTCATACATTTAGGTTGAGTAGGTTTGTATGGAACAGCAGATTTTTTTTTCGCGATTTCAATATTGGTCCCATAGAGAAAGTTGTTCAGTTTGATGGTCTGATCATCCCCTTAAAATAGTTTCACCTAATTTTGTTAGACCTTATATAATGGTAATGCATTAAATATATGAAAAAAAATTTACCATCAGGTTTTTTATAACGAGATAATTGCTAAATTTTAAATTTGGAACTGTTGCTGACGGCTTTTTTTTATTTTGTTATATTTCTAGGCTCAAATTGGCTCTTAAATACTATACCGAAAAAAAATATCAATTATTAATTAGTCCCCCGCTCAAACCGTAAAATTCTTTATTATAATTCTTTTTTTTATTGTTTATTATAATTCTTTTTTTTCCTTTATTTTTGTTATCAATAAATTCGGTATTCTTTATCTTTATTCATATGTATGTTCTGTTTTGGTGTGCAATAAAGTAAAATTGAGTTGAATTGAATAAACCCTTCCCTATACCTGCTTTATCGCTTGAAAACTTTTGAGTCATAAAAATGTTTACTTAGGTACAATCAGGGGTACGACCGATGATTTCATTCAAGAAACTTGTTTATTGTTTTATTCACCGTATTCTCATATAAATTGAAGTTCAGTTGATCAGCATGTATTCAGAAGTGAAAATTTGAACTGAATAGGTGTTCGACGGTGTACTAAAAGCGAGGCCAAAGTTTTAATTATTAAAAATCAAAATGAGTGAAAAAATGTTTTTGGTGGCGAGTTTCTTCGCATTACTCCACGTGACAAATGGAGGTTTAGGTGCGTTGTAGTTTAATTAATAAAATAAAATATATCTAAACTATTATAAAAACTGTAACAGGAAGTTTGTCTGTACATTGAAGGTATTAACAAAAAAAAAGTTAAGATATGGTTTTTAGGTGTCCCTTATTCCATATCAGCAATTTTTGGATTTTTTTGTCTGTCTGTTTGTTTGTTTGTTTGTGTGTTTGTTTGTGTGTTTGTTTGAACGAGCATCACGCGAAAACTACTGAACTGATTTTGATGAAACTTTTTTTGTTTGATAGCTTATGATCTGACTTAAAATCTGGTATATAATTTGTGCGGACAAAGTCGCGGGTTAAAGCTCGTAAATAATAAGTAACGCTCACATACATCGTAATGATCCCAAATGTATAAGCTACTAGGCTTTTTCATATGGAAACCATACAACGATGACGCAAACATATAACATCCATAACCGAACTGGAATTCGAAACCAGGACCTTGGTCTGGCAATCCGGCGGTGTGGTGACTTACACCAACCGGGTTATCGTCAAAAAAAGTTTCCAGTGCCTTCTGCATTCGGAGACTACAAAATTATATTTTACGAGCGTTAACCCGCGACTTCGTCCGCACAAATTATATACCGGATTTTAAGTCAGATCATAAGCTATCAAACAAAAACAGTTTCATCAAAATCGGTTCAGTGGTTTTTGCGTGATACTCGTTCAAACAAACAAACAAACACACAAACAAACAGACAGACAAAAAATCCAAAAATTGGTGAAATGGAATCAGGGACACCTAAAAACCATATCGTAACTTTTTTTTTGTTAATATCTTCAATGTACAGACAAACTTACTGCTATAGTTTTATAATAGTATAGATTATTGTTTTTATAGGTACTATTATACTTACAGCTAACGTAAAAAATGCAATGCAAATTTAATTGTTTAAAAGTGTTAAATCCTCTTTTATTTTATACCTACGTTGTTAAAAAGACGATATACACTCAGTCTTTCTCAGTCAGCTTTTACTACGTCAACAAGACACAGAGTGATCAAAATGAGCGTTTCTGCAACTGAGCGTTATTCACTTAAATAATGTATGTTTCCTTATATTATAAGGTCTAACAAAATGAGCTGAAACATTTTTAAGGGGATGATCAGACCATCAAACTGAACAACTTTCTTTACTATGGGACCAATATAGAAATAGCGAAAGAAAAAGTGTCAGCGTATTAAGAAGGACCCTATATGTACCTGATTCATTTAATTTTACACCCTGTACAATTTTATTAAAATTAAAATTTCAGCACCCTTCATAAACAGATGCGAGGCGGCAGATTCGAAATGTATAAAGAAAGCAACAGAAATTGCTCTTCCAATAATAGTTGCTGGTATCCCTGAATTAGGGATGGAATCCTTAGATCCATTACACTATAAGTTTTTGAATGCGAGCTCTAAAGAGCTCATACTGATATTGAAAGACGTCACTATAGTCGGCTTGAAGGACTGTATGCTCAAAAAGATCACGTAAGTGTTAATATAATTCAAAAAGTTTACACGTTAAGGCGGTTGCAGAGTCAATTTTATAGAAAACTTTGACGCACAATACGCGTAGACGGTATTAATATAAGTAACTTTGTATATATGGAAAAATAGTTTAGAAATTGTAGATGCCGCGTCACATATATAAAATATTACTTTTATTAATTCCGTCTACGCGTATTGTGCGTCAAACTTTTGTATGGACTGAAACCGCCTTAAGAGGAAAGGCGGGATTATTGCCATACAGTCTATGTTTCCTCTGCCATATCCCTATGTTTTTTTTTTTCATAAATTAATTACTATAAGAACAAGGCGCCTTTGAAAATTTGGAAATATTTCTCGATTTTACCGCTGTGTTCAGACATCCAGCAAGCAAATTTGATTAATTTGACAATAAAAGGAAAACATAGAGACACAGTCTTTCTCATATTACTCATGAAATAATTATTAAAATCGGATTAGTTTTGAAGGAAGAAACAGAGGAATACGAAATCGTGATACAGTCCGAACTGCAGTTGTTACTTAACACGTTCCGGGAAAGTGACCGCCTATAGCCGTGATAACAATAAAAGTTCTATTGTGTCTCGTTCACTGTCCCGGAACGTGTTAATAGTTATAGATAATAAGAAAGACGAAATATTGTTTGAAGAAATGGTGATTTGACAACTGACCTACCAAATAGTAATGTAGTTAATGTTGTCCAAACATTAATCTTAGGTTGTTCACAGAGAAGTGTCTCAAATCATTTCAAAATCATGTCAAGACCGTGACTTCCTTTTTTAAAGACTCAGAGATCGAGTTCGATACAGCAACATTCAGTCGCAATAGTATATGTTTTCCTCCTTATTATATTAAAAGAAATTCATTTTTACGACTTTTCCTCGTGAACACAGTGAAACAATCAAGCAATCTCATATAAAAACTTTACAAAGACAGATTGGTGAGATGTCTCAAATCTTAAATTTTGTGATTAGGTCGCCACAATAGTTAACAACCACGTTTAGTTTAGTTTTTTTTTTTTGCAAGAAACACACTATCATTCAAAAACAAACAAAAAAAACTTTGAAAAAACATAACGGATATCGATAGTTTGCATCGATAATAAAAGTGAATCACTAGTTTAAAAGTTGGTTCACAAAAAAAGTGGTGACATTTCTTTAATTGTTTTAATTTGCAGACGTGACCTGGCTATTGGGAAGATTATAGTAAAAGTGGTATGTTCCGTGGTTCTAGATGGACAATATGAAATATCAGGCAAACTACTTTTCCTACCTATCGAAGGCCAAGGAAAAATACATGTTGAGCTTAGTAAGTACTCAAACACGCCATAAAAGTGATATTAAATGAAATTAATATACAAAAATCAATCAATTAAACTTTACAGTATAGCCCAGTCGTTTTACGATTTGAGCCGGGACTAATTAATAATTGATATTTTTTTTCGGTATAATATAGAAGAGCCAATTTGAGCCTAGAAATGTACCAAAATTAAAAAAAAAAACACGTCAGTAACAGTTCCAATTTTAAAATTTAGCTATTATCTCGTTCTAAAATAACCGGACGGTACATTTTTTTTGCATATATTTAAGGCTTACATACATACATACTTCAAACATGGTGTAAATATTTTCGTCTATTTAGAAGGTTTTGAAAAATACATTCGTATTTTCTAATAAACACCTCATTTTAAAAATTTTAATGCCTATTTTATTGCTCAAAAATAATGTATAATATTATTAAATCTAAGTCAAATGAGTGCATTGGTATTAATATTATTAATTTAAAAGCCTTCTGGGACACTCAATTTTGATTTCTATGTTGCGTAGCGATTATTTTTTAAATATGTTTTAAGATTGTTTTTTGTCACTAAATGGTGCCGGTTACAGTTTAAAAGTCCAATTAATAATTACTCCCTACACCGGCTAACAATACTCCGTAAAATGACTGGGCTAGTATCCAGATACACTAAGGCCCGATTCGACCAAACGCGAGTAAATTTTATTCTAAGATTAAATCACCGGTTAGTCTACAGTAAACTGATATTGCGTTTTACCAACCCTAATCTATGAATAAGTTGAGAGTAAATTTTACACGGCCGATTTTGTGACGGTGTAAAGCTTATGCGGAAACTAATGAAATGTCAATGTCGCATAATTAAAAAAAACCTAACCTCACATTGCAATAAGTACGGATACAACGACTTCTTTCTTTGGGTGGATTATATGTACATTCGTTCTTTTAGTATGGGTTTAGTGTGATAGAAGACAACTGAAGTTATTTCGGTGTAAACGTTAAGAGTAAAATTGTTCCTTGTACAGTTACTCTTCTATAAATCAAAGTTTGGTCGAATCCGGCCTAAAACAATATACCTACTGGACAGGATTGGGAATGAGTATAATTATTATAAGTTAAATTGCAGGGTAATAGATTATCATGGTATGGGCATATGATGCAGAGAGACGAGTGTTATAATTATAAGTATGAATGTGGGTGGCTGTGGTAGGAGAAAAGGGCCGAAGAAAAATGGATGAATAATTGTGTGAAAGATGATATGTGTTAGAAAGGAGTGAGTGCTGAAACGACGACTAAGAGAGATGAATGGAGAAGGATGACATATTGCGCCGACCTCAATAATTGGAAATGGGCAAGAGAATGAGTACGATGAATCTTCAAATACAAGAGAAGAGTAGAATAATTTGAATATGAATGTTACATTACTAAGTATACTATACAGATGTTACAAAAGTTAAAATAAACATTTTAAACTTATAATATAAGCTTAGACCATCAAACTGAACAACTTTCACTATGAGACCAACATTGAAATCGCGAAAAAAGAAATCAGATGTCCCATACATTTAGCTCGAGTAGATTTGTAGTTTAGTATGAAACATCAGATTATTTTTTCGCGATTTCGATATTGGTCCTATAATGAAAGTTGTTCAGTTTGATGGTCTTAACCACCCCCTTAAATGTTTATTTGTATTTGTTAACCCTTGTATACCTAATAATGAAGAGTGAATATGTGAATATTCCTATTAAAGTCAACGATTTCTTTTGGTCTATTGATTAAAGTGTTAACAACGTTTCGCAGTTTCGCATACCTTTATATACTATACTGTAGTATACTACCCGACTTTTCTTGTATCGTGATGAATTTTCAGATCATTGGATTTGATAGAAAATGGGTTATATTATGTTCGTCAAATATAATTGTAAAATTATCTGTCAAAAGCTGGCTCCAACATCTTACGTACGAAAAAACTGAAGAATTATTGCATCGAATATCTTAACTAGGTATTCTGCTTCTTCCCAACCCCCCATATGCAACATACATAACACAAACACACACCATACACAAACACACACTGCTTAAAAACACTCCGTACTGGCATGCTGATACCTTTTGTTTTTCGAGTCGGTGCTTACAGTATAGTATTCTTTGGAATATTTTATGTAGCCCCGCCTATAACCTTTAATTTTATTCAAATAAATAATAAATTAATAAATAACGCTCACAGGCACATACATTGTATGATCCCACGTACGCTCTAACAGGCTTTTTGTTGTGGAAACCATACAACGGCACAAACATATAATATCCATGACCGAACCGGGATTCGAACCCAGGACCCAGGTTTGGCAGTCCGGCGTGGTAACCATTAGACCAACTGGGTCGTCAAATGGCATGTTTTAATTCAAATTAATATAATTATCTCATCTTACCTCAACAAGAAATGTAAAAGTTATGTATCTTTACAGATAAAATGTTCCTTGCTGTTGATGTAGAGATGGGGGAGAAAATTAAAAATGGCAAAAAACATTGGGTCGTCAAGGGATGGAAGCATACCTACGAGCTGAAGGAAAAATCTGAACTCATTTTAGAAAACCTGTTCCGTGGAAACGAAGTTCTGGGTATGTAAACATTTTTAAAGAATAATAATTATAATTATATCAAACAAAAGCGGAGTGGGTTGTCAGCAGACAGGTGGACTGAAGAGATTGCAAAAATTACTGGAAAGACTTGGATGCAGCTAGCATAGTACATACTGGTAAGAATGGCATCATAGGTGGATGATCGTACGCTGATGATAAATTTATTTTTCCCTGCTGTTTTTTGCGATGCAAAATCAGATCCAAAATAACAAAGCGCATTATTACAATTCGATCGACACCCAATCGCAGTTCATGCTAGATTTTTTTTAAATGTTAGACGAGCTTTGAACCAACGATATCGTCCTCGTGAAATTATAATATCGTAAAATACTTCTTAGTACACCTCTTCATCCTCCTTAGAATATACAGGTTGTAATTGATATCTTTAGCATCCTTCTAAGGGTCTACCTCCCATAGTAAACGTTGTTTAGTTTGATGAGGAGCAAACCGATGGGAGCAAAAAAAAATCTTCTGTTGCATACATTTAAGTCGAGTAGGCATTTCAGTTTAGCATGGAACAGCAAATTTTTTTATGCGCCGATCGGTTTGGTCCCATAGTAAAAGTTGTTCAGTTTGATGGGTAGACTCTTAGGCCAGATTCGATCAAACTTTGATTTAATAGAAGAGTAACTATACAAGGAACAATTTTACTCTTAGCGTTTACTCCAAAATAACTTCATTTATCCATCATCATCACTAAACCCTTACTAAAAGAACGAATGTATAATCCACTTAAAGAAAGAGGTCGTTGTATCCGTACTTATTGCAATGTGAGGTTAAACAGTTTTAATTTGTTAAGTTTCTTTTTATAATTTTTTTTTAATTATGTGACATTGACATTTTATTAGTCTCGGTATGTGTCTCTCAACTTTGACATTGGCAGAATCATCGACAAACCGATGGAGCCATAATCTCCAAAATAGAATAGAATATAAGCTTTACACCGTCAAAATTGGCCGTGTAAAATTAACTCTCAACTTATTCATAGATTAGGGTTGGCAAAACGTAAAATCAGATTACTCTAGAGTAACCGGTGACTTAATCTTAGAATAAAATTTACTCGCGTTTGGTCGAATCGGGCCTTAGTTTAAAAGGATCCGGTTATTAGTTATTAGTTGGTTGCTTGTTTTGCCCCACAAGAGGGCACATCTGATTGACTGTCAAATTAGTCCAGTTTGATAGCAGCTGGTCTACCTGGAGGCAGAGGTCTGTCAGTCAGTTAGTCACAGAAATGCGAAAGTAGGTTGATGTATGAAATTTACAATGCAAGTGTGAATGGAATAGCTAAAAGAGGTAACCCTAGACGCACGTACGCTGACCAAATTTGATGCGTGGTACTGAACTGAAAAAGGGCCAAATAAAATGTACCCGGAACTGACGTGTATGTAGGAAGAGACTTATATGGATGTTGAAGAGGCGAGAGGTCTGTGTCAGAATCGTAGCATGTGGCGATCTATTGTTTCTACCTACCCCAGTGGAACATAGGCGTGAGTGTATGTATGTAACATTTAGGCCGGATACGACCAAACGCGAGTCAATTTTTTTCTTAGAGTATGTCGCAGATTATTCTAGATCTAGAGTAAACTGATTTTGCGTTTTACCAACCACTAACCTATGAATAAGTTGATTAATGTGAGAGTAAATTTTAGATGGCCAATTTTGAGAAGTTTATACCGAGAATAATTAAATGTATTGTGTAGATTTGATTTTAAAACCACAAGTGACGCATAGTTGGTACGGACCATAGACGAAGAATTTTTCACTTACGGGTACGGACGGATACAATGACCTCGTTTTTAGGTGGATTATAATTATATTCGTTCATTACATTCATTCAAAAATATCTGTAGTCTAGGTTTAGTGTGGTAGAACACAAAAAAGTTATTTTGGGGTAAATATTAAGAGTAAAATTGTTCCTTGTAGGTGTAGTTACCAACCCTTAAAAAAAACAAAGTTTGGTCGAATCCGGCCTAAGTAGGAAACTTGGAGGTCCCTATGTATTTTCATATATCAACTCCAATTTGTATCGAAAAACGTATTCCGTTTTTACAAATTTTCATAAGTTACAGTAAAGTGTTATAAATACTTTATAATTTTTCAGCTAAAGCCATCAATGTTTTGCTGGACAGCAGTGCAAACGATGTGATCGATGAAGTTGGACCCAACATAATCAAAGCTATAATTGCGAAGGTTATAAAAGCTCTCAAACACTTTATCGCTAAAGTGCCCGCCGAAGAATTAGCATTAGATTAAATTCCTAAGTATTTGATGACTGTTCCTATAATACAACGTTTTTTATTATACACTATTTTTGAGGTTTTTCTGAAAAATTTACATGAACACCCAACTTGTACACCCAACTTAATATGCTGACGGTTTTTAAGGAACCACCAAACTTTCTCTATAGGACCAACATAAAACCCGAAAAAAAATTCGCTGTCCTATATATATGAGTCAAGTAGGATTATTATGGAACAGCCCATTTTTTTCGCGATTTCAATGTTTGTCTTATAGTAAAAGTTGTCCAGTTTGATGTTCTTAAGCATCCCTTTAAGTTTACAAATAGTATATTAAGGTTATGGTTTACACCCTGTATAATGTCTCTCATTTGTCTTTAAATAAATGAAATACGTTCCTTACCATATGTTTCAAGTATTCAGTGCAGCGTTGACATTTTTATATTCTTTAGCCGCGTGTGAAGATCCGAAATAATTGTTCTTTTACGGTTTATTATGATGCCAACGCAGTGTTTAGTCATCGATGATGGTTTTATGGCAATATAATACAATTTATGTTTCAGTTCGAAGTCTTGAACGCTTGCGTGTAAAATAATCATGAATAATGTAAGCTATTAAATTTTTTTTATTGGTTTTATGAAAAAAAAAGGTTTAACGCTATGGATGTAAACAAAACATAAAATAAACGCCTTCGTTTCCATCAAGATTCGAAACGTTTTAGGGTTATAAATATGTAAATATTTTTGTTAAAAGATTTTTTTTTAATTTAGTTAGTTACGTGTATGAGGTCTAACAAAATTAGCTGAAACTATTTTAAAGGAAAGATCAGACTATCAAACTGAACAAATTTCTGTATGGGACCAATATATAGAAATCGCGAAAAAAAAACAGCTATCCTGATACTTGAGTCGAGTTATGTTTTTTTTAACAAACAAGCGAAAACGTTTCAAATGGCCTATCAGCTTTATTATTAGCTTTCGATTATTTTGACAAATAGACGATTAACTTTTGATGTAATCTATATTCTTCGATCTATACGAATGTCTAATAACCAGCAATGACTCAGCAAAATTTAAAATATTCTCTTTGTTATCTTTAAGTATATTTGTTAGACAGATTAAAAAAGAAATAGTTTTGGGTCGGGAAGAGTTGTAAATAAAACTTTATTATGTTTAGAACAGCTGCGAAGTTCAGATTTTATGATGTTTTACCAATATCAATGGATATGTGAATTTACTAACGATTTTCAGTTTTGACATTGATAGAAATTTGAATTATAATAGTTATTAGTAATACTTAAGTAGAATACAATGCCATCAATAATTGTCTGATTCCTATATAAGTTACATTTGAGTAAATAAATAACTATAAAAGGGGCATACACAATTCACAAAAGACCAGCGATAGTCTCAGTAGCACAGGCACATATGAAAGCCTCTCAAGGCCATAATAAGAAGAAGACCCCGAACCCTCCATAATAAGAAGAAGAAGACCCCCAACCCTAAAATAAATTATTTATCTAAATAAAATTATGTTCGTTGGTAAGCGCATCATGGACAGATTTAACAAATTTTTTGAAACTTTTTTATCATATCGTCTCATTGTATTCAGAACATTAATATTTTATATACGGCAAAGTAAAGAAATACAACCATATCACAATATCCTGAATAGAACAACAGCACGCTTTTAAAATTTAAATTTAACCTAATAATTTTTTGATGTTATAAAACATTTAAATTGCCTTTTAGTACATAATACGATAATTGTTTTACTAGGTATCACTATTCAATCATCAAACCCTACGATACCCTACGATATCTTAAGTCATAAAACATGGTATTTAATGACCGTAAAAAACTTCTCCCACATACATTATCATAATGTACCTATGCGAACCCTAAAAATGTAACCCAAAATTAGGATACCGAATTAACCGAGGCGTTACTAACTGCCAATCAATAACAAACTGATTTATCCCCTGGGGGATGTAATCGGTGTAACTATAAAAGGCGGGGTCACATTACAAGCGGACTCAATACAAACTCTGCCGGTCAACGTACAAGCAGATCCGGGAAATAACAGAGATACTTGATCATTGAGCAATGGCCAGAACGCAACAAACGTAATAATTAGGTAGCTAAAATAGCTCGAGCTTCTATCACCGAGGCAGATTTTTGTCAAACAATAAGACAGAAGAGAATCGAAACTGCAGAAATAATTTGTTCTTCCAAAGAACAATTCATAAGTATTTCTATTGTCATGAGCATTATAATTCGCGGTTGATATAATAAATGTATTGTCTCGTCGGTTACGTTTTTCTCGCAATTGTTTATTCATATTAATAAATATGTAATGTACCTCTTGTTTGAATAGATTTTATAAAGACTTTGAAATACAGATCACTCAAAAAATGTATCGGATAATAGCGCTTTTATTTTCTGTTAAACATTGCTTTATTGAAATAAAGAGGTTTACGGCCTGTTTCTCCACTTCTGGATAAGCTCTTAATAACTGAAAGATCGTGTATAAAACATAATTCAAACGATCTGTCAGATAAGCTATCAATCATTTATTCTGATGAGGTGAATCAATCACCAAGCAATCAAGAATCGCTTTAGCTTTCGCTAAAACTCACACCCCGACTATTCTACTTATTCGGTACATTTGTAAAACTACAAACGTTTTGCAGCTATCGTGTTCTATCGCGAGGGGCAGGGGACACGTGCCAAAACCATTCCAGTGACGTCACAGATACTCTTGTAAAGAGTAACGAGTGACAAGTTTGCAAGGGGACTTTAGAAGGGAAATTGTATATAAGTGATTTTATCGCTATTTAGAGGGATATTGGGGAAATGAAAATTTTATCTTTAACAAGTTATGAAATTGTAATAGATAGATAGATGTTGGTATGGCTTTGGAAGTGAATGGCAGTCCGATTGTTAACAGATTCTCATTAGAAGTGAATCTGATGGCAAATTGACTGTTATCACATCTCCCAATAGTGAAGACCAACAAGTTTTATTAAGTTTATGGTGAAGACTGTGGTATAGTTGAGGACGTATTCCATGTCCTGATGGAGTGAGTGCGGAGCGAAGTTCTTAGGAGACAGGTGTTTGATGGCTTGTCGTCTTTTAATATCAGGCGTTGCAATTACGCCTTGGCTACACCCACCTCTTGCAGCCAAGGCACTTCATCCCATTTACAGACACATTTTATATTTTGTAACTACTTTTTTAATTTTCATTCTTATATCTGATATTGATAAGAACCGGAAGACCTCGGCTAAGCTAAACCGGTTCAGAACTAACCATGGAAGGACCAACTACCACCTCTACAAGTGGGGCCCTTGCGGGCGGTGCGGGGCACCTGACCAAACCCTCATACATGTGGTAAATGAGTGCACTCTGCGCCGTTTTCCCGGTGGAATTGAAGAACACCATAGGAACTCCACACTCCATAACACCCTGGCAGCGGAAGACTGGCTAAAAAACCTTGACGGCGAAATTTAAACCTCCCCGGATCCAAGCAGGAAGACAATAAACGCCATACGATATGATGATGATTCTTATATCTGTAGTTGCTCGTTTTATGTCTATGAACCTATACAGTTCAATACACTAGACAACTTACAATGGCATCAGGCCACGCTCTTTAATAAAACTAGCGGCGGCACCCGCGACCACTGGCTTTAAACTCATAACTTTTGTTTGAATTGACTGATGACGTTAAAATAATATAAGGACTAAATGTTAATGCAAACTATGCCGTATGCCGTATCTTCATGTATTCCATTACGTACCCTGAACATCCCAATAATTTTTTTTCTAATTTTGTCAGTGTACATCATCGCTAAATTTACAATTGTATTTTGTAACTAACTATATCTAGTTAGATTTAATGGGAAATGGGCAAGACAATGATGATGATGATGATATAGTTAGATTTAAAACAATAAAAGCAACTGTCAATTGTCACATCAATCAAGATGTTTTTTTTATTCATAATGGGTTTGCGCTTGGCTTCAGCTCACCTGGTGGGAAGTGTAGATGAAACCGAGGATGTAGCGCACTCACCTAAAAAAAGCCTATTAACTCTATATGATACTCGTTATGACACTATGTATAATATCGATAGCCAAAAACATGTCAGGGTTGTGACTGTAATTCCTGTAGGTGTAGACCCATATCAAGCTACCAAGCGTGACACTGAAAGGAAAAAGGGATTTAGAAACAACAATCAAAATATTAAACGTAAATGCTAATCGAATTTAATTGTTTCGCAAAATGTTCACACTGAAAAGCATACAAACAAAACAAAAAAGCGGCATACGGTAAGGGCCTAATAGCATATTATTCTTCATGAATAAACGCATTATACTGGTAGACATATTACAATAATTTTTTAATTTTCATTTAATTTAATTTGAAAAATGAAATTGTCTAGCATTCCACCCTGTTCTTAGTTTATGGCGACTGTAGACGACAGAAATATTTGCCTAAAGTTATTTCAAAATTCAAGGAAACAGCTAAAATCAGCAAATATTCAGCAAACAGTGCTTTGGACGGCCTATGTCCAGCAGTGGACATCCATCGGCTGAGATGATGATGATGTTGAAACAGTGCTTTGTTAAACACGACTACTAGAAAAGAGGTTAAGTCATATCTAACTCGTAACAAATCAAAATAATCAGTACCTACTATGCATTCATAAAATATGCGTATACATATCGAATAGGTTGCTTCTGCCCATCAAACTGAACCGATTTCTCTGAGGAGCCAACAATGAAATCGCGAAAAAAAATCTGCTGTTCCATAGAAAATGTTACTGCAGCTACTTAACCAAAATGTATGAAACAGCCGTTTTTTTAGCCGCTATATAAGTCAAGCATAACCTTCAGTAGCAGGATTTAAACGGTTAATAATGATAATTGCATATTATTGACGCAAATCTGGAATGCGATTTTTGAAACTCATACTTTGAATCATACTTCAGTAATGCGATTTTTGAAAGACAAATCAGCAGTAGAAATTCGTTAGTTAGAATGCATTTCTCCCTGAGACGATTTCTCCATAGTAATATTGATATTTTCAACTGCTGAGTTTAAAGTATGAGTTTCAAAAATCGCACTCCTGATCCTAAGAGAGTTTCAAAGGAAAGCTTGAAGATATGTTATCTTCAAACTTAGTTGAAACACATATTATACTAAAGATACTTGATGTGGTTGCTACCTAACTGAAAGTTATTCATATTCTCAATAATTTAGGTGTGCTTAAATTATCATCATTATTCATTATTTTCGGTGATAATTATGATTATAATTTACATACCTAAGTACTTAGTTAAAATTCAAGACACTAGCCGCCAGATCCTTAATTTTTTCTAATTTATGGTTTTATCTCTATAAGTAACACAAAACAAGCGAGCACATTAACCCGGTTGTGTAGATATATTGTAAATTATTCACCATTACGTATGAATGCTCTATCAATAGGCATTTAAATAAAAAACGTTTTTCGTTAATACCGACCACAAAAGATTTCAATGACTCGTCAAATTTTTTGCTGCCACTTCGTTAGATATAATTTAGAGGGTCCGAAATGTTTCGGCGACTAGCTAATTCGATCGGAGATAAAGCTAATTGAACTAATACTAATGGACAAAAAATTGTAATTTAAAACTTTACCGATTCTTTATTACATTCAGATATGTTCCAAAGTTCAAAGACAAGGTTAGGGAAGGAATGTAATAAAGTACCAGTAAAGTTTTAAATTAGAAAAAAACACGCCCTAAGAATTGCTAAACAATGGGCGCGGCATATTGCTCGCAGAACCGATGGCCGATGAGGCTGAAGAGTTCTTGAGTGTCGACCGCGTACATGAAACCGCAGCGTGGGTAGGCCCTCCACAAGGTGGACCGACGATCTGGTGAAGGCGCCCGGAACCCGTTGGATGAGGGCAGCGCAGGACCGGTCGTTGTGGCGATCCTTGGGGGAGGCCTATGTCCTTAAAATTACATTTTTTTTACATAAATCTTTACTGGTGCTTTATTATAAAGAACTAGTCAAGTTTTAAATAGATATTGTGTGTCCATTAGTATACAAATTTTAAATTAAATCTTTACTGGTTCTTCATTACATTCAGCAAGAATAGAAGATGTGCCAAGACAACTCTAAGGTAACTTGCAAGTGCTCTATAGAAACGAAGTTTTATCCTCTCAATGAAATTCTGTAGACATCTAGAAACTCGGCCTTGGATTTGATAGTTTTAGCTCGGAATTATGCGCCTATGTTCATAGCCTACTTACATAAAATCGTACCTTACATAGGTAACTATCTGCCGTATCAGACAAATTATACAGGGCATCGTATAAAAAGCAACGTAAAAGTAATTCGCTGTTACATACGACAGCCTGGTGCATGTCGCATTAAATACAATCATGGGCCGTTTCATCTATAACAGATGCATATAAGCAGCGTCTTGGCGACACTTACGCTCGTGGCTATAGAGCCCTATACGGGAGCGACAGACACGGCCGTACGTGCGGCAAGTAAAATTTGGACACACTGCATTTGCTGGGTTTGCAATGCGCTGGTATCTCCTTTCTCGCTTGTCAGCCAAGGAAGTAAACCACATGCGATCGTGCGCGGTTATTCCTTCCGTTAACAGCTTCCTCCACGAATCACGATTTACGGTGAGATTTTCCCATTGCCCGCTGTCGATGGCAAACGCAGGCATGTCTCGCTTTGCGCAGTCCTTAAAACGTGGCAAACGAGAGCGATCCATACGATGCACATGATACACAGCTGATATACAGGGTGAACTTGATATCATTAGCGTCCTTTTAAACTAAGAGTCTACCCATCAAACTGATCAAACCGATCGGAGATACAAAAAAATCAGCAGTTCCATACTAAACTGCAGTGCCTACTTGACTATTATGTATGCAACAGCTGATTTTTTTGTTGCTCCGATCGGTTTTTTGTAGGCCCATTGTGTATGGAACCCATAAAAGGAATGGCTATTCATGATGCTATAAACAACAGAAAGAACAAAAACCCATTGACAATATTAGTAGCTTAATTTGAAGCTGGCCACCGTTTGCAGCTCAAAGCTGGAAAACTTTATCAACGACTTACAACCCGTTGAATGTTTACTTGCATTAGCACAAAAGCTAGTATTAAATCGATTACTATTAAATATTATGACTAGTAATATAATGGTAATCAGCGTAACAATTAGTCAAAGAAAGATGTAATTGCATATTTATTATAAATATTAGATACCTATATGTAGTCTCGTAGAGGAAATAGAATAAGGTTTTTCATTAAAACAGCTTAAATAGTCAATCAATGATCAATAATTGATAAGGCAGAAAAAGCATTTATTTCTATCACAAGTAAAATAAACGTAGTAAAGGAAATAAATGACTTATCTGATATCCATTTTCTGAAACATTACAATTTTAAAAAGAGTTATGAAAAAACGGATAGCGCCGACGGAAATCTCTTAAAATATCTAGAGTCTTCCATTACAATGCAAATTAATATACATCACCTAGCGTGTGTCGACGGGAAATTAAAAAAAGTAATTCCGCAAACAGTTAAATAACAGGGGCTATTCGAATGTAAAGCTTTGAGCGATGTAAAAACTTATTGGCGGTTGGCGGGCTACCTACATTACAATATGAGAACAATAAATAATACTGTAAATTAATTCACAAATTCACAAATTAATTAATGTAATTTGTAAATGTATTTGTGTGACATAAGTGGGTAGCAGGAGATAGTATTAGTATAAGTAGGAGTATTGAGTATTGAGTAGTTCACAGTACCTATCCAGGGTGGTGGAGACGTTAGCAATAATTTGCATTCAGCCACAGATTACTAGTTACTTCGTAGCAGGATAGGTACATCAGTTACATAGAAAACAATAAATTATCATGCTTTTATTACCTACTGTCAGAAGGTACGCGCAACAATGTAAAGTGAGGCTTGCCAGAGCTTTGACATGACTTCGTTACAGCGCGCGACACATGCGACGTTGCCGTCTGGAGCTAGTGGCAGAAATCGAGCAAGCGCATCGCTTCTACTGATGCGCCAAAGTGTATGTACTTATCTCGGTACCTATATACGTTCAAGTGACGGAGGTGTTATTTTTTTTTTTAGATGACTATTACAGCTCTGCTCACAGCGCAACTACTGCCCAGCAAACAATTTGGTCGTATAAGGCCCACATTTATAGGACTATTTTGACTTATAAAAGTTATATTACGGTAATTTCTTTATGCGTCTGATGTTCGACTATACGACACCTATACGACCAAATTGTTAGTTGGGTGCTTTTTACTGCGGACTATTGGAGGGACAACGAAGGGTCTACCGAACCAAATGAATGAACTTAAGCATCCGACCTAGGGGCAATCGGCATAGGACGTTGCTGGGGCTACGCGGCGGATCGGGTAGTGAGGGTCGGTGAGAACGGAGGTGTTATTCAGTGCTATTGTCGAAGTACTTTTGGCCTAATGGAAACCATCCGTGATTAACTTAGCAAGCTCAGAGCAGCTTAAGCTACACATGACTACGTAAGTCGATCCTCCTCATCATCATCATCATAAACGTTATCGACCATACCTGCAGCAACCCAGAGCTGTGAGCGACGTTCATTTACTCTCAGATAGCGAACCTCCAAAGAATTTTCTGTAGTTTATTTTCAATCATTGCATACAAGCATTCTACAAGATGCTATAACAAATGTACGGCGTACTTGAAAACCTTGTGTAGAATCTTATAGATCAGAATACAGAAAAAATAAATGTTTTTCTATTTCGTAATCAATATATCTAAATCCAATTTCACAAAATTACGAACCTTAGCCATTTATGTTGTTTAGTTATAATCAGGTATTGCATCCTGTACTTGTACAATTAACGTTTAATAAAATAAAACTCGCTCATACCGTATGCCTTAAAACCCAATGTAAAATAGGAATGTAATGAAAAAACATAGCCGCTTTTAGGCCTTTGTTTCTGTTCAAGAACGGATGAGAACAATTAGGTGTTTTGCTTCACGGAGGGCGTTGCTTGGCACCCTCTGCTTTCCTATTCTCGTTTTGAATATAATATAAGTACCTACAGAGGTAAATAAAAATATTCAAATGCGTCTTTTGATATAGGAGTACGTCTTGTAGAGTTGTGCATTATACAAATATACCTATTTTTCTTCCATCAGCGCTAATCCTTTGAGGATCTAGGCCCCTTCCACAACTGCTCTGTGTATTACGCTGCCTTACTTTCTTTCTCCAGTTGGTACCGTTTTTCATCTTTTCAGGATCTTCTTCCACACCGTCTTTCCAACGTTTCACAACATTGACCTTTCAATACTTACACATAATTATTTCACAAAAATATAGATATTAATTTGAATTTTAAATTATGACTGTATTCATTGCTGCCTTTAGTTTGTTGTTTCAGGGGAAACGATAATATTGTAGAAGCCATGCAGGTACTTCAAATGCCCATGCATGTGAGTGACAGTGAGAATGCAAATTGATCCAGTCTCGATATTATTATAAAACCAAAGCAGTTTCTGATCTTTCAATGAAGTCATGACCTTAGTTAATACTTAATTGTACAATCCGACGAGGTGGTTTAATAAGTGGGTTTCATGTTCCTGTATTGAGTTAATTATTTTGGCTTTGACTTTGGATTGATTCTTTTTTGGAAAGGGACGTGGAATTGTTGAGTGTGACTATTCCATCTACTATGATCACACACAAATCATTCTCTCAAACACTTCTTCTTCTTATCGTGTGGGCAGAGCGCTGGGGTCAGAGTTTTTTCAGACCGCCTCTGACGTGGTTTTTATGTAACAACTACTACCACCAGAGATAGTAGCCGGGACCATCGGCTTATCGTGCCATCCGAAGCACGGAATCATTTTTCTTTTCAGACAATCAGGTGATTTAGCCTGCTATGTCCTAACCAACTGGGGAAAAACGCACACAGTACATATCACTAGGTGTCCCCCTTGGGAATCGAACCTACGACCTCCGTTTCGAGAGCCAATGCTCTTAACCATTAGACCACGGAAGCAGTTAGTTCTCAAACACTAAAGACTGCAAAAACTTATAATAATATAATTATCATCGATTATATTATGTAAATATACATGAGATGTATAGCTAAGTAGGAAGGTACGTGTAAAAGAAGTTAATAGTTTACTATTCATAACACAGGTCATCAAGACAGCATCACAATCTTACACTAGACATTGATTGAACGCTGTAGCCTTAGGCTCAGTTCACTTTGTTTATTGGTTTTATTTCTAAGCATAAAGGCAGTATGTGTCTAGAAAATACATGAAAAGGTACTTTCGCTTATCTTAATAAGAATAAGTACATGTGAAGCTTTTTAAATGTTATCAATTATTCAAAAATTTTTGCTCGCGTCTAATGTGCTTTTCAAATGTGAAAAAGTCTCTCCACTCTGCCCCATGTTACTGAAACTGTTGATTTATTTAATATATAAAAATAGTGGAATCTGTACTTACTACAACACAGAAATCTGGAAATTACCAATTAATGTAAAGACATAAAAAACAGACTGACAAACACATTTGGGATTATATAACTAGCGACCGGCTTCGCACGGGTACAGAAACCTTCCTCTTAAATCAGTCTATATATTACTGAAAACCGTAACAAAATCCCTACAGTAGTTTCTGAGATTAATCCTATACAAACCTAATAGGACGAAAGAAAAAAGCGGCGGGGGATTTTTTACTGATTATTTTTGTTTTTGATTTATGATATTAGTTGTGGATTCATCTATCAGCTATAGTAAGTTTTAATTTTGGATTCGTATATTATTATTAAGTAATACATAATTATGTTTGCAGCTTTTACATTGATTGGTGGGAATATTAATATAATATCAAAATTTATATATAACAAGTTGATACGGAAAACCACCTCATTAATCTTGCTAAAAAAAAGGCGTCCATAAATATCAGTCTACCATGGACATTAGGAACAGTGGTTCGTATAAAATCTTGACTGACTTTAACAGAGGGGCATTAAGATGCATAATCATAGACAAGTGCAAGCATCGAGCATTAAAAAAACAATTTTACTTTGAATACTTTCAATTACATAAAAAAATTAAAATAAAAAAAACACAATAAAACTATAAGTTCGTGATTGAAGTATGGACGCACCCGAATAATCTTGACCTCTCTGCAAGTGTGAGCTTGGTGCCCCCGTTCGTCACTCCATCAGCCACCTCGGTCATAGATCACCGAAATGACGATCATGGGTCATTGACCGAAGCCAGAGGTGGTTTGCTTTCTCTTGTAGAAATATAGACTATTCATCTTAAATACAACATAAAATAAAAATCCTATGGTGATTCAGTATTATAACTGGACGTCTTATTTGGAGAAACATGGGACATGGATGATGAATTGGACATTGTGAGACAAGAAACCAAATGACCCGATCAGCAGAGTACATTTCTATGTTTCTTCAGAAAAGATGTTATATTATCAATACTGGATCACCCAGTATAATGTTCCACAAGGTTCTTGTTACACCTTGTCATTTTATTTAGATTTTAGCAACACCGTCAAATTATATTTTAGTGTACGCAATGATATTCTACAATTGTGCCGCGCCACAGCCGACTCGCTCGTAGCATTGCTTGAAAGAAGACTCAGTTGGGTCGTTTTCGAGTCTTCCTTCTCTTTGCGCGTGCTGATCAAAATGTTTTTGGACCAGTTTTAATTTTTTTGTAAATTTCGTCATCTACAGGGTGTAACAAAAAACCCTAGTAATACTTAAGGGGGTGCTTCAGACCATCAAACTGAACAACTTTCACTATGGAGCCAACTTCGAAATAGCGAAATAAAAATCAGATGTCTCATACAAAACTGCTGTATCGGTTCGACTCAAATGTACGGGACAGCTGAATTTTTCTATTTTTTCTCGGTGTTGGCTCCATAGTGAAAGTTGTTCAGTTAGATGGTCTGAAGCACCCCCTATATACAAGTATAACTTGGGTGTTTTGTTACACCCTGTATAGATCCGCAATGAGAAAAGATTAAATTCAAGTTCATTGTCAAACTAAATTGCATCCAAGAAACCATTGGTAGCTAAATATGTTTTTCTAACATGTTAAATTATACATGTTTTGTTAGAACATTGGCGCAGGGAGACTTATGACCACGATTTCACTTCAATCAATCTGAAGGAGTTTTCCTTCAGATTGATTGAAAAAACACTGCAGTATTTCGTTTTTATGCTTACCCAGGAAACAACCTTGAACTCAAAGTAAATGAAAACCCATAAAAATCAAATGGTATTCTTATCTCTATCCCGCAGGAAGGTAGACCTACGATCGATCGGGTTACACGTATGAAATATGTGTTTTGACAGGCGTCATTAACGCCGGTTAACTACCTGGAACTATCGTTAACAGACCATTTGTCCTTCATAACAGGGAAACGAGTAAACACCTTTTCCCTGAGGCGTATTTGTACTCTAACGCGCGGTTAGTTTTAACAAGGTATTTGCTGGAATAATGGGTTACGGCAGTCGAGGTTTCAAGTGTTTTAGGACCAGCTTTTGTTAGGAATGCGAATGTTCCGACATGGATAAGTAAATCGATTTTGCAGGTTTGCTTTTTTCTAAATTTAGTGTGACTTGTATAATAGAAAGGTTTCATGAATTAATTATCTGTGGATTTTATCATGTTTCACCATGATAAAATTCACAAAAAAATACTTTTGAAAATCTTGTATGTCAGTAGAAATCTACATAACATAAGCATATGTACCTACATAAACAACAGAACTAGATTCACATTCAACGTTTCAAACATGCAGAACCTAAAGAGCTCCTAATAGCCTTTTTCGTACTAGCTGACAGTAAACATACTAAATATGACTAAGTTTATGGATCGAATAAAACGTTATATAATATTAGTGCCGCCCAACAGCTTGATTTGTGTGGGTTATTCTGTCAATCCGCACAACAATTTGTCAAGATTTTATGTCAGACTTTTTTTTTATTACAATGGGTTTGCTCATGACCACAATCATGACATGAAGTTAAAATATAATTGGTTTATTCACAGAATAAGGGTAAAAGTTAATTTGTTATTTAAAGATCAGTCATGCTTACAGCGGCGCAGCTGATGTTGTTTCATGGTATCGTTTCATTGTTACGTTTATTATCATGTACATTTTGCATATTTACATTTGCCCACGCGCTGACCAATTGAGCATCCTGTAAGCGCGACTCTAAAATCAGCCAAAGTAGTACATGGTAATTGATAATCGTTTGTAAATTCTTCTACCTGAGGCTATTGCCCAAATAGGTAGTTTAGAAATTCTCTCATCATTTCTCGTTTCTTTTTAAAAAAATTAGTAACGGACTCTTGCTTGTGCTTTAGCACTGCATTTCCGCCAGTGTCAAGTAGTTTATGGGAGTATCTATCCAAATCTCAGGAATTGTTTTTGATAAAGAACAAGAAGAGATTGAGGATTGCGGAGCCCGTGGCTGGCATAAACGCGACGCGCGAACACCACGCGAGACAAGTGCTCGTGTCAGAACCTGTAACGTGACTCCCTACCATTTCACGATTGTGAATTATGATATCTGAAGCATAAATATTTTTCTTGCTTGAGTAACAAGAAAACCTATGTAGGTATATATGGCGACACATCAAGCTACGCAAACCCAAAATAAGCTGGCCGCGCGTAGGTAATGTCGCGCAGCCAGCTCATATTGGTTTTGCGTAGCTTAATGTGTCGCCTTGTGACCACAATTGTTTTAGAAATATTATAATTTCATTAAAATACTTTAGTTTTCAAATTAGACTTATTTTCTGTGTCTTGCCTGAAAAGGAGTAACGAGTATAATTTGGTGACCCGTAATTGATAAGGAATGTGAAAATAGTAGCAGAGAAAGAACTTTTATCCTCAAGCTTTTGCTTGAGTATTATCCAAATAAAACCCAGTTAAGATAAAGCCCACACGCGATCTAATTAAGCATTTATTGTTTTTCTATCAATCTCGATGTCTCTATCTCCGATAGCTCACCGATACTGATTGCCCTTTAGCAATCTAATTGGCGCATTTCCCATACACAAAGTCCCAGATACGAATCGAATAGCGGTATCGAAATCAACATTAATTGTTCAAGTAGATTGTACAGTCTATTACACAAGTTGATGATATCATTACGATCACGTATGCCATTAAAGACTTAATTGCTCTTAAATTTAAAGCTAAATTAGAGTGAACCAGTTGAAGATGAATGTCCAATTTAGTGGAAGTCCGTATGTCAGTGCCGGCAGAGCTCATCAACATCTTTAATTCTCTTTTAAATGAATAGTGTAGAAAAACCGTATCATGTAATGAATAGATCGAAACGTACGTGTCGCTTTGAAATTAAATCGATTAAAATCTGTTAGGTTTTTGATTCGTCATCGCAAAATGTTGGATTGCATTCGAGGTTGGTTTTATAAAACATACTGTTTGAATTATCCTTGTTGTATTGCAGAGAGACTAATGTCATGTTACGAGACGAGTGTTAAGTATGAATTAGATGGCTGCGATAGGAGAGGAAGGCCGAAGAAAAGATGGATGAATTGTGTGAAGGATGATAAGTTAAGAAAGGAATGAGTGCTAAAATGACGGCTAGCAGATATGAATGAAAGAGGATGACTTATTGCGCCGACCCCAAATAATGGGAAATGGGCAAGAGAATGATGATCCGCAAAACAAGAAATGGAAACTCTATGAGCAGCACTTTATAAATCCGTAACTAGAACAGCGACTGCCAAAATCTGTAAACTGACTTGACTGGTAAACTTACAAACATAAAGTTTAGAGACAGTTGAAGCTTTATTCAGACCTATAGGGTTCTCCAAGAATATACAGTAAATCCAAAGCACACCCACACTTACGGAAACAAAAGGAAGCAACTAATGGGTTCTCAACCCCGACTACAAAGATTAAACATCCATGTCATCTAAGTCTAACTGAAAAGCTAGACAAACGTTTCTTGACAAGCATTATGCATAAGCAAGACAGCAATATGAATATCGCCTCCCACAGGCAATAAATGAACGGTCATTAGGAGCGTGCCGTGCTGCATGCAATCAGTTACAGCGGCGTAAGTGATTGCCGCAAACTTGCAAACTGCCATGCCATGCCATGCATTGTGCATGCATGCATATGCCACGCCATCGCCAGCGCGCGTCATTACGTAACAACTCATTAGTTTTCTATTTGCATTCGTTGAACGTAAACAATATAACTGTGGTCATAGTGTAATTTATTGTGTGTTCGAAGCTTTTAATTCGGTTTTGTTGAAAATTATAGTTTTGTTTACAAAACGCATTTTGTTGTGATTAAGCAATAATGCAATTATTGCTTTATAGAGGAAAACTATGATCTATATAAGAACCGCTGATTTCTCAAACTTTTTTGCTGACGGAACCGTTGAAACGCAAAACATTCCAAGGAGCCCTAAAATAAGCAAACCGGTTTTTATTTAATTAAAGTCATAAGACTGTGTCATAAGTACAAAAACAGGTACCTAGGTATTATGGTTGCTACAGTAAATTTATAAAATAGTTTTCATTTAATGGGAGATATGAAGCTGGCTATTATGTGACTAGACGAAGAAGCACATCAAGCTTCGTTCTTTAGGTTGAATATTATATTAACAGAGCCCATGCAGGGGCTTTGCGGATCCATAGGGCTTCACGCAGCATACTTTGAGTATGGCTGGTCTATATGAATGCAACAAAAGCAACCGAAATTAATGACTGTTCCTATGAAACGAAACAATTTTATTTTATTTGACCAACAGCCAAGACAATAATCGCAAAAATAAGCTTTATTCCTTCAAATAAATCGCATCGATCTGCTGATTAGTCTAATAACGCTCCGTTAGGGATTTATGTAGCGAGTAAGTATACCCTTCCGAATCAAACATTTTATTATTCTTGCTACACTGTCTGTCTTTACTCTGTGGATAATACTTTATTCATTTCCCGTGATGTAAAGTAATGACAAAACTGTATTTTATGCTTTTCATCTGGACTGTTTGTACTGCGCATCTATCAACTCTTGCTAATAGAAGGTATCTAGGAATATGTGACAAATGAAGTTGTAGCTTCGACCTTTGCACCATTTGAACCAGGAATGCAATTCACTAAGCGTCACATCGCTGTCAAAAACATCGACGAGCTCACAAATGGCATCCTTCTGGCATCCTTAAGATCGTCGAAGTTTTTATTATGAGTTTGACACATGACATAACCATAGCGAATACCGAATTGTCAGCTCGCCGATGTGTCAACGACGAATTTAAGGTTGTGGTAAAATTTATGTTTGACATTGACAGATTGATAGCGATTATTTTACTTTCTGAAAATGTATGAGCCGTAAAACCTTAAATTTTATGTTAAATGTTAATTAATCCTATATATTTTTGTGTTATGTTAGTAATTAAAAACTAGTTGTGTATAAAATACGGATTAGTTGAGACAACTAACCGGTGAACTTACTGCCATCTAACGGCATTATCTAGGAACAACAGAACAGGCGTTCCATCCGTTCGCGTTCCGGAGCACCAGATCAAAATTGGTCAGAGCTAACCTCACTGACCATGTATAGACTGCTTAAAGCATCGCGTGGCTGACTGGTATGAACTTCGAAATCTGGTTATCGATGGGTTTGTTCCGTTCCCATGACGACTCCCCCTTGATTATTCATTAATTCATGATAATTTTTTTTGACGATGATGAGCAATTGAGCATAAAATGTTAAATGATGAAGCATAAGCAAATGCTCACGACCATATTCCCCGGAAGAGTAGTCAGTTAAATAATAAAGTCATAGATATACGCGGATATACTTTAAACGCTGACGGTTTTTAAGGGGATGACCAAGCCATCATACTGCACAACTTTCTCTATGAGATCAAGTTCGAATCGCGAAGAAAATATCAGCTGTTCCATATGAAACTGCAAACCTACTGACCTATGTAGGTGACGGCTGTTTTTTTTTCGCAATTTCGACGTTGGTCCCATAGAAAAAGGGGTTAAGATTGAAGATCTGGTCATCCTCTTAAAAAACCGTTAGGATATTAAGTGGGACCCTGTATATGACAATTTGTTTTCAGATTTTTTGTTCATTTGTTAGTACATTGTATATGAGTAGGTAGGTACCTAAAAGTACACGGTCCCAATAACCTATTCTCTTTCAGGCATGAAGCTAAAACTGCCAAGTCTCTTTTGTTTTTTGAAGGAAGAACCCTTTCAACATTTTGAAGATTTCCAGAGATTTCGAGTCAAAAGACTAGTCTTTTTCAAAAAAACACTCACAGCCTTATCCCGTAGCATCTTCAAATGACAAGCTAGGGTAACCCCTAGAAGATGCTAACATCCACTTGGATCACAAGATCCGTTGCTAGTGGAAACGGATAACGCGCTAAAGGTGCACTCTGATCGCGATATCAAGCCAGGGAAGGAAAAGGTAAGTTTTCCCTATAGTTTTATTCTAAGCTTCTTTTTGCAACATTTCTGAAGGACTTTTTGCGTTCATTTATAAAGGCAGTACATTCTATGTTTCGATCATTGATATGTCATTATAATTGACCTGAATTTAAAATCAACGTTCCAAAAATGGGAGAACCAAAAGAGCTCCTAAGAGCTCTTTTTTGTACTAGCTGACAGTAAACATTCCAAATATGACTAAGTTTATGAATCAAATTAAACATATTAGAGCCGCCCAACCATCATGTCTTGTTTTGTGTGGGTTTTTTATCAATCCGGACAAAAATTTGCTAAGATTTTATGAGACTGGGGGGTCTAAATGGTTCCGATAGCTTATCAAACTAAACCCTTTGTTTACCTAAGACAAAGCTGAGAGTTCAAAGTTTGAGGGTCGTCAACACTATCGCATATAATACGTTAAATTCCACCGGCTGATGTATTTCAAACTTTCCAGACTCTCATAGAAAATTATTAAATAGGTCTGCAAACTTTCATTTCTGTTATTATAACTATTGAATTATTCTAATAATGGATATGTCAACAGGTCTTAGACCACAAAATAGTTACGTAAATAAATAAAACAACTATATAAATAAACTAATGTCGAGTGGATTTTGAACCCGCTACCTATCTTGGCTTGATAATCCCTGTGAGACCGAATCACGAATGAAGAGATCCGCAGAAGAACCAGAGTAGGTGACACGGCCCAAAGAATTGCTTAACTAAAGTGGCAATGGGTGTGGCTCATTGCACGCAGAACCGATGGCTGATGGGGCCGAAGAGTTCTCATGTTGCGATCGTGTACCGGAAAGCGCAGCGTAGTGTGGCCCCACAAGGTAGACCGACCTGGTGAAGGCGGCGGGAACTCGTTGGATGAGGGCATCGCATAGACCGGTCGTTATGGCGATCCTTGGGGGAAGCCTATGTCCAGCAGTGAACTTCCATCAGCTGAATTGATGATGATGATCAATCTAAGCTGCTGATCTATCACGTGAGACGGCAAAATTATGCCAACCTATTTCTTTTTCTTATGTCAAGTCTAAACCACGTCATTCACAAAGTGTGGCTGGACTTCATCGAATCGTGCGACGTCCTCAAAATCGAGTGGTCGAATGTAAGCCGATAGGATCGCACGGCATGCATGTGACATTAGCGTTCCTTACGATGTTTTCCTTGACTAAAAAGCCTGTGTCGTGCTATAAATCGAACATATAAGTTTCTTAAAACTCATTGACACGAAAGGTGGCTACCCTTTTGCCCACCACATAAAGACTGCATAAGAAGTATTTAATACCTTAGTCGCCTCCTTATAATGTTCTGTGGTCGCCTCATACGACACCCATGGGATGAATAGGGGTGGTCCACTCTAAGCCGGAACCACACGGTTGCAGCTTTTTTAAACGTTTATATTTACTCAGAAATATAACTTTGAAGAGAGTCAAAGTATTCTCAAGTTTGACGAGTTGTTATTAAAGTAAGGTTATTCATTAATAACATGTGACCACCAAGAACTGGTGGTTCTGAGTCCAACGACAAGCACGTGCGAGAGGTTGATGATGATCATTATGTAATGTAGTAAATATTAATAACTAACGTGACCAAGAAAAGGAGAAAAAAATAGGTAACAATATTGTCATAAATATGGCTGTGTTGTTATTATTATTTTAGTTTTAGAAAAAAACGAAGGACGCGACGATGAAAGCGCCATGTCGGAAAAGGCTCGGTCCTGCACGGCTAGCATGTCACCCACGACAAAGTGATAAATTTTTGGCATACGTAAATCAACAAAGATGGAGGCACATCTGAATATTTGTCGTTTTCTCTGGGATGACATGCGAGACCTTCTCTGGATGTCATTTCAACCCTTTCGAAATCTGAAAGAGTGATCTTTAAAAACAACTCTACATACTCGTAAGTATTTCCTCTTCATTGATTCGACTGTTTGTGGCCATTACGCCTGTATTTGTTCGTCTAATATTTAATAACTAGCCAAAAAACTCAAAACTTTTGTGACCTCCCAAATGAAAATTGGGCTCACCAAGGATACGACCTCGTCGCCCGCAGCAAAAGCTCAAAATCCCTATCTTCCCCACCGTCATTAATAACTGAGTATCAAGAAATGACGTTTTGCGAGGGTCCCTTATGGATATATCAAGGGGTGGTTGTAGGGGCTTTATTTGAGACAATTCAAAGCTAAGTGCATCTTGCAATTTTGATAACGATCATGAACTGACAAGAGAAAATGAAGACATGATTTATTTTTTATAGATATATAAATAAAATTAATCTACTGGCAACCTTATTTCCTTTTTGGAATCCGAATGCGCTTTTGGTATCTTTTACATTCGCATAAAATATTTTATGTTTATTTGGAGTAAGCAACTTTAAAAATTCACAAATCCTCTTTGGAAAGCGATGTCGCTTTAGAGAAGATGCGACCACAAACTATACAACATTTTTTTTGTAAACAATTATTCACAATGGGTTTGCGCTTGGCTTCAACTCACCTGATGGAAAGTATAAATGAAGCCTAAATCTTCTTTTAAAAATATCCTGATTGTATTTATTTGGAAACACAGAGGGAGAGAGTTCCAAATCTTACCGGTTCTCATTATAAAAGAGTTTTTTTTACAGATTGTTGGAATATCGACTACGTATGAATGCAGTCTCGCACTTCGTCTTGTCGGGAAACATAACACTTATTATAGCGTCCTTCTTAATAAACTTACACTTCTTTAAGGGAATGATCAGACCATCAAACTGAACAACTTTTTCTATGGCAGCAACATCGAAATAAAAAAAAATCTGCCTTTCCATACAAAACCCCAAACCTACTCGAGTTAAATGTACGGGACAGCTGATTATTTTATTCGCAATTTTGGCATCGATCCTATAGATAACGTTGTTCAGTTTGAATGTCTGAACATCCCCTTAAAATAGTTCCAACTATTTTTTTGACCTTATTTATATTCTTAAATTAAGCTTGCTCACAGTAATAGTTTACATCCAGTCATTATTCATTAGGTTTAAAGAATATTTATTTCTCATAAGAAATACATTTCACTTATATGAGAAACAAAGATATTTTAAATTTCTTACATGCTAGCAAGGAAACATAATTAAGGTAGGTATAGTATTGTGTTGTGAACTTATACTATTTCTAAACAAATAAGATCCTGTCTACCTAATGAACTAATGATCCTTAATGCAAAGCTTTCAGGTGGTTTCAGTCCATACAAACGTTTGACGCACAATACGCGTAGACGGAATTAATAAAAGTAATATTTTATATTTTATATCTAATTAAAACTACACAGTACTGTCAAATACATTATCTTTCTTATACTGTGCTATTATAGCTTGTGACATTCAGGTCCATGCATGTTTCGTCATCCAGTTTATTTTTCAAAACCGTCAAAACACAATACACAAAAATCTAGATTGTGACAGGTTCGGTACAAAACGCTTTTGTCCACATAAAGCTATTATTATGAAACGATTTTAATGACTCACGGTGAATATACATAGCGGCAATAAAATCCAACAATTGCCATACTAAGAACCATTTCAATCAGTCACCAAGCATTTAAAACCGCAATTAATTCAATCTATTTATTATCTATATTACAAGCCAAGATCTGTAGTTTAATCTATTTCAGTGCGATGAGCGAATCAAACGTCCTTTCCGAGAAAAGGAGACTAGTATGAATTATACGTCAGGGAAATATTTTAATGCGTTCTCTCCTTGCATGATATATTGATCTAAATAAAAAAGTTTAATGAAATTCTTAACCGCCAAGAAGATGCATTAATCACTGGTAATAAGAGAAATTTGTCAGTTTTTAGGATTTTGTTTTGGTCAATTATTTGTTAAATTTGAACGTTATAAGAGCGAGCGCGTAATTTTTAACGCAAAGAGCGGTTTATTAACTGTCCTTTAATAGCCTGATTCCATTTGAGGGTGGATACAAAACTTTTATGTATGCATCTAGACTTCTAGAGTAAGTTTGTAAAGTTAACCTCCACCACAGTAAGTATAAGATAGAGTATGGTACCTACTATACAGGGTGAAATTGATATCATTAGCATCCTTTTAAACTAAGAGTCTACCCATCAAACTGAACAACTTTTATTATGGGAGAAAACCGATCGGAGCAAAAAAAAAATTTCGGATGTTCCATACTAAACTACAGTGCCGTGCCGTGCCGACTCGACTCAGATGTATGCAACAGCAAATTTTTTTTTGTGCTCCGATTGGTTTGCTCCTATAGTAAAAGTTGTTCAATTTGATGGGTAGACTCTTAGTTTAAAAGGATGCTAATGATATCACCAGGGTCCTACTTAATATGCTGACGGTTTTTGAAGAGGATGATCAGACCATCAAACTGAACAACTTTCTCTTTGGGACCAAGAACGAAATCGCGAAAAAAAAATCAGACAGCAGATTTTTTTCGCGATTTCCACCTTGTTCCCATAGAGAAAGTTGTTCAGTATGATGGTCTGAACATCCCCTTAAAAACCGCCAGCATATTAAGAACAACCTTACACAGTACGAAAACTCCTCCAGCCTCCCAATTCTTGGGAGGCAGGAAGTGTTCGTACTGGGGGTGACGGGGGTTTATTTGTATGACAGCCAAGTGTCCAAGGCATAGAGATATAGAAAGATGCCATCCAACGCGCTGAGTACGAATCGTAGTGTCACATCACCACCAGTACCACGCGATAGAAAGTATTTTGTTAGCTTGAATGTGCTCATTATCCATTGCGGTATCAGAATTCAACGTTCGAATAATCTTTAGTACTTCGCAAGCATTGTGAACTATTTACACATAATATCTCGACTGGCTTTCAGCCTCATGATATATTGAATCCTTACTTTCGCGAGCAATGTGTTCCGTTTTTGCGCATATTGCTGCGACACTGGTCCCGCCCCCTTTTCACATCTCCTTTAGTTTTTGCTATCTGTAGTCCAAAGTGTCCCTCTACCATATTTAGATTTTTCAGGATGGAAAGTGTTCAAGGGTAAGAACCTATAGTCCAGTCCTTTTGCTCACAAAATCCCCGAAAAAGAGTAGAATACTCGTAGTTGCGCAAGAAACCCACTGGAAGAAATAGAATGGTCTATTTTAAGTAAAAAAACCACATAAGGAGAACACCAATAACAAAATCTAATCATTTACATTTCAAGAACAACTACAAAAGTTTCCGTCTCAATTCTAATAATTTGACCTAAAACGCGAAGTTTGAGCAAAAATTTCATCGTCTACTTTCCATATCAAAGCACTTCAAGTATGCGGAAACTGTAGCCAGTTTCAAGCAGTTTCAGCATTTTTTCTTAAAGGTCAGAGCTTGGATGATTTACTTGCTCAATATAACGGCGGGAGTCAGGTGGGAGGGACGCGGACACCGGAATTAAACTTCCTACGAAATATGGGACGCCTGTCGTACTAGTACCTACAAGAGAGGGTTTCCAATAGAAACTATTTGAAACTTGGAATGACTATAGCATAAGCATTATGCTCACGACTTTATCCGAGGGGGTAGTGGGAGATATTATATGAAAACTCAGAACATCCACATTTTACTATTTGTACTGAAACTAACCAGACGGGCAGTGAGTCTGTCGCACTGGATGTCTGGATACGCTGAAAATTATGGTTGAATTAAAAAAATATATTTTTGTCATGTGTTTTGGTATTCTTTGAACCATCGTTTAAAATAAAAGTCCACCAAATTAAATTCTTATTCAATGCAACAGAAACAAATGAAAAAAAAAATACAAACATAATTAAAATAATATCACACAAGGAAATCATTAACCCCAGTCTAAAGCAAACAAAGTAAACAAAATATTGTCTTTCCGGATTTATTTCACGGTATTTTTAACTAAAAACAAAATACCTCCCAAAAATACGACGAATAAAAGAGAAACAATTCCTCTTTATTACTTCCGCCCTTCGCATTATGAAAATGAAGTTTTTATGTTTTAACCAAAATGTACCGGCGCCAACCCGATTCTATCCTTCGGACCAAAATTTAAATACACATTAGACAACATTAGTTGTTATTTGTTGCTGTACAAGTTTAATAAATCATCCTTGTTCTTTCCCGCCGGTCAGTATCTATGTATGTATACATAATTAAAATAAAATTGTGCACTTAGCGTGGATGTACATTAAAAATATTTACAAAAATATTAATTGTTAACGTTAACGATTCGAAGGAGGACGGGCTTAAAAACCTGTGTGAATGGTTCGATGTGGACACAACCTCACTGTTCAGGGGGTCTACCCGGACCTTCGGACTTCGCAATTGCGTGAACGTTTTCGTTCCAATGTCAACTCTATTACAATGAAGTTTGGACCGAAACGGTCGCGATATATCGAAGATCGTTGTCTATTATGTTGTTTTCAAGTATATTTCCGTGTGTACAATAAAGTGCTAAAATAAATAAAATAAGATCGAAAGTCCGGGTACAGGGCCAGGACTGCAGTCTTCAGGGTCCGAATAGCTCTATTGATAGCCAACCTCCGATAGGAGATGGCACCACAACAAGAAGAAGAAGAACGATTCGTAATGGAATCCATTGAGACCATGTGAGATTTTTTTTCAGTTTGATTGTCACTTGAAAACTACTGCACAGATGTGGGTGGATGGTGGTTTTCATAAAAGCACAGGGCTTAGTTTGGATTAACGTTTGGGCTTTATCTCATCACAACAAGTTCACTTAATCAAAAGTTATTAAAGTCAGTAGTCTGCGCGTACGGAGTCGCTGACGCCGCTATAGGGTTAATATTTAATTATTATGTAAGTTGAAGCTATGGTAGTCTAGCGGAGAGTAACCAGGCCTGCCGTTCAGAAGGCGAAGGTTTGATCTCCGGCAAACGGACTCGTACCAATGAGTTTTACAGAATGTTGGTACTATTTATAACACCACTGTCTTCTCGGTGAAGGAAAACATCGTGAGGAAACTTGCATGCTTCAATTTTTAGGCATGTATGTACTGTGGAACGCTGTACTACTCTTCTGCTTGGCTGTGAGAGGTTTCTCGTAATAAAAATACTCGTTGAGAACTTGAGGAACACTTGTATTTCTTTTAAATAAAAATTTATTATAAAGCAAGACGTCATTTTTACTCTTTTGTCCCATGGACGTAATCAAAACCTATCACCTAGCACCTAGAATCTTTGCTTTTTCTCAGGTCCGTGTTCCAAATTTAATTTTCTACAGCAGCTAGTATTAAACCCCGTGATATGAAATCTTTACAGTACCCAATGTTCAGCGACGGGCTCACTTAGGTCCATACACATAACTACATACGGAATTCCGATGCGATTTCGTATGGATTTTCCCCTCCATAATTTCATTCGGAATTGCGGTGGTATCAAATATACAAAATGACAATCCTGTTTCGGAATTCTGGATCAAAATGCCGTATGTGTGTGGTAGGTCTTAATTACCATCACACTTGACAGAGTTTCCGTACTTCTAGTGAAACGTGGATGTTCTAAGTTTTCAGAAGGAATATAGTTGTGAGCTTAGATCAAAGTAAAATGTTGTGAGCAAATGCTATGTACTATCGCGGACTTTTCCGTCTGACCACCACTAGGCTCATTTTGCTTGCATACTAAAAAATTAAAACCCCGTTTAGCCCCTCCCTATTGATGAATAGACCAATCAATGAATAGTTTCCAAACAATAATTTTTTTTTAAATGCGCGAAATTATGTTTTTTTTTTAAATGGTCAGCCTACATTGTGGGCAATGGGCTCCTCTCACAAAAAAAAGGTGAGAAAGATCAGTTACATATTTCACCACGCAGGCCCAGTGATCTGATGAATGCAAGTTAGTGGATAATCTTCTTTCAGAGTATTTTCAAGCCGCCTCAATAGTCTTTTGACTTGGGTTATCAAAAAGGTACCGACACCTGACGGATCTATGTAATTATTTTTTTCGGATCGGATCTATCGGGACCAACAGCCTATAGTTCAATCTGCTTACTAACAGCTGTCTATGTAAATACATAGATGACTATGTAGGTATTAAATTTGTTGTATGGGGTAACATTTAGTTAAACTTCAGTACGACCGACTATAAAAGTCATCACAGGAAACAGGCACTAAATTACGAGCAAAAACTTTAACTATGAACATGTGAAAAGCAAAACAAATGTAGATACAGCAATTAAAAACTCTCATTACGACGATGCAATGAAAACGCTAGTTATTCCTATAATGTTGCAGAAATAAAAATAATGTAAAACTACATAAATACTTTTCACTTACGTTGTTGTACACGGGAAATGTATTAACAACTACACACGGACGGACTGATCTATCAAATCTCAGACTCAGGGTGGCCAGGTGCAATGCAATGAGGGGACTTCATAATATAGTCCTCCTAACCGTGTTTGGCTATGGCGACTTCGACAACAAAGTTATGATATTATTACAATAAGATTAAATAAATAAATAAAATATTATGTACTACCCTACTAAATTCAAAATGACTCGCAAAACCGAACTTGGTTTTAAATATTCGGTCACATGAAGAGCAGTAGAGTTGCCCGGAGGCATTGTACGTGTAGACGTAGGAGGGCTTGGGCCGAGTTTTACGGATCTGACGCGTTGCATCAAGTTTTTCCAGACGCATTCTTTCATAATCTTTAACGCTTCTGTTAATGTTAAACCGCCATTTTCCGGTCTCCGTGATGCAAGCTCCTCAAAACGTTCGCTTGGTATGTTGCAAGCAGTGAAGTGGCGTTTGAGCACATCTTTGTACCGCAAGAACGGTCTGCCTTGCTTACGCTTTCCACACGAAAGTTCTGAGTAAACTGCTTTCGGCAGTCTGTTAGTTCTTATACTAGTATCTTTGATCTACACCATGAACCTTATTAAATATTGATAACCATTTGATGGTTAAGAATTGTTAAAACTATTTACTTCTGAGTGGTCGCACACCAAACAAAATTATTTAATCTAAAACTATACGAACTGTACATTAGAATTAAAAGTGAGCCGTAGTCTTTGCCTATAGACGAATAATAAAGATAAAAGCCCATTTGACGAGGCTACAAAAAGAAAGATAGCAGTATAGAATCAACAGAGATACAAAAAGCACAAGGTGAACAACAGACCCTCTAGCATGATTTCTCTACTTACGCGCGACTCGGCTTTTTTCCATACAAATCGCGGCGAGCGCGGCTTTCGCTCTCAGAAAATCGCGGGAACAGGTTATTTTGTATGCAGCGAAGGCATGTCGCGCGCGTGTAGAGAAATCATACTAGACATGCAGGTTGTATATTTTAAATAACAATGCCCACTCTTGGGAAGCCTGACAATTTATCTGGACCGGTAGTAGGAGGCTTCAACAAAGTTCATGTTTGTTATTATTAGTAGGTACTACTCAACGTGAACATGAAGAGTGGTTGCCAAGGAAAGGACGGAGGCCAGTGACAAGACCATCAGCAATGTTGGTTGGACGATATTGTGTGATAGCAACTTTGCAGTGGTGGTGGACTTGTGCTGATTTTACAGATTGATTGAACATGAAGGACTTTAATCCTTATCTTAGTAAAACAATCGTTCTTACTGAGATATTTTCACAATTTCAATAACAAAAATATCCTGTAGAACGAACTCCTCGGCGGGCACTCTGTCAATATACCTACTGGCATCTTTGGCTCTAACCCGACATGTCTGTGTGGTCAGACCATTGATCTGTTGGTCAGACCATATGCCCCTATAAAGCAGGTTGTTAAATAATGTTAGTTAAGTTCAAATATCTCTCCCACAGTCTGACGTCTAGGAATTTCTCTAATTGCGGAGGCTCGAAAGACCCCGGAGTAATTGCAGCGTACTCACGCGACGGCGACGGTGTCAACTGACAGCATTTACTTGGGACCTCGCAAATTGGTGCAGTACTTACTACCTGGCTAATAATTCTTTGAGAATTGTAGCTAGTTACATGCTAGGTTTTGTGGCATAGAGTTTAGACGTTAAGAGAGCTAAATACTGATTATACCCTATAGGTATACTGCAAATTGACACTGTAGCAAAGTATTCATGTAGGTACTACAAAAGTTTGACGCCCATTTTAGTGCATATTGGACTTCGTGAGAACTTAGAAATGTGATTAAATACTACGGGAGAGACACGTTGCAAGTTTGGCCACTAGTGGTTGTGTCATTCGCGCGTTGTTCGTGTTTGATCTTGCCACGAGGCTCCGCCATTTCTTTTCTCAAAATATGTGTTTAGTTCAAAAAGCAATCCTTGTGTATCTTAGCTTAACAAAACAAATTTACTTGAAATTGGCAGAAATGCAGGACCTAGAATACAAAGCAAAACGCCATAAATTTATAAATTAGTAACTTCAGTAGTCGCAACGACTTAAGGCTCTTAGTACGAGCCTTAACAGGACACTGCAAGTTAAACAAACACCTACACAGAATGGGGCTTGTAGACTCACCCACTTGCAGATTTTGCTGTGAAGCAGAGGAAACGCCCATACATCTCCTCTGCGAATGCGAAGTGCTCATTCACAGCAGGAGTCGCCATCTAGGTGGATACATAATAACACCTACTGACATTAGGGACCTCCCCTCCAAAAGCATAACACGGTTCATGAAGTCCGTGGGCCTAGGAAATGACCTTTAGGTCTAGGGTGACAGCTACAATAGATCTATCTAGGTCGCAGTAGCTATTTGGTCATTGACCAAGCCCTTATAACCAAATAATAATAATAACTTCAGTAGTATGTGCCAACTTGTGCTAAGCGAACTGATTTCAAATACAAAGAGAAAAATATAAGTAACTGGGTGTCAATGAAAGTTATAGATTACAATAAAGGGGTCGTTAAGACCGCCAAACTGATCAATTTTAGTAGCAACTGTAGGTAGCAATGTTGAAATCGCGAAGGCAAAATCACTCACACTGTAATTCATAGAATTACATAGGTATCTGTTACACCCTGTAGAAATAGCACACCACACTGCAAATACTGTTTTAAGCATTTAGCGAGGATCCGTAATAATACTTGAGAGTTGACCTCATACAAAATTATTCCAGTGCGGTAATCGAACCAGCAAAGCTATACGCATTGCGGACAACAACCCTAGTTACAAAGTATGCCAACAGCTAAAATTCGTAAGATGGCATGTATGGGTTAATATACATACCTGCAAAAAGTGGCATATATGGCAAGGTCAGGGATTTGAATTTTGATATACCTAATGATGATAAAGAACGTACTAGAGAATCACTGATTATGGTAAGCCATGAAAATCGTACAAAACTACTGTTTCCAAGAAAAAGGTACATTCAAACCGACACGGTACGCGGTTGCATTTTCAACGCTGTCGAATTTCTTTCAGCTGGGTATAAGTATTTCATTAGAACTAATTCAAGGGTTAAAAATGTTGTACTGACTCCATCTGCATACAGAATAACACATTTAGAGGTCCATTGAAAATATTGCAAATTACTTCACATCTTAATTTGCAGGAAAACCTTTCAAACCCGTCCCCGCAACTGCAAATCGCGTAGTCTTTACTTAGAACATATCGTATCATTTCTCGGTGGTCCGTACCTTCACACACGAATGAGGAGATAAGATTGACATTAATACCAGTTTCTGCTAATTATCTCTAGCCAGAGAATCCTGGTCCAATCATAATTAGATAAAGTTGAAGAATTAGAGTAGAAGTCTGTCGGTAATACCTTTACTGGAAAAACAACTAGTCAACTACATTAATACTAAGAATAAACCATAAGAGAGAGGCGCGAAACTGCGGTAGTCGCGGTATGCCTAGTTATTGTTTTTTTTTTTAGTAGGGCTTTGTTACTTATTCCTATCACTGTATCGCGTGTAAACCAGACCCTCTAGCATGATTTGCTTGCTCGCTCGCTTGATCTACTTGCGCGCTACTCGGTTTTTTTCCACACTACAAGTCGCGGCAAGCGCGGCTTTTGCTCTCCGTACTCAATAAAAGATGCACATAGCAAATTCGCTCTAGTTAAAAAAGGAGATTCGCTACCTTATTGCTCTCCTTATCGACGTAACCACTTTTTTGTACCACGACGGCAGTCTGACTCCGAAGTCACTTCATATAAATTGTAGTAGGATTTTATGACTATTCGCTATCGCATACGCGATTAAACTGAAATTACGTCTACTAGCGTAAGCGAAACACAATTCGTCTATGTTCGCGTAGTTGATATAACTATCTCACTCAACTGCAAAAGTCCATCAAACTAGAAAGCTTCATTTTTTTTACAGATTTTTCGTTATCGCTATATTTGATTTACATTGTCACAATTCTTCCTTTATTTGGTTTTATCTAAGATAAAGTAATAAAACTGTACTGCTTAGTAATTATGCGGCCCAGTTTTATGCTACACTTAACCTAACACTGTTAAATGAAAATTACGTAGAAAAAAAAAACAAGATATCTTAGAAAATTTTCACTATAATACTTTACCCGTTAAATGAGCCATTCAGTTTTTATCTATAAACATTTTTATATTTACATTGAATCAGATTATTAATACAGCTATAAACTTCAACCATAAACATATCAGAACAATAATAAAAAGTTTTATAACTATTCAAAACATAGCTTACTTTCTTGTTACGACTTTCTTTTCATACCCTATGGTGTTTTATACTCCATAAATATCAAAGGGGATTTTAACAAAAATAATGTAATGCATAATCGAATTAGAGGAGTTAATCATAAAACAGAGCCATTAAAATCTATTCTCTAAAGACTATTAATCACATAGTTAACAGCCAGAATAAAATTTATGGACGATCTTGAAAATATTATAATGGAACATGAAAGTTTTCGGAGCTCTTTCCAAGGCAAGAGCTCGAGAGTTTTTTATTTTCAAGTACTGTAATTTAGGACTCTTAAACTCTCTGTCTAAGCATTTTATGCTTTAACCTAGTTTTATTTTCATTGCCTTTCTTCTTCTTTAAGTCCTAGACCATCTGCTGGCCGTATTACGACTCTATTTTGCACAAGACGGCATTTACTTGACTTTTTATGTGCTGAAGTATTTTTGCTCTATACAGGATGTTAGAGTAAACATTTGCATTACTTTAAGGGGTGATTGTATCCACGATATTGAACAACTTTCCCTAAGAAACCAATAGGAAATTAGCCAACAAAAATGTTTGGACTTGTATACAGGGTGTTAGGGCAGACAGTTGCATTACTTTAATTATACTCATGATAGTGAACAACTATCCCGAGGAAAAAAAGAGAAACTCACAAGAAAAATCAACTTTTCATACAAGCGGTCGATCAGCTGATTGAATTTAATATCTCCTACTTTAACATCTAAAACGTTTTTGCTAATTTCCTGTTGGGTCGTTTAGAATTATGAGTAGCTATAATAACCCTTTAAGAGGATAGACCAGTATGGTTTTCTCCAAACAAACGTATTCCCCTGTTTTCTCCCTGGATAATAACACTTGAGAAATTTTTTTTTACCATACAATCTATGTCACCTCTGCCATGTCCCTGTGATTTGCTTTTTTTGCATTAATTAATTACTGTAAGAACTATTTTTATTTTTTATTTTATTGGATTAGGGAAACATACAGCGTTAATATTTACACCTTTACAAAACTTAATCAACGAATTAGCCAAAACAGTTTCCACTTATAAAAGTTACAGTAGACATGTTGCTCAAACTTAAAACTTAAATAAACTAAAATAAACTATATGACCTTCGAAAATGCCCAATTTTACCGCCCGTTTTCAGACATCCAGGAAACAAATTTGACGAATATAAACAAAAAAAGCAAAACATACAGACTTAGCCAAAGTCTTTGCCATATTATTTTTGAAAGAATTATCAAAATCGGTTTAGTTTTGGAGGAGGAAACAGGGGAATACGAAATGCTGATTTCGATCCATTGTATTGTTTTTGTATATAAAATCGGTCCGAGCTGCAGTTGTCACTTTCGCACTCTAGTCAGCGGGGTGTATGGGTGGGGCGGATCTGACAAATACGTATACAGTCGGAAAAGTGACCTATTCTCCAAATTAGCATTTCAGCTCGCCATCCTCTTAAAGTACAGAAGGGGGCCTACCCACGCTGCACTTTCCGGTACGCGGTCGCCACTCGAGAACTTTTCGGCCCCATCGGACATCGGTTCTGCAAGCAATGTGCCCCACCCACTGCCCCTTTAGTTTAGCAATTCTTTGAGCTATGTCAGTTACTCTGGTTCTTCTGCGGATCTCTTCATTTCTGATTCGATCTCGCAGGGAAACTCCGAGCATAGCCCTCTCCATTGCCCTTTGGGTGACTATCAGCCTTTTTATAAGGCCTCGAGTGAACGACCACGTCCCTGTTCCATATGTTATCACTGGCAACACACACTGATCGAAGACTTTCGTTTTGACATCCTAATTGGTCAATATAATTTCGCGCGCTATTAAAATTTGTCCATCGGGTTGTACATCGGGGAGACTTATAAACCTGTAATGGATATGTAATGTACTAAGCATATTTGATAAAATTAAACTACTAATGATATGTGAGGATTTTGAACAACTGCATACATTAAAAGAAAAAACCAGACCTAAGAATTTACGTCACTTAACATACTTACCAATGTACGACTTACCTGCATATATAAATGTATATGGTCAACGTACTAGAGAATATATGCTTCCCAATATTCTAAACTATTTACCAAAGGAAATAGTACATGAAATATTACAATGTAAAAACAAAAAACAATGTAAAAATATTCTTAAATCTCATCTTAGTATGTAACTCATAAGTATATAAAATACAACACGCAGGTACGCTGTGTACAGCGACTCACCTCCTGCGTTTAAACCGATCAAGGTTTGCAGTAGGAAGGTTTATAGTTGGTAAACAAATATTGTAACTTTTTTCTTTGTAAAAGAAATAAAAAAAATATATATATATACTACTACACTAACACCCTGTATAATTGTTTGTGTTATTTTTGTTACATATTCAAAGAAATGAATTATTATTACTTTCAAGAGACGTGTAAGTTGAAAGTGTAATAAAGCAGCTTAATTTTAAATAATTAATTAGCGGATCCATTAGCGCAGAGGTGAGGTGAGATAATCTTTATGGTTTCTTAGTCGACGGGTGGCGCCTTAAATCACGTCTTACCTTTAGTAGATATTATCGCACTTTTACGGTCCCCACCTTAACGTCGACTTTTACTCATAATATCACGTATTTTGCTAGATAAGTGTGATTTATCTCTTTTAGTTTAATGTGCGATTAAAGGGTTGGAAAAGGATAAGGCTTAAATTATTTTAAATTAAACTAAGAGCGTGTAGTATTAAATACTTCACTATTCCAAAAACACGAAACAACTTTTTCGCTTTTAACTTGTATAAAAAGATGAATTATACAGGCAACAAGCCACGCCAGGTGGTTTAGAGTTTAGACCATCAAACTGAACAACTTTCAATAAAGGGATAACGTGGAAACAATTTTTTAAATCTGCTGTACTTTGCTGTAATTTAAGTCGAGTAAGTACTGCAGTTTTGTATGAAACAACTTTTTTTTTCGATTTTGAGTTTGTTTTCATATTGAAAATTTTTCAGTTTGATAGTCTTAACCACTCCTTGTGTTTTGTTACACCCTGTAGTTTCAAAATCCTAAATATGACGCTTTTGTCAGAAGCGCAAAAGTACTTAAAATACATATCTAAACTAAACTATTATAAAACTGTAACAGGAAGTTTGTCTGTGCATTGAAGATATTAACAAAAAAAGTTACGATATGGTTTTTAGGTATCCCTGATTCCATACCACCAATTTTTACGTTTGTTTGAACGAGCATCACGCAAAAACTACTGAACCGATTTTGATGAAACGTTTTTGTTTGATAGCTTATTATCTGACTTAAAATCTGGTATATAATTTGTGCGTCGCGGGTTAACGCTCGTCTATATATATAAATGAATCCCTATTTCCCTTGGTCACGACATCACGTGAGAACGGCTGGACCGATTGCGATAAAACTTTGGTGGGGTGTCGTGAACACAGAACATTATAAGAGGGGTTAGAAGTGCAGAGTAGGCGTGGAACGTGTCGCCACAGGTTATGCAATAATTTGCATAACACCATAAGGCGCGCGGCGTGGTGCGAGCGAGAGGGCATGAGTAATTGTATCAGCGTGAGTGGGAAGACAAGTGGCGACAGTCGTCTCCGAAGCAAAAGCGCTACTTTGCATTTCTAACCCCTCTTATAATGTTCTGTGGTCGTGAACATGCCAAGGAAGGTTTGTAAATAAAAAAACGGCCTAGTGTGTGTCGGGTAACACTGATTCTGAGGCGGTACGAAGTTCGCCGGGTCAGCTAGTTTGTGATATATTTTACTTGACAATCAAAAAGCATAGGCGCTTTTTTGGTGACGTTTCTGTGAGAAGCATTTATAATATTTTTATTTAATTTCTGCACCTACAACCTGCTACAACTAAAAGCTTAAAAATAAAGTAGGTAGTAGTTGCAGGCTCTGAAAACCCGGAAAGATAGTAAGTAGGCCGTAAGTTTATTGTATTTAAACTGTGTTTTTGTTGCATTCTCAGACATTTTATTTTTTTATGCCAAAAATTAGCTTTTCTACAACTGCACTCGAACAGGTGCAAGGTCGAATATGTAGCAAAGATTGTAAACTACCTGAAATGGAAGATAATCATGAGTTTAATGTATTTGACGACACATTTTTGAGTGTTCCTAAGATAATCATAGGAGCCAACATCTACATTAGACATTTCACGCTAGATTAAGTTTCCTAAATGCATTTAAATACATCAGACTACTTCTTGAGGCAAAGATAAAGCCACAAAAAACAGTCCCGACCCTAATGGTTTCAATAATAAAATCAGCGGTATCTTTTTGTTCCCCTAATTAACACCAGACAGGCAAAACACCCCAACTCTTATCCGCCTAAATAGATAACACTCTTTTGTCTCACTTCAACCTACGCTGTGTGATAAGGAGGCTATTAAAAAACAACTGTAGCATTTTGTCGCTTACCCGTGACGCAGGTGTGCAATATTCAGTGTAGCCTGTAAACTTTCATAGATTATGCTAGCGAAGAACAGACGGTTCAGGTGTTTGAAGACAAGGTAACATTCTTGAAGGTTTTATTTGAAGTGCCACAAGAAACATAGAAATAATCTTTATGCAGCAGTGGAGGCAGACGGCTTTCATGGTCTGAGCTGCGTCAAATGCGCAGGAAGGTCTCCGCGGCACTACGCGCTCAATGATATTATTCGTCGAGCGCTGGTGTCCGCCAATGTTCCCTGTACAACTGAGCCACCTGGTTTGAGCCGTGCCGACGGGAAGAGACGAGACGGATTGACCCTTGTGCCGTGGCAAAAGGGCAAATGTCTTCTATGGGATGCAACGTGCGTGTACGTACGCTGCATCTTACTTGAGAGGTTCCATCCAAGTAGCAGGGTAGGCAGCGGAAAGGGCAGCAGTACGTAAACACCAATGGTATACAATTTTTTAGCAGAGCTACTTATTCGTGCCCTTCGCTGTGGAGACGGCGGGCCCGTGGGGTCATGAAGCAAAAACTTTTATGAGAGACCTGGGCAAACGTTTACGGGATGCGGGTAACGGTCCTCGTGCTGGGTCATACCTAGCCCAACGCATGTCATTAGCGATTCAACGCGGAAATGCGGCCAGCATAATGGGCACCTTCGGGCCAGGTATGACCTGGGGCGGGCTTTTCGACTAAGTAGAATTAGTAAAATTTGTAGTTTAGAATGCTTAGAATGGTTTAAGTTTAGGGTAAGTTATATTTGTGCTTTTACTATTTTATTCCCTTAATAAACAATCTTGCAATGATCTTTTAAAGCAAGCACTAAATTTTCGTGAGAAAGTGTTAGTTATCTCATCTGTTCTTGGCTATAGTGTAGTGCCTGCTTAAGATGCGGAACTAAGTTAATAGACACATAATATATCCTAAACGTATCACGGCGTATCCAGAAACATTGCATAAGGAACTATATCTCTTAGAGGCCAGTTCACAACACCCGCCGGACACCTCGTTTTCCTACTCCTCCTATCTTCTTTGATTAATTCATTGCGGGTTCCAAGACAGATTAGAGTCATCCCCCGGGCTCGCTGGACTTCATTGTCCAGTGTTGTGAATGGTCGCCGCTGTTGATCCTGGCTTACAGGAGTTACAGCGGTGGGAATGTGTGGTGGGCCTATGCCCGTTTTTAAAATAAACACCCGCGGGAAGAAATGGGGTAGTCTGTTCTGAGCCGAAACCAAGGCAAAAAAGAGCTAATTAGCAGTTGATACCATTCATATTTACGATAATTATTATGTATCTCAAGTACAGGCAAATAAACCTGTCAGAGCAAAAAAAAAACATCAGCTGTTCCATACTAAACTGCAATACCTACACGACTCAAATTTGTATTACACAGCTGACTTTTGTTTGTTCTGACGGATTTATTCATTTTGATGAGTAAAGTATGTGGTTTAAAGGTTAATGATACTTTTCTTTACACCCTGTCTGTAAAGCATAACATTCAAATGTATCCCACTTCTGATGTTCACTGGACCTTAATCTATGGGTATAAGCAGCTTGCACCATTTCCCAGGAGACTCGTGAACGGACTCAGTGACAATCCCACCTGCCTTCAGATCTCAGTGTGACCATTTTATCTTCATTACACTTTTTGTTAGCCTTTGTTGACACACCTTGCCCCTTTTGTTTCGATTCAGGGAGTTTTGTCGTTCCTCGTATGGAAAGTACTTTAAATCATGCCATTTTAACACGTATGGTTTGGATATAAGAGTTATGTAAAAGGATTTTTTATGTGCAGTGAAATTTAGTGTCAACTCGAAATGTTTCCGATTCACTTCATTTGTTTTTAAGGGGATCGGTTAGTCAATGATGCGTGGAAGTCAAGAAACGATTGTAATTTATTCAATTTTTATGTTATTTGTGGTTGAGCATATCGGCATAACCGGGCTGCGGTTCAAAGGTTTTATATTTGAATGTCGTTTTTGTGATTTGGTTCATTTGCCAAGCAGTAGGATGAGATGTAGTTATGAAAAAAAAATAAGTTGCTATACTTTTTAATAGGCATTATTGTAACTATCTAAGTGTACAATGTTTTATTTGAATAATTATGGTTACCTACATAAATACAGGGTGTAAGTGACAGCCTAGAAAATACTGAAACGGTGAACTCAGACCATCAAACTGAACAACTTTCACTATGGAGCCTACCTCAGGAGACGCGAAAAAAAATCAGCTGTCCCATACAAAACTATAGTACCTACCCGACTCAAATGTATGGGACAGCAGAGTTTTTTTCGCGTTCCTGAGGTAGGCTCCATAGTGAAAATTGTTCAGTTTGATGGTCTGAGTTCACCGTTTCAGTATTTGCTAGGCTGTCACTTACACCCTGTATATCAAAACCATATTCACATTTCTCTACGCGTATGATAATGCGTAATTGCGACATTAAAATTCAAACATAGTAGTTTTCCGAAAATGGGTCTCAAAAATTTCATACACATACCGTAAATTAAATTGTTCTGTTGTCCACATTGCAGACAAATTCGAAAACTCTTAACAGAGCAGTTTTCTCTGATATTTCTCACAACTACCATGTTGGTCTTAATTAAACAGTTCTTCAAACTAATAACCACATTAACAAAACAAAGACGAAATATCATTACGACATTGAAGCATGCCTTTCAAGTCTGCAATAATTTTTTGACACATCAATCGTCCAAAATTTAATGAACCGTGGCGACTATCCAGTTTTACATTTCTTTCTAAGTAAAAGCGTTTGATTTACCAGAAAGAAAGGTCTTTCTGTGTTGGTTTTTGGAGTCTGGGAATTCAATATCAAGATTCTAAGCAGGTGTGTTTTAAGACAAGGCGCCCGTTTAATACACACGGACTGTTAGGATGGGAAACAAAATTAGGGCTACAACCTTCTAGCGCCGCCACTAACAAGAAAGATGCAGAAATGAAATAGGTTTTTGGTAGAAACAGTCAATCATTCAAGTGGCGCCAAGTAATTTTACAGATAATAAAAGCGAAAATTTTGACATTCAATAAGAAGCACTGCAGTAAGTATAAACCAATGAATTTAGATTTTACCTAGTAACTAACAATTATTCATAAATTTATTCATTTTGCCTCTCTCCACAATTTTTCCCTCGGATCAAACGATATGATAGCAACCCCGTGATAAAAGAGTTGTAGTAACGTTACAATACTTATAAATATAAATAATTACGCAATAATAACATTTTACATACATACAAACATAAGCTCTCGCCATTATCCTATCATCAAGGGGGTAGGCAAAAATTAAAGAAAGAAATAAGGAATGAAAATATTTCGTTCTATGGGTGGACTCATACGCTACGATTCTAACACAAAGCGATTGTCATTCCAATATATACCAAAGAGAATGTCACTTTAATTACGTTTATCTCACTACGTTATCGATATATGGTCGGTTTGACCGATATCCAGAATGTTTGAAACGTGTGCTACCGTTCAAAGGAATTTAATTGTGTCAGTGCAAGTTTCATATACATTTTTTTTTGTTCGAGAGTAAGATCGCGCGCGGAAGCGCTCGCCACTATCAATGACTATTGGAAATCACTCGCGGTTACGAACAAAAATGTCTACCATCGTCCACAACACTATGTCGTTAGCCTTCAATAATAAAAAACGTCGCGCTCGCCACTGCACCGCCGACGTTTGTCGTTCCTTGTCGCTGCTTTGTCGGCACTTTTTGTCTACAACCCATGACTGTTTTAGTAATCCGATAGCGATCTGTCGAGTTACCGATCAAGCCTATGATCAGGTAGCGGTGTAATGAAATATGAATCGAAATAAAAAGGTGCTTTGGTTAATTTCATAATTCGACCGGACTGATTAATTTGGAAGCGTGGAGAAATGTGAGAGGTTTTGTTGGTTATGTTTTGATATTAGATGTGAAGGGCAATTGGAACTTGTGGAAGAAGAATGTTAGGGATTGTTTTTGCACATTTAAAGATGTTTCTCATTATCTACAGATCGCGCAACGTATTATGAGCCATATTCTTAAAAGCGCAGAAATCATAGTCGGGTCTGTTTGGCGGGGGGAAGTGGCGCAACCGCCATCGTCCGATTATTCCCCTTTTTAACCAACTTCAAAAAAGGAGGAGGTTTTACGTCATCAACCTGCGCGAAAATCCCTACCACTTTCCCCGAGCGCTCATAATCTGAAAGGATTGGGCGAATGCACCACGGGTGATATACCTACAGGGTGTAAAATTAAATGGGACATTTACTTAAAGGGGTGCTTCAGACCATCAAACAAAACAACTGTCTCTATGGGACAAATATCGAAAACGCGAAAAATAAATCTGCTGTCCAATTCATTTCAGTCGAGTTATGTTTTCAGTTTTGTATGGGACAGCGGATTCTTTTTTTTTGGGATATCAGTGTTGGCCTCATAGTAAAAGTTGTTCAGTTTGATGGTCTGAAGCACCCCTTTAAGTAAGGGTTCCATTTAATTTGTATATCGCGAGTGCAGCGCACTGCACTGTTTCGGTCCGCACTTCATTGTAATAGAGTTGACATTGGAACAAAAACGCTTAGAAAAAGTATATGTCTAGAAAGAGCCTCATGCTTCTACCGTATAAATCAAAAGGGGCCAACTTTCTTAGGTTGGTGTGCGTAAGGCACCATGCTAATTATGTCTGTGTACGTGTATATGGGTAGGGTTTAGACGCCAATACTGGTTAACATTTTTTTCTACGTTTTTGTAGCTTCGACTGTAAATCTTGACATATAACTTATCCAAGCAAAAACGTTCACGCAATTGCGAAGTTTGAATGTGCGGGTAGATGCCCAGGACCGGTCATTATGGGCCTATGTCCAGCAGTGGACGTCCATCGGCTGAGAAGATATCGCGATATTTCTATTAATATGTAATGAGTCATGACTCATGATCATGATACATAATTATCGTGTTGAGTAAATCTATGGTCTTCCCTGTACACTCGAATATTTTATCTCCTGTATAAGGGGGACTTAGGGTGATCCTTTGGATAATTAAGTCTAGTGGTTGTGGAATTCAATAATGTATCGATGTTGTAGGTACCTAAAAGGTAATATAACATAAATAATACTTTATTTGCAAGTTAAAAACATACAACACACAAGATTTACGAAAAGGTAGGGTACGATAGTTTTTAGGTACAATAATTTTAACAATTTCATTGTTTGCGATCATCATCTCAGCCGATAGACGACGACTGATGGAAATAAGTCCCCCAGAACTTAAGGTACATAAAAGCGGTCTTATCACTAAAAAGTGATTTCTTCCAGACAACCTTTGGGAAGAGAAATAGATTTCCAATTCGTTATAAATATTCTATAACGTCATACTTACCTAATTATCTCGTGCTGTGCTGTGTATGATAATAAGTAGTACCTACTACCTGTTCATAATGTAAGTACTTACTTATTCAAAATGGTTCACTGTAAATTTACTGTTGTTATAGAAACAAGTATCTACTTCTTGCTTAGGTACTAACTTTAAAACTTCTGTTGTTATCTTATTTATTCGTTTCCAAAGTAACCTTTAGAAATTCCGAAGTTTAATAGATTATTAATGCGTAAGCAATATTAACTAAACAACGAACTAAATCAAACTTGTTAACTGAAAGGTCAAGCTATGAACATAAACAGTTCAAACACGAACTGAGATAGCTTTGTCAATTTGCTGCTACTAGCGCCATCTGTTGGCGAGTAGAATGAACCTAGTGCAGTAGAGAAAGGAAATAAACGATTTCGAAAGTTTTTGTTCAGGAATACATTGCTAGAATAAAAAAACTGTTTTTATCGAAGGTTTATTTCACATTTTTGATTAAACACATGAAACAAAACATGATAATGCTTACATACAGCCTTAGATGCAGATTGGCGATAAAAAGTTTACTTATAACATAACATAACGTAAATATTCTTTATTTGCACACAAAAAACATACAGCAACAAAAACAGAATAAAAAGAACGTAAGGGTACAAATGGCGGTCTTATCACTAAAAGCGATTCCTTCCAGACAACCATAAGATGAACGAACTCTTTAGTAAAAAAAACTTATAACTTTTATGGCAACCAAAATATTAAAGATATTTGCAAATAACTGGCCAAGTGCGTGTCGGACCACGCGCAGGGTAGGGTTCCGTAGCTGCCCGTCACAATATAATATGGACTTCGAACTTGGACTTTTTGGTTTATACTATGGTTTAACGGCTAAAGACTACAAAGTACATTTTATAAGTTGGTAGACTATTACTCGTAAACTTGTAAAGTCTACTTAGCGGTGATAGTTTTCCTTTTAATTTCATTATATAATCGGGGGGCACACATGACTCTAACAAAATTGTTCACTTTAAAGCTTAGTATTTCGCTAACGGATCCCTAAACCAAAAAATTGTTTTCCCACACCCATAATATTTTAAACCACCTATCCAACGATACCCCACACCATGGGATAGACGAGAAAAAAAATACATTCCCACCTCGCGTGTAGGGTAGGTACCTTAAAAATACGATGTAGGGCAGCACTGGAGGCTCGGTGCCCCTTTAAAGAGACACAATCACAGAAGCTAAGTGAGGTCCGCCACACACATACGGAATTGCGATCCGGAATCCTGATTCAGGATTCAGTGTTGTCAACGAGTGCTGTTTAAAAAATGCCTAAAATAAAAATGTATGAAATGCCAAATTAATGACAATTGTATTTTTAGGTATTTAATAAAACGAAACAGATCTATTTACCTAAATAAATCCTTAACACTTCTATCTATACATGATAATTAGTACCATGTGATGATAATGATTTGTAAATTGTATTTCAATATTATGCAACTATATTAAAAGACTATCGATAGTTTTAACATTAGACATAATCTGCATACAAAATGGCATGAACCATTACCACACAAGCGATTTTTGAGCGTAGGCGATTTCGCAACTATACCGCAACGACGTCGCAACTGCACCGTCACGATACGGTATCGTTCGTAAATCTTTAAAAAAATCCACCTAAGACTTAATAAAATCACTAGATCTAGTGAAAAAGTCTCTGAAAGCGGCAACACTCCATCCGGAACTAATTCCGAATCAGGTTTATTCCGTATGTATGTGGCGAACCTAAGTAGTTGGGTAAGTTCAACACAAACATAGCCAGGTAGGTAAGGTACGCAACAAAGTATGGCAGGTATGTAATTGGACCTCTCTAAGATAATCCGACTGGCGCCTGTAACGGGAGCGATTTACCTACTCTGTAATTATGTATGCTAATATTATTATCCGTTTTCACACGCTCTACGTGAAATGTGAAGACTATTTAAAACGTAGGTATCATCTATTAAGCTGATAAATTAAATGTAGATTGAGGCCGGATTCGACCAAACTTTGATTAATAGAAGAGTAACTATACAAGGATCAATTTTAAATAACTTCACTTGACTGTCTTCTGCCACACTAAACCCATACTAAAAGAACGTATGTATAATCCACCGAAAAAAAGAGGTCTTTGTATCCGTTCTTATTGCAATGTGAGGTTATACAGTTTAATTGGTCAGGTTTCTTTTTATTAATTTTTTTTTTTAATTTTGTGACATTACATTTCATTAGTGTCGGTATAAGCTTTACACCGTCAAAATTGGCCGTGTAAAATTTACTCTCAACTTATTCATAGATTAGGGTTGGTAAAACGCAAAATCAGTTTACTCTAGAGTAACCGACGACTTAACCTAAGACTAACATTTACTGATGTTCTCTACTTTATGAAATTGTACACCCCTATTTTCAGATTACTAAAAAAAAATAAGTTTGTATTCAGATAACGAAACTAAACAATTTTCTCTAAGGAACATGGGTTGAAAAACAAGAGCATTTTTTGCACCTCCCATAAAAAAGTGCGGTTTAATTGTGTGCATTAGTATTATTCTTCCTTCCTTATATTATTCCTCAGTCTGGTTAAAAGAGGGTTCTTTTAACCAGACTGAGGAACCAAAAACGAGTGTAGGTATACATAACCAGCATAAGCTAGGTCTTCTAAATATAGCGTAATATTCAGAATATCCAAAATTCACTAGCAATAACCTGATTCTATTCAATGTGACATGATGTACCTACCGGTAGGTAAACTCATCGCTCCATGAGGGATAAACATTATTTTTCTAAAATGAAACTGGCTTTAAAATACCTCTAGAATTTAAAATAAAAGCATACTTTATCCTAAAAATTTCCATAAACGTATGCTTTTATACCTACCTAGATAAATAAAATAACATAACATTTAAAACATTTTCAATTTGAACTGTAAACAAAAAAGTGACAGCTCGGATAAAAGAGAAAACTTTACTTTCCTTTCAACAAAAAGGGAGACCAAAGTTGTAAAAGAGCGAATTATTAACAGATTTTCAATCAGTATAAAGCTTGAGACAAATAAGCAAAATGGGGAGAAATATTTTATTGTGAGCAGAATGAACGGATTGTAAAAAGATTCTAGTAACGCGCCCGTCCTTTATAAAGTCGCCCGCGGGGCTAGGGAGGGTGACAATCTTTTGTTGTTATCTTATCCGAGGTACGGTTTGCAATAAAATTTACAAAAGATATACTATATAGGGTCCTTCTTAATGCTTAATGCAGAAGGTTTTTAAGAGGATGATCGTTACATAGAACATTACAAGAGGGGTTAGAAATGCAAAGTAGCGCTTTTGCTTCGGAGACGGCTCTCGCCACTTGTCTTCCCGCTCACGCTGCTACAATTACTCATGCCCTTTCGCTCGCACCACGCCACGGGCCTTATGGTGTTATGCAAATCATTGCATAACTTGCGGCGACACGTTCCACGCCTACTTTGCACTTCTAACCCCTCTTATAATGTTCTCTGATCGTACCATCATACTGAACATCTTTCTCTACGGGAGCAAAGTTGAAATCGCGTAAAAAATCTGTTGTTCCCTACCAAACTGAACAATCCTACTCGACCCAAATGTCTAGGACAGCTGTTTGTTTTTCACAATTTCAATGTTAATGCAATAGAGAAAGTGGAATAGTTTGATGGTCTGATCATCCTCTTAAAAAAACGTTAGCATCATTATTAAGTTGGACCCTGTATATTCGTGTGTGAAAAAAATTGTTTCCTGTACCTATATCCCTTAAATATTTTTTCTTTACAATTTTTAGCAAAACCCCCATAATAACGCATATTCTGTGAAAATTCCAACCGTCTAGCAAAAAAGCTCTTTATAGGTAGGACAGACGGACCGACGGATAACATAGAGGCTTAGTAAGTAACAGGGTCCCAGTTGTACCCAAAAAAATGTCTTAGTAAATGTTACATGGAGCCAGATATTCCTGAAGCTATTTGTTACATTTTTAATTTTAGCCGACGATGTAGGTAATGTTTGTCCTGCGCCATCAACAGAATCATGGCGACCGTACCCTTTGCCAATATTACTGTTGGGCGACGGTTCAAATCCCAGTCTATCCCATCATCCCTGCTCCTTTTTCGTAGACTGATGTTTACCTTATATCTTCGCCAAATTACTTATTCAAATCTCGATCCCGACCTAATTTTGTAAGACGACTTACTCGTCTTAAGCCGTTGTTTGAATTTCGTTTTGTATCATCCATCACCGTGATTTCAAATACATTTTAAATCAAGATAATAAAAGATCTACAGGCTGACATTTAAATGAGTCGACATATTTTTAGGGGTTGTTCAGACCATCAAACTGAAGAACTTTTATTCAAGGAGCAAACCTAAAATTACACTTGAGTAGAATAACTATAAGCATCGCAGATTTTTTTATCATTTTAGGTTTGCTCCCATAGTAAAAGTTGTTCAGTTTGGCTAGGCTAGATTTTGGTACTTTAAAATGTCACCAGTTAATTTGTGTGATAATATCTATGATCTAATATTTATTTTAGTATTGAATGAGATTTTAGCATAAATATTTCAAAAATCACAAGTCCAGAATTTTTCTGAGCCTTGAACTGCAATGAATAAACTGTGTAAGTACTTTGTTTACTTTCTATTTTCTTCCAAAACTAAAACAAACTTGAATAAACAGAGCAAAATGAAGAGCTCTATGTTCAAATGTTAAACTTTTCCCGTACAAAACCCCTTATTTAAGTATTTTTATTACAAGACGTTCCCTCAGTATTCACGTAGCGTGCGACACACAAATTTAATTCAACATTAATGTACATTTAAATGCAAAGCCCGGAGAAGAAGGTAATTAAGCTGAAGAAATGCACTGAAAATAATCTTAACCGTGCTAGTTAACTTTCTTACTTAACTTTGTATTCACATGAATAAGTTGAAAGTTACACACTTGTTTTACTTAGAATTTTGAATTAGCTATTGCATAGGAATTGTTCTAATGTAATCTACGTTTATAAACCTGAACAAGAGGAAAAAAAATATAAGTACCTATAGGCTGTTTTAAGTATTATTTTAAAATGCATACGCGTTTTAGGCATTACAAAGACGTGAATCTTTAAAAGCGCACTTGTTTTCGCTCTACAGGATGAAATTGATATCATTAGCATCCTTTTAAACTAAGAGTCTACCAAACTGCAATGTGTACTCGACTCAAATGTATGCAACAGCAGATTTTTTTTGCTCCGATCGTTTTGCTCCCATAGTCAAAATTGTTCAGTTTGATGGGTAGACTCTTAGTTTAAAAGGATGCTAATGATATTAATTTCACCCTTTATATGAACCAATACCGTTAGCTACATTTAATAGTAAATAGTTACCTATGCTATAAGTAGTAAATACCTATAAATGAATAGCTATTTGTAAAGTCAAGCAAAAACATTCGTTTATCATTTTTGATGTGTGTAGGTAATTTAAATCGTTTAGAATCCCATTGAAAGGCGTTAAGGGCCTATGTCAAAAAATAATTGAAGCGAAATGGGCATAGAAAAAAATAAGACTATGGGCGTGTGATAGCTTATATTACTGCCTGATGCGCGAGAAAGAGATGGGGCGGCGCGCGCGCCTGAAACGACGCAACCGTAAAACAAACTTCATTTAATTGTGATGGTACTATTTTATCTAAGTTCAATTCTGCTCTAATCAAATTTTATAAAATACGACCGTTAACCCGCGACTTCGTCCGCACAAATTATATACCAGATTTTAAGTCAGATAATAAGCTATTAAACAAAAAAAGTTTCATCAAAATCGGTTCAGTAGTTTTTGCGTGATACTCGTTCAAACAAACAAACAAACACCCAAACAAACAGACAGACAAAAAATCCAAAAATTGGTGAAATGGAATCAGGGACACCTAAAAACCATATCGTAACTTTTTTTTGTTAATATCTTCAATGTACAGACAAACTTCCTGTTACAAAGGTATTTTATATCTTAGGTACCTAAGAAAGTAACAAAAAACCTTAGTGATCTTTTAATCGTTTTCGATTAAAAAAAACTGTTATTTTAGATAGTACTAGGTTTAATCCGCGACTTCGTCCGCACAAATTATATGCCAGATTTTAAGTCAGATCATAAGCTATCAAACAAAAAAGTTTCATCAAAATCGGTTCAGTAGTTTTTGTTCAAACAAACACACAAACAAACAGACAGACAAAAAATCCAAAAATTGGTGAAATGGAATCAGGGACATCTAAAAACCATATCGTAACTTTTTTTTTTGTTAATATCTTCAATGTACAAACTTCCTGTTACAGTTTTATAATAGTATAGATCAATCTCTTTTTTTTTAAACCAAGTCTCGTGTTTCTATTATTCACCGTTTAGCAGTTCCAAGCGTTTATCGATAAAGACGAAGGCTACTTTGGCTTGTTTTTCTATCGAGAAAATGTATCTTAATCGTGTTTTGGCTCTAATCAAAACTTCAATTATATGTTCAATTTACACATATCCGTAAATCATACTCCTACTGTTAGTACTTCATGATATATATGACGCTTTGAAAAATCCAATTTTTTTCACATATCCTCTTAATCAACTCACTTCTTCTTCTATCGAGCTGATGGTAAGTTATTTTAAATTTTCCCAGCCCAGTATTTCGCCACACGGGTAGCACTGTCGGCTGCCGTTCGCATGCAGGTTTCAGGGCTGGAAGGGCAGGATATGAGGTGGGCCATAGTCTGTGGGGCAACATCGCATCGACTCACTGACTGTGACTGACTCACCACGAAATCTGGTGCGATGATGATGCTCGATTCCCGATAAGTAAAGATTTATCGAAGAATAAGGACACAAAATTGGTTGGAAAACAGTAGGTACGATAATTTCTAAATACTTACGCAGGTACTTAGCTAGTAAACAATGAAGTCAACGAACCCACATACTGACTTGTAAACGTTAACTATCAGTGTGTGAACAAGTTCCTATCCTTACCGACTATGTCCTCGGGCGATCCTTCATACCGGCAAGACATGAACATAAAAAACATAACATATATTCCCCAGACCAGCGGCTATCATTAATTGAAGACCTACAGTTTATGAAGATAGGTTGCAGTTTCATTGGTTCTTTAGTTTATTGATTGGTTCGAAGTTTAAAATTCAATATGAAATGAGGATAATTTTTTCAGTAAGTATGAAAGTAAAGTACAGTAATCTTTATTTTCTAGTGATCGGGGTACAAAAAAATAATATACCTAGCTAGGTGATCAAGTACAGTAAAGGATCTCCTAAATTAGTCATTAACAATTGCAAGGAAATATTAAAGCTAGTACAGTTCTATTAAGGTGGTTTCAGTCCATACAAAAGTTTGACGCACAATACGCGTAGACGGAATTAATAAAAGTAATTATTTATATATGGAAAAATAGTTTAGAAAGTCTAGTTGCCGCGTAACAAATAACATTTGCAATTTATAAAATAATTACGAAGATATAAAGCTTTGAAATTTTTCATACAAAATTTTAAAAGCTTTATATCTTCGTAATTATATTTGAAATTGCAAATTTTATTTGTTACGCGGCATCTAGATTTTCTAAACTATTTTTCCATATATACAAAGTTACTTATATAAATACCGTCTACGCGTATTGTGCGTCAAAGTTTTGTATAAAATTGGCCCCTCTGCAACCGCCTTAAGTAAAAATTTAGATTCACAATTACAATAGGTAACACATTAGTACAAAATTAATTTAAAAAATACTCATAATACAATAATAATATTTAAGCTATGAAGAACAAAAGCGACTAGCGCTGTGCTATTATTTTAAGTTGTAAACACAGATCACAAAAACTAAAGGTTGTAAGCCTGTATAATAGAATACTGCAATCTCAATTTTTTTTCATGTCTTGCGACTCAAAATGCGTAACCCTAGTATATGAATATTCAAGTATTGATATTCTATTCCTTTTGCAAATAAAAAAAAACTAAACACTAAAAACGACGGCGACAACGACGGGCTTACTCCCCGTCACACTGGATAGAGTTTCGGTACTACTAGTGAAACGTTGATATTCTGAGGTTTCAGAATATCTCTGACTACCCCCTCGGGGAAATTAGTTGTGAGCATATGCTTATGCTATGCTAAACACTTAAAAGAAAATCTAGTTTTTTGTTAGGTACCGTTTGTAAATAACACTACAAATTATTACCCATTTAAAATTCGTTTCTGATTGAAACGAAATAAATCATAAGCTTTCTTTTATGCTGTTTTCAAAAATATAGAAAAACATAACCATTCGAAATGAAGCCATAGATTTGTAAACGTATTACATTAGTCAACATACAAAGTCGCACTCGTCCTGATTAAATTGTGATTCTATTAATTAATCCAAAACAGAAAATCAATAGATTATCAAATCACTCGTAATAAATCGAGCGGTGCTCGAGCGATTCAGCCAGTGCTTCGGTCGAGGACCATCATCGTCTATTCATTCGGTCATTCATTCACTCAATTATAGCCTCGTGTTCCAGACAGTTTGGAGACGGTCTTACGCTCCTCCCACTTAGGTAGGTAAATAGATTTCAAGTTTCAGTTACTATTTTGAAATTTCGAGTGTGACACTGTTTTCATAAAGATATAAAAGGAACTTTAATCAAATAAAGGATAAAATAAATTGTACCCGAACTTTCACTGCGGAGCCAACTAGGAAATGGCGGAAAAAAATGCTGTTCCATACTTATTAATCAATGATCTAAGAAAAATAAAATAGTTAATAGGTCTCTGATTTAACGTCATGGCCCTCTTCGTCTCTTTACTGATTTGCAGTGCAGTGAAATGGAAAGAAAATCATGTAGGTACCATGTAGTCGATACTATCAACACACTCGATACTTACTAATAAATTTGCCATCGCACAATCGATGCTGGAATTGCTACCCGTAGCGTCCCAAAACCCATTAGCCGAACCCCTTTATACCAAACAAAATACATTCAGATCCAAATTAGAGTTCTCTTTTCACAGGCAATAAATTTGATAGACCCCAGCTTAGTAAACGACGATTAGGTTTGGCGTACATCTAAACTATTATAAAACTGTAACAGAAAACGTGTCTGTACATTGAAGATATTAACAAAAAAAAAGTTACGATATGGTTTTTAGGTGTCCCTGCTTCCATATCACAAATTCTTTGAGTTTTTGTCTGTCTCTTTGTTCGTTTGTTTGTTTGATCGAGCATCACGCAAAAACCACTGAACCGATTTTGATGAAACTTTTTTTGTTTGATAGCTTATTATCTGACTCAAAATCTGGTATTATAATTTGTGCGGACGAAGTCGCGGATTAAACCTAGTACTATCTAAAATAACAGTTTTTTTTAATCGAAAACGATTAAAAGATCACTAAGGTTTTTTGTTACTTTCTTAGGTACCTAAGATATAAAATACCTTTGTAAAAACTAGCTTTGAAACAAATACTATTTATTATAAGTGTAGAAAATAAAGTAGGTATTGCCGGAATTGCATCTAGTTATAGGGTCTTAAAATGCTAACACTTTTTTAAGGGGTATGATCAGACCGTCAAACTGAACAACACTCTATATGGCACCAACATCGAGAACGCGAAAAAAAAATTTAGCTGTTCCATATAAAACTGCAAACCTACTTGAGCAAAATGTATGGGACAGATGATTTTTTTTTGCGATTTCTATGTTGGTCCCATAGAGAGAGTTGTTCAGTTTGATGGTCTGGTCATCCCCTTTAAAAAGTGTCAGCAAATTAAGACGGACCCGTTAGGACCCTATACAGGGTGAAATTGATATCATTAGCATCCTTTTAAACTAAGAGTCTACACATCCAACTGAACAACTTTTACTATGGGAGCAAACCGATCAGAGCCAATAAAAAATCTGCTGTTCCATACTAAACTGCAATCTCGACGCGCGAGTTCGCGACTCAAATGTATGCAACAGCAGATTTTTGCTCCGATAGGTTTGCTTCCATAGTAAAAGTTGTTCATTTCGATGGGTAGACTCTTAGTTTAAAAGGATGCTAATGATATCAATTTCACCCTGTATAGTCTGTAGTTTCCTCAATTCCACAGAGTCAAATTGATATCATTAGCAACCTTTTAAATTAACCTTTTGCTCCGATCGGTTTGTTTCCACAGTAAAAGTTGTTCAGTTTGATGGGCCTCTTAGCTTAAAAGGATGCTAATAATATCAATTTCACCCTGTATAATAAAATATGACCTAATTATGATAACTGAATGATTTGTTCAAGATATTTATTTATTTTATTTATGTCTTTGTTTATCGTGACGTTCATGTGCTTAAATAGTTAAAATTTTACCAGGCGCTTCGATCTTCGTTATATCGATCGCCAAAAGAACTATTAGAATTAAGAATTATCGATTAGTACCGAATAGAACCGATATATTATAACACAATACAAGCTGGAGTGGAGGCTTACAACACTCCAAAAAATTCATCAGCAATGTGACAACTCGTGTCTCAAAGTACATACAGAATAATAGCAGGAGCAAGGCTGGTGCCATAGTCGGAGCCATCACTGGGCACTACTCCACAGGCACGATGATGCACAACATGAAACTCACCCTGCATCCCGGCTGCCGAGCATGCGGAGAGGATGAAGAGACTATGGAGCATTTCTTTGTGACTGTGATGTCCTGGCGGCAAAACACATGTGCCTCCTCGGAGATGGATACCCAAAACCGGGAGATCTTGGGTTTCTTCTCCTCAATGGTATTGCCTCCTTTATTGACCATGTATTTGAAGGGTGAAGAAAACAAAAAGTATTGGGGCTAACACAAAAGATCCCACTGGGTCGAAGTGTTTCTGGCTTGCCAGCCCCCACAACAAAATAAGATAAGAACACAATACTTACTACTGGAGTAATAATTACTCAAGATTACCACGGATTCAAAATCCATGGCATAGGTATTGTCTATAGCTTGGAGTACAGACTGCCTAACAAGCGGTGAAACATGATAATACTCCTTGGTGGTCGGTAATGATCGTTCTTCTTTCGTAAATTCCCGTCGTTGTTTTGAACGTTACTTTCTGCCTTCCTAATCCAACGACAAAGTTTAAAAACAAATTTTTATTTAATTTTTGTTCTAATAGAAAGGGACACAAAAAAGGTAGAAATATCGACGACGGAGATGTACGAAAGAAGGTCGAACATTACCGACCGCCATGGCCAATTTTCTTGTTTCCATGCTTGTAAGGAGGAGTGGCATCCTTTATGATTCTAAAACCCTTGGTATTAATTAATCTATATCGTTCTTACCTACGTAATATTATATAGTACTAATTTACTACGTAATATGAACGGAAATATTTTATATTCGATGATCTTCCTAATATGACAATGTACAGTGTGGACTTCCCTTTTCCATTAGATTCAAGCTTTTGTCATTTCTTTGTTTTTCCAGTTTTCCTGTGGGACATAATGAAGGAAAAACAACTGAGGATTGCAATATGCATGGGCTCACTTGAAAAAACACATGGCTGCTGTATAAAATGAAGGACATAAAAAATATAAATGGTTTTTAATTATTTCGAGCCAGAAAAGATTCAATTATGTAAAAACATAATTCTGCATTAAGAAATAAAACCGAAAATAGCTGTAATATCTTTCAAATGTCATTAATTACTTAGCAGTCATAGGTTAGGGCTGGAGCATACCGGGATAGTACCACGTTAGCAATGTTTTCATTCATAATAAACTCACGACTGTAATTCCTATCGGGGTAGGAAACATTGCTACAACTACCAACTTCTTGTTTAAGAATGTAGCTGTTGCAATAACACAGATTAAAAATAATTTACTACGCAATGCCCACATTTAGCAATTTTAGTTTTAGGATAGAATTACGTGTCAGGTGGTAAAAGGTGGACAGCCTTTCGCCCACATAAACATTGCATAAGAAACCTTAATTCCTTAGTCGCCTCGTACGATACCCACGGGAAGAATCAGGGTGGTCCATTCTAAGTCGGAACCACACGGCTCCAATGCAGAATTTTGAATGGAATTTGGAATGTAAATGTGAAGACCACTACACATGCATCTTGAGGGTAGCCCTGTGACCCATTAGCACACCTTGGAAAATTAGCTGGCATTTCATACAAGTTTTCTTCTCATCGTGTGGGCAGAGCCCTGGTGTCAGAGTTTTTTCACACCGCCTTACGGCCTCTGACGTGGTTTTTATGTAACGACTACTACCACCATAGTTAGTAACCGGGACCAACGGCTTAACGTGCCATCCGAAGCATGGAATCGTTTTTCTTTTCATACGATCAGGGGATTCAGCCCGCAATGTCCTAACTAACTGGAGAAAAACGCACAAAGTGATATATCATTAGGTGTCACCCGTGGGAATCGAACCCACGACATCCGTGGCGAGAGCCCAATGCTCTTAACCATTAGACCACGGAGGCAGTCATACAAGTAAAAGGGCATTATTGTTGGTGTTAATTGTATATCCGTCGGTTCAAAGGTCGGATCTAAGAACGGCTATACCTCCTAAACCGAATGACGGAAAATGTCAGTTTTTGTGCTGTTCGCATAACTACAGTGCGTTTTACACTAATACATAATTACATATTCATACGTATATTCATTTTTTGCAACCATCGGCTGGTACTTCTAAACCGACTGGAGTTATGCAGGCAGACCGGGTCCATTCCCATCAGAGATGCTCTACACCACGGAACATTATAAGAGGGGTTAGAAATGCAAAGTGGCGCTTTTGCTTCGGAGACGGCTGTCGCCACTTGTTTTCCACCACGCCTCGCGCCTTATGGTGTTATGCAAATCATTGCTTATGCAATGACCTGTGGCGACACTTTTCACGCCTACTTGGCACTTCTAACCCCTCTTATAATATTCTGTGCTCTACACCCTATAAATACTGAATCAGCTTCGCAGCTGATGATCACAAAAAGTACGTCTACAGGGTGAAATTGATATCATTAGCATCTTTATAAACTAAGAGTCTACCCATCAAACTGAACAACTTTTACTATGGGAGCATACATTTGAGTCGAGTAGGCACTGCAGTTTAGTATGGAACAGCAGATTTTTTTGCTCCGATCGGTTTGCTCTCATAGTAAAAGTTGTTCAGTTTGATGGTTAAACTCTGAGTTTAGAAGAGGACTAATGATATCAATTTCACCCTGTATATCTAATGCATTTAATTTAAATAGTAACCGCAAATCCCCCAAAACCATTTCTCTGACTAATACTGCATCATATTCAGACCACGTCCTTAAACCAATTATCGGTGACAAAATGACACGTAACCCAGCTGATTCGATACCGAAGACCCTTACATTCTTGCCCCGATCCAGTAATCAAGACAGACACATCGATGCACATCTGCTACCCGAGTAGGGTAAAACATCCAGTTGCTGGACACCCTTAACTACAGCGATTTATTTAATACTTAATTTATCTTACTACAAGCGACCCGCCCCGGCTTCGGTGCAATGCTGATGTATTATATACATATAAACCTTCCTCTTGAATCAAACGACCCGGTTGGTGTAATGGTTACCACGCCGGACTGCCAAACCAGGGTCCTGGGTTCGAATCCCGGTTCGGTCATGGATGTTTATATGTTTGTGCCGTTGTTGTATTGTTTCCATAATAAACAGCCTATTAGTGCCTGCTTGGGATCATTACTATGTATGTGCCTGTGAGCGTTATTTATTTACTCTATCTATTAAAAAAACCGCATCAAAATCCGTTGCGTAGTTTTAAAGATCTAAGCATACATAGGGACAGACAGATGGAAGCGACTTTGTTTTGTTTGCTCTTATCCAACCGCTGTACTCCTTTAATATTGTTAAACTATTATGTTAATCTAGGGAAACCTGTAATTGGCCTATGTTCTGATAGTATGAATGTTTCAACTCTGTTTTATTTTTAAGCTGTTGGTTTTCTTAATAAATATAAATATAAATAAATATACTATGTAGTGATGATTACATTCTGTATGAAAAAAATTAATAAAAATATTTTTCTTATTCCCTAACAAACTGTAGGTATAAAAGTACTGCAGTTTGAGTGGTGAGTTATTATTCTTTCCAGTAGGAGGCATCAATTTATGCCAGGTTCATATATCATAACTGACTTATCCTTTATACCTCTAAGTTAAACTATTTGTACAACAAACACACTTGTTAATTTAAAATGCTGTAATTATTAAAAGCAATAAAATATTGAGCATTGATTTAAAAAATACCGCCACCATGTCCAAATATTACTATATATATAAAATTTTGGAACGATAGATTTTTAACTAAAGATGTAGGTAATATTTAAAGTCAAGAAGCGCATGCCATTTGATCGGACGCCTTACCCTAAAAATCCTTGCAAATGTAATAGCAGCGTGTATTTGTAACTCAATTTGAACTTTATGAACGTGCAATGAATGCTAAAATGCAGTGGGGTTTTAAACTAAAAGGATTAAGATTCAGACATGATGATCAGTTGATTACGCATTAGTAGAGAATAGTCTGGTTTGAAGTGTAATTTGAGGCCGTTTGTGTTAATATAAAACAAAAAATCTGTAGATATGTTTGTAGATAGGTAATTTTACAATAAAATTACAATGTACAGGGTATCAACTTGTGTGTCCTAACATTCTCAGTAATGTATCTCAAATCCGAGAGTTTCCAACTAGTCAAATCAGCAACTCTTTATCAAACGTCAAAACACGAGCTTTGTATAAAAATTTTACTAATTCAAGAATAGTGACGTCATTGTTTTTTGTCGTCGTTTCCATACTTTTTATAGTTAACTTATCCTTTTATTAAAATAGTATTCAAGCTACATAATTACTGAAAATGTAAGTTTAGCATTATTTTCTAACGTATTTTTCTACTGAGAAGATAAAACTAAAATATATTTGATGTAGTCAACTCACCAATTGTCATTTTAAATTACAAGTGTCATGTTTATGAAAGATTTCCCTGGCATATATCTATGAATCCTAAGCCAGAAGTGCGATGAACATCACACGTTCAAATCAGCAGTAGAAAGATGCATAATCTCCATAGTAATTATAACATTATCTACTGCTGATTAAGACGTGTGTCGTTCAAAAATCGCACTCCCCATCGTACTAATAATATCAACAGTGTACACACAGCGACAGATCAACCTACGCATAGTTAAATCAATCGATACTCTTTCTTAAACTGTGGTTAAACCATACCCCGGACACAGTTTAAAAAAGAGTATCTATTACTAGATTTCCTCCTCCCACCAACTTTTTACCTCACCCCCTTTATCGCCCTCTGGTTACCCGACAGTTACCTACGAAGAAGACTTAAGGGTGCCTAACTGCCTAAGGTTCAATTTCTTTGGTTTCGCATGTGCTGACGTCATCTTGTCAATTAAAATTTTTTGTATGCAGTGTCCGGGCTGTGTTCCGGAAACTGCTAAAAAAATTGAAATTGACAAGATGACGTCAGCACATGCGAAACGGAGTCTAGGGCTGCAATAACTTTAGCTGTCCTAGTATCCAATATACATATTAATCTATGGTCCTAGTTTAGTTGCGTGCGGACCGTGCGGTACTATGAACAAGAAGATTAAATTTAATTGGTGCTGTACAATGATTTTTTCGTAAATTAAACTCTTTGACACCCGTCTATACAAAAAGAGTTTTAATCCTTCGTCCTGAGATTATGTTCTCTTTGTTTCCAAAAAGGCTTTAGGTAACTGCCGCGGTAAGAGGAGGGCAAAAAAAGAAAGAAGGGCAATAGAGGTAAATAGTTGGTGGGATGGCAGGGAGTGTCCGTACTGTATCTAGTATCAGATATGAAAATGAATGAAAAATGAAAAATGTTTATTTCTTAAACTTTGTTACATAAACATATCAGTGATTGGGTTCTTCTGGTAAGTATCCGAAAAATACCTGTACCAGAAGGATCCGCTCTTCCATATCTATTGTTTTATTTATGTCTAAGGAATATACTAAAATTTACAAACTACATATGAGAAACGTGTTAGTGTGAGCGCGCGTGTGCGTGGTTGCGTGTATGTGGATGTGTGGGGGTGATAATCATCTTTCTTGTACTGTGGTTAAACTCTATGTTCATGGACATAGAGTTCAACTATGCGTGGATTGATCTGTCGTCGTGTGTACGTACCACAGACCACTAAGCCTCTAGACGGAGCTTAGCCGGGCCCCCGCGCTCGCCAAGCATATGTCGTTTTACTATATATGTAGCGCCGCGCTCCGTTTCGTCGCCGCATTCCGCTGACAACACTCGACGGGATATAAGCACTTTTATAAAATCGTTTAAAGAGAAATTAGCCAATAAAAATGCCCTATTTTTCAGTGAAATGGTGTGGAAAATGTGCTGCAACATCCAGTCGTATAAAGGTTGGCATTTCCTTTCACCGCTAAGTAATTATTCCTTCATTTTTAGATTAAAATAATAACAAAATAATTGTGCAACCAAAAATTTGATTAGAAAGCCCCCGTTGATGTCTTTTTTGAAGTCTCTTTCTTTCTTGCTTCTATTTACATATTGCTATCTCGCACTACCACAAGCTAGTGAAGAACGAAATGTGGATGGAAAATTTTATCGATAAAAATGAACTCAAACTCAAACTCAAAATTTGTTTATTAAAAATAATTTCACATAAGTACTTTTTTGACTCTACCGCCGTGTTGGAAGGTGTTCCGTTGTAGAAAAGATGCGGCAAAAATTCTACATTACACATCTTTTATTTTTCTATAACAGACTCATTCAAAGTGATAACGAAATATTAGGTATTTTATATTTTCATGTACCTATTATTTAACTTTCATTTAATAGAATGAGCTATTTTCTTATCTTTTTGGAAATTTACTTCTTAGCTCCATAGTGATAATGTTTTCAAAATCATATCAAGACTGTGCCTACCGTTGTTTAGCAAAAGATTTGTAAATAAATAATTGTTAAAATAAGAAAATAGTTTGCATGTTTTTGATTATCTTTTCCCTCTAAACAAATATGAAATAAATGTGTGACATAAGGTAGCTAATATTAATTAACTTCGTTTAAGGTTTCCGAAGTGTCCAGAAATCAAAGAAAAATGGATTAATTCCACAAAACGAGATGATAATTGGTTTCCCAGCAAAACTCATGTTATTTGTTCTCGACATTTTTCGGAGGATTGTTTCCGCTACATAAAAGGGAATCGACGCATACTGGTCGAAAATTCTGTGCCTACACTTATGTTACCGTCTTTGGTATGTCACATTAATTGTTGTTTTAATAATGTATAGGGCATGTACTTCAATCGGAAGTTTCAGTTAAGTGACTCGTAACTTTCAATCGAGTAATCGATGCCTTTACCTAGATCATTTTTTATTGTGGATCGACCCTTTTGGTCCGTAAGGGCTCGTCCGCACAGCGATTTTTATTCCCGCAAATGATGTCAATGTGATAACATAGGATGACTTTAGACATGACACTTATGTCAAGAGACAATAAGTACAAAAATTGCTTGTTGCACGCGTCTTCCTATGTGCAAGTAGGGTATGGGAGGTCGTTTTAGCGGTACACAGCATAAGGTGTTATTAAATTTTCAAACTTGTTTTATTACTCTATTAATAATAATTAAGTTCAATTTCAACATTTGTTTTAGAATTGTCTTGTATTAGAGAAACAACAAAAATCACAAACAATTTATCGATACATGTCGACAGATGACAATACGACGTCCCATCACTAGTTTGATTTCTCGTGATTGACAACCGGTCAAACAAAAGTGTTCTAATTGGTTCATTCAAGGACACTTCCCCCCGCATGCCGCCACCTTTTGGCGATTTCGTTTTCGTACTACGCTGGATCGAAGCGGGGTCTTTTCCTTACTGGTCTGTGGTACGTACACAATGATATTAAAATTCATTAACATTATTTTTTGCAGTGCCGGTATGAATTTTGAAGCATAAATAGCTTGTTGTTTGACAATTTTTGACATCTTCTATTTCAGTAGTAACTCTCTATTGAATAAAATAAGTAGGTAAGCAGTAGGTAAAAGAAAGGGCGAGTAAAGCCATCGTCAGCGACTAGTATAACATCAGCTCCTGTTATAAAAGGGGTTACTAATCCCAGAAAATTTGAAGGTACAATGACAAATGGAATTGTGATACTGCATGACACTTTTATAACTACAGTTTTGAGTGATGGAAGTTTTATAAATAGAGACACTATAACTCGTGTCGTTGGTTCACGTTTCAAAAAATGCTAGGTTTATTTGGTGTTTTGTGTTACATCTAGTGCACCCCCATGCTTCAGACCATCAATCTGAACAACTTTCACTTTGGAGCCAACTTCGAAATCGTGAAATAAAAATCAGCTGTTTCATACAAAACTGCAATACCGGCTCGACTCAAATTTATGGGTCAGCTGCTATTTTTTTTCTCGACATTGGCTCCATGGTGAAAGTTTGATGGTATGAAGCACCTCCTTAAGTATTACTAGAGAGGGTGATTTGTTACAACCTGTATATTTATTTAAATAACATAATTATTTCATTATTTTGAAGCAGTTTTTGTTTCTTTTAAGTTGGTTGACGACGAATGTTGCTAAAGTACAATATGTGAGTAATTTTTAAATTTAATTTTAATTTCAATAAATTATTATTATTTATTATTTCATTATCAGAGTAGATATAAATGTATAAAGGACGAACTTATCTCTAAAGAGATTTCCAGCAGACCAAAAAAACAGACTGTTTTAAAGTGTGAGGCAACCATAAATAAAGTGTGTTCACTGTACAACACAAAATATAATAAAAGTATATACTTAGACATAAAATACAAAATATATAGACATTACCATTTTTTATACCTTTATGTAAATACATTATTTTCATTTTATTAATTGTAATCCGTCCCCAAAATCGATGAATCGTATATGATATATGATATCGTATCAAAAATGCGTCAACATACTGTATTATTTATCACATTACAGGAATGAATGACTACTGTCATTCGCGAAACCTACTGCGAATTCCATTTTCGAAAAGAAAATTTGAATATAATTTGACCTCTGAAACGGTACATCTATTGCAGTTCATCAGTAAACTAAAATGGATAAAAAATTCAAACAGCTAATGTCCGTTCCCAGTACGAATTAAATTATACACCAATCATATCAGACAATGTTTCGTCAGTGAAAGTACTCTACTTTCAAATATTTGCTTTTAAAATGACATTTAGTTTGTACTACATCATAATCAAAACATTGTTATAACGAAATAGAGTAACAATTACGTAGAGTAATAGAGAACAAAGATCTGGATCAGATCTTTTAATCTAACTTGACCATCTCAGTAAGGTCGATGATTCACTGTTGAAAGATTCTGCTTTCTTTCCGAGATTTTAGAACGTGTTGACTTGATAATTACACCTTAAGTAAAGGCTGCTTTACATTCGCTTTCTGTGATCTACTTTACTTTACTGTAACTCACATTTGTAGCTTGCTTTAGAAAAGTATTACTTAGGGTGAAGACATACCTAAGCAATACAATTGGGTTAATCTGATTCTGAAGTGGTATGATCTGAATTGTTTTATTTGGTCTACCTCTTCAGTGAAGTTTATTTTTGCTCTAGCATTTTAGCTCAAACCAGATCTGATTTTCAGACATGTAAGTCTTCAATCAGTTTTTCAATCTTTAATTTGATTTAAATGCGTTCTTATTTTCAAGAGGACGTTCAAAAAACAGAAACGAACTAAATTGCGTATTCGGCTGCAGTTGTCAGATTTACATTTGGTTTCTGTCCTTCGGCGATCTCGAGTAGATCCTTTAATTTATGTAATGATGTAGGAACCACAATGATGCTCTATCTGTAACCACTTTTTAAAACAAAACAGAAGATGGATATTTACAACAACGTTTTAAGAAAGCTATATGAAAAAAGTTTGTTGCGCAACAGTCGAAAATTAAAAAGTAAAGAAATTGTCCGTCTAAGCATTTATTTATAACGTAGTGAATGCAAATAAAGGAAGGTAAGTATGTACTTTAAAAATAAATAAAAATATTGAGAATATAAAACTAACTTAACCTAAAATATGGTGCAGGTTTGGACTGCGCGGGAGGGTAACCAAGATGGTGGCAGCGTTTCCTCGCTGAACGGCTAAACTGATCCGTTGAGGCTAGCGCCAGCCCTTGGATCCCCGGTCAAGTCTACCAGGCGCTTTGCCACGGCGCCGGCGCCGGGACCACACGGGCCAACGGTTTCGATACCGAATGCTATGAATTTGTATTGGGTGCCGATACCCTTGTATATGTACCTTCTTTTGCCTTTTCGGCCTTTTTTGCCTCTTGTGCTCGTTCCCCGTAGATGGGACGGCGCCAGAGTATCCACACAGGCGGCATCCCACACCAGCAAAAGTAAATGTTTTTCGCGATTTTGGAATTTAGCGACAATGTTTTTTTAGATAAGAAAAATTACTCCCTTATTTTTGTTACATCCTGTTCTTTCTAAAAACCCATCCTGTCACAATAGGAAAATTAAATATTTCAGATGCGTTTTAACGTTGCAATGTGTAGTAGTGAAAATAATAAATTTTAATTACCCAGTGAAACGCGATCGGCATTTGTTACGATCGTTCTTCGTCCATTGAACATGAACACTTAAGAACAGCACAACAAATAAAACAAGACAACCTTTAAAGTACTTTTAAACAAGATATTTTTACTATCCTTTGATCTAGCTACTTTTTTCTGACCGCAATAAAATGCCTCGCTAAAGAGATAAAAGTAAGTTAGATTCCTTTGTGCTGAAACTCGGTCAAGTCACTTCGAATGTAATGAAAATCTCTAGCCCTGCCGGGGAAATTTATCTTCTCCAATAACCCACCTTTGGCCTGTGTTTGACTTTGCTCTTTGAGTTTTCCACAGCATCGGGTTCAAGTAAATACCTTCAATTAGGTAGTTTTATGCCCGATGAACAAATGAACGCAGAACTATTTCCAGAATCGATATGAAACTTTTGAAAAATAATATTTCTTCAATTTTAGGATATAAAAACTATACTAATGCTGACGGTTTTTCAAGGGGAAGATCAGACCATCAATCTTAAACGTTTTCTCTATGGGACTAACATCGAAAAAAAATATTAGCATGCCCATACAATTAGATCGAGCTGGTTTTTAGACGGTTTTGTATGGAGCAGCAGTTTTTTTTCACGATTTTGATGTTAGTTCCATAGAGAAAGTTGTTCAGTTTGATTGGCTGATCCTTTGAAAAACCGTCTGCATTATTATGAAAAAACCTAGGTATAGAGTGATAAACGTAAACACTACGCAAAATAACCTCATTTTTTAAGTCGGTTACTAAAAACAGCTTATATCTGACCAAATTTTCAGTTGTAAATCCATAACCGAAATTCCTTTGTCAGTCCCGTGATTCATTTCACAAATACGGCACAGGTTTCACCGCAAAGAACTATTACAGTACCCTAAATCATGTGTCCAGTGACAACTAAGTAGAGACTCAAAACTTTGTGGTTTACAAATATTTAAAGGTATAAAACCGATGATTTAAACCTCGTGTGGTCAGTTGTCATCCTGGCAAGCTGAGTCAGAGACCACTTTCAAATGTTAATCACTATTATGTTGCCACATTTTCATAAATACCTTGTTTCTGGATTAGTAAACCGCGTCCGATAGTTATCTTAGTCATACGCGATAGAGAAATCAGGATATGTGACCTATGGTCATCTCTACTACGTTGTATTATGTTCTTATGGTACCTACTCTATAGTCGGAAAGGAATAATTTTATTCTTTTGTTATGAGCATCCTCCTATTTTTCACAGAATATCTTTGAGATACTTAAAATATTGTATTTTTTTAAATCGTTGAACAATAATTTTACAAATCTACAAATCTAGTTTCATCCTAAGGAAACAATTTATAAATCAAATTATGACATTTGCGACATAGATTGTATGTAAGTGTATGCAAAATACTAAAGACGTATAGTATTGGTAAGCAAAACATTTAATCCTTGTAGATAGTTTAAGTCAAGAAGCATGGCTCATGGCGTCGGCGTCAAAGTCGCAGGAAAGCTGCTCTGCGGCTGTACGATAAAACGCTTAGTCGTATAGCTGTGGCTCCTCCGAGAACTTGCGAATTTGTGGGGAATCGCTCTTTCTCATGCTCTAATTTTAAGAGCTGAGCGTTAAGCGGAATCGTTTCATTCGTTTCAGCTTTATGATGTCCATTGTTATATCTCTCTATGATCTCAATCAGATCTCAATGAGGAGTTTTCTGACAGCTAATAAAACGTAGTTCCAACAAACCGCGATAGATGGCGTTGACGCGAGAGGGTGCCGAGACGGAAATTTAGACTAGAAGTTTCGCAAAAAATACATGTCAGTAAGTCAGGCGCAACCGTGGACGAAGTATATGTTCACATTTTTCTGCTTACTTAAAAATTCAAATTTTTACTATTTTATTTGTATTTTATTATCTGCAAGGTAGCTCATCCCTGTTGCGTCAACGCCATCTATCGAGCTATTTGGAACTACTTTTTCTATTTTAATGGATTTTGGTATTTGTGCCACTTGCATAGTAGAAATGAGACCGCCAAAACCTTTTTTTTTCGGGGCTTCGGATCATGACAAGATTCAGATCAAATCATTTATTCGAATTGTTAAGAAACTTGAAACGTTGAACAACAGAAATTATGTCGAATGTGAACATTATGAACACTGTTTTTGGTCTTCTTTCCTGATTACACATTGCGTGACTAGAAGTTTATAAAGTGATCTATCTTGATTTTTTATATTTAGTGTCGGCAAATATTTATTAATAACGGACATCCATGTCAATCAGGTATATCAATGTATACATCGCGCATCGATTGGCTCATAATATTGGTGTCACTAGAGTTACCATAAGTCGCACAGCTCGAAGAATCGGTAATATCATGTGGTAGTAAACTGACAATCTTATGTTAGCGAGGAGCCGATGAGTTTCAGTTACGCCTTATCAAGAATTTTGGAAATCAAGCATTGAGCAGTGTCGTCCAGGTATGTTAAAAAGTTGCTAAGATGATGAAGTTGATAGGATCGTAAGAGAGAAATGCCACACAAATCTAAATAATGGTACAAGTTCCTGACCGTCAGGCATCACGCCAAGCGAAGAATTTCCCTTTGTATACGAGGATCTTGTATCGTGCTTGCTTCTCCATTGAGCCTTACAGATCTTGAACGCGCAGGGTTTATTTTGCAGGAGTAAGCGGAGATCGACGCGCGAACGCCTCTGGCCAATTAGTCTCCTTTTACGCCATCAACACGCGTGAAAATCCTTACCGCTTCCCTCTAATGCTCATGATTCAATCTGAACACCACTCGCATTCTCCTGTCCCTTTTACCACCAACCGGTCGGTAGCTCTTTATTCGTAACAGCTTTGTTGGCTCGTTACGTCTTTCGTGCAGCAAGCGAATAAAGTTTTCTTTGACGTTATTTGCATAGCGATATAGTCGATCCGCCACATTTTGCATTTGATTTGATTTAATGTCTGTATTGAAATCTAGTGAAAGACGATTTATGGTGATAAAAGAATTAGGTTCCTACGTTCAATTTTTCTTGGCAAAATATTTGGAAGCTTCAAATGCTTTGAGTCATAAAGGTAAATCCTCACTGGAAACATGGTTCGTGTGCACTGAATGCTCGTAAATTTGCTCGTTAATATGTAGGTACAAGAAATATACAACAATAATACAGAATTATAAATATAAATAACGCTCATAGGCACATAAATTGTAATGATTACCAGTAAGCTACTACGATTTTTATTATGGAAACCATACAACAACGGTACAAACTTAACATCCATGACCGAACCGAGATTCGAACCCAGAAACCTGGTTTGGCAGTCATCATCATCAGCCTATATAAGGTCTAACAAAATTAGCTGAAACTATTTTAAGGGGATGATCAGACTATCAAACTGAACAACTTTCTCTATGGGAGCAAAATCGAAATCGCGAAAAAAAAATCAGCTGTCCCATACAAAACTGCAAACATAATTCGAATCAAATGTATGAGACAGCTGATTTTTTTTTCGCGATTTCGATATTGGTCCCATTGAGAAAGTTGTTCAGTTTGATAGTCTGATCATCCCCTTTAAATAGTTTCAGCTAATTTTGTTAGACCTTATATACGTCCTTCTGCAGGGCACAGGCCTACCCTCAGGAAGGGTATATGGGCGTTAGTACACCACGAGTGCCTAATAAGGATTGCGGATTGGTAGACTTCACATATGACTCAGAATTTCACCTTCGGCGTATGCAGGTTTCCTCACGATGTTCTCTTTCACCGTTTGAGAGCAGCTGATATTACGTACTTATGTTAGAAAACTCATTGTTACATGCCATGTATTCCGTGCGGAATCGAACCCAAACCCTCATGATTGAGTGTCCATACCTCTCCATAGGCAGTTTCGAAATTATAAAATCACGAACTTTGTAAGTAAACTCATATATACAAAAAAGTGTTGGTAACTAAACGTAAAATGCAGCAATCCATTGAATGAAGTAAATTCCTAGAAAACAAAGTCAGTTCTTCGAAATTATTTCTCTTACCGATTCAAATCAGTTTTTGCATTCCACTATAGCACTTATTCAGCGGTTACAACACGACATTTCGACATTATAATAGTTAAACTGTATCTGTGACCACCTGTACGAAGTACGATGCCCGCTTGCTATTGCTAAATGCTGTGCTATGCTATTAGAGTGTATAGTGAGGTGCAACCTGCATTATTTCTTCCTGTGGTGAGTGCTATACGAGGCGACCAAGAAAATGTTTCTTTTCTTATGTTTTAGTGTCTGGCCATCTATCACCAATTCACCATGCCTGGCATGTCATTCCGCCGTGAAACCCTGGAAAATAATGAGGGACAAAAGTGAACTTATTATAAGTGAACCAATTTCTGACTTTAAGGGGATGATCAGAGTATAAATCGGAACACCTTTCTCAACGGGACCAACATCAAAATAGCGAAATTAAAAAAAAATCTCCTGTTTCATATAAAAACTGCAAACTTACTCGACCCAAAATGTATGGGACAGATGTTTTTGTCGCGATTTGGATGTTTTTTGATAGAGTAAGTTGTTCAGTTTGATGGTCTGATGATCCATTTAAAAAACCGTCAGCACATTAAGTTGGATCCTGTACTGTATATCGATTCGTGATAATTAAGCATCTTCAATAGGGCACATACGAGTACCAGTCGTGATGTAGTACCAGTGACTACTGATCCACTAACCGATAATACTTTTACTCGACTTTGTCAATCTATGTAGCAGTAAACACAGCCAATTTGTCCTAAACGTATGAACCATCTCTTCAAATAGACCTATAAATAGTATGTAATATTTAAAGCAATAAACAGACAGTTAGCTACAAGTATTTATTTACAGTGAATGCCCATGTCACAGACAGTTTGTAGAATTCGCCGGCCGGTAATTACTTACATAACGGCTTGCCGATTTGTATTACGGCGGATTAACGTTTAGCCGAAATGTAATACGAATGATTGAACATCTGTCGCATTGAAGAACGCGAAGCGATGTTAAGATACGGCTATAACATATTAGGCGTAATATAATTTAACGAGTCATGATCATGAATCGCTTCTTTTGACAGTTTTTGAATTCAATTTCTGACATTAGCGGCACTGCTTACCATAATAACAGCAATGGCGTGAAATATAGAATCTAAAATAGGTTGTTATAAGATCAAACTTGTCAAATACTGGTAAAACATTGATTTCAAGACCAAACTGTGATTTTATTACTGAGTGTTGTTGTTATTTCAATAGCATGGTCACCTTACCAGTGCAGCTTTATTATAATGCGGCTTAACGTGTGCCGCTGTGTTATAAAACGTATCGTAATTACAATCTAGCTGAACGTTGATGCGCCGTAATACAAAACGGCTCTGTTATTTTAAAACGGCTAGCCGTTATGTAATTTGGCGTATTCGACAATTTGGCTGCAACATCTACATCTACAACTCAGCCCGTGCTAAGCCAAGCTTCAGTTAAGGCGGGAATACATCAGCCGTGATGTAGTGCCGTGATTACTGACCGATGCTATCGCGCTACCAGTCGGTCACGCCCGCTGTCAATCAATGAAGAGAGGTTCATAATTAAGTCATAAGACTATCTTTTTTATTATTTTTAAGTAGTCCTTGTTTTGACGTCAACATTAAATTAGCTCCAGATAAATAGTTAGGCTATGTTCTCTTTTACGTTTCGCAAAAGGATGCAAAACCATAGAACCGTATCTAGATATGGTTTGTACAGAATCGATAACCGAGCAACCGTTTATTGATACATTATTTATTTATTATTTATTTAACACTTTATTGTACACATAACATTACAGAAAAAACAATAACTGTAGTACTGGGCTATTGTGTTGGGCAGTTTGAAATTGATTAAAAACTAAATACGCCAAAAACTGAAAAAAAACATAAACGCACAACCAATAATCCCTTTCTGGTGGTCAGAAACATTGCTACAATTCTGTTGCAAGGTTCACCTCTGGCATACTAAAATGCTACGACATGAAAATCCTGAAATAAAATCACATGTCCACCTGCCCATGCGGTTGAATTTACGGGCATCGGTTAGTATTGTACATAATATTTCATTTAACTGAAATTTGACAGATTACAAACCGTCTTTTGTTTCAAAATGTGAACAAATATTACAAAATTCCAAGAAATAATGAAGATCAAGTTTACTACGGCCAAATAATTGTAGGCAATTATACTATGAAATTATACTTGCTTTAATTTCTCTTATAAAACGAGAGCTCATGTTAAAACATTCCGTACTAACCGTCGTAAACACAGGAAATATAAATTTTTATTTTTCCATTTAACCAAGTTTCTGTGAACCATTTTCGCTAGAACAATTACGTTTGCAATTAAAACTTATTCCTCAGAGATACGCGGTATGCTAGAACTGTAGGTTATTCGTCTGGTACCCACGCAGACTGACTGACCCTTAAATGACCTTTCCAGGTCCTGTTTAATTACAAATTCTTGTTTTGTTACTTATTATAAATGTGACCATCTTGGTAGACAGATAATTAAAATATAACATTTGCAAGGGTATTATAAAGAAGCAGATTTATCTATCGTGATAAAGATTATTTATTTACATGGAGATAAAAATCAGTATTAGGTATTTTGGCACATGTGACAACTTTTTATATAAGCTTATTTGAAGTACTAAAATAAAGACAGTATAAAATTGCTACTTATCGTTTGTTTTGTTGGAGACAGAGCCAAGTTAAAAAAATCATAGTTTATAACAACCAAGCTAGATGTACATAGATATATCTCTACATAGCAAAGTAAAGGGAAATCCACTCGCTATCAGTATATTCATACTTTCAGAACAAAACTTGTCTCCCACTGGAGTCATTTTCATTAGAGAAAAACTGCTCTTTACGTTATGAAAATATTATTTTTAAAATGTTACATGTTTTTTCGAGCAAAATGAGATTTTTCTTTAAACAGATGTAGAAGAGAATATTTAGATTCTCGAATAATATTTTCTTAAGCATTTTACTTTTATACCAGGAGAAGACTTGATTTGCGTGACCACCAGAATTTGGCAACCTTAAACGCAATATTACACATATTATCTGACTGGTAGACAGCGCGTCGAAAAGTGATACTTAGTTGTATTTTAGAGTGCGAGGTGCGCCCAGAAATAAACTAAAACATCACAATCATCTTAAAACAAAATAATAGGTTTAGCTACAGAGTATAAAAACAAAATAAACAGAGTACAACGCAAAATATACTACCATTAAATTACATAAAATGCCATAGTAAAGAGTCAAGATCAGACATTTTAGTCCTTTTAATCATAAATTTCACTGGAATCTTTTTTACATAGAACACCTTTAAGATCGACATTATGGTAGTTGGTTTCTTAGTGAATTATTTAGTGACATCCATTCACTCATCAACACTTTCGGCATTTCAAAATCGTATCGCAACAGTGTTTATAAATCGTTGAGCTCTGTTGAGTATGCTCAAGTCAGAAGCAGAAACAACTCATTGCCTGCAACAATTACCCCTCAACGCTAGAATGCGCAACTATCAAAGGCATTGCCTCTCGTGAGAAAATACCTCGGAATAAACTTAAACGCAGATCATGAAGTGCCATTCCGAGCCACTCAGTGGAAATGGACAAGATTTTTCTAGAAAATGTTCGCATTTATAACATGACATGATATAATTTTAAAATCATGTCACAGAAGCTCGTTTTCTATGTTTTTTTTGTAAAAAAAGGAGAGTTGTTCCACATGTCCAGCTAAATGACATTGGAAGACACCCTAGGGCCCCTTTGAGAGACTCTAGAGTCTACTAGGGCCTAGACCACTCAGACACAGAAGTGCGTCAGTCCATTGCAACTTGGCCGGACCCACACCCAAATCTCAGAGTGGAAGCTTTGCATCGTCTCGTTATCTCGTTAGCTCCAGAACGGATTTGAATGTAGGTTTTATACAAATTATTTTACACAAGCTAATAGTTCCCCTTATGCTTTATTCCAAAATAATTCTTTGAGATAAATAATATTTCAGACTCAAATAAAATCTAATTTTCTTCATTTCTATGACGACCCGTTTGGTGTAATGGTTGCCACGCCAGATTGCCAAACCAGGGTCCTGGGTTCGAATCCCGGTTCGGTCATGGCTGTTATTGTTTGTGCCGTTGTTGTATGATTCCCATAACAAAAAAGCCTAAGGCTTACTTATAATATATATATCTTGTTTATGTTTTGGTGTAAAATAAAGTATATTTGATTTGAATGAATAAATAAATAAAATTTTATTTATTCGAATAACCGTGATTCATTTTGTTAGAAACACACTTATGTAAACTATGTTAGTAGGGGTGTTCACTTAGGGTCATTACAATGTATGTGTCTGTGAGCGTTATTTATTTATACTTATTATTTCTCTTGCTCGTAATAAACCAAATTATTTCAAAATAAACCTCGAATTTAGTAGTCTTTTTGTTTTTTTCTATGCTGCATTATTAACTTGCTGATAATATGTATCTGATATTGAAACAAATAAAGACTTCTTTATCCCATGATCAAACAAAGTTCAACAAATAGTTTATCAAAAACTTGGCGGCAAATATAACGAATTCAGAACTCCCACATAAAACCATTGTACCATTTTGTGAATTCTGTACTTCCTTGCCTAAATCATAGACGGTTTTTGAGAACTAAAGTTGAACTGAGGCAAAATGCCCAGAAGCAACTCAATTCAAGACATTTATCACAAATGTAGGTGTAAAGTTAGACAGTAATGTATTTTCTTGCAAAAGTCAAACTATACAATCCACTTCAGTGGTTTCAACTAAACTAACAACGAGTGATGGTGTTTATGAGATTTGTTCAATCGAGTTAAGTGTTTATTTGAAAGCCAACAAGTATTTAACTGTAAGTAGGTAAGTACTTCATTTTTATTGCCCCTATCATCTATAAATGGGGAACTGGATGCGAGAACCGCAGGACCAAGCCCTATGTCCAGCAGTGGAGTAATGTGATATAGAATAGAATTTTGAAAATAAATTAAACTTGATAAGGCTGTGTTTTAGACAATCAAACCGACTAGCACTTTTACTTTTGAATCAAGATCAAGATTGCAAGGAAAATCTGCTAGTTCGTGTCGTAGCAATACTAGTAAAATTGTTTTTCTTCTTCCTTTTTGACTTCTCATGATATTCATAATAATCTAAATGTCTGTCTGTTTATTACGTCTTCACAACTAAACTACTAAACCGATTTTATCAAAATTCAGCAAACTGTATGAGTATAGACATGGACTACTTTTTAGTATAATTAATACGTAAGTAGGTCATAAGTTGCAGGAAAACACCTCGTGTTTCATAATATCCTTTTTTATGTATCCTCATCTAAATCCAGCACCAAAATGTCAAAAATCAAAAATGACCTAGAAGAATCCTCACCTAATTTGACAGCCTTTTGCAACGAAATTCCAACAACATTAAACTTGCAAACTCACTTATACAAGCATAATTAAAGTTTAATAGAGCAGGTGTTGAATTAAGTAAAAGTTTCCTTCGTAGATGACTAGACTGTAGCAGCCTGACGTAATTAAAACGAGGCACTGCCAACTCCGCCAAGTCGGATGTTAGGCCATGAATATTCTATTGAGGAACCTCACATGCTGTAACTTTGGCACTATCAATGTACTTCTATAGTTTATGCAGATGGTAGCGGTGTATGGAGTAAACAAATATTAGTTGCGGTAGTGTTTTGCCATCAAAAATAAGTTAGAAACTTTTGAGATAATTGGAGGCGAGTTTTCAGTTTCTACGAGTTATCAAAATTGCAGAAGAAGAAGAAATCGACCGCGATCTCAACCAAAATCATGTTATTCTATGGGATTATGGTTGGATCTTAGGCTCAGCGCAATCGAGCCACCGGCCGGCCACAGCTGCCGATGCTGATCGCGGACATAGTTGTAGCGAATGGCGGTCACCGGCCACAGGCGTACGTAATCCCTACAAAATAATAATATGAAAAAGGCGTGTGAACTGCTTGTCACTGGCCACCACCCATGGCTGTGGCCAGTGGCTCGTTTACACCAAGCCTTAATATGATTGACAGTACGTGTAGACTCCTTGGGTCGCTAGTGTGAAGCTTGAGCAATCTGGACTGAAATTCTTCAAAATTATAAATCTAGAAAAAGGTCGTTGGTAAAAATTAAAAAATTCGTAGACGTTTATATTAATTTAGGTACCTTTATTGTATTATAATTAAGATTAATTTATTTTGTTGTGTATTAATGATTTCTGAAATGATGAAGATGACAAGTTTTGTTGGTAAATTGTGCACATTCTATTCAATTGCGAATCTGTGTGCTTGAGAATCTGTTCAGTTGAGAACCTGTCCAGTTGAGAATCAGTCCAGTGAGAATATATTCAGTCCACTCTCTGCTCAGTTGCTACAGAACGGTTAATAGTTGTATCAAAGTGTCTGACTACCCCGAACTGCAAGACGGTCGGGAGCTTATTTATATAGGTAGGCTTGCGAAGAAGATAGTTGTAGGTTTACCTTGTTGACGTGAAGCAGTGGTATCTACTTTAGTTCATAATTCTATTAGCTTGTTACCGCGTCGTATTATGTTAGAGGTGAGATAAACATTGCGATTTGCAAACGTATATCCGCATTTCCGATATGAGTAAAATATCAGGATATATTTCGAGTTGCATTAAACATTTGTTAATCAAATGTGGTTCTAAAGGGAAATTTTTCAATATGAAAAAAAATTACAACTTTTTTTTTATGCTGATCAACTCAGTTCTATGTACGGATCATTTTATTGTATGGAAAGTAAAAAATTGAGACAGCATAAGTTGGTCAAATTTAATAAAATAATTTTCCATACAATTTAGTGCGAGCCCGTCACACACTTGGCCAATTTTTATTATTTGTTGTTTTACTTTAAACTAAGTACTATAATCACGCCAAGTTTGACGCTTGTATGTATGACCGTTGCAACGATAGAGCAAAATAAAAAGGTACATAAAATAATATCAATTATTAATTAGTCCGACTGAAACCGTAAAATGACTGGGTTATAAGCCTGAAATGGCGGTGGAGCATGGCCCACTACAGGATAAATGCGAATAAAGGTGAGGGTTATTCGTGAGAGGATTCCTTTGTCCTGCAGTGGGTTTCCACAGGCTAGCCAAATCATGCAATAATACTGAAATGTTACTCAATAATACTTGAATGAACTCTCATATCTTTTGTCAATTTACAAGTGTAGTCATAACATGAAAGTTTACGACGCTTTAAAACAACACTAACTCAGACAAATTCATAGTGAAGGCGTCTGACTAAAGGCACTTCTAGTCTAAGGCAGGGCCTGCCTTAAGAGGGAAGGGGGAGGGGGTCAAACAATAACATGGTGTAAACATGTTCCACGGCGGTTTGGGCACATCTCCTGTAGGAAACCAACGATTGCTCCAAGTATCAAATCTGTTATGATTTTAAGGTGCAATATTACACACCCCTATTTGGTTTTTAATTAACAACAACAAAATAAGGCCGTATTCTGATAATAAAACTATAAAATTTCCCTGAGGTACGTGGGTCGTAAAACCAGAACAATTCGTGGAACGCCTATAGAAAATCGATTTTCTCCTTTTTCAACCCATATTCCTTAGGAAGAGCTATGATGAACTTGTCCTTAGAATGAAGGGCCTGGTCTATAAGTCCATAATAAGACCAGTCCTCATGTACGGTAGTGAAACTTGGGCCACAACAAGAAGCCATGTCCGAACTGTACAAACAGCCGAAATGAAGATGCTGAGGTGGATGTGCGGTGTTACGAGGCGCGATAGAATCCGCAACGAGTATGTGCGAGGTAGCCTGGGTGTTCGTGACATTGCAGATAAGCTTCAGGAGCATAGGCTTAGGTGGTTTGGACACGTGAAAAGAAAGCCACCCGAATATGTAGGAAATATGGCACTGCAACTGTCGATTCCAGGACAGAGACCAAGAGGACGTCCGAAGACTAGATGGATGAACACAGTTCGTTGTGATATGACCGAGTGCAATGTCTCCGAAGACGACGTCAGAAATAGGGCAAGGTGGAGACGGCCAATATTTTCGGTGTTACCTTATAACGAGACCAATGAAATGTTAATGTCACATAATTAAAAAAATTAAAATAAAAAGAAACCTAACAAATTAAAACTGTATAACCCCACATTGCAATAAGTACGGATACAATGACTTCTTTCTTTAGGTGGATTATACATTCGTTCTTTTAGTATCGGTTTTGAGCGGTAGAAGACAAGTGAAGTTATTTCGGAGTAAACACTAGGAGTTAAATTGTTCCTTGTATTGTTACTCTTCTATAAATCAAAGTTTGGTCGAATCCGGCCTAAGACGTTTCTTGTTCACGTTCTTCTACTGCGGCTGCGTCACGGATACACGGAACTAATGTATAATCCATTATACATTAGTTCTTTTAGTATCGGTTTTGAGCGGTAGAAGACAAGTGAAGTTATTTCGGAGTAAATACTAGGAGTTAAATTGTTCCTTGTATTGTTACTCTTCTATAAATCAAAGTTTGGTCGAATCTTTCTTTAGGTGGACCTAAAGAAAGAAGTCATTGTATCCGTACTTATTGCAATGTGGGGTTATACAGTTTTAATTTGTCAGGTTTCTTTATATTTTAATTTTTTTAATTATGTGCATTAGTACATTAACATTTCATTAGTCTCGTTATAAGGTAACACCGACAATATTGACCGTGTAAAATTTACTCTCAACTTATTCATAGATTAGGGTTAGTAAAACGCAAAATTAGTTTACTCGAGAGTAACCGGCGACTTAATCTAAGAATAAAATTTACTCGCGTTTGTCGAATCGGGCCTTAAACCGATAAATGTCTTCTGTCCTCTAAATAACGGTAATAAAATAATGCTGGTAGGTCCTATACTTCCAAAGTAATAAGCAATCTTGCTATAACATATTTCGTTAGATAATATGGTTTTTGCAAGTGACCCCCTACTAACCGAAATAAAAGACGTTTCACGTCAAAATAGGAGTGGTGGTGTACCTATATTTTAACTGAATAATTTGGTACAAATCGTTTGCATGAACTTTTTGGATAAACAAGCAGTTGCAGCTTTCTTGACCACACATGACCATAATTCCATTCAGAATGCTCAGAAACCATGCGTCAACTGCGAACTAAGCTTGAAGCTGTACCAAGACCCATCATCATCATCATATCAGCCATTAAACGTCCACTGCTGGACATAAGCCTCCCCAAAATTGGGGGGATTTGCCATAATCGCCACGCTTGGCAGGCGGGTTGGCGATCGCAGTTGGATCGAATCAATGTGTGTACTCAGAGGATGCTGCTGCCCATCCTTCAGTAGATGCCTTAGTCGCCTTTAACGACACCCACGAGAGAAAATGGGATGGTCTATTCATAGCTGACACCACACGGCAACCAAGACTAACTTGTAGTGTTTGTTGTTTCTTTTTTAAATTATTAATCTAAACTATGATAAAACTGTAGCAGAAAGTTTGTCTGTACATTGAAGATATTAACAAAAAAACAGTTACGATATGGTTTTTAGGTGTCCCTGATTCCATATCACCAATTTTTTTATTTTTTGTCTGTCTGTTTGTTTGTTTGAACGAGTATCACGTAAAAACTACTGAACCGATTTTGATAAAACTTTTTTTGGTTGATAGTTAATGATCTGACTTAAAATCTGGTATATAATTTGTGTGGACAAAGTCGCGGGTTAACTCTAGTTTATGTATAAATGGTTATCAGTTAACGGATAGTCTTAACCCTTTGACCCCCTTCTGGGCCCGGCACTGGTCATAGTCATCCCAGTTGATACTACCAACTGAGAAGTTCATATAAATTCCATTCGCGACGTAGACGAGTTACTAGGACGGTTGGAGGCGAAACTTATATCTTTAGTCTAACATTTTACGACGGGCGGAAACTTGGGTGACTTTCAGCGAAATATGCAGCGTTCAATGTGTAAGAAGGAAACTACGTAAGCCTGTCAATGTCAAGGAAATATTCTGCATAAATAGTAGTACTAAGTGGTACGAAACAGGCATCCTGTTTATATCTGTTGTAAAAGTCAATAATATATTTTAACGATTTGCACTTTATGGATACATGATAATGTTGACCTATGTTAGTTTGTACATAAAATTTATCTTTTATTAAAATTATTGCCATTGCCCTCCCTGAGGGTAGGCCTGTGCCCTGCAGTGGGACGTTTATAGGCTAATGATGATGATGACTTTATTGCCATATTGCTGGCGGTTTTTTAAAGGGATGATTCAGACCATCAAACTCAACCCAAATGTATGGGACACAGTTTTTTTCGCCATTTCAAGTTTTAGTCCCATAGCCAAAGTTTAAATTTGATGGTCTGACAATCCCCTTATAAAACCGTCAGTATATTAAGAAGAGTCCTTATCAATTGAATAAATAAATTATGTTAGTTTGAGAATTTGATGAAATTTTTCTGACTATTACTTAGTATTAAATCATTAAAAGCACCGTGTAATGGCCGTCTTTGAATAGCACCAACCTAATAGGGTGTCGTAAGCGCTCTTACAGACGAGCGACAGTTTGCGGACGCAGAGGGTCGCGCGACGGTGGTGGCGCGACAGTCGCGCGACTCACGGCGAGCGTAAAGTCTATGCGCGCGACCCTCTCTCTGCGACACACGGCGACCGCAAAGTATCGCAAGTATAAGTATAAGTAAGGACCGCAACTAATTCCTTCAGGCGTCTTATGACGCCCAAACCGTGTGGCTGCCGTTTACAGCCACTGCATCTGACCCCACCTTTGATCGTTTCACTCTCCCGTTCCTTCAGACATAGGAAGGTATAAGGACGAGAGAGTGCATGAGTGTTTAGCGCGTGCACTTTTGCACTTACATTTTATCCTGTGTACCTGATTGATGTCACATACATAGCCCATACACCCTACTTGAGGTTAGGCCTGTGCCCTGTAGTGGGACGTGTTTAAAGGCTGATGATGATGATGATGATAATAAATCAGATTCCTTTTCTACACAGATTATAGTAGTCGCCGCAGTCTAAATCGACTAGGAATCCATCATCAAAAGCACCAAGCAACCCTTTGGTTTCATTTACTTAACTAGAAACTAGCCAACAAGCATTAAACGTGTGATATCAAGACCACTTAGTTGTAAGCGTGAGTCATAAATAAAAGATCTCTTTGATAATCCCCTATGGTCTCCCTCTTCTAAGTCAAACAGTGAAAACTTTCCAAATAATTATAATGCAGCGGGGATCGACGTGAGAAGTGCACTTCAGAATAATGACGTGCCAGTCGACGAAGATGTTAGCTATCTACCTAGATGTAACATAATTTTATAGTATAAGTTGCATGACACGTCAAACAAGAAAACTGGTATGATATACAATTATTGGACTTCTTACATAATCAGGGGTGCTGTTGTTTCGATGGGCATCAAAGCCACATGGTATTTTTTGACAGTCCTGGCGATTATGCTATCAAATTCGAATGTTTGATTATTATAATGATACATATACAGAATATATAGAATGATACAATATTAGGAAACAATTACCTAGTCATAAATATATAATATATCGTTCCATCTTATATAGATCGATAATCGGAAACTGACACAAATACAAAAATTTGAATTTAGGGAAAAATATTACCGAACTGGAGAGCAATTGCCGAAAATAAATCGCAACTGCACAATGATGGGACCTCGTGTAAAGCTTAGCTTTTTACACATTTGGTATTACGCTAATCGCGGTACAGCTCATGACAGCCGTTAGAGCCGTTTTGAAAGATTGCTTAAACTTTAAAGGCTGGCATTTACATTATATTATATTATGTAAATAAGTCAAGTTTAGCGCGATGCGGAATTAACACAGTTGAATAGTAATTGCAATGCAATGTGATTAGAACTGAAATTTGATTGAACTTGAATGTTTTAAATTAGTAAATTTTGTAGTTCTGAGCTGGACTCAACAAAAGCATTTCGGTAATCCGTTAGTTATCATTCAAAATTAAATTGTAGCCATTCCTCTGCCCAGAATACCCAAAAGTAATGGGGTATTTCTATTCTAGTCCTATCCTAGCCTGGGATTATAATAAACTCTAAAACCGTCCCTTACATAGTAAGCAAACATATCAGAGCAAATGTTTGCCAAACCAATGTCACATCTTGCAAAGATAGTTTCGAATTCATGACCGGAATCGGGTAACATGCCGGCAATGATGCGAGGGAAGCATTGAAGATTGAAGAAGACACATTGTATTTAGCAACCCCACCGTTTGGTTGCAAAATCGATAACACTCTAGCGTAACTGTAGAAAAGATTTTTAATCAAAGATCGAGTACCACAGAGTTTGTATTGTGATTGTGTACGTATATAGTGGTACGTATATAGTTACCCTATTTTAGGGTTAATTTATGCAAATATCACACTATAGTTACGGTCAACACAACATGGTAGGCGTTAGTACATACATTTTCTAAAAAAAACGTTCTTAAAACCGATTCTATATACCGTATAAACCAAAGCGGTTTGCAGTCGCTTTATAGGGTTCAGTACCCAAAAGGTGCCAACCCTATTCATAAGCCTACGTACGCTGTCCGTCCGTACTGTCATAGCAAGGCGGCTGCAATTTTCACAGAATATGCGTTATTATGGATTTAGGGCGGATTTGTAAAAAATAATTTAAAAGAATAGAACAAAATTAAAACCCTTTATTTCTCTCTGTCGTAAAAACGCTAATACATACACACGTCAAATTAGTGTGATTATATTAGCTAAGGTAAAACAACAAATAATAAAAACCGGCCAAGTGTGTGTGTCAGAGGCTTGCGGTAAGGATCCCGAAGACAATTTATATTTGGAAATGATGTATGGTGGTAAGGAACCCTCCGTGTGCGAGACCAACTCGACTGCTTCAAATATATTTTAGTTTTATCTAAAGAGTTGCTGATTTGAATAGTTGGAAACTCGCGGATTAATTACACTTTACTTTCATCTGGTATTTATTTCGTACATACAAATCCGCAGTAGGTAAACTAGAAATCTGTCAGAAGTCCGGAACCGGCAGTCTGGCAAAGCGTGTTGCCGTTGGTCTGACCATACCATTAAAGTTGGACTTAAATTCTCAAGGGATAAACAGTTGCAGTGGAAATTAGTAGGGGTTCTAATGTTTGATTTGGGTTTAGTCAAATAATTGTTTCGACTCAGCTAAGGTTTTGTCTATTCATAATTGAGGTTCGGAATATTTGCTAGGTAGGATAATCGTGTAAATAATGTATGTTTATCTAGTCAACCTTGAAAGTGAAAAGTGGCGTACCAACGTACTTTACACAACGTGTTACTGAATTAACGCAAAACTAAAAAATAGTTTGTTTAAAATCGAGACCACAATCGAATTATCAAGGTTGCAAAATAGGTTCCATTTTTCCAAAAATAATTTGTTTGTATTATTTAAAATTGACTGAATTTTGATAAACTTGATATCAACATTGTCAACCCACCGGCACATTCACTCACCCTACTTACTGCCAAAACAATATTCTTTAATACACACCTCCAAATCGGCCTAGGCCAATACTTTTACTAATAAAACATAATGCGAAAGATTAATCAGTTGTTCAACTAATAAATGGAAATTTTTCTTAACAAAATTACAAAAAAACAGTGATGTTTTTATGTTATTATGTGGTATAGCCGTGGTGGTGCAGGAGGCGATGGTTCGATCCCCGTCCAGGCCGACTCCTACCAATGAGTTTTTCGAAATTTATGTACGATTTCTAACACCACTGGCTTTTTCGGTAAACGAAAACATCGTGAGGAAACCTGCATGCTTCAATTTCGAGGCATGTATTGTACCTACTGTCCATTATAAGTGGCGACGGGCTCACTCCCCGTAACACTTGACAGAGTTTCGGTACTACTAGTGAAACGTGGATGTTCTGAGATTTCGGAATATCTCTGACTACCTTCTCGGGGAATAAAGTCGTGAGCATATGCTTATGCTTATGCTTTTTCTCAGTAGTGAAAAATTTTTACACTTAAATTTTTCTTAATAATAAAGAAATACAGTTATTGTTAGCTTTAAATTTGGGGCAGTAGGTCGACTTCCAAACAAAGCTTGCGTGTACTATATTTCGGTTTACCATCGCTTCCCTGGCTGTAACTGTATTAAGTTACTAAAATTTTCCAACCAAAAGCAGCATCATTTTTAGGTAAACGAGAGATAATGTAGTTTTCTTCCAAAGGAGTAAAATCTAAGATAAGTAAAGTTTTCTAGCGTACTGTTTGTTTATTATCTTTGAGAGTTACGTGGATTATATTTAAAACTATCGGAATCTTATAATACAATTATGAACGCGGTTTAATACCTGTAATAATTTTAGTTCATCAATTTCTATGAACAGACATTTATTTTGTGTGCTACAAATATGTCTGTGGGTCCGACGTCGGACCCAAACATTTTTCATACGTAGAGAGTCTGTGGGTCCTACGTCGGACCCTTAAGCATAGTGCCGCCATTGGTTGGGCGGTTGTGCAGGCGCGTTTCGTTCTACCTCACGTTTTATATTTTTTATAGACTTAGTGTACTGTTGGGATGTCACTTAATTTTTTGGAGTGTGGTTTGGGAAAAATGAAACGCAATAAAAAATAAAAATGTGGTTCGCGGGCAGTGCCGACGTGCGGCAATGGCGGCCGGTTTTTGTTTTGTTATTTAGTTATTGTGGCGTAATTCTAGTGTTTAGAAACAAAGTATTGTTACTATAAAGTGATAAAATAAGAGCTTATTATATTATCGTGTAGTTAGTGTGATCTGTGAAGTGCAAACAGTGAAAAAAGTTAATGTGATTGTAAATTTCGTTCGAGGTCATGTCGGAAAAAACTCGAAATCAAAATTTGATTTGAATCAAAAAAATTGATAATTCTATTTGAATATCAGGTACGTAATTTAGCTCTCATATAACATAATATCACTGTGGCAAATATTGTGAGCTTTCCATTGATAATTTTTTTATACCATAGGGTCAAACATAACCTCCACAAATAATTATTTTCTAAAGGTAGTCGAAAATAAAACAAATGATGTAATATTCCCAGACATTTGGGGCACTTTTTTTGCGCGGGAGGTCGACACGAAACGGGTTAATGTACGTGTACCTACGTGTAGTGTCATTCTTATAGTAGGGGCACTTGAGTAAATATCCCACAGAAAAAAAGCTTCGATACAATCGCGCTAGTGGATAATCTAAGGGAGATATTAGGCGAGCGCATCACTTGATCTTTTTGTGCGCACCTGGAGGGCGATTGCGCTAATTTAAAACATCCAAGTTCAATACTAATCCAATTTCAGTTTTAATCACATTCCAATCCAATTACTATCCAACTGTGCTAAATTCCGTATTGCGCTGAACATGACTTATTTACTATGTTATTGACAGGAGCTGTCATGAGCTGTCAAATGATTAGAGCGATACCGAATGTGTTAAAAGTTGTGATTCACATGCGGCCCAATTACGTTTCAGTGGAGATTTATTTAGCGCGAAAAGGCCTCTGGCCCCACAGAGATAAAGCTTTTAGGAGCGCACAAAATGATCATGTGAATTGACAACATTTCATTTTTGTAACCACCTGTTTTTATTAAAAATTATAAAAACAGGTTAAAAAATAAGAGATACGTATTTTTCCGATTTAATTTGTGACCGATATTTCTATTTTTAATTTACTTTTGAATTTTTCTGAAAAACGTCTGATGAATGGCTTTAATACCTTGGCCGCAATAAAATTAAAAATAAAAACTGTAAAATACAATAGAAAAGCCAAGCAGGCAAAGGAATAAAATCTCATTCAACCTCTTTTTAATTTTTCAGTATTTCTCTAACTCGAGAAATAATGGATAGAAAGATCTGATAATTTTGATATAAGCTTTGAATCATATAATCTCCAAATGGTTTCTAATATTGGTACCTTTCTTAAATTCTGACAACTCTGACACCAGGGCTCTGCTCCAGCTCTGCCCACACGATAAGAAAGAAGAAGAAGAAGAAGAAATTGAAATGTTGTCAATTGCATGCCAATTGTCGACTAGCGCGATTATGTGTCGAAGCTTTCTTCCGTGGCATATTTACTCATGTGGTACTGAGGAAGTACAAAAATTTACGTATAGGTAGGTATTACATACGCTGATATTCCCTATTATAACGGTAATGGTTTATATGTCAATCAATTTTATAAACTTACTACATAAAATAATCCATTTCTATTCACCTCACATCCAACCTCATTGTTGCAAACTTCTAAGTGCATAGCAAGTTAACTTAACTTTAAGTTTTGCGATAAATTGTACGTCGTTAGAATGACCAATGTTATCTCTTTACTGTAATGTCCCAGTTCAGAGCAAAGTGTAAAATACACATACCTGGTGCTTACCAACAAAGTAAAGGCTATAATAATAAAGATAAAGTTGGCCGCGGAAATACTATTCTGCGTCGTTTTAGATAACTGCCTTTTGTAAGAAAAAGGGGTAGTTGGTGATATTGTTACCAAGATAGAGCGTCTTATTTTGGCTGGACTACATGGCAGTTTACCAAACTTTAATTTGATTACAGGAATCGAAATCAAGCGTGTATCTTATAAAATAACGTCATAAGATTTACTACGACACCATTTATAATCTCCACGATTATGAGCCTTTTCCCAAGCAGCGCCTTCAGCGTCGCGTTGGCAACGCGGCGCTTTTAGTCTTTCATACATCTACTTTGCCAACGCAACATAAATTAAGAGAGGATTAATTAATTATGAAGTCTTATAATTAATCCTCTCTTAATTTATGTTGCGTTGGCAAAGTAGATGACATGACATGTAGAATGACATCATCCGCCGGGCCCTTGTCAGCGCCAACGTGCCGGCCATACTTGAGCCAAGGGGCCTTGCACGAGACGGTGGCAGGAGACCCGACGGTATGACCGTCATTCCTTGGAGGAATGGCAGACCCCTGGTGTGGGACGCTACGTGTGTCGACACTGTGGCGCCCTCACACCTCCCTGCCACTTCTCTAAGAGCGGGCGCGGCGGCGGCTGCTGCAGAGGGTCTCAAGCGGCGCACATATGCCACCCTGGGTGACGGCTACATTCTTGCGCCATTCGGTGTAGAGACCCTGGGGCCGTGGGGGCCGGACGCCCGACAGCTCTTCAAAGAGTTGTCGTCGCGCTTGATTGAGGTGTCCGGTGACCGAAGGGCTGGCGCGTACCATAATATCCATTGCCATCCAACGAGGTAACAGCGTCCTGGGCCCTCCCGCAGGACGGTGGCCTCGAGCACGTCTTCTGTTTAGTGTAAGTCGAACGGAAGTCGTGCTCGATATAGTGGCTCATTTTTTCTTCGCCTACTTTATTTGTTTTTATTTTTAATTATAGCCATATTTAGCCATAAGTTGTACATAATGTTGTAATTGTAAATACCTATACCGTTAATAAAATTCTACACAGTCTTATAATTGTCTTCTCCGCACATTATTATCAGTTGATCGGTTCTTTTTCTTCATTCGTGTCAGTATGAGCTATCATCATCAGCCTATAAACGTCCCTCTGCAGGGCACAGACCTACCCTCAGGGAGGATGTATGGGCATTAGTCCGCAACGCGTGCCCGATGCGAATTGGTAGACTTCACATGTATGAGATGTGTACATCTGAATTTCTTCTTCAGTGTAAGCAGGTTTCCTCACGATGTTTTCCTTCACCATTTGGGAGCAGTCGGTATTGCGTACATAAGTTGGAAAAACTCATTGGTACATGGCATGTTGTCCGTGCGGATTCGAATCGAACCCAGACCCCCATAATTGGGTGCCCATACCTCTCCGCAACGCATGAGCTATATCGCTTGACAATCACTCATGCTGCAGTGTAAAGATTAGCAAATCAGGAATGGTCGTATCGAGGCTGACTGCCCAGGATGCGCAAGACGAACTATGGTATCTCACTCGGGAGGCTGTTTCGTTGCACCCAAGTTGCACCCCAGAGTTGATCGGTGAGATTGTATTTATCCTATAGGTAACATTTTTATATCGATTGGCATTCGATGTTGAGTAGAAATTCCATTCAACATATTCTCGTTTATCACATGAAAATCTCTTTAAACATATCACGCGTGCTCATATGTATTTTCATCGGATTGATATTGTATTGAGTATGAAGTATAAACAATATGTCACGTGCCATCGACAGTTCTACGATCAGGAGTGCGATTTTTGTAACTCACAAGTTGAAATCAGCAGTAGAAAATGCCATAATTACTATGGAGATTATACATCTTTCTACTGCTGATTTGAACGTGCGAGTTTCAAAGAGTTACACGGTGAAATCAGCAGTAGAAAATGTCAAAATTACTACAGAGATTAAGCATCTTTCTACTGCTGATTTGAACGTGCGAGTTTCAAAAAGTCACACGGTGAAATCAGCAGTAGAAAATGTCAAAATTACTATGGAGATTATGCATCTTTCTACTGATGATTTGAACGTGCGAGTTTCAAAAAGTCACACTGTGAAATCAGCAGTAGAAAATGTCAAAATTACTATGGAGATTATGCATCTTTCTACTGCTGATTTGAACGTGCGAGTTTCAAAAAGTCACACTGTGAAATCAGCAGTAGAAAATGTCAAAATTACTATGGAGATTGAGCAACTTTTTACTGTTGATTTGAACGTGTGAATTTCAAGAATCGCACTGCTGGAAAACTGTTAACTGACATTAAACTCTATTGAATTGATTTAGGGTATATGCAACTGAATGTGAACAGAAATAAGTAAACGTGTTGAGGTAGGTGGTGTATTGACGGAACTCGAATACAAGGGAAAAGCTGTAGGACAAATAATAATATTATAGTATAAAAGGTATACTAAAAAACTCTTTTAACTTTTAGATATTAGTACTGTTATATTCCTCAAAATTTTCCGATGGCCGATGGGGCCGAAAAGTTCTCGAGTGGCGACCGCGTACCGGAAAGCGCAACGTGGGTAGGCCCCCCCAGGCACACGACCTGGTGAACGCGGCGGGAACCCGTTGGATGAGGGCAGCTCGGGACCAGCCGTTATGGCGATCCTTGGGGGAGGCTTATGCCCAGCAGTGGACGTCTGTCGGCTGAGATGATGATGATGGTATTCCTCACATACAGGATCTTAATATGCTGACTCTTTTTTAAAGAGATGACAATCAGACCGTCAAACTTAACAACTTTCTCTATGGCACCAACATCGAAAACTCAGCTGTCCCATACATTTAGCTCCAGTAGGTTTGCAGTTTTGTTTGGAAGAGCTGACTTTTTTTCGCGATTTCGATGTTGGTCCTATAGAGAAAGTTGTTCAGTTTGATGGTCTGATCATCCTCTTAAAAAAGTGTCAGCATATTAAGAAGGACCCTGTATATCGAATCCTTGCGAATCTCTGAATCCATCCTACTTACGAGGGTTCTTGGATTTCTAACCGCTATTTTGAATTTTTGACCTTTGGAAGCAACGCAATAAGAGCGTCAATTTTTTTTTTCAAAATCGGCAAATTATTTCTTTCGAGTACCATCCCTGAGCCGATCCCCCTATCTGGTTAATCTACCTGGCCTAAACCAGGCCGCAGAAGTGATTGTGAAAGTCGACATGTAGGACGGTAAAGTCCACTGAGGTTTATTACAGGCCATTGGGATTCAGAAGATTTGGTTTATTATGTTATTTGCAGAATCCTAGCAAGCAGTTGACATTAACATCTACTACTGATGCTTGCTTTCTTCTAACACTTTCTTACGACTTCGTGCTGAATAACACGCCGTAAAACGCAGTAGTTTGCTCCGATCGGTTTGCTCCCATAGTAAATGTTGTTTAGTTTAGGAGTAATTCAGGGTAGAGTAGAGTAGGTATGTAGTTTAATGGTTAATAATTCTTTTTCCGTACACCATGTATAGGGCTGTATCTTTTGAACCATAAAACCGGACGACAGAAATTTTCACAGAATATGCGTTTTTATAGTAGATTTACTGACATATAATAAAAAATTTCAAAAACTAAAATATAATGGAGTCCCCATAGAAGAAACTATTTGTGTTAAAGGTTTTTTTGTTGTTCTTGGTCTATTGTTAAAACAGTAATACATACAAGCGTCAAACTTGGTAATACTATAGTGCAAACTCTACAGTATAACAACAAGTAATAAAAATCGGCCAAGAGTGTGTCGGTCTCGCACTAAGGGTCCCAGAAAAAACATAAATTCTTGTTTGTGGTACGGCAACTAAACCGCAAGTAGTCCGACTCGCACTTACCCTGTTTTTTAACTGTGCACTAAAGCCATTATAAATCAATTAAAACCTGACTCATTGTCAGAACAGAAAGTATGACTAACACTTTTTAATTAGTAGTCTAGTACCAACAGGTAGTGATTATAATATAATGCGGGGCGAGCGGCGTGTCCGGTTTACATGCAAATATCAAAAATATTATACAGACTAAAATTATAGCAGCATACTTGCTTCACTTGATATTGAGAACTACATCCAACAACTTAATGTCAATGTCGAGACTCCCAAGCTGATAATTAAGGAAATCTTTAGAAAACGGTACAAAAAAAATGGTAGGTACAAATAATATATAAAATATGATCAAACTGGGATTTGAACCCTTTTGGTGTGACTCACTTTTGTATCCGTTGTTTTCATCGCTATGTGCAAAAGGGTCAAATATGCAAACACCTTTAAGTACATAAAGAAGATGGGATCCAATTCATAATGAACAGGTACGAACAGATGTACGAAAGAGATATATGTTGCTAATGTGAGTGGAAGTGTCGGCAGAGGGCGCCCTCATAGGACGTATGCTGATCAAATCAGTTGCGTTCTACAAAAAGAGGAGGTGCGGAGTACTCCAAACCGACGGCCGGGCATGTATGAAGAGATGTATGGATGTGCATGAGGCAAAAGAGTTACAGTAATACCAGATTTATAAGTCTCACCGATGCGAACTACCTGCGCAGTTGACAAATTTTAAAAGCGCGCGAAATTATATTGACCAATCAGGATGTGACACCTTGCCGCTATTGGCTTATTGCTTTCGCGCCTTTTACGCTGCCAGAGCATCCATAGCCTGCTATTCGAGTTGGAGCGAGAATACCCGATTTTGCACTGCTCTGCGCAAACGAAGATTGACGAGCGGAATTATTTTCCTGGTCGTATTGTATGTAAGGATCGTAGTAGTGGCCCGCCCTGGTAGAGACCAGGACTAGGGCTGAGGCAGAGGCCTACCCCACTGGGAAAGAGGCGTGACGTTATAGATAGATATAGATAGAATGAACAGGTTTTTTTTCTTATTTATTATTTTATCTAATTATAAACTTTAACCCTAGTAAAACATCCTGCATTAAATTATTAATTACATTGCTGTCTAAAGTCACGGGTATTTTAATGGAGTTGAAATTCATTCTTAATTTAACTGGCATTCAAACTGTCAGTTGCAGAAACGTTCACTAAAGTTAATCCTCCATTAAATCTCTTGCTGTCACTTTTTGTCTTGTTGAAGTAGTAAAAGCTAGTAAGAGATTTAATGGAGAATTAACATTAATGAGCGTTTCTGCAAATGAGTGTTACTTACATACAATTTTTAATCTGTGGCATCGATTTGTGACGTCAATAATGCATAGCAGGTTCGCAGGCAACTTATCAAGTGTTTTTATTTTTGCACCAACATCCAGTCCTACGCAATCAATTCACGTCTCCGGTGACAAAAAGTTGTGTTTATTTTTATAGGATCGTGCACTTTAAACGATAACAAAAGTTATTTATAGTCATTCTGTGCACACTCTTGTTTTCGATGATATTGAAATAATTTTCAATATCTTAGTATAAAATACAAGAAGCTAGAGATCGATTTCAGCCCATTACTAACTCAATGGGCTGAAATCGATCTACTATAATGATCTATCTATCGATCTTCAGTATAACTACTGAATCACTCCTTTGGGTGATAGATTACAGTTTGCAACCAATCTACAGGGTGAAATTGATATCATCAGCATCCTTTTAAACTAAGAGTCTACCCATCAAACTGAACACCTTTTACTATGGGAGCAAACCGATCGGAGCAAATAAAAAATCAGCTGTTCCATACTAAACTGCAATGTCTACGCGCGAGTTCGCGACTCAAATGTACGCAACAGCAGATTTTTTTTTGCTGCCATAGTAAAAGTTGTTCAGTTCGATGGGTAGACTCTTAGTTTAAAAGGATGCTAATGATATCAATTTCATCCTGTATACATACAGGGTCCTTCTTAATATGCTGACACTTTTATAAGGGGATGATCAGATCATCAAACTGAACAACTTTCTGTATGGGACCAACATCGAAATCACCAAAAAAAAACAGTTCTTCCATACTAAACTGCAAACCTACTCGAGTCAAGTGTATGTATGGAATCCCACTGGATCCACTCGTGTTGAAAAGATACTGGTCGTAAAAGTGAACCGGGGGAACTGTAGTGGGATGACCAGACCATCGAACTGAACAACTTTCTCTACGGGACCAACATCGAAATCGTGAAAAAACTGCTGTCCCATACTTTTGGCTCGAGTAGGTTTACAGTTTTGTATGGAACACCTGATTTTCTTTTCCCGATTTCAGTTTGATGGTCTGATCATCCCCTTAAAAAAGTGTCAGCATATTAAGTTGGACCAAGTATTAAAAAAAACCCTTTTTAACTGAGTTACTATTATACAGGCTGTTAGGGTAAACAGTTGCATTACTTTAAGGGGTGATACAATCACCTACGTACAACTTTCCCTTAGAACCTATAGGAAATTCGCAAAAAAGTTTTGAACTTTCCATACTAAATGCATTCGAACGTTTGTATGAAAAGTTGATTTTTTTTTTTGCGAATTTCCTCTAGGTTTCTTAGGGAAAGTTGTTCAGTATCATGGGTACAATCACAGGGTGAACAGTTGCATTACTTTAAGGATTTAAAGTAATGCAACTGTTGACCCTAACACATTGAAAAAAATGTTTTGTTAAATATAACCGAACTTTAGTGACTTCCAGACTGTTTTGTAGCACATAAACAATCGCTTGGTTAAAATAACTTTTTGCTATTTATATACAAACGTTTGGTTATGTGCTACAAAACAGTTTGGAAGTCACTAAAGTTCGGTTATATTTAAGAAAACATTTTTTTCAGTGCATTCTGTAGATAACAACATTTTGACATTTTTAAATAAATGATAATATTGTATTGTATAGGGACCTACAGAGGATTGAGTGACCGTAGAGTTTTTCAATTTACCAAAATATTACGTGTGACTATATTTTATGTATGTAGCTTGGTGTAGTTATTACTTTGACTACTTATATAGGGACTAGTTACGCGTTTAATTCTTCGAACAAATATTTCTGCCACTTTTTGCGGGGGGCGAGGTAACACGAAATCCGCAACTTTGGATTTAATTCCGCATAACTTTAGATTCTAATTTTGAACGTTAAAAATCATGAAAAGAAGTCTCGTGTAAACCCCAAACGTTCTAAGTACGAAATTATTGTTTCGCAATTATAGGCTGTCTCGTTCAGTGATAAGGTATAAAATTAAATGTAAATGCACATGATCAATTAATCTTATACTGTGGCAGAGGGGAAATGCTACCGCAAGGCTAGTCCTTATAATAAATAGTCAAATCGTTATTATCGTTAAAACCGCCAAAAGTGGTAATTTTAATTTTTTTCGGTGCCAAAGAATCGTTATAAATAAAATATGTACGTATTACGTAATGACCCTATGAATTGAAAATCAGCAATCACTAGTAAAATGTGACATTATTATATTTTTTTTAATTTAAAAGTATACGTTTGACGGCAGCACCGCCAGAGGCTCGGAACCCCCTTAAAAGCATTAAGCCATTCCCTAGCCTTACCCTCGTTTTTCACATGATCAAATCCTAGATAGTTTACAGTTCAAAGCAGCAGTCGATAAAAGCAAACTCAGTAGGTACTCAATGCTTTGAGGGAACCGTTGAATTTTGTATGAAATAGCAGATGCACTTTACGAACGGCGTAGATGGATGATATTTTCTCCTGAGACTCGACGGTGACGTATAAAATGTACAGTATTTTAGAGTTGTTAATGCTTGCAGCTCTAATAAAGTTGTAGTGAGCTTATACATTTCATGGAGTAAGCGGTAATATTTAAATTTGGGTGATTTTTCTCGGTTAGCTACGACGTTGTTTTTTCCTTTCAGGAAGCAAACTACACGCATCATCATCATCATCATATCAGCCATTAAACGTCCACTGCTGGACATAAGCCTCCCCCAAAATGGGGGGATTTGCCATAATCGTTACGCTTGGCAGGCAGGTTGGCGATCGCAGTTGGATCGAATCAATGTGTGTACTCAGAGGATGCTACTGCCCATCCTTCAGTTAATCCCTTAGTCGCCTTTTACGACACCCACGGGAGGAGATGGGATGGTGCCGACAATTAGCCGACACCACACGTATCTTCATGCCAAATCAGAAACGTTTTAGCAGTAATAAGGTGGCAAACTACTCATACTCATACATCCTACTCCTTAGTTCCCCTAGTGGGTCCAGTAGGATTTTCAAATACTCATGGTTCCACTGCTTGACGTGGGTCCTATCAGGATTTGTGAATCCCACTGGACCCACTCGTGTTGAAAAGATACTGGCCGTAAAAGTGCACTGGCTGCAAGGAAAAGAATACACATATTCACATAATTTTAAAATATTATGTGTGAGAGTCCACGGAGAAAAAAATATATACAACCAACTCCAACTTAATATGCTGACAAGTATATTGCTGTTTAAGAGGATGATCAGACCATCAAAATGAACAACTTTTTCTATGGGACCAACATCGAAATCGTGAAAAAAACTGCTGTCCCATACATTTGGCTCGAGTAGCTTTGCAGTTTTGTATGGAAAGGCAGATTTTTTATTCGCGATTTCGATGTTGGTCCCATAGAGAAAATTGTTCAGTTTATGGTCTGATCATCTCTTTAAAAAAGTGTCAGCATATTAAGTTGGAGCCTGTATAACGAAAACGTACGTAACGTAAATTGTTGTTTTGATTATATTATGGTTTAAGAAAACAAATTTTAGTCACATCTAATACTTACCAGAAATACTGCATAATTCTATTCAAACGTGTAATGAGTCAAATAACAACAAGCTAAAATACCTAGCTATTATTGACCCACGCACTGTAGCTGAATATGCAATTCTTCGTCATCTTTACCCAGACCTAATCTAAAATATTATGCATAATACCCATCTAAATACCTACACAATATACCATACAGGTGTGTTTATTAATTTAACTACCTTTTAGTAAAGTAGCCACTTAAACAGAACTCTGTCTGTGCAGATGCGCCACATAAGAATCCTTAAAGTATTGTTATTAGTGACCTTTCTAGACTGCATCTCTACCCTCTTAAAGTTAAAAGGTCTTTTATTATTGTAAAAGTAACCGGCACACGAAAAACAGATAACATCGTTTATATCAACGTATTTTAATTACCTTTGTCACATAGTGATAGAATTAAATTAAATTGGAAGTATTGACGAAAGGTTCAAAATCTAATATTGAAATGGCTATTCTCGTTTTTGCTGCAATGTCTGAATACATTTCAAAAATCTTCAAATTATCATCATAACTGCGGGTTGTATAAACAAAATGGAGGCCCAGCAGTGGAGTAATTCTGACTGTGGTTGATGATCAATTTTTGCACGAAAATAGATTCGTTTTCCAAATGGAGTAGAGAATGAAGGTTTTCCACGTGAAATACCAATATATTACAGAACATTTGAAACAATGGAAACCTCCAATCACCACCCCCACCTGTATCTGAATCGAATCCTGCACGATCGTGTATGCGGAACGTGCCTCATAGTCATAGCCACTACCTAGTATGTCCTTACCAGTGTACATAGACCTCTGAATTTATACAACAAATCCCTTTTGATATCAGGAAGGTACTATTAAGAAGGAAGAAAAGTAGATCAGGTTATAGTAGCTAGGTGAGCTGAGCACGATTAACTTTATTACCTTAAACAGCATTATATTATACGCAGGTTAAAATATTGTTTTTTGTTTTGTGTTTAGGAGATGCAACGATTGTTAGTTGCCTAGAACATTGAAGGTAAGTAAAAAACATCTGTTTTTTTTATTCATGCTCGTTAGTTTCAGATACCTACATCTGACCATAGATTAATATACATTATCTGACCTGACCCTTTTAAATATATATTTTTTTTATTATAAGACATTCACAAAGTCGCTAAGATGTGTATTTCGCTAGAGTAAAAAACTAATGATAATTTATGTCCAATCAGAACAGGGGTTTGTATGTTTGTTTGTGCACGCATCACTTAAAAACGAATAGTGAACCGATTTGGATGGGGTTTTCACATTAGCATTATGGCTTAGTTTGGATTAACGTTTAGGCAATATTTCATCGCAAAAGTTATGAGTATTTAAAGTCTGTGGTCTACGCGTAAGAAGCTATTCGCGAGCGCCGGCTAATTGCATAATATTATCCCAAATGGACCTGAAACCATTAAAATTGTTATCCTTGGAGATATTTCCGAAAATTCGGTGAAAACATTTATAGAATTATTATGTTTACTCTATTATCTTATGGGGGTAGGCATAGATGGCTTGTCCCGTGTTTCTATTTTGACTCCCCTTTATCAACCACACTTGTTTTAATAAACCAAACTTAAATTAAAATAAAATGAAAACTTTATTCATTTTGTGTTCGTTGCTTATAAATATTTTAAAGATAAAATACATTAACTTTAATTAGTGTTCTAATTGGATAATGAAAATTATAATAAAAGACCTAATGATGTATTTTACGAAATATTTGATTTCAGACCAGCTGAGCGCCAGTTCAAGAACCCAGGTCACCCCGTCCTTTTATTTTATAGAGGATAGGCTCTTTTTTTACGTTCTTAGGGATTCTTATCAAAATGGTTACAAAACAAATACCAAAGCGTAACGATAACATAAGCTTCTAGGGTTCTGTAAATACTACTGGAGATATCGTTAAGTTAATACCTAATAGATTATTTCAGTAATAACAGTAGTAGTATCCACTGTCCGGAATTGCGCCACCAGACGTCCGCAGGACCATTGCAAGTTCGATAGAGAGAACCGAGCTGGAAGTCGACACACGGCACCTGATGTAAAAGCACCCTACAGTGCCCCAAAGGCTCAAGAGCCGTAAGAATTTCTTGAAGTGTGTCGAGCCAATTCAAGTGAGGCTTCTCAGGCTAGACTCGGTCTGTCGCGGGCACACTTCCTGACCCGTTTGTTCCTCTCATAGAAAAGGGGTTAGGCCCCAGGACGGGAGCTGCCCAGGCCGATTTGGAGGTGCTTAAATAGACTCCGAACTCAGGTTGGCCGGAGTAAAGACAATGGCCCATCGCGTGTCCTGCCCTGCCAGCCCGGACACCTGCACGTGAAGGGAGCTTATGGACGCTGCCGATAATGCTACCCGTGTGGCTAAATACTGGGCGGGAAAGATTTGAATGACATGCCATCGACTCGATAGAAGAAGTAATAGCAGTGTCTCGTGCATAATGTATTATGACAATGACATCAGGCAAACTCCTTTTACTAGTGACCCACTGGTAACCGCAGCAGAAAAAACCATGCGAGGGACAGAAAATGAGATGGATCGACTGTGTTGAGGAATATCTGAGGACCATGTGCAAGTTTACCATCTGGAGAAGAAAAGCCAGGGTTCGTGAAAGATTGAATTCAATTGTAGGGGGGATCAGATCAGATGGGTATAACCACCCCTTAAAGCAATTACCCTAACACCCTGTATAAATGCGATATATTGCGCGATTTTAATATTGATCACATAGTGAACGTTAATGAGTTTGATGGACTGATGCACCAACTTAAGTATATTACACCCTGTATAAATAAGCTCAAGACCGTATTCTCTTCTTATTCTGGGTAGTCAGTAAGTGCAAGGCTACAAGAAAGTAGATTTTTTTTTGTTTCCTAGTTGATTTAACAATATTTGCTGTTTTTGTCCATAAAAGCAAACTTAACTAATACACTTTCTCCAGAAGAGCCTTTATATTTCAAAAAACGTAATTAATGTGAGGCTTACAAATAGACAGACAGGCAGAATAAACGAAACTATATAAGGGTTCCTTGTTTGACCACGGAACCCTAAAAAGATGTCATAGTATACCACAGTCCTAATAAAAGATGTTAAGGCCCTATGGTTGGATGAAACACCTTGGAGGCATCATTTATCTTTCATTTTTCGACTAGATTTATACAATTTATCGAAACCAAGGTCATACCTTAGTATTTTTGGATAGTTGATGTAGTGAAATCATCAATTGAATACACGATTGGAATTACTTCACTCGATAGAAAATCGTCACAAAGATGACGTATTTTCTCGTATTTTTAAATATTTTTCTCGTTTTAGAAGAACTTAAAATAGTTTCCGATTTTTTGTATTTATACTCACATATGTACCATTAGTTTATCTAGTGAAATCATGAAACAATCTATAAAACGTACTTTTGTTAATTCTTTTTCATCGGTATTACGGCTCACGCACGGTAATCGTATTTCTCATAGAAAATATTCATCTGAACCTATGGCCCCTTAAGCCCATATTCATGTGAATTCATATACAGACAGATATTGAAAGTTACAATGTATCACACACCGGACCTTTTTGAAGGTTAGGATGTCCGCATCTGCAAAACAGGTCACTGGTCTATATTTTTACCTGATACGTCCATCCTCCTCACACATCTTAAGAGTAAGAAAGACGATAATATCTATTAAGGATAAAATCAATCTTATTTCAAAAACATTAAGCTTAATTTTATTTCTGTCAATACGATTTTATGAATTTTTTTAGTGTATAATAAAATCTTTGAACCGAAGATTCTAAAAGTAGATAGGTACATCAGATTCTTGGGTGTAACAAAAAAAGTTATAAGGGCAAACTTTACTCAGTTTCAGTATATAAATAGCGTTAAAAATTTGGGATGCATCATTCAGACATCAAGTGCCATCAGCCAAAGATATTAATTATTTAAAGTCCAGAAATTAATTTTATCAAAATGTTTAGAATCTTCGTGGTGTGCTGCTTGAGTTACTTTGTATCCAACTCAGATGCTGGAGTAGGTAAGGATAACTCTTGAAATTTTTTAATTTTTCGATTATACTCAGACGCTTATCATCACAAACCTAAACTCGTTCGACTAGGTCGGACCTTTGAACGGCTGTAACTCCTAAACCGACTGATGGATCATGTCAGTTTTTGTACTGTTCACATAGCTACAGTGCATACAACAATAATATTATACGATCAGCCATGCAGCTGATCGTAAATTTTTTACTGAACTTTAAACTCCTAAACCGAATGAAGTTATGCAGGCAGACCTGGTTCATCCCCATCACAGAGATGCTCTATCCCCCATAAACACTGAATCAGCCTTGCAGCTGATGGTTGCAAAAAGTACACTTACCTCTTATAATATATGGCTAGGAGTGTATGGGCATTAGTCCAACACGCGTACTCAATTTTACCTAATGCGGCAATTGCATCGGGGGATTTGACTTACACTTTCAAAGTGGTTCAGTTTGATGGTCTAAAGTCTAAACCACCCCTTGAAATATAACAAGGCTGTTTGTTTAAAAAAGCCGTGGTAGTCCAATGGCAAGTAACCTTGCCTGACGTGCAGAAGGCGATGGTTCGATCCGTCCGTTCAGGCAAACTCATACCAATGAGTTTTTCAGAATTTATATGTACGATTTGTAGAACAACTGGCTTTTCGGTGAAGGAAAACGTCGTTAGGAAACCTACATGCTTAAATCTCGAGGCATATATTGTACCTACTGTCCATTGCAAGTGGCGACTGGCTCCCTCCCTGTCACACTGGACAGAGCTTCTTTACTGGGGTAGCTTTATGCTTTTATACTGGTAACTCGGTTGCTCGGGAACAGTGCGACAGCAATAGATCTGTCTAAATACCTTTTCTTCAAATTTCTTGCAGACCGTCTATCCTCTTACTATTTTAAATAACTTAAATTTCAGCTTCATTCATAGTACCCTGTAAATTGGACGATAAAGCATGTCTGGTCAGCTCATCTCAAGCTGCAGTAGCGACCTTTGTGGCTGGTATTCCTGAATTGGGAGTTGATAAAATAGACCCCATACATATTGAAACAATCAATTCTGACACTGATAAGCTGCAACTGACCTTCAACAATGTGGAAGTTTCCGGGTTGAGCAAGTGCAAAATCCTGAGTGTAGAGTAAGTTTCGTTTTTTAGGAGTCCGTACACAAAGGGTGAGAACGGGACCCTATTTATAAGCCTACGCTGTCCGTCCGTCCGTCGTAGCTTCGGAGGGTTGTATCTTCTGAACCGTAATAGATAGCCTGTTGAAATTTTCACAGTTTATGTACCCTTGATATGATAATAAATAATTTAAAAAAAGTAAATAATTAGTAAGTGGGATCCACATAAAAGAAACTAGTTCTTACTGTACTCTAACTTACTAAAAAAGCCGAAAAGCTATTTTTTTTAATACTTTTATAGATTCAAACATGAAATGTTTAAGACATTTAAGAATATCGAAATATGTTTAAATCTATAAAAAACACCTCTGTTTTATGTCTTTCAAATAAGGAGAAGATAGCTTCTGAAAACCAGCAAAATATGACCCGGCCGAGCGGGAGCGTCTTAACTTGGAATCGCACATCTTAAATATTGTAATGTGGACGCCACTGAACGATAAAAGGACTCTTAAATAATTTCTTATCAACTTTCTAACACCCTTTTTTTTCTAACTTACAGAATAAATAATGATCAGTCTATTTTAAATTTCGTAGTGGAAACTCCTTTTGTAGCTACTGGAAATTACGCCGCCAATGGTTTGGCAATTGTTCACGTTGAAGGAAATGGAGACTTCAAACTTGAAACTGGTAATTATCATTCCTTTATAATATATTTTATTTAACTTTTAGCTCACGAGCGCTCATCTAAAATCACTAAGATTTCAACGAAAAGATGTATCCACGTCTTACGTACATAGTCAAGTGTGTACATCTTTTCATTGCTAATACGTGGAAAAATACGTAGTTTAGGAAAAGAAGAAAGGCAGACTGCCTCTTTTTTGGTCTCCCTCTTAGAGGGACCATACATCAACAAACTTAGTAATACGTGAAACAAAACTAACAAAAAAGTGAATCGGTTGTAACCGTAGAAGTTAGGGGAAAGGAATTACCCTTTGAATCAAGTGTGTGAAACTCATAAACTTTCTTATTAGATAGTCCATTCAATCTTCTATGCATTGATTAAATTTATTTGAATGAAAATTCACGATAACCATACAATATTGTGATAATTGAAGAAAACTATATCACGTAAACACTATCAGTTCAACCGACCCAAATACGTTCCGTAACAGCACCAAAATACCACAGAGATGATATTCAATGAAAATAGCTGCCATGGTTGCGTTTTGCTCTACTTTTTAGATGATTAATTTGTCTATTTTACTAGTAATTTCTACTTTTGAATCCGGACTTCTAGAGATGTGGAAGTGTTTTAAAAAAATGCCTGATTTGTTTCTGTTTATAATAATTATGTCCGCCGTCCTGGAGTGCGATTTTTGAAACTGATTCTTTGAACTCAGCAGTTGAAAATGTCAATATTACTATGGAGATATGCATCTTTCCACTGCTGACTTGACATACAAAAATCATAATCAAGGAGTGCGATTTTTGAAAGTCAAATCAGCAGTAGAAATATGCGTATCTCCATACATTTTCAACTGCTGAGTTCAACGTGTGAGATTCAAAAATCGCACTCCTGTACGGCCTTTAGTTTTCGTAATAAATGACTTGGTCAAAATCCGCCATGGTTCTTTAGTCAAAAATTTGTATTTTCTAACACGCTATCCTACAATTACAGAAAAAATAGAGCTCTCCATTCAAGCTGTACTTACCATAAAAGACGGCAGCGACGGTCAAAAATATTGGCACATTGATTCATTTGAATTCACTTACGGTCTTAAGGAGAAAATCTACATGTTTTTCGCTAATCTCTTTAATGGTGAAGACAAGGAAAAAGGTAATATATACTATTATTATTAATGTATGATGGTCTATTTGGATGTGAGGCAGAGCAGAGCTGCCTCGTCATCCTACTCTTGGATGTTGTAGGAGGGTAAGAGATTTCTGTTCACACGGAGAAAAATGTCTAGTAGTAATGTAAATTTTTACTAGAAAATAAATTTGTCACAATACAATATAATCGATATTTTTCTCAATGCAGGCGAGCTTGTACGTCATCATCATCATCATGGGCCTTATTTCATATAAATTAGATATTTCAAACAGCGTCTGTTTTGTTAAGACACCGACGTTCATGGCTGTATAAGCCAATTCGGGAGTGGCAATGCGTGCCGCATTTACGGCATTTGTGCTGTGTGTTGGTTGGTGCAGGAGCCTGTTCGTCCCTGTACCTTTTTGTTCGTTTTACGGCCAGAGACTCGAACCAGACCTCATCGTGGGCTGTTCGACCGTCAGCTATTACTTTCCTCGTACATACACCCTTGTACATACACAACTACTAATATCAAGGGTATTATTGTATAGCAATGTTTTTCAACAGTTGTATTCTGGTTCTTAATATTTTGCTAGATGTTGTACATTAAGTCTATGTACATGCAATATCTTTGTTTTTAATCACAATTGTGTAGCTTTTAAACTGCAGCCCCATGTTAAAACAATTTTCAATATGTATGAACTCTTTATCAGAATAATAATCATTTATGTTACATTCTAAGACGGGTTTCCTAACCTAGGATCCACGAAGCCTATGTGATGAGGTCCGTGGCTAATTATGCGCTTGTATGTGTGCTGGTAACCTCCCCAGTACAGGACCAGGAAAATAATTCCGCTTCGTTTGCGCAGAGCAGGCCCGAGTCCCCGACAAAAGCGAAATCATTTAGTAATCAAAGGGTGCAAAGTCGGATAGCAGCGAAAAGGGCCCGAAACAAATCAGCCAATAGCGTTAACGGATTGAAGGTGGCACATCCTGATTGGCCAATATAATTTCGCGCGCTATTAAAATTTGTCAACTGCGCAGGTACATCGGGGAGACTTATAAACCTGGTACTACTGTAAACAGTTTTCTTTTTCTGGTCCATGCGATATTTGTAATTTTAAAAGTAATCCGAGACTACAAAAAGGTTAAGAAACCCTGTGTTCCAATAATCTTTTTTTTTTTATTGTTTCGTTATGAAACATGGGTTGCTACTATGGGTAGATAAATTCTCCAATGCTACCAATATCACTAAATTATCTTTCTTTCTTCAGCTGATGCAGTTCAGGCGTTACTGGACCATTCCTGGAAGGAAATGTGCGATAAATTTGGGAAGGGCATCATTAAAGCATTTATCGAAAAGATTAAGAATTACGTTAATAAATTTTTTGGAGCAGTACCGATTACTCAACTTCATAAATCTTAGATCAGTAGGTAACTTATGCAGGTATTTTTAATAGGTACCTACTAAAATTTTAATAAACATTTAATTTATATATTTTTGTTTGAATGTTCCATTATCCATCTCCAAAGCGCTTCATGAAATCTTTACCAAATTTTAATGGGACCAACCCGGGTTATTATTTCAAATTTAAAGTTATTCGCATTTTAATTTTTAATGGAAAAATTATTTGTCATTATTTCAGCAATGAATGAAAGCGTGTTCATGGATATAATTATAAGGTCTAACAAAATTAGCTGAAACTATTTTAAGGGGATGATCAGACCATCAAACTGAACAACTTTCTCTATGGGACCAATATCGAAATCGCGAAAAAAAATCAGCTGTGTCATTCATTGCGGTCGAGTTACGTTTGTATGGGACAGCAGATTTTTTTTCGCGATTTCGATATTGGTCCTATAGAGAAAATTGTTCAGTTTTATGGTCTGATCATCCCCTTAAAATAGTTTCAGCTAATTTTGTTAGACCTTATATTTTAATTCAAGATTCTTGTTTCGTTCTCGTAGGTACCTAAGTAAGGTGTTGCGGTGGGTTGCCAGTAAATTGTTAAATTATACAAAATCTGATATATTGAAATAAAAAAATCACCTATGTTGAAACCTTGACAATTAGATTCTGTTTTCGATTCTTAATAAACTAACATGTTGTATAGAAATACATTATGAATTATTAAGAATTCAATAATAATGTATGGTACTCATAAAGCAGCCGATGCGAGCATACATTACTACGGGTATGAATGGAACGATGCACACAAAACTTAATTACTCAATCAAATAATCATAAATTACGGTTTACGATTGAATATTTATAAGTTATTTAATAGCCGCAACACCACCTACCGCGTTACTAATAAAATAATAAACATTTTTAATTATTACTACTTGTAGCTTTGTTTTTATTTTTATTAAATTATCTCAGAAGTTTTAATTTGAAAATAAATATACCTACTAAGATCAGACCGTAAAATTGTGCACTTATTCGTTTGGTGAACGAAATGTGATTTATATGAAAGTTTGCAGGAGTGCGATTTTTGAATCTCATTCGCTGAGCTCAGCAGTTGAAAATGTCAAATTTACTAAGGAAATATGCATCTTTTTACTGCTGATTTGACTTTCAAATATCATACTTCAGGAATGCGATTTTTGAAAGCCAAATCAGCAGTAAAAAGATGCGTATCTCCATTCATGTTCAACTGCTGAGTTCAATGTATGAGATTCAAAAATCGCACTCCAGGGGATCATATACATCGCCGCCGGCTACCAAAGGGTGAATCGAAACGAGCGTAATTTTGTGAGTTGTGAGTAGCGTATTTTGAGTCCGTTTCATATAAAGGCTGAGGTCATAGACAATGCATTCCCGGATTTTATACGAACGGACTCAAAAAACGCGACTCACAACTCACAAATTACGCTTGTTTGGCTTCAGCCTAAAGCAAAATAGTGCCGCAAGTAGGTTGCCATTAGTGCTTTTACCATTATGATTTTTGGTACCTAAATTTTTTTCTAACAATTGCACCTATCTGTTTGGGAAGTAAATCTAAATAGGGTGCCATCGGAAGGAGTCAACTCTCAATCCGCCGCAACTCTAGGTTCAAAAATGACTTCTTTGAACCTGGCAACCTTAGAGTTGCGGCAGACTGAGAGGGGGCAACCCTAGTTTTTCCAGTTCTTTAGATCGGTCTCTTTCCAATGGACCTCATTTACTTCCCAAACACAATAAAGATAGGTGGGAAAAAAATGTACCAACAATCATAATGGTAAAAGGTACTTGCGGCAAGATTTTGCTAGGCAACCTGGCGGCGTTGTATGAAACCTTTCACTCAATAAAATAGGTGCGGAATTTTAAAAAGGTCGGATAAAAGGAGCATCGGTGGTGCGCTGTGGCGAGGTATGGGCACTCAATTAGATTTGTATGAAATTATGTATGTAATACCGACTGCTCGCAAAAGGTGAAGGAATACATCGCGAGGAAACCTGCATGAGCTGATGAAGGAAATCTCCGATCCGCTTTGGGATGCACTTATACTGACGCCACTCCAGCCTCCGTACCTAACATGAGGACTGCCTCCGTGGTCTAATGGTTCAGAGCATTGGCTCTCGACACGGAGGTCGTGGGTTCGATTCCCACGGGGGACACCTAGTGAAATGTTACTTTGTGCGTTTTTCCCAGTTGGTTAGGACATTGCAGGCTGAATCACCTGATTGTCTGAAAAGAAAAATGATTGCGTGCTTCGGATGGCACGTTAAGCCGTTGGTCCCGGTTACTATCTCTGGTTGTAGTAGTCGTTACATAAAAACCACGTCAGAGGCCGTAAGGCGGTCTGAAAAAACTCTGACACCAGGGCTCTGCCCACACGATAAGAAGAAGATGACAGAGGTGAGAGCGACACAGGTCACTTCTAAACGTCAAATTGGCGGTTATCTCCATAGTATCTCACTCAAACTTGACGTTTAGAAGTGACCTGTGTCGCTCTCACCACTGTGATGTTACGCAGGCAGTTGTAGCAAAAACTCCAAATTGAATTTTGCTTCTAAGTTTAGGTATGTTAGCTAGCTCTGTTAACCGAGACTTCGTCTGCGTGACATTTTTGCCAATATTCTCATCCAAGGTTCAAGCTATCTCTATACCAAATTTCGTCAAAATTAGTTCAGCGTCTTCCGCTTTAGTGAAAACCCGTGCCGTGAAAACGTGACAGACAGCGAGATACTTTTTGTATAATAAATATTAGTATATTTTGGAAGGGAACTATTGCTAAGTCAGGCATGTACTGCATAATTCGCATCAGTGCGCTATTAACGGGACTACTAAGTTATGCCCAGTTGTTTTACATTACTGCTTTGTAACCGAATACATTTGAAAGATTTGAAAGGACTGGAATGTCAGTGGCAATGTATGACAGCTGGGCATAACTAATGCATACAAAGGTAACATTAGATACATGTGCCATGTTTAGGCTTTGCTATTGTATGACATGATGACTCTATGGTTATAAAAACTCATTGACTACATAATAGCCCAGTCATTTTACGGAGTTTTGTTAGGCGGGGTAGGGAGTAATTATTAATTGGACTTTTAAACTGTAACCGGCACCATTTACAAAAAAAAAATTACCATCATGTTTTTAGAACGAGATAATAGCTAAATTTTAAAATTGAAACTGTTGCTGACGTGATTTTTTTTTTAATTTTGATACATTACTAGGCTTAAATTGGCTCTTCAATATTATACCGAAAAAAAATAACAATTTTAATTAGTCCCGGCTCAAACCGTAAAATGACTGGGCTATAAGCATAATAATTATATATTCCCCGAAAGGGGTATTCTGAAACCTTAGAACATCCGCAAATATTATGTGCACTGTGTAACGGTAATGACACAGTACTTTTGTGAAATTGCGATGTAGTTACTTATTGCTAATAAATTAAGTTTGAGGTATTGAGATAACTCATAGCTACTTCTATTAAAGAAGACACAGTTCTTAGCATTATTCTTAATTGATAAGGGTCACAGCTGTAGATTCTAGCACATAATTCACTGTAACGAAAATTATCAGGCCGCAAATAATTATTCAATTGTCACCCATAGCGAAGTCTATTTTCAGAACCGCTCTAAATCTATGTCGTGATGCCAATATGCAGGACGACCGTCGAGTAGTCTAATTAGGATGGAGCTGCCAATAGGGGTGACAGCGACCAGACAAATGACACTTGAAATAACGACTGTCGGTAATTGCTGTCGGTCGAGTACGTGGACGGTGTTCAGAATAGTGCACTTTGCATTTGTATCAGGCGAAGCATTTGTTGCTTTGTAGCTATTCAAGGATTTTATTCATTTATGGGCATTTGCTTTCAAACGATGAAGGAAAGCATCGCGAGGAAACTTGTATACAAAACCACCTTCATACCATCATACTTAACAACATTCTCTAAGGAGCCAACATCTGAAACGCGACAAAATAAATCAGCTACTTATCCCATACATTTGGGTCGAGTAGGATTGCAGTTTTCTATGGAACAGCTGATTTTTATTTCCCAACTAGCTGATGTCTGCGACTTCGTCTGCACTTCGTCTGGACAATTCACACAATATCTTTATAAATTGTAGCCTATGTGTTATTCTGATGTATAAGCTATATTATTGCAAAGTTTCATTAAAATCCATTCAATAGTTTTTACGTGAAAGAGTAACAAACTTTCGCGTTTATAATATTATATGTAGGTATATAATAACATTGGTCCCATAGAGAAAGTTGTTGAGTATGATGGTCCGATCATCGCCTTAAAAACCGTCGGCATAATATACAGGGTGTTAGGGTAATCAGTTGTATTACTTTAAGGGGTAATTGTACCCATGATACTGAACAACTTTCCCAAATGAACAAAGGGAAATTCGCAAAAAATATTTTCACTTTTCATACAAACGTTCAATCAACAAATGGCATCATGGCATTTAGTATGGAAAGTCTAAAATTTTTTTTGCGAATTTTCTGTTGGTTTCTTAGGGAAAGTTGTTCAGTATCATGAGTACAATTACCCCTTAAAGTAATGCAACTGATTACCCTAACACCCTGTATATTATGCCGACGGTTTTTAAAGGGATCATCGAACCATCATCAGAACAATACATCAGAATAACACATAGGCTACAATTTATAAAGATATTGTGTGAATTGTCCAGACGAAGCGCAGACGAAGTCGCAGACATCAGCTAGTTGGGAAATAAAAATCAGCTGTTCTATAGAAAACTGCAATCCTACATGTGTAAACATCTTTAATATGGATGTGTATCGTTTATTTCGGTAATCATTAATTAACAAAAATAATAACAAACTAAAAACGATAAATTAAAGCAAACAAAGATACAATTACAACTCTATAAATACTACCAACAACTTTATTCGAACCAGCAAATAAACTACCGAACATTAATTTATAATGTTTATATTACATTTACAAGTCGGATCGTATAATTAGTTTGGTCTGGTAATAAAGAGTTCTTTCATTGCCCTCTCGAAAGTAAACTTGGGTAAGAAACTCGTAAAGTTCCTGCCGTGCCGTAAACGAAAGAAAATTTCCAAGTTATTAATGTGGTTAGCCACGAAATATGAACTTTTAAAGCTACATCGTTTGCCTGGAATGGTTTATGTTCTTAGGTTACTGGAGTAATGGTAAACATCGCTCTGTACTACACGTCGTATACTCATTCTAATACAGGGTGTAAGGAAAAGTATCATTAACCTTTAAACCATATACTCTACCCATAAAACTGAACAACTTTTACAATGGGAGCAAACTTGTTAGAACAAAAAAAATCAGCTGTCCCATACGTTTGACTCGAGTAGGTATTGCAGTTTAGTATGGGACAGCAGATTTTTACACCGTGAAAGACTTTGACAGTGACAGACCGTGACAGATTTTTTTCTTTACACCGTGTATACCTACTGTAATCATAATGATAGTTTCACTTTTACTAAACAGATGTAAGTGTCTGGAAGAAAGATGGTTGTATGGAAGAAATCGCTTTTAGTGATAAGACCGCCATTTGTACCCTTACGTTCTTTTTTATTCTGGTTTTGTTGTTGTTTTTGGTGTGCAAATAATGAATATTTATGTTATGTAAAAGTTGCTATTTATGACAAAAATAGTATGCCTCAAGGAGCAGACAATGTCAAGCACTAAGACAAAAGATGGAAACACCATTTTGACACACTAGTTTTCGTGCCGTGCAGCGAAAAACTTACAAAGCCACAGATCAGAGCTAATCTAATTTCAAAATCCTTATTTTGTTATAAGATATCAATGTCTTTTTCATCGTGGTTTCATCGTACTGGATGGTAATTCTTCTATATTTGCTGATTAGATACATGTGAGATTTTACACCAACTGCTGCATTGCTTGCATGCTTGCATTGTCCATATTGCCCTTTGAAGAATGAATCTCTGTTTATAAACGCATAGTGAACCTCGAAACATCTTCGTAACAAGTTGTTCCTTTTATCAAACGTCAATGTCCTTACAAAATTGCAATAAACCATAAAAAAAAGTTTAGTTATAAAGTCTTAACGCTGGTCTTAACTGAGAATTTACGGGCAAGAAGAAAGCCTGAGTGAAAAGTTTGACGTCAACTGACAGTTTCAAGACCGAGTTACTTGAAAATAAAAGTCTCTAAGACAAAAAGATCTGTAGAATGCAGTATGCAGTTTGGAAACAGTTTTGTAACCTTTTGTTTCTGATAAATTGCATGAACAAAAACAGTACAAACGGCGGCCTAGACTAGAAGGAAGGGAAGGGGTAATTCAGTGTGATTTAAATCCGAATAATATTCTTTTTATTCAATTCAAAATATTCTTTTTATATCTTATATATTTTTTATTCAATAGAATGCAAGCATTCATTTCGGTAGAAGTGCATTATCCTCCACTAAATATTTTAATCCAATTTTCAAGCAAACTTAACATTACGCCTACATTTCCAGGGTATATAAGGTCTAACAAAATTAGTTGAAACTATTTTAAGGGTATGATCAGACCATCAAACTGAACAACTTTCTCTATAGGACCAATATCGAAATCACGAAAAAAAATCAAAATGTTTGCAGTTTTGTATGGGACAGCTGATTTTTTTTTCGCGATTTCGATATTGTTCCCATAGAGAAAGTTGTCCAATTTGATGGTCTGATCATGCCCTTAAAATAGTTTCAGCTAATTTTGTTAGACCTTATATACGCACGCATAGGCGTCATTTTCACATAGTTGTAAGTCCAACATCTCTCATTAAACATGCACCATGTGAACGTTCGACATGCCATTAAATTGTCCCAGATCGCTTGCATGTCTTCACAAACGGTCGGCATAGCACAGTCGTAGATGTTTAGTGCGGAAGCTATAGTGATATAGTTTAATGTTATAGATTCTGTTATTTATGATGATCTCTTTAAACTGTTTGTAAACACTGGACGTTACAATTTTTTTTTATTAATTATTTTAGGTAAATTCATAATGATAAAGAGATTTATCAAATTCATACAACTTTTCAGCTATCTTCAATAAGTACACTTAGTATACGAATAATCACAAATTGCCGAAATCATTGCCCACTGATTTGCTCACGTGTGTAACATGAAACGTATATGTGGTAATATTAACTTAATATTTTTCTATAAATTACCTACTTAGCAATAGGAGCGAACTGCATAATATATAAGGTCTAACAAAATTAGCTGAAACTAATTTAAGGGGATGATCAGACTATCAAACTGAACAACTTTCTCTATGGGACCAAAATCGAAATCGCGAAAAAAAAATCTGCTGTTCCATACAAACCTACTCGACCTAAATGTATGGGACAGCAGATTTTTTTTCGCGATTTCAATATAAGTCCCATAGAGTAAGTTGTTCAGTTTGATGGTCTGATCATCCCCTTAAAATAGTTTCACCTAATTTTGTTAGACCTTATAGCATATGCTCACGACTATATTCCCCGAGGGGGTAGTCAGAGATATTCTGAAAGTTCAGAACATCCACGTTTCACTAGTAGTACCGAAACTCATACCATACCTACCCATACCTTACCTTTTATACTCATACCTTATATATTTTAGTTTTATCTTCTTAGTAACAAAAATAACGCTATATTCAAATTTTTAGTTCATTTAAAGCTAGAATACTATTTTTAATAACATGATTAGCTATAAAAAGTAATGAAATGTTGATGACATCACTTGTGGGTATTTAGTAAAATTTTTCATATATCGCGCGCGTTTTGACGTTCGGTTAAAAGTTGCTAATTTGACTAATTGTCCGATCCCCTATTAGGTAGGTAGTAACCTACAATATTTTCGTTACCTTACATTCATAACGAGACGTTTTCTTTAGAAAAATTGCAACTAGAAGGATGGCGATAGGGATGGCTTTATGTCACAATCTCAAATACATAGCTGTTATATCGAAAGTTTTCCTTGTAGTCCGGACCAATATAATTTTTCAAAGTACAGAAAATAACAAGATATCAGCTTAAGAACTTAACCTTTCTTTTGAGGTACTGGTAATTGCTTCCACTCATTATGCGCCAAGCATTAATTTGCTACCGTAATTACTCGAATTATAATTTATCAATAACACTTAGACAGCTTTAATTAACTCGTATCATCCTTAATGTCGAGGGTTAATTGAAGTCTTTGATTTATAATGTAACTTAAAATGGTATGATGTGTAATACGAATTAGGCCTAAATTGGTCTGTATCGATAGCTTTACGAAACGATTAAGCTGACTATGTAAGCTCCTGTACTGGGAAACATGCTTTCGTTAATGTGAAATTGCTTTTTCATTGAAGGCTAAAGAGATTGTATCGTATACCTAATTATAAAACAGAGTACCTACTTTCATCATAAATCGAACCTATAAACTAAATAATGATATCATCATCATCACCCAGTAAACGTCCCACTGCAGGGCACAATCCTATCCTCAAATTTGGTGTACAGACGTCACGCGTGCCCAATGCGCATTTTAGACCACCTTCGCATCAGAATTTCTTCACGGTTGGATGTATACAGGGTGTAACAAAACACCCTAGTAATACTTAAGCCATCAAACCATTAAACTGAACAACTTTCACTATGGAGCCAACATCGAAATCGCGAAATAATAATCAACGGTTTCATACAAAACTAGAGTACCGGCTCGACTCAAAATAAATGTATTGGATAGCTGATATTTTAATTTTTTGTCGAAGTTGGCCCCATAGTGAAAGTTGTTCAGTTTGATGGTCTGAAGAACCCCATCAATTATTGCTAGGGTGTTATGTTACACCCTGTTAATCGCTAAAAACTACCAAAGAACTCCATGTTGATATGATACCGATTGAATCTGATAGTTACACAATAAGAGGGGGGGTTCGTCAACTCAATTTCATATTATAACGCTGTAATAACTTGCGCAATTGACCTTGTTTGACCTCTTCAATAACCAAGTCATCAAAAGTCACTTAGTTCTAAGCGAATAAGTAACAAATTCGCTCAAATTTCCACGAAGTAAGCGACAAAGCCGTCATCAATGTGTAACAGGCGGAGTAATTAAAGGGGACGCACTTGGCACATAAATATTCATCCTTGCTGACTGGCTGTGTTACCAGGTTTGTTGTTTTGACTTGGGATCTATTGAATTTTGGGTTGTTACTAGCGGTCACAAAACCGGTCAAAAAATAATGCTTCAATTCTTTGAAACATAGCGTTATTTAAAAAAACTGAATAATAATAATTAAAAAAACGAAAAACCGGTTTTGTCCTAAAATGAAAACCGAAAAACCGGTTTCATCATCATCAATTCTTCCCACCTTTTGATTTTACTTTAAGTCGATTATTATAAAACCAAAAATGTATCATTTTAATATATTCTATTCTAATCTCAAAATTCTGGCTCCATGGTTGTACCTACTACCTGCTGCAAAAGTGCTGGACGTTGTTCGGCTTGTTCTATAATCTTGTACCATCACAAATAAAATTGCGGCGCCACGTGGCTGCTTAACCCGTCCCGAAACACGTCCACCCTTTAATACCCTAGCCACGCGAATCAATGTGGTATTGAACCATAAAATTATTAATTTACTACATATACTTTACGGTGGACCGACGACCTGGTGAAGGCGGCGGGAACCCGTTGGATGAGGGCAGCGCAGGACCGGTCGTTATGGCGATCCTTGGGGGAGGCCTATGTCCAGCAGTGGACGTCCATCGGCTGAGATGATGATGATGATATACTTTGCTACGGGTATACATTGAACTCATTTGTTTGACTCGCCTAGTCATACTCGAAAATATGTCATCGACTCGACAGAAAAGAAGAATGAATTCGATATTAAACAACCGCAGTCACTACGAAAAAAGCTGTCCATTGTCGAATAATAATAAGAGTTGGAAAGTTACTATACAAAACTACTAAAATATTGCTTAAGTAGTAGCTGTTATTGTTGTTGTTAGTTAAGTAATATAATAACGTACCCTATAGAACTCTATACAGGGCCCAATTTAATGTACTGACAGTATTTTATCAATCATGGAAAGGACCAATATGGAAATCGCTAAAAAAACTTGCTGTTCCATACTACACAATCCCACTCGAACCAAATGTATGGGACAACAGATTTTTTTATTTCGATGCTTGTTTGTTCAGTTTGATGGTCAACACTGCCAGCATATTAAGAAGGATCTTGTATAGTATTAAAAAAACTCAAAAGGAACCAAAACTAAAAGTTTTGAATTAAAAGTTAGCATATCGAATGCGCCATAGACCAAGACCCACTTCGGGTCCCTGAGCCAGCATAGTAAAAAGTAAGTAAGTTTTATATAGAATGCGACAATACTTTTTTCATAACAGTATTTGAATTAATTCGTGACAATTTCAAAGTTTTCTTCATTCACACATACAGCCTCAAATTTAAATTTTTAGACAATATTCTGCAGATATTTTCAAATTAGACCTGGTAACATTTCAGACTGGAACGAGTAGGAATGGTAAGCATTCTGGGAGCATCGAAGTGACGGAGATATTATCTGTTGGACTGACTGTACGCTAGGGCTGGTAAAAACTGTTTCCATAGGACCAAGATAGAAATCGTGAAAAAAATTGACTGTCCCATATAATATTTGGCACGAGTAGGATTGCAGTTTTGTATGAAGAAAAGTTGTTCAGTTTAATGGTCTGAAAACCTCTTAAAAGTCGGCATATTAAGAAGGACCCTATACAGGGTGTAAGTGACAGCCTAGCAAATACTGAAACGGTAAACTCAGACCATCAAACTGAACAACTTTCACTATGGGGCCTACCTCAGGAAACACGAAAAAAATCAGCTGTTCCATACATTTTAGTCGGGCAGGTACAGCAGTTTTGTATGGGACAGCAGATTTTTTTTCGTGTTTCCTGAGGTAGGCTCCATAGTGAAAGTTGTTTAGTTTGATGGCCTTAGTTCACCGTTTCAGTATTTGCTAGGCTTTCACTTACACCCTGTAGAGGGTGTAAGGAAAAGTATCATTAACCTTTAAACCACTTACTTTACCCATCAAACTGAGCAACTTTTACTACAGGAGCAAACCTGTCAAGCGCAAAAAAGAAATCAGCTGGTCCATAATGGTCCATACCAGACGGCCCGGTAGCACAGTCTGTAGTGAACCTGCCTGCTGTGCCGAGAATCGCGGGTTCGAATCCCGTAAGAGACTAATACTTATATGATGAATATGAATATTCGTTTCCGAGTCATGGATGTTTTTATCTATATATGTATTCTATATCGTTGTCTAGTCATCATAATGCAAGTCCAGGTACTTTAAATGTGACTAGATAATTTGTATTACGATGTCCAAGATATTTATTTATTTATTTATACTAAACTGCAATGCCTGCACATCTCAAATGTATGACACAGCTGTTTATTTTGCTCTGACAGGTTTGCTTCCATAGCAAAATAGCAAAAGTTGTTCAGTTTGATGGGAGAGTATGGGGTTTAAAGGTTAACGATACTTTTCCCTACACCCTGTATACTGTATAGTGGTGATTATAGGCACCAGAGTACAGTTTAACGACAATGGTCTTTAACTCACAACCGCAATCCGTTTCAGGGTGTGAGAACGATTGGTACAACTACTAATTATCTTTTAAGCGTGCAAGTTGTAGCCAGGCTCTACTGTAACGAGAACGTTAAGTGTCGCCAGACGTGCGATAATTATCCAAGATCCACGATATTTTTGAGGGGCATGCGATAGAAAATAAAAATCGGGTAACGTACGATAATTCACAAAAATTCCAGGATAATCCACGATAATTTTGTAATTTAATTAACTTTGCGTATCAAATAACTATTTTCAACCATATTATCCGTCAAATTCCAATAAATACATCATTTAAGTTAAGCGGTAAGTAACGCGTAAAACATTTTTCAAATACCTAATACTAAAATTGAAGTTCTAATGACAAAAATTGAAATAATTTCCTCACTGTGTCGATTTAATCAAGAGTTTTTCTAAAATTCCCTAAAAACCTCGTACTTGCCTACCTATAAATAGGTAACATGAAAACATTAAATAGTGGCATGCAATATAGGTAAGAATTATTGAATTTTACGCATCATTTGATACTCTTTTAGGTTCCAAAATACGAGAATTTTTGGAATTTTTGATGCGATAAAAACACTATAATTTTGCTGTCAATCTGGGATCTTTCTTAAGTGTGGATCTGGCAACACTTACGTAACTTTAGCGCGCACCCTGGGCAGTCAGCCTCAATATGAACATTACTGACTGCCTATTCTTTCCACTACTGCATGGATAATTGACATGCAATTTAGCTCTTGCTCCTCACACGAAAGAAGAAGATTTCGTAATTTTATAAATAAAGACTAAGACTAAAACCGCCCGACGAAAGCAAATTTAGTTGAAGCACACAAAGTAGAGCCTCAGTATAAGAAAGAGTATTTAGTGTAGGGCACTGAGTCCACACAAAGTATGTAGTAGACACTTAGATAAATGATTGGTCTTCGACCGCAGCGAAGACACTTGGTCTGTCGTCTCGTAACCGTATGTGAAGTATAGGTACTACCAGACGTTTCGTCAAAGTAAAGTGAATATTGACTGGCAATAATTGTATTAATTTTGAAATGTTCGCATAAGTCCTATCCAAAGACATCAACAGCAAAAGCAGTGAGATGTGCAGGAAGTGCCCAGAAGCACCCTGCCATCCTCACTCCTTAATCAGATGGAACGAGAAAACCGCTACATCAAGATTAGTTCTCTATTACGCCCCCGTCTTGGATAATGTTATTCTGAGGCGGATATCACACAGGCGGACATAAAGTGTACCTTAGGTATATTTATACTCATCATAATTGCGGATGATTTAAGCAGTGTTATAGGAGGAATACTTTTTCTCATAGCTTAACACAGAGAGGAGCTTGCACAAAATATAGGAGGGTGGAGAAAGGGAATAAGAGACAGTCGCACTACTCATGACGAAGCCTGGTTCGGTCATCTTGTAGAGAAACGTGATCGAAGGCATACCCGCTGTCATCCACCCCGCTCGGTGTATAGTTCTGTTGCCGAGTCTACGGACGTGTATGACGCTCTTGTATAGGACACTAGTTTCTATCAATTCACACCTTTATTAAGAGGTACACTTACCTGTAATCCATCTGGTCCAGAGTCGGAGAGGCTGGTAATCTGTAATACATATTACAGTCTCTCACAAAGACAAAACTCATAAATGTAATATGTACTCTTTTCTTGTAACTTTTTTGCTGTCTGTGTGAGAGATCTAAATAAAATATTTTGTATTTTGTATTGTACTTTTACACAAACGATGTAGATTTTCGCCAGCGGGCATGTCGTATGCCTGATGCCGATAGAAATCTAAGGATGTGTGTAAGGCACACATTTATAGAAAATGTCATACATAGGCGGCGCGCAGCAGCGCGCGTGCCCTCGGCCAAAATCTCCATCGTCTGCGTAGCACCTTACACACAGCCGCGTAAGGGTTGACCCACATCAATCAAAAGGAAGGTAACATCTTTAAGTGTTGACCCACATCTGTCAGCACGAAATCGCATTTTTTCGTCCTTATCTGTAGCTCAGGAACCTCATTTGCTAGAGCGAGAAAGATCGCAGCTTCGCTAATGCTGCCGCGCCCGATAGCACTCATGTGACTCATGCTATCTTTCTTGGTTCAAAAAAATGACCTGAGTGACAGAAAAGGATGAAAAAATGCGATTTCGTACTGATTATGGGTCAACCCCATATACCAATATCTTTGCCAGCTTCCTGGTCAACGCTTAAAGACCTTTTGATTACGCCGTAATCGAGTAGAAATACACAAACAACTGATTAAACACGGCCCCATATTATGCAGTATTCATTACTTTCAAATACACCATCACTAACATCACTTATACAATATATTGGAACACAAATGCTACTATAAATTAGAGGAATATTTGACTGATAGTCACTTCAATTGTGAATAATAATTGTGAATAATACCTAATCCAATCATTAAAAAACTATTAAATATCATTCTAATTTAATAGTCTAATATTGTATAATTTAATATAATTTGATATTGTTATTAATTATTATTTTTTTTCTTTTTTTGACTTTTATTCTTTTTTAAATAATGTAATTGAGCTATTGAATTTTAAATTGATGTTAATTGATTGAATTGAATTGATTTTTGACATTGTAATCATTAGGACATATAATTATTATCAATATTTGTACGCCTTCGGGCAAGATTTGGAGAGACTTTATTTCTGTATTATGTGTCACCTTAATGTATTATGTACCCATTTCTATAAATAAACTTTCTGATTTCTGATTTCTTAACAAGCTCAATATTAATCGACATAGATAAGCAGCATTACAGACGGAAGGCGACGTTGACGATGAAAGTAACGTTTTCGCTCAAAAAACTTCAAGCATCGATTTAACGCTCGAGACATGATAGGACACGCCGAAGGACCCTTATCTTCGAATCTTGTGAAAATTTTGCTAACATTTTGTGTCATTTCGCAAAAGTCTGTCGTTCGGTCGTCGCTTAGGACGTTTTCGTTTTAATAGCGATGCTAATTTCTAAAACAGGAGTTGAAAAACGTCGAAAGCGACTTGTGCTATAAAGTACGGTTTCGTGTGGATTAATATTAAGTATTTTGGTTTCATGATCGAGTGAAATGTTTGGAGTTTCACTGAAAACGTTGAGGGATAAAGTTGCAAATTAACTGTCTCTTATGTTTTGCAAAGAGACATTTTCTAAAAAAAACGAGTGTACGTTTTTCAAATTCTTTGGGGCATTTGAAAGTAAAATGTTTTTATAATATCGATTCTGTGTTCGGTTTCCGCTGTCGGGTGTATCATTATTTATTATCAATTCCATCCACATCCGTAGCTGCGTTCTATTTTCTGAAAAACCGCTCATTATAATGAGATATTTTGTAGAAAATAAAATACTGCGCCAATGCAAACAATGTAACGCTGTAAGTACCTAGCGTCATTCGACATTAAATTACAGTATTCACGAATTGAAAATCATTTTATCATAATACAAAAATCTGTATTTTGTATAATGCGTAGGATAGGTAATTAAAATATTTGGTATATTTCGCATATCATTCAATTATCACACTGAACTACAATTGTTAATAAGGTAAGGTACAAACCATTTACCTACAACATCAAATCATATATCTATCATCAGACATCAAACTGAATAAGTTTCACTGTGGAGTCGACATCGAAATTGCGAAAAAATACAAACCATAGAAAATGTCAATAGCTACTCGACCAACGTGTACTAACCAGCAGATTTTTTTCGCGTTTTCGATGTTTGTCTCATACTAACAGTTGTTCAGTTTTATGGTCTGTAACACCCTATTCATCATGTAACACATTAAAGTACACCCTATAAGGAAAAGTATAGTATTAACCTTTAAACCACATCCATCGAACTGAATAACTTTTACTATGGAAGCAAACTTGTCAAAACAAAAAAAAACTGCTGTTTCATACTAAACTGCAATGCCTACTCGACTCAAACGTATGGAAAAGATGTTTTTTTTTGCTCCCATTGTAAAAGTTGTTCAGTTTGATGTGTAGTGTATGTGGTTTAAAGGTTAATGATTCTTTTCCTTACACCCTGTATAATTTCGTTCACTTCGATAATCCGGACGCGGCGCAGGGCTGCGAGAGACACAGGCGCCTGCGGGCCTCTTGCGTTCTGTCAAGAGGATACTTTAGGGGAAGAAACTCCCTTTATAAATTGCCTCGCTATCTAAATCTGAGAGATAAGTGCGCCTGAACTTTCCAATTTCGCTTCACATCAATAACAGTGACAGCTTTGGTCGGGGATAACAAATCAAAAATACAACTCTTATGGGACGTGACGAATAGCGTACTACGTGACTGTTGTGGTGGTGTTTGTTCGAATTTCGAATAGTTTTTTTGACAGCAATGATCGGTCAGATTAATCGTGTTCAGCTAGGTAGGACTTACTATCTCTATGGTTCAGGTTTTTTTTTTTGGCGGGAATTCGTCAGCTACGTTTGGTGTCCACATATTTTATCGAATTTTTATTGTTTATAATGAGTTTTGATTCGTAAAATTGGTGTTGTTTTGCGTAACAAAGTGTCGTGAAAGTGAACAATATACAGTTAGTGAAATATGATGGTGTATGGGTCATAAACAGGAAAAGTGTTCCGTCTATTTGTAGCGCGGCTAAGCGATCGGTTCACCTCTTACCTGTGGACTTCTCTGCGTTTCCTGCGTCTTTCGATAGTCTTCAAAAACTCCAAGGAAGCGTCAAAACGTCGAACACTAACGTTTTAATTGCTATAAATAAGAGAATTTTATTGAAGACATCGGTTCTATGGGATTTTTAACCCTTTACCTTGAATTGTACCAAAAAATATCTCTATGGTTCAGCTTTCGTGATGTTTCAATCTCGTTTCATAAATGAGTATGAGTATTATACAGTAATAGATACTCTTTCTTATACTGTGGTACTATGGAGAAAAATTGCCATTTTTTTTGTTGATCGGCCAGCATCAAGGAATATACTACTCTCTACCGGCCAGCATTAAAACTTACATAGGTTTTTAGAGGACCTTTCAAAATCTATACTATTATAAAACTGTAACAGGAAGTTTGTCTCTACATTGAAGGTATTAACAAAAAAAAAAGTTACGATATGGTTTTTAGATGTCCCTGATTCCATTTCACCAATTTTAGGATTTTTTGTCTGTCTGTTTGTTTGTGTGTTTGTTTGGGTGTTTGTTTGTTTGAACGAGTATCACGCAAAAACTACTGAACCGATTTTGATGAAACTTTTTTTGTTTGATAGCTTATGATCTGACTTAAAATCTGGTATATAATTTGTGCGGACGAAGTCGCGGGTTAACGCTCGTACATTATATTTATTATGGTGATGGTGAGGACTAAATAGCATTGTTGACTGTTGTGTTGTTAGTTTATAATTTGTTAAACACAATAAAGGATTTTTTATGTTTATGTTTTGTTAATGTCACGGCACGAGATATATTGAATGAATACGTCGAAAGCGCCCAAAAAACTGAAAAGAAAAGTCATGTTTGTATGTAAATTGGAAATAAATAACAAAACGTGAAACCCAAAAAAAAGTTTTAAAAGTTTGTTTCCTATAGGCAGATAACAAAAGCGCAAATTGACATTAAAAATCCACCATCGAAATTCGCCAAAATTCTACATTAATTTGGTTTCAACGAGACCCACAGGAATAGACTGGTAAAGACATACCACTAAATCTGGAATTTGTTTCTTAGAAATCTATTGTATCTCGATACGAAATACTCGTGGCTGTCATTTGATATTTGATAATTTAAACCTTACATACAAATAAGAAATAAAGTTGCAGAAACGCTTAATCCTCCATTAAATCTCTTTCTAGCTTGTACTACGTCAACAAGACAAAAAGTGACAGCAAGAGATTTAATGGGGGATTAACTTTAATGAGCGTTTCTGTAACTGACACTAAAGATTCTAGAAATTAATTGTGTCTGATATTTGACAGGCAGGCAGGTGTCAAGCGAAATGACGAGGGATGCGAATTATGGCTTGCGGTTAACTCTAGCTAAGAATAAGTGTCTCATGAATTGATAATGATGGTCACTTGAAGAGTGTACTAACGAAATTGAGAATTTCGTAAGGAAATGGAGAAAATATCATATACATTTTGTTTGCAAAAATTCACGAAGGGACGGAGTTATATCTGTCAATAAACTTTAGAAAACATTAAAGTTTACAATACCTAATTTCTTACTTACATACACATAATATACAACATATTTTCTATCACCGGAAAGTCAATTGGTGTTTCATATCCTACGTCATAAAGAAATTCCTACAGATTACAAATGGAAATTCCTAAAAACTCATTGGTTCGGTCAGCTGAAGCTTACAGGTGAATATAGCTGAAGTATACAGGCATATTATGGATATCTTGTAAAACTTATTTTAACTGCCTGTATAGGTAATTAAACCTACAGCCGACTGTACTAGTCTGGGAGCGTCTCAAGGACCTGGACCTGACCGAAGACGATAGCTGTCACTGCGGAGCCGGTGTAGCCAAAGATCGAGACCATGTAAGTGTGAGCTGTACGAAGAGGAAGCCCAAGCTAGACGGCCTCACAAGAACCGAAATAGGCCCACTATACTAACCTTGTGGCATCAGAAGAAAACTTCGGACACCTTCGGAGGTTTACACACAAATAATAAAAAATGAGGAAAGACATGGAATAAAGGGTGACTGTGGTCTGCGACGAAGTCATCGTCAAAGTGGACGTCGCGCCCCAGAAAGGGGAGAAGTGATTCATAGGACAGGACAGAGATAGAACTTGTTGTTGGGTGTTGACAAAGTATCGCCCGAGTAGGCTAAGCCATTCAGTCATGCCACCCCTCAGAAACGACAAAAATCGAGACGCACCTCTGAACTTGTTACTTTGCGTATTCGAAAGCGCATGACGGTTTTCTCGTTTCGTCGCTTTGTCGTTCGTGGCATGCTAGCAAATGCGCAAGTAATGTGGGCATATTCCGCGATTCTGCTCGTATAACCGCGAGGTAGGAAGAGCCATGAGGAGGTGGGTTCTGTACTAGTCTGGGATCAAACCGCCGCAGCTGCACGTATAGAAAGGCTATACTATCCACTAGATCACCATGGTTTCCTTAAATTTATCGATTCTACGAAAATTTTTAAAACATACTTCGTTACAGTAAACGCAGGATGTTGTATGCCAGTTAATCATTTAAACTGGCATACAACATTATTGTTACGTGAAAGACTGAAAACGTCGAATAGCTTAACAAGCTGTTCTTTGAAATATAAATGAGCTGTTGTATCGTTAGTCATGCTAGAAGTTGGGGAACTATTTTAGTTCTTATAAAATTTACGTGCTCAACCTTTATGCAACTTTTTCCCACGTCAAAACAAGTCTGTTAATGTTACAAACTTGTATTGAAATTGCAATAAAAAGCAACACGTTGTGAGTTTTGTGTAATCATCATCTCAGCCGATAGACTTCCCCTGCTGGACATAGGCCTCCTCCAAGACTCCAAGTATCGCCACAACGACCGATCCTGCGCCGTCCTCATCCAACGGGTTCCCGCCGCCACCTTCACTAGGTGGGCTATTTTTGAAACTCGCTATTCAAAAATAACACTTCTGGTCGTCGGTCCACCTTGACGGGAGCCGAGTGAAAAAAATTGACTGTCCCATATAATATTTGGCACGAGTAGGATTGCAGTTTTGTATGAAGAAAAGTTGTTCAGTTTAATGGTCTGAAAACCTCTTAAAAGTCGGCATATTAAGAAGGACCCTATACAGGGTGTAAGTGACAGCCTAGCAAATACTGAAACGGTAAACTCAGACCATCAAACTGAACAACTTTCACTATGGGGCCTACCTCAGGAAACACGAAAAAAATCAGCTGTTCCATACATTTTAGTCGGGCAGGTACAGCAGTTTTGTATGGGACAGCAGATTTTTTTTCGTGTTTCCTGAGGTAGGCTCCATAGTGAAAGTTGTTTAGTTTGATGGCCTTAGTTCACCGTTTCAGTATTTGCTAGGCTTTCACTTACACCCTGTAGAGGGTGTAAGGAAAAGTATCATTAACCTTTAAACCACTTACTTTACCCATCAAACTGAGCAACTTTTACTACAGGAGCAAACCTGTCAAGCGCAAAAAAGAAATCAGCTGGTCCATAATGGTCCATACCAGACGGCCCGGTAGCACAGTCTGTAGTGAACCTGCCTGCTGTGCCGAGAATCGCGGGTTCGAATCCCGTAAGAGACTAATACTTATATGATGAATATGAATATTCGTTTCCGAGTCATGGATGTTTTTATCTATATATGTATTCTATATCGTTGTCTAGTCATCATAATGCAAGTCCAGGTACTTTAAATGTGACTAGATAATTTGTATTACGATGTCCAAGATATTTATTTATTTATTTATACTAAACTGCAATGCCTGCACATCTCAAATGTATGACACAGCTGTTTATTTTGCTCTGACAGGTTTGCTTCCATAGCAAAATAGCAAAAGTTGTTCAGTTTGATGGGAGAGTATGGGGTTTAAAGGTTAACGATACTTTTCCCTACACCCTGTATACTGTATAGTGGTGATTATAGGCACCAGAGTACAGTTTAACGACAATGGTCTTTAACTCACAACCGCAATCCGTTTCAGGGTGTGAGAACGATTGGTACAACTACTAATTATCTTTTAAGCGTGCAAGTTGTAGCCAGGCTCTACTGTAACGAGAACGTTAAGTGTCGCCAGACGTGCGATAATTATCCAAGATCCACGATATTTTTGAGGGGCATGCGATAGAAAATAAAAATCGGGTAACGTACGATAATTCACAAAAATTCCAGGATAATCCACGATAATTTTGTAATTTAATTAACTTTGCGTATCAAATAACTATTTTCAACCATATTATCCGTCAAATTCCAATAAATACATCATTTAAGTTAAGCGGTAAGTAACGCGTAAAACATTTTTCAAATACCTAATACTAAAATTGAAGTTCTAATGACAAAAATTGAAATAATTTCCTCACTGTGTCGATTTAATCAAGAGTTTTTCTAAAATTCCCTAAAAACCTCGTACTTGCCTACCTATAAATAGGTAACATGAAAACATTAAATAGTGGCATGCAATATAGGTAAGAATTATTGAATTTTACGCATCATTTGATACTCTTTTAGGTTCCAAAATACGAGAATTTTTGGAATTTTTGATGCGATAAAAACACTATAATTTTGCTGTCAATCTGGGATCTTTCTTAAGTGTGGATCTGGCAACACTTACGTAACTTTAGCGCGCACCCTGGGCAGTCAGCCTCAATATGAACATTACTGACTGCCTATTCTTTCCACTACTGCATGGATAATTGACATGCAATTTAGCTCTTGCTCCTCACACGAAAGAAGAAGATTTCGTAATTTTATAAATAAAGACTAAGACTAAAACCGCCCGACGAAAGCAAATTTAGTTGAAGCACACAAAGTAGAGCCTCAGTATAAGAAAGAGTATTTAGTGTAGGGCACTGAGTCCACACAAAGTATGTAGTAGACACTTAGATAAATGATTGGTCTTCGACCGCAGCGAAGACACTTGGTCTGTCGTCTCGTAACCGTATGTGAAGTATAGGTACTACCAGACGTTTCGTCAAAGTAAAGTGAATATTGACTGGCAATAATTGTATTAATTTTGAAATGTTCGCATAAGTCCTATCCAAAGACATCAACAGCAAAAGCAGTGAGATGTGCAGGAAGTGCCCAGAAGCACCCTGCCATCCTCACTCCTTAATCAGATGGAACGAGAAAACCGCTACATCAAGATTAGTTCTCTATTACGCCCCCGTCTTGGATAATGTTATTCTGAGGCGGATATCACACAGGCGGACATAAAGTGTACCTTAGGTATATTTATACTCATCATAATTGCGGATGATTTAAGCAGTGTTATAGGAGGAATACTTTTTCTCATAGCTTAACACAGAGAGGAGCTTGCACAAAATATAGGAGGGTGGAGAAAGGGAATAAGAGACAGTCGCACTACTCATGACGAAGCCTGGTTCGGTCATCTTGTAGAGAAACGTGATCGAAGGCATACCCGCTGTCATCCACCCCGCTCGGTGTATAGTTCTGTTGCCGAGTCTACGGACGTGTATGACGCTCTTGTATAGGACACTAGTTTCTATCAATTCACACCTTTATTAAGAGGTACACTTACCTGTAATCCATCTGGTCCAGAGTCGGAGAGGCTGGTAATCTGTAATACATATTACAGTCTCTCACAAAGACAAAACTCATAAATGTAATATGTACTCTTTTCTTGTAACTTTTTTGCTGTCTGTGTGAGAGATCTAAATAAAATATTTTGTATTTTGTATTGTACTTTTACACAAACGATGTAGATTTTCGCCAGCGGGCATGTCGTATGCCTGATGCCGATAGAAATCTAAGGATGTGTGTAAGGCACACATTTATAGAAAATGTCATACATAGGCGGCGCGCAGCAGCGCGCGTGCCCTCGGCCAAAATCTCCATCGTCTGCGTAGCACCTTACACACAGCCGCGTAAGGGTTGACCCACATCAATCAAAAGGAAGGTAACATCTTTAAGTGTTGACCCACATCTGTCAGCACGAAATCGCATTTTTTCGTCCTTATCTGTAGCTCAGGAACCTCATTTGCTAGAGCGAGAAAGATCGCAGCTTCGCTAATGCTGCCGCGCCCGATAGCACTCATGTGACTCATGCTATCTTTCTTGGTTCAAAAAAATGACCTGAGTGACAGAAAAGGATGAAAAAATGCGATTTCGTACTGATTATGGGTCAACCCCATATACCAATATCTTTGCCAGCTTCCTGGTCAACGCTTAAAGACCTTTTGATTACGCCGTAATCGAGTAGAAATACACAAACAACTGATTAAACACGGCCCCATATTATGCAGTATTCATTACTTTCAAATACACCATCACTAACATCACTTATACAATATATTGGAACACAAATGCTACTATAAATTAGAGGAATATTTGACTGATAGTCACTTCAATTGTGAATAATAATTGTGAATAATACCTAATCCAATCATTAAAAAACTATTAAATATCATTCTAATTTAATAGTCTAATATTGTATAATTTAATATAATTTGATATTGTTATTAATTATTATTTTTTTTCTTTTTTTGACTTTTATTCTTTTTTAAATAATGTAATTGAGCTATTGAATTTTAAATTGATGTTAATTGATTGAATTGAATTGATTTTTGACATTGTAATCATTAGGACATATAATTATTATCAATATTTGTACGCCTTCGGGCAAGATTTGGAGAGACTTTATTTCTGTATTATGTGTCACCTTAATGTATTATGTACCCATTTCTATAAATAAACTTTCTGATTTCTGATTTCTTAACAAGCTCAATATTAATCGACATAGATAAGCAGCATTACAGACGGAAGGCGACGTTGACGATGAAAGTAACGTTTTCGCTCAAAAAACTTCAAGCATCGATTTAACGCTCGAGACATGATAGGACACGCCGAAGGACCCTTATCTTCGAATCTTGTGAAAATTTTGCTAACATTTTGTGTCATTTCGCAAAAGTCTGTCGTTCGGTCGTCGCTTAGGACGTTTTCGTTTTAATAGCGATGCTAATTTCTAAAACAGGAGTTGAAAAACGTCGAAAGCGACTTGTGCTATAAAGTACGGTTTCGTGTGGATTAATATTAAGTATTTTGGTTTCATGATCGAGTGAAATGTTTGGAGTTTCACTGAAAACGTTGAGGGATAAAGTTGCAAATTAACTGTCTCTTATGTTTTGCAAAGAGACATTTTCTAAAAAAAACGAGTGTACGTTTTTCAAATTCTTTGGGGCATTTGAAAGTAAAATGTTTTTATAATATCGATTCTGTGTTCGGTTTCCGCTGTCGGGTGTATCATTATTTATTATCAATTCCATCCACATCCGTAGCTGCGTTCTATTTTCTGAAAAACCGCTCATTATAATGAGATATTTTGTAGAAAATAAAATACTGCGCCAATGCAAACAATGTAACGCTGTAAGTACCTAGCGTCATTCGACATTAAATTACAGTATTCACGAATTGAAAATCATTTTATCATAATACAAAAATCTGTATTTTGTATAATGCGTAGGATAGGTAATTAAAATATTTGGTATATTTCGCATATCATTCAATTATCACACTGAACTACAATTGTTAATAAGGTAAGGTACAAACCATTTACCTACAACATCAAATCATATATCTATCATCAGACATCAAACTGAATAAGTTTCACTGTGGAGTCGACATCGAAATTGCGAAAAAATACAAACCATAGAAAATGTCAATAGCTACTCGACCAACGTGTACTAACCAGCAGATTTTTTTCGCGTTTTCGATGTTTGTCTCATACTAACAGTTGTTCAGTTTTATGGTCTGTAACACCCTATTCATCATGTAACACATTAAAGTACACCCTATAAGGAAAAGTATAGTATTAACCTTTAAACCACATCCATCGAACTGAATAACTTTTACTATGGAAGCAAACTTGTCAAAACAAAAAAAAACTGCTGTTTCATACTAAACTGCAATGCCTACTCGACTCAAACGTATGGAAAAGATGTTTTTTTTTGCTCCCATTGTAAAAGTTGTTCAGTTTGATGTGTAGTGTATGTGGTTTAAAGGTTAATGATTCTTTTCCTTACACCCTGTATAATTTCGTTCACTTCGATAATCCGGACGCGGCGCAGGGCTGCGAGAGACACAGGCGCCTGCGGGCCTCTTGCGTTCTGTCAAGAGGATACTTTAGGGGAAGAAACTCCCTTTATAAATTGCCTCGCTATCTAAATCTGAGAGATAAGTGCGCCTGAACTTTCCAATTTCGCTTCACATCAATAACAGTGACAGCTTTGGTCGGGGATAACAAATCAAAAATACAACTCTTATGGGACGTGACGAATAGCGTACTACGTGACTGTTGTGGTGGTGTTTGTTCGAATTTCGAATAGTTTTTTTGACAGCAATGATCGGTCAGATTAATCGTGTTCAGCTAGGTAGGACTTACTATCTCTATGGTTCAGGTTTTTTTTTTTGGCGGGAATTCGTCAGCTACGTTTGGTGTCCACATATTTTATCGAATTTTTATTGTTTATAATGAGTTTTGATTCGTAAAATTGGTGTTGTTTTGCGTAACAAAGTGTCGTGAAAGTGAACAATATACAGTTAGTGAAATATGATGGTGTATGGGTCATAAACAGGAAAAGTGTTCCGTCTATTTGTAGCGCGGCTAAGCGATCGGTTCACCTCTTACCTGTGGACTTCTCTGCGTTTCCTGCGTCTTTCGATAGTCTTCAAAAACTCCAAGGAAGCGTCAAAACGTCGAACACTAACGTTTTAATTGCTATAAATAAGAGAATTTTATTGAAGACATCGGTTCTATGGGATTTTTAACCCTTTACCTTGAATTGTACCAAAAAATATCTCTATGGTTCAGCTTTCGTGATGTTTCAATCTCGTTTCATAAATGAGTATGAGTATTATACAGTAATAGATACTCTTTCTTATACTGTGGTACTATGGAGAAAAATTGCCATTTTTTTTGTTGATCGGCCAGCATCAAGGAATATACTACTCTCTACCGGCCAGCATTAAAACTTACATAGGTTTTTAGAGGACCTTTCAAAATCTATACTATTATAAAACTGTAACAGGAAGTTTGTCTCTACATTGAAGGTATTAACAAAAAAAAAAGTTACGATATGGTTTTTAGATGTCCCTGATTCCATTTCACCAATTTTAGGATTTTTTGTCTGTCTGTTTGTTTGTGTGTTTGTTTGGGTGTTTGTTTGTTTGAACGAGTATCACGCAAAAACTACTGAACCGATTTTGATGAAACTTTTTTTGTTTGATAGCTTATGATCTGACTTAAAATCTGGTATATAATTTGTGCGGACGAAGTCGCGGGTTAACGCTCGTACATTATATTTATTATGGTGATGGTGAGGACTAAATAGCATTGTTGACTGTTGTGTTGTTAGTTTATAATTTGTTAAACACAATAAAGGATTTTTTATGTTTATGTTTTGTTAATGTCACGGCACGAGATATATTGAATGAATACGTCGAAAGCGCCCAAAAAACTGAAAAGAAAAGTCATGTTTGTATGTAAATTGGAAATAAATAACAAAACGTGAAACCCAAAAAAAAGTTTTAAAAGTTTGTTTCCTATAGGCAGATAACAAAAGCGCAAATTGACATTAAAAATCCACCATCGAAATTCGCCAAAATTCTACATTAATTTGGTTTCAACGAGACCCACAGGAATAGACTGGTAAAGACATACCACTAAATCTGGAATTTGTTTCTTAGAAATCTATTGTATCTCGATACGAAATACTCGTGGCTGTCATTTGATATTTGATAATTTAAACCTTACATACAAATAAGAAATAAAGTTGCAGAAACGCTTAATCCTCCATTAAATCTCTTTCTAGCTTGTACTACGTCAACAAGACAAAAAGTGACAGCAAGAGATTTAATGGGGGATTAACTTTAATGAGCGTTTCTGTAACTGACACTAAAGATTCTAGAAATTAATTGTGTCTGATATTTGACAGGCAGGCAGGTGTCAAGCGAAATGACGAGGGATGCGAATTATGGCTTGCGGTTAACTCTAGCTAAGAATAAGTGTCTCATGAATTGATAATGATGGTCACTTGAAGAGTGTACTAACGAAATTGAGAATTTCGTAAGGAAATGGAGAAAATATCATATACATTTTGTTTGCAAAAATTCACGAAGGGACGGAGTTATATCTGTCAATAAACTTTAGAAAACATTAAAGTTTACAATACCTAATTTCTTACTTACATACACATAATATACAACATATTTTCTATCACCGGAAAGTCAATTGGTGTTTCATATCCTACGTCATAAAGAAATTCCTACAGATTACAAATGGAAATTCCTAAAAACTCATTGGTTCGGTCAGCTGAAGCTTACAGGTGAATATAGCTGAAGTATACAGGCATATTATGGATATCTTGTAAAACTTATTTTAACTGCCTGTATAGGTAATTAAACCTACAGCCGACTGTACTAGTCTGGGAGCGTCTCAAGGACCTGGACCTGACCGAAGACGATAGCTGTCACTGCGGAGCCGGTGTAGCCAAAGATCGAGACCATGTAAGTGTGAGCTGTACGAAGAGGAAGCCCAAGCTAGACGGCCTCACAAGAACCGAAATAGGCCCACTATACTAACCTTGTGGCATCAGAAGAAAACTTCGGACACCTTCGGAGGTTTACACACAAATAATAAAAAATGAGGAAAGACATGGAATAAAGGGTGACTGTGGTCTGCGACGAAGTCATCGTCAAAGTGGACGTCGCGCCCCAGAAAGGGGAGAAGTGATTCATAGGACAGGACAGAGATAGAACTTGTTGTTGGGTGTTGACAAAGTATCGCCCGAGTAGGCTAAGCCATTCAGTCATGCCACCCCTCAGAAACGACAAAAATCGAGACGCACCTCTGAACTTGTTACTTTGCGTATTCGAAAGCGCATGACGGTTTTCTCGTTTCGTCGCTTTGTCGTTCGTGGCATGCTAGCAAATGCGCAAGTAATGTGGGCATATTCCGCGATTCTGCTCGTATAACCGCGAGGTAGGAAGAGCCATGAGGAGGTGGGTTCTGTACTAGTCTGGGATCAAACCGCCGCAGCTGCACGTATAGAAAGGCTATACTATCCACTAGATCACCATGGTTTCCTTAAATTTATCGATTCTACGAAAATTTTTAAAACATACTTCGTTACAGTAAACGCAGGATGTTGTATGCCAGTTAATCATTTAAACTGGCATACAACATTATTGTTACGTGAAAGACTGAAAACGTCGAATAGCTTAACAAGCTGTTCTTTGAAATATAAATGAGCTGTTGTATCGTTAGTCATGCTAGAAGTTGGGGAACTATTTTAGTTCTTATAAAATTTACGTGCTCAACCTTTATGCAACTTTTTCCCACGTCAAAACAAGTCTGTTAATGTTACAAACTTGTATTGAAATTGCAATAAAAAGCAACACGTTGTGAGTTTTGTGTAATCATCATCTCAGCCGATAGACTTCCCCTGCTGGACATAGGCCTCCTCCAAGACTCCAAGTATCGCCACAACGACCGATCCTGCGCCGTCCTCATCCAACGGGTTCCCGCCGCCACCTTCACTAGGTGGGCTATTTTTGAAACTCGCTATTCAAAAATAACACTTCTGGTCGTCGGTCCACCTTGACGGGAGCCTATCCACGCTGCGTTTTCCGGTGTGCGGTCACCGCTCGAGAACTTTTCGGCCCCATCGGCCATCGGTTCTACAAGTAATGTGCCCCGCCCATTGCCACTTTAGGGTGAAGCCAAACGAGCGTAATTTTGTGAGCTGTGAGTCTTAATGTTGCGAGTTTGTGAGTTGCGTGTTTTGAGTCCGTTTCATATATGTATAAAGGCTGAGGTCATAGACAATAATGCATTCCCGGATTTTATATGAAACGGACTCAAAATACTTGTCTCACAACTCACAAAATTAAGCTCGTTTGGCTTCACCCTTAGTTTAGCAATTCTTCTGGTTCTGGTGAACGATAGAAATCAAACAAATGAACAATATCGGTTATTGCCCAGCGAGCAATTTGCAGCAAATTGGTAATGGTAGTTGACAATATTATACCGTTTCAATCATTCACAGTAACAATTATACCATCAAAACAAGCAATAAGTAAGTACCCTAAATTAACTAAAAACTTGTCAGATGGTGATGACCAATACTGCTATCACATTTTCTCGATACAATAATTCAAAATGAATGCCGCAATGGAAATGGTTTTAATTCCAATAATGTATCTCACATTCACTGCTATACTCGTAAATAATGAAACTGCACTCGTATCAAGAGACCGGTCATTCGAAAGGTTAATATAATATACCGATGTTCACAATAACTTTATGAACAATGCATTACGAGTATTACGATGTTAATATGTATAGTAAATACACTCTAGTTAATTAAAAGTTTATTTTGTTAAAACAATTAGTGTAGTGAGTAAATTTATTTTGCAGAGCAAATATGTTTTTATACAGGGCTTCTAGAGTGAAATTTAAGCTTGAAGCTCATTATAAGAAAAAGTGTCTAGTACATACCTGAGGGTACTAGGTATTAGGGTACGGGTATTTGTTTGTACCGCAACACTCAAATGAAGTCCAACGACTACGCAAAAATCCTAACGACCGACTGTTAGTAAGAAAGCAAGATTAAAAACGAATTACAAGATATCTACCACTATACATTTAATCCATAAGATACTGTATTGGTTATTCCTATAGTATTTTATAAGACCCCTAGTCTAGGAAAAATACGGTTTGAGACTGCATTAAATACACTTTAGCAAATTGTGTTTGAACTAGTATTACTGTTAGTTTATAACACTTTTGTCGAGATTTCGTGGTTCATTCATATAGGCTTAGGACCCTGAGAAATACCTTAAAATCTATATAAATGTGCAAAGAGCTAGCTTACTTCTAAAGATATTTCTTCCAGCATACCAGCAAAAGAGACAGTTAATTATCACAAGGCAAAATTGTGTACAAACAAACAGTAAATAATTAAGTTTTGAGGTTATAATTTTATGCTTACAAAATATTAAATGTCTACTCAAATTTACGATATTAACCGGTGATTATTATTGTTATAAGTAAAACGTACTGAACGAAGCCGTCCTGTACAAAATCACCAGTTTTCCATTTTTTGTTCATACCTAAATTTAATGTTTTGTAAATGTCTTAATTATTCCATAATACAAATTACAAAATCGGTGATTATTGAGAATTTATGTTTTTCAGGTATGTATCTAATAATATTTCAAACTATCACCTAAAGTGAAATTAATGCAACCTCCATACAAAAATCCGTAGATTTGGCGACTACCCCGTTCCGGGTCGTTTCTGGTGCAAAGGCTAGCCGTAGCAATTCAACGTGGCGACGCTGCTAGCATAATGGGCTCCTTTGCGCTGGGATCGACCAGGGGCGGGTTATCTGACTGAGCTTGTATTTCATTGTTTTGACGAAGCATGTTGCTGACCGATTTACTGTTTTAATTAAATCCAATCAACAAATAAATTAATTCTCATATCGTTATTTTATCGAAACATAAGCCATCATCATCATCACTGCGCTCTTGTCGGTGCAGTATTCGCCAATCCAGTCTCTTTTCCGCTAGTATTTTGCGTTCTTGACTTTCACTTGGTCTAGATTACTCTGTCTAGGTCTTCCTCTGCCTCTCTTATCTTCTCTTCCAATATGGTTTTAAATAAATTGTCGCTTCGTATCAAGTCTAAGACCATTTTTCCTCTCCGGTTTTCGATTCTCTTTTGTTTATCTATTCTTAACACCTCTTCATTTGTTATTCGTTCCGTCAAACTTATCTCCTCCAATAAGTTAATTAATTATTGTCTCGAAATACTAGTCGAAAACACAATACATCTGCATATGAATATGATAGAAACAGCAGTTCTGTTATCAATGGCATAAAGCCCTTTGTTTATTGTAATTATAATTAAAATGTATGTGTTGTGAGTCTAGCTAAACTAGACGGTTGAGTAAAATAATACTGAACTACGAACTTCACGAAGGAATACCTAGTAAGCAGGCAGACGCAAGCCAAGTTGGCAGACACGCTGTAGTCTTTCTCATTGAAACAGTTCTAATACGTAGGTATGTTAAATAATACAAATTGTAGGTAACAACTAATACAAACATCATAAAATCTTCTGTATTCTAAAACACAGATTCTGAACACAGACTCTGACATAGTGCACAAAGTCAAGGTCGCACAAAGAGCAATGGAAAGAATTATGATAGGAATCAAACTTTTGAACCGAATATCGAAATCGCACGTCTAGCATGCCACCCACGATAAAGCGTTTAAACGAGAAAAACGTCAAGCGCGCTCTTTCTGGCATACATAAAATAATAAAGACGGAGGCGCATCTCGATTTTTATCGTTTTCTCGGGGGTGGCATGCGAGGCCTACATACGCCGAACAAACATAGCAACGAAAACTTAAAGTAGACGTAGTCGATATCGTGAAGTGGAAGTGGGCAGGACACTTGGCCAGACGGAATGATGATATAAAGGAGTGCCAGCCGTAGGAGGGAGAAACGGTCAGTAAGCAGACCAGCAGCTAGATTGTCGGACGATATCTGTAGAGAGCCAAAACTTGGAGGAGACTAAGCGTGGGACCTTTCCACTTGGCGTGAAAATGAAGTGGCCTTTTACCGGGCTGATGATCATGATAATGATAAAACCCTACCGCCTACCTTTCTTCTTTTCACCGTTTCCTCTACCCTAAGGTTGTCTGGAAGAAATAGCTTCTTAGCGATAAGACCGCCTTATTTTGTGCCTCTTGTATTTTTATTTCTGTATTTTACTGTTTATGTTTTGGTGTAAAATAAAGTATATTTGATTGATTGATTGATTGATAAAATCTTCGGCCAATTCTAAATTCCCATACATGAATCAATGTCTCACCCAACGACTATTGTTTACAATAACATTAATATATTAGATAACAAACCCACTCCATTACCGTAACGTAAGTGATGGAAATGACCTGTCAACAACCGTTCCGGTGCGTTCGATCGCGTCAATGATCCGCAACGGTAAACCAATTTGAAATGCAGGTCTTAGAACCTTGTCACAATTGCATTAATAACGTCAGTAAGCTTCCGTGGAACAAAATTGCAAAAAGTTTGCTGTGATAAGGATCTAAGGTGGGTGACCCACATTTTAAGATCCACACGGCATGGGTCTTGTTCGTTATAATAGCTTTTCTTTCAGGAATACCCGACATTTTGTCAATATGTTTTCTCGACTCATATATTTACACTCCTACATTTGATGAAAATTCAGTTTTTTTTTCTTATTAGTAATTTATAAGACTACCACCGTCTCGGAAGGTTCCGTTGAAGAGAAGATTCCGCCAGAAACTTTTAAACAAAACAAATATTTCTTCACACAACAAAAAATACAAAGTACAACTACTAAATAAATACAACATAACATTGAACAAAATATACGTATGAATGAAAGTTGCCACTTTCAGGTTGCAATCACGTTCGTTTTATCGATAGGTAGATAGATACGTTATTTTACTTTTGTATCGAATGGTATCTCTACTCAGACGTGAAAAGATTATATTAAAACTTGTTATTTTTGGTTACGTACCTACATCATAATTGAAAAATGCTCATTTTTCTTTTAATTTCAAGTGGATGGCATTTCATGTTAAGCAACATTTTACCCATAAGTTGGTAGGTAGGTATGTGGACAAGAAGTAGGGTAGGATGACAAGTGGGACATGGTCCGAGCTTCCCCACGTACCTACCTAACATGTAAGTCAATATTGTACCATATAAACTCTTATACAGGGTGAAATAGATATCATTATTAAGAGTCTACCCATCAAACTGAACAACTTTTATTATGGGATCAAACCAATCGGAGCGCAGATAAAATCTGATGTTGCATACATTTGAGCTGAGTCGGCACGGCACTGTAGTTTAGTATGGAGCATCTGTTTTTTTTTTTTGCTCCAATCGGTTTACTCCCATAATAAAAGTTGTTCAGTTTGATACCCATCAAACTGAACAACTATACATATTTATAGGTGTACATATCAAATAATAATGCTAAAAAAAAATTCATATAAATTTCACTTCGTAGTCGTAATTTGGATTTCGACACATTTTTGGCACATGGCTTTGAGTTGACTCCAAACAATAAAATCACCCTGAATTATATACTGCGTAGGTATATTAGTGAAAAGTGCTTAAAAACATTATCATTTCAAGGGAAATTACTTGAGATTTACGATAAATCTCGGATTAAATTTTTGCCTGGGGCGATAATCTAACGTTTCAATTTTACCAAAAGTATAATATCTAATATAAAATCTGAAATAATTAATAACGGATCCAATTCACAATCTAGGTCGAGGTTTACTTAAGTTTTCATTTTCACTCTTAGGTAGGAACGCAAACAGTACTAATTTGCTCCTTCATCTAATATTCAATGTAATCTTGGAGATTCCAAGTTACGTAAGGAAAACATTGTGTTTAAAATATCAACATTTTATGGCGAATCAGTTTTTATTTTCATTTTATTTATTTTATATTTACAAACACAAATACATTATCTTTATAGGTTTACATTTGGTACACCCAAATTCAGATTACATCATTATAATTACTTATTATTTAACTTGCCTTAGCTAAGGCAAGTTAAGCAAGTGGATATGTGAAAAAAATAGGATTGTTCAAAGCGTCATATATCATGAAGTACTAACAGTAGGAGTATGATTAGCGGATATGTGTAAATTAAACATATAATTGAAGTTTTGATTAGAGCCAAAACACGACTAAGACACATTTTCTCGATAGAAAAACAAGCCAAAGTAGCCTCCGTCTTTATCGATAAACGCTTGGAACTGCTAAACTGTGAATAATGGAAACACGAGACTTGATTTAAAAAAAGAGATTGGTATTTTACAAATTATGATTAGATCAGAATTGAACTTACATAAATAGTACAATCACAATTAAATAAAGTTTTACGCTTGCGTCGTTTCAGGCGCGCGCGCCGCCCCATCTCTTTCTCTCGCATCAAGCAGTAATATAAGCTATCGCACGCCCATTTCGCTGCAATTATTTTTAAACATAGGCCCTTAAATAATCTAAAGCGGCCTCTGCTAATTTTGTTCTTTGGTTCTTTAGTTAATTAAATTATGCTTAAATATTGTTTCAAAAAGGTTAACTACAAATCTTGTTATGGGAACCAGACATGGTTTGCATCAAGTTTTGTGATTTCACATCTCTATACGCCTTATTTGTACCATAATTATTTTTGTATCCTGCTCTGTACTGTATTTATGTGTTTCGTGTAAATAAAGTATATTTCATTCATTCATTCAATCTATGACCGAAATCAGATCCTTAGATCAAATAATTTAATTTTTTTGTTATGTCTTTATTGTAATATTAAACCTGTTAAATTAGTATCCTTACCTACCTATCTGAACAATTACAACATGTAAATGAATAAACGCAAAACTATAAAACAGTTTGTTTAGAATCAAGAGCAGAATCGAATTATCATTTACTGAACTCGATGTCACCGCACGGCGAACTCACCCTATTTACTACCAAAACATGAGCACGTTTTTATTCATTGCTGGAATAATAATAAATCATTTTTGCATAAAAACTTAAAATACTAACTTTAAATTTTAATTAATAATATAATTAAATTATTGTTTCAATAAAATTATATTGTTATAAACCAGTTGGAGTGTATGAGATTTTGCGCCGAACGAACCTACTTATTTATTGTGTTAGGTACATACCAACACAATATACCATTAATCTATAAGGTTTAACAAAATTAAGTGAAACTATTTTAAGGGGATGATCAGACCATCAAACTGAACAACTTTCTTTATGGGACCGCTATTAAAATCGCGAAAAAAAATCAGCATACAAACCTACTCGACCTAAATGTATGGGATAGCAGATTTTATTTTCGCGATTTCAATATTGGTCCCATAGAGAAAGTTTTTCAGTTTGATGGTCTGATCATCCCCTTAAAATAGTTTCACCTAATTTTGTTAGACCTTATATAATTATCTTAACATACTCATCTGTCATCACATCATCGCAAACATAAACCAAATTCATGATGAGCCAAATTAGCTCATCGTGGCTACCAAAATAAATGTGTATCGGCCCATAAAGTGATTGTTACGATGTTGTTCCGCCGTTTACACTTCGCGCTTGGCTGACCACGATCAGCCTCAGAAGTTTATCGACGCACTTACAAATGGAACTATCCTAATTGATATTTATTTGTTGCTCTGTTATATTGAATACTAGCGGCGCCCGCGACTTCGTACGCCTAGACCGATGGCTTTAAATACTCATAACTTTTGATTTAATGAACCGATTCCGATGAAATAAAGCCCACATGTTAACTCAACCTAAGTCGTATGCTTTTGTGCAAACCCCATACAAATCGGTTCTGTAGTTTTAAAGTGATGTGTTCACAAACAGACAAAAATCCTAATAAAAAATGGTCTCAATGCATTCTATTACGTAGGTATCCTAAACACCCCTAATTATTGCAAATAGACAGGAGTGCGATTTTTGAACATCACACGTTCAAATCAGCAGTAGAAAATGTCAATATTACTATGCAGATTATGCATCTTTTTACTGCTGATTTGAACGTGAGAATTTAGAAAAATGCACTCCTGGTCGTTCGCGATGTCGCGATCTTTGTGGAAGGCCTATGTCTACCAGTGTTCACTTGTGAAGTGAGATGATGATGAACTAGTGAAGGGAAATGATGATGATGATGACTGTAACATGTACAAATCTAAAATATGTTTTATGAAGTCGCTATCACGAATTCCTGTCACTGTTATCACTCTCAATATTCCAAAACTCATTATTTCCCCCGGTCGTTCTGCTCAATCGAATAATATAAGTTTCGCTACCATAATAAACTCAACAATTTATAACACATGTAACCAGTGAACAATAAAAAATATTGCTTAAAAGTAAGCCGCGCTCTGTTCCAGACCCTGTAATTAAAATGCATACATTACATTGCCTAGAACAGGGGTTCCCAAAGTGTACGCCTCGGTGCCTTAGGGCCCCATTGGGAGCAAGCAGGGGCGAGCCGTAGCGAATTCTCATTACCTTTGCAACATCCTATGCGAAGCAGGATTTTCAGCTGCAATAAAAAGCAAATTTCGCTCAAAAATCAATGTTGGAGCAAGAAATGAGAATAGTCTTATTACGCGATTTGAGAAAAAAATATGTGGAGATCAGCTATCTTGCCCGTTGCATTAACTAAAACTGTTTGCCTTTTGTATTTCCATATTTTTCTTAAGGTTTTTGTAATTTATATGCCTTAGGTATTAGGGTTATTATAATACATGATATTTTGACCAAGGCGCCCGCCGCGCCGTGACAAAATACAGAAATACGCGCGGGTCCGAAGATATTAGCTTACCGCAGGTCCGCCTCCGGCCCACTTTCCCGCAAAACCACCTCTGTGTAGCCTGGCCTTAAGTGCGCCGTGAAGTAAAATAGTTTGGGAACCACTGGCCTAGAGCTTAAGCTCTTGTTTATATTACCGGCCGCTAAAAATAAAGGTACAAGCACGTTCGATGCAAGGCCCAACACAATAAAGAAAGCATTATCAAAAGAACGTTTTATTTTGTTTGCGATGCTCTCATTTACAAACAATGCAATCATCCCAACAGCAGATATCATCGCCGATTATATCTCGTTGCGGGTCTGAATTTTTTTTCTTTATTTTTAATCTTTAGGCTTGTTTCCATTTAAAGCTAAGCTAACTCAATGCGATTGAGACATGAAAATTTTAAGTAATTGTATTCTTCTGTAACGTTCGAATAACTAAACATTCTAGAGGTGAGAACGTCGAGCACGTGAATGCATCTTGGATGAAGGAATGCACTATGATACAATCGAATCGAAACCTTTGAGAAACAGTACTACTACAGGAGTGCAATCGCTGTCAAAAACATCGATGAGCTAACAAATGTAACATCCTCAGAGTTAGATCATTGAAGTTTTGATACAGGGTGAAATTGATATACAGGGTGGAAAAAAAAGGCCGTGGTTGGAGGGAAAGTACCCTTAATATTTATGATGGCAAATTTTACTGAAAGGAAACATTCCTTTATTTTCAAAATTAATTAAAACTGCATTTAAAGATTTTTGAAAAATCATCTGCTTGAGCCGGGAATCGAACCGGTGAAATGTGAAAAAAAAAACATCCTGTATTTTATGATACCAACCGAAAGAGTCATTCATAAGGATCGATTTCTTTTAAACAACATAGTATCTTAAATTAAAGAAAGACCAAGAAAAAATGTTTTTTTCATTATTAAACTTACTCACTATCACTATCTAAAAAAGATTTAGATAGTAAGTTTAACAATAAAAAAATTATTTTTTCTTGGTCTTTCTTTAATTTAAGATACTAAGTTGTTTAAAAGAAAGTGATCCTTTAGAATGACTCTTTCGGTTGGTATCATAAAATACAGGATGTTTTTTTTCACATTTCACCGGTTCGATTCCCGGCTCAAGCAGATGATGATGATGTCTACGCGCGAGTTTGCTACTCAAATGTATGCAACAGCTGATTTTATTTTTGCTCCTATCGGTTTGCTCCCGTACTAAAAGTTGTTCAGTTCGATGGGTAGACTCTTAGTTTAAAAGGATGCTAGTGATATCAATTTCACCCTGTATAAGTTTGATAAATGGACATAACCTTAGCCAATACCGAATTGACAGCTCTCGCCGATGTTTCAACGACGAATTTAAGGTTGTGACAGGTGGGTTGTGACGATGTTTGCGCTTAGAAAATTGCATTGCTGTAGAGTAATTAAGATGCAGAATTCATCACTCAGATTCAGATCGGCATCACTCATATTACCATTCAGATTTCTTCTTGGAAATCTAATAATAAAAAAATATTCTTAATCTAAGAATTTCACATACTTACCAACGAATATTCCCTTTCAACTATCAACAAAATTATTAATCTAAGAATTCCTCATTCTTACCGACGAAGTCACTTTCTAGCCTAGCTGAGATAGGTATTATAGCCTACTTTGATGGATGAACGTCCTAAAGCAAAAACGGTTAGCAAAACAAAGCACTGATAATGATTGAATTGGCGCATTTGTTTGTTTGTAAGAGAAAGCGTTTCTAATCCACTATAACAGAGACTAGACAAAACAATGGCTCATTTAGCGAAGAGTTAAAGATCTTTATTTTGATTTCTATAACATTGTCTTAGTTTTGCACGGGCACCGGGAACAAAAAGGATTTACCTCTAATTTCAATTAGTTTTTTTGCTATCTATATCTAATAAAAATAAAAACCAAAGATATACATTCGACGTTCTAATGGAAATTTTCAACTAAAGAACGATTTTTTTCTGAGAATTATCAGAAAAATCTTAACTAAGTACTCATAATAATTATATGCAAGTAAAAGACATCAGTAGACTTTCATACAATATACTAAATGAGATAGTCGAGCAAGGATTTTTATGGATATGACTATTACAGCTCTGCTCATCCCTGAGCAGGAGCAAGTACTGCTTTTTACTGCGGAATATTGGTGGGACCACGAAGGGTCTACCGAGCGAACGACCTAGTAGGGGCACCCAGAGGAGTACGGACCTCGGCATAGGACGTTGCTGGGGCTACGCGGCGGATTGGGTAACGGGGAGCAGTTAGAGGTAGCGGGGATCGGTAAGAGCTTTCTTTTGTAGGTTCCCGATACTTCTAAGTGAGAGCCCGCGCTCGGTCACCTGTCTCACACATCCAATATTTGTAAAAATTATTACTACTGTATAATAATAAGTTAGCCTTTTCTCCTGTAACAGTAATATTGTATGCTGTGTTAAGAAAATAAAATGTTAATTAAAAAAAATATACTTACAAACTAAGTTTTATGTTTATTTTGTATTTGTATTTATTTACATGAATTGACACGACTTAAATAATACATCACATAAACCAAAAGAAATTTTTAGGTATCATATAAAATTATATTTTTAGTCTAATCTAATTTCTGTTTGTGGTTTTGTCAGATTTCCGTCGCGGAAACTTTGCTTAGATTCCATAATTATTTCATAGTTTTTTAGTTCATCAACATCATCACACCTGAGTACCTGACCAGTTGAACCATGGTTGAACCCAACATGGCTCCAAGCCTTGTAGGTCGACTTTCGCTTGTACGCCATACATCAGATATAACAAATGATGCTCTCTTGCCGGCCAGTACGTAATAAGTTCCCTAATTAATTGTTATTGCCTTCAGACGATTTATAACCTTATTGCAATTTATTGCTCAAAGGATTGTAACACTGCGGCTTTTCGCTTAGAGCTGTGCATGACAATTTTGCTGGATTACTTCATTTACTTCATTATAAAGTTTTATCGTTCAACAGGGTTTAAACTTAAATGCGTAACATACTTCATAGGAGGGTCAGACCATCAAACTGAACAACTTTTATTTTGGAACCAACTTTAAATCGCGAATAACTATCTACTGTTTCATACATTATCGAATAGCCATTGTCATTTTCTATGGAACAGCAGATTTTTTTCGCGATTTCGATATGGCTCCCTAGTGAAAGTTGTTTAGTTTGATGATCTGAAACACCCTGATCGATATGTAACGCATATATCATCATCATCATCATCTCAGCCGATGGACGTCCACTGCTGGACATAGGCCTCCCCCAAGGATCGCCATAACGACCGGTCCTGCGCTGCCCTTATCCAACGGGTTCCCGCCGCCTTCACAAGGTCGTCGGTCCACCGTGCGCGGGGCCTACCCACGCTGCGCTTTCCGGTACGCGGTCGCCACTCGAGAACTTTTCGGCCCCATCGGCCATCGGTTCTGCGAGCAATATGCCAATGAAGTGATCCCTTACTCGTTTTTTAAAAACGGGTAGGGAGGGAGCTTGTCTTATAGTAAGAGGTAGTTCATTCCATAATCGAACAGATTGCACTGTAAACGAATTATCATAGGCGGACGATGTGTGACGTGGAATAGCTAGTAACAAAGTTTGAACAGAGCGCAGTAAACGGTCATGGGTGGCATGTAGGAATGTGAACCGGTCCTTGAGATATGATGGGGTTAAGGGGAGGAATAGGACAGAGTACAAGAGGGAAAGAATATGGAGATTACGACGAAGACGAATCGGAAGCCACTTGAGCTTGGAACGAAATTCAGAGACGTGGTCATACTTGCGAAGGCCAAATATGAACCTAATACAGAAGTTCTGGAGCCGCTCAAGTTTGTTTAGTTGCTCCTCATTGAGATCGAGGTAAGCAACATCGGCGTAGTCAAGGACCGGTAGTAATAGAGTTTGGGCAAGCGCAGTTTTGGTGGCAGTCGGCAGAAAATTACGGAGTCTTCTCAGTGCTCCTCCCGAAGCAAACATTTTCCTATTTACCATCTCATCTTGAGAAACCCAGGACAAACATGGATCAATTTGGATTCCCAGATTTTTTACTGTAGTGCTGAAGGGGATATGGATCGAATCAAACAGAATTTGGGGCAGCGACTGCCAGTCAATCCTGGAGATAAACCACCGGCTACCATACGTACTGTGCATAAGTTAGAAAAACTCATTGATACATGGCATGCAGTTCGATCGTAGTTGCTTCGAACCCGGACCTAAAGATTGAGTTTCTATACCTCTCCGCAATGCACCACCGACGCTCTTATGGACTTCCTTTACTTAAAAGTAAATCAAATAAATCCTTACAGTCATGAACACTGGTGAGAAATTTAAACTAAAAGCAAATGTCTCCAAACCACACAGCACTGTAATCGTGAAACAAAGTCGAAAGCATGTAATGAAATTCCATTCTACTTTGTTAGTACCTAAGTACAAAGCTTCTGCCTTACCTAACTACATTTTAAACATAAATCAACAGAAAAGAGACCAACAAAGTACCTATTTGTTCTAACAAACAGTGGTATTATAAATAATTATTTACTGACAAATGTGTTGTTTTTTTTACCTTTATACTTGCATTAAACCTTCAAGTTGGGTATGAATTATGAGTATTTACAAGACACGCGAATGTTTTAAATGAGTAATACGTTTTCAGAGTTAGTTTATAGTGGCTATAAAGGGGCTCAGCTGAATTCAGGGAAGGGCAGTTAAGTCAGATATTGTCTCTTGAAAGTATGGAATAAATCAGGGTTTCCTTTTAATGCTGCCACTGAATAAATGTAGGGATTACAGGATAAGAGACGTGGATATATAAAAGATAATTGGTTGGTGGATATCTGTAGCTGAGTAAGAGTGTAGTGGCATATCGCCATTCGCAATCGTTTCGAATTCTACGTCTTGAAACATTTGAGTTTTGATTCTTTTGTGTCTTCGTTCATTACGAACTATTGACCATCTTCATGGTTGGTAACATTATAGCTGAACCCATATGGTAGGATAGATAGGTAGGTTTTAGGTACCAAATATGATTATGAAAGAGCCTTTTCCTACGCAACGCTTCCATTGCAATTCCAACGTCGCGTTGTCAATAAATGCCGCCGTTTTGTCTTTTCATTAATTTTAATATTTATTATAAGGACTGGCCTTGCGGTAGCATTTCTCCTCTGCCACGGTATTAGATCAATTGATCATGTGCATTGACACTCAATTTTATACCTTATCACTATACGAAACAGCCTATAATTGCGGAACTATAATTTCGAACTTATAACGTTTTGGATTCACACAAGACTACTTTTCATGATTTTTAACAATCAAAATTAGAATCTAAAGTTATGGGGAATTAAATCCGAAGTTGCGGATTTCATGTTACCTCGCCCCCGCAAAAAGTGGCAGAAATGTTTGTTAGTAGAATTACACGCGTAACTAGTTTCATTATGATTATGGATTCCTAGTCTATTTTGACTATGGCGACTGCTAATCTTTATAAAAGAGTAGTCAGATACGTATAATATTTTAAAGTGCGCACGCACGCGTGTACACAGATGCACTCTAACTACAGATACAGATACACTAAATACAGATGCACTCTCTCATCCTCACCCTCCTATGTCTAAAGGAGCGGTAGACCGATACGATCAGAGGTGGGGTCAGATGCAGTGGCTACACGGTTTGGGCGTACGATGTGGACGCCTGAAGAAATTCCTTCAGGCGTCTTTCAATACTTATTGAATGTACTTTTATCAAAAGACTTTAAAGGTATTTCAGATAAAATGATGTTATTGTATTTAAATCAATAAACAAACCAAGAGTAGAAGTTCATTTATTACGACAGTGGTCACATGAGGATCAACTTTCCATACTTTTGAAAGCGTTGTTTTTAACGCTCACCACCCAACGAACGATCCCCACGATCACCTCTACAATTTTTGAAGTGTACATACAGTAGCAATTCAAAACCAGTCTGTGAAAAGAATGAGATTATCTAAAGATATATATTTTTAAGAATTGCAACCCTAAAGGTAGACATAAGCACTAAAATGCTGCGGGCTCTAATAAACAAACGACTGAGTTAAACAAAATTACACAAACTACAAAGTAAATACCATCGTCTCGTTACACAGGCAACTGTCCCAAATGACCCAGTTTCAAACATACATTAAACCAATTTAGAGTACCTACACGGAAACTATCAATCATTGCTGTGACACTAACAGTGTAAATGTATGGGAAATGTACGCCTAGCGATGCGGATTTGGGTATTTACATATAGGATGTGATATGACAAATTACGAGCTAATCTCCTAGGAAGCATTTACACCTATTATGTTAAGGACAATTATTCTCTCGATGGTTATAATGAGCTTAACGAGCGAGAATGATGAGGATGAAATATCTTGTGTACCAAACTACCAATACACTAATTAGTAATTAAGCTGGTATTTCGACATCAGCGACATCTTATTTATAAAATCAGTTACCCGGGATTTTTTAAAGTGGACGAGTTTGCGCTACATATTAAAAGTAAAAATATTTTACGGTAAGAAATTTTTTAGGGTATTTTTCAGGTAATAATTTCACTTAAGATATTTTTTTGAGTAAACTCAAGGCAAACAGTTCTCACCTTTGGGGTAATCAGAACGCTTGTAAAAATTTGTTTGTTGCACCTTTTTCAAAGATTAAGGATGATGCTTTGTACTATGGCGACGACGGCGATTGGCTTTGTGTGGCGACGGGCTCACTCCCCGTCACACTGGACAGAGTTTCGGTACTACTAGTGAAACGTGGATGTTCTGAAGTTTCAGAATATCTCTGACTACCCCCTCGGGGAATATAGTCGTGATCATATGCTCTGCATGCTTTGTACTATGCCGTTTCAAGTGGTGACAGTGACCAGCAATCTGCCCACAAAAAACAGCATAAAAACTTTATCCCTAGAAACCCCTAGGAATCTCTTTATATATGTAGTAGAACATTTTAACATTTTATTTTTACTGATGTTTAGTTTGCAAGCCTCATATTATTATACTTAATTATTGTTTTCTTTGTTATAGTGAAATGTGAAACAGATATTAATTATAGTAAATTAGACCAAAAAATCAGAATAAGCAAGAATGGTGACCGAAGTTGGTGTATAAGCAACCGTTACAAAAAGTTTTTTTTTAATTTGTAACTGAAAGATTTTAGGGTAAATTTTGAAAATTATGGAAAGTATAGGGTAATCTGAGACTAATAGGGTAAAGTGAAAATAGCATGAAAACGCTAAGGTACCAATAACATAGGCATCAGAGATGTTGAGGATGCCTGAAAGAATTAGTCTCCTATTACGACTTCAAAAATCTACTTAATTGTTTTGACGCATAAGATACGATTTCGATACGCTAGAAAACTCGGCACTCGAGCTTCTGTTTACTGTCAGTGTGCTGTAAAAGAGTCTAGACAGAGGGAAGTTTTGTGGTAAAATGACACATGTGTGTCGGGTGGAAAAATTTTCAAGACCTTGAGTTAGAAGTAAACTATTTTCATAATCTTGTCTTGGTAATAAATAATATGGAAAACTGTGATTACAAAAGTGTGTTATTTTACGTAATGCGTTTAAATTTACACCCTGTATAAGCATGCGTTTGATATCACCTTATGGTAAGTGACAATGAAGCCGAAGGTAGAACAAGCTTATTACATAACGTTTTAAAATAAATCCACACTAGCAAAATGTCCGTTATATAGGCAAAACTTGCGGTCGTCCAAATATTAAATCCCTTATGCTGCAAATAACAAGTATTTAAACCTCTTAAGTGGAAAGGCGGGTTACCGTTTAGTCCGTACAAACGTATACCTGTTTCCTCCCTGGATAATGATAATGACAGTAGAGTACTTTTTTACCATAGGTATAATCTATGTTATCTTTGCCAAGTCCCTATGATTTGCTTTTTTGCATAAATTAAATACTATAAAAATTAGGAACCTTCTAACATGACAAAAATTCCCCAATTATACCGCCATTTTCGGACATGCACCCAGCAAACAAATTTGACGAATATAAGAAATAAATGGAAATCATACAGACATAGCCAAACTCTTTCTCATATTATTCTCAATTCTAATATTAAAATTGTCATGTTTTGGAGGAGGAAACAGGGGAACACGAGTCTTGTGTATTTGGACAATTTTATGAAGGTAAAATCATTCTGAGCTGCAATCTGTTTTCACTTTCGCACTGGTAGCTCGGTTGGTCGTGAACAGCGTGACAGCAATAGATCTGTTAAAAACCTATTCTTCTAATGTCTTGCAGACTGCGTTTCCTCTTAAACCGCTGGGTTTATTTTAGTTTCAGAGAGAACCAAAACAACGAAATACTCTACGTTTCTTATAAAAGCTAACCGATTTTCAGAAAACTGAGTTCTTGGAAAAGATTGCAAAATAAGATATCTTCGTAACAAAGTGAAAATCAACGGTCACGTCACGTAAATTAGCTTCCCCATAAACCACAAATAGTCTTGCCTAACTAGTTGTTAAAAAATAGTAACATATCGATATCGATAGTATCTTTGATGGTAGTATTGAGATGCAATAGTATCGATAGTATTAATAGTACTCGTATTAATATCATCATATTAATATCGATGCTATTGCACCTTTTTTTTTTTTTTTTTCTATACTGACAAATACAGCATATAGCTCTGGGAGCTGTGACTGCTTATTACTGCGGACTATGGTACTATTGCATCTGAATACTTTCGATAGTATCGAAAATATGGATACTATCGATACCGTAGATACTATAGAAATAACGCTCTTTAAGATATTTTAGGTCAATTAATGCGTAGGACCGCTATGAAATGACCATTGATTTTTTTTCCAACACTTCCGGTCCAGTCCCCAACACATTAATTGACCTAAAATATCTTAAAGAGAGTTAAAAAGTAAAACATACACTTGCTTAAATCAAAAATAAAAGGTGACCGAACTATTTTTTACTTTTTAAATGTTTGTTTTTGGCGTTGGGGGTTTTTTAAATTTGTAATTTAATGTTATTTCTTAATTTTTAAAGTAACTTAAAAACTGTTGAACCGATTTTCATGAAACAGAGCTAAAAACACTCCCGCAAAAATTAGCTTTCTATTAAAAAAAACTGCATACAAATCGGCCCACCCGTTTGGGAGTTACTATGCCACAGACACATAGACCGACAGACAGACATACATAATATTGTTGCAATTTCTCGAGGTCACGATAGACTATCGATAGTTTCACTATCGCTAGGCAACACTACCACAAAATCTTTTGTCTTACCGGGTGTCGAACTTTGTATCTACTTCTTTGATCAGCTCGCTTCGAACTTTGAAACGGTGCAGGTGTGACGCAAACAAAAAGTACTTTAAACTTTACACTGAGATTTTTTAAAGTGCTTTTAGCAATACGTATGTCTTTATACCGACTGCTCTCAAACGGTGAAGGAAAACATCCTGATGAAATATGCGGTAAAGGTATAGAGTTATTATACCTTACAGTAACTTTATTTACGGTAACGTTACTGCCTCCGTGGTCAAATGGTTAAGAGCATTGGCTCTCGACACGGAGGTCGTGGGTTCGATTCCCAGGGGGGGATACCTAGTGAAATGTCACTTTGTGCGTTTCTCCCCAGTTGGTTAGGACATTGCAGGCTGAACTACCTGATTGTCTGAAAAGAGAAATGATTCCGTGCTTCGGATGGCATGTTAAGCCGTTGGTCCCGGATACTATCTCTGGTGGTAGTAGTCGTTACATAAAAACCACGTCAGAGGCCGTAAGGCGGTCTGAAAAAACTCTGACACCAGGGCTCTGCCCACACAATAAGAAGAAGAAGTAACTTTATGGGTAAAGGTACGCAGAAGAACAAATTCTTATAAGTATGTGAAGTCTGCCAATCCGCTTTTGACACGCATTGTGAAGTGAAGTGGACTGATAATTTTATTTTTATTAATTGTGTTGTTAAATAGAGTTTATTTGTTATTTTCATTTAAACTGTCAAAATTTGTGTGAAATATTATACATATAAATTCTACGGTTACCTACCTATTGTAACAATTCTATTAATATTTGTTTTTTAGTGTTGAATGTAACTTCAGTAATAATTTCTGTTTGGTTGATTTCTTCTCTATATTGTTATGCCCTTACAGGGTGCTCAAATAAAAAAAAAATAACGCTCACAGGCACATACGTATTGTAACGATCCCATGTAAGCTCTAACAGACTTGTTGTTGTGGAAACCATACAACAACGGCACAAACATATAACATTCATGACCGAACCGGGATTCGAACCCAGGACCCTGGTTTGGCAGCCCGGCGTATTGTATAATTACTAAGATCTATGTATGATTTCCACTACAACTATACAATGTGTTGCTGTGACCTACAGTGTCCATAATTGATCTCATAGTTTATAAGTTAACACCTTATTGTACATTATGGAATGCAATAAATGTATTGAGTATTGAGTATTGAAATATATCTATTTATTTGTTATCTACTTAAATAAGAATTATATGTTTATCTATTTATGTTAGGTATTTATATCATTGTTTTTCTTTTTAATTTTTCTTTGTAACACCGACCCGTATTCTTAGTTGATATTTCCTCTACACCAAGGTTGTCTGGAAGAAATCGCTTTTTAGCGATAAGACCGCCTTATTTGTACCATAATTATTTTTGTGACCTGCTCTGTACTGTATTTATGTGTTTGGTGTAAATAAAGTATATTTCATTCATTCATTTCATTCAAATATTTGAACGAGAACGAGACGGACCGCGCTCGCCTACTCGCTGTCTCTGAGAAAGAGTCAGGCTACTGGTTGCAGGCACTACCCTCCCCAAATCTGGGCACCCTACTGAGCAACTCATACCTGTCAGTTTTAGTTGGTCTCCGTCTGGGCGTTCGGACATGTAGAGTTCACCGCTGCCAATGCGGTGAGGCCGTCAACGAACTCGGCCACCACGGACTCTCCTGCTCCCGGAGCGCTGGCCGCTGGTCACGCCACGCAACATTGAACGACGTTATCCGTCGGGCCCTTGTTACTGCCAATGTACCCGCCATCTTAGAACCTAGAGGTCTAATACGGAGCCATGGGAAGAGGCCCGACGGAATAACGCTCGTTCCATAGAAATTGGGGAGGTCGCTTTTTTGTTTTTATTTTAGGTTAATGGTTATTGATGTAGTGCTTTAATATGTGTATAATAAATTGAATATTTGAATTTGAATTTGATTTATGCCCATAACCATAAGTCCCCCTTGAAAGTAAACCTGTGCCCTGCAGCCCAATACGTCCCAACGTATTCTGTGAAGACTAAAATGTTTTGTTATTTAATGGCAGTTATGGCAGTTTTGCCTTGTGTTCTATCGCATTCCACTCTCAGAATGCTGACGTTCAAAATTGTGAATTGTAAACTGTGAGAGTTAATATAATTAAACCGCAAACCAGGAGCTGGTCAGTAGAATCACGGTTTACATTTAGTGCTAACAATTTCCAGCGGTTTTCCTACCTCCTACCTTTTCAAAATACAAATGCATACTGTAATTCAAATGTCCATAATAAATACAATCCGAAATCCTCTATCTTTACTGTGACACGGATCGAATGCTATAGCGAATCACTGTCACAATATTCTAACGTGCACTAATCATGTAAATATGACAGAGACTGTTATAGTAGCTCCAAATTTTTCATACATGGGTCCGCCACATACATAAAGAATTCCAATCCGGAGTTCCGAATCAGGATTACGATTTTGTATCGATTTTCCTCCTCCATAATTCCCTTCGGAATTGCGGAGGTATCAAATCCTACACAAAATTATAATCCTGATTCGGAATTTCGTATGTGGCAAGTCTTAGGTCCGCCACATACATACGGAATTCTTAATCAGGATTACGATTTCGTATGGATTTTCCTCCTCCATAATTGCGTTCGGAATTGCGGAGGTATTGAATCCTTTACAAAATTACAATCCTGATTCGAAATTCCGGATCGGAATTCCTTATATGTGTGGCAAGTCTTAGTGTCTACGAACGTGTAAAATTTTATGAATCCCTAATCGTTTGACATCGTCACGCACCACGGCACAATTGTTTTGACATTTTAATGTGCCATTTTGTACAAAGACAGTGCCTGTTTAATGCCAAACGCTTTTGTTTCAAGCGCCTGACAATTTATGTTCGCCGAATGACAATTTATTGTGTCAGTTTTTCCCTATCCACCTTGAATAAGTGTTGGAAAACAAAGGAAGAGTTTTTTAGTTTTTATTAACGTTGCCAATGCCATGCTGTGCGGACATAAATGTCAACGTAAAAACTAAACAGTGCTGCGTTTTGCCTAGTTCAATGGTTCTTGACATGAAGCAATTATCAAGGAAATTGTACTTTTAAAGAATTGAGAAAAACGATGCTGCTAACAAAAAATACGTTCTTTTTCCCACTTTACGATGAAGTTGAATGTGTGAGTAAAACACGAACTCATTATGAGAATTTGCTATCAGTAGATGGGAGGAAGAACTCTCGATAACAGAGTATTTTACCCTTAACTACTGGTCCTTGCAAAAATAAAACTTATTGATACCGACACATTGTTTATTTTACATTGAAGTTGCAAAGTAAGTTAAGCTGTTTCGAAAGCATACATTTCACTTTTGTAGGTTACAATATTTGTCGTTTAATATTGAACTTTTGGAGTAAACGAGCAACATTGGACGGTATCTCTGCTCAAATCTATGTCGGTCCCATTCTGTTCTGCCATATTTCGATGTTTTCGTACATTTTTGACAGTTCTCTGTTGCCATTACTTCAGAATAACAAGTTTATATCCGATTCTCAACATTACTTTCTGGTTTACTTTGAGCATTAGTTAAAATCAAAAGTGTTCGAATTAAGAATGTGTGACATTCAAAAATAGCACTCCATCCAGGTTGCATTGTCTAACATTCCTCGTAATTATAGTACCTACTCAGTGATTCCTCTAAAGTAATCTAGACTCGACATTTACCTACTCTTTTCATGTCATTCTAGATGATTCTACTTCAAATATTGTATTTCTCAAAGATATTTTCACCTACTAATAGGTACAGCGCAGCTTGGTTTTGTCTAGTGCACAGCACATTATAAGCTAGTGCTTTGCATTACAGAAAACTTATTCGTCAGTCGATTTTTATATAAGGTCTAACAAAATTAGGTGAAACTATTTTAAGGGGATGGTCAGACCATCAAACTGAACAACTTTCTGTATGGGACCAATATTGAAATCGCGAAAAAAAAATCTGCTGTCCCATACATTTAGGTCGAGTAGGTTTGTATGGAACAGCTGATTTTTTTTCCCGATTTCGATATTGGTCCCATAGACAAAGTTGTTCAGTTTGATGGTCTGATCATCCCCTTAAAATAGTTTCACCTAATTTTGTTAGACCTTATATAAAACTTTTAGTTCATTATTTATTTATATTATTTTAACACTTTATTGCAGGGACCGAAACCGGTATCGATAATACCGGTACTTTTTGGTTATAAGCATTATTTTTTTGTACAGGTATTTTTAGAGGTAACCTTAATATCATTCTACTAATGGTCAGCGTACACAGAGATATATTTAAATAAAAAATTGTTTCTTCATAAATATAGTAAGTATTAAATTTTTCAGTAAGTACCTCGTTAGTCGTTACTAAATACAAATTAAATCAATTATAATAACAAACTTAAACTCAAAGGTGAACATAAATTTCAACCATTCTATACTTTTGGGTTCAATAAAATGTAAATAATCATCTCTTTTATTATCTCGACCTGTCCAATACTGTAGCTACACTGAAAAGAGTGCGCGCGTCCCTCCTTGGGTGCTCCAAAATTTGCGTCACCCGCTACAACAACGACGTTGTTCAATCAATTTTGTACTTTTGATTAGTAGAAATTAAAGTGCTTTTTTCAGTGTTATTAAAAAACGCGCGCGCTTTTTGCCGCTCCTTCTACACTGACCCTTACCCGCACTCACTCGCTTTCTATTGAAGGTCATATTTAGGTTACCGGTAATAAAATCGGTTGTTACCTGGATAAAGGTAACATTTAAGAAAGGTAACCGAAAATTTTCGGTTCCTGCTTTATTGTACACACGGAAATATACATGAAAACAACATAATAGACAATTACAAAGGGCGAGAGAGCATAGAAAGTGAGGCAGGCATAGTGTGCACATTTAACTAATAGAACAGTAGGTATTTAAGACTAATAAATATATATTATATAAAGATACAGGTATATGCATACTTACATACATACATACAAATAATGATAAATAAATAAATATACTAGTTTATTGAAGAGACAGATCTTTGACTTGTTTTGTAAATGAAGCAATTGTTTGACAGTCTCTTATATTAGATGGGAGAGAGTTCCACAGCCGGACTGCATGGACAGTGAAGGAATAGGAATAGAAGTCAGTAGAGTGGGTTGGGATATTAAGGAGGGTACGGACATGGGATCTACAGGGTTTGTCAGAAGGACGGGAGAAGGAGAAGCGTTCGCGGAGGTAACTAGGAGCAGAAGGATTGTGGAGGGTGTTGTACAGGAGAGAAACGATATCAGAGTTCCTGCGATCGCGAATAGGAAGCCATTTTAACTGCTTCCTGTATTCGGATACGTGATCATATTTACGCAAACCAAAAATGAACCGAATACACAAATTTTTGGTATTAGAAATGAAAATGAAATCAATCTACTAAAACCTCTAACATCTAATTGCACATTTCACTAGATAAACATGCAAACTTTTGACCACAAACTTTAATATGTTACACTATAAATGGTTGCAAACTGAAATAGGTATAATTGGAACATAGTTTACACGACTTACAAGTACGACACGACAGTCGTGGGTTAGCTGGTACTATATCTAAAAATTAACCTAAGACACACTGGCGATTATATAAACGCAACTTATCGGGGAAAATTATCATGCGTTTTTATCAGAGATACAGTCGATATCGACTTCTTCGGAAAAGAATGAGAAATAGAAAAAAAATAAGTTAAGAAGTTAGTTACAACTTCTTAAACTGTAGAAAAGTTTTAAAGATTTCGAACCTGGCATCTGCATTCCTACGGGCCAGAAAAACACAACAACAGCGTCTTCGCTATTGCAATACAAGGTAATTTTCCAGTTTTATTAAAATTCAAATGGAAAGTCTTCGACGATAAAATTGTCTTTTAACGTAAGTAAAACCATATCAAAATATTTCAACAGACCGAAATAGAAAATAATATAGTTCATAGTTCTTCATACTATTCAGCTATACTTCGTGGCAATGGTTTTTGAACGAATGAGGCCATCAAAAAATGTTTAGTTCATCTTGTAGTGAAGGACCTTTTTAAGCATGCATTTGTAGCAAGGCTAACTTTAAACAATATGAAGGATTCAGGTTGCGGATGGAATGAAAGAAAGAAAGAAATATTGTTTATTTTGATCTCCGACACACAATACAGTCTTGGAATGGGTATGGGACTATAATACACACGACTAAATAATCGCAAGACATTCGCAAGTCCATCCAAACCCTTATAAGTACTAAGAGCAATATGTGGTATAATTAGATCGGGGATCGAACGTGTAATGAGCCCGCTCGGACGTTAATTGCGCCTACGCCGATGTAAATATATCTAAGCGAAGTGCATTGACCGCATTTGTGTACGCTGGTATCGCTTTGGTCAATTCACACATGGCTTTTATCAGTTTGCAGATAAGTCTGTATGAAAACCCTTGACCTACTAAAAGTGAGTTTGTATGGTACAACGAACGTTTAAAAAAGCCCGACTGCCAAACGTAGAACTGGCCAACTGGACTTGGAATAGAATCCCGTTTCGGTCACGAATGTAAAATTTTGATCTTTTTTTCTAGTCCCTCAAAACTTTCAGTTTAATGTTCTGAGCTTTCTTCTAAAAACTGTTAGCAAATTAAAAAGAACCCATAGGTAGAGTTTAAAATACTGCGCATCTGAAACTGCGGTGGCGGCCGCTGCCATTTTTATGGGAATTGCTGTAGATATCAGTTTCGCAAAATAATGGTCTCAGTTTGAATTCAGAACAATAAAATGTGCATTAGTGTTTGATTTTAATAATGTTCTGAAAGTATTAATAGATAAATAAAAGTCAAAAACATGAAAAACCCCTCTGCAAACAGAGTAAATACTTTACGAGATTTATTACCTACATACAGGGCTAAACAAAAAGAAAAATATGGCCAGATGCCACCAAATTAATAATGCCACGTAAAAAAACAGTCTGGGATCTCACCCAACGGCCATGGACTGCTTAATGAGACAGTCAAAACAATTATTCAACTAACAAAAGGCTTACAATGATGTATTGTGTTTTTACCTACGTCACCTGCCCACGGACACAATTTTACACTGATTACAGTAATTACACTCTTAATTTTTCGTACCAAACGTGAAAGAATCAGTCCTCAACTTGGGACCACACGCAAAAAAAGTTCCGCTGATTGTTTCCTTTTGAAACATGCATTGAATTGAAAATGTTTAATTACGTAATTTGGGTGGTAGTTAATATAAATATGTTTGAATGGATGTCATTATAAGGGACAATTAAAAATGTATAATTCCTTTTCGTTTCAAAGCAATTTCGTAATTAACATGTCACAAAGTTTAATTTTTTTTTTAAACTTGAAAGAAATTATATTTAAAAATCCTTCTTTTTTTCAATCGCAAGGTTACCATCGTTATTTCTACCTTCAGCACTCAAAGCTTTCGGTACAGAACTGTAATATCATATAAAACCATTTCCTAACTAGCTTCTACTACTAAACATTTGTATATTACACGCATAGAGCAGCTACAAAGTATTAAACTTAATACATACCCCTCTCATAATATGCCAATAACAATAACTGTACTACAAGAAATAGACTTCGATCAGGCAATCACGCAATTGTAGTAAAAAGCTTAATAGCAGACTACAGCTCCACTAACAAAGCTGTCATTAAAATAAATCACCCTGTATCGTATCAACAATCTTTTGATTGACGATTTTCCGATTACAGCAGTGCATAAATATTCCATTTGTTTTGCATACAAGGGGATCGAAACACGTATTGGGTCTGAGCCTTTACATCCCTGCACAAATTTGTGCAACCTGTATATTTTAGATAACCACAGACCAAGGAAACTTCCTTTAAATTTCCTTACGAATAACACAGTTTGTAACAAGAAAGGTGAACTCGTTGTTAGTCTGTGGCTTAAGAGGTATATTAGAGTTTGTGGTGTGTACGCTCATAAATAGCTTTATGCATTGAAGCCATTCAGTTGTATTGATTTATGGGCCATCTTTGAGTGGGCGGTGATATGTGTGCGTTCGGTTATTTTCCTGAGAGCATGTTAGCTCTAATTTATTAAGTGTGCCACCCAGGAACGTTTTTATATCAAAATCTTTTCCTATAAATCTAAAGGATTTTCCTTTTATATGGTCACCGCGTTTCTTTGCCATTCTAATGCTCTTTTAAGCTGTTACTTTCATCAAAGCTTTTAGGTACGGAAACAAGTAATATACTAAAAAGAATGTGTAGCAGCGCTAACATAAACATACAGATTATTAAAATATTCTTTATTAAGTATTATTTTATTAAAAATTATTTTTCTACTCTAGACCTTCTTTTGACCAACTAAATTTTAAGGAAGTATTCAGATAATGAAATTTCAGCATTCCATAACGAAAATGGGTCAAAAAAATATTTTTGGACCTCCCATGGAATATAGAAAATCGATCGGGTGATCCGCACATTTGATTGTGTCCCTGATAAATATTTCAAACTACAAACTCACAAAAAAAAATTTTTTTATTTTATTTTTATATTGTGAAACGTTATGAAAATATCTTTTGAACGAGTTATACAGAGTAATAAAAATTTTGTTTAGTAAAAAATTTTGCCACACGGGTATGGAAAAATTTCTTGAGTACCTGCTACTTATTTTAATTAATTATTTCTTCCCAATTACGTTACATATTTACGAAAACATTTTATTGTTTTCATGTTTAGAGAATTTGGTTCCGACAAAACACAACTGTGCATACCGTTGAGAGAACATGGAGTCTACCATATCAATTCATATCGTATCAAATATGCGAAAATTTTACATGACAATTCGAGCAGTGTGCGATTCTTTCCTCCGTGGGACTAAAATGTAGAAAATGAATCAATTGGTAGAGGGTAGAGGTACGTAGGTTAGGTAATATTTTCAAGCTTGGCTTAATGATCACTTAGTGATGTAGGTATGACATACTGGGATTTCACCTTTATTTGTGGAAGGAGGCCTGGACCGCAGTAGACCAATGTTTCTGATGATGTTTACGATATCCTTGTATATGATACTGTTTACACAATATTATCTTTTACATTACCTATATCTCAGGATTTCATTCATGAATAAATGCAGGCACAGGCACTGCTCAAATCGTTATTGTACACAATTAATTATTTAATTAAATAGAATGTAATGTATGTACATCTGTATTGTATACATAACCTTAGATTTATATTCTCTCTTCTTTACGTGTCGGTAATTCAGTATGAGTTAATACATTGCACGACAATCGCTCATGCTGAAGTCCGATTTTTTATCTCATACGTTGAACTCAGCAGTTGAAACTTTTTTGGAGATACGCATCTTTCTACTGTTGATTTGACTTTCAAAAATTGCACTCCTGGAGTATGATTTTTGAAAGTCAAATCAGCAGTAGAAAGATGCATATTTCCATCGTAATTTTGCCATTTTTAACTGCTAAGCTCAGCGAATAAGATTCAAAAATCGCACTCTGTTGTGGAAAGTTTAGTCAGTCAGGAATGTTCGAGGCTGACTGCCCAGGGTTCGCCGGACGAACTCAAGTTTCGTCACTCGAGGATGCAGAATTGTAATAGTTATTAAGTCTTATGTTCATCTTCTATTCTCCACAGCAATAACACGTACCGATGCGGTGATAGCTTCAAATAAAGATTTGACATTGAAAAAGTAGTCTTCAAGTTTTGCTTGACTTGACTTTGTCAATGAGTTCTAGCAAAACAATCGGTAAATCATTGAATTGTACACTATAGAATTTATTCCAAGGCAATTGTTGGCTTTTGTTTAAAATAACCATGGCAGCAGCCAGCAAGGACACGTGGCATACAATGAATCCTACACACATTATGGTGTTGTACTTGCGTAATATTATCATTTAAATGTGACGTAATGTTGTTGTTTTTAAAGCCCTTTGCACACGCGTGTGGTACTCTATTCATAGTTCAGCCTATTGTGTAAGATTCCGATGATGTATCGATATAAGATCGATATGTATTTATGACTGTACTAGGCAATTGTTAAATAATATTGTGTTTCTTCGATCATCATATCCATTGTCTGAAATCACAGTCTGAAATAATTAATGTAATCTAGGAAGAAAACGGTAAGTCTCTAGCACGTGTTTCGGCTTTAAAATGAAACATAAAACGTTTTGCGTTTAATCATTTGCTCATTTCTTTGTCTTTGCCGTGGCTATTATTTAAATGACATTAAGAAGCTAATTTTCTTTTTATCCACTAAACTACACTACTACATTCTATACACAAGAACTTCGCATCAGTGCTGTTTTCTGACCGAATGCATTTGAAAGGACTGGAATGTCAGCGCGGCAATATATGACATCCGAGCATAACTTGATGCATACAAAGGTGACATAGAGACGTGTAATTTTTTGTTTATCGTGGATCTATATAGAGGCAATATTTTACCGGTGTGAAGATAGCAGCCAAAACTTAGCAGCCAAGTTACACGACCAAATTTAAATGTTATTAAATTAAGTGCGCTTAACTACTACTGCATGCACTGAATCACTATCCCCTGTATTGTTTAGTCCTTATACTACCCGTTTTTATTATCGAAATAATCGAATTCGATTTTATAACTACCTTTTTCATCGACCAAAGTTAACAGCTAAATTATCCGAAGTCGCCGCCGTAAAATTTTTTTTTCTTCTACTAGATATGATTTTGCCACAATGAGATCTACACTAGTTTATTGTCTAGTCTTTATACTACCTGAATAAATTGTCGCTATCTTCGAATTCGACTTTATAACGATCTTTTATAACGACCAAAAGTTAGCTGCCATTTTCATTAGATTCCATTCTCGTAAGATTCATTTTTCTGCAACTAGATCTGATTTAGCCATGCTCAGACCTGCACTAGTTTGTTGTCTTCACACCGGTCAATATTTTCGTGTTTTATTTGCTCATCCAAATGGATATATTTTATTTGGGGCGATTACAATATTACTACTGCTACCAACTACTTTCAAGCGTGCAATTACTCCAACCTTTATCTTTAAACATACTTAAGTTTCTGCTTGGAAACTTTTGCTCTGGAAAATACAGTAAAAAAAAAATTACCATTTCGTCTCCTGGTAATTGCTTCGTTTAGGCACTAGGATGATGGTATATTATTAAAGAACTCTTTATTTGATACGTTATTTTATTAAAATTAGTAAGTCTACAAAATGATAGCCCATGATAGTCAGTTCCCTAGTATACATTTTCCGTTGGCTTGCATTGGCCCACAATGGGGCATCCGTTCGGATATAAGTAGTACCTACACACAAATGTAGCCCAACAAATGCTAATAATAAAATTATTAGGATTATATCAAAGTTTCTGAACACCTTAGAACTAGAACTTTTACAAGCTCATAGTTTTAAATATTGATAAATTTTTTTGCTGTAACATTGTGCCAACGGAACCACATTTTGTATCTAGTCTGTAGGCTCTCTTATGTCCCGTATAGCATCGCTCATAGTTTCAAATGTTCCATTTTTTTTTTTGGCGTATCATTTTGCCAACGGAACCACACTTTGTCTACAGTCTATAGGCTCTCTAATGTGCCGTATAGCATCCGGTACTTCGGTAGCCCCGACCGAGTTATTTATTCTGTGTGAAATGTCGGTTAGCTGGTCGGTCTGTTCATTTCTATGCAAATGCAGACTATGGAAGCTTCGTTATGGGCTCGTAGTTTAGGGCCGTGGCTCACTAGCGTAGGCATACCTACTATTATATTATGTGGATCCAGCATTGGTTTAAACTAAGCGTATTTCCTTTTCTTTTTTAAATTTACGACCTTTAAAAGTCAACAGACGGCATGTTGCGTTCTGCTTCATAGAGTAGTGTGTCAGATCATATCAAGACTGTGTCAACCTTTTTGTAAAGGCCAAGAGATTGAGCCCATACAGCCATGTTAGACGAAAACAGTTTCAAATTTTTGATTAAAAAATTATTCGTAAATGATGAAATATTTCTAATCTATCTACCATAAGCTACGTTGACATCTTTTCTTTTTTTCTTTATTATTTTAAAGGATTACATATCCTAAAAAGCCACATGAAGAAATTATTCATGCATATAGTACTAAACCTACTATAATAGCATAGCATATGCTCACGACTATATTCCCCGAGGGGGTAGTCAGAGATATTCCGAAACTTCAGAACATCCACGTTTCACTAGTAGTACCGAAACTATGTCCAGTGTGACGGGGAGTGAGCCCGTCGCCACTACTATAATACCTACTAATAATAAGGCAAAATTTTAAAGACTTCATTCATTTACAGTTCGGAACATTTATGTTCCGGTAGCCAAGATTATGAACTTAAATGTAGGAACCTACGTAAACATTTATTGATATGAACATAGATAGACCAAGGATGAAACAAATTTACTTCGTTTTAATCTCAACACTGCAGAAATAGTGCAGCATAAATAAAAGTACTTACTTCGTAGAAATAGGTACTTTAAGAGAAAACTTGCTAGCTTGAGAATTAATAATTCGTAGTTCTATCTACGTAATATCCGTCGAGACGTATTAACCTTCGTTGGAATGGAACAAGGGAAAGGAGACTTCCGTACTGCAACTTGCAACTAGGTCATTCATACTCAAGTAGCCTCCCTCAACTATCAGTTATTGTTACCTACATTATACAGGATCCAAACTGAACATATTTCTCTGCGGGACCAACATCGAAATTGCTTAAAAAAATATGCTGTTAGTGCCATAGTTCAGTTTGACGGTCTGAGCATCTCCTAAAGAAACGGTCAGCATAATTATTAAGAAGCACCCTATAGTCATAGTGTTATAAAAACGATCAGTGGTGAAACTCAACAGTCGCGGCGCGGGCCTATGCTCGTGCGGTGTGCGGGGTACAGGCGTACCCTAATTTTGTTTGGTTTCGGGGTACGCGCGCAGAAAGACAGGACGGGACGCGCTCCACAAGCAATACCGAATGTGTTAAAAGTTCTGGTTCGCACGCAGTCCAATCATGATTCAGTTGCGATTTACTTAGCGCGATTGGTCTCCTGTTCATTTATTACGTAAGACGATTTGGGGGGAGAGGCAAGATGAGCAAGTCTTTTTTTTTCTTACATGGAGTTGGAAGGGGGGGCTAGATTGTTATTATTATTAACGTAAGTTACTTTTTTATATTAATTTTTTTTCTTTAGCTACCTACTTTTTCTTTGCAATTTTGGTAGATACTGATCTTACGTAAGATTTACGGGGGAGGGGGGGGGGGGGTCATCTAAGTCTCTTACGTAGGGAGAAGTTATCTTCCACGGGTAGACAGTGCTTTAAGTTATCTTACAATAAATGAACAGCCCCCTGTTACTATCGCTGAGCTGCACCACTATTAGTTTTTATTACACTATGCTATAGTACTTCTTCTTTGTTTCCGTTTCTCATCAGTTGCCGACACAGGCTTATCCTTGTCTGTTTGTCGGTGAAGATTTTTTATATCTTTGGCTTTGGCTTGAACAGATCTTTCCCATGACTATTTCCATTTGCTGCAATCATCTGCGACTTCGTCTATGCGGAATTTTTATGCCTATCGGTCATATTGTCATATAAGATGCATGCTATGTTCCTGCCAAATTTTATCAAGACCGTTTCAGCGGTTTACCTGTGAAAAGATAAAGAAACTTACAGATACCATTTCGCATTTAAAATATTAATGTGGAATGCAGATATAATATTTATAGGAGTGGACGTTTATAGTACATAATGCCTATAGTCGGGGAAATCTACGGATTTTTGTATGGAGTAGATTGCATTAATTGGAGTTTAGGTTATAGTTTGAAATATTAGTAGATACATATCTGAAAAACATAAATTCTCAATAATCCCCGATTTTTTATTGCGTATTATGGAATAATTAAGACATTTACAAAACATTAAATTTAGGTATGTACAAAAAATGGAAAATGGTGATTTTGAACAGGATTATCATCATCATCAGCCTATCATCGTCTACTGCTGAACATAGGCCTCTCCCAAGGCGCGCCACAAAACTCTGTCCTCGGCCTTCCTCATCCAGTCGCTCCCCGCTACCTTTTTTAGGTCGTCTGTCCAGCGGGCAGCAGGACGTCCCACACTACGTCTACCAGGATTTGAACAGGATGGCTTCATTCAATAGCTTTTACTTATAACATATTATTGTTATAAGTAAAAGCTATTGAATAGTCCCCGGTTAATATCGTAAATTTGAGTAGATATTTAATATTTTGTAAGTATTCAAAAATTATAACCTCAAAACTTAATTGTTTACTGTATGTTTGTATACAATAAATTTGTATGGGGTTATTTAACTGTCTCTTTTGCTAGTATGCTGAAAGAAATATCTTTAGGTACAGTTATATCGATTTTAAGGTATTTCTCAGGTTCCCCAGCCTATATAACCACCAAATCTCGACAAAAGTTTTATAAACTAACGAGCGTTAACCCGCGACTTCGTCCGCACAAATTATATACCAGATTTTAAGTCAGATCATTAGCTATCAAACAAAAAAAGTTTCATCAAAATCGGTTCAGTAGTTTTTGCGTGATACTCGTTCAAACAAACAAACAAACAAACAAATAAACACACAAACAAACACACAAACAAACAGACAGACAAAAAATCCAAAAATTGGTGAAATGGAATCAGGGACACCTAAAAACCATATCGTAACTTTTTTTTTTTAATATCTTCAATGTACAGACAAACTTCCGGTTACAGTTTTATAATAGTATAGATAGATAGATAGATTGTAATATTAATTCAAACACAATTTACTAAACCGTATTTAATGCAATCTCAAACCGTATTTTTCCAAGACAACTATTGAATCGACGACGGTGACATCGCAAAAGCTGGAAAGACTCTATAATACAGGTACTTTGACTCATACTTATATAGGGACTAGGGACTAGTTACGCGTGTAATTCTACTAACAAACATTTCTGCCACTTTTTGCGGGGGGCGAGGTAACATGAAATCCGCAACTTTCGATTTTATTCCCATAACTTTAGATTCTAATTTTGAACGTTAAAAATCATGAGAAGTAGTCTCGTGTGAACGTTCTAAGTTTGAAATTATAAGGTATAAAATTAAATGTAAATGCACATGATTAATTTATCATATACCGTGGGAGAGGGGAAATGCTACCACAAGGCTAGTCCTTACAATAAATAGTCAAAGTACTGGTAGTAAAATTAAATACCTGCATATTAAACAGGTTGCTTCAAACCATCAAAGTTCACAACTTTCACTATTGAGCCAACATCGAAATCGCAAAAAAAAAACATTTTCCCTTACTAAACTAGGTCCCTTACAATAACTAGATAGTAGGTACGGATAGTAGAACTCGACCCTAATGTGCTGGGATAGCAGATTTTTTTTCGCTATTTCTATTATGGCTTTTTAGTAAAAGTTGTCTAATTTGATGGTCTGAAGCACCCCGTGCAATATGTAACGAATTGAAATTTACACCCTGTATAAAAAGATTTTACGTATTTATTACCTTTATTTGGTACAATCATAGAGATCTAGAGAGATGCCAACCAACGCGCTGAGTACGAAACCTAGTGTCGCATTACCACCAGTACCACGCGATAGAAAGTATTTTGTTAGCTTGAATGTGCTCATTATCCATTGCGGTATCAGAATTCAAAGTTCGAATAATCTTTAGTACTACGCAAGCATTGTAAACTATTTACACATAATATCTCGACTGGCTTTCAGCCTCATAATATATTCAATCATTACTGTCGCGAGCAATGTGTTCCGTTTTTGCACATATTACTGCGACAGCAGCAATAGTTCATTGGAAAACGGACCTAAGCTTACAAAGTGTGGGTGTGGGCAAGTCCGTGGCTTGTACAGATTTGGGCATTGATTAGAAAGCTGTTGCACTAGAGATGTAAGTGCTGCTATTATATGATTATAGGAAGCGTGACGTGTATGGTAGGTAACACAAACGTTTATGTTGAATTGTTATACCGTGGATGCTTAGTGGTTATACGTGGTGAAAATTTAAACTAAAAGTCTACCCATCAAACTATACAACTTTTCCTATGGAAGCATACCGATCGGAGCAAAAAAAAATCAGATGTATGCAACAGCAGATTTTTTTTTTTTTGCTCTGGTCTGTTTGCTCCCATAGTAAAAGTTGTTCAGTTTGATGGGTAGACTCTTAGTTTAAAAGGATGCTAATGATATAAATTTCACCCTATAGTAGAGGGCTTTTCCCGTGAAAGGGTTGACTAGTTGGAACTCAACTTGAATCAGACCCGTACCAATGCATTTTAACAAGTTCCGGTACAGTGACCGGCTATAGCAGTGATAACAATAAAAGTTCTATTGTGTCTCGTTCACTGCCCCGGAACGTGTTAAGGAACTTATGTACTTTACCTACAGCGTAGGGCAGCGTTCAGGAAGCTACGTAATATCTTCACGTCCCAACCCAAATACCGCAGTGTCTCAAGACGAAAGTCTTTGACCAGTGTGTATTCCCAGTGATGAGATGACTGATGGCAAACGGAACGGAGACGTGGACAATCACTCATGGCCTCATAAAAAGGCTGAAAGTCACCCAAAGGGCAATAGAAAGGGCAATGCTCGGAGTTTTCCTGCGAGATCGAAATTATTATTAAAAACGACCCAGTTTTTTTTTAAATATATATTAACCAAAACTCACTGAGTCTCAAAAGTCCAAACTGAAGGTTTCCAAAGGGCAATGGAGCGCAGTATACTAGGTGTTAAAGGAATGGATCGTATTAGGAACTGATAGCCGATATTGGGAACAACACGCCAGATTAAAGTAGGATTGGGCCAGCCATGTCTAATGAATGCACCAGGAGAGTTGGGCTAGAAATGTCACGCCCTGGATCTCAGAAAACGGTCGTTGGCGTCCAGGTCGACCTAGGAAGAGGTGGTGGGACAATCTGGATGATTTCGTTGATAAGTGTCCAGAGCAGGCACAGGACAGATATGGTGGAGAATTAAAACAGAGGCCTTTGCCCAGGGGTGGGATGATGTAGGCTAAAAACAAAAGAATATGAACCAAAACTGACACCAGAATAAATTAATTTCGCCTTAATACCTACCTAAGACTTCATTAAAACATTCATGGCCTGAAGATATTTACGATCGTAACAAACAGTTTTTTTTGCAATAGCTGAAGTACAGACATTAGGTAGGTACTAGGTACGATGACCTTTGCCAGCATGATGCGAATAAAGAAAACGAAAATACACAACCTGCCAGGAAAATTATTGCTAACCCGGTTTCTCAGTTTGGGGTCATTCATTTATTACGCAGGTAGTATAAGTAGGTACTTAAAAATATATGTTGTACTTTATCACTCGTCTATTAAATTGTATGATTCATAAGAATATATATCCTACCAGAAAAACAGGTTTATTAAGGTCTCGGCGACCTGTACCTACACTCATAATTATATGCGCAGCGAGGTTTCTACCAAACCATAGTGTAATAAAAACTACTAGTCGTGAAGCTCAGCGGTCGTGGTCAGTCTATGATCGAGCGGTGTGCGGAGAACGAGTACCGGCGCATTGAGTACCGTGCGGAGGCAAGTCGGTACCGGTACGCGCTCTCCCCGGCCGAGCTCCAGCACACACTTCCCCATATTGCCACACGTGTGTACTGTGTGCCGACCGTCCGCAAGCTTGTATGAAGTTGTTTTTCTGGTAGGATATCTATTCGATGGCAGTGTCGGGTTTCGAATAGCTTAGCAGAGCTCCTACCTTGACTAGTATCGTAGGAAGCTGGTGATAAATATATGTAATAAATAAAAGTCACCTTTATGGGAAACATTAATAAATTTTGAGAAAAAAGAGCAAATGAAATAAATTGTAGTACCTAGTAGACCTAATATTTATGCAGTCAACGCCTCTGAATACAGCCACAAAATATACAGGTATACGTGTGTAAGGAAAAATATCATTAACCTTTAAACCATGTGGTTTACTACCTATAGAACTAAACAACTTTTACAATGGGAGCAAATCTGTCAGAACAAAAAAAAAACTGCTGTTTCATACAAGTCGAGTAGACATTGCAGTTCAGTATATCCATAAACTGCAATGCCTCGTTGATTCAAATGTATGCTTTATTTTTTGCGTTTACAAGGTTTGTTCCAATAGTAAAATTTGTTCAGTTTGATGGGTAGGATCTTAGTTTAAAAGGATGCCAATGGTTTAAATTTTCCTGCATTTTTAATTTCACAATAGATTCTATGTTGTGGATCAATAGTAGATTACACACCGAAGGCAGGAAAGTAAGAAAGGTCTTATTTACTGCCCGAGGTTAGTATGCTATTTTTCTCCTCGACGGAGGCAGAAAGCGGCAATTTTATTTACCGCAGCGGGACGAAAGTTGATGCTTTCCGCCCGGAGGGGTGAAAAATAAATTAATACTAAGTATATTACTTTGTTTCGATCCATAACCGATCACGTTTATAACCATTTGAACTAAGTCAATAACTTGTAAACTTATAGTTTAAAGCTAAACTGGAGCAGAGAACTACTACGTCACTAAGTTAGACAAAGTGAATGTTATGCTATCCATGCATCATTTCTCTATCATAATTATTATTAATGGTTTCAGGCTGTGACATCCTGGCTTGGGCTTTTCAGAGATAATGGGAGGGGATGCCGAAGTCAAAAAGCTACTCACATTTTTACACACCTACATACAGCCTTAGCCCTACAGTGGGGAAAGGAACAGGTAAATTTTTTTTACAATTTTTTTTTTCAACAATACAGTTACAATAATACAAGGTGTTACGAAAAAAAAAATTTATGTTCCATCATCATATCAGCCGATAGACGTCCACTGCTGGACATAGACCTCCCCCAAAATTAGGACATTTATGCCACAATCGCCATGATACGATGCGTTTGCGATGTTCCATACTAAACTACAGATCTACTCGAGCTAAATGTATGGGACAGAAGATTTTTTTCGCGATTTCGATGTTGGTCTCATAGTGAAAGTTGTTCAGTTTGTTGGTCTAAACCACCTCCTTAAAAGTTTTCAATTTTTATTTTTACTTTTGTAACACCATGTATCTATACTATTATAAAACTGTAACAGGAAGTTTGTCTGTAAATTGAAGATATTAACAAAAAAAAAGTTCCGATATGGTTTTTAGGTGTCCCTGCTTCCATTTCACTTTGGATTTTTTGTCTGTCTGTTTGTTTGTGTGTTTGTTTGTGTGTTTGTTTGTTTGTTTGTTTGTTTGAACGAGTATCACGCAAAAACTACTGAACCGATTTTGATGAAATTTTTTTTGTTTGATAGCTTAAGATCTGACTTAAAATCTGGTATATAATTTGTGCGGACGAAGTCGCGGGTTAACGCTCGTATTGTATAATCTAGATATAGACAGCGATCGAAAACCGCGTACGATTTTCAATAGTTATTCATATAGGTACCTCTCTTTTCTCATAGCACATACATTATACCTACATAATGTGTACCCAGCTTTTCCCCAGATATTATATGGCGCAGGGTGGTCCTAATAAACGCACATACTTATCACATTGGATACTTAACTTACGCATCACACTTTACAAGAAGTCAGTAGTTGTAGAAATGATTCTAGATGCTCTAAGTACAATACGGTCGTGAATTTTCATGTCTGTATTGTCTAGACAAGATAAACAAAATCAATAAAGATAAAAAGGTCAAGCCACTATAAACGTTGACAAGTCCTAAATACACTTTACGCCACATTTCTCATTACACCCGTAATAGCCCAGTCATTTTACGGAGTTTTGTTAGGCGGAGTAGGGAATAATTACTAATTGGACTTTTAAACTGTAACCAGAACCATTAAGTGACAAAAGGACTATCTTAAAGCATATAAAAAAAAAATTAGCTACGCAACATAGAAATCAAAATTATGTGTCCCAGAAGGATTTTAAATTGTTAATATTAATGCCAATGCACTCATTTGACTTAGATTTAACAATATAAATTATTTTTGAGCAATAAAATAGGCAATGAAATTTCAAAAATGAGGTATTTATTAGAAAATACGAATGTATTTTTCAAAACCTTCTAAGTAGACAAAAATATTCACACCGTGTCTGTAGTATGTATAATGGTAAAGTCTTAAATATGTGCAAAAAAAAATTTACCTTCAGGTTTTTTAGAACGAGATAAAAGCTAAATTTTAAAATTGGAACTGTTGCTGACGTGATTTTTTTTTAATTTAGGTCTATAACATACCGAAAAAATTTTGTACTTATTAATTAGTCCCGGCTCAAACCGTAAAATGACTGGGCTATAATTTCGAAGCACCAAAATGCCTTTAATACAGCACAATATACGTCGGTGATACACAAATCGACATCGGTATGACATTATGGGAGAGACGATGGTGGTCATCAATTCCTTTTATAGGCACTTTCTTTTGCCATCAACACTATCTGACGCCGGGAACGTTAAATTTTACGATTTCGACTCATTTGTGGGCTGTGGGCCCGCTGTTAGTCATTTTCGGTAAATTCGATATTTTGATTTTCGACTGGGGCTTATTTTTTGTGTAACCTTTTATACATTTCGTTACAGTGAATGTGAATTTGTTTTATGCGAAACGGTTTACGATATTTTCTTTAAAGATATACCTACCTATCATCATCATCATATCAGCCACTCCGTCCACTGCTGGACATAAGCCTCCCCCAAAATAGGGGGGATTTTCCATAATCGCCTCGCTTGGCAGGCGGGTTGGCGATCGCAGTTGGATCGAATCAATGTGTGTACTCAGAGGATGCTGCTGCCCATCCTTCAGTAGATCCCGTAGTCGCCTTTTACGACACCCACGGGAGGAAATGGGATGGTGCTATTATTCATAGAATAATCGATACCTAGTGCAAATTAAATTATAATCATCTTAAATAAGAGCCTGTGTTAAAGCAGCATTCGCCAGTTGTTTCTTTTTTTTACAAGTGGTGGCAATGGCAACCTACAATCTGGTGCAATTATTATGTCTGTTATGTCAATTTCCTCTACCATCTATTGTACAAAATCTGTCCAATTGCGCATTTGTCCACTGAAATCCGTCCAATTGAAAATCTGTCCATTTACTAGTAACGCTTTTCCCAACATTTTTCCTTCCTTCCATTACTTACCATTACATCGTAACCTCGATTGGAAGTAATGTAATGGTCATACAACCTTGTCTAAAAATCGTTTTCATTATATACATTCATTTCTTTAGTTTATATCAATACCTATGCCACCTTCCTGGATTACATGCACCAAGAAAAACTTCATTACAGCAACTCTCAGCAACTCTTATCAAACAAACTTCCTCCATTATCTTAAATTTGCTACAGAACTAAACAACAATGAAAATATCCAGAGCAAAGATCAAACAAAACTAGGTCGAGGCATGGATTAAGTAAAATTTAAGCACCGCAATGATTTAAGGCGCGGTTAGATGCGTCACACCCTATAAAGTTTTATCTCGAGCGAGCAGAGTGCCTTAGCAGTAATCCTAATTAATTAGTAGACCCGATGTGGTCCCAGACATTACAAACACAGCTGTACAAAATAACGTTTGATAAACAAGCTATTTTAGGTCTTAACGTTAAGAGATAAGTCGCATTGTTATTAGTCTGGCTTAAGTTTTATTAGGCTGTAACTAAAACCGCCCGGTCAGTTTTGTGCTTAGAGTATTTTGTAGTCAACTTTGTACTTTATACCTTTAGTTTGGTGAACCTGAAAGATTTACCTAATTTATTTTTTATATTTCCAGGAACTTTTAGGTATATGTTTGTTTATTACTCAAAACAAGCGTTACTTTATTCTTTAAATATTCGATAAATGTGAATTCGACTTACTTTCTGATTTCGGAGAAATGTCTTATAAAGAAATTGATGACTGTTATTCGCCTTCATTTAAATTGGAATGTATGTAGGTACTAGGATACATTTTTGAAAACCTCGAGTGCTCTTTTCTCATTTCATTCATTCTTACGTAAATGCAGGGTGTTAAGAAAGGTAAAAATAAAAATTTATAATTTTTTAGGGGTTCGTTTAGACCATCAAACTAAACAACTTTCACCATCGAAATCGCGAAAAAAATAATCAGTTGTCCGACACATTTAGCTAAAAAATCGATTTGTAGTTTAGTATGGTAGATCCGATTTTTTTCGCGTTTTCGATATTGGTCCTATAGTGAAAGTTGTTTAGTTTGGTTGTCTAAACTCTAAACCAACTCATTTTTCTCACAGGATCCCATGGTCCAGTGACATTGTGGGTGATGAAATGACTCTAACTAAATAAAACCGTTTCAGAATTACATGTGAAGAGCAGTATAATATACACTATGATTTATATTTTATGAAAACCCTGCCTTTTAAAAGTGAATTTCTTCATGACAGAACTTTAGTATAGTTATAATACTACTGGTAAGACCCGACGGACTACACTAGACTCTATTAGTCCAAGGAAAGAGCGGTGACAAGGAAGAGGCGGCGGTTCGATTCCTGGCCTTTGCCTCTAACGGAAGTTATGTATACGTCATTATCACCAGCTCGACGCTGAAGGAAAACATCGATCGTGAGGCAACCTGCACACTTGAGAATGAAAAAAAAATACCATAAGTTCGGAGGCACCTAGTGTAAAAATATGGGTGAGCTTAGAGCATACACAATTAATAGACCAGCAATGTTCACAGTTGCAGTGAAACATAACGAATCATGCTTACAATAGCCCAGTCAGTAATAGTCCAAGGAATATAGGTCTACTCTCTACCAAGAGCTCTAGTCCGTCCGGCAAAGATCGAAAACAAACTTTGTTTTACGACATTAACTTCTCAGTTCGACTCGTACTTTGCCAGTTTTTTCCTTCAATGAACTTAAAATAAGTCGACACGCTAACGTGTCTCAAAGTCTAATCTAAGACTAAGCACTATTTATTACAACGCTTACAAACACAAACAAGGTTAATCATAACCGTAAGTTAACTAAAAGTGACCGACCGTGAAAGCATCGCGTTTGCCCCGGCCGTAAACCACGATGCTTAGCGATTTATAGTTTGTTGCCTTAGTACTTACATAGTTAGGCCCAATTCACACCAAGATCACAGAATAATCGTATGTTATATGCAAGCCAGCAATACTTCGTCCCAGTGGGATCTTTTGTGTTAGCCCCAATACTTTTTAATTAATTGAATCAGGCGTTACTTTGCGGAAAGCCATGACTAATATGTAGATGACACAATTGTATCAAGACCTCCGCTTCTAAGTACCTAGTAGACAAAGTTGTATTACGTTATGCAACACAACCTGCCCACCAAATAATTTCTACTCTACACGTGTTTCGCTCCACCAAGGAGCATCCTCAGAAGTTAGACCGACGATCGTTCGAACGTTCGTTCCGGTATTCGGCAGCGCAGTTTCAGTTACGTAGCGTTGCTAAAACACATACCTAGTAGGTATCATATTTTGAGAGGCTCGCTTGAAATGAAGCATGAGCACCCCTTGGATACTACCAGCTGATAGCTGTCATTTCATACAAATGAGAAAAATTTTGAAGAAAAGTTAAGCATGTGACTGTACATGTGATGTACTGAGTGAGTGCGTCCGAAACAGGAATACTCATTTGTTTATAAGAACCACGATTCAACCAGAGGCGGTGAGGTAAAAAGTTGATGGGAGGCAGGGAGTGTCCTTTCTGTTATGTATGTAGTACAGATAGTCTTTCTTATACTGTGGCATGAGTGCGCGGCCACCCAAGGCTACTACAAGGTACTTTAGCAATGTAGATAGTTCTACTTCTACCCAACGGAAAGTGCGCTGCCGTTATGCCGGCCACTGACACATTGGTGTGAATTAAGCCTTATTACTATTCAAACTAAGCCTTGCGCTACAATTGAAATGAGTCAAGTACCTTTATATAAGTACATAATCCTCATGACTATGATTCGGGATGATCAGACACTTTGCTACAACTACCAACTATCTTTTTAAGCGTGCAGTTGTAGCAACGCTCTTCTTTAGTGTATCAAAGGTTTTTTCAGGATGAAAAGTCATGACTTTCTTCAACTAAAACACTGCCCTTATTATTTTAGTCGCCTCGTACGATTGTTCTTTACGAATTGATTTTCTTTTTTAAATCCTGCGTACCTGAGTTTTCTATAAAATCTTGCAGTCGCCGTAGTCAAAATCGACTAAGGATCCATCATCATCATCACGTTTGTTTGTTCTTTAGTTTTTGCAGACACAACTGCAAAATTTGTATTCGGGAACTGTATTTTTTTAAGTTATACAGGGTGTAAGTGACAGCCTAGCAAATACTGAAACGGTGAACTCAGACCATCAAACTGAACAACTTTCACTATGGAGCGTAACTCAGGAGACGCGAAAAAAAATCAGCTGTCCCATACAAAACTGCTGTACCTACCCGACTTAAACATGGAGATTATTGGAGAGCTGATTTTTTTTCGCGTCTCCTGAGTTAGGCTCCATAGTAAAAGTTGTTCAGTTTGATGGTCTGAGTTCACCGTTTCAGTACTTGCTAGGCTGTCACTTACACCCTTTATTGTAGTCTATAATGTAATGATTGTCTATAATATAAATGATAGCATCGTCATTTATATTATTATCAATCAATCAATCAATGCATTATACTTTATTTGACTCCAAAAAAATTTAAATAGATTTTCATTAAAAAGTAATAAACAACTCAACAGCAATACATACATACAGGGTCCTTCTTAATATGCTGACAGTTTTTTAAGGGGATGATCAGACCATCACACTGAACAACTTTCTCTATGGGACCAATATATAAATCGCGAAAAAAAATCTGCTGTCCCATACATTTGGCTCGAGTACGTTAGCAGTTTTGTATGGGACAGCTGTTTTTTTTTCGCGATTTCGAAGTTGGTGCCAATAGAGAAAGTTGTTCAGTTTAACGGTCTGATTATCCCTTTAAAAAGTGTCAGCATATTAAGAGGGACACTATACATACTTACATTATTCACGACCGCAGTCCCTTTCAGGCTGATCAGAAAAATTGCTACAACTCGCCACTTTCTATAAAAGAATGAACCTAGTTATAGCAAATTTATGTTTCAATATCAATACTTCACTTAAACAATCTTTAACTACTGGATTATTCCAATGGAAATTTATCTTATTCTAAAGATTTAAATCTTCCACCTGCAAATGCAAAGTATGCGGGTACATAAGTCAGTTAGTGCTGACCTAATACGCAGTTGCACTTTAACCATGGTTTAACCACGAGCTATCTTGCTGGGGTCATTGATCTTTGGACTACGGAACACCCACCCACATACATTAGCAGATGTAGTATTAAGTCAATACGCTTGTATTGTTTGGTTAACACTGTTTTTGGCTTTCTAAGTGAAAAGGAAACAATGAATGGAAACTTTAATAAAATTAATAATATTGAAACCTCTATGTAGGTACTTTGTTCATTTTTTCCTGCGACCTATCCTATACTCTTTACTACGGAGCCATTAGGCCATCAAACTGATCAACTTTCTCTATGGGACCAACATCGAAATCGATCGATCGAAAAAAATCTTGTGTCACGGCAGATTTTTTTTTCGCGATTTCGATGTTGGTGCCATAGTGGAAGTTGCTCAGTTTGACGGTCTAATCATCCCTTTAAAAACGTGTCAGCATTATTAAGAAGGACCCTATACATGTGTAAAATTAAATGGGACACTTACTTAAAGGGTCATCTTTGTGACGATTTTCTATCGAGAGAAGTAATTCCAATCGTGTATTCAATTGATGATTTCACTAGATAAACTATCACAAAATACTAAGGTATGACTTCGGTTTCGATAAATTGTATAAATCTAGTCGAAAATGAAAAATAAAAGATGCCTCCGAGGTGTTTCGTCCTACCATAGGGCCTTAAAGCTATTGATATACTGTGAAAATGAGAAAACCCAAATCTATCAGTATGCAACTATGATTTAAGTACGACCCCATTTCCCGTATTAAATGTTGCCCCAACAACCGACTATCATCAGTATGACGCATCGTAATAAAGCTTATTTGCCATTTCGACAATGACTCATTACCTTGATAACGACTACATGACCAAACAAACTTTCTACTGCATCTAAGAACTTAACCTGTGGGTCTTAGGGGCTATGGTTTAAGGATGCAAGGTACCGCATAAAGCTTGATTAGAAAAACAGGACTTTAGGGATGTATGGGGTTCGGAACCGGGACGTCACGCGAGCGGTGGCGCCATGCAATGTTTTACCTGTCCCTTTTAATGTGACCATGATTCTTTCATGGCAACGACTTGGAAAATCTACTCTGGTTTTGAAATATTTATAATGCACGCCAGAGGCACTAAATTAAGCTAGTGCCATCGTCACTGCGAATTTTCATAAATTCTTTTCTATTTTGTAGTTTTAGTAAGTCTGAAGTTCTTGTATTTACAACATTATTTTTTAAAACTTGTTTGGTCGTCATATCTTCAATCTATTTATAAAGTCTACAAAAACGTACAGTCAAAAACCCACAACAGGCTTCGTCACAAGAAAATACATATTAAAATATCCACAACACGTTTCGTCAGCAAAATAATAAATAAACCTACACTAAACGGCATCGTCATAAATCGTACCCAGCACAAAGGATCCCATCACACTAGCTGCGTTCCCGCGCCGGATAGCTAACGAAATCCTCTGCACCAGATACGACCCTGAGCGGACATCGTTGCCACTTTCCACCAGCCTCCTGCCCAGATCTCTCACAAACGCCTTAGCTTCCACCCCCTACGTTCCAGATGTCTCCACTGCCACCGGCACAAAAGTGTACTGGGACTCCAGTATCGCATACCTTACATGTTTTTGCGAAGCCGCCCATTCTGCCGCTGACCCAGCCGCACGCATAGTGCCTCTAATGTGGGATGCCGCATATGTCCTTACACAAGTGGCATCCCACAAAAGGCAGCGGCCGCTTTGCCATGGTACTAGGCTAAGACCATCAGGCCTTTTCCCGTCCGTGCGGCACAAACCGGGCGGCTCCAGCATACAAGGTACATTGGCTGCAACAAGCGCCCTCCGGATAATGTCATTAAGTGTATGGTGGCGAGGCCTCCTTCTAGTAAAACTTGTTTTACTCTGGGGACACGCAATGGAACAAATATCACTGTTGATATGTATTTGTTTATTTGTTTTTTATACCTACGTAGAATAGAAGAGACTACCGAGATTTATTAGATATCACGTTCGCAACATGGAATAAACTATATAGCACAGAGTATAGATAGTAGGTAGGCATAGTGCCCAAGCTTCAGTGTGACAGGAAATCGTAGCGTAGCATCATCGGACAAAATATTATACGTCTCAAAATTGAAGCATTTATGTTACTTCGCGATATTTTCCTTCACCGGATTTGATCATGATTTATGCTTGTTAACGGAAGAAAGTGGGATTGGGCCGGCCATGTCTGTCGAATGCACAAAAGGTGGGCAAGAATTTTCACGCCCTAGATCCCAGAAAACGGTCGTCGGCGTCCAGGTCGTCATTGGAAGAGGTGGCGGGAAGATCTGCATGCTTTTGATGAAGCGTGGCCAGAGCATGCCAAGGACAGATATGGTTGGAGGACTGAAGGGGAGACCTTTGCCCAACAGTGGGATGAAATGGGCTCATAAAAAAAAAGGAAAAAAGCCTGTTACTCAACCTACATTTATACTGTAAAAAAATGGAGTGCTAGCTTCCCGAGTAGACCGAAATAAAAAACTTCATAACAGATTTCAGTTTTATTTAGTTCCGGTATTCAAAACTATTCCTAATTTTCGATGCAATTTTGGTCACCCTACTACTTAATAAGAAACAAATGAATTTAGTCAGTACACTTCCCTCTCTGTTTACTGGTTAAAATCAGAGGACATTCACTATTCGTGTTAGGAACTAGGGTCGCACGCACCGTACAGACCTACGTAAAATACGATGGTTTATGGAAAACGATCCAATAGTAGTGCTGAGTTGTATTAATGTCATAAATATTGGTATTGAAACAGGAAAAAGGGATTTGGTGGTATAAGTAGGTATACTTATTTGGCTAGTTTATTGTTTTCATTCATGCCTATGCGTCAGCGGTGCCTGTGCTTTGCCGTAGGACGTATTTTTATGATTAAATATTAGGTAAATGAACTAACATCAAAACAAAACCAAATCATTAATTTTCGATAGGTAGTATTTTCTGTTGATTCGTCAATTTATATTACAATAGAACATTTCTTAGGTCCGCCACACACATAAGGAATTGCAATCCGGAATTCCGAATCAGGATTGTGATATTGTATAGGATTTGACAGCTGCGCAATTCCGAACGCAATTGTGGAGGGGGAAAAGCCATACGAACTCGTAATCCTGATTCAGGATTCCTGATGCAATTCCATATGTGTGTGGCGGACCTTAGTATGAGTCACCATTTAAGAATAATCTAGAACAATTCGATCATTTACTTTAATCGAAGCTAGAACTGTTATTAATAATTCTCTATTCTTCTCTCTCTCATCTCTAATTGTTTTATGATCGGCAAGTGTAAAAGTTTTGATGATTTAAGGGCCTATGTCGAAAAATAATTGAAGCGAAATGGGCGTGTGATAGCTTATATTACTGCCTGATGCGAGAGAAAGAGATGGGGCGGCGCGCACGACTGAAACGACTCAAGCGTAAAACAAACATTATTTAATTGTGATTGTTCTATTAATGTAAGTTCAATTCTGGTCTAATCAAAATTGGTAAAATACCAATCTCTTTTTTTAAATCAAGTCTCGTGTTTCTATTATTCACCGTTTAGCAGCTCCAAGCGTTTATCGATAAAGACGGAGGCTACTTTGGCTTGTTTTTCTATCGAGAAAATATGTCTTAATCGTGTTTTGGCTCTAATCAAAACTTCAATTATATCTTCAATTTACACATATCCGCAAATCATACTCCTACTGTTAGTACTTCATGATAAATATATGACGCTTTGAAGAATCCAATTTTTTTACATATCCTCTTAATAAGCTAAAAAACGCATTGTTACAGAGTTTTTTGACTCTAATATTAAAGAACTCTGCCGTTTGGTTTGAAACTTACCTACATCGCTTTACAGTTCTCATTTTAGGAACGGCTGTTACTTAACATTTTACTCTAGAGTCGTTCTCTAACTAATTAAACAAGTTTTTCGTCCGATAGCCCTTACTAATTGAGCTTTAAAGACTTTTAATTCATAAAGTTTTATTATCCGTCGATAAATTGTAATTTGGTACTGATTTTATTTAATACGAGCGTTAACCCGCGACTTTGTCCGCACAAATTATATACCAGATTTTAAGTCAGATAATAAGCTATCAAACAAAAAAAGTTTCATCAAAATCGGTTCAGTAGTTTTTGCGTGATGCTCGTTCAAACAAACAAACACACAAACAAACAGACAGTCAAAAAATCCAAAAATTGGTGATATGGAATCAGGGATACCTAAAAACCATATCGTGACTTTTTTTTTGTTAATATCTTCAATGTACAGACAAACTTCATGTTACAGTTTTATAATAGTATAGATTAATTAATAATAAACAACCCTACAATACCCTATAATTGCCGTGTGCTAAGAATAGCACCATCCCATTTCCTCCCGTGGGTGTCGTAAAAGGCGACTAAGGGATCTACTGAAGGATGGGCAGCCGCATCCTCTGAGTACACACATTGATTCGATCGAACTGATGCCAAGCGTGGCGATTATGGCAAATCCCCCCATTTTGGGGGAGGCTTATGTCCAGCAGTGGACGTCTGTCTGCTGATATGATGATGATGAACCCGACAATATAATTGTAGCAAATTGTCCATATAAGCCGGATCTAGTAAATAATGAAAAATGTTAATTACTGACCTAATGATATTTTTAATATCATTTACAAGAACAGGCTTACTCTAGTTTCGTAACAATAACAAAAAAGTCTGCTGAAGCAAACCTTTTTCCATTTGTTTGCATATTTCAATATTCGACTGACTGCGTTTTCACCTACCTCGTTTTTCCATCCTAGGTTGCTATCTATTATGTACCACCCACACTATTACAGTTAGAGAATTATACGTTTTAGAATATGATAATGCTCGGCATGCATGAAGAACCTACCTATACAACGTGAACGTGAATAAGCGCAAACATCCCAAGTCCCAACAGATTTGTAACGAAATAATTGCATTGAAACAATAATTTCATTATTTTATTAATTAATTGATGTGTTATTATTTCAGCAATGAATAAAATGCGCTAGCGTACGTGCTCATGGATATTTGTAGGTAGGTAAGGTAGTAAGTAGGTTGAGTGCGCTCGTGCGGTGGGTTGACATCGAGTTCAGTAAAATTCTAGGTATAGGTATAAATTACAAACAAATTATTTAATATTTAAAAAAAATCAACCTATATGTTGAAACCTAGAGAATTCGATTCTAAAGAAACTACATATTTTTTAGTTTTGCATTTATTCATTAAAACGTTGTGTAATATACAATTTTTGTTTTAATTCTAGTAAATTTTGAAACATTAAACATATGGGTTATAGATATTCTAAAGTTGTTTTGCTTATTGTGTTAAATTATAATCGAAAAAAAAAACGTAAAATGCACACAAAACCTGAAAATCCATTTATACAGAATCGGTAACTTACACACGTGGAACTTTTAAAATCAGAAAAAACCTATCAACTAAGAAATTAAAATTAATTTTATTTAAAATTATGCTTACCTATTATGTGAGATCTCTTCTAAATTATGCTTATGATGGTTTAATACCAGGAGTGCGATTTTTGAATCTAATACGTTGAACTCAGCTGTTGAAAATGTATGGAGATAAGCATCTTTCTACTGCTGATTTGACTTTCAGAAATCGCACTCCTGGAGTATGATTTTTGAATGTCAAATCAGCAGTAGAAAGATGCATAGCAATATTGACATTTACAACTGCTGAGTTCAAAGAATGAGTTTCAAAAATCGCACTCTTGGGTCTTTCTTAATATATGCTGACGGCATATACAGCGTCCTTCTTATTCTTAATATGCTGACACTTTTTGAAGGGGATGATGCGACCATCAAACTGAACAACGTTCTCTGTGGGACCAAAATCGAAATCGCGAAAAAAACAGCTGTCCCGTACATTTGGCTCGAGTAGGTTTGCAGTTTTGTACGCAACAGCTGTTTTTTTCTTCGCATTTTCGCCATAGAGAAAGTAGTAGTTTGACGTTCTGATTATCCCCTTAAAAAGTGTCAGCATAATATCAAGAAGGACGCAATATGTAGAATGATTCTTAAAATTTACATTCTAAGCGTTACTCAATTTATCAATTGTGTATATACAAAATATTTTTTCAGGTTCATTATTTGTTATGTATACACAGCGACACATCAAGCTATACAAAACCAACATAAGCTGGCCGCGTGATGCTATACTAGGCTAAGTGTGTTACTAACAATATTGTGATCTCAGTTGGTCGAAAATAAAGTTTTCTATTCTATTCTATACGTTACTCGACCTACGCGCGGTCAGCTTATGTTGGTTTTGTATACCTTGATGTGTCGCCGTGTGTACAACACATTGTATAACATGTAATAGATATATCTTTGATATGAAACAATGTCTATAATAGTGGTAAATAAAGTGTCATAACTGGGCCGTGTTCCGATCCATTAGCCCAGATAAATTGGAGCCTAACGACTGTCCTGGCTACAAGCCAGGACTCATTATACAGGGTGTTACAAAAATACCCCTAAAGAAACAAGGCTATAGATCCCTTGTAAAGAGTCTATAGGCAATTTATGACGACGGTAGTATAATATTATTATTTACAGAAAAATTGATTATCTATAGTAAAATAATAATCAAAAAGTCATCGTTGAAGCGCCGCACTCTTTGACTAGTTATATAGGGACTAGTTACGCGTCTCCTCCGCATCTACTAACAAACATTTCTGCCACTTTTGCGTGCGCCAGGTAACATGAAATCCGCAGCTTTGGATTTTATTCGCCATAACTTTGGATTCTAATTTTGAATGTTCTGAATCATGTAAAGTAGTCTCGTGTGAACCCCAAACGTCATAAGTTTGTGGTTATTGTTTCGCAATTATAGGCTGTCTCGTTTAGTGATAAGGTATAAAATTGAATGTAAATGCACATGCTCAATTGTTCTTATACCGTGGCAGAAGGGAAATGCTACCGCAAGTCCAGTCCTTATAATAAATAGTCAAAGGCCGCACTATTTTGCTGACTACCGCTAATTCAAAGACTAAATGGCAACAGATACGTTGTAGGGGTCACTGCGATGTCACCACTATCATTAATATAAAAGATGATTATTCTCTAAGTTATTTTTATTACTAAAGCTTGCTTGAATTAAAACCTATTTATTGCAAAAACAGCAATAACATAATTTTGACAAATAAGTTAAATTATTGGTACAAAAATAAAAAATTACGAATAATTTAATTTAAATAATTAAAAGTAATTGTCATCATGTCATATAATTTAAGCATCTTAAATTCATTCATTCATTAATTGGTTCTATCGACAAAGAAAGCTTCTTCGTCTCTTGCTGTTTACGTACAAATGACTTCCAAACAACTACCCTTCTGAAATTTTTTAGACGTCACACTAGAGTTGGGATTTTTTTAATAATTAGCTTTGATGAAGGATTAATATTTTTTTTTTTGGTTAATTATGTAACACCCCTGTATGCCGAAAAAAAATTACTACGCATCACGCTTTTTTTACCCGACTGCGCGACGCAAAGGAAGGGTAGTCCTTAGTATTTCGTTAAAATAGGTACAATACATTTATTTAATGCCATATTTTGAAATAAGGTAATATCAATTGTACCTATTGATTTTTTAAATAATTACGATATTTATTTATATTAAAGCACTACATACCTAACCATAACCTAAAGAAAAAACAAACAAAAAAACAAAACTAATACTACTTACAAATAAAAAATGTCCTCGAAATTTCCGCCGCTTGGCGGCAAGGTGCCCAGGAGGCTGGCAGCGTTACCTCTTTGTATGGCCAGGCTGATGCGTTGACCGAGGTAGCTGCCAGCCCTCTGGTCACCGGAGACCTCGATTAGGCGCGCCGATAATTCTTTAAATAATCGGCGCGCCTCTGGCCCCCACGGACCCAATGTCTCGACCCCAAACGGTGCAAATATGTAAGCCTCGCCGAGGTTTACATATAAGCGCCGTTTGAGGTTTTCCGCGGTAGCCGCCGCCGCACCCGCATTGGATGAGGTCGCAAAGACGTGGGACGGTGCCAGTGTATCTACACAGGTAGCGTCCCAGACCAGCGACCTCCCCAATTTCCATTTCTATTGCTTACTTATCGTGTCGACTTCAAATTCTGTACAAAGTCGCTAAATAGCTTTGACTACTTATATTAGGGACTAGTTACGCGTGATATTCTACTAACAAACATTTCTGCCATTGCGGGGAGCGAGGTAACATGAAATCCGCAACTTTGGATTTTATTCACCATATCTTTAGTTAGATTCTAATTTTGAATTTTAAAAATCATGAAAAGTAGTCTCGCGTGAACCCTAAACGTTCGAAGTTCGAAGTTATTGTTTCGAATTATAGGCTGTCTCTTTTAGTGATAACTGATGAGGTGTAAAATTGAATGTAAATGCACATGATCAATTGATCTTATACCGTGGCAGAGGGGAAATGCTACCGAAAGGCCAGTCCTTGTAATAAATAGTACCTTGCCAGAATTGGGCAATCAATTGTATTGTATCTCATTATCATCATCATCACTGTCCATTATGCAATTCATACTCAATCTGAATCCTGTTTGATGATGCCTTCAATTTAGTGCCCACCTTTTCTTACTCACCCTCTAACAAGTGGCTTAGTTGGGTTTAACAAAACAACTTTCACTATTGCTTTGAACTATTATGTATAGAAACAAAAATAGAGATTTTTTTTAAATCTGCATTTTTGTGCAAAATTGCAGTACCGCCTGCACTCAAAAATGTATGGGACAGCTGGTTTTTCCGACCTTGTCTCCAAAGTGAAAGTTGTTGAGTTTGCAGTCAGCAACACTTGCAACACTCAGTTGCAGAAACACACATTAGAGTTAATCCTCCATTAAATCTCTTGCTAGCTTTTACTATGTTAACAAGACAAAAAGTGACAGCAAGAGATTTAATGTTGGATTAACTCTAATGAGTGTTTCTGCAACTGAGTGTTAGACCATTAAAATCAACAACTTTCACTTTAGAACCAAAATAGAGATTTTTTTTTTTAAAAATCTGCTTTTTCGTACAAAATTGTAGTATCGCCTGCACTCAAAAATGTATGGCAGCGGGTGGGGCACATTGCTCGCAGAACCGATGGCCGATGGGGCCGAAAAGTTCTCGAGTGGCGACCGCGTACCGGAAAGCGCAGCGTGGGTAGGCCCCCCACACGGTGGACCGACGACCTGGTGAAGGCGGCGGGAACCCGTTGGATGAGGGCAGCGCAGGACCGGTCGTTATGGCGATCCTTGGGGTGGCATATGTCCAGCAGTGGACGTCCATCGGCTGAGATGATGATGATGATTAACATCATAAACAAATTCGACCTTCTAACATGCATGCATATTACACAATACAAAAACAATAATACCTATTTTTATACAATGTTAGCGTGACTACGTAGGTAGGTGGCTTCACGCAAACCGCAAGAGTGATGCGGCTTCAAATTACAAAAACGAAGGCAACCGGAGCTCTTTAATTAGCAAACGACTATCTGTACTTACAGGAACGGATTCAGGGATGTACACACTGTCTGGAAATCATTTAGTTCACATTACTAAGAGTTTTTTCGGAATTTACGTACCTACAATTTTTCCGGCGGCGGGAACCCGTTGGATGAGGGCAGCGCAGGACCGGTCGTTGTGGCGATCCTTGGGGAGGCCTATGTCCATTGGACGTCTATCGACAGGATATGATGATGATGATGTAAAATTTTAACACCACTACTGTGGTCTTTGGTAAAGGAAAACATCATGAGAAAACCATCAATTTCGATGGTGTATATACACACGCCCATTATAAGTGGCGACTGGCTCACTCCCCGTCGCACTATATGGACAGATTTTCGATAGTGAAAGTTGGATGATCTGAGTTTTCATAATATCTCTGACTGAATATGGTCATGAGCATATGCTAGCACTTTCCCGGAAACGTTTCCCAAAAATACTCTTAGATTTTGCACATAATATGAAACACTTGCATAAAAATTAAAACAAAAACTTAATTTAAGGGCCTATGTCGAAAAATAATTGATGCAAAATGGGCGTGTGATAGCTTATATTACTGCCTGATGCAAGAGAAAGAGATGGGGCGGCGCGCGCGCCTGAAACGACGCAAGCGTAAAACAAACATTGTTTAGTTGTGATTGTACTATTTATGTAAGTTCAATTCTGCTCTAATCAAAATTTGTAAAATATCAATATCTTGTTTTTAAATCAAGTCTCGTGTTTCTATTATTCACCGTTTAGCAGTTCCAAGCGTTTATCGATAAAGACGGAGGCTACTTTGGCTTGTTTTTCTATCGAAAAAATGTGTCTTAATCGTGTTTTAGCTCTAATCAAAACATCAATTATATATTCAATTTACACATATCCTGTTAGTACTTCATGATATATGACGCTTTGAAGAATCCTATTTTTTTCACATAGCCTCTTAAAAGTCCAAAAAATCATGCACCCATGAGATGCCGGCAGTGCATTTTCTTGCTGAATAGAACCGAAATGGATCGTTGAGCAAGGAAAGCGCCAGCTCTTGGTTCCCCGGTCGACGCTATTTATAGCAAACAAACCGGCGTAAATAATGTATATTGTGGCAAACCTAGCCAGGTCTCTGTGTTAAGCTAAACATACACATATCACTAAGTATACACATATGACAGTAGCAAGCAACCGGTAACAATGATGAAGAATGTAACAAAGTGATGCTTAATTACAGAACAGTTAAGGGTCATCTTTAAATGAGCGGTAGAGGTAGAAGGTAGACCACCCAGGGGCTTTTGACAGTAAAATATAAAGTAACGTTTCAGTTTCAGATACCAGTGACAATTCATGGAATAGATTGACAAGCTGTTACGTTACGTTTAAACCTGAAAGTTGTGCTATAAAACTTTTCTTGTCAATCTGAAAGTAAATTTAAAAAAATTTCGGAGAACAAATCTACACTATTACTTATAAAACTGTAAAAAAGTGTGGCTGTAAGCTACGATACGGTGTTTAGGTGTCCAAATAAGGTACCGATTTGTGGATTTTTGTTCTGTTTTCTGTCTGTTTGTTTATTGACGACCCGGTTGGTGTAATGGGTACCACGCCGAACTGACAGCCAGGGTCCTGGGTTCGAATCCCGGTTCGGTCATAGATGTTATATGTGTGTGCCGTTGTTGTATATGGTTCCCAAAGCTAAAAGCCTAAGCCTTAATTTGGGATCATTATAATGTATGTGCCTATGAGCGTTACTCATTATTATAATTATTTATTATTTGAGCATCACGAAAAAACAACTGGACCAATTTTGATGAAACTTTTTTGTTTGAAAGCTTAACGCTACGATGACGGAAACTGGTGCAGACAAAGTCGCGGGCAAAAGCTCATCTGTCATAAAATTCTTCACAACCAATACAATCTTCATTTTATCTTATCTAAGGTCTAAGGGAGAGATACAGAATCAACAAAATGAACTAAGTATACTTAGTAGATATATCTTATCTACTAACAAGTAAGTAAGTATATGATGTGTCTCAGGATGCCAATTAGCTTTATCTCTGTCGTCCAATTTTATTTCATTTACACACTTAAACGTCACTTTCCTTAAGGAGCTTAAGTGACTAAATTAGTATCCTTGATCGTTAAAGCCACAGATCACAAAAACTAAAGGCAGATGTGAAAATGGGGCGGGGCCAGTGTCGCAGCAATAACGCAAAAACGGAACACATTGCTCGCGACGGTAAGGATTCAATATATTATGAGGCTGAAAGCCAGTTGAGATATTATGTGTAGATAGTTTACAATGCTTGCGTAGTACTAAAGATTATTCGAACGTTGAGTTCTGATACCGCAATGGATAATGAGCACATTCAAGCTAACAAAATACTTTCTATCGCGTGGTACTGGTGGTGATGCGACACTAGGTTTCGTACTCAGCGCGTTGGTTGGCATCTCTCTAGATCTCTATGGTTAAAGCTAATTTGACTGTTCGTCTTCGGTTATTTCATTATCATCATCATCAGCTTATCATTGTCCACTGCTGAACATAGGCCTCTCCCAAGGCGCGCCACAAAACTCTGTCCTCGGCCTTCATCATCCAGTCGCTCCCTTCTACGATTTTTTGGTCGTCGATTCGGTCTTCGGTTATTTACTTTTGTTTATTTCTCTGTGGTATCGCTGAAACATCAGACTATTCAATATTGACATCTATCATTACAATCACTGCAACACAAAAAAGCTTTATTTGCATTGGTACGGTGGTGTAGGACCTGATGAAGGCAGCGGGAATCCCTTTGGATGAGGGCAACGCAGGAGCGGTCGTTGTGGCGATCCTTGCATTTAAGCCTTTTATTGGTTGATACGATGATGATGATGATTGGTATGAACTATGGTTCCCAATTTTACAAGAAACTAAGACCTAAAAAAAAGTTAGACAGTAATGGTAGTGCAGTGCCAAGCGAGGAATATTAAAACTCTATAATTTAAGAGGGCCATTTAAAATTCGGTTTAGTCCAGCCTTCCGACCATTAGTGAGCCCGGGAAGGCTGAAAGGTTGGAAAACATAATAACGTGTCATTATTATGTCTTTAATTTTTTCCTACAAACACTCTTGGACAGCCATTGCAGAGTAAACAGAGCAAGGTATTTAACGTCAAAGTAATTGTTGTTTTCGAGCACGAGAATCAAAATACAAACTTACCTACTATGATTATTGATTAATATGTATACCAACCACGCCTTTAAACGCATTTGGGCATGTTTAAATTATTATGTTAGTCACTATCCATCAGTATGAGCAGTGAGCAGCAGATCGTCACTAAATACGTTTAAAAGGGTACCGATCTACCGAGCGTATTGTCACGTATTGTGCTGCCCTCAATCGTATTTTTTTTTCTAAATAATTAAACAACTTTTCCAAGAAACAGGAATATCACACTGTTCAGATTGGCTTCAATTTATCGAAACATTCAGGATTATTATGTTTTATGCTGGTTGTTATTATAGTTAAAACCGCCAGAAGTGGCCACTTTTGGCGGTTTTAAAGATAATAACAACTAAACATTATAAGAAAAAATCCGCAGTGACCCGATTAATTGAAAATCAGCAATGACTACAATGTAACATTCTTGTTTTTTTGGAAATGTTGTTTAATTGTTTAGAAATAAAAAAAATGATATTTAGGGGACACAATAGCAGGATCGTTTAAATAAAGTATGTCGTGGTGACAGGTGTCCTAGGTATCTCCTTCAAACTGGACTTATTAATATCTACATACATTTCTCGGCCGTCCCAGTTGAACACATAAAGGCTTTAGGCTAAAGCCTTGGATACCTGCAAATCACTGTAATACGGTGCCACATGTGCATCACCAGGATTTTAGAAGTTCAATTTACAGACAAAAGTCTAATTATCAAATACAACTTAATAGTGTCAAAATTACCATATTTGGTACCCTATCAACCAATAGCAATGGGCCTAGCATGCCACCCCAAACAAAACAAGAAAAATCGAGAAGTGCCTCTGTCTTTGTTACTTTACGCATTACATGCCAAAATGAGGGCGCATGATGGTTTATCGTTTTGTCGCTTTGTCGTGCGTGGCACGCTAGCCATACAGCAACAAGCCCCAGCGACAAAAGATCTTATACACGTGGTATAGTGAAGCAAATTAAGGTTGTTTCAGTCTATACAAAAGTTTGACGCACAATACGCGTAGACGGAATTAATAAAAGTAAAATTTTATATATGGAAAAATAGTTTAGAAAATCTAGTTGCCGCGTAACAAATAACATTCGCAATTTATTGTACAATTCCGAAGATATAAAGCTTTTAAAAATGTGTATGAAAAATTTGAAAGCTTTATATCTTCGTAATTATTTTATAAATTGCAAATGTTATTTGTTACGCGGCATCTAGATTTTCTAAACTATTTTTCCATATATACAAAGTTACTTATATTACCGGGGGTGCTACCGGGTGGCCACCTCCTAGCGTGTGCCGTATGGTTGCTGTTCGACTGTTTAACGTCAGTTGGACTGTCGTATGGCAACCCGCGGCACCGGTGCATCCCGGGCAACGTAGTCCGTGGCGGAGCATTGGCAGTGGAAAACTGCTGCCAATGGGCCGTCACTGGCTACGGCTGAGGGCCACCTCACTCATTGTAGACTCACGTGCAATGAGTGTTCCCTGAACCCTATTCCTTTGCTCCAGCCCACAATAAACCACCTCCTGCCCACATCCCAATCCCTTCCCAAGTCCTGGAGGAGTCAACCTCGCCACCAAAAATCCCCAATCTAAGGTGTGATCCAACCGTGCCGATGGATGCATGGCTGAGGGGGTGCTCAGTCGCGAACGGAGGGTCTTCGATACCGGGTCGCCTCGGGGACAGTCTTAGGCCTTACCTCCACATGCAGGCTCTGTGGAGGCCGACTACCCTTTCCTAGCATACTCGTGGGACATAAATGGATAAGTGCAATTTAAATGAACTGATAGAGGAGATTGATATCCTGTCTGCTGAGGATGGTGGCGCAAGCCCCTCCAAAGCTATGGAGTTTGGGGACACAGGGCCCCAAACCCATATTGAGAATAAGGACGACAAGGGGGACCTCACGGACCCCGAGGAGTCTCTTAATACTAGCAACAATAGCATTGGCACGCAAGGAGAGAATGAGCGTCGTATCTTTCTCTCCGGCGCTGCCAAAAGACGCTATCATTGGTGGAAGGCACAGGGCAAGGAGGAGGAGGAGGCCTTAGCCCTGTGTAAAAAACCTTTCGCCGAGCTTATGGACTTACCTGAAGTCCAAGAGAGGGTACAGAGCGGACCGCAAAAGCGACAACGCTCTGAGGATACCTCGCCAAAAGAAAGGCCCACAAAAACCGTCAAGCGTGGGGACTCAAACCCCACGTTTGGCGAAATCGCAAAGTCGATGCGGGTTGGCATCAAGGATACCAACAAAAACGCTACCGAAAGCGAGCTCCGTCAGCTACAGGAGGAACTGACGGAGAAACTAGATTCAGTAGAGGGGGAGCAAGCCCCAAATTTCTTGGGCTGCTCCATCAGAACAGGCTACCTTATGCTCACCTGCGCTGATGAGGCAACCCGAGAATGGCTTTCTGGCGTGGTCCCGGAGCTCAAGCCATGGGAGGGAGCGAACCTGATACTCGCTAGCGAGCAGGATCTCCCCAAACCCATGACGGGAGTTGCTTGGATCCCCGACGCCAACTTAGACTCCCGAAGACTGCTGTCTCGGTTAAAGACCCAGAACCCGAAGGTAGGCTGCGGCCACTGGAGGGTACTTAACAAAAAGGTAGAGGAGAAGGGACAAACTGTAACCTTCTCCTTTGACCAATCCTCTTATGAGGTCCTAAAAGAGCGGGACTGTAGACTCTTTCTCAACCTTGGCACCATTCACCTAAGGGTGAAGGGTGGCAAACAGCCGGAGGATGCGGGGGGCGACGGGCAAGAGGGGCCTGAACCTGGGACCTCCACTTTACGGACTCAAGGGCACGTAAGTGGAGCCTCGGGGAGCGGCACAAGCCCTCGAACCAATCCTCCTCGCATGTCAGGTGGATTGAGAGGAACAGCCAGAGGCGGGACTAGGCAACCGGCATCTGGGAACCAGAGAGGCGCGGGGAATAACCGCGCGCCCAGGCCCCCATTAACATCAGCAGGACAGGGGGGTCTTAGACCTGCTAGGGGAGGGCGAGGAGCCCTGACACGTGGGCAATCACCACGAGTCAGGGGACAGGCGAGGGGCAGGCATGTGCACCTGCAACCCCTTTTCACTGGTCACTCCAGCAAGAAAGCCGCCCGAAACCCCCTAAATAACCAACCCCACCCCTAACCCAACCCGTACCGAAACAGTCCTTCCTTAATTCCTAGTCGCATCCCTCACCCCCTTTGTCCCCTTATATACCTTTTATATTTATTTATCTATTTTCACCCTATACCCAATCCCCATTAAATAACAATATGATCAAAGCCATCCAGGTAAACCTCCATCATGCAAAGGCGCCCAGCGCAATACTTTGCCAAACATTCCTTGATAAAGACCTGGACGTGGCTCTTATACAAGAACCGTGGGTCAATCAGAACACGATTATGGGACTGAACTCCTCGGGTAAGATTCTTTATAATACCGAGGGACTCAGACCCAGAGCTTGTATAATTTTTAAGAATAATATTAAATTCTTACCTATACCTTGCATGTGCACAGATGACTTGGTAGCAGCCTACATCGCCCCGAAAGGTAACGAGGAGATGAGGCTGATTGTATGTTCAGCTTATCTGCCTGGACCCCCGGAATCAACAGATCCGGTGGCAGACCTCACCCCAATTGTAGAGTATTGCCAGGAACAGGACGCCGAGCTGGTGCTAGGCACCGATTGCAACGCGCATCACACCTCCTGGGGCAGCACAGAAACCAACAAAAGGGGTGAGCTACTTTATGACTTCTTTATGACTAACAACCTCTATGTACTAAACAAAGGCAACACTCCAACCTATGTCACAAGAAATTGTCAACAGGTGTTAGACATTACTTTCTGTACAGGACACACTAAGGACCGTATAGACAACTGGCACGTCAGTGAAGAGGTGTCCATGTCTGACCACAGACATGTTATATTCGATATTCTGGGTAACAAAAACAGACATATTGAACACTATCGTGACCGAAGGAAGACTGACTGGGATGGGTTTAGGTCCGATCTCGAGGACAGCCTAGGGTCGATAGGGAAAAGTGTAAGATCCAGGGAACAACTGGAATACACAGTGGCTGCAGTTGAGACTGGGTTAATCTCAGCCTTCTATAACAACTGCCCGCTTAAAACCATAGCTACGAACAGAAGAGTACCATGGTGGAATAATAAGCTTCAAACACTCAGACAGAGGGCCCGAACCTTATTCAATCGGGCAAAAAAACACTGTAACTGGGATGCGTATCGCAAGGCCTTAACGGATTTTAATAAAGAACTGAGGAAGGCGAAAAGGAAGTCGTGGCATAGGTTCTGCGAGGAAATAAATGGAGCCGCACACCTTGCAAAAATTTATAAGATTATGTCCAAATCGCCAACCTCTCATCTGGGGCTACTGAGGAAACCAGATGGAAATTTTACCAGAACTGTTGAGGAAACCCTAACACTTATGACCAGTGTCCACTTCCCAGGTTCAACAGTTCTGGAACCAGGAGCCGAGCCACCTTCACAAAGCGGGACTAAATCCAAACCAAGGATTGAAGACTGGCGTATGTCGGCACTGGTCTTTAAACCCGACCGAGTCAAATGGGCTATAAATAGCTTCAAACCATTCAAGACTGGCGGAGAAGATGAGATCTTCCCTGCTCTCCTACAGCAAGGAAGAGAGATCATCCAACCACTGGTAGTTAAAATCTTTAGAACGAGCTTTGCTTGGGGATACCTACCAGAGAAATGGACTAAGGTTAGGGTTACCTTTATTCCCAAAGCTGGGGATAAAGATAAATCACAACCCAAATCTTATAGACCAATTAGTCTTACCTCTTTCCTTCTAAAAACCATGGAAAAGGTAATAAACCTGCATATTAGGGAGACCTACCTCAAAGGTAGGCCATTGCACTTCAGGCAACATGCGTACCAGAAAGGCAAATCCACAGAAAGTGCTCTGCTAGAACTGGTCGACAGAGTGGAAAAAGCCCTCGACGATCAGGAGATTGCACTCTGTGCCTTTCTGGACATAGAGGGTGCATTTGACAATACCTCTACTGAAATCATACTAAAATGTATGGATGATCGAAATGTCGACTCCACTACCAAAAAGTGGATTGAGGCAATGTTAACGACAAGAACAGTCAGGACCTCACTTCTAGGTAAAACCCTAGAGGTAAAGGTATCCAAAGGCTGTCCGCAGGGGGGAGTGCTCTCACCTCTGGCCTGGTCGGTGGTGGTGGACTGCCTCCTGTGGGACCTTAACAACGCCTACCTAGATACTCAAGGGTATGCTGATGACCTGGTAGTGATGATTGTGGGCCCATGTCCCAGCACTATATCCAGTCTCATGCAGACAGCACTACACAAGATAGAAAGGTGGTGCAAGAACTTCGGTCTTTCAGTAAATGCCGATAAAACGGTTATAGTACCCTTCACAAGAAGGCGAAAATTGGAGCGCCTTAGACCTCCAACACTCTTCAACAAATCTATACCGTTTTCCAAGGAGGTTAAATATCTAGGAGTAATTCTAGACCAAAAACTCACTTGGAACCAACACCTGGACCACATTGTGCGAAAGGCAAAAATAGGACTAGGGACATGCTGTCGCTTAGCGGGCTCCAGATGGGGCCTGAAACCGAGTTCGGTTATGTGGATCTACACTGCGATAGTGAGGCCTATGGTATCCTACTGCAGTGTAGCCTGGCATAAGAAAACCGAACAAGCGAAGTGTGTAAACACCCTAAATAGCCTACAAGGATTAGTATGCAGAATAGCAACGGGGGCAATGAAATCTACACCCACGGCTGCTATGGAGGCAATATTAGGTTTGCCTCCACTACACATCCATGTGCAGAAAGAGGCAAAAATTGCAATGCTCCGAGCCTTGGAACGAGGAGATTCCAAATGGAAGTCCTCTGTTATGAGAGGGTTACATGAAACTCTCTTAACAATTCCGATCATGTGTATGCCGAAAGACACCATGAACAAAGAATATAACTTCAACAGGTTATACAAGGTAATCCTACCCCAAAGAGAGGACTGGAACGGGAATACCCCACAATCCTTCAGCGCTGGAGATGTCGTCTGGTTTACAGATGGCTCCAGGAAGGACAACCGTGCTGGAGCTGGAATATGTGGCGGCAATCCAGGAATTAAAAAGGCGATTCACCTTGGACAGCATGCCACAGTATTCCAGACTGAAATGTACGCTATCATAGATTGCGTACACGAGAATCTGAAAAGATGCCCAAAGGGGAAACATATTGATATTTTATCAGATAGCCAGGCTGCTCTAAAAGCGCTAGGATCTGATGAAATAGAGTCGAAACTAACATTAGAATGTGCCCGATCACTCAACCAGCTAGGACGGACAAACTCTGTCACCCTAGGCTGGGTGCCCGGACACTGCGGTATTGATGGAAATGAGGCTGCTGACGAGCTGGCACGAAGAGGGGCGGAAGAGGACGCCATAGGCCCCGAGCCTTATTGCGGCATCTCCCGCAACACCTCTAGACGTGTGCTAAAGGAATGGGCCGTGGACCAAAGCCGTAAGCTCTGGTCGGATACACCAGGACTGAGGCATGCGAAAGAACTTGTGACCGGCTTTTCAAACAGACATACCTCAGATGCCATCAATTCAAACCGCAACGACTTAAGGCTCTTAGTACGAGCCTTAACAGGACACTGCAAGTTAAACAAACACCTTCACAGAATGGGGCTTGTAGACTCACCCACTTGCAGATTTTGCTGTGAAGCAGAGGAAACGCCCATACATCTCCTCTGCGAATGCGAAGTGCTCATTCACAGCAGGAGTCGCCATCTAGGTGGATACATAATAACGCCTACTGACATCAGGGACCTCCCCTCCAAAAGCATAACACGGTTCATGAAGTCCGTGGGCCTAGGAAATGACCTTTAGGTCTAGGGTGACAGCTACAATAGATCTATCTAGGTCGCAGTAGCTATTTGGTCATTGACCAAGCCCTTATAACCAAATAATAAATACTTATATTATTACCGTCTACGCGTATTGTGCGTCAAAGTTTTGTATAAAATTGACCCCTCTGCAACCGCCTTAACGATATTTATGTAAAATAGTGTCGGTTCGGTACTGCTTGCTTAGTATATTGGGAGTATGCTAAAAGCTAAAAGGATTTAATTAATAGGTAAATGTATGGTTTCGATAAGTTATTTAATAGATACCTATCTTAATATTAAACTTATCTAAAATAATCTTAATTTTCTTAAACTAACAAAGCTTGGATCTTTAGGTACCTAATTAAAATTTGTGTGTATGTTTATGACGGTTCGATAAAAACTTTGAAACGTTTTCAAATCGGCAACTGGAGTTGAAAGCGATCGTGAAGTTCCACGCCAACGATTACGATAATTAGCCAAAAATCTTAATTACCCCCTTATTGATTCGGGCGTGAATTTACTTAAGGCCAGGATATCCCGAACCACCTGTTTTTGATAAAGCTGTAAACATAGTAATATTCGTTTTTATGATTCGCAATAAATATATGTTTTAGTTTAATATACTTTCTTGATTATTCAACGGTTCAAAACACGATACTTGTAACTTGCCTCGATAAAAAAAAATCACAAAGATAGGATGTTTTTGATTGTTTTTCTTGTTTTACTTGAAGATTATCAGGTTTTAAGTAACAATAATCACATGTAAAAATAGGTAATAACATATCAAAGAATATTTAACGATTACTTTTTTAAATAAATGTTTTAATATTTTTAAATATCAAATTATATAAAAGATCCTGTGATCCTGTTTTCAATTAAAGTGGGATGGCTAATTGCAAACGTATGCTTGTAAGAAAGAGACGCTTGCACTGGGATAACCTGCCCTTAATTTGAAATTGAGAATCTTTTTTGTTTCGAACACTTAGGCTGAGCTCAAGGATATCCAGTCAGACATTAACATGGTAACAGTTTTAGATACTTTAGCAATTTTTGACCCGTTTTACAAAAGAGACTATAGGTACTACTTTCATCATCAACATTAGCCTATATACAGGGTGTAAGTGACACCCTAGCAAATACTGAAACGGTGATCTTAGTCCATCAAACTGAACAACTTTCACTCTGGAGCCTACCTCAAGAAACGCGAAAAAAATCTGCTGGTCTGAGTTTACCGTTTCAGTATTTCGCACATCCGGTAGAACAAAGTCAGAACTGTCAAAATTTACTAAACTGAGTTAAGAATGACAAAATGTTCCATCACCTGTTACGCGTTTGCTAGCACAAAGACACTTTGTTAGTTCAAATAGATTATTAAGATAAAAACATACTTAGCATAATTCTTTAAAGGTTTCAAGTCCAAATCTAGAATTTAAAAATTTAAAATCTTTACTTTGCTCTACTGAACAGTTTGTGAAATGTAAGTTCTGACTTTGCTCTACCGGATGTGCGATTTGTTAGGCTGTCACTTACACCCTGTATATATCATGTCATCGTATGTATATATCGTACTGCATGCAGGCCTACCCTCAGGCACCTGAGGGAGGTTGTATGAGCGTTAGTCCTTTCGTTAGTCCACCACACGTGCCCTATGCGGACCTACTGAATATTCTTCTTTTCGTGTCAATGGTTCTGCAGTGATGTTTTTATATTTTAGTAGCCAGGTGTTCGATAAGCCTGACATCGTAAGGAGTAGCTGTATTTAAAACCTCTCTCGTGCAGGTGTTCGGGCATAGCGGACACTGTGTCAGACCAGGATCCCTATAGCCCCAGTTACACAGATTTAGTCTGCAACGGTCGACCTGAGTATACTGAATATTGATTAGAACCTACTTCTTCTATACTATTATAAAACTGTAACAGGAAGTTTGTCTGTACATTGAAGATATTAACAAAAAAAAAGTTGCGATATGGTTTTTAGGTGTCCCTGATTCCATTTCACCAATTTTTGGATTTTTTGTCTGTCTGTTTGTTTGTTTGTTTGTTTGTTTGAACGAGTATCACGCAAAAACTACTGAACCGATTTTGATGAAACTTTTTTTGTTTGATAGCTTATGATCTGACTTAAAATCTGGTATATAATTTGTGCGGACGAAGTCGCGGGTTGACGCTCGTCTATACTATTATAAAACTGTAACAGGAAGTTTGTCTGTACATTGAAGATATTAACAAAAAAAAAGTTGCGATATGGTTTTTAGGTGTCCCTGATTCCATTTCACAAATTTTTGGATTTTTTGTCTGTCTGTTTGTTTGTTTGTTTGTTTGAACGAGTATCACGCAAAAACTACTGAACCGATTTTGATAAAACTTTTTTTATTTGATAGCTTATGATCTGACTTAAAATCTGGTATATAATTTGCGCGGATGAAGTCGCGGGTTAACGCTCGTAATTTATAAAATCATAGAGAAACTAAGCTTGGCTTTAAATTCACTTATCCAGTTATCATATTTAATAGACCAAGTAGGTAATCGTTTTGCAAGTGGTATCCAATTACACGACGCAAGTATCTGATTTAGCGATGCATTTTGTTCTAGTTTCCGAGAACGGTAGATAAAGTTCTTTACGTAGGTATCGTATTTCTTGACATGACATAAGTATTTAGTTAATCCTTTTAACGCTTATGTAATAAATAAGTAGGTGATGTAATGAGGTTGAATAGCCATAGCTTTCTGGCTGGTTTTTATCTATACTATTATAAAACTGTAACAGGAAGTTTGTCTGTACATTGAAGATATTAACAAAAAAAGTTACGATATGGTTTTTAGGTGTCCCTGATTCCATTTCACCAATTTTTGGATTTTTTGTCTGTCTGTTTGTTTGTGTGTTTGTTTGTTTGTTTGAACGAGTATCACGCAAAAACTACTGAACCGATTTTGATGAAACTTTTTTGTTTGATAGCTTATGATCTGACATAAAATCTGGTATATAATTTGTGCGGACGAAGTCATGGGTTAACGCTCGTTTGAAATAAATTTGGAACGTCGAAGAACCCCGTCACGCGCTTCAATTATTGAGAATTGAGGAGAAGATCGTTCTCAGGGCTAGAAAGCAAATGTATCACTTTAACTAAATAAAATATCAAAATAATCATTAAAGCTCTATTTTAATTAACCATTTGAGCCACGCCCTCCACAGTACCAAGGTTCTTAAGCTATGCTCGGATTTCCCTGCGAGATCGAATCAGAAATGAAGAGATCCGCATAAGAACCAGTGTAACTGACATAGAATTGCTAAACTAAAGTGGCAGTGGGCGGGGCACATTGCTCGCAGAACCGATTGCCGATGGGGCCGAAAAGTTCTCTAGTGGCGATTGCGTACACAGCGTACAGGCCCCCACACGGTGGACCGACGACCTGGAGAAGGCTGCGGGAACCCGTTGGATGAGGGCAGCGCAGGACCGGTCGTTATGGCGATCCTTGGGGGAGGCCAATGTCCAGCTGTGGACGTCCATCGGCTGAGATGATGATGATTATGATAGGTTCTTAAATGTTCAGAATGAGCACCTCTAGGGCTTGCTGCAGCCCAAAATTCAATTAAAACTGACAAACAGTTCATAATTTTAAAACAATTGGTTTCTATTTCAAGAGAATACGTCAATTCTATTGGATTTAGTTATATTCTGAGACTGTATATACCTACCTAATCTTGTTTAGTGCTGAGGCTTAAGTGTAGCTTTTTCGAATTTAGATACAGAGTTTATTATGTAACATTCGTTCAACGAAGTGGAATTATGACCCACCCTAAGCCTACTGTCGCACAGGTGGCACAGCACAGGCATTCGAATACATTCTATGTCGAAATTAGCTTGACATTATGTTAATATTAAATTAAATTAAATTATAAATCTTTTATTTCTCTTTTACATTTATACACAAACAAAAGTAGGTAATACAAGACAGAAGAACATTAAAAATAAAAGTGTTGTTTTCTGTTGTTATACTATGATATTATATTTATTCGGAGAGTCGGTGGCACGTTGCGGAGACACCCAATTATGGGAGTCCGGGTTCGAATCCGCACAAACAATATGCCATGTCATGTACCAATGAATTTTTCTAACTTATGTACGTAATATCGACTGCTCTCAAACGGTGAAGGAAAACATCGTGAGGAAACCTGCATACACTGAAGAAGAAATTCTGATGTGTCTGTGAAGTCTACCAATCCGCATTGGTCACGCGTGGTAGACTAATGCCCAGGGTAGGCCTGTAGGGACGTTTATAGGCTGATGATGATTATATTTATTATATATACACCTATTGAGACCTAAAACGATTATAATCTGCAGAAACAGTTTCCAGATAATATTTTGATATTACCACTTATAACATCACCTCAACAACTTTACCATTTTTCTGTAAACGCAAAAGTGCTCTAAATAGCGGCGCCGCGGTTGGTGACTCTCAACTTTTTGCTTAACCCATTGTTATGCAATTTAACGGGACCATCGAACTGCTAGGCGGCTTGAAATTACAATCCATTGACACAACTAATTTGATGTAACATCATAGATAACTAATTGGTAACGGCAGTGCGTAATGGGATAGCACAAGAAATATAGTAAACAACCTCAACATCGGCGTTTTGCGTCTATGATAAAAAACTGTGTAAGTGATTTTTTATACGAGTTGACGTTGATACCGAGGAATTTAACATTAGGTACTTATGTACTGTATTCATCAATGAGCTGTAGGCTTAGTATAGGATCCCGTTTTCACCCTTTGGGTACGGAACCCTAAAAAGCCCAAAATAACATACAATTTTAGGAAACACTTTCGACACCTCAAAACAGAGCATGGTGTATGTTAACCTCTACTTTCCCACGCTATCCATTCCGGCACCGTGTCTGTTACATTCACTACGCAGCTACCGAAGTTTGCTAAGTACCTAGGAGCTTGTGGCTCTGTAGCCCTGTACCTATCTTAAGTAAAAGTTTTCTATGGTATCGTATGCTTCATACGACAAAGCAATCTATAAGAGGGTATAAAATTAAATGGTACACTTACTTAAAGGGGTGCTTCAGACCATCAAACTGAACAATTTTCTCAATGGGACCAATATCGTAATCGCGAAAAAAAAATCTGCTGTCCCATACATTTCAGTCAAGTTATGTTTGCAGTTTTGTATGGGAGAGCGGAATTTTTTTTTCCGATTTCAGTGTTGGTCCGTTTGATGGTCTGAAGCATCCCTTTTAGTAACTGTCCCATTTAATTTTACATCCTGTATAGGACGTATCATCAGTTCCTTGACTGTCTGATTTATACAGGGTGTAAGTGACAGCCGAGCAAATACTGAAACGGTGAACTCAGATCATCAAACTGAACAACTTTCACTATGGGGCCCTGTCTCAGGAAACGCGAAAAAAAATCAGCTGTCCAGCTGTACCTACCCGACTAAAATGTATGGGACAGCTGTTTTTTTTTCGCGATTCCTGAGGTAGGCTCCATAGTGAAAGTTGTTCAGTTTGATCACAGATCACAAAAGAGTTTGATGGTCTGAGGTTTCGACAACAACGCACAGCCTATATAAACCACTGAAGATAGAAACATGAAATTTGGAATACATATTCTACAGAGCATGAAGGGGTGGACTGAAAAAGGATTTTTCGAAAACTTCTAAAGGTACAAAGGGGTGTTGAAGTTTGAAGCTCGTTGATAATACAATTATTATGTAGCGACATCAAACCTAACAGCAAAATTGTTGTACGTGGACGGGCGAGGCGATGCTCCCATAGATTTCGCTTAGTCAGCCAGTCTAATTACCTGCCGGTCGGTGAGGTCGGCCCAGATTATAATCACCACTCCTACGTTTATCAAAACACCCGTTCATTTCACAATGGTGTTGAAACAGTTACCATACATACTCTTCAATTATAAAATTATAATATACAAGATGAGTTTTTTTACCTCTGACCAAATTAAAAAAAAAATGCACTTTATTGCCACACAAAATACAAAAAAAAAAGGTACAGAAACAATAGACAGATTAATCAAATAGAAAAATCAAATATATATAAAAACACATTGTGGCAATGGGTTAGGACTCAGTGTCCGCTGGCAGGACCTAATAAGATCTGCTGCTCAGCACTGATTTGCAGTCCCAACCTGCTCTTATATCAGCATACAGACATCGAGGGTACAGGGTAAGTAGGCACTACACAATTTGGACTTAAGTTATACTATATGACATTACATTATCTTCATTATGGTATTTAGGATATTATTATCATCTTAAAGTTAAACTAGGATTATAGATTAAAAAGAGTGTGGGGGTGTCAGTCGGTGTTTGTGGGGGTGTGTGTGTGTTTGTGTGTGTAGGAGTGGGAAAAGGAGAGAACCAGATCAGCTGTATTTACTGTTTTGCTGCGTTAGTTTTATCTTTTTTTAATTAGTTCCTTATATTTGTATTTAAAGGTTTGGAAGCATAACTTTTTACGTAAAGGCGTAAAGGAATTAGGGTTGGTTCAGATGAGAGATCAAAGATAATGGAATCACTACGTTTTAAGAGTCGGCACTGCCTAACTAGCTTCGAAATCCAAAATAGTATGAAGCTAGTGTAGAGCTAGGGTATTAAATCCATACAATCCATACAATTACGATTTTGTTCTGAGTGTCGCGGCACTGCTATGGTTAGGATGATCAAACTGAGAGAAAAATAATTATGATGTGTGCTACTAGAAAAAAAACTTACGTAAAAAGTTGGTCCCATAGAAAAGTTGTTAAGTTTGATTTTCTAAACCGACTTTATATTTGGCCAGTAAACCAAATTACTCGGTAAATTAGATATTTTTTTTTATTTTTTTTTATTTATTTATCAAATACATGAACAAACATCTTATGAACTAAAAGCATTGATAAACCTGATATTAGGTTTGTATACTTAGAGGGTACTGAACAACTTTTTCTATGGGACCAACATTGCTTGCTTATCGTGTCGACTTCAAATTCTGAACAAAGTCGCTAAATAGTACCTTGCCAGAATTCGAAACCACTGTAGGTAGTTGAAATTGTGAAAAATATTAATCAGCCGTTTCAATGGCCAATACATTCAATAAGTACACCACAAATACCACAATATAATGGCGTATCGTTAACGTGCCTTCAGAGGTGTTCAACACGGCCACTCGTTTAATTTATACAGGGTGAAATTGATATCATTAGCATCCTTTTAAACTAAGAGTCTACCCATCAATCTGGACAACTTTTAATAATATGGGAGCAAACCGATCGGAGCAAAAACAAAATCAGCTTTTGCATACGCACGCAGTTTAGCATGGAACAGCTGATTTTTTTTTTGCTACGATCGATTTGCTCCCATAGTAAAAGCTGTTCAGTTTGATGGGTACTCTTTAGTTCAAAAGGATGCTAATGATATCAATTTCACCCTGTAGATAGATAGGCACCAAAATTGCTTAACCAATCGTTTTAGAAGTCCCAAGCTCTGTACACAAAGAGCGCTAAAACTCTTATTCAAAGTCAGACGAAGAAATAATCCCAACAAGCCAGACGAAACGTCACTAACAATCTTTGATCCCAAAATCCACTAAGTCGGTCTAAGTCTGCTCATACAGTTTAATTAACATTTACCAAAACGTTGAGCGACTAACGACTATCAATTGAGTTGTACAAACCTCTCCAAACCAATCAATAGTGCTCACGCTGAATAATAAAACCGAATTTGTCTCGTCTAATTGGTTTGCTCTTCTAGCATTCGAGGATTCACTGCAGGCAAATTGCACCACTTTCGTCTGCCAATGGCCCTCGAAGAACGGACTCGTGCCAAATTGGCCAGGACCTTTATTATTAAATTGAACAACATAGTGTCTGCTTACCGAATTACGTCCCACGCCACGGGAGTAGAGGAGCACTGAAGGAAGTCATATTTTTCTATTTGGTTAGGCGGTTAGCATTTTTAGTTGGTCGGTAGTTATTTTGTTCGTGGAATGTTCTATGTGTAACCTCTCCTTTATTAGTTAATGATTCATGTAATAGTTCTACATTGGACAACATTAATTGTAGTCATTAGCTAAAGAAAAGATCAACTTCGGAAATATTCGGGTTTTTGTTGTAGGCAGGAAGAGGAGGAATTTTGCTGTAGGTGATATGCTTTCATAAAGGAGATAACATTCGTAAAAGTATATCGATAAAAGAGGTTTTAAATGTCTCAACCATATAAATAATGGCTGAAGTAGGTCCAAAAAAATTTGATTAGCCATAAGATACAAATTAAAAAATAAAATGTATTTTCTTCTTTTTCTGTCTAATGTCATTTTTACCATTTTTTTAGCATTAACTTCCAACGTTCTTGAATATTCTAATTGCATCTCCTTTGTTTTAAATCTCCTTATCGTCTTAATTCCATTCGTTCATAGACGAAAAAATTTTCGCTTGCGCGTTAGATAATTTTTTGCCTGTTTTCTTTTCATATACTCTGTGACATTGAATTTCTTTTGTATAATACAATGTTCTTGTAAAAACCGTATTAGGTACACATTAGGTATTGTTTTTATTGTTTAATGTTTTAATAATAACCTTATGACCATATTTACCTGATTATCAGAAGGTCTTGCAATACCTATGCCAGCTTCTTGGTCCTAACCCAAAATGAAAAGAGAGGGAAAATAAATGAAAAGAAAATTTGAGGCAGAAAGGTCTTTACATTGATGACGAAGTGTGAAAAAATCATAATTTTCCGTGATTTTCCTCAAACTCTGATTTGAACAATTATGTTAAAAACTTTTATATATGTGTATCCGTCTGACATACAGGAGTCTGACTAAACTTGGCGAGTCAAAAACACTCAAAATCTTTGAAAAACAAATGTATCTTTTGTCATCTATACTATTATAAAACAGTAACAGGAAGTTTGTCTGTACATTGAAGATATTAACAAAAAAAAGTTACGATATGGTTTTTAGGTGTCCCTGATTCCATTTCACCATTTTTTGGATTTTTTGTCTGTCTGTTTGTTTGTGTGTTTGTTTGTTTGTTTGAACGAGTATCACGCAAAAACTACTGAACCGATTTTGATGAAACTTTTTTGTTTGATAGCTTATGATCTGACTTAAAATCTGGTATATAATTTGTGCGGACGAAGTCGCGGGTTAACGCTCGTATTTTGCATAAATGTGAAAAAACTTACCTACTTCAAAGAATGTCTTACAAATTAAACACCCAGGCCGAGATATGCCGAGATTGACGAGACGACCTTTGAGCGTGATTCAAGTTGAAACAAGGTCCATCCAACTAATATTATAAATGCGAAAGTTTGTGTGGATGGATGTTTGTTACTCTTTCACGCAAAAACTACTGAACGGATTTCGATGAAATTTGGCATACAGATAGACCATGGCCTGGATTAACACATAGGGTACTTTTTATCCGGGTAACGCAGATGAACTCGCGGGCAACAGCTAGTATTCTATAATTATATTGTGTAAGTATGTGATTTTGACATAAGGGAGTTCGAACTCTCTGAATCTCTGCTCACTTGTTTTACATACCTACGCATGTAAGTAATATATCGAATGATTTCAGCATACATTGTCGTAACGAAATTCGTATAAAAATGAAAAACAGAATCATTCCGGCACGGAGCCGAGGGTCCCCCATAAATAACTGATATGCCCGCACCTGTCCCACAGAGAAACGTTACATCTAGGGCTACCAGATGTCAAAGGAAAAATCCCTATAAAAAACCCATAGGTATAGCAATAGTAGATTACACAACGAGGGCCGGAAAGTAAGAAAGGTCCCAGATCACATGTAATGTGATCTCATGAAACATGTGATCTGAGGCTTTCTTATTTACTGCCCGAGGTTAGTATACTATTTTTCTCCTCGACGGAGGCGGAAAGCGGCAAACGTTCACTTTATTACTACTGCCAGACCAGCAATGTGTTTTTAATGTTTATTGTTCAATACTGATTTCCGATTATTGGTGATGACAAATTTCGTTGTAGGTACAGTCAGCAGCAATAAGTTGTACGTATCTTTACTCTAAAAAGAGCTGACGTGACGATAATAATCCTTTGTAAAGATCGGGAGAATTATAAGACCTATTCTATATTATGGTCTTGGTCTTGTTTATTTTTTAATTTCTTAATTTTCTGAGTAGTTTTGATTCCATTGAATCTCGATTCTACGAATTTCTCTTCGCGCTTACTCTATTTAATTAATCAGTAAACCTTTGTAGTAATTGGTAGTAAATAAATAAACAAATAAACCGACATATTCCTGAAATATCTGGGAAATAAGGATATTCGGTTTTCCGGCAACCCTGCTGGCATCGGAATATTGCCCTGTTTACCAAGAAGATAGGATTCATTCAAAACAAAGATTTTCCTGCATTTTCGTATTGATTTATTTGTATCGGTTGAAAAGGTTTTGGTATTATACAGGGTGTAACTGTTGAATTGTAGACAGTAGGGTGGTTGTACCTACTCATGACACTGTAGAACTTTGTGCAGCCTTATTTTGTGCCTCTTGTATTTTTATTTCTGTATTTTACTGTTTATGTTTTGGTGTAAAATAAAGTATATTTGAATTGAATCGAATTGAACTTTCACTATACAGGGTGAAATTGATATCATAGAGATTGGTGAAATCATCGGCCCCACAGACGATAGAACCACATTTTTTAAGATAAGAATTAGAGACTGTTCTAATCCAACTGTCGTGTCGACACGAGAATCCCGCTAAAAGTTATATTAAACTGGATCATGCAAAGTCTTTCATGCGGCCAACTGGCTTACAATGGTGTTAAAAACTCATTACGGTAGGTTCGTTTAATCCCCTTACGCAAGCCGTAGGAGTATAATGTCAAACATCGATCCGTTAGTAGGTAGGTATCATGGTTTCGATAACAATCACACTTGAAACAGAAAAGTGGCATCACACTACAAGATGGCAGAAAACACCCTAAAACCTTAAAGGGGTGGTTTGAACCATCGATCTGGAGTGCGATTTTTGAATCTCTTTCGCGTAGCTCAGCAGTTGAAAATGTCAAAATTACTAAAGAGATCTTTCTTGATCTAAAGCATCTTACTACTGCTGATTTGATTTTCAAAAATCATACTCCATGAGTGCGATTTTTGAAAGTCAAATCAGCAGTAGAAAGATTCGTATCTCCATACATTTTCAACTGCTGAATTCAACGTATGAGATTCAAAAATCGCACTCCAGATCAACCTCTTAAAAACCGTCAGCATATTAAGTTGCTCTCTGTTCTGTACACACAATACAAATGTTGTAATTTATTTATTAGGTACATAAATAAACACATCACAAAAAGAGATTAAAAGGACCTGCAATACTTAGGTATTTTGGTATCTTCCCTCAAACCTCACAATAACCATTTATTTTAACATTGTTCGTATATTTATTACCTTATCTCTTGGGAACATCTGTTACTAATTCTTAGTATCCTTTTTAGTTACAAAATTAATTGTAAGTCGTTAATTTAATTAAATAAATGGCAAAAGTTAAGTAAGACAGTAAAAACTGTTGCTTCGGAGCAATTCACTAACACTCAAGCACGTATCCAGACTTTAGTTTCTGGGGGGGGGGGGGGGGGGGGATATTAATAAAAAACGATGAAAAAGTAAGTGCTGCAATCACTTTTTCATACAAATAATCGGATTTCGGCGGACATCCTGGTCGAATGATTTTGTGTTTATCTACAGGGTGTGTTTATCATTAGCATCCTTTTAAACTAAGAGTCTACCCATCAAACTAAACAACTTTCACTATGGAAGCAAACCGATCGGAGCAAAAAAATTATTTACTGTTGCATACATTTGAGTCGAGTAGGCATTGCAGTTTAGTAAGGAACACCTGACTTTTTTTTTTGCTCCGATCGGTTTGCTCCCATAGTGAAAGTTCTTCAGTTTGATGGGTACACTCTTAGTTTAGAGGGATGCTAATGATATAAATTTCACCCTGTATAAGGTGGTTCACCAAAATTCAATAGAACAATTAAAAATATGGTTAAGAAATACAATATTTTACAATATAATACAGGGTGTAAGGGACAGCCAGACAGCAAAAAATTTGCTGGCGTATACATTTGAATAGGAAAGTGGGACCCTCATTTTTAGTCTAGTAGTACTCATTTATGTTGCACTACTTATTATATGTCGTAGGGTATATCTCTAGTTCTCACAGAATGGCTACCTCAGTCCTCAGCTACACTACAACTTGTATGACGAGATGCAAAAATAGTTCAGCAATGCAGATGATAACTAGTTTAAACAGGTTTGTGTCGATAGCCATAGTTTATAAAACTTTGAGATGCATTACATCATTTAGCGGTTTTATAAACATGTAGGTATAGCTTAAAGTTGATTTAACTATTACGTAGGTATGGGTATTGTGTCATTTGTTGATCATCGATCGATATTGAAACGATATAAATAGTAATCTTGTTTTGGTAGGAAGTAGGGTAAGTGTGCCGTGTGGTGGGTTGAGACTTAATATTTTGAAAAATTACCCATGTTGAAACCATGATAATTCGATTCTGCTCTCGATCCTAAACAAACTACTTACTAGTTTTGCGTTATTTCATTAACACATTGTATAATTCCTTTTCTTTTGTGATTGGTTTGAAGTACCAGCAAACTTGGAGCTTTTTGTAATGTTACTTTATTGATTCAAATTTCTATTTTTTATTTACACACAAACGTATGTAAAACGAATGATATTTATCTGTGGAAACTTTTAGTTGGCAATGTGGTTTTATAAAAATGTTGATACCCTACTATTCCGTAATTAGTCCGTAAGTTTTCCTAAAATGAATAAAATAAAATAAAATAAATACAGTCTAACGTTTGTGTTTGTTTAACGGAGGTAATGTGTTGCAGGTAATAAAGTACCTAGGTACCTAAGTAGGTATTATATTAAAAATCAGAACCTCTACCCGGACATTCGAACTTAGCAATTGCGTGAGCATTTTCGTTCCAATGTCAACTCTATTACAATGAAGTTCGGACCGAAACGGTCGCGATATATCGAAAATCGAAAGTCCGGGTACAGGGCCTTAATCACTAGTACCTACCTACTAACAACAGATCGATTTGATATGAATGGATAATCGGCAAACTTTATCTAATTTAAATCTTCCGTGCATTCCTTTAAGACGTATCTACCTACCTACTCACTACTTATTTAAAAAAAAAGAAATGCTTGCAATTGAAATGTTGTCAATGTTAAATTCCTAATACTTAGATACAGGAAGCTGTGACGAAACAGGAATGCTTGTAAGTATGTATGGGCGAATGAAATTGTGGAGAAACAAGACTGGCAAAAACGGCATCGGCATTCATCATCAGGAGGGCGATGCGCAGGATTGCACTAATTTAAAACATCCAAGTTCAATCCTAACCTAATCCAATTTCAGTTCTAATCACATTACAATCCAATTACTATTCAACTATGTTAATTCCGTATCAGGCTAAACTTGAGTTATTTACTATGTGTGTCTTTGCATTTGAACCATCTTTCAAAACGGCTCTAACGGCTGTCATGAGCTGTACCGCGATTAGCGCAATACCAAATGTGTAAAAAGCTAAGCTTCACACGCGGTCCAATAATGGTTTAGTTGCGATATATTCACCTCAATTGCTTTCCAGCCTATATACTTACGTCCCACTGCAAGGCTCAGGGCTGCAATCGCAGTAAATATTCGGTGATTGAACTGTTATTGGACTATGTACGAACCATAACTTTTGACACATTTGGTATTGCGCTAATCGCGGCCTCAAGAATTGTATGGGCGTTAGTCCACCACGCGCGCCTAATGCGGATTGACACATATACGCATCAGAATTTCTTCTTCAGCGTATGCCTATGCGACTAGGTATGTTTTCCTACACCGTAAACGGCATTACTCACAGTAAATTAAATAATTAGGCTTCATGTTTTCTGGAACGAAAACGGCTTCGTCTGGGCGTTGATAATATTATGTCAGCCACTTAGACTGATATTTAGGTCGTAACTAGTTCATTAAATCTCTCTTAAATTAGCGGAGTACTTATTTAGCGTTAACCCGCGACTTTGTCCGCACAAATTATATACATATCGTAACTTTTTTTTTGTTAATATCTTCAATGTACAGACAAACTTCCTGTTACAGTTTTATAATAGTTTAGATTCATATCTCGTCACACAGTTTGTTCTTGAACGAGTTTGGTAAACATTGTTTTACAAAAGTGAAAACCTAACACCCGTATTCTTAGTTATTTCCTTGAGGCTTCCACACTCGAGTCGAGGACGTTTTTTGACATTTTTGTCATTATCATACAAATTATGTAAAAAACGTCCCCTACTCGGGTGAGGAAATGTCAAAAAAACAATTAAGAATACGGGTTAGACATCTCAATACGCGACTATTTTTATCTTCTAATAATGTAAACTAATAAAAGAGTTCCATGTCAGAGAGCTCACAGCCTAAACCGCTGTAGATAGCTACATAAAATCTAGGTATCTAGTTCCGTAACTGACTGACTGACTGACTAACAGACAATGCACAGCCTAAACCGCTCAAGATAGAAACATGAAATTAGATATATATACACTGTCAAACTTAATATGCTGACGGTTTTTGTATGAGGATGATCAGATCATGAAACTAAACAACTTTCTCTACGGGACCAACATAGAAATCGCGAAAAAAAAAATCTGTTGTTTTATACACAAAAGTGCAGTCCTACTCTACGCAAATATATGGAACAGCAGATTTTTTAGAATGTAGGTGTGCACTAAGAAAGGATTTTCCGAAAATTAACCCCTAAAGGGGTAACCCACGCGGACGAAGTCGCGGCAGTAGCGTATGGAGAAGGGTTAGGGGGGCAAATGCCCCGGGCGGCACTTTACTAGGGGCGGCAAATTCGGGGAAAAACATAGATTGATTGCCCTCTGTCTATAATCAATTCGTAGAGGAGAGAAAAGTCTAAGTTTCTTTTTTAATTACTGTGCCTGCACATAAAGAGTTCTGACCACAGCACAGCTAAAAATTTCGAGCTTATTATACTTAGGTTACTTTGCACATGTTTTGTACGTAAAAAGCTGTGGGTCTAACCAATTCGTATTGAGGAGAAAAGTTGAGCTCGTTTCGCTCGCTCTAAGTTTCTATTTTTGCATGGTTAAACCAAAGATGTGTGACCACAATAAAACCGAATTGATGTGCAAAAAAATTTCGAACTCGCTTCGCTCGCTCCGTTATTTCTTGTGTAGGTCTTCTTATAAAGATAAGGGCGGCAAAATCGGTCTTTGCCCCGGGCAGCAGAAACCCAGGCTACGCCACTGAGTCGCAGGTAAAGGCTAGTATAATTCCATAGGTAGTAACAAGCTGAATAAAACTAACAGTTTTCTAGACTCGACTCGACTAGCAACTTCCAAACGAATAACAAATTCATATCACAGAGAACATAGATTATCATTCAAGCACAATATCGGCAGGCACGCGCCGGTGGCCTAACAAAAAAGATTAGAGAATAATTCCCTAGTGTCGGCACGTGACATGACATGTTCCACGTGTCTTTACTTGGAGAAAGGCCCTACGCACACTGTTTCTACGACCAGACAAAATAAAACGTCAATATCTTACGACATTGAAAAACTATAAATTGAAAAGAAACATAAAGAAACACATTTTTTTCACCATTTTGTACACACTTTTTTTTCACCACGTAATGCATTCTGCGTAGATTCTGGAACCTATTTCATGACAATTCAGGACGGATACCTATTTTGCTGGTTGGTTTGGTTATTAATGGCGTGGCGTGAATGGCGTAACATGAGGTATCATCACATTTTCAGTAATTTAAGAGTACCTCGAAAATTTAAAAAAATATTTTCATACAAAAAATATAGTTACTAGCTACGCTAGCTAGGTAGAAGAGGAAATGCTGGCCGCTAAGCGTGAAAAAAATATGTGAAGGCCATTAAGGAACGGATGACATCAATTTGTTTGTTTTATTTATTATTTAAAAGGCAATAAATAAAGTTTTTCGTGAAAATCTGACCAGTGTTTCAAGCAATCTCCTTTGGCGGACTTTACACTCTACTCTACTTTTATTGATAATAACCCGCGACATTGTCCGCACAAATTGTATACCAGATTTTAAGTCAGATAATAAGCTATCAAACAAAAAAGTTTCATCAAAATCGGTTCAGTAGTTTTTGCGTGATGCTCGTTCAAACAAACAAACACCCAAACAAACACACAAACAAACAAACAGACAGACAAAAAATCAAAAAATTGGTGATATGGAATCAGGGATACTTAAAAACTTTTTTTTTTTGTTAATATCTTCAATGTACAGACAAACTTCCTGTTACAGTTTTATAATAGTTTAGATAATATAATTATATTGTTCAGATGTCGATTCTGTTGAAATAGGAATAGGTTTTCAAGATTTTCCTTCATTTGTTTCATAAGACGAAATGGAGACAGTCAAATCAAAAAGCTTTGAAATTGAGATCCAAGAAAATAATGTTAGAAACTCAGAGCTGAAAGCTCTAGTTAAATCTGCAAATGTCACATTATGCTAATTTATCTAGGCAGGGTACTTAAAATGTCGTTAAGTTTCCATCTAGTGTGTTTTTACCTTTTAAAAATGTACGTGAAAAATATTCTAAACGCGTCCAGATTTATTCCCAGAACCTCTCTACACAATTCGTATGCGAAAAATTACGTTTGTTTACAATTAAAACAATTGACAGACGACGTGGTATGGTTTAAAATATGTTATTGTATCATGACAACATACTAATCTGTTATGCATATGAATGAAGACCGATGCTGTAACAGCTTTTATCGATGACATCATGTTTTTGCTTGAATGAAAGAGCATTTTATTTACAACTAGAGTTAACCCGCGACTTCGTCCACACAAATTATATACCAGTTTTTAAGTCAGATCATATTCATAAGCTGTCAAACAAAAAAGTTTCATCAAAATCGTTTCAGTAGTTTTTGCGTGATGCTCGTACAAACAAACACACAAACAGAAAGACAAAAATCCAAAAATTGGTGATATGGAATCAGGGACACCTAAAAACAATATCGTAACTTTTTTTTTGTTAAGGTGGTTTCAGTCCATACAAAAGTTTGACGCACAATACGCGTAGAAGGAATTAATAAAATAAATATTTTATATATGGAAAAATAGTTTAGAAAATCTAGTTGCCATTTTGTATGAAAAATGTCAAAGCTTTATATCTTCATAATTATTTTATAAATTGCAAATGTTATTTGTGATGCGGCAACTAAATTTTCCATATATACAAAGTTACTTATATTAAATACCGTTTACGCGTATTGTGCGTCAAAGTTTTGTATAAAATTGATCCCTCTGCAACCACCTTAATACCTTCAATGTATGTATGTACATTAAGTACTGTCAATTAAGTCTGTACTGTAAGTAACAGTTACTTACAGTACAGACTTAATAGTTTAGATTGAATTGTGTAATTTCAATGTAAAATGTAATAAACATGTAAATATTTGCCTATACCTCGTAATTTATTTTCTCCTCAAATGTCTAACTAAATGGAAACATCTAAATGAACGCCCCACCCGGTTTTCAAGTTGACTAGCTAATAAAAGAACTATAAAAACTGTTGAACAATTTAATTCCTCCCTCTTCTTGCACGCACAAAATGTTAAGATTCTTACAGCTCTCACCGCTTAGCTATAAAGCTTATATTAGCTTAGCATTTACCTTCAATATTTTACAATTCGCTACATGTCGTCCATGCCGCACACCCGTGGCGCCTCACCAGTAAAATAGTTAAGCTAACACAATAAAATGTAACTCAAAATTAGCTCCTCGTTTTACAAGCAATAAATTTAATAGGCTTCCTATGGGGGAACCAAGTAAGCGAGTGATAAAAGTCACGCTTGAAATTTTAACACGGCGACAATTTGGTTATAGAGTGGGGTTGTGTAGAAATCGACTGGCTTAATCAAGTTTTCCTATATATAGTCAAGAATAACCCCTCAAGCGATAGGGCCAATTTAAAATCTGTTGCAGTAGTACCAGGTTTATAAATCTTACCTAGGTTCCTGCGCAGTCGACAAATTTTAATACCGCGCGAAATTATATTGACCAATCAGGATGTGCCACCTTCAATCCGTTTACGCTATTGGCTAATTTGTTTTTCTTTTCGCTGCTATCCGACTTTGCACCCTTTGATTACTTAATGACTTCGGGTTTTGTCGGGGACTCGGTCACGCTCTGCGCAAACGAAGATTGACGAGCGTAATTATTTTCCTGGTCGAACTGTAATATCGGGTTGGTGGTGGTGGTGGTGTTTGGCTAACCTACAGAAGATAAACTTTATACCCAACTATGATGATGATGGATTCGCAGTTGATTTCGACTACGGTCACTGCGAAACTTTACAGAAAAGCAGTCAGGTACGCATGACATATTTTGAAGTGCATAAGTTAGTGATAAGGCTACTTACTGAAAATGAGAGAAGAATTCGAATGCAAATTACGATCGAACGGACTCTTATGGAACGCGAAGTAAAAACTATGTTAGTATACCATGGTAATATCTTTTTGTGCATCGCAAACAAGTCCTCTATACGGACCACAGATGAACCAAAATTCCAGATTACTCAAAGTACCTAGAACGTTTGAAGAATGTTTAACTCTCAAAATTCAAAATTGAATTGAATTGTGACGAGAATTGTATTGCTGGGTTCGAAATTTATAACTTGAATCAAAACAGATTTGTTTTGTATTGAATTTATGTATGAGAGAGTTACTTTTATTTAAAGAAACATTTGAATTTTGATACAAGAAATTAGTTCTTGGTCCAAAAACTATAATACGAAACACTTTATATTCCAAAAGAAGACATTTTCGAGTTTCCTTATATCGAAATGCGAAAATATCTTGTACAAGAAATTTTTTTCTGTGTATTATCTTTAATATTAAGTACCTAAAGGTCTTTACATTACTTCCTATAGGTACTTTACATTGGAGAAAATATTATTTATTGTATACAGGGTGAAATTTATATCATTGGTATCCTTTTAAACTCAGAGCCTACCGATCAAACTGAACAACTTTCACTATGGGAGCAAACCGATCGGAGCAAAAAAAAAATCAGCAGTTCCATACTAAACTGCAATGCCTACTCGACTCTAATGTATGCAAAATGTATATGCTCTTAGTTTAAAAGGATGCTAATGATATCAATTTCACCCTGTATATTGGAGATAATTAGATCTGAAAATTAATTTGATAAGTAATTCTAAATCTGACTACAATTATAGCTAAACTAGAACAAAGATACATGTTGCCTGGTAAAGTCACCTTTACATTTAATTATTTTATTTTAACACTATTACACACGGAAATATTATAATACACGATGATTACGAATCCAATTTTTTTACACAAATTGAGTTATTCTAAGATGGTATTAATTAACAGATTGAAAATTTCGTTCACTGGGTAGTGGGCTCGGTGGCGAAATTGGATAACGCAGTTCCCCGGTTTGGAAAAGTGCGGGTTCAAGTCCCGCCCGAGACAAATTTTTCAATCTTTAATTTGATTCGAAATAGCACAACATGGCTGTAACATGTTTAAAAATCTATAATATTTGAATTTGGTATTAATTACATTTTAATGCAACATGTGAATACGCTAGTTCAATAGAAAAAACATCAACGAGTAAGAAAGTTAAGTACTTACATAGGTAGATGTTTTAAATCATCAGCCCCAAGACGTTGCGTAGGACGGAGCATGTCTCAAAGCTTGAAGACATGTTACATATTTCCAACCATATTTTTCTGCATAATAAGGTTGTTTATCACTCAAAAATCAGGCAATGACTGGCAGGTTCCCTAATGGTGATGTAATTTAGGAGTGGAAGTAGTCGTAACTTCCGACTTTTAAATTCAATATAACGTACAAATAAAACATTTTAAATGGACAATAATGAACAACCAGCGTACCGTGAACACATTACGTTGGGTAAAGACAACAGCAGCATTCGTTTCTATACTTCTATTCTTATTCAAAAGCTTCAAAATTGTAAATAGTTATAGTTCTTATAGCCCAGTCATTTTACGGTTTGAGCCGGGATTGATATTAGTTTTCGGTATAGTATTTAAGAGCCAAAAAGAGCTTTAAAATGTACCAAAATTAAAAAAAAATCCCTTCAGCAACAGTTCCAAATTTAAAATTTAGCTAGTATCTCGTTATAAAAAACCTGATGGTAATTTTTTTTGCACATATTTAAAGCATTACCATTTTAATTGTAAATATTTTTGTCTATCATAGGTTTCGAAAAATACATTCGTATTTTCTAATAAAAATCATTTTTTTTTATTTAAATGCCTATTTAGTGCTCAAAAATAATTTATATTGTTAAATTTTAATTGAAATGAGTGCATTGGTATTAATATTATTAATTTAAAACCCTTCTGGGACTCACAATTTTGATTTCTATGTTGCGTAGCGAATTTATTTTTAATGTTTTCAGATAGTCTTTTCGTCAATAAATGGTGCCACTTACACTACAAAAGTCCAATTAATAATTACTTCCCACCTCTCCTAACAAAACTCCATAAAACGACTGGGCTATTAACTGTATCTATCTTTAGGATAGTGAAATTATACAAGTATACTAGGCTAGACTAATATAATGATGACACTAAAATCTATCCCCCTCCGCCCTGGATACGTGGTAACATTGCAGTAAACCCCAGATCAGAATAAAATTTTCATCTTCATTAATTTGAAGATTGGATCAAACGTTTCAATACCCTATTATTACTCTCAAAAGAAAATGTAGGTACCTATTTGAATGAAACGGTGTTTATTCTTCGTTTTGTTTACTGAAATAAACAAAGCTGGGTATAAAAGTGTAGTTCAAACAAGTCAAAAACCTTGAACCTTTAATTTCGGCAGTACCTACAAAAGAACAAAGAATGCCGAAAAAATATAAAAAGAGACCTACAAATTTTCCTCGTACCGCAAACATAAATTAAACCGCACATACATAACAAAATATAGCACACCTAAGCAATAATGTAACGTGATATACCCTGTCAGGGAAAATACCGTATGTATCCGAACGTAAAAAAACATCAAATCGATACGCACTCTTTATTACAGCTATCTCGTGGAGACGGTCGAACGTTTCTGAATTCGATTTTGCTGCTATATTACAATATTTTTTGCTGGTTTTTCGTTGGTTTGTTGAATAATGACATTTGCACACAGATTAGTCTCATTATTAATTGCAGTCGCCCTTAAATAGATGATAGCAGACAAGGTGTTCAAATATTTCTGAGCATGCAAAGTGTTAATTTTCAATAAATTGATGATAGTAAGAGTAACCATATCTGAACAAGAAGAACTAAAAGAGGTATTCAGATATTAATCGTAACATTTACTGTGAAGAATTTATTGCAAATGAATACTGCTCAGAAATATTCACTATTCACTTTTCACACTTCTACTGCTCAGAAATATTTGAACACCTTGTCTGCTATGATCTATCAGGAGTGTGATTTTTAAAACTCATTCGCTGAGTTCAGCAGTGGAAAATGTCAAAATTATTATGGAGATATGCATCTTTCTACTGCTGATTTGACATTCAAAAATCATTCTCCAGGAATGCGATTTTTGAAATTCATTCTTTGAACTCAGCAGTTGAAAATGTCAATATTTTTGCATCCTTCTACTGCTGATTTGACATTCAAAAATCATTCTCCAGAGTGCGATTTTTTAAAGTCAAATCTGCAGTAGAAAGATGCGTATCTCCATACATTTTCAACTGCTGAGTTCAACGTATGAGATTCAAAAATCGCACTCCTGATGGCGACTGTACCAGAATCATGATTAGTAGTTAGTAGTAGAACTATATATTATTACCTGATAATATGTACCTACTTGTATTACGATGACTAGACAACGACATACCTTACCTTATAATGAGTTGGTATTGTACCTACATAGACCGATACAAACATCTATGAGGTCTATTGTGTTGTGTTTGATACCGGTCGAATCTGGTAGTTACAGAATAACACCCAAGATTTTATATAAAATCTAGAAAATATCAGGAGTTTTCGTTCAGTAACAAACATTTTTAATGGAGGGAAGATAATTGAATGTGTTTGGAACTCTTAATTGTTTAATTTGTTAGTTCTCATAGCAAAGAGATCACGGATTAACGTATGTTTAGGTAAAGACCAACTGACGGCCTGGAGTGCGACTTTTGAAACTCATTCTTTGAACTCAGCAGTTGAAAATGTCAATATTACTATGGAAATATGTATCTTTCTACTGCTGATTTGATTAAAAAATCATATTTCAGAAGTGCGATTTTTGAAAATCAAATCAGCAGTAGAAAGATGCGTATCTCCATACATTTTCAACTGCTGAGTTCAACGTATGAGATTCAAAAATCGCACTCCTGTGCAATTTAATGCTTAGGTATTACATAAAACATCACTGTTATCTATAGGGTCCTTTTTAATATCCTGACAATTTTCCAAGGGGATGATAAGACCGTCAAACTGAACAACTTTGTTTATGGCACCAGCATCGAAATCGCGAAAAAAAAATCTGCTCCTCCATACAAAACTGCAAATCTACTCGAGCCAAATGTATGGGACAGCTGATTTTCTTTTCGCGATTTCGATATTGGCCCCATAGATAAAGTTGTTCACTTTGATGGTCTGATCATCCCCTTAAAAAAAGTGTCAGCATATTAAGAAGGACCCTGTATGCAAAAAGTAAACCTTACTGCGGCCTCAAATCAGTACCACCCCGAAATTGAATGCGGTAGTGATGTGTGTAATGTAAGTACAGGGTGTAAGAAAACACCCTAGTAATATTTAAAGGGTTGGTTTAGATCATTAAACTGAACAACTTTTACTAGGTACGGAACCAACTTCGAAATAGCGAAAAAGAAACAGCGTTTTCATAGAAAACTAGTGCCTACTCGACTCAAATATATGTACAATAGTATGTTTTGTATTTGTTCTATTCTTGGTGTGAAAATAGAGAATAGGTATTGTATGTTATGTTATGTCCTAAGGGATGGAAGATTATTTTTTTCGATTTTGTCTCCATAGTTAAAGTGTCAGTTGTTCAGTTTGAACGTCTAACACTCAGTTGCAGAAACGCTCATTACAGTTAATCCTCTATTAAATCTGTTACTAGCTTTCACTGTTTCACTATTAACAAGACGAAAAGTGACAGTAAAAGATTTAATGGAGGATTAACTTTAATGAGCTTTTCTGCAACTGAGTGTATATTACCCTTTTAAATATGACTAAGGTGTTTTGTTACATATTAAATACGGGGCCCTTTTTAATATGCTGACACTTTTTAAGGGGATTATTTGAATGGAACAGAATGGGAACAGCTGACTTTTGGTGCCATAGAGAAAGTTTTTCAGTTTGACGGACTGATCATCCCCTTAAAAAAGTGTCAGCATATTAAGAAGGACCCTGTTAATATATGAGTACCTTATCTTTATCGTTTAGATACATAACGTACATACCTAAGTAATGAAATGAGTAATTATCAGCCTCCGTGGTCTAATGGTTAAGAGCATCGGCTCTTGACACGGAGGTCGTGGGTTCGATTCCCACGGGGGACACCTAGTGATACTTTCACTCAGTGACAGATCACTTTGTGCGTTTTTCCCCATTTGGTTATGACATTGCAGGCTGAATCACCCGATTGTCTGAAAAGAAAAATGATTCCGTGCTTCGGATGGCACGTTAAGCCGTTGGTCCCGGCTACTATCTCTGGTGGTAGTAGTCGTTACATAAAAACCACGTCAGAGGCCGTAAGGCGGTCTGGAAAAACTCTGACACCAGGGCTCTGCCCACACGATAAGAAAAAGTAATTAAATTAAAAGATAAAATAATAAAATGAATTGACGTAAATCCTAGAAAACATCTTTTACCTTAATGACATTCATTTCGTTTAATTCATTACGGTGAATTGTTTTCCCAATCCCGGAATTCTCAAGGGAAGCAAAAGTAATACACTTTCAGAGGACGGGCAAAGGCAATTTGGGCTAATTACCTGCACAGGACTTACTCGAGCCATAAATTAGTAACCCTTTAGAAGATTAATAATTACTTCAATGCTCAAAAATGGCGAGTTCTTACAGGATGAACAAAACACCCAATTACTTAATATTTAAAAGGTGGTTTAGCAGGCACGTATCCAGACTTTTGTTTCGGGGGGGGTATTTCATTTTCACAATGAAAAAGTGCTGTAACCACTTTTCCATACAAATATTCGGATTTCGGGGGGGGGAGGGATAAATCCCACCTATCCCCCCCTGGATACGTGCCTGTGGTTTAGACCATCAAACTGAACAACTTTCACTAAGGGACCAACATTAAAATAGTGAAAAAGATATCAACTGTTCCTTATATTTGGGTCGAGGTTGCCATTTTCTATGGAACAACTTTTTATTACGATTTCAATATTGGTCCCATAGTAAAAGTTGTTCTATTAGATGGTCTGACTGAACTGAATCACCCACTAAAGTAGATAATGTAAGTAATGCATTTAGTTATAAGGAAAAGTATATATTAACCTTTAAACCAGAGAACGAAAAACAAAGAAGAAAAACAGCTGTTTCATTCGTTTGAGTCGAGTATGCATTGCAGTTTAGTATGGAACAGCAGATTTTTTTTGCTCTGGCAGATAGGTTTGCTCCCATAGAAAAAGCTGTTCTGTTTGATAGGTAGAGTATGAAAGGTTAATGATACTTTTCCTTAGAACCTGTATAGGTAACTGCGTATTCATGATAGAAATATTGCTGAGTGCAATCGTCGTGTTTACATTAAGCGTATTGAAAGTTCGTTCGGCCATGTTTTTATTCATTCTTATTTTGTTTACTAAAACCCAGCTGGTGCATCTCTAGTCCGCTCGTAAAAACTGAATTGGAAATAGAATAAAACATGTATCTTAATGCTTACTCTCACAACATTTTTACAGCTTCATTGACATTAATACCTACTAAGTTGAGATTAGACGAGAAGGAAGGAAGACATTAAAAATCATTTTAGTCATTCATAAACTTTTTTAATTACATTCCTATACAAACATCAGCCAATCGAATCGTTAAAACTACACAATAATTTACAGTCTTTCCAATTAATACTTAAAAGATTTTATTTAGAAAAGTAATAAATACGAAGCAAATCTGCAGAAATGCGAAAATTTGGTATCATTATTGTACAAAAGTTACATACCTATTAGAAATACAGGATGAAATTGATATCAATAGCATCCTTTTAAACTAAGAGTCTACCCATCAAACTGAACAACTTTTACTATGGGAGCGAACCGATCGGAGTAAAAAAAAATCTGCCGTTCCATACTACACTGCAACGCCTACTCGACTCAAATGTATGCAACAGCAGATTTTTTTTTGCTCCGATTGAATTGCTCCCGTAGTAAAAGATGTTCAGTTTGATTGGTAGACTCTTAGTTTAAAAGGATGCTAATGATATCAATTTCACCCTGTAGAATACAAGACCTATTTATTTACAACATCTGACGAATTAATTCGTCTACAACAAAATACAATTTGCAGCGGCCTAAGGCTACGTTAAGGCTTACAGGTCAGTAACAAGAGATCATTAGGGCAGTTACATGTTGATTACTGATGCTTTACACCAGGTACGTTTGGACTGTGTGCTGTAAAACTACATGCGGCTGGTGAGCCCGGCCGTGGTAGTCATTGGACGAGTAATCAGAATCTATTGTGGAATATATGTGCTCGGACAGAGGTCGGTCGCAGGGCGAGCGCTCCGCAGAGTTCGCGGATTTCCCACAAAGCGTCTGACACGTACTATTCAACACAGAGGCATCCATAGTGTACGTATTAGAATTCCTCCCATAATTTAGCCTTTTCAACTTATGACCGTGTCTCTTGGACGTCGGCATCCCATATCGTAACCTTTCCCAAAACCGTTTCTCTTTCCACGTTATCTCGAAACCCGTTTTGAAATACGACTTCAATTCCGGATCTCGTGGGACGAGCCCTACGGCGACTGTTATTAATTTATGTGGATTCTTTCGTAGCGCTCTCTGTAACGCCTGTCTGAACTCCACCTGCGACCATTCCGTTGAGATAAAGTTCTTTGTTAGAACCACTATGATACGCCTCGACGCCTCTGTGGCCTCGACCACCAGGTCGGGGAACTGGGCGTACGTAGCCTCGAAATGAGGCACGTCTCGGTAATGAAGACAGAGGTGGTAAGACGGATACCCGTTCTCCAGCTCTCGAGCGAGTGTGTCAACAACAAATTCCTCATCCTGAGGACTGTAACAAATGTACGCGTCGTACAGCTTATCAGCTTCCTCAAAAGCACCAGCCAAAGGAGAAAGCTTAATACCGCAATTAGAATACAACCACATTCTGCAAGCGTACCTAAATGTAAATACTAACGCTAATATTAATAAAATAAGCATGAACCCGGTGAGCGCCGATGCCAGTAATGGCAAGTTGTTCGAGACGAAGAAATCGCTTATCATCGACGTATCGGTTATTTCACTACAAACTGTCACATTTAAATTCAATGGCTTCTTCGCCGGGCTCACGTTCTCGTTTAGACACCACAAGTTATGGATATCGATAACTTTTTCAACATTCTGCGAGACATAAGTTATGAATCCTTGCAAGTATTTACATTCGCATGACCACCGGTTGTTGCCGATGAACAGAGTTTGTAATTTTTTGTTATTGTCTAAATGCCACAGTCCGTAGTTAACGAGTTTGTTTCCGTCCAAGCGTAAAACTTCAAGGGCCCCCAAATGAGAAAAAGTTTCGTTTGAAATGAATTCGATTTCATTACTTTGAAGATACAATTCTTTTAAATTGGTCAACTTTGATAACTCGAGACCCCGAAATTGTTTCAGTTTGTTATTGTCTAAATGCAATATTCTTAGATTTTCCAATTTACTAAAAGTATTGTTATGAATGTGCACAATAGTACTGGAGTTTAAATATATGACGAGAGCCTTACGCATTTGATCGAAAACAGATTCGTTGAGTTCATTATAAACATTTCCATCTAAATATATGTGAGTTGCGTCCATAGGCATATCCTGAGGTACAAGTTTAAATTGTTTCACAGAGCAATCTACTACATTCGTAGTTTTAGTTGAATCATGATAACATGAACAGTTTCTAGGGCACACAGTTTTGCAATTGCAGAAATTGAAATCGCAACAATGGCAATCATCTGGGCAGTGATACTCGTATTTGCAAAGAAAATCTTTAATGTGAAGAGAGCTGACGGGGAGATATTTAACGCCTCGGACATAGGATTCCTTGCAGATGACATTTTCTAGATCCATAACTCTAGGATATTGTCTAGAAGTGACCGAATTTATGAGCAGAAGCCACCTCATTGTGCAATCGCAACGGAACGGATTACTGCTGATGTAAAATTCTGGCAATGCTCGTTCGTCGGGTACTCTTGAAACACGCAGACTATTTATGTCTAAGCTTTCAATCTCATTGGCATACATATCGACACGGGTCAAATTACGTTTCTCTAGGAACGTGTCCGTCTCTATGCTCGAAATAAAGTTGTTGTTTATAAACAGCAGCTCTACGCTGTTGGGTATGGACATCGCAGATAACGACACTAAACGGTTATGGCTCGCATCTAAAGTTTTGACGTGAAGACCGTTCTCAATGTTATAGTAATTCCCAAGTATTTCAATAAAGTTTGCATGAATGTCCAGCCATTTCAAACTTCCCGGTATGAAAGCGTAATCAAACCACACCAAATGGTTTTCGGATAGATTTAGCCATAACAACTTTGTCAACGACACGAATACTCCATTTATATCAGAAATGAAGTTGCCATCCAAACGAACGGCTTCCAATTGAGTGTTCTTTTGAAAGGTTTCCGTCTCGATCGACTGTATTTTATTATTTGCCAAATTGAGCACCTGCAGGCTAGACAAGCCCCAGAACATGCCAGCTGTAAGGTTTCCTATTTGATTGTCGATCAAACGTAGCCCCGTCAACTGCGATAAATTTTGAAACGAACTATTAGTAATTTCAGTTAATAAATTTTCCCCGAAGTCTAACGATTTCAAGAACGGTAATTGCACAATTGCTTCAGGGACTTTGGTTATCTTATTCGTACTTAAATCTAACTCTTTCAAGTCGGAACAGTTTCTAAATGCATTTTCACTGATGTAAGACAACAAATTACTGTTTAGTATTAGTTTGTTTAAAATAAACAGGCCATTGAACACGTGGTCCTCTATAGTTCGCTGTTTGTTTTGACCCAAGTTTAGAGTGTGTAAGTTAAAAAGGGGTGAAAACGCGTTATCCTCGATGAACGCTATAGAATTGTTGCTCAAATTGAGTATTTGCAAAAAGAACAAGTCTTTGAACATGTTGCGGGTGATCCGCGCGACCGAGTTATGCGACAGGTCGAGCACGATTAATCTTATTAGACCACCAAACGTTTCATCTTCTATGTGGTCGCTCTTCAATTTATTCGCCGAAAGATCTAAAACGAGCAATTGTTCCAGCCGATTAAATACTCTCTTGGGCAAAGTTTCCAGCTCATTATTTTGCATATAAATTTCTCGAATTTCTTTCGTATTATGAAATAATCCTTCTGGCAGATACTTTATAGCGTTATCGGATAGGTTCACTACTTTCAACGAAAGCAAATCACTGAAGACATCACCCGGCAGTTCACTTATCTTATTGTTCTGCAGGAATAGTTGCGTTAGCCTCCGCAAGTGCAAAATTTCCGAATCAGCCGGTAGAGACATGATATCGTTATAACTGAGATCAATCGTCTGTAGTGTAGACCCACATTTGTGACCGAAGCCCAGTTCATCGACAAACTTGATTTTGTTTTGTGTCAAGTTGAGAGAAATTACATTTTCTAGGGCACAGAACAAGTCTGAAGGAATCTTTCGAATGTTATTGTAAGCTAAATCTAGAGTGTGCAACTCTCTCAGGCCGTTGAAAGCGCCTAGAGACAGATCTAGCTCCTTGTTGTTACTCCACTCGTTGTTCATGGAGCGTATCTTCAAAGTTTTGAGGCCTCGGAGGCCCTCGAACACATTGCCAGGCAGCCGGAGTATTTTGCAATTGTTTATGGAGATCTCCGCCAAACCTTGCATTCTTCCGAAGTGGTGATCCCGGAGAGTGCTCTCGATGAGGAGCGGGCCGCATCGGATCGCGAGCCGCTCCGCGCCATCCGAGTGCATCGAACCGACGACATCCCCGTCCGAAGACAGCGCGCGTACATTGCACTCCACTGCACCGTCACTGGACACTCGGAAACACGCATCACCATCGTCAGGCGCTTCCGTAAGCGCCGCGCCCATCACTAAACAAAAGAATATCGCGTTGATTATCATTTTAAACGGCACTGTGTCCATATCATTTTTGGCACTGTCAAGTTTTGGTGAATGAAAGTTTGATTGTGGAGCGCGCGGTCATGCTCAGCTGTTTAGGTGTCGAGTCGTGTGTGGAGACAGTTGGACAATAGCGGTGCGTAGCGTTTTGTTGGGGGCATGTAAGCGAACAGCGGCGCGGCGCGACACATGGCGCTGGCACGCGATCCCCCCGCGGTGGTGCGACCGCGACTGCCGTACAATGAAATGCCATGAATGCGCGCGGCATCGGCTCCGAGGGAACGGACCGCACCGTCACATTTCTATTGCCGCATACTAAGTAACCCTCGTAGTTTTGGAGTTTTGTCAAAACGAAAACCGTTACGTGACTCTGGTTGCATTAATGTTATTAAAGGAATTTGATCAGACACTTAGAGGGAATGCATGTACATTGTGTTGTGCAGACAACAAATCATCCCTAAATAAAATAGTAAATTGTCTTTTATGATTATTATGACTTGATGTTGTTTTTAAAAACCTACATAAGTTGTGATGTGACTTATTGGTTGCAAGTCGATTACGCTAGATAATTTTTTTTTAAATTAACCCTATCTATTAGTAGCGTTTAGCCCCGACTTCATCTGTGTGCAATAGATGGATCCAGTCCTGTCCAATACCCGGAGAATGCCGCGAAAATGCATGTTTAAATAAGACCTTAGGCTTTTGATCAGTGCAAACCGCATCAAAATCGGTTTAGTAAATTTTTCGTGATTCTCTAACGGGAAGAATTAAAAAGATACAGCCCTTTAAAATTAAGACAGAAAGGTGGTCGGACGGCCGGCATAAGCTTAATAATAAGGTCCCGTTTGCACTCTTTGGGTACGGAGCCCTAAAAATAATAATATTGTTTGAGTCGTTAAGCCATGTTGTTACGGCGTAGAAAGGACCATGGGTTTAAGTAGGATTACGAGGCGACTAAGGAAAATGGGGCGGCGGCAGTTTGCCGCACAGTTGGGTTTCTGACTGTGGTTATTGGGAGGTATTTAGAATTTAGACTTCTCGCAAGAAAGTTTTCGTGTCAAATGTACGCGCCTTTAAACAGCGAGAGAAAAGGCCCGGGATAATATTGACGCGCCCATCATGATAGATTATGTTAGGCCCTCTAGAATTCTAGATAGAAGAATTAAATACTTACATATTACGTCAGTGATCGAATTGGTTGTTGTAGAGGATTATATTATATTAAAAAACATTGCTATTCTTCTGGAAACGGGAGTGCCCAAGCCATGTAATCCGATACATTTTCTAATCGCCTATCGAATCTCCACCTCGCTCGGTCTCAAAAATAATTTCATGTCAAAGCTTGAGTGTTCTGTAACAAGATTGAAATTCAATTGATTAAGTACTTCTATGAATACATAAGTACAGTCAGCCTCAAAAAGATGTGTACACTTTTGTACCTACTACGACATGGAACAAAACTGTATACATCTTTTTGAGGCCGATTGTACATAGGTATCTACAATGCTCACGCCAATGTCCCACTGGGGGCGTGCAAAGACAAAAGATCGCCGCATGCTACGATTCTTGCAAATCTCTCGCCTCTTCAACATCCATAAGTCTCTTCATACCACAGACTTCTTCATACATACGCATCGTAATAAAGACTCGACCAATCTATTTGCCCAATTTTCCTTAGGTACAAAACTCCGCTCCGCTTTGGTGGTTTCCCAGCCTTTATCAGTTAGATGTCTTAGGTAACAAACCTCTCCTTCCTTCCGATTTTTTTAGTACTTAAGTATTAAAAATTAAATAAAATATCAATCGTCTAAGTCATCAACTACAGGGCATAAGGCTGGTTGTCCACCGGAGATGTGTTGTCGCTAAACTAAGAGAAAATGACCAATCAGATAACCCCATTATTAAAATGAAGTAATCTGATTGGTAATTTTTTCACCTTCGCTTAGCTACGTAGCACAACTCAAGTGGATAGCCAGCCTAAGGCTACTCTCCATTTAGTATAAGTGATAAAAGGAATTTCGGTAACCATCAGTTGCAAGGCTGATTCAGTATTCATAGGGTGTATAGCATCTCTGTGAAGGGGAGCCTGCATAGGTCGGTTTAGGACTTACAACCGTTCAAAGGTTTGTATCAAATGAACGATCAGGTGCAAGGCTGATAATATGATATTACTGTAATATGCACTGTTGTAGCTCTGTGAACAGTACAAAAACTGTCATGTTCTGTCAGTTGGTTTAGGAGATACAGCCATTCAAAGTTCTGACCTTTGTAAGGCTGTTACTCCTTAACTGACTGGAGTTATGCAGACAGACCTGGTCCATCCCCATCACAGAGATGCTCTACACCCCATAAATATTGAATCGGCCTTGCAGCTAATGGTTACCAAAATTCCTCTTATCATCTCTTAGACTAATTTTGCCATCCCTCTCGGTCCTGCCCCAATCTCAACCAGGCTATTTTATATTTTGATTTGGCAGATTTGATATCGATCTTGATGTTCACGGCCTTTTCCCGATGTCATCAACCCACCTGGCCGGACGACCCACTTCCATTTTTTTTGCATATCAAATGTTTGTTTTTCAACAATTTTCAAGTCATCATCATCATCACAGCCAATGTCCTTCTCAATATGCTGACAGTTTTTTAGGGATATGATCAGACCATCAACTTAAAAAATATCAACCAGATTTTTAGGGATATGAACAACATTCTCTATGGTACCAACATCGAAATCGCGAAAAAAACATTTTTCCCAGACATTGGGCTCAAGAGGGTTTGCAGTTTTGTATGGAACAGCAGATTATTTTTTGCGATTTCGATGTTGGTGCCATAAAGTTGTTCAGATTATTGTATAATAGTTTAAATCTAAATATTGTGAATGTAGGCTCTTTTGTCACCATTTTAGCCGCCCCTACGTCGGGAGAGGCTAAAATGGTGTACCTTTTTATTTATAGTACTAGTGTTTAATATGTGTGTTTGTTTGTATATTCGTTAGGTAGTGTTAGGTTTTTATTTCATTGTAAAATTGTTTCTTTTTGTAGAGTCTTAAGGGTTAAGGCACGATGGGGCTGACGTAACCTCAGGGTTAAAAGCTCCAAAAAAAAGTTGTTCAGTTTGACGGTCTGATCATCCCCTTAAGAAACTGTCAGCATATTAAGGACCATATAATACGTCCCTACCACTGCAGGGCACAAGGCTACCCTCAGGGAGGGTGTATAGGTGTTAGTCCACCACGGGTGCCCAATACGGATTGGTAGACTTCACATACGCATCGGAATTTCCTCTTCAGCGTACGTAAGTTTCCTTTCCTCACGATGTTTTCCTTCCAGCCCGTCTAGTAAGATTTCTCTAGTTGCGGGCGACTCGGCTTTTTCTTTACTACGTCTTGGTGAACGCGTCTTTTGCTCTTGATAAGCGCGGGCATAATGTCATTTTCTACGCAGCGGAGTCGCGTCGCGCGCGAGTAGATCTAGCGAGACCATACTAGGAGGAATAGTGTTTTTGACGTAGCATGAAAAAATTCGAAGACATTTAAGATTTCGTCAAAGATTGAAAAAATATGTACAGGGTGTTAGGGTAAATAGTTGCATTACTTTAAGGGGTATGTACCTATGATACTGAAAAACTTTCCCTAAGAAACCTATAGCATATTTGCAAAAAAAATATGACTTTTCATACAAAACTTTCAATAAGCTGATTGCATTTAGTATGGAAAGTCGATTTTTTTGCGAATTTCCTATACGTTTCTATAGGTAAGTTGTTAAGTATCACAGTTAAAATCACCCCTTAAAGTAGTGCAACTGTTTACTCTAACACCCTGCATATCGTCATTAAATAAAATGCAACGGGGAAAACATAACAGAAACAACACTGATAATTTATTTTTTTATATTTATATTCATTTACGGTACTTAAAAACTATACTAAATAAATATTTACAATCAATCAGTTTTACTTTAAGCCGTAAATGAATTAAAAATCAAATCAACACACGTAAGCATTAACAAACTGCTTAGTACTAAAGATATTACCTTTTCTAAATATGTAGTCAGATTTATTAAGAGAAAACTTTGTAAACAATTCAAGTCTTAACATCCTAGACTACAGCATAATCATCATCATCATCTCAGCAGATGGACGTCCACTGCTAGACATAGGCCTCCCCCAAGGATCGCCATTACGACCGGTCCTGCGCTGTCCTCAAGACTGCAGCATGTCAATAATAAATAATTCACGACACAAATTAATGTGCACAGATTTACAATGTTTTCTCTTGCAATTTTAGTCAAAAAAATTCCATTATTTTACATAATTATAGTAAATCAAATTTGAATATAAATCCTTGAACTCTCACGGACGCGATATTATTGAGCCACCCATTTTTTATCTTTATTTTAAAGCCGGGTTGTGACCGAGTAGAACTTTTTAATAAATCACTTAAAAGACAGTTTTTGAAGTATAGTTAATAGCATAGAGAAACACGTGACTCCTGTCAGCGCCCGGAGGGAGTCACGTATTTCTCTATGGTTAATAGAAACAAAAAAATCCATAAACTTAGGACATCAAAATGACAGACATTACATGAAAATATCATTAGAAAAGATAATAATTTGAACACAAATATTTACAGAGTTTAAATAAAAAGATATTTACAATACTTGACATCAAAATACATTTCGATGTTTCACTAGGAAGGCGTACAAAGCCTGAATCTATATTTGATGAGGTGACGATCGATGGGAATATTACATCTAACCTATTGTCTCATACATAGCCATGTCGTATGTTATCACAATACTTAAAATACTCAATAAAACACTTAGTTGGTGACAAATATAACTTCAATTGGACTAAGGAATTTAATGAGGCGTTTCATAAAAAAATATCTGTCACTGGAAGAATGGCATTACAATCTTAAAAATTATGCTAAGATATAGTTCGATTCTCTGATTTTAGGGAGAAATTTGATAATTCATTAACACGATTTTCGTGGTTATAGTGTGAAAGACGTATGAAACTTTGAATTAATCTACTTTTGATGCCGTTGATGTACGTTTATGTACAAAAGACTAACATTTTCGATTTTATTGCGTATTTTATCGGAAATGCGCAGTTTGTCTACTGGCAACACCATAAAATGAAAATGTGAGTCAATAAAGAAACCATAGACAGCCAACCATTTTATAACTGACAGGTTTTTACTAACGCAATCTGCTGTTTTTTATTTTTAATTAACATGGAAAACGCCTCATTGTTGGTGCATTCCAGGAAATCAGTCTTAGATCCGTTCTTTAACATTGAACTATTGTTAAACATTCATTTAGTTTATAAAACATTTATTGTTCGGTTCACTGGCAGTTTCCCATAAGTTTGACAATCAGAGCTACCTCTCATAATATTATGAAAAACATGTTAATCACAATTAAGTTAAAACAATTATTTAAACATTCAATTATTGCGGAACTGTAACTAGCAAGGCCACGTTTAAATACGATTGTATACAATAATTTTTATTGCTTTAAAAATATGCTCTCTTCAGCAAACAAGGTTATCTATTGATATTAAAAAGTCTTCTTAGCGTTTGACTAGAATACTGGTCTATGCAAAACTACTATTTGGATAAAATAGCAACGGATATGCTACATTAGTATTAGTATAACCAATTAACTATAGAGGAGGTTAAAATCTTCAGTATCAGCTCAGCTTCCCCAATGTCTCAGTCACACATCACAACCAGCACTGGTGGTTTTATGACAAACAATCTTCGGTCAAAGTAAATGTTTCCCGTTTAAAATGTTCCATTCATTTTACTTTGATCGAAGCAAACAATAGGCTATTTGACAACTTGTCAAATCAGCAACTAATTTTTTTAACGTCAAAACGCGCATTTTATATGAAAAAAATTACTAAAAACACGGTACTCTTGCGACGTCTTCTACCTTTCATTACTATTTATAGTTTATCCTGTTATTAAAAATAGTGTTTTAGCTAGAAAATAACAGAAAATTTGTGTGTACCGTTCTATTCTGTTATGTAAACATTCATTTTACTAAGAAAAAATTAAATAAATTTGATGCAGTCAAATACCCTATTATCTTGTCCCAGGATGACCCACAATCAAAATGGCCTACGTTACCGTAACAACTAATTCAACTTTTACTGTTGGTTTATAATTTAATTAGTCACTCGACGCTATAGATTGGTTTACTATGATTTCACAGACAAATATGGTTTCATATTCATCAAAAGCCTACTACACAGTAGAATGTACACACATCAACCAATGTAAAGCCAAAGTTAAAATATGTTTAACTTCCATGAGCTGGCCAAGTTACTTTTAACACTAAATGCATCGAGTGACCAATGTACAGTGCGACAAAAAAGAGTTGACAAAAATGAGGGCGCTACTTTCTTTGTAAGAGCGTCAAAATCGCGCATATCCTGTAGACTTCACATGCCACCCCGAGAAAACGATAAAAAACGAGATTTCCATCTTTGTTATTTTACGTATGACAAAACAGCTCGCATGAAGTTTTTCTCGTTTTGTCGCATTGGCAAGACAGGCTCAGATTTTGTACCGAAATGTTAAGCTCCTATCACCGCTTTCTCTTTTTTGTCGAGCTGTATTATCCACTTAGTCCACTTTTCACTGACACTCACTTAGCACCTGCGTTTTTTAGCTGTCCACTCACACTGGCTGCCCCTCCTCTATTTGTCTATAGCCTGTATGTGATCGGGGCGGTCTCCGCGCGCGAACCTCGCCCACATTCTGTTGTATAGCATCTCTAAGCCCGTCGCGTACGCTTTACAGTCGAACAGCGGACTATCCGAGCGGGCCGTCCATACCTTCGCGCGTATACCTTTTAAACTGTAAAGGAAAAGTACGTTTAAGATTTCATTAGCTTATCTACTGTTTGTGATGGAAAAATTAACCCGTTGTCTGTCGGAATGCAGATCTCGTCCAGACACAATGCATTTTCTATTGTGTCTGAAATCTCGACAGACGACGAGTTAAACGAATAATTTAACGTTTTTTTCTTTAAATTTAACAGATGGCATCTGGATCTAATACTATTCTCATTTCAATATTATGCCGTCCATCTTAGTGATGATTTTGCCTTTGACTATTTATTGACTATTTATTATAGGGACTAGCCTTACGGTAGCATTTCCCCACTGCCACGGTATAAGAACAATTGATCATGTGCATTTACATTAAATTGTATACCTTAACACTAAACGAGACAGCCTATAATTGCGAAACAATAACTACGAACTTATGACGTTTGGGGTTCACACGAGACTACTTTTCATGATTTTCAAAATTAGAATCTTAAGTTATGGGGAATAAAATTTCAAGTTGCCGATTTCATGTTACCTCGTCCCCCGCAAAAAGTGGCAGAAATGTTTGTTAGTAGAATTACACGCGTAACTAGTCCCTATATAAGTAGTCAAAGGATTTGGCCAATCATCACAACCTGCAGGACACAGTCTACCCTTAGTGTACGGGCGTTAGTCCACCACGCGTGTCCAATGCGGATTGGACTTCACATACGCATCGGAATTTATTCTTCAGTATTTGTATTTTCCTCAAGATGTTTTCCTTCATCTTTTAGGAGCAATCGGTATTACGTACTTATGGTAGAAAAACTCATTGCTCATGTCGTACGTGCGGATCCGAACCTGGACCCCAAGATTGAGTTTCCATAGATCTCCGCAACGCGCCTTTTCCTTGTTTATTATTTTATCAAAACATTATGAAATTGTGCCCTTTACTCGCGAAGACAGGAAACCCCCTAGAAAAACACAGGAAAATTTCTCATTATACATAAAGGTTAGTAAATACTTACTATTCCCTATCAGTTCCTAATCTAACGGCAATGTCTTGATACTCTTGCCTCGTCCTCGCTATTAGCTCGGGGCATCCAAGAGTGTTCAACTGAGAAGCAGCCACTCTGTAATTAAATAGCACGTCATAAATTAGTCCAGATACGTTTTAGTTAATCTGCCGCATGAAGATGTCTGTATTTACTTAGTGAGAAGTAAATTTTAAAAACCTGAAGTCGAAAGAAAGTTTATCTTGACACTGAATAGATGATGTTGATGGTATAGTATAGGGTATTTCTTAATATATATGGTGAAATTGATATCATTAGCATCCTTCTAAACTAAGAGTCTACCCACCAAACTGAACAACTTTTACTATGGGAGCAAACCGATCGGAGCAAAAAAAATTTAGCTGTTCCATACTAAACTGCAAACCTTTTTGACTCAAATGTATGTCTCTCACAACTTTTAAGTCTAATCATACGCTTTCAAACACACATAAAAATCGGTCAAGAAGTTTTTGCGTCATGCTCAACAAACAGACAGACAAAACATCTAAAATCCTGTAATTTGGGAGTCAGGAACACCTAAACACCACATCGTGACCTTTTTTGTAAACACAACTTATCTCAATTTACAGTCAGTTCTGAAACTTTTTTATAAAAGTAGATGCAGAAAACGTACTTTATTTCAATATTTCTCTCTGACCATGCTTTCGTGAACATATCTCAATGATATTTACATACACACATATTATCACGCCTGTCTCCCACTGGGGTAGGCAGAGACGGCGGAACGCCACCTACTACGATCTTGACAAACCTCTATAGCTTCCTCCACATTCATAAGTCCTTTCATGCTTGCTCGTTGGTTTCGGGTAGATCCGACCTGTCCATTTTACAATGATTTTCAAATTGTGTAATCAAATCACCTTGATGCTAATGTCTCCCCAGGCAGCGTGACAACGGGCGTGCCGGTCCACAGTATGTCCATGCTCGTGGTGTGTCCGTTGCAGAGGGGAGTGTCCAAGCAAACGTCGGCGAGCTGCCCGCGACGAACATGTTCCTCCTTCGCGGCCACGTTGGAGAAGATTATACGACCGGGGGGCAGGCCTGAGGGATTTCATGCTGTATTAATGACATGATTGTAACAAGAATTGCGAAAGGTCGGCTGTTGTTATAAAACACTGACTGCATACGCCAGTTACTCAGTGCTCCGTCATTTGCGTTTGACAGCCTATAAGTACCTCATGATCTTCAATCAACTCAGTTAGTCAGTTCGAAAGAAGTTCTGAAGCGCAAAGTTCGAAATTCGAAAAAGTGCACAAAATAGGGAGAGAGTGGTATCTTTGAAAATCATGATAATTAACTGATAATATAATTATAGAATAATTATTGATAATTATCCCAAGCGAATTCTTGGTTTTGATTGAAATTTCTAACTAAAATTGCTGTTTTTTAATTTAATGAACTCGTATCCATACCAAACAGCACCTAGTCTTCGGCATTTTCGATACGAATCAGTATAACAAAGTCAGAATAATTATTTCGTGATTGTGAGGTTCTTTTTCGCGAATCGTGATCGGATAAACAGGGCGTGATATTGCTAGTGCAAGCTTTTTGTTTTTTCAATTAATTTTATAATTATCAATGATAATTATCCTTTCGAACCCTGGTCGGTGATGAATAAAGTCTCTATAAAATTATGATTTATGTATATCTCTATCTATTAATAGAACATAATGACTAACTTTTTCGTAAAAAGAAACAAAGTCAAGGTATTATCTTGAGGTACAAACATAACATACATAAAAAAATATAGATTATATGTTCAGATTGCAGTCATCGCCATTATATAACAGTTTGTTTAAAAAACATTGTGGAACGAACAGTATAAACATTTCAGTTAGTCACTAATGTACCTACTTTTAAAATAGCATAGCATAATGCTCATACTAGATTCCCCGATGGGGTAGTCAGAGATATTCTGACATCTCAGAACCAAAGAGAATGTAACTCAGTATGTTATGATGATGATGAGCTCCTGACCGATTTCGGCCAAGGCGACTGCTTCAGCTCCGATTTTGCCGCTCATGTGCTCGACTGTGACTCACGAAGCCTGTTTTGTTGTTTTTTGCAGTATGTTATAAGAGTCGGGACTGCCATACTAAAAACTGGTCGTGACGTGACCGATATCCAGAATATATGAAATGTGTGCGAACGTTCAAAGGAATTTACACATGATTTGTACGAGTAAAAAAAAGCACACAAAGGCATTGCGGTACCTTTATTTCGCCTAAAATCAAAAAAGTATCTCAATCACGCAACGCCGCTCGAATTGCGACATACCGCCAGTTGCACGTACGTTTATTAGAGATAATCCTACATTAAATCACTTGCTAGCTGGAGGATTATCTTTGAACGTACGTGCAACTGGGAGTATGTCAATTAGGCGACGGGGGCTCAATTTATGCAGTCCATGCGCTATAGGCTAGTTAGCCTATCTTCTGCTATTTTGATTTAAGCAAAGGGTGAAAGGCAATAAAATTTGAAAATGTATCTCTTACCAAGCTGGTTAGCCGTCGCCTGGAGATTGGGTTCTCCGACAGCCGGGAACCTCAACAGCCACAGCACACTGTTCGGAACGTGTTTCAGTATATACACCCACATATGCAACGTTAGTGGATCGATCTTGTACAGCTGATTAAAGTTGCAGTAAACGACAGCGTCGTCCGGCAATCCGTATTGCTGTCGAGTTGTTATCACTATACTTTGCGGGACTTCCTCTCCAGTAGCTGCTTTGTTATTTGTTTGTGTTGTCGCCAGACCGTTTTGGAGGATCACGCCGTTTACTGAAGTCTGAAAATATTATTATCAGTTTAAAAATAGAGTGTGAGAGTTAATTTATTTTGGGCGTTTGCCAAGGAGCTGTCAATAACAAATGTCGGTAGTTTATGCATCAACATTAAAGTTTAGTGACTAATAATATACAGGGTGTAATCTTAAATGCGTTACATATTGTAAAAGGGTGCTTCAGACCATCAAATTAGAAAATTTTCACTATAGAGCCAACACGACGATGCTTAGTTACTCGATACAAATGTGTTGAATAGCAGACTTTTTCGAGACGTAAGTATTATTGATAATATAGAGGACTAGACAGTAAAAGGGGATTTTTTAAAGGGGATATTTTATAACTGATTACACCGCCATAGCAAGTTTTTTATTTAAGAGTTTTCCGTCCAATAGTTGTGTGGAAGAAATCGCTTTTAGTGATAAGACCGCAATTTGTACCCATGCGTTCTTTTTATTCGGTTTTTGTTGCTGTATAATTTTGGTGTGCAAATAAAGAATATTTATGATATGTTATGTTAAGGGGAGGTTTTGCCCAGCAGAGGGACAGTGACCAGGCTACATAAAAAAGAAAAAGTTTTATTGGCACATGTAGCCAATTTTTATAAATATAATCATGGCGTACCTGTACTTGTCCGGAAGCAATCATAGTTTCAATAGGTGTGGTTGTTGGTAGCTCGGCAACTTTGAGCGAGATCTCGACAGGTCTTGCAGCTCTCACGATCTCTTTGATCTCCTTAATATCCGTATTCTCTACTAAAGGTGACAAATCTGTCGCGTTGATTACAGCTACATTATCGGCCAAGTTCCCCAGGTTATTGTGAGATTTTATTTTGTCACTCAAGATGAGTCGCTCCTGCAAATGCGGGAACATTTGCTTGTGGTCGCCGACGAAGTATGTATGAGGCATGTATGACAGTTTTTCACTGTATTGACTCGCTAACTCAACTGGAGAGGTGACGGCGTCTGTGATCAAGTAGTCCATGTAACTCGCTCCGCTTGTCCCTGGGTAACCTAACCACATGACCTGAACTGGGGCGGGTCTTAAAGCGAAAATCTCGTTCCTCGCTCCTTTAGTATACCCATTCATATTAACAAGAATATGAATGCCGTCTGCATATATCTTGTCCGCCGCTTTTCCATTGCACGGTATCTGAGATAGGTCGATAAAATGTTCCGCTTCTCTGGCGATCTTAGATCTGAATGTAGTGCCATCATCAGGGCTTAGTGCGTAGCAGAAGATATCAACTTTAGAGTGGTCATGAAGTCCCGGTACAGACTGCATTAAATGCGAAGTTGGGTGATTGCCGAAGTCACTGCTAACGTATCCAATACGCAAACGTCCCTGTAAGTCACGGGGGAATTTGTACGGAGGTTTGTGGAGAACTTGCACCTTTTCTAAGCATAAGTTGGCGTGTCGTGCCGCTATGGCTTTCCTGAACTCATGCGTCAATGGATACAGCATGGAATGATGAGGGTGGACAGATGGAAGCCTATTCTTCTCCAGTTGCTCCGCTACAATGCTGACTAACTTCTTCATGCGCGCTTCATAATCGGTCCAATCGCACACAATTTGGAGACAGTGAGCCAAATTGCAATAAGCATCTGGGAAGTCTGGCTTCAGTTTCAAAGCTGTCCTGTAAGACTGAATAGCTTCAGGAATGTTTCCAGAGTCTTTGTGAATGCTCGCAAGATTGCTGTGGGCATCGGCGAAGGCAGGGTTGATCTGAATAGCTCTCGTGTAACATTGCAATGCGCCGGCTACATCCTGCATTTCTTTTAAGGTATTGCCCATGTTACTGTACGCATCAGCGAATGTTGGCTGTATGCGGATCGCTTCTTTATAATGCATGAGCGCTTCATTGAGCTTGCCTTGCTGCTGTAGCACTGAAGCAAGATTACTGTGAGCTGCAGCAAATTCAGGGAACACTTCCAAAGCCTTTAGATACAATCGAGTAGCTTCTTCAATGTATCCTTGTTCACGTTTGATATTAGCCAGATTATTGAGAGAATCAGCGTGTGATGGGCATAAACGTAAAGCAGTGTTGTAGCATTCTTCCGCATCAGCTACTTGTCCTTTCTCTTTCAAAGCATTTGCTAAGTTACAATACGCATCGGGGAAGTTAGGTTGTAGTTCTATAGCTCTTCTGTAAGTGTCGATGGCCAAGTCAATAAGTCCTTGTTCGTAGTACACACAGGCTAAATTACCGTGGACAACTGCGTTGTTCGGAGATAGATTCAAGGCACGAAGGTAAGCTGCGACGGCCCTAATGAAAATAAAGTAGGAGTTAGGTACGTTGTGCAATCACCTAGTGCTAATGAGAAAATATTATGCCGTGCTAATTAAATACAGTGTAGACGCAAAGTGAAGACTATATTTTCTATTAAAATGGCAAATCTTTATTGGATTTTAATATTAGTCGCAGACAGTTTTATTCTTAGCTCACCTGTCAAATATTCTTGCTTCTTTAAGAACATTTCCCAAATTGATGTATGCGTCCAGGAAATTAGGATCTAAGGCGACAGCCTTTTCAAAGTGATGGATTGCCAACCAAATCTCACTTTGTGCATTAAAGACGCATCCCAAGTTACTCCATGCGACTGCAAAGTCGGGCCTCGTTTCGATGGCCTTCAAGTAACAAGCCTACACACACGAAAAAGAGGAATGTTAAAAAATTAATACATACAATAAAATTTACATTAATGATGTACGGAAATGTTTGTTACGCCATTTTAAAATTTACACCAAAGCATTGAATGATGCTGGGTGATCGATTTCCAAAACAAAGATCACCGAACACCAATCACGTTGAAAAGACACATTACGCAAATTGCACCCTAGACAAACGGCACTACGCCGACAGCCAGGCCATCAGTAGGAAATGCAAACGACCATACGCAACAAAATGCAAAGTATCAATCAATCATAGAATCAATCAGTTGCCACAGCTGCAACCATTCAGAATGCAATAGAGAACCGACCGCTTTCACTTCCTAACCGATGAGAGAGCATGATCACGACAATGATAATCAATCACGAAGTTGTAACCGATAACCTGTCAACATCATTTGCAAACCTTTATCACTTTACCTGCGGCAAGCATGTGGTCGTCTCGGCGGCATAGCGAGTGCGTTACCAACCGTAACCCAGCTAGATACAGCACCGGTCACACCTACTGTCTTACCAGACAACACCTTGTGAAAATATAATATTGAATTAGTTGATTATGAGTCAAACTAGTTCACCTTTCGCGGCTTACTGATATCACATTGTAAATAAATGATTGGAGAGGATCTTTGCCAACTCAAGCTGTCTCCGAGCAGAGTATACAGGCGTGATGTGGATGACCAAATCATAAGTAGTCCAAATAAACAAAACTCACTACGTCATACCACTAATGAAACTCTACTGCCTCCTTTGATCCTCCTTTGAAATGTATAATAAACACTACAAGCGCAAGGATCGAAATGTTACTATTATGTTGAAGGAAACAGGATGTTTTTGTTAAAAATGTTTTAATTTAGGACATTGATACTAGTGTACTCTCCCTTTAGTCGTCAATCTTCCACACAACATGCATTCTCTCTATTGCTTACGAAATATGCAAGAATTAATAACACTTTATTCAATATTAAAACGTTTTATATGTCAACGATATTAATTATAAAATTGTGGGAAGAGCAAAATATTGTGTGAAAAATCATAAAAGTGAAATTACGCATTACGGGTATCACAAAATATTGAACATCGTTTAATTCGCAAGATAGATGAATGCAACAGCATAGCTAGAAGAAAAATCATGTATACATTAATTTAAAAAAATATTATGCCGTTGCCAATAATAACGCCACCTCATTTCAATATTTTATGACAAGAAAATTCATACACAATACGAACAAGATCGAACACATGAAGAATACAGCGCTGCTTTCCATCTTGTTCACACTATTATAATAATGGTTTAAACAAACTGAAACTCTACCATATATTAACGAAACAACAAACGTTACGCATGTTGAAACCATTATAATACGCTAAATGCAATCTTTCGAAAGAAAGATTTACGCTGTCGCAAGGTACGCTGGCGAAACGGAGAGTCCACTAATTTAATTTAGCACAAAGGGAAAGCGTTCTAGAATCCTGTTAACTTCGGAGCAAACCACAGGGGAGAGCGCAAAACTATATTTACCTTTGCCTCGTCCAATCGTCCAAGGGCCTTGAGCAAATTGCCCAAGTCACTTCTAACGCAGTATAGATCCTGAAACAAATTGCTCTAGTTATTGCGGGTGACGTCAAAGGACAATATTGTGGGTCTCTGGCTCTCTGGCGATTTTATGTTTTTGTCACAAAATAAATTCGATAAATGTGTGTTACTACAAATTATTTTGCTAGTAGGTATTCTGTTGCGGATGCATTTTATTGTTTTGTCATCCAACACAAAATGTACAAAAAATGCTACTTCCATTCTTTTTGGCTTGATTGAACAACATCCAATAAATGTTTCCGTATTTATTCTTATAAGCTAATTTAGCTTCCGATTCCAAATCATGTCAAGCAAATCTATCTAATCTAAATACATTACATTACTATTTCATTATGTAGCCAATCAAATAGCTTGACCATAGGGGAAGCAAGGTTAATTTGAATCGAGAGGAACCAATAAGTAAACAAGACATCGAAATACATCGGAGTATCTACATCGGTACAAATGGATAGGAAATATACAGAGTGGAATATAACCATGAATACCTAATGATGTCATAAACAATGCATGACTGCTGAACAAGGAAATTAATGACGGCGCGACAAGGTTGTTTGTTATCTTTATATTGTTTGGTATATAGTAAAACTAAACATAGTAGAAACAATTATAGTACACTGTGGTAGATAATTTTAAAATCAATGATTTAATTTTTAAAATCAGTTGTTCAAAATTGCAAATAAAAGACATTGCCCACGTGACGAAGCGTATTCGTTTCGGGTCGTTTGTGTGCGAATGTGTATGATCAAAGAACAAAAATACAAATCGTATGATAGCTGAAATTATACACAGGATAGGAGGAATATCGTGCTTCCCAAGGAAATGGAAATTATCGTTTTCTACAGTGGCATTTCCTATAAAATTCAAATTTACCAGTTTTGTAGGCGAAATGGGATTGGGCAATGACTTTTACAGAGCAAAGTTGATTTTCAAGTTGTGTTTGTGGATACCTAATCATCCTTCTAGACCTTGGAGCATGTTAATTTCAAGTACCATATTTATCACATAATTGCTTAGCATAATTGTCCAGCAGTGGACGTGTGATGGCTGATATGATGATGATAATTGTCCTACAATTTTTTTTTTTTAACCTGTTTTGTCCCACTGCTGGGCAAAGGTCTCCCCCAAACTCTTCCTACAATTTAAGACTTAAAATTTCTACATGATCCCACCGTAAAATTATGCACCTATTTCTTTGGTGAACGAAATGCGATTTTAGTGAATGTCGTTTTTGAACCTGGCAACCCTAGAGTTGCAGCAGACTGAGAGGTGGCAACCCTAGTTTTTCCAGTACTTTAGATTTAGATCAGTCTCCTTCCGATGGCACCTAATTTTCTTCCCAAACAGATAGATGAAAAAAGTTATACCAAAAATCATAATGGAAAAGGTACTTGCGGCAAGATTTTTCTAGACAACGTGGCGGCGTTGAATTAACCCCTGTGTAAACATTCACTAGAATCACATTTCGTTCACCAAGAAATAGGTGCATACAAGCACATATCTGGGGAAATAGGTGGGATTCATTTAAGTATGTAATGCAATTAATTTTACACCGTGTATAGATTTAGAATAACCAGATTTCACTACACTTAGTAGTAGTCTAGGTACTACCTATTTGAATTATTATCTTTTCTCAACTAACAAAAATGTTATTAAGTGTGGAAATTGGTTTTCAGGTTTTCAGTCAATTTGATAACACCTAAATAGAGGCAGTGGGTTTTTTGGTAGAGTGAAATTTTTTCAAAGGCTTTTCAGAAACTAAAATTAGTGCTAGGTTTTTGCCGATATTGATATCGGGTGTATATTATTCTTATACGCACAGGGTTATACTGCAAAGCGGTGACGTAAGCCTGCACCGCCTGCTCCATGTCACCAGCGGCGACGAGCGCTGCCGCCAAGTTGATGTACCCATCGATGAAGTCCGGCTTCAGCCTGACAGCGTGCCGATAGTTCTCAAGCGCCTCTTGCAGCTGCCCGCGCTCTTTGTACACGTTTCCTAGGTTGCTACAAAGAAAGATGACTGTTGGATCTTAAGTTTTATTTGGACACTTAAATTTTATGCTGGCGCACTTCACATGGCCTATTTGGCAAATATCACACATGGCAAATACGTGTTATGCCGTCTGTCGGTTTTCGACGGACAAGGAGTGCTTTTTGCAATTATATGCAACCAAAACATCCCCTGGGAGTTGCCTGGGAGCAACGTTTGTTATAGTTTAATTGCCTACGAGCTTTTACTCACGACTTCGTCCGCATAAATTATATACCAGCTTTTAATCATAAGCTTTCAAAGAAAACAAGTTTCATCAAAATCGGTTCAGTAGTTTTTGCGTCATGCTCGAACAAACAAACAAACAGACAGGCAAAAAATTTCAAATGTTTGATTTGGAGTCAGAGATATATCGTAATCTTTTTCCTGTAAATATCTTGAATCTAGAAATAAACATTTTAACAGGTTCTTACCGCGCTTATTTCTAGATTAAATAATAACCGCGTAACTCTCAAAAACTGTAATATCTTTAATGTACAGACACATTGTCTTCTGTTACAGGTTTATAATAGTTCAGATTAGTTTTTCAAATATTTGATGATATTGTATATAGGCCAAATAGGCCATGTGAAATGCCAGCATAGCACAAATACGATTGTAAGAGCTGACTGGATGAAAAATTTCGCCTGTAAAATATGTGTACCGCGTTTCAGAAAATACTGCATCATTTTCTTAGTAAGGAAAAAAAATTTTTTTTTTCTAAAGCTAAAAAATGGGTACCTATCAAACTAAAGGGCTTCATGAGCTGATTCCAAAAATATACTACATCAATACATATCAGCCACTTGTTTTCTAAAAATCTAAAATCATTTTCAAAACATGTTATGCTGTTTTCATTTATATTTCCGTGTGTACAATAAAATGTAAAAATAAAATAAAATAAAACACACTCAGTTTGGGACTAATAAAGTCATATCTCTGATATAAATCACTTAATCTGGAAGTTATATTATATCTTCTTTCCCTTGATAAAACTCTTTATACATTAGCTAATCCTAAAAGTGTTGTTGTTATTTTTAAACAATGTATATTGTAATACATACCAACACAGTGATGCTATGAAAAGTAGGGGCCATATTTATAAATACTAGTTAGATAGAGGTGTAACTGTATACCAAAGCAAAATGACCCAATTTTTAATGACCTGCCTGTGCCAAATTGATGTTTCATAAGCCATTTCAAATAGATAATAATACACATAGATATAGTTACATGCTTCAATAATTAAAGCATGTAGGTGTGCTTTAATCCAATGTATGTTACGGTTAGTATACCAACTGGTAGCGGTTTAAAATCCCCATCCACTACTAAATTCATCAATCTATGCCTTCATCTCATACAGTATATGTATAATATTAATATCACACTTCTTTCCCATTGAGGCACCTACGCAAAGAGTAAAGCGCACCATATAAGAAGTATTCATAAGGGAACATCCTACATAATATTATGTATTTCAAACTGGGTAAGAAATATGTAGTTTATTTTGAAAATAACAGGAGGATATTACAAGCAGTGAAAAAAATTTACATTGAATCTAAGCTTTTAATGTCATTAAGGTGGTTTCAGTCCATACAAAAGTTTGGCGCACAATAGGCGTAGACGGAATTAATAAAAGTAATATTTTATATATGGAAAAATAGTTTAGAAAATCTAGTTGCCGCGTCACAAATAATATTTGCAATTTATAATATAATTACGAAGATATAAAGCTTTTAAAATCTTCGTAATTTTAAAAGCTTTATATCTTCGTAATTATATTATATATCTTGTGCGTCAAACTTTTGTATGGACTGCAACCACCTTAACAGATAATTGTTAATCTTTCTCTACCTTAAGTGATTTTTTTTTTTTTTATTAAATTTTTTTTTTAAAGGGACTTTTATACAAAATGTTATGTATATGTCAAGTGATATTTATATATATAATTATATACATACTTTGATATATATTGTATGTTGTAAGTATATATTACATAATATATTTATTTATTTATACTGTTTGTTTGTACACAATAAGTTTGCCTTGTAATTGTTAACTGTCTCTTTTACGGGTCTGCTAGAAGAAATCTCTTCAGAGATAAGCTCACCCTTTGTACATGGTTTCTCAACTTTGTGTATTATTATGTCCATGTGTACAATAAAGTGTTATAATAATAATAATATCTTGTCAAATGGTTAATGTATTGTTTTTTCATCACAGTTTCAACATTTAATGTAGCCTATAAGGACCATACTGCAAGGTAAAGGCCTTCTCTCATGAATAAGGGTTCTCACACACATAGTACAGATTGGATGCATCATATTTACCTATTTGCAACGGTGGGATTTATCAACTACTCTGAAATCCGTATAAGCTAAGTCTCACCTGTACGCTTCGGCCAGCAAAGGGTTCTGCTTGATAGCCAGTGTAGAGAAATGCGCAGACTTGTCTAGCCTTCGACATTGGAAGTGGATGGAAGACAGTAGCAGTAGGACCCCGGTGTTGGTGGTGTCCTGCCGCCATAGCTGCATGCAATGCAACTCGGCGCTGTCATAGTCCCCAGCTTGGTACTCCCGGTGTGCCAGCTCGAGAAGCCCTAGTAATGGAATAGCATTTTTCTAAAATTTGAAGTTACTAAGGGAGTTTTTTTTAATAAAGGTATGTCTGCCATGCACTGCATCACATCTACTTTCTTTACTTATCAATAGATATTGCTCTTTTGTATAGACCCCTGAAAACAACATGAAAATTGGGTGGGGGTGAGGGTTACAGTAGTACCAGATTTATAAGTTCTCCCAATGTGACAGCACAGTTGACAAATTTTAATAGTGTGCGACTTTATATTGACCAATCAGTATGTGCCACCTTCATTCATAATTCATAATATTTATTGCACAGTCAAATGGTACAAGTCCTTGCTGTTATTGGCTAATTGTTTTCGCACCCTTTTCTCTGCTATCCGACTTTACACCCTTTGATTACTAAATGACTTTGGGTCGGTGTAATGGTTGCCACGCCGGACTGCCAAACCAGGTCCTGGGTTCGAATACCGGTTCGGTCACAGACGTTATACAGGGTGAAATTGATATCATTAGCATCCTTTTAAACTAAGAGTCTACCCATCAAACTGAACAACTTTTACAATGGCAGCAAACCAATCGGAGCAAAAACAAATCAGCTATTGCATACATTTGAGTCATGAACTCGCGCATCGACATTGCAGTTTAGTATGGAACAGCTGATATTTTATTTGCTCCAATCGGTTTTCTCCCATAGTAAAAGTGGTTCAGTTTGATGGGTAGACTCTTAGTTTAAAAGGATGCTAATGATATCAATTTATGTATATGTTTGTGCCGTTGTTGTTTGATTCTTAAAGCAAAAAAATGTATATGTGCCTGTGAGCATTACTTTTTTTTTTGTCCGGGGAATCTAAGCAAACAATGATTGACAAGGGTAATTATTTTCCTGGTCATACTGTATGTATTTAGAATAGAATAGAATATAATAGGGCACAAAGGTGTGTGACTCAGTTTACAGCAGTTGACGGAACCAACAACCACTGTTATTCTGTCACAACCAGCTGTTCTGTCACAGCACTGCTTTTGCCTAAAAATTTTACTGTGTAGTCAAGGTCCTGCTCAAGATGTTTGCCGGTTTACCGGCCATTATACAAGAATGTACATAGACAATGCATTTGGCAATACAAGGTACAAAAGATTCTGTGGTATTGTACAAAAATATTTGATATGTATTAAAATCTGTTGAAGAAATTAAGAGCTTTAAATTAAGAGCTTACAATTAAACGTATTGTCACAGTTAGTGATGTTCAAGGATACGATGTAAGTACTGTAGACATAACAATGTGATTCAATCAATGAACAATGTAGGAAAATTCCCAAGACTTGTGTAGAAATTATTCGTAAATTATTCTGTCTTTCTACTACAGAAATGAACGATAAGAAATTAGATACGTACCCACGGTGGATATCTGCGGGATATCCGACATTTTTAGAATCACCGCATTCGCAGGAACACCGACAATTTGCTGGCTTTGTTGGGGCTGCGTCGTAACAGATTGTGGCACTGCAACATTCGCCTGAGGTTGCATTTTTGTTATCATAGTTCAAAACACTACAAACTCGGTTAGATAATCAGTCACAACACAAAACTAATTAAAGAAATAATAATAACCATTCAATTTTTATTTCCCATGACAAAAAAGATTGTGCACGCACGAAACGAAGACGGATCGGACGACGCGGCGTATACCGGAAACACTAGTTAACCATAGACAAAGCTAGGATTTTAATGTATCCGTTTCCGGAAAGGTAATGCGAGCAATGGAAATTATTTGTTTACTCCGTCTCGCGTCCCTGTTAAAATTAAAATCATATATTTAACGCAATAAAACATCAAAATAACAAATTCATCCATCCTCCTACATTATAAACAGAGAATTTTTCTTACAACAGGCAAAATATAACAAATCAAAGATCGGGCGATAGAAAACCCCCGTGTGAATGAACCCTTATTTAAAAGCATACAGCTAATATCCGGTTTTGGTTTCGCTGCAATCCTCCATCCGTCAAGCTAAGCAGACAGAGCGCGAAAATTTAAACTTCGTTCATACATAATACAGAAGTCTGTGACATTGATCTACTTATCAATAACTTATTGATATTTTTATCTTAATTATTTAATTATTTGCAAGTCACGTTCACAAGTTATTGGGATGTTATATAATATAAAATAGGTACAGGTGACGCCCTGTAAGGGCACAGCAAAACATAAAGGGCTACTAGTTACCATCATATTAATAATTACATAATTAGTCAATAACAAATTATGTAAATATTTGTCAATACGTTATATAATGTTAATAAGTTAAAAATTCTAGTGATAAATTAAAATTAATAAGTAATATCGTAAGTCAAAATTAATGCTAGTCGTAGAGTCATCGAAGCATTTATGTATCTAGTTTATCGTCAAAGAATTCTAAAATACTGTAGTAGGATTTATTCAAAAGCATTTTTTTTAGGAGATTACTTTTGTCAAGTCTTTCAATGTTTTTAAAAAAATTTGGTATGTGGTTATATATTTGAATTACCATATTGTGGGGGCTAGAGGATACAAGCATGCATGGATACAAGCGTGCATTTTTGTGGAAGGTCTAATTAATTTATGTAAATTTCGATTATTTCTTCTGTTATTTACCATTGGGGAGTACAAATTCATATGTTTTCTGACAAAGTTACATGACTCAAGAATATAAACGGACGTGAGCGTCAATATCTGGTGCTTTACAAAGTAAGGTCTACAAGACACCATTTGGTCGATATTTGTTGGAATTCTAATGCATTTTTTTTGAAGGACGAAAACATCTCCCACTTCACAGCAATTTCTCTTTCCAGTAAAATTAACTTCACTTTAGCAGGGGTAAAAGTTTAATTTTCGGTTGGTAGGCGAATGCCTAATCCCTACGTGTATTTTTATTCGCGCGAATTCGTTGGACAGAGGATTATTGGATAGATGGCGTTGATATAAAATAGTAAAAATTACTGTTTTTAAGTGGGTACCAGAAAAAAATGTACTTGTACCAGAAAAATATGTACTTCGTCAAAGGATGCGTCTGCTACAGTGACATGTATTTTTTGCTTATTTTTTAGCCTCTGTCTACGGAGAAAGTCACGTAAACGCCATCTATCAGGTACTGTAGAAAACTAAGACTTCGCGCGAATAAAAGTGTGATACTTCCTGGCCGCGCCACAGTCGCAAACTCGGATTTCAGTTATCTCAAAAAAATGTACTCAATTTGTAGTCCCTTTAAAAAAAATGTACTCATCGGGTTCACGAGAAAATAAGCATTGTTTGTGGCGCGGCTGGGAAGCATCCTTCCCAGCCGCGAGATGAGACACTACACAAGCGCAATGTGTAAATGTGTTGAACGCGCCAGCTTTAGTTAACAGACCTGTACGCCAACTCGCAATAGCGACATTTAACACATCCATCTGTCAAATTTAGTCTTTTATCTCGTTTGTTCGCGCGGCAAATAGATAGAGAGCGGAAGCGTGATAGCGCTATATCAAGCTATCGCGGGTTGGCGTACTAGCCCCGCTGGTACGGTGCAGTCCACAGAATATTATAAAAGGGGTTAGATATGCAAAGTAGCTCTTTTGCTTCGGAGACGACTGTCGCCACTTGTCTTCCCACTCACGCTGCTACAACTACTTAAGCCCTCTCGCTCGCACCACGCCGCGCGCCTTACGGTGTTATGCAAATCATTGCATAACCGTGTGGCACGCGTTCCACGCCTACTTTGCATTGCTAACCCCTCTTATGTATAATGTTCTATGGTGCAGTCATTCTGGGACCTATTTCTTTGTGGTAGGCTGGTAGATAGTAGAGCTTATTATCTAGTAATAGAGTTAAAGGTTTGTCCGTGTCTTTTCTTCGTGACCTTCACCTGTGACTTGGAATAGCAACAAGAAAAAAACTTTATTTTTTAATCAATGTAATTTACATACATACCTATTTCATTTGTTGTAAATACATTATACAAAGTGTATCGAAGTGGACGGAATACATTTAAGTCTTTCTTTAACGCTTATCCTAAATAATAACATAAGAATGGTTAATAATATTGAACTATTATTAACTGTTCTTATGATAATATTACTTATTAATCTAAATAAGAGAGTAGGTATGCCATTTCGGTGAGGTCTTGAGGCACGGACTCGTGGTAGCAAACATATAGCTCTCTTGGCTCTGGCTCACTGAATACACGTCTGAAACCAATAAGTGTAATTACTAATTAACTCAAAACATCTTGCGTACTCTAGGAACCTATAAATAAATATACAGGGTATAACTTGCCTCCACACACGCACTGGGCCTGCCTCACAGTACAGGGTGTTAGGGAAACAGTTGCATTACTTTAAGGGGTGATTGTACCCATGATACTGAACAACTTTCTCTAAGAAACATACAGGAAATTCGCAAAAAAAAAACGACTTTTCATACAAAAGTGCAATCAGCTGATTGCATTAAGTATGGGAAGTCCAAAATTTTGTTTACGAATTTATATGTTTAGGTTTCTTAGGGAAAGTTTTTCAGTATCATGGCTACAATCACCCCTTAAAGTAATGCAACTATTTAAACTAACACCCTGTATAAGAAAGAGTATCTAGAGTACTACATACCTGCGTGGTGGAGTATCGAGTACAGGCTATAACCTACTTACAGGGTATATATTTAAATACATTACATATTAAAGGGGGTATTTTAGACTATCAAACTGAACAACTTTCACTCCATAGTACCGAGCCAACATCGAAATCATATTTTTTTAATATTTTTGACAATGTCACATCACACAGTTTGTCTAGTCCCAATTAAAGTACCAGAATCTAGCCCGGACTCGTATTATGATGACTAGACAACAATATAAACTACAAACATACATACAGTAGTACCCGATTTATCAGTTCCCCCGATGTACCTGCGCAGTTGACAAATTTTAATAGCGCGCGAAATTACATTGACCAATCAAGGTGTGCCACCTTCAATGCCTTGAAACGATTGGCTAATTGTTTTCGCGCCCTTTTCGCTGCTATCCGACTTTGCACCCTTTCATTAGTAAGCGACTTCGGGTTTTGTCGGGGACTCTGCGCAAACGAAGATTGCCGAGGTTAATTATTTTTCTGGTCGAACTACAAAGATCCGTGACTCAGGTGCTTATATTCATCATACAGATATTTGTCCCTTGTGGGATTCGAACTCGCGACCATCGGCACAGCAGGCAGAGGTTCATTACCGACTGAGCTATCGAGTCGTCCGACTATAGACTACCTCCGAAAATGGTAAGATGGGAGAATCGTGAGAGGAGGCCTTCGCCTGGTGGAATTTCTATTACTCTAAACGTAAGGTACACTTTTGTTTGGCAACCAACCCACATTATAAATGAAATAAATGAAAACAAGTTACCCGACAACCCAAAACTGGAAAGGCTCCGAATGTTTCTTGCCGACCCCGCACTGGTTCATAACATCTTGTGGTGCTTGGAACAGCATCCCATACTCTTTGACGGCTACTAGGATTTTGTTCAGAGGGTTAGACGGAGGGTGGTTAAGTTTGAACCTGAAACATATGAAACATATTTTAAAACTTCGATGGCGCGTTGCGACGGTACATGAGGGTCCGGGTTCGAATCTGCAGAGACATAGTATGAGTTTTTCTAGCGTATGTATGTGTAATACCTGAAAACATTTTGAGAAAACCTGCTACGCTGACATTGACTTACTAAGTTACTCAATGCTTTATTGCGTTTCACAATGGTATATACAATAGGTGGTGTAATCTTAATATTAGTACAACATTGTGAACCCTGTTAGTTAGGGCACAGCAATTTTAAAAGAGAGGAGGACTTGAATAGACGAATTAATCTTAGATGATGTAATAGATGTTAACATTCTTTTATTTCAAATAGAAAAAGTATTTTATCAGTATGGTATCTACTAGTAAGTATATGTAGGTACTTATAAAAATAATATTTATTTCTTTTTGTAAGAAAGTTATATATTACAACTTAAAATATATAATTATTTATTGTTTTATCATTCTGGTATTCATCTAAAGTATAGTAGCATTTTTGTATTAACAATTGTTTTAAATGGTAGATAAATGTTTTGTCGTTTGTTATATTTTTTAGGATATCCGGCAACTTATTATAAATTTTTATAGACATTACTAACGGACTATCTGAGTGCATTTTAAGTCTAGAGATAGGGAGCATTAACCTATTTTGCTTTCTTAGTGAATAGTTGGTGGGCATGTCTGATCGTTTTGTGTAGAATTCGGTGTATTTTCGTATAAATTTACAACTTTCCATAATGTTAGTATTTTATGCGCTTGAAAGTAGGGTTTACAGATTTCTATTTGTTTTATGTTTACTATAATTCTTAACAGTTTCTTTTGGGTGGTAAAAAGGGAAGGAGCATCAGGACTATTTCCCCATAGAATAACACTATAGCTGAGCCATGCATAAGCATACGCGTAATATGTTACTAGCGTTGTTTCTATGTTAGTGGTTTTTTTAACCTCACGCAGGGCATATGAAAGTCTAGACAATTTTAACCTAATTTTTTGAGTATATACAGTTATGGACGCCGCGCCGGGTCTTATACAAAATTCTCGAAAAAGTGTCCCAGACTAACCTACAATACCCGAAAGTACGTGTTAGTAATACCGAAACTTATGATATCTTAATGTTATTTTGCTTGTGTAGTTTTGCGAATCCCCCCCTTCTTTCCGTTACGTAACGGGAGCTTTGTAAAATGATTAATGTTATCAAAAGAAGTGAATTTAGCGAAATGTATAATTTGTAAGCTTCTACCTAAAAATATTTGCACCCAAATTCCGGTAATTCTTGGTGATTGCCAAATCACTAAATTATATTTTGAAATAACGATGTATGCAAGTAATATAAAGTCACAAAACCTTGTGTATGAGTAAAAATACAGTTCCAGTTTCTGTATTTTGTTGCTTTGTGATTCAAAGCTATGCAATACTTGGCTCTAGATGTGATGTGATCTCATTTTACGTTGAAAGAACTATCGAGTCTTTGTTTTTTTTTTACGTTTGTGGTATAAAGTTGAACTTAACGAAAAGCGTGACGTAACGCAAACCTAAAACCCCTCCCAAGTAACAGGACTGTAACGCTGGGCCGAACTCCCCCCCAACCCCTACCCCCTAAATGCGTTACGTAACAGACAAATACACATTCATGGAGATTAGATTTACTCTACTTACCGTATACTGTGTTGCAGTAGCTCATGTATTCTCCTACATGCAGACCGGAACGTTCTTATGATGTACGAGTAAAGGACGTTATTTGCTTGCACTTCTAAATTCTTAACGGGCGCTAATAGAATACCTTTCTCAGATTCTAATTGGACGTAATGGAAGAGCACATTTTCGTTTCCCGCTGTTATTCTGGAAATATGGATGATGTCCAATATTTTTATAACTTTTAAAAGCTGTTTAAGATCTTAAATACAAGTAATAATTAACATTCGAATATTTCCAAAAATAACCGAAATATAAGTGTTCAAAATTAACTATAAGAGGAAGAGGCAAATACAGGGTGTAAACATAAATGCTTATTACGCGTTGGGAAATTACGAGAGTGAAATTACGCATTTTTCGCTTAGATTCGTCCTTAGCACGTCGCTTCGGTGGCACCACCGATGTGGCGGGTTTTACGAGGGCAGGGCAGTGATGGCAGGAGAGTATTGCTCCCGCGTAAACATCCCGCCGCCGAGCCAGGACAGTTGGGCAGTAACCAGGGCAGGGCAGTTTATAGATGGTTTGTTTTTCGAGGGCAGTTTGCTTCCCCCTCCACCTATTTCACTCGACTGCCTCGCGGCTGTCATTGGCGACGCCGCCCACGTTAGAAAGCTCGTTGCCCCCCTTAGAAATATGGAATGTAGTGAAGAAATAATTAAATATGTAGTAGCCACTGTTTCACTCGCTCACTTCGCTCGCTCCAGATGTATAGGTATGCAAGGACTGAATCACTCGTACCACAACTGTTATTGCCTCCTTAAAAATCCCAAGCCAAATTCTGGTCACGGGGAGCCTTAGGAAAATGAACTTTTGGATCCGACCTTGCCACGAGACATGTGAGTCTTGCCACTAGGGCGGTAGATATGACCTGGGTGTCCGGTTGCCCCCTTCAGGGAAAATCTCTAGCTACGCCAATAGTTTTTGGTCATCCTGTCCTGCCCTCATGTGAATTAGTGAACCCTTATCGTTAACTAAAGATAAACATTTAGTACATACCTGTGAACTGTGACATGGTTAATTTCGTTCAATAACGTTTTCCTGATGTCTGACACATCAATGCTACTGCTTGCTCTACTGCCGTCCTGAAATACGAAAAAAGTCTGCAGTTTAAAACGGTACATACATACATACACCGCAATCCCTTTCGGGGTCTTCAGACACATTGCTACAACTACCAACCCTTTGTCTAAAAACTGTAAGCCGAATCTCACCCAGTCTCACGTGGGGGAATACGGAATCACGATTTTTTTTTTCTCGAGAAATGTGGGTTAAATTAAGTAAAACATGTTTCTCCACTGAAATATGATAAATTTAAAAATAAATCCAACGCAATAAAGCACAGACTAAAAACGCACGTATTTAAATATTTATCTTGAAAAATCTCGCTTGAGATTTGGGGGGGGGATTGGAAAATCGACAAAATCACCTCACGTAATTGATGGACGCCCCCTTATTCCAGGACATCAACGCGAGCGAAGCCGCGGGTAAAAGCTAGGGGGATTTTTAAACTCTGTAAATCTTTGTACCAATAATTATTATAAATGTGAAAGTTTGGATGTCCGGATGTTTGTTACTCAATCACGCATAAACGGCTGGACTGATTTGGATGAAATTTCACAAGCAGATGTTCTATTTAATAATAAAACCACTTTCTAAGTTAATTTCAATTCTAACCATGAAAGAGCGTTTTTCAGCTGATGATATATGGTTGTTAGCTGAATTTTATGCGGTACCTGTCTATCCCAATCCGAGTCAGACCCCGAAGAATCGCGACGGTTTCTCTCTCTATCTCTATCCGCTCTCCTGCCCTGCACCCGGTCCTCGCTTATTTCACTGTTAAAACATCGAACATTGTTAACATTAATAATATCTTTGACATTGTCACATAAATTATTTAGTCGTAGTATAGGAGGAACTCGTCCGTGTGGTGTCGGCTAAGAATAGCACCATCCCATTTCCTCCCGTGGGTGTCGTAAATGGCGACTAAGGGATATACCGGAAGATGGGCAGCAGCATCCTCTGAGTACACACATTCAATCCAACTGCGATCGCCAACCTGCCTGCCAAGCGTGGCAATTATGGCAAATCCCCCCATTTTGGGGAGGCTTATGTCCAGCAGTGGACGTTTAATGGCTGATATGATGATGATAGGAGGAACTGACATAAGTTGTCAAATTAAACCGTTTTTGGAGGTTTTCAGGAGATTATCAGCAGACGAAAATTCGAGCACTGTCTACAATTCTGAGTCAAATGTGAAATCGTGGATTATTTAATGAAATAGTTTTAGTATATTTCACAAAGTTATCTACAATTTACTTTCGATTCGCAATTGCTCACAGAAACCGATTTTTTTCCTTGTGAATTATCACATCATCCCCATTATCACGGGGATATTAATCCCCAAAAACGGTTCTATTGCTTCGCGTCACGTATCTCTTTCTATTATACAGTGGTGCCGCTAGGTACATCTCGCTCTCTCAGCTGTCAGTCACTCTATTAGTAACTTTGTGGGAGTATCTCATGACAAAAAAAAGTAAAAGAACAGAGATTTTCACACGGTAATGTTAAACTGTCACCTGTCTAGTCAAAGTAGGCACTTTTCAAACGCGCGTTTGTAAATCGCGTGACTGCATCGCTACACTAGCAATTGACGGGCGTTTGTATCGATTCAAACGAGTGATTGGACTACAATATGTCGCAATGCACATTGCACACGAAGGCTGTCGACGAATAACGGATCAAATGTTACGAATGTTTTGCAAAAAGTCGCAGTGTGTAAAGGGCCCTAATCCAATTATCCTAGTGTTGATAACTCTAAAATTTGATTTCCTTATTTGTCATCAGATTCTGGTACACCTAAAAGTAATTAATTACTAGATAAGCTAGCTATTATTATTAATTATTAGCTTGTAGCAGATATATATACACTGACCTGCAAAACTAAGTACTACACTTTTAATATTTCAATTTATTTTTAACTATTGAAATTAGAGATTTAAGATAAAAAAACTTTTTATAGCAAATGCTATCAGCTTTCTTTGTAAATATTCATTGTAAATTAAACTCTTTTTCGAGTCCTTTTTATTTCGAAAGTATATTTTGTGTACTGAAAAAGTTATAGCAATTTTAAAAGTGTGATACTTAGTTTTGCAGGCCAGTGTATATGTGATGAATATTTGACGAAACCCGTTGCGGATTCGATTATTTTATAATGATACTGATATTATTCTATTTCAATAAATTGTGATTGATTAAAAAAAAATTACCTATTACTTTTCAAACTATTAGAATCTTCAGAGTAACTGTTGTCCAAGTTGCTCGAGTGTCTATACTGCTTCCCGTTATACCAGGGTGTGTACAGACTGTGGTGGCTGCCATAGTTACTCATACTTATGGTATTATCGTTGCTCGATCCAATGTTTATTTGTTCTGAAGAGCTGTGACGCTTTCTAATGTCTGAGTGAGCTTTCGGAAGTTTCAGAGTGGATTTTAAGGTTGCGTCCGATTTGAGAGCTGAAATGTTTAGTATAAATTAGTTTAAGTAAATAATAAATAGCGGTGTGTGTGTGTGTGTGTGTGTGCAGAGTGATGACAGCCCAAACGGAAGAGAACTAGCGCCTCAATCATGAGACAGCGGTTCGATTCCTGGCATTTACCACTTAGTTCTTCGGAATTTATGTACGGTTGTATTTATCATTTCCTAGCTCGGCGGTGAAGGAAAACATCGTGAGGAAACCTACATTCCCGAAAATGAAAAGAAAATACCATAAGTTCGGAGCTAGGTATGCGTAAAATATGGGTGAGTGACAAAGGACCAGCGATGGTCTTAATAATGTTACATACACAACGACCCTTGCTTGCAATAGCCCAACCACAAATCAATAATTAATCAAATAGCGGTGTGTAGAATAGTACCTGACATAGCCCAAAGAACTGCTAAACTAAAGTGGCAATGGGCGGAACACAACACACACAACACGCGCGGGAACCCGTTGGTTTAATATTTTATCACTCGAAAAGCGGATAGATCAGTTGGCTATGCGTTTTATTTATGCGTATTATTTTTTAAGAGGAAATATTGATTGCGCTCGGTTACTGCAAAAATTTAGATTTTATAGTTCCAGCAAGATATCCTAGGAATCGAATAACACCCATGGGATGACGGTTCTCGGTACTAACTCACCAGTGGCTCGGTTTTGCCGATTATACAATCAGTACAGTACATCTTCAGATATATTTTTCGATTCACTCTATAAATTCCGGATAGCAGTTCATGAAACATAGTAGGCATTTCAACGCAATGCATTTCTTCGCAACACACATTGTAGAACAGTACACACCAAAATAAAAATAAAACGAATCTAGATAATGTTTGGCTGCAGTAAGCTGGTACTTAATTCCAAAACGCATTTTGGAACATAACTAATTAAGGTTTTCTTTTTTTTTTCATAATTAATGGACTCTTGCTTGTGCGTTAGCACTGCATTTCAGCCAGTGTCAAGTAGTTTATGGGAGCATCTTTTATTATTATTTTTATTTTTGTTTAAATGCTCCGTATTATTTTATTTGTTACTGATTGTATGCACACATTATGTCTGCCTCTTTTATTAATTTTCACTGTTGCGGGTTTGCTGGAAGAAATCTCTTAAGAGATAAGCTCGCCCTTTGTACATGTCTTTTCTATTGTCTGTATCAATGTGTCTGTGTGTACAATAAAAGTAATAACAACGCTGAGTCAAGCCCCTTAGACAAAATTTTGCGCGTGGACAATACTAAGCGGGATCAGGGCAGCGACAAGGTTGAATTAAGAAGGTACCGAGCCTATCGTGCTGCCCTCAAACATAGTTTTTATTTCTTAACAATTAAACAACATTTCTAAAAAACAACCTATAAACAACGTAAAAATACGTACAATTAATTTCTTTGGCCTTCTTCCCCTGCTTAGTGAGGTACTCTGGCGATATTTCCACCTGCGGCTGTGTGTTAGAAGCAAACCACGACGCCAAATACTTGTCTAGGCCCACTTCGTACAGCAGTTCGAGACAACTCTCGCATTCCTCCACGTAGAATGGAGACGGTGGCGTTATGCCCGATGACTGTGGGAAATAGGCATTGACCTTAAATACTACAGGGGCAGAGTGAAATTTATATCATTAGCATCCTGTTCAACTAAGACTTTACCCATCAAACTGAACAACTTTTACTATGGGAACAAACCGATCGGAGCGAAAAAAATCCGCTTTTGCATACATTTCAGTCGAGTAGGCATTGTAGTTTAGTATGGAACAGCAGATTTTTTTGCTCCGATAGATCGCTTTGCTCCCATAGTAAAAGTCTAAAAGTTATTCAGTTTGATGGGAGACTCTTAGTTTATTTCACTCAAAAAATAATCTGATACTCGTAAAGCCATATATAGCGTGTAACAAGAACCTCGCAAATACTCCCGAACTTAGTTAAGGTGGTTTCAGTCCATACAAACGTTTGACGCACAATACGCGTAGACGGAATTAACAAAAGTAATATTTTATATGTGAAAAAATAGTTTAGAAAATCTAAACTATTTTTCCATATATACAAAGTTACTTATATTAATACCGTCTACGCGTATTGTGCGTCAAAGTTTTGTATAAAATTGACCCCTCTGCAACCGCCTTAACTTACTTAAATGTATTTTGGGCGTTCTTAAATGCTAACATACTTTACTATGTAATTATGAACTTACATCTTCAGTGCATCCACCGGCTTCCATTATAGTGGCTAATATAAAATGTCCTTTGCCCACAATTAGAAGAAACCAGCGACCATCAGGGATCCTAAAAAATCTCATCATAACGTATAGTGACGACCAGGTTTGTGTAATGGTACACCGCACTGCCAAACCAACTACTGGGTTCGTATCCCGGTTCGGACATGGATGTTACATGTTTGTACAGCAGGGCCTCGTTAATCCGAACACCGAAAATGTATACCCTGTTCGGATGTACGAAGCGTTCGTTTTAAGTATGTATGTTAGATACAATGCTATTAATCACACTTTTTTAAAGTATTCCAATATAGTGCTTTGATGGGTATTTAGCGACATAGAAAATGTGTAATGTAAAAACTGTAAGAAACGGCAGTTGCGCAGTGGTAAGGGGGGTTGTTCGGATTATAGAGGCGTTCGGACTAGCTGTGGTACGGATTATCGAGGCCCTGCTGTATTTATATGGTTTCCATAGTAAAACGCCTATATGTGCTTGCTTGGGATCATTACAATGTATGTGCCTGTGAGCGTTATTTATTATTATTATTTATTTACTCGCCTTCCCTCACGAAAGCGTGAATGGGTGCTGGTCATGCTCTAATATTATTAGGTCATTGCATACCTGCAATAACATATAAGTCCAAGGCGTCAAGGTATACAGATGCAGTGATACAGTTATAACCGAGCAAGCGAAGCGCCCTTTAGATTTTACATACCAGATTTTAAGTCAAATCATAAGCTATCAACCAAAAAAAGTTTCATCACTATCGGTTTAGTAATTTTGCGTGATGATGTTGCAAACAAAATTACAGTTTTATAATAGTATAGATAGATTATTAAGTGTTAGTGAAACAAGTTTTTTCTCAAACTTATGATTTTGGCGCCCCCTATGGTGCTGTTTATAAAGAACAGACGTGTGGCGGTGGCGGATTGTCAAAGTAACACCAATCTAACCTTATAGTACGTAGCATAGCGTCGTTTTTGTCGTAAAGGAAAATTGCGCCCGCGCCATCAGGCGTCGTGGCGGCGCGGACGTCATTCTCCAAACGACGCTTAATACGAACTATAAGGTTTATACCTATTTTTAAAAAAAGACTGCACCTGTGGCTTGTCCAGCAAGCATTCTACTCATATAATGAGTTCTTGTCACGCAAGATTGAATAATTTATGAATTTTTAGGACTTTAAACAATTTATTAAGGACATTTTCTTTTACTTAATTGAATTTCAATGTACATTTTATTTATTATTGTTAATATTTTTTTTTGTTTTAAAATGAAATGTTTACCTATGCATATAGTGTATACAATAAAATGACCTGAAAATTATTAATAAATATATGTCTATGTCTATTGTGCCGCACCCCGCCCGCACACGCCCGCGCCACGTCTCTTCTATATAAACCGCGCCTTAAACTGCCGTCCGGGGCGTGGGCCCTGGTTTCTTTCTTTTAACGATAGAGCGAGAAGAAACAACGTTGATAAATACTAGTTTCTTGTATGGGGTCCCTTAATGTTTTACTTTATTTTTTTTTAAATATATGTCATCAAATCCCATACAATGATACATATTCTGTGAAAATTTCAACTGACTTTCCATTATGGTTCAGAAGATATAGCGCTCTGAAGCTAGGACGGACGGACAGGCAGCGTAGGCTTATGAATAGGATCCCGTTTTCACCTATTGGATACAGAACCCTAAGAATCAAGATAAACATTATCGTTTTGAATATACCTGTAATCATTTCCATCTATTTTCTGTTCTCTATGTTCTCTTACGAAAACCTCTTTCCAAATAACAACTTTCTCTAATTCTTTCTCGGTGCTCAATTTCAGAATCCCGTTTAGCCTGAGGTAGGCATTTATTTCCATCAAGTCTTCGTCTTGTAGGTGAGAGCTTAACAAGTGTCCTGAATAGTATAAGGAAGAGCCAATAACTGTGTAAATACGTTGAAAGTTGTCGACGTCGTCTGTCTGAAAACAAAAAAGATGTATTACTTTTTTCCCGCGAATTCGTATGCGCACCGGTTCCCGTCATCATCATCATCATCTTAGCCGATGGACGTCCACTGCTGGACATAGGTCTCCCCCAAGGATCTCCACAAGGTCGTCGGTCTACATGAAACCTGAGATCATAGTAATTTATATTCATATTTATTTTATACATTGGGACCTACCTGCATTATGACTTATCTGCCTGTTTAGGTAGACCTAAAGCAAGATCTAAGTGTACAGTTCATCATCATCATCTCAGCCGATGGACGTCCACTGCTGGACATAGGCCTCCTCCAAGGATCGCCATAACGACCGGTCCTGCGCTGCCCTCATCGGCTTTATCCAACGGCTTCCCACCTACACCTGGTCGTCGGTCCACCTGGGGGGAGCCTGTTTGTTTGTTTGTTTGAACAAGTATCACGCAAAACACTACTGAACCGATTTTGAAGAAACTTTTTTGTTTGATAGCTAATGATCTGACTTAAAATCTGGTATGTAATTTATGCGGACGAAGTCGCGGGTTAACTCTAGTATTAATGATAAATTAAAAGCTCTTTACTTACCCACTCGCGATAATCAGCAGCTTCCAGCTCTGTAATTGCATCATCCACTTGTATTTTAACTTCCAGAGGCAACGCTATTAAATGAGCAGCCAAGATATCCTCAAAATAACTCCCTCCAGTTTTACCACCTTTTATTGTTCCACCCTTCGCCCCATTAAACATTAGAGTGACAAAAATACGTGAAAACAAACCATCCAACTTATCAACATTATTTGGCTTAGTAAAACAAGTTTTTAAAGATCCATACAAGAATTCAAGAATTCTCACTATGTGATTTAAGATTTTTTTCGCAGCAAATAAGTCTAGCGTCTTATTCGGGAATGCTATTAATAAAAGATCGTTATAATGTGATTTGTATGTCACATTGATTAGAGTGTTATTGTGTAGGACTGTCGAACTTATAGGTTCACTTGTTCCTAAAGATTTTGGTGATAAATGATTTAGTGTCACATATGCACCTCTTGTGTTATATAAAAAATTCTGATTGAAAGGCCTCGGGTAACAGTAGAGCACCCCTTTATCATCATTACTGTGATACTCAATATCATTACAGCAAATGTATAGTGCAGAATACATAGAATCTTTGATTAATTGTGTGGTTGCATTGTCTGATGTATTTTTCGATGTCAATAACTTTTCTATGTCAATATTGTAGTCTTCGTTAACAACTTGAAATGTTAGTTTCGGATGATCAAAATCTTCTGTGACCCTTTGCAGTATATTGTTAATATTATATGAAGTGGCTTCGATTCCATTTATTTTGTGTAAATAGAAACCTTTTTTAACTTTAGGTGTGTAGAGGGCTTTGGCTTCAGTTAAGAAATCTGTCACTACCAAGGTTTTTCCATTGCTATGCGTTTCCAAACTTATTCCAAATAGATTTTCTATTTGACAGTTTTTGTCACTTGTAAATATCATGTGTTTGCTGACCTGAAAACATGCCATAAACAAAAATTGAATTGAATTGACCTGAAAACAAAACTGACACAATCAGGAAGAAAGAAACTAAGGTTCAGCTCATAGCTCATCTCAGCTGATAGACATCCACTGCTGGACATTGGCCTCCCCTCAGAATCTCCACGACCGATTTTGCGCTACCCTTATCCAACGGTTTCCTGTCACCGTCACCAGGTCATCGGTCCACTTTGAGGGGCTCAAAGCCTACCCATGCTGCGTTTTTCATCGCCACTCGAGACTTCTTTGGCCCTATCGGCCACCTGTTCTACGAGCAATGTGCCCCATACATTACCACTTTAGCAATTCTTAAGGCATGTCAGCTACTCTGGTTCTTCTGCGAATAACTTAATTTCCGATTCGATCTCGCAGGGAAACTCCGAGCATAGCCCTTTTATCAGGCCTTTAGTGAGTGACTATTCATCAGTACCATATGTCTGTCATCAAAGGCAGTACACACTGGTCAAAGAATTGTCTCTGACAGTTTGAGACGAGAAACTATTATGTAGAATAAGCAAAGAAGCATTTTCCCCTGAAAAGGACGAAATTTTTGACCCTAATGGTGGCATTAGGGTCAAAAATTTCGTCAGCAATGAGTGGTCATTGCTGAAGATATTATTAGTTAAATAGTTATGTTCATTTTGTAGCTATGACAGTTACATAGCCTGGCCATAAAGAGTAGAAAACGGTGACAATGCAGTAACTAAATATTATATTGTTTTTATTATAAATAATTGGCGTTTTGCTTGTAACTAGCACTGCATTTCACTCAATGTAGTTTGTATCTATCCCAATCTGAAGGATAGTTTGTTGAGCAAAAACACATTTGAGAAAAGAGATGCGGAGCACCGTGGCAGGCTCAGAGAGGAACCGAGCGAATGACACAACCACTTGTGGCAAAAGTTGCAACATGACTAAATATTTTAATACTTGATGGTCTTGCCAGCACGGATAGCATGCCACCCACGACGAAGCGTTTAAACGAGAAAACGTCATGCGCGCTCTTTTTGGCATACGTAAAATAATAAAGACGGAGGCACATCTCGATTTTTATCGTTTACTCGGGGGTGGCATGCGAGGCCACTTTATGGTAGCAGCAGTATCCTCTCAAATAGACGACAAAGACACATACAAATTATGAACTTGAAAGTATTGTTAGAACAAAAGTTTACCTGAATTACAACATATTTATTATTATCCTCAAATGTATTTTTTTTCGTTATAGTATTGGCATTATCTTGGTCTATATTCCTTCCAAAAATATTATCAGCATTTCTTGTCTTACGAGCTTTCAAAACTTTAAATATTCTACCTGGAAATAAAAAAAAACGTTTTGATGAGTTATTTTATAATTCATATAGACAAGTCTGTAAGGTGACATCACAGCCTACCCTAAAAAAACCTGATATAACCTGAAGTCTACAAATCCGCATTGGGCATGCTTGGTGGACTAACACGCATACCACAGATTATTCAATATCAATAGTTACTACTGTAACAGATATCACACTATCCCGAATTCGCGCGCTATTTCGAATTTCAACCTGTTGCACCCTTTTCCTTTCATAGTGCACCCTTTCAAGCTCTGTAGAATATGTATTCCAAATTTCATGTTTCTATCCTCAACGGTTTAGGCTGTGCATTGTCTGTCAGTTACGGAATTATTTTATTTTATAATGTAATTTTATAGATGTAGACTTATATTAACGATGAAGGTACCTTTAGTAGAATGCCTCGTAGAAGATCTTTTAAAGTTGTTCCGCAGCTTGAAACTCTCACAATTTTCCAGCAAAGGAACTTTTTTGTCTTCCGTTGTGTCGTTTACTTTAACTTTTATATAAGTTAGCTCTCCATCCTCTCCCACGTCTGAATCCCACTCTGGTACGGAACTGTAGTGAAAATTATTATGTTATAAGCAGCGGTCGGAAGAATCTGCCAGTCATTCCAGGTCTGCATTTGAGTGATATTACTTGGGCCCTATTTTTAATTTTCTTTTATCTGTATTTTGCAAGAAGTTCTAATATTTATAATAATAAATTTCTTGTTATTTTGATATTCTAAACAAAGCCAATCTATGGTAGCCCTCCCCCACTGTCATAATACCATTTAAAAAGACAGGGCCCTAATCATATCACTTATGCGGCGTTCACACGGGTGACTAAAGCCACAATATTTCTGCCGCACTGAGAAAATCAACCGTCTAAATGGCAATTCGACTAAGCCGCAGGTGACTAAAGCCGCAAGTCCTAAAGTAGACTAGCATCAGACTTTTTTGGTGTATGCCAAAGCGAGTGCTCATAACGTTTTTCTCGTTTCGTCCCTATGTTGTGCTCAGCGTGCTAAGCCCTCTAGCACAACATTTTGTCATGGGCACAGACTGATTTGCTGCTGCTCTTATATATCTATCTTTTATATAAGAAGTCCTAAACAAAAAATAGCGAAGTGAGCTCCAATTTTTTAAGCAGAACTATTTGGGTTGTAGTCAGACCTAAGTATTTTGGTTTATCAATGTAAAAATAGATGGAAAGAAGCATGCTAGACTTTTCTCAATACGAATCCTTTGGAGCCAGAGCTTTTTACATACAAAACATGCAAAGTAACCCAAGTAAACACTATAGATCGAGCGAGGCAAGCTCGAAATTGATATGCAGCCACTTCACTATCGCAAGAACTTTCAAGCAAAATTACTACGGCTTATGACGCCACGAGCCACGAGAACAATGAAGGGCATCCACACTCTCGTTCTTGGCGAGAATATAGTGCCCGTCCTAGCACCATGGCTTAGCTGTGGTCAAAGCTCTTTAGGATTGTGGGAGTACAATAATTCAAACAGAGAACGAGTGCAAAGCGAGCTAGACTTTCCTATAATCTACGAATTGGTTAAAGACAGCTAAACAATCTATATTTTTCCCTAATGTTCAGGCCTTAGTAAAGTGCCGCCCCCCCCTCCCCTCAGCCCTTAGACTATGGTTACACGCTCAGTCTCGGGTTAGTCTGGTTACATATATATTTTATTTGAAGGGAACTGATATACTGAAACACCATGTTAGTTGGGTCAGTCTCGCGACAGTTTCCCTTTAAATCAAATATACGTGACCAGACTGATGGAACAGACTGAGCGTGTAACCTTAGTCTTCGATATTTTCCTTGGAAATTTTCGTCAAGAATTTCTCGCGAGTGTAGTAACTTCTTTAAACGTAGGTGAAGACAGAAAGTAGAAAGAAACATTCCTCACTCACAAGAATACTTGATAATTATTCAAACGGTACTTACCTTTCGGAGTCAGAGTACTTAGAATCATCTGAAGAGTTGGTCCAATCGTTGTCAGAGATGCATGGACTATCATAATTGATTTTCGACTTGAAATTATTCATTTTCTCATTCATTAAACATTGAAATTATCGAGCTCTAAGCGAAATATATAGTTAAAAACAAAAATTAAATAACACAAAAAAGTCAAAACAAACGTCACAAGTGTCACTTTTTTTTTTAATTGTTTATCCTTTCGGAAAGGCAATGAGAACTAGCTCTTACAGCCTGGTCTTTAGTTTCGTTTTCCCTAAACCTAACGTAACCCAATCTTATACCTAATGGCACATCATTACATTAAATAATCAGTGTCCTCACACTAATTCCACCTCATTAACACCATAATAGACACGAAAAACGAATTTAGAAAATTAAGAAACAAAGCCCGTCCTTTTCTTCTCAATTCCCGCGCCCGACTCTAATTAGTTTGTGCGCCCGACTCACGTCTCAGACGTGTCCAGCCCAGCATACAGGGCCATGCAAAGAATGTCCACTTTTTTGACGTTTGTGTTTGAGTGTGTGGTGTCAAGTCACGTAAAAAATTTTATAGGAGGAAGGGAGTGTCCATGCTGTATGTAGTAATAGATACTCTTACAATACCACACTAATTGAAATAAAAAATCACAAAATTTAGCTTTAACTTTTAAGTTATTGTTTTCAATATACCTATGCCCTATGAATGAAACGATTAAAATGCGTTTTATAATTAATAATTCATGAAATAAAACGTGAATTTATGTTAACATACCGGTGGAATGCAATGCTTTCTATGCAACGTTCAGTACGGCTCTTGCATCCTAGTGGTTACGGTTTAGACGGGGGCTGATGGAAACTAAAAAAATTATTCAAACAAGTGTATAAATGATTATGATGATGATCACAAAATACATTTTTTTACTAAAACAGAAACAAACATTGTACCATTAGTTTTTATTTGAAAAGTTTGGTCAATCCATTAAAACCGGAATATGAAATCTGGGTGATGATGATGATAGGACGAATTACTTTTATTTGAAAGTGTGTAGCAATGTACCTAATGCCTATTTAAGTGCTGATGATGACGAAAATGCATTGAAGTGATGATGATGATGATGTACTCACGGCGACACATGGAGCTATACAAAACCAACATAAGCTGGCCGCGCGACGCTATACTACGCTACTCGACCTACGCGCGGCCAGCTTATGTTGGTTTTGTATAGCTTGATGTGTCGCCGTGTGTACATAATAAATTTTGGTTTTTCTCAAACAGAAATAAAAATAGTATGAGAGTGATGTGATGATCGAATAAATTAATTTTTCGTTTAAAATAAGTAAAAATATAGAAAAATGGTGGTTGATGATGATGGAAAAAATGGGTTTTTATTTGTTGATAAGTATGCTCAATATTTAAAAAGTGTCGATGATGATCAATTATTAGGTCAAAATTGAGCAAAAGTGGTGGTGATGATGATGATGTTTCAAATTTTTCTTCAGTAAGATGATGATGTTATTTTGCTTTGTTTTCGGATTCAATTTTCAGTCTCTATGAAGGAAGCCTCGGAAGAGCTCGATTGGGGGCAGCAAACTATTGTGCTATTGTATCGCTGACGCGCCGAGCCTTAATACGCTTGTAGCCAAAGAGAATGGAATCACTACGTTTTAAGAGTCGGCACTGCCTAACTAGTTTCGATATCCAAAATAGTATGAAGCTAGTGTAGAGCTAGGGTATTAAATCTTTGGACCCATACAATCTAGTGTAGTTCATACAATTACGATTTTGTTCTGAGTGTCGCAATGTTCTTCAAATTGCATGCTTTTGGTTGCCTAATATAATAGGCCTTTTAGCCATCCAGACAGGACCGACGAAGGCCGGCGAAACCACACACTTAATATTACTGTGATATTACTATAGTATATTAAGTATATGGGCGAAACCCATTCGTTGTCGTTTGTTGGGCCGGTTTGTACGCAGCAATAGGTAACATATGAAACAAGAATTTCATGTGCAATCTTTACGAAACCTTCAACGAAACCTTACAAAAAACCTGGCTGAAAATTCAATTCGAATGCTTATTTTAAAAGTAGAAGTGTGTATACTGTGAATATCTTTGAATGAAAGCTTCTTGATGTTTCGATGTTCAAGTAATGTTTTTCAACTTTCAGAGAAAATTCTTAGAATTACTTACGGTCTAAGTAATATATAAGTCTATGCTTACGGTATAATATTTGCTAAGAAATACCTAATATTAAGTATTTAAGTGGCTTACCTAGTTTACTAAAATAAACGAAAATGGACCGGTAAGTCATATCTTTTATTGTAGGTTAGTTATTTATGGATCTAGGGTTAATTTTATTAAGATCAAGGTTTCTTTGGCAATGTTTTTGTAAGTAAAGGTAGCCATTTTATGACCACTCCATTCAACTTGATCATCATAATATCACCATCTCAACTAGATAAATTGCTCCGAACTATCCTGGGCCAACTGCTTAACGTCTCACGAAGTACGGAGGCACTCGAAAAGGTATTCCACAAAACATGGCGGTTGCCCATGCAAAGACTGAGATTTAGGTACTTTTTAGTGTTATAGTGGTTACGCCTCTATCTCTGGTGGTAGTAGTCGTTACATAAAAACCACGTCAGAGGCCGTAAGGCGGTCTGGAAAAACTCTGACACCAGGGCTCTGCCCACACGATAAGAAGAAGAAGAAGAATGGTTACGCCGGCCGGATTGCTAAGGTCCGCCACATACATCCGGAATAAACCTGATTCGGAATTAGATTCCGTATGGAGTGTTGTCGCTTTCAGAGATTTTTTCACTAGATCTAGTGATTTTTTTTATGTCTTAGGTGGCATATTTTAAAGTTATTTTTGAGCGTAGGCGTTGATGGAATTATACCGTATCATGACGGTGCAGTTACGACGTCGTTGCGGCATAGTTGCGAAATCGCCTACGCTCAAAAACCGCTTGTGTGATAATGGTTCATGCCATTTTGTATGCGGATTGTGTCTAATGTTTAAACTATCGATAGTCTTTTGATATAGTTGCATTAATATTGGAATACAATTTACAAACCATCATCGTAACATTCGTAACGTCATGACATAATCACATGATAGTAATTATCATGTATAGAAATTGTTTGTTTCGTTTTAATAAATACCTAAAAATACAATTGTCATTAATTTGGCATTTCATTCATTTTGATTTTAGACATTTTTTAAACAGCACTCTAAGTAATTTTTGTAAGCATAGTTGACAACACTGAACCCTGAATCAGGATTCCGGATCGCAATTCCGTATGTATGTGGCGGACCTAAGTCAGTTTGGGATGAGAACATAATTATGTAGCTCTAGCAACTTTTTTGTGCCTGCGTTATTATTATAATAACATTTTTGAAATTGCTTTATTGACGTTTGATATGAGGACAGTATAGGTAATAAGCTCAAACCGGCGGGACTGCGATACGGGACGCGAACTTCATTTTTTCGTTTTAACATCAATTGAACATCTAGAGTACTTTGGTATACTGTTTGGTAGTTTTTATTACTTTTTTTGGTGGTTTCTAGAACCTACCTAGTTCTTTTGCTTTTGTAAATTTTTTTTTGCTTTTGGTAATTTTTGTTGTTTTTGCTATCAAAATCTGCCAGAAATTACCAAAGATTACCAAAAGAACCAATAATTTCAAAAATTTACTAAAAAGAACCAAAATCTATAAAAAAAACTACAAAAACGACCCAAATCTATAAAAAAAAACCCAAAAAATACCAACAAGAACCAAAATATACTAAAATTTAAAATTTGTATTTTATTATTTTACGAGAGCGTAACATTTATACACGTCTGACCACGTCTGTCACTGTCCCGCGTCGTGGTCACGCAGGTTTGAGCGATTTGGCGCACAGAACATTATAAGAGGGGTTAGAAATGCAAAGTAGTTACTTCGGAGACGGCTGTCGCCACTTGTCTTCCAGCTCACGCTGCTACAATTACTCATGCCCTCTCGCTCGCACCACGCAGCGCGCCTTATGGTGTTATGCAAATCATTGCATAACCTGTGGCGACACGTTCCACGCCTACTTTGCACTTCTAACCCGTCTGTGATTTGGCGGGACGCCATAAGATTACATAGGCAGCGACCGCTGCGCTGTAGACGCTCCCGCTTCGCAGTCGCTTTGGTCGTACAGATTTGAGCGCTCCTTTAAGTCATTTGGCGTACTTATGTTTTACAAAAAATTATTTAGCTAGCCGTTTCCTACCTATCAACCCGGAGGTGCTCAAACTTGGTATGCTTTAAAAATATTTTTTGTATTTTTATAAAACAAGTGGCTGAAAGGTAGTGTAATAGTGTAGTATATTATTAGAACCGACTTAAGGAGATATTTGATTTAATACCCCACACCCCACACGATAGGTTTCAAAACAGAATTGTTTATTCCCATACAAAAAAATTTTGTTGGGGAAGTATTTTTAAGAAGTGCCGGTCAAAATGATTGTTTTCACCTAAAGCTTATCTGTGTACCAAACGGCTATGCTTCAGATTTGCGTTTTTTTTTGCTTAGATTTAAGAAAAAAAAAGAAATACCCGACCCGCCTGTGACCGGGGGGACCAAACTAAAGCGTTTCTTAACGGCGCACTGGGGCGGCTTGGTCGCTTTCTTTACGCCGATCATTGCAATGCCGCTTCTTTTTTCTGCCGGAACTTTCCCGATTGCTGTAAGTACCTAATTTGTTTACAAGCACGCGTAACCATGGACCGCGCAAGACCTCCGGGAATGACGGGAGGGGGGCAAACTTCTTTGGTCACTCCATTCCTTCAATATGCGAGGCCCCGCGGCTTCCTCCTGTCAATTTACTGCAGTTATAGGTAATAAGAAACAGAGATTACTATGTCAATAAAATAATAAAAAATATTTATTTTTTACTTATAAGTAAACATAAGGCCGTCTTAATCATATTCGGCGTCGGAATGGGGAAATCAGTTGTCACATTGTCACCAAAAATAAAAAATAAATTATGTTCTATTTACGCTCCCACGCTCTGAATTTGTCGCACATGTTTGTTAGAACATAAATTTAATTCTTGAAGTTCTTTAATATCTAAATTGACTTAGACATTGCTAGTCGGAACTGAGCAAGCCAAATGTGCCGAAAGCCGCATGAACCGTATTTGTAAACAATATTGGTGCCTCTATTTTATTTATAGGTAACATAATTAAAGTTATGTTTGATAAGTAATTTTCAAAACTAGCAGATTACGCATGGTATTTGTATATGACGACCGGCTTGCGCCCCCTAGGTTCCTGCGCCCGGGTGCCACGCACCCCTTGCACCCCTGGGTAAAGACGGCCCTGGATTATAAATGCTCTGAAAAAGGGCCAAATAAGCACGAAATAATGAATTATAAAAAATTAAATTTGCGTTTATTTTTTTTACTAATCTTACTTACAATACACAATCACTTATTTTTCTAGATTTTCTAGAGCAAATTTGTGACTACTTAATTGCTTCAAGACCCGGGATTGTATTACAGAAAAGCATTTAAGGACCTTTACTGGTAGTAAATTAGGAAGGGTGTCAGTTTGTTCAATAATTTTTTCTTGTATTTCCATGAGAGGAATGTTGCCCAATGTTACACGCTACCGAAACATGCACGATCAGTAAGAAAGTACCTGTTAAATTATGCAATAACGCTAAAAAGCCTATAGTGCATTATAGCATTTTGCAGACGCATATAATCCGACGTCTACTTATAAGTATTGCAAAGAGTCACATAGCTGCATAGCACAGAGAAACCCTCTTTACCAGTAGGCCTAGCATGCCACCCCCGAGAAAGCGATAAAAATCGAGATGTGCCTCCATCTTTATTATTTTACGTATGACAGAAAGAGCTGGCATGACGTTTTTCTCGTTTAAACGCTTTGTCGTGGGTGGCATGTTAGCTGTGCAGGTAGTAAAATTTGAGCCTAATTATAAGTCGCGCGGCGTGGTGCGAGCATTATTTGTTGTAGCAGATATTGTTCGTATATAACTTCGTCATTTATGAACCGATTTTGATGATTCTTTTTTTTGTTGGAAAGGAGATATCCCTAGGGTGGTACCATAATAAGGAAACCAGGATCTGATGATGGCATCCCAAAGAAATCGAGGGGATTCCGAGGGGATCGGAAACCTTCGAAAATCGTAATAACTTTAATATTTCTTGACTGATTTGGGTGATATTTTTAGTCCTGAAAGATCCTCGAGATGGTTCCATTTTAATTTGGTGAAGATCTGATGAAACGCTTCGGAACTACACAATAGATCTCCTCAAAAATTGAAAGCAAATCATCGGCGATTAAAACATTCACTTCATATCGATGTACCTACCCTTTGCTTTAAGTGTATAACTGATATCAGAGTCGAACTAATGAATTCACCACTGAAAATTGTGAAATAAAATAAACTTATAACAAAAAATTAAAACCGCCTTCAAAAAAAACTAAAAAGGCGATGACTTTTTCGTTCGCATCATAAGAACATTAATTTGTTAAAAATATATATTATACATTATTTTACTTACATTAAAAATAATAGGTGACCTAATTATTTTTCACTTTTTAAATGTTTGTTTCTGGCGTTGATGTTTTTTTTAATTTGTAATTTTAATTACCAAAAATGTAGTATTGTATTTTATTTTCAGCAATACCGTTGGTGTGGCTACTGCTTAATTGTAATGGCGGTGTATTGGATGACCGAATGTATTCCTCTGCCCATCACGTCGTTCATTCCAATGATTCTTTTTCCTATGACCGGTGTAATGGATACTAAAACGACTTGTGCTTGCTATATTAATGTGAGTATAAAGTACCTACTTAGCAGCATAGATATCCAATACAGGATTGAGCTGTGCCAAATTATCTTTCTTTCGGTTTAATCAAAAATAATCCATAGCCCAAACACATAAAAACTATTTGACACGCATAAAGTTGACCACGCTAGAAGAAGGCAATCGTTGTCCACGGTGTCTCATTCTAACAGTGTACTGGTGTTGCCATTTGCTAATGTTATGATTTCAACCGAATTGGTAAGATCAAATGAAGCAAAGATGTATCAAATCTTTTTAAATTATTTGTGTGTTGAAAAACCGTGGTAGTAAAAAAGAAAAAATTTGACAACCCAATCTGCCATTTTATTTGAAATTGCCGTCAGACGTCACATAACTTTTTATTATTTTTTATTCACATTTTTATGTTAAAATGGTTCGTATTTGCTTAATCGACGGCTGCAAAAGCGAATATTATCCAGTTTGTGGCTTATCGTATCACAGGTTTGTATTTTTAATATGTTTTAGTTTTTAAAATATTAAAGTGGTTAGGGTGACAACTAACATAGAAGGTAAGCTTCGGAAGCAAACAAAATTTCAGTTTGAATTAAAATTGCTGCGTAATACCTAAATTATGATAAAAATTACGAAGATAAAAGATAATCTTCTTCTTATCGTGTCGACTTTCTGAACAAAGTCGCTAAATAGTAGCTTGCCAGAATCGGGCAACCGATACTACACCGTCGTAAAAACATAATAGGTAGGTATGATATGATATGATAATGCTGGCGGTGCGCTAGCGTACACACGAACACAAAAAATTTACTTAGATTTTTGTGTATTTTCCCTGAACAATAGCGTCGATGGCGCGTTGCAGAGAGGTATGGACACTAGGACATTCAATCGCGAGGGCCCGGATTCTAATCCGCACGGACAACATGACATGATAATTATGTTCCTACCAATGTCTTTTTCTAACTTGTGTATACGTAATACCGACTGCTCTCAAACGGTGAAGAAAAACATCGTGAGGAAACCAGCATACGCTGAAGTAAAAATTCTCATGCTTATGTGAAGTCTATCAATCCGCATTGGGCACGCGTGGTGGACTACGGCCCATGAAACCTCCCTGAGGGTGGCCTGTGCCTGGAAGTGGGACGTACGTCGTACATGGATTAATGATGATGATGTATAAACTGGCATATTATCTCCTGCTTTCCGCTTGACGTTAAATTTTGGGTCTCAAAATGAGTATTGTCTTATTTATTTTAGGATTCCCATGAAAAAATTTAACTGGTACGCTAGTTTGTTTCTCATCAAGGTAGCGTAGGCAGGTACACATTTTCAGTAGCAATGCGCCTGCACAAATAGTAAAAATTAGTTAAAGTCCTAAAAGCATAATCGCATTGCCACCCTACTAAAGATAGGGACACGACGGCCAACAACTTCTATCCCGCTTTGCCCAAAATTCCGAGAAGAGCTCTCTCCAGGTGTACGTAGTACTTACTATCTCTATGCTTAGCAGTTGAAAATGAAAAGGTTACTTTTCACACCAATAGGTTCTTTTTTTATCGATTTCCGGTTACTTTTGACTTAAAATGCTGTTGTATGCTGTTACATCATAACATGATGTTCATTTAATCAGTTTATTCCATGCTTAGATTCATCAGTTGCTATCTTTATTTTTTCACTAAGCGTAATACCGCGTAAGCGTAGGCGTATGTATACCTTAACACGTTGCTTGACTGCCCCCATACATTATAATACATTGTACTCCATACGTCCAGATCTAAAATAACGTATCAATAGATTGATAATCAATGAATAAACTTCTAGATTGGGCGCTTTAGCTGACTGGGCCTCAAAGGAACTCGCCCCGGTTGCCAAGTTGACCAATCACATTTTTGAATTGGCCGACTGGGCCTATAAAAAACTTCATAGCAATGTACAGTCACGTAAGAAAGTTAACTTGAAGTATTAGTATATTATTTAAATAAAAAATAAAAATATCATGATATCATTAAATTTTTTAGGTACATTGATGCAATTGCATACTCAAATTAACTAAATACCTACCGTGAGTCATACAGTTCAGGTAGTTCTCAATAAAATATCAATCCGGCCAATCACAGCTTGTCAGTTGGGAGGGGTTGACAATATGTTATGTGTACGATTGATTATTTTCCCAGTGAGTAAATTAGTCATAAGATTGAACTTGTTTAGCTTCTATGTCATATAAAAACGAATTATACAGCACAAGTCAAATAAAACCAGCTTATTCAGCATGTAGTTACTTAGCATTACAGTCATATAATAAACATTTACTCGGCTTCCTATTATGACTATAGTTTCATAAAAGAAGCTGCTGATTAATTCTAGTCTATACGTCGTGTTGTGAATATTTGCTCGAGTAATAGCATCTTATATAACTTTCTTACGACATGCCAGACGCGGTCGAGTAAAATCAACGTGTTATTATATGACTATTATGTTTTTATATGATGCATTTATAGGACTACTGCAGCGCTAAACTGTCATATAATGACATGAAAATTACCCGGCATGGTGTTGTGTGTTATATTTATATTTTTCTAATGATGAAGTAAAATTAACATTTTAATTTTAATTATTGATTCAGTATTTTCAAAACCCTACATATTTCAAAAATTTATAATAATTTTTTTTGAGCAAAACACTCTTTTATTCAAACATTTTTTAATTAATTTGACTGTACTGGAATTTGAATAACATTATAGATTTTTTGCTACTTATAAAACGATGTGCCCAGTCAGCCAAAGGGAAATTATAAAAATAATAGTATTCATCGACTCGGCTACCGGGCCCAGTTCCTTTGAGGCCCAGTCAGCCAAAGCGCCAAGATTGGTAAATTACCACATATTTTTAAGGGATTTTTCTAAGCAATCGTTTTTTTAAGCCTGGGGTTATTTCACATTGTTTATTACTAAATATTCATAAGTACCTACCTACATTATATTTTTAGTGCCTGATTGACAGTAGAAAATTTTACTGCTTAGTTCATTTCCCATATAAATACATTTTTTTATTTTCACTCCGTATTCCAAACAGTTCCAAACGGTATAATTATAGCATATCGTATATGTCAACGATAATCTGTCTTATATTTTTAATGACTCGTATTAAATGTTTCTCAGGTTCAACCAGGTTTTTATCTATGAGGGTGAAGCCAAACGAGCGTAATTTTGTGAGTTGCGAGTCGCGAATTTTGAGTCCGTTTCATATAAAATCCGGGAATGCGTTGTCTATGACCTCAGCCTTTACATGAAACAGACTCAAAATACGCGCCTCACAACTCACAAAATTACGCTCAATTGGCTTTACCCTAATCTTAGGAGAGTATACAAAATAAAATTCAAGTTTTATGTGTCAGTACCTACATTTTGGTTCTTGTTAATAATTTTTGGTTCTTACTTCTTTTTGATAGATGTAATTTTTGGTAGTTTTTCCTAGATTTTGGTAATTTTTGGTTGTTTTGTTTTTTTTAGTACATTTTAGAAATTGTTAGTTCTATTAGTAATTTCTGGTAGATTTTGGTAGCAAAAACAACAAAAACTCAAACTACCAATACCAAACACTAAAAAAACTAACAAAAACAAAAAAAGCTACCTAGTTACCTACCAAAAAGTAAGTACCAAAGAGTACCAAAGTACCGATGTTAAAACGAAAATGACGCATAACCACAACAATAGTTAAAGAATTCACTGACTTTCATCAATAAATGAAGTTCGCGTCCCGCGTTGCAGTTGCGCAGGCTTGGAAGCATAGTTTCGCGTCATAGACGCTTATTCCGCTTCGCATCCCGCGTCCCGCGTCGCGTCGTAGACGCCCAGGTTTGAGTGCTGCTTAATGCTCTAAGCATTTGTTATTACGGTATCAAAGCTGTAGGGCCATTATCCTCGGTTTTATTTGTATTTATTAGGAAAATCTGTTTTTAATATAGAGTCATGTGGGTCAAATCTGCGCACTTAAGATTTGAAACCTCTCTGAAATGAAAATTATAATCTGAATGAAACAAAACAGTATTTTATTAGTTAGACTATTTATTAATTAACAATTTAAGTATGGAAATAATCATCTATAATGGCACAAATTCTTTGAACTTCAAAAATAAAAAGGTAGTCAAAATGCGTACACTTACCCCAGTAAGGGGGCAACTGTGCGCAGTGGGTGGGGGTAAGTGTACGCCGCATAAATCAACAACATTTTGAGTTATTAACATATACAAAAGCTTATTATTTTATCTTACTTAACTATCTAATCATCCGTCCGTGTGGTGCCGGCTAAGAATAGCACCATCCCATTTCTTCCCGTGAGTGTCATAAAAGGCGACTAAGCGACTTACCAGAGGATGAGCAGCAGCATCCTCTGCGTACACTCATCCAAGCGAACTGCGATCGCCAACCCGCCTGACAAGCGTGGGGATTATGGCAAAACCCCCCAACATGGCAAGTACATCCTTAACACGGGTCCTAGTCTCCGGCGGCCCCGTGATCCCCGCGTCCTAGTCTTCCTGGCTACGGTAGCGGCCAAGGTAACGGCAGGGCAGGGGGTGCGAAGAATCTCCGGAAGAGATCCGGCTACCACAACCGACGACCCGCACCTGGTAACGTTTAACACACGGTTACTGCGGACCGACGAGTCGCTCGCTGTACTTGAGGAGGAACTGAGCAGGATACGTTGGGATATTGTTGGATTATCTGAAGTCCGAAGAGAGGGCGAGGACTCGATAATCCTCAAATCCGGTAACTTGCTCTATTTCCGAGAGGGCGAAATAAAGTCCCAACACGGTGTCGGGCTAATGGTCCAGAAGTCTCTTGTGAAAACCGTGGAGAAGATCGAAGACGTGTCGAATAGGGTGGTGTACATTATACTCAGAATAACCAAACGGTTTTCGTTGAAGGTTATACAGGTATACGCGCCGACTTCAGACGACAAATACGATGACGATGTAGAAACTATGTATGACGTTATCTCTAAGAGCCATTAATAGTTCTAAAACACACATCACGGTTGTCATGGGAGACTTCAACACGAAACTGGGCAAACAAGACGGTGAAGAGCTGCGAGTCTGAAAATTTGGAGTTGGACGACGGAATAAACGGGGTCAATTACTGGCCGGCTTCATGGAGAAGGAGGGACTCTTTATGAAGAAATCCTTCTTTAAGAAGCGGGAGCACAGGAAGTGGACTTGGTTGAGCCCAAAAGGTAAAAGAAATGAGATAGACTTCATCATGTCGACGAAGAGCAAATATTCAATTATGTGTCTGTGCTAAACGCGTTTAAAACCGGAAGCGATAACCGTATAGTAAGAGGCATATTAAATCTAAGTATAAAGCTCGAAAGATCTCGTCTGATGAAGTCTACGCAGATCCAAAACCCCTGTAGTTTTCAGCTCGAATTTCAAAATAGTTTTGATTGCCTAGGAAGTAGCGTGGACGATTACAGCGATGGGTTTGTGGAAACTGTCCATGCGGTCGGGTCCAAGTTCTTTAAGACCCGTTAGAAAATCATAACCAAGAAAATCTCAGACCCTACTCTTAAGCTCATGGAGGCGAATTTTCTCCATCTACAGCCCTAAGGTAAGGTAGTAGTTGGCAACACTATTTGTGTTTATATAATGTATTTTTTTCCTTTCAGGACACGATCTTCATGTTCCTTGGAAGTTTGATGCTGGCTACGTGTGTGGAACAATCTGGATTCCACGTGCGTTTGGCACTTTGCGCTATAAGAAGCATCGGCTATTCACATCGCAGGTAAATAGTTAACCCTGTTATCTTAAGGAGTTTTGTTAGGAGGGGTAATTAGGAATGGGACTTTTCAACTGTAACCGGCACTATTTAGTGACAAAAAGGCTATCTAAAAACATATTTAAAAAAATCACTACCCAACATAAAAATCCTAATAATATTAATACCAATGCACTCATTTTAATTAGATTGAACCATAGATATACAGGGTGAAATCGAAGACATTCGACAAATTTTGGTGGCAAGTTGTACTCCTGATTTAGATCTTATATTACAGGGTTTTCTTGAAATCTAAATTATGAAAAAAAAAACATGCCAAAACATTCAGGTGTTCATAATAAACGCTGTGTATCATAAACAATAATAAAAAAAAAGTTATAATATATTTTTTTAAATAATGCCTTAAATAAAAAATTTTCTCAGGCGAACTGTACATTTTACCATCTGAGATTTTACCGGCCGGCCCGGCCGGGTCAACGTTCATCCCCTCGCAAGAGGGGCACCCCCTAGTATAACACTATCTTCAATTTTGTCGACTTATTTCAATTTCACCCTGTATTATACAACAAGATGCACAATCTCATATAAAATCTTAGCAAATTTGTGTCCGAATTGACACATACTTTTTAAACTTTTGCAAAGAGATTCAAATCACTAGTCTTTTTTCTTTTCGCGTACCTAATACATATCAATGGAACAATTATACCTTATTTTCCAGGTACAAAGTTGTAAATACTTCTTCATTTCTTTGAAATAAATTCTATTTTTAAAACAGCATTTTGAAAAAGGAACAAGTTGTCATCTATCAGACGATGACAGGAGTGGTATTTTTGAAAGTCACACGTTCATATCAGCAGTAGAAAATGTCAAAATTACTATGGAGATCTTTCTACTGCTGATTTGAACATTGAATAAAAGTGTATACAACTTATTGCTGCTGACTGTACCTACTAAACAGAGTGACGGATTATCTCAGTTTTTATACTGTTCACATAACTAAATTGCATATTACAATAATATCCTATGATCATCCTTTCGGGAGATCATAATTTTTTGTAATCATTAATTTTTGCATCTTTGAGCGGCTGTACCTACTCAACCGAGTGACGGATCATGCCAGTTTTTGTACTGTTCACATAACTACAGTGGATATTACTATAATATCTAATGATCATCCTTTCGGGAGATCATTATTTTTTTTATTACCATTAATTTTTGCAACTTTGTACGGCTGTACCTACTAAACCGACTGATGGATCATGTCAGTTTTTGTACTGTTCACTTAGCTACAGTGCATATTACAATAATGTCCTATGATCAGCCGTGCAGCTGATCGTCCGTTTTTTGCAACCATAACCGACCTTTGAACGGCTGTATTTCCTAATCCGACTGATGAACCACGTCAGTTTTTGTACTGTTCACATAGCTACAGTGCATATTACAATAGTACCATACGATCAGTCTTGCTGCTGATCGTCCGTTTTTTGCAACCATAACTCACATTTGAACGACTGTACCCTACTTAACCGACTGACGATATGCAGGCAGACCGATGTCAACCCCATCACAGAGATGCTCTACACCCCATAAACACTGAATCAGCCTTGCTGCTGATGGTTGCGAAAAGTACACTTATCTCTCGGAATATTAGTCGTACAATTACAGTCAGGCAGGTAGCGCGGTACTGAGGCAAGAGGAGGCACTTTTATTCGTTAAGTATGTACCTCCTTTGGGTCTGCCATTTTTGGACCGCTGATTGTGTATCTTGTTCTGTATAATATATCGATGGATTCAACAATATAAATTATTTTTGAGCTATAAGATAGGCATTGAAATTTTAAATACTAATGTATTTTTCAAAGCCTTCTAAGTAGACAAAAATATTAACGCAATGTTTGAAGTATGTATTATGGTAAAGCCTTAAAAATGTGCAAAATTAAATTTACCATCTGGTTTTTTAGAACGAGATAAATGCAAAATTTTTTTGGACTGTTGTTGGCGTAATTTATTTTTTATTTTTGGTATATTTCTAAGCTCAGATTGGCTCTTAAATACTATACCGAAAAAAAAATCAATTAATAATAAGTCCCGGCCAAACCGTAAAATGACTGGGGTATGTTGTCAAAGCAGAAAGTGTCCCGAAGTGAGCGTATAGTAGTGTAGTTAGAAAGATGGGTTCCTCTGTGTGTTGTTAGGGGTTGAATCTCATCTGGCAACACGGAATCGAAAAATCGTTTATTTTTTATTTATTATAGTGATCGGACGAAAGATAAGGTAAAAATGCAACCGGAATTATGAAAAAAATATAAAAAATGCACTGTTTTGCGGCCATTTTACGGATCGGCGTTCTCAGCCTAATTTCAAGGGCGTTTTTTTTTTCTTTATTATTTTGTGGCAGTATCTGTACTGTATCATATAAAAGAGTACAATTATAAACTATTTAGTCCAAGTGGGACTTAATTTGACTGAGCGGTTGCAGAGATATTGAGCTTTAAAAATATTTGTTCGACTGTTAAATTAGACAGGCGACGTTGAAATTAGTTTTGCTCCATTTTTATTAGATAATCTAACATTTTTTTTATAATTATTACATAAAACAATTTCTTTGTATAAACATACTGTAATTTCTTTATTTAAAATCAATCAATCAAATAATTTTTAGTTTACACCAAAACATAAACATAAAATATAGAGAAAAAAATACAAGAGGCACAAAATAAGGCGGTCGTATCGCTAAAAAGCTTTTAAGTGATAAAATAAAAATATCCTAAAAGAACTAAACAAAAATAATTATATAATTTTCTGCCATATTTTTATATTATTTAGGTACTTATTCATTACTTTTATTCCGTGTGGCGCCTAAGAATATTACTATTCCATTTCTTCTCGTGGCGTAGGTGCGTCAATGGCGTCTAAGTGATCCACCAGAGGATGGACAGCAGCATCCCCTGAGCTATTGAATCAAACTGCGATTGACAACCCGTCTGCCAAACATTGGTCTAATGGTTACCACGCCGGCGCCGGTCTGCTACCCGGTTCGAATCCCGGTTCGGTCATGGATGTTATATGCTTGTGCCGTTGTTGTATGGTTTCCAGAACAAAAATCCTGTTAGAGCTTACGTGGGATCATTACAATGCCTGTGAGCGTTATTATTATTACTATGTATCTCTGAAAAAGGTTTACTCACGGGCCGTAGCCAGGACCTTTGGAAGGCTTGCGTGGGGACACAGCTCCAACACGTAGAGGCCCCTTTGAGACACTTTTCTCTAAATGCAATGGGATGCACCAATAGTGGTCTATCTTCTGAATGCATTATGCAAATGCACCAGGAGACATACCACATTCGGTGAAGAGACTATTGTAGAAGGGACAGAAAACAACTAGGGTTATGGGGGGGAACTGGGTGGACCGGGAAATCTGGGTTATTGCGGAGAGACTCGGGACACCTGCCATAACAAATGTCTCTAGTTTTAAAAAAATGGCAGACGGTGACTAGCCAACTCATTCAAGCCAAAACGGCGGCGCGCAACGAGCGACAAGGCGGCAACATCTAGTGAGCGGCTAAGGTTGTAGAGGTGAGTATGCGGGCGCCAGTTCCCGATGCTAAGCGCACCAGTCAGCAGGTCCCGGCGTTGACATTTTACACTTTCAACCTGGAGCATAGGTTCCGCTTCCAACCTGGAGCATTCTCTGTAGGTATTATAAACTTATTGGTACTACTATAAGCAGAGTTTTTGTGCTAAGGTATGCACAACTACACCTAGAGATATGAAGTACTACGGCAACTACATGGATGCATAACTAATCAATTGTTTCAGATTGCTTTTCGCGATGTCGTTCATAACGATGTTTGTATCTATGTGGATCGCCAACACGGCAGCCACCACCATGATGGTTCCCATTAATTTCGCTTTACTAAGAGTATTCGAATCGGTAAGTTGTCATCTTAATAATCTATCTTTATCTTTAAAAAAACGTGTTTACGGTCGCTCGTAGGAAGTTATCCCGTCAGGCCCTTATATTCCTTTATTACGTGCCAAAGTTATTTTTTTATATTCCCGACACAATATTTAAACACTTCATTTGCATGAAAACAAAACAAATTTTTTCTTACGCATTCAAACAAAGAAGTTTGGCGGACGGCCATATAATTTGAGACCCAGACCAGGGCTGCAATCGCGGTAAATATTCGGTGACTTAACTGTTATTGGACTACGTACGAACCGTAACTTTTGCCACATTTGGTATTGCGCTAATCGCGGTACTGCTCTTGACAGCCGTTGGAGCCGTTTTGACAGATCGCTCAGACGTTATTGGCTGTCAGTTACCTACATAGAGTTTAGCGTGATGCGGAATTCAGCACAATTGAATTGAATTGAAGGAGAAGCGTTTTTGCACGCGTCAAATTTTCATACATTTATTGCCCGCCCAACGAGACGCGCGACACCCCGCAGCCCGCCCCGAGGCCTTAGACCTTCTGATCGTGAGGCAACAATGTTGCTAGGTGTGATATTGGCCAAGATCCCTTCGAAGCTCTCAATCAAATCAACTTTGATTGAGAGCGGTGAAAGATGCTGTTAATACAGAAGAGACGTGTGGCGGTGGCGGATTGTCAAAGTTACACCAATATAAATTACGAGCGTTAACCCGCGACTTTGTCCGCACAAATTATGTACCAGATTTTAAGTCACATAATAAGCTTTCAAACAAAAAAAGTTTCATCAAAATCGGTTCAGTAGTTTTTGCGTGATGCTCGTTCAAACAAACAAACAAACACAAACAAATAAACAGACAGACAAAAAATTCGAATATTGGTGATATGGAATCAGGGATATCTAAAAACCATATCGTAACTTTTTTTTTGTTAATATCTTCAATGTACAGACAAACTTCCTGTTACAGTTTTATAATAGTTTAGATAAACCGTAAAGTACGTAGCATCTAGCATATATCGTCGCGCCATGAGGCAACGTCTCGCCTAGAGGCGCGGGCTTAATTCTCCAAACGAGACGCTTTGCTACGTACTATAAGGTTTATATTGCCGCACCCCACCCGCGTCACGCCCGCGCCACGTCACTTCTATACAGGGTTTTACAAAAATATAAATAAACATTTAAGGGGTCGGTTTAGACCATTAAACTGAACAACTTTCACTATGGGACCAATATGGAAATCGCGAAAAAAAATCTGATGTTCCATACTAAACTACAAATTTACTCGAACTAAATGTAAGGGGTAGCTGATTTTTTTTTTATTTCGATTTGGTCCCATAGTGAAAGTTGGTCAGTTTGATGGTCTAAACAACCCCTTAAAAGTTTTGAAAATTTATTTTTACTTTTGTAACACCCTGTATAAACTGCGCGAAAAGAGTGACAAAGATCCTAAATTAAAAAAAAATTAAATGTCCAAATATCTCGAAAATCGTAACACTTCTACTGTACATGAAAATCGATTTTCTGAACGGGTTTGAGGTACTCTATCAGCAGGTACAGGGTTATCCATTAATTACCGGACACCCAGTACACAACAAAATTAGGTGAAACTATTTTAAGGGTATGATCAGACCATCAAACTGAACAACTTTCTCTATGGGACCAATATTGAAATCGCGAAAAAAAAAATCTGCTGTCCCATACATTTAGGTTGAGTAGGTTTGTATGGAACAGCTGATTTTTTTTTGCGATTTCGATATTGGCCTATAGAGAAAGTTGTTCAGTTTGATGGTCTGATCACCCCCTTAAAATAGTTTCACCAAATTTTGTTAGACCTTATATATTTGAAACGGTAATTTGTACTGGGCTGAAAATCGAGTATATTTTAGCACAAACGTAGTACTAATAGGTACCCATGCTATTGTCGTCCACCTGTGAAAAACGCTTCCCAATGATCCCGCCACTTTGACGTCAAGATGGCGGGATCAAATAGTTTTGATTGCAATTTCTGGGCGATAAAGGTACAAGTTCAAACTCAGGGTGCATTTAGTACAAATGGAGTACTATGTTACTTGACTAACATGCTATGAATCGGCGATTTGATCCCGCTATCTTGATGTTCACAATATTGTAGGTATGCGCGCTTGCACTAGGTATGGAGCGTGGTGCTATGGTGGAGGCGCGAGGAATTCTCTTCTCTCTTAAGGCCACATTCCGTGTGGTATCTAGACCAAACGACAAGAAAAAATTTCGACAATGATGAGTAGATTACATCTGGCACAACAGAGGGTTTTGATTAAAAAAGTTGTCCTTACGCAACCAATTTTATCGTCATCGTTATTTACAGCTAAATCTATTGAAGATCTATGTAGAAAACTCAGATGGTGATTTGGAAGCCTCTGACATAACTACTTGTTACTTCTGCTCTGTTACTTACGCGGCAACTTTAGGTAACTTTATTTGGTTCTAGCTTATTAATCTTAGCCCAGATTCGACCAAACGCGAATAAATTTTATTCTTAGATTAAGGCCGGATTCGACTAATATTCGATTTATAGAAGAGTACAATACAAGGAATAATTTTACTCTCATTATGTTATCATTAGCTCCGAAATAACTACTTTTGTGTTCTATCACACTGAATCCCCAGATTAAAGGAACAAATGTATAATCCACCTAAAGAGAGAGGTTGTAACTATATCCGTACTTATTGCAATGTGAGGTTATACAGTTTTTAATTTGTTAGGTTTATGTTTATTAATTTTTTCAATTAATTGACATTGATATTTCATTAGTCTCGGTATAAGCTTTACACCCCCAAAGTTGGCGTTGTTTAAATTTACTCTCAACTTATTCATAGATTAGTGGTTGGTGAAACCCAAAATTAGTTTACTCTAGAGTAACCGGGACTTAATCTAACAATCATAGAACATTATAAGAATATTCTATGCTAACAATAATGTCACGGATGCTGTGAAATGACGCAGCTATAGAAAGGCATTCAAAAATTCGGCCAGTTTGTCAACAAGCTTCGTAGCTCGGCGGTCGACGCATGGACTCCCGTGCCGGGGGTCGATGGTTCGAGACTCGTCGAAAATAATTCTAGATTTTATTGTTGTTGGAAATGTTCTAGAAAAGTAAGAGGGAGTAAGAATATTTGGAAAGAGACAGAAAATGGGCGTGTTTAGGAATGTTCTAGAAAACAGAGAGAAGGAATATTTGAAAGGAACCAAAAACAATAGGAATGTTCTAGAACGAAGAGAGAGAAGAAATATTTGTAAAGAAACAATAAAAGGGGGCGTGTTTAGGAAAATTCGAGAAGGAAGGCGGGATTAAGAAATATCCGGAAGGGAACAAAGGAATAAAGAAAAGACTAACGAAATTCGGGCATCTAGAAAATTCTAAGGGGTATATAAGGCCGCGAGTTTGCGGACGCAAGTCAGTATTGATATAACAGTGGAAAAGTGCGAAGAAAAGTAAAAGTGGAAAAGTACTAGTGAAAAGTAAAGTTCAAAGTAAAGTGGAACAGTGAGTAGACAAGTGTCAGTCTAGTGCAGTGCAGTGTAGTGTGTGTCGCGTGTCGTGACGTCATAGTGCCGTGCGTCGTGACGTCATACCGTGTCGCGCGTCGTGACGTAGTGAACAATGAAAGTGGTGAGAGGGGAAACCCCTGCGAGGAGGACTGTTAAAAGGGGAACCTCTGCGAGGTGGTCCGTGTGTAAGTGTGTAACCCAATAAACTCTGTAAATAAATTAGACTTAGCGTTTCACTCCAATCCCGAAACCCGGCGCTCGTAACAATAATATTTACTCGCGTTTGGTCGCTTCGGGCCAAGTCGCCGGTTGTTCGAGAGCAAACAATTTTGCGTTGTACCAACCACTAATCTATGAATAAGTTGATTATAGACTAAGAGATATGTGTACTTTTTGCAACCATCAGCAGCAAGGCTGATTTAGTGTTTATGGGGTGTAGAGCATCTCTGCGATGGGGATGAACTAGGTCTGCCTGCAGGTTTAGAAGTTACTGATGTTTAAAGGTCGGTAATAGCTACAGTGCACACTACAATAATATCATACGATCAGCCTTGCAGCTGATCGTTAATTTTTTACTGACCTTTAAACGTCTGTAACTCCTAAACCGACTTTAGTTATGCAGGCAGACCTGGTCCATCCCCATCACAGAGATGCTCTACACCCCATAAACACTGAATTAGCCTTGCAGCTGATGGTTGGAAAAAGTACACTTATCTCTTAGTCTATTAATGCGAGAGTACAATTTTACCAAGGCGTAAAACTAATGAAATGTCAATAAGGCCCGATTCGACCAAACGCGAGTAAATTTTATTCTTAGATTAAGTCGCCGGTTACTCTAGCTAGAGTAAACCGATTTTGCGTTTTACCAACCTTAATCTAACTATGAATACGTTGAGTAAATTTTAAAAGGCCAATTTTGACCGTGTAAAACTTATACCGAGCCTAATGAAATGTCAATGCCAATTAAAAAAAAAAATATAAAATAAAAAAAATTTAAACTATGTAACCTCACATTGCAATAAGTACGGATATCGTTGTATTTGTGTGATAATGGTTCATGTCATTTTGTATGCGGATTATGTCTAATGTTAAAACTATCGATAGTCTTTTGATATAGTTACATTAGTATTGGAATAAAATTTACAAAAAAAAAAAATTTTACCAACCATTATCGTAATATTCGTAACGTCATGAGCCCATCACAGTCATGATAGTAATTATCATGTATAGAATTTGTTTGTTTCCTATTAATAAATACCTAAAAATACAATTGTCATTAATTTGGCATTTCATTCATTTTGATTTTAGACATTTTTTAAACAGCACTCTAAGTAATTTTTGAAACCATAGTTGACACTGAATCCTGAATCAGGATACCGGATCACAATTCCGTATGTATGGGGCGGACCTTACTCTTGGTAAAATCAGTGTGATCGAATCCGGCCGGTTTATAAAATTAAATCTTATTCTATATTACGTACCTATGCTGCGACCTGAACCTTATAATATAGGTGCATGCCTTCTCTATTGGCCTATGACAAGGAAAACCATGGTTCCTTAAAAAGTAACTAATAATTTTATTGCAGGTGGAATTGGGACTCTCGTTGGTACCGGCACGAATTTAGTGTTCAAAGGACATTTTTTAAAGTAAGATTATACCGGGTGTAAGTGACAGCCTAGCAAATACTGAAACGGTAAACTTAGACCATCAAACTGATCAACTTTCACAGTGGAGCCTACCGCAGGAAACGCGAGAAAAAATCTGCTGTCCCATACCTTTAGTCGGGTAGGTACAGCAGTTTTGTATGGGACAGCTGATTTTTTTTCGCGTTACCTGAGGTAGGCTCCATAGTGAATGTTGTTTAGTCTGATGATCTGAGTTCACCGTTTTAGTATTTGCTAGGCTGTTACTTACACCCTGTAATAAGGTTAAATCTAATTAGTTGGTGAAACTTAACAAACGCATTTGGTAACTGTTACTAAGTACAATTGCGTGGTATATGACCCGCCGCCTGATCGATTCTGAGGTCAATGTCCGCCGGTGTCACGCGCACTGCGTACGGTACGTACGATAATAATAATGTTGTTAATCATCAATACTTACCAATAATAAATCTGTTATCATAAACAAGTGCCTCTGGTTCAGTTTCGCCAACTAATTTAATATAACCAAAACCATATTATACACGGTCCTTCTTAATATGCTGACACTTTTTTAAGAGGATGATCAGGCCATCAAACTGAACAACTTTCTCTAAGGGAACAACATTAAAATCGCGAAAAAAATTTATTGTTCCATACAAAACTGCAAACCGACTCGAGCAAAATGTATGGGACAGCTGGTTTTTATTTCGCGATTTTGATGTTGGTCCAATAGAGAACATTGTTCTGTTTGATGGTCTGATCATCCACTTATTAAAAAAGTGACAACTTATTAAGAAGGATCCTACAGGAGGTAGTAGGTACAGGTCGACCAGAATCTCATGGCACAAAACAAAGTAAAAATATAGAGCTTTTCACATGGTATAGTGTCAACCACAGAACATTATAAGAGGGGTTAGAAATGTAAAGTAGCGCATTTGCTTCGGAGACGGCTGTCGCCACTTGTCTTCCCGCTCACTCTGCTACATCTACTCAAGCCTTCTCGCTCGCTCTCGCACCACGCTGCGCGCCTTATCATCATCATCATCATCATCATATGAGCCGATAGACGTCCACTGCTGGACATAGGCCTCCCCCAAAATGGTGTGCGTATGCCCTCGATCCTAGAGGGCGTTGAAACTTAGCTTATCATTAAGTGCTCATTTAGTGCTTTCTGAATATGTAGGGCTTATATTTTGTGCTTCAAAGATACCGAAGTTATATTAAATCTAAGCTAACGTACGCCCAGCGCACTAAATATGTCTATAATAAAGAAGGGCTTCTTTATTATAGACATATTTAGTGCTCTCAATTCCTATTAAAACCGTATCAATTGATCTAGCTGGTTTGGTTTAAAAGTTATACAATTTTTAAGTTTTTACTTCCAGCAGCGGGCGGGGCCCTCTCATGTTTGACCATATAAGTCGCTGAAATTAATGTTGCCGTTTAGTGCTTGATACCAGGTATCTATATGTATAGTTAAATTACACATTCTGCTTCTAATAAACCTGGAAAATGCAATGATATCTCGTAATTATGATTCATATAAAATGACATTTTTTGGACAGTCGGCCCTCGCCTACGCACGCAATTCTAACCCATCTTGTAATGTTCTGTCTTGTCAACTGTCATTAATTGTCTAGTCAAAGTATGCCCTGTACAGACTGCGATTTTTTGCAGCGATAAAAACGCGCGCTTGTCTATCGCGTGACTTTATTGCTACACTAGCAATTAACGGGCGTTTGTATCGATTTAAACACATGATTGAAGCGATGCACACTCATGTTATGTATCGCGCGTGTGCATTGTGACAAAGGCTGTCGACGAATAATAAAATAGATCAAATATTACGAAAGTTTTGCATCGTGGCTGTATCGCGTTTTCACCTATGCTTGATCGCGTTTGCATTGATGCTTTTTGCAGCACTTCTGCGCTGCAAAAAGTCGCAGTGACTGCACTGCTTGTATGAATAGGTAAAACCTTAGAGACTTTCCATTGTTGAGGATTCATTCCGGTATTAACTATAAGGTTGAATATATAATGTGATTTAGCCTATAATACGATTTGGTTATAAAAAGTTGATTACTCACTGTTGCTTTCTATGTAAAAGCGTTTCTCATCAACAATTAGATTTTCTTTATATGATGAATTTTCTCTTAAGTATCCCGTTTTTCCCCGGTCTCCCCTACCGGTGCGTGACCCGGACTTATTTTCTGTTACAGGGACTACCCAAATGCACCTGAATTGTTGTCTTTTCCCCTGTTTTCGGCATTTAGCGTTCCACTGATGATAACTTTGCAGGCAGCTTTTTATTTCTTCATGATCTTTTATTATTTCGGATTCTTGAGGTAAGTACAAAGACCTATAAGTAATTTTTGTATGGAGGAGGGTGGCGTCTTTTTTTTAAGCGGCCAGTTACCAAATGTTGTAAGTATTTTAGGGCTAATATTACCTTACATTATTACCTATGCAAAAAAAATATCCTACGGTGCGGTGTAACGTTTCGGAGATATTTACTCTACAAACCTCATTAAGAGTTACTCGTTTTGGTTTTTTACAACTTTATTTGTTTTTATAGCCCAGAATTATTCGTTTTTAATTATTTGTGACATCATCATGCATATTTTGCGCAGAAACGCACCGCAACCTTTGCTAGTTTGCGGTTGTTCGTTTGAATTTGTATGAGTTTACCAGGTACCAATAGTACCAAAATGATGTAGGTATTTTAGGGCTAATATAATTACCTTGCATTATAATTCAAAAAACTGTCCGACGGTGTAAACTTAGGAAATATTTAATTTTAAAGTAAAAAACAACTACAAAGCTTAATAATTATAGGTGACTCGTGTTGGTTTTTTACTACTTTATTTGTTTTTTAGCCCAGAATTATTAGTTTTTAAATATTTGTGATTACCTTACATTATTATGCAAAAAAACTGTCCGACGGTGTAAACTTAGGAAATATTTAATTTTAAAGTAAAAATCAACTACAAAGCTTAATAATTATAGGTGACTCGTGTTGGTTTTTTACTACTTTATTTGTTTTTTAGCCCAGAATTATTAGTTTTTAAATATTTGTGATTACCTTACATTATTATGCAAAAAAACTGTCCGACGGTGTAAACTTAGGAAATATTTAATTTGAAAGTAAAAAAAACCTTAATTAAAGGTTACTCGTGTTGGTTTTTTACTACTATATTTGTTTTTTAGCCCAGAATTATTAGTTCTTAAATATTTGTGGCATCATCACGCATATTTTGTGTAGGAACGTACCGTAATCCTCGCTAGTTTGCGGTCGCTCGTTCAAATCAAAATAAAAATAAAAATAAAAATCAAAATCAAAATCAAAATCAAAATCAAAATCAAAATCAAAATCAAAATCAAAATCAAAATCAAAATCAAAACCAAAACCAAAACCAAAACCAGAACCAGAACCAGAACCAGAACCAGAACCAGAACCAGAACCAGAACCAGAACCAGAACCAGAACCAGAACCAGAACCAGAACCAGAACCAGAACCAGAACCAGAACCAGAACCAGAACCAGAACCAGAACCAGAACCAGAACCAGAACCAGAACCAGAACCAGAACCAGAACCAGAACCAGAACCAAAACCAAAACCAAAACCAAAACCAAAACCAATTTATTGTGTTATTGTGTATGGTATTCAGGTACACACGGTTTGAATTTTTATTAGTTTCTAGGCTGATACCTACTAGTTGGCGGCATGCGCTCTAGATCAATGGAGTTTAACTACAGGTTGGCGGTATCTTGACTCTTGACCTATGCTGTATTCTATAGGATAGGTGATATTACAGTAATAATCCGTCGGTAACCGGATCATACAACAGAAATAAACAATGAGTGGTGGGTGGTTCCTTGGCGTGCAACGGTTACTGACATGCCAAGATACCGCCTACCTGTAGTTGGACTCCATTGATCTAGAGTGCATGCCACCAACGCGTAGGCATCAGCGTAAAACGTCATAATAATTTAAACGAGCGACGGCAAACGAGAGAAGATTGCGGTGCGTTCCTGCACAAAATATGCGTGATGTCACACATATTTAAAACTAATAATACTGAGCTATAAAAGCAAATAAAGTGATAAAAAAACCAAAACAAGTATCTTTTAATAAGCTTTGCAGTTTTTATTTATTTAAAATTAAATATCTCCGAAACTTAACACCTTAGTATTTTTTTTTACACATAATAATATAAGGCAATATTATCCCTAATAGTACCCGGCCGTATCAGCGTCGAAACTCATACAAATTCAAACGAGCGACCACAAACTAGCGATAATATGCGTGATGATGTCACAAATAAATGAGAACTAATAACTCTGGGCTATAAAACAAATAAAGTGGTATTTACAAGAACCAAAACGAGTAACTTAATGAGCTTTGTAGGAATACAGTTATAATTATAAGAGAGTTACGTGGTTGTTATTATTTCATCTATAATTCACACTTTCACTGTCCATACAGTACATCTAAACGCACTGAAAAGCTGGCTTGATACGTCCGTGCATGACGTAAAATAATTAAATTAAATTAAATTATTCTTCATAAAAGTGTTAGTAACAGAGAACTTACCCTATTGTTAGTAAAATTCACCAGTGTAGTTATCGACTGTAATCGTGTTGTAAATAATATCTCAACGGAATTAAGAGATGTAATAAGATACTGAATTATAACGTATAGACGTATAAATAACGGAGCTAAAACACAATAGACTAAAATGTATGGACGACTAGTGTTGTTCATGGTGTTAATAAATCCCGCGAAGTATGGAGCCCGCACGTCGAGGTCATTAAACACATGTACACTGTATAGGTAGAGATTTGTAATTAGCTTTAGTACAGCTGTTATTTATGTTTTTTTTTTAAGGTTTTTTAATAATACTTTATTGATATAAGAACTTCATTCGCTTTCCTCATACAATAAGTTTATATAGCAAAACCGATAGCTACCTAGGAGTCAGTAGACGAAAGTCTAATTAGTTGGCAAAACTTAAGAAACGCATTTGGTATCTGTTACTAAGTACAATTGCGTGGTAATGACGCACTGCGTACTAGTACTACACTAGTAGTAGGTATTCGCCGGTTCTGGACCACTTTGTCTCGTCCAATCATGTGTCGATCCTTGTCTACTACCCGCGAATTAAATTAATTTGTTATAATAAAGTTTATTCGCGTTTTATATCAAAATTCGCGGTTTCAATTAAATTTATTCGCGTTTCAATTAAATTAATTCGCGTTCACGGTTTCAATTAAATGAATTCGGCTATAATAAAGTTTATTCCCGGGTGATAGGTTTCAATTTACTTAATGTAGTATGTCAATTTACTTAGTGTAGTATACGCGGTTTCAATAAAATTAATTCTCAAGGTGCAGTTCTTTTTTATTTATGTCCCGTGTCTATGCCCTTTTTTTGTTACTTGCCACCTATTGCTGTCTGACCGAGATATCCTTCTTTTGTTGCATCGCGTTACCTGAACTATTTTGAGTTTGGTTTTCATATCATTCTTTACATACCTTTTAATAGCACTGTATGGGCATTTAAGCTGGAGATGCGCGGGGGGTGTGGATGATTAGCTGAGTTGCGAAGTATTGAAGTGTTTGTGGTACGTTGGTGGAGGCGAATGGTCACCACGCTCTGATTTGTGCAAGTTGCACCGGAAGGTTGCCTCGCCACCATGCGCTTAATGACGTTGTTCTTAGGTCTCTTGTTGTTGCCGATATTCCGAGTGTACTAGAACCGCCTGGTGTAAGCCGCACGGACGGTAAAAGGCCTGAAGGGTTCACTCTGATACCGTTGTCTTACGCGTGTGTTAGTACTTATGCGGCATCCCACTTAGCGGGTGATGGGCACAATGCGTGATGTTGTAGGTGCAGGGTCAGCGGCTGAGAGTTGGAGTCCCTTTACATCTTTGTTCCGTTAGCGGTGGAAACGTCTCGAGCTTGGGGATGTGAGGCCAAGGCTTTTGTGAGAGAGCTGGGCAGGAGGCTTGTTGACTTGTTGAGAGCGAGAACGATCCGCGCTCATGTTCATATACAGGGCCCTTCTTAATATGCTGACTCTTTTTTAAGGCTATGATTAGACCATCAAACTGAACAAATTTCTCTATGGAACCAAAATAGAAATCGCGAAAAAAAAAATCTGCTGTACCAATTGAAACCGCGAATTAATTTAACTAAAACGCGAATTAATTTAATTGAAACCGTGAATTATTTTCATATCAAACGCGAATAAACTTTATTATACACAATTAAAGTAATTCACGGGTAGTAGACAAGGACCGACACGAGGAGGCCTCTGATTGGACGAGACAAAGTGGTCCAGAACCGGCGGCGAATACCCACTACTGACACTATTAACCCAACTGGTAAGTAACATTAGTCTGTTCGTCTCGTCTGTTAAGACCTTTACGACCTGCATTTTCAGAGTATTAGAACTTGTACAAGTGCACAACTGTTTACACGATATCCTTATTTTAGACCTAATAGTGAGAGGGCAAAGGCGTCTGTGATAACACAGGAAGGACTGGATGCCGCAAGAAAAACTGTTATGGATGATACCAAGAAGATTGGGTCTATGACGTATTGGGAATACGTAAGTTTTTTTGTATATGGGTAGGGTATCTAACAGGGTTCAGACTTCACATTAAGATAAAGGGAAGACTGCTTACCTAATTACTTTAAACTAATTTAAATTGTTTAAAAAACATAGGGGTACCAAGAATAATATTTTTCCATTTTGTTTTTTTCTGTTTCTCGTAGCGACGGCGGCGCCGTCACACGGGACAAAGTTTCGCTAGTTAGCGAAACGTGGATTGGTTGAGCGGGCTCATTTTCCGCAACTCGGAAAACGAACCGAACCGCTCTTAGGTCCGCCACATACATACGGAATAAACCGCCGTGTTGCCGCTTTTAGAAACTTTTTCACTAGATCTAGTGATTTTTGGATGTCTTAGGATTTTTTAAAGATTTACAGTCATATCACACAAGTGATTTTTGAAAGTAGGCGTTGATAGAACGATACCGTTTCGTGATGGTGCAGTTGCGACGTCGCGTCGTTGCGGTATAGTTGTGAAATCGCCGACGCTCAAAAATAGCTTGTGTGATAATGGTTCATGCCATTTTGTATGCAGATTATGTCTAATGTTAAAACTATCGATAGCCTTTTGATATATTGAAATACTATTTACAAATCATCATCGTCATCATCATCAACACATAATAGAAATTATCATACATTGTATCGAAATTGTTTGTTTCGTTTTAATAAATACATACATTTTTATTCTAGGCATTTTTTAAACAGCACTCTAGTATTTTTTGTAACCATAGTTGACAACACTGAATCCTGAATCAGGATTTTGGATCGCAATTCCGTCTGTGTGTAACGGACCCTATTTTGCGTTAGGTGGGAACATAGAGCTAGGCGTAACTCGTGTCAACGCCTCAAGTAGAGAGGCCTTACGCATACTTTCCCTTCTGCGAAAGTGCAAGCCCCTAGATCGTCCTAGGCAAGACCCGATGGGCTACTGCCACAGATTAATAATAAGTTACTATGAATAAAGAGTAGAGAGGTCCTTGATCATAGGTTACTACTTACTACGTACTACTGCGCGAAACAAAACTGTTGGCTTGTGTCTTTACAAACCCTATGCTGTTTCAGTCACGGTCGGGACTATAATAGACTAGATTTTGCCGTCGATAAGTGCTTAAAAAACACTAGTCCATTTCATTCAAAATTTGTATAAGGCAGTAGTATAGGGTTTTTGCGTATTAATTGCGGTACATTAAGGAGTCACAAACCCTACCTCGGTTGACTCAAATAGATTAGCTTTTGTAAACGTAAAACGTCCAACAAAACCTAGACGAGGCACTTTTACGGATTTTCTGATAAATGTAGTGCATGATGAATAATACTTAATCCGCCAAATCAATTTATACATTTATTCATTTATTTGTGACGCGGCATCTAGATTTTCTAACGTATTTTTCCATATACAAAGTTACTTATATAAATACTGTGTTGTGCGTCAAAGTTTTGTATAAAATTGACCCCTCTGCAACCACCTTAATATTTCTGTTTAGGTACAAATTAGTTATGTGAGTGTTTTTTTACAAATCCCGTTTTTTTTTATCCAGATGGTGATTCTCCTATTTGGTGGCGCTATAATAGGATTTTTTGCAAGATCTCCTGAAATATTCCCAGGTTGGGGAGACTTGATAATTCAATTCTTCGGAATCGAAAATAAGAAATTGTATGTATTGTTCAGACAAACCTCGAGTTTGAATTAATATACTACGTACTTACAATAGTGTCAACTCTAAACCCATACTAGAAATATTACCTCTTTAAAAGTGTCCGTAGCATACACATGGAAGGAATCGGGATAGGATTAGTGCCAATCAAGTGCCAATAAATAGTTCCTAAATAGTGCTTAACTAGTGCCTAGGTCAAATAAATAGTGCCAATGCAGCTTGGTAACCTTTTACAACAACCTTTTGGAACAATTTCAATTATTCGAAAACGGTTTATAGAATTTTCTAGTAACAGATATTTTCTTACACTTAAATACCTACAGACTTCGGTGGATTGGCAGAGGTGGGCCTGACCAGACCTTACGCCACTTTATTTCCATGTATGGGGTCGTGCAAAAACATTAGTGTACGGACGGACAGGACGGCGGTTACATGGTGAGAACCACCAATGAGCTCCGACAACGGACAGTGAAGTGTACGCATGTGATGTTATTAAATACGATAGAAACGTTTTACTCAAAGTGCAAAGACACATCCAAACACGTGCCATAACATAATATAGAGTTCATTGAAAAAGGTACAAAATTTAATGTAAGTACCTTCCTACCTACTTACAATACCATTGAACCCGTTTTTAAACACTCCTTAGTAGAATAATTGTTAAGCATTCATTTAATGTTTAAAATATACTAAACAGACTAAATATAAACCATACATATCCAGAAAGCACTAAATGAGCACTAAATGATTAGCTAGGTTTCAAAGCAATAGGATCGAGGGCCCCGCTGGGCATACGCACACTTGTCGTCAAGCTAGCGAACCAACACCAAGTAAAAAAATTATTATATTTTGTACACTACAGTCACTGTTTTATTTGACCTTGGCACTAAATAGGCACTATTTATTGGCACTAAACTAATCCTGATTCCTGATAAAATATCTGTAGGACTCTAGGTACGCTAGCTTTACAGACGTCATTTTTAGTGCTAGGATACGCCTATGTATGTCGATTTTATGCTTACAGTATTAAGGATTCCGCCTGTGCCATGATTGTCGCCTTCTTTATGATGAGTCTGCCATCAAATTTGAGTATTTTCAAGAATTGTAAAGCTAAATGTAAGTTTTAGTTGAATAAAAAAATCCGGCCAAGCGAGAGCCGGACTCGCGCACCGAACGAGAGTTCACTAGTAACACTACACAATTATATTTCTATTCTTCTTAGAATAGCCTACAAAGCGTAGTCTGTAAGTGTATATTTAGATAAAAGTTATAATAATAATATTAGCTTTCCGGGGGATATTTATTTCTATGTTGCGTAGCGAAATTTTTTAAATGTATTCTCTGATAATCTTTTTGTCACTTAATGGTGCGCCGTTTACAGTTTAAAAGTCCAAGTCCAAGTTCAAGTAAATACTTCCCACCCCTCCTAACAAAACCTCGAACTGGGCTACTTATTATACGGCGGCCCTTATTTGCTGCAGGTACCTAGTTGATGTTTAAGTACTGGTTTGGTTGGTCTGGTAATTTTATATACCTTGTTTTTGTCATGACCCCGCCAATTGAAATTATAAACACTTTCAGTCACGGAAGATTTGCCGAAAACCACAGTAAGAGCGGTCCTGGATTGGAAGTCTTGTCACAGTTCCATGCCATGGGGTTACGCATTTCTATTAGGTTAGCATTTTATGATAAATTCAAAGTTTCGACATAATTCTTGAAACACAAGTGATTTTCCTATTACCTACACTGGCAAGCTACCAACACGCCTTCGATCCCAGGCCCTGTACCCGGACTTTCGAATTTCGATATATCGCGATTCGCGACCCTTTCGGTCCGATCTTCATTGTAATAGAGTCAACTCTATTACAATGAAGGAAAACGTTCACGCAATTGCGAAGTTCGAATGTCCGGGTAGAGGCCCTGGTCTATGGAACCTAGCTAATCATTTAGTGCCCATATAGTGATTACTGTATAAGTATGTTATTTATTTAGTGCTTCAAAGACAACTGGATTATAGTAAATCAGAGCTAACGTTCGCCCAGTGGGGCCCTTCTTTATTTTATTATTAGTTCAGTAAATCTGTAGAAAAAATGATACCCTACCTTACAAAAGGTCGGGTATCCATGATTTTTGGATATGTTATACAGGTAGAGGACTATTGACACGAAAAAAAGAAGAGGACTTTAATAAAAATACAAGTTTTCGACCTTGGGGTGCGGCAGCACCGTGATTGGAGGGAGAGTACCCTTAATATTTATGATGGCAAATTTTACTGAAAGGAAACATTCCTTTATTTTCAAATTTAATTAAAACTGCTTTTAAAGATTTTTGAAAAATCATCTGCTTGAGCCGGGAATCGAACCGGTGAAATGTGAAAAAAAACATCCTGTATTTTATGATACCAACCGAAAGAGTCATTCATAAGGATCAATTTCTTTTAAACAACATAGTATCTTAAATTAAAGAAAGACCAAGAAAAAATGATTTTTTCATTGTTAAACTTACTATCTAAAGAAAATACTTTAAAGTATGTATTCTACGACTGAATTCTCTACGAGTCGTCTTTTATATCAAATTGATTGAATATTTAAAATATCAAATTCAAAGTTTCTGTAAATAGAACATAATAAATAATTTAATTGCATTTTATTATCTGTGCACTTGGCTGTTTTCTTTTTTTCTAACGAACAGTTTGAATTTGGAATCAAAGCTTTGATCTTCTTTTGTTTGTTTTCTGTAAACTACATGTGTAAAACCTTTTTCCTGTGAGATTTCGTGCTTTTTTTCGCTTTTAATAATAATGGCTTATCAGGAACAGTTTGATTTACTTGAAGCATATTTTCTTAACTACAAAAGTATAACATTAGCTTTACGTTGGTATGAAGAAAGGTATCCAGAGAGACAAATACCGAGTGCAGGGGCTTTCACAAGAATGGTGAACAATTTGAAAAGTGAAGGAAGTTACAAAAAACGTAGTCCCGGACGACCCCAGCAGAACGTTTGGACTTTGAATTGAGTATTCTGACTTATTTTGAGGCGTTCCCGGACACGTCGAGTAGGGTAGTTGCTAATGAAGTGGGCACTTCCCATACTCGTGTTCTGAAAGTGCTACGTAAGTACGGGTATAAATGCTACCGCGATGGACGATTGGTACAGGCATTACATCCACTCGATCCCGATAGAAGGCTACAATTCTGTCAAATTATGCAGGCAGAGATAGCCCAAAATCCTAATTTCTTGGATACAATTATTTGGTCTGATTAGACAAATTTCAGTAATAACGGAATGTATAATCGCCGTAACAACCTTGGTCAACTGAGAATCCATTTCGTGTCCGTTAAACGAATAATCAAATAAGATTTTCGTTCAATTGTTGGTGTGGAATAATGAATAACAGAGTTGTGTTGGTACACTTGTATGAAGTTGGTACACTGAATACCGAAAAATATCTTGAAATACTGCAGCTATTACGGAATAATTTGACCGATGCGTTTTCCGAAGAAGAGCTACGCAATATTATTTTTCAACAAGACGGTGCTCCAGCTCATAATAGTAGAGCTTCCTCTAACCAAATCAATTTATTTTTTCAAAGGTGGATAGGTACCAACGGGGACATTAGATGGCCGGCAAGATCCCCGGATCTAACGCCGCTAGATTTTTTTTTGTGGGTTCATGTAAAAAATCTGGTGTATAAAAGAAACTACAGGTCAGTAGAGGAATTAAAAACGGAAGTACAAAATATTATTTCAAATATTCACCATAATTCAATACAAAAGGCGACACGTAGCGAATTTATTCGAAGAATACGTCTGTGCATACGTGAAAATGTGTCTCATTTTGAGCAATGAGGGATTTTCAAGAAGAAAAAAAAAGTTAGTTCCTAATTTCTCAATAGATGGCGTTGACCAAACAGGGGTCCAATAAGTATGAGCAAATATATTAATTAATATTAATAATAAAAATACACAGTATGAACGGCGACACATCAAGCTATTCAAAACCAACATAAGCTGGCCGCGCGACGTTATACGTTACTCGACCTACACACACTTATGTTGGTTTAAATTATTTTAAATTATTAACAATCTGGGTGTTATTGACGACCCGGTTGGTGTAATGATTGCTACGCCGGATTGTCAATCCAGGGTCCTGGCTTCGTATCCATTTTGAATATACGAACAATATGTAAATTGGTCACTTCACTTTTCAGTTTAGAGAATATTGAAATTTCTTTGCTAATAGAGCGAAATTTTTCGTCTGACTTTGCTTTTCATTCACGGAATCTGACGTACGATTTAAATATTTCCGGTTTATTTTTATTGAAATTCTCAGTTTCTGTTAGGTTTTTGTAGTTTGTTATTGTTTCACGTTTATTGTTCAAAACGGATACGTAGCCCATACAGCCACGTCAGATACTCGATTCGTTGTTGACGGACAATAACACCGAGATTGCTAAATAATAAAACAACAACAACAACAAAGGGTTTGTACTGTGTATTTTCACTATTAATATTAATTAATATATTTGCTCATACCTATTGGACCCCTCTCTGGTCAACGCCATCTTTCGAGAAATTAGGAACTAACTTTTTTATTTTTTTTGCTTTTGGGAAATCCCTCATTTATAAGTTAAGAATTTTCTTTAGATAGTAAGTTTAACAATAAAAAAATCATTTTTTCTTGGTCTTTCTTTAATTTAAGATACTATGTTGTTTAAAAGAAATTGATCCTTATGAATGACTCTTCCGGTTGGTATCATAAAATACAGGATGTTTTTTTTTCACGTTTCACCGGTTCGATTCCCGGCTCAAGCAGATGATTTTTCAAAAATCTTTAAAAGCAGTTTTAATTAAATTTGAAAATAAAGGAATGTTTCCTTTCAGTAAAATTTGCCATCATAAATATTAAGGGTACTCTCCCTCCAATCACGGCCTTTTTTTTCCACCCTGTATAACTGAACTAGATTCACAATCAACGTTCGAAAAATGGCAGGACCAAAAGAGCTTATTGAGCTTTTTTTTTCTAGCTGAGAGTAAACATGCCAAAAATTACTAAAGTTTATGAATCAAAAACAACATATTCGTGCCACCCAATAGCATGCATACTTAATTTGTGTCGTTCCTTACCCGTGGTCCACCTGACAAGTTCACCTGGGTGGACTGTGGGCACTCACACTTATCTTTAGTACACCTCAGAGGTGTACTACGAGTACCGCTGAAAATATTATTGCTATTTTGAAAATGTTTTGTTGTTAATGTTATAATGTTATAACCTTACGGGTGTCAAAATTAGAACATATCATTTTGTGGAGGTCATTATGTTTAAAAAAAATAATATATACATATTTAAATATATATATAAATAAAAAAAATATTCGGTTAAGTATTAGTGTATTTTCTTCAAAACAAAATGGGTGTCCATTACGTTCCATTCTCACCTCGAGGGGTTCACCACGCTCCCCTACCCCCCACGCCATGATTCGCAGAAGCCATATTCAAATAATATACCCTAAGACACTGTCACAATTTTTACGAATCTAACGACACATCATACATTAAAATCCATTTATAGGCTGCAGAGCGTGTCAAAGAAATGGAAATACATACAAATACTAATCTATTTTATCTTAGTTTGTCTAAAGCGCTCTCCAATGTAATTTCATTGTTTAATATTTGCATTTGTACTGATAAAATGTATAAACTTCTTTATTCAAGAAAATCGGCCAAGTGCGAGTTGCAATATCGTGTCTTAAACATATAAGATAAAAGGCCAATAAGCATTGAGAAGTACCAGGAGAGCAGAAGAGTGCAAGAGGTTAAACTAGGCTTACAAAATTACCGCTGTGCGCTCCATACAAAAGAAGTATTGTAATCATGTGGGTGCACTGAGAGATCACTTCGCGAATTCGTAAACAAAGTACTGCAGGTTTTAGTAGTCGTTTTAAAACAATTGTAGAACTGCGTCCTGGAATTTGTAACTTACCTCAGGGGGTTCACCTCGCCCCCCTACCCCCACGCCTTGATTCGGTGGACCCCGGGTCTGCGTAAGTATCCGTTGTCCACCCAGGTCGACCCCGGGTCTGCGTAAGTATCCGTTGTCCACCCAGGTCGACCCCGGGTCTGCGTAAGTATCCGTTGTCCACCCAGGTGGACCCTGGGTCTGCGTAAGTACCCGTTGTCCACCCAGGTGTACCCCGGGTCTGCGTAAGTATCCGTTGTCCACCCAGGTGGACCCCGGGTCTGCGTAAGTATCCGTTGTCCACCCAGGTGGACCCCGGGTCTGCGTAAGCATTCGTTTTCCAGCCAGGTGGACCCCGGGTCTGCGTAAGTATCCGTTGTCCACCCAGGTGTATCCCGGGTCTGCGTAAGTTTCCGTTGTCCACCCAGATGGACCCCGGGTCTGCGTAAGTATCCGTTGTCCACCCAGGTGTACCCCGGGTCTGTGTAAGTATCCGTTGTCCACCCAGGTGGACCCCGGGTCCCCGGGTATAAGTGCCCATAGCCCACCCAAGTGAACTTGTCAGGTGGACCACGGGTAAGGAACGATTTGTATGGGTTATTATGTCAGATTCAGACAACAATTTGCTAAGATTTTGTATGAGACTGTGATTCTAGTATTTCAGGTCAATGGTTTTCACTAAATAAATCTTAAACGTTAAGTTTTAGAGCAAAGTGGTCTACTAAAGGTATAAGCAAGATATATTTTATAATGTATCTATGCTCATACATGTTTGTTTGAGGTAATGTTACAAAACAATATTGGTGGCCGCAACAAAAAAAATTTATGCCATTAGTCCATTATAAAGTTACACAAACCCCTTTAACAACCAGTAAAACATTTAACAACCAGTATAACACAAAAGTACCACGAGTAGAGTTAGTCACTAGCAAAAATGTTTTGCATAATTATAATTAAATTTCAGTTCATTTAAATGTTTTTGATGATATTTGACTAATGTTAGCCATAATAAGAAAAAAATTGATAATACCTACTATAATATTTTATCGAACAAGATTTTTTCTTAGTGGATTTTTCACCTAACTTTGGAAGCCAATTCCAGCGTAAAATGACCTATTAAGAACCACTTTTTGTTTCTTATTTGGTAAGTTGAATAATCACTGAAGTTTTTTTGTTCGACCCTTTTTTCAGTAACTTTTATAGACTTCATGTTGCTGATTATTTTATGAATGAAAGAGTGTTTCCAGACGATCATGTTGCAGGAACAAAATTCTAAAAATTCTCACTATGAAAAAAAATTATGACATATTTAGGCCTCTCCGGCAGAAAATTCGCAAATAAGTACACACCTTTATAAAATCATAAATTTCTAAACTACAAAAAATCGCGGAATATACATGGGGTATTTTCGGATACACCTAAGTGCGAGGAATCTAAAATTTTTGGACGTCTCTGTTTATAGGGAGGTCCCCTGTATACGATAGATACCCATACCCGATACCGATACCCATTGGTGTTCCTGTGAATTATAATTTTATTATAATTAAGAAAAGTGCTGGCTGGAGGTTGCCTTCAAATTCAAACCAATGTTCCATTTTGACGGAACACATTTTAATATGGATTGAATCCCAGACATACTCACATTGTTCTAGGGGCCACGTCATGGGGTCCCGCTGAGTGTAGGAACATTACGAAGGCAACTTTACTTTCGCGGCCATTTGTTAATTAATCCATCATTCTGCCCTGCTAAGAAAAAAAAATGTGCAATAAGGGACTTAGTGCACTTATGTTTTTTTTTCATAGCAGAGCAGTATTAAAGAGTACACCTACCAATTTAAAAAAAATATTTTTCAGGTGGAGGATTTGCACTCTCCACGGCTGCAAAACCTGAATACTCTAATCTGAATGGAGTACTAGGAGAGTTTTTGTCCAAACTGGCAGGCTTGCCTGATGTGGTCATCTTGTTATTAGTTGTTGCTTTTACTATTTTCGTTACAAATTTTGCATCAAACGTGGCTACGTGCAATGTTGTTACACCTATTGCTATGCAGATGGTAACTATACACTCTTTTCCATTTTGATTTACCTAAACTATTTTCAGAAATAATATCAGCGGCGCGGCGGTAGCGGTACCTAGCTAACTTTGACTATTTATTATAAGGACTGGCCTTGAGGTAGCATATCCCTTCTGCCACGGTATAAGAACAAATTGATCATGTGCGTTTACATTCAATTTTATACCTTATCACTAAACGAGACAGCCTATAATTGCGAAACAATGACTACGAACTTATGACGTTTGGGATTTACACGAGACTACTTTTCACTATTTGAACCATTCAAAATTAGAAGGAATCTAAAGTTATGGGGAATAAAATCCAAAGTTGCGGATTTCATGTTACCTCGCCCCCCGCAAAAAGTAGCAGAAATGTATGTTAGTAGAATGACACGCGTAACTAGTCCATAAATAAGTAGTCAAAGCTAGCTAAGTACCGACAGTCGGCAAAAAAAGTTGTCTAATACCACCTAAGATCAAGGACTTTTTTATTCTACATCGTAGATTCCGCATCAATTTTACTTGTGTAGTTAGCATAGACGATTTTTTTTCGCTTACGCTGGTAGACGTATTATCAGTGTAACCGCGTATAAGATAGCGATAGTCATAAAATCCTATATAATTATGAAGTGACTCAGGAAGTCAGGAGTCAGATGGCCGTCGCCGTCGTACAAAAAAGTGGTTACGTCGATAATGACAGCAAAAAGGTAGCGATCTCCTTTTTTAATTAGAGCTAATTTGCTGTGCGCATGTTGCATTTGACACGTGCTTCCTTCTAAAAAAGTGGACATCCTTGCAATAGGTGGATATTCTAAAGCATAGAGGGGTCTATGCTTTATAATAAAGAGATCCTTTCTCTAATAAGTCTACCACTTTGACAACTTATATAGGGATTAGTTACGCGTGTAATTCTACGAAAAAACATTTCTGCCACTTTTTGCGGGGGGCGAGGTAACACGAAATCCGCATCTTTGGATTTTATTCTCCATAACTTTAGATTCTAATTTTTTACGTTAAAAATCATGAACAGAAGTCTCGTGTGAACCCCAAACGTTCTAAGTTCGAAATTATTGTTTCGCAATAATAGATAAATTAGTGATAAGGTATAAAATTGAATGTAGATGCTCATGATTAACTAATCTTATACCGTGGCAGAGGGGAAGTATCCATGGGGGGGGGGGGGGGACAAAACCCACCTATCCCCCCCCCCCCCAATCCGAATATTTGGAAAAGTGATTACAGCACATACTTTTTCATTGTTTTTCTATAAAGTCCTAAAAACATAATCGCTTTGCCACCCTACTAAGGATAGGGACGCGACGGACAACCACTTCTATCCCGCTTTGCGGGATTTCAAAAATTCCGAGAAGAGCTCTCTCAGGCCTAGCTAGCATGCCACCCCCGAGAAAACGACAAAAATCGAGATGTGCCTCCATCTTTATTATTTTACGTAGGCCAGAAAGAGCGCGCATGACGTTTTTCTCGTTTAAACGCTTTGTCGTGGGTGGCATGCTAGCTCGTAGTACTTACAATCTCTATGGTTAAACCTTCTTCGTACGTTGATGCACTAAACCATTAAACCAAATAGTTCCAACCAACTATAAAACTGTCTTGTATTCATCGCATTACGGTATACCAGTAAACTTAACAAAAACATGAAAAAGTAAGTATACTCATTCAATATCATTTTAATATCCATGAGAGTTTTATGACTTTAGGTTTGTCACTTTCTATCGTAATAAAATTTTTATAAAAACTATTTTTTTTTTATTTTCGTTGTTGGATTAGAAAGGGACAAACCAAAGGTGACAATGAAAACGTACGAAGAAGGTTACCATTATTGACCGCCAAGAAGTATTTTCTTGTTTCACCGCTTGTATGGCAGTCTGTACTCCAAGGTATAGAAAATACCTATATCCAGCTTCCTATCTACCACCAATAGTTCGCACGTCATAAAACAATAATTGGTCTATTTTCGCTGTCAAAAATAATCTGAAAAATTTTTAGGTAGGTATAGGAAGCTGGAAATAGGTATTGTCTATACCAAGTTCAGGCTGCCTTACATTCGGTGAAACATGAAAATACTCCTTGGTGGTAATCCTTCTTTCGTAAATTCCCGTCGTGTTAACTTTGTCCCTTTCTAATCCAACGACAAAAATTACGTCATTGGATAGAAAGGGACAAAGTCAACACGTTGGAAACATCGATGACGGACAAATACGAGAGAAGGACGAACATTACCGACCGCCATAGTCAATTTACGTATTTCCATGCTTGTAAGGAGATTATAGATCTAAGAAGATTAGAGTAGGTACTTTACAATCGTATTCCCAGCGGGACCCTCGATCACAGGGCTTTGAATCCATGCTAATCATTTACTGCTCATTTGGTGCTTTCTGAATAAGTTAAATATGAGTCAAATCTTATTTTTCGGAGTCGTCAGACTTAGCGAAAGCCAACATTTTGATCGTCAGATTTGCATTTAAATGTTATTAGTCGTCAAGCCTCATCCGATGGTATGAAAATCGCTAGCGCTGAACACCACGAAAAAATTTGTATGAAAATGACCCCCTGTTATCGTTGCCAGGTGTCCGGATAAAGCCGGACATAGTTAGGGTTTTTGGATGTAGCCCAGTCATTTTACAGAGTTTTGTTAGGCGGGGTAGGGAGTAATTATTAATTGTACTTTTAAACTGTAACCGCCACCATTTAGTGACAAAAAGATTATCTTAACAAATATTTAAAAAAAATCGCTACGCAACATAGAAATCAAAATTGTGTCCCAGAAGGCTTTTAAATTGATAATATTAATACCAATATACTCACTTGGCTTAGATTTAACAATATAAATTATTTTTGAGCAATAAAATAGGCATTGAAATTTAAAAAATGAGGTATTTATTCGAAAATACTGAATGTATTTTTCAAAACCTTACAATTAGAGAAAAATATTAACACCATGTATAAACTATGTATAATGGTAAAGCCTTAAATAGGTACAAAAAAAATTGACTATCAGGTTTATTAGAACGAGATAATAGCAAAATTTTAAAATTGGAACTGTTGCTGACGTGATTTTTTTTTAATTTTGGTACATGTCTATGCTCAAATTGGCTCTTCATTAATAATAATTATTAATTAGTCCCGGCTCAAACCGTAAAATGACTGGGCTCATGTGTGTCCGGCCAAAGTAGACGGTGTCCGGCCTGTCAGGCTTTTGTTAGGCTTTTACATTTGACCAGTCTACTCCATTTTGAAGGAAACTGAGCTTTTGAAGCGGGTATCTGACAAAAATACATATTATTAATCATTTTTGTTACAATTACTTAGGTAGGTACTTTAAAGTTTAGCTAATTAATAAGTTAGTAAGTAATGAAATGAATGATTAATTAATAATAAGAAAACTGATTCAATTTCATTAGAATTTAAGAGAGAAGAATTCCGGAAGTATGTAACGGGCCTAACTGTTTTACAGGCTAAAGAGTTGAAGCTGAATCCAATGAAATACTGTTTAGCTACAGGAATTGCAGCGTCATTTTGTTTCGTTCTTCCCGTTGGTACTCCTGGCAACTTGATCGTGCAAAGCGCTGCTAAAATTCCTACAAAAAAAATGGTACAGTATGACATCGGTGTGAAATTATAATACTAAGTAACAAAATTTTTGAGAGCGTAGGTGGTGCGTTGCGGCGAGGTATGGACACCCAATTATGGGCGTCCGGGTTCCAATGCGCTCGGACAACATGCCATGTACCAATGAGTTTTTCTAACTTATGTACGTAATACTACTTTCTCAAACGGTGAAGGAAAAGCGTCGTTAGGAAACCAGCATACATTGAGATGAAAATTCTGATGTCTATGTGAAGTCTACCAATCCACATTGGGCACGCGTGGTGGACTAATGCATATTCACGGCGCGGGCATCGTGCTGCTTGGTGCCGCTTCAAAACTTTTTCATACGAAATGTATGCAAGCGACGCGTCGTGAATTATACTCGAGCGGCATGGAACAGGCATGCCGCTTCGATGCCCGCGCCTTTGCCCATTCCGTCCCTATCCTGACCTTATCCTTACCCACTTCAGACCCACCGTACCCCTGGCTATACCCCTGGTGGTACGGTGGGTCTTTTAAAGTTAAACGGTACCACTGACTACTAGTGATGTGATGTCGACATTTATATTTATAGCATAAGGTAATAAAAACACTCATGGTTGTAGGTAAGGTAGCAACTCAGATGTTAAAGATGACATGCGTTGTCAATGGTGACAGACGGTGTCAAAATGACAGAAAATGTCAAGAATGACAAGCGCCGTCAATGGTGACCACTGGACCCTTTCTACTTGGACGCCCACATATATATAATCCTGCAGCAGCTAGACAAAACCTTGCACCCCGCCCGCTACACACGTGATCTAATTTACCTATTCATATATATCGGACAAACGAGGGCCAATCAATCGCTAAAGCTAGAAAAAAGTTAACATCACAACATTGTTACAGGACTCTGGTCATGATGACCCTGGGCTGCGTTCAGAACCTACGCCCCAGGTGCACCCCGAGTGCAACTTTTCGCACTAACGCCGTTCCGAGCCTCGGTGAACGGTTCCGTACCATAGAGCGTGTTGAAAAAACAACCGCACCCAAAGGTCGTGAACGCAGCCCTGGAGTGCGATTTTTGAACATCACACGTTCATATCAGCAGTCGAGTGATGCATAATCTCCATAGTAATTATGTCATTTTCTACTGCTGTATACAACGCGTGATGTTCAAAAATCGCACTCCTGACCCGAGCGAAAATCGACCACCCACCACCAGTAAGCGACATCCGACTTGGACGACTTATCAAATGGACCCGGACTGTTACCTTCTAAACTAGGCAGGACAAAAACAGTATCCCATGACCATACCTTTCCCATGACCTTAGCTTTCCGATGAAAGTTATATTTTTGTAATTCCAGGTAAGTGGGGCTTTCAGAACATATTTTAATTACACTGATATCTTTCATGGTTATTGAAGAAACGAGTTGTTACCTTTGCAGTGATTTCTCACTGCATCGAATTCTCTCTGCAGTGATTCTCTCTTCTCTTTACGGTGCAACGTTTAAAAAAGATGTTCACGTTTTATGGATTTTACTTAATAATTCTTTTTTTTTCTAAGGAAAGTCTTTTTTTCAGAAATAAATTCCTCATCCTTAAGTTATCCGAAAATGATATCACACTTGCCCTAGTACCTATTGTTTGTTGGGGAGGTATAGGCCTCAAAGTAGAGCACGGCGAAATCAAACTCCCCCCCCCCCCCCTCTCCCCGCTACCTGCAGGGGGGCTCGCAATGGCTCCCGGGTTAAAACCACTCTTGATCACCTATGCCCTGCCAAGTATGAGCGATTAATCAATTTTCAAACGGTTCCCATACAATTTGCACTAAATCCCCAGCTATAATAATATAACTCAATACGCTCAGTTGTTTCAATTGTTTAGCATACCTACTAAGCGAAAACGCTCAGGAGTACGATTTTTGAATCTCATTCACTGATCTCGGCAGTTGAAAATGTCAAAATTACTATTGAGATATGCATCTTTCTACTGCTGATCTGCGATTTTTGAAAGTCCAATCAGCAGTAGAAAGATGCATATCTCCATACATTTTCAACTGCTGAGTTCTAGGTATGAGATTCAAAAATCGCACTCTAGGAAGGACTTATCTTACGAGATAATAAGGTTAGAGAATATATTAGCTTATAGTCACACGAGTACTCTGAACCATTCCATATTATCTATTAATGACTTACTATGATAAGTAAATTAAAGGCTCTGTATGGCCATCGTATAAGAAAGAGTATCTATTACTACATACAGTACGGACACTCCCTTCCTCCCACCAACTTTTTACCTCACCCCCTCTATCGCCCTCTGGTTACCCGGCAGTTACCTACGAAGAAGACTTTAAGGTTCAATTTCTTTGATTTCGCATGTGCTGACGTCATCTTGTCAATTTAAATTTTTTGTATGCAGTGTCCGGGCTGTGGTATTGCCCAGATCAGATTATAAATTTAGTTCTCAGATATTGTCATGATTTAATTAGTTTAGGATTACATAGTTAGATCAAAGAATAGTTTCCGATGAGGGATTTTCCAAAAGCAAAAAAAAATAAAAAGTTAGTTCCTAATTTCTCGATAGATGGTGTTGATCAGAGAGAGGTCCAATAGGTATGAATTATATTAATTAATATAAGTAGTAAAAACACACAGTACGAACCCTTTCTTATTGTTGTTGGTTTATTATTTAGCAATCTCGGTGTTATTGTCCGTCAACGAATCGAGTATCGGACGTGGCTGTATGGGCTAGTATCCGTTTTATATATACGAACAATAAACGAGAAACAATAACAAACTACAAAAACCTAACAGAAACTGAGAATGAGGGATTTTCCAGAAGAAAAAAAAAAGTTAGTTCATAATTTCTCAATAGATGGCGTTGACCAGAGAGGGGTCCAATAGGTATGAGCAAATATATTAATTAATATTAATAATAAAAATACACAGTACAAGTTATTAACAATCTGGGTGTTATTGACGACCCGGTAGGTGTAATGATTGCCACGCCGGACTGTCAAACCAGGGTCCTGGGTTCGAGTCCCGGTTCGGTCATGGATGTTATACAGGGTGACTGGTAATTCGACCTATTCCTTGAAAGAGGTTATACTAGAGTTCATTTGCAACAATTTTTCCCCAGTTAACTGGGGGTCGAAAATCGCTTGTTTTCGAGTTCTCTCATTTTTAAGAATTTTTTGAATATTTCCGTTTTTCGACCTAAAAATGACAATTGTGAAAAAAATACTCCACTCTCTGCACTCTGTAAGCATTTTTCTAGTAGCTGATGAATGAGCGACTACTTTAAACTAAAATACATGTGAAAAATACCCAAAACCACTGAAATAAAAGGTTATAAACCGCAAGACAACGATTTTTTATTTGGATTTTGTTTCAATCCAAAGAGGATTACTCAAAAAAAATTTATGACACTTGGCGTACAAATTGCGGAAATAACTTCCTCAATTCCTAAGCTTTCCAAAAAGATGCAAAAGTTGTGTACTTTAGTTCAAGTTTGGAAAATAAACCTTATTAAACACGCAGATGTGAATTTTATTCAAAAAGTTATTGGTTTGGTGAAAATAAAAAAAAGAGTAAAATAATAATGTTTAGTGCCTAATCATATGAAATTACAAATTTTGTTTTAAAGTTTTACATTTAAAAATCACAAGTCTTGCTCAAATTGTCTCCCTCCGTTACGTATGCAAGCACGAAGCCTGCGACGTACTTCGCTTACTGTCACTCGAGTTGAAAGCGTGTCTTTAATTTGTTGGGCAGCTGCCAAAATCCTCTCTCTTAATTCTTCTTGAGAAGAGATAGGTGTACGATACACCAATGTCTTCATATGACCCCAAATGTAGAAGTCGCATGGGGTTAGATCGGGACTCCTAGCCGGCCAAGGGATCGGGCCGCCTCGACCAATCCATCTCAGTGGATAGTTCTCATCCATCCACTGTCGCACGCCCCGGTAATAGTGGGCTGGGCAGCCATCATGTTGATACACCAAAGCTGTTCTTGTGGTAAGCGGCACATCCTCCAGCAGCGGACGTAACTCTTCTCTTAAAAAGTTTTCATAGGCGATGCCGGTTAGGCGTGCCGGCAGAAAGAATGGCCCGATTAAATTATTGTGCACGATTCCCATCCACACATTAAGTGAGAATCTGTGCTGGTGAGCTCCTTCGTTAGATTTTCTCGGATTCTGACCTTTAGGGGCCCAAAAATGCAGATTATGATAGTTTGTAATACCATCACGGTCGAAGTTCGATTCATCTGTCCACAAGATTGTTTTTAGATACTCAGGGTCTTCAATGTCTGCATTTATTAGAAATCTGCAGAAATCCATCCTTCTGACAGGATCTCCCTCCTCGATAGCTTGTACTGGCGTGTAATGGAATGGATACTGCCGTGCTGTGTGCTGAGTGAACCAGACTTTCCACTGAGACATACCAAGCTGCCTAGCCACAATTCTTGTTGAAGTAGTGCCGTCTGCTTGAAAACACTGCAAAATTTGCTCCTCTTCGATTGGATCACTAACGCTAGGTCTACCAGCGTCGGTTTGGCGACGTCGAACCGATCCCGTTTCTCGAATGCGCCGATATGTCGTACCAAACACGCTGACATCAGGTAAACGGCGGGTAGGAAAACGTCTTTGATAGTCTCTTCGAGCAGCAGCAGCGTCACCATCACAAAACCCGTAACAATACATGATATCCGCGTATTCTTCATTTTGGTAAGCAGCCATTTGAAAAGGAAGCTGTTTTAGCGCAGAATTTAAGTTAGTTAACAACGACACGTCCGAACTCCAAGATGGTTGAAACTAACTGATTACTTAATGAATTGAGCGAATGAGTGGGCCTTGATTGTGAACCTTAGTACAAACATTCCCGAATACTTACAAAAGAGAAACAATGTAAGCAATAAAATGAAAGAGACAAAAGCAAATCGGCATCTTGTAAGGTTCGCTTCTAGGAAATCCGCTACCTGCTCTGCCATTGTTAACAATTTTTTTCAAACTCTTGTCAAAGTAGACAACATTTGCACCTTTTTGGAAAGTTTAGGAATTGAGGAAGTTATTTCCGTAATTTGTACGCCAAGTGTGATACATTTTTTTTAAGTAATCCTCTTTGGATTGAAACGAAATCCAAATAAAAAAATTTTGTCGTGCGGTTTATAACCTTTTATTTCAGTGGTTTCGGGTATTTTACACATGTATTTTAGTTTAATGTAGTCGCTCATTCATCAGCTATTAGAAAAATGCTTACTTAGTGCAGAGAGTGGAGTATTTTTTTCACAATTGTCAGTTTTAGGTGGAAAAATGGATTTTTTCAAAAAAATCTTAAAAATGAGATAACTCGAAAACAAGCGATTTTCGACCCCCAGTTAACTGGGGCAAAATTGTTGCAAATGAACTCTAGTATAGTATTCCTTTCAAGGAATAGGTCGAATTACCAGTCACCCTGTATGTTTGTGCCGTTGTTGAATGATTCCTATAACAAAAAGCCTAAGACTTACTTGGGATCATTACAAAGTATGTGCCTGTGAGCGTTATTTATTATTTATTTATTGTCTGTCAAAAACGAATAAAGTATCAGACTTGGCTGTATGGGCTTCGTATCCATTTTGAGTATACGTACAATGTTTAAATTGGTCACTTCACTTTTCAATATAAGGAATATTGAAATTGCTTTGCTAATAAAGAGCGAAATTTTTCGTCTATGGCTTTGCTTTTCATTCACGGAATCTGACGTACGATTTAAATATTTCCGGTGTATTTTTATTAAAATTCTCAGTTTGTTAGGTTTTTGTAGGCTGTTATTTCTTTTTCGTTTATTGTTCGTATATTCAAAACGGATACGTAGCCCATACAGCCACGTCCGATACTCGATTCATTGTTGACGGACATTAACACCGAGATTGCTAAATAATAAACCAACAACAATAAGAAAGGGTTTGCACCAAAGAGTAATATGAGTATATTAGAAAAGAGAACCCACTCGTGGCAACATTATGCATCCACCTTATGTCAAATTGAAGGCTAGCTAGCGCCATCTATGTTAAATCGACAATAATTCAACCTATACTATACATACCTACTTATATCTACTCATACCAATGGATATTATTGTTTTTAATGCTAGTTTTCGTTCAATCCCGCACCGATCGAGTGAAATTCCAGTATCCTTACTATTCCTGTAATCTAAACATTGGTAAGAGAAAAACACAAACTCCAGAACATCACTAAATCGGCACGAAATTGAACGAAAACTACAAACAACCCGTACATTACGCAAGATAGGTAGCCATTTTGTGATTTTGTCAATTTGACATTGACATAGACAATAAAATCTTTTTTTTTTCATAGTTCTGCGAAATATTTAATAGATGGCAGCACATTCTATGCAAACTGAATCGGAAAAAGCCACCAAAAGGCGACTGTCCTCCGCCTGGTTTGCACTGTGTATTTTTACTATTAATATTAATGAATATATTTGCTCATACCTATTGGACCCCTCTCTGGTCAAAGCCATCTAACGATAAATTAGGAACTAACTTTTTTATTTTTTTTTTTGCTTTTGGAAAATCCCTCATTTTTATAAAAATAAACCGGAAATATTTAAATCGTCCGTCAGATTCCGTGAATGAAAAGCAAAGCCATAGACGAAAAATTTCGTTCTTCATTAGCAATTTCAATATACATTATATTGAAAAGTGAAGTGACCAATTTAAGTATTGTTCGTATATTCAAAATGGATACGAAACCCATACAGCCAAGTCTGATACTTTATTCGTTTTTGACAGACAATAAATAAATAATAAATAACGCTCACAGGCACATACTATGTAATGATCCCAAGTAAGCCTTAGGCTTTTTGTTATGGGAACCATTTAACAACGGCACAAACATAATATACTTAACATCCATGACCGAACCGGGACTCGAACCCAGGACCCTGGTTTGACAGTCCGGCGTGGCAATCATTACACCTACCGGGTCGTCAATAACACCCAGATTGTTAATAACTTTTACTGTGTATTTTTATTATTAATATTAATTAATATATTTGCTCATACCTCTTTGACCCCTCTCTGGTCAACGCCATCTATTGAGAAATTAGGAACTAACTTTTTTTTCTTCTGGAAAATCCCTCATTATGTCACGAAATACTTACGATCTTTATAGACTGTGTCCCGTTCCAGTTGGCTGGGGGATGCTTAGGGTATTCTAAGGGGGTGCCTAGGGGTGCTTAAGGGGCGTTTAGGGGGTGCCTAGGGGTGCTTAGGGGGTGCTTAGGGCGTGCTTAGAGCTTGCTTACGGAATGCTTAAGGGATTCTTAGGGGGTGCTTAGGAGTGCGTAGGGGTTCGTAAGGGGTGCTTAGGCAGGCTTAGGTCGTGCTTAGGGGGTGCGTAGGTAGTGTGTATGGGGTGCGTAGGGGTGAGTAGGGAGGGGGTGCTATACAGGGTAAATTTTCTTGACGAAGTTGGCTCCATAGTGAAAGTGGTTCAGTTTGAGGAGTAGAATACATGCTGAAGTTAACCGCAGTGATATAAAATTAACCCTGTATTTGGCATAGCATAGCATATGCTCACGACTATATTTCCCGAAAAGGTAGTCAGAGATATTTTGAAAACTAAGAACAAAAAAAATAAACTTATTACCTATTTGTTATTTACAGATTGTGGCCGGCAGTGTACCGACGATATTTGCCGTCTTTATAACGTGGGTGTTCCTTATGTTATGGTCGCCTTTGATTTGGCCTACGAATGGCATTGTGGGTTTTCCTGATTGGGCCGGAGCGCCTACCACGCCGGCGCCGACAACCCAAATGGAGGAAGTTGCGACAACAATTGCTGCTTAAAAGAACATTTCTGTGGGACTGAGTAGTATTATACCAACAAGTGGTATCGATGTATTCAGTGGAGTTTCACGAGTAGTCGAAGAAATCTACGGATTTTTGTATGGAGTAGATTGCATTAATTGCACTTTAGGTTATAGTTTGAAATATTAGTAGATACATATCTGAAAAACAATAAATTCTCAATAATCCCCGATTTTTTATTGTGTATTATGGAATAAATTAGACATTTACAAAACATTAAATTTAGGTATGAACAAAAAATGGAAAACTGGTGATGTTGAAAAGGATGGCTTCATTCAATAGCTTTTACTTATAACAATAATAATCCCCGGTTAATATCGTAAATTTGAGTAGATATTTAATATTTTGTAAGTATTCAAAAATTATAACCTCAAAACTTAATTGTTTACTGTTTGTACACAATAAATTTGTATGGAGTTATTTAACTGTCTCTTTTGCTAGTATGCTGAAAGAAATATCTTTAGAAAAAAGCTTGCCCTTTGTACAGTTATATCGATTTTAAGGTATTTCTCAGGTTCCTCAGCCTATATAACCACCAAATCTCGACAAAAGTGCTAGAAAATAATAGTAATATTAGTTCAAACACAATTTACTAAAGTGTATTTAATGCAATCTCAAACCGTATTTTTCCTAGACTAGAGTAGGTAGGCAAAATGAAGTTGACCGCGTTGACGCTTTCTATAACCGATGGAAAAGGAAGTTATATGACCTCTCAAAGATGGTTGGTACCAGATTGAAAATCAGGTGTCAGATGAAAGGTAGGTATTAAAATTTGTAACAACAAAGGTTCGTTGTCTTAAGGCGGTTGCATAGGGGTCAATTTTATACAAAACTTTGACGCACAATACGCGTAGACAGTATTAATATAAGTAACTTTGTATATATGGAAAAATTGTTTGGGAAATCTAGATGCCGCGTCACAAATAACATTTGCAATTAATAAAATAATTACGAAGATATAAAGCTTTGAAATTTTTCATACAAAATATTAAAAGCTTTAATCTTCGTAATTATATTATAAAATGTAAATGTTATTTGTTACGCGGCAACTAGATTTTATAAACTATTTTTCCATATACAAAATATTACTTTTATTAATTCCGTCTACGCGTATCGTGCGTTAAACTTTTGTATGGACTGAAACCACCTTAAGTATGACTATTTTAATTTATTTGAGTATTTAAATTAAAAAAAATACCTATTATTCATTATTTTTTCCTACCATGAAACTCCACTGAATACAACGGTTTGTAAGAGTAATACTACTGAGTCCCACGAAAATAGTTAATTTAACTTGCGAGGGTTATTTCTTACGTATAAAATATATTTTTCTTCGTTATTACTACAACAGACAAAAATCATTTCAAACAACAAAATTGTGTTACCCATTCTTTTAATCGTGTTTTTAATTTATGAATTCCTTAAGTTTTTGCTTTAAAATTTAAATTAAGTACTATCGCGGACTTTTCCGAGTGGCACTTAAAAAAAATTCGCATATTAGTCTAGGAAAAATACGGTTTGAGATTGCATTAAATACAGTTTAGTAAATTGTGTTTGAACTAATATTACTGTTAGTTTATAACACTTTTGTCGAGATTTAGTGGTTATATAGGCTGAAATCGTTATAACTGTACAAAGGGCAAGCTTTTTTCTAAAGATAATTCTTCCAGCATACCAGCAAACGAGACAGTTTATTAACCCCTTACAAATATCTACTCAAATTTACGATATTAACCGGGGATTATTATTGTTATAAGTAAATCGTATTGAACGAAGCCATCCTGTACAAAATCACCAGTTTTCCATTTTTTGTTCATTCCTAAATGTAATGTTTTGTAAATGCCTTAATTTTCCATAATACACAATAAAAAATCGGGGATTATTGAGAATTTATGTTTTTCAGGTATGTATCTACTAATATTTCAAATTATCACCTAAAGTGCAATTAATGCAATCTACTCCATACAAAAATCCGTAGATTTCCAGACTATAATTTCGCGCATAATTTATTGTTTGCAAACTGTTCATTCATTGGTCTATTCATCAATAGGGCGGGGCTAGACAGCGCTTTTTTTTAGTATGAAAGCAAAAATGAGCCTAGTGGTGGTCAGGCGGAAAAGTCCGCGATAGTACCTAGTTGTGACTCATAATTTACCAAACTTTTTTTTTAATACGATCCATATTAATATGTATTTTATGTACCTACCTACAATTTAACGGGAATAATTTAACCCCCCATTTACGAGTTAAATGGGGGTTAAATGAATAGGACTATTATTATGGCGTGCAAGTCATTTATTTATTGATATTGTTATGTTAATGTTAGTTGGTTTATTAAATAAAACCTTAGGTAAGCTAAATTATGTGATTTTTTTTTCTCTTTCCGTCTAATTGAAACGGGTCGGATTTCCGATGTGTGTATGGCAGGGATTGGGGAACCACATTTGCTATTGAAAAAGGATCTATGCCCATTTTGCATGAAATTAGTAGACTTTGTAGGCCCAATTCCTGGAATTTGTAGCAAAATTAAAGTATAGAGAAGTTACATGAAACATAAAGGTGGCTCCTCACACCAGATGCATCGTATGAGAAGCCACCTGGAACTCGGAAACTACGTGATGAATCTTTGTAACTATTATTATTATATTAGTGACTTTAGCAATTCTGTTTTCGAAATTATATTCATTTACTTTATTCTTTGCTACACCCACTACCATACATGTATATTAGTAAAATCTGTCTTGTCACATGTCTAAGGTCCGCCACACACAGGCGGAATTGCGATCCAGAATCCTGATTCAGCAGGGACGTATAAGGTCCGCCACATACATACGGAATTGCGATCCGGAATCCTGGTTCAGGATTCAGTGTTGTCAACTATGGTTACAAACTCAAAATGAATGAAATGCCAAATTAATGACAATTGTATTTTTAGGTATTTATTAAAACGAAACAAACAATGTCTATACATGATAATTACTATCATGTTATGATGTCATGACGTTACGATGATGATTTGTAAATTGTACTACAATATTATGCAACTATATAAAAGACTATCCATAGTTTTAGCATTAAACATAATCTGCATACAAAATGGTATAAACCATTATCACAGAAGCGATTTTTGAGCGTAGGCGATTTCGCAACTATACCGCAACGACGTCGCAACGGCACCGTCACGATACGGTATCGTTTCATCAACGCCTACGCTCAAAAATCACTATAAAATATGCCACCTTAGACATGAAAAAATCACTAGATCTAGTGAAAAAGTATCTGAAAGCGGTAACACTCCATACGGAATCTAATTCCGATAAAAGACTGGCTCAAAAGAAATGAAAATCCAGAGCCGTTAAAAGATATAAAAAAAAAAAAAAATCTAATTCCGATTCCGGTTTATTCCAGATGTATGTGGCGGACCTAAGAATGGACGACTTTTTTTTAAGACGAAACATGTGCATCGTTTTTCTCTTTTTACGTTATAAAATACAACGTCCCTGTAAAATGCCATATAAATAAAGGGTGTGACCGATTATCCATAGAAACTTGTTTTAATTATATATAAGGTCTAACAAAATTAGCTGAAACTATTTTAAGAGGATGATCAGACCATCAAACTGAACAACTTTCTCTATGGGACCAATATCGAAATCGCGAGAAAAAAACCTCTGTCTCATACATTTGAGTCGAGTTATGTTTCCAGTTTTGTATGGGACAGCTGATTTTTTTTTCGCGATTTCGATATTGGTTCCATAGAGAAAGTTTTTCAGTATAATGGTCTGATCCTCCCCTTAAAATAGTTTCAGCTAATTTTGTTAGACCTTATATACGACGAGCGTTAACCCGCGACTTTGTCCGCACAAATTATATACCAGATTTTAGGTCAGATCATAAGCTATCAAACAAAAAAAGTTTCATCATAATCGGTTCAGTAGTTTTTGCGTGATGCTCGTTCAAACAAACAAACAAACACACAAACAAAAAATCCAAAAATTGCTGATATGGAATCAGGGATATCTAAAAACCATATCGTAACTTTCTTTTTGTTAATATCTTCAATGTACAGACAAACTTCCTGTTACAGTTTTATAATAGTTTAGATACTATAGTGGTTCCTGTGATTCATATCGACAGCTTATTGATAGCAGTATACCTATTGGGTTTTAAGATTTAGTTTACAACAGCCTTCCCAAAATAAAAGTAAAGAAAAGGGATTTTAAAAATAAAAAAAAACCCGCCAAATGCGTGTCGAGTCACGTGCAGAGTAAGGTTCTGTAGTTGCTCGTCACAATATACGAACTCGGAATTTTATTGTATTTTTGTATTGTATATATTATATATTGTATTTTGTTTTATACTACGGTTTAACGTCTAACAAAGTCTTAAAAGTACAAATAGGGCATCCACAATCTCACGGGGGTAGGTCTTCAGGGAACGAAGATATAAATAAGTCTTGATTTAAGTTTTAAAAGCTTGAGTAAATTTACAAACGAGTAATTTTGATAAAATTTAGAACAGCGCGTTTTTTTAAAGCAGATTTTGATATAGCATTCCGATGAAAATTATATTTATATAATTCAGGTAAATGTGGCTTTCAGAACATATTTTTATTACACTGATATCTTTCATGGTTATTGAATAAACAACGTTTAAACAAAAAAAAGTTGTTCACGTTTTGAGGATTTTCAAAGTAGTTTGCCTCAAAGTAGAGCGCGGCGATATCAAACTGCCCCCCCCCCCCCCCCCTCCCCCCCCCCTCTACCCGCTACCTGCAGGGGGGCTCGCGATGTCTCCCGGGTTAAATCCACTTTTGATCACCAAATCAAATCAAATTTTTTTTTTTCAAAAGGAAAATTAGATTTCATTATTTACAATATGAGAATAAGAATAAGAAGAAATGTACACAGCATCCTAAAAGAACAAACAAAGCAACCAGCAAACCTGACAACTGTCTGGTCTATTATTCAAAATAATATCACATAGATAGCTTTTTAACGTCATAAGGAACAACTATGCCAAATGTCAAACGGTTTTCATACAATAGGTTGCACTAAATTCCCAGCTAAAATAAGAGAATTTTATTGAAGACATCGGTTGTATGGGATATTTAACCCTTTACCTTAAATTGTACCAAAAACAAAGTCTCTGGTGTATGTCCATGGACCAGCCATGATTAGAGATCTCGTAGTACTTACTATCTCTATGGAGATCTCAGATTAATTAATAATAGAGATAGTAAGTATATCTATGGGTTTACGATGCCCGCTTCCTGCCTAGCTAGCATGCCACCCCCGAGAAAACGACAAAAATTGATATGTGCCTCCATCTTTATTATTTTACGTAGGCCAGAAAGAGCGCGCATGACGTTTTTCTCGTTTAAACGCTTTGTCGTGGGTGGCATGCTAGCTAGGCTGGTTTATGGTAATGTAGAGAGCATAGGTAGAGAGTGGTATAGGCTGGGTATAGGTATTCCTTGGTAATGACATGATAATGACATTTTGTTAGTGTTGTTAGTTTCACGATGGTTTCACGTTAGTTTGGCAAAATGGCGAAACGAGATTCTACGTTTTACTCAATTTCATGAAAAGCCGCTAAATTAAGTACTTTGAATGATACAAAATAAAAATCCTGTTATGATGCTCAACGTTTACTAGGTATCCTTTAAAATAGGTACCTAGCTTAACAAATTTCGATTCAAAATACTTAATTATTGCATTGACGAAAATGAAGTCTGTTTTAAATGGATGATGAAGCTCGTGAAGAAATTAGAGCAACGTCACAATCAATCTCAGCTTACTTTCAAGCGATTCAAGCAAATACTGACGATACCAGTAATGACTTAGGGGATCACCGAACACTAGAGCCCACCTTTGGGTGCCAGACCAAACCAGACTTATACAGTCTCGGGGCTCAGACACGCCCCACGGTCGTCCAGACTGTTGCGGTGGACAATCAGGTCAATATGGATAGCGAAAATAACAACAATCTACACACGAACGTGCCTAAAGAAGAGACATACTGCAATATTAAGTTGGTAAGTTATTTTAGTAGGTATGTTATTTTATACCCAGAAGTGTATGAAAAGATGTAAATGCAATCATATTAAACCATAAAGAAGCAGATAATTATGCTACTAGCGCAAAGTGAAGACTTGAAAACGACCCAATTAGGACTTCTTTCAATATCCATAGTCCGCTTCAAGCAATACTATAGCGAGACGGCTGTGGCGCGCGGGTAGCGTTGCCAGACGTCCCGATTTTTAGCCCAAAATTGAATATCCCGCGCGGGACAGGCTTATTCCCGCTTTTCGGGGATTACTCGACGGTGCGGCCAGGCGCGGAGGATGCTTACTGGTTGCTGGCCGTGGCCGGCCCGGCCAGTGTTGCATTCGGGACATCGAAAAATTATAGTCTATTGAAATAAAAAGGATAGTATTTGGTAAGAATTATAGTACGACTAGACGCCCGGCGCGAAGCGCATGAAAAGAGCGCGAACGGAGGGCGCTAATTTAAAATGGTCCGATGCCAGAAATAAATGCTCCGTAAATTTAATGAAAACAGAATTACTCATCCAATTCAATCTGGAGCTATCCTGTGCAGAGTTCTTTAACTACATTAAAGATAAAATGAAACTTTACAAAAGTAGTTAAATCTTCTTAAAATACGTTTTCTATGGCATCTATCATCAACATCATTGTAAACTTAGTTTGAAACTCAGATAAAAGCATAAGTAGTATAAAACTAAAGATAATTTACCTAAAGATCATTAAAGTTTTTTTTATTATTTCCCGAATTTTCGTCTAAAGAATCCCGCTTTTTTACTCAAAAGGTTTCTGAATCCCGCTTTGCCCGAAAAAAAATCTGGCAACGCTGCGCGTGGGGCACAATTTTACGTACCATTTTCTATGAAAGTAGGTAACATAATGTCTTGTTTAAAATATAATTGTGTAAATGTAAATATTTATTATAATTATAACAGTAGGCAAATATTAGGGGGCCCACCGCTGCGTATATGGAAACCCTTCCAGTACTCAGAGCCTCCGGTCCGGGAGGGTTTCAATTTCAAGTATTATTTCAAAGAATGGTTACAGTAAACCATTCCATTATTCAGATGAGCGCGATCTGAGTTCGGGTATTAATTTCGGAACACTTTTCAAGACAAATCAAATAAAAACTTCCACTATTCAGAATCATACTATAAGGTACTAATGAGTTGGATCTGAGCCGCGGGAGGAATGAAGGATTTTCCAGAAGAAAAAAAAAGTTAGTTCCTAATTTCTCAATAGATGGCGTTGACCAGAGAGGGGTCCAATAGGTATGAGCAAATATATTAATTAATATTAATAATAAAAATAAACAGTACAAGTTATTAACAATCTCGGTGTTATTGACGACCCGGTTGGTGTAATGATTGCCACGCCGGGTGTCAAACCAAGGTTCTGGGTTCGAGTCCCGGTTCGGTCATGGATGTTATATGTTTGTGCCGTTGTTGAATGGTTCCCATAACAAAAAGCCTAAGGCTTACTTGGGATCATTACAAAGTATGTGCCTGTGAGCGTTATTTATTATTTATTTATTGTCTGTCAAAAACTAATAAAGTATCAGACTTAGCTGTATGGGCTTCGTATCCATTTTGAATATACGCACAATATTTAAATGAGGGATTTTCCGAAAGCCATTAAAAAAGAAAAAGTAGTTCCTAATGGCTCGATAGATGGCGTTGACGAGAAAAGGGTGAGTGACCTTGCAGATAGTAAAATACAAATAAAATAGTAAGAATTTGTGTTTTTAAGTAAACAGCAAAATATGAACATATATTTCGTCAACGGATGCACTTTTATTCACTGTTTAGCCTAAAATTTTCGTCTTCAGACCCCTCTCTAGTCAACGCCATCTATCGCCGGTTTGTTGAACTACGTTTGACTAGCTGTCAGAAAACTCCTCATTGGTCACTTCACTTTTCAATGTAAAGAATATTGATATTGCTTTGCTAATAATGAGCGAAATTTTTCGTCTATGGCTTTGCTTTTCATTCACGGAATCTGACGTACGATTTAAATATTTTCGGTTTATTTTTATTGAAATTCTCAGTTTCTGTTCGGTTTTTGTAGTTTGTTATTGTTTCTCGTTTATTGTTCGTATATTCAAAACGGATACGTAGCCCATACAGCCACGTCCGATACTAGATTCGTTGTTGACGGATAATAACACCGAGATTGCTAAACAATAAACCAACAACAATAAGAAAGGGTTTGTACTGTGTATTTTCTATTTTTACTATTAATATTAATTAATACATTTGCTCATACCTATCGGACCCCTCTCTAGTCAACGCCATCTATCGAGAAATAAAAAAGTTAGTTCCTTTTTTATTTTTTTTGCTTATGGAAAATCCCTCATTCATGCGATGCTCCCGGACTTCAGATCGCCAGCCAGAAAGAGTGGGCTATATCGCGTATTCGTTTCGCGTAGTAACTGTCTAGTTCCGAGTTAATAACGATAACCCTGCTAGGCGCAAGCGGGCCTAAGAATTTGTGTTTTTAAGTAAACAGCAAAATATGAACATGTATTTCGTCAACGGAAGCGTCTGACTCAGTGACATGCATTTTTGTTGACTTTTAGCCTAAAATTTTCGTCTTCGGACCCCTCTCTAGTCAACGCTATCTATCGCAGGTTTATTGAACTACGCTTGACTAGCTGTCAGAAAACTCCTCATTGTGACTGACTGATTTTCATTGAAAGTACTTACGGGGATCTACATTGTCAAATAGTTTTTTACTCCAGTATTTTAGAAGTTGGAGGCGGGAAGGGGGGGTACGCCCTATTTTTGACTTTGATCGCAAATATCTCGAGACAGAAGCATTATAACGATTTAGTTTTTATGGGACCTTTGTTTGTTCCTTGTTCCATTGGACAAGACCTGTCCTACGACACCTCACTCGGTTTATTTAAAAAAAAATGTTTTTTTTCAACCCATGTCGAAAAAAAATTATATTCTTCATGACTACTTACGTCATTTCTGGTTTTGGGTTATTGTTATCTGTGCTCGTGCTAAAATTCAATAGGTGCAAAAAGAGCGCACCCCCGGTTTGTATTTTGTTTATTTTTTATTTTATTTAGTTTGTATTTTGGTCGGTTTTTTCTTTAGTGTTTATTTTTCAGGATTCACTGCAAAAACTCAAGGACAGTACTAAGAAGCTAATATGCTTACTAGAAGAGATACAAACAAAAACACATTCAAACAACCCTATTCATAATGGCGTTAATAAATTGGATAAGAACACGAAACTTTTCCGTAAAGATGTATGATCTTACAAGGATTTCACCATAAGTATACAAACAATCATTTTCCATTTTTTATTCTATCCAGTTAACCCAATTTTTATAGTTTCAGGTATCTGCAATATCTGATTTAGTAGACGCTTCTGCGTTAAGGCATTTGGAAACACAAACTAAATATTTGAATGCTATTTACATACAGGTAATTCCCATAGAAATTAAAAACTATGGCCGTGGATACGCGCGCGGATAGCCCGCGTGCTGGTTTTCTGCGCGTGGCGATGGCGGGGCGCGGGTCTTCGCTATATATTATAAGAGATAAGTGTAATTTTTGCAACCATCAGCAGCAAGGCTGATTCGGTGTTTATGGGGTGTAGAGCATCTCTTTGATGAGGATGGACTAGGTCTGCCTGCATAACTTCAGTCGGTTTAGGAGTTACAGACGTTTAAAGGCCAGTAAAAAATTTCTGATTGTATGATATTATTGTAGTATGCACTGTAGCTATGTGAACAGCACAAAAACTGACATGGTTCATCAGTCGGTTTAGGAGTTACAGCCGTTCATGTCAATTTTTGTACTGTTTACATAGCTACAGTGCACACTACAATAATTTCATACGATCAGCCTTGAAGCTGATGTTAATTTTTTACTGACCTTTGAACATCAGTAACTTCTAAACCGACTGGAGTTATGCAGGCAGACCCCCCATGACAGAGATGCTCTACACCCCATAAACACTGAATCAGCCTTGCTGCTGATGGTTGCAAAAAGTACACTTATCTCTTAGTCTAATATGGCGGGCCGTCCGCGACAGGCTCCCCCCGCCCCGGTGCGGACGTCCACATAAATTGTTATATCGTCCCCTTAGAGGGAAAACTCACTAACTGACATGCCATAGTTTTGAGATATTGAGGTTTCAAGTTTAAAACGTAGTAATAACGTCAAATTTTAATATTTTTAATATTTTGTAAGTACACATTAATCTTTGAATTAATCCCCATTTTGAAAAGCAAAGTGTAGATTTCTAATTATCACACAAAAGACGAAAAATTGCATAGTTAGTTTTCCATTTAACACATTTTTGCCAAATATGTCGATGGTGACTTTTGTCATGTTGTTAGCGACTTATGTCATTAAAGAATGCAGGTTTATTAGGTGCTCAAGGTCTAATTTAACTAACACCATTAATTTATTATTTAAAAACGTAAGAATGTTATGTCGAAGTTACTAATCTCCAAATTTTCTTTGGGTTCTGCATTATTTTATATCAAAGATACAATTTTTCTCCCTCGTTCAGCACTTTACGTCCTCTTGTTCATTATTATCTCTTTAATATAACGATGTCACATGAAATGGACGTCCACTGCTGGATATAGGCCTCCGCCAAGGATCGCCATAACGACCGATCCAGCGCTGCCCTCATCCAACGGGTTCCCGCCGCACATTGCTCGCAGAACCGATGGCCGATGGGGCCGAAAAGTTCTCGAGTGGCGTCAGCATACCGGAAAGTGCGCCGTGGTTAGGCCCCGGCTACACGGTGGACCGACGACTTGGTGTTCGATTTTGAATCTCATTCGCTGAGCTCAACAGTTGAAAATGTCAAAATTACTATGGAGATATGCATCTTTCCACTGCTGATTTGACTTTCAAAAATCATACTCCAGGAGTGCAATTTTTGAAAGTCAAATCAGCAGTAGAAAGATGCGTATCTCCATACATTTTCAACTGTTGAGTTCAACGTATGAAATTCAAAAATCGCATTCCTGGTGAATAATGTATTAATCACACCAAAACTTAAACGCAACTGTTTCATAGACCGGCTAGCTCGATGGATCTGACTGAAGCTTTTAATGGGAGAAAGTCAATTGCGCCACTCGGAACCGGTCTTGGCCTCTAAGCAACACTGTACCGGGAAACTCATTCTGGAGGGTAGCGGGATCCAAAGCACGGTGACAGTCGTTGACCGACCACAGTTAGTAGGGGCCCAAGTAGTGCGCTAACCACGTGTGAAAGGCTTCCCCACACAACTACTGAAAAATCCCGCAATGCTCGACCGTGCCAGTTGGTGACCGGAAGGGAGGACCCGGTGGCTATTGCGGGGGAGTTCGGGCTTCCCCGCAGTCTCCCAGTGAGTTTCTCATTAGTCAGTCGAACCCAAGAGGTCTATCAGGATTCAGGGTATCTGAGTAGCGCCTCGACTTTTTTCCCTCGTTTCCACCATTCACTCAATTAATAATAATGAATAACAAAGTTTAAAAGAAGAAAAAGGGTACACGACGGCTGCACTTCCTCCTACTCAAAGTGCACCTCAGTAACATAAGAGGTCTGCACTCAAATATCGACCTATTCTTTTTAACGGAGACGCAGATAGCAACCCCCGTCTGATACGGCGTACCTCAACTACCCAGGATACTCGTTGGAACATAAGTTCAAAAAGCGAACTGGGGTCTGTGTGTACGTCCACGACGACTTTTGCTGTCGGCGTCTCCGCTGCATTGGAGATTCCAGGTTCACTGTTTCTGTGGCTTTTGGTTGACACCGGTGACCAGGAGAAAACTAGGCTCATGGAGTATCTCACTGAGATGGCAGATACCGCCCACCGAAGATATCCAACGGCAGAGCTTGTTTTTCTGAGGGACTTTAATGCCCACCATAGCGGATGACTGTTCCCGTTCCAGAAAACTGACCATGTTGGGAGAGAGGCACGCAAATTTGCGTTATCTGCTGACATCAGATCCAGACAGGCACTCAGTACCGGTTTTTGCCCCACTGGGAACGTCCGATTACTGTCTTGTGAAATCCGTGTCAATTTGCTCTCCTCCTGATGACAGCCCTAAGGAGGCGAGGATACGGGTCGGTGAATTGGGAGGAGCAGATAAATCTCTACATCGGTGTCTATCGATCGCACAGCGATGACCAGGAGACAACCAGGCTCAAGGAGTATCTCACTGAGATAGCAGATACAGCCCATCGAAGATATCCAACTGTGGAGCTTGTTTTTCTAAGGGACTTTAATGTCCACCATAGCAAATGACAGTTCCCTTACCCCTCCTTGGTTGACATCCCATATATTCGCACTAAGCGCCTTTCAGCATCTTTTATAATGCACACAGTCAAGGAGTGGAGTGCCCTGCCGCGTCATTATTTCCGAACGCTTACAACCCAAATTCTTTTAAAGTATGAGTGAATAGGCTTCTTCTGGGTCGCTACATCTTCGACCCCATCTTTGTCTTGAGGACTGGATTGAGGTCAAAATCCATATGTAATTAAAAAAAGGAGAGGGGGGCGCACGCAGGGTACAGGTGAAGTGGGCGGCGCGGGCGCGGGAGTTGTGTCTCATTAATTACAATGCGTTCAAAGGTTTCTCAGGAGAAATAATCACTAACGGCCCTTACGGAATTAGGGCTTGGGGCAAAAAGTCACTAAATGCGGTTAGTTACTTCTATCATTTTGAAAATAAATTAAAGTTCCGTAGAAAAAATAACTAACTGCACTTAGTTATTATTTTTGTCAGGGAAAAGTCACCAAGTACCGTTAGTGATTTTTATTCACGTTGGAAAAGTCACTAACTGCTCGTAGCTGTATTGGATGATAATGCAGCTGGAGTTAGTTACTATTTCATGTTTGCAAACAAAAGCTGTACTTAGTGAGTTTTCCACCTTTTTATCTTGGAAAGTACGACAGATATCAAAACGTGAGTGAGACAGGAACGTAGAGCAGGTTATTCCGAGTACGGTGGTGTTAATAACTCATTTTGGCCAAAAGTGTCAGTTAGTGACTTTTCCCTCTAAGGGGACGATATATACTTTGACATAACGCAGCGAATGGTCTTAATTACAAAACTACAACATGAACGTTTCTTAGATAGGTATGTCTTTATAGCCTTATCAACCAAAGACCGGCAATATCAGTTTAACAAATGGCACCACTTTTTAAGAAAACGCAAACGAAATTCAGTCTTAACGTAAGGATAACCTAGTCCTCCAGCTGGAGGTGTGGTGACAAAATGTTTCAAGATGGCATCTGTTTAATTGACATCCCGCTTATTCTAATGGACGTTTGTCAATAAGTGTGAATGGATGTCAAGTAGCGTTTTTATGTCTTGTTTTATATTATTTATCTACCCCTATACTTTATGGTAGTAATGCTTTAGTTTTCGTAACTAACGTCCAAAAAAGGGAAGGCCTTTGCCCAGCAGTGGGATGAAATGAGGTACAAAAAAGCGGGGTAAATCATTCGTTGAAAATAATACTTGTACAAGACTAAATCTAAATAATAAATTTGGCTGCTTCAAAATTACCGCTAAATAATTGTGTTTTGATTGTCCTACAAAGTTAACATTGCCTGGACACACATAAATAATTTCCACCCGACATGGTGGTTATTAGTATATATCTAAGTAGGTACTGATTATTTATTTTGTACTCTTATATAGGATGAAATTGACATCATTAGCATTCTTTTTAGTGTTCGGTATTCCGTACCAAAATTGGCAAAACGGAACACTTATGGAATCAGCTCGGTGTCTGTCCGTCCGTCTGTCCCAGGCATTTATCTCAGATACCGTAAGACATAAGAAGCTGAAACTAGGCACAGATATATCAATTACTGGTCCGATATCATAAATTAAGTAAAAAAGCTTAATTTTTATATTTGGAGGCAATTTGGGCAATTTGGGTTGAAAATAATACTTGTGACAACAAGACTAAATCTAAATAATAAATTTGGCTGCTTCAAAATTACCGCTAAATAATTGTGTTTTGATTGTCCTACAAAGTTAACATTGCCTGGACACACATAAATAATTTCCACCCGACATGGTGGTTATTAGTATATATCTAAGTAGGTACTTATTATTTATTTTGTACTCTTATATAGGATGAAATTGACATCATTAGCATTCTTTTTAGTGTTCGGTATTCCGTACCAAAATTGGCAAAACGGAACACTTATGGAATCAGCTCGGTGTCTGTCCGTCCGTCTGTCCCAGGCATTTATCTCAGATACCGTAAGACATAAGAAGCTGAAACTAGGCACAGATATATCAATTACTGGTCCGATATCATAAATTAAGTAAAAAAGCTTAATTTTTATATTTGGAGGCAATTTGGGCAATTTGGGTTGAAAATAATACTTGTGACAACAAGACTAAATCTAAATAATAAATTTGGCTGCTTCAAAATTACCGCTAAATAATTGTGTTTTGATTGTCCTACAAAGTTAACATTGCCTGGACACACATAAATAATTTCCACCCGACATGGTGGTTATTAGTATATATCTAAGTAGGTACTTATTATTTATTTTGTACTCTTATATAGGATGAAATTGACATCATTAGCATTCTTTTTAGTGTTCGGTATTCCGTACCAAAATTGGCAAAACGGAACACTTATGGAATCAGCTCGGTGTCTGTCCGTCCGTCTGTCCCAGGCATTTATCTCAGATACCGTAAGACATAAGAAGCTGAAACTAGGCACAGATATATCAATTACTGGTCCGATATCATAAATTAAGTAAAAAAGCTTAATTTTTATATTTGGAGGCAATTTGGGGAGATAGAAAGGGTAATTTAAAAAAAAAAGTTGTTTCTACCGTATGGTGTGGGGTATCAATTGAAAATAAGAGTCGAAAAATATATTTTTAAAATTTTTTAATAGCTAACTTTTTTAAACAATTAAATCCGAAAAATTTCTGTCCCCACCTCTATTTTAAAAAAAAATAGCTGTATAAAATCTGAAAAATATCATGAACATCAGAAATAACGTGTAGACGGCGGGAAAATTATCAGGCCGATGATCTTCAGAACTGAAGTAAATTGACACTTACTTAGTATGTGGTCAAATAGTAACTTTACTATTTGACCACATACTAAGTAAGTGTCAATTTATAGTGGTTGTTATCAATGTCCCATGTTAAACAACTGGTAGTACGGAACACTAATTGCCCGAGTCCCGATTCGTACTTGGCCGGTTTTTCAACTAAGAGTCTACCCATCAAACTGAACAACTTTTATTATGGGAGCGATCGCTGATCGGAGCAAAAAAAACAGCTGTTCCATACTAAACTGCAATGCCTACTCGACTCAAATTTATGCAACAACTGATTTTCTTTTTGCTCCCATACTAAAGGAGTGCTCAATCCCGCACGACCAAAGCGACTGCGAAGCAGGAGCGTCTACCGCGCGGCGGTCGCTTGCCCATGTAATCTTATGGCGTCCCGCCATGTCGCCCAAACCGACACGACCACGACGCGGGAAGCGCGCGTCTAGTTGTCAGACGTGTACAATGTTACGCTCTCGTAACACGTTATACAAATTTTAAATTCAAGTACATTTTGGTTCTTGTTGGTAGTTTTCGGTTCTTTTTGATAGATTTGGATCGTTTTTGGTAGTTTTTCGTAGATTTTGTTAAAAACTTAAAACTACCAAAAACTAAAAAAACTTACAAAAACAAAAGAACTAACTAGGTAGGTTCAAAAAACTTCCAAAAAGTAATAAAAACTACCAAAGAGTACCAAAGTACTCTAGATATTTAATTTAGTTAGACTCTGATGTTAAAACGGAAATGATACCACAAGTCCACAACAATAGTTAAAGAAGTGTTGCTTCAATTCAATGACTATTCATCAACAAATGAAGTTCGCTTCCCGCGTCGCAGTCGCACCGGTTTGGAGACCGAGTTTCGGGTCGTAGACGCTCCCGCTTCGCTACCCACTACCCGCGTCGCAGTCGCCTGGGTATGAGCACTACTTTAAAGTTGTTCATGTTGATAGCTAGACTCTTAGGCTTCGTTCAGGGAGAAGCGGCGCGTAGTGCGGGCAATAAATCTAGATGACAATTTAACTCGTGTGATAACGCTTCTCTTTGAACGCTGCGCTCTATACATCACCGTATGTTTGTGTTGCCCTCTAAACGCACCGCGGCGCCTGACGCCCTGCGTCTCCTTGAACGAGGCCTTAGCTTACTAGCTGAAACTATAATATATACTATACAGCTGATTTATTTTTCGCGATTTCGATATTAGTCCCTTAGAGAAAGTTGTTCAGTTTGATGGTCTGATTATCTCCTTAACATAGTTTCAGCTAATTTTGTTAGACCTTATAATATTATGTGGTACTTATTATTAAATAAATTTTCAGGATGAAGAAGATGACTGCTCGGTATTTAAAAGATTGACCAGAAAATGTAATTGCCTAAATCATAAGCTATATAACGACTTTGTAATACAATTCAATGAGGACACGAAGTACGCCACAAGTACTCTCGGTGAATTAATCAAAAACATACGCATTGTCAAAAAATTTCTATACATGGGAGGAGGATACACTAAAAATGCGTTGTTATTTTTGAATGAAGTAAGTTTATCATGATGACAAGTTAGTAGAGAATGAGTAACAAAATTAATGAATTGAACGAAGTAATATTTTTGATCTAGTACTATAGTTTACTCGCTACTTCGTCCGCATAAATTATATATAATATAAACTGATCAACTTTCTCTATGGGACCAAAATCGAAATCGCGAAAAAAAATCTGTTGTCCCATACAGAGTTAAATTTGCAGTTTTGTATGGGACAGCAGATTTTTTTTTTCGCTATTTCGATGTTGGTCTCATAGAGAAATTTGTTCAATTTGATGGTCTGATACTCCCTTTGAAATAGTTTCAGCTAATTTTGTTAGGACCTTATATATCAGATTGTAAGTCTTAATCATAAGCTGTCAAACAAAAAAAGTTTCACCAAAATCGGTTCATTAGTTTTTGCGTGATGCTCGAACACACAAACAAACAAAAATTCTAAAAAAAGATCGATTTGGACTCAGGGATACCTAAAAACCATATCTTAATCTTTTTCTTGTAATAGAAGTGTGTCTGTAAATATATTCAATTTACAGACACACTTCTATTACAGTTTAATAATAGTTTAGATTAGATAACTTATAGCAAATGTAAAACACTTACATTCTGTGTACTAAGTATCGGGAATTTGTCAATAAAACAAAAAATACAAATTATTCATCTAAATTTATTTTATCGCCTTCAAAGTAGGCCCCATCGCTTGCAATACAACATCTCCACCGCTTCACCCAGTCTTCCATACATTTTTCATAGACTATTTGCGGTATGGCCTTTAGCTCATTCAGCGAATTTTCTTAACTTAACTTAACTTTTGTTGAATTTTTCGCTAAAAACTCTTTCACTATAATGGCTGTGTGTGATGGTGCATTATCATGGTGCAGCATCCATGAGTTGTGTTGCCACAAATCTGGACGTTTTCGGCGGATACTCTCACGCAAACGCTTCATGACGCCTAAATAATATTCTTTATTCACTGTTTCTCCCTCTGGAAGGAATGTCAACATCACCTTGATTTTGGAGCGACTTTGCCGCGGTTTTTTGGGTTTCGGCTCGTTTTCGAGACGCCATTCTGAAGACTGTTGGCTTGTTTGCATGTCGTACTCATAAACCCATGTCTCGTCGCCAGTTATTATACGTTTCATAAAGGTCGGATCCGTAGAAGCTCGGGAAACCATGTCTTCAGCGACATGCTTTCGCTGCGCTTTTTGAACAAAATTGAGCTCTTTTGGAACTAGTCGAGCGGCGACGCGTTTCATGCCTAAAATGTCAATGAGAATGTTGTGGACGGACTTAAAAGATATGTTCACCTCACTAGCCAACTCTCTCAGACTCATACGTCGATTTTCGAGCACTAGCTTCTTGATTCTGTCGATGTTTTCTTTGGTCGTAGCGGTTGAAGGTCTACCAGAACGAGGCAAGTCTACTACCACTTCTCGGCCTTCTTTAAAAGCCTTATACCATTCATAAGCCCTTGTTTTCGATATACACGATTCGCCGTAGGTATTTCGCAACATTTTTAGTGATTCACCACATGAAATATCATTTGAAACACAAAATTTAAGGCACACTCTTTGTTCAACAATATTTTCCATTGTAAAAATCGCCGAGGACTCAAAACTATGACCAACAAAAAGTGTAGTTTAAAACAAATTAAATGACAGATCCCGCTCAAATTTTGCGCGCTAAATCAGTACAGTGCTACCAACATGCAGTAAAAAAATTAGAACGACCTCTTTTACGCGGGTCTTTTTATTGATCTAAGATTGATTTTTTATATATGATTTTTAAGATTTTTTGTTTTTAGGTTTTATGTGCTGTTTTTTTAATTAGTTTTAAGATATCGCCGTGCCCTTTCAGGGTTTATGTGTGTGCTGTACCATATTTATAAGATCTTTTGTAACCACATAACGCAATAAATGATATGATATGAATGATATGATATGAGCTTAAGAATAAATTAGTTATTCTATTGTAAGAGTTTGTGCGTATAAAGTCAGATACACCAGATACCACCAGATGCACCAGAGCGTGGGACACGCTTACAGAAAATGCCAAGCCATTCTTGCTCTGAAAACACTGATGTTAATTTGTGGAGGTTCAAAAAGAGATCATAATAGTACTACACTACAGAAGCGAAACTATGGTTAAACCAACATGAGATTCCTAGGCGTATCTTGACATTTTGTAGGCGAATCTTGATATTTAACGGGGGAGTTTCGTTTCTATTGTGTAGGAACATGTAAGCTACATGTAGGTACTATTGTTATTTATTCATATGGTTCAAGTTTTTAAATGCCAGCTGTCCAATTGCCCAGTATCACCACAGCAGCTGCAGCAGTATTTAATTATAAATTTTTCCCAATATTCTCTGTTAATTAGTCAGATTAAATAACTTTCTCTACAGGGCCTGTCAGAAAAAAGTACACACGCCGAGAAGGTGGATATAATTCAAGCATGTTCGTATGCAGACGTCTGCAACGTTTTCGACAATAATTCGATTGTCATAGTTTGCTTATTGTGGCCTTTCCAATGCGATGGTTACGGAAATTCTACGACGCAAGTAAGATTGCATTGAGGTTTATTATAATTATGGTAACATCTAAAATCAAATAGGTAAGGTACAACGGTCATTTAACGCCCACTTAACTTTAAATCAATTTATTCGTTTAATGGCTATTAGCATTAAATAAAAAAACGTATGAGGGAAGATGTAAATTTAGTTAGATATTGATAAATACTAATTTTGAAGTGTTGTGACTTATAATGTATAAGTTAGTGATACATTTAAAACCCTTTTTTGGGGCGTTATTAAAAATACTGTGTTAATTATCGCCCGTTAAATTAATTTGGCGCTGAATGCGAATATAGACTCCATAGAATTGAAAATTATATTAAAACGTAAAAGTCACATATATTTTACTTATTACAATTTACAACACAAAAATAACGCACTAAATCAACATTTAACAGAAAAATATCAAACTTTGTTACAATACGTATTAAAGCTTATAACTTTTGTTTAATCATCCTTATCAATAATATTTATTTTTTATTATGATATTATGATAATACATATATATATAAGCTAATTTTGATCCAATGTATCTTAGATTTTTTTACAATACATTGGGCACTATTAAATGAGAATCGGTAATAGCGCCCTGATACTGAACGCGCTTAACATTTTCATGCAATTCTTATGTAATAAAATCTGACAAAAGTAAACCTATATCACAGGAACATTAAAAATATAGCATGTACTTAGATTATAATGTCAACAATCCGTTGTTTGATTATTTTCTAAAATACAAGATTGTATGCGTGTTGTAATAGCGCCGAAAAAGACTAATAACGCCCAACCGTAATTAGACCGGGCGTTATTAACCTAAATGGGCGTTATTATATAATTCTCAAGTTTCGATACAAAATTACAGAAATTAACAAGAAATAATGATATAACACGGAAGATACTTACCAAATGAAATATAATAATAAAAAAATTTAAGTAAAATACAGCAAAATAAAGTAAAAACTTACTATGTCATCGGAGCAATTTTTATAATAGCAGCGGGTCTGTCACTGAAGTTTTACTGTCGACATTTCGCATTGGGAGCAGTAGCATGCTAGATGTGTTCATATTGGTTTATTCTATGTGTGTGTAAATCTCGCCATTTATAGTATGTTTTTCGACGTGTGGGCGTATTTGACATACATACATACCATAAGTTAGATGTTATTGTTTACGATACGACACGCAGCCCCGGATCTACGATTTTTGCGAGGCGGGGCAAAAATATGTCATTGGAGCCCGGAGGGAGGGAGCCTCCAAGGGTAGGAATAGCAATAATTTCAAGCCTCTAAATGAGACGTCGTAATAACGATAAGCATCATTCGATTAATTGATAGTTGGTACATTTTCACAAGGAATGGCACAATCGAAATATTTAATTAATTTGGTTTTATTCCAGGCACTAGCAGCAGGCATTTTACATAAACTTTCAACGATAGAAGAAGGGCGACGATACCTAAATTTCAGTTCGAAAATCTGTAACGATATAAAAAAACTTTTAAGATCAAAATCTTCCGTATTAAAGTTAGACACTCTAGAAGCTTTGAACTCAACAATTAGCTTACTGAATCCGCCGATGACTCAAAACATAAACATTAGCTACTACTGCAAGGCTGAAGAAGGTAATGGAAAGATGATTATGACCAGATCCCGAAGTAACAGTTCTTGTCGAATATGTGAAACTCAAAAACGACCTAAGATATCACCGGTTTATACAGACTAAAGATCTGGCGTAACTGGCCTGTTGATTTGGATTTATGTAGGTACACAATTTTAGTAGATTGTAATTATAGCACCTATATTTGAAACATCGTTTTAGGCATGGGAAGTAGAACGCTGATTGCACTTACTCGATATAGTATGTACATGACATTCGAAGAAATTTATGCTCATTTAGATCTGTTACTTCACATAAGTAAACATGAATCTGGAAGAAAAGAAATAACACAGTATTTACCAAACATGTCCTGTTTGTTCAAAACCCTGCTTGTATACTATGACGATAGTGATATGAACTTGATAATAACTAATATTTTAAATAACATTGTGGCAAAAACAGCCGAAATTGATGACAGAAATGATATGTTAAAAACTGTGGCTGTTGCGGAAGTAACCACGGAGGTGAATTATTTTTGAACCATAATTTAATTGCATTTAATTACTCTCACAAATAATATTGCATTAATTTTTCAGCCCATACATGTTAAACATGTGTTTAACCAAGTACCAACACCCAAGAAAAAATTTAAAAAAAAGAGTTTCAAGTCTAAACAGAGATTGGCATCAAACAATAACAATAGATCAAAACGGAAAGGTATATATTCATCTTTATAAATATATAATTATAAGAGTTTTTACCCGCGACAAAAAAATGTTTCATCAACATCGGTTCAGTAGTTTTTGCATTATGCTCGAAGAAACTAACAGAAAAAAATTAAAAAATTTGTGATTGTCAGGGAAACCTGAAAACCATATCATAATCTTTTTCTTGTAAATATCTTCAATGTACAGACACACTTCTTTTACAGTTCTGCGACTTCGTCCGCACAAATTATATACCAGATTTTAAGTCAGATCATAAGCTAAACTAAAAAGTTTCATCAAAATCGGTTCAGTAATTTTTGCGTGATGCTCGATCAAACAAACAAACACACAAACAAACAGACAGACAAAAAATCCAAAAATTGCTGATATGGAATCTGGGACACATAAAAACCATATCGTAATTTTTTATTTTTAATATCTTCAATGTACAGACACACTTCTGTTACAGTTTTATAATAGTATAGATTAGACTAGAATAGATTTGTCTAATGACTGCATTGAAAATAGATTCGTTACGTTCGAAAAACAGATAGAACATAGGTGTTGGTACCTTTTTTTAATTTTTAGTTTTAAAATATTTGTTAACCCTTTTTTTTAGTTGATGACTCCAGTCCAGTCTTGTAAACAGGTCAAAAAGAAACATTAAATACGAAAATGATAGATTTGTTGCTTCTAATAATAATAATCACAAAACCTGACCACATTCCTTTATTGTTTTGACAAATTGGCTAAGCACGTATCCAAGGGGTGGATAGACCCCCCCCCCCCCCATCCTAAAAGTTGTATAGAAAAGTAATTAGTAATTACAGCAATTTCTATTTCTCTTCTATTGTTTTTCAATGATTATCCGTATAGTTAGCAGCCTCACCAGCTCATTCGAAGGTTTTGACTTGAGATTTAATGCCTAATTAGTACAATTTAGTGCTAAAAGCACAGATTTGGTGCTCTTGTATTTTAAAAGACATTTGGGTAACTCACTCAGGCTGCTAGGAAGACGTCAAGGTAGAAGTCGCACTGAGAAATACGGTTTAGTATATCAATGTGTTTTATATGTCAAGATTTAATACCAGTGCATTGTTGAGGCTGCAATCTAGACGTTTATCCCAACGATGATTCCAATGGAACGGGTGCACATTGAAACAGATAAATACAGAGGTACAGATTTATAGTGCTCGATTTGGTGCCTCTTATGATATTTATGAAAGTAGAATTTTCGTTTCTACTTCCCAAAACCCTTTCGGTTCAATTCGGTCCAACTTCCCTTTCGGTTCAATCATGCACAAAAATTTTCATTTATCGAAACTACCGCCATATGCTGGCGCACGCGATCGCACAAGTAGTTCATAGTGATACCACGTGATACGGAGAGATGGCGCGATTTTGTTTGTGATTTACAATGATGCGAAAATGTGTCTTTTTACATAGAATCAAGAACTGTAACTGCTTGATTCAAATTAGTGCAGCAGCGGGAATACAACAAGTTTATGAAGCTATAGGAAAAAATGAGCATTAAATCTTAAATAACGATTAATAGGTATGTAGAAGTTTACGTAATATGTGTGAGAAGTAGGAAAGAAAATTCTACTTTAAATAAATATCATAAGGGGCACCAAATCGGGCACTAAATCTTTAAGTATTTGTCTGTTTCAAATTTGCAATCGTTTTATTGGAATCATCATAGGAATAAACATCTAGTATGCAGCCTCAACAATGCACTGGCATGTCTCGGCTTGTATTGAAGCAATATTAATGAAATTTTGGATATAGGAAAAAATTTGCATTAAATCTTGACATATAAATCACATTGAAATAAATAGTATTTCTTAGTGTGACTGCTACCTTGACGTCTATCTAGCAGCCTCAGTGAGTTACCCAAATATCTTTTAAAATACAGGGGCACCAAGTCTGTGCTTTGAGCACTAAATCATGGCTTACTCAATACCTTTGAACGAGCTGGTGAGGCTGCTGACAATACGGACACGAATTTCGATAATTAAATTTCATAGGTATGTTTGTTCCTTGATTCTGCACAAATGGTTTTCTGGTTTTGTATTAATTTGTAAACATATTAAATATATTGTGTTTTTTCCTATAACCATAACCCTTGGAATAAATAATAAAATCATTATAATCTCTATAAAATATGTTTTATTAAAACTAATGTTGTTACAAGGTTGTTACCCAAACCACAAAAAAAACCTACATATAGTATCAAATCTTATGTCATAAAATAAAACAATTATAAATAAATAACTATGAAATCTAGTCTATACAGTTAAGTAGATAAACAATAATTCAAGATATCCTTCAAAATGTTCCCATTTACCCAGATTCCCATTTTGATGAAAAATAGCTATAAAATAAATGCATGACAATGAAATGCTAGTGGCTGTTATTAATACATCTAAATATATAGTTATTATCATCTAACTACAAATGTACTGTAGGCATGAGGCGGCAATCTTCATTTTAAACAGTTGAAGAATGTGCTGTTTTTGATAAGATATTTTCAGTTTTCTAGTTCACTAATATTATTTTTTATGAGCACGGGTGTGAATTAATGTTTGTCTACTACTCAAATCTTTCATTTGAATTAAAGAGACAAATTTCCACATTCATAACTCATTTTGGTCGCCATTGATATTTCTATGATTCTAACATAACTATGGAATATTTAGGGTTTGTTAGAGAATGGAAGGAATGTAAATCATTGCTTGAAAATGATAGAAACTTTATACTTTGGAATAGTGCAGACTGCAAAGGCTTACAAATATCAAATGAGATCGACGTTTTTTAAACAGCACATTAATCAAAACTTCTATCGTATTGATTATTTATATGATCATATGTTCTCCTGTTTTGATCATAGTAAGTAATAGTGCGTCTGTCCTGTGGTGGTACAGAATTTCTGGGCTTGAAAAACATTGCCAGTAATATGTAAAAGCCACCAACAATTTTACTCAAGAAATCCAAAAAACCCAAAAACATTGGTGTTGAATTTTTAATGAAAATAGAAATTTCTCTTATAAGTGCAAGAATAAAATTTCCTAAGAAATTTATGAACGCTGTGCTGCCAGTAAAGACAGCAATCACAAAAGCACACAAAAATGTGATGAATTCTTTAACATTTCTAATAGATAGGGCGCTTTTTAATGTATCTACAAATTCTTTATATGTGTCACTCAGTTGCACTGCACTGCAGTCTGATGGGGTGGCACATACATTTTTCACTCTCTTCCCAGTTCCAGTCAATATTGGTTCAATCTCCAAATAAGAATCCGATATGTGCCTTAAACATTTCACTGTTACGATTATTTCTGCATCTTTGAATTTTATGCTCTTTATTTGAAACCAGAACGGACCAAAGGGTTCGTTTTCAATTTCTGTCCACAAGCATACACTGGAAGGATATCCTAAAAGTTCACCATCTGTGATGCCGATCCAGGTAATGTTCGGACACACGGAACGCAGCTTATTCTGTGCATCTATAAGATCTCTTTTCATTTCCACCTCGGCGGCACTTAATACAACTATATCTCGATATCCGACGCGCTGGTCGGCGAGTCTCCTCTCCAAATAGCGGCCCAAGAAAATGCGTGATCTCAGCAAATCTTTAACATAGTTTTTTACCTTGATTGAATCTATATCATCGTAGTTGTCGACCCGGGATGATCCTACTGATGCATTGTACGATAAGCTTGTATTCCCGGCACTCATTTTGAGAAATAAAGTGTTATAAAAGGCACTAAAATGAATAGTAAACACATCGAAGAACAAGAAAAACAGCATAGATTTCGATTTTTCTGTCATTCATTGACATGACAATGACATTGTATTTTTTTTTTTGGTAGATTCTTCCAAGAGTAAATGGAAAAGCGAAGGGAACATAGCCCATGCTGCCTAGTCAGTCGTAGAAATGACATTGTCGATGTCATTTTGTTGTCATTGTGACATGATTTTTTTTTTAATTCTTCTAGACTACGATCTTGAGACCTACGTTTTTGCTACCAAAATCTATCAAAAGAACCAAAAATCTACTAAAAAAAGGAAAATATCAAAAATCTAGGAAAAACTATAAAAAAAAAATTCTTCGTCTATGACAAAAACGACCCAAATTTACCAAAAATAACCGCACACGCGTCTGACCACTCGACTTAGACCACAGACTTAATAGAGAGTACTACGTAATTAGACGCGCGCTCCGCTGACGCTGCTGCGCTGTCGTCTCTCGTCGTAGTCGCACCATAGTACTTACTATCTCTATGGGTCGCACAGGTTGGCGAGGCGCCATAACATGCTGCGTTTTTGGCGGGAATTTGTCAGCTACGTTTGGTGTCCACATATTTTATCGAATTTTTATTATTTATAATGATAATGAGTTTTGGTTCGTAAAAATTGTGTTGTTTTGAGTAACAAAGTGTAGTGAAAGCGGAAAATTTACAGTGATAGTGTATGGATGGTATGGATATACTTATACAGGGTGGTCGAGTTAAGATGGTCCAACGGAAAATCTGGGGACAGAGAGGACATCATTTTCGACCTTTTTTGTTCCATACAGGTGATCAAAAAATTTACGGTTTCAAATTTATTCAAGGTTTTGTGATTTTTCACCGATCTTCTACCTTGTCCCACTAAACTGGTTACTGTGTTCAAACTAGTTACTATTTTGAGCTGATATTTGGCATGATGATACTTCAGTAATCTATCTATCGAACGACATAAAGTTTATTACTGCACTATCAAAAAATAACAAAAACAAAGTTTATTAAAAAAAATATTTTCTATTTTTTGAGAAAAAATCAAACTTTTGAAGTCGTATTGAGAAGAAAAAAGCAATTTGAAAAAAAAAATTCAAGTTGCTGGCGAGATCTTCCTAGTTTAAACCCCACAGATTTTTTTTTGTATGGATGGCAAGACAAAGCATAAGCCCGAGAATGCCGCCATGATGAAGAATTGGGTCACAAAATAACACAAACAATAAATAACATAAAGGAAAAATACCAATCTCTCCTCCGTTTAAAAGAAATGTTTGTTAGAAGGTGCTATTTTTTTCGGTGTAAGGGAGAAATTTTGATAATTTCTGTAAATTATTGTTTGTTATAAACTTTTTTATTTTATGGTTTCATTTTGTTCACATTACACAACAATCTTTAAACAATTTCTGAAACATTATTTTTTTTAATTATTTCATATTTTTATGAACTATGTCGATTTTAAAAATATTCTAACAGTGGGGCGATTTTCATTTTCCTTCCATAGAATAACCATAAACCGGGGTAGTTTTTAAGATACTGGGCACATCACGTGTAGTAATTTTTTTTCTTCAAAAGTTTGATTTTTTCTCAAAAAATAGAAAATATTTTTTTTAATAAATTTTATTTTTGTTATTTTTTGATAGTGCAGTAATAAACTTTATGTCGTTCAATAGATACATTACTGAAGTATGTTCATGCCAAATTTCAGCTCAAAATAGTTACTAGTTTGAACACAGTAACCAGTTTAGTGGGACAAGGTAGCAGATCGGTGAAAAATCATAAAAACTTGAATAACTTTGAAACCGTAAATTTTTGGATCACCTGTATAGAAACAAAAAGGTCGAAAATGATGTCTTCTACCCCAGATTTTCCGTTGGACTATCTTAACTCGACCACCCTGTTTATCTTACATTACTCTTTGGTGTATGGGTCGTAAACAGAAAAAGTGTTCCGTCATTTGTATCGCGGCAAAGCGCTCGGTTCACTATGATATAAGCTTTGAATCACATAATCTCCAAATGGTTTTCTAATTTTGGTACCTTTCTTAAAATGAAATGTTGTAAATGAAAGAACTTTATTGAAGACATCTGTAGGTGGCAAATGCATAACCATGCGAGGCCAAAAAAAAGAATTAATTTGTTCGTGAAATCGTTACTGCGCATGGGTATGCTCTGGGGTCAAAGAGTTAATATAAGTATATAAGAAGCATAGACGAAGAATGTTTCGCTTACGCCATTAGAAGCCTTTTAGAAGCATACCCCTCACCTCCGGATATTTGCCGGGCACTGTACGGCCGGTGCACGTCTTTGGATGGGTGACCGTTTTTGGATGGTCATTTGATATTTTCAATTAACTCTTTGTTTAGGTAGCTATTATCTCGAGCTAGATCAATCCCATATGGGATCTATGATCTCGAGTGCATCAGCCTCAGCCCCCGTAGCATGGTGCGCGCCATAGCGCTATATCACGCCTTTTATCACGTCCGTTTACGCCCAAATAGAAAGAGAGTGAACATGACATATTCTACTGCTGAGTTCAACGTATGACTTTCAAAAATCGCACTCCAGATCGTCAAAATGAATAACTTTTTCTATGGGAGAAAAACTGAAATCGATAAAAAAAAATGCTATTCCATACATATAGGTAGGTAATTAGGTATACTAATGTTTCAAGAGATAGACGTACTTTTTGTTACCATCAGCTGCAAGGCTGATTCAGTATTCATATGGTGAAGAGTATCTCTGTGATGGGGATGGACCAGGTCTGCCTGCATAACTCCAGTCGGTTTAGGAGTTACAACCGTTTAAAGGTCAGTAAAAAATTAACGAACTGCTGCAAGGCTGATCATATGATATTATTGTACTTAATATGCAATAAAGCTTTTGGAATTTCCATACTTAATGCCGATCGAACATTTTGTATGAAAAGTCAATTTTTTCGCGAATTTCTCTTAGGTATGTTCCTTGGGAAAGTTGTTCAGTAATGTAACTGTCTACCCTTAACACCCTGTATAGTATGTATAGGTGCAGGATTGTAGGAATAAATAAAACAATTAAGTAAATTTATAAAATTTGTACAATTTACTCGATACGGACAATAAGTACTTTGAAAAGGAATAATGTACCACGTAGGTAGTAAAATACTTTCTGAGTATTTACAAAATAACTCCTAGCTATGGGTGCTATTCAGATATTATTTTATTTATTACAAGCCATTCAAGAATTAAACATTATCTAGCCAGTTTACAAAGAGTGTTGTAGCTATTCCATGAAAGTTCTACACTAAATAATTAATACCATAGACAAAAATATCTGGGATAACAAATAACGATTGAAAGATTGCGTGTGCGAGAAGGATTCGAACCCCCAACCTGCCTACGGGAAATGCCTTAGTCACAGTTAAGCGAAAAATTTTTAATCTAAGGGCACAATATAAGAAGCAAACTTTCGCTAATCGACCAACTTTGCAATCTCTGTTGCGATTTCGAGTCTCACCGTCGTTACTAAATTGTTAAATTTTTGGTCCTCTTCCTTTATCCTCCACGCTCTCCCTGCCAGAGGGGGGGGGGGGGGGGGGGTTTAGGTTTAGCGAACATGCATGTTCATGCTTTTTGCTGTGTGCATCTCTTATTTAGTGAATAGTCGCACAAAGAGCTATGGAGCGTACCATGCTGGGCATATCGCTTTGGGACCCAACGTAGAAATCCGTCGAAGTACTATGGTCGACGACGTTGGAGACCGGATTACAAAGTTGAAGTGAAGGTGGGCGGGACATTTGGCTAGAAGGGAAGACGGCCGGTGGACCAAGGCAATATCGGAATGGTGGCCAAGAGAAGGAAGAAGGTCCGTGGGTAGACCACTGATGCGTTGTCAGACGACATTGTAAGGGTTGCGGGGTCGGACATGGATCATATTGGCACAGGACCGTGAGGAGTGGCGCAATAAAACGGCCCAGCAGTGTGATGATGTGGGCTGATTTGATTGATTGACAAAACACGATCCGACCTTTTATTAGTTCTCCCTCTACGGGTCTCACTGTATGTAGTACTAGACAGTAGACACTATTTCTTATACTGTGCCCAAACTGCTCCCACGGCTAGATGGCTGTTAGAGTCTATACATTCTTTTTACGTCATAATCAGTATATTTATTTCATTAAAACTTAACCATAATACTTAACTTGATGTAATGTCATAAAAAAAATAACTTTCATTACATTAAGTGAAACTTTATATAAGACTAAATTAAATGCTGGATTTGCCAGCTAAGCAGCGCTTAAACCTCTGCGATGCGCGAAGCGGGAGCGTCTACGACGCGAAACTCAGCCTCCATTCCTGCGCGATTGCGACGCGGGACGCGAACTTCATTTGTTGATGAATAGTCATTGAAGCAACACTCAATTATTTTTGTGGTTGTCATTTTCGTTTTAACATTGTAGTCTTACTAAATTGAACATCACTCTTTGATAGTTTTTATTAAAAAAAATGAAAACATTCAAAATCTAGGAAAAACTACCAAAAAAACCATAATGTACTGAAATTTAAAATTTTTATTTTATTTTGTATAGTCTCGTAACATTATACACACGTCAGACCACTAGACGCGTCGTGGTCGCGCAGGTTTGAGCGGCGTCTTAAGATAGCATGGGTAGCGACCGCCGCGCGGTAGACGCTGCCGCTTCGCAGTCGCTTTAGTCGTACAGGTTTGAGCGATGCTATCATGTTAACAGATCATACCGTCATATTCAATCGACAGACACATTTTATTCAATTAGGTACCTATTCTTATCATCATCATCAGCCTATATGCGTCCCAATACAGAGCACAGGCCCTCAGGGAGGCTGTTTGGGCATCAGTCCACCACGCGTTCTTATTCTTATACATTAACGTATTTTTCGTGATGGTGTTCATGAGATATTTACCAAAATAGTTTATGGTATAAAATCTCTACCCTCTTAAAATTCGATGCCCTAACAAATATTTCGGGCCATTATACAGCATTTTAGGGTAAACAGTTGCATTATAAGGAGTGATTGTACCCATTATACTTAACATCTTTCCTTTAGAAACCTATAGAAAATATGCACAAAAAAAATTGGGACTTTCTATATTAAATACAATCAGCTGATCGAACATTCGTATGAACCCTTTCCCTTTGTTCCTTTGGGGATGATATTCAGTATCGTGAGTATAATCCAATCAAGTAATGCAACTGCTTACCTTAACATACTGTATACCTTAATTAATTGATAAGATACAAAACGCTTTGTCAAATTTGTAATTTGTTAATTGTTAGCGGTATATTTTCTGTGTATGGTTAATTATCAGGCTTACTGCAGGGCAGAGACTTCCTCTCTCGAATAATGGTGAGAGGGAGTGGGCAATACTCCACCACACGGACTCGGTACGTATTGGAGGATGTTCATTAAATCATTACAATGGCGAGAAAAATATCAATTTTCGCTACAGAAATTTATAAAAGTTGCAGTATCGATTAAATCAATGGACAAAGAGAATAAATCTATTTGGAGAAAATCTACGAAGATAGAATACTATAACAAGAATTGATGAAAAGACAATATTATTATTATACTTATTTTAATAAGACGGAGTAAAAACCTGCAATAAATATCATAAAGATAAGTGCTAAACGTTTCATGTCATAATGTAAACTGAAACAAGTTCACAGTGCCTAGCGTAGTATAATAGAAATCACAATTTCTCTAACTAGCAGAGTACAAAAAGTGTACCTTTACGTTCTAAGTAAATTCTAAGAGTTAAATACCACAGTAGAATCCATTATTTCTGCAATATACCTACACATTCACAACCTCATTATTATATTACATAATTTGCCAATTTTTCGTTGTTAAATAATATAGTTAAGGGTCACGACATATTGATCGAACGCGATCGACGGTTTGTCCATGCATAAAGCACGATTAATATGGGCAGCCGTTCGCCGCGTCGCGACGCGGATGCGACGAAAGGATGCGGCGACCACGTTCGTACGGCTTTTCATACGAAATTGCTTTTTGTATGGATAAACCGCCGATCTCCGTCGATTAATCTGTCGTAACCCTAATGAGTCAGTATTTGTTGCAGAAATTTTTTACAGTTTGGCGTTATAAGCCTTTCGCCATCTAAATAAATAAAGGAAAATACAGGGTGTAAAATTAAATGGGACACTTACTTAAAGGGGTGCTTCAGACTTTCAGACTTCTGACAACTTTTACTTTGGGACCAACACTGAAATCGCGAAAAAAAATCCGCTTTTCCATACAAAACTGCAAATATAACTCGAGTAATAACGGCTATAACACGACTGAAGCGATTTTTTTCGCGATTTCGATATTGGTCCCATAGAGAAAGTTGTTCAGTTTGATGGTCTGAAGCACCCCTTTAAGTAAGTGTCCCATTTAATTTTACACCCTGTATAATTATACAGGGTGGCAAATAAAAAGTGGTTAATTAACCACTTTTTATTTGCCATATTAAATCTTGTGTATGCATTTTACCAGCGTCGTTTAAAATAAAAAAACAAATTTAATGCTATGTAAATGATATCAAATTGTTTCATTCGAGTCGCAAAACACCCTCTATCTGTACTTTTTAGGCCATTATCAATAATCTTAATTATGACGCAATATTACAATCTTATGACATCTACTAAAACTTAAAAAAGTTGCTGATTCATAGAGTAAAACCATTTCTATCATTACTTAATATATGACATAATGTAAAAGAGAAAATTTACTCAGGAATCTCAGGATACTAATAATAATTCAGTAAATCAGATACCATTTTAACACAACAATGTTTTAAACAGTTCCATCAACGTTATGCAGAAATAACGAAGCAGAATAAACAGTAATACTAAAAACAATCAGACATTCGTAATATGCATTGAAATTGCATAATATTTAGAAATAAAAATACCAATAAGTCTCATGCCATTTGGTTCACATTCAGTTCTTCGGCGACAGTCATATTAGATTAGCGTGAATTATAGAAAACGCAAGTTTTCTCAATCGCCTAAGACCTTATAAGACTATAATGCAAGGCGTTCATTCTTGCTCAGTATATCATACTCGTAGTCATAATTACACAGCCCTCGTTAGCAAGCGATCTACCTCAACAATTCGTCTCAAAAACGGTATTAAAACCGATAAAGCAGTTTACTCAATATTTAATTTTAAACACTAGTTATTTAACAATAAGAAAACCGTGCACGCTCGCTAGGAACTTGTCGAAATTATCTTGGAATTTGAGCTTGTGCGGTCTAGTGCCGTCGAATATAACGCCGTTGGTTAAAACGCCGAATGCTTCTTCGAGTCGGGGTACATTAGCCGGGTCGTTGACGGCGAAGGCTTCGATCAACTGCCTGGCCAGACCTTCTAATAAAGCTGGCTTTACACAAGTTAATGCGTAGATGGCGGCACCAGCGGCTGGTATGGAGTCAGGGGGGATTTCCATCTTGATGATCAACATTAGTAGTAGTTCTGCTAGTGATAGTAGTGACATGGAGTATGGGTTGTCTTCGCCCTGGCTTCGTACCTTATTGGAAAGGCCTACGATGGTGTCGCAGCAGAGGGTAGAGACGTCGCAAGATACGGCTGTGAGGCCGACGCGGAGCGCGTTGATGACCATGTTGAAATCGTCTATGGGTAGATTTGTGATCTGAAAGTAGATTAATACTTTAGTTTTTAAGTCATTAATGTATCTACTTACAACGCTATGGACATTTTTCTGAAATAAATAGATTTTATTTTATTTTATTTTTTAATTTAATACTTGTTTTCCGTTAGGCAAGGAGAGTAAACGGTGTGTTAGCTATTTTCCGCAAAGGATCATCGTAGTTAAAGAGAACTATTCGAGCATTTTCACAACTATATTTACCCGCGAATTGCCACAAATCCAGACACAATAGAAAATCAAATTGTTCGTCATGTATTATCTGAAGATTTAAAGCACACAGGTGTGTCCATACAAACAAGCACACTTGTCTGTCATCTCGGTACATATTTGAAGTATACCTGTCATTGGTTTTGACTTATTTTTCTGATTTGAAATGTTCGCGTAAGGTTGATTCCTTAATTTTACTTTGATCTAAGGATTTAGCACACAGCGATATATTCTCGCTCACACTATATTAACTCTATTTGAATTGAATAAGGACGAAATTTAATTATCAGTGACAAAATGTTAGAGCAGTTTTCCATATAAAATGTAATGATCCTTAGCGTACGCAGATACTGCAGCGGCTCCTTTGTGCGTGCAGACCCTTTAGTGTGCGGAGCCTTTATCGTGAATAGCCTTAACCGTGCAAAGTGTTGAGCGTGTAGATCCTTTAGCATGCAAAGATTTTGGCGTGCAGAGCCTTAACGTGGTTTCAGTCCATACAAAAGTTTGACGCACAATACGCGTAGACGGAATTAAAAAAAGTAATATTTTATATATGGAAAAATAGTTTAGAAAATCTAGTTACCGCGTAACAAATAACATTTGCATTTTTTAATATAATTACGAAGATATAAAGTTTATAAAATTTTGTATGAAAAATGTCAAAGCTTTATATCTTCATAATTGTTTTATAAATTGCAAATGTTATTTATGACGCGGCATCTAGATTTTCAAAACTATTTTTCCATTTATACAAAGTTACTTATATTAATACCGTCTACGCGTATTGTGCGTCAAAGTTTTGTATAAAATTGACCCCTCTGCAACCACCTCAAGCGTATACACAGCCGTTAGCGTGCAGAGCTTTTAGCGTGCAGAGCCTTTAGCGTGCAGAACCTTTATCATGCAGAGCTGTTAGAGTGCAGACTCAAGCTTAGCCTTTAGCGTGTAACTATGGCGCCACTCAAGGTCACTGGCATCTCTCAATCATCACCATCTCAAATCTTGGAAGACTTCTAAGATTTTCGCGATCTGCACGCTTACAACAGTGCTAGTCTTTTAAAGCGACCAATCTTGTGTCTTTTGGCTATTGCTATACATTTACGTTGCATAATAGGGAGCAATGGAACATAAAAATCGGGTTGGCTGTATCAGGGACGCAGTCGCAGTGGAGTACGTGAAACGTCTTGTACCGAGTAATGGCTTCTATCCTCTTACTAATGGTAATAAAATAATGCCTTAGGTTCTATACTTCCAAAATAATAAGCGATCTTGTAATAACATAGGTATTTCGTTACATTTTATGGTTTTTGCAAGTGATCCAATACTGACCAAAATGCAGAGTTCGAAATTATCAAGATAATTATTTTCTTTGATAATTATCATGATAATAATCGGATAGGTAATCAAGCTGGTTTTTAGTTTTGAGTGGTATTTTTAACTAAAAGTTCTAAAATTGCTGTATTTGCTTTAATGCACTCGTATACAGATCAAACTACACCTAGTCTACTGCATTTTCGTTTTGTATCACAATGAATAACAAATACATACATACATAAATAAACTCACGCCTTTTTCCCAGAGGGGTAGGCAGAAACTATGGATCTCTTCTTTGGGCGGTTCTGCCACACCCCTCTTGCTTTCTCTAGGTCCATACATCTTGTCATTAAATAACATAGAAAAACAATAGAAAACACGGAGAAGACGTCGTATCGTGATCGGATACACATGGCCTGATATTGCTAGCGCAAGCTTTTTGTTTTTCCAATAAATTTTATAATTATCAAGATGAAATAATCATCATGATGATGTAATTTCAATTAATAAAAAAATACCTGTCTGATTCAAGATGAATGATCAATGATAAATTATCCTTACGAACCCTGCCGAAATGAAAAAGGTTTCAGGTCAGAACGGAGGTACCTGGTATACCTGATCACAGCCGGCAGCGTCCAGGTCGCGTATCATCCTGTAGGTGTGTAGCGCGAGGGTGGGCAGGGACAGCAGTCAGAACGGAGGGGTATACCTGATCACAGCCGGCAGCGTCCAGGTCTCGTATCATCCTGTAGGTGTGTAGCGCGAGGGTGGGCAGGGACAGCAGCGGCGGGGTGACGAGGGGCAGCAGGAGGCGAAGGCCCCGCGCGCACGTGCCGCCCACGTTCCTGTCGGAGCCGCAGCGCGCCACGCTGCAGATCAGCTCCATCAGCGCGCATATGTCCTGCGTAACATGCAGTTTTTAATTAAGGGGCCATACGTCCCGGAATTACCTGGGAAGGGGTCTCTTATCTTTCGTTTTTCTAAAAGATTTTTAAAAATTACCAAAACGAAAACAATAGTATTCTTGTAAAGTTTATCTAATGAAATCATAAATTGAATACACGATTGGTATTACTTTACAAAATTTAATTTATTTTCGAAAATAAAAAATTTTTTATCATTATTTTCATAAACTAGAATAACTTGCAATCGTTAATAATTACTGGAATTTTGACTAACATATTCACCATTAGTTTATCTAGTGAAATCATCAAAAAAATCTAGAAAAAGTACTTTTATTAATTCTTTTTAATCGAAAATACACATGCACGCACTTTTTGGAGGGCTGGGCAATCGCGTTTCTCATAGAAAATATTCGCCTGAACCTATGGCGATTAAATTTAAAGATTGAATAATTTGAGAGCGTCTTTGAGAGGGTATGCACGTAATTACCAACTGCTCTCAAACGGTGAAGGAAAACATCGTGAGGAAATCTGCATAATTACGCTGAAGACGAAATTCTGATGCTGACGAAATGTGAAGTTAATCCGCATTGGGCACGCGTGGTGGTCTAACGCCAATACACCCACTCCTGTGCCCTGCAGTGGGACATATACAGGGTGTAATTGATATCATTAGCATCCTTTTAAACTAAGAGTCTACCCATCCAACTGAACAAATTTCACTATGGGAGCAAACCGATCGAATCAAAAAATAATCAGCTGTTCCATACTAAACTTCAATGCCTACTCGACTCAAATGTATACAACAGCTGATTATTTTTTGCTCCGATCTGTTTGCTCCCATAGTGAAAGTTGTTCACTTTGATGGGTAGACTCTTAGTTTAAAATGATGCTAATGATATCAATTTCACCCTGTATAGGCTAATGATGATACTTAGAATCAGTTTAAACAACGTGGCAAAGGTGGGCTAGAACTAATCAGAAGTACAGGATTCCAAAAAAGGGGGCAAAAATCTACAATTTGTATGGATGATGAGAAATAGTAGACAAAACCAGAAGAGAGCAAGTGGCAAAAATGTATAATTTCTTTAAGTTAAAAGCTAGTCTAATGTGATAATTTAAGTTGTTTACCTCATAAGCTTCTTCCTCGGCATCCTGAGGAATACTGGATATCTTGCCGGAATTCCATCTCATGTAGACTTCAAATGTCGTGTTACAGATTTCTAGGAACCTGAAATTAAATACAGTGTCAATTATAATGGTTTATACTGCCGCTATTTTATCTATTATTTTTCCATACATTTTCGTCAAGGAAAACATTTATATAGGGTGTAAAGTGTAAGTGACAGCCTGGCAAATACTGAAACTGAAACGGTGAATTCAGACCATCAAACTATACAAATAAATAAATAAATATATCTTGGACATTGTCACACAAATTATCTATTCACATTTAAAGTACCTGGACTTGTATTATGATGACAAGACAACGCTATAGAATACATATATAGATACAAACATCCATGACTCGGGTACAAATATTCATATTCATCATATAAATATTTGTCCCTTACGGGATCCCTCGCGAACCCGCGACACTCGGCACAGCAGGCAGGTTCACTACAGACTGTGCTATCGGGCCGTCAAACTTTCATTATGGAGCCATCCTTAGAAAATGTGAAAAAAATATGCTGTTTCAAACATTTAAGTCGAGTATGTAAAGCTATTTTGTATGGAGCAGCGGATTTTTTCGCGTTTCCTGAGGGTGGCTTCATAGTGAAAGTTGTTCAGTTTGATGGTCTGAATTCACCGTTTCAGTATTTACCAGGCTGTAACTTGCACCCTGTATTTCATTTTGTTTGTGTTTATTTACCTAACCAATAATGCAAGAAATACACGACCACAAATTTCGAAAATTTGGGTTAAATAAAAAAAAGTCAAATCTACTAAACTAAACTATTATAAAACTGTAACAGGAAGTTTGTCTGTACATTGAAGAGATTAACAAAGAAAAAGTTACGATATGGTTTTTAGGTATCCCTGATTCCATATCAGCAATTTTTGGATTTTTGGTCTGTGTGTTTGTTTGTTTGAACGAGCATCACGCCGAAACCGCCTGTTTTTGTGCCTTTTGTATTTCCTGATTGTTTGCTCTCTGTATACTCTGTTTTTTTGGTGTCAAATAAAGTATAATTGATTGAGTGATTGATTGATCACGCAAAAACTACTGAACCGATTTTGATGAAACTTTTTTTGTTTGATAGCTTATGTTGTGACTTAAAATCTGGTATATAATTTGTGCGGACAAAGTCGCGGGTTAACGCTAGTATTAAATAAATACATACTTAGAGACGTTTTGCGGTTGAACGGAGTGCAGCATTCTTTTCGCGCTCTTCGCAAGTAGGTTCAAAGCTGGCAACACTACGCCTGGGTAGTTGTGGTATCTAAATATTATCCCCGGTATCTTGTCTAAGGCACCAATTAACATTATGAATTGCTCGTCCATTGTCCCCACCTGCAATGAAACAAAATGTTAAATTTCACTAAGAAATCTAAAGGAAAATAGCAAAAAATATTTTGGACTTTCCATACTAAATGCAATCAGCTGATCGAACGTTTGTATGAAAACATGAACATTTTATTTGCATCCAACGGGTCCGAAAGCATATTTCTACCGGATTCCTTGTCCGACTCTCATTTTATTATGTTAATCAACTAGCAGCGAAAGGAAGATCTTCACTTTTCGTCATGTCGCCGATGAAACAATCCAACGTGTACTCGAGAATCTTTCTGACGAGCTCAATGTCTGATTAAATATTTAGAATGTTAATAAGCTAGAAGAGGAATGAAGATCTTCCCTTTTTGCCGCTTTCTTCATGGACGCTCTCGTGACGCCAATGTAACAGTCCAATTTGTCCAAGAGCATGTTTCTTCCGGGCTCAATGGCCGACTCCATATTTAGTATGATAATCAGCAAGAAGCGCAAGGAAGATCTTCCTTTTTCGTCACTTAGTATCATTCCAATACGTGTTCTCGGGCATTATGTTTCTACCGGGCTCCGTGTCGGACTCTACATTTATTATGTAAATCAACTAAAAGCAAAGGAAGATCTTCCCTTTTCGTCACACACCTCATGGACGCCCTCGGTGACGCCGATGAAACAGTCCAACGTGTCCGCAAGCATGTTTCTAACGGGCTCCGTGTCCGACTCCATGTTTATTATGTTCATTAGTTTCTCTTGTAGCACCACTGTGCTGCCTAGTAGCTGATTTCTAACGTCTCCTGGATTAAATTAGAAAATAACATAAAAATCATCAGCCTTTATCGTTCCCATTGCAGGGCCCCTAGAAAAAGTGTCTTTCACATAAAAAACAAAAAAAAATTATAGACTTGACGTATGGTGGCGAAAGCAAACGTCAATATGTTTCGATCGATGTCAAATCCATACATTGTCATTTCTACGCCACGCCATTGTCGCTTCACGCTTTCAACGCCAATAGAATAATTTGTGTATAGGCCCAGGGGTATGGGAGTTAGTCCACCATATGTACCCGTAAGCATAAGTGAAATCAACCAAGTGTCTATACCTCTCCGCAACGCACCATGTCTAATACCATCGTATTAGACATAGTCACCACCGCCATGTCTAATACCATAGTCACCACTATTTAATAGTAAAGTTTGTCATAATATTTAATTGAATAAGTAATAGTGAAAGTTCTTTCCTTTGAATCTATAAGCATTTCAAATTTAAAAGGAAAACACCAGCGTACTTAATATACTTATGTATAGTGCTTCCTTGGGATCATTACTATTTTATGTGCCTGTGAGCGTTTTTTATTTATTTTGTCTGTCTGTCTGTCCCTATGTATGCTTAGATCTTTAAAACTACGCAACGGATTTTAATGCGGTTTTTTTAATAAATAAGAGTGATTCAAGAGGAAGGTTTATAAGTATATAATAGAGAAACACTGATAATTTTAGAGGTTTCTAATGTGATGTAAATAAACTCATTTTTTTGCGTTTACATTGCAAACGCTAGCTGAACCCTACGAGATAGATCAAAATAATGTACTACAGTATACACCTTAAAAAGGTCTACAAAAAAGTCGGCGATGATATATGTCTATCTCTTAGGGATAACCCACAATAACAATTTTTTATCCTTTACTTTTTACGAGAAATAATGGCTTATTTACGAAGCGATTTTAAGCAATACAGCATTAATCCTTATCCAATTAAGTACCTTAAATACATTGTGCATTTAATATAGATCAATATGGCCCCTTACAGTTTGTTATTTAAGAGCCTATGTGAAAAAATAGGATTCTTCAAAGCGTCATATATCATGAAGTACTAACAGTAGGAGTATGATTAGCGGATATGTGTAAATGGAACATATAATTAAAGTTTTGACAAGAGCCAAAAAACGATTAAGACACAAGCCAAAGTAGCCTCCGTTTTTATTTATAAACGCTTGGAACTGCTAAACGGTTAAAAATAGAAACACGAGACTTGATAAAAAAAAAGAGATTGATATTTTACAAATTTTGATAAGAGCAGAATTGAACTTACATAAGTAGTAAAATCACAATTAAATTAAGTTTGTTTTACGCCTTCGTCTCTTTCTCACCCACCAGGCAGTAATATAAGCTATCACACGCCCATTTCGCTTCAATTATTTTTCGGCATAGGCCCTTAAATGAATAATCGAAGATATTACAGATTTAAAATGCAGGGACATAGCGGTTGCGGCGGTACCGGCCGGGGGGCCGGCGGCGGGGGCGCGTGCCTATAGACATTCCGTAATATTTATTTAGTATCCGCATTGCACCCGTGCGAAGCCGGGGCGAATCACTAGTTTATTATATGATCCTACATCTAACAGACTTGACACTTGGTTCAAATTGAAATTAACTTATCTTTGTATATATTTAAATGGATAAAGCATACAAAAATAGGTTGTAAAGCGTAATAAGATAAACATCTTCAAAACACTAAAATAACCCTTAACCTGCATTGATATTCATAGATAAGAATGATGCTAACATATTGTTACCGTTCCTCCGGAAACACTTAATCTACGTATGAAAGGATATCCTAACAAAGCAATTTCAAGTGTTAAGACTTTATATTTATACAGGGTGTAATAAAACACCCTAGTAATACTTCAGACCATCAACTGAACAACTTTCACTATGGAGCCAACATCGAACATTTGAGTCGAGTCAGTATTGCAGTTTTGTATGGGACAGCTGATTTTATTTCGTGATTTTGATGTTGGCTCTATATAACAGGCATAGGCCCACCACACATTCCCACCGCTGTAACTCCTGTAAGCCAGGATCAACAGCGGCGACCATTCACAGCACTGGACAATGAAGTCCAGCGAGCCCGGGGGATGACTCTAATCTGTCTTGGAACCCGCAATGAATAATGAATAATCAAAGAAGATAGGAGGAGTAGGAAAACGAAATATCCGACTTCCCTCCATTGCAAAAGGGAGACAGCAATAAGAAGGAAAAAACATGGCTATTAGAGAGCCAATTCAAGAGATCATTTATGGCAGTGTTGAAGACACGACCGCAAAAGCACCAAAAATACAAAATAAAACACTAGGAACCTAACATTGTACTGAAACTATGACCTATTTTGCTTCCAGTAATAAGTATGGCAAAAACATCGGAACGCACGGAAGTTATCCCTAGTCGCAACAAGATCCATGTAGTAAGGGACACCAGAAAACGATTTTATTGAGTCAAGCATGGTCTGGCGCTCGGCGTACCAGAGCTCACACTCCCAAAGAATATGATGAGCGGTCTGTTCGAACTCGTTACTGTCAACAGAAGATTCACATAAAGGTGAGGCAACCAATTTAAAATAAAATAGCTTTCTCTTAAAGTTACCATGTCCAGTAAGAAATTGGGCTATGCAATGATCTACCTCTAGCCACGCTTTGTCTAGACGATCGCGAAAAGATGGAAAAAATTTGTAAAGATGTCGACCCTTTGTAGACCCTTGCCACCGTAGTTTCCAGTCTAATAAAAGTTCATCAAAGATGTTGCAATCAAAGTTAAATAATTTATGTTGGCTCTATAGTGAAAGTTGTTCAGTTTGATGGTCTGAAGAATAAGTATTACTAGGGTGTTTTGTTACAACCTGTAGTTCTGCATGGTTAGCATGGCAGCGTGATATATAGCGCTATCACGCCATCGCTCTCTTTCTCTTTGCGCCCGAACGAACGAGACAAAAGGCGTTGTATAGCCGTATCACGTGTAATCAGGATATTTTCTGAGCTCTAAGCATGATGATATATGATATAAATTGATACACCTTGATACCTTCAGCGTACGTGGCAGCGATCGCGAATGCTCTATGCAGCTCCTTCCTCAGTTCTCCAGGCAGATTGCTGCCGGACGCCTCCCAAGCGACTAACGCCAGAAATTCTTCACAACTGGCTAGAGGATTTTGTCTGAAACAACACATATTAAAATTACTGTTAGATCCGCCCTGAAACTTATTATGGTCGTGAGTTAACGGTTTTTTTTGTCGTGGGTAGTACAACCACGTTCTGGACACATCATAAAAACGTGCTCGTACTGATAAGAAGAGGCTAGTGTATGTATGATGAGAGCGTGCGAGCGAGAGAGGAATACTGCTTACTGTCATCCAACACTCGTACTTTGTGAGGGGTAAGTCAAAATTGGTGGGGCGGTTTGTAGTGAAAAAAGATATAAAAACGTGGATCCCTGCACGGCTAGCATGCCACCCACGACAAAGGCCTACGTTAAATAATGAAAATAGAGGCACATCTCGATTTTTATTGTTTCCTCGGGGTTGGCATGCGAGGTCTACAGGGGATGTTTTAGTTGCATATTTGCCTATTTTTCCCTCCTTTTATGTGCGTAGAAAACCTACGGACGCCAAGAAACGTGTATTTGTCATGATGAGTTTTATTGCCTATTGTCACGTAGAAACGCGTATTTGTCACGCGTGATATTTATCAAATACGCCTTATGAAGTGACAGCATGAGACTAACTTGTGCTGTGAGTGTGCTAGAGTGGTCAGCAGCGAGAGGGCCTGCGAGGCGGCCGCGGGCTGGCCGGAGAGGTGGCGCAGACAGGTGCCGGCGCGCGCGGCCAGCCTAGACACCACCCACGACACGCCGCGAGAACCACGGCCGAACGCACACTCCAGTATCGGAGACATCTGCGAACAAATCTACGATTAGATTGTGTCTCTAATGTTGACGAATGAACGTGAAAACTGTTGGAACATAATCAATAATAAATAACGTGGGCAATTGTCTATTATAACTAATTAAGACCCATATAGATTACCAGAATCTAGCCAGGAAGAGATGATTGAACAACGATATATAATACAGATAGATTTGATCAAAACAACGATATAGGACTTGAAATAAATTATGACGACGATTTTTTAAACGCTGTCTATTTTATTTTTTAATATAATTGATAATTTGGTGTAATGTACGTCACATTGGAGATATTTGCAACAACATTAATTGAGGGGGTTAGAATATGTAATGGTATGCATTAGTATTTTCCAGAATAGTTCGATCTTTTTGAAATATCTTCCCTTATTAATAAAAAATTTTGATAGTAAGTTACAGCCTGTAGGAACGCACTGCAGAGAAAATGCTTCCTGGAATGTATGCAGTGTTATATACGAATAGTATATACAACAATTTAAACAGATTTCCAACTTACTTCGGAGTACATGGCAGGCGCCGGCATTAAATATGAATTGGCCCATATCTTCAGCAGCCAGGATATAGTTGCGGATAACTCTGGACTGAACACAGTACCTAGGCCAGCTTGTAAAGCCGCGCATTCCCAAGCGCTTATACGAAGAATTTCACCTATTAACCTGAAACATTTAATAATTTACCTACACTTTTCTTATTGGCCAAAATGTTTTGTCTTGACCATAGAGAAATTAGACGTTTCCCTTCTATGTATTTCAAAATACAATATTAAAGTATTTTGAAATTGTACTTTGTATATGTATATTTCGTTTTGTTTAAAAGATGTGTAGTGTAGAGTTTCTAGCCGCTTCTTCTCTAAACCGGAACACCTTCCAAAGCGACGGTAGATTAAAAAAAATTACGTCAGAAAGTTATCTATGTGATATTATTTTGAGTTTGACTTTGAAATTAGTTGTTTAATGTACCGCTGCCGATGCCGTAGCTAGTACCTATCCGTGTAGCAAATTAATGAGGGCTGAAAAAATTTAGAATTGTAAAATTTTGATATATTTCTAATTTTGAGGCAGACTCTATAAAATCTAAAAATCATCGTTAGTGCAGATTGAAAAAATTGACAGTTACAAGCTATGCAATTTACTTGTACTCAAGGAATATTCTCATTTGTTTTGGATTTATTACAATAAAATAAAGTACTCACCTGAGTATAGGGTCAACATTTTCAGTATTAGTACTTTCTCCGACTAGGTATCTAAGCGACGCGTCTATATTAGCATTCTCTATAATACTGAAGTGCATTATTTCTGGCGGTATCATTACTGTTTCACCCTCCGTGCAGTCTATTGCTAGGAAATGACCTGGAGACAAGGATACTTATTAAATCGTTGATTTTAAAAAACTTTCGCCTTGCAGTGGGATCTTAGAGACTATATGTTGTACTTTATACAATCAATTCGTTTGAAAGAATCCAAAGGCGCCACAATGTGGCCTTGGGCAACGATCGTTTATGAATACTTCTAAACCTTATTTTCATAGAAATAAAGTTGACAAATGTTTATCAAAAGTTGCCAACTTAACTTTAAGTGTAGTAAGTATTCCAATTTCTTTAGCACATATCACCATCACTCCAGATTCTGGCTAAAAGTAATTGTGAAATAAAACTCAAAAATAAATATCTTGTACATTATCACACAAATTACCCAGTCACATTTAAAATATCAGAACTTCTAGCCTGGAATTGTTTTATGATATACATTACATATAGACGCAAATATCCATGACGCGGGTACAAATATTCATATTCATCGTACAAATATTTGCCCCATACGTGATTCGAACCCGCGGCATACCAGCAGGTAGGTTCACAACCGACTGAGCTATTGGACCATCAAAAATAAAATCAGGGTTTTATTTTGTAACTCTTTCCCTATTAATCTATCAAAAGATTAGCATTAGTTGGAGTAATGTATTATTACTAAATAGAAATAGATTCGGAATGCATACCAGTAATCATAAGAATCCAATGTAGATCTTCAAATAAACTGACTAGTTGTTCACCACCGCTGACTGGCAGCTTGCCCATATGCATTAGTTGCAATTGACCTTCCAGCCTGCAAAACAACATTTATTTCATTTGGGTTATACATCTTTATCAGCTGTAACGATTGAAGAGTTTCACTACTGCGTTCTTCTTGCTGCCTTTTTGGGGTCGACGCAATATGTCGTCTTCCTCCATTCATTCACTTTCACTTCTTTTCTACACATGTCATCTTTCACACAATGCATCCATCTTTTCTTTGGTCATCCTCTCTTCATGCCATGCCATCCGCATTTATGTTTAAGGCTGCACCGAGCCTATTGTGCTGCCCCTAAACATATTTTTTATTTCATAACAATTAAACAATATTTCCAAAAAACAAGAATGTCACATTGTAGTCACTGCTGATTTTAAATTTACCAAACCGCTCGATTTGCCGCTGTGCACGGCGAGTCGTGGCATGCTCCACACATTTCAATGTATTTGTTATTGTAATTGTGCTATTGTGATCTACACCGCTTACAAATCTTCTTTTACCATCTCCTCTACCCTAAGGTTGTATGGAAGAAATAGCTTTTTAGCGATAAGACAGCCTATCTCTGTACCTTCTGTATTTTCTGTCTGTTTACTCTCTGTACACAATTTTATTTTAGGTGTAAAATAAAGTATAATTAAATTGAATTGTTTTTACCGCTCGCTGCGCCGCTCTAAGCCATCGCTCACAGCGCCAGTGGTCTTGGCCAGGCTGTTATCCAAAGTAAACAATATTTCTAACCTTTTACTCCTGTCCTGAAGCAACGTGAACAGGACATGCGAGCAGTGCGCGGGCGCCTTTCTGGCGATAGCACCTATAGTCAGCAGTATATTGCTGTGCAACTTTCTTTCATCTTCTTCACTATCGTCCTTTATGTCGTCGGCGCAACCGTCACTGCTTTCTGTGCCCCTGGTTAATGATAAAAAGAAGTACGTAAAATTGTAGCTACTATAATAAAGCCTGTAGAATGGATCCCACTGCAGGGCAAAGGCCTCCTGTCACAAATAAGGGTGAGAAGGGGGAGTAAATGATGATGAAATTATTTCTAGCAGCACCAGTGCTGTCTCACTCCGCACTGTAGGTAGGTATACACATTTTCCTACGCGGTGCGACCTGGTACAACAGGGAAAATACATACATTTTCCGCCAATTCGCATGCGGATGGCATTTGTAATGTTGATGTTATGTTCAGTGTATAATTTACCTTCTGCGATGCGCGCACGGTTCAATTTTATTAGGCTCGCATTATACAGGGTGTAAAATTAAATGCGACACTTACTTAAAGGGGTGCTTCAGACCATCAAACTGAACAACTGCTACTATGGGACCAATATAGAAATCGCGAAAAAAAAATCTGCTGTTCCATACAAAACTCGACTCAAATGTATGGGATTTTCGCGATTTCGATATTGGTCCTATAGTTGTTTAGTATGATGGTCTGAAGCAACCCTTTTTTTAAATTATTCATAATAGGTTTGCGCTTGGCTTCATCTCACCTGATGGGAAGTGTAGGTGAAACCGAGGATGTAGCACGCTCACCCAGAAAAAGCCTATTAACTCTTCTTTTAAAAATATCCCTTTAAGTGTCACATTTAATTTTAAATCCTATATATATTTCTAAAGGATTTTTCAATGTGTTTTTGTGTATGCTTCAGTATGCGTGGAAAATGTATGGAAGTGAAACTTCTGAAAGAAAACTGTGCGCCTCCATGATGGGCAGCCTCCGAGCCAGCGGTCTCCTGAATGTTCAGAGACCCGTGGGACTCCCACTGTTGCATCACTGGGTCAAGCTCCATGCCGGTTTTTTTTAAATAAAATAGATAGATTACTAATAACACTATATGGACATCTTGTCTGAAATAAATTAATTGAATTGAATTACTAAACACTAGTCATAAGAATAATAAACTTGAATACCTCGTTCCATCTGGCGGCGCCAATCTGCACTGTAGGTATGTATTAAATATCTCTACGCAGGGATTCATTAGGGTCTCATTTGTGTAGCCATCTGTTTCGTGCACTAACGAGCTCCATGTGTGAAGAAACTTGTTCAGAGATTCTCTCCATACCGTGTCGTCGTTAACCTGAACAAAATTAAACAAGTTTTAAATATAATGCATAAGGGGACCCTGTATAGGGTCCTTAATATGCTGATGATTTTTTAAGGGGATGTTCGGACCATCAAACTGGACGACTTTCTCGAAATCGCGAAAAAAATCTACTGTCTGTCTGAATAGGTTTGCAGTTCTGTATGGAACTGCCGATGTTCGGATTGGCTAGGATTGTGGCATACCATTGTTGTCACATGTTAACAGTCAAATGCCAACAAATTCTGCGTGATCACATGTCTAGCTATCTTGTCAAACTGTCATCATCATCATTAGCCAATCAATACATCTCCACTGCTGGGGTATAGAAGTTCTATTTTTGAAACGCACACTTTCAAATTCATATACATATAAATTATGCTTAAACTCCATAGTAATTTTGACAGTTATATATATGAATTAGAATTTGTGAGATTCAAAAATAACACTTCATTGTTTATGACATCATATCGAGGGTGTATGGGTGATGTCTACCAACGTGCGCATGCAAAACTGAAGAACTGCATGATTGCCACTATGAATAACTAAAACAAAAGCATATCAAATTAACTTACTCCTTCCTCAATCACAGATCCTCTAATACAATGGCAAGTCAACCTCGTCAGGTTCTGAAGAAACGCCGGCGGCGTGGCAGCAATCATGGCTGGCGAGAAAAACTGCACCAGCTTCCGATAAATATCAGAAATGCCCAACATTTCCCTCTCCACCGGCTGAATATACGCCATCATATTCAAGAAGCTATTCACATAATTCTCTAAATACTGCTGTTTGAGATTACTAGCGGAAACAACTACACCACAAAGGCTGGCAAGTTGTACTAAACATGTCAAAGAAGGACTAGCTAAGTCAGGGTTGGATCTCACATAAAGGTGGATTTCAAAAAATAAAGCTATCAACTCTGGTTGCATAATAGTATCCCTCCAGTTCAAACTTAACCGTAATGCTGGTGTGTCACTTTCGAATATAGCTTCAAAAGCCCCAATTAAGCGCTTTGAGAGCAACGGTGACACATGACTCCAGCATAACACAGTTTCAACTATAGTCAGTAATTGTTTAGTCAGTAAAGCTTGCTCTCCTTCCGGCCGGTGCCCAGAACGGATAATCTGCTCCAGAACACCTACAGTAAACCTAAATATTCTCTTTAAGTCTAGGGCTTCAAATGATTTCTTTAGTCTGAAATGGACTTCCCATATCATGCCAACGTCGGCGGACTTTACGGTGATGGCGTATTCCTGCATGATAGCTAGGATCAGTGAGCAAGCTAATTTCTGTTGACTGATTGGGGAGCTAAGTATTATTTTCTCTAATTCAGCGAGCAAAGCTTTCCTTTCTCTTCCGCCATCGTCTATGCTACCTCTTTTGATTATTATGGCAATAGTCTGAAACAAATTGAGGATTTGTAATACAATACTCTTTATTTATTTTTGTGGTAAAAAATTCTTTTTATTTTTTATTTATAAATATAAATTTTATGTCAAAATGATTGGACATAAAAACAATCCTGGAGTTGTTTTGCAATCCACTAGTTGACAACTAGTCAAATCAGCAACTCTTTAATGAACGTCCAAAACGTGTGCTTTGTATGAAAAACTTTACTAAATAAGAGACATCTTCAATATTTCGTTACTTTTTATAGTTTATGCTGATCATATAAATAGTATTCAATCCAAAGAATTACTGAAAACATGATGTTTTTTTTTACTGGGACGATAAAACCAATTTTGAATTTTTGAATCAGTCAACTGAGTCAACAAGTTATTGTATAACATGATACTTTAGGACAGCATCTATTTAATAATTAAAAAACCGCTTTTACAATTACTTGATTAGCAATCTTTTCAAATCAATTCGCAACAAGTCTACTGACGCAAAAAACAAATTACCTGTAAAAGTTTCTCCCTCAAAAACGCCGGTGTATCTTTCCTTAGAAGGTAATTGAGTAAGTATTCCCTCAGTGAAGAAATATCACTTTCAGAGAGTAAACTCCATTCTCTGATGAGAGCTGCTTTTAATAACCCAGCGGCTTCGAACAGCACATAGTCGGAGCTTGATTTCTCCAATATTTCCCTGCAAAGCTGATAAGGATTCTTGGTGCTTCGGAACTCTAGGAACATTCTTTCAGCTTGATGCCTTTGCTCTGAAGACACCATATTTGGTGGCGCCTATGAAAGTGGTATTTTGTTTTAACACAGGAAAAAGAACATGTAATTAAATTATTTGTTGTTGTTATTTTTAGTAGTGTTTGAAGAGTTTTTGTGATTAAATAATATTGAAAATGAAAGCTTTTGTCTTACCATAAGCATTTGGGAAGCAGCCTCTAGTGTTTGTATCGCAGAATTATCCATTTTTTTCTAGCTATTTCAGTACAAAGCGCAGAAAAAGATGAATTAGAATTCACGCATACACTATTTATGTATCTAATCATATATTATAATGACTGAAAAGTCACATAATTATAGAAAAAATATGCTAAAATATTACGAAATTTTTCAGTAATTTCACGTCTTCCATCACGATGACAACCGACGAAATGCACAGATTAAAATATTAAATAATCTCCAGATGATCAATGGCAACCCAGAAAGAAATATTTTTTTTTTATATATCGGATTTTTGTCACAGGAGATTATAATATAATAATATTATTTTTTAGATTTTATGTGATCATGGAGCTATAACAAAGCTATAAGTTGTGATCTACGAATCTGGTTTATTCGTAGGTTGTGATGGCAATCGAAGATTGGTTCCGTGACTTATATTACTCTTTGGTCCCGTGTCCCGTAACTTAGAGTAATTTACCTTATATTTAGGGTAAAATAAAAACCGTAAAAACTAAGTCCTAGAGTAAAGTTTAGGATAAGAAATTATTTAGGGTATTAATTTTACTTAGAGAAATTTTTGAGGTATACTCACGGACGATCGTACGGGAAGTACAATTTTTGTATGTCAGAATCCTTGTTATAACCATCAACTTTCTTAGTAGCATTGTTCATTTTTACCCTCATTAAAGATTTAGGTGGTGACAGTGACCAGCATTCTGCTCACAAAAACACAGCATAAGAAACTTTGTAGACGTGACTAACACGACTCTGCTCAATTAGTGGTTCTTCAAAACCGATCCCAAGACTGTATTGTCGTAGGGCTAACATAAACTGTGTTTCCCAAATAATAACTTCTGTATATGGACACAATACACAAACAAGTTAGTAACAAACACATAATTAGTATGTAGTTCATCTGCAGGGCTGCGTTCAGAACCTACGGCCCAGGTGCACCCCGAGTGCAACTTTTCACACTAACGCGCCGTTCCGAGGCAACTTTTAACCATCAAATTAGATGGTTAAAAAACAGTCTGACGTTTTGATTATTGGAAATGATGGAAGCACTGGAAGCCCATATTACATGTCAAAATTTGAGGTTAATAAACAACCGTGATCGTTCCGTACCTCATAGCGAGTTAAAAATTGGCGCGGTCGTTCCGTACCATAGAGCGTGTTGAAAAAACAACCGCACCCAAAGGTCGTGAACGCAGCCCTGGTCAAAAACACACACACACACACACACACACACACACACGAACACACACACACACACACACACACACGAACACACACACACACACACCACATGCATTACTAACAGATGTCGTGTACTATTTTTTCTCTCCTAGCAGAAACGTGAGAAAGATATTAATTGTGACTGAAGTTATTTTGTATATAGGTATAGGTAGTATACATATAGTATCGGAATAAAAATGTTTTTTTTTATTTGACTTGAAACTGAAAAATTTTAGGGTAATAATTTTAAAAATTATTAAAAATCTGGGGTAAACTGAGACCAGGCCTAGGGTAAAGTGAAAATAAGACTTGGCAACACTCTCCCGTTCCATATCATTATCGTAGAGTAGAGCAATATAAAGTAGAAAGCCGAAATAAATGCCACGGCCAAGGTCGGTCATATACCTATCTTGTTATTTACCTACACTATGATATTACTCAAAGAGTCATCATCATCATATCAGCCGATAGACGTCCACTGCTGGACATAGGCCTCCTCCAACCCCAAAGATTGCTACACCACACAACCAACGACCGGTCCTGCGCTGCCCTCATCTAACGGGTTCACGACTTCACGCAGCCTTCTTGGTCATCGGTCCACCAGTCCACCTAGCGCCACATATTTATAATTTACGAGCGTTAACCCGCGACTTTGTCCGCACATATTATATACCAGATTTTAAGTCAGATCATAAGCTATCAAACAAAAAAAGTGTCATCAAAATCGGTTCAGTGGTTTTTGCGTGATGCTCGTTCAAACAAACAAACACACAAACAAACAGACAGACAAAAAATCCAAAAATTGATGATATGGAATCAGGGATACCTAAAAACCATATCGTAACTTTTTTTTTGTTAATATATTCAATGTACAGACAAACTTCCTGTTACAGTTTTATAATAGTATAGATATAGATAAGGTCTAACAAAATTAGCTGAAACTATTTTAAAGGGATAATCAGACCATCAAACTGAACAAGTTTCTGAAAATCACGAAAAAAAATCTACTGTCCCATACATTTAGGCCGAGTAGGTTTGTAGTATGGATCAGCTGTTTTTTTTTCGCGATTTCGATATTGGTCCCATAGAGAAAGTTGTTTAGTTTGATGGTCTGATCATCCCCTTAAAATAGTTTCAGCTAAGTTATACCTTACGAGCGTTAACCCGCGACTTTGTCCGCACATATTATATACCAGATTTTAAGTCAGATCATAAGCTATCAAACAAAAAAAGTTTCATGAAAACCGGTTCAGTAGTTTTTGCGTGATACTCGTTCAAACAAACAAACACACAAACAAACAGACAGACAAAAAATTCAAAAATTGGTGAAATGGAATCAGGGACACCTAAAAACCATATCGTAACTTTTTTTTTGTTAATATCTTCAATGTACAGACAAACTTCCTGTTACAGTTTTATAATAGTATAGATATAGATAAGGTCTAACAAAATTAGCTGAAACTATTTTAAAGGGATAATCAGACCATCAAACTGAACAAGTTTCTGAAAATCACGAAAAAAAATCTACTGTCCCATACATTTAGGCCGAGTAGGTTTGTAGTATGGATCAGCTGTTTTTTTTTTCGCGATTTCGATATTGGTCCCATAGAGAAAGTTGTTTAGTTTGATGGTCTGATCATCCCCTTAAAATAGTTTCAGCTAAGTTATACCTTACGAGCGTTAACCCGCGACTTCGTCCGCACAAATTATATACCAGATTTTAAGTCAGATCATAAGCTATCAAACAAAAAAAGTTTCATCAAAACCGGTTCAGTAGTTTTTGCGTGATACTCGTTCAAACAAACAAACACACAAACAAACAGACAGACAAAAAATTCAAAAATTGGTGAAATGGAATCAGGGACACCTAAAAACCATATCGTAACTTTTTTTTGTTAATATCTTCAATGTACAGACAAACTTCCTGTTACAGCTTTATAATAGTATAGATATAATTTGTGCGGACGAAGTCGCGGGTTACAAAATGAATCCCTATTTCCCTTGGTCACGACATCACGCGAGAACGGCTCGACCGATTGCGATGAAACTTTGGTTGGTTGTTGTGCACATGCCAGGGAAGTTTTAAAAAAACGGCCAAGTGTGAGTCGGGAAAAAGTTCTGAGGCGGTACGAAGTTCGCTGGGTCAGCGTCACATCACAACGAAACGTTTGAGTTTTCACCACACTTAGTAAATCGCTATCTCTTTCACCCGCCCACGCTCCTCCTACCCGCATGTAGCGCATGACGTTTGTCGTGATTCTCTAGTACGTAGGTAGTAGGTACATAATAGTTCAATGATATTAGATGAGTTTTACGTTAAATAATTAAAGACATTTAATACAGTTTTTGTTTTTGACGTATTTATTATTAGGAACAACTAGTTATTGGAACTTGTTTTTGTTTATCTATTAATTGGGTACAGCAGCAGAAGTACACAGGCATGTATTGTATGGGTATAAGATGGGCATATATACTCCATTCCAAATAGCAACGAAATTGTAAAGCTATTTTGTTTAAATTACCGAAACAAAGTAATACTTATTCTCAGACCATCTTTAAAACTTAGATATATCTTTCTGATAACTTCCTTCTTATATAGGAATCGGAAAATCTTTTCGTCCTTATATGGAATAAAGTATAGTGAGAATGGTAATGGCTGTTCACTTATATCTGCAGCCAACTGTACCTACACCTACATAAGACTGGATCTATTATAATAAAGAGGACCAGTTTAACCAGTTTCTTCCTCAACTATTTGCAATCTGCTATCCAGTAGACCTTTGTCTAATCTATGCATACACAAGAATTTTCCATTTAAAAATAATACTGGAATATCATGTCTATAAAGTCTCAACCACCTAACATTTTCTTTCAGTGTTATATCGACTTTCTTAATAATCAGTCTATTTTTGTATGGCTCTAATTCTTCCATTACAATGTCACATAATTGACATGGGTCCTTGGTATAAAATGTTAGAACAGGTGGTCCTTCTATGGCTTCAGCTCTGTAAAAGAATTACAAAAAAAGGATATACATTTTTGTAGAAAAAAATAAAAAGTCAAATTAAAACAGTTGCTGATTTATTAATCATCCATACCACAAAAAATAAACATATTAACAGGAGCATACAAAATTAAAATATATTTAACAGATATAAACATTTATGCTTAAAGCTATGGAATTGTTTAACTGTTTGCCATTTTAAAAGCTACAGCAAATTTTTAAAAGGCACAAGTCAGATTAGAACAGTATAAAAATTATAAAAATAATGAACACACTATCCCTCTGCTTCTGCTCACAACAAATACTTATAATAGCAGAAGGGAAATAAATTATGTTTTCGTCAAAAACCTACTTACAATTTTTCGATCATAATGGATGAAGCCCCACCACCACCATTACAGATTGAGGCAACACCCTTTTCACCCTTTTTCAAAGCATGGCACATATGTACTACAATTCTTGCACCTGACATGCCGATGGGGTGACCAAGACTGACTGCTCCTCCGTGTATGTTAATTTTAGCTGGGTCCAAATCTAATATTTTTTGGTTAGCAACAGCAACAACACTGAATGCTTCATTGATTTCCCACATAGCTACATCATCCTTCTTCACTCCAGTTTTTTCTAGCAGCTTTGGTATAGCAATTGCTGGAGCAATAGGGAAGTCTATCGGGTCACATTCCCCATCAGCGAAGCCAACTACTCGGGCAATAGGTTTAACATTTAACCTCTGTGCTGCCTCTGCAGTCATTAATACTAGTGCAGCGGCTCCATCGTTCAAAGTGGAGGCGTTTCCAGCTGTGACCGTACCATTCTCCTTTTGGAATACCGTAGCTAGTTTTGTGAATTTTTCGAAGTTTACTCGTTTATATTCTTCGTCTTCTGCAAAGATTACAGGTGCAGCCCCACGTTTTTGTGGGACTGGAACAGGTACTATTTCATCGGCAAATGCGTTGACTTCGTATGCAGCAGCACTTTTCTTATAGCTATTAATAGCGTACTCATCTTGCTGTTCTTTCGTAATTTGTAATTTCTTTGCTGTATTTTCAGCACAGTTCCCCATGTGGAATTTGTTGTAGACATCTGTGAGGCCATCAAATAGTATGCCGTCTACAAGTTGCATGCCACCGTATGTGGTGTCACCTCTCTTCAAATAGAAAGGTACATTTGACATAGATTCCATACCTCCGGCTAGTATAACGTCTTGGGCACCGGTTTGTAGGCCTTGTGCGGCTAACATAATTGACTTCATGCCGGACGCACAGACCTTGTTGACGGTTGTGCATATTGTGCTCTTGGGTAGGCCGGCGAATATGACCGCTTGACGTGCCGGTGCCTGACCCATACTTGCAGAGCATACATTGCCAATATAGACCTACAATATTAAAAGTTTCATTAATTTACTGGTACAATAGCTTCTAGTTTTTAATAACTAACAAAATTTTTCTTTATTTTATTTTAACAAAATTTTAAGGTTTATTCAGATAATGAAACTAAACAACTTTCCCTAAGAATGGGTCGAAAACGAAAAAATATTTTGTTCCTCCCATAGAAAATTTGTGAATACTCCACCGTCAAGAGTGTAGCTCTTAAATAAGATGATGATAATTGAAAATTAATCAGCTTATCTGCACTTTTGTACGGGAAATTTAAAATAAAACTATTTTTTCGACCCATTTTCCTTAGGGAGAGTTTTTAAATTTTATTGTGCAAACACACCCTTAAAATTTTGTTAGTAATTCAAAACAGGTGGTGTATAATACCAATTTCAATAGATGGACGGGAAAAATCTTAATTGGCAAATAATTAGGTGGAAACTACATGTTTTTGTTATCATTTTACTGATAAGAAAAAGTAATCAGTCAATCACATAATGCAAAATCAAATGACAAAAATTATGACTTAAACAATTGTATGAACAATGTTTCATACAATTCAACACACATACATTCCATTTCATCAGCTAACAGTAAAATTGATGTAACTGTAAATCAGAGAAAGTAGGTAAATAAATTAACCTCTTTAACTTCTTCCTTTGGAATGCCGGCTCTATCGATCGCTGCTTTGACGGCGACTGCTCCAAGCTCTGAAGCCGACAGGCTAGCCAGGCTACCCCTGAACGAACCCATAGGAGTCCTCACTGCAGAAACTATCACCACTTCGTTCAGGGAAACTTTCGTCGAAAACGCCGCCATAGCTTTCAGGAGCTACCGAATAAATCACGATAAGTCAAATTGAAGTGGATTTGATTAACTTATTCAATGCTAAAGAGATTTCTGTAACCAGTCAGACCACGTAACCTGCTTGCCAGAGTACTCGTGAACGACTGACACAGAAATTGTTTAGAGTATCACAAACCTTTGCTGGCTGCATTTTGATGCTAATTATCCTACTTCCTTTTAAAAATAACATGATTTATTCTTTAAAGCAAATTTTATATAAAAGCACTATTATACAAAGCAACTGATTACATACAAGTGAACAAATAAAGTGATTCTTATCAAGACAAAAAATTAAATAACATTTACATAAACTTATCTTTCTAGGTACTTAATGGTATGTAGTTAATATAAAACCTTAACTCCAATGGATAAAGTTGAAATCAAAATTGGATCAAACGAACAAAACAGAATGTAGCAAGAAACTTTGACCTCTGTCTGTGATGTATGCAGTTAGCTCATGTCGAAGTGAGTAAAAAAGATAGAGATCTATAAAATCGCTTTTTGTCTATAGTTGAAACTTCAAACTGAGTCTCAAAAACGTACTTAGATTTTGATTGGCTAGGATTGGCTAGCGAATTTGATTCAAACCACCAACCAATCCAGAGCGAGGGCTTCCTGTCATTTATGTTACTATTAGTGTCAAATCGAAGTGTCAAATAGTGAACAGTGATGTAGGTTCACATCAATTGTTGTTATCGATAAAACGACTTTATTTTTACCAGACTCCAAAAAAGGGCCACCTAATGTTTTTCATTCATTTATCTAAGCATTATTTTGTAAATCAAACATCATAAAATTCATGCATAAGATGCGTTTTTCATACGTGCGGCTATCACTCGAGTTCGAGTTGCGAACACGAAACAGGAAAGGAAAGCAATCGAAGATTTGTAGAGATAATAGAAAAGGAATACCACGCGAGTGATTCTAAACTTTAGAATCACTCGTGTGGATGTAAAGCAGGCATTTCACTCTCGCGAGGACTCCTCGGCGAGAATGAGCGTTTTTCTTTTCTTTTTTAATTTTAGTTCCATCCAGTAGCGCCATCTATCGATCCCCTAGAAAACCAAAAGAAAAACGTTCATTCTCGACGAGAACTTTCAAGGAAAATTACGGCTCATGATCATGACGCCACGAGAACAATAAAGGGCATCCACCCTCTCGTTCTCGGCTGTGCTCGGCGAGAATGTAGTGCCCGGTTTATACGTTTTGACGTGTGATACTTCCTGGCCGCGCCACAGTCGCTAAATCGGATTTCAGTTAACTCAAAAAAATGTACTCAATTTGTACTCCCTTAAAAAAATGTACTCATCTGGTTCATGAGAAAATAAGTAATATTTGTGGCGCGGCTGGGAAGCATCCTTCCCAGCCGCGCCACGGCGAATCCCACATATCAAGAAGTTTAATTGAAATGATCTAATGTCCAAAGAAATGTACCAAAATTGTACTCTCTAATAATAAAAAAAAACTTTCTGAAAGCATTCGTAGAAAGAAAAATATGCAAAACAAAAAGTAATGGCATCGATGACTACCACCTATATTTTTTTTTTTTTTTTTTTTTGTAAGGGCATAGGCCCACCACACATTCCCACCGCTGTAACTCCTGTAAGCCAGGATCAACAGCGGCGACTACCACCGATAGACTTCGAAAAGAAGAAATTTGGCGAACGTAACGCTAGTTTTTAACCTCTGACGCAAACAGAGGGGAGAAACAAGTATACGTTTGACCAATCTGCCTGCATCTATGTATCTGTGTGTATGTCTGTCTGTAGAAACTGGCGGCGGAACAGGTGGGATGATTTTGATGCAATTTTTGTAATCTAATACTAATTTCTTCATCTTGACAGTTCCATGGAAAAAGGCTAAGCTGTTTTTAAGAGGATTGGCTTATTTGAGAGCTTCGAAGGGACATCAGCCAATATCACAACTAGGAACATCAATCTTCAGGGTATGATTGACCAACTCTATAACCATAGATCTCAGCCAATAAGACACCTAGTAACATTGAGTTTCGGCTCAAATGTTTAGTACCATTGCGGGGATATAATATACCTATTACATATCCTCAATCTTCTAAAGGCTGATGATGACCAGGTCAAAAGAGGGTTCCGAAACCCTCAATGGCAAGTCGCTTTTATAGCAGGAACCAGTGGCGGACTAAGCCCGTCCGAGGCCCGGGACGACAAAACTAAAGGAGGACCCCGGTCTTTCCAGAAATTGACATCTATGATTTTTTTCGAGCCGTGGCAAAAACTTGACATAGGCGCCCCTATCATTGGACGTAGATAGCAACAATTATTTCTCAGGGAGTTTCAGGCCAGGTTCGGTCGTTGCAATAAAATCCCGGTGAAAAAAAAGTGAATTCAGCTTTGAGATCGATGCGATCTAAAATTTAGCTAGAGCGAGTGAAGCGAGCTCGACATTTTACTACAATATTATCAGGTCATTGCAAACCTTGTTGCAAACCCCAACCCCAAATCTACGATTTTTCAGAGCCGGGGCAAAATTTGACTTCTGCGCACCTCCTCTACAAACGCGTAGCAAGAATTTTAACAGAAAACTAGGAGCGAGCGAAGCGAGCTCGAAATTTTACTGCAATATGAAGGGATCACTGCAATACGATTTAAAACCAGGAGCAAGCGAAGCGAGCTCGACATTGTACTTCAACATAATGAGATCACTGGAATACGATCTAAAACAAGAAGCGAGCGAAGTGAGCTCAAGATTTTACTGCAATATAAAGAGATCACTGCAACACGAACTAAAACCAGGAGCGAGCGAAGCGAGCTCGAGATTTTACTGCAATATTAAGAGAGCACCGACCCTATTGTGTTGCCCTAAATCGTATTTTTTTATTTCTAAACCACTAAACAACATTTCCTAAAAACAAGAATGTCACATGATCTACATGTAATGCGTCTGAGATACATTTATTATACTTTTTATATTATTATATTATACTTTTACTTAACCAGGAGCGAGCGAAGCGAGCTAGATTTTTTACTACAATACCTTCGATTAGGTCGAAAACCCGCAGCGAGCGTAGCAAGATCGAAGTTTTACTACAGTGAGACTAGGTCGTTGCAAAAGGTACAAAACGAGGAGCAAGCGAAGTAAGCTCGACAATTTACTGGAATCAAATGAAATCATTGCAATATGATTTAGAACCAGCTCTGAAACAGAGCGTAGAGATTAATAAAAAGTTGTTTGTGAAAATTTTCAATATTTTTGACTCTATTTCTGACTTTCTTTCCCTATGTGTGAGGCCTCAACTGCAGTCCCAGGACCGGAGGCCCGGGCCTCCAACTTCAAACAGCCTCTTACTTAATGAACACGGACGGACGAATTCGGATGGTGCAATGTAAAATAATGCCTATTTCAATACATGTATAGAGTTGACAGAGAGAAAGCCCATACGGGCCCCACAGACGGAGCCGAGCCGAATCTGCGCCTGCCCGTCGTAATATGATTAGAGCTCTTCACTCCTCAATCGATTTCACTTTTTGAGACGGACCCTTGGTTGAAATTTCGATAAAAAATTTAACAACAACTCTATCAGGGTTGCTAGACGTAGTGTTGTAAATCTACCATAGTCTACCAAATCGTGAGGTAGACTACCGGTAGGCTACATAAGCTACGGTAGCAATTGTAGATTATTCAGTAGTAGAAATTTTCGCCAGTTCACGATATTTAAGGTGGCTGCCATTTATTATTTAGGAATTGATAAATAAGCTATGAAAGCTTCAGCAATAATTTCAGAGAAAGTAAACCTAGAATGAGAAAAAGGACATCGACATGCACTATAAAAAGGTTGTTCATAATGTGACATTATGCACTTAGCAACGATAGCCTAGTGGATAATACACTGACTAAGTGCTCCTAGGGGTATGGGTTCGATCCCCAGGGCACGTACACACGGCGACACATCAAGCTATACAAAACCAACATATAAGCTGGCCGCGCGACGTTATACGTTACTCGACCTACGCGCGGCCAGCTTATTTTGGTTTTGTATAGCTTGATGTGTCGCAGTGCTTATATACCACTGAAATATGGTTTTTGAATTTATATTTCATGTCGGTACGGACGGTTTCAAAACTTTCAAAGAATTATCGTTGGCTTTTAGGTGAAGGAAAACATCGTGAGGAAACCTTCATGTCCGAGAAACAGACCTTACAGACCCCATGGAATAGGACTACTTAGTTATGGACGTAGAAGACCCTCTTTTTACGACAATTTAAAATGTAAAAATTTTAAATTCTTCTTTTTTATTGATTTGTACTTTCTCATTTTACATATTACATTAAAAAAATGTGTTTTATTTGAAATCTAAATAATTGAAATTTACAACTCTAGGCCAGACGAACGAGGTTAATCGTACAAATACGAGATTCTCTCGTACGAGCTACGAGGACGAGGAAGATGTCACAAATATGTACGAGGTTTTGACTTTTAGTGAAATTATGGCATGATTTTCCATTGCATGCGACGTTTAAGTTTTTACGTTACACAGTTGACATAAAGTCCATTATGACACATACATTCCGATCGCTTCCATTCCATTCCGCGGCGGCGGCGGTGTAAATTGAACCTTATTATCATATTTTGTTCCTTGTCATTATAATTTTATTTTTTATAAAATATTTTTTTGCTATACTATGAAAAGTTTAAAATTAAATTGTGTTTTATGCCTAATTCTTTAATGAAGGATTTTTCAAAAGCAAAAAAAATAAAAAAGTTAGTTCCTAATTTCTCGATAGATGGCGTTGACCAGAGAGGGGTCATGTATATTAATTAATATTAATAGTAAAAATACACAGTAAAAACCCTTTCTTATTGTTGTTGGTTTATTATTTCGGTGCTATTGCGGCAATCTCGGTGTTATTGTCCGTCAACAACGAATCGAGTATAGGACGTGGCTGTATGGGCTACGTATCCGTTTTGAATATACGAACAATAAACGAGAAACATTAACAAACGACAAAAACCTAACAGTAACGGAGAATTTCAATAAAAATAAACCGGAAATATTTAAAACGTACGTCGGATTCCATGAATGAAAAGCAAAGCCATAGACGAAAATTTTGAATATTTATAAGAAAAGCAATTTCAATATTCTTTAAATATTGTTCGTATTATCAAAATGGATACGAAGCCCATACAGCCAAGTCTGATTCTTTATTCGTTTTTGACAGATAATAAATAAATAATAAATAACGCTCCCAGGCACATACTTTGTAATGATCCTATGAAAGCCTTAGACTTTTTGTTATGGGAACCATTCAACAACGGCAAAAAAATATAACATCCATGACCGAACCGGGACTCGAACCCAGGACCCTGGTTTGACAGTCTGGCGTGGCAATCATTACACCAACCGGGTCGTCAATAACGCCCAGATTGTTAATAACTTGTACTGTGTATTTTTATTGTTAATATTAATTAATATATTTGCTCATACCTATTGGACCCCTCTGGTCAACGCCATCGATTGAGAAATTAGGAACTAGCTTTTTTTTTCTTCTGGAAAATCCCTCATTTTTCTCACTATAGATGAATATTATGGTGTAGCCAAAGTATGTACTACGAGATTTATTTCTTGCGAGGAAAAATTTTCAACGTCTGGCCACCCTGAACTCTATAAAAAAAATTGTGTTTCTTTTTTTTATATTCCGAATCCGATCCGAAGTGAAGTGGGGTTGGCTGGTTCTAGTTTTTTATTGCACAAGATTCTATCTTATTTTTCTTTTAACTATCACGTAACTAAAATCTTAATCACAAAAACATACGAAACATCTAATCAGTGCCAGTGTTAAAAACAAATGAATAAAACAGTGATTGTTAAAAATTAATTGTGCATGTTCATAGGAAAGGAGCAGGTTAGTGTTTTTTCCTGTTATTCTTTTGTTTTACTTCTATTTAACAACATTTACATGAAAACAACAATAATTAGTTTATTACGTTCTATCACGTTAATCACGTAGATGCTAAAAATGTAGCTAGGCATTGTGAAAGGATTTTGTATGATGCCAGTTTTTCATTGAAATATCGGTCACTATAATCTTGTTTTCTTCAAATAAACAATCAATGCAATTCAGTCTTTAGACTGAAAGATAAAAATGATTGAAACAATACAGATAAAATATTCTGTCCTTGAAAATATATTATGGAACTTTTTCTGAAGTTCAATAGGTACATACTTAGGTAGGTAAGGACCTAATTTATATAATACGAGCGTTAACCCGCGACTTTGTCCGCACAAATTATATACCAGATTCTAAGTCAGATAATAAGCTATAAAACAAAAAATGTTTCGTCAAAATCGGTTCGGTAGTTTTTGCGTGATGCTCGTTCAAACAAACAAACACACAAACAAACAAACAGACAGACAAAACATCCAAAAATTGGTGATATGGAATCAGGGATACCTAAAAACCATATCGTAACTTTTTTTTTGTTCGTATCTTCAATGTACAGACACACTTTCTGTTACAGTTTTTATAATAGTATAGATATTGTTTACAAGTACGAATAATATTAATTCTTTATTCGTAGGTTTACAAGCATTACTTTTTGTTGGGGGACTAGAACTAATTAGATATTGTATGATTTATTCTTGTGTACATAGTCTAATAAGAACTTATAGGATGGAGTCGCGTTGCAAGTCTGTTACCGGGCGGTTGCGTGCACTCCGGCTTGGTCAGAGTGTCTATTCTATTCTATTCTATTTTTATTTAATGGCGTCCGATGCGTTATCACAATTGTGCCAATGTCCCGTTATGTGGAGAGTACACGTAGGAAAATGATTAGTAGCATTTCTGCCAATGTCAAGTAGTTTATTATAATCTCAAGTTAACGTTTTATAGTTAACACACAAAAGAGTTTACAAAATGGCGGAGCCACATGCAAGCCTAACAGATGCCAATATGCACGCGTCTGACCTCCCCCAGACTTGCAGCGCGACTCTGGTCAGAGTGTCATCTGGGGCTATAGGTTTTATGTCATCGCAATTGTTTCATTCATTCAAAAAATATGAGTAACCTTTCAATAAAGTTCAAATGATCACAACTTCTAAACTATTGATTTTTTCAGACCTAATATTGTTTCTAATTTTCGATGAGTTCCTTATTTATATCCTCTACCCAAAAAAATATAGGCCCACCGGTAAATAATGGGCCACCCTGTACCAGGACCAGGGTTTAAAATTATCAAGATAATTATTTTCTTTGATAATTATCGGATAATTATCAGATAATTAACCTGGCTGATTCTTAGTCTTGAGCAAAATTTCCAACTATAAGTTCTAAAACGGCTGTTTTTGCCATTAATGCACTCGTATAAAGTCATATCCAAACCAACCAGCACCTAGTCTTCGGCATTTTCTTTATGTATCAATCAATATTCACAATTAATAAAGAATTATTTCCTGTTCGTCGTGTTCATGAGCTTCTTTTTTTCGCAAATTGTGATCAAATGTTGTGATATTGCTAGCGCAAGTTTTATTATTTCCATTTAATTTTATAATTATCAAGATAACTATCCTTTCGAAACCTGCCCTGTACAAAAGCCGGTAGATACCAGAATCACAAACAATTAGGTAATATTGTAAATGTTATATTTAATCCCAAACAATAATTCAACTGTGGTATTATCTTTGACTACTTATATAGGGACTAGTTACGCGTGTAATTCTACTATTTATTTATTATTTGGTTATAAGGGCTTGGTCAATGACCAAATAGCTACTGCGACCTGGATAGATCTATTGTAGCTGTCACCCTAGACCTAAAGGTCATTTCCTAGGCCCACGGACTTCATGAACCGTGTAATGCTTTTGGAGGGGAGGTCCCTAATGTCAGTAGGTGTTATTATGTATCCACCTAGATGGCGACTCCTGCTGTGAATGAGCCTTCTACTAACAAACATATCTGCCACTTTTTGCGGGGGGCGAGGTAACATGAAATCCGCAACTTTAGATTTTATTCCCATAACTTAAGATTCTAATTTTGAACGTTAAAAATCATGAAAAGTAGTCTCGCGTGAACCCCAAACGTTCTAAGTTCGAAATTATTGTTTCGCAATTATAGGCTGTCTCGTTTAGTGATAAGGTATAAAATTAAATGTAAATGCACATGATTAATTGATCTTATACCGTGGCAGAGGGGAAATGCTACCGCAAGGCTAGTCCTTATAATAAATAGTCAAAGGGTATTATTGACAATGCCCAATGAAAGAATTAAATAGATCAACATGTTAAGTAAGATACCTATTGTATAGGATCATCCAAAAAAAGCTATTGTTAGTATTTGTATGATGTGTCATACAAATAATGACAATAGCTTTTTATGCATTAAAGAATATTTTTGAATGCAAATACCAGTAGTAACCACTTACATCCATAACATAAACTAATAACTTGTTCAAGGTGGACACTTCACTGTCACTTCATACAAATGGAAAGAACTGACAAGAAGAGGTAAGCATGTGCAATGAGTCGCGTGGCTCTGAGGTCTCTCGAGTAGACGTCTTTCGTTCGGCTCGCGATTTAGGTAGCCACGCGGCTCCGCCATTTTATGGCGGTTTCGGGTGTGTATTTTTGTATAAAAATAGGGCTTTGAGATCGCCATATCAATTACCGTACAATGAACGTTAACTTGAATTATAATAATATCTTCAACACTTGATACTGGCGAAATCTTTAAGGAAACGCCATTTAATAAAAATAGAAATAGAATAGAAGCATGTGCCATGCTCAGTGAGTGAGAGTGAGAGAGGACTGTACTGTCAAAGAAAATTAACCTCTAACGCCTAATGTTTTCTTCCCGCTTCTTCCGAGAGGGAGAGGTAAAAATTGTAGGGAGGCAGAAAGAGTCCGTACTGTTTGTAGTACCATAATCTTTGTTATCCTGTGATTTTGCTTTAGCTACCTTATGATTTTAAGGTGTATTTGAATTTTGTAACAAGTAGCCCAGTCATTTTACGGAGTTTTGTTAGGAGAGGTGGGAAGTAATTATTAATTTTTAAACTGTAACCGGCACCATTTAGTGACAAAAAGACTATCTGAAAACTTTTTAAAAAAAAGTGCGCTACGCAACATAGAAATCAAAATTGTGAGTCCCACAAGGCTTTTAAATTAATAATATTAATACCAATGCACTCATTTTAATTAGATTTAACCATACAAATTATTTTTGAGCAATAAATAGGCATTGAAATTTAAAAAATTAGATTTAGTGCAGCCTTAAGCACTAGACTTGTGTTAAAGCACATAATAGATAATAGTATACAGGGTGTAACATAAAATGGGACAGTTACTTAAAGAGGTGCTTCAGACCATCAAACAGAACAACTTTCTCTAAAAATCGGCTGTCCCAAACATTTCAGTCGAGTTATGTTTGCAGTTTTGTATGGGACAGCCAATTTTTTTTCCCGATTTCAGCGTTGGTCCCATAGAAAAAGTTGTTCCGTTTGATGGTCTGAAGCACCCCTTTAAGTGACTGTCCCATTTTATATTACACCGTGTATAGTTCTACCTACATGATTCTATGTTTAAGTACTTACATAAACCTTAAAGATTATGTGATAGAAAGAATTACAAATAACAAAACAATGATGTAATTCGTATCAGATTTTATCTTATCTTTGACAACTCAATCAAGTGTCGATAAATAACTTGTTACAAATTTGTTATCTCTAACATTTTACATCATTCTCTAATTTTACAACTTAACACATTGTCGATGTTGTTGCTACTGTTGCTAACTTTGACTACTTATATTATAATTTGACTACTTATATTGTAATTCTACTAACAAACATTTCTGCCACTTTTTGCGGGGGGCGAGGTAACATGAAATCCGCAACTTTGGATTTTATTCCCATAACTTTAGATTCTAATTTTGAACGTTAAAAATCATGAAAAGTAGTCTCTTGTGAACCCCAAACGTTCTAAATTCAAAAATATTGTTTCATGATTAATTGATCTTATACCGTGGCAGAGGAGAAATCCTACCGCAAGGCTAGTCCTTATAATAAATAGTCAAAGGTTGCTAATGATAATTTATGGGAATGAGAATTATGGGATTTACAAACCAACATATACGTGACATACAAGATGTATTCAGGGTTTTAGGTAAACAGTTGGGTTACTTTAAGGGGTGAATAGGTTTTTATGGGGAAGATCAGACCATCAAACTAAACAACTTTCTCTATGGGACTATCATCGAAATAACATCCATACAAAAGTGTAAAAATGGTTCAGCTTTTGTTGTTTATTTTGGTCTGATCTTCTCCCTACGATTTATTCATAGGATCATCCCCAATACTGTCAGCATATCAAGAGTTAGGGTAGACAGTTGCATTACTTTAATGGGTGTTTACTAGAGATCGGATAATCGGATGCATATTTATTTAAAATTCACTTTTTTCCCCACGAAAGCATAATATGGATATCCCTTTCTGAATAAAGTTAATTAAAAAAAAGTGGGGCCACCAGCACCGTTTTGTCATACTGGTTTTCGTAGGTAGTCAACAGTAGGTAGAACTTGGAAAACATGAACTTGGTCGGCATGGACAAATCGGACAAAATAAACAATACGATCCTTTCTGCCAACATGAAGAACTCTTACTCTCACAACGTAAACAACTCTGACAACTTGGTCAATTAAATTGACTTGTTCAAGTTGTTCATGTTGTCCAATTAAGTACTTTCGACAAAAACAACTTGGTCAACTCGGACAACCCTGTCAACTCGCACAACATTGTATAAGTTGACCAAATTGTCAAAGTTGTTCATGCTTTCATAGTTGTTCTTGGTGGTTGGTAGTTAGTGTCCGAGTTGTTCAAATGTCCAAGTTCTACAATATTTTAGCCATCCCGGGACTTAAGAACGATCCTAAGATTTTTTCTAAAATAAACTAATTAAGGCCAGGTATCCCTAGTGCAAGCGTCTCTTTCTTACAAGCAAACATTTGCAAGTAGCTATCCCGCGTCAAATGAAAGCAAGATAGCAAAAAAACATATTTTTCATCAATATCTTTTCTATTGGGTGTTTGGGGAGAATCTTTGCTATAATTAATTACCTTTCAAATGATGGTATATTCAGAAGAAATGGTGTATGGTGATTCTTGTAAAACTGGTTATAAATCTGAAATCAAACTTACTTTGGTCCTCTTTTCTATCGAGAAAATTTAATTGAATTATGTTTTCAACGGTTAAGTTCACTGCAGAAAGAACGAATCTACACTGTTATTTGAACTATATATATTAAATGTAATAATTTGGTTATCAAAAACCGGTTCGAAAACAGAAAAAATAGGTTCCACCCTCCCCCTTAAGACGTGTCCACATTATTCTTGTAAAAAATGAAGTTTAGGTAAATATGCATCTGAATATCCGATCTCTAGTGATTACTGATTGTACTCAACTCATGACAAACCACTTTACCAAAGTAACAAAGGGAAATTAGCAAAAAAAAATATCATCTATTCATACAAACGTTCCATCAGCTGATTGCATTTAGTATGGGAAGTTCACAATTTTTTTTGCTTGTTCATAGATTTCTTAGGAAAACTTGTTATGTAGACAATCACCATTTAAAGCCATGATATTATTGTACTAAAGTACTCTATTTCAATGATTTAAAGACTGTTTACCCTAACACCGACCCTCTAGAAGTCACATGACATTAAAACTAAGGTTTACTACATACTTGACACGTAATTCCAGCATCCCTTCAGCAACTTCAAGATTCAAAAGATAGATTAGTAATTGTAGCAAAGCTTCTGTCCACCCGAATGGGGAATAATGGCCGTGAGTTTATGTATGTATGCTTTACCAACATAATGGGTCCCTAGCTACTTAAATTTTTGTATACTATATATAAGGTCTAACAAAATAGGTGAAACTATTTTAAGGGGATGATCAGACCATCAAACTGAACAACTTTCTCTATGGGACCGATATTGAAAACCTACTCGACCTAAATGTATGGGACAGCAGATTTTTTTTTTCCGAATTCATTATTGGTCCCATAGAGAAAGTTGTTCAATTTGATGGTCTGATCATCCCCTTAAAATAGTTTCACCTAATTTTGTTAGACCTTATATAAAAGCATATTAACCGTAAACCTCAAATGAGTCAAATGGGAAATCCAGTTTGTCTAGGAAAATATTACGTAATTAGTTTGATTGAGGTAAAGATTCTAAAATACCTACTGAAAACTAATCTATAATAGGTAGATTACTGCTACTGTAAAAAAAAACAAGTAGGTACTGTCTATTATCCTATGTCACGTAGGTACGTAATGATGACGTCAAATCCTATGACACAACCCGGTTTTGTATGTAGCGATCTGCATTATGAAGGGTGTAAAATTAAGTGCGTTACATATTAAACGGGTTGCTTTAGTTAGACCATCAAACCGAACAACATGAAGCCAAAATCGAAAAAGCGAAAAAACAAATGTTGTACTACAGAAAACGTCAATTGGCACTACAACCAAATGTATGGACCAGCAGATTTTTTTTCGCTATTTCGGTGTTGACTCCATAGTTTACCTTATTCAGTCTGATGGTCTGAAGCACCTCGGAACACTGAAGAACACCTTGTGTACATTTAATTTTAACCAAATAAGCTATAGACACAGAATAAATACTAGTACTACCCGTACTATAGGTGGTGACATATAGCAAATAAACCAAGGAACAAATAAACAAAGATTTTTTTGGGAGCGCAGCGAAAACAAAAAATAATCTTTGCAAATAAAGTTTCTATTCTATTCTATTCTATACAACTCTATTCTTCTTAATTAATGGCCGGTTGATTGCGTCTAATGCGGCAAATCGGCCAATGTGTTGATAGATCAATATACTAAGTCGCGCACATACAAGTAGGTGCATATTATTGCCATATTTCATTTCAATAGGTGCAATAATGAGGGAGAGGCGGGATCAGAAAGACAGATAGAATGGACAAAAATATACGGGTTCCTTGTTTGATTACGGAACTCTAAAAAAGAACTCGTGTCTTCTTACATTTGTTTACTGCACTAAATCACATTTCAGTGCTAACAGTTCCTCTCCATGGTGTTTCACTAATTAGAACCATTAGAGTGTTAATTCATACGCAAATATGTATTCTGTACACAAACGTTGCCCGCAATGTACAAGCTTTGGAAAATCTTCACTTCGAAATATTGTACGTTTACGATTTGCCGTTAATTTTGTCTATTTTCAAGAGAAATTTTATCAATTTAATTGTTACAGGGTTGTCACCGAAAAGAGCAGGCTATGAGTTAGGCCATGCGATAAAAATGGAAGCTGTAAACATCGGGGACGGTCGCTATGAACAACAAGATAATTTACCGGGGAGTAGTGCCGATAGCGATGCTTCAAGCAGCGTCTTTGAAAGCAATGACAGCAGTGAACATTACAGCGAGGAAATCGATCGATCCGACGATGAAGACCTGAGGGAAGATTTGCAAAAAACAATAGCAGAATGCTACAAGCCAGACCAAACATTTACCTCACAAACTTCAAACATCACAAACGACGAAGAGTTTCAAGCGACAGCCCTGTGCCAATTTATGGATATTTTGAATGACCTAGACGAGGTTTTGGACAAATCTTTACTGGCTTGTCTCGACGATACGAAAAGTATTGACAGTGATGAAGACGATCTCATTTGTAAGATTAAGGAGTGTATAGCTGATATTGCACCGGCTGACTCGGCGCCGAGTTCCATAGACGATGACACCCAAGTCATGTGCGCCGTACAATCAACGGCTCCACGCCTACAAGAAGACATCACACAAACTGTTACAGAAAGGCCTTTAGGCCTTGGCCGTTCGAAAAGCTTTTCAGACCTATCTGGATCTCAGAGACAAAACTTCGTGCCTTCTCTAGAGAGAGCGAACACAACAAACGATAACTTACGTAATTCAATGAGGCGCTTAGATCCTATTGTTCTCCCAGCTATTTCGCACGACATGGAACCTCTTACGTTGCCGGTTATATTGTTTTTGGAGCATCATGTTAATATGAGGCCGACGAGTGCGCCAATCCAGTTGCAGGTGACTGCTGCTAATCTGAGTAGCGATGGATCATCTGGGCCCCTTATAGTTGGTCGTCGGGCGTTGCTTATGAACCGGGCGCTGTCTTTGCCGTCGCCGGGAGATAGTGACATCACGGGAGATTGGACGGGGAGGAATACAGCCAGGAGTACGGGCAGGAGTTCTACTTCTAGTTCCTCTAATGAGTCGTTGGCTGGAGTTTTGCCGGTTCATCAACTTGGCGTTGTTAATAATGATGAGAGGTAAGGATTTTACATTTAGTTTGACAATGTTGTAAAGACATACTTAATTTGAAACAATTATAATCCGATCTTCATACGTAGTTTTTAATTGACTATTCAATTATATAACAAATGAAAGCACCTGCTGCATTATGATTGGAATACTTCCAAACCGAAATGTTGCAAAGTTTTAGAACGAGTTTTTGATCGACAGTAATTAGTTTCTATTCATAAAGTAATTAATTGTAGTTATTGCACTCCTATGCTTACCGATTTATCGACATAATGTCCTAGTATTAAGTAGGTTTTCGTGTGCCATTTTCCATGGTTATATCTTTAAAATCACACTTAACGAAGGTAGTCATCAGTTTAACGAACTTGACTAACAACCTCTGATGTGTTTCGTAGGACATGAAACTAAGTGACTGATTGTAATTGACATTCCAAGCATAAAATCACAGAACAATAACTTCTTTCAGTTGTTATAATTAGTTAATTACTGCATATTGTTTTGTAACGTGTTTTTTAAAGCCAAATTATACTTTAATCTATGCATGTTGTGTTTATTTTTAATGAATTACCTAAATGTTTTAGTTTATTACTACCTAACTGGTTTTGATTACATTAACTACTGTTTATATAAAGAAGACATGGCATTAGCATTACGTTTTTGACTTTGATATTAGTTTCTTCTCTTATATTATCTAAACTATTATAAAACTGTAACAAAAAGTGTGTCTGTACATTGAAGATATTAACAAAAAAAAGTTACGATATGGTTTTTAGATGTCCCTGATTCCATTTCACCAATTTTTGGATTTTTTGTCTGTCTGTTTGTTTGTGTGTTTGTTTGTTTGATCGAGCATCACACAAAAACTACTGAACCGAAACTTAAAATCTGTTATATAATATGTGCGGTCGACGCTGCGGGTTAACCCTAGTAATTTATAATATAATGCCATGACAGACAAACAAAAACCAAAGATGTTTTTCTGAACTTGACCGAAAACCATACTCGAAATATTGTCAAGGTCATCAAAATCCGTCCCAGAGAGTTAAAATACAAAAAATAGAGGTTCAGTACCATTTTGTAAGAGCAGTGAAGGGAAAGTATTTTTGAATGTTCATTGAGTCACACCGGAAAGACTGACTCGGAACTTCCCACGAAAATGAATCATATCCTAACAGCTTAATTCCCAGATCGCATCAAATCTGCAAAAATATATGACATCACAGATAAACAGTTCATTTTACATTATGGTCTAAATGCTTTTGAATAATTTAGGTTAATTATCCGCGTGATAAGATGCTTATTTCTTTATTAGGCTTTCTTTCTCATACTAGAGTATGAGAAAACGTATGGATTTTCGAGTATTGGAACTCAAACTAAAAAAAATCATTGCTTCGCAATTTCGTGAACGTTTTCGTTCAATGCCAAATGTGTTCGTTCAAAGTTCGGATCGAAACGGAAACGGTCGCGATATATCGAAAATCGAAAGTCCGGGTACAGGGCCTGGGATTCAAGGGTCAGCGATATCACGAGATAATGCTCAGTCAACTGCAATGTGCTTAAAAATCACAACGACGCACTTGCGATGTCCTGGCGGTGCAGTTGCGATATCGCAGCGGTGCTGTCGCGATATCGCCGATGAGTGAAAGGTATCTAAGCGATAACAAAAACAAAAAAAAAATGAAATCGCTTCATTTTCCGTACGAAACGACCCATATTTGTTTTTAATCTTCTATCAAGCAATTATCATACTTACGACGTTGGTATAAGACTTCTGTGACGGAACTTATTTTTTTTAGGATTACTAACAAGGTTAACACAGATGAACACACTTGTTATGAACGTGTAAAATAATAGTGTATGTTTACATTGCAGAAGTGAAGAGACTGAAGAGCCTCCTTTTGGAGTATGGCCGCACCGCATGAGCGCCATGTTGGCCTGCCTCAGCTGTACCGTTGGCATATTCAACATTTCACGTTTTGCCATATTTAGCGTCCATTTTGGAGGTAAGATATAAATCTTTTTCGGCACTGCTACTAAGTTCTTAATTATTGGAGTTTAAAGAAATAGATAAAACTGTAAAACTGGCCAAGTGTGAGTCAGACATGCGGACCGAGGGTCCGTACCATATTTCCCGAAAATAATGTTTTCCCGGGATCCTTATTTCTATCTATGATAGATAAAAACATTCATGACTCAGGAACAAATATTCATATTCATTCACCATACAAATATTTGCTCCTTGAGGGATTAGAACCCGCGACCCTAAATCAGCAGGCAGGTTTACTTCACTACCAATTGAGCTATCGGGCTGTCAAAGAATTATGAAAACGCTAAGAAACTAAAACCCGTTATACCTTTAGGATAAGATTATCTCTTAACGGTAAATTATAATTAACATGCTATTCGCGTTGTGAATCTTATTTGCATTATGTGTGATATGAATAGGGGAACCAGAAGCATCATGGAATTTTAAAATTACCGTGTTATAACTTTGTACATATATTTTTCTCGTCATGGGAATCAAATTCACAGTTACGGCAACCGTAAAACCATAAAGGTCATGAAAAAAGAAGAATTACGAATTATTTTACTTTTGTTTTTATGAGATACAACTTCAAGAACTTTGCTTTATATCGAATGCTCGACTTCCTGTAAACATTTCAATCATATTCCTGAAAGCAGGATAAAAAATATACAGAATTGTAATGACTGGAATGCGATTTTTGATTCTAATACGTTGAACTCAGCAGTTGAAAATGTACGGAGATATGCATCTTGCTACTGCAGATTTGGCTTTCAAAAATCGCACTCCTGGACTATTTGAAAGTCAAATCAGCAGTAGAAAGATGCATATCTCCATAGTAATTTTGACATTTTCAACTGCTGCGCTCAGCGAATAAGATTCAAAAATCGCACTCCTGGTCGATTTGTTTATTTTCGTTTACAATTTGTGGAATACAAATAATTGAGTCCCTGACTCCCAAAGTCGGAAAACCGTGTATTGGGAGGCAGTTTCTGCCCCTGTTACAATAAGTCGGTATAAACCATCTAAATTAAATAATTAGGTACAGTAGTACCAGATTTATAAGTTCCCCCGATGTACCTGCGCAGTTGACAAATTTTAATAGCGCGCGGAATTACATTGACTAATCAGGATGTCCCACCTTCAATGCCTTGTCACGATTGGCTAATTGTTTTCGCGCCCTTTTCGCTGCTATCCGACTTTGCACCCCTTGATTACTAAGCTACTTCGGGTTCGGGAACTCTGCGGAAACGAAGATTGCCGAGGTTAATTATTTTCCTGGTCGTACTGTAGGTATATGATTGATGAATTAATAGATTATGATTATGAATGACCATGTTCTTCAGACTACTAACCAATATAACAATATTATTATTCTGTCTGTGCATGTTAACGTTATTACTGTGGTTTCCATTATCCAAACAAAACCATTAATTAACATGTAATTTTTTTTCCAGCGAGCTTCATAATACAGTTTTTAATACTGTCATTTTTGATTGGTATACCATTGTTTACTCTACATCTATGCCTGGGTCAAGTGCTGGAGTCGGGACCGGTCGATATGTGGAGGATATCGCCCATATTTCAAGGAGTTGGAGTCTCTTTGCTCATCACGCAAGCTGTCATAGGAATGTACAGCATTATAGGCCTGTCATGGATATTGGTCTATTTTCGAGACTCATTTATATCACATGATGACAGATACAAGTGGGCATTACCTCATGAATATAGTTTTGAAGGTAAGTAAGTTATAGTCTTTAAGATCTCACTGCAGGGCAAAGGTCAAACTGCTGGCTTGCAGTCAGAGAATTTACCGGCCGCCGTAATAGGCGTCTTACCTGGCATAGCGAACAGTTTCGATGTTCCAAAATAAAACACAAGAGTCTACCATTTGAATTTTTTTTGACCCTTTTTACAAATTGATGTACCTTGTTCAAATGTAACAGAATTGAGGATCTTTTTTTTAAACATTCGGGAAATATACATGGTGTTACAAAAATATAAATAAATATTTAAGGGGGTGGCCCTTAAATCGTCGACGTCTATCGGCTGATATGATGATGATGGAACATCAGATTTTTTTTCGCAATTTCGATGTTGGTCCCATAGTGAAAGTTGTTCAGTTTGATGGTCTCAACAACCCCCTTAAAAGTTTTAAATTTTTATTTTTACTTTTGTAACACCCCACAAATAATTAATCGGGTACAGTAAGTAATTGATACTAAACTAAATTCTTGAAAGTTGGCCTTTGCGTAAAATGTTCAATGGCGTATTCCGTGTTTTGTTTTAAAACAGCCAGTTACTTATACCGCCATCTGACGGAACTGTCAGCTACTGCTTAGCGTGCATTCCGAAGCACGGAGACCCTTAAGATAAAATACCACCTAAACAGTCACCGATTCAAGGACTGCCGTGACCTGACGTTGTTTAACTTCAGTTATCATTTCCAATACCACTAGAATTTATTCTGTGCCAATACCGAGCGTGAATTCTCCTAATTGTCCAATAACTCAATGTTATGACAAACAGTAAATAAAATTACAGGAAGTGAGAAGGTCGTAGATACATCACTCGATTATAGTCTAGTTTTGTTCCAGTTTCAAGAGAAACGATAAACGCTTTGCTTTACAACGTTGAACTTTATTCTTTTTACACAAGGCTGAATTTAAATTAGTGACGTGTTGGCAGTTTTACAAACAGAAATCGCTTTTGTAATAAGGAATCGAAAGTTCAAAATCGACTGCCTTTGTTTTTTTTTTTCTATCGCTCCAATTTAGTCGATTACTTTACATTGTCTCAATCACGGAAATCGAAGCGTCGCATTCAATCAATGAATCAATTAATTTAATTTCAGATGGCGTGAAGAATGGCTCGTTTAAGATACAAGAAACTTTGCCGCAGTATTTTAACGGTGAAGTGTTACAAAGGAATCTAGGGTCCAATAACACATACTTTGGAACAATAAAATTTCAGGTGGCATTTAATCTAGCTGTAGTTTGGATGATTGTTTTCGTTGCACTGAGCAAAGGACTTAGATCTTACGGGAAGGTAAATTATAATTATTTATTATTGTTTTTTTAAAGAAATATGGACATGGCCATAGTTGCCAGAGTTGCGTCAAAGGACAATGAAGCAATCATATTTCTCAGGGATAAAAGCTAGATAACTTGAATATAGGGTATTTTTCATCTTTAGTTTCTGGCGATCCTTGGGAGGTCTATGTACAGACCATGTACAGACGTCTATCGGCTAATATCATAATCACAGGAAGCTGGCATAGGTATCATAATCACGATCTCTAATGTAATATCTATTACTTTAAAACGCACTGCATTCTCTGTTATGCAAACTAAACTTGACCTTTCGCGAGTTTAAGTTATCTTTAATAATTTTGTCAAAAATTTTTTTGGTCGCTCCGACTTTAGTATTATGATTTGCTTCAGTCAAATCTTTATTGTGAATAAAATAAAAAAATTCATCATCATCAGCTTATGCAGGGTGGAAAATTAAATACGTTACATATTAAACAGGGTGCTTTACACCATCAAACTGAACAACTTTTTAAAGAACGTTTATTATTGGAAACATAAATACAAAATTAAAATTAATTTTAAATTTGGCAACATGCCCCGTCTAAATGATGTAAGGTCAAACTATAGTACAACTACAGTACTACTTTCTCTATGGAACCAACTCAACCAACATAGAAATCGCGAAAAAATATCTGCTTTGGTGGTGTGGTGTCTGAATAAGCACCCCCGTACGAGGCTATGTGAAAAAAATAGGATTCTTCAAAGCGTCATATATCATGAAGTACTAACAGTAGGATTATTAGCGGATATGTGTAAATTGAACATATAATTGAAGTTTTGACAAGAGCCAAAACACGATTAAGACACATTTTCTCGATAGAAAAACAAGTCAAAGTAGCCTCCGTTTTTATTTATAAACGCTTGGAACTGCTAAACGGTGAATAATAGAAACACGAGAATTGATTTTAAAATAAGAGATTGATATTTTACAAATTTTGATAAGAGACGAATACGGACGGAACACGTCCATTTCGCTTCAATTATTTTTCGACAAAGTTTACACCCTGTATACGTTCCACTGCAGAGCACAGGCCTATATACCCTCAAGGAGGGTGTATGGGTGTTAGTCCACCACGCGTGCCCAATGCGGATTGGTAGATTTGATGTGCCTCTAAAATCTGAACATAAATGTAAATAATGAATATGTATTGCTCTTTCGTTTCAGGCTGTATACATGTTAATATTTCTGCCGATATGCGGAACATTGGTATTGTGTACAAAACTATTAACGCTTATACCGTACGACAGTGTAACCAACATATTCTCAGAGACGGAATGGGGCGAGTTCTTCATCAATAGTAATGTGAGTTATCAAGGTCTTTTTATTTATTTTTTTACTTTTTTTAAAAGGATAACAACAGCCTTAGTTACACAAGTTACAACACTGTTCACATTTTGATGGCCAATTATAGCTATCCATAAGGTAACTTATCAATTAATTAATTAACAAGCAGACATACATACAGGGAGAGAAAAAGATGAGGCAACTAAACACCTATTTCAATCGCATCCACCAGAACCTTTTCATTTTATACTGTTGTATTAACTTTTTTAACATATTTTTATTGCTAGGACAATTTTAGTTTCTAGTAGATGCGAACAAAATCCGGTTTCTCAAACTGTGATATCAATTATAGGTACTCAGCTACCTACAATACAATACAACCATGTTACAAACGCAGATAATTATTTTCTCTCCGAGAGGAAGGTAGAATGCGATGAAAAAAAATACAATTGCTAAACGAAACCTGTGTACATGTAACGTTGACAAAAAGTAATTATACAAACTTATTTAAGTAGGTATGGGCAAAGAGCATCTCACATGTAAGTCGCTTCCACAACCCAACCCACACTCGAATCATAACGATGATGATAACTCGAATATAGGCAAAGATATAGAAGCAACCCACGTAGGTAGGTACAACCTGCAATACTATGTTTAAGTTAGGTGGATGTGTGTTAGTGGATGATGTGTGCGTTTGTGTGAACATCTTCATCAGTCTTTTCATAGATTAATTATGTATTATGTATTACACACATAAGGCTGGAGAGCGTCGGTGGCTCTTTGTGGAGGTGGCATGGAATGGCCACACAAACAACATAAAAATCATGAGGTTTAAAGAACTATTCCAAATATTAGTGATTTGATTATAAACATGCTATGTTGCGGGTTCAAGTCCCGCATGAGACATAATTTTTCAATCTTTAATTTGATTTAAAAGTACTATTGTTCTTAGATAAAGCAGTATTTAGTTGGAGCGCAGCGGAGACCAGTCATTAATCTAAGGAGAATAATCTTGATTAAATTATTGCGTCATTAAAGAACCAAATGAGTTGATGAACATACAGATGACTAATGTTGTAGCTTTTAATATGACAGAGAATAGCGAAGTCACTGGTTTATTTCCCAATCATGACCTCATTTCGAATAGCTATTTCAAACTGCCATGTGACTTCCGGTGGAGTTGTTTCTAGCAAGGCTCACTTTTAGCTTTCGCCCAAAGAAACATTAACTTAAACCCCGAGTTTTCATACAAACGTTTGATCAGCTGATTGCTTTTAATACTGAAAGTCCAAATTATTTTTTCCGAATTTCTTATAGGTTTCTTTGGGAAAGTTGTTCAGTATCATGGGTACATTAAAATCACCCCTTAAAATAATGCCACTGTTTACCCTAACACTCTGTATAGTTTTGGAATTTTCGTGAAGAAACAGTAAGTGAATGGATTTGCTTATCGTTTTCCAGAGTTGGGCAGCAGCAGCCCAAGAAATATTCCTTACGTGGGGTTTGCTGGGAGCCTGCATAATGCAACTGACGTCCCACAAAAACGCCAAAAACAAGACGAACGTTATGCTGCAGAAGGAGAGTGCGTGCATAGTTGCGTTCACGTTCGCCGTGCTATTGCTGGCGTCGTTCCTAGCCAACACTTGCGTACAGATATTGAAGAATTACGGTTATAATTATATACCGGGAAGTTACGGTAAGTTAGATAGACAACACATTTATAAACGTCGGACGGTGATACCAATTGGTTAACACATTCGTGCCCCTCCGACGTCAAATGTGCGTTTGCAGTCTTTATAACGGTGCTCAGATCCCATATATGCGGTCAATACATAATATGGGAGCAGAACGAACGAATTCAAAGTTGTGCATTGCGTGAAAATTACAAATAAGAGGGCAAAGAATGTATTAAGCCAAGTTAGAGGGTCGGGACGGTTTAAATATACTCGGACATAGATGACTCGGACAGTTACAAACTAACTTGATCAAATATTGAAATCTGTAGCTATTAAGAGGATATGTGAAAAAAATAGGATTCTTCAAAGCGTCATATATCATGAAGTACTAACAGTAGGAGTATGATTTGCGGATATGTGTAAATTTAATATATAATTGATGTTTTGATTAGAGCTAAAACACGATTAAGGCACATTTTCTCGATAGAAAAACAAGCCAAAGTAGCCTCCGTCTTTATCGATAAACGCTTGGAACTGCTAAACGGTGAATAATAGAAACACGAGACTTGATTTAAAATAAGGAGATTGATATTTTATAAAGTTTGAGAAGAGCAGAATTGAACTTACATAAATAGTAAAATTACAATCAAATAAAGTTTGTTTTACTCTTGCGTCATTTCAGGCGCGCGCGCTGCCCTATCTCTTTCTCTCGCGTCAGGCAGTAATATAAGCTATCACACGCCCATTTCGCTTAAATTATTTTCCGATATAGGCCCTTAACTGGCTGGGATGAGATGAATTCGTTCTTCGTTCAGCAAAATATTGACATCGATGTAGAAAGCAAGCTGTTTACATTACAGCGCAACAAATACTTGCAATACGTTTCAATTATGACAACAAACATTTAATATTTTTGGCTCGCCTATATCATGCCTTGTCCACCGAAGACTAACTAAATTAAAATTTTGCCTATGATTTTATATTCCACCACATTCTGATGCGTTGATGCTAGGCGAAGAAAAGCTTAGCCAGTAGACATGTATTAGTGTTATTTATCTATGTACCTTTAATTATTTGTAATATGTATGTATTTATGTATTTGTTGTATTCACTTCTTTTTCACCTATAATTTTGTTTTTTATAACACCGACCCGTTCTTTGTTATATTTCCTCTACCCTAAGGTTGTGTGGAAGAAATCGCTTTTTAGCGATAAGACCGCCTTATTTGTACCATATTCAGTTTATGTTTCCTATTGTGCATTGTATTTTCTTTTGGTGTAAATAAAGTATATTTCATTCATTCATTCATTCATGTATATTTCTATTTTTATATCAGAAAAAAAGGCTGCTACTGATGTGATGTGATGATGACCTTATACGTTATAACGAGACTTATTGAATTAACTTTCAATTCTCGACCTTACAGAAACGGTAAAATCGTCGCAATTCCTCTGGCCGACCTCGGAGCCGCTGCCCGGCAACCAAGTGTCCACTCCAGTGCGCTACATGGGCCACTACGGAAGCTTGGTCGGCGTGACGGTGTGGAAGAATGGCAACAAAAAACCTTTCAGCGGCTGGCAGCCGTTGCAGTTGGCAACACAGCTTGTGCCTGCTACTTTAGCGGTGTTGCCAGCTAATATGGTAAGTTTGTAACAAGTTAATTGGCTACTTTCAGTCACCTTTTTGATATAATGCAGAATTTGTAGACTGGTTAGCTTTCGTATCACTACTTGACACGCCATTTCATCCTGAAACCTAAATGGCTGAAAGTGAACCTTTTCCAGCACCTCCTCCATACTGAACAACTTTTACTATAGACATTTTTTGCGATTTCAGGTTTGCTCCCATACTAGAAGTTGTTCAGTTTGATGGTCTGAACCACCCTTAGAAAGGAAAGGGTTTTTAAAATCACAACTAGGTGATTTTGTTATTTCCCCACTAAATGTATGGGAATTTAATTTGAGTTCTAATACCTCGACCTCGGTTGACTCCATTTAGACTTATTGATCGAATTGAATGAAAAAAAAAGCATAGTGATAATTTCAGTTTTTCTCTATGACTGGAAATTTTTTCAAAAATCATTTAATGCAGAAGTGAAATACTCCAAAAGATTTGCTTTATAACTGCATTCTAACATTTATTGTGACTATAAATAAAAAGATTTTCTAAAGATAGGGTTAAGTCCCCTAAGAACGTTTTCTTGTAGCTATAATGCTTCTGGCAGCTGCCCTTTGTGCCCCATCTCAACTTTCCAACCTGTAGAGTGAAAGTTGTTCAGTTTAATGGTCTAAACTTTAGACCCGAAAGAACCCTCTTCGATGTCTAACTTGTATTATACTTTGTGGCTGTGCATTGGTCTTCTTTGACGATATACAGGGTGTAAAATAAAATGGAACACTTACTTAAATGGGTGCTTCAGACCATCAAACTGAACAACTTTAACAATGGGCCCAACACTGAAATCGCGAAAAAAAATCCGCTGTCCCATACAAAACTGCAAACATAACTCGACTGAAATGCAAATAGCAAAGACAGCTGATTTTTTTCGCGATTTCGATATTGGTCCCATAGAGAAAGTTGTTCAGTTTGATGGTCTGAGCGGTCCCTTTAAGTAACTATCCTAATTTATTTTACACCCTGTATATGTAATAATAGATACTATTTCTTATACTGTATCATTATTATGTTCATGTTGTGTTTTAATTGGGTCTACTTCGTTTAAAGAATTGTGAGCAGGATTGTTATTTAATACTGTACGATGTTAGCCTATTGGCAAACCTAACAAATAATAGTACATTATGGTACAAGTGTGTAATGTTGGTGATTACCGCTAGGCGAGGGTCTTAAGAGAGCCGAGGACGGTAATCATCAATACGAGGACGGTAATCATCAATACACACGTGTATCATACGACGTTTTTCAACACACTTGTGAAGAAAATAATAATAAAAAATCATTTTATTTAGTAAATAAAAAGTTTATTTAGAGAATTTATTTGTACTATTGAATATGATCTTTTTTGTATCGAAACTTTTTTAAGAACAAAGCAACTCAAGAACTCAACCAAGAAGTTTAGATACCTACTATCTAAACCTATAACTCACTTGTGAATAATAGTAATGAAAAAGTCACAGTTTGATTGCGGTGAAATAAGTTTTATGAGCAAGTGTGTTGAAAAATAAAATAAACGATATATTTTCACGTTGCAGCTCTCGCCAGCATGGGCAGTGATATTCTACTTCATCCTGATAATGTTCGGGATCGCGCAACAGCTGGCGGTGTGGCACTGCGTCATAACGGGCATCATGGCGATCAATCCTGAGGCGCTCAGGATATGGGAGACCACTATTACATTCTTGAGCTGCGTTTTTGGACTAGCCATGGGGTTGCTACTTAGTACTGATGTGAGTGTTCTAATTATAAGACTTTTGCAGTATTGCAGGTCACGATGTTTTTCTTCATTGGCATATTATGGCATGCCGTCCGAGCGGATTCGAACCCGGACTTCGTCATTGAGTGACCTCTCCGAAACGCTCTCGACCGACGACAAAGCTTAAAATCGGGATTAAAAATCTCCTATTCCGTGCACCTGTATAAGAAAGAGAACTAATAATAATCGCAAAAAGAAAAATCTGCTGTTCCATACAAAACTGCGAACTCGAACCAAATAACGGTAGAATTTTATTTTCGCGATTTCGAGATTCGTCCCGTACAGAAAGTTCATCCCAGTAAAAACCGTCAGCGTCTTAAGAAAAAGTCCTATATAAACTTAGTGAAATCAAACCTTTTAACTCCGCAGGCTGGCATCCGTATAGTGCACTTCATAGACTACGTGTGGGTTGGTTCGTGGTGGCAGTGCTCGGTGCAGGTGGCGCTCGCCGTGGGTGTGTTCGTGGTCCGTGGCCGCCCGTACTCGCCCGACGTGGTCGTGGCCGCACTCTACAGCGCTAGCAACAGACTGTCGGCCACGCTAGCCGCTCTGTTGAGCTTCACGTGGACCGTGATACTGCCCGTCTTGTTGTGTGTAAGATTTTTTTCTACTATCTTTTAGAACCTTTTCACACTGTCGTTTTGATCGGCTAATACCACAGAATATTATAAGAGGGGTTAGAAATGCAAAGTAGCGCTTTTGCTTCGGAGACGGCTGTCGCCACTTGTCTTCCCGCTCACGCTGCTACAATTACTCATGCCCTCTCGCTCGTACCGCGCCGCGCGGCTCATGGTGTTATGCAAATCATTGCATAACCTGTGGCGAAACGTTCCACGCCTACTTTGCACTTCTAACCCCTCTTAAAATGTTCTGTGGCTAATACATTTAAGCTGCACGCCTGAAATGTGGCTTGTAAAATTTCCCCGATGAGCACTAAAGGTTTTCGAGTGGAGACCTTAAATTGGTTTTTACCAGGTAGCGCAAAACTGATGTAAACTGAGATATACAAAATCAAGCTGATTCATTGTGGAAATCATTGGGGGAGGCATATTGAATAGAGTCGTCGTGTACCTATATGTATAATTATCGTCCAGCTCTTCTTCAATGCAAATTTTTTTTTGCAGGCTATTTGCGTGATGGATTTCCGTGTTGGACAACAAAAACAACTCTACAGCTGGAGAAGACCTATCGGGTAATTATTATTATTTTTTATTTACGGAGGATTAACTCGGCGGTGTGAAGCAAAATATCGTGAACGCGTTATTAGTAAGCCAAGGAAAACCCAGGAATAACCATATGTCTTAATTTTGAGATATCTTTCGAGACATGTGCGGTTTTAAGACACGATCATTCTACATGTTTCACTGCCAAACCATTATCGACTTTGCTAGAGTTGAAATAACATCGAATATCAATTAATATTATAGTCCACTGATATGGTCGATATGCCATATATTCTATTCATTAAGAAGATATGTAGTTAATGTTGAATTTCATTTGATAGATTTTTTTATTCTTTGGCCACGCTAGTTTCCGAACTAAATAGTCTTCATGTGATCTCTTATGGTTCTTTTTTTTTGTGATTCCACTGCTGGGGCACAGACCTGCTGTGTGATGGGAAAAGTTTGAATCAGGCTCGCGCAACTCTCTAACAAAACAATTTTTAAATGAAACGTGCACCGCTGCCATTAAATTCCTTTGAACGGTCGCACACGTTTCATACATTCTTTGATATCGGTCGCGACCAGTTTTTAGTATGGAAGTCCCGGCTCTTATAACGTAGTAAGTTACATTCTCTTTGGTTTGAATATGCCGTAGATAAAATATGTCTGATTGACACACATTTTGAATTTGAATTAATTAATTTCTCGTTAGATACTGGCCGGTGTGGGCGCGGCAGATTGCAGTGCTGATGCAGCAAGGGGCGCTTCTGACGGTCCCTATCGCAGCGTTTGTGCAGACTTGGAGATACATGAGCAAAGGACCGCCTGATATATTGGAGGTAACCACTTTTGCACGGCGCTTTAGACGGTACCCTTTAGACGGGCAATCGATTGTATGCTTTCTGTCAAGGCCGAATCGCCCGTTAGCCAAATTGCACTTACTAAAGGCCGATCGCACGATATTTTTGCTAATTGGCCTTGACAGAAAGCATGCGATCAGTTGCACGTCTAAAGGCTACTTTAGTTTTGTAAGACATGACGCTAGATTTTCATTGAATATGCTATAATTACATTAAGCTTCTGAGGGCAGTATTTTTTTGATAGCAGCGGATGTAGCATGGCAGTGTGATATAGCGCTATCGCGTCTTAGCTCTCTTTCTATTGGCGCGCGAATGAACGTTATAGAAGGCGTGATATAGCCATATCGCGCGCATCATGCTACGGCCGCATTTAAAAAACGCGAAAACGTGTGATTGATGTGTCTCTGTTTTTGTTACTTGACGCATGCCAAAATGACCTCGTATGACGGTTGTCTCGTTTTATCATGCATCGCGTGCTAGCCCTACTGTATCTGTACATTTAAGATATTGCAGAAAAAATACTCGAGATTGGGTATCGGCCATCAGGAGACCACAATCACGCTAAATAAATCTCCACTGAACCGTGATTGGACCGCGTGCGAACCACAACTTTTAACACATTTGGTATCGTGCTAATTACTTGGACTAAGAAATCAGCTAATTATCTTTAGAACTGAAATTGAATATGTAAACTGGGATTGAACTTCGATGTCTCAGCGCGATACTTGGACCTTTTCGAACATCACGTGAAACTACTAAAACCGATTTTAATGCGCTTTTCACTATTCGAATTCTTATGGTCAAACATAAACACTGTGATTCCAGTGGAACTACTAATTATTTATAACCGTTGGCCCCTGTAGGTAGTATAAAAAAATATGAACACAGTAATTTTGCTAGTTTTAACACTGGTGTTTTTGTACTTTTACGCTAAACAAGGATTATGGGACCAGTGAGTGTATTGAAGAATTGGTAAGTTATTTTAATAGACATAGAAACATGGAAAAAATACTGATTAAAAGCCGGTCAAGTGCGAGTCGGACTCGCGCTCGTGGTACGGCCACCAAATTACAAGCAAGCAAGCCCGACACTCACTTAGCCGGTTTTTATGACTTGTTGTTGTCCGCATTGGGCACGCGTGGTGGACTAACGCCCATACGCATTTCTTATGGGTTTGCTCTTGACCTCAATCCAGTCCTCAGGACGAAGATGGGGTCAAAGATGTAGCGAGATTACCCAGAAGAAGCATATTCACTCGTACTTTAAAGGAATTCGGGTTGTAAGCGCTCGGAAATACTGACGCAGGCAGGGCCTTCCACTCCTTGGCTGTGCGCATTATAAAAGGTTCAAAAAGGCGCTTGGTGCGGATATGTGGGATGTCAACCAAAAAGGGGTGATATCCCGCGGTGCGTCTGGAAGTCCGATAGTAGAAAGGGGAAGGCGGGATGAGCTCATTTAGTTCTTGGGCACACTCACCGAAGTACAATCTGTAGAAGACCGAATAAGTTAATCCGTTAATTCACAGCGAATCCAGAACTTGTACCGACCGCGGATGGGCGCCGCCAGCGAGAGCGTCCCCCCGCGCGCCTCCACCGCCCCCCGGCGCGACTCGCGCCCCGCCGCCCCCGACCCCCCGCCCAAGTACACCCCCCCGCCGTCATACTCCACCGCAACCGGCGCCAGACTGCTCAACACGCTAAGGAGGAGCTTTAGAACTCTTAGGAGGTAAGCGTTAAATCCATTGAATATATCTAGAGAAAGCATTATACTATAAGTGAGCAAGTTGGTCATAATAGTGGAGGCTGGATTGCAAGCTCGAGCCGAAGGCGAGAGCGATATACAACCGAGACTGTAATGACCTGTGGTAATAACCAACGCTCACGTGTTTCATACGGCGTTTTGATTTTTGCCCGTGACTTCGTAGATTTTAAGACAATTTTTTTTTTACGTAGCCTGTTCAATTTCCCACTGCTGTCCGTCAATTGTTTTGTAAAGATAAGTTTACCTATCTAGTATCCTAGTATCCTATATGTGATTCCAGAACATATTCTATCGCGCGATTGAGTCACAAACATCGTCACAAAACTTTCACATTTATAAGTGATCCCGAATTTTCCAGTATTCAGTATCTTTCTTTTATGTACAATAATAATACAAACCTTTCCTACACAGGATGACATCAGCGCGCACGGAACCATCTCAACCCGACGACACCCACACCCCGATCACCCTCAGCGAGACCGTCGAGCGCGAGCAACTCCCCCTACCCGAGCCCCAGCCCCCCCACTACAGCGGCGTCTTCACAACCCCCTCCATCACCGTCACCGACGAAACATCCAGAAACCGACCCAGATCATCCACCTCCAGAAACTCTCTCTCCTTCACACGCGACTACCTCCGCCGCTCCTTTGTCAGAAAAAGCGATTCCGTCAAAAGCATTCGATCCAGTTTACGTAGAAGTTTTAAATACGGTGGTGCCTTAACTACGAGCCATGAGCAACTGGTGCGCGGTGCGGAACCTATATCCAATACAGTGGCGATGTCCGCCATGTTAGATACTGAAGATTCTCCGCATTCCCGCAGCCTCGCCTCTGTGATATGATTTTTAAAACCTAGATTCTACAGTTATGACCAAAACGGTTTAATTGCTCAGGATGATTTGACCAGTGATAGATAGTAGTTATGTTTATTTTTCGTGTAACTATTTTGGTCGTGACTGTATTTTAAAGTATTATTCAATAAAATGTTTCGAACTCGTTGTAGATTTTAAACCTAATAAAAAAAATTGTTAACAACAGCGAAGAAACCGCCAAATAGTGTAAAATTGAATCTCAATACCTTCACTAACATTTTGTTTTAGTATTGTTATCTTTGATCTACGATTTTATGTAAGCACAATAAGAGCCATGTAGGTAGCTAGTTATTATATGAAAATATACTTAATTAGGATTAGGTACACTTAAAACTGTATAACAAATTGGATAATAATGTCAGAGCTTAGTAAAGTTACAATAAGATTTGGAAATGTAAACTAAATTATGAAGCCATTATTTACGAAATTGTCAGACTAGAAAATATGTGTTCTTATTAGATTTAAGTTTTGTGTTTTAGACGGTGTTTATGAGAGTTGATTGAATGAGTATTGTTCGCTGTTGGTTTTAACTATTGTAGATTATTCAACTCGTTTGAAAATGTAATAAGATAAAAATGTAAACGAATAAACGCAAAACTTAAAACTGGTTATCGATAGCCGAAACACGGTTTGTACGTGTTTCTAAAAGTAGCTTAACATTGATCAGTTATTAGGGTTTGCGTATATTAATTTGCATCTATTACATAACTATTTTATCGTCCAATAGCACGATCAAAGAAATGCACGATTGATAGTTATGTTAAGTGTGATTAACTAGTATTGAACTAAATGTCGAGTACAATGAACTTTAGAGCAGTAAGCTAATTCGGTTGTTCTATTAACTTTAGGCACTCTTTTTATTTTAAGGTAGCCTTTAGTTCCTTTCGTGCATTTATAGAGTATCTAACTCACATTTAAATTGTCTTTATCAAATTATTTTTTAGTTCTAGTCACTTGCTTCCATGTTTACAAAATTATTTTTCCAGCATCACATTTTAAACATCATTTGCATTATTTATAGATTTTAGCACATTTTTATTGCACTTTTTTGTTTTCTATTTTACTTTTAACTGTCTTTTTTTTCTCTTTACATTCCACTTTGTTGCAACATTTACAAAAATGAATACATTAATAAAACTTTTTATACAAATTTTGTGTTTATTTTAAACTGATTTTAAGGATAAAATACGTTTGGTACCAATGGAAGTTCAGAGGACTATAATAACTAAAACAATAAATTTTAATGGAATCTTTATTTGACATAGAATAAAATTACATAATGAAAATATTCTTATCAATTCATTCTTAAAACAATAAAATACATGTAAGTAGTACACAAGTCCTTAAAACAAGGAAGCCGAGGTAATGAAATGTTAAATAAAAGAACAGGTGAGAAGAATAAGACAAAGCAGGTTTTGAAATTAGGAAAGATGGAAAAGTTTGAAATCGCGATTACATTTTACAACCTCAACTTCTCTGTTTGTCAAAAATTAAATGGTTGTTCCAAAATACTACAAATTAGTACAAATAAAATCCATGGGTCATTGAAGCATTTTTCTACGGTACCTATCTTTTCAACACACTTGCACATAAAATGGCCCTTATTTCACCGCAATTAGGCACATAATGACACCTATAATCAAACTGTGACTTTTCATTACTATTATTCACAGGTGAGTTATAGGTTTTTTTCTTATTGGTTGAGTTCAAGAAGTTTAGATAGTAGGTATCTAAACTTTTTGGTTGAGTTCTTGTGTTGCTTTGTTCTTAAAAAAGTTTCGATACAAAAAAGATCATATTCAATAGTACAAATAAATTCTCTAAATAAACTTTTTATTTACTAAATAAAATGATTTTTTATTATTATTTTCTTCACAAGTGTGTTGAAACTATCTTTAACGATCTGCAATAACATACAGGATGGAACATAATGAACCACTAACCCGAAAATGTGTTATAATTATCGATATATAATCGATAAGGGTGGCTAACCGGTTAAGCACTTCCAACACCGTTTCCGATTGTAGCGGAGTTGATCTGTTTAGCGCGCATGCGACCAAAAAGTAATCTAAAGCCAACACAATCCGACATTTTCGGGAAAGTGGACCGTTTTGTTCCACCCAGTATATCCACAAGTGAAACACTTATAAAATGTCCATGCACGTTTTATAAATCACTACGCAGAATAATTGCTGGCATCATAAGAAATCTTGAGAATTAATTCTCAAACAAAACGAGTATGAAATTAACTACAGAGTTTGTATAGAAGTAGAAAACACAGTTTTGAAACTAATTCAAAAAATGTTATAATAAGTTTGTCGCGGTCTTACGTATTATAATAGCCGTAGAACAACTTGTCAAAAACCTTAACTGCGCAGAACAAAATTTGTAGGCGAGTACGCTACTGCGCACACCCCTTAGGGGGCCCCCTTTAGTCAAGTTGTTTGTCGGGTAGTGTACAGTCAAATATTAGGCAGTCTCGATAAAAATGATACAATCTAATAACTAACCTAATTGTAAAGATCACAACATTCAGTCAAAACACTTGATAACAAGCTTGGTACATGCGATATATTATTTGTTAATTACCTAATTAAAGAGTTTAAGTTCAATAAAGATTTGGCTGCCTTCGAATCGGTGGGATGTTTCTTCTTTGCGGGATCCTCCATGAAACATTTCCAAAGGCTGTAAAGAATTAAAACTTGTTATAAAATCAAATAAAACAATTCAACGATGAAAATGTTAGCTCTATTGGCAACCGCTATTAAAAATATAAGTCCTGTAGCCTTAGTACACCAACCCGCGATAGCCGTGATACACAGACAGCCTATATCACGCCTTTTATCTAATTCGTTCGCGCGCAGACGAACGAGATAGAAGACGTGATATACGGCTATCGCGGGTTGACGTATTACGGCTTCAGACTTGGAGATAAGCCTCTCCCTAAGCACGACACTTTTACTTCGGCTTTAATCGCGCTTCATCAGCTCGTATTTGCAGATCACCAGCTGGTTATAATATAAACTTACCGCAGCGTCTCATCGGCGCCGGCAGACACAACCGAAGTGCCGTCCGGCGACATAGCCATGTGTAACACTCTCGCCATGTGCCCCGTCAGCTCGCAGACGCGTGTCATCAGAGGGTATTTCCAGATCACCAGCTGGTTGTTCACGTATCCGTGCCCTGAGATGAGCTCCTTGTAGTGTTTGCTCCACAGGATCGAGCAAACCTGCAATTTGTTATTTAGTCATTTATAGATTGTTAATTTAATCCACAGGACATTATAAGAGGGGTTAGAAGTGCAAAATAGGCGTGGAACGCGTGCCACACGGTTATGCAATGATTTGAATAACACCATAAGGCGCGCGACGTGGTGGGCGCGAGAGGGAAGTAAGTGGCATCAGTGGTCTCCGAAGCAAAAGCCCTACTTTGCATTTCCGTCCCTCCTTATAATGTTTAATCCATCCAGAAAAAAAATAAAAATCTTCGCCATGTTGCGGAAAATTAGTGGAACTATTTTCGTTTACTGGCGACATTAACAGTATTTAGATTTTGCCCGCGATTTCGTCTGTACGGCTCCCTTCATCGTAGTGAGTTCAATTTCCTAATTGAAAATGTTGTAATTAAATTGTTATCATAAGTGGATTTTTCTATTGTACAATGAAAAATCATAAAATCTGCCACAATTTATTTAATCTGTATATATGTCAATGAACCGTTTTAACACGTCTCCTGGGGCGTTGACTATAGTAATGTAGGTACCTGTGACTTGGTGTCGACAGTGTTGATGTTGGCGCCGGTGTTCACATTCCAGATGCGTATGGTGCGGTCTGCCGTTCCGCCGCCGGAGGCCAGGATGCCAGAGCTCCACGGGCACCATGCTAGTCCCTTCACCGCTGCCAGGTGCTGACTGCAAAGTTCAACAACTTTCATTAGGTATTGTACAATGAAAAGTATTGGTTGCAAACAGGTTACTCAAAAGGATTGTGATGCTGATCGCGTAACAAGCGTCGGTTACACCTGCGAGCAGCTATCGACTTTGAAACTAGCGCCTAGTGTCTCTGTTACATACATACATAAACTCATGGCATTTCCCCAGAGGGATAGGTAGAGGATTATGGATCTCCACTTTTGGCGGTTCTGACATACCTCTCTTGCTTCCTCTAGGTCCTTACATCTTGTCATACAATCCTGTCGATTTCGGCTATTTTTAACCAGGCATTTTTAATGAAGTCTGATTTCGCCGCCTAAAAGCCCGTGATACGCATGACATCGGATAGTATGCTAGGCGCTGGTAAGCTAGTATGCCCGATACTGTCATTCAGTGTTCAAATGATACACATGCTTATGTCTGGTACTGGAGTGCGATTTTTGAATCTCATACGCTGAGCTCAGCAGTTGTAAATGTCAAAATGACTATGGAGATATGCATCTTTCTACCGCAAATTTGACTTTCAAAAATCATACTCCAGGAGTGCGATTTTTGAAAGCCAAATCAGCAGTATAAAGATGCGTATCTCCATACATTTTCAACTGCTGTGTTCAACTTATGAGATTCAAAAATCGCACTCCAGGTCTGCCAGTTTCTAGAAAAGCTTCGTAATGAATGCGAGCGAGTCATCCTCCCCTTTGGCTTGTGATCTGGCATGCTTTGTACTGGCACGTGGCACGTGAACCACTTGCAGAATCTCGATACACATGTCAGTAGCGCTTGTTTAGTAGTTCTCGTTTTTACCAGTATCTGGAGTGCGATTTTTGAATCTCATACGATGAACTCAGCAGTTGAAAATGTATGGAGATACCCATCTTTCTACTGCTGATTTCACTTTCAAAATTCGAACTCCTGGAGAATGATTTTTGACTGTCAAATCAGCAGTAGAAAGATTCATATCTTCATAGTTTTATTGACATTTTCAACTGCTGAGTTCAAAGATTTTTGTGTGAGCATAAAACATGTGTATCACGGGTATGCTTCAAATATTAGTTACAAAATAGGAATACGAACTTGAACGAGTAGACGTGCTGAGTCTGTGAGTAGTGTTGTCCTTGTGCGACCGGCCAGATGTTGAGCAAATTATCGTTACCGCCCGACGCGAGGTATCGCCCGTCCGGAGACCATTTTAGACCGCAGATCTGTAAAAAAAAGTTACTTAAAATGACATCAAACCCTGACCAGAAAAATAAAAAACCTCGCTAAGTTGCGGTAAATCATTGGAACTAATTTTTGTACTTGAAACATTGCTATTAAGGGCTATAGTCGATTGTAGCGCCCTCAAAGCAGGTTTTTCATTTTTCTGGTCGACCTCTACATTTCTTAATCAAATTGATGATTGAATTGACTGAACCTGCAATCTGCCAATCATGAGCATGCTTTCCTTAAATTAAGTTACTACACATCTGCTGTTGCTTTTGAATTTGGCAACCTCATACCATAAATCAGAGTAGATAAAATATTTACATATAGAACGGCCGACTCGTCAGATACAGCACCTCACCCCGCTCTCTCTGTGGTCATTTTTTTTTTATATTTTTTATTTCAAATGTCTTTGCTCTTGACCTCGGGGACCTAGGGGAGCTGAGCAAAAAGTGTATACAGCAGCGCGCGTTCGAGCGGGACGGCGTGTGTGCGACGCCATCTTGTGTCAGTAGTAGTCAAGCATCGTGAGACCATTTTATGGAGTGCCGAGGGTGTTCTCATACACAACATGTCAATAATCAATGATATTTGGAAGATCTACGTTAGTTCAGCAAACTGTACACACGGCGACACATCAAGCTATACAAAACCAACATAAGATGGCCGCGCGCAGGTAGAGTAACGTATAGCGTCGCGCGGTCAGCTTATGTTGGTTTTGTATAGCTTGATGTGTCGCCGTGCGTACATACATTATCATCATCATCATCATCATCAACCTCTAAACGTCCCACTGCAGGACACAGGCCTACCCTCAGGGAGACTGTATGAGCATTAGTCCACCACGCGTGTCCAATGCGAATCTTACCAAATGTGTATTGAGTTAATTTCTTACCTCCTGCGTGTGTCCATGTATAGTAGCGACAGCGTGGTCTCTCTGTCTCACGTCGTGGTGAACAATGTTGCCGTCGCGGGCACCGCTCGATAGGATATACATGTTCCACGCCAGAGACCCCACCCGGCCCGTGTGTCCGTCCATGCACTGCCGACAATTGCCATTCATTAATTGAAACCACATTAATAACAAACCTCTTCTGAAAGCGCGACAGAAAACAGACCCTTAGAAAGAAAAGAATCCAAGAATTAATTTTTTAGCATGCTACTTAGTAAACCAGCCTATGCCTTTAGGGGCGATTACAGGAGCTTTAATCGGTAGGTAACTAACGGAGCGGGGCATACCACCTTCTTTTCAGTTTCAGAGAAAATCGTCTGTGGCAGAGTGACGGAGAGGCTCCCGCTGGGCTAGCATGTTGCACGTGATACGGCTACATCACGACTTTTATCTTGTTCGTTCGCGCGCAAATAGAAAGAGAGCGAAAGTGTGAGAGCGCTATATCACGCTGGCATACTACGACGGCTGGAGTTATATAATTATCACCTGATCTGTGTGATAATTACTAGATAGTCCCAATCGAATTACCAGAATCTAGACAATTACAAACATTCTACTTCAACATACTTTGCCTCCTGCTGGATTCGAATCCGTGATCCTTCGCCCAGCAGGCAAATCAAATACCAACAGAGTTATTGAGCCTTCTATAGTGACTGAATCACTATTCCACAATCTTCTTTTTTTAATAACCTTAGACACTAAAACCTGGTGACCTGAAATAAATACAATTACATTTCATATCTATATACCAACTTCTATTCCTACTCACCCTCAACCTCTTCAGCTTCCCACAATCCCACATCTCAATAGTGGCTGAGGAAGTGCCAACAGCAAGGTGAGGTGCACCGCCCTGGACCCACGAGACGGAACAAACTGTCTCGGAGCCTTCTAGTGTCAACAGATGTTCTATCTGGCCCGTGCCCGCGTTCCACAGGTACACTGAGCTGCCTAGTGCCACCGCGAGGATGTTCGATGGACTCCAGTCGACGAGGTTCAGATCTGAGGTAGTAGGATTAAAGTGTTTGCGGATAAAGTTTAACTAATGCTTGATTGTAAAAATTTAAAGGTCCATGATTGAAATAATTGATTTTTTGTGTAAAATGTGGAAACTTAAATGCGTTACAGACATAAGGGTGTATGAAACTGAACAACTTTCATTAGGGGACCAAAATTTAAATATTGAAAAAAAAAATTAGTTCCGTAGAAGATGTTGATGGCTGCTCGACCAAAATGTATGGAACAGCAGAACATTGATGGTCTGAAGCAACAAGCATGTAATGAATTTATTTTTACACCCTGTTTATTTGGATTACAGTCGATGTATTTATACAAGGTGTTACAAAAATACAAATAAACATCGAAGGGGGTGGTTTAGACCATCAAACTGAACAACTTTCACTATGGGATCAATATCGAAATCGCGAAAAAAATCGGATGTTCCATGCTAAGCTACAAATCTACTCGAGCTAAATGGACAGCAGATTTTTTTTTCGCGATTTCGGTGTGGGTCCAATAGTGAAAGTTGTTCAGTTTTTATGGTCTAAACAACCCCCTTAAAAGTTTAAAATTTTTATTTTTACTTTTGTAACACCCTGTATATACGTATAGGTGACTGAGTAGTCTTACAGTAGTCATCCAAAAGGTCTGGAGCATCAAGAATCCTTTCAGGGGCTTGTGGTATGTATCTCGTGGTATTCTTCACTGTCGACGGCACTTTGGCCTGAAATGTTAATTTCAATGATTTCTCAATCTAATTATGAAGATGGATTTATACAAACCAAAGGGTTAAAATAGAATTGATAAAAGATACACGAATCATTCAAAAGAATAAATAAGGAAACTACAACAGTACTCTTTTAGATTACGGTTTAAGAATCTTTATTTCTCATAAGAATAAACAAATTCACTCACACGAGAAAATTAACTAATAAATTAAACAAAAAATTTTATCAATTTAGCGGTAGGTACATCGAAAATATTTGAGTCGAAACATGCTATACAAAAATAAAGTGCAACAAACTCAACTACACAAGGACATTATAAAAAGACATTGATATATAAGGTCTAACAAAATTAGGTGAAACTATTTTAAGGGGATGATCAGACCATCAAACTGAACAACTTTCTCTATGGGACCAATATCGAAATAGCGAAAAAAAAATCTGCTGTCCCATACATTTAGGTCGAGTACATTTGTATGGAATAGCAGATTTTTTTTCGCGATTTCGATATTGATCCCATAGAGAAAGTTGTTCAGTTTGAAGGTCTGATCATCCCCTTAAAATAGTTTCAGCTAATTTTGTTAGACCTTATATGTATATTTACTGGAAGTGTCATTGTGAACATGTTAAATTATTTTAGAAAAGTCCCTCAAAATGTGTGTTTTTAAAGCCTTCTTGAAAGTGCTTAGAGTTTTAGTATCTTTAACGTCTTTTGGCAATTTGTTATAGATTAGAAACTAGGTTCTTCTTGCCGTAGTTTGTCCGAGGTGGGAGATTACAATGATAAATTAGGATGGAACAGACTGCAATTTTATTAGTTTTATTAACTCTCTACACTACGAAAGATATCCATTACCAAGAGGATGTTAAAATTAAAAAGAAAAATAAACATACAAAATAATAATAATTGAAAAGATTATCTACAATTTTAATGGTAAATACACGAAATATAATATGCAAATCATAAATCAAGAATCCTGTGAATGAATCTCTCTAATGCCTATCTTTCGGCTGATTAGATTTATAACTTGTTTTATACAAGTTTACACAGCTTTATAAATAAAAATCGGTCAAGTGTGAGTCGGGCTACTCGCGCACCGAGGCAGAGGGTTCCGTACGACACTACCGTAACATATTAAAATAAAAAATTTTTTTTTACTCCGGGACCTTTATCACGAGACCGACTCACACTTGGCCGGTTTTTATTATTTGCTGTTATACTGTAGAGTTCGCTCTATAATCACACTAAGTTTGACGTTTGTATGTATTACCGTTTTTACCATAGAGCGAGAAGAAAAAAACGTTGATAAAAACTAGTTCCTTGTATGATGTCCCTCAATTTTTAACTTTTTGACATTTTTATTATTTGTTAGCAAAACGCGCCGTAATAACGCACTGTAAAAATTTCAACTATCTAGCTCTTACGGTTCAAAAGTTACAGCCCTAAATAGGTAGGACAAACGGACGGACGGGTGGACAACATTGGCTTAGTAATAGTCCCGTTTTCACCCTTTGGGTACAGAACCATAATAAAAACAAAAAAATTGCGTGACAGGCCCATCATACCCCTGGCCATATCCCTGGTGGTAGGGTGGCACCCAACGATCTAACGATATAACAACTACTACGGCGACTATGCAGAAAATAAATATAAATAAAAAAAATATTTTGATATAAAAAAATCCTTAACCAACCAAATGCCCAAGGCACAAGAAGACAGAAAGCACTAAATACCTGTGAATACACAACCCTGAGTCTGTTCTGGTAGCCTTCAGGCGCAGCTGGGGCCTTGCAGGTGTACTGCAGCAGTCGTCCCGGCTCCGTGTCATGTAGGGCACGACCGAGGGCCTCGCTGGTTGCTGTTTGAGCTACTACTTCTTCCCCTTTTTCTTCATCGCGCGTCAGCTGGAAAAGGTGATAAATTCATGAATATCCTTCCTTAAGACTCCTTTATTAGGAAAGGGAAGACAAAGAAAAGATGGGAAGACGAAATTAAGGAAATGGCTGGCACAACATGGAGGAGAAAGGCAATGGACAAAGGGTTATGGCGAATTCTAGGGGAGGCTTTTGCCAAAGGGCATACTGGCATAACTGTTAACAGATACTGAGCAGAACCATTCTGGATGTCAGAGACAAATAAATATTAAACTAGAATATAAGGAAATAGAATGTAAGATATTTGATATGTAAAAAAAAAAATTTTCAGTAATAAAGGCAGTAATAAATATTTATTTATTTATTTAAGACTCCTTTATAGCAAATTACTTGTGACTAGTACTGCATTTCTGCTAATGTCATGTTGTGGGAGTACTTATCGATCTTAATCTCAAGGATTGTTTTTGAGCATCGAACCTCATAAGTTTATACATATATTTTTTAACGATCTAGGGCAAGGGACAAGAAACTGGTATAAGCCTACTGCTCTGCTAGACAGAGGGTCAGCCAACCAGCAGTTGAGCTGCCCATTGTAACAGTTGTTTGTTGCTATAAACTTAACTCTTAGATCTGCATTCCTGACACATTCCAGCATAACATGTATAAGGTCCTCCACTTTATTGCACAATGTGCATAGTGGGGAGCGTTTAGTGCCCATTAGATGATAAAACTTATTACTGGAATATGCCCCGAACGCAGCCTAAATGCTGAGACTAGTGTTGTACTGTTTGTAAACCAGGGCAACCAATGTGGCTTACTATGGAGAGTCCTGTACCAAAGTCCAACGGTCAGCGATTTTTCCCCGAAATGATATTCCCATTTTTCTTAAGATCTTTTTTTGATTAAGGGTGTCAGTTCACTGGGATAAGGCTTAGAATCATGTACAGAACCCTCCATTACAGCCGACCCTGCCAGAGAATCCACTATCTCATTTCCACTAGCACCCAATGTGATGGTATGCACTGAAGCTTTATACAGATGTTCTTTGTTTTTACATTATGAACCAATTGAAGAGCATCATAGGCGCTTGTGGTAAAACTTGCAATGCAACTCCTTTGGACACTTAAATGTATAGGTAATAAACAGGATGTAATGAAATTTAGGACTTATAAAAACTATACAATATAGGTAGGTATGTTCTATCTAAACTAACCATGTAGTGACACAAATCATAGTTGGAGTTGCTTCTAGACGGGATGAACCTGTCTGCTTTGTTCGGAGTCTTCGATACTTTGTTTGGTGTCGGAGTTTTTGAGCGACCTGCAATTTTATACTAATATTAAGTACATTATAATAATTACATTGATAACTACAGTAGTTGTACACAAACTATATGTGTAGCTATTGGTCACTGACCAAACCCTTAAAACCAAATAATAATAACTACATTGTGATGTGAAAACATGCAAGCTAGTATAATAACTTGGTTAAAACTTGACTTTAGTGTGCAGAACAAAATTTGTAGGCGATAGCATTAGAATAACTAATACGCTATAGAATGGAATCTCCTTTGCGCGTGCTTTAAACGTCGCGTTATAAACTCCTACTTACCCCCTTGGCCCGCAACGCCCCGCTGTCAACAACACCACTTGAGTAAATTAGGCAATGCTTTATAGTATACCTGATAAACACCAGTGGCTGTAACATGGCAGTGTATAGCGCTTTTGAGCATTACCTCTTTTTATTTGTGAGATAAAAGGCATGAAATAGCTTAATAACTGCTATGGCTGCTTGTTTTTCAGGATAATTGACTAAATATCCTAAAGAAATAATGCAAAATTCAAACCTGGAGATTTATTTTTAGAAGGAGTCTTCTTCCCCTTTTTATTGTCATTTCTTGTAGGAGTCTTATTACTGGAGAGCACACTATTATTTACACTTTGGTTCGCCGATACGGACAACTTCTGCATGGAATGGTTACAGGCACTTATATTGTTAGAAATGTTCTGAAACGATGCAGTGATCGATGGATTGACGTTTTCACTGCCAGATTTCTTTGCCCATCGCTGTAGAGGCCCTCTTGTTATCGGGCCGTCCATTGTTGTAGCCACACTTTTGATTTCATTCAAGTAGTTGAATTGGGCCATGCTTTTTTTAACAATCAAGCCGAAGTTTGTTGGTGGTTCTATGAGTTAACTGTACTGTAAGATAAATATCTTATCTTGTTCTGTCACGAGCACATGAGAAATAACAAATAACTATTCTTTACTTTTTGTAAACTTTAAAAAGCAAAATAATTAAAATTACACCCAGCAACAGTATTTCAACATTTGACAGTTGAAAGGAATCCGTTAAAATTTGAAAGATAACTTCTTAAAAATTGTCTGGCCTGGAAACTGGGCTTTTAGCATTAAGAGGCCCATTCACTGTAGTCCTACATGTAGGACTGCGAGTCCACACAGTGTCCTGCAAGTAGAACTACAGACGCAATTTCATACATTTTGCGTGTGATGCTTCCTGGCTGCGCCATAGTCGCAAATTGGGATTTCAGTTAACTCAAAAAAATGTACTCAAATAAGAATAAGAATCATATTTATTAATCCACAAAAAACCATTTTACAGACGGATTTCTAATAAAATAATGAAGCACTAAATGTTAAAAATAGTAGGCTAGGAGTATTGGTAGGTACAACTGATGCCATGAAAGGTAGGAATTACTGGTACTCAATTTGTACTTCCTTAAAAAAAAATGTACTCATCGGGTTCACGAGAAAATAACATCAAAGTCCCGAAAAAAAATCAGCTGTCGCATATATTTGGCTCTAGTAAGTTTGCAATTTTGTATGGAATAGCTGATTTTTACTTAGCGATTTTGATGTTGGTGCCATAGAGAAAGTTGTTCAGTTTGACGGTCTGAGCATCCCCATAAAAAAGTATCAGCATATTAAGTAAAACCCTATAAATCCCCGGAACTAAACATTTGAGCCCAAACTCAATGTTCCTAGGTGTTTTATTGGCTGAGATCCCATCGAAACTATGGAGCTGGTCAATCATACCCTGAAGATTGATGTTTCTAGGTTGTGATATTGGCTGATGTCCCTTCGAAGCTCTCAAATAAGCCAATTACCTTAAAAACAGCTTAGCCTGTTTCCATGAAACAGTCAAGATAAAGAAATTAGTATTCGTTACAAAAATCGCATCAAAATCATCCCACCTATTCCGCCGCTTGGTTCTACAGACAGACATACACACAGATACATAGAGATAGGTACATTGGTCAAATTTATACTTGTTACATCCCTCTTTTTGCGTCAGAGGTTAAAAATAAGCGTAACGAACGCCATTTTTTTTCTTTTGGAAGTCTATTTGTCGTAGTCATCCATGCCATTACTTTTTGTTTTGAATATTTCTCTTTCTACGAATGCTTTTCAGAAAGTTTTTTATTATTATTAGAGAGTACATTTCTTTGGACATTTGATCGTTTCAATTAAACTTCTTGATAAACGGTATTCGCCGTGGCGCGTTGAGTAAATTTTTTTTAAGGAAGTACAAATTGAGTACATTTTTTAACTGAATCCGAGTTTGCGACTGTGGCGCGGCCAGGAAGTATCACACCATTTTGCTGAAGGTCGTCGGACGCCAAACAGGAGTGCGATTTTTGAACATCACACGGTGTAATCAGCAGTAGAAAATGTCAAAATTACTATGGAGATTATGCATCTTGTTACTGCTGATTTGAACGTGTGATGTTCAAAAATCGCACTCCAGAGCGTGATCCGATATTGGTGTAGGTGTAGGACTGGAAGACGGACTACTGTGAATGTACCCCTTTACAGTCTTTAAAAAATAAATTTAGATAGTTACGGGTTCGCAGCCTTTTGAGAAATCTTAATTTTTTTTTTATTAATAGTTGGTTCGCTTTAATTCTGCCAGATGGCAGCGCGGAATCGCATTTTTTCACACTACCCTTTTCTGTCGCTCAGAAATCTTATTGGCTATATAACACAGATCATTTAGAATATGCTATACAGGGTGTCCCAAAAAATAGTGTCAAGCAGAAGTCCATGGACAGAGCACCCTTTGGGGCACCCGAAACACCCCTATGTATGTTCTACGATTTTTTGCAGTTTTCGAGTTATGAATTTTTTTCAGAATTTTAGAGAATTCTCTATCTCGACAAACATTTCCAAAAAAAAAAAAACAGACTTTTTCGAATATTATTTTAAATAGTTGTTGTAAGTACAGGGTCCTTCTTAATATGCTGACAGTTTTTAAGAAGATGATCAGACCATCAAACTGAACAATTTTATCTATGGGACCCATCGAAATCGCGATAAAAAATCAGCTGTCCCATACAATTGGCTCGAGTAGGTTTTGTACTTTTGTATGGAACAGCTGATTTTTTTCTCGCGATTTTAATGTTGGTGCCAGAGAGAAAGTTTTTCAGTTACACGGTCTGATCATCCCCTTAAAAAAGTGTCAGCATATTGAAGAACCTTGGTGCCTTTTGTATTTCCTGATTGTTTGGTCTCTGTATACCCTGTTTTTTTGGTGTCAAATAAAGTATAATTGATTGATTGAAGAACCCTGTATATAAAGGAAGCAAAAAAGAAACAAGAAATTAATTATAAAGTATTTTAATAATATCAAAATTGTTCATAAAATAAATGTATCAAGTATATCTAAATGATCTAAAAATAGTAATTCAATCATTATTGCATTACAGTAAAATATTATATAAAGTTATTTATAAACAGTACCTACTCTCCTTGAACACGCTTAATTTCATATGTACTTGTTGTTATTTAAAAATGGGGAAGCTAAGTTTAATTTGTTCGATCACCATTTTGTAAAAAATAGCCATTATAATCATTGAGGTACCTACTAGAGGCGACACCCAGACTTAACTTGTTGTAACACTCGTTTGAGCTTATGGGCTCTAACTTAATTAGCATGTACCGGGCGCGTGATGCACCGCGACGCCTCCAGTGCGCGCCCCGTACTGCTGATCGCGGTGCACCGATTTTGTTCGCGTTGTCTGTTTTAATTCTATACATAATTATTCAATGATTATAATTATAAAATTCTTCACAAATTCAATAGTTGTAGTATGTCCCGACTTCCACATTAATAAATAAATAATATATTTATCTTATCTGAGATGATAATTGGTTGGAATAGGGGCGGGAGTGAAATCTACGATGAAACCATAGTAAAGTGGTTTTACTGCGGTGAAATTAAGAAATATATTTGAAGTATAGATTTTGAACTCAATGAGAAATAAGACAATTTAGCGATAAAACAGACAGATTTTGTTGTAAAATTAAGTATAAGTATATTGATTGATTCAAATTAAAGATTGAAAAATTTGTCTCGGGCGGGACTTGAACCCGCACTTTTCCAAACCGGGGAACTGCGTTATCCAATTTCGCCATTTTATTTGAAATTGGAACAGGGTGTGTCATCTATATCGTATGAATTACAGTTGTAATGCTGGACTTGCGGATTGGTTAGTTTGTAATAACTACCAGTAGATGGCAGCCTCAGCACTGCGGGGGACGCAACAGATTGAAAATTTCGTTCTCTGGGTAGTGGGCTCGGTGGCGAAATTGGATAACGCAGTTCCCCGGTTTGGAAAAGTGCGGGTTCAAGTCCCGCCCGAGACAAATTTTTCAATCTTTAATTTGATTCGAAATAGCACAACATGGCTGTAACATGTTTAAAAATCAATAAAATTTGATATTGATTGATTCACACAAAATAAATCTATTATGTACTACGTAGGTACAGCCAACATCAAAAGTAAATGATGAATGACGAAAGTAACATTCAAAATTATTTTCTGATGTTATATCATTTTATTTTTCGTTAATGTGAAGGTCGTTTAACGCTTTTTCACGGAACATCTATAAAAAATAACAATAGCGGAATGAAATATGACTGACTGAAGATGTAACCTGTTGGTAAGCCTAATAAAGAAATTGAAATGTCTGGATAGCTTGCTCCTTGCATATCCTTTAAGAACTTCCGAAACATTTATCGGGTCCACGCATGTCACCAGTCCACCAATATTGCAACTAACTACCCATCTCTGCTTATTAACAATCTTTTTTGTCAAGATAGTATTTTGTTCTGAAGGCTGTTGAAGGCATAAAAATAGATGAAGCTTAGGAACAGTAAAAAAATGCAGATTTGAGCATTTAAAATGTATCACCTAAATAACTTGTTAAGTATAGTTTCTTAATACCGATTTAATTAAAGATGAATATATGTAAAACCACGTAAAACACTACCAATAGCAATCTTTTCGCTTGCTCCGTTACGGGGTGTAACAAAAACATCCTAGTAATATTCAAAAGGGTAATGACTGATGATCAACCTAAACTTTTTTCACTAACCACGTCAGAGGCCGCAAGTCGGTCTGAAAAAACTCTGACACCAGGGCTCTGCCCACACGATAAGAAGAAGCAGATATTTTATTTGTTTCCAATTTGTTTTGTCTCCACATCTCATTAGTGAAAGTTGTTGAGTTTGACGGTCATAAACACCCCTTTAAATATAACAAGAGTGGTTTTTTAAACCCTGTATAAGGATTTCATCAATAACATTGGAACCAAATGAATTAAAATGTGGGGAAGACCAGTTTTTCACATTGGTTTCAGGGCTGCGTCCCTTTCTAACAGATCAACTTTTAAAGGTATTAAAATGGGACACGGCCGTGAAACGGAGAGATTGTGTGAGATTGACACATAAGACATTACCCAACCTCCCAAAATATGTATAAAATATGAATTGATAATATAGCACCATTATAATAGCTTATTCAAATACAATAAAAATTCATAATACATCTAAGAGATCCTTTTGGACTTCATCACATCACATAACATTATTTACAATAGATCGATCAACGAATTAGGCACGCATTCGTTGTAATTACAAAAAAAATAAAAAGTAAGATTCTGTCTTTCGGCACAATTGATTTAAAAAAAAATGATATTTTCAAAATAACCCGACAGATGGCACTAATTATTTTCAAAACTTTTATGTCAATGTCAAAAAAACTTATTTATTTACTTATGTTGGTAATAGTCGAATCCAAACATAATCTATGGGTACAATCAACAATTTTTTTTTTTAAATCTTTCTCTTTCGACACGCAATTTTTTTCACATTTTGATCGTAAAAAAGTTCGTGATTTGTTCTTGTTACGTATAAAATTATTAACTAAAACATAGTTGAGCTATTACAAAAACATCGTGCATCGTAGAAAACTAAATATAATAAAAAATAAAAACATCTAAGTAAACTAAAAAGGTTAATCACATGTTTTTACTACATGTTTTGAAATATAATATATCTGATAGCAAAAATAAAAGTTAGCGTTTATTATTGTTATACTTAAAGAAATTATGCTAAACATTAAATAATAAATAGAGGTCGGAATAGGTAGAGTTCAAATACAGCTCATGATATGTGGCCACATGAATTAATAACCCAGAGATAAATTAAGCTTCATACAGTTGCACTACGATAGGTCCACTACTACAATGCGCGGCGGTGTGCGTGGCCTTTCACCGACGAGATCACCTACACGCCGCCGGTGAACGACTGCTTGGCCACAGATTATTCAATACTTACTACTATAACGGATACCGCACTCTCTCGATTTCGCGCGTTTTTCGAATTACGATCTTTCAAAATTCGCCTTACGTCAATGCGCGACAGCCTGTATCTTGTGCGAAACGGGGGGCCGCCCGGCCGGATATCGCAGCTGTCAAACGTGAGTGACGGTGCACTGCTATAGGCGAGACAGAGAGAGCGTCAAGCATAGACGGAAATTTTTTCGCTTACGCTGATAGACTGAACCACTACGTATAAGTCGCGGCACGAATCTCTAGCGCTGACCGTAGGTACAAGACACTATGCACTATTATCGTCTTAATACACTCATTCGAGCGCTAGAGTTTCGTGCCGCGAGGTATAACCACGTATGAGACAGCGATAGTCAAAAAATCCTATACAATTTATACCGAGTCCGGAGTCAGACAGCCGTCGTAGTACAAAAAGTTATTACGTCGATAAGCAATAAGTAGCGATCTCCTTTTTTAACTAGAACGAATTTGCTATGTGAATTTCTTATGGATGAATATGACAAGACACGTGCTGCATTCTAGCCAGTGAACGCAAATATTCTATAGATTCTAGTACCTTCTCTTTCTACGGCGTCAAGCGATTATGCGGGCGCGTGACTTTTTTTTTAAGATGACTATTACAGCTCTGCTCAGGGAGCAAGTACTGCTTTTTACTGCGGACTATTGGAGGGACCACGAAGGGTCTACCGAGCCAAATTAATGAACTTAAGCAACCGACCTAGGGGCACCCAGAGGGGTACGAACCTCGGCATAAGACATTGCTGGGGCTACGCGGCGGATTGGGTAGCGGGGATCGGTGAGAGGGCGCGTGACGTAATCATTAATTACATTTCGGAATCTCAGCGATATATTAACGGAGTATAAATGTTTCATAGCGACTATTTATTATTATAGATACTTTTGAGACAAAATACATTATTAGAAAGTAAAGAAATTAATGTGGCATGAGTAGTAGACAACTTTAAATATTCCGAACCCTTCAAAATATAGGTATACTGGTGGGATTACAAAATAAAAAATACTTAACGAAAATTTATAGTTACAGAAATAATCCAATAAATTAAGACACAAATTTGACGTGACCCCATTTGTATGATTATATAAAATTAGACCTAAAGTAGTTTCCAAAATTGTGCGTTCACATTTATCTACTAAATTTTCTAATTTAAAATACTTGGAGCACAAGATTGGCTTACAATAAAAAATTATCACGTCTTTTAAAACTGAGCAAATTATTCGTTGTAAAGTTACTTAAAGAAATGGGTCAGTTTTAATCACATTCGCAAAATTAGCAGAGAACATAACGTACATATTAAAATCTACGCATACATTAAGAATAAAAATTACTAGTCAATCAATTTTTATATTCCTGGACCACAAGATTATGCCAAGTATAAAAATATTTTACTTTAAAATTTGGCTACAACCATAATTAATCTTAAGCAACATTATGCTTAGCCAAAAAGAGTAGAAAACCGTTGCAACAGGAACTAAATATTTTAGTACAAAACATTGGACGGTCTTGCCAGGTTATGCGTGATTTTGACATTCTTGCAAATAAAAAGGCACCCTACCTTTTTTCTACTCTTTACGGCCAAACTTTACTTAGGTATTTAAATACGTATGTCGAAAGATTATGAAAATATGTGACTGTAATATTCTTAAAAACTACAATAGTTCATTGCATTGAAATAAGAAGTACATAATGGCAAAAAGTTAAATATTTAAGAAAATGCATTGGAATTACAACCACATGATAAACAGTTCTACAATAAGCTTGTGAATTTATAATAAGTCATGGTAAAATTTGAGAACTAGAGAACCATAATTTTTGAACACCTTTTATGAACACGCAGTGTAACCACTAATCAGTAAGTGTTACGGCACACTTGCGGAACGTTCCGCGCCGAACGTTCGGCTGAATACGCGCGCAACGCTTTTCCCTATACCGGCGACATACCAGTACGCGCCATTACGCACCATTTTTCCTAGTAAACGCGTATCCAACGGAACGTTCCGCAAGTGTGCCGTAACACTAAGACATAACATTATATTACAACAGTTTTCTATCACGTTTATAATTGGCTTGAAATGCCATCAATCTGACAAATTACTAGCAAATATTAACACCATTTAATTCATAAAATTCGTGTTTTAAATGAAAATAATTGCTAGAAAGATCAAAGTAAAATATTTTGCTAAACTGGAAATCATCGTCTAATTATGATTTCTAGTATAGATCATAACATAATACATCAACTGATTCTCATTTTAAAGCAAGATGCAGACTTTGCACATTAACAAGCATCTCATCAAATCGAAGACCATTCTGTTAAACATACTAAATTAATTCAGGACTTGAATGTCTTCTGCCATTCTTTTCGCATATTTTTATAGTAAGCATCCTGTTTTAGATGGGACTTGTTTCATCAAAATTTGGGCACCTTAGGCACGTGAAACTGATGTCTTCTTCAAATATTGGACCTTTGTTTAAAAAGGTGCCCTAACAAAACCTCTTAATAAGTTACTATTATCGCTTTCAAGTCATAGATGCAAACGAATTAATGCTTTAGTATACTAATTAATACGCATCATATGCATCTGACTACAGAGAACTTGAAGACAAAATTCAACCTGTATGGGACACTAAAAAGTTGACCCAACAAACAGATACGTGTATAAAAGCTAACTAAATGCTTCAGGCAGTGCTACGAGGGCTTCATCACATTCATGATGTGAATATGACCGGGATTGTCTACGGTCACGAAACACGAGAATTTATCGTCGTGGCACAATTTCTTAGCGTTCATACCTGACAGTTTGATGCAGGAGAGTATTTCTTTCTTTTTAGATCCGTCCTTGTACCTGAAAGAGAGGTTGTTTATGAGAATAATGTAGCTGTTAAAGCTCTTACAAACTATGTATCAACTAATGTACACATGATAAGCAATAAAAAATATGAATATGTCAGCCTATACAGGATGTTACAAAAATACAAATAAACATTTAAGGGTGTGGTTAAGATTAAGACCATCAAATTGAACAACTTTCACTATGGGAAAAATACCGAAATCGCGAAAAAAAATCGGATGCTCCATCATCATCATATCAGCCGATAGACGTCCACTGCTGGACATAGGCCTCCCCCAAAATGAGATTTGCCATAATCGCCATGATGCGATGCGTTGCGATGTTCCATACTAAACTACAGATCTACTTGAGCTAAATGTATGGGACAAAAGATTTTTTTTTCGCGATTTCGATTTTGGTCCCATAGTGAAAGTTGTTCAGTTTGTTGGTCTAAACCACCCCCTTAAAAGTTTTCAATTCGTATTCTTACTTCTGTAACACCCTGTATACGTACCACAGGCCTACCCTCGGGCACAGAAAAGAGATAATACACAATACAGTACTACAACTTCATGCAAGCGCTCGAATCGACGCACGCACACAGACGACCCGCTAAGGTAATAGTACTAAATTTGCTGTGCCTCAGATTTTGCTTTCAGTGGCTGGTGGTTTTTTTTTTTAGTAGAATAGTGCATTATTCAATTATGATTTTGAAAGTGTGAGATTAAAAAATAGCACTCAAATTAGTAGAAAGACGATTTATTGATTATTTACATAGAAATTTAATAATTTTGTTACAAATTACCATTATGCCAATTGTTTTCTTGTTTAGTGGAAAATTTTGAAAAATGAGAGTAGGGCCACTTTCTATTAGTGGTTTTCTGGTGGTTTTAGAAGTGAAATCTGGTGGAGAGCTTATTTAACTGTTGGCAACACTGGGGTATTGGCGTCAGTCTACCTCGCGTTCCCAATGCGGATTGGTATGCAGATTTTAAAAATAATATCATGCATATAAGCATACAAAAACGTACCTTTTAAGTTTCCAAATAGATTTCCAGCAATCGTGAGCGTTAGCGGGTCCATCTCCAAAGAAGAAGTTATTGTTGATGGGACCGCCCAGGCTCAAGTTACCCATTTGTGCAGGTAGTTCGGTACTTCGGTCCAGCGGGCTTGCGACCGGCGTTACCACGTTCCATCCGATTCTGAAACGTGTTGATATTTGTTTAGATTGTTTGCTTGTATTTTTCGGAGTTGAAATTTGAACTAATGATATGGTGGATTGTCACTTATAATTAGCGATCGAATATTCGGATGCATATTTATCGAAACTTCATATTTCACAAGAATAATGTGCACACGTCTTAATTTATTTGATGAAACAATCCCAGAATCTTTCTTGAGTCATTGGGATTGCTAAAATTTCATAGAACTTGGACATTTGAACAACATAAACAACTCGGTCAATTTGGTCAACTTATACAATGTTGTCTGAGTTGACAGAGTTGACCAAGTAGTTCATGTCGTCCGAGATGTTATGTTGTCGAAAGTACTTAATTGGACGACATGAACAACTTGTCCAAGTCAAATCTGTTGTCCAAGTTGTCTGAGTTGTTTACGTTGTATGAGTTGTTCATGTTGTCTAAGTTGTTCTACCTACTGTTGTCCACCTACGAGGACAAGTATGACAAAAAAATTAATTAACTTTATTCAAAAACACATACAAAATACAGAACACCAGACAAAAAAAAAACCATAATAAACTAAAACACAAATTACAAATAAAAGATGTCCTCCAAAGCGCCCACCTAAGGCAGAGTACCTAGGAGGCTGGCCGTATTGCCCCTCTGAATGGCCACATACTTACCCTTTGGGCAAAATAGCTGCCAGCCCTCCTGTCCCCCGTGGCCTCAAACAGGCGCCTCAATAGGCACTTTAAAAAAAGTTTCGCAGCGGAACCCCAACAGCCTAAGGTCTCCACAATGTAAGGCACACACTTTATTCAGAAAGGCATATCCATATTATGTTTTCGTGGGGAAAAAAAGTGAAATTTAGGTAAATATGCATCCGATTATCCGATCTCTACTTATAATTTTTAGGTTTCCATGGAAAGTTATTTTATTTATATTATTATTGAGGTTTGAAAAAAAGACTTCCGTAACGGACGCACGACCCTCTGATTCCTTTTAGTTTTGACTATAGTCTGACCATAAGGGATGTACCGTTCCGTAGGTAGCTGCGTGGCGAGATGCGGGGGTACAGAAACCCGCTCCGTTCTGTCCTTCCATCGTAGACTTTCGCGGCGGCTACTCGTTTTATTTGCCACGGACTGTACACGTCATACGCACATGAGCTAAAATATCCAGTGCTGTCACCCAATGAGCGGTACAGCCCTTGTGGTCAAAATTAACTTTCATTATGAAATCTTGCACCGGTATTAGGTTCGTGACATGACGCAGCTTTATTAAAATCGAGGGCGTTTTAATTAACATTACCGCATTATTTTACCAAATATTTGTCAAAACCTTTTTGTGAAAATTTTACCTCACAAGTATGTTGAAAAACGTATAAAAGCATTAGTCATTTCATTCTCGACTAGATTACGCCCTCACCGGCGGGCACCCCAATATCGGCCGGAATCCAAATTCGAGTAATGTAATGATCAACTTAGCTCTCTTCATCACTACATAGTATAAAACAAAGTCGCTTACCGCTGTTTGTCTGTAGCCCAGTCATTTTACGGAGTTTTGTTAGGCGGTGTAGGGAGTAATTATTAATTGGACTTTTAAACTGTAACCGGCTCCATTTAGTGACAAAAAGACTATCTTAAAACATATTAAAATAAAAATCGCTACGCAACATAGAAATCAAAATTGTGTTTCCCAGAATGCTTTTTAATTTTTAATATTAATACCAATACACTCATTCAGTTTAAAGATATTTATTATGTCTCAAAAGAACAGTTACAGTTCACTTAAAGAGAATACATAGTTAATTAAATAAAGTTTAATTTTTAGCTCGAGTTGGCATAAGATAGGAAGGGTAACAATAATTATTTTTAAATATATAGTATACATGGTTAGGTAGGTACATTATTTTCACAGATGCTAGAGATATATGTTTTCAACTTGTTCTTAAAGATATTGAGAGATTGAGCGGTTTTAACATCACTTGGTAGTTCATTGAACAGTGTCATTCCCTCAAAAAGTAAGTTTCGTTTTCCATATTCTGTCCGGGGGTTACGGGTTACAAATTTGTTATTATTTCTTAGACTATGGGTGAATGTTCTTTTCTTTAGAGTGATGTGTGTATGAATCTTTTTTGTTTGTATTTTCCAAATTAGAATGCATGTGTTGTATATGTATATTTGCCTGAGATTGTATAGTTTTGTTTTTTTATATATGTCTTGTGTATGTGTTAAGTAGGGGTATCCATAAAGAATTTTAATTATTTTGTTTTGTGTTATTTGCAGTTCTTTCAAGTTCGATTTAGCAGCACATCCCCAGATTTCTATTAAATAATCTAAATGTGGTTTTACTAGCGCGTTATATATTCTATTTCGAAATTTATGGGGGATGCATTTAATCATCTTATGTAGAACGCCTGTCAAGGGTACAATCTTTGATTTTACATGTTGTATATGTCTTGTCCATGTCAGTCTGTCATCTAGTATTAGCCCTAAGTACTTTTCGTGATTTGATTTGTGTATTATCTCGTTATCAATCATGAGTGCCGGATGGTCTGGGATCTTTTTGTTTTTAGCTGAAAATATCATGTAGGAGGTTTTTTGAGCATTAATTGTTAGTAGGTTATATTTGAACCAAGAGTTTAGGATATTGAGGTCTGTTTGTGCCTCGTGTATAATGTCGTGGATAGAGTTACCAAAATAGAATAGGCAAGTGTCGTCAGCGTACAAGGTGATCTCTCCGGTAAGTCCCACACTGCTAATATTGTTCACGTACATCAGAAAAAGCAAAGGTCCAATTATAGATCCTTGTGGAATGCCACAGGTGATTTTCGCAGGACTACTTTTATTATTTACTATTTTGACGATTTGATGTCTGTTACTTAAGTACGATTCGAAAATTTTTAAAGCTGTTTTCTCTATACCTATGCTCTTCAGTTTTTTAATTAGCAATGAATGACTCACCGTGTCAAATGCCTTTTTTAGATCAATAAACACACCCAGAGCAACTTTCTTTTCATCAATATTAGTTTTAATTTTAGTGGTTATGTCGATTGTCGCTGAGAGTGTGCTTGATTGTGAACGGAAACCATACTGGTGTTTGTATAAATAGTCTATATCTGTTAGATATTTACTTAGTCGCTGATGAATGATTTTTTCAAATACCTTGGATACCACCGGAAGCACAGAGATTGGGCGATAATTGCTAGGGTCTGTCTTTGTACCAGATTTATATATAGGACTTACTTTAGCTATCTTTAAGCTGTCAGGGAACATGCCGTCTTTTATGCATTGATTGATACATTTAGTTAGGTTTTCTGCTATCAGCATTTTAATACATTTCAAGGATTTTGTGCTTACTCCATCAATCCCTGTGCTTGCGCTAGCATCTAGGCCATCTATTATTTTAGTAACTTCCTTGACAGTACAAGGCTTGAGTTCCGATAGTTTGTAAGTATGTGTGTTTGTGTCATTGGATGTGAGAGTGTTTGTTGTGTTATTGTGATATTTTTTAGGTATGTTTTGTGCGAGAGTAGTGCCTACTGTTGAGAAAAAATTATTAAAATGTTCACAAATTTCGGTAGGGTCTATTATTGTATTAGAATTACTTACTAGTTTTGGGGGAGTGCAGCGGTTCAAAGTCTTATTATTTGATAAAGTGTTTATTAGTTTCCATAAATTCTTCGGTTTATTTTTGCACTGATCGAAGGCTTCATAATAGTAGCTCTGTTTTGTTTTCTGTATCATTTTCTGTACTTTATTTCTTTCCATGAGAAAATTTGCTTAGATTCGACTTAGATTTAACGATATAAATTATTTTTTAGCAATAAAATAGGCAATGAAATTTAAAAAATGAGGTATTTATTAGAAAATACGAATGGATTTCTCAAAACCTTCGAAGTAGCCAAAAATATTTACACCATGTATGAAGTATGTAATAATGGTAAAGCCCTACCAAATACCAAATAGGTGAAAAAAAAATTACCATCAGATTTTTTAGAACAAGATAATAGCTAAATTTTAAAATTGGAACTTTTGCTGACGTGATTTTTTTTAAATTTTGGTGCATTTCTAGGCTTAAATTAGCTCTTCAATATAATACCGAAAAAAAAAAATATTATTAATTAGTCCCAGCTCAAACCGTAAAATGACTGGCCTAATTGTACTACTGTCGGTCTTTTTAAAAGATAGAGCGATTCAAGAGGAAGGTTTATATATCAGCATTGCACCCGTGCGAAGCCGGGGCGGGTCGCTAGTGTATCATAAATCATAATGTACTATCACATACCTCCAATAAGCCTTATTAGCTCGCATCTTGATCAGATACGTAACGTTCCACCAAACGATCTCCGTTGCCATAGTAACGAGAACCAAAGGCGGCTGCTCATCGTCTCCTTCCGTGTACGAAGGAGGGTTGACGGGATGTGCTGAAGGCGAGTTTAAAGTGGTACTACGGAATAGACGGTCGGGAACCGGTGAGAACGAACAGCTTTGCACTTTGGTTTTGTGGTGCTTTAGCAGCCTGAGTTGCCGCTTGCCAGGGACATTCCATACCTGGAATAAGTGTTGTAGTATATTATATTGACAGTATATGTAACGTGTGAGCGTTACCTAGTCCCAAAATTAGCTTAATCCTACATTAAAAGTATAAACTTAAATAACTAATTACATTAAAAACAATCAACTTAACTACATAACTCTAAACACACAAGTCGCTGAGCTGTATCTAATATTTCTTCTCTAAAGAACCCTAGAAAATGTTGACAAACGCTAACCGTTTTTATAATTCATAATAACACGCGCACGCGAGAGCGGATCCCTAACAAAGCAAGCAAGACCGGTTGAAATGACCAATGCCTGGAGACGCCTCGCCGGCTTCTCTCATTTCGTTCGTGACGCTGACACCTACTACACGCGCCTCGTCGGCAATTTATTCCTGTGACGACGCGTTCTAGAAAATTCGATAAACCTATAATCGAATTTTGATCCCGCTAGGGTGAGTTGTACATATAATAACTATCCTAATACCTAAAGCTGTGTGCTCGCTGTACGTGGTCAAGCTCGTAGTGCCGCCGTGGCTATTTTTTAACATCCAACGGTCACTGGTTTTGAAAACGGCGTTCAAGCACTATGAGCTGGGCTACGGGCGAAGATGAACCTGGCCTAATGCCACCCTATGGGTATTTCAGGATCAATTCATCGGCTCAACGCCTACCTTGGGTTGTGACCACCCTAGTACTTACCACCCTCGGCGTGCTATCGCGAGGGCTACGAGAACCGAACCCCAGTCTGCAAGGCGGCGGCTGGTGGAGCTGTTGCGGCTACCTACATACAGTCCTGTCCAGAACCTTCCGTGGCTGAATACCTATACCTCCGGCCCGGAACCTTCAGCGGAACCTTCGGCGATCTTCGCTGCCCGGAACTCCAAAGCTGACTGTGACTGTGACAAGGTGACTGTGTACCTATATTTACCGTTACGACGGAAGCGAACTTGTGTGGAGAGGAGAGTGAATTTATCTAATTAAAGTTAATTTCTACCGTTAGCTTTGGTTTCACTCACAGCCCTATCTACCTACCTACCTGCTGGCCCTACCGCCACATATATTTGTGTACTTCTATAACGTACAGACATTTATTTACAAAAAACCCAAGAAACACAGAGCTATTAAATACTAGGTTACGCGAGGGCTACTTTGTTGAATTTTTATTACAATATTTTAGAAGTTAGAGGGGTATGTCCTATTTTTAAGTTCAAGTTTGACGCATTATTAAAACTTCGGTCTTTTGTTTCATTTTTTAACACCTTACGTTGCGTTAAAGTCGACAGCCTTGCAATGGTATGGCTCCCTCTATGCCTTTAGGTATAATCTCTTTGACGGAACCCTAAATAGGCGCGTATACTTACGACGACATCACCCGAGTCGAGGCCCATAGCTAGAATGTATCCATCTGACGTGAGGTCGCACGATATTATACTGTTGTTCAGCTTGTATTCCTGGATAGTGTGCAGCTCCATTTTATCGCTTTCTTTTAGTTCGAATGTCTGAAAAGAAACGACGCATTTAATATTTTATAACTAAATCTAAATTATTACAAAACTGTAACAGAATAGTGTCTTTACATTGAAGGTATTTAAAAAAATATATTATATGGTTTTTAATGTCCTTGACTCTAAATCACCGATTTTTAGATTTTTTGTCTGACTGTTTGATTGAGCATCACACAAAAACGACTGGACCGAATTTAATGAAACTTGTTGAGTTTAAAAGATTTATGATTAGACTTCAAAACTGGTATATATTTTATCTCTCTACAGCAACTGTAACCGGTGCGAACGAAGTCACGGGCAAAGTCTAGTACAATACAATAATTATGCTGAATCTGAAAATGTTGCCAAACAGTGGGACAGCGAAGACTATTGTCATAATAATGATTATCCGTAAAAAAGTATTTTTGAATTAATACATTAATTTAAATTATGAAAAACAATCTGCTCATTCCAAAATGATCTTTATTTCACTAGAAATAAAAGTAAAAAATCCTCACCCGAAAAACTTTGTTATCATCACAAATAACCAGCACATTTTTCTGGAAAGCGGCACACTTGACGTAAACATCAGATTGCCTTCCATTGAGCACCGTCACCAACATCAACTGTTGGTCCCATAGCTTGATAGTGGCATTGTCTTCTATAGTGATTATTCCTACTTCGGGAATGCAGAAGCATTCGACTAGGCCGCTGCTTTTGCACAAACGTCCTCTGGTATCCCCGTTTGAGAAGAGACGGTCTTTAGAAGTAATGCTACTGTCACTGGCTGAGCTTGATAGACGGCTTGCCGATTGACCGATTTTTCTTTTGCCTATAAGAAAAAAAAATTGTCGTGACTTTGTGGTGAGATCTTTCCGATTACAACTATTACAGAATCTAAATTACAAAAATTTCCAGTCTTGACGACGATGTTACTGTATATAATTTTAAACTTTATATAGCTTGCCAAAGCAAGCAAGTCGCACTCGGTACATTTTTGTTTTTAGGGTTCCGTACCCAAAGGGTGGAAACGGGACCCAATTACTAAGCCTACGTTGTCCGTCCGTCCGTCTGTCCTACCTATTTAGGGCTGTAACTTTTGAATCGCAAAACCTAGATAGTTGAAATGAAAACAGAATGTGCGTTATTATGGCGGATTTGCTAAAAAATAATAAAAATTACAAAAAGTTAAAAATTTAGGGGTTCCTTATACAAGGAACAAGTTTTTATCAAGGTTTTTTCTTTTCGCTCCATCGTAAAAAGGTAATACAATACATACAAGCGACAAACTTCGTGTGATTATTATAGGGCAAACTCTACAGTATAACAACAAATAATAAAAACCGGCCAAGTGTGAGTCGGTCTAGTGCTAAAGGTCCCAGGGAACAAATTTTTTTTTGTAAGTAAATTATGTTGTGTGGTACGGAACCCTCGGTGCGCGAATGGCCCGACTCGCACGAGACCGATTTTTATATAGACTGTTTATTTTTCTTAGTTTAATGTTGTGTAGTTTCTGGCCTCTCTACAACGCAACGCGATGGTAGAATCCCAAAAAATTACTTCAGACAGTTGTCTACATATTTTGAATAAATGACTTGATTTAATTCAAAATATAAGAGAGGCGAATGAATGAATTGAATGAATTATATTTATTGTAATAAATGTGGTACATTGAGATATTAAATTACAGATAAATAAGCAGAGACTCACACATTTAGTCATTTCTGACATACAACAACATGAAATGTCAAGGTTTACAATTTATACCTACTTACATGATAATTCAAAATTAATGTCAAGATAATTTTTACAAAAGTTATACAACTGAAATCTGATGGATAAAAACAATGTCAAAAAAAATAAAAAGTACAATCACAATAACAATGTCACATGCCTCTTAAGTTCAAGTATTCCTGAACACTGTAAAAACAATTTTCCACTAACCATTTGTACAGTTCTCTCTTAAGTTTAGTTTTAGTGAAATTTTAAAACTCATTTGGCAGTTTGTTGTAAATTCTTACAGCCATTGGATAACAATTTGAACTCAATACACTTGTCTTCATACGTGGTAACAGTAGATCGTTTGGACGTCTCCTATTATAGTCCCTAAATATATTACAGTTTTTATTAAACAATATTGGGTGCGACTTAACAAACAAACATATTTCATAAATGTACATGCATGGCAGAGACAACACATTTAGTTTTTTAAAGAGCGGTTTACAGCTTGTCATTTGTGACACGTTAAAAATAGCACGCACGCATTGTTTCTGTGCTAGGAAAACTCTATTTACCTCCACCGAATTTCCCCATAAAACAATGCCATACCTCAGCCTTGAGGCAACAGCGAGAGTGAATAGACATTTTTCTAGGTAAGCATTCTACATCTACGGCCCCATCATCACTCAACATCAGGTGAGATTCGGGTCAAATGTTTACCTATCACACATAAAAAAAAATTACCTGCGTTTCAAAAATTGTAGATTGTATTTGAGAAGTGAAGTGAATTAAAATAAATAAATACATAAAACAATGCATAAAAACATAAAACCCAGAAATCTCATCATCATCATCTCGTTTAATAGCCATACTTTTGTAGATGGGGTATTCGTTAATCCTGTCTCTTTTCCGTAAGAGCCTTGATTTTGAAATCTAGTCATGGTCCAGATTAGATTCTGGAACTTTGATATACGCTTACGTAGTTTGTGAAAATTTATAAGATACTTCCAGTTATGTTTCAGCATCACCATCATGTCAGATGATGGACGTCCACTGCGTGGCCTCCCCCAAGGATCGCCACTTTATGACTCATCATCTTCATCATCTCAGCCGATGGACGTCCACTGCTGAACATAGGCCTCCCCCAAGGATCGCTAGAACGACCTGGGTCCCCCCCCAGGACAGCGCAGGACTTTATGATTAATACATTTTTATTTGACACATACCTTGTATATCATTAAGTATCTCCTGAGACCCAAGTTGATTATTCTCACAGTGCAACATCTTGGGTTCCCAATCACCTTCACTGGTCAATCGATACGCCATCAAACAACGATTCTTTCCGGCAACCATCAGCAAATTTGAGTTGACAAAGTTCAAATATTGTACAGAACTATTTACATCCATTATGGGTTTTGTTTCCTTCGTCCTTAGGGTGTATTTGATGACGTTGCCAGACTTCAAACCGTATAATATATGTTGGTTGCAGGGTGATATTTTGATTGTAGTGATTTGTTCATCTCTTTTAGACGGGATCACGGTTAGCACTTTTCTGCCGCGCATTATCTGGAATTGTAAATTATATTAACTGACCACTTATTTACATAAGTGTAAATATTGAAAGGGAGCGGCCTAGACGTACATGCAGTCATGCACTGGCTAAATTAGTGATGTGCTTAAGAAGGGCCAGGTCAGGGTAAATACTGTGGAATTTGGAGGAAGTTAGAGGGTTTGTTAGGATCGTAGCAGCATTGTCGTAGGTGTCCACCTACACCATATCTATCTATATACTATTATAAAACTGTAACAGGAAGTTTGTCTGTACATTGAAGATATTAACAAAAAAAAAGTTACGATATGGTTTTTAGGTGTCCCTGATTCCATTTCACCAATTTTGGATTTTTTGTCTGTCTGTTTGTTTGTGTGTTTGTTTGTTTGAACGAGCATCACGCAAAAACTACTGAACCGATTTTGATGAAACTTTTTTTGTTTGATAGCTTATGATCTGACTTAAAATCTGGTATATAATTTGTGCGGACAAAGTCGCGGGTTAACACTCGTACTATTATAAAACTGTAGCAGAAAGTTTGTCTGTACATTGAAGATATTAACAAAAAAAAAGTTACGATATGGTTTTTAGGTGTCCCTGATTCCATTTCACCAATTTTTGGATTTTTTGTCTGTCTGTTTGTTTGTTTGTTTGGGTGTTTGTTTGTGTGTTTGTTTGTTTGAACGAGCATCACGCAAAAACTACTGAACCGATTTTGATGAAACTTTTTTTGTTTGATAGCTTATGATCTGACTTAAAATCTGGTATATAATTTGTGCGGACAAAGTCGCGGGTTAACGCTCGTTTATTTTAAAATGAATAATACAACGTTGCTCAGGGACCAGTTGCTGCTTATTACTGCGGACAATGTCTGTTGGGTCGACACCACACCCTAGACACATCCTAGACACGACAAACACTAATCATTCTATTGCAACCATGGGTTTAAAAAATGTTCTATTCTATTCTATTTTTATTTAATGGCGTCCGATGCGTTATCACAATTGTGCCAATGACCCGTTATGTGGAGAGTACACGTAGGAAAATGATTAGTAGCATTTCTGCCAATGTCAAGTAGTTTATTATAATCTCAAGTTAACGTTTTATAGTTAAAACACAAAAGAGTTTACAAAATGGCGGAGCCACGTGCAAGCCTAATAGATGCCAATACGCACGCGTCTGACCTCCCCCAGACTATCAGCGCGACTCTTTAAAAAATGTTACATAGACACATATCGCAAAGGAACAAACAATTCTGACACTTCTCTCGCCTTATCCACATTCATACACACTCTTCATGGACTTCTGTCACTTGAGTGTGCTACTTGTTCTTTTCAGAGAAGACTATTTATTTGTTCGTGGCAAGTTCTCAGACACCCTCTCTCAAACGTTCCGTTCATGTATGTAATACTATTATAATATTCTGTGCCTACACAGACTAAATAATGAAACAAAACACAAACCTGTATATTGTTTCTATCGTCGACAACGGCCAACAAAGGCTGGCCTTCTTCTAGTCCCCCATTACAAATGCCTTTCAAAACGAGCGGTTTTATCGAGTGCCTGTCTAAGCTCATGGTTTTCTTGGCTAGTTTCTTTTCTACCTCCTTGTGGTTCACGAATGACTGGTGTCGTTTGGGGGTTGTAGACGTGCTTTGGGATACACTGGTCGTTGAAGAGTTGCTCGGGGTTTGGGGTGTTTGTGTGTTGACGAAGCTAACGTCGAATTTCGTTGTCAGGCGAATTTTGCTGGAATATTGTTTTCTGTTGTATTACTTGTTTCATATAAACTCCTCAGCCCTGACGTCTATTATAGGCGACCTTTTTTCTACCGATGCCATCTAGCGTTTTTTATGTTTAACAGTACGTAAGTTAGATAGCAGCAGCGCTAGAAAAAAGGTCTTATATAGAATAAATGAAATATACTTTATTATAGGAGAATGTCTTTACACATAAAAACATAAATTATTGTTAGCTTTCGAGACAGACTGGAAAACAAATTTACACTACATGTCACAATGGACACTGCTAGTGAAATGTTGTTATCATTAAGGAATCATTGCGATTTGAAGTTTGTTCTTTCTTATGCATTTAAATGCGAATAAGTTTATAATTATTTAAAACTGAGAAGTAATACTAATGCATTTACCCATTCTTAGTGGTTTGTGAAACGTATGAGGCGTCGAGATACCAAACTTTGGCGGAGTTCTCGATTATGTCCGTGCCAGTGAGCAGGACGTCCGACCCCGGCATGAAGTCGTCGCAAACTTCGCTCACCGCCATCGAGACCACGTTTCTGAAAATAGTACACAAACTAATGACTCACTTGCTACTACCAACTATCATTCTAACCATGCAGTTGAAATTAAGTATTACTAGCTATTGCCCGCAACTCCATATGCGTTGACATTAAAAAAGTATCCTATGTGTTAATCTAGAGCAGATTCTATCAGTGTGCCAAATTTCATCCAAGTCCGTTCAGCCGTTTATGCGTGATTGAGGCATAAACATCCAGACATCATCACAAACTTTAGGTGAGATGAGATATTAAATGAAACGTATTACAGCCTTGAGTCCAGCTTGAGTCTTCTACAATAACAGTACCCGCGTATCCAATGTTTAAAAGTGTTTCGAAAGAGTTCACAAGTCTCACAACACATAATTATTCCTTTCGCTCAACACTGAGGAGGCGAAAAGACGAAGGAGAATGTAACTGCTACATCACACTGCAGGGCACGGTATGGTCGCCAGTCCACCACGAGTGCTCAATGCAGATTGGTAGACTTCACATACATTGGTTCGCATCGGAATTTCTTCTTCAGCGTATGCAGGTTTCCTCACGATGTTTTTCCTTCAGCGTTTAAGAGCAGTCGGTATTACGTACATAAGATAGAAAACACATGTATACAAGGTGTTACAAAAATACATATAAGGGGGTGGTTTAGACCATCAAACAGAACAACTATGGGACCAATATCGAAATCGCGAAAAAAAAAACTGATGTTCCACAAACTACAAATCTACTCGAGCTAAATGTATGGGACAGTAGATTTTTTTTTGCGATTTCGATATTGGTCCCATAGAGGAAGTTGTTCAGTTTGATGGTCTGACCATCCCCTTAAAAATAGTTTTAGCTAATTTTATTAGACCTTATATCCGTCACCTGTAACTATTTTATATTATATAACATCCCAATAACTTGTGACTTGCAAACAATTAAATAAATAAATGAATAAATGAATAAATGACCCTATATTTAAGTAATTGACCCGATTTGAACCCGGACCTTCACTATAACTGCTATAGTTGCTACTAAACACTTACCCTCTCCGATTCTCCAGATCAAAAACTCTAGCGTTGGTCTTCAAATCAACACATATCACTCTGCTGTCGTCTGTGGACGCAAACAGAAGGGTGCCAGACTTATTGACAGCCATCGACGTGAAGGTGAGGCTCTCCTTGACATCCTCGCCCGCTATCACCTTCTTGCATCTACACATGTTGCAGTGTTGGAAGCCGGTGTTTATTTTCAATTCGTGTTCTACTATCTCTTTTTGTTTTAGTGTTATTATTCTGTTGCTTCCTGTGGGGTACATTTCTTGATAAGTATAATATTACAATGATACTAGAGTTTAACCGCGAGTTCGTTTGTACAAATTGCCGACCCGGTTGGTGTAATGGTTACCACGCCGGACTGCCAAACCAGGGTCCTGGGTTTGAATCTCGGTTCGGTCATGGATGTTTATATGTTTGTGCCGTTGTTGTATGGTTTCAATATAAAAAGCCTATAGTGCTTGCTTGGGATTATTACAATGTATGTGCCTGTAAGTGTTTTTTTTATTATATACCAGATTTTAAGGCAAATCATAGGCTATCAAACAAACACAAACAAAAATTCTAATAAAGGTTGATTTGGAGTCAGGGACATCTAAAAACCATATCGTAACCTTTTTCTTGTAAATATCTTGAATTTACAGACACACTTCTGTTACAGTTTTATAATAGTTTAGATTGCCAGGTATATGCTTGACAAACCAAAGCTAAGCAAAGTTTTTCTAGGGTTCCATCCCCAAAGGGGGCCAACAGGGTTCATAAGCCCACGATGTCCGTCCGTCTGTCCTACTTATAAAGGGCTGTATCTTATAAACTATAATAATATTTGAAGACGGTTGAAATGTTCACAGAATATGAGTTAATATCGCGGATTTGGTAACAAATAAATAATAAAAAACAAAAAGTATTAAATGTACCAATAAAAAAAACCGTGTTATTTTCAACGCTTTTTGTTTTTGCTCATTTAAAAATACATACAAGCTTCAAACTTTGTGTGATAGATCATAGTGAATACTCTAAGGTAAAACAACAAATTATAAGAACCTGAAATAGTGTGTCTCGGGCTTGCGTTTAAGTCTCGGAGAAAACAGATTTTTTAGGTGTGGAAACCACCGTGCGCGAGTCTGACACACACTTTCCCGGTTTTTCATTGTTAATTAACGTAAATATACGCTCTTAGTCACATTTCAAGTTGATTGACTATTACTATAACAGCGTTTATAAAACACTTACCAGGCACGGTTAAAATGTCCATCACAACATCAGTCTCTTCAAAAAACATGATTCTCTCCTTCGTCGTCAAATCGATAACTTCCACATTTTGCGTGCTATTGCTGGTCGCTACAATGACATGCCTGTCATTATTGCACGGTACACAGCAAAGTAACTCAACTCTATCGAAACCATCGATCACTTTGAGGAGTTGACCGGTGGCGTCGTAAAGTATGATTAGTTTGGATGTGTGGGTGATGATGGTTTCCTCGGTGTTTGACCATCGGCAGTTGATGAAGGGACCCCTTTTGGGCGGGATTGTCACGTTTGTCGGGTAGTTATTGTTAAATGATTCTTCTGGTTCTGTAATTTAAGTATCTGTTTAATATATAACATTTTTAGAGTGAAGGTCTTCCTTCCTTCCTTCTATACACTTCTATCTGTGGGGAATGTCTAATCTGTGGGGATTTGACACAGATGTCAACACCCACAAGTTATAGCAAAAGAAGGCAACAGATGGCGATACCGTCGCCCTCGGAAATATGCTCCATACAAAGACAACGTTCACTGTGTAACTTACTACAAATAAGGTCCACAATAGAATGCAAGACATAAATCGCGTAAGAAAAATAATCACACGGATTTGATAAAACAAGGAATACAAGGTCCCACTAAGAACTGTAGGACGGAAAATCTTCCCTTTTCAACGAAGGAACATTCCCAGTTTATCCTCCATAAAAATTTTATTTCGGACAAGCAAATTAATATTAGGTAGTGTAGCATCTTAGTATTTTATTGTGCTTATGGCAATGACATTCTATACAAGGAGGTCTTCGCATCAGCGCGCTATTAACGGGACCACTAAGTTATGCCTAGTTGTTTTACATTACTGCTTTAGAACCGAATACATTTGAAAGATTTGAAAGGACTGGAATGTCAGCGGCAATGTATGTCAGCTGGACATAACTGATGCATACAAAGGTGATTAGAGACATGTGCCATGTTTAGGCTTTGTTATTGTATAACATGATGACTCTATGGTTATTCAAACTCATTGGCTTATGGTGTTCAAATCAATATTTATGTTATGCCTTTTCACATTAGCGATTTCTGAGCGAGGCAAGCCGGAAATGTGAAATGTGCTTCCTATATAACCAACCGTACCTTCATCAATAACGTCATCATTCTCCTCCTGCTCAAAGTCATCGATGTACCACAGTTTGACGACGCCATCGTAAGACAGAGCTGCAACCATGGGAGGGTTTATGGGACATGCTCCGACCCATTTTATGGCTGACCCAGCGCTTGGCAGCTCCTTCTTGAGCTTGTTTGTTGATATTTCGAAGAACTGGAAGAAATCGTAATCGTTTTGTTATTTTTCGACTGATATCCATTATACAGCAGTGGACGTCCATCGGCCGAGATGATGATGATCCATTATACAGGTTGTAACAAAACCTTTTTTTTTAGGAGATGACTATTACAGCTCTGCTCAGGGAGCAACTACTGCTTTTTACTGCGGACTATTAGAGGGACCAAGAAGGGTCTACCGAGCCAAATTAATGAACTTAAGCAACCGACCTAGGGGCACCCAGAGGGGTACGGACCTCGGCATAGGACGTTGCTAGGGCTACGCGGCGGATTGGGTAGCGGGGATCGGTGAGAACAAAACCCTCTAGTAGAACTTAAGGGATTGCTTCAGACCATCAAACTGAACAACTTTAACTGAGGAGCTAACTTCGAAAACGTAAAAATAACAGCTGTTTCATACAAAACTACAGTACCGAGTGCCGACTCGACTTAAATGTATGGGACGACAGATTTTTTATTCGAGTTTTAGAAGTTGGCTCCACGATAAAAAGTTGCTTAGTTTGATGGTCTGAAGCACCCCTTTGTCAGCCTGTTCTATATTTTAACGCATTTAATTTTACACCCTGTATAGTCATAGCAGTTTCCGATCTATAATTTTATATATGTACTAGCGACCCGCCCCGGCTTCGCACGGGTGCAATCTTAACTATTAAGCTTTTATACCTTATTCCAGGTCTATTATTATATTTGAGAGCGGCTTACTTGACTTCCGTTTCCGAGCGAACATTACCCTAGTAAAGCGCCATCTGGTGGACACAATCAGCAGCCAGGCAGTGGGGGGCACGGCCAATGAAGCCGGTGCCCGCCATTTTATTTTCATTGGCGTTTTGAATTCCTACTGAGCGGACATGTAACGGAAAGCGCTGCCTTCCCGTTACCGCCATTTTTAAATATAAATTTTAAATTTTCTTTTTCTTAATATCGATTTGTTTTTCGATGGTTAAATGATTAATTTGCATAGTTATTGCATTAACAAGTGCCCGTAAATAGTAAAGTGCGTATTTTCGTCGTCGTGTCGTCGGGTCGCAGGAGTGATGGAGTCTTCGAGGGTGGACAAAGACGCGTTTGTTGCAGAAATCTGATAAGTAGACGTCGAGCATATTACTTATAGATTACAATTTCCATTGTTCGTATGGTGCAGTATGCTGAACATTTCCAAACAATTCTGAATGTATGGCGGTTGCATATTTCTGTGCATGAACCGTTAAATGTTACACTGCAGAGAAAAATATTTCTGAATCGTTTTCGTCTGGTTTAATGAATGTGATTGAGTGGCAATCTATATGTGTGTCGTTAAAGCTAACTAAGATGTTCGTAGTATTATTTTTCCTGTGTTTCTACCCCCGTCCAGGGAGGTATTTGAAATGTGTCTATAGGAACAGGTCTGCTGCGGATGAAGCGCAGAAGAAGACATTCAAGACTTAATATCCAGGCTTGCGCTGTCCGTGCGTAACGACAGTTCACCAAGCAGGTATCAGGTTAAGGTACGGTAACATAAGTGGCCTGGGGTCGACACTCGACGATTATCCCACCGTTTGGTTACTGTAGTATATAAAGAAGATTAGTAATGTCGTCGCATTGCTATTTTTCTGCCTGTGTAAAGCCGATGCTGGACAAGCTACCGACCCGGTACGGCACTCCCTGCCGGTGTTCGCTTAGCTCACTGGTACCATGCGGCGGGCGGTCTCCCCACGCACTACCATTACCACGATGATCTGCCGCCCACGCTCCTGCTTGCGGCATAATACCGTGACCTGCCGCCTACATTCCTGCTGGCGGCATATTACCGTGATGATCTACTGCACACGCTCGTGCTGGCGGCGTAATACCGTGATGACCTGCTGCTACATTCCTGCTGGCGGCATAATACCGTGATGACCTGCCGCACACGCTCCTGCTGGCGGCGTAATACCGTGAAGACCTGCCGCCTACATTCCTGCTGGCGGCATAATACCGTGATGACCTGCTGCACACGCTCCTGCTGGCGGCGTAATACCGTGATGACCTGCTGCCTACATTCCTGCTGGCGGCATATTACCGTGATGACTTGCCGCCCACGTGCCTATACTGGGGGCTCAACACCACGACAACCAGCCGAGCGTGGCATCTAGCATCGGGAACCAAACACAAGGTAAAAGAATGGAGGGAATTAAGTGTCCCGGTACCTATCGGACATTAATTGCCCCCATGACATACGCAGAAAGCCATTTCCATAAACTTTTTCTTTTCATGTTCTGTACTGGTCATCAAATTTTATGTCTGAAACTTTCCAGCGTACCGAATGATGCCTGGTCATCGTTTCTAGATGCGCCCGTATCCACGGAGGACTACGTAAATTTGAGATTCCTAATAAGATTAAAGACATTCATGATTTCGCAGGAATCGGAAAGCATTATCACGCTGTAATCACCGTTCGTGGTTTTTATTTGGATTCTGTCGTCTAAACGAGTCCCTTTTTTGTTTTAACAAGCTTTTATTTAACTTGCCCTGTTAAATGGGAAGATTCTTTGTTAAATGTGGGGTACCTACCTGCAATACCCACATACTAGTCTGAATAAGACGATCCTAATTCGAACCTGTTATAAATCAGGACAATATAACTTATAAATCAGGATGACGTTCCGGTGCTCGAAATAATATATAAACTATACCTTATGTATACTAATCTAAATAAGACGATCCTAATTCGAACCTGTTGGGTGGTCCTCTTTGGTAAATATTACATTCAGTGAAAACAAGATTATGCAGAACTTATAAATCAGGATGACGTTCCGGTGCTCGACATAATATATAAACTATACATAAGTGCTTAAGGGATCCAGGCTGTCCGTTTAAAACGTTTTCACTTATAAAGTTGTAGTACAAAGATCGAAATAAAAATGTTTACAGAAGGTCACGTAACTCTGTTCTTTCTGGCAATCCAATCCAGAATTTAGTAACCCTACGTTTGGTAAAGTTCAGTTAATTATTGGTGCCTTCTCCAAACACCAACATTTTCTATTTTTGCAAAGGATTCTAATCATTTCAATCGGAGCAGGAGTATCTGATGGTTACACAATACACGTTGGACGAATACCCAAGGTTGTTAATCAATAATTCTATATTTTGGTTTGTAATATCATGCAAGCAGTTTCAGAAAGTCACACATTTTCTGAAGTGCATTCTTTCAAAAATGCATTACTTTATAAATAATATATAATTATATCTACCTACATTATGTAATAAAATAACTGATAGCTAAGCTATCTTTGTATGTGGCTTGATGCGTCGGTCTGCTATTCTCCCACACAATTTTGTCCCATTAATTGGTTGCAGTATTAGCACCACGTAATAAATAATGTATGCACGTTACATAAAAACTGCAAAGAAGGAAGCTGAAAGATAGCTGCCTATAAGGTGTGTTCTCGGCATATCAATTATACCGCCGAAGGGTTCTATTCTATCCGATATTTCGTTATGCTTCGTATTGTGACTGTCGCTTTCTATATATTTAAATACTTGAAACCTGAACTGAAAAACATATGTGATGAAATCACACATAAATAAAATCCCTTTTACGAGGGTAGTTCATCATTTTTGTGATGTCGTGCCTGCGCGATATGCCTAGCCTTTTGTGAAATGCATTCTTATGACCGTGGCCATGCCGTGACTATGTTTTCCTGGAGGATGTTCCGAATCCAGTCTATACGCTGTACGCTCATAATGTTTCTTATCTGTTATGTGCGTGTTGCGTAAGGTTACAATATTTGAAAAGCCGTTATTGAAAGACAATGGGTTAAAATCTTATAGGTACTTGAAAAGTTAGTCGTTTTCGTTTTTAATACTAATTCAGTATAAATTAAATAGTACGATTGAATCTTTTATGTGGAGTGAGCTACCAAAACATGCTATTCAGCTTGGGTTGACAATCGTTTTTTATGACATCATTTTATCAACTATCTTAATTTATGCTAACCGAGTGTTATCGGTTGACTGGGCATCTTTCAAACATTCTAATCGCTCGTTACATACCTACCTGACCTATATGCATAACTTAGGTAATATCCTTATTTTATCAGTTGGTGTTTTTATTATGCTGAATGAAGTCTATTATATTATTTGCTGATCAATCATCAAAACTTGTTCACGGTGACCGGTGGCTTGAGACCTGTTCGTACCAGAGGGAATTGATTCCTGCCGAATAATGACTTGCAAGAATTTTTGCGTCACCTTTAGGCCTTAAATGTAACCCAGAGCCAAATAAATAAAGCTTCGGTATAACTGCTAAGCTATTTGTAATATCTAGGTGTTATGAATGTCCTCTGCAAGGAGACTACGGATATGTGCATGTATGCGAGCAGAATTCTTAGATGAAATACTAACGTTGTTATATTGTCGCTATCGACATTCATACAAATAACAGTGACAGTTTGTGTATTTTACATTTGAAGTTTCTTTCTCAGTCAGCTTCTCACCCATTAATTTTTTATTACGTCCTACGGTACAAATCTACCTAGGTTTGATGATGAATTATTATTGTCACGCGTCGTATTTCTGGATTCATCAGAAGTCTGCAAAGCGAGTCGGATATTTGCACCTGACGGCTGACGAACCATCTTGTTGTAAAATTCAGTTGAACCTCATGAAACCACCACTCTCAGCTGAATGAACCCATTCACTCACTGCTATTCTATACGGTGTTGTACGGTGAAGATGAAGTCCGTTGAGATCAAGTCACGGCTTTGACTGTCGTTGCTCCCTACATTTATCTTTTTATCGATGTCAATATTACATTGTGCGTTCCTATGCCATTGTCAATGGTATTCTAATATCTTGTGATTGCAGTTTTTATTGGTATCAGTTTGAAATAATGTTGGTTCTCACACGAAACCACTCAAATTCAAAAACAAATTTGGGTCACGCACCATGCCAACCATATTCATAAAGAATGTTATATAAACATTTTTGGTTTTCGCACAAAGCAAACCAATTTGAAATAATCAATGAACTTCGTATAAATCACATTGGCGTCAATCCAGAAGCAATCCAGCAGCCGATACCAAACACTTCTCAAATATAATAATAGACCTGGAATAAGGTATAAAAGCTTAATATAACAATTTTACCTGTAAATAAAATTATTATTAAGCATACTTACCTTATTCCAGGTCTATTTTGTACACCTGTCTGCTGTAATATCGTCCTTCCAGATCTTAAAGAACGAAATCATAAACTATTTTTTAAGGCATAGCAGGATATGATCGTGCTGGCGTAGTGGGATAGTCGTGCTCGCTCTCTGACACGGTCACACCTACACTAGTCGTGTTGTTTGCTCGCATTCTGCAGCACGATCACGCTGAACGCTAGCTGAATTCAAATCTTCAATGAAAATAAAATGGCGGGCACCGGCTTCATTGGCCGTGCCCCCCACTGCCTGGCTGCTGATTGTGTCCACCAGATGGCGCTTTACTAGGGTAATGTTCGCTCGGAAACGGAAGTCAAGTAAGCCGCTCTCAAATATAATAATAGACCTGGAATAAGGTAAGTATGCTTAATAATAATTTTATTTACAGGTAAAATTGTTATATTATAAAACTGTAACAGAAAGTGTGTCTGTACATTGAAGATATTAACAAAAAAAAATAAGGATATGGTTTTTAGGTGTCTCTGATGCCATATCACCAATTATTGGATTTTTTGTCTGTTTGTTTGTGTGTTTGTTTGTTTGTTTGATCGAGCATTACGCAAAAATTAATGAAACTTTTTTGTTTGATAGCTTATTATCTGACTTAAAATCTGGTATATAATTTGTGCGGACAAAGTCGGGGTTAACTCTAGTTGTTAATAAAATAGCTGTACCTTAATGAGTCCCGTCATGGTCCCAACAAGAGCGTAATCTCCGAGGAAGCAAACCGACGAGATGTTCTCCTTGACGTCTATGTTTGAGGGCTTGATCTCTTCCACGTTCTGTTCGTGCCTGAAATAATAATCATCATCATCATCAGAAAACCCCACTTTTGGGTATACCGGTAGATTTTTTTAAACGTTCTGCAACCTTCAGGGGTGGTTCAAACCATCAAACTGAGCAACTTTTCGTATGGAAACAAACCTGAATTCGTTAAAAAAAATCGGCTATCTCATACATTTGAGTCTAGTATGCATTGCAGTTTAGTCTGGAACAGCAGATTTTTTTTGCGATTTCTGTTGTCCCATCATAAAAGTAGTAGTTCGATGGTTAAAGGTTTAAAAATTAAGTCTCGGATGGAACTTGAACCCGCAACCTTCCAAACTGGGGATTTGCTTTCCTCAGCTAAGCTACCGAGCCAACTACGTCAGAGAACGAAATTCTTCAACCTATTCTACTAAATCTATCTCTTTCTCGCTCAAAGTCTAACGGACGCTGTGACGCTGGCGACAAGCACGCGAAAATTATTAGCGAATAGCGGCAAGGGATTTAAGGCGCGCCAACGTGGCACATCCTGATTGGTAAATATAATTTAGCGCGCTATTAAAATTGTTTAGCTGCGCAGGTACATTGGGTAAGACTTATAATTTCAGAGTGTAAAATGAAATACGTTACATATCGAACAAGGTGCTTCATACCATCAAACTGAAAAACTTTCACTATGGACCCAAAACCGAAAACGTGAAAAAAGCTATTCCATAGACAATGTCAAGAATGAATTGACCAAAATGGATGAAATTCCTGTTTTTGTTTTTTTAAACTTAGTCCCATAATAAAAGTTGTACAATTTGATGTTGTGAAGCACCCCATAAAGTACGTAACGCTTTAAAGTTGAAACCCTGTATTAACATGGTATTACTGTACATAAGTTTTAGCGGCGGGAATGATGGATTGGCCAGTACTCAGTAAAAAGAAAATAAACAAAACTTACAAGAACTCAAAGTAAAGCTCGTTTCTAGCGCACTTGTCGTGTCCACCCTGCAGTGCCTTGGTGTACAAGCAGCCTTTGATCTCGTGCTGCAGTATGCTCTGTATGATATCGGTGCACGGGTACCTGTAGAGGTCTATACCATGCGTGCTTAGGTAGCCTTTGATGGCGTACAGGAGCTCCCTGTCGAATTCCTATAGAAAGAAATGGAATCGGTGAAAGCGTGTTGGTGAAAATGAAAAGCTTCGGAAATGAACTTCTTAATATTTTTAAATAAGTTTAGTAATGACATAAAATTAACTTGTAATAGGAAAAAAACAATGGCTTTCAAATTAAAATAAAAAAGTAGGTATATTAAATGCAAGTAAAATATGTGTAAGTTAATTATATTTATTGTGATTTAAATATAAATTAAATTCTTTGAAATTGTCTATTATGCTGTGTTCATGTATATTTCCGTGTGTAAAATAAAATAAAAAAATTTATTTAATTTTACAATTCAAAAATTTCACAGGTAATGAATCATCAATTTTGGTTGGTGTTGCCAATAATATCAAATCATTTGTCACATATTGTTTTTCATCGCAAATAGGATATGTGTAGTAACTGTTAAAGAGCTTATAACATTTTAAATTCAAAACGTGCTAAATGTTGCGACTTGGCAACATTAAGCGGATGGAAGGTGCATCATGGGCTGTATACAATGAAGATTGTATGTTCCTTCTGGTTTGTTCTATATCTTACTTTAGTTGCTAGAGCTGTTAATACTTGAAATACAGTAATACTTACATCATCAACAATACGATTTTCATACTTCTGCAAATCCAAAATAACATCCGCCGGCCCTGTCAATCTAACTTTGTTTCCCAAAAACGTCAAATCCAAAAACAGCTTACTAAACAATTTCCATTTGTTATTAAAATTTTTTGTATTCCATATATGGTGGCCAATGTAGAAGGCAATGTAACCATCGTCTACGATTTCAACGGGAACTTTATCTAAGTTATCATAGTTGTAACTTTTTAATAAATCTCCATGTAGTTTTTTGAGCTCTTCTTCGTTACAACATGTCCTTAAATAGTTCATGATAAGGTCGTGTATTTCATAAATGTAGTTCTTCTGATAGTGGTCATAAAACTCTATGATTAGAGACTTGCTTCGCAGTTGCTTCATTATTGTTTCAACTTCGTTCACTTCTTTATTCCAGAGTTTGCTGAGAACTTTAGCGGAGACTTTAGCATTATCTGGTAAGACCGTGAGCATTTTGAAAAGCGGTAAAATGTTTGGCTTCAAGGAGTTTATGCAGATCTCTATAGTTTTCATTGGGTTGTTGTTGTGTCTTGATAAACTGTAAATAAAGGTCAAATTACTCATTCTTTTTGTGGCTAGAAAAGAAACCGCTGCCCAAGATGTTGAGGTTTTGAATAATGTCAGCCATACCTTCAATTATGGCGCAATCATGTCATACGATATGAGTCAGTTCAAACCGGGAAAATATTATTTACTTATGGAAGGTGTAACAAAACATGCTACCAATATTTAAAGGGGTGGTTTAGACCACCAAACAGATCAACTTTCACTAAGGGTTGTCCGTATGGTGTCGGCTTAGAATAGCGCCATCCCATTTCCTCCCGTGGGTGTCGTAAAAGGCGACTAAGGGATCTACTGAAGGATGGGCAGCAGCATCCTCTGAGTACACACATTGATTCGATCCAACTGCGATCGCCAACCCGCCTGCCAAGCGTGGCGATTATGGCAAATCCCCCCATTTTGGGGGAGGCTTATGTCCAGCAGTGGACGTTTATCGGCTGATATGATGATGATGATGAATCGATAAGAACCATTGTCAGTTTTAGATGAATACGTTTCGTTTATGTTTTGCCTCGAATTCCCACACCTATTGACCTATTCAACGAAACCTCACTCGCTAGGATGGAATGGGTCGACCGACCCATTTAGAGTCCGTCTCTTTCGCAGTTCGTCACATTCGCGTTCGCAACTCGATTTGCGAATACAAACTCCTAAGAACCCTTTTCTTTCGACTCCATACACCGAAAAGGAAAATTAATTCGCGATTTTTTTTCATGTAGCGATATTATTTCCCTAGGAAAAGTTGATTAGATTGATTGTCTGATCATCCCCTTAGAAAACCCCCGGCATCTAAAGTACGAGCTTTTGACCCGCGACTTCGTCCGTCTAGATTACACCTTTAGGGGTCGATTTTCAAAAAATCCTTACTTAGTGCACCCCTACAATCCCTACATTCTCTGTAGAATATATATTCCAAATTTCATGTTTTTATCTTCAGCGGTTTAGGGCTTTTACCGACGAGCGACACACGAAGTGGGTCATGCAACCGCAAAGTGTCGCTCTTCTGTAAGAGCACTTAGTTAGGCTGTGCGAAGTCCGTCAGTCAGTCAGTCAGTCAGTCACGGAACTCTTTTATAAGTAAACAGGGTGTACGGGACAGCCCTCCGCAAACTGAAACGGTGAACTCAGACCTCAGGAAAAGTGAAAAAAAAAACAGCTGTCCCATATATTTGAGTCGGGTAGGTACGGCAGTTTTGTATGAAACAGCTCATTTTTTTCTCGTTTCCTGAGGTAGGCTCCATAGTGAAAGTTGTTCAGTTTGATGGTCTGAGTTCACCGTTTCAGTTTGTGGAGGGCTGTCCGTTACCTCCTTTAGATAAACCTGTATTACAATCATACTTACAAAAAGAAATCCTTCTTTTGCAAAAGGTTTAAATAATAATTCCAATGACTGGGATTATCGTTCAGCCTCTCCCTATTCTCGGCGAGCTGAGCTCCGATGAGGCCGATATGGAACGGGCTTCCCTTGCATATCTCATGCAGTTTCTTAGCTTGTCGAGGCAAACGGTTCGGGGTTACGTCGAGACATGAGGCGAAAAGTTCTAAGGTTTGCTTCTCTGTAAAGTTGTTTTCGATCTGTAAATTGAAGAATAGCAAGCTTCTTGTTTGAAAGAAGAAGTCTTTGGGAATAATGAGAGCGTTGGTGGCGCGTTGCGGAGAGGTATGGACTATTTTTCTCCTCAACAGAGGAGAGGAGAGGGATGAAAAAGAAATTCTCATCCATATGTGAAGACTACCAATCCGCATTGGGCACGCGTGGTGTACTAACGCTTATACTACTTAGCCCTGCAGTGGGACGTACACAGGCTGATGATGATGGGAATAATACATATACGTGCTCACGCCTATGTCCCACCTGAGTAGGCTAGGCAGAGATAATTGATCGCAACTTGCTACAAATCTGACACAAATCTCTCGCCTCTTCGACATACATAAGTTTCTTGTCTTATTTCTGTCTTTTGATAATAAAAGATGAAGAAGAGATGAATTGATTACAGATTGGCGTTCATAAATAAACGTTTATTAAAACTCACCTTAACAATCTGCGGATGAAAATTTGCCACAACATCGGTATCCCTCGTAGTGATCAATATCTTACAACCGATATCGAAAGCTTCCACGCATTTTTTCTCATTCACTTCGTCGAGCACCAAAAGGGATTCTTTCAACGCTTGTTCAGAGAATTGAGCCTTGAGTCTATCTCTTAGTTCCTGCCAGGTCCAATCGTAACTCGATAGAGAATGCGAATCGGCATTTGAACCAATACTGGACATCGATATTGAGGAGTTCATGTATGAATTGTGAGGGTATATTGATGACGCTTTCCGACATAATCTGGAGAAGAAAGTGTTTGATATTATATTCTATTCAATTATGTTAATGCTCATAATCGAATTCGACTACAGCAACTGCTTACTGCAGTAAGGTTTCTAGAAGTTCACATTTTTTAACCCTCCAAGGGACCATAGACAGCTATGTACCAGCTATGATATTTCAGCTTGGTACCTCTACACGTTCGTGAGAAAAGGGGTCGTGTCATGTATAACGAACGGGCAGACGGACAACAAAGTGATCCTATAAGCGTTCCATTATTTCATTTTGAGGTATGAAATCCTAAAAAACAAACAATAAAGTCAAAAATCATTTAAACACGGCAACGTTCCCACGTTACCGTCTAAAAATAGAACAAACCTAATTAAAACGTCCTACGTCCGATATGCTATCATAAGACGGTTTTAAGTCAATTATTGCTCCTTACTCATTTACTCTGTTATTTGTTACCGACACTAATATGTATGAGTTTGCTTTTAGCTTCAGAAATTATGGTTTAGCACATATATTTAATTATTTTTTACAAGTTAAAACATCATTAGTGGTACCCCTATGGACAGTCGTTCAAGATGTTCCAAGGCAATATAGTGCATTAAAATGTTGGTCGACTTAAAGACCAATTAGTGCAGTCATTATGCCAAATGAAGATAAACATATATGTTTAAAGTTATTAGTACGAGAAAAAAAGTGTCTTGTTAAGTGATAAGAATCGTGTACAACAATAATTGTATGTTTTCTTTTCCTTAACTAACATTATACTTAATTGTGAAACCTTTGTATCGCATGAAACATTATGACCTTGACTTGAACTTGACTTTTGCAATCGGATCTCAGAACAGAAAGCTTAAAATCATAAAAGATCAATGCTTAATATCTGATAAACTTGATTACCAAAAAATCTGCCCAATTTCCGTTGCATCATTCCTCACGGTCCTGTGCTATTTTGACCTATTTTCGACCCCCAACCCTTACAATGTCGCCTGCCTCTTTCTTTCCCTTGACCACAGATTACTAGTTGTTAGATAAGTAACAGATATATCACTTCCTTAGAAAACGATAAATTCCCATGTTTTATTTGCTTACTGCCCCTTGATTGAGTATTTTACAGATTTCCTGACAGCGTGTACTGGAAAGGGACGGAGATATGATAAAAATGTATGAGAAATCGTGCTTTGACAGCCACAGGTGCCAGATTTTGTAAGAATTTCAACTTAGTCACCAACAGCTATGGTCGTTCAGCTATTTTCTTTTTACGTTACTGCCAAACGGTACGCGCAAAAATGTATATAATTAAGCTTGAATCAGCGTTGTTATTACTTTGACAAACGCGCGTCGTGTGCGACGTTATCGTCTGGCGCGAGTGGCAGAAATCTATCAAGCGCATTGCTAACGATGCGGCAAAGTGTAGGTGTTTGTCGCGGTACCTGCGGCCAAGGGAGTGTTGGAGTATAACCAAAATAAATCTATCTTACTTCATCGCTGTAGTCTTTCTTTATCTAGCCCGTAAATATTGTTTTTGTAGAACAGAGCCCTCTGCAAGCACTTAAGGTGGTTTCAGTCCATACAAAAGTTTGACGCACAATACGCGTAGACGGAATTAATAAAAGTAATATTTTATACATGGAAAAATAGTTTAGAAAATCTAGTTGTCGCGTAACAAATAACATTTGCAATTTATTATATAATTATGAAGATATAAAGTTTTTAAAGTTTTGTATGAAAAATTTTAAAGCATTATATCTTCGTAAATATTTTATAAATTGCAAATGTTATTTGTTATGCGGCATCTAGATTTTCTAAACTGTTTTTCCATATATACAAACATACTTATATTAATACCGTCTACGCGTATTGTGCGTCAAAGTTTTGTATAAAATTGAACCCTCTGCAACCGCCTTAACTAAAATCCCTGCTTTCCCACAGTCTGCGTATTCCCTTATTCCGGCGTGGTGCCGCATGCCTCGCATAATATTAGTTAAACACACCTTCCAAGACATATAAGTAATTAAAAAGGATAATAAACGATTATTATTGATATCCTTAACTTAGGCTTGCCTTAGCCACCATTTCGATACAGTCTTGGATCCTCTGTCCATTTAAATTTACGACGTTCTCACTGCCTGACACATCGACAAAGAAAGAATTTGGACACTGCTAATGAAATGTCGATATTCCGAATATTGACGAGAACATACTACACAAAACACCGCGTTACTTTGTCTTATTTAATTGCGGCGATATACCTACTCGTAGTACTATACCGCAATTAGTCACTCGCTAGACTCTCTGTGTGTTGTCTGTCATGTATAGTAGGATTTGAAAAAATTCTTATCTGTTATTTAAATCAGTTATTATTATCTCTTGTATTAAAAATAACTCACTTATTCTGCTGAGCGATAACGTCATCATCAGTCTTGCAATTGCCGAAATTAAGCCAGAAGACGACGCCATTGAAGTTTGTGTTGATCAAGTCGGGGTTATCCCGCAATACACTGGTTATTATCGAGGTCTTCCCCGCTCCGGACATGCCGTGCAGTACCAGGAACTTATGCCGGGTCAAGTTCTCCAGTTTTTCTTTTACATTTTGTTCCTGTAATAGATGATGGTTATCGTTGTACGAAGAAAAATATGTTTTATCTAATCATAAGGTGAACTTTGCAGTGAATTGTGACAGACATGTCAAATATGATGATGATGATGACTGCTATCATTGTATAATTTAATTTATAGTATAAGTTGTATATGTAAAGTGGTTTCTCTATACTCCTCCTCATCCTGAGAGCCTAGAATAACGCGCGCGACAACGTTTATCATAATTTATTCGTAATATTCATTACATATCATGAGGAAACCTGCATGCTTCGGCGATGGGCTCACTCTCTCCGTCACACTGTAGGTGACCTCGCATGCCACGCCTGAGAAAACGATTCCTATTATTTTACGTATGCCAAAAAGACCGCGCATGACGTTTTTCTCGTTTATTTGTCGTGGGTGGCATGCTAGCCGTGCTGGACAGAGTTTTGGTACTAGTAAAACATGGATGTTCTGAGGTTTCAGAATATCTTTGACTATCCCCTCGGGGAATATAGTCGTGAGCATATGCTTATCAGAAAAAAATAAAATGAAATAAAGTTATCAGGTTTACCTACATTGAATATAAATTAACCATGTCAAGAAAAAGTAAATCTGAACATAATAATTATCAATAATGCCAGGTGCAATAACTTCAGTAGAAAAACAAATAATGATTAATTTGTGGTTTCCCGCGCCTTTTCTTTCGCCTCGCTTTTCAAGTTGGAAGCCCCACAATTATGAAAAAACCTTCAGGTACCTACCAAAAACGTCATGACTTGAGTTAGTCGGTCAGGTATTCGATAGGCGGCCATTTACCATTAATGCAGAAGTTAGTCATGCTCGTGTTTAGTGCGATTTTTTCCCTTGCCATTTTGCGGTCATACCCCGCACTCAGCTCTTTTGTTTGGTTTAATCCTGGAGTTGAATGGATTTTGGAGACAGGTTCCTAAGGGTGTTGACTAGGTTCTTTCAAACAACATACTTACCAAATCAACTCTTCTAACATAATGATCGGGCAGCCTCGGCACATCGCCCCTGCTCAGACTATCCTCGAAGCTGTTGTCCAACATCGGCTTATTGTTCTCCACAGCCAGTTTCTCCCATAACCATCTGTAGTCTTTGCCGAGGCTATCGACGAAGTTTTCGTAGGACTCGTTCGTCCCTGTCTGTAGGAGCGACTCGAGAAGGTACCTGGTACGCTCCAGGCGGCTTGACTGGAAATAATATATACAAGTTAAAGAGGAAGACGATTGTAGACCTGGTTGGTGTGATTGTTATCATGCTGGATTGCCAAACCAGAGGGCCTGGGTTTGAATCTCGGTTCAATTATGGATGGTATACGCTTGTATTGTTGTCGATTGGTTTCTATTATAAAAACCTTGTAGCTTCTGTTTGGGATCAGAATAATGTGTGTTAAAACATTATCTTCCCAGAAGGGACAGTCGGGTAAAAACAGAACATTCTATCACTTATTACCACAGCAATTTTTTACATTTTACATTTTCATATATTTACGAGCGTTAACCCGCGACTTCGTCCGCACAAATTATATACCAGATTTTAAGTCAGATCATAAGCTATCAAACAAAAAAAGTTTCATCAAAATCAGTTCAGTAGTTTTTGCGTGATACTCGTTCAAACAAACAAACAAACACACAAACAGACAGACAAAAAATCCAAAAATTGGTGATATGGAATCAGGGACACCTAAAAACCATATCGTAACTTTTTTTTGTTACTATCTTCAATGTACAGACAAACTTCCTATTACAGTTTTATAATAGTATAGTTAGATAAACAGACACAGACATGCCATGTCTACAGTTTTACTATGAATAGCTATTTGGCTTTTTTGCCACTCTCACACACTAGATCCTTTGACTGTTTTATTATAAGGACTAGCCTTGCGGTAGCATTTCCCCTCTGCCACGGTATAAGAACAATTGATCATGTGCATTTATACACGAGACTACTTTTCATGATTTTTATCATTCAAAATTAGAATCTAAGTTATGGGAAATAAAATCTAGAAATGTTTGTTAGTAGAATTACACGCGTAACTAGTCCTCATATAAGTAGTCCAAGATAGATCACACTGCTAGATGCTCGCAAAGACAGGATTTTCAAAATTGAAACCAAATTTTTCAAATACAAAGTGTTTAGAAATTTGTATTATGGGAAATCCGATATAATCAGTATAATCACCGCCGTAACGAAGCACGGGTAGGTAACCATCTAGTTATTTAATATAGTGTCAATACTTCGATGTGCAGTCAAACAATGGAGGTATGGTCAAATAATGAAATTAACATTCCTTTGGAAGTAAGGTCAAATACACTATTTATTATTATTAGACGATCTGCCTATAGGTAAGATAGCCAAATAAATGGGTGACGTCATAACATAACATATTAGTCACTACATTATACAAATAATGTTATAGCGTGTAGGATCCCACTGTAGGGCAAACGCTTCCTTTCACGAATAAGGGTGAGAGGATACCGCGCGGGCCCAGTGCGGGTTGGTTAAACTATTTTTTTACTGTAGTCGAGGCAAGTTTTTGGTAGTTGACCACATGCTATTAGCGAATTTTCCGCCTTAATGGCCTCTGAGCTGGGCCTCTACCCGCACATTCGAACTTCGCAATTGCGTGAACGTTTTCGTTCCAATGTCAACTCTATTACAATGAAGTGCGGACCGAAACAGTGGCGATATATCGAACATCGAAAGTCCGGGTACAGGGCCTGGTTCGACAAATAGTTACAACGTCATCTGCCGGAACTGTCCGAGACCAACTGCTTAATGTGCCTTCCGAAGCACAGACATATTATACATCTGATATCAATTATTTTGTACCACAAGACAATATAAGAAGTATAGATTTACTTATGTTATAATGCATAACTCACGAACTAACGTTACGTAAGAATATTATACAAGGTGTAAATAAGTAGGTACTTGTATTCACCAGACAAATATTTGCCAATTGCGGGATTCGAACCCTTGACTTCACTACTGAGTTATCGGACCGCGAAATTCAGACAGTCACATAATTTAACTAACCAAGTTTAAAATGTGGTCGAAATCCTCATTGGAGACGACATTTTTTGTGTATAATTCATCTAGGATGTAATTTACGTCGAGATCTCTGACGATATCGTCTTGGTGATGCTGGAGCAGCTTCCTGTTCTTGGGATCCATTTTCGCAGTCTTTCATTCATCTGTAACATAAAAATATAAGTTACAGTCTGTACTAACCCACTGTAGGGCAACGGACTCCTCTGACGGACTCCTTAGAGGGCCATACTTCTAAAACCATACTTCTAAAACCATCCTTTACACACATCTCCCAAAAATATCAAAGAGTCTGAAAGGAAAAGGGAAAGGGGCTATTCCACGGTGCACCCAATTAATTTCTGGTCATTCCTTTCTGAATCTTTCAATATGGAGCCTTGCTACATAGATAGCTAAAAAACCATCAAAATGTGCAAGTATAATCGTAGTATCACAAATTATCTAAAGGGGTAATATACTCTAGACATTGTATGTAGTTTTAAGTAAGTAATATGAATAATAATCACATTTATTAGTTCCATTTATGTTTACATCTTAAGGTGGTTTCAGTCCATACAAAAGTTTGACGCACAATACGCGTAGACAGAATTAATAAAAGTAATATTTTATATATGGAAAAATAGTGTAGAAAATCTAGTTGCCGCGTAACAAATAATATTTGCAATTTATAATATAATTACGAAGATATAAAGCTTTTAAAATTTTGTATGAAAAATTTTAAAGCTTTATATCTTCGTAATTATTTTATAAATTGCAAATGTTATTTGTTACGTGGCATCTAGATTTTCGAAACTATTTTTCCATATATACAAAGTTACTTATATTAATACCGTCTACGCGTATTGTGCGTCAAAGTTTTGTATAAAATTGACCCCTCTGCAACCGCCTTAAGACAGTTGTGTTGGAAATATAGTAGAGTCTTTGATAAACTCAAATCAAGTCCCTGAAAATTGCAAATTTGTTATAAATAGATGTAGAAACGTGTTTGGCATAAACAGTTTAACATAATATGGTGCATATGTTGATAAAAATTGAGTTTCAGTAAGTACAGGAAACGGAAATTAAAAATTTTTTTTATTATAAATTACATTCTTAGCGAAAATACATTATATGCCTAACCCTTATTTAAACACAATACCTTCATCATAAAATGATTCACAGTTCGTAAAAGCTTTAGCAGATTACTCGTAATTTAGCGGTTGAGAAATCACTTGTAAAACAGCAAATTAAATACGCATTTGATGCACACAAAATTAGGTATTATTAACAACATAAATGCTAAAAGATTTGTATACACAGTCTACTTATAACTTCAATATTGTCCTGATGGTGTTAAACACAGCAAAAATACAGAACACAACCGATTCAAATGATATTGACATTCGAACTAAACTCCTCTTCTCGTTTATTGCTCAAAAGCACCGACCTTGCCGATTAGAGACACCTACATAACAGCATACACAAACAGCCCAAAACGAAGACTGTGTCGATGACCGTAGTATGACTGTCAAGGTTGAATTATCTAAGTATTCGGTTCATTTATATATAAGAGGCAAAAGAATTTGTTCAAATTAACATGTTCACTATTTATCTGTGACTGAAAGACGCCGCATTGCAATAAGCCCTTATATACCGAACAAAACACTTATCTTGTTTAGGTTTCCCTGACTCCTTTCAGAGCCGCCTCACTACGTCATTTTAGTAGGTGTACCTGTTTTTGACTGGCTTGTCCTTCATTATGTCACTGTGCAGTGGTGCCTTCTAATCCAAGGAACTCAAATACGAAAATCATAAGAATTCGCACCAAATTTAACAATTATCTAACTCATTAAATATTGTTCTTAAAAAAATATTCTTCATAGCAATTTTAGATCTTAATATAGTCTACACAATGGTGTGTGTCGCAAGTAAAAGTGACTTCAACTTATAAAGTAGATGCACATAATACAGATTTTTTCCAATATTTAGGCTTTCCTTTGAACACAGGTTTCATACGTAAATATACTTCATTGCAAATAAAGCCGAGATGTTGAAGATTATTGCTACATTTTTCAATAATGTGTATGTCTTTCAAATAACGAGGAGATAGCTTCTAAAAACCAGCAAAATATGGTCCGGCCCTGCGTTTACTCTTAGTCTTCGCCTCTTATGATAAACAATTGTTATCGCGGTAATTAAGCTATACAAGTGCCGACGGGGCACACTACGGGTTCTTATTATGCTGACGGTTTTAAAAGGGAATTGCCAGACCATCAAACTAAACCACTTTTTATATGAGACCGCGACGTCGAATCGCAAAAAAACATCATGGCAGCAGATTCTTTTTCCGATTTCGTTGTTGGTCCCAGTTGAACAATTTGTTGGTCTGATCATCCTTAGAAAATCGCCAGGACACTATATACCTATCATGATGCACCTACAGTGCCGGATTAAGGACACTTAAACTTACGCTCAGTTACAGAAACGCTCGTTAAAATTAAAAGGTAGCACAGCGAAACTTTCAATTGAAATCTAATCAAAGCCTTTCACAATCTGTGCAAGATGATATTGAAAAATAATTTTATATACGTAGTTATACCTCCTATGTAGCGAATTTCCCTACTATTTCCCACTTTCCCAAACCTATTTTATTGGTCACAAATTGCACATGGTGACGACAGCGTGTCAAGTAATATTGGGGTCAACGTCCATTTGTAAACAAACAACCAGTTAATATTTAGCAAAGGCATCGCGTTTCACTAGGGAGTACGTATGACACATAGGTCTTGATGGCCAAGACCTAACTGTAAATTAAGAACTGGTTTTTATTTTTTGTAAGCCCAGCAACAAGTCTCGTTTTGTTGTGTAAGTAAAATGCGTAATAAATAATGCAGACATTGATTTGTAATATAACATGTAATAGAAATGTTAATAGAGCTTGTAGAGAGCCTTGTTACAAAACGGCAGCCGAAAAGAGTGTTGGTAGTTGTAGCAATGCTGAATGCCCCAAAGGAGATTAACATTTGGTGTCACAATAAAGTTGATTGATTGATATGTAAAATATATTATATTCGCTCCGAGAGCTCTCTTTAGAGATAAGTTTGCTTGTCGTAACATGCCTGCTTTCTTAAAGTATAATGCAAAAAACGTATTGAAATAAATCATCGTCATCATCAGCATCAGCCAAACGTCCCACTGCAGGGCACAGGCCTACCCTCAGGGAGGGTATGGGCAGTAGTCCACCACGCGTGCCCAATGCGGATTGGTAGACTTCACATACGCATCAGAATTTCTTCTTCAGCGTATGCAGGATTCCTCACGATGTTTTCCTTCACCATTTGAGAGCAGTCGGTATTACGTACATAAGTTAGAAAAACTCATTACATGTACATGGCATGTTGTCCGTGTGGATTTGAACCCGGACCCCCATAATTGGGTGTCCATACCTCTCCACCAACGCTATTGAAATAAATAAATAAAAAAATACAGGTCAAGTCAAATTTGCGATAACAGAGAAAACACTGATTGATTAGACAATTTCACACCTTAAATAAATTCCTTACATTAAATCAAAATTAAACTATTATGTTCGTATACATACCTAGGTACTTGTTTAATCAGTGAAAGTCAGCAAGGGAATGAGAAAAGCTCTATAAAACCTTTAATTTATAGGTGAGGCAAATATTTTTCTGCTTATTATTCTGGAGCGTTGATTAGCGTCAGTGCATTGATGAGTCACTGTGGTTTTGAATACCTAATGTACCATTTTATTTACCTACTCCGGCTATTTTTAGATTTTTAAGATATCATTTTGACCAGGAGGGACAGGTTATTTACCACAAATGTCTGACTATGGAGCTGTGGATGGCGCGATGTGGTGAGCTCGGCCAGTGTTGCCAGAAAATCAAACATTGGATTCTTGCATATTAGGTACCACGTCAAATTAAGATAGAAAACATTTTGAGGAAACCGACATGCTTCAACTTTGAAGCAAGCTGCACGAGAGAGTGCATCTGTGTGTACTCTTATTCAGGGTTAAAACAGATCAGAGCAATAAAAATCAGCTGTTCCATACTAAACGGCAATGCCTACTCGACTCAAATGTATGCAACAGCTGATTTTTGTTGTTGCTCCGATCGGTTTGCTCCCATAGTAAAAGTGGTTTAGTTTTATGGGTAGACTTTTAGTTTAAAAGGATGCTAATGATATCAATTCTTCCCCGTATACTTTAAAATATCCTGCGTACTTGTTAATTGAGTATTCTATACATTCGCTTAGCGCGTATACTGGAATGGGTATAACCAAAATGTATGAAATATCGTGATTTGACAGGCTGAGTTGCAAGATTTTGTAAGCAATTTCAACTTAGTCACCAAAACCAAAAAGAAAGGGTCAAAAGATTTTCTCTTGCTCACTCAATACGATTAGCGTATAAGCCTGTCTCGTTTTCGCTACTATTATAATTTCAATGCCTTTTCTAGTCATTCTCTTTCTACGTGCGTACCTCACTGCTTTTCTTTAAAGATTTGCAGTCGTCGTAGTCAACTGCTAATCGATGAATAAGAAATCTACCAGAAATCCATTATCATTAGCAGTTCTCTAGTATGCTTCGACCTTAGACCATTTAAATATGGACGAGAGTTACGCGTGTAATTCTACTAACAAACTTTTCTGTTACTTTTTGCGGGGACGAGGTAGAAATACGCAACATTGGATTTTATGATGTTGTTGATTGTTGAGTCTAATTTTGAATGTCAAAAATCATGACAAATAGACTCATGTGAACCACAAAGAAGACTAGTTGTTCCGCAATTATAGGCTGTCTCGTTTAGTATATCGTATATATATATATATATATATAAAATTGAATGCACATGTACATGATCATTTGATCTTGTATATTGGCAGAGGGGATGCTAACGTAAGGCAGGTCCCTATTTAAATGGTCTAAAGCTTAGACACCTAACTTTAGGTTTACCACGTTATCTATTCCTTCATGGTTGCTATATTACTTTTGTAATTTATTTAAATACCTAATAATTATTATCGGTATACTCTGCAGTAATTAAATCTGAGAATATATTACCAGCATTATTAATAGAACAGGAAGTTGTGGTTGTGATGCGACTTGCGAGATAAGGTGCTAATGAAAATTACTAAATGTAATATTATTCAGTGATTGACATGTCTTACTTATCTACACTGGCCAGCAAAACTAAGTATCACACTTTTAAAATTGCAATAACTTTTTCAGTACACAAAATATACTTTCGAAATAAAAAGGACTCGAAAAAGAGCTTAACTTACAAAGAATAGTTACAAAGAAAGCTGATAACATTTGCCATAAAACGTTTTTTATTTTGAATTTCTAATTTCTATAGTTCAGAAAAAATTGAAATATTAAAAGTGTAGTACTTAGTTTTGCAGGTCAGTGTATTTCTTATAAACATTTGGTACCTAGTATAGTAATCTATTGGGTGTGAAATGAAATGTGTTACATATCGAAGATAGTGCTTCAGACCAAGAAACTGGACAATTTTCACTATGAGGGCAACATCGAAATCGTGAAAAACAATCAGGTATTCCATAGAAAATGTCAATAGAAATAGATTATTTTTTATTTTTATTTTAACACTTTATTGTACACACGGAAATATACACGAAAACAACATAATAGACAATTACAAAGGGCGAGCTTATCTCTAAAGAGATTTCTTCCAGCAATAGATCAAAATGTATGAAACACCTGATTTCTGTTCGCAATTTCAAAGTTGGTCCCATAAGTAAAAGTTTTTACCCTGTAAATTTTCATTACAGATTTATTTTACACACATAAATACACGACCATAATTCGATTCGGGGTGGTCTTTGCTCTTAAGCTTTGATACAACGACCAACTAGGCAATTATCCTCCAAAGCGTACACTTGTAGCGGCTCATCCTAGCATAATTAATGACTGATTACGGTTTTTGGGAAAACATTATTGTTTCTTTTCATAAAAGCTAAACTATGATTTCAAACAAAAACTAAATTACATAAAGTAAGAAAATGTTAAGTTTAATCGTAAACTTTATTTCAAAGAAATAAGATACCTACCCCAGGTCTACTAAAAAGCAATAATTTTTATGAGTCAGGAAGAAATGCAGTCCGATGCTTGTGTTACCATTTGTTATTATAAAAGGATATTTATTATTGTTTTGAAGTCATGTTTTGACTAGTACAAACCCGTTTTATATGGTTTACTCTTGTTATTATGTAATATTATAAAACTGTAACAGGAAGTTTGTCTGTACATTGAAGATATTAACAAAAAAAAAGTTACGATATGGTTTTTAGGTGTCCCTGATTCCATTTCACCAATTTTTGGATTTTTTGTCCGTCTGTTTGTTTGTGTGTTTGTTTGTTTGTTTGAACGAGTATCACGCAAAAACGACTGAACCGATTTTGATGAAACTTTTTTTTGTTTGATAGCTTATGATCTGACTTAAAATCTGGTATATAATTTGTGCGGACGAAGTCGCGGGTTAACGCTCGTATTGAATAATAGTAAAGTTTGATGCTAAGGCTAAGGTGTTAGGTACTTAGTTGTTTAATTCATGGAAATGAAAAGTTTTCTTACAATATTTAAAAGAATTGATTAAAAGTGAAAAGAATTTAGCTATGAAAATTACTAATGTATGACATGGTGAAGGTAGTATACTCGAAACAAGGTCATAATCATCATCAGCCACTCCTATACAGGGTGTAAACGTAAATGTGTTATTAGAGGGTGGAAAGTTAAGATGGGACACAAAGGGCAGCTACCAGAAGCATTATAGCTACAAGAAAACGTTCTAAGCAGACTAAACCCTAACTTTTGGAGCATTTTACTTCACTCTAAAAGTTAGGGTTAGTCTCCTAAGAACGCTGTCTTGTAGCTATAATGCTTCCGGTAGCTGCCCTTTGTATCCCATCTTAACTTTCCGCACTGTATATTTCAAGGGGTGCTTCAAACCATCTAACTGAATAACTTTGGACATGGCACACATTGATTTTCCGTGCAATTGGGCTGAATATCCAAATGGATATTCAATGGATAACAAACATCGAAGTGAAAGTTGTTCAGTTTGATGGTCTGATGCACTCCTTACTGAACCAAGCAAGAGAGCGAGGGACTTACTGAACCAAGCAGTCTCCGTGTGGTTTGATGAAGCCAATCTAGGGGTTCATTTACTGTTTGAGTATTTGAGCCAAAACTACAAAATAAATACTAGTACCACCATACCAAAACCAAAGAAAGTATACTCTTTTCTTGGTTTTGTTTTAAGAGTGTGCAAACCCTTCAAAGATATACACTGTATAAAGGTTGTTTACTATGCATATGTCCGCAGTGTTCTGGAGTATGCTAGCCGTGTACGGTCTCCACAATATAGTGTCCATATCGATAATATAGAAAGTATATAAGGTCTAACAAAATTAGGTGAAACTATTTTAAGGGGTTGATCAGACCATCAAACTGGACAACTTTCTCTATGGGACCAATATCAAAATCGCGAAAAAGAATCTGCTGTTCCATACAAATGTACTAGACCTAAATGTATGGAACGGCAGATTCTTTTTTCGCGATTTCAATATTGGTCCCATAGAGAAAGTTGTTCAGTTTGATGGTCTGATCATCCCCTTAAAATAGTTTCACCTAATTTTGTTAGACCTTATATAAAAACGTTTTTATAGCATCTTTAATACTCAGCCTACGCGTTCATTCTATGACAACTACTCTTCTAGATGAAAAGCTTTTAAATTTCTTTCCTTGAAAAACCGTAGAGATGTCTTGGACATGAAGTTGTTTAATGATATTGTTAATGGCCACATTGGAAACCCTTACATAATCTCACAGATTGGATTATGCGTTCCGGGTAAGAGAACGAGACACACCAACCTCTTTTATGTTCCCTTCCACCGAACAAGATATGGAAGTAATTCTCCCATTTCCCGTATCTCCACTACTTATAACATGAGTTTTTCAGACATGGAACTTTTTGTGGGCTCTAAAACTAATTTTATCTCAAAATTACTAAAATTGTATACATAAGCAAACAAGAAATTTCCTCCTATGTAGTGTGTTGCAGAGGATGTGTATGCTGTATCGATATTTTATATATTATATTATATTTATATTCCGTGTTATGTATGTAGATTATATACTAACACATTTCATTACTAAAGCAAGTTATTTTAGTGTTTAGATTACTATAATAACAAATATTATAATTATGTTAATATAAGGAAACATATAAATGGCTATACTACCTACACACATTGTTATTTTTATATTAACCCGCTGTTAGTTTCGTAAATAAATAAAATAAAATCTTACCAAAACTAAGTAATAATTTTAAATCATCCTTAAAAAGTAATTAAACCGCATAAAGGTATTTGTACCACAAACAACAGAATTCAGTGTTATTATGATGCAAGTACAATTGCAGTATGATTAAGAAAGTCAGTTAGGTATTTAATGAAGGTCAATGACCTGTTGCACTGGTCAATGACCTATTGATAGCACATCAATTAACAAAATAGAACCACAAGGCACTCCAGTTGTGCTATTTCTTGAATTTCACATGTCCGATGCGATGTCATATTTTAATTAAGTATATGAATCAGGACAGGATATGTGAAGTTGTAAATAATAGCACTTCATGATAAAGGGTGGGGGTGGGGTTTCAGTAATAAAACCGAAGAATAAATCCACGAAGTAAATTTTTTTTTAGCGGATAGAATGAAGAAAAAAACCTGATCACCAAACCAGAATAAAACATGACAAAATAAGTTAGAACATGACATCGATCGCATAACCTGGAGGGTTTCCATAGCTCTCTGCAAGGCGCCACCGACGACCAGATAATGTATGTGAAAATACTGATGCAGATACTGATATAAATAAATAAATATCTTGGACATTGTCACACAAATTATCTAGTCACAAATTGTCTAGCCTGGACTTGCATTATGATGACTAGACAACAATATAGAAAACATATACAGGGTGAAATTAATATCATTAGTTTATGTCATTAATGTATCTACTAACCACACTATGGGTATTGTCCGAAATAAATTGATTTTATTTTATTAGTATCCTTTTAACCTCTCGAACGCGGATCCGCGCGACGAAAACAATTGATTTCTATCGTGTCTAGTAATTCCCAGCATACAAGAGGTTCAACTAAGAGTCTACACATCAAACTGAACAACTTTTACTTAAGGAGCAAACCGATTGGAACTACAAAAAAAATCTGCTGTTGCATGCATTTGAGTCGAGTAGGCATTGCAGTTTAGTATAGAACATCACATTTTTTTTTGCTCCGATCTGTTCACTCCCAAAAAGTTGTTCAGTTTGATGGGTAGACTCTTAGTTTAAAAGGATGCTAATGATATCAATTTCACCCTGTAGATACAAACATTCATGACTCGGGTACAAATATTCATATTCATAATTGTCACAACCCTCGACCATATAGTGATGGGGTGCTAGGAAAGAGCCTCGAAAGAGAGTGACGGAACCTCAGTTCATCTGACGTACCCTGGGCAGTCAGCCTCAATACTACCATTGCTAAATGGCTAATCTATACACTACAGCATGAGTGATTATCATGTGATATAGCTTGTGCTTTGGACAGGACACATGTTAAGAGAAAACATAAATAAATGGACAAAGGACATTGTAGAGTGGTACCCAAGAGGTGGTAAAAGAAAGAAAGGGAGACCATGTTGCAGGTGGGAGAATGATATTACGGGGATAGGAGGAGGACAATGGATGCGGAAAGCGAGGGATAGACGGGTGTGGAAGTCTCTGGAAGAGGCCTATGTCGGAAGACAAGTTGAAGAGATAGTTCAGTTAGAAGATTAGGGAAAGAGGTGTTGTGTAGTGTACGTAATATAATGGAAATTAAGTTGAAATGATTTGTAAAATAACAGAAAATAATACCTATGCAATGTATATTGTAAACCCTTCAACAATAAAGGCTGTAATAAATAAATAGCTTGTGCTGACACGAAAGAAGAAGAAGACTGACATACTAATGTTGTAAGCATTGACTCTAGCAATCATAAAGTTACTATACTTTACAGGACTAGAGGCACTGACATGAGTTGTCAAATGAAACCGTTTTTTGGGAATTTGTCGGCACTTATCGGCACGGTAAAAATTCGAGTTCTGTGTATAATCGGGAATCTAATGCAAAATCGTAGATAATTTAATGAAATAGGGTTAATATATTTCACAAAATAATCTACGATTTCAGTTTAGATTCACAAAGCTCAAATATTTACCCTGTCGTTTGTGGAGATAAGTTCCCAAAAACGGTTCTATTGCCTCGCGTCACATATCTCTTTTTATTATTCAGTGATGCTGCTAGGTCCATCTCACTCTCTTAGCTATCATTTCCTCTATTCCAGCACGGCTAGCATGCCACCCATGACAACACTTTTGAACGAGAAAAATGTCATGCGCGCTCTTTCTGGCATACGTAAAATAATAAAGATGTAGGCACATCTCGATTTTTATCGTTTTCTCGGGGGTGGCATGCGAGGCCTACTGGTATAATACCTTTATGCTAGCAATAGACAAGCATGTTCAAACAAACAACATGTCACACAAAACAACACAAAATGACATTGCAGTCGGTCATTGCCATAATGACGAAGTGAACTCGGGAACATCAATTTGGTGCAGGTATTGTATTCAAGTGGAACATGTTGTTTCTATGAAAGAGCTTTATATATGTCAGTGGTTGTAAGTCTGTTATTGGATGGACGTGTGTCGGTTGGCTTGCAACGAAGCTCCACCATTTTATTATGAATGATTTATAACCATTCAATGTTTTAAAGCAATTTTGCTTGGCAAAATTATGAACACTGATGAAACCATAATTTTAAGATTAAAATAGAATAGATAAGTATAAAGAATCTTATCAGGATAAAGAGTTTTATTTTACCTAATAACACAAATTTGAATAATTACTACTAGGTAGGCACCTAATATGCTCCATTGTTTGGCAGAGTCTAATGTTGGAAGACTTAAAATGAATATAAAAAAATCCTCTCTGAATTTAAAATCCTTTATTAGATTTAGAAAAAAAATAGACAAAGATTCGTCAGTTAGAAATTCTTTTGAAATCTATGTTTTAGTTTGAAATGAATAAACACAGAAATACAGGACTTTATGATGCTTAATGAAATCAGCCTCAAAGTCATCTCATTTATGTGAATACATTTCAATAAATAGGGAATTCACAAGCAGTAAACAATTCGCCCAGTGCATTTTTAAGAATGGTAACCAACCACAAAAGTTTTCAATGAAAATAAACACTTACCACCTACGATGGACAACGGCTATGTGGCAGGCATCTTTATAGAAATCTTCGAACGTATTTCCACTATGATGGCCATTAATATTACAATATTTCACTTAAAAACACAGTAAAATTAACTATCAGTCTCAAATAACAAAGCAAACAAACAAGTGCATTCACTCACTCCACTCGCATGCATTTCAATCAAACAAAAGTGTAGGGCTGCCACCTGAAAAAATCGATTGTGCGCTACAACTGTGAAAAAAGCGCTAGATTCTAAAATTTTCACGGTTCTAAAAAGCACTCGAAATTATTCTGCCCTAAATAGTCCATTAAAGTTCTCTGAATAGTGTTATAAGTCTTTCCGAAACTCATCTATAAGTCAATTCGTAAGTCCTTTATAAAATTTATGATAGCACTTCAGATGAGCGTTCGTATTTGAATCTCCCTAACATACACTCTATGGAAATGTTTAGACTACAATAATGCTATCAATATAAATTCTCTGATACGGCGCTAAACATACAAAAAAAGCGCTAGATCTAACGCTGAAAGCACTAAGGTGGCAGCACAGCAAAAGTGCAGATTGATTTGATTTCAATTACGTCAATGGTAAAACGCGAAACATAATTGGTGAAAATATTATGATCTTGGCTCTGATTGGTCGAATCTAGAAATGCCTCGCTTATTTTGATACTACGAGAACTAAATCGTATGATTCTCGAATCAATCTATCGTTTGCCTTGTCTATCCCAGAGTTTAAGAAAGGAACAGAAAACACTTTTAAACACGAAAACGGCGTGAGTATATGAAGATGGTAGTAATCACATTTGCTTTCGTGCCACAGATAAAACAGTGGACAAAGAAAACAAACTGAATAGTAGAGGTGCACATTCGTTTTGAATTTTTGAATGAATTACGGTTTTTTTAACTCTTTTTTATTTGACCAAGGAGTTGCGCTACAGCTATTATGCGAGAATTTTGCACAGTGCGTTCTGTGCAAACACACAAACAAACAAACAGACAGACAAAAAATTCAAAAATTGGTGATATGGAATTAGGGACACCTAAAAACCATACCGTAACATTTGTTTGTTAATCATCTTCAATGTACAGACAAACTTTCTGCTACAGTTTTATAATAGTTTAGACTAGAAGTTTAGATAACTTTAGATTCTAATTTTGATTGTTAAAAATCATGAAAAGCAGTATCGTGTGAACCCCAAACGTTCTAAGTTCGAAATTATTGTTTCGCAATTATAGGCTGTCTCGTTTAGTGGTAAGGTATAAAATTGAGTGTAAATGCACGTGATCAATTGTTCTTATACCATGGCAGAAGGGAAATTACAAAATACTTTGTGATGCAACCGTAAGTCCTTATAATAAATAGTGAAAGCCCTTTACCCTTGCTTGCAATAGTCCAACCAACAATCATTAATCATATATCCATGAAGTTAATGTACAACTTCATGGCTAGCTGTATCTCAGCAGATAGTTCAGTAGGTAAGTAAGGACCTGTGTGACTCCGAGCCAAGTACCTACCTATACATTTTTTTCATCGTTTTGATCATCACCATCAATACAACTGAACCGGTTTTGATGCAGTTTTTACTGTTCATAGGTTGGTAGGTATGGTATGGACTTATGTACCTACTCGTACCTACTTTTATCTCTTCAGAGAATCGGTTATCGACTGCACTTAGGCACGAAAGCACGGAATATACAAGGTGTAAGTGACAGCCTAGCAAATACTGAAACGGTGAACTCAGACCATCAAACTGAACAACTTTTACTAGGGAGCGTACCTCAGGAAACGCGAAAAAAAATCAGCTGTCCCATACATTTTAGTCGGGTAAGCACAGCATTTTTGTATGAGACAGCAGATTTTTTTTGCGTTTCCTGAGGTAGGCTCCATAGTGAAAGTTGTTCAGTTTGATGGTCTGAATTCACCGTTTCAGTATTTGCTAGGCTGTCACTTACACCCTGTATAAGAGTAAAAACGAAAGTTATATAGGTATTTTTGTTCCTGTTGGTAGGACAAAACATTGAAGCTGTAATAATAAGATAAGATAAATATTCTTTATACTTATTCTTAATACTTAGATAGGTAAAACTATCCGGTGATAAAGTAGTAGGTAAATACTTTACGTACCTATGTTCACAAATAAACTACTACCTACTAACTAACTACCTAGGTTTCTACCTAATTTGAGTCTGAGGTTTGTTTGAGTAGTTAATTTGTGGATTGAGCACGCATTAACAAACTCTTATTTTTAATTAAGGAACAATATTTTGTTTCAGATTTTTATACAACGCAAAAGCACATAAAAACACTGCACTTTCTGTTGCTACAGTTAATCACAGACAGGCCACCCCGAACGTAACCTACATTCAGGTAGACCGAGAGCAGATGCAAACCACAAAAACTCGCAATAGGTACTGTAAACAAACTATTCATTGGCTCTCCGATCAAAGACATCCATGAATGGCAGTGTGGCCTGAGCTTTTAATAAGATTTATTGTAACCGATCTTGTTTTGACAATCACAATGGCGGTTCGCTGGCGGTAAACGATATTCTTTGTGTGGTCTTGAGACATTGTTGTTGGTGTAAAGTCAAATAGTGTTTGCGTTTACACACCTGGACTGAGAAAAAATGTAAAAGAAACTTATTTTAATATACTAATACAGATTTGATCTCAGCTTGTTATCTAACTGTTCCGCATTCAGTTTCACCCCGCTGTAAAATGCGCTATCAAAAATTTTTCTAAAAAAAAATTCTCTGCCATACTAAGACGATTTATTTGTTTGTAGAACTGTAAAGGTAACTCAACCTATTAAAATATTAACACGTTCGTGGACAGTGACCGGCCACAGCAGTGATAAAAATTAAATTTCTAATCTGTCTTGTTCACTGCCCACGAAAGTGTTAATTTAATATTACTTATACATCATCATCATCAGTCTATTTACGTACGTCCCACTGCGTATCACTTATTCGTAACGTAAAAAGTACATTCTGCATAAAAATGAATTTTAAATTAATATTGTTAGAAAATCAGAAAAAAATTATTAATGTGAAACTTGAAAAAAGAAACGAATTACCTAGGTTATGAGAAATATGAGGAAATAAAAAGGTTATTCGGCATCTCCATTCACGGTCCATTACATAATATTTAATCAAAGTGAAATTAAATGTCAAGCTGTCGAACTCGTTTATCAGCGGCTAGGGCATTGTGTGCAACCATTCTGTAATGATGTTTTTGCGACAGTGTCGACACTATTTTGCCGGTACGTGAATAAGGGGTTATGCTGAAAAACAGTGCTGGTCAGTGTGTTTTAACACGCTACCAGCAAACGCTGAAGCCTAGCCCCTTTGTATTTATAAATGTTTAAGGTTATATTTCAATTTCATTTAATGTGTTTAGATGAAATGATGCTGTAGAATTTTTTTGCTGTGACAATAAATCTTTTTCAATTTCAATTTCTGCAGGGCACAGGCCTACCACAAAGGGCACTTTACACCTATTACTACCTACCTAATTTTGTGGAATTTAAAGAAACGGTTTTCAGAATTTGCTATTTGTTACCTAAAGCTTCTTCTTATCGTGTGGGCAGAGCAAAAAGTGTGTTATGTCGTAACCAACTGGGGAAAAACGCACAAAGTGACATATCACTAGGTGTCCCCCGTGGATGTCAATCGAATCGAATCCAGGGGGGGAAAGGATAGGTGGGATTTATCCCCCCCGAAATCCGAATATTTGTATGGAAAAGTGGTTACAGCCCTTTCTCTTTCAATGTTTTTCTATGCATAACCCCCCCCAAAATTAATATCCCCCCCGTAACCTAAGTAGAAACCATCATTTGGATGACGGTTTCTCTTCTACTTAACTCTTCTTACTCCCAAAACTGGAGAGAAAATACCATTAGGTATACGTATAGATAAATAACATTCAAGGATATCAAACCATTACGTAGTTTGGGTATATACGTACCTTACAGATGTCTCACAAATACTGACGTCACAACTCACCGTGAGTTATGGTAATGCACCCTATGATACGATACAACGGAGTCCGCTTCGGAAACGTAGAAACACTAATCTTAACGACAAATAAACATAAAGATGTCCACTAGAGTCACTAAAAGGCGATAGTTGTTAAATTTAATGACACATAAAATAAAATAAAAATAGTGTAATTACGGTATAGAGGAATAGCTGTCGTGAAACAGGGTCTAAACATCAACTGGTACCACAGACGATGTCCTACCATAAATTTCTGGCATCCGACTAACTCATTCTTCGAGTTTTTTTTTATTTAACGAAACACGCGAGCCTACTGCTCTATTTTGCATCTTGCTAAATTAAATATACAGGGTCCAACGTTAAACAGATGATCAAACTATAAAACTAAACAACTTTATGGGACAAAAATTGAGTCAGCTGTCGAATAGATACATTTGGGTCGAAGTATAGGATTGGAATTTCGCGATTTCGACGTCGTCGGTCCTATAGAGAAAATGGTTCAGTTTGATGGTCTAATATAATAATCCCCTTAAAAACCATCAGCTTATTAAGAAGGACTATATAATCTGGGTACATTATTATTCATTATTCTCGCCATCACTTTACCATCATCTAACGCAAGATAGTATAAGAGATAAGAGGAATTTTGCTAACTATCAGCTGCAAGGATGATTCAATATTCATAGGGTGTAGAGCATCTCTGTGATGGGGATGTACCAGGTCTGCCTGCATAACTCCAGTCGGTTCAGGAATTACAGCCGTTCAAAGGACTGGTATTGTTGCTAAAAATGAATATGCATGAATATGCAGGTATTATTATAATATACACTGTAGCTATGCGTACAGTACAAAAACTGACATAGTCTATCAGTCGAATTCCTGTTATCTCTTAGACTACGTAACGTTAAAAAAATCGAATCCCACCTTTCTATCCTCGTTAGTATAAAATAATGATGCGAGAATGATATTTTACTACAATGGTTTCAGACCGTAAAGTTGTTGGTAACTCCACATCACAAGTACTGCTTATTGAGACAAGACTTAACATAAATTATTAGCTGTAACTTTACCTACTGAGACGACAGCAAATTAGCATTCTTGTCAAATAATAAGTTGTTATTGATGCCTTAATTATCTTTGACTTAAGAAAGCGTATGTTTTGCTTTATATAAGTACAGCAGTTAATTTATTTTACGTAACTAGTATACAGGATGTTAGGAAAAACAGTTGCATTACTTTAAGGGGTGATTGTACCCATGAAACTGATCAACTTTCTCTAAGAAATATTTATTATAGGAAATTCTTTGAAAAAAAATTGTAAACATAAATTCTTTTTTGTGAATTTCCTATAAGTTTCTTAGGGAAAGTCGATCAGTATCATCGGTACAATCACCCCTTAAAATTATTCAACTGTTTACCTTAATACCCAGAATACTAGTTAGGTAGGTATATATTATATTAATTGTTGTACTTGAAACATGTTTTATATGTGATTATTATTTGAAATTGGCTCTTGGTAATTTTTGTGTTGTGTTGTGTCTGATTCTGATACAGCATTTTTTATAATCATAGATTTAATATAGCTATCTGACGTCATTTTTTGACTCTAGCCTGTTTTAGAGAAGATGCGGCCAGAAACTCTACAACATGTTTGAGAGTTTACCTTATTAATAATAATTAGTAAGTACGTAGCAGAAATAAACTGTTAGGTTAGCCATCTATGTGTACATTAAACGGCTAGGTAAGTCTATCTATGTGTAGGTACATCTATTTGACTTAAAATCAAAGCATAAGTACAGTATAAGAAAGAGTATCTTTTACTACATACAATACGGACACTCCCTGCCTCCCACCAACTTTTTATCTCACCCCTTCTATCGCCATCCAGTTACCCGGCCGTTACCTAAGGTCATTTCTTTGGTTTCACATGTGCTGACGACTGACGTCATCTTCTCAATTTCAATTTTTTGTATGCAGTGTCCTGGTTGAGAAAGAGTAAGGACGAATAAAAAAATCTTTAGTTTTTGTTTAGTTTTAGTCACAGGTTTTAGTTCAGATTAGACTGGCATAGTAATTTTTTTGACTATATACCGTTGTGACTTTATTGTACCATTTAGCATACATTCATACAACCACGCCTGTCTACCCTAGTGGGCAGGCAGAGACAACAGAACGGCCCTTGTTACAATCCTGACAAACCTCTCTCGCTCCCTCCACATTGGGTTCATCAGTCTTTTCATGCGTGACGGTTTCGGGTACATCTGAGTACCTGACTACTCCTCCTTAGTAATATGTTGTAAACATATATCTGTAGATACCAGAGATACCAGATAGATACCAAGATACCAGAGAATATTCTTAACTTGTCAGCGAAAAAGTTTAAATCCCATGTTTAAGCAAGTCTTCTGTAAAAAAGATTTCTATAAACTCGATGACCAAAATGTCTGGTCTAGACAATGTTACACTACAGGGTGAAATTGATATCATTACTAAGAGTCTACCCATCAAACTGAACAACTTTCATTATGGGAGCAAACCGGTCGGAGCAAAAAAATAATCAGCTGTTCCATACTAAACTGCAATGCCAACTCGACTTCAATGTATGCAACAGCTGATTTTGGTGGTAGAGTCAAAATGTCGTCAGAAAGCTATCCATTTGATATTATTTTGAATAAAATATCTTTATTTGATTTTTTGCGAACCAATTAGACACCGTGAAAACATCGTGAGGAAAACTGTTTACGCTGGGGAAGAAATTCTGATGCGTATGTGAAGTCTACTAATCCGTGATACGCGTGGTGGACTAATGCCCATACACCCTCCGTGACTAAAATTGAATATTATTCTTTTCTAATAATTCTATTTATTATTTTGTCCGGCTCTGGATCTGGCTATTATACTGCCTCCGTGGTCTAATGGTTAAGAGCATTGGCTCTCGACACGGAGGTCGAGGGTTCGATTCTCGCGGGGGACACCTAGTGAAATGTCACTTTGTGCGTTTTCCCCAGCTGGTTAGGACATTGCAGGCTGAATCACCTGATTGTGTGAAAAGAAAATTGATTCCGTGCTCCGTTGGTCCCGGCTACTATCTCTGGTGGTAGTAGTCGTTACATAAAAACCATGTCAGAGGCCGTAAGGCGGTCTGAAAAAACTCTGACACCAGGGCTCTGCCCACACGATAAGAAGAAGACTGCAGGCCGCCGGTGCGCTGCAGTGGTACGTTTCTAGGCTGATTATGATGATGATGATTTCTAATTAGACAGTTTTTACCTCCGCTCCTGCTTACACTTAAAATATCGACTAAAGTTGGCAAATAGAAATTTGCTAATACACTTTCTTCAGGCGATGTTACATTTACACCATTATTGGAAGATTACAGAACGTTTTTATTTTACCAATGTGTTTGAGTGAATCACATTAAACTAATGGATATAGAAATAGCCGATTTCGTAGTAAATGTAACTATCGGATCGAACCTTCTTATTAATGAAGTTCTTTCACACCGAAGTTCTTTTACGAACATAGAATCAAATCATTATTTTAGCCGAAAGAGGTCCGCTGTCTGAACATAGATGGTAGGTATTATAAACCACTAAAGTAAATGACTCACGCTCAGTTGCAGAAACGCTCATTAAAGTTAACCCTCCATTAAATCTCTTGCAGTCACTTTTTGTCTTGTAGTTAAAGCTAGCAAGAGATTTAATGGGGGGTTAACTCTAAGCGTTTCTGCAACTGAGTGTCAATCACGTAATAAAAAGATGAACAGATTTAGATGAAATAATTATTACGAGTAGCACGCAGATATAATAATTTTCTGGATTAGGTAGCATTACATAAGGATACTTATTAAACTAAAGACTTTGACTACTTATATGAGGACTAGTTACGCGTGTAATTCTACTAGCAAATAAATATTCATTTCATTTCATTCATTTTATTTCATTTCATTTCAACAAACATTTCTGCCACTTTTTGCGGGTGGTGAGGTAACATGAAATCCGCAACTTTGGATTTTATTCCCTACGAGCGTTAACCCGCCACTTTGTCCGCACAAATTATATACCAGATTTTAAGTCAGATAATAAGCCATCAAACAAAAAAGTTTCATCAAAATCGGTTCAGTAGTTTTTGCGTGATGCTCATTCAAACAAACAAACAGACAGACAAAAAATCCAAAAATTGGTTATATGGAATCAGGGATACCTAAAAACCATACCGTAACTTTTTTTTTGTTAATATCTTCAATGTACAGACAAACTTCCTGATACAGTTTTATAATAGTTTAGATAACTTTAGATTCTAATTTTGAATAATAACAATCATGAAAAATAATCTCGTGTGAACCCCAAACGTTCTAAGTTCGAAGTTATTGTTTCGTAATTATAGGCTGTCTCGTTCAGTGATAAGGTATAAAATTGAATGTAAATGCACATGATCAATTGTTCTTATACCTTGGCAGAGGGGAAATGCTACCACAAGACTAGTCCTTATAATAAATAGTCAAAGACTAAAGACGAAGGCGCTATACAGGCTAACTTAAATGCATTACTTTTCGGACAGAGTGCCTCAGACGGCTCAGACCATCAAACTGAATAATTTTTATTATGGGACCAATATCGAAATCGCAAATAAAAATCAGTTGTTTCATACATTTCAGGCGAGTAGCTATAGAAATTTTCTATGAAACAGCATTTTTTTGGGGATTTCGATTTAGTCTCCTTAGTGAAAGTTTTTCAGTTTGATGATCTGAAGCATCCTGTTCGTTATGTAACGCATTTAATTTTACACCGTTAGGTATCTAAGAGCGTATTTTGTAACGTAACTCTTATCATCCCAGGAACTAGGCTCTATTGGTGGTGGTTCACGATGAGACGTGGTGTGGTGACGTGACGATACCGTTGTAGACGAGATAAAATTTGATAACATGCGAGGCTGCAAGTAGAATCTAATAGACTATGACCTGAGACAGATAGAGTTGGTAGTGACTGGATGAGGAAGACCGAAGATTCAATTGAACAGACAGACTAAGAACAGGAAGATTTTAACATAACATAACAAGTATACTGAGATATACCAATATATTGAGGTTATTGTAGCGAGCCTTGAAAAAGGCCTGTGTTCAGCAGAAATTAAGTACATATGAGAGCTATATAAATTGGACTGGCTTTTAACTGACCTTCATCAAATTAATGAAATTTTCAGAAAAAGGCAAGTGTGTATACTTAGTACCCTCAAACTGGCCCTAAATGAAAAGATCAGCATGGCAGATGGCATCGCCAGAGTCGAGCTGTTTCCTGTGGCGAGAGATGATATGCAGAGTTGACTGCCAACCTCCAGTAATGGAGAAAGACCCATGTGAGAAGATAATATGAAAAGATGTATAATTGCTGATGAGGCGATAAGGGTTGTTTAGGACCGTAGCTTGTGGCTAGGCGTAGTTTCTTCTTAAACCCGTAAATAATCATCATCATCATAATCAGCCTATCATCATCTACTGCTGAACATAGGCATCTCTCAAGGCGCCCCACAATACTCTGTCCTCGGCCTTTCTCATCCAGTCGCTCCCCGCTACCTTTTTTAGGTCGTCTGTTCAGCGATTTAAAGCGATATGTCCTTAGCATATTGTATATTATGTATGTGACCTACTTTGAATTTTTGACCTGATATATTATCTCAGCCTGCCAACATCCAGATGTAGTGATCAAAATATGATATCAGACAACGAAAATGAAAAATATATTAGCTAGACACTCGCCGATCACGTGTTATCAGAAAGCCTTTATCATTGTTTATCATAAAACATAAGTTTTACTATGGAAGATAGTAAAATTGGTCGTAAACTGCATAAAAACGAAAATAGATAGTTGCTGCTAATTTTCCTGTTAAAACACCTCTAGAATTTGAATGTACGCGATTTGTGAATATGTAGGAATTGTGACATTCTGATCTCAGGACTGTCTATAGGTACCGACAAACAGTAGTTCATATAGTTTCCATCCAGTCCCACTGCAGGGCACGTGTCTACTCTCAAGAAGGATGTATGGGCATAACATTTTATATGGGCGATAGACCACGCTTCACGCTTCATGCATAGGTACATCCTCCTTGAAGGTAGTCACGGGCCCTGATGCCTATGTGAAGTCTACCAATGTTACATACCTACGCAATAAGAATTTCTTCGTCAGCGTATGCAGGTTTACTCACGATCTTTTCCTCTAACGCTTGACATCATGTTCTTCGCACATGAAACAGGCCTCAAGAAAGTGCGGCGCCGGTATAAAAACTTGAAATTTTCCGCATGTAAGAAGTTAGTTACGAAATAAAAGTTGATTAATTTGATTAGTCTGTGAGTTGCTGTTGCTTAATCCAAGCATCTCGTCCAAAGGCTGGCGCGATAAAGTAAAGTAATGCACACCACGTGGAGTATTATAATTATAAATTAACGCCGTATAGTTGCCGTATAGCCATGGATCCCCCAGCACTCATGACCCCACATAGATTCCAGGTTAAGTAGCCCTGGATTAGATACTTGCTCAGAAGAAATCCCTCTGCGTTTGTATGTATTGCAATACCTACTGATGTGTCTGAATTAATATACTTACTAAAAATGTTTTTATCAGAAGTTTACCTACATTCTGCCCGCATCTTATTCACTAACGGCTAATGATTCCTGCTCCCAGTCTTCATGTCAGCATCAGGTTCTAAGTAGCATGGCAGACGTACGTACGGTGTGACAACAAGGCTCGCGTTGAGGTAAATACCACAGTTTGGAACTCAACTCACGTCCATGATTGGTCATTTCAGTATATCTCTGTTAGACGCCATGCGAATCCCGAATGAATTACAGTTCATTCCCTAGATGAAGTCCCATTACATCACTTTTACAATAACGCTTTAAGATTGAAAATAGTTTGATTGAAGGGTCCATGTTCGGATCGGGCTTTACGGGAATTGTTTATAACTCGATACACGGGGATTTGGTTCGATTCGGTAAAAACATCGAATCAAACTCTACCTTTGTTGTCGTTTATGGCTTTAGCAAGTGCTCCTCAGAGTTGATCTGTTTTTTTTTGTATTTTTTGCGTGATCGTGTCAGTATTTGGAATTTTAAGATTATGCTTTTAAGAATGTCTTTGTTACGCATTAAAATCAGCATTCGATAAGCTTTCGCTCTGAATACGTTAGTATACATAATTTTTATTTCAACCATAAAATTTATAACCAATTAAAATAAAATTCGTTCTAATATCCCATGTTTATATGACCATAAAATTGCAAAGTCAGCTCATTAATCATTACAGTTAAAATCCCCCATTAACCCAGCTAATACGATTTAATTTTCATCTTTCCCTCAGTTTTCATTGACGGCACCTAATCATTGCCCACGACAAGATAATCCCCATATTTATTGGCCATGACAGTCGATACTGTCGTCGGTTGGAAGACCGCAAATTTATAAAGCTGCTAATGAAATTATATTGAATTCTAATAAATTACCCAGGGTGTCCCATATAGTACAATGATAGCTGTTTACGATTGTAAATGGTGTGGTAACAAACGTAGGACCACCCTTACTATTTTGATGTCGGTTTCGGGTACAATAGAGTTTGGGTGCAACATGCTTTGGTCAGTCTAAACACGAGGTAATTTATTAGGGCAATGCTACTTTTATAGTAGGAATAGTTTGTGTGGTAAACAGGTGGTAATAGACCACACAACTGTAGACGAAAGATTGTATTATTGATGGTTTATGTGTGAAATATTGGCATTTGAAATTAGAAGTCACATGACATTTCATTGAAAACTATTGTCAAAAATACCTACTTTAGAGTTCCACCTACTACTAGTAATCATAGCTACTAAATAACAATATGAACAAAAAAACGAAATTAAAACTGTAAAACTTAGTTTAGAAATTTATATTACTTATTATAAGAGATGAATAAACGCGTTAAGACAGGATTTGGATCTCCAATTGCATTGAACACAAAATTCCTCTAAAAATAACTAACAAATTGATAACAATAACATCGACCGAATTCGATTAATAATTAGAGTATCATTTCACACTAACATCTCGAGTTATTCTCAGGATGCATTTGGATCGTGACGTATCCAAAATTCTTGTGGACAAAGGACTGTGGCAGGAGCGGGCGTAGGTAGCGTGGCCTTCCGTCAATATAGCAGACAGCAGGATACCATTGTCAATGCTCCCTATTGTACCACAGACCGACGCAGCACTGACCAAAAATCATTAATTCTGTTTCACAAAGCCAGAACCCACAAATTGAAGCTCTGAAAAAAATTAGGGCCCATTCAATGTCGGCCACTAACGGCACAGTACATTCTCTATTTTGGAGACGGGAGCGGTCGGAACGATATTTAGATTTGAGTTTTTAATTAAGGGTACGATTTTGAATCATCCAATTGATGGAGCATGAGTGATATTACGATCGTGATCATGCAGATTTTATTGAAAATAACGTAAGCAAGTACCTTTAGTTTTATAAAATATTTTCATATTTATCTTATTATGAAATCACCAAATCTATTACCACAAAGTACTATAATGCAACAACATGCTTTAGACTTGCAATTGATCGCAGACTTTTTCCCAGGGCCAAATCGCTCGTTAGCCAAATCGCATGTAGGCAGATCCCACGATCGCAAACCCGGTCTAACTCACCCAATAAGGACCGCTGGCTCTGCCCTTCCACCCTTTGATTAAATTAAAATAGCGGCTATATACCACCGGCCTTTGCGATTTGGCCTTGACAGTAAGCCTGCGATCAATTGCTGGTCTAAAGGGCACGCTATTAGCTAAATTTAACTTTAACAAGCTTCGCAAGGCAGGTTCACCTGCATGTTATAATAGAACACTGTATCGTGTAATAAAACAAAAGAAAAATAGAATAATAAATATATTTACTTGCGTACTAATTGAGAAAAAAATTAATTAATATAATTACAATTAGTTTATTCCTTAATACCACGATTACACAATACTGATTACACTTGGACGAATGATGACATAATTAAAAATGGTTTAAAGAAAAATTTTCCTGCGGAGTGCGGACTATTGGACCACGAAGGGTCTACGGAGCCAAATTAATAAACTTATGCAGCCGACCTAGGTAGGAGCACCTATAAGACGTTGCTGGGGCTACGCAGCAGATTGGATAGCGGGGATCGGTGAGAGTAGAGTACGATGGTTTAAAGGTTAAATGATACTTTTCCTTACACCATGTATACAGTCTCCTGCAGCAATAAAGTTATAGGTACAGACAATTAATGATATCTAGTAAGGATTATTATTGTCATTATGTCTATATTTATAAGAAAAAAGTTTTATGAAGGTACAGACAAAACCCGCTGCAGTTTTATTATTTGTAAGATTACAGTTTTATTGTAATTGCATAAAGATAACAGATATCAGATCACATAGATCACCTTGATATTGCAGGCAGTATAGCCATTGTAGATAACGTTTGACTTAGGTATAAATGAACTAACAACAGAAGAGTTAAGAGGATATATTCGTTAGCGCGCTCCATACAAAGCGGCGACGCTCGCGACTCCGTACCAGCCACACAGACCACTGACTTAATGACTTTAAATTAGCTTTAAATACTTATACTTTTGAATGAATATGATGGCGCTACCTACGGTCGCACTAGCAAATGTGCACGTAAGACAACTTGCGACATCACATTATTGGTAACCCGTTAGCCGCTACACGTAAGGTTCACAATCGTAAACAAGACATAATAATAATAAATAAATAACGCTCACATGCACAAACATTGTAATGATTCCACGTAAACCTTAGGCTTTTTGTTATGGGAATCATACAACAACGGCACAATCATATAACATCCATGACCGAACCGGGATTCGAACCCAGGACCCTGGTTTGGCAGTCCGGTGTGGTAACCATTACACCAACCGTAGAACTGTTGCACCACGGCCGGTCCCCAGGCTTCAGCCTGGTTAAAGATCTATCCTTTTCGATGGAGGAACATTCCCAGTAGCACGTCCATGTTGGTGACCCTCTACAAAAGAACATCGCAACCTGAACACCGCAGAGCAGCACCAACACAGAGCAGCTACCAGCTTCAACCAACCCTCTACACCCCTCGACCAGGTCAAACAAACAGCAGTCACACGCCATTAACCCGAAGCCGCACCACGTCCATCGCAGCTGTCTTCACACCGTCTCCAGGGCCTGTAACTTCCTCAACGATAGTCAGTATCTGCATAGAAGGATCTCTCGCAGCCCACGTGTCTGAGCAAACCTCCACGCCTGTCACTCGCCCGCATCACATCAGGACTGATATCCCTGACAGATGCACACACACGCAGCACATCGCTCGTCAGACTCACTTGACTGGAGCCCTGCACCTACGTGGATACAAGACTGCACACTTCGAACAACTCAACGACCTCCAGTCTGAGGGGGGAGTACTGTGGGGACTTGCTAAGAGATGTCAACACCCACAAGTTATAGCAACGAAGTTAACAGATGAGGCTACGGTCGCACTAGCAAATGAGCACGTAAGACAGCTTGCGACGTTACATTGGTAACCCGCTACACATAAGGTTCACAATCGTATACAAGACATAAATCGCGCAAAAGAAATAATCACAGAAATTCGATATATATGTATACAAAGTCCAACTAAGAACTGTTGGACCACGGCCGGTCCCCAGGCTTCACACATAGCCTGGTGGAAGATCTTCCCTTTTCAATGAAGAAATATTCCCAGTAGCACCTCCATAAATAAGCCGATTGCGATGAAATAAAGCCTAAATGTAAATCGAAACTAAGCCCTATGCTTTTGTGAAAAGCCCATTCAAATCGGTTAAGCCGTTTGTAAGTTATGCTTGCACAAACAAAAGGACAAACAGAGATCAATTCTAAATGGTCCCAATGCATTCCATTATACGTATATCCTAAATGCCCCTAATAATTTTTTTTTGCAAATATGTATATTCAATGTACATCTCTGTGGTACATACATGCCATGTTTGGATATGAAACGTAATAGATTAGAAGTATATCTACATTTGCAATCAACTTCTGAAGTCAACAGTCAACAATCGACTTTTGGAGGGTAATGACACCAGATGGCAGCATTTTCTATGCAAACTGCATCGGAAAGTGCTGCCATCTAGTAATTCGCGCCGTAGAACTATGAAAGAAAAAGATAATATGGTATATGTCAATGTCAAATTCACAAGATGGCTACCTATCTTGTTGTTCGTGGTTCTATTTCAATTTCATGCCAATTTAGCTACCGAAGGAAGTAGTGGTATTCTGGAGTTTCTGTTGTTCTTTACCCAATGTACAGATTACAGGAGAAGTAGTCTCTATCGGTATAAGTAGATTTAAGTAGGTATGTATAATATGGTTTGCATAGTTATTGTTGAAACATAAATGGAGCTCTCTTTATCTGAGATGGAGCTAGCTGGTGGATGCAAAGTGTTGCTACGAGTGGGTTCTCTTTTCTAATATACTTATTTCTAATATACTCTTTGATTTGCCCACTTCGGCTGGCATTAGATTAGTTTCTTCAGGTAGCTGCGCCTTATTCAATAAAGCTTGAATCTCTTGCAAAGATTTCCCCTTTGTTTCTGGAATAACTCTTTTAGCATAAATTCCCAATAATAAATGTACAACAGCCAGTATAAAGAACACATATTTATACGTCAAACACCCTACTAAAAATACAAAAGATTTTTGTGATATAAACGTACCAATAGAATTCATTATTAGACTGATGCAACAGCATACACTTTTAACGTTTGGTGCAAACATTTCACCCATTAACGTAGGTATAATAGTAAAAATGCCAATGGATAGAGTGCTTCGGTAAATTGCGAGCGAAATAATTGTAATCCACTGCAAATTGGAATTAATGTATCCTAAATCCAATAATTGGAAATGTATACCCACAGCGGTTAAAGTTATTGATATTGAAATACATGACCATAATAGTATGGTTGTTCTTCCGAATTTATCACTGGTGTATAAAGCGGCCCAGGTCGCCGGTATTCCTAATGTCGTTATTATTGTAACCAAAGTTGCTGGTGACATCGCATCTACTTTAGCATCTATTAATATAATCTCAAAATATACCATTAGTGTATAAACGCCACATAAGTGAATTAAAAAAAACAATATATTAAGCACTACAAGTGTTTTAAAATTCACTGGAATGTTCAATTCTTTGACAGTTTTAATGAGAGGTAGTTGTGGACTAGAAGCAAGAAATCTTGAAAGGCTTTCTACTTCTTTATAAGAATCAATATTTCTAGTATACCACTCCACTGACTTGGCAGCTTTATCAGTTTTATTACAACGTATCAAGTGATGTGGAGTGTTAGGAATGAATGGAAAGGTTACCAGAAATATAACGTTTGGAACTAAATTTACTAACGCGTAAACCCAAGGGTCTATGACTGCTCCCAAGGCATTACCTACAGAACTACCGACCATCAAACCATGGACTACGAAGCTTACTAATTTACCACGAATTTTTGGATTCGACATTTCTCCAATATAAAGGGGATAGGCACTAAATAGAGCGCCCATACCCATTCCATTACATACGAGACTTATGAATACTAGTTCAATAGCATTAGCGAAAAAAAGAATGGACCATCCTATGAGGAAGATGAATCCGCAAAGGTAAACAACTTGTTTGCTTCCTATCAAACGTGTGGTTAGCGTAGCAGTGATGGCACCTACAGCTTGGTTGATGCTGAAGACGGCAGGTAACCACGTCGTTTGTTCCTTCGTCGCTTCGAAGGGCGGGTCAGGTCTTGATAATCTTCCTATTGTTGGGGAAAGCCAGCCAACAGTGACCCCCACCATAAGTGCCATCAGAAATACTGGAATAGACAGTTTGGTAAACATTACTGAAAAAGATAAGAAATCAGGTTGTTCATTATTAGGTTACTACTTAAATTTGATTTATTAAGTTACTACTTTGATGTTGTTAAAAGTGATCGATAGACAGTTCTTATTTATTGTGATAAATTAAAATATTGAATGTTTGCCCTGCTTGGTAAAATAGTTACCTCGCCGGACTGCTAAACCAGGTTTCTGTGTTTAAATCTCGGTTCGGTCATGGTTATTGTTATACTCATTTGTGCCGTTGTTGTATGGTTTCCAGAATAAAAAGCCTAGTAACTTACTTGGGATAATTACAATATAAGAGCGTTACTTATTTGTTTTATTTAAGTAGGCAAACCATTATTTTAACTCGTTCATAAATTAAACGCAAACTATCAAATAAAATTATAAAAAAAGTAATAAACTATTATTATACTGCAATATCCACTACATTGCAGTTTATAGAAAGCAATAAATATAATAATTTTTTAAATTAAATCCTGAGATAACATTTGATATTCAGAGATTATTCCTAACGTTAGAAACATGCTTCCAACCATCTACTATATTATACTATTAGGAATACTTCTTTCTTTATAGCCGTAGGCACCTAACAGCGGGATGCATTTTCTTCATTGCAAATTCTCTTGTATCATTTTACGAATAAAAAATCTGTTATTTCATACTTTTTTTTAATTTCCATTCTGCTCCTATCCATACCTACTAAAAGTTATTCAGTTTGATGTTCTGAATCACCCCTGATGAAAAGTGTTTCAAAAATCACCCAGTACCTACACTTCATTTCAAATAAGGGTGACCAGATTTTCCGATTTGTATATTGCTTTCTGACCAATTCTGATTTGCAAATATAATTTATTTATCAGAAAGATATACTTTCCGATATATCTTGGACGATACTAAAGCTGTTCTAAGAATAAGTGAGAGGAAGTGTTTTAAATCTCTGTTTTTGTAATTCAAAATAGGCCATAAATGTCATTGCTATTTGAAATGGAGGATATAGTACATTATGGTACAAGTGTGTAATGTTGGTGATTACTAGGCGAGGGTCTTAAGAGAGCCGAGGACGGTAATCATCAATACACACGTGTATCATACGACGTTTTTTAACACACTTGTGAAGAAAATAATAATAAAAAATCATTTTATTTAGTAAATAAAAAGTTTATTTAGAGAATTTATTTGTACTATTGAATGTGATCTTTTTTGTATCGAAACTTTTTAAGAACAAAGCAACTCAAGAACTCAACCAAGAAGTTTAGATACCTACTATCTAAACCTATAACTCACTTGTGAATAATAGTAATGAAAAAGTCACAGTTTGATTATAGGTGTCATTATGTGCCTAATTGCGGTGAAATAAGGGCCATTTTATGAGCAAGTGTGTTGAAAAGTATATTATAAATATTATAACCTATGGAAAACTCACCTTCAAAAGCAGCCAGCCACTGTGGCCACAAACCTGGCTTCATTTTGTTTGTTAATGTTTTTATATTCACCAAACACTTTACGTAGGTTTAGTACACCATTTTCACTTTAGTACACCATTGATCAACAATTTTTACCTTCTCTCTCTACGTAGTACACAGACTGATGATCATAACTGGCACAGATGATGGTCGACTGTATTATACTTGGTACCATTCAGTAATTATGTTTGCGAGTGTTGCTGCCAATTTTAATGTTCCTATAATTATTTATAGACATAAGTAAATGGAAGGAATATCGAAGAACACTAGTTTGGCACTGAGCACGAAGTTTAACGAAAGTGTTATTTTATCACCTTTTTTATCATTCATCGTAATGGTAATTGTTTAGCTTACACACTATATTTTCACATTTTTGTGTACATTTCGGCTTATCTCAGTATCAAAAAATGCAGTCTGCATTTCATACCGAGATAAGTGTTATTAGTATAGATGCCAATTAATTAGAATAATATTTCCGTAAGACTGAGTAGTTTTATACCGACAAGTGGTATCGTTGCATTCAGTAGAGTTTCCTGAGTAGGAAAACTGACGTTGACGCTTTCTCAAATGGGTGGAGTGGGTAGTTATGACTTCATAATTTTTTAGTATGGGATTAAATTTACCCTCGTCTTGGGTCTCAGTTGAAAGGACTTCATGTGTCGGTTCTAAAAATATACTACATGAACTAAATATAATGAATGGGACACTTACTTAAAGGGGTTCTTCAGACCATCAAACTGAACAATCTCTATGGATCCAATATCGAAATTATGAAAAAAATCTGCTGTCCCAACATTTCATTCGAGTTATGTATGCAGTTTTGTATGGGGCAGCGGAATTTTTTTTCGGATGGTAAAAGTTGTTCAGTTTTATGGTTTGATGCACCCCTTTAAGTAAGTGTCACATTTAGTTTCACACCCTGTATACGCTGAAGAAGAAATTTCGATGCGTATGTGAAGACTACCAATCAGCATTGGGCACGCGTGGTGCACCACGAATGCGAATTCCAATGGTGGATTAACGCCCATACACCCGAGGTCGAACTTCCTTAAAGATAAGGTCGATGGATAAATCCCACCTATCCCCCCCCCTCCCCCCTCCTGGATACGTGCCTGTATAACGTAACGTAACGTAAAAACGTAAGCAAGAATAGTTTCAAAATATTTTGATAATAACCTAATTATAAAGTCACCAAGCTATTACCACAGAGTACTATAACGTAACAGCAGGTTTTAGACGTGCAATTGCATCGCAGACTTTTTCCCAAGGCCAAATCGCCCGTTAGCCAAATCACATGTGTAAAGACAGATCGCACAATCGCAATTCCGGACTCAGCCAATAAGGACCGCGAGCTCCGTGTGCTCCTTTGCGATTCAGCCTTGCCACTCTTATAAGCCTGCGATCAATGAGCGTTTTTCTTTTGGTTTTCTAGGGGATCGATAGATGGCTCTACGGTCTGTGCGAATAAAGGTCAACATTTCAAAAAGGGTTTCTTTAAAATAATAAAGGGGGAAAAGATAATCAAAAAGATACCAACAAATCTTAGCCCAGTCATTTTACAGTTTTGTTAGGAGGGGTAGGGAGTAATTATGAATTGGACTTTTAAACTGTAAACGGCACAATGTAGTGACAAAGAGACTATCTGAAAACATATTTAAAAAAAATCGCTACGCATCATAGAAATCAAAATTGTGTGTCCCAGAAGACTTTTAAGTTAATAATATTAATACCAATGCACTCATTTGACTTAGATTTAACAATATAAATTATTTTTGTGCAATAAAATAGGCATTGAAATTTAAAAAATGAGGTATTTATTAGAAAATACGAATGTATTTTTCAAAATTTTCTAAGTAGAAAAAAATATTTACACCATTTTTGAAGTATGTATAATGGTAAAGTCTTAAATATGTGCAAAAAAATTACTATCAGGTTTATTAGGTAAAATTACTATAAATTTTAAAATTGGAACTGTTGATGACGTGATTTTTTTTAATTTTTGTACATTTCTAAGCTGAAATTGGCTCTTAAATACTATAGCGAAAAAATATCAATTATTAATTAGCTCAAACCGTAAAATGACAGAATATTTCATTATTTGCGAATCATTTAGATCGAAAATTTGAAACTTTACTTCTGACATGGTTGCATGGGCTCGATCCCTTGGCCATTAAAAAAAGGCAGTCACAGTTCTGACATGATTTTGACAGAATCTCACGAACGTCTTTATGGAGCAATAAACATGCCATCTGTTGAGTTTTTAGGAACTAAAATTAAGCTGACATTGGCGGAATTATTGTGCCTAGACACGATAACAAAGGCCATAATATAAAAAAAAAAACTAAAATTAAAAAAGATAAGAAAAACACTCGTTGCAGGTCTAAAGGGAACGCTATTACCTTGCAAGGCAGGTCCACCTTAAAGTTATAAAAGAACACTGTATCGAGTAATAAAACAAAAGAAAAATTGTCCAATAAATATCTTTACTTGTGTACTTACAGAGATAAAATAAATAAATATAATTTTAATTACAATTACTGCATTCGTTGATTCCTTAATACTACGATTACCTACACAATACTGATGACATCATTAATAACTGGCCAAGAGCGAGGTGTGTACTCGCGCATAGAGGGTTCCAAACCTAATGGTAACGTAAGAAGAGATGAAAACAGTTTTAGTTATCTTTTCTGCTTGCGTAGATTCTCGACTTGTGTAGGTACAAAAACAAGCGTTGTTCGGAATGCGCAAAGTAGCAGCGAACATATAATTAAAAAAAAAAGCCACGATATAATCTGAATAGAGAAATTGTGTAATGATAACTTTTAGAACATTAAGTATTTAAAGTTTTTAATGTACCTTTAATTTATTTTTGTTCCTATTGTAATACTAACAAGCCCTTACTAATGCTATTATGGAGTATGATATGGGTCTGAAATAAATGTTTATTTGATTTGATTTGATTTTAATCTACGGTACTGCACGAAAAGAGAAAGAGAATAGGTATCATAATGCAAGTAGGTAAGACAAACCATTTTCTTTAACACCCATCTTTATTTTGAAACGACATCGTGCGCATCTTGAATTTTTTCTAATGAAAGAAACAAGATATGGTTTTAGTTGGGTTGGTGTTGGTGGTGTTAGTTGGTATTTTTAGCAATGTATCTGACCACTCCGGAAGGGATTACGGTCATGAGTTTGTGTATGTATGTGTATAATGGTTTTGAAAACATGTTCACCTAACACCCTCTATTGACTACCGCTTGTACTAGTATTTATTCTGTGCTACCGCTTATGTTTTAAGTTCACCAAGAAGTTTATGCGTTGCAATCTCATACAATCTAATCATAATCTAACATAGAAGGCAGTATGCTAACTTTTTGAAACATGATTCTAGATGTCAAAATGGATTGGTCAGTGACAGAACATTGACAAAAAAACATATGCCGTATGTCTAGAAGCTAAAAACGTGTTATGTGTTGCACCCACGGAGAAATTACGCGCGTGGTTGAACCAGACAAGGGAAAAATGACGCGGGTTATTGACGTATGATAGCTTCCCAATGGAGTTGGGAATTCATCGAAAAACGGGTAATTTTTAGATCTTTGTTCATTTTGATTTAATTTCATGGATTATATTTAAAATGTAATATAAAAAGTTTGTGTCTACGCTCATGAACTGAAAACATCAACTACAAACTTAAGTTGTATTGTATTTTCTTCATTTTCTAAAAAAGATTCAGATACTGCTATAATTTTAGTTTATCTACATGTAAGAATTATTTCTGATTTTTCGGATTAGTTCGGAGATCAGGGGGGGGGGGGGGGGCAAAATTTTTCGTACAGTCGGGCTTATAAATGAATAACTACGCATCACTTAGTGAAACAAACAACCAATACGAAATCTATTTACCTATTTGCCCTTTTAAATGATACCCCACTCGGCAAGATTGAAAAACTTTTTTTTTAAAGTTGTAATTTTTTGGTCCTCAAAATTAGTAAAAAAATTATTTTTAAAATGTTTATTCTTGCTTTACGTTTGGGATGCATGCAAGCATGATTGACCGCTATGCCGAATCAACCAAGTCGCTGCTTCCATGCTTGCGGAGAAAAGTGGCTGTGACAGACGGACGGACGGACACGAGAGTGATCTTATAAGGCTTCCGTTTTTCATTTTTGAGGTTCGGAACCCTAAAAATGGTTACAGAAAATCTTTTTCTAAAGAATTTAGGCAACCATTAACAAAATAATAAATAATAAGTAGGTACGTACGCACAGCGACACAACAAGCTATACAAAACCAAAATAAGCTGGCCGCGCGTAGGTCGCGTAACGTATAACGACGCGCGGCCAGCTTATGTTGGTTTTGTATAGCTTGATGTGTCGCCGTGTGTACATAAATTCACGACCGAAATCCCTTTCGGGGTGGTCAGAAACATGGCTACAACTTAAATTTTTTCTGTTTAAGAATGTATTTGAAGCAATGCTCACATTAAAAATAATTAATTCTACAATACAAATAAGTATAATTTTAATTATATGGTTGCTGAGCTAACTAATTCATAGCACCCTGTGTGTTAGGGTAAACACTTTCATTACTTTAAGAAGTGATTGTACCCATGATATTGAACAACTTTCCTTAAGGTGGTTTCAGTCCATACAACACTTTGACGCACAATACGCGTAGACGTTATTAATATAAGTAACTTTATGTATATGGAAAAACAGTTTAGAAAATCTAGTTGCCGCGTAACAAATAACATTTGCAATTTATTATATAATTACGAAGATATAAAGCTTTGAAAATTTTGTATGAAAAATGTCAAAGCTTTACATCTTCGTAATCTATACTATTATAAAACTGTAGCAGGAAGTTTGTCTGTACATTGAAGATATTAACAAAAAAAAAGTTACGATATTGTTTTTAGGTGTCCCTGATTCCATTTCACCAATTTTTGGATTTTTTGTCTGTCTGTTTGTTTGTGTGTTTGTTTGTTTATTTGAACGAGTATCACGCAAAAACTACTGAACCGATTTTGATGAAACTTTTTTTGTTTGATAGCTTATGATCTGACTTAAAATCTGGTATATAATTTGTGCGGACGAAGTCGCTGGTTAACGCTCGTTATTTTATAAATTGCAAATGTTATTTGTTACGCGGCAACTAGATTTTCTAAACTATTTTTCCATATACATAAAGTTACTTATATTAATAACGTCTACGCGTATTGTGCGTCAAAGTTTTGTATAAAATTGACCCCCCTGCAATCGCCTTAAGAAGTCTTTGTACTTTTAGTAACGAAATTCCCAAAAAAACTTTGTACTTTCCATACTAAATGCAATTAGCTGATCGATGTTAGTATGATAAATCGATTTTTAAAAGATTATAAAAATAAGATTTTAATGGGTAAAATCACCCCTTAAAGTAATGCAACTGTTTACCTTAACACCCTGTATACAGTCACCTGCTACAATAAAGTATACAATACAATTAATGATATACTAGTGAGGATTATTATTGTCATTGTGTCAATTCATAATAATTATGCATAATTATGAGAAAAAAAGATTTATGTTCAGACAAATACCGCTGCAGTTTTATTATTGTACAAAGATAACAGATATCAGTTTAGAGAAATCACGCGGAAACGCAGCGGGTTTCGTAGACAACCTTGAAATAAATCTTGTGCTAGTGCACGACTATGTTTCTCGGGGGACATTCAGAGTAGTTCTAATACAGGGTGTAAAATTAAATAAAAAATGCGTTTCATAATACTTAAGGGGATTGTTTAGTTAGACCATGGAGAAATTACACGCTCAGGTCCAGACCATCAGACTGAGCAACTTTTTCTATGGAGCCAACATCGGAATCGCGAAAAAATGATGTTCCATAGAAAATAGTAAAAGTTGTTCAGTTTGGTGATCTGAAGCACACTGTTCGATATGTAACGCATTTAAGTTTACACTACAATTATACATTTTTGTACAGTTTTACGAGTACTATAATTTTATGTTCCACCCATTGAACTATTAATACGTATAAAACTAACACGTCATACAAACGTCATGCGCTACGTAAGAGTAGGACGAGTGCGGGCGGGTGAAAGAGATGGCGGTAGTAATTTATTAAACTGAACAATTTTAAATTAGCTGACCCATACATTTGGCTGTATCAGTATATTAAGAATGACCCTGTATAGGAAGATAAGGAAGCCGTCGTCCTCCGTCTTTTGCCGTCGACACGACGCGGCAAACTAGCCTAGTCATTTTACGGAGTTTTGTTTGAAGAGCTGGGAAGCAATTATTAATTTGACGATTAAACTGTAATCGGCATCATTTAGTGACAAAAAGACTATCTGAAAACATATTTTAAAAAAAATCGCTACGCAACATAGAAATCAAAATTGTGAGTATGTGAGTTTAGATTAATAATATTCATACCAATGCACTTATTGGAATTAGATTTAACAATATAAATTATTTTTGAGCAATAAAATTGGCATTAAAATTTAAAAAATTAGGTTTTTATTAGAAAATATGAATGTATTTTTCAAAACCTTCTAAGTACACAAAATTATTTACACCATGTTTGAAATATGCATTATGGTTAATGCCTTAAATATGTGCAAAAAAAATTACCATCAGGTTTTTGATAACGAAAAAATAGCTAAATTTTAAATTTGTAACTGTTGCAGACAGGATTATTTTTTAATTTTGGTACATTTCTGAGCTCAAATTGGCTCTTAAATACTATGCCGAAAAAAAATATCAATTATTAATTACTCCCGGCTCAAACCGTAAAATGACTGGGCTAAAGCGGCGCCGAACGCGTTCCATAGTCCATAGTACTGATCGTGTGTTTTTGTATGGGTCTGCGCCGTCGTTCGCCAACGGTCGCCGTCTCGGTCAATGTGTCCTAACCCTTACTAAAATGTTGTACCTGTTACTAAAAGTAACTAGTAAGTCAGTAGAACTAGAAGGTAATAGGTATACGAGAGTAATAGGTACTAAGCAGACAAATAATTGACCGAATTTAATTGGTTAAATGATTAACGGTTTAACCGAATGATCCTATCATTATTTTACAAATAATGAGAAAATCTACAAATGTATTTTGCGTATGTATCACAGTTTTACTACAATAATAAATGTATAATAAATATTTCTAATTAATATACCTAACACAACATTCTTGCATATTCTAATAAAATTGTACTAACTAACGACATTATGTCTGTATTTATTTACTAATTAGAATAATAAATAACTGTACGATAAGTTAGTTTATTTTAGTACCTATATAAATGTAGGTAACTGTCCAATGAAAATCACATAGATAACCTTGAAAAATTGCAGGCGGTATGGCTATTGTTACGTTTTTAAATTATTAATAAATATATAATTATTAACTTATTATCGCGCTTTTACTGGAAAATGATTAGGCTATTGCAATAAGATCTAAAATTGAAGAGAATGAAGCGAGCTCGAGATTTTAATGTAGTTTAATAAGTCATAATAATAATTATATATAACAAGGAGCGAGCGAAGCGAGCCCGAAATTTTATGACAATAATTATAATGAGGCCGTCGCAACACGATCTAAAACTTGGAGGGAGCGAAGCGACTTTGAGATCTAAAACTTGGAGCGAGCGAAGCGTCCTTAAGATTTTACTGCAGTTTGATTATATATTAGATATTTATTAACCGCAACAATTATGATGAAAAACTTAAACCAGGAGCGAGCGAAGCTAGCTCGAGATTTATTGCAAAATTATAAGAAAATATACGATCGCAATACAATCTAAAACTTGGAGCGACTGATCCTGAACAAAGCGGGAGTGTAGACCTCACTTTAAAACACATAAAATTCTCCTAATGCCCTGTACCTACATCCTAGAAGAAGCTCCATTCGTAAAAAAATGACATTACCCAATTTAACACGAGAGTAGTAACACATAACCACCATAAAATACACGCCACAAAAACAAACTTTTTACTCCAAAACCAAACATGAAAAAGTACAAAACTAGTTCCGAAGCATAGGCTAATAAATATTTTTCATGAAGTCCCGGAATCAATATAATCACAACAATTAACAACACTTTTCGCAATACTTAAACTAAACAAAATTATATGATTTGAGAAATGCGGCTAGTCCATAACAGTTTTCACAAAAAATACCTAATGGTTCCTAAGACAGTTTCCCTGTATCTACGGTTTTGGATTTCCCATACTCTTCTTTTTAAAATCACACTGTATTGTATGGTATACAGAACCTCCGGAATAATGGAGAGCGGGGAAAAAAAAAGGGTTAACATTTTCTTATTTTGTGTAATTAACATAATTCAGAAGGATTCACAAAAGTTTACTCAAAGTAATTGGATTCCGGTTTTTGAATTTTTTGCCCTTACGGTACTGCACAATATACCTATATTACTCTTTGATTTGCCCACTTTTACGGGCATATATTAGATTAGTTTCTTCAGGTAGCTGTGTCTTATTCAATAAAGCTTGAATCTCTTGCAAAGATTTCCCCTTTGTTTCTGGAATGACTCTTTTAGCATAGATTCCCAATAATAAATGTACAACAGCCAGTATAAAGAACACATATTTATAAGTCAAACACTTTACTAGAAATAAAAAATATTTTTGTGATATAGACGTACTAATAGAATTCATTATTAGACTGATGCTACAGCATAAACTTTTAACGTTTGGTGCAAACATTTCACCCATTAGCGCAGGCATCATAGTGAAAACGCCAATGGATAGAGTGCTACGGTAAATTGCGATGGAAATAATTGTTATCCACTGTAAATATGTATTAGTATATCCCAAATCCAATAATTGGAAATGTATTCCTATAGCGGCCAAAGTTATTGCTATTGAAATACATGACCAAAGCAGTATGGTTGTTCTTCCGAATTTATCACTGGTGTATAAAGCGGCCCAGGTCGCCGGTATTCCTAAAGTCGTTATTATTGTAACCAAAGTTGCTGGTGACATCGCATCTACTTTAGCATCTATTAATATAATCTCAAAATATACCATTAGTGTATAAACGCCACATAAGTGAATTACAAAAAACAATATATTAAGCACTATAAGTGTTTTAAAATTTACTGGAATTTTCAATTCTTTGATAGTTTTAATGAGAGGCAGTGGCGGACTAGAAGCAAGAAATCTTGAAAGGCTTTCTACTTCTTTATAAGAATCTATATTTCTAGTATACCATTCCACTGACTTGGCAGCTTCATCAGTTTTATTACAACGTATCAAGTGATGTGGAGTGTTAGGAATGAATGGAAAGGTTACAAGAAATATAACGTTTGGAACTAAATTTACTAACGCGTAAACCCAAGGGTCTACGACTGCTCCCAAGGCATTACCTACAGAACTACCGACCATCAAACCATGTACTACTAAGCTTACTAATTTACCACGAATTTTTGGATTCGACATTTCTCCAATATAAAGGGGATAGGCGCTGTATAGAGCGCCCATACCCATGCCATTACATACAAGACTTATGAATACTAGTTCAATAGCTTTAGCAAAAATAAGAAAGGACCATCCTATGAGGAACATGAATCCGCAAAGGTAAACAACTTGTTTGCTTCCTATTAAACGTGTGGTTAGCGTAGCAGAGATGGCACCTACAGCTTGGTTGATGCTGAAGACGGCAGGTAACCACGTCGTTTGTTCCTTCGTCGCTTCGAAGGGCGGGTCAGGTCTTGATAATCTTCCTATTGTTGGGGAGAGCCAGCCAACAGTCACCCCCACCATAAGTGCCATCAGAAAAACTGGAATAGACAGTATGGTAAACATTATTAAAAAGATAAGAAATCATGTTGTTCGTAATGAAGGAAGTCACTACTTAGATTGTATAGCATGTTGTTAAAAGTGATCGATATACAGTTCTTATTTATTGTAAAAATTACAATATTTAATGTTTGACCCGGTTAGTATAATGGTTACCTCGCCGGACTGCTAAACTTGCTTGCTGTCTTGGTGATTATTATACTCGTTTGTGCCGTTGTTGTATGGTTTCCAGAATAAAAAGCCTAGAAACTTACTTAGGATTATTACAAAATAAGCGCAACACCCCAACTGATTTATAACAAAATAATTAGATTGAAACAATAATTTCATTATTTTGACACATAATATTTAAAGTTATTCGCATTTTAAGATTTGAGGCAAAAATTATTTGTTATTATTTCAGCAATGAATGAAAGTGCTAACGTACTCATGGATACACTTTAAGAATCTTGTCTTGGTAGTAAGTAGGGTGAGTGTCCCCGTGCGGTGGGTTGACATCGCGTTCTATAAATTTTAAATTTTACAAACAAATTATTTAATATTTTGAAAAAATTACCTATGTTGAAACCATGGTAATTCGATTCTGCTCTCGATTCTAAACAAACAACTTTCTAGTTTTGCGTTAATTCATTAACACGTTGTATACATATATGAGCGTTACTTATTTATTTTATTCAATTAGCAAAACATTTTATTTAAATATTAAAGCATTTCATAAATCTAGAAAAATAAATAGTAGTTATATGAACTATTTTTAAACTGGAATATAAAACTTTTACTAGAAGCAACGCTGAATTGGCAAAAAAAAAATCTGCCGTTTCAGACATTTAAGTCGAGTAGGTATTACGAGGAGTAGGTACAGTTTAATAAATGGAACAATAAATTTTTTTTTTTTCGTTATGCTCCAATAAAACAAAAGTTATTCATTTTGATGGTCTCATCCACTCCACCCCTAAAAATATTAAAATACACCAAGTATGTAACGTAGGCTAAAAATATATTATATACATGATAATCTATGAAAAACTCACCTTCAAAAGCAGCCAGCCACTGTGGCCACAAGCCTGGCTTCATTTTGTTTGTTAAAGTTTATATATTCACAAAACACTTTATTCCTGGTAGTAACCAAAAATTTTTACCTTCTCTCTCTACATAGCACACAGATCATAACTGGCAGAGATGAAGGTCGACTGTATTATACTTTGTAGCTTGGTACCATTCAGTAATTACGATTGCGAATGTCACTGCCAATGTTCACGCTCCAAAATTATTTATATAGACTTTATGTAAATGGGAACAATATCGAAGAACACCAGTTTGACACTGAGTACGAAGTTTTACAAAGTTGTTATTTTATAACTTTTTTTTATTATACGTCGTGACGATAATTGTTCAGCTTACACACTAAATTTTCACATGTTTGTGTACATTTCCGCTTATCTCAGTATCAAATGCAGACTAAAACGTTATCGCGGTACCAAGAACAGGTGTATAATAAATGAATAAGATATTATTTTTGCTACCATTTTCCTCCATTTACTTTTTTTTTATAACTTGTTATTCTTGGTTTCGATCGTTCACTTTAACTCTGTAAGATAGGCTCTTTTCTTTAACACATGACTAAACACAGATTTCTTGATTAAATTAATATTACTTTATAATAGACTTATTACAGGACTTAACCGTTCCATTTCCTTTGTCTATGCCTTCTTTACTTGTTTCTAATGATCTTAATATTTACAAATCTATTTTTTTTATAGGACTTATTATAAATCTTATCGTCAAGAAGATTTAACTACGATACTTCTATCACCTCTGCCATTTGCACAGCGATTTCTTTTAGCGCGGATATTGATCAAACATTCAACAACAAGTTTGGCAACACTGATGTGTAAAATTTTTCTTTAAAATTAGCCTTTATGCTTATTTCCATAGAGTTTAAGCAACGGAGAGTTACTTAAAAAGTAATTAGAGTTACTGAATATGTTATTTTATTTGTAGAAATGATTATTATGTTTTATTGCTTGCTTTGTTTTGTATGTGCCTGTGAGCGTTATTTATTTGTTTATTATACAGGGTGGAAAAAAAGGCCGTGGTTGGAGGGAAAGTAACAAGTTTGGCAACACTGATGTGTACAATTTTTCTTTAAAATTAGCCTTTATGCTTATTTACATAGAGTTTAAGCAATTATACGAACACTTTTGCTACAGAGAGTTACTTAAAAAGTAATTAGAGTTACTGAAAATGTTATTTTATTTGTAGAAATGATATTATGTTTTATTGCTTGCTTTGTTTTGTATGTGCCTGTGAGCGTTATTTATTTGTTTATTATACAGGAAAAAAAAAAGCCGTGGTTGGAGGGAAATGGCAAATTTTACTGAAAGGAAACATTCCTTTATTTTCAAAAATAATTAAAACTGAATTTAAAGATTTTTGAAAAATCATCTGCTTGTGAAAGAGTCATTCATAAGGATCAATCTCTTTTAAACAACATAGTATCTTAAGAAAGACAAAGAAAAAAGTCTACGAATATCGGGTTTGTACAGAGTGTAGCAACATGTCCTAGATATATTTAAAGGGGTGGTTAAGTAAGACCATCAAACCGATTAACTTTCACTATGGAGCCAAAGTCAAGAAAAATATATATAAATATCTACTGTTTCATACAGAACTGCAGTACCTATTCCACTCAAATGTAAGGAATAGATCAATTTTTTGTCGACGTAGTCTCCAAAGTTGAAAAGTTGTTGAATTTAAAGGTCTAATTGTATGGAGCGCTGTACGAATTTTTCTAGCAAAACATGTTTGATTCTGTTAACTGAGTCGTTAGTTGGAGTGAAAATTTATCTTTTCCTTAGCCATAAATGAAGCCCAATCGACAGTAAATTCTGCTAATCAAACTGATTAAATTTACAAGGTACACCGTCGCAAAAGTTACTTTAACATTGGTCTAACATACTCTTTTACATCCAGAAAGGTAGCTTCACATCCTAAGGCGCTTTAAATAATTACAGTAAAGTTATATTATGCATTTTCACAGTATAGTTAGCATAGCATAGCATATGCTCACGACTATATTCCTCGAGGGGGCAGTCAGAGATATTCTGAAACCTCAGAACATCCACAGTATAGTTATAATATGCGCAATAACTAAAATTCTTTAATAAGAAAATACTTAAAACAAAAGTTTACTTATCAAAATTATTGAATTAAGTGTTGGTGAGAGTTAAAATGGTGAATTGATAATAATAATTTCACATTTTTTTTATGTCGTTTGCATAATATTGTCTTCACAAAAGTACTAGTAGTAAAAGTATTGTGTTTTACATACAACTACATGGAAATAATAAGAAAAAAATAGATCAAAAATGTGTTTAAAATAAATATTTTTCTCGTATATTACCTACCGCTGAATTACATGCTAAAAAATCGACAAAAATAAATTAGTGGATTTTAATTTCACAGTGGCTTGTGTAATGTGGTATTCGATACTCTTTCTTATACTGTCTTAACTAAGCGATAATAAAACGGGTTCCTAAAATTATTCATTAAAATAATGAATTCAGTGCATTCTTAGTTTCGTTACAAATTAAACAATAAACGCACGTGTCTCTAAGTTACAAAGCCTGTAACAAGAGAAACTTGTTATAATAAAACCGGTCAAGTACGAGTCGGGCTACTCGCGAACCGAGGGTTTCGTCTTTCGTAACACACCACCACAAGACATAATAACTTAGAAAAAAGTGTTGTTTTCTCCGAGACGTTTAGCACTAGACCGACTCACACTTGACCGGTTTTTATTATTTGTTGTTATACTATAGAGTTTGCTCTATAATCACACCAAGTTTGACGCTTATATGTGTTACAGTTTTTGCGAATTGCGATAGAGCGAGAAGAAAAACGTTGATACCCCCCCTTAATTTTTAACTTTTTGTCATTTTTATTATTTGTTTACAAATCCGCCGTAATAAGGCACATTCACTTTCAACTGTCTACTACATTTCAGAAGTCACAGCCCTAAATAGGTAGGACGGACGGACGGACAACGTTGGCTTAGTGACAGGGTCCTGTTTTTACCCTTGGAGTACGGAACCCTAAAAATTGAAATAACAACTCTTTGTAGTTCAACATAAGGCAAGCACGAAACATGCCACTAAATCGTAGACTAAACTCTAAAATCGAATGTTGCATATATAAATCAACCGGTCTTTTGTTATTAATGTCAACCTAAAAGCATAAAGATTCCTATTTAGTGTACCACACATGTGAATTTGTCCATTCATGGAAGTCCCGTTCTTTCTATACCACACGTATATCACACGCGGGACTTCGCTTCGCGGCCCAGAATTAATATTCCGTCCAAATGCCCGTGACGAATCCAACCGGATTAAATAGATTTATAAAATACGGTAAAAAATAAAACTTTCAGCTTACTGTTTACACATCTATGGGTAATTATTTATCTAAATCCTGACATAAATTAAAATTTAATCTAATAGTTAAAAAGATTTTGGGGTTCCGTTTTTTAGTAAAAAGAAACATTGAAGAAATAATAAAGTACTCTAAATTATCTTGTATTCTGAGCATGATAGAGTTATTACCATAGAGAAAAAACGCGCTCGGAGGTTTATACAAACTACTACTCCGATAGTGTGATTGTCTGCTTGTTCCTTACGTCTTTTATTTTACTTTACGTCACCTCATGAAATTAGGTAAAAGAGATAATTTCTCCAGCTATGGGGAAAAGGCCCCTAAAAATGTAAGCGTATAGTTGGCGTATGGAACTCATGTCGATTTGTTTCTCATAATCTTCTAGATAATAGTGGTAATATTAGCTATACCTCATCTTAACGGAGTGTCGCGTAATCGCAGTTGGCGCACATCTTCTCTTGGTAAAATAATGTAGTTTTTTTTTGTTCGTATGAACATCTAAGACGTTCCACACGCATTGATTTACATGTGCCATTTTAACGGGGAAAAGAATCTTAGCAAAGGAGTCAAAACGGTGCATTTTTTGTATTTACGAGTATTTCATAATTCCGTTTGCATTTTTACCCAATTTTTCGTCCGATTACTATAATAAATTAAATTATGTTTTTAGAGTGTAATACCATCAGTTAGCGGGACCGTTTGTGGGCCTAGAATAAATTGATTCCTTTCAATTTATTTATCGGGCATAGGCCTACCACACATTCCCACCGCTCTGTAACTCCTGTAAGCCAGGATCAACAGCGGCGACCATTCACAACAATCTGTCTTGGAACCCGCAATGTATTAATCAAAGAAGATAGGAGGAGTAGGGAAATGAAATATCCGACTTCAGTCCATTGCAAACGGGAGACAGCAATAAGAAGGAAAAAAACATCTATTCCAATTCTTTTCAATTTGGCTTCGATTTCAATGTTTGTAGTTCGAGTAATTAGTAGTTCTGTCAATTCTGAGTTGCTATAAAATGTGTATGCTTTATATGAAATCTATGAAAGTCTACTATAAGGATCCACTGCAGAGGCTAGGAGAAAGGCTATTTCTGTTCGAAAAGTAAAAAAAAATTGTAAATTACGAAAAGATCAAACTGTTTGAAAATCTATAGTTGTTTAATCATCGATTCTGTAATAACCATACTTTTTTTTTGGGTTTTTGAGTACTTTAAACATCTTATAGGTGTCTAATATAGACTATAATGTATATACAATGTACCTAGTTTGATCGTAGAGTAAAATTGGACATATCGTAATCTGCCTGGGCATTTCATAATACGGCGCCGTCATTTCATGATTTGGCTGATAACGATGTGCCCAATAAAAAGTCGAGCAGATCAATGACAGCAACCTAATTATCAATATTCCCAGCGATGACTACATAATACATTTAAGAAAATGAATTTGAACCTTATTGAAAATGGTAATAGAACTGTAGAATTGTTTAAGTCTTAAAGTAGCTGAAACTGTGCTCACTTCAGAACCCTAGTCCCCATACGAGTTTTTAAAGCCACAACGCATATCTTAAAACCTATTCTTGTATTCTAGTATCAACAAACCATTCAACTATAATGACATGTGGCGTAACAAATACGATTAAGACCGCTATAGTTCGATATTCAACAGATGTTGGGGCAAATTAAAAAGCTTGTCGGTGAAAAAACTTCGGTCTCTGTTGTTCGCGAAATTCGCTTTTATCTCGTAAACCGGAATCCACCGCCCCTCAGGAATAAACGTGGAGAGATAACTACTATTAGGAGCTAGCAAGAAGCTGGTTTTAGTGGCGCTAATTTTAACATCAATTTAAACGAAAATTGTTATGTTATTTGTGTAGTTTTTGATTCTTATTTGATTTTGCCGCTTATCTCTGTGATTGATACACGTGCCGATGTTCTTTATTCGATCGGTTAAACTTTTTCGGGCACTTAGTGTGCTCATCTCTAGTCATCTGTTAGGTATTGGGTTGGGCTAATCGGGATTCACAACGTTTAAGAAATGAACGAACTAAACTAAAAGGTGAGTCACCATATATGAATTTTCTACACAGATACAAGGATCGTATGCTTAAGAAAAGCAGGAACAAAGAACAACATTGAACCATCAATCTCTGACCCCATGTCTCGAATCACACATCAGCTCAAGTTGTTCACAACCTCCCATCAATTTACTGATGGAAATTTTATTTTATACCTACTATATTATTTAATATGCTGACACTTTTTTAAGGGGATGATCAGACAATCAAACTGAACAAATTTCTCTATGCGACAAACATGGAAATCCGGAAAAGAATCTGTTGTGCCATACATTTAGCTCGATTAAGTTTGCTGTTTTGTATGGAAGACCCGATTTTTTTTCGCGATTTCGATGTTGGTGCCTTAGAGAAAGTTGTTCAGTTTGACGGTCTGACCATCCCCTTACAAAAGTGTCAGCATATTAAGAAGGAAAACAGGGTGTAATGTAAACTTACACTACGGGACCGGCTTTGAAATCGCGAAAAACAATCATTTGTTATATTTGGTCGAGTAGCTATTGACATTTTCTATGGAACAGTTTTTTTTTTCGTGATTTCAATGTTGGCTCCATAGTGAAAGTTGTTCAGTTTGATGGCCTGAAAAATAAAAAAAAAATAAAAGAAATAAATAACCCTCACAGGCACATACATTGTAATGATCCCAAGCAAGCACTATGGGCTGTTTATTATGGAAACCATACAACAACGGTACAAACATATAAACATCCATGACCGAACCGGGATTCGAACCCAGGACCCTGGTTTGGCAGTCCGGCGTGGTGACCATTACACCAACCGGGTCGTCAAGCACGGTTAGATATTATGTAACACATTTAATTCTACACCCTGTATAAACATTACAGCTCACTCCTGCAGGATATGCCCCCAGCCCCATAAGACCAAATAATGCTAATCATAATGGCATTACATTCATTCGCCGGATTTCGTGAAGTAGAAGTCTCGAATTCCCATCATTTTTTGCCTGTCCCAGAGTTTTTCTCATTACAAACCACTAATCTAATCAGAGTGTGTATTGTGCCTGCCAATTACGAAATGAGATTTGTTAATTTGTGCAAATGACATTAAGTAATTAAGAAGATTTTTATTTTCATCTAATTTCAAAAGAACAACGTTTGCACCTGACTATAATAAAAGAAAAACATCCTAAAACACTTTGTAGCGTTAACCGCTAACTTGCTTACTCGAAGGAATTGCTCTACCTATACAATGGGATCCGAAAACTTATATGCTACTATTGTCGTCAGTATTAATTATGTTTTAAAGTGTAACAAAGCCTACAAGTAATTCATTGATTGGAACTCGGTGAGTAAATTTTTGATTGAAGTTGCATTTTGTATGCTTATAGTTTTGAGGTTTGATTATAACTTAAGTATAAAAGCATACGACTATATTCTCCGAGGGGGTACTCAAAGATATTCTAAAAGCTCAAAACATCCAAGACTCTGTCCAGTGTGAAGGTGTACTTAAGTATATAAATGATCAAAATATTGAAATAGACGTATCCGATGACCATTTTCGAGTGAATAAACTCAAAATGTTTTCAAAATAATGTCACATACATAGCTTTCAGACGTAATTTTTTGACTCTGCCACCGCGTCGGAAGGTGTTCTCTTGTAGAGAAGATGCGGTCAGAAACTCTATGCACAAATTAAATACCAGATTTTAAGTCGGAATATAAGCAATCAAACAACAAAGTTTTATCAAAATCGGTTCAGTGGTTTTTGCGTGATGCTCGCTCAAACAAACAAACACGCAAACAAATAAACAAACAGACAGACAAAAAATCCAAAAATTGATGATATGGAATCAGGGATACCTAAAAACCATATCGTAACTTTTTTTTTGTTTATATCTTCAATGAACAGACAAACTTGCTGTTACAGTTTTATAATAGTTTAGATAATCATATGATATAATCACAGAGTACTATAAATACTACCATGATATATTATATAGAAGGTAAAATGATTATAATTGATAAATTATAAATTCACGACTACATTTCCGTTTCACGGTGGTCGGAAACCTTGCTATCAATACAAAACTTGCTCAAAACATCCACGACTCTGTCCAGTGTGAAGGTGTACTTAAGTATAAGTATAAATGATCAAAATATTGAAATAGACGTATCCGATGACCATTTTCGAGTGATTCAAACTTAAAATGTTTTCAAAATAATGTCACATACATAGCTTTCAGACGTAATTTTTTGACTCTACCACCGCGTCACAATGTGTTCCGTTGTAGACAGGGTTGCCAGATGACAATTTTTTTTTCTCGTACCAGGGTTGCTAAATATCTCGTAATTTCAACAGATAATCTCGTAAAAGCATAAATTTAAAGAAACTCAAATAAAATTAATGATTTTACTGTACTATGTAACTTGTGTAGTCATATTCTTTGCGCTTGGGGCTGTTAAATTCAAACTAAACAATTAAAAATCATATTTTTTATTAATTATATTCGACATCAGGGATGTTAGTAAAATCATCTTTATTTTTAGAGTATAGCTTTTCAGCTGTCATTCTGGCGTACATTTCTTTTGATTGTTCGAAATTTACGCAATTACCTTTGCGATTTGGGCCTTTAGCGCTTTCGGAAGCTAAAAGTTGTACCATTTACTGTATCGATATGCGAAAGAAGTCGTCATTGTTAAAATCTCGTAAAAAAGTGTACGAGATTTTTGTTAATCTTGAATCTCGTACAGACCCTCTAAATCTCGTAATGGTACGAGATTTCTCGTACGTCTGGCAACCCTGGTTGTAGAGAAGATGCGGTCAGAAACTCTACAACACACATCTTTTTAGGGAATTTTATATTATAGCATCAATTAAGTTTCTGTACCTAATGAAGAACAAATCCTGTTTCAAGCAATCTTATTTTATTATACTCATCAAAATCAATTCAGTGGATTAACCGTAAAATTCTGTTTTGACGGATTTTAGATAGATTTGGACGATACTTGAGTTGAGTGGTACATAAAGACGACTATGACTTAAATTTTTTAAAGAATTCAAGCTAAAGACATTGTAGTATTGTTTTAAGATCTTATTCTTTAACTCCTGGACGCTGAAAAAATAACTACACATTTACTGACTGGTAGTTGTATTGATAGCAAGGTTTCCGACCACCGTGAAACGGAAATGTAGTCGTGAATTTATAATTTATCAATTATAATCATTTTACCTTCTATATAATATATCATGGTAGTATTTATAGTACTCTGTGATTATATCATATGATTATCTAAACTATTATAAAACTGTAACAGCAAGTTTGTCTGTACATTGAAGATATTAACAAAAAAAAAAGTTACGATATGGTTTTTAGGCATCCCTGATTCCATATCATCAATTTTTGGATTTTTTGTCTGTCTGTTTGTTTATTTGTTTGTGTGTTTCTTTGTTTGAGCGAGCATCACGCAAAAACTACTGAACCGATTTTGATAAAACTTTGTTGTTTGATAGCTTATTATTCCGACTTAAAATCTTTTATATAATTTGTGCATAGAGTTTCTGGCCGCATCTTCTCTCAACGGAACACCTTCCGACGCGGTGGTAGAGTCAAAAAATGACGTCACAAAGCTATCTATGTGATATTATTTTGAATAAAAAATTTTTGAATTTTGAATTTTGTTCGGACAAAGTAGCGGGTTAACGCTCGTAATAGATAAACGTCTCCATGACGGTCTTCAGTTATAAATTTGTCTAAGATCCTTACATTGGCATCACTATTTCTCGCTATAATAATAAATCAACAAGTTTCCTATTGAAGTGAAAAGTCGTAGGTGAAAAAGTACATTGTGTTCTTCTCCCTGTAGACCACAAAATAATGCACATTTGGCCAAAATCTCCCCGGATAACAGAACAATACGACCTTAATGCCGACTTTACAAACCATTAGCACAGCTGATACAAAATATTTTGACGTTTACTACCACCAAATATGTATGGCTCTTTAGGGAGCAAACAGACACTGTGACAAAGCGATTGGTAGACAGTTAGCAAGATCGATTCGATTTATGCGTTTTTTGCGGAAACTCACAATAGACCCTATTTTTAGGGATGTTATTGGATGCTACCGAAAGATTTCGGATACTCTTAGGAAATATGTTTTCTTCAATATTTATACCATTTTTAGCCACGACATGTAATCCTGATTCCTGAGTAGGTATTTTGTGAAGTTATACTTTTTTGTATGTAGTACTTCTTATCCGTACGGCGACGCACGGCGACATATCAAGCTATACAAAACCACATTTGTATAGCTTGATGTGTCGCCGTGTGTACATAAGAACCTATATAAGGTCTAACAAAATTAGCTGAAACTATTTTAAGGGGATGATCAGACCAACAAACTGGTCAACTTTCTCTACGGGACCAATATCGAAATCGCGAAAAAAAATCTGCTGTTCCATACAAAACTGCAAACATAACTCGACTCAACTGTATGGGATCGCAGATTTTTTTTTCGCGATTTCGATATTGGTCCCATAGAGAAAGATGTTCAGTTTGATGGTCTGATCATCGCCTTAAAATAGTTTCAGCTAATTTTGTTGGACCTTATATACTACCACTACCTACAACTTTTTTGATGGTCTAAACCACCCCCTTAAAAGTTTATTAGTATTTTTGTAACACCTTGTGTATATTTATAGGTTCATAGTTCGTTCAAAGTTTCCAGTACTAATGATAGGTAGCTACATGGATGTTCTGGAATATATCCATCAGCATAAGTAGTTAGTTTTTTGATGATTAATCTATTACCTACCGTTATTCGAAAACAATTATTTCAGATTATAGATTCCGATTATGGATAATATTTTTTTGGATTTGGTTCTGCGGCTGATTACGGATATGGAGCTTCCATAACATCACTACATCACTAGCCATTTATCGATAGATAATAGAATTAAAAGGGCAGGGAACATTTGGCGGGAATCTCGTAATGTGGTTAGATATGGTGATCAGAATCACGTGTTGATTTCACTGGGTGTCATAAACAGAATTGAGTCGATTGTTCAAAACTGCACATGACGCAAATGTTCAGTTTTGTAACGGTAATCTTAATGTTTTGATGAAAAATTAATTTCGTTCTATTTTTACGATTCTAAATTGCTATGTGATGGGAAGGGAGGCTCTACCTTGGGAATAAGGGTAATTCCTATACATATTGATGAATACTTAGTATTAGTAGTAACTAAAGCGGCTCGAGTATGAATTTTTCGATGTAAAATCAACCTTATGAATACGCTAATCAACTCAAATCTGGGGCTAGCATGTGATGCTTGACAAAGCGAGAAAACTGTCATGCGAGCACCTTTTTCCAATACGCAAAGTAAAAGAGACGGAGGTACGCACAGAACATTATAAGAGGGGTTAGAAATGCAAAGTAGCGTTTTTGCTTCGGTGACGGCTGTCTCCACGTGCGAGAGAGAGGGCATGAGTAATTGTTATGAGCGGGACATAACAATTACTCATGCCCTCTCGCTTGCACCACGCCACGCGCCTTATGGTGTTATGCAAATTATTGCATAACCTGTGGCGACACGTTCCACGCCACGCCTATTTTGCAATTCTAACCCCTCTTAATGTTTTGTGAGAGGGGTTAGAATTGCAAAGAAGGCGTCTCGATTTTTGTCGTGTTTTCGAGGGTCGCACCATTTGGGTCGAGTAGAATTGCAGTTTAGCATGAAAAGGCTGATATTTATTTCGCGATTTCGATGTTCGGATAGAGAAAGCTGTTTAGTTTGATGATCTGATCATCCCCTTAAAAAAGTGTCAGCATATTAAGACTGGTCCTGTTTATAGATATATGATAATGTTAAAGATATTTATTTTTATTTATTTTTTGAAAACGGTGACGGCAACAAGTTTATCAAACCGAAAATGAGATCATGAATAATCTGAGAACACCAAAGGCGACAGTCGAAGACATTCAGTAAGCTCATCTCTTTCACGACTAACGCAGGATGCTTCTGCAATAAAAAGTAGATTTAACATTTTTCAGTGCTTCATCCAAACTGTAACCATTTAAACAAGGCCTGTGATAACTCTAGTCTTTCTCCCTTTATCTTGTTAGTTATTTGGCAGTAAAAAGGCAGGGTAGGTCATGTAAAAATGGCGTTGGTTGTAAGAATCGGCTGACGAGTCGGTAGAGCTGTTGTGATTTACAACTTCCTGAGTGAGGGCGTTAGCTGCACTTGATGGGACGTGCCATTAACCGCGACAACAAATATTTTTTAATCATTACTTTTATTTTAAGACTGGTTTTTAGTACCCACTTGATGTCTGTGGCTCTGGAAGTAGTTTTGATATTGAGATAGTGACTTATTTTTTAGAAAAACTATTCGGTAGTCAGTGTAACACAAAAATAAAGCACTTTGCAATCTTAAAAACTCATATGTAGGTAGATTCAGATATATTTATTGCATTGCAACATTATAATGTACACAGTAATTAATATGAATATGAATATTTGTACCCGAGTCATGGATGTTTGTATCTATATATTTATTCTATATCGTTGTCTAGTCATCATGATGCAAGTCCAGGTACTTTAAATGTGACTAGAAATTTGTGTGATAATGTTCAAGATATTTATTATTATTATTACCTATTGGACCCCTCTCTGGTCAACGCCATCTATCGAGAAATTAGGAATTAATCGGTCATGTAAAAAGGAGACCACCTGACTATACAGGGTGAAATTTATATCATTAGCATCCTTTTAAACTAAGAGTCTACCCATCAAATTGAACAACTTTTACGATGGGAGCAAACCAATCGGAGCAAAAAGAAAACTGCTGCTGAACTTCAGCCTACTAGGTCAACGTGGCGTAGGCAGGCCAAAACTCCGATGGTCTGATGTTGTAAAGAAGGAAATGGCCAGTGGCGAGCCCTCCATCGACGATGTTCAAGATAGAGCGAAGTGGAAGAAACAGACTAGGAAAGCAGACCCCGCTACCCAGCGGGACAGCAGCTAGGAAGATGATGATTTGATGGTGATAGTAGTTAATTAATCGTACAGGTTGTTACAGTATGACCAGGAAAATAATTCCGCTCTTCAATTTTCGTTTGCGCAGAGCAGTGCAATCAGGTATTCTCTATCTGGCTCTAACTCGAATAGCAGACTAACACTCAGTTGCAAAAACGCTCACTAAAGTTAATCCTCCATTAAATCTCTTGTCGTCACTTTTTGTCTTGTTGACATAGCAAAAGCTAGCAAGAGATTTAATGGAGGATTAACTCTAATGAGCGTTTCTGCAACTGAGTGTATAGTTGCTTCGGCAGCGAAAAGAGCGCGAAAGCAATAAGCCAATAGCGGGAAGGTGGCACATCCTGATTGGTCAATATATCAACTCTCAGTCAACGTCAACTGCACAGGTACATATCGGTGAGTCTTATAAACCTGGTACTACTGTAACCGTTTTTTTACAATGTAGCACCTCGTCAGGGCATACCAATATAGACAACAACTTAATTACTTAGGTATTACTTAGTAATTATAGTACTCTGTGGTATTTCATTAAATCGTATTCAGTCATTTTGAAGCCATTTTCCATGTTTCGGATGCAGACACCTCGTTTGTTTCATGGTTTACGAGACATTCATGTATTGCTCACGCTTGTTTCATCCAATTTGTTAAGGTAGAGAGGACAGATTTCACCCTGAGTCGAGACTTGCGTGAAATATTGCGGTCAGTGCACGATTACAATGGACAAACTATAAACAACGGGATATTTCACACCTCTCTACTCTACCACGTCTTCGGTAACTCCTGTAGAGGATGCAGCTTTGCTGATGTAACCTTAACATACCACTTTCGCCTTCGCTTTTATTAAACTATTAGTTCTTCTTCTTCTTAAACTACGTCAGTGAACTTATGGTTGCTTGCCACATACGTAAACTATCACCATATTTACAAAGTGGAACGAGAACAAGGATGTCTCCAAGAACCTGAAGCGAGTGAAGGGGGCTCGAGATTTTACTACTAGGTGCAATATAAAGCGAAATCCTAAACATGCCGTCTATGTTTCACAAGATCTGAACCTACCTATACAAGTGTTCACGGTGTGCGGGAGAAGAGCTTCTCCGAGTTACGTACTGTACCTCCAGGATGCGGATAATGCTGATTGGCAAATCTCTTCACCAAGATGGCAAGTCAAACTCATTGATTGCCATCGACTCAAAAGAAGAACTAACATTCGTTAGATCACGGCCAAGCGGAGGATCTTCCTTTTCAATAAAGGAACATGATTCCTTCTTGTTCTGATTTGAATTTGTGCCCAAAGACTCGTAGAGTAATCGTTGAAATCTGCAAAAATTAGGTATAACCCAAACATGTAGGTCACCAGGTTAGCTAAAGACTAAGAGATAAGTGTACTTTTTGCAACCATCAGCTGCAAGGCTGATTCTGTGTTTATGAGGTGTAGAGCATCTCTGTGATGGGGATGGACTAGGTCTGCCTGCATAACTTCAGTCGGTTTAGGAGTTACAGATGTTTAAAGGTCAGTAAAAAAATACCGATCAGCTGCAAGGCTGATCGTATGATATTATTGTAGTATGCACTGTAGCTATGTAAACTGTACAAAAACTGACATGAACTGCCAGTCGGTTTAGGAAATAAAGCCGGACCTTTGAACGGCTGTAACTCCTAAACCGACTGATGAACCATGTCAGTTTTTATACTGTTCACATAGCTACAGTGCATACTACAATAATATCATACGATCAGCCTTGCAGCTGATTGTTAGTTTTTTACTGACTTTTAAAAATCAGTAATTTATAAACCGACTGGAGTTATGCAGGCAGACCTGGTCCATCACAGAGATGATCTATATCCCTTAAACACTGAATCAGCTTTGCAGCTGATGGTTGAAAAAAGTACACTTATATCTTAGTCTACTAGTTTTAAAAGAACAGTTTTGTATAAAAAATTCCGTAGATGTTTATAGATCCACACTATTCCACCGGGCGGAAAGTACACTCGTCCCCGAGAGCACTCGTTTAGATCAGTTAACAGTGTGCGGGCAATTTTTGTGATTTGCCGTCCCGCGCCCGCGCCGAGCCAGCCAATAAAGACCTTTTCATGTTCACCGACCGCTTTCATACTTTGCACACGTTTATTGATTGACTGATAAGTTGTTTTTATTAATTGTTCGAGATTTTTTTAAATTACAATCAAGATGAGACAGACTGTAGAAGATTTACGTCAAGAAATTTTAATATACAATACAAGTAGTAAAACTTTAAGGTGGTTTCAGTCTATACAAAAGTTTGACGCACAATACGCGAAGACGGAATGAATAAAAGTAATTTTTTATACATGGAAAAATAGTTTAGAAAATCTAGTTGCCACGTTACTAATAATATTTGCAATTTATAATATAATTACGAAGATATAAAGCCTTCAAAATTTTGTATGAAAAATTTCAAAGCTTAATATCTTCGTAACTATTTTATAAATTGCAAATGTTATTTGAGACGCGGAATCTATATTTTCTAAACTATTTTTCTATATATACAAAGTTACTTAAGTATATTAATACCGTCTACGCGTATTGTGCGTCAAAGTTTTGTATAAAATTGACCCCTCTGCAACCACCTTAAGTAGTCAGACATGCTAAAACTAAGCCTCTTGGGGTAAGTGAAACTGTGGGGCTGCTGCAACTATGGACCAACTGCTTTAATAAGAATGATGATGGTGGACGAAGTTGGAAGTTGTAGCAATATTTCTGACCTGAAAGGGATTACAGTCCTGAGTTTATATATGTATGTGTTTAGAATGACGATTCAGTTATTTTCTTTATTTACCAACACCTGCCTTCTAGATACAAGCGTTTATAAAGAGTAGGTACCTACTTTGTACGTATGATATTTTTAAACGATTTTATTTAATTTCTAACCGGTCTAACTATCTATTATATCAATCTAACTAATTATTTTAATATCAGCTAGACGCAATAGGGGAGCGGACTGCATAAAATATATTTATGTTTTATCTTCGCAGTAAAAAAATTTTTGAAAATAACGCTATACTCACGTTTTTGTTTTTTTTTTTTAGCTAGAATACTATTTTTAATAACATGATGAACTATAAAAAGGAATGAAATGTTGATGACGTCACTTATGGGTATTCAGTACAATTGCATCGCGCGCGTTATTATAAAACTGTAACAGGAAGTTTGTCTGTACATTGAAGATATTAACAAAAAAAAAGTTACGATATGGTTTTTAGGTGTCCCTGATTCCATTTCACCAATTTTTGGATTTTTTGTCTGTCTGTTTGTTTGGGTGTTTGTTTGTTTGTTTGAACGAGTATCACGCAAAAACTACTGAACCGATTTTGATGAAACTTTTTTTGTTTGATAGCTTATGATCTGACTTAAAATCTGGTATATAATTTGTGCGGACGAAGTCGCGGGTTAACGCTCGGGATAAATACAACCGTACATAAATTCCGAAGAACTTAATGGTACAGGCCAGGAATCGAACCGCGGCCTCAGGATTGAGGCGCTAGCTCTCTTCCGTATGGGCTATCATCGCTCTGACCAGGACCTTACCGTTTTGTTTTAGGTTTCAGGATAGAAATAAGGAATCGGGAAGCGATGTAAATTATTTTTTCGAACTTTCAACATGCCTCAGTCAGTGGATCTTCGTTGCGTGATTGCGTGCTAGCTAAGATTTTTATTGACAAATGTGCGTGCTAATTGGCAACCCTAGTTGTAGCAAAATTTCTGAACAACGCGATTATTATGGTAGTGAGTTTGTGTGTGTATTTTTTTCTCATTATAAAATGAATAATGTCATTCATTAAGAGCAACACCATTTGTTGTAAAATATACTAATCAAGATATAGATAAGCTACCTTTTTTCATAATGTAAATATTATCCATTACGGAATTCATTCTTAGTATTGTTATTGTACTTACCTTATAAGTACTTAGCAATAAATATGTGATAGCAGTACGGTACTACCTCTTTATGACCACTTAGATTTACAGCTACTAATTACAGGGGTATTTAAGATGCTTTTGTTTTATCACTAGTGTTACTCAGACATTAAGAAACCATTAGAAATGGATTGCATATAGGTAGTAAATAAATATTAGAAAGCGTAGATATATAGAGAACATTTTTAAAGTAGAGTAACGACTCTACTTAGGTATGGTTTTAAGGGTGTCTACTAAATATGTGACGTTGACATGATGGTATACATAATATGGTGTAAAAATGCGTTACCTACATATCGAACAGGGTACTTCAGACTATCAAATTGAACAACTTTCATCTTTTCTTTAGCTCCATAGAGCGACCAAAGAATTCCCGAAAAAAGGAATCACCCCTTCCATAGAAAATGACTCGATCAAAATGTATGAAATAACTGATTTTTTTTTGCGATTTAATGTTCGTCCCATTGTGAAAGTTTGATGGTCTGAAGCACACTGTAACGCATTTAAGTTTACACCTTTGATTTATTATTATTAATATTAGGTAATAATATTCCTTTAGCAAAGACGAAAACAAATCAAACCTGAAAGCAGTCTGCTTCTTTTAGCTAATAAAAAGTTTATCACTAATCTTTATCATGTATTATTATGAAGGTTATTTTGTATATACAACGTGTTATTGAAATAACCTAAAACCTCATACACCCCAACTGATTTATAACAAAATAATTAGATTGAACTAAAAATAGAAAGATTCCTTAACACGTTGTATAACATACTCGTAATTTAATACCAATAAATTGATTAAAATCATTATTAAACCTACTTATTCTCTATATTTTATGTTACGTTTTTTAATGCTCGAAATTATAACCATTCTAATGTATCTTATTGCTTTGTCCGTTTTATTTTTTGCTTATTATAAATATACCCAATGGAGCCTTAAGGGAGTATACAATTAAGTTATACTTAACCTTTTTTTAATATTTAAAAAATTATAAGTAATTTGAAACTTAAATCATTCATTATGCTGAATCCCATCAAATATGAGATCTGAATCTCATGCACAAAAATGAAATGTATTATGTTATGAATGTCACATTGAATGATTCCCTTTTATGGGAAATATTAGTTCTAATACTGTATTAAAACACTTAAGGTGGTTGCAGAGGGGTCAATTTTATACAAAACTTTGACGCACAATACGCGTAGATGGTATTAATATAAGTAACTTTGTTTATTATTATGCATATGGAAAAATAGTTTAGAAAATCTAGACGCTACGTAACAAATAACATTTGCAATTTATAAAATAATTACGAAGATATACTTAAAGCTTTGAAATTTTTCATACACAATTTTAAAAGCTTTATATCTTCGTAATTATATTATAAATTGCAAATGTTATTTGTGACGCGGCAACTAGATTTTCTAAACTATTTTTCCATATATAAAATATTACTTTTATTTATTTTATCTACGCGTATTATGCGTCAAACTTTTGTATGGACTGAAACCACCTTAAATGATGTCTAAACGCCTACGGAAGTTAAATCCTTAACAACTGAGGTAATGTTGAAATAGGTGAGTGTACAGTGAAATAACTCTTCACTTTACTAGGTCTAGGTGATGTCATCTAGCGAGTGATTTGACAACTCGGTCAGATAACGCTTATCTCATGACGTGACTCACTCCAACAGGTAGTTCCTAGGATTTAGAACAAAGGGAAATCGCTGGTGCTCAGTGATTTCTAAAGAACTGGTTAAGTAAATTGGTTGCATCCGTGAATTTATCTGCTATCAAGCTTTTAGGAATTCACTTTGCATGGGAAACTGTTGTTATCTTAGCTTATTTTGTTGGTTTGTGGTTATTGGTCGTGTTACGTTATGTTGGATAACTTGTGTTATTGATAAGAACAGGGTGAAAGGGATTGTCTTTTGTTTATAGGTTCATGTGTAGTAACAATGGGTACCTATTTAATTTATTATACAGGTTGTACAAAAAACCCTGTTGGAGCCATAAAGCGGTTGCTTCAAACCATCAAACTGAACAACTTTCACTATGGAGTATGGAGCCAAAATTGAAATAGCGAAAAAATCAGCTTTTCCATACAAAACTGCAAACATGTAACTCGACCGAAATGTATGGGACAGCTGTTTTTTTTTTGCGATTTCGATATTGGTCTCATAGAGAAAGTTGTTCAGTTCAGGACAGTTCAGGTTATATATAGGTTATAGTCTGAAGCAACCCTTTAAGGCCCCAACAGGGTTTTTTTACACCCTGTATAAGTGTAACTTTGAAAAACAAAAGCTTTTCTGCGAATAACATCATCGTAAAGTAAGTAATTAGAAATACAATTAATTAATTCTTTTGTTTCATCCTTGTTCTTATTACAGCTTTCGTAGAATTCAGTCAATTAAAAGAAGTATTTTAATAACTCAATTTCATAACGAATAATACAAATTAATTTCCTCTAACCTAGAACGTTCACACGTTTTTCAATAGATCTACTAGTACTAGAGGCGCTATTGAAATTTTATGATTACGGCAAAACAAACAAACTGAGCACACCGCCATGTTTATAAAAGCTCGCGAAGCTCGCTCCTGTTCATGCCAATCTTGCGGCAAGCAACTTGTTGCCGTTGTGAGGAGACGGAGAGGCGAGTATCGGATACCTCTGTCGGGGGAGGAGCGACCGTGCGCGGGGAGCGTGCCGGCCGGTCGCTCAACTTGCCGCACGCCGTCGCTCACTCAGTCGCTTCCCACAGCTCGTCGAGAGTGGCGGCCGCTACGCTTTTTCTTGCCACACTCGAGCCGTTATGTGTCGTACTTCGGAACAAGTTTGACGGGAAATTCGTAAAGTTTTCCGAGCGCGTTCGGACTACATCAGCGATGTGCGCGATAACAGCGGACCAAATTGTGACGATTTGAATAAAGTGACAGTTTAAAAAGTGAGTTCTTCGAGATGTTATCGATGGGATTATTGGCTGTGTGGTATGCAGTATGGTGTTGGATGTTTTTGGGCGCCGGTGGAGCGTCGCTGACGAGTAGAGTGGCTGAGGCGCCGCAGGAGTGCGAGTGGCAGCGCGTGTCGGGCGGCGCCGGCGAGCCCACGCGCGTGCAGCTCGCTTGCTCGCTGCGCACCGCCGCCGGCGCCACCGACCTGCTGGCCGGGCTCAGCATCTCCCAGGCTCAGCGCATCACTGCGCTAGATCTACACTGCACTGATGTTCTCTTCTTTGAGAGCTCCCTCGACGTCGGCAGGAGAAAAGAAGAGGGAACCGAACTGCTGTCCCGGTTCCACAATCTGAAAGAATTAAAGATAGAGTCATGCAAGATTCGATACGTTCCCAACGCTGTGCTTATGCCGCTCAGTGGATTACGAACTTTGAGCATTCGCACCCATAACACGGATTGGTCGGCGATGTCCATGGAGTTTCACAGAGACACTTTCAAAGGACTCTCTGATCTGCGAAGCTTGGATTTGGGTGACAACAACATTTGGATTCTGCCGTCGGAGATATTCTGCCCCCTCTTCAATTTGAGAGAGCTTAATGTAACTCAGAATAGGTTACAGGACATATCGAACATGGGATTTTCTGATTGGGGCAATGGTCCTACTGCACCTGGAAAATCATGCAACACAGCTTTGGAAATACTTGAAATGTCATATAATGAAATAAGCGCTTTACCCGATAACGGTTTATCCAGTTTACGCGCCCTACAGAAGCTATTTTTGCAGAACAATAGAATATCTAATGTGGCAGACCGTGCCTTCGTGGGACTAAGTGACTTACAAATTCTTAATTTATCAACAAATGCATTGACTGCATTACCTCCTGAAATGTTCCAGTCATCGCGAGATATAAAACAAATATACTTGAATAACAACTCACTTAGTGTACTTGCGCCGGGATTGCTGGAAGGTTTAGATCAGTTGCAAATACTAGATCTGTCCGTTAATGAATTGACGAGTGAATGGGTGAATAGAGACACGTTTTCAGGATTAGTACGGCTAATAGTTCTGAACCTCTCGCACAACAGAATTACCAAGATTGACGCTCTATTGTTTCAAGACCTAAACAATTTACAGTTTCTAAGTTTGGAGCATAATAACATAGCACGCATAGCGGACGGCGCATTCTCCAACTTGAAGAATCTACACTCTCTATCATTAGCCCACAACAATATCATCGAAGTAGACAGCAGTCATTTCTCAAACTTATACGTATTAAATCAGTTATTCCTTGATGGAAACAGAATAACGAAGGTCGACTTACGCTCTTTTGAGAATATAACGAAACTCCATGATTTGGGGCTTAGTGGAAACCAGTTATCGGAGGTACCGGAAGCTATAAAGACGTTGAGATTTTTGACATCCCTAGATTTAGGTATGAACCGAATAACAAAAGTCTCTACAACGCAATTTGAAGGCTTGGATGACTTATATGGCTTACGTCTCGTGGGAAACAAAATAGAGAAAATATCAAAGGATACATTTGCAGCTTTACCATCTCTACAAATATTGAATTTGGCGTCCAATAATATTGATCAAATAGACGACGGAGCTTTCGCGTCAAATCAACAGTTGAAAGCTATTGGGCTGGATGGAAACAAATTGGTGGATTTAAAAGGAATATTTACAAATACCCAGCCTCTCGTTTGGTTGAATGTGTCAAACAATGAGTTGCTTTGGTTCGATTATAGCCACATCCCAACCAATGTTGAGTGGCTGGACATGCACGAGAACAAAATAGAGAAACTTGAAGATACATACGGCGTTAAAGAATCATGCAACGTGAAAATGCTGGACGTCAGTTACAACAAAATAAGAAGTATCGATGAATTTTCATTTCCCAGCAGTATTGAAACTGTGGTTTTGAATCACAATCACATTGAAAAGATAAATCCCGGAACTTTCTTACAAAAATACAACCTCAACAAAGTAATACTTTATTCAAATAATATAAAAACACTGGAAGTCGGAGCTTTTGCTATATCAGCTGTTCCCGAAGAGAAAGATTTACCTGAGTTCTATATTAGCGAAAACCCATTTGCGTGCGACTGCACAATGGAATGGCTACAGAGAATTAACCAATATAGTGTAACTATTAGCGACCTCAGGCAGCGCCCGAGAGTAATGGATTTAGAAAGTGTAAGGTGCTCTTTAACCCATTCACGAACAAAATCGGATGTGCTCTTGCTTGAGGTAAAATCTTCAGAATTTTTGTGCGAGTACGATTCGCATTGTTTCGCCCTGTGCCATTGTTGTGACTTTGACGCCTGTGATTGTAAGATGACTTGTCCAGATAAGTGTTCATGTTATCATGATCTCCCATGGAACTCCAACGTGGTCGATTGTTCGAACGCCGACTACGATCACGTACCCGACCGAATACCGATGGACGCGACCGAAATATACTTGGATGGAAACGATCTCAAAGAATTAGGAAATCACGTTTTCATTGGTAAAAAACGACTGCAAGTTTTGTATCTCAATAACAGCAATATCAACACAATACAAAATAGAACATTTAACGGTATCGAATCACTGAGGATACTCCACTTGGAAAACAATAACATTGAAGTATTGAGAAACACGCAATTCACGAGACTTCAAAATCTGAATGAGCTTTATCTCGCAGACAATAAAATCAAAGTTATTGAAAATGATACGTTTAATTATTTGCCTTCATTGGAGTTCTTAGACCTTGACAACAACGGTTATGTTGATTACATGCCGTGGAGAGTCATTACTGACAACAATCCCCGCACGCGTGTCTCTGTTGATGGGAACAACTGGATATGTGATTGTAAAGACGTAGCTCAACTGAATCAATGGCTAATAAAAAAATCTAAAGATACCGAGACCATGATGTGCTACTTTGCTCATGGTCAACCGATGAATAAAACCATCGCGACTGTGGCAAAGGAATGTAAAATAGAGATTACTACAGAGGCAGCTGGGTCTGAATCACAAAATCGACTGTTCATCGAATCCAATGACGGTGTCGAAAATTACATACCATACATCGCAGTGGTGCTGATAATAGCTATTATACTTCTATTAATGTGTGCTCTACTATTCATGTTCAGAGAAGACTTTAAACTGTGGATGCACGCCAGATATGGTGTAAGAGTGTTCACTTCTACGCCCAAAGACATTAACGACAATAAAAACAAACGATTCGACGCTTTCTTCGTGTACAATCCGCGAGACGAAGACTTCGTGACTCGTGCAGTCAGTTCTCAGCTAGAGAACACGGGACATTCTTTGTGTTTACAACATAGGGACCTGCAGTTGATCGAAAGACGCTCCGGTGATAGTTTAGTCAGTGCATCGGAAAGTTCAAAAAGACTCGTGATAGTGCTTTCGATACACTTTTTGCAACATGAGTGGTATGCGCCCGAATCAAAAGCGGCCGTGCAAAGTGCTATCAATTCAGTGAACGTAAGGCATAGACGTCAAAATATAATATTCCTTGTGACAACGGACTTAAGTGCCATAAATATTGATCCGGACTTAAAAGTGTTGCTCAAAACGTGTACAGTGATAGTGTGGGGAGAAAGAAATTGTTTTGAGAAGCTAAATTTTCGGTTACCGGATGTGGACGTGACATTGCCAAATCGGACGCTTCATAATGCGAATAATTTGAAAAGTGGTAATAGGGAGGGGTTCGGGAGGCATGGTAATTTGAGGTATACTGCGCCGCCGACATCGCACGATCCTTGGTATAAGTATGGGATGGCTCCTCCCATCCTCATGATGTCGAGCCCAATGCACTCGACGAGTGCGAGTGCAGAAGTGTCGGCGCGCAGTACGGAGGATGAAACTTGCTCTGTGGCCAGCAGTGAAGGTCGCCCAGACGACCGCCTTCCGCACCACCATAGTTACGTCTCTATTGACAACCACCAGTGCGAGGAGCATCCTCTTAGACCTCCACAACAGATTCCCATGTCTAACACTAGACCTAATAACATGAGAAAGACTTACTTTGTATAAAATTTAAAAATCAATGTGATTTCTTAATATTAATGTTGTAAATATAGATATAGTGAATATATTTATATTAACCACCGATGCACGTGAAGCATATCGAATTTCTGAAAGATAAATTGGTGCTGAAATGCTTAAATGCAAAAGGAAGGATTGGAGTTTTGTAATGTATAAATGATTTCGTCTTTGCATAATTATGTAGATTTACTGGAACGAATAATATTCATAATTTAGCTATTGCATTTATAAATACGTAATTGTGTACCTGTAATATTTTAACAGTCCTCGTATTTGCTATCTTTACTCTGTTACAAAGCAATGCATTCCTTTTTTACTAGAATTTACATTTAACATAACTTAACTGATAATGTAAGGTTCCTGATTATTGTAAGTCCTTATGTAGTACAGGATATAAAATATTAACTAATTTGTGATAAAGTTAGGTACTTATGCATTGAAGACTTTAAAACTTAAGTGAGAAGAGATGTTGTGTAAATGAAACGATGTAAAAATATAAGATAAAGATGTTGAAGAACTGAAATGTACCCTAGTCAATTGTAAATATATAATTATAAGTATAAGTACATAATATGTGATGTAATTTTTTAGTTAGAACAAGAAAAAATTGTATTTATTACGCTTCCAAACGCAGAGTATGAATAAATTAATATTTTTCTCTATTTTATTGATTTTCATTCGAAAAAGCCCATTCATTTTATTCTATAAATTAAGAAAAGTAAAGTGAAATTATAATTTTTTAGTATTTAATTCTATGCAATATTAAAAAAAATTATAATTGGACATTGTCATTTGTCACACAAATTATCTAGTCACATTTCGGACCTGTTTCACCACTTCTTAGTAAATTCTTGTTAGCTTATCTGACGGATTGTTTGACATATATTTTATCCACAATATGTCAAACGACCTCTCAGATAAGCTAATAAGAGAACTTAATACGAAGTGGTGAAACAGGCCCTTAAAGTACCAGAATTAACCCTGGACGATAACGATAAACAATGAATAGGTACAGAAATTTACAGAATACAATATAAGATATTCAAATAATTGATTATTCGTAGGCTTTATTAAAATACAAACTCTATCTAAAATCTGAACAGGTGACTGAATAGGGGCGAGCGCCGAAAATTTTCTTTCGACATAATCAATTTACTGAATCGCTTTGTTCGCCCATCCACGGTCAAATGTATAAATATTTATTTTATCTAAATTGATCGAGTCTGATAAGATCACGCCCTGGCTGGTACGATTTTAATTTAAAAAGCGGCCGCGACAGTGCGCTCGCGCCGGTACCCGCTGCGAAACTATAAATCATCGTCAGTTGAATCCGAGGATGAATAAACAGCATTTTAATTGACTTTTGATTGCGCTCCGATGTCTTTTCATTGTTAAGTGGTAATGTAAAAGTGGAGCAATCGATTATTATGCCTTCTGTTCAAACATATCATGATGAAATATTGATGCAATGTCAAGTCTTGTAACTATCATTGACAGTAATGCTTTAGTTATCTATGTCCTCGTACTGGTTCCTTATAGTACATATTGTTTGTAAACAATATCAATGAAAGCTCTGTTGCTCAATCAGGTGGTAGTAAATTTATTTTAATCAACATTATCTATATCGTTTAACGATACTTAAGATTGAAACGCTTACGATTACCGAAAGTATCAAAGTTTCCGACGGAATTGATCGTTCAATATATAATTTGTATGCAGTCCTTTTTATCTCAAGAATAACATTAATTTTGCAATCCTTTTCGTCCGTTAAAGTGATTTACTGTACAAGAAAATAATATTGTTCTTTTCCCTATGTCATGTTTAACAAAATCAACATTTATCGAATAGATTGGGCAATATAAAAACATTCCTTGAGGACATAACAAATATCTCAATACGCATTGTAACTTTATCCGGCTAGAAATTCAAATATCGAATGTTGTAGTGTTGGGATTTAAATCGTCCTCACCATGGTCCATGTCACCGGGCGCGAGACCCATCTATTTGCGCCAACACTGTTCCAAGCAACACTCATCACCTTTTTTTCTCGTGCAATACGATACCCGATCGTTTATAGACATCGGACTATCCCAAACCCGTTCTAAATGGACTCGAGACATCTTAAACTTAGGTGGGAAATATCCAAGCTAAAGGTGACAATTGATTATGTGCCTCACACAGACAAAAAGCGGAATAGCTCGATTAGTTATGTCGTCGAATGGCGTAGGCCGAATGGAAACAATAGATTGGTTCTGCTTTATGATTCTATAAACGTTTATAGGGACATAAACGGCCTTTTAGCTTTTGGTGAAGTTGAGATTGTGATGTTATCGGCGTCCGGACAGGTTTATTACGAAAGTGTTGATGGAAGCTCTTATGAAAATGGTGAGGGCAATAAAAATAACTGACGTTTTAGATATTTTGCAAGGGTTCACTTAAGAAAGATGTCATGACGTCTTTATTTATGGACATATATAAAACGAAGGCCGAAACCCTCATTACGTAGGGAGATTGTTACAAATTCCGAATGCTCTTCGTCTGATTCAAAATACTCATGTATCCCCTTGCTGTGTGGGAAGGTTACGGTTATGTTTTCTCATTTTATAGAGGTAAGGAAACCAGTTGAGTCAATTAATGAATGAGATCATAAAGTTAAACTCCTAATCGTGCTCACTCATAGATATCCGAAATCGTAAATGTAAATATAGAGAAGCAATCAAATGTATAACGAAATGTAGACCCTGACTGTGAGATTTGCGTGGGACGCCGGCATGTCATAATAAAACTTTTTATAACAACTTTATTTATTAACAAAATAAAATATTTAGATTTATGCGAGTGATAATTTGTAATGAATATTAAAGTTCGTAACTTAGGTGACTGTCTCTCCGAAATCTTAGTAGCAAGTTTTAGGTAAAGTCATCTTACTTGAAATTTAATTGGACAGTAAGATAAGTATACAAACAACTAATTACGGGCTTCAAATCTGTAATTGCGATTGACAACGTTGACGTTGACGCTATAATATTTTATAGATCGAGGGTAGTAATTATAAAGGCATAATTTACAATTAACCTAGTTGTATCGCGGTGGTATAGAAACAAATAACAGTTTTTAGTTTTATATTGATGGAATTTGAGATTGGAGTGTACAGCTAATGTTTTATGGGTAAAGTTTGCTTCCTCTACTCGAATAATGTCCCCGATGTATGACAGGCTAGAATCGGAAATTATCTGTTGGTTCTTTAATTTGGTCTCAAAGTTCTGATTGAGCTTGCAGTCTAGTTGTTGGACTCGTTTAGCGAGTTGTTGAGGCATTTCGAGCTACCAACGCTAAACTACACAATACACATCATCCTAACAAACTGCGATATCAGTGCGAATCTTATATTCGTATGTATTTAATATAGGGTGTTAGGGTAAACAGTTGCACTAGTTTAAGGAGTGATTGTATTGTACCTATGATACTGAACAACTTTCCTAAGGAAACCTATAGGAAATTCGCATTTTTTTTGGCTTCCCGTACTAAATGCAATCAGGTTATCGAACGTTTGTATGAAAAGTCGATTTTTTTTAGCGAATTTTCTATAGGTTTCTTAGGGAAAGTTGTTCAGAATCATGGGTACTATCACCCCGGACCTAGGTATGAGTTAAATAAATAACGATCATAGGCACAAACATTGTAATGATACCAAGTAAGCTACTAGGCTTATTGTGGAAGCCAAACAACATATATAAGGTCTAACAAAATTAGGTGAAACTATTTTAAGGGGATGATCAGACCATCAAACTGAACAACTTTCTCTATGGGACCAATATCGAAATCGCGAAAAAAAAATCTGCTGTCCCATACATTTAGGTCGAGTACGTTTGTATGGAACAGCTGATTTTTTTTTCGCGATTTCGATATTGGTCCCATAGAGAAAGTTGTTCACTTTGATGGTCTGAGCATACCCTTAAAATAGTTTCAGCTAATTTTGTTAGACGTTATATAACATCCATGACCGAACCGGGATTCGAACCCAGGACCCTGGTTTGGCAGTCCGGCGGCGCGGCATGGTAACCATTACACCAACCGGGTTGTCAGTTGTGTATAAGAAAACCAGAGTATGTATAAGCAAGAGAAAACACTTTGTCAAAACAAAAAGTAATGAGCAAAATTAGCAAATTCGTAGCAGTTATTTCATCTTTTGTAAAAAAAGGAAAAACAATGAAATTGTGAAAGTAAAAAAAAAACTTCTTATTTTTTTCTTTCATTATAATGAGTTTTATAGAGTAGAGAAAATTAGTTTACTAATCAAGAGAAGTTCAATGTTTTAAAAAGATTAAATTTGTTATTGTTAGTGCTCCACAAACCTTCTAAGTATGTAGCAAGTTGTGATGCATTCCCCCATAAGATTCCCGTGGGTTACTTTGTTACCTTTGATTAAATTAAAATAGCGGAAGATAGGTGACAGCCTATAGTGAATGGACGGCATTAATTGAGCCCCCGTCGCCTAATTTACTTAGTCTAAATCCGAGTGGCACTACTTGATTGAGATACTTTTTTGATTTCATGTGGAATATAGGTATCACAATGCCTTCGTGAACTTTTACTTGTAAAAATCATTCAAAAAGAAAAAAAAATCACGCGGCATAACTTTTCACTCGTTAGTACGCACGGCGACACATCAAGCTATACAAAACCAACTTGATGTGTCGCCGTGTATACATGAAAAGCAGTTCGAGTACCTATGTAATGCAAGAACGTCACCTATCTTCCGCTATTTTATTTATTTAATCAAAGTTTGTTCGTCTTTTTCCCTCAGCCAGGTGCTTTAAGCAAATAACTACTATTCTATCGAAAGATTGATAAAATTAACTAGTTATCTATCTCGATAGCCCAATGCTCAGCGCTGGTTTGTAATTATTAGATCTGCAGCTGCTTCCGACGTATGGGTGGAGCCAACGTTTTTTTAATAAATGTTCCACCGTTATTGGTCGAAGGAAAGGATGACATGTTGTTTGGAATTACAAATTTAAATTCGCCAGGGGAATAGTCTGCTGACGACGAGGAATGTATCGCATATGCTTCTGGTAACGAGCTGCGTTTTTGTTTTTGTCGGTTATGTTGTGAAATTAGTATTTTAAAATTGAAACGTTGTCCATTTTTTGTAAGAAATAAATTGTTCCTTTACTTTTCATACTTTGCTATTTTCTTCCAGTAAGAACACTTTGCCCAGATATGATATAATCCTGACGATTATTTAAGGGGATGATCAGACCATCAAACTGAACAACTTTCTCTATACAGGGTCCAAGGGTCCAACTTAATTGCTGACAGTTTTTTATGAGGATGATCAAACAATCAAACTGAACAAGCTTCTCTATGGGACCAACAGCAAAATCGCGTAAAAAAATCAGCTGTTTCATACAGGAACTGCAAACTTACTCGACCCAAATGTATAGGCCAGCAGATTTTTTTTCCGATTTCGATGTTGGTCCCATAGAGAAAGTTGTTCAGTTTGATTGTCTGATCATCCCCTTAAAAATCCGTCAGCACATTTAGAAGGACCCTGTAAATATATTTTGATTATGGCTTAATGAACTCTTACTTGAATCACTTGAACTTTTATATGATGATTAGATAGATATTAAAAAGAATTTTATAATTGGACAATTCCAAATTTATCATCTTTAATTCCTTACTACAACTGCATGCTTTTAATTGTAGGTTATAGCATCGTTTTTGACCGCCCTGAAACGGTATTTGGTCGTAAACGTAAATCTTAATGTAGAAGTATTTCATAGAACTCTTGTTGTCAGCGTTTAACTAACAATCGTCTGTATAAAATAATTTAGGGAGTCGCGTTGCAAGTCTGTTAGTAGGCGATCGTGTATCGGAGACTCTCTGGCTTGCCACGAGACTCTTTATACATAAATCAATCCTTGAGATTACGATACTGGGGAGTCACAACTTACTTAACATTGGCAAGATTGCTGTGCAAAGCAAGCAATCGGCCATTATCTAAATATATAAAAGAAGAAATTATAAATAAAAACCGGCAAAGTGCGTGTCGGGCGACGCGCAGAGTAGGGTTCTGTAGTTGCCCGTCGCAATATACAGACTTAGAAGGGGGCGTTTTGTTTTACTATGGTGTAACGGCTAACAAAGTCTAAAAAGTACATTTTATAAGTTGGTCGACTATTACTATTACTCGTAAACTTGTAAAGGCTACTTAGCGGTGATAGTTTTCCGTTTAATTTCGTTATATTATATATACTACTGCCGTGAAATTTTTCACATATCCAGAAACAACAGTTTAACTGGCAGAGGGAGGGGTCTTACAAAAATTTGCAAAGCTTAATATTTCGCTAACTGATTCCTTAATCGAAAAATAGTTATACTAAAAACACACTATTTTTAAAAGACCTATCCAACTATATCCCACACCATGGAAAAGACAAGAAAAAAGTATGCCATCCTCATTTCACGTGTAAAACCGTAAAAATGTATTTCAAGATTTGTTTTCTAGTATGTACTAAGCATATCTGAGCTAAGTTGTGAATAGACAGACAGACAGACGGACGGACATTGCGAAAATATAAGGGTTCCCTGTTGACTTCGGAACCCTAAAAAGAAGGAAAAGAATCTCTAAAAATAATTAAAGTATATTATAAAAAGTACAGTTTCTGTAAGTTATCATTTCCGTATTACTATCTGTCCTATAATTTAGAATTAAAATCTATGTCACATAATTACACCTTCATAATTTTACCTTTTAAAATATTTAAAACGGGAGTTTCATAAACTAGTAATTAGTTGGGTAAATCCCCCGTGACTTGGGTGGTTGATCAATGCCCGATAACTAAACTTTTTAATTATTATCATTCGACGAAGGGCGAGCATAACCCCTAATTTCTATTTTTTGATCTAATACATATCCAAAACATCTGTAGGCCGTTAGTCATACAAATCCTGGGTATTAGTTTTTTCTCTACTGTACTGGGTGACTTAGACTAGGGACTCATAGAAGAAAGTGGAATACGCAGCAATAATATAAAAATATGTATCTTTTTAAAATTAATAATTGTTGAAATATTTTATGAAATATGCTGTAATGGGAATAAAGTATTCACTTTTTAGTGTAAAGATTTTACGAATTTAAAACTGCTCTGCATGATTTTATGGCTGAGGAAGAAATTTTAGAGTTATTTATAAAAAAATACTCAATCCATATAATACACTTAAGAGCATACATATTATAATTTATAACGTAAGCAAAGAAAACTTTAAAAAAAGAATGTACCATTCCATTTTGTAGAAAACGACTTATTTTTATTTAATTCATTCTAAATGTTACTTGGAATAACAGATTTTTTACAGCTTCAGATTCCTGTGTGATTTTGAATACCTATAAAACACTAATATCCTACAGTCATTCATTTCCCTCAATAATTCATTTTCAATCAGTCGTCCTGTATCCGGTTAAGACTAAAAGAGGGTAATGTTTTTATCTTAAAAATGTAAAGGAATGTTCAGTAGACGGGGCCGGGGATAATACAGGAACTTGGTTTGAGCAGGTAATTCTTAAGACGTGCTTCAGAAGGATTCCTCGAGATAAGTGTATTTGCTATGTAAATATTAATGCTTCTGTTAACTTGTATGAGTCACATAATGTTTCGTTTACTTTTACTGTGTCATTATGGCGCCTATTTTAAGTGCAGTTCTAATTTAGCATAGCATTATATGCTCACGATTATATTCTCCGAAGAGATAGTCAGGGATATTCTGCAAACTCAGAACATCCACGTTTCGATAGTAGTAGGTAGTACCACCATTCTGTCTAGCATAACCATGAAGCTATCATTAACCTTTAAAGCGCATACTCTACCCATCAAACTGAACAACTTTATTTATGGGAGCAAACATGTTAGCGCTAAAAAAATCAGCTGTTCTATACTAAACTGCAGGGTCTACTCGACTCAAACATAATGGAACTGCAGATTTTTTTTGTTCTGACCGATTTGCTCACATAGTAAAAGTTTTCAGTTTGATGGGTAGAGTATGTGGTTTACTTTTCCATTCTCTCAACGGAACACCTTCCGACGCGGTGGTAAAGTCAAAAAATGACGTCAAAAAGCTATCTATGTGATATTATATTGAATTAAAAAATTTCGATTTGATTTGATTGTTTTTCTATGAATATCCCCCCCGAAAATTAATGTCCCCCTCTCCCGAACAAAAGTCTAGATACGTGCTTGGCAATTAGGTTTCTAGATTCATAAAAACTAAACTATATTTTAATCAATAAACCACAAGTTGTGGGAACATCAAACATCTGGGCCCTTAAAATGGTATGAATTTAAGTGGCGATCGATAATTGGCCGACTAACCACCAAACTTTAGCTAAAATACTACAGATGTGTGAGGGTTTGCACTTGTCATAAAAAACATTAGGCAGATGAAATTGAATATGCTGATTAAAGTTGCACACTGCACGGCAATGGCTTACAATAGATAGTTCGTTAAATTCGACCTCGGAGAAAAGACAGGAGAATAGGGAATCCATGGAGCTGTTATAAACTTTTTATACTGGACTGGAATTAATTCAAAGGCTAGGTTGGTCTAGGCGTAGCCACCTTTATTTGATTAATTGGGTCACCTAATAAACTATTAAACTATCCTGCCACAAGATGCTTAAAACGTTTTCGATCGTTTTATCCTCCCCGAAAGTGATCCGGTCGGTGAGCTTATGTCCCTATACATATTTCAGCCCCCTTTTTTTTTTTGTAAATAAGGACTATTTTTCTTTTGGTTTTTAACACTTATCGTTATAACTCAAAGCTATATATCAAATTAATAAATAAGGAAACAAACGAGAATTTTCAGTCAAATATGTTTTTGGTCTAACACCTCCAAAAGCTTCATTTTACTTTCTAACTTTAACAAAAGTTGCCCATTAAAATACTACTCATGTCTGTCTTTTTTCGCATGGCAGCTCTACAGTTTTCCCCGTCGGTATCGGGAGCGGGACCCTCGATCGCACCGACTTTACATTTCGCCGCCACATTGCTCCTGCGAGTTATTCTAGCTTTTTTATTTTTTATTTCGGTCACGGTCCTTGAATCACGTAATTAGCAGTAGCTTATTGGGAGTTTGGGAGTGTCCTGTCTCTTTCAAACATTATTATTAATTACGTTGAATAACATAATATACAATTTCCACGTCTAATTAACCTGTCCCCAATTCTGTGCTCATTTATATTGACCTTTACGAAATCATTTATTTACGAATAATACCGAAGTCACGCTATTTCAATCATAAGATTATTTATAACGCTATAGCGTGCACTTGTCGTTTTTATAATAAAAAAATAATTAAATAACAAGTGGTCACAAGTGCGACCTCTATCATTCATGTTATTGTTGCTATTCAACTGTGCCGCCGTACCCCAACGAATGGGGACCCCATTAAATAAAATGCACATTTGGTATCGAAAATAACAAAAGGTTAAAAAGCGTCGCATAAAAAACATCCGCGGTTTATCTATTAGTATCTAGTTAGAGTTACATGTACAGATGTTACAAAAATAATAATCCCTCCGGATAGCGTTTTGACACGAATAGAAGCGACGTTAAAAAAATATTTCCCTTACCTGAATCGTAACATTCGAGACAGTAGGGATTTGTTCCGTTAAACAAATATTTGGAAATAGTTTGGGAGTAGTGGGTGCTTAAATCTTTTTAAGGACGGTATTAAGGTAGCTGAGTCTAAATTAATTTACGTGTATTGTGGCGGCTGTCGTAAAGCCGAGGCCGTTTAGGAATGGAAAACATTTAGCTTTTAATATCCTGGGCTCTTACTGGTAGACTATAAACGTCCCACTACATGCTCATTATCGGCTTAGATGAATATTTGAATAAATACAATGAATAACGCTCACTCCCACATTATTTTGCTACAAGACCTGGAGAAGACCCTTATTTTGGGAACCAAAAAATAAGGATGGTAACGTCTATGATCGAAACGAGTCCTGAACTCCGTGGTAGGTCCTGATCTATTTGCTAGAGTGTGTAAAATAGTGGAAGGTCTTGTTCCCGAAAAGTATATTTAAACTTAAAGAAAGCATCTTATTAATATGGAACCATTGAGTGGAAAATTAAAAATCAATATTGCAAAATATATTTCATCATTTTAGCTGGCTTCTTTTTCTTTCATATCAGTAAGTGCAATATTGCATGATAATCTCTCATACTGTAGTGTAAAGATTAGCCAGTCAGGAATGTTTGTCAGCCACGAGCTGACTGCTCAGGGTGCGCCAGACGAAGTCAGGTTTCGTTACTCGGCGAGGCTCTTTCCTTGCAAATATTAGTTGGCAAAATCATAATGTTTTGAATCAGGGACTAAATAATTGATGTTGGTACATCGTTTTTTCCCAGAAGCGAATATGATAGTCAATGTATAGTAACCAGTATGTGAGATACAACTTAGAAACTTATACGTGGGTCCAGCTGGTGTTTATATTAGAAACTCAACACTCGACACACAAATTGCACCTGCGAAATAATATGTAGGTACACAAGCAATCATATTTCAATACTAAGAAAAAAAGACAAGAGTCCACAAAAAGTCTACTTGCATTACGATTAGTAACAAATTCGACGTTATTTCCTGTTCGAAGCATCGACACACCCATCTGCGAACAAACCGCTTAATAAAATATCGTATTACGGTTTGTAGTTTTGTACACATCTATTGAGCGGATGTCTGAGCTATGGGAGATATTTTATTCCGAAGAGTTTTGTGTTTTTTTGGGTTACATTAAGAGATATAGAATTGCGGCTGAGGCCAATTAATGCAATTTACAATGGGCCTCACAATGGGCCCTACCATGGGCGTGCGCAGTTCCGACCGGAAAGGTTCGATCGAGATTCACAATGTGAAATGTGATACCGCGAGAGACCCACCTGTAGCGTCAAACAAATCGTTGGGGTAATGAAAGCGAATTTGTTCGCGATGATTGCGCATTTGTTTGGTTAAAAAAAAATGAAATTTTTAACCCCCGACGCAAAAAGAGGGGTGTTATAAGTTTCGTAGCTCCCAAACGGATGAAACGATTTTCGTTTAGTTTTTTTTTGTGTCATAAATAATTATAGCGTATGGTACTATGTACTTTAGCCAGCGCTTTGAAAAGTACCTATATATGATGTTTTTTTTAACTTTAATTTTTGTAAGGCAGCAGAAGGCAGCAGTAACCAAAATATTTAATTAAAATTAAAAGAAATCAAATTGTAATTACATTTCCCTAAGCTGCGTGGTTTCCGTTTCAAAATATACCACATAAGTATTTACCGTGTGTGTTGTAGGAGGCGGCAATGAAAACAATCCTTAATAAATACCTAAGGTTTTGAATTATCTGTGTTATTTTGTGAGCGAAAAGGCCACCTCACCGTCTCATACGTCACTCTACAGTCTAACAGCTTACAGTTGCACTTGACGCCATGCTGAAAACGTAAACATTGTCTGTATTCCCTTTCCAAAAAATAATAATATCGCTTAGTAGCACCCACGGGAAGAAATTAGGCAGTCCATTCTAAACCAGGAACCATGGCGGACGTACAATTATCAAATTAGTAATGAGTTCAAGGCACGAATTATTAGAGCGAGAGCTTGACTAATACAATCTAGTCTTAGTTAGTGCGTGATAAGAACCTTTCAGTTTTCAGCGGACCATTTTGTAACAGGCACTGAAACGAGAGGGCGCCACTTGTTGGACCTCTGAAAATGAGAAATTATTTACTTTTAAATGTAGGTCATCATCAGGAAACCTGCATGCTTGCATTTCGTTGCGAGTATTTTATCCACTACAGGGTGAAATTGATATCATTAGCATCCTTTTAAACTAAGAGTCTACCCATCGAATTGATCAACTTTTCCTATGGCAGCAAACCAATCGGAGCAAAAAAAAAAATCAGCTGTTGCATACATTTGAGTCGCGAACTCGCGCGTCCACATTACAGTTTAGTATGGAACATCAGATTTTTTATTTGCTTCAATCGGTTTGCTCCCATAGTAAAAGTAACTAAGAATCTACCCATCAAACTGAACAAAGTTTGATGGGTAGATTCTTAGTTTAAGAGGATGCTAATGATATCAATTTCACCCTGTATACTATGTAGAACTATTACCTAATCTGTGAGTAAACATTAAACATTTTGATGGCCATGTTTAGTGTCGTGATGGACCATAGACGAAGAATTTTTCGCTTACACTAGTGTTGGACCCATATAATAACTTTATGGTTGGACCACAGAATAGGTAATGTAATAGTAGGTATATAGTTCTACATAGTTGGACAGTCTTTTGAAATGCCAGTAGGTTTCTAAATAATTATGTATAAAGCATATTCTTAATGGCTTTAAAAAAAGTTGCATACCTATAAGTTAATCCCGAACATGAAGACACGGCGACACATCAAGATGTACAAAACCAAAATAAGCTGGTCGCGCGTAGGTCGAATAAAGTTAACGTCGCGCGGCCAGCTTGTGTTGGTTTTGTATAACTTGATGTGTCGCCGTGTGTATTATCTGTGTGACAAATTTCATTCAAATCAGTTCAGCTGTGATTTTGCCACAAACAGCCAAACATCATCACATCACAAATTTCACAAAATTAATATTAGTAGGAAATTGGACATAATTAATCATTATGATATAATGATTAATTATACACGGCGACACACCAAGCTATACAAAACCAACATAAGCTGGCCGCGCGTAGGTCGCGTCTCGTATAACGTCGCGCAGCCAGCTTATGTTGGTTTTGTATAGCTCGATGAGTCGCCGTGCGTTCCTATACAAATTATTTGTATAAGGAAGAATGTGCTCAGCAGTAGAACGCACCTATCTACTGTCTGAAGATGATGATGATGATCTCAAAGTAATAAACACTTTTTTTAGTCTATTTCATCCCAATGTTTGGCATATGCCTTCCCCTTTATCTTCCAATAAACACAGGCTATAGTGTAAAACAGTTAACGGTATTTGCGTTCCCTGAGTAAAAATACTTCTATCTTATGAAAATAGCTATCAAAGAAAAGTTTATTCCGAGAGCGCAATTGCGCGCTGCATACAAACGAAGTCTGGTAATATTTTCAATACTATCCAATTAAACTCAATGAAATTTTTCAGAAACAATCTAGAAACTAATCTCTATGTTTGTATGAAGTCAGATTTTCGTTAAAATATACAGTTTTAATGCTAGGAGAACTGCCTCCGTGGTCTAATGGTTAAGAGTATTGGCTCTCGACACGGACGTCGTGGGTTCGATTCCTACGGGGGACACCGTGATATGTCACTTTGTGCGTTTTTCCTCAATTGGTTAGGACATTACAGTCTGAATCACCTGATTGTCTGAAAAGAAAAATGATTCCGTGCTTCGGATGGCACGTTAAGCCGTTGGTCCCGGCTACTATCTCTGGTGGTAGTAGTCGTTACATAAAAACCACGTCAGAGGTCCACGTAACTTTAAGGCACTGTAACTTTGAAACTATACATTTTAACGAAAATCTGACTTCACACGAACATAGAGATTAGTTTCTAGATTGTTTCTGAAAAAAATCATTGACTTTAATTGGTTAGTATTCAAAATATCACCAGACTTCGTTTGTATGGAGCGCGCTCCGAATTATATTCCCTTAATAACCCCATCCCATACAATTCATAATTAATTCTAGAGTACGGAACGAAACATAATTGTATAAACAAATAGATAAAACTTTCAAATAGAATATACGCATGCGTAATTCTTAATTAAATTATAGGTGCCGCTGTTTGCTATTGTCGTTAGTAGATCGTAATTGTATGGTAATGAATGATAAATTGATATTCTCTGTAAGGCAGACTTATAATAGCTGCGTAGAAAAATAGCATACAATGTGCACTTAGCTTTATAATCACTACTCAAATGTAGACTAGGTATATGCATACGTATACAATCATTTTTGTATTATTGGTCAAATTTTAAGGAACTGAACAATTTTCATTATTGAATCACATTATATTGAAATCGCGTAAAAATAGTTGTTTTGCAATATGCAGTTTTGGCGATAAAACCACCTTATTTGTGCCAATACTTATATTATTACGACTATATTTTAATGTTTGATGTAAATGAAGAATATTTCATGTTATCATTTCATTAACTTTTTTGGTTTTAACTGTCACTTAAAGTTAAATCAATTTTGTCTATTTTAACCGATTTCAAAATAGGAGAAGGTTTCTCATTCGGTCGTATATATAATTCGCGGATAACTTCGTCGTTTAGGAACCGATTTTGATGATTCTTTTTTTTTGTTGGAAAGAAGATATTCCAAGGGTAGTACCATGATAAGGAAACTAGGATTTGATGATGGCATCCCAGAGAAATCGAGGGGAACCTTTGAAAATCGTAGGTGCCGGCTAGTGCGTTTGTTAATTTAAAGCACTACTATTAAATTGTACTAATGAATTTCACCACTGAAAATTGTGAAATAAACAAAATTTTACCTAAAAATTAAAACCGCCTTTAAAAAAACTAAAAAGCTAGAAAATAATATTGCAGCCGATGACTTTTTCGTTCGCATTAATTTGTTTTGTAGAAGTCGGTGTCAAGCCAAGCCAAAAAACTGATGCAAGCCCTGTCGCGAATCGTACCGGCTTGACAGAGACTTCGTTAAAACAAATTAATGTTCCTATGATGCGAACGAAAAAGTCATCGGCTGCAATATTATTTTTTAAATTTTTAGTTTGTTTGAAGGCGGTTTTAATATGCATAAAAATGATAAGTATATAAGGTCTAACAAAATTAGGTGAGACTATTTTAAGGGTATGCTCAGACCATCAAACTGAACAACTTTCTCTATGGGACCAATATCGAAATCTCGAAAAAAAAAATCTGCTGCCCCATACATTTGAGTCATGTTGTGTTTGCAGTTTTGTATGGGACATAAATTTTTTTTTTCGCGATTTCTATGTTAGTCCCATAGAGAAAGTTGTTCAGTTTGATGGTCTGAGCATACCATTAAAATAGTTTCACCTAATTTAGTTAGAACTTATATACTTTAAAACATATAACGTATCCACTCGAAATAAAAATCTTATTTTAATAAGGATTTAAAAGTAATCAATGCAATTTAAAAATCGCACTCCATACCTACTAAGTATTCAATTATGAACATAGTTACTAAACGGTTAGCGGTGTAATTACATGTATGGAAACAGTTTAACAGTAAGAATACAATTAAAAACACAGTTCACACAGCGAGTTCCCAAGAAGGTAATTGCAAATTAATAATTTCAATTAATCCACAGACAAAATCAACTGAGCAATAATCTTGGCGATTCTCTATCTTATTACCTACAGTAATTTATATCTAGTATGACATTTAATATCCAGGTGATAAATTTTAAATGTGGTGTGCACTGTATGTAGAACATGGTGACTTTTAGAAGGTACATAAACTTACATGAATACACGTGTGTATACCATAATGTTCTATCAACATTATAGAAGTTATTATTTGCATCTAGAAAATAATCTTCGGCGATACTCTACGTAAGTGGAAAAATTAATTAAAATCATTCACAGAAAACAAGCAGAAATAGATACAAAGATAAAAAAAATATACGGTCAAATTAAGAAACCTCCTCCTTTTTTGAAGTCGGTTAAAAAGAAGGTTAATACATTTTTTTTAGTTGAATCAGTTTATGGTCAAAAAGACATCAATGGGATTTTAAGAGCATTCAAATGCGAATAATTTGCTCGCTCGTTTACGTCTTTTCCTCTGTGTTTTTGACGTTTAAGATTTTTTATTTATGTTCGAATAGATTTGGTCGAGCAAGGTGCAAATAACCCAAAACTAGAAAATTATGTCTCAGTCAGTCAGAATCAATATCTGAATAATGTTTATGTATTGTAAATGTTTCCCCTAACTCCCTAACTGAAAAATTAAGAAGTTAGAAAAATTCTAAAAGTTTAATGTAAAATATTAAGTATAGGGTGTTAAATGCATTAAGTATAAGAAATTTTTTTAAATTTTTTAAAAGAAATTTTTTTAATTATTTCATAAATAGAATAATAATGAATGAATGAATGAAAATGAAATAAAATAATACTTTAATTAGAGAACGTTGTGGTATGAAAGATTATGTAGTGACAAAGATAGAGAAAGGTATGTTGAGGTGGTAAGGTCATAATGGAAAGAATGGATGAGAGCCGATTGACGAGGGCAATCAATAAGGCAAGCGTAAGTGGAAATGTTGGAAGGAAACGGCCTAGACGTACAAAACCACACCACACGGACCAAATTTGGCGACGTGCTTAAAAAGGGCCAGGACAGATCGACGACGAGCATGCATGAAAGGACTAATGAATGTGGAGGAAGCTAGAAAAATTGGTCAGGATCGTAGTGGGTGGCGTTCCGTTTTCTCTGCCTACCCCAGTGGGAGACAGGCGTGTGAATATGTATGTATGTAATAAATATAATTTTTTCGTAATTTCGATATTGGCTCCTGCTTAATATATGATATGGAGAAGACGAAGATAGATTATTTATAAATGGTTCTAATTTTTACCCTTGATTTATGAATGCCATTTTCCTGTCATAGGTATCTTCTATAGGATTTAATATTCTATGGCGCCAGCGTAGTTTCAGATGCCTTGTGGGGGGTTAAGCGAATAATTGTGCGGTGGGCCTTCCCTGGCTACATATTTATTGCCCCTTAATAGAGCCCCTTAAAAGAACGTAGTTTTAATTGCCTAATCTTTAACATCTCGACTCTAGGAGGTCCTTTGATGATACTTTGTGATTTAGATCGCTATTCGATAGCAAAATTATTGTCTAATTTATAACGTGTTAACAATTTTTATAGCTTATTATCGATTCTGTCGTGTTGCTTGTTTGATGGAGAGGAACCAAGTGCAATGTTACACTTTATAGGTATACAGGGTGTTAGGGTAAACAGTTGCATTACTTTAAGGGGTGATTGTACCCATGATACTGAATAACTTTCCTTGACACATAACTATAGGAAATTCGAAAAAATAAATATTTGTACTCTCCATACTAAATGGAATCACCTGATCGAACGTTTGTATCATCATCACCAGCCTATAAACATCCCACTGTAGGGCACAGGCCTACCCTCAGGGAGGGTGTATGGTCATTAGTCCATTAAGCGTGCCCAATGCGTGACAACGTGCAATTGGTAGACTTCACATAGAACGTTTGTATAAAATTTGAATTTTTTTCTGCGAATTTATACAGGGTGTAAGTGATAGCCTAGCAAATACTGAAACGGTGAACTCACAACATCAAATTGAACAACTTTCGCTTTAGAGCCTACCTCAGGAAACGCGAAAAAAATCTGCTGTCCCATACAAAACTGCTGTATCTACTCGACTAAAATGTATGGGACAACTCATTTTTTTTCGCGTCTCCTGAAATAGGCTCCATAATGAAAGTTGTTCAGTTTGATGGTCTGAGTTTACCGTTTCAATATTTACTTGGTTGTCACTTACACCCTGTATTTGTTCCTTAGGGAAAGTTGTTCAGTATCATGAGTACAATCACCCATTAAAGTGATGCAACTGTCTACCGTCTACCCTAACACTATCTACCTTAATTCAGGGTCTTTCTTAATGCTGACGGTTTTTTAAGGGGATGCTTAGACTCAACCCAAACAAACACAAAATTCGCGAAAAAAAGTCTGGTGGTCCCTGTTCCATACAAAACAGCAAACCTTCACAAGCCAAATATATGGGACAGCTGTTTTTTTCACGATTTCGATTTTGGCCCCGTAGAGAAAGTTGTTCAGTTTGATGGTCTGAGTATCCTTTAAAAAACAACTTTGAATTTGAACCCTGTATTTTGTCGAATAAGTTACACCGCATACTACTTCTTATATCAATTCATTTTGATGTCTGGAAGACACGTAATTTTTTTATTTCTAACTGTATTAAAATGTCTTTTTTTTAAACTTTTTACGTATAATGTTTTCAATTTTAAAATTCCATAAGTTCAGATGTCATAAGCATAAGCATTTGGGTGTTCTTATCCAATGAAATACTATGCGATATACAATTAAATGTGTAAATTCTAATCGTAAAACAAAATAAGATTATTACTATGCTCGTATTATAAAAAAGTTTCGAATTGACTTAGAAGAAATTATACGACATTTAAAAGTTTGAATTCATTAAAATTCACACCGGGCGACTCAGACAAGTAGGTACATATGGACTAATAATAAACAGGATTTGGATGTTATGTGTCAGAATAATAATGGTTTTTAGTTAATATTTAAATTTATACTTTTAATTTGTTCTTAGCTCATAAATATTTGGATATCACAGTTGGACATAAATGTCGTCTTTACGGCTAGGTGTTACAAATACAACGTATTTGCATCAATTTATAGCTATCAATAATACAAGTTGACGAATTTACGGTATTTTTAAAACTATATTTGGTACTTGACTCCGTACCCTGTGGCGCTAACGTTTTGTTTTTACTTTATTTTGAGATGTTTATCATCTTTAATTGGTAAGTAAGTCATAAAATCGGATACCTTACTTGTTTAAAATAAAACCTTATTTGTTTAAAATAAAAATGTGCATGACCTTGAGAAAACGCTGGCTAATTTTTTTTTTAGTATTATCTGCACCAAAAATTATTTATTAGTAAATATACTTTTTTTAATAAGAAATGAACCTACGATAAATTTGGCTCAGTATTTTTAACCCATGAAACTGAACAACTTTTACTATGGGAGCAAACCGATCGGAGCAAAAAAAAATCAGATGTTCTATACTAACTACAGTGCCGTGCCGTGCCGACTCGACTCAAATGTATGCAGCAGCGAATTTTTTTTGGGCTCCGATTGGTTTGCTCCCATAGTATAAGTTGTTCAGTTTGATGTGTAGACTCTTAGTTTAAAAGGATGCCAATGATATCAATTTCACCCCGAATAGTCAACCAATTGAAATTAAATAAGATAACCAAATAATTTTCAAGATCATGCATATTCTTATTTTAAACGGGTAGTAGACATCTTTCGAGTTGGCTTACTACTAGCCATGCTTTTCCCATTGCTGTCTCCCGTTTGCAATGGGGGCATATTTATTTGTTTTACTCCTATCTTTTTTGATTAAATTCATTGCGGGTTCCAAAACAAATTAGAGTCACCCCCCGGACTCGCTGGACTTTATTGTCTAGTGTTGCGCGTGGCCGCCGCTGTTGATCCTGGTTTACAGGAGTAACAGTGGTGGGAATGTTTAGTAGAGGTAGTCGAGCACACTTCATCGAGCATCTCGTGCGGGGAGGAGGAACTGTGTGACTGCGATGTCTTGGTGGCTAAATGCATGTGCCTCCTGGGAGATTGTTATCCAAGACCGGGAGATTTCAGATTTCTTCCCCTGAACGGAATTGCCTCATTTACCATGTTTTTGAAGGGTGGAGAAAATAAATATCTAGAGGTAAACACAAAAAATCCCATTGGGTCGAAGTGTTGCTGGCTTCCCAGCCCCCATAATAATAATATTCCATCACCCTGGCCTGAGAGAAAGAGTTAGTACTCAACTTACGTTCAGAGCAGGTATTAGCAAGACTTGGCTTAACAATTAAGTACAGCCATTTAAATACTAAATATAGACCTTTAGGTCGGTAATGATCGTAGGAAATAATATATCATAAAATAACCTGGGATGTACGACGTTGTGACAGTTATACGTACGATATACTGGGTAGAACAAAACGACCTACTTTCCCGAAAATTACAGATTGCTGCCAATATTTTTTTCAGTTTTCAAGATCTGTTGTTGCTGTCTTGTCTCATCTGGGCTTTCTTCATTTGTTTCAGGGCAAAAGATCTGGATGGCCCCCCTTGTATCTGGACTAATTCTACGCGACCAAATCCACCAATACCCAGGGTGGCGATGATACGAAGATCTGAAAAATGCAGGTTGGCGAATTCTTCGTTCAATCTCTTTCTACTGGCACCTTCGTCCTTGTACTTCGTTCTGATCTCATCAAGGGTTGAGATCAGGTCTGATTGGGTCAGTGAAATATTTTGTGCAAGGGGATGCCAAAGGATGAATATACGATTAAACATTTTTTTTTATATTGGACCACCAACAGCAATACAATATGTGTAATAGTTACACAGATAGGAATAAAAATAGGAACATGAAAAATAATTTATAAAGGGTGTAACAAAACACCCTAGTAATACTTATGGGCGAGTTTCAGACCATCAAACTGAACAATTTTCACTACGGAGCCAACTTCAAAATAACGAAATAAAAATCAGCTGTTATTAATTTTTTCTCGGTGTTGGCTCCATATTGAATGTTGTTCAGTTTGATGGTCTGAACCACGCCCTTAAGTATTACTAGAGTTGTATTACTTTTGTTACACCCTGTACAATACAATACTCACCTTATGTACTTACTGTCAAATACGGTCAATATGTAAGTAAGACGATCAGTCGATCACAACAAACCTTGTCGATCTCATATCCGTACCCAACTTAGAATCCAGACCCACTCCACCGATTTCTACTCCTACTCTTTCACTATCCATGCTGCCCGGTTGTGGAACTCACTCCCCGTCGATATTCGTGATTGTCAAACATTTGCATCCTTCAAAAAGCAAGTGAATGAACACTATCACTCTCTAAAATAAGCCATAGTTTATGTATGTTTATTGTATTTCTATATATATAAGGTCTAACAAAATTAGGTGAATCTATTTTAAAGGGATGATCAGACCATCAAACTGATCAACTTTCTCTATGGGACCAATATTGAAATCGCGAAAAAAAATCAGCTGTTCCATACAAACCTACTCGACCTAAATGTATGGGACAGCAGATTTTTTTTTCGCGATTTCAATATTGGTCCCATAGAGAAAGTTGTTCAGTTTGATGGTCTGATCATCCCCTTAAAATAGTTTCAGCTGATTTTGTTAGACCTTATATATATATATATATATATATATATAATATATATATATATATATATATATATATATATATATATATATATATATATATATATATATAATTAACTTCCATTTAACAACAAGTATCTAGTTTTTATCATTTGTGCTGTACACATTTTGTCTGCCTCACACTTCAGAACTGTCTCTGTTGCGGGTTCGCTGGAAGAGATCTCTTTAGAGATAAGCTCGCCCTTTGTACATGTCTACTTTAATTGTTTTTTCTGTAATGTTATGTGTACAATAAAGTGTTAAATAAATAAATAAAAATAAATAAATCACACAAAGTGATTGAATTAATATTTTCATACATGTGATTTAACCCGTTAGTACAATCGTTAACGCTTCACGCAATATCTTAATGCATGTAGCATGCATGACTATTAGATTTGACGATCGACATATTTGTGGCTACAAATAAAGCGGGTCACCCACTAAGATCGCGATAAATTACGTGCAAGATGTTTATGGCGGTGTAAACCGCTTAGGACCGTTTTGTACACAGGCGCTCCAGCACATCTGTATAGTTTATTCCACGAAAAGAAGTTTCAAGGCAAATCTCTTATTCTTAGCTCGTAAAGAATAAAATGGCTTAATTTGTAGGACTTGTAACGTGAACAAACTTTAGATAACTGTGGCGAGAACACGATAAAACGAAGCATGCGACTTTCGCGCTGCGTTTTGATGGACCGAAACGGGACGATCACGTGTGCCGGCTTCCTAAGACTAATCATCATCATCATATCAGCCGACAGACGTCCACTACTGGACAAAAGCCTCCCCCAAAATGGGGGGATTTGCTATAATCGCCACGCTTGGCAGGCGGGTTGGCGATCGCAGTTGGATTGAATGTGTGTACTCAGAGCATGCTGCTGCCCATCCTCCGGTAGATCCCTTAGTCGCCTTTTACGACACCTAAGACTAATGATGGGAACAAAATAAAATGTCAATAAAATTTGCTGTAATTAGGATGTTTTAACTGAAACTAGATTTTTCAGTGAGGAATCCAAAATAATTAGCTGTTGTTTCAACTTTTACAAAATAAAAATAATATACATTTAAAAGAGACTCAATTCTTTAGAATTTGCTTAAGTTTAAAATAGCTCCAACTGCATTTAAAATTCAGTTTTTAGTGAAGGTGGTTAGCGGGATTTGCCCGTTTTGTCTATCCGGTGTACTCTAAATCAAACTACTGACCTACGACATCCTTAGCGCACGTCTGATGATCTGAATTATGAAACCGCACAAAAAGCTTGAATTCAATCATTGTTTATTTTATTTACACTTTATTGTACACATAACACTTTATTGTACACATAACATTACAGAAAAAACAACACGCCGAAAATGAGAAAATGAAAGAAATCGTACATTGTAGAAAACATTCGCCTTAGCAAAGCGGCACGTGACTTTTCCCGCGCAATCGGGGCTCAAAGCGCCGCCATGTTTGCATTTCGATCCGCAAGGAACCTGTGTTTAAGTTGACTTGGGAATTATATCGCAGCGATTAGTGTAATAACTGGTTGGCTCGTGAGGCTTTTTCTTGTTTCAGCTCATGCGCTTTCACTTCAACATCCCTCCGCATCGCATCGGCTACGATTCCGATTGTTCGAATCGAACGCATTGTTTTCCGCGCCATAAAATTTGCCCTGTTATTTTATGATTGCTTTTATTTTTTAGTCTTGTCGGTGCAATAAATCTTTTCGTTTTACTCTTGTACGTTGCCGTTGAGCACCGCTCATATTGGTATTAATTGAAAATTATAATAACCGCAAAACGTTTAATAACTCCTTTATAACTGAACGAGTCGCTTACACGATAAAAAGAAACTCGTTCGCTGCCGGCATCGATAATATTCGTGAACATAATGGATTCGAAAAACGAAATGGGCGAATTCAAATGACTGAAATGATAATGCATCGCAATATCATTAAGTTGGAAGATTGCACGGTGGGTTATTTATGCGCGGCCACGACTCGGCCGGTCGGTGTGCGCCCACCTTTATTTAAATCGCCACACTTATGCCGGGAATGAAATTTAGAAATGAGGATTGATTGCGGGCTGTTAAAACTTGGTGCGGTTTTAATGTAGAGCTTATGCAGTAATGTAGTAGTGTGTTTTGTATTGTCTCGTAGGGGAATAAATATTGATCGGAGCGCGTAGCCGCTTGTAATTGCGTGTGCGGCCGTACAGAGCTTTTATAAAACTCGTTGCAAACCGCACGGAATGTAAACCAGAATGCTCCGGGACATTAATGTGTATTTATTGAGAGCTCGAGTAATGTTTTTATCGGCAGTGTTTAAGCGTCGAACGTGGCGATGCGCCGGATACCTACGTAAGGATTAACGTCTTTTAGTTTATTTACATGTTAAACGCACCACTATTTTGCATTGACACTTTTATTATTGCATATTTTTCGGTATTTAATTTGCGAATAAAGTTAATTAACGAAGCTGTAATTAAATTACGATATTGGTTTGACATTTATCCATATATATAATTTACTTAACTCAGGATTTAGAGTATCTGTAGAGTACTTACATTAATATACAGGGTGAAATTGATATGATTAGCATCCTATTAAACTAAGAGTCTACCCATCAAACTGAACAACTTTTACTATGGGAACAAACCAATCGGAGCAAAAATCAAAACAGCTGTTGCATACATTTGAGTCGAGTACGCAGCCGCATCGGCAGCGGGAGCAGTTTAGAATGGAACAGCTGATTATTTTTTTGCTCCGATCGGTTTGCTCCCATAGTAAAAGTTGTTCAGTTTGATGGGTAGACTCTTAGTTTAAAAGGATGCCAATGATATCAATTTCACCCTGTAGAACCAGTACCTAAGTGGGATCACACACGATGACGCATTGACGGAGCGGCAGACGTCAGTCCGTCATTTGTGAAGCAAGGAGTTGTATGAAACCGCACGTAGAAGCACAAACGGTGACGGATTGACGCACCGTGTGTGCTTCTACGTGCGGTTTCGTACAACTCCTTGATCTTTGCTTCACAAATGACGGACTGACGACTGCCACTCCGTCATGCATCATCGTGTGTGATCCCAATAATAGAGTTTGTTCCTTTATTTTTTTTTATTATACGGCCTACCGTCTAGGAACAAAAATAAAAAAATACAAAGTGTAAAATTAAATCCCTGTAAACTATAGTACCTAATTTTTTTCATAACATTTTGAAGAGTTGGTATAAAATAATATCAAAATACATTTTTTGTTTTGTGTGATTATTATTGCTCTAGGGTTTGTGTTTTGAGATTTATTTTTAACAATTGTTGAGAAAAAATATTTTTTTGCTTATATTCGTATCAAGAATTTTGCTTCCCATTTTAATATGATGTAAGGTTGTATTAACCGTCAAGTCAGATGTAGCATGATGTCGGTTGTATGTGGTGAGGACCGTTTGCCTCGGGCCGGATATATTAAAAAGCTAACAACTTCAGTCGAATTATGTTGTTCTGCGCGGAAACGTTTGCGCAGCTTATTATACGAACATCTGAATTATTTGGCAAACGAAATGCCTCTTTTGTACGATGATATTAAGTTTTAAAAGTCTCTATTCTGTTTCAATGGGAGATAAATAAATATGTTTAATTTACAGCAAAATATTACATCTAAGTATACAAGGCATTGTACAAGGTATCTTGCCGTGTGGTGTCGTGAAAGGCGATTAATGGATCTACTGAAGGATGGGCAGCAGCATCCTCCGAGTACACACATAGATTCGATCCAACTGCGATCGCCAACCCGCCTGCCAAGCGTGGCGATTATGGCAAATCCCCCCATTTTGGGGGAGGCTTATGTCCAGCAGTGGACGTTTAATGGCTGTTATGATGATGATGATACAAGGTATTAAAATTAAATGCTTTGAGGTGCTTCGGTCTAACAAACTGAACAACTTTCACTATGTGACCAACTTTGAAATCACGATCAAACCATCTGTTCCATAAACAACTGCAATCCTACTAGTCATAAATGTATGAGACAGCTGTTTTTTTCGCGATTTCGATGTTGATCCCATAGAGAAAATTGTTCAATTTGATGGTCTGATCAAATTAAGAAGAACCCTGTATACATACTACCTTTTCGAGGAGAGTGTATTGGCTTTTGACCACCACGCGTGTCGAATGCGGATTTGGTTGACTTCACATACCCATCAGAATGTCTTCTTCAGCAAATGCGGTTTCCTCACGACCTTTTCCTTCACCGTTTGTGAGCGGTCGGTACATGGCATGTCCCCTCTGGCTAGCCGCCCTCATAATTTGAGTGTATGCATAATAGGGACCTTCTTAATATGCTGAAGATTTATTAAGGGGATGATCAGACCTTGAAACTGAACAACTTTCTCAATGAGACCAATGTCGAAATCACAAAAAAAATATCTTCTGCTCCATATAAAACTACGATACTATTCGTCCAAAATGTATGAACAACAACAGATTTTTTCGCAATTTTGATGTTGGTGCCATATGGAATCGAAAAAGATATAGTAGAGAGATAGAGTGGGTGGTGGGTATAGGATAGAGTTGGACAGTTTGACAGTCTGATAATACTCTTCAAAAACCATCAACATATCAAGTTGGAGCCTGTATACCTCTCCGCAACACACCACACCGATGCTCTCACATTATATAATACTAGAGTTAACCCGCACAAATTATGTACCAGATTTAAGTCATTATCTATCCAAAAAAAAGTTTCAACAAAATCGGTTCAGTAGTTTTGACGTGATGCTCGTTCAAACAAACAAACAAACAAACACAAACACACACCGACGGACAAAAAATCCAAAAGTTGGTGATATGGAATCAGGGACACCTAAAAACCATATCGTAACTTTTTTTCGTTAATATCTTCAATGTACAGACACACTTCTGTTACAGTTTTATAATAGTATATAGATAGATATAGATTATAGATGAAACGTAGTTACTGTAGTCAGTATAATATATCGACTATGAGCATATCGTCACTAATAAAGTAAGTAACTTCGTTTGATTCACTGATTAATAATTAAAGCTGAGGAATTCAGCCGCAAGTGAACTTGAAAGTTTCCTCGCGAATGTTGCTTAATATTCATCAAGGTGTAAGCCGTAGCCGTGATGTACTTGACTTTGTATTCCGACTTTGACTTTGTGAAATTTTGGTACGTCTTCATATTAGCACGTATATTAGTTCAGTACGTCTTAGTAGGTAATTTGGTTAGATATTCTGATTTAATGTGTTACTATAGACATTGTGTTAGTCTAAAGTTATAGGAATTTGACCAATTTGACCCGTCCATTGCCAGTTTAGATGTCGTCTACTTTGGTTCAACTGCTGAATCTCTTCATTTCTGATTCGATCTTGCAGGGAAACTCGCCATTGTCCTATGGGTGATTTTCAGCCTTTTTATGAGGCCTTAAGAGAGCGATCACATTTCGTTCCATATGTCATCACTGGCAATAGACACAGGCCAAAGACTTCCGTCTTAAGACACTGCGGTATTTGGAAGATTTTCCCCCTTCTAAAGACTATGCCTTTGCGTTTCGTTAATTTCTTCAACCTATTTAGTTGTCAATTGTTTTCCGCATATAAACCTGACCCAAGAAACAGAGTCCACTCTCAATTGTTTCAATTAAATCAAGTGGTCGCATCGTCCGTTCACTCCATTACTCGTTGAGTTACGATTGAGACTATTTAGAGATGACAGCACGACAACCATTGTTCCTAATTGATCCCGAATAAATCTCTGCACCAAAATAGGTCAAGTCATTTCGAGATTCGTTTATGAAAATGTTCACGTCAATTTTAGTTCGACATTTAAATGACAAGTGATTTACTGCGAATGGTTAAGTTATGGCTTCCGACACAAATAACATCTGTTTCTGGAATGTTTAGCCATCATAGTGAAGAGTTACAGCAAAGAAAATGCATAAGGATGAGTTGTTTCATAACAATGTTGCCTCTATTACTTTGTTAGTCGTTTGATCTTAGTGCTTCTTAAGAAAAAAGTTAGGTGAACCGCGTTTAAAAAGCAACACAATGTTTCTGTCAGGGAGTTTCTTTAGCCTATTTTATGAAAGAGATTCTGTTTTCCTAACTATGATTGGCCAAGAATTCGCAAGTTTAGGTTGAGGTAGCAATAATAATGAAAAAAGATAAAATAGCATTTATACAGACTGAAATAGAAATCATTGGATAGCTTTTAAACTATATACTCTACCTATAAATCTGAACAACTTTTACTATGGGAACAAACATGCCTTCGCAAAAAAAGAAGGGTAGTCTAAGTTTAAGCAGATGCCAATGATTTCAATTTCAACCTTTATGGGAATAGGCAAGTTTATTTAGCCTTATATTTCCTTACCTACGCGATAGGCCAAGAAAATAATAGTCTAAGTTCGGATAGCTTTTTTTGTATAATACAGATCCAAAAAATAAAAGACTATTCTTATTTTTGTACGCCATCGCCAGTTTAGAAAAGCGGTAAGTACAGTAAAGTACCCAATAGTTTAACGTAATGATTCTGTGTTGGCAGATAATAGAGGAAGCGATTATTTTACTGTTCAGAAGTGTCTCCAGCAAGTTGTTTTAAATCCATTACCGAGTTCATGTCACACGGCAATTTTCCAGTAGCTGCTTTCCTCGCCCACACACAGTCGTGTCCACAACCGAAAAGAGCTAATAACTATTATCTAAAATAGTTGAGCTGGCTGTGTCAGTGAAAATTATGATTAATATCCGTTTAGGTAACGGTATTTCGGAACGGTCAGTGGGAATCACGAATCATAAATTCAGTTCGTTTGAATCACGAAAGGGCGTATCTCATTTTTTGCTGTATTTCTGGAGAGATGCTTTAAGCAGGCATTTGACGGATTTTCGTGAAGAATTGACCCCCGTTCTCCTAAAAATCGTAGTAACGTCACTTTTTTCTTTTCTTTTTCAAAAGTATCACGGTAGATAGGTACTTTAGTTCCCAGCCAGACTATAGTTTGCAATAGGTATCTAACTTGTCGCTATTTTCTACTTATCGATACTTTGACAAATATTGCTACTGCAAGTGTGGTGATGGTCTATGCTATTGCACTATATGGTGATGGTAGATATGATGGATATGTCTTGATTGCATTAAATAATAGAAAAATGTGTGAGATATAAAGTATTTGGAGTAAATACTTACCTAACGAAAACAACGTAAAGAGGTTTTCAGAACTAACTAACTTTTCATATTCTATAACTAATTATTTCCTATTGCTTGTTTGCTTGATTCAGGGTGTACCTAAAAGTGATCCGTAGCAGCGAAGCATCGATGAAAGCCTGCTTGTTCCCCCATGTGAGACTAAATGATTTTAATAAAATGTCTTGCTAAAATGTAACACTAGGTTGATGAAGTCTAAGTAGGTATTTAACTCATTACCGCAAAATTTGGACTTACGCCTTTTCTGAATTCGAGCGACCGAGTTGGTAAAAATCTCGCACGCTTGCGCATTGTCTTCATCTATCAATTCTTTATTCTACATAGGAAGACTGATGAAATAACTGGTATTGTAAAGTCGTAAGCATGAAATTTGCTTGTTTTATAGGATTTTGGTAGGTGACATGAACTTTATTGAAATGTTTAAAGGGCATCAATTAGTTGATCTGTATCGGTGAGGTTTTCTTGATGCGTTGATGAGCGGTTGTTTGACTGCTGTTCGCGTTTCTACTTTCTATCGAGTTTCTTTGTTCTATGGAAGCTGCGTGTTTTGCTATAATAAAGAGATTCTTTGATGAGTACTTTAAATGCCAAGTAGAGTTAATATTTCGTAACACTTTTGAGGTGCTTTCACTCAGTTGCAGAAACGCTCATTAGAGTTAATCCTCTATTGAATCACTTGCTAGCTTTTAATACGTCAACAAGACAAAAAGTGACAAGAGATTTAATGGAGGATTAACTTTAATGAGCGTTTCTGCAACTGACAGTTTGTGTAATATTGTAGTCTTTACTTTTCGTTAATATAATACGGTCCTACTTAATAATATGTTGACAGTTTTTTTCAAGGTATGGTAAGACCATCAAACTTTCTCTATTGAATCAATACTAAAATTATCAGCTGTGCCATACTAAGGTGCAGTCTTACATGATACAAATATAGTTTTTTTTCGTGATTTCTATAATATAGTCCCACAGAGAAAGCTGTTCAGTTAGATGGTCTGATCATCCTCTTCGAAACCCGTCAGCATATAAAGAAGGACTCTGTATATACCTCTAAGTTTTATTGATGTAAAAATGCATACAATTATATATTTTTTTTAATCTTTATTGAAGAGCTTGGCCTGAAGCTATGTCGCTCTGTGGGATTTTCTATTGGGTAAATTCACAGACATTATAATAACAATAAAAAACTAGTAACTACACAGTGAAGAAATAGAAAAATAAATAACTACAAATTTAAGGTTTTTTTGTAGATGGAGTACAGTCCCTTGGCAGCAACCGACGTAGGTGCAGCCAAGGCACAATTACAACGCCCGATATTAAGAGACGGCAAGCCGTCAAACACCTGTCTCCTGAAGGCCTCGCCCCGCACACACTCCATCAGGACATGGTAGACGTCCTCAACAACCCCACAGTCTTCACAATATACAATTATATTAAGTATTAGTATATACTATCTCAACTCCTATCCTTATCCTACAAGAAAGGCGTCGTGTGGAGTAAAATAACATAAATACATATATAATAAGGATTATAGGGACAAGTGTACTAGGCATAAGCCTTTTTTGCACAAGATATCTCAGAAATTTCTTTTGTACTTGCTCCAGCAAAAGAATAAACTTTTTCTCATGTAGATGTATAACTATAATACCTATATTTCAGTTCATAGTATATTCACATTAAGCCACAAATCTGCCAGTTGTATCACATTGATTGAACATGTCACTGCATTGTTCGATGTTCAGGCTAGTGACACGGTGACTGTGAGACGTAGTGACTAGTGATACCTGACGTTTTGTCACTGTTTCCGTCGCCCGCAACCAGCATGCAATCTTGTGAGCTAAATCGAAGATTTGAGATAACTATTGTAAAGTGGTCTCATTTGAATAAAAGATGCGTAGTGGTTCCGCGACCTCATATGATAATGTTTGATTGTAAATGATTGATACGCGATAAAATCTTTGTTTACATTACAAATTTAAATGTTATCTCAAGTGGTTTTACGTCGATAAACAGTGGATTTACCTACATTTGACATAAGACCTTTGCTTTTATGGATTGTTTTATTTTTTAGATTTTAGTAAACTGATAATGTAAAGTGATGAACATAAATGTTAATATTAAAAGAGAAATCGTTTATGAAGGTTTTAAGATAATAAATACGAATTAGCTTCGTTGATCCGAACGTTCTTTTACTACTTTGTACTGGATTTTACATGCGTCTGATGTATGGCTACGAAACACGAGGGATTAGAAGCTATTTACATTTTTTATGCTGTTGCTTGCGTTATCCTTGCTGCGTGCGAATCGTAATAAATAAATACAAAAAGAAAGTCTGGCTCCAGCTCAGAATTATTTCTTAGGTTTTTATGTAACGAGTAGGAGTATCATTATCAATTTATCAATCAATGCATTATACTTTGACTATAGAGGATGTGCGATGCATTACTTTAAGGGGTAAATTTTTCTTTGCGAATTTCCTACAGGTTTCTTAGGGAAAGTTGTTCAGTATCATGAGTACAATTAGCACTTAAAGTAATGCAACTATTTACCATAACACAATAAAAATAACTCTTAAATTTATATTGAACAAGAATGTCGTGGCTAGGGAAGTGGTCGAAGAGCTTCATCTGACGAGAATATGCGGAGCTGACTGCCAAACACTAGGTAGATAATGAAGAAGAACCCAAAGAAGAAATAAAAAGAATTGAAAATACAAGACAAATTGTAGGATTAATTGCAAATAAGCAACTAATTCTACTACTACCTACAGAACTTTAAATTCAGTAAAGGCGAATAATGCGACGGAAAAAGTGCATCTTTTGATATAAACCTACTTATCACGCAAAGTTAAATCTTTTCACATAGGCGGTCTAACCTCCAACTTCATCGCCTCAGCATCGTCTGGGAACAGCCTCGCCAGGCGGCCTGGAGCATCTCTGACAACCCTACATTTAATAATAGTCCTCCCGAGAAGATTATCTGTGGCAACGCGTCCGCCCTGAGCGGACCTGGTAGCCATGTCCGCCGTCATTATGCAATTGAAACTTAGTGAATTATTACGCACGATAATAATCTCCATAAATAAATAAATAGAGCTCGCTCGCTGGGCGGTGAGATTGTTTGAGCGTTCACTCTAGAATCTCTTCCTTGGTCTGTGTACTGCTGTGGAATTATGATGTGTACAAGGTTAGGAATCTTGTAATTGCTCGTGTGTACCCGATAGTATTAGTACTGCGAAGGCTTACAGATGTTGTCGAGTGAAGCGTTTGCTAAGAGAAAATAAAATGAATTGATCGTATAATTTGCTTTTCTTCGTTTTTCTGACGGAGAGAACAGATTTATCAATAGTTTCATTATGTTTATTTGAATACAAAAACTATGTAATTTTCTTAATTTCTTGTAATTTTATTTCAAACGAGCGTTAACCCGCGACTTCGTCCGCACAAATTATAAACCTGATTTTAAGTCAGATCATAAGCTATCGAACAAAAAAAGTTTCATCAAAATCGGTTCAGTAGTGTTTGCGTGATACTCGTTCAAACAAACAAACAAACAGACAGACAAAAAATCCAAACCAAAAATTGCTGAAATGGAATCAGGGACACCTAAAAACCATATCGTAACCTTTTTTTTGTTAATATCTTCAATGTACAGACAAACTTCCTGTTACAGTTTTATAATAGTATAGAGGTATAATTTTCCATCAACAATAGAAACAATACTATAAACTAATTATTCCAGTTTTTTACACTTGCACAACTTCAGTTTATTTATTATGCTGTCTGTTCTTCACTGTATTTTTGTATAAATAAAATTTAGTATATTGCATAATTATATTGAAGTCTTATAAAGTTATTTATAAGGCTGTACATAAAACTCATTAGCGTACTTAATGGAAATAAAAATCAAATTTTCGGGAAAGTCCCTCGTTTTGTGGCACCCGGTATATAAGGTCTCAGAAAATTAGGTGAAACTATTTTAAGGCGGTGATCAGACCATCAAACTGAACAACTTCCTCTATGGGACCAATATCGAAATCGCGAAAAAAAATCAGCTGTTCCATTCAAACCTACTCGACCTAAATGTATGGGACAGCAGATATTTTTTTCTCGATTTCAATATTGGTCCCATAAAGAAAGTTGTTCAGTTTGATGGTCTGATCATCCCCTTAAAATAGTTTCACCTAATTTTGTTAGACCTTATATAAGTGCTCCTATTTTTTAACTTGACTTTTTCTGTTCTGTTCCGTGCACTTCCAATAAATCCTGATCTCAAAATATTCCCAATTCCCCCATCGATAAACATCTGAATATTCCTAAAGGGAGCCCAATCAGTTATTCTATAAAGTTAGGTTTGGAAGGCAATGGATACTGTCCTCTGTATCGAGCACTAATTGAATTTATGCTGAATTGAATCTCTACCATGAAATGGTTTAATGGTAATTGATCGAGGAACGGTGCTACGTTATTGTTACGGCAATAATAGAGTTGATATCAGACAAATTAGAACTACAAAATAGAAACTAAGACAAATACCTACAATTCACTGATCAAACTGAGTAATCTAAACAATTATAAAACTGTAACAGGAAGTTTGTCTGTACATTAAAGATTTTAACAAAAAAAAAATTACTATATTGTTTTTAGGTATCCCTGATTCCAAATCACCAATGTCTGTCTGTTTGTTTGTTTGTTTGTTTGAACGAGCATCACGCAAAAACTATTGAACCGATTTTGATGAAACTTTTTTTGTTTGATAGCTTATTATCTGACTTAAAATTTGGTATATAATTTGTGCGGAAAAAGTCGCGGGTTAACGCTCGTTATTTATACAAGGTGTTACAAAAATACAAATAAACATTTTATTCCCTTAATAAACATTTACATTACGAAGATATAAAGCTTTTAAATTTTGTATGAAAAATTTCAAAGCTTTATATCTTCGTAATTATTTTAACGGGGTGGTTAAGACCATAAAACTGAACAACTTTAACTATGGAACCAATATCGAAATCGAAAAAAAGAATCGGATGTTCCATCATCATCATCATCATAGACGTCCACTGCTGGACATAGGCCTCCCCCTAAATGGGGAGATTTGTCATAATCGCCATGATGCGATGCGTTTGCGATGTTCCATACTTCAACCACTAAATTCGAACTCGGACCCCCATTATTGGGTGTCCATACCTCTCCGCAACGCGCCACCGACGCTATTTTAAATAAGCTCTAATTATTTTAGCTATTAGGTACCGTATTGGAAAGTCAGAGGTTTCTTCATAAACCCAAAACAATGTAGAATTTTGTAATTAATAAAAGTACCGTTCGTTATCTAAAACGAAAAGGGTAATAAAAACGCAGCTTGCGTTAATTAATATTTTAGTGTACAAAATCGACTCACGATGCAAACAAATAAGATTCAATACGATGATCGTGTGTTAAAAAAATTTAAACTTAATTACTATTAAGCAAACATTCAATTTACAACGAGTTAATTGCGTTGGCCCTCATGATGCTTTGTATATATAAAAAGTAAGCAAAAAAACTATAATGTTATTTCTTAATTATAGACTTATTCTTAGCTACTCGAGCTTCGTGCAGTCGAAAACTTGATGGACAGAACATTGCTTAAAATAATACAAACAAAAATAATCCTAACTACAATACATTAAAGCTGTTATTAAATTTACCAAGTAGTGAGAATATCTAAATATTAGAAGACTTGGCAAAAGGTAATCTTAAATAATTATATGTTGCCGATTGAGGTTATCAGCCCCACAATTTTATGTATGTAATACTTTGTTTATCTGTAAATCTGCACTGATTTTGTCTACCAAAGATCTTCATTAGACGTAATAAACTAGTTTTTTGTTACTATTCAAAGTAGAGCTCTTCGATGGAGCTAAAATTAATCGTATTTACTTAAGAACGTTAGTAGTGGGAACATGTGGGCCAGAACTCAGTTTATGTAAGATCCTTTTTAATATGCTGGCGGTTTTTAAGAGGATGATCACTGATCAGACCATCAAGCTTTCTCTGTGGGACCAAAAAAAAATCTTCTGTTCTAGACAACTGAACTGAACTGTGGGACTAACCTCATACAGAAAGTTGTTCAGTTGGATGCTCTGATCATCCCCTTAAAAAACTGTCAGTCAAATGAGTTGGACCCTGTATAGAGCATATGTGATTACGATATGAGAAAAGGTGTATAATTATAAATCACTCAATAAAGTACTCAATAAAGTACGTATTTAATTTGTTTTCAAACTATACTGTTACAGTACAACTTCACGTTTTCTTATAACAACGTCAGATGAAATTTCTAGACACGAGGTTTCCACTCTCAGCTCTCTGTGGCTTAAATCTAAGCCTCATTGTTAGCAATGGCCATGTTAAACGACAAATGTTACGGCCACACTACCCCTCAGACAGAATTAAGCCTCGCTGTCTAATTCGAAAAAGCCAGACGTATAAATTTTACTCTAATCCCACAATTGTATGTGAGGGAAATTGGATGCAGTTTTGTACACACTCTTCTGCCCTTTTAGGTTGTAAATGGACGCGGTTTATTGCATAATAAGTGTTGGGCGATAGAGGTTTTGAATCTATGGGCTTTGTTTTCCCGCGTTGTTTGGACATGGGCTTTACAGGGCAAAGACAGTTCAATAAAGATGTTGAAACTTTGTTTTTTTTTACTCTTAGACATGTAGTCCTTTTACAGAAAACGGCAATCTTATGTTCTGATAACTCCTAAGAAAGTTTAGGAGTTATAACACGATCCTCTTAAATGCACTGTTATTAAGGTTCAGTTTTGTATCAATAGATTTTCATGATAGAAATGGTCATACCTATAATAAAAAAAAAAATGTTTTTCTCTCCACAAGTACATCTTTTGTTAGATACTAAAAAAGAACTTATAATTAAGTACATCGGTTTCTGGATTGGGTTGGTATGCCGGTATTCCAGTAACCAGGTCTTCACTCCTCGGACTTCTATTCAGTTTCGGTAAGTTACTTTCTTTTTTTTTTGTATCAGATAGTTTATGATTATCATACAGGTTGGTTTTGGTAAGTAAAAACATTTCTTAACTATTCTTATTACTTAAATACAACACAAAATTTTTCAAAGTTTGTATTTCTGTATGTATGTAGACCTAGGTGGCTATCTTTTCTACCCCAAAAACACGGAATAAGCAACCTTATAAGCTAATTAATTACGTACGGCACCTAAGGCACCATAAAGAACAAAATGGGGTTCGTTATCATAACACCAAGGCTAGCATGCCACCCACGATAAAGCGACAAAACAACAACAAAAACGTCATGAGCACTTTTTTTGGCATGTATACGTAAAATAAAGGAAAAGGAAAGGAAAAGGTTGATGTCGTATCGTATCAAGAACTCGAGAGACTAGCGGAAAGGAGACAGGATTGGCGAAAACTCCACCGACAAGAGCGTAGCTCTTAAATAAGATGATGATGATGACGTAATAAAGATGGAGGCACAACGTGGGCACAACATGATTTTTATCGTTTTCTCGGGGGTAGCATGCATTAACCCAAACATCGCTGAAGTCAGATCAATAAGCTATCTTGCACAACGTTGATACTGGCATTGTTTTGACCTACGTCCTTAGTAGTCTCAGTGTCACGTAGTCAGTAGAGCAAAGAGTTGATGAAAAGATAAGTTATGTAGCGTAACGTATTCTGTGGACGAAGGATCAGCTTAGAGGTCGATTGCAGACATCGATATAAATCTATAAATTGACGACCGTATTAAGTAGGGTATACAATTAAATGGGACACTTACTTAAAGGAGTGCTTCAAACCATCAAACTGAACAACTTTTACTATGGGATATGGGACCAACACCGAAATCGCGAAAGAAAATTCCGCTGTTCCATACAAAACTGCAAACATAAATCGACTGAAATGTATGGCACAGCTGATTTTTTTATCGAGATTTGATATTGGTCCCATAGAGAAAGTTGCAATTGTTCAGTTTGATTGTCTGAAGCACCCCTTTAAGTAAGTGTCCCATTAAATTTTACACCCTTTATATCGGGATGGTCAGCAACTGCTACTGTAACCTTTTTAATACGGCAAAGTTGTAACAAGGTTCACTTTTAGCTTGGGTTATAGGATGAAAGGTTATAGATGAATAGGGGTAAAGAGTTGATTATATTATACGGCTTCAAAGTAAGTTAAAAATGCCATTAAGGTACGGTTAAAAAGGTAAGTTTAGGATGGCTAAGCGTTTTATTATGTCTACATACTGATGCGGCCCACCAACTGCCGACAGAGCCAGAAGTTTTTTTTGGAAATATCTATGTCGGCGGTTGTCGGCGACATATCGGCGGGTTCGGTGTGCAGAAACCACAGATCACAAAAACTAAAGGGAGATGTGAAAAGGGGACGGGGCCAGTGTCGCAGCAATATGCGCAAAAATGGAACACTTGCTCGCGACGGTAATGATTCAATATATTATGAAGCTGAAAGCCAGTCTAGGTATTATGTGTAAATAGTTTACAATGCTTGCGTAGTTCTAAAGATTATTCGAACGTTGAGTTCTGATATCGCAATGGATACTGACCACGCGTGGTACTGGTGGTGATGCGACACTAGGTTTCGTACTCAGCGCGTTGGTTGGCATCTCTCTAGATCTCTATGGCAGAAACCCACCATTAGGGGTAAGTCCAACCTTTTGAGTATTTCGGAAGCTATACCTACTAAATGTTGCAAGTAGCAATTTGTGTGTTATTAACAACATTATTCCTTTCCAAAATATTAATAAAGTAATAATTATTTATTGACCAAAAACCAATGTTTAGAAGGGACTTAAGGCTAATTGGTTCATTATTGGAGACCTCTGGTCTCCGTCGTACTTGTACAGCAGTCTCATGATATATTAAAGTTAATACTTGTGACTTGTATCCTTTATAAGCAGTAGGTAGTTAAAAGTTAATACTATGCGCTCTTACAGATGAGGAGACGAGCGACACTTTGCGGTCGCAGAGGGTCGCGCGACAGTCGCGCGACACACGGTGACTGTAAAGTCTATGAGCGCGACCCTCTGCGACACACGGCGACCGCAAAGTGTCGCTCGTCTCTAAGAGTCCTAAGTAAGTAGTAAAGATTAACAGGTAGATGAACATGCCCCGTTGACGGATTTGCCTTCTAACCTTGTAGTTTTTTACGTATATTAATCTTAATTCTTCTTCTTATCGTGTGCGGGCAGAGCCCTGGTGTCAGAGTTTTTTCAGACCGCCTTACGGCCTCTGACGTGGTTTTATGTAACGGCTACGACCACCAGAGATAGGAGCCGGGACCAACGGCTTAACGTGTCATCCGAAGCACGGAATCATTGTTCTTTTCAGACAATCAGGTGATTCAGCCTGCAATGTCCTAACCAACTGGGGAAAAACGCACAAAGTGACATTTCACTAGGTGTCCCCCGTGGGAATCGAACCCACGACCTCCGTGTCGAGAGCCAATGCTCTTAACCATTAGACCACAGGGGCAGTTTTGAGGATTAATCTTAATAATCACATTACTATAATAGCATTAATAATAGTAACCAACATACACAATTTCACTGAATAGCGTAACTGCGTCCGCAATATCAATTTATAGCGAATGCTTCGCAATTTGATACACTTTTACACCGGCGTCCCAGTTGACAGTAAATGTGATTCTTTACATTCACTTTTATGTTTTTAACCTATTTAATAATATCTGTTATAGGTATATTCTATTTTAGTACATGTTTACGATGCGATGTGTCATATAAAAACTTTACAATTGATAAAAAAAGAAAGAATGCTTTGAGAATGACCGAATTTCGTAACAATTGTTTTAATTATTTTCGTTTTCGTATTCTACAATGGTTTTAAGATAAATTACTCTGAATTTAAGGTAAAAACATCCAGAGGGACCAAAAGGCTTAAAGAATATGTCCAAAATTTATAAGTAGATCGTTATAAATATATGATTCTGTAATCATAGCTTATAGAATCACACCAAGCCAAGGCAAAGGCCAAAAAGAATTGCAGAGAGAATAGGGTCTAACATACTCTACACTGGCCTAAGCGTAGATTGGTGGAGGAATAATTAAGGAGGAACACCTTCCGACGCGGTGGTAGAGTCAAAAAATGACGTTAAAAAGCTATCTATGTAATATTATTTTTATTAAAAAATTTTGATTGATTTGATTTGATTACTTAGTTGTCAACTGTCGTCAGAGTATACAGGGTGTAAGGAAAAGTATCGTTAACCTTTAAACCACATACTTTACCCAACAAACTGAACAACTTTTCGGAGCAAACCTGTCAGAACGAAAAAAAAATCAGCTGCTCCAATATGTTTGAGTCGAGTAGGTATTGGAGTTTAATATGGACCTGCTGTATTTTTCGTTCTGACAGGTTTGCACACATAGTAAAAGTTATTTAGTATGATGGGTAGAGTATATGGTTTAAAGGTTAATGATACTTTTCCTTACACCATGTATAATACTTAAGGTGGTTTCAGTCCATACAAAAGTTTGACGCACAATACGCGTAGACGGAATTAATAAAAGTAATATTTTATATATAGAAAAATAGTTTAGAAAATCTAGTTGTCGCGTCACAAATAACATTTGCAATTTATAATATAATTACGAAGATACAAACCTATAAAATTTTGTATGAAAAATTTCAAAGCTTTATATCTTCGTAATTATTTTATAAATTGCAAATGTTATTTGTGACGCGGCATCTAGATTTTCTAAACTATTTTTCCATGTATAAAAAGTTACTTATATTAATACCATCTACGCGTATTGTGCGTCAAAGTTTTGTATTAAATTGACCCCTCTGCAACCACCTTAATGTAATTGAAATCGCTGTTAGAGATAAGACTGCCATTTATTAGTACCCTTTTAGTTTAATTTTGCAATAAGTTTGCTTTCTGTTCATGATAAGTATACTGGGTCCTTCTTAATATGCCGACACTTTTTAAAAGGGATGACTAGACCATTAAATTGAATAAATTTCTCAATGGGACCAACATCGAAATCGCGAAAAACAAAAACAACTGTCCCAAACACTTAGCTCGAGTAGGTTTGCAGTTTTGTATAGGAGTACAGATTATTTATTTGCGATTTCCTTGTTGGTCCCATAGAGAAAGTTGTTCAGTTTGATGGTCTGAAGCACCCCTTTAAGTCTTATCTTGTTGTGGGGGCTGGCAAGCCAGCAACACTTCAACCCAGTGGGATCTTTTATGTCAGCCCCAATACTTTTTGCTTTCTTCACCCTTCAAATACATAGTAAATGAAGGAGGCAATACCATTGAGGGGAAGAATCCTAAGATCTCCCGACTTCGGGTATCCATCTCCGGGGAGGCACATGCCTTTTGCCGCCAAGACATAGCAGTCGCGAATGATATGTTCCATGGTCTCCTCATCCTCTCCACACACTCGGCAGCTGGGATCTAGGGAAGCACCCCTTTAAGTAACTGTCCCATTTTATGTTACACCCTTTATAGCGTTTGAAAAACTTGTCAACAAGTAAAATTATTGAAGTAATGAGAAATGGCGCTGTAATAACATTAAGGTACGTATTGTAAAGACTAGCGGCGTGTTTATCCCGTAACTTGAAGCCATTTGTCGGCGTGAAATCCGTCTGAGTGACAAACAATACGCTGTGTGTGGACGTAATGCGTGCCCTGGCCGACGACACTGACTCCTGTGTTGTGTCCTAAGGGCTCGTGTAGACGCGCCACATGATATCCTGAATGTACACCAGTGCTTACAAACAATACTCTACAGTGGCACTAATGCGGGCCCGAGCGAAACTGTCCAAAGGTATAATGTCCTGTTCAGACCTACCACAAGTAGTTTTTAAATAAATGCATTCGAGTAAATATACAGGGTGTAGAATGGGACAGTTATTTAAAGGGATGCTTCAGACAATCAAAACTGAACAACTTATACTATGGGACCAACACTGAAATCGCAAAAAAAATCCGCTGTCCCATACAAAATTGCAAACATAACTCGACTGAAATGTATGGGACAGCAGATTTTTTTCGCGATTTCTATATTCGTCCCATAGAGAAAGTTGTTCAGTTTGATGGTCTGAAGCATCCCTTTAAGTAACTGTTTCACTTAATTTTAGATCCTGTATAATTATGTTCCAAGTACTCACCAGTCTAGTCTTAAAATGGTACGGTACATTCCATCTATGTTATTAATATTAATATCATATCTGACCTACAGTTGATATTTTAAGGTATATTTATGAACTCTAACTTGATTATTAGCTTACTTGGTTCATATTATAGTAAAGGAATAAATACGATTGAGTTTTTTCGAAAGTCACGTTATCGCAAAGAAGACTGTAAACGAAAACATTTCTGGATCTCAAGACTGACCATACAAAAGACATCAACGCGCACTTTCATAAACATTTGCGGTATTTCGAAGAAGTTAAGATTTAAGATAAAATCGTATCGTCTAAACAAATCCTTAGACACTAAGTACATCCCTTTAAAGGTCCCCGGCGGAATATAATGGATCGTAATTGTGTCCGCTTATGAGGACATACTTGTACTTGGTTCGATTCCGTGCGAATCCGATTGAGTCAGCGATACCTGAGTAATGCTGTAATTGACGTTTACTAAGTTTTTGTGAGAGCGTTTTGTTTTTGCTTATTGTGGTAACGTAGATTTATATGTCAATAGGCTTTATGAAATGAGGCATGAGAATGGAAGCTGTTCTTGGATCACGTTTTTGTGTGACGTTGGGAAAATGTGGTGAGTGCTTTGAATAAATTTTGTAAGACTAGAATAAGTATAAGCGCTTTGTTTTTGTTTTTGTTTATGTTTGTAACTTTTATCATAGAGCTTAGGTACCATAAAATCTTATATTTGTTACACAGGTAGGCATCTAATTATGAACATCTGAAATACTTTGTTAGTATCAAACGTATAAGAATGTTAAGGTGGTTTCAGTCATGTGGTTTCAATTAATAAAAGTAATATTTTATGTATGGAAAAATTGTGTAGAAAATCTAGATGCCGCGTCACAAATAACATTTGCAATTTATAATATAATTACGAAGATATAAAGCTTTTAAAATTGTGTATGAAAAATTGCAAAGCTTTATATCTTCGTAATTATATTATAAACTGCAAATGTTACTTGTGACGCGGCATCTAGATTTTCTAAACTATTATTCCATCTATAAAACATTACTTTTATTAATTCCGTCTACGCGTATTGAGCGTCAAAGTTTTGTATAAAATTGACCACTTGAACTACGGTTAAGGTGGTTGCAGAGGGCTGCAACCACCTTAACCGTAGTTTATTCTTAAGTGTCATTTTACCTACTGATGTTTAAAATAAAAAAGTTTTTACTCCAATTTATTATTGAAAAAATCAAAATCGGGAGGGATTCAACGACCAAAATGTTTAAACTCAGCATATGTTTGGTCGCTATTTCAAAGTTTGTCCCATAGTAAAAATTGTTCAGTTTGATGATCTGAAGCTTGTAACGCATTATAATTTACACGCTGTATACAATAAAACAATTACTTACCTTCAAATAATTATGTAGGGTCTATAGGTTGAAACTGTGTATTCTAAACAAATTGAATCAAGCGTGCAAAATTTTGATAAAAATCAAAGACGAAACCAAAATGTGAGTCAACTCCTAAATTCTAATAAATGTCTTTCAAAGTCGACTTTAAAATAAATAACAACAAAAAGTAAAAGATACAGTTTCACTTGACATGCGAGGATTGCGTGCCACGGCTCGATTTACATGCTTTTTGAGCCTTCTAATATCGAGCTACTGTCTTGTTAGACGTTTCTTTTTATAATAACAAGACTCGTTTGGTCGTGAAAGAATTCCTCTGTTTACAAGCAATTTCCTGAGGATGAGTTGGTAATGATATATTTTTTCTCGGTCTACAGACAGGATATGAGATTAATGCGAAGGTTGTTTCGATGACTTGAGTTGTTATGCGGATAACGCGGACCGCAAACAACTAAATAGTACCGTAGATATTACCGATTGGAAATTTTAAACAGTTAGCAAATTTTATTCCGTGATTAGTGATTGATGTCCAGGAGTGCAATGCTCTAAAGTAACTTCTTCTTGCATCCTTTAGACCGTCGGAGAGCTCGCCGACGTTTCAACCGATGCTTGCGCTTATAAATTCCGCTAACAGTAGAAGACGCTTGTTTGTATTGCTGAACCTTAAAAACGCTGTAGAGTCCATAAAAAAAACAATCTCTCGTCTATATTGTGTGTGTGTTTTTCAGTTACACATTTGTCATAATATACATTGATACAGGAAAAAGTAAAAGAAAACTATAATACAGCGTGTTACAGAAAAGTGTGGTCTTATTTAAACGGGTGCTTTAAATCATCAAATTGAACTACTTTAGCTAATATGGAGCCAGAATCTAAATCGCAAAAAGAACAATCAGAAGCAGCTATTTCAGATTTGTATGGAACAGCAGATTTTTTTTGCGACCACCCATTTCTGTAACTCACTTTTTTATTATTAGGTATACCGATTTGACCTGGTTTTTAAAAGCTCAGAAGACATTCAAAACATAATTATAGCACTGAGTAGTCGATTCAGTTAATAAATATTTGAATCTCACATTTTTACCAATTCCATTTAGTACTTAGGCTAAAAGCAAGCAACGAAGATAAACTAAACAACAAAAACATCAAGAGGTAAAAGGCTAGCGTCAAAATTAAAAATGATTAATACACTTTTTGTTTTTAAAAAGTCCATTCACACCGCTCCGAGTGCATTGAAGCGTTAATTAAATTAAATCAGAATTATTGTCGAATCGAGAGACGGCACGCAGCGATTTGTCACAGACGTGCATTTGGTACGGCCTTCACGATCGAATGCGTACACACTTCCTGATCAATGATCTGACTGAGCATCTGATCAGGATTGTTCTGATTTAGAACTCCGAGGATATTCACCTCGGGTTGGATCAGTCGTTGATATGTGGTCCTCCTTAATATGCTGGTAGTTTTTAAAGGGATGATCAGACCATTTAACTGAACAACTTTCTATTTAGAAAAAACGTCGAAAACGCGAAGAAAAAATCCTACTCGACCGGAATGTATGGGACAGCTGATAATTTTTTTCCAATTTTGACGTTGGTCCATAGAGAAAGTTGTTCAGTTTGATGGTCAGATCATCCCCTTAAAAACAGTCAGCTTGAACCCTGTTTAAATGAGTGACTGTGTCAGTAGTTTGTGGTAACTTCAATTGAAGAAATTTAAATATTTTTGAATATCTTTGAATACTGATATTCTAAATGATGGATTCCTTGTCGATCGACTGCTAATCTTTATAAAGAAGCTAGCTATATAAACTTTATAGGTCAGATGCATAACCGGCAGGAGGAATAAAGGAAGGATATTCAAAATATGCAAGACCAAAATCTTGTACCATTAAAAAGGTAGTTGTATTGAGGTTTCTGATCACTTTCATCGCAATGAGTTTATCCATAGAAGATGAATATTCTTTCTTATATTAGATTATAAACATCAAGGTGACCAATGCATGGAAACGCTTACAGAAGCGCTGCTCAACCTTTGCTCAACTAGTGATATAAAAATCATCGCATTCGGTACATTGGTGTCACGTTGGTAATCTCGGGCTTCATATTGCCTTTAACGACGCCGGATTACCTGATTGTGTTTGACCGTGTGTATCGTCGCAGCCCCGTGACTTACTCCGCATCTCAGGTTCCCGTGATCACTGATCGCGGGAACGATGGACTTCCGCCCGCCATTCATCACGAAATCGATTCAAGATCGAATGTTTGACGTATCGATTACACCGACACGCTTTTGACGTATTCCATTGTGCCACCGTTAAGTTCCATTCATCGATTTGTTTTGTGGATTGAAATAGGCAAGCATGGCGAACATTTCTTAAATAAAAGTTTTTGTCTCTCCCTGTACTTTCTACGTACACGTCCATTGCGTTGTGTTGCGCACGTTCTATAGAAAAGAAAACATTTTGAATCATAACATCGCTTTACGGTCGAGAGGCTCTCTCCTGACCGATACAATATTTTATATTTACTCATTTATTTGTACAAGGGAACTCGTTCCGTCTAAATGAATAAAATTGATTGCTTATACAAACTGTGCGCCCAAATACTCAGCCATCACAATAAATAAGGGCTTTTGAAGAAAAAAAAGTAAAAAAGGCTTGGACTGTTGGACGGCGGCAAGCAGCGCGGGCGCGGCGCAGCGCAGGCGAGTCGGCCCGACCTTGGCGTGCTCCGTAAGACAAGTCGATTTTGTTATTTGTTTATACACAACACTACCTGTTCACGGGGAGAGGTGTGGTGGTCACACACACATGAACCCGAGCCGACCGCGGCGCGGCCGGGCCCGCGCAGCGCGCGCTGATACGCCTGATGTCGAATCGCTCAGACATTTTACGGCGATTTTTGTAATGAACATCGATTTATTGCGCCTTTGGTATGCCGCTCAAATTCTGACTTTATAGACAAAACATACGAGAGCGATAAAAATCAATTTTATTGAAACGAGACACGCAGCTCAGGCTTTAAAAATGTAAGACACGCAGCAATTTCGGATTGTTGAACCGACGCATATTCTATCCTGGCCCAATTAAAAATAAAATCCGTAGCAGAATTTACGAGTAGAAAGTTTAAATATAAACTTTAATATCAAACTTTAAAACAAATATTTATGGATCGCGGAGCCGTATACACTTCACGTTCATCAAGATGTATCGTTATGAAATGTTATAATGTTCCCCGACGATATGCTTTAATGGTAGTCCGGTAATGGGAAAATGTAACAAGATCCGCCGGGACACTATGAAAGACACGGAAGCCGCCTCCAAACGCTATAAAAATATTTCACCGCAAGCATCGGCGCTACCTGATAAGGATACGCAGTCGTTTGTAGTAGCCTCATGATCCAGACCACAACTCACAACCGACCTTTACAATTTATGTGTTAAATACTGTCACTATTATCTCCTTAATGTGTTTGGAGACACTTTGTGTAGATACGGAACTCTAAAGTTTAAAAGGACATCGATTCTTTTTGTCGGTCCTTTTTGTGTAACTCCAATGCGGGATGCAGGCACCATATTCGTGTAGAATATAAAGATTGCGTCGATCGGAAAGAAAAACAAAAGACTCACTTTATATTTTGCAGGTGAAGTGACAATATGATTGATAAAAAAGCTGTTGCGTTTAATAAATGGTATTCTGTCCATCCGAGCCTTTTTTGTCTTCATAAATATTACCCAATAGGACTTCGTGACCTCTGTTTAAAATCACTGTTGCGATTACATCCAGTGATTTAGATGGCTATTACTAGGTCGCTTCCACAGATGGGTCGCTGTTGAATTACGATCTTCCCGTTGCTTTGTTGGTTTTGTACCGCCGTTAGCTCGTCGGTAATTATGAGATCATGTTTCATAGTTATCTATTGATTTAGAACTCTACGAAGTCTCAATTATGAGTCATCGATTATCGTTCATATCGGGAGAATTATGTGAGACGGTCCTCTATCATCAACGTTTTCCTTTACCTCGGAGTTTGTTAACCTCTCATCAGTATGCTTGTAGTAAACTATAAATTTACATTGATGCTATAAAGTATCAGAGTCGATTTATAGTATCTGCTTATATATGCTTATATCTAGCCTCTCATTATAATCTTTAATTTAGCGAGAAGATTCTTTAGTGTACAGTCCATTGATGTTATACAAAAAAGTGATCTCGTAAAATTTTAAATGCCTGACATAACTGCAACGCAAAGAAGACATATAAAGTTCCCTGATGAATGAACAAAGGCTATTGACAAAGTCACAATGTTGCTCTTATACATAAAAAGTCTCAAGATGCCCTGAGGCTCAAATTCTTAGCGCAGTACAGACTTGTAGTACAAGTGTAGCGACGCTCGCGTGACCGGCCGGCCACGACGCGCCCGCGCAGATCATACGCTCCTCCTCTGATGTTCTCACGACATATTTTGACATTTCACTGAGCAAATATAGAAGCCATTTTCGTTCGTAACATCAGACTCGTAAAGAATGCGAATCGTCTTCCACATTATACTGACAATCACATTTGCTGTGTGTGAGTGGGATTAAAAGGTCACGTTTTTATGTAGATTTGATAAAGATAAAATTTTACAGTTACCATACAATTTTTATTGGCGTTTTATCAATGTCAGAGAAGTGATGATAGAATAAAGAGGAGGTCGTAAAACGGCTAAGAGAGCGACCGCGTCAGATTTTAATATCGCTACCGGTCCTACGTCTATTTTTCGGTTCGTCCGGTGAAGTCTATATACCAAAAACTCAATCAATGCCCATGAAATTTACAAGGCAGATAAAATTTAATTTAATGTTTTATCGATGGTTGTGGCAGTGTGTGTGTGCGTCTGTACACAGTAATTATGCGGCGGATCGGCGGCGCGGGCGCAGCGCCGGTGGTCCGGCCCCCCTCGCCCGCTCGCCTCTCTATACAAACGCTCTCCTACACCTGGGAACTCACGGCCGGACACTGTGTGAAGGATAGCGCTGGCATGAGCTTTAGACTTGGAAATATTGTACAGTATTACTATTGTTTAGAATTCAAGAACAAAACTCGAGATGCTCTAATTTTTACGTTTTCATTTGTATGTGTGAGAATCTGTTGGTACAGGAGATGTCCAGTCTTGAAGCGCGACGTGGACCTTTGTCTACTTTTATTTGCCTGTCACTCTTGGACGTGTGTAAGGCACGACAATGTAACTCTTTGTGAGAGCCTTTAGCGGCCTTTACAACAGTAAATTTCGTTGTCATGCATAAAACCATGTGTTTATATGGAACACTGGTCGAGCTTTATTGTTGTTGAGATAGGCATTTCTCTTCACCGTGCAGAACAATTAACATCACCGTTTTTGTTGTTCGAAGTTTATTTTTACCGACAGAGCTCGAGTTAATAAAGTGCAATTGTTTGTGTGAAGTTATTTGTTTTCAATAAAATGTCGAGTCGAGAATAAATGTTAATTGAAATTAGCTTGCTTGTAGTTAGTATCTTATTTCTGATTATAAAAATATAAATAGGTATTATACACAAGTTTAATTATTATCTACATAAAACTAGTCAACAATTCCGTTTACTTCCATAGGTTTATGTTGGTCTAAACCAGAGGTCCCCAAACTTTTTTGTCTTGTAGGCTACTTGCAAATTTTTTCAGCTTTGGGTAGCCCCTCTGCTTATGTAAAATCGTTTTTTTTTATTAATTAACCTGTCACATCCCGACTTTTAAATAACAATTGATAAACAATGGACGAAGGTTGATATCGCGTCGCCGGGATGTGACAGGTTAACCAGCTTCAGAGATACTGAGTGCTACTCTCTGTGAACGATTAACATTTTAACTGTGATAGTGAAAATCTTAAAAAAACAAATGTGTAGTTTTATACATCCTCCTCAATATCCTTGAGATTCCCTGACTTATTCAGGACTTTCCAGGAAGTGGACATGGACACCTTGATTCATATAAAGAAATCCAAAATTATGGTCATGACCTTCTTAAATGGGATCCACTTTTACATCTCATGCACAGACCCCTTGCAGGTGATAGTGGACCCCTGGGGGTCGATATAGATAGACCACTTTGGGTATCTTCGGTCTAAACTAAACTGCGTAATAAAACAGATGTCGTAAAATGTTGGTGTGGCATTATTGACCCGACTTGATGACTGGCTCAATGGCAATTATCAAATAAACATTGCCAATCATAATATTCATTCGGTAAAAGTATATGTTATTAAAAACGGAATTAATTAAGATACCGAAAAGGGCATTCGTTTTAATGCAGCATTTAGAATTTTAATTTAACGAAAAATCGTTTGGTGACCATTTAACATTTTTGGATTTCTAACTGTTATTTCTGGAAGAATGAGTAGTGAATTGCAATATTTTATAAGTTTATGACTGCAGCTTCCGTTTGTTATTGGCCGAGTGACAACTCTTTTTCCTTAGTATTTCATTTTGTTTTTAAGAACTATAATTGTCAATGTTATTGCTATATTTGCCGACACTAATTGGCGAAATCCTTTCGAAGTTTCTTAGAACGGTTTACAAAATGGAGGATTTATTTGGTGCAATAAAATTTGCCGGCATCGGCATTCGGCACCCTTTTACGGTCCCTAACGGTTTTTGGAGTAACATAATGTTTTGCACAGATTTGAACCGGACCTTTTTGTTTGGCATTGTCCTTATATTTGCAACTCTTTAGTTTACAACCCTTGAGTTCCGTTAATTGACGTCACGGATAACGGAACGTCTTAAAAACGGGTTTTATGAGGGTTGAAAGAATTTGCGAATTGTTTTATATGGGCATCGGTACAATAGAACTTGATTGTTTTTGTTTTTGTAGTTTGTGTTGGCACTGCCAAGGGTTTGTCTCAGACATGGATTGTTTTAAGAGAAGTTGTATCATGCTTGTACCCTTCGACCAAAATAATGGTCGAAGCTTGTACCCGTTTTTAAAGGATGGTCAAGGTTTTGTAAAATATAAAGCTGGTCAGATTTATATATATCAGGTCAGGTATATGTATATTAGTTAAACAGGATGTAAGATAAATTCGTTACAAATAAAACAGGGTGGTTCAGACCATCAAACTAAACAACTCTCACTATGGAGCCAACATGGAAATCGCGAAAAAAATTAGCTGTTCCATAAGAAATGTCAATAGCCAAAATGTATGAAACAGCTGAAATTTTTAAACGATTTCAACATTGGTCCCCGGTTGGTAAAAGTTAAGTTTGATGATCCTGAAGTATCATGAAGATTTGTAACGCATATCAGTTTACACCCTGTATACATATAAAATGTCCAAATTTTACAAGCCGTACCGAAACTCTGCCCAGTGTGACAGGACGCAGGTTTCCTCGTGATATTTTTATCATAGAAAAAATAAGTAAATATACCTTTTAACGTCACCTCTAACCACAACTACTCTTTATGTCCAGAGAATGCGGTATTTCAGATGCACCCGATAAGGAGCGATGGCTTCACGCGGCTTTTGTGAAAAGATTCATTGCGAATTGACAACGTCTTGGTCACAAACTCACAGTATCGAAGTGTTAGCATGTCCTTATGCGATTTTGTATCAGAGCAATCAAACGGGAGGCGGCGCGTGAGGACTTTATATTTGCTATTCTTTGGGTGGATGAGGTAAACAAAACACGCAATGAGGAAAAAAAAAAAACGACTTTACATACAAACGTTCGGTCAGCTGAATGTATTTAGTTTGGAAAGTCGACATTTTTTTTTGCGAATTTCCTATAGGTTTTTTTGGGAAAGTTGTTCTGTGTCATGAGTACAATCACCCCTTAAAGTAGTGCAACTGTTTACCCTAACACCCTGTATTATTTGGGGGTCATTCAGACACCCAAATCACGAACAGATATACGTTTTTTTAATTTTAATAGATTGAATTACCTACAGTTGGGACAATAGTACCTACATTTCATTTATTTTATTTTTATTTATTTTTTATTTCATTGGAAAACCGATGATATGATGAACACATGATATTATATCATAAACTAAACTAAAGGGCTTAATGTCTTATTGCACAACCAATTACAATGTAAACACCACATGAAATATTATATCGATATCGGCATGTTTAGTGTATCTGCTAATTTTGTTTTTAAATCATACTGAACGTAGTTCCCTCTCCTTAAAATTAAAATAAAATTTATTATAACATAACAATATTCTGTTTACACCCTATTAACTATTCTGTGATCTGATAATATAGGGTACGCCTGAGCGAGTTTGGCAATTTATTTTACCTTTGGCCATTTATTTAATTCATCTTCAGGAAGTATACGTTCCACTGCATGCATAGCACATGTTTTTGTCTAAAAGGGAGTCAGGTATAATAAGGTCAGGCCATACTCCACGTGGTCATTACTATTATTAAATGGGCTCGTCCGAAGTGTTTGTTTAAGTTAGCATAGGCTTACTCCTGAGGGTTTACCATGAAATTCGATTTTTGCAATTGCGTAAACGTTTTCGTTCCAATTTCAATTATATTCCAAAGAAGTTCAGACAGAAACAGTCACAAATTCACGATATGTATACATATAGTGAATTTGTGACCGTTTCTTTCCGTACTTCGATATACATATCGAAAATAGAAAGTCGGATTATAGGGCCTCTTTGCAGTCTCCAGTTTAAATGCTCTAAGGCTTTTGCTAGGCTTTTACAGACTCAAGCTCAGTAACTTACGGCGTAAGAAACAAGCTCAGATGCAGAGATTAGATCTTCATGGATTCTGCTTGGTTTTAGAACTGGTTTCGATGGGGGCATGGTTCAAAGTTGTTTGAGTGAAACTTTGATGGTAGTTAAATGGGGGTTAACAAATAGACTATGGAATTGCAAAGGTATAAGTTTGTTTAGTTCGATTTAAAGTTCGTGTGAGTTTAGGTTTTTGAAATTCGTACATTACCGTTATTCTATATAAGGGCAGCTACTTACTTGGTTTGTGACTACTTTTTGGTGATGATGTTATAGCAAGTTTAACTTTCAGCTCAGCCAAGTTCGGTTTCAGGGACCAATAACATGTCAAGTGATTAATTTAAGCTTACACAACCACTGCAAAAGAAACTTTAGATACTTTAGAACAATTCAAATCTTTAGTAAATTTAAAAAATATATTTGAACCGAAAAGCGAATTAATGCTGACGTAAGTAAATATAATACTACAGAAGATACAAAGATCTCTTTGACATATTACTGGAATTAACGACTCAAAATAATACTGTTTGTGAACCATTTAAAAAATGGTTATTCGATGCACTTTGGGACATTTCGATCTACAAGAAATAGTTTATTATGATATTTTCTTTCGCTGTGTTTTTTCACTATCACTGTGGTTATGCCTCATAATAAGTGAAGTATAGTATGGCACCGTCTATTGTTTTATAAACATTTTTATTTCACCCACAGCTAATTTCTTTAGGCACTTATTCAAACAGAACCGGAAAAATATCATGTGATTTCAAAGCTATTCTTAGCAATGTTTTCCGACAACGTTTATCTTTCTTGTTGACATTAAACGCTTCATTTAGTATATACCAAACCTTTGTTTGTATATGATGATGACATTTCCTGGGCCAAACAATAAAGGTTATATTTTTATGCCATCATTAAATAGAGGAAAACAAATATTTTCTTATTGGTACTGAACTATCCTATAAGAACAATAAATATGTATTTATCTCAGTAATTGAAGATACAGATGAATATTCCACTTATGCTGATTTTGAAGGGTTCCTTTCAATTCGGAATATTTTTAAGTCATGAACGAAAAATCGACTAGGATAGATGATTAGTTCGCTATTTTCATATTGCTCCATATCATAGTACCTACTTGATATATTATTCCCTGTTTGAGTGATAAGTACAGTAGCAGATAGCAGACTAATAAATACATAAATAAACTCCAAACCACATCGTTGTGGTTCAAAACTTTGCTACCAACGCTCCTCAAGTTGTAGCAATATAATAAACTATTTAGCTATTTACCTAATTGATTTAGGGTATCAAATCAAAGCAGACAATCAATTTGGTTAATGTTATACTACAAACTTTCTGATGACAGTATAATTTATCAATGAATTCACATTACCTCCTAAGAAATGTCATAAGTTTTTAACCTAATCTGCCCTCCATTCTAAATCTCCTTAAGTAGAAGCTCTTGTCCTAAGCATCAAGACTCCAACAAAGAACAAAAGCGAATCCTACACGCTGGTACCTTTAAATCCGTTGATCTTTTATCACAATGACTAATTCCAGGCCGTTTCGCATGCATTAGCATTTCAAGCAGAAGGAGCTTGAATGGCGCTCCGGGCAGCTTGCAATTACGCAAACAATATAATAGTAGTTGTCAGTAGGTACTGATGTCCAGTCGACTTGTTTATACTTACGTGTGGAGAGAAAAGAAATGTCAAGATAGTTTCCTGTGGTGCTTATCGCGATTATTCGAGATCTATTGGTAAATATTTTGTTTCCTAGGAAAGAAGGAGTAGAGGAGAAAGAGCTAGGAAATTTTGTTATCATATCAATATGGGAGTTTTCGATTTAAAAATGGACATTATACTTTGTATACTTTTAGAGTATACAGGTAGAAGTTAAAAAATAAAATAAAGCATATCAATCAAATCAGTTTTTATACGGAGCATTAGTTTTTCATTAACTTTTGTTCATTTACTTTTCGTTTTAGAAGAGCCTAGTAAAATAAGTAGTGAGAGGTTTACAATGTTTACGTAATTTTCCAGTACGACAATAATAAATCTTAAAATACTTCTAAATCTTTACAAAGGCTTGCGTATTCTTCAAAGAAATAAACCAACAAAAAGTTTGTATTCGATTACATGGTAGATATAGGAACACAGCCTGTTTTCATAGACTTGAATTTTAAACAGGAAGATGTAACTTTTAGATGAAAATTGTAGCACCATGTTTGGCTTTACCTGATTTTAATTAATGGTATTGAAGTTACCAAGGGAGGTTGTACGTTGTCTCATAAAGTACAAGTAAACTCAGGCAGGAAACAACCGTTTTATAGAAGATTATAACTCGAGGCACCTTTACAGACTTTTTAATGCAGAGCTCTTACAAAACAAAACGTTGAGAGGTTTCTCAAGCTACATGATGAATCACTTTAAGAATGAACGTCACAATGTCACCCATCGAGATGTATGATTACTATCCACAAACAGGTTCCTATTTTGTCGCATTTCCATTTCCAACGAGGCCGACTTTCTGGCCTATTCAGAAGGGCTTTTTTCAAATTTTAGCGTATCACGAAGACAAATCTCAGGACGGATCCTAGAGCCGGCTCTCACCGGCTTCTTTATCCTTTCCACAAAGGACGTAATAACCATATCAAACGGCTGTGTACCTTTGCCGTGTTGCATACATATCGCCGGGACAGGGCCAGACGCCTCTATGTGCCTCTATAGTATTTTAAAATGAGTAAAGAAATGTGTTTTGTTTCCGTCGGGGCTCGGCTTCCATACCTAATGTTGCGGACGGAACGTGAATACCTGACGCGTTCACAAATAGGATCGGTAGACAGCGTATGACTTCGCTTCGCCCTTACATTACCATATTGGGAAGACGTTTAGTTAGAATTTATCTGTTTGATTCGACTTGCCTTTCTTTGTTCTTTATTGGCAAAACGAGTTTTATCAATTGTATTGGTTGTAGTTAGTGTTTAGTTTTGAATTTATTTGTTCGAAAAGTACTTATAACTCCGGCGTCTTTCCAAAGTCTGGCACTTCACTTCAAGTACCAGATCTTAGAAACAAGGCGGAGTTATACAGGTTGTCAATTTAAATACGTTATATACTTAAGGGGGTGCTTCAGACAACCAAACTGAACAACTTTCACTATGGGACCAATATTGAAATCGTGAAAAATCGCGTTTCATATATTTTGGTATAGTAGCTTGACATATTCTATGGAATAGCAGATTTTTTTCGCGATTTCGATTTTGTTGGTTCCATAGTGAAAGTTGTTCAGTTTGATGGTCTGAAGCACCCGGTTCGGTACGTAACGCATTGAATTTTACACCCTGTATAATCGTTTAAATTTCATCTCAGAATAAAATACTTAATTTAACAGCAACACAGTTTAGAAGTTCCACTGTTGCTCAACGCACCCATACATAAATTTAATGTTATTTCAGACAAGTCACAACAATACCCTTAAAAGCTTTATTCTTGAAGGATTTACTGCCTATCTCGGTAGCCATCAGCCATAAAGCTAATGGGATTCTATGAACGCCTCATTATTTTGGAGTTGATAATATTTAAATGTCGCATACAGCAGGTAACGTCACGGGCGGCGTGCCCGGGTCTGGTCTCTACGTGAGAGGCATGAGAACCATAGAGATCGACTCCGCACATAATTTCAGCTCGTCCTTTGTGCCTGTTCTTTGTTATTAAAGTAATCACGGCCGCCCTCCATCATGCTCCAATCGAAACATTATGGGATATAAACAAAAGAAAGCAAGAATTCAATGAAATGCCATTATGTCGCCGTGGAGGGCACTCCAGCGGCCCTGTCGGGCCTGTTGTCTCAATATTTTTCTTGGTGGATGGAGTTGACGCTTCATTCTCTCGCGTCGCTCAAAAACACCGCTCGGAATTTTGAAGGGCTCTCGATAATGGCCCATATTTACGGCCTTTAGATAATGTTATTTGGACGGGGGATTTATTGAAAATAAACCATGATGAAATGTCATGCGTTGGCTTTATTTTAGAATTATTGTTGGACAATTTTCGTGTCTGTCATGTTGGACAGGGTCTAAATTGTTGGAAGTTACTTCGGTTTCAATTAGGTTTTAGTTTAATTTGATTCTTATTTTTATTATTGATTTATATTTGCTTAGGTATAGACATAATGTTCATACGATTTTCAGTGTTGCTTCTGTAACAAAAATGATTAAGCATTGAATTAAAAAGTAGTAAATGTAGATTTGTGTAATCAATCCCATATGTAATAGGTAACTTGCATGCACGGACATTTCCAATTTGATCGTTTCATTTCATATTTTCAAGTGCCTCTTGCGTTAGTTTTGAAATATCTCAAGGCGACTATCCTATTTTAGAAATTGAGGCAATCGCGCCCTTGTCTCTTCAGGGAAATAGCTGAGAACTCACTATTGTGGTCTCAAAGAAAGCATAGGTTTTACAAATAATTTACACAACACAATTTGTACGTTATGATTTCCCCTGACCATAATAACGTGGACTTTGTAAGCAATAGGCGAAGTGGCCGATGCATTAATTTTATATTTTATAGTTTTTTTTTTAATTTTTAATTTTATTTTTATTAGTGATGAAACGATTATCATATCACTTAGCGATTACGATTACGATTAATGCTCTAAATAATCCTCGAATACGATTACGATTATTTCAAACCCGTACAACATAGGTATTGTATTAGAAATTTAAGTATCGCAGATTTTTTTAAAAATCATTAGGTACTTCTAAGATGTCTGTTTTCTTTTTCTGTTTCTATTAAACCGGCATCGGCAGTTAAAAATAACCTCTCTGAGGCAACAGGTTTGAAAATGGACACATTTTTGAAGTACGTTAGTAGATTCTGTGTATAATTCAGATAAGTTTCTATTTAAAATTAATATACATATTACTAATAGTTAAACATATTACTCGGTTCATGAATTTCTAACACCTTAATCGTTAAATAATCGCAATGATAATTGACGATTCAGATTAATCGCTAAATACCAATCACCGATTACGATTAATCGTAATCGCTTCATTACTAGACGCAATGTCTTTACAGCTGCGCCGCCAAAGCTTATTATTTGAAGCGGTTCTCTATCATGGGATTTAGATACGTGTCGCATATTGTCATCTGATGGAGGGGGGAGGGTTGATCCGACAATCGGTTAATGTGTTTACGGTCGGCACCTTTGTGTTGCTATTAGAAGTTTAGAGCCTCTAAGGCCAGTACTGTCAGATTATGAGGATCTTAGGCCAGGAAAGTAAGCTCAGTGGAATGCATTGATAGGGTTTTAATAATTGATTTAAATATGCTGTAAATGATAGGTTGAATGTAAATATTTAAGGGGATTTCTCTTAAAAGTCACGGCTTCCCGATTGGTAAAGACAGGTTTTATCTATATTTTAGGATCATAGGTATACATTAAAGAAAAGCATGGCATATGATCACGACTAAAAGGTGTAATAATAACAAAACACCCTAGTGGGAACCCTAATGTGGGACGTTGTTGTCAGCATCTGACCATCAATTTATCTTTGTAGAAACCAAAATGTTATTTAGCTGTAAGTTCTCTAAAAAGAAAATAAAGAAATAAAATAAAATAGTAATATTGGAACCACCCCAGAAAAACCTGGTTTAGACCATCAAACTGAACAGCTTACACTATGGAGCCAAAATCGAAAAAAAAACTGCTGTTTCATACAAAAGTGCAGTACAGTAACAGTACTTCCTCGACTCAAATATAGGAGCAGCTAATTTGCGGCTTTGTCTCCATAGCAAAAGTTTTTCAGTTTTTTTCTCAATGTTTTCTCCTAGCTAGTGTACTAGCTAGTAGGCATAAGCTAGTAAATATCCACTATCTATCTATCTATACTATTATAAAACTGTAACAGGAAGTTTGTCTGTACATTGAAGATATTAACAAAAAAAAGTTACGATATGGTTTTTAGGTGTCCCTGATTCCATTTCAGCAATTTTTGGATTTTTTGTCTGTCTGTTTGTTTGTGTGTTTGTTTGTTTGTTTGTTTGAACGAGTATCACGCAAAAACTACTGAACCGATTTTGATGAAACTTTTTTTGTTTGATAGCTTATGATCTGACTTAAAATCTGGTATATAATTTGTGCGGACGAAGTTGCGGGTTAACGCTCGTTTACTATAATGCTAAAAATCTGCCCAATATGACAGTTAGTGAGCCTGTCGCTAATTTTCAACGGACACAATACAGAAAAACGTCCATTAAAATGTGTAAAATAAATAAAAATACGGTAATTGATAATTGATCTTTTCATAGATAATAATATCTCAAGTCATAAAATCAGGTTTCTCATAATCGAATAAAATAAACAAATAAATTGATAGCCTGTATTAATTTAAAGAACTAGCCATTCTTTGTCAACATTTCACATAACAATATACATAAATTCGTTTAAATTTAAAAGGAAAAGAAATATTTGCTCCCATTTGAGAGCGTTTATTGCTATTCTATGACACCGGCCTAGGCTTTAGTTTAGATTCGTAACCATATTAAATAGGCATTTTATTTGCTTTTCGAATTCTTTTATATAAATATAATCCTATAAAGAATAATAGCGTAATAAAATGTTAAATATATTCAGAGTTGAAGCTCGGATTTAAATGGAATGGTCATGTTTAGAAACTAATAAGAATATTGTGCCCGACAAAAATGCCGTTCGTTCTTAACGAAGAATGCTTTGTGGAAACCTGAATCGTAAATTGAAGACGGAACTATTCCAGATTGTATCGTTTAGGCAATTTAGGCTTTGGTCGAATGCTTTATGTCTTACGTTATTTGGAAATAATTTCGAATTATGAGTTATTTTTCAACTAATGAAGTCGATTTATTGAATCTTTATGTCGGCGGTGTTTAAAAAACTTTATAAATGAGATAAGATAAGATAAGATAAGATAAGATAAGATAAGATTTATTTGCACTGAAAAGGGTGTAGTTACAAGATATTACTATGGTTACAATTGAGTCCTCCTTATTCAACTATATACAAATAGCATGCAAAAGTATTTATTACAAATATACATTAATTTGGGATTATAAAGTCAGAATTAAGAACTTTTAGATTGATGATGCTCCTACATTTCTCCTGCCACCAAACTGAGATTTCAGGGCCTGCCGGTTATGTGAATAAGATAAAACCTATTTACATGCTACTGCATGATCGAACTAGTGTTCAAAAAGAGGGCATCTTTTATCTTGTAGCACGGTATAGTTATCCGAAATTAAGCTGGTCTTAATTTAATGAATTAATTTTTTTCAGTTGTACAGGTGGAACCCTCTGCAATTCTTATTCTATGTATATTCTATGTATTTGTAATAATAAAGAAACCTACAATACGAACAATATTTTCAGACGAAAGAGGCGCTACGAAATGTAAGCTCATCAACAACAAAAACTGACGAAAAAGATACGATGAAAAAGTACTTCCAAACTATAGCAACAGATAAAAATACGGTAGACGTAACGGTAAAATAAAACACATATTAAGTAACTAGTTCGGATAACCACTCTGAGTGAGCCGAGGCTTGTTTAGGAGTGGTTTACCACAAGAGTCCTGGGAGGGGTGAACTAAAAGACTGCTTTGTACAACGTTTAGGTACTGTGTGAAGCCAAGAACAGCAGATTTATTTGTGTTTAGTGTTAGACTAGGTTATGTGATTTAAAATAACAACCGGGGCGGCTTCTAATCCTAAAAACCAATTAGCACGTGTGTTTGTTATTCAATCAAGAGGCATAAATTCAGTGGCCCAAATTACTAAGTACATATCCGTTTTCAAAATGTGGTCCATTTGGTACACAACCATCTAGCTAGATCGACCGAATCGATCGATCGGAATTACGTGCTTTTCCTATTGATCCGGGTTCCGGGGTTCCGGGTATACCCGGAACCCCAATTACATACTCCGTTTTGAGTTTATCGGAAACCGGGCTAAAACCAGGTAACAAACTTTTGACTTTGCATTTGTAGAGAAGATCACTTTTAGCATACTGTACATGGGAGTGTACTAACGTATAGAAATATGAATGTGTAAAAAACTAAATACAATCTTATCGTGTATTCGTGGAGGGAGTAGGGAGACGTTCTAAGTCAAGAATTATTATTTTGATGGCTGTTTTCGTAAATTTATTACATTATTATACTACGACAAAATAATAGTTCATAGATAGCAATTTAATCATTGCAAAATTAAGGTAGCCTAAATAGTAGAAACCATTGTTAGCGTTACTGAGTCATTCGTTGCGAAAGTAACCAACGGGTTTCTCCAAGACAGTTAAAGATTCTCTGTTTATGTTAAATGTTTACGAGATAGAACCCTTTGTTTTGCCGTTACTGGAAACTTCTTTATTGCTGTTTGTGAAATTGTCAAAGATGTTGCGAATTTCTCGACAAAAACTGAAGGGGTAATAAAATTGGTCGTTTAGTTTATTTTCTTATTGCCTGATTTATTGGTAGGCTACAATGTGTTGTAAATTAACGTTTTTGTCGGTGTTTTAAGATGTCTAGCTTTATTCGCCATCGCTTAGACTTTTAAATAAAAATAGTGAACATCTACTACATTCACCTAAACAAATCTATTGTTTGGTTCAATGATTCTATTAGATTCCAATAAGGGCTAAATTCGTACATCATGTTCATGGTCCACTCTATAATTAAGTAACCAGTTTTAATCAAAAGAGGAAATAACTAATCTATAAAACAGTCTCAACATTAGGTCTTAAATCAATATAATTACAACCGTTTTATACACGTTTTAGAGTTTACGTTGCAAACTCCTAGAGGCTATGTAGCCTTTTTCTTAGCATTCTTTACAATGTTACCTTACCGCAGATCGCCTCAGGCTACTAAATGCTACTATAGACATAAAATGTTATGGTTTTTGTGTCTTACTACATGGTTTCGCCATTCGAATTTGAACTTTGGGGCATATAAAAATAAGGTTAAGGAAGTGTCGTTTATGTTAAAACTACATTCAATTTGTTAGGGTGAGTTTACACAGGATCCGAAGTGCAACGTCGGGACAAACATTAGGGCTTTGTGCTGCTCATGGAAAGGGTAAATATTGGTCCTTTACTTCGGGGAAAAATGCGGTTAGAAAACACGTGAACCGCTGTGTACTGTTTTCGTTATTGGAATTAGGCTCTTGCGCGGTTGAATGCGATCGGCCTTTGTGCCTCTCTATTATAATTTGTTGGTTAAATTTGGTCTGTTTTGATATGAGCCGACAATGGTGGCACGCGGCACTCGATACAGAAAATTGATCGCACCTTAATTTACGTGGCAATAAATTTTGGGAACCCTGTTTGTTTTGAGCGGCAGTCACAAATGGTTCGGTAGATTTTTTATAATTAGGTATTTGTTGTTAGAAGTCAGAAGCTCTTAGTCATGTTTTTTGAGCGTTAAAATTAGAACCTTAATTTTTGCGTACTTATTATTTCGCGTTTATTGCATTTTGCATACATGTCATTTCACGTATATGTCGTTATATGTATAATTTTGAGTAAAGAAAATGTGTCAATATGCGTGTTATTCATTTTCTCTCTTTTTACTTATATTAACTTTCATCTCGTTCTTTGAGTCTGTGACTATAATGTGCTACGATTAGAATTGAATAACCCCGTCCATTTCATATGTGACGTTTTATCTTGAAGTAAAACAGGAAACTTTACTTATCTGACACCTGTGAAAAGGATTCAGTTAAGAATATGTTACGGGAATAAAAAGGTATTATAAAATGCGCACTTTATGACAACTTTATTTCAAAACATGATTGTGGTATTGTCCTAATGTTTAAAGCACCTTATGTAGTGTATATATGGGCTATAATATACATTTATCAGTAGTGTAGTCCACCTTACGTGGCCGTTTCTTCTGTACCCTGCATAAAGATGCTAAATGGTTGAATTGTTTCCTATGCGGAGTAGGGTAGCCATAATGCTCATAAAAAATAGGAACAATGAATGAATGAATAAATGCAATGAATGATATTAAATTTTTTTTAATTTTAATTTATACCAAACATATATACAGTACAAAGCAGGAAACAAAAAAAGAATGCTTGCATATGCGCACGACTATATTCCTCGAAGGGGGGTAGTCAAAGATATTTTGAAACATTCGCCTTTCACTAGTAGATATAGGTAGTTCCGAGATGGGGAGTGAGCCCGTCATAGCACAATACATGCCTCAAAATTTAAGCATGCTGGTTTCCTCACGATTTTTTGCTTCACCGAAAAGCCAGTGGTGTTACAAATCGTACATGAATTCTGGACGGGGATCGAACCATCGCCTTCTGCACGGCAGGCAAGGTTACTCGCCACTGGACCACCACGGCTTTTCGGCAAAAAACGAATCATGGTGCAAATAAGAAAATTGCTGGTAATCTTATATGTAGACCTATATACTAGACGTATTTCTGTTTTTGGAGTTTTAAATTCAATTATTTATACCTGTGATTGCCCGAAAAGCACCCCTTTCGAATAGCACCTATGCTGTTCCCCAAATACCACATGGAATTTGGTATTTAACATTTTTTTTATTCCTACTTAAGCACTGATTTTGAATAGAACCTCATTTGAGCACACCTATGCTATGCCATTCCACGAAGAGCGCCTAGATGCGAGCTTTTCGTGTAGGTAATATGGATACCATTTAGCGAGACGGTAGACTTTTTTGCTTTAACAATGCATTTTGTATTGTTTCGTTATAAAGAGTGACGTACTGTATCCCTGATACCAAAGAGAATGTAACTCACTACGTTATAAGAGTCGGGACTTCCATACTAAAAATTGGTCGTGACCGATGATCCAGAATGTATGAAACGTGTGCAACCGTTCAAAGCTATTTAATGGCGTCGGAGCTCGTTTCATATAGGTAACACTTTTTTGTTAGAGAGTTGCACGAGCCTGCCTGATACGTCTGGCAACCGACACCCAAGGGCGATCAATGAGCCTCTAAGGCCTATTGGAAATTTCTTTAAATTCTATAGAAATCTCTCCATTAGTTTAAAAGTGAAGACGTAATAAACACATAATCACTTCTTGAATTTCCAATAAAATTATCGATAAACTTATCAAGACTTGTCCTTGCAAACAAGTATTTTACACACACCCACAAAGACCGGGGCCAAAGCAATATCGTAGCCATAAAGCTGACCAACAGTCAGGGAAATAAAAAGACACGGCTTCCATTCACACTTGTGTCCTAAAATATTTATCCTTCGCCATGACACTTATATTGTGCTGCTAGAAAGAAGACATTGTCCCTGGTAGCACAATGGACATGGTTACATGACATCGGAAGCATAAATTGTTGTGTGACTTAAATACTATGAATTGTGAAAGTTTGTGTTAATATATCAAGATTAGGGGCCATATTTGAAGTTATTAACAAAGGTTCTGATGTTCTGTAAACATTTAGATTTTTTTATTTAGGGATCGAATTTTTATTGATTTTGGATTATGTAGTTGACATTTTAATAATACAATGCAAGTCTCTACCGACCTCGTTTTACATGAGTTAAAACAATCGAGAATACAATGGAAGAATGAATATTAAACAGTGGGAATTATTTCAACAAAATGTTCGAATGGTCACATTATTCTAGGACTTTCAGTTGGAATAAATAATAAATAAATAAATATCTTGCACATTGTAACACAAATTATCTAGTCACTTTTAAAGTACCTGGACTTGTATTATGATGACTAGACAACGATATAGAATACATATATAGATACAAACATCCATGACTCGGGTACAAATATTCATATTCATCATATACATTATTATTATTTGGTTAAAAGGGCTTGGTCAATGACCAAATAGCTACTGCGACCTGGACAGATCTATTGTAGCTGTCACCCTAGACCTAAAGGTCATTTCCTAGGCCCACGGACTTCATGAACCGTGTTATGCTTATGGAGGGGAGGTCCCTCATGTCAGTAGGTGTTATTATGTATCCACCTAGATGGCGACTCCTGCTGTGAATGAGCACTTCGCATTCGCAGAGGAGGTGTATAAGCGTTTCCTCTGCTTCACAGCAGAATCTGCAAGTGGGTGAATCTACAAGCCCCGTTCTGTGTAGGTGTTTGTTTAACTTGCAGTGTCCTGTTAAGGCTCGTACTAAGAGGCTTAAGTCGTTGCGGTTTGAATTGATGGCATCCGAGGTATGTCTGTTTGAAAAGCCGGTCACAAGTTCTTTTGCATGCCTCAGTCCTGGTGTATCCGACCAGAGCTTACGGCTTTGATTCACGGCCCATTCCTTTAGCACACGTCTAGAGGTGTTGCGAGAGATGATGAGGCTCGGGGCCTATGGCGTCCTCTTCCGCCCCTCTTCGTGCCAGCTCGTCAGCAGCCTCATTTCCATCAATACCGCAGTGTCCAGGCACCCAGCCTAGGGTGACAGAGTTTGTCAGTCCTAGCTGGTTGAGTGCTCGGGCACATTCCAATGTTAGCCTTGACTCTATTTCATCAGATCCTAGCGCTTTCAGAGCAGCCTGGCTATTTAATAAAATAACAATATGTTTCCCCTTTGGGCATCTTTTCAGATTCTCATGTACGCAATCTATGATAGCGTACATTTCAGTCTGGAATACAGTGGCATGCTGTCCAAGGTGAATCGCCTTTTTAATCCTTGGATTGCCACCACATACTCCAGCTCCAGCACGGTTGTCCTTCCTGGAGCCATCTGTAAACCAGACGACGTCTCCAGCGCTGAAGGATTGTGGGGTATTCCCGTTCCAGTCCTCTCTTTGGGGTAGGATTACCTTGTATAACCTGTTAAAGTTATATTCTTTGATCATGGTGTCTTTCGGCATACACATGATCGGAATTGTTAGGAGAGTTTCATGTAACCCTCTCATAACAGAGGACTTCCATTTGGAATCTCCTCGTTCCAAGGCTCGGAGCATTGCAATTTTTGCCTCTTTCTGCACATGGATGTGTAGTGGAGGCAAACCTAATATTGCCTCCATAGCAGCCGTGGGTGTAGATTTCATTGCCTCCGTTGCTATTCTGCATACTAATCCTTGTAGGCTATTGAGGGTGTTTACACACTTCGCTTGTTCGGTTTTCTAATGCCAGGCTACACTGCAGTAGGATACCATAGGCGTCACTATCGCAGTGTAGATCCACATAACCAAACTCGGTTTCAGGCCCCATCTGGAGCCCGCTAAGCGACAGCATGTCCGAGTCCTATTTTGCCTTTCGCACAATGTGGTCCAGGTGTTGGTTCCAAGTGAGTTTTTGGTCCAGAATTACTCCTAGATATTTAACCTCCTTGGAAAACGGTATAGATTTGTTGAAGAGTGTTGGAGGTCTAAGGCGCTCCAATTTCCGCCTTCTTGTGAAAGACCGAAGTCTTTGCACCACCTTTATATCTCGTGTAGTGCTGTCTGCATGAGACTGGATATAGTGCTGGGGCATGGGCCCACAATTATCACTATCAGGTCATCAGCATACCCTTGAGTATCTAGGTAGGCGTTGTTAAGGTCCCACAGGAGGCAGTCCACCACCACTGACCAGGCCAGAGGTGAGAGCACTCCCCCCTGCGGCCAGCCTTTGGATACCTTTACCTCTAGGGTTTTACCTAGAAGTGAGGTCCTGACTGTTCTTGTCGTTAACATTGCCTCAATCCACTTTTTGGTAGTGGAGTCGACATTTCAATCATCCATACATTTTAGTATGATTTAAGTAGAGGTTTTGTCAAATGCACCCTCTATGACCAGAAAGGCACAGAGTGCAATCTCCTGATCATCGAGAGCTTTTTCCACTCATCATTTTCCTTTCATCATATAAATATTTGTCCCTTACGCGATTCGAACCCGCGACCCTCGGCACAGCAGGCAGGTTCACTACAGACTGTGCTACCGAGCCGTAAAATAGAATGAAGAGAGAAACCCCTGAGTGATTTTCATGCGATTATAACTCATTCTGATGCGAAAGAAGAAGATTGAAATAGAAGGAAGTTATTTAAAGTTACATGGGACCTAAAGAAAGATGTACCGACCAAATCGAATTAATAATGATTACGATATTTTTGGTTTAGTGGACAAAAAGCAAAATCCACAAGATATATTTCTTATTAGATTCTGAAATTCTTGGAAATGCTCTTCTATTGTAAGTAATTATTTTTCTTATAAAACCTTTATATAGTAACTAGCATACCTAATGGTTAATAACTGTCAATACCATTTATATAAGAACAACTCAGATTTGGAAACAGTATTTTTAGAAATGACTATTGAATAAAATTAAATAATATATCTTCGACCACTTTAAATTATGTTCGTGAACAATCATAACATAATAGTGGTATACTTAGTTCAATACAAAATAGTGGACAAGCCAGAACATTAATGCAGCGTGAACAGCATTCTTAGAAGGGTATCAAATTTCAGAGGTGCTAAACACTCACTTTTACTAACACCGATAAATTAGATCGGACACTTATTGATACATTTGCATACAGACATTTCAAAACAGCCATATTAAAACTAATATTATACAATGATTTTTTTTGATATACGAAACTGATAAGTCCCATAAAATCTTAGACTTACGCCTCTAAACGGTTTTAAAAGGAAACACCTCATTAAATTTAGTAAATGAAGATATAAATTTGTCCGATTTCATTAAACATAAATTTTATTTGTGTAAATGTCGTCTCGTAATCGATTCTGTATTTTTTATTGTTATTTTCAAGTTTATACGGTACTTGCGACTTTTGAGTACTTGTACATGTCAGCAAAGATATAAAAATGTTTATTCACACTTACAGCTTATTATATTGTTGCTAATAAATTTATTAGACTTGAAACTCATATACTATATCCTCAAAGGGACAACAATAAGGGTCAGAGGGTAGGGCCGCTGAAGCAGATTAGGTATTGGTGTTAGGAATATGTAAAGCCACTAACTGTACGCAGCTTTTGCAGCTCTTAAAAATCATCATGTTTCTGCCATGCCATTATTTGAGGTCAGCGAAACAATGTCATCTTCATCTCATAACTCGTCATTTAAGTGGTCAGGCCGTTCACTCATTTAAATTTGATTTATTACTAGCGTTAACCCGCGACTTTGTCCGCACAAATTATATACCAGATTTTAAGTCAAATCATTAGCTATCAAATAAAAAAAATTTCATCAAAATCGGTTCAGCAATTTTTGCGTGATGCTCGTTCAAACAAACAAACAAACAAACACACAAACAAACAGACAGACAAAAAATAAAAAAATTGTTTATATGGAATCAGGGATACCTAAAAACCATATCGTAACTTCTTTTTTCGTAATATCTTCAATGTACAGACAAACTTAGTTTAGATTCTTCTGCTTATACAGCCAACCTCATTCATAATTAGCATTCTACTATTATTCATCTTATGCAGCTACCAAATATATTGGACATTTTTCTTCCATCTCATGATAAATTCGTAGTAATGCTTAAAATGATGTGCAACTAATATTTAAAAACTTCGTAGAACAGCAATTTAAGGACTGTAAAGTGGCACAAAATTAACACAAAATCCTTGAAGAACCTAAAAAGAATTTTAAAAACGTCCCCGGTTATAGATCGGGTAGAAATAATGCGATTCCGCAATGTTCTACTCAATCTGAGGAGCAATAAGTTAAAGCTGAGACTCACTTTGAAGATAAATTTACAAATGGCCGCGGCGCCGCTGGGTGACATCGAGCATGCTGCGCGGACGCATTGTCGCAGCTGGGTCGTTAGCGGCTAAATATAATGTCGATATGTCCGACAATTGTCTACAAATGTGCGTTTTTTGTTTTATTATGGTATGTAAATTGAAGAGTAGCATAATTTTAATTATGTGTTTTGATGTTAGCAGATATCGTATTAGGGAAGAGAACTACGAACAAGCGGGTTTCGGTGAAAGGGTTTCATTTGCAGTGTTTTCTACCTTCCTTCCTTCAATACTAAAAAGGACAGTATTCTTCTTCTTCTTTTCGTGCCAATGTTTCTAAATTTTATTGGCCAGGTATTAGGTGAGCCTGACGGCGTCCAGTTTAGCTTTATTGATGTCCTCTCTCTCCTCTAAAATAAAAAAAAATAATAATAAATAAATAAAAAATAAAAAAAAGATACTACGATACAATATTATGATTATGATTAAGAAAGAAAAAAAAAGAAGAATAAAAAAAAAATTAAAAAAAGGAGAAGAGAGAGAGAGAGTTCTAAAGAATATTAATCTTATCTTATCTTTCTCTTGCTGTGATATTCGGGCACAAGGTAATTGTTGTATCATCGACTATCGTTGTTGAATAAATTAATTAAATTGAAATAATCATCGACAGGACGGTCTTAAACTTATGTATAAAGTAAACCGCACTAAACCTTGAACGATTCCCAGAGTGGATTTTTTACTGGATTTAATCCTACCTAAAAGCCATAAATACCAAATAGTCTTCAAATTTAATTTAAGACTCTTCTTCTTCTTCTTCTTTTTCTTTAAGAGATTCTTACAGGGCAGTTGCTTTTATTATGTTTTCAGCAGTCATCATTGCAAAAAACAGACCCACTCTACCTCTTATCCTCTTTGGTAGACCTGTAACTTTTAGTGGGATTCTATATGCTATAACTTTTATTGTTTCTGTTTCATTAGTTTGATTATAAATGGTTTTCCAGTAAAAACAAAGACTTAAGTTCTCATATAAGGTCTAGTACTATATATAGTTTTGTTATTAAGGTAATTTCAAGTAACTAATATAAGTGTTAGCTTCATCATCCTTTCATACATTGTAAAGTACCTAACGTATATCTCGACACGCTAGTTAAGGCACATGAATTATGATTGTTTTATTACTACTACCATTGTAGAATTTTAATGCTTCTTACTTATATTATGTACATTTTAATAGCACACGTTATCTGTTTATGGTATAATAAATTATCTTAGTTATCTACTTACTGCCTTAGTCGATAGAATAAAGCTACTACTTTAATCTTATTGTGTCGAATATGAGGTCCTTACTTTGTAGAACCTTTGTCTTCTTCAATCGAATTGATTGCATTGTCATTGAGTTATGCTATTCTCCAGTTTAACACTAACCTTTTTCAAAACGTAGCATAGTAACGCATTTGACTTTACATTTTTCTCATGAACAAATACTACGTTGACCGAGCTTCGACTTGACATTCTGGATTCGATTAGGATAATAAGATTGAATTTACAAATCAAGTACTTAACTTAGTTCATTTAACTGTATGATTCAAAACTTTTTTCCAGTTATAAATAAATGCTTTTGTTTTGTTGTGTGGTTCTTCGGCTTGTATGTTTTTTAAGGGTTAGCGATTAGGCACATATGCTGAAACCCAAAATATAGATCCTCCCTAATATGTTGACGGTTCTTTAAGATACCATCAGTGTGATGGTCTGATCATCCTCTTAAAAAAGCATCAGCATATTAAGTTTGACTCTGCATTTTGTTTTGTTCTTCTGTTTGTATGTTTCTTTGAGGGTTATAGAGCCTTAAGTATATGCTAACCTTGCTAAAACTGTTGTTATGTTAAAAATATTGTAGGTTGGTAGTTGCTGCAAAGATTCTGACCACCCCGATAGGAATTATGACCGAGAGATTATTTATAGATGTGTATAAGTGTACTGTGTACTTAAATTATTTTTGTGTTGAGAAATGAGTGGTTAATAATTATTTTCGTGCTACTTATTGAAAAACAAAAGAGTAATCTAAAAAGCTCGTCGTCATCGTGATCTAATATAGTTGACGTCAAAGTTTAAATTAAAAGTTGAAGTATTAAAAATAGTTGCGTAAGCTCAAAGAATTCGACATAATAAAGAGAAAAATTCCATTCTACGCTCATTAATTACGTAGTCATTTATGCATGTAGAGTTGAACCAAAAAGCGAGTCGGGCCCATCGTCGCTGGTCTTTAATGAATTTTTAACAAAAACTTAATTAAAAATCGTATCTCGCGTGTTCGAAGGAAATGAACTCATTCTTCGGACTCGTTGAGTGACGGCCAGACTGACGGGTCCATCATTATGGAGAGCGACCAGTATTACTTGACCCTACTATCGGAGTTTCCAACAACAATTATTGGCAATTTCAACAATACGCCAAAGGTCAAAGCTTACTGGTGACAATGTATGTTTTCGAAATTTCGTAGTTGACGGAACACGCTGTAAATACTTATTAACTAATTATTAATTATAGTCTCATCACACGATAATTCTGTAAGAGTTGATAAACGTTCATCTTATGTTATGTTTCGACAAGCGTATCGGAGTGGCCTAATTGCAGTTGTCAATTTATAATCGCTTTTCGAATATCGATTGGATACGCAATTCAGAAAAAGTCGACGTACTAATAAAGTTCACGGAGACAGAAGAAAACTCAACTTATTTCGAGCGTGCGAATGTTCGATTCTGTATTGTATGTTTCGAATTTATTTAATTTTGATTCTATGTAAATCAAAACTAAAGCAGACGCCCATCGCGATCGCGATCATGAGTTTCGAATCTATGAGGTCGTATCCTATCCGAACCTACAATCAAAGATTTAACATAAAATAAGAGACCATAATAATTATGAAAAATAGAAAAATATACAGGGTGTAAACTTAAATACGTTACATAATTCAGACCAACAATCTAAAAAACTTTCATCATGGGATCAACATTGAAATCGCAAAAACAAATCTACTGATCTATACATTTGGGTCGAGATTCGAGAATACTCATGGATGTTTTCTATAGAGCTGCAGATTTTTTCGCAATTTCAATGTTTGTTGGTCCCACAGTAAAAGTTTTTTCAATTTGATAGTCTGAAGCAGCACCTAAAGGTTCTAAAGTAACGCATTTAAGTTTATACCCGTATATCAAACTGCCTATTTACAATGATAGAACATTCCAAACCGACAAACTACTACACTAAAACAATCTAGAATCTAATGTACGTACTCGAATCATTTCAATAATGCACTTACATACATTTTTGCTCGCAATAAGTGTAAAAAATCTATGGCACGGGTATGAAGACGCTGGCTTCAACAAAACCAACACGGGGCGGCCACAAATTGGCGGTTCTGCGAGACGGGTACGTCGTGACTGCGCTGGCGCGCCGCGGGCGGAGCGGTGTGATGCGGAGCCGGGCGGAGCGACGAGCGGAGCGGCGGAGTCAAGCGGAGCGGTGAACCTGTAAGTGGGTGAGAAATTCATTGTCCATCGTTAATGATAGGATAAGCATTGTTAATATTATAGTAGTAAGAAGTGAAAGCAATTATGATGAAGATCGACGTATAGGCGACCCTCATTGGTTCCTGGCATGAGCTCGGATGAGGCTGGAAAATCCGTGTTTTGTCTTGACGCAGCACAAATAGCACAATATAGTTAGCCAGTCGAATTGTACGTGTTTTATGTTAGTTTGGGACCGCTTTTGCGGTCTTGGCGTTTGGCGTCAAGGACTGCCAACCTAACAGTCTCGAAGAGCTTAGTCCTTTCCCTGACAGATTGTTGTTACTCAGTGAGACCTGAGAGTCTGCGGAATTTCTTCCCAGGAGTTTGAGGTTTTGCCGCTTGCTAGTAGCTGATGCTTCAGGACATCCTTGTACTTTTTGTGAAATAAAAGCGAATAGAGATTAAGATGACATATTAAACCAATAACAAGAAACAAATTGACATGACATGAGATTGACAAATAATGATAATAATGATAAAGAAATGTTTAAACAAGCAAGCATGTTCAAATTACAAAAGAATCCATCTTATAATTAAACTTGTCCATGCAATAACATAAAAATAAGTTATGATTATTTTTTGCTCTTAATTATTCCTTTTAATTTGATTATCAACAAACAATGGTTTCTACTTTCCATCAAAGCTGTTTGATCTACAAAAGTAAAATAAGAACTAAACTTCTAAAACGGTGAAGTATAGGAAGAAATCCAACATTTATTAAAGTGGTAATGGTTTAATATCAAACATTAATCACAGCGACTTAGATGGAAGAAAGTTTATGATGCCATGAAGAAATAGTGCAATTTATCGCAAGCTCTTCCATAAGCTGTAACCAATTTATAGTTTAGTCATGTGGCTAATAAGCGAGCAGCCTTACAAGTCCAGTACGATTATTTGCTCAGTAATGGTAGAAATCCATTAAACGAGCTTCTTTTAGTGATTGAACAAGTACAACGACACTGCTAGAATGCATTTTTGAATTGCATTCGAACAATTTGCAGACACGATCGAAATGTAAGAATGTTAAATGTTGTTTTGTTTATTTTAGAGTGTGAGTCTAAACCGTGTGAGCTATGTTAATGTCGATGAAAAAGGAACATATGTGATTTAGAAAACAGTAGCTCAGTAGCTGGAGTACTTAATTATGGCAAGACTGCCATTTTCGGCCACAGCAACTACTATCTTAGAGATTAATGTAGGAGGTCTTCAATCTTCTGCCATTATAATGGCTAATGGGGACAACCATGACATTATAATGGACTGTGCCACATATTTCAAAATTTTGTTATGTTTTTCTGGCGTAACTGAATACCTATCATATTTATTCGTTAAAAAAGCCTGATTGTTCATGGAAAAATATCAGAGCCATTTACTTTTGTAGAAGTTACAAAAAAAATTTGATGTTATAAATCGAATTCTTAACTATTCCTAGGAAAGTCTTCTAAAATAAATGGATTGTCACTTGGTTGCACAGATATATTTTTCTGTGTTCTTTCTTCATATACCTTCTTCTTCTATTTCACACGAACGTTTGTTGCTTCGAAGTAATTAGAATCGAACTCTATAGATATTAGACTAGGCTTCGCAGGCAGGTTAACCTATATGTATATAAGTATATTTTATGATTTCATGTAGCTTCAAATGATTGATTTAAGCCGAAATAATGTTTTTATTCACGTTATATTTCATATCATAAGAAAGACTAACTGGAATGGGATATAGAACTTGTTAAAGCAAAACTAGAAAGTTGTTTGTTTAGAATCGAGAGCAGAATCAAATTATCATGGTTTCAACATAGGTAATGTTTTCCAAAATATAAAATAATTTGTAAAATTTTAAATTTACTGAACCCGATGTCAATCCACCCCAAGGGCATACTCACCCTACTTACTACCAAAACAAGATTATTAAAATGTATCCATGAGTTCGTTAGTGATTTCATTCATTGCTGAAATGATAATAAATCATTTTAGTCTCAAAACTTAAAATGCGAATAACTTTAAATAATCCGAATAAATTTAACTATCACAATAATGAAATTATTGTTTCAATCTAATTATTTTGTTATAAATCGGTTGGGGTGTATGAGGTTTTGCGCTTATTCATTAACACGGTGTATAATATTTTATCATAGCTTTATAAGGACACAAAAGTTATAACTTTAATAACGGTAACTAGACAGTGACAAATAAATTACATACATTTTTATCAGAAAGCGCCATCACCCGATAAGAGCAACACGAACTACCGGACCATATGCGATAAAATTTTCATTCCCCACACACGAGATAATTTTCAAACGACCGGTAATTTATAAATCTAAAACCGACGTTTTATTGACAGCAGCTATCATTTTGGCTGCGTTGGTAATTTTTTAACTGGAGTTTTACAAGCCGCTGGAAAGCCTTTTGACCTCTTTGTCATAAAATTTACTATCGATGAAAATGTAATTACAGTGTCTGTGAATTTATGTCGATACTGCTAAGTGTTTTTGTGATTATCAGTTGTAAAATAAGGAAATTAAAAATATTATTGTTTCAACAGTACCTAAATACTTAACTGCATGTTGTCTCTATCAAATTAATTGGAATAACGTGTTATTAAAATTATATAATATAACTGCTGCTTGACATAATTAGTTAAATTCCTTGGTAACGTTAACAATAAAGAATAAAGTTATATGTTTTCATAAAAAATCGTTTAGTAATTGATAACTACTTAATAGAAAAATTCACTTTTATGATGAACAAAAAGAAACTAAAATTCCTAAAATTTCCTGAATATGACGACATAAACCACAATAGAAAAGCTTCGCCTGTGTATAATTAGTTTTACTTCGGGGATACAAATTATCCATAATGCCAATCACTAAATCATAGTGCTCTCTACATACCAATTTTGAATTATTGAGGCGCCATAAGCTGAAAAAACAAACTCCCATATTGGTCAGAATACATTTCGATAAACGCTGAGGTCTGTTACGGTCTGCCCAATTTTGCACTGTTATCAATATTTTTGAAGCTTAAAATCTCGATAAAACAGACATGACGAGCAACAAATCGATAGTAATCGATAGTACCAACTTACGTTGTTACCTTCGAAACCGTCAGAATTCCTAATTTGCATATTGCGAACATAAATTCTCGTTTGTAAGAACACACTGGCACTTTTATTGTGCACCTCTATGTAGAAGCAAAAAATTGACAGTTTTTATAACGAGCTAGACCATAACATGTCGACCTTTGCTCGATGGCTATACAAATATTATTTCTTTGAATGTTGGCGTCTGAGATAATCGCTTCGTATTCAGAATTTGTTGGATGTATGCATGGTTAGTTGGTTGAATGTGGGAGGTATTTACTTAATTCGAGATGATGGATAAATGTTTGCATTAATCGGTCATTTGTCTCTCGGAATTTTTCCATTTCTTTTATTACCATCGACTTCGAAAAAGGCTTCTCGTGTCATCATCAACATAAGGTCGTGACCGTATTCTATTTCAGGGTGGTCAGAAATATTAGTACAAATTATCAACTACCTTTTTAAGCCTAGTTCTAGCCATGTTTAGTTTTAGTTCATACGACCTTTTGAGCTTCGACATCGTCATGGTAACGACATAAAATTTATACCAGTTTTTAAATATAATCATAAGATTATAACGCAAAGTTTCAACAAAATTGGTTCAGCAGTTTTTGCGTGATGCTCGAACAAACAAACAAATAGTCAAAAACACAACCCACAGACAGACAAAAAATAAAAAAATATGTGATTTGGGAGTTAGAGACGCCTAGTAAAAGTAACTAGAAGTTCGAAATAATTATCTTCAATGTCAGACACACTTCTATTACAGTTTTATAATGGATGCTGAGATGCGTCAAATGGGCATAGCTACATTATATTATATATTATATTATATTATAACACTTTATTGTACACACGGACATAATAATACACAAAGTTGAGAAAACATGTACAAAGGGCGAGCTTACAAAACTATAATAAAATGCTCCAACATACAAACTTACATGCAATAGGTTAATAGCGAAGATAACTCTGTAAGCGGTTATTAAATAGTTTTAAACAAACAGTAAATTCGTTGTAAACCTAACACATTAATTTTGATTTCTTATAAATGACAGATAAATCCTGTTATTCAGGTCAAAAGTACAAACAAATCAAAATTCGCGACTGTGAGCTACAGAATCCAGTATTTTACGATTGATCATTAAAAAGGTTTTAAAATGATTTACGGCGGTCGAAGTGATCTTCACATTAAATTTTGAAGTCGGTTCCGTTCAAATTGTAGAGAGCATTCAATAAGCATTCATTTGTTAATTTTGTTTCTCCCGACATAATATTTATGCTGCTGTAAATATATTTTGGTTGTAAAATCTTCTGAATGCTTATGCTCCCGGAGAATGGTGGTTATGATTGTTAAGCTTCAACGTTCAATATTATTTTACAATGGCAAGGATAATGCTATCAAACTAAATAAGTTACAAAATATAACAAAATATTGTTTTATTTGCACACATACCATTTCCAAGAGGATTTCTTCTAGGAGGTGACGAAGAAGGTGATTAAGAGATTAAGGGCCCATTTCACCACTTCTGAATAAGTTCTCGTAGCTTGTATACAAAAGTTGTGAAACAGGCCCTTAGTGTAGGAATATACCTGCCGAAATTACGCGGCGGAAATTACGGTGATATACCTACCTACACACCATTCTTACTGCTAAAATTACGCCGCCTAGTTTCAGGAGATGCGTTTCTACTATATACAGGCTAACCACCTACCAATACTAGACACATAATTTCATCCTGAATCTCTATTAGGCCAACTGCCTCCGTGGTCTAATGGTTAAGAGCATTTGGCTCTTGACACGGAGGTCGTGGGTTCGATTCCCATGCTAGTGATATGTCACTTTGTGCGTTTTATCCCAGTTGGTTAGGACGTTGCAGGCAGAATCGACTGATTGTCTGAAAAGAAAGATGATTCTGTGCTTCGGATGGCACGTTAAGCCGTTGGTCCCGGCTACAATCTCTGGTGGTAGTAGTCGTTACATAAAAACTACGTCAGAGGCCGTAAGGCGGTCTGAAAAAACTCTGACACCAGGGCTTGCGCCCACACGATAAGAAGAAGAGGCCAAAAGTGAACTTTGCTTCCAATTGCACTCCAAAGTTCATTGGTTCTGTCTACCCCAAAAGGAAATATGGACGAGATTTTATGTATGTATGAAAAAATATACAAAAATGTGACTGAGAATGAGAAGTGAGCAACCAGCAGCAGTCTTGTATCAAAGCTTCCCGACGAATGGTCGTCGTGGTTCAACGAACTCTTCAGTGAGGTTAATATAAAAGTAAAATTTGACGGGAAAACCATCAATTTCCACAGGATCTCCCTGCCAGTGATGTTAGCTGTCCATTCGAATCTCGCGCATGTTTATGAGCTCATAAATAGTGGCCGATCTGTCGTGGCCTGTCCGCAGCGAGCGTGCGAAACTCTGGCGTTGTATACACAATACGAATAATAACAGCACGTTTATTTTGTTTTATTGGGCATTTAATTGAATATAAGGAGATTTTTATTTAAAGATTGGTATGTTAATAATGGTGAAATTAGTTTAGATCCCAAGCTTAGAGCAAGCAAAGCATTGAATAAAGTTCATGAAATTGATAATATTGATATCTTCAAAATATGATGCATATTTTTTAAAATGATCTACAGGGTGTAAGTGACGGCCTAGCAAATACTAACAGTGAACTCAGACCATTAAACTGAACAACTTTCACTATCCCAGTACCTTAGGAAACGCAAAAATATTCAGCTGTCCCATACAAAACTGCTGTACCTACCCGACTCAAATGTATTCAGTATTTGCTAGGCTGTCACTTACTCTGTATAGCCTTCCATTTTATACTATATAGCTTTAACCCGCGACTTTGTCCGCACAAACTATATACCAGATTTTAAGTCAGATCATTAGCTATCAAACAAAAAAAGTTTCATCAAAATCGGTTCAGTAGTTTTTGCGTGATCCAAAAATTGCTGATATGGAATCAGGGACACCTAAAAACCATATCGTAACTTTTTTTATGTTAATATCTTCAATGTACAGACACCCTTCTGTTACAGTTTTATGATAGTAATAGACAATAAAAAATTGCCTTTGTGTCAGTCGACTCAAAAGATTGTGGATTTTAGTTTGATTTTCCGGATTGCAGTCACTATTTGTAAAACATTTCTTTGTAGATTATGTTCTTTAATTTACTTACCTTTTTTTATTCATCTTGTCGATCATAACATAACATAACATAAATATTCTTTATTTGCACACCAAAATATACAGTAACAAAAACGAATAAAAAGAACGTAAGAGTACAAATGGCGGTCTTATCACTAAAAGCGATTTCTTCCATGGGATGGACGAACTCTTAAGTAAAAAAACTTGCTATGGCGGTGTAATAAGATATAAAATATATAGCTTACAATACATTTCAGGTATATATATTATATATATATATATATATATATATATATATATATATATATAAATATATACATACAAAATATCCAACAATAAATAATAAATATATTATATAATAACTCTAATGGATCAAAGTGTCAGATTAATAATTAATTAATTATCATTTCAAACTTCTTTCAGGAATTCTCTCTTCTTCGAAACATGGACTCTTTAAAGTAAGATTTTGTCTTCTAGCGATTCGAAAAGGTGCATGTCGTGTGTCACCAGCATGTGGGCGTAAATTGTCTTTCTTATGTTTAAACTAAAGCATATTGCTGTTTTTCAATATAAGCCATTATTTTGTTATTTTTAGTGCACAAATCTGTATCTGTAAACTATGTATTATAAAACTCTTAAAGAGCTGTGTCTGCAAGATAAAGATATTTCGAAGGAAATACATGGGGTAGGGTCTCTACGTCTCCGAAACCAATTTTTTAAAACTGTATCTGTTTATCAGCATGTTGGTTGGTTCGAGCTTCACGTGAATGCGGTTTTCGTAGTTTGACAGTCTAATGTCTGACTTTATATTTGCGAATGCTTTATACCTTAGGACGGGATCTACGCGTATTACATGACGTGATGACATAGTAAAATTATCACATGTTCCATCCACGGTATAGCAGGCAAAAACTAAAATAAAATATTTATTTGTAAGGTCATAAATTGAGGAATTTGTTAAAATTTGCGAACATCAATTCGATATGCATTCCACATTTAGTAACCGCGTACCTAATACTCAAAGACAGGAAGGTTGTTAACGAATCATTCAATTTTTTTTTCTTTCATCGTTAAGTTCAGTTTTCAATAGAAGTCAAAATACTTCTCCACTCTTGTCCTGTATGTGTTGGTGAAGGGAGACAAGTAATAAACTTGTGCTTAGTTCTCTGTGGGAAGAGATCTTCGCCATACAACGAGTTTTTACAGACCAGAGCTTTTTCAATTAATCGTAATCATCCCACTGCTGGGCCTTTGCCTTTGACTCCCATCAATCCTACAAACATCTCTGTTGTGGGCAAGCTCTTGCCATTTGTCAACGAAAGCATCCAGATCATTCCGCCAGCCTTTCCTAGGACAACCTGGACGCCGATGACCTTTTTTTATAGCAAATCAGCTTAAAACCAGAATTTATATGTCAATAGAATATGATTTGTTATAAAAGGTCAATAATATTATCGATAACTATAGTGTCTGTCTACGGGTGGTCTGAATTTAAACGAAACAGGAAAATAACCGAAATGAGAGTGCCTCTTAATCGTTGCACTGGACTATACCAGTTCCTACTATCCATAATAATTCGATAGAAGTAGAAATAAGATTGTTTTTCTGTTTATTTGTAAATGTTTTCTTTGGTTTATTTATTATTTTAGTCGGTCATACTTTTTTTTAATGTAGTTTTCAAATGTTGAATGAGTTTTATGATATTTAAAATCAATCCTTTGTTTTGAATGTCTTTGATGAATACCATTTCAAATAAGAGAACATAAAACGTGAATCAATAGGAGAAAAATCATTCTGTGAAAAAAACGAGTTTTGAAAGAACTCTGAAATTGGAACGAAAACGTTCACGCAATTGTGAAGTTCGAATGTCCGAGAGGCCCTGAGGATCTACCCGGACATTCGAACTTCGCAATTGCGTGAATCTTTTCGTTCCTATGTCAACTCTGTTATAATGAAGTTCGGACCGAAATGGTCTCGATATATTGAAAGTCGAATGTCCGGGTATAGGACCAGAGTGTATGAGTATAGGCTGGTCATACTGAAAAAATAACCTCTCTTTTTGAACTTTCAATTTGAGTTTTTATAACACTACAAAAAGATAGGAGAAGCCGCAGGCAAAACCCAGTATCTTATAAAATTACATTCGTAGGCGGACTGTCAAACAAAAATCCAGTTTTTGTCATTATGGCCAATAAATAAAATCAAGTTGCAATAGAGCGCGCTAAAAAGACGGAGTTTACATAAGGCAGCCATCATTCATAAGGTAATAGTGTATTTATGTAAATTGAATTCATTAGCTACCTAGTTCTGTTTCGTTACATTCGTTTGATTCTTATCCAGAAGCGCCGGTGAGATAATTTGTCAGAAATGTTTGAGTCGGTACTTTTAGTTGAGTAAATGCTGAGCATAGCTAAACTGGCTTTTGAAGTTTTGAAGGCATAAGAATACGAATGAAGTAGGTAAAAATAAATTGTGTGGAGTCTTATTGTGTAATTGTAACTACCAGATTTTGCGGTATAAAATCGACAAGGTGTTTGTAGCGAATCTGCTTCTTATTTAGATATGTAATTTCAGACACCCTGATGATCACAGAAACAAATATCCAAGTCCTAAGTTACCGACCGTGTAAACGATGTAAGTAATTGAGAACTTAGGCAATATCTCTATTGGTCTTGAGGTAAAACTCATTAGTCATTAAGTACACATTTTGATCGAAATAATACATATTCTCAATTTAATTATTATTATTATTATTATTATAACACTTTATTGTACACACGGACATAATAATACACAAAGTTGAGAAAACATGTACAAAGGGCTAGCTTATCTCTGAAGAGATTTCTTCCAGCAGACCCGTAGAAGAGACAGTTAACAATTACAAGGCAAACTTATTGTGTACAAACAAACAGTATAAATAAATAAATAAATGTAATATATACCTACAACATACAATATATATTAATATATGTATATAATTATATATATGAATAAGTCTTAAGTCTTAGTCTTAGTTTAATAAGTCTTTTTTTTGTGTTCAAAACCCCTTTTTGTAATAACTATCATAAATTCGACAATGTTTATGTTTGTAACCTTCTCACAGTGGAACCACTAAACCCATCTATCGATAAGCTTAGAGTATTTCGAACCAGAAAATATTCGACCCTTCAAAATTGGACGTGTATCAAATTTAACCTACTAAATTCAAGCGGGTAAAATTTCATTAAATTAAAATTTCGCATTGATGACTTTTCAAACAAAATCCAATCGAGACTGGTGTTTCGAACCCATGGGATACAATCAACTTGAGAATATGATTTGCGAACAACTTAGGTACAATCGTTTTAGGGCTCCGTACCCAAAGGGTGTCAACAGGGCCCTATTCATAAGCCTACGATGTCCGTCCGTCCGTCCATCCGTCCAGATTTAAAGGGCTATAACTATTGAACCGTAATAGGTAGACAGTTCAAATTTTCTCCCAATATTTGTTATTATTATGGATTTACTAACAAATAGTAAAATATACAAATAGTAAAAAATTTAGGAGGCCCCATACAAGAAACGTGTATTTGTTTTTGGTTCATCGTAAAAACGGAAATACATACAAGCGTGAAACTTGGTGTGATTACAGTGCATACTCTAAGGACAAACAATAATTAATAAAATCGGCCAAGTGTGAGTCGGGCTCGCGTTAAGGGTCCCGGAGAATTTTTTTTTTAATATTGTATCGTGGTACGCAGCCCTCCGTGCGTAAGTCCAACTCACTCTTGGCCGGTTTTTAAGAGTGAAGTTACTGATGAACGATCCCTTATTGGTAATATTTCTAACAGGAATAGCTTTAACAATCAATGGTGTCGTAAAAGAAATTTTAATGCATGAAATTTTTGTTTCTGTAGCAACATTAATTTCCCTTTTTATGTTTACTAACATTACTTCGAACATTAAAATAGACTTTATTGTCCTGCACTTAAAAGTTTGACTCCATTAACGATCAGGATAACGGTTCTAAGTTTAAAAACCTTAACAGTTTTAAAGTACCACAGTCAATTAAACAGAAAGCCATTAAAAAAAAAGAAAAGACGAAAACACAAAATTAACTGTTTATCTAATCAAAAACAAGAGTTACATACATAATGATGCATTTAAAACGTTCATGCATATAACAGCAATAAAAGATCTAATGATATTATTACGTTATTAACTCATTATACAAACAAGATATTGGACAATTAATGAGCTTAAGGTTATCTATCTTACAAGTCAAAACGGCATTATTGCCAGCTTTTAAGATAAATGACATGAATATAAGAATGATATTTATAAATCCACAAAAAGCCATTTTACAGACGGATTTGTAATATAATAATGAAGCACTAAATGTTAGAATATCATCTGGTGTTACCTGTTTGCAGAACAAATGTTGGTCAACGATCAATAGTATTTGAGGGAGCACAATGGTACAACAAGTTACCCACAGATATTAAAAATGCTGACTCATTTGGCTCATTTAAAAACAAATTAAAAAAATATGTTATGAATCTTAAATTTTAGATAAAACTATTTAGTGCAATTATTTATTAGTTGGTAGTTGTAGCAATGATTCTGGCCACCTCGCAAGTGTATGTACGTAATAATTTAAACATTGGATACAATTTTACTATGCGCCCTCAGCGAATAATCTCTTTTCTCATTCTAATTCTGACTTGTGTAGGTAGATGGTTAATATTTTGCTTTTGTGATAAACGTATGTTATCTTAAGTTGTACTATGTGAGATATTTACTTCATTACCTCTTAAATTTGCATGTTCTGTCAATAACACCTATATTTTAGTTTAAAAGTAACATTGTTTAAAATTCTCTTGTAAAGTGACTATTTTTAAGTCTTTTGAGAATAAAATTCTTTAAACCTATAGTAGGCTAGGAGTATTGGTAGGTACAACTGATGCCATGAAAGGTAGGAATTACCTGCCTGAGCTATTGACATCAGTTACAACTGTAAAACTTATTGCAAATTAAATGTACAATGTACTTGTAAGATGTGTGGTTTGTATGGGTGTGTGAATAAGTAGGGGTGTGTTTATGTGTTTATGTAGGGGCGTGTGTTTATACTATAAAACTGTTTATACTAACTTATTTACAATAGGTAATAGTCATAATTATTAAGTTAGGATTTTTAATCAAATACTTAAGTATCATCCCAAGCTCAAAAGTATTTGAGTTTTTTAGTTGGCTTAATCACGTATTTAGGCTGAATTTTAGATGATTTGTATTATTTTTTAAAGTCAACGCATACGTTCTCCGTCTAAACAGCTAGTACCTATATGTATATTTTTTTTTTTTAGCCAATTTCATTTAAAGGCCTCCCCTTTTATCCTCCATGCAACCCTGTCCCGAGCCAGTTCCATCCACTCTTCGTCGAATGTATCCAGGTCGTCCTTCCATCTCTTTCGGGGTCGACCCTGACGGCGACGCCCATTCTCCGGGATCCAAGGTGTTAATACTTTGGCCCATCTTTCCGGGTGCAATCGACAGACATGGCCGGCCCAATCCCATTTCAACTTGGCGGTTTTCTCATCAACATCATTTTCGTTTTTTGGCGTATTGTGGTGTTTCTGATGCGATCTGTCCGTTTGATTCAAATCAAACCTATATGTATACAGGGTGAAATTGATATCATGAGCATCCTTTTAAACTAAGAGTCTACCCATCAAACTGAACAACGTTTACTATGGGAGCAAACCGATCGGAGCAAATAAAAAATCTGCTGTTCCATACTAAACTGCAATGTCGTCGCGCGAGTTCGCGACTCAAATGTATGCAACCGTTTTTTTTTCTCCTATCGGTTTGCTCCTATAGTAAAAGTTGTTCAGTTTGATGGGAAGACTCTTAGTTTAAAATAAAAACATACTATTGACATCAATTTTACCCTATGCATTTGGTAAACTTCAAAATATACAGGGTTAAAAGCTCCTAAAAAAAGAATTAAAAATAAAAATATGCCACGGCTTTTTTATAGGGATGACCAGACCATTAAACTGAACAACTCTCTCTATGGAACAAACATTGAAATCGGAAAAAAAATCAATCGTTCCATACATAACTGCAAACCAAATCGACCCAAATGTATGCGACAGCGGATTTTTTTTTATAAAGTGTGGCATCATGTTAAATTGCATAAGTTGTGGACAAGTTTCTGATCACCCCGTAAGCTGTTACATTCGTGAGTTTATCTTAGTATGTATGTTAAAAATAAAGAAGATTTAAGGTAAGTTAGTCATCTTTTAAAATTGCCAACATTACGTCTTACCTCGGAGATGGACCGAACACAAATACCTATAATCCTGATTGAAATTGTAACCCTCCACGTTTGGTCTCGGACAAAAAGCACCTATAATTTTGAATAATGAACCCTGCATCGTTAATACATCACTCCCCTGGACAATAACACGGCACGAGGACAATGCGGGCAAAATTACATGTAGTTAATATCGATCGAAGCAAATAAATATTTTGAACTGACATTTTAGCTTTAGTCTTTTTTGTATTTAAAAACAAAGGCAAATCCACCCACGGAGTCGGACAAGCGGTTGAAGGGCGCCGAAATTATAGCTGGTGATCCTTGAAGGCATTCCACGACTAATGATTTCGAGATATATCCTCCCCCTGAATGTAAAGCGACCCCGCCCCTAGAATGAATTGAAACACTGGCGGGACGTTTTTTGTTCATTTATTAATTGTTGTTTTTCGTTGGCCGGTGGCCGGAATGAGGGCAAAAACTTTTGTTTCTTCATTTTAGAAATGCGTTTTTATTCTTATTTTAACTTTAGATTAGATGAATGAATTATTGCTCTGGGAAAAGTAGGTAACTCCAAACGATCATCGATGTAGGCATTTCGAATTGCTTATGTGAAACGTAAATATTAATTTATGGATGTAAATGTTTTGCTATTATTAATGTTTATTAGTTGGGACACTGATTACGAGCCATCAAGCTCGCCCACACAGCATGTTTATTCTGATAAAAACATTAAAATCATAACCTAATGTCCTTAATTACAAATATAACTATGTTTCTACTTCGATAGCTTCCTACGCTATTAATATTATGGAAATATTAACTTTTGCTCGTGACTTCGGCCATGTGGAATCGATATCTGATGATGATCGATGTAATTTTGAGATAAATGTTCCACAGTTATTGACTCCGACCACAGGCTGTGGAGCAGTAAAAAAAAATCAAAATCTTTTCAAACCCATCACCATAATCCTTTTCGGGATAGTCAGAAACATCCATCCAACCAATCCATCATAGTTTCAGTAGTTTCGTCAAAAAGACAAACACAAAAAACATTCTGATTATTCAGAATCGTCCTGTTCTGATACCCTGATATATATCCCGAGTTCTGGAATATATTTTCTTTACAGACACTTACAGTTTTAGATTAGTATAGACAGATAGGTACATCGATATTTTCTGAATAAGTCAAATGATTCAACCGGAAAAGATAAGCCGGTATCCGATCGTATGCGGCAGGCAGTGCATCATTCGATTTGCAATATTAATAGCTGATGAATGAAAATTAACATTTACGTTCATAATAATTCATCGGTAGCGTACGAGCGTTCGTGACCAGAGAATCAAGAACATCCGTTATGAAGTCATTCGAAGCAAATCCTCAAGCAACATGATTCACTTAGCTATTTATTACTTTATTGTAGTCACCGCCCAGTTATATGTCAAGCTGAATTATTTGTACCTTCTGAGAAGCCTTGAGATTCTGCGAGATTATTTTCACACGCAAATTGATAATAATGTGCCATGAACTTGATAAAAACAAAAGAATGGAATGTGATTGTGACGCGTGATTAAAAAGATTTACTCAGATTAAGTTTGTTGAAGGGTTGTGGAGTGAACTTGATTTACATTACTTAGTACACTTGCATGTTTCGTATCTGCTACGGTGATATGGGAGTGATAGAAAAACTTAGAATTAATTAACTGCTTATCGTTTTGTAGAAGTCCAACAACTTGACTGAGAGATTGGGAAATATAGAGGACCATATAATAAGCGACAAGGTGACACGTTGTAACCAGGGTCATTCATGACATCGTAGTCAGCACATGCCCAGTTATGTCAAAAATGACTTCGATGAACGCCATGGTCGTCATGGTTTACATCTGAAGCTACGCTTTCCCCTTGATTAATGTGTTGAAGTGTGTTTGAACATTTAGTTTATTGAGAATAATATAATTCAATTGTAATATTATAATAAGGGAAAATTTTAAAACGCGAATGTGTGAGATCTATTACGTGTCGACAGCGAAAGAAGACATCGTGGTCGGGCGTTACATTTAGATCTACCTTAACAAAATTACTTTCATCGAGCAAATCGATTCACAGTAACGATAAATCAATCAATCGATAATAAAACTTTTACTTTCTCTAAGATTTAAAAAGAGCACGTTATCCGTCTATATCAGGGCAAAGGTCTCCGGCTTTGATTATTTATATATAATATATTACACAATGAACAAAATTCACGCCTTGAATTACGAGTGCATGAGTTGATCGTGCGATTGCTCAATCAAATCAAGATCGATACGACCTTTCATAGTTCCAGCATTATTGTGAGGTGCGAAAGTAATGTTAGATAATAATAATAACGCAAGAATAAATTAAAAAGTTGCGTGACCCACTCTTAAACAATAGCCCTGAATGCGTATCGGAATTGGTCAATAATTATTTTGATTCCCGCCCGCGTTCCAACAATTAATCATGTAATTCGCTTGCAGTGACCGGTTTAATCGTATGACCACAGTGTAAATGTGTTGAAGTGATTAATGTGAGCCGAATCAAATTTGATTATCTGAAAAAGTTGCATGCGCCCGCCGCGCCGCGCACCCAGTCGGAGCTTGTGTGATGTGATCACAATTGCAAAAACATTGTTTTGTAAGTTCATTCAACCGTGCAGTTAATAAACTTGTCGAATGTAATATTTATTAACTTTTGACCGAAACGAACATTTCTCAAGAGCTTTGCGGTTTCTATATGTCTATTTCTGTTATTGTGCGCGCACGCAATCCGAAGATTCTTACGTACACACGATCTTTCGCTAACATCGAAAGTGAAACGGATTAGGAAGAATAGATTCTTTGATGAAACGTTGCATTCAATAGCTATTGCGTGGTATCGAGCGCATATCCTAAGCCTCACATTGTGAGATAAATCCTCAAAATAGTCGTAAAATAAAGTTGTATTTCTTGATTAATTTAAATCTTGTTTCATAAACAGTAATATAGCTCTTTATTTTCGTAATAACATGTGTAACGGGCGTCGGTAATCACTGCGTGGATAGACCGGGTTGACTTAGCGTCACGGGTGTGTAATTTGGACGGAAACGTCGAAAAAAGCTAATAATTACATGGGATGGAGAGAAATAATAACTGCTCATTATTATCATTTACTGTGGAAGCGGAGACGGACGAGCCGAGTCCAACCGGACCAGCTAATGAGCATTTTGTTTTAGAATAATATGGACATGTGCGTCAGTGGCATACGCGAGTCTTTTTTATTTTAGTTTATGATGAAATAATGTTTGTGATCCGTATACAAGGTGTTACAATAATACAAATAAACATTTGAGTGAGTGGTTTAGATCATCAAACTGAACAACATTCACTATAAGACCTATCGAAATCGCGAAAAAAAATCGGATGTTCCATACTAAACTACAAAAATCAATGTATGTGGCAGCTGAATTTTTTTCGCGATTTCGATGTTGGTCCCATAGTGAAAGTTGTTCAGTTTGATGGTCTTAACAACCTCATAAGTTTTAAATTTGTATTTATACTTTTGTAACATCCTGTATTATTATGATGATACATTGATTCAACAGAATATTTTAAGGACAGATTCGGCCAGGGCGAAGTCATGAAGCTTAAAGATTTTGACATGATTTTCACGAAGAAGGTTTTCCATCCATCAACTTTACAGAATGGAATAGAAAAACCCTAAAAGACCAAGGCTTTTTTAATATTCCTGGAGCAATATAAGTAGGTGCTTAATGTCTGCAATGTTGTTATTCTCTCCCATTTCTGACCATATTAAAGGTTGTATTATAAAGTTTCGATAATATACTTCTATACAGGGTGAAAGGAAAAGTATCATTAACCTTTAAATCACATACTCTACCCATCAAACTGAACTTTATATGGGAGCAAACCGTTCGGAGCCGAAAAAAAATCAGCTGTCCCATACTAAACTCCAACACCTACTCGACTCAAATGTATGCAACAGCAGATTTATTTTGCTCTGATCGTTTTGCTCCCATAGTAAAAGTTGTTCAGTATGATGGGTAGAGTATGTGGTTTAAAGGTTAATGATACTTTTCCTTACACCCTGTATTTATGTACGGTTTCGCTTATAAAGATCCTCGTCCCTTGTTCGACTAATATGTCCGTCTCCGAAATAACAGTATTATAAAACGTCTTCGGAAATAACAAAACTCATACCACATAAAAAAATCCCCTATCTCTCAGTTCATTGCATCTTGCAACTGCGATTTTGTTTCTAATTGTACAAAATCCGATTCAAGCCCTCAAGCGATGTAGAAACTCCTTTTCCGCTCGGAAGAGTAACAAAAGACGCCGCATCCACAAAATTGTAATCGTATTTCTAACGAGTCCAACAAAACTACTAATAACGAATAATTCACTCACCAAACACAATAAAAAACTTTTCTCGAATAGACAAAATAAAACAACATATGGATGTCGTCATATTTCTTGTGCCTTATTATAACCTGTGTCAGGTATGTTACTGTCTATTGTAAAAGGTTTTTTTTAAGGAAATACAAACAGTTTTAAAATTCGATTGCTACCTGCGTTCAAGTGCGGATTTTCGGAATTTCGGTTTTGGAAAAAAACCTTGATGCTCACCGCAAACATTGTTTTTGTGCGGTTTCAAAGCAAAATAACGTGTGCAGTAGTTGCAAACAGTTTTCAGTTGGTTATTTTTACACAAGGGATATAATTCTGAAACACACAATAGCTGCTATTGCTACTTGAAGTTATAAGTTAAATCAGTCATCAAACTTTAAAAGTTTTAGAAATTGGCTTGCCCTATTGAAGTATATCACACAAAGAGCACTAGCTTAATAACATTGCACTGTGCAAAATTTCGTTGAAATCGGTTGAATAGTTCAGACATGATGATGTAACAAGCGGAAGTATTGCAGGAACAAGATACAGATTAAAGTAGGATAGAAACCAGATATTTTTGATAATTTTAATAAAACTGTTCTTGATAATTATTAAAACATTTATTTAGTATGCAATTTCCTACTGTAACCTATAAATATAAAAAATGGTGTTCAAGTAAATTAATATAACATTACAACTGTTTTTGAAAACAGTTTGCCACCCCTGCCTAAACCAGCAGGGAACCACGAAAAATAATAAAATTATGTTGCAGATCCTCACTGTATGGTGCATTTCTATAGCAGCCTCAAGTTTTTTGAAACTGTTTTACATTGCTGTTTCTATTCTAATGCTATTGTATTCACTTTGTTACTGGTTATCAATGTAAACTAAACGTATGGGAAATGGCGACTATAAATCTTGCTAAGGGCGGGCGCTGATGTAAAGGGACGTCATATGGGGATCGTTACGAAACTTTTTTCTTTGTTTTTACGATTGTTAAAAATTAAAGATGGTTTTTGCATTGTTAAAGTTTTTATTTAAGTAATTTATAATGGACGGTTTGATGGCAATGAATTGAACATTTTTATTGGTGAGGTTTGGCATTTTTAATTTTATTAGGTAGTCTTTCCATCTTTGGGGATAAGATTTTAGTAAGCATAATTTGCGATTTGGAGGTATAATTTTAATATAAGTTATTATAATACTTTCAGGTCCTATTCTTCGACATATGATTGGCTTTTTAATGTGAACTATCTAAGCTTGTAATTATTATATCTAAAGTTGTTCTAACAAAGAAAGAAAATTAGTCATTGGTATAAAAAGAAAAAAAATAATAATAATAAATAAATATTAGCTGTTCCCTGCGATCAATATTTGATCGAAGGCCATAGTAAATGTAGCCATAGCAAAAGTAAAAGTAAAAGAGCATAGTAAAAGTTGTTCAGTTTAGTGGTCTGAAGCACCCCTAAAACCGCTTAACTCAACTCAACTCAAAATAATTTATTCAATTTAGGAGCTTGAAGCCCACTTATTAAAAATCTTTTTTTGAAGGTACCACCGCGTCGGAACGTGTGGTTTCTGTAGATGTAGCAGTGTGTAGCAGATGCGGTCAGAATCTCTACAATATAACACGATGTATATAACGCATTTAAGATTACACACTGTATAAGTAAGGTACATACAACAGATATTAAATTGGATGTATATTAGCTCTTACTTTGCAAACTGTTCCATAATTCGGTAAATAAGCAGCAAATCATGAATACTTAATACGAAACGTACAAAATGAAGCAAAAAATCAACATTGCTCATTGAAGTTGAAATATGGAGGAATTAAGTAAAATTTTAAAGACGTATGCAAAACAAGCGACGCTAAAATTCGGAATGAGAAGGAATTTCACGAATAATTGTATAAGGTACAAGTTAATGAAATAATTATAATTATACGTGGCCAAAGGAGCCGGCGGCCACCCGCTGTCTACTCAGACCCCGATTGTTGCCCGAAAAAGCAATTAAAAAATGAACCAGAAAGAAATTGCTTCGAATTCTAAATGAAAATACTTCTCGTTTGATGAGTTTCTTTTTCGTCTTTTGTATCGGACTTAAATGACATTAAAAATATAATACGAATCCATGCAAATCGATTTTTACTTAAAGATTCGAGGATGGATTCGATTCGGAATGAGCATTCATAAGTCAAATTAATCGAAATTGAAAAGATTAATTTCTATATGTGAAACTACGGACAAATGTGTCTCTATATCTCAGTCTTAATTGGAAACGATTGTTGAGGCCGACTCAGGATTCTAATTATAATGTGCTATTGATATTAATATGATGTTATCTGTCGATGGTTATTTTGCAGTATGACAAACCATTAATTTCAATGACATATTCTAATAATCTTTCTTCACTGAAAGATCGGCAATGTCGAAAATTTTGCAAATATAAGGTATCTACATTATCCTACCTTATTTACTAAAAAAAAGTATAAATTTTTTTTTAAATTTAGATTCTTTATTTTAGTTTAGTTTATAATCCAATTGAACTAAAATTAAAGCCTTTATGTCAGCGATTGACATAGCCATAAGCAAAAATTTTTTTGGACCAAAAAAAATCTTTGGCTATAAATGATGTATGGTTAAATAGTAGTAATATTAAGTTTATGTTTGAAACTTAAAAGCCCCATAAAAGTAATGAATAAAAAAGTCTTCATGTCTATTAGAATACTTATCATCATAATCGTTATATTTAAAAACTACGCTCTTATCAATGGAATTTTCGCCAATCTAGTCTTTTTTCCGCAAATGCCTTGGTAGGATTGCTTCCCAAGCTACAATGAAGAACATTTTAACATGTGATAGGCCAGATAGTAAATTCATTATACATATTATATTGCGAGTGAAATTGAGCTGTCATCCGTGTGTGTATTAATAAATGGGTCTCTATGAATATTAATAAACTATCCCATTTCGTTGGACTAGCTTGCTTTGCTTTGGTACGGCGTTGCTTGTTATTTTACTAGTGAACTGTTTTAACTTTTGTTCTAATAATTTAGAATAGGTGGCTATTTTGATTTTTTTCACATTTAACTAAACGATTTTATTCAACTTTGAAGCTGTCTACTAACATTCAAACCTTGTAATGAAATTTTTACACTTTTTCGGTAAACTGATTTATTTCAAATTTTAGCACACAAGAGTAGTTCATGACTGATTTTTTTTTTGCGTTGATATATTTGCATTCATAGTAAAAGTTGTTCAGATTGATGGATAGAGTATGTGGTTCAAAGGTTAATGGCTCCCTACACTTGGTTCTGGTAAGATCGAAGGTCTGATGATGGAGGCGGAAAGTCACGTTGGTGTATTATTTGTAGCAGTACACTAGTGTATCGGCTCATTTTAATTTACTTACTTTCTGTAGTACAAGTCTTTACCTGGACTCAAAATGCGCGTCTCATCTTCATCGATTTGAATTGCATTAATGAATGATACTTCTTTCTGTGCTGAACTGCTTAACATGAACAAACGTTATTTATTTGGCTTTTTTATTATCTTAAAAAATATAAATAAAACGTCGACTGACAAACTGCTATCCGCATATTCACTATAGTGGCAGATATTGATCAGAGAAATGGATTCTATGCTTCGCCATGCTTCAAATGATTAATAGTATTGTTTTCTACGAACTACACTGACCTGCAAAACTAAGTACTACACTTTTGATATTTAATTTTTTTCTAAACTATAGAAATTAGAGATTTAAATTAAAAAACGTTTTATAGCAAAGTTATTAGCTTTTTTTGTAACTATTCTTTTTAAATTAAACTCTTTTTAGAGTCCTTTTTATTTCGAAAGTATATTTTATGTACTTAAAAAGTATGATACTTAGTTTTGCAGGCCAGTGTGTTATATTATTATTACCTTACCTTGCACTACCCTTTACTGTGAGATATTTTAGTAAAACTTCACTTTTCTTTGAGTAATTTTCTTAAGAATTAAAACGTCTCGAAGGTATAAGATGAAGTCATCAAACTAAAGAGTTTAGTATTTAAGTAAGTTTTAGTATTTAGTTAGTAGTCACGTCACGAGATTGAGTAGATTCACATGTTCACAGCACGTGACCTTATTTAGAAATTTTACTTTGCTCTCAGATTACTCTCGAAAGGGGTTTGAAGTAGACGACTCAGTTAAGATGAAACGTGGTGTACGCATGCCATAAATTAACAAGTACTTATCACCAACAAAACCTTGAAGAAGTTCTTGTCATAATCGTGGTTTCATACCTTGTCATCATCAGCCTCATGTATACGTTTCCAGTGATGCACAAGCCTTTTCTAATGGTGGAACAGGCGAGTATGGGCGTTTAGTTCAATATGCGTGCTTAATGCGGATTAGTGGATTTAATTTTTTTTTAATACTTACGCATCAGAATTTCTTTTTCTGCGTTCATACCGCATCATCATCAGGCTTCTTCTCAAATGAATAATATCATAATTTTGTACATAATGAAGGACTTAAAATTTTACACTGCCGTATTTTACATGTATGTTTACTTGTAGATATCTGAATCGGTAGGATATTAATTTGAATAACAGGTTCGTAAAATATTTGTGGTTCTCTTTAATTTCCTGATATTTTGGTATTATCGGAAATTTCAAATATTATTGATTTTTAAACATGTTACAGCTTACAGCCATGTTGTGCTATTTCGAATCAAATTAAAGATTGAAAAATTTGTCTCCGGCGGGACTTGAACCCGTCCCCCCTTTTTTATCGGAAATTATTGTAACCGATCACATTAGCTTTGTTTCTACGGAAGATAGTACATAAAAAGTAGGATGATGATGATGATGATGAATGCGGATTGATAGTCTATAGGTATAATAAATAAGTGTTTGGCCCTTGCAGAGGGAAGCAGCCTGCCAGCCTTCTTCAAGCGGACCTCGTGTGGAGGAGAAATTACCCGTTGGCGAGGATGGTTAACATACAAAACCAAATCGGCTCGGGTACGTAGTGCGATCATCAATCCGCCTCGGCTGGCGTGATGATAACTGGCTAAAATTACTCCAAACAAAAAATATGGAGGCCTTTGTCCATGGATGGATGGATAATAAATATTATAATTATATAAGGTCTAACAAAATTAGGTGAAACTATTTTAAGAGGATGATCAGACCATCAAACTGAACAACTTTCTCTATGGGACCAATATCGAAATCGCGAAAAAAAAATCTGCTGTCCCATACATTTAGGTCGAGTACGTTTGTATGGAACAGCTGATTTTTTTTACGCGATTTCGATATTGGTCCCATAGAGAAAGTTGTTCAGTTTGATGGTCTGATCATCCCCTTAAAATAGTTTCAGCTAGTTTTGTTAGACCTTATATACAGGTATAAAACTTAACTTACTCTGTAATCATGAAAAAAACGTAGCAAACGAATCGATATCGATGGAAAACCTTGAATCGAGGACTACAGCGATAAGATTATATTTATAGTCTAGGAAAAATACGGTTTGAGATTGCATTAAATACACTTTAGTAAATTGCGTTCGAACTAATATTACTGTTAGTTTATAATACTTTTCCCGAGATTTGGTGGTCATATAGGCTGAAGACCCAGAGAAATACCTTAAAATTGATATAATTGTACAAAGGGCAAGCTTATTTCTAAACATATTTCTTCCGACATACAGTTAATTAACCCCACACAAATTTATTGTGTACAAACAAACAGCAAATAATTCAGTTTTGAGGTTATAATTTTTGAATACTTACAAAATATCAAATATCTACTCAAATTTACGATATTAACCGGGGATTATTATTGTTATAAGTAAAACGTATTGAAAGAAGCCGCCCTGAACAAAATCAGCAGTTTTCCATTTTTTGTTCATACCTAAATTTAATGTTTTGTAAATGACTTAATTATTCCATAATATACAAAAAAAAATCGGGGATTATTGAGAATTCATATTTTTCAGGTACGTATATACTAAAATTTCAAACTATCACCTAAAGTGCAATTAATGCAATCTACTCCATACAAAAATCAGTAGATTTCCCCGACTATTATTGAATGTCCCATTATCTATAAGCTCGTGATTAATTACCAACATTAACATTACTTGCTATAAGTTTCTTGCTAATATTATTAGTTTTTGTTTTACAGCAAGTTGAGCACTAACTTTACTTCCACCAATCCGCACTGAGCTTGCGTGATGGAGTATGGCTCGCCTTCTCACGCTTTTTCGTAAGAGGAGGTCTGTGCCTTGTAATAGGACGTACATAGGCTGATGATGATGGTGATATTACATGTTTAATTTTGCTTGAATATTTCGTCAACTCCAGACTTTAAACGAAAAATGTTACCTCTATCTTGGTCAAACATTGGTCAACCGTTTTATTACCAGCCAAGTGCCTGTGTCCTATTATTATTATTTTTTTAAACCTATTTTGTCCCATTGTTGGGCAAAGGTCTCCCCCAAGCTTTTCCAGCCTTCCCTATCCTGTGCCATCAGTTGTCATTTCGCTTCGTGGGCATCCAGGGCACCATCTCTTTCTTGGTCTGCCCTAGCCCCGGCTTCCATCGTCGGGCTCCCATTGGGTCGCGATCGTTGCCCATCGATAGATCCTATTATTTATAAAATGAAAATTATCTCTCCTACAACAATACAATATAGTAAAATAAAAAACTATTGAGTGAAATCTCAAATGTCAAATGCCAAAGATACTTCTCAATCCATTTGACCTACTTTTTCCACAATACAGATTGATTAACTCGAACTGTTAAGTTAACACAGCTTCCGTGCGTAGAAATCTCATTTTACTTCACATCTATTTGTCAGTGAAAGTATTCAATATTCTCAGATGGTTCTGTTTTACAACGTTTGTAGCATTCTGTGGGCACGATGTTTAAATTAAATAGAAAGTATGACACGTGGTTACCACCACCTGTCGGATAGCGGTTCTAAAGGCTTAATTGGCTGTCTTTATTAACTAATTAACTAAATATTAGATGTATGTTATGATTATGACATTGTTTGGTATGTTTTTACGATAAGATATGTTTTTAAAAGACCGCCCGCTTTGCTGTATTTTTAGTATCATTGTACGCAGTATGAGTAACAGTATCGAATACTTATTAGATAAATTGATATAGCCGTGCCTTACTGTTCAAGTCTATAAACGTTAATGTGCTTCATTCATAATGTATTACGTCGTATTATATCAACGGTTAACGGGTCTGTTCATTGAATTTTTACAGCTGTTTAGTTTACCAAATGCGTTAGCGCATTGTCGTTAATTCAATGTATGAAGCCGGTTAAAAAGGTCAATATACAATCAAAAGATTTGAATGCGATGGTAAACATTTGACATTGAGGCGATTGTGTTGATTTTGACAGCGAATCAATTTAAAATGCGCGTTCGGACAACCAAAAACGTACTTGAGAAATCATGGCACAAATCGTTAGGATACTTTTGCAGTCCACATAAGATCCAAAATCGAAACAAGCCTTTGTTAAATCGATTTGGAGGTCAGTAAAAACAATTTTGTCGAGCCGAAAGTAACAAATATCGATCGTCCGCGAGATAGCCTTAGCGATGTTGTTGAATCGATATAGACATGGCGCTTTGATTACTCGATTCAATCGAACTCGGATACGCACTCGCTCTTGGCCGCAGAACATGTTGCGTTCTGGCATGGTAATGTCCGATACCTATCTTTGTCGGGTTGCCTGTCGAATCAGACGATCATTCGAGTGTAATGCATTACGTATTCATGTCCGGCAATTGATATTACTTGTACCTTGTTACCTCGGCTGGAGTATATAGGGTGTAAGGAAAAGTATCATTAACCTTTAAACCATATAATCTACCCATCAAACAGAACACCTTTTACTATGGGACCAATCTATCAGGAAAAAAATTATCTGTTGTCTCATACATTTGAGTCGAGTAGGCAGGCGGCTAGGCGCTGAAGTTTAGTATGGAACAGCACAGTTTTTGTTTGCGCTAACATATTTGGTTCCATAGTAAAAGTGGTTCAGTTTGAAGGAAAGAGTATGTGGAAAAATAGTTTAAAGGTTAATGATACTTTTCCTTACAAGCTATATAACAATGTGTATTGTTGAAATGTTGGTACAACCGGGTTATAAGGCTGAAAAGGCTTTGGACTTCAGTCCATTCATCCATTAATTAACTGCCCATGATCAGTCCTTCTTCGGACATATAGGCCTCCTCTTTATTTGATTATTTCACCATGACATTTTATCCCTCTCCCCCTGCATCAAGTTTGTACCCGCATATAGCCTTCTTCAGTATCAACGTTTTATATATTATGTTATAATACAACTATTGTCAAATATCAGTTTAGCTTAAATTCTCATCGTATCAAATCAGATAATATCTATATTTGAATATAACGACATGGGAAGAGCATCTTTCGACCATAAATAAAAGTATCATTATGACACTTCGATTCAATGACGAATTTTATTATTTCCATCATCATCATCTTGCCACGCTCTTGTCGGTGGAGTATTCGCCAATCCTGTCTCTTTTCCGCTAGTGTCTTGAGTTCTTGATAGGACACGACATCAACCTTTTCCGTTACTTGGGCTAGATAACTCTGGTACAAATCTTTAATATATCCTAGCATTGAAACTACAAATTAAAATGCTCGGGCCCGCTGCAAGGAATATCCTCTTAAACAACAACACCCAAATGGAATGTAAATCATGGGAAACAGTACGTTGATATCTCAAAAGGAATTACTACAACTAGCAATTTAAGCTTAACTTAACCTATTGTTAAGAGAATGACGTAAATCAACAGATCAGTATTGTCTTTCATGTCTAGAGTCGGTTTTGCATACAAGACAAATTACTGGATGAGATCACTAGCTGTAGGCGTCTAATTAATTCTAAGCTGAATTCCGATCTCGTCACTATTTTAACAGAGATGGAAAGTTGAAACTAAATTGCTATGGATTAAACAGTAGCTGAAAGCACTTAAACAGTGGCATAAGGTGTCAACAGATCTCCGCAAAAACAGACAACCGTTTGTACAGAATCGTTTGTATCTACAGACAAAAGTGTAAAACTACGGTAGATTTATATGAGAACTCTGAATGAGTAAAATATTCAAAATAAAAAAAAATCGGGATAAAAACCTGTTTTGCCCACCAGTAGGGATTTCCTACGGATTTTAGGAATAAGCCCAGCAGTGGCATTTTCATTTTATGTAGGTACTGTGCTCATAATATAATATAACAATTTCGAGCATAGTGTACCGTAAGGTACTACCTAAAATTGTATAGTATAGGGAAACTCTAATTCACACATATAGGCATAGGCAAACATCAATTACAGTCATTAAACGTTTGGGCACTAACTTTGCTTCTTAGTCATTGAGTATTTATAGTTACGATATATTAAAGGAAATCTGCTTCAGTAGCATCTGCTTCTGCATCTTTCATTTTAGGCACTGTTCTCCTAATCGTCTTTGTTCAGTTATCAATTCTCGATATCTTTTATATTCGGTGCGTCTATACTTTAGACGGTTTTTTAATTAAATGACTGTCCATCAAATTGAACAACTTTATCTATGGAACCAACATTGAAAAATAAAAATGTTTCCCATACATTTCGGTCGAGTAGGATTGCAGTTTTGTATGAAACAGCTGTTTTTTTTCTTATTTTCTATTTCTAGCTTCTAGCTTTAACAATTATTTAGCAAAAAATAAATGCAATATACCTCGCAATAGGAAACTTGCACACCATCAAATTCTAACAAAACTAACAAAAGCTGTCTAAACATAGGTAAGGCCATTGACGCAATACAACATATTGTCAAAAAACCATCGGTGTCACATTAAAACGGTTCTTGTTAGCCTATGCATCCAACAATTGCATGTTTTGGATACGTAATGCGACCCATTACGTAATCCGATCACGCCTTGCTCAAATTGACCGAACTTTGAAAGAGTTTAATATACTGAACAATGTTACCAAACCCGAGCTTCGGTCGAATGTTACACGCACCGAAATTCTACGACAGCTCAAAAATGACGCAAATACCCTTCTCATCTCATACATTGAGGTATCTTTTGTTTAAGTAGATATACATGCATTTGGAGAAGTGTCGATAAAATGTAGATAAAACGATATTATCGCTAAAGTTAGTTCCGTTAGAGATACTTTGGTAGAAGTCAGCTTTGTTGATTGTTTGGACGTTTTGACAGCTGACCACGCTCGTTACCAGTGTCGTCGTGAAAGGCATCAGTAATCTAAATGCAAGGCTAATTGAATACAAAAGAAGCGATAACCATGGAATGCACTTTATAGACAAGTTGTGTAACAAAAATGGGTTAAGGATTGAGCAAACCGAAACGTTATCGCTACAAAAGTGCGTAAGTCTTTTATCTGTCGTATTTGCAGCTTATTTTTAGGGTTCGGTAGTCAAACAAGGAACCCTTATAGGTATTTTCGTCCATTCTATTTGTCTGTCTGCATGCCTCGCCTCAATTACTTATGCTTGTTATTGTATCTATCGAAAGGAGTCAATTTATTGTAGGTCCACAAACGGTTACGTTTATTGATGGTATTACACTCTAAAAACATAATTTAATTTACTTTAGTAATCGGACAAAGGTTAGGTAAAAATGCAAACGGAATTATGAAATAAATATAAAAAATGCACCGTTTTTACTTTTTTTGCTAAGATTCTTTTTCCTATTAAAAGGGTGCATGTAAAGCAATGCGTGTATCGGAACATTTTAGATGTTAATCTATATCTATACTATTATAAAAGTGTAACAGGAAGTTTGTCTGTACATTGAAGATATTAACAAAAAAAAAAGTTACGATATGGTTTTTAGGTGTCCCTGATTCCATTTCACCAATTTTTGGATTTTTTGTCTGTCTGTTTGTTTGTGTGTTTGTTTGTTTGAACGAGTATCACGCAAAAACTACTGAACCGATTTTGATGAAACTTTTTTTGTTTGATAGCTTATGATCTGACTTAAAATCTGGTATATAATTTGTGCGGACGAAGTCGCGGGTTAACGCTCGTACGAAAATAAAACTAAAAAACCAACATATCTTACCAAGACAAGATGTGCGCCAACTGCGATTACGCGATACTCCGTTTAGATGAGGTATAGCTAATATTATCACTATAATCTAGAAATTATGAGAAACAAATCGACATGAGTTCCATAACTACAGGGTGAAATTGATGTCATTAGCATCCTTTTAAACTAAGAGTCTACCCATCATACTGAACAACTTTTACTATAGGATCAAACCAATCGGAGCAACAAAAAAATCTGCTATTACATACAATTGAGTCGAGTAGGCATCGGTGGCGGGTGCAGTTTAGTACGGAACAGCTGATTTTTTTTGCTCCGAACAGTTTGCTCCCATAGTAAAAGTTATTTAGTTTGATGGGTAGACTGTTAGTTTAAAAGGATGAATGATATGAATTTCACCCTGTATATGCCAACTATACGCTAAAATTTTTATGTTAGCTTATTTCCCATACTAAGATTTAAAATCTTCTTTAGCAAGAAGCCAGATATAACAATAATCTAAAAACTACATCTTTCATGAATTCTCTCTTTATTTTGTCAGCCCACGCGACGTCTACACTCACGTCAATTTTATATAAACAAAGAACTATTATTCCCAAGAAATACGGTTCCCTAGGCTAGTTTCGTGAGTAGGTTTTAATTTTAATTCACACTCTCTCAGTGACAAAGGAGGCGAGGAGCCCGAGGCGAAGACTCCTGTCTCTTGCAGTTAATGACGTCATTAAATATGAACCGACGCACGTTTTCTGAGCCTTTCTGGAACGGTATTATGCTTAAGAGTATCCTGCTTCCCCGAGGCTTAGTGTTACACATCCCTGGATCGGGATATTGTTTACAGATTTCCTTTTCGTTTCTCTTTCAAGACACTTTCTTAGTATTTATAGTTTACTACATTATTATAAAACTGTAGCAGGAAGTTTGTCTGTACATTGAAGATATTAACAAAAAAAAAGTTACTATATGGTTTTTAGGTGTCCCTGATTCCATATCACCAATTTTTGGATTTTTTGTTTGTCTGTTTGTTTGTGTGTTTGTTTGTTTGTTTGTTTGAACGAGCATCACGCAAAAAGTAATGAACCGATTTTGATGAAACTTTTTTTGTTTGATTGCTTATGATCTGACTTAAAATCTGGTATATAATTTGTGCGGACGAAGTCGCGGGTTAACGCTCGTTACATTATAAGATTATAAATCAGGAGTGCGATTTTTTAATCTCATACGTTGGACTCAGCAGTTGAAAATGTCAATATAACTATGGAGATATTTGGGAGATATGCATCTTTCTACTTATGCTTTGACTTTCAAAAATCATACTCCAGGAGTGCGATTTTTGAAAGTCAAATTAGCTGTAGAAAGATGCATATCTCTCTACATTTTCAACTGCACTCCAGATCGTTTGATTGTTTGGCTCATTATATGTCTCACTGAATAGTCTGGATACTGCTACTGAAACGTGGTTATTCGGGATTAATACATTAATAATACAAATTCACAAACACTAATGAAATTCTGATGCGTATGTCAAGTCTACCAATCCGCATTGGGCACGCGTGGAGGACTAACACCCATACACTCTCCTTGAGGGTAGGCCTGTGCCCTGCAGTTTAGAGTACTGCTGACTACCTTGGAATATAGTCGTGAGCATATTCTCATGCTTTGCTAAGTTTGTCTGTCTGTACGTCTTCAGTTCGAAGCTACCTAGATGGCCTGCAAAATTATTTATTTATTATCCTGAAAATGATATATATTACGAATTCTACGAGGGGAAATCTATTGACAAAAGCTGGTAATGAATAAGAATAGAATTTGAAGTCAAGTTTGCCATGACCTGTCATGACGATGACGATAGAAATATTTAGCTTTCACACAAAAGTAAACACAAGTGGACATCTGCCACTTAAGAATCGGCAAGTAACTTTTTGAACGCAATTTGGAATCTTTTAGCGCACTTAGCGTATAGTCACGAGGTTTTTTGAATGAAAGTGTTTCGGAAACACTTCACTTATTCATGCGCACAACTAGGACATGATAAGATATGACTTTGTAATGGAACAATGATGCGTTTTTTGGGTTCGGTGTACTGACAAGAGAATCTTATCGCTTCCTTTTTGGAACACTCACTCTATTGTGGAGAGATTAGTTAATGAATCATTATTCATTACTTACCTATTTATTTATTTTATAAATGTTTTATCCAACCACAGCATCGCTAAAAGAAGTGTAACTTTTAACGCAGATTTTAGCCGATGCTTCATCTTAACCGATTTAGACAAGAGAAGAAATTATGAATTCATTCAACCTGCCTGAGAAAGGAATTGGTTTTACACATTTTCTCACAACGTTTACAAAAAGTCCGCAAGCACAATGTATTACTTTCAATGTAAAAAAATCAAATTCGGCGGACACTGTAAATAGGTAAGTATATGCTTTGACGGATATTTTATTTAATGAAAAACTAAAAAGTTAAAAAATAATATTGCAGCCGATGAATTTTTCGTTCGCATAATAAGAACATTAAATGTTTTATTGATGTCGCTGTCAATCCGGTACGGTTCGCGACAGGGCTTGCATTAGTTTTTTGGCTTGGCTTGACACCGACTTCTATAAAACAAATTAATGTTCTTATGATGCGAACGAAACAGTCATCGGCTGCGATATTTTTTTTTAACTTTTTAGTTTTTTTGAAGGCGGTTTTAATTTTTTGTTAAAATTTTGTTTATTTCACAATTTTCAGTGGTGTTTTCATTAGATCAATTTAATAGTAGTGCTTTAAATTAACAAACGCACTAGCCGGCACTACGATTTTCAAAGGTTCCCCTCGATTTCTCTGGGATGCCATCATCAGATCCTGGTTTCTTGATTTCTGGATCCTTCTTTCCAACAAAAAAAGAATCATCAAAATCCGTTCATAAACGACGAAGTTATCCGCGAACACACATAAAAAAAATATATATGTACGCTCGAATTGAGAAACCTCCTCCGTTTTTGAAGGCGGTTAATTAAAAAATCTGAATATTTACATTCAAACTCAAGTCAGGTCAGTGTCAGGTTGTGCCAGTGACCAGTGTGATATGACGGTGGATCCAATAATTATACACCTTGAAATAGAATTCAATGTACACACGGCGACACATCAAGCTATGCAAAACCAACATAAGCTGGCCGCGCGTAGGTCGAGTAACGTATAACGTCGCGCGGCCAGCTTATGTTGGTTTTGTATAGCTTGATGTGTCGCCGTGTGTACCTATCTACCGTTTCGTTACCTGCGTTGTTTTACTACACCGCAAAAGCTAGACATACATTATTATTATTTTCTATCAATCGATGTATATCAAGGCCAAATATATGGGTAAGTTGTAATTATTCAAATAACAGAGCATCCTAACTACACCTAGACATTGTGTGGGAAACTTTGAATAGTCAATTATCCAATTTTCATCATCATGCGAAAGCCTTGTTTAAGTTTCACCATTAGAATCTTTGGAAGGTATGTTGTTGCCCGTTTAAGGTATTGCAAACATATCGGCTATTTTGAGAACAATTTGCTTGAGAATTGAAGGTGAAATAGATTTTAACGTCATAGAGTTAAAACTGATTTTGCTGTGACAGAGTGACGAGCTTGTTTTGTGAATTAATGTGGGATTTGAGTTTGGATGTAGGATTAACGAAACTTAGGATAGAGACAGATGAGTCACTTTCAAGTGAAATAATATACGTCGAACAATCTTTATAGGTAATTTAAAACACAATTTGTGTTTGTTTATTATTATAGTATATAGTTACGTAGCAATTCATGCACAAATAGCATATTATATGTAAGCTCATGTCCTTTTATAAGATTTAAATGTAAGGTCTAACAAAATTAGGTGAAACTATTTAAAGGGGATGATCAGACCATAAAACTGAACAACTTTCTTTATGGGAACGATATCGAAATCGCGAAAAAAAAAATCAGTTGTCCCATACATTTGGCTCGAGTAGGTTTTTTTAGTTTATTTTTCGCCATTTCGAGGTTGGTCCCATAGAGAAAAGTTGTTCAGTTTGATGATTTGATCATCCCCTTAAAATTGTTTCAGCGAATTTTGTTAGACCTTATAAATGTCAAAGATTGTGACGATCGATGTTTGTAAGATTATAATGTTTGTGGCTCAATTATGCATAAACGGCTGCATGAACGGATTTGGATGAAATTTGGGACACACGGATAGAATTATGTTCTGTAACATATAGGATACTTATTAAAAGTCCACGTAGACGGAGTCGCGGGCAACAGCTAGTTTACCTGTAACTATAAGTGGCTATAAGTAGATTTTAGTCCAAAAATTTATTTAGACGATTAATATCAGCATGAGAGTGGATTTTAATTCCCGCTCCGCAAAAAAAGAAAACTAATTACCTACAACGTACATTCAATTACTAATAAACAAATACCGCCTCACCTTTGCTTTTAAAAGCAAAGTTTTATCAGTATGTGTTGCGTCGTCCATCATCGCTTGGCGAAACGTTAGAAAGTTGGTGTTGTGTGATAATGGTCCTCTAGGCACTTGAGCGGATCGTGTCAGTGAAAATTATGATTAATATCTGGCTAGTTAACGGTGCTAGTTAAGGCGTAGGCTTAAGGCAATGTTTGTGTAAACTTTTGCTAGAAAAAACCACTACTCAGCGATTATATAGCCCATACGGAAGAGAGGCCTCGCGCTAGGCTAGCGCCTCAATCACGAGGCCGCGGTTCGATTCCTGGCCTGTACCACTAAGTTCTTTGGAATTTATTGTACGGTTGTATTTATCATTTACTAGCTCGGCGGTGAAGGAAAACATCGCGAGAAAACCTGCCTTCGCAAGAATGAAAAGGAAATACGCATAGGTATGCGTAAAATATGGGTGAGCTTTGGGCGAACACAAAAGACCAGCTATAGTCGTAGTGTTACATGACGACCCTTGCTTGCAATAGCCCAACCACAAATAATAATAATAGAAAAAATTTGTCAAAACCGTTGTGATGTTAGTGAACGTAGAGCCTTAAGATTCTATTAATTATACGTGAATTCGTAAAATAAACATCATTAAATAATTTCTCGAATATTATATAGAGTACAATGAAGTATATGTATGAAGATGCCATCATCTTCAGCATATATACGTTCTACAGCAGGGTACAGGCCTACCCTCAGGGAGAATGTCTGGACTTAAGGTGGTTTCAGTCCATACAAAAGTTTGACACACTATACGCGTAGACGGAATTAATAAAAGTAACGGAGTTAAGAAAAATAGTTTAGAAAATCTAGTTGCCGCGTAACAAATAACATTTGCTTTTAAAGTTTTGTATGAAAAATTTCAAAGCTTTATATCTTCGTAATTATTTTATGAATTGCAAATGTTATTTATTACGCGGCATCTAGATTTTGTAAACTATATTTCCATATATACAAAATTACTTATATTAATACCGTCTACGCGTATTGTGCATCAAAGTTTTGTATAAAATTGACCCTTCTGCAACCGCCTTAACACGATAACATTTTTGTGTATGCCTGATGATGCTATGATAAAGTCTTCACCTGTACATCTATTATCTTCACGCGTAACAACAGCTTTACTAATAAGTAAATCAACGGAACGTTAGCCTTAAGGCTCTTCCATATCAAACGTATCATTTGTTTACTCTGTCCAGCGCAAGCAGCTACTGCTTCAACTTCATAATTCTTCAATGAACCTTTTTGTACAAGCTGGTTACTGACAAGGTTTATGGTTCTAAAGATAAGATCACTTTGTGGGCCATTAGCCAAAGTGATTGACGTTGTTGGTCTGTTGTCAGTAATTTTGTTTGAAATCTAGAGCGGGTCTACCTTTTTTGTCGGTCTGATATGTGTAAAGAGAGCGATGTTGACATGTAATGTTGATTATTTTATGGTATTGATTGTTGTGTGTTTAAGATTGTATTATTTATTACGATCAGCCACTTCTTATTCAATATTTTGAAGAAATTCGATCACATTTAAACATACTATTTTTCAAAAATGCATTATCAATAGAATGTAATCTTAGAAAACGTACTTTGACGAAATTTCCAAGACACCGTAACTAATTTGTTTAAGTCTCAAAATGAATCTAGCAAAATGTTTTTATAACATCTAAAAACTAAATAACATTTTACACACAGGACAGAAAAATATACAGGGTGTAAGTGACAGCCTAGAAAAATACTGAAACGGTGAACTCAGATCATCAAACTGAACAACTTTCACTATGGTCCTACTCTCAGGACCTACATCCTGGATGGATAGGTACAGCAGTTTTGTATGGGACAGCTGATTTTTTTTCGGGTGCCCTGAGGTAGGCTCCATAGTGAAAGTTGTTCAGTTTGATGATCTGAGTTCACCGTTTCAGTATTTGCTAGGCTGTCACTTACACCTTGTATGCCTGTATAATAGTATGTGATGTAAATCGACGTTTGTTTAAGTATATAATGAAGCAAAAATTATCTTAAGTCTAATTTTAAGTTTGGTTCGTAGAAAACAACTGTAAGTAGTTGATACAGTTTTTCTAGATATTGGATACACAATTTATTGGAATATTTCTAGCTTTGTATGCATGAAGCTACAAACCTTCTTTGTTGCTTCATGTTTGCATGACTGTATAGTAGATGTTGTAACAAAACGACAGAGGTATCTGTCGAATCGTGAAACAATGAGACAACTACCGTCCAATCCAATCCGGCGGCGTCAATAGCGTTTCTGTAAGTAGCACAAAATATAGACGAGTTACTTTGTTGTTAATGCATTTCGTTTCGTTAGAACTTGTAGCATTTTACTACAGGGAAAACGTCCATCACCTAAGAGGGGTTTGGGCCCAACTCCCAATCTGGCCCAGTGCGGGTTGATGCAGTAAAGTGGTAAACTTGCTGCTGGAGTATTATCAAGGCCTTAGGTGTTTAATTTGATATCGCCATTAAACGGTGGCGACAGATTCACTATCTGTTATGATAAGTTCCACAAAGTTTGAGTACTTGTAGTAGAGATGTAGATACATATTATGGAATTTACATATTTATAATTACCTCTTTCTACACCCTGCGGGAAATAATAGTTTTGAGGATCATCATCATCAGCCTGTCCTCATCCTCTGCTGATCCCAGTCCTCTTCCAAGATGTACCGCAAAAGTGTACCCCAGGCTTTCCTCATTCAGTCGCTCCCCTCTATTTTTCTCAGCAACAATTTTTTTTAAATTAAGTTACACAAATAAAATCGATTGTCCTTGCTTCCTAACAATTCTTTTTTTTTCTTCTGTATTTTTGTTTGATGCCAAACTGAACAACTTTCACTATGGAGCCAACTTCGAAAACGCGAAAAATAAATCAGCTTATCCATACAAAACTGCTGTACCATCTCGACTAAAATGTATGGGACTGCAGATTTTTTTCGCGATTTTTTAGTTGGCTCCATAGTGAAAGTTGTTCAATTTGATGGTCTGAAGTACCCCCTTAAGTATTACTAGGGTGTTTTCTTCGTCTTCTTATCGTGTGAGCAAGCTCTGGTGTCAGAGTTTTTTCAGACCGCCTTACGGCCTCTAACGAGGGCGTTTTGAAGCACCCTGTATAGGTACGGAGATCTGTATCACATGCACAAGAAGAGTGACTTTAATATGACATTGTTTCCTTTCGTTCGTACTCTGGACCACCGCTTCTAAAGTTTTCGGCTAACTGCAACTGAGTGATAACATGGCGTCGCTAATCCAATGAATGACCGTGCTCTATAAATCTACCCAACACAACTATACAAATGCTATAGAAGAGACATGCTCGTTCTATAGGTACTATTCTAATTTATACCATTACCAGCGTTAACCCGCGACTTTGTCCGCACAAATTATATACCAGATTTTAAGTCAGATCATAAGCTATCAAACAAAAAAAGTTTCATCAAAATCGGTTCAGTAGTTTTTGCGTGATACTCGTTCAAACAAACAAACACCCAAACAAACACACAAATAAACAGACAGACAAAAAATCCAAAAATTGGTGAAATGGAATCAGGGACACCTAAAAACCATATCGTAACTTTTTTTTTGTTAATATCTTCAATGTACAGACATACTTCCTGTTACAGTTTTATAATAGTATAGATTCCTCCATAGAGGTGTCGATAATTCTGCCAATTGAGTAAAAGCTAGCCTCTGATAGTCAGAGGAACCCGTGGAGGAACGGCCACTAAAAGTCAGTGCCACATGCCCAGGGTTCCGGTGCCTATTACCTACTGCTTTTTCATCCGGACTCATCCAATGGGAACACCTCGACTTGCGATTTACAGAAAATTTTGGAAATTCTTAACAAACTAAGAGCTGTCAGAAATTTTTCAAACCACCTCAATAGGCTTCAACCTCAGATAAATTAACAGGAATGGATGCGATATTACGCGCGTACCCCTCTGCCAAAGGCATGCGCTCAGTGAGCATACCCGTTATATAAAACTAGTCCCCGCGCATCTCGCGCCAGTCGCCAAGTGTTTCTTCTCGTGGCACGACATCCCGCAAAAATGCCTGTCTGTAGTGTTTATCAGTGCAAAAAAGGTCAGGAACTTCAAGCGTACAAAAGGATAACACTACCTTTCACTTGTGAGTATTTTTTTGTCCAAATATTATCAAATAATGCAATAAACTACCATAAAATAGAAAAACATTTCCAATAAATAAGTGTTGCCGGTTGACCGTATAAGTTCATATTTGTACGATTTTGAAGTTGTATGAACATTACTACATTTTACCGTATATTACTTGTGATGTTATTATTACTCTACCTGTATAATAAAATAATAGAGTAAATACTGCTTGCACTTATTAAACTTACTTGGTATATTTGGTAATCTGAAAAACCATCATAATATAACCCATGAACAATTCTTTACATGTCACTTTTTAGAATTAAAACTATTGTTTAAATGTACAATAATAGTGTTAGTATTTTTATAAAAATGTGTATGTTTTATTCTTAATTCGATCCAAATAATTATTTTATTTAAATGTGGCTGGCCACACCGCTACGAAATTAGTGAAGGGCCTGCACATATTAAATATCGATATTGATATTTCGCTACTTGTTAGTATTTTAATAGCTGTATATCTTTACAGATTTCCAAAAGAACCCAGTATCCGGGTTGCTTGGTCAATCAATAGGGGTCATCTTAAAATAAAATCCTTTTCATTATTTAACCTTTTTATTCAAATAACTTAATAATTATCTAACTAAATCATTAAAAAAGAATCTTAAACAAACATATAAGGTAACCTATAATATAGCCATGTTGTGATGTTTCAATTCACTAAATCAATACTGTAATATTTTTCAGTATAGTGTATCTTTCTATGAATAAATCATTATTATTTATTGCTGCGAACATTTCATACCTACTTTAAATTCGTAACAACATTTAATAAATAGCTGAACTATTATTTTATAGTGCATTGTATTCTATTACATAATTTTGTTGTAATTACAATTACTTATTTTAAATACATCTGGTAAACATGAGGGTATACGTGTTTTTATTTAGCCGCTTTCCCAGTATTTAGAATTGATTAAATATCTTCTCTTTGTTGAAAATGTTCTAAGTCCTAATTTTGTATGGGACCCTCTTTGCGACACCCCGACCGTGAAAAATATTATATTCATTTCATTTGATAGTCATACACGATTATTCATGATTGCCAAACTTATCGATAGTGTCAAGCACTAGCACTTTTATGAGTCCATTTCAACTAGCCAGCATAACTAGACCTCTATTTTCAAATACTTTGCGTGAATATGTGGTTCAACTTACCTTCTGGCCTTTTGGCCTTCTGTTTACGTATTTAATAAACGTCTATGTGTGCGAATGTAATTGTTTGTGTACAGTTCAAGCTAGTGTTTGTAAATGTCGTCGTTTGCGTGCATAGCTACGTGATCGAGAAATGCATTAGTAATGAACAATTGCTTTGTGTGCGTTACCTCGCCCCCCGGCAAAAGTGACAGACTTTTTTTGAATTGAGCGATCGTTTCCAATCCATTCCTGTTAATTTATCTGAGGCTTCAACCGTCTTAACGTACTACTGTTTAACGTGTCTTTCGAAGTTCTGAGGCGTCGTTTCTGAGTCCATTAAAACGGTGACCTGTAGGGATATTGTGTAAGTTTCCGAATATATCGTTTATACAGGGTATATTTTATATCACTGCGGATAACTTCAGCATGTATTCTACTCATCAAACTGAACAACTTTCACTATGGAGTCAATTTAGAAATCGCAAAAAAAAATCTGCTGTCCCTTACAAAACTGCAGTACCTATTCGACTCAAATGTATTTCGCGATTTCAAATTTGGCTCCATAGTGAAAGTTGTTCAATTTGACACTGAAGTTATCCGCAGTGATATAAAATTTACCCTTTACATATCGTTTCGAGTATCAGCTCGGAGGAGCGGCTCGTGTGAACATGATTATTATCATGTAAACGATTAAAAGGCGTATAGAGGTAATGTTCGTTTGTATTGTTAAGTTTGATTGTACACATTTCAATATTCTGAGTACACGAACATCTCTAGCGAGTAGCTGTAGCGCTGGCCCCCTCATATTGCTGTCGTCTTTGCGTCCTTGCAGCAGAATTGCTGGCTGGTGAGCCAACTGAACGGAACGGAACGAACGGAGTTTCCGAATAATCGTTTACAAGTCTATTAACGTAACGTATTATGACTGTGCTAGACAATTTTTAAGTAATAATTTTGTTTCTGTGATCATCATAATTATCCATTGTCTGAAATTAATTAATTTAAGAACTACGAAAAAAAAAACATGTCGATTTGACACCGATTGAATCTGGTAGTTACACAATAATACCTCTGAACGGCTGATGCTTAAGTTGTGTGATCGTTTCAAAAGTTTAGTACTATAATATAATCTCCTTTGCTACTACCTCCGTGGTCTAATGGTTAAGAGCTTTGGGCTCTTGGCATGGAGGTCTCGGGTTCGATACCCACGGGGGACACCTAGTGATATGTCACTTTGTGCATTTTTTCCCAGTTGGTTAGGACATTGCAGGCTGAATCACCTGATTGTCTGAAAAGAAAGATGATTCCGTGTGTCGGATGGCACGTTAAGCCGTTGGTCCCGGCTACTATCTCTGGTGGTAGTAGTCGTTACATAAAAAACCACGTCAGAGGCCGTAAGGCGGTCTGAAAAAACTCTGACACCAGACAAAGATCTCCTTTGCTTCCATATTTTTTCCCAGTCTCTTCCATTATTTTATAAAGCAAATCATCGCATTATTGAGAACTCAACATCCCAGTTGCATAATCCTCATCATTGCATCTAGTCAGCGCCATTCACGCACGATCGTGGGCTTTAGTGCTGGATCCAATACGAACTCCCACGAATCAAACCATTTTCGTACTTCTAATATTTAGTATAAGGATTCTGTTTCATGACTTGTTAAGTGAAATGTTGTTGAATGCTGAATCCGATACGATTTCAGTTCGTTATTGCTCTGATTATTATGTGAGATTAGTATAAGTTGTTATATCCGGTTTTCGAAAGGGTATCTAATGTCTGAATTAGATAGTAACTTTTTTAGTAACCCAAATTATGTTTATTGCTTCTGTGCTATTAGAATTAGAGCTAAGTACAGTTACAAGTTGAGTATTACAATATAAGGTACTGTGACTACAATTCGTAGCAATTGTCTTCTTGTTAATGTAATTTCAAAGATATGTATGTACTTTTACAGTACAACCCAACTAACAATTTGGTCGTATAGGTGTCGTATACTCGCACATCAGACGCATAATGCACCAGTATATGACTAATTTACCGTAATATAACTTTTATAAGTTTTTTCGATATATAACGCTTTTATTTTACATCCCGTATAGTCGTGAGTTATTGTATTCTGCGTATGTACTAACTACCCCCTCGGGGAGTGTAGTCGTATACATATGCGAATATGCGATTATAAGTCAAAATAGTCATATAAATGTGGACCTAATACGACCAAATTGTTTGCTGGGAAGATATAATTTGTTTAATTTAATCTAATGCATTTCAGTTATAGGCTAATAACCTGGATTGTAATTATGAACAATGATACCATATCAACATCTCAAGTAAAGCTTTTTCTACAATATGAAACATTTTACCTAGATCATAATCTTATTACAGAAATGAAAAAGGCTCGTCTGACAGTAGATCATGTTTAATTAGGATGGATTATCAATCGATAACCCTCTATTTCCTTAGTAATTAATAATTCTAGTCAGTATTTATCCATCCTGTTCTGATGTGGATAGTAATTTATAATGGATAAATTAATATTCTCTTAGGGAAGAATGTTATATTTAGAATAAAACCGAATACCCTCTCTAAGTATATGGTATCCTAATCTTTGGAAGCTTTGCTATTATTAAATATCTTTTTGAACGTCGATGGTAAATGTTTATTCTATTAGCGTTTTAGGATAGAATTATACAGAGTGTAAGTGACGGCCAAGCAAATACTGAAACGGTGAACTAGGACCATCAAACTGAACAACTTTCACTATGGAGCCTCAGGAAACGCGAAAAGAAATCAGCTGTCCCATACATTTTAGTCGGGTAGGTACAGCAGTTTTGTATGGGACAGCAGATTTTTTTTCACGTTTCCTGAGGTAGGCTCCATAGTGAAAGTTGTTCAGTTTGATGGTCTGAGTTCACCGTTTCAGTATTTGTTAGGCTGTCACTTACACCCTGTATAAACTGTCAAGATGTAAATAGTGGCTCGCCTTTTACCCAAGATAGCACTGACATCATATCCATTCCTCTTTTCGAATATATGAATTTCATTTCTTGATTTTTGGTCATGTACAAAAAGTTAACGTTCCTCTTTTTGTTTTTGCTTTTTTGCACTGTGCCATAAATTATCTCTGAAGATGGCTTCCTAACAGCTATGCTTTTTCTATTGCTGTATCCCGTTTTCATCCCTTTTCCGTCGTTTCGCGCGTCACCTACATAGTAAATAAGTATCAAAAAATATTTCAAAAGTAAACTATTTTCTTCGAACTGTTAATTTGAGAACGCGACACACGTTCGGGGGGACTATTACGTTTTTTCTCCACTCGAGAAACTGTGTGGCATCGTTATGTTGTTTATTTTGTTCTTGATGATAGGGACTCTAATTTACCACATGTTGCTCTGGTTCCCCATAAAAAATAATATCTACATGATTTGACGTAATTTGTATCGAGTTATGACGAAAGGTTCGTGTGTTTAAGAGTAATTTTTTCTCGTGCCGTTATTAACTGGTAACCAACTTTTTTATTTTAAGTGAAAAAAAGTTAACGAGGATCAGAACAGGTTGCGTTATTTACGTTAATAAACTAAATAATAATAGGTAGGAAAGGATAACCGTTTCGTCAGGCCCATTATCATCATTCGGAGGACATTCGACGGCCTAAAATGCTATTTTATAATTTCATAACACTGATTTATAGTACATTTCGAGTAATTCACAAATTTCGTAGAGCTTATGCCACTTTCGAATACGATTTAGGATGTGTAAATATCAAAAATAGCACTCCGGGTGACTATTAGGCATACTGCCATTGTTTTGTAGTGTCTTAAGGTTAAAGCCTGATGGGGCTAACATAACCTCAGGGTTAAAAGCTCCAACAAAAAAGAGAATAAAGAAAAAAAGAAAAGTCTAGCACGCACGGCTTACGTGCGATACTAAGCGAGAGCTCCGTCTGCCTCCTGCCTTCCACGAGGGGAAAGATTGGTGGGAACCAGGGAGTATTCTATACGTTCTATTAATGCAGTATCACGCAAGCGAGCTGCAAAAAGCATTCGAAAGGGAGAAAAATATGTTTTTAATTTTGGTACAGTGAAATACGAAGCTTATCTACATAAAAATTTGTAGGTATCTAATAAAAATAAAGCCTCAATGTATTTTTTTCTTAAAGTTCACGGAGCTGGTTGTCTTACAGACGATTCTGACAGAACTAGCAGGTATGAAGAGGACATACGGTACAGCGACAGGTCAATTTCGGTATGGTAATGCCATCCCGCCTTAAGCGAGTTGTTTATTTACTCCTTTGGTGTCACAACAGATCAACCATGGTATTCCACCATCATCTTATACCAACGTATTTGCTTAAATTTTCATTTATATTCAAACAAGAATATTTTCAATACCTCATATTGGGATTATTGCCTTCAACATCTATAAAAGAGATGGGACAAATCGATCGTGAATAGGAATTGCTCTTAGATAAAGTAATATATTTGGACAAATCGATTTTATCCGTATAAAGTATTATAATTTATGAACTTTGCTTTTGTGATTCTCCATGGCATGCGCCAGAATGCTTATTTATATAACAGATATTTTATTTATTAATAGCTACTGTGATTATGTCGACTTTGGTATTTTGGTTAAGTATAAAGTTAATGTTAGAGTAAAGATGTTGGAATGTTTGTGCAAAAGTTTATGGGTAATAATTTACGTGGAGTTCATATTATCGGACGGGGCTATCTGGCGAATAGTCCACAAACAACCTACTTTGAATATCCTAAGATATCTATTCTACGAAATTCGGTAGCAGAGTCAGTTTCATTAAAAGGAATTAAGATGATAATTAGCCGTTACGAAGAAAGCCCGAATTCCAATGAACGTCTATATTTAATTTGCTTTTTGGTCGAGGAATCTCATAATTTTTTTATTAAAAAAAGTTAATGGTTTCCTTTATAAACAAAGAGATTGTTTTGTGGATAATCTTATAAACGTTTAATGGAAGTTTTAATTTATTATCAAATTCGTTTTTTGGCTTGTTTATTTGCAGTTGTTAAATTGTTTGACTAGATTTTTAAGGGAATACCTTTGTCCAGAAGAAAGACAGTATCTACAAGGTTGAGAAACAAGCATTGTTTGTAAAAATTCTTCAGTTCGCTAGCTGAAATATGCAATAGCAATTACGATTTAATTTACCGCCTGAACTTTGTGGAAAACTTTGACTATCCAAAATTCAAAAAAATTCAAAAATTTTTATATTTAAAATAATATCACATAGATAGCTTTTTGACGTCATTTTTTGACTCTACCACCGCGTCGGAAGGTGTTCCGTTGAGAGAAGATGCGGCCAGAAACTCTACAAAATTATACATCTTTTAAACAAAACAAAATATACAAAGTACAATTAAAATACAATATTGCATTACATAGAGTAACATTGTCAAGACCAGACATTTTGGTCATTCAAATAGTCATCGAGTTTATAGTAGCCTTTTTTTTTACAGAGAACTTGTTTAACATGGAACTTAAACTTTTTGTCTGGCAAGTTTAGAATATCCTCTGGTATCTTATTATACTATTCTATTAAGTCTCATCATGAACTACATTGAGTCCACTCCTGGACTGGGATCTTCTTGCCTTGTTTAGTCTCAAAATACCATTTACAATATCGTGCAAGCTTCTTGTAAAATACAATACCTGTACTAAATCATTTTGACAGTAGAAACTACAACCAACAAATAATAAGAATGATCATCATTCAAATACACCACAACTTTTTGAAACTAACTAGCAAATAGAAAAGAAAACTCATTTCAGTTAATTAGTTACTTCATAGAAATATTCATTAACATGAAGTATCACCAGGAATAACTCAAAACAATATACCTGCCATTCGAAAACAAACATTTTTACAAACTCGCTACAAAGTAGCCCGCGAGTCTGAAACATCGTAAATTCATTCTGTCATACATAAACCTACATCTTTACAGCAACCATTGTGGGGTCAAACTTAATTTATTTTCTTTCCGAATGTATGTACACGAGTCGCAGGAATATTGAAAGTTTAGGAATATTACGGTGATCCTAACAGAATTGCGAATCGATATAAAAAGTCCGAAAAATTTATATCATTACGAATTGATTTCATCATCACTATTCAATCTGAAAAACTAAACTTGGTAAGATTGTGAATAACTGACATGCCATCAACAAAATGTGTTTAGGTAAACCTGGGGCCCAACTGCGCTAATTTAAAACATCCAAGTTCAATCCTATTACAATTTCAGTTCTAATCACTTACACATTGCAATCCAATTACTATTCAACTGTATTCATTCAGTAAACTTGACTTATTTACTATGTCACTGGCAGCCTTTAACTTTTGAGCCATCTGTCAAAACGGCTCTTACGGCTGTCATGAGCTGTACCGCAATTAACGCAATACCAAATGTGTAGAAAGCTAAGCTTCGTACGCGGTCCAATCATGGTTCAGTTGCGATTTATTTACCGCAATTGCCCTACCTGGTTAGTTATGTTATGATTTGGTATGCAATAATATGGGTAAATTTGATGGATGGACACAAATTTTAAGAGATAAAATAATAAAAAAACTAACCGTTCAACCACGGAATATTTTAGGAGTTAAGGCCAGGCCACACAGAGGCGGTTTTGCGGGAAAGCGGGCCGGAGGCGGACCTGCGGGAAGCGAATATCTCCGGACTCGCGCGTATTTCTGTGTGGTAGGGTACATACAAACTCGAACATTACCACCACACCACACGATACACAACAAAACACACAGAAAACCGAGCGGGTCCGGAGATATTCGCTTCCCGCAGGTCCGCCTTCGGCCCGCTTTCCCGCAAAACCGCCTCTGTGTGGCCTGGCCTTTAGAGAGGTAATTATAAAAAAAATTCTCAATAACTCCATACCGTACCGTACCGTGTAACCGTAATAACTTTTTGGAGTGGTCAAAAACATTGCTACAATTATTATCAACCAACTTTTTAGGCGCGCAGTAAGTAGCGTAGAATAAATACTAGTAAAGCACAGATTCTTCCCATATCAGGATCGAAAATCGTGTCAGATACGTATAATTGTTTCTAGGATGATTACTGAACGTTCAGCTTTTGAAATGTTCCTGCTACATGGAAGTACCAAAGAGGAAGACTAACTAACATTTTGTGTTCAGTTTATTTCGGTACTGTCGCTGTAATACCTCTGCGACAATGTGTTTCTTGTTCATAAAGTACTCGACTTGTCGCTCTTAAAAACGCTCGCTTCGAATGCTTCGTAAATTGGTGATGTCATTTCAATGATTTACTTTAGTGGTTTCTATTTGAGGAAGCAATCAATTTTGTTTTACTAAGTTGTCGTGGAACTGTATTTGTTTTATCTAGTTATCTATTTACTTCGACTATAATAATAATTATGTGATTGTATATCCTGCCAAAAATTTCCTTAAAACACGTCAAAATGTATTCTATTCTATTCTATTATTATTAAATGGCGTTTCCTTAAAGATTTCGCCAGTATCAAGTGTTGAAGATATTATTATAATTCGAGTTAACGTTCATTGTACGGTAATTGATATGGCGATCTCAAAGCCCTGTTTTTATACAAAAACACACCCGAAACCGCCATAAAATGACGGAGCCGCGTGGCTACCTAAATCGCGAGCCGAACGAAAGACGTCTACTCGAGAGACCTCTAGCCACGCGACACGCGAAATATAATGCCACAATCACAAACTGGCACTATTTTTTTTTTACAAAATTAATGTAGGTACATATTAAAAATTAATTAAATATGGTTTATGATAAATATTATAACAACAATCAACAATCACAAATAGAGTATAGAGAAGGAAATGGGCGTGTGGGCAGAGCCCTGGTGTCAGAGTCACGGCCTCTGACGTGGTTTTTATGTTACGACTACTAACCACCAGAGATAGTAGCCGGGACCAACGGCTTAACGTGCCCTCCAAAGCAAGGAATCATTTTTCTTTTCAGACAATCAGGTGATTCAGCCTGCAATGTCCTAACCGACTGGGGAAAAACGCACAAAGTGACATTTCACTAAGTGTCCCCCGTGGGAATCGAACCCACGACCTCCGTGAAGGTAGAGTCTAATATTTTAACAAACCAACTCTTTGCAAACCAATTTCATGCATACAATAAATCCGATTACAGCATTTATGATACTTTTGATCTTGTCACCTAAAAAACGCTTTTACCGTATGCCCACAGTAGATAATCACGACTATATTTCACGAAGGGGTAGTTAGAGGTAGGGTATTCTAAATATGACATATTCAAAATATCAACATTTCACTTGCCCAAACTCTGTCAGATAGTCAGTCCATCGCCACAAAGTCGCCACTGAAGCTTTAAGCCTCGTATCCATTTGGCAACAATTGACGCGCAACACGTGACGCTCAACATGTTCGGCAACGTTGCTAAACAACGCGCGACGTCAAATGTTGCCGAGTGGATACGCGGCTTTAAACTTGACCATATTGAAGTTCTATTCCAACTCCAACAATTTTGATACGGCTAAAAATTTTACAACGTCATTAATAGCTGGCGGTGCACATTTAGTTGTTTATTGTTGAATAGTCATTATATGTAAATCGGTGAGTCGTGATGATGGGTAGACAGATAGTGACGAGCATGTTTCGCAAGCGCACGGAATGATAATTGTTTCGAAAGCCCACCACTAGCCGTGTGGGTGCCACGGCAGCGCCGGCGCACCTGCCCGCATAATGTCTCTACAGAGATTCCCTCAGAAGATAGAACTAGATTTAATATTTCATAAACGTGATCTTTGAGAGACACGTTCACATGCATTCCGAGACTTTTTTCTTTAGTTGGTAGAATGTCTAGTTTGCGGAGTTCAAGTTTTCCCTAGAAGGTTGTTTAGTATCGTGAATGAATCCCAGTTTGCTCTGAATATCCGTTTCAGTTATCGGTTGGCTTATTTTTATCCATTTCACAGGTGGTTCTTTGTCGAAATTGTGAATGAATTGATTCAAAATTCTTATATCCATGATTATTTACACCTTTTCTGCAACGTAGTTTTGCGTGGTCTTTTTGCGGATATGTCTTTCTGCGTATTGGTACTTTTTCTGAAATTGCTGACACGTTTTTCAGTAAATGAGTCTGTATGCAAATAAACCAATTCGATAATTTCTATTGTCAATGGACATTGTAATAGCTTACGTAAGAGTTTTCTAGGGCAAAGCTATCGTGTCGAATACGGTAAAACAATTGACTGTTTGTATGGAATATTTTAGTTCTATTTACGTACAAAAGGATTACTATTTGAATTATTTACATTCGTGACATCAAAGTTACGATAATAAGTAACTCGCAGCTTTATTTGCTATATTTTTTGGTACCTATATCTAAGAAATTTATCTTTTTTTAGAATTGGATAGGCAACTCAAAACAGTTTAAACTGGACGTAACGTAATCCCGGAATCAGCGGATAAGTTAATTTAAAATTTGGCGCGAACACGGTAGGAGAGCGCATTGGTTTGGCTTATTACCGTGAGTGCCAGGTGCTGTGCTGACCGAGTTTATTTGGACCCTGTCGCTGGACAATTTGGCTGCTATTCTTGGCTTGAAGTATATTGGCAAAGTTGTTGTTTGACCTAAATTATATTCCATTGTTTGTATTAGTTTGTCAGCTGTCTCTAAACTAAAGGCAAAATAGATATTCACCATACGGTATTATTCACCAATTTCACCATATTGATTAAACATACGGTAGACAAAAGTTAACTAAAAATAATTCGCCCACACCCTTAGATCAAAGTAAAATTAATGGATAGGCCCAGTACACAACTAGTACACTTGGTCCATACAAACTAGCACACTTGTGTGTCATCTCGGTACATATTTGAAGTATATCTCTGCCATTTGTTTTGCATAATTTTTCTGGTTTGAAATGTTCGCGTAATTATATTATAAATCCATTAATTTTACTATGATCTAAGCCCACACCCATTCTGAAGTAAAGCTTGTTCATTATCATCTATATTCGTGGATAAAGGCTTATGCTTTGCAGCTAAATCTATAATTAATACAGAGTGTAAATTTAAACGCGTTACATATCGAACAGGGTGATTCAGATCATCAATCTAAACAACTTTTACTATGGGACTAAATTTGAAATTACGAATAAATATCTGCGGTTAGTATGAACCAATGTTACATATATTTTGGTCGAGTGAAATTTTCTAAGGAACAGCCGATTTTTTCTTGCCATTTCGAAAGTTGCTTAGTTTGCTGATCTGAAGCACCCTCTTTGATATGGAACGCATTTAATTCTAAACCCTATATATAGGCTTTGTTTATGTAGAACTAGACTATGCTTCGGTATTAGGGTTACTACGATTAAAATTGCCTTTCTTTATGCATGATCTGGTTTAAAAATAAATTGTCAGACAGAAAATAACAACATCATCCGTACGATAAATAATTACTTCGCAACTTACATTAAATATCCGTAGATTGTCATTATTCAGTTGTCTCCACTACCTGACAGCTCCGGTTGATAATCTTGCTCTGCATGTGCTAATTAAAAGGACATTCCCTACACAATGATCCCGACTGTCCCTTCAACGAACATAAAGGCACATGGCATGCGAGCAAGCCTTTCTTTCCAGTCATTGACTGACTACCAATACAGCCAGGTTGTAAAGGAGTAGGCTTTTAAGTCTTTTCAATGTGTATTTTGTTTTACCGCATTCTTTTACCACTTGAAATCAAAGCTGATAAGATATCGCTGCAAGAAGTATCCATTGCTTTTTATAATTTAGTTTACCAGTCTCCCTTTGAGGTTGAAGGTGGAATGGACAGGGTTTTTAGTGGGCTGGACGATGAAACGTGTGTAGAAAGATGAGGTAGGTGCTTCAATGATCGCATCGCGATAATCGCGATCACGGGGACCATGACATTTCTTTTCTTTTATCGCGGACGGTTGCAGCGAGATAAAATGGCAATAAATAATCAGGGGTAGACACCGCAGTACGTGAGCTCGGTTGCACTTTTCATTTGTATTATCCGCGTAATTATGCCTTGCAAGTAGCGTTATTTATGGAGCTCTGTGAAGTAGTATAAGGATAATCGTTTGTTAATGGTTAATAATGGTTTTAATTTAATTTATTTGATTTCCACTTCCTGTTATTATGTTATTTGTTTGCTTTGATATAATATGCGATTATTATCATGAAATGGGTTGTTCCATATTCATACTATAATGGATGACTCATCCTATTAGGTACTGTATACTGTTTCAAAATCATCTTTACGTTTTGTTTTGTTTTTATTTTAAAGAAAAATGGCAAATTTGGACCCAGCCATTTTTTACGAAAACTAGAAGCCATTCAGGAAGGTGGTGGTCATAATTATTATAAACAGAAAAAATTAAGGCATTTTTTTAAATAAAACTTCCACATTTCCAGAAGTCCGGATTCAAAAGTAGAAATTACTAGTAAAATAGACCACTACAGCTATTTTCATGTAATATTATTACTAAGGTATTTTTGGTCGTTACGGAATGAATTTGGCTTGGTTGAACTGATAGTGTGTGTGATTTCGTTTTCTTCCAATATCATAATATTGTAAGTTTATCGTGAATTTTTATTAAAATAAACACAATGAATTTAAAAAAAAGAAGAAAGAAGATTGAGTGGAAGAAAAGAAGAATAAGAAATTTTTAGATTATGAGTTTCACACACTTGATACAAAATGTATCATAAGGAGAAATACCTTTCCCCCAACATCTACAGGTTACAACCAATTTAATTTTCGTTAGTTTTTTTTTCACTCTACATGTATTACTAAGTTCATGTACGGAACCTCTAAGTCTGGATCTCAAATTACATGGCCGTCCGCCAAACTTCTTTAAACGGTATTCCAATTGATTTGAAAATATATATCTCATGCTAACCTAAAGAATCTTTATACAATTCTGACTTTTTATCTTATCGGAGATTTGTGGGAATTTCTAACATAGCGTTTGGCATTCTCAAACAATTCTGAACGAAGAGTTTCTTAGAAAACTTGGTGAGAAATATCGATAACACGGCAAAGACATTATGCGCGACGCATCTCTTCGCGCCTTATTCCAGGGAATCTGAGTGTCGCCATTCATGTCACGCGTTTCCTACGGGATGTAGCCATTATCGATAGGGACGCGATACACTGTTTGAAACAGGTTGCTACCGTTTGGTTTATGCCGTTTTACCTGCTTTTTGCGTTTACCGTTTGATTTGTTGGTTATAGTAAATTAATATCATGTTTGTGGTATTTCTTTTGTAAACATAGTAATAAACATTTTTATTTCTGTATACAGGGTCCTTCTTAATATGCTGACACTTTTTATGGGGATGATCAGACTGTCAAACTGAACAACTTTTTCTTTTGGACCAACAACGAAATCGCGAAAAAAATATCTGCTGTCCCATACATTTGGCTCGAGTTGCTTCGCAGTTTCGAATGGAACATTTGAATTTTTTTTCGTGATTTCGATGTTGGTGCCATAGAGAAAGTTATTTAGTTTGGCGGTCTGACCATCCCATTAAAAAAGTGTCAGCATAAGAGTTTCACTATCTAAAAAATCTAAATACACCGTTCAAATGTTAATGGTAATTTAAAACATGAGTACCTACCTATGTATATAATAATAATAATAAAAATGTAAAGTGATGTCTAATATTATTAAAAAAAAAAAAACATAATAAAATCATTCAATCAATACATGTACTTATACTTTATTTAACACCACCACAAAGAGGTCGAGTGTTAAAGGGTCTAGGAAAAGTATTTTTCGTTTTTGTTTCCACTTACCGAAATTATTTTATTCCAACTAGAATGTATGAAACGAGACGAACCCATTCTATCCAACCACCATCTCTATAACTGTATTTACGCTCCGAAACATACATTATTGTATTTTTATGTTATTCGTATGCGGGGTAGGTTGTATGCTAGCGTCATATGTTTCTTTACAAGTTTTTTAAACTGTGGGGGAGAGCAGAGTGGTTTTCGGTTTGAGATCGTTAACTTTGGCAATTCTTTCAAAAGGCGGAAATTCGAACGAGCTTGAGGGAATTTTGTAAACATTTTCAAACTCAATTTCGTGTATGTTTTAGTTCGTTCGTGCATGAAAAAATATTGCAACAGAAGCTTTGTGCGATAGTGGACGATAAATAAATTACATACACATACAAAAACCTATGACCAAAACCCTTTTAGGACGATCAGAAACTTTGCTACGAATTTCTTTTAAGCGTGCAAGGCAACTAGGGTCACTTTTAAAATATAATTTAATAATTGATAAAATTGTAATAATAGACAAATATATAAAAAATAGTAAATTGTACAGGAACCAGTTAATATGATTCTATAAAATTCATTGTCAAGTACGAGTTTCAATCTTGTAAAACCAATTCGGATTGGTTCCTAGAATAGGTGGGAAAAAAAATTGCCCGTATCATCCCACTACTGGGCAAAGGCCTCTCCGTTACTCTTCCACTCGTTTCTGTTTCCGGTAACCTCTGGCCATTGGTCGTCCGTATCCCACCATCTCTTCTGGGTCGACCTGGACACCGGCAACCGTGTTCGGGGATCTAGGGCATGATGGTTTTTGCCCATCTTCCAGAATGCATCCGACAGACATGACCGGCCCACTCCCATTTCAGTTTTGGGGACGATATTTGGTTTTTTCGGAATACAATTCGTGGATCGCGGGTTCCAATCCCGCAAGGATGTTAATGACCAGATGAATATGGATATCACAAATCTCTGTCTGATCTGAACCCTATCCCAATCATACGTGACACGAGAACGTTAGGCCGTGTCCACATAACAGCCTTTTAGCTTAATCCGGCTTGTACAGAATCGTACACTAATAAGAAGATTGTAATTGAACGTCAAAGGGGCCGGTACGGATTAGGCGACGATGCTAGTCGCCGACTATGGGCGACAATTCCAAATACACAAACCGACATATTTATATTTTCAGTCACCGACAGCGCTGCTCATCCACACCGGTAACGTTAAACTATGGGTTTATACACGTTCTTGATTTTATCGACTGTATGATTTAGTTTGTCAAGGTATAGATTTGATTGACAGCCAGCCCGTAAATCGGTTCGTTATGAACAGTCGTTTAATTGGTTCGCTTTTCGGAAGCGTGACAGTGATTATTTTGAATATGATTTGTCGAACATTTTATTTACATTAAAAGTCATTGACCGTCGTGACAAATGTGCTTTGAACTGAAGCTGTGTTTGTTAGTGAAAAAGGAAACATAGGACATTATATCAAAAGGTCCTGCTCCCGACTCTCCCGAGGGAAAAAGGCCAATGTCCCGTGATAAAATGTTTTTTGCTACTATTTGGGAACATTTAATATATTGAGATGATTTTGTCAGTCTGCCACATCACATTTACCAAAAATTTACCAAATTCTTCTGTTTCCTTTTTAAAATATGCTTTTGATAAATTACATAAAAAAGGAACATTAACAAAATATATAGGTACTTATATAAAGCTTGCTACATACAGTTTTAGAAGTCGTAATTTATTTTATTCTTTTCCTTATGTGAAAGGTACAAAATCAAATATTACTTTATTCTCCACCAAAACATAAGCAGCGAAGGGTAGGTTCTTAATTTTATTTAAAAATACTAAAATACTGCATAATGATCACTATCCACTAATTATTGCCTGAAAAGTAAAAAATTGTATTTTTCAGCTGTATGATGCTATGAATAAACTGAACAATAAAAAAAATTAAGTTAAGGGAAATTAAAAAAGGGTGTATACTGTTAAATGCTTCAATAGTTATAACATTGTTATTTAGATTTCCGACTCATGAAAATGTATTCCCTATTATAATTTAAAAGTAGCTTCAGTGTCCTCATAAATCAAAACTGTTTATCGACTGCGTTAATAGCTTAGTTTACATGTTCCATTTTAGTGAGGCCTGTATCAAGTTCCTCTTTGAAACTAGCAGGGACCATAAAATTCAGTGCATAGCGTGCATTGTTCGCAGTTAGGGTTAGGGATTACAGTCCCCACGTCATTTCCGTGGATTTGTGGCCCGGTTTTCGAGGATCTCGCTTGATAGTTTACTTTATTTTTGACGAAGACAAAAAACAGAATAAACATTCGAATCAGTATGAAAAGAATTAAATAATACAAGATATTTGCGTGATTAAATTTAACAAACATCAATATATTTTTTTTTACTAAAATAAGCTCGTGTAATTAAATTTCCTCACTTCCTCACGGACCCCGAAGAGTTAGGTAATTTAAACAATATTTAGAGATACCGACATATACAGGGTGTAAGTGACAGCCTAGCAAATACTGAAAGAGAACTCAGACCATCAAACTGAACAACTTTCACTATGGAGCCTACCTCAGGAAAAGAGAAAAAAAAAATCATACATTTTAGTCGGGTAGGAGGTACAGCAGTTTTGTATGGGACAGCTGAATTTTTTTTTGCGTTTCCTGAGGTAGGCTCCATAGGAAAGTTGTTCAGTTTAATGTTCTGAGTTCACCGTTTCAATATTTGCTAGGCTGTCACTTATGATTGTAATAATTATAAAAGAGTGGATAGAAAGTATCAACAGAATGTTGGAGTCCGCAGTAGCAGAAATATTTTTCAGTTTCTTCACATTCAGTGCAAGACTTCACAATGTCGATGTATCGAGTATTGATAATTAAATAGTATGACTAATGTACTTTTTTTCAAATGTTTACCTATGCAGGTTACATTTTTAGCCAGAACGGTAACTTTAACCATTTAACTCGTCAAACTGAACACCTTTCACTACAAAACTGCAGTAACTAAGCACTCCAATCAAATGTATTGATGAGTAAGATGCATGCTGGTTAAAGTTTCCGCACTGAGATGTATCCTATATTCATAATCATCTTTCAGAATCCTTGCCTTTTTTGAACACCAGACTTTGCATTCTTTGTTTGGCACGCGTAATGGACTAATGCCCATACTGAGGGTAGGCCTGTGCCCTGCAGTGGGACGTTTATAGGCTGATGATGATGATGATGAAACACTTCCATGTAACCTTCATTAATGGCCTATAAATCTAAGTATAAGTTTTGTTACACTAATTTGAATATTAATTCGAAATATTTGTGCCAGAATCAAAACAGATTCGTGTGTCTCGTTAACCTTAAACTTAAGCTTCTAAAGCTGCTTAGAAATTCTTAAAAGTTCGTATAGTGTTTGTGGTATGGGCGCGAGTTGCGCGGACGCCGACCAGTAGGAATTTAAGATACTATCGTTATACCGGGAGCTTAGAGTTTTATGTGAGTTATGGGGCAATAAATAAATGTACCGTTGTGACACCTACATACGTCATCGGTCGTGGGACTCTATAATGGATTTGCTGAACTGTTTATACGATCTTTTGTTCGTTGTTTGATAATATTGTTCACAAAAATAATCCATCGTTATGATAAATGGTTCTTAACTAGCAATCAAACGGGCATTTGACTAAAAATAAATGTTAACAACCAACTGTGTTCACTAAGATTAAGACTGGAAACATTTCTTCAGTATTTTGTGGCCGCAAGCTCACTGTTCAGGGCTGCAGTCTCCAGGGTTCGAATAGCCCTAATGATAGCTAGCCTCCGATAGGACATGGCACCACAAGAAGAAAAGCAAGCTACCTAGAGATTTCGATTTTTCTACGTTCAAAATTATGTTTATGCAATGATACATATTCGAGTAGAAATGTGATAGGGCAAGGATCCTAAAAAAATCCTCTGAAATATTTGTCATTGTTGAGAGCGTCGATAGCACGTTGTGGAGAGGTATGAACATTCAATCATTATGGTCCGGATTCGACTCCGCACGTAAGACATGCAAATGAGTTTTTCTAACGTATGGACGTAATACCGACGGCTCTCAAACGGTGAAGGAAAACATCGTGAGAATTTTGATAAGTATGTGTGTTCCACCAATCCGTGTTGGGCAGGCGAGGTAAACTGACGTCCATTCACCCTCCTTGAGGTTAGGCCTGTGCCCTGCATTGGGACGTATTGCATTGCATTCTAAGGGGATGACCAGACCATCAAACTGAAAAACTTTCTCTATGGGATCAAAATCGTAATGACGAAAAAAAAATCGCGATTTTGATGTTGGTGCCATAGACAAAGTTGTTCAATTTGACGGTCTGATCATCCCTTGACAGGATGATGTATCATTGCCTAGACACGTAAAACATAGTATAGGATCTTGAAATACTCTCAAAATTAGGTATGAATTCCGTCCTGAAACCTAAAATTTGACCATGCTACAATTGAAAAAAATTGCTCATAGTTGCAGCAACGTTTCTGACTACCCTAAAATGCAATATACTATCGTGACTTGATATAGGTAGGTATGTAATTATACATATAATGCAAGCAGCAGACAGAGAATGTCAAAAGGGAATAAACTTGTTAACTCTGTCCATCCTTCATGTCATAAAGAACCGTACAGAAATAATTGCATCAGCACGTCGTTTGACATAATCATTTCGCAGGAAATATTTCAATTTGGATAAGATTTATAAACTAAAGATTTTACGTGAAGAATGAGCGTGAAACCGAGAAGACAGTCCTATAGGACCCAAACGTTTAAAGTAGACAGATGAGATGTCAGCAGAAAATTGGATTTCGTAAAATAAATATGTCGTATTCACTTTGAATTAACTGCAGTTTTATTAAAATGCTTTCTGCGTCTCTATCGATAAGGTACAATTCTGTTCGATGTGAAATTGTAAGAAGATTTGACGAAAAGTTAATTTTGAGTGCAACTTTGCGGACAAAGGAATTAATCTTTGTCCACTACGGGGTCCTTTTTCGTCAGGCGTGAGGATTGTGCAGCTGGATCGTGAGATTCACAGGTAAAGTCATACCTTGTTATATTTTTGAGTGACACTTTACGTTTTCAATTAAAATTTGACAAATTTTTAAGACGAAAGTGAGTTTTAATCCTTTTTGTTGGCTATTGTATACAAGATAAAGCTGGTTTATAACTCGATGTTTGTGCCTTTGACGCCATAATGGCGTTTTGTTGTTAATTGTTCGCAAATCTGTGTCTTTATCCGCCTCATTCACTCACAGTTCGTCACTTTTGCTTTTGCTAATCTCTTTGGAAATTTTCGAATTGTATTCAATTCAGAATTAAACACAAATTGAATGATCTTTCACATCACATACACCGTTATTATAAGAACGATACGAAAGCTTTACTCGAATCAAAAAATATAAATTACAATGGTTCCTTAATTATTTAAAATTTACCTGGAGTGCGATTTTTGAAACTCATTCGTTGAATCAAATTAAAGATTGAAAAATTTGTCTCGGGCGGGACTTGAACCCGCACTTTTCCAAACCTCATTCGTTGAACTTGGCAGTTGAAAATGTATGGAGATACGCACATTTCTACTGCTGATTTGACTTTAAAACTGGCACTCCTGGAGTATGATTTTTGAATGTCAAATCAGCAGTAGAAAGACGCATATCTCCATAGTAATTTTTACATTTTCAACTCAGCGAATGAGATTCAAAAATCGCACTCCTGCAAAACTAAGTATTACACTTGTTAGACGGCAATTTGAAAAGGAGTGTTTTGGCTTATAAATAAAGCTTTTTTCAGGCATTTATTAAAAGAAGATAATCGGCTATTAAGTTCGGCCTTATACAGGGTGTAAAATTTTATTTGACTTACTTACTCAACGGGGTGCTTTAGATAGGACCAATATCGAAAACGCGAAAAAAAAAATCTGCTGTTACATACATTTCAGTCGAGTTATGTTTGCAGTTTTGTATGGCACAATGGATTTTTTTCGTGATATCAGTGTTGGTGCTTAGTAAAAGTAGTTCAGTTTGATGGTCTGAAGCACCCCTATAAGTAAGTGTCCCATTTAATTTTATACCCTGTATAAAACAAAATAAAAAATTGTTTTTGTTTCGAAAATGCATCTTGTGTGGTAGATACTAAGTTTTGAAAGCCAGTGTTAAATTTTTTGGTCTTTTATTTATTAGAATTTTAAAATAATGCTGGCAATACTCATTACATCATTTGACTGCAAATTGATCAGTTTTGACCATTCTCAAAGATAGAACTAATAAATAGGTATTCATCATTTATCATCATCAGCCTATAAACGTCCAACTGCAGGGCACAGGCCTACTCTCAGGGAGGGTGTATGGGCATTAGTCCACCACGCGTGCCCAATGCGGATTGGTAGACTACACATATGCATCAGAATTTCTTCTTCAACGTATGCAGGTTTCCTCACGATGTTTTCCTTCACCGTTTGAGAGCAGTCGGTATTACGTACATAAGTTAGAAAAACTCATTGGTACATAGCATGTCGTCCGTGCGGATTCGAACCCGGACCCCCATAATTGGGTGTCCATACCTCTCCGCAACGCGCCACCGACGCTCTGTATGTCTAAATAGGTATGTAATACATTATTAAACTTTTTCATAAGACGCTCCGTGTGGTCCGAATTTAGCACGGACTTGTCGATTGAGCTTCAAAACGTTTTAGCATCCACAATCCGATTTCGAAGCTCTCTGCTAAGTGACCCAAAGAATGCAATATAGGGGCTATAAAACTTGATACTGGTGAAATTTGAAGCTTTAATATGATAATAATGACTACGCCAACCGCTACTTATCAGCATTTTGAGACAACTTTTTGTTTTTTGTTACAGATGATTCGATATTCAATCAGTTATATATTTTATTAAATTTTAAAGTAAATTTTAAAGACGATACTGGGATTTTTAAGTAGGTACCTAGTACCTACCTACTAATTTAAACTTAAAAAATTGGTTGGCAGTTCAGGAAGTAAGATGTAGGCAATGTGGAAGCTCATGCAGGGTTTTTAATTGCATTTATTGCAGTTACTACATTTTGCTATCAATGTTAAAATTGTGTTATTAAGGAGTCAGTTTATTTTAGGCCCACAAACGGTCACGTTTATTGATAGTATTAAACTCTAAAAACATCATTTTAATTTACCTTAGTAATCGGACGAAAGATTAGGTAAAAATGCAAACGGAATTATACATTAAATATTAAAAATGCACCGTTTTGACTTATTTTGCTAGGATTCTTTTTTCCTATCAAAACGGCACATGTAAAGCAATGCGTTTATAGGAACATCTTAGATGTTAATAATACGAAAATAATAATAAAAAACCAACATATCTTACCGCGACAAGATGAACGCCAACTGCAATTACGCGACACTCCGTTTAGATGAGGTATAGCATAAATCACCACTATAATCTAGAGATTAAGAGAAAAAAAATCAACATGAGTTTCATAACTATACGCTGACTATACGCTAACATTTTTATGCTAGCCTGTTTCCCATACTAAGATTGAGGATCTCTTTTAAGTGAAAAATATGTTTCCCTACAATTAGTCTACTATCTACTGTTTGTTATCGTATTATCTGGTTTCTTTGAATGATACTAGTTTTCATGAAGAGGTCATAGTTGATAATTGCATTCAATATAATTGAAGTTACGATAGACACGTTATAATGTCATAAAGATTTTTTTGGTTGTACTAAAGAGAATATTATAACACAAAAGCTTAATCAAATTATTCTTTTTAAAGTTATGTTATAAGACATTTTAATAAAATAAAAAGAAAAGTTTTAGTAACTAATTAGTCAATCCTTGAATATGATGTCAGTGTAGACACTATTTTACATCGGCCATTTAGTTCATTAGGAGACTGCATTTATTCATTTCTCCGATATGCCTGTCGTATTTTAATCATTCTTAAATAAACTAACTGTATCTTTTTGGGTGTTATTAAGGTAGTGATTTATTTGACAGCCTTCATGTAACATGTGGAAGAGACCAATAAATGTATCGATTTGGTTTGGACCCTTGTTTTAAAAAGGCAAAGCCAATAAAATAAATATCAAAAGTACAAGTACTGACGTTTTAAAAGTTCTTAATATGTTTCGTACTTTTAAAATTCTTTTTCGAATCAGTTTTGCATGTTTATCGGTCGTGTTTAAAATACTGCGATGAGGATGTGTTGAGTCAATTTCCCAGTGGGATGTCTTATAAAAGATGATTATTAACGACGCATCATTTAAAAGCTATTAGCGGGTCCATTTGACTAAAATTAAAGCGGACATTTAGGTTCATTTATTTTGAGACAAATTAAAAACTATAATTAATATACTTTGAATATCCTTTACATACTTAAGACTTTAAATTGATCTTTATTTAGATGGTCATAAGATGCAAAAAATTACGATTATTAACATTCCTGGTGACTCAAAGATCAGTAGCCGATTACTTGCTTGTAATACGAGAAGTCACAAAACTTGTGTGGGCAAAACTTAATGAGTTTTAGTAGCTATGAATCTAAATAACGAATGTGGGATACTAGAGTTAGAGCGGTATTTATATATGATGTAAAATTGTGAATATTGAATTACTTTTTCATGTTTTCGCTTGTTCATTTCTTCACGTGCTTCGGGTAAATCTGGAAAGATCAAAATAACTATCTGACTATGTTGATCAACGTCACATATCTTTCTGAAGTCGTGTACTAGTAATTATATGATAGTAACTAGACAACTCGAACTTGCCTCTACTAATCCGCACTGGACCCATGAGGGCTGCTCTTGGACATAGATTATTATATGTATTATTGGGTAGTAGCCCAGTCATTTTACGGTTTTAGCCGGGACTAATTAGTAATTGACATTTTTTTTCGGTATAATATTGAAGATCCAATTTGAGCCTAGAAATGTACCAAAATTAAAAAAAATCAAGTCAGCAACAGTTCCGATTTTAAAATTTAGTTATAATCTCGTTCTAAAACCTGATGGTAATTTTTTTTTGCACATATTTAAGGCTTTACAATTATACATACTACAAACATGGTGTAAATATTTTTGTCTACTTAGAAGGTTTTGAACAACAGATTCATATTTTCTAATAAATACCTCATTTTTTAAATTTCTTTGCCTATTTTAATGCTCAAAAATAATTTATATTGTTAAATCTAAGTCAAATGAGTTCATTGGTATTAATATTAATAATGTAAAATCCTTCTGGGACACATAATTTTGATTTCTATGTTGCGTAGCGATTTTTTTTAATATGCTTTAAGATAGTCCTTTTGTCACTTAATGGATCCGGTTACAGTTTAAAAGTCCAATTAGTAATTACATTAAAACCTAACAAAACTCCGTAAAATTACTGGGATATAGGTAGGTCCTATACTTACACTTAATAACTGAAAAACTTTCTCTATGAAACCAATGTCAAAATCGGGAAAAATAATCTGCTGTTCCATATGCAATCCTACTCTTCCATATAATATAAATGTATCATGGACACTGCAGATTTTTTCGCGATTTTGATGTTGTTCCCATAGAGAAAATTGTTCAGTTTGATGGTCTGATCATCCTCTTAAAAAACCGACAGATACAGGTACAGTTGGACCCCGTATAAGCTGATTATGATGATAAATTAATGAAAATGTAATATTTTTTTCTCCTTTCTGTAGATACAACATGATCTATTTCAATCTAAACACGTACACTTTTAAACCTCACGGCAGTTTAATTATATCAGTATAATAAAACTAAAGTGTCTCGCGTGAAATGGTATATGATGAAACAAACAGTGGCCCTGCGGTTGTTTCCTCTTCCTTCCACAGGTTAGCCGCAGAGTTCCTGTTTGGATGCGCGTGCGACTGTTTCATTAATAAAAGTTAAATAAATAAGGTTTGAGATTATCACCTGGTCTATAAATTACGTTTTATTTATTTTTATGTCTGAATACCATCGAAAACTCATTTCATTTGTTATTTTTAACCTGCTTCATCCCACTGCTAGGCAGAAGTTTCCCCTTTAATCCTCCAACTTTCTCTGTCCTGGGCATGCTCTGGCCACGCGTCATCAAGCATCCAGATCATTCCGCCATCTCTTACTAGGTTGACCTGGACGCCGACGATCGTTTTGGATCCAGGGCGTGACATTTCTTGCTCACCTTTCCTGGTGCATGGACAGACATGGCCGGCCCAATCCCAGTTTAAATTGGCATTAATATAAATATTATAAATATGCAAAATAAAACTCAAATGTGATTTCGAATGTTTTTTGTACTGACTACTAGATAAAGGTTATTGACAAAAATTTACAATGGTAGTAATGCCAAAGGACCCATTGAAAAAAAAAAACACTTGAGGATTCACACCGATGTGGTCCGACAGAACTGACCGTGGTGCGAAACGCCTAAAAACTCACCCATAAATCGTACATAAATTCCTAAACACTCATTAGTACAAGTTGGCCTGGGCGGGGTACAAGGAGGCAAGGCTACTCACTACTAGTCCACCACGACATGTTCGAACACTACACGGCAATGAAATCGAAAACCACTGGCTACTTTCGCCGACCTTGACTCGAGGAGTTATTGTAAGCCTGTATATCTAATTGTGTTGTGCAATACACCGTCGGCTATGAACAATCAAAATGTTGCTCAATTTATTAACCGCACTGTTGTTAGTCCAGCATCCACGTGGATGGTGTGTGATTGTGGTGAGATAAAAATGCATGCATTTTGATTTGCTTTAAGATCTCTTCTACGAGCTTCTTAAAAATTAGATAAGACTTTTTACGGTTCCTCAAGGCATTATTTCTGAAAACATACGATGAAATTCAGTAAACCCAATCAAAGTTGATTATATTCACAGACCAGTTATAATTTAGTGGAAAAAAGGTAGGAATCGATTCGACTGCCGAATTTAAAAGACTGCCATTTTGCTTAATGATATTAATGAATATTAAGTACTTGTGAAGTGAATAAATAAATTGTCTTATTTTAATCTTAAAACAGCGATGTAAAAAAAGGCTATTGATCAAACAGAATACCGCATTTAATACAGCTTTAATATAGGGTCCTTTTTAATAAGTTGACACTTTTTTAAAGGGATGATGGGACTGAACAACTTTCTCTATGGCACCAACATCGAAATCTCGAAAAAAAATCGGATGTTCCATACAAAACTGCAAACCTGTTTGAGTCAAATGTATGGGACAGCAAATTTTATTTTCGCGATTTCGATGTTGATCCCATAGAGAAAGTTGACCAGTTTGTTGGTCTGATCATCCCCTTAAATCAGTGTCAGTATATCAAGAAGGACCCTGTATAGCAAACGAAACACATTATACAAGGGCCTTCTTAATATACTGATGGTTTTTTAAGGGGATGAGCAGACTATCAAAACTGAACAAGTTTCTCTATGTGACCACCATGTATGGAACAGCGGATATTATTTCGCGATTTGTTGTTGGTTCCATAGATAACGTTTTTCAGTTTAATAGTCTGATCAACCCCTTAAAAAACCGTCAGCATATTAAGAAGGACCCTATTGTAAGGTTGTTAAAATATTCATGCTACCACAAACCGCTTGTTTAGTTTATTTGGTCAAAACTATTCTAGTCAGTAAACTATCCCAGTTGTTCGTAGCCTAAGAATGTTAAGAAGCCAACGGCGATCATAATATTTAGAAACTTCGATTGTTCAATACCTACACATGAAACATTTTGTTGTTTTGATTTCTAAGTGCGATTTATTTCGACCAATACATGCTATAATTATGGTATTTGTTAACAAACAGACGTGGGCGTGTCAAAAGGATTTTGCAATAGTTCAAATCCTATTGTCTGTGTTAGAGTTAGACACATTGTAGACTGGATGAATGAAAAGGAGTAAATTGACTGTGCTGCATAATTGGTATCTCTATTATTAAATTATACATTATTCTTGCCTGGTGAAGGCGGCGGGAACCCGTTGGATGAGGGCAGCGCAGGACCGGTCGTTATGGCGATCCTTGGGGGAGGCCTATGTCCAGCAGTGGACGCCAATCGGCTTGGATGATGATGATGACTTTATTCTGTCCACTAAGATTGCCTGGTAGAATAATAGCTTTATAGCGATGATACTTTTACCGTCTTTACGTCCCCATTGGTATCTTCATATATTTGAGAAAAAAAAAATAAAAAATAAAAAATACAAAAATATTTATTTTCAATGAGCACTTATTTTACGTTTAAAATTAGTTCACAACAATCTGGGTATAGGCTTGCACATTGACAACTCTAAACTTTATTATTCGCTATTGTATTCATCCCAGGTAATAATTTTATATTTTGGTATGCAATAAAGTATGAAATAAGTCTTACAGAAATGTGGGGTAACGAAGCATTCGAAAACGGGGGGCATGTATGGATGTAAATGTGGGCGGGATAGGTATGTTGGTAAGGATCGTAGTAAATGACGCGCCTTGGTGTCTGCCAACCTCCCAGGGAAAGAGGTGTGACGTTAAAGATAGATAGATAGAGTAAGGTATGCTCTAAAGGGAATATAATTCGGAGCGCGCTCCATACAAACATAGTTTGATGATATTTTCAATACTATCCAATTAAAGTCAATTTTTCAGAAACAATCTAAAAAACTAATCTCTATGTCTGTATGAAGTCAGACTTTCGTTAAAATGTATAGTTTTAAAGTTACAGTGCCTCAAATATTTCCATACTAAATCTGTATTCCATACTGTATTATTTTAACGAAAATCTGACTTCATACAGACATAATTAAAGATTAGTTTATAGATTTTTTCTGAAAAATTTCATTGACTTTGATTGGATTGTATTGAAAATATCACCAGAATTCATTTGTATGCAACGCGCATTTGCGCTCTCGGAATAAACTTCTCTTAATATATGTATATATTTTTTTAAACATAGCAAATGTAACAACTGGGTAAGATTCAGATAAGAAACGTTAGTTGTTTAGCCAGTGTTGTGTCTATGAAACTCATGAATTAGCAAAAATCATCACCTGCAATAATATCAGGAGTACAGAACAATTTAGTAAAGAGTTCTTTGTGTTTAATGTTCAAACGTTTACAAAAGAAAATCGATGTATCACCTGTGACATTGCACAAAATTTACATGATGAAGTGGAAGCTCAAAGTGTTGGCGAATATATGTATACGTTCGACTGAACTGTTCTGGACAATTTGGTAGGATGTGACGGATATATGTCGGGAAAAGAATGCGGAGTGATGAGATGAATGTTACAATAGTTTGACAACATGTTCTAAAGGGTTGATATTTATGTATGTATCATATGTTATCCTGGACGAAAGAGGTAAAACGATGTTATTTTTTCTTATAATATTTTTATAACAATAGATTTTTCTGCTCTCAAACGGTGAATACATCGTGAGAAAACCTGCATACGCTGAAGAAGAAATTCTGATGTTTAGTCCTCCAATCCGCATTGGGCACGCGTGGTAACTGATACCCATACACCCTCCATGGGGGGTAGGCCTGTGCCCTGCAGTTGCTATTAGTGTTTTTTAGATTTGTCGTATTTGATGTAGCAATAAGCTTTTATTTCTTAGAACTGTTTCTATGTGAAATCTTTTACTACTGAACGTGAGCCATAGCCTTAAAACTTATGCTATTTTTCGAATTTCAAGCCTGATATTGGGTAGAAGCGTATAAGAGCTTCTAAAAATACCACCTGAGAAAACGGATAAAAAAGCTGTCCTCATGTTAGAAAAACAATGAGTGACTGAGAACGTTTTGAAATAACAACTGTGAGAATAGATTCTACGCTAAACAAAGATTGATGACACTAAATGAAGCGAAAGATGTCACATACAACAGATAGGTAGCGTGCGACTGATAGTCTAAGAGATAAGTCGAATTTTGTTAACTATCAGCTGCAAGGCATATTCAGTATTCATAGGGCGTAGAGCATCTCTGTAATGGAGATGGACCAGGTTTGCCTGCATAACTCCAGTCGGTTTAGGAGTTACAACCTTTCAAAGGTCTGGTATAGGTGCTAAAAATGAATATGCATGAACATGCAGGTATTATTGTAACATCTACTGTAGCTATGCGAACAGTACAAAAACGGACATGGTCTATCAGTCGGTTTATTAGTTACAGCCGTTCAAAGATCTGAACTTTGAATGGCTGTATCTCCTAAACCGACTGACAGAACATGACAGTTTTTGTACTGTTCACAGAGCTACAGTGCATATTACAATGATATCTTATGATCAGCCTTGCAGCTGATCGTTCATTTGATACAGACCTGAACGACTGTAACTCCTAATCCGACTGCTGGAGTTATGCAGGCAGACCTGGTACATCCCCATCACAGAGATGCTCTACAACTTATGAATACTGAATCAACCTTGCAGCTGATGGTTACCAAAATTTCTCTTATCTCTTATACTATGAAGTGTCGTTCATTCAACTTGTCCCGTTGAGGAATACAAGTTGAAAGTGTTGAAACACTGTATGTATTGTAAAATGTGTTTTCCCTCAAGCAGGCACTGAAGTGCTGACCCGATCGTCGGGATGCGTATTTCCATAAACTTGGGATTTTGTTACAGACAGCAGCAGTGGTGCATTATGCGTTTTGAAATTTTTTGTGAAATATGTACAATGAATGCAAATGTCATAAAAATGTTTAAGATATGATTATAAATGTTTTGAAAACTTTTCTTTTAACATTGTTTTGTTTGATTTGTTACTAAAGAATAGGGACATTATAATATTATCTAAGACATGTGGAAGTTGACGAATAAAAATTATTTTGGATTTTTATTATTGGGCCTAAAATAGGTTTAATAAAGTATAATATTCTTTAAAAGCTGATGAGTTTATTAAATACGTATAAATATTTACATAACAATAATCTACAAAACAATAAAATTAATTCTTCTTTAAAATAACATTACTACTTATTTCCAAATATTATAGCGAAAAATATAGATAAAAAGGTAGAGAAATTCAACAAGCATCGACGGAGTGTCGTGTCGGTAGCTTATTTCGACGAAAACAACGGGTAAGTTGCGTTTAAGCTTCCGTCCAATATTGAATTTTAATTTACTAAAAAGCTATACGTAGAACTTATCTAAGTAGATTAGATTCTAACTAGACAGTATTATCAATTTAGGCTCGGTGCAAAGAAGCCATCGGGAAAATGTATAAAATCGTGCGAACTGTTTGTTGCTGGCCACCGGTGGCTGAGTTATATGAAAATCTGATATTGTATTTAAATCCAAATTTTCAGTGAGTATTGTTAGAAAATACGCCGTTCTCAGTACCTTGTTGCAGTTTGAATAAAGGGTAAATAACAGGCGCATGCATACAAAATGTGCCGGCGCTGTCAAAGGGCTATTTGTCTTTTTCGAAATTGTAGCAACATTTCACGGCGATGTACTCACATTTTATCTCGCCTGTTTTTCTATTTTCCTCACTTGATGTATGGGACGCATTTCCGCACTTTCGAATAACTCCTGTATTCCCTTTTATGTGCGCAGTGCTTTAAAAATGTATTCGTAGGGTAGATTTTTGTACGTGACACTGGGTGATTCAGCAAAGGAATTATTCAAGATGACAACATAAAATATTTTACTTTAGCATTTCTCTATTTTGTTCACTTTGAGTCCAATGCACTTGTTGTATGAGTAACTTGGTTAAGTATTTTCTAGCGCAACGCCAACGTATCAATAGTCAGAAATATTCATAATATGTAGGTAATTTAAGAGAAATTAAACATTTTTATGAGTTTATTTATACTGTCGCATTTGATACATTGTTGTTACGTCATTTAAGAACGTGCTTCATCTCAGTTCTAATATGAATCTTATCAGAGCATTTAATCGTTTATGTATAATGACCGCACACGATGTAGTTTTTGTGATAGTTTTTACTCTTTCCATCGACCCAAAACAGTGACCCTCTTAACTAAGTCTTCAAACATGTCTGTACGGAGTACCTAGCATTCATTAATTTCCGCTTGTCTTCTATGATATTTCAAAAAGTCTGAAGTATAATTTTACGACCATTATGCCTTTCAGGGTGGTTAGAAACTTTGCTACAACTACCGATTATCTTTCCAAGCTTGCAGTTGTAGCAAGACTCACTTTGAGAATCTTGAAAGTTTCAGAATGAAATAATTGCCTTTCGGCCATTAAAACACTACTTACATAAGAAAAAACCGGTCAAGTGCGAGTCGGGCTACTCGCACACCGAGGGTTCCATACCATACACAACATATAAACTTACAAAAAAGTGTTATATTAAAATACCAACAGCATATAAAGAAATACCCTATAATATTTCTTTTATCTTGTAATATTTATATAATTTTTAATCAAAAATTTTATAAATATTAAATCAAAAAACCGTTTCCATTTTTCGGAATGCACGTCCATCCTACACGATACATGTATAAATTACAATTACGCTATAAGAAGCGCATTTCAATGGGCGTCCCGATATCGATCAGGTTGCATTTCATCAGAGCTACTGCCGCATTATCTCTCTAACAAGGAAGAGATCGCGTTTGTTGATCTATCTCCTCGTATGCCAATTAGCCAATTAGAGAGCGCAAACAACGGCACTCGATACAGATAAGAAAACGTTTTTGTACCCAACCGGAGACATTTCCTTTATCCATTCCGAGTATCATTAATCCAAGTCAAGAATATTTTGAGAAAAGGTGCATTTCATTAACACTTCGCCTCAAAGGTCGCGGTAGTCATTTGTCTCGTAGACCAATTTACAATCGAACGGTAAGGTCGGTAAGCTTAATTTTCGAATTCATAAACGGCTTACGGGAGATTTTGTGATTAGATAAGTGTCAGATGGCATGGGTACAAAATGAAAACGTTTAACGTTTGTTATCCATATTGGGAAGTGTGGTTCTTTTAATAATTGTTATGGTTTGTTGAGGCCTTGAAAAGGGCGACATTGCAAACAATCTCTACGATATCAAATAGTTTTATGGTTGATTCATAAGGGATCGACAATCGTTTCTATATCTAACACAAGCCACATTATATTTCAATTTGTACCGTGTGTTATGTAGTAATATCTCATGTCATGTAGTAGATTAGAACAATATCAACAGCGTATGTAAACGAACTTTACAAAACAATCAAAACTGTAAGAAAAATGACACCAATCATAACATATTATTTCAGGATGGAATGTGATCGTCTATCAGACCCAAAAACCATAGTTGCTCCATAAATAATAATGATAAATGTGAAGCTTAAAATTTTACTCTTTGAAAAGACATAATGAAAGTCGTAGCTATCACAGAACTGTTGTTTGTAACCATTCCAAAAGGAAAAATTGAAAAGGTCACAAACATGTTCGTGATTTATTTCAAATCCATCGCTTATTTTAAAGCCCAGCGTCATAGGTTAAAAAGAAAGTTTCATAGCTGTAGCTTAATTTGGCGAGTAATTAGATGTCACAGAGAGATCGTGAGGAGAGAACGACAGACATATAGTGGAGTCGACGATCTGTGAACGCTCAACGTATACCCTAATCACTTTCAATAACTGCTCTTAAGCTTTTAAATGAGGTGCCAGATTCAATTTTGAAATTGTTGAGTTCTGATTCTAATTAGAATTTATTATTGAAAGTGATGCCATTGGAATCTCATTGAAATTTAACTTGTCGTAATTCTAGTTGGGAGTTTAGCTCTACGAAGCCACTGGCATTATCTTGTTGATACTGTATTTTTGTGTTAGTTTTGAATAAACTTATTTTATTTCAATGTTGACGTCCGTTGCGAGTGGTTTTTAAATAATTAGGGGCTTGGGATAAATTTAACACGCCCAACATTCTATTTACCATTGAAATTTTATTAGTTCTTTATACCATAAAACCTGTGGCAAAAGTAGTACCATCGTCATGTCATCATCATCAGCCTATAATGCGTTCCACTACAATGCACAGGCCACCCTCCCAGAGGGTACTCTGGGAGGGTGTATGGGCGTTAGTCCACAACGCGTGCCCAATGCGGATTGGTAGACTTCACATGCGCATCAGAATTTCTTCTTCAGCGTATGCAGGTTTCCTCGCGGTATTTTCTTTCACCGTCATAAGTAAGTATACTACCATCAAAGGAGATCATTAAGGCTCCATATATTTTGGGCCTTTTCTGAAAGTGCCGGTTAACAAAAAAAAGTGGTTCGTATTGTTAGAACTAGCTATTTGGAGCAATAGTTAATATGACACAAAAGCTGTTATGCTGATTATATCCGATCTCATATTAAGTAGACAACAGCGGGATGGGGACTTAAACAATTTCACCGACTAGTTTCTACGGAAACGTCATTATCAGATGGATTTTAAAAACGACAACCACATCCAACTAAGGTCCGCCACACACATACGGAATTGCAATCCGGAATCCTGATTCAGGATTCAGTGTTGTCAACTATGGTTACAAAAAATACTAGCGTGCTTTTAAAAAAATGCCTAAAGTAAAAATGTATGAAACGCCAAAAGAATGACAATTGCATTTTAAAAAACGAAACAAACAATTTCTATACATGATAATTAATGTCATGTGATGATGTCATGACGTTACGGTGATGATTTGTAAACTGTATTTTAATATTATGCAACTGTATCAAACGACTATCGATAGTTTTCACATAAGACATAATCTGCATAGAAAATGGCATGAACCACTTTCACACAAGCAATTTTTGAGCTTATGCAATTCGCCACTATACCGCAACGACGTCGCAACTGCACCGTCACGATACGGTATCGTTCCATCAACGCCTACGCTCAAAAATAACGTGTTTGATATGACTGTAAATCTTAAAAAAAAAACACCTAAGACATCAAAAAATCACTAGATCTAGTGAAAAAGTCTCTGAAAGCGGCAACACTCCAGCCGGAACTAATTCCGAATCAGGTTCATTCCGTATGTATGTGGCGGACCTAAGTGACACAATATGTCGTTTCATAACAGGGAAAAATCTCAGCTCACGTACTATATTTGCCAACTGGAGCGCAGTATAAAGGCGCAAAGGGCCAAATCCCGTGTTAACGAAGGTCGGGACCGTAATCCCGGCGTCCCGGGACTCGCTCGGACACAATTAACAGGCTCTAGCATTGTCTAGCTGTCTATATTAGTAGTTAGTTACGGGATTACGAAATGGAATATGGTTGAAATGTTATACGAGGATTTTGAGGGGTTATTATTATTGAGGAGGGATTTAATTTGTAATGCATGTAGCAACTTAAGTACAGTTATTTTAGCCGAACATATTTTAAATCCTGACTTTTACTAGTAAAAGTAATATTTGGTACCGCGATGATTTCACCCTTACGTTGTGAACGGAAGCTTATGGAAAATTAACCTTAAATCTCTGAACTTTGCCCCCTTTTTATAGTCTCGAGTAACATATTATATTAGGTTATAATATGAAACCTCAATCATAATACCATAAGAGGTGATCAGATTGTTGTAAAAACTAACGTTATAAGAGTGTAGGTAAGCTCATCTTTAGAACATTGTTGGTTTAAGGATCGTATCTTATGATACTGGCTTGCCTGCTTCCTTAGGCTAGCAAGCCAGCAACACTTCGACTTAACCGGATCTTTTGTTTTGACCCTTACATATTTATTTTCTTCACCCTTCAAAAACTTAGTAAATGATCACAATACAGTTCAGTTGAAGAAACCCGTAATCATCCGGGTTAGGATAACCATTTCCCAGGAAGCACGGATGCGTTTAGCCGCTAAGACATAGCAGTCACACAGGATATGTTCCATGGTTTCTTCCTCCACTTTCTTTCCAGGTTAGGTTAGGTTACAGGATAGAATGACGTGTGAAATGGTGACAGATGACTGTATTTCGGATATATCTATCTTTTCTACTATACACCTATCTTCTTTGATTGAGGGTTCCATGACAGATGAGGGTCATCCCCCGGGCTTTTGCAAGATTGTTGTGAATGGTTGCCGCTGTTGATCCTGGTTTGCAGGAGTTACGGTCGTGGGAATGTGGGGTAGACTTATGCCCGAACTAAAAAAGGCTGGCTATTATTTCGCTCACAAAATACTGCATTGAACTTTATCACTTAGTAGTCTTAGGCCGTATTAATAGACGGATCCTATGGGTTCAATGACGTTTTAGTATGCGTTCGACGTCGAGCATTGGAATTTGGTTGATTAAATCTGGCCCTTTGTAGTCTCGTACAGTACGACCACGAAAATAATTCCGCTCGTCAATCTTCGTTTGCGCAGAGCAGTGCAAAATCGGGTATTCTCTATCTCGCTCCAACTCGAATAGCAGAATGCTTCGGCAGCGAAAAGGGCGCGAAAGCAATAAGCTAATAGCGCCAAGGTGTCACATCCTGATTGGTCAATATAATTTCGCGCGCTTTTAAAATTTGTCAACTGCGCTGGTACATCGGTGAGACTTATAAACCTGGTATTACTGTACTACACCCACGGAACGAAAGGGGTGATTCATTTTAAACCAAAACCACACGGCTAAGAGTAGAAATTAAACTCAAAATTTTAATAATACGTCTAGCGTACATGTGAAAACTACTGATATTTCAACGAATAATTAACTAAACCTAGCTCAACTGCAGCAAAGAACTAAATAATAGCATTCTACTCGTATAAATTATCGAATATGTCAACGCTAGAGTACTATAACGTGTGTAAAACTTCATTTGAATAACTCACTCGACAGCACGCAGCCTTCGTTGTAGAGTTCAGTCAAGGGGTTGTTGTTATGGGAGAAAGCTTTTTAGTTCATTTGCGTGAAATACAACAATAGAAACCTATATATAAACCTAAATTCTATGTAAGGGTGAATCATCCTGACGTAAAGAAGTAGGAGAAACCTAATAATTTGAACACTTATTGCCGTATCATAATTGTATTGATAGTGGACTTGATAAGCGGAACGTACCTATTGTAGCCGATCTAACGTCGTCATTGTGATTCATTATAGTGACTTAACGAATAGAATTATCTACCTCTAACGTATCAGTTTAGCCGTTCAGCGAGGAAACACTGCCAGCATCTTGGCTACCCTCCCGCGCGGTCCAAATCTGCACCATATTTTAGGTTAAGTTAGTTTTATTTTCTCAATATTTTTATTTATTTTTAATGTAGGTACATACTTACCTTCCCTATTTGTCTTTAATAAAATCATTATCTCATTACCTATTACAGATTTTATAATGAAGCAAAAGAGGTTAAATTTACAGGCGTTTGTTTATAAAAATTGAGGTAAATTGAATTAATAATCCCGGCTACAGCTAAAGCTATCATCAATGACAGAAATTATTGCTGGCTCCTCTCATAGCTAAAATCTTCTGTATCTTTTATCCATGTATATTTAGACCCAAGCGGCTACCTTTGTATATTTTTTATCCCATTGTATAGCCTGGTAAATGCAGATAGGAAAATTGTACGACAAACATTTAATGAGGTGTTTCTTGCATATAAAGGGAGACAAGCGTGTACCGTGCATATTGATATAATGTTACTCTGTATGGATTGTTTATAAATTATGTTCAAGTGAATGGGGTTATTTGTTGCTTTTGAATGCCAGTGCCGGTTTACGTTTGTAGGTGAACGCTTATGAAATTCTATAATTGTTTAGTATACATATGACAGTAATGAAGAAAAAATAATAATAATTTAATGTTCTCAAGAAGGGGGATACACAATTGTAAATAAACTAAATAATTATATAAACTAGATCTTAACTAATTATAATATAACTTAACTAATGAATGAAATATTTATAGGCGACAAAGGTTAAAAAGGAAAGAAATAAGAAACGATAAAAACTTTTAGTTATTACTTACAGTGTCACCTACTAAAGCATGGGTCGTGTGAAACTGTATGTTATACACCCATAAGTATAAAAGCATTCGACGAATTTAAAGATAAGTTTAAAGCACTTCGAAAATTTTAAGTCCGCAAATTCAGTTTTAAGAAAAAATTATTTAAAAAATTGTTAACATTAAAAGAATCCATAAGATCGTTAAGTAGTGATTATTCAGCGAACAGTTATAAAAGACGAATTTCGATTGAGAATACCTTTAATAAATCATGTTCCAGTATTCGCGGAAGAGATTACATTGTATTTGCGTAGTGGTTCGAGTTCGAAAGCTTTTACGGCACATTGTTGCTGATCATTTAAATATTTCATATAATGGTTTGTTAAACTTCACGAGAGGCCTTATCTGAGACTTTGAATTAATATGAAAATGCCGAAAAATGTTGTTCGAACAATAGCAAATAAATGTTGGCAGCAGAATTATTATGTTCGCTATAATTTATTGCACAATATTTTGATTTATAATTGTTTGGAACAGAGTTTGGATTGATGCCCATATATGCCCTTCCTGAGGCCTACCCTCAGGAAGGGCCATGCACTGGAATATATACAGGTTGAAATTGATATCATCAGCATCCTTTTAAACTAAGAGTCTACCCATTGAACTGAACAACTTGTACTATGGGAGCAAACCGACCAAAGCAAAAAAAAAAAAAAAATCTGCTGTTGCATACATTTGAGTCGCGAACTCGCGCGTCGACTTTGCAGTTTAGTATGGATCAGCAGATTTTTTATTTGCTCCGATCGGTTTGCTCCTAAAGTAAAAGTTGTTCAATTTGATCGTTTCACCCTGTGTAGGGTTATTCTTATCCTACAATCCTACTAAATGTATTGGAGAGCACAGTTTTTCTACTTCGAATTTGGTCCCATACTCCCATAGTAAAAATAGTTTAGTTTCATAGTCTGATCATCCTCTTCAAAAACCATCAGCATATAAAGTTGGACCCTGTATAAATAAATAAAAGGGTATAGGGTCCTTATTAAAATGAAAAAAAAAAACCAACTGTTTCATATAAATCTGCAAACCTACTCGACCCAAATGTATGGGGACGCGGGATGTTTTATTCGCGATTTCTATGTCGGTCCCATACAGAAAGTTGTTCAGTTTGATGGTCTCCATCATCCCCTTTAAAACCGTCAACGTTAAGAACGATCCTGTATAGGCAGATGATGACGATGATTTTCGTTTATTACTCCTCACTTAACTGAAGGATGGGCAGCAGCATCTTCTGAGTAAACACGTTGATTCGATCCAACTGCGATCGCCAACCCGCCTGCCAAGCGTGGCGATTATGGCAAATCCCCCCATTTTGGGGGAGGCTTATGACCAGCAGTGGACGTTTAATGGCTCATATGATGACTCCTCCTAACAAACTCCGTAAAATTACTGGGCTACAGGGCTGTGAGAAATGGCACAATAAAAAGAACGGCTATGCTCAGCAGTGGGTTGATGTTGGCTGATATGATTGATTGATTCAATGACTTTCCTGGTGATAGGACCTAGCTTTTCACCCACAAAAATATTGCGTAAGAAACCTTTCCCCTTAGTCACCACTCGCCTCGTACGACACCAACAGAACGGGAAAAAATGGGGTCCATTCTAACCACACGACAAAAATTTGATTTCATCGTGGTTATTATAATGTGTTTTCTCTTTTGTTTAACATTTCATCCAATAGCTTGTCACCTCACGCAGAGTTATTCTAATAATAGTACCTTGGGTTCTCACCTCTGTTTCTCTGAGTGTTATATCCTGTACTCTCTCAGTTCCTTTTGTTACGTTTTAACAAGAAGCGATACCTCAAATGTCATAGGTCTTCTCAACACTAAACAATATTCTTGAAGACAGGAACGGTTTGACTCTCTAAATAATTACATGTACACAAAAACCTAATTAATATTAATATATTCTGGACACAGAGGTGACAGCGACGCCGCGGCTCGGAATCTATTTAAAAATCTAAACAAAAAAAAGGACTAATCCAAAGCACTCACCATAATAGCGGCTCCACATATTTTGAATGTAAATTAGCAACAAAACTAGAATCGTATTCATCACAACTAAATAATGAAGCTAGACGGACAAGCGTATCTAACATCGAATTTATTACCTTATTATGATTGTTTTCTATTACCGGACAATAAAATTCAATTTTTGAAGACGAGACACCATGAGTTATTGTTCCGATTCGTCTCAACACAGCGTTGCAGTAATAACGATCAAAAATTCCAAAGTCAAACACCGCGCGAAATGTTAAACTTTAATCCAGTCCATAATTAATACAAATAAAGTAAAAAAAATATGTGTGTCCATAAATTAAACGAAGCGGAAAGGGTCCGTCGCATATCGAGAGACCTTTTAAGAAACCTGTACACTCGAATGCCATTCCGAGACCCATAGTTAAAATGCTCAAAGAATAGCTATTCATTAGCGGGTGCGAGAATGAGAATTCTTCAGGCACTCTGAATATTCCATTGGCCCCGAGGCTTGTATTGTCTTTAGAAAAATGCCTCGGTAGACGTTGGTGCTAAATTATGTCGGCTGGATGTTGGCAACACCGCTTGACAAAGACCGAAGCGCGGGAGCTTGAGAACATCCTAGTTCATTATCTAGTGTGCCTATAGACTTTATTGCTTCGCAAACAATGGATACTGCCGGTTTTAAATGAAAATTGTTTAACTGTTCTTTGTTAACGAAACAACCTATAAGCTTCCTTACGCACAATGCATAACTTAAAACAGTTTCAAAGAATTCGTTACAAAAAACATCACGACTACACATTGATTTGAAATTCAAATAAATCTTTTATTCGGGTCATTAATTAAAATCACTTTTTAACTGTGTCAGTGCAACACCAAATCTTAAATTAAAACGACACGGCAGAGCATTAAGAGCGTGTAAAATTATTCAGCGTCCTGTCGGAAGGCTGCCACAAAGTTTGCACTTTGCATATTTGAACAAACGCCCCTTATCAGGCTCATCGGCGATTCTGTTCACAGATATTCTCAAGAGAAAAACGGAGCAAAGTAAGCCAAGATTCTTGTGAGCATGAGAACACATTAGGACAAAATTAAGTGCGGTTATGTGTACTCTTGTCACATTAAAATGCCAATGGCTACTTCACGCCGCTTCGGTAAAAATAAAGGGTAAAGTAAAGCTATTGGCTGTACAATTATTCGATGAATCCTTTAGTCCTTAGGTACTTCGCTTAAGTTACGGGTTTTGTGTCAATTTATCGAGTAACGTTAACATTTTTTTGCCTTCTTTTACTTTTACGTAATCAATGGTCAACCAGGTGTTCTTAGGCACTAAGAGCTACGAGTTTTTCTTTTACAGTACGAGTTCTTTCTTTGCAGAAAATAAAATGTTTAAGCAGGAATATAGTCAGCTATCAGCAGTGATTACCCTACGAAAAATGCCGTAATGCGTATATTGCGACGGATAGCATTGGGGCGGAATGGGCCGAATCGCAGCGGAAATTAATGTTGTAGTACTTGATAACCTCCGCGATTCCGAACGGAATTATGGAAGGGAAAAATCCATACGAAATCGTAATCCTGATTCGGAATTCCGTATGTGGCGGACCTGTGGGATGGAAAACTACGACGGGCAGCATCGCACGGAAATCCGCAGCAAAAAAATGCGACCCGCTCCGGCCCGGTATAGTATGAGATCATCATCATCTCAGCCGATGGACGTCCACTGCTGGACAACTGGACATAGGCCCCCATCAAGGATCACCACAACCACCGGTCCTTCGCTGCCCTCATCCAATAGGTTCCCGCCGCCTTCAACAGGTCGTCAGTCAACCTTGCGGGGGGGCCTACCCACGCTGTGCTTTCCGGTACGAGTCGCTACTGGAGAACTCTTCAGCCCCATCGGCCATCGAATTTGAGAGCAATATGCCCCGCCCACGCCACTTTAGTTTAGAATTTCTTTGGGCTAATGTCACGACCCGATGCGGCCCTTCATAATATGCTCTTACCTTTTTTGACACGGTTGTGAGTCACCAACTCAACCGGAGCGCACAAAAAGTATTTCCGTGGCGGTTCGATTCGTCTCGAGCATTCAGATCAATTAAAATGTAGGAACGGTCGAGTAAATCCAGGTACGGGTTGGAATCCCGAGGGAACCTTCGTGTGACAGTTACCGGGTTACGCTACTGGGTAAAAAATTGGTCAGGTGTATATTTGAATGACTGAAGGTTCCGTAAGTTTTTAAGAATTAGTTAGGTACAAAACAGAATAGCTTGCAAGAAAACTTATTTTGACTTGTATTTTATCAACTTCAACAAGGTACAACATTATTTTTTTATCAAATTTGGTTTAATCAAAGAGTTTTTCATTACAATGAATAATAATTTAAATACAATACTGGCAGCTATTTGTGACAAAAAATTTAAGGTTAGCCATTACGTATAAATTAAAAAGAAAAATAATTTATTTCTTTTTCGGTTTAATGGCGGTTGACATTTTTTCAATCCATCTTGCCAGTTCACTTCTAAAAAATGATATTTTCGTAATAAAATCTCTTTAGTGGCAATTTTTTTTATTTTACTTTGTCTAGAAAAATAAGGTTATTGAAAAAAGGATATAAAAAGAAGTTCCCAACAATTATGATGCTGTTACTGTCATGAGTATGAGAACCTAGTGGGAGAGATAGAGCGCCTCTATCTCTAATGGCTTGTAAATGTTTTACAAATATCATTAGCTTGTAAAAGATTTATAAAAAAATTGTACATTAGGTACTTCAGCAATAGATTGTTTTTCCGTGAAAGAGTAATCTAAAGTCGAACTTTGAAAGAATGATAGTAGGAAGAATGCCATTAAGAGTGAACATTATAATTAAAGCTAGATTTTGTGGTCTGAAGTCAATTTAATTTAATTTATTTCCTGGTTTAAATTAAAATATGGGCTGACATAACCTCAGGGTTAAAAGCTCCAACAAAAAAAAAATTTAAAAGAAATTCACATTTGATACCGATGTAGTTACTATTCCTGAAACAGACATATAGTAAGCAAAACAGATGGTTAGTGAGTTGAAAGCATTATTATTAAACAGCCGAATATGGAACTCTAAAAATTATTTGTAAAATGGTATGCTTCGAAAGGTACGAGCACCGTTTAACTTCATTATGATAGAACTGCTCGTTTTGAAATTAATTGGTGGCTAATAATACTTCGGGTAGTCAGAAACTAAACTACAACTTCTAACTACTACCATTTTAGGGTGCAAACTTCGGTAAGCGCCTAAGAAACATGGGTAAACGAGAAAAACTTTTGAACCTCACATATAAAATCGATCGTTTGATCCGCACTTTTGTATGGAAGGGCCAACAATTTTTATAGTTTTTCGACCCATATTCCTCAGGGCGGTTGTTTAGTTTCATTCTCTAAATACACCCTTATGTTAGTAATTAAAAACTAGTGTACTTATTTCTAGTGGTAGTCTTCGATTTGTAACTACTTCTTCGTCTTATCGTGTGGGCAGAGCCCTGGTGTCAGAGTTTTCTCAGCCCGCCTTACGGCCTCTGACGTGGTTTTTATGTAACGACTACTACCACCAGAGATAGTAGCCGGGACCAACGGCTTAACGTGCCATCCGAAGCACGGAATGATTTTTCTTTTCAGACAATCAGGTGATTCAGCCTGCAATGTCCTAACCAACTAGGGAAAAACGCACAAAGTGACATATCACTTGGTGTCCCCCGTGGGAATCGAACCCACGACCTCCGTGTCGAGAGCCAATGCTCTTAACCACGGAGGCAGTTATATAAGGTCTAACAAAATCAGCTGAAACTATTTTAAGGGGATGATCAGACCATCAAACTGAACAACTTTCTCTGTGGGACCAATATTGAAATCGCGAAAAAAAAATCTGCTGTCCCATACATTTAGGTCGAGTAGGTTTGTATGGAACAGCAGATTTTTTTTTCGCGATTTCAATATTGGTCCCATAGAGAAAGTTGTTCAGTTTGATGGTCTGATCATCCCTTTAAAATAGTTTCACCTAATTTTGTTAGACCTTATATATTTGTAATTACTATACAGTCTCCTTAGAGTAACCGTCGCACAAAAACTTTAAATTAACTCATGCATAAATATAGTTAGCATCAGTAATATCGCATCAAGATTATCATCATCTCATATCAGATAGCATGGTAATGCCAACATCTATAATACCACCCTGTTTACTCGCGTAATTCAAAGATTACATGTTTCACTTGACAGTGGGAACATTGGATGGGCTCTGCAATTTTAACTGATAATACTCTAAGAGATCTTGTACACGAATGTATTAGAAACAAGCTTGCTGCCAGCATATAGCTGGAGTACCTCGAGTACGTACATACAATTTTTCGACAGGCATTTGAACGGTCTGCATGGACTCTAATCACCCTTTTGATACTATTACTGGTGAATGTGTCAAAATAACCATATCTGTAATAATAAAACTATTGTTTTGAAATTTTAAATTCTATTATATTTGATTGTTATGCAATTTATTTTAGATAAAGACCAGGTATACTTATGTATACCTCGGTTCGAACATTTATGTTATACTTAAATAATCTTAACTTAATCATTATATGATTAGTCTATTTAAGTACCTACAGACATTGTAATTTAATATTATAATTGACATGTATTAAACTATTGACATTGTAAACTCATTACTGAATAAATGAATATGAATATGACATTATACTTGTCACTAACATAATTTTAAGTAATATTTACTCACATACCGATGGCTATGATATGAAACAAAACAAATTAATAAAATTGAAACAGTTTGTTATAGTTGATTTGATTGGCTCCCCGCTCGGGAGCCTTTGTGGTACAGAGAATTTCTCTGGCCATTCAGAGGTACAATGTGGCCAGCATCTTAGGGCCCTTTAAGGGCATTTAGTTAGTGATAGTCTGACGAAGCTTGCATATGGATTATATCTTCGATTCAGCCCGTACTAGAAAATAAGAAAATAAAAAGAATGCCATCGATTCAAAAGACGAACTAGTCCAAACCATAGCCGCAAATAATAATATGTCTGTCCCAATAAACGCCATACATTGATCGGTCCTGTACTCCTTGCATCAAGTACCAGTCATCTAGACTAGATTGTCGCGTCGTCTAGAAGCATTGACTCAGTTATACACCAAAGCATAGGAACACGAAGATACTTTGAAAAAATTGGCACGGGGTAAAAAGTTTTCACGCATGAATAACCCTAGAAGAGATCATCTATTTTTTTCCTGTCAAGTGGTTTAGTGATTCACTATCAGCTCATGTACAAGTGATCTAAGCAAGTATCAGAACGGTAACGTGTCATGTTACCGTTCAAACAGCGGAAAGGACAGTCTCGGCAGCTACCGTTTGCAAGTTGCGAATTAATTTATGCTACCGTTATTACCGCAGTACGCTAGAGTAAACTTGCTGTTGGGACGTCTACTTGATTGTTAGGGTGGATATGTTTTCGGTTGAGTTTGGAGGTTAGATTTTAATAAACACACACACATATCACCCACGTCTGTATGGGATACGGAAGGGATTTCGGGCTGGCCATAAACTTTTAACCACCAACTTTTAGCTTGTGATTATAGCAAGGTTCTATTTTAGCATAAACCAATATTATAACTTTTGATGAAACAGTTGCATATAACTTGAAAATATATTTTACGATATTCAGAGCGAGCGGTCACGACTAGATTGGAGCCCAGTTAAGGGGGGCGCTTAAATCATGTCCTTGAAAACAACCTGTTTCACTAATGCTTAATAGCTTTATTACAAAGAATGTCGAGTTCGCTTCGCTTGCTCCTATTTTTAGATCGTACTGCAGTGATCTCATTTAAATTATTGTAGGTAGTTAAATCTTGAAGTCGCTTCCGTTGCTCCAGCTTTTAGATTTTATTGCAACGACCTTACCTGTACCTAGCCCCCCTGAGAAAAAAATAACATAACATAACATAAATATTCTTTATTTGCACACCCAAAATATACAGCTACTACGTTGCTAATGTTGCTACGTCCATGCTGGAGAGGGGCGCCAATATGTCAAGTTTTTGCCCCGTGTTGGAAAATTCGTAGATTCGGGGCTGCCTATTAGTTTCAGAACACTGATCTGGTATAGTTTAAAATAAACAAGAAACCATGGCTACCTCAGTGCGAATGTTGCAAAATTGAAGTGTGCACTTTTCCGGTCGGTGCGGTAAGTTTGCGGCCCAGCTAATCGATTGGTGTACATATGTAGGTACCTACGTTTAATAAGCACCGTGAACTCGGAATACGAGTACGCTGTCTGTACAAACATACACTTCCTTGGTCATTATTAGGTATGACTTGTTGACTGGACTGTTTATTATTAATATTTCTTCGTGGTACAATATTGTCAGTCAGACTGTTCAGTAGTTTAGAATCAAGAATATACCTGGACATATACCTGGCATTCAAAACATTTCTATTGATTTATTACAAATACATTCTTTTGAAGCCATACATTTTGATATAGGAGATTAAAAGGTAAGTTAGGATAAGTTGGATTCCAATGTAAGGTATAAACGTTATCTGACTAATGAAGGGGAAAATTTTCATACTTTTCATGTTCTATCTTCGGCCTCTTCACCGTTGATATCATAAGATAAAATTACCTAACGTCACATGTTAAACAATCAAAAAAGCATTGATGTGAACTTGACATGTTGATATTCCTTCTTCATTGAATTTAGCAGAAGAGCTAAGTACCTAGTAAATAAATATTATATAGTACATTTTATAGTTTTGTTTTAATTATTATCCTCAACGGAGTGAATAATTCGATTCAATTGTAATTCTATTCTTAGTAAACAGATTAATAACATTTCGTGGTTTTTCTAAGAAATTAATCAGTTGTTTTCAATCTCCATCATTCTGCAGTCATTGTTTAAAAGGCACGTATTTACTGTATCAATGAACATTTGGTTCTGGTTTGCGGTCGCTTTTATGTCTGTTTTATTGATTTTTTGCGAGCTCTAGTGCCTTTTCGACTCATTTCGATCGTCAAGCATCAGAAACTTTTTAGTATTTTATTTTGTCTTTCAATACTATCGAGTCGATGGCATGCGATATTATATTTTGCCAGACGCTGGGCTAGGATTTTGCCACATAGATAGCCCTACTAGACTAACAGATAAGTGTACTTTTTGCAACCATCAGCTGCAAGGCTGATTCAGTGTTTATGAGGTGTAGAGCATCTCTGTGATGGGGATGGACCAGGTCTGCCTGCATAACTCCAGTCGGTTTAGAAGTTACTGATGTTTAAAGGTCAGTAAAAATTTTACGATCAGCTGCAAGACTGATCGTATCATATTATTATAGTATGCACTGTAGCTATGTGAACAGTACTAAAACTCACACACATGGCATGACATGGTTCATCAGTCGGTTTAGGAGATACAGCCGTTCAAAGGTATGAACGGCTGTATCTCCTTAACCGACTGGCAGTTCATGTCCGTTTTTGTACTGTTTACATAACTACAGTGCACACTACAATAATATCATACGAAATTTTTTACTGACCCTTAAACGTATGTAACTCCTAAACCGACTGAAGATATGCAGGCAGCCCTAGTTCATCCTCATCACAGAGATGCTCTGCACCCCATAAACATTGAATTAGCCTTGCTGCTGATGGTTGCAAAAAGTACACTTATCTCTTAGTCAATACGGGCAGTGTCCATATGCTGCGTTTGCTACTAAGCATAGCGTTGTTATATATACTTTGGTCTAAGTGTTCAGGCGGGAAGGGCAAGATATGAGATGGGCCATAGTTTGAGGAGCAACACCACCACTCTTTAGTCAGGTCTGCTCCGTTGATGAAACTCCGTTTGGGAAGGTGCTCTTTACTCCGGCTGACTTTTGGGTTCGAAGTCTAAAGACCTCCAAATCGGCCTGAGAAAATGATGTCCTGAGGGAAGACTTTCCGAAGGGGGAACACGGTCGAGTAGTGCACTCTTTTCCCGCCAGAGTTTGCATCTAGCTTGAGGAGCTCACTGGCACCTTTTATAGCATTAGCATATTAAAATCTTGTTAAACAGTGGCAAATAAAGATTTTAAAACATGTATTTAATTCTAAGTAATACGAAACAAGAAATAAATAGAAAGTTACTGAAGGAGGTTTTTAATAAAAATACAATTATTATTCACGAATATCTATACTATTATAAAACTGTAACAGGAAGTTTGTCTGTACATTGAAGATATTAACAAAAAAAAAGTTACGATATGGTTTTTATGTGTCCCTGATTCCATTTCACCAATTTTTGGATTTTTTGTCTGTCTGTTTGTTTGTGTGTTTGTTTCTTTGTTTGTTTGAACGAGTATCACGCAAAAACTACTGAACCGATTTTGATGAAACTTATTTTGTTTGATAGCTTATGATCTGACTTAAAATCTGGTATATAATTTGTGCGGACGAAGTCGCAGGTTAACGCTCGTTTTAAATAAAACTATAATTGAGGTCGCCTTAAAAAGCTGTACCAAGATCATGTTGGAATCTCATTACCTGTGATTCCAAAACCATTTTTACTGCTATTGTTTTAAACGCTCCCGATAGTTATTTGACAACTAAGCTACCTAGTCAGCATTTACAAATGCTATTGTACATTTACGTCCATGTATTAAAAATTAAAGGTTGAATGTCGCGCTTTTTTTTTGTCGCTTTTTTAAAAGTATACTCTACATTCAGCAAAGTAGCCATAAAAAAGAGCTTGATTGATACACAATGAGTTCAGTCATTCTTTGCATTAAGTTGAACAATAGAAGCTCAAAGAAACATAGAAAGGGGTGTTCATAAATCACGTGACGCTAATTAAGGGAGCCCCCCCCCCCCTTCTCTTAATTAGCGTCACAGGGAAGTAAGTCTGTTCCGAAACAAAACAATGAATACACCACTTACGCCTTTTACACCAGAGCCACTAACTTTCAAGAATTTATTTTGTATCAATTTTATCTACTGTAAGTACACACGGCGACACATCAAGCTATACAAAACCAACATAAGCTGGCCGCGCGTAGGTCGAGTAACGTATAACGTCACGCGACCAGCTTATGTTGGTTTTGTATAGCTTGATATGTCGCAGTGTGTACACACACGATATATTTCCCAAATGTTTAAAAAATAATCCTCAATTCTTGTAGTAGATATATTGTAGTCTATTTTCTCTTAGTGTCTTGAAGGGGGTGTGGGGTCTGAATAAAAGTTACATGAAATTTTTTGACTTTATATTTTTATTTTACACTAGAGTTTGCCCGCGACTTCGTCCACGCGGGTGCCCGTCATCGTAGCGAGTTAAACAATATATATCCGATTTTAAGTCTTAATCATAATATTGCTAATTCGTAAACGTGATAGTCATGTATAAAGTGCATATATTTTTGAGCTCTAATAAGGCTCTAACTTTCTGAATTATAAAAGAAATATATATTTATGAGCGTTAACCCGCGACTTCGTCCGCACAAATTATATACCAGATTTTAAGTCAGATCATAAGCTATCAAACAAAAAAAGTTTCATCAAAATCGGTTCAGTAGTTTTGGCGTGATACTCGTTCAAACAAACAAACAGACAGACAAAAAATCCAAAAATTGGTGAAATGGAATCAGGGACATCTAAAAACCATATCGTAACTTTTTTTTTGTTAATATCTTCAATGTACAGACAAACTTCGCCTTTTAATTTTTGTCAACAAGAATGGCACCAAGATCTCACTAAGTGGGGGGGAGGGGGGTAGTTCAAAATATCAATCAAATATGCGTACCGTAATTTATGGACACCCCCAACCTACACCGCATAATCTATACGTCTACATGTTTGCGGCGGATCATGCGTAATATAAAGACGCACAGCAAATACTTTCAGTTTTTTCTATAAAGAGTACCGTTAGCTAAATAGTATTATTAATCACAATCTTCTGCGGCGAGATTCGCTCAAGTATTTTAGATGATGGTTATTAACTCGGAGTTATGAATAGCGGCAGTGAATTATGTTTGATGAGTGACTTCGCGTAATGGAATTTTAAGAGGTCATTTCATTAACATTGTAGGTGAACTGAGCAGAAAATCAACTAAGGTTCCTAAGGTATTATTTTATGTACAGCAGCCATTTCTTACCCGCACGGCTAGCATGCCACCCACGACAAAGCGACAAAATGAGAAAAACGTCATGCGCGCTTATTGAGATACGTAAATAACAAAGATTGAGGCACATGGAGTCTACTGTTTCGTTGCAAGAGAAAAGTGACTGTCCAAGTCCCAAAACGGGTGACGGGTTTGCGTTGGATCAGATTAACACAGGACCATGAGGAATGGCGCATTGAAAGGGTGACCTATGCCCAGCAGTGGGTTGATGTGGGCTGGCCTTTATCAAAATCTGGATAGTGGGGCCCATCGGCCATCTCTCAATGAAAGTAAATTCTCCAAGGGTGTAGCAATGATTATTCCTAGCAAGGTTTCTCAGTTCCAGGTTAAGACTTGTCACATGACAGACAAAGGAAAAGTACAAGCAAGTAGCAACCTTGCAAATCTGAGTACCTACTGTTGATGAAAATTAGCACGATACTTATGTGTCTTATTATTTATTGGCATAACCATATTAGCAAATTACGTCCTCCACACCCAACCAAATATGAACACTAAAAACAAAGAAATAAAAATATATCAAATAAATTATCAGTTAATAAAAATTTCACTACATTCCGAAATAAGATATGGATACAAATTGTAAATGCAATTATTGTATCGAGCCCCCCGCCAAGTGACGTTGCCCGTAAAAATCGACAAGATATTTGTCTTGCTAAGATTTACTGTCATTTCTCGTACCGTTTACAATCAATAACAACTGCTTAAGAAGACTCTCGCGTGCAATTCCAAACTCATAATTATAATACTTTATTGGTTGAAAGCACGCGATGCCAAGCACCTCTGCAGTTATAGATAGTTACGTAAGTATTATTTTTATTAGGTAACTTTTTTTTAGGAAGAACATTGTTTTCAGCCAGTGAAATGTAGACACACACACACCGAAATGTTAAGTATAAAGAAATATGTTATTCTGAGTAGGACCATACCTACTCAGAATAAAATGTAATAGTCTATTTCGTATTGAAGAAAGAATGGCAGGGCTGCGTTCAGAACCTACGCCCCAGGTGCACCCCGAGTGCAACTTTTCGCACTAACGCCGTTCCGAGGCTCGGTGAAAAACGCTCTTTGCAACTCGGTTGTCACAACTCAACCGTTCCGAACCTCTGACGGGTTGCAACTTTTAACCATCAAATTCGATGGTTAAAAAACACTCTGACGTTTTAATTATCTGTGATTACTTGACTTTTCGCGCGTTTTGAATAAAAGTTTGTTTTTCAAACTATTTTTATTCACTTTTTGATTTGCTAACATAGAAAATCAGTTTTTTTATTGTATTTGGAAATGATGGAAGCCCTGGAAGCCTGGAAGGAAAAGATATTACTTTAAATGTCAAAATTTGAGGTTATAAAACAACCGGGATCGTTCCGTACCTCATAGCGAGTTAAAAATTGGCGCGGTCGTTCCGTACCTTAGAGCGAGTTGAAAAACAACCGCACCTAAAGGTCGTGAACGCACCCCTGTCTGTCGAATCAGATATCTTATTATCACCCGTTTTATTTTTGTTTAATTCCAGACGTTTGGGTATGTGTGTGTCTGCACTTCGCCGGCTGGAATTAATTTTTATTATAATTATTTTTTTGACCAGCAACGAAAGAACACTTCTTTCACTTTATTTTTATTTTATTAATTCAGAAGGTAAACATTTTACGAGTGGTGTCGGCTAAGAATATCACCATCCCATTTCGTGTCGTATCGTAAAAGGCGACTAAGGGATCTACTGAAGGATGGGCAGCAGCATCCTCTGAGTACACACATTGATTCGATCCAACTGCGATCGCCAACCCGCCTGCCAAGCGTGGCGATTATGGCAAATCCCCCCATTTTTGGCTTTTGTCCAGCAGTGGACGTTTAATGGCTGATATGACGATGATGATGAGAAGGTAAACATAATTACAGTCAGTGATTATTGACTTTTGAAATTTATTGGCATAGAAATAAACGTAAGAAATGCTCATTTAGCTTTTGTTGGCGAGTGCGACTGTACCTGCTATCTTGTGGTTCCATCTTATTTTTCTAATAAGTTTCTTCAAAAGTATTAATTGAAACAAAATTCCTTCAAAACCAGCTACTGTCAAGACTGTCACTTCGGATTTATTATGGAAGCGATATAAAGCGCAGCGCCTATCGAATTAACTCATCATATCGGCGGACGTTATCTACGGACGACATCGGTAGCGGACAAACGGACGAGTGGACAAGACGACGGATAATCTGTCGTCCACATTTTACTTTACTCGACCTGACAGTGTGCTGGCAGGAACCACTTCAATTATAAAACATGTTAAGTAAAGTAACGTAATATAGACTGATTGTGATTATGAATAAAATATACTTTATTTAGTTCAAACACAAAAATACAATGAAAAACAGGACATCGAATATAATGAGTTAATCACTAACCGTGTTGCATGAAAATTGAAAAATTCAAAAAGAATATAACTATAATATACGGCAAAGCAAAAGCCGAGCAGACTTTACCTACAGGCAATGAATACTAACTTTTGCATCGGTTTGTTTTCCTTTTCATATTATTATAACCCTTGTAGTTTTAATTGTTTTAACGATGATTTATGAACATGCTTATGCTATAAACATGGTGTCGATAATCAAATCATTCCGAATATACAATAACAATAAAATTGTTATAATTGTAATAAGGAATAGTAAAATGGAATATGAGAAAATTTAGTAGTCGATGTAGAGCTTATGTACGCTGCCAATATACATATTAATCTATGGGCGCTGCCGGTAACGCTATCCGTGCAAAATACTAAACTGGAAAAATGTTGAATGGCATGCCATCGACTCGATGGAAGAAGCAGAGAAGACGAAGAGAAGAAGTGTTGTTTTCAAACAATCTAACTTTTCCCAAGGACCTAGATTCCCAGAGTACCTAGTGCAAGCCTTGTGTAACCTACCTATATGCTACTGCAAAATCTCCGGGATGCGCACGCAAACCACGCATGCTCAGTTGCAACAGCATCCCGGCCGGATATTTTTATACACCTCGTCCTTCCAAATAGAACATTAATCAGAAAGTGCAACAAATAACTGTTGCACTTGTTATTTTGTGTTATCAGTGCTAAATCCAAAAAGAAAAGGCTTCAACAAACTTATCCAGTGCTATGTGAACTTGTGAGAAACCGTGATCGAACGTTTCTATAAATAGCTCAGCTAAAACAACAAGGATCAGGAAATTTATTACAATAAGTGAGAAGAGAATACTTAAACGATGAAGGAAGTAGAGATGAATCTATTCACAATCGGTGGTTGCGTATCGTTAATATGTTTTTATGCATTGTTAACTATATGCTGCATCCTTCCAAAATGGAGCAATAATATGGTTAACTATGTGAGTACACATCAAATTTTATATGGAACTTTCCAGTTGATCTGCATCTGTATGCGTAATATGGGCCCGAATACTATGACCGAGCGCTTTAATATGGACTACTATTTTCTTCTGATGTCTGTATGCTGGTCCTTCTGCGCTTCGTCCATCGCTTACTGGAAGCTTGTGGCAGTCAAAGCGCGGATATGTTACGACAAGAAGATCGCTTCAGCCTTCAGTTACGGAATGTTCCTGTTTGTGCTCCTGTTTGATGCCGTAGTTTCAAATATTATAGAAATCGACGAAATTATCAACCACCATCAAATTTTTAAGATGATGCCGATTGTGATGATGCTAACGATTAATTTTATAATTTTTACATGTATTCTTATATCAGTAGTGGTATGTTGCAATAAGACGACATCTGACAGATTCGATAGTTGTATTCATCGAGCTTTATTTGGGGTTGCCATGGATTGTGATATTATTGCGTTTGGATATTTCATCGCGATGTTTGTATGCATTTTTAATCATAAGGATTTCGTATGGATGTATGACATGTACTTGTTTGCGATTGTTTTATACTGCTGCAGGATACCATTTTGTACTATCCACATTTTGACGAGTAAATTTTCTATTGAAATTTACAAGAGCTATTTTGATAGGCAAGAGAGAGGGTCAGAGAGTGAATTAAATTAGTTTGAAGATTTTTCTTCTATAACTTAATATATATATTATATTTACCTACCTATATTTTATCAATACTTCCTTGCAATACCTTGCCAAATTAGATTTGGCACAGAAAACAATAAAAAATAGAACATTGGATGTTAAATGTTGTCATAGCAATGTCATAGAATAAATAAAATCGTTTGAAAGGGTACTATAATGTCAATGATATTATATCGGAATATAGTATATATGTATACACAGATAAACTGTAGTTTAATTTTAAGCACACAATAAAAATTAAAGATTGGATGTTAACTGTTGTCATAGCATAAAATAAGCGGTACTACATGTCAATAATATTATATCGGAATAAAGTATATATGTATACACAAACATACTATAGTTTTAATTGTCTATCACAACAAAAAAACAGTTCAACAAAGTTCATAAAAAATATTTATCTCGCGGTAAGAAAGTTGCAGACGTGATATAATTATATCCTTAGAGATATAGGTCTATACCGTAATGTAGTTACATTAAAGCGGTTAATAACTGTCTAACTAGAATGATCTAGTGAAATAACTATAAATAAGTATATTATATTTCGTTTAATTTGCACAACTGGTTACTAATCTATCTATCTATACTATTATAAAACTGTAACAGGAAGTTTGTCTGTACATTGAAGATATTAACAAAAAAAAAGTTACGATATGGTTTTTAGGTGTCCCTGATTCCATTTCACCAATTTTTGGAATTTTTGTCTGTCTGTTTGTTTGTGTGTTTGTTTGTTTGTTTGAACGAGTATCACGCAAAAATTACTGAACTGATTTTGATAAAACTTTTTTGTTTGATAGGTTATGATCTGACTTAAAATCTGGTATATAATTTGTGCGGACGAAGTCGCGGGTTAACGCTCGTCAAAAATAAAACGGTCGAATGAAATAATTTTTTTTATTACACAATCGTCACAACCAAAACAAAAATTAACACTAAAAACAATCTGTTTTTATATTTAGGCATAGAATCAACAAAAGTACTTTATAAAATATTGTACACAATAAAGAACTATATTATAATCAAATAGTACAATACAACTTCCTTTTATGTTTAGCTTTTGTTACGAAATTATCACAACACAAACAATGTTTTAAAGTAGTCAGTCATTAAAATATTTAACATTAATAAAAGGTAATTAAAGGTGATTATTTTATTAAAACCTTGTATAATGGGTGTTAGAAAAATACCTCTGAACCCACCCACTGAAATAAACCCACCTTTTTTTCTTCAGGGGATTTTTGTAACACCCATTATGTACGGACATATCTATAGCACAGCATCAATCATCTTAGTGCGACATTTACACTGGTATCAATTTATTTTTGGAGCATTCAGAACGATAATGAAAGTCTATCGAATCAATTTCGTTTTCAGGGGGTCTACCCGGACAATCGAACTTCGCAATTGCGTGAACGTTCGTTCGTACCAATGTCAACTCTATAACAATGAAGTTCGGACCGAAACGGTCGCGATATATCGAAAATCGAAGGTCCGGGTACAGGGCCAGCTTACGATAATTCTCACACCTTTGCCAAACATAACAATCGGTTCAGAACTTTACAAACAATAAACTTAATATACAGGGTGTAAACTGAAATGCGTTACATATTGAACAGGATGCTTCAGACCAATAAATTGAACAACTTTTACTATGAGACTAATCATGAAATCGCGGAAAAATAAATCTACTATCTATCATTTTGATCACTGACATTGTCTATGGAACAGCAGATTTTTTTTCGTGATTTCGATGTTGGCTTTACAGTTTTGATGATCTGGCACACCCTGTCATATATACGAAACGCATAAAATTTTACACCCTGTATTCAGTTTAAGTTAGGTACAAATATACATACAGGTATACATCAATTACATATTTAAAAAAAGTTAAGATATCACTAACAGCTGCAAAAAAAAAATCAAAACTATAAATCAATAACAAATCCAACTTTATGTTAGATCTGATTATTATCTCTACCTATAAAAATATTTGTTAATAACACGTTGCGAGCCGAGCCTATTGCAAAAACTATAAATACACGTGGGTGGTACAGAAACGTTGAAATTAAAATATTTAACTAGCTCCAGGCCACTGAGGCCATCTAATTAAGAGCGATCGACACTGAAAATGCCATTAAGTTGTCAAACAGCGAATAAACTTCGTCGGTACAGTAAATTGATCGGAAACCTCCAGTTATAGAGTAGAGAAGAATATAGAAGAGACACAATCGACAACTATTTGGCATTATTAACTAGGGTCCTTCTTAATAATAAGCTGACACTTTTTTAAGGGGATGATCAGACCGTCAAACTGAACAACTTTCTCTATGGCACCAACATCGAAATAGCAAATAAAAAAATCTACCTTTCCATACAAAACGAGCGAAATGTACCAATAAGAAATTTAATTCAATTAAAAATTTTAAACACGTCTTGGATTATTAATATCTGTTGTCTGTGGTTTGACAGATTTTCGTTAAAATGTTTCAAAATTATAGTGGTTCAAAGATTTACGTACAAATCTTAAATTAATTCTAGCATTGAAACTATATATTTTAACGGAAATCTAACTAACCACAGATATAGAAATTAGTTTCAAGTGACTGTTTAAAAATTTTAATTTAATTAGTTCAAATTGAAAGTATGATCAAGTTTCGATTGTATGCAGCGCGATCGGGCATTTTGACGAGTTTATCCTCTTAACAATAAATGAAATACAAAGATTAAAAATGTTCATAATTCATTTAAAAGCGGGGTAAATAATTGATAAGTATACCAATCTATGTATCTATCTACCTCTAATCTGGTTTATAGTGCGTCGATATTTGTTAATTTATGTAAACAGTGTATTGTCATGTATCAATAAATAAATAAATAATAATAATTAAAATATTTGAATTTATTTTACCAAGATATTGAGAGAGCGCTGATTTTAAACGATTTTAAGATAAAATCAAATAAATCAGAGGCACGCGCTGTGTGTAACTGGGGTTTATAATATTTCATTTCCGGTGCCTCCTTGCTTCGGAAAACACATTAGACAGTTGGCAATGAGATCATTTTTATACCTCTAGGCTTGGCTTAAAAAGTACCGACCGCCATCTTTACGTCAACATCCAAGAACAACACAACTGTTTAACCCATCTTTCAAAGCACGGTGAAACGTTCTTCTAATGTTACTCTTAAAATGCCGATTCTCAGATTACTTGGACTGACACATCTATTTAGATAGAATGGCATCAATCTACGCATCGATCGATAGTCGAATCGATTCTGTCGTTATCGGTGAAATACTGCTTCGAATAAATTTTTATATCATTTTGTCGTTCAAAATTTTACTTTAATGGTTTAATCGTAAACTGAGTTATTGATAAAAATCAATCAGTTTATTATAACTCATTTAGGATCGATTTTATGAGGATTACATGACTTTTACTATTTAGCTTCCTGTTCGCTTGACAGGTATTTAAATTTATTAATCCGGAATGTTTTCTTTTTATCATCGTTTACTTACTATATCAGTCACAATCATAATACTAAGTAATAAAAAATCTTCATAGTGAATGTTGTTCAGTTTAATGGTCAAAACGACCCCTTTAATATTAGTATAGTTCTGCCGATGATTATTATATTCAATGCTATCCTATACGTCAAGTTTCAGTAGATCGATAATTATAATTAATAATTTAATAAATAAATATTTTTTTTTATTTATTTATTTAATTTATAATTTTCGGTATCGGACTTTTGACACTTTTTTTGGTCTCAATGTAGATAGGTACCTAGTTAGATACCAAACTTGTCTCAGTACCTTCTTTTATGTCTAGTGAACCAAACTAATACTCATTTTAACTATTTTGAACTTTAATATCTTTTAAAACAGATGATATTCAACAGAAATTGTATAATTTATTTGGTGATGTTTTGTTGTATAATTTATGTGGTGTCAATGTTATATTATATGTCACTTAAGGTGGTTTCAGTCCATACAAACGTTTGACGCACAATACGCGTAGACGGCATTAATAAAAGTAATATTTTATATATGGAAAAATAGTTTAGAAAATCTAGTTGCCGCGTCACAAATAACATTTGCAATTTATAATATAATTTTGTATGAAAAATTTCAAAGCTTTATATCTTCGTAATTATTTTATAAATTGCAAATGTTATTTATGACGCGGCATCTAGATTTTCCAAACAATTTTTCCATATATACAAAGTTATATATATTAATACCGTGGACGTATATTGTGCGTCAAAGTTTTGTATAAAATTGACCCCTCTGCAACCGCATTAACCAAGTATTTTTGCGCCAAATTTGTGTTCAAAGCTAATAGGTATACAAAATATTACTTCCTGCATTCGTTATTTTCTGGAATATGTATTGTTTTAAGTACCTATACTTTTTTAAACCTGATTAAGCGCTTAATAAACATTCATGTTGCGTGGGTCTGTTTCAAAATCATTCTCGATTTTTTTTAAATATCCAGTTACTTCCACATAGGCATGCAAAATGTTTTCTTAACAACACCAGACACGACTTATATACGGTCTAACAAAATTAGGTGAAACTATTTTTAGGGGATGATCAGACAATCAAACTGAACAACTTTCTCTATGGGACCAATATCGAAATCGCAAAAAAAAAACAGCTGTCCTATACATTTAGGTCGAGTAGTTTTGTATAGAACAGCTGATTTTTTTTCGCGATTTCGATATTGGTCCCATAGAGAAAGTTATTCAGTTCGATGGTCTGATCATACCCTTAAATTAGTTTCACATTTTGTTAGACCTTATCTATACTATTATAAAGCTGTAACAGAAGTGTGTCTGTACATTGAAGATATTAACAAAAAATAAGTTACGATATGGTTTTTAGGTATCCCTGATTCCATTTCACCAATTTTTGGATTTTTTGTCTGTCTGTTTGTTTGTGTGTTTGTTTGTTTGTTTGAACGAGTATCACGCAAAAACTACAGAACCGATTTTGATGAAACTTTTTTTGTTTGATAGCTTATGATCTGACTTAAAATCTGGTATATAATTTGTGCGGACGAAGTCGAGGGTTAACGCTCGTATATGTATAAATATAAAACCGACATGGCACTACAGTAAAGCAATAATATTATTTGAGCTTATTTTACAATTTCTATTCAAACTTTTCCTAGTAACACATGCAAGGTGATTCACTAAATCGGTGGTCATACATGGGTTTAGCTTTTATTATTCCCTTTGATAGAAGGACACAGGGTCTTCGTTGTCCGTTTTGTGACTGTTCGAAGCGTGTTCGAATTTTATAGGCGCATAAATATCAAGGATGGGCAGGTCGCGGTTTAGTCGGGTTACTCCCCATTGCTCTACAAAGCATGTATTATTTTAAATACTCAATTCAAAAACTAAAATCTGTTCGAATTCATTTTGTGTTTAGTAATAGTGATTTACAGTAGCAAAAAATATTATTTAAGTATTGAACTAATTATTATTCGACGACCAATAAGACTTATTGGTTGTTGATTTTCCAAATATGGATAAGGAGTTTAAAGTGGTGGAAATGAGTGGTGGGCCCGAATACAATTTGAAAAAGATGAACACAATTATGATTTTCGTATCGTTTGGTAATTTTTCCTTCAAGTTTGGACCTGGGAAGGGTTAAATTTCGAGGTCAGGGTTTTGCAGACAGACCATTATGACCTTGTTAGGCCCATTGTACAATACAATGTACTATACAATCTTTACCTTAGTGTAGTGATTAAAACCCAACCGTACATTATACAGGCTGTTACAGAAGTAAGAATAAAAATTGAAAACTTTTAAGGGGGTGGTTTAGACCAACAAACTCAACAACTTTCACTACGGGACCAACATAGAAATCGCGAAAAAAAATCTTTTTAATTAAATATTTATTTGTATTTTTGTAACACCCTGTAGATATAGATAAATACTCAGTGTGCATGCTGCAGGGATTTAATTGATGTATTGTTACTATTATGTATCTTACATACATACATACGCTCACGCCTATGTCCCACTACTGGGGTAGGCAGAGACAACAGATCGCCACATGCTACGATTCTGACACACTTCTTTAGCTTCCTCAACATCCATAAGTTGATACTTATTATGTATCAAATAAACATTTATTGATATTATTTTTACCTGCTATGCTGTTCCGACAAATAATTATGTAGCAACTGACCTCCAGTTGCTATCAAGCAAAAAAAAAAATTTTAATACCCAACGTTCATTATAATAAATATAATAGTAAAATTTCGCGATAAAGTGATTGTAATGGTAAGTAGGGCTGATAGCTTTTTTTGAGCGATTTTATTTGTGGCTTATACCAAGGAGTAAGGAGAACTTAAAGAGTTGTATTCTCCATACTAAGCTGCGTACACCTGAATTTAGTACATTCTAGTTAGCTAGATGACGTTATGAGCATAATGTCGCTATTTTTGCATGAACAATTTCGGATTGACTACTATGCTTAGTTACCTAAAGTACCTCTCTTACGTTGTTGGTTTGGTAATATTGAAAGATTAATCAAAATGTCTTAGCATATATTGGCAATTCATCTACTCGCGGCCAATGGGTTTGCGCCATCTAAGAGACGGGATTTTGACCTTTTCCCCAGGAACGCCACTTAGTATGGAGAATAACACTCTTTCTTATCTCCTTTACTCTATTCTTATACGAAGATAAGTTAGGAATAAACCATTAGTTGGAACAGACTCTGGTGCAGACCGCGGGCTCAGAAACCGGTCGTAATTTTTATTCGCTGGCCGGTGAACAATTTCGGTAAATTTGTTTGCTCGCTCCGGGTTTTGTTTGGGCATTAGCGTTCCAAGAGTTATGAGTGTGATGTAAATAACGTGTCCTGTCAGTGTATGAGAAAGTTTACTTTGAAACTTTGATTGTTATTTATTGACTAAAATGTTCAGTGGTTTTGTAATTTTGCTTAGCTTGAAGTTTAGAAGTCTCGGTAACTTTGGTTGAGTTTGGTTTGTACCTAATAGAGTCGGTCCTCTACGTAGTAAAAAGCTCTTTATGATTCCTTTTGACACTCAATGTGTTAAACATAATAAATTTAGAATCAATTCAAGCCATCCATCTACGATTCCATTCTATTTATGGCTTATAATAATTTTCTGTTTTCTGTATTTTCGATACTTTTTAATTTCAGAACATTTTAGAATGTACTTTATAACATTATGTAGTAGGTACAATGTTTAAAATAAAAAGAAATTAAAACTTTGATTCCGGTTTTCGTATTTCAGATACTTAAACTATATTCCTACTTCTTTTTTTGTAATTTTATTTAATTTTATTCAGTACGTATTTTATTTATTTGTTGTAATAAAATAATTTTAAACCAGAAAAAATATATAGGTATAATTAAATTCCTAATAAAATACGTCTTTTTAACAAGTCATTAACTAATTAACTGTTCGAATTTGCCATTTTATCAACTGTTTATGGTCAATTTAACAGTATCAATGCAGTTTTGTTATTTTATACAGGGCCAACAACAGTTTCAATACTAAACTAAGTATTAAAAATTCCTAGCAAACTCTCTGTATACCTATTGATTTTCAAACAACCTTTAAATGTTTATGTTTGAATTTCGATCCCCTGATATATAAAACGATGCATTGTAAGTAGAGTGTCCCACGCATCTTTATACTGGTTCTATCAGATATAGAATGAGAATTAGCCATCCATCATTTAATGATAATGATATTTGACGGCCTCTTACGATGGCCCTCTCGATAAATTTTAATATGACGGTATAGACTGATTGCCAGTATTGTAATGCCAAAATTTCTGACGAAGTACGTGAGAATGAATTGAGTGATTGAGATCTACATACAATTGGTATAACCTACTTTTTGCAGATAAGGGTTTTATTATTCTGAAATAAAAAAAAAAACATAAAACTTCTTCTTTCAGGTTTTTAAGCCAAGACGTCGTTCTTCTACCAGGCATTCGTCTTCCCAAAATGTTCCCCTGCAGAATAATCTAGAGAAGTTGGCATTTGCTGCCGGAAAACTGCAAGCTATAAAGTTAATGCCCTCACAGCTTAGGCACAAAAAAATCACTATTATTTTATAGATTCTACACGGTGAAAAATATGTCGTAGTATTTTGTGACAACCATACTAGACTTAACTAGATTTCTTGTTATAAATCTAATTCTGGTAGATTCGTCTAAAATCGATCTACATCAACTAAAAAATAGCCAAATTTGCGAAAATAATTTGTTGTCACATTATACTACGTACTTACAAGATATTTTTCTGTATTATTCCCTAATTAGGCATTTAATACATCGAGATGGAAAACCTCTTGTTTCAATGAACTATCAGACAGCGAAGAAAAAGCTCCCAGCTGATAAGTATCATCAAGGTTCAATGACTTCTATTTCATCAAACACGAGTAAACGGTAAAGGCCCAATGCTGCCCTAAAAACGGAAAACGTGTCTTGAATCTTAAGCTATACACAAACTAATCTAGTCAAGGGTGTGTTTACAATGTCTAAGTTTGCATCGAGCATTGTGTTTACATCGGCCAACTCGTGATCTTAGATTTGGACGCCCCACATACTGGGCCGGAATGCTATGTTACCGTAGATGAAGGAGAGAACGGATACGACATAAGTATATTTTGGTCGAGTATAACACTGCCTATCTATCATTCTAAAATACCAAGTCTTCTGCCATTGGTTTTTTTTTTTTTTTTAATTCTTTTGCTCTCTTTTTTGGAGCCTTTAACCCTGAGGTTACGTCAGCCCCATCGTGCCTTAACCCTTAAGACTCTACAAAATGAAACAATTTTACAATGAAATAAAAACCTAACACTACCTAACGAATATACAAACAAACACAAATATTAAACACTAGTACTATAAATAAAAAGGTACACCATTTTAGCCTCTCCCGACGTAGGGGCGGCTAAAATGGTGACAAAAGAGCCTACATTTGCAATATTTAGATTTAAACTATTATACAATAATAGCCTCTGCGATTGATACCGGACACATTCCGCTAATAAATGCTGAACATCCTCCACAGTACCGCATACCTCGCAATTAGGTGAGGGTGCCTTTTTCATTAAAAACGCAAATTTGTTTAGTGGAATGTTTCCGGATCTCAGCCTAAAAGCTATTTTAACCAGCTTCCTACTAAGACAGGACCACTAAACCAGGGTATGCGAGGAGGTTCACTCTGCATGGTCCTATACCAAATCCCTTTCTCTTTCGATCTTTTTATAGAAGAAAATAATATATGTTTAGCGAGAGCACTATAATATCATATTTGTATTTATTTGTTTCTATGTTATTGTTTTCTTTCGTATTGTCTGGTTTCCATAATAAAAAGCCTTATAGTTTGGGATTAGTAAAATGTATCAGCGAGCGTTAATAATTTGTATTTCTCTTTCTCTATATCGAAATTATTTGTTGATCAAATTGACAAAATAATTAGAAAGAACTATTTAGTTAATCTTGCTACCATTTCACACTTAAAAGTGTTAGCAAAGATTCTAACCAATCCGAAAGAGGAAATAGTGAATAATAGTTTAGTAGTTTTAGTATTTTTGTGTCTTTTTTTATTGGATAATTTTGTTTAGGTACTGGGCGATTTTTTAAACTTTCCAAATTTTTAGGGATGGTTCTGACCATCTAACTAAATAACTTATTAGATACTGGAGCAAAACTGAAATCGCAAAAAAAACTGTTTTTGAAATTACTGAACCACCCCTGATTCGGAAAGTATTCACAAAATCACCTGGTATGTAAATAATTTGTTTAAGATAAAAATTTATTTGTTCAGCATTATGTTATACTACAACCTGATTTCTAGTTGCATGTACAAAACGTACACCGGATCCAATCAAATTTGTACGGTACATATTTCACAACGCATTTGTCAAGACCACTGATTCGTTGTAATTACTCATCTCGTCTGGCAAATTGATATTATATCCAGTAATATTATTAGAAAGTTTACGATAGCTCTCTTATTGTACTGACATTATTTTGGTTTCACGTTTTCTTTTCGATTTATTGAAATTAATTTCGTCTTCAATCAAATTAAATGTGATTTCTTCCATGTAAAATTTTTTATATTCTTGTATTCTTTCTTTAATGTATATTTCCAACTCACTTTTTTGTTTTATATATACTCTTCGATTTTTGTCTCTTTTAAGTGAGATAGGGTATCAACCGAAAAATCTCGTAGCAATAATGTATAGTTTCATACCTCCGTTCTTGCGTCTTGTCAACTGACGCGAAATTTTTCGCGCCAAGGTCACTTACTTGCTGGACGCTCAGGAGCTTAATAAAAAGAAAAATATTGATTTTAGCTATTTGAAATTTAACTACTGTTCAAAACTATTATTCAAGAAAGTTATTATATCCAATTATATCGCGCGACGCGTTTGCGACTTGTGGGCGACCGACGCCGACGGTTGATTTGGATTGATCTATTCTTCTTCCTATCGTGTGGGCAGCAAGCCCTGGTGTCAGAGTTTTTTCTGACCACCATACGGCCTTACGTGGTTAATTGATATAATTATATGTATACTTTTTCAGAACTTAAATTTTAAAATGCATTAAGCTACAAAAAAAAGTTCCGCGACGTTATGCGGCGCTCGCCCAAAAAAAACGTGTCGTGTATGAATACGCACCGAGAGATCATAGACATCTAAATAAATATGATTTTTTTGTGATATTCTCCGGGGAAATTTTACCTGTTGAATTAGAATTTTCTAATCTTATATTGTTGAAACACGCAACAAATCGTACATGATTGGATTCGGATATAAATATAATATGACAATGGTGTATTATATATTACATGAGACGGTATCGGACCTTAGCTTGAAATAGACCGTTTCGCTTCATTCATCATTTGGAGCTTTGCTTTGTACAATGGGCCACACAAGTTTTATTTGAACGTTGCGTTGGTTATATCGTACCTTGTTTATATTTAAAAATCGGGCCAAAAACTGTTTGAGCCACAGGGCGTAACAAAACAAGTAATGTAAAGGGATGGTTCAGACCATCAAACTGTCTAAAATTCACGAGGCAAACATTGTCCAACAATTATTTTTTGAATAAAATAAATTAATTTAGCTACAGGTTTAACGTCAACATTTAAAATCAAAATAAGATAACAAATGACAAAACAAACTACGTCCCACCCCAAAGGGAACAATAAAATTAACTTTTTAGATTAAAACAAAACAAATTTTAACCCTTTTCTCGTCGCCGGTTTCCGCCTAAACGCGGATAAAAAATGGACGTGACCCATTGTGTTACCCTATCACGCGTGAGATTATCGAAGCTCACCCTTGACCAAACGGACAATTCATTAAGGGCCGCTTGATTGATGGGCCCGATTATTATTAGGGAGTTTGCAGGTTAGCATTTTGAGTTGGTTGAGCGTTAGTAATGGACTCGATTTCAAAAATACGTTTACAAACATAATTACATGTATGTTAAAAGTAGCTAAAACCACAGAGTACGATAATACTATCGTAAATAATACATAAATTTGAATTATCAGCATAACATCATTTATCCACTTACAGGGATATTTCCTGAAACATGAATTTCAATAACAGCGTTATATTTCTTTAAGGGTTTAATTTGAATAATCGTTATTAAAAGCAAATTTCATCAACACGTAATAGATGTTTAGGTGTAATTATTATCAGGTAAACATTTTGTGGTCGAATAAAGTTTATTTTTATTTTTATTTACTACTAGACTTTACCCGTGACTTCGACCGCACGGGTTTCCGTCGTCGTAACGAGATAAATGATACACCAGATTTAAAGTCTAATCATAAGATTACAATAAAAAAGTGTCATCAAAACCAGTCCAATAGTTTTCGCGTGATGCGTGAACAAACACGCAACAGATTGAAAATTCACGTCCCCTTAAGACGCAACAGATTGAAAATTTCGTTCTCTGGGTAGTGGGCTCTGTGGCGAAATTGGATAACGCAGTTCCCCGGTTTGGAAAAGTGCGGGTTCAAGTCCCGCCCGAGACCAATTTTTCAATCTTTAATTTGATTAAACAAACAAACAATTAAAAGAGACAAAAAATCCAAATATTAGTGATTTGGAGTCAGGGACACCTAAAAAGAAAACATATCGTAACTTTTTTGTAAATAATATCTTTAATGTACAGACAGACACATTTCTGCTACAGTTGTGCGATTTTTGAAACTCATTCTTTGAACTCGGCAGTTAAAAATGTCATATGTCAATAGTACTATGGAGATATGCATCTTTCTACTGCTGATTTGACATTCAAAAATAATACTCCAGGAGTGCGATTTTTTAAAGTCAAATCAGCAGTAGAAAGATGCGTATCTCCTTACATTTTCAACTGCTGAGTTCAACCTGTGAGATTCAAAAATCGCACTCCAGTTTTATAATAGTGAGATGTATACAGGGTCAAACTTAATATGCTGACGCATTGGAACTCATTGGAACTCTATTAGGAACCCATTGGAATAAAATAAAAAGAATGATCAGACCATTAAACTGGACAACTTCCCGGTCTAGGTCCCGTACATTTGGCTCGAGTAGGTTTGCAGTTTTGTATAGAACAGCTGATTTTTTTTCGCGATTTCGATGTTAGTGCTTAAGAGAAAGTTGTTCAGTTTGACGGTGTGATCGTCCCCATAAAAAGTGTCAGCATTATATTATTATTAAAATGGGTCCCTATATAAATCCAGCGTGTCTACAAGTCCCCTTATATAACTCCCTGCCCGCCCCCACGGCAAGGGTTATAAGATCGTGAATTAATTATCAGTTGAATATGAAGTTATCAACCAACTGAAGACAAAGCAGTCATGTTAACTCGTTTGATGTGTGCAGGTGCAGAATGTCAGCTGTTTTGATAAAAATTGAAGATTTACTTGTTTGCTTGATAATTTTTTACTTGAACTTACTTAAATAGTAATAAAAGCATGCAGGCACCTTCTTTTTACTTCTATCGGATATAACCATAACATAGTTATGCCTTGTTATGTCTACATAAAATAATAAGTATGAATTCATGGGTGGTATAATTGATAAGTCGGATCAATAATACTTTACATAACAAATTGACATAAATTTCAATTACTTACGTTTTTTAAAAAAAAACACTGTGCACTTATCTATGATTATAACTTGTGTACCTATCTATGAATTGTTTTCTCTTTTTAATTTAACTTCTTATCAAAAAACAGTAAAGGAATTATATCGTTCAAATCATATCATTCAAATCTTCTTTTTTAAGCATAAAAATAATCTATTCCACAAATCAGTTTGTGTTAATAGAAAAAGGAAAAGAATTTAATCCTAAAGTACAATAGTTGGATGGTTCTTTTAACAGTCAACAAATAAGATCAACAGTTCGATGCTTCAAACAACCTCTCATTAAACATTGTGAATTATTAAAGTTTGTCCTTCTTTAAGTACTCGAATGGTTCAAAAGCCAAGGCATCTAACATTGAACCTTCGGCATCCACACTGTTGAATCCACCGCGTGGGAGCAACGTCTCCATAAAACATTATCGTTGGACAGAAACCGAACCGCCCGCGAACATGATTGAATTTTATTGTGCACTTTAAGCTCACTTGTTGGATTTTGTTATGAATATTAAAATTTACGACGCATAAGTCGAACGGTAGTCCGAAGACGGATGGAGATTAGCTGCTTTTAGGTAGCTGTTTCTATAAATCACAAACAGGTCTGGAATCTGGTCCTAAGGTAATATGATACTCAACAAATACTGTTTTTGCTGGTGGGTGTGGATGAACATAAAAACCAGAAATTTAACAACATTATAAAATACATTTTTGTCTTTCTGGTGATCCATATCATACTATTTTAAGAATTTAACATTATTATAATACATTTATTTTACATTAAGAAACCACTTCAAGGATTTAAAGCACTGATAGTTAAAGAGCCTCTACCCGGACATTCGATCATCGCAATTGCGTGAACGTTTTTGTTCAAATGTCAACTCTATTACAATGAAGTTCGGACCGAAACGTTCGGATTATATCTAAAATCGAAAGTCCGGGTACTTGGCAAGGTGGCCAATCGATAAAAACCTAACATAGTCTTATTCCCCTTTTACGGGTGTCCGGACATCAGACGAAAATTCGCTTCGCGTAAAAACCAGCACTTATACGTAAACTAGGTGACAAACCTCTCTAGTCAAAATAACACTAAAGATATTAAATAGCAACCTTCTGTAATGCAATTCAAGCTTGAATTTGTTACAGCGTGAAAGACCTCATCGTGTTTTACTATTGACACTTCCCCTGTAAAAGCCCATAAACGTGACCCCAGTGGCCTATAAACTACCATCCCGCCCATATGATGATACTTTAATATGCATAGAATCCATTTTATTTGAGGTTAACTCTGAAAAATGTAGTAAAGACCGGTAACCGACGCACGTATTGGTTCGGACACGGAAGAACAATTTTTCTGTGAGGAAAAATGTGTTAGGGCTTGACTTTTAAAAATAAAACAAGAATAACAATCGTAACAGAAACGGCGTGAACAATATTTTGTACAAAATAGACGAGTAAATTTTCGAATATACCTTCTAGTATTTAGATTACATATCTTTTATTCATAGTTATAGGTCTCCATTGTTAAAGATGATTTATGGCACGAGATCTGGAGAAAGGTCATCGTTTTGATATCATCTGATCCATAGTTTACCTGTGCACTGATTTACATCGTTGTCTCCCATATTAACTACCCATAAACCAACGTATACTTTAATTGTACAAGTCTTAAAGATAAGAATACCTAGTAGACATGTTTAATTTTTTTTTACCTCACTTATCATACATCACTCGATACTATCTCTGAAGCAAGCACTACACTCTTGCGAGAACTTCTCGACGAGAATTTTCAGTGAGAAGTTCAAAGGAAAATTACTAGGCTCACGACGGCCCTGACGCCGCGAGAAAATGAAAGGCATTCACGCTCTCGTTCTCTGCCTTTCTGGTCTGTTCTCGGCGAGAATGAAGAGCGGGCATAAAACAATCGAATAGCAAGAAGACATTCGGTGTCGTGTCTTAGGTATGAGCCAAGACACTTGCTATAATGAGAAATGACTAGAGATTTAGGTGCACGAAGAAAGCCTCCTCAAGTAACATACTGAACTTCCGATAAATCTGGCGCAGGTTGGACAATCAGCAAGTCTCTAATGCTTGTTTGCAAATTTCTTGACTATGGTAAATCAAACTCCTCTAATGTCTAGAATAAGACGAAGATTTTAAAGGTACTTATTATAATTTCATCTCATAATCTCAGCCGATGGACGTCCACTGCTGGACATAGGCCTCCCCCAAGGATCGCCATAACGACCGGTCCTGCGCTGTCCTCATCCAACGGGTTTCCACCGCCTTCACCAGGCCGTCGGTCCACCGTGTGGGGGGGCCTACCCACGCTGCGCTTTCCGGTACGCGGTCGCCACTCGAGAACTTTTCAGCCCCATCGGCCATAGGTTCTGCGAGCAATGTGCCTCGCCCACTGCCACTTTAGTTTAGCAATTCTTTGGGCTATGTCAGTTACTCTGGTTCTTCTGCGGATCTCTTCATTTCTCCATTGCCCTTTGGGTGACTTTAAGCCTTTTATGAGGCCTTGAGTGTACGACCACGTCTCTGTTCCATATATCATCACTGGCAACAAAAACTGATCGAAGACTTTCGTTTTAAGATACTGCGGTATTTGGGACGTGAAGATACTACGTAGTTTCCGAACGCTGCCGTGCCGAGTTGGATTCGACGGTTGATCTCTTTCTCGAAGTTGGACCTACCTAACTGAATAGTTTTTATTATAATATAAGATGTTTTAATGAAGACCATAATTCTACACACAGAACAACAAAACTGAACTACCTCCTCAAAAAGCTCACATCTCTTCGTTGCATCTGAACCAATTCGGACATTGTCAATTTGAAGGTACTTGGATTCGTTTTTCCGTATTTCAGGGAGATGAATAATTTAGTAACTAAGGTGCAGGGTACGATTTATGAAGGGTGGCAAGGGTTTTAATCTTACGGAACGACCATAACAAGACGTATGGGCAAATTACTGAATACGATATGAGTCTGGAACGATTTAATAGCTGCTTGAATTTTAGGCGAGTGCCCTTTAATATTTTATTAGATTAGGATTAGGTTTCTTTGATTTAGTATTCGTTACTTGAACGTGTATAGAAAATTAATGTGAATTTTATTAATCTTGAAGAGTTTATGCATCTAATTAAGCCATCAGGATTCAGTCCAGACTGAAGACGTAAAACTAGGTGTCTTCAATTTTAAGCTTTGATTTTCGTTGGGAAGAGATGAGTTATCCTTTATTAAGGAACTTTATTTAGTGTTAGTCTAACGAAGCTTGCATACAGATTACATCTTGTGGGTTCCCATTGACGTAGCTTGTAGCGGATAAAGATGACGTGATTTTAGTTTGACGAAGCCTACGTTGCGGATTCAAAGTTGTCTGTAAATTTATTTACTTGATATAAATTTCCAATAACTTTGCATTCAGAATTATAATTTAAAATGGTCTTCAAAGGAAATTAATAATGTAAAGTCTTAACTCTGCGAAATATTCTTCAAAGTTCAGATTTAGCTTATTGATTGTCGCATGAATAATTCGCAATGATTTACGACAAACTTTATGACAAAACTGTCTCAAAAATGTGATACCCAATACCGATTACCGATTTTATTAGCGTAAATAAAATCGACGACAGTTTATTTCTATTTATTAAAATAATCTCTGGTCATTTCGGTACCGAGACCGTATTGTAACGATATCGGTACCATAAAGCGTGATGGCCCATAAAGTACTGAATGTGTCTTCGTTCTTGATATACGAGTTTTACTAGGAAAATTATAATACTTACTCCATCGCTGTAGGATTTAAACCTTGAAATAATTTTTAAACTAGCAACCTTGCTGTACATTATAATACATATTTTGTGACGACTAAAATATAAATATATGACTAAAAATATTTTTACGGTTTCTTACCACGTTTGTAATATTTTTCAGTTCACGATTATACCTGTGTCTATGGCTCGATGTGAACACCAACCCTCTTTTCAGGGCTGCAGTCTCCAGGGTCTGAATAGTCCTTACGATAGCCAACCTCTGATAAGAGATGGCACTAGAAGAAGAAGACATACAAGTGGTAAAGTTGAAGCCTTGATACAACTGCAAGTTTAATAAGATAGATAGCTGACCACCTCGAAAGAGATTATGGTCGTGAGATTATGTATGATACACCAGGTAAATTGCATGGCAATGGCACTTAGACAAGACGAAAGTCATGCTTAATTCCCATGTCGAGCCAGAGGCGGTTTACGTCGGTGAGGCGGCGCTAGAAGTTGTGCAAGACTATGTCTACCTTGGACAGACTATAAGACTAGGTAGAAACAACTTCGACAAGGAGGCCGCTAGGCGCATCCAACTAGGATGGGCTGCTTTCGGGAAACTCCGCCATATATTTTCCTCGGCTCTACCACAATGCCTCAAAACGAAGGTGTTCGATCAGTGCGTCCTGCCAGTAATGACCTATGGTGCGGAAACATGGACCCTGACGATAGGACTAGTTCATCAATTCAAGGTCGCGCAGCGAGCTATGGAGAGAGCTATGCTCGGTGTTTCTCTGAGAGATCACATCAGAAATGAAGTGATACGTCAGAGAACGAAAGTGGTTGACATAGCTCAGAAAATTAGCAAGCTGAAGTGGCAATGGGCTGGTCATATCTGCCGAAGAACTGACTACCGGTGGGGTGTCAGGGTTCTGGAGTGGAGACCGCGAACTGGTAGACGTAGTGTGGGACGTTCTGCTGCCCGCTGGACAGACGACCTAAAAAAGGTAGCGGGGAGCGACTGGATGAGGAAGGCCGAGGACAGAGTTTTGTGGCGCGCCATGGGAGAGGCCTATGTTCAGCAGTGGACGATGATAGGCTGATGATGATGATGATGATGATGACACCAGGTAAGAACATAATAATAGTGACCGCGTAACATTTAAAAATGCAGTTTTTTAAGGTATAATTTTTTTATGGTTTCTATAATAAAATTCAATAAAACATCGTAAAGTTAAAAATTATGACAGAACCTGATAAGCATCAGTGTTTGGTTTTAATTTTCATTCGCATAAAGTTGATTTCGAAAGTTCTCCGTTAAAATAATATCTGCAATTTATTGTAATCTTTGTTAATCTTGTACCTATACTATATGTATTTAATTTCATTTTTGTTTTGATATTTGATGATTCCTAACTAATGTATGCATGCATTATCATATTTGCACTTAATTCATTGTCTATAGGGAACAAAACACCCAATTAATATTTTAAGTGGTAGTTTAGTTTAGACTAACAAACTGAACAAATTTAACTAGGGAGCCAACATCGAAAAAAAATCTTCACGCCATCAATCGAGAACGGCTGGACCGATTAGGGTAATTTTGGTTTTGAAATATTTGTAGGGAAGTCCAGGGAAGGTTTATATGGTAAAAAAATGGTCAAGTGTGTGTCGGGTAAAAAAGAGGCATTACAACGCATGCTAGTACTTTATACAAACTGAAAGCAAAACGTACAGAGGTTATAAAAGCATAAAGATAATAAACATAAAAAAGCAAAAACAGCATTTCTAGTATGACATGTATCTCTCATCAATAACTAGTACAAATGAAGACTCTGACCAAATGAAATGTGATAAATGAGCGCACCTAATATGCCATGGTAACGACATGGCCTTGCGCGGATTCTCTACGTGGCATTTACTAATAGGTCCCATTTGCTTTCTCCAGTGGTTTACTCTCAACTGTTACAAGTAAACTACCTCCCAAGAGGTTGAGAAAAAAAAATGGCGTTTTATGAACTCCTAGTATCAGATTGCAGAAGAGAGTGAAGAAATGATCATGATGCTATCCAATAATATTAGTAGAGTGCCCAACAAGAGTCACTACAACAGTTCAGATTCATAAAGTGAGCATTGGGATGGATGGATGATTGAGTTTCTCGTATTATGGCTGTTATGTCTCTTCTTGTGGTCTAGCATGAATGGCTGGAAAAAGACTTCAGTATTTATTTAGAGGATGGGAAGGTGTTAAATGCTTTTCCTACGAACCAACACCAGTGGGCACATTTTTAATGTATGACTTTCATCATCGCAATTCACAATATTCATGAGTAATCACAATAACAATGAATATCTTTTTCCTTCTTGCATCTAATGCACACTGATATGTTAAAACAACATAATTTGACAGATTCACTATCATCTAAAAAAAATAAGCAATTACAGATACTACATTAACATTTTGTCCTTTCTGAATCTTTAAGTATGCTACAAGTGAGGCTTTAACTGACTGAACGATTTTTTTTTTATTTATAATTAAAGGACTCTTGCGCTTGTGCGTTAGCACTGCATTTCCGCCAGTGTCAAGTGTTTATGGGAGAATCTATTCCAATCTCAGGGATTGTTTTTGGTCAAGAACAAGAAGAGATTGAGGATTGCGGAGCCTCGTGGCAGGCAAAAACGCGAGACGAGTGCTCGGGTCAGAACCTGCAACGTGACTCAACTGAACGATTTCAAGATGTACCTAGTTATAATAATGTTTCTGGGTTCCTCCAAAAGGTATCATCATCGTTTATTTATGAATGTCATCATTATCAACCTATATTGGATTCTTCTTAATTTGCTGACTGTTTTTTAAGAGGATGATCAGACTATCAAACTGAACAACTTTCTCTATTGGACCAACACCGAAATCGCGATTCATCATCCTTATACGTCCCACGGCAGGGCACAGGCCTACCCTTAGGGATGTTGTATGGGCATGAAATCCCTGCGCGTGCCCAATACGTAATGCTGGACTACACATACGCATGCGTTTATGAATGTATTTCTGTATTTTTTTTTTTATTTATTCACTTCAAAGGGTACATGTGTGTTTTAAAAATTACCACGCCAAACTGTATAGCAGTTTATCGGCGAAACGCTGATAACAATTCATGTTTTGTACCTTACTATTACTACACAACGGAGAGAAAAATATACCTAGTCGTTTTTGTCAGAGCTTTGCAGTATGTATGACAAATGTATAATTAAATATCGGATCGCTACGTTGATGACCGCTTCACTGGTAGCAACGAGGAATGAACCTCCACAGAGCATGATGTCATGAACTCGGCTCATGAGGCTGACACGGTGTGTCGTGCTCTCTTTAATTAGCTACAACTCTAACGTTCGTGATTCGTGACGTCACGTGTGCGAATTTTAATGTTTCGAGTACTTTAGTGGTATTAATTTATGTAGCTGGTTGTTGTAAGCCACTACCGTCTTGCTAGAAGATGAAGAATGTGCATTATTTCGTAGGTTGAAAATGTTTAGTTGCGTGCTGTTAGAAAATTGATTTTTATGATTCGTGATTTTTTAAAGTAGTAGCTCTGTGGTGTGGTAGTATGTTGGATGCATTCGTTGTTTTGTTCGTAATTTGAAGTAGGTAAAATGGAAGTTACTTATGATATTTCGGTGTAAAACTAAGCAATTGCATTCATGGTTATAAGCAGTTATAAGTAGTAATTATACTACTATGTGGTTATAATAATATTTTCAAATATGGATCGAAGAAGTTAATATAATAACTTTTTTTTTATTTCTACTGATTTTTGAACCGCTAAAATGCATCTAGAATTTCAAAAAGGTAGTAAAATGTTATCATTAATTATGACAATTTGCGATAGCAATTGATATTCAAATCATAAAATTGAGGTAGGTATGAGAGTAGAAAATTAAACGCACGTAGGGTTTCCATACTAGGCATTTGATTTACAACAATTACCTTGGATATAGTGGACAATAAACATTCATTAGCGATTCACGATTGATTCATTTGACGTTACATATCTTCATTAAATAGCAAATCATGTCACATGCTTCCATCTATTTTAATTAAGAGAGATATTTTCTAATTGAAGAACTTATTATACTGTCCAGCCAGTAAACTTTGGGCTTTAGGATTAAGGTGTAGACATCTGCAAATATCTACCAAACACCATGGCCGTAGAGATTGACCCTGAAGCAGAGTTATAACGCCAAAAACAACTGGATTTATCCCTAAGCATACCCTTGACCAGGGACCAAAACCGGTATCCATAATACCGGTACTTTTTGGTTACAACCTTTAATTTTTTTAGAGGTATTATTTAAAAAATGTTTCTTCATAAATATAGTAAGTATTCAACTTTTAAGTAAGTACCTCGTTAGTCGCTACTAAATACAAATTAAATCAATTATAATAACAAATTTAAACTCAAACGTGAACATAAAATTAAACCATTCTATGCTTTTGGGTTCAATAAAATGTAAATAATCATCTCCTTTATAATCTCGACCTGTCCAATACTGTAGCATCACTGAAAAAGGGCGCGTGTCGCTCGTCGGGTGCTCCAAAATTTGCGTCACCCGCTACAACAACGACGTTGTTCAATCAATTCTTTACTTTTGATTAGTAGAAATTAAATTTCATTTTTCAGTGTTATTAAAAACCACGCGCGCTTTTTGCCGCTCCGTCTATACTGACCCTTACCCGCACTCACTCACATTCTCTTGAAGGTCATATTTAGGTTACCGGTATTAAAATCGGTTGTTTCTTGGATAAAGGTAACATTTAAATAAAGGTTACCGAAAATTTTCGGTCCCTGCCCCTGACAATGCATACCATAGAAATAGATAGGGTCGATTGCAGAAACAAACCACTAATGTCTCCTTCAAATATTTTCTTTCTTTTTTTTTCTTTCTAAGTGCGGGGACGTCAAATTGGTGGGAGGAGATGAAAGTTGGTTCTTTACAGTCAAAGTTAGTATTCTTTACACGGCTGTGGTAGGAGAGAGGAAGGCCGAAGGATGGTAATAATTATGTGCAAGAAAGAAGTGAGTGCTGAAATAACGGCCAAGAAAGATGACATATTGCGCCGACTCCAAATAGTGTGATAAATGGCAAGTTAATGATGATGATACATAAAATTAATCGTCACGCTTCGAGTGCGTGACCATGCTTTATTTTATTTGTCCAGAGAATGGATCTACCGATTTCTTTCGCCTCTAGAAATCATTCCACGTGTAAAATTGGACACGTTCGGTTGGCTATGAGGAGCGAAATTGTTTGGGTAGAGATCCCGTATACCCTATACTAATTTAGGTCGCATAAGTTTGTATGGTACAGCTTGAGAGCTAGCTCTATCAAAGGGTAGAGCACATTTTTTTATGTCTATGTAAGTCTTTGTACATTGGTTAGTTTATATATTAGTTTAGGTAGACCTTATTACAAAGCGACTCAAATGAATGTGATCATAAAGTAGGTATAGCCTGTTTCTTTGTAAAAACCCATAGAAAATCATAAGCGCATACCGAAAATACTTTTAGATACCATCACACGTCTATAGTTGAGTAAATACCAATAAAAGAACATTATAATTACGATAAGATCTCGGCCTCAATATTTGGACTTAAGAGGATAGGCGGGCTGAAATGCTAATTTGGAGAATAGGTCACTTTTCCGACTGTATACGTATTTATCAAATCCGCCCCACATATACCCCCCGCCGAATAGAGTGCGAAAGAGACAACTGCAGCTCGGACCGATTTTATATACAAAAATCGACAAAATCAGCACTTCGTATTCCCCTGTTTCCTCCTCCAAAACTAAACCGATTTTAATAACTCTTTCAAAAATAATATGAGAAAGACTTTGTCTATGTCTGTATGTTTTGATTTTTTTGTTTATATTCGTCAAATTTGTTTACTGGATGTCTGAAAACGGGAGGTAAAATTAAGTTTTAAATTTAAGTTTTCGAAGGTCCCTAGTTTTACAGTAATTAATTAATGCAAGAAAGCAAAACATAGGGACATGGCAGAGGTAAAAAAATATTTGCTCTAGTGTCATTATCCAGGGAGAAAACAAGGGAATACGTTTATATGGAGTAAACTGTACTGGTCTATCCTCTTAATATCAGCGTGATCTGTTGAACAATGTCCACCGACGCGCCTGCCCACGCGCCGGTCACGTCACGCCCCTTACTAATCTCACATATATTGTTTGTACCACGTTTGTACTCTTAACTGACGACAACTCATCATTTGTTTTGAGTTGTTGATAAGTATCAAGAATGCTATGCTAGGATCATATACAAGGTCTAACAAAATTAGCTGAAACTTTTAAGGACTTTTTTCACAATCGGACCAATGTGGAAATCGCGAAAAAAAAATCTGATGTTCCATACTAAAACTACTCGAGCTAAATGTATTGGACAGCTGATATTTTTTTTCGTGATTTCTATGTTGGTCCATTAATGAAAGTCGTTCAGTTTGATGATCTAAACGACATACCCCCTTAAAAGTTTTAAATTTTTATTTTTACTTTTGTAACACCCTGTATATTCAAATATTTGCCTCCCATTCCAATAGGATTGTTTGAATCAGGTCCGTATTTCCACTTTAGAATTGAGGCAAACCAAATTACCAGCAAACTTTATGGATGTTATTGGAAACAAGGTTCAGCCTTGCCACAGCACTTGGTTGGAGAATGTCAGAGATTTTCTAAATATATATGTCTTTAGTTTGTTCTGTGCTGTTTATAAATGCTTTTCTCGATTATTGCTAGAGTGAGAAATATATAAGTATGTAAGAATATTCAGAAGAAGTGCACCACCGGCCTGGTGAAGGCGGCGGGAACCCGTAGATGAGGGCAGCGCAGGGCGGGTCGTTTTAGCCACAAAACATTATAAGAGGGTTTAGAAATGTAAAGTAGCCCTTTTGCTTCGGAGACGACTGTCACAACTTGTCTTCCCACTCACGCTGCTATAACTGTTCAAGTTCTCTCGCTCGCAGCACGCCGCGCGCCTTATGATGTTATGCAAATCATTGCATAACCGTGTGGCACGGGTTCCATGCCTACTTTGCACTTCCAACTTCTCTTATAATGTTCTGAGGATATAATCGTAAGGCCCTCCTTACGATTATATCCAGCAAGGGGGGTAAAGAAGGGTAAGTTTGGCCATTCAGTGGGGCAATGCGGCCAGCCTCCTAGGTACTCTGCCTCAGGTGGGCGCTTTGGAGTATATCTTTTATTTATAATTTGTGTTTAAGTTTATTACGGTTTTTTTTTGTCTGGTGTTCTATATTTTGTATGTGTTTTTGTGATTAATAAATATTGTTATATAATCATGACAATAAGCGACAGACTACAGAAGACTAATAGGTTTTAATTCTACTATGTCTACGGTGGATCACACACGACGGGGTGACGTCCAGCGGTGGACGTCTGTTGGATGATTTATTATGATAATGATGATTATTTTGTGACGTTATCTAGTGTTACTGTGTGACTAAGTAAAGCCCGTTGGATCGCCACTAAATAGTGGGAATAGTCAATAAACGCCTCGATGTAGAACTAGAAGCATTGTAGTTTAGTTAAGGTCTACCTAAGTTTTGTCCTGTAGGAAATTATAGCTTTAATATTTTTTCTGAACCTGCATGTAGCAATTTTACTGATTATTTAAAAATGTAGGTAGTCACACTTTTTGACTTAGATTCTTGTTTTAGAAAAGTATTTCGAACTGAATCATGAGATTACGAACAACAGAAGCAAAGAAGATCAGCTACAAGAAACAGAATTATTGCTAAGGTAATTTCGTATTCGACTCGTGCACAAAAACGAGTCCCAATTATGCGCAAACGCAGCGTCCACTTAAATCCGAACATTGATCTTTTATCGTAATAAATCGAAAGCAAAAATTTTTGAAACCGTAAAAAAATTTTAACAGCGTCACGAGAAAAACTATGAAAAAGTTATTGGCATTTGTGTATTTTGATATTTCTACATGGTACCGGTTTAGTCCCCTAACGTCGAAGAAAAGTTACTCCATACGTCATTGTGTCAAGAAAGCTCAATGCATAATGCATTGTTTCCATTACACTACGAATTTTAACATAAACTCGATGTTAACGTTTCTTCCATGAATAAAATAAAATTTTTTAGTTGCCATGCGACTTGCGAGGCAAGACATTGGAGGACTGCTTTTTTGTAAACTCACTTGTTGCCAGTTATATTTTCGATGTGAACATTTCATTATTTTGTATAAAGATATTGTGATGTGATTGATACTAATTATTGTGTGGTGAATTAATTTGTTGAGTTGACTTGATTTTTTTTCTTGATGTTGCCTCCATAGTACAAGTTTTTCAGTTTGATGGTCTAACTAAACATAAACCACCCCTTTAAAAATTACTAGGGTGTTTTGTTACACCTTGTATTAACTCCCTATACAGGGTGTAAGTGACAGTAAAGCAAATACTGAAACGGTGAACTCAGACCATCAAGCTGAACCACTTTCACTATGGATCCTACCTCAGGAAAATCGAAAAAAAATCAGCTGCCATACAAAACTGCTGTACCTACCCGACGACCCGAAAGTTGTTCAGTTTGATGGTTTGAGTTGACCATTTTAGCATTTGCTAGGTTGTCACTTACATTCTGTATAGAAAATAAAATACATACTATAGCTACAACTTCAGATAAGGCAAAAAAGCGTACTGTTAATTCCATCATACACATTCCATTGACAGCTAACTGTATTGATCTGCCCTGTTTACAGATACCGAAGCTCGAAGTGAGCTCGTTATACAAATACCCAGTGATTTGCTATTCCGTTTCGTCGCTTGTTCTACTCAAATATTTGTGTTTGTACCGTAGACAAACTGAGCGTGCCATGTCTTGTTCTTGGTCACATCCGTGATAGACTCTCATATTGTTCACTTGGAATATGTTACGCGTGGATGGTGAATGCTTGAAGGTAAATTGATGGAGAATAAGTTTGATGTTCCTAATTTATATAATTCTTCAATGTTCTAAGAGTTAGCCTTACTAGAACTGCACATTAAAAATTGTTGTTGCAGCAATGTTTCCGAGCATCTGGAGTGCGATTTTTGAATCTCATACGTTGAACTCAGGAGTTGAAAATTTATGGAGATGAGCAACTTTCTACTGCTGATTTGACTTTCAAAAATAGCACTCCTGGAGTATGATTTTTGAATGTCAAATCAGCAGTAGAAAGATGCATATATCCACAGTAATATTAACATTTTCAACTGCTGAGTTTGAAATGAGTTTCAAAAATCGCACTCCTGGGTGGGAATTGTGGAAGCCTACTTGTTAAGGTTACTTGTTAACTCCCGTATTTTTAGTGCTTCCTTGACATTTGTTCCATCGAGTAGAGTTCGTTTATGTCATTTAAGTCGAAAATGTCCAAAACTTCCTCGACTCGATGGGAGAAATCTTGAGGGAGGAACTAAAAATACGGGTTAGTCTTTCACGCATACTCAATGTGGATTGGCGGACATTACATACACATGGTGTAAACTTAAATGCATTACACACTAAAGGAGGTGGGTACACCAACACACTGAACAACATTTACTGTGGAACCAACATTGAAATCGCAAAAATGTTTTCTTTCGCCGGAGAGAAAAAAAGGTACTGTTTTGTGCCTCAACTCTGTATAGCTCAACGATATTTAGAATCAACTGACGATAAAAATGAATATCTAATCCAGAAACTTTACTTTAACAGTAGAAAGGAAGAGCGAACTAAGACCACCCGAGCTGTATTCAAACACCACCACAATAATTATAACGGACCAGTAACTGTCATACAAAACTTGATACATAACAAATGGTCTACCATACTTGATTATACACCGCTGACATTTCAATTTGATAGTCCTATTCCTTATCACTTTCTAAGATTATTGATCGATTTAGTGATGCGTATCGTTGCGATCTCGGGGCATCGTATAAATTACTCCGGCCTGCGCCCGCGACTATTGTCAAAGGAAGTGCATCGGTTATTGTTCCCGTCTCGCTTTGCGTTTTATCTGACCCGCTCGATCGCGATCCGACCGAGGACTGCAATTTATCCCGCCCTTTATTTGATCGTCTTATTTTACTATTGAAAATTATCTCACGAAATTGACGCATCACTGTAATCTTTCCAGCTATATCTTTTAGTAAACTGCTCGTTGAGTCAGTCTTGGGATTTGCCCTATCATATCAGCATCTTCTTTGTGATTACGAATTTTATTCGCATTCCTACGTTTTATACGGGGTACTTACATTTATATTGAGACTATTATTCTATCGTCTCTTCCAGATAACAATATAATTTTTAAATTTTGATCATAAAAACAGATTTTCAACATTAACCTCATCTATCCTCCAATCTGATTAATAATGTTCAATAAACTTGCACGCGGCTTGAAAATTATCGAATACCAAGTTGACCAGTAGCTTTGCCTCCACCAATCCTCCTTGGTCCCTCCCACGTGGTGGAGTATGGCCCACTCCCTTTCACCATTATTCGTGAGCCTTGCTTTCACTCTAAAGTGGGATTCTACAAGCTATAACTAACATTCTGAAATGTATGTATAGTTAGTAAGTAGGGTATATTCAGTAAGCAAATTTTTGCATTTATCGGTAATTAAGTTTATGCTCAACTAAGAAGTTAATTCTGATTACATTTTCGTAGGTAGGTATATCTTTCTGAAAAATAAATAAGCTAAAGAGAATTGGCAAGAAAGCTAGCAATCGAGGAATCTTTATATTCCTATGTGGACCAAAGTTCTTATCGTTCTTAAAGATTGTGTATGCAATTCAGCTTTTGTTGTAAATAAAACTTGATGTATAAAGAAAGGTTATCTTGAGTTCCTAAACAGTCTACTTGGTACCTCTAATTGACTTAATTGAAAAATGATTAGTATCCTTTTTAGCTTCTTTTGAGTTCCAAGAAGATTATTAGGCTGATTATACATCTTATTTGAAGACTTTTGTTGTTGCATTATTGCTTATTTCAATACTTTATCTTAAGCATGCGTTTTTAAATATTACTGAAATGAAGAAATAGATCAATGTCATGAAGTAGTGAAGGGTAGTGTGTATGTATTAAAGTAAAAGTTATTTTATTGAATAGGTGACTATAGGAGGTATACATAAAGGTAGACTATACAACCTTTTTTAGGTGTACAATATCAACTAGGTACATCATTTCAATTTGTCAGCGGTCAAAGTGATTATTGCTTGTTGGTCATTTTAATATTTTACTATATTCAAAATGTCATGTGTCAATTCAAATGTATTAACAGTATAACAATAAGGTAGTTGTTTATGTGATTATTCTGGGCTAATCGAATACACTTATTATTTTCTTTCGTCCATACTTCGTATAGTTTTAGCGGCCTGTTCTACTTTCCAATCACCTGACAGGTGGTCTGATCCATTTATGTCTTAATAAATAATGAAAACATAAATTTGAATCGCAATGTATGAAAAAAAGAAGTATATCAACCGATCAATTCACACGACACTGCTTATAAAATACAGTTAGATAAAAATCTGTGCAGCGATATCTTCTTTATAAATCCATTGCAATCGATTGTGTCCATGTCACATTGACTGACGAGCGATCAACATAATCGGTTTACAGGCTTCCTGTCCCAATTGTTATTGTAATACGCTTTGTACTACCAGTTATTAATGTCTCATATGAGACGTGAAGTGTCACGGATAATTTATTTATATAGTTTCAAATAATGATTGTATTTTGGTAGTTTAAACTTGCTCATAGGAATGGAAATCTTTTGTTCTGAAAGTTCAAAATAAGAATCTACATCAAGTAAAAACAATTTAGTTGACCAGCACATGGATGACAAAATGGATTTTAGATAAGTGCTGAGTCCACAAAAAAGTTGACACATTCACCCTTTTTACGCCAAGTAGCTGAAGAGATATAATTTTTTATGGCACCGATTACATCAGGCTAGAAAAGATTAAATATGACCAGAAAACGATTACAAATGACTAGAAAACAATGAACTAGTTCATTTGGACTTCTAAATTTGGAAACACTACGAATATCTAACTACGAAGTAGAGAAAGCAAGAGCTCTTCATCTTGATAAGTACAACAAGCTTCGGCATTAGAACAAGACCACGTATTATGTAGTAACAATATTATAACGAAGAATAGTGGACTCTAGTGAACTATTTGGAATTTAAGTTTAGGCATTAATTAGGGGTTCCATTTGTGGAACAAGTATGGAGCCAAGTTCGGCAGTTTGTGCTTAGGCAAACACATAATCACGTATAGTTAAACACGTGAATTTACTTTGACTTATTTTTGAGGTCCCTTAACTTTTAGATTAAAATAATTGCGCAGTGTAATCTAAAAAAAACGGCCAAGTGCGAGTCGTACTACTCGCACACTGAGTGGTCTGTACCACCACACAATAAATAAATAAATAACGCTCACAGGCACATACATTGTAATGATCCCAAGCAAGCACTATAGGCTGTTTATTATAGAAACTAACGATACGTTTATTATGGATACAACACCGGCACAAACTTATGAACATCCATGACCGAACGGGGATTCGAACCCAGGACCCTGGTTTGGCAGTCCAGCGTGGTAACCATTACATCAACCGGGTCGTCAATACAATAATATTAACTTCAAAAACAATTTTCCTGTTGGCGACCATTAGCAGACCTAGTTTAAAATACTATTTGTTGTTACACTATACTAGAGTTAGCACTATAATCACACCAAGTTTCAAATTAAAGATTGAAAAATTTGTCTCGGGCGGGACTTGAACCCGCACTTTTCCAAACCGGGGAACTGCGTTATCCAATTTCGCCAACGAGCCCACTAACCAGAGAACGAAATTTTCAATCTGTTGCGTCTTAAGGGGACGTGAGCGCCATCTACTGGTAGTTATTACAAACTAACCAACCCGCAAGTTTGATGCTTGTATGATTTTTTTTTTACTATAGAGCGAGAAGAAAAAAACATTGAATAAATCGTTTTTTTATGTTCCTTAATTTTTTACTTTGTTTTTTTATTATTTGTCATAAATTCCAATACATATTTTGTAAAAATTTCGACCCTCTACCTAGTTCAGAAGATACAGCGCTATGAAGCTAGGACGGACGGATGGACGAACAACCGTAATATGTATATTTTGTAAAAATGTGGACCCCTTTACCTATTACGGTTCAGAAGATACAGCCCTCTGAAGCTAGGACGGACGGACGGACAACGTAAGCTTAGTAATAGGGTCCCGTTTTCGCCCTTGCGGTAGGGAACCATAATTTCTGAAAAATTTACTGCCTTCACTTAGAAGTATTGGTAAAAATCGTAGTGTACAATTATCAATTACCTTTAGACCTTCGAGATCCAAGTAGTAGGACGAACCGGAGGCGGCGCCGGCGGATTGTCGGTATATTTGGGACGGCCACGCTTTCTTTTGTCCTGTGGATTCCATTCTAAGGCTTGCCTATGTATGTGGTGAGGATTCCGGCGGAGAGTATGATCTATCTAGTTCCGATATACAACTTGCGTCAGCCTGGGTACATGAATAAATATCCCTGCTTAAAATAGACTTCATTTCAAACCAAGGTTAACTCAAGTGGGGCTTAGTGTTTTTGAATAAAGTTAATATTTTCATAAACCTTGCTTCAGAACTTGGCGGGAAGTCCTAAATTTAACTTACTTGACTTGGGTATATAATTCCTTTGCTTATAAATGCGAAGCAGCAACAGATTTAAATAATTTGGCAATTTATCGATGCCAGAGTTTAATTCGTTGTTAACTAACACCTTTTACTAGTCGGCTCACCATGTATCCAAAGCCGAAATGCTTAACCCATTATATTTATTTACATTAAACAATTATAATGATCGATAACCATCATTATAACTGTTGATGTTTTGATTGAAGCACTTCGTTTTACAACAGGTGTTAAAACCACAGTTAATTATGAACTTAATTTTGTAGTCAGAAAAGTTAGTTTTTGAGCTCCGTCCGCTAGTATTTACCAGAATTTAATGGGTGTCTAGGGACATCAGGATTGTACAACCCCCTATTTCACTTATGATTTACGATGTTTCTCGAGATCAGCTATAGGTTGTAAAACCGATTTATAATGTCAGTGATTTATTGACATGGTAAAACTTTTTACATCTCCGGTCTATTACCTTCCCTAGGTTGCAGCTTTAATTTTTAGTTTTTTAGCTGTTGTTTTTGACATTTTCTGCAATAATTTATACTCGTACTTCGTTAAGGTATAAATCATTCTAAAATAAAGTAAATAAAAACCTAATTAAACTTAACAGTAAGATTCTTACGGAGAATTATTATAGCCTTTGCTAAGCAAGCCGAGATTTTTTGGACTGTGCCGCTTTACGCCAAAAATAAGCAGCAACCTGAGGGTAAAGTTTATTGGAAAACCGGCAATAAAGACTTCATCATGGCGACGCTTACAGCGTTTTGGGCGCACCGGTATGAATCGCTTACCAGACAAGTGCTCAGCGAAGTGGCTCTGCAGACACGCGATTCTCAATTGCAGATATCGCAGATTGCTCGTACATGAGGTCCCATTGAGAACGCTGTTTAACCTGAGCAAGCTATCATTAACCGTTCATTGCTGGCGGATTTATACCGTCACGGACGGTTCCCGTACGCAATTATCCGAGTTGCAATCTCCCCATTGTTGTCGAAATTTAAAACAAATTTCCTGTACGAGGGGGGTCGCGTTTTTCTGCCCTGCCAAATTGGATAAGCACTGTAATTACTCGTTCAAGTTCTCTGAAGGTTTGTCGGCTGGTTTGTGGGTATTTCTTATTGGTATGCGGATCTTTGGAGTTTACGAGACGGAACGAATTCTTGCAGTAGCGAGGATAGTACTGACGTGAACCCACGATCTGTCGGGTTGCATTCTTACGTAACTTAAGGTTCTGCTGGAACTGCAATTCATCTGTCTTCATTTGGCCTAAGCTTGAAATCTGTTAATTGCACATTGATTGTTCTTAAATAAGTGTCTAGGTGCACAATTCTTCATTTCTTGACATATTCATAAAAAAATATATTTATACTTGTAGTTGTGTATAATAGAACGTATTTGTTGTTGTACCTATAATGAAAACATACGGGCTTGCATTAATCGGATTGCATAGTATCGCTGTGATTTGCGAGAGAGTTGAATAAGCACGACAAATTAGTAATTGTACTATGAGCTGCGTTCTTTATAGCTATCCATTTCGTTGAAGATACAAATATGAGGTAACGACGAATAAATATATTTATAATCTGATTGTCGAAGTCACAATCCCCAATGCTGGGGTTATGAGTCTAAACTAATGATGAAGAATAAGAAAGAAAAGGAGTAATATTTTTCGGTCAAATACCGATGTAAGAAAATATTTTTTTCCAACTTGAAGTTTATATCTGATCATGAAGTTTATTTAGTTTACTCTACAACAACTGGTCAAAGTCCAAATTAAAATAACTAACATCGTGAGTCCATATCGCTTTGACATTTTTGCTTCACCCCAAGTTCATTTTTGACAGATGAGATGGCAGCAGAAAATTGGATTTCGCAAAATAAACATGTCCTGCCCCGAACTTGTGTTCATTCAAAATTCAACTTTGTGCATTCAATGTGCTGTGTTGAACTTTGCTCTTGAAGGCGGTTTGTTGCAAGACTGTACGCGGTGTTTCCTTTGTGACTGTTCCGGTCAAAAGAGTGGCTTGGACTAACAGCTGAAGTTCGAATAAGGAATGGAATGCTTTATTTGCTTTAGGCAGATTGACGTTTCGCTTTCATATGCATAAATGGGATAACGAAATTCAAGATTTGATGAATTTATCAACTTAATAAAGTTTATGACAGGCTTTGGTTTGGTTTCGTTTATTTATTTAATTTAAATTGTAATTTATTCGTATATTAATTTTAATTACTAACTCTTAATTCAGATGTCTTTAATTGTTAAGATTAAATAAATAACAATGTATAATACTTTTCTGAATTTAATATTATAGACCCTACTAAACGTTTTACGTTTTTTATGAACTACGGACATGTAAAAGGAACATTTAAATGCCAATAAAATATCCAAACGTCAATTTAATTACGATAAAAATAAATAATAGCAGTTTCATAAAGGGCCAAATTAATCAAAAATAATATGACGATTCTTAATAAAGTTTTATGACTGAAATCGAATTACAGCAATCAAAAGTTTATAGAGGCGGCAACCCTGTTTCAGCCACATGATTAAAATATCCTTACAGATCGGAAACTTCATACAAGCAGCCGCTTTCGGTGCACTCACACATACCTAGTTCGCATTGCGGTACTTACGAACAGGTGCACACCACAGATCACAAAAACTAAAGGGAGATATGAAAAGGGGGCGGAGCCAGTATCGCAGCAATATGCGCAAAAACGGAACACATTGCTCGCGACAGTAATGATTCAATATATTATGAGGCTGAAAGCCAGTCGAGATATTATGTGTAAATAGTTTACAATGCTTGCGTAGTACTAAAGATTATTCGAACGTTGAGTTCTGATACCGCAATGGATACTGAGCACATTCAAGCTAACAAAATACTTTCTATCGCGTGGTAGTGGTGGTGATGCGACACTTTGTTTCGTACTCAGCGCGTTGGTTGGCATCTCTCTAGATCTCTATGGTGCACACACTCAACCGGAGCACTCGCTGGATACTTATTAGCTGTCATTTAATCTTATGCGATACTAAGTGAGTGCGAGCGAGAACAGAATACACCAACCTACATTTTCCGCCACGCTTCCTGCCAGAGGGGGTGAGGTCAAAATTGGTGGGAGTAGGAGTGAGTGTCCGTACTGTATGTAGGGGCCTTCATAATAAATGCGGACACTTTTTAAGGGGATGCTCAGACCGTCAAACTGAACAACTTTCTCTATGGCATACGACACCAACATCGAAACCGTGAATAAAAAATCTGCTGTTCCATTATAAACTGCCGATTTTTTATCGCAATTTCGTTTTTAGTCCCGTAGAGAAAGTTGTTCAGTTTGATGGTCTGATCATCCTCTTAAAAAATTGTCAGCATATTAATTTAAACCCTGTATAGTATTGTATACTCTTTCTTATACTGTGGCCGAAGTATGTGTGCACCAGGGCCCTGTTTATTAAACGCGACAATGACAATTCAGAGTACATTGCGGGTTACTGATGACGCTAAATTGGCAGTGCTTCATGTGCCCTAACATTCTCAGCAATTTACTCTGAATTGTCATTGTCAATGGTCACTTGTGACGTTTATTAAACAGGGCCCTGATTGTACGTAGGTATCGCAACACGCCGCGCGCGTGCTTGTTTGATTGCACCGACCGACGACAGCGGCTGCTTGTATGATGCTTCCGATCTGTAGGGATATTTAATCATGTGCATGAGCCTCGATCACATGGCAAAATACTGATGCATAAAACAGACTTTTACAGTTTTTTAATTACAACTTGCTTTTTTGATAAAAAGTTATGGTATTTCAATGTAAAATTAATGTTATTTGCAAATCATTGACATAATTTTGTTCGTGCAAGTAATTGGAGGTTTCGTCGAAATCAGCATGTTCAATCAAACAAGAGTGCAATTATTAAATGTATGTGTTTATTTTGCGGCACAATAATTGTACGGTCGGTTTGTAATTGGTAAAGAACTATATTTTATTTTTAAAGCAGCTGGAGTGACTGAAATTCCCTATCAGTCTAGGTATGGAACATCTGGACTTAAAAAAAAAGTTAATTTACATGAAAATTTTTAGGATTCCGTAATCAAAGGGTGCAAACGGGACTCTATTACTAAGTCTACGCTCTGTCCGTCCGTCAGTTCGTCCATCCGAACTCCTAAAGGGCTTTTTCTTTTGGACCATAGAGAGAGATGAGGATGATGTTGGGATTGTCTTTTGGTAGAGAGTATAAATTTTCACAGAATATGTAATATTATTTTGGATTTGCTAACAAATAAATAAAATAAATAAAAATAAATACAAGAAACGTGTTTTTGTCCAGGTTTTTTGTTTTTTCTGTATCGTTAAAACGGCTATACATAAAAGCGTTAAACTTGGTGGGATGATAGAGCATATTCTAAAGAAAGTAAAATAACAAATAATAAAACCCAGCCAAGTGTGTGTCGGGCTCGCGCTAAGGATCCCGGAGATAAGTAGTTAATTATATATTTTTTTGGTAATTATGGGGTTACAGATTACGGAACCATTGGTGCTCTCAGTCCAACTCGCCATTGGCTTTTTTTATGGTTTGTAAATGCTCTCAAAACTCTAATAGAATGGAAAATAAAAAATAAATTAAATATCTTGGACATTGTCACACAAATTATCTAGCCACATTTAAAGTACCAGTATCTAGCCTGGACTTGTATTATGATGACTAGACAATGTATACCATACATATACAGGGTGAAATTGATATCATTAGCATTCTTTTAAACTAAGAGTCTACCCATAAAACTGAACAACTTTTACTATGGGAGCAAACCGATCGGAGCAAAAAAAAATCAGACGTCCCATACTTCACAACAGTCCCGTGCCGTGCCGACTCTACTCAAATGTAAGCAACAGCAAATTTGTTTTGCTCCATTCGATTTGCTCTCCTGGTAAAAGTTCTTTAGTTTGATGGGTAGACTCATAGTTTAAAAGGGTGCTAATGATATCAATTTCACCCTAGATACAAACATCCGTGACTCGGGAACAAATATTCATATTCATATTCATCATACAAAAATTTGCCATTTACGGTATTCTAACCCGCGATCCTCGGCACGGCAGGCAGGTTCACTACCGACTGAGCTATCGAGCCGTCAGGGAAGACAAAAAACTTTGCTATAACAACCAAATTATACTTTTGTCAAAAAACTAACAATAAGTATGTGACTAAAAACTCGCAAATAATTTGATTAAAACTCAAAAATAAGCATGATAACGTGACATCAGAGGCGAAATTCCTCCCGAGACATGTCCCAACTCAAAATCAACTGCAGCGACGTACAATCGACATCTGACAGCCCATGTCCGTCAGTGTGACCGACTGACATTGACTTGATGGTCTGACAATGCGGGTGTGATGTACTGTACACTATTTTGGATTATTGAAAAGAATGTTTTGTAATTAAATTACATATATTTACAACCACAATCTTAAGGTGGTTGCAGAGGGGTCAATTTTATACAAAACTTTGACGCACAATACGCGTAGACGATATTCATATAAGTAACTTTGTATATATAGAAAAATAGTTTAGAAAATCTAAATGCCGCGTCACAAATAACATTTGCGATTTATAAAATAATTATGAAGATATAAAGCTTTGAAATTTTTCATACAAAATTGTAAAAGCTTTATATCTTCGTAATTATATTATAAATTGCAAATGTTATTTGTGACGCGGCAACTAGATATTCTAAACTATTTGTCCATACTATATAAAATATTACTTTTATTAATTCCGTCGACGCGTATTCTGCGTCAAACTTTTTTATGGACTGAAACCACCTTAATGCATGAATTAGACAAAATAACTTTGTTCTAATAAATTTCTTATTAAATCATAATTTGACTCCCATACTATAAGTAACTTACATTAAAGTTTAAACCACATACTCTCCCCATCAAACTGAACAACTTTTACTACAGTAGCAAACCAATCGGAGAAAAAACAAATCAGCTGTTGCATACATTTGAGTCGAGTAGGTATTGGAGTTTAGCACGGAACAGCTGATTTTTTTTGCTCCTATCGGTTTGCTCCCATAGTAAACGTGGTTCAGTTTAATGGGTAGAGTACGTGGTTTAAAGGTTAATGATACTTTTCCTTACACCCTGTTTAGGCTTAAGAGGATAGGCGGGTACCGTTTTTTCTATACCCTCATGTATTCCCCTGTTTCCTTTTAAGGGGACGATCAGACCGTTAAACTGAACAACTTTCTCTATGGCTCACATCGAAATCGTGACAAAAAAATCAGCTCTTCCATACTAAACTGCAAACCTACTGAAGTCAAATATATGGGACAGCTGATTTTTTTTCGCGATTTCGATGTTGGTCTCATAGAGAAAGTTGTTCAGTTTGATGTTCTGATCATCTCCTTAAAGTGTCAGCATATTAAGAAGGACCCTGTATGTTAGAAGGATTATGCCCTAGTTAAGGCTTCTTACAAGTTTCTATTGAGTCAACTTTATAAGTGTAATGTTACATGCTAGAACATCCTGCTAGAACATTTCTGTTCTATGCAGAACATCGAGTGGATTCTTTTTCACTAAATTATTCACGTAGTAAGATAGAAAGGAATCACAAAACCTGTCCTTTACCTAGATTACCATACATAAAAACATAGATATGATATAAAATCGACTAATAAAGAGATGGCTATCTATATTGGCTCATCGGGTAGTGACACGAACCGAGCTACGTAATTTGTCTCCTAAAGTTCCATTCACATAAGAAATCCTCTCACGGTCTTCTTATCTCCTGATAATAAGAGCCAAAATGGCTTGATTTGCGTGATTCTATAAATCGAACAAAAACAACACTGCTATAAATTGATTGTATCACAGCAGGGAGTAGCGCTAACCGACTTCTAAGTTATAAATGGTTCTATCTATAGAATAATACAAGCCTTATTTACTCTGATGAGTTATTTGATACAAGTTTAATAGGATGGTAATTCCTATGTCATTTGCTATACAGATATTGGTAGCTGGTGGTGGATTTTGGTGAAGGAAAACATCACGAGGAAACCTCTACAACGTGTTAATGAATAAACGCAAAACTAGTAAATAGTTTGTGTAGATTCGAGAGCAGAATGGAATTATCAAGGTTTCAACATATATTTTTTTCAAAATATTAAATTATTTGTTTAGTATGATTTAAAATTAACTGAACTCGATGTCAACTCACCGCACAGTACACTCCCCTACTTACTATCGAAACAAGATTCTTAAAATGTATCCTTGAGCATGCTAACGCGCTTTCATTCATTGCTGAAATAATCGTTTTAGCATGAAAACTTAAAATAAGAATAACTTTAAATTATAATTACTTAATAAAATAATGAAATTATTGTTTTAATACAATTATATCGTTAAAAATCTGATAATGCATTCAAGGAGTTTTTATTAATGGTATAGGTATTTACTTAACTTATTGTACAACACTATGCACAACTTATAGCTAAAATTAAAAAAAATGAGCCACTATATCGAGCACGACTTCCGTTCGACTTACACTAAACAGAAGACGTGCTCGAAGCCACCGTCCTACGGGAGGGTGCCCAGGACGCTGGCTGCGTTACCTCGTTGGATGGCAATGGATATTCGTTGCCCGAGGTACGCGCCAGCCCTTCGGTCACCGGACACCTCAATCAAGCGCGACGACAACTCTTTGAAGAGCTGTCGGGCGTCCGGCCCCCACGGCCCCAGGGTCTCTACACCGAATGGCGCAAGAATGTAGCAATCACCCAGGGTGGCATATGTGCGCCGCTTGAGACCCTCTGCAGCAGCCGCCGCGCCGCCGCGCCCGCTCTTAGAGAAGTGGCAGGGAGGTGTGAGGGCGCCACAGTGTCGACACACGTAGCGTCCCACACCAGGGGTCTGCCATTCCTCCAAGGAATGACGGTCATACCCTCGGGTCTCTTGCCATCGTCTCGTGCAAGGCCCCTTAAAAATCTTGTGTATATTGAATTATAATAATGAATACACGCAAAAGCCGCAAAACCTTGAATGTTTTGCAGCTTTTGCGTTTATTCATTAACACGTTGTATATGATTCAATTTTATGATGAGATTTTTATCCACAGTGCATTGTAGAGCGTTTAGCGCATTCACGCTGGAGTTCAGGAACATAATATGTTTGTAATAAATAATTTACTATATCTTCGGGGAAGACCAAAACTAATTTAGTATAATACAAAAAGTGAAGCATCAAGAACAAAATTTATTAATTATCAGTTGACTAATTGTATCTTCTTTAGCATACAAACTCGGTGTACCAAATGCAAAATAATGATATTGTTAACAAAATAATAATATTCAAAATTCGTCTTAAAGAACATTACCATTAAAACTAAATTAGTATCAAGCGCCTCGTAGTACAAAGGCTAATTCAATTAAAATTGAAAGTCACCCTTTTGGTTAGAAACGTTCAATTAAATTAAATATTTCTGTTAAGAGGACATTTGGACAGTATTCGGGATCAATAAAAGTGAATTGGTGTATGAAAGGGTATCGGCCAATTGGTGCGGACTCGGGTTTTACTCGTGTTTATGTCTATGATCTTATCTGTGGCCTGTCTATGGGTATACGGGCACCCTTTTATTAAACTCCTATGGCAACGGAACGAAGAAAACTATTGAGTTTCCTTAATTATTTTTAATTTTTTTAATATCTACTGATGGGAATGCCATCCACTTGATAGGTACATTGTTCTTGCTAGAAACCAAAAAGGTGCTAAAAGGCTGCTAGAACTGCCATTTCCATCTTTTTCTTAAAGGCAGCGTCTTTTTACTACAATGGATAAACACTTTTTTTGCCAAACAACTATATTTTTAGACGTTGTTCTGATCGTTTTGATACATTTATTACAAAATATATATACGGTCGAACTGAGAAACCTCCTCCTTTTTTGAAGTCGGTTAAAAGGCTATAGAACACACCGACCGTAGAAAATTAAATAGTTTTTGTCACTGTCTGAATTGGTTTAATATTCCTAAATACCTGAATATGTGATAGTACCTCAATAAAAGCCATTCCCTATTTGTGTATTGTCAGATTTCTCAGTTTAGCTTTTTAACCGACTTCAAAAAAGGGGAGTTCTATGTTTGACTCTATGTATGTATTTATTTTTTTATCGAGTAATGTTGGATTATTTTATAATAGTCGGGCGGGCATAAACTGGTAGTTTCTTAACTATCTCTCTTCTTCTTGGATCTTGCCCCTAAAAATAATTTTATGTCATTCGTCTCAATGTATTTAATATTCTATTAACATCAAAGGGTTTTTGAAGTTAAGAATCTAAATTCAATAAAATTTTCTCGTATCGGTCTCTATTCGGAAATTCGATAACATTGACCGTAGATAATAAATGAAAACGTTGTTCTTATGTCGTTGAAATGCAAATTTTCAGTTTAAGTCGATTAGGGTGAAAGGGTGTTACGGGTGTTACAAATGATTTCACATATTTTCTGCACCTGCTGTTAATCGGTATATTATTATTCAAATGAAACTGCTTTTTAAATTGACCTTTCAATTTTGCTCTGAACTTTAATTTTACGACTCTTCTTCGGTCTTTTTATAGAATGCCACAAACTATTACAATCATTTATATTAGATAGGTACGATGACAATTATAAATAGTAGATTACATATACAGGGTGTTAGGAAGAACGATGTAGATATTTTCCGAGCTGATTGAGGGTCACCTTTATGATCATTTTAAATCACTTATACATTATGATTTATGACAAATGTGTCATACTTGTAGTTCTTAAGCAACCATAATGTTACATTACGAAAAATCGGATTCACAAACGCTTAGTTTCAGAAACGCTTATTAAAGTAATTCCTCCATTCTTGGTGTCACTTTTTATCTTGTTGACGTAGTTAAAGCTAGCAAGAAACCTAATGGAGGCTTAACTCTAATGAGCGTTTTTGCAACTGAGTGAAAATATATTTATTTACCCCCTTGCGGGATATTTATTTACCCACACTGTTCGGCAGGTACGTTCACTATGGAGAAACCTAAATATTGCCGGCTGTACGGTCACTGACCACCGAACTCTGAACCCTGGGCCCTGGACCCTGGACTAATGGCCGGTCACGTCACTCCGCTGTCACCCTGTCATTGCTCCAAGAGAAGTTAATTTTCTCCACGCACTTAATTATTTATTAACAAAAATCGCCCGTTAGTGAGTTGGGACTACACCATGAGTTCCGTACATAATAATTTTTAACTTAAAGCGTATTTAGAGAATTCCAAAGTGGAATTTTTCTTTAACTTTTTGTTCTAAAATGTTTTTAAAAGTATATTTACAAATCAGGTATAGAGTGTGTAAAATTAATTGCGTTAGACACTCTAGGGGGAGCTTTTCCAATGATGGAAAGTTTTTCAGTTTGATGGTCTGAAGCATCCCCTTAAGTATGCAACGCATTTAGGTTTACACCCCGTATATTTTTGATGGAAAACGGTTTACTATGCTTCGATTATTATGAAAATAATATTTTGAATAGTAACAGCTGTATTTGCTATATCAAAATCCCTAAATTCGATACGAATACCACCTCACTGTTCAGGGCTGCAGTCTCCAGTGTCCAAATAGCCCTAATGATAGCCAACCTCCGGTAGGAGATGGCACTACAAGAAGAAGAAGAAGAAAATCTCTAAATAACTTATTTTAGTTTTATACAATCAACAAATTACGAAGAAATAGCAAAAATTTTTATAAATGATTACAGAAACACACCAAGTAGATCCTATTTAAGTATTCCGTTTTAAAAACGTCACTACAGTACCCTAAAATTATTAGATCCCACCGAAACCCGTGCGGCTTACTATGCGCGCGCATCAAACGTTGTTTATCTTTAATTAGTTCGAAATAGCTGAATCATAGTTGAAAGATTCGATAACAGATGTAAGGCTGTCCACCTACACTACGCCATCGCCATGTTTATTGTTACAACACCGAGTTTATTATAAACATTGATGACTTATTGTCACTTCCTATGATAAGTCAACACTTGAAAACCTTTGACAGCTGCTTCGTTAGATCGATTATATTGCTGACGAAATTAAATGTGATGATGGGCTTAGTGGCCTGGCTGCCATAGGATTCCTAGCTTGGCTCTTGCACTAAAAAGTACTTGTTAAGTCCAAGCTATCTCTCTCACACTTCTCATAATGATGATAGTGATGGCATCATGTTTTAAACATCGTTGTTCGAGTTTGTATGTACATAAAAACTCGAACATTACCACCACACCACACCATACACAATAAAACACACAGAAAACCGAGCGGGTCCGGAGATATTCGCTTCCCGCAGGTCCGCCTCCGGCATGCTTTCCCGCAAAACCGCCTCTGTGTGGCCTGGCCTTAATTAAGAGGATAGGCGGACTGAAATGAAAATTTTGGATTAGGTCACTTTTCCGACTGTATACGTATTTGTCCGATTCGCCCCACCCATACACCTCGCCGACTAAAGTGCGAAAGAGGCAACTGCAGATCAGATCATCTACATAAAATGGATAAAATTTTATTAAGACTTTGGCCATGTCTGTGTGTTTTGTTTTTTTGTTTATATTCGTCAAATTTGTTTGATGGATGTCTGGAAATGGGCGGTAAAATTGGTCATTTTCGAAGCTTCCTTGTTTGTACTCTAATTAATTAATGCAAAAAAGCAAAACATAGGGACATAGCAGAGGTAATACACATTTTATGGAAAATACATTGTAGCTCTAGTATAGTGTCATTATCCAGGGAGGAAACAGGGGAATACATGAGGGTATAGAAAAAACGGTACTCGGCTATCCTCTTAAGCCTATACAGGGTGTAAGAAAAAGTATCATTAACCTTTAAACCACATACTCTACCCATAAAACTGAACAACTTTTACTATGGGAGCAAACATGTCAGAACAAAAACTCCTATACTATACAAAACTGCAATACTTTTCGATTCAAATTTTTTTTTTCTTCAGGTTTGCTCCCGTAGTAAAAGTTGTTCAGTTTGATGGTCTAATCATCCCCTTCGAAGCCGTCAGCTTATTAAGAAAGACCCTCATCATCATCAACATCTAAGCCAATGGACGTCCACTGCTGGACATAGGCCGCCCCCAAGGATCGCCATAACAACCGGTCCTGCGCTGCCCTCATCCAACGTGTTCCCGCTGCCTTCACCAGGTCATCGGTCCACCGTGTGAGGGGACAGAGGGGCCTATACCCACGCTTCGCTTTCCGGTACGCAGTCGGCACTCGAGAACTTTTCAGCCCCATCGGCCATCGGTTCTGCGAGCAATGTGCCCCGTCCACTCCCACTTTAGTTTAGCGATTCTTTGGAAAGAAAGACACTGACAATGTAATATTATATCATTCCCCAAAACGTTTCTTTGCTTGCAATAGTAGATTGCACACGGAGGGCAGGAAAGTAAGAAAGGTCTGAGATCTCATGTAATCATAAAAACATGTGATCTGAGGCTTTCTTATTTTCTGCCCGAGGTTAACTAGTATACAATTTTTCTCCTCGACGGAGGCGGAAAGCGGCAACTTCGTTTACCGCAGCGGGACCAAAACAAAACAAAACAATGTAATGGAAATGGAACATAACGTATTTTAGAACAAAAATTTTTGTTTTACATGCACATGCGAAAATAGATCAAAATGTAATAAACAAAGGCTCTAGAATACAAGTGCAAGTTCAAATAGTAAAATATTTACAAATCAGACTGCACTATGTTTACCATAAGAGAGCAAGAGATAGTCCAATCATATTCATATTCAAATATACATACGAATACGAGTATACGTGAAGACCCTTGAGATATCTCGGATACAAGTTGTTTGTAAAACAGAACTCAAAATGTGACGGGGTTTATGTAAGGAATACAATAAATGGTAATGTTTGGAAGCATGACTTGGATTTTAATTATTTACTAATGGACTCTCTATTTGTTGGATTAGCACTCAGTTGCAGAAACGCTCATTAGAGTAAATCCTTCATTAAATCTCTTGCTAGCTTTTACAACGTCAACAGGACTAAAAGTGACAGCAAGAGATTTAATGGAGGATTAACATAAATGAGGGTTTCTGCAAATGAGTGTAAGATAAGTAAATTTTTGTAAGAGCCACGTTATAAAAGGAAGCAATTTATGTTGTATGGTAAAGCTATTTGATTCCATCAATACATTTAGATTGTTCTATTTAGCAATCAACATAAAATGTAATTTAGGTTTTCATAAAAATGGAAATGTGTTTTTCCTGTAGGTGTAGACGATGTCGAAAGACACTACCCATATTTATAGGTACTTACTAGATTATAATTATGATGTAGGATGTTAGTACTAAAGCCTCATCTGTCATCTGTAAATAGGTAAAGCTCAAGTATTTTCTAAAATAAGTAAATAAATTATCTTGGACATTGTCATACTATATTTATCCTCATCGAAGTATCTAATAGACGATAGAAGCCGATGAAGGTGAAGAAGATTTGGGCAAGATTTTTCTAGGCAACTTGGCGGCGTTGAATTAACCCCTGCCCTGTGTAAACATTCTCTAGAATCACATTTCGTTCACCAAAGAAATAGGTGCATAATTTTGCGGTCGGATCTCGGACCATAAATAAAGTCTAAAACGAGAACTACATTATAGTATGAAGTCTTCATAAAGTAAATCAGTTAAACCAACATTCATAATAATCAGTTACTGGCAGATGACTAAAACGATACAAACTTTTAAACAACATAACACTCAGAACAAAGCAAGAATTCAGTGCAAAAGATAAAACAAAAACCATCGAGCCAGTTTCAGTTGCATTCACAAGACCTGCATGAAATTTAAAAGAATTTTATGTAGTGCCAACTAGCTCTGAGTATGAACTTAGGATGAGTCTTGTATCTCGGGGCCAGGGAATATTAAAATTCTTCCCGACGAGCGCTGTAGGTCCTAAGGCACAATGCGCATTGTCAACGCATATAAAGATATACTGTTGCTTTTATATTGCCATTGTGTTTCTGTTGCACCCATGCAGTTTCTTTACTGTTTTCACGGTGTATTCTAGCGTTTTATTATTCATGTAACAACTGCCTTATGGGCGCATCCTGTAATGTTAATAATTGAAGAGTTTTGTGACAGGGAACTGAGAAAGGTACGGGGTGATATGCTGTTTGTTTTTTATCATTTTTGAATTTTTTATAGGGGCTTTAAATTGTTTTCTTTGGCGGGATAAACAAAAAGGTAGGTAATCATCTTAAGAGTTTGTTTATCTTAAGAATCAATTATAGATGCATTATTACCTAACAGAAGAGCTGCAAGATCTTAGGAGACTTAGAAATGATTGTTTCCAAATTCTACTTTAACACTGTTGTTTTTACAAAAACTTTTTACAACAACCAAAATACATTTATTCTTAAATATAGTCCTACAAAACCATATAATATATGATATGGATTTGGAAAGAAAACTTTTCTAGCCTATTCGATCAAAGTATACAATAAAATACCATGAAGCAGTAAAGCATACATTTTCTTTAATCTCAATCGAAATAACTCAGGTAATTCTACACCAAATACATTATTATTGTTTGAAATGAAGGTTGGTATTATTTAAATAAAAGAAAGCCCCATTTCATCGCTCTGGGATTGCATTATGCGTTGATATGAAAGCTTGTTTATTGCTCATTGTTCTCAGTCTATATTATACTTAGCACTGCATTAAAATATTTCATTGAGTAACTCTTGCTTTGATAAAATCCAAGTTTAAAGGTCAAGTGTATTAATATATTTTTTAAAGTAGGCGAGGAAATTTATGTTGACACTTTTGAATATAGAAAATGATTTTAAAATACTGTTGGCAAAGCAAACTAGGTATAATATTGTCCATGTTTTACTTTTATTCCCATTAATTGACTTACAGCTTCTTTAAAGCACGTGATACCTTTCATTATTATTAGTAAAAGTCCTTTAATAATATATATGTAATTTGCTCTTGCCTACCACTTTTTACGTGGATATTTGAATCAAAATCTAAAAATGAACAAGGTCATATTTAGATTTCGATAGTGTAATCTGACTGTATTGCATAATGGTAAGTACACACGGCGACACATCAAGCTATACAAAACCAACATAAGTTGGCCGCGCGTAACGTAACGTATAACGTCGCGCGGCCAGCTTATGTTGGTTTTGTATAGCTTGATGTGTCGCCGTGCGTACGTAGGTAGGTACATACATATTTTCTATTCTTATTGTTCTTTTATTTTGCAAAATCATAAAATTATTACTAGAAAAATATTTATAAAAAAATAAAAACATTTAAAAACAGAATTATCGAAACTTGTTATGTGTTACGGTATTATGTAAGAACTGCAGGTGTCATTGAGTATTTTGTACACAGAGGATTTACTTCATTGATTACTTCTTTGTTTATTGTTATTTTGTCTATGTAACTTGGTGTGGGCAATAAAGTAAAATATGTCATTTTAATATTTTTCATCAAACAAACGAATTTAGCGCGATTGAGAGAAATTCATCACCACAAACACAAACTTTGATGTAAGTTATATAACAATGTACAAAAACAATTTTTATCCAAAACGACACAAATAAATGTGTGACGATATTGACTCCAGAGAATATGTTTTTTAAACTTGTAAAATTTGCTTGACTGAATGGATAAATTTCCATAGTGTCGCATTTATATTATGATTAAGTAAATAAATATAGGTACAAAAATAGGATATAGAAAACAAAACAATTAGTAAAGATTTATAACCACTTTATCAATGACTACATACAGTAGGTGAACAGTATATTTTTCAAATAAATATAAAATATTCGACTATGATTTAGTATAAAATTCTAGTACTTATCGAGTCATTCACATTGTATTTGAATAACAAATCCATCTCTAATTGGGTGTTATGTGGTTGATAATATGCTTATCTATCGCATTTATCTTTATGAGATTTTAGAAACAACTGGTTTTCTATTGCAAAAAGATAAATTTAAATGAAGTTTGCATTGACACATTTTAAATTCATCTTTCAACATATAAACGTAGATTAGATAAATTTTATTTTTTATATAAATTTTAGTAGAGTGCTAATGTTTTTTCATTGTTTTAAGTTCAATAGGAGCTTAGGATATAAGATGTTTTACCACAGACTATATAATAGTTACTACTGTGTTTTACGCTGCTTTCTAAAAAAAATTGTTTTATGAGTAGAGCAGTTATATGTTTTAGAACTTAAAAATGTAGACCTTTAGCCTTAGACTGGGTTAAAAGAGTAATACATACGTAAACTCACGGTAATTTCTTTCAGGGAGTCAGAAACATAGCTACAACTGTATTGCAGGCAGTTATAGCGAACTGCCTCCGTGGTCTAATGGTTAAGAGCATTGGCTCTCGATACGGAGGTCGTTGGTTCGATTTCCACCGGGGACACCTAGTGATATTTCACTTTGTGCGTTTTTCCCCAGTTGTTTAGGACATTGCAGGCTGAATCACCTGATTGTCTGAAAAGAGAGATGATTCCGTGCTTCGGATGGCACGTTAGGCCGTTCGTCCGGGCTACTATTTCCGGTGGTAGTAGTCGTTAAATAAAAACCAGGTCAGAGGCCGTAAGGCGGTCTGAAAAAACTCTTGACACCATTGCTCTGCCCACACGATAAGAAGAAGTTGTAGCAAGGCTCACGTAAACGTGAGCAGCAAAAAAAAACATTTATTGATCGTTTTAAGATGCAATGTAGGAGTAAAGTGTAGATATAGCGTTTCGCCCATAAAGACACTATCTTTTAGTCGCGTTGTACGACACCCACGGGAAGAAATGCGGTGGTCCATTCTAAGCCGGAACCACACGAAGACTTGATTTTTGTTTTGTGACTATAATGATATTGGTCAACTGTAATCAAGCCGAGAAAATGACAATCATAATCTAGGTAAGTATGACACTTTCAAAATACATAATCAACCACAAACCAAGTTGTGACTTGTCTAATAAGCAAGTTTAAAAAAGACTTCATTAAAGTAGAAACAGTTGAAGTAAAGAAAAAGTTGCTAACTATGAACATGCCATAAAATACAAAGGAAGCAGAACTAGGGTATCGCCACATAACAGGTCCACAGCTTTCCCCTTATCCATTACACTTATATTCCATTTTCCATTTTCACAGGAAAAACGCAAACAATTTTTTTTTAATTTAACAAAAAAACTTAATGGTATTGTGCCGTATTCATAATTAGACCACACGCGATTGTGTAAGTAGGGAAAAGAATTTAAATTCCGTTCGAGGAAAAAATTCTCAGTGCAATACTTTCTACGTTTCGTTTTGCTAAAAAATGTCTTTGAACGGCATGCACGGTGTTCCACGAAGAGTTTAACTTTGAACAAACTGTAGAATTTTACGATGTGTTACATCAACTTCACGTTCCTAAATTCAACTACTTGGGTGGCCCAGTTTGATAACCATTAGCTTTTTGTTAGGATTTAATGATTGCTCTTAAAAGTATTGAAGAACTTGTTTAGTTGTTTTATCGAGCCGAACGGCTTAAAGTAACGTTACTGGAAATAAAAGGTTTTTAAGAACTTGCTATAAATACGTTTTTGGGTACAGTTAGGTATAGGTAATTGCTGCCAAGAGAGTAAGTTTTTTTATTACACTCTATAAACTTTTGGGTTAAAAACTAAGATTAAATATCATTTCATTAAAATCTATTGCGATTGTTAAAATTCAATTAATTGAATACAAGTTGTGGAAGAGTAAGTATTTTTTTTACGTTTCGCGATTCACGTCCCAGAAAAAAAAGTAATTCTACAATGATACAATGTATACAGAGTTCAACAAAATTTGCTGACGGTTTTGTTCAGGATAACCAAACCATCAAACTGAACAACTTTCGGGTAGGTACAACAGAGAAATCGCGAAAAAAAATCAGCTGTCCCATACATTTGGGTCGAGTATGATTACAGTTTTTTTTATTTTATTTTTTTTTATTCATTTTAGGAAAACTTACGGACTAATTACAGGATAGTAGGGTATCAACATTTTTATAAAACAACATTGCCAACTAAAAGTTTCGACAGATAAATATCATTCGTTTTACACTCGTTTGTGTGTAAAAAAAAATACAAATTTGAATCAATAAAAGTAATAAAAAGTAACATTACAAAAAGTAGCGGGAAGCGACTGGATGAGGAAGGCCGAGGACAGAGTTTTGTGGCGCGCCTTGGGAGAGGCCTATCTTCAGCAGTGGACGATGATAGGCTGATGATGATGATGATGATAACAAAAAGCTCCAAGTTTGCTGGTACTTCAAACCATCCACAAAAGAAAAGGAATTATACGATGTGTTAATGAATTAACGCAAAACTAGAAAGCAGTTTGTTTAGGATCGAGAGCAGAATCGAATTATCATGGTTTCAACATAGGTAATTTTTCAAAATATTAAATATATTATGTGTAAAATTTCAAAATTTTAAGAACCCGATCTCAACCCACAACCCGGGCACACTTACCCTACTTCCTACCAAAACAAGATTCTTAAAATGTATCCAAAACCACGTTAGTGCTGAAAAGATAACAAATCATTTTTGCCTCAAAACTTAAAATGCGAATAGCTTAAAATTTTAAGAATCAAAATAATTAAATTATAGTTTCAATCTAAACTATTTTGTTATAAATCAGTTGGGGTGTATGAGGTTTTCCACTTATTCCCTAACTAGTATTAACTAAAAACTAAAAGTAAAGAGGTGCCGAGTGAGCCGCTAACTCATTAACCTAGGTAGGTATTTTTCAGTAAGCACTCGTTTAACTGAGGTCGTGCTTGTGCAAAACAAATCAATGTCAAGATCAACCGAGACACTATTAAAGCTATTAGCGCTGCGCAGTAAGAATGCATTTTGTCTATAGTTAGTTTTAGCAAGGTGAACGTGTAACAAGTGACGTTGCCTAAGGCCTAACTGATTGGAAATTTTTTATGGAAAAGCAGTTTTTTTGGTCGCGATTTCGTCCTTTGTACCATAGAAAAAATTGTTTAATTTGATGGTCTGATCATCTCCTTAAAACCGTCAGCATATTAAGAAGGATTATATATAGATGTTATACTACATTAACCTCGCCCGTTTAAGGTTCAATTTCCTCTAGCACCGTAACTACTGTATATTATAGTATCTTTCAGTAGCATCGGTATGGGTTAGTATACAATTTTCTTTTGTGGTATCAGTTTTAAAACAGCTCTCCGTGACAGATGTTACCGTCTGCCCAAAGATACGTGACTGTAATGTAAAACAACATCAGTTGTGAATAGGGGTAGAATTTAAAAATAGATCGAAGTGCTTTTGGTAAAATGGTATTTGGGATTTTTCTTTTTGTTTTGTTTAAAATGTTGGGTTGGAGAGGCGATTGGCAGTGACAGGTTAAGAGTAACCCAGCTTGTGTTACGGTGTACCGATTACCGACACAAGTTCGCCATAGAAAAGTCTAAGTGTTTAAGAGTCTTCTTTGGTATACAAACGAAGCTTTTTTTATTAACCAATTTACGTCAAAAGGCATCTTCAGATAAAAACAACAGCAAAACATAAAATTTTATATTTTTTACCAAAGACATTCTATGCAAAGAGGACTTCGCCTCAGTAATTTATTCAGCAGTTAATTATTGTACATTACTGTTTTGTGACCTTTGAAAGATTTGAAAAAACTGTCAGCGGCAATGTATGACAGCTAAGCATAACTGATGCATACAAAGGTGACATTAGAGACATGTGCAATTTTTTGGTTCTGTATGACGTGGTGAGTCCCATATAGAATGTCATTGTTTTTTACGGATAGAAGACATCATTTCAAGAAAAGAAATTCCCTTTTTGTCCCTTTCTAATCAAACGACGAAAATTCATAAAAGATTTTTTATTTAATTTTTGTTTTGACAGAAAGGGACAAACCTAAAGTTTGAAACATTGACGTACGAAAGAAGGTTGAACATTACCGACCGCCATGGCCAATTTTCAAGAAAAAAATTTCCCTTTTTGTCCATTTCTAATCCAACGACGAAAATTAATAAAAGAGTTTTTATTAATTTAATTTTTATTCTGACAGAAAGGGACAAACCTAAAGTTTGAAACATCGACGTACGAACGAAGGTTGAACATTACCGAACGCCATGGCCAATTTTCGTGTTTCCAATCATTGTAAATCCAATTTGCCAATTTAATAAACACGATCTAGAAACTAATATCTGTGTTTGTGGTTTGTAAAATTTTCTTTAAAATATTTAATAAGCTTGAAAGTTACAGTAGATAAAATATTTCCATACAAATCTTCAATTAATCCTAGCATTGTAACTATATATTTTGACGGAAATCAGACAAACCACAGACAAAGAGATTAGTATCTAGATCATGTTTAAAAAATGTCGTTGATTTTAATTGGTTAGAATTAAAAATAGGATCTAACTTCGTTTGTATACAGTACGTTCGCGCGCGCTGCAATGACTATTGGAGAAATGTACATCCCGATACATGGCTGAATTTAGTTAGAAATGCTTTACACTGACTTTTATCGTATAGTTACTACCAATATAATTAAAAGTTATGGCTACATTCGATTTACGGCGTTTCAACAGTATTGGTAACTAAATTATCCATTAGGTATATACTCGTAAGGTGAAATTGAATCCATTCGACCATAGCATTCTTATTTGCGCTTTGAAACCTTGCTTTCTGTCAAATTTCATGATTTTAGGTCAAAGGGAAGTACTTTTTCGGTTTTTTTTTATTTTCTTCCCGTTCCAAGACAACAAAAAACTGATATATCTATAAGGATTCCGTTTTTTTAAGGGAACCCTAAGACGTACCTAGAATGACCCCTAAAACTTTGGGGTCCCTTTTTAGGATCTTTTTTTTTTTCGCGTCTATCTCAGCAGTACTATACAAAACAAACAACAAATTAAATGGAAAACTATCACCGCTAAGTACCGCTAAGTAGCTTACGAGCAATAGTCGACTAACTTCTAAAATGTACTTTTTAGACTTTATTAGCCGTTAAACCGTAGTTTAAAACAAAAAGCCCCCCTATAAGTCCTTAATTATATTGTGACGGGCAACTTTGGAACCTTACCATGCGCGTGGCCCGAGACGCACTTGGCCGTTTATTTTTTGAAACTTTTTTCTACCTTCGAATGTTTTTAATTTCACTCTAGAGCTCTAGTCAAACACAATTTGTATCAAGATAAACCAACACAACAAGAACAAAATGTACACAATTAACAATTTTTAAAGCACCTTTTATTTACAGCCTTGTTAAAACAAAAACAGCAGTAAAATAGGTCTATTTGACAGCACTACACGCAACTTCACTTACCTGCGCAGGATTGCCGTGTCGAGGGACAGAACCATGCGAAGTATGCCGATCGGCCGAATATTTTGCTCAGATGGTATTTTATTGGCCTTTTGAGGTTAACTCCGCGGAATGAAGGGAGTTTACGCAAAAATCTTCAATGAATTTTAACTTTAGATTGGTACTCACGAGGTTTTTAATTAATACCTAAAACTAAGCTTTTAACAATTAACTATTAAATGCGTGAAAGTAAAAACATACAAATAATAATAGTACAATATTATTTATGTATAGATACAGCCCACTTATAGTTTAATTATACAGGGTGAAATTGATATCATTAGTATCCTTTTAAACTAAGAGTCTACCCATCGAACTGAACAACTTTAACTATGGCAGCAAACCGATCGAAGCAAAAAAAAATCAGCTGTTGCATGCATTTGAGTCGCGAACTCGCGCGTCGACATTGCAGTTTAGTATGGAAAAGCAGATTTTTTATTTGCTCCGATCGGTTTGCTTCCAAAAGTTGGCCAGTTTGATGGGTAGACTCTTAGTTTAAAAGGATGCTAATGATAATAATTTCACCCTGTAGAGGATGTAAAATTAAATGCGATACATTTTAAACAGGGCGCTATAAACCATCAAACTGAACAACCTTCACTATGGAGCCAAAATGGAAATCGCGAAAATCCAATATCAAACGTTTCATACAAAACTGCAATACCGACTCGAATAGCTGTTTTTCTTTTTTTCGTAATTCACATGATGTATTTGTAATTTTAAAACATTGGAGGTCGACGGTCAAACGGTAAAGATTGACGGTCAAAACGACCCTTTATAAATAAACACAATACATTTCTGTTACCTATAGAGTATAGGTACTATGTATTTTATCAAAAAATAATTATGTACAGAGACGGCCACGTCATATAGAGTTTTATTAAATGTAAAGACACCAGTCTGTTAATGATCACGAAATTTGCTATCCCAAACTGTTGTTCAGATAATAATTATCTCTTTGAAATTCCGCTCATTATGTACCGGTGCTCTAAATAAACGTGTCCAAAGAAAACTATTTAAAATTCTTACACAAACACAAATTTCACTAAAAATATTTAATTACGGACGAAATTCATCAGTGTCACGCTGAAATTAATTAAAACTGAAGCAAATTTGCACTTTAAAAGCTTTATCAATCACAAAGTGTGTTTTGCTGTCTGAAACTACACATACACAATTAGGTTTAAATTTTAAAATAGTTTTTGAGCTGGGTAAAACTACAAATATTTATGTTTTTATTTTTTCGTGTTGCACAAGTACCATTTCCACTTTGACATCAATATTTATCCACATTATAAACATTTTCACATATTCATTTTAAAAAACATTCGGTTCGGTACTCATCCATTGATGGTATTGGAAATGATCACCTAAGTCAAGCGACCCTGTTCGGTACACGCCTTTTTATGGTTAACCGTTTTAGTGGTATCTCATCTTAAGCTCCTTCGCCCTATGAAAGGCACGTCAAGCAGTTAATTCCCGATGGTGCCGTTAGACGGCGGTACATTTTTTTGAACCAAGGCAGATCCGGTTAATAGTCCATTTAGTACCGTCAGCATCAGAGAAACCTGACCCGTCTATCTTCATAAGGGCAAGGGGGTCAGATTTCTCGAATGCTGACCGTACCCCCAAAGACTTTCCCTAAGGGATACATCCCTTTATTTGATCATCATCTCCTAGCTACTCCTTACTAGTAGGTCCCGCTGGGTAGTAAGGTCTGCTTTCCTTGAGATTGGAGATCCATATACGATCTTTCATCAAGTCTACGGTAACTTACATCCATCAACCCGCACTGGGCCAGCGTGAGTTGGCCAATTGGACATAACACTGCATTATTTTTGCATGCTAGCTAAATAAATTACGCATCACATAAATGGGGTGGGTGTATAGTATATTCTTGCCTTCATCCGGACAATGTGAGCTAATCCGGATCCTAGAAGCATTTGGCAAAGTGCTGCGAGTCGAGACTCCAGACTCCCCGCCGTCGCGCCATTTTGCCCGTCTCAACACAATTTTGCACTCTTTTATCCGGCCTAGGTTTACTGGAAATCTTATTACAGCATTTTTGTAGGCTCTTTTCTTGGCCGTACTTATTCTGTTTGAACGATTATTGGAAAATTCTGAAGTATTTGGATATTTGTTTTCGTTTCGATTGATTTTTATCACCACTACTTATTTATAAGTATCGCTATTGATTCTAGAATAAGTTTTTGCTGAATTGTTGAGACACTATCATAAAATATTCTGTATGTAAGTTACAGAAATTGCATTATTGTCTTAAAAACAAAGCTATTTATGTTATTCATTTAGCTAAAGCTTAATTTTTTTGATCTCATGTCGAAGGAAATTTATCAAAATGAATGATGCTTTAGAGCAAAAGTACCTAATGACCTAATAGTTTTTAGATCGATCTAGATGGAATGGGGAGGAATCGTTTCAACGAATTGATATAAATCGCTTGGGCTCAATCCATCTTCTTTAAGTCCATCTATTGTACGTGGGTAATGGTCCAATGACATCCATCTCTATCCCGTTCGGAACAAGTAAATATTTAAATTTAATCAAGATTTCTCAGGGATTCTTCACGATTTACGACTATTTTCTAAGAGTAGATCGTTTTTTGTTCATGTTATAAAAATGCAAAAGATTTGTTATATAATAAGGTCCTTTTGATTCCGTCCGAGTCAAATCTGTTCCAGTTTCGGTGAGTCTCGTATGTGGGATTAGGTTTTTATTCAGTGTTTCTGTGGATGAAGGGCTAGCCACCTATCACCATTTGACATGACATTCTATCCAGAAACCTCCATGCTAAAAGTGAGCCTTGCTGCACCTACATGCTTCAAAAGATAAGTTAGTTGTTGTAGCGAAACATCTGACCACCCTAAGAGGGATTATGGTCGTGTGTTTATGTATGTATGTTGGTGTAGGTTCTTCTGAAATAGTGTGTAATGTTATAAGTCGATGTAGAGTGTAGACCATCAAAGTAAATAACTTTTTTCCCGATTTCGATGTTTAGTTTGATATGGTCTGCTATTTCAGAAGGACCACGTATACTAATAATAATTATGTTTATTAGTATACAGGGTCATTCATCATACATGAACGCAGGACAATAATCCCTTCGCGGTAATCACGAATATTGCAAGAGACAAAACAACATGCATACACATAAAGACAAAACTTATAAAAAATTCATGAACGTCGTCAAAATTTTGGTTTTATCATCTTGAACATCAATTACTTAATTAGTTGATCCGAAATGTTTTACTACTCTAAATATTTTCTTAATGTTTTTTTATTTAATTACCGATTTTATAGTTCGTTTTTATGACCGTACTTATCTACTTTGTTTATTTTAGATTTCCGTATATACGATGGCATTAATGCTTCTGTTCGAAAGTGTAGCAAACATTAGATTAGGTTAATAAAGCAGTCGTAAGTAAACAAGAGCTGTGATTTGTGACAATCCTACTATCTTTTAAGATTAACAATGTAAATATTTGTTCAGTACATGTGATGATTTAATAAGTTGATAATTTAGTATAAAATAGTTTAATAACACCCAGTACAGGATGTAACAAAACACCCTAGTAATATGAAAAGGGAGTGGTTTAATTTTTAGGGAACTCATTTCAGGTTAGTAATGAATGATAATAATTATGATGATCATACAAACAAAATGTTATTTTTTGTAGTAATCATCATATCCATCGTCTGTATTAACTAAATATTAAGAATTACCAACGAAACGAAATATCAACTGGATGCACTGGACTCAGTTGAGCGCCGAGCCAAGAGACTCATCGACGATGACGCACTCGTCGAAGCTAAGTTACATAGTCTGGAACACCGGCGATTGGTCGCTTGTCTGTCGGTGTTTTATCGGATACACTTCGGCGAGTGTGCCCAGGAGCTACATGACCTGATTCCACCATTCCCCTTCCACCAACGTACAACAAGACGTAGTGCGAGACTGCATCCATACGTAGTCGATATTCCAACAATCCGAACAAAAAGGTTCGCATCCTCTTTTATAATGAGAACCGGTAAGGTTTGGAACTCACTCCTCGTGTTTCCAAGCAAATACAATCAGGATATTAAGAAGAGTTAATAGGCTTTTTCTGGGTGAGCGCGCTACATCCTCGGCTTCATCTACACTTCCCATCAGGTGAGATGAAGCCAGGCGCAAAACCATTATGAATAAAAAAAAAAAATTTTTTAAATACAGTAACACAATAAGACACCAGATTTTTAATCGTCCAAAATATTTTCTATATTTATCTCAGTAATATACTTCATCTTCATCTTCTACTTTTGGCTACTATCTCTGGTGGGTAATAGTTACATAAAAAAAAAACAAGTCAGAGGCCGTAAGGTGGTCTGAAAAACTCTGACACCAGGGCTCTGCCCAAACGATAAGAAGAAGATCTACTACTTAGTAGTACTTAGATCAAAACTAGTTAACATTAAATAAAATAATATCTAGTTTTTAAGACATACATCATCATCAGCCTATAAATGTCCTACTGCAGGGCGCAGGCCTGCCCTCAGAGAGGGTGTATGGGCATTACTCCACCACGCGTGCCCAATATGGATTGGTAGACTTCACATACGCATAGAATCTCTTCTTCAGTGTATGCAGGTTTCCTCACGATGTTTTCCTTCACCGTTTGTGAGCAGTCGGTATTACGTGCATAAGTTAGAAAAATTCATTGGTACATGGCATGTTGTCCGTGCGGATTCGAACCCGGAGCCCCATAATTGGCTGTCCATACCTCTCCGCAACGCGCCACCGACGCTCTTTAAGACATACAATCTTTTTCAAAAGAAAAATTCACCAACAGTTTTTTAAAGGTTGTAAACCGAGCCAGTTTATCTGAAATCACAACAGCATCAGAATATTCGCAACGAAAAATCGATGCAAAAGAATTCCCTCCGAAGCGTTTATCGTACATTGTTCGCTTAAGCCTGGCAATCCAGAAAATTGTTAATCGTTAAGTAAATAAGTAATTTAACAAATCAGATTTTAAGTGGCATGGTTGAGCGAGGCGTAATCTTTACTCTGATCAAATTAACTTATGCGCTCACTCCCTAAGGTTTATTTGAGGATAATGAGCAGTAATAACTAACTAGTAGGAAACGTGCCTGTATAGTTAGCATATTAATAAAGGAAGATGATGTCGATAGGGTTTCCATTTAGGTTTTTTAATAAGTCAGGCTTATCTTGTTTACATTGAAGAAGAATCTTGCGCAAAAACGTTATTTGTTTTAAAGGTGCACTCAGATTTTGTTTTGTACCTACTCATAAAGTGGTTTCAAATTTCAAAAATATTGTGAGTAGGTAGCCTCAATAACAGGGTGTATAAAATGCGTTACGCACTTTATGCTTTAGGCCATCAAACTGATCAACTTTCACTACGGGACCAACATCGAAAACGCGAAAAAAATACATTTCTGTTTAATCACCAAAATGTCGTTTTCTATGGAAAAGCAGTTTCTTTCCGATTTCTGTGTTGGTCTAATAGTAAAAGTTGATCAGTTTGATGGTTTGTATGTAACGTTTTTTTTACACTAGTTTACATTCTGTATTATTTCTGTGCTCTGTTCGCTTGATTGTGTTCAATAGTACTTTAACCGCAAAAAATTAGTTCTCATAGTTAGTTAAAATTGTATTTGTATGTTCTTGGTGTGCAAATAAAGAATATTTATCTTATCTTATCTTATCTTCTCGTCATTATGATTGTGACCTAGACCTTGTGTGTAAGAGTTTACTAATGTCATTGCCTAGAAGGTACCAACTCTTAATACCACTAAACAGAACAGATACCTAGTGTCAATTCTATTATACTCATAATTGATAACAGATAACTTTTATTTTGATCTAAACCTCAATTAGAAATCTTTCTCTACCAACCGTACGTAACGTGTGATTAAATTTTAAATTGCTCAGCCCACACAAGCCGCTCTCAATCGCCTATCGCGTCGTGACGCGGTTCAGGCAAGCCTCCCCTTGAATAAACCACTATCGGGCTTTAAAAATATTCGCGTCTGCCCCGTCACGCCGTACGGGCAAATGTGGAAAGATTAACATGGCTGTGAACATCTGATTGCGACTTTATTTTTGGGGTTCACGGTCTATATTTGAATTTGGGTTTTGATCAGTATTTGCATCAGTATATTTTAGACGATGTCTCCTATGAAAGAAGATTTAATATAAAGCAATGGACATTGTCTGTCTTACTGGCTGGCACTGGCTTCGCGATTAAGAATGACAAGGAGCGAGCCATGCTTCAAACCACGCGGGATGGTGGAGGCAAGTTATTAGTCCTCATGATGTAAGAGTATTTTTAATATTCAATAGACCTCTGACTTGGATAAAAGAACAATATTACCTAATGCTGCATCCAGCATAAACCAACATTACCAAACAATATCTGTTAAAAATAAATTGCGCGATGCAGCTTGAATGACGAAAGAAATAATTAATGTAAAATTATGTAAGCAGAATACCACAAAATGGCAATCAATCAATCAATCAATTATGCTTTATTTGACACCAAAAAAACAGAGTATACAGAGAGTAATCAATCAGGAAATACAAAAGGCGCAAAAACAGGCGGTCTTATCGCTAAAAAGCGATTTCATCGCGAATCAAGGTGGTGACGAATAAACGCAATACAAAAACCGCTTACAGAATTTATTTTTTGATAGTAGGAAAAATAACCTACATGTTGTACAAAATGCAGCTGACCAATAAATAATAGGTTTTCAGACTTAGCTTAAATTTTACGTACATATCGTACAGGAAGCAAAAATAACAGTAAATATCGGTAAAGCATAAAACGGTACATTATTGGAGATACCAAATACATTAGTTGTCTCCCCACAGCTAAATTATGTTTAGTAATTGGTGACTCCTATATACCGCAATAACCGTGGTCATTGCATAATCAATGAATAGAGATAATAAATTGACATCAATTAGAATCCAATCGTATAGTGGTAACTCTGTAATTATGTATATTAACAGTTTGATTGCATGCGAAACTAATTTAACATGAATCGAATAATTTATTTGTATCAAATATACTTAATTATTGCGCTGTTAATTTACTTTATTTCCTGGTGCAATTTATTTTCATAGTACTAAATAATTAAATACATTACCGTCATCAAGAACAAATTACGAACAATGATGAACACATTTTGGTTCGCGTTACAACTCATGATCATCATCATCATCATGCTAGCTGATAACAAACGGTTCACTGCAGCGTGATGATTGAGGGGTGAATTTCGAAAAAAAAAGATTTCCTTAGGAAACACGTAGAAGCCATAAGAAGAATCGATGTGTAAAATTGCATGTTTCTTCATAATTATTTCAGCCGTTAAAAGACAACGACCGGTCCTGCGCTGTCGTCATCCACCATCCGCCCGCTATCTTCACCAGGTCGTTGGTCTCCTTGTGCCTAATTCTTATGGGACCTACCCTCGCTGCGTTTCCCGATACGCGGTCGCACATCGAGAATTCTTCGACCCCATTGGCCATCTGTTCTGTGAGAAATTTCAAGTTTCTAAGCACCAACCAAGCCGGGTGTCGCAAAAGGAGATTAATCTCATTATTATAGGCATTGTTAACATCTTTGATACCCGCATCATAGTGGCTACCGTTTAGTATTACTGCCATCCGACTCCAGCCTTACTTCTGAAGTAATATTATTGAATTTCACTCTTCCAAATTCATGATTGAATAATACATGAACTCCATACTGTTCATGTCACTTTCGAATATTATTTAGGACATGTGTGTGATTGTTGCGATTTTCCGATTCATCCGTCCCGAGGCAACAGCAAAAGAGTCCATCTGCACAAATATCTTTGCATTTAGAAATAACCTGTGTACCTTAATACTTATAATAAACTAACAAGCAGTTGAGATCGGCTATGCAAAATAGTGAACTCATCAAAACTGGAGATTTCATGAATCAACCAATGAGTGTAGGTTTAGGACGAGCGAGAGAGTGTATCTGAGTTTAGCACAAATACCTTTGCATTCGGAAATATCCTGAACCTGACCGCTTATACATATCTATTTTTTATTTTATTTTAACACTTTATTGTACACACGGAAATATAAATGAAAACAGCATAATAGACAATTACAAAGGGCGAGCTTATCTCTAAAGAGATTTCTTCCAGCAAACCCATATCATATAGCAAGCAGTCACAGTTTCAGACCGCCTTACGCCGCCAGGGCTGTGCCCACACGATAAGAAGAAGAAGCAAGCACTCAACATCGGTCATGCGAAATTGTCACCATCACGAGTCCTGGAGGTTTCGTTAGCCAATCAATGATTTAGTCATATCAGCTGACAGACGCCCACTGCTGGACATAGGCCTCTCCCAAAATGGGGGGATTTTGCGTAATCGCCACGCTTGGCAGGCGGGCTGGCGATCGCAGTTGGATTGAATGTGTACTCAGATGATGCTGCTGCCCATCCTCTGGTAGATCCCTTAGTCGCCTTTTATGACACCAACGGAAGGAAAGTGGATGGTGCTATTCTTAGCTGATACCACACGGAATGAACAAGTATTTGGTTTTTATAATTGTATATTGCGGAAGGCGACTCCCGAACGACCTGTAAAGAAAACAAAAAGGGTTATTAACAGTTATATCGGCGCCATAGAAGTGCAACACCACCCACGTGCACTAGGCAGTCGGCACTCGGCAGTCACAGGCGATTTGTCAGTTGTCGTCGTCGGCGCACGCGTTCCGACTAATTGATGTTATAAATCGACACGCGCTCAAAATGTAATGAACGGAACGCTCCAAGTGTTGGCATTTAGGCGGATGGTGCTATCGAAAAGATGAAGCAGATTACTGTCGTGTTGCCAGCGTATTAAATGCGACAATTTATAGAATTTTCTTGAATTATACTGAAAAGTCGTTTATTTAGATATACGTTTCATTCGTTATTGGCTTGATATTTGTCTGACTAATTCATCTAGACGCCATTTATTTTTGCTATTTGACTGAATAGATCTTCTCATTCACCAAAAATCACTTAACGCAATAACATGCCTTCATCATCATCATCATCTCAGCCGATGGTTCCCGCCGCCTTCGCCAGGTCGTCGGTCAACCGTATGGGGGCCTACCCACGCTTCGCTGTCCGGTACGCGGTCCCCACTCGAGAACTTTTCTGCCCCATCGGCCATCGGTCCTGCGAGCGGCCGCTGCGAGTGGCCACTGCCACTTCACTTTGGTAATTCTTTGGGCTATGTCAGTTACTCTAGGATCTCTTAATTTCTGATTCGATCTCAAATAACATGCCTAAATAAGTTGTAAAAAAAACCACGTCCAGATAAATTAGTCAGATAAATAACCACCTTGTTACTCAAGTGACCATCCGCGCTTGTTTCTTTGCCTTTAGCAAGTATTTTGACTGACCAGTCCGAATTAGAAAGGCATCCTTTTATCTTGCTATAAAGATAATCTTTTCGTTTAATCGGTCTCAAATTTTTGCAGTCGTTAGTTTGTTTAAACTTAGTGCTACACAATGAGCTCCATTTACTTTTCCATACGTACTTGTTTAGGGCAAGCTCTGACCAGTGGCAACCTGTCATCAAAATCAGCCAAGTCGTCCAGCCACCTCTTCCTTGGTCGACAGTGGCGTCTATGACCTTCTTGTCGGATTTAAGGCGTTCAAATTTTTTCTCATGAAGTTTTATGGGAATTTGGAAAACCTATTCGCTTGTCGTTTAGACACATTAATACCGGCTAAAATACTACTATCGATTTATAAGTATACGTATGTGTGGTGCAATTGCAAAAATGGGAATCGCTTTACTAATTATAGCACGTTATTAAACGCATATGGTGTTAATTCATTGGCAACTTTAACAAATGAGTTCTGATTGGATTCTACTAGTTATTTTAATGGTTCATGACGTTGTACACTTCATTCTTTGGTTTTTGAAAATGTTTCTCATTCAGATTCATGCTCATACTATTTCTATCTATTATCATTATACCTATGCATAAAATCCTATTACACAGTTTGTCATAAACATGCAAATTGTTGAATACCAAATAGGTACATGTACATACATACATAGGTATATGGAAATAGATAAGTATACAGCATTGGGAAATAGGTAAACATTTTGTCATAGGATAATAAAAATTAGTTTCGAACTTTGTATGGGAAGTATACAAATAAAACCACCAACCAACTAACCACCCCTAAATATTCGTCGATTGTTATCAATTGCACCCTTCTTCTTCCCTTCGAGTCAGCATGACTGAATGTCATGAGATATAATCACAATATGCATTTCACCCTGTATGCATATTATTTCAAATTTTCTGGTAAACCCCGTTAAATATACTGTTTTCCTAGTAACATCCAAAACGTCTCATTAGAAAGACCAATGCGCTATCAATTTGATATGCATCAAAGTCAAAGACTTCAGCCACAAAGGATATCACTGTACATACAAGGCTCCGTCCCGTAGTTTGCTTGTAAATGTCAGTCAGAAATGGATTATTGCGGTCATTCAACCGTGTTTGCAGCGAGTGATGATCCCGACACAAAGGCATGTGAAATTAGTATTTGTCGTTCATTAATAAGGTTATGTTCCAGCAATATGCCCAGCAAAGAATAACTTTTGTGAGTCGCAGAGCAGATTATTCTTTGACGATCTCATAAAATGAGAGAACTGAAGGGATTAGTCTTTTCTTTAAAATTTCGAGAATCGTCAACATCTCTTATGTCCACGCCGTGTGCTTCCGGAGTCTCTGCATCTGATGCCTTCCTTGATCTTAGTAGTTTCCCTCTCCATCAGAAGTTCGTGATGCTCTCCAAATTTCCCGTCTATGGTCTGTATCATTAGACGACTAACTTTGGCAGGTGGAATCGTACAAACTAATTTAAATCTAGTCTAGAGTCACTATTAACGTCAAAATTGGTCGTCTAATTATGATTTTCAGTATAATAATAATGCATGTGTATCCTTACACGCATTGTCTTTAAACTTTAAACTTCAGCACCATTATTGTTTTAAATTTAACTTAGTATAAGTAGCAGTCCAGCAGTAGATGTCTATGATGATGATAATCAGTACCTATAATATTATTGAATCATCTTTTTTAGTGTAACTTATGCAAACAATTTTAACTTAACCGGATCAAAAATTTCCATAATATAAACAAGAATGACAGTAAACTCACTACCGAAGCCAGATAAGTGCTTATCATCGGTAAAAATATTGATAATATAAAACATCTGATTTTACTCTTTGACATCATATACCTCGGATAATCCAATTAAGCAGTGATTTCCTAATACATCGCTGTGGAGCCGCACCTCACCTGTCTGAAACTGGTATTAGGGATGATATTGGAAATTTGACGTCATATTATAAGTTTGCATGTTGATGAGTTTGGGGAACATTATAATTATGCAACTTAATAAACCTTTGTCGTTGTCTTTGTAGCATTAATCTTATCATAAACATCACTGTACGATCTGCCTTAAAAGGTAAGTGATATAATGCTAATAGAGATATGGTTAAATGTAGAAAACATGTAAAAAAGACGATCCGGGGATTGGGTGACAGCTTCATTTTCCTGCCCTTCGCCGTGGAGGCCCTAGGTTGCTGCGGTCCTGAGGGGAAAATGTTCTTCAAATGCTTCTTAAAGCGCCTATTCGAGGCGACAGGAGGACTGGCTGCTATTTTGCGCAAAGGATCAGCCTTGTGATCCAAAGAGGCAACGCTGCCAGCCTCCTACGCACTCTGCCCCGAGTAGGGGCTTTTGAGGACATTCTTTACCTTTAAGTAGCCTAGGTGTTTTTTTTTTCTGTTTTTTTTTTTTGGTTTTTCTATCCGTCGTTCTATTACCTATATTGTATTCTATATGGAATAAATATTATTATTAGGAAGTGTACAAAAAAAAAGACGATGAAATATGTCTTGTTTTGAAATCTACAAATAACATTAACATACATACATAAACGCTTAGATGAAAGTAAAATATACGCACCAAAATGAGTTCTAGTCACATATTTTATGTACAATTTGTAATAGGTACACTGGCGTTTCAGTGAAGGAAAACCTTTAAACACCTAGAGAGATGTAAAGCAGGATTTGTGGCATAAAACCTTGAGTTTTCTTCAAAGCCTAAAGAATTCTATTGAGATACAAAGAGGGTTATGAAGTCTATTTACATTGCGGCGCGGAAAGTTGCATAAATTTGGCGACAAGCAAAGTGGGTTCGCGTGTACGTGGCACGTGACTCTATTCCTTGAAAGCCTGCGTGCAAGTTAACTTTGGATGCTCAGAAAATGTGCAGTTAAACAGACTTAGTTCTTACATTCCTCCGCAGGGCTGCTATCAGCTTTTATTTTGTGAAATTATGGTCGTTGGTATCAAAATTATCTTGCTTGATATCGTGCTAAGTAGGTACTTATTTAATCGTTTGTTTTTACAAAAATTTAAGGTAAATACTAGTTCTAATAAATAACGTATTTCTATAATTACATACCTAAGCTAAATACAGGATGTAAACTTAAATGCGTGTAACATACTTATGGGGGGGAGGGGGTCCTTCAGACCATCAACTTGGTCAATTTTAATTATGGGACCAACTTGGAAATAGCTAATAATAATCTGCATGGGTAGCATGCCACCGTGATACAGCGCTATCACACCGTCTCTCTTTTTCTATTTGCGCGCGAACGAACGAGATAAAAGACGTGATACAGCCGTATCACATGTAGCATGCTGCAGCTTCTGGTGTTCTATAGAAAATAAGAATTAGCTACTCGACCAAAATGTGAAACAGCTGATTAGTTAAATTTGTTCTAGCAATTACTGAAACGGTGAACTCAGACCATCAAACAGAACAACTTTCACTATGGAGCCTACCACAGGAAACTCGAAAAAAACAGCTGAATCCCCAAAAGCTGTCCCATACAAAACTGCTGGAGTGCAATTTACTAAGCGTCACATCGCTGTCAGAAACATCGACGAGCACGCATTCTTCAGATCTTCGGAGGTTTTATATGAGAAGAAAACATACATATTTACAAAAGAAGTCGTCCCAAAATTTGGCTTCGTTCACTACAAAAAGATATTCCAAACTGAGTATAATTTCTTTTTTAAATAGTAAATATTCGTGTTGTTAAAGCTGATGAATCTACCTCGTTAACGGTCTTCGTAAATTCCTCATTGACGCTTTATTTTAACCACATTATCAAGCAGGCATCAGTATTCTCCATTCATCTATTGTTAAAATAAATGGACAATTTAATGTGTTAAATAAAATTGCACTTTAACATGTAAACGTCGATACAGCTGACGGTTTTCCGAAAGCATTAACTTATGTAATACACCATCGATTCTTGATTACAAGCCACCGGTTCCCGAGACGTTTGCAAATTGCTACAAAGTCATAGCTCAAGGGGTTATTTTGTCATTCGTTCGATTAGCGCTTTTGAAGAGCAACGAGTAAAAGTGGGAATAAGAGATGTCGTTTAATATAGGAAAGTAACTGCAGCGCTAAACTATACCTAAGTTTGAGCTGTTCTTTGGATAGATCTACTATTATTATCATATTAAATAGGGCAAAACAATTAACTGATGTAACACTTGCAGGTTTATGTACTTCTTCTTCTTTTCATGTCAATTGTTCTACAATGGGGTTTCTGTATTTTAATGGACAGATATTCGGCTAGCCTGAAAGCGAGCGGCTACCTGCGCTACACTGAAAAAAAATGTTTTGTTAAATATAACCGAACTTTAGTGACTTCCAAACTGTTTTGTAACACATAAACAAAAGTTTGGTTATAAATAGCATAACTTTTTGCTATTTATATACCAACGTTTGGTTAAGTGCTACAAAACAGTATATTCTAAATTTTGTCATAAATTAATTGAGAGTTTAGCAGACCTGTGTAGTTATGAAATAATTAGTACTTCTATTACCTACTTATAAAAAATGACAATGTTGAGAATAATCTCAAAAATAAGATTCAAAACGCTTGTAGAAAAATGTCATCTGATAAACAACAATATTTTTTTTTGTTTCAATCAACTCACGCATTTTGACCATATCGTTATCCAATTATTAATATACATAGCTCCAATAACGAAAAGTATTAAAAAAGAATCCATTACAGTATGTTGTTTCATAAAAATGTCATCTAAAAATATACCGGAAATAAATGTTTCATTTCTATCGCAACATAAATTTTGACGATATCTTGACTCCACGATCAATATTACTCCCCAATATCGAGTAGTATGAAATAGTACCCCAGTTTAACATCACTATACTTCTTGTAGCACTCGGGATACTTTCACAGTTGGATTCTATAGCGTCCGTCACCAACAGTAATTGCTTAGTTGAAAGCCTTCAATAATAATGTTTCACGACTTAAGTGTTTCTCTTCGAGATGAAGACATTTTACATTATTTATTGACTATGTGATATTTTGCTTTGTATGAAATAAAGGGTTATCGTGACATTCCTGTTTTAATGCATTTTAGAGACGAGAATTGAATTGTTGAGCAAACAAATTGGCATCCATGTATATAATATGCACAACATGTAACATATTAGTCTTTTGTATAAAACACGGAGTTCATACGAATTCACAAAATAGCCCAGTCATTTTACGGTTTGAGCCGGGACTAATTATTAATTAATATTTTTTTCGGTATAATATTGAAGAGCCAATTTGTGTATAGAAATGTACCAAAATAAAAAAAAAATTAGTCTGCAACAGTACCAATTTCAAAATTTTGCTATTATCTCGGTCTAAAAACCTGCTGGTAATTTTTTTTTGCACATCTTTAAGGCTTTATCATTATACATACTTCAAACATGGTGTAAATATTTTTGTCTACTTAGAAGGTTTTGAAAAATACATTCGTATTTTCTAATAAATACCTCATTTTTTATATTTCAATGCCTATTTAATTGCTAAAAAATAATTTATGTTGTTAAATCTAAGTCAAATGAGTGCATTGGTATTAATATTATTAATTTAAACGCCTTCTGGGACACACAATTTTGATTTCAATGTTGCATGGCGAATTTTTATTAATGTTTTAAAATAGTCTTTTTGTCACTAAATTGTGCCGGTTCAAGTTTAAAAATCCAATTAATAATTACTCTCTGCCCCGCCTAACAAAACTCCGTAAAATGACTGGGCTACAATAGTTCTTACAGAAGGAGACGTTAATTTTCATAAAAACTACATCAAATAAATAGAGCCTGAAATAATGCCTGCCAGGACTAATATTTTATGTAAAGTCGTAGTGAAACAATCGAAAAAATTGATGCAAAGCTCTACGTACTAAACCATAGTAAAATATCATACCGAGAGATGTCGATTTCTTTTCATTCAAGCGAGTTTAGACTTAACTTCATACCACTGCTCAGGCAATACATTAGTACGTAGAACTTTGCATAGATTTTTTCTATTGTTTTACTACGAGTTCACATAAAATATTAGTATACTTATTAGTGTTAGTAGTAGTATTAGTAATGGTCTTGTTATTAAATATGTATAACGAACAATAGATATCAGAACAGAAAATCTCAACATTAAATATAGTCGGGAAAATCTACGGATTTTTGTATGGAGTAGATTGCATTAATTGCACTTTAGGTGATAGTTTGAAATATTAGTAGATAAATACCTGAAAAACATAAATTCTCAATAATCCCCGATTTTTTATTGTGTATTATGGAATAATTAAGACATTTACAAAACATTAAATTTAGGTATGAACAAAAAATGGAAAACTGGTGAGTTTGTACAGGACGACTTCGTTCAATACGCTTTACTTATAACAACAATAATCCCCGGTTAATATCGTAAATTTGAGTAGATATTTAATATTTTGTAACTATTCAAAAATTATAACCTCAAAACTTAATTATTTACTGTTTGTTTGTACACAATCAATTTGTATGGGGTTAATTAACTGTCTCTTTTGCTAGTGTGCTGGAAGAAATATCTTTAGAAATAAGTTTGCCCTTTGTACAGTTATATCGATTTTAAGGTATTTCTCAGGGTCCTCAGCCTATATAACCACCAAATCTGGACAAAAGTGTTATAAACTAACAGTAATTTAGTTCAAACACAATTTACTAAAGTGTGTTTAATGCAATCTCAAACCGTATTTTTCCTAGACTAATAAGACTGCAGGTATGTAAAAGTAGGTTATTATGTAGATCGTAGAAGCGAAATGTTCCCGCTCGAAAATTCGTAGGTGAGAAAAAAGCAGAATCAAAGCCACGTTACGTAAAAAGAAAATTCGGTAAACTTTTGTTATTTGTATGCTGAAACATTTTAGTCATTCATGAACAAGCTCGAAATCATGAACCTATTGCGCATTGTAAAGAACACAGAACATTATAAGAGGGGTTAGAAGTGCAAAGTAGGCGTGGAACGTGTCGCAACAGGTTATGCAATGATTTGCATAACATCATAAGACGAGCGGCGTGGTGCGAGCGAGAGGGCATTAGTAATTGGAAAGCCTGACCAGAAAAATAAAAAACCTCGCCATGTTGCGGAAAATCAGTGGAACTAACTTTTGTTCTTGGAACACTGACATTAAAGGTCTTAGTCGATTGCAGCGCCCCCAAACCAGGTTTTTTATTTTTCTGGTCAGGCTTTAGCAGCGTGAACGGGAAGACAAGTGGCGAAAGCCGTCTCCGAAGCAAAAGCGCTACTTTTCATTTCTAATCCCTTTTATAATTTTCTTTGGTAAAGAACCTTACAGCACTATTAGGTAATAGGTAGTTTCTGGTTTCAAATATTTTCGAATATGAGTTCAAATATTTTTAAAAGTGTTTTTGTCTTTAGAAAACAGTGAAGCAGTAAAAAACGCATTAACAAGACACAACTTTACAGCAATAAACACGGAATTAACCGTAATCTGCTGCCACGGTGACTGACATTTATATTCTCTCAAATAGTCCATATTTTAATAAGCCTTAATGTAGTATCATTTAATTAGGGTTAATCTCCTACTTTATCTTTCGGAACGTCTTCTATGACGCTCGTAATTTCATGTTTGGTAAATATTTTCCTTGGCGAGCGGCCCCGTACAAAGATAAGACCGAATTAACATTGTAGGCGTGAGAGTAGAGACACGTCAGACACGTTGACACAGAAAAGAGATATACAGTACAGCAACTTCATGCAAGCGCTCGAATCGACGCACGCACACAGACGAACGTCCTCAAGCTACGTAAAACTAAAATAAGCTGGCCGCGCATAGGTAGAGTAATGTATAACAACGCGTGCCCAGCCAGCTTATGTTATTTTTGCGTAACTTGATGTGTCGCCGTGTGTACACAGTTAGTACCCGGTTTATAAGTCTTACCGACGATCTACCTGCACAGTTGAAACATTTTAATAGCGTGCAAAATTACCTTCAATCTAGCTATTGGCTAATTGTTTTCCCGCCGGGAAAGTCGTCAAAGGGTGTCAACCCTTTGATTACTAAACGACTTCGGGTTTTGACGGAGACTCGGGTCTGCTCTGCACAAATGAATATTGACGAGCGGAATTATTTTCCTGGACCCTATTTAATAAACGTGACAATTGACAATGACAATTCAGAGTACATTGCTGGTTACTAATGCCGCTAAACTTGCAGTGCTTCATATGTCCTAGCATTCTCAGCAATGTGCTCTTAATTGTCATCGTCAATTGTCGCGAATATTAAACAGGTCCCAATAGTGTGACATCACACGATCAAATCGGCAGTAGAAAGATGCATAATCTCCATAGAAATTTTGACATTTTCTACTGCTGATTCCAACGTGGGATGTTCAAAAATCGCACTCTTGGTCATAGGTACTGTACCTTAGCAGGCCGTGTGCGTGCGTGTGTCGATGCGAGCGCTTGCATGAAGTTGCTCTACTGTATATATCTTTTCTGTGGTCGAGACTTGCCACTGTCAGGTATGAAGGGATTAGCTTATCAACTGCTTTAAAAAATCTCTGATTTAGTGAACAAATCGCCAGTAATTTAAATTCTATTTGAAAATACGCTTTGAATAATAATTATATTTTGAGTCGGATCGCACAGGGATTATTCATTAAATGTTTAATTAACGTTAAAGAGAAAATGTCTACCTTCCACATTACTTATCTTCATTGAAGGTGGTTAAATCTATTATTACTGTTAAAAAATGTAAATGCTTATAACTAAGTGCATAATGAAATAGTAGTCAGGTAAAATTACTTTAAATTTAGATATAATTATGCAGACCACTTATTATTTATACATAAAATAGGTATACTTCGCGAAAAAGTTCAACGAGATAAAGAGTAAAATAAAATTATAGTCCAGTTGCCGGCACACTGTATACAAATGAAGTTCTATGAAGTATATGTCTTATTTTTCTATAAAATACATATTATGAAACCTGTGTTCAAAGGAAAGCCTAAATATTTGAAAAAGTCTGCATTATGTATGTGCATCTACTTTATAAGTTGAAGTCAATTTTACTTGCGACACACACCATTGTTTAGACAATATTAAGATCAAAAATTGCTATGAAGTAAATTTTATTAAGACCAATATTTGATAAGTAAATTAGATAATTTTAAAATTCTTGGATTAGAAGGCACCACAGTAACATAATGAAGGACAAGCCAGTCAAAAACAGGTATAACTACTAAAATGATGTAGATTAGTAGAGGTGAGGCGGCTCTGAAAGGGTCAAGGTCGTTCGTTCGGGGATACTTCAAGTGATCTTACCTGAAATCAAATTACAATACAACTCTCAGTATACAAATGTGAAATGAACTCACGTACCGGCAACTCTTTTAAACAAAGCGAAACAATTCCCAGGAACAAACTAACGAAGCCAGTTAGCATAACAATATTCGTGTCTCGCTCGTGTCGCTGGCACACGAATGTGGATAGGACTAGAGAATTGCCTGGATTCGCTTGACTAGTTTTAGTTTGCAGTCTAAACGTATGAGATGATTATTCTGGCTGCATCTTCTTTACAACGGAACCCCTTCCGACGCGGGGTTAGAGTCAAAAAATGACGTCCGAAAGTTATCCGTGTTATATAATTATTATTTTGAATAAAACATTTTGATTTCATTTGATTTGACTACGAGCTTTTTGGATCCAAAAGTTTACGAGGGTTTCGAACCAAACGCATTTTTTAACCTTGAGAAATTGCTGTTAATTATTATGAACATTAAATTGGTCTCATACGTAACGTATTTTATCTTACATATGTTACATTGTGCATATAAGAGAGAACTGTTTATCTAAGGTTTTGACGAAGCATGCTGCTGATTACTGGCTGTTGTGTTATGTTAAGATTGATGGAGCGTGTGCTGACTGCTTGGTTTGTGAAGACATTAACGAATTATTTTTATTATCAATAAACAACACGATGTCAAACATCATCATCCTATACATCCCACTGCATACCTACACTCCTGGAGCATTAGTTCACCACGCGAGCCCAATGCTGATTGGTAGCCTTCACATACGCATCAGAATTCAAAACTCAATCAATATTTGAAAATAAATCTTTTTTATATTCTCAAATGACAGACAAGCAAATAACTTTTGTTTGTGCAAACAGTTCATAAATGACTACGTAGCTTTTATGTAAATAGTGGTCCAGCCGCGGGGTGTGTGCTGATATTAAAAACCTTTGTTGAGCTCCAAGTCTTCAACGTCGGCCATGTTGTCTTCTGCAATGGTGTCAAGGTTGAAACTGAGAGCTGGATTTTGCATTCTAATGTTTTTATTCAAGCTTGTCTTTTTTATGTAACAAAGTTCACAAAAAAGATTTTTCTTGACCGAATTTAACAGTAGGTACATCATCATCACAGCCTATATACGTCCCACTGCAGGGCACAGACCTAGCCTCATGGAGGTTGTATGGGCGTCAGTCCACCACGCGTGCCCAAATTGGTAGACTTCACATGAACATCGGAATTTCTTCTTCAGCGTATGAAGGCTTCCTCACGTTATTTTACTTCACCGTTTAAGAGCAGTCGGTATTTATGTACTTAAGTTAGAAAAACTCATTGGTACATGGCATGTCATGCGTGCGGATTCGAACCTGGACCTCAAGATTGAGTTGTCATAGCTCTCAAACAATTACAAGTAGGTACATCAGGTAGACATAATTACTACCTATACCTACCTATACTTACTTCTTTAATATCCTCATACACTTTCTCGTCTAAATCACAATAGATAGATATAGAATGCATATATTATACTAGATACAAACATCCATGACTCAGGTACAAATATTCATATTCATCACACAAATATTTGTCCGTCCTATAGAGAAAGTTCTCTTTAGAGATAAGCTCGCCCTTTATAATTGTCTATTATGCAGTTTTCATTTATATTTCCGTGTGTACAATAAAGTGTTAAAATAAAATAAATAAATAAAATAAAGTTGTTCAGTTTGATCGACAGATCAGTGTCTTAACCATAAGCAATTAGTAAGTTGAACCCTGTATAAAGAATAGCTTTAAAAGGTCTAGTGCAAAATACATCACTTTCATTTTTGTATCATATCAGACTAATTTGCGGGCATTTTTGCTTTACGATAGGATACTATTTTTTATTGTGGACGTCATTAAAAATCTCGTCGGCGCAATGTCATAAAGCTGAAACATTATTCTGGTCGTATATTGAGATATTGAGGAAACAAAGGGTAAAACAAAAACAATGTGTACGTCGTCGGGACTAAAATTTACATTTCGCATTTTTAGTAGGCATACTGCAGCAGTCATTTACTCAATGACTCGAGAAGGCAATATTGACAAAAGACTTTTGCTCAGTAATGCAGAAAATATGCAAAATAAGATGGAGCGGACTACCAATTTGATCGCTGTGTGGTCTACGGAAAGAAAATATTTCCATGTATTGAATATTGAAAATTTTACAGGATAATTAAATGGATAACAAAGAGCCATGAGCACGCATTAGAGTCACTAACCGATTTCGAGTAAACACCTTCGACGTTCAAGGTGTGAGAAACTTCAGATCCTTGGAATGATGAGAGAATCTATGAAAATGATTCGAGTTATGAGCTTGGGTGGCGCGTTGCGGAGGTGCATCGACACCCAATTATGGGGGTCCGGGTTCGAATTCGCTCGGACAACATGACATGTACCAATGAGTTTTTCTAACTTATGTACGTAATACTGACTGCTCTCAAACGGTGAAGGAAAACATCGTGAGGAAACCTGCATATACTAAAGAAGAAATTCTGATATTTAAGTGAAGTCTACCAATCCGCATTATGCACGCGTGGTTGACTAATTCCCAGGGTAGGCCTGTGCCCTGCAGTGGGACGTTTATAGGCTGATTATGATGGTGAAAATGAGTCGTGTAGTGTCTTATCTTATCCTTAGAAGAAAGGCGTGTATGTTTATGTATGTTTGTTCCCTGTGAGAGAGATAGCCTTTGGATTACAAATCTTTCAAACATAGTTTTCCTACAGGAACATCTTTATACCAACCATAGGTTTATATATACAATTTAGGTTTATACATAGATTATGTATAAATATGCTCCTAACCGACATAATGGTTCAATGAAGACTGTTTACAATTTTACGCATCAAGTATGCAGGTAAGCGATCTATTGAGGCTACTTGGTCTGACAGCATGATGACAATAACTTGCCTCCATCTGACACGTCATATCATACTGATATTTGAGCCAAAACTGCAAGCTTTGAAATATAAAATCAAATCAAATTAAAGATTGAAAAATTTGTCTCGGGCGGGACTTGAACCCGCACTTTTCCAAACCGGGGAACTGCGTTATCCAATTTCGCCACCGAGCCCACTACCCAGAGAACGAAATTTTCAATCTATTGCGTCTTTGAAATATAGTTGGTATTAGTTAAAGCAAAGTGTCTGACAACCCTGTTGATTATGGGTGGACGTAATTTTATGTATGTACCTCTCTATGTCCAGTCAGTGAATGAATGACCACTTTTAATATACGTTGGACACAATAAATACCTCAAAATTCATTTAAGAGGTTTCTCACGATCTTTTCCAAAATAAACACGATTTAAATAATAATGTTTAAGTCAAGAAACGAGTTTTAACGAGGATTAATATAATAACTTATTTCACGACTTGTTTACGTACTTCATCTGTTTTGTCGGAAGGAGAAAGCAAACAATTTGCAGCAATTTGTTTACTGATGCTAATTTTAAAATTAACATCGTGAAATACAACAAACGTGCCTTGCACTCGGACCACCATAGTCGATCGCTTAACGCCAGTACAGCGCATGCGTGCTTTATTCGCAGGGTTATTTATTATTCAGGATTCTATAGGTACAATTTCAAATAGATAAGTGATTCTAGCTTCAATATTGTAATGTTCTTGTTCAATTTAATACTTGACTTTGTACAACTATTACATACATAATCTTAGGCTGCTGACCGTTGGCTGGCCGCTGCCTAGTGTGAATTAAGCCTTAGTTTTAGTTTTTTAGTTTTTTAATTATGGAAATTATGTTGAACTTCTGACCGCATCTTAGCTACAACCTTCCAAAATTAATTTTAAATAGATAATGCACAAAACAAAATTAACGACCTTTTGCTTGTGCGTTAGCACTGCATTTCTGTCAATGTCAAGTAGTTTTGTGTTTTGTCTTAATTGATATGTAACTTAGGTACGTGTGTGTATGATATTTATAATCAATATGCTAGTTGGATCACCGGCCATATTTTCAGTCATGGTTCAGATGAAGAAGCAACATTGAAATTCCCATTTATTGAAGTTTTAGATTTATTTATTTATGCGTACGGCGAATTTTATTTGTAGGCTTAAGTTATAAGTTTACATCCAGCGTCTGAAGCCATCGATGGGCCTCAGATGTCAGGTCAAGTTTTAGATTGATTCATAATACAGTCAAATAACTGTTTAAAATCATATGTATCCATTACGATCTAGTCACGTACAAAATTTTAATTGACTATCAGTTACACAATACTAAATACGATAGTGTACACAATACTAAATTCAAATCAAAATTGTAGCAAACAAAATGTTGACAAATAAATATAACAATTTGTTTAATTGTTCTTTCGGGGTTGACCCTTGAGAGATGACCTGGATACATTCGACGAAGAATGGATGGATACTGACTCAGGACAAGGATGCATGGAAGATAAAAAGGGAGGCCTTTGCCCAGCCGTGGGATTAAAAAGGCTAAAAAAAATCCCTAATGAAAAAAAACCAATTTAGAAGTAATTTTCAAATTAATTGTGGTCTTCATCATTAGACGTGGAGATATAAAAACAAACAAAGATACATACATACGATTTTTAATAATATACAGGGTGACTGGTAATTCGACCTATTCCTTGAAAGGGGTTATACTAGAGTTCATTTGCAACAATTTTGCCCCAGTTAACTGGGGGTCGAAAATCGCTTGTTTTCGAGTTATCGCATTTTTAAGATTTTTTTGAAAAAATCCATTTTTCCACCTAAAACTGACAATTGTGAAAAAAATACTCCACTCTCTGCACTAAGTAAGCATTTTTCTAATAGCTGATGAATGAGCGACTACATTAAACTAAAATACATGTGTAAAATACCCGAAACCACTGAAATAAAAGGTTATAAACCGCACGACAAAATTTTTTTATTTGGATTTCGTTTCAATCCAAAGAGGATTACTTAAAAAAAATGTATTACACTTGGCGTACAAATTACGGAAATAACTTCCTCAATTCCTAAACTTTCCAAAAAGGTGCAAATGTTGTCTACTTTGACAAGAGTTTGAAAAAAATTGTTAACAATGGCAGAGCAGGTAGCGGATTTCCTAGAAGCGAACCTTACAAGATGCCGATTTGCTTTTGTCTCTTTCATTTTATTGCTTACATTGTTTCTCTTTTGTAAGTATTCGGGAATGTTTGTACTAAGGTTCACAATCGAGGCCCACTAATTCGCTCAATTCATTAAGTAATCAGTTAGTTTCAACCATCTTGGAGTTCGGACGTGTCGTTGTTAACTAACTTAAATTCTGCGCTAAAACAGCTTCCTTTTCAAATGGCTGCTTACCAAAATGAAGAATACGCGGATATCATGTATTGTTACGGGTTTTGTGATGGTGACGCTGCTGCTGCTCGAAGAGACTATCAAAGACGTTTTCCTACCCGCCGTTTACCTGATGTCAGCGTGTTTGGTACGACATATCGGCGCATTCGAGAAACGGGATCGGTTCGACGTCGCCAAACCGACGCTGGTAGACCTAGCGTTAGTGATCCAATCGAAGAGGAGCAAATTTTGCAGTGTTTTCAAGCAGACGGCACTACTTCAACAAGAATTGTGGCTAGGCAGCTTGGTATGTCTCAGTGGAAAGTCTGGTTCACTCAGCACACAGCACGGCAGTATCCATTCTATTACACGCCAGTACAAGCTATCGAGGAGGGAGATCCTGTCAGAAGGATGGATTTCTGCAGATTTCTAATAAATGCAGACATTGAAGACCCTGAGTATCTAAAAACAATCTTGTGGACAGATGAATCGAACTTCGACCGTGATGGTATTACAAACTATCATAATCTGCATTTTTGGGCCCCTAAAGGTCAGAATCCGAGAAAATCTAACGAAGGAGCTCACCAGCACAGATTCTCACTTAATGTGTGGATGGGAATCGTGCACAATAATTTAATCGGGCCATTCTTTCTGCCGGCACGCCTAACCGGCATCGCCTATGAAAACTTTTTAAGAGAAGAGTTACGTCCGCTGCTGGAGGATGTGCCGCTTACCACAAGAACAGCTTTGGTGTATCAACATGATGGCTGCCCAGCCCACTATTACCGGGGCGTGCGACAGTGGATGGATGAGAACTATCCACTGAGATGGATTGGTCGAGGCGGCCCGATCCCTTGGCCGGCTAGGAGTCCCGATCTAACCCCATGCGACTTCTACATTTGGGGTCATATGAAGACATTGGTGTATCGTACACCTATCTCTTCTCAAGAAGAATTAAGAGAGAGGATTTTGGCAGCTGCCCAACAAATTAAAGACACGCTTTCAACTCGAGTGACAGTAAGCGAAGTACGTCGCAGGCTTCGTGCTTGCATACGTAACGGAGGAAGACAATTTGAGCAAGACTTGTGATTTTTAAATGTAAAACTTTAAAACAAAATTTGTAATTTCATATGATTAGGTACTAAACATTATTATTTTACTCTTTTTTTTATTTTCACCAAACCAATAACTTTTTGAATAAAATTCACATCTGCGTGTTTAATACGGTTTATTTTCCAAACTTGAACTAAAGTACACAACTTTTGCATCTTTTTGGAAAGCTTAGGAATTGAGGAAGTTATTTCCGCAATTTGTACGCCAAGTGTCATAAATTTTTTTTGAGTAATCCTCTTTGGATTGAAACAAAATCCAAATAAAAAATTGTTGTCTTGCGGTTTATAACCTTTTATTTCGGTGGTTTTGGGTATTTTTCACATGTATTTTAGTTTAAAGTAGTCGCTCATTCATCAGCTACTAGAAAAATGCTTACAGAGTGCAGAGAGTGGAGTATTTTTTTCACAATTGTCATTTTTAGGTCGAAAAACGGAAATATTCAAAAAATTCTTAAAAATTCGAGAACTCGAAAACAAGCGATTTTCGACCCCCAGTTAACTGGGGAAATTTATGGTATCAAGTCTACATAACTGTAGCGTACTAATAATAATCGGATAATAAAACGAATTTAATCTAAAAACTACTTTCTCGTCATCAAAAATGCTATTACAGACAGATGGAATCAGATCTCAATTTTCCAATCCCGGTCTTTACAAGTCATACTTGCCTAGTAGTCTATTAAAGCGCAGTATACGGAAGCTCAATTTAATTACAATAAACCGTTATAACGACAACAGTCTCATCGTGGCATCATATTAATCAATGACTAAGTTGATTTATGTGATAATTCTATGGGATACTATCCCGGTGTTATTAAGATGCTTCTTTCGCGACAGACTCAATAGTGTATTGATACCAACGGTTGGAGATAAGCGAGTAATTTATTGAGTAGATTGGACATTTTCATGGAAATATCGTTTTGGAATTGCACCTAAACATGCACTTGTTTGTTTATTTTAAGATATACTTATTTCTTTTATCTTTATTAAATGTTGACAGGGTTTTTGCCTTGATTCCTAAATTTTTATCAATGATCATCACAAATTACAAATCAAGTTCCAATCATTCAAAATTATTTATTAGGACAATTTCTGTTTGAAACATGTCTGACAGAAAATTCATATGCGATTAGGTTCAAGTGTATGTACACCTATGTATCTAGATATAATGAACTCTGTATACTCTCCTAACTAATCAATCAGTAATAAATCTATACTCGATCTATACGGTTGTTTCTCTCCAATCCGACACCACCTCAAGGTTCTTACTTATAATTTTATTTATCAATTTCCTTTTTGGAGAAATTACAGCTAAAAAATAACAATATATTTTGTACATTGGACATAGACGAAAATTTTCAGATACTGTCACCAATTCCCTACACACAAACCATAGTATTAGAGACTGTGTGTAAAAAGCTTGTCATAAACTTGATTTTCTTGACCATTTATGAATGAAAAAGATGTGTGGTCTTGACAACGTTACGCCACCTTTGTAATACAATGCTGTTGGTATTTATTATGTAGGTGTACTCTTGTTTTGTGTAGTTGTATCTAGACCTTATCTAGACGCATCTTCTCTTTGGTGAATTAAGTTACTTCCGAGACGCGGAGTAAGAATCACAAACAATGATGTCAAGAAGCATTATTTATATTTTTTTCTTTGAATAAAATATGATTGGTATTGTTTCTTGATCGCATCGTCCCTTACAGACATCAACCACATATCGAGCAATTTACCTCAATATTGTACATTGTGTATGTTCGATTTTTGAATAAATCGATTATGCATCGAATGTACACGAATATCTACTGCATTAAACAAAATAATGTCGCTATCCCGTTATAATTTCAACACAATTTTCGCAGCAGCGCTCGGTCCAATTTCCCCCGTTTCACTTCGATCAATTAGCAATAAAGCATTTAGCGCAAGTCGAATGTGGGTTTTACTCGGATTCAATTAAAATTAACTGAACACAGCGGCTTTATAAAGGGGATCGAATAATTTACTGCGTACGTATCACTGGAGAATTATCGTCGTCGTGAAGATAGATATGAAAACCGATAGAAACTGGAGTAGGAGTGCTAAGTCTTAAGCTGTGGATGTAAACAAGTTTCACCGGTGGACAAGCTTACAACAGTAAATAATTCAGTTCGATTTATCCTGATTCCTTTGATACCTTGTCCAAGTAAATTTGTTTTCATATTATAGGGACCGGTTTTTTAAGTTGATGAGACCATCAAACTTAACAACTTTCTCTATGAGGCTAAGATCGAAATAGTGAAAAAAATGAGCTGTCCCATACATTCGGGTTTGCAGTTTAGCATGAAACAGCAGATTATTTCCTTACTTCAGATTTCTCAAGATTCATAATAATGAAGAAAATGTTTGTTTTTTTTTTTTGTATCTAGCGAAATTTCTTTTTTCAATCATTTTATAGGTAAGTATTTCAAATTTTGCAAAGGGTTTTCTCACAACTTCTGTCATGGAACTTGGAACTATCGCATTATAGGAAGAGACTAAATCTATATTGTATTAGCAAAATTATGGCAAGGCAGCAAATATGCTTTGAATAAAAGGTAATAAAATTTGCCGTAGACGGCCGCTGTTAGAACTAATATAACGAAGTGCATCGTAATACAGATTTATTTATACGAGGGCATTATAATTAAGAAGCATTTTTGCGTGTTGAAAATAAATTTTTTAGTGTCAATTAAAATGCTTTGAGGGTTTACTGACTTGATAACGTTTTACAGCGCGAAATTAAAGATATTAAGTTCGCGTTTTGCACAAATTGCGCGCTATAAAGTGTTTAAATAAAAGTCTTCTTTATTGGCAAAAATTTTTATTTTTAATTGCATCAGAATTGTCGTTCGTTTATCAAAAATTAAAATTAATAGCATCAGTTTTCATTACCACCTTTTCAGGGGAAAATCTGGTGCTTTATCAAAATTGTTGATGAATTTCAAATTCTACATATTTTTCCAAAGGTTCTTCTTATTCGTTGGATGGAGACAAGTCGAGACGAGAGTCGACCTGATGAAATTCATCAGCCTAAGAGCTACCAGAGAGTTTGGGGCATAACAAGGTCCATGATTGGACGACGCTATACAGGGTGCACCGAACATTCTAAGAGGGGTTAGAAGTGCAAAATAGGCGTGGAACGTGTCGCCACAGGTTATGCAATGATTTGCATAACACCATAAGGCGCGCGGCTCGGTGCGAGCGTGAGGGCATGAGTAGTAGTAGCAGCGTGGGTGGGAAGACAAGTGGCGACATCCGTCTCCGAAGCAAAAGCGCTACTTTGCATTTCTAATCGCTCTTATAATTTTCCGTGGCGGGGTGTAATTGACATCCTAATACTGAAACAGTGAACTCAGACCATCAGACTGAACAACTATCACTACGGAGCCTACCTCAGGAAACGCGAAAAAAAAAAATCAGCTGTCCCATGCGTCTTAGTCGGGTAGGTACAGCAGTTTTGCGTTTCCATAGTGAAAGTTGTTCAGTTTGATGGTCTGAGTTCACTGTTCAGTATTTGCTAGGCTGTGACTTACACCCTGTATAAGATAGTGTTACATTGTTTCGTGTAGGAAGGACCGCGATGTATTACTATGTTTGTGTGCTATGGTATCATCAGCGAGCTGCCGCCAGCTACTGCCTGGGACGCCACAAACCGTATAGCTTCCATACATCTAGTTCAGATGATAGATACCACAGATCACAAAAACTAAAGGGAGATGTGAAAAGGAGGCGGGGCCAGTGTCGCAGCAATATGCGCAAAAGCGGAACACATTGCTCGCGTCAGTTATGATTCAATATATTATGAGGCTGAAAGCCAGTCGAGATATTATGTGTAAATAGTTTACAATGCTTGCCTAGTACTAAAGATTACTTGAACGTTGAGTTCTGATACCGCGTGGTACTGGTGGTAATGCGACACTAGGATTCGTACTCAGCGCGTTGGTTGGCATCGCTCTAGATATCTATGGATACAGATAGTCAATGTACCGGCCGTTACCTGCCACTGCCTGCCGCTGTCTGCCGCTGCTTGACATTTTCTGTGGCTGCCGGTCCCTACCCTGTCCCTGTCTGCTCCTGTCTGCCACTACCTGCCCCTGTCTTATCGACCTATTACCCTTCTTCCATATTTGGGTAAACTCTTGGAACGCCTCGTTGTCCCTCGGTTAATTCCAGGAGGACCTAAGTTCAGTGACAGGCAATTTGGTTCTACTATATGGAAATCGACTTCAGATGCGTGCTTACTTGTGAAAGAGGCGGTAGAGTTCTCTGAATATAGCTATATCGTCGGTATATTTCTTGATATTTCGGGTGCCTTTGACAACGCATGGTGGCCAATGCTTCTCCTAAAGCTCAAAAATAGAGGTTGTCATCGGAACATCTACTCACTTATTTATTCTTACCTGCCCCTGTCTGCCGCTGCCTGCCCCTATCTGCCACTACATGCCCCTGTCTGCCGCTGCTTGCCCTGTCTGCCACTCACTACCTGCCCCTGTCTGCCGCTGCTTGCCCTGTCTGCCACTCACAACCTGCCCCTGTCTGCCGCTCTCTGCCGCTACCTGCCGTAGCTTGCCGCTGCCATTTTTGTAAGAATTATATTGAGCCTAATAGATAACCATTATTCCATAAAGTTTTTGTTACGACTTCAGACTAAAGACAAAGCAAACAATTTGTTCTTCCAATATCATAAACCAACTAATCTATTCTCATTGAACCATTTCTTTTGTTCCTTCAAAAGCAATTCTGTATTAATAATTAATCCACATAGTTATTTTACACCTGTCGTTTTATATTTATGGAGATTATTATCGTGAGTAATAATTCTTTGGGATTCAATTGAGTGCTGAACCTATGCTACTATAGACGTGACCGGAGGCTCAGTACACTAATCAAGTGGTACCAACACTGAGCCTACGTGATCGAGTAGGTATATAAGGTCTAACAAAATTAGCTGAACAACTTTTACTATCAAACCAATATTAAAATTGCGAAAAAAATATCAGCTGTGTCATAGACAACGTCAATGGCGACTCGAATCAAATGTGTGGAAACGCTGATTCTTTTTCGCGATTTCAAAGTTGATCCCATAGTTAAAATTATGTAGGTTTATGCTCTGAAACACCCTGTTCTGTTCGTTATGTAGCCTTATTGCCTTCAGTGCCGCAGAGTGCGCGAGACTGTGATCGTGTGTCTGATTCTAATAAGTATAATATTGTCGCTACTGTTTGATGAGTGTATGCTGCCGGAGGTTTGTATTTGATTTTCTTTTATTTAATGACTTTGCTAAAGCTTACCAGTTTGCCTACAAGCTTGCCAGATTTAGGATTATTGTTTGTAACTTGGAACTTATTGCTGATATTGTAAATCCAGCGAGTACAAATATTTTTAGTTTGTGGATATACTCCTAAGGAAATTGTAAATCTTTTTTTTATATTTTACAGAAAAGCACAACTATGAATAGACTTGCGTATGTACACACGGCGACACATCAAGCTATACAAACCAAAATAAGCAGGCCGCGCGACGTTATACCGCAACTCGCCCTATGCGCGGCCAATTTATTTTGGTCTTGTATAGCTTGATGTGTCGCCGTGTGTACATGTACCACATAAAGCAAATAAGTGATTGATTGAATGTTATATTTGATGATTATTTTTGATTCTAAATGAAGAACTAATCGTGTTTTTTTTTCGAATAAGTATATGATTTGTTTTTATTTTAACTAGTTAACTTGAAGAGAATTACAATTTTATTTCTAGGACAAATATATAATAATAATACACACGGAAATGCCGCCAGCATTATGCCGGCCAGGTATGACCTGGGGCGGGCTTTTCGACTAAGTAGAATTAGTAAAATTTGTATTTTAGAATGGTTTAAGTTTAGGGTAAGTTTTATTTGTGCTTTTACTATTTTATTTCCTTATGATAAATAATTTAATAATAATAAATATCTTGGACATTGTCACACAAATTATCTAGTCACATTTAAAGTACCTGGACTTGTATTATGATGACTAGACAACGATACAGAATACATATATAGATACAAACATCCATGACTCGGGTACATATATTAATATTCATCATATAAATATTTGTCCCTTACGGGATTCGAACCCGCGACACTCGGCACAGCAGGCAGGTTCACTACAGACTGTGCTATCGAGCCGTAATAAATACTTACCCACGCCTGTGTCCCATTGGGGTAGGCATAGGCAATTTGATCACCGTCGGCTACGATCCTGACACACCTCTTTTGCCTTTTCCATAAGTCGTTTCATGTATACACGCTCGTCGGTGTCAGGTATATTTGACCTTACCCTCCTTAAGTACGCTGCCAACTTGGTCTGCGTACGTACGCACGGCGACACATCAAGCTATACAAAACCAACATAAGCTGGTCGCGCGACGTTATACGTTACTCTGCTTATGCGCGGCCAGCTTATTTTGGTTTTGTATAGCTTGATGTGTCACCGTGTGTACGTCTAGGGCGATCCCTTTGGATTGATCCATTCACACTCGCTTTACAAACAGGTGTTACAAAAATAAAAATAAACATTTAAGGGGTGGTTTAGACCGTCAAACTAAACAACTTTCACTATGGGACCAATATCGAAATCGCGAAAAAAATCTGATGTTCCATACGAAACTACAAATCTACTCGAACTAAATGTATGGGATAGCAGATTTTTTTTTTTCGCGATTTCGATGTTGGTCCCATAGTGAAAATTGTTCAGTTTGATGGTTTAAACAACCCCCTCAAAAGTTTTAAATTTATATTGTTACTTTTGTAACAACCTGTATGTCACTCGCTCATCCTCTTTTATTTGAGGCGAAACTGATCTCGTGATCAGAGTGGACTCCTCCTAAGAGTAATTCCTTTCAACATGAACAAACCATCTCAGCATTCCCTTTTCGATTCCAAGAGAGTATCGTTATTTATTTGATATCTGTATTTTTCTTTATTCAACACATTTCAAACTCTATGCTCTCTCAATCACAGCAAATTATTTGCTTTATTTCTTAAACAATTTTTCTCAGTATCTTCCGTAGTCATTCTAACGTAATGCCTCCCAAGGCGGGGTAACTCGTTACAGATAATTCTTACCTCTGTAGAACCATTACATTTGATGTGTTTGTTTTGTGGCGGTACTTGGGTAACTGGTGATTAACTCGGAACAAGATAACAGAATGTACAGACGGACGAGTTGAAGACATGCTACTGTATTATACTTATTAGTGAAATGGGCATTTTAAAGAATGCATTGTTTTTGTTTGACTGATTGATAGGATAAATGAATGAATGTTTAGTAGTCGAGGTTGGGAAAGAAATGAAGATGTTAGTTACAGAACAGTAAAAAGATTATTACTAGAATTGTTTCTTATTATTTTCTTTATTCAAAATTGCAGTATTTCAGTCAGATCAGTCGGCAAGTGTGTATACATTTCATTTGAACCATAGTGTAAGACATTTCAAACTGTTGTTGATGAAAATTTTAGCTCCAATTGAGTATGAGTGCTACTCAATAATAAAAATTGTTGCATTTGGCACGTTAGGGCCTAAAGGGACCGGCTTTCAAAATAGCAAGTCGGTAGTAGGGATACGACGTTCTTAATTAGTAATTACATATAAAAATATTTATCGTTAAAATATTCGCTTTGCGAAAATGACGTAAGTCTGGCGGCCCATGGGGTCTTGGACCATTACGCTGCTTTACAACCTGGGCTTTATTATTATTATTATTTTTTTGTCTTTGTGATTTCTCAGCTTGCGCTGGTATTTTTGTTATGCAATTTACGGGACAAAGCCAAGTAAATGACATATTAGGAAATACTTCTATATTCTTAGATCAGTGGCATCTTCTTCTACTTGTAAAAACTTTCTTACGATTCGACATGTATTCAGTATGGCAGCTTTTTGAATATTATTATTATTATTATTAGGGGGGGTTTTTGGGCCTTGACAGGCTTGCTGAGCCTGTGCCACGTAGACCATCGCTGGTCCTTTGTGAACGCCCTTTTTTAAAGTTCCTTACCAATCCCCACTGCGGCCAGAAAACGCAGTAGATTCTTGATAGGGATAGTTTGTATCTCATCTGGTGACAGAACCTGCCTACCTAGATGAGTACTACGTTTGTACATCAGGGGGCCACAGTCACATAGGAGGTGCAGAGGAGTCTCCATTTCCTCCTTGCAGAATCTGCAGCCGGTGGTGTCACTTAGTTTCAGTGTGTGCATGTGCTTATTTAATTTGCAGTGGCATGTGAGTGACCTTGCTACTGTACAAATTTGATCTTTGCTGAGGGCAAGGAGACCGTTCGCCAGTTTGCGATTGTAGCCTTTGATAAGTGCTTTGGAGTGGCCCATGCCTGGGGTGTTGCACCAAAGCTTTATTGCCTCTCCAAAGCTGACCTTGTTCAAAGAATCGCGTGTTAGACTGCCAGGTACTCCAAGAAAGGGTTCGGGGCCTATGAAGTGGTTTTCTGTTCCTCTTCTGGCCAACTCGTCCGCCTTTTCGTTACCTTCTATGTCTGAGTGTCCTGGCACCCATTGTAGCACAAGCTGATTGTTATTGCCTAGAGCATTCAGTTGTGATACGCAGTCCTAGTACAGGTACTAGCCTAGACTTTATGATCGGAGAGTCTATGGCTAGCAAGGCTGCTTGGCTATCGGAGTTAATAGTGATATGTTGATTGACGTAGCGCATGCTCAAATTAATTTCAGCGCAGGCTGCTGTGATGGCGTATACCTCCGCCTGGAATATGGAGGCGTAATTGCCAAGATTTTGGGTCTGCCTTATTCTTGGGTTTTCGCCGTATACGTCGGCAGTGGATGCCGACGTCATTGCCTTTCTTCGATCGATCTGTGAACCACGTTTGGCCCTCAAGCCAGTCATCCCTCGAAGGAAATGTAACAATGTAGTTCTTGGTGAAGTTGTATACTGGCGTCATAGTGTCTGTGGTCATCTTTAGCACTGGGAGGCACGTGGCATCCTCCTGCAGGCTAATTAGACACTTCGACTGCCAGTTACGATTCTTGTTTGGGTTAACTCTTAATATGCATGCCTTCGCTTCCCTTTGTGCAAAGATATGTAGCGGTTGGAGGTTGAGTAGTGCATTAAGAGCTAGCCCAGGGCTGGTGGACTTCGCGCTTGTTACAATAAGGAACGCAGTCCTTTAAAGGCTAATGAGTTTGTCTATTGTGGATTTTTGGAGGGTATTTTTGTACCAGACAGCTGCGGCGTAGTAGGTCTTTAAGGCTCCTGGGCTTTAAGGTCACTTCTATTCTGGTTTGACTGAGACTTAAAAGCCGTTCATGACTTGACGTGTCAAAGTGATACATGATTGTTTTCGTATAATATCAATATCATGCACTAAAATTATAGGTATCTGAAACACCATTAATCCACGTACATAACTACTGTGGAATCTTTGCTGATTAAGTAAATTTAATTGATGCTAAATGTAATTGATCCTCCACGTTATCTATTGAATTCCATCCATTGATTACTGCACATAAATCACTAACAAGTATCCAAACTCAATTATGAGTACAACCAATTCGTTAAGAGCCTATTCATCAGGCATGATTGGCATCTCGGTTAGTTTGTGAACCATCGTAGTCATAGCTACTGGCAAAATTGCAGCTTTAGTCAATTACCTTTTTGTTATCTTTTTTTGTTAAACAAATAACGGTGAGTCTAAGTGTAAGCTCGTCTCAGATATTGACATCGATGACTGGTAGAATTTCTATTATGCTTTTGTGTGCGATCAAATAAATTGAGGTCTAACACTTTGAACTGCGAGCTTTTCTATGTACTTAACAAAGATTGTATAAAGAAATTGTATGTGCGAATGATATACGTATTGGGTGTTTTGATAAATGCAGACCGAATGAGACATTCATATCAAAATAGTTATCGTAAATCAGAAAGTTAAAATTGGTCTAAAACCCCAGAACACTGCGTAGGACGGTAACGGTACCTATACTATAGATACGAAATTTTAAATTTTCAGAATTTATTGTATGCATAAATGTTACAGAAAGAGAAATGCAAGGGTGGTAGTAAGTTCTGTTTTGTTTTTAAGATTCGAAACCATTTAATCTGGAAATGCGATTGTACAGTTTTGGTTCCAGCTTTATAAAGATTTGACCCATCCCATGCGTAGCGTAATATAAATAGGCCTTTATCCTCTTTATATCAAGCACTATCATAAAAGTGTCACAAGGATGCCGCAAACGAGAATTTACGAGCACGTCGTGCAAATGAGCGACCGATATTATAAATCGGTTGCGGAACCTATAGTTGACAAGATATTGCTGATAAATTCATATACTGCAGTTATTTGTTTTAGGTTGATTGATGAAGCTGTAGATTACGGGTTATTATAGGAAATGAAGGTAATATGCAATGTGTATCGGCAAGTAAAAGTCAGAGTAATTTCTTGCAAATCGAGTAATTACGTTGCTATTTAAAGCTGACGTCAATTCAACCCGTTTCCTGGTCACGATCGCTCTTTAAAAATAAAGATATCCTGTAGGATTCCACTGCAAGTTTTTGTGTCAATGGTTCTATAATGATGATGCTGTGTTTTGTAGAACCATTCATCATCATCATCATCATCTTAGCCGATGGACGTCCAGTGCTGGACATAGGCCTCTCCCAAGGATCGCCATAACGACCGGTCCTGCGCTGCCCTCATCCAACGGGTTCCTGCCGCCGCCTTCACCAGGTCGTCGGTCCACCGTGTGGGGGCCTACCTACGCTGCGCTTTCCGGTTCACAGTCGCCACTCGAGAACTTTTCTGCCCCATCGGCCATTGGTCCTACGAGCAATGTTCCCCGCCCACTGCTACTTCAGTTTAGCAATTATTTGGGCTATGTCAGTTACTCTGGTTCCTCTGCGGATCTCTTAATTTCTGATTCGCGGTCGCCACTCGAGAACTTTTCGGCTCCATCGGCCAACGGTAGAACCATTATGTTGCAGAAATCAGTCAGCCTGGGTCACTGCATTACCTTCACTTAGCTGCTTCCAGAATGCGCTACTAGGAAGCTTTATACATGCTCCGAAAGCATTCATATAGCAAAGTATACTTACTTATTTAGGGACAAAGGATTAAACAAATAATACTTATCCTAAATGATGTATGAATACGAGTATTGTATACTGTAATCTTTGAAGACATCTCCGACTTTGAAATATTTATACTCAAAGGTTCAGCATTATAATGTTAATGGTCGTATTGTCTGTTGCTTTGCGTTGCTTACTTAGATCATTAAGGGCAGCAGATTCATCTTGAATATTCTCTCTATTGTTTTTGCGAATAGTAAAGCAAATGTCAGGGTTATTCGATGTAGGTATTTTTCAATTGAATGTGATTTTATTATAGCGGCTTGCTCTGCCTTTTCATTTAACATAACTATGTAGTCATTATAGTACTCTGTGGTATGTATAAGTAAAGATTTACAATTTTGGGATAATTTGTGTAAGTTACAATCATTAAATCTTTCCTTGAATGCTGCGGTTTATTTCCTTTAGGTGCTTTTAGGTAATTAGACTTAGTTATCATTTTGACTACTTCTTAAACTACCACCTTTTCAAATGGCCAATTTCTCATTTTGATTACTTCTTTAATCTTAATAATATTTTTGTCAATAACAAAGTTACTCTATTATTGCTGACTTATTAGACTCCTTTCAAATTGTTATATGTACTTATATATACCTAAAAGTACGTACATATTAGTTTTTAAGTAAAATAAAAGCTACTGCATTTAGTTCCTGTTAATCGGTTTCGAATAAACAATTGTTTGCTAACTTTTGTATTGTATTATGCAGTTATTAGTGCCATTGCCTTCATGATTGCAGTGGGACATGCGATTCTCTAATACAATAAATTTTCTTTCGGCACTATGTCTTTTAACCCCTTTTTTATTGGCCGATAACGTTCTTTTCATTAGATAATAGATTGCCGATTACTGGTTTGTTTGGCTAATAAATGTTGTATAGCTTTAGGGGAATTGTATGTTTTTGTTTTTAAATAGGTACTTTGAATTTTTGATCACATGTTTGATAGTTGAGTTGGAGGTCTTTTACTATTATTACTATTAAATATTGGAAAATATCTAGGCAATCCGTTTGATTTACGGACACATAAAACCCAAACGACGCGTAACAGACCTTGTAAAATCAATGAAGACTGCTGCTATTGGTAAAACCAATCACTATTTTAATAAACGCTATGATGTGAGCCACCTATGGCCCATCTTGAAGAACTGTCATATCGAAACGCAAAACCGGGGCGCATGGGGAAGTAAGCCTTTACCCAAAAATGGGACTGCTGATATAACCACCACCCCGTGTACTTACGCTGTCATGTGCAGATATGCAAAGCAATACCGACACCTTCATACATATCTCATGATAAGACTCCCGCCGCCCGCTTCCCCGCAAGGCCCCCTCCGTTGCTCTGCGCAATTAAATCCGTTACCGTACTGTAAGGGCTATATAGTTATGCTGTGATATAACATAGTGTGAGTGTGGATGTTTGCTCGTCAGACTATAGCCACCTATGGCCTATCTTGTATCCTGCTTTTCCTGCTCCGATACCTGCATGCGAACGATGCTCATGGACGCTGCCGGTGTGGTGCTATCCGTGTGGCAAAATACTGGACTGGAATTTGAATGACGTGTCATCGACTCAATAGACGGATAAAAGAAGAGCTCTATAGCTCATTTAGTTCTCTTCCCATTTTGTTACTTTACCCTATTGAAAGTTTCTATGAACCTTTACCAGGAAAGGTTTAGCCCTACCTTACTTTGATCAACACATAATTAAAAAACATCTAGGCAATTCGTTCGATGGCCCGTTAGCTCAGTCGGTAGTGAACCTGTCTGCTGAGCCGAGTGTCGCGGGTTCGAATCCCGTAAGTGACTAATATTTGTATGATGAATATGAATAATTGTACCCGAGTCACGGATTTTTGTATCTATAATTATGTATTCTTTATCGTTGTCTAGTCATCATAATACAAATCCAGGCTAGATTCTGGTACTTTAAATGTGACTTGATAATTTGTGTGACAATGTCCAAGATATTTATATTTATTTTATTTATAATACAACGTCAAGTTTAACATTAGTAATTCAATTTCAACAGGCCAGCAAGATAAGAAGGGAAGCAAATTCCAGAGTTGATATGTTGTCGACATTTTACTGCACTGCTATTCCTATTTCACATACGCATCTTAACCGTTATAAGGAAGGTCAAGACTCTGATTTGGGTCCAAAGTGGATGTAAGCGTACCCTTGTTAATTTAATTTAAACATGCCATCTGTCGGGCAAAAGCCTGTCTGAAGGATTTCCAATTACAGCTGGCCGTGCATATGGTTTAATGTGTTGGATTGAGATTGAACAGAACTGTGTGTGTTTGGATATTTTTGCTAAACTTAATGATAATCATCCTATCTTATCTTGTTGTGGGGGCTGGCAAGCCAGCAACACTTCGACCCAGTGGGATCTTTTGTGTTAGCCCGAATACTTTTTGCTTTCTTCACGCTTCAAATACATGGTCAATGAAGGAGGCAATACCATTGAGGGGAAGAAACCTAAGATCTCTCGGTTTTGGATATCCATCTCCGAGGAGGCACAGTCATGCGTTTTGCCGCCAAGTAATCACAGTTACAAAGGACATGTTCCATGGTTTCCTCCTCCTCTCCGCACGCTCGGCACCTGGTATCTAGGGTGAGTTTCATCTTGTGCCTTGTACATCATCAATCAATGATAATTAATACGAAAATAGATATTTGTCTGGACTCTTTTTCATTTTGATGCCATCTTTAATATTTCACCATGTCACTATCTATCTATAGATATAAAATAGTTTGACTGACTGACACACGAAAGGAATACATGTTCCGCAAAGATGTGGGAGCTATTTTTTGAAAATCCAATTTTAAAATCCTTAGGTATAACATGGTGTTGAAGATTTCCAAAATCCACGCGAACGAAGGGCGGCCTTTTTCTATTCTTAAAATTTTTCTGACTTCTTTTTTCTTCCAACGGTCTGATTTTCTTTTAAGATTTCTTTAACTGTTTGCTTATACCTAGAGTATGCACTTTGGAACATTCTTACAATAATTGGCCACCACTGTAAATCCTGTCCTGTCCATCTTAATCTACATTGTCGCATTACAGCTTTTTATTGTGGTACTGAGTCGTTATTTATATTCAACTTTTCTCGTCTTACAACAAGCCACAAGATACTACCTATTTTTTCCTCAACTGACTGTCATCTTATTGTTCCCAACGATAGTCTTAAGGGCACTTCAGAAAAAATAAGTACTTGTAATCAATATTGATACGGCATTGACATTACAGTTAATTGAATCCTTATTTAGCATCAATAAAGATTGTTTTTAAGTACTAGCACTTTCAGGAACATTGATAATCACAGGGGCCACCTTAAACCAACATTGAAAAATCAATTTTTCTCTGTCGAGACATAGTAATTGCGAGCCGGCCCGGACTCTGACACAAATTGCTGCCAATTGCACCTGGCAGCGCCGGCGCAACTCGCTTCGCCGGCTTACAAACGTTGTAACTCCAAATTCCATCGTTTACAAGACAAATGTATGAAAAATTTACCTATAGTTTAAAATGGCTTAAGATTTTGTATGGTTTGATACAATTAACATAGGTGTAAATGATGCCTTCTCATAAGAGAGAATGACTACCAATATTTAATTTGATCACTTAGACAAACATCTGGACTAAGACGCAAGTGATTAAATCCCGAAGGGTCTTTAGCCAAAAAGTCCATCCTCATATTTTTAATTGCTTTTTGTTGGCCTTTTCCTCAAGTACCTATAAGCTATGACGGGGCCGACAGTGGAAAACATTTACCCAATACATTTTACAAGAAACCGTTGGATGTGCGTCGCATGTGCGATTGTGTGAATATGTTGTTGTGCCCTTACAGGGTTTACGCCTGTGCTGTAATTTATTTTTAAGATATCATATAAATACATTATCCAGTACAATACAGTATCATAGTCCGTGTGGTGTCGGCTAAGAATAGCACCATCCTATTTCCTCCCGTGGGTGTCGTAAAAGGCGACTAAGGGATTTACCGGACGATGGGCAGCAGCATCCTCCGAGTACACACATTCAATCCAACTGCGATCGCCAACCCGCCTGCCAAGCGTGGCGATTAAGGCAAATCCCCCCGTTTCGGGGGAGGCTTATGTCCAGCAGTGGACGTCTATCGGCTGATGATGATGATGATATAAATACATTCCAATGCAATAAATGGTTATGATTATTATTATGAAGATGCCTATCCACTATGGCCCTTTAAATACACCTAGGTTGTCATTTGAAATAACATTCTTTACAAATTGTTGCAATCAAGAGTTCGTAACATTTTAAATGTAGCTCTAGAATTCCAAAAACGTAATAAATATGAGTTGCACAGTGTTCGTTTTAACCAGTTCCCGTCTGCGCGAGCTATTTACATTGCACTTTATAGAATAAAACTAAAAAAGGAAATAATAAAGTCGTCTGCTATCTTGCACATTGCGTAGAGTTATTTAAAACGTACACAAGGTATTGTAGAATTTGAGCAATCTATTTCAGTAGGTAGGTATAGATTGTGTAAGATAATAAATATCTTCTGAATCTAGATCGTCTTTTTCCTCCTCTTTACGTTGTTATTAGATTTAATTCCGTACGGGTTACAAATATCTTTAGTATTACGTCGGAATTGTCGGACTAGCTGGACAAATTGCATAGTGTTGTGAATGACTGCTAGGTATTGGCCACTTCTACAGGGTGTTAGGGTAAACAGTTGCATTACTTTAAAGGGTTATTGTACCCATGATACTGAACAACTTTCCTTTAAAAACCTATAGGAAATTAGCAAAACATTTTTTGGACCTTCCGTACTCAATGAGTTTTTATAACTATAGAGTCATCATGTCACACATGGCCTAAAATCACAAAGCCTAAACATGGCACATGTCTCTAATACCACCTTTGTATGTATCAGTTATGCCCAGCTGTCATACATTGCCGCTGACATTTCAGTTCTTTTCGTCCTTCGGTTACAAAGCAGTAATGTAAAACAACTGGGCATAACTTAGTGGTCACGTTAATAGCGCACTGATGCGAAGTCCTCCTTGTATAGTGTCATTGTTCCATACTAAATGCAATCAGCTGATAAAATTTGTATGAAAAGTTAAATTTATTTTTTGTGATTTTTTGCATGCTAGCTAGCTGGTACTTGTAGCAATGTTTCTGACCATCCTAAAAGAGATTATGGTTCGTGTGGTAATTAAGGCTATTATTTTATGTCCAGCAAAAGTTGTACGCAAATGTTGATCTTTCAATCTTCAAGATTACTATCGTGTGAGAGAGTTATAATTACAAACAATAATTAAGGTTTAAATGAACCGAAGTTGTTTAACATATCAAATAAGTCATTAATTTTAAATAATTTGCTTGTCGCAATAAAGGTTGCTCTAAAAACTAAAAGGTTTGTTTTAATGTTAGTAAAATAATTAAGTTGCGGATGTGGTACAATTTTAAGATGATTAATTAACTGTATTTGAAGTTTTTGTGTTTTATGGTTGCCAATAGTCTTCGTTTGTGAGCAATAGGGACACTAACCGCGCTGCAGGTAGAAAAGAAGACAAAAACCAAATATTCAACTACTTATATGAATACAATTTTTACAAAATAGAAAATAAGCAAAATATTACTTACAAGCACAGTCGATAACGAAACATGATTAGTATAATGTCACCTTTATTTGTATGACGAAACTATTTAAAAGCGTTATAATTATAACTAATAATCTGACGGGAAATATGTTATCGCTATCCCTATTCGTATTACACTTATTTTAGATCTTTTTTATGCTCTTGATCTATACAGGGTGTTACAAAAATACAATATAAACATTTAAGGGGGTGGTTTAGACCATCAAACTGAACAACTTTTACTATGGGACCAATATCGAAAACCCGAAAAAAATCGGATGTTCCATCATCATCATATCAGCCGATAGACGTCCAGTGCTGGACATAGGCCTCCTCCGAAATGGGGAGATTTGCTATAATCGCTATAATTAGATGCGTTCTCGATACTCCGTACTAAACTAAATGTACAGATTTACTCAAGCTAAATGTATGGGACAAAAGATTTTTTGTTCGATCCGATTTCGATGTTGGTCCCATAGTGAAAGTTGTTCAGTTTGATGGTCTCAACAGATTTAAATGTTTATTTTTACTTTTGCAACACCCTGTATACCTACTAATTCCCCATACCTATCAACTTACTTATTATTCATAATTAACGTAGGAATTTTTGGTGGTCAGGATATTTGCTAAACATACCTACCAACAATTCGTGATGGATGGTAAATCAACATAGTATATACCATATATAACATAGTATAAAACAAAGTCGCTTCCCGCTGTATGTGCCTATGTATGCTTAGATTTTTTTAACTTCGCAACGGATTTTACTACGTTTTTTTTTAATAGATAGTTTAGTGATTCAAGAGGAAGCTTTATATAAGGTCTAACAAAACTAGCTGAAACTATTTTAAGGGGATGATCAGACCATCAAACTAAACAACTTTCTCTATGGGACCAATATCGAAATCGCGAAAAAAAAATCAGCTGTTCTTGTTCTATACAAACGTACACGACCTAAATGTATCGGACAGCAGAATTTTTTTTTCGCGATTTCGATTTTGGTCCCATAGAGAAAGTTGTTCGGTTTGATGGTCTGATCATCGCCTTAAAATAGTTTCACATAATTTTGTTAGACCTTATATATCAGCATTGCACCCAAGCGAAGCCGGGCCGGGTCGCTAGTTTTTAGTATATTTGATTCATCATTTTTCGTTCAATACTCAATATAATATAAGAATGTCAGAATGAAACCGAGCGACTAAAGGTCAAAATTTTACTCAGAACTCACAACCTGAAGAGTTTGCCTATCCTACAGCGAAGCTGTCTCATAAATTAAACAAAACGTCAGTAACTCAAAGACCTTTGCACAGCCGAGCAATAAAATAATTCTCCCCAATAGATAGGTAATTAAGAGGATCCGTTAAGTCCTGAAATTAGCAACATAAATTGGAATCTTAAGTGCCATAGGTACTCGTTAGTTTTACAAGGTTAATGAAATGCGGTCCGTTTGATGAGTAGCCGGCCAACAGGCTACTTAGATAAAATACAACATTTCTTTATTGCATAATAGCATTTCTTGTTTATTTTACTACCAAGATTTTCCTACATCCGCATAGTATACAGCGTGTAAGCTTCAATGCGTTACAAATACTTTAACAATCTTAACACTTATTAATTTTTTTTTAGGAGTGGAGATTTTTCATTGGCGTCTAGATTTATATAAGAATATTTAACAAAATCGTAATGCTGTAAATCTTCTGAATATAAATAAAATAAAAATAAACTTTCACTATTGGACCAAAATCAATCATTGAGATCAAGATATTAATCTCTGTGCCTGTGGTTTGACAGATTTCAGTTGAAATGTATATTTTCAAGGATTCATTTAAGAATTGTATGGAAATTTTTGAGTCACGGTAACTTTGAAACTATACATTTTAACGGAAATATGATAAACCACAGGCACAGAGATTAGTTTCTAGACCTTGTTTAAAAAATGTTATTGATTTCAATTGGTTAGTATTAGAAAAATTATCAAATTTCGTTCGTATGGTTAACGCTATATATTCGCTAACGGTTGTCACACTCTTAAATAACAAAAGAGATAGGACTACAAAGAAGTTTCTTCAATACGGTAGCTATCCTCATGTATTAGCAATACCTACCTCAATAATGATACAACCTAAAAAAAGTTTTTGAGTTTTTCAATAGAAAAATATAAGTCTGAGAAATAACTAAAGTAGAAAGGGAATACGGTTGTGCATTTATTGTATTGTTTGTATGGTACCTACCTACATTGACGTTTCCCATTGACTTAACAGCTATATGGAGGTCGGGTCCGCGCTCAAAAGTGTCCGAACCAAAAGAGTAACAAAACGCATAAAGAGTAATAATTACGCGCCGACTCCGCGCACGTGCATACTTGCTGCTATTGTAAACACTACGCAAACAAAATAAAAAAGTAATTTCATTAGTTTTATTGTTTTTAGTTTGTTTAGGGAGGTCGGAGGTCGTGGGTTTGATTCCCACACCTAGTGATATGTCATTTTGTGCGTTTATCCCCAGCAATGTCCTAAACGTTGCAGGCTGAATCACCAGATTGTCTGAAAAAAAGAAAATTCCGTGCTGCGGATGGCACGTTAAGCCGTTGGTCCCGGTGGTATGTCTGGTGGTAGAAATCGTTACATAAAAACCACGTCAGAGGCCGTAAGGCGGTCTGAAAACACTCTGACATCAGGGCTTGCTGCCCACACGATAAGAAGAAGAAACGAAAGTTATTACTAAAACGTACTTAAGTTTACGTAAGTTAGTTTAGGACACTTTTTTCGAGAATTTTGTATGAGACCCGGCGTCCATTAGTTTGTAAGTCAATGTGGTCTCCTAAAGAAAACCAAAGTCAGTTCCATTTTACCGCTGTACCGCCCTAAGCATCGCCGAGTCCCATTAGAGTTTTTTATCCTCACCACTCATCTTGTGGTTTAAAAACATTAACTGTTCACCACATAACCAGCTGAGGTCTTGTTACGGGGGACAATTTACTTTGATGGTTTTCTTTTTATTTTATGCTTTTTTGTTGGTTGGAGTTAGCTACTGTTCTGTTATTACGTAATGATGGGATTATGCAGAAAGAATTTAATTGGTCGTCTTCCTATGATTTGGTGGAGTCAAGTCCAAGGATTTTGTTCAGAATTGAGCGAGGAAGCGAAGAGGTGAGCTAATAACAGTTGAAAAATATCATAAGCGTTATTATTAGCATTATTTATATTATTCTTAGCATATTTTATCCCACTGCTGGGCAAAGGCCTCCCCCTTTATCCTCCATGCATCCCTGTCCTGAGCCAGTTCCATCCAGTCTTTGTCGAATGTATCCAGATCGTCTCTCAAGGGTCAACCCCGAAATCTCTTTCGGGGTCGACCCTGACAGCGACGTCCATTCTCCGGGATTCAAGGTGTTAACACTTTGGCCCATCTTTCCGGGTGCAATCGACGGACATGGCCGGCCGGCCAGAAAACCGCCAAGTTGAAATGGAATTGGTCCATTTCAACTTGGCGGTTTTCTGACCGACATTGGCTATTTTCGTTTTTTGGCGTATTGTGGTGTTCCTGACGCGAGCTGTCCGTTTGATCCCCAACCTTGAGTTTGGACTTCAGTTAAAGACATGTCGACGAGTCTGCGGTTGAGTGATAAAGAAAGGTCACCCTTCATCAGCTCCTTCATGGACCAGTAGCTCTTCCAGGCGTTGTCTACCCGTCGAGCGATTTCTCTGTCCTGTCTGTTGTCGAAGGAGACTACTACTATTATTGGCATAAACGATTTATTTTCTAGGTAAGTGTATGATTTCATTAAGAATACCGAAACTAAAATAAACCTTTCCTTTCTGGGTAGGCAGCCTTATCTTATTAAGAGGAAGGCTATTAATAAATCATTAGATCTAATAACACCTAAAACGATGTTTCTTGATTTAAATTCTGAAACGAAAAGTGCAGTCCTTACATCTTACAAACATAAACCCATGAACAGACAGTGACTTTATGAAGTTATTCCTTACATTCCAACCGGCTGCTCCTGGCTGTAAATCCCATACAAGAAGTCTCCTAAAATATGTCTAAAGCCAACGTCTGAAGAACGAGAGTGGCTTGATTTGTGTGATTTGATATGTGGAACCAACTATACAAGCTGTCACGGGAGCGAACCCACGATATTCATAAGCAGCATCATCAAAGAGCGAATGCGTTCACTAGCTGCGGAAGTATTGAGCTGGAAAACTTCTTAGAGGATAACGTTTTGTTTTTATATATAATTAAATTATACACACATACACACAAATAAACTCATGACCATTCCTATCGTTATTCAACATGAGATTTGTTATAACTAGTATTTTTTATTTTAAGTTAACTATCTAGATTTTACGTTAACCTTTGACTTTAGAAAAGCAATCTTACGAAGGCGAGTTGGACTAAAGTATAATAGTCTTAAAAACTTGTCATATCATAACCATAACTATTTTTTTAAATTTACTTATTTTTTTTTTTACTTTTTTTTTCGCGATCCAATGGGAGCCCGACGATGGAAGCCGGGGCCGGGGCAGACCAAGAAAGAGATGTTGCGACGACCTGGATGCCCACGAAGTAGAATGGGACCTGATGGCACGAGAAGGAAGGCTGGAAAAGCTTTAGGGAGACCTTTGCCCGACAATGGGACGAAACAGGTTAAAAAAAATCTATTTATTGGCACAAAATACAAGAACAAGAATAACGTAATAATGATAGCAAAAATAAGAATATTACAAAAAGACAATAAAGTACCCAAGTCCACAGAACCTAACTATTATACAGGCAATAACAAGCTGCATTTTGTGAGATACAATATCTATGTACAGATTAGAAAAGGAAGAGCTATTCTCCAACATTCAAAAATCAAACATCCTTTGCATCTCCGCTCGCTCCTCTATACGTTTCTCAGATCCAAGACCGACTGACTCTGAAATATTGCCGTTTGAATCGGCGCGACAGTCTGTCCACAGCTTTATTTATAACGTGCGAGAACCTTTGATACGACGAATTAAAATAGCGGACATCGTTGGAGGTGGATTTGGAACAAATGGATATATCTCTTTATCTGTCAGCGCCAATTAATTTTGAGTTACATCTGTTTTTTAAAAGGACTGATGGTGGTGCCGTTAAAAAACAACTTCGGAAATGATTGTTGATTAGTTACCGCTTTTACAGAATTTATTTTTGGTATTGGGGTATTATAAATGAGGGTTGACGTCAGGCAGGCCGAAAACATTCACAAAATTAATGTAAAATGAATACATATTGCGTCGATACACATCAGGAAGATGAGGACTGGATGATGATAATTTTGGTATCAGAATTTTTCAGTGGTTCATTCCTCGCAAAAGGAAATTTTAGTAGTGCCTCTACATACATATACTTACTTTAGGCAATGAATACCTACTAACTAATAATTATTACTGTGCAATGTTAACTTACTGAATAGTGAATAATGTTTGCAAAAAGTAAATCCTAGTTATCCACATAAAAATGGTATTGTATGCCATGGGCTAATCAGTGATGAAACACATTATAAGAATATAAGAGAAAGCACCATGTAACTTCCTGTTGACTGTTACACAATAAAGAATTTGATTGATTAAAAAGTAGAATCTGTAAGTTCTTTAAGCAAGATATTATACTTGAATAAAGAAATACATAAAATATGATGTGAGATATATTTTAAGTTTTCGTGAAGATAGGAATGGAATTAGTATGAAATAGCAAATTTTTTTTCTATTTTTAATAATCAAGCAACTCTATCTTAGTTTGAGAATCCAGTCTTATGACTTGGATGACGTCATAATACTTTTTGAAATTACTCTCAAAGTGCCAACCAACTCTTTCCATCGTAAAATTGTACAAGTTCTTCAATGAACAATGAAAATATAATCCAATCATTAAATATTACACATCTTGGAAACTAAGATGTAGAGTAGAATTGAGTTAATTAATCAATCAATCGGAGAGACTATTGTTCGAGGGCTTTTTGTTCAGGATCACAAAGGACTTGCCTCAATACTACCGGTCTTGCTCGACAATAGACTCTGAACTTTCACCTTAAACTCATTTCACTCCTTTTGTATGCACTTTTTCTTTGTAAGATGTTGGAGGAAACATTTTGTAGACTTTACGATTAGGTTTCGATTCAATGCAGGTAGTGGAGTTTATATACTGTTAAATAGAAAATGGTCATCGATAATGCATTCGGGACCAAAATATGACAATTATGTTATTTTTTAACAGCAGTCAATTGCGGTCTCCTATACAGAAAGCGCTACAGGTAGGCTCCATAGTGAAAGTTGTTCAGTTTGATGGTCTGATTTCACCATTCTAGTATTTGCTAGGCTGTCACTTACACCCTTTATAGGGTCTTCCTAATATGCTGAGACTTTTTTAAGGGGATGATCAGACCATCAAACTGAACAACTTTCTCTATGGGACCAACATCGAAATCGCGAAAAAAAATCAGCTGTCCCATACATTTTTCTCCAGTTTTGTTTGCAGTTTTGTATGGGACAGATGATTTTTTTTCGCCATTTCGATCTTGTCCCATAGAGAAAGTTTTTCAGTTTGATGGTCTGATCATCCCCTTAAAATATTTTCAGCTAATTTTGTTAGACATTATACATTAATTGAACGAATATCTTTCAGAGTTCAAAAGTGATCACAAATAATAGCCGAATATTATAATAAAAAAATATAGTTACTGTAGTTGTAGCATAGTTTCTGAATACTCCAAAAGGTATAATGGTCCTGAGTTTTTTTATGTACATATTTTATTAAAACTTTACGATGTGCCTACGTCATTTCAGACTTTAGACTGTGCTTTAGATCTGCTTAGGGTATGTTATTTGGATTATTTAGATGTCAACGACTTAATAATCCGATTCAACTTAAAAGGTTTGATAACCCTTATTTGAATTAATTATTGAAAGCACTTTATTACACAAAATCATCAAATTAATTTGTAATTTAATTTGTTTTATATGCTTACGAGCGTTAACCCGCGACTTCGTCCGCACAAATTATATACCAGATTTTAAGTCAGATCATAAGCTATCAAACAAAAAAAGTTTCATCAAAATCGGTTCTTATTGCATGGTTAACACTCAGTTGCAGAAACGCTCATTAGACTTAATCCTCCATTAAATCTCTTGGTAGCTTTAACTACGTCAACAAATTGACAGCAAGAGATTTAATGGAGGATTAACTTTATTCGAGTCACGTTGTAGGTTCTGACCCGAGCACTCGTCTCGCATGGTTTTCACGCGTCGCGTTTTTGCCTGCCACGAGGCTCCTCAATCTTCTTGTTCTTGACCAAAAACAATCCCTGACGTTGGGATAGATTCTCCCATAAACTACTTGATACTGGCGGAAATGCAGTGCTAACGCACAAGCAAGAGTCCAATAATTATAAATACAAAAAAATACTTTATTGAGCGTTTCTGCAACTGAGTGTTAATGGGTTGAGTTACGATGTTACGAATCTCAATTTAGTTAAATAAAATTAGTAACCTTCAATTTTATTTTGCCTTTAAAGCCTCTTTAAACTACATAAGCGTAAAGCTGCCGGATTTATTGTGTTATCTTTCGGAGTGGTCCGACACTGCTGTAACCGCCGACTTACTTTCTTCTCCTTCTATCGAGTCGATGGCATATCATTGAGCTTGACTTACCATCGTGGCGAAGAGATTTGCCAATCAGCATTAAAAGTAAATACATAATAAAAATCTTTATTTGCAGGTAAGAGCCATATTAGGCTATTATGTACAATGTACAATATCTTCTTAGCAAAAGTAAATTAAAAGTTTGGCTTTATATAATAACGGTCATTAGAGGTTTGAGTTTGCCATACGGATTGGGGGTTCAGTACAGGAAGGCTAGTCACTTGGGAGGCTCTCTTTTTACATCCTTTTTACTTTTGTAAGCACTATGAGAATGACGTGCTTGCTATGTGCGAGGATCTTCTTCAAGAAGATTGGTTATGTTAGCCACATCAGGGCCCATCAACGCCAACAACGGAGTTTAAGCAGTCACCGTGGCCAAAACAGGTCAGAAGCAATACATACGTACACTTTTGTAAGCATGCAGTAATAAAATAATAATAAAAGCATGCAGTTGTTGCAAGATAACAATATCGCTAAGAGCGATAAAACATATGTCAAATTATAGAATTTACGTGACTGGTGGTTACGGCTTAGAATAAATTGATCTCTCTACTAACTGTTTTCGCTAGCCATAGTACTAACTGTTTTAGTAACCATTCCAAAAAGTATGACTGTCATAAGTATACTTGATTTAATACGAATTAACTTTTTATAACCAAACCATCAAACTGAATAATTTTTAATATGGAAAATTACATGAAATCGCAAAAAAATAATTTACATTTGCATCGCAGTTTGGTAAAGAACGGCAAATTAATTTCAGGTTTGCTCTCTTAGTAAAGTTGGAATTTATGAAGTCGCCTACCTATATCAATTTGCATTATTGTTGTTTACTAATCATATATAAAACAACAAACAGTATAAAACGTTGCCAATCGAACCGAAACGTCCGTTAAAACATGTGTAGTGTCGAGTGGAGCGCTTGTTTTACCCCATGCTTAAATTTGCATTCCCACTTATTCATTCCCGTTTGAATATCGTTCTTATTACAAAAGGTACAATTACGCAAATTGCATAATGGCATACTGTCAGTTGTTTGAATTGTTACTTTGATTAGCCAGTTTATAGGTGCAACCTCTGGGAACAAGGTTTGATAAGGCCATCTAGATTTAATGCTCATCATGAATTACTGTTCTATTGTGAATGCATCATTAGCGCATAAAAATCTAGCGGTGGTTGGCATAGAGGGGAAATTCAAGATAGGCGTTCAGATAACTTCTTCTATGTCAGTTTTGACATGTAAGACCGAGGCGTAGAAAATAGTTAAATCGCCCACAAGAAAGTCCAAATAAAAAAATAGTTCAAGACAGATTTTTGACGTTTTTTGTACATATCGCATTCGCTTTAACACGCTCGTTTTACCAAAATTATATTCAATGCAAGTAATGCGAATAATCGCATATATGTATTATTAATAATTATTATACATACTACCAAGATAATTTAACGTAATTTCACCCTTCAATATGTTAGGAGTTAACCTTGCAACTAGTTCAAAAGTTAGTAGTTTCAAAGCTTCTATCTATCCCGAAAGAAATTGTTAAGTTATTGCCTTTAGGGTCTCATTGCAGAGCGAAGGCCATCTCATTGCAAGGAAGGGTAAGAGGGAGCCATACTCCATCAAACGGCCCTAGGACGGATTGCTGGAGGTAAGCCAGTGGTCAACTTGCTGTCAGATAATTTTCAAACCGCCTTCATAGGCCTCTGAACGAGTTTAACGAATAGATACTTACACCGCTATCTGACGGAACTATCCGGGAATCCGAAGCACGAAGAGTCTCGAGATCGAAGACCTACCACTAAAATGGTTACCCATCCAAAGACTGACCTAATCTGGAGAGCTATTAGCATCAGAGAAATCTAACCCCTTGCGCTTATAAAGATCAAGATTCAAGATAGAGGGGGTCAGGTTTTTCTGAAGCTGACTGTACACGAATAAAGATGTGTCACTTAAAAAAAAAGATTCATCAAAATCGGTTCACCCAGTCGAAAGTTCTGAGGTAACAAACATTTAAAAAAAATGGTCGTGTTGAGAACTTCCTTTTTTGAAGTCGGTTAAAAATGATACTACAGATATTTCTATACTTCGGTGATAGTTTCCAATGCCGTAGCTTAACTACACCTCGGCAAGGAGTTGTGCTCCTGAATATGGATGTAAGAAAGCCAGTCGAAAATACATTAAAACATTACTGCGACAATTCACAAATGCTTCCAAACATGGTAACATTTGTACAGCAACAATAAGGCAGCACGTTTCAGCTCAAGCAGAATTGTCTGTCACAATTAATTACCTCATCCAACATGCATGACAATCTAATAGCGGTGATCTAGCCGCGACCCGCTATCCGCTTTCTCTCGCACGACGTCCTTACTGGGACTTCGCGGCCACTAAACATGACAGTGATGTTAGAATACTGGCGAAGCGAAGTTTTGTAAGATCGAGAAGAAGCTGGGGAAATTTTCAATTCAATCGTGAACTTTTTATTATAATAAGAACTTGGCTCTACAGGCAATAATTTAGAATAGAAAATAATTCAAAAGGAATCCTATGGACAATATACTACTATTTCTTTATGGAGGGGTGGGGCCATAGATACCTATACCATACCACTTTAGATAAGCCACAATTTTACCTGTTCCTTTTTATGATTAATTTTCAACATTAAAATCCTTATTTATGTTTTGAAGATGGTAGTCAACTTTTTTCAAAAAGGAGGAATCTCTGGAAAAGAAGAAACTGTAATCATACAAGCCAATTAATAAGTATAGCTTACTTTCGGTATCATAACAATAGAACTACGTACATGGGAGCATTATTTATTTATTAAAACATTGCCCTATTCGTATGACGATTCATCAGTTCATCCATTCATTGCAAGACGCCAGCAGCCTCTCCATTACCATTAGCTTATTCTTCTACTGCAGAATAACCAAACTTTTCTTTTCCTTTACAAAACGGATTCAAAGTATTTCTAAGACATTCATCACCGCTAACTTACTGGCCTCGAGTCGAGGTCGTGAGTCGAACTTAATTGGGCCCCGGCCGGGTGACACGGAAAGGAGATGCATCGCCTGGCTGTATGGAACGCATAAATTTTGAGCTGAGAATTGGACCCCTTGGCACTTTTGCTGAATAATTTTGCAAGAGAAGATGTTTCATTCGCCTTCGTTATTGTAGTGTCATATTGCAATGATAGGATGTATAAATCAGAGAAAGATGTTGTTTAATTTCTCATCAAATGAACAAGAAGCAAATAAGATAACACATTATACCGTAATCCTTTTTGGGGTGGTCAGAAACGTTGCTACGAACATTGTTGTCATAGCTAAGTTCACTGTTAACATATTTAGGGTTTTAGAATGGAATTACTAAATAAAATTTTGATAGGTGGCGAACCTATCACCTACAAATAAATGGTAAAAGAAACCTCTGTTCTCTACACCTACGCTACGGGATAAAATGGTTAGGTCTATCCATGAATATCGGTTGTGGAAGATTACAAGATAATAATATCAAGGAGTACACACGGCGACACATCAAGCTATACAAAACCAACATAAGCTGGCCGCTCGATGCTATACGTTACTCAACCTACGCGCGTTCAGCTTATGTTGGTGTTGTATAGCTTGATGTGTCGCCGTGTGTACATCGATAATAGGTATGTATCCCTTATGTGTAGGTAGATATAACTGAAATCCAAGTTTAATATATAATGCATTTCAACAACGCAAAAGCACAGATTGATAATAAGATACTACGGCAAAAGTAAAGACATTAGCTGTAATATTATTTTCAGCTGTAAAGTTTTAAAGTTATTATTAATTGTTTAAAAAAATTTAAAGACTTACGTTCTTGTATGTGCTGACACCAATCCTGTCTCCTTTCTGCAATATCCTTGAGCTCCTGATAGGATACAAAACTTTTCTTTCAACTGTTCCAAATAGCTCTTTATTTATATGACTTCCTCTACCCCTGTATTATACAGAATAAAAAAGGTGGGTAGCTTGAAATAGACTAAAGGTAGTTACAGGAGAAGCAATAAAGTTAGATGCGTATAATAACCATCAAATCTGAAAGCTCGCGAAAGGAGACAGGTAGTGATAAATGGTGAAGCTCACACAAGTGCTGCATAAATAAAGGAAAAAAGCTCACAATAGACCGATAGTAGTAAGCGAGTTAGAGTGAGAGCCGTTGACACATTTGAAGATAATATGCGCATGTTCCTCTGCCTGCGGATGATGTGCAAGCTAGAAGAGGTTAGAGGTTTTAGATATGACTGTGACCCGATTCAAATAGCTAAGGCGTGGGCCAGAATCGGCCAGATAGGAACGTGAGATGAGGACGGGATGCGGACGTACAAAATGTATCAAAGAGATCTAGCACAAAACATACGGAAAGGAATATCGAAAATCTAAATTCTGTCCGAGTATAGGGCCAGAACGCGGTCGCTTTACAGCGTTAAATTGATATCATTAGCATCCTTTTAAACTAAGAGTCTACCCATCAAACTGAACTACTTTTACTTTGGGAGCAGATCGTTCGGAGCAAACAAAAAATCAGCTGTTCCATACTAAACTGCAATCTCGACGCGCGTGTTCGCGACTCAAATGTATGCAACAGCAGATTTTTTTTTGCTCCGATCGGTTTGCTTCCATAGTAAAAGTTGTTCAATTTGATGGGTAGACTCTTAGTTTAAAAGGATGCCAATGATATCATCCTAAATCATTCTAAATCTCTTGCTGTCACTTTTTGTCTTGTTGACGTAGTAAAAGCTAGCAAGAGATTTAATGGAGGATTAACCTTAATGAACGTACGTGCAATTGACCGTTAGTGTATGTAAATAATAAATAAAAAAAAAAGACAGAGACATACAATAACATGAAGAAGATAATTTTATGATTTAATAAATCAGATGGAGAAACTACCTTTTTCTCTGCGTTCGAATCATATAAGCTTACTCAAAGTTGACATATCTTCCATGATCGCTATCGCTTATAACTTGCACCGTATTCTCATGAATACGAAGCGGGCGGCGGGCGCCGCGTAACGAGTGCGCATTTACATTTCATCTGCTACAAATGACGCGGTACAATGCACAGGTTGCATGAAGACGCGGGCACATTGCTCGCGAGGGTTGCTCTTGACGTGTTCTGACACGATTCTGTAACGTATCGCGAGTTATTTTTGTAAAGGAAACGGTACAGTACTGTTAGTTCTAATATCGTTGTTATTGTATAACGTTTAGCTAAGAATCTTATTGAAAAGTCAGGAAATGACTCTAGATTAGAAAGAATTTTCTCAAATTTGTGCAATACAGAGACAAGGAGGAAAGAAATACGAGGTAATAGTGAAACACTATAGTAGTGATTGTCATGCAATATAGATTCTTTCGTATCAGCTCATGCTGGTACGAAAGAAGAGTAGATAGTGAAATAGCCATAGCAGGCTAGTGTAATACATAAACATGTCAAAGAACAAAATTACTGTCTTAAAAGTTAGGAAGGGAAATTCAATGAATAAAAAATCAGATTCCGGTATCGTCCACCATATCAGATTTACGATAACGACAGTCCTCGGGTTCATACAAATATATTCTACATCGCATTTGTTTAAATCAGTTTACGAATTTAGGCATTGTAGGAGATAACATGCATATTTCTATAATAAAATACACTCGAAAACTTATGCCGAAGATAGGTCAAAACAGGACAACAAACACATATTACTTCGTAAGCAAGATAAAATTCAAACAGAAATATAACTAGAATAAGTAAACGATGCAGTAATTAACTAATCAAGGAAGGATTGCTTAGAACTAGAATGTATAGGTAAACGTTTCTATATGCAAATCGTATCTCATTACGTAAGACCAATATAGAGCATGGAGCAGATCTTGTTACTCAACAGCATCTATAATACCATGTTTATGAGTGCCTGGATCAAATGGAGCATAGAAAGTTACAACTTGACGGAGTTATTGAGGAAGTGTTTCGAGATTTAGTATTGAGCTAATGTCTGATATTGATAATTCGTGCTTGGATATCGTAAAGCTGTTAGTGGGCGAAATTGTCATTGACGCATTTAGGTATCTTATGGTTTGACTATAGACTATTTAGATGTAGAATTTTTATTTTGATTGGTTGTTCCTCGTAATGTTTTATTATGACCATTATCAGTAATATCATCATTATCATTAGGGGCCTTTTGATTTGCATTTTTATAAGTATAGCATTCTAATACTTGTGTCTAGCACTGCAATTCTGCCAATGTTGAATGGTTTGTATCTCAAGTATTGTTTTCAAAACGAAAACACATTAGAAGAGTTATACAGCATGGCGGAACTACATGGCTACCTAACCTGCGAGTTGCCTTTGAATTTTTTAGCCACGAACGCAACTCCTATTAGAAGCCTTTTTATAGTTCATATGTCAACAACATCCAAACAATGTTGTGTAACAATAATACCAAAAAGTAATTCTTGATAATTATAAAAAATGTTGGGACAACCCTGCGCAAAAAATATGTACACTGATTTAAACACAGAGGAAACATCAAAATGTTATTCTTTCCATCAATCTACATAGACCCTTAACAATACAACACCACATTGGCATACGTGAATGGCGCAAAACTGAATCCATCCGTCGAAATAAAAAAACAAACTGGGGAACTGCATAAAGATATCCATGTCCGCAACGGAGTGAGAGCGGGACTGCTCTTAAATAAAATAAGGCAGTTATGTAAATGATCCCCTTGGACCGTCCCAGAGTTGCAGTGGAATTACAAAAAAGCCTTTGTTCCCCTATTAGGCCTTGGACATAGTGAATGTACGTTATCTGTCCTGTCTTGGGTAATGAGGGGAATATATTTAGGGTTTATTCGTGAGCTGATCAAGCATTACGCGTTTTGTCGAACCTTCTGACAAAAGAAACCAGAATGGTAATTTGAATGAACTTTTTTGGGGGAATTTTGGGAACAACAATGATTTTGGGTTTGATTTTTATGACTAGTTTATTGCGTATGCAATATTTTTGTTTGACTTAGTTGAAATTGCATAGAAAATCTTATAACTAAGTCAAACAAAGGCATGATGTTCCATACATTTTTGTCATATGCCTGCTGTGCCGAGAGTCGCGGGTTCGAATCCCGTAAGGGGCAAATATTTGTATGATAAATATGAATATTTGTACCCGAGTCATGGATGTTTGTATCTATTTATGTATTCAATATCGTTGTCTAGTCATCATAACACAAGTCCAGGCTAGATTCTGGTACTTTAAAATGTGACTAGATAATTTGTGTGACAATGTCCAAGATATTTATTTATTATTTATATCTCCATTCCTTTCCAGAATACGCGCTCAGCGAATCTATTAAATATTCAATCAAAGATCTAGTACATCTCTATTAACCTTTTTAACAATTTTTAATTCTTAAAGGTAATTTAATCCTTTAAATTGTTTTTCCATCTTTGTACTTATACCTGCAAGTATTTATCTTTCTGTCATTTCCACTTCTCTGAACAGGTGCAGAATTTGATTATTAAAATAAAGTGCAGAAGTATCATTGGAACATGAAACCTCGTGAGATCATAGTAATTTATAATATATTCATGTTTGTTTTGTACATTGTGACCTACCTGCATTATGACTTATCTGTCTGTTTAGTTATTCACCTAAGCATACAGTCTAAGTGATCAGTTGCATTACTTTAAATGATATTTTTAATCAAGATACTGAACAACTTTCCCCAAGGAACCATGGAAAATGCATGTATTATCTGGGAGTGTTTTCTTTTTATCGCTACCGCTTCCACTAAAGCCTCTACCACTGATAGTGTGGAGTTACACAATCTGGCAAGGCTCTGCCCGCGTACCTGATTACAATGCCACGCTCCCCTTGCTACGGCCCTGTCCTGTGACACTATGACAGCCTAATCACAGTGTGTCACTGGTCTTATTACCTTCCGCCTCTGTCTAGAATGCCTTCATGCTTTGATTAACTAATTGTCTAGCATCATTTTCCTTTAATGCGATTTAATTTATATTTTGATTTGACTTTGGTTATATTTTGTGTTCTGTCTATTATAATTTTTCTTTGATTCTTTGCTATATTAATTTATCATTTATAGTTTTATTAGTTAGTCCGATTTATATTTTATTATTTTAAACTATAGTGTTTAGGGTCCTTCTTAAAATGCTGACAGTTTTTTTAAGGCAATGATCAGACCATCAGACTGAACAACATTCTCTATGGGACCAAAGTCGAAAAAAATCTGCTGTCCCATTAAAAACTGCAATCCTGCTCGACCCAAATGCAGCAGATTTTTTTTTCGCGATTTCAGTATTGGTTCCATAGAAAAAGTTGTTCAGTTTGATGGTCTGATCATCCTCTTCAAAAACCGTCAGTATATTAAAAAGGACCCTATATTGTTCAATTTTGTATAAAATGACTAGAAGATTCAAAAGTCTATGATGGACAGCTATCATCATCAACGTCACGTCTCACTTCAGGGTATACCAGAAACACTAAAAAATTCGTCCCTAAAAGTGAAATGGAGTTGATGCGGCCCAATGCAGATTGTTGCAGGAAAGCTTTTTGTAAATTTGTAGGCAGATTATTTTCACATCGACTATAGGAGATACTCGTCGTACGAATCATGATGAATATTAAATTATTATCTTAATAAAACATACGTAAAGTATATTATTCCATATTCCACTCAAATTCAATTACACTTTCAAAACAAGTAAGACTGCTATATCTTGGCGACATAGTGGCGGATCGAAGCTAAGCTTTATTTTTCTATTACACTCTTGAGTGAATACAGAAAGAACAAAAGGAAGGTTAAGTACAGAGTAAATAAACTCATTTTTCATTGATCCACTGATGAGATCTTGAAGGATATGAAGTAACCGATCCACTGGCAGACAGTGTTGCCATGAGTTGTGGTATTTCAAGACAGGAATAATAATTTTATTGACGCTCTATTGATGTTTTTGAGTAACTTTTACCTAGTTGTTCCGATACTTGTTTTAATTTATTTTGGCGTCTAAAGTCATGCAAGATGAGTGTAGATTTAACAAGAGAAGAGAAGGGTTTCTAGGCTTCTGAGGTCCCAAAGAGTGTTGTAAAGATCCGGATATAACTGACATTTGGGGATTGTAGCGAAACAGCAAATTTTTATCGCGTTTTCAGCCTTGGTCACTGTAGTGAAAGTTGTTCAGTTTGATGGTTTAATTTACGCTCGAAAGTTTGTCCAAGCTTCAAACAGATAGCTGGTATAAACCAAATATGTCTCACTACTCTCAAAAACTCTATATAAAATAAAACCGATAAACTTTAAGTTTAGCACGTGTGTTTCTCTTGGTTTCTAGGTGATAACTAAGAAAGTAATTTTCGGAATGAAACACCTGAAGTTGTAAAACGTAGTAACGCGTAATTTTATGTTTTATTGTGTTATCAGTAGATAATTGTTACGAATAATACACAATAAATATAACTAACTATAACTGCATATAAAGTCGATCAATATAATTATAACATATTTCTCCCTTAAACCAAAGTAGCACCAACAGTCTCCTGAACACCATTTCAAACCGGCCACACTGTCCCTTCTGGAGGCACTGGACGGAACTACACCTCTCCGCTGCCCCCTCTAACAGAAAATAGGCTATTTTAAATTATATGACTGTTATGTATTATACTGTACTAACATAGTTTTTAAGTATATACTAACAATCTATGGACTGTGTCTGAAATAAAATTATTTTGAATTTGAAACAAACAATAAACAAGGAAATGGAAAAAAAACCGAAACACTTTAGATCTGACAGCTAAATTGAAAACGGCGCATTTTGTCCTTTACCATTTTATACCATAGTCACAGTACCTACAAATGGCGTAGAAGCACACTTTACCTTCGAAGCAATCATCCGCCATCGCTCTCGGATTATGATGTATTTATTTTTTACGCTGTTATTCAAGTAAATTACAGATAATTTCACTGTACAATACGCAAAGAACTCTAAGTTAGTGCTTTACGATATTTTAATAGATGCTTTAGGCGTTCAGTTTCGTTTTTATTGCATGTTTTGAATGTACAAAATGAGGGTAATTGTTTATGGATGAGAATTACCGATTTTCCTTTGTACAAACCTCAATTGTTGCTATTCAAATTGTAAGAGAAATTTTATCTAATACCAACGTGATTGATTCTGAGTACCTAAGTAGGCACTTATAAATATGCCATTTTACAATTCATATCATTACATTATGTACTCATATGTTCTTTTGTTTTATTGCGAGTGTGGTTTCCGGTTTAAAATATTGAAACCTTGGGGATGTGTGGTTAAAACAAGTTTTATGCCAATCCTGAAAAGTACTTTGAGTATGTACCTAACTTAAAAAATTGATATAGCTTAGTTATTATGTGGAATTGTGTAACTATTTGATAATTGAAAAAAATAAAGGAATTTGAAAGAAAAATTAAGCTTGTACAGTCTGTGGATACGGCTGTGGAACTCTCTCCCATTACGAGACTGTCAAACAATTGCTTCATTTAAAAAACAAGTCAAAGATCACTATCTCTCTCTTCAGTAAACTAGTATATTTTTTTATTTATCATACCGTATATATTTGTATGTATATATGTCAGTATACATATACCTGTATCTATATATAATATACATTTATTAGTCTTAAATACCTACTGTTTTATTAGTTAAATGTGCAAACTGTGCCTGCCTCACTTTCTTTGCTCTCTCTCTGTCTCGGGTTTGCTGGAAGAAATCTCTTTAGAGATAAGCTCGCCCTTTGTAATTGTCTATTATGTTGTTTTCATGTATATTTCCGTCTGTACAATAAAGTGTTAAAATAAAATAAAAAATACTAGCACAATTTTATCAATAAATAATTATATTACAATATTATCTACTTTCCACTTGTCAAGTTAGTTAAAACACAAAGGTACAACATTATTTTCAGTAGGCCTACCATGAGTTGAACTGTACTACTGTATTTACAGTTTGTGCGAACGGCCTAAAAATCATAGCGAAGGAAATACCTACATTCAGAGACGTTTTTTGAGTTTGAAATCCATACGTTACTCTACTGTACCCTACTGCGACTCAACTCACGCTTAAAAAAGTTTCTTTTAAAAGCGAAAATGTTAGACTTATTATATAATATATTTATTATTTACTGTTGGATATTTTGTATGTACATATATTGTGTATATATATAATATATATATATATATATATATGTATGTATGTATTATAAGAATAAAATAGGTGTAATAAGATATAAAATATATAGCTTACAATACATTACAGGTATTAATATACCTGTAATGTATTGTAAGCTATATATTTTATATCTTATTACACCGCCATAGCAAGTTTTATTACTTAAGAGTTCGTCCATCCCATGGTTGTCTGGAAGAAATGGCTTTTAGTGATAAGACCGCCATTTGTACCCTTACGTTCTTTTTATTCTGTTTTTATTACTGTATATTTTGGGTGTGCAAATAAAGTATATTTATGTTATGTTTGTATTTTAACAAACTGAAGTTCGAACTCAAACTCAAAAAACGCATCTGTACTCCATCTTGGGTGTGGGCGTCGGCCCACGGGAATAATTATATGAAAAATGTAAATGCCGGAAACCATACGGCTTAGCAAAATTTCTGATCACTCCAAAACAGCTCGGTCGTTAGTTTATGGATTTACGTAGCAACTAATAATGCGGTATTGTGGTAGCGACATTATTGTTAAGTTTGCTAAAACAATGAGTTTATCGCTTCCTTATGTTCCGGCTACATAAGGAATTTTGTGTTAATGTACTGAAAATATTCTTTGTAGAGACAAAACAATAGTAATATTAAAAACAGTGAAGAATAAAATACTCCTGCTACAGTAAATTTTAACTCATGGAATAGATAATCTTGCTTTATTGTTCTAGTGTTTTAAAAGTTTGTTTTATAATTATAACTTTCATTGGCCGATGTAAAGACTTTTAAAACACTATAGAACAATAAAGCAAGATTATCTATTCGTTGGCTGTTTCGCAACACAAAACGTAAAATATCGAATCATACCTCCCAGAACGTTTGATATCACGAATAATCCTAGGACGAATGCACTCGCACACGAAAAGGGGCACTCCGAAACCACACAATGCTACGGCGGAAACACTCGTACACGAAACGAGTATAATTTGATTTAATCCCTAAAGGAAGGTAAGTAGGTACATTAAAAATAAACAAAAAAAAATGAGAGAATAAAACTAACTTAACCTTAAATATGGTGCAGGTTTGGACCGCGCGGGAGGGTAGTCAAGATGCTGCTTTGACTATTTATTATAATGACTACCCTTGCGGTAGCATTTCCCCTCTGCCTCGGTATAAGATCAATTAATCATGTGCATTCAATTTTATACCTTATCACTTAACGAGACAGCCTATAAATGCGAACCAATAATTTCGAACTTAGAACGTTTGGGGTTCACGCGAGACTACTTTTCATGATTTTTAACGTTCAAAATTAGAATCTAAAGTTATGATAATAAAATCCAAAGTTGCGGATTTCATGGTACCTCGCCCCCCGCAAAAAGTGGCAGGAATGTTTGTTAGTAGCGTAACTAGTCCCTATATAAGTTACTCGCTGAATGTTATACTGCCTAGCTAGCATGCCACCCCCGAGAAAACGACAAAAATCGAGATGTGCCTCCATCTTTATTATTTTACGTAGGCCAGAAAGAGCGCGCATGACGTTTTTCTCGTTTAAACGCTTTGTCGTGGGTGGCATGCTAGCTAGGCTGGTACCGTTTTCATGTAAATATAGAAGGTATAACACCTGCTTCAGTGATTCATTGGTCATGGCGGCTCATCAATAAGGTGTCCTTATATAATCGAAGGACTTGTGGATTCAATTTAATTCTAACCTTCCTAAGTATAAACATAATAATTGTTCTCATAACAAATAAAGCTCTGACGAGACATACAAAAGGCTGTAACAACGTTGAACAGAAATGCAACTGAGGGTTAATCTCAGTTAATTAGACGTTATAGACATGCTGTAGTCTCAGACGGTATCTTGTTTTGAGCTGCCCTTGTTAAGGAATATGTAAGGGATGTGGTTACGACAAACAGATTTCAAATGGCTTTATTTGCAGAACTGTAAATTAATCGACGAAGGAAGTGCTTTGTTATATCTGTTGTTTAGTAGAAAGCAATCGTATAGTATGTATAGCTAATAATATACATGTTGTAAACTTAAATGCATTACGTATATAGGGTGAAATTGATATCATTAGCATCCTTTTAAACTAAGAGTCTACCCATCAAACTGATCAACTTTTACTATGGGAGAAAACCAATCGGAGCAAATAAAAAAATCAGGTGTTCCATACTAAAATGCAATCTCGACGCATGAGATCGCGACTCAAATGTATGCAATAGTAGATTATTTTTTTTGCTTCGATCGGTTAGCTGCCATAGTAAAAGTTGTTCAGTTCGATGGGTAGACTCTTAGTTTAAAAGGATGCTAATGATATCAATTTCACCCTGTAGCTATGGTGGTGCTTCAGACCATCAAACTGAACAACGTTCACTACTGGACTAACATTGAAATCACGAAAAAAATTGCTGTTCCATAGAAAATGCCAATTGTGACTCGACCCAAATCACAGCCAAAAAACCCAAAAAAAAAACAGATTTTACTTTTTCAAAAATACTTTATACCTAATGTATGAAGAATCCAGTGAGTAGCATATGTGCAAGAAACCATATCCCTTAGTCACCACATACCCACGGAAATAAAGCGGTGGTTCATTCAAAGCCGGCTTTACCGTAGTTCTTTCACATAAATCCACAAAGTCGTGCGGTAATGAAATGGAACGGGATATAATTCTGCCATTCGTGGCCTAATTTAGGCCTCACCTGTAATCTAGATCTCCTATTGTCCTGGCTTTTGTGCGGGACTATTGCAAATTAACAGGCACTAGATATTCAAGCCATATTTCATCCCATAAATTCGGATGTGTTATTATTTTGAAATATGATATTTTTTTATTATAATTTTTTACGTAGTACCGACGCTAGGAACGGTACGACGCTACGCTCAAACGTCGAAGGAAAAAATCGTGAGGAAACCTGCATAATAATACTAAAGAAGAAATTTTGATGCGTATGTGAAGTCTTCTAATCCGCATTGGGCACGCGTGGTGGCCTAACGCCCTGGAGGGTAGGCTTGTGCCCTGCTGTAGGAAGCATACACAGGGTTAAATGCGTTACATACCTACTTAAGGTGGTTTCGGTCCATACAAACGTTTGACGCACAATACGCGTAGACGGAATTATTAAAAGTAATATCTTATATATGGAAAAATAGTTTAGAAAATCTAGTTGCCGCGTCACAAATAACATTTGCAATTTATAATATAATTACGAAGATATAAAGCTTTTAAAATTTTGTATGAAAAATATCTTCGTAATTATTTTATAAATTGCAAATGTTATTTGTGATGCGGCATCTAGATTTTCCAAACAATTTTTCCATATATACAAAGTTACTTATATTAATACCGTCTACGCGTATTGTGCGTCAAAGTTTTGTATAAAATTTACCCCTCTGCAACCGCCTTAAGAGGCTGCTCCAGACCATCAAACTGATTAACATTTACTATGTGACCGTCATTGAAATGGCAAAAAAAATCTGCTGTTCCATAGAAAATATCAATAGCTACTCGACCAAAATGTATGAAACATCTGTTTTTTTCTCGATGTCAATATTTACCCCTTTAATTATGCAACAAATTTAAGTTTACACCCTGTATAGGTTGGTGATAATGATAACGATGATGATTATATTGAATGTTTTGTACCTTGAATATGTTGAATATGCTAAAGGTGAGCCTTGCCTTGCTACAACTGTATGCTTAAAACCATTGTTGTCAGTTGTAGCAAAGTTTCTGATAGCCCCAAAAGGGATTACGGTCGTGAGTTTATGTTATGTATGTGTAAGTATTGTAAAGATGCACCAAAATGAAATCATCAACAGAATGAACACATTGAGTTTTTATCCAAAACAATCATCAATTAGCGAGCTATCGGTTCGCATTCTCTGATCGTGTTGTTGTCGGTTCGATTCCCGGCTCCACCACAAAACATCAGCTACTACTAATGTGATTGAATTCATAAATATTGATGAATGGCGGGACTGGTTTTTGTGAGGGCATTTGCGGATCGATGGACGATGATTTAATAAAATGTTCGAGTCAGGTATAAATTGATTTACAAAAATGTCTTATTTAGAAACATGATGAATTTGTAATGTTTCAACTTTTGATGAAGATGATAATAAAGACCCTATTTTATGGATTGTTTCGGGAGTACTAGGAGACATCTCATATTAACGATAAAATCGGAAACATGTACAATTAGAGCTACACGACTGCGATTTTTGAAACTTATTCGCTGAGCTCATCAGTTGAAAATGTCAAAATTACTATGGAGATATACATCTTTCTACTGCTGCTGCTACACTTTCAAAAATCATACTCCAGGAGTGCGATTTATGAAAGTCAAATCAGTAGTTGAAAGATGCGTATCTCCATACATTTTCAACTGCTGAGTTCAACGTATGAGATTCAAAAATCGCACTCCTGGAGTGCGCTGAGTTTCATTCGCTGAGCTCAGCAGTTGAAAATGTCAAAATTACTATGGAGATATACATCTATCTTCTGCTGATTTGACTTTTAAAAATCGCGCTCCTGAACTATGATTTTTGAATTGACGTTCAAAAATCATAATTCAGGAGTGCAGTAGAATGATGCATATCTCCATAGTTATTTTGACATTTTCAACTGATGAGCTCAGCAAATGAGTTTCAAAAATCGTACCCCAGGAGTGCGATTTTTGAATGTCATTCGCTGAGCTCAACAGTTGAAAATGTCAAAATTACTATGAAGATAAGCATCTTTCTACTGCTGATTTGACTTTCATAAATCTCACTCCTGGAGTATGATTTTTGAAAGTCAAATCAGCAGTAGAAAGATGCATATCTTCATAGTAATTTTGATATTTTCAATTACTGAGCTCAGCGAATGAGATTCATAAATCGCACTCCTGCTTAGAGAAGCACGCACTAATCTTCTGCTTTAAACAGATTTTACACCAATTATTTCTACATCAAATCAAATTTGCCAACATTAATTATGAAAATAAAAAGATACAATTAACAATCAACTGTCCAAACCAAATTCTGATACGGGAGAGACAAAAAGCAAATAAAAATCATTAATGAAGCTCATAACACAATATCAGTCAATTAATCTATAAACAACCGATTGAAATGTCATGGTTGCCATTAAAGGTTATACGGAGATGATTTTACGAGATACAGTCAAAGGTTGGATAAATAAAGAAGTTGAAGATAACGTTTCCAATGGAATGTGATAATTGAATGAAAGGTATTTTACAACGGATATAAGAATTTTATAAGCGCAATAAAAATATGCTTATAATGTGTTTATCATTGGTGCATTGATCGGTCGATGCATTCATATTTAGAATTGTATACTAAGAGATTTTTTTTTTCAGAAACCACCAATATGCGAAAGGGGTTACTTTCGAATATTGAATGTTTGCACAGAAAAAATACTTTCTAGAAACAAGAACCGAATATGTTTCAACTTGATATTTCTTTAAAAAACAGCTGTCCCATACAAAACTGCAGTACCTACCTATTCGACTCAAATGTATGGTACAGCTGGCTTTTTTTCACGATTTCGATGTTGGCTACATAGTAAAAGTTGTTCAGTTTGATGAGTAGAATACATGCTGAAGATATCCGCAGTGATATAAAACTTACCCTGTATTTATGTGTCTTGGACTAAGATAATCCCACTTGTAGCGACACAGTGTTACACTCTAATTTGACACAGTGTATGTTATTTTACCTGTACAAGCACTTTTGACCTCGGACGGTCCGCGCGAAGGGAACAACGCCAGTCGTTTCCCCTCGCGCGTCCCGTCTGGTTCTAACTAGCATCTAATTAGTATCTAACCTATGTAACTGAACCTTGAATACAAACCCAGTACTTAATTACGCATTTATAATTTATCCACCCCAATATCAAAAGTAACATTGGAGAATACACCTCCAAACACTAAAGTTTGAAGAATGTTTAATTCTCAAAATTCAAGATTTAATTTCTTGTGACGAGAAATTGTATTACTGGATACGAAATTTATAGGTATCTTGAATCAAAACAGATTTGTTTCTCGCATTATGAATGAGGGAGTTTCTTTTATGAAAAGAAACATTTGAATTTTGATACAAGAAATTAGTTTTTGGCCCAAATATTTTATATTTCAAACAAAGACATTTTCGTGTTTTCTTATATCGAAATGCGAACCTTGACTGAAGTAATTTTTTTTTCTGTGTGAGAATAGATCACTACCTACAACACGGTTAAACTTAATCGATTGTAGAGAATCCCGTTGTTAAGTAAGTATTTTTTTTAAAGAAAATACAAAACCTTTTAAATACGTGTCGTTATTAAAAATATTTTGTGACGTCTCTCTTTATTGAAACGATTTAAATATTTCGTATCTATCCATAGAATTTCTCGCAAAACCGATGGCCGATGGGTCCGAAGGAACTCTTCGGCCCGAAGTGGCGTGACTACGTACCGGAAAGCACGTGGGTAGGCCACTACAAGGTGGACTGACGACCTGGTGAAGGCGGTGGGAAGACGTTCAATGAGGACAGCGCAGCCGCAGGACCGGTCGTTGTTGTAGCGATCCTTGGGGGAGGCCTATGTCCAGCAATGAACGTCTATCGGAAATGTTGATGTTGATGCATATTTCTTTGTAGGAGATTATTGTTTAAGAAACTTGAATATGATCTGGCAGTGAAAAAGTCTGGAAACTAACATTAACTTGTAGGGCCATATATTTCGGAATCTATTTTGCACCGAAAAACGTATTCTTTTGAAAATGTAAAACATAAGACAAGTTTTTGTATGGTACAATTAAATGTATATCTAAACAGACATTATAATTATTTATTACAGTAATTGATTGTGAATGTGAGTAGGTACATTATCTGTTTCTACAAACATACATGAAACGCACACGCAAGAACCCCCGGCGCCCTCTAGTAACCTTTCCTTGCACTACACTCTTTTTATATTTTCACCACAGATGTCGCTAGAACCCTTACTAGAAAGCTTTGCTGTGTTTCTTTCAGTAAATTGAAATTGATAGAAAACGCAAAAATAATAGTTTGTTTTAAAACCTAACTTAACGAAACAAGTAATCTTAGTTTACAACCTATAGTTGACTATAGTAATAGTACCTACTTATTTAATAACTTGACAAGTACTTGCAATATAGCAATGTGTTTCGAGCTTTAAGCTTAACATTATAAGACTTAAACTACCTAACTGTTAATTTGATTTAAGTATTACGAACTTGTGAAATTTAGCGCTTATTCGTTAGTCTTCATTATTTTGTTTTATTACTCCTTCTCTCAATATTACGAACTCTGTTATTGCTTTATTAACACGAGTTTAGAAATAGAAAAATAATGTTTTAAAACTTTGTAAGGCTAATTGAAATTGGCATGGCAATGCCATTTTACATAAAGATGTCTAACGAATTATCTAATCTACCTCTCGCACTCTGTACCTATAGGTACCTTTTATCAAAATCGGTTTTGTAGTTTTTGCGTGATACTCGATCAAACAAACAAAAAAAAGACGCACAAACAAACAAACAGACAGACAAAAAATAAAAAAAATTGTGATAAGGAATCAAGTACACCTAAAAACCATCACTTCTGTTACAGTTTTATAATAGTTATTATTAGATTAGAGTTAGTTGATCTCACCTTGGTTAAAAGTTGACTTTTCTTGAAATTACATCTTTCAAAGACGATTGTAATACAGAAGTCTGACTCAGTAAGGTAAACACATCTTTCATGGGGCACTGTATACGCTATTATAATAAGATACCAGAGGATATTCTAAACTTGCCAGACAAAAAGTTTAAGTCCCATGTTAAACAAGTCCTCTGTAAAAAAGGCTGCTATAAAATCGATGACTATTTGAATGACCAAAATGTCTGGTCTTGACAATGTTACTCTATGTAATGCATTTTAATTGCATTGTATTTTAATTGTACTTTGTATATTTTGTTTTGTTTAAAAGATGTGTGTTGTAGAGTTTCTGGCCGCATCTTCTCTCAACGGAACACCTTCCGACGCGGAGGTAGAGTCAAAAAATGACGTCAAAAAGCTATCTATGTGATATTATTTTGAATAAAAAATTGTTGAGTTTTGTGGGTTGATAGTTGCAACTAAGTTTATATGCACCCTTAAAAAAAGTTGTAAACTTGAGTTTATTACATAATAATATCATTCTAACATTTAAACTACTACCTAATTAAGAAAATAAGTTCATAATTATAAATGTAGATAGGTTAGAAATTCTCCCCCATAATATAAAAAGCAACATTAAATAAAATAGCTTTTGAGTCACGTTGCAGGTTCTGACCCGAGCACACGTCTCGCGTGGATTTCGCGCGTCGCGTTTTTGCCTGCCACGAGGCTCCGTAATCCTCAATCTCTTCTTGTTCTTGACCAAAAACAATCCCTGAGATTGGGATAGATTCTCTCATAAACACATGACACTGGCGGAAATGCAGTGCTAACGCACAAGCAAGATTCCATTAAATATAAGTAAAAAAAATAAATAGCTTTTAACTAAAACTGCAGAAACTTTTATTAAAACGAGCCATTACAAATCGGGTAATTAACGTTCTTAAGTCGTTCTAACGTGGACTTATGTCTCGTTTCCTTGCTTTTAAATTAGATGCCTCTAAAATTCAAAAGGGAGATTTTAAAAAGTGCCTAAGAGCATTTTAAGTACGGCCGAGACGCTGGATGTCATTTGAATTAATTATCCTTAACGAAGTAGCTGCTTAAATCATATCAGGCGAGAGGTTGAAGATGGTTCTTGTTTATTTTATTGAGAGTGTTATATTTTTGTAGCAAGTCAGCTTTGGGATAAAAATCTTGACAAAGACGTCGTTAACAGCTTTTTTGATTTGAAGACAGAAGTTATAAGTGGCATCTTTTAAAAAATTGGATAACAAATCTGTCAATCAAGGGAGGGCGTTTGAGGTGAAGGTATGGGACTTTTATGTTTAAAATGTAACTAGTTAGATAATTTTTGTACCTAGTGGTGTTGTTGTAACAGTTTCAAAATTCAAACATAATGTATTTTGATAATTGTTGTAGAGTTTCAAACCATCTTGAAAGATGGTCATGACTTATGCGTCTTGTGCTTGTGTTTAGCATGTTACAATAAACAGGGTGAAATTGATATCATTAGCATCCTTTTAAACTAAGAGTCAACCCATCAAACTGAACCACTTTTACTATGGAAGCAAACCAATCGGAGCAAAAAAAAATCTGCTGTTGCATACATTTGAGTCGAGTCGGCACCGCACGGCACTGTAGTTTAGTATGAAACATCAGATTTTTTGCTCCGATCGATTTGCTCCAATAGTAAAAACTGATCAGTTTGATGGGTAGACTCTTAGTTTAAAAGGATGCTAATGATATCAATTTCACCCTGTAGAGCACTGTTAGCAAAATAAGAATATTCCGAATATTGTATTTAGGTATTAGAATAATATCATAAGCTATTTGCAAACATAGTCGCGACTCGTGAACAAAAAATAAGAAATAGTACTAATACGTACGTACAGTACGGACCAAAGAACATTATAAGAGGGGTTAGAAATGCAAAGTAGCGCTTTTGCTTCGGAGAAGACTGTCGCCACTTGTCTCCCGCTTTCGCTGCTACAACTTATGCCCTCTTGCTCGCACCACGCCGCTCGCCCTACGGTGTTATGCAAATTATTGCATAACCGTAAGGCACGTGTTCGACGCCAACTTTGCACTTCTCACCCCTCTTACAATGTTCTGTGGTACGGGATACGAGATCTCGGTGATACGGGAGGTGAACGACAGTAAGAAGTAGTGTATTCCTCTCTCACTCATGTGTAAGTAATGATTTTACTGTAGTACCTACTAAAGTTAGGACGATTTATAATAAAACTCTAGAATGAACGAAGTGTTGAATACTTTTTACATATTCAAAGGTGCGTCGGTGGCGCGCTGCGGAGAGATATGGACATTGACACCCAATTATGGGGTCCGGGTTCGAATTCGCAAGGACAACATGCCATATACCAATGAGTTTTTCCAACTTATGTACGTAATACCGACTGCTCTCAAACGGTATATTGTGTTATTATGATCTACACCAATCTTCTTTCACTATTTCCTCTACCCTAAGGTTGTCTGGAAGAAATCGCTTTTTAGCGATAAGACCGCCTGTTTTTGTGCCTTTTGTATTTCCTGATTGTTTGCTCTCTGTATACTCTGTTTTTTTGGTGTCAAATAAAGTATAATTGATTGATTGATTGGTGAAGGAATACATCGTGAGGAAACCTGCATACACTGAAGAAGAAATTCTGATGTGGATTGTGAAGTCTTCCAATCCGCATTGGGCACGCGTGGTGGACTAATGCACATACACCCCTACCTGACAGCCTACAACTTACACAGGCCTACCCACCTGTGCCCTGCAGTGGGACGTTTATAGGCTGATGATGATGACAATCATATTCAAAGTAAAACGTACCTCCATAGAACTATCACATCAATAAGTCATCCAACTGTTAAACCGCGTACTTCACCAATTATCGTCAGTCGCAAATTGGGAACAAATTAATAGACAGCAGTCGACGCTAACTACTAATCACCACTTCAATAGTGAAATGGTGTGAAAATCCGAACGTAGCTCGCACGCTTCAAGGATTATCAGCGGTTTTGCATTCGGTGGAAATGCGGTGAGAATGATGTGAAATCTAATAATACTTACATGAAAAGGTGTAGTGGTTTTTAAATCCCCGCACTACGATTTATTTTAACATCACTATAGCTCAGTCATTTAACGGAGTTTTGTTAGGCGGGGTAGGGAGTAATTACTAACTGAACTTTTAAACTGTAACCGGAACCATTAAGGGACAAAAGGACAATCTTAAAGCATATTAAAAAAAATCGCTACGCAACATAGAAATCAAAATTATGTGTCCCAGAAGGATTTTAAATTATTAATATTAATATCAATCAGAAATCAGAAAGTTTATGTATAATGCCAATGCACTCATTTGACTTAGATTTAACAATATGAATTATTTTTGAGCAATGAAATAGGCAATGAAATTTAAAAAACGAGGTATTTATTAGAAAATAAAATACGAATGTATTTTTCAAAACCTTCTAAGTAGACAAAAATATTCACACTATGTTTGTAGTATCTATAATGGTAAAGACTTAAATAGGTGAAAAAAAAATTTCCCTGCAGGTTTTTTAGAACGAACCTACGAACGAAACCTTCTAAGTAGCCAAAAATATTTAATAATAATAATAATAATGGTAAAGCCTTAAATATGTGAAAAAAAATTACCATCAGGTTCTTTAGTTTAGTTTAGTTTTAGTTCTCGTTACAACGAGATAATAGCTAAATTTTAAAATTGGAACTGTTCCTGCCGTGATTTTTTTTTATTTTGGTATATTTCTAGGCTCAAATTGGCTCTTAAATATATAATACCGAAAAAAAAATTTTATTAATAATTAGTCCCGGCTAAAACCGTAAAATGACTGGGCTAACTGGTTTTTTTATTGAAGGAAACCCATTTTTTAAGTACGAAACATGTATGGTGTAATGGTGTTCATTATTTAGTATATGTATATATATATATGTATAATAAGTCAGTTATTTGGTTTCTTAAAAACGGCTTTAACTATTTTGGATTAAATTTTGTATTTAGATTATGTTTTACACAAATTTGGCACAAAATATATAGGTCTTATCGCTAAAAAACAGACAGTTTCCAGACAAGTTAGAGAGTGGGTAGAGGAAATTGTGAACAATGAAAGGTAGGCGGTGTTACAACAAAAATGATCAAAAAGCTAAAAACTCCCCTTTAAAAGCATTTAAAATACTGCAAGTTAAATTTTAATATTCTAATACTGTCTACGAGTAGTACAAGCTGAACATAATTATGATGTGTAATGCTTATGCTTTACGTTATTAGACATAAGTAATTTTCAGCTCTACCTTTCATTGATCCAGCCTCAAAAGGCCTGTTTTCAAGACCCAAACAAAATTTCTATAATAAAACACAAAAGTGGTGTGGTGTGACTTTGAATGACCGGTTACGGAATAGTGTAATCTTCTTTCATACCACATCTTTCTCTAATCAGAGAAAGATGTGGTATGAAAGAAGATATAGTGACTAGGATTGAAAAAGGTATGTTGAGGTGGTTTGGCCATGTGGAAAGAATGAGCGAAAGTAGGTTGACGTATGAAATTTACAAGGCAAGTGTGAATGGAATGGTTGAAAGGGGTCGCCCTAGGCGCACGTATGCTGACAAAATCGGATGCGTACTGAAGAAGGGCCAAATAAAATGTACCCGGAACCGACGAGCTTGTATGAAGAAACTTATGGATGTTGAGGAAGCTAAAGATGTGTGTCAGAATCGTAGCATGTGGCGATCTGTTGTCTCTGCCTACCCCAGTAGTGGGACATAGGCGTGAGCATATGTATGTATGTATGTAAAACTCAAAAGCACATAGCTCATAGGAAACAATTCCCCACTTCCTTATAATAAACTGCAATTTAAAAAAAAAACGTATCAAAGCTCCACTGTACAGATTTACATTGCCGTACCAGTCAGTTTATGGGCAATAGTTCTTGATGTTATAACACCTACGTTGTCACAAGAACAGGCGACTATGTCCTCTGCACTTGAGTTACGAAGTCTTATAGGCCACTATGCAAGTCTAATTGTATTTAAGTGTGATAGATCAAGACTTAGTCTGTTATGGGAGGTTTATTAAAAGCTATGTTCTGGAGACACTGCTAGACATTGGTGAGATTTAGAGGTTGTATAATAAGCCATTGTAGCGCTCTGGGGTACTATACAGGGTGTAAGTGACAGCCTAGCAAATACTGAAACGGTGAACTCAGACCATCAAACTGAACAACTTTCACTATGGAGTCTACTTCAGAAGACGCGAAAAAAAATCAGATGTCCCATACAAAACTGCTGTACCTACCCTACTCAAATGTATAGGACAGCTGATTTTTTTTCGCGTTTCCTGAGTTAGGCTCCATAGTGAAAGTTGTTCAGTTTGATGCTCTGAGTTCACCGTTTCAATATTTGCTAGGCTGTCACTTACACCCTGTATGACACTTTTGTAAAGGGATGATCATACGGTCAAACTGAACAACTTTCTCTTTGGAACCAACATCGAAATCGCGAAAAAATATCTGCTGTCCCATACATTTGGCTCGAGTAGGTTTGCAGTTTTGTATGGACGAGCTGATTTTTTTTTGTGATTTCGATGTTGGTGCCATAGAGAAAGTTGTTCAGTTTGACGGTCCGATCATCCCCTTAAAAATTAGAATATTAAGCATAAAAGCATATTAAGGTGGTTTCAGTCCATACAAAAGTTTAACGCACAATACGCGTAGACGAAATTAATAAAAGTAATATTTTATATATAGAAAAATAGTTTAGAAAATCTAGATGCTGCGTCACAAATAACATTTGCAATTTATAGATACGAAGATATAAAGCTTTGACATTTTTCATACAACATTTTAAAAGCTTTATATCTTCGTAATTATATTATAAATTGCAAATGTTATTTCTGACGCGGCATCTAGATTTTCTAAACTATTGTTCCGTATACAAAGTTACTTATATTAATTCCGTCTACGCGTATTGAGCGTCAAAGTTTTGTACAAAATTGACCCCTCTGCAACCACCTTAAGAAGGATCATGTATTTTAAAGACAATCCTATAAATGCTGCAGCTTTTCTGACATTTAGAACTTGTGAAATTTAAAAATAGCGACTCTTGATCACCTACCTAACAATGAGAAGGATCGAACGTAGGTACAATTTGTAACACAAGTAGAAAAATACAAAAAAGCCGTGGTGGTCCAGTGGCGAGTAACCTCGCCGTGCAGGAGACAATGGTTCGATCCCCGTCCGACTCGTGTATCCTTTCGTACCAATGAGTTTTTCGGAATTTATGTACGATTTGTAACTTGTTGGCATTTTCGGTGAAGGAAAACATCGTGAGGAAACCTGCGTGCTTCAATTTCGAGTGTCCATTACAAGTGGCGACCGGCTCACTCCCTGTTACTCCCTGTTTCGGTACTAGTAAAACGTGAATTTTCGGAGGTTTCAATATACCTCTGTCTACCCCCTCGGGGAATATAGTCGTGAGCGGTGTGTGAATAGTGTCGTGCTTCAATCGGTTTGCTCCCACAATGAAAGTTGTTCAGTTTGGTGGATAGACTCTTAGTTTAAAAGGATGCTAATGATATCAATTTCACCCTGTATACGCTGTCCTCATCCAACGGGGTTCCCGCCGCCTTCGCCAGGTCGTTGATTTACCTTGTGGGGGACCTACCCATGTACGCGGTCACCACTCGATAATTCTTCAGCCCCATCGGCTATCAGCCTGTTACTTGGCGGTAGATAATATACCGCAAGCGCTATATATAAACCAAGATTAAATTTTCTTAATAAATATTTACCAATTAAATTCTATAATTTCTTTAAAACTCGGTCAAGAAACTAATTTCTGTATAGTGTCTATGGTGGTCTGTGTTCACATCACATTCAGGAGGAAAGTATAGGAGGAGAATATAATATAACTCTCCTGTTACTGTGGCGGTGGTCGCGGTACTTGGTTAGAAGAACAGACGGCAGATGGAGCAAATCCTTGACTCAGTGGTTGCCGAGATCAGGAAAGAGAGAAGCGGGTCGTCCAACATCCAGGTGGGCTGAAGATATCATGAAGACAGCTGGAAAGACTTGGATGCGAGAAGCACAAGACAGGAAAGAGTGGCAAAATGGGGAGGAGGCTTATAGCTGCAGTGGGTGGACAAAAGCTGATGATTACGATTGGTGTTAGGCGCAAATATAATTTGTAAACTAAAATATAACCCACGTATCTACCTGACTGCATTTTTAAGGAAGCATTCGGGAAAGTTCATGTTGTCGAAATTCACTATGAATTAGCATGGATCCCTACGGTTAATATATAGGAAGTAAGGGACAGCCCTCCGAATACTGAAACGGTGAACTCAGAACATCAAACTGAACAACTTTCATTATCTAGCCTACCCCCAAAACCGCGAAAAAAATCAGCTGTTTCATACATTTGAGTTGGGTACAGCAGTTTTGTATGAAACAGCCATGAAAGAGCTAATATTTTTTCGCTTTTCCACCCTGTATACACAGACCATCAAGAAGTAAAATAATTTTGCTGATATATTGACACTTAAAGCTCAATGGAGGCTAAACATATACACTTTAGCTAAACCTTGAAGCCCTATTAAGATCTAATAAAGCTAGTTAAACATAATTGAATTGTTCTTGTGCCCACCTAGATAACAGTCATGTAATTGAATAAACTTGTTCTAAAATTATTAATTAAATTCCGTAACTAATCCGATGTAATTTAGCTCCTGGCATATTTTGTGTACTTAATTTGTTCCTGGAATATGAATTATTGGTAAATTAGTTGAACTAAGTAGTAACCAGGGCTCGGGGTTAGGCAGTGTGAATTCGGGATTTGCAACACGAAAAATTAATATGGACATTCCCTTTCGCGGGATTTTTTTTATTGCCTTCAAATAAAATACGGGATTTTAAAATGTATTAAATAATAAAAATTACCATAAACCTCGTAATGTATTCATGGTACATGTAAAATGAATACATTTACGAAATTGTGATATTAAAAACACTCTTTTAAATTGTTTTAGTCCGGTTAGCTTTAAAAAGATTTTTTTTAATGAGGGCAGCCCTGTGCACCACGATGCTCCTTAAAAACAAGCCTAAATTGTTCATAAGTAGTTCTAAGTAGGTAACAAAATTAATAATCAACAAATCAGATCAACAATCGGGATTCGGGATTTATCCCGGGGGTATGTCCATATTAATCTTTACATTTTGTTACAAGTACCAAATTCACACTACCTAACCCCGAGCTATGGTAGTAACAGCTAGTTTTAAGTTTAGAATTTTGTTCCAAATTATAAAACTACTCTTACAATTTTTAGTGATTGACAGACATCTTTTTTCTTATTCTTACTAACTACCCTAAACTTTAAACAACATTTGTCTAACTATAATCATACTAGCTATTATAGCAATCCTTCAGGAAGGCATATATCTAGCAATAGGACGTCGTTCGGCCGAGTTGATAATGATACATGGATAAAATGCACTACTAAAATTGTGGTTATGATTATTTAATAATACCTATGCCTATGTACCTTACTGTTTTATGTTGTATTTTATTTTATTTTTTTGTGTGTACCTACTAACATAGTTCTTAAGTCAAACCCTGTTACTAACACATGGATCAAATTAAAGACCCGCATATTTGAATTTGGAACACATGGATCATTTGTTATCTGAATTTGAATTAATATTAAATATATATATTACGAGCGTTAACCCGCGACTTCGTCCGCACAAATTATATACCAGATTTTAAGTCAGATCATAAGCTATCAAACAAAAAAAGTTTCATCAAAATCGATTCAGTCGTTTTTGCGTGATACTCGTTCAAACAAACAAACAAACAAACAAACACACAAACAAACAGACAGGCAATAAATCCAAAAATTGGTGAAATGGAATCAGGGACACCTAAAAACCATATCGTAACTTTTTTTTTGTTAATATCTTCAATGTACAGACAAACTTCCTGTTACAGTTTTATAATAGTATATAGATTTCTGACCTCTTCTCTCCTCCTCTCCGGCTTGAGTTTATTTGTGTATATTTGTAATTCTTAGATAAAATGCGAGGAAGCTTTTATTTATCGCCTTAGCTGTTGTCGTATTATGTTTCATTCTGACATTGCATGAAAATTCAAAAGCTCCAGTGGATATTTAGGTAGCTCAGCACCCTAACGTATAACGTGACCAACTAACTGCTAACCTCCAGTCGTTCATAACCGCGGGTCATGTGACATCTAGTGCCAAGTTGGACTAACTCCAAGTGGCCTCTCCATCGAATTTGGCAAGATCTCTGATGCAGGCAGATGTCACACCCACACCTGTGAAGTTTTACTGATTTTAAACTTATTTGGCAGATATTGGGGAATACGTAAGGGGAATCAAATGTTGAAGTGTTGTTCATTGAGGTTTGACTGTTGTTTCAGAGTCGTAACTTTTGCATCTGAAGTAGGTAGAGTTTTTATACAAAGTGACGTAAACTATTGGCACAGAACTAATACTTGACAATTTAAACCCACACATTTAATGTACTGAAATTGGTAAATAACAAAATAATGTCGTCATTTCATGGTAATATTGGGCCTTTTTCGAGTTAGTGTGAAAAGTCGCATATTTTTTTTATTAATATCTAACTTATACCCGCGACTTCGTCCGCGTGCAATTAGAATATCGAAAGTCCACCGATTCATCCTCCGTAGAATCTATGTTTAAAAAAAAGTTTCTATCTTTAGCGGTTTAGGCTGTGCGTTGTCTGTCAATCAGTCAGTCAGTCACGGAACTGTTTGTAATATGAACCTCATTTTTTATTTTATTTTTTATTTTTAGATTTAATTTTTAATAAGCACTATATAAGGTCTAACAAAATTAGGTGAAACTATTTTAAGGCGGTGATCAGACCATCAAACTGAACAACTTTCTCTATGAGACCAATATCGAAATCACGAAAAAAAAACAGCTGTTCCATACAAACCTACTCGACCTAAATGTATAGGACAGCAGCATTTTTTTTCTCGATTTTAATATTGGTCGCATAGAAAAAGTTGTTCAGTTTGATGATCTGATAATCCCCTTAAAATAGTTTCACCTAATTTTGTTAGACCTTATATACCCAGCGACCTCCCCAATTTCCATGGAACGAGCATTATTCCGTCGGGCCTCTTCCACATCGCTCCCTATTAAACCTCTAGGTTCTATGATCGCGAGTACATTGGCGGTAACAAGAGCCCGACTTTTTATTGAATAAAACTAGTAATATCCATGATATAATTATAAGTACAAACTTCATATCAAATACATCAAAACAATTTACTTATGGTAAACACGAAAATGTATAATTCCATTTCAATGCTGCTATTGGTGATCGAATTGTATAATTATCTTTACTTTAGTAACTAAACTAATATAATAAATAATAACCAGCGGCTGGGAGGATCTCGCTGAGAACCGCGACTTGTGGAGGACACATTTAGCGGAAGGAAGAGCTGTTCACGACAGGGCCTGATTTGCTTCCTTGGCTGAAAAGCGAGAAAAGAGGCATGATCGATCGGCTAGCAAACCCAACTGACACAGCAAACTCAAATTTCACTTGCCGTATATGCGGCCGTACCTGTCGCTCTCGTATCGGGCTTTATAGCCACGAGCGTAAGTGCCGCCAAGACGCTGCTTAAATCATCATTCAAAGATGGAAAGGCCAATGATGATGATGAGTAACTAAACTATAGTAGTTTTTGCTAGTTTTAGCTAATAATCATAAAAGCATACCTACCTGTATTGACTTACACTTAGTCAATGTCTACCTGCATCTTCCAACCGGGTTGCAATTTGTCAAAACATGAAAGAAAGCTATAACTGAATTGAAATTCTGTTCGCAGATTTGTAATAAATTTCGATGCGTGAAAATTTTGTCAATAAGGGAATACTGGAATGTCATTTATGCTTATAGCAAAGACATCGTCTGCATAAAGAAATGTTTTATTTTTCTTAATATGAATATCTCCCCTAAACTACGCGCACACATCTCCAAATATTTACTTGGTAAGTAAAGTTTGCCATCTCATATCATAAAGAACGTTACGTAATCTGCATAAGAAGTTTGAATGGGCTCGGATGAAAGCCTCCAGTCGCGTCTGGCATGTGAATTGCTCTTTATTATAACCTAATATTGACTCTTTTACTCAGTGAAGAGGTCATTTATACGAGAACTCTTCAATCGCTCTAGTTTGTTAGCATTAACATTAATTTAATCTCTTATTATCGATAAAGATTTTCATAATTATCATCTCAGCTGAAAGACGTCCACTGTTGGACCTTGGCCTCTCCCAAGGATCGCCACAACGAATGGTCTTGCTCCTCTTATCCATCGGGTTCCCGTCACCTTCACCAGATTGTTGATCCACCTTGTGGGGAACCGGACCTACCTACGCTAAGCCTTCCGGTACACGGTCGCCACTCGAGAACTCTTTGGTTCCCATCTGTTATACGAGCAATATTCAATATAGATTACACTAGGGTTAACCCGCGACTTCGTCCGCTCAAATTTATACCAGATTTTAAGTCAGATAATAAGCTATCAAACAAAAAAGTTTCATCAAAATCGGTTCAGTAGTTATTGCGCGATGCTCGATCAAACACACAAACAAACAGACAGACAAAAAATCCAAAAATTTGTGATATGGAATCGGAGACACCGAAAAACCATATCGTAACTTTTTTTTGTTAATATCTTCAATGTACAGACACACTTTCTGTTACAGTTTTATAATAGTTTAGGTACAGTGACATTTGTTAGCACATCAATAGAGCGATCACCAACATATTTACCATATACAGTAATTATAGTACTCTGTGCATATAACATTACCATACCTAAAAGGCGGCTTACGATAAAGGCTGATGATGATTTGCAACTTATTACTGTACAAGTTAAGTATTATTTTAGTCAAACTGAGAGCAACACAAATGTTTTATTTACTTTCAAATTTTTATGCAATTACAGTATCAACACTTTCGTAGGTCCATCTGTTCCAAGCCCCTGAATATAAAATGCCCAAGTCTTTAAAATCTGATCTTTTTTGAGAATTTGATCTTAGAAAAAAAAATTGATCATAAAAGATACCAAACTTTTGTTATCAAATTTTCTTAGTTTAGGGCTCTCAAACTATTAAAATTAAGCAAGCATAGTTTTATTATAATGTCGTAAAATGACGATTTAAAATGTTTTTTTTTCTGGAAGCTTCAGCAAACAATTGATTTCAAATGTGACTCCACAAAACGCAAATCTCAATCAAGATAGGAATTCAATTTATATTTCCGGATCCCCAGTACCAATTTCTGTTTTAAATCAAAACCACCCTAGTGTGATTGATGTAAAATCTGATCGCAATCGTAGAGTTGTCCCGCCCGCAGATATTATTGAAAGGACTGATAAAAATCTATCAATACAAATAAATTATTGCTCTAGTCTAAGCGTAACTATGGGAAAAGCAATCAAGGAGAGATTTATTTAGAAAGGGGTGCGGTTGTGTTCTGATATTATGATTATGTAAATGATATGAAATGTAAGCAATCGTTGGTTTGTTTCGCACAGGGCGTTTGAAAAGAATACAATGGTATAAAGTCCCCATATTGATTAATTGGATCACACGCGACACAAAAAATTTGCAAGAAATAAACTGCCGTGATTTAATTGCACGATAAACATAGAAAATTAAATTAAATACCTTTGTCAAGAAAAATTAAAGTATAAAACATATTGGCGATCCGTTCGAAGAGCATCAGAACCTTTCAACCTTTCAGCATATTATTTCTTCATACAAATCATTGTGGTATCTTAGCTCATGGAAAATTGATTATTGCTCTACTAAAACCACGTAAAGAATTTTTCCCAACACCCGAAACAAAATAAATAGGTAAATTTAAGTTTAGGGTAAGTTTTATTTGTGCTTTTACTATTTTATTTCCTTAATAAATAAAGTGTTCTTTATTGATCATAATAGTAAAAAAAAAATTAATAGGTATATATCAAGAGTCTTGTTATTGTGTTACAGTTCATGTTCGCAATCGCGGTTGTTAAAAATGAAGGAGATAACTAAGGAATGGGAAAAGAGCGGAATGATGACGTTTTGGTAAGCAAATAAATAATATTATTTATGTTATGACAAGAATAACACTTTATCATTAATGTTATAAGTCATTTTGAGTGTGTAATAATAGTTATATCAAAAGATTTACACTATAATTTTCTTCCAAAAATGGTGTTTTACAATGCTTATGATAGGTTTCCTTTTTTCCACCGTCCACTGTTTGTTTTCATTATTAAACATGTGACAATAAACAACAGTAGCAGTTAACACCCACTTCTAGTCGACAAAATGCAAATTGCAGCATAAAATTACCTCAAAAACCTTTCTACAGCAATCTGATATCTCCTTTGTTTTGGGTCAAGCAACTACTTAACATTAGGGATGTAACGGATATATTTTTTATTCGGATACAAATACTTGACCGACCCGAAAACCGACACGTTCAAATTAAAAAGCATTTCATTGTTGCAAAATTCATAATGATACTGCATATCAATAATAGGGTTCTTAATTTTGAAGAAATTTTAATGTTTTGCGTTTATTTATCAACACGTAATAAACCAGTTCTTTTTGGGAGCTGTCAGAATGTTTTTATGGTGTTTGTATTCTGGCTATATTTGCAAAATATGCAAACTAAAATGGTAATCAGCAGGTAATAATAACCAATGGAAAGTCCGAGCTTTTGGATGGAAATCACGAACTTGCAGGCCACGCCTAGGCCTGCTGGACTGATGACCTAAGACATGTAGTTGGAAGTCACAAGATGGGAAAAGCTGAGATCAGAGTTTTATGGTTCGCTTTGGGAGACGACTTGGTTCAGCAGCGGACGATGATATGCTGCTGTCGCTATGACCGAAAGTGTCTTATAACGTCAGGTTAGGCCTAGCTAGATAGATAATAAATCCATTGTATGTTTTCCCCTAACTCAACAGTTTGCTGGAAGAAAACTCTTTTAGAGTTAAGCTCGCCTTTGTACGCACGGCGACACATCAAGCTATACAAAACCAACATAACTGGCCGCGCGACGTTATACGTTACCCGACCTACGCGCGACCAGCTTATGTTGGTTTTGTATAGCTTGATGTGTCGCCGTGTGTACATCACGGCTGTAATTTTTTCATAATTATGTTTTTGTGTACAATAAAGAATCTATGTTTCTTCTGTTATTTTTTAAAGATAATATCCGTTTGTATCGGTTACGGACACGGACTACCCTACCCTACCTAAAATACTTCGCTGGGTATTAAATTCTAACGAGAATTATTAAAGGAATACTTAGCAGCGTGTTTTGTACTGTAGTTTCGTGCAAACATTCGCTGAATTGTGCAAGTTGGATAGGCCACAGAAACTCCCACATGGATCTCACTTAACTGACAGTTACTTTCAAAACTATTACGCTTCCAGTTTTAGTTCGTGACATACTGTCAAATTGTTTGGTGATTGTTTGGGTTAGCCCAGGATCAAAATATGTTAATCCATTGCTGATTTAAATATTCTAAAGTAAAGATTCCACGTTTTACTTGGAATATAGTGAACTTGATATCATTAGTATCCTTTTAAACTAAGAGTCTAGCAAAAGGATCGGAGCAAAAAAAAATCAGCTGCTCCATACTAAACTGCAGTTCCTACTCGACTCAAATGTATGGAACAGCTGTTTTTTTTTTGCTTCGATCGTTTTGCTCACATAGCAAAAGTTGTTCAGTTTGATGGGTAGACATCATCAGATATCATTAGCATCCTCTTAAACTAAGAGTTTAAGAGGATGCTAATTCCATCCATAATTTAATCCATTTCACTCAGTATAAAACTCAAGACCCTTTTCTCTTTCGAAGTAGTCAGAACCATTGCTACAACTACGGACTATCTTTTTAAGCGTTATTGTAGCAAGGTTATAGAACGTTTACGTAAAGGATTCAGGGTGCAATGACTGTGAATGAATGAAATCTTGGAATACACCACGGGAAACTTCTTCTTTTCCGGTGGGTAACGGTAGTTAGATCCCTTTTTTGTGGATGTGGTGACTATTCGTTCCAATTAATTAATATGAAACTAAACAATTTCAAAAGTTTTAGTCAATAGACATTTAGTTTAAATCGGAGCAAATAAAAACTCGTCCTAGGCTACAACGTTGAAGGTAATAAACAAAAAAAAAAAAATAATAATAATAATTTGTTTGCATTGGTCACAATTATTTTAATGCAGGATGTTGGGGTAGACAGTTGTAATTACTTCAATGGGTGATTGTACTCATAACAACTATCCTAAAGGAAGGTAAGGGGAACAAACGAAAACTTTGTTTTTCATACAAATGTTCGATTAACTGATTGCATTCAGTTTCAAACATTATTGATTTTAAACATGTTACAGCCATGCTGCCATGTCCCGCCCTAGACTTAATTTTTCAATCTTTAATTTGATTGCATTCAATATGGAAAATCCTCAACTTTTTCGAATTTCCTATAGGTTTCTGATCGAAAGATTGTTTTGTATCATGTGAATAATCACCTCCTAGAGTAATAATGCTACTGTTTAACCCATAAAGTTATTATATTATACATTACGGAAAAGAGGAACTGATAGCGGAGAGAGCGAGATGTCTAGAGTCACCACTGTATAATAGAAAGAGATACCAGAAGAACTGTTTTTGGGGATCTTATCGCAGGGTAAAAATTCGGTTTTTGTGCATGATTGCGAATCGAAAGTGAAATCGTAGATAATTTTGTGAAATATACTAACACTATTTCATTGAATAATCCACAATTTCACGTTAGACTCCGTATTATAGACAGTGCTCGAATTTTTGCCTGCTTATAATCTCCTGAAAACCTCCAAAAACGGTTTCATTTGACAACTCATGTCAGTTCCTAACTTTATGGTTTAACCCTAACACACTGTAGGTACATACGGAACAATTCATAATATAGTATTTTATCTATGTACACACGGCGACACATCAAGCTACAGTTGACAAAACTAACATAAGCCGGCCTCGCTTATGTTGGTTTTGTATAGCTTGATGTGTCGCCGTGCGTACATAGATAAAAGACTACATTATGAATTGTTCCGTATGTACCTACAGTGTGTTAGGGTTAAACCATCCATCCTCATGCAAAAATAAATGACATGATTTATTCCATTCTATTCTTATTGTAGCTTTACCTATCTCAATTGCTCGTCTTTTATTATTTTAATTTGTACCTCGTTACTAATATGCCAGCGAAACTCGTATTCGTGTTTAACCAACAAGTCTGAGAGTAAAATTGATGCAATGGAACACGTCTCGTCTATCAAGCCAGACATCGCCACGATTTTGTAATTTGCATATAATGACTACTTAAAAAGCGACTAACATGAATAGTGGGCCAGTTAACTGATTGTATATCGTATGAGATGTCAACGCTTGATTTTTGATTGCTTTATTGCCTGAGGTGCCTTTGTGAATTATAAGCTTGTGATGGTTCTGATAGAGCTAGTCTGCATTTATGATGAGAGGTATATTGTTTATCTGTGCATGTGGATGTCGAATGCTAGACATGTAAGAGTTTCACTTGGTAATCTGTAAGCAATCAGAGATTAAAAAACCCCCTACGCTAAAAACAAAAATTTAAAAAGTGAAAAATAATTCGGCTCCTGTTATTTTGTTTACAATTACTTGCGGTCCCCGATACATTAATTGACCTAAAATATCTTAAAGAGAGTTAAGAAGTAAAACATACAATTTGCCTACAACAAAAATAACCGTAACCTAATTATTTTTCACTTTTTAAATGTTTGTTTTTAGTAGGGGGTTTTTTAAATATGTAATTTTATTTTATTTTGTAATTTTCAAAGTTACTAGAAAACTGCTGAACCGATTTTAATGAAACAAAGCTAAGAACACTCCCGCAAAAAATAGCTTTCTATTAAATATACACCGCATCGAAATCGGTCCAACCGTTTAGGCGCTACGATGCCACAGACAGACCTACTGACAGACAGACAGACATACAGACAGACCAACATAGGCGTCAAACTTATAACACCCCTCTTTTTGCGCCGGGGGTTAAAAACAAAATATCTACTACTCATACTCATATCAAACAGGGATCGTATAAAGAATTCTATCTTTGCCCAATGCAGCAGCAGTTTTTTTTCGCGATTTCGATGTTAGTTCCATTGAGGAACTTATTTAGTTCATTCCCTTGAAAAAACGTCACCACATTAAAAAAAAAAATAAAAAAAAATATATATTTTTTCTTTTTTTTTTTCATATTAAGATACAAGAAGGATGTGATCTGTATGTAGGTAATTATGTACACCCATATACATAATTACCTACATACAGATCATACATAAACTCGGACCTTTGTCCCCCTTTTTTGGAGTGGGTATTCGGAAGTGGCGGTGGTTATTGTCTATTTTATTAGGAAACAAACTCATTACTTTATGTGCAAAGTAATTCAAAACTGCGGGGGTAGTACGCCAACCCGCGATAGCGACATTCAACACATCCATTTGACAAATTTAGTCTTTTATCTCGTTCGTTCGCGCGCAAATAGAAAGAGAGCGGAAGCGTGATAGCGCTATATCACGCGACGCTATCGCGGGTTGGCGTACTAGCCCCGCTGGTACATTTTTTGTGATTTCTACTCAAATGTAGGTTCCCGTTTTGAAATAGGTGTTTTAACTTTTATTTCGGTGGTCGCATTCGATTTTATTTCAGTTCCTCTATAAAAGATTAGTAGAGCGATGTAAAGTATAAAGCCGTAAGCGACGAGGCCATAATTTACAATTCATACGAAAATGGCCAGTTACCCGTTAAAATGCACATTATTATCGTTGATGTTATAGCCCAGTCATTTTACGGAGTTTTGTTAGGCGGCGGGGTAGGGAATAATTATTAATTGTACTTTTAAACTGTAACCGGCACCATTTAATGACAAAAAGACTATCTTAAAACATATTTAAAAAAATTCGCTACGCAACATAGAAATTAAAATTGTGTGTCCCAGAAGGGTTTTAAACTAATAATATTAATGCCAATGCACTCATTTGACTTAGATTTAACCATATAAATAATTTTTTAGCAATAAAATAGGCATTAAAATTTTTAAAATGAGGTATTCCTCAGTATATTCCAATACTAATGTATTTTTCAAAGCCTTCTAAGTAGAGATAAATATTTACATCATGTTTGAAGTATGTATAATGGTAAAGCCTTAAAAATGTGTAAATAAAAAAATTACCATCAGGTTTGTTTAGAACGAGATAAAAGCTAAATTTGACATTTGAAGCTGTTGCTGACGTGATTTTTATTTTAATTTTGGTATATTTCTAAGCTCAAATTTGCTCAAAAATGCAATACCGAAAAAAAACATCAATAAGTAATTAGTTCCCGCTCAAATCGTAAAATGACTGGGCTATTAAGTCAGTTCGTTTCCTGTGCTCCCGTTAAAAGTAATGCAATATGCAATACGTCGATTTATTTTCGTACTTCCTTTTCTTTTAATGAGTATTCGTTAAAATTTTTTGTATTTTTCGTTAAATCATTATTTTGATGTTCATATAATTTGAATTTATAACGAATCAACCCAATTACGTTATAGTTCGTAATACTTCACTTTAGGGCAACGCTAGAACCTTTTTTCTTTGTTAGTAACATAGGTGTAGGCAATGTATTTTATTACCTACACCTTTTTAATTATTAATATCAGACTGTTATTAAGCTGTAAGTTTTTTAAATAGGCAATTAATACTTAAATAAGTCTGATTCCAAGCTGGAATTGAACCGCCGCTCCGTGCACGCAGGGCAGGGCTACTTTCCAATAGAGTCTAGAGACCATAACGTTTTTTTGCTAAATGATTAACTGTGTCAAATTTGTCTGGTGTAAGCTTAAATGCGTTACATACCTTAAGAGTGTTCAGACCATCAAACTGAACAACTTTCACTATATGGGACCAACTCTGAAATCGCGAAAAAAAATCATTAATGCGTTCTAAATACTTATTTGGGTCGAGTTGACCATTGACCATTGACTTTCATATAACAGTAATTCGCAATTTCAATATAGATCCCATAGTCGTTCAGTTTGATGTTCTGAAGCAAGTCTTTAAATATTTAACCCATTCATGTTTACACCTTGTATTAATTATCATCAACTGTCCAATCAGAAAGCTCAGTTCTCTTTACTACGGATAAGAAGGGACCCACAATACTTTTCTCGACGTTTTCCAAACATCTAATGGACTCCACGAGTAAACAATCCCCAAGTACTCAGATAATATTGACACCAATCTCCTACCGTACACTGGCTTAGTTTGCAGGTCATTTTCCAGCCAGGATACATAACCTTACAATGTAGTGTGCAAGACCTTTTGATCCCGTCATAGGCTTCAAAGGCACGAATGCAGAACAATGCTGCATTTCAGGTGTTTAGTACAGTCGGAGCTGTAAGCTGGGATTAACCCAACGTGTCATGTAGCCACTACACTACACGACTAACTAATTGGAGTGTTCTGGTTATACAAGTGTAGGCACACGGAATGTTATTCGTGTTTAGTTGGGTTATAATATGGGTGATTAGACTTTATGGGTGGACTGATAGGGAGCTGTATTAGGAACCTAATTTGGCTTGAGTACCTATAGAATAATAATATTCACTATTTAAGCTGATAAGTAATGTATACAGGGTGAAATTGATATCATTAGCATTCTTTTAAACTAAGAGTCTATCCATCAAACTGAACAACTTTTACTATAGGAGCAAACCGATCGAAGCAAAAAAAAAATCTGCTGTTGCATACATTTAAGTTGAGTAGGCAGTGGCGGCGGGTGCAGTTTAGTACGGAACAGCTGAATTATTAATAGGACTTTTAAACTGTATCCGGCACCATATAGTGACAAATAGACTATCTTAAAACATATTAAAATAAAAATCGCTACTCAACATAGAAATCAAAATTGTGTGTCCCAGAATGCTTTTTAATTAATAATATTAATACCAATGCACTCATTTGACTTAGATTTAACAATATAAATAATTTTTTAGCAATTGAATAGGCATTGACATTTGAGGTATTTATTAGAAAATACGAATAGATTTTTCAAAACCTAAGTACCCAAAAATGTTTACACCATGTTTGAAGTATGTAATAATGGTAAAGCTTTAAATATGTAAAAAAAAAATTACCATCGGGTTTTTTAGAACGAGATAATAGCTAAATTTTAAAATTGGAACCGTTGATGACGTGATTTTTTTTTAAATTTTGGTACATTTCTAGGCTTAAATTGGCTCTTCAATATAATACCGAAAAAAAATATCAATTATTAATTAGTCCCGGCTCAAACCGTAAAATGACTGGGCTAATTTAACTGTTTTTTTTAAGTTACGGAAACAGAGACTTGAAACAGTTACTCTCACTTATTCTTATTATAGAACAGCTTTAGTAACATCCAAAATAATGTCGGATACTATATCTTTCTGATAAATGAATTATATTTGCTAATCAGAATTAACCAGAAAGCTAAATATAAGTATTACAATATTATAAAGAGGAAAGATTTGACTTTTTGTATGTTTTTTGTTTGTTTTGAGCCTCCGAAACTACTGGACTGGACCGATCTGAATTATTCTTTCACCATTAGAATGCTAAAGTATCCGCGGTGAAAATATACTAAAAAACTGGCCAAGTGTGTGTCGGGAAGCCGCGGTCATCTATTATTTAATAAATTATTTCGACTTTGACTTTGATTGCCGCAAAGCCAATAAATATTACTATGCCGCGCGTTGAAGTTTAAACAACACGAAACTCTTCCACATAGAACAAGACTGTAAGCAAATTGTAAAAATACAGTTTCCAAGAACAAAGTCATTGCCACACAACACCAAATAAAACCCACAGAATAAAACTAAAAGGACGCATCAGAAAAATTAGTAATCCTAATTCAAGACCGAATGATTGAATGGTTCGTGCATTCGCCGTTCATTGTCTGCGGCATACGGGCTGTCGAGGCGCCCTGGCTGGCCGGCCATTTGTCAGGAAACATCGTTTGTCGTGCGTCGGGTACATAACTAATTGCTGCTGTAAATCGTAGCAGCACGCGACGGGGACGCGTCGTCGTCCGCGTTATCGCACGAACCGTGATCAAAGAAGCTGGATGGTGGAATGAAAGAAAAAGTTGTTAATGACTTATTCATCATGGCGAATTGGCGACAAATAGAATGCCTTACTTCGGATTGCTTGAAATATACCATACATAATCTAACGGCCACAATCCCTTTCGGGGTGGTCAGAAACATTGCTTCAGCTGCCAACTTTATTGAAGGCGGTAAAATTGAATGATGATGATGTGGATGTTGATTGATTGTGGCATTTACTTGTGCCTATAATAAAAGCTACCTGGGCCTCTACCCGCACATTCGAACTTCGCAATTGCTTGAAAGTTTTCGTTCCAATGTCAACTCTATTACATTGAAGTGCGGACCGAAACAGTGGCGATATATCGAACATTTAAAGTCCGGGTATAGGGCCTGGAGAGCAATCGCACTAAATAAATCGGAATAGAACCATAATTGGACCGCGTGCGAACCACAATTCTTAACACATTCGGTATTGCGCTATTTATTTGACAGCCGTTAGAGCTGTTTTGGCAGATCTAGTAAATAAGTCATTTTTAGCTTGATACGGAATTCAGCACAGTTGAATAATAATTGGACTTGGATGTTTTAAATTAGCACAATCACCCTCCTGCAGGCAAAGCATGAGTTTACTAGAGCAACGCTATCATAATTGAATAGGTATGTGTATATTTTTTGATTGATGAAGCTCTTTTGTAAGTTAAAAAAAATATATTAAGTGAATTTCATTCCGCGTTCGACAGTATAGCGATAGAAGACGAAATCTACTTGAAGATACAAACCAGCGAGGTAATTTTGAAAGTCTGTCCTAATAATAAACATTATATCGAAAATTATTTGTTATCATATACCACTCAAAGCTTTTAACTTTTATGTTAACCTACACAAAATGATAATTTGTAGAGACAGTATTGTTATACTGTATTTAGAATGTCATATCTATTTTCCTTCACTAGTCCGCGTATACACAGCGAATGACTGAATGACGTGTGATACTCTTTTGTTTTTTGCAGAGGCTGTAAATTGTCCGGTCGGTTGGGGTGCGTTGGAGAGTTTAGATGAGTCAGCATACCATACCATACCATAATAATTTTCTTTGAGGAGATGGTCTAGAGTTAGAAAGGGGCCTGATAGGTCAAGTGCAATAGGATGCAAGTAAAGTTTTTTTTTTTTAATCATGAACCTATCTATAAACCGAACGTTAGAAAAGGGTCAATAGGTTAATCTCGGCATCAGAAGACTGACTAAAACAAAGTTTGTAAGTATTTTCAAGATCCTTTCACGGAACTTTGTGAAAAATTAAACGTATTTCAACAGAGATAAGATTGGCGTATGTGGGGCGTTTACTGTCGCGATGACAGCCCCTGATCTGATAATGGATGACGTAAGAATGCTCCTTCCCCTTTTCCCTTCAAAACGGAAGTATTTTGAGATATGACAGAAAATGTGGACTACCTACCCACGTAGGTATATATTTTTTATACGCCAAATATCTTCGTTGAAATGACCTCGTTTTATTTTTGTTGAGAAACATGCAGATGTGTGTATTCTTAAGAGAAGAGCGATTATGAGCATAGTGGACCGGATAACTCTGTCCAGATCTTCCTCTGCTTCCCTTGACCTCCATTTCCCTTCAAATATAATTTTAAAGAGCGTCCGAAAAATTTATCCTCTCTGGTTTTCTACGGAAAAACACATTTTTTTATTTTACTTGGCGTTTTTAAGGTTGGCTCCATTGTAAAAGTTTTTCAGTTTGATGGTTTGAATCACAATTTAATTTTACACTTTATTTTCTACAATAAGTAATTTATTGCAAATGCAAACAATTTCCATCATATTTCGTACAACTTGTTATGTTGTTTGCATCTGAATTATCTAATCATTATGAAATGCATTGCAGCGAAATTTGGTTTCGAATTTTGAAATGAGCTTGCAAATTAGACTGGTTATTATTGGACGGAAATTATTACTTAATTTAAACCTTTAGTTCGGAAACACAGAGGAATTAGATTTTTGGATTATTTTTAAGTAAAATAAATTTAATACAGGACGTAAAATATAATGAGCGGTGCTTCAGACCATCAAACTGAACAAATTTCACTAAGTGCCCACTATTGAAATCGCGAAAACAAATCAGATGTCCGAAATAAATATTTAAGTCGAGCAGTATTGATGTTAACAGACGATTTTAACAGATTTTATTTTCGCGATTTCAATGTTATTCCCAAAGTGAAAGTTGTTCAGTTTGATGGTCTGAAATTCTGAATTTAAGTTTACGACCCTGTATAGATAGGTGACAGATTATTTTAGTATTTTATTTCTCAAAATAGTTTTTCAAAGAAGCAACACTTGAAGAGATTATTTTGTCAAAGCGTTTATCAGACGGCGCCGGCGTCATGAAATGAAATATCTCTTAATTAGTGTAAACATCAACAAATTAACGAATTCATTCAACGACAACTTAATAGCCTATCTTATAAGACTTACTTTGCTGTAGACAAACGGACTGATGCAAACCTTGTGTGAAATATGCATGTTTAGAGCAAGCGTAGTAAATCATATGGGCCGTAGCGAGTGGACGAGTAATCAACATTCCCTGGCCCCTCCCTTTGGAAGACCATGCACGTACAGGAATTTCGCATTTATTAATTTAAGGCATGAACGTTTTTCGGACGTTTCTAAGCTCGTATAGGATCAAACTAACTAAACTAAGGCTAACGCATTGCAAAAAACAGACGTGACTTTAAAAGTTTCGTAAATCATGAAACAATAACACTAATTCGGCAAGTCGATGAGAGATCCTATAAAAAAAACATAAGTCGTTTTCAGTTAGACATCCCCATCCTCATTTCTCCCTAAATTCACACAATTACTAATACAAAACCAATTACCTATAACCATCAGCCAGAAAGAATAAGAAGCTTTGAACGAGAATGAAACTGGAAAGGTATAGGTACTTACAATTATTACTGCAATGAAAATAAAAAAAAATAAAACAAATATATAATAAAAAATAATAATATAAATATAACAAATAATAATAATAATATATATATAATATTTATATAATATACATATTAAATAATAATATTATGAAAATTATCAATAAATATATGTCTAATGAGAGACTGCGTGAGTACGGCATTATCTGCCTATCATCGTCCACTGCTGAACCCTAGGCCTCTCCCAAGGCACAGAATAGGTGCCCATGGCTCAGCACAAAACTATCTCAGCATTCCTCATCCAGTCACCTTTTTTAGATCGTCGGACTAGTGGGCTATAGGCTGTTAGCATTTCAGATGTGGTGTTGGAGGAGAATAGAGGAGATAAGTTGGATAGAACGAATAACAAATGAAGAAAGTGTTAAGAATTAATGAAAAGCGAAATATTCTAAGTAAAAACAATAGAAACTCAGAGAGGAAAAATGATGAACACTTGATACGTAATAAAAATTTCTTTAATACTATAATAGAAGGGAAGTTAGAGGTGAAGAGAGGCAAGGGAAGTGAGGCAGAGAAAGACCGAGACAGAGTGAAGGAAAAGGTTGGTGTCGTGTCGTATCAAGAACTCAAGACACTAGCGGAAAACAGACTGGTTTGGAGTAAACTCCACCGACAATAGCGCGTACCTCTTAAATACTTTGACTATTTATTATAAGGACTAGCCTTGCGGTAGCATTTCCACCCTGCCACGGTATAAGATCAATTAATCATGTGCATTTACATTCAATTTTATACCTTATCACTAAACAAGACAGCCTATAATTGCGAAACAATAATTTCGAACTTAGAACGTTTAGGGTTTACACGAGACTTCTTTTCATGATTTTTAACGTTCAAAATTAGAACCTAAAGTTAAGGGGAATAAAATCCAAAGTTGCGGATTTCGTGTTACCTCGCCCCCCGCAAAAATTGGCAGAAATGTTTGTTCGTAGAATTACACGCGTAACTAGTCCCGATAGTAGTTAAAACTTAAATAAGATGATATTGGTAGTCCAGCGGAGTGTCTCACACTATTCCAGATACAAATACATGGCAAGACTAAAACCATCTAATTACGCTTATTCTATGCGAAATCAAGATATGCATATCGATTCAGTTCCGCCCCGTTCCGCCTCGTATTTTGTATGCGCATTTAATGCAATCATCTAAGCCAGTGATCCGGGACTGTAAATGTTATGCAAAGCCACGGGCGGGGCAGAGGTTGACGGTCGTCCGTCCAAATAACGGTCAGTTATATGGCTATTGACAGACAGTTTGTGTGTAGATACAAATGCTTCACGTTTGTTCATGGTTTGTTTGGTTCAATTTACGGTTACGTATCTGAACTATGCCTTAGTGATCTTTTGTATATTTTTGTAGTTATAAAAAGGTCTTCGATACTCAGGAATGACGGATTCTGCTTTTTTTTACAAATTTCTTTGGCAATTGTGTATTCTATTTTTCGTAGAAGTCGGTATCCAATTGATCATGCCGCCTTTTCATTGTTTTGCCGCATCCTCCACCCCTATTATGGAGCAATCAAACTAATGAGTAACAAACAGAATGGTTTTCAAACACCCCTCACAAAAAGAAAACTCATTTATAGGTAACGAGCGTTAACCCGCGACTTTGTCCGCACAAATTATATACCAATTTTAAGTCAGATAAAAAGCAATCAAACAAAAAAAGTTATCAAACAAGAAATTCAAAAATTGCTGATATGGATTCAGGGACACCTAAAAACCATATCGTAATTTTTTTTTGTTAATATCTTCAATGTACAGACACACTTCTGTTACAGTTTTATAATAGTAACGAGCGTTAACCCGCGACTTCGTCCGCACAAATTATATACTAGATTTTAAGTCAGATCATAAGCTATCAAACAAATAAAGTTTCATCAAAATCGGTTCAGTAGTTTTTGCGTGATGCTCGTTCAAACAAACAAACAAACAAACAAACACACAAACAAACAGACAGACAAAAAATCCAAAAATTAGTGAAATGGAATCAGGGACACCTAAAAACCATATCGTAACTTTTTTTTTGTTAATATCTTCAATGTACAGACAAACTTCCTGTTACAGTTTTATAATATTATATAGATATAGATAATATAGATAATGGTTAGACAACAATGTCTTAATCTAGAACTAAACATTTTAACGGGTTCTTACCGCGTTTTGGTATATTTGAGTTCCCGATATTTCGGCAGTGTTACAACTGCCATGATCACGGGATGACTGAGGAACTGCAGGTAGATTTTTAAGAGCAGACAAATCTGTCTACCCTCACTCTTCGTCGTTTGCTCTGCACACTATCGGAACTCACTCGATTGTCATTGTCACTTTTGTCACTTGGTCCAGCCCGACAAAATACACTGACTGTGTCACTCCGACGTTTGTTCGAACCCGAGTAAGAACCCGTTAAAATGTTTAGTTCTAGATTAAATAATAACCACGTAACTCTCAAAAACTGTAACAATGTCTTATATAAGAAAGAGTCTATTACTAGATAAAAATGTTTAGGCTAAAGTCATCACTATCGTCATCATCATCGGTTTACAATTATACGTCCCAATCAAAGCTAAAATTAATGAAAGCCAGTGTCTTCTATCAATTTTAAATTCGATTGGGACTTATATTTGTTATTAAAAAAAAATTGGAAATTAATATAAAATATTTATTAAGGCTGACCCCACATGGGCGTGCTCGTTTTTCGAGCGTCGATTGTTAGTTTCAATAGCAAAACTCCTTCCTCGTCAGTATCCATTTTGCACGCTGAGCTCACATCGCGTTGCTGTTTATGTCACAAACAAAATTGATTCTTACGAGGAAACATTAAATATTGTTATTTTTGCTACTAATACTAACAATAAACACACGCCACACGCTGGTAAAACGCGACGCTCACGCTGCGTTATCGCGGTGCACGCGCGGCGTTCGCGTCGTTCACACGCACGAAGAACGCGCACTCCCAATGTGGGAACAGCCTAAGTTGGTATCATCTCATCCCCTGATTATTATAAAAGATACGATGAAAATAGAATCCTTTCTCAGTTGAAATAAAAACAATAATTGGAAGAGGCAGTATGTATACGCAAATTCGTTCGCAAAATGGTTATATTAGTCAGAAAACACGCACTGACAGAGTTGCGTAGTATAATATTATCCTATTCAGCAAAATTGGGTCGTTCTTATTTTTATAAATGTCGAAACTGGGTAAAGATACGCCGTTTTATGTTTTACTAGCATTTGAGCGCGTCGTTGCTCCCACTCTTTTCTCATAGGTTTGAATATAATACAAACCTAGTAAAGCCCTTTTTTTCAGGTAATTATAATTCAGAGCGCGCTTCATACAAACGAAGTTTTTTCATAGAATATGACTGTAATGTATCAATTGGATTTGAAGACGAATAATAAAAAAAGGAATATTCTGAGGTTTCAGAATATCTCTGACTACCCCCTCGGGGAATATAGTCGTGAGCGTATGCTATGCTATGCTATGCTATGCTAATAAAAAAAAGCAAAAGATCGTATCGTAAAAACGATAATACGTAAACTTACAAGTGTCAAACTTGGTGTGATTATAAAGAAAACTCTACAGTATTACAAGAAATAATAAAAACTGGCCAAGCATGAGTTGGTGTCATGCTAAGGGCCCCTGGAAAAATTTTTTTGGTAAATTAATATACTTGTGTGGCGGGTGGTACGGACTCCCTCGGTGCGCGAGTCAAAAAATCAAAATCAAAATTTTTTTTATTCAATATAATATCACATAGATAGCTTTTTGACGTCATTTTTTGACTCTACCACCGCGTCGGAAGGTGTTCCGTTGAGAGAAGATGCGGCCAGAAACTCTACAACACACATCTTGTAAACAAAACAAAATATACAAAGTACAATTAAAATACAATATTGCATTACATAGAGTCATTGTCAAGACCAGACATTTTGGTCATTCAAATAGTCATCGATTTTATAGTAGCCTTTTTTACAGAGGACTTGTTTAACATGGGACTTAAACTTTTTGTCTGGCAAGTTTAGAATATCCTCTGGTATCTTATTATAAGTACTTATACGAGTAGTCCTTGCTCGCACTTGGCCAGTTTTTTACATAGGTACTGTCTTCTTCTTATCGTGTGGGCAGAGCCCTGGTGTTAGAGTTTTTTCAGACCGCCTTACGGCCTCTGACGTGGTTTTCATGTAACGACTACTACTACCAGAGACAGTAGCCGGGACCAACGGTTTAACGTGCCATCCGAAGCACGGAATCATTTTTCTTTTCAGACAATCAGGTGATTGAGCCTGCAATGTCCTTACCAACTGGGAAAAACACACAAAGTGACATATGACTAGGTGTCCCCCGTGGGAATCGAGCCCACAACCTCGAGAGCCCAATTCTCTTAACCATTAGACCACGGAGGCAGTATAGGTATTGTATATAAGTATTATGTTTTGTCTTCTCGTAACCAAAAATCATAATTATTTTTGTATAGTGAAGTCCTTACCTAAAATAATTATTCTAGTTTTATTATCAACAATATATCTATAACTGCCTCCGTGGTCTAATGGTTAAGAGCATTGGGCTCTCGACACGGAGGTCGTGGGTTCGATTCCCACGGGGGACACCTAGTGATATGTCACTTTGTGCGTTTTTCCCCAGGTGGTGAGGACATTGCAGGTTGAATCACCTGATTTTCTGAAAAGAAAGATGATTCCGTGCTTCGGATGGCACGTTAAGCCATTGGTCTCGCTACTACCACCAGAGATAGTAGATCTCTGGTGGTAGTAGTCGTTACATAAAAAACCATGTCAGAAGCCGTAAGTCGGTCTGAAAAAACTCTGACACCAGGGCTTGCTAGTTGCCTAGTTGATGCCAACACGATAAGAAGAAGAAGAACCAACAACAAAATAAACAAACGTTTCAATTTTATTATATTACATTAAGGAAGTAAGAATGGAAACAGTACTAACAAAAAGACGGCATAATGTTATGAGTTTATACATACTTTTTTTATGTTAAGGGTTTCTTTGTGACTATTCACATGCATGTTCGTAATGTATGAAATCTCTTTGTAAATACACGTTTACACAAAAAGCGAGGATAAAACAATTTTTCCTGAAGCAGGTTGGGATATTCAGGAAATCATTTTTAAATAAAATTCAGATAGTAGGTACAAGGGTATTTTAGGAGTATATATTTTATTCATTGTTGAAATTGTAAATAACATTCAAGCATATTGTGGATTACAGAATTTTTAGTAAATAAATTATTGTTTTTCCATTATATTGGTTTTCGTTTTTGTACTTATGAATAAACAGTCTGCATATCATAATTATGATATTTAATTTAGAAGTTTTATAAGTTATTTAGATCTTAATATATAATATAATATAAATGTATAAGCAGTCTGTGAGGCAGAAAACTTCAGTAAGTCTGTACTGATCTACTCACTCGGTAAATGCATGCGTTTTGGGAAATAAGTGTTTAAGTTTACATAACTTTAAATATTTACGAGCGTTAACCCGGACTTTGTCCGCACAAATTATTTACCAGATTTTAAGTCAGATCATAAGCTATCAAAAAAGTTTCATCAAAATCGGTTCAGTAGTTTTTGCGTGATGCTCGTTCAAACAAACAGACAGACAAAAAATCCAATTTTTTTTTATTAATATCTTCAATGTACAGACACACTTCTGTTACAGTTTTATAATAGTATAAACATATTTATAAATAAAACTTATAAAATACGTAACATTAGTTTTATAATATTTATATCTTAGGACACTAATTATATATATCCTCCAATAAGTACATTATTCGTTTAATGAAGAAATAAGAGTGTTCGTTTATAAACAAAGAAAAAATAAACAGATTTTCAAGAGAAGACAAAGAAGATCGAACAAAAGGTTCACAAGATCCTACAAAAAGTTATAAAGTTTAAAACAAAAAGCGGAAAATGTTGAAGTGCACAAGAAAGTTAAGCTAGAGATAACTGTTGTTATAGTACACTACACGGTAATGGTAACTTGAAACAAAGTATGGAACATGGTAAGTCATAAGGACGTCCCCAATAGAGATGTTAACCCTTACTACCAGTTTGAGAGAAATAAACTTTTAGAAACAAGGAATGAAGATTTTTAATATTATTGATAATTATCTTGCAGCTAAGTAGTAATAGCATATATTCAAATCAAATTAAAGATTGAACAATTTAGTCTCAGACGGGACTTCAAAGTCGAACTGGCTATTATTTTGTTTAATTACTACCGAGCCATTATGTCAGTAGCCCTAAAATCTTAGATATTTTCGAGAAGAAAGATAAGTTGACTTGTTGTTAAGATAAGTTATTGTGTATGACAATACCTATATAGGGGGAAAGGAAAATTATTTATGGGTAAAACTGAACAACTTACTATTGGGAGCAAACCTGTCAGAAAAAACAACAAAATCTGCTATCGTATTACAATCGTGTAGGCACTGCTTTTTAGTATGGAAGCTTCCAGCTTCCTATTGTATGTTAAACTTTTAAAAATAAAACATTTTCTTCCCCTCCTATAACAGGATATTTGCGCTTTTAGTGTTGTCAACTATCGTTCTACAGGGTGGAATTGATATCACTAGCATCCTTTTAAAGTAAGAGTCTACCCATCAAACTGAACAACTTTTACTATGAGAGCTATAATCAGCTGTTGCATACATTTGAGTCGTGTAGGCAGCGGCGGCGCCGGCGGTTGCTGTTTAGTACGGAACAGTTGATTTTTTTGTTGCCCCGATCTGTTTGCTCCCGTAAAAAAAGTTGATCAGTTTGATGGGTAGACTCTTAGTTTAAACAAATGCTAATAATATCAATTTCGTCCTGTATATACAATCTTCAAGGAACCATGTTTTATAGGAAAAATGAAAATAACACTAAAATAGGCGATTAGCCGATCACATACGAATGACGACATGTAAACAGATATGTCTGTCTTCGTATATGTATTAGATTGAAGTGAATTTTCTCCAGCAAATAGTAATGGTTAACAAAGCAACTTAAGGCCTTTGACGACAAAACTGCACTCGGGGCAACAATCGATAGACAGAAGATTGTTTGGCTTTTGTTCAGCAAATCGTAAAGCACTATCTTAATAGTACTTTGAAAATGTTCTTTAGGTACTGAAATGGTTGGGTTTGTCTTCATGTCAGCTTAGACATTGTAAATACTTACTTCCATTTCATTGTAAGTATTTTCAAGAAAGTTTCTATTTTACGTAGAAGTTGGCAGATATTTCACGTTTATATAATCAACAAGGGTATAATTTTATAAGGATGGCATAACAAATAGGCGATTTTTTCTATGGGGCTTTTATCCTTGCGGCCATGTCAGCATCATCGTTCCTTAGGGTAATATCACAAAAGCGATTTTTAGCGTATGCGTTACAGTGCGCGAAATTGCCAAGAAGTTTCTCAGATCAATCAGTGTCGCGGCGAGTCAGTCAGTCAACGCCAGTGGTTAAAAATCGCGGCGATCTAATTGCGACGACGTTGCGGTGCAGTTGCAAAATAAGCATGTGTGATAGGCCTCTCAGCCTACAGACTTCACAAACTATATGATAATTACATACAATACAATAAACCTACTCGTAACACTAACTATAATGGTGAAGTAGATGATCAAACTGAACAACATTCTCATTGAACAACATTGAAATCGCGAAAAAAAAACAGGTATAACATACAAAACTGCTAATCAATGAATGAAATAAATGAAATATACTTTATTTACACCAAACACATAAATACAGTACAGAGAAGGATACAAAAATAATTATGGTACAAATAAGACGGTAATGGTTAGACATTTGTTATTAAAAACTGCATTGTCCAAATATCAAAATCATAGTTCTGTTGTTTGCACAACGACTTACGAAGCCAATAATAAACCATTGGAGCATAAACACAAACAATCAAGAACTGCCACCCTCCTGCCATTGAACGTCACATCTCTCAGGAGAACTGAAATAGCCTCATTTGCGACACCGATGCAATCCGTTTAATTCGTTACGCGGCAACCCCCCAATGATTAAGATCGAGGCGTCTGGGATTAAAAGAAAATTAAACGTTTTACCCCACGGAAAACCCATCACAGTCCCAGACACCCTTATGTACAGAAGCATAAAGTTCAAATAGCTACTAAAGAGAAGTCGATGAATGTTGGTAAGCTATCACCACAAACATTGGAGACAGTTCAGCCCCTCAAGAATTTATTCCACGTTTGGGGCGTTTCTTTGGTAACTGCTGGTGATTGTGAGGCTTAATTAAACTGCATTATACTGGATCTGTGCAATTTCATCGAGGAGTTAAATATAAATAAAATTAATTCGCCCTAAAGCTACTTTGCTCTTGGCGTTTTGGAATTCCTTGCTGTTGGTTCCCACTTGAAATCAAACAATGAAATCGTAATTGCTACTGGCGATAGGTACCTATTAAATATTTGGAAGAAAAATGATTGTCGGAATATAAATTGTTTAGTTTAATTGTCTGAATACACCCTTAAAGTTATGTTAGTCATTAAAAAAACACGTGATGTTATAGGGTCGTTCTTAATATTCTGATCTGTGATAATCAGACCATCAAAAAACGTTCTCTATGTCTGTCGAATGCATGCAGAGAGGTGGGCAAAAATTGTTACGCCCTGGATCCCAGAAAAAGGTCGTCCGTCCGGGTCGTCCTAGGAAGAGGTGGCGGGGTGATCTGGATGCTTTTGACGACAAGTGGCCACAGCTTGCCCAGAATAGAGATGGTTGGAAGATTAAAGGGAAGGCCTTAGCCCAGCAGTGGGATGAAAATAGGCTAATAAAAAAAATGAGACCTATCGCGAAAAAAAAAGAAATTCCTGTTTTTTACAAAACTGCAATTATTTGGTGCGTAATCAGTTAATCACATAACTACCTAATCTTATATCGTATGTTAACAATTAATTTTAAATTTTTTTTATTTTTTTATTTCTCTGTTTGCAATAGGCCTCAAATAATGTAACACATTTATTTAACTTATCTCCCTGTACTTGATCAACATTACATCCTGGAAGAGGACTATCGCTTAATAAGGCAGGAATTTTTTTGCCTAATTAGGCTTTAGTTGGTAATTTCTCGCAAATGTACTGTCTTATTATCATTAAGTATTCAAAGATTGTAGCCCATAAAATTGTGATGTAGTTGCTTAATACTAATAAGTAAAGTTTGAAGTTGAAGTTTGAATTATTACTCGATCCAAATATATGGGATAGCTATTTTTTCCCGATTTCGATATTGGTCCCATAGAGAAAGTTATTCAGTTTTATGTTCTGATCATCAGCATATTAAGCATTTAAGGTTAAAGCCAAACGAGCGTAATTTTGTGAGTTGTGAGTCGCGTATTTTGAGTCCGTTCCATATAAAATCCGGTTATGCATTGTCTATGACGTCAGTCTTTATATGAACGGACTCAAAATACGCGACTCACAACTCACAAAATTACGCTCGTTTGGCTTCACCCTAAGCCTTAAGTATCAAAAACCGCCAGCATATTAAGTTGGACCCTGTAGGTCAGATAAGTAACGTCAGTTTTGAAAATAATATAACTTGAATTAAATTGAAATTTAATTGAAATATTGGTCGTAGAATCTATCTCAAAATGAACTTAGTTTATTATTAAACAATATATTTTTTCTTGCAATGAGTTTTGTAAAGTTCATCCAATACAATTTGTAAGTCAAATAAGAAGATGGATGGCACGCGACCAACGCTTGCTTTGTTGTCAAAGTCAATATTTGAGTTCGATGTGTGAGATATGCACACTTGACATTTACATAAATTGTATTCAATCTCAACCTAACCACATATTTCATGTCTTTATTTTATTATATTATTATACTTGATTCAGTATCAATATTGACTTAAGATACAGCTAGGGCTTACACTTACAGGGTGTAACAAAACACCCTTGAAATATTCAAAGGGGTGGTTTTGACGAAAGCATCGCCATCGATATAATTTCGCGATTTGTACAATTCCTGACTTATTAGCAGTTAGTACAAAATTTTGTTTGAAATTTTATCAATTCGTACAAAAATGAGGTGAGTATTGCTTTATCTATGAAATTCGTACAATTTTTTTATTTGTACAAAATCAGCAATTTTTACAAAATTTTCATTATACAGGATGAAATTGATATCAGTAGCATCCTTTTAAACTAAGAGTCTACCCATCAAACTGAACAACTTTCACTATGGGAGCGAACCGATCGGAGCAAAAAAATAATCAGCTGTTCCATACTAAACTGCAATGCCTACTAAACTCAAATGTATGAAACAGCTAATTTTTTTTTAATTTGTATGCATAAAATTTTATTATTTGATATTTTATGGATGGTTAATATAATCATTACAAAAGAAATTCGTATTGAAACTATAGTAATAAATGTGTACCTAACTTAATTTTTGCTCTATTTTAACACGTCACGTACCACAGAAACTGATATGATTGACATTTTCTATCTTCAGCAGGTTCTAAGAGAATTCTTTTCTACAAAAGGTGCGTGAGATAGCAACTCCGGGATATTGATATAAAACCTTGCTAAGCTATGATTGATAGTGTTTGTGAATAGAACGTTATCTAGGGATCACTAGCCTTTCAAAGCGAGGCTTATAGCCGATTTGTAAGGATATTAGAATTTTCTATGCCAACATTATATTGGGAAACTTATAAGCGTGTTAAACTTTTACAAAAGATGACTGTGGGTTGCAAAGACGGTAAAAGCACCGCAAGCACGCGGACGCCGTTTTTTGACAGAAGACGATTATATAATTTACCGAAAATGACTGTCGATGATAGCCTGTATCCAGCATTAGTTGTCTATAGGCTATGATCGTGCTATGATGTTGATGTTGATGTAAAATTTATTATTAACGAGCGTTAACCCGCGACTTCGTCCGCACAAATTATATACCAGATTTTAAGTCAGATCATAAGCTATCAAACAAAAAAAGTTTCATCAAAATCGGTTTTGTAGTTTTTGCGTGATACTCGTTCAAACAAACAAACAAACACCCAAACAAACAGACAGACACAAAATCCAAAAATTTGTGAAATGGAATCAGGGACACCTAAAAACCATATCGAAACTTTTTTTTTGTTAATATCTTCAATGTACAGACAAACTTCCTGTTACAGTTTTATAATAGTATAGATATAGATAAAGAAATTAAACAATTTAAGCACTCAGTGCTTGTTTGTTTGTTTGTACTATTCAATTTTTTTAAACTATACTCAAGCGATCATCATTAAATTTTTACACATATTTTGAAGATATAGTAAACGACATACGAAATTTTTTATAAAAAAGTACAATATTGTTTCTGAAGGGCTAAAAATCTAATATTATAAATGTAAAAATTGACCATGTTTGCATCATCATGCAATCAAGCAAAAACGGCAGAACTGATTTGGATGAAATTTGGCACTCAGATAGAATGTGTCTTGCATTAAAAAATAGGATAATTTTTAGAGTCAAAGCAGATGAAGTCGCGGGTAGCAGCTAGTAAGTATACCTATAAAATCATTATTAATATTCAGTCGAAAACTCACATAGCCAAAATTATTTTCATAAAACAATATGCAGTAATAATAATAATAACAGTAGGTATGTATGTAAGTATAACATTTTGCACAATCTTCATAATGACAACAACATATTTAGATATTGTACTTTGATATAAAACCTGTATAAAAGAACTGAACATCAACTTGAAGAAGCCACCAAAGTTGACACAAGAAGTGTCGAGAGCAAAGCAAGTGTAGTCTCATCCCACGCCCACTTCACTATTGCAAATATTGACCACTTCAAACACTCCTTCACTTTTCACACTACCTCTTCTAAAACCTTACAAATAAAGTGTCATTTACCGCTGTAACCTACTGGACTTTGACGATAAATTACCAGCAATATCCATTAAGATAACCATTTCGGACAAAACACGACGCAATGAATTACTTAAAATTCATAATCTACTACCGTATGTGGGTGAATTAGGCGCAATCTCTTGTTTTATCTCATCTCAGATATTATACGCCCCTCCTGTATCTCGTTTAGTAAATTTTCTCCCAACATAAACTTGATAGTGGTATCTTAATGACGTCGTAATGGCAACAAACTTATGGTGGATTTTGTAATATCTTTATCAGCGACAAAACGTTCCTTTTTACTGTTTTTGTAACTAAGTAACTTTTTATTCTTCATTGTATACGGTTTTCTATTATCATTGCATCTAGAATGGTTGTAAAACTCAATTCAGTTTAAGATAACATTTTTAGTACTAGTAAAATGGAGTAAAGTGTAGTTTTCATTGCTAAATAAATTCAGTGAGATACGTTGAGATCAACGGGTTGAGGAATTGTCTTCGAATGGATACTCAAGTAAGTAAGTAAGTAATCTTTATTGGCTCTTGATTATGGTACAGTATTACAGATGATAGGTACAAACATTGTGGCTCTCCTAGATCAGCCATTAACAATCACGAAGGTCTGGGTTTGAGTCCTCACTGACGGCATGCTATGTATAACATCTGCCAATGAGTTTTTTAAATTTATGTACGTAATACTGTTTGCCGTGTGGTGTCGGCTAAGAATAGCACCATCCTATTTCTTCCCGTGGGTGTAAAAGGCAACTAAGGGATCTACCGGAGGATGGGCAGCAGCATCATCTGAGTACACACATTCAATCCAACAATCAACATTCAATTCAAACAAGATCGCCAACCCGCATGCCAAGCGTGGCGATTATGGCAAATCCCCCCCATTTCGGGGGAGGCTTATGTCCAGCAGTGGACGTCTGTTGGCTGATATGATGATGATGATGAATAATTACTGCTCTCAAACGATGAAGGAACCTACATACGCTGAAGAAGAAATTCTGATGTGTATGTGAAGTCTACCAATCCGCATTGGCGCACGCGTGGTGTACAGACGCGCATACAACCTCCCTGAGGGTAGGCCTGTGCCCTGCAGTGGGACGTATAATAGGCTGATGATGATAAACGGGTCGAGGATGACGAAATATCACAAAACGCTTTAAATGATAACGATAAATCATAAAAAAGACAGGTATTTTGTCCCATTTTCAAAATGTTATTCCGGACAATTATCAAATATAATTAGGTAGGTATAATAGGATCCTGCAAGGCGAGATAAGGGTAATCTACCTATCACCTGACATATTTCTCAACTTGAAACCCAAAAATGCTAAACTGGAACGTTACTTCTACTTTGTACCCTTAAAAATGTTGTTGGAGATAGCAGCAAAGATGTTTGACCACCCACCCCAATATGTAGTTTATGATGTGCGTGTGTAACTTCTTAAGTTATTTGTATCCTTATAGATAAGATCCAAAACCGTGAAACGGCTACATTTTATCTAAAGTGCTAACCGTGTAAAAAACAATCAAACCTTTCTGCCAAATCAAACATCAATACCACAGTAAAGACAAAAACAGTATTTCAACTTCATACAAGCGCCCGAATCGACGCACACACAAATGAGCGCCCCGTGGACAACAGTCAGTACCGAGTCGAGTGTCGAGTCGCTCCGTGTTGTACTTTTACTTACAAGTGCTTTGTACTAACTTAATTTTAAAATGGCGCTGCCGTATATCGATTGTTCGACAGTAACAGCCTGGCAAATGTTGAAACGGTGAATTCAGATCAGACCATCGAACTGAACAACTTTCACTACGGAGCCACTCGCAAGAAACGTGTAAAAAAATCAGCTTTCGACTCAAATGTATGAAACATTTGAGTCGAGTAGCTAGATGTTTTGTATGGAGCAGCTGATTTTTTTTCACGTTTCCTGAGGGTGGCTTCATAATGATAGTTGTTCAGGTTGATGGTCTGAAATCACCGTATCAGTATTTGCCAGGCTGTCACTTATACCCTGTAGATAGTAGATTGATCGTGTAACTTTAGATACCTACCTAATTAATCCTGTAATACCGTATCGTACCGATATCTTAAAACCCACCAGTGGCAACCAATAGCACTGACCAATTGTAGGCATTAGTTTTAAGGTAGTTGCAGAGGGGTCAATTTTATACAAAACTTTGACGCACAATATGCGTAGACGGAATTTATAAAATAATTATGTAGATATAAAGCTTCGTAATTATATTACAAATTGCAAATGTTATTTGTGACGCGGCAACTAGATTTTCTAAACTATTTTTCTATACTTAAAATATTACTTTTATTATTTCCCTCTACGCGTATTGTGCGTCAAACGTTTGTATGGACTGAAAACACCTTAAGGACACGGCCTAGTTCACTTACTTCTCTATCTCTACTGTGTCAATACCGAGATCGCGACCGCAAGAATCCGTATCTCACGCCTCGTTAGTCATATCTATTACTAATTCAATATCATAGAAGTCCGCTAACATCACTTCTTTGACCTTCAAAATAAGTGTCATAATAGCTTGATTTGCCCTTCCATTTTAACTAATTCAATATCACTGCGGTTGAATTCGGGTTGGTTAGACGGTCTATTGTGTTTGCTCTAAACCTTTTTGCGGTGATATGTGGTGCTAATTTATATTAGTTCTGCGAATTTAGGTGAATAAGTGTATCGCTTTGAAAAATTGGTTGGTTGAAAGGGTTAAATGGATTCTTTGCGGTTAAACAAGGTTTCATTGTTAGATTTTATTTTTATAACGTTTATTTTGACTGTGATGGATACCAAAGTATACAGAATGTGAATTTTAATCCGTTACATATTAAAGGGGGTGATTCAGAGTTTATACCAAAATGTATGGGACAGCAGATTTTTGACGCGATTTTAATGTAGTTATTTCTCGAAGTTTAGATTTGTTTAGATGTTTATGTTAGATATTTTTAGGCAGTATCTTGAAACCAATATACAGGGACCGAATATGCTGACACTTTTTTAAGGAGATGATCAGACCATCAAACTGAAAAACTTTCTCTATGGGACCAACATCGAAATCACGAAAAAAAATCTGCTGTCCCATTTGACTCGAGTAGGTTTTTCTGTTTTGTATGGAAGAGCTGATTTTTTTTCGCGATATCGATGTTGGTGCCATAGGGAAAGTTGTTCAGTTTAACAGTCTGATCATCCCCTTAAAAAAGTTTCAGCATATTTAGAAGGACCCTATATGTGCTTTACATTTGTCAGATTTCTGAGTATTAAGTATCTCATGCCAATAAGGCTAGAAACACCTCGATCTTTGGGCTAGCATGCCACGCACGACAACGCGACAAAACGAGAAATCCGTCATCAATGCGCGCTCACTTTCGCACCGCATAGGTACGCAAAGTAACAAAGACAAAGAAACACACAGACACAGACAGTCTTGATTTTTTTCCATCTCGCGGTTGGCATGCTAGGCCCTCGTTTTTATTTTATTGAACTTACACTTTCTAAACAAAGATCCCATTGCCTCAAACATCTGATCATAATTACCAACCAAATTCCTCAAACAGGCTTCCATCGACCCACCATTATCCCTACAACAATATATTAAAACGTAACTAAATATTCAAATTTAGTAATACATCTTTCATCGAGTAGACGATAAATATAAATAAAAAAACCAGCCAAGTCCGAGTCGGACTACTCTCGCATCGAGGGTTCCGTACCACCACATAATATATTATTTACCAAAAATGCGTTTTCATCAAAACTTTTACCACGAGCCACATTTCCGGTTTATATTATTTGTTGTTTTAGTGTTAGTGTAGAGTTTGAACTACTCGTATAATCACACTAAATTTGACTCTTGTATGTATTGCCTTTTTAACGAAAGAGCAAAATTTAAAAAAATCTTGAAAAAACACGTTTTTTGTATTACTCTTAATTTTTTTTTATTTCTCAACAAGTTCAAAATATAATAATAAAGGTAACTAGGGTTAACCCGCGAGTTCGTCCGCTCAAATTATTTACCAGATTTTAAGTCAGATAATAAGCTATCAAAAAAAAGTTTCATCAAAATCGGTTCAGTAGTTTTTGCGTGATGCTCAATCAAACAAACAAACAAACAAACACACAATCATACAAACAGACAAAAAATGAAAAAATTGGTGATATAGAATCAGGGACACCTAAAAACCATATCGTAACTTTTTTTGTTAATACCTTCAATGTACAGACATACTTTCTGTCACAGTTTTATAATAGTTTAGATATATATATTCTGTGAAAATTTCAACTGGGTACCTACTACGGTTCAAAAGATACAGTCTTTTAGAGTTAGGACGGACGGACACGGAGAGTGAAAGCTTAGTAATAGGATCCCGTTAGACCCTTTGGGTACGGAACCCTAAAAATTAGGCAGCCAGTTATTATTAATGTTTCAAAAGAGGATTTATTGTGTTTGTTTCGTAAATATCGAAGCTTGTTAGCATTAAGGGTATCTTATAAGATTATACAGGCCAGTACTTTTTGCCTGAGGTGACCAGTGACCACCCGCTGTTTGCCGAAAGTCAGCTGTGATTTACTTTCTTGGAAATTAATTTCGGACTTATAAATTAGTGTTTGGTTAAATAACACAGCTAGTAAGCTCTAACAAGGTTGTTTGTTAGAAGCCTACTCCTTGGAAAAAAGTAGCATAGTCACATAATTTCTTTTTCGTTCCAACAAAAATTGTCCCTTCGCCAGTTTGATAATGAATAAAAATATAGGTAGATACGAAGAACTAATGAGATAGAATAGAGCCTCAGGGTACACCAAAGTCTGACGAAATTGGCTTCGGCTAGGAAACTATCACTAAGTACCTATAACATAAAATAAAAATCTAAATTCTGGGTCAATAATATGAAATTGATTAGAAAGAAATTAAAAAAATTACATTTTGATCTTATACGTAGTTAGGTATTCAACTAAGGCCCGATTCGACCAAACGCGAGTAAATTTTAGTCTTAGATTAAGTCGCCGGTTACTCTAGAGTAAACTGATTTTGCGTTCTACCAACCTTAATCTATGAATAAGTTGAGAGTATACACGGCCAATTTAGACGGTGTAAAGATTATACCGAGACTAATGAAATGTCAATATCACATAATTAAAAAATATGTAATAAAAAGAAACCAAACAAATTAAAACTGTTTAACCTCACATTGCAATAAGTACGGATACAACGACCTCTTTCTTTAGGTGGATTATACATTCATTCTTTTGGTATGGGTTCAGTAGAGCACAAATTAAGTTATTTCGGAGTATATATTCAAGAGTAAAATTGTTATATATAATTATAATTTATTTGCTATGAATAGGTCCATAAAATTGATCTTAGGGTCTAGGATAGGTATCATCTTTTCAGGTAAAATATAATAGCATGCAAATGTTCCTTGTATAGTTACTCGTAGCCCAGTCATTTTACGGAGTTTTGTTAGGCGGGGTAGGGAGTAATTACTAATTGGACTTTTAAACTGTAACCGGAACCATTAAGTGACAAAAGGACTATAAATAATAAATAAATAAATAACGCTCACTGGCACATACATTGTAATGATCCCAAAGCAAGCACTATAGGCTGTTTATTATGGAAACCATACAACAACGGCACAAACGTATAAACATCCATGACCGAACCGGGATTCGAACCCAGGATCCTGGTTTGGCAGTCCGGCGTGGCAACCATTACACCAACCGGCTCGTCAAGCTATCAATTATCTTAAAGCATATTAAAAAAAATTTGCTACGCAACATAGAAATCAAAATTGTGTGTCTCAGAAGGATTTTAAATGATTAATATTAATAACAATGCACTCATTTGACTTAGACTTAACAATATAAATAATTTTTGAGCAATAAAATAGGCAATGAAGTTTAAAAAATGAGGTATTTATTAGAAAATACGAATGTATTTTTCATAACCTTCTAAGTAAACAAAAATATTCACACCATGTTTGTAGTATGTATAATAGTAAAACCTTAAATATGTGCAATAAAAAATTTACCATCAGGATTTTTAGAACGAGATAATAGCTAAATTTTAAAATTGGAACTGATGCTGACGTGATTTTTTTTTAATTTTGGTACATTTCTAGGCTCAAATTGGCTCTTCATTATTATACCAAAAAAAAAGTTAATTACTAATTATTCCCGGCTCAAACCGTAAAATGACTGGGCTATCTTCTATAAACCAAAGTTTGGTAGAATCCGGCCTTAGTCATTCTAAACTTAAGTTGGTATGACATCATAATAAATTATAAGGCGTACTTAGGTATTCATATTGTATTGTACCGTTATCTCCCCAAAACTATCGACGTATCGAATCCCATTGATTGAATAAGACATAAAGATAAGTTAGTCAAACTCTTCATGTTGTACAAAGTTCTAACTTTACTTCTTTCCGAGACTTCACAACTATTATTCAGAGACTAGTAACGCCACCTGTGTAGTTTATGCTACACTACTTGCACGCACCACAAACTTCATAGTTTATTGGTCAAGGAGCTTTCTTATTGGAGTGAGCTTCTGAAACTTTTTCTTATCAGAAAGTTAAAATTAGATTTTTTACTGCAAATTATTGTCTTATTAGCAATTAATAGCGGTAATTTACGATTTAAATTAAACTAACAACGAACGTTCAGTTGAATTGATTTAAGAGCATAAATGCTTTTGTTAAAATGATATTTTCTTATTTACCTACTAACCGTCAACCGGCCTACAATGTCGCCGACATTGTTGGCGGGTTCGGTGTGGATAGGCCTTGTCGGCGATATGCAACCGTGCGGGCTACCCGGCGACATGTAGGCGACCTTTATTATGCATCTTATTTTGTTTTTGTATGGTTCTGGTAGGGAACAAAACGAAAATCGTCTTGATTAAAAAGTACCACGCTGCAATTTGTAATTTACTAAAAACTTACACATTGAGTAAGTAGCACTCTTAAGAGATAAGCTCGCCCTTTGTACACGTCTTTTCTATTGTCTGTATTAATGTGTCTGTGTGTACAATAAAGTGTTATAATATAATATAAAATGTAAGTAATAAAATTATCATTAGCTATGCAGTCGTATGCAACAGAAATTATAATTATATCCTTGCAACAATGCAAAAACTCACAAGGGAAACAAAATGAAAAATGAAAAGAATTCATTTAGCTACATTAAAGCATAAAACTCCATACAAAAACGACTTTAATAGCGCACTTATATCATCCTACACGATACAACTACGTGAGAAGTATGCGAAGTTGGAATTAAATTAACTTAAATAGCACCAAAGTGACCCAAAGAATAATTTAACGGGGGTTCTCTACTACTAATGAAGAATAGTGCCCTCCAGATAGCTGTTTGTGAAAACTTGCCCCATTAAGATATTACAACCTTGAGTTTTGAGAGCAGAATGCGTAAAATGTAAAGAAACTCTCAAGGTAAAAGGAAATTAATGAGTTGGGAAAGTCCGTACGTGGCAGAAAGAAGTTTTGTTATTTAAATTACAGTTTAAAACCGTTTGTTCGATAGGTGGGATGGAATTAACTCTAAATATCCGGATTCAAACAGGCACTGGCACCTTTTTCTACCCAGAGTGGGTATACTATGGATACCCACTTTGGGCGGTTCTGACATACCTCTCTCGCTTCTTCTAGACACTTCTTAATATGCTGACACGTTTTTAAAGGGATGATCAGACCATCAAACTGAACAACTTTCTCTATGGGACCAACGTGGAAATCGCGAAAAAAAAGTTGTTCCATACTAAACCACAAATGTCTACTCGACTCAAACGTATGAAACAGCTGTTTTTTTGTTCTAATTGGTTTGGTTTGCTCCCATAGTAAAAGTTGTTCAGTTTGATGGGTATAGTATTGTTGTTCAAAGATTAATGATACTTTTGCTTACACCCTGTACCTATAGTTAATTATATTATCTTATCAATTATCATTTATTATACATTCTCGCAGATTTCTCCAGCTTTTAACATATCATTCTCCAATGAGTAGTGAAGTCCCCAATTTCATCTAGTTACCTAATGTTATATTAAGTCTATTTTAAAATAAAAAGAAAATCGTAAACTTACGACCACAATCCCGTTCGGGATGGTCAGAAACCTTGCTACAACTACGAACTATCTTTTTATAAAGCATGCAATTGTAGCAAGGCTCACTTTTAGCACCTTTTAAGGTTTTGGAAAGTTCTTGTGAAGTGGTGATGGGCTTTTAAAAACCTACAGACTTAATGTTAAATAATAATTATTATGTATATAGGGTCCTTCTTAATATGCTGACACTTTTATAAGGGGGTGATCAGACCGTCAAACTGAACAACTTTCTTTATGGCACCAACATCGAAATCACGAAAAAAAAACAGCTCTTCCATACCAAACTGCAAATCTACTCTAGCCGAATGTATGGGACAGCTGAATTTTTTTTCATGATTTCGATGTTGGTCCCATACAGAAAGTTGTTGAGTTTGATGGTCTGATCATACCCTTAAAAAAGTGTCAGCATATTGCAGCAAAAAAACAATGAAAAGAAATATTTACCACAAAATAAAAGAAATAAGTAAGTAAATCTTGTTTTTGAAATATTGAAGACAATACTGATAAGTCTGTGTATTGTGCTTAATATAGTAATAGTATAAAAACTTAAATATACATAAAAATCTTTACTATAAATACCATATCTAGTTAACATCTGCATATAAATTTGTAATTATGCAAATAAGCTAAACTTAATTTATTGGACAGTCAAATAGAAATTTCGTTTGTTAACTTATAATAAAAAGTTTGCAGTTAATCAAAAGTTTCCTCACATATTCTTAGTCAGGCTAGTTATTTAAAGCTCGATTAATATGTCGAAACAAACAATTATAAAAACGGTTATCATAGCAAACATCGTAAATTCTATAGTTATCTCTATTGAGACGGAGCGGCGTACGTAATAAATCACTCGAGTTATCTTTTCCGATACAAAATAATTAGAAGTTTCTTAATTATTCGAGTTTTGGTTTATTTAAGTCAAATATCGGTTAGTTAAGGCGGTTGCAGAGGAGTCAATTTTATACAAAACTTTGACGCACAATATGCGTAGACTGTATTAATATAAGTAACTTTGTATATATGGAAAAATAGTTTAGAAAATCTAAATGCCGCGTAACAAATAACATTTGAACCTATAAAATAATTACGAAGATATAAAGCTTTGAAATTTTTCATACAAAATTTTAAAAGCTTTATATCTCCGTAATTATAATATAAATTGCAAATGTTATTTGTTACGCGGCAACTAGATTTTCTAAACTATTTTTCCATATATAAAATATTACTTTTATTAATTCAGTCTACGCGTATTGTGCGTCAAAGTTTTGTATGGACTGAAACCACCTTAAGTAGATACAGTAAAAAGTTGGGTAATGGAATCATTAAATACAAGGAGTTAAAAATTGTACCGTTCACAAAACTAATAATAATACAACCGAAGTCTTTCCAATTTTAAAGTATTGTATGCTATTTTAAGTCGGCACGATTCGCAACTATACCTTATTCCAAATATGGACGACAAGATTTTCCGATTCCTATTTAGATTTCTGGCCATTCTGATTACTAAAAATAATTTATTTATCAATCAATCAATTATACTTTATTTGACACCAAAATAAAACAGAGATATATTTCTATATTTCTATTTTCTTTTTTTTATATAAAAGGTCTAACAAAATTAGGTGAAACTATTTTAAAGGGGTGATCAGACCATCAAAATCTGAACAACCTTCTCTATGGGACCAATATCAAAATCGCGAAAAAAAAACAGCTGTTCCATACAAACCTACTCGACCTAAATGTATGCGACAGCAGAATTTTTTTTCGCGATTTCAGTATTGGTCCCATAGAGAAAGTTGTTCAGTTTGATGGTCTGATCATCCCCTTAAAATAGTTTCACCTAATTTTGTTAGACCTTATATATTTTTATTTATCAGAAAGATATAGTATCCGACATATCTAGGACGTTACTAAAGCTGTTCTAAGAATAAGTTAGAGGAAGTGCTTCAAATCTCTGTTTCCGTAATGCAAAATAGCCTTAAAATTTCGTTGATATTTGGAATGGAGAATAGCCGTGGTGTTATAAGGTTCCCGTAGGTAACTCAAAAGAAGAAAAAACCGAAATCTTGTAGAATCACTTTGTTATCCGTCCGTCTGTCCGTCTGTTAAGACACTTGTATTAGTAATGTTCTCTTTTGGTGATCAATAAAGTATAATTTTGAATTGAATTGCTGCAATGAGTAATGAAATAGTCAGGAGACTAACCTTGCCTTTTCAACATAGAAGACGTCGGTCTCGGGTATAATTATTTTCTTTGACCCTTACAAGGCTAAGTCAAATTATATCCCACCAACATAACTATTCCTACCACATACGTACCACTTCCAAACAACCATGTTTACGCAAACCCCTAATCTTCCTTTCAACACTGTAACAAGAGGCTTAATATTCATTCCAATTACCAAAGTCCCGCGAAATAAGTCAATATCATCCGTAAGACTTAGACGTTTGAGTTTTTGTTACAGGACTCCCTATCAAGAATGAACTATAGACTTCTAATTTAGTCCACTCGGACCCCTGACTACTTGATCATTCTCAGATTTAGCAGAATCTTGTTTCAAAAGCGAGTGCCTCTTGGAACTGGTATAATGTACGATATACGACAAGTCCTTGTGATTTCGTATTGATTTTGCTGTTAGTGATTTTATATGAACAGTTGAAGTTGTTTGTATTTGAAAGACAATATGAATCTTTTGTTTAAGTGTATTCCACCCTCATTCTCATCGTCGTCACCTTACTGGCGTGCAGCAATGCATAAAATCTGATATTGTCCTTAGAGTGTGTGTCGAAGAAAGGAGCTATTGATTGCCGGCATAGCTTATTTGCGAATGTTCCGCGAAACGGCCTTCCTTTGACAAAAATTGAGACTTACTCAATAACTGGCTCTTCATAATTCAGATTTCATAACTTTGAAGAATAAATGGATTGTTAGTCTTGGCTGCATTTTTTACATGACAAAATTACTGGAAAGGAAACCGAAACAGTCCAAGGGGGAGGCCTATGTTCAGCAGTGGACGATGAATAGGCTGGTGATGATGATGTTGAGATAATTTGTGTGACAATGTCCAAGACATTTAACATAAAGTGTACCTAACTATATTTTCAGCTGCGTGTTCCAATTATCAAAATCTGCAGTAGATATAAAATTGAAGTGGAAGCCTGGGCGCACAACTATACCAGTCTGCTAATTTAGACATGGGATTCATTTTCCGTTGGATGAGGGCAGCGCTGGACCGGTAGTTTTGGCGATCCTTGAGGGAGTTCTATGTCCAGCAGTGGACTACTATCGGCTGATGCGATGATGACGATGATTTGGATTTGGTGTGTTAAGATAAGATAAATATTCTTTATTTGCACACTAAGAATATACAAATACAATTTATAAAAAGAATGAGAAGGGAACAAAGGGCGGGTGTGTTGTATGTTAAATGAATAAAAATAGCTTTATTTGTGAATTAACCTTTACATTCAATTTTATTGTTCATATAAATTATGCTGTCGACTTAATATTGTACAATGGTTTCATGGCAAGGTTGCCAATTGCATTTGACTTAAAGAAAATTTCCCTTATGTGCCTCCACAGAATTTGAACCATTACTTTACGCCTTTGTTATGTTTATTTACATTAAGAAACAAAAGGAATCGGGTGTAATAATAAACTGTTTTACGAGTACTGAGTCGGGTTGCAAATTCAATTTCTTTCTGCAGTCAACTCCCTTTATGTTTGAAATAAACCGTGACTCTTCATTGGGTTTATTGAAACAAAATGCTCACGGTTAGCCATTACGATTTAAATATGGATTTTACGGCGCTCTAAACAGAAACATTCTTTGAATTTAAATGTTATCGACTTTAGTACATACTTATATTATTCTTTTGATAATGTAACTTTTGTTTCTGGCGGGAAAGCATCACACTTCCTGACCCGTTTGAAGGCCAAGACAGGAGCTGCCCGGGCCCATTTGAAGGAACTTAAATAAACTCCGGCCGGAGTAAAGACAACAAAGTCAAGTGGGTTTACATGGACAGATCTGGCCCCAGATGTAAATGTTGTGTTGTACCTCAGACTATGGCCCATCTCATATCCTGCTGTTCTTGCCCCGACACCTGCATACTCGAACAGAGCTTATGGACGCTGCCGGTAATGCTATCCGTGTGGCATAATACTGAACTGGAAAATTATTGAACGACGCGACATGCCATCGACTCGGTAGAAGAACTTTTTTTATAAGGCGTAAAATTTTGGTACTAGGAATATTGCTTCGGAATATTGTTGCGTTTTTTTAAAAGCTTCTCCATCAATATTCAGGCCCTAATTGTCGTGAAAATTTATTCTAAATAGTGATTTTGATTTTAGAAAGTACCTACCTAATTGGCGAGAAGCCAATAATAATATTAAATATGTCAAAACCTCATGTTAGTGAAAATTTACAAAAAAAAGTTGTCGACCGAAATGGTTACCTATTGCACTTTAAAAAATGGTTTTATGCTTCAAATTAGTCAAATAATAAATAATACCAGTTTCCTTGAGAATGGAGCAATTATTTTACGTTTGGTTATATTAACTAGTCTGTAAATAAGCTAATAATAAAATGATGTTACTCCTCCAAGTCTAAGTTTCCTCAAAGAGTAAACAGAAATAGCTTATACACCTCATAAACTGTCAGATCGATATGTCGTATTTCCTAGACGCAGAACACTAAAAGGAGCCAGTTCAAAGAAGATCACATAGTACTTACTTGAAGTTAATTGAATTAAATAAAGTAGTCCCAGATTAAGCGAGGAAATGGCAAATGAATTCTGAGATGTTGTTGGTAGGCACATATCCTGTTTCCCTCTCAGTCACCGGGCTAACTTATCACGCTCTAAATAAATACAAACACCGGCTAACGAAGTGCTGAAGGAAAGTTAAAAGCGTCTGGTAGAAGGAGTTTTGGCTCTTACTACGAGATATGATTTGGATGAAAATGTTTAGGACGAGAATCGAGTGAGCTGCGCTCGGTGATTTTATATGTAGGAACACTATTTGTTGGTACAACAATTAAATTGGATGATTGGAAAAATCTTTTCTAATTGGCAAGTCAAACTCAATGACATGCCATCACATTTCGGGTACTGTGTTCGTACCTCTTTCGAATCCTTCATTCTTAAAATGAGACGATTTAATCCCACTGCGTTAAATAAGATTGTTTGAACGAGTATCACGCAAAAACTACTGAACCGATTTTGATGAAACTTTTTTTGTTTGATAGCTTATGATCTGACTTAAAATCTGGTATATAAAATTATATACAAAATGCACAAAAAAATTCGTGCAAAATTGCAAATTCGTCCGCACAAATGTGCGGACGAAGTCGCGGGTTAACGCTCGTAAATCATAATATTAGCATCAAACCATTAAGGTTTTTTATCTTGCGTTTAAGTTCGTCAAATGATATGTATTTTGTCTTTTCCCGATCCGAGTTAAGGTGAACGCAGACTTGGCCGCACCGCACGCGCCGCAGTCCCTTTTTGTATGAACTGACAGATGCAGACGCTGCGGCCACATTTGTCAGTTCATACAAAGAAAGAGACTGCGGCGCGTGCGGTGCGGCCAAATCTGCGTTCACCTTTAAAAAACAGAAGAGGTCCAATGGTAGGGGCATTGAATTTATTAATGTTAACGAACCTCTCGCCACACCGTTAAATCATATCTGACCGAGCGGCTAAAAATTCTACTCGATGGGACATAAGCATCTATTTTGGAACTGATCTTAATTTCTTTTGGGCTCTTTTTGTAAGTTAGTGCCATTTATCTTTTAAATTGTTTTGTTACCATTACAGTTTATACAAAATTTTTATGTATTTTAACGATTCTTAGGAAAATTTACAGCATTTATTATAGCGTAAAGATATTTGTTATTAGGTACATTGTATAGCTTTGTGCTAATTACAAACCACATCAACTAAATAAATATTTTTTTGCTAAAATGTAAAAATTTACTAAAATTGTCGCGTTTTATGATTTTATCTATTGTAGATTAATTTTATTTTACTCCATATTCATACTGGAAGACTGGAGCACTAATAAAATGTATGCTAAGCTTTAATCTTGCTATCAGAGAAAAAAAGAATTAAAAATAAATTATCTACATCTTCGGGTTTCAATAGTTATTTCATAGTTGTAACAGTTTGTTAATAAACGGAGTATTTAATTTAAACTAGCGAACACCGTTAACACGGAATGATTGAAAAACAAAAACATTTTCTGCAATTTTAATGCAACTTGATAATTTCGAAGAAAGATATTATTAGCATCACTCATCATTGGTTGACTAACACTCATTTGTTTGTAATCATTAGTGTTACAGTCGAGTATTAATGACAATTTTATTTTAGTTCCCACTCTACCGCCGAAATGTTTATGGTAACATAATTAAAATTTTTGAGCAAAGATTAATTTGGTCGTCTGTTTTATGACGTCATTTTTCTCATTCTCAGATATTGTAATATATTTTAAGGTTCATTATGTCTCCAGTAAAGTTATTTAAAGCGGTGATGATGCAGTCCTAATCGAATACTGCTTGTATTTCTCGTTTAATAAGACTGACAGGACCAACAGCAGTTGACTTCGCACGCTGATTGTTGTAAGAATCTCGGGGTTAAATCATTTGACATCTTCCTACTCATTCACTCTCTCCTGTTCCACTATGTGTCTTGCTTCAACATCTGTTTCAATGCTACGTGATTGCAGATCGTCTTGTCTTACGTAAGCTTTCAACATAGATTTTATTTAAGATTCTTTCAGTATGTTGGAATTATTTTCAAAAGCATTCGCAGCTGTATTTATCTTCGATGAGATGATATATTTCAACAAGAGCGTTGTGTTTAAAAGAATGTTGAAGCTTACATGTACCATTTGATCTTCTTTACAAGTTTGAAGTGTTATCTTAACAATTATTATTGTTATTTAACCTTGACCTGATTCCGAACATAACAAATGTAACCGATCGTCTAAATTTCTCAATAATTCTTTATTTACTTATATTTAGGCGATCATCTTATGTAAATAGAACATACTCGACATTTCAATTTGGCTATTGTTAAGTTCGTTAAAAGTCCGCTTGATTCTTGTCACGTTTTCTAATAACGGTTCATTTGATTTCAAAATAGATATTGATATAAACTTCATACCTATCTATGTTGGACTACCGATATCCGTGATATTTCTAGCCTTGACATCGATCTTGACATAGTTTAAAAACATCAGATCGTGTTTGTCTGAATAACAATAGTATCGTTATCGTAAAAATCTGTGTATAATACCTTAATAACAATAAATAAAACAATATACCTGGTACACTATACTTACAGAAGGGTCCATCTTAAAATGCTGACGGTTTTAAGGGTATTAAGGGGATGATCAGACAGTCAAATTAATCAACTTTCTAAATAGGTACGCAGGATTTTTTAAGAATTTATGCTCAAACACTGACCAACTTTCTCTATGGGACAAACATCAAAATCGCGAAAATATAATCAGCTGCCACATACATTTGGGTCGAGAAGACTTGCAGTTTTATATGGAACAGCTGATATGTTTTTCGCGATATCGATGTTTGTTCCTTAGAGAAAGTTGTTCAGTTTGATAGTCTGTTCATCCCCTTGAAAACCGTTAGCATATTTTAAGAAGGACCCTATATTATAGACTTCACTGCAGATCAAAGCACCCCACAAAGTAGAAGGATAATGTCCGGGTATTATCTTCTACAAATTTTCTTTACGTTTGACCAAGGTTACAGGATGTTACAAAAGTAAAAATAAAAATTTAAAACTTTTAAAGGGGTTGTTTAGACCATCAAACTGATCTACTTTCACTATAGGACCAACATCGAAATCGCGAAAAAAAATCAGCATTTAGCTCGAGTAGATTTGTAGTTTAGTGTGGAACATCTAATTTTTTTTCGCGATTTCGAGATTGGTCCCATAGTGAAAGTTGTTCAGTTTGATAAACCACCCCTTTAAATTTTAATTTGTATTTTTGTAACACCTTGTATTATGCGCGTCTTGTCTGAAAAAAACTCATCTCACTATACCATATGGATAGTCTGACATGGAAGAACTACTCTCAGCTCCAAGGAGAGGATAGGAAAAAGAAAGTGCATCAAATTCAGTTTACTAAACATCATGGCTGATGATAAAACTGTCACTGTTCATGACGCTGAATATTTCATTTCCATTACACTGTTTATGTTGTTCGCTTTCGTTGAATGAATAGAAATAAAATTCGGAGAAATAACACCCAAGTTCATTCAACTTCATAAATTCAGTGTTTATCATTCTGACGACAGATATAAAAGCTGATATCTCCTTATTTCTTAACGTTAAGTTTACTGCCTAATTAATGTTTCGGCAACATAAAGAGCCGGTATTTCGGACAATCAGGGGAGATAGCAAAACCTGTGATGTTGTAATATCCAAAACGGAACCGGTACGTCGTAAACTTAATCATAGGAATCATAAACTTAATAGTCTCATTTATACGTAATAAAACCTACTATAAAATTTCAATATGGTGTCTCACGCACGGTTTTTGACTCAATGAGCTCTAAATCGGATACAATTGAGCACAGGGCCCGGACGATAGCGTGAAGAATCGGTCGAATTGAATTGAACAAAGGATCCGTCAAGATACGTTTTAAAATATGTTTTATTTGAATTTTAAGAAGCCAAGCCTGCATTCTTCACACGTCAAATTGTTTAGTTAATATTATAAACTTCTCGCCAAATGATTTTTGTGTAGTTAAATTTGGTTAGCTTATTTTAGTACCACTTTTGGTCTAACATGACTTCAGTTGATGCTTCCCTGGAGACACATTTGTTATTTAGTATAAATACGGAACATTGTAATAAAGCTAACTTTAATAAGCTTTTCGGCAAATAACTATTTCATTTCATTTAATTATACTTATTACTTGCATTTCTGAGTAGATACATTTCGTTCTTCGTAAGATTATTTTATGTTATGTTTAGTAAAACCTTGCAAACACTTATATTTTCAACTTCATTGATAAGTTGCAATGACGTTCCAAGTATACTGTCGGCTGCTCCAAGATATATCATCTAGCTATCTATACCTACCTACATTTACTTTACAAAACATTTCAGTGGCTGCTTGATTGAAACTCAGCCTAAACCGCTGAAGACAGAAACATGTAAGGCATAATTGTAATATTCTGTAGAATATGTAGGGGTGCACAAAGGAAGGATTTTTCTAAAATACCCCCTAAATGGGTACAGCGGGGTTTTGAAGATTTCCGAAAACCATGCGAATGAAGTCGCGGGCGAAGCTAGTATCGCATGAATTCCTTCCTTCCTTTAAACGTGAAAAGGAAATTTATATTAGCAATACAATGCTAGAATCTACTCAAAACGTCTTTCCAACATGATGTCAAACAACTGCCTTATCACATTCTTACTTACTGAACTTTAAAGACTTGAAATGTAGTTAGCGCTCGTTTAAGATTCAACATTTTGCTAGTGAAAAGGAGTGTCAACAAGACAAAGCCTTTACGCATCTACTTTAGAACATTTGTAGTGACAGGACTGTGGTTAGCCCCGTTAAAAATAATAATCAGAAAGGGTATTGGGGATCGTCAAAGGCACGAGCCGCGCGTGGCTGTCGAGCTGGTGACCTCGTCTCACTGTTAACCGCAGAATTATGCGCTTGAGTGCCTAGTAATGACTAACAACGTAGTTAGGGTCTTGAGATGTGTACAGGTCTTGTTGGATCGTCCTGGAATTAAAAAAAGAGCGTAAGTAGAAGCATTTCGGCACTATCAAATCAACATATTATAAACAGCTCCATGCACAGCCTAAACCGCTAAATATAGAAACATTAAATTTTGAATTATACTAACAGGATGTATAGGGGTGCACTAAGAAAGGATTTTCCGATATATTAATTCTAATTACAAGCGGAAAAAGTCGCGGGCAATAGCTATATCACCATATTAGTCGATTGTCGAGCATCGGTGGCACGTTGCGGAGACGTATGAACACGCAATCATGGGGGTCCTGGTTCGGATCCGCACTGACAACATTTCATGTACCAATGAGTTTTTCTAACTTATTTACGTATAACGACTGCTCTCAAAACGGTGAAGGAAAACATCGTGAGGAAACCTGCATACGCTAAAGATGAAATTCCGGTTCTTATGTGAAGTCTACCAATCCGCATTAGACACGAGTGGTGGACTGACGCCCATACATCCTCCCTAAGGGTGGGCATGTGCCCTGCAGTAGGTCCTAAATATCGAATCATATTAGTAAGTGAAAAACCTAATCGTAGAGTAAACAAAACAGGTGAAGTTACGTGACAAAACTTTTATAGCGCGCCTAAGAGCAGATTTTTTAAGTATTAATACATATATAAAAAATATTATCACGTGGTCATCTTCAATCATGGTCACTCTAGCCGATGAGCGCAGAGAAACGGTTGAGATCAAAAACAGACCGCAAATGAGTTTCGGAATCAACTTTGAAGGGTAAGCTTTCTTTATACAATGATTATCTCAAATTGCTACTAACGGATGACTACATTCTGCTTTTTGCAGGAACATTTATCGTTAAAATTGCAAAATGTTTTTACTTATTAGCCGAGGAAAAAAAATAAAATTAAAAGCACTGATTTGTGAATCATTACCAACAAGGATCACGAAGTAAATTATCGCCTAGCGAAGTTAACCAACAAGGATGATCAAGTAAATTCTAGCAAAGCGCATTTTTAGGAGACAAGGCTTGGATAGATAAGGATGTCCAAGCAAATAATTTAAAATGTTTTTTGGCGCAAAATTAAACTGTATTGCCTTGCATATAGTGTAAAAAAGCAGTAAGAATAATAGTAAGGGCACTAAACTCTATATAGGAACTTGAAGCCCATTTATCGGAACGAACGTGTCGTCGCTGTAGAGAAGATGATATCATTAGGATCCTTTTAAACTAAGAGTTACCCATCAAACTGAAAAACTTTCAATATGGGAGCAGAACGTTTGGAGCAAAAAAAAAAGGTATCCCATACTAAACTGTATTGCCTACTCGACTCAAATGTATGCAATTCAGCAGATTATTTTTTGCTCCGATCGGTTTGCTATCTCAGTAAAAGTTGTCCAGTTTGAAGGGTAACCCTTAGTTTAAAAGGATGCTAATGATATCAATTTCACCCTGTATAAGATAGAAAAACTCATTGGTACATGGCATGTCATCAACCCGGACCCTCTTGATTCAGTGGCCATACCCATCACCACAGCCCTAAAAAAGAATAAAAAGTATTTTATTGTTTATTTTGATTATTTTTCCAACAGCGCAGCATTGAATTTCAAACGTTTTGTTTTCAAAACCGTTTCAAGAGACTTTAGTTTAACAAAAATATTGGTCGTTTTGTTTATTCTAGTAGTCTTGAAATAAAAGTTATATTATTTGGATGTTTGCCAAACAGTTGAATGATGAATGAGAGCAAAAGTATTTCATTTTCTGTCTCATTAAAATTGTATCCATGCAAGAGCGTTCCCATATCCAAATAAGAGTTGTATATTTTTATGCATTTTAAAATCTATCAAAGGAAACAGAACCACCGAATGGAAAAATGTAGATGAGCATTCAAAAACATACCTCGCACGTGCCAATTCACGTGGAAATGATTTTGTAATGTACCGCTGTAAATTTTAGTATAAGGCTATCGCAGAGTGCTTGTTTGTCCATTGCGATTTAGTTTTATACAGGGTATAAGTGACAGCCTATCAAATACTGAAACGGTGAACTCAGACCATCGAACTGAACAACTTTCACTATGGAGCCTATCTCGCGAAAAAGCGAGCAAAAAAAATTTTAGTCGGGTAGGTTTGTATGGGCCAGCTGATTTTTTTAGCCTTTTACTGAAATAGGCTCCATAGTGAAAGTTGTTCAGTTTTATGGTCTTAGTTCACCGTTTCAGTATTTGCTAGGGTGTCACTTACCCTGGATTGGGTGTCATTAAAATCATTGACATTCATTTAACACATCAAACTGAACAACTTCTATTATGTAAGCAAACATGAAATCGCAAAAAAAACCTATAGTTCCATACTAAACTGCAATGCCTTGTCGACTCAGGTTTTTTGTTTTTAGGGTTACGTAGTCAACAAGGAACCCTTATTTTTTTATTTTATTGATTAGGCACTCGAAATAGTCACAATCAATTTATAATTAAAACAAAAAAAAGTACCTAACATTAGTGAAATATTTTACGTGTAGACCATCTACAAGAGTTTCTACTCATGTTGCGTACTAATTTCATTTTGAGTGGTGGAAGTTCAAGTTCAAGGTGAGACATGCTTATAGGAACAGCTAATTATCTAAGTCCCTTTAAAATTCCTTAACCTGATACCAAACCCATCGATCTCCTACAGAACACGAGAAAGTTATGTCCGATCTATAGGGAAGGGTAAGAAACCCGATAGTTTACCGCTCTTGGTTCATTGACGGCGTAAACAGTAGCGGTAGGATCGGGTGACTGTGGCGCCCCCCGGTGAGATGAGCTGTTATCTTCACACTGTTAAGTTTGTGCACCAAATAATTTTTTGTTGCAGGAGATGCAGTAGATCTGATGGAAGAGAGATAAAACAAGATTGTACGAATTTGTCACTAACCTAGTGGTGAAGGGAAACCCATGATGTTAGTCGTGTTATAGTGAAAGTTGTTCAGTTTTATAGTACGATCATCCCGTGAAAAAGCCGTTGGCATGTAAGGAGGAAGGCCTTACATGTTTCAATTTTCGAAGTATGATGAGCAACGGTTTGTACAGCTAAACGAAGTTTTGATTCTGTTAGTCTTCTTCTTTCGCATCAGCATGAGTAAGATATATCGCATGATAATCACTCATGCTGTAGTAGACAGACTAGTTAGTCAGCAATGGTCGTAACGAGGCTGACAGGCCAAGGTTCCTTGAACTCAGAAAATATACTCTTCTAGTAAAATTCTTTCAGAAAAAAACCTTTGGAGACTAAGGTCGTGGTGATCATACCAGGGGGGCAATTGCGGTAGTCAAATCGCAACTGAACCATGATTGGACTGCGTGCGAAGCTTAGCTTTTTACATAATTATTTGGTGTTGCGCTAATCGCGGTACAGCTCATGACAGCCGTTAGAGCCGTTTTGACAGATGGCTCAAACGTTAAAAACTGTCAGTCACATAGTAAATAAGTCATGTTTAGCGCGATACAGACTTAACACAGTCGAATAGTAATTGTATTGCAATGTGATTAGAACTGAAAGATTAGGATGGAACTTGAATGTTTCAATTAGCGCAATCGCCCTTCTGTATTACTTATGTAATTTTGTATCCTTTTTGCAATGTATTTTATGTGTTTTTACATTTTGCGTGAGATTATACAGGTGATTAGAATCTGTAGTTGTATCTTGACCATCACACACTGTAAAAGTAAGCCAAGTGGCTAGTTGGATAAGATACTGCGAGGAGATAAAACGGTGCAAGGTTAACAACTGTAAATAACACAAATCATAGGCAATATCCAGAGTTTTACCCTTTGCATCAATCGATTCGCAATTCGTCTCAAATTCAGCTATGTTAATATCCCGGCAGAAATTGCGAGAAACCATTGCAACGTTGAATCGAAGCCTTCCATTATAACAGTTTCGAAACGTAATCATGAGACAACAAGAATACACTGCTCCATGTAAATCACTACTCAGTTATCTTAGCAATCAACAGTTTAAAATAGGGGCTTGAAACCGCAAGCTCTATTTGCCCCCGCTTCCTCCATTTAATGACGTCATAAAAAGTAAAACCCGACAAGACCCCTCGTCAGTCAGAAAAACTGAGCATTTTTCTCCTTGCGCATTGACGCGGTAAATTACAATTGTCTGCAATTTCATAAAAAAAAATAATAGTACGCCTGCCTATAAAATCTTTGCTTCTTGAAGTTTTGAATAGAAATTGTTGTTAAGGAATTAAAGAATTACAGATTATCTGAATATAACCGAGATGAATCAGTATTTGGACCATTTTAGAGGTACCTACCATCTCTAGCGTTGATATTGCTAATGGTATTTATTTTGTAAGCTATGTCATTTACCAAAAGCGGCTTGGAAATAATGTGATAGCAAGTTGCCCACTAACTTTACTCCACCGTTCCACCAATCTGCACTGGGTCCAAGTGGTGGAATATGGCCCCCTCGTCCTTATTCGAGAGAAGAGGTCTTTGTTTTGGCTTAATCTACTCACTTAATAATATTGACTTTGACGTACCTTCTATCTGTTTACTTCACATGAGTGTCATTCATTTTGATTTAATTAGTTCAATTAATTTTCCATTAGAGTGATTAAATTAAACCAATAAAGTCTACTGGTGATAAATAGGTATGTAGGTTTAATACGGATTTTTGTTAAATATCGTTCGTGATTGTCTTATACAGAAGGAGGTATCGCATACAGAAGGAGTCGAGGCGGAGTCGAGGCGCGGGCGTGCCCTGTCAACTTTGACATACGGTCGATAATTGTATACCAAGAATCCGAGCAGCGCGTCACTCGTATTGGTATGATATACATATTTGACGGCCCGATAGCACAGTCTGTAGTGAACCTGCCTGCTGTGCCGAGGGTCACGGGTTCGAATCCCGTAAGGGACAAATATTTATATGATGAATATGAATATTTGTACCCGAGTCATGGATGTTTGTATCTATATAAGTATTCTATATCGTTATCTAGTCATTATAATACAAGTCCAGGTACTTTAAATATGACTAGATAATTTGTGTGACAATGTCCAAGATATTTATTTATTATTTATTTATTTATACAATTACCGACCATTATGTCAAGGTCTTTAAGGCGCGAGCTCGCGCCTCGACGCCGCCTCGACTCCTTCTGTATGCGATACCCCTTAGTTAAAATTCTAATTCACGTAATTATTTGTAACTTCTTTATTTGAGATTTCACAAACACCTAAAAATGCATATAATTCTAAGTCCAAAAGAAATATTCAAATAACGATGAAAATTAAAAAGTATTTCACTCTCGCATACGGGAGACACTGATCCGTATTTATGGCATATTGAAAAGAATAAGGGAAAACAGAAATCGGATTTTGTTAGCATTCGAAAACTAATAATTTCTGTAATATATTAAAATGAGTATAAGACGATTTTTATCACCACGACTTTCTTTGACGTTAAGTGAATTAGAATCCAGTAAGTCCATTTTATTGGTCAATTTAATTTCAGATTATGTTCATGCTTAACTAATTATTTTCTCTTATGTTTTAAAATATAAGTCATAATATTTTAAAAGGTTTTTTTAAATTTGCCATCTTTTCACAGCTTTTTGAATTAACAATTATATTTCTTACCTTGAGTTTCGTACGATACATCTAAGGGATATGGTATCCAATACCTATGCTAAAAGTTAGTCTTGCTACAACTGCATGCTTAAAAGTTGCTTAAAAGATAGTAAGAAGTTATTGCAAACGACCAATTCTACATTTACTTCGATATTTTTAAAAGATGAATTTCTTGAAGACCTACTTTGGTATTGTATAAAAATAGCTTGTATGCTTTTGTAGTACTTAATTAAATTATATAATAATATATAATTCATTCATCATAAATTGCAAATGTTATTTGTGACGCGGCACCTAGATTTTCTAATCTATTTTTCCATAAAATACTGCTTTTAGTAATACCATCTACACTACTCTAATACTGCGTCAAACTTTTCTATGAAATTGACAACTCTGCAACCACCTTAACAATTTGTCTCAATAATTTCCTTTATTGTTTAGGACATGTGACAAAGTTTTGTAATATAACTGATTTTTGGGCTCCGAATCAGAAGAGAAGGGAAGGGGTCTTTGATATCCTTTTCCGGATGTTGCATTTGTCATAATCATAATGCTAGGCGGAATGTGTGCTTAACATCGGCGGTACCACTTTAAATTTTAATCTTTATATTTAATTAGACTAAGGATTTTTTTTTGAGATGACTATTACAGCTTTGCTCAGGGAGATTGTAACCCGTAGAATCCCACTGCGGAGCCAAGGCCTTCCCTGACGATAAGGGTACCTAGGAAATCTAGGAGTATCTAATTTAGATTTTTTTTGCACATGTAAGTACAAATAGAGACTATTATACTGATTCCAATTAATTATCATCGTATTAGTTTCCAATGGGAACAGTACCTACTTTAATTATTTTTTCGGCAAAAAACGCTTTTTATAGGTATTTAACAATTAAGAAATTGGTTATTAAAGCTGCGCTTTCCAATAATTTGTGTATTTTACAAATTTATCTGTCAAAACGCCGTGAAAGGTACCTTAGTTTTCTTAACAGAAACAGTTTTAGTACTTGTTCAAGATATTTTTTTTCGAATAGTATAAAATATTTCTGAAAAATCATCACTTATCGACATCAAGTGGAGTCCCATGTTGCTCGAAATAAATTATTTTTATTTTTTAATAGCCCGAATCTACCCATTACTAGGTATAGGCGTCCATTTTTTGTTATGCTCCTTCTATTATAATTTAATTAATTCTTGTACTAAGCATTTTGCATCTACAGGATGTAACAAAACGCCCTAGTAATAATAATTAAGGGGGTTATCGTTGTGGAGCCAACTCCGAAATCGAGGAAAAAGTCAGCTGGTTCATACAAGAATGCAGTACCAACGGAATAGACTCAAATGTAAGGGACAGCAATTTTTTTTAGTGTTTTCGAAATTGGCTCCGTAGTGAAATATGTTCAGTTCTGATTGATGATCTGAAGCACCCCCTTTAGTATTACTAGGAGGTTTTGTTACAACCTGTATAACCTACACATGAAAGCCCGGCGAGATTTATTTATATAAACCCTAATGAATTTCTAAAAATAAATTATACCTTTGCTAATAAGATTTGGCCTGAAACCTAAAAAAAGCATCGGAATAAGTATCTGTCTATTTCTATCTGGAATAAAGTATACAGACCTGACATCGTAACATACACAATAGACATACCAAACTCCCTTACTCCAAGACAATTCGTTCCAGTCAAGCATGACGAAACTGCGACGGTCGCTGTCAAGTCCGAGCCACGCGTGCTTTGAGTCCTCCACCCATGTTGACAATACCACCAGAAATATCCATAGTCAACCTTAAAACAAAGCTAATAAGGATGAAGAGACTGAAATAGTATGTTTGTCATTTTAGGATACTGATTTGGTATAGTACCTACTTAACTAGTACAGAATTAGTTCGAGATGATACTCTGATTTGGTATTAGGGGAGTTACGTAATAAGTTATAATTTAACATTTTAGGAAGAAACATGGAAAGGTATCCGAAAATAGCTAGGTAATCTCTCTTAAATAAAATATCAAAAGCGATAAAGCTTATTGTAATTATTTTCTAATTAGATTTTCTTCATTGAATTCTTAGTAGAAATATTTAATTTCATTAGGTATTTTATTAGTCAGTTTTAAAGGTAGCTAAACAAATGTCAACTCTATAATGTATAACGGTACTAAGCCTTAATTTATGTGTGAAACTATAAAAAAAAATCTAGATTATTTATAATACTGTCATAGCTTGAACGCGTGGAAGAAATTGAAGGAAGTGCTGCTATACAGGGTGTTAGGGTAAACAGTTGCATTACTTTAAGGAGTGATTGTACCCATGATACTGAACAACTTTTCCTAAAAAACCAATAGCAAATTCTCAAAAAAAAAAAGACTTCATATAAACGTTCGATCAGCTGATTGCATTTAGTATGGAAGGCGAAAAAAGATTTTGCGAATTTCCTATAGGTTTCTTCAGAAAAGTTGTTCAGTATCATGGGTACAATCTCCCCTTAAAGTACTGCAACTGTACCCTAACACCCTGTATATTTGAAGGCTGCTTTAAATTGTCGTAATATTAAAAGTTGATGAATTATATACATTGTCGATACGATACTCAGTGAAGACTTACTTTTCCCCGACACTTCAAATAACATTGCGTATTACAAACAACCGCCCATTTCGAATGTAGGTATTATTGAAGATAATAATTGTCTAATTGACTGTACTATACCTATGCAACAAATAGGTAATCAATTAAACAGCAAACACTTCTTCAGTTACCGTTCGCTTAGCGGGTTTTCATCACACTGGACTGGTGTGGATGAGATATTTAAGATATTTGCAAATACATCAAATATTTGGTTCTTTAAGGTGGTTGCAAATGGGTCAATTTTATACAAAAATTTGACGTACAATACGCGTAGACGGTATTAATATAAGTAACTTTGTGTATATGGAAAAATAATTTGGAAAATCGAGATGTCGCGTCACAAATAACATTTGCAATTTATAAAATAACTACGAAGATATAAAGCTTTGAAATTTTTCATACAAAATTTTAAAGGCTTTATATCTTCGTAATTATATTATAAATTGCAAATGTTATTTGTGACGCGGCAACTAGATTTTCTAAACTATTTTTCCATGTATAAAATATTACTTTTATTAATTCCGTCTACGCGTATCTATTGTGCGTCAAACTTTTGTATGGACTGAAACCACCTTAAATGTGATAATTTTATGAAGTGCCTTCACTAGTCTCTACAACAGTCCGATGCCAACGATCGATGGCCATAAATCGAAAATGATACGTATGGTATTCTAGCCGATACCCTAATCATTGATCCGTTGTCACTTGAAATTAAAAGATCAAAAACTATTTCTCACTCGTTATTTCTCCGACTTTTTTTTACCAAAGAAAATCACTAACAATAGCAAATTAAGTAATCCTCAAAGATGACCGGAAAATAGGGTACAATTAAAGCTCAGTCGTTTGATTTGGGTTCGTATTTATTTTTCGCAATGTGACCTCCGGTGTCCGGAACAGGGGTCGGACCCACAAGACGGGACGCACCACGCGTATAGCAATTCGATTAGGGTGCAGCACAAGGGCAAAGCTGACGGTGCAACTATGAATCACTGAGCCAACATTATTTTGCACTTACTAAAGAAAGATTCAAGTTTTAAAACGTAGGTAATAAGGTTCAAAGTTTATTTAAGAGAGGTTATATTTATGTTGCCTCGATATGTCATTTCATTTCATACACAACACTCGCAAAATAGATCGGTGACGAGTGCCTTAGTGCGTGGATGCGTGTACCATTTCACAAAAATGAAATTGCTAAAGGGCGACATTCTGGCTCCTAGTTTATGAGATTTTTAGGGTCCCATTATTACATTGCAGCAAGTGTAACAAAAGTAATGACTCAGTGAGAACAAATTGTCCCAAAATCGGAACACAAAAAACAAACATTCAATGTGTTAATAGAGCCACTTTTCGTAAAGAAAGTAGTGACAAATGTAGTCTAATTGGACGTCGATAATTTTAGAGATTTGCCGAGAAAAGAGGCTAATGGTGCCAATTTGTGATGTCTACAGGCTATTAGCGGGGTACTAACGTAAAAAGGTGCATTCACCGCTCTCGATATTTGACAACTCAAATTGTTAGATGGCGCCACAGTCTGCGGGTTTCTCACGAATCTTGTATAGGAAGTGTACAGGACACGATTTGTGTTAGGCGTGCTATATTATATCCGTATAATAGTTAACACATTTGGCTTGGCTTTCATCATCATCATCTTCCTGCCCTTATCCTGGGCTCGGCGCAATATATCGTTTTCCTCCATTAATACCTTTGAGCCGTTCTCTAGAAAACACATGATGTTAAAAATATTTGAAAAATGAGCGTTGCTATTTTTTTCTAATAAATCGAAATAAGATACATACTTTATACGATATAAATTACAAAGGAACCCTTTATACCTAAAGAATTCATACATTCTATTGTTAATATCAACAGTGATTGAATAGTAAATTATAAACGCATATCCCGCCGTCACAAATAACAGATTAGTGCGTTATCAGCACATTCATCGGCAGTTTCCTGCACCGACTACAAAAAAAAATGAAATTCGTTTGCTACGAATTGAATCGTAATGAAATGAATGCGGCCCCTAAAAAGCAAAATACGGGAGGGAGTGAGAAAAATAAAGATGGGTGGCTTCTTATCTAGATGTAGGAATGGAGGATTGTGGATTGTAATGAGGGGAAGGGTGAACGTGAAAAGGATACGGTTCGACCCGGCTCACTTCAAAATAATTGAAGTTAAATTTGTTCACTTGAATTAGAAAACGCTCGGTGAAGATTGATGAAACGAAGTACAGAAGACTTTATTAGGGACAAATGGTTTTTTCATTCGATTTATGCACATTAAATCTACTTGTAACTGAGTTATAGATATTGTAGCAAACGATTCTTATACAGGGTCCTTCTTAATATGCTGACACTTTTTTAAGGGGATCATCAGACCATCAAACTGAATAACTTGAACAACATCGAAATCGCGAAAAAAAAATTAGCCGTCCCATACATTTGGCTCGAGTAGGTTTGCAGTTTTGTATGGAAGAGCTGGTTATTTTTTCGCGATTTCAATGTTGGTGCCATAGAGAAATTTGTTCAGTTTGACGGTCTGATCATTCCCTTAAACAGTGTCAGCATTTTAAGAAAGACCCTATATATCAGAAGAAGCATGCACACTTTAATTAACAAAGCAAGCAAGCAGTCCATTCAAAAAAATATCACCACCATAGAGATCTAGAGAGATGCCAACGAACGCGCTGAGTACGAAACCTAGTGTCGCATTACCACCAGTACTACGCGTTAGAAAGTATTTTGTTAGCTTGAATGTGGTCACTATCCATTGCGGTATCAGAACTCAACGTTCGAATAATCTTTAGTACTACGCAAGCATTGTAAACTATTTACACATAATATCTCGACTGGCTTTCAGACTCATACTATATTGTCGCGAGCAATGTGTTCCATTTTTGCGCATATTGCTGCGACACTGGCCCCGCCCCCTTTTCACATCTACCTTTAGTTTTTGTGATCTGTGATCACCACGATACAGTTTTAAAATCCACAAAACCCACTTAATGTACGTAGATACATGTTGAGCGCAATTGGATGACCATAATTACCCACAGAACGTGTTAAACCGTTCCCATTACCGACTGTTTCAATTGTCCGACGCACGTTCAATTGTGGATTAATAGGGACGAATTCAAATTAGGGATTGAAGATAGGCAAAGCCCTCACTAATCACCTCTTCAACTACACACGCTCCTAATGTCACCAATTAATTTTTGCCAAGTACTCTACGAGGTTTCTGTTCCACTCACGAAATACTAAGCAAAAACTAACGACTCCAAAATGCAAACTTTCTCGTTTCGCTGATGACACCAAAGATTATTATTATCATACCTATAATTTTGTGTTCCCACGAATGACAAGTTAAGTGCGCCCAGGAACGTTATTATAGAAGAAAGTCCGTTGGAGTCACGTCTGCCTTAGTTTGCATCTCAAACTTTCCCACTATCCGGCTTCGTTGCATCTGCCACAGGTTCCTGATACTTTGTGCAAAACGAGTCATTGGGTCAGTAGAATGCACCACAATGGATGGATTCGTTACAAAATTGACAATAAACGAAATGGAGCATTTTGTTTCGATTGTGCAAGGATTTTCCACACGTGTAGGCGTGTGAATAAAACCGCATGCAAAAGTTTCACAAAAGAGCAACATCGATTGCGTCATTCTACAATAACAGCTGTATCAGGTAGAAAAATATACGTTGTTCATTTGGATAAATAGGTTCGAGTGAAAGTGTCTTTTCTTCGATATAAATCTGAAGTCACTGTGTTTTAAATCGTTCCCATGTCAATCAAGAATGTGGGAGAATCTTGCATGCGTTCGAAAATAAAGAGGCTGCTTAAAGAGTGAAAACAGAAAGTAGTTTAAGAAATTGAATAATTTACACTCGAAATCTTTTCAAGGCCAAAACTGTTGTTTTCGTAGTCAGGTGTTATGCTCACACGCAATATGTGTCAAACGTAGCAGGTGACAATGCTTGGATTTTCATCGTCCAGATGATATGCAAACAAGAAAAAATGACTATGGACGAAGATGCACCTGTCTCAAAAATTTGATACGTGATACTTATACAGATGTCACGGACAAGTTTATTTTGACAGTTTGTTTCATTTGTTTCAGAAGGTACTTAAGAATATTAATTAAATGTTAAGCCTTTGGCTTTTTTTAAATAAGTCGTTTTATCATTTTTGGAAACACATGTCAGAACAAGAACCAATTTTCAAACACTTTTTCATGTAGTTTAAATAAAAAATGACCTGAAGCGACAATCCCTTAATGGTTTTGCTCATACATAAATTTGTGGGCCGTGACCGGCTAAAACAAACTGCCGCCCTTCTAATAATTAATGATCATCCACATCTATTTTACGGTCAGAAACTAAAAAAATGTAATTATCAAATCAAAAAGATGCTCCTCATATCTGAACGCACCTGCTGTTTTTTTTTCTTTTTGTATCCTTGTTTGTTTTGTGTTTTTATCGACAATACGATGCTTGAAGTTGATTTTAATAAAGATTTCAAAAATTCAATTAATTGTAACTTTCTCTCCTTATAATGCAAGGTTTAGATTTTTAAGTGACAAAAAGTTTTACTAATAAAAACAAGGATTTTAATATTGAAGTTTCAAATAAATCGTTAACACTGAGTCTATTTCTGATTCTTTGTTCATCTCCTACAATTCTGATCACAAATTTCTATCAATTTATTTTTAAATTTAAAACGTTTATACAATTAAAATTCCTTTCAATGTTTGCCCAACAGACACTCGGTTAAAATTGTTAGAAACCCTTTCTATAAAGTCATCGGCGATGGGCGTGGCACATAATGATTTAAACAAAGCTCTTAGCTACGATGACATGGCGTTACCCATTATCGATTTCCCTGGAGAGTTTGTTTACTGAAGGTATTTGTTTATAGCTGTTATATTAAGAACCTTATCAAAGTTTTGCAGTGATGCTGAATAAAGTTTTGTATTGCTTAATAATTATTTTTCTTCCATTATTTTGTAGACACCAAAAGTACACACACAACCGAAGATGTTTTTATATTATGTAGATGTGATGCCCGCGCTCCGAAATGGCAACAAAAAAGCAAGGGAATTGCCCGTCATTCGCATAGTCACGCGCCGTCTAGTGTACGGGCTACACGTCACTATATCGCGCCATTTTAAAGTGCAGTGATGTTAGCGTATGACGCGTCTATTTGAAAAACGTCATTGAATAAAACATACTTAATTATATAAACTATCACAACACAGAACATTATAAGAGTATCACAACAATATTTCCTTTCAGAGATGCAGAAACTTAGTGACAGCCTTAGACAAGTGACAAGACAACTATCAACCAACTTTTTAAGAATACCTACATGAGTAGCAAAATTATAATCAAGCAGCTAATTTGTTAATAGTCTGCAAAAAATAATAGGTAGAATAATAGGTATAATAATAGGTAAAAATAATAGTAGGTTCTCTAGGTACTACTCGCACTTTGATACAGATTTCAAATTAACAATTTCTGCACCTCTCAACATGAAACTGGCATCCTCTTCAATTACCAAACAAACCGTGAATTTTAAAAGTAGACACTAATATATTTTTTAAAAGCACAGTGTAGGTAAGTACTTGTTAATTTTACAGCTGTTTGATCTCCGATGCTGTTGATATCAAAGCAGGCCCGAGGGCGATGTTCAAGCTAATCTTGTAATACCTGTGTATTTTTAAGTGCAATTTCCAACCCCTGTTTCCCGATGCTTAGCCGTCTTTTGAGTTGTTAATTTTTTACCTCTTAGAGGGTACTTTTATTTTTATCTTGTCCTTTTTCCTTAATTAAATATTTATTAACTGCGTTTAAAAGTATTTTGAACTCTATTACCTAATTGTATTTTTGTTATGGATTTTAGCGTAAATTAGAAAAAGTTTTTCATCGTTTTGTTTATTATGAATGCGTTCCAACGCTTTTTTTGGTCGCTAACCTTCACGACCATGCGCACAACAACCTGCCAAAGTTTCATCGCAATCGGACGAATTGTATAGGAACACATAAGGGACAAACAGACGAACAAACCGATTTGTATACTGGTCCATTCTTAGTATGCCGATAGTTTTTTAAGGGGATGATCAGACCATCAAACTGAACAACTTTGATGAGTAGGAAGGATTGCAGTTTTGTTTGGAACAGCTGATTTACTTTTACGCGGTTTCTACTTTTGTCTCATAGAGAAAGTTGTTCAGTTAGATGGTCTGATCATCTCCTTAAAAAACGTAAGAATATAAAGAAGGAGTCTACAAATCAATGTAAGTAATGAATAGTTTTGTATAGGGAAAGGTTTAATTTAGTCAACACCGTAAAAATTATGCTGTGATACTAAAGGTCTTCTTAAATTTCACTCGTTCGCAAAGTTTCAGATTCCGTAATAAACTTCTTATAAAATTTCCTTATTAGGTGTTTTTAAAGCTCATATTTCCTATAATAATAACCATAATAATATTTATAAACAAACATACCTCAAAGGTCCAAAACAAATCAATGGCCATTCATAGAGGGTCCCCCGATTATGTAATATAGTATTAATGGCTAAACAGGATCGATGGATCCCTTGAGGTGTCCCTCTCCTTTATTTAACGCTATAATATGTATGAGGGTCATTTTATTACTGGTCTATCGTGAAGGATATAGCCCTTCTGAAGAGTTACAGAAAATTTATGAAAAGGCCTTTTGTGGAACCCGATACGTCGCCTTGTAAATTTAACATCAGATTTGCTTTAGAGTTATTCAGTAAAAGATGTTTTCCTCTGGAATGTTGAGGGGTTTCATAAGTGTTACATGATCTCATTGTACGTTTGAGGATATCAACGGGGTTTTACTATACATAAAAAGGAACTATCCAGATACAGTAATTAGAGGCATGACATCGTAAGAAATCAAAATCAAGTTGGAAAAATTTTGGAATTTTGGTGAGTGTGCCCAAGAGCTACAAGGGCTCATCCCGCCTTCCCCTTTCTACTATCGGACTTCCAGACGTACCGCGGGATATCACCCCTTTTTGGTTGAAATCCTACATATTCGCACCAAGCGCCTTTTTGAATCTTTTATAATTCGCACAGCCAAGGAGTGGAATGTCCTGCCTGCGTTGCGAAAAAAGAACAAATTTTTTGATAAACAACGATGAATTAAATGTTTTCAAATTCACTAAAATTGAGTACATTTATAAAATACAGCGAACTTTCAGATAGTCAACGTCCTGTTTCAATTCTAAAGGGAATTAACGGCTACCCAACTAAACAAGGAAACAGAACAATCACAACCAAACACAGAAACTGTAATAGATACGTTAGCCTACACAATGCGCTGTAAAGTGAAACGTCTCGACAGTATTTGTAAGTCAAACTGCATAACGGTACGGAGCGTGGTAAGTGCTAGAACCAACAACATCAATACACTCTTAAAGGATGGAGTGTGCCACCTAGCGTGCTCTCCATTTGAGGAGGTAGGCGGGAAGATGGAGTTGCCTAGTTGATTTTACCGTAAATATTGTATCGCTAACTCGGTATACAAGCGAGAGATTTCTAGGGTAACGAAAACGTATAGGATACGATGAATAAACAATTAAAATGGCACTTCCAAAAATGTAACTTTCAGTTGTGCATATAAGCAATTGGTTTTGACCCTCATAGGTTAACGATAAGCTAAAAAACTAATAAAGTACGAATCATCATCATCTGGAAATAGACCTCTCCCAGGGATCGCCACAACGACTTGTCCTACGTTTTCCTTATCCAACGGGTGGTCCTGCGCGCTGCCCTCTTGCACCGGGTTCTCGTTATCTTTTCTAAGGTCGTTGGTCCACCTTGTACAACCCTACGGCCTACCCACGTCATGAACAAAAAAGTACGAATAACAAGTTTTTGTATGATTCATTGAAATCTGAAAGCAATAGTGGTCTAACTAGTAAACTTTGCCCTCCATGTATAGAGCAGCGTTTTGATCCTTGCTCGAGGGATCAGATTTGCATCAATGGATTTCTAGGAACTTTATGCACACCACTGGCTCTTTGGTGAAGGATCAAATTAGCAAATATTATTGATTTTAACACGTTCCGGGACAGTGAACGAGACGCAATAGAACTTTTATTGTTATCACGGCTATAGGCGGTCACTGTCCTGGAACGTGTTAAGCATGTTACAGCCATGTTGTGCTATTTCGAATCAAATTAAAGATTGAAAAATTTGTCGCGGGCGGGACTTGAACCCGCACTCATCCAAACCGGGGAACTGCGTTATCCAATTTCGCCACCGAACCTACTACCCAGAGAACGAAATTTTCAATCTGTTGCGTCTTAAGGGGACGTGAGCGCCATCATTTTTTTTTTCGACAAAATGATTTAAGTAAAAAAAGAATCAATTAAAGAAAAGATGTAGGCCGTACTATGAAGCTGGTGATACACTTACAGATACGTGTAGACACTGTATTAACTATCATTCAATACATTATTCATGCAAAAAAAATAAAAAAATATTAACAAAAAACCAGAAAGGTACAAAAGAGGAGGTCTTACTGCTGAAAAGCTATTTCTTCCAGGCAACCAATGAAACATGAAATTCGGCTGGGTAAATAGTACAAAATAATTATTTTAGACTTCATTAATCTATGACATCGAGGTGGCTCAATTTCTTTATAATTTAATTGTCAATGCTAGACAACATCTTCGTACAAACGTGAATGTCACCGGGAAAACAAATGTATTGATACTGATTCATTGCTACAATAAAATTCCAAGTCCATTTCCGAGTAATTTCTGTGATCCATGTTTATATTCGAGTGCGAATTTCACGCGGGATTTGCTTCCATGCAAATTCAAGTCTCGTATCTCGATATCGAAAAGTTAACACTTCTTTGTAGCAAAGCGGATTTAGTTTTAATGGTTTATAAAGTACAACAAAATGCAAGTCTACGACGCCTAATAAAACGGTCACGTATGTCTATTTAGTATTGTTTGTTTTATTATTGACTAATCTATCATCATCAGTTGGCCGATGATTCAAGCAGTGTCTCGGTTGCACTTGCGTTAGAATAATCTATAGATAAATTAAAAATGTCAAACTGTATACAAATTACACATCTGAAGATACAAATCGCTTGCAAACAAAATAATTCGAAAATGAAGGATACGTATGTTTAGAAGATCATGAAAACAACAAATATTGCAGCATTCAGATCATTTTTAGATGTTTGCCTTTTTATCTGTGTCTGTTTGTTTGCACGAATCGCATAAAAACTACAAAACCTATTTCCATGAAGTTTTCAGTAAAAACCATGGTATTTCAATAGTCTGCGCGGACGAAATCACGATTGCACTTGTAGTACAAAACATATTCTAATAATCATAATACAGGGTGTAACTCAGACCATCAAACTGAATACAAAACTGCAGTACCTACCCGACCTCCTGAGGTAGGCTCCATAATGAAAGTTGTTCAGTTTGATGGTCTGAGTTCACCGTTTCAGTATTTTCTAGGCTGTCACTTACACCCTGTATACCTAAGAAGCAAAAGGACCATATGTTTTATGAGTACCACGAAATGAGTAATATAATTATACCCACATAATACCAGCAACTCTTTACACACAAACCCATCTTCGCAGACATCAATCAATCAATCAGAGTTCGGTAATCCATTTTTCACTGTGTTATCTGCAAACACAGTAATGTATGCGGGTGACCCTCCCCTACCATTGTGTCAATATATGCTCTTAAGCCAAATCGTTTGAGGGAATAATATTGCTTCATCATCCAATGCTTGCAAGAGTATACTACCATATGAGTATACTCCGATGGTTAGCAGGCAATGAATGCGTTCATTGCGGTGTTTTGGAGGAATTATGAAAGAAGAAAAATCGTGCCTAAAGCATCTGCAGGACATTACCCGCCCCTTGTTTGAACTAACTTTTTTAATTTTCTTCATGAAAATCCTTTTTGAACGGTCAAGTCAAGAGTCAAGGGGGACGTTTTGAACGAAATTATTTTATGGTTTATTTACGAAGGTTTGAGGAAGTGAATTTTTTTTAGGGTTTTGGAAACTTATTTGGTATTTTATTATCTTAAGGTAAGCACTACAAAGTATTTAGGCTTTAGCATCATCATCAGCCTATCATCGTCCACTGCAGAACACTAGGCCTTTCTCATCCAGTCGGTCTCCGGCTACTTAGGCAATTGCACATATACATACATACATAAACTCACGATCATAATCCCTTTCGCGGTATTCAGACACATTCCTTCAACTGCCAACATCATTGGAGGCAGTTGTAGCAAGGCTCACGTTTAGCATGTTGAAGGTTTCAAGATGGAATGATGAATAAAGGAAGCCTGTTATAATATGAGCATAAAAATTATAAGGCAAAAAATGTCATACGATATGATGATGATAAGTTACCTGCACGGCTAGCATGCCACCCAAGACAAAGCGTTTAAACGAGAAAAACGTCATGCATGCTCTTTCTGGCAGATGTAAAATAATAAAGATGGAGGCACATCTCGATTTTTATCGTTTTCTCGGGGGTGGCATACGTGGCCTACAGATAATTTTCAGATTTTACTAGCATTTATGTTTAAATATTGTATGCTTGGCCTTAGAGCCTTAGACCATTTAAATATGGACGAGTTACGCGTGTAATTCTACTAACAAACTTTTCTGACACTTTTTGCGAAGGTAACATGAAATTTGCAACTTTAGATTTTATTCCGTTACTTAAGAGTCTAAATTGGAATGTAAAAACATCATGAAAAATAGTCTCGTGTGAACCCCAAACAAGACTAGTTGTTCCGCGATTGTAGTCTTTCCGGTTTGGTGATAAGGTATAAAATTGTATGCACAAGTACATGATCATTTGATCTTGTACCTTGGCAGAGGGGAATGCTCACGTAAGCCAAGTCCCTTTTTAAATAATCTAAGTGCATTGCTCTTAAATTTTTATAACATTCAAGAATTGCTAGCTTACCTTTTAAAAAATATATTTTTTTGTACTTTAGTATAAGCATATGCTCACGACTATATTCCACGAGGGGGTAGTCAGAGATATTCAGAACCTCAGTACGTTTTTGTATTTTCAATTTATAATAATATGTTAAAATTTAGTGTACACATTTTTGATGAAAAGCTTTGCGCTCTTTAAAATTTGTGTTGATTCTAAAAGCATCCCCTAAAAATGTAATGCATTTAAGTTTACATTAAAAATCGTTATTTTAAGCTTACGTATGCATTTTTGGTAATGGATTCATTAACTGAACTGCTTATTACAGAAAAAAAGTCCTTGTTCATATTATGTACAGTCGCCATCAGATATATCGTAGCCAATATCGTAGCATGCAAGGTGTTCAAATATTTCTGAGCAGTTCTAGTTTTCAATAAATTCTTTAAAGTAAATGTTACCAATTATGTCTACACATATATAGTGATATTATTTTGAATAAAAAATTTTTCAATTTTGAATTTTTATATTTTTTTATAAATATCTCAACAGCTAATTTTCAATAATTTCTTCACAATGTTATTTAAAACTGATAAGGTATAACAACGGATTACGTTTTTTTTTTCCAAACTGCTCAGAGGTTTATTATCATCCTGACTGCGTATTTGATGTTCCAGAAGTGTAAATTGTGTAAAAAATTATTGAAAATTAGAACTGCTTAGAAATATTTGACCACCTTGTTTGCTATATCTGATGGTGACTATACTTTACCAAGATTACCTCATAAATAATAGAACAATACACTGAAGCTCTAATAGGAAAGCCGCCGTCATTTGTATGAACATCACCAGTCGGCTTGGCCTATAATATTGCATTCGTATTAGCACAGAATGGCAAACGTTTATTACAACCTGTGGACAGAATCTCAAATGTACTGAATGACACCTATTAAGTACATGAAGAATGAAGTCGGCTTCGCGATTACTATGGAGACGCTAATAATGAGTTCTTGGTAATAACAGGTTGGAAGATGCGCGATTTTATTATTATTTGGCTCTGAACATAGATGGGCAAATTAGGCTTATTTTGGCCAAAAAGATCGTAAAGCGTAGGTACAAAATAATAGAGTCCTTAGTAGTTTTACCAATTAGATTTTCAATTTTGATTAAGGTGGTTTCAGTCTATACAAAAGTTTGACGCACAATACGCGTAGACGGAATTAAATAAAAGTAATATTTTATATATGGAAAAATAGTTTAAAAAATCTAGTTGCCGGGTCACAAATAACATTTGCAATTTATAATATAATTACGAAGATATAAAGCTTTTAAAATTTTGTATAAAAAATTTCAAAGCTTTATATCTTCGTAATTATTTTATAAATTGCAAATGTTATTTGTTACGCGGCATCTAGATTTTCTAAACTATTTTTCCATGTATACAAAGTTACTTATATTAATACCGTCTACGCGTATTGTGCGTCAAAGTTATGTATCCCTCTGCAACTACCTTAAAGCTTTAGGTTGACTTGCACCAACAAATATTTAGGCAGAGGATTGTTTCAATGCCAGGATTAATTTAAGAATTGTATGGAAAACTTTGAAACCCCCATAAGACCCCAGCTCGGCTAGCATACGTAAAATAATAAAGATGGGGGTACATCTCGATTTTTATCGTTTTCTCGGGGTTGGCATGCGAGGCCTACTGGTTAATTTAATTTTTTTACGCCTTAAGCCAGTCTAATCGGAATGTTATATAGGAAGAAAGAATGACAATAAATTTCGACGAATTTCACATAAAGTTCTACGATATAAAGATTACTTAACTATCAACACTTCAAAAGGTGTTAGAGATAAAAGTTTATGACGTTTATAATTAAGAGAAAACCAGACAGAAAAGAACACCTAAACTTAGAAGACGTCAAGTAAAGTCATACCGACACCGATATCACAATTGCTTTTATGGAAATGACCCATTAAGATGCGTTATCGAAGCGATTTCACTTTACGGAAAATAAAATTGTAGTCACGAACATTAATGTGAATAAAATTCGAATTAATGACACGCTTACAAGAACAGAAACATTTTATTTTGACATTACACCATAAACATAATAACATCACGATTGTTTAGTTGTTATTGACCAAAAACTGGACTGTGCTAAGCGATAACAATCTTTAAAAACAAAGGCATAGAAATTATTAAACCTGCAAATGTAAATTTAGTATATTGGGCTAAAATAGTAAAGTAGGTATAGAGGGAGCAATAATACATCATTATATTATTAACTTATCTTCTCACCCTTGACAATAACAATGGTTGTTGAAACATTTTGATATCATTATTGTAGATGAAATGAAAGCCTCATTGGTTTTAGTGCCTTCTGACATGCAATAGTTTAATTCATTTCAGAGAGAAACAACAGGTGGGGTGGCAGGTCAAAAATGTTATGTTCTAAAAAGGAAATTTCGTAATTTAGTACCGTTTGTTTCGTAAGTCGTGAGTTGGATTGTATCTTTATAGCGACCTGGTAGAGATTAATTTTTATTCCTAAGCCTTTAAGATCAGTTTTTATTAGAAGTATTCGTTTGTAGACCCTTATAGAAAGTTACACAAATATAAATTACTAGCATTAACCCTCTACTTTGTCCGCACAAATTATATACCAGATTTTAAGTCAGATCATTAGCTATCAAACAAAAAATCACACAATCAAAATCGGTTCAGTAGTTTTTGCGTGATGCTCGTGCAAACAAACAAACAAACAGACAGGCAAAAAATCCAAAAATTGCTGATATGAAATTAGGGACAGCTAAAAACCATATCGTAACCTTTGTTAATATCTTCAATGTACAGACACTTTTGTTACCGTTTTATAATAGTATAGATATGCTGAAAGTTCAAGGGGATGCTCGGACCATCAAACTGAACAACTTTCTCTATGGCATCAACATAGAAAACGCGAATAAAAATTTAGCTGTCTGTTCCATACAAAACTGCAAACTTTCTCAAGCCCAATGTATGGGACAGCAGATTTTTTTTTTCGCGATTTCGATATTGTTGTCATAGAAAAACTTGTTCAGTTTGATGGTCTGAGCATCCTCTTAAAAAATTGTCCGCATATTAAGAAGGACCCTGTATAAACCCCTATTTTTTAATAGGTAGTAATATAAAAAATACTTAACCGTAACCCTTAAGGTCCGCCACATACATCCTGAATTGCAATCCGGAATTCGACAACTCTTTCCGGAATTCGATTTGACAACTCCGCAATTCCGAACGGATTCCGGATTCAGGATCGCTATTTCGTATATGTGTGGCTGACCTCTAGAGTGTATTCAGACAATGAAACTAAACAACTTTCCCAAAGGAACATGGATCGAAAAATGAAACTTTTTCTGGACTTCCCATCCTCAAAAGTGCAAGCCACAATCTTTCTTGTTTTTTGACCCATGTTCCTCAGGGAAATATAAAAGAAGTTTTAATAACTATTATTAATTTGAATTCCAACGATGTAATTTGAACTAAGTAAACAGAATAATGGATAACTTGACATAAAAACTACGTAAAAGGTAACATTTGCTGACTTAAACAAAGTCGTGAGAATGTTGTGACAATAGTATTTGATCTAGGATATAATTTTGATACGAAATTGTACAGGTACATTTTATTACTAAGAATGTGTTTAGAAAAGAGAGAAAAAAGAAATCGACTTTCTAGACATCATTAAAAAATCGGTCAAGTGTGAGTCGGGCTACACGCGCACCGAGGGTTCCGTACCACACCACCACACAACATATTAACGTACAAAAAGACGGACGGACGGACGTACTGACAACGTAGGCTTAGTAATAGGGTTCCATTTTCACCCTTTGGGTACGGAACCAACTTCAGTTTTTGCAACTGTTGATGGAAAAGTACATACATACATTTATATTATATTTACGCCATTATCTTATAGGGGCAGTCAGAGACTACAGCTCACCACATACTATGATTCTGACATACTTCTCTCGCCTCTATCAACTCTCATACATCTCTTCATGCAATGCCGCCGGTTGAGGGTGCTATGCACTTGTCCTTTTCGGAGAAGACCATTTATTTGGTCGTGGTAAGTTTTCCTCAGATGACCTCTCTCGTCTGTTCCGCTCCAACGGAAAATTATGGTAGGATTTTATAACTTTATGTCAAAAATACTATTCAATATATTTCTTACGATTAAGGGTTAAAGTTTACTAGGTAGTTTTTATAGGAAGAAGGGTATAACTTATTGCCACTTAATGCATCTTTTAATCCTGAAACCTTAAAAACGCTAAATGTGAATCTTGCTCCAACTACAACTATATATGCACCTTTATCTATATACTTCCCCGAGGGGGTAGTCAGAGATCTTCTGAAACTTCAGAACATCCACGTTTCACTAGTACCGAAACTCTGTCCAGTGTGACGGGGAGTGAGCCCATCGCCAGTTGTAATGGACAGTGGGTACAATACATGCCTCGAAATTAAAGCATGCAGGTTACCTCACGATGCTTTCCTTCACCGAAAAGCCAGTGGTGTTACAAATCGTACATAAATTCCGAAAAACTCATTGGAACAAGCCGGCCTGGACGGGGATCGAACCATCGCCTCCTGCACGGCAGGCAAGGTTACTCGCCACTGGACCACCAAGACTTTCACACACTTAAGACACATTCAAATAATAATATAAGTTAACTTTAATACAGTTATCTTATCTTATCTTGTTGTTCGGGCTGGCAAGCCAGCAACACTTCGACCCAGTAGGATCTTTTGTGTTAGCCCCAATACTTTTTGCTTTCTTCACCCTTCAAATACATGATCAATGAAGGAGGTAATACCATTGAGGGGAAGAAACTTAAGATCTTCCGGTTTTGGATATCCAATTCCCCAAGACATCACAGTCACTTAGGATATGTTCCATGGTCTCCTCATCCTCTCCGCACGGTCGGCAGCTGGGATCTAGGGTGAGTTGCATCTTGTGCATCATCGTGCCTGTGGCGTAGTGCCTGGTGAAGGCTCCGACGATAGCACGAGCCTTGTTCCTGCTGTTGTTCAGCATGAACCTTGAAACACGAGTTGTCACATTGCTGATAAATTTCTTAGAGTGTTGTAGACCTGCAAGGCCAGACCACTCCAGCCTGTGTGCTTTATCAGCCCATTCCTTCATGGCTTATTTCCTACTCCTATTCCTACTTAATACAGTTGGTATTTATAGTGATAATAGGGATGAGTTGTGGAAGGTTTAGGAGACTGTCGCACAACCCACGATGAAGCCTGGTTCGAATGTTTGACTGTAAAGCGAGCCAAAAGACATAGGGGTTAACAGGCGCCTGCACCAACCGCCACACAGCACAAGTCCCGCAAATGTGGTTTTGTCGCTGCCAAATTGGCTTATACAGTCAAGAACATCGGTGTCTAATACAAACAGACGCTGTTTGAAACACCTATTTAGAAGAAATTAATAAGGCCCATGATGATATTGATTTATAGTATTGATATAAAGAAATTTCCATCGTAAGCTTACTTGTCGTTGATCTTATTGACTGCCTGTATTTTACGACAAATCAAAATAAGCGATTGAACAATGTTATTTACATGACTTACCCCCTGGAAACGTTCTTGAATATGAAATTCGTATTTTTGAGTTTTTAAAATGCTTTCATAGCATTAATTGAATGGCTCTGACAAGATATGGAGGTAACCAAACGAGCACGTGTTTCAGACGTAATACGGCCAATTTTAAAAGATACCATAGCCACAACTCTTTTATACATCATTTAATAGGTAGGTTTTGATAGGATATCTTTACTGGTTGTTCCGATTATGTTACTTTACAATTACAAACAAAACATTATTATAGCTAAGTATGACGTAAAATTAAATTAGTAGGGTATTCTTTCTTCCATTCTGTTTGTCGTCGGTATGTAATTAATTATGTATGTCCCGTTTCAATTACTCTTTCATTTGTGCACCACCTATTGTAACAAAATTTGGAATGTACGTATATAGGCAGTAGTAACCCAAAAATAGAAATGTACTTTATTAAAAATATCCACATTTTCGCTATGAGTGCCCAAACTCTGAACTAGTCCTAGAATAATACATTAAATGTTTTATAAAGCGAAAAGAACTTTACTACATTGCAAGTTCAAATTAATTCCTAAAGAGAAAAGTAATAGCACCACTCTACTCAAAGTGGGCAGTTATGAAAAATTTAATACAACCCACTTTGAAGAGTTTCAAAGGACCTCTCCAAATAAACCTCTTAGAGAATAGTCGGAGATATGGCCAAGATTTGCATAAGAAGGCAGAACGGCCGAGACTGGGGCCAGATGATCGTGTCTTGCATCTAAATAACGTCTTATATTTGCAAATATTGACTCTTGCCCGCACCCTTTCAAAGGGTTCCATCCTTATTATCTTAAGATAGTTTAGTAAGTGCCAAGTTGCCTAACACGGGTCGAAAGGCTTCTTTCTCAGCAAACTTTGGTCGGATATATTCTGGGCCACAATGAAACCATTTAAGGGTCGAATCAGATTAGGATTTACGTCTTTCAAATTCGACATCTTTTCTATTCGTTCAAGGTTATTTTATGACAATAATTGTGTTAATGCATTTAAATTTGCAAACTCTAACGTTGAACAATGAAAGCTGAATTAACAATTTATGTGCCGCAAGATACTTATTGTATTACATAGAAATATGTAACAGGCGTACAACGTTTTTTTAATTATTTTTGATATTTATAATGTTTGCTAGTGCTGTTTTGTTTAATTTGTTTATGAAACTGAACTTAGTACCTACCTACACTTTGGTTAAAACTAATTCAAGCCATTTAGCCATTTTGGTTTGTCTTGGCAAGACTACTCTCATTTCTTCTGTATTTATTACATTTTGTTTTTCTCGGTTTTCTTTAAGGCTGCACTGAGCCCATTGTGCTGCCCCCAATCGTATTTTTTTATTTCTAAATAATTAAACAATAATCACAAAAAAACAAGAATGTCACATTGTAGTCATCGCTGATTTTCAATTTATCGGGTCACTGAGGATTTGTTTTTAAAATGTCTGTAATTATTATCTCTAAAACCGCTAAAAGTGGCTACTTTAGCTCGGCACGTGGTCACGTGGCCACGGTAGCTATTTAAGGGTAAAACATAATAATGATTCGAATTTATCGAAACATTACGGATATCGAAAAAGTCAATCAGGACTAATAATGTGACATTCTTATTTTTTTGGAAATTATGTTTAATAGTTTACAAATAAAAAAATACGATTGAGGGCAACACAATAGGCTCGGTACCCTCTTAATATATACCAAAATTTTCTTTAGAAAATCTGTTGGTTTTTAAAATAAAATACAAGTTATATATACGGTACCCTCTTAATATATACCTAAATTTTCTTTAGAAAATCTGTTGGTTTTTAAAATAAAATACAAGTTATATATAGAGTACTATTTTATTGTAACACACCCATCTACTTTACCACCTTATTGGGCTCTCAAAAATACATACATAAACTCATAACCATAATCCCCTTTCGGGGTTTTCAGAAGCTTCATTTTGCTACTCCATGTCTGATAGAGAAATTGTTTTTAGTATTTTTTCAGTTTAAAGCTATAAAGTCTCACAATCGCGTCTGACTCAAAAATCGTTTCTCCTACGTTCAGGAATGAATCACATTTGGCTACACACCTTATCCAGCCTACTTGGCATTCAAGGCTTATAGCAATAAATTTGCAAATCATGGTGAAGTGATTCACCTGCATTTTATTTTGTTCGGCAGCAGCGGCTTGGTTTGTGAGTTCATTTTCAACGGAAAGGATTGCCTTGTTTTGATTTTATCATTTGATTGTCATGTTTTAGCGGAATGGGGATTACAATCTTTGCGTTCCCGTTTTCCTGTAGTGGCTAATTTGAGACAAGGGTTCTTTAAAAGGATAGTTTTTTATTCTCTTTCAGTGGCATATCATCATGGTAATCTGTTGCTTTAAGGTAGACCAGTTGCTGTCAAGCTAATTTGACAGTCAGGTAGATATTGTAATGCAAAAACAAAGTAATAAACATCCTTGCTTAGCACCGGAACCAAAGCCGATAAAATACTTGCCAGATTGTTTTTTTGTCCACATTAAGTGGTGATACTTCTTATTATGCTGGCGGTGTTTTTAAAGGAATAATCAGACCATCAGACTAAACTATTTTCTCTTTTAGACCAACTTCGAAATTTCGAAAAGAAAATCAGTTTTGCAATACAACATTGAAACCTTACTCGATGTTAGTCCCATAGAGAAACTTTATCAATTTGATAGTCTAATTAATTTTGATCTTCTCAAAAAATCGTCAGTACCATATAAAGACGGACCATGTTGGTGTCCATCAACTTTCGAACTACTTAAAGTCTAACCAGTTTTTCCTTAAGTCCGTAATGTGTATAGTTGACTCTTTTCATGGATGATGAAGATTATTAGAATAATCTCGACTATAGAAAAATGTGTGTTCTATAAATTTTACGTTTACTCATCTCACACAACCGCATGATTAATAAAGTGCTAGAAACGCATACCGAGCTTGTAAAAGACGTCTGTGGTTTATATATCATCAATCTTTATAGGTTACAGGACACTAAAACAACCTCCGACTCGAGTGATTCAAGATATCCAACGAAAAGGACAATAAATTTATAATCAAACCACAAACCTTGACAGTTGAGAACGATAAGGCAGTAAACGTGAATCGTGTTCGACGCGCCTAACTTTCGCCCATTCATTCATTCAACCACTACGCGGAAAATGATGTCACTTTGTATGACAATAGAGTGCAGTTTAAATCCATTTGAAAGCTGCAGCTTCACACATATCATAGCACGACAGTTATTGCATAAAAATTTAAAAGGAATTCCCACATTTTACACTAAATGTGACGTGGAAATGATATTCTGTTCTGACACTGGCTGTCAGAACATTATAGCGTTGGCTATAATTTAGTATGTACCTAAGAATTACAGCAATAAAAGCTTGTAAAGCAGGATAATTAGTAAAATTGGTGTTTGAAATAGGCAAACAAAAAAGCTTCCTAATGAAAATAATTGGGATGCAATTTCACGAAAACATGTTTCTGTGAACGGAAATATCAAATCATCCTAATTAAAATAGAACTAATAACAGTTTATTGTTATCATTTACGGTACAATAACCATGAATCACTTTCAAGAAGCGTATTGTAGTGAAACTTACGCCAACGAATATCGAGGTATTTAGTGGATTTAGATATTTATATCCCATAAGAATATTTTACATAATTATTTAGTTAAAAGGACACAATATCAATTTTAAGGAGTACTGGTATTAAAACAACCTAAAGACAAATAAAAGGTCGCCGTCAGGTGCATCCCCGCGAGACATGGTCCCAAGCATGCTGGCAGCATCATCCCCCTAGTCTAGATAATTCGTTGACCAAGGAAGCTACCAGCTACGGTCATCGGTGGTCTCGTGGATACGCATCGACAGCTCTTTAATCTTTTTTTTTGGATATTCTTTTGTAGTTGATAATAGATTAGCGTTCTTATGAACTGCCTAGTAAACTGTAAGTAAAAATATTTTTTTAAAAATTGTTTACTTAGCTTAAGGTGGTTGCAGAGGGGTCAATTTTATACAAAACTTTGACGCACAATACGCGTAGACGATATTAATATAAGTAACTTTGTATATATGGAAAAATAGTTTAGAAAATATAGATGCCACTTCACAAATAACATTTGCAATTAATAAAATAATTACGAAAATATAAAACTTTGTAATTTTTCATACAAAAACGCGATGTACGCGTATTGTGCGTTCAACTTTTGTATGGACTGAAACCACCTTAAAGCATTCCAAGGAAACAAATAAATAAAAACGAAAAAAACTATGCCAAAAAAATGGCTACATGGCTAGTTAAGAGAAAATCGATGTTCATAATAATAATAAACGTATATAAAGAGTGTATTCAGATAATGAAACTAAACAAATTTCCCTTAAGGAACATGAGTCGAAAAACAAGAAATATTTTTGAACCTGCCATAGAAAATCAATCGGCAGATTTTTATTCTTATGGTAGATGTCTATTATGACTTTTGCATAAATCTGTTATTATTATTACATTCACTGCTGCTTCACAGCTTGCTGTTTAGTTTAATTATATGTATACAACCTTAAAATTTTTATGGTACTTAAATGTTGTGAGACTAAAGTTTAAGGTTTCTTCTGCAGTGTTCTGGTTTAGCCCTGCAAGTTGCCACCTCTCGCCACTTTGACACAATAAAGTGAACCTTACTAGAAATGCAATATGAAACGGTTCAGAAGTGAAACTAAGATTCTACATGTCTAAAGAATAGAGGAAGCATTGTATTAGTTGATGTTATTTTATCCATCACTTAAATGGTCACAACTGTGTAGGCGGTGCGAGTAGAGAAATTTATAACCATGTAAGTACAATGAATGATGACTGACACTCCCACTTAAAATAGATATTTTGATGGTTCGGATGGTGTTCATTATAGAGTTCAACAGTTTTCTGTGCCGTTGTTAATATTAAATTCATGTTTATATGTTCATCTTTTTGCGAATTATCTAAATCTTTTTAGTTTTACAATTAAATTACGTCTGGCCTACCATCTGGCGTATTTAAACAGACTTTAATATGTCACATCTACCACTGTCTACTTAATTTGAAGTAAAGCATACTCAAATGTCCATCAATTAAAGAACAACTTTACTAAATAACCACGGTGGGAGCAAATTAAATAAAATTATAAAAAAGTGATTTAAGAGTTCTATGTTCAGCAGCATTGACTACTTATTCACATTCTTTAAAAACTACGTTCTTCATACAACCATTTGATGAACAAATCAAATGAATAAAGATTGTAATCATCTCACCGGTCAACAACTTTTGAAGTTGGTATTACACAATACTTAAAAAGTTGTTGATCTGCAACATGGATTGAAATACCTATAAAACTGATAGGGTCAGTTCTATCATACCCTGAATAGTTAAATACTTAATTCGATCGATCGCATCGTTGCCTTCACAAACCGCATCGAGTACGTCCTGTGAAAAAAGACCACAAGTTGTAAGTCGTAACAACTGTCAGATAACACGCGCCTGCAGTCGGGCGGATGGTTGTCAATGGCATGTCAGAGCCTAAGCCTACAATTTTATTACTGCTTCTACTATATGATTCAAATTATATTCTATTTACTATCTGATTATCATTATCATTGTTTTCCACAGTGTTTGGTACGATTTGTAAGTCTAGATTAATCTGTAAGTATTCTGAGACCGTCTCATGCCTGGGTTCCACTACCGTCTAAATTCCAATAATCGCGATATTTGACATTTTAACGAAAAAACAAGGAAAATTTATAGCCAAGCTTAATAAGAGTTGCGAAGACCTACTGATTTGTGCATACAAAATTTGTTTTTTGTTTTTATTAACTATTTTTACAGTATTTACACAAATATTTTGACTACAGCATGAGTGATTGTCATGCGATATGGCTCATCCTGACACGAAAGAGGAAGAAGTACCTACTTACACTACAATATTGATTAGTCGTTATCAATTATCTCATAATCATAATAAGAAGGCTATTGTGTAAATCGAGGCCTTTCTTGTTCATATTGACAATGTCAGCTATGGTCGATTTCAAAGACTTGTAGAAGGCATTAATGTGAAAAATTCAAAACAAAGTAAGAAAATCCATTCTCTTTGCGTTTTCTACCAGGAATTTTCAATGTGGGATCTACGAAGCCACGCAGACTGAATAGGTACCTAAAATTGCAAGAATGTTTTAGCAGAACTTGAAATTTCCTACCTGCTTGAAAATTCCAACAGAGCCAAAAAATCAATTATAATCAGTAATTATTTAAAAGTAAAAAGTAATTATAATCAGAAGTCACCCACCTCATACAAAAACTAACACCGGAACATCAACACCAAGCGATTACGTGTTGTTTTAACAAAAAGAAGTCTCGGGCACGTGACATCGAATCGAAGAGTCCGAGGATATAGCGGTTTGGTTCCCCGTCGTTGGCGATCAGGTTTGCGGTCACAGCAAAACAGTTTTTGACCACTGGCTGTAATGAGACTTGTTGGGTGATTTTTGTTTGGCTATTTTTATAAAGAGATATTGATTATTTCCTTTGTAATATAGGAAGTGTCTGAAAATATGCATGAATGTGGGTTTGGAGAAAGAAGTGTCGGAATCTAGTGAGTACCGGATAGGTTATTTCATTATTTCTGCCTAGTCCAATGGGATAATGGCGTCAGTGTGGAATTGATGACTGTGTGGAGTGGGGAAGTGGAAGGAACTGCAGAGATATTTAATCCCCACTTGCTACGAATGACAAACATCTCTCGAATCTTCAATTTCTATAGGTATACTCTATACTTTTATGAACTTTTGTCTGATCCGGGGACATATTACTTGGTCCTTCTTAAGTTGCGCATCTGATTAGATCAGACTTCAAATATTCTATTCATAATTATAGTCTCTAGAATACTAATGCAGGGCAGAGTTGATTGAAATGATTTTGACTGACTTCTCTTACTTCCTCTAGATTCATACAATTGACTCAATGTCATTCATTCTCTGGAATATTTTTACTGATCATAATATGAAGTTTTAATAAGGACATTAATTAAAAAGACACGCCAGTAAATCGTTACTTCTCAATTAACACCACAAACTAAAGATCTTAATCAGTTCACTTAAAAGGTCAATAAAGAGCCACAAAACAGTATGTCTATTTCAACATGTTTGAACAAATCATCGTGAAGTTCATTACCTCGTCTTGACTTACACAAACCCACGTAACACGTGATGTTAAACTCAAACACTTGCCACGGAAGTTTAAACTTGAACCAAACCGACTGGTTCATTCTAATTAACATAAAAACAAAGCTAGAAATTCATTGAACGATTTCTCTTAAACATTCTTTGGTGTCCAACCACCCATCTTTTCGATATCTGTCTCATCTAGCCTTAATCCTATAAATGACATCAGATAAGATAGCGACCATGTTGCAGCAACGGAGTTTATGTGAAGAATTAAAACCAAGAAATTAATGTACCAATCTTGAATTTTAATTCAGCTGTTATAGAAACAACTCATTTACTGTGAGAATTTCTCATGATTATTCAATTTTAACGCTTGTAGTAATGCAATAAGTACAGTAAAATGACACGATAAATAAAGTGTGAGTTTGACATTTCCTTTAACAATTACACCGCAGCAAATTAAAACAAATTATGCTCTTTTATAAATTTGAAGTATTTAATGTTTCATTTATGCTAAAGCGTATTAAGAGCGTTAAAACAAGCATTTAAACACAATTTATGAAGGCCTGTTCTAAGCTTCCATCATGGTTAAAAATTTACCTGGCAACCGTCCGCCTTCATTTTAAGTTTCTATCGCAATGTCCTTATTTAAAGTTTCTATCATAGTGTTACGAGCGACGGGTTTCGGGATTGGAGTGAAACGCTAAGTCCAATTTATTTACAGAGTTTATTGGGTTACACACTTACACACGGACCACCTCGCAGAGGTTCCCCTTTTAACAGTCCTCCTCGCAGGGGTTTCCTTTCTCACCACTTTCACTGTTCACTACGTCACGACGCGCAACACGCTATGACGTCACGACGCACGGCACTATGACGTTACGATACGCGACACACACTACACTGCACTAGACTGACACTTGTCTACTCACTGTTCCACTTTACTTTGCACTTTACTTTTCACTAGTACTTTTCCACTTTTACTTTTCTTCCTTTTTGCTTCGCACTTTTCACTGTTAAATCAATACTGCCTCGCGTCCGCAAACTCGCGGCCTTATATACCCCTTAGAATTTTCTAGATGCCCGAATTTCGTTAGTCTTTTCTTTATTCCTTTGTTCCCTTCCGGATATTTCTTAATCCCGCCTTCCTTCTCGAAGTTTCCTAAACACGCCCCCCTTTTATTGTTTCTTTACAAATATTTCTTCTCTCTCTTCGTTCTAGAACATTCCTATTGTTTTTGGTTCTTTTTCAAATATTCCTTCTCTCTCTGTTTTCTAGAACATTTCTAAACACGCCCATTTTCTGTCTCCTTCCAAATATTCTTACTCCCTCTTACTTTTCTAGAACATTTCCAACAACAATAAAATCTAGAATTATTTTCGACGAGTCTCGAACCATCGACCCCCGGCACGGGAGTCCATCCGTCGACCGCCGAGCTACAAAGCTTGTTGACAAACCGGCCAAATTTTTGAATGCCCTTCTATAGCTGCGTCATTTTACAGCATCCGTGACACTAGCATGTCGGTTGCTGATATCCTATGACGATATAAACATATTTAATATTACAAGTATATTGCACACATTCGTACCGTTTTGCTAAAATTTGGACAAAGATTACTTGAATTTGATGCTGATGATTTACAAAAATACTGCACGAGAAACATTACATAAGGGGTGGTTACATCTACAAGGTAGATGGTTCAAGGTTTTGAACAATATAATATAGGACGAAATCATCAACCTGTATGCACCAACTGCAGGGCATAATTAAGTAGTTGTGTCATCCTTCTCGATTCTGCACCAGTCGCATCCCAAGGGAGCAGGATAGCATGGGACGAGATTCCACATAAACACATAGGCGACTTTGTACAAGGTTTCTATTCAAAGTAAAAAAATTATTAGGTACCTATTTTACCTATATTTCAAACATGAATTTAAAAAATTCTCCGCTATTCGCTCCATTAATCTCTCCGCTCATCACCACTCGCACTAAACATTATCATACGGTATCGGAGTCATCTCCGGCGACAATATACGATCAGTGACATAGAACCAAATCTCTGTTCGAGATCGCTTTGAATCGTTCCGAACGATCGTATTAGCTGTTCTTATGTTTATTACGGATTGTATAGGACGGAGGATATTGTGATTGATTCTTGTGATTTATATATTAGAGGGGTAATCCTTTTATTTGCCTTTCCAAAGACACTTTTCAAAAGAAAAGTGTCTCGCCAAGCGTACTAGGTTAACTATTTACGACATGATTTAATTTAAAGGTGAATAAAGTAACACAAACTATAATCTTCCTTAGAGGGAAGTAGTAATTTGAAACTATATGTCTATATAGGTACATAATTTAGATATAATAAAACTGCGAGCGTCAAGCTTAAGGTGGTTTCAGTCCATACAAACGTTTGACGCACAATACGCGTAGACGGAATTAATAAAAGTAATATTTTATATATGGAAAAATAGTTTAGAAAATCTAGTTGCCGCATCACAAATAACATTTGCAATTCATAATGTAATTACGAAGATATAAAGCTTTTAAAATGTTGTATAAAAAATTTCAAAACTTTATATTTTCGTAATTATTTTATAAATTGCAAATGTTATTTGTGACGCGGCATCTAGATTTTCTAAACTATTTTCCATATATACAAAGTTACTTGTATTAATACCGTCTACGCGTATTGTGCGTCAACGTTTTGTATAAAATTGTGCCCTCTGCAACCACTTTAAATGGTTTGTTCATTGAAAATATTTGCATAAAATAAATTTATTGGGTGATGCAGGATAAGTTATAGAATGCATTAAGATTTTTTATTAGAGAATTTTTATTTGTTTACGTCCACATTTCGTGAAACCTTCTGACCCAATTCTTATAGAGTGCAAAAAAAGGGCACAATAAGAATCATTAAGTTTCAATTAGATTGCCCGTTACTCAATCAATCAGAAGATATGTGAATTTAATGCAGTACATATCACAACGTATGGATTGGATCTGTGTGTACGAAGTAGCAGTCTGAGCTTATTGGGGTAACAAATATGTAATATAATTGATAGCGTCTAGGTTTAATGTTACTATAGGTTACTTATGTTACTCACTGGTCGATCAGCAGACAACCTTCCACTGAAGCCCAATCAGTGCCGAAACAAAAACCTATATCTGCGATACTTCATAGAGTACAGATAGTGTTACATATAGAAAGGACCATTTAAAAATATTATTTTTAATTTTGTTTACCCAGGTAGTGGGACTACAACGGCCGATATAGTAAAAGACTATAAAACGTGTTCTCCTTTAGGCCTCGCATGCCACCCCCGAGAAAACGATAAAAATCTAGATGTGCCTCAATCTTTATTATTCTACGTATGCTAGAAAGAGCGCGCATGACATTTTTCTCGTTTAAACGCTTTGTCGTGGGTGGCATGCTAGCCGTGCTGGGATGATATACATTTGTCAGTCTTGTCCACGCTTTACGATATACAGGATGTAACAAACCAACCAGTAATACTTAAGGGAGTGCTTCAGAGCATCAAAATACTTATCTGACCGGCGTCTTCCACCTTCTTCTTAATTTTTTTTGTAGCCTATTTCATCCCACTGCTGGGCAATGGCCTCCCCTTTTATCCTCCTTGCAACCCTGTCCTGAGCCAGTTCCATCCACTCTTCGTCGAATGTATCCAGGTCGTCTCTCCATCTCTTTCGGGGTCGACCCTGACTTCTTAATTGATAACTATTAAATGTTAACTTTCACCATCACCATCCCACTATACGTCCCACTGTAGAGCACAGGCCTACCATCAAGGAGAGTCTAATATTTGCATATTTGCATGTTGTCCACCATCCTACTATACGTCCCACTGTAGGGCACAGGCCTACCATCAAGGAAAGTCTAATATTTGTATATTTGCATGTTGTCCACCATCCTACTATACGTCCCACTGTAGGGCACAGGCCTACTATCAAGGAGTTTAGGGGTGCGCGTTCAACTTACCTCCACGTGCTCAGTGGGGATTGTGGTCTATATCGATAACTATCTGTATAGAAGACAATCACTTACTGACTGGTGCATCCTGGAAACCAGGACTAATGACTGATGTTAGGACTTCGCCTGTGCTTTCTAAGTCTATTTGCATCTCTTGTTAGTCTTGGGCTAAATAGTTGATAATTAGACAGGTAAGTATACTACAGGGATCATGTGGTCCGGTCTCTGTGGCCTCTTACCGCATACAGGCCTTGCGGTGGGAGGGGGTGGGGGGGGTGACCACCCGGGTGTTTGTGCCGTGCCCGGGGACCCGTAAGGGCGGATGAAGGAATCCTGGTGGTTGAGTTGTGGCCGATGTCGAGGCATCACTGGTCATGACAACACACCACTTTGGCCCGGATTTCGTCCGACACGGGAGGTTGCGGAGTAGCCAACCGCAGTCAATCGGCTGAGGCGTCGGGTCAGACCGCCGCCAGGCGAGTGTTCTGGTATGGGGGGTGCGCAGCTAGCGGTGCACTAGAGTATTTGTGCCCGACCAGGCGCAGTGCTGGCGTGCATCGTGTCAGCTCGTGTACAACCCATCCTGGAACGCTATACCCTTCCGGTAACCCCTGGTGCCACTTAGGCATCCCCAATGTTGAGGGCTCCATGGAGGGTGGGGGGCCGGAATGGTGAATAAAAAGTAACATGATTATGGATCTGTCAAAGAAAAACCCAAACAAAAAAATGGTTGCCCTAACGGGCGACAAGAAGGGCGATAAGCCAAACAAGCGAGTGATGTCGGTGGGGGATCCCTCGGGAGCTGTGCTCGCAGACCAGGTAAAGGGCAGAGGCGCCGATACGGTTGAACTCAAACCCGAAACTGAGGGAGGCGGCCAGCGTAACGAGGGTCCCTCAAGTTCGAAGGGAGTAGAGAGGGAGTCAAACTCGGGAGCGCCAAGCGCGACACGAGGTGCTGACGAAACCCCTACACCAATCCTGTGGAAGAGGCCCAGCGGTGCACAGAGGAAGAAGAAATTCTTGCAAAAGGGTGCCGCGGACTTCTCCAATGAAGGGACAAAGGCGAAGGGAGGCGAGGCGACACCAAAGGCTGCCGCGAATCCAAAGCCTGTGACCACCAAAAGGGCGAGGTCAAGTGATGCCGAGGACACCAACGCCAAGCGGCTAAACCTGAACGAGACGTTCAAGGAAGCCATGACTGGCGTTCGGATGGCCATCATTTCGGATGACTACCCCGCTACGAAGGTTGAAGAGAAGGATGTAGGCCCCATAGTTAGGGACCTATATGCAAGATTTGTAACCGAGCCGGACCCACTGCCGAAATTCAGCATGGGCAGTGTCATAGCAGGGGCCCTCCATGTCTTCTGTGACGGGGAACGGTCGGCAGAATGGCTTCGGGGTCTCAATGGGCAGACCATCGGAGGGGTGAAGGCAAAGGTGCTGAGGGCAAAGGACTTGCCCAAACCAGTGAAGATGGCCTGGAAATCCAAAAACATCTGGGTTCCAGAGACGGACCTCGTTCTGTCCATAATGCAGCGGCTGAACCCAGAGCTGCACACGGGGGACTGGAAAGTGATCGACACGGAGGTTGGTGAAAGTCAAGTTCGACGCATTGTCCTCATGGACAAAGTGTCGGCGGACTTCATCAAGTCCAAAGGCTATTGTCTTTACGCTGGCGCGGATAGGGCCTTCTTCAAACTCCTCGATGATGGCGAGGAGAAGGGAGAAACCCGAATTGAGCCACTCGTAAAGACTTTAGAAGGCAAGAAAGAAAGTGGGGCCAAGCCGGAAGAACCTGTGACTGACGCAGAAAGTACAGCGGACAGCGACGCAGACAGCATCATGGGTACGGAAGGCATGCGCTCGCCGGCCACATCCGAATTTCTGGGGGACCTAGATGGGTTAAACCTGTCATCTCCCCCAGAACATGAGGAGGAAATGGACATGGGAGCAGGAGGGGGCAATCCATAAAGGATTGTCCATAAAAAGGAGGGCGTCATCACACAAGAACACTAAGATGGCGGGACTAAGGTGTGTACAAATTAACCTACATCACTGTAAGGCAGCGATGGCTCTACTGAACCGTCAGCTGAAAGAGCATTCTTTTGAAATAGCATTAATGCAGGACCCCCATGTATATAGGGGCCGAGTGACAGGTATTAGCGGATCAGGATCTCTATTCCATTGCTCTGCTATTAATAATATGAGGACTTGCTTATATGTCAGAAATGGCATAGAAGCAATGCCCTTGCATGACTTCTGTTCTAGGGATCTTACAACAGTGAAGGTCTACTTAAGGGGGCAGGACAAAGGGGCCATTATCATCGCCTCAGTGTACATGCCCTGTGAAGACGATGATCCGCCAACGAAGCTGGTGAGGGATCTCGTGCAGTACTGCAGCCGGAACAACCTAGATCTCATCGTGGGCGGCGACTCAAACGCACACCATGTGGTCTGGGGAAGTTCGGATGTAAATAAGAAGGGAGAGAAGCTCTACGAGTACGTGGTAAGCTCTTCTTTACACTTATTAAATAAAGGTAATGCACCAACATTTGTTGAAGCAAGGCGGTCGGAAGTTCTCGACATAACTTTGGCTACGAAAGGGGCTGTCAAACATGTGACAGACTGGCACGTATCTGATGAGATAAGTGGATCGGATCACAGGTATGTATGCTTTAGGTACATGAACGATGCGACAAGACCAAGTGTACGAAGGAGGAATCCCAGGCACACTAACTGGGATCAATACATGAAGGACATAAGAGTCGACCTAGGATCTACCAAAGGTAAGCTGAACTCCATTATAGACATAGAGTTCGAGGCAGACCGGATTGACCATGCAATCAAGACTGCATGGTTGCCCAATTGTCCTGAGAAGGTAACAAAGGGGAAGAAGGAACCCTGGTGGACACCAGAGTTAGGAAAACTACGTAAAGAAACCAGAAGGATATTTAACAGGGCAAAACGTGCGAACAACTTCAAGGAGTACTCGCACGCCCTCACTAAATACAACCTAGAGGTGCGCAAAGCGCGAAGGAAGTCTTGGCGACTACACTGCCAATCGATTGAAAGTGCGCCGGAAGGCATGAGACTCGTCAGGGCTATGTCTATGACAAAAACCAATATGCTTACTACTCTGAGGAAGGACAACGGTAAGTTTACTGAGTCTGGGAGGGAAACTCTTCAGATAATGATGGAGACCCACTTTCCAGACTGCAAAATATTAGACAATGCAGGTAGTGTCGAAACTATAAGTCAGGCGGAACAAAGTGTTCGCACCACAAGGGCAGACTGGGAGGTCGCTAAGAAGGTAGTGAATGAATGGAAGCTGGACTGGGCGCTAGACAGTTTCCAACCGTTCAAGTCGCCCGGTCCAGACGGGATTTACCCCATTCTACTACAAAAGGGTAAGAACATTCTGAGCCCACACCTAACAAGGCTCTATAAAGCCTGCATAGCATTCGGCTACGTCCCAAAGGCATGGAGCCAAGTAAGGGTTACGTATATACCGAAACCAGGCAAAGGCAGCTATGAAGAGGCCAGGTCCTTTCGACCGATAAGCCTCTCCTCATTCCTGTTGAAGACACTGGAGAAAATGGTGGATAGATACTTAAGGGAAGGACCACTGAACAGGAAACCCTTCCATGAACTACAGTGCGCGTATCAAGTGGGTAAATCCACTGAAACTGCGCTGCACCATGTAGTCTCGAAAGCAGAATTTGCAATTGAAAACAAAGAAATATGTGTCGGTGCATTTCTAGACATTGAGGGAGCATTCGATCGCACTACGTTTGAGTCAATTGGGAAAGCCGCAGTCGAGCACGGTATCGACCGGACTCTGTGCAGATGGATCGATTGCATGCTGAAGGGCAGAAAAATTGCGTCTACTCTCCTAGGAGACGAGGTGCAGGTCACGACAAGTAAGGGTTGTCCACAAGGAGGGGTGCTATCACCGACTCTCTGGTGTCTGGTGGTAAACTCGCTCCTGGAAAAGCTCAATAAAAAGTCACTATACACAGTGGGATATGCAGATGACATTGTCATTTTAATCAACGGCAAATTTCCAGATACAGTGTCTGGATTTCTGCAGAAAGCTTTGGATGATGTAGAGGAATGGTGCAATGAACATCATTTATCTATAAATCCAGAGAAAACGACAATTGTGCCGTTCACGAGGATGAGAAACCTGACAAGGCTTAGGAATCCATACCTCTATAATAAAGAATTAACATGGTCCACAGAGGTTAAATATCTGGGGATGATACTAGATAAAGAACTGACGTGGAAATCACATGCCGAAATGGTTACAAGGAAAGCTGCAATGGCTTTCAATATGTGCAGATCAGCCTACGGTAAAACCTGGGGCCTAAACCCAAAGGTGATTTACTGGATCTACACAACGATGGTTAGACCAATACTTTCTTACGGCAGCATTGTTTGGTGGACGAGAACAAAAATGCAAACATGTGAGAAAGAACTTGGAAAACTACAACGCATAGCGTGTATGGCAATGACTGGTGCATTCAGGTCCACACCCACCGCGGCCCTAAACACTATACTGGACCTCAAACCGCTTCATATATTCATACAAGCTGAAGCGACGAAGGCTCTTTATAGAATGAAGGTGACCCAAATCTGGCACAATGACATGCCCAAGATAAGGCACACTGCACTGAGACTGAGCAGTGAACTTGAGAGAGGGTTCAACATGATCGGTGACACAATGCCGAGCATACGAATCTTCAAAAGAAACTACAAAATATATGTCCCAACAAGGGATGAATGGAAACGTGGAATGCGTACCCCGGACGCGAACACTCTTGTTTGGTACACTGATGGTTCAAAAACCGAATCAGGTACGGGTGCAGGCATACACTCCAAAGACTATAACGAAAGTGTTAGTCTAGGAGAATTTGCAACTGTCTTTCAAACAGAGACATATGCTATCATAGCATGTGCGCAGGAGAATATATACAGGAAGGTAACCAACAAGACTATATATATCCTCAGTGACAGCCAAGCAGCTCTCAAAGCCTTGAACTCCTACTATGTGAATTCCAGGCTAATTCTGAACGGAGTGAAGACCCTCAACAAGCTTGGTCTTCACAATACCGTAAGATTAGTTTGGGTTCCGGGACATACCGGCGTCCAGGGTAATGAGAATGCTGACGAGCTGGCGAGGGCCGGGTCAGAACGAAAGATGGTTGGCCCAGAACCAAGTGTGGGAATCCCGGCATGCAGTATAAGAATGGCCATTAGGGATTGGGCTGATAAAGCACACAAACCGGAGTGGTCTAGCCTCGTAGGCCTACAACACTCCAAAAACTTTATCAGCAATGTGACAACTCGCGTCTCAAGATTCATACTGAATAATAGCAGGAGCAAGGCTCGTGCCATAGTCGGAGCCCTCACTGGGCACTACGCTACAGGCGCAATGATGCACAAAATGAAACTCACCCTGGATCCTAGCTGCAGAGCGTGCGGAGAGGATGAAGAGACTATGGAGCATGTTCTTTGCGACTGTGATGTCCTGGCGGTAAAACGCATGTGCCTCCTCGGAGATGGATACCCGAAACCGGGAGATCTTAGGTTTCTTCCCCTCAATGGTGTTGCCTCCTTCATTGACCATGTATTTGAAGGGTGAAGACAACAAAAAGTATTGGGGCTAACACAAAAGATCCCATTGGGTCGAAGTGTTGCTGGCTTGCCAGCCCCCACAACAAGATAAGATAAGATACTATCAAGGAGAGTCGAATATTTGCATTATAGTCCAACACGCATTGGGCATAATGCGGATTGGTGGATTACATAAACGCTTCAGAATTTCTTCTTTAACGTAGGCAGGTTTCCTCACAAAGTTTTTCTGCACCGTTTAAGAGCAGTCGCTAGTAGGTACATAAGTTAGTAAAACTCATTGGTACATGGAATGCCATCCGTGCGGACCCTGATTGAGTGTCCGACGCTCTCTTGTTATAATGTCAATTGTATTCATCGAAATCACCTTATTGGCTAATTTGAAAATCTCGTACGAAGCTCACAAGGCTACTACGTACTAAGGCCCAAGACTATTACCCTAGTCTAGGTACAGTCATTTGTGTTCGGGCTTGAAATATTCGGTATACAGAATGTCCCGAAAATCGAAGTTAACCCGGCGGATGCCAATAGGTTAGGTCATGACGAAGCAGAATATCATAATTTGACTTCGGTAAAAGTGTCTTAGTTTTCGAGATATTTACAGTTTTAACACAGATACTGCATAGAACATTTGTAGCCGTGGCACTCAAAATAGTGACTAAGGTAAAGAGTTTCACAAATTTCATAAAACTGTCATTATCTCAATAACTAAGAACCTTTTCCTAAAATAATATGTTGACAGATTGTTTGATTGATTGACTGATTTTATTTTTATTTTCTTTTATTTTAGTATATTCTGGTTAGGCTGAACTAACCTATCAGCATCCACCAGGTTGACGTCAATTTACGGGACACCCTGTATGTATCTTTCGTTGTATATTTCGTTATCTATCGTCTCCCATCAACAATATTTCGCAATATGCAACACAATGGTCTGATAACCTGGTATTGGTTAAGATAAAATATCCAAAGAAAATTTTGCTTATAGCCGTCGAATTGGAGTTGCCTTGAGTTACCACCACAGTTACCACCAATAAAGGCTTCCAGTAAGACCTGTCTATATCATACTAACTCTTCTACAACTGAAGCACCCTCGTTCACACAGCTGGCGCCCAAGTCGCGCGGTATAGCAAATAAACTGTTTGCCTACAGATATATTAAATTAGTTTCTGTACAGCTTTCCTTGTTTGACTTTTTATTAATTAATTAAATGGTTGATGCGTTCAGTTCCATTCAATTCATGCGTTGTTTGACTGTCATGTTTGATTATGATTGTTACAGCAAACGATTTTGCTTTTTGTTCAATCATGTATACTCGAAAGCACACCAAGTTTAAGTAGTTAAACTTTTGATAACTTAATTATTAAAAGTTTGATTCTATTTGATGATAATAATTCTATTGTTAACTATTAATGTGTTGACCTATATCGTTGTGCTAAAATGAAGAAAAGTTAATTAAGATATGTGTTATTTACACAGTTTCGAGGCTAACTGTACTAAAGTAATGACCAAATTTGCATCAAAAGCACATATACCCATCCATTGCAGGTTACAAACCTCCTCCTCATTAGGTATACTAGCTATCAGGCCCTTGGGCTAATCGCAACCAGGTCATAATAATCTGTGTCCAGGCCTTAACCTTTTACTGTTTGTATGAAAACTAATAGCGGCTATTAGGTATTCTGTGGTTATATGGCTACAGAACCGTTGCACAGATCGTATTAGAGACGTTTACGATAGCATGTTAACTTCACTTCGCTCAGCCACTTCGATTCAGTCAGAAATAGTCTTTCATGTGGTATTATACTAGTAAATCAAGAATTTCTTATTCAAACTGTCTTATAAGAACGCACTAACGTATAGGAAATGTTAGTAGGTATACTCGTAAATAGCACAAGCATATAAGCTTACGGCTATACTTCCCAAGAGATCACATTTCAACAGCAGTGCCCAAACGATGTCCTTGCATGATAGGTATTCCTGTCGCTTTTGAACTTTTAATGGAAAGTGGACACAATCATCATCATCTTAGCCGAATAGACGTCCATTGCTAGACATAGGCCTTCCCCAAGGATCGCCACAACGACCGGTCCTGCGCTGCCCTCATCCAAGGGGTTCCTACCGCCTTCACCATGTCGTTGGTCCATCTTGCAGGGGCCTACACACGCTGCGTTTTCGCCGCACTCGCATTTCTGTTCAGCGAGCACTGGACAACGTGTAGGTTTCTCTACGATGTTTTCCTTTACCTAAAAGCTAGTGGTGTTACAGATGTAAGTTTCTGTCGGGTTTTGGACGCTGCTGGTAGTGATATCCGTGTCGCAGGATACTGGGATACAAAAATAATTATAGAATGACATTCCATCGACTGCATGATAGCGAAAACGTTGGATAGAACCTTGTTTCATCAAAACATTACTAATAACAAAAAAATCTTTATTAGATTACAATTTAGTGGTACATAAATGATTCTGTCCCTGACACCCTATGTCTGCAGAACCGTGTATAGGGAGGCAAACAAATGATTCATCTGATCCCTTTTCCGTCAAATCTTTAATTCGTCTTATCCTTGTTAGTTTCTAAAAACGCATTGGTATGATCAAACCTCCGTCACTTACACGGAAAGCAATGCTACTAGCTATAAAACCACTCCAGGTTCTTCAACATATATAACAGCAGATACCTAGTTCCAAATAACATGGTGAAGTATCCAAACAAAGTCAAAACGTTTAGAAACAATCGATACTTGAATGCGTGAGTCACACACGCTTGTAAGGGAAACAAAGTCGTCTTGTCCACGTTGACACGTTACTTAGCCGCTCTATTTACAATGCTTTTAGCACACCCTATGTTAACGTAAAGTTTGGGTAAATAACATTTTCGCTTCGGCCCTACGCCCTATGGTCGAAGATGTATGTTGCGTTATAATGTAGGTATGTGTAAAATATTTTTTCTCGATGTTTTTCTATTGTACTATCGCAAAAAAGATGCCAAAACTAGATTTCACTGGTGAATTTCGTTTAATCTTTTTTCTTATCGTGCGGGCAGAGCTTGAGCAGAGCCCTGGTGTCAGAGTTTTTTTCAGACCGCCTTACGGCCTCTGACGTGGTTTTTATGTAACGACTACTACCACCAGAGATAGTAGCCGGGACCAACGGCCTAACGTGCCATCCGAAGCACGGAATCATTTTCCTTTTCAGACAATCAGGTGATTCAGCCTGCAATGTCCTAACCAATTGGGGAAAAACGCACAAAGTGACATATCACTAGGTGCCCCCCGTGGGAATCGAACCCACGACCTCCGAGTCGAGAGCCAATGCTCTTAACCATTAGACCACGGAGGCAGTATAAAGTCGTCTAATATGAAGTACCTAAATATTATAATGAAACTACTTTAATTATGATTTAAAAAATATAATTATGTTCAATCTTTAACAGAATCTTATGTTTGATTATTTGATTTTAAGGGCACAAAATTCTTACTTAATCTACTAAAATAATACGATATTTTCTGATTTTTTTCCTGGCGGGCAAATAAAAAAATATATATATTTAACCACCTTGTATAAGCTCAATGATTCATTATGTTCTGTTTAAGGTGTTACCTATTTTGTATAGCCAGGCAGGAGTGCGATTTTTGAAAGTCACACGTTGAAATCAGCAATAGAAAGATGTATTATCTCCATAGTAATTTTGACATTTTCTGCTACTGATTCGAACGCGATGTTAAAAAATTGCACTCCAGGTGCCACGCACCGTACTAGGTAAACGGTTTTTAGATTTTGCGCTCATTTCGCTTACGTATTTTATTCTGCAAAAGTAGTACTTGATGTAGATTTCCATGTTAGGAATGACATTATTTTAAGCGTAGGTAAACTTCACCACTATCTCTCTGACACACCGTATGGGTGTGGGTTGGATACCGTATCTCTACAGATATTTAATAGACATTGCTATTATCTCTAATGTCAGAAAATACGAACCCGCAGTGAGTCTCATAAAACCTTAACTTTACTGGTTGTTTACTTGTGCCTTTCCTATTTCAACTTAATTCAAAAACAAATACTTCTGTTTTTACCGGGATCAACAGTCGATGGAGGTGGCTGGTATACACATTACATTACACAACATCATACACGATGTCACAAGCCCTGGAAATAACTTTTAATTGGCTTGGGATCCGCTACAAATTTAATCAAAAGGGTTGAGGAGGCGTTGGAAAACAAAGTATCTGCCGTTATTGAAAATGGGAGACAGCTGTCAGAAAATGCATTATGTAGTAAGCAGACTATAGAGGTCAGAAAAATTGTGGTATGGCAAACTGGAGCACTAAGGTCCATAATGGTCACCATGATGGTACAAACGGCCTTTTCGTCGTAGATAGTGCAATAGCGTATTTAAGCTCTTCGACGATTACACTTTTCAGGGCAATTGAAAAAACGCTTAGATTGTTAGTGATTGTAATAAAAAGAATAAATTGTATACTGATAAATGATAAGTTAAAAGTTCAAGAAGATATTCAGTTTTGTCTCTTTCCTGTACAGATTAATATCACTTACGCTGTTTGTTGTTGAGCCCCACGCGTGGGCACGTAAAGTGGACCGATGATGATGCTAAAAACACAAGTTTAATGTTACATCGGTTGTCAAAATTATATGAAACAGATTTTTTCGTATCGTAATCGGAGTTATTCTTCATAGTGAAGTTATAAAACATTTAACAATTCCCTGATTGCACTTTTATTGTAGTTGCATGTAGAGATTTGTATCATTTTGTTTTACGATTGCAGTCTCTTTGATTAAAGTCTGCTATTTTTATTGAAGTTGCACTATTTCTTCTTTACGATCCATTAAAATTATAAACCTTTTGCTATTACATCTATACGTAGACACATTGATAAAAGAATACCACCCTTTCCAAAGTTGATTAAAAATCTTTGCAACTTAAAAACTTGTTTCATTGAATATAATCGATTTAAAAACTATGACGAATCGGCGTGAGAGTTATTTTTGGTACCTAGACAGGGTCTATTGAAATAACGATGCGGTATTTATAGATAAAAAATGTATAAGGTACATTTAAAACGTGTACTATAAATGAATTTTATTGAAATAAAGTACCCCTATGTTATAAACCGTATGAAGTAAAATGCAGTCTGTTAGAATGTTAATATACGTTTTTTACGACTTCATAAAATATTGCATTAATATTTTAAATTGTCTGCTTAGAAATTGAATTTATTGCACTTGAACTTCAATTGATAAATTCTATCATTTTGAAAGCTTTTACAAGATCATAAGGAAGATTTTGAAATAAATTGCGTGTTAGATAGAATAGTTATCTGTCTAATATTCTATCTAATACTTTAAGTGGAAAATCTTTCTAATTGATTTCTTGGAAATGACTCTAACGATTTGGATGAAATTCTGTATTTAGTGTTTTACTTTCCCAGTTAATCTTATCTACAGGGTGTTAGGGTAAACAGTTAAATTACTTTAAGAGGTGATTGTACCTATGATACTGAAGAACTTTCCGAAAGAAACCTATAGGAAATTCGCAAAACTAATTTTCGACTTTCGATACTTAAATGAAATCAGCTGATCGAACGTTTGTATGAAAAGTCGTCTTAGAAAAACTTGTTCTGTATCACAGACAATCCGTTTTCACCTAGGTTTTCACACAAAAGAAACAGGGTTTGCAGGCTTGCTGGCTTAACATTCAGAAAGCATGAATATTTAAGCCTACTGCTATCTGAATGCGTTGCCAAGTATTTAAAGAAAAAATCTTTTTTGGAAACTGATTTTCTTAAACTCTTTAATCTCCAAGCAAAGCTCGGTCGCCCAGGTGCCTGATTTTGCAAAATTTTGTTTATGGTTTTACCTATTGGATTGCAGAGGACGAGGTACTACATGTAGAGAAAGACTATGGAGGAGGCCTATGCGCAAAGATGGATAGGGGGCTCTTATGGATAAATGGAAAGACATAATCTGACATCCATAATATACAAGGTTCAACAAACCACTCTAGTAATATTTAAAAGGGTTATTTAGATCATCAAACTGAATAACTTTCACTATAGACCCAACATCGAGTAAAAAATATGCTATTTCATACAAAATTACAGTAGTACCAGGTTTATATGTCTTCTAAGTAGTTGACAAATTTTAATAGCGCGCAAAATTATATTGACCAATCAGAATGTGTCACCTTCAATCCCTTGCCATTTTTGGCTGATTGTTTTTGCGCCCTTTTCGCTGCTATCCGACATTGCACCCTTTGACTTCAGGTTTTGATGGGGACTCGGGTCTGCTCTGCGCAAACGAAGATTGACGAGCGGAATTATTTTCCTGGTCGTCCTGTACCTTGTCGACTCAAATGAAGAAAATGGGACACCAGATTTGTTAAATATGTATTTTTCGACTTTGTCTGGTAGAAACGTTTTTCAGTTTGATGTTGGGTGTTTCATTACACCTTGTAAATCCCCTTTCGCGGTAGTCAGAAACGTTGATGCAACTACAACCTACTCTTATTTTCTCAATGATTCCAGCTCCATTTCCAATACATTTGCATTCACTTCACATGTCAAACTTCAATACAATTAACTAGATACTGACTTAGGCACACATCACTAAAACTGGCAGCCATTAGTCTGGTCTGTTCCTTTTTTCCGTTATCTTACCATCTAATTAATTAATACCGGTTTTTGTTCAGACTAGTTGTAACTCTGTCATCTGGCTGTAGATAGGTGTATAGTCAAGCTTAATTAACACTTAATTTTAAGAAAATTTCAACCTCTATTTTTCAATTACCAACCAAATCTTAAGGGTGCATTTATAAAATGAAACTAAACATCAAATTAAAGATTGAAAAATTTGTCTCGGGCGGGACTTGAACCCGCACTCTTGCGGCCAAACCGGGGACTGTGTTATCCAATTTCGCCACCGAGCCCACTACCCAGAGAACAAAATTTTCAATCTGGTAGTTATTAGTTATTAAAAACTAACCAACCTTAAATCAATAATATTTGAAATTGAAACTAAACATCTTTTCCTAAGAACATGGGGCCGAAAAACGATAAAAATATGAGGCCCTCCATAAAAAAAGTGCTGATCAGACCATAGATTTTCTTAGAGGTTAAAAAAAATCTCATTTTTGGATCTATTTTCTGTGGGAAAAGTTGTTTAGTTTCATTATATGAATACAACCTGATGGTTTTTAAGGGAATGATCAGACCGTCATACTGAACAACTCTCTATAAGGGACTCACTTCACTTATTATACTTTCTTTTTGAATAAAAATTCAATATACAATATAATATTATTCAATAGCCGTGGTGGTCCAGTGGCAAGTCACCTTTCCTGCCGTGCAGGAGGCGATGGTTCGATCCCCGTCCAGGCCGACTCGTACCAATGAGTTTTTCAGAATTTAAGTACGATGTGTAACACCACTGGCTTTTCGGTGCAGGAAAACATCGTGAGGAAACCTGCATGCTTCAATTTCGAGGCAGGTATTGTACCTACTGTCCATTACAAGTGGCGACGAGCTCACTTTCCGTCACACTGGACAGAGTTTCGGTACTACTAGTGAAACGTGGATGTTCTGAAGTTTCAAAATATCTCTGACACCAGGGCTCTGCCTATACGATAAGAAAGAATATCTCTGACTACTCCCTCAGGGAATGTAGTCGGGAGCATATGCTTATGCTTATGCTAAAAATTCAAAAAGTGCGCCGGTTATTTAAATTTGTACGGAGTTGTAATATTTCAACTCATGTCTGCTTCTGGTTTATAATAATGAGTAATTATTTAATAACCCATTACGTATATCTGACTGTACATTCAAACGTCTCATCGGTCGCCCACGCTGTGTAATTAAGCTTGAAGCAAACTGACTTAATGCAATCGGGCAACTGATAAACAGCTGTTAAATTTGCATTAAAAACCGATATTCAGCTCCCGGCTCATGCATAACCTTGTTCTGATTGTAGTTGCTGATTTATTATCTTACGTGCCAATACATACGTAAACGGACAACCGTACATCCCATTCGGGGTTGGTAATTTTGCTACAACTAGCAACTATCTTTTTAGGTGTACAGTTTGTAGCGACGACGTGCAGGAGAGTCGTTCCCCCGAATTCGTCTTGAGGGTTGCGTGTTCTTTGTCGATGGTCACCATTGTAGGGGTGACGTTTGTTGATGCAGTGGGATGATATAAAAGATTTCTTGATTTACATATTTAAATAAGTGCACTTATTCAGAGTTACATATTTGACCTACCGGTGTGGTTGTAGGGGGACGACTGGCGAACGTTCTACTCGCTTTGTAGCATCAATATAAAATTGAAGCATATATAGATATGAAATACAAATTGATAGTCGCTACAACAGTTGTACAATTTAAAAGTAGCTAGTAGTTTAATATTCGTTTTTTTTAAAACAATTTTAGGGTTTCTTTGTGCCTACTTTGTGCCAGCCTTATGCTCACAAAATACGATACTGTTTTCCTCAGTTGCCTCAAACACAAACCTATCAGTTTAAAAGGGAATGCAAAGCATAGCAAGGCTCACGACTATATTCCCCGATGGTACCCGGGTCAGAGATATTCTGAAAAGTCTGAACATCCATGTTTTGCTAGTAGTACCAAAACGCTGTCCAGTTTGACGGGAGGAGTGAGCACGTCCCGTCGCCATTTGTAATGCACAGTGGGGGTACAATACACGCCTCAAAATTGAAGCATGCAGGTTTCCTCACGATGTTTTCTTTTACTGAAAAACCATTTGTGTTACAATGAACTTAATGAATAAAAGTCGTGGGTTCGATAGAACTAAAAGTTTTATAAGCGGTAACCGGATTTTAAAATATGGAAAAATTGTTTAAAAAAGGAATGTTGTTGAAGAGACAAAATGTGAGTCGAGATCGTAACAGGTGACGTCCGATTGTCTCTGCCTTCTCCAATGAGACACAGGTGTGTGCATGTATAATTTTAATTTTAAGTTTATATAAAGTTCAAGTACTTTTATACTGTAGCAACTGGAACAGAACAACGGTAGCGTATAAATATGAACGAAAGAGGCCACCAAACGAAGTCATTCTTATACCATGACCACAATTTATGTTAAATAAACATTTGACACAGAAAAGAACAAACTCATCCTTACAAACAACAAATTTAAATCAATTACTAAAAAATCTCACACGATGCACAACGAGCCCGTATTCGGCTGCGATTAGTTCCGAGCTAGCGTGGCGAATGCGCGAGCGCACGCTGTCATCGCGAACGCTGCTCTTGCGCAATGTATGACTGCGCCTCATTAGGCCGGAACAAAGTTTGTGTATTTGGAATAGAGTGTGGACTTAGTTAGTTTTTACGATATGTACCTAATACTATTTTGTTTCTGTTTAAGTGCAAGGTGTCGACAAAATTCATATTAAAGCTGAAAACCGTTTGTAAGGAATGGATAACAAAACAGATAATGAAGCTTTTCTTAAAAGTGCTCAAAAATACAAGTTTTTGAATTTTAAAACGTTAAAAATATCAAATTTAAAGTTGACCTATTGTAGTTTCTGTACAGCCTGTTTCTTAATTACGTCGCAGCGGATTTTGAGCGCTGTCCTTGATTACGCTGAACTTTATGTACAAGGCACTACGTACTATTTTCATCTAAATACACTCTTTCGAGCGCTCATAAGATCCGTGCCTTAAGGTGTACATATTTAGGCGATTTCCCGTCGATTTCTCATCGCTTTCATTCAGATTGTTCGCCAGGGGTCTCTTCTCACCGCCGCCACGCGCCGTCGAAAAATCGCCAAATAAAAAGCAAGAGTGGAAGGCCTCTAACACGCTTATCGGTTTAGGGTAAAGTTCTCAGTTATCGTTGTCATACTACGCACACTTCATTGACCTAATTTAGTATAACTCAGATAAAATCCATTTCAAATGCAGGAAGTGAGTTGAGTGAGATGAAATTCATAAAACGGAACGTTCCCTACTCCTTTGTGAGGCAAGTGATGTGTATGACTTCCACTTTTGTTAGGAAGGAAACGTCAAAAGTAATGATGTTCGACAATTTGTTTCGTAATGTAGGGGAAAATGGCATTGTATTATTTTACTCTTACTTTATTGCATCTTATATAATTTTACTTCATTATGGTGTGGATTAAAAAATATTAAAGTACGACATTACAGCATACCTACATCAACTTGATGACTGCATGAATTTCTTTGCCTGCGACTTCGTCCGCGTGGATTTCGGAAACATCAACAATATAGCCCGTTGCACTCTTTTTGGCGTAGATTTTCGAAAAATACTTTATATCCTCTACATCCTCTGTAGAATAATATGTAGGTATTGTAAAGGAGTCAATTTATTGTAGGCCCACAAACGGTTACGTTTATTGACGGTATTACACTCTAAAAACATAATTTAATTAACTTTAGTAATCGGACGAAAGATTAGTTAAAAATGCAAGCGGAATTATGAAATAAATATAAAATATTCGTTTTCACTTTTTTGCTAAGATATTTTTCCTATTAAGACGGCACATGTAAAGCGATGCGTGTATAGGAACTGCCAACTGCGATTACGCGACATTCCATTTAGATGAGGTATAGTTATTACTACCACTATAATCTAGAGATTATGAAAAACAAATCGACATGAGTTCCATAACTATACGCCAACTATACGCTAACATTTTTTGGGGGCCCTTTTCCCATAGCTGGAGAAATTATCTTCTTTCATGTTTCTATGTACAGCAGATTAGGCTTTACGTGTTGTCTGTCAGTCAGTTACGGAACTTTTTTATAAGTATAGATAGATGTGTCTCATGTTCGAAGCAAGTGGTGATCAATTTTATCTTCCTACTCCAATAAACCCAAATAAAAGTGAGTTATGCATGAACTTAGTCCTTTAAGATGTTATCAGCTAAATATCATATTTGGTACAACTACAAACTACCTCAATGCAGCCGTAGCGAATTCATCTTTAGCTCAGGCTTCAGGATGTTAAGTATGACATCCCAAGCTGTAGGTATCTTCATTATCTTATCTCACTACATGTTAAGCAATAATATAACTCAGTCAATTTATTATAATTTCTTTTTTCTTTTGCTTACCTCAGTACATACATTTTACTACATAAGTACATAGTAATTAAAAGTCAATACCAATAAACAAACAGCAGCGTTTTAGGTCCTTTTGAATTTCTTAATAAGAATCATATTTGACTGGAATCTAATTACAATCTAAATAAAAATTCACTTAACATTATCCTATTGAAATTATAATTAAAAATCGTTCGACTTTGCCTCTTTCAGCTCAACATCAAACCATTTTATCACAAAGTCGGTTGTTAGAGACGCCTTCTAATTGAACGGGACGGAAGAGGAATCAAAGGGAATGATTGCATTCCCCCAAAATTTCAAGGGGATGTACTGGCGAGGGTAGCTCGCGATGCGTGGACAAAATACTTTTAGGGGCAAACCGTAATAACATGGATTTAAGAATATTTTTTGTCAGTGCAAAAAAAGAGAAGATTCTTTTTTAAAATTTTGTGCTCTCTAAAAGAGGACTGTGAGGTACAGATAGATTTACACGTTCTCAATACTAAATTTACATGACAGATGTAAGTACAAATTAAATATTTCCAAATTTACTTAAAAACGTAATGATTATGAATTTGACTATATGAGTCGACTATTATTAAAAACGGCTACCTTTCCAGACACAATGGATTTTTCCATTGTGTCTGGATTTATGACCGGTTTTGATACTAACCAACATATATGAGACACCACAGAAATGATCTCACATCAATTATCTTAGACGATATCTGGAGTGACCTTGGGCGTTGATGAATAAATCCATGTATCACTGGATAGCAGGTCACCAAGGATCTTGGGGAGTTGGAGGTCTAAGTTTACGTGGATGCCACCCTGTAGTATTGACGCAGTCACAAAATAACGAAGGTTTTCTCTCTCTCCTTAGGCCGGTTCCCTGTAGTGGGATCTTGCAGGATTTGTCTTTACTTAACTTATTTCTTAAAAGGTTTGCTAAGGGCACAAACGTATATACTAACTGTTTTAATAATTTAAATATCTAACCTTGGTAATAAATATGCAATGTTTTTACAGCTAAAAAAAAACAGTTTCCCGATTAGTTTCTAGTCTCAGATCCACAAAAAATGTAGGTTAGGTATTGCCGTGTCCATTTAATAACAAAAGTTAAAATCAATTCGTAATTCCAAGTAAAATTCATAGGTCAAACTAAAACATGGCGGGTAAGATTCCGTTGCAGTAATGTCATTTGCTAAGAAGGTGGTTGGAATTGCTTTATGTAATTTGTGGACCTGGGGTCCAAACAGATCTGTCTTCAGATGTCAGGGTGTAAGGTTTCTGAAGATGCAATAAGTTAGACCGTTATGCGTGTTTGAGGTAATTGGTTAGAAAATTCTAAAGAGTGTCTTGCAGTTGGGTAAATGTGGATGACATTGTTTGAGAGGGACAGTGATTTTTGTTACGCTAAACTTGCTGTGTATTTTTACAGTATTTCTAAAGAATTTATGTCATAATCGCATACAGGAAAATTATTGATCGAACTAAATAATTTTATTAAGTATGGGAACAACATTGCTTTTACGATAAATCTCCTGGTTCATAGACTATGTTGATATCTATTATAAATGAGCTAAACACTTATTATGGAACAGCATAAGCAACATAAGCTGGCCGCGCGTAGGTCGAGTTACGTATAGCGTCGCGCGGCCAGCTTAAGTTGGTTTTGTATAGCTTGATGTGTCGCCATGTGTACTTGACATTGTATATCCAGTCAATTTACGGTTTTTTAAAAGCCGGGACTAATTAATAATTGCGATTTTTATTTCGGTATAGTATTTAAGAGCTAAGAGCCTAGATAATTATGTTCTAACTAAATTTAAAAAAAATTACGTCAGAAACAGCCCCAAATTTAAAATTTAGCATTAACCTCGTTCTAAAAAACTTGATGACAAATTTTTTTTGCTCATTTTATGGCTTTCCCATTATACATACATACTTCAAACATGGTGTTAATATTTTCGTCTACTTAAAAGGCTGAAAAAAAATTGTATTTTCAAATGAATACCTCATTTTAAAAATTTCAATGCGTATTTTTTGCTCAAAAATAATTTATATTGTTAAATCTGATTAAAATGAGTGCATTGGTAATAATATTATTTAGTTAAAAGCCATCTGGTAGATACAATTTTTAATTCTATATTGCGTACCAACAAAAAATTCAATTTCTTTTCAGATAGTCTTTTTGTCACTAAATGGTGTCGGTTACAGTTTGAAAGTCCCATTGATAATTACTCCCCACCCCTCTTAACAAAACTCCGTAAAATGACTGGGCTATAGGTTCTAAACAGGACTGGATCACAAGTTTTAGTCAAACGAGCTTGCTATAATCACGCTACCCAAATACATAAAGACAAAAATCATACAAAGATAGATCCATATTTTTTTATAAATATATAATTTGCAAATGGCTGACAGGATTATTATAACAACTAATCATGTTCCCTATTTACTACAAACAAATATTTCTATTTTAGTTTGACTAGCTAACAACCATGTTGTTAGCCACATTCTATCAGCAACAACCATATCACCTTACACAGAAGCCAGTCTTGAGCTTGCAGATATTTCTATAGCCAAGCATAACCTTGTATTCGATGATATACTTACTTGAACATATTTCAAGAACCTTCTAGGAGGGAGTCAGTTGCCTCAAGGTAGACCAGTTGCTGTCAAGCTGGACTAATTTGACAGTCAATCAGATGTGCCCTCTTGAGGGGCAAAACAAGCAAACTAATAACCGTACACACCTTTTGATAGTCTGAAATATTTTACTAATTTTAAACTGAAACAAGTGCTAATACATAATTATTATAAAAGTTTAATCATCAGCATAATTATCATTAGTTCTTTGACAAATATTATGATAAATAGTGACCGTTAGATGAAACCTATCCATTTTTATTAATCATCGGTCTGTAATACCATCCCCCTGCAGAGCACAGGCCTACCCTTTAAGGAGGGTATAATGGTTATCACGTCATCAGTCCACCAGGCGTGCCCAATGCGGTGGACAATTGGTGGACAACACAAGCGCTTACGATGTTTTCCTTCACCGTTTAAAAGCAGTTAATATTAAGTCCATAAATTAGAATAAAATATTTGTACATGGCATGACGTTCGTTTGGATTCGAACCCGGACCCTTAGAGATTGAGTGTCCATTCTGTCCATAACTGTCACCATCACCAATGCGCCACCGACGCTCTCTCTCTCGATATATATTTTTTTAAAACTACCTAAATATAAAGGTAAAATTCAATTCAAAAAATGTAGAGGGGAAAGAAACATGAAGCAAAAATAGTAACATTTCACCGTTATCGCCACAGATGAGGATAGAAGGGGTTGCTATGAACAGAAATGGAAGCCACTTCAAAGCCGGCGTTTCTATGATGCTTCCTACAAAGTAAATACATACTTATTTATACGTAGCTGTTTTACGAGAATATTTCTTTGTGATCTGTGTATGGGTTTACTTCTAATTATGGTATGTGGTTACCGCAAGCATTTAAAACTCTTAAAGATTCATCCTTTGATATATTAGCTTTTCTGTTGCATACGAAACGGTTAATTATTTTTAATATTTATTTTAATGAACATTACGTCACAGATCTTGATTTGGAATACACAAAAGACCCAGACTAATATTGCCATCAATTAAAGCATGGTCACAATTATATTAGGTGAAGAATGTCCAAAATCAGACACATAAACTTCAATCTCGGATATACGATCACGTTGACAAAAAATGATCTTTACACTTCCTAAGATCTTTGGCATAATAATATTATCACAGTTTATCACTATACTCTTGACTCTCTTCCTCGAGACAGTATTGTTCGTATATTCACATTCTAACACAATATTCATATATCTATTAAACATACTTTTTTTTTCTAACCGAATACAATATCAAAAAGTCACCCAAATAACTAAAAAGCAGATTACATAACATAACATAACATAAAAAATCCTTTATTGAAATTTTACAACATGTAAACCAACAATCGCGGCACTGGCTCCTAAACTAGTCAAGTCTGAAGGTCCGGAGCCAGTTCCTACCCACTACAGTGACAGTGAGTGTAAAAACAATAATGGTTCTTAACACTAACAAAAACAAACTCAAAAAAAGAAGAAATAAAAGAAAAACAAACTCAATAAATATGTAGCTACAATTTTGTCGTAAAGCGGTTCTTGACAATAGATATAAGACATATTTAAAATGCGGATCGCATAAGATAATCGCAAAGTACATTTCAGTCATCATCATCATCATCATCAGCCCATATACATCCTATTTCTATCCGTGACTTTGTATATATGTATATGTGTGTATGTGTGTGTGTGTGTGTGTGTGTGTGTGTGTGTGTGTGTGTGTGTGTGTGTGTGAGTGTGCGTGTGCTTGTTATCTTATGTTTCAACGTTATTTTGAAGGATGTTATTAAAATTATTACCGAATTTGGAACTTTAAAATACATAGGTTTTCTACATTGTTTTTCTACTAAATCAATCTCTAAAATACGGTTTTGAAGTCAACATTTTGCAGCTGTTTAGTCATAATTTTAGGAACTCAACATAAATTTCTAATATTATTCGCAACAAAACAGCCGAAACTATGAAAACAAAGTTAACCTAAATATTATGACTGCAAACAAATGTGACCTAAATGTATTCATATATGCTACGAATTACAATGCAAAACGCGTTCCCATTTCAGGCAGGTATAGGACATTTTAATAGACCGAATGTGACCATATAACGTGCAGATTATATGGCTCTTCAGATTTTTTGCACCTCAACATAAGAGCCCACGCGTGTGTTAAACTCCCCTCAATATTCTGATCCATTGTATCGATGTACACGAATGGATATTTCAACTTTTTACCGAATGCCAAACAAAGCTTATTTTCGAGCGTCATAAGAAAGGTTTATTTAGCCATTGTTGGTGCACCATTTATCTCTTTAATTTATGGGGTAGCGTCGCGAATGGTGGACATATTTGCGTCGACGGCTTCACGTAGTTCAGTTCATTGTGATGTGCCCTTTTTGTATGATTCAAATCCACTCCTGTGCCTGACTACTGGTCCCGATTCGTCACAGAGAGGTAAATGCCCACTATTAACCATTGTTTGTGGGTTCGTTATGCATCAAGTAATTTTCTTTGGTCGTTCGAATTGTTGCACTTGTGGTACGAGCAATAAAAACATTTATCAAGCCTCGAGTTATTTCAACCGAGTAGGTGTTAACTGAACACAAAGACCACCGCGATTGTGGTATTGAATGCTACTGTTTCTACAATCGACCGGACGCTTTAGTTTCTTAAGTAAATAGCACTGTAAGAGTTCTTAACGTTTTCTTCGTTTCTATTAGTCATTTTTATAATACGGGTCTTAAATTGTTTTATAATTGTTTAATCAAGCTAGTATCTTCACATAATTTAAAAAGTCTTTCTAGCCACAGCAATGACTGTCTAGCTTAGAATTTCATTTTAATTTTTAAAAAAGGAAACAGTGTGTTTTATTTGTAGGTACTCTTATAACTATAACTCTAAAATGTAGAATAATATAAGAGTACAAATAAAATATTGACAGGCACTTTTAATAAAACCATGGAATATAGATTTTATTATATTCCGTGGTTTTTTAAAATGGCTGTTAAAGAAGTCCTGTTTTGTATAAAAAGCTTGTTGCAATATTGCTTTAGATAACCCGCTCTATAAATTGCACATGAAAACTTTATTTTATCGGTTAGGAACTAATTTCAAATATAACCAGAGTGTTTGTAATTCAGGTCGTGTTAGTTAACGGTCTGATAAGCCAACATTGCTAATATTGCAGTTTTGATTAGCAATCTCGATGCACTCATATCAGAAGAGGGTTTGTATAGTATTTGAATAAGAAAATCTGAAAAACATTTCTTTGAATAATAAGCTTCTAATTATTCTTATTATGAAGAAAGATACAGAGAATGGAATCGAGATAGAACCAGACCTAGACAGTTTAATTAAAGGTGAAGGAAATGATTGGAGACAGGAAGTCAAGATATTTTCCGAAAGGAGACAGGATTGGAAAACCGTTGCCAAACATTGAAAACCCATATACAAAAACAAAACAAATACAATTTTTTCTCACCACAAACAGAAAATTAATAAAAACAAATAAAGATATTATAAAATGAGTATAGCTCTTGAATAAGATGATGATCATGTTTGTCTCATTATACACACCAATAACATGAATAGGTATAATTTATTTGCACCAAAATAAGGGGTGTAAGGAAAAGTATCATTAACCTTTAAACCACATGCTCTACCCATCAAACTGAACAACTTTTACTATGGGAGCAAACCGATCGGAGCAGAAAAAAAATCTGCTGTCCCATACTAAGCTCCAATACCTACTCGACTCAAATGTATGCAACAGCAGATACTTTTTTGCACCGATCGGTTTGTTCCCATAGTAAAAGTTGTTCAGTATTATGGTTAGAGTATGTGGTTTAATTGCTAATGATACTTTTCCTTACACTTAGAAGAAATAAAAGTATACAGGTACAAATTACCACATTAAAGACATCAATAAAAATTTATTTCTTTCACTTCATTTCATTTCAAATGTGAGTTTCTCAGTAAGTGTCTAATATAGGTATGTTTGTTTATAATTTGAGAAGAGTGACAGAATTAGTTTTTGATATAGTCAAGAAATATCTCTGTGAGCCCTTAAGTAGAAAGCTGACTAAACTGATACTACTAAGCCTGATATTACTGGGACTCCATGACCATGAGCTGTAAGCAGAAAGCTGATTAGCCTGATATTAGCTGATTCGTCTGATACTGCTATATTGAGAAAACTGACAACGAATTTCAGAGGCCGAGATACTCTTTGGATAGCTGATCAGGAGAAGTACGTAAGTTTTCACAGTGACCTCTAGGATACCTTGAGAAAAATTGTCATAAAGAAATATAACGGACAAAGACCTGGCACCCATTGTAGCACAAGCTAATTGTTATTGCCTAGAGCATTCAGTTGTGATACACAGTCCTGTACTAGCCTAGACTTTATGATCGGAGAGTCTATGGCTAGCAAGGCTGCTTGGCTATCGGAGTTAATAGTGATATGTTGATTGACGTAGCGCTTGCTCAAATTAATTTCAGCGCAGGCTGTGATGGCGTATACCTCCGCCTGGAATATGGAGGCGTAATTGCCAAGATTTTGGGTCTGCCTTATTCTTGGGTTTTCGCCGTATATTCCTCTGCCGACGGCATTGCCTTTCTTGGATCCATCTGTGAACCAGGTTAGGCAGTTGTCTTTGATGGACGTTTGGCCCTCAAGCCAGTCATCCCTCGAAGGAAATGTAACAATGTAGTTCTTGGTGAAGTTGTATACTGGCGTCATAGTGTCTGTGGTCATCTTTAGCACTGGGAGGCACGTGGCATCCTCCTGCAGGCTAATTAGACACTTCGACTGCCAGTTACGATTCTTGTTTGGGTTAACTCTTAGTATGCATGCCTTCGCTTCCCTTTGTGCAAAGATATGTAGCGGTTGAAGGTTGAGTAGTGCATTAAGAGCTAGCCCAGGGCTGGTGGACATCGCGCCTGTTACAATAAGAATTTCAGAGGCCGAGATACTCTTTGGATAGCTGATCAGGAGAAGTAAGTAAGTTTTCACAGTAACCTCTAGGATACCTTGAGAAAAATTGTCATAAAGAAATATAACGGACAAAGACCATTCGTTAGTAATAAAAACGCTATCAAATCAACTAAATTTTAATTTCAATTTCCTACATGTGCAGTAAAATTCAACTTAACCATTAATGTGGTAATTCGCCTACTTCCACTATACGTATAAACCGAAGCCAATAAAATTGTATGCACCACAAATCTCTGGGTAATTACTCGAGTCACGGTTGTATAAGTTTTAATTAATCGCTAAATTACACTAGTACTATTTATGTTGGTTTATCGTTGCTGGTTGTCGCCGTATGCTTGTCGTGTACTGGTTTACGGGTGCTGGTTTCCATTTTATAAAGATTAACGTCAATTTTAACTGATGAAAAACGATGAAGAATAGGGTACGGTGCCAAACGTCACTGGAAACGAGGCCGGCTCTTTAAGAGGATATGTGAAAAAATAGGATTCTTCAAAGCGTCATATATCATGAAGTACTAACAGTAGGAGTATGATTTGCGGATATGTGTAAATTGAACATATAATTTAAGTTTTGATTAGAGCCAAAACACGATTAAGACACATTTTCTCGATAGAAAAACAAGCCAAAGTAGCCTCCGTTTTTATGTATATACGCTTGGAACTGCTAAACGGTGAATAATAGAAATACGAGACTTGATATAAAAAAAGAGATTGATATTTTACAAATTTTGATTAGAGCAGAATTGAACTTACATAAATAGTACAATCACAATTAAATAAAGTTTGTTTTAGGATTGCGTCGTTTCGGTCGCGCGCGCCGACCCATCTCTTTCTCTCGCATTAGGCAGTAATATAAGCTATCACACGACCATTTCGCTTCAATTATTTTTCGATATAGGCCCTTAAAAACTCATTGTGGTCATTAGCGCCACTACACTGAATAATTTCCTTGAATGGTTGATGTATAATTACGAATGCCAAAATACGAAGACAAAACTTTTTTGTTCTTCCAAGCTGAAGTTCGATTACAAATTATACAAACCAGCAAACAATTTGGTCGTATTAGGCCCCCATTTATATGACTATAAAAGTTATATTACGGTAATTTTGTCATATACTTAGTTACTTACTTACTAAAAATACAAAGTGGATAACAAATGTGTGTTAACAAATGTTTATGTTTCTAATGTTCGCCTATACGACACCTATACGACCAAATTGTTAGTTGGGTTGATGTTGAAGCCATAGAGAAAGTTTTAGTTTGTCGGTCTGATCACCCCCTTAAAAAAGTGTCAGCATACCAAGAACGACTCTATATTTTAAATTCTATACACTTACGTAATGGAAACATACCCTCATCATTTCTACATCAACCATGGAGCGAGAGCAACGTGTCTCACATAGTTACGATTAATGTCAATGACAGCTTCATCAAACTCTACTCTCATTTCGGTTCGTTTAACAACTCCATAAACAACTTTTTCCTTACTGACCAATGACAGAAAGTATCACATAAAATTGTCGTATTTTTCTCTACGAGCTGTATCGTTTAGAAGAAAATCTGTTTTGACTCAGAGGTAAAAATTTAATAACATACACATACATAAACTCACGACCGTATTTCTTTTCGGGATGGTCAGAAACATTGTTTCAACTACCAACTTTTGTTTAAGAATGTAGTTGTAGCAATGCTCACATTTAGCAATTTAAGTTTCAGGATAAAATGATGCACAGAACATTATAAGAGGGGTTAGAAGTGCAAAGTAGGCGTGGAACGTGTCCCACAGGTTATGCAATGATTTGCATAAGAGGGCATGAGTAATTGTAGCAGGGTGAGCGGGAACACAAGTGGCGACAGCTGTCTCCGAAGCAAAAGCGCAACTTTGCATTTCTAACCCCTCTTATACTGTTCTGTGGAATGACGAGACAACTGGTGAGAGTTGGCTAGCCTTTCGCCCATATTAACACTGCATAAGAAACCTTTAATCTGTTAGTTTCCTCATACGACACCCAGTTTCGGAACGAATTTATGGATAAAATCTTATAAAACACAAAATTATGCTAACGGCGCCCAATTGTTATATTTCTCTAATCTATCTTTTTTTTTTTTTTTTTTTAATTTATTTATGAAATACATAAACAAACATCTTATGAACTAAAAGCATTGATAAACCTGATATATCTCTGGGTTTCCCCTTGTATACCCCCAATAGCCCTCCAATAAATGTATAGAACATTCAAGAATTTGTACGAGTAGGTATTACAAGATTCGTTGTAATAAGTAGGTATAGGTAGAAAATCTACCAGAATTAAATTTATAACAACACATTTTCTAGTAAAATATGACATTTTTTTAATAGTAAAGTTCATTTTAGCCGGAAAATTGTTGTCACTAGACATTTTTGTGTAGACGTGTAGCCTTTAAACTAATTTAGTTATTGGTCTGTTGATATTTAACATTAAACTTATAATAATCCTGCTTTAGAGAAAATATTCGGTAAAAAAGTTATTTCCCAAACTTTGTCGACGACCCGGTTGGTGTAATGGTTACCACGCCGGACTGCCAAACCAGGGTCCTGGGTTCTAATCCCGGTTCGGTCATCGATGTTTATATATTTGTGTTGTTGTATGGTTTCCATAATAAACAGCTTATAGTGCTTTCATGGGATCATTACAATGTATGTGCCTGTGAGCGTTTTATAACCAAACATAATACTGTTTACGGAATCATTGCCCATGTCGTCATTACTGAACGAACGTACTAGCAATACGATTTGATGTTTTGTCGTTAAATTGCAATAAAACGAAGATTACAATAATTGATTAAGTTATCAGGGTTCTGAATCAGCTTTTTGGATGTTACGTTTTATAGCTTATTTTACAGTTATGCATTTTCGTCGTACGCCCACTTTGACTATAAACAGTGAATTCGTAGCTCACAATAAAATTACCCAGCAGGTACTTAAACAATTTTTAACATTTCTTCTTCTGTTATGTATCCAAAAGTATAACCGCGGATTGGCAATAAGAAACTAGGTAGTAGCACAGAATAAATACTAGTACTACCCGGTAGTAGGCAACGGAAACGGATAGGAAGGTGGCATAGATATTGTCTGGAACGGATGACAGGATAGGTAGGTAGGTACCATAGAGATATTCGAACTTATGTAGGTACTAATGTAATACCGACTGTTAAAAAACGGTGAAGGACAACATCGGGAGAAACTCTGCATACGATGAAGAAAAAATTCGGATGCGTCATAAAGTCTTGCTTGCTTGTAAGAAATCTCTTTAGAGATAAGCTCGCCCTTTGTAATTGTCTATATTATACGGTTTTCATTGATATTTCCGTGTGTACAATAAAGTGTTAAAATCAAAGTCTTGCAAACAAAAAGCTTACATGGGATCATTACAATGTATGCCTGTGAGCGTTAAATAAATAAATAAAATCCACATGAATATGACGATGAGGTCACAATAACTTTAATCTAAAGACAGTATACCTTCGATCACAAGAGACCAAGTTCTTTAGCTTTGTACTTGATCTGTGTTTGTCACAATCATGCCCGTCATCATAATCATCATCATCAGCCTATAAACGTCCCACTGCAGGCCACAGGCCTACCATCAGGGAGGGTGTATGGGCATTAGTCCACCACGCGTGCCCAATGCGGATTGGTAGACTTCTCATATACATCAGAATTTCTTTTTCAGCGTATGCAGGTTTCCTCAAGACTTTTTCCTTCACCGTTTGAGAGCAGTCGGTATTACGTACATAAGATAGAAAAACTCATTGGTACATGGCATGTCGTCCGTGCGGATTTGAACCCGGACCCCCATAATTGGGTGTCCGCAACGCGCCATCGGCGCTCTTATGCCCTGAACACAAAGTTTTAGAAATTATGCTCTTACATTCTATGAGCGATAATTCATTTATTTCTAATGTAAATGTAATAGGATATATATGTTAATTGGTATTATTACATTGCCTATGACAGCAATTGGTTGTAACATAAATATGGATACGCATACAGAGTACTGTTTACGTGTCTAATACCAATAAAATGCTTTTATTAAATTGTCAAATTTTATAAAAGTTGTGGTATTTTATATTTAATTTATTAAATCAGGTTTTTTTCAATAGAATAGAAAACTTTATTTTCGATCAACTCAGATCACGCTTTTTTTATTTTTTTTTAATGTTTATCCGAATCATACGTTAGCAGGAAGATTTCTTCAGTTTTATTGGTACTTTTAAGAGCAAAGAAAAGCAGAGACGACATTCCATCCTGAAGAAGATTCGACGTTATTAAGAATTGTCATCATCAGCCTATACAAGGTCCTTCTTTATAAGGTGATGATCAGACCATAAAACTGATCAACTTTCTCGATGAGACCAATGTCAAAAAAATCTGCTGCATATACAACTGAAAACCTATACGATCCTTTGTATGGGACAGCAGACTTTTTTTTTTTGCGATTTCGACGTTCGTCCCATAGCGAAAGTTGTTCAGTATGATGGTCTGATCAAATCTTGAAAAGCCGTCAGCATATTAAGAGGGACCATGTACACATTATATTACAGGGCACAGTGTACGGGCGTTAGTCCACCACGGTTGTTTGACTTCACATTCATATCAGAATTTCCACACTCGAAAATGTAGAAGATTATCAGAATTATTATGTGTCTGAAAAATTAAATTTTTTAAGACTTCCTATTTTGATTTCCAAGCCATCTCCATATTGCTTTTATATTAATGCTTTTTTTTATTTTACGACCCGGTTGGTGTAATGGTTACCACGCCGGACTGCCAAGCCCGGGTCCTGGGTTCGAATCCCGGTTCGGTCATAGATGTTATATGTGTATGCCGTTGTCCTATATGGTTCAAATAACAAAAAGCCTAAGGCTTAATTTGGGATCATTACAATGTATGTGCCTGTGAGCGTTATTTACTTTATTTTTATTTTTACTACTATAAGAGATTTAACTAAAAAAGGTAGTTGCATTACTATTTTGTTTCGTAACTAATATTACTAGATACTAAGAACAAACGAAGATCTATAGTTCAAATAACATCGTATTTCTATAAAGTTTATCAGAGATCGTGTAATTTAAGAATAATACTCGAATCTTTAAAGTCAAAGGTCACAAATAACATGTAAGGTTATCTTTTATAATAGTACACACACTAGATTAAAGTAAATAACCCCGTTTCTAAATGCAAGCAGATAATAGTCTATCTTATGTATCGACGACCTCGACAATGTGGTAAACATTATTAGATTAATAAGCAAGTGTAATGTGTAATAAACTACTTGAAAACAAAGATATAACAATAATAATAATTTGTAATTGTTATGGATAGAAAAAAAAACATTATAATTAAAAACTTATCAACATGATCCTATACACGGAAGACAAGTCCCATTTGGGAAGGAAAATATGTAATTATTAATTAGTGAAAGAATTGTAAACCTACCTGACCACTTGAACCACTCCTGCCCACTGTCCTTTATTTATTTGATTATTCAAAGAGCCAAGAGGTCTTTATTGAAAATATGGGAAAAAAGATAAGAAATTATTTACCTACACCAGTATAATGATAAGGAATCCGGCGAAAAAGGACTAAATTCAAATACAAATTCTGTAGGGTATCTGTCGTGCGTAGTGCAGATGCAGATTTGTAGTTGAAAGGCTATAGCCGCGGATCACACGCATCTGTCTATCCTGTAAGCTAAAAGTAAACCTCGCAAGTTGAAAAATTTTGGTTTTAGCAGAGTGTCTGACTACCCGGATAGGGAATACGGTTAGGAGCAGTATCAATGTTAATATATTGTCTAAACAATAGCAACTGCAGTTCATAAATAATAAAATACAGCTGACTTCTCTTATAATGACACGTGTCTTTCTGATGACTGCCTTATCGTCTCAATAACCAGAATTTGTTACGTCAGTTAATCAAATGTATAATTAGTTTTATCATAAGAGACTTAATGTATTGAACAATCAATATTGTCTGGTGACTTTCCACTTAGTTTTAATCTAATTTGAATAATCGTCGTGTGTTTATACGTAGGCCTGCATGGTAGAGGAAATACAAGAATTTAAATCCATACCTAAATTTTCATGCGTTACGATCAATCAAAATTAAAAAAAAAACACGCTTATGTCACGCACTAAAAAGTTTACAAAATACGCACTAAAAACCACAAATTGTCAAGTCAAAAATTATGGAGTACTTTTAGTTACTTCGGTGGCCTTGAGATGTTACTTTATAATTAATTTCTAAAAAGTGCCCTACGATTTTTGATTTTCAAAATATGCATTTTTATCCTATAAAATATTGGCAGTAGATTACATTTTTTATACTTTAAAGTGCGTTAATCACAAAAACTAAATTTTCTTAAAAAATTGTCCCGTCCTAAGTTCCCATAATTATCTGGCTTTTCATAGAAATAAATAGCTATCCAAAATTTAAAACTAAATTGGCTCAAAACTTAACCATACTGAACGTCACAGAACTTAACAGTTTAATGTCTTAATAACAGTATAGTTTATCTCAATGTGGTCTACATTGTGGGTGTTTTAATTAGGTAAATTGCTTTATCCATGAGACAATGGCATCAATGGGGGAGTATTTTATTAACACTGTGATCCCTATCTGTGACATACGGGTGGCCGCTTATTTAGTTCAACAAATAGAATTGATTTGTTTGATTTTAATCTGTTTTTAGATTATTGCATTAAGTTGTACAGTCTTTTCTACTTATCAATATCAATCATGATTAGTTTAGTTTACTTTAATAATGTTATATTTTAGTTTGATTGACTTCCCAAGGGAAGTTTGGGCACTGAGCATTCATGATTCCGATTTCATTTTCGGTGTTTTTGGAGGCGAAAAACTAGTTCTTAGACATATTTTTATACGTTATTCAAATTTTTTGGTCACCACATAGAATTCCATATATGGTCTATTTTCTACGGTCTACATTAAACAATTTTTTTCAAGTGGGCTAAACGATGCAGACTACTGCTCGGGACTGCACTGGATATTTAAGTACCTAGGTATAATATTGATAAAAATACATCTTTGAGCCCAAAATCGTCGGGTACTTTGTCGAAATTATGTTTATATTTGTGGTTTTTAGTGCGTACTCAAAAGCGTTTTTAATTTTTTTTTTTAAACAATTTTTTTTCGATTGATCGTGCAATGCATGCTCAATTGATAGGGTCACTACCACACTTTGGCCTTCTCTAAAACCTTAGACACTAATTACCAACCAATCTCCGTTTTTAATTCTACCCGTTACTAAATTTTAACATTTCCGTTAATTTAACATCTGAATCAGTAATGGTTTTTAAGATCGTGCCACCAGAGTGGATAATTATAGGTTACTAGTAGTAAAACAAATATTTTAACTAAACAGATATTTAATGGCATTCCCTTTTTTGTCGATATCGAATTTTGTATGCACAAAACAGTTTGAAGTAATATATTATTAAAGTAACCTATTATTATGTTAAATAGGAATCTAATTCGTATTTCAATATGGATAGTTATTTAGTTTAATAGCAAAGATTTTTAATGTATTTGTATTAATAGATGTTACCTAATACGTAGGCACTAATGGTTTGACGTGGTTCTGTGATTTCCACGTAAAACCTGCAGCTGTTTTATCGCTTCACGGCTTCAGTCAACAAAATGTTATGGGTTTTTTATAAGTAAGTATAGCAAGACTATACTTTAGCTAGACCAAATTAAAGATTGAAAAATTATGTCTCGGACGAGACTTGAACCGGGGAATTGCTTTTTCCAATTTAGCTACCGAGCCCACTATCCAGAGAATGAAATTCTTCAACCTTCAGCTAGACCGCCTATACTATTAGCTATAACGGATATTAGTCATGAATAGAGTATCTAAGTTAGAAAGAGTTTAGGCACTTCCAGTGAAATGGGGATATTCTGAATATTCTATTATTCAGAATTCCTATAACTGCCTCCCCGAGGAGGCCGATTATCATCATTATTTCTCACTACTATATTCCCCAAGGAATATAGATATAGTGAGAAATAATGATGATAATCCATTATAATGATTTTGAAATTAAATCAATATACATTTAAAACAAATGTTTTAAGCGGCGGAGGCGACATACCTTCCTACCATCATCATCATCACATCCAATATACGGCCTAATGCAGGGCACAGGCCTACTCCTAGACCACCACGCGTGCCCAATGCGGATTGGCAGACTTCACATACGCATCGGAATTTTTTCTTTAGTGGATGCAGGTTTCCTCATGATGTTTTCCTTCGCCGTTTGAGAGCAGTCGGTATTAAGTACTTAAGTTAGAAAAACTCATTTGTCCATGGCATGTCATCCATGCGGATTCAAACCAGGACCTCAAGATTGAGATTCCATAGCTCTCCAACACGCGCCACCAACGCAATCTACCTGCTGTTTTTTTTTGTAGATATAACAGAAAATCGTCCCGATTGAAATTGTATAACCTAACCTAACTAATATTTCTACAATAGTTTTCTCTACAAGTGCTATAGGTATGAATTTCAAATTAACAAGCATCGCAATTACTTCCAAACTGGTACTAAACATTTTATGTCTAGTCAATTTGACTCGGACCTACGATCAATCTACCGGGTTAGGGTGAAGAAATACCTACACAGAAATTAAGTTAATTGGAATTCGATTTGTTCGAATTTTGGGGGTAAACGGTGTACATTATAGGATTTCCTCTCTCTCCACCCTTGGTGGTGTAAGGCTTGAGAAATCAATGATCCAGAGTCCCGCCCTCCTTCGTGAACAAATCGTCCATGAACGTTCAAAGATCATGTTTATGGTTTAATTATTTATTGGAAGAAAAATGTGTACTAACCATTATGTAAATTATCAATTGTGTGTTATTGCATCCATCATGTTTATTGCATTGTAAAAAATGTACAGTCAGAAAAAGATAAGACATAGCTATTACAGTTCAAAATCATTTTCGTTTATCGTGCTTGAAGAGCGAAGCTGAACTTTTCAACAGATTAAAAAAAAGCAGAAGGTTCTCAAACCATCTGTATTTCTCTTTGTTTTTCTTCTTTTATGTATTTTATTTAGAATTGCTCACGCTAAGAGAGTTGAATGGAAGAGGATGACATATTGCGCCAACACCAAATAATTGGAAATGGGCAAGAGAATTATTTTAATTCAAAAAGCAAGTTGTAGCCTATATGTTTCAATCCTAGGGCCTTGTCGGGTTTTTATATTTATTTTCGATAATTATACCTCCAATATTTTATCACTATTGTCTCAAAATCACCCCAGCATACCTACCCTACGTTATGTAGTAGAGTTTTGGCGGGCCAGACAAAACGACTTGCCTTAGGTTAATTGTAATGTTATTTCTTATGTCTAATCGAATTTGTATTGTTGACTGTTTCAAATCAATATCCTACAATAACAAATTTCCTACTGTGTGTAATGTTCTTCGAATTCATTGCGGGATTCAAGACAGATATAGAGTCATCCCGCTGGCTCACTGGACTTTATTGTCTAGTATTTTGAGTGTTCGCCGCTGATGATCCTGGTTTACAGGAGTTACAGTGGTGGGAATATGTGCTGGGCGTTAATTTTAGCAAGATATGGACATAATTTTCTTCGACTGTACCTCACGTCTTCATAAAAACAGACATACTCTTCAATTGTATCTAATTTGTATGTTTATCGAACAAAATGTAACATTACCTGTCATAACCATAACATTTACATTGTGCAATAGCCTAAACGGTGTCCAAGTGTATAATTTGTTCGAATAAAAACAAACAATGTTAAGGTTTATAACACACTGCAATAGAACGAGTTCAACGCGAGCTCAAGAAAGAAAAACAACAAAACAATTGTTTTAATACTTAAACATTGTAACAGGTTTTTATTACATGTACAATTTGGAGTTCTTGTTTCTCACTGCCGTGATATTTTGAACTTCTAGACGAGTTTCAAATATAATTATCATCGTCATCATCAGCCTATAAACGTCCCACTGCAGGGCACAGGCCTGTAAAAATCTATACTAGAACAATTAAATATTACAGTGTCACCCATTGTTTCTTTAATTTTTATAGCAAGAAATGGCTCCTTTAATACACTCAATGTATTCTGTCATGACCTTATGACATGACAAAAAGTCCATTTGGGTGTGTACAATAAAGATGATTTAAAAATATGTTGTTATTATAAACTGACGATTAATAAAACATTGATTATAACCAACCAATACTTAGTTATAAGTACCTAGTACCTACTGCATGGGTGATTTTTTAATCACATTCCAAATATATAAAAAATATTTTTTTAATACAGTTGCTCAAAAAGTGGCGTATTGCAGGGACGTATAGCGTTCGGGATGTGGGCTATTACATACTCGTGCTTTTTTTTTACCTTTCCCGAACTCGTGCGTTCTCTTTCCAAATGTCAAAATAATGTCTATTAAAAAAAAACCAACCATGAAGTTTTTACTAAAAAAATTCATAGAAGTTTTTATGATTCATGCAAATACGTATATTTTTAAAAAGAAGCTACTAATTTGTTTCAATATCAGATTTAATGATTTGATTGAATGAGTTTGGTTAGGTTTCATTTCATTAAATTTCATTTTCATTTCATATCAATAAAAAACTTCTACTGAAGACTTGGCTGTATGGGCATTTGCCTACCAGAATGGGTGAAGAAAAAAAAACTCTGCTTATATTCTACGGTTGGTGCCATTTTTCAGAAATTTTTTGACAAATATACATGAACAATCATACGAAATTAATAATAGTTTGTCTCAAACAGTAAATATGCAACCTAAAACTTCCCCAGTTAGTATAAAAAACTGTACCAATTTCAATGTATATGTGAATTATAAATGTTAAGTTAGTTGAGTTTATTGTGTTTTTATTATTTTATTAAATTGCTTAATTTTTTCGCAACTGTATTAAAAATAGTCGTTCAGTACACGTGCGGAACCGTCATTGCAACTTGTTCCGACTGTCAACCCTCGCCTTCGGCTGCGCCTCGGCTCGGGTAGACATTTGTCGGAACTCTTTGCAATGACAGCCTTTCCACACTTGTAATGAAATATACTATTCTGTCCCAAACATTTGGATCGAGTATGTTTGCAGTTTTTTTTACCACCTTATATGTATACGAACGCATACAACTGTAAGTATAGAAATAAATTCTGAGTGGCGATGTACAAATCGAAAAGATATATATATTACTTTGTATATATGAAAAAATAGTTTGGAATATCTAGATGCCGCGTAACGAATAACATTTGCAATTTATAAAATAATTACGAAGATATAAAGCTTTGAAGTTTTTCATACAAAATTTTAAAAGCTTTATATCTTCGAAATTATATTATAAATTGCAAATGTTATTCGTTACGCGGCATCTAGATTTTCTAAGCTATTTTTCCACATATAAAATATTACTTTTATTAATTCCGTCTACGCGTATTGTGCGTCAAACGTTTGTATGGACTGAAACCACCTTAACTTAAAAACTATCCACAGCATAACTCGGCCACCAAAGACCAAAATGCTCTAGTATTATAATCAATGTTTTATTAATCGTCAGTTTATAATAACAACATTTATTGTTTCTCACAGCAATAAAACCGTTCGATGTTCGATCACATTTCATGCGGCACTCCATTGATTTTAATTGCAGTCATTTATATAATTGCTTCGTACAGTTGACTTTCTCGTTGAAAGCCTGTCGATTCTAATGTGTCTAATAAAGATTATACGTTTGGGTCGATTCAGACGTACTCCACAACTAGGTATAGCATAGCGACAGAAATTCCACCAACTTTGGTTTAGGCTCAATTCACACCGATACGGCAGCAACTGGCTGCGGCCCGCACTTTAAACTCTGGAGTGTATAGTAATTAGACGGTTTGCAGCTATATCTAATTTACATTGCTAAAATACAAATAAACTATAATTTGGGGGCCTCGAAAAAATCGCGCGATTGCGTCACCCTGAAATGACAGCGCCTGGCAACGAAGTGGAAAGCAGTTTCATGAACGGAGCATTAAACATTAGCTGATCGTGATTATCAGCCTTTTATACGTTACACTGCAGGGTACAGGCCTACCCTCAGGATGAGATTGGTAGACTTCACATACGTATCAGAACTTCTTCAGTGTCAGCAAATTTCCTAACTATGTTTTCCTTTACCGTTTGAGAGCAGTTGATATTACGTATATTAGTTAGAAAAACTCATTGGTAAATAGCATGCTATCAGTGCGGATTTGAACCTAGGTTGGTTGAGTGTACTTACCTCTCCAAAACGAGCCACCGACACGCGATGCTCTCTACACTCAAACTTTATTTACATTGCTAAAATACAGAATATCGTTTAAGGAGCTTGAAAAGGCTGGCGAGCCGTCTGTTCCTAATACAGTCGACTGTTCAAACAAAAACCGCCAACCGCGGTAGGCGGCTAGAATCTTGGTTTAAATTGAGCCTAAGTTCGAATGGTTTCGTCTGTTGAAGTCGAGTTGGACAAACATAAAAACGTGTAGTTATTATGAAGTTGCAATTTATTTGGTATACAAGTGAACAACTGTCAGCAAAGCGATCGCTGTCATGAGGTTGTGACTCGTCTGAATAAACCCTTAGCTTAGAGTATAGGTACCTACCTTTTACTTAACAATTATTTAACGAGCTCCCAAAGTTAAATGAGTTGGTATTTCTTTTTTTTTATATTTAATAATATAAAAAACCTAAACCTCGTTAGGTAGTTAATACTACCTAACGAGGTTTTTATAGTCTCTTATGATTATGAGTCTTTCGGCGTTTGTAGATTATTCAACATCAAACACAAAAATGTTGCGATACAAGTTTTAACAAAAGTAAATTCACCTTTGACTTTGTAATTAGACGTATAATTTTGTTATAAGACTTAAAACTAATTTTAGTTCGCAAATAACAATTTGAAGAATAACTTTGTTAAATTTATTAGGTCTTGCATAAAAAATAATGTAGAAAATTATTAATTGCACAAAAAAGGTTCGTTAAGAATTCTAATAAAGTAAATTCACTGACCTTTGATCTGTTTGTAATTAGAATAATTTGTAGTATAATTAGTAAGATTAGATTTTTCTAGGATTAGCCTAAAACATATTATTGTCGAAAATAATAAATTTCTCCAATTTATATAAATAGTCGCCTCGCCTGCAGCTTTAAATATACAGGATGTTAGGGTAAAAAATTGGTAATTCGCATTTCCTATAGGTTTCTTTGAGAAAGTTGTTCAGTATAATGGGTACAATCACCCCTTAAAGTAATGCAACTGTTTACAGTTTACACTAACACCATGTATAGTATCCGTTTTTTTAAGGGGGTCTCAGACCATTACATTGAACAATTTTATATATATGGCACTAAATTCGAAATCGCGAAAAAAAAATCAGCAACTGTTCCATACAAAATTGTATACCATACTTTAAAACTGCAGCCAACCGTGTTTTCTGTAGTTTTATCAAAATTACCACCATAGAGAAATTAGCGCTCCCCTAGGACGCGCTAACCTAACTTAACCTAAAACCTATGCCAATATCAAATTAGTGATAGATTCTGAACAAAATGCTATTAGGTTTGATCTTTTTTTTTCATCTATCTATCTATACTATTATAAAGCTGTAACAGAAGTGTGTCTGTACATTGAAGATATTAACAAAAAATAAGTTAAGATATGGTTCTTAGGTATCCCTGATTCCATATCACCAATTTTTGGATTTTTTGTCAGTCTGTTTGTTTGTGTGTTTGTTTGGGTGTTTGTTTGTTTGAACGAGCATCACGCAAAAAGTACTGATACGATTTTGATTAAACTTTTTTTGTTTGATAGCTTATGATCTGACTTAAAATCTGGTATATAATTTGTGCGGACGACGTCGCGGGTTAACGCTCGTACTATTATAAAACTGTAACAGGAAGTTTGTCTGTACATTGAAGATATTAACAAAAAAAAAGTTACGATATGGTTTTTAGGTGTCCCTGATTCCATTTCACCAATTTTTGGATTTTTTGTCTGTCTGTTTGTTTGTGTGTTTGTTTGAACGAGTATCACGCAAAAACTACTGAACCGATTTTGATGAAACTTTTTATGTTTGATAGCTTATGATCTGACTTAAAATCTGGTATATAATTTGTGCGGACGAAGTCGCGGGTTAACGCTCGTCTATACTATTATAAAACTGTAACAGGAAGTTTGTCTGTACATTAAAGATATTAACAAAAAAAAAGTTACGATATGGTTTTTAGGTGTCCCTGATTCCATTTCACCAATTTTTGGATTTTTTGTCTGTCTGTTTGTCTGTCTGTTTGTTTGTGTGTTTGTTTGGGTGTTTGTTTGTTTGTTTGTTTGAACGAGTATCACGCAAAAACTACTGAACCGATTTTGATGAAACTTTTTTGTTTGATAGCTTATGATCTGACTTAAAATCTGGTATATAATTTGTGCGGACGAAGTCGCGGGTTAACGCTCGTAATACATAAAAATAATAATTATAAGGTTTTGGGTTTATTTGTTTCAGAGCTTAAATTCCCATCTCGATTCTCAATACCTTCGGCATTGTTTCTCAGAGGTCATTGATACGAGTCAGCATCACACCTGTTAGTAATCCAATACAGCTGAGACCAAACGTTCACTGGTTTAATTACATAATTCTTATTACTACTAGCAATTAGGCCATGCTCATTTTAGTCTTTATTAGGCACACAACATATACTTTGCTCCAGATAGTAAGTGAATTACGGTATTCATCGGAATCACAGATAAATGTACCTATTCGTTTATACCTGACTGTACATGGAACATGTAAATGGGACATTTTAATTAGAGGTCGTTTTGCTTTTGGGACCATTTCGCTATTTGATTTTGTGTCATTTTGATGTGTAGGTCATTTTTCGTAAGTGTCCTTTTACGATACGAAAGGATTAGAATCACTTTATCAATTCTATACTTAGAAAGGATTTAGTAATGTCCAATTATGTTGAATATAATAATTATCTCCCTCATCATCATCAGCCCGGTAAACCCCACTGCTGGGTATACGATACGCCTCTTCATTTTCACGCCAACCAGAACGGTCCCACACTATTCTCATTCACTGTTTGCCGACTACTCTATATTTTTCATTATCTTCCTGAATTGAATTGGCAACCTATAATGAGCATTGCTCAGAAAGCTATAAAATCGAAATCAAAATTATCTATCAAATATGAACAAAATAATGAATATTTATGTTATGTTATGTTAATGAGCATAAGTCGTTGAGCGTTGTACTATTCGACAATTTTACTTTCATCTAAGATTATACCTACTTTCTGTTCTCACAATAAAACTTTATTCAATTTCAATTTAAGCTATAAATAGAAATAAAAATCCTTACAATATTTGTGGAATGAAATATAGTTATAAATAATATTGACTGTAAATAAAATTAGCCACGGTGTGTGGCCAAGATAATACAAGAATTGTCTGCAACAGCTTTCTAAAATTAAACAATAACCCAATTCTAAGCGTGGTCACGGGCCCATAAATTAAGAACGCACTCAAACAGAAACAGTCCATATGTCACCTCTTAAAAGCTCTTTCAAGAATTAAATAAACAATATTTTGCTACCGTTTCAATGTAATTGAAGGTAAGCAACAGATGCGAACAAAAGAATCTTAGGTTCTAACCCTATTATGTTTTTGCTAAAGACAACAAATGGTGAAGTAAAAACATGAGGGAACAATACGGTTTTGGTAGTCCGGCTTCCGTTTAAAGTACATAATAAGAGAGAACTACTGTATCCTTTGTCAATTTCTCTTAAACCCCATGAGTTCTTTAACTTTGCTCGATTGCCCACTGAGATTTGTTATTGAGATTCTCGGAACGAACAGAGTTTGTTACGTTTGGATCATTTGTTATTCTTCTTTGTGTTTTATTTTGTTTTGAATATTTTATTTGAAGACGTGTTTGATTCTTATAAAACAATTCAGTATTGCTCATTCATATCCTGTTTGGATATATTATGTTACAAAGCAGCCGACGTTATATTACGTTTTTGTTTCAGAATGCGTATTTTGCGTATCTATCCGTTATTTCACATTGCGTATTTCCGTCTTTATAACTCCGATATTATTATTCTTCAAAACTGACAGCTAATCAGAAATCTAAAACCTTTGTATCCATGTTTGCTCAGCAAAAGAATAGCGATAGAAAAACATCCAGGTATATCGGATATCAATACGCAATCTCACTTTTGTGGGGACCGAATGCGACTTAGTATCTTTTACTGTCATAGAAAAATGGCGACAGAATTGCAGCTAAAACGCAATTGTATGTTTGTATGTATTGTTTAGAAAAAAATGGTACGGACAATTGAGAATGAAACATGAATACTGATCATTATCGGGATTTGGATCGAGCTTATCTGTGTCCCAGAGAAGCCGATCGAATACTTCTGTTCAGCTGTAGTTTCCTCTCAATTATCTAGTAATTTGATACAACAAAGCGATTTTATGGCTTATTAGGTCTATTAGTAGCTAATATCGGTATAGTGGGTACGAGTAGGTACTAAGGAAGCGATGAAATTCGGCTCCTAACAAAACGAAATTTCGGTATAATTATAAGATACATACTAAGAAAGCGATGGAATTTGTCCTCGAACAAAATGAGAAGTTAGGTTGTTAAGTATTTTTACAGTATTATTTTAGATAAATACTTAATAGCCCATGCCACTTTTGTCAAAAGTGACATCGGTGTACAAATGAGGCTCTGCTAACCCACATTAGAGAAAATGAACGTGAGTTTCGAAATTTCATTTTGTCTGTGCTGATATTTAACTGAATATTTTATTCTAAATTAAAGAATAACATTGTATATTTCGTGGGATAAGAAAAAAACTAAAAACGTTTGACATTGATTGATAGAGTACAGATGGTTGCACAATAGTGTGATTATAAAATTTTTGGTAGTCGATCCTAAGAAAATACTGTCAAGATCGACATAGAAATTCTTTAGTGACTTGATACTTTTGAAAAGGAAAGAACAGAACATCTAAAAAATTTATTCATTTTAATGTTCAGGTTTATAACAATGACATATCTGCGAAATGGATAGCTAAACATATTAAAGAAACTAAAATCAATCATTCATCTACAAATTAATTTCAAGGCCTTTTCTTTAAGTTATGTGAATCGAAAAATTTTCAAAGACACCGTGTCCATGAAACTTATTTAACTGATGGGTGTGATCGACGAAGCGTGACCACATGAATCTAAGGAAACTATTAAAAACCTTTTAAAGGCCTCAGAAACACTGTATTGTATCGTAATCGGCGAAAAAGCCAAATGCGAATTCAATGGCGCCTCCTTTACGTTTAATAACGGTAGGTGTGGCGTTGCACTTCATCAATGATGCTAACTGTCAAGAGATTTAAATGATATTCGTATTTTTATTCCTAACGGACTCTTTGTTGGTCCGCGTACAAGTTTCACGGTAGTTTAAGGGCACTGGCTCGGAAACTCTGCAGCTGTCAACCATATCTCGGACTGCGACAGCCAGCCTTTGTCCTCCAACAGATACGACTTCATATAAATGCAGTTTATGTGAATTCTTCAAAAAAGAATGAGAGTCTCAAGAATTAAATCTCACGAAAAAAATATTCGTCTATTGTGAAACGCTTCACAATGACGCGTTGGTCGTATCGTTGGCACATTAAAAAGTATTCATGCGGTATCTTTGTATGGTCCACCCGTGTTTTTGTGCGGAATCGCAAAGATCTTGACACTTTAATATTTGTCATATTTCTTGCGTATACCCCGAATGAGCCGAGTTTGGTTTCATTATAAGTTTTTGTGTTTGACATAAAATATTGAGACCGGATCGCTAACTTCCAAACAAAATACTGACACAAAACAATTTAGAATTCCTTAATTATCGCTCTGATACTTTACTTCAAAAACAAAACCAAAACAGTTTTACCTTGTTTTACCTAGGGTTGCCAGGCGATTTTTCCGCAAGGCCGGACATAACCATTGAAAATGCCAAACATTTGGTTTCTAAGCCCGAACAGATGGAAAACCATAGTCGGAAATGATTGCGGTCTTTACCAAATATTCCGTCTGTGGTAAAAATTTCAATAAATTAAAAATTGGAGTCACGTTGCAGGTTCTGACACGAGCAATTGTCTCGCGTGGCGTGCATCGCGTTTTTGCCAGCCACGAGGCTCAATCTCTTCTTGTTCTTGATCAAAAACAATCCCTGAGATTGGGATAGATTCTCCCAGACACTGGCGGAAATGCAGTGCGAACCCACAAGTAAGAGTATATTAATTATAAATTAAAAGAAAAATGGGTGGAACCGCGTGATGTTCCATATTTTACCTGGCCTACCTCGCTTACGCTGCGTGATCGCGTGCGAATCTAATTAGATAGTTCCTGCAATTTCAATGACAAAAAGCCGGATTTGTAAATATTTGGCCGGAGATGGCCGTAAAAAGCCAAACATGTCCGGCTAGCCTGACGCCTGCCAACCCTAGTTTTACCATTGGTCACAATTAAAGAAGCGTAAAAACAATTGCGAAAGCTTCGATAGACTGGTAAATCATTGCTAAGCTTTTTCATGGTTGAATCCGTCTATTCTTGATATAGCGGGGAAATGTAATGAATGGTTTCAAATAGTGACCGTGACGGACCATTGTCTCAATCAAACGGCAATGAACATTGGGTACGATGACCGCACTTGCTAAACGATGGGGAACTGTTGTTATGGTTATTGGTATGCGATGCACGGATTGTATCTGCAGCACAGTTTATGAGGAACGTTGGGGAGAATTAAATTAAAGGCATTAGACACGACTATACGTACTAATGTGGTTTGCAGCTTACTGGTAATTAAAGTTAAATGCACACTGTCACATACATAGAGTAAAAATGTATCATCGTAAGTATTCACACATTCCTTATAGTTCATGGTGAATTTTAGGAATGCCGTGTGATCCGAGCTTAGAATGGATCAACACTGCATTTCTTTTCGTGGGTGTCGCAAGAGGTGACTAAGAGATAAAGTTTCCTCGCAGTGTTTCTATAACCATCCCGAAACCTTGAAAGTGCCAAAACTGGGCATTGCTATAATTGAAATCTGAAGCAAGATTTCTGCTAACCCCTTTATTGAGTACGATCGTAATTTTATGTATGTATGCCTATTAAATCAATACATACATAATTAAGTATGTACATACATGCAGTCACGCTATAGTCATGCTTCCTACCCATCAGAGTAGGCAGAGAGATAGATCTCCCTTCTAGAATGGTTTCTCTATTGGCGCGCGACGCGTGTTCGTTCTCTCTTCCCGCGTTTTGACATTGGACATGTCTTTTCGTTCGCTCCAGTATAGGCCCCGATTTCAGGAAAAAGTGTGATCCCCTTATATCTTAGAGAGTTGTGAAGTTATGATATCCAGAAAAGGCTCGAAAGACGCGTATTTACGAGAGCTGTAAGGTGCAAAAAGAATTTTTCGAGAAAATCAAACACGAAAAAAGTTACGGCTAAAATAGTGAAAAAAAAAGTTTTTTGTCAAAAATTTGAGAATAACGCCTCTGGACAATTTAGTCAGCTAGAATTTGAGCCTAAAATAAAGAAGATCGGGTGAAGGGTTTCCCTGTAGCCTAACCTTTTTGAGACAATATTTTTTCGAATTCCGTAGATTCATTTCCAATGTGCTCGATAGTCGTGTGAGGCACGAATTCTGTAAATTTGTTTGAGAGCAAAAAAACCAGGTCGCGCGCAAGAAATTATACTAGATCTATGCCGAGAGGCTGCTCTCTCAGTACAAATTTACGAAGTTTGTAAGTTTCTTTTCTATAATAAATATCTGCATTTCATCAAAGAAACAGTCAAAGTAGTATGTTTAATTAAATTCTAAAAAAAGTTTTCAGGCGTTAAGGAATTATTTGTTAAGATGCTATAAATCTGTCATAGTCCTTGTTAGCAGAACGCTTTGATTTCTTGACGATCAAAGACATTTCGCTGCGGAGAGAGTCGGTGACAACTAATTGGTTTACCTACAAAAGCAAAAGTTACGTCTAAACGTGGCGCCCGGCCCATGGAGACAATGTCATATCTTTGAACCAATTTACTCGTCTAACGTGCATTATGATTTTGTCGCAGCTCTTGCCAATTTACCTTGTGGTCTGTTGGATACTGTGATCGAATTGATCTTATCTAAAAAAAACACTCTCTGATTGATATTCGAAATTACTTCGATGTGTGTTATTGAGTTTCTGGATGCATCTTCTCTAAAATGAAATATCTTCCGACGCGGTGGTAGAGTCAAAAAAATTACGTCAGAATCTGTGATATTATTTTGATACAAATGTTTGACTTTAAGTTTGACTTTGTGTAGGAATGTCTGACAGAAACGGTAACCTCAGAAAGACGAGGTTTTTGTTAAAAATTAGGAATTTGGAATTACCGAATTTGTAGAAATGTTTTCTACACTCATATTTTAAAAGGTTTTAAGCATATCTAATATAATATACCACTCCATTCCTTCCCATAGCTCAGGTGTAGCACGAGATGACTAAGGGAACTGGTTTCTACTGTCATTTGTTTTCGGAGGCGAAAGGATATAACTATCACTATTTGATGTGTAATTTCAACCTTAACCCCTAAAGTGGCTTTGGTATCCAAAGACTATTCTCTCTCCAAAATGAGCTAGTATAATGCATGTATAAGAAGGATTGAAAAACAATTCTATCACAAGCCATAAATCCATAAAAACAACTTATGTATGATGCAATTGTTTGTTTCTAAACGTTACAAACACAAAAAAGATAAAGCTTACGAGACTAATTTCGCTTTTAAAATGACTCGTCACGTTCGTGCGAAGTGTGAATTCCAAACGCTGACTCCGTGTGAAATTAACGAGATGTATGTTTTGAGAACCCTCGTTGCCGCATCCAAGCTCATAAAATGTTTGACCAGAATAGATTGAAATTGAATTTCAAACCAACGCTTTATAGTATTTTATAGAATATTTTATTACGAACAAATAATTATGAATTATACATAACGTTAATAGATTCTATTCCTATTCCTTAGATGTCATAACTACGTGTTTCTTTCAATAGAAAGAAACACGTAGTTATGACATCTAAGGAATGTGCGTGTTGTAATTTTTAAGGTGCAATACGTCCAAAAAGTACCGACGAAGATTTCTCCTAATTTTAAAACAAAAAAAAATCCCCGTATTAATCAAATTCATAAAAAAATACAAATTGTTTGTGGATAGTTTATCTAGTGAAATCATTAATCGAATACACGATTGGAATAACTTCAATCGATGTAAAAATATGACGAAACATTTCAAAAATAACACATTATTAACATTATTTCAGTTTCTAATTTTAGAAAAAAATGCAATCGTTTCAACTTTTTCGTATTTTACTCTCATACTCAATTACTATCAACATTAGTTTATCTAATGAATTTATAGCATAGCATATGCTCACGACTATATTCCCCGAGGGGGTAGTCAGGGAAATTCTGAAACCTCAGAACATCCACGTACTAGTGAAACGTGGATGTTCCGTACCGAAACTATGTCCAGAATTAATGAATGAATGAATTTATATATATACGAGCGTTAACCCGCGACTTCGTCCGCACAAATTATATACCAGATTTTAAGTCAGATCATAAGCTATCAAACAAAAAAAGTTTCATCAAAATCGGTTCAGTAGTTTTTGCGTGATACTCGTTCAAACAAACAAACAAACAAACACACAAACAAACACACAAACAAACAGACCGACAAAAAATCCAAAAATTGGTGAAATGGAATCAGGGACACCTAAAAACCATATCGTAACTTTTTTTGTTAATATCTTCAATGTACAGACAAATTTCTTGTTACAGTTTTATAATAGTATAGATAAAAAAAAAATTTGGCACGCACACGCGCGCTTCGTGGAGGGCTTAGGTACAAAATTATCGTCTGAACCTAATATGGCGCCTTAACTCGATACTCAAAACAAAGGGCATCACATTTGGAAAAAAACATTGTTGCAAACTGAAATCGCTTCTTACTCTTTTCGGGTAGATCGCAACCAAGAGTACTATTTTTGAATCTCATACCTTGAACTCAGCAGTTGAAAATGTATGGAGATACGCATCTTTCTACTGCTGATTTCACTTTCAAAAATCATACTTCAGGAGTGCGATTTTTCAAAGTCAAATTATTAGCAGTAGAAAGATGCATATCCCCATAGTAATCTTGACATTTTCAACTGCTGAGCTCAGCGAATGAGATTCAAAAATCGATCTCAAGATCTAAAACGAAAAAATTCATCAGTCATTTTAGTTTGCGATCCCACTCCTGATTTCAAAATGAATATTCCCGCGTGACTGTTGATTCCCAACTCCACCTACTACAATGACATTTTTACAATTAAAACAAACAACAATGTAAGTTAGTACTTTAATTATTCTAAAACCGCCTCGTTAAACACTGTACCGTAGGGACTGGTCAGTTTGTAGGTGGGTAAATCTTCACTTGTCCATCTGACTGCGTGCATCAGTTCACATGACTGAGTGGCTAAGGGCTATCACATAGTGATTTATTAAATATATAATGATATGCTATCGACTCTACGTACAAAGAAGAAAACCATCGGATGAAAAAATAAATTTTTGGCAGATAATTAAAGCACCGAACTGGAATGCAGAATACATCAGTTGACAAAACTCCATTATTCGTACTGTTAGGCACCAGCCATATCCTAACTGTTATAAAACTGTAACATAAGTGTGTCTGTACATTGAAGATATTAAGAAAAAAAAAGATACGATATGGTTTTTAGGTGCCCCTGATTCCAAATCACCAATTTTTGGATTTCTTGTCTGTCGGTTTGTTTGTTTGTGTGTTTGTTTGAACGAGTATCACGCAAAAATTACTGAACCGATTTTGATGAAACTTTTTTCTATTTGATAGCATATGATGTCACTTAAAATTTGGTATATAATTTGTGTGGACAAAGTCGCGAGTTAACTCTAGTTATGTTTATAATGTTAATGACATTAGATATTAAACTTATCTTATCGTAATTTCCTCAACATGGGCGCGTGCGGGCTTCAGGTTAAAGTTAAGGTGGTTGCAGAGTTGTCAGTTTCATACAAAAGTTTGGCGCATAATACGCGTAGACGGCATTAATAAAAATAATATTTCATTCTTTACCTAATACTATCCTACTAATATTTGTAATATATTATATTATTTGTATTTAATAGTTCTATTAAATTGTATTAATAGTTGTATTAAAGTTTGTAAGTGTGGATGGATGTTTGTTACTCTTTCACGTAAAAACTACTGAATGGATTTTAATCATCATCATCATCATCAGCCTATCATTGTCCACTGCTGGGCATAGGCCTCTCCCAAGGCGCGCCACAAAACTGTCCTCGGCCTTCCTCATCCAGTCGCTCCCCGCTACCTTTTTTAAGTCGTCTGTCCAGCGGGCAGCAGGACGTTCAACACTACGTCTACCAGTTCGAGGTCTCCACTCCAGAACCCTGACACCCCACCGGTTGTCAGTTCTTCGGATTTTAATGAAACTTTACAATAATATAGCTTATACATCAGAATAACACATAGGCTACAATTTATAAAGATATTGTGTGATTTTTTCAGACAAAGCGCAGACGAAGTCGCGGGCACCAGCTAGTAATATAAATTTTTAATTTTTATTTTATCTTATTCATATTATGGAAAAATTGTTTAGAAATTCTAAATGCCGCGTCACAAACAACATTTGCAATTTATAATATAATTACGAAGATATACCAAACCTTTATATAAAACGTAACCCGTTAAAATTATTACATTATAAGCTACAAAACTCTGAATTTTCCACTTCAAACTATTCCGCTCTATGATCCGCTATCACTGCACTCCCTAACCACTACCGCAGCTTCACACGCAATCCTGTAGGAGCTACCAGGTCAATCCACTTTGTTTTTGCGCCGCCCATAAAAACAAATTACCAACGCTTCATTTATCGATCGAAATAACCGCATGCGACTAAGCTAATAAAGGAAGCACGCAATGCTCGTCTTGCCTGGATAGATACATGGGCTATGGACGTTAGGTAGTTCGTCCTTTGTGTTTCCTTTTTAATTGAAGGACTCGAAACAATGGATTTTGAATCGACATGTCGTAGTGCTTGAATTTGTTTGGTAAATTTACGGTTTACGGTTTAAGAATCTTTATTTCTCGTAAGAATAAACAAATTCACTTACATGAGAAAATTAACTAATAAATTAAACAAAATTTTTTTATCAATTTAGCGTAGGTAGGTTTATTTAGGTTTAGGAATTGAATCTTCTACTTTGAGGTTCAGGAGTTGACATACATACATCGTAATCATCATATCTCCCCCAAAATGGGGAAATTTGCCATAATAACCACGCTTGGCAGGTGGATCGGCGATCGCAGATAGATTGAATGTACTCAGAGGATGCTGCTGCCCATGCTCCGGTAGATCCCTTAGTCGCCTTTTACGACACCCACCCACGGGAGGAAATGGGGTGGTGCTATTCTTAGCCGACACCACATGGCCACATACATACACACTCACATATTTCCCGGGGACCTCAGAGGTCACAAAAGAGTAGATAAATCAGCAGTAAGTAGATAAATTAGAAATTTGTGTGGAGATACTAAATTTCGTTTAAATTTTTTTTCAATTCAGCCGATGTTGTCACACTTATTGCCGAAAACAAAAGTAGGTCATATCATTAGAATAATACGGGTAAGGCTTTCTTTCTTAAATTATGATGATGATGCATTTCTGTATTTTTGCTATTCCTTCAGTAAACTTTTTGTCTTTTTTCATATTTTAATATACATTTTAGAATCACTAATTGCACTCCCGGCCCAGTTACGGCGACGACCCGGTTGGTGTAATGGTTACCACGCCGGACTGCCAAACCAGGGTCCTGCACCCGTAGTACGCAATATCACATCTTCTATCTCGTGAGACGTGATATAGCCGCGTATCACGGATATCGCGGGTTGTCGCACTACGGGTGCTAGGTTCGAATCCCGGTTCGGTCATGGATGTTTATATGTTTATGCCGTTCGTTGTTGTATGGTTTCCATAATAAATAACCCATAGTGCTTGCTTGGGATCATTACAATGTATGTGCCCGTGAGTGTTATTTATTTATTTACTCTAGAATTAGGAACAGTAAAGTAACCGAAAAATGCTTTTAACTAGTAGTAGTTACCAATAACAATATGTGATATGCCATCGACTTGAAAGCAGAAGAAAGGAATGCATAAAGAATCCGGCACCTAAACATGTTACATAAAATACAATATAATACTGGATCAACCAACAATCTTTCATATTATAACCAAAAGGTCAGCTTCACATACAATCAGAAACAAAAATCTTTTCTAGTTTATAAACAAACCATATTGCTTTTAGAGATTCACGAGATTTCAGTAGCGAATTAACATGTCGAGGCCCTGCGGTCACCGACATAGATGACCGCATTTAAATGTGCATACAAAATATCGATGCAATACAATGCGAAACTGGCCTATAAAAACAAACTTAATTTAACCATCCACAAATAGATAACGGGGTAGCGTTCACACCAAAATCGACTCTTCTACACGAGTCATAAGGATCACTGAGGTTGGAAAAAATTGTGAAGGGATAGTAAATACATATTGGTGTAGGTACAATGCTGGACAATAACAGTGACATGTACTTGAATGCAAAACAGTTTACATGTCATGGCAGTTTAACATGGAAACTTTATAGGAAGTGCCGCATGCTAATGTCCTATTCTGGTCCTTTGCTGTCGCATTATAATAGGATTCCAGATGTTCGATTGCTTTGCCTACATGGTGCTTTAATTAGGTACCACACAAGTTATCCAAATTAGTTATTATAATATTGAATAGCTTGAATCTAAAATACAGGTGAAGCTAATATAAGCGTGTTAAAATACTAATGATCACATTACATGCTTGTTTAGACTGGTACAGATTCTATGAGTACGTATGACTTATTGGTCGCTGTATTTTAAAAAAATTGTAGAAATAATTATTGTTCTACTTACATAAGCTCAAGATCATATCCGGGTTCTTGGTGAGCAGAAGCTTTGCTGAAACTACGAAAACGGTTACTAAATATATCTTTAATCTTAAAATGCGTGTTTCTGGCAACATTAATAAATATGTGTTTTTTAAATTGAAATGATCTTGCGCTTGGCTTCAACTCACCTAATGGAAAGTGTAGATGAAGCCTAGCCTTAATTCTTCTTTTCTTAATATCATCTTTGATTGAACAATCATGTTATTGTATAGGATTTTAGAATAAACACACCTATCAAGTGGTTATAGTTAAATTAGCATAGCCTTACGTTGAAAAACACTATACGAAAAAGAAAGCGTTTTCCTTAGTAACCTTATTCGGCAACCACGTTAAGAAATGAAGTGGTATATCTTAAGCCAGAAACAACACGTCAAATCTTTCAAGCCTTCTTTCAAAACCTACCAGAAATTACACAGTTATTGCTTAACTGGCTTAAAAAATAAGAGCATACTTTTGACGTTATAACTCTTATAACAGAGAAAATGAGAACAAAGAGAGCGATGATAAAAGAAGATACTGTCCGTTCTTAATTTATACGTTTTATACGCCGCATTGTTATTCAGACACAACCTCTCTGCCTTCCATTAAAGTAGCTATTAGAGAAACAAACAAGGAACTCCCCCGCGATAAAATAATTATCGCTTTTATCCCAAACTCAGCCCGAGGGTCCGTAAACCAAACATTATATTAACGAAAAATTTCACAAAGCCCGACTTAACAAAAAAACTAATCTAAAATCGGACAATTTAATGACGTCAGCTAAAACTGGCGGTGGAGCCGCCTCAGGCGAAACATTTTACTTTGTTTATGCACAGGGATACCGTGACCGACGCAAAACAAACTAGAACCCACAAAATGAACTAATGATAGTTCGCCCTATATATTTTTTGGAACATTTAAAAAGTGCCCTTCGACACCTGTTTGCGGCACCTGCCTTGACCGACTATTAAGAAGTAAAAAACATCTTACATAAAGAAATTCGTATTCTACCCATGTTAACAATAGGAACCTTTTTATGTCATAAATATGTATAAGGATGTTGTTTGTTATAAAAATACCTGCCACAGATTCTTCTATACAAAATGTATTTTTAAATTAAAAATATTTGTTCTTCATTTTGCTTGCAGGCTTAAAATTTTTATAGTCGGCATAAACGATGGTTAATTAACGAGCTCTATAAAGTACTATTCATTTAAATACTCTGATTTTTCTGTTACATATTCGTAGACATAAATAATAACGTTGAAGATCATTATTCCTTTATAAGTAGCGTAGAGTTAATTAAGGTACATTCAGGCGGTTTGGGCCCGGAGGTATCATTTGCTATTGTGATAGGCCCATCGGCTCCTTCGGGGTTCCAATGTATTGTTGTTCCATTTAATAGCAAAAATGATAAATGCCCCAACCGGGAGAGGTATCCCGTACTAAATTCGAAGATGGTTTTCGAATATATTTTTTTGTCATGTTTAATCGAAAATCTATAAATTATACACGTTATTATGAATGCCCATTAGTGTTACCTTGTAAGTTTTTACTATGGATACAATTTTCTAAGATGGGGTAGTAAAAAGCCAAGAAACTAGAAACTGTTGGCATCTTTGACAAGATTGTCATCATCATAATACAAGTCCAGGTACTTTAAATGTGACTAGATAATTTGTGTGACAAAGTCCAAGATATTTATTTATGTATTGTTATACCTAAGAGGATAACTATTTTGTTATAAAAATGTCAAAATAATATTGTTTCTCGATCCTGCCCAATCGTTGTAATTTAATTTGGCGTAGCATCTGTAGAGAAGAACAAAACACTGTCCAGCAAATATAGCAGAAAACTACTAATTTAATTGTGGAACAAAGAAACAAAACTAAATAGGAGCTTCATAAAACTTATTAGAACCCCCACGAAGCAGTGTTCTAAGTCGAATAAAAAAAATAACTTTACCCACACAATATCACATCGTCGTGCGATCGACTCTTAAGGCTGTTTTAAACGTGATTTTACAAAAAGCGCAACCCTTTCAAAGTGAAGTCATGGTTTAAACGTCTTAAGGCGGCCGCCACACTTTCCATAAACTTAAGTAAGCTCTTAGCGTAGATGATACGGCTACCTCCTTGTTTAATCCTCTTTTAAAATACCGCAACACTCTTTTGTTATTCAGCGAGGTAGAGTAATCTCCCGCCAGACTTTTTATAAACAATTGCCGGCTAAGTTTGTTTGGATGTAAAAAGTCTTGTTTAAGACATAATTTGCTAGAAGTAACAATGGAAATTGCTGCTGTTGGTAATTTAAATCTGAATTGTTGTTGCTCGGCAACCAAAAATAATTTTTAAACTTTTTCTTTAAATATATAAATCTCTAAGCGCACATTCGTTAAATCTTTGTTGATTTATCTTATATGTTATCTACTACACGTTTTTGTAGTAATACTTTTATGAAAGCGAAAGGAAATGAAAGGGTTAAGTAAAGTCGTAATCAGATATGTCAATCTTAATGAAATATATTAAAATGCGTTATTGTTCAAGCAGAAATATTCCAGATCTGGCCTTACTTTTAAATTACACAATGGTTTGGATCCACATGTCTTTTTTGTCCCTACCAAGTGTATTAAAGATTCAACTGGCCGACAACGAAAGGGTTGGCTTAGTTTTTTTCGACACAAACCTATCGTTTCATCACTTTTTACTATTCAAATTTATCTATTTGTTTGCCCATCTAATCTATCTCGTGACATCAAGGCATTAACATAACCAGGTCCTTCTAATTATGGGATGTAAATCGCGACAGATTTGCATAATTAACTATTTTAATTAAATTATTAAAAAATTCTCATGTGTTGTTAAGGTAAATGGTTTTATGTTTTGCCAACTTTGTTATTTGCGAAAGCGTTCTTTAGAACAAAACACCGAGAGAGATATCACTTTACAACTATTTTTTCTTAGCAAGCAAAGCGTCCGCAATCGTTGTCCGCCTCGAATTATATCAAAGAGCAATCGTTCATTCAAGAGTGTATTGAATAGTCGTTAAGACGGAATGGGCGTGGGCCACAATGCGGTCCGTCGCCGATACTCACCAGGCCCTTGTCGGAGACTCGACAATTTCAGATCACTCGCATACGAAAATGCATGTATTATAAATCTTTCCGGTGAAGCACGAACAACTGAACCACTCCCACTCGGCCCGCGGACTCGGGCTCAAATACGAATATTAAATTCCACTGCTTCGAAAGTCTTTATTTAAACCCGCGGAACCGACAATTTTAGTTTGTATTCCTATACGGATTAAGCGCAGTTTTACTTCGAAGTCTGATCCCTGGTATAGCGGACGCAGGGTTATTTTGTCTGAATGGGTATTAATAATTTTTATTGCAGGTTCATTGCATTGTGCCTTACAGTTGAATTCTTTTGGATTTTTAGCGACGTCCATCAATAATATTCGGACAGTTGAATGTCTGACGGTATGTTTAACGACTATATTGCCAGTCTTTAAAATTATCGATCGAATCAAGACATTATTTTGTTGTAATTAGTCATTCTCGTGAACTTATTAACAGTTTCAAAGGGGATATGACCTTCATTTTTTGAGTAAGGTTTGAAACTTAAAACGTTCAGTCTGTGGTACCTTTTTCATTAATTAAAAACCTGTCAAAATTTTGACATCTCATGTCTAATTTACTTTTTGTGCAACACACAGGTCACACAGCACATAAATATCAAAAGGGAATACGATCTAAATTGCGTGCATTACGAAATCCGAACATCAACCGGAAGAATATCGAAATGCATCTAACAGAACGAATTCACTATTGTCAGATAATTTAATAACAGTAACGCAAAGTAACGTGATAGTAACATAAAGGAAGCGGCGCGTCACAAGTGACAAGTCGTATCAAATCGCTCTGACATTCAAGTTCAAACGATATCTTGGTCTTGGTCCGACCTCAGCCTGCGGGGTTACCAATGTTACCATTGACGTTCACTTTGTTTTCGCTCAAACGCATAGGTACCCGTATTTGTAGTTGAACTGTGGAACCTTATGCCCCGCGGTCTATTTATAAACGTCTCTGCGAAATCAAAACGTTATGATGTTTATCTTTAGCTATTATAATGCACCTGAACTGCGTATTCTGATCTTGGTACTTTTTGTTAAGGTTAGTCGAAGAATTATTTGCGTGAAGACTGAAGACCGTAATAACAATACTGTCCTAGTCTTCATGAGGAACGAGTTTTTGACTCCAGGAGTGCTATAAATAGGTAAATAGGAAATCGTTTTTTGTGTAAGTATGGCAATTTCTTATACGAAATAGAATGTTTAGAATACAGAAATAGCAACCATTGACTGATAATTATTTAAATCCTTTCGTTATTGTAAAGTTCTATCTACATCTATTCCCTTCAGAACGTCTTGGTTTGCTTTGAAATTAAAAGATCTTATATTTGTTAACATTCTATATTTTCTAACAAGAACTGATATATTCCAATCACTGCCAGATTTACATTATTAATAGAGTTATATTTTTAAACTTAATCAACTTAAATCAGATTTTTCATAGTTTTGCTGCCGTTTTGCTGCGTGTTGCTGATTGGGTTCCTGGTTAAATATATATATTCTTGACGAAGCACGTTGCAGATACAGACATTTTGCAAATCTAGGTCAAATTTCAATAAATAAAGTAATTTTACATTATTCGATTTTTCAAACAAAAACTATTTTCAAAAATGTGTCCCGTCAAGTGTTTTGGACATCAGTTCACTTCTTCAGTCAGTATCTTTAGTCTTCTATTTCTTATAATTTCTCTAAAACTTTACTCACATATGCCCCTAACAATATCGATTCGTGACATCAACATCGGGATGCTCTCTTTACTCTTTGCTTGAAAACGTCTTACGTGCATTAACTTGAAGTGGCCGTTCTATGTTCTCACGAATAGAACTCGATTGTTCTACAACCTTTTAACTATCAGGCTATCGGGGCACGACCCTGTTTATACCATAAAAACTATAACTATATGGGTAGTTATGGGTTTGTTTTTATGATGCAGACGAGCAGTGTCTTTTGTAAAAGACATACTTTGTTGTTACTTTAATGTGACTGGGATTATTATCAGTCTTCAAGAGTGGCTTATACTCGCAGTGGGTGAACGAAAGCTGTTTTTTTCTTTGTATTTTACTGTTTAATGTTTTGGTGTAAAATAAAGTATATTTGATTTGACGATAATGATGACTTCAAACAAGTAGGAGGTTAACTTCAGGCAAACTAAGTATGCGATCTGTAGTTTAGAGGTGAATAAATTTTGAAATCATGTGCATCAATTCTTTTGATAGCCTCTACTTCGGTCATTCACCTGTTCAAATGTTTAGATAAATTCAGAAAAATTGCTCGGATTTAATCGTCATACATATATCACAGAGTATCATAAATGTTCATTATTCTGACGTGATGACGATACGATAATATTTATAATTTATCCAACATTTCTCATCTTGATATGATACCGACAGCATTTTTTCATGTCTAGTGCACTGTAAAGCAATTATATGTAAGTTTGTTAGGTTCAGTAACAAGGTCATATCAAATAGGAAGCTTTGATTTGCGAAGTTACAGCCTTTTGACGCCGATTAAAAATATGTAGCAACAGATATACGGAAATGTTCATTATTCTGACGTGATGACGATACGATAATATTTATAATTTATCCAACAAATCTTATCTTGATATGATACCGACAGCATTTTTTCATATCTTGTGCACTTTTAAGCAATTTTATGTAAGTTTGTTAAGTTCAGTAACAAGTGTTTGTAGTCATATCAAATAGGAAGCTTTGTTTTGCGAAGTTACAGCCTTTTGACGCAGATTAAAAATATGTAGCAACAGATATATACAGAAAAGTCTATTTTCTTTTGCAAAGTTTTGCGAAAAGCTGAACAAAAACAGGTCGAGAGCAAAACGCAGAGTCTATTATGGAGATTGCAATGTGCGAGGCAAAAGCCACGATGATTGACAAGTGGAGTCCTCCCACAACAGTGTGTTGGTGGCCGTTCGAACGAAACGAGTGTTTTTTCTCTTTTCTACCTCTACAGTCCTTCATTTGCCAGACGGAAAAAAACTTCACTAATTGCTTTATTCCCATAAGTTTATATTTTTAATCATTCTTGTGAGTAATTATTAGGTTCATTTTTAAATACAACCCTTTTCTTAATGTTGCACGCTTTGTATTAATTTATGTTTTAATATTTACTTGATTCTTAATATTTAAAGCCGTGGTGGTCCAGTGGCGAGTAACCCTGCCTGCAGTAGGCGATGGTTCGATCCTCGTCCAGGCTGACTTGTAACGATGAGTTTTTTTAAATTTATGTACGATTTGAAATGTATTTGCAAAACATCGTCAGGAAACCGGCATGCTTCAATTTCGAGGCATGTATTGCACCCACTGTCCGTGACAAAAGTGGCGACGGGCTCACTCCCCATCATACTGGACAGAGTTTTGTACTAGTGAAACATGGATGTTCTGAGGTTTCAGAATATCTCTGACTGGGGTAGTCAGAACTCGGGAAATATAGTCGTGAGCATATGCTATGCTATACTATGCTATGCCTAATATTTTATTTGTTTCTGAATTAGGTATAGTTACTTTTCAAATAAATGTTAGAGCCTGTTTGTTCAAAAAATATTTATTATAATTTACTTCTTTATGACCAGGTTTAGTGATCAGGAAATATTTTCAACGAATCAAGTGGTGATAGGTTACCCATTATTGCTACAGCTCGCTTAAAAACAAATTTAATAGATGCAAGGTTCAATTAAAAGGTAAATGATTTGAAAGTCAATGCCTTCAGTACAATACAATTTTATAATAAGTCTTTAGTGTATATAGTCAATTTTGTTCGCAATACAATATGATTTTATGTTTAACCGATAATAGCATCGTTATTCTATTGGCAGTATGAACGTTGTGTAAGAGATTTTTTTCTGACCAATTTTCGTCTGATTGTGGTTACGTCCCGTTACAGAATATCACGAATCGATTAAGGTTTTGTGCGAAGTTAGTGATATTTTTATAAATGGGTTTACGGTAAGTACTGGCAATTCTGGAATTGTATTAGAAACGTATAGTGAATTTACTAAATCGTTGTTTAAATAGAGGAGTGAGTCTGTCGCTACTCTTGATTGAAGGTGAGGCTTCTAGCCCCAGACCACCAAGACTTTGTAATAAAGTTGACAATATAATTATAATTACAATATAATTACATCAATACGTATTCACGTCATATACCGTAACGCATTAGCCTTCTTATGATGTTCGGTAAAACAACCTAGTTTCATCAGTACGCACAAGTTCACAACAATCAGATAATTGTACAAAAAACAAAGCCGAAATAACTTAATAAGCGGCAAACACTTGAAAGCTCTATCTTCAATTTGTCGGTCATCAAAGTCTCTTTAGAGTTGAAGAAAAACGGAATCACACAAAAACGTTAGTCACTATTATATTTATTTTGGACTATTTAGAACACATTTAAACTTTGAAAAATACTTGTTCAAGTGCAATAGTTCAATAGACATTCTCACAAAAATTTTTATTGATTTCTTTTTGGTTTAATATGGCCTGTGAACCTATTTCTTTGAAGGACTGTACTATCCGCATACCCTGGACCATAGAAATGCCTGGACCACAGAACATTATAACAGGGGTTATAGAAATGCAAAGTAGCGCTTTTGCCTCGGAAACGGCTGTCGCCACTTGTCTTCTCGCTCACGCTGCTACAATTACTCATGCTCTCTCGCTCGCACCACGCCGCACGCCTTATGGTGTTATGCAAATTATTGCATAACCTGTGGCGACACGTTCTACGCCTACTTTGCACTTCTAACTCCTCTTATAATTTTCTATGCCCTGGTCCAGTAGCGTGACGTACCTAAGCATTAGTATGAATGTGATGTTTCTATAAAATACCAATAAATTCTTTGCCTGATTATTATCCGCTACAATACATATGTTTTATCCATTTCACAATGTTTTACTAAACGCCAGACAAAACATGTTTTTCTAGACAAAACTGTATAATAAAGTCCTCATTGTTTGTCCTATAAAAAACCATAAATTGAGTCCATTGTTTTACAATGTTTGCCTCATGCAAAGTTTAATATTTCAACGGTTCATGCAATGAGTTCATTACGGCTATGGACAAATTTAGCCGGCGGCTTTCGTTCAATGTTAACTGATCGACTAGTAATTTTAAACCCATTTGCTGTTACATTTTGTTACCACAAATTTTTATGTTAATTTTAACTAGGTATATGCGAAACAATTTAGAGTGTAAACACTGTAATTGTGGGTTTTATATATGTACGCACGGTGACACATCAAGCTATACAAAACCAGCATAAGCTGGCCGCGCGTCGCTATATGTTACTCGACCTACGCGCGGCCAGCTTATGTTGGTTTTGTATAGCTTGATGTGTCGCCGTGTGTACATGTTTATTTTGCTTAATTAATAATTATGCATTGATGATTTTGTTTATCTAGAATTTAAAGGACTTTTAGGCACAATTTATAGAGCAAGTGGTTTTAACATGACCAGTTTTTTTATTATATGGCCTAAGTATGATAGTTGCCCAGCTGGACTATGCAACTAAAGGTCCTGGGTTCGATTAAAGGTTTTGTCATGAATATCTGATCATGTTCTATCTTAAATAAAAGCACCGTAACTGTCACATATAACGCACCATAAATTAAGCTAAGTGTCGAAAAAACTTATTCCTATAAACATAACTTCATAAGACCAACATCAAAATTTTCAGATTCTACATTATTTCAAATTCATATCTATTCTCTTTAGGAATAAGTGCGTACTGTTTAAAAAAACAATTTTGAAATCAGTACTTATCATCATCAATAGAGTTAATCGTAAGCAAAGAAGATGCGACACCCAATTCACCCAAACTTGTTCCATCAAAGAAAAAACTTGCGGCTTTGACATCTATAAGGTGTCCGTTAGCTAACACGACTTGCATTTTAAACCATCATAAAAGTAAAAGTTTATATTTGAAGATGTGATAGTTAAGATAACGCTGTGCCATCCAATGCCACCTGCACTCATTTAACAAATATTGCTATGCTATACTCAGTCTTATAAATGAAAGCTTTTAGAGTGATTTTGTCGTGCAGGTTGGTGGTAAAGAGAATTCTTTATGCGGTAATCTGGTATGCCGATGTTATACTATTGAGACTCCCTTCGTTACACAGACTGTGATGCGACTATTAAATATCAATATTTTATAAGAAGGGGCGAGTTATTTCTGATTCTTATCGTTTGTATTAACACCTTGTTTGTTTATAGAATAACTTGAGAGATATCTTTTTATATTCGATCTGTTTTTGATCTTCGCAGCAGCTGCGTGGAGGATGATGATTGTATTCTTTGATTAATAGATTTTTGAAATTATTAATGATGTTATCAATTAAAATTTTGGTGCAGTTATTATTTGAAATGATCTTCCAATGTTACTACATATTATAAAAATTTAACATTTTCTCGTCAAGCAGATGGTAATAGTAATGGTTCTGTTTTGTATACAAGTAAGGAAAAGTATCATTAACCTTTAAACCACATACTTTACCCATCAAACTGATCAACTTTTACTATGGGAGCAAACCTGTGAGAACCAAAAGAAAATCTGCTGCTCTATACGTTTGAGTCGAGTAGGTATTGCAGTTTAGTATGGAACAGCTGATTTTTTTTCAAATGGTGGTTTAAAGGTTAATTATACTTTTCCTCACACCCTGTATAGGTAAAGAACTGGAAAATCAAAGCCTGGCCTAGAGGCCCGGTTCCTTCCTTGATGTTATTTGATGTGCATTTTTCACTCCTTTATCATCTTTGGTTTCGTGTGTCAGTAAGGGCAAAGAGAATATTGTGGGCAGAGGCCCCAAACCAATAGTAGGTAGTAGTTTATTTAATTGTATGACTCAAGCATAGCATATACTCATGACTACTTTCCCCGAGGAGGTAGTCAGAGTTATACTGAAACCTCAGAACATCTATGTTGTATGACTCAAATAGTACATATAACTTATAATGATTGTAACTTGCATTTATTTTATAACCCAAATGAAGTATCAAACGATTCGTCCAAAATATACATTAATCCAATTTGATGCCACTCTTTTCACATTCAGGTTATATGTAAATAAAATAATTTTACATCAAGAATGAAGATTTTAAGGTTTCAGCTTTGGAGCTACACTGAAAAAAATTAAAAGTTTTTTGTAGTGACTTGCAAACTATTTTAAATAATCTGTGTCAATATTTTCTTTTAATTTGGTGGTCGTAATAAATTGTTTTTATTTATAATATAAATAACAAAACAGTTTGGCTATTTATAAGGTCTAACAAAATTAGCTGAAACTATTTTAAAGGGATGCTTAGACCATCAAACTGAACAACTTTCTCTATGGGACCAATATCGAAATCGCGAAAAAAAAATCTGCTGTCCCATACATTTAGGTCGAGTAGGTTTGTATGAAACAGCTGATTTTTTTTCGCGATTTCGATATTAGTTTCATAGAGAAAGTTGTTCAGTTTGATGGTCTGATCATCTCCTTAAAATAGTTTCACCTAATTTTGTTAGACCTTATATAATTAGGTTTTTATTTGCTACAAAATAGTTTGCAAGATTGCAAGTCACTAAAGTTTAATTATAACTATTTTAAGGGAATCATCAGACTAACAAACTGAACAACTTTCTTTGTAGGACCAATATCGAAATCGCGAAAAAAACATCTACTGTGCCATACTAAACTGCCAACAAAACTAGACTCAAATATATGGAACAGCTGATAATTTTTTTCGCGATTTCGATATTGGTCCTATAGAGAAAGTTGTTCAGTTTGATGGTCTGATCATCCCCTTAAAATAGTTCCAGCTAATTTTGTTAGACCTTATATTTAACAAAATATTTTTTATTCAGTATGTCTCTACATTTAGTTATTACTTCCTACATAGGTACCTAAAGTGCGAAGACATTTGACCTGCAATATAAATATAGTAAGCGTTTATTCGAAACATCAATAGACATGATCTAGCTTCGATCTTGATACCGCGCCCGCGTCGACCTCTTCTGTACACAAAGAGGTCAGAGCAAGTCATGAAATAAGAATTAAGTGAATTTTCGAACAATACATTCGATCATGCCTGAGAACACTATTGCTGTTTGAAAGTATGCTACGTTAGGCTTTTCCTAACTACCTACCTTGTATCTGTATTTTTAATAAAACGTGTTCAGGTCTTATCAACATACAAAAATACGCTATGATCATGATCATAACTTCGGGGTGATTAGAAATATTGTTACAACTCATAACAATATATTTTAAAGAATAGAACAGAATAATGTTTATTGCCATTATTAATAAGTTAGCTTACAATACAAAAAAAAGAAAATGTATAATATGAGTTGATAATAGTATTCTAATTAAAAAACAGGGATTTTAATTATCCTTTTTACATATGGTATGGTTTCAATTTTTAGGTAAAAATTGGTATTAAACGGTATTAAACGAAGAAATACATTTAGCACAATAATTATGTGTCTGGTTGAAATATCGTTGAGCGTTGATTAGATGATAGATAATAAGGTCTATTTTTTCGAATATGACTGTACAATGAATAACTTACATTATGTTGGTAATTCAATTAATATTAATAGGTAATTGGTGTTTGACACACAAAACATTGTAAAAAAACATTAAATATTATATTAGTAAGTTGTTGTATGACATGCATGGAAAAAAGGCTATCTATTCTAAGATGGAATCATCATAATCACCACCCAAAGCCTGAATCCATTCACTGCTGGTATAGGCCTCCATTTTGTTTATGCCTCCCTCGTCTCTCCTGACATAGAGATCTAGAGAGATGCCAACCAACGCGCTGAGTACGAAACCTAGTGTCGCATTACCATCTCAGTACCACGCGATAGAAAGTATTTTGTTAGCTTGAATGTGCTCATTGTCCATTGCGGTATCAGAACTCAACGTTCGAATAATTTTTAGTACTACGCAAGCATTGTAAACTATTTACACATAATATCTCGACTGGCTTTCAGCCTCATAATATATGGAATCCTTACTGTCTTGAGCAATATGTTCCGTTTTTGCGCATATTTCTGCGACACTGGCCCCGCCCCCTTTTCACATCTCCCTTTAGTTTTTGTGATCTGTGCTCCCGGCAGTCCCGTAGCTTCCGCGACTCTTAATATATCGTCAACCCATTGAGCCACCGCCCCGGACGACCTACAATTCTAAGCCGGAAACTAAGAGTATATGGAAATTTGATGATTTTATATTTAGGATTTCTCGAAATTTAATCATTTTAAGGACAAACAAGTTGAATAATAGTTTTGAAAAGAACAAGAACGTTTTCCCAAAAAGCTGATTCATTGATTTCTCTAGTTAATCCTCTAGTCGTTTTAGTAAACAAGCATAAAAACGAACTTTTGACAAAGTACCGTGTGTGAGAGATTTTAATAAAAACTGACATAACAAACTACTCCTAATTTGATCCCAGCTTTTTGTTGATCAAAATCTAATGCTTACCATGAAACTATGACGCGACGCACCTTACGCGGCCATCTTCATCTGTCATTTCGGAATTATTAAAAAAGAAAAAACTATCGAGACTACAATAAAGAAAAAACCGCTGGCACCCGCTAGGTTGATAGCAGCTTTATCCTTTTTCTGACACAAACGATAGATCGGATCTCTACCACCAAAGGGCAGTATTTTTTAAACGAAATACTTATGTCGTATACATTGAAAAGCGGACACTTTTTGTTGAAGCTATTAACTAATAAAATATTTCTGTTATTAGGCACAATTTATTAGCTTTATGTCCATTAAAGGATATTTTATCGTGTAGGTTTTGTGGTCGTCGGTTGAACTCGTTTCAGATGTAATGAGGCTTATGAACGAATATATTAAGTTAAATGACACGGTTTTTGTGGGGTGGTATTTTGGGGCACTTTATCAATGGTTTATAACGGATGTTATTATTATAATTCTTAGCATATTGCGGACAAATTACCCACTTGCTAGAGAATGATCGTCTACATTAATTTTTAAAACATACCTAGTCATCATCATCATATCAGCCAATAGACGTCCACTGCTGGACATAAGCCTGATCCCCAAAATGGGGGGATTTGCCATAATCGCCACGTTTGGCAGGTGGGTTGGCGATTGCAGTTTTGGATTGAATGTGTGTACTCAGAGGATGCTGCTGCCCATCCTCCGGTAGATCCCTTAGTCGCGTTATTATGTGGAAGCTTGTAATTGACATATAGCTGACTGTTTTATAGCTGTAAGCTACCCGAATACAATAAAATATCTACCCGGATCCAAGCAGGAAGACAAAAATGCCATAAGGTATGATGATGATGAGTGAACTGATGACAGTAAATAAAATAAAAATACAAATATTCATTATTAATTTAAGAAAAGGTTTTAAAACATAAAACTGAAATAATGATAATTAATTATAGCTGATGAATAGCCTTAAACCACAGAGACTTATCAGCAAAGCAAAATCATCAAATCTAGCAAAGGCTAAATAAAAGAGGCTATGTGTAAAAAATAGGATTCCTCAAAACGTCATATATCATGAAGTACTAACAGTAGGAGTATGATTAGTGGTTATGTGTAAATTGAACATATAATTGAAAATTTTTTTAGAGCCAAGACACGTTTAAGACACATTTTCTCGATAGAAAAACAAGCCAAAGTAGCCTCCGTCTTTATCGATAAACGCTTGGAACTGCTCAACGGCGAATAATAGAAACACGAGACTTGATTTAAAAAAAAGAGATTGATATTTTACAAATTTGGATTAAAGCAGAATTGAACTTACATAAATAGTACAATCACAATTAAATAAAGTTTGTTTTACGCTTGCGTCGTTTCAGGCGCGCGCGCCGCCCCATCTCTTTCTCTCGCATCAGGCAGTAATATAAGCTATCACACGCCCATTTCACTTCAATTATTTTTCGACATTAAACGAGCAAAATTGTTTGTATATCGCGTTCTAAAAAACGGCTCTAAGGATAACATTTTCAGTATAGAGGTTTATTGAAAAACGAAATAAAAACTCGTTATCAGCAAGCAGAGCTCAATCGCCCAGGATAACTACTATGAGTGTGTGTATTGAAGAATAGAGGTCATAATTATGGGTGTTTTAAATTTTCACAAGTAATATACAGGGTTTAGGTATTATAAAATGGGACAGTCACTTAAAGGGGTGCTTCTGACCAAGCTCGATTTGTGGAGCGTGGCCACCCCGTTCTTTTACCGCTTACTCATGATAATATGCCCTGACTTATCCTGCAGTGGAACAAATATACAGGGTGTAAAATTAAATGGGACACTTACTTAAAGGGGTGCTTCAGACCATCCAACTGAACAACTTTTACTATGGGACCAACACTGAAATCGCGAAAAAAAAAATCGGTGTCCCATACAAAAAATATAATTGATAAAGTATAATTGATTGATTGAAAACTGAAAACATGACTTAACTGAAATGTATGGGACAGCCGATTTTTTTTTCGCCATTTCAATATTGGTCCCCATAGAGAAAGTTGTTCAGATTGATAGTCTTAAGCACCCCTTTAAGTAACTGCCCCATTTTATGTTACACCCTGTATAGGTAATAATGTATTTTCTAAGTCTATGTCTTATTTTATTCTGATGGAAAGAGACTAAAATAGATTCTTATATACCCTTTAATCATTATAATTAGTATACGTTCAAGATTTTATGCTTTTATAAAGAATCATCATCTTGCAAAACGAATTCTAATTAGGTATGCATTTTGCAGGTGTTACGCTTAGATCAAAGTAAAATTAATGGATAGGCCCAATGCGCGTTAAGTTGAAGCACACAACTAGTACACTTGGTTCATACAAACTAGCACACTTGGTCTGTCATCTCAGTACATATTTGAAGTAAAACTGTCAATTGTTTTGCCTCATTTTTCTGGTTTGAAATGTTCGCGTTAGACCTATCCATTAATTTTACTTTGATCTATGGTGTTACGTCGCATTTGTGGCAAATTCCATTTTCAAAAACAATAAAGTCTAAAGGCATATTCACACTCGACTCCTAAATTGGCTACGGCTATTAAAATGGTCGGCGTCTTTTAGCAGTTAGTGTTACAGTTTATTATTTAAAATTAACAAAGAGAATAGGTACAATGGTATTTGAAAGGCTTTTTGGTTTACCGCTTTGACCAGCGATTGCTTAAACCTACTGCAGCCTTTAAGATAACTGTAGTTTGTTTTCAGTTCATTGATTAAGGGCCTATGTCGAAAAATAATTAAAGCGAAATGGGCTTGTGTTAGCCGAGTGTGATAGCTGAGGATATGGAGAGAAAACTTTTTGACAATTTTTGCCACAGATACGATACACGCATTTAAAAAAAATAGTAAATTAGTATGGGTAAAATTTATGGTGTTAAATGCTAAGTAACACGTTTTAACAAAAAGTACAGTAAACTCTGAAATCGTTTTTATAGAATACGAGCGTTAACCCGCGACTTCGTCTGCACAAATTATATACCAGATTTTAAGTCAGATCATAAGCTATCAAACAAAAAAAGTTTCATCAAAATCGGTTCAGTAGTCTTTGCGTGATACTCGTTCAAACAAACAAACAAACAAACAAACACACAAACAAACAGACAGACAAAAAATCCAAAAATTGGTGAAATGGTATCAGGGACACCTAAAAACCATATCGTAACTTTATCTTCAATGTACAGACAAATTTCCTGTTACAGTTTTATAATAGTATAGATATAGGTAAGTAGATTTAAGGGCCTATGTCGAAAAATAATTGAAGTGAAATGGGCGTGTGATAGCTTATATTACTGCCTGATGCGCGAGAAAGAGATATTGCGGCGCGCTCGACAGAAACGACGCAAGCGTAAAACAAACTTTATTTAATTGTGATTGTACTATTTATGTGAGTTCAATTCTGCTCTAATCAAAATTTGTAAAATATCAATCTCTTTTTTTTAAATATATAATTTGTGCGGACGAAGTCGCGGGTTAACGCTCGTAATACATTCTATAAAAATCTTCTATAGGTATGCTCAATGTAATCCTTGCAAAACGAAAACGAATCTCTACAAGAGAGAAGAGATGTAGTCGTACAAAAGTGTATGACAATCACGAATGGGATTCCACTTGTGAGTGTATGTATACATACAGGGTGTAAGTGAGAGCCTAGCAAATACTGAAACGGTGAACTCAGACCATCAAACTGAACAATTTTCACTATGGAGCCTACCTCAGGAAACGCGACTAAAATTTATGGGACAGCTGATTTTTTTCGCGTTTCCTGAAGTAGGCTCCATAGTGAAAGTTGTTCAGTTTGATGGTCTGAGTTCACCGTTTCAGTGTTTGCTAGGCTGTCACTTATACCCTGTATTTATTTCATAATGATATCCTAAGTTCCTATATTCCTAAGAAAAATTGTGTCACTTTCACCCTGAATAATATACATTAACGTGCCATATTTTATGAGTTTCTTTATGCTTCACAACATTGAAATCGCAAAATAACATTTGGTTGTACCATAGAAAACGTCCATAGATTCACTCGACGCAAATGTATGAAACAGCAGATTTTTTTTCGCGTTTTCAATTTTCGATGATCTGAGGCGCCCTCTTAAGTACCTATGTAACATATTTAAGTTTACACCCTGCATAATTTGTTGATAATAATAATTATATATTCTATATTAATTTGGTATTTTACGTAGATATGGTTATTGTGTAATTTAATTGATATTGTAAGTACATTCTTTTATTATTATTTTTGTTTAAATGCTCCGTATTATTTTATTTGTTACTGATTGTATGTACACATTATGTCTGCCTCTCTTTTATTAATTTTCACTATTGCGGGTTTGCTGGAAGACATCTCTTAAGAGATAAGCTCGCCCTTTGTCCATGTCTTTTCTATTGTCTGCATCAATGTGTCTGTGTGTACAATAAAGTGTTATAATATTTGCAGGTCAAGTTTACTATGCAATTCTATGTGACGTAACCGGTTACTTACACAAAAAGTAAGTCTCGATCCTTTTCCGACTGCTATGTTAAGAGCTTTTATAAATTCAAGTTTCTTTCCGAAGGGCGCTCTACATCCCATTTGGTCTTGCCTGAGAGTTGTAGGTTCCCACAGTTATTGGGAGATGGCGCTGATTCTAGAAAAAAAGTGATAATAATGTTTAATACAGTTCATTAAGTTTTGTCAATGAAAATAGAATAGAAGTGCAGTTTGTAAAAGAAAAACTATTTCGGTACAAAACGTAAAAGTAAAAAAACATACGTAATTGTTAGCTGTAGGGCCATTTGTCCTTAGTTTTATTAAATTTCGAAAAATCAGCCTTTTCATACATTTTTGATGTAATAAAACTTACTGCAGTTTTCACTTTTACATTTTGGACCAAAAATTTATGAAACGCGGATGACGTCCATTTTGTAATTCAAATTCGTTATTAAAAATAACTTGAAATAAAGCAAAGGTTAAATATTAAATATGTAAGTAATTTTGATATAAATAACATAATACAACACAATAACATAATTTTTATAATATTTTTGTAGTAAAATTAATTTGAGTAACTTTTTAATTTCTGAACTTGCACTTCAATTATCTTAGTCATTCATCTCAGTCAACCTTCATAAGCTTTAGAAGAGGAAACATTTTCTTGATACTTACACAAAGATTGTTTTTAAATATTCAGCTAGCTAATCTCGAACTTTTTGCGATGAGAATTAAATGGAAAATCATTAATCTTAGAAGCACCTTTTGTAGCTGGATGGTTACTTTTATTAGATTTATTTTAATGTTAAATTTTTGGAAAATTAAGTGTTAGGTCACTTGGTCGATTCAAGGTCAGTTTAAATGTCATTGTAATGTTACATCAAAATGTACCTAATGTATTATTTCATTCTTAAAAAATGTTGCCACGTACGGGTAATAAATATTAAATAGTATGTAACACATAAATCCAATAATTAGGGAAGATAACATCAAATAAAATCACAAATGTTGATAAAGCAATATACAGAAAAAGTAGGTTATTATTTTTTTACATTAAACTTAAAGTTTAATGATCTAAATCAATATAAATTAAATGTTACGACATTTTCAACTATTTACAAGCTTTGATATGAAGCTTAGAGTTTGAAGTTCTCTGGAGTATTATCAGCATTATCAATGACGTCAAAATAATAATTGATATATAATTGACAATACAAGGTGAAATTGATATCATAAGCATCCTTTTAAACTAAGAGTCTACCCAACCAACTGAACCACTTTCACTATGGGAGCAAACCGATCGGAGCAAAAAAATAATCAGCTGGTCCATATTAAACTGCAATGCCTACTCGACTCAAATGTATGCAACTGCTGATTATGTTTTTGCTCCGATCTGTTTGCTCCCATAATGAAAGTTGTTCAGTTAGATGGGTAGACTCTTAGTTTAAAAGGATGCTAATGATATCAATTTCACCCTGTAGATCAGACAGATGTCGTCTTTATTCTTTAGATGTAGTCATTCTTATGATTATTCTACTTGCCTTGTATCATCAAATATCAAGAATACAGTCTCAAAGTATATGCAAGAAACGACCAAGATAGACCCAACGGTTGCCAACGAACAATTCGAGGGTAGATGTGACTCAGCGAATTTATAGTATTGCTTTTTTAAGTGCCATTGATTCAACGAAAGTTGCTAATGGCACCCTGTTTTGTTTGGAATGATGACGAATGCTAAATATTGGAAAGAAAATAGCTGGATTAAAAGTTTTTTAGATGTTAACGTCTTTATCAGGTTTCATGAATCGAATTAAACAAAAATACAGAATTGTATGGTATCTTAAAAGAATTTCAAAATGTTCCTGCATCATCATCTTATTTCATTGGTGCAACTTAGAGCGTCTTTTTAGAAGCTTATAGGAGAGTAGCCACCATTGCTATACAGGGTGTAAGGAAAAGTGTCATTAACCTTTAAACCACATACTCTAACCATCAAACTAAACAGATTTTACTATCATAAATCATAAATCATAAACTTTATTGCATCCTTGAGGTATTTACAGATCTTAAAAATAGGTTACAGCGCATCTCAGGGACCCTGTTAGGGCACAGCAATTATGGCAACAGTGCATTTTATAATTAGATTAAATGTAATTGAATTTAATTAAAATTATTGGAAATAATGTCAACTTAAAATATAATAGAACAAAATATAGAACAAAATATACTATGGGAGCAAACCTACTTAACTAAAATGCCTACACGACTCAAATGTATGAAAGAGCAGATTTTTTTTTTGTTCTGACAAGTTTACTACCATAGTAAAAGATGTTTTAGTTTGATGGGTAGAGTAAGTGGTTTCAAGGTTAATTACACTTTTCCTTACACCCTGTATAGAAATGGTGGTTACTCTCCTATAATAAATTATTTTACTTAACTTCTAAACGTAAATCAAAGATTGAATACTGGTCCACATTTGAACGCCAATATTGTAGGTCGTGTCAGTCCTACTCAACAGCGTTCAATAGCCAGCGAACTACATACTAACATGGCACGTGTGCTTACAAAGAGACCAACTTAACTGTCCAAGATTTGGTCCACTTCGCACCCAATTCATCAAATTGCATTCCATATATGTAATATAGCATACGTTTATTAAGTGTACAATTTGTTTAAATTCTGATACTATTAACGTTAATTTTATAATTATGATTATAAAGGAAAGTCACCTCTTGGATGAGAGCAGCGCAGGACCGGTCGTTGTTGCGATCCTTGGGCCTATGACCAGTAGTGGATATTTATTGGCTTATATGATGATGATGGCAGGGAAAATATTATATTCCAATAATTTTTTATTTACTAGCCTACTTCATCCCACAGCTGGGCAGAGGTTTCCCCTTTCATCCTCTATCCGTCTTCCTAGGACGACCTCGACGCCGACGACCTTTTTCTGGGATCCAGGGCGTTACAATTCTTGCCTACCTTTCCTGGTGCATTCGACAGACATGGCCGGCCCAATCCCACTTTAATCTGGCGGTTTTTTCCCCAACATCGGCTATTCGTGTTTTGGAGCGCCGTGTAGTTAGTCTAATAATATATTAATCAATATTAGAAGGGAAACTAAAAGGGAAGATAGGCAAAGGAAAACTTAGTTAGAGTTATTTCGCACAGGTTTTATTTAGGAAAAGGTTTACGTCGTGTTATATCAGAAACAGACACAAGCTGCACGGCTAGCATGCAATCAGCGACAAAGCGTTTAAACGAGAAAAACGTCATGCGCGCTCTTTCTGGCATACGTAAAATAATAAGGATGGAGGCACATCTCGATTTTTATCGTTTTCTCGGGGGTGGCATGCGAGGCCTACTGAAGAGAGACTGGATCGGGGAATATTCCACTGGCAAGAGCGTTGATGATTTTTTTAGTCAATAAGTCAATTGCCAAGTCAATTACTACGCTTCGATGTAGCGTCTCGCATAAGTGCCGTTTTGTGGAAATAAAACTATAAATTGGGTGAAATATTTTTAACGGATATTGTTTTCTCGAATCATAAATTACAATCGGTTAAAGACACACTAATTGTGTTTTTATACATAACGATTTTAAAAGAAGGAAAATACGTGAAAAAAAATCTCTAGACATTCTTAAGTAATTGATAATTTTAATTAATACCACTAGGTTAGGTATTTGTCTTAGCACAGATCTTATTCAAACAGTGTTCATGTCAATATTTTAGTCTCTATTAGTTTAAACATTTACAGTTCAAAAAATATTAGTAGATACCGACATTAAACAAATAATAACAGGATAATTTAAAAGAAAAGCATAGGTAGCTCCAGCATAGAAAGGCGTAAGTAGAACAAACTGCTTGGAACGTATGTTAGTTCCCGACAATACGTTAAACGTCAAACTGTTAACTCGTTAAAACTTGTATATTCATAGTTACACATATTCCTAACTTATCGTACGTCAAGCCAACATTTTATAGTTAACGTAATGACGCAATGGTCTATTAAATTACCGAAAGTTTTTATTTCGTTGTTAAATCTTTAACTTTGGTGATATAGGAAGATAAAAGTTTTCTATATTTATCTTTTACTTCTTCTTTTTCAGGTTACTCTCTTAATGGAGGTTGGCAGTCAGCACTGCATATCCTTGTCTATTAGCCCAGTCATTTTACGGTTTGTGGCGGGACTAAATAATAATTGCAATTTTTTATCGGTATAGTATTTAAGAGCCAATTTGTGCCTAGAAATGTACCAAAATAAAAAAAAATACGTCTGCTACCGCCTCAAATTCAAAATTAGCATTTATCTAGTTCTAAAAAACCTTATAATAATATTTTTTTGCTCATTTTTACGGCTTTGGCAGGTATTGTTCATTCCTCAAGAATTCAAGATATGACAAAGGTAGGAGTTTACAGGGTATAAATTAAAACATATCGTACAATAGGTTTAGCATGCCAATCACAATAAAGCGACATAACGAGAAAACCGTCATGCGCACTCGCTTCCGCATACGCAACAAAAATAGAAGCGCGTCTCTATTTTTATCGTTTAATTGGATGTGGCATGCTAGGCACCACCAAAATCAACGACATCACTGTAGAAAAATTGACTATGTAGCCAACAATATCGAAATCACTGTAGAAAAATCAGCTGTTCCATAAAAAAAGAGATATCCTCGTTCCTGTAAAAAATATTAATAACTACTCCGATGTATGAAACAGCGGATATTTTTTTGCTATTTCAAAGTCCCATAGTAAAAGTTGTTCAGTTTTATGGTCTGAAGTACCCATTAAGTATGTAAAGCATTTAAATGTAGGTATACCCTGAATAGATCTATAATCGACAGTATTTTGCTTGCTCACCAATTCTGCACTGATAAACAAGCATTTCTAGCAATCATAAATCACGAAAATCTAGGCTTTAGTTACGACCCAGATAACATTTGATACTAAATTCAGATTCAACGATAATCCGTACCCAAAGTGACGTAATACAAGAAAATCTTCAACTAAGCCCAGTTTGTATTCGCCCCACTTTTGTAAAGGATGTTACACGAACTTATATAAACAAACTTCTCTGGAATCTCGGATTGGTATGCACAGATAGTTTTATTTTCTCGCGGAGAACTTTCACAGTTGATAAAAGTCAGTCATGCTCATTCAGTGGGCAAGGGATAATGAAATCGTCTAGTTTCCCACTGCCACATTTTTTGTCCGTCGTGACAGTATTTTTCGTTGTGATTTATCCGGGTTCAGATTCCCATAACCCAATTTATTTTCCTTTATTGAGGCGTTTTATTGGTGTTTCACAAGAATAATAACGGGTCGGAAAAAAACATTGAATTATCTTGTTTTTTTTTCTTTGACATTGTTTAAGCGTTTTCGTAAACCCTTTTGTAATTTGGGTTTGATCTTGTATCATTTAATGAAAATTTCTGTTAGGAGGATAGGCGGGTACCGTTTTCCCATACAAACGTACTCCCATGTTTCCTCCCTGGATAATGACACTAGAGCAAACCTTTTTTACCTCTGCTATGTCCCTATGTTTTGCTTTTTTGCATTTATTAATTTACTGTATGAACTAGGGATCTACGAAGATAACCAATTTTACCGCTCGTTTTCAGACATCCAGTAAACAAATTTGATGAATATAAACAAAAAAGCAAAACATACAGACATATCCAAAGTCTTTCTCATATTATTCTTGAAAGAATGATTAAAATAGGTTACGTTTTAGAGGAGGAAACAGGGGAATACGAAATGCTGATTTCGTCGATTTTATGTAGATAAAAACGGTCTGAGCTGCAGTTGTCTCTGGTGTGGCAGATCGGACAAATACGTATACAGTCGGAAAAGTTACATATTCTACAAATTTCCATTTTAGCCCGCCCATCCTCTTAAACCCATAGTGCCAAATAATTTATCTTCAATGTAATTTGAAACAAAGAAGAACAAAAATGAGATACCAGCGGGAGCGGTAGATACCTACTCTAAATTTAAAGGAATTAAAGTAATATTGTACAATGATAACGCGGGTTGCGACAGTTATATTATTAAGGAATAAATGAACGCAGTTCTTGTTATGATTTATCAAAGTGATGTCCACAAGTTGTCTTAATTTATACCAATTACAAGAATTATGTTTATCATTACTTCGCGAAACAAGTCTCGGCAGTTACGAAATCAAAGAACTGTTTGTTTGAATATGAAACATAGAGGCATTGTTGGTTGAGATAAAAATGAGGCGGAAAACGACTCTTTTGTAATGATAGAATGTCACTTAACTAATTAAGTTATTTTAATTAATTATGATGGGAACTGCATAGCAAACTGAGTCAGCTAATAGAATGCAATTATGATTCAGTTTTCTGGCAAGTTTTCCTTGACCTAAATTAGTTTACGTTGCAAAATTTGATGTCAAAAGCAAAATATCTCAATTTAACTTAGTCTTATACTTAGACAGTGTCTTTAGAACAATAAGATTCATTTTCTAACTGAAAATCAAATGAACTATCAAGTTAACACAAGTTCAAGCAACGATTCGGTATAATTTTTAATATAGGGCCCTTGTTTATATGCTGACAGTGTTTTAGAAACATGACTAGACCATCAAACTGAACAACTTTCTTTACAGGACCAAAGACGAAATCGTGAAAAAAATCTACCGTTCCATACAAAACTGCAATCATAATCATACTCGACCCAAATGTATAAGAAAGATGATTTTACTTTTTTGCGATCTCGATGTTCATCAAAAAAGTTGCTCAGTTTGATTGTCTGATCATCCTCTTAAAAAACTGTCAGCATATAAATTGGGCGCAGTATAAAGGGTAAATTGATATCATTAGTATTCTTTAAAATTAAGAGTCTACCCAACAAACTGAACCACTTTTACTATGAGAGCAAAACGATAGGAGAAAAAAACAGCTGTTAGTTGTATTTAAGTCGAGTAGACATTGCAGTTTAGTATGAAACAGCAGATTTTTTTTGCTCCGATCGGTTTGCTCCCATAGTAAAAGTTGTTCAGTTTGCTGGGTAGACTCTTAGTTTAAAAGGATGCTAATGATATTGTTTCATCCTGTTTTTAGGTTCCTAACACTCAGTTGCAGAAACGCTCATTAGAGTTAATCTTCCATTAAAACTCTTGCTAGCTTTTACTACGTCAACAAGACAAAAAGTGACAGCAAGAGATTTGATGGAGGATTAACTTTAATGAGCGTTTTTGCAACTGAGCGATAGCTGCTTGCTTATTAAAGTTTCAATTAAAACGTCATTTGTGACGTTAGAACCTACAATCGTGGTAATGCAAATTATAATAAACTAGAGTTAACCCGCGACTTCGTCTGCACAAATTATACAGGGTGAAATTGATATCATTAGCATCCTATTAAACTAAGAGTCTGCCCATCAAACTGAACAACTTTTACTATGGGAGCAAACCAATCGGAGCAATAAAAATATATGCAGTTGCATACATTTGAATCGAGTAGGCAACGGTGGCGTTTGCAGTTTAGTATGGAACAGCTTTTCACTCGCTGACGGGCTCACTCCCCGTCACACTGGACAGAATTTCGGTACTAGTGAAACGTGGATGTTTTGAGGTTTCAGAATATCTCTGACTACCCCCTCAGGGAACATAGTCGTGAGCATAATAATATGCTTATGCTTATGCAGCTGACTTTTTTTTTGCTCCGATCGGTTTGCTCCCATAGTAAAAGTTGTTCAGTTTGATGAGTAGACTCTTAAATTAAAAGGATACTAATGATATCAATTTCAACCCGTACCTATACAAGATTTTAAGTCATATCATAAGCTATCAAACAAAAAAAGTTTCATCAAAATCGGTTCAGCAGTTTTTGCGTGATGCTCGATCAAACAAACACACAAACAAACAGACAGACAAATTTTAAAAAATTTGGTAATATGGAATCAGGGAAAACTAAAAACCATATCGTAATTTTTTTTTTGTTAAAAATCTTCATTGTACAGACACTTCTGCTACAGTTTTTAACCCCCAACGCAAAAAGAGGGGTGTTATAATATAATAATATAGACAAACAAAGCTACAAAGCCTAACCCCAATCGTCGCTCCACAGGCACTCCTTATTTGTCTTACAATTTAGTTTCCTCCGAGTTCTATGTTCCCATGCTCCCATTACCCGCCTAACAACAGCGATGCATCGGAATTGGCCAGAAAATCACGATAAGTATCTCTCCGTTGTCACGAACCAATTTCGACCGAAACGCTCCCGGTTGAGATTTGAGTGAGGGGACGTGACCTTTTGAACCAAGTTGAAGTGTGAACCGTCATACTAAGCCAGCGGGTGGCGTGAGTTGACCAAGCAACGAACAAATTTTTAACTAAATCAAAACAGATAAAAACCAGTCAAATGCGAGTCGGGCTACTCGCGCACCGAGGGTTCCGTACCCATCATCATTGGCCTTTCCATCTATAAAAGATGATTTAAGCAGAAGCGTCTTGGCGGCACTTACGCTCGTGACTAAAAAGCCCAACACGAGAGCGACAGGTACGGCCGCTTGTACGGCAAGTAAAATTAGAGGTTGCTTTGTCACAAGGGTTTGCAAGTCGATCATGCCTCTTTTCCCGCTTTTCAGCCAAGGAAACGCACCACACCCTAACGTGCTCAGTCCTCCGCTGAATGTTTCCTCCACAAGTCGCGGTTCTCAGCGAGATCCTCCCAGCTGCTGGTGTTCCGTACCACACCACCACAAAACACAACATATTAAAAAAGACAAAAAGAACTGTCTGCGGAACCTTTAGCGCGAGACCGACTCACATTTGGCCGCTATTTAGTATTTATTGTTATACTGTAGAGTTTGTTATATAATCATACCAAGTTTGACGCTTGTATATATTAATGTTTTTACGATAGAGCGTGAAGAAAAAAACGTTGATAAAAACTAGTTTCTTGTTGATAACACCACTTAATTTTTAAGTTTTTGACATTTGTATAAAAATCATCTGTTGATAAACAAAAAAACAAACGTAATTTTAACGCATATTCTGTGAAAATTTCAATTATCCGGCTATTACGGTTCAAAAGTTACAGCCCTAAATAGGTGTCCGGACGGACGACGGACAATGTAGGCTTAGTAATAGGGTCCCATTTTCACCCTTTAGGTACGGAACCCTAAAAAATCTTCGGTAGGCCTTGTTGCCCACGTCTCTCTCGGATAACAGACGTCGATCAAGTGCCACGGCAGAACAAAAATCTATCTGATTTGATTTGACCCTGAGAACTCGGATTAGTCATAGCCTTTTGTTGTATTTGGATAAAGGTAAAAAAATAAACATGGATGTTTTGTAGTTAGATATTATGTTTGATTGATTGATTGGGAAATTGTTGTTATGAATTCGTGTTTTTCAGACACATGATTCATACTAAAAATAAATTTTGAAATTTAAATTATCTATACAGGATGTTAGGGTAAACAGTTGCATTACTTTAAAGGGTGATTCTACCCATGATACTGACCAACTTTCCCTAAGAAACCTATGGGAAATACGCAAATAATTTTTTGGACTTTCCATACTAAATACAATCAGCTGATCGAACGTAAGTTGAAATATTTTTTTTTACGAACTTTCTATAGAATTCTTAAGGAAAGTTGTTCAGTATCATGAGTACACTTACCCATTAAAGTAATGCAACTGTTTACCCTAACACCCTATATTCCAATGTACTAATCATAAAATGACTACATTCTTTTATTTGTTTTATTTTTTTATTTTTGCAGAAGGTAAAAGGAGTAGTTCTTTAAGTGAAGTTGTAAGCGAAAACCAATAGATAAGATAAAAATTTCACTCTGTTCAATATCTGGTCAATTTCTTATCTTTTTGGGGACACATTGCGGATGATCGAGGGAGCCAATGGTGCATTTAACCGTGAAATCCAAAGATAGTCCGATATCCCCGGATATTGATAGCAGGTATCTCGAAACCAGAAATAGTTTTAGAAGCGTATTAGAGATAAATAAGGGTGAGTGTATGGGCTTGTTTATGTCAGTTTGATTTTTAACGATTTGATGATTACGATAATAATAACTATGAACAATTATTTTAATGCCTTGTAATGTGTATAGTTATTGTTGTATATTGTTTATGGATTGTGTCATTGCCGTTTAATGTCTTTACTCTCCCGAAATATGGTATCTCTACACTATACAGGGTGTTAGGGTAAACAGTTGCATTACTTTAAGGGTGATTGTACACATGATACTGAACAACTTCCCCTAAGAAACCTAAAGGAAATTCGCAAAAAAAAAATTTCGACTTTTCATACAAAAGTTCGATCAGCTGATTGCATTTAGTATGGGAGGTCAATATTTTTTTTTACGAATTTCATGTAAGTTTCTTTGGGAAAGCGTAATGCAACTATTTACTCCTAACACCCTGTACAGGCTGTAAACTTAAATTAGTTACATACCTACTTAAAGTTGTACTTTAGTTTAGACCATCAAACTGAACAACTTTTACCTTGGGTCCAAGGTTGGAATCGCGAAACAAAAAATATGCTGTTCGATAGAAAATACAAAATAGCAACTCGTCCAAAATGTATGGAACAGCAGTTTCTTTTTCGCGATTAGTTGGTCCCATGCTTCACAGAAGTTGTTCAGTTTGATGGTCTGAACTTCTGAAGCACCTTTTTAAATATAATGTTATGTAACACATTTACTATTCCACGGTATACAGGATATCTATACAAGGTGTTACAAAAAATCGCTCCACAGGCACTCCTTATTTGTCTTACAATTTAGTTTCCTCCGAGTTCTATGTTCCCATGCTCCCATTACCCGCCTAACAACAGCGATGCATCGGAATTGGCCAGAAAATCACGATAAGTATCTCTCCGTTGTCACGAACCAATTTCGACCGAAACGCTCCCGGTCGAGATTTGAGTGAGGGGACGTGACCTTTTGAACCAAGTTGAAGTGTGAACCGTCATACTAAGCCAGCGGGTGGCGTGAGTTGACCAAGCAACGAACAAATTTTTAACTAAATCAAAACAGATAAAAACCAGTCAAATGCGAGTCGGGCTACTCGCGCACCGAGGGTTCCGTACCCATCATCATTGGCCTTTCCATCTATAAAAGATGATTTAAGCAGAAGCGTCTTGGCTGCACTTACGCTCGTGACTAAAAAGCCCAATACGAGAGCGACAGGTACGGCCGCTTGTACGGCAAGTAAAATTAGAGGTTGCTTTGTCACAAGGTTTGCAAGTCGATCATGCCTCTTTTCCCGCTTTTCAGCCAAGGAAACGCACCACACCCTAACGTGCTCAGTCCTCCGCTAAATGTTTCCTCCACAAGTCGCGGTTCTCAGCGAGATCCTCCCAGCTGCTGGTGTTCCGTACCACACCACCACAAAACACAACATATTAAAAAAGACAAAAAAAATTGTCTCCGGAACCTTTAGCGCGAGACCGACTCACATTTGGCCGCTATTTAGTATTTGTTGTTATACTGTAGAGTTTGTTATATAATCACACCAAGTTTGACGCTTGTATGTATTAATGTTTTTACGATAGAGCGTGAAGAAAAACAAGTTGATAAAAACTAGTTCATTGTTGATAACACCACTTAATTTTTAAGTTTTTGAAATTTGTATAAAAATCATCTGTTGATAAACAAAATAACAAACGTAATTTTAACGCATATTCTGTGAAAATTTCAACTATCCGGCTATTACGGTTCAAAAGTTACAGCCCTAAATAGGTGTCCGGACGGACGACGGACAATGTAGGCTTAGTAATAGGGTCCCATTTTCACCCTTTAGGTACGGAACCCTAAAAAATCTTCGGTAGGCCTTGTTGCCCACGTCTCTCTCGGATAACAGACGTCGATCAAGTGCCACGGCAGAACAAAAATCTATCTGATTTGATTTGACCCTGAGAACTCGGATTAGTCATAGCCTTTTGTTGTATTTGGATAAAGGTAAAAAAATAAACATGGATGTTTTGTAGTTAGATATTACGTTTGATTGATTGATTGGGAAATTGTTGTTATGAGTTCGTGTTTTTCAGACACATGATTCATACTAAAAATTAATTTTAAAATTTAAATTACCTATACAGGGTGTTAGGGTAAACAGTTGCATTACTTTAAGGGGTGATTCTACCCATGATACTGACCAACTTTCCCTAAGAAACCTATGGGAAATACGCAAATAAATTTTTGAACTTTCCATACTAAATACAATCAGCTGATCGAACGTAAGTTGAAATATTTTTTTTTACGAACTTCCTATAGGATTCTTAAGGAAAGTTGTTCAGTATCATGAGTACACTTACCCATTAAAGTAATGCAACTGTTTACCCTAACACCCTGTATTCCAATGTACTAATCATAAAATGACTACATTCTTTTATTTGTTTTATTTTTTTATTTTTGCAGAAGGTAAAAGGAGTAGTTCTTTAAGTGAAGTTGTAAGCGAAAACCAATAGATAAGATAAAAATTTCACTCTGTTCAATATCTGGTCAATTTCTTATCTTTTTGGGGACACATTGCGGATGATCGAGGGAGCCAATGGTGCATTTAACCGTGAAATCCAAAGATAGTCCGATATCCCCGGATATTGATAGCAGGTATCTCGAAACCAGAAATAGTTTTAGAAGCGTATTAGAGATAAATAAGGGTGAGTGTATGGGCTTGTTTATGTCAGTTTGATTTTTAACGATTTGATGATTACGATAATAATAACTATGAACAATTATTTTAATGCCTTGTAATGTGTATAGTTATTGTTGTATATTGTTTATGGATTGTGTCATTGCCGTTTAATGTCTTTACTCTCCCGAAATATGGTATCTCTACACTATACAGGGTGTTAGGGTAAACAGTTGCATTACTTTAAGGGTGATTGTACACATGATACTGAACAACTTCCCCTAAGAAACCTAAAGGAAATTCGCAAAAAAAAAATTTCGACTTTTCATACAAAAGTTCGATCAGCTGATTGCATTTAGTATGGGAGGTCAATATTTTTTTTTACGAATTTCATGTAAGTTTCTTTGGGAAAGCGTAATGCAACTATTTACTCCTAACACCCTGTACAGGCTGTAAACTTAAATTAGTTACATACCTACTTAAAGTTGTACTTTAGTTTAGACCATCAAACTGAACAACTTTTACCTTGGGTCCAAGGTTGGAATCGCGAAACAAAAAATATGCTGTTCGATAGAAAATACAAAATAGCTACTCGTCCAAAATGTATGGAACAGCAGTTTCTTTTTCGCGATTAGTTGGTCCCATGCTTCACAGAAGTTGTTCAGTTTGATGGTCTGAACTTCTGAAGCACCTTTTTAAATATAATGTTATGTAACACATTTACGATTCCACGGTATACAGGATATCTATACAAGGTGTTACAAAAAAAAATAAACATTTTAAACTTTTAAGGGGGTTATTTAGATTAGACCATCAAACTGAACAACTTTCACAATGAGACCAAAATCGAAATCGCGAAAAAAAAATGTGCCGTCCCGCTCGAGTAGATTTGTAGTTTAGTATGGAAAATCAGTTTTTTTTCGCGATTTGGATATTGGTCCCATAGTGAAAGTTGTTCAGTTTGATGGTCTAAACTACCCCCTAAAATGTTTATTCGTCTTTTTGTAACATCTTGTATATACATTTTTTGTACTCTTAAATATATGGTCCTTCTTAATATGTTGACGGTTTTTTAAAAGGATGATTAGACCAAAAAATCTACTGTCCCATACACTACACTAGTGTCTAGTAGGATTGCAGTTTTGTATGAAACAGCTGATTTCTTTTACCCGATTTTGATGTTGGTTCTATAGAGAAAGTTGATCAGTTTGGTCTGAACATCCTCTTAAAAAATCTTCAGCATATTAAGGTGGACCCTGTATATTTTGTTACCTACAGTGAATCTTTGTAAACAATATCAATCAATTAATATCAAGTGAATACATTTGTTTCTACATCGTCTGACCATTATTCGCTTTCACTCGATTAATCTCATAGTGGTTGACCTACCGCGGTTTTTTTGACTCGTCGCTAATAAATACTGTCAAGGTTCTTTCTTAAATAGCTTGAAATTTTAAAATAAATAGAGCCAGTTGTTGCAATATTGGAGGAAAGAAGTGGACCATGCGGTCATTCGAAACATGTTCTCCCATATGTTGCTCGCGACGAAGCTCACGCTTTCAAAACTATTACAAAAAATCAATAACTGCTCTTCGGACCATGTCCGACAGAAGGTCACATAAATACATTTCAAACTAGCTAAGAATATAGAATGTATTGTAAATCTCTTTTATAGCTACTATAGTATATCCATGACGGATGAAATATGACTTGGAAGCGTTCTCTACCTGAAAAGGGACCGTCATTATGGGTTGTGATGATTGTCGGCAAGCCGAAATTATTTTGGGACCCTTTTTTTCAAGGATACAGAGTTTCTCATTTCTGAATAGTTCGATATAGAAACAACAAATCTAACAGTAAAGCCGACATTTGGTTTGGATACAAAGCATCTAAGTTTTTGTTATATATGTCGGCAAAACAAAAAGGTTTGAAAAACATGTCTGTTCTAACAAACCACAAAGATTATAAATAAATGAGCAGAATTTAAGGATGATGATTTAACAACGGTTAATTATACTGTTTCTTGTATAAACTTTGAAATAATTGTAGATGAAATGTAAGTATAAGATAATTAAAGGTGAAGAAAGAAATTATAGAAAAACATAAGATTGTTTTGATAATTTTGTTTTATTTAATTTAGTATTATGTTTAACAGTCGACATAATGATAATAATATTACTTACTGGCAGACCAATAGCTAATGATACCATGATTTAAATGATTATGCGCACATAAAATTAGAAGGCTATAGTTTCAGGCACATTATATTTCTATGATGGTCTCATAAACTATGTGGTCGATATCTATCTAATTTCAACACTTCAATGCTTAACTAATGACTAGTAAAACTATACAGAATTAATAACTTTATACAAGGATTAGTCAAATATCTCTATCTACAAAATATTTGGTAACAATGAGATAATATAATATACTATACCAAAATACTTTATACAAGTTAAATCACTCCTGATACTGGCAATAACTCGTATTATAATTATGTATCAGTCTTAATGGACAACAAATTTTGTAGCATTTGTCGTAATTAATTTTATACAGATTTATAAGGTTGCAATGTAAAGATTTACACAACATACATATAAGTTTGGAATACAAATTTTAACAGTACAGTCTCTTATATGATGTAGTCTATGTAAGTACTACTAAAGAACGTTGTCATATAACATTTTGGCCAAATCTTTTCTCACCCGATACTTGTAAAACTATCACGTTTGAATAAGGCATGAACAACTTATAAATGCAGTCTAGCTTACACATGTGCTTGGAATGTGACGTTCCATTAAGAAATATCTAACTAAGATAACGATTGCTTCAACCATCTTATCATCTATGTGTGGCTAAATGAGTTTGAGGCAAGCACTCGTGTACTGACGACCGTGGTTGTAAGTAACCTTGTTCGTCGAGCATCGAAGGGGAGTGATGGCCTGGAAGTTGATGTTTACGCAACGTATTAGGAGGCCTAGGACGACCACCGTAGGGCTGCTCGTAATTTTGTGTATCTATCGAAATGTAACTGTGATGTAAATGCTCACCATCTTGAATCTGACTCGTCAGTGTTGTGTTTGTCAACATAGACGTGTCATCTTCAATGTTTATTCCTACATTAGCGGTAGTTGGTGTTTGTGGAGGTATAGCATCATATTTGTACCAATGCTCAGGCGCTGTAGGAGAAGCTGTGTATCTAGAAGGATGTCTTCTACCGTTTGGACAGACGCCATGATTGTAATTCAATGTATCTTTGTTCCATTGTAAGTTAGAAATGTCTGGCATAACGAATCTAATTTTTTCCCAGAACTTCTTTTCACCCCACAATAAAACGTTGCAAGTTTTCAAATAGTTTTGAAAGTCCAAATCTAAATTTAGCGCACTAACATCTGTTGTCAAAATGAATACTACTCTATGGCGTCTAATGGAAGGGTGGATAGAAGTGATAACTTGTTTTATTGCGGCTTTGAATGATGTTTTGGACCATTCATTTTGTAAGAAATTGAACGATACAAATATTAAAATTCTTTTTGATGATTCTGAAGCATTCGTTATTTGTTCAGCTAAATAGTTCTCAGGCGCATGTTGTAAATCTCTATAATGAAAGCACATTGTGTAACCAGAATGTTCCATTTCAGGCGCTACTACTTTAGATACAAAATCATCGTCCAACAAACTATATACAGCATATCCATCATACAACATATCCCGATCAAGCTCACTTTCTTGAATAGAAGCACTTTTAAACAATCGCACTCCGTATTTAGAATGAGCCCAAAGGCGCACATTTTGTCTAAATGAAAACGCTAAGGCACCAAACAATAGAATAAGAATTACACTTATAAGAACTACAGCTAAAAGAGGTACAAAGTTCAATTTTATAGTGCTCACTTCATCGTACTGAAAAGGTTGATTTTCAGTAGGTATTGTATTGTCCGTTAAACTTGAATCACGGCACTTATCAATCACGTCAAACACTGTTAAATTTGATATCAGTCCATTTTCGTCAGCACAAAACATATCAGCAGGATCCTCGTAGGTTTTCTTAAACCAATTTTGCAGTGGCAGAACATTGTCGCAAGTGCAAGTGAAGATATTTCCTTGTACATTGACGCTTTCCAAATGGATGATGTGCGCCAACTTTTTGTCCAGGTCAAGAATCTTGTTGCCTTGTAAGTGCGCAACTCGTAAAGATGACAAGTTCTCAAAAGTTTTGTTAGCGACACTTGTCAAGAGGTTATCATTTAAATATAACTCCCTCAAGTGTTTTGTTTGCGAAAATTCTCCACCAGTTAGCTCAGTCAAATGATTGTTTTCCAGATGAAGAACATTCAAAGAGTGTAATCCGTTCAAGGTGTCATTGTCAAATGTTGCAATGTTGCTATTGTTCAGATACAACTTATGTAATTTCTTTTTGCCAATAAATAGGTGACTGTTTAGTAAGCCAAAGTCATTGCCATCGAGATAGAGTTCAGTGGCATCCATAGGTATCTTCTCAGGTATTTCAGTATAACCTACATTGGAACAGTCAATCACATTTGAATTCCAGTTACTGTCATGGAAGCAGGAACAACCTTCAGGGCATGTCATTTTACAGTCACAAGCTTCAAAATCGCAACAGAAGCAGCTTGAGGAACAGTGAGTTTCGTACGAGCAAAGGAACTGAGTTTCTGGAACATCCATCAAATTAGCCTTCCTGCCATATTTGTTGTTGACAACTTCACACATAACTGAATCCAAGTCCATGAATCTCGGATATTGCCTCATATGATTCCAAAGATTTATCTTTTGCAGCCAAATCATGTGACAGTTGCAGACAAATGGATTATTTCCAATAAAAAACTTTGGCAATAATCTATGCTTCGGTATATGGGGCAGAGTAAACGCTGATAGTTCAACGGTTCTCAATTTATTGTCTGTCACGACGACTTTTTCTAAGTTTCTTTTTTGTAAGAACGTACCTGGGTGAATCGTGTGAATTTTGTTGTTATTCAAGAAAAGGACTTCAATAGAGTCAGGTATCGATTTTTCGTCGACGTTTTCTAATGCATTGTAGCTTACGTCCAGCATACGGATGTTTTGTTGCGAGTTGTGTTCATTATCTAGTTTCGTAATATTATTGTTGTGAATATCCAACCATTCAAGACTAAGCGGCATATAGCTATAATCAAAGTAAATAAGCTTGTTGTCCGATATATTGAGCCATCCAAGGGTATTCAGCTTAGTAAAAACGCCCCGAATGTCGCTCAGCTTATTTCCATCTAAGCGGATTGCTTTCAAAGTAGGATTAGACAAAAACGCGTCTTGCTCAATGGTCTCAATCCTATTGGAAGCCAAATTTAGAACTTGTAAAGATGGAAGAGTGCTAAATGTGTCTTTAGGTATGCTCACAATATGATTATCGACAAGACGCAACCCATATAACTCTTCTAATCCTTCAAAAGATGTATTGTGAACTTTAGTTATATTGTTTTTGCCAATGTCAAGAGATTTCAAAAATCGGAGTTTTCTAATACCATCAGGTACCACGTTGAGACTGTTTCCATTTAGGCCTAAGTCTTGCAAGTAGGTTATGTTTTCAAAACAGCGCTCATGAATTGTAGAAATCTGATTATTATCTAAGTACAGCTGGCTCAGCACAAATAAATTTGAGAATATGTGCTCGTTGAGTGTTTTCAATTTGTTGTCTGAAATGGATAGCTGATGCAGATTCTTCAGTTCGGCAAAAGCGCCATTACTTATTGTTTCAATTGCATTGTTGTCTAAATTTAAAACTTGTAAGTTATTCAAGTCTTGAAATAACTTTGGATCTAATCTGGCTAAAGAATTGTAAGACAGGTTCAATATTATCAAACGAATGAGCCCGGCAAAAGTATCTCGGTTGATCCATTCATTACCAAGTCGGTTTCTCGATAAGTCTAACTTCTCAAGCTGATCAAGTCCTTCTAGCAATCCCGGTGCCAACACAGCGAGAGAGTTGTTTGCTAATGAGATCTCTTTGATAACTCTTGATGATTGAAATAGTTCCGGAGGGACGGCGACTAATTTATTCCCGGACATGTTCAGGATTTTCAATGAATTCAATCCAACAAAGGCTCTATCTCCTATCTCATTAATAAGGTTGTTGTGAATGTACAAGACTTCTAGAGATCTCAAGCTAGAAAATCCATTATCGGGCAGTCTCAATACACTGTTATGCGATAAATCAAGCATCTTCAGACCCGTGTTACATGATTTTCCTGGCGCAATAGGTCCTTTCCCCCAGTCAGAGAAGCCGATCTCGGATATGTCTTGGATTTTATTATTTGTAAGGTTCAATGACTCCAAACTGAAGAGCGGACAGAAAACTTCAGATGGCAACATGTAGATATTGTTGTCACCTAAATCCAATGACCGAAGCTCCATCAAACCACGAAAACTTTCTGCATGGAATTCCATAGTCATCGCAGGCCAATCAGTATTGTAGGAACGTAGTGTCAAACTTGTCAAGTCGCGCAATGGAGACAAAACGGTAGCAGGAACATAACGAATCTTGCAGTAGTCAATGCGCAGGTCTTCCAGTTTTCGTAGTTGACCCAAAAAACTGCCGGTGTTCATATGTAAAGAACTTTCGAAGAAAAGTAAATCGGTGCATGTCAGCTTCAACTTGTTGATATTGTACGCCTGCGCGGTGGTAATGTTTTTGAACAAGAAGTCTGCAGAACCAATGGTTTTGATGTTACACGTGAGAAAGTTAGATTCACTCAACTTTGTGTCCGAATAGTCCCACTGACAGCCGGCGGGGGAGGGCAACGCGGAACGTGCGCGCGCACCGGCCACCACGAGCAAGCACATCCAAACTTTTAACGAAATCATTTCGTATAAGTTCTTCGTCATATTTTCACAAAAACACAGTTCATTTGTCACTAATAATCACTTAAAGTATCCTTGAAAACTTTTCAACACTTGACTGTCAATGTAAGAAAGTTTATATTGTTGTATACAATGCGTTTTACAGCGCATGTAAACACAAAGTGCGGGATCGCGGTAAAACTTTTGACGCAGCCATGCTCCCCTGCGGTCGGGCGGTAACTGACCTACGTAAGTTTGAACGAACGAAAGCCGCATGGGTGCTGGGAGAGGGGAGTGTGGGCGCGGGGCGTGGAGGGTCGCTTCGATGACGGGTGGGACCCGCGCTCGCTGCATCGGCTCACAACAGATGGCACGCGTGTTTTTAAAATATGTACTTGAAAAATATTGGTTATGCTTATGAAGCGTTGAAGACCTGCGCTATTCGTTGGATGCATCTCCTCAAATTTCATCTCAAAGGAGGTCGTGGTATCGAGGCATATGAAACAGTAGCATAGAAATAAATCTTTAAAAAGTTATTGAATTAAGAGGATAGGCGGGCTGAAATGTAAATTTGGAGAATAGGTCACTTTTCCGACTGTGTACTTATTTGTCCGATCCGCCTCTAGAGTACGAAAGAAACAACTGCTGCTCGGATTGATTTTATCTACATAAAGGAAACAGGGAACCTACGTTTGTATGGAAAAAATCGTACCCGCCTATCCTCTTGATTTAAAGATTTAACTACCAACACATTTCATTCGGAAACCTTCAATATGTAAAAGGTGAGCCTTGCCTTATACCATACCTTAAAAATTTTAATATAAAAGTGTCTGAAAGTGATTATGGTCATGAGTTTATCCATGTGGCACGTGTACAACATGCCTATGGGTCCTTATTTTAATAAGCTGACACTTTTTTAAGGGGATGATCAGACCATGAAACTAAACAACTTTCTATATGGCACCAACATCGAAATCGCGAAAAAAAATCTGCTGTTTCATACAAAACTGCAATCCTACTCGAGACAAATGTATGGGACAGCTGATTATTTTTTTATGTTGGTCTTAGAGAAAGTTGTTCAGTTTGATGGTCTGATCATCCTCTTAAAACACTGTCAGCATATTAAGTTAGACCCTGTATATACGGAAAGAAAAAAGAAAATATGTGATTTGAAGCTAGACTAGACCCTAAAACGAAAAAATTAAAAAGTTCTTAAGTATAGTGCAAATTTTGACGAGAGGGGCGGACATTTTTACATCAATGGAGAATGTGTGAATGACAGCTCTGAGTAAATGTAAAGATATTCTGATTTACTGACAAAAGATAAATCGCTATGTTTAAATATCTTTTGAATCATTTCACTTTAAGTAACTGTCTGAACAGATGTTCAATTACTGCAATATCAATATACAATGGCATGATGACTGTTTAATTTATGTATTTTGTGGCGTTGTTGTCCTTATTTCATTTTGCCTGTACTGTTTTTCAATCAACCCACAAAATTTCATCGTGAATACCACAAATCCTATTACCTTTAAAAAGCTAAGGAATTTTACGTTCAAGCTAGTTAGCTATACAAACACGTCCATTCAAGAGGTGAGGCTATCGTGCGTCACCGCGAAGTCTAATCACAGGCCATCGGATGCCATAACACGTGCGTGTCGAATTGCGTCTACCGTGGGAGACGTCTTGAGACCCCTAAACATCTACTGATCTTACAGACTCCTTTTATTTTGTGAACACAGCCTACCAACAAACATGGCGAAAACTTTTAAACACTGATAGTTGAAACAACAGAAACTATGGTTTACGAATAGCATGTGGTAGAAAAAAAAGTAACAGACAAGGAGTAGTAACGTGAATAGAATAAAGGATCAAACATTATTATGAGGAGTAAATCATTGATGTGGTCATAACTTGGAATTTTATGATACTTCCCGGATGAATGTCGTGGATTATGTGAGATGGATTGATGCATCTATTGTACGTTCCTTTGACATTATCAAATTCAATTTATCATTGAACTAGAACTCACAGGAAAGGATCATATTTGAATTTGTTTTAAAGCAGAACATAATTATTTAGTGCTCGCTCGAGACAAGATCAGGAGTGCAATTCACTAAGCGTCACATGCTAACCTAAAAAACGTTTTAAATTGCCGGAACAAGCTATTTTTAAGCATCAGATAATAATGTTCTTCTCAGAGGATTTTTTTTACGTAGCCTGCTCAATATCCCACTGCTGGGCAAAGGCTTCCTTCCTTTTACTCTGCAATCCTCTCTATTGTGTGCAACTTCTGGCCAACTCTCCAAGAAGGCATCCATGTTGTCTCTCCACCTTTTTCTGGGTCTGCCTCTTCTCAGAGGATATCCAAAATAAAATTTCCAGGAAAAGAGATTTCTCGTACGAAGGTCGCTATGTATATCAGTCCGGACTATCGATACTCTTCGTCAATATTGAGAGTCAATATCTCACGTGCCTCAACCCAATATTTACAAGACGACATCAAACACAATATTACCACTTATCTCGTAACAACTGGCTCCGAAAACATCTCGACGATCTTCCCTTAGGAACGTTACATAAGTATTGTTGACATTGGCCGATATCAGTGGACCAAGTTCAATATGACTTTTATTTGGGTGAATCATTTCTTTTATCTTTCCTTCTTTGTGAGTTTATCTAACATCTCTACTTTGATTTTTTGTAGGTACTAGACAATCTATACCAATGAGCGTTTCATTATAGAAAAAACAAATTCAATTTCAAATACAACGTTTGAATTAAACCGCCAACCTATAGTGATACTCTAATGACTACCTATTGAATCTGATAAAAATCTCGCTACAGATAATACAGCGGTCAACGGAAATAAGTCAATTACATTTGATTTGATCGATCAATTGTACGTCTACTCTAGTACGAGTAGCTATGACATTAAAAACTATAACAAAGAATAACAACAACGACTGACAATGAAATGAAATACAAATGTCGCAGTGAACGGAAGCTTTGCAACATCATTGAAACAGCTCTGCGTGAAACTTATAAGCAAGACAATAGAAAACTGCAGCCAAATTTTAACCGAAATGACGCGACAGTTACAGAAACAATTCTATTAGCCGTAACCAAAAGCTTTTTGCATCCTTTTCAAAACTACGCCAGTCGAGTCACGGTCCCCTATGGAACAAACATTGAAAAAGTGAAAGATAAAAGATACAACGTCCGTGGAGACAAATTAACAATCTATGGACAGTTTCTCGAATTCACAACAAAAAATCTTTTGAATTTTTATGTACCGCAATAAAAATAGTACTAGCGTCGTTTCCACTTAGACAAAAGAATTTCACCGCAAACACACAATTGCCCCTATAAAAATCGTTGAGACAATAGATTTAAACATAAAAGCCATCGGTTAGTTTATTGCTGTCAGCACCGCAAATAATGTTTGAAATATTTTGTTGTTATAAATATTTCACTGTTCATGTTTGGGCCTGCAAGTTAAAAACCTTTCATTTCTTTATGGATACTGTGGCCGCTATTATGTATTCATGATCATAAATGACTTTCCATAAACATAAAGTATCACATTTCACAACAATGTCCACTACGAGAACTATATACATCTGCAGAAAAAAATATCTTGGCAAGATCCTCCTCCCTTGTAAATGACAATGTAATGAAATGCGTAACTCGTCTAGTAGTTTACCAGCTGATTGATGTGGAACTTGGTCGCCTTCCAAATTGTCTTGTAAGATTTGTGGTTGAGAATCTTCTTACACACATTACTGTTTGATGAGATCAAGACCCGATTGTCTCCGATTTATTTTGGACGTAATAGAGCGACCTCGCCAGAATCATTGCAAATCAAGGAAGCTAATATGTAAGTATATTGAGCCACGCCGTACACATGTTTTGTACAAGAGCAAAAATTGAACCCTGAGTTTTTCAATCGATGCACTTGAACGAAATAAACCTCATAAATACAGGGTGTTACGAAAATACATTTTGGTGGTTGGGTGGTTGAGACCATCAAACTGAACAACTTTCACTATGGGACCATAATCGAAAAAAAAATCTGATTATCCATACTAAACTACAAATCTACTCGAGCTAAATGTGTGGGAGAGCTGATTTTGTTTTCGTGATTTCGATGTTGGTACCATAGAGATAGTTGTTCAGTTTGATGGTCTACACAACCCCCTTAAAAGTTTTACTTTTGTAGCACCCAGTATATTACAACAGTAAAGATTCGATTCATTTGCTTGTATGCTTAAGAAAAGAGTTTGTCATGAACTTCGATTAATCCTTTTTGTATAGCATAGCATAGCATATGCTCACGACTATATTCCCCTAGGGGGTAGTCAGAGATATTCTGAAACTTCAGAACATTCACGTTTCACTAGTAGTACCGTTCTTGTATAGCTTGCTCGTATAATAATATCTAGTCTTTGGTGCATATATACTTGCACGCGAATGGAGCTCATGGAAGATGCTGGACTTGCTGGTAATGCTATCTATTCTGTATAGCAAAACCCTGGGCTGGAAAAATATAAAATGGCACCCCATCGACTCTTAGAAGAAGACCGTTATACTCGCATGGACAATAATTATTTTTTTACTCACGAATATTGAATTACGAATACTTCCGATGAAGACAGGCTTTACCAAAACATCGAGCCAATTACAACAATCTTTGTTTTGGAATTTGCACTCAGGTCTGACGTAAAATTTATTAAAGATCACTTATCACAACGACCCGTTTAGGTTGATGTCTTAAAAGCGTGATTGTTATTTGTAAAAGAAGACATCGCATCTGTTAGAGAGCATAACGTTGAGCGTTAAAGGCGTTTTAAGAGATAATCTGGACAAAATATAGCTCTCGTCTCTCGATAAAGGTGGTCTCAGTAAACAGGTACTCCCAAGGCACGTTTCGAGTCAAATAACCTGCAGGAAAGGGTCCGAAACAGAAAACTCTTTGTGCTAAAAACGTCGACCCCTTATCTTCCTTAGATGGGTCGCGGCCATAGACATAAGAAGAAGAAGAGGACCTATCTATTAAATAATAAACGAAATTGGTATTGTATAATTTACAATGACTGTCATTATAGGCTTTAAATGTTTTATATCTTTGACTAGTATAAATTAAGGATTTACAACTTTTTGTTCTTTGCCTTCCCATTGTTTGAGAATGATTCGTAAGTGGGCAGTAAAGTTAAATAAATTATATTAGATCAACCTATGAAATTTATTAAGCGTGAAATGGGTTTAGTTGACTATAATAAATCTAAATGAAAGCACTACCTTTTTTAATCATCAGTTAAACATTTTATTAGTAAATAAAATATGCTGAATATGGAAATAAGCGGTCACTAATGGACAGGTAATGTTTTTGCCATGTTTTTGTTTTACGAAAGAATAGTTCCATCCATAAAAGTTCTAGTGTTTGTTGTTGCTAAAATTAAATGCTTAAAAAGGTAGTTAATAGTTGACACAGAGTATAATTTTGAAAGAAATTGTGATACTATAATTATCAAACTTTTAACTAATAATTTTCTTATCGGTTCACTGTTATGGCTAACAGTGAAAATTGAACCACTAATGTAAAGCTTAATTTGCTGTTGAGTGTAGAAAGGTCAAAATGAATCATCAAAGTAAAGTAATAGATTCTCCTCTATAGGGTAATACTTTTCATAGCGAATCCCAAAGGATGCTTTGTTAGACTTAGCTTATTATTAGATATTCAAATTGAACCTCTAAAAGGAAATCTATAAACGCTACATTTCCATATTCGTGCCGTGTCTCTCGGCTCCATGTCTATCTGAAGCCTGCTTCCAGAGGCTTAGCACGAAGTCATCATTCATACGAGGAGATATCATCGTCGCTCTCGCGGCCACGGCTTTCTGCTTGTTAACAATAAAAACGTTATCCGGCGCTTACACAAAATGTGTCTCGAGAAAATGTCCACTCAGTCTTTTACTTTATTTTAGTTGTTTTACTTTCCCAGAGGCTAAGTGCTTTAAAATATTTACTAGGCTTGTTCTTGTAGTATGTTTTTTGTACGATTCGGTTTCCAACGATTTATATAAAGTACATCGTTTTAAGATTCACGATTATCATAGAAAATAGCCGTTGTGTGGTTTATGGCTTAGAAATGGCCACTAAGTTAATAGATAAGGAATACAATTATTTTATGCAGTTTTTTGTAGATAAAATGTGACACCTTAAGCAACTGGATATTTAACAAAACACATCCTTTAATATAAAACTATTGGGTTTTTATGACTCTATCTATTAAATAGAAGGTTAAGAATGCTTAACGTAAATCTTGCCACTCACTGCACACAACAAATTGCAGTTGTAGCAATGTTTTTCAAACACCGGAAAAAATACTGAAATAAATAATTCAGTCATTATATCAGCCATTGAACGTCCACTGCTGGACATAAGCCTCCCCCAAAATGGGGGGGATTTGCCATAATTGCCACGCTTGGCAGGCGGGTTGGCGATCGCAGTTGGATCGAATCAATGTGTGTACTCAGAGGATGCTGCTGCCCATCCTTCAGTAGATCCCTTAGTCGACTTTTACGACACCCACGGGAGGAAATTGGATGGTGCTATTCGTAGCCGACACCACATGGCAAATAATTCAATAGCTTGGACATTTCTCATTGTTACACATTTAATCTAGTCCCTATTAAAGTACCGGAATCTAGCTCGGACTTGTATTATGATGACTAAAATAATGACATAGAATACAGCGACCATAGCATGACAGCGTGATACCTTATAGCACTATCACACGAACAAACGAACGAACGAGATAAAACGCGTGATAAGCCTTATCGCGCTCATGATGCTAAGGCCGATGATATAATATAATTATTATACAAACATCGATGACTTGTTTACAAATATTCAATTCATGATACAAATATTTGCCCTTTGCGAGATTCGAACCCATCCATTCATTACCAATATTGAGCTAATTGGCGGTTAAATAACCAATCGCCAATAGCTCATTTCTTTTCTGTGGTATCGGACCGTTAGATATAATTGTGAACTGATGTAAATCACTCAAGTTATGTTTTCAAGGTTTCCCTTATTTGCCCTAAATAAATTGATCATTGTTTAGTAATTGATCACTGCTTAAAGCGGCTAAGCATTTCTAAGCGAGTTTGTTTAAGTTTTAAACACCTTCATAATCTTTTAACCTAATTACTTAATAGCCTTAAGACTAAACAGTTACGATTAATGCAATTAAGCAATCCAATATAGACGAAATGGCATCGCAAATTGCCAATCAATAATGACCCTAAGGATATGTAATTAACGATCGCATTAAGGGTTGCATTATGCATGACGTTGAATCTGTGCCCAATCTGTTATCTGCTCACAAACATTTACATAATTACTAATGTTTGACGAATTTCATTGAACACGTTTTGTCATTTTGTGTTTAGGTTCAGGTGGTCTAAAAGATAATTTAGTGACAAAGATAGAGAACGGTATGGTATAATGGTTCGGTCATATGGAAAGAATGGATAAGAGTCAGGTGGTCCGAAGAGAACAAAAATTGCTCTTAAAAGTTTGTTACCACATGAAATTCCTTCAATTTCTTTATCTGAATCATTTGACAAGAATAGGATCTCTTAGTCGCCTCCTTGCACAATTCCTTTGTAAGAAACTATACAGGGTGTAAAATTGAATGGGACACTTACTTAACCTGGTGCTTCAGACCATCAAACATAACAACTTTCTCTATGGGACTAATATCGAAATCTCGAAAAAAATCTGCTGTCCCTTACATTTCAGTCGAGTTATGTTTGCAGTTTTGTATGAGACAGCGGATTTGTTTTTCGCGATTTCAATTTTGTTCCAATAGTACAAGTTTTTAGTTTGATGGTCCGAAGCACCCCTTTAAGTAAGTGTCCCATTTTATTTTACACCCTGCATAATAGCTACAACACAACCATACATTAAGAATCTTTTGCTTCAGTCGCCTACGACGACGCAACCACCGGCTGCGGAATGAAAGGGTGGTCCATACTAAGACGAACAACACGACGCACCGTGGCAGTGGCGTAAGAAACGTGTTGTTGGCAAAATAAATTAGTTATTCGGTTTTATAGTTTAGTTACAAACTAATTCTAAAGACAAATTGGGACTGATTAAGCTCCTTCGCTCTTTATAAAAACTTGTTTTAGTTCTCTCGTACCTCGTACGGGACCAGTAATTATTTTGTAGCTTCTAAAAATATTGTGTTCTTCAATCGTGCATGAATGTTATGATTTGTATCTAATATTTATATTGATTGACGTTTACACGATAATATTAGTAATGTAATGATGTATTTTTTGCGATGAACTCTTTTTTCCCCAACTTGCATTTGCATGTACCTCAGTACTACGTGGCATGACAAACAAACAGTGATTATCAGTCTAAGAACTAACGTTTTGTCACTGATATTATGATAATAATTCTAATAATATTTTTCAATGGTTAGTTTTTTGGTCTGGCATTATCTTCGTTATTATCTTATTGAATTTTATCGACTCAGATGTTAATTTTGTAACTGAGAATTGAGCCAAGACCAAATTGATTGCAACAGTAGGTATATTAGTAATTAAGTATATCTTATATGAGGTGCAAACAAGGAATATCTCACTGGCTAATCTTTACACTACAGCGTGTGTGATTTTCATACGATATGTGATTGGCATAGCTCATGCTGACACGGAAGAAGAGGAATATATTTAGTTATTCAGAACCTTAATATCTTGATGCCAAGCTTAAATATTAGGAAGCCTGACTAACAGGGGCTGATAACGGAGTCCATATTTTGTCTCATGTATGCCATCAAACCTTTACAAAGAAGTTTGACTATCCACTGGCTACCGTAAACATCAACGCCAATAACAAAGTAAATCCAGTCACCAAGGTTCTTTTAACTGGAATACATTTTCATTATCTACTCTGTGTTCTGTGCTATGCTCGGAGTTCCCCTGCGAGATCGAATCAGAAATGAAGAGATCCGCAGAAGAACCAGAGTAATTGACATAGCCCAAAGAATTGCTAAGTTAAAGTGGCAGTGGGCGGGGCACACTGCTCGCAGAACCGATGGCCGATGGGGCCGAAAAGTTCTCGAGTGGCGACCGCGTACCGGAAAGCGCAGCGTGGGTAGGCCTCTCACACGGTGGACCGACGACCTGGTGAAGGCGGCGGGAACCCGTTGGATGAGGGCAGCACAGGACCAGTCGTTATGGCGATCCTTGTGGGAGGCCTATGTCCAGCAGTGGACGTCCATCGGCTGAGATGATATTGATGATGATGACTCTGTGTTATAGCCTGGTCAGACGAACTAGAAAAAAATCACTGATCAATCGAGACCGAAATTTCCTGTCTTTGCTGCAGAAACAGTGTTGCCAAAAACTTTGTTACTTAAATTAAAAAAAAAAACGGAAAACAAACAAAACAGATACTTACACGAAATAGCAAAAAACTTGTAGGTAAGGTTTTTATCTCAAATATTATCTTCTGTCTGTAAGAGAAAGGATCTAATAAGAAGCGTGAGCGTGAGTTTTGTACGAGTACCTACCTGACGAATACAACAAAAATATTAATTTCAGTAAGACAACCTTTATCACAAAGCCAGAAGGTTTACTTTAAATTGAGCCTAACTACCTGACTGCCACAGTCAATCCCAGGACGCATACAATTATTTTAATCTTATTAAAATCATGTTTCAACTGTTGTCTAAGTTAATATGGACCTGTCAAGAAAGTTGAAACTTTTACATTGACCATCTAAAGAGTCATTGACACTTAGGCATTATATATATTTGTAAACATCTAACGTATTCGATGATAATGGTAATCTAATGTGGTGCCAAAAGCATACATCTGTAGGAAAACACGAAACTAGAGACTAGCATACGAATCGTAATATACTAGAACAATGGACAAATTATGTTTACTAAAGAACACATAGCCAGAAAGATTTTCTAAAAAATAGGTAATACTTAAAAACCTTAATTGATTACATTTTAATAATAAACATAATTCTTTAATTTTTGCAAAAGAGTATTTTCCATTAAATTTAGATAATTGTCTGAACACTATAGACATTCACGGGACCCAACGAGTTCCTATTTTAAGTACCAGGGGAATGAAAAAACCTAATTTAAGACAATAAAAATATTATGTACCACTTATGTTTCAAATTTTGTACGGCAGTAAGTGTAATTGATACAAATAAATTTTTACTTTAAAAAAAAATGTAAAAGAAACTTTACTATATTCAGCGAGGAAATGCTGCCAGCAGCGATTTGGGTTCAGTGAGAAAATGTTGCCTGCAGCTATTTGGGTACTCTCCTACAAGGACCAAACACATCCTAGGTTAGTTAAATTTTAATTCCCTTTATTTTTGTAAGTACTTCAATGTAAATAACTTGAATCTGAATATTTATTAAAAACAAGTAAACACAAATAACAATAGAAAACAATTGAAAGACCACAAATAAGAATAAAATATCCTCTCTATTCTTACACAATAACAGAGTCAAGTTAAAACAGTACATAATATTCGGCCACGTCGCTTGTTAGACAAACATGAGATCCTTCTGATATCTTGGAACAATGCGATCGTGTGGGTGAGACGGGGTGCCCTCAAAAAAACGTATGCATGCATGTCTTTAGCTTTATGAAAGATTAAACTTATGCAAGTAACCCTGCTTGTATGACAAATTAGTTAGTAGGGAGTGGAGCTTTTCACATTATAAAGACTACCTAATACAAAATGCACGATATAGTTTTATTTATATATATTTAAAAAAAACTAAATTTGAAGCTCTTCTTACCATAGATTCCTATTTAGCTTGCTGGCTAGTGCTGATTAGAAAATATAATTTATTTATCAGAAAGATAATACTATCCAACATAATCTTACTAAAGCTGTTTCAAGAATAAGTGAGAGTGTTTCTAATCTGTTTCTGTAATTCAAAATAGCCTTGAAAAATTACTATTTGGAATGGAGTATAGACATAATAAAATAACATGCTTCATTAGCTTATAGTTCTCTGTATAGTCATCATCATCATCATCAGCCCGGTAAACCCCACTGCTGGGTATATGCCTCTTCAATTTCACGCCAATCAGAACGGTCCCACGCTAGTCTTATCCACTGTTTGACGGACATCTAACAATGTCATCTGATCACCTGGCTGCTGGTCTGCCCACTGACCGTTTCATACAGCCGCCACTCTGTCACTGTATAGTGTATAGTAATAATTATTTAATTAAATTTACTGTATGTACACACGGCGACACATCAAGCTATACAAAACCCACATAAGCTGGCCACGCGACTTTATACGTTAGTCGGCCTACGCGCGGCCAGCTTATTTTGGTTTTGTATAGCTTGATGTATCGCCGTGTGTATATACATAGAATTTATATTGTATACGTCATTAAGTCGTGTTATGTTTTAGAATTTCTAGCCGCATCTTCTCCTCATCGTTAGCGACAACACGGTCCGATGGGTAGCAGCTTCAAAAAAAGATTTGACGTTTAATAAGTGGGCTAAGCTCCTATATTGAATAAATTATTCTGAGTTTGAATAAAACTGATACTAAAATATCTGACAAAAAAAACACTGAACATTCATCAGTTACAATTATTGTTATTAATGTATTATGTATTAGTGTATTTTAAATACAAAGCTTACCAAACAAAACCACTCATAGCAAACTAATTTGATCTTTTTTTGAACACTTTGTAACACCAACACAATCTGCAAATTGGTACAAAATCACCATACCTTTTTCTACGCTCGCAAATTAAAAGGGACAAATCCGTTTGCCAACTTGTTTCAGCTAATGAGAAAAAGTATACCTGCCCAAATGGGACAACAAATTTGGTTAAGAAGGTATTGAGGAAAAGGATGATCTCGTTACTCACTGCTTTTACTTAGTGGATACCAGTAATGATATTACTAAACTTGGGGAAAGCAGTACAGTCCCTACTTAGGATAATGGTTTGGTTTCTGATGCAGCGAGTAGAGGTAAGCGCAATTGAGTTAGTACACGTAACGATACTGATAGCCATACAGATGAAATACTCTGCCAAAGGTATTTGACTTTCATATTTAAATGAAAGGGAATATAAGTAGCAGTTAATATAATGTTTCTTGCAATATGAACGATAAGAACGTTTGCACGATAACGGTTGGGAATAAAATGCTTCTGTTTACTCAACAGCACTGAAAATAATTTAGGGTTACCTAAATAAATGCCAAATTGAAACTATTATGGCTTTTGTATTAGCCTTAAACTACAGAGCAGAAATATCTATAAAAAAAGACTCCTTAACTATAACAAGAAATGCATTTAATATGACTGTGTGTTTTCTTATTTGATGAAACATGTACAGCCTGCAGCTTGTACTTAGTTATAAAACAAAAAAAATGTCTTTACTTACTATTAATATAGTAAACTAGTACTTACGATGAAATTAATGAAGTAAATATTGGGTAACATTTTCACGAGTCATCTTACCCATCGAAAATGTTATACCTATAGTTCGGCCGTTCAGAGAATGCGTTCCCGACACGTCGCGATTGAACTGACGACGTAACTTTGTAATGGCGTTGCAGTAACGATAAAAATATTTTTGCTGGTTGTTTACCGTTTTAACAATTGATGAGCATTAAAACAACATTATTATATCAATAATCAATGAATTTTATAATTTTGTGCCAAACTGAGTGTCAAATAACTTAACTAGTCGTGACTAACTGATAGGATAGGTGTCAGGAACGCATTCTCTGAACGGCCGAACTTTAGTAAACAAAATGCAATTACTCAAGAATGTTTTCGTAAAATATAATCTCATCATCAACATTATTCCAATAAAACCAACACCAAAAACAAATGATGAAGAGGCGTTACTAGAAATAACATTGAACATCGTCTTATGAAATGTTGACACGGCAGGAATTAATCAAAGACAAATCACCGTAGTTCGAACATTATGCTAATATCTGTTTGTTGGAGCTTACAAGAAGATTTTACTGTTGTACCTCATTTATTTATGTTTAGTCATCATCGTTTAGTATTCACATACCTTCAAAGAGATATCGTCTACAATCAATCAAAACTAATGTTATTGAACTTGTAATACTCGCAAGTTTTACTTTCGACCTTCTAGGATAAGCTTCAGAGAACAAGTAAAGTTCAAGTTCAACGTTTTTCTTAATCAATGTTTGCCTTTTGAATTGTGTGATAAGTCCATAAACATAACGTTATTATTATTCTTTAATAAACCTAACCTGTGACAATTTGAGCAAATTTGAGAGTTTTATAATCAATGAAAACGATTAATTAAGCGGATAATGCATGAGAGTTATAGCTACTCATATATAATTTTCAAATTGAAACTTTGTTGCAGACACTGATTACATTGACAAATATAACAAAAAGATTATAAAATTGTAAGGTGAGAGAATATTTCAAAAGATGATTATAAATCTTACATAATTATCTGGTTTTAAAAAGGAAGTGATTTATTAATTGGAAACAAAATTACAACAAAAAATGCATTATAAAATGATTACATTGGCAAAATGCCTCGTCCAAAACGATGTACAGTCAAAAATCCACAACATCGTCACAGCTTCTGCTTTTAATAGTTTCAATAATCTTTTTGAAGTTCATGCAATCATCAGCACGATTTTGGTAATATTTTGAATGCAGAAATTTTTCTAAACAAACTTTTGCTTTTCCAGAGTCTACTTAAATATCGCTAACAATGTACATGTGATAATAGATGAAAGTTGTGAGAATTGCACAGACATAAACGTTTGTAAGCTTTCTTTCTTTTAATGTGTCACGCATGACAAGTTGATTAACTTTTAGTTTCAACGTTTCTCATTTATTGACTGTTAGCAATTCATATTTATTATTATGTCATATTGATTGGTGTACAGAAATTTATATTCCGAAGAATTATGAAGAAAGCGTTTTATTAATTTGTTAACCGATGTCTATAAATTGAGTCTTTAACGTGGGATTGCAACAGATTTATTGCTTTACATTCATTTTGATGGCTTTTATTAGTTGGCTCTGTTTGTTAACTGCTGCTTAAATTAATTTGTTATTGTTGAAAGTTGCTGCTATTTGTTTTTATTATAATCGTTTTATAACTTCTACATTTAGTACAAGAAAAGAAAAGTGTTCTCACGTACCTACCTTAGAGCTACGACGCGGCACCCGTCACCGGCCGGGGCCGACTTGCTCTATGTCACGTACTAACTGACGTAGAAGGCATAACCGTTGCAGATTGTATTACTAAATTATATTATCAGCCTCTGATGTCCCACTGTTGGGAAAAGGCCGCCCTCCGTTCTCTCCAAGAGTCTCTTTTCCGCGCGAAGCAGACCAGTTCTCAAGGAAACTATCCATTTCATCCCGCCACCTTCGTCTAGGTCTGCCTCGACGCCGATTTTGTTTCGGTGGGGATCAGCTGGTGGCAGTTTTGGCCCATAGGTCATCTGGCATGCGGCAGACATGACCAAGCCAATCCCATGTTAGATTGGCAGCAGTGGTGGCGACGTCTGTCACTTGGGTTTTTGAGCGAATGACTTCGTTTCTGACTCGGTCGATCAGTTTTAAGCCAAGAATACTGCGCTCCATAGCTCTCTAGCAAACCAGGCTTGACTTCTGATCGTTCGTCAAAGACCAAGTTTGAGCACCGTACGTGAGAATCGGAAAACTGGACATGAGTTTGCATTTAAGTGATAGTGGAAGATCTCCTTTCATCTGTATATTATAGTCAAATTATAAAGGTGATGGGTTAAACTAATGATAAGGTGCCAGAGCGATCTCTTTAGATTTATAGAGTGGTTTCAAAGGACGTCCATTTCAAGTGTTACCCAAGTAGTACTCCAAAGGGATACTGGCAAGATGCATGGACAGGCAAGAACTTATAGTTCAATCTCTATACCTTAAATCATAGTACGTGAAATAGGATACTTTGTAGTGTTTGTATAATGTTACTTTGTAATTTTAACTGAACTTGCATTCCATTGAGATTTTGAGTTGATTTATGAAATATGGTCGTGTTAGAATTGCAACTGAATAACATTGTATCTATACTTATCGAGGATTGGCAAAATATAATGCAAGCAAATATGTAACATATATCTAACTAAATCATTTCAGAGAACAATGACACGAAGTGAACAAACGTTCAAAATTAATGTGCTAAGCGATATTGAATAATTAATATCATACTGATGATGATTATGAATTCCTAGTCGATTTCAACTATGGTGACTGCTAATCTTTATTAAAAATCCTCAGGTACGTAGGATATTTTAAAATGCATAGTGTTCACGCTAAACACAGATGCACTCTCTCGTCTTTACCCTCCTATGTCTGATGGTGGAACGGATCAGAGGTAAAGTCAGATTCAGTTACACATCTTTGATATCATTCTAAAAGGGAATTCAATTAAGATGTTTCCCTGACCGAACGACATTGACCCTATCAGAGCCACCTCACCTCTACTTAACTACATCATTTTAGTAGGTATACCTATTTTTGACTGGCTTGTCCTTCATTAAGTCACTGTGGTGCCTTCTAATCCAAGGAAATCCAATCCGAAAATCATAAGAATTCACACCAAATTTTACAATACAACTAACTCGTTAAATATTGGTCTTAAAAAAATGTACTTCGGAGCAATTTTAGATCTTAACACGTTCCGGGACAGTGACCGGCTATAGACGTGATAACAATAAGTTCTATTGTGTCTCGTTCACTGCCCCGGAACGTATTAATATTGTCTATACAATGGTGTGTGTCTCAAGTAAAAGTGACTTCAACTTATAAAGTAGAAGCACACAATACCGACTTTGTCCAATATTTTGGTTTTTCTTTCAACATATGTATTTTATAGAAAAATAAGAAATATCCTTCATAGCAAATAAAGCCGAGATGTTGAAGATCATTACTATATTTTTCATTCATTTGTATGTCTTTTAAATAACGAGAAGATAGCTTCTAAAACCAGCAAAATGTGGCCCGGCCCTGCGTTTAACTATGGAGAGCCTCTTAATATTCATAGCTAACTTGTTAGCATACTAAATAAACGTAATATAAAAAATGTGCGATATAATTACTGTTGCTGTATAGACTTGCAAACCTGCAATTAACGAATTAACAATTAAACCAACACCTTCCATCCATCAATTTTGGAACAGCGGACGAATGTTCATTTGACCCACTGTAATTGATTGTATCTCTTGGAACTTAAACGTAGGCATCAATAGATTAATGACCATCAGATGGCTAGGTCGGAACTCTAGATAATGTATTTGGTCACCACCCTATTAATTCTGTGCGGTTACTTAACGTGATCAGTTCTAATTTGCGTTATATACTAACCTGGTTTAGGTAAACAGTAATCATGACATGACATGTCATCTGGACATGATGTTTTCAGATATTATAAGAGTATTTTAATAATAATACTGACCTATTTTCTTTCTATTTCACATTTCTTCAAAATAATATGAGATTTTGGACACAAAGCTATACTTTTGTAACACAAATTATTATTAATGCTATAAATCATGTTTTTTTTTTTTGGGCATGGGCCCACCACTCATTCCCACCGCTGTAACTCCTGTAAGTCAGGATCAACAGCGGCGACCATTCACAACACTGTACAATGAAGTCCAGCGAGCCCGGGGGATGACTCTAATCTGTCTTGGAACCCGCAATGAACTAATCAAGGAAGATAGGAGGTGTAGGAAAACGAAATATCCGACTTCCCTCCATTGCAAACGGGATATAAATCATGGTTATTAAGACCAGCAGGGCAAGCATGCCACCCACGAAAAAGATTTTAATCGAGAAAAACGTCACGCGCGCTCTTTTTAGCATGCGTATAATAATAAAGATGGAGGCACATCTCGATTTTTCTCGTTTTCTCGGGGGTGGCATGCGAGGCCTACAGGATCGACATTTTGTTATTTTTTCGTATTCCAATAGGAATAGAGTTGGAAATGAGTGAACTTTGGACATTTTCAAGAAAGTTTCTAATAAGGTTCAATTCACACCAATATGGCAGCGGCAAGCAGTAGCCACTAGTGACCGGCAACGGCCGTTGCTGCTGCAATTGACAGAACATTTTGTATGGGGTAACTAGATGGCTAGGAGCGCCCACCGCAGGCCGCCTAGGGAAGTTGCTGGCTGCCACGAGGCAATTTTCGATTTTTTTAGTGTTTAGTCATTGTTTAGTTTACTCCTTCAAACAATACTTATACAGGGTTTTAGGGTAAACAGCTGCATTACTTTAAGGGGTGATTGTACTCATGATACTGAACAACTTTCTCTAAGAAACCTAAAGGAAATTTGCAAAAAAATTTTTTGGTCTTTCTATAATAAATGCAATCAGCTGATCGAAAATTTATCGAAAAACATTTTGCGAATTTCCTAAAGCTTTCTTTGAGAAAGTTGTTCAGTACCATGGGTATAATCATCCCTTAAAGTAATGCAACTTTTTACCCTAACACTCTGTGTATTTTAGCAATGCAGATAAAATTTTAAATTTATTTATTTATTTATTCATATAGACAACAATACATCATACATTTCACACCTTAGACAATAGTGATAATAAAGAGTGACTTAGCTTTGCAACTGGCACTGCACTGCCTGTAGCTGCTACTTAGGTATGAATTGAGCCTAAATAATTACTTCATAATTATGTGTGAAACTAAAAATAAACTCCAAGAATGTAATATCTCAAAACTAAATAGCATACAAGTCTTAGTAAAAGAAAAATAATCATCAATATAAAACAATCAATCTCATAGTCACGTTTGATTGTGCTCAGTGAATGCCAGAAGATTATTTTACATAAAATTGATGAGACCGAAATGCTAACACAGTCTGACCTTGGCCCCCAAGGCATCAGCTTATGAAAGTAAATGCCTGCATGGATAATAAGCGAAAAATTTACCACCTTCAATCGTGAACGCTTGGCATCGGAATTGCATTGTATAAAAACAAATGAAAGTGATCTTGAATATTGATAACTTGAATGGTTTCAAGGCGAAAGCAAGAATAGGTATCATAGTGCTAGTTTATTTATTGTTTTGATCTACAGACAGCACAGGTGTTCTTTTTTGGAACGTCAATTAGATTTTTTATATGCTGAACATTTTATGGAGTTGTTGTATTATAAAACTATCGTGATGTTATATACCTAAAGAAGTTGATAATTATGATTTAGGTATTTTATGATTTCAAATCGATAGATTATATTTCCAAAGCTGCCTTCTTTTGGGATATATACAGGATGGGATGATCGAAGAAACGAAAAACAATCACCTGTTCCATACAAAACTGCAATCCTAATCGGATAGCAGATTAGATAGGGCGGCAGATTTTTTTTCAGCAATTCGATGTTATTTACATAGAGAATGTTGTTCAGTTTGATACTTTATGTTTGGTCTGATACTTTATAGGGTGGTTCAGTTCATCAAACTGAACAAAATTACTTATGGGACAACTTTGAAAACACGAGATAAAAATCTGCTGTTCCATAGAAAATCAAATGTATGGGACAGCTGATTTTTATTTCGCGATTTCAGATTTGGTCCCATAATTATACCACAACACCCCTTAAGTATATAACGCATTTAAGTTTACACGCTGTAATACAGGGTGAAAGTGACAGCCTAGCCAATACTGAAACGGTGAACTCAGACCATCAAACTGAACAACTTTCACTATGGAGCCTAACTCAGGAAACGCGAAAAAAAATCAACTATATAAGGTCTAACAAAATAAGGTGAAGCTATTTTAAGGGGATGATCAGACCATCAAACTGAACAACTTTCTCTATGGGACCAATATTGAAATCGCGAAAAAAAAATCAGCTGTTCCATACAAACCTACTCGACCTAAATCTATGGGACAGCAGATTTTTTTTTCGCGGTTTCGATATTGGTCCCCTAGAGAAAGTTGTTCAGTTTGATGGTCTGATCATCCCCTTAAAATAGTTTCAACTAATTTTGTTAGACCTTATATATTTTTATGTTAATCATAATATATCATCATTCATCACATATGCACTTGTGAATTATGAAGAATAAAATAACGCATCACAATAATAACTCTGAAACATTGATAAAGCACTCACCAACTCATTCCCACAGGGACATCTGTTAGTCCAACCACATAAATCAGATGAAGCATTTAAGATTATTTCTCCTGGTCAATATCATTACTAGTAACGAATGCACTAGATAAGATATTTGCAACGAGCCTATATTAATGAATGTCGCGTCGAGTCGTAATACTCGTAATCAATTTAAATCAATATCGCCAATAGATGTACTTGTTGGCTTGATAGTCTTAGGGTTGACACTGCGTCAATCTTTGTATAAACTGGGTAATTTTTGGACCAATAGCTAAAGACACTTTTTTTTTTTTTATGTTTGATAGGTAAACATTTGACCCCGATCTCACCTGATGTTAAGTGACGATGAGGCCGAAGATGTAGCATGCTTACCTAGAAAAATACCTCTTCACTCTCGCCTTGAAGAGGCCCAAGTTGTATTGCTCAGGGAACAGGTCCGCAGGCAGTACGTTCCACTCTTTAGCCGTGCGCATTATAAAAGAAGAAGTAAACTTCTTCGTGCGAATTGCTGGTAGGTCAACAACATAACAACAGGTTATAAATTCTGCTAAAAAACAATGACCACAATTAAAAGTCATATTTTATTTTATGGTATAAAAAAATACGCGATACTACTTTCTTCAAATTCGATGACTAAGTATACAACTTTAATAAAAAAAAAATATTTCAATCGAATTCACACCTTTTTTAAATTCCCAAATAACATCTACTTTTATACGAATTGACCGCCACGATTTTGAAGTTTATATGAAAAAACTAGGTAGTCATGTTATATATATATTCTAGATTAAGGTATTTATAATATGGGCCTGTTATAATTAAGTTTGTACCGTTGCCTAAAATAAATAAATAAAAAAATAAATAAAAATAAAGTGTTGTCATCGCGCCACAAAATTCTAAACATTAACCTCTGTCTGTTCAGGAGTTGAAGACGTACGATGACGATGAAGGCTGATGAATATTTTGTTTTATATATGATGGCATCCGACTAATTACCTACTTTCCACTAAATAACTTACACAACTGGACATAATATTCAGTATAAAAAGCCTATCTTTCATACATACATACATATTCTCGCGCCTGTCTCCCACTGGGGTAGGCAGAGACAACGGAACGCTACCTGCTACGATACTGACATACCTCTTTAGCTTCCTCCACATTCATTAAGTCCTTTCATGCATGCTCGTTGGTATCGGGTAGATCTGACCTGGCCCTTTTTAAGCACGTCGCCAATTTGGTCCGTATGAGTACGTCTATGCCGTCCCCTTCCAACATTTTCACTTACGCTTGCCATTATAGATTGCACTCGTTAATCTGCTCTCATCCATTCTTTCCATATGACCAAACAATCTCAACATACCTTTCTCTATATTTGTCACTACATCCTCTCTCAGACTTTTTCTTTCATTGATAATAAAATAATATTATATAGACAACATTTAATGTAGGATCAAAACCGTTGCCTAATTACATTTCCGTTTGATTATCATTATAAAATCTTTGGAACAATGACAATCAAAGACAATTACCTACAACCTTGCTGTCTTTAAATGTAGGTTATGATTATCTTGATGTGATAATATTGGAATTGCAGCCTTGATCAAACACGGTAGGTAGCTAAATTAATATTAAATACAAAATTAAACGACCTTTGGAAATAGGCAGAAATAATATAACACGACGAAGCATGTTGCTGATTTATGACTGGTTTTGTATCTTTGTTTTTGACGACGCTTCGTGCTGACCGATTTACTGTTTTATTTAATTCCAATCAATAAATAAATACGATTCAAAAACAAATATAGAACACATTATCTGACACATTTTTTGTTTCTATTTAGTAATAAACTGACTTTGGATCTATACAGCCATAATTACCTAATGATATTATCATATTCATAATACAAGCTTATACTAGATACTAGTTCTTTAATAAGAACCAATAGGGGGCTGATGTAACCTCAGGGTTAAAAGCTCCAAAAAAAAAACAAAAGAATTAAAAAAAAAAAAAGAACCAATGGGGTCCAATAATCTGTGTGACAATATATGATGTATTTATAAGCATGCTGGATGGAAGGATGACAATTTAAAGGGGATGATCAGACCACCAAACTGAACAACAGTCTCTACAGGATAAACGTCAAAATTGGAAAAATAATCAGCTGTTCCAAACAAAACTGCAATCCTACTCGACCCAAATTTATGGATAGCAGATTTTTTTTCCTGATTAAAATTGTGGGCCCTTTTTCTGTTTTCCTTTGGTGTTCGGTTTGATGGTCTGATTATCGTCTTAAAAAATTTTGTCAGTATATTAAGTTGGATCCCGTCCCTGAAAGAACGTATAATAGGCGTTGAAAATTTGCTTTAAATCCATGTAGAGGCCAACCCTAAGCATCGTCTATTTGAATTAAGGCAAACCATGTGTGGCATTTGCCTATAATGCAGCGGGGTTGAAGGCGGGGCGCGGGTTGATCGTAAATACTCGTATCTACTTTAACAGGGACATCAGCTATACTAACCTTTACATGATTATTTTGTATGGCAAGACAAGTTGACATAAATGAATTGTTGATTGTTCTACTTGACATTTTGTACTTACAGCCTTCATATAAATACGACTTTTTGTCATGTTATTCATTAACAGTAGAAGGTTCTTTGGAATGAAACCAGGTGCTTCTTAAACTTAAGGTATGCTCATATTACGACGGGTCGTATCAGGGCGGAGTGGGTCGCATCGGGTTGAGCGAGCCGCATCGAGGAACATGCGTACTTCGCACACCATTAGAGCTCTTACAGACGAGCGACACTTGGCGGTCGCGGTGGGTCACAGAGAGTCGCGCTCATAGAATTTAGGGTTGCCGTGAGTCGTGCGACCGTCTGCGATCGCAAAGTATCGCTCGTCTGTAAGAGCACTTAGCGTTCCGGGTCGCAACGGTTTGAAGGATTTTAGTTCAGACGTAAATCTGCAGTTATAAAAAGTTTCGCCTGCTTACTAGTCTGTGGCTTGGTATTGCAGCGACGAATAATGCGACTCGCTCTGGCCCGCCATGGTATGCGATAGTTAATATAAATTGTTTAGAAAAGAAGCAATATGAGCGTATTTTTGCGCTGCAATTCAACCCGATATGGCTCAACGTAATATGCGCTTACCTTAACAATAACATAAAGTAACCATAACAATTAATAGCACTAAAATGGAAGCCAATGGCAACATGCAATATAGAATTCGATAATTTATAGTCAAAGAGCGTGTTAATTAACATTGATGTGTGATAATTGATATATTATTAGTTTAGTAATCAGAATTTACGCTGTCCTATCGAGTCAGGTCTCAAACAGGACAATTAAATCTTAATTATGTTGACTTTATGGGGTTCATTTATTCTATGCTAGATGCTAGGTTACCCGACGGATAACAGTTGTTTTCTTATTCGTGTTTTGGAACTACGGAGCAACGAAATTAAAAAACATATATGCCAAATCATTCGGCGTTCTCAAGTGATGCTCTTACTAAAGCATTTAATTTTTATTTATAGTTCAGTTCATGTTCTTTTATGGCTGTTAAAAAGCCAGTGACTAAAAATGGCGCCTTTTTTCCATAAAGGATTGATGTAAACCTAATGTTATAAAAGTTATTTTCAACTTCAAACCTTTATATCTCCGTCCAGACTGAGTTTGAGGATATACATGTAATAACAAGTTTTGTTTGTTACTTTGTTCTGAATTAAAATATTCATGTGTGGTTGATGGCCGCGCTAAAAACCAACCTGGCGCCAACCTTCCATACAAAACTTTTTATGTTGATATTCCGAAATTCTGAAATATGCATAATCAATTAATTTAGAACTATAAGTTGTTTATTTATGAAAACTAAGGATCAATACATCCCAACCAAAATGGTAACGGCCGGCACCAGCCGACAATTTGACACTCAACATTACCCTTCAATTCAAATCAAATCAAATATACCTACTTTATTTTACACCAAAACATAAACAGTAAAATACAGAAATAAAATACAAGAGGCACAAAATAAGGCACTCCTTCATACTATACCCTTCTGGGTTCCACACCACAGTTGGGTAATAACTAATAGTTTCTAAAACAAAACGGTCACTTAATGAAGCAATAATTACCTCAACAATTGACAGTGTAACAGAGCACTGATAAATCAGTCGATGACCTCGATTTGTATCAATCAAACAGAATCGCTCAAACTCCAATTTGACTTGTGTCAAACGATGATTGGTTGCAACACTGCCTACGCCTAATTGGCTGAATGAGTTTTGCTCGCGTGCCAGTGTGGTTTACATGAAATCGTAATTATAATTTTGGATAGGGTTGCAACTGTTACAAGTTTAATAAAATTGGCCCTTTGTGTCAAAAGACGTCTTACACATTTTTTAATTCTTTTCGATTATTTTGTCCGTTTTAAGGTGGTTGCAGAGGGGTCAATTTTATACAAAGCTTTGATGCACAATACGCGTAGACGGTATTAATATAAGTTACTTTGTATTTATGGAAAATAGTTGAGAAAATCTAGATGCCGCGTCACATTTGCAATTTATAAAATAATTATGTAGATATAGAGCTTTGAATTTTTTCATACAAAATTGTAAAAGCTTTATATCTTCGTAATACATATTCTCACGCCTGTCTCCCACTGGGGTAGGCAGAGACAACGGACCGCCACCTGCTACGATCCTGACATACCTTTACATTCATAAGACCTTTCATATCTTCGTAATTACATTATAAATTGCAATGTTATTTGTAACACGGCACCTAGATTTTTTAAACTATTTTTCCATATATAAAATATTTATTACTTTTATCAATTCCGTCTACACGTATTGTGCGTCAAACTTTTGTATGGACTGAAACCACCATAATTGATTGTAATATTAATGAGACCTACTTTATGAATTTAATTTTTTTATAATTACATCTTTGTGATGTTCATTTTGAACGGAAGGACTTCTCGTATCATGATTACTATACATAGTCAAAGAAAAAACTAGTTATAATAAAAACTATATCATTCTTCCCACGAACATTTCCAACATTGACAATAGAAGTATTGATTGATTGTAAAAATGCATCGATCTCGTTACCCTCATCCATTCGCTTATGACTTCATGATTTGTTGAATAGGCTATGTGATTGCAACCAACACTTCTCCCTTTGTTTCGAATGCACGTCGCAGACCCATCTATCACTGCTCGAAGCCTGCCAATTTGTTAGTTCACAATATTATACTATCGTATGGAATGTGAATGCAAAAAGTTGGCGGTGAAGAATGCGTTTCTATCGCAGTTACTAATGATGATGGTTACAAATTGTGTTGTGTCTTGTTTTTCAATGTTTTGGATCGTTAATTTTGTTACTTTTCATTTTGGGTTCCTAATGCGTTTTCTGTATGTGTTTGTTTATCCTGAAATATGTGTAAGTTATTTTTAAAGTCAGGAAATAGATGCTACAATCCTTTAAATATAGGGTCCAATTTGATATGCTGACGATTATGTTAAGAGGATGATCAGACCATCAAACAGCAACTGTGCGAAATTCGCGATAAAAATCTGCTGCTCCATACATTTGATTAGAGTAGGTTTGCAGTTTAGTATGGGACAGCAAATTTTCTTTTCAAAATTTTTATTTTGTTCCCATAGAGACAATTGTTCAGTTCGATAGTCTGATCATTCCCTTAAAAAACCCGTCAGCATATTAAAAAGGACTCTATGTATCGTTATTATAATTAATGCTATTATTATAGCATAATGTAATTTATTAATATTTAGTTTTAGATTCAGATTTTAATTATTTATACTAGCTTTTGCCCGCGACTTCGTCTGCGTGGACATGTAATTTTGTCTAATGTCTCGTCTGAGGTCATGAAGGTCATGGTCGGAACCAAGTCTAGGAATCCTGGCATGTAACATTAGAATGGCGATTAAGGAATGGGCTAATAAAAGACACAGGCTAGAATGCTCTGGCCTCTCGGGTCTGCAACACTGCAGGAAATTCATCAGCAATCTTCTTCTTATCGTGTGGGCAAAGCCCTGGTGTCACAGTATATCATCAATATAACACCATGAATCCCACAGTTCATACTGAACAACAGCAGGATCAAAGCTCGTGCCATCGTCGGAGCCCTCACCGGGCAATACGCCACAGGCACGATAAAGCTCACTCTAGATCCTAGTTGCTGAGCGTGCGGAGAGGAGGAGTAAAACCATGGAACATTTGTACTGTGTGACTGCGATGTCTTGATTTTAATCATTTATTTTATATTTTATTAAGATATACGTTTTATACGTTTACCAATTGTTTGCACATTATCTTTATGTTAGTTATTTATTAAATACTGTGTTTTTTCTAGTAAATTAGTATTAATGTATTAGGATAGTAGGTATCTGATTATTATTATTTGTATTTCTTCTAGAATTACTATACCTTTCACTAAACACCACTAATTGAATTTTGATCCTTCGAATTCATCAAATTCCCATCGTAATAGAATTCCGTACGATCTCTCGAACCTCCAACCTATAACTCTTTTCTCTGATCACACAATTTTATTTCCATGAAAGCTATAATCATAAATTTTTTTATTGCTATTCATCCGAAGCAAACACTTACGCTCAAGAAAAAAAGAAGTATTCGTTATAACTCGAGAGGTTATACTGTATAAGATCTCCATGTCAGTTTTGATCGTTCTTTCTTGCTTGATTTATGTGTCAGAGATATACGAGAAATTGTAAGGTCATGTTCAACATTCGTCATATAGACAGCTAGTAAAACTACGTAAAACTTGCTATTCGTCAAACAATTTAACTATTGACTGACTGGACGAGTTTATACAGGGTGTAAACTAAAATCGTTATACAGGGTGTAAAATTAAATGGGATACTTAACTTAAATGGGGTGCTTCAGACCATCAAACTGAACAACCTTTACTATGGGACCAACACTGAAACCGTGAAAAAAAAATCCAAACATAACTGGACTGTAATGTATGGGAAAGCAGATTGTTTTTTCGCTATTTCAGTTTCATATTTTGTTCAGTTTGATGGTCTGAAGCACCCCTTTAAATGTCCCATTTAATTTTACACCCTGTATTATGTAACGCGCAGTTTTCAGACCATCTAACTGAAAAACTTTCGCTAAGGGACCAATGTTGAAATCCAGAATAAATAATCAGCTGTTCCCTTAATTAGACCTTAAGGTGGTAACTCGTGTGTAACAATTCTACTAACAAACTTTACTGCCATTTTTGCGGGGGACGAGGTAGCATGAAATCAGGAACTTTGAATACTTCAGATCCTAATTTTGTCTTTTTAGGGTTCTGTACCCGAAGGGAGAAAACGGGAACCTATTACTAAGCCTACGTTGTGCGTTCTGTCCGTCCGTCTGTCTGTCCTACCTACTTAGGGCTATAACTTTTGAACGGTATTAGCTAGACAGTAGACATTTACACAAAATGTGCGTTATTACGGCGGGTTTGTTAACAAATAATAAACATGTCAAAAACTTAAGAATTAAGCGGGGTCCTCATACAAGAAACTCATTTTCATCAACGTTTTTTCTTCTCGCTCTATCGTAAAAACGGTAATACGTGCACTTTTTGACTCTACCACCATGTCGGATTGTAGAGGCTCTACAACGAAACACCTTCGACTGTTGCAAGCGTTTTACACCCTGTATATACTCTACTTTTAAGAGACAAAATTGAAAAGTGTTGTCTCTTCGTTGATCGTATTCTGTGGAAGTAAGATTATCATAATTCAATGTGACCTTAATTAGGTACATGTATTAAAACAGAATGGAGCGGGCGTGTAGCTTCACTGCATAGTAATTTATTACGAACTTTGTCGCTACTAACTTATTAAGGCACAGCTTCCTTTCGTGGGCGATCTAATTACCAACAAGTCGAGAACAATAATATGTAATCTGAATATTTATGAGAATAAACAGTGCATCTGTGAATTTGATATACTTATACCGAGACTGTTTATCTTAAACGAAAATTGACTGTGTGCGATGAATAATTTATTGTGAGCAACCGGCACTGACGTTGGCCATATTTTAATATAAATCCATCTACCATATTGTATGCAAAATGCCATTGAATGCAGTTCAGGGCAGGATCATTATTCCAATATACTGCTGCGATATTCATCACGCTGGCTGTGGTTGCAGCATTTTAAACAAATCATCTTTAAAAGTGGATGCAGCAAAAGACCATTGGATGTGAACGCACTACAGAGCAGAGCGGAATCGATTTTAATAATGTCGGTTAGTTGTTTTGCTGCGTATTTGTTTTGAACTGCTTTGGTATTCGCATTTCATATCGTTTCAACCTCCATACGGAATATATTACTTTCTCGGATTATGGTCATAGCATCAAAGGAAAAAATGTTCTGGTTACCATATTTGTGTTATCTTAGAAGGATCTGAGGATAAAATACCTAATTAACTTATTCGTAGATTTACTTAATCTGAGATCTGGTTCTATTTATCTAAACTTAATTGCTAGCCTGATGTGGACTTCATTAGTCGATTCGACTAAATAAGATACAAAAGTTAAGGTGGTTTCAGTCCATACAAAAGTTCGACGCACAATACGCGTAGACGGAATTAATAAAAGTTTTATTTTATATATGGAAAAATAGTTTAGAAAATCTAGTTGCCGCGTAACAAATAACATTTGAAATTTATAATATAAATACGAAGATATAAAGCTTTTAAAATTTTGAATGAAAAATTTCAAAGCTTTAATTAATATAATTATTTTAATCGTAATTATTTTATAAATTGCAAATGTTATTTGTGACGTGGCATCTAGATTTTCTAAACTTTTTTTCCATATATACAAAGTTAATATTAAGTTTTGTATAAAATTGACCCCTCTGCAACCACCTTAAATCTTATTCTTGTCGACAAAACAAGGTATTCCAAATTAGCGATCGTTAGTGTAATGGACGCCCTAGATAGAGCTATTACGATAAATTTCTTAATTGCCTTCGTCGTTGGACAGCCGAGATTCTTAGACGATGATGCAAAAGTGATCTCATAATGTTAGTGAGAAATAAGAGTGACAACAATTTGTCTTCATTTATGTGGATAGATAATAAAATTTGGTAGATAAGGAGTGAATAACTCTTCAGTGATCGCGGTGTCAATGAACTTTGTTTTATTGTAATTAGTTGCTTGATACGTAGATAAGATAATATCGTTTAAAGTTTCTTAAAATTTAATGCTTGTTTTTACCAGCATAGATACGAGACGTCCATGACGTCGAATTAAAACAATTTGCCCTTGCAGGATTCGAACCACATCATTAGCGAGATAAAAACACACAGCCTCCGCTGGCTGCCTTGGACATCTGGAAAGAATGTTAGAGGATCTGGTCAGGAGAACATATTATATGGGTTAGTGTCAAGAGGGTTTACTTGTGCCCCAAGAATCACTGGAGCAATGTAGTGGAGGCTGGCGTATGTGATCTTCAAGCACAAATGGAAAATTGGATCTCTCTGATCCAGTGAAGTTAATTTTATTATTTGCGCAGGGTTATTGCAAGCCCAGGCTTATAATAATGCAGAAATGGTCTATTCAATAGACTCGCCCACTATTCACCCATTTTTCCACACCTCCGAACTTATGGTATTTTCTTTTCGTTCTCGGGTAAGCAGGTTTCCTCACGATTTTTTATTTCCCCGATGTGCTAGTAATAATGACAAATAAAACCGTACATAAATCCGTAGAACTTAGTTGTACAGGCCAGGAATCGAAACGCCGCCTTGTGATTGAGTTGCAAGCCTCTTTTCTGTATAGGCTATATTACCGCTGGCTGCGCTCTAGGAGTTAGTGTAGTTAGAATTCCAACTTGGACGAATGATTCTAACCATGGACCCTTACTTTCTAAGGCAGTTCTGCAATAAACTAGGCTATCAGGCCGTCAGTTTAAAAATATCTTTTCACTTTACTGAAAGTTACGTAACAAAAAGTGAATTCGTAGCGCCGGATGGGCAAACAGCCACTGATGGAATAAAAAATATCCGTGTTTGTGTTGCAATCAATCAAACAAAGCCCGTACCAAGCTTCCAGTCGAAGCTAACTTTTCGAAACGGGCCTGCTATTATTTAGTATTGATTTTCAATGTCTATTTTTATTGGTTTTCCAAACGTTTCAATGTTTATACAGATTTTCGACGGCTGTAAGGGCATGATTTCGTTTGATTGGATTTTCATTCAAAATAAAATCTTTTTTTACATCGGTTAGTCCGTGAAATGTAAGGTGTTTTAGCGATAACGGTTTGAGTTGTTTGATAGGAAAACGAGTGAAGATGGTAAATGGTAAGCTCACGTTTTTTTTCGAAATTTAAGTACCTGCACCACAGTTTATGTGAGAGTATTTTCAATTCAGTATGAAACTGGACATTTTTGTCAAACTTTGAAAAGTATTTCTACTGTAGATAAATACTGTACCAATGGCCAAACTACATAACAAGTTCATACGACTCATATTTTTTGTACGGTATACTTATCTAATGTGCTTTAATATCATCGGAGTAAACTGATATAATTCTTGGAATTTAGTGAGAAGAATGATTTTTGTAAATGATTTCGGCAAAGGGACACGTTGTTGAAATTAGAGAACGGGGTTTCAAAAATTTATTTCAACCAGTAGTTTTTAAATTACGTGCATATGATCTCATGTACACTTAGCTATAAATCCCTTTTAATGTATAAAAATATCGAACACACCAAAATTTTACTTTTTGTATGCCTTATAAGCCAGGACGCGCAGAAAAACCTGCTCGGAAGAAATACCGAAATAGATAATAAGTAATAGATACAAAACAATCAGTCATATAAAGTTATTTACGCTAGTAAGAAATGGAATGATAGAAGACCGCTCAACCACTTACCTACTTCACAATCATAAATCTTATCTCCGGCGATCGTGGTGTCAATAACCTACTCCTCTATTTGCCTACACCATGCCTTAACCACGGCAATTTGACAAGAGAACAATTTGCAATTGAGCACTTTTTACGCTTACTTCTTCTTTATAAAAACCATGATTTATTATTATGCTTATTACTACCACTCACAATGATACACACGGTCATGGAATACATCGAGCAATAATAGTAGTGTGAAAATGTTATGTTATGTTATATATATAAAGCGAGTGTGAATGGGACAGTCAAAAGGGGGCGCCCTACACCCTACAGCGATGATAGCCCCTACGGAAGAGAGCTAGCGCCTCAATCCTGAGGCCGCGGTTCGATTCCTGGCCTGTACCACTAAGTTCTTCGGAATTTATGTACGGTTGTATTTATCATTTACTAGCTCGGCGGTGGAAAACATCGTGAGGAAACCTGCATTCCCGAGGATGAAAATAAAATACCATATGTTCGGAGGTATGCGTAAATATGGGTGAGCTTGGGGCGAACACAAAGGACCAGCGCTGGTCTCAGTGTTACAACGACCCTTGCTTGCAATAACCCAACCACAAATAATACACCCTGTTAATTTATCTGTGCCCTAGACGTACGTATTCCTGTTAATTTATCTGAGACGTATACGGACCAAGTTGGCAGCGTACTTAAGAAGGGTCAGATCAAATGTTCCCGAAACCGACGAGCGTGTATGAAACGACTTATGACTGTGGAAGAGGCGAAAGAGGTGTGTCAGGAGCGTAGCAGATGGCGATCCATTGTCTCTGCCTACCCCAATGGGACACAGGCGTGAGTATATGTATGTATGTATGCAAATGTTATCTCTACACATTATACGTCTAAAATTAAATGCGTTGGTGCAGACCAATAAAAAAAAAATAAAATAAAAAATATTTTCAATATGAACTGTCAATAGCTATACTGGACCAAAATCATATTGGTCCATCCATGTTGGTCCCATAGTGAAAGTTGTTCAGTTTGATAGTCTGAAGCCTATTTAACGTACGTTAGTTTACGCCCTGTATACAGGGTGAAATTGATATAATTAGCACCTTTTTAAACTAAGAGTCTACCCATCAAACTGAACAACTTTTACTATGGCATCAAACCGATCGGTGCAAAAAAAAAACAGCTGTTGCATACATTTGAGTCGAGTAGGCATTACAGTTTAGTATGGAACAGCTGATTATTATTTTGCTCCGATCGGTTTGCTCCTATAGTGAAAGTTGTTCAGTTTGATGGGTAGACTCTTAGTTTAAAAGGATGCTAATGATATCAATTTCACCCTGTATCTACATTGTGTTAAGAAATGAATATAAAATCTCCATTGCTGGACCAATAATGTTTAGATTATCGATCATAACCGCATTTAATTACATAATTCCTTTAAGAAAACTTTGATAGTATTTTCATACATTCTTTATCTATCTATTCTATACTATTATAAAACTGTAACAGAAGTGTGTCTGTACATTGAAAATATTAACAAAAAAAAGGTTACGATATGGTTTTTAGGTGTCCCTGATTCCATATCACCAATTTTTGGATTTTTTTGAATGTCTGTTTGTTTGATCGAGCATCACGTAAAAACTACTGAACCGATATTGATGAAACTTTTTTGTTTGATAGCTTTTGATCTGACTTAAAATTTGGTATATAATTTGTGCGGACGAAGTCGCGGGTTGACGCTAGTTACTTATAGAAAACTTTGATAGTCCGAGTATTGTCAGATATTGTAATATATCTATCTATCTATCTATCTATCTTATAACTATTATAAAACTGTAACAGAAGTGTGTCTGTACATTGAAGGTATTTATAAAAAAAAGATACGATAATATGGTTTTTAGGTGTCCATATCACCAATTTTTAGATTTTTTGTATGTCTGTTTGTTTATTTGTGTATTAGTTTGTTTGTTTGATCGAACATCACGCAAAAAGTAATGAACCGATTTTGATGAAACTTTTTTTGTTTGATAGCTTATGATTTGACTTAATATGTGGTGTATAATTTTTGCGGACGAAGTTGAGGGTTAACTCTATAACTACTAAAATCTAATTAATTTGACTACTCATGTTTATGACTCCAACAAAAGATTTTGAACAAAAGTCAATGTTCGTTACATCAGCTCTCTATTTCTTAATACAGTGTAGACTATCATAGATAACTCTAACACAATAGTGCCTTGTTTAAGAATTAACGTCTATGGCGGCCAATCAAGCAGACCATCGGTTAGCTGGTCAAACACAACAAAAAGCCCACATTCAATCAAGACGAGACCAACGAGGTGTTAAAGCAGCTCCATCAATCATCTAAACGAAATTAATCGAAACGCTTCGTTATCCACTTGGAGCTGGAAGCTGGAATTTAGCCAACATTTTGTAATATACTCTCGTTTACTACATATTAAAGCGGTTTTGTTGTTTATGTTTTATGTAATTAACAGTTTTCAAACGTGTGTTTTTATTATAAAACGTAGTTGTAACGGATACCTTTGTGATCCAATTTGTTTTGCAATACAAAACTAGCTGAAACTATTTTAAGAGGATAATCAGACCTAACTGAACAACTTTCTCTATGGGACCAATATCGAAATAGGCATGATTCATATTACCAGACGGAGACTATAAACAAAAATTAAGATCTTGTGGATATCTTCGACGAAGTGTGGATGGAGCTGGCTCAGGACATGATGATACAATACATGATTGCTGATTGAATAATGGTATGGGTGATTATTTGAAACAAAAGGTTATCAAAACAAACTACTTTTAAAATAATCTACTTTTGTATCGATTATATTCCTTGTTGAAACAAGCGACTTGTAAAAATCGATGAAACTACAAATTAGTTTTATGGATTACGAGCTTTTACCCGCGACTTCGTCCGCACAAATTATACACTAGATTTTGAGTCAAATTATAAGCTTTCAAACAAAAAAAGTTTCATAAATATCGGTTCAGTAGTTTTTGCGTAATGCTCGAACAAACAAACATAACCAAAATGACCAAAAATCCAAAAAATTGTGTTTTGGTGTCAGGGACACCTAAAAACTATAATTTTTTTTTTTTCGTAAATATCTTCAATGTACAGACACACTTCTTTTACAGTTTTATAATAGTTTAGATTTAAAATTCGCTTGTTTTGATTACTCTTTGTTTTAATTAGCTATGACATAAATCAATCAGCCATCATGTCCAACAAAGCTACTATTAATATTAACTACTGTTAAATAAAATATCTAATAGTGTCATATCTTCCTAGTTTCTATAATCGAAGGTACACTCTCAGTCACAATCTAATCGTGTATTCAAATCGACTCCATGTAATCAAGGACCGACAAAGTTGGTATCTAATTAGGTCCCTAATAAACGCGAGGTTGCCAGGAGCAAGAACTTTGTACATAAAATCCTTTTCTTCATGCTATCGCGTTTCCTTAGATGGGAAAAATGTGTTCCGATAATGCGTATCTGAATTTCCTTGTTTTTTCCCGTTTTCGATGGAGAGAAATAAAATGTGTTGTTGTTTGAATATGTTTCTCGGAATTTGAGTGGAAGCATTTACCTTCATCAGAGAAACAGTTCATAATCTTCTTTTTTATTGAAAAAATTATTGCAAGTTAAGCACTTCATTTCTACCTATGATTTATTGTATAGTTTCAAAAACTTTGATACAAATACTAACTACCTTTTGAGCATGCAGTCAACGCCCATTGCCGAGGTCCGTACCCCTTAGGGGTGCCCCTTGGGCAGGTTGCTTAAGCTCATGCATTGGTTCGGTAGACCTACCAGGGCGCTTCGCCGTCACTGGTGTGGTCCCCCCATAGTCCGCAGTATTAAGCAGTCGATGCTCCCTGAGCAATGCTGTATTGGTCAATTCGAAAAAAAAAAAAAAAAAAAAGAGCTTGCAGTTGTAGTAAAAATTGGTATTTCTACAGTTTTCCATTATTTCCTTGATTTCCTTAGCAATCTCTATTTTTTTTTCCGGAAACAGATGTATTTCTTATAAAAATAGATATTAAAGTTAATGACTAAAAATGGTGCCTTTTTTCTTTTCGCCTATTTTTTTAGCGCTGCCATCAATCAAACATTGAATATCATAGTTCAGAATAAAGTTGCAAACAAAACTTGTTATGAGAACTATATCTCTAAACTCAGTCCGAACGGCTTGAAATAAACGTAATGAATATATTTTCAACTTCAAGCCTCTATATCTCTATTCGGACTGAGTTTGGGGATATACAAGTAATACCATGTTTTGTTTGTTACTTTTATTCAGAACTAAATTAATAAAGTTTGGTTGATGGCCGCGCCAAAAACAACGTCGAAAAATAAGTCGACAACCTTCCATTCAAAACTCGCATTGTCTTTTAAAGCATGCAAGCGTGCATGAAGCTCTCTTTATGACTTAACAAATAAAGATTGCCAAGGAAATCAGGTGATAATGGAAAACTGTAGAAATAACCATTTTTACTACAACTGCATGCTCAAAAGGTAGTTCTATTCTATTTTTATTAAATGGCGTTTTCTTAAAGATTTCGCCAGTATCTAGTGTTGAAGATATTATTATAATTCAAGTTAACGTTCATTGTACGGTAATTGATATGGCGATCCCAAAGCCCTGTTTTTATACAAAAACACACACCCGAAACCGCCATAAAATGGCGGAGCCGCGTGGCTAACTAAATCGCGAGCCGAACGAAAGACGTCTACTCGAAAGACCTATAGCCACGCGACTCCAAAAGGTAGTTAGTATTTGTATCAACGATTTTGAGCCCCTCGAAAAGGAATAAAGTCGTGACCATATAGTATGTCTGTATCTAAAATCAAAACCACAGTATATCTTTAACTCGGTAGCCCCGTATCAGAATAAAAGCGGCTGTCTAAACAATGCACCGGAGATTGCAGCATTCGAGATGACATCAGATTAAACATTGCAAGCGTTTTTCCACGTCTCATTAAGAATAGTCACAGATTAGGTAGAATGTAGTAGGTAAAGGATTATTTTATCGGTAGATAGAGAGTTTTCTGGTTTTACTTGATTTTATGTTAGATATACCAATATACCATTTGCATTGAAGACGTTTTCTTCTCGGTTTATACTAAGTAGAAGATGCACTCAAAGCTGCAGCAATGTGTAAATACTACTGCAGTTTTGTGGGAAAGTGCCCTTCGGTGTTACTTTGCTATATACCTAGAAATCTTGTAGATTGAATAAAAACCATATCATATGTCACCAGCGCATTAGTTGTAATAATTAATTCCTTTCGTGTTTGACATTTAAAACAAGGAATGACAATATTTTGCAAATTGCAGGAGTTCGAGTTACATTTTTGACTAGCACGGCTAGCATGCCACCCACGACAAAGCGTTTAAACGAGAAAAACGTCATGCGCGCTCTTTCTGGCATACGTAAAATAATAAGGATGGGGGCACATCTCGATTTTTATCGTTTTCTCGTGTGTGGCATGCGAGGCCTACAGATTAGTGAAAGTTTACAATACTCGTTTCTTTAGTCTGTGACACTTTAGTTTTACTTTAGTTTCTGTACGCAACTTCCGTTAAAACGTGAGACTTGTTTGCGTTGCTGTTCAATATTTTATTTTCCTTCGTTTCCTTAATTTAGCGGGAAATATTTTTAAGAGAATACTTAAAATATGCATGAAAATGTTAAGTATAGAAAATTGAAGTTGGTAAGCGTTATTAATAAAATAAAATAAAACGAATTCAGTATGAGATAACACCGAGTGAAAGTAAAAAAAATATATTAAAAACTTCTGGGACATACAATTTTGATTTCTATGTTGCGTAGCGAATTTTTTTAAAATATGTTTTATGATAGTCTTTTTGTCTAATAATTACTCCCTTCCCCGCCTAACAAAACTCCGTAAAATAACTGGGCTAGTGTTTGTACCAGGAAGGTGGCATAGGCATATAGTCTATAGTGTAAATGAGTTTTTGAAAATAAAGGAAAAGTGTAGTAATGAAAGTATTATTCGAACATTGTAAACTTGTTGTCTATTGGGTATATGAAATTGTAAGTGTATTTAGTTTGTTGACATGTGAAATTGGCTGTAATGTAACTAGTAATTTAATTAATTTATAATTGACATTCCGAATGTATTAATTTAATGTAAGTATTGAACACCTTTACCGGTAAACTGTAGCGCTCTTATGTAATTGATGTAACACCTTGTCGCACCTATAGTTTTACAATAAATGCTTTTGACTTCGACTTTGACTTTGACCTGGAGTACAGACTGCCTAACATAAGCGGTGAAACATGAAAATACTCCTTAGCGGTCGGTAATGTTCAACCTTCGTGTCGATGTTTCCAACGGTTGGTTTGTCCTTTTCCAATCCAACGAAAAAAATAAAAAAATAAAGTTTTTATTTAATTATGTTCGTGTGTACCATTGGAAACATCGGCGTACGAAAGATGGTTGAATATTACTGACCGCCATGACCAATTTTCGTGTTTCCATGCTTGAAAGGAGGATTGGTATCCATCTTTAATATCCATGGTTAGTACACCTATTTTGTATGATCGGCACAAGTTTTAAGTATAATAGGTATTCGTATGACTATCTTGTATTGTATGAAATGTATTAAATTATTATTATAACTACTGGCGACATTACGTAATAAACAAATTATATCCTTCCAAATGCAAAACGAAAACGAATAGAGTTATTAAAAAAAGAAACTACAAAAAAGTTGTAAAGGAAAAAGTATGTCTAGCATTTTTTTTAATTCTTGCCTGCCAGTCCTGTCTGGGTCTATGCTAATATTTGCCTCCGTACATTATTGCTAGGTCCCCTGCACAATGGGGCGAGAATTACTCGTGAAAGGGTTGCCAAACGTTAGAAAGCAGCCGGACAAATAGGTCGCTCTTAATTTCTTAGTTACTGTGCTTAACAGAATTGAAAGATAAATGTTACATGTATTTTAATATTGAAAGCCAATAAATCTGAATAAAAATGGTTGTTTCAATAAAAACTAGGAAAAGGTTTCATTGAAATAAATTGCTTTTTCCTAGCTCACGCTAGGCTCTCTCTAGGCTAAACTAGGCTTTTTTTGGCTCTGCTTTGACATTAGACAGGAAATCAAATGTAACATCCTTCTCGCATCCTTCAGATCTTCGAAGATTTTATTTAAGTTTGACACATGACATAACCTAAGAGAATTGCATTGCTGTTAATTATAAACACCTGCAAAGTGGCCCAGTTGCCATGGAGAGTAAAAAAAATGTTTAAAAAAGGGGAATTTTCAGGGCGTTTGAACGCCTTAAATTATCTGTCCTAACATTTTCATCTTGTTCCAAAAAAGGCACAAAATTTTAAACCACTATTTTAAAAAGCGGTTTAATCAACAGCCATGATTTTTATCCGACTGCGTCAGAAGTAGGGTAATGTCTTTTCAACGATATCTTCGTATAAAATATCATGGCTGCTTAAGACATGGAGACGAAATTCCGACATGAATAACAGCCAATACCTGAGACTTTTGAATATAAAAGCTGGGTTTATTATTTTGATACCTAAGTCCGAATTTCTTGTAAAGAATATGGCAACCCTACCCGTGAAGCCTCGTTCAGGCTTGCCGTGGACGGCGAACATGACGTTTGTTATTTGGGTTTCAGGAGTTCATTTCACTGTGGGATTTAGTGAAGGGTTTGTATTCCAAGTACGGATTTTTGGTTTTAATCACGTCAGTGTAGATGACCCGGAATAAGACATACTTATCCATCACTATGCTGTATCGGTAATCATAACAAAGCATAAATATATGCTCACTTTAAACATTATGAGGAAATCTCCATACGTTGAAGAAGAAATTCTCATGCGTATGTAAAGTCTGCCTTTCCGTTATGGGCACGTCGTCGTGTGGTTGAATAACGCTCATACACCCTCCCTGAGGATAGGCCTATGCTCTGCAGTAAGGCAGAGGACGTGTATGACGTAGCTTATGCTCGTCATTCCTAAGGGGGTTATTAGAGATGTTTCAAATTTATCAAATTCGGAAACCACACTTTACTTCCAGTGCCTTAACTATGGCCTGTGGAAGGTTACTACCAGAAATTGAAGCATGTAAGTTTCCCAACCTTTTACTGTACCTAAAAACCAGTGGTATTTTAAAATATGCAACCACAGACATAGAAACAAAGTCTGTACATGCAACATAAATTCCAAAAATATACTCATTAGTACACTTCGGATCTAGGCTTGAATCAAACCCCGGCACCCGGCGGAAGGCTAGGCTAGGCTACCGAAACTTTATAAAGATGTAAGTATAAGGTATTAATCAAATATTGTTCCGTGTAATTGTAATATAGTATCTTCTAGTCTCTAAACCTAACTGGGAGTCAGGATCGACATTTGGCTCGAGTAGGTTTGCAATTTTGTATGGAAGAGCTTTTTTTTTTGCGATTTCGATTTTGGAGCCATAGAGAAACCTGTTCAGTTTGACGGTCTGATCATCCCCTTAAAAATGTGAAACATATTAAGAAGGACCATATATTATGTGCAAAAATTTTTTTAAAAGAAAAACCTAAACTTAGGTTTAGTAAGTACCTTGGTTTCAGCACAATATCGTAATTCATCATAACGATTACAAAATTCAAGTTAAAACTGACTTTGATCTTTCTTTTACCTTTTAGCTAAGACGAAAGTCTTTAAATAAGCCAAACATTATCTAGGACGTAATATTGCAACACAAAAACAAAACAAAACAAAAATAAAGATACAAAAACCTAGGAAAGTCATGGCTCAGCTCGCGAGCTAAGTCAACAGTCATCTTGTAACTAGATGCCGAGGCGTATGAATTTTAGATGGATTCCTTTTCTTTGCCTGTCCTCCCTTACCTGGTATGATAACTAGAATGTTTTGCATTTTATCTTTGTGGAGGTTAATCTTCAAGGTAAATAATTCTATGAGGGATGAAGGAAGAAGGTGGTTTTGATAGCATTGACATAGACATATATTCTATAGACTAAAAGATAGTCTCATTCAAAATGGATACAATGACCCACACAAAATCAAGTACAATGCTGATAAGTGGTATTTGGTATGTTTACTGTCAGCTAGATCAAGAAAAAAGAGCTCTTTATAAGTTCTTTTGGTTCTGCCATTTTGGAACGTTGATTGTAAAACGAATTCTGTTATAAGAAGGTTCATACTAATATAAGATATCAATGTTTAATAGGCACTTTAAAAGGTAAGTACATCTTTGTTTTATATGCTATGCATCTCCTCATTCCATTGCGTGGGTGTCGAATAAGGTGACTAGGGTTTTTAAACAGTCGTCCAGTGGCTAGCCCCTAATTATAAACTGTTACATACCCCGTAGGGTATGCTTAGTAGCGGTTTCACTTTCACGTGCAAATTTTTACATAGAGTTTGCCGACAACTATACCCAATAATATTTCGAATGTTACTTTTAGAAATTGTTAAAAAAATTATTCTACTGTCTCGAATTTATTTAAGATGCATTTATAAAATTATAGTATCTAGTATATTTTTTTTTATAAGGATGTGTTTGCTCTTGACCTCAATCCAGTCCTCAGGACGAAGATGGGGTCGAAGATGGTATCGTTTCACGTACAAAATAATAATTAAATCAAGTACGAAAAAACAAGTTCGATCTCCTAATTGCATTTAGTATGGAAAGTCCAAAATTTGTTTGCGATAGTTCTATAGGTTTCTTCGGGAAAGTTGTTCATTATCGTGTACCCCTTAAAGTAATGAAACTGTAAACAGTTGCAGTTACAGTTGCTAACTTAACACTCCGTAGATTGTGTAGGTTTTGGGGTCTTGCGTTTTATGCAACTAAAATTATAAATATTTGTGAAGAAGTACGAATTCACACGGAGTACATAAAACCTTCGTTTTCATTACGTTATTTGCTCTGTAATTAACTGAGGCATGTTGTATCCGACGATGCCTTGTTAGGGTATCGGTAACGACGTAGTTACACTGATTTGAACATTTAGCACAAGATGTTTTTTCCTTTTAATTGGGCGTGTTCAATGAGAACGCACTTCGTTAAGATTTTTGTGAACAATTATTTGTACCTACTGTGGGTTTTGCTTGAAGCTGTTTCTAGAATAAAAGAAGACTGAAATCTGTTGACTAACACTTGCTTTTTAAAATTAAAAATAAAGCTCAGTAATTTATTCAGTATAGGATCCAATCTTTTTTTTAAGCTACCACCGCATCGAATCGTGTTGACACTGTAGAGAAGATGCGGAAATTCTACAACATAACACGACTTAATAATTATAACTATTACAATATAGTAAATATTTCTTATTATAGTAGATAGTGTATTAGACAAATTCACTAATATGTTTATGAACAAAACATAGAATAAAAAGCAACGAATGTTAACGTAATAATATCGACCGGAATGTAGGTCGAATGCTGATTGTGCAGACACTCTCCTCATATCGAATTCTCTTTTTTCCACCGAACGATCTCGGCAGCGCGAAAAATTTCATATCGCCACGCATTTTGCAAGTAAAATCAGATAACTTTTGACACTTCAATTACGCAGTGATGGCCGCCTCTAATTTTTTCGGCGCGTAAATGCGGGAAACATGTCATGTCATGAGCACACAGGATCTCCAAGTTTCGAGAACAAAAAGTTTCGCTCAAGTTTAACGCGAGCGGAAGGTAATAAGAAGGAAAATTGAAAAGTTTTTCGCTTTTAATATTAAATTAAGTGGAGATCTGGTATCGCAGGTGCAGCACTATCGACTAGTCCGAGTTAGTTATCCAGAACTCTGCCCGCGGCCGTACTATATTGTTTTATGTCTTTTAGTTTACGCTTGTTAGTTTCCCATTAAGTTTTAGCGCTGAGGGGTACGCCTTTTATTAATTCGTTCGCCTTGATGCTGTCTAGACGCGTTGAGAGCTCTTACAACTATATAAAATTAAATCTAGCAAGATGTTAGCGCCGTCGCTACAGCATGTTTATTATGTTTAGAAAACAGTTCGAATCTCGCGAAACCAGTTCAAAGCGAGAAATAAATTACTCGCAACTCATTCTCTTTTTAGCGTCGGAATAAAGAAGAAAATCTCTTTAGTCTCCAACCACACTAATGCTAACGGACAGTTACAAATCTTCATTAACAACATGACAAAAAGTCAGCAGCTGCCCGCATGTGTAAATCTAAAGAAACCAGGTTTCCTCGTGTTAGTAAAGACATTAGAATGGAGAATTATGTGAACGATAAAAAGGAAAATGCTTAGCGACAGCGTCATAACATTCGTCAATCGGTTAGTCTATTTTGTAGCTTGTAAAATTCTTAAATAGCCTAGTTGCGGTTTTATATATAGTCATTAATTTATCACATTCTCAGTTTATGAATGAAGGAAGCATATCTTCAGAAGACGGGAAATAAAATAAAGTAAGCGATACTAAATGAAGCGAAGAGGTTTTACATTGACATAAACCGCAAGTGTTGGCATGAAACAAAACGGCATCGCTCGACACGATAACAGTGTGTAAAATGTCCTCATTAAATCGACAAGAACGATCCAAATAAAAATATGAAGTCCTCCCGTCGACAGTGGAACTAAAAAGTTTACATTTATTAATATCGTCTCTAAAGTTGAAAATAACCACGCGGGCGACATAAAAGAAATCCTAACTGGCAGAATTTACGGAAAAATAAAAATTAAGAAGAGGGATTTATCGTTCGGTCAACGATTTAGAGTTCATTTTTGACTAAATAAAGTTCCGTTTGGTCTCGTTGGCTAAGTTTTAATGAACTTTAATTTATGGAGCCGGGCACACAAATTTGTCGCTTTTATGGGTGATTTCGACGGCGTTTTCGGTAGTCGGGATGTGTGAGGAATCGCAGGGGCTCGTTTCGAGGTTCGATGTTTTCGTTCATATAATCCTGTCTATAATTAATTTGGACTTTATGGCCTGACATTTTGGTAGTATTTTAATGATCACAAGATTTGTTTCCAAATTAATAATTGCGAGATATTTTTAAATAAGTTGATATTCAGCAAATATTATGACAATCAAAGTATGCAAAATAAGCTTTGTTTGTAGGAAAGAAAGTGTTTTTGATTTGTAGAAAATTGCTATGTAAAACCGTTGTTCTCAAACATCCCAAAAAGGCGTATGAAATTTTTGAAAATAAACTTGTTTACAATACTAATTTTATTGACATATTTACACTTTTTCCGGGATTAAATAAATCGTTGTTCCAGGCATAGAATAGGCCACTCCAGTTTTAATCAGGGGTGTCATTTGAGATGACCAAGGCCCAAGGGACACGATTTCTATGGGTAGAAAACTAGATAATAATCTCCACTGGACACGCCTTTCTACAATAGCATATTTAAAATAATTATAATTTGAAATAGGTAAAATAAAACTTTCTGAGCACCTAAAGGGAATAGGGGCCGTAAATTTTAACACGTATGAATATAAGCATAAATCCCATTTCAAAACACGACAAATTTTAATAGAAACCCTAGAATTATAATGTTCTCAGTTTATAAACTAAAATTTAATGGCACCGTTAAAATTCGTAATAAAAACATCATTTAAGCGTCTCCTATTTACGTCTAACACTTAATCCGCGAAAGTGAAATATTAATATAAGTGTTAGTTAATTTATCACGTTATCTCGGATAGGTTGATTCATTACAGTGATTCATCCTGTATAGCTGGTCCGATTTATGAACAGGCATTTGACAAAATAAACCATAACGGTTCTCAAACTCGGCTCTCGAATGGTAGCGGTAGATATTTCGTTGTTATGTTCATTCAGACTTAATTTTGATTCGGTGACCCACCAGCTACCAGCCATGTGGCACCGTAATAGAACTAATCATCCCGTTGGTGATATACGAGTTGACTAATGGAAAAGGTGGCTTATACAGTGTTGATGTTATTTGATAGCGAGTGGGACGAGTCGACGTGGGCGGAGATCATTGTAAGTTTTTTTTAGATACCTACATGTATCACAAAAAGCTCAGTAACGCTATTAGGAGACCCTACGATGATACAAAATAATCTCTAATGTGAAAAAGCCGTGGTGGTCCAGTGACGAGTAACCATGCCTGCCGTGCAGGAGGCAATGATTCGATCCCGGTTCTGGCCGCCTCGTACCAATGTGTATGATTTGTAGCACCACTAGCTTTTGAGTGAAGGAAAATATCGTGAGGAAACCTGTTTGCTTCAATTTCAAGGCATGTATTGTACCCACTGTGTATAAGGCATGTATTGTCTAAGTAGCGAGGCTCACTACCCGTCACACTGGTAAAAGCTTCGGTACTACTAGTAAAACATGGATGTTCTTAGTTTTCAGAGTAGCTCTGGTTACTTACCCCTTAGGGAATATAGTTGTGAGCATAATGCATATTCACATGCATACACAAAAAGTTTGAGAACTTCGGCATACCTGATCGAATTTATAAACAGGCATTTGACAAAATGAACCATTAGTTGTTACGAAACGGTATGTAAACACGGCCGTCATCGTCAGTTGGTTGGCGTGGACACAAGTATTTTGATTTGATCTAATTTCAGCTTTAAATGTATGTACGCAGTGTTGAATCTTTTTGAAACTGCCCCTCTCTGATTTCAGATACCGCACCTCACACCGCACTTTCTGGGGACACTTTAGAGGGAGCCGAGGAAGAAGTAAATACAGCAGGAGTGCACGTGAGAGCGGGATGCTATCTTGTGTCAGCAGTACAAATGTACAGTCAGCATTAAAAAGATGTATACACTTTTGTTCTACGTCATAGTACTAAAGCGTATATATATATTTTGCTGTTGAATGTTCAAGTCAAGCATCTTTTGACCGTTCTATGTAGTGCCGGGGGTGTGCTTCGGTCATACCGTTACGGGGTTAGAAAAGTTTGTGTCACTGTACTAATACGAGACATTCGTAGTACGATACAAATAAAGAGTAATAAAAATATGATCACTTGAAAACATTTTATGCCTCAAATATATATTTTTTATGTTATATTACTGAGTCCAATTTAACAACCAATTTGCGTGGATTAAGCTGTATAATTTTAATGCAAACATACTCGCAGCTTAAATAACTTTACAGACACTGTTTACCCTAAACGCATTAATTATAAGTAGTCTATTGCTCTTATACTTGTCTTTAAACTGACTGAAAACCTTGTCTTACCTAACTCATTAACTTAATTTGATTAATGTCTGAATGTCTGATAATAATTTAAACAAAAATGTTTAGGCTCTTAACAACTTTTAGTCTGGCAGTCTGGCAACTTTTCGGCTGTGTAAATGGCAATGTGCCTCCTTGGAGATGGATATCCACAACTGGGAGATTATGATACTAGTATGTAGTTCTACATCTACAGGTTTGGTCTTCTAGACGGTTTTCCCTCATTAGCCACGTTTTTGAAGGGTCGTCATCATCATCATCATAAGAAGAAAATTAATGTCTAGGTGTCAACACAAAAGATCCCAATGTCAGCCTCCGTAATAACATAAGATACTGTAAATATCTAAAAAATATCTTCGTTCAACCCCATGCGGTTAATTTTTCAACTATTAAATATTGAACCATAGAGTCGTCGTCCATGCTAAGGTACGATTCAGACCTACCGGCTCGCATCGGCATCGGCATGTTTTAATGCGGCAAAGGATATTGAAATGTGTAAACTGGAATTACAGTTCATATTTGCACGCAACTTATGCTCTATTGTTTCCGTTCGCATTCCGCGACGCGTCGCGACTGCCGTACGGCTCCCCGTACGGCTGCCGACGGATTCCGCGACATATAACCGACTCCGTTGACATGCGACCTTCGTGTTGGTTCGGTGCCGCAGCACGCGTGCGGATCCGTACAGCTCCGTACGGATGCCGCGAAACGCGTACGGCTCCATTCCGGGTCGGGCCGATGCGAGTCGCTAGGTCTAAATCGTCCCTAATTGTGTTCATTGAGACCTGACAACCGTCATCATTCACAACACCAAAACAGATGTAGGCTTGACTATCCCGTCCAAACTTGCAGTCCTTTCCCGCTCATATCGCTACGTCTTTTTCTGCCCTGAGCCTAATCAAGAAATTCCATAGTACGAATACGTATGCATGACAACTCGCCCTATCCTAAAATGGTGACGCAACATAAAAAATTAAAGAGCATCTTGTAGAAAGCCAAATACACTATCCTACAATTGTTTCATTCTCGAGAACAAGTCTCTCTATTTGGCTGGGAGCTAGTTGCAATATTCATCATTCCTTTGGCTTCAGTGACTTTAAACGGTGCATGTCCTCTTTTTATTTTTTATTTATTCTCGCCTCGATTGTTGCCAGAGCGAAGTATTCATAAAACTATGGAAGGCTGCATCTTGTTTTACACAGTCTTTTATATTTCAACAAGCGTTTCTGTTCTGTGAAACAGGGCAGAGAGTGTCTTTACTTGAATTTAATTTATTATTTAGTTAGGAAAAAGGTTATCAACTTTATTTCTCGCCGATTTTTCTGAGCTGATCTGTAAAGGAAGTCTTGGGGTTAACCTAGAGCCATCTGGTAGCGGCTTAGAAAAGACTACTCCATTTCTCCCCGTTGCGTTGTGGGTGTCGTATGAGACGACTAAGGTATGGGCACAGAGTACTATTTCTTGTGCAATGTATTTTCGGGCGAGAGGCTAGCCATAAATCTATACTTTACTCGTTATTTCATCTCGAAACCTTTAAATACGCTAAAAGTGAGCCTTGTTACAATAGCCAAGTCATTTTACGGAGTTTTGTTAGGCGGGGTAGGGTAATGTCAGGTTGTGTAAAATTAATGTCAGGTTTTTTAGTAGGAGATAATCGCTAAATTTTAAAATTGGAACTGTTGCAAACTTGATTTTTTTAACTTTGTTACATTTCTAGGCCCAAATTGGTTCTTCAATATTATACCGAAAAAAAAATCTATTATTAATTAAACCGTAAAATGACTGGGCTACAACTAACTGCATATGACCACCCTGAATAGGATTATGGTTGTGAGTTTAAATATTAAGACGATCGAAGATCGAGAAACATATTATCCGACAATAGTTCGGTTACAAACTTTTGTACGACACGTGTCATGACATTAGATTTTCAGAAAAACATTGTCATTGTTTGCTCACTAAATAATATAGTTTAGTTTTACATTGTTTAAAACATCTACGATGTACGGGGAGTATGTGAAATTACAGTGTAATTACAAAGCCGTGCTCGCGACTGAATTCATGAGAAACAAGAATTATTAATATCGTGTACAATGATGTTCCAAGTTGTGTAATTAGTTTGTAATTAGCTACAGTTAAAATATCATTTTGCACGACGCTTTGAGCTAGATGAGTGATATTAAATATGTAGATATTTACTACTTACATTACGTGCTCAGAATTCAATTTCATATTCAGTCTAAATCATAGCGATATGAGTGACGATTAAATATAAATAATATTTAACATTTATTATAATAAGTATATTAAATTAAAAGTAAATATTGTAAATTAGTAGACCAAGAAGGTGGCGAAATTGGCAAATGAACCTGATAATCAAAATACTGGATAAGGCCTTTTTTATCCATGATGCCTACCATCTTCGTGTGAAAGAAGCTAGCATGCCACCCCCAGAAAACGATAAAAATCGAAATGTGCCTCCATCTTTATTATTTTACGTATGCCAGAAAGAGCTCGCATGACGTTTTTCTCGTTTAAACGCTTTGTCGAGGTTGGCATGCTAGCCGTGCAGTTTACAATTATATTTAAAATCCAACAATGGGAGATACATTTTACGTAACAACAAAAAAGACAGAGCAAACAATAAATTTCACATAGATTCAAAATGCGATGCTATATCAAAATCATACATTTTCTATGCTTCACTTTTAAATTCAGAAACTAAAAAAACTTAAAACTAGTTAACTATTTCTCAACGATAAACTTTTCAATAAATTTAGAATTGCGTTTGCACTTTTGTATGCAACAATTAAATTTTTTATTCACTAAACACTAAAGCGGGCGTAAAGTTGATGTTTCAAAATCAAGAATTCGAAGCAGTTTCCTACACTCCTTAGGTAGTTTCAGGTGTAGTTTCGAGATGTAAGACAACGGGATCCAATGTAAATAGTTTCACTAGAAACTTGCTTTTGTGGCCTCTTGAATGTTTGGATAGGTTCTCTTCGGGAATTGATTTGCAAAATGCATTTGGATACAACTTTTGGTTTATTTTTAGGGTTCCGTATCTCAAAAGGAAAAAACGGAACTCGTATAGGATCACTTTGATGTCTGTCTATTTGTTTGTCCGTCTGTCAAGACCCTTTTTCTCAAGAACGGGTAAAAGTATCAGGTTGATATTAACATAAAAAAATGCTCAGTTCGCCCCTGCTGATTTTTGAAGACATTGTTTAAATTGATAAGGACCAAATACTCTCGGTAACGTGCACCTATTTTTTATGCAAGTCAGAAAACAATTAAAAAGTGCCTGCCTTTACTTAACTCCACTAGGCCCTCTTTGTGTCCACGTGGTAAAGTATCACTCGATCCTTCTCACTATTCGTGGAATAATACCTGTGCCACACCCAGAACACATCCTACACACGGACTCTCACTGACCTGTTGTATTGTATACTAAATAAGCGCGAGTCAGAGAAATATACTGCTTACTGTTTGTTTTCCACCCACCGTACCATAAAGAGGATGTAAGGTCGAAATTGGTGAAGGGTGGGTAGTGTCCGTACTGTACGTGGGTATTAAACTCTTTTTTATTCTGTGCCTTTGCTGTGACTGTGACTGATAATGATGATTCTAGCTTTCTCTGAAAGCGCAAATAACAAACTGACGAGCCAATAGATGCAGCAGCTTGCACTGGGCCGACAATGTAGTGAAATATGGTATGCTCCATTTCAACTAAAATGAGACTAATTGGTCTCTACAGTGAGACGTACTGAAGATGATGATAATTTTATGACAATTTCTAACAAAGCTCAGAAAAAGCAGACGACTGTATCAGTCTTAATTTTTAAGCCTCAGGGAGTTGCCACCTTGTAGTTTCAACTCATCAATATATATTAGCGAACAAACTCATAAAGAGCTAAACTAATACATAGTAACAATTTATATTTCTAACGGGACTACAAATACGAAACTCATCAACAGTTGTTACTTTAAGAGATCACACCCGTAGGAGCGGTAAAATGAAACATATCTCTCAGTGGGGATCGTAATTCTGTCAAAACATTACAATTTGTTGTTATTGCTGGTTGTACCACGAAATGTAACAGTTCAATCATAACGTTAACGAAGTGATCGGTTTGATGATTGATTTTATGGAACCTATTTATTGTTTGCCAAATTGTGCTGGCCATTCAAAATGAACCAGTATTGGTATTTTTATAAAGATGTAATATAATGTTTTTGTAAATATAAAATGATCATTAAAAATTTACCACGAAGCCAAAGTCACAAACGAAGAAAATCAAGAACTTTGAAAAGTTGAGATGCTAAACGACACGAATTAATTTAAAACTGAACAACAAGAATTGGAGAAAAAAACAACGCAATTTTGTGTCGTTAGTAAGTTTACATAATTTTTTGTTATGAGTTATGTAATTATTATCAAAGCTGCAAAGCGCCTGGTAGACTTGACCCCCGGATCCAAGGGCTGGCGCTTTCCTTAATTCATTCATTCATTCATTCATTTTTAATGTTTCTACTGTCCATTACAAGTGGCAACGGGCTCATTTCCCGTCACACTGGACAGAGTTTCGGTACTACTAGTGAAACGTGGATGTTCTGAGGTTTCAGAATATCTCTGACTACCCCCGGGGGAATATAGTCGTGAGCATATGCTTACGCTAAGTTCACCTGTTTGTACCTACTTACCTTTCTTTATTTGTCTGTAAATATATCATCTCTTTCTTATTTATTGTCAATATAAAAATGTGTTAAAAGTAGCAATATAATATTTTACAAGACATTTTTTTCATTACTTAGGCCCGATTCGACCAATCGCGAGTAAATTTTATTCTTAGATTAAGTCGCCGGTTACTCTCGAGTAAACTGATTTCGCGTTTTACTAACCCTAATCTATGAATAAGTTAAGAGTAAATTGTACACGGCCAATTTTGACGGTGTAACCTTATAACGAGACTAATGAAATGTCAATCAATCAATCAATTATACTTTATTTGACACCAAAAAAACAGAGTATACAGAGAGCAAACAATCAGGAAATACAAAAGGCACAAAAACAGGCGGTCTTATCGCATGTCAATGTCACATAATTAAAAAAATTTAAATAAAATGAAACCTAACAAATTAAAACTGTATAACCTCACATTGAAATAAGTACGGACTTACATTCGTTCTTTTAGTATGGGTTTTGAGTGGTAGAAGACAACACTAGGAGTTAAATTGTTCCTTGTGTAGTTACTCTTCTATAAATCAAAGTTTGGTCGAATCCGGCCTCAGTAATACAAATTAAAATTCTCGTTCTCGAATTCCTAAGCACTGTTTAGATTCCATATATTAGTCATTTACGAAAATATTATGATTTTACTTATAATATATTTTCGTAGATGACTTCAGTCTAATTTCTATTTTCATTTTTACAAACGTGTAAGCGATGTACAAAGTAAGTCGACTGTTACTTATTACTTCAAATATATCATCGTCTGACTCACATATTGACGCACGATTGATTTTATGTATACGCGAACACATTTATGTCTCTTTGTGAGAGCAGAGGTGCTTTCCATTGCTACAGCTATGCAATAACATTTTATGAATTTTGAATGCTCATGAACATTGTAAGAGTTTTTCCAGTAAACAAGTTTGCTTTATGATTCCCGGTTCAGAATATTTTGCCTAACCATCTTGCCGACGTTGTCTCCACATAGTGAAAGTTTTTCAGTTTGATGGTCTAATTAAACCATCATTTTAAATATTACTAGGTGGTTTTAGGTCCAACAAAATAAGCTGTAACTATTTTAAGGGTAAGATCAAACTGAATTACTTTCTCTATGGGACCAACAAACAAAACGCAAAAAAAAAACTGGTGATGAAAAACAGGTGTTCCCTTGAGGGGTGGCTATAAATCTATCTACATAGTACAAACTACCTTTTAAGTGCAGCTAAGTTCACCTCTAGCACATTTATTACGGTAAGTAATTCAAATATTATGGTACAACAGTAGGTAACTGTATACAAGTAAATTCATACTCGAATTTGCACGTTGCTTTTTTTTATACCAAAAACTATTTTTGGTATTAATACTGTTTGACTGAGTAGGTACTGAACTGAGTGACTTTATCGCGCGATAAAACAATTTTCTAGAGACAAGACAGATTGATTAGAGTCATCCTACGGGCTCGCTGGACTTCATTGTCTAGTGTGAATGGTTGCCGCTGTTGATCCTGGCTTACAGGAGTTACAGCGGTGGGAATGTGTGATGGCTGATGGGCTTATGCCCGAAAAAAAAGACAATTTTATATTACGTTATGATTCATACCACAGCATCATACACGCAATATAATTACGCCCGTGAGAATGATAGCTAGGTATCAATGAAAAGCAACACTCATTCACTACACACAAAAGATTTTCCAAGGCAATACAAACAAACGCGAAAATATTTGCAAATTGTATCCTTGTGAATGGCGATTTTTAATAAAAAGGTCAGAAATTTGCTCTTTAGGGCGTCGACGAAAAATTCAGATTTTTAACATGTTTTATATCCACATGCAAAAGAGATCGACACGAGTTGGTACCTATAAATTTTTTATTACATGAAATGATACTGATATACCGGTATCGATACTTTTTTCGATACCAGTACCGAGTAGAAGTCATATAGGTAATATTGATATCGTTAGCATACCCATAAAATTGAACAACTTTTACTATGGAAGCAAAAAGATCGGAGCAAAAAAAAATCTGCTTTTCCGTACTAAATTTAACTGCACCCGCCGCCGCCTACTCGACTCAAATGTATGCAACAGCAGTATTATTTTTTTCTCCGATTGTTTTGCTCCCATAGTAAAAGTTGTTCAGTTTGATGGGTAGACTTTTAGTTTAAAAGGATGCAAATGATATCAATTTCACCCTGTATATCGATACCTTAGCGGTATTCGTCCTCTACACAAAAATAGCCAAAGTTAAACTGCTTCAACATTTCAATAAAGTAAAAACTATCACGTGCGTAGACCACAAACGCAACAGTTGTTGTCGACGTGTTTATTACAAGAGTAAGAGCTGAGACTCGTAAAACGTTCTCAAGGTGAATTTTGATCAGTGTCGGATTAGGCACGTTACAATAGTTAACAAATGCAGGCCCCACGCATTGGAGGGCCCCGGCGTCTGTGCAAAGAAAAATTATCAAGTTAGCGTAAGTATACCATCTGCTATCCAATGGAAAGACGATGGTGTTCACATCTACAACGATTCTTAGTAATCTTCTCTCATTTTTAGAAGTGAGCGCTGGGCACACGTCACTTTATGTTTCGTAGGTTGAAAACAGCGCAAAATTGACATGGGAATTCCTTAATATTGTTTTTTGAGATAGCTGTAATATACCAATTAGAAAAGGGTTCTTTTGATTCATCGTCATTAAATTTCCACTGCTGGACATAGGCATCACCATGTGTTTCCACAACGATCGATCCTGCGCTGCCCTCATCTACCACCCGCCCGCTACCTTCACCAGGTCGTCGGTACACCTACGCACACTGCGCTTATTGCTTCCATCGGCCATCTGTTTGCGAGCAATATGTGCCCAGCCCATTGCCACTGTAACAATAATCTTCGGGGTATGTCGCTACCCCCTGGTAGCTGATTTCTTCTGAAAATCTCTCGGTTTTATTGAATACCAATAAGAAAGTAAATAATAGATACTTATTAAAAAGTATAGGACTTAAAGCAACACAGGGCCTCTTATTTTTATTTGCTTCAAGGCCACGCGCTGTCTGAATCTGGCACTGACTTTGATTGTTTCGTATAAGCTTGCAATGCTATAAACGCGGTTTTGAGGTCAGACTTCTATTTGCTTTTAACAAGATTTAAATAGGTCGGACTACAAAAGGATGAGGCTTAAATGAATGGCTTGTTATTGTATGTTCGAACAGTAAAACTCATTAGAAGTGTTTAGTAATGTCTTTTGTTAGAAGCTTAACCAAAACTTCAAATAGAAATCAGCGATTTTATGCCTCCTTTACTTTTTTTAAGATTACGTTTGGTGTATACTTTTCGGTTGTAATCGTAGTTATTAAGCTTAGCGTCAATGAGCTGATGAGTAATAGAAGGACTTTGTCCTTCGTAAATCATCATCATCATCATCTCAGCCGATGGACGTCCACTGCTGAACATAGGCCTTCGTAAATAAAAGTAAGAAAATCTATACCTTACTCCCGATCATACTTCCTTTCTTTTGGTCAGAAACCTGGCTACAACCCCTAACTTTAAAGTTTGGATTGTAGCAAGGTTCACTTTTAGCAATTTTAAGGTTTTATTATTGTATGAAGTGTAAGTCACAAAAATACTGCATAAGAAATCATATCCCTTAGCCACTTCGTATGTCAGTTACGGGATGAAATAGGGTGGTTCATTTTAAGCCAGAATCACATGGGTATAGATGACGATCATAAAATTCTTAAATGACCATCTTGAATAGACTACTAAAAGCCACAATAATTACAGCTGGTGTTATCAATTAAACTACATCAAACAAACAGTAGCAATTTGTAAAATCAACATTATTAATATGAACCACAAACAGTTTCCAGATGCGCCACAAAATTGACATCTGCCTTCAGTTCCCGAATTTAATGATCCCCAAGGCGCAATGTACTAAACAGCGAACATGTTACAAATTTAAAGGAGCAAATCGTTCGGCCGATATTTTGAAACGGAAATAGAAGACACATGATCCCGCGGGAAGTTGAGAAAAAACGTAAAGGAGAAACATATGACCTCATTTGTCGTGGAGACGAAGGAATTATTTATTACGTTTGATACATCTCTCGTCGGTTTGCTTTTTGTCTTTAAGAACTTTGATTTTCATATCGGTACAGTACTGTTTCTTTCAAAGCTTTTGATGTTCCAAGTCCATATTTAACTGATTATTTCATTAATTTCTTATTTAATTTGAGATTTTATTCATCATTGCACTCCTGCCCTTATCCCATTAATAAGTTTAAGACCATGGTTTTATTGAAAAGTGTGTGGAGAGAAATAAACGTTTATAATATTATACAGGGTGACTTAAAACTAAAGTAACCTAGGATGTGGTGCAGGTTCGGTCCTTGTGGGACGGTACCCAGAACGCTGGCCGCATTTCCTCGCTGAATGGCTATGCTTATCCGTTGCGCGAGGAAAGTGCCAAACATTAGGTCCCCTGTCGAGTCTATCGGGCGCTTTGAGACGTCTTTAAAAAGCGCCTGCGCATTAGGTCCCCACGGCCCGAGAGTTTTGACTCCAAAACCCATAAAATGGTATTGGGTGCCGATATCCCGGTACCAATAGGCCTTTCGTTTTTCCGCCGCCTCCGCCGCCGCGCCAGCCTTCGACTCGTGCCCTGTAAGTGAGACGGGGCCTGTGTGTCCACGCCGGTAATGTCCCATACTAGCGCCCGACCCATCTTGGTATTGCGTACATAAGTTAGAAGTCATTGGTAGGTACATCCGTACATAGCATGCCGTCTGTGCGGATTCGAACCCGGACCCTCATGATTGAGTGTCCATACTTCTCCACAACGCGCCACACGAAGACGCGACGCTCTCATGATATTCATATATACCGACATATACCTTAAGTACAAAAATTCATGACCACATTTGGAATGGTAAGAAACGGTTTTGGTAAAAGTTATATGACCGGTCGCATGCCTGACGCCAAATCTATTTGGGAATGCAATTATAGCGATTGTTCAATCAATCAATCAACTATATTTTATTTTATACAAAAAAAAAATAGTATTCAGAGATTAAACAAACAGGAAATACAGAAGGAACAAAAATAGTTTTTATATGTAACAATTAATTTATCCTTTTAAAATACTGATCCAAAGCACAGTATAAGAAAGAGTATCTAGTACGGATACTTCTTGCGTCCCACCAACTTTTTACCTCACCCCCTCTATCGCCCTCCAGTTACCTAAGAAGAAGACTTAAGGTTCAATTTCTTTGGTTTCGCATGTGCTGACGTCATCCTGTCAATTTCAATTTTTTGTATGCAGTGTCCGCGCTGTCCAAAGTCAAGTAGTGCGATACAGTACTAAAGTGCACTAAATGTACCAATGTAAGCTCCCCTTTACAAAAACAAAATAAAAGCATTTATCATGGTGAAATTTTATTATAACAGCCGATACATCGATGTCAAAGCACGAAAGACAAGTCTTAACTATTTGTTATGGTTTTGAAATTCAATCATTTCCAATATTGAAACAACTATATCTTCAAAACCGTGTCAAAGCAAATTAAACCTTAAATTTATGAATTTAGTGAAGTTTACGACTGTTATGATAAATTTGTGAAGATTTGTATTCGTACGCCAGATGCGCAAGCGCATCTAAACTGACGACTAATGACACTCCGGCGACGATGTAAACATTCGGCGGGAGACGCTGTCAAAATCATCACAAGGGGAGCTTATGAAAAAAAAAGTGTGAATTTACATGTTTCATGTTTTAATTTACGTTGTTATATTACAAAGTGTATCATCGGTACTTTGATGCAAGTGTTGTTGTTGGTTTGTTTGGTATTTTGAAAAACATCCACCAGTCATAAATCAGTGATAAATCACATATAAGAAATTATTTTCTTCATTTTTGTGTTCGTCAAAAGGAAAAACTGAACCAGTACCTATAGAATCACTTTGTTTACCGTCTGTCTGTCTGTCTGATTCAAATGATGAAAGATAGCTTATGCTTTTTATTGCAATTCTGCCAATCAAGTAGTTTTTGGAAGTATCTTAATCTCGTGGATTTTTTGTACAAAAACACATTTGAGCTACTACAAAATGGTGGAGCCTCGTGGCAGGCTGGAGAGTACACAATACGCGACCGCCCTGTAACAGACTTGCATCGGTACCCTAAGAAATTATTAATAAATCATCTTCTATCGCGTCGATGCCTTTGACTAACCTTTGTGGTGAAGAGTTATGGCTACCTGCATTAGAAGCTTTCCAAGCTTTTCCAGGGTAAACCGGATGTATAGGTTCAGTACGTCACTCCAGGAGCTCTAAAGGAATTTTTCAAATTACAGAAATACAAATAAATAAATAATTTGTACAAGACTGCTAAGGAGTTACATATATAAATGAGTGCATAGCAACGACATTATAAATACTTGTACTTTAGTTTCTAACTCCAAACGGCGCGGGCGATGAACAAAAGAAATCCTGTAACCCGATACGATACTGCTAAATGTTTACCAACGTTTTATGTTTAGCGAAATCAAACAAGAAGCGAGTGGCGTTTCACAAAAACACATGAAGGGTAGGGTTTGTGATCCCGCTAAACGATTACAATCCCGGTATATTAGTGGGACTAAAATTCACTCTTTCGAATATTTTGGTATTAGGTAATAAGATCATGTTATGAAAGACTTTTGTTAAGAAAATTTTAACTATAATATTAGAATTATTTCAACTATACCCTTTCGTTATTTCACCTATATTGCATTTTAATAAAATAGTCTTAAAAAATTCCTCAAAACACAATTCTATTACTACCTCATTGTGAAGGTCGTAGAATACTTTTGCAACATAAATTTAATGTAAATTCACTTATAGGTTGATACAGTGACATCAGTGCATTGTTATTTAAATACATTTCTATCTTTTCTTTCTTTCTTATTTTTTCCTTTTTAACCTTTGTCGCCTATAAATATTTCATTCATTAGTTATAATTTCTTCTTCTATATTATAATTAGTTTAGATCTAGTTTAGATAATTATTTAGTTTATATTTACAATTCTGTTATTATTCAATAAAAACCAACATTTCTAAATAACATAAGTAAGTAATCAAGTAAGTTATAGCCTAGTAGGATCCCACTGCCGATGCAGTTCAAAGGATTCTTCTCACAACTAAGGGTAAATAATATAATTAAGTTTTTAAATATAAATTTTATGAAACATTCACCAAAGACTACATACGTAATATCTTAAGGTTATAAAACATTTTAGCACGATATCAGCATAACGCGGAACTGAAGTTTTTCGAATCCCGTGATTTCAAGTTCCCGGTATACCGGGAAAACTCTACGATGGGGGAGAGTCAGTAGCGAAAATTCAGTGTAAACAATAGCAAAGTCGAAGCCAAGATTATTGGAGAATTTGTTTTAAGCCACTCCAAAGCACTTGTAAATATTTGGTAAGCTTTTCTAGGAGTCCTACGTCGAGCATTTTACCTGCCTGTCTATGTTAAGGGTAGATTTTGTTTGTATTGGCACAGGAACATTTTAAAAGAATCTTGTGACTAGTTGGAAATCAACGAACTTCATCTGCTTAGAAATTTAAAAAATATCCTTTATATTAATCTAGGTGATAAGCGTTAGTTACTTGACATGTCCGGGTGAGTGGGATTAATCCAGAATATATTATTCTATCCGTGTCTAAATTTGGCAGTCCAAATCCGTTCAGCCGTTTAAGCGAGGCACAAGCATGCAAACATCAACGTATTTAATGTTCCTGGAATTCTTTCAGGATAATTCTATTTTTAAAGAGAATTTTTTGCATCCTTCAAATTAAAAAACCTGTAACGTGCTTTAAGTAAGTACATCTTAGTTATTGCGGCAGAATTTTCAAAGTCTAAAATATCAAACTACTTAATTTGAACCCTTGGCTGTTAAACATATGTGTTTTATTACAATTATGTCTAACACAAAGTCAAAGAACAAAAAAAAATCATGGAAATCTGAAGTCTAGTAATATCCGAATATCATTTTCATTATACTACAAAAAGAAAAGTTTTTTTCTAATCTTCTTATAAAAATCATTTCTGAGAAACACAAAAGGTACGAGGAGATAAAGAATTAAATAGATTTTATTTACGTCTGTAATGTTATTTTAAAACATTTACCTATTGTATACACAAAAATGAAACTAGAGAAAAGAAAAATAAATACCATTATAATTATCACCCTGAAAAAAGTTCGCAAGTATAATAACTAACATTTGTAACTTTTAATAGAGACTTCCATTCGATATTGAGACTTTCGATGTGGTGTAAAGAGTACCATCGATGTAGCGTACCATCGATTGACCGTAGCATCGATAATTCGATAACAGTGTTCGATGAAGAGACAATCTAATCTTTGAAGACTTTCGAGGTAACATAGGGAACCCTTATAAGTCTAATAATAAAACAAGTTCAACTCGCATTTACATGATTTTTTGCGAAAGAGTATATTTGTAGATTATTCTTGTAAATATGAAAACGTGATATCACACATCTACTCAGGAACCACTCAGAGCTTCAACCCTTTCTCCTCAAATCTAGAGAAGGCTGGATTTACTTTCACTAATGGTATGAAAGTGGCGACAGTACTCGTAAGCAAACAATGCATAACTTCCACTTATGCGTACCAGATTTTAGAGAAATGTTGAGTAAACAGACAAAAAAGAAATGCTATTTGGGAGTGCTTTTTAGTGTTTTCGGGATGTTTCATTCACAAAGAAAGAAATTATTCGTTCGAGAAATTCGATATTACTTTACTCTTATATATGTAGTGTTTAAAAAGGTTAAAAAGCTTAATTAAGTGTAATTATTGGCCATCTGCGTTTTTGACACTTTTGCAAACTGGTAATCCGCGTGTAAAGCTTAGCGAAATTCGCAAATGGTCGAATATCTAGGCCATTTACATTTGTGATAAGTATCAACATTGCGTTAAATCCATTTCAAAATTTAAAATGTGGAAACATACCTATAATGTTTTATTATAATATTATATGTTTAGTATTTTTGAAACTATTATTATTACTTTAGGGAGTGATCCAGAAATCTAATTAAAAATCAAATTAAAGTTTACTTATATCAGACCAACGCTACAACTTTTATTACCCAATTAATCTGCTTTTCCATATACAGGGTGAAATTGATATCATTAGCATCCTTTTAAACTAAGAGTCTACCCATCAAACTGAACAACTTTTACTATGGGAGCAAACCGATCGGAGCAAAAAAAATCTACTGTTGCATACATTAGAGTCGAGTAGGCATTTCAGTTTAGAATGGAACAGCTGATTATTTTTTTGCTCCGATAGTGAAAGTTGTTCAGTTTGATGGGTAGACTCTTAGTTTAAAAGGATGCTAATGATATTAATTTCACCCTGTGTATTGCAGTGTATAACATAATTATGATCCAGTTTAGTATGGAACAGCTGATATTTCTTTTGCTCTGATCGGTTTGCCCCCATAGTAAAAGTTGTTCAGTATGATGGGTAGACTCTTAGTTTAAAAGGATGCTAATGATATCAATTTCACCTTGTAGATTGGGATGATTGGGACCACGGCAAAAATTCATAAAACTTAACTTGAATTGACTTGCCCAAAATAATAGTAGGTTTACTTATTATGAATCTTTTTTGAAAAACGGCTAACCCCTCTAAACAACTCTCACCATACTCCATCCACAAAACTTTGTGAACATTGCTACTACTACATTATTTTACATTATGGTAGTTGTAGAAATGTTTCTGACCACCTCAAACAGCATTACGGTTACGAGTTTATGTATGTATGTGTGTTTTAAATAAAATCAGGTTACTTTTGATCGACCGTCAATCTGTTTTCTCAATTATGCCTAGCCAGCATCTAGTAGAGATAATTTCTTGCTTTACGATATATGTCATGGTTATTCAACGTTAGAAACAATAACACATAACTAAAACATTACAACGACACACTGAATCGGTTTCAGATCTCAACAAGCATGTGTTATCAATCAGCTCATAAAGTCGGCGTTTTTGAACGCACTCCTTTATGAGAACAGTACATTCCATCTAACAAATCCCATTGAAAAGCTCTTAAGCGTTGAGTCTAAAGTTTATATTGACTGGATTTGTGGGACATCTTGTTCGGATCAGTGCTTAACCTACCAACAGGCAGTCGTAAAAGTTTTGATGAGTGCTGATTGGAACCACGTTTGGGAATCATGCGTTCAAAGCTGTTTTAATTAGAGGAAACGTAATATGGCGGGAAAGGAAATAGACAGTGGATTGGTGAAGCGCAACAAGTAATGGATCAAATACTAACAAAATCTCGTGGCCACTTTCCTATTGGGGGAAGGCTGAAACAACAGATCGCCTCTTGCTACAACCACGTCATGGTGCCTTTTTCACCTCATCGGTATTTTTAAGATTCCATTGTTAAATAATACCCTTATACTTATACTTTCGTTAATTCCATTTGTCTGTCTGTTTGTCTTTATAGCCTGCCTCAATTACTCCCTCATCTTTGAACCTATATGATCAAAATTTGGCAAGAATACATTATGAGTTGTTTGTTTTGTTTGTTTGGTTGTTTTATGGATTTTCCATCGTGTCTGGATTTTAAGTACGTTTTTGATCCCAAACGACTCATATAAGTAAACCCAAAATAGAAAATTTTATTATAGGTCGGGTAATTAAGGAGAAACAAAATTTCGATCCTTTCGTACAACGAAAAGGGGGTTGAAAACAAATTAGATTTTTCTACTCCATCGAGTGAGGGTTCGTTGGATACGACTTGTATAATGATACAACACTCACTATGTCACTCGTTATAAATTTTTCTGTCTCCAGATATCTACGCTCAAAGTCAAAAATAGGGCGTACCTAACTTCGAAACTACTGGAGAAAAAAAACTAAAAACGTTAGGTTTTTTTCTCCATATTGTCATTGAGTTTGGATATAATAAAGATACAGTTGTATTATACATATAAATCTATAATATATTCTTCTGCCCAGTTCCCGTCAATAAGGGTTTACATACATATCAGTGAGCTAAATTACACAGTCAATAATAAGATATCCTTTTCTTCACGGTTACTATGTTATTAGCGTCAAAACATTGATATAACACAACGCTGCTTTCCGCGGACATGTCTTCAAACCGCACGTAGCAATCATCATTACGAATCGATCGACGAAAGGCAGATGTGTTACAGCAAAGAAAAGAAATATAACAGTAAAGCAACTTAAACTTCATGCAAGCCCTCGAATTAGCGATCGAGCGCCACCAATCACGCTAAATAAATCTCTACTAAACCGAGATTGGATCGCGTGCGAACCATATTTTTTATAAATTTGATATAGCGCTAATTTTTTGACAGCTGTTAGAGCCATTTTGACGGATCGCTCAGACGTTCACATAGTAAATAAGTCTACTTTAGCGCGATACAAAATTCGGCACAGTTAAATCGTAACTGGATTGCACTGTGATTAGAACTGATATTGAATAAGGATTGAATTTCGATGTTTCAAATTAATAGCGCAATTGGGCCCCTGAAGTACCTTACAAACGATGACACATTAAGCTATACAAAATGAGCGCGTAGGTTGCATAAAGCAGCGATTACATTACCCTACTTTTAGGGCCGATTTTGGCATACATTGCTTTCTTTGATCGCTCCACTTTAAAATAGAGAGAACAAATCCGGCAATGTATGCCGAAATCGGGCTCGACCAACTGCAAGTGTATTCGCTGCTTAACACTTTCAGCGGAGCAGACTATCACTGTGTTTGTTTGTGTAGTAAGTTACATAGATGTGAGTACTCGGTATAAAATTCCGGTAAAAATTGATGTAGTGCGGCACTAGAGATTTGGGAAATTCAAGGGATACGGCGCAGTGACGTAGCTAATAGAATTTAGTATGGGCCGCGAGCGTAATAGTACGCCTGCATATAAATGAAAATTTTGCGCCGACGTGATAGTACGTTGCGCCAAATAATATTTTCAAAAAATGACGTAAAGATACGTTGCTCCGATGAAAGTGTTAAGGTTCAACGACGCACGGCCAGCTTATTTTGGTTTTGTATAGGTTGATATGTCGCCGTGTCTACGTTGCGCTCGCCTGTGTAAGTACGTCGATTCGAGCGCTTGCATGAAGCTGCTTTACTGCATATATCTCTTTTCTGTGGTAACAGTTACACTTCATCAGTTGTATCTTTTCTTTTGTACACCCAAAAGCTTAACCACCACAATTTAAATGAATTAATTCCGACTTTGACCGAATGAGAATAAAGTTTGATTTCGAATGGCATCGGTCTCAAAAACGGATGGAAAGCGTAAAGGGTTGAAACTGGCTATCTCGTCGTCACCGAACGGATCCCTATATTTAGAATGTCACTTAATAGCGTACAATTTTGCCGGCAATATCGTCGATTGTGTAGGTGCATTCAGAGGAAAATGCTCAACGGAACGGAAAATTTGTCAGTGCTATTATTCGCACTGGCAATGGCGCTTTGGACAATTTAATTCAATACACGCATGCGGTTAAGCGTTATGCACTCAAAATGATTCATACATCGATACTTACTGATAAAATTGTTGTAGGATCAACTATCGTAATGTCAACGTACGAGTATCATGTATCGAATGATACAATGCAGAAATAACTCTGCGATGTCTCATTACCTGTCCCACTGGAGGGAGAGAGAGAGCTAAGGCACTGTATATGAAAAACATACAAGAGGTAATAAAACACCCTAGTTATAGACTACGTCGAAAAATTTTTGTAAAATTCAGCTGCCATACATTTGAGTCGAGTCGTTACTGCAGTTTTGTATGAAACAGAATATTAATATTGAATTCTTGACTCCATACCTCCGTAGTGTAAGTTCAGTTTTATGGTCTAAATTTAATCACCCCTTTAAATATTACTAGGGTATTTTGCTACATTCTGTATGGACACTCCCTAAATTTTTACTTTACCCTTCGTCACGTGGACCCCCTCTGTTGCCAATCTCTCTGACTCGCACTCTAGCCCAGTCATTTTACGGAGTTTTGTGAGGCAGGGTACTAATTGGACTTTTAAACTGTAACCGGAACCATTTAGTGACAAAAGGATTATCTTAAAGCATATTAAAAAAAATCGCTACGCAACATAGAAATCAAAAACTTTGTGTCCCAAAAGGAATTCAAATTATTAATATTAATACCAATGCACTCATTTGACTTAGATTTAACAATATAAATTATTTTGAGCAATAAAATAGGCAATGAAATTTAAAAAATGAGGTAGGTATTTATTAGAAAATACGAATGTATTTTTCAAAACCTTCTAAGTAGACAAAAATATTCACACCATGGTTGTAGTATGTATAAAGGTAAAGCCTTAAATACGTGCAAAAAAAAATTTACGATTAGGTTTTTTAGAACGAGATAATAAATAAATTTTAAAATTAGAACTGTTGCTGACGTGATTTTTTTAAATTTTGGTACATTCCTAGGCTCAAATTGGCTCTTCAATATTATACCGAAAAATAATTTCAATTACTAATTAGTTCCGGCTCAGACCGTAAAATGACTGGGCTACTCATTCAGTATCGCACATGATTTCATACCTCTGCCCGTCAGTGCGAGCCCGCATTTGTATGAAGTGATGACAGCGAATTGTCCAGGATGTGGCTTAGGCACTGCTAGTGAAATAATAACTAACACGTAATAGAATATCAAGAAGTAACATCGAAACAATTTTGAACGATATAGCCCAGTCATTTTACGATTCGAGCCGGGACTAATTAATAATTGGTTTTTTTTTTCGGTATAATATTCAAGAGCCAATTTGAGCATAGAAATGTACCAAAATAAAAAAAATCACGTCAGCAAAAGTTCCAATTTTAAAATTTAGCTATTATCTCGTTCTTAAAAATCTGACGGTAATTTTTTTTGCACATATTTAAGGCTTTACCATTATACATACTTCAAACATGGTGTAAATATTTTTGTCTACTTAGAAGGTTTTGAAAAATACATTCGTATTTTCTAATAAATACCTCATTTTTTAAATTTCAATGTCTATTTTATTGCCCAAAAATAATTTATATTGTTAAATCTAAGTCAAATCAAAATCAATTGGCATTAATATTATTAATTTAAAAGCCTTCTCTATGTTGCGTAGTGATTTTTTTTTTTAATGTATTTTAAGATAGTCTTTTTGTCACTAAATGGTGCCGGTTACAGTTTAAAAGTCCAATTAATAATTACTCCCTACCCCGCCTAACAAAACTCCGTAAAATGACTGGGCTAATAGTCTTAAATATATTTTGATCATTAAATTCAAGTATCACATTCGAACGTTTCCAAAGTGGTCCAATAAAATAATTTGTCATCGCGATAACGCGGTTTAAAAACATTAAGTCAGTGAATAAAATAATCTTTCGTTTCGGACATTTCTGAACCTTGATCGTACCTCGATTCGATTTGTTTCTTTTACCGGATTGTAACTTAATACTTTGGCGCCGCAGTGGCACATTTTGGAATCGTTTTGTAGATATCAAGCAGCCGCCTGTCATATTGACAAAGTGTTTACAAATGTCTTTATTTGTTTTTGCCTCTTATTTTACTGTCTGTCATTAGGATCCAAGTTTGTGTGGCAAATACATCAGAAAGTTTTATGTTACACAAAGGAAAAAAAAGAAAAAAACCGGCCAAATGCGAGTTGGACTTGCGCACCGAGGGTTCCGTACCAACATATTCACAATAAAAAAAAATGGTTTCTCCGGGTTCCTTACTTCACGGCACGGTACGGCACACACTTTTTTTTATTGTTTTATTTTCTTTGTGTATAAAGAAATAATATAAAACTTTATGACGTATTTACCTTTCTTGTACGTTGTACTTTTTATTTGTTAGAATATGCGCCATAATACCACATATTCGGTGAAAATTTCAACTTGCTAAACAATACGGTTCAGATGAACCAGCCCTTTAAAGTTAGGACAAACGGACGTACAGACAGCGCAGGCTTTGTAGTAGGATCCCGTTGGCGCCCTTTGGATTCGGAACCCTGAAACAGATTCTTCTAAAATTCATCTTGTTAAACACAGTCTTCAATCCAAATAAAAAATTCCCTTTATCACAGATGAGGCACATTTCAAAATTAAAACAGCTTAGTTGAAGCAGTTAGTTGATACTGTTAATAAGTACCCTAAATGATTGGGTCAGTAAGAGATCCAGTAGTAAATAAAGGGATTACGAAGGACGGATGGACGGGATACTTTCTATCTTGTACCTCTTTTATCCTAACAGACAATAGTATACTTATGTTCGGCAGTCATTGCAGTAATACTCGCATTTATTTCCAAAACGACGTAAAGTACATAAGCCTCTTCTGTGTAGAAAAATTCCCTTTTAGATTTATCCGTAATCTCGTTCGTCTTTGCTTTTATTGTTTTTCGTACGTTAATGAATTAGTCCGACTTCCTCTTTTATATTATTTGTTTAGGACGGGGTCATTTTGTTTGTTTTCCAACTGCATATCCCATCGGAGAGGGGTTAGTTAAATCAATGGTGGGCGGTTAGCAAGAGGTCTGAATTTACGGGCTTTGTTTCCGTTTTTTAGACAAAGAAATCTATAAATCTTTAAAAGTATTGGATCTGTTGAATTCCTTTCGCATTCGTTATAAAGATACTTTGATGTGGAGAAAGAAATGTTGAAAAAAATAATGTTAATGTTTCACGAGATGTCCGCGTCCATTTTGATCGCTAACAAGACTGTTCCAGGAAGTTATAATACTTTGTTACATTCTGAAATTAGCTTGTTATTTTTTCTCCTAAATTATGAACCTACATAATTGGAATGTCTGAGTTTTCAACGGAATTATGAAAAATATAATAAAATTAGCTTTGAACGTTTATTTTAGTATGAATAACAGACCAACTGTTTTATAATTTAGCATTTTTTTTATAAAATGTTGAAATTTATTATTGGTTTCATTTCGGAAGTTTCCATACAAAACTACAAACTTACTCCACCCGAATGTAGGACAGTTGACTTTTTTGTTCAATAGAAAAAAAAATTCAGTTTGATGGTTTGATCATCCCCTTTAAATAGATTCAGCGAACTTTGATGAACCTTATATACATAATCTCACAACTGTGTTCCTCTTCGGAGTAGTCAGAGTCTTTGCTGCAACTTCAAACTATTTATGCCTTGCCTAAAGGTGAACTAAACTAGTTCACCTTTAACAGATTAGAGGTTTCTTGTCCTATGATTTTTTAAATAAAAATGATCACTTACTTCCTTTTATTCTTTTTTTTTGGTGCTTTTAACCCTGAGGTTATGTTAGCCCCATCGTGCCTTAACCTTAAGACTACAACACAATTAAATGAAAACCCAATAATTCCTCATCTGACTTAAAACGTCCTTGATTGCCATAATTATACAACGTGTTAATGAATAAGCGCAAAACCTTATACACCCCAACTGATTTATAACAAAATAATTAGGTTGAAATAATAACTTCATTATTTTGATACTTAAAATTTAAAGTTATTCGCATTTTAAGTTTTGAGGCAAAAATGATTTTTCATCATTTCAGCAATCAATGAAACCGCTAACGTACTCATAAATACATTTTAAGAATCTCGTTTTGGTAATAAGTAGGGTGAGTGTGCCCGTGCGGTGGATTGACATTGGATTCGGAAAATTTTAAATTTTACAAAAAAATTATTTAATATTTTGAAAAAATTACCTATGTTGAAACCATGATAATTCGATTCTCCTCTCGATTCTAAACAAACTAATTTCTAGTTTTGCGTTAATTCATTAACACGTTGTATAATACAGGGTCTGGTCCGGTGGAAAGATCCTTCTCAACCACCAACCAACAGTCTCCATCACTATTAATGTACAAATCATTCTGCACCTAATAACTTTAACCACAGATTTAGAAAGGCTTAACACTATTAGGTATTGTAATATTTGTGTCTTGGAGAAAATATTTTCATTTAATTTATCTCCATCTCTTTCAATGGGTGTTGTATGAAGCGAAAGAAGGAATAAGTTTCAATTTGCAGTGTTCTTGACGTTATGATGTTAATTTGTAAACGTCTTTACCCGAAAGACCACTGTTTACAAATTAGCGTCATAACATCCTGAAACCATAAATGTGCTAAAGGTGATTTTATTAGGTGTACAAAATAGAATTATGTTTTATTTTACAAACATTAGCATAATATCACAAAGCTTTTAGTGCCATTAGAACAGTAATTCCGCGAATTCATTCGGCTGACAACTTTAATGACCCAGATGCGGCATTATGGAATGCAACTTAATGACGTGTATCATACGAAAACCTAATCAAGCGTGCTCATTAGCAAGATAATGCTTATGTTAGTTACATGCAACTAAATGTCGTTAATCGGTTGTGATGTAGAGATTACAGCGATTATATAGAAAATATCTTTGTAAGACTAACGAAACAAACCATTATTATACAGGGTGATATGGTACACAGTTTCATTACTTTAATGAGTGAATACCCATGATAATCAACTTTCCCTAAGAAACTTATAGGATATTCTAAAAAAAATGTTTGGACTTTCGATACTAAATCAGTTGATCGAACGTTTGTATGAAAAGGTTGCAATTTTTTTTTTTTGCGAATATCCTTTTCTTCGAGAAAGTTGATCGGTATCATGGGTACAATCACCCCTTAAAGTAATGCAACTGTTTACCCTAACACACTGACAGGGTGAAATTAAAATCATCTGCATTCTTTTAAACCAAGAGAGTCTACCCATCAAACTGGACAACTTTTACCCTGTAGTTGAAAATAAAACTACCACGGAATGTAAAATCAACTTAATAAGAAAGCTAAAAAACTATAACTAGAGTTGAAAAAAGTACCCCACAGAATGCATATTGATACAGAAGATTCACTCGTCAATACCCTGCCTCATGAAGATGATGGAATAGGAAACCATTACGAGCAGAGAAGGGGTCGGATTCAAACTAGTAGGTCACAGATAACCTAGTAGTTACTATATCACGGTGTGGACATGAGTGCATGATGTTGACGATGTCTAAACGAATTAGTTGATTCTATAAAAGGTTATCCGTAGGTTGGTGCTATCTAACGCTTCGTCCGCCGCCCGTTGACGCGACAGACGTTTCGCCCGGTGACGGACATATCTCTGATCCATGATGATTCTGTGTCAACTTGTACTTTAACTTTTATTCAAAATCACAGGCAAGCTAAACAAAGACAAAAGCACATCTATTTTCGAGATGGCCAGAAACTTCCAATTGATGAAGTTGTAGCAAACTGTTTTTATCATATTGTCGGTTTCAAAGAATACCGTGCTTATTATTAAATGTCATTCCATAAACGATGTCTTATAATTAATATCTCTCGAACGGTGAAGGAAAACGTCGTGAGGAAACCTGCATACGCTGTCGAACAAATTCCGATGCGTATGTGAAGTCTACCAATCCGCATTCCGCATTGGGTACGCGTGATGGATTAACGCCCATGCACCCTCCTTAGTACAGGGTAGGCCTGTGCCCTGCAGTGAGAGTTATTTAGGCTGATGATGATGATTATAAAAACCGAAATCATAAACTCATGAACTCTGGAATACCTACATCATGCACATTTCTTTCATTTTATCCTTAGTAATTTTATTATCAGTATTTATCTGGAGTGTTGCATCGTAAACATGAATTATTTATTTCCTTTTGCACATTTCCCAGTTTCTTGCATTTTCGCTGGGATTTTTAATATTTTCAAATGGTATATCTTAGTGTCTGTCAGAGACAATGAAGATCTTGGTTGGAACGTTGGATTAATCCAGTTAGAGTTGTTTCTCATTCTCTGCGGTCCATGGAAGCAAGTCGCTTGTCTCGTCCGAGGGAATGTTGGGAATTAATTTTAAGAAGATTGCAGACCGCTCATGCGAAATTGATGTAGTTTTGTTGTACAGTCAACGTGGAATTGGTACCTTCCTAAATCTGGTGCAAAGGGTATCTAACCCCTACTATCAGAAAAGGTTTTGGATGGAGTGACACTAACTGATTAAAAAATTTGGTCGCCTGTTAAAATATCCGCCTAGGTTAGTGCAATCGATCTGAGCATAAGCATAAATGCTCACGATTATATTCCCCGAGGGGGTAGTCAGAGACATTCTGAGTCCTTAAGAACATCACGTTTCACTAGTAGTACCGAAACTCTGTCCAGTGTGATGGGGAGTGAGCCCGTCGCGTCGTCACTTATAGTGGGTACAATAAATGCCTAGAAATTGAAGCACGCAGGTTTCCTCATGATGTCTTACTTCACCAAAAAGCCGGTGGTGTTACAAATCGTACATACATTCAGAAAAACTCATTGGTACGAGTTGGCCTGGACAGGTATCGAACCATCGCCTACTGCACGGCAGGAGAAGCGTCCCCTCCTGGAACCTGGTGGACCTGGTCTCCGCAGTCAGTCTGCCCGCCAAGCGAGCCAGGAAAGGTTACTCGCCACTGGATCACCATTCACCATGGCTCTGCAATCGATATGGCACTGATTTATCTGTCACGTACGTCTAGTTAGTGTACTTTTCTTTTTGGCTTAGCCACAATAATTTATATATTTTTTTTACTAAGCAGAAATATTTCAGAACTCATAGGGTTATAGGGTTATTTTCAGGTTTTTTTTTTAAATCGGTAAATCGAATTTTACTATAAAATAATGTTTGCAGTGAATACTTAAAAAATGTTAAAAAAAGAAAACCTAAAACTAACATAACCTTATACTAAAATAACAGCAATAAAATGCAACATAAAACCGTATGAACTGCTATATCGTAAAAAGAAAGCAAGAGCTTTTAAAGTTATAAAAAAAACTCAAAAAGAATTTGACCAAGCACCCTTAAAATAAAAATGTCTTTTGACAAAACACATTCAGCGCATTCACTGTCGAAATAAATTCAGTTGAATTCCCAGTAGATTCTGCCTGTCTGTACTTTGTCATTCACGATAATTAGGAAGTGGAAGTGTCTGCAAGCGGTAATTTCTCTTTGTGTCCGAACAATTTTGTCATGTTTAATTTCATGCCGCCTACTGCGTCTTCGCCAATTAAGTAAGCTTTTGTGACGTGGCGAAATTGTACAGAGCTGATGTATACTATGTACTAGGTACTTTTTGTTTTTGTACCTACTATGTATACACAACGGAGTTGGCATTACCACTGAAATAATTAGGTAGAGGAACCATATGTTTACTATTAGTTTAATAAGCAAACCCTGGGTAGGCAGGTTACGGGTGCGAGTCTTGTCGAACACCTACTAAAAAAAAATTGAATCTTTTTTAATTTTGTTTAAAACAGCAACACTTGGCTATAATAATAGATAATAATCAATCCTATTGAATTAAATAAAACAATTTTGTTATTGATACTTATTTTAACATCGTTTCTTTTGTCCGTAATAAGAACTGATAATGCCCCTGGGATTATAGTCGAAGTCTTCGGTGAGACCATAGACAAGAATATATGTATTTAGGGTCCTTCTTAATATGCTGACACTTTTTTAAGGGGATGATCAGATCGTCAAACTGAACGACTTTCTCCATGGCACTAACTTCGAAATCGCGAAAAAAAATCAGCTCATCCATACAAAACTGAAAATCTACTCGAGCCAAATGTGTAGGACAGCTTATTTTTTTTAAGAATTCGAACTGATTTCGTAATTTTTAAAAGATAAGGATAAGGAAAATCTTTTAAAATATTGTCTTAATAAATCATTATCAGATACTTTTCTTATTGTAGAACAGTAATTTTCACAAGTATCTAAGACCGGCACTTAAGGATATTCGTGAAAATCATATTCGTCGAGGCTATTGTGAATGTCAACACAATTAAAAATAAAATACTTTATATATGATAACTATTTACGCAGGATTAGACCAAGCATAGCGTGCGAGATGATGTGGAATATGTTCCTTTGATAGTCTCCAGTCTGTCTTACTTTATGAATACCAGAATGGTCGTATAGTATAGAGCATTGCCTAGCTTTCGAGGGTGAGCTTACATAGTCGATGGCTATTATTTTCCAAGCCCGGTTTTATTTTGTCCAGAGGATTAAAATTTGGGAATTAAATCCCGACTAATGAAACAATCAATTAATTGAGCTCAGCACTGTTTGCAACATTCGACAACACGGAACAAAGGTAATAGAATCTGAATCATAGCAGACTGACGTAATAATAAAATATCAGGGGTTCTAAACCTAGTGTTACATTTATAAGGGTACAAGTAATTGGACCTGCCATGGCACCAGAGCCAGAGCCATAGAATTTCTGACCTTTTCCCTACCGAGCCACAGAGACGTGGCGGTTCCAGCATGCACGGTATGTTGGCCGAAATCAGTATCCTCCAGACTGTGTTATTGAGTGTGTGGTGACCTGGGAATCTCCCCGAGCACCGACAGCAGCTCAACGCATGATGGCCGTTCGCTTCCACCGTAAATCCGCAGATGCATTGATGTGGTTGAGAAACATCGCAGCCTAGGTAAAGAGCTACAACCGTACGCATTGAGTCGCCGTGGGGTTCCCGTGTATGGTGAAGGCAGAGCCTGCCGACGCGGTCTGGAAGAGAGCCGTCCACCCCGTTAATGCATCAGCAGCAAAAGGTATACAAGCTTCGACACTGGTGAGAACAAAATTTTAGAGACAAAGGTTTTATTTTCTTTATCCAACATCTCGGCTTTTTTAGGAATTTATTATCGGTTTTTTTTTCTTTATTAGTATTATATTTTGTCTCACAACCAGATCACATCGCGTCATCGCTTATTGGTGTCATTGGCGGGGACTTTAAAATAATCTGTAACAACAATGTTACAATGATTTTCTGTTTAGTTTTTTGGTAATATCGAAAGGTTAAGAACCACTGGCTGTTGATTCAAAAGCGATCGAGTGGCGGCGGTCCCACAAAAGAGTCTTAGGGTTCGTGACGAAACAATAATTGCATTTAATAATTATCTTATCAAAGACAAGTAATTTGTTTGGGTTGATTCAGTATCGATATAATTTGATTGTCGTCAGTTGTCTGATTAATCAAAGTCCATAGAAATACGGTGTTGTTGTGCTTCATGGTTAATTAGGCTTTAATAGGAATTTTGCTTAATGGATTTTAAAATTTTTATTCCAAAGGTATTCGTATTCTATAGTTTTTTTCTTTACTGAATCAAGATTTTAGAACAGTTGAATTAATCGACACCCCTATTTTGTAATTACTAGAAAACTTTTAAGGGTGTAGGTACCTTACTATTCAGATAATGGAAGTAAACAACTCTCCCCAAGGAATACGGGACGAAAAACGATGAAAACATGGAAAATCGATCTGCTGATCCGCACTTTTGTATGGAAGATCCAATCCAATAAAATTTTCCTGTTTTTCGACCCCTGTTTATTGGAATACACCCTTAAAATTTTTCTTGTAATTTAGAAATAGTGGTGTATAAAAGGTAAAAAGACAATTAATATTGCAAATATTCTTAGCACACTCATCCTCAAAGCTCAAACCATACGCTAAAAATGCCTTTCTAAAAGTTCTCGCTTAAAAATATAGTAGTTGATGCAAAGCTTCTGATCACCCCGTAAGCAAAATGTTTTGAATCAAGTATTGTTCAAATATCGATTGTGTAAAAACAATATTTTTTTTTTCCGACTTCAAAAAAGGAGGAGGTTTCTCAATTCGACCGTATATAAGGTCTAACAAAATTAGGTGAAACTATTTTAAGGGGATGATCAGACTATCAAACTGAACAACTTTCTCTATGGGACCAATATTGAAATCGCGAAAATCTGCTGTCTCATACATTTAGGTCGAGTAGGTTTGTATGAAACAGCTGATTTTTTTTCGCGATTTCAATATCGGTGCCATAGAGAAAGTTGGTCAGTTTGATGGTCTGATCATCCCCTTAAAATAGTTTCACCTAATTTTGTTAGACCTTATATATAATTATATATATATTTTTTATGTGTGTTCGCGGATAACTTCGTCGTTTATGAACCGATTTTGATTATTTTTTTTTGTTAGAAAGAAGGTATTCCAAGGGTGGTACCATGATAAGGAAACCAGGATCTGATGATGGCATCCCAGAGAAATCGGAACCTTTGAAAATCTTAGTGCCGGCTAGGGCGTTTGTTACTTTAAAGCACTACTATTAAGTTGAATTAATGGATTCACCACTGAAAATTGTGAAATAAACAAAATTTTAACAAAAAGTTAAAACTGCTTTCAAAAAAACTAAAAATTTAAAAAATAATATTATGCAGATGATGACATTAAGTATAACGTTAGCATATATCTCGCTAAACTCATTTATTAAAATATGAACCCATTCTATTCTGTAATTTGCTTCATTTGAAATCCTAAGATTCTACTAAACAAATCTAATGTTGACTTAAAGTACTCCTTATTGTCACAAACGAAGCCAGTGTATTGAAAATTTACTACTAAGATTTTGCAGTTGAAGGAAATGTTAAGTTACTATGGAGTTTGGAGATTTCCTAATAATTAATTAAATAATAATAAGAATAAAGTGCTATCATTACAACTGATTTTTAATCGTTATTCTTTCTGTGACTCTACCAATTCGTTGTAAGGTGCTGTTTTCCCTGTAGAAAAGGTGCGGCCAGAAACTTTAATACAACATTATATTTTGAATAAGAACAAAACATACAGAGTACAAATTAAATATAAAATTAAAATATCTACGGCTTGTAAAATATAGGACTTGAACTTTTTGTCACACATATATATAATATTCTCCGGTATCTGTATATTTAATTTAATTGAAGTCGGAAAAGTAACTAAGTCAATTCTGTTAGAGCTAAAAGTATGGAAACGAAAAAAGAATAGCAGCATTCTTTTTGCGATTTCAGGTTTGCTTCTGTAGTAAAAGTTGTTCAGTTTGATGATCTGAACCACACCTGAAATTTAGCTCAACATTTTCTTATAACCGTGTATATAAAAAAAAGAAAAGAAAAATTACATCACATTACAACGCTTTTAAAACCATCCATTCAACAAATAAATTTTCAAAGCAATAAGCTGCAGTACGTTTAAGTTGAAAAAATAATGCAGCAAATAAACCAGAAAAAGAACACAGAAAAATTCCATCGTCATTGTCACAAAAACACTTATTATTAAAATAAAAAATTCAACAAATTATTCCACAAAGCTAAATAGGTACGCTAAAGCAGAAAAATAAACCACAATAACAGAAAAATAACATCACACAATTTCACTTATTAAAATCCTAAAGCCGCATCCACACTTGTCACAGCTAATACCCGGTAATAAACCGGCCGTAGCTTTACATTACGCTAGCTCGCGAACACCCAGCGCATAAAACTAACATTACTTATGTAATAGTGCTGTAATACTTAACCTCGTTAGTTACAATTAAGTATATGAGTTAAGCCTTGTATTACTTGATTTTCGTTTTGTTGAAGTGAATTAGTAGAGCTTTTATTGCGGATTTTTAAGTATCATTGTTGTTCAATTTGTGTATGATTAGTTATGCATGCGATTTCATACTCGCAAACCACTGAAAAAGGCCGACAACCAGACCTAACCAGACCTAGAAGGATGGCACAAGGGGAAGACGCTTACGTCCTGCAGTGGGTAGATACGAGCTGATGATGATGATGATGAAACAACTGAAATATGTAACTGATGTTTTCTTCGCGTTTTTAATGTCTTCAGTTCGATTGTCTTAAGAATTTAACGCATTATAGATAATGGCCCATTCTTGGCCAGAATCCTGTGCAGTTTTGTGATCGCAAATTATTGGTAAAAAGCCATAGTCGGGGAAATCTACGGATTTTGGTTTGGAGTAGGTTGCATCAATTGCACTTTAGGTGATAGTTTGAAATATTAGTAGACATGCCTGAAAAACAAAAATTCTTAATAAACCCCGATTTTTTTGTGTACTATGGAATAATTAAGACATTTACGAAACATTTAATTTTGGCATGAACAAAAAATGAAAAGCTGGTGATTTTATTCAGGACGGCTTCGTTAAATACGTTTTACTTATAACAATAATAATCCCCGGTTAATATCGTAAATTTGAATAGATATTTAATATCTTGTAAGTATTCAAAAATTATAACCTCAAAACTTAATTATTTACTGTTTGTTTGTACACATTAAATTTACTTTGTGATAATTAACTGTTTCTTTTGCTGGTATGCTGGAGGAAATATTTTTAGAAATAAGCTTGCCCTTTGTACATTTATATCGATTTTAAGGTATTTATCAGAGTCCTCAGCATATATAACCACGAAAACTCGACAAAAGTGTTATAAACTAACAGTAATATTAGTTCAAACACAATTTACTAAAGTGTCTTTAATGCAATCTCAAACCGTATTTTTCCCAGACTACCGGTCAAGATATTCATATAGCCCTTTTACAGGCTTCTACTTACAGGCCATTACTTTTACGGCTTTTTGTCACTGGTGGAAAGTGTGGATATGAAGTCGAAGAGCTCGCTCCAAAAATGCGTTTTTAATTTACTCTTCCCTTAAAGATACCTATTTAATCATTGTTTTAGATATACTTAACCTCTACTCACTGTACGACCTAGTTCTTTTATCGTATCCGTAGTGAGATTTATACGTCACGGTGATATCATCGTTCTTATAAAAGTGTTCTAGATTAGTAATGGTCTGGTTTATGGCTGAAAGGTTTTAGATGGGCTTTTTAAAAGAGTTTTATAACGTCTTAGTGAAAGATGTATTGCCTGTTGTTTTATAAAAGAAGCATTGAGATATACAAGTGTTTATTTAAAACAAGTGTTAAGATGCATAAGTGTATTGTAGGCCCAATAGCTCAAATGGTGGTGAACTTGACTCCCTATCCGAGAGTCCAATCTGAAAAAGCAAGGAGCTCTTACTTTTTTATAATAATTATATTTCCCTGTATTGTTTTATCAATAACTTTTTGCAAGTGTACTAAAAACTTGGTGTAGCGCCTAGTTTCACTGCTATATATGGTATAAAATTAAATGCTTGAATTATATTAAACAGGGCTCTTCAGAATAAACAACTTTTACTATGAAACCTACACATTGAAAACATGAAAAGAAAATCAGCGGTTCCATACATTTGGGTCGAGTGATCATTGATATATTGTCTATGGAACAGCAGACTTTTTTTCGCTGTTTCAATGTTGGTTCCATAGTGAAAGTTATTCAGTTTGATGATCTGAAGAGCATACCAAGCCTATTGTGCTGCCCCTTATTTTTTTTTCTTTTATTTCTTAACAATTAAACAATAATTTCCAAAAAACAAGAATGTAAGTTTACACCCTGCAAAGGCCACTTAAAACTTACAAATGTTTATAAAATTATACTCTCTTATAAGGATGTTTGATTCAGTCATAGAGATCTAGAGAGATGCCAACCAACACGCCGAGTAAACACCAGTACCACGCGATAGAAAGTATTTTGTTAGCTTGAATGTGCTCATTATCCATTGCGGTATCAGAACTCAACGTTCGAATAATCTTTAGTACTACGCAAGCATTGTAAACTATTTACACATAATATCTCGACTGGCTTTCAGGCCTCATAATATATTCAATCATTATTTTCGCGAGCAATGTGTTCCGATTTTGTGCATATTGCTGCGACCCTGGCCCCGCCCCCTTTTCACATCTCCCTTTAGTTTTCGTGATCTGTGGATTCAGTATTACGATTCAAGAGCGTAATATTTTTCTGTATGACTGTATCAAAAGCTATTTAACTTTGCAGGCAAATAATCCTTAGCTATCGCGCTCTAATTTGCATGCGCCAATGTGTAATGCAACAGGAACTCTGTTAAAAACTTGGATGCAGGTAGGACTGTATCCTGTACATATTCATAGTATTCTAATACTGTGATGTGTTCTTTGGGTATTTGTTTGTGGATATAGTACTTCGTGTAGTTTATTTAATAGGTACTTACACGTATTTGTTTTGGTTTACCTTTGATTTAAAATTGATTTTCATTGATTTATACATTCTTTATTGTACGCAAAAACATAATTATGAAAAAATTACAGTAAGTCGTGATGTAAAAAGGCGAGCTTAACTCTAAAAGAGTTTTCTTCCAGCAAACCGTTGAGTGAGAGGAAAACTAATATGTTTGGGTAAAATCAGAGTGCTTTTTCTTTTATTTCTTAACAATTAAACAACAATTACCAAAAAACAAGAATGTAAGTTTACACCCTGTAAAGGCAACTTAAAATTTACAAATGTTTATAAAATTGTACTCTCTTATAAGGAGGTATAAAAAAAAACATAAGTATTTATGATTTATTATTATCATTTTTTTTTCTTTTTGTGTTTGATTCAGTATTACCATTCAAGAGCGTAAAATTTTTCTGTAGGACTGTATCAAAAGCTATTTAACTTTGCAGGCAAATAATCCTTGGTTATCGCGCTCTAATTTGCATGCGCCAATGTGTAATGCAACAGGAACTCTGTTAAAAATTGCCTTGCGATATTTACAGAAAAACAAATACCTAAGTAGATAATAATATTATAGATTTATTTTTATTACATGATAAATTCTTTTTAAGACCAAATCTACTCGTCAAAATAAAGCTAGATTTACTAGTTTAATTCACTAGATCAGGTTATATGTTCTAAAAATATTTTTTTCCTTGGCTAAATCCACAAATTATTTCCCATTTCCACGATAGCTTTTTCAAATTACACTGACCTGCAAAACTAAGTAATACACTTTTAATATTTCATTTTTTTCTAAACTATAGAAATTAGAGATTTAAAATAAAAAACGTTTTATAGCAAATGTTATCAGCTTTCTTTGTAACTATTCTTTTAAAATAAAACTCTTTTTCGAGTCCTTTTTATTTCGAAAGTATATTTTATGTGCTTGAAAAGTTATTGCAATTTTAAAAGTGTGATACTTAGTTTTGCAAATATTGTTGTCGTATTGCAAATTTCAAATTCCTACTGTTTTCATTTATATTACGATTTATTTTTTCTTCCAAAGAAAAAGCTACCTCCACCGAATTTTGCTTAAAATTGCAAATAAAAATAACCGAATAAAGTATCCTAATTTGTAAGTAGGTACACCACTTAGCAAGGGAATGTTTTTCGCAATTGAAAGTCGCTGTTCAGATTCAGTTAAAGACACCGCTCTTTGAATACTAAATGACAAATGACTTGAATATAAATTAACTAATGCCAGATTTTTCCACTGTTTTCCTTGTTAGGGTGCTGATTCAGCAGGTTTTCTGCTGAAAAGTGCGTGTAACTGTCGAGAAAATAGTCAAACAGTTCAAGTTAACCTGAATAGGGATTCTAGGGACTGTAGTTAAGGTGGTTTCAGTCCATACAAACGTTTGACGCACAATACGCGTAGACGGTATTAATATAAGTAACTTTGTATATATGGAAAAATAGTTTAGAAAATCTAGTTGCCGCGTAACAAATAACATTTGCATTTTATAATATAATTACGAGGATATAAAGCTTTTAAAACTTTGTATGAAAAATTTCAAAGCTTTATATCTTCGTAATTATTTTATAAATTGCAAATGTTATTTGTTACACGGCAACTAGATTTTCTAAACAATTTTTCCATATATACAAAGTTACTTATATTAATACCGTCTACGCGTATTGTGCGTCAAAGTTTTGTATAAAATTGACCCCTCTGCAACCGCCTTAAATGGGTTATTGGAGAGTATACAGGGTGCTAGGGTAAACAATTGCATTACTTCAAGGGGTGATTGTATCCATGATACTAAACAACTTTCCCTAAGAAACTTATAGTATATTCGCAAAAAAAAATTGGACTTTCCATACTAAATGCAATCATCTGATCGAACTATTATGTATGAAAAGTCGATTTTTTTTGCGAATTCCCTACAGGTTTCTTAGGGAAAGTTGTTCAGTATTATGGGTACGATCACCCCTTTAAGTAATGCAACAGTTTACCCTAACAACCTGTAGTGCGCGACCATCAAACGGGGCATACATATTTTGGGGGAGGCGAGGTACTCTAGGTAGATCTTAGGCGCCAAATTCACAAGCGATATTTTCGCCGAGTCACCAAATTCCATACTATATGAAAGAGCTGATCTCTTCACGGCGATGTCAATGCGGCTAGATGGAAACTATGAAATTTTAAGGTTCGGCGAGATGATTGTAGAGATGGCACCTTAGCGTTATCTGCTGCTGCTGCGTGCGGTCGGCTACCAACTTGGACAGTCGCACCTCCACCAACGAGGGGGGCAAAGAGCCCTGCAGGACGGCCATGCACAAACTTGTCCAACGAAAATATTAGCAGTAGTGTTATTTTTTAAATGTGAGATTCAAAATCATGATCAAATGACGCATAGATTATGCGTCAGTTAGTGACGTGGCGTTATGCGATAGTTGATTTGATTTCATCATGGTTTTTTTTTGTGATTTTTTTATTTTTGTATCCTTTCTTTCTTTTTCTACTGCTGATTTGAAAGTGTGACTTTCAACACTCGCACTCCTGTCTATTCACTAGCGATAAGTTAGGAAGCGTTTTCCTTAGCTTATAAGTTGCTGTCTTGCTCAGCTTTTGGGGAGCGCTACTGGGATCTCATCAAGCATCGTCTACATCTCTGATCAATGCTCCAATCGTGGTTTGACTAGGCGACTACCAGTTAGAATCACTACATCTGACTTTTTGCGTTTAGTCGTTTTTTACGTATGTTGATTTCTATAGCAACATGAAAGAACTACTAGACCACCGATGTCAGTACTTTTCTATAGTCTGACCAAAATGGCTGTACCGCTACGTAAGATGGCTTCACGGCGAAATACCAAATGTACAGCGATCAGTAAACAACTAAATATGGCCTAAAAGAAAATGAACAAAAAAAACAATGGTTATCACAAAGAAGACAAAAACTACATGAACGACGTAGTTTCCACGTGTACGCTTGTAAATTATAATGTCATTAGCATTTCAGTGAGTCGGATTCGCCGGTCGCATTCAGTCTTTTGTGCCGTACAAACGAGCGGTGCTGCTGTAAACACTGTAGCAGTGGATTGGAAACTTGCGATTCTGTTTCTTTCTTTGTTTTTGTTGGTAATTTTTGGGCTATGTACACACGGCGACACATCAAGCTAAACAAAACCAATATAAACTGGTCACGAGACGTTATACGTTACTCGTCCTACGCACGGCCAGCTTATTTTGGTTTTGTATAGCTTGATGTGGAGCCGTGTGTACCTATTATGACTTTCGTGCGTCTACCTTACTAGATAGTACGACTAGGGTCCCATTTAATAAATACGACAATTGTAATTTACAATGAAAATTCAGGGTACACACGGCGACACATCAAGCTATACAAAACCAACATAAGCTGACCGCGCGTAGGTCGAGTAACGTATAGCATCGCGCGGCCAGCTTATATTGGTTTAGTATAGCTTAATGTGTCGCCGTGTGTACATTGCTGAAAATGTTAGGTTCATGATACCTACTACATTTTTAGTGTCCTCTGCAATGTACTCTGAATTGACGTCGTAAATTACAATTTTTACTATTATTATATAGCGTCCTGGAAAATAATTCCGCTCGTCGTTAATATATTTTATGTACCTAGTGCTTCAGACCATCAAACTGAACAACTTTTGATATGGGACCAACTTTGAAAGCACGAAAAACAAAATCTGCGGTTTCATACATTTTGGTCGAGTAGCTATTGCAATTTTCTATAGAACAGCAGATTTTTTCCGCGATTTCGATGTTGTCTTCATAGTGGAAGGTATTCAGTTTGATGGTCTGCAGCATCTAGTTCGATATTGTAATACATACAGGTCTACCCTCAGGGAGGGTGTATGAGCGTTAGTCCACCACTCATGTCCAATGCAGATTGGTAGACTTTTAGTTGACCACATACGCATAGGAATTTCTTCTTCAGGGATGCAGGTTTCCTCATCATGGTTTCCTTCAACGTTTGAGAGTTATGATGGTTACTCGACCAAAATGTATGGAATAACTTTATTTTTCCTAATACCTATTATTTTATTATATGCTTATATTAAACATTGTATTTTCTCGTATAAATTACTCGTGTTGTTGAACTAAAAATTAATATCCCAAAATGAAAACACCTTTTGCGCATCGGACCGAAACAACACCATTTCAAAATTAAATTCAAATCCACTGAATCAGAAAACAATTCGGCATTAAAATTGAATAATTGACGATAACAACTCGACAAAATCATTAATCAAACCGACAAATCATCGATGCATCGTGATAAAATATCCCTATTTATACATCTAAATTCTAGGGATTTATTTTACACGAGCGTTAACCCGCGACTTCGTCCGCACAATTTATATACCAGATTTTAAGTCAGATCATAAGCTATCAAACACAACAAGTTTCATCAAAATCGGTTCAGTAGTTTTTGCGTGACACTCGTTCAAACAAACAAACAAACAAACACCCAAACAAACAGACAGACAAAAAATCCAAAAATTAGTGAAATGGAATCAGGGACACCTAAAAACCATATCGTAACTTTTTTTTTTGTTAATATCTTCAATGTACAGACAAACTTACTGTTACAATTTTATAATAGTATAGACTAGCGATTACATGCAGCTTTCCTTGTGTAATAGTTTTAAAATACAACAGCAAAAATACTTGTGTTTCAATGAGCACTTGTTTTACATTTTTGATCCAATATAATTTTTAAAAGTTTTTATTGTTTTTTTTTTATAATTCGAAATGAGCTTGGCTTCGTCTCACTTGATGGAAAGACAAACATGAAAATTTGACAATAAATACAATATTTCTGACCACTCTCCCGTGGCAAATTACCGTGAGCATTTATGTTACGTAAGAGTATAAAACTTTAAAAAACGCTTTGGATCCAGCTTTGTGCCGATTCTTCAAAGATACTCAAGTACCTGTATGCAGCAGTAGACTGACAATAGGTATTCGAATCCGGTGCGTACAAATCTAAAAAAGAAACACCAATTGTCTTTACCCAGTTTATCCCTAAACCAACCAACGGACTAACCTCCGGACATATTATTATTGAAAATTGTTATTCAAATGACATAGCATGTTTGCTATCTCCGAACAATATATCTCATGTGACAAGGGGAGGTGGCCAGCCAGTGGACTGTTTTCCTTCATTTCACTGACGCTGCGAAAATCGTCAAGGGTCATTTGTTTCTCTCGGCTCATAAACTTCACATGTGTGAAGGGTTGAGTCGAGTCTAAACAGAGAGCGTTTTGCGCTTTCAGTTCTGAGGAAATGATTTAGTTTTGAGTAAGAAATGGGAGGTGACTGGCTTAATTTTTACTCTTTTTGGGAGTGTTCGTTTTTTTTAAATGTATATCACTTACCTATAACGCTGTGTTTTTTTTTTCATTATGAAGTTAGCACTGAAATGACAGTTAATTGATAAGAGATGACAAAATGCGCCAACTTGAAATAAATGGGGAAAGGAAGAAAAAACATACGTTGTAAGTTAATCAAATAGGTTCCATAAACAGTAATTAAGTTATAGCTTGTAGGATCCCATTGTAGGACAAAGGCCTCCTCTCACGAATAATGGTGAAAGGGTCATACTCTACCACGCGGGTCCAGTGCGTATTAGTAGAGGCAAGTTAGTGGGTGGGTCCATAATAAAAACTAACTTTAACGGTACAATTTTTTAAATATTTTTTTTTTCGAATTGACCATAACAGACTCAACGAGCAGCACGCATACATCCGGAGAGGCGGACCAAGATGGCCACAGAATGGGTTCCACAAGATGGATGCCAACATCGTGGGAGGCCCAGGAAAAGATGGATCGATGACTTCAATACCTTCCTGAAGGATTAGCCAGAGATTGCATTGCGTAGGGAGGAATGGAGGAGAAGAAGGGAGGCCTTTGCCCGGCAGTGGGACACAAACAGGCTAAATAAAATAAAAATGTATAATCATACCCTATTATGTATCCTTCAAAGCCAGGGAATAAGAAAGTTATTAGAACCGTGTCTTCACTTATGACTTCACGTGCATATATTATGAATGTGAAAGAAATTTTACTGGTAATATTAGTTATCGTTACATCGTGAGGTAACCTGCATACACTGAAGAAGAAATTCTAATGTGTATGTGAAGTCTACCAATCCGCATTGGGCACGCGTGGTAGACTGTGGACTAATGCCCATATACCCTCCCTGATAGTAGGCCTGTGCCCTGCAGTGGAACTGATGATGATGATATTAGTTATCATTATCTTAGAGACAATGTGTTAATGTTAGATAAGGGTTCTATACCTCCAGCGATGTAGAAGTAAACTAGACTCTCAAATAAACTTTTTCACAATGTCAATACATTCTATGTTAAACAAACAAGCAACAAAATCTTGAACACAACCTTAATCAATGGCTTTCTCGATAACCATGCATTTTTTCCCATCAATTTAATTTCATAGCAATATCAGTCTAATCATCAACAGACATTATCCAGTTGACTGATTAAGCAATTTCTCGCTTCACTAATCACCCGCAGAGCGTGCCCGGCGCATTCATTACAATATATTACAGAACAATATGTAATTTAGCACACTTCCTCCCATGCGATTGTGGAATAAACGGCTGGGGACAGGTATTTATCGTTCTGTCAAGTGGGAACGAGAAACAAACATTTCTCGATCAGAAAGTGAAATGGATCGCCCTTGTTATTTGCATGGTTGCATGGCGATGGTTTTGGGAGCGGTATAAATGGGTCGGACGGACGGTCATTGTCAAAAGTCAGTTTTCACTCGCATCGCTTCGCAAATTTTTCAAAGAGGGCTTTCAGACGAGCGACATTTTGCGATCGCCGTGGGTCACAGAGAGTCGCGCTGATAGAGTTTACGGTCGCCGTGACTCGCGCGACAGTCGCGCAATCCTCTGCGATCGCAAAGTGTCGCTCGTCTGTAAGAGTCCTAAGAATTATGATTTTGGCTGAGATCCCTTCAAAGCTCTCAATCAATGCTGATTCTCTTGAAAATTGCTAAACCGCTTCTCATGAAGCATAGCTAAGATATTATAATCAGATAATGCCCATAATACGATCACACGTGATAAAAATGAAGCTAACGTTGTTTTTTATACTAGCCAAATAAACCGATAGTTATTATTAAACTTCTCTCTACCTTTTACCGTTCCGGCTTAGAACGGATCACCCCATGTCTACTTCATAGAGGAAAGAATAACGTAGTGCAAATTATTTTTGTAGGCAAAAGGTTCTTTCTTCATTTGCCGCTCCCGCCATTCCATCCTGAAACTTTCCTCGCCTCGCTCACTCAAAAAATAGTTGGTAGTAGTAGCAAAGATTCTGTTATTTTTTGAGCAAAAAAAAAAACCATCTGCCATACTAAACTGCAACGCCTACTCGACTCAAAAAAATGTATGCAACAGCTGATTTTTTTTTGCTCCGTACTGTTTGCTCCCATAGTAAAAGTTATTCAGTTTGATGGGTAGACTCTTAGTTTAAAAGGATGCTAATGATATCAATTTCACCCTCTGTAGATATCGTGGATTAAAACTTATACGAATCTATAAAATTATTATTTTTTTCATAGACAATAGAAGAACTATACCAGATTTTAAGTCAGATCATTAGCTATCAAACAAAAAAAGTTTCATCAAAATCGGTTCAGAAATTTTTGCGTAATGCTCGTTCAAACAAACAAACACACAAACAAATGAAATTTATTTTTTTGAGAAAGTAATAAATAAAACAATCAGTGTATTAATTCAAGTCAAACAAAACAAATATATTTAAAAATAACAAGCTACGAGGACCAATCATTATTACTCAAGCACCAAATAAACCCACAACGAGTTTATGAAGCATACTCCGCAAAGTAAACACATATTATTCTTGTATAACCGATAATAATGTGTAAGTAAAATCAGGTAATATCAAGAGGATATTGTCTCCCAAAATGAGATCCAATTTTCCTTTGACAAAAGCAATAACACGTCGCAGGAAAATATATCTTGTTTAGGTACCAATATCGAATCAATATTCGAGTTTATGAAGATATCGAAGAACTCAATATTGTTCGGGAACGGTAGCCTCGGGCAAGGAAAGCACTAAACTGGATTCCAAAAGAAAATTAATTAAAAACTTAATTTTGCGATATTGGATTTTTAAGAATACATTGTTTGTGAAATATTTCCATTAATACTTAGGAGGCTTTATTAAAAATTTAAGGTTATATTGGACCTCTAAAGTTTACTGATTTTTTTTACAGCTAAGATCAAATCGAAAAAGTCAGGTCAACAAAATTATTATTTTAACATAGATAGCTAGGATTCATTCATAGAATACTGACTGAAAATCCGGGTGGCCAGAATCTTATCCACAAATATAATAATACAAAACGACACCGACAACTACCTACAGAATTGATAATTGACTAGCGTTGGATATGGCACTTTTTCGACAATGTATATTTCATTTCGAACTCAAAATCTGGAGAGACAACTTTGCATTATGATATTATCACCAAATCTATGTGAAGCATTATACTATTATACAGGGTGAAATTAACATTATTAGCATCCTTTTAAACTAAGAGTCTACCCATTAAACTGAACAACTTTTACTATGGGAGCAAACAGTTCGGAGCAAAAAAAAAAATCAGCTGTTGCATACACTTGAGTCGAACAGGAGGCATTGCAGATTGCAGCAGATTTTTTTTTGCTCCGATCGATTTTCCCCCATAGTAAAAGTTGTTTAGTTTGATGGGTAGACTCTTAGCTTGAAGGGATGCTAATGATATCAATTTCACAGTATACAGGGTCCTTCTTAATATGCTGACACTTTTTTAAAGGGATGATCAGACCATCAAACTGAGCAACTTTCTCTATGGGACCAACATCGAAATCGCGAAAAAAAATCAACTGTCCCATACATTTGGCTCGATTAGGTTTGCAGTTTTGTATGGAAGAGCTGATTTTTTTTCGTGATTTCGATGTTGGTACCATAGAGAAAGTTGTTCATTTTGACGGTTTAATCATCATCTTAAAAAATATGTCAGCATATTAAGAAGGACCCTATATTAGTATTCCATGCCAATGGAAAAAGTTTGAATGGTATATTTTTGACCACACCGCAATATGTTTTCAAGGAGTAAAAAAAGTAGCGATCTGAGACTTCGAAAAATTTGGTGCAACAGCTGTATGCGAAGAATTTAACCACGGAAACAATACAATCAAAATAGGTAGGAACGGGGTAAACAAGTATACCGGTTCCAAAATAATTGTTGCGAGGATCGCGGAAGTCGGTCGAGGAACGCTACGCCATTAAACTTTCCGGTCAGAATAGCTCTTTGCAGTTGGATAATTTGCATGTGCATTGTCAAACCGTATCGGGACTTTGGAATGAACCCGGCCAGAGGCTAGCTGAGTTCGAAATAAACTTTTGTCATTCCACAATTTTGCATATTCCTACTCTGTACCAAACCTTTTCATTGAACAGAAAATATTTGAATCGGAATTTAAATCTAAAAGTTAAAGAATAAATTACTCGTTTAAATAATCTTTATGTGCGGAGGAAACGATTTGGTTTCGGAAATTGAAGTTTATGCCGTTTGCTAGAAATGTTTTTAATTTTTACAAGTTGAACTGTTATTATTAAAGTTTGCTGTGTAAATTGAATCTAAAAGATCTTCGACATTACAGTTAACAGTTAGTTCTTAAAGGTATTTTAATATGAACAACATGGGTGTCGTAAGAGATGACTAAACTCATCAGTCAAAGTAGATAATATATCACCAGTTATCGGAATAGGTAGTGTAATTTAGGGTGAAGTTGCGATTATTTGTGTGATGAATATTAACATTTGTATTCGATTCATGGATGTTTGTTTCTACACGGGACGTGCGCCCTGTTTAATATAAAATGCATAAAATTTTACGCCCTGTATGGATACAAACACCCATGAATCGAATACAACTATTAATATTCATCACACAAATATTCGCAACTTTACCCTAAATTGCACTACCTATTCCAATCACTGTAAATCACTGAAGACACCTTTTTATTGTATTATAGTCACAGCACCGCCAGGTGATTTTTTTTTTTAATTTCCATAGTCCGGCGTCTCCCTTTGGACAGAATTCCTTTGCACTGGACAGAGTTTTGGTGACTACCGAAATTCTGTCCAGTGGAAAAGAGCTCGCTTTCTAGTGAAACATGGATGTTCTGGAATAAAATTCACTAAACATCACATCTCTGTCAAAAACATCGACGAGCTCACAAATATAACATCCTTCTTGCATCCTTTCGATCGTCGAAGTTTTTATATGAGTTTGACACATGACATAACCATAGCGAATACCGAATTGACAGCTCGCCAATGTTTCAACGACGAATTTAAGGTTGTGACGATGTTTGCGCTTAGAGCTTTGCATTGCTGAGGTTTTAGAATAATATCTCTGACTTCCCCTTAAGAGAATATAGACGAGAGCACATGCTTATGCTTTCAAATTTTCTGGGATGCTTCAGACTATCAAACTGAACAACTTTTACTATGTAGGCAAACCAGAAATAAAAAAATCTATACTGATCTAAACTGCAATGCTTTGGTACAAGAGACTACCGACTAAAGTGTTTGAAACCACATTTGATTTTTTTTGCGATTTCAGGTTTGCTCCCATAGTAAAAGTTATTTAGTTCAATGGTCTGAACAACCTCAGAACATTTGAAATGTTTCAATAAGCACCTAGTGTGTGGAAAATTTATAGGAAGATCCAGTTGACTAGCGGATTAAATTTACCTTAAGGTGGTTGCAGAGGCGTCAATTTTATACAAAACTTTGATGCACAATACGCGTAGACGGTATCAATATAAGTAACTTTGTATATATGGAAAAATTGTTACATACAAAATTTTAAAAGCTTTATATCTTCGTAATTATATTATAAATTGCAAATGTTATTTGTGACGCGGCATCTAGATTTTCTAAACTATTTTTCCATATATACAAAGTTACTTATATTAATACCGTCTACGCGTATTGTGCGTCACAGTTTTGTATAAAATTGACCCCTCGGCAACCACCTTAAGGCAGCCAAGTTCAAACTCTAGACAATGCTGCTTACTAACCTGTATTACAAAAGTCAACCATTAAAAAATTGAAACGCAAACACAAAAGGCAGCTAAATTGAAAAATTATAACAAAAGACGTTGGTGTTTTAGAAAATTTCCTAGCAAGTAACGTCTAGTCGATAATTGAAATAACAAACTACGGCGCGCTGGGCCCGACACAACGATTGACGTTTAATTTTAGTGCGCATAAGAGAATAAAAGTTTTGCTTCTGACTGTAGCGATTGTTAAGGGATCCATTTTTTAAGGAAAAGTAAAAGAAAATTTTAATCTTTGGCACGGCTAAAGCGTTGGTTATTGTTGTTTGTAAACTTATTTTACACACGTTAAATGTGCTTATGTCCTAACGTGTCAGGCATAATGCATTACGTGCAGGAGGGCAATCGCACTAATTTAAAACATCCAAGTTAAATCCTAATCCAATTTTAGTTCTAATCACATTGCGATCCAATTACTATTCAACTGTGCTGGATTCGCACGCGGTTGTGGTTCGCACGCGGTCCAATCATGGCTCAGTTGCGATTTATTTACCGCAATTGCCCTCCAGGTGCCCGATTGCGCTGAGTTAAAACACCGAAGTTCTATTCTTATCAAATTTCAGTTCTAATCACATTGCAATCCAATTACTATTCAACTGTGCTGAATTCCGCATCGCGCTAAACTTGACTTATTTACTATGTGACTAACAGACTTTAACGTCTGAGCGATCTGTCAAAACTGTACTAACGTCTGTCAAATGAATAGCGCAGTACCGAATGTGTTAAAAGTTGTGGTTCGCACGCGGTCCAATCATGGTTCACTAACCGCTGTACCGCGATTAGCGCAATATCAAATGTGTCAAAAAGTATGGTTTGTACGTAGTCCCATAACGGTTCAATCACCGAATATTTACGGCGAGTGCAGCCCTGCTCTTCCACAATTATATTAAAACGCCCGCGATTGCGTTCACAAGAAATTAGAATATCGAAAAATCTTTACTTAGTGCACCCCTATATCCTCTGTAGAATGAGAATATAAAACTTGTTCCAAATTTCATGTTTCTATCTTCAGCGGTTTAGGCTGTGCGTTGTCAGTCAGTCAGTCACGAACTCACGGAACTGTTTTAAAAATAACTAGGGTTAACCCGCGACATCGTCCGCATAATTTATATACCAGATTTAAAGTCAGATAATAAGCTATCAAAAAAAAAAGTTTCATCAAAATCGGTTCAGTATTTTAAGCGTGATGCTCGATCAAACAAACACACAAACAAACAGACAGACAAAAAATCCAAAAATTTGTTATATGGAATCAGGGAGATCTAAAACCATACCCTAACTTTTTTTTTTTAATATCTTCAATGTACAGACACACATTCTGTTACAGTTTTATAATAGTCTATATTATATATATAAATGATTTCTCTCTTATTTATATGTTATCTATAGCCGGGCTCTTCTTCAAATCATTTTTTTTCGAATTGATGAAAAAGGGATCAGTAAATGAAAACTGAGAATATTTCATTATAAAATTACAAAAATAATATATTTAATTAGCTCATCAATCAAAACTTCGAGAACATTTTTAAACATTTGTTTTTTTCTGAGGTTTATTTGAAAAGCGTCTTAGGTATGGCATAAAAATATCAAAGCCTCGTTAAATGTTAAAAAACAAACGAAAAGAAGGAAGGAAGGTATCTTTGTAATCAATCACTAATTTGCAGCAGACGTTTAAAAGTTACCCAAATACAAAACAAAATCATGAGCTCAAATAAATTAGTCAAATAAACATAATTAGAGAACAAAATCAAAAGGAATCTAAGAGAAATTCTTTAAGCAAAATAAAATTATTTGCCGATTTCCTCTCAATTAAAAACAATAAAGAAGCAAGTATTGGGAAAGTTTCTAAAGGACTCGGAAAATGTTTTTCCGGACTGAGTTCCGTTTCAGATCCTTTTCACTGCCGCTTTGAATACTGTGAATGTGTCTACTGAATGCTAATTCAGTACAAAATGAAAGCTTGGGGTAATTACATTTAGATACTTTTGGGTTCTGTAGGTAGAGAAGCCTTATAATTTTGCAATGGCCCCTTTTTGTAAGCCTTTGAAACTAAAGAGACAAAAGATATGAAGCTAATGAGAATCTACATTCGTAAAACTATGTAATGTAGACCGTAGGTGCGCGTTGCGGACAGCTTTGGAAACACAATCTTGAGGTCCAGGTTCGAATCAGCACGGATGATATTGCACATGGTAGGATGGAACCATACCACTATACAGGGTGAAATTGATATCATAAGCATCCTTTTAAACTAAGAGTCTACCCATCAAACTGAACAACTTTTACTATGGGAGCAAATCGATCAGAGCAAAAATAAAATCAGTTGTTGCATACATTTGAGTCGAGAAGGCATTGCAGTTTAGTATGGAACAGCTGATTTTATTTTTGCTCCGATTGCTTTGCTCCCATAGAAAATGTTGTTCAGTTTGATGGGTAGACTCTTAGTTTAAAAGGATGCTAATGATATCAATTTCACCCTGTATTAATACTATAGTAATGTGAGCAGAACAGACGCGGAAGGCTGACCCCACCACCATATTATGGGATTAAAGGCCAGGAAGAGAGAGAGAGAGAGTAATGTGACCAACCGGATGACATGAGTTTTTCTAACTTATATACGTAATACTGACTGCTCTCAAACGGTGAAGGAAAACACTGTGCGGAAACCTGCTTACGCTGAAGAAGAAATTTCGATGCGTACCTATGTAAAGTCTACCAATCCGTATTGGGCACGCGTGGTGGACTAACGACTATTGCCCATAAACCCTTCCTGAGGCTGGCCTGTTCCCTGCAGTGGGACGTATAAGTATAAGCTGTGATGATGATGAAAGGTATCTAAAGAGATTTATTAGTATTATTATATCAGCCGTCGCTGTCCCATTGCTGGGCAAAGGCCTCCCTCCGATCTCTCCATGCGTCCCGGTTTTGCGCTTCGTTAGGCCAGTCCCTTAGGAAGCCATCGATCTCGTCCCGCCACCTATTTCTTGGTCTGCCTCGACGCCGATTTCATTTATCTAAAGAGATAATTAATATAAAAGACTGACATTAGTATATAATTCGATTTGGTTGCGGGATCCAAGCTAACCACAGTTCTAATGAGCAGTAAGAGTGCTACAAATCGTACAATCGTACAATAATGTGCGTCTGGTCACCATATAGATTGGCATGAGTATAGCGGACTTATTTTCCGCCAATCGTCATCTTCGAAGCCTATTTTATATGTAGTGGGAATAAAAATTAATTTGTCAACCCAACTCCAGAAAGCCCACCAGCTAGTTGATGTTGCAGACTTTCTGGGCTTTTTCTCGGGACTTGAGCAAACTGAGATACTTTATCCGGAGAGTGCTAGTTCGTTGCATTGCAGTAGCGCCAGGCGTCGGTTACTAGGCTGTAGGTACCGCGATAAGTACCTACACTTTATCCGCTTGTTTGCATGCTTGATTTCTGCCACTTGCTCCAGACGGCAACGTCGCATACATCGCGCTCTGTACGAAGTAATAAAACCGCTGTGGCAAGCTTCAGGAGGTACAGTTGGACCGTACTACCGTTTAACAGTAGGTAATTAAAGCGTAAAGTAGTCGTTACATAAAAAGCACATCAGAGGCCGTAAGGCGGTCTGAAAAAACTCTGACACCAGGGCTCTGCCCACACGATAAGAAGATTAAAGCGTGCGAATTTAAAGGAAGATTTGTTACGTAATCCGTGGTAGCACATGCGCAACTGTTTCCTCGATCTCTATGCAGTTTTCTGTGGAGGATTTTAAGCACTTCGAATATTTCTAAACAATATTTCTAAGTTTTGTTACATACTAGTCCATTTAATTCAAAACTTGTGCGAAGCGAAACAATTTTTAAACAAAACAGTGACCAATAAAAATAAAATACGTCCGAAGTCAGGTCCGAGCGCAGAGCATTATAATATGAAAACTTTAGAAAACAATTCCTTTCAATAATGGAGAATGCCCGCGAGCTGCTTGGAACAAAATAAAGTATTTCGACTTGGGCGAAGCGCAGTTTATTATGAAATTAATCGACACACAAAGTTTGTGAGTCGATTCTTAATTTCTATTTAATAACTACTTATCAACATAAATACATACAACACACTTATATACTTTGATATAGGATCCTTCTTAACATGCTGATGGTTTTTACAGGGGGGCGGTCATACCATCAAACTGAACAACTTTCTCTATGGGACTAAAACGGCACCGTCGGAATCGCGAAAAAATATCTACTTTCCCATATAACACTGAAGACCTACTCGACCAAAAACTATGGGACAATTGTTTTTTCGCAAGTTTGATGTTAGTCCGATGGAGAAAGTAGTTGGCCCAGTTACTTTATGTTAGGCGGGGTAGGGAGTAATTATTAATTGAACTTTTAAACTGTAACCTGTAACATTTAGTGACAAAAAGACAAATTAAAACAAATTAAAAAAAAATTCGCTATGCAACCTAGAAATCAAAATTGTGTGTCCCAGAAGGCTTTTAAATTTATAATATTAATACCAAAGCACACATTTGACTTAGATTTAACAATATAAATTATTTTTGAGCAATAAGATGAGCATTGCAATTAAAAAAAATTGGTATTTATTAGAAAATACGAATGTATTTTTCAAAGCCTTCTAAGTAGACAAAAATATTAACACCATTATTTGAAGTATGTATTATGGTAGCCTTAAAAACTTGCAAAAAAAATTTACCATTCGTTTTTTTTAAAACGAGAAAAATACAAAATTTAAAATTTGGTGCTGTTGCTGACGCGATTTTTTTTTAATTTTGGTATATTTCCAGGCTCAAATTGGCTCTTCAATATTATACCGAAAAAAAATGTCAATTATTAATTAGTCCCGGCTCAAACCGTAAAATGACTGGGCTATTTTTCTTTTTTATAATACTAGGTGGCCAATTTGCTTGTTCTGTTTTCAAAATCACTGTATAGTTACTTTACTACCTACATCAGGTAAAATTAATTTAATTTTTGTATCAAAAATGCCTTGAATCAAGCTGAGTAAACTGGTTGAGCAATCTCGTCAATGCTATGTAAAATATTCAGTTCCCATAAGGCTGGCCACAGAACACGTACTCATTTTATTATGCCCTAACACGACCTCGCTTTTTCAATATAAGGGTAAACCATAAAATTTTATTTTATACCGGTTACTTTGTCCATTGAATACTCCTCGTGCTATGCTAATATTCTACCATCACAAAGAGACTGTGTATTGTGAACTCGCCTACAAATTTGAATAAGTATTTACAGTAAATAGGGTAGAATGCATTAACGTTGGCTTAAATTTTAAAAACGTCTCATAGAGTGTTATGTATGGGCTCTTAAGCGCATCCCGAGATATCATTAGGGCAGTGGAGGGGTGCTCTTGGGTAAGATTAAGACTTGCATTGCCTCAGCTCTTAGCTGCCAAGGCAACGCGACTTCCTTAGCTGTCTTTTGATTAGGCAAATTAAATTGTTGCTTTTATAGTGAGTCGACTTTATGATCTTACTTTGAAGTAATCAGCAAATGGGTAAATGTTTTTGTAAGAACAGTAGCTTTAATATTGTTTCAAGAACTGGTTCTGAGGGCGCCGGGCGTCGAAAACAACCCGTATCTAAATAAAATACCTAAAGACATTAATAACGCTCACAGGCACATACATTGTAATGATCCCAAGCAAGCACTAATAGGCTATTTATTAAGGAACCATACAACAATGGCACAAACATATAAACATTGTCAAATTAATCTTGTTCATTATCATACAAATTAATATCTAGTACCATTGAAAGTACCAGAATCTTGCCCAGACTTGTATTCTGCTGACTATAGACAACAATATACAGGGTCTTTCTTAATATGCTAAAGTTTTTAAGGGGATGACAAGACCATAAAACTGAATAACTTTCTTTATGGGACCAACATTGAAATCGCGAAAAAAATATCTGCTGTCCCATACATTTGGCTTGAGTAGGTTTGCAGTTTCGTATGGAGTAGCAGATTTATTTTTTCGCTATTTCTACCTATTGATAAATTAGATGTTTGATGGTCTGAACATCCTCCAATGATTACATACATCCATGAATCGAGTCGATTATTCAAATTCATCATATAAATTAATTAATGCTTTTGTCTACAATCTGATAATCCATGTTAACACGTTCCGGGGCAGTGAACGAGACACAATAGAACTTTTATTGTTATCACGGCTATAGCCGGTTACTGTCCCGGAACGTGTTAATATGAAAACTCATTGGTTAATATAAAAGAAAATAAAACAGGAGTGTGATTTTTGAAACTCATTCGCTGAGCTCAGCAGTTGAAAACGATAAAATTACTATGGAGATATGCATCTTTCTACTGCTGATTTGATATTAAAAAATCATACTCCACAAGTGCGATTTTTGATATTCAAACCAGCAGTAGAAAGATGCGTATCGCCATACATTTTCAACTGCTGAGTTCAACGTATGTGATTCAAAAATCGCACTCTAGTACTTAAACTTAAATATATTTCCGTAACAAGTAACAATAAACTCCATAGTAACTCAAGCACTAATCCAAAACTGTAGCTACCCAAACAATTCCTTTAAATATTTAGGCCATTCTCAAACGGTAATCTGTAGTATTCAAGACGTACAGCCTCCGCTCTTAGCACTAATCTGGGTAAACGCCTCCACTGTATATCTTGCCTAGAAATGTCTACCAAGCATAATCCTTGCATGCAGTAGAACTGTAACATTAAAAGGCATTAAAATGCACACTCCCATATTATTTGTGCTATGACGCTGAGAGGAGCATCTGATAAAATGAAATTTCGGAGAGTATATGAGAAGAGTTTTTTTAAGCGTTCCCTTAATGATGGGGATTAAACAGGGTGAAGAACAACAAGCTTATTGATAAACTAACCTTAAAAAAATAATAAAATTCTTCCTTAGGAGATTAAAATTATGGACTATACCTACTGTCTGAGGGGACAAGACTCGAACCCGCATATCAAATCTGCTGTCCCATACATTATTTGGATCGAGTTAAGGATTTCAGGTTTATATTAGCGTAATACACTTTTTGAGAGTTACGTGGTTATTATTTAATCTAGAAATAAACATTTTTAAAATGTTTATTTCTGTATTAGCATATTTTTTATCGCGATTTCGACCTTGGTCTCGTAATAGAAAATTGTTCAGTTTGATGGTCTGACCATTCCTAAAAAAATCATCAGGACTATACATTAGTGATGTAGCAAAAATACTATTGACCACATCCACATAAATAACACCAAATGATATCACAAAAAATACTAAACAAACAACGAAATAATACTAACACAAATCAGACAAACAAATAAAATACACATTTACCTCAATAACTACAATTCTATAGCTACCCCAGTTTGCCTAAGAGCATTATTACAAGCCGGTGGGCGTTTTACGCGGTGAAGAATGACCAATTTGTTACTGCCACCTAGGGTTCAGAATGATGAAGATTTTATTGTAGCAACATAATGCGGGCAAGTATGTAGGTGTATGGATCTGAGGCAATAAGTCGTTTGCAACAAAAGGTGCCACAGGCAACCTCACCCACGTTCCCTTGATTGTCTACAGTGGATGATAACTCAAGTAGTGCAGTAGGATTGTAAATGTGTAAACTGTGGTATACAATAGTGTTTGTACTATCGTAGTAGACTGTCTACTTGAATGTTTATGAACAAATTGTGGTTTCAATTCATGTCAGGGAAATGTATTTAGGTGATAAATAAGTTTTTCATAAAGGCGATACAACTGATTGACCTCTATAGACGACATTGTATATTTTGTGGGTGCAAGTATCATATATATATATATCAATTTTTTCTAGCTAACTTCAGTCGAGTCAATCTGCTAGGTATTATTGGGGGAAAGGATTACATCAGGATTTTGAAATCTGACGTTAGAGAAAAGACTCATAATATAATTTAGTTTGTTGCATGCATTATGCATGCTCGTTCATTAACTATTTATTTATAGACACAAAAAACAAGTAACGGTAGGTGTAAGTACATTAAAAATAAATTAAATATGGTGCAGGTTTGGGCCGTCCGGAGGGTCCTTAAACTGCACGACTAGCATGCCACCCACGAAAAGCGACAAAACGAGAAAAACATAATGCGCGCTCTTTTTGGCATACGTAAAATAACAAAGATGGAAGCACATCTCGATTTTTATCGTTTTCTCAAAGCGCAAGCCCTTGGATCCCCGGTCGAGTCTACCAGGCACTTTTCTCTTCCTGTAGTGCCATCTCCTATCGGAGGTTGGCTATCATTAGGGCTATTCGGACCCTGGAGACTGCAGCCCTAAATTTGAAAGATCTTTAAGTCTGGAATGCATTATATTTTTAGTTGATTCAGAACATGTTAAGCTTTTTTACTAACGGAATCGTACACTAACGTAGACTAAGACAATTTTTACTAACCGCATTGGATCAATGTTTTCTGGAAATAAATAATTTTTTAATTTTGAATATACATTTATATCGGTCTGTAAATAAGTAGTCAATATTGCATGAATAATTGTATGCATTTAAAAATTACCTGGCTGCCACATTTCGGCAATCAAATGTCACTCTGCTCTGACTTCTACATCCTCCTCTTTAAATGTTCTAAATATTACAATATAATTCGTTACATAAAAACCACGTCAAAGGCCGTAACAAAAGGTGGTCTGAAAAAATTCTGACACCAGTAGGCCTCGCATGCCACCCCCGAGAAAACGATAAAAATCGAGATGTGCCTCCATCTTTATTATTTTACGTGTGCCAGAACATGAAATATAAACGAGAAAAACGTCATTTTCATGACGTTTTTCTCGTTTATATTTCATGTTCTGTCGTGGGTGGCATGCTAGCCGTGCAGGGCTTGCCCACACGATAAGAAGAAGAATATAATTTGATATACAAATCCTAGTCCCTGGTGTATTTATTTCATCTAAATCCCCAATTCCAAGAGGTAAATGACCCTGGTGAAGAAATTTGGTTTGTATGGAACTGCTGATGGTTTTACAGCAATTTCTATGTTAGTCCCATAAATAAAGTTGTAGCCCAATGAGCTAAAAGTGACTCATACTACAATAGTTTCCTTAAAAGTTTAATTTCTGACCACTCCCTTTTAGAACATAGTCGTGTGTAACGTACGTATAATGATGCTCTCCTAATACTCTTTATGAAATATGCAATCTACAACTCTCTTCCTTATACGTAAAGCAATTTACATTATGAAGTTAGAAAATGACATGAAACTAGGTTGCATTACACTCATGGCCATAATTGCATTGTTGAATTCGTGATATAAAACGCGAAAGTTAAATCGTGATGACCGCATAATAACCAAGAAATGGATGTTTGAAGAATTAAGGGCGATCACTCAAACAAAAGTGTTGAAAAAGTTAAGAACACTTGCATTGGCATCTTATAGCATGTCCACTGCTGAATATTGACCAGGAAGCTGGCATTGGTATTGTCTATACCATAGAAGCGGTGAAACATGATAAATACTCTTTAATGGTCGGTAATGATCGTTCTTCTTTCGTTAATTCCCGTCTATGTTTTCGACGTTACTTTGTCCCTTTCTAATCCAAAGAAAAAAATTAAAAAAAATGTATAAAATTTTTGTTCTGATAGAAAGGGACACAAAAACGTTGAAAAACGTTGAACTAGGGAGACGTACGAAAGAAGGTCGAACATTACCGACCGCCATGGCCAATTTTCTTGTTTCCATGCTTGTAAGGAGGAGTGGCATCCTTAACGATTCTAAAATCCTTGATAGTGACCTTTCCTAACAGGCTGCATTAAACTCCGGTCTCAGTCTTCTTCGTACAGTACTGTACCACTGGTAGGTAAGTACCTGAGTTTTTTGAATTACTGCTACTAGCTTGATTCCAGTACCAGCTTTTGGTCATCGATCCAGCAAACTGGAACATCCTCCACTATTACTTTTACAATATACCAGTAGAATAGTAGATAATGTAAAATAATTATGCAGTATGATTTATAACACCACTGGCTTTTCAATGAAGGAAAACATCGTGAGGAAACCTGCATGCTTCAATTTCGAGGCATGTATTGTACCTACTGTCCATTTGCAAGTGGCGACGGGCAGATTTTCGGTACTATAGTGAAACGTGGATGTTTTGAGATTGCAGAATATCTCTGACTACCCCCTCGGGGATTATAGTCGTGAGCATATGCATGCATGCATTATGCATTATATTAAGCCAAAAAACCGAACAAGTGTATGTAGGACTCAAGCTTTGTAATAGCATAAAAATGTTTTATCTGTTACTACTTGTACTGTGATACCTTGCTTCTTGTAAAATTACATGAATTTAGGTAACGTACCCCATATATTTTTCGATGTTTGCTTAAAATATTTGACCTAAATGTCCGTACCTGTATTTTGATTGCGTTAACTTCAATGACAGCCTGAAACGGTGAACTCAGACCATCAAACTGAACAACTTTGTTTATGGAGCCTACCTCGATACAAAATAAAATGAAATACAATACCATACAAAACTGCTGCACCTAACCGACTAAAATGTATAGGACAGCTGATTTTTTCGCGTTTCCTGTGGTAGGCTCCATAGTGAAAATTGTTCTGTTTGATGGTCTGAGTTCACCGTTTCAGTATTTGCTAGGCTGTCACTTATACCCTGTATTCATTTCATAATGATATCTCTACCTCTTCCTATTCCTAAGAAAAATTGTCTTGACAGACGGACGGACAGACGAACGGACAAGACAGTGATCTGATAAGGGTTCCGTTTTTTTTTTCTTTTGAGATTCGAAGCCCTGTAATAAAAATGTCATTTTAGGTGGTAGTCGTCCTGTTTCAAAGAGCTCACAAAATCTGGGAAGCAAGCGATTTAGCAATAAAATACATAGCGATGGACTTTTGAATAATACCAGTAAACCTGAAGAATGCGAAATGAAGACGTATCATAATAAAAATCGACGTGTTCCGATGACTAAATATTTAGCCTTAAAATCTTTATCCAAAATTCTAGTAACGTAACATCAAAAGCTCCACTTTGCCCTCTTTACCTAACAATACAAGCACTTTGTTTGTGTTCCCGGTGAAAATCGCTATGAAATCCACGAGCTGAAGCTTGCTTTGAAAGTAATCCACTCTTTATTTAAAAGGGATGAATATTATTACAATATCAAATGGGAGGAGACACGCAATCCGCCGAGTTCAATCCCGCTCAGCTTAGCTGGATATCGAATTGCAAATGGCCACGGAAAATGTAGCATTTAACGCTTCGCCAACTGCGAACGACTTCTATTTCATTGCGGTCTTGCTAGGACGAATCTATTGTGTTTACTGTCGTAATATCTTATAACCTATTCTTGCGTAATGAGTATTCACGCCATAGATGCGACAGTTGTCTGGTTCATATTTGTAAGGTTCTTTAATTGACCTACTATTTTTATCACTTTTTTTGCCCTACATTACAGGAATCCTTTTAAGTGTACCATCTCATGTAATGAATGCTATAATTTTAAAAAGCAATAAAACAGCATTGAGTCTTACTACTTTATATTCTACTTTATCTTGTTCCGTTTGTATTCCAAAAATTTCGTAAACAGTAAAAAAATTCTGGATGACGGTGGACAAGATAATACTTCATGAAAGATTACCTTGTTTAAAAGTTAACTAAATGAAAAATTGTACACGTAGCAATTTGTTGTTTAATTATGTATTGTTTATACCTACCTTTTATTCGGAAATACAACATTTTAAAGAAATTCTAAGTGTAATTGGTTGATTTTTTAAAAGCGGGCGTCGTCATTTTCACGATATAATATGGGGATATTTTGGGGGCTTGTAATTTGTTTCCTTGAATCTTTTTTGGAAATGTTTTAAAATATCATCTGAGAAAGTCTGCCTTTCAAAAGAATGAGTTTAACTACACCTTTAAACACCTAGTATATTATTATTCACGTATACATTCGATTCGTTGACGAATTTGGATTGAAAGTGCCAAATCTTGAACATTTTTATAAGACGTAGCAAGATCGCACGTTGCCTATGCTTGCAATCAGGCGGGACCACGCAGCAGTGTGCGGTTGCGACACAGGGCAGCGTCGTTCTAGTGGGGTGGTTTAGAATATCAACAATACTTAAGCGTACGTACTAGAATATGTGCTGCCCTCCTGCGCCGTGCAATCGCACTGCATTTACTAGATGAGCTTTCGAAATAGGAGCTCTAAATGCAAGACCCTTCCATGTTGAAATGGAAACTCGATCGGTACTTGAAGATGCGAGTACATCTGAACGCAAACGTACATTCAATTTATTATCAAGTGGACAGGAATAATATAAAAGAAACTCCTACCTCTATACTGAAGAATATTAAAGTTTTATAAACTTTGTGGTTAGAGAAGAAAACAAACACTACTGCGAGTGCAGTCTGGTTACCATTCAAGTAATTGGTGGTCCACAACTTCTAGTCTAACTGCTACCATAACCGTTCCGTTGAAATTTCCTCCAAGTTACGCATTAAAATAATATCTACGTTACTGGCTAAGAAAATTGGCCGCGAGATGGCGCTTCCCGAGTCCAAGTTCAAATAAAGCCATTAAGACTTCAAACATTACTTTCTACGATTTCATATTCTTTGATCGTGTTGTTTCACTTATTATCATTCATAAAATCGTCATTTCGAAATGAAACAAAGTGTATTTAGGAGATAATAGTAGTAACATGCTTGGGGCGATCTTTTGTCCCCGACTAATGTGCTTACGTTTTAAATTATGCCTTCGTGATTTTGGGGAGATATGAAAGTGAAGCCTCAGGGTGGTTATGCAATCTTTTGACCGGGCCACTTCACGTTATAAAATCTTTGTTAAAGGGCCAATTGCATTACAATGCCTTCGAGGGGTAGATGAAAAGCGTAGGGGTTGTAAAGTACCGCAAGGTAAACAATTGTGTTTGCATGAATGAAAATTATATTATTAAGGGCACCAATTTTACATGAATAAATATGCCTCAGAACGAAAGCTTCATGCAAGCGGCCACTATCGATGCACTCGCACATAGCGCGCGTTAGAGAACGCACGAACAGTTGCCCACACTCAGAAAGGGTATGTTCGTACTTCTTCTAACGCGCGCTATGTGTTAGTGCACCGAACAGCAGCCGTTTGTATATAGCTTTTGTTCTGTAGGGATACTTATTCATGTGCCAATTGTATGTGTAAACCCAGGTAATGTTACTGTGAATGTTGTCTGCTTTTCATTTTGAGTGTGGTACTCCACTTTATTGAATAGACGCTCTACTTAAACTACTGCAAAACAGTTTGTGAAGTTTTATACATTTTTATTCATTTTCAAAGGCTTTGTATACCTTTCCCTCATTATTCATTTAATACATTCATTTAATATATTCATTCATATATTCATTCATAAATATGCCTCAGAACGAAAGCTTCATGCAAGCGGCCACTATCGATGCACTCGCACATAGCGCGCGTTAGAGAACGCACGAACAGTTGCACACACTCAGAAAGGGTATGTTCGTACTTCTTCTAACGCGCGCTATGTGTTAGTGCACCGAACAGCAGCCGTTTGTATATAGCTTTTGTTCTGTAGGGATACTTATTCATGTGCCAATTGTATGTGTAAACCCAGGTAATATTACTGTGAATGTTGTCTGCTTTTCATTTTGAGTGTGGTACTCCACTTTATTGAATAGACGCTCTACTTAAACTACTGCAAAACAGTTTGTGAAGTTTTATACATTTTTGTCCATTTTCAAAGGCTTTGTATACCTTTCCCTCATTATTCATTTAATACAAGGTCGGTTTTATTCAATCGAAAAGAGGCTTTAATAAAATCTAAAAATCTAAAACATTAAATAAGGATTAGGATTATATGAAGTTCTGGCACTGATTGTGATTACCTACCATTAGCCCTGTATAAATATTGTATATAAAAATTTTAATCCCGTGACGTAGCGCAGTACCTCAGGGATTATTCTTAAAACTATAGGAAAGTAAAATGAAATAACTGACTTAAACTAAATCAAGTTGAAAAAAAAATCGTGTTTACTTTGTAATGTAGAACAAGATATTGTTTTTTGTTTAATTTGGTCTACATGACAAAAGTGAAAAAGGGACCTTTATAAATTTTTACCATTAAGTGATACTGTGGTCAAACGGAAGCCTTCAAAACTTAAGAAATTATACAATAAGATACACAAAAATTTTCAGAGGTATCTTAGTTCAAAATTATAAATGGACAAACGAACAAAATCCAGGACTATTAATTTGTATTAGATTTCGTACAGCAGACCTTTATCTGTTTTATTTATTTACTAGCGTTAACCCGCGACTTCGTCCGCACAAATTATATACCAGATTTTAAGTCAGATCTTAAGCTATCAAACAAAAAGTTTCATCAAAATCGGTTTAGTAGTTTTTGCGTGATACTCGTTCAAACAAACAAACAAACAAACACCCAAACAAACACACAAACAAAAAGACAGACAAAAAATCCAAAAATTGGTGAAATGGAATCAGGGACACCTAAAAACAATATTGTAACTTTTTTTTTGTTAATATCTTCAATGTACAAACAAACTTCCTGTTACAGTTTTATAATAGTATAGATTATTATAATTATGGATACCTATGTAAAATTACAGATAAAACAATTGAAGTAGACATGTACAAAGGGTGCTTATCTCTAAAGAGATATAGAATAGGTATAATAGAATAGACTAGAATTTCTTTATTTGTGTTACAGAATACAAAATAATGTTATTCTGGAAACAAAATGCTCTACAATACGACAGGTGCGTAAAAACTAGAGTACTATAACAGGGGAGACACAGAGAAACCACGCGGGGTTCAGGCCGCCCACCAAAAAGATGGATCAATGATTTTAGGTAACACTCGGGTCCCAACTGGTTACTACAGTCTCAACTCGCTATAGACATACTGAAACACAACAGGCTATTTTACAGTGATTAAAATATTACCCAACATAACTGTATCACTCTTTACCCCAATCAAAACCTAGAGGGTCAAGAATAAGAGCCCTGGAGCTCGGCACGTGCGTGTCACGTGACTCCAAGGATTAAGCCAGAAGCTCTCCGGATAATTAACTGCACAAAATACTGGCTATCGCCTACGATACGATCGATGGCGTGAATATACGGGGCGGATTGGGCCCAATTTTGATGAAGGACAGACGTACACGCGATTTGATTATGGTAAGCCAGAAGGTAATGCATTAATTAAGTATACAGGGTCCTTCTTAATATGCTGACACTTTTTTAAGGCGATGATCAGACTATCAAACTGAACAACTTTCTCTATTGAACCAACATTGAAATCGACTAAAAAAACTCAGCTGTCCCACACATTTGGCTCTAGTAGGTTTGAAGTTTTGTATGGAAGAGCTGATTTATAATTCGCTATTTTGATGTGGGTGCCATACAGAATGTTGTTTAGCATGACGGTCTGATCATCCCCATAAAAAAGTGTCAGCATATTAGGAAGGACCATATATGTGTGTTTGCGATTTTGAGTATTCAATTTTTAAGTACAGTTTTATAGTAGTATTGAAAACAAAACACAATATAATTTCATAAAGTAGGCAAAGGTAAACTGAGAAACAAAAGAAGTTCGTTCCGAAAAAAGAACATGAAATTTTAACAGGCTTCAATACAATTTTATCGTGTCAGATTGCTAAGCCTCCTGGATTGTAACATAAGAACGTTGTCAACGTCAAGTGTAAGGTAAATCCCTTGATTGACGAAATTTTGTCTCCGGCCCTTACGTTTGAGGGGTAGATAAATACCGTCAGTACTTCAGTATTTCACGATTTCTTGTTGTTTCAAAACTTTTGACGTTTTCTTGACGTTTCCTTTGTTTTCTTTAAAGTTTATTGTATTCATCGAGGACGCTGAAAAATACTTTGACGTGTATTGTTTAGGAATTTGTTTCAATTTGAATATTATACAGGGTGTAAGGAAAATTATTTTTAACCTTTAAACCACATGCTCTACCCATCAAACTGAACAACTTTTAGTATGGGAGCAAACCTGTCAGAACGAAAAAAAATCCCTCTACCTCCTCGACTCAAACGTTTGGAACAGCAGATTTTTTTTTTGTTTTGACAGGTTTGCTCCCATAGTCAAAGTTGTTCAGTTTGAAGGGTAGAGTATGTGGTTTAAAGGTTAATGATACTTTTTCTTACACCCTGTCCTGTACATTTTTACAAGTTAACCTAAACATTTGACGTAATTTTTACAAGAAAAAAGAAATCTTTATGTTGGTAACAGGCTAACATTATTTTTTCATAGACGCCTTTAAAACATCTTCTTACCGTGTGGGCAGAGCCCTGGTGTCAGAGTTTTTGAGCCTTACGGCCTCTGACGTAGTTATTATGTAACGACTACTACCACCAGATATAGTAACCGGTTGTCCGAAACACGGAATCATCTTTCTTTTCAGACAATCGACGATCAACAGACGACGGCCCGGTAGTACAGTCTGTAGTGAACCTGCCTGCTGTGCCGAGGGTCGCGGGTTCGAATCCCGTAAGGGGCAAATATTTATATGATGAATATGAATATTTGTACCCAAGTCATATATGTTTGTATCTATATATGTATTCTATATCGTTGTCTAGTCATCATAATACAAGTCCAGGCACTTTAAATGTGACTAGATTTAAAAAAAAAAATTTAATAAATAAATTAATACATACACACATACATACAATCAGGTGATTCAGCCTGCAATGTCCTAACTAACTGGGGAAAAACGCACAAAGTTACATTTCACTAGGTGTCCCCCGTGGGAATCGAACCCACGACCCGTGTCGAGAGCCAACACTCTTAACCATTAGACCACAGAGGTTTAAAACATGATCAACTGTGACTAAACTATGAAAGTAAATGCCATGTGCAGAACAGTTTACCGAACTTTTTACAGTATTGCGTTACAGACATACGCAGTTACATAGTCGGCTGGGTTTAATATGGCAATGTTTACGCGTCGTTTACGTTGAACTACCAACATGTCGAATTGGACCGTTTTTTGTACTATCTTGTAGTTTTGGAGAGTATATTTTGTAAAACGGGCATAGGCCCACCACACATTCCCACCGCTGTAACTCCTGTAAGCCAGGATCAACAGCGGCGACCATTCACAACACTGGACAATGAAGTCCAGCGAGCCCGGGGGGTGACTCTAATCTGTCTTGGAACCCGCAATGAATTAATCAAAGAAGATAGGAGGAGTAGGAAAACGAAATATCCGACTTCCCTCCATTGCAAACGGGAGACAGCAATAAGAAGGAAAAAACATGGCTATTAGAGAGCCAATTCAAGAGATCATTTATGGCAGTGTTGAAGACACGACCGCAAAAGCACCAAAAATACAAAATAAAACAATAGGAACCTAACATTGTACTGAAACTATGACCTATTTTGCTTCCAGTAATAAGTATGGCAAAAACATCTGTTATATAGCATAGTTTTGGAGAGTATTATATTGTATGTTATCCTTATAGTACTATACAATTACATTGAAAATTATTATCTTAGATATTTCGTCTTCTCTTTTTCTTAGTCGTAACCTCATGGCTGAGGGAAGTAACCATTGTCTCCCCTGGTCTCACCAGAGCTCTGCAATAGCCGCTAGATTTTATGTTCGGAAATTGTTTCTTAAGACACTTCATACTTTCTCTTCCTTTTTGACTCCTTTAGTCTCCTGATTCTAGAGCTAACACCAGGGTTTTCTATACAAATCTAGGGTTAGGATCAGGTTCGGATTCAAGAGATTTTTTCGTTAATTTCTGAAGGCGAATACGCCTTAACGGATTTTGATTACACATTTTTGTCGAGAATTATGCTGGACAGTATGACTTCGTAATTAAATTAATGCTTATGCCCTAACTTTTCAACATTGGCTATTGTGATGCTGATGATAGGGTCATCCAAATGTTTACATGCTGCAGTTTTTGTCATTTAATACATTAAATTGGTAAAATATAGGTAACTATTTTTTTTAGAAGTGCAACTGTATCACATCCTCATCAAAACGAAATCGTAGTCGTAACAGACCCAACAAAAGTGACGAGACAATTTTGATGGCTTCCTTAAAACTGGCCTTTTGAATCATATGACATGTACCTACTCTTGAAGAGAACGGAGGGGAGCCTTTGCGCAACAGTGGAACGGTAATGACTAATACAACAATAAAATATAATTTGTGATTGTTTTATTCTATGAAAAACAATTAAACTGTAACAATAGAACAACTCTTTATAATTGGTGTAGTTTTGATGATGTTATTATCTACTAACAAAAACAACATTAGAATAAAAACTTGGTAAGTTTTAAAACAATTTGCCAATTAAATAATTATTAACTTTACTACCTGTTTAACTATCACAGTTAAGCATCCCATTAAAAATAATTTTAAATACTTTTTAATCTAAAATCTACAATAATACTAAATGAAACATAATCTACGCTTTACTGTTAAAGTGCTGTGAAATTCATATAAAAGCTATAATAAACGGCTAATGTTCCCGTTCAGACGTCCATATTGGCTGTTTAGCTCGCTGTTTACCTTTCTAAATGAGCATCAAACGAGAACAAACTGTTATTGGTGCGTTAACGCAGCGGTATATCGATTTATTGCAGCATGTAGGCGGAAAACTCCATATTGGTGCAGTCGTGGGAAAAGCTGGTAGAAAAACATATTTTTGTTTAACAAAAGGCAGTTGTTTTCATTTCAGGGCCTCTACTCGGACATTTGAACTTTGTGGCGTGAACGTTTTAGTTCCAATGTCAACTCTATTACAATGAAGTTCGGATCGAAACGGTCGCGATATATCGAAAATCGAAAATTTGGGTACAGGGCCAGATTTGGTTTATTAAAACGTAACACCTCGGTACAGTCACGTGCTCTTCCCAATTTTACTTACGTGGTTCACGTGTCGTGAACTAGCTATCAATAAATATTTGAAAAATAATTAAGTTAATACTTAGTTAGGGGGTACTTCAGAAGATAAACTTGCATTATAGGACCAACATTGAAATCGCGAATATATAATATATCAGCTGTTCTAGATACATTTGAGTTGAGATTGAGAAGCTATTGATATTTATTTCTATGGAACAACCGAATATTTTGATCGCGATTTCAATATTGGTCACACAATAAAAGTTGTTCAGTTTGATGGTCTAAAACACCTCGTTTAATCTGTACGAAACGAATTTGACAACCTGTAAATATAACTAACCACGGAGAATGACACGTTCCGCTCGGGTACTAAAATTACCTATAGTAATTTAATAAAAATTATAGGCAATGAAAACTGTTTTTAATCAGATCTACCGGATTAGACTTATAATTATTATCTATGAGGTATAACAAAATTAGGTGAAACTATTTTAAGAGGATGATCAGACCATCAAACTGAACAACTTTCTCTATGGGACCAATATTGAAATTGCGAAAAAAATCTGCTGTTCCATACAAACCTAATCGACCTAAATGTATGGGACAGCAGATTTTTTTATCGCGATTTCAATATTGGTCCCATAGAGAAAGTTGTTCAGTTTGATGGTCCGATCATCCCATTAAAATAGTTTCAGCTGATTTTGTTAGACCTTATATACTAATATTACAAAGAGGAAAGATTTGATTTTTAGTTTTTTTGTTTGTATTGAATAGGCTCCGAAGCTACCGATCTGAATAATTCCTTTACCATTAGAATGCTACATTATCCGTAATTAACATAGGCTAAAAAAGGGCCAAGTGTGTGTCGGAATAATTCTAAGGCGGTACGAAGTTCGCCGCGTTCATCTAATGTACATTAATTCTAGACATTGTTGCGTCAAAAAACATTTCCCGATTATAATTAAGTGTCTGTTACCAAGGAAATAAAAGCAAATAATATTATTATAAACGAAAACATACTTAATAATAAAACTAGATTTCTAATTAAGATGACAGTGGACATAAAACCGTCTGATTGCGAGGTCGGCGGGCGTTTTTAATGGCCATCATATCTTAGGTCTGGAGGTGGCAGTGTGAACATGGCCTCATAAAAGTGTTATGAGTTCATATCTAGACGGCGCCGTTTGTGTACATCCATGTTACGCTAGTAAATGTTACGTTGTTAAGTTTAACGCTGTTTAAAAATCTTAAAGATCGTGTTTTAGATTGTTTCCATGAAAAATCTACAACAAAGCACACTATTTTGTTAATGAGAATGAATTTTAAGAACAGTAAAATCAGCCTTAATTGGGATTTTAAAATACTTGAAGAACTTTATTCCAAAGTATCGAAACATTGTCTTTAAATGGTATAAAAACCCCAAAATAATTTGCACATAAAAAAAATTAAGTATTGGAAAAATCTAGAATAGAACATTATTTTTGGTTAATGAGAACTTTAAGAACAATAAAATCAGCCTTAATTGGGATTTTAAAATTCTCGAAGAACTTAATTCCAAAGTTTCTAAACATAGTCTTTAAATGGTATAAAAACCCCAAAATAATTTGCACATAACAGAAATTAAGTATTGGAAAAATCTAGAATAAAACATTATTTTTGGGTAATGAGAATTTTAAGAACAGTACAATCAGCCTTAATTTGGTTTTTGAAATACTCGAAGAACTTTCAATTCCAAAAATATCTAAACATTATCTCTATATAAAACCCCGATTATAATTTTCACATACAGAAATTAAGTATTGGAAAACGAGAGGGCAGGTCTTTGCCCAACAGTGCTAGTTGAGACACTAAATTGGCCACATATAAAAAATTACACATTAGCGTTCTGAATGTCTTCGCCATAGAGATCTAGAGAGATGCCAACCAACGCGCTGAGTACGAAACCTAGTGTCGCATTACCACCAGTACCACGTGATAGAAAGTATTTTGTTAGCTTGAATGTGCTCATTATCCATTGCGGTATTAGAACTCAACTATCAAATAATCTTTAGTACTACGCAAGCAATGTAAACTATTTACACTTATAATATCTCGACTGGCTTTCAGCCACATAATAAATTGAATCCTTACTGTCACGAGCAATGTGTTCCGTTTTTGCGCATATTGCTGCGACACTGGCCCCGCCCCCTTTTCACATCTCCCTTTATTTTTTGTAATCTGTGGTCTTCGCAATTAAAACGCTCTAACGAAATTGTGTCGTATGTACACACGGCGAGACATCAAGCTATACAAAACCAATATAAACTAGTCGCTAGACGTTATATGTTACTCGACCTGTGCGCGGCCAGCTTATTTTGGTTTTGTATAGCTTGATGTATCGCCTTGTGTACATACATAGAATTTATATTGTATATGTCATTAAGTCGTGTTATGTTGTAGAGTTTCTGGCCGCATCTTCTCCTTATCGTTACCGACAACACGGTCCGACAGATGGTAGCTTAAAAAAAGATTTGACGTTTAATAAGTGGGCTTAGTAATTTATTAAGTACCTGTGGATTTTAAGACTCCCTAAATCGATAACTATTCAAAAGGTAGTCACCTTACAATTCGAACTCATGGTAACTACACCACAAGTTTTAATTATGAGGTGTGATTACACCTTTCCTGTTTCTAACGAATCACATAATTACCTCGAGTGAATAAAGCGTTTAAGAAATAAGTTTCAAACAATTTGTTAATTTCGTATCACATAAAATTATATCCTTTGAAAACTCATGTAACCTTGTAATTTGTTTCACGAAAATTACATTCTGAGTAAAGATTTTCCGAGTAAATCCCTAATGATGAACTCTTGCCATTGTGGATGTGTTGAGGGACAGATAAATAAATTATATGTCCCTAAAAGCGTTAGAAATCCCAAGATTTGTAAAGTTTTCCCCCTTTATGACGGGTGAAGCGCTCTGCCAATGTTTTCTGCTCGAACGATATGAAAAACTTTTTACTTTTCATCGCTGTATTATCAATCTTATGTTTTATGTTCACAGGGTTCACAACGTTGTACTTTGTTTCAGAGGAAAAATTCATTTTGTGATGTAACTCTAAGAGAGTCGTTTAACGTATTTAGTTTACGACTGTAAGTCAAACGTCAGATAAAAAGTCTTTATAGGGTGGTTAAAATTAAAATACAAGATTGTGATACATTTTATACAGGGTATAAACATAAATGCGTAAGATATCGAACAGGGTGCCTTAGACAATCAAACTGAACACCTTTTACTATGGAACCTTCTTTTTTCGCGTAAAAATCTGCTGTTTCATACATTTTGGTCAAGTAGCTATTGAAATTTATGCAGAATCTCACACTGGACACTGACATACTGTGGTCAGCATGGTGAAAGCGTCCTGCAAAATGTACGACTATGCATCTACAGGGTGAAATCGATAACATTAGCATCCTTTTAAACTAAGAGTCTACCCATCAAACTGAACAACTTTCACTATGGGAGCAAACCAATCGGAGCAAAAAAATAATCAGCTGTTCCATACTAAACTGCAATGCCTACTCGACTCAAATGTATGCAACAGCTGTTTATTTTTTTGCTCCAATCTGTTTGCTCCCATAGTGAAAGTTGTTCAGTTTGATGGGTAGACTCTTAGTTTAAAAGGATGCTAATGATTTCAATTTCACCGTGTATATGTTCTTTGCATTGTAACTGATTTTGCGTAGGTTTTATCTTTTTTAGTCTAAACACTTCACTTCACTTGACTTTTAATCTGATTTCGAGAGAGAAGTTTACATGTAGAATTAAGTTCTATTCTTAAAGAAAAATAGTCAAAGTATTTACCTAGAATCAGACGTTACTTTTCCTTTCTCTAAAGAGCCTCCAAAAAACCTTTTTCCAATCAAATTTATTTACTGAATAGGTATTAAATATTCTGAAAGTAAACAAGTATTTAAGAGCCAGCTTTAAAAAAACGTAATTATATTGATTGAACAACTGTACAAAATCTTTTTTCCGGGAAACACGTTTTAGGTCAAAAGTATTGAAGATGAATTTACCGAAAGTCCGGTCAAAGAGTCCGTGGGATCAAAGGGGAAACTGTAGGTAATGTGCTGCCCGGAGCTTGGACTAAATGTAAATATTGGTAACGGCGAATGTCCCGGTCCAAATGAATCTTTGAATGCATTTTCCGATGGTGGATTTTTTTATTCTTATCAGGTGTCCGACTATTGACCACTATTGAGTAGTAATTTGGTGACCAATGCAATTAAGTCATTCATTGAAGTATTTGTAGTCTAAATGTGATTTAAATCTAGGTTACATTAAATTTTATTACCTTGGGGGAGGCCTATGTCCAGCAGTGGACGTCCATCGGCTAAGAAGATGATGACATTAAATTTCAATCTTGCTGTGTTGTGTAAGTTTCAGATTACATCGTTTACAAGATGACTGTATGGCAATTTTCAAGTAATATTTAGTTTCTGTGATTATCTTATTCACTGTCTGAAATAAAATTAATCAACTAAATATATTAAGAAGCAGAAAAACTGCCTCCGTGTACTAATAGTTAAGAGCATTGGGCTCTCAACAGGGTAGTCGTAGGTTCGATTCCCACGGGGACACCTAGTGATATGTCACTTTGTGCGTTTTTCCCCAGTTAGTTAGGACATTGCAGGCTGATTCACCTGATTTTCTGAAAAGAAAAATTATTCCGTGCTTAGGATGGCACGTTAAGCCGTTGGTCCCGGCTACTATCTCTGGTGGAAGTAGTCGTTACATCAAAACCACGTCAAAGGCCGTAAGGAAGAAAAAACTCTGACTCCAGGGGTTGCTGCCCACAGGATAAGAAGAAGAAGAAGAAGCAGAATCGGTAGGAACTGTCATACAACACTATTTCGATTTGATACCGATTCAATCGGGTAGTTACACAATGTAAACAGCTATAACCCAGTCTTATTAACAAGCGAAAAAGCCTTTTCAAAGTGAAAATCTGTATCACATTTTATGAAGGTAGGTTTACCTTTAAATTTAGTTTTAGGTACATTTGTCTAACAATGTAACCAAAAACCTTGCATTATGTCTCTAAACTAAGCGGTAGTTATAACATTTAAATCAACCATTCAATTTAGAACAAAATGTAAGAAACGGAATCAATTAATCCAATTTTATTATTACGAAACTTCGATCGGAGCTATATTTGAATCTTACGCGCCAGTTGTCGCCAACAATTTATTTTAATGACCACCCGGGTGGTCGACCCCCTAGCGGTTAGTGCGGAAAACTGTAACTGCCCGTCGTTTTGGAGACGGTAATTTTTCACGTCGTGGCCGCGATAACGTGCCGCGCGGTCAGGTGTTAGAATGATTTGTGACCGTATACCGAGCGCTAGCATTTTGAAGGTTGACAAACCCTGGCTGACATGACATGGCAAGGGAGCTATGTCTCTATTTTTTGCGACATTTTCATGAAGGTAGACTTATCTTCATTTAACGCGTTATGCCTATTTTTTTCTTTTGAAGGGGACGAAAAGTTTTATGGCACATTTTGTTTTCGTATTCGTGTCGTAGAAAACGCATGAAATTACCCCTCGTATAAAAGTTTAAACTTTTACAATCGTCGTAAAAACAATTGTTGAACGAGAGAACCAACAGAACAAAGTACACTATGAAATAAAGGCTAACTCAAAGGCACTTTCTTACCTTATAAAAGTAGCAGCAGTTTTTAATTGGGGTGGAAATTGTGATTAATGCCATCAGATAAGATTGTTGCTGGCACGAAGGAGAAAAAGGGGTTTTGTGGCCGAAACTCACACACATTAACCTAATTCGTTTTAATTATCCAAACTAATCATTTGTAAAGAGTTTGAAGTGAATTTTCCCTTGGGTAATATGGTACGGTGTTTGTTTTTTAAAAGGCGTAGATTTATGCGTTTAGCTAAACCGTTGGCCTTGCGTCACGTTACTGGAAAGTAAAAGTGTAAATATGTTTACGAATGTCGACACCTTACAGGGGTTCTTAGCCCAGTCATTTTACGGAGTTTTGTTAGGCGGGGTAGGGAGTAATTATTAATTTGACTTATAAACTGTAACCGGCACCATTTAGTGACAAAAAGACTATCTTAAAACATATTTAAAAAAAATTCGTTACGCAACATAGAAATCGAAATTGTGTGTCTCAGAAGGCTTTTAAATACTAATGCACTCATTTGACTTAGATTTAACAATATAAATTATTTTTGAGCAATAAAATAGGCATTAAAATTTAAAAAATGAGGTATTTATTAGAAAATACGAATGTATTTTTCAAAACCTTCTAAGTGGACAAAAATATTTAATCCATGTTTGAAATTAAAAAAAAATCAAGACGGTAAATTTACCATTATACATACCTATGTATAATGGTAAATTTACCGTCAGTTTTTTTACAACGAGATAATACCTAAATTTTAAAATTGGAACTGTTGCAGACGTGATTTTTTTTTATTTTGGTACATTTCTAGGCTCAAATTGGTTCTTCAATATTATACCGAAAAAGAATCAATTATTAATTTGTCCCGGCTCAAACCGTAAAATGACTGGGCTATCTAGAAAACAATTTTTAACTAAACACTAACTTCATTTTATTGCAAGTTTTACACACATAAAGAACTTTAAAGTGTTATCGACACGAAACTTTCACATTTGTGCATTTGTAATGTATATTTTATACGGGGAATAAATGAATTATAGTTGTGGAATAGAAAATAATTGTCATAATACCGCAGCCCATTATCGAAGTACATTAGGGATTAAATAAATATTTTGCGCGAATATTCAAAATGTTTCAAACGAGACATTCCGACGTAACAAAGCTAGAAGTCACGAAACAAAATATAAGGGTGTTTAGTGACGTTACGACTTTTTCTATCAAATTCTGTAAAAGGAAGAATTAAAGCTATTTATCTTAAAGGAAGCATAAAGTTTACAGTCGTATAGCCAATATTACTACTTGGCACTGACTAATATAAAAAAAAATACCTCTATTTACTATAAATAGGACAAAATTAATTGACATGGCATGTTTGAAAGATGTCGACTACGCTTTGAATTACATTAGTTGTAAATAAAAGGCCAAAGTATAATACAACATTGAAGTTAAAAATATATAGTCTATGGACAAAGTTATTTTACGAGAAAAATTTAAGTGTTACAAAATACTGGTATAAAATTGAAAATGAAGATTAGAAACGCATGTCATATTTGTACCAGTGTTAGGTGTGTGTGCGGTATAAAAAGTTAACTACGATGGCTTTCCGCAATGATTTTAATATCAGTCGGATAGTGTGCAACTTTAATCTGGGTAATATTTACATACCTGCAACCTTCACGAGGTCAATCCGGCCGCCTAACAAATCATCTTTTAGCTCTAGGTTGCCACTATCCTAAAGTATATAACCCTATCGAATATCCTTCCTACGAGTTATATGCCGTGTCCAATGCTACTTAATTTTTTTGATCCTTCGAGCTACGTCGGTATTTTTTTAATTTTCTATTCTCTTGCGCATGTCCTGAGTGAATGTTAAAAATCTACACCAATAAATTTTGCTCCCGACCGAATTCTTCCTTTTCGAGGTGATCCAACACTTTGCTACGAAACGATCAAGTTGAGGCAACATTCGCAATTAAAAACAGTGTATACTCTCTTTACAACAAGCTTCGTATAACGAAAAACTCCCTTTAAGGCACACAATCATAAAGTTTAGAACAAAGTACTTCTTTATTTCGTCTTTCCATAAAGCGAAAACTCTCTATTAAAAAATAAAATACTATGAAATAATATATTCCCTTGAGTTTCGTTATATGGAGTAAATAACATATTAGGTGCAAATGAATTTATCATATCTTCACAACCTGCATAACTACCGATTTTAATAAAATTTGGAAGGTAGGTTTTGAAACCTAAGGGGGAGGGAGATTTTTAGTCCGGGAAACAAAAATATTTCAAGCGAGTTTGAGGTGGGAAAAATAAAGTAAAGTTATAGTTGGAATAAAGCAAAACCAATCGCATTATTCTTTCGTGAATAGTGATCCTTATTGAAGCGGGCGTGTACACAGTCGGTCAGCTACAAAAAGTATTTGCGACCGACGATATGCTAAGTAACTGGTGCCGGTGGTTGATAACCGTCACGTCGACTGTACCCATAGGTACACTCAGCTAGGAAAGTAGTTTACTTTTTGTACATACAACTTTTGCAAAAAATCTTAAAACTTGGAAAACATTTGCGCAGAATTGAAGCATAAAATATGTTGCTTTGTGAATTATTATTATTTGAATGGAAAAATTATTATTTTGAATTTTTAACACAAACTCAAAATCAGATGCCACCCAGTTTATGAAAAGTTGATTTCATTAATCGAATTTTCAGTTATCGATTTAAGAGAAGAGGTTTTTATTTTGTGGAGTTCATATATTTTGTTAACACATTGAAATAGAAGGTCTTTCTTAATAATGTTGACGTTTTTTTTTAGCGAATGATCAGAACAAAAAAAAACATCCGCTGTTCCATATAAAACTGCAAACACAGTGCGACATAAATGTTCTTCGCTATTTCAATGTCTCATAGAAAAAGTTGTTTAGTTTTTCGATCTGATCATCTCCTTAAAAACCGTCAGACCCAATGACATTAGTAATGTCATTGATATATGGCCCATATTTGTCCCTGTATATTATACCTAAGTATAATGGCCGGCAAAAATCTTGAGCATGATCTTGACAGCGCAGCATAAAATTTGTAGGCGAAAGTGCTAAGGCACAGACTAAAACGCTGAAGATAGAAATATTTTGGAATAAATAATATTAATAATACTAAGAAAGGATTTTTGGATATTATAATTTCGTCGAGTCGCAGGAAAAATTTAGTAATTTATAATCTATACTATCATTAAACTGTAACAGGAAGTTTGCCTGAACATTGAAGATATTAACAAAAAAAAAGTTACGTTAGGTGTCCCTGATTCCATTTCACCAATTTTTGGATTTTTTGTCTGTCTGTTTGTTTGTGTGTTTGTTTGAACGAGTATCACGCAAAAACTACAGAACCGATTTTGATGAAACTTTTTTTGTTTGATAGCTTATGATCTGACTTAAAATATGGTATATAATTTGTGCGGACGAAGTCGCGGGTTAACGCTCGTATATTATAAGTCTAGAACTTTACTGTACCAAAGCGAAACGGTTCACTAGTATAGGTACAATAAAAACATTCTAATCGTAGAATATGCTAACCCTTAATGCTCACGCGACTTTAGGATAAGGTAAAAGCTTTCCAAGTTTACTGCAACGATATCAAAACTCAAAGGTTATATTTCAAAATGCTATTATATATAAATCAAGGCTTTGCTTTCATTAGCTTATCACTTGGTCACCGAATTGACTTTATTATTTTTTTTAATGAAAACTGAAACAAATAACTGAAAAACAAATGTTTTAGTTGACCTCCAGACGTGAATAATTTGAAAATTATGTTAACAAATTATATACAAGACTGAATTGAAGTAAACACAGCTAAAATAATATAGGTTTAATAATTGGGTATACGATATATTTTATTTTTACCATCTCAATAAAAGAATGGTTAGAAAATAACACTAAACTCTCATTTTCATTGACTTTTTTGCTTGAATACTATTTTTAATAAAAAGATAATCTTTAAAAAGTAATGAAAAGTTGATGACGTCACCACTCATTATTTAGTACAAATGTTCATACAAGGCGCACGTTTTGACGTCCGATAAAGAGTAGCTGATTTGACTAGTTGTCAATTGCCTATTGGTAAACAGATCGCGCACATGAAAGAGCTTATTAGGACTTTCTATTTTTGCTATAGGTAATAACGCTTGCGAAATATTGACAATCGAAAGTCAGAGTTCAAAACTCTTTGTTAAACTGTTTTTAGGCCATTTTCGCGATGTCAATGTGTTGGTCCCATAATTAAAATTTTTCAGTTTGATGATCTGACGCACCCGCTTAAGTAGGTATGCAACGCATTTAAGTGTGCAATTAATTTATCAGCAATGTACACTGTCAGCATTATATAGGCAATTTGTGCAAAGTCCGCAGAGATCGATTATTGCGCACTTTGTACGGATCATATACAGGGTGAAATTGATATCATTAGCATCCTTTTAAACTAAGAGTCTACCCATCAAACTGAACAACTTTTGCTATGGTAGCAAACCGATCGGAACAAAAAAAAATCATCTGTTGCATACATTTGAGTCGAGTAGTCAACGGCGGCGGGTTCAGTTTAGTACGGAACAGCTGATTTTTTTTGCTCCAATCGCTTTGCTCCCATAGCAAAATTTGTTCAGTTTGATGGGTAGAATCTTAGTTTAAAAGGATGCTAATGATATCAATTTCACCCTGTATATAGGGAATTGTCAGCACTGTTATGCTGGCATTGTGTTCGAAGAACATTTAGGTCGAGTGGGAACAGCTGATTTTTTTTTCGTATTTTCGACATTGGTCCCATACAGAAAGTTGTTCAGTTTGATGGTCTGATCATCCCCTTAAAACACTGTCAGCATTTAAGGAAGGACCCTTATCGTAAATTTAAATGTTGCACAAACTTTACACCATTTCAAATGCCATCCTCCAAAACTATTCGAACAAGGCAATTAAATTATTCGAATAATTCAAACAATTCATTAGCGTGAACCCCCATGGTGTAATGAGAGCCTAATTTGAATATCTTTATTTTTCAGCCAAAGCTAAAAACGTTTTGACGTTAATCGTGACGTGAGACACGTTTTGTGGAAAACGCTAAAGGAAATGGAGGGGGAATTGTTTTGGAGAATGAAATATATTGTTTCGATTTGGTTTTCGTTAAAGTATAAAAAACGTAAGCTATAGCCGATAGGAGCCCACTGAAAAGCAAAGGCCTCCTCTCATGAATACGGGGGAGAGGGAGTGGGCAATACTCCACCACGTGGGCCCAGTGCAGGTTGGTTGAGGCAAGTTAGTGGTCAACTTGCTGTCAGAGAATGTTCAAACCGAATAGACCTCCGACCTGTTTTTTTTTTAGGCCCACCGCACATTCCCCCCGCTGCCTACAACTCCTGTAAACCAGGATCAATAGCGGCGACCATTCACATTACTAGACAATCAAGTCCAGCGAGCCCCGGGGATGACTCTAATCTGTCTTGGAACCCGCAATGAATTAATCAAAGAAGATAGGAGGAGTAGGAAAAAGAAATATCCGACTTCCCTCCATTGCAAACGGGAGACAGCAATAAAAAAAAGCTCTGACCTGGCTTAACGAATAGTAACACCAATATAATTGACCGAACTATCCGGGACTGGTAGTATGTTATACTTATATAACTTTATTGATATCTATTTATTTCTCGTATGGCTGATTCTAGTATACTTTTATAAATAAAATAGACAAGTCCCGCCAGAGACAAATATTTCAATCTTTAATTTGATCAAATAGACAGTCTGGATATAGTATATTAGTATATTAGGACTTATCTAAAACACTGAATACAAAAAAACACTAATATTGATGTTGTAGGTAAGGAAAAGGATATGGTAAAAATAGACCTTATGGTAATAGTACCTGTATAAGAACTCATTGATACATTTCAATTCCTTATTAATTTGTATTAACAGACTGTAAAGCTACTGGTTAAAGTAAATTATGTTCAAGTTTATCATCCATGAAACGTGTTTCAAAATTAAACGGAACGATTCCTGTCGCCAAACTTTGCATAATAATATTGCCACTGCGATCGGATAAATGGAGATGGATGCGGTTACGTAATAAAACCTTTTTTTATTTATACTCTCTATTTTTATTTTGACTTTTCTTGTCTGATTTGATAAAGGATTTTCTCCTATTGACCAATTAGTACCAATTTCGTATACAAAAAATTTTAATAATTTTAATGAAAAATAAATCACAACTTGCATACCGTATAATGTTTAAGGATAAAGAACCCAGCATTTTTAGCCTATAAAAGTTTAAATTTGTATGTGTGCAGAAATTTGAAAATTCATTTATCAATTTCCAAAAGACTTATTGAATAAATTCCCATTAAGCCCAAAGAATAGGTACTATCAATGTGCGGTGACCAACAAACTCAATGACCAACACTTACATAAGTAAAGACTGTTTTACAAATGAACAAGTCTGTCCTTTAGAAGATAACAAAAAAAACTGTCACAGAAAAAAATATGTGTTACTTCCACAGAGAAATAACGCGCTGTTACTTCCTTTGGTGTGACCAAAGGAAGTAACCTACCCTGAAAATTGAATCTTAGATAGTTGCCTAAGTTCATTCTAAAAACAACTTTATCACAACGAGAAAGATGCTAAAGGATGGATTAAAAAGTTACACTATAACTGACTACAATAAAGAAATGGTCAAAGATTTCTTTTATTCCAGATCCAAAGTGTCAACTCGTCCTTGTCACGCAGCCCTCACCCATAATTTACGCGGTGGCGGTTCGTGTCTGTTTACATTACATTTAATTAAAAGCCCAGCCAGTTTTATAGGCTTTTTCTGCCCTCATTGGGGCTCCACATACACACTTACCTATTTATTGTGTTTGTTCACTTCGGTACACTTTTACGCGACAATCTGAGTTTTTGCATTTTTTTATAATCTAATTTATTTACGGGTTTCCCTTCTAGCATTTGTTTACGTTGCACAGTTGCAGTCATTTCATTTTTCGTTGTTTATTTTATGCGATCAAAATTCAACCTCGTTTTCTCCAGTAAAGTTGTCAACAAAACTCTAAACTCAGAGAAGTAATGCGGAAGACTAAAACTATGGGGAAAGTTATGGAACCAAGCAATAATACCAAAAACAGACATTCCGAAACTTTGATTAATAACACGAACCCGCATCAGAATGTCATCGACCGAAAACATATTGCACCACACGTCCATATATTTTAACCCATCCTTTGCCATTAGTAAACACAATAAAACAGTACGGCCTCGCTGAAAACCAGTGAAATAAATTTATAACCCTCAAATGTCTATAGGCCACAAAACGCAGGCATATTGTCTCGCTTATACGCAATACCACAACGGACTTTATTATTATTTGCCGGTGGCACGACAACTATAAAGTGACAGATAAGTTAGCACCATGGACTTGGGAAAATTTATAATGGGAACGTAATAAGGAGCTTTAAATTTTTCGTGGCAGGATAAAACGTGATTTGGAAAAGATTTCATTTTCTGGTGAGCTTGTTGAAAGCTTTATAAATCTGCATTGGGCTCGCGTGGTAGACTAACCATACACCCTCCTTGAGGGTAGGTCTGTGCCGTGCAAATGATTATGATGACTGCATACATACATACATATTCTCACGCCTGTCTCCCACTGGGGTAGGCAGAGACAACGGAACGCCACCTGCTACGATCCTGACATAACTCTCTAGCTTCCTCCACATTCATAAGTCCTTTCATGCATGCTCGTCGGTTACGGGTAGATCTGACCTGGCCCTTTTTAAGCACGTCGCCAATTTGGTTCGTATATGTACGTCTAGGCCGTCCCCTTCCAACATTTTCACTTACGCTTGCCTTATAGATTGCCCTCGTCAATCTGCTCTCATCCATTCTTTCCACATGACCAAACCATCTCAACATACCTTTCTCTATTTTTGTCACTACATCCTCTTTCATTCTTGAAGTAAGCAACTTCCACAGTAGAAATCTAGGAGAGTTACGCGATTAATAAAACGCAGCAGGCGCGTTCAAATGTTAAACTTTTATTTGGTAGTACAGAAAATTCTGTTCTATGTATGCAAAATTAGTCGCCTATCAGCCAAATATTTCTGTTGACAAAAATTCTCCAAATTCACAATAAACATCACACGTCTAACCGGAAAATAGCAAAAAGCGTTACCAAAGTGCTACGGATATGGCATAAAGTCCCGCTTGCATGGTTACCACACTTTATTTCATTAATGCAGCATAAACTTTACAAGTTAGTAGGTGAAACTGAGTTACGTGACGGTTTATAATGCTGTAGATATTTAAATGGGCCATAAACAGCTGATTTATATGATTTTACTTGGATATTTGGCTAGTTTTTATTGAGTTTCCTTTTCATTAGTGAATACCGATGGTTTAACGACTTTGCAAGTTGATTTAGTCATGTTGCTTAAGTTTGTGATATGTTTTAGCTTACGAATAATAATTAAGACTCCTTTTACCGTTTACCCCTCATCACAATGTCTAAGATTTCTCAATCAAGAAAACATACATTAAAAATATGCTACTGCTACTCCAGCTTAATTCAAAAGCTTTAAAGGTAATTTATACAATACTTTTATAGATTTAAACATACAAATTTTAAAAAAGATGAACAACGGCAACTTCTACATTTTTGTTTTGATATTCTTAAAAGTTGAATTTTTAAACATAATGTCGCTGCGCTTCAGCCTCGGACAGTGAGAGCCTTTCAAGAAAAACGACTTCTTATGCGAATCCTTTTAATAGACTGAATAAAAGTATATTTTACAAAACATCAAAATATGACACACATGACACACTTCTAAATATAAAATAATAAAACCTACGGCGGCCAGTGTCGGCGACAGTTAAGAGTATTCGATTAAATAAAATAGGCTTTTGTAGTACGTTGGAGTAGCAATTTTTCATTTTCCATAAATTGAACGGTAAACGGACCCTTAAAGCAGTATTATAGCATAATTACAGGAGGACGAGCAAAATTCGACGGACGTTTTTTTTATATTTTTTGACGGGGATAATTTTTTCATTTATGAATGAACATTGGGGCTGATGAATGAAGTCAAAAAAAAATTTTGTTTCATTCAGACAATGAAACTGAACAAATTTCGGAACATGGAAAACAAAAAAAAAAACAAAAAATTATTTGGACCTCCCAAAGAAAATCAAACTTTAATATGGCACAAAAAAATATCGTTTTTTTTTGACACAGTGGTCCTTTGGAAAAGTGGTTTATTTTCATTATCTGAATATTGGATCCTTCTTAGTATGCTGACACATTTTATTGAGGATGATCAGACTCTCTCTATGGCACGAACATCGAAATCGCGAAAAAAAATCAGCTCGCCCATACATTTGGCTTGAGTAGGTTTACAGTTTTGTAACCCTTACAATTGTGTTAGTATAATTAAAAACAAGGGGTGTATAAGGAAAGATAGTGAATATCATGAAGAATAATAAAAGGTAAAGCAAAACGTAGGCAGGTATAGCTAAGTTTCAACGTATCGCGTGCGCCCACAGATAAGAGGGTGTCATAAGAACTGTCGCCGGCTAGCCGCGCCGCGCCGCACCGCGCCGCCCAGTCAACGCGCTCATTACATTATTGTTCATCCAACCATAAGAAATAAAAAAAACTTTTCCTCTATTTTACCAAGGGGTGAATTCGATTTGTATTCAAAATGCGACGTGACAATACTTAATTAACGATGTCAATGTAAGTTTTTGTTTTTGTTGATGACTCATTCAAAGGTGTGAATTTTTCATTTGGGGTGATTTAATTATTCAAGTAATTATTAATCCTTAGCGTTATCATTTGCGTGTCGTATTACTGTCGGCCTTAAGTTGATAACGTTTTGTTACAAAAGAAACGTTTTTCCTAATAATGAACCCAATCAAATATTCATTAGGTAATTAGAAATACGTTTTTTGTGTTATCAAAAAAGTAGTTGAGCTCCTATTGTTGCGATAAATGAAAGGAAAACACTTGAATTTATTACCATCGGCTTAGTTTGGTCGTCAAGTTAAGGGAAAATAAACAATGTTGGCCTCTTTTCAAAGCCATTGTCTTAAGTTCTCTGTGAATGATCGGTACAAATATTTGTCTAATTAAGGGATGGCTCATCAATCATTTTAGTTTGTATAAAGAAGGAACAAATTATATATCTTTATGTTATTAGTTTTTGAATTTGTGCAACCAAGCAAGGGTGGTTCTTTTTAGCTAATAAAGGTACAAATTAGTATGTGATCAAGTCAAGAATCAAAAAATAATATATATGGCTTCTTCTCATGAAACAAATGATGAAATAGAAATATTCTTCCTTTCTTCATTACTTTTATTGTTATGTATAACTTTTCCTTATTTCGTCTCGGTACTAGAAGTGTCCCGGAAATAGAATATTTATTTGCATTAAATAGGGTACATGCTTGGTTGTTACAATAATGACCGGACCAATGTTGACCTCATTCTTGTTATTTTGTATGTTGTACTACTTTGATATTTTTTTTTGCAAAAGCATACCTACACCTTAGCATAAGCTCACTAGGTACTATATTCCCCTATGATAGTCAGATGTATTTGAAGAGATATACTATATTTAGAATATCCACATTTTATTAATATTTAGGGTAACAGTTAATGAGCCCATCACCAACATTTGTAAATAAAATACAAATAAAACTCTGTCATAAACTGGTATGAGGACATTGAAATCATATCTTATTATAATTCCATTAGAATTATACATTTATCCATGTTCAAAAATACAAGGTAAAATTATGACGATGACGATATTCAAAAAGCGACCCAATTTCCATAGCAGGAGATTGGAATCGAAAAATAACAGCAAACTAATTGGAGCACTCCTGGTAAACCCTTTCATTCGGTTTTCAAGTGATCGGGGCCTAATTTAAATGGTTTGCTTCGATAGCGAACTCAGTAGTTGTTAAAAAAAATTGTAAATGAATCGAACATTTTGAATAATTCTTTTTGTTTTTTCCAATACCTAATTAGCTGGTTTATAGAAGTTTTGAGCTACCTTTGCTTTTCAACTTGTGGAATTATATTATTGTAAATTTTAAAAGCGTGTAATACAAAATATATTGGGATATTATTATCAAGTAAAATAGAATACATTTTATTTGCCAGAACATGGTACATTATAACATGAAGCAAAACCTATTCTGCCACATATGGCAGCGTTCAAATTTTAAAGTCGATACGTCTACAAATTTAGACTTCTAATTATCTATAGCTACAGAATAATAAAACAGCAAACATTTTCCTCCGAACATGCAATTCTTGGAAAGAAACACATGCAGTTACATCGTATTCATTATTAGGTACATACAATGTGTAATTCAAATACTTATTCATTCGGCACACAGAATATGATCTTGATTAACACATAAATAAGACCCTTTTTTATATCTTGTTTTTATAACTGTATTATGTGTATTTTGTATCAATAAAATATACTTATAACTTTAATGCTTTGTTATAATAATTATCAATAATCAAAAAACGAATGCTCTTCAAAATCGTAGTTTAAATAGTTAATCCATTCTGTGTTCGATTGTTTGCATACTCGTTTTTGCAGAAAAAAATAATCTCAAGTACCAAAGAAAAGTAATCTACCAGAAAACTAAGTCAACACATAACCTAAACCACAGAGGTAGGTAAGTGAAATTACTCTTACCCAAAAGTAATTTCTGACTCCCAGTAGAATGAAAATTGAAGTTGGCAAGAAAAAGAACAGTGCGATATAAATAATGCCTTTATCAAAAAGTCGACGTTTGACTGAGATTGCGTGCGGACGGCTCGCGGGCCACGATTTTATAAGATTTAGTCGGAAAATAAATTAGCTACGACGGAAAAGTTTTCGGTAAATAGGAGAAGGGGGAAGACGTGGATGGTGGTTTAATTGGTTGCTTTTGGATGAGGCATTAAGTAATACCACTGATCTCAAACGGTGAAGGAAAACATCGTAAGGAAACTTGCATACGCTGAAGAAGAAATTATGATGTTTAAGTGTATTTTCATTTCAATCAAATTATGTGTATTATTGAATGTTATTACAATGACTGCTAAAAAGCCTGGTCTTAATTTAAGTTTAGACTACATTTAACTGTAAAAAGCGGCAACTAATTATTAATAGCTTTAAATGCAATTACTATTAATACCGTTGTTTAAGATTAATAGCATTATCAGAACCTTCAGGTTGTTTCCGATTTCTGATTTGTCAGTCGAATAATGGAAGGGACTATAGAGGGGAAGAGAAGCAGAGGAAGACCTAGACAGAGTTATCTAGCCCAAGTGAGGGAAAAGGTTGATGTCGCGTCATATCAGGAACTCAAGAGACTAGCGGAAAAGATACAGGATTGTAGAATACTCCACCGACAAGAGCGTAACTCTTAAATAAGATGATAAGATGATGAGCCGAATAATGTTCATTCATTTCATATTATAAAAAAGAAGGAATACTTTAATTATTTAAACTACTAAACTAATTAGATTGTAATTTAAAAAGTATATACAAATATACACTTTATATCCAGAGATTGCGAAGACCAAATAAAATCTTTGTTTATATCCTTATTTATGATAAATAAAAACAGCTGAATACTCTTTTATATGCGTCAAATAAATCGTATCCATCACTAAAAGGTTCTTCGATCCACGTAATCCGTTGTCTCGAGGCCGGCTCAAGTTTGTACGTCTTAATCGCCGCCAGCTAGCTGATTACAACCCGAACATTTCTTTGGCCACTTAATGAGTTGCCTTTTGAACTCCTACTATATTCTAAGAATAAAATCCATTTTTTCCTCCGCTTGAATATTCAAAGGCTTATTGTCTGTTTTTTTTCGCCTACAAACTTTTCTGCCAGTTTATTTGGATAATCAAATTTTTCAGAGTTGTTAATGTTAAGATTTTTTCGCTAGAAATTTCCTTTATGGTAACGGCGTAGCGTAACAGTAACTGCTAAGTGCATGTTTGACTATTCATTCTTAATCCTGTTGTCTGTTCTATCTTTTTGGCAGAGCCATCCAACCCACAAGCGTATGCACGACCTTCTACCAACAATATTACTACGATTCCCATCACGCCACCGTTGTGCAAAAATTATTTTCGTTGCTTGCTATTTACACCACTACTCTATAATGTCTCCTTTACAGCCGCCAATGTATTTACTTTTAAGTAAATTCAGTTCAGTTTAGTAGAAGACTTCAGCGGCATAGTAAAGACGTGCCTCTTTTAAATTGCATGCAGTTAGCTACTCATTACTCGTGGGATATTTGCATTTCAAAACAACACAGATCCAGGTTCTTCTCGGTTGTTAGTTCGTGATTGTTTACTGCGTTGTTTCAGGAATAATTAAACTGTGTAAGTCAACATTATCTTTTCCTTTGTGAGTACATCTACAAGTTTTAAGGGGGACACAATTATTTTGAGGATGTAAACTTGATTATCTTTCTTCGTTCTTAGTCGGCTGCAGGTTCTGGTACCAACAAGTTTCTTCATTCTAGTGCCATCATCATTCATCATCAGCCTATCAACGTCCACTGCTGAATATAGGCCTCAGCATCACGAGCATGATGGGCATTCTAGTTTGGTTGTGATCAATCCGATAACTTCTGACCAGGTCTAATTTTTTTTCTCGGCTGGAAGTTGTGAAAGTTTTATCCCGTTATTCGCAACTGACCTTCGTCCAAGACCATTTTAGGAATATTGTTATCAGAAGGCCTCCATAAGGTAAATATGTGCACCTTACAATTTTTGTTACAGCTGTTATTTTCTGGTTCCTATAATAACGACTAATTCAATATGGAGTCCGATACAGAGAACCTTTTAGAACTATCAAGCTGATACTGTCCTAATGGGTTAATACCAAAAATCGACAACAACGTTCTTCATGAATTCTATTTTCCTAACTTTAAAATCCTAACAGATTTTCTAAATTCTTCCGCCTCTACAAAATCCTTCCTAATAATTATGCTGACTGCAAAAAAAATCCCAGTCCCATAGGTACATTGGCGTTTGTAGTTTAATATGGAACAGCCGATTTTTTTCGCGATTTGATGTTGGTCCCGTGGAGAAAGTTGTTTAGTTTGATGGTCTGATCATCCTCTTAAAAAATCTTCAGCATGTTTATTATTCCGAATTCCATTCAAGAAAACAACGGTCATCTATAAAATATAAGGATGTGTATTCTAGGAGTCTGCAATAGGTAACTGAGGGGGTCATTCAAATTTAAATTTTCACTCTCTCCTGCAAATCCCCAGGGCGAGGGTGGATAGGGGAGCAAACGCTAATAAAGTAAATTAAAGATTAATAAAACATTGTCTAAATATAGGTTTTTAGGGATGCACGTATGTAAATTTGTTTTAACCCCCGTGAAATCCAATACAGCTGGTTTGATTGAATTATGAATGACACGGTGTGACGTGTGACGCTAATTTTAAAGGGGTGACGATGGGGGGGTTAATTCAAACTTAGATTCTCATTCCTTTAGAGTCTAAATAAAATAGTGTCATAAACCTTAGATATATTATAAACATGTAGCTATTGCTTATACAGGGTGTAAAATTAGATGTGACACTTACTTAAAGGGGTTCTTCAGACCATCAAACTGAACAACTTTTACTACAGGACCAACAATGAAATCGCGAAAAAATATCCACTGTCCCATACAAAACTGCAAACATAACTCGACTGAAATGAATGGGACAGCAGATTATTTTTCTCGAGATTTCGATATTGGTCCCATAGAGAAAGTTGTTCAGTTTGATGTTCTGAAGCACCCCTTTAAGTAAGTGTATTTAATTTTACACCCTGTATATAGGTACTCTAAAGTCATAAAGGCATAGCTGCTGATGACGAAATAGTAAACAGTGCCTTTATTACCGAAACAAAACAAAAAAAAATGTATTTGGATGACGTGTTTATTTATTTAACAAATAAACTGTTATACTACAAAATTTTAGAAAGAAAAATATACATTTAATCGATTTTAAGTTTCATCTTGATAAAAAGTACAGCTTTAGTAACATTTTGCGCTACATTTAACCACTTACGTATTTATTACAAAACTCTGAGCGAAGTTTAATGTTTTACTTCAGCAAATTAATAAACCGCATATAGTCCCCAAGGGAAATTATTTATTTTTTTATCAAACACCACACCGAGGTTCAACTGCAGAAAATTTTACTTAAAAATACGAAGTAAGTATTATCTTCTACAAGCTTTAATTAGAAAACTGTTACTGCATTATTATTTTAGGTTCTTTGAGGTAATTAAATTTTAGGTTAAATTAATCTGCAAAAGTTTTTTTTTCTCTTTTCACCTCTACGAAAATAAGAACCAATTTATCTCCTTAATGTATAATGTATACATATCGAATGTTTATTCATGAACAACTTACATTATGTATGAAATTCAATTAAAATTAACTTAACCTAACCTAACCTTTTTTTTTTTTTTTTTCTTGTTGACGGGGGGGAAATCTTCGAAAGATACCCAGCTCCTTAGGGGAGGAGTTGGGTTATGTGGGATTTCTACCCACTAAAACCCCCCCGGTGGTCACCTCAGCGCATGTCGAAGGGCCGTGGGGAAGCAATGTGCGTCCACGGCCCTCCTCGCGCTTCGCCGAAGCTCTCCCGGCTCGGCACTGATGCCGGGCCAGCACTCCCACAGCGTCACTGCGCTGCAGCGGGACGGGACCACGCCGTACTACCGCTGCCTTCCAGGGGTCGCTTGGAAATGGACGGCCTGAGCCCCTTCTCCTACCGTCCACGACCCTGGGCGCCCCTATCCCGGGGCGTTGTTGTGACGCATCGGGGGGCCAACTTGGCGTCCCCGGCGTCTCCGTCGTCGGGCGGGATTTTCCCGCTCGCGGTCTCGCTCCGCGCTCTCCTTCTTGACCATAACGGTCTCGCAGAAGGCGACCGCGGCGTCCCAAGCCGCCCGGCTCCCCAACATCGCCGCTACTAGGGCAGGTGGGGAGAGGTCATGTCCTGTAATTTGGACCAGGATCTGCCGCTCGGAATGCCACGCTGGGCATTCCTCGAGCGTGTGCTGTGCAGAATCCTGGTCGGCTCCGCAATGGTGGCACTGTGGTGTGGCTTCTCTCCCGATCCTATTCAGGTACTCACCGAAACAGCCATGTCCGGTGAGTACCTGAGTAAGACGGTAGGTGACGCCTCGGCCTTCCCGGTCCAGCCAGGCCTGGAAGAACCTAACCTAACCTAACCTAACCTAACCAACTTAACAATCGAATGTTTTAGATACAAGTAATTAAGATAAGGGGTAGGAAATCGAGTTTGTAAAATACTCCATCATTCTACTTCCCAGTTTTTTGTCATTTACTAAACAATCTTTTTTACCACCACTCATCCTACCAATTTCTTTATCACCCCGAACATAAAGTTCAAAATGGAGACAAAAATTACTTTGCTAGTTTAAAAATTATCTCTGAATATTTCGATTGACACTGACCACCAACAGACTTTGCACCTGTAGAATGTGCCTATCGCGCCGAAAGATTCAAAAGCGTACCCCACCCGACACTTTTTACGCGCCGAAAAAAAGGCGACGACGTTATTTTAATTGACGTCGGGCTCTTTAAAAAAGGACCTTTGCTGGGTGAATTATTTGAAGGCTGCTACCGGAATGGGAAATATTTGGACAGAACTCACGGTTGTGGTATGCAAATAATTCAATGTGACAGTTTGAACGGTTAGAATCATGGTATTTAAAAACAGTTGACCGTGCTACCGAACCATCTCAGCTTTTAAAGATTAAAGATATCCTTTAAGAATTTAATGAATTTGAAAAAAGTTTACAATTGAAACTTATCGCGATCGCTCTAGCTTTAGATGTTGATATAAACTAAATGAACGATGAAACAGTTCATGTGACTTCTAAAACAATATAAACTTGACCGTTTCGAAGTTCGAAAACACATTTCTCATAGAAGCGATCACAATCCGAGTTTATTGAGCAGAATTAATACCAGTCTCAATATTAGATATATAACTATTGCCGTAAGAACTTATATTGTAACAAATAAAAGCAAATTGTCGTTTTTATTATTATTCGGATATATCAGAGAGTCAAACATACGGCCGAGTGGGTATAATCTTGTAGAGGTATTAAGAAAGTTATTCGAATCTTAAGGGCAAGGGGGACTAACTTTCGGCTTGGTATTACGTCCACAAAAAGTTTAACGGCAATGATAAGTTTTACTTATTTGTATTAGTCACTTAGCTAAAATCGTATCTAGAGCTCGAGGTTTCTCTAGCACACTGCTCTTATGAATGGCGTCAAAATTTAGTCAAAATAGTAAACAGTTTCACAATTTCTACAGGGTGAAATTGAAATGAGTCAATATATTTTTAGGGGTGGTTCAGGCCATTAAATTGAACAGCTTTTTCTATAAAAGAAAACCTGAAATCACAAAAAAAAATTGCTCTTCCATACTAAACTGCAATGCCTACTCGCCTCAAATGTATAAACGGCAGATTTCTTTACAATTTCAGTTGCTCATAGTAAAAGTCGTTCTCTTTTGAAAATGGTTCGACTCATTTCAATTACACCCGGTGGTTCCAATTAGAGTAAATACTATAAAATTATCAAATAAAGTTTTATAATGGGTATTTATTAAGGAAATAAAATAGTAAAAGCACAAATAAAACTTTCCCTAAACTTAAACCATTCTTAGCATTCTAAAATACAAATTTTACTAATTCTACTTAGTCGAAAAGTCCGCCCCAGGTCATACCTGGCCCGAAGGTGCCCATAATGCTGGCCGCATTTCCGCGTTGAATCGCTAATGATATGCGTTGGGTCAGGTATGATCCAGCACGAGGACCGTTACCCGCATCCCGGAAACGTTTGCCCAGGTCCCTCATAAAAGTTTTTGCTTCATGACCCCAAATATTAACACGGTCAAACAATAATAATATTATAGTATAATAGAACACTAGATCTTTCTCGACTAACAAAGCCTTAAAGCTATCGATTGTTTTTCCTTTTTTTTACTTACTTACTAGACCTAGAAAATATATTCTATAGTACTTATAAAACAGTTCCGTGTCTGACTGACTGACAGACAACGCAAAGCCTAAACCACTAAAGATAGTGTTACGAGCGACGGGTTTCGGGATTGGAGTGAAAACGCTAAGTCCAATTTATTTACAGAGTTTATTGGGTTACACACTTACACACGGACCACCTCGCAGAGGTTCCCATTTAAACAGTCCTCCTCGCAGGGGTTTCCCCTCTCACCACTTTTACTGTTCACTACGTCACGACGCGCGACACGCTATGACGTCACGACGCACGGCACTATGACGTCACGACACGCGACACACACTACACTGCACTACACTGACACTTGTCTACTCACTGTTCCACTTTACTTTGCACTTTACTTTTCACTAGTACTTTTCCACTTTTACTTTTCTTCCTTTTTGCTTCGCACTTTTCACTGTTAAATCAATACTGATTTGCGTCCGCAAACTCGCGGCCTTATATACCCCTTAGAATTTTCTAGATGGCCGAATATCGTTAGTCTTTTCTTTATTCCTTTGTTCCCTTCCGGATATTTCTTAATCCCGCCTTCTTTCTCGAATTTTCCTAAACACGCCCCCTTTTATTGTTTTTTTTACAAATATTTCTTCTCTCTCTTTGTTCTAGAACATTCCTATTGTTTTTGGTTCTTTTCGAATATTCCTTCTCTCTCCGTTTTCTAGAACATTCCTAGACACGCCCATTTTTTTTTGTCTCTTTCCAAATATTCTTACTCCCTCTTACTTTTCTAGAACATTTCCAACAACAATAAAATCTAGAATTATTTTCGACGAGTCTCGAACCATCGACCCCCGGCATGGGAGTCCATGCCTCGACCGCTGAGCTACGAAGCTTGTTGACAAACCGTCCGAATTTTTGAATGCCTTTCTATAGCTGCGTCATTTCACAGCATCCGTGACACTGCCCCTCCCTTAGTTCTGCTCGTCCCGAGCATCATTACTTCCGAAATAACGAGCTAACCGGTCAACGTGCACTATCTTCAATGGGCTCCTTGGCGATCGTCGGATTCGATATGTGACATCATTTATTTTGGTCACTACCTCATACGGCCCTTCCCAACTTGCCTGTAACTTCGGGCACTTCCCTTTCCTCCGGACTGGATTATGCAACCATACTGATGTTCCTTCCTCAAACCCTGTATAGTTCGCCTTTCGGTCATATCGTGTCTTCGAACGGACACTGGAGTTTTGACCTGCTTCTCGAAGTTGTTCATAGATGTCGACCATTTTCTCCCGCAGTTCGCTCACATAATCACTGATACTTTTAGGAGTGCCTGGTACGCACCCTGATAGCAAATCCGCTGGAAGCTTCAATTCTCTCCCGAAGTTTGCTATCGCTGGAGTTGCTGAAGTACTCTCATGAACAGCGGTTCGATAGGCCAACAGGAAGAGAGGTATGTACTCATCCCAGTTATCCTGATGATTATCGACGACCTTCGCAAGATGCCGTTCCAAGGTTTGATTGAACCGCTCCACCATTCCGTCGGACTGAGGATGATAAGGAGTAGTACGGGTCTTATGAATTCTGAAAATCTTACATACTTCCTGGAACAACTGTGACTCAAAGTTCCTGCCCTGATCACTGTGCATTTCTAGCGGAACCCCAAACCGGCAGAAAACTTCGTTTACCAACTTAGTAGCCACGGTTATCGCTTCCTGATTTGGAATGGCAAATACTTCAGGCCACTTTGTGAAGTAATCCATTACCACAAGTATATACCGGTTTCCTGACTTAGTGACTGGAAATGGTCCCGCAACGTCTAAAGCGATTCGTTCCCAAGGCGCCCCAACATTATAAATTTTCATTGCTGCCCTGCTCCTCGTATGAGGTCCCTTTACAGCTGCACAACTTGTACACTTGCGGCACCAATCTTCTACATCGTCTCTACAATGCAACCAGTAAAATCTTTCCTTCACTTTCTCCAGGGTTTTCTTTACACCCAAATGCCCTCCAGAAGTTCCATCATGAAAAACTCGCAGAATTTCTTTCACCTTAGCTCGTGGGACCACTAACTGTAGATAAGAGTCTTTTCCATTCGATGTCTCCCATTTCCTACAGAGCAATCCATTATGTAAGACGAGACTCTTCCACTGAGCCCAAAGTCCTTTCGTGTCTGTCCCGAACCTTGCCACCTCACTCCACTGAGGCTTAGAATCATCATTCCTTAACCAGTTCAGGATTGGCCCGACTCCTGGGTCCTTTTCCTGTTCATGGCGCATCGCTTCGTTGCCCCACTCATCGTTGATGGCATCAGTTCTAATAACCCTGAGTGAAACTGATTCCTTCCCCTCCTGCTTGCTACAGTGCTTACAATCTTCTGGACATGGTCTTCTTGATAGTGCATCTGCATTGGAATGTACTCTTCCGCTTCGGTGTTCTACTGCAAAGTTAAATTCCTGTAGTTGCTCTAACCATCTTGCAACTTGACCCTCCGGATTCTTAAATTGAAGCAACCATTTCAATGCAGCGTGGTCAGTCCTGACTAGAAATTTACGTCCCAGCAGATACTTCTTGAAGTGTTGTACAGTCTTCACCACCGCCAATAATTCTCGTCTAGTTACACAATAGTTTCTCTCAGGTCTGGATAATGACTTACTGAAGTAGGCTATTACAGTTTCCTGTTCACCATGTCGCTGTGAGAGCACACCTCCAATCCCGATGTTGCTGGCGTCCGCATCTACAACAAATTCCCCCTGAACATCGGGATATCCAAGAATTGGCGCCTTACTCAGACGTTCTTTCAACTCCATAAAAGCCTCTTCACACTCCGAATCCCATGTGAACGTCCTCTTTTCTTCCGTAAGTCGATGTAGTGGCTTCGCGATGTCCGAAAACCCTTTCACAAAACGACGATAGTAAGAACAGAGCCCAAGGAAAGCTCTAACTTGTGTCTTATCTCTCGGAGTCGGCCGCTCTCTTACAGCAGCAGTTTTGGCAGGATCGGTCTCGACTCCTCTCTCAGAGACTACATGTCCAAGGTAATTGACTTGCCGTTTAAAGAAAGAACATTTCTTTGGACTTAACTTGAGATTTGCTCCACTCAGTCTTTCGAAAACTTTCTCTAACTTCTTCAGATGATCATCGAAGTCTCGACCAACAATGATGATGTCGTCCAAGTAGACCAGACACGTATCACCCAGAATTCCAGCAAGGACATGTTCCATCAACCTTTCAAAAGTTGCAGGGGCATTACACAATCCAAATTACCTTGAACTGCCACAGTCCTTTCCCGGTAGAAAACGCGGTTTTCTCCTTGTCTTTGGGGTCTACGTCCACTTGCCAGTACCCACTTTTCAGATCGAGCGTTGAAAACCACTTCATTCCACTCAAGGTGTCTAAGGTGTCGTCGATTCTTGGCAAAGGGTAGCTGTCTTTCTTCGTCACTTCATTAAGCTGCCGATAATCCACACGAAATCTCGTAGAGCCATCCTTTTTCTTGACGAGAACTACTGGTGAACACCAGGGACTCGATGAAGGTTCGATGGTGTTACTCCTCTTCATGTCCTCTATCATTTCCTCCACTTCCTTCTCACGAGCAAACGGAATGCGCCTAGGTCGTTGCTTAATTGGCGCTACATCTCCTGTATTAATCGTGTGTTTCACCAGGTCTGTTCTACCAATATCTGCGTCGTTCTTAGAGAACAAGTCCGAAAAACGCAGCAGCAAGTTCCTCGCTTTCATAGCCTGTAGCCTAGTCAGGTCATTGCTGGAGTCTCCCATAACCTTCGATACCACATCCCCCTCAGACTTATGTTTCCTAGGAGGATTTGCCACACATTGTCGCAACCATAAAACCTCCTCACAGTGACCAACAACCTCCCCTTTCTCAATCGTCAGGTCCACATCTCCAACGTTAAGTATCGGGATTGAGGTAGATGAAACTGATCCGACAACTGTCCTTGCCGGAATCCAACAAGTTTCAGTATTAACTTTCTCTACTACAGCACATCTTCGTGGTAATCTCCCATCGTTACTCTTGGGCAAAACAACAGGTACCAAGGTCTGTGATCTAGGCTTGAGAACCGTTTTTCTCACACAGTAGACCTTTCCCGACGATCCACCTTTCATCGGAACCTCCTCTGTGTTACACCGTAGCACTCCACTTTTCATGTCTATATTACACTGGTGATTTTGTAAGAAATCTAAGCCAATGATGCAATCGTCCACTATTTCAGCTACAATCACCTCATGTTTGAAAGGAGTTTCCCCGATCTTAATTGAAACTCCCAACTCTCCCTTAACAGGTATGCGCTGACCGGTAGCTGATGTCAACTGTAGATTGGTTCGCTGCAGAAGTCGTTTCTGGTAACTTTCCATTTTGCTTAACAGTCGAGCATTGATCACCGTTCTCGAAGCTCCGGTATCCAAGGTTAGTTGACAGATTCTACCATTGACCTCTCCTTCAACTAACAGACTGTTTCCGTCCGATGTTTGTTTGACTCTAATGGTTGGGGTTGCAGCATACCCGGCCAGCGCCCACCCCACAGCCCTGGCTGGTTTTAGTTTTCCTGCTGCTCATCAGTCGAGACTCCAACATCCCGACGGCCTGTGCGCTTCGGGCAGGAGCTGCGAATATGCCCTCGTTCACCACACTCGTAGCACACATAACTGACGCTTCGATTTCTTGGCGCTGATGCTCTAGTCACCACAATCTCCCTGAGGCGAGAAGAACGAGGATCCTGGCGTACGGCTTCCACCTCCAATGCATGAGCAACAGCGTCCCTGAGTGTAACATGATGCCCAAGTCGCACTGCAGCTCGCACCTCCGGGTCCCGTATTCCATCCGTAAAGGCCTGCAGGAGCATGTCATCGATGGCTGCTGGTGATGACTGGAAGGCCTTTCGCACGAGCTTCTCCACTTCCACGGACCATTGTTGCAGACTTTCGTTAGCATGTTGGTTACGTTCCTTCAATCGCGCTCGATACATGTGTTCGAGATGTCCATCGCCGAATCTAGCCTCCAGAGCTCCGAAGAGACCGTCGAACGTTAGATTTTCGCCAGCACCTACGGCTTCCAGCACGGTGAGAGCCTGTCCCTGGAGTGCCAATGTCAACGCAGACTGCGCCTCCTCTTTGCCCCAGCCATTAACCTTCATTGCTGTCTCAAATTGTAGTTTAAAGGCGGGCCATGACGTCAGTCCATCATAAACCGGAGTCTTGACACTTTTTGGTTGTATCACCTATACAACCAAAAAGTGTCAAGACTCCGGTTTATGATGGACTGACGTCAAAAACAGCAGCAACACGACTATGAGATTTGCTCTGTTCAACCTCTCGCCGGATTTTGGCAAACTCACCCTCCACACGATCCAACCTTCCTTCTACGGCTTCGACTCTCTCTACTGCCTGCTGCAAGCCTTTTGTAATATCTTTATGAAGCGCCTCCTGCATCGAACGCATTTGTTCTTCCATCATGCGTGCCTGCTTCTCCTGACGGCGAGCCTGCTCTTCTTTTAGTGCGTGCAGTTGCTCCTCCTGCCGGCGAGCCTGTTCCTCCTGCCGGCGAACCTGTTCCTCCTGCCGGCGAACCTGTTCCTCCTGGCGGCGAGCTGCCTGTTCCTCCTGACGGCGAGCTTGTTCTTCCATCATGCACTGGATTTGATAGAGGAAGTTCCCTGGGTTCTGCTCCGGGGTGCGCTGCACTTCGCCTCCCTCAGGTCTTCTCTCTGGGGTTCGCTGTACCTCAGTTGCAGGGACCGCACTTTCCTGCCGCGCTTCCGACATGGCCCGGGTGGTGACACCCTTTAACTCCTTTGGTACCAGCGGCATCCTACTCCAATCCCACTTCTGACACCAAATGTTACGAGCGACGGGTTTCGGGATTGGAGTGAAAACGCTAAGTCCAATTTATTTACAGAGTTTATTGGGTTACACACTTACACACGGACCACCTCGCAGAGGTTCCCCTTTAAACAGTCCTCCTCGCAGGGGTTTCCCCTCTCACCACTTTTACTGTTCACTACGTCACGACGCGCGACACGCTATGACGTCACGACGCACGGCACTATGACGTCACGACACGCGACACACACTACACTGCACTACACTGACACTTGTCTACTCACTGTTCCACTTTACTTTGCACTTTACTTTTCACTAGTACTTTTCCACTTTTACTTTTCACTATCCCACTTCTGACACCAAGGAATGTTCTAGAACAAAGAGAGAGAAGAAATATTTGTAAAAAAAACAATAAAAGGGGGCGTGTTTAGGAAAATTCGAGAAAGAAGGCGGGATTAAGAAATATCCGGAAGGGAACAAAGGAATAAAGAAAAGACTAACGAAATTCGGCCATCTAGAAAATTCTAAGGGGTATATAAGGCCGCGAGTTTGCGGACGCAAGTCAGTATTGATTTAACAGTGAAAAGTGCGAAGCAAAAAGGAAGAAAAGTAAAAGTGGAAAAGTACTAGTGAAAAGTAAAGTGCAAAGTAAAGTGGAACAGTGAGTAGACAAGTGTCAGTGTAGTGCAGTGTAGTGTGTGTCGCGTGTCGTGACGTCATAGTGCCGTGCGTCGTGACGTCATAGCGTGTCGCGCGTCGTGACGTAGTGAACAGTAAAAGTGGTGAGAGGGGAAACCCCTGCGAGGAGGACTGTTTAAAGGGGAACCTCTGCGAGGTGGTCCGTGTGTAAGTGTGTAACCCAATAAACTCTGTAAATAAATTGGACTTAGCGTTTTCACTCCAATCCCGAAACCCGTCGCTCGTAACAATAGGAACAAGAAATTCAGAATACATGTACTCTACAGAGCGTGTAGGGGTGCACAAAGACATTTTTTTTCGAAAATCCGAAATCCACGCCGATGAAGTCGCGCCATAAGCTAGTAAGTTATTAAAACTAATACAGTAATAATTTCATCTTCATAGATCACAAATCTATAGTACGTCGTAGGTAGCTTATTACCTAGAGTAGCTACCTTAGTATGGTGCAGTAATAGTTAAAACTAGCAGAGTCCGTTCCACGCACTGCTCCCGTTGTCTGTAGCAACTGAACCAGAAACTCTAAGGGAAACTTTTAATAGTTTTTCTTTATTCAATCAACATATTTTCGCTCTTGGACACTTCTCTCGTTTGCCAACAAATTTGTTTCGGGACTTTTTTCTTTCATTGTGCTCAGTAACTCTCGGCGTTTCTAACAAATTTGATCGCGAGGGTGCCGTGCAAAAGTTTTTGCGTTCTGATCTAGTCTAGACGTGATATTTTGTTACTTTTTAAAGTTTTTATTCCATTGCATTTATATTTTGAATTTTGACAAATTATTATTTCCGTTAGTCACTTTAGATGAATAAAAAAATATATATTTATTACACGAATTAGATATATAGGGTTCTTCTTAATATGCTGACTCTTTTTTAAGGTGATGGTCAGACTGTGAAACTGAACAACTTTCTCTATGGCACCAACATGAATATCGCAAAAAAAAAATTAGCTCTTCCGTACAAAACTGTAAATGTACTCGAGCCAAATGTAAGGGACTATGAGACAGCTGATTTTTTTTCGCGATTTCGATGTTGGTCCCATAGAGAAAGTTGTTCAGTTTGTTGGTCCAATCATCCCCTTAAAAAAGTGTCCTGGAGAACCAGAAGCCTGTACTCATTTAAGTATGTATGACAAATGTATGACATATCACTACAAGTAGTACAAAAACTTTGGAAATAGTAGGAATGTCAATAAAAATAAATTTCGTCAAGCGAATACGTTACGCCAATTTTCGTAGTTAATTTTAAGCTCCGCTTACATTCGTCACATCATTATGATCGTTAATAACCATGAAGGTGTTAGCTGAACCAAATTTTGAATATTTAAGGAGACTGGAATTTGGAATAAACATATTTTGCAAACGATGAAGGAAAACATCGTTAGAAACATAGAACATTATAAGAGGGGTTACTTAGAAGTGCAAAGCAGGCGTGGAACGTGTCGCCACAGGTTATGCAATGAATTGCTTAACATCATAAGGCACGCGGCGTGGTGCGAGCGAGAGGGCATAAGTAATTGTAGCAGCGTGAGCGAGAAGACAAGTAGCGACAGCCGTCTCCGAAGCAGAAGCGCTACTTTGCATTTCTAACCCCTCTTATAATGTTCTGTGGTTAGACTGGTTAGAAACCTGTTACGCATCAGAATGTCTCCACATTCTGAAGCAGGAATGTGCCCTGCAAATAAAAACCGATGATGGTGATGCAATTTTGCTTATACAATTTATCAATCATTATAAATATCTTTTTACTCCCTCACGCTTTTGGTAAGGCGTGTGCCCTGTAATAAGATAAGATACAATAAATATTCTTTATTTGCACACCAAGAACATACAAATACAATCACAAGAATGAGAAGGGTACAAAAGGCGGTCTTATCACTAAAAGTGATTTCTTCCAGACAACCATTGGATGGAAGAACTATTTATAGAGAAAAATGCTACGGCGGTGCTCTATTAGGTACCTATGTACCTGTCTACATATATAGAGTAAATATAATAATATATACATACATAAACACAAATATACAGGGCGTAAGTGACAGCCTAGCAAATACTGAAACGGTGAACTCAGACCATCAAACTGAACAACTTTCACTATGGAGCCTACCTCAGGACACGCGAGAACAATCAGCTGTCCCATACATTTGAGTCGAGTAGGTACAGCAGTTTTGTATGGGACAGCAGATTCTTTTCGCGTCTCCTGAGGTAGGCTCCATAGTGAAAGTTGTTCAGTTTGATAGTCTGAGTTCACCGTTTCAGTATTTGCTAGGCTGTCACTTACACCCTGTATATTCATACATATATAATTATGCAGTTAAATATAAAAAAAAAAATAGTCAACAAACAAATTGTAGTCAGAGAGTGAGATAGTGTTCTTTGAAGTAGGGAAGGAGCTTTTCTAATAGACAGAGGTAGTCCACTCCATAAACGTACAGACTGAACTGAAAAGGACTTGTCATATAAGACGTGTATGAGACGACGATTTAGATAATGATGAGCTTACACAATTAAAATAAATTACAAAAATCTTGAAGACGAAGGGCAATCAAATTCTGTAGTTAACTTACATTCAACTGAATATGAAGACAAATTACCAGATGAAATAGTGCAATCGGAATTGAAAGAAGTAAAAATCAGCGTCGGATCGCTATTGCGGGCTCGTGACTAAAATACCGAATGTGTAATTTTAAGATTCTCCAAATGCCCGCACAGTGAGAGAGCAAATGTCAGCGTCTAATAGCATTGCGAACATGATACGGATGCCGAAGTGTAATCGAAATTTTCTTTTTTATTGTAAAAAAGTGGTAGCTCGCTCTTGTTTTCATGACTTGTGGAAAAATTATATTATTATTACACAATCGTTTTTAATTACTAACATAAGTTTAAGGATGTATTCAGACAATTAGATCGTCTGATCCGCACTTTTGTGTGGAAGGTTCATTCATTCATTCATTGTTTGAATTATCATAATCATCATCAGCCTATACAGAGTGTAAAATTAAATGGGACACTTACTTAATGGGGTGCTTCCGACCATCAAACTGAACAACTTTTACTATGGGACCAACACTGAAATAGCAAAAAAAAATTTCGCTGTCCCATACAAAACTGCAAACAACTCGACTGAAATGTATGGGACAGCAGATTTCAATATTGGTCTCATAGAGAAAGTTGTTCAGTTTGATAGTTTGAAGCACACCTTTAAGTAAGTGTCCCATTTAATTTTACGACCTGTATACGTCCTACTACAAAGACGTCCCATTTTCTGAATACAACCTTAACATTTTGATACTAATTAAAAATGTGTAGGTACAAGATTCCCTCCTTCCGTCTCACATCACACACACACAATTTTTACTGTGGGCACTTTAAGGGCCTATGTCGAAAAATAATTGAAGCGAAATGGGCGTGTGATAGCTAATATTACTGCCTGATGCGAGAGAAAGAGACGCAAGCGTAAAACACACTTTATTTAATTGTGATTGTACTATTTATGTAAGTTCAATTCTGCTCTAATCAAAATTTGTAAAATATTAATCTCTTTTTTTTTAAATCAAGTCTCGTGTTTCTATTATTCACCGTTTAGCAGTTCCAAGCGTTTATAAATAAAAACGGAGGCTACTTTGGCTTGTTTTTCTATCGAGAAAATGTGTCTTAATCGTGTTTTGGCTCTAATCAAAACTTCAATTATATGTTCAATTTACACATAACCGCAATTCATACTCCTACTGTTAGTACTTCATGATATATGACGCTTTGAAGAATCCTTTTTTTTACATATCCTCTTAATTGATGTATACCTATCTGTTCTTCAATCTAAATACAAATCTTTTATTTCAAGAACATAAATTGCATAATAAAAATGTCATAAATACAAAGTCTTGTATTTTGACGCCAGGTGGATATTTATATCACAGACATTTTAAAAATTGTATTGGAGCATAATTTTCCATTTCTAACAAAATTAATGAAAACCATGAACTGTTAGGTAACTATTACATTCAGTCAAGAACGTCACTGCATACCAAAATTAATATTTCGTATGATGAATGCTCTTGTCCCGACCATCTGTTTGACGCTAAGCAAATAGCGGAACAGATTGTCACGAAACTAACAAATTTCACTACAAAAAACGTTAGTAGGGAAAATGATTTATAATGTTATTTTGGATACATTCGTCGAAATATTTATTTAGAAGACGTGAGGTAGACGTGCGTCGGTGTCGAGTTACTGAACTGACATGCAGCATGTTTGATTTCTAAACACATTAGCAATCTCGTTTCCGTACGTAGGTGAGGTGGTTAGTTTTTTGGTATTCTTTAAATTTATTAAACGTTGTATCCTGCAATGTCAGAGATTTGAAGTAAATAGCTTAATTTATTTTACCTCTTCAATGATTGCAGCACTTGCAGCAATGTAGCTCAAATCAGATTTATTGTGATTTGTTTTTCCGTTCATATTCTACAATATTTTGACGTGTCTACCACGAGGGTAAGCCTATGTCTATCCATGAATGAAGACATCACAGTTATAATATGACGAAGTTGGGGACATTTATTTTACAAAAAAGAATCTCTTTTTTGTCAATCCTATTTCAATTTCTCTTGCTCTATTTACCTATTTTGCACTTACGTAGACCAGCGCGGCTAGCATGCCACCCACGGCAAAGCGTTTAAACGAGAAAAACTTCATGCGCGCTCTTTCTGGTAGGTATAAATAAAATAATAAGGATGGAGGCACATCTCGATTTTTATCGTTTTCTCGGGGGTGGCATACGAGGCCTACAGAATGACATAAATTTTATCGATAGAATCTCGTAGAACCATGTTTCTATTTTAGTTTTTAGTATACGAGAAACAATAAACACAATACTGACAATTGGTATATATTATATTGTATATTCTAAGTACAGATAAAATGTTAATAAATCATTGACCTTTACTTATGTCTTCAGCTTGTTTCCATTATTTTACAAAATAGTAAAAGATACAGTACATTATCAACTCAAATTCTAGACAGCCAAACGAACTCAGAATCTATCCCACGTTCCACATCAGTGGGGACACGTGGTAAAGCGATGTCACACGACAAATCGACCGATGTGTTGGACAAGGTATTGGGTTACTTTCAGCTTGTACACTCCTCTGATTAAACTTGTTCAAACTGAAGCTTTATCAAGAACTGTAATGGGTTTAGACAGTTTGTTTTTGTTTTATTTATCTTGAGTCTTACTTGAGTATTTTTGTCTTTAGTTTCTTCGACTTTTTTGGGTTAAAACATCTTATTACTGTGTTTGTGTTCGAGTTATTTTTGTAGTGTTTTTATTTTCTACTTTCTACTGCAAAACTCTCTTAGGTGCTGTTTATACAGAAGAGACGTGTGGCGGTGGTGGATAGTCAAGGTAACACCAGTATGAACCTTATAGTACGTAGCATAGTGATGTTTTTGTCGTAAAGAAAAATCGCTGTATCTCCAAACGACGCTATGCTACGTACTATAAGGTTAATATTGTCTTACGTTGACTATTCGCTACCACCACACGTCTCTTCTATATAAACCGTGCCTTAGATCAGACGTGAAACCACGAGTTTCATAGTTTAACGTCAGCAAATCGATTTGGATGAATTTTTGTATAACAATTACAGCATTGCTACTCTGTGGTCCGAAATTGTTCTAAAAGTGTGTGCACCATCATCAGCCACTGCCTCTGTGGTCTAATAGTTAAGGGCATTGGCTCTCGACACGGCCGTCGTGGGTTCGATTCCCACGGGGGACACCTAGTGAAATGTCATTTTGTGCGTTTTTCCCCAGTTGGTTAGGACATTGCAGGATGAATCGCCCGACTCTGAAAAGAGAAATGATTCAGTTAATTGATACAGTTAATTGTTTTGATTCATTCGATATAGACGCTAGGTATGACGCTACATTTAGCTTCTCGAAAACGTATAACATCACAGGCTGGATTTGACCAGTTGTACAGCATTAAAAATATATATATCAAAAAGTAATTTTACGACCAAATAATTTACTATGCAGTTTGTAATAAAATGAGTGGAATAGCTATGTAAGAGTCTGTTTATTATGCTAATAACACTATACTAGTGCTTTATGGTTATTTCTCAGCATGGTTCTGCTACTGGATCATTGAAATGACATAAATGTAGGAAATATCGTAAAGTTTTAGTTATAAATTAAATATGCCGAGTATCACCGTGATATATGAAAAGGTGGGCCACTTAGAAATCGTTCGATAGTATATCAAAGCCGACAGAAACGATTTGTAAAATTGTTTTTCTTATAAGATGCATCGTTTGTTGTAATAATATTGCCACGCAATAACCCTCGCATTACGTACATATTTATCATTAAAAAATGTGTCTTGAAAGATTCGAACCTGGACCCTAAAGCACGCAGGCATTTTATTAAATAAGCTATTGGGTCATCAATCTTACGTAAATTACCAATTTAGGTACCTTTTCGTATACCTTATCCGCCTACCTTGGTCATATTTTGAGGAATGAGCGATACCAACTGCTCCAGACTATAATAATGGGCAAAAGAAGCGTCGGTAGGCCACGAATGTGATGGCTCGTGAACATAAAAGAGTGGACAGACATCGCCAACGTCGAAAAGCTGTTTCGGTTGGCGAGAAAGACAGGGATATGCAGAGCTGATTGCCAACCTCCAGTAATGGAGAGGAACCCGATGAAGAAGAAGGTACCTTTTACCCAGTGTGTTGTGTTTCATAATATGAATCATTCTTAGTCCGAAACCTGATTTTACAGAAAATGCTTAGAAAAGCCCTATAACGCCGTCTTTTTCTTTCAAAAATCGGTTTCCCAACTGACTAAGAAATATCGCGTATAGTAGCAAGGTGAGCTCGATCCGACTGTTTTTTTTTTTTATATTTGTTCTAAAGTGATATTTTGAGGGGATGAAACGTTCTCGATAAGGATATGGTCCAAACGAAAACCATCAATAGGATCTCAATGCAAAATCACCCAACGCTACATTATAAATGGTGATAATTTTCGTTAAGAGCCTATGTCGAAAAATAATTGAAGCGAAATGGGGGTGTGATAGCTTATATTACTGCCTGATGCGAGAGAAAGAGATGGGCTGCGCGCCTGAACCGACGCAAGCGTAAAACAAACTTTATTTAATTGTGATTGTACTATTTATTTAAGTTCAATTCTGCTCTAATCAAACTCTATAAAATATCAATCTCTTTTTTTAAATCAAGTCTAGTCTTTCTATTATTCACCGTTTAGTAGTTCCAAGCGTTTATCGATAAAGACGGAGGCTTCTATCGAGAAAATGTGTCCTTATCGTGTTTTGGCTCTAATAAAAACTTCAATTATATGTTCAATTTACACATACCCGCAAATCATACTCTTACTGTTAGTACTTCATGATATATGACGCTTTGAAGAATCCTATTTTTTTCACATATTCTCTTAAAATTGCAATTTTATTTATTTCATAGCTGGACAATACGTGTGATACACCTATCGAGTAAAATCTATTAAACTAAAATGTCGACTGTTGCTCAATTAATTTGATAACTAAATTTAATATGCACTTCTAAAAACTACGAGTCTAAAATGTGCACCACAGTCTATAACTTTCTATATAATTCCATCATTCTGCGGTTACGAAAATTTCGAACCCAGTTTGAAAGCTCCAGCAAAATTCAACGGTCTAAAGGTAAAAATGGAAAGCTTTTCGACCTAAATCGTGTACGTAAAGCTAACCTAACCGTGAACTTTTGGGAGTTTTAACGAGTAAGGTGGATGTTTGAGCTCTAAAAATAGACGAATTCCTGTCAACGTTATCCAATATTGAATTAACTTTGTTATTTTGTCTCTATTCGAGTATCTTTTATGCCCACATGCTAAAAGCTCTTCTTTTTTAATGTTTTTATAGTACACATTTGATTTCAGTTTCATCAATAGACAAACCGAATAATAAATTGTCTTTTAAAGGATTATATAGATATGTGCCGTGGTGGTCCAGTGGCGAGTAACATTGCCTGCAGGTGGCGATGATTCGATCCCCGTCCAGGCCGACTCGTAACAAAGAGTTTTTCGGAGTTTATGTTCGATTTGTAACATCACGCTGGCTTTTCGGTGAAGGAAAAACACTGATGACAATGAAGGAAAACCTGCATGCTTCAAATTCGAGGCATGTATTGTACCCACTGTCCATTACAAGTGGCGACGGGCTCACTCCCCGTCACACTGGACCAATTTTCGGTACTACTAGTGAAACATGGATGTTCTGAGGTTTCAGAATATCTCTGACTATCCCCTTTGGGGAATATAGTCGTGAGCATATGGTTATGCTAGAAGATTATATAACAAAGTTCAAAAGATTTACATAGACGGATGGATGGAAATTATAAAACGTATGTCTATTTAGTTTATCATATCATATCATATCATTTATTGCTTTATGTGGTTACAAAAGATCTTATAAATATGGTACAGCAACACATAAACCCTGAAAAGGCACGACAATATCTTAAAACTAATAAAAAACAGCAAATAAAACCTAAAAACAAAAAATTTTAAAAATTATATAAATATTTAAAAAAATTTCAGCATCCTGGTGCAACTATTCTATCTTTGCATTCAAAATATTCCTGAATGCTTAGAAACATTTAGCTATTAAAAAGTCTTTTAAAGCTTTGTAGAACAATGATGCCTTTTCTATATTTCTTATGCGTACAGGGAGTTTGTTAAAAATTTTAATGGACATGTAGTATACACCTGAGCTAACTAAATGCAACTTTGTAGTAGGTAGAGCCAATCTGTCTTTATGCCGTAAGTTGTGAGGTCTGGATAAAAAGTCTTTCACTAGTGAGTACAGGTTCTTATGTTTTTTTACAAAGTTACAGATTTCTAGAATGTACATCGAGAGTTAGAGTAAGTATTTTGTGATGTTTGAAGTGTGGCCTGCAACTCTCCATTTCATTTATATTTACTATAATTCGGATACATCTTTTCTTTAGTATGAATAGTTGCTGGGCATCTGTACAATTTCCCCGTAATATTAATCCGTAACTTAACCATGCATGTGCATATCCATAATAAGCACTAATTGTAGTTTTTAAATCTGTACTGTACTTTTTTATGTTGTATATTGCATAAGTGAACCTAGACAGCTTACCGGCGACTTTCTCTACGTGTTGTTTCCAAGATTATTACCCACAGTATCAGAACCGAAGTATCAGATAGTAAAATAATCAGATTTTATTGAGTAAATGCATAAATCTTTCAATTAGGTACCGATCATAACATAGCGAAATACTCTCAAGATAACCCTCGTTGATTGAAACAATCAGTATCAAACGTTAAAGCCTGCAGCCACTCGGCCTATATCAATAAAGTCCATATTTGATTGCTCTATCAATATTCGCAATAGTTCTGACTAAGGCGACCCATTCAAATGCCTCTCTATATGCAGAAAGCTAGAGAGCCGATTTCATTAACCGTTTAGATTCAGTCGTTCGTTCGACAAAGTACGAGTGGACACTCAGATAGAGTTGGATAACCACTTTCTGGAATTTGGACCAATCATTGTTGTGTTAAAACAAGTGAAACTTTTGGAAACGGAATGGCAAAGTATTCAATGAGTGCATATACAACGTGTTAATTAATATGCTCGAAACCTCATACATCCCAACTGATTTATAACAAAATAATTAGAATGTAACAATAATTTCATTATTTTGATACTTAAAATTTAAAGTTATTGGCATTTTAATTTTTGAAGCAAAAATGATTTGTTATCATTTCAGCAATGAATGAAAGCGCGAACATACTCATGGATACATTTAAAGAATCTTGTTTTGATAGTAAGTAGGGTGAGTATGCCCGTGGGGTCGGTTGACATTGGGTTCAGTAAATTTTAAATTTAAAAAAACAATTATTTAATATTTTGAAAAAACATTGAAACCATGAGAATTCGATTCTGCTCTCGATTCTAAACAAACTACTTTCTAGTTTTGCGTTAATTCATTAACACGTTGTAAATGCATACAAAACAATAACATTGCAGATAATGTTAGTGATATAATCACACGAGTACAAGCTATTTTTGAGCGTGGGCGATGCCAGTTGCGGCATCGCCTGAAGCACCCCCTTAAGTATTACTAGGGTGTTTTGTTACACCCTGTATAATTCATCATCATCTTATTTAAGAGCTGCGCTCTTGTCGGTGGAGTTTTCGCCAATCCTGTCTCCTTTCCGCTAGTCTCTTGAGTTCTTGATACGATACGACATCAACCTTTTCCTTCACTTGGGCCAGATAACTCTGTCTAGGTCTTCCTCTGCCTCTCTTCCCCTCTATCTTCCCTTCCAGTATGGTTTTAAAGAAATTGTCGTTTCGCATCAAGTGTCCGATCATTTCGCATCAAGTGTCCGATCATTAACCTGTATAATTATTATGTTTAAAATACAAGTAAGTACCCAAGCAACACGTAAGCTGTACATTACAGCTCCAGCAGCTTATTCAGCTACTGTACAGCTATTATACTGCTTACGTGTTGCTTGGGTATATTCTTTGAAGAACCGTTCACTATGCTACACTACGGTCACAACAAACTTAAACAATTGGCCGTTGTCTCCTAACTCGTGAAGCATTTAGGTTTTAATTAAGAAAATGTGTTTTGGGTGTCCGCCGGCCGACAGAGAGCACTTGACCACCCCTTTAGCTTGTAAACTGCGATTAAGCAAATTATCCATGCAAAATTCCTTTCCCTTTAGCAGTGAAATGTTAAAGAGAAGTTTAAGCAAGCAATTCCTATGTAATGCGTTGCATATTAATTTTCCTATAGCGTCGGTCTAACCATTTCTAACGGACATTGGTTTTGATAGTTTACGATTGAAAGCACTTCATTGTGAACTAAGTCTTTGTTAGAAGACATTTCAATGTTCTAACTAAACCGTCAGACTGATTAATTTATTCCATTAACTTTCGAAAAGCCAATACATTATTTATACCCTTCACTACTCATAACACTATATTTTATTAGAAACTAGGAATGGGCGATATATATCGTATTTAGTTATTGAAACGTATATCACATGAATATCGTTAAATTAGATATCGATGCGTACAGTAACTATATATTTCGTCAAACACTATATTGGCGCATATGTGCCCAAATTCGATTCGCCTCGATATCAAGATATCAGAGATTCATAGATATAGGATATCAAACCGTATCGCATCTATATGGGCTAGCGGCTAGCTGCCTACCGAACCGAACTGCATGCTGGGCATATCTTAGAACAAATTATAGAACGTTGATTTTCTATAGATAACTCCCGCCATCTAGTGATAATCGTGAAGTTACTATGTGGGTCGATAATGAAGATTTTGGCTCCCTCTATTGGTAACAGTGCTAATGATGCGATGTAATCTTAAGCGAACTTGCCTATCATCGAGAAAACATCGTTTTACTAATACAGTTTCAAAAAATATATAGTTTCAAAATCCGATATTCAATATCGATATATAGTTTCGATTCGATATTGCGAAAATTCGATATTACCTATCCCTATTAGAAACATCTCCAAATTAGTATTTTCGCAGTAATTCAAAATGAAAGATAAACCAACCAAAAACATCGCTCCCATGAGATTCGTCTAGAAACGAAACAACCAAGGGCACATTTTGCTAAAAAAAATCTATTGTCACACATCCCGTGCCAACCAAACCAATTTTAAAAAGTGGGGCCACTCATGGGGGATAATAAAACCCCATAAAAATCAAAACATGAACTGGTTTAATATTTCGTGCAGATGAATAAGCTTCGAGTGCTTACGCCACACCTTTTGATACTAATTTTGGTGTTAACACAATGCCGAACCCTAAATCATGAATGAACATGAGCGTAGTATTAAGCATCAAGCAGGAGGGGTTATAGAATGACCAAACAAATGTCGTTAAAGGATTGCCCTTCTGGTATTCAACATAGGACTCGAAAGTTCAATGTATATTGCTTTTAGGACGTTATAAAGGAAAATTTTCAGCACTAATAATACAATATTGTCAATCTATACAGTCATTTTCAAATATTATTGATTTTTAAACATGTTACAGCCATGTTGTGCTATTTCGGATCAAATTAAAGATTGAAAAATTCACGTCACGTCCCTTTAAGGCGCAACAGATTGAAAATTTCGTTCTCTGGGTAGTGGGCTCGGTGGCGAGATTGGATAACGCAGTTCCCCGGTTTGGAAAAGTGCGGGGTCAAGTCCCAGCCCGAGACAAATTTTTCAATCTTTAATTTGATTCTATACAGTCATGTTTATAAAAAAAGTTTCGTGACTAACTAACTGACAGATAACGCACAGCCTAAACAACTGAAAATAAAAACATGTTTAGTATGTAGATAGGGGTGGACTAAGAAAGTATTTATCTATATTATAATTTCATGCGGACGAAGTCGCTGGCAAAAATATTATACAGGGTGTAAGTGACAGACTAGCAAATACTGATACGGTGAACTCAGACCATCAAAATGAACAACTTTCACTATGGAGCCTACCTCAGGAAAAGAGAAAAAAATCAGCTGTCCCATACAATACTGCTGTACCTACCCGACTAAAATGATGGGAAAACTGATTTTTTTTCGCGTCTCCTGAGGTAGGCTCCATAGTGAAAGTTGTTCAGTTTGATAGTCTAAGTTCACCTTTTCAGTATTTGCTAGGCTATCACTTACACCCTGTATAATACATGACTTAAAAAAAACAAATTGATACTGACAGCATGTTTTCATAATAACATTCGAAATGATGGAGCAATAATCAGCAACATTAATAATATAGTCTACTTATCTAAAACATAATTTCCTCTTGTTAGTGTAACTAATTCTTTAAAATGAAATCTTAATTTTGTAGTGGACAATGTTGTTCATCCTATTTTGAAGTCATTGAAATCTTCTACGTAAAATCAATTACAAACCGACTAAGGCGATTCGACCAAATTTTGATTTATAGAAGAGTAACTATTGTATAGTTACTCTTCTATAAATCAAAATTTGGTCGATCAATTTAACTCTTCGTGTTTACTCCGAAATAACTTCACTGTTCTTCTACCACACTAAGGCCCACTTGCGCCAAATGCTGGGTTAAATTGCGTAACCCCGTCTTTAGTACCACCGACCTAAAGATTGAACGAGTGTTATCGAAGATAGCCTTGCGCCAATGAAAACTAGTTCATAGTTAACTAACCTGACAGTTCTCCATTTTTTGCTGGCAATATCCTAAATGAATTTTGAATGACCATAGAGTTTATGTAATCCAACAAAATATGAAAAGTGAATTATGAATGAACATAATATATGCACGTCTCTTTCACACTGCATCTCTTTGTATTTGTCTGTCTCATTTGTTTTATTTTGGCAATGACATTTCGTTTTCATCGTTCATTCATGTTATCAAAGACCATGAAAACACTACGTTATGAGTCGGGACTTACATACTAAAAACTGGTCGTGACCGATTATCTAGAATGTATAAAACGTGTGCAACCGTTTCAAAGGAATTAAATGGCGCGGAGCACGTTTCATTTAATTTTTTTTTGTTAGAGTGTTGCGCGAGCCTACAACAAAACTGTAAAAACAGCTGTTGCCTCAATTCTGACATTTAGCACGTAGTTTAGTGACTTAAACCGACCACATCGGCGGTTTAAATATAACACAAGTTTAGCCCCTAAAACAGGATGGTGCAAGACATAATTATAATTTAATTCCAAATTAGCGTCTAGTTCCGAGTTAATAACGATAACCCTGCTAGGCGCAAGCGGGCCTTAACCCATACTAAAAGAACGAATGTATAATCCACCTAAAGAAATAGGTCTTGGTATCCGTACTTATTACAATGTGAGGTTATACAGTTTTAATTTGTTAGGTTTCTTTTTATTACAATTTTTTTAGTTATGTGACATTGACATTTCATTAGTCTCGGTATATAAGCTTTACACCGTCGAAATTGGGCGTGTAAAATTTACTCTCAACTTATTCATAGATTACGGTTAGTAAAACGCAAAATCAGTTTACTCTAGAGCAAACGCCAACTTAATCTAAGAATAAAATTTACTCGCGTTTTGTCAAATCGGGCCTAAATCGGACATAGGACTTATTTTTATTGCGCCATTGTCAAACGCGTCAATGTATTCAATGTACTTACTAATTAATTACGAATATAATACATTTTAAAGTACAGCAAAATTTACAATGACAGATGTACAACAAGCACCTCTTTTGCTCTTCACCGTATGTCCTACCATTAAAGTGTTTGCGACAATCGCAAAAAATACACCAAGGGAGAGACCACCAGTAACTGCCCTAAATCAACCAAATCCCTAATAATCCCCAGCATTGGATATTATGATCGTCAGACTTAACTTTTACATATTACTAATACGGAACATGTGGCGAAGTTTGGGAGGATGTGTCACGATTAGATAGTAGTGCATGTGTGTGGATTTTGTTTTTTCGTTGGAGCATTGACTTAATTAGCTTTATCTTTACCGTGCATAATACAAATTAGGATTACGGGGATCGAAGCAATCTTAAATCGATAAAAAATCTTCGTATTAAAGTATGAAGGAGATGTTTTTTTTTTGTTTTTGCGAAATTATTCCTTAAGTAGTTGTTCTTTTATATTTTTTTTTTATTTGACATAAGGTAAGACACCTTATGATTTGACAGGCATTAAACTGGACTAATTTAGAAACGTAAAATATTTTGACACTTGGTTTCTGTTAGAATTCAAAGGATGTATCTAAATATGAACGAAAGAGTAGAAAATCTGGACGTAATGCAACAAATTCCTGAATAGTAACATTTTCTAAAAAGCTGTATCAAAATAAATAAATTGACAAATTTCAAAAGTATAATACTAGAAAGAATTTCCCAAAATGTGGCTTAAAAACGGAGTTTAGTGTGCAAAACCGTAAGCTTTATTGTCTTTGTACTGATTTTCAAAATATTCTTACCTTACAACTTCTTACTAAGCTAAGCTCAGGGTGACATTACACAAATAAAAAGTAACAAATTGACGTTTCCGCCGGTCCCTCCCTTCTTAGCCCCCAAGCGGGATGAAGAGTGACTTATAACATTGTATAAATTATTATTTTTATTTGCCAGCACAGTTTTGGTGGTATCGGGATATACAACGCTTCTTACATAACCGGGGGCTGTTCTTAGAGTTACATACTTTATATTGTACTAGCGTGAACCCGCGACTTTGTCCGCACAAATTGTATACCAGATTTTAAGTCAGATCATTCATCAAAATCGGTTCAGTAGTTTTTGCGTGATGCTCTTTTAAACAATCAAACAAACAAACAGACTGTCAAAAAATCCAAAAATTGCTGATATGGAATCAGGGACACCTAAAAACCATATCGTAACTTTTTTTTGTTAATATCTTCAATGTACAGACACACTTTTGTTACAGTTTTATAATAGTATAGATAGATACAGGGATAGTCGCCGGGTGGTATGGTATCATCACATTACCTAATATCGAAATTGTCTTAGGCCTTTACGTGTTGGCTTCGTCCCCGTGCGTGCTTTGCAAAGGTCCTTATGTTATTGCGTCTCTTGAAAAGGATGAGAGATAGATAATAATAAGAACTAGCTCTTTATTTCTGTTATAAATAAATACCAAGTGCGTTTTGCTCTTTTTTTTAATTGCTCTCTGCATTAGTTATTATTCGGTCGATAAGATTTGATCATTGACCAAGAGCTATTATAACCTTGAACAGCTGATCATCTATGTAATCGAATCTTTTATTTACCTGAATATAGTCTTATTTACCCATTACTATATGTATAGGTCGAAATCATGCAAACAATACACGTTCTAGCTTATACACCAGGTAACACCCGTTCGACGATGTTGCCAGCATTTTTAATAACAATTCCCAAGTTAATAACAAAGTAAACAGAGGCAGCCCTCTGTAAATAGAAGCATTCGAGCTATGGAACCGTGCAAAATTGCCCATAGATACAACCATTTTTTAGAATGGGAAAAATAATAAAATATATTGTAAAAACTGCAGGTAGACACGTAACTATTTAAAAGAGTTAACAAATAAGTGCTAAGAATCCAAAACATAATACTTTTAATCCAAATTGAAACTGGCATACCTATTAAAAATGAATGGAATAAATAATATAACACAATAAGTACCTTAGGCATAGTTTTGGCACTGTTATATTTTATATACAGGTTAGGGTAAACAGTTGCATTACTTCAAGGGGTGATTGTACCCATGATACTGAACAACTTTCCCTAAGAAACCTGTAGGAAATTCGCAACTTTTTTAGACTTTTCATACAAATGTTCGCTCAGCTGATTGCATTTAGTATGGGAAGTCCAAAATTTTGTTTACGAATTTCCTATAGGTTTCATAGGGAAAGTTGTTCAGTATCATGGGTAGAATCACCTCTTAAAGTAATGCAACTGTTTACCGTAACACCATGTAGTATGTTAACTTAAATGCGTTACATATTTTAGGATGTGCACCGGACTATCATACTCAACAGCTTTCAATATGGAGCCAACAGCGACATCGCGAAAAAATGTTTTGTTCCCTAAAAAACGCCTACTTATAGCTACTGACCCAAATTTATGGTATAGCGAATTTAAATGTTGGTCCCATATCAAAAATTGTTCAACTTGATGGTCTGGAGTGCAATTCTCTAAGCGTTACATCGACGACCTCTCAAATGTAACATCCTTCTTGCATCCCACAGTTCGTCGAAGTTTTTGTATGAGTTTGACACATGAAATAACCATAGCGAATACCGAATTGTCAACTCACCGATGTTTCAGCGACGAATTTAAGGTTGGGACGATGTTCGCGCTTAGAGAATTGTATTGCTGAAGCTCTGAAGCATCCCTTAAAATAATATGTTACACATTTAAGTATACAAACAGTATAGGCATATTATGTAAAAAGCAACCTAATCTAATCCTTGTTTGAATATATTATAGTCCCGAGCATTGTAATACTATATGATGATAAACGTTGCTTTTGGACAGGACAAAAACTATAAATACAGATCTTGGATATTATCACACAAATGATTTAGCCACAATTAAAGTTACATACCAGAATGTAGCCTGGACTTTTCATGCTCATGCACAAAACACATTCCTAATAACATAATTCACATTGTAACTCAAATAATTATGATTGTTTTCAATACATTCACAATCCACTAGCAGTCTTGTGCTACAAGGGACAGGACTGGTTATATTCAATGGTTTTTCAAAAGCATTTTCTGTTTTGCTATACACGCCGGTAAGTGCTAACTTGCTTAATAGATTTAGTAAAATATCCAAAATTTGACCTCATTTTATTGCATAAGTTTTTTTTCGTCCGCATCGCTGGTAATAACTAAAAAAAACGTAGCAAATTACTTTCGTTTCGTATTGTTTAAGCAAACCCTTTCAAAGTTTGCTTTTTAAAATTTATGCACCCCAGCGTTTACGCAGTATCATCTATAATAAGTATAGGTTACATGCCCCATTTGAAAGCTTCCTGTTGATTTTGAACATAAAAGATATAATCTACCGCACTGGTGTAAAATAACCGTATTTTTCTTTTGTGATATGATTCTGAACTCACCCTTTTAGCAGCGGGTGCCCATTGAACATTCGCTCTCCAGTTTTAGTAATACCGAATGTGTGGTTTACATCGCAATGTAATACTTTAGGTTAGTGTGGTTATTAATTTCTCGCTACATTGTTTCTGATTCTTTTGTTATAGGACACTAATTAGGAGAGAAAATCAAATGTAGTCAAAAATATGGTTTTGCAAACAAAATATTCTTTATTTGCATAAGAGAACAGTTAAAAAGTCACTTGAAGAAATTTCTTCTACACAAACACAGGATGGTATTACACAAGTGTATCTAAATGCCCATTTTTCTACGGAAAGATTTCCACTAGCTAGAAATGATATACCAATGCCGATGCCGGTTCTCGAGATGCGATTTTGAGCCAGAAGATCGATGTTTATCATCATCATCATCAGCACTAGCCAATATACAGGGTGAAATTGATATCATTAGCATCTTTTAAACTAAGAGTCTACCCATTAAACAGAACAACTTTTACTATGGGAGCAAACCGATAGGAACAAAAAAATCAGCTGTTGCATACATTTGAGTCGAGTAGCCGTAACTCAATTTCACCCTGTATATAAGTACCACTCAATCGTTTGTATCTGTAGATGTAAAAGATTGTACGTGTCGGAGATCCAAATGAATAATTTTTCTTTATTTCTTTCTCCCACTTCACCCACTTTTCTCACGAACAAGGGTGAGATTGAGATGGAACCAGCGATACTCCACATCACGCGGATCCAGTGCAATTTAAGATTAGTCTACATGCTGTTAGAGTATTTTCAACCCAATGTTCTTCTCAAAACAATTGAATTCAATTCAAACATTGAAGAAAACAAGTACGAACAATTGTTAAAATTTTGTTACAATGCTGTCATCTCCGCTATTTACAACCAGATACGTGTTCCTATACTCATACTCACTTGCACTAAGTAAATGCGCCATAAGCATGCATAAGAACAGAACATTAGCATCACAGTAACTGTACTACATGTGAGACACTGACGGAACTATGAACGTCTTAAAATGTCTCATGAAATGCTCATCGTCTGTCTATCGTCACGTGACGCGTGTTTAGTTACTATGGAAATGGCTTTGAGACGGTGAAACAAAGACTGGATCGGGTACAGGCCGGGGCGGTATCGGTGTCACAGACAGCCTCTATAATATACAGTGCAGTATAGCGCGATAGAGTATGGTATAGCGTGGTACTTTACGATACAGCGCAGTAGAGTACAGTATAACGCAGTATAGTCTAGTTTCTATTTTAGAGTTAAATCTACGGGTGATCTGGACAGGTTACTCTTTTTTTTTTTTTGAGATGACTATTACAGCTCTGCTCAGGGAGCAACTACTGCTTTTTACTGCGGGCTATTGGAGGGACCACGAAGGTCACCGAGCCAATTGAATGAACTTAAGCAACTGACCTAGGGGCACCCAGAGGGGTACGGACCTCGGCCTAGGACGTTGCTGGGGCTACGCAGCGGATTGTGTAGCTGGGATAGGTGAGAAGCGGCCTGCGTTTGGCCTGTTGCGTCTGTAGGCGCCAGAATTGAAAGGAGTGTGCAGTGGTCGCGGCTGTCCCCGCCGGCGGGGACGTTGATTACTGTGTCGACGTGTTGTTGTCGTGTGTTGTGAGTTTGCGATTGTTAGTCGTGTCTGTTGGGGCAGGTTAATCATATTTCCTTCCTCCTTTTATTTCCTTTGACACCGAATGCACCCTCTTTAAATATATAATTTTTCCTAAGTACCTAAGCTACGGTACGGTCAGGTATAAGGCATATACAAAACAATCTTTAAAATAGTAGGTAAGTACATACAAATTTATAAGGGACCGCACAATCGAATGCATTCTTCTATCTAACGACAGATGGAAAATTCATTCGAGGTCGCTGTCGTCGTGCGGGAGAGCGCCAAGGACGCTGCCGCTGGCATCGCTGTATCGCAACACTGATACGTTTCCTGAAAGCACCAGCTCTGTTGTCCCCTGAGACCTCTACCATCCCTTTGAGCGAGCAATGTCCGGCATGCAAAGGTGAAAAAGTTTTCCCAGCTGCCCAGCTTTTAAATTTAGGTGCTTCTGTAATTATCATTTGTATTTCAATTGCCATTTTGGCTATTTGTAAGTCAGTTGTAAAAATTATATGTTCTTGATTGTTCTTTTTTTATGCTTTGAGCTTGTATCTCCTACTGATTACTAAGTGGGAGCCGTATTGAGTTTAGGCAAGTTATCTATACTCTGTTAACAGTATACTTACGGTATACTTATTAGTAACCTATATTTACGGTTTCGAATTGGAACCGGTCGTACGGTGTATGATGTTATGTATTTAAAAAATACCTGACAGGTTTTTATGAAATACATAACATCCATATCAAATCTTTGGATATGGTATTAATTTATAATTACGTTGTATATGAGATGTTATGACTAACGTACTCTATCGTACGATATCGCACTATACTGCGCTAAATATTATTATAGAGGCTGTCTGCGACGGCCTTTAGCAAGTCGTCATCATCATCACCATCATCAGTTTTTGTTCATCCAGCACTGCAGGGTGTAAGCCCCGTCATTTTTCCACTCTTCGCCGTCGTCGATACAATGTGTACTTGATATAAATAAAATCAATATTATATCTACCTTTCGCACTGACGTTAAATCGGTTAGAATGGGCTAAGGGTTAGTGCACATCTCAAAATGCTCGAGCAATTTTCATTAACAAATTGATTATGAACTCAATTGTGATCGAAAGGCGTTAGGGTAAACAGTTGCATTACTTTAAGGGGTGATTGTACCCATGATACTGAACAACTTTCCCTAAATTAGGAAATTAGTAAAAAATTTGTTGGACTTTCCTTACTAAATGCAATCAGCTGATCGGAAGGTTGTATGAAAAGTTGACAAAAAATATTGCGAATTTCAGTGTCAGGTGAACAGGTGACTTACCTTTCGCCCATAAAAAAATTCAAAGGAACTTTATCCCTAAGTCACCTCGTTTTCTTTTCTAAGCCAGGAAAGAAAAATATCATTATTGTTATATAAATGTACACTAATATGTTATATATTAGTGTACATTTATATTTCCCACTGCAGAGCACAGGCCTACCCGGGAAGAGTGTTGAGAAAATATACGCACAGTTTTTAATAATATAAAGTCGCATTCCCCCCAAACCGTACACAAAACGGAACAGCTAAGTGCGGTATAAGTAATTATTACACAATAACGTTCCGGGAATCTGTTCCGGAACATCCTGTTCCAAGCTTCGGAATAGCTCTAGTGTTTCAATGTGCTACCAAGTGGATTCGACGCTTTGAGACGAATTGGCACAGACTGTTTAATGTCCTCAAGTGGATTCTGGACGTCTCAGACGTTGTGGCACTCTTCGTCGCTCATACTAACTAAAATTACTTACAGAAGTTCACGCCAGAATTCTTTTTCAGGGATCAGATACTATATTGCTATGACTGCTCAACTTACGATTAGTATATGTATTGATGTAATACCTATATATTTTTAAAATTAGCTCACAAAGCCCTTTAATTTGATACCCCACACATTTTTTTTGAAAAGGTTTTTCGGATTCCTTGTAACTTCAAGAATAAATTCGGAAGTCAAATCGCGTTTTTTTCCAAACGATATCCTTCCGGCCTTTATAAATTGGAATAATTTGTAGGGTTAGTAAATATTGTTAATGTTTGTTGTTAAAGTCAACATAATTAATTCAATATTCCTATATTGAATCAAGATACTCATAATATAGATTGATATTCAAGCTCCTGCTTGAAAATCTTTTTGAAGCTACGACGTCGGAACGTGTTGTCGCTATAGAGAAGATGCGGCCAGAAACTCTACAACATAAGACGACTTTGACATACGAATATGACATAATTATAGGTATTTTCGTGAGAAGAGGTAATTGCCTGCATTGCGAATTTGGGATCCTATGGGCTATAGCTTATTTACTTGGGTAGATAAGGCTACCCAAGTAAATAATTATTCTAATATAATAATTAATCTAAATATATAAAAGAAGAATGAATGAGTGAATGACTGAATGACTGACTGACATATCAACGCACAGCCCAAATTCCAAATTTGGCACGCATTATGAGGTCTAGGGGTGCACCAAGAAAGAATTTTTAAAATCCTTTCTTAGTGCTTTGAAACGGGCGTTCAAAGTTTGTATGTGGAAACAAGATTAGTTAGACTATTTTATTCGAAACTTCACATGAGTATTCCTCCATTGATAAAAGAGTAGACACGCGTTTCAGATTTTTTCAGAATTCAACTTCTGAAAGGGGGAAATGGGGTGACAAAGTCTGAAAAACCGAGATGGGTATGGTTTGTATGGTTTATGGGTTTATGATTTTAAAATCCGACGTGGTTGACGTGAAATACCATCATTCCATTGGGGTGCGATGGGGTTGAAAAATCTAAATATCATTATAAGTGTCGCTTTTATGGTTTTTGGGGACGTTAATTGGGGATGAGCAGAGTTTGAGTAGAGTGTGTGTAGGGGTGCCGTAGGGGGTGAGTAGGGGGTGCGTAAGTGGTGAGTAGGGGGTGCGTAAGTGGTGAGTATAGAGGGATGAGTAGGGGGTGTTCTTTCAGATGTCACAAGTCCTAAGTCCACGCGTACAAAGTCGCTGGCAACAGCTAGTTATAGATAAAAGTGTTCGTAAAAATGAAAAATTTCAAAAACTGTTACGTAAAAATATCGCATAAAGTTTTTCATTCTGATTCTGAGAAAATTAAATACTACATCGAGAACTAACACTGACCGGAAAAAGTCATCAAACATTCTTAGAAACAAACAAATTGAAACACAGTTTTTATCCGGAAAGGCCACTTATGAGGTGCAGATATTGACACTAGCCAAATGGTTTAAACTGAGCCATAAATTTCGCTTGTTAATACTTAAGTGCATAAAGAGCTTGACGCTCTTGAGATTTTTTCAAAACCATATGTTCTCTGCACGTGCTAACTGCGTTGAGATAGGCAATATACTTTGAGGATGAAGATGCGCATTTAAATTAGTTTACAGTTTTTTTCTCCTAAAATACTTTTATACTTTTAATAAAGAGGTGAGAGATTACAGCTCATGCTGACACCAAACGCCAGCCTTCTCTGATGAATGAGGCAATATTCTTGATATTCTTATTGACGGCCCGGTAGCACAGTCTGTAGTGAACCTGCCTGCTGCGCCGAGGGTCGCGGGTTCGATTCCCGTAAATGAAAAATATTTATATGATGAATATGAATATTTGTACCCGAGTCTTGGATGTTTGTATCTATATATGTATTCTATGTCGTTGTCTAGTCATCATAATACAAGTCCAGGTACTTTAAATGTGACTAGATAATTTATGTGACAATGCCCAAGATATATATTATTTATTATTAATATTCTTTTGAGGGTGAAGATGGGCATTTAAATTAGTTTACAGTTTTTTCTATCTCCTAAAATACTTTTTAACATTCAATAAAAAGGTGAGAGATTACAGGTAATGCTGACACCAAAGGCCTGCCTTCTCTGATGAATGAGGCTAAACTCACACCGAGATAGCAGAGGCCGGCAGCGGCTGCCAGCGGATGCTCGACTTTTTCCAGCTCCTCAAAAAAGCACATCTATTTAAGAAATGTTAATAAATTTTAATTCGGCGTCAATTGAGCCGATGGCAGGCCATGGAAAATATGTTACAAAAATGAGTCATGACATGATGACATCTATCATGTTTGTAAATAATATTTATTTTTTTATGATTTTTGCCAATCTATGAACTGCCAGGGTGACCGAAGAAACTTCCGCTCAGGCATTTAAAATCAAAATATTTACCAAATGTTATGTTCGTTTCAGAAATAAACACCTGTCTCCCAGAGGAATTTGAAGAACAGAAACTCAACCATCCATCTGCTGTATTCTTGACATATTTATGTAACAAAAAATTTCGCTACCTAATTGCTTACCTTGCCTTTACGAACTTCTTCGAGTGTAAAGAGCTTTGTACAATGTTTAACAATCCAAATGTTTAGTTAATATTATATAAACTGATGATAAAATGTATTCAAAATCAGATTTCCTCAGTAGAGAAAGCATAACAAAATTATGCAGCTCTGGCGTAACAACAAAGCCAACAGAACCACATGGACCGCTGTTCGAGTAACCCTTATTACAAAGTTACATTTACAGCATCTATGCAGACACATAACTACAATGTACTTATATGTAGTTAGAACTGTCTATCCAGCCTCGGGCAATAAGTACAATAAACTTCATAATGAGAATACAAAATCTGTTCATATTCAACATAATGTACAAGTTTTTAGACATCCTTTTATACTTCTGCAAGCAACTGTATAAACAGCTAAGTGATTTCTTTGAAACGTTGAAAAGTAAGTGAAGTTACGAAATATGATTACAAAATAAAACGCTCAAACGTAAACAACCCTTCAGGGTTGAAAAAACAGACTATCAAAAGAAAAAGGATACAACGAACTTCACGTTAATCCCTGAATTGTCTCAATTGGGTCTTTATTCGTGTCGACGCGATTTAGTCACATACCTCACGTTAATACAGGCCCCGGGCATATCTTGTAAGTACCCATGTATCTGCAAATAACGTTGAAGTATTCCATTATATTGGATCCTTGCCTGAGGCGGGGGAGCGTCCGGTTCTAATAAACAAGACAATATTTGAGCTGCTATAGGCGGATGCCTGTGTTTGCTCTGTACTTAGGTATACCTATTATGCAATGTATAATTAGACGTATTTTAGGTGTAAGTTTGAAAGGTCAATAACATTTATGTATATATAAATGTTGTGTTTAGAATAGTGGAGAGCATCGGTGGCGCGTTGCGGAAGGAGAGGTTAAAACTAAATCTTGTCCTGGTCAGAATCCGCACGGACAACATGCTATGTAAAGATGTAAACAGTTTTGTTCCAAGTCGTAGTACTAAAGTGTGTTTTTCTTCCCTCTTTTCGTCCTCTCAGAGGGTAGGCTTGTGCCCTGCAGTGGGATGTATTTAGGCTGATGATGATATAGAAATATCTTAAGTAGCATCCTTATCAGCCGATGGACGTCCACTGCTGGACATGTAGCATTAGCATGACATAAAAAGACATAAAAATTGATGTAAGTAATTTTGTAAATAATCTCAATAAAGCGAAATTACACAGAAACTTTTTTATAAATGGCTCTTATAAACAGCATTATAAAAACACAAACAGTAATATGATTGAATATTAATAATAATATATTGAATGAGAATAAATGAGAATGGATCAAAGGATTCCAAATATTTGAGTTTACGAATATGAAACACTTTGTGCTCACGCTTAGATTATGGTTATGTATGATTATGGTCTTTAAGTACCTCTGATATGAAAAACAAGATATTCACGAACAATTTAAGCCATCTTCAAAACTAACAAGTTAAATATAAGATTTCAGTCAATGTATTTTACATTCGCATAAAAATATTAATTAGTTTTTTTTTAGTGGGTGTCGGCGTCAAGTTAAGTCTAAAAAACACTCCAAGCCCTGTTGCGAATAATCCCGGCTTGACAGCGACTCCGATAAAACAAAGTAATGTTAACCGATGACAATTGAAAAGACGTTTTGGTTGTATCTTTGTAATGTATGTATGGATATAACAGTATTTCACAAACATGAAAACAAAGAAAAATAATATTGATTAAAATAACTTAGACTATCAAAATACAAGCTAGAAGACGATTACTTTGTCTCGAAGCTCGTAAAGAAAAATTTTGTTTCTTAAGTCAATAAAAAAACATACTTATTAAGTAACTGTAAAGCTATAGAGAGGTTGTTGTTATAAACATATTATGCGTGCTTCACATCAAAAGTTGAGAAGAACGGGCTGCAATAAAGATGTTAGCCGCCGGCTAAGACTGCTTGGCCAGCTGATGAGGGTCTAAGATCATAAGAGATAGCGATTTTCTTTGAGAGACTAGGGACCATAGAAAAAAATAAGACTATCTCCTCTTATAATGTTCTGTGCTAGGAACAGTTTAACTTTAAACAGTACTAAACTATTTTTTTAGGACCCATGTACTTACTTATCATTTCATTTTGACATTAAAATAAATGATCAATGAAATAATATTCTTAAAACAGTTATCTGACATATTGATACACAGTAGCGAGAGTTGAGGCGAACAAAACCTTACACACCCATAGAGGTACTAAAATCCTAACCTTCCTTTTGTTAAGTAACATTTATTTGTGTTCATTTACTAGTTGGTCGCTAATGGTTCAGCACACACACAAATAAAAATAGGGTTATCATTTTAGCATCAATGCGTGTGTTGTTCGCCTCAACTCTCAATGTACATATGGGCAAGTTATGATTTTGAAATTGTGTCAAATTACAATTACCTATATCGAATTCTCTAGAACAAACTAAAATACACTATAAAAGTCAGCTATCGAAAGACATGCCAAGGTCGACGTTGCTTAACTTCTGTTCTATTACCATTTTTTCCCGTGAGTGCTGTATGACTTATATTGACTACTACTGATTACTTATATTTTTAGGCATTAGATAATTTGTAACCCTTATCACTACTGAAATTCTAAATAATACGATGAGAGTAAATATGTCTGCATGTGCATACCTACTTTAAAGATAATTTTTAGTTTTTAAAAGTTTGTTATCACCCCAAACGCGAACGGTCATAAGTTTATGTATGAATTTCCTGGATTCGCTTATCTTCTATTACTTGAACAGTCTGTTATTAAGGTTCGAGTTCCATCTTCGTACGCATCGTGCCACTTTAACTTTCGTAATGATTACTCAAATAATATCTTAATTAGTTATTAGTCTTTAGTTTTGTAACGGTATACGATTCATTTATTTAATGTTTATTGATTTGACCGTGCGTAAACTGATTGTAGTTAATTGCACAGTTATTGATTGTTATTAATAAATAATCGTTTGAATTTGTAAATAAAAGTGTGTTATTTATGATATGGGTGTAGAAAATAATTTACTATTATTATAAACAAGTTCGAATTTTGACCTTTCTTTTTTACGGCTTTTTGTACATAGTAGAAAGTATTGTTCATTCATACAATACAGGGTGTTACAAAAATAGAAATAAACATTTAAGGGGGCGGTTAAGATCATCAAACCGAACAACTTTCACTATGGGACCAATATCGAAATCGCAAAAAAAAAATCGGATGTTCCATATTCATCATCATCATATCAGCCGATAGACGTCCACTGCTGGACATAGGCCTCCCCCAAAATGGGGAGACTTGCTATAATCGCCATGATGCGATGCGTTTGCGATGTTCCATACTTAAGTACAGATCTACTCGAGCTAAACGTATGGAACAACAATTTTTGTTTTGCAATTGATGTTGGTCACATAGTGAAAAAGTAAAATAGTGAAAAAGTTGTTCAGTTTGTTGGTCTAAACCACCCCCTTAAAAGTTTTCAATTTTTATTTTTACTTTTGTAACACCCTGTATATCTTACGCCTTATGCCTCACTGGAATAAGAAGACACTTTGGAGTAGGCACATTTGATATACTCGTACTTTTGGTGCTTCATAAGTTTAAGCATGCATGATTGGTTCAGTAGATCTTCATCCTTTCGCCATTGCCAAGAAACTTCAACGTTATTTTTTCAATCCTTGGCATAACGTTTATTTTCAACATATTCTTTCATAATAACATTTGATTTAATCAAAATAAATAAATGATATTCGGCAGGTATATATTTAGAGTGAAACCGCACAATATAATAATTATGTTTCGCAAAGACCATGCATGATGCAACCCACAGAACATTATAAGAGGGGTTAGAAGTACAAAGTAGGCGTTGAACGTATCGCCACAAGTTATACAATGATTTGCATAACACCGTAAGGCGCGCGGCGTGGTGGGAGCGAGAGGGCATGAGTAATTGTAGCAGCGTGAGCGGTAAGATAAGTGGCGACAGCCGTCTTCGAAGTAAAAACGCTACTTTGCATTTCTAACCCGTCTTATAATTATGTTCTGTGATGCAACCTATTTTTCAACAAAAATACTGTATTAAAATTTTCCTATTGAATAAAATTTATTTTAAATACTAATCCATTCACTTTAATATTCAATAGAGATAAAATAAATAACCTAACACGTCATAGAATTCAAAGGAAAAACAAACTATCCACTATTTCTCACGAAACACGTTACATACACACCTACAGGTTACGAAGAGAATCTCTGCGAATATTTCTTCTCATCTCATATCGTATTCATTAGATTTCATTTGTCAGCGCCCGTTTCTTTGATGAATTATTCACAGCACACGCAATTTGTTTATGCTAGTTATTCCCGAACTATTTCTGGTAGAGTTGGACATAGAAATATAAGTGTGATTACTCTCACGTTAAGTTAGACTGGACTCAGTTGCTTAGAATTGTATGAGTAATTTGTTATTACATTTCACTAGAGAATAAATGTTATTAATATGAAGAGGATATTCCTTGTAGAGCGCTCGAGTTCGCTGCATCCAAACGAAGTTAGATCCTATTTTCAATACTTTCTAGACACGATCTAGGTACTAATCTCTGTCCTTGTGATTTTTTAGGTCATCATCGTCTTAGCCAATGGACGTCCACTGTTGGACATAGGCCTCCCCCAAGGATTTCTTAAATATGCAGATTCTTTAAGATTTGTATGAAAATTTTTGAGCCACTGAAACTTTGAAACTATATAGGTAGGGTACTTATATTTTATCGAAAATCGAACAATTATTCTTTATTTTATTCCCTGTTAGTACTATTAGATGGCGTACCTAGTCAAAAAGCCAGGGCAGATGCATGCTAAGGCAGCTTGAAATGACCATGATAACAAGTTGATCACTAATTTGTTTCCACCACAAAGCACACTATGGGCCCGTGTGGTACCTATAGTATGGCATATGCGTGCCATGTGCTCTATTTTGCGACGTGGATAATTAGGTACGCTGAGGATGATAGTACAGTAACATTGTATTGGACCAAAATAAATCTATTAAAACGTGTCTAATCTGTTAAAAACATCTCAATAGGTACTAACTAAAGATATTTCATAGCGAAACACAAAGGAAATCCGATATGATTCGAACTTCTTTTTCATCCAGATATCATATTTTCATCTTAATAAAACAACATTGTCGGCCCAAGGTTCCTTTGTGCACAAACAGGGTTATCCAAAGGCTTTGCGGACGGACGTAGAAACTTTTCAATAATCATATACGGAATCCTTCATCTGAGTCCGTCTTACCTTTGTTTTCGATCTAGTGATACGACGAGATCTTATTCTGTGTACTTTTGTGTGTTGTGCAATACACACAGAACATTATAAGAGGGGTTAGAAGTGCAAAGTAGGCATGGAACGTGTCGGTACAGGTTATGCAATGATTTGCATAAGTAATTGTACGAGTAGCAGAGTGAGCGGGAAGACAAGTGGCGATAACCGTCTCCTCAGCAAAAGCGCTACTTTGGATTTCTAACCCCTCTTATAATGTTCTGTGGCAATACATCAATAATTTATTTTGGACAAGATTGAATTAATTTTGGTTTGATTATGATTTATTAAGAAAATAACAGGCGTTAATTAAAAACTTTTCGTTAATATTAACTTGATTTAACAAGTTCAGCAATGTTCGGTACTTGTACACAATTTAACCACTTATTTAGATGTAACTAAAAGTTTTTGCGAGTTCATTTCAAATCATGTTCAATGGCGTTTTTTTACTATTGTATTTTGTATATTTATATACCTAAAAAGAGATTCTCTAAAAAATACGATCTAATACAATCGTACCATACACTCATTTTGTTTCAGGTTAGACAGGAGACTGGACCATCTATCTACAGGGTGTTAGGTTAAACAGTTGCATTGCTTTAAGGGGTGATTGTACATGATACTGAACAACTTTTTAAGAAACCTATATAAAATTCGAATTATTTTTTTTTACTTTTTCATACTCTAAGTTTAAATTGTGGCGTCCATCTTAGTTTTAGATGATTTAGCCAATGTCGAGTTTATGTAGCAAAAGTACTTTACGTTGATCGTTATAGAAATATTTTGGAGATTTCAAGGATTGTTTTTGGAAAAGAACACTATCCTGAGCCACCACTGGAGCTTCGTTGTAGACCGGGAAGTGGGCAACCGACGAACGACACGCAACACGACCACCCAATAGCAGACCTACAAACGAGACTCCTTGGACTTTCAATATTAAATGCAATCAGCTGATCGAACATTTGTATGAAAAGACGAAATTTTTTTCTGCATTTATAAAGTATCGATTAAGTAAATATTTTTATCAAGATCCTATAATAAGATGAGAATCTAAATGTCGTTCGTGATCTGAACTGTAAAGACTGCACAATAAAATTAATTCAACAAAACAATAATACTTTTGTAATACAAGATCATCTTTCTCTGTAAATATTTCATCAAAGATACAGACATATTTTCTGAAAAGGTGTTCTAACCATCCAGCGTTTGGATATGAAAACATAAATTGAACTCAATAACATATCAAAGGACTTGTCAGGCTGTAGTGTGCCAAAGCTCACGTGTTTCTACCTATCCCGTTTTATCCAAGAGCTTTCGTACTGATACAATGTTTTTGGGACTTGGAGATTTCCTTTTGTTTCCTTTACTTTTCAATTTATTCGAGGACGATATTATTAGGCACTGATATGAGAACGTTGTTATTCGAAATGTTATGAGCATGACAAAATGATGTACCTATTTTAAGAATATGAGAATGTTATTTCTGTATTATGGTGCTTTTAAAATAACTGACACGGATGCAATGGAAGAAAGTACCTACACCTTGGAAACCGAAACAGGGTGCTTGACCATCAAACTAAACGGGACCAAAGTAAAAATCTCAATAAAGAAGCTTTTTCATACATTTTTGTCGAGAAGCTGCTGTTTTTTTTTCGTTTGCTGCAAAACGACCCCTATTCCACGGTGTAGAGATACGCAATAATTCTACCATTGAAGCAATGGCAGATATTTTGAAAGCACCTTATAAATATAAATTACTATTCTACAATTTCTTTATATTCTCGATTTATTACTCTATCTAGACTAGGATCGATTGGTGGTGCATGGCCACCCCGTCTTTTTCACACTTACTCATGATAATATACCCTGACTTATACCCTGAAGTGAAATGAATACAAGCTAATTATGACTGTGATGATTATACTTTATTTATTTTAGCTGCAGACGTCAATTACAATTATACTTACCCATCTGCTATACGAATGAGTAAATACGTTATCATCATCCTCTCAGCCGGTAAACGTTCACTGCTGGACATGCCAAGCCTCTCTCAAGGATCGTAAATACGTTATAAATACGTCGCAAAATTGGAAAGTAAGAATTCTCAATAACCTAACTTCAGAAGTCGCATTAAAAGCGTTTCAAAACGCAACAATTTAATTTCTGCCGTTTAACAGCAGTCCATTTTATAAACTCACAATAATTAAACATTGGACTACGTTCCGGTATTTAAAACCGGTCAATTATATAAATTTTCGAATGTCATAAAACTGAGCGTGGCAATAATGAACAGGCGGCGCGCGTGCAGTAAACTTGTCGCAGTTAATATTGAGAGGACTTATTGGACATTTAGCTATTTGGTAGTATGGACCGTCCACTAAATAAAGCCTATATGAACTGCCTATTTCGTCAGCCTCTTATAACCAATGTTATTAAGAGGCAGTTTGTTAAGGGACTCGTACACGTAAGGCAACGCCTTGAGCCAACATGTGTTTTACCTTGGCAAAGACTGGCCATCGGTGACCAACGTTGGCCGGCAAAACATGATTTGTCGGTTTTTCGTTTACACATCAAGAGATCTTGGCGTACTTCAGCAAGAGTTTTCACGTTGGCTCGTTCAGATTATCGACATGGTATGTACGATTGTACGTGGTAGTGGAAGATCTGCTAGATTTGCATTTGAGGCGATTTGTTTTATTTATAATATCGGCGTGGCTTAGTGTGATGAGGAAATAGTAGGATTCATTGATTATTATGGAAACCATTTTCATATTTCAGCAATTGCAAATTTACAAATGGCTTATTGCAAAATAATGTTGGAGGTGCGTTGCGGAGAGGTATGGACACTTAATCATGAGTGTCCGGGTTCACATCCGTAAGTTAAAATCCCATGTACCAATGAGTTTTTCTAACTTATGTATTTACATACATAAGTTAGAAAAACTCATGTATGTAAACTCGGTATTACTACCGACTGCTCTCAAATGTTAAAGAAAAACATCTCGAGGAAACCTGCATACGTTAAAGAAAAAATTCTGATCCATACCTATGTGTACTCACAGACCACTTAATCCGCATTTGCCTGTGCCCTGCAGTGAGACGTATATGCTGATGATGTAGACACTAGGCTAATGAAGATGATGATGAAATAAAATGAAATCCGTCAACTCGTTAACGGGTATTTTATTTTTGCCTCTTGCTAGCCCATTGGCCCAATGTGTTGGACCAACGCAACGTGTACATGCGCCTTTAAGCTGACGTTTCTCTCTCAGTCCAAGTATAAAATTGGAGACGCCGCCGAAAGTTTGGATGTTATTTTGCTCCATTTAGTCTTAATTATAATTATGGAAATTACGAGCTTACCATCTCTCGAGTGTCCTCACATCTGTGAGAAAGAGATGAGAACCTAGTAACTTTTGAAGTTGAATAGAATAAATATAAAAAATATCTATTATTAATATCTTTTTGATCTATAGTCATCGGCAAAAGGGTTAAACCTTGTTATGTTACTAAAGCTAAAGCTGCTATCAAAAATCTAATTTACTTACAATAGCAGTTAGTTTAAAAAAGAAAGTACAATAAACAACATTCCAAACGGAATACGTATTCAAATTGAATCCTATTTTATTCGAACATACCTATAATTTACAAACACCGCGTGAAACTATTTTTCCACACAATAACAACAAATTTCTCCAATTTGAAACTAAATGACAAATAGGAACATAATTCAATTTAATAGAAAATTATATTAGGAGTCGCTTATGGAAATGTCGCCAAGCCTAATGTATCTTCATAAAACTAGAGAGTAACCTATGATAGTGTTAATATCCCTGGAAGCAAGACTTATTGGTCGTTTGCCGTTTCGAGAAAATAAATGGGATAGCGGAGCGCTGCAAACGTTGATCAGTGGTTAGGTACATTGTATATTAGTGTTACATACCGAACTAGATGGCTTAGTGCCTAGGCTGGATGAAATTTACTTAGAGCAACAAATAGGGTGACTGGGTGAACCTATTCAGATTTATGCCCTACTAGCTGTTTGTTTGCTTGAAATTATTATGCCGATGCCCTTCTCAGGATTCAAGCTATCTCTACAAAATTTTTGTCTAAATTAGTTTAGCGGAGTAACCGTGAAAAGGTAACAGACAGCTAGAGACACTTTCCCATTTATAATTATTACTAGTTGTTTCCAGCGACGTCGTCTGCGTGGAATATCTAGGTAATTGTGTCCTTCAAGCCTTCCATCCTGTTCCTCAGGGTTCAAGTTTTCCCTATACCTTCCCTTCCCTATGCTTTCCCTGGTGAACAGAGTGGGTACTATATTTATATAGTAGTAATAATTGACATTGTTTTTAAGTAATTTTATTCTGTTTTTTTTTATTTCATGTGTTTATGTTAATATAATTGTAATGGATAATTTATGATATTGTTAATGTAATTGTATTAATACAGTTTTTGATACAGTTTTTTAATTGTATTAATTTTTAACTACGTTCGTGTTCCTACCTCTAAGTTATATGGCGGAAAGTCTGAAATAATTTTTTTTTTACTTATACAAAATTTCATTAAAATCGGTTAAGGGAATAAAACTTTCGCATTTATAATATTATAGTGTTTTATAGATTCGTCAAATGACACTTTCGTTAAAAATAATAAATGTCATCTTCGTGTTTCGTAAGGCTTTGGGTAAAACTTGGAAACAAAGTACCTAAATAGTTTGTCAAATATCTAATTTTGCGCATACTTCTAGTACATAAAAACTTTCTCTGGTATGTACAATATTGTATGTATGTTGGAGACCAAAATAAAAATGTTTTTTCTTTCTTTTCTTTCAACAGATCTACAACAGACAACAGAGACTTTCAACAGAGTTGAAGGAAACACATCGAGGAAGCTCCCATTCAATATGTACGATGATTTCTTCTTTCCGTTAGAAATACGGTACCGATTCACAGTTATACATGTTTTTATGAAAAATTAATGATTTTGAAACATTTCTCGGAAAAAGCATATGACGAAAAAATTTAAACAATAAAACACCAAAAATTACCATCCCATTTTAACTGGACACTGAATAAGTTTTAATTAAAAAGCTCTCATCTGCGGGATACGGCTGCAATTAGCGGGATGAGCTACGTGCTAGCAAATCTGGTGGAATTGATAATCGGATTATTGCCATTTACTCGAGTATTCATTATTTTCACTGCCACACATATTTCGTGAGGCCATTTTTTGCGTGCATTTTTGGAGGTGGACCGACGACCTTGTAAAAACACTTTGGATGAGGGCAGCGCAGGACCGGTCGTTGTAGCGATCCTTGGGGGGAGCCTATGTTCAGCAGTGGACGTCCATCGGCCGAGATGATGATGATTATCGTTTTTGGCATAGTGGGGCTTCGCTGGTATTGAAAATAAGCTTAGCAGCGCCCGATCGGGTCAGACTTTGGATGGGTGACCGCGTGTGTCGTATTTAATCTCGAGAAGACACGTTAGGCATTTACACAATGTCACAAGATGATGAGATTAAGAAGTCTGTGAGGCAAAAAACTCCAGTACAGACTGCTGATTTACTAACTCTGTAAATGCATGCGTTTTGGAAATATGTAAATGTTTATGTTTATGACGTTATTTGTAAAGCCAAGTCAGACTTTTTAGGAGGTTTTGAAAATACTTCTGTAGCATGTTCTAAAGACCGGTCCATCAATTGGAAACCATCCCTTCAAATATTACTAAGTAGGGTGCTTTGTTACACCTTGTAATGTAGATTAAGGGACTATATCGAAAAATAATTAAAGCGAAATGGGCGTGTGATAGCTTATATTACTGTCTGATACGAGAGAAAGAGATGGCGCGCGCGCCTGAAACGACGCAAGCGTAAAACAAACTTTATTAAATTGTGATTGTACTATTTATGTAAGTTCAATTCTGCTCTTATCAAAATTTGTAAAATATCAATCCCTTTATTTTAAAATAAGTATCGTGTTTCTATTATTCCAAGCGTTTATAAATAAAAACGGAGGCTACTTTGGCTTGTTTTTCTATCGAGAAAATGTGTCTTAATCGTGTTTTGGCTCTTGTCAAAACTTCAATTATATGTTCAATTTACACATATCCGCTAATCATACTCCTACCGTTAGTACTTCATGATATATTATGACGCTTTGAAGAATCCTATTTTTTTCACATAGCCTCTTAACACAGCTTTTCATATTTATCAAACAATAACTACACTAAGGGGTGATAGGGTAAACAGTTGCATCCTATGATACTGATCAACCTTTCCTAAGAAATCCATATCCATATCGGGTACATTGAAAATTAATCTACCAAATTAATTTTCAATGTACCCGAAGGTCGTGGAAGTGACGAGATCTGTGATTTAATTTTTTGACAATTTCCTATGGATTTCTTAGGAAAGGTTGATCAGTATTATGATACTGATGATACGGATGCAACTGTTTACCCTAACACCCCTTAGTGTTTTTGACAATTTCCTATGGATTAAGGGAATAATTTTTCTTCTCCGCGTCACAAAGGTACAACTTCTGAATAACCCATCATTGCACCTCCAATATTTTTTTAAATATAGCCCAAAGTCAGTCTTTAAATTTTTTCGATATCTCATTTCGTTTTTGTGATATGATTTTTTTTCTGACCGAAACCGGGTCAAAACGACCACATTTTTCACAAAATTTTCAAAAAGTATTTAAGTTTTTTTTGCATTTTGTCGAGAAGCGTCTTTTCTTTTGACACCCCAATCAGCTACGTAGTCTCGAAACCCACGACACCAGGGCCATGTCGTACTTTCGCTGAAAATCGGAAGCGACAAAAAAACCATTTTCAATGTTAAAATCGACTTTTCATACAAACGTTCGATCAACTGATTGCATTTAATATGGATGTACTCTTAATTATATTCCGCTAGGGAAAGTTGATCAGTATCATGGGTACAATCACCCATTAAAGTGATCGAACTATTTACCCTAACACCATGTATAGGTATCATGATTCTTGAATGACGCGTGCTTGATTAATTTTACTCAAATATTAAGATTGTGTTATGTTATGAATACTGTATAAATATTAAACATAATTATAATACCTACTGAACTTGAGCTAACACGGAACGCGGCTTGTTAATACAATATTAATTAATTAAGTTCATAAATGGAGAGCGAACGTACAGTATGAGGCGTTAACCTCTAGTTATTCAGTTTGTAACTTCGGAACCTTATAGGATGCCTTTGTTTATTCGACGAGAAACCTAAAATTCGAACTATAAGCTCTTATGGCACACGAAATAAGAACGGTAAAGTCAAGTTTTTAGCTTGATATGTCGTCTAGTGTTATCATAAAGTTACGACCAAATCTTGTCGTGTATCTACATAATTATTTTGACGAATACTGTGCAGCTTAAAGCTTTTCCCCCGCGGCTTGGTCAGCGTAAAATTGATTTTTTTCGCCCTCCTTCTGGCACAGTCAGGTAAAATTTGCAAAGGATCAATTTCGTTTTGAAGTTGGTAAAATTATTGGTTTCAAAGACAGCATCCCTGCGATTTCGCTTCACTGGATATAATACGGCAAAGTTTCTACCTAGTCGAAGAGTTATTTTATTTTAATTATTTTTCTTTTTATTATTCTTTTTAGGAAAACTTACTAATTATTCTTTGAATAATGATATTTGACTAATTATAGGATAGGGTATCACCAAAACAACACTGCCAACTAAAAGTTTCCACAGATAAATAAAGTTAATAGCAATAACACCCTTGCAACACAATACATACTACATAATCGGAATAGGATTTAAATTTAAACGCTCCTAATTTCAGGTATGCCGCTCTTGAACCACAAAGCATCTATTTGAATTCAGCTAATAAGAGCCTAGCTTCACTAATTACTCGCCTTCAAGCTCCTGAATGCTGACATTCTTCAGTGGTTATGGAGAGTCAGGGATGAGGAAACTAGTCTGCTCAAGGGGAACGAAGAAATTACCTGTTGACAGTCAAAATAGGGTTGAAAAAAAGGTTAGTATATTATTTTCTTTGCGGTAGATGCAAGTTTGCAACGGCTTAGTTACAGAATTTTCAATTCATAAAAATGTTGCCAATAAGAAAAAAAAAATCCCTTAAGAAAAACAAGTCTTAACAGAATTACGCCTAGACATTAAATAAAATAAATTCAGACAAAAACCAATAGACGATCGAATAGAGAGTAGATAGTAAAAAAAATACTTTGGTGGCGGAGCCAATTTGATATAAAGAGTGCACACATACAAACTTAAATGCTTTACATACATAAGGGGGTGCTCTGACGCACAATACGCGTAGACGGTATTAATATAAGTAACTTTGTGTACATAGAAGAATGAAGAAAGCTTTGAAATTTTTCATACAAAATTTTAAAAGCTTGTTATATCCGTAATTATATTATAAATTGCAAATGTTATTTGTGACGCGGCAACTAGATTTTCTAAACTATTTTTCCATATATAAAATATTACTTTTATTAATTCCGTCTACGCGTATTGTGCGTCAAACTTTTGTATGGACTCAAACCACCTTAAACTAAACAACTTTCACTATGGAACCAATTTTGGAATAGCTACAAAAAAAATTGCTGTTGAATGAGAGAACGTAAAATTTTTTAGCCATTTCGATGTTGGCTTCGTAGTGTAAGTTGTTCAAATTGACGGTCTGAAGCACCGCGTTGCAACGTATTTAATTTGAAATGTTTATTTTTGACCTACTTTAAAAAGGAGGAGTTTCCCATATCTGCCAATTTTTGCAATGGAAAACGAGACGAACATCACAAAGTTCATCTATGAGCAGTTAAACTTTTCCAAACACGAAGCAAAATTATAAAGTAGTTTTCAATATTGTTTTCATTACTAAAAAGTTTTATACGAGCAGCTTATAAACAAAAGTAAGCAGGGCAACTTTTAATTAAACTACAGCTTCGACTACCAAGAAAATAACTTTTCCATCATAACTTACATTGTATTACAAGAAACATTGCTTGTTCGGCCTTAAGGTTACTGCACCTTAATTACATTGGCATGTGAAGTGAATATTCTTCAAAATAACACATATGGATGACTGGCCATCAGTCATCCATGACTACAAAATAGCATAGAACGTTGTTATCCTTAGTTTGATCTTTTTCTAACGCAATCATTAGGTGTTGGAATGCAAGTTCAGTCATTATTCTATGCTATTCTAATAAGTGGGGAGATAATTCTAAAAATGTTATACTAGATTGATAGACAGATAACTCATTTATTTCACCAGAACAATACAGGATAACAGTGACAGACAAAGGCAGTAGGTAACATTTTTATTTTTATTTTTTTTACTATGTGATTTTTTAAACACTTATCACAGAGGTGCTTCAGACTGAACCACATTTACAATTGTAGCAAAGCTAAACTCGCAAAACAATAATCAGCCGTTCCATAAAAAACGTCAACGGCTACTCTATCCAAATGTATGGAGCAGCAGAGATTTATTTCGCGATTTTCCTGTTGAAAGTTAGTGAAAGTTGTCCAGTTCGGTGATCCTCCTAAAGATATACAGGGTGAAATTGATATCATAAGCATCCTTGAAAACTAAGAGTCTACCCATTAAACTGAACAACTTTTGCTATGGGAGCAAACCGATCGGAGCAAATAAAAGTAAAGCTGTTCCATACTAAATTGCAATCTCGACGCGCGAGTTCGAGACTCAAATGTATGCAACAGTTGATTTTTTTTTTGCTTCGATCGGTTTTCTGCCATAGTAAAAGTTGTTCAGTTCGATGGGTAGACTCTTAGTTTTAAAGGATGCTAATGAAATCAATTTCACCCTGTATAACGTACTTATTTAATTTTACATCCTGTATATCGCCGTCATCCGAGAAAAACATGTAACTACCTAATGCCACAGCATGGAGGCGATCGAGATGGAAACCGCGAATAGCGGTTATCGAACATAGTAAGATATGGAAAATAATTACATAAATTAGATGGTGTTTGCAACAAATGGGCATTAAAATTTTTTTAGACGGAAGTCATGTCTTTACTAATAACTTTTCGTAATATTATTAAGATATCTTCTCACATCCATGTATCTCTCCTTGCGGTCTCCATCGGCCGTGTACTAGGCAATGCGTACCACCCTAGATAAAGCATGTTCAGAGTAGAACCAGCGATGTGGAAAACCTTAAGGTGGAATGTCACGAGACATGCTCCATACAAATAATACAAAAATGTTAATAGAATGTATAATGGAAAAGGTTTAAGGACGAACTAAATATTGTTTTGCGAATATATATATCTTATGTACAGTGATTTTTTTATACATTATATAATGCCCTAATGTACCCTAAGGTTTTCTGGAAGAAATAGCTTTTTAGTGATAAGACCGCCTGTTTTGTACCTTTTGTATTTCCTGTTTGTATGCTGTCTGTATACTATGTTTTTTTGGTCTAAAATAAAGTATAATTGATTGATTGATTGACGGCCCGGTAGCACAGTCTGTAGTGAACCTGCCTGCTGTGCCGAGGGTCGCGGGTTCGAATCCCGTAAGGGACTAATATTTATATGATGAATATGAATATTCTTACCCGAGTCATGGATGTTTGTATCTATATTATGTATTCTTTATCGTTGTCTAGTTATCATAATACAAGTCCAGGTACTTTTAATGTGACTAGATAATTTGTGTGACAATGTCCAAGATATTTATTTTATTTTATTTATTGATTGATTGAATGCTCCATTGTTTAGTCCTTCTAGGCTTCACAATCAGTTCACAATAGTCAGTTAAATATTGAGATTTACTTGAAACAATCCCCCTTAAATCCTTAAGGTACAGGTATGTTGATAAATATAATATGTTGTTTAATTAAATCCTCGTCCTGGTTCCTGGCTTTGAGAATTCGTAAGAATATTGCTTGTATACAATAACCCAGTAAAACGTCATGGTTCCTTCTTTCAAAAAAAAAACATCACGCAGATTTCGATTTTACTTAGATTAAAAAAAAGTATTAATTTGATTAAATCCCGTTATAGAAAAGAATGCAAGTGGTCTATTGTTTCTTTACATTTTCTAAGCAACCTATTTTCTTCACTCTCATTGAGCAGAAGGCCAGCAGGCAGACCCATTCAATCCCAGCGGGGTGGCTAGTTTGTATACTGTCGCCGTCTGGGTGATTACAGTCTATCACATAACATGTCCCATCAAAAAACCCTTGTGTCCAACCCGTAAAGTTCACATTTGTTTCATACTGAGGACTTCCTACATGGACTTCAGGGACACGTCGGACTATCGCACGTGCTTGGGTGCCTTTATTATTGAAGCAATTTTCACTTTCACTTTGCTTCGCCTTTGTTAATATACGTTTAGGAAGACGTGTTAAATAAGAGACAGGCTGATAGAGAGAAGATATAGGATGCAAATGCATATAGAGCGAATTGAAAACTAAATAGTTTTGTTTAAAAAATTGGAAACGAAAAGACATTTCAAGAATGAAATTAATTAAGAAGTCTTTTTTACCGAAATTGTGTCGAAAAGTTCAGTGTGCAACAGAATGTTATGTTTTAAATTATGGAATTATTCAACCTACTTATTTCGTATTTTTGTCGTCCAATATTCAGGGTTAATTTGAACTCATTAGCATCCTTTTAAACTAAGACTCTACCCATCAAACTGAACAACTTTTACTACAGGAGCAAACTTGTTATCGCCAAAAATAAATCTGCTGTTTCGTACATTTGAGAAGAGTAGGTGTTGCAATTTAGTATGGAACAGTTGACTTTTTTAGGGATTTCAAGTTTACTTCCATAGTAGAAGTTATTCAGAATAATTGGTGTAGCTAGTATTGGTACAAAAGAAGAAGATTTGATCTAATAATGAATCAATTATTCAAATGCGTATACTCAGAAAGTTGCGTTTACGTTTATATACATTTGATTAAAAACTAACATCAAAACTTAGATTTTTATAATCATAAAGAATAATAATTTTAAATTAGTAACAACATTTTATTAAATAAAAGACAAATCAACCAATGTTAATTGGTAATTAATCCAAAGATAGCCTGCATGCAATTAGTTAAGTTTCCATAAACTCAATGCCTTCTGCTGTAGAATTAACTAACCCTATTGGTGAGTTTTATTCATTTACTTAATCCTCCTTATATTGCTTCGTCAATTTAGATGATAACAATACTAATAGGTTGAAGTAAGTTTGTTTGTCATTTAATCATTAAGTAATTCATTATATTATAAGATGCGAAACACTGCCTTTTTTCCGGTTTATGTCTTAACATACATGACAAATTGCGATTTGATAAAATACGGGGAAATTAATTTCGTCTCCATTATTAGGTATAAATGTTATACCCTTACACGTGTTCTCTATTACGTCCTCTCAATGTACCTATCTAAGAGTATCATTTTTTCTTTTCCTCTTATCCTATTTTAAGTTCACTGCTGTGGACTCCCTGTTTACCTTCCGTGCATCTCTGTCCTGAGCCAGACTCATCCAACCATCATTGATGGTATTTAAGTCGTTCCTCCATCTCTTCCGAGGTCGACAATGCTGGTGACGTCCAATCTCCGCGTTCCACGGTCGCGCTCGAAGAACATTGGCTGTTCTTTTCTGATAGAATCGACAGACATCGCTGGCCCAATTCTATTTCAGTTTGGTGGTTTTCTAGCCCCACATCGGCTATTTGCGTTTTTTTGGGTAATAAAGTGTGAATAAATGAATAAATTGGAAATCAGGCTTGTTATTAAAGAAATAAAGCAAGCAAAGTCACATGCAAGCAGCTATCTCGGCCCAGGGTTATTAAAATTGCATTAGATGGCACCCGAAACACCATGCGGTGGGATTCGCGGCTCCGCGGTGAACGATGTTCTCGTGTAACGTATAGAGTATAGACAAGGTATTAACGAACACGGGTTAGGAATGTTTAGAATCGACAAGGTTTTATAAAGATCATCTCATCACTGATGACTCATGATATAGTCTAGTCAACAGATTCTAGGAGCTTAATAAAATTGTTTTTTTTTTTGTTTATATTCGTCAAATTTGTTTACTGGATGTCTGAAAACGGGTGGTAAAATTGTTCATTTTCGAAGGTCCCTAGATCTTACAGTAATTAATTAATGCAAAAAAGCAAAACATAGGGACATGGCAGAGGTGACATAGATTGTATGGTAAAAAAACATTTGCTCTGGTGTTATTATTCAGGGAGAAAATAGGGGAATACGTTTGTATGGAGAAAACCGTACTGGTCTATCCTCCTAAAGCAACACGGACCTTATTTAACAAGTAATATCGTCTAGACATTTTCTTGCCGCCTCCATTTTGTTCACAATCTACGCAGTAGGGGTGATAATGAAACGGCTGTGGGAAGGTGTCTTATGAATACTGACTACCCACCCCAGACGTGAGACTTAACTTGTCAGCAGTAACAAATGAAGAGCCGGATCATGATTCAATGTTTAATTATAACGGTCGATGATTATGTTTAAGTTTAATTCTTGTTGGGTTTGGTACGACGCGGATGGTATAGTAGGAAGTAGAACATTAGAACTGTCTGAAGGGACTAAATCTGGAATCAGTGATTATTTAGACTAAGAGATAAGTGTACTTTTTGCAACCATCAGCTGCAAGGCTGATTCAGTGTTTATGAGTTGTAGAGCATCTCTGTGATGGGGATGGACCAGGTCTGCCTGCATAAATTCAGTCGGTTTAATGGTCAGTAAAAAATTAACGATTAGCTGCAAGGCTGATCGTATCAAATTATTGTAGTATGCACTGTAGCTATGTGAACTAAAACTAACATGGAAACCGACTGAATTTATGCAGGCAGACCTAGTTCATCCCCATCACAGAGGTGCTCTACACCCCATAAACACTGAAACAGCCTTGCTGCTGATGGTTGCAAAAAGTACAATTATCTCTTAGTCTAATTTAGAATACCTTTCGTCAAAATCAGAAAGTCGCAGCAATGTAGCAGTTCGCAGTCGTATGTATCATTACTACAAATATTACGACTTTCTGATTTTGACTATAAACTACGATAACATGGCCTGCAGAGTCACGCTGCAAGTTTTGTCAGCGAGCGGTTGAGTCAATCGTGGTGTTCGCGTGGTTTGCAATTGAACTTGTTACGCGGCTCAGCAATCTCTTCTCAACTGAGTATTTAATAAAAAAAACAGTCCTTCAGATTGGGATAGATATTCCCAAAAACGCAGTGCTAACGCAAGCAAAAGTTCATCAATTTATAAGTAAAACATAGCCGTGGTTATACTGATAATTATTAGCTAATTAGTAATACCGCTAGTCGAGCAATCAGTGTAAGTACGTGTTTTTGTATAAATCAGTGTATTTGTTTGTGAGCCTTGTAAACACTTTGGAAAAACATGAATACACTATTAGCAATACAAGCATTATAGTACATTCGAATGATCCCAAGTAAGCTACTAGGCTTTTTATTATGGAAACCATACAACAACGACCCAAACATATAACATCCATGACCGAACCGGAATTCGAACCCAGAACCCTGATTTGGCAGTCCGGCGTGGTAACCATTGCACTAACCGAGTCGTCATGTTACTCTAGTTCATATTATACCTCCTCTCACGAAAAAGCTATATCTTTAACAGTCTAGGCAAATTAGTGGCAAACTTGCTGACACACTTATAGAACGACTAACATTTTTATTTCACAAGGTACATACATCAATACACAGTAACGATGAACATTCGGTTAACATGTCTATTGTTGAAAGTCCTAACTTGCATTGCATGACTCTACCACATAAGCAAAACTGGAATTATTAATACAGAGAACAACTTAATGGCTTTTATGATTTGCCATACATTTGTGAACTCAAGGTTATAGTCGTACTGAGGTATCTATGGTCTTGTTTATTCAGCAAGCCGTGATCGTCAGAGGTCACCATTAATTACCAATGTTTTGAAGGAAATTAAATATTTAGGTGGTATTCAGCAATGTACCAGCTTCGAAAACAATATCTTTCTTCTCCCGGGTATCATAGGTTCTTAATATTTCACCAATTTTTTTAGGGGATCATCAGACTAATAAACTGAACAACGTTCTCTATAGGACTAAAACGGAAAACGTGAAAAAAATCTGATGTGTCATGCAAAACTGCTAATCTACTCGAACCAAATGTATGGACAGCAGAATTTTTTCTTTTCGCGATATTGATGTTTGTTCCATAGATCGAAAGTTAAAGTTAACGTTTGATGGTCTGATCATCCCTTTTAACCGTTAGCATAGACCCTATATTATAAATATACAGGGTGTCCCATAAACCGACGTCAACTCGGCGGACGCTGATAGGTTAAGTCATGACTAAGCAGAATATCAAAATTTGTCTTTAGTAAAAGTAATATGTAGGTGGACTCCTGAGGATGCTCCTTGGTGGAGCGAAACACGTGTAGAGTAGAAATTATTTGGTTGGCAGGTTGTGTTGCATAACGTAATACAACTTTGTCTACTAGGTACTTAGAAGCGGAGGTCTTGATACAATTGTGTCATCTACATATTAGTCATGGATTTCCGCAAAGTAACGCCTGATTCAATTAATTTAGTAAAAGTGTCTTAGTTTTCGAGATATTGACAGTTTTAACACAGATACTGCATAGAACATTTGTAGCCATGGCAATTAAAATAGTGACTAAGGTACAAAGTTTCACGAATTTCATAAAATTGTCCTTATCTCGAAAAATTTCCTGAAGTAAAATGTTGACTGATTGATTGTTTTTTTTTATTATTTTTTTATTTTAGTATAATTTAGTTAGGCATGAACTAACCTATCAGCATCCACCGGGTTAACGTCGGTTTACGGGGACACCCTGTATAATAAGTAGATGATGGTTGCAACTTGAGTGAGCGTGAATTTTAAGTATGTAGGTATGTGTTTGATATTGTTTAGAAAATCAAACGCAATGTATGCAGTCAAAACGGTGGAAAACTAATGATTATATTTATAGTTATATTCCAGCGTCGTCACGGTACGTCTCCTATCAACGTGTAAGACCAAGTTTCATCTTACAACCACATCTAGGACAAAGCAATATACTGTAACGCCCGCTGATGTCACATATTGCGATCTTAATCCTTGATGGCACTATACACGATCGCTTGAAGGTAACCCTAATGAATTCTCATCTAAATTAATGATAGAAATACCTCCATGTTAGATTAACGTGTTATCTCGTATGATGTTACCTTTTGATAAGGAATGGAATATTAGATGGTGTATAATATTCGTAACAAGGTTGAAACGTTAATCGGATACAATCTACCGTTTATGTATTCAGTTTATGGTCGATCAGAATATTCACTTGGGCTTTTGTCTTGGAAATTCTTACTTTGTGATGTTAAGCGTACTTATTATTTTTCGATTGAGTCATTGCCACAAAATTTGCACGTATTAGGTATACTAATCTAGACCAAATCCTAAATAAAATAGATAGAAAATTAATGAATGGCAGATACATTATTTCTACCTAGAAAGAAAAACAAAACACAACCTACAAATAAGAATAAAAATAAATCTACTGTTATATACTTACGTAGAGTTGGGTAGAGAAGCCGTTGACGTTTTCTATGAAACAAAAATCTTTTTTTTTCGCGATTTCGGTTTGGGTTCCATGTAGAAAATGTAACGAGCTTATCGATAGGGCCGCCTATTTACTTTATAATCTTTATATCTATGCTGGCAACATTTAGGTATAGCTCATCAACTCCATTCGTTATCGATCATTCTTTGAATCAATTCATTCGACGTTCGTTCGTTCGCTCAAACTTTCAGAACGGTTATGATTCGAAAACTAGCTATTGACGTGATAACATGTTTCGTGCATAGTGATCCTAAATATTAATTATGCAGTGATTGAATCGTGTAATGTATAAAACTAGTGAAATGATAAACAATGACATATAATTGTTGGCATTGAACTAGTTTGATTCATCCAGCCTTAAAAAGATACATATTTTTGAGGCTGACTGTACCATGTTTAATATAAAACGTAAATTTTACACTCAGTTTAACTAACTACAATTGATTGGATTGATTGAAAGATAAATCTCTTACGTGAAAAATGTACAGACCTAAAATTGATATACAGGGTGTAACAAAACACCCTAGTTATACTTCAGGGGGGTGCTTCAGACCATCAAACTGAATAACTTTTAATATAGAGCCAACATTGAGAAAAAATAAAAAAAAATAGGTTTTCCATACAAAAGGACCGACTAGATTAAAATGTATGGGACTGCAGATTTTTTTACTTTTTCTCGATGTTGGCTCCATAGTGAAAGTTGTTCAGTTTTATGATCTTAAGTATTACTAGGTTGTATTATATGTTTCCCTGTAGAGCTAAATTCTAAATCGAAATTAATATCAAAAACATGCGAATAATTAAGAACATACAAATCCACGAAAACTTTTTTACTATTTAAAAAAGTTTTCGTGGATTTACACAATAATGATGCAAATTACAAGAAAAAGAATCAACTAAATTAAATACCCAGTTACATGGACATTTTCGTTTCCTACAACACTCATTAATAATAAGCTTAGTAATTCGACCATTATTTCGGCGACTTTCCCTTCTCATTAGGGCAACTTGCAAAGCACTCGAGGGGCAATAACGCTTAACATATTTGACATGTATAATTTATAGGTAGCAACATGCAAATTTTCCACGGACCCTATTTTCACCCCTATTATTTTAGCCATTCGATTCGCTTCAAATGTCAGCGAATCATTACTCCGTGATATCTTTTGTGAATAAGATACGAGTAGAAGAGTACGTTTGATGTTGGGAATACAAAAGAATGTTCGAAGTAATAATGTTTAGTAATAAACTCTGTCATCATATTGAAGAGCTATGCTCTTGTTGGTGGCATATTTGCCAATCCCATCTTCTCTCTACAGGTTCCTTGGTGGATAATTGGTGATCACAAGGCAGTACTCAACGCGCATTAAGGACAGCTGATTTTTTATCACGATCTTTTCCTTCACCAGAAAGCCAATCAGATCCAAGCTGGGATCGAACCGCCGTTCACAGAACTTAGTGGCTTCTGTTACAAAAGATCTCCACAGTAATTTTTAATAAATTATTAAAAAAAGAATATTTAGATCCATGTGCGCGTTGCGGAGCAGTATGGAATCTCAATCTTGAGGTCCAGGTATGAATCCGCACGGACGACATGCGGTTTTTCACCAACGAGTTTTTCTAATTTATGTACGTAATACCGACTGCTCTCAAACAATGAAGGAAAACACCGTGAGGAAACTTGCATACGCTGAAGAACAAATTCCGATGCGTACATATGAAGTCTACCAATCCGCATTGGACACGCGTGGTGGAATTACGCCCCCCAGGCCATAAGGCCCCCCAGAGGGTAGGCCTGTGCCCAGCAGTGGGATGTATATGTTTAGGCTAATAAAAATTTACCATGTTGTTAAAAATTATATTTCGATAAATTCTACATTTTATCAAATAATTTAACACATGTTTTCAATGAAATTGTCGTGTTAATTCGATGAATTTGAATCCGCTACGCAATTAATCCTCAATTATCCCGCAGTATATCGTTTTAATTACGTTGGTCTGGTGTTCGAGGCGCTTTAATTTTGTTTTGTACGTATCCTATTGTCGTAGATTTTGTATTGATGAGAATCAGGCTGTGAATACACGCTTTATTACCCTGATAATTTTGTGTACAGCAAATAACATTTTCACCCATATTTTGATATTACAGGGTGTTAGAGAAGTAGGAATAAGAATTGAAAACTTTTAAGGGGGTGGTTTAGACCAACAAACCGAACAACTTACTATGGGACCAACATCAAAATCGGGGAAAAAAAAAATCTTTTGTCCCATAAATTTAGCTCGAGTAGATCCGTAGTTTAGTATGGAACATCGCAAACGATGGCGCATCATGGCGATTACGGCAAATCTCCTCATTTTGGTGGAGGCCTATGTCCAGCAGTGGACGTCTATCGGCTGATATGATGATGATGATGGAACATCCGATTTTTTTTCGCGATTTCGATATTTTTCCCACAGACAGTGAAAGTTGTTCAGTTTGACGGTCTTAACCGCCCCCTTAAATGTTTATTTGTATTTTTGTAACTCCCTATATAATAACAATATTCGTACGTGACTGTTTAAATTCGTAAGTAGGTACTAGTATTTGTTATTCATCATCATCAGCCTATCTAACAAAGAAAATATTCTGTACTTTGCCCACTCTAGTCAGCACTGGGACCGCGTGGTGAAGTATAATTGCTCTTTACTCTTTTAGTCTTATTCTACTATGAGGTTGTTATTTTAAACATAGAGGAACAAAATACAATGTTCAGTTCAGTTGTTTTATATAGAGAAAAAACACGCTAACAAAAGCCGGGTTATCCACCATGAATTTAGCAAATAAAAAATCTGGCAGCAATTTTAATTTTCAATAGCCCGAAGCAGTCATCGCGATACAACGTTTTATAGTATGGTTTATGTCACGAGCGATTGGAACAATACTGTTATCTTACGTCCAGCTTATAGATTTATTATTCGGCAGCTGAAAATACCAACTACTTTTTAAAGGTGCAAGGTTTACTTATAGCCACGGGCTTTAAGAGCGGGATGTGTGATTACACACATTTGAAATTGACTTCTTATTTTGCTTTTAACTTTTTAGTTCAAATAGCAAAACTTTTAACCATGGCCCAGTCAGATATGCATTATGCAGTGCCAATGGAAAAAAAGGAAAAAAAATCGTTAACAATCAGCATAATTATCGCATGTCTAGACACAGATGAAAGTCACGACGACAGCCGCATTGACCACAGAGTACTAAACATTGACGCAGCCGCATGCCGCCCCGTCATGTATCATCGTGTGTGATTCACCTAATCACAAAACAAGGTTTCTATGGACCATGCTCTTATAAACAATGGTTGGGATTTTTAACAATATTTTGGACTACCCCGAAGAGGAATAGGTTCTCGATTTTATGTAGGTATATTTGATATTACTTTTCTTTCGTGTATCGCAAAATCTGTGGCATTGCTGGTATAATTTCGCAATAAGCCCACTAAATTATACGTTTATCAAAATTAGTTTCGACTATATTGGTACGTCAATTCAATTCAATTCGAATAGAAGAACGAAGTTCATCTCCTCGAAATGTCTACACCGCTCATTCCCATGATTCAAACCACAGCTTACAAATCAAAACGCAACGCAACATTATTTCGCGAGCGAAACGCTGACTTTATTCCAACCTTTTTTAAGCTTTCTTCCTTTATGTGCTTAACTACCCCTACACCTGTTTGCCCGAGGGCTTTGTCCGTTCATATTATGTTACGGAGTACTTAAACAGAAATGGTAGCTTGTAATAACAATGTCGAGTTTTTAGTACAACGAATTTTTGAAACAATTTGTCTTTTTTTCTTTGCGAGTTAAATAAACGTCTTTAATCCAATATCAAAGTACGGAGGAGGTAGGAATAAAATTGCGTGATAAAACATAGACATCCATCTACAAGATAAAGGACACTGGGCAAAAATGTATGGCCACTGGTCCAAGAGCCTGATGCTATGGCAGATGGAGGGACAGTTAGAGTAACGTACATGGTGTGTTCGCGATAAAAGAAGGGTGTTTTATTTTTACGTCGTCGTTTTAAGAAAACATAATTTTGACATTACGGCCCGAAAGGTGTAATCTGTTTCGGGGTGATCAGACACTTAGCTATAATTACTAAAAGTTATTATTAAGTGTGCAACAGTAAGAAGGCTCACGTGTACCAAAAAGGCAATTTCAGGATGGAATAACGATTTTCTCGTTTTGAGTTTACGAGATACTAGAGGCTATGGATTTTTTTGCATTAATTATAATTAAAAAAACAATAATACTATCCATATGAAACAAGAAATTCAAGCAACAGATAAAAATAGCAGAGAAATGCTTACATTAGTATGAAAAGCCGCTAAACTAACAGCCTGTATCTTTTTATCTCTCGAAAAGATATTGGTGCCACATATAAAAAAAAATTTCTATATTAAACTTATTATGCCACTTAAGGCTCTTGGACCACTTCTACCCACTGTCCTTTGTGAAAACGAAGTTAATAATCATCATATCAGCCGATAGACATCCACTGCTGGATATAGGCCTCCCCTAAGGATCGCCACAACGACCGGTCCAGCGCTGTCCTCATCCAACGGATTGCAGCCGCCTTCACCAGGTGTCGGTCCACCTATTCACGCTGCGCTTTCCGATACGCGAACGAAGTTGATATTACTGAAACATATGTATATCATCATTACCATGTACTTATCCTATTGCTGAGCACATTCCTCCCCTCATCCCCTCATGGCCTCCTCTCATATTAATGTTGTGAGTTACTGGATCACATTACATGCGGTTCCAGTGTTTGGTGAAGGCAACTAAGTCGCCTAACAAGGATACCATAAGAGGCCTCTGCCTTGGCCTGACGAACACTTACTGGTTCTGATCTGCCACAAGAAGTCTGTATTTCTTGGGTTGATATTTGTTTTGGATTCTGCTAATATTAAATAAAGTATTTCCAGGAACATTTCTGAAAGAGGTCTACAAACCAAAAACGATGCTGTTTTGTGTTGGGAAACGTCAACTACACCCCTGTGCAAAGTAGCATCAAAATCTGACCCGGTAGTTTTTATAAAATTAACTATTTTTGCTGTCGGTGAAGGGGGTCTATGAACGGTTTAGATTTCTGTGTTGAAACACCTCTATTATACCCTTGTGCAAAGGTTATCAAAATTTGACCGGGCAGTTTTTAGAAAAATGATACTTTTTATGTTATCTAACCTAAACCTAACCTAACCTATCCTCCTTTCAATGGGAAGTAATTTCTGAACCAATAGCATGCAAGCCTTTTTTAAAGTAAATATAATGCAGCAAATATTAATTTGAAATAGCAAAAGAATTAAGAATTACATAATTTATGAGAGAACATTTACATTGTTAAAAGGTACTTTCAAACTAAAATATTGAAATAAAATATTCTTAAACTCTCATTCCAAATACAGTAATGTAGGTAAGCTTTACTTAAAAACGATTGTATGTTTTTAAGAGACACGGTAAGTTTTTTTAGTCTTAATTTTTAAAAAGCATCGCACTCAAGTACTAGAAAATTTACCAACATCTTTTTGAGTTTTATAGCCAAAAGAAAGGTTGTCTAAATTATTTAAAAGCGACGTGACGCACCGGCAAACGCGTGTCTTACTTTTCTAATTTATGATTTACGAAGCATTAACCTAAAAGCTTCGAGAAATACGACTACGGTCTGCAAAAGTGTACACAAGGGATTTCACACAGGATTGTGTGAATACCTGAATCCCCATAGTTTTTGAATGCAGCTACATTTGGCAGCTTTAAAATGCAGTAGCTGCGAGGTGTTATTATGAGTATACAGTGTGAAATTGATATCATTAGCATACTTTTAAACTAAGAGTCGAACTGAACAACTTTTACTATGGGAGCAAACCGATCGAAGCAAAAAAAAAAACAGCTGTTGCATACATTTGAGTCGCGAAAAATAGTAAAAGTTGTTCAGTTTGACGGGTAGACTCTTAGTTTAAAAGGATGCTAATGATATCGATTTCACCCTGTATATCCTAGATTCAACAGATCTTAAATCTATTGCGTCTACGACACTCGTACATAGGTAAATTGATAATTATAAAAGGTGTAACAAAACACCCTAGTAATATTTCAAGGGGTAGTTTAGATTAGAACCTGAAACAGAACAACTTTCAATATGAGCGACACTCTAAAAAAAATTAATCTGTTTTATATATTTCAGTCGAGTAGATAGGATTAGGTACTACAGTTTTGTATGAAACAGCCTTTTTTTTTTATTTTGCTTGCACCATAGTGAAAGTTCTTCAGTTTAACCCCATCAATGTGGTGTTTTGTTACACCCTGCTTAATGCTTGTCGGTTTAAAGATTTCATATCAAAAGACAATTCTGATATGTTTGTTTGAGTTTTGGTAATTTTCGATCTCTGAATAATGGGCTAGAAAATTAAAGTTTACCTTACAATGAACGTTTGTGTGCCCGACTCCCGCTATGTAAACCGTTTATCATTAAAATTAATTTGACTTCATGTTACTCCCTTAGCAGCCTCCTTATTCATTTCGTTTCCTTAATTAAGCAATCTGTTTACAATGAAGCAATTAATTGGTATTTCTCCATTGTTCAAAACTGGCTGGTGAAAAATAATGGGACGGAAAATTTGAAATTTGTTTTATAAATATTTAATTGTTTCATTTAGTAATTTTTTGAAAAAATGTCAGGGTCGCCACGTGATTTAAGGGCCAAATAATTTGTGTTGATGATAAATCAGAAAGTGTAGTGTTTGGAGAAATAAAACGATTATGATTTTTTGTAACTCAATACTCTACTTCTTCTTTTCGTGTCGATTGTTCTACTATTGTCTCCTCTACATGAAGCACATTGACTGCTAATTATTATTTATCTATGTTCTAACATGGAAACAAATAAAAATTCAAGATCGCTCTCCCTTTAGGGGTGATCAGAAACCTTGCTATAATCACCAACCAAGTTTAAAGGTTGCAGTTGTAACATGGTTATGTCCAAATAAATAATTTTGCTTTCTTTCTTTCTTTGTTGTTTACTTTTACCAATTGTTATTAAGGTTTCAGGATAATCAGCCTTTCCTACAAGAACACTGCTAAAGAAATTATAACTTAATTCAAAATTATTATTACATTTCATAATCATCTTCATCTCAGCCGATGGACGTCACTGCTGGACATAGGCCTCACACAGTATCACCACAACGACCGGTCCTGCGCTGCCCTCATCCATCGGGTTTCAGCCGGCCTTCTATTTTATATAATATTGACTATTATTTATTTCATAACCATCGTGAGTAAGTACAACTTCTTCAAGGCGAGGCACATGCGTTATTAGAACAACCCTGCCCAATAATAAAATTTCACCAACCTCTTTTATTTCAGTAAACTAACATTGGTTAGAAATGAGGTAGAAATAAAATTGTTTATTCAAGGTCTTATCCGGACGGGCAATTTTTCCGGCGAATGACTACGGTTGCATGTGAGGTGGCCATTTATAAAAGCGGTGGGTGAGAGCCCTTAATAGACTGTCGACAGCTAAATGTCACCGAGCGTTTATTTGCTTACATTCGCAGCGTTTTTTAACGTTATTTTATTATTGGGTGAAGCTAGAAGACCATATTTATTGTTTTTAAGCAGATAATGCTCTAATCTGAAGATCGATTATATGCCCACGAGGCCAACGACTACTAAACCTAAGGTATCGTTCTTCTTATTCGGGTCCCTCTCCATTAATGGAGGTTGGCAGCAGGATTCGATGGTATATATCAATGATATATATCGTGATATTTATTCTTGGATACATATCAATTATATATATCAATAATTTTTTTCAGAAACGCATAGGTAAAACACTCGTCAAATTTTTATTTCCATTGCATTTCAAACATGTTTTGGATGTGTTTTCATTGAAAAAAAAATGTTTTCTTTACTTCTTCGAGTGGAGTTGTTGATTTTTTTGTTTTATTTTCATTCAGATTTATATTATTAAATGAGAAAAGCTTTTTTTTTACCTAAATATGCTCAATAGGACTTCACAGGAATTATTCTGAATTATTGATATATATCAAAAATGTATATAAATTATATCCGATGTAAGTATATCATAAATATCGGATATTTTGATATTTATTAAAAATACCTATCGGATATTTTCGAACCCTGGTTAGCAGTCAGCTTTGCATATCCCTGCCTATCTCTCGCGCCGGTCGTTAGAGATATTATACAACAATCATCATCATTATGAATTCAGAATTTCCACATCTCGTTAGCACTATGTTTTTATATTTATCCGTTAATTAAACAATGGATTATATTGCTATATTTATGTGGGATATATTTTTGGATTAATGGCCAAATTTTTGGCAAAATTTCTACAATGAGAGCAACATTTTTTGTTCTCAAAGAAACCGCGAGAAACTGCTCTTCCATAAAAAATTGTGGAATAACTAGATGGAACCGGAAAATTCGGCCAATGATCTAATAAAATAAGAAAGAAATGAAGCATCTTGAATAGGTACGTTCGCATTCTGCCTGTCCTTTTTGGTCTTGTTCATGTGAGTAGTTTTGATGACGACTAAGGATTTTTGTCTATCTTGAGCAATGTACACACGGCGATACATCAAGCTATACAAAACCAATGACGTTATACATTACTCGTCCTATGCGCGGCCAGCTTATTTTGTTTTTGTATAGCTTGATGTGTCGCCATGTGTACTACACACTCCCATCTACCAAAAAAAAGCTATTTGTTTGGCATCCGTATCCTTGCATATTTTAATAGATTTATTCAATATTCTAACAGAATATTAAAAAAACTTACGACCTAGTAATAAAATAGCTCTAAAAGAGTAATAAAATTCAAAACTAAGACCAAATCCAAATAATCGCGTGTTAATACTTAATCCGGTGCGTTTGAAAGTCGTAAAACTATACCTACCCACCTTCGGTACGCCAATTAGAGTGATGTACGACCGTCGCGTTTATTAAGTATTTATAAATTACTTTCTGCTTAATAAAATAGCCGAAAGTGTTATTATTAATGAGGTGAAAATGAATAGAGCTTAATCATTCACGCTATAAAGTATTATGAAAAAGTTGGTAATTTCGGTGAAGGCTTAAATTAAGTGATTATGCAGGGCAAACGGTTATTTTAAGTACACCCACAATAAGTTGACGACACGACCCTTTTGGGTTGAAAACGTTGTTATTTTAGGCTTCATGTTGTTTATACTGATTTGATTTTCAAAAATAGCACTTCTGGAGTATGATTTTTGAAAGTCAAATCAGCAGTAGAAAGATGCATATCTCCATACTAATATTGACATTTTCAACTGCTGAGCTCAGCGAATGAGTTTCAAAAATCGCACTCCTGGACATGTTAATCATTATCAAATCGGTTAGATTTAGTTTGGTTTTTTGAAATTTTGAAGTTTCAAGATTAGATTTGTCATAGAATGCAACAATCTGCTAAATGTTGCACCAAAAGGAGTCAATTTATTTTAGGCCCACAAACGGTAATGTTTATTGATGGTATTACAATTTAAAAACATAATCTAATTTATTAATTGTAATCGGAAGAAGGATTGGGTAAAAATGCAAACGGAATTATGAAATAAATATAAAAAATGCACCGTTTTGACTTTTTTTGCTAAGATTCTTTTTCCTATTAAAACGGCACATGTAAAGCAACGCGTGTAAAAACCAAAACATTTTAACAAGACGAGATGTGCGCCAACTGCGATTACGCGACACTCTGTTTAGAAGAGGTATGGCTAATATACCACTATAATCTAGAGATTATGAGAAACAAATCGATATGAGTTTCATAACTATACGCCAACATTTTTTGGGGGCCTTTTCCCATAGCTGGATAAATTATCTTCTTTAACGACGTATATTTGGAATATGTGAAAATACCTAATCTTTGCTGTATATGAACTAAATGTACCTAAGTGAGAGTGCTCATGGAAATAAATATTTTTGAATTTAAATTTAAAACAAAAACATAATTGTTTAAAATAAGGCTAATAATTGTTATTTGCTATTTTTACTGCCACCCTCATTATTACTTATAATATATTTAATTATGCTAATTCACAAACCGAATTATGTTAAAAACCTACTAAGTACACATAACTTCTTATTCACAAAACTAAAATAAACGAATAAAATTTTTATCCTCATCCAATAAACTTGCCTGTCTCGCATATTAAATAAATCTTCTCTATCAAAGGTAACAAATAAAATCACAATTCAACGTCCTAACGTCTCTTTTAATTTACGATCCAGGATCAGAACTTCCTGTCAATGTTATTTTTGATGATCCAAGAGGCGCCGGAGAGGCCAAACAATGTTTTTATAAGTGCCGACTATTCAACGAATGATGTAGATTGGTCTAATGGATAAGACGTGAGTCGAAATATAATTAACTGGGTATCGGAAGATAGGCGACGTGTTGACGATTCGGTTGGTGAGATTGTTACCGTGGTGGACTGGTGCATAATATATATATGCAGCCCGTGCGGGTGCTTTAGTCATTTTCATGTTTATTAAAAATATGATAGAAATGTTCATAAAACTTTCACACAAAAGTGCATTATTTATCCAATGCCTGTGGTTTCACAAATAGCATATTAATCTAATAAAAATATGAGGCTAATATAATATAAAGGGACAATTTAAAGGGACACTGACAAACCATAGTTTTTATTTAGGTTGTGTCAACAAAATGTCATTGAAATTGATCAATTAATAACCAAAATAGGATGTGACTGAATAAGGCTTAATATACCTATAGGCAAATTATAAGCTAATAACGCCCATAAACTTTCACCATGAGGATGTCAAAGCCCTAGCAGTGGAAATTTATAGAGGCTAATTTTTAGAAACAAATCCGCACTTTCTTATCACGTACATCCTCACGTGGAACTTTTTTATTATTTCATTAACTCCACAAAATAAATGTCGATCATTTTTATTGGCGGATAAATAAAAACGGTAGCAACTCTTCCCTGCAGGTCTGATTTACGTCAAACTATAAATTTTCTCTTAAATGCCAACTGATAATTATCTTAAAGTTTAACACTACCCTTAATTTATAACTTTCGTGCCTCGGTCAGTGGTTTTATTGAAGTATTTTTGGACTAATTAAAATATCTCCCCTTTTGAATTTTTACGAAGTTCCTCCTTATTAATCCGGTGAAGTCTCGACTCCAAAAGGGTAACGGAAAGTTATTAATTAATTAACTATTCGATTAATGTGGATTTAAAGTTAGTAGCGTTAATTAAATTAAAAAATCTAACAAGATTCATGTTTATACGTATTTTATATTTTTGTCATCAACAATATTTTAGACCAGTATGCAGTATTAGGATAAAGGGTCTAGCAGGCTAAGGAAGGAGAAGTGGCCCCTGTGACGAATATCGGAGTTTTATAATGTCATTTGTTGGCTATCTCATAATATAGAAACACCCTAACTTTCAGCCCCCTATCTTGAACCGTCACCGAGATACTGTCAAAAACGTCATTTTATGGATACATTTTTTAAAGTCGTTTTTCTCCTGAACTATATAAGGTAGAGCAATCAAACTAAATCATAGCTACAAAGGATGGGTAGGAGTATAACTCTGATTTTTTTAAATATTTAATTCCATGAAAAAATATTGATTAAAATGTCAGAGAAATTTTTGACAGCACTTTTCAACAAGTATTTGTAAAGGTACAGCTATGGAAAAAATCACATAAACTGTTAATAGTATTAGCTAGTACCATGCGAAAAATCTATTCAATATAATTGGTGCAACATACTTAAAAAAAATGTCAAAGAAAGTATTTCACTGCATTTTCAGTTTATTTGATAGCTCTAAACCTCTTCGATACATACGTATACGAAAAACTTTATATATTTTATTATCATCTACCAGTATAATAAACAAATGCCACTCTGACAAGAAGTCAGTCGCAGTCATCATTGCAATAATGTCCGACAAATGCAAGATTTGCAATGTGTTTCTTCGTAAAGTGCAAGGAAAAAAAACTAATACCTTTGACAGCCATGCGTGAAGTTCAAAATAAACATTCTGTTGCTAGGCAACGAAATTAAACCTCATTGGATCGAAAAATCTCCTTCAGAATGAAAGACTCATTTAACGCTTTCTTTGACATTTAATTTTTTTTAAGTATGTTGCACCAATTATATTGAATCGATTTTTCGCATGGTACTAGCTAATACTATTAACAGTATATGTGATTTTTTCCATAGCTGTACCTTTACAAATACTTGTTGAAAAGTGCTGTCAAAAATTTCTCTGACATTTTAATCAATATTTTTATATGGAATTAAATATTTGAAAAAATCAGAGTTATACTCCTACTCATCCTTTGTAGCTATGATTTGGTTTGATTGCTCTACCTTATATAGTTCAGGAGAAAAACGACTTTGAAAAATGTATCCATAAAATGACGTTTTTGACAGTATCTCGGTGACGGTTCAAGATAGGGGGCTGAAAGTTAGGATGTTTCTATATTATGAGATAGCCAACAAGTGACATTATAAAAATCTGATATTCGTCACAGGGGCCTCTTCTCCTTCCTTAGCCTGCTAGACCCTTTGATACTTCTTGTGCTTGCAATACAATGAATTTATTATTTTAGATCATAATTATGTTATAAGCAATTTGGTACAATTTCCATACCTACATAAATTGCAAATGTTTTTTGCGACGCGGCATCTAGATTTTCTAAACTTTTTTATTAAAAAACTAGCGACCCGCCCGGCTTCGCACGGGTGCAATGCTGATATATAAACCTTCCTCTTAAACACTTTATCTATAAAATAAAACCGCATCAAAATTCGTTGCGTAGTTTTAAAGAACCAAGCATACCTACATAGGGACAGACAGACAGCTAAAAGCGACTTTGTTTTATACTATGTAGTGATAGTGATATTTCTTTTATTAATAACGTCTTCGCGTATACTGCGTCAAACTATTGTATGAAATTGACAATTCTGCAACCACCTTAACTCCTTTACAACCTTTCAGGGTGTTGTGAAATATTGCTTATATAATACAATTTTCGTAACCTATAATAATCAGAACCACACTAAAATAATTGTTGGACAAAACTGCTCCTTTTCCATGCTTGTGGATATAGCTAGACAGAGCAGTTGAACCACTCCCCTTTAACGAAATTCATATAAAAATTATAGCTATACTCGTACCTCGTACATATCTTTTAACTTTAAAGTCTATTGACAGAAGTCATATGTAAATCGTAAATTATATTGAAATTCGTATCTAAGAGCCAACAAGCCGTTCACGTCGCATAAATCAAGATTAAGTACGAACATACGGGTCATACCTCAAAAAGTGTCGACAATAAATCAATTGTAAAGAAATTCGCCCCAACTAATTCTAAGCGACTTCAAAGTGAGATTTAAAACTGGGGAGTAAAAGGGTAAACTCGTAAAAGTGTTAGTGGTTTCGAACATGAGCATTAAACAATAAATCACGAGGTAAAAAGCGTTGTATTTTTATTTAATTGGCCTCCTGAGACCTTTATAAGGAATCACGCAATTGGGCTTAAACTATTATAGATTTTATATTTATAAACAAATAACCACCTACACCGATACTATAATAAATATAAGAAATAAAAACCGAATCGCATAATGGTCATAGATTAATATGTATATTGGATATAGATAGGTAACTCGCCTTGAATTTTAGGACGTCCTAATTGCGTTGCCGCTTATTAGCACTAGGGGACGCCACATTATGAAATAAATTGAAAAAGACGATCGGTCGACACGAGGATCGAACCTTAGCTACCCGGATCGTAAGCCGGTTGTCTACCGCTAGACCAACAAGACAATGATTGATATGGGCGAAATCTCTCACTACTACAGCGCAGCGCGTGAGGTATAGTGCGCTGTTACTCCGATATGAACCCTAGTTCAACACATAGTGCTTCGAAACATAACCGATAGATGGCGGAAACTGTCTATGGAAAATCAACGTTCCACTTAGTTTGTACTAAGATAACATAGCATGATATTGGTTTAGCCGGAAAAATGGTATTAGATACCACAAAAAACAAGTCAAAATCAAATTTACTTGAGATACATCCTTATCATAATCTGCTTTAGCTTCCTTTTAATATGTCCTAAAGTAGGGCACAAACAGCTACGAGAGAGCAGTTTTCTTTCTTCTCACGAATTAGAAACGGAACAGGGAATACTTCAAAACGGGTGCCAAGTTTTTAAAGCATGTCAACTGTGTATAGTGTTCTTTATTTCTGGAAATCGCATTATTTTTTGCCCTGATATATTTCTAACCATTTATAAGAACGTCATAGTGACCATAGTCTCATCATCATCATCGCCTATCATCACAAAACTATATCTATGTCCTTCCTCATTCAGTCGCTCCCCGCTACCTTTATTAGACCATCGTCTATGAGCACTAGTCGCTCCGCTTATGAATCCGCCAGTCGCTCCGCTTATGAAACCGCTAGTCGCTCCACTTATGAAACCGCTAGTCGCTCCGCTAGTCACTCCGCTAGTGAATACACTAGTCGCTCCGCTAGTAAATCCGCTACTCGCTCCACTAATCGCTCCGCTGCCCGCTCCGCAAGTGAATCCGCTACTCGCTCCGCTAGTCGCTCCGCTGGTAAACCCGCTACCCGCTCCGCTTATCGCTCCGCTAGTAAATCGTCTACCCGCACCGCTAGTCGCTCCGATACATAATGCACACTTCTGTCTCCCACCGAGGTAGGCAGACACAACGGAACGCCACCTGCTACGATACTGACAGACCTCTTTTTCTTCGTCTGTGATTAAACCTTTATTACAACTTTGTCATACTTTCAACAAATTCAAATTTAATGACGACCAAATTTTTACTCAACAAGTAGGCGAGAATATCAAGACGGATGAATTATTAAAAGCAGTCATATTTACCAAGAAGACAGAGTTAAAAGTTTCTTTATCAAATATAAACTTTGTAGGCATTAAACTTTGTCCGGATAGTGGTATTCATGGAACAAACAGCTAGGAGAGAGCAGTTTTCTTACTTCTCCGGGCTTTAACGTATTTGTACCTTTACCGTTTCAGTTGTTTACGCTATTGAGATAAGCTGGTTTTCTTTTATGGCTGTTGAATGGTCTTGAAAGTTTTGTAAAGATAACATAGACTTTTTGTACGGATTTGTTTCTTTTTTGACTACTAAAATGATGATATTAAATTTTTAGACTTGATATTAAATTATTTGCATGAAAATTAATCCGTATGTATATAATCATGTCTTCTATTAACTGTTAAAAAATAATTTAAATAGGTTCAAAATTGGTTTCAAATTACCAAATCTGTTTCGAATTATCTCTAATTCCATTTCCATGCCATCTAAAATGATAATTATTATCCTGTTTTCGTGTTTATTTCCTAACATCCTCATCAAATGATAATTCAGGATACCAGATATCCTGAATTATCCTTTAATGAGGATGTTAAACATATTGAAATATCTACATACGTGGACCTAACCTAACCTCATAAACAGAATTCTACACAAGGTAGTCGGAAACTTACAATATTAAAGATTCAGTATTAACTAACGTTTGCAGTGGTGTGAGGTTTTTCTTTTACAAAATAATTGCAAATAAACCATTTTCCTTAGTTGCCATATAAGGCATCTAAGAAAAAAATGAGTAAATATTTTATAGTCGTAAACCAGCTACAGCTAGAGTGATAAATAAAAAATCAAATTATCGTTAACAAAAACAACTAATTTGTCGCGTGGGAAAAGACAAAAGGATTAAATAAAAGAATGTTACCTAACGACGCGTAAAAATATCGATTCCATAAATAACATTATGTCGATTTTTATTTAAAATTTCAACAAGAGACCGGTATCTTGTAATGGATCACTTAATTTCGATTAACTTACGGACGTTGGCCAAGAACAATACAGCACAGGAAATTAATCGTTTTCGCTTTTTGATCGTTTTTCACCTTATTTTCGATACCGGCGAGTCGATCTTAAACAAATACTACACGGCCAGTGTTAAAAGAACTGCTTAACTGCAGCAGTTTTCCCTTTGTAGTTTTTGCTTGCGTTTGTGAGCGAATGGCGAAGAAGTTCTTTTTAAATTGGTTATGTCGTAGGATAGAGGCCTGGACGGAGCAATGAAGCGAATCGCTCAAACTTGCACCCATTATTTTAATGGGCAATCAATAAATTCCCTATAGTTAAACAACATATTTCATGCCGGTTCTCGTTCTCGTTGGATATACTAATTAAGTTTGTTTGACTGTTTACTTTGTAAATTGTTTGAGTTGAATAGTTATTTAGTCGTAGTCTGCTATCATCCTAATTTCTACCCTTAGCATTTCTTAGTGATTTCCATAGTTATGTCAGCTTAATGCAGAATGGACATTGTCACACAGATTATTTAGTCACATTTAAAGTACCAGAGTCTAGCCTGGAATTCTAAGTATAATGATGACTGTACAACGATTCGTATACAGCACTTGTTTTAAATTATTAACAAAATTTTAAGGAGTTAACTTGGGTCAAAAAACGGAAACAATTTTTAGACCTCCCATAGATAATCGATCGGCCCGCACTTTTGTATGGCAGGTAGAAAAAGGAAAAGTTGTTTAGTATAGTTTTACCGTCTGAATAAACCCATACAATTTTGTCAGTTATTAAAACCAGTTGTGTAGAATACATTATATTATATCATACAAACATGTCATCATTCAAGTATTTGCCCCTTGCGGGATTGGAACCCGCGACCCTCGGCACAGCAGGCAGGTTCACCACAGACTGAGCTATCGGGTAGTTATTCTTATTGTGTTTTCTAATTATATAAATGGACTCCCCTACTCATCCTGTATGTCCTGTACTAATATTATTATTTTTCCCACCATACACAGATGTCAGCATGCATGTCAACTGACCAAACTTTTCCAAAGAGTGTCGCATTCACCTAAATATTCTGCGACGTAAAAGTGCACTTTATTTTATTGAAGTGTTTTTAGTTTCGTTTGAGTAGAGCGAAGCGTACTATAATATAGTTTACTTCGTTTCATTTATAAATAAAATAAAATAAAAAAATCATTTATTTCAGACTTTCGCCCATATTACTTAAGAGGTAGGATAGGAATACGAACATTCAGAATAAAATTACATAAAAACAGTGTCAATTATTACTACTATATAAATATAGTACCCACTCTGTTCAACAGTTTGACCCAGTGAGCCAGAATGGGACAGTCAAATTTGTCAACAATAGCCTTCAGAATGGTGTTGGTACTCCCCCGCGTCCTGCCCAGCAGAGAGGCCGTCTTCTTCCGCATGATCGCGTGGAACCCATCAGTACGCATTTCCGCGAACACGGTCGACGCGCTGCAGAAGCGTGGGAGCCTCAACAGCATTCTGAAAGCGTTGTTATATTGGACACGCAACAGAACATTTAAAATACTTCTAAGCAAACTTATAGGGTCCTTTTTAATATGCTGACGGTTTTTTGAGGGACCACCAATCTGAAAAACTTTCTCTCTGGGATCAAAGTCGAGAACGCGACAAAAAAATCTGCAGTTTCATACAAAACTGCAATCCTACTTGACCCAAATGTATGGCACAGCAGATTTTCTTTTTCGCCATTTCTAAAACTATAGTCGATGTCCTCCAAAGATCTTACACCTTCCGACGCGGTGGTAGAGTGAAAAAATGATGTCAAAAAGCTATCTATGTGATATTATTTTGAATAAAAATTTTTTTATTTTTTTTTTACCTGCTCACAACGTATATTTTTCGGTTTAGTATTCATTTGATAATATCATTAAAATTTCACGTTTTGGTTATTTAAAATATTCGTAATATGCGGTTATATATGCTCCCAGCATAGCATGCATAGCATATGCTCACGACTGTATTCCCCGAGGGGGTAGTCAGAGATATTCTGAAACTTCAGAACATCCACGTTTCACTAGTAGTACCGAAACTCTGTCCAGGAGTGCGATTTTTTAATCTCATACGTTAAACTCAGCAGTTGAAAATGTATGGAGATAAGCATTTTTCTACTGCTAATTTGACTTTCACAAATCGCACTCCAGGAGTATGATTTTTGAAAGTCAAATCAGTAGTAGAATGTTGCATATCTCCATAGTAATTTTGACATTTTCAACTGCTGAGCTCAGCGAATGAGATTCAAAAATCGCACTCCAGTGCTCCCATTTTTGTGTTCTTATTCAATATTAATTTTAAATAAAAAATATATAGTAATAATAAAATAAGTAACACTTCATTTTAAATTACACGTAGTTAAGGCATGCATTGAACAAACTTCACATCTGTATATACTTTTTGCATCATGCACTACTAAAGTCCTATGCTCGTTATTTCAAAGGCTCTACTTCCAGACCGCATAAAATTTTAAACTGTACCAACAACTTCTTAAAGTCTGAATTTCTTTGTAGAAAAAAATCGTCTATAGAGTTAGCAATGTCCAGCAAATGGAAAAAAAGTAAGATCCTACCATGTCTGACCATTTCCGACGGCTATTATTCTGTCTCCCTCTATATCCGTTTCCGGCTGTCGCCAAAACAAAATGCTGCAGACAAAACCAGGAGTCGTTGTCCGAAGGTTTATTATTCGTGACAATAACCTCCAATGAGAGAAAAGAGAGAAAAGGTATGATAATTTGATCAAATGATTGAGATAAATTGATAAAATGTTTTGTCGCTGAACTTGATGGAGAAGGTATAGTTAGTGCTTTGTAAAGTTAATTGAGGATCTGCGTTAATATAATAGATTTTAATGGAGAATGTAGGTACCAGCATATGCGCTGGCAGCTGAAAAAGCTTTTCAGCTAGGTTTGTATAGACCACGGAATTCATACCATACTCAAATATTAGGTGATTTAGGGGTGATTTAAACCATCAAACTGAACAACGTTTACTATGGGAGCAAACCTGAAATTGCAAAAAATATCAGCTGATTCATAAAAAACTGGAATGCCTATTCGACTCATATGTATAATAAAAAGGCATGTATATAAAGATGTTTAGTTTGATGGTCTGGACCACCCCTGAAAATTTGGACAGTGTTTAAAAATTACTCTATGCTGAATCACTTTAACTTTAAAATCATATATTTGCTATGTTAGCGGTTTGTTGTGACGCAAAACTATAAATTGTGATACTTTTGTTAATCTATGTGTTTTTATAAACAGACAAAACCCAGACATAACAAAGAATTCACATACTTTTTGCTTTTGAGTTTAAAAACGCATAATCGTTTACTTGAAAGTAGCAAATTCACTCGAATTTTCCTCGGATGTGAAAACGTTAGACAAACAACGGTCTCTGTAAGTGAAAAGTTTGGATGTTTCTGTTGTTAACCGGTCGCCAGAGAGAAAAAACTTGCAAAGTGTGTGTCGGGCTTTCGGATGAGGGTTCTATCGTTGCTTCGTAATCTTTCTTCAGATGCAAAAAAATCAAATGCTTCTTTGCTTATACAGGGTGTAAGGGACAGCCCTCCGCAAACTGAAACGGTAAACTCGGGTAGGTACTACAGCAATTTTGTATGAAGCAGCATATTTGTACTATATTTGTCGTTTTGAAAAACGAAAATTTATCTTCATTCGGAGGTCCAAAATCAAAGTCTATCCTCAGCTTCGCAGACAAATTTACTATCAATTACTGAGTATCTTTGTCATCAACGTCCATAGTATTATGATTTTATAAATAGGAGACCAAAAGAAAATTATACAATTTGGACTTTTCCAGTTTCCAGTATCTAGCGCTGAATCGGGAAAAGTAGCGTTCTTTGGTTCGTTGAGGCAACGGAGTTAGCTCCGCACGGAACCCAAAAAGCCACACAATATTGACGTACGGAAGTCATAATTTAATTTTGTTTACATATGAAGTGGAAAAGTTGGGTTTACTTGTTGCAAAAATTAGGTAGTGCCGCCGTAAATTACTTAGTTGCCTGCTCTTTTGGTCTTATTCTTATAATGTATGCTAGTATAAATCTTAACTTTCTGAAAAAGTTTCTTAATTTTTTACTTTGCATTATGTATATGTGCTCGTATTTTTCCTAGAGGAGAAGGATTATCAATTTCTACACAATGGCCATCTGAGTTCGGCGTAATCACCTTTTCAGTTTTAGGTCCGCCACATACATACGGAATAAACCTGATTCGGAATTAGATTCCGGATGAAGTGTTGCCGCTTTCAGAGACTTTTTCACTAGATCTAGTGATTTTTTGATGTCTTAGGTGGCATTTTAAAAAAATTTACAGTCATATCAAACAAGTTATTTTTGAGCGTAGGCGTTAATGGAACGATACCGTTTCGTGATGGTGTAGTTGCGACGTCGTTGCGGTATAGTTGCGAAATCCCCTACGCTCAAAAATCGCTTGTGTGATAATCGTTTATACCATTTTGTATGCAAATTATGTCTAATGTTAAAACTATCGATAGTCTTTTGATATAGTTCCATAATATTGAAATACAATTTACAAATCATCATCGTAACGTCATGACACTATCACATGATAGAAATTATCATGTATAGAAATTTTTTGTTTCGTTTTAATAAATACCTGAAAATACAATTGTCATTAATTTGGCATTTCCTAATAATATATTTTTATTTCAGGCATTTTTTAAAACCAGCACTCTAGTATTTTTTGTAACCATAGTTGACAACACTGAATCCTGAATCAGGATTCCGGATCGCAATTCCGTATGTATGTGGCGGACCTTAGAGAGACAGAAGCGATTTTTTAACGTAGGCGATGTTATATTTTGTATATGTTATTATTATTGTAATAGATACTCTTTCTTATACTGTGATTTCGGTAAGACAAAAAAAAACCTAAGGGACTTCCGCATTTTCTTAAGTGAACTGAGATACTTGATAAGATTTCAGTAACTTCTTTCAAAAGAAGAAAGAATAAATGCTACAAAAATGTTATCATTTGTTATTTGTTTTGTATTATAAAATAATCAAGGCACGTTATGCTCCTTAACCTTAGATATGTGATATAAGATAGATAATTATACAACTTTTCTTCACTATTTACGGCACCGTTGGCATATCTTTATTTGACTTTGCAGTCAATACTTAAATAATAGACTAAGAGATAAGTGTACTTTTTGCAACCATCAGCTGGAAGGCTGATTCAGTGTTTATGAGGTGTAGAGCATCTCTGTGATGGGGACAGACAAGGTCTGCCTGCATAAATCCAGTCGGTTTAGAAGTTACTGATGTTTAAAGGTCAGTAAAAAATTAACGATCAGCTGCAAGGCTGATCGTATCATAATATTATAGTGTGCACTGTAGCTATGTGAACAGTACTAAAACTAACAAGGTTCATCAGTCGGTTTAGGAGGTACAGCCGTTCAAAGGTCCGGCCTTTGAAAGGCTGTATCTCCTAAACCGACTGGCAGTTCATGTCCGTTTTTGTACTGTTTACATAGCTGCAGTGCACACTACAATAATATACGATCAGCCTTGCAGCTGATCGTAAATTTTTTACTGACCTTTAAACGTCTGAAACTCCTAAACCGACTGAAGTTTTGCCTGCAGACCTAGTTCATCCTCATCACAGAGATGCTTTACACCCCATAAATAATGAATCAGCCTTGCTGCTGATGGTTGCAAAAAGTACACTTATTTCTTAGTCTATAACATCGACTATCTAATTATATATTTCCCTAGCAAATGCACAAAACAACAATGTTTGGTTGACATCTCTATCCACATCACTGACGCAGAAATAAGAACTCAAAGGCAACAAAACTCCTTAATTGCCACATAAAACAGTCTTCACCCTTTTAATCATATCAAAAGAGCAATCTTCCGGCCGGATGGACTATGAACGACAGTTCAAATCTTTGCTCATTTTAATCACTCTTAAACCAAAGAGTTAATGGTGAAAATTGTTAAGCAGACACCTCAATCTGCTATCGCGAGTAATCTCAAAAGTTCCAGGAATAACGACTCTATCATATTACAAATTCGTATTTGATTCGTGAAATTCTAATTCAGTGGTTTATGCTTTCATGTCGGGGCTGGCCTTTAATCTTAACAGCGGTTTAGTTTTCCCAAGGCTTTAATTATGAAAATATTAATTTCTTTCACTGTTTGTAACGTGACTTCTTAACAGACGGAATGTGGGTTTTTTTTCAACATTTTAAAATAACATTACGTTTAATTAACCACATTTTTTAGATTTTTGCGCCCACAGTTCGCATTCTAATGTTACAGAACGGTTTTAGTTTTGAATTTAAATAAATAGTAGGCTTTTATTTATTGTAGAATAACTTGCTAATGGTGTGGCGTACAATATAAAGGCGCGTGTTCATTTGAAGCTTTGACGCGAGCAAACGCATAATATTGTGAGCCAAACGTTTTTGTCATTATAAGCTCGATCCAAATGGCAATTAATTATCGAATTTTATAATAATACTCAGCATTGGTAGTCGAGATTAAAAACAATATAAATAAAATATTCTCACTCAAGTGGATTCTTAATTTAATAATTTTAAAGGTAGTGAGTAAGGCACTGATTGAAAACTTTACTCTTGTTGTGTTGTGTGCACGAAAAATTTATTTAATATTTATGTATATCAAAATGAGCATTCAGTGATTTTCGAATTCTAACTTTGAATAGTCACATTTTAGTTTAGATTTTATAGCAGAAACAACCAAGTTTTACAGTGATCTTATCTAAAGTATATTTAATAACATCGAAGGACACGCTGACCTCTTTTAGTGGCACACTTCTGAAATCTGATATAATCTAAAGGTTGAAAAACAATCACAATACATTTTTTACCTTATCGCTTGAAAGTAAAAGCAATTTTTGATTGTTCATCGTTTATAATTACCACAGTCATCGTAATAAGTACCTAATGGATAATAAAAATAATAGTACAGCGGTAGCGATAAAGTTAAATTCATAGGTCCTTAAATTTTCGCGACAAATTAATTCCGTAATAAAGTAATAAAACTAACACACCCAATAATTTTAATGCCATATTAACTTCAATTGAATAAACTATCCCTATTCACCTCTCTTTCCATCCTGAAGAGAGAAACAGAGAGAGCATCATTAAAACTAATAGCAAATAGAAATTCATACGCAATAGAAGCATAATACCAGTTTATTACACCATAAACTTTACTTAGCATTTTATCATGCGCGGCTTTACTACAATGTACGTCGAGACATTCATATATTAATAAATATTAATATAAAGGCATTAATTTTACGAGGCCTAAGAGGTGGAAACAAACAGGAGGCAAGTGAATATTTATAGCTTGACGTGCTTCCGATGTATAAAACGTTGGAAATGAAGAATGGACTCAGTGGTTTATGTGTATGGGAGAATTCGCCGATGTCTGTTTTGGTCTTTTATTTATGAGGTCGGTAAAGGTTATTGAAAATAACGTAAATCATTAGGTAAGCACTTCGTATCGAGTTATTGAGTACGATTTATGATCTCTCATACGCTGTGGAATCAGGGGTCGTTTTTAAGCCATCAAACTGCTTAAGAATCAAACTGAACAACTTTTATTATGAAATTAACATCGAAATCCCAAAAAAATCTGCTGTTCTATAGAAAATGCGTTCTCAACGAAAATGTATGTAACTGCTGATTTTTTTCGTGATTTCACACTTGGTCCCATAGTAAAAATTGTTCAGTTTGATGGTATAACTCTAAAGTTTAGACCATCGACCCAGATTCCACGTTGTATTAATAAAATATTTCTATTAATTCAATTTAGCCAATTCGTTAAATGATTTTACTTGTAAAAAAGAACGCCTTAAGAATACCTTTCAGTTCCGTAACTAAACGGTTCGTAAAATTGTTTATTGAATAATCAAAGACGTAGCGTTTACGTAAAATCTGAAGTCAAATTTTACCGTGAAATAACAGAAATAAAATACGAACCTATCAATAAAAGGGGACGAAGCAATGAAGCTAAAGTTTTTCGTGAAACTCCCCAAGAATAACGATGATATCCATAACTCAGCGAAGAGACGAAACGAAAGAAAGTAAACTAAACAAAATAAGAGACAGTGTTTGTGAATCGACTCCCAAGTTTATTTTCAAAGGGCCATAATCATCTAGAAACGAACTTTATTACGCTTTACGACGATCCTTAGATGTGAAACGTAAACAGTGGCACGGGGGAAGATGCAAAATGTAAACAAATTAGCGAACAAGATACCGAAGAAATTTGATACTAGATTTTCCTCGCGGATTCTCACTAATTTTGTAACATTGATTTTACTTAAACATTTCAAGTGATCGTTGAACGGCGACAGATAATTGAATGATTAGGCCGAACGTTGATTGAACAAGCGTCACTCAACGTTCAACTAGATAGCTGATTGTAAGCTAGCCCTTTAAACATGGCGGACGTAAAATTAGCCAGCTGATACAAATTTAGTATGACGTTTAACGTTACATTTAACGACTGGGCCAGTTGTCCTTTAGTCATTTAATTTACTGTCGCCATTTAATCAACGGGCTAGCCTTTCAATCAAATGGCAGATTTAAGCAGATGGCTGCGATATATACGCTAACCATCTTCTAAATTATACTTAGATCAAAGAAGTCAGTGTACTTCTCTGGTGGATATATGGAAGGTAAATATCTAAAACGTTATTCAGTAACCAAAATATTATAAGCAATATTTTTTATATCTTTTGAAAAGTGTTTATTTTATATGTAAGTACAGACATCCAGTTTGTGAGTTTTATGTAACATGCCATAAAATTGCAATAAACTTCCTTGTTATTTAATTTTCACACTTCAGTGAACTGTGTATCTTAGCAAACATAGCATAACTTTATTTTATATATTACATCATTAAGTCGATCGATTGTAATATTTTTATGAAATCAATGATTATTATTATTATTATTATTATTAATGTAAACATATTTTCTTGTTTCAGTGTTTCCTCAGTTATTAAATTTATTTGAAAATTAATTACTCCAGTATGAAGTTTATCGATAAAAAAGATTGTAAACAAATTTCTTGATTATTTTCTTCGTAGGCTTATAGTAAGTACATAGCATAAGCATAGTCATAAGCATATTCTAATCAAACATGATATATTTATCCAGAGAAAAAAAGACAAAATTTAAATAATTTCTGATACAAAGTTTAGATACAATCTATAACGTATAGTACCTAGCCTATATCACAATATTAATATTAATGTAGACAAATAATACATAAAAAATGTTGTAAGTTGTAGAGCAACACAACGAAAAATCCAGACCCGAAAACCGTAACATTTTACATCCTGTAACTTCTCCAGCAATAAACTCATCTGCACTTCAAGCAAAAAAGTATTAAAACAGAACATTTAACATCTCCACCCATGTGTCGAGTAATAGCGAGGCGTCAAAAGATATGCAGATGTATCTTGTAATTATATTTTTTATTTTCCTTCGAAGAGAAACGGTACAAAGAGCTGACATTTTTATGCTAAAATATGGAGATAAAGTCATTAGCAATTTTTACTGTAATGAGAAGATGTCGCTTGGGTTCAAATGGCCCTTCCCGGTATGGTCAGCAAAGTATTATCATATAAATTTCTCCATCTAGAGCTAAAAGAATTCAGCAGAATCTACATTGGGCTTATTAAATTGGTTTTTATTTCGCGGTGCTATTACTCTAACCTTTTTTGTTGATATTTGCACTTTTTTCTTCTGAAGGGCATTGAACTTTTCTTTGAATAACAGAGTTATAATATCTTTGTTGGACTTGATAGAAAATGTTTTCTTTTTTTTAATGATTAACCGGATCAATACTGTACCTACAGATTATAAAAATTAACAGAATGTCTTTTACGTCTTTCCAAATAACACAATATAAAATCATTTATTGTGTTCCTTTTAATTATCACAAATAATGTACAACCCTAAGTATATTTTATTTATAAGCAGAGACTAAATAATGTTTGTGTAATATTTTACTATCTTGTCAATATAAAATAAAACACGTCTATCCAACTAACAATTTGGTCGTATAGGTGTCGTATAGTCGACCATCAGACAAATAAAGCACCATTATATGATGAAATAACAGTAATATAACTTTTATAACTCAAAATAGTCATGTAAATGGGGGCATAATACGACCAAATTGTTTGCTGTGTATGTACATAAATTATCCTAATGGTCTATGACGTCATAACTTCTAAAATTTTCAAAACATCTTGTTCACATCATAAAACATTCCTCCAACTAAAAATCTTACCAACATTTGACATCTAAAATTATTATCTCACGACGTAGCACTTATTTTTACTGGCGTCACTTCTATTGGTTATTTTTGGGGCGTTCATTGTTATTGTAGTATCCCAGGCGAGTGACGACCTCTTAATTTCCAGTAAATCGAGGTGCTCTTTAGAGATGGCCTGCATCTGAATAAACACTGGGTGAAGCAGGATTAAGGGCGAACGAAGACTTGCGATTGGGGCTATTTTAAGCAGAAATATACTGGAGTAGGTAAATAAAGCAATATGCTAATATCTATATAGAATAAGTTGAACAGACGAAAAGACTTGGCAGCTTGAGATAAGATAAAATTCATCGAAGGAAAAGCAATATACATTTTAGTGAAATATTTCGGTCACAAAATTTCATCAGGAAACAATTTTAGAAAAACCAAACAACAATTTAATGACAAGTTTACAAACAAACTTATTATTCATATGACTATAAAAAAATGTATATTGCAAACTAAATACAGGCTGTAAGTGACAGCCTAGCAAATACTGAAACAGTGAACTCAGACCATCAAACTGAACAACTTTCACTATCGAGCCGTACAGGAAACGTAAAAAAAAATCAGCTGCCCCATAAAAAACTGCTGTACCTACCCGATTCAAATGTATGGGACAGCTGATTGTTTTTCGCGCTTGCTGAAGTAGGCTCCATAGTGAAAGTTGTTCAGTTTGATGATCTGAGTTCACCGTTTCAGTATTTGATAGGCTGTCACTTACACACTGTAAGCCCAAAGTAAGTTAATCGCGTAATTTAGGATGCCCTAAGCAGAATCAGCACTGGATAATCTCATCGATATATCAAGAGATTGAGCTGTCTGAGCGGAAATCATCAACGTCGGGAAGTGAGAATCAAACTTTACTTTGAATCATATTCGTAAAATTTACTCATTATAAATAAACATAATAATAAAATGGCAATACTTTTTAAGAACGTCATTGATCCTATTTCCAATTGTATACAATAAGAGAGAATAGTCACGTACTATTATTAGTATAAAACACCCTTGTTATACTTAAGGGGGTGCTTCTAACCATCAAATTGAACTACGCTCACTATTGAGCCAACTTCGAAATCGCATAAAAATGCGTATGCTGTTTCGTACAAAACTGCAGCACCGGCACCGACTCGACTTAAATGTACGGGACAGCTGTTTTTTTTTTGCTATTTCGAAGTTGGCTCCATAAGGAATGATATTCAGTTTGGTGGTCTGAAGTACCCTCTTAAGTATTACCAGGGTGTTTTGTCACACTCTGTACCTATAGACCACGGTGATAAACAAATAACATCGTTCCTTAGAATTCAGTATCTTAATTTGAGGTAAAGCACTAACGCAACAATTTTGTGTTGTGACTCACTTATTCGTCAGCCTTCATCTTATCGTATACACTAGGGCTGTTATTACAATACCAGTATACCAGAATACCAGTTTTCCATCTTTTACAGCTTTGACTTTATTAAAAAACCCTTTGAAGAATAAAATCTTAAGAGATCAGATTTCTTGGATATTCCTATGAAACCAAACACCAAGACGTATCTTTATAAAGCTTTTCGTTCTGAAAAATCTTAGTTGTGCTTTACTATCTTTCATTTTTATAAGACCGTCGGGAGTTTTTATGAATCTTGAAAACAGAATTTTTCTTTGACTTTGCTTTAGGAGATGATAGTCTTGTGACAGCCCTTGCTATTTGAGACCTTCGAAAATGTCCTGTGTTATCCTACAGTCGTAGTTTACGGGCACTTTACGTAATGACCGATTTCATTAAACGCATCGTAAGACACTCTAAAGTACTGTGTAGTGCATTTCGATAACGAAAGCTCATTCTCGAAATTGTATTATTAAGGCATATTCCATAGTAACGAGTAATTTGAACTGGTGTGAGCAAGCTAAAGCGTTATTTGTTTCAATCGTTTTGGCGCAGTGGTGTATGGCTTACTCCCTTCCTTCTTTAGGGAGAGGACGCATTTGTTCTGCAGTTGGATTTTACAGTTTACAAGCGTAATAGTTTACTGTTTTTAAGGTATAGAACAACGACTGTTTTAAATACTCCCAAGCTAGCTTTCAGTCTGGAAAAGGCAGTAAAAATATTTACAAGTAATTAGTGTTATTACATGGTCATCATCCCAGAAAACCAAAAAAAGTCAATTTTGACTAATGAATAAGAGAAAGCGGGCTATTATTTTGCCGTGTGGTGTCGGCTAAGAATAGCACCATCCCATTTCCTCCCGTGGGTGTCGTAAAAGGCGACTAAGGGATCTACCGGAGGATGGGCAGCAGCATCCTCTGAGTACACATATTCAATCCAACTGCAATCGCCAACCCGCCTGCCAAGCGTGGCGATTATGGCAAATCCCCCCATTTTGGGGGAGGCCTATGTCCAGCAGTGGACGTCTGTCGGTTGATATGATGGGCTATTATGATTAATATAAAAGAAAAAATAAAGTTTAATCATAACTATTATCCCGAGATATCCCTCTGAACCAAGTGCCTTTTAGTGTTGGTAAATTAAGGCTAATTAAAAAAAAATTATTATATGAAAATAATTTCATATTTGCATGATCAGTTCATGACAGATTCAACAAAGAAAAAAGTCGCACTTATACTTTACCAACAAAAGCTGAACTTCTGTAGCATAATAGAAATGTACCGGAGAAAATAAATGAAATATGAATTTCCGCTTTAAGCTTCATTCAGTGATCACGGCCTAAGATAGTAGTGAACGCAATGTGAGCGGTGCGACAAGCGACACGAATAAACACCTCAACCTGTGACTAAATACATTTGTTCCAGGACATCCCAGTTAATGTATCTGATATACTGAGAGCTGAGAAGTTCGTTGACTTGTTTTTGTTTGAACGATGTCTAACTACATACTGGTGTTTCAATTAGAAGAACATACTCACGCCTTATTCCCAGAACAGTGGGCAGAGATACTGGATCTCTACTTAGTTTGGTCCTGTCATAGTTCTATTTGCTAAAATTATAAACTTTCAATTAAGTACTGATATCAAAATTATGCCCTAGCAAATTCAAAGACTTTTCATTAATTTTCAATTTCACTCCAGTATTTAGAATTTAGAAAAAATTGAATCTATGCTATTTCCATCTGTAAACACACTACTTTGATACAACGTGCTCATTCTGTTTTCAAAGGCCGGGGAAATTTATATCAAAATGTTTCAAAAAGTATATCTGGATGCATCTAAACCTCTCTGGCGGAACTTTTATGTTAAATTCAATGTTGCATGCTTAAAGCAACTGCAATTTTGTTGACATAAAAATGTACGTGCTAAATTTATGGCCATGTTTTTTTAATGTGATAGTTCATTCTTTATTAAGAGTGAAATTGGAAATTAAGGTACATGGACTCAAAACTTTTGTATTTGTATTTACTTGCATACAGTATATAGCAGTCTCTTACAGTATGTCAATTATTACTGAATAGAAATTTACAAGAAAATTAACAGAATTAAAATTTTCAAACAACATCTTAATCGCTTTAACTTAATTGAAAAACGAGCAAATGTTGAGATGCCTGTTAACCACGTCGTAGTCTTTGAGAGGTACGCAATTTATATATTATATTTCATGTAAAATTTAACATATAAAAGGTTTCGTAAGGCGTTCATAATTATCTCAGTTACCAAGAACTGAAATTAATTACTTGAGTTCCTGAGAACTCATAGTACTAAATCGAATAAAATACAAAAGCTCCCGTAATATGTTCAAAAAGACACAATAGATCTCTAGAAAAACAATAGAATGTACAATCAAGAAAAATTTTCCGTGTCGCAAATCAAAACCTATGAGGACAAATTCCCCAAGAAAATATTAAGCGAAAACGTCCCTTCGGCAAACGTTAATGGAATGAAATGAGGAACAATAAGAAATGTGATATAAGTGGACTGAACTAATGTTATTTCAATAGAGATGGGGACCCGGACTTTATTTGTCTTACCTTACGTGTGAATTTTGTGATATGAGACAGTCTGGCTGAAGCACTTCAATTTGCTCTAACGATCTTAGGTAAGAAAAATACACAGGAAATCATGGCTGATAAAATAAGAAAAAAGTTTTTTTGTTTTTGGATAGATGAATACTTGCAAAATACTATCACAGGGAATATAGGAAATCCAGTTAGTGAATGCAAGATTAAAGTAAAAATGTATCAAAATAAAGCAATAGGATATGAACATGGTAATGATGATGTATTAATATGATTCAATCTTATCAACTTCGTTCGCGTATCGGAAAGCGCGAAAAAGTGGACCGACGACCTGGTGAAGGCGGCTGGAACCCGTTGGGCCATGAGGGCAGCGCAGGACCGGTCGTTATGGCGATCCTTGGGGGAGGCCTTTGTCCAGCAGTGGACGTCCATTGGCTGAGATGATTACCTAATCATAAATGAGACAATGAAAATAAAAATAAAAGCTATCCATAAGGATTATTGATTAAATGCCTTTTTTTAAATTTATCTACCTTAATGATTAAATGAACAGAATACCTAGGCACATTTATGAGAAATTATCGAGCATAATTATATTCACACAATTTTATCTGTACTAAAATTAGCTAAAATAAGTTTTTTTCTCAATGAGGACTTCCACCGCAAATAAGGTTTAACACAACATTAATAACGTACATTAACTTCGTGTAAACACATATTTTATGGACACTTCTAACTACGTAATTAACATTACACCACTGCAATTAGTAGCTCTCATCACCAAGTAATACGTACCTACACTTATACATTATTATTAAGAACATACCACGCGAAAAAGGATTGAAGAACTTCTCAACGTCTTTAAAAACTCTATAATCGATCCAAACTCAAGGTTTGGGTAATATTTGGTCGAATGCTTTGTTGTAAATGTAATAAAGCATCTGTTTGGGATCAAAATAATGTATTTTCCTAAGGCCCGATTCGACCAAACGCGAGTAAATTTTATTCTTAGATTGAGCCGCCGGTTACTCTAGAGTAAACGGATTTTGCGTTTTACCAACCCCTCACCAACCCTAATCTATGAATAAGTTGAGAGTAAATTTTACACGGCCAATTTTGGTGTAATGCTTATACCAAAACTAATGTCAATGTCACATAATTTAAAAAATTAAAGAAAAAAGAAACCTAACAAATTAAAACTGTATAACCTCACATTGCAATAAGTACCTCTTTGAAATGACCTCTTTCTTTAGGTGGATTATGCATTCGTTCTTTTAGTATGGGTTTAGTGTGGTAGAAGACAAATGAAGTTATTTGGGAGTAAACGCTAAGAGTAAAATTGTTCCTTGTATAGGTACTCTTCTATAAATCAAGGTTTGGTAGAATCCGGCCTAAGAGTATTTATTTTTGTGTCACTTACGTACCTACATCCCTGAGCTCAAACCAATCTCCCGTAGGGTAGGCCGAGATTATAATTCTCCACTTTGGCAGTCTTGATAAAGGTTTTTATGTTTCTATTATGCAAATTGCATTATAATGCCACTGAATATACAATCATGGTCTCCGGTCTCATTCATAACAATATATATTTTGATTTTGAAGTATAGATTGCTTATTTTTCTGATAATTTTGTTAAATTATCATTTTAAGTCGACAGTTCCAACTTTTTACTGAAACCTAAAGTGGTCAGTCACCATGCCAGAATTAGCAGCCCCGCAGCTTGACAAGTGTAATTACCATGTCAATTTTTTTTTAATTCCCCACCAGTCGAGACAACGCAGGCGGCAGTGGCGCAAGATACGTAAATAGATTAGTGAACGATCTTTGTTAACTTCGCTGTTAAACAAAATTGTCTTGTTATTAATTTGTCTTCATTGAACATGGGTGCTATTTTGGCAGAATAATCCTGTACATCTTACATATAAAATACACTAATCATAACGAGCCTGCACGGATAATATCTTGTAGTACTATAATGTGACAGCTATTTATTTATTTTATCTTATTTATTTTCGGAAGATTTACAGGATTACAATTTTATTAAATATTCTTATATAAATCTAGACGCCAATTAAAAATCTTCACGTTTAAAAAACTAATATTAAAATTACATTATACGCCACACGTCTCATTTGTGTTACATAGGTAGATTAGAAAATATGTACGAATTATTTTTCAGATTACAAACAAAATATAATATTTTATGTTAACTTAGGTATAATTAAAATTTATCTATCACTGACGGTCACTAATGTTGCCAAAGTAAGCTCGTGCAATTTTGCGTTTAACGGTTGCCTTGCTCGTGAGCAGGCTTAGAGCATTTTAGCAGGCATTTTACTAGAACATTTCAGAATTTACTAGAAAATTTGTAGGTATAAAACCGATTTTGGTAAATTCAACTACAATCTACTTATTGCAACAAACTTTCTAGTAAAGTTTGATAACACGAATAGTTGTCACATAATACAGTTGTACACAAAATCAGCTGTTCTATAGAAAACAATTACTTATGTCAATAAGTACTCGACCAAATTGAATGAAACAACAGATTTTTCTTTCGTTTCGATTTTCAAAGTTAGTCATGGTCCCACAGTAAAAGTTGTTCAGTATATTCGCAACGGATCATCTTCAGTTCACTTTATTAAAATATAGCGTGTAAATTGAAACAACTAATTTCCGGGCCAATACGCCATGATATTAAACAAAGGGATTTGAATGCCCCTATGCTATTATGGGTTAATATTACATCTAACGGCTACATCGTTATCGGTGGTTATGGGTAAAACAAATCATCCGCCATAAATTTTAATTAAGCATTTGATACCTCCCGACCCGTAGATGGTATGCTTTACTTTGAAATTAATAACCTCGATATTTGCTCAGTAAATTTTAATTTTGGACTTTTTATGCTGTTTCATCAACATTTTTTTTTAAATAAATATGGCAGACTTCTGCTATCACGACTTATGATTTTGCTATCGTAGCTTATAGACTTAGAGATAAGTGTACTTTTTGCAACCATCAGCAGCAAGGCTGATTCAGTGTTTATGGGGTAAAGAGCATCTCTGTGGTGGGGATGGACCAGGTCTGCCTGCATAACTCCAGTCGGTTTAGGAGTTACTGATGTTTAAAGGTAAGTAAAAATTGACGATCAGCTGCAAGGCTGATCGTATAATATTATTGTAGTATGCACTGTAGCTATGTGAATAGTACAAAAACTGACATGAACTGCCAGTCTGTTTAGGAGATACAGCCGTTCAAAGGTCGGACCTTTGAATGGCTTTTTTCCTGGTTCATCCCCATCACAGAGATGCTCTACACCCCATAAACACTGAATCAGCCTTGCTGCTGATGATTGCAAAAAGTACACTTATCTCTTAGTCTATTAGATGTATTGAATACAAATTAAATAGGTATAACAATTTGTGCATGACTTTCTGTATGTGGTTGGATCTAAAGTTGGTTTTTATAGAAACGGTTGAAATTATCTTTACGCTTTTTATACATAAGTTGATGCTTAGCTAGAATATATTTAAATACTTAAACTTCTTCTTTCGTGTCAACATGAGCTACGCGTATTCACGTCACAATCACTCATGCTGTAGTGGAAAGATGGGCCTAGACTTGAGGTAAATGAAAAAACAGTGTATATATAACTCCATTAATGTGTTTTGATCTCTTTACCAATGTTATCTAGATATCCAACTTTTTGGCCGAATTCGGAAAAAGTTTTGTGATTAAAAATTCAGACACGAATAAAAAGAAAGGACAAAAGATTTCTCAAGAAATTATAACATAAATCGCAGCAAAGAAGCTTGATTACGTTTTAAAACAAACCAAAAATAGTGACCTGTTTTTTATAGCAGTAACAAAACAAATAAAAACTCTATTATCATCTGGAATAGGATACCAAGTCGCTCCTTTTACGAAGTTTCCTTCAACAACCACCAATTAGCCAACTCGATCAACGATTTATGGATTGCCTGGGAACCTGTTTAATATAATTCTGAACAGTCTTTTTTGAATTATATTTATGACTCTAGATTAATACGTTAGGCCGAGTTATCTCCCCGGAGCCTTAACAAGGGAATTATGGGTCATTTTGACCAAAGTTCAAAAGCCCACCTACGGACATAATGAATCAAATTGTCGGCCACCCGCGCGTACAAAATAATACAAATAGAGTTGTGACTGATACAGTTTTTTAATCCTTCAAAGAAAATATCGTTATTTAATGTGGTACAAGATTATGCTCCTTAATTTATAAATGCTATACATCGTTATTATTTAAAGTCACGCTCAAATTGAGTTATAAGTTTTTGTGAGGAATTTGTTCGGTTTCCATAAAATCTGAATTTTACAATCTGACTTTAACATAAAAAAAATCAAAAACACGATAAGTATAATTATACGTACGTTCATGTCTATATTCCCCTTGGGTGCAGTTAATAACGCTCTAAAATAGCAGAATATCCACAATTATAGTACCTGTCTGTCCATCCAGTGTGACAAGTATTGAACATGCAGCCTAAAAACCGAAGCGTGTGGGTTTTCTACACTATGTTTTCCTCCACCGCCAGTGACTTTGTATTTTGTACACATTTCATACATGAAAAAGCTCTCCCAAATCTTTACTGTCTAGTTCTAAAATAACATAAATTATTTACTAAAACGTTTGTTGTTTAGGTAGTCTGCTTAACACAAAAATTTGTTCTTGACAATCGCAAAAATCTGTTTATAACTATTATAACGACCATCTTCCATCTTCTTGTTAAGTATTCCTAGAATCATGTCTTCCAAATATCCTTATTTAATGTTCGAAGGAATAATAGCAACGACATTTTTCAAGAACGGTTAATTAATCAACTTTACTTTTATCATGATGGCCGAATAATTTTCACACTGCATAATACCATATAAGAGGTAGTAGATAACGGTAACAACGTTTTTGACCACCCTGTAAGTGTTTTATAATATAAACTGGGTGTAAGGGACAACCCTCCGCAGATTGAAATGGTGAACTCACACCATCAAACTGAACAATTTCTACGATGGTGCCTACTTCAGGAAACGTGAAAAAGAAATCAGCTATCCCATACATTTGAGTCGGGTAGGTACAGCAGTTTTATTTTGTATGAAACAGCAGATATTTTTTTTCGCGTTTCCTGAGGTAGGCTCCATAGTAAGAAGTTGTTCAGTTTAATGGTGTCAGTTCAACATTTCAATCTGCGGATGGTTGTCCCTTACACCCTGTAAATTAAGAAATGTTCTATTTGCTCGACGACTAATCTTTGATGTATTTGTAACTACATAATTTCTAAGCTTTCCGCCGATAAGCCCTGAACTGATTTACCACGTGTAACACAAGACACGTGACTCCATCATATTGGCACCGGTGCAACGCAAACCCCACTTAATTCTAAACAAATCGTTTCATTATCATCACACGATATTAGCCCTTCTCACGTCGCACTAAAGTTGGTTAATGATATGAGCAAATAAAGACGGTTACGGCTATTTGTTGCTAAAGCAAGTGAAGCTCATGACGTAAGTAATATCGGCTAGGAAGGCAAGCTTCAAAGTTTTGATGTGGCGTATTAGCTTGCAAATATAGAACCCATACAAAACACTTATTGATCGAATGTTGCGCTGGTGCAAGTTGCAAACTGAAATTTATGAGCGTGCAGTAAGTAAGAGCTCTTCGAGAGCGGTTACTTCACTACACTTCACTTCACTTGAGGCGCGCTTTGTTTATTGCTTGGCTTCGTCTCAGAAACAGCATCTTTCGCTTTATGAATATTGATAGAGGAGTAGCTTTTCGTTCTAACTTTAAAATAGAACTTTCATGAGTTCCCTAAAGTGTTCATTCGTCAGGTTCCTGGCTTAGAATTGACCAGCCATTTCTTTCCGTGGCTGTGGTACTATGAAGCGATTGAGGGAAGGGTTCCTTTTGCATTATTTTTGGGGGAAGAAAACTAGTCTATCAACACTTGATACGTCATTCTAAATTGACCTAAATATGCTAATATTGAGCCTTAATACAACTCCCATGTTTGCTTATAATTACGTCAAAACTTTACCTATAATAGCATCATTTAATTTTAGTTTTGAGCGAGATGAAATAAACGACACAAACTTGTCGTACAGGTACTATAAAATCCCAGTCTAGCAAAGTCTATTATGTTTTTTTGCGTTTTAGGAACGAACGTTTTACTACAGTTAATTATTTCGACGCATCCAGCATCATAACCCACTGCTAATCATAGGCCTCTCCAAAGACATGCTATAAAATTCTATCCTCAGCCGTCTTTATCCAGTTCATAACGGCTACCTGCTTCAGGTCGTCGGTGCAGCTGACTGGAGGACATCCAACACTACGTCTGCCATTTCGTGGTCTACATTCGAGAACTTGGACTTTCCATCGGTTATTAATTCCTTAATAGATGTGACCAGCCGACCAGGACATTGCTATTTCTGCTTGCTATTTTTAAGAGCTAGATAAGTATATTTCGAGAAATTCAAACTCGATATAAAGTACGTTCAAGTGATGTGTTCTATAAGCATAATCTTAACCAGCCATACAGCCTAATTCAATTTATCGATCCCAAGATAATGTATTCTCCAAGCACCCTTGTTAAACTTAGTAGATATCCAACTCCCTTTCCTTGATGTATCCCGTTCATAGCTATTTCATTTGATCTTGTTGCTCTCATCAAATATTAAGGCCGTTTAAACTTGAGTGGGAGAGGTACAGTCGTAGCCGCAGAAGTTAGTGCACTGACTTGGAGACGTGACCCACTAGGTTTAGTGGTGAGCCTCTATTAATGTTTTAGCTGATGTATCATGATGGTCACGAAAATCTGAAGCAATATGAAAATTATTGAGAAGTCATAAAATGTACTGAAGCAGTAGATTTAATTAGATGACTAGCTTTTGTCGGCTATTTCATTCGCGTGGATTTCGAAAAACATTTTTAGAAAATCCCTGCAAAATCATTTTTTTTTTCTATAACCTAATTCGTCCCATTGTTGGGAAAAGGTTTCTCTCAACTTTTCCAGCCTTCTCTATAATGTTGCCATTTTGCTTCGTGGTCATCCAGGTCGTCACCATTATGTCGACCAGTGGGTCGGCCCCAGCTTCCATCGATCGTCGGGCTCCCATTGGGTCGCAACACCTTTAAAATATAATTACATTCGAAATATCAAGTTTATATTTTCAGCGGTTTAGGTTGTGTTGTCTGTCAGTCAGTCTTTCAGTCCGTCACGGAACTGTTTGACTACGAAAAATATGTAATCTATCTATTATTACTATTATAAAACTGTAACAGAAGATTGTCTGTACATTGAGGATATTAAAAAAATACGATATGGTTTTTAGGTGTCCCTGATTCCATATCACCAATTTTTGGATTTTTTGTCTGTCTGTTTTTTTGTTTGATCGAGCATCACGCAAAAACTACTGAACCGATTTTGATGTAACTTTTTTTGTTTGATAGGTAATGATCTGACTTAAAATCTGGTATTTAATTTGTTCGGACGAAGTCGCGAAAAAATCCACCTAAACAAGAAATCTGAATTTTACTATCATATAAAAATATTTTCTACGTAACAAACGAGATATTATTAAAATCTTTCCACATTATGCTTAACCCTTAACATTCCACGATTCACAAATAAAAATCTAAGCTCATTAATGCATGTGGACGCGCGAGTAAATTTGTTAAGCCATCGTTAACCCAGCGGGCCTTGCTCAGGGTCTTTATTAGCCTAATTGCTACATTTGCATAGTGTGATCCGTGTGAGGCCCAATTATGGGCACATCACTACCTCGATTATGTTTTAAAACAAATAGAGGGGAGACCAGATAGACGTGGTCGACGGAACCTGTTTTTGAAATTAGCGGGTGAATGCTTTGCGCGAATTTACATACAGGGTCTTTCTTAAATAGCTGCTGTTTTTTCGTATGAACTAGGTGAAATATAATATCCATAAAATAAACAATAAAATTATTCTGAGACGAGTAGAGTAATTTGATGATATCATGAGCAGCAAGAAACTGGATCGTGTTATGCAACAACTGCTTAGTTTTAGTTTCCGCAAAGGCCAATATTGGGAGAGACCTATGTCCGGCAGTAGACTAGTATAGACTAATGATAATTGAAGCAATTTTAAACTCAATGTGACCTGAATTACCTATAAATTTATTATGCATAAACTGCTAGCTTGTCAACCAGTGAACAAAATTCATTTATACCGCAAGGAACTGGATCGTGTTATGCAACTAATATAGTTTTATTGTCCGCTGTGACGAATATTTGGGGAGGCCTATGTTCAACAGTGGGCTAGTATGATGATGGAAGTTAGAAAACTCACTCAGTAAGTGATCTCAATAATTATCCTTTAGTCTTTGATACCGTATACCTATGAGGCTTCAAATTATTTACACAGAACTCGATTGTCTACCCTTTACTTAATTTGAGTTTAATGATATTTTAGGAGTCGCGTTCTAGGTCTGCTATTGGATAGTCACGTCGCTCGTCGGTTGCCCCCTCCCGGGCCTACAACGAAGCTCCAGTGGTGCCTCAAGATAGTGTTCTTTTCGAAAAACAATCCTTGAAGTTACCAAAATACATAAACTACCGTACAACGTCAAGCACTCTTGCTAAATAAACTAGACATTGGCAAAATCATCCCAACCAAGATGGCAGCCATTTTGTTTAAATAGAATGATATTTTATTACCTAAATCATTCGTAGCCTAAATCCAATATAGCGCTAGATACCAGAAACATAATATTAAATTAAAAAGTATAAAAATGTATATTATTACTGTAATACAAGGTCAAGATAAAAACTTATAAAAGAAAGTAGAGTGAACAAGGTTTCATGATATACAATAAAGAATAGCTGACAAAGATCTGAGTGGCAAATGCCGTTATTCTGACCCACCCAATGCTTTTAAAAGTCAGTAATAAAAGGTGCAGTAGTGCTATTCAGTTGCCTCATTAAAAATATCACACGGGGAATAAAAATAAGGCTGGTAGGTATAAATAACAACAACCTCCATATAAATCTTGGTTTGCATTTTATAGGGATGCCAAATTTAAAAACGTGCTAAAAAAATTTTTTATTTGTGTTAGTGTAAATTTTATTTTTAAAGGACTTTAAAAAAGGATGAGTTCTTATGTTCGTATGTATGCATATTTATTTAATGTATGTTTAACTATCTTTCCGTCAAATGGGGACTCATTTTTTTTTAATAATTTCATAATCTTGAATAATGGACACACGTACCAAATAACTTAACTTAATTTAATTGCAACTATTTAAAAATGAAGTTCAACATGTTACCTGCAAAATATTCATCAACACACTCATCAATTTCACTCCAAAATTTACCCAAATTTGTCACAGGGTTACCAAAATATCTCCATCGACAACCCTAACCGACATAGCTTTGGCTGCCCGCAATGAATACTCGAGTTTTCTACCTCAGCCGTGGGGTGAAACGTACGGCAATATGGGAATAAAATCCAGGATTTAATCTTCACACAAGTCGCCGTTTAATCTTGCACCAGATATGGCAAGGGTAAATAATAAATGTACAACGCAATCACGTTAAATTGCATTGTGGGGGTGGACTTGGACCGTGGTTAATAGCAAGTAAGTGCTGGATTAAAACTTTTGGTATCACTGCACATTTGTGGTTACGGCTCTTAATTAGTGAAGGTATTATTATTTATGCGATGAGCTTTGTTGAATGGAGTTTCATTATGGATTTGGTATACGACCTGAGTAGATTGGATAGCGTTATTTTATAAGATCATAATTGACTTTGACTATTAATTATAAGGACTAGCCTTGCGGAAGCATTTCCCCTCTGCCACGGTATAAGATCAATTATTTATGTGCTAAATGCACATAATTAATTGATCTTTTATTTTTTTTTTAATCATATAAATTTCACCCTGTATAATCACACTAAGGTTGAACTTAATAAAACAAATATAGTAAGAATATATTAGATTATAATAGTAATGAAACATAGAAAATATTGATCGAATATTAGGTAAGCACATTTTTTAAGAGAACGATACAGGGTGTAAGGAAAATTAATCATTAACCTTTCAACCACATACCTACTCTACCCTTTGACTATTTATTATAAGGACTAGCCTTGCGGTAGCATTTCCCCTCTGCCACGGTATAAGATCAATTAATCATGTGCATTTACATTCAATTTTATACCTTATCACTAAACGAGACAGCCTGTAATTGCGAAACAATAACTTCGAACTTAGAACGTTTGGGGTTCACACGAGACTACTTCTCAAGATTTTTAACGTTCAAAATTAGAATCTAAAGTTATGGGAATAAAATCCAAAGTTTCGGATTTCATGTTACCTCGTCCCCCGCAAAAAGTGGCAGAAATGTTTGTTAGTAGAATGTCCCCATATAAGTAGTCAAAAATAATAGACTATAGTACAATTATCATCTTTTAACTTGACAAGAGTACACAATATTATTTTTAATGTACAGTCAGCAGCAACAAATTGTATACCCTTTTGTTCTACGTCGTAGTACTAAAGTGCAATATAACTTATTGCTGCTGACTGTACATAAGTAAACTCACGACCGTACGCGTTCAGGGTGGTCAGAAATCTTGGAGACTTTAAGGTGATAGGTGGACCATGCAGCCTTTCGCCCTCAAAACATTAAAGGTATAAGAAACCATATCCCTTAACCGCCTTAGACGACACCCACAGGAAGAAACATTTAGTGCTAAATATGAAAAACTTTGCAGTTTCGGGGTAGTCAGAACCATTGCTACTACTACCATCTATATTTTTAAGTGCGCAGTTGTACTTAAGGCGGTTGCAGAGGGGTCAATTTTATACAAAACGTTGACGCACAATACGCGTAGACGGTATTAATATAAGTAACTTTGTATATATGGAAAAATAGTTTAGAAAATCTAGATGCCGCGTAACAAATAACATTTGCAATTTATAAAATAATTACGAAGATATAAAGCTTTGAAACTTTTCATACAAAATTTTAAAAGCTTTATATCTTGGTAATTATATTATAAATTGCAAATGTTATTTGTTACGCGGCAACTAGATTTTCTAAACTATTTTTCCATATATAAAATATTACTTTTATTAATTCTGTTTACGCGTGTTGTGCGTCAAACGTTTGTATGGACTGAAACCACCTTAATAAGGAATGTCATCACATTGAGCCTCGTTTTAAAAGGAGACAATTTATTGTAGGCCCACAAACAGTTACGTTAATTGATGGTATTACACTCTAAAAACATAATTTAATTTACTACCTATAGTAATCGGTCGAAAAATTAGGTAAAAATTCAAACGGAATTATGAAATAAATATAAAAAATTCACCGTTTTGACTTATTTGCTAAGATTCTTTTCTCCTATTAAAACGGCAAATGTAAAGCAATGCGTGAATAGGAACATCTTAGATTTTAATCTAAACTATTATAAAACTGTAGCAGGAAATTTGTCTGCACATTGAAGATATTAACAAAAAAAAAAGTTACGATATGGTTTTTAGGTGTCCCTGATTCCATTTCAAAAAATTTTGGATTTTTTGTCTGTCTGTTTGTTTGTGTGTTTGTTTGGGTGTTTGTTTGTTTGTTTGAACGGGTATCACGCAAAAACTACTGAACCGATTTTGATGAAACTTTTTTTGTTTGATAGCTAATGATCTGACTTAAAATCTGGTATATAATTTGTGTGGACAAAGTCGCGGGTTAACGCTCGTACAAAAATAAAAATATAAAAACCAAAATATCTTACGAAGACAAGATGTGCGCCAACTGCGATTAAGCGACACTCCGTTTAGATAAGGTATACCTAATATTACCACTATTATCAAGAAATTATAAGAAACAAATCGACATGAGTTCCATAACTATACGCCAACTATACGCCAACATTTTTATGTTAGCCTATTTCCCATACTAAGATTAAGGATCTTCTTTAGAGTTGAACTTACGTGTCAAGTGGTGATAGTAAATGGCTAGCCTTTCGCCACAAAAGCACAGAATAAGAAACCTTAAATGTCTTAGTTGCTTCGACCAGCACCCACGGGAAAAATGGGGTGGTCAGTTCTATGCACAGATTACTCCTAATAGATATACCACATGATAAAAATTTTGTACAGGCCCAAAGTCACAATTTTTGGCGGTAGGTGCGTGTAGCGGGGCACCAAACAATGCAACATGATTGGACATTTCAAGGTCGCACTACGTTTTTTTTTTTGGAGATTACTATTACAGTTCTGCTCGGGGAGCAACTACTGCTCTTTACCGCGGACTATTGGAGGGCCCACGAAGGGTCTATCGAGCCAAATGAATGAACTTAAGCAACCAACCTAGGGGTACCCAGAGGGGTACGGACTTCGGCATAGGACGTTGCTGGGGCTACGCGGCGGATTGGGTAGCGGGGATCGGTGAGAAGGGTCGCACTACTCCGAGCTCGCACTACTCCGTTGCTTATATCAGTGCAAAATCATAGATGTGTGGCGCGTGTCGGTGGCCTTGTATGCGGTATATAAGGTCTAACAAAATTAGGTGAAACTATTTTAAGGGGATGATCAGACCATCAAACTGAACAACTTTCTCTATGGGACCAATATTGAAATCGCGAAAAAATAACCGCTGTTCCATACAAACCTACTCAACCTAAATGTATGGGACAGCAGATTTTTTTTTCGCGATTTCAATATTGGTCCCATAGAGAAAGTTGTTCAGTTTGATGGTCTGATCATCCCCTTAAAAATAGTTTCACCTAATTTTGTTAGACCTTATATATTAGGGGTAATCTGTGGTTCTATGCCACATTTAGAAGTGATTATTAGTAATTATTACCTTTTTTTCTGAAACTTAAATAGCCTCTTAAGTAGTCCATCTAAATAATCTCCTTGCAAATAATTATAGCTATTCTGGCACAATAAATTCTAGTATATTTCGAAGTCTAAAATCTCTGCTAAATCGGGGCAAGTTATTGCATTGGAGTATTTATTTGCGTGGATTTGGCTTTCGATAAATTTTGAGTTTTATTGAAGCACTAAACGTCTGAACTATCATCGCAGAGCTTAGTTTAGTTTTAATTTACGAACAAGCACTTAAATCTGATCGTGATGTGAAAGGCACGTTAAGCAGATACTTCCGGATAGTACAGTTAGATGGCCCTTTACTTAAAGTCAGGTAATTAAGGGTCTATTAGGGTGAAAATAGGTACACATTCGCAGACACGAATGCCAAGGCATCCAAAATCGACTACCTTTTTAAATGGCTACATGGCTACAGCAATGTTATAACGACGACCCGGTTGGTGTAATGGTTACCACGCCGGACTGCCAAACCAGGGTCCTGGGTTCGAATCCCGGTTCGGTCATGGATGTTTATATATTTGTGCCGTTGTTGTATGGTTTCCATAATAAACAGCCTATAGTGCTTTCATGGGATCATTATAATGTATGTGCCTGTGAGCGTTATTTATTTATTTATTTATAACAATCTCGTCACATACTATGAGGATGCAATATAACAGAGCTGCTGCAGCAGTTTACTGCCATAGCAGTCGTTTTTTCAACCAAACTTGCACCGATGATGTAATATGATGGAGGCTTCTATAGTAACTCCAAATTTTTCATACAAAATATTAGTAACCTAGACCAGTGCCTCTACCAATTCGCAGTGGTCTGCGGGCTCCATCCATGGTTCGCACAAGCTTATTCTTGAGTAGAGGTAGTATGTGCTCTACAGTAGAAGCTGATGATGATGACGTTTTAATTCAGTTGTTAGTAAAAGTTAGAACATATCTTACTTATTTTAATCTACGAAGCAAGATACGAATATTTTATAAACTTTTTTGAAAACTTTGTGGTACATTCTGGCCCAAAATCTTCTAAGAAAAGCTCATTAGGGGTCAAATTAATTAAATCTGGTTTTATTAGCAGATTCCACCGGTCTTTATTAAGTAACTTTGGGGCTCATTATTTAGACAAGTTAATAAGAATTCCTAAGTCGTATTTACGTCAAAGGAACGAGGGAATTAGACACCAGATAAAAAGAGGGTTTTATACCTTGAAAATAGTCGCGAGAGGCTTAATGTTTTGAAAACTTTGATTTTATATCCGACATACTTATGAAAAATCTCGCCTGCATTCCTTTTCGGAGTGGTCGGAAACCTTGCTATAACTATAGCAAAGTTCACGTTGGACATTTTTAAGTTTTCTGAATGGTATGACGTATCATCAAGTAGCTAAAGATTAGGTTAGGTTAGGGTAGCCTTTCGCTCACAGAAACACTCTTCTCCCTTAGTTGCTTCATAAGGGTTGAGACACCCACGGGAAGAAATGGGGTGGCCTCTAAACGAAGAATAAATATCTTGGACATTGTCACACAAATTATCTAGTCACATTTAAAGTACCTTGTATTATGATGACTAGACAACGATATAGAATACATATATAGATACAAACATCCACGACTCGGGTACAAAAATTCATATTCATCATATAAATATTTGTCCCTTACGGGATTCGAACCCGCGACTCTGGGCACAGCAGGCAGGTTCACTACAGACTGTGCTACCGGGCCGTCGAAGAAAAGTCTTGTAAGATAAGTAGTAATCATCTGTAGGATCCTTTGACTATTTATTATAAGGACAAGCCTTGCGGTAGCATTTCCCCTCTGCCACGGTATAAGAACAATTGATCATGTGCATTTAAATGCAATTTTATACCTTATCATTAAACGAGACAACCTATTATTGCGAAATAATAATTGCGAACTTAGAACGTTTGGGTTTCACACGAGACTACTTTTCATGATTTTTAACAATCAAAATTAGAATCTAAAGTTATGGGGATTTCATGTTACCTCGCTTTCTGCAAAAATGTTTGTTAGTAGAATTATATAAGTAGTCAAAGGTACCATCCCACAGCACAACACGGCAAAACTCGACCGAACAAAAAAAATCTGCATCAAGTCTTAAAGCGTATCTTCGTTACTCCATCCACTCAAGATGCTTCAGTAGTACTACAGCAGAAAGAAGTTGGGTTAGCACACGCGCCGTCCGTTCTTGCCTGACTCCCCTAAATTTACCCTTGAAATCGGAGAGGAGGAGGTATCTAATTTTAGTAAGGGGCAGGAAGTGGCAATTCTGTTGTAGTACTTACTTACTGTACTTAAGTAGACTGTTACTCTGTCCTGTTTGTACCTTAGTCAAATACTATCCACTCACTGACTCATCACATCACATCAACAATCATCATCATCCAAAACAATAGAACCTACAAATTTGAAATTCGACACAACAATGTTTCTTTACGTTTCGGTGCTTTGGATTGTATTTTTAAAATTAATACCCAAAAAGTATTAATAATCATCATCATCAGCCTATATGCGTTTCACTACAAGCCAACCCTCAGGGTTGATGGTGAATTAATATGATACTGAATTTAAGAGAATTTCACAGCAATGAATTTATCAGCTATAACATGATGGCTTATAAAATACTAGTATCAGTAACTAGCTATTACGAAATAGAAGGAACTTCTATTGAACACACCTACTTACAACTAACAAATGAACAAACAGCCTCTTATCAACACATCCATTAATAAAACAAGAGGAACAGGAACAGAGATGTGTAAAATAATCAACGTTGAGGTTCCTAAATACGAAACGCCTACGGTCGTAGCAGAATACAATACTCAATTACATTTGCCACCTACTGTGTTATTGTTTTATACAATGATCGTTAACTTAAATAAATAGTAGCTTATTTGTCTTCAACATTTGAAAGGGATGTTGCGTTTAGATGAATTACACCGAGTTAAACGTAATCCGGTTTTGAATCAATCGTTTTCTTATCGGTATTGAAATCGTAGATTTAATAATTGTGTTGAATATTTCAATTCTTGAGTGGAGAGTTATAGACGCTCAATAATGAAGGTCCGGGTTAGAGTCCACACGAATAGCATGCCATGTACCAATGAGTTTTACTAAGTGGAATCACACACGACGCATGACGGAGCGGCAGACGTCAGTCCGTCATTTGTGAAGCAAGGAGTTGTATGAAACCGCTTAGTGGGATCACACATGATGAGGCATGACGGAGCGGCAGACGTCAGTCCGTCATTTGTGAAGCAAGGAGTTGTATGAAACTGCACGTAGAAGCACATACGGTGCTTCAATCCGTCACCGTGTATGCTTCTACGTGCGGTTTCGTACAACTCCTTGCTTCACAAACGACGGACTGACATCTGCCATTCCGTCAATGCGTAATCGTGTGTGATCCCACTAACTTTCATCACCAATCTATCCATTACTACTGACATATGCTTCTATATTTTGTCCTTGACGTTCTGTTCCTCGCCATCTGCATCCAGTTGGGACCAGCGTATCTCCTCATCTCATTGACCCATCTTTCAGGTGGGCTGCCTTTACCCCTCTACTTTTCCAAGTTATTGTACGTAATACTGCTCTCTAACGGTGAATGAAAACATCGTAAACACTATAATATGCATAAACCTTCTGGCAGTGCGCTTCAACAGGGACATATTTTTAATTGAGTTTTTAAGATTAGCCTTTAGCATACCGAATAAACGATTATAAACATAGAAACCTTATACCGTAGTTGCCTCGTATGACATTGACGGAAGAAATGGGGTGGTCGATCCTATGCCAGAATCACACATCTAATAATACTAATAAAGGAATATTGACTCGACCAGTCCAAAAAAAGATTTATTCGAAGTAATAGATAAGTCACGCGTGCGGTACACGACTTTAAAAGCTTACAGTGTGTTGTAAAAAAGGCACAAAAATTAAGGATCATATTACAGAAATCCATTAGGGCAGTCAATAAAAATAGATCCCGTTTTACTTGTAGAACCGGCCCTAAATTCAGTCATACGAAATAAAAGATCGATAAAGAAAGACGCCTCAGTGATTTTCTTGATAAGAATTAATTCGAATAGAACATCATCGTAGTTTTAAGTTGCTATATTAGAAAACACTTTTATTTTTATTTTACATCGGTGATCCTCGGTATTGGAAACGATCACCAAAGCAGCGGTGTTATATGGCTATGGCGAAATGGCTTTCGGCGACCTAGGTATTTTTCTTTGCACGTCGTTTTAGAATATAGCACAGGTAATATTATTCTTTTCCGAAATTAAGGGGACACCAAGCCTCCAGTGCTGCCCTTAAATGGCTGATCGTTTTCCCCACAAGTCTATTTAATTAAAAAAACCTGCCTTGTGACTTTAGTAATCTAATGATAATGATTCAAAATTGAAAATTCAGAGTAAATTAAACATTATGCTACCATTTTATGGGCACAATAACAGAATTTTATCAGAATCCAACGTTTTATATCGAACTCATCGTCTATTTAGTTTTCAATAACTTTTATCTCAACGATATCAAAATTCAATTTAAAGAGGCAAATTGCATTGAAACGGATATGAATGGGGACAAAAATAACTTTGCACCGTATACGGAACACAACGACTCGTACTAAGCATGTAAAATTTTCAACGTCGCTTGACAGGGTGTTATTATGATACAATTTTAAATCAAATTAACTTGCATAAAACATTCTTATAAGTATGAAAAGATTCAATAAAAATAATATCGTCGAAAGTCTTTCTTAACATTATAATTTAAATTTTATATGATTCTTACATTTTGTTATATTTGAGCTCCCAATATACCAACACTATCGAAATAATCAGGAACTCAAATAATTAAAAACGCTGTAACTAAGAACCTGTTAAATAATAATAATAATAAGTATTAAACTTTGAATGGCCTGTTTCACTTCATAATATGTTTCTAATAGCCCGTCTAAAAGTATATGGCAAGTAATTGATAAGATCCTATTTATCTGTGTTCTTGGGGTTTACGCTATCTAACGATTATCAGGAAGTGGTGATAATCGTTAGATAGCGTAAGCGTGGTGGTGGTTATTGTATCTTAAATAAGCATAGACCATTTACTTTAATGGTTTAACTTCATAAGACACTAAGGGCAACTAAGAGTTACTTTTTGCTCACACCCTTAACACAGTGCTTTAAATAAATAAATAAATATGCTAAATAGCATAAAGAGGTAATTATTAAACATTCATAAATATTACCTTTAGTGAGATCTTCTTAATCCTTTAGTTTCAGGCAATTTTATTGGAATTGCGATTCACCGTTTTGTTATCTGCTTGCAGTTCTTTTCACACTTTTACATTGAAAATAAGGGGAGAATCATTTTGGAAGTATGTTTTATTAGGTTTTATGTTGCTGTGTCGATTAGTGTCAAGTAAAAATTTTTGCATATAAACAAAAACTGAATGATATCTAAATAACCACGTAAATCGATATTCAGAATACGGCTATCTATCGACTAAATAACAACAGATATCTTAAGAATCAACACGGTAACGCCCACATCTGCCATAATGTCTCGAACACTCTCGAACAAGATCCAAAGTCGTGATGGGGCACTAAATTAGCCAGATCGACTTTTACGGCAGACCATTTGTGAACGTTGACAGTGAATGTCGAAGGCAAACAAACGAAAACGACTGAGTGGACATATCGAACATTCAATGAAGGTGATTACGACAATGATGTGTGTTGTATCGAATGATTTAAACAAGTATTTAATTTGTATATGGGTGTGAAAGTTGGAGTCTGAAATAACAAACAATTTCTTACAAGTGAATCATAAATTAAATGGTCTTCCTCGGAAAGCACAAACGCGTAACTCCCTTAACCGCGTAAGTGCATGAAAAGTTGTATTAAATGTAGTTGAAGCGACAAACATGTTTCAGAATCGTAGAAGGTGGCGAGCCGTAGTCTTTACCAATCAATTTTATTGATAAATATTAATATATTAAGTACAATTTAAAGTTACACGTAAAACAACAATTAACATGCTAAATAAATCAGGTAAAAAATTTGAGAGAAAAAAGTTGATTTGATTCAATGATTACTTAATGAAACACAAAAACAGGTCAATCGTAAAACGTTATGATGTTGATTGGTCTAAATAACAATGAAGGATAATCGAAAATAACGATGTTTCCTTGTTTGATGTGAACGCATCCGACCGAAAGAAGTTAAGGGGCAAATTATGAAAAAAATAGAATGAAAAAAAAGTTGAGTATTTTTTTTACATTATTTCTTATCACTTATCAAGATAAAGAAAGAACGTTTATATTTTTTGAGATAAAACAGAGTTCTGTCGTTGGAGTTGTACGTCGAAATAGGTACTTAATTATAATTGGAAATACAAAGTTCTTTGAGATATTGTCACTCAGATCGGTCAGAGTGAATACTAGGGAGTTTCGGAAATGACTTGAATTGACTGAACTAACAACTCTATTTCCATTTCGGGGTGGTCACTTATATAAAACTACCAACCCGCCGTGCTCTATGTAGGAGCGAAGCTCCTTATTGTCCCGCCTGGAATTTGGTGGACCTGCTCTCCGGGGGCAATCTGCCCGCCCAGTAAAGGTTCTTAAAATTGAGTCAAGATTAACTTTTAGCATTTTTAAAGTTACAGAATGGTCCAAATATCGCTGGAACAGCGTAGTGAAATCTCACTTATGATGTGAGCTTCAAGCCAGCAACTGGGGAAAATTTGCACAAGATCAGGAAAATTGCGTTCTCTCATTCTGGAGGCCAAGACCCCATTTGAGTCGCTGAGTTAGCTGAGTTAGTTATGACATAACATAAATAAAAATAAAAAAAAGTTAACTTTTTGTAAAATGTGCCTACCTACTGCCTTGTGTTTATTAACTTAATGGGACCTCGGGCAATTTTTACAACTCGTCCAAAAAGCTTTTCTAACAACGATGACTTAGTCTTATTTTTTGTCGACGAAACCACTTATGAGGAAAATAATTACGTTCCATCAAATTTGAAGTCAATTTGATAAAGTCTTTAAACTTAAACGCTTTAAATGTCTTCAACCATTTTTTCTCTTTTTTTATTTTTCTTAACGGATATGATAGATGACTTTTCGAATTTGCTGATAAAATAATGAACAAATATTTAAACGAACGTCCCTAGACCGTATCCGCTATTAAAAAAATGTTATTGTTATATTATAATGAGACAATTAATATGCGCAGACGCAAGTAGGCAAGATGGCGTCGGTGGGTGTGGTGACCGTAGCGCCGACATCTGATTGGCGCTTTGTATGTCGTTATCATTTAATTATGATTGGAGTGAAGATCGCTTGATAAATACAGTAGCTGTATAAACGGTCAATGAACTTTGCATCTATTATGTTGAAACAGGTTCTGTGGTATGAGCTTTTGAAACACGCTGTGAGCTTGAAGTTATACAAGTAAATCGCGTGTTATTAAATAAACAAAGCTTAGGTTACTAGAATGCAGTGAGCGAACATGCATAGATTCGAAGATAAACAACGTTATATGGGCAGTAGCTGGATTCTGTAGAAGATATACTACTGTTTGAACAAATCTGGCGATGAACTTTTACCAAAGATGGGCTTCGTCCGGTCAGGGAATGGTCACTCTTTTAGTTATTTGGTGGTATAAGAGCCTCTCTAAGCAACTGAACTCTCAATATGTCCAGCATATCCTGGACAACCAAGCAATTTTGTTCACCACGATATCAAGTCAAACTCGTAAGCCATTGACTTGTCAGAAGAATCTCGAGCGCCTCCATAGTTCAAAAGACTATTGGATCCGGATACTTTGATAGTGATGTGTTTATTAATTAAGCCAGAACTAAGCTCTGAAAATTTGACAGCAAGTTTATCACTAACATTCCTCCACCAATCTGCACTACTCGTCGTAGAGTATTTTCTTCTGTGATGGCATGTCATTCTAAATCTTTCCAGCTCAGTATTTTGTCACACGGAACTAATACATAACACAGTATTTCGGTGGAGTATAACCCAATCCTTCTCATTCTGAGAAGAGGCATTTATCTTGCAGTGGGGTCATACATGCTGTTACTTATATTTTTTATTGATAAAGAGTTGTCGATGCGTCTCCGCGAGACGACCGGTGACCGTAGAGCTGGCAGATTCCTTGGTCAACGACTCAGCTTGACCATTCAAAGGGGGAACGCTGTCAGCATGCTTGGGACCATGTCTCGCGGGGATGCACTCGACGACTTTTTTTATATCTAAGATCTCATTTTTATACCTTTTTATTGTTTTCGTTAAAATATATACTTAGTTTCAAAGATAAATAAAAATACCCTTTATTTTAGTTTTGACCTGGATTTTGAGGAGCAATTAAAAACTGTTTGGAAATAGGGTCTAAGTATTAACTTATACGAACGTTTATCTTTTTGTAGGAATTGAGCTGTAAAACTAACTGGGTCGTCCCTTTCATGTTCTGAAACTTTTACTGAGCTAAGTAATAATTTTCTTGTTTTCCTAACATAATTTAAAACAATATTTACCCTATAATCAGAGAATAGTAAATTAAAATAAAACAAGAAAACTTACTTGCATTGCATGTAAGTTTTAACTTTAAAGAAAATTTTAGGAGAATTCTTGTTGAAATCGTAACTAGTAACTTGAAGGGGTCACTTGCCTTCAAAGTGTTTGCTTTTCGTGCAACCGTCTAGTTTTTAACAGCGACTTGGAATTTCCTGTACCTAGTTTTCTCGGCTTTTTCATTCAACAATAGTGTTAGCATGTCGACTCCTGCCAAAGGGTTTTCTAGTTACCAAGCAGACGACTGACGTTATTTCCTAAAGTAAATCAAGTTTAGATTCAATATTCAATCAGATCGTGCAATAAAAGAATCTATTTGTTTATCGATATTGCAGTATCGTTATGGGGTTGAAAATTGAGTTTCATAGATAATACTTCTTATGTTGACGGGTTTTTTAGTAGATTAAAATATCAGATGTTCCATACAAAGCTGCAATCCTACTCGACCCAAATTTATGGGGCACTAATTTATTTTTTTGCGATTTAGATGTTGTTCCCGTAGAAAAAGTTGTTCAATGGTCCCCTGAAAACTATTAAGTGCGACCTTGTATATTATTATACTAGAATTTAGAAATCATGCAATAATCATCCCAAATTTTTATTAAATATGAATTCACTGAACTTTAGACCGAATTTTCTTTTGCAGAAATTAAAATAGATAATATGAAAATAAGTAAGGATAAATTACTCTTACTTAATACTGACCAAACTCGTAGTACTTAACCAATATTACAGCAAGGTTCCATAAGTTCACAAGTTTCGTGGAAATATCCACGGGGTTCGGTGAACATACTTTGCGGTAATGGTTTCCATGATGCCAACATGCAACTGTTACAAACTAGCTTCGCGTTATGTCATGAGTCAATTATTCGTATTTATTACTTTGAAGATTGGAAACTGAAATTAGAAATAAAATAGAAATCAAGCTAACCTGGCAAAATTACAAAAATCGTACTGCTTATAAATACATTATGTTATGGTAGAGATTTCCATTACTTTAATAAGTGATTGTACATCATAATAAACGCGTAATAAATCAGGTAAATCCTTTTTTTTTCTTTGGTATAGTTGTTCAGTATCATGGGACTGTACCCAACCTGTAAAGTAGCAACTGTTGATCCCAACATCCTGTATTACATAGGTGCCTACATACTTAGCTATTTATTATCAGCGTTAACTCCGTTACCTATTTCATATTGGATGCGACACAGTCGCATATAATCGGCTGCAAGTAAGTTAAGTCTCCATGTCTCCGGCTCATTGCTTGATAACACCTTTTTTTTTAGTTTCATCTTAATTGTCAATAATCTTGACATTTTTGTGTCTTACACTTTTATCTGTGTTTAAAGGTACAATAAGGTGTAAATTAATATATCTTTGAAGATCTGCTCTCGCTAATCAAATTCCGATTACCGAACAAATCCTTAAGCACTTAACAAGTAAAATTTTTGAAGGTCAAAATATAAACGTAACATTTCTTTTTTACCAACAGACAGGTTAGCTTCAATTTAATCGTTTTTATCTTCATACGATCTTGAACTTAACGGAGTTTGATGATTGAGGTCATAATAGCTCAGGCGATGATGTGGATGACTCAAGGGCGGTAGATGATAGGCTTGTTACCGCTTTCCAAAAACAAGGTTCGGACCCTCGAGCGGAATTGATAATTTACTCGTTCCGAAGGGCTATTATTAAGGCAGTTGTGTATAGAATGATTGCTGGTTCCTTCCATATGTTTACATAGCATTGTCGGCGACTTCGGGAGAACAAACAATGTTTCGGGTCGTTAGTAATGAAAATTATGCTCTGGAATGGTAATGACGTGAAGCCGGATGGGACATCGATTGCAGTTTGCAAATGGTTTTTATTATTGGTGGTTTAGATACGTTTATTTTTGCTTTAGATTTGCCATCGTTTCCTTTATACTCGACTGCCTCAGATGGAGGGCTTCCGGGGCAGTCGGGTCGTTTTTTAATATAATTAATATTTGAAAATTTAAAGAAAATTAGACCAAAAAAAAAACCTAAAGTAGGGAGGGAGACTGGTACATGGACTATACGGTCTTAGATATTGCTTTATACATATCAAATATTGCAGAACACCATTCAATGCCGAATCACCTTTACGACTCAAAATTACCTCGTCTTTATGACAATCAATAAATCGGCAGCTAAAGCAAAAACCCTGTAGTTTACAAAACTCATGATCCTGATTATGGTTACCCGCCATAATAACGGTAATTTAAAAAAATAAACCCCTGCTCTATTCGTAGAAACGTTCTCGCTCGTTTCCTTTAGTAACTGCACGTGATTATTTTTTTCGCCGCCGACAAATTGCAATTTAATTTCAGTCGTAAGTATGACGACTCTTTATTTTGGCGGATTTTCGGGTTCATTAACTTCATTTGGAATTCCATTTTTACCTTCTTTTTCGTTTGTGTAGTTTTATAATGAGTTAGGCACTACATTTGTTAATTTTTTTAACCTGTGTCTATTTTTCTTTGGGTCATGGTACATTATGCACTTCCAATCTTTTATACCCGTTCAATCATATGGCAGTATTTTTCCAGTATTATGTTAGGCTATGTCTTTTATCTTATATCATAAAATTCTATCGTTACAAAATTTTAACAAAAAATTAAAACAAGTTTCATAACTGAAAAGTAGAAAATAATTATACAAGCAACGTCTTTTAAATTTGTATTTATAACAAAAAGCTAAGAAAATGAATTTGTTTCATCGGAGTCACTGTTAAGTCACTTGTTGTCAGCATCTGACCATCAATTTGTCTTTGTAGAAACCAAACTGTTAAATTTAGCTGTAAGTTCTCCAAAAGGAAATAATTAAAATAATAAATAAGCTGGTACGATTTACGACTGCGCATGGAGTAATTTTTTTGGGCTTGGCTTGACACAGACTCTAGACAAATTCATGTTCTCAGTTATAGATTCGAATTTTAAAGACGTAGATTTTATTATTATTTTCTTCTTTTTAGTTTTGAAGTAAGTTCTAATTTGGTATTTTTACAATTTTCTGTGGTGAAATGTAATTGGGTTAACATTATTGGTATCTGCTGTACATGCAAGGGGAATATAAAAATAAAACAATATTTCCTTCACCTTTTGAGGAGTTTCATTTAAAATCACCGAAGCGCTTCATCAGATCTTCACCAAATTAAAATGTGATTAATTCGGAGATAACTTGTTTAGAACAACAAAAAATCATGTGACAACGAAATGAGAACCTACTAATGTTGAAGTTGGTTAAAATCTTCAATGGACTAGTATTGCACGTGCATTTCGGAAATCCGCAAAAAAATTAAAATAAATTAAAGTGACAATAATATAAGAATCGAATATCACTACAAAGAACTACATAACATCAAAAGTGCAACAATAAAACTGTTACACAATGTTGTGCTAATCGTTTCAATATCTTTGATCAGCATCTGTCATTTTGTGGTTTACTACATTCTTCCGGTCTTGTTACACTCTTATTACAAGGCAAGTAGGTTTCAAATCGTAAGCTTTTCTTCAACATATTCGATTCGCATTTGATGAATGGTACAATTGTTGCAACCGCCGGTTTCCTGTAAAGTGATACATGGATCGACCCTGTGGGTGGTTCATGTATCATGTTACTAAGAGTAGATTTTACTTTTATAGTAACTATAGTATGTTCTACAAAAACATGTGCATCGTTTTAGTTAGGATTATTAAAGCTGGTGTTTTCGGTAATTAAGTCGATAGCTCCAGGCATTTGTTTTGCGTGTGGTGGAAATAACTTTGACGTTATCGTATCAAGTATAAACAGCGCAAATGTAGAAACATAATTCGTATTTTGTTTTGAATTTTATTTACAAAATATATTACATATTTCTTGCATCATAACTATACTTATAAACTATACTTATACTTGTAAAGGCATTGTAAACTTGCTTAAGAACCTGTAAATAAAAGATACCTATTGCAGTAAAAACTATTTTACTTCTGTCCATAGAATTTCCAGCCAGTCAGCCTGTTTCGGCGGATATTGATGATTAAGACAGAATGAGCGTTTTTTTGTAAATTTAGTTCCTCAAAAACTGAAAAAAGCGATAAACATGCCATGTGTTCATAGAGACTGTCAAATTCATGTCAAGACTATGCCTGCCTTTTTTTAAAGGCCTAGGGATCGAGCCCATACATCATGTCAGACGTAAACAAAAACAGTTTAAAATTTTCAATTAAAACAATTCGTTAATAATGAAATATTCCATCAAATGAAGCGTTGGCATCTTTTTGATCATCTTTTCCCTCTTAATAATTTTAAAGATACGCTTTTTGAAATTTTGGCATTTATTCGCACAGACGGTAGCGCCTTCTATCGATCCCCTAGAAAACCAAAAGAAAAACACTCATTGCGAATTATCATAAATCATTATTTATCGCGTGATAATGTAACAAATATGTCTATTTGTTACATTATCACGCGATAAATAATGATTGATTGATTGATCTCTCGATCAACAGACAACATTGAGATACCTAGGTACTGCTTAATGTGCTGTCTGAACCACAAACTTAATATACAATCGTAAATTAAGTTTAAGGTCTGAATAGTCTTTTAAAGATACAAATAATAGTATAGATGTAACATCAGTAGTAAGTATTAAATATAATATAGAATTCTCCGTATTCCACATACTGTTCAAAAACGTGTACATTTAAAATTTATTAATTGCAACCAAGGTCGCCGAATCGACTGTTAGCCTTCGCGAATTTAACACAAAGGCTAAGTAGCACAAAGGACGAACGCAATATTATATTATTTGTATTGTACCAATTGTCAATCGCGACAACTTTGCCTGTTACAGTCGCAGTATTGTTCGATTTCTGAGCAACTGCAGTTTGGAACTGTTCTTTTCAGAATGATACAATATAATACCTTATCTTATAACGTTTTAATAAGGATGGTTTTACGAATTTCTGGGTGAAATTTTAAGTTTGTTGGGAGTTAGTGTTTAGGTTTGGCCCGATAGCCGAAGATGCAATTCTTTTTCTTGTAGTGCCATCTCCTATCAGAGATCGGCGATATTCGGACCCTGGAGACTGTAGCCCTAAATACTAGTCTACTGGAGTGCGATTTTTGAAACTCATTCGCTGAGCTCAGCAGTTGAAAATGTCAAAATTACTAAGGAGATATGCATCTTTCTACTGCTGATTTTGCTTTCAAAAATCATACTTCAGGAGTGGGATTTTTTAAAGTCAAATCAGCAGCAGAAAGATGCGTATTTCATTGTCAGATTCAAAAATCGCACTCCGGAGGTACAGTTCATATCGAACCATTCACAAAGGGTCATAGGCCAGGAAGTCCTTCTTCTACCAGGCATTCGTCTTTCCCATTTTCTCTTGCAAAATAATCTAGAGAAGTTGGCATTTTTCACTTCTCATAATGTGACCGAGGTACTGAAGTTTCTGAGTTTTTATAGTTTTCAGGATTTCTACTCTCTTGTTCATCCTCTGCAGGACCGCCTCGTTGCTAATTCTGTCTGTCCATGATATCTTAAACATCCTTCTGTATACCCACATCTAAGTCTTTTGCAAATGGTTGAATTGAGTAAAATCGTTTTTAAAAAGGTGAATCTAAATACAACAAAATAATCGTTTGCTTCTTCAAGAATTAAAAAACCTAGATAGACACACCATTACCAGACACACCATTGTTTTTACACCATCTGGCAAAATTTTGCAAAAAATTTACATTAAAGTTCTTAAAAAATGTACAGGGTCGTAACAAAACATGCTAGTAATATTTAGATGGGTATTTTTTCTCGATGTTGGCTCGATAGAGAAAGTTGTTCTGTACCTCATCATCTAAACCTTCCATATCTAAGTAACCACACCTTTAAATATAGCTAGGATGTTTTGTTAAACCCTGTACTTATTTGATAGAAATTTGCTATCAGTCCTGTGATTTGTGATATAACGCGAATTTTTATTTTATTTTGTTTGTTTCCATAGGTACCGTTAGATTAGAGGCTGAAAGAAAAAAGTATTGAATGTTTTATTCCCTCATCTGAAAATAAAATGTATTAGATATCAATATCTCAAAATAAAGCCACCATCACCTTTTAATCTTTATTTGTTACAACAAATGGTTACAACGTACTATCAAATTTTATATCAAAGTTTCAATTACAATCTCTTACAAAAATCTATATAAACCATTACGTAATTTCAATATGCATTTTAATACGTTCGAAGTAGAATGAGAGTTAAACGACATGTATTTTATGTGATAACCAACAATGACCCTCGTTAAGAAGCTTTGGCCTCGGTAACTTCTTTGGATTTTGTAATCATTGTAACGCGAGTAATCACGTGAGATGCATCACAGAATGGGGATGTTATATAGAGCTGTTAAAGTGATAACTGCACAAAATCTTACCGATCCCCGCTACCCAATCTGCCGCGTAGTCCCAGGAACGTCCAATGCCGAGGTCCGTACCCATTCTGGGTGCCCTTGGGTCGGTTACTTAAGTTTCTTTACTGGCTCGATTAGAGTAAAGTTTTCGTGGTCCCTCCATTTTTCCGAAGTAATAAGTAGAAGCTGCTCCCTGAGCAATGCTATAATTGTGTATTTATAATTTTGTAAAATCGCTCTCCACCGTTTGCGCGGTGTGAGTCTACTGCAAACGGGTCCAACAAGTGCGGTCGTGCTTAGTCTAATACTCGTATAGATGAAATATCAAAAATAATTGATGAATTATTTAAAAAAATCAATAATCCGTTTATGCAAGCACAAACATTTTTAAGTACTCAAACAAATTTGAAAATATATGCAAATGAAATGAAATGAAATTGTATTTATTTCAGGTTACTATGAACCCATATAAAAGCACAAACATAGTACATAATTAATAATATTAAACTAGAGTCATCTCAACATTAGATTAGGTACATTACTTTACAAGACAAGACAAAGTGGAATTACGTACATATACATTTTAGCTGGCGATAAATAAAGAAACATAAGCCTCTGAAATTAAATAGCTCACGTGACTTCACTGACACACCAAAATGATTACTGTCACACCAACATCAACTATCAAAATGTACCACGAGGATGATACCATACGTAGTACACAATGGCACAGTAACAATATTTTGAAAGCTCACAGCTAAGAACTGCATTGAATGTAATGGCACAGTATATGCCATTCATGTAGCTACAATAACGCCTCTTTCTTATAAAGTATGGGACGGAAGTTGACATTATGTGTTGCTGTTATCTTGGTGTTCCGCTTTGTTCCTTTATAAAACTTCCTTTGTCGGCAGCTTTGAGAAAAAAATCGAGTCGAAAAAGATTTGTTACGCGATCAAAATAAAATTGACTTATTTTTATAAGCATAGAATCTAGTTAAGAATGTATCGCCAAATCAAATTCAATCATAATGTCGGATTCTACTGTAGAATAGAATCCATTAAACTGTGCCCAACTTTAATAATGAAGGTATGCAGTATCTACAACACGTTTAGTGTGAATTGGTGGATTCAAGTTATATTGGCTCTCAAGCTACCTAAATTGACCTTTGATGTTGCTTACCGCATATTTTTTCTAACAACACCTATCCGAGACCAAATGCAGGCACCACCACTATCTGACGGAATATACAGGGTGTTAGGGTAAACAGTTGCATTACTTTAAGGGGTGATTGTACCCATGATACTGAACAACTTTCCCTAAGAAATCAATAGGAAATTCGCAATTATTTTTTTCGACTTTTCATACAAATGTTCGATCAGCTAATTGCATTTAGTATGGGAAGTCCACAAATTTTTTTTACGAATTTCCTATCAGTTTCTTAGGGAATGTAGTTCAGTATCATGGGTTCAATCACCTCTTTAAGTAATGCAACTGTTTACCCTAACACTCTGTACAGGATCAACTGCTTGACTAGCCTTCCGAAGCACGGGGCACTTGCGATGAAATTCCACTAAAACAAGTACCCATCGATAGACTTAACCTAACCCAGCGCTACTTAACTTCTGTTATCCTTTCAAACACGAGAGCATTACTACAACATGAGCGCTACTATTAAATTTAAATTCACATCGATCATTAACAGTTATCCCCAATTCGGCAAACCATAAAAGTAACAGCAATCAATCCGGAATTCAACTAACCGTCCAGTTCCTGTCAAACCACCAAGCCCCGACGCTCCCAATTTGACACACCTATCGCCCGTACCATCTACGATCTAACAAGTTTATCTCACCCAAAACTACAATCAAAAACCATTCTTATCGTAACAAAAATAAAACATCAAAGAACTGCTAGTGAAACTTTGTTCACTGTCACATATACGGGCACGTTCATTCACGAGATTCGTCCAGAGATTGCGGTCCATCCATCAAGCCGAATGTCAAAACTAATACGAACCCGGTCCCGTGAGATATTCCCAATCGTTCTAGTAATTATGCGTTTCAATGCAGCAAACGTCATCCGATTAAAATTGGCAGGCTATGGGGGAGAAATTGACGAGATGGGAGACTGGAGATACTTTGTTGACTTTGGGATGCAAATTAAAAATGAGGATTAGAGCAATAATGGAGAATTGATGGATATAAAGAGCTTTACCATCATTCAAATATATTTAATTTTATCATATGATGCTTTGAAAGAAGTAGGAACCCAAACTATGGTATCTATACAGGTTGTTAGGATACACAGTTGCATTACTTTTCTACCCATGATACTAATCAACTCTCCCTAAGAAACCTAAAGGTCTTTTCATACGAACGTTCGATCAGCTCATAGCATTTTAGTATGGAAATTGTTTTTTTTTCAGAATTTCTTCTTCGCGAAAGTTGATCAGTATCATGGGTACAATTACTCGTTAAAGTAATGCAACTATTTACTTTATATGGACACCTGTATATGGTGCACAGCAGTAGTTATACGAATACACATAAATGCTCTGGCTAAAGTGCATTTTTTAGATGTTGGTTTGTTAGTCACACTAAATCGACTGCAACTTATTAACATAAATTACCTTATAGGTAGGTTAGGTAGGTACATTGAAATGGAAACGGCGCAGAAAAGAATAAATTATACAGGGTGTAAAATTAAACGCGTTACATACTAAACGGGTTGCTACAGAATATCAAACTGAAATAAATCACTATGAGACCAATATTGAAATCGTAAAACGAAATACATTTGGGTCGAGTCGCCTTTGACGTTTTCTATGAAACAACAATTTTTTTTCACGATTTCCATATTGTTGCACGATTATTGTTCAGTTCGATTGTTTCATGCACCACCGCATTAAATAACCCAATTAAGTTTTTAATGAAGCCGTGTTGTTCCGTTCCGGCTTAGAATGGATCACCCCAATACTTTCCGTGGTGTCGTACGAGTCGACTAAGGGATTCAAGGTTTATTTTGCAGTGTTTATGTGAGCGAAATGCTAGCCACCTCCCACCACTTGACACATAATTCCATCCTGAAACTTAAATTGCTAAATGTGAGCAATAATAATGTGTAAATATTTCTGAACACCCCGAAAGGGATTACGGTCGGGATTTTATGTCTGTATGCACAGATACAACTTTAAATTTTAAGCATAAACTAGCAACAAATTAAACCATTTATACAGGGTGTAAGTGACAGGTATATGTATACCCTACACATTTTTTTTTAATTCTTTTGAAGCTTCTAACCCTGAGGTTACGTCAGCCCCATCGTGCCTTAACCCTTAAGACTCTAAATAATGAAACAATTTTACAATCAAATAAAAACCTAACACTACCTAACAAATATACAAACACACACACATATTAAACAATATTACTATAAATAAAATGGTGACAAAAGAGCCTACATTCACAATATTTAGATTTAAACTATTATACAGTAATATCCTCTGCGATTGATAGCGTACACATTCCGCTAATAAATGCTGATACACTTTTCTAAGAACAATGTTAGCACAGAAAATTATGGCCTCATGAAAGCTGTTGTTAAAAAAAAAAAATATGTCATTTACTTGTTTATGCAAACAGACTAAACATGGAAATTATTAGCATGTTTAGGTTGTTGGTCACAGAAAAGAAAATGTTGCCATCGAGTTCAATTAACGTGGAAGTTATAATAACATTGACTGAGCCTATTTCGTGATAGGTTACAGAAATAACATTTAAAATAATATGTTTTAGTAAGTATATATGTTTCGGTAGGTTTTCTAATAATTATTTCATCAGAATCACGAAAAACTATGTAAATTGTTACCGAATGAGGTTCTACCGACGCTGTATAGCAGAGTGATATAGCGCTGTCGCCGTGTCGCGCCTCAGCTCTATTTCTATTTCCGCGCGAATGAACGTAATAAAAGGCGTGATATAGCCTTATCGCGCGTATCATGCTGCGGCCGTAGCGCCCATAGTATAGCAGCGCGGTATAGTGTTATCGCGCCTTAGCACTCTTTCTATTTGCCGCGATCTAAAACGCGCGACATATCACATGTAATTTACTACCACATCCTACGGCTTCTGAAACCTCGATATGTTTGGCGCTCTTTGGACAATCAAGAAAATATCTGGTGCTGGTTAGAAAATCTCTAAATGGCATAATAATCCATTTGATAGAAAATTAAACAATTAAACTAATTGCGTACTTCATAAAAATAAAATAATGTTTTTGCAGACATAAGGCGTCTTAAACTTTATTAAACACCAAATATTGTACAATCTACGGAAGAATAGACAATGGAATTGTACACGGTGACAATAATATTATGATTAACTTAGACAAATATTGATTTGTGATTAACGCCATGTTGACATTAACTGTATCCCGTTCACGATAACAATTATAGAGTCAAAACATTGTTTATTCATGAGCTCTATTGAACTAATCTAGAAGTCAGAGACTAAGCTTGCAGCGTTTAAAGTTTGTATAAACAATAACAAATTATGTTCTAATGATTTAGTAAAGAGGGTTTCGATACCTGCTATGAATTATTTATAATCTTAATGGGTGAATGAACTTCCACGAAACTGATCCTATCCTAGAAATTCAGACCTGACCCTGTAAAATGGTTTCTGCGATTTTATTATTATTCATATACAGGGTGTAAGTGACAGCCTAGCAAATACTGAAATGGTGAACTCAGACCATTAAACTGAACAACTTTCACCATGGAGTAGGCTCCAGGAGACAAATCAGCTCTCCCATACGTTTAAGTCGGGTAGGTACAGCAGTTTATATTATTTATATTAAACACTAAAGTGAAATTAATTTTTGAATATCTTTAAAAATGACTGAAATATAAGTGTTCAAAATTTACGATTAGAGCGAGAGGCATATTTTATATAAGGTCTAACAAAATTAGGTGAAACTATTTTAAGGGGATGATCAGACCATCAAACTGAACAACTTTCTCTATGGGACTAATATTCAAATGGCGAAAAAAAATCTGCTGTCCCATACATTTAAGTCGAGTAAGTTTGTATGGAACAGCTGATGTTTTTTCGCGATTTCGATATTGGTCCCATTGAGAAAGTTTTTCGTTTTGATTTTCTGATCATCCCTTTAAAATAGTTTCACCTAATTTTGTTAGACTTTATATAACAAAAGTGACGTCATAATTGGGTACTATAATACAAATCATGACGCCGTGTCATAGAAACACCTGTTTTGCATGAAAGAGATAGAAGATGATAAAAAATATTTTTAGTAGCTTATAACTTTTTTGTTTTCTATTCAATTGTAATTTCGATTGAACATTTTGCTATTAAATTTAGCCTATTTGGTCACAATATACGGATTTCCAGGATCAGTCATCAATCCTATTAAACATAGGGTCCTTCTTAATATACTGATGGTTTTAAGGGGATTATCAGATCATTAAACTGAAAAACTTTCTATATGAGACAAACATCGTGAAATCGCGAGAAAAACAGTTATTTCGTACAAAGACTACTCGAACCAAATGTATAGGACAGCGATTTCGATGTTGGTCCCATAGAGAAAGTTATTCAGTTTGATGGTCTGACTGATCAATGATCATCCTCTTAACACTTTCGCTGCTAAGCTCAAAACGATGATCCCCGCGCAGTACTAAAACGGACGCTCCTCGTGGATCGTGCGCACAGTCGTAACGTAAAAAGACCAATGCGGCTCACCTCGTGGGTCACCCGCACAAGCGTAAGGTTTGGGTGACTCACGCTGTTGGTCATGAGCACAGGCGAAATGCAATAGAACTTAACCCCCCTCGTAGGTTATACGCACAGTCGTAACGTTGAAACGATAATAATAATAATAAAATAAATAATTATCTCGGACATTGTTACACAAATTATCTAGTCACAATTAAAGTACCTGGACTTGTATTATGATGACTAGACAACGACGACTACGACGATGACTAATAAACTGATAATGTGGCTCGCGTCGTGGGTTACCCGCGCAGGTGTAAGGTTTTCGGTGACTCGCGCGGTAGGTCATGAGCACAGGCGAAATGCAATTGAACCGGCTCGTTTCATAGGTTCATCAGCACTGCAGCTCATTTGTCGCTAACCTACGGCGTAGGTCGTCAGCAGCGAAAGTGTTAAAAAAACTGTCAGCATATATATAAGGTCTAACAAAATTAGGTGAAACTATTGTAAGGGGATGATCAGACCATCAAACTGAACAACTTTCTCTATGGGACCAATATTGAAATCGCGAAAAAAAAATCTGCTGTCCCATACATTTAAGTGGAGTAGGTTTGTATGGAACAGCTGATTTTTTTTTCGCGATTTAGATATTGGTCCCATAGAGAAAGTTGTTCAGTTTGATGGTCTGATCATCCCCTTAAAATAGTTTCACCTAATTTTGTTAGACCTTATATAGATAGTATTATTCACAATGTCACAATCACTAGCAATACCTACTCTTTTTTAGTAATAACGAATCTATGAAATCAAAGTACCTACCTACATAGAAATTGAAACAAATAATTCTATGCAACTTATTGCTCTTGCCTACAGATTTAATCTTTATTGACATTACAATCATCCAATTAGAGTATCCACACACAAGTGGCATTGTCGGTACATGAAACAACATTAGATAACGTCTGTCTGTACTTACTTAATGAATACAACAGTTATTATTTGTCTGATTAATTTGTAATAAACATTTACGATTTATTTTAATTATTTACCAGTAACATCGAGGCCCTTGTTGTTGGTACTTATTTGTATAGTCGAGCTCCGGTATTGGAAATGTTCCCATAAGTTAAGTAATGCCCTGTTAAGGCTCACTTTGTTGGATAGGTGACTTTTAGTGTCCCAAAGTGAACGAGGAACTCTTATAGTTTCGCGATGACCGTCTGTCCGCGGCTTTAGCTCAGAGACGCTTAGTACTAGAATACTGTAATTTGGCGTGGATATACACATTAATTACCCCAACAAAGTGGTAAAATAAAATCATTAAAAATATTTTTTTTAGGGTTCCTCCCCTACACGTGAAGTGGGGATAACATTTTTTATTAAATCATTCGTGAAATGGCTACCGATTCGTAAAAGGTCCAATTCGTGAAATGACCAATTCGCGAAATGGCTAATTCGTGAAATGAGCTTTAAAGCAAACATTTTTGTTAGAGTCAATCCCCCCGCCCCCACTCTCCCAGCTAAACGGTAGTGGAGATGTGAAAACAATTCACGGAAATAGTATAGATAACGAAATTAAAGGAAAACTATTAGGGCTAAGTAGGCTTTACAAGTTCATGAGTTTTAGTCGACCAACTTAAAAAATATACTTAGAAACGGTTAAACCGTAGTAAAAAACAAAAATCCCCCTTCTAAGTCCGTATATTGTGAAGGGCAACTACGAAACCCTACCCTGCGCGTGGCCCGACACGCACTTGGCCGGTTTTTTTGTATTAAATTTCTAGTGCCTGCGTTCATTGGAAGGTACATTAAGCATTTAATTCCAGGGCTGTTAATTGGTGTTATTCATTAAACTATTTGGCTATAGGTACCTAATAGGACTGCTTGAAAATACTTTTGATAACCAACAGGATTACTACCAACTAGCTTAAACCAACAAGATTGGCCACTCTTAGAGAGAGTAGATCTTTGTCCAGTCGTGGGATCGAGTTCGTCAAAAAGTATCTAGTTATATATACTCTTTCTTACACTGTGGTAAAAAATTACATTATCGTTGCTATACATAGTCGTAAAGTTTCCACCTCGAAAGATATTATGGTTGTGAGAAATAAATCTATGCGTGCTGAGATAGTGCAGAGACACACTGTTTTGGCAGAAAAATCAGATGTTTCATACATTTGAGTCGCGAACTCGCGCGTCGACATTGCAGTTTAGTATGCAACAGCAGTCCGTGTGGTGTCGGCTAAGAATAGCACCATCCCATTTCCTCCCGTAGGTGTCATAAGAGGCGACTAAAGGATCTACCGGAGGATGGGCAACAGCATCCTCTGAGTACACACATTCAATCCAACTGCGATCGCCAACCCGCCTGCCAAGCATGGCGATTATGGCAAATCCTCCCATTTTGGGGAGTTTTGTTAGATTATGTCCAGCAGTGGACGTCTGTTGGCTGTTATGATGATGATGACACTGTGTTGTTTTTAATTTCTCAGATATATATCTCTGTATTTTATTGCTCAATACATACATAGGAATATAAACGAAAAAAAAAATGGAACATATCGTTTTGTTCCCTGTGGCACTTGAAAAAGGTAACAATAGTCCCAATAGTCATATCTACAACAAGTGTTATCCTTAAACAACTACACCAATCCCTCAACACTTTGAATTTGCCTACTAATATTTACCATCTATTACAGAAGGCTGTTATGCTCAATTTAATTTCTGAGATCTATATTGCTCAATGTATACATAGGAATATAAACGAAAAAAATGGAACATATCGTTTTCAGCATAATTTTTTTATTCATACTTAATTAATTTATACATATAAAATTGTTACTTTTCAAAGTGATTTAAAGTTTTCATCGCACTAGACTAACTGTTTTATCTTATTTAAAGTTTAATTTCTTGCTAATTTGTATTCAAATAAGAAATTACCAAAAGCAAAATCTCATTAAAATTTGAACAAAGCACTCTTTCTTGATCTAATTTGACCACAATTGGACTTATAAAATAATTTAATATCAAAGGCTTTCTATGAAATTAGTCATTTTCATTGCAATAAAATACTTCTAATTATTAGGAACTAATGAATTCTCCTTTTATTTTCCAAATATTCTCAAATTATTTTTATACAAGATACGTTTTAGCATTTCTTTGATCAAAAAGAAGAATCTTTATTGTTATTGTTTTTTTTGTATATCAAAAAAAACAACCAAACAAAATAATGTTTTTGAAAATTATTAAAGTGTAATGGGAAGATTTTTTCTGGTAAAATACAAAATAAATAAAAGTCCACATAAGTATCAAAACGTCAGTATAATTTTATTACGATTTCAAGATATCTTTGTACATTTTATACAAAACAATAATTTTCATTAAGACTAATAATTACAATCCAAAAATTACATTTATTTTTAAGTTTATAATTATTAAATCTAATATCACGATTTAGCTTAAATATACATATTATTAATTTTATTATAGGTACTCAAGCGATACATTAATGCTAACAAACGATAACATCGCAGACATATACTATTTTCTTATATATTTATACACAGAGATTCTGTTTATATGGGAAAGCACGTTTACAAGAAAATTATGCACTTAATTTCAGATAAAAGTATACAGTAATTTATTAGCAACTATAAATTGAAACATAATTATTTTTGGAACTAAATTATTGTTAGTTTATACACAGGTAATCATAAATACTGAATATACTTATAACTATGTTTTTAATTTCAATAAATAAAAGTGTGTTCAAACGATAATTATCTTAATGTGATGAGAGGAATTATTTTTATCTCTTATTTCTATTTGGTGTTGCTTTACAGTGACTGCTTTGTGAAAAACTTTCACATCTTTTAATAAACTACATGACAATACAATACATAATTTTTATAAATATTTTAATTTTTTATTTGAAAAGTGTTTTTTGTTATCAGACTCAACATTTCAATACGATATTTGTACAAAATATTGTTTCATTAAAATATCTTCGTACCTTTCGGAGGTCTTAGATTACGTATTTAGAAAATTGACAGTATTAATAAGAACGATAATATTTACAATTCACATTTTAAAATAAATATTAGAAACAAACTTTTTAAAGGGTGCAAATTGTATGAGCTGGTTTAAAGAAACAGAATCCTATTAGAAAATACAAAGGTGGAATACTAAAAAGTCTATCTCAAACAAAATACGTGCGTCCTTTTGCGGACGCACCCCCTGTCATGGAGCGCGGTACAGTTGGAGAAATATCATCTACCCTAGAATACACGTGACCACTGCTAGGGGACAGCCTCAGGTCATAATTAAACCGAGGACATGTCCTGTTGTCGATAGACATGTAGCTGTTGTTCGAATTATTCCCTTCCCCGTATGTATTGTTATCAGAGGAAGGAGAACTTTCTGTCTGCGAAGACTCGCCATCGTTTCTCTTGCAATACTGTAAGGAATTCGTGAAATTCTGCTTTGAGCAAGTATCGTTTGTAACCGGCATTGTCGTGTATCTCAACGTCGGGGTTTGTCGTAACGACTTCTTGAAAACGCTCTTTTCGGAACCCTTTAGTGTAATAATGGTATCCGTTGAATTGAGCAGAGAAATGAATCGGTCCCAAAATCGAGTGTCGTGCCACGATATATTCTTGAACTTATCTAAAACGAAACAAAGATCGTCGTTTATTTGGTTGTTGTCAACTATCTTTATAAATATTACCTTGTTTAAGTCGCTTCGGTTTAATGATTTTAGGTAAGTGTAGAAAATGTTTTTGAAATGAATATCGCAAAGGTCGTTGCAAATGAAATTTGTCGTTAGAACTATAATTAATCGTTTGGATAATTTGGACGACTTTGAGAAGCTGTCTAAAGTAAGTATGTTTAGTGATGGCTCGTTTGTCGACAACTTTTTAGATGCCATTTTTCTGAACTCTATCTCAGACATAATGTTATGATATACGAAGTTTGTATCTTTGGTATTACATATCACGTAATAATCGTACATGTGATTTGGATTGCCTTCCAATACATGATCGACATTGGGACAAGATTGTTCTTTGAACAAAGGGACACCATACTTAGTGTACAACCAGTCACTGACTTCATATCTGAAAGCGTAGAAGATAGCACCTATTAGACAAATAACTACAATTATAATTATAACACCGCATACCACGGCAAAGTAATTATCAGGAAGAAATATAGACTTAGAGATAATTTCGTCTTTCGAGACGGTCGAATCGCTAATCGACCCCATATACTCTTTACAATGACTTAATACTGAGGCAATAGTAATTTTCGTAGGCTTACCTGCTGGATCTGTACATAACATTTTTTCAGGGTCACCAGGATCCCTTCTTAGCCATGAATCTAATTCGGCTATACTCTTACAGTCACAAGAATACTGATTTCCTTCAATTGATACATGTGCTAAGCTTTTGGAAGACGATGCCAATAATTTCCAAGGGAAAAAGTTAACTAATTTATTGTCGTCAATCCTAAGTACAGAAAGTGATTTCAATGATGAGAAAGTATTATTTGCAACGTGAACAATCGCGTTGTGGTCTAAATATAACTCATTCAGGTGGTTGAGATGAACAAATTCATCGCCTTTTAATTCGACCAATTTGTTGTTTTCTAGATGCAAAACTCTTAATGAGTCAACCCCTTTAAAAGTTTGGTTGTTTACTTCTTTCAACTTTGTGTTGTTCATGTACAATACTTGTAGTTTCTTCTTTCCTATGAACACATGATTTCCCAAATGACTGATGTGATTTCCATCTAAATATATTTCGGTAGCGTCCATCGGAATTCGCTCCGGAACTTCTGTGTAGCCCGCGTTTGAACAATCTACTACGTTCGCATTCCAAGTGATGTCGTGATAGCATCTACAGTTATTCGGACAAATCATTTCACAGTCGCAGGCAACAAAGTCACAACAGTGACATAGGGCGAAACAATGACTCTCGTATGGACAGAGAAAGTCAGAAGGCGACATATCTATTATCATCTTTTTCTCTTTAGCACGCGAGTGAACTAGTGCACACAGAGCTTTATCTAAATCTAACACGCGCGGGTATTGTCTGCTGTGACTCAAATAATTAATGCGTTGAATCCATTCCATTGAACAGTCACATATAAATGGGTTTCCGCTTATAAAGAACTCCGGTAAGTCACTATCTTCATCTATTTGATCTAACCTAAATGCATTCATGTCAAGTTGTACTAGTTTGTTATTATTTAACGTCACGGTTGATAGTCTTTGTAGTTTAGAAAACGTACCGACTTGTATGTGTTGTATATTGTTATCGTTCAAATAAAGTTTTTCAACTGATTTTGGTAAAGATGTCACAGTGAGTTGACTTATATTATTATAACTAAGATCTAATAACTTGATATTCACATTGGAATACATATCGTCATTTACAAAATTTTCAATGAAATTTTTATGTAAATCTAACCATTCCAAACTATTGGGAAAACTTCTGAAATCGAACGACGTGATTTTATTTGCTGACATGTTCAACCACACAAGAGTATCTAACGTATTGAATATTCCTTCAAAACTGGTTATTTCATTACCATCCATCCGTAATAATTTGAGATTAACATTTTTCCGAAAACAACCCGGAGAGACGTGCTTTATTTTATTAGAAGCTAAATTAAGTACCTGCAGTTGGGGCAAATGTTCAAAGGTGTCCTCATTTAAATACGTAACTTTGTTATCCACAAGACGTAAACCGAAAAGTTCGGTCAGTCCTCGAAAGTTTTCCCTGTTTAAATGTGTTATATTGTTATTCCCAATGTCTAACGACCTTAGAGACCGTAGCTTTCGAATGGATCCAGGGATAAATGATAAAATGTTATCGTTTAAACTTAAATCTTCTATAGTGGTCATATTATCAAAAGCATTGTCATCTATATGCTTAATTTTATTATTATCAATAAACAGTTCATGAAGTACATGCAAATCTGAGAACAAATGAGAGTGAATATGTACAAGCTTGTTGTTTGAAAGTGTCAATGAATGTAAGTTCCGCAACTCCTCAAATGTGTGTTCTTCAATACTAGCTATTTCATTATGCTCTAAATTTAATTTTTGTAAGCTGTACAAATCTTGAAACATGTAACGATCTACTCTAGTTAACCTATTGTAAGACAGATTTAGTATTACCATACGCAGTAAACCTACAAATGAACCCTTATTTATCCACTGACTAGTAAGATCATTATGAGACAAGTCTAGTATTTGAAGTTGATTTAATCCTTCAAAAAGCCCAGGTGGCAAAACGTTTACAGTATTGTTGCTAAGGTTTATTTCCTTCAAAGATTTTGAATCCGAAAAAATATCCGGAGGCACTGAACTTATAAAGTTACTAGATAAATTCAAAACCTGTAAACTGATCAGTCCCCCAAAGGCACCGTCTTCTAGGGTAGATATTGCATTGTTTTGTAATAACAATTTTGATAACGAACGTAACTTTGACAAACTGTTATCTGTAATAACAATTAAATCATTGTGGGACATGTCAAGGATCTCTATGACTAAATTACAACTTTTTACACTTAAGTTTTGCTCTCGTAACGAATCGGAAAATCCAATCGTTTTTAAATTCTGCATATGATTGTTAGTCAAATTCAAAGTCTTCAAACTATACAATGGGCAAAAAGTGTCAGTTTTTGTGCTCCAAATATTGTTGTCATTGAGATTGAGTTCTATCAACTCGTTCAAGCCTGTGAAAGCTTGCTCGTGTAACTCCATTGTCATAGCGGACCATTCACTGTTTTGGGTCGACACGTGCAAACGTTTCAGGTCTTTGAAATTCTCGAAAGCACGTGCCGGTATCTGACGTATCTTACACTTGTCAATAACGAGATCGTGTAGATTTGCTAAGTTCATATGCTTGCCTGAAGTCTTCTCCGTCTGAGCCGTCAGCGTACTCTCAAAAAACAAAATTTCACTGCACTGCACATGCAATGACACCACTTCGTCAAAATGTGTTCTGGTGATGTTTTGTAACAGGTGGTCCAAACTGCTTATCGTCCGGATCTTGCAGAACAGAACTGCATTTTCCGACGTTTCCGTCTCGGGGCTGCGGTAAGCGCACTCGTGCGGCATTTCGGCCGCGGCGTTCTTTTCGATAACATGGCAGTAGAATAACACGTACACTATTATTTGATTAAAAGTTCGGTAGTCGAGTCTTTTCGCGACAGTTTGTTTTATTGGCATTTTACGATAGTATGCGGGCTGCGGTGAGGCATCCAGGTCGGCAATGCCATTTAGAAAGAAGCGAAGTTGATCGCGTCATAAATGTTTGCGCGGAAAGACCGACATCGCGAGTCGCGTGGCATGACGACGTGGTCGCGGAAGTGGCGGGCGTGTGGCGAGTATGGCAGCTGCCCACCGACTGAGCGGCGCTCCGTAGCTCCGCCCCACGACGTCGCCGACGCCCCGCGCCGCCGCCGCCGCACCGCCCCGGCGTCTAAAGAAACTTCATCACATATTATCGAGGGTGCATAAGCCGTTGAATTATTCCCGTGCGGGTGTATCGAGCATTAATTATAAACAAACTTGAGATCGAGTTTTGCGAAGTTTAGTCTCTTTAATACATGACCTATTTTTCCGTAACGTTCTAAGGCCCGCTTGCGCCTAGCAGGGTTATCGTTATTAACTCGGAACTAGACGCTAATTTGGAATTAAATTATAATTATGTCTTGCACCATCCTGTTAAACTTGTGCTAAACTGCTAAACTTGTGTTATATTTAAACCGCCGATGTCGTAGGTTTAAGTCACTAAACTACGTGCTAAATATCAAAATTGAGGCAACAGCTGTTTTTACAGTTTTGTTGTAGGCTGGCGCAACTCTCTAACAAAAAAAAATTGATATGAAACGTGCACCGCGCCATTTAATCCTTTACACGGTTGTACACGTTTCATACATTCTGGATAATCGGTCACGACCAGTTTTTTGTATGGAAGTCCCGACTCATAGCGTAGTGTGTTGCTCACACTCTTGTACTTGCACATGCTCTTTGATAACATGAATGAACGATGAAAACAAAAAATAAAACAAATGAGACAGACAAATACAAAGAGATGCAGTGTGAAAGAGACGTGCGTATATTATGCTCATTCATCATTCACTTTTCATTTTTTGTCGGATTACATAAGCTCTATGGTCATTTAGGATGTTGCCAGCGAAACACAGAGAACTGTCAGGTTAGTTAACTATGAACTAGTTTTCATTGGCGCAAGATTATCTTCGATAACACTCGTTCCATCTTTAGTTCGGTGCTACTAAAGACGGGGTTACGCAATTTAACCCAGTATTTGGCGCAAGTGGGCCTTAGAGTTGCATGAAGTAAACAAAAGTTAGATGTTCTTTAAATGACATATTAAAGAAAACAGTTTTGAACTGTAGCGGTCACTTGTAATCTACGTCTCTTACAAAGGAAAGACAAAGTGCAGACACTGCTGCAATAAAGAACACCAGCTACTCATAAAAGACCTTCACACGTAAAAGCTACTTCGACGTTAAAAATTTTATCAGCACTTTCCAAGAAAATGTTCTCTTCATTGAATATAAACTCGCTTTTTTCTAAACAATACTCTTTAAAAAGCTGCTAATACCATCACATCACGAACACCTGTTGTGTTTTGAACAACTTCGCTAAACTTTTTACTCAGGCTCGTTTTCGAGAAAATGAGATAAAAGCCTTGCAAATAGTTTCTGGGACACCACATGTTTCTGAAGTTAGCGTGTTCTCTTATATAACATCGTGGTCGCGCGAAAAATCGCTTAAACGGCTACAAAACTTTTACTGCGAGATTTTTCGACAACATCTTTAGATTTAGTGGCGCTTTGATAAAATACTGTTTAGAATATTTGTGGTAGAATTATGTTTGGTTCGTGGAAACTTTTAGATATGGGTAGTGTTTTATAATTTTTGATATGACGCTTAATTTTTACAAGAGCAGAATGAAAAAAAATGTCTTCTAAAATAACGAACTACAATGTTCTACCAACGACCCGGTTTGTGTCATGGTTACCACGCCGGACTGCCAAACCATCAGGGTCCTGGGTTCGAAACGCGGTTCGGTCGGTTTATGCCGTTGTTGTATGGTTTTTATAATAAAAAGCCTATAGTGCTTTGCTTGGGATCATTTCAATGTATGTGCCTGTGAGTGTTATTTATTTAATGTTGGTTCATTGGGAATGGTTCTTGAAGGGTAAAGAACAATACAGGTTGATAAAAGATGCAAGGTTCCTTTGTAGAAAGAAACAAGCAAACATCCTTGCCAAAGCGTGTCTGAATTCAAAGTGCAAATCATACAATTATCTAAGTGCATAAAAACACAACAAGCTGATCCTATAGTTTTATAGACAAGTAGAACCGGATATTCCACATCATTATTCCCCCAACCATCACTATTTACAAAAGCTATAAATAATTCAATACCATAAAAAGCACCCACAATATAATTCAAAAGGCTAACACACATAATTACATAGTCGAAGACTTAAAGAGCATACCCACTAAAGAGGATGGAAAGTATATCTCGCATCAAATTGGACCTATCGTTTCATAAGTTCTGCATGATGACATTTTTAACCCTTTGTGTAGCTATAGATTAGATAGTTCATTATTTTGCACACTTAGTTGCAAATTGTTTGGCCTATCTATAATTTTATCAACTATCCACATTTCAGAAAACAATTACATAAATGTAATGTTTCATATTCAGTTATTCAAAATCATCAATCATCATCATTCATCATCATATTATTATTTTATCATTTTATTTATTTTTTCTTTAATTTTTTTGTTTTTTTTTTCTCCAATCATTTGAGTAGATACTAGTCATTCGAAGTTAGTATCGTTCCATATTAATGATTTCTGTAAAGTAGTTCTATCCGCGGTTTGGTCCGAATAGAATTAGCATTGTTTCTGGGGTGCAAAGAATGATATTATGCCCGTCTACATGCCATAAGTTTTTGCACAAAATTTCATGGCGATTGGTCTATCTAACAAAGAAGAGTTAAGACAAAAAACTGCAAAAGACCAATAAACAAACCTACATTCATATTTAACATATTCGTAGTACACCTGACATAGATTGCAGCACCCATTACCAAAAAAAGGTATTTTATTTCCTACTCGTAGACCTAAACAAGTTGTGTTAACTTTTGTGATAAGTATTAAAAACGCATTCTCCTTTAGCCCTGCTCTTAGCTTATTATTATCAACTAGAAATAGCTGCCTATGGGAAGATTTTACGTAATAATTGGCCAGTATGCGTAATTGAGCTATGTGGGTAGGTATATCCGAGTATGCACAAACAAGTACACGGCAATTTGTAGACCGTGATAGCGCCTGATCGTCGGACCACCCACTATAGACTTCACTATAGAAATAAAGGTGATTACAGAAGGTTCTATGGATTTGAAGAATGTTTGGTATTTTTTGGTACACTAATGATTCGTTTATTCTCAGTACATGTGTTTTGACTTTGATACGTAATTATAATGTAACTTCAAAGAATCTTTCGGAAACCTTAGTAGTAAGTGCTCTCAAAGTATATCTCGTTTTCGAATTTTTTGCGTTTTACCGTCTCTTATTATTATTTTCTCTGTTCTGTAGGGCTAACATGCCACGCGCGACAAAACGAGAAAAGACGAGAACGGGAAAGTATCGCTTTCGCAGTACGTAAAGTAACAAAGACGGAGGCTGGTCTCAATTTTTGTCGTGAGGGTGGCATGCTAAGGCCTCTGTTAGGACTTTTATCTGTCTTCGCCAGAAACTTGATATAGGTACTCTTTTATATTCCGTGATATAGGTACGTAATATTAAGTTTAGGATCTTCACACTATTTAATTTGTAAATTCCATAACATCCTTTATAAGAGTCAGTTGTCACTTCAGGACTTCAGACAATCTTGCCATTTGCTACAAAAGTTTTTCTGACTGTATCAACTTAAACATAGTTTAGTTGACATCAGTATTCATTTTATATGTATTTAAAGTAAAAAGCGACATACATTGTGCCACTGTAAATATATATTAAAAATAAACATGAAGAATATATTTTTTTAGTCTAACTCTACCTTTACGTTTTCTACCCAAGACGAAGCATTCAAATGGGTTTCCGTGTAGGACAACATTTACATTTTATGTCGCCGGTCCCATACATGTAGTTAGAAAATAAATCTATTTTAAACATTAGATGTCTATGTATTCAAATTACAGCCTTAAAAGGGAACATTACCATTATTCTGGTAAAAGAATGAATTTATTTGATAGGTTTCGGTTCTTCTGAAAGAAGCTAAGGGGATCTAAGAGGGTACCGAGCCTATTTTGCTGCCCTCAGTCGTATTTTTTAATTTCTAAACAATTAATCAACATTTTCAAAAAACTAGAATGTCACATTGTAGTACATACTGATTGGCTTTTAATTTATCGAAACATGTTTTATGCTTGTAGCTATTATCGTCAAAACTTCACTTTTGGCGGTTTTAAAGATAATAGCTACAAACATTATAAAACCAAATCCGCAGTGACCAGATAAATTGCAAATCAGCAATGACTACAACGTAACATTCTTTTTTTTTATTATTGTTTAATTGTTTAGAAATAAAACAAAAATTTCCTTTTAAGGCATAGACAATTTAGAAATGCGCAGGACAATTCAAAAGTATCTTTATTATTAAAACAATACCTTCAAGACACTACCTAATACGGTGTATTATTATTTACTTATCCACTAGTACTCTCTTAATTATTTTTATACAGCGTAATTTTACAGTCACTTTCAGGGGTAGTTCAGACGTTCAGAACAACTTTTACTATAGGACCAAACCTAGTATCAAAAAAAAATCATCTGTTCCATACTAAACTGCAATGCCTACTCTACTCAAATGTATGGGACAGCAGATTTTTTACTTTTTTTTTCGACTATAGAGAAAAAACTATAATGAAAGTTGTTCAATGTGACTAAGGTATTGCCACCTTGTATTACCCATCTTGTTAAATTTGTATACGTTTTAGGTGTGCAAATAAATGTTATGTTCTCCAACAGTCTTACAAAATATAACAACGAACTGTATGCATCGTTGCTCCCTAACTGGCTTATTTTGGGAATGTTCCCATGGAATTGGTACAAGGTAATTATATTCAACGCTAGAACGCTATAAACAGAGGTTATTGAGTCAGTTCGTCCCGCCCCTACCAATAATCACCTTGTTAGCATTTTGAAGTAATGTGCTTAGTTAGATAGGTACATTGATATGAAGGTTAATAAGTCGGGAATCAATTGAAATAAATCTTTAAAGGAGTTTCAATTCGGGCTTGATCACTTGAAAGGTTTCTGAAAATCGAGAAAAATACGCACATCTCTATAAAAATAATCATAAAATTTAGTTTTCAAAAGACTAATCATAAAATAAGAATAATCATAAAATTTATTTAGTCAAAAGACGGTTCAAAATTAGTTTGCATAAGCATTAACATAAGCAGCGTTTGTTCAAATGATATTTGACTTTAGACTATTTTGTAACTGTAAATAGCCTGAAACTGTGAGAAATAAATAGGTGAAAATATTGATAAAATTTTAACTTGTCCTGTGATAAGCCGTACAAAGACGTTGCCCAGGCTTAATATGACATTTTTGAAAAATCACATTACATACATACATATTCTCACGCCTGTCTCCCACTGGGGTAGGCAGAGACAACGGAACGCCACCTGCTACGATCCTGACATACCTCTCTAGCTTCCTCCACATTCATAAGTCCTTTCATGCATGCTCGTCGGTTTCGGGTAGATCTGACCTGGCCCTTTTTAAGCACGTCGCCAATTTGGTTCGTATATGTACGTCTAGGCCGTCCCCTTGCAACATTTCCACTTACGCTTGCCTTATAGATTGCCCTCGTCAATCTGCTCTCATCCATTCTTTCCACATAACCAAACCATCTCAACATACCTTTCTCTATTTTTGTCACTACATCCTCTTTCAAACCACAACGTTCTCTAATAACGTTCTCAAAAATCACATTAAATATTGAAAATATCGAAGATAATGAGATAAATATTAGACTGACCCATAATAATGATAAATTAAAACATAAAAGGCGGTGTAAAACTAATACCAAAAATTTTACAATAAGGATTTTTGAAAACTTAGAATAATATAACTAAGCTATACTTTCAACTCAAATGTTAATAAAAATAATTAAAAAAAATTCAAAAATTATTATAACCAGAGTAAATAGACCACTAATTACATAGGCAAGAGTTTTCTCCATAAAATATTATAATGTTTTACAGCGTACCACATCCCTATTTAAAAAAAACCTAAACGGTATGCATATTAAATTAGATTCGCGTGCTAAAACAGTATTTTTTGCGGGACCCGGAAAGTGGGGCGGTGTTGTTACGTCAGCTATATTATTAAATGGCGACAGCCTAAGTTTGAAGCTTGGTCATGTTATCCTTATTTTATCCTTAGATGTTACAAACTATGTAACTATGTTGTGCATTTTTTAAAAACATTCTTACTAACTACGTAAGTTATTCCTATACAGGGTCCAACTTTTTATGCTGACAATTTTTTAAGGGGATGATCAGACCATCAAACTGATCAACTTTCTTTATGGGATCAACATCAAAATCGCAAAAGAAACAGCATTCCCATACATTTGGTTCGAGTATGATTGCAGATTTGTTTGGAACATTAGGTTTTTTTCGAGATTTCGATGTTGGTGCCATAGAGAAAGTTGTTCAGTTTGACAGTCTGATTATCCTCTTAAAAATGTCAGCTTATTAAGAAGGACCCTGTATAGTGTTCTGCTAAATGTAACAATATTTTTAATTTATTAATGAATTTTATTTATAGATAGAGTTAATAATTATAACTGCATGCTTACATATTAATATGACAGTGGGTAGCTACCTAATTTTTGAAAAAAACATTTTGACTATTACTTACAAAGTTTTTAACAAAAATTATCTAAAAGAATTGGTTTAAAGTTCTTTTATTAAGTTTCTAATTTTAAAATTCTAACACTCCAGGTAAAAACTACAAAGACATTAAATTCACCTGTACGAGAGAAACATCTTAAAACAACAAAAACACTGTCAACTAAATGTCTAGACTTGTTTTCACGGAAAGTTAGAAGCGCTAACTTGTGAATTTAGTTTTTTATCCTAACACCCCCGTAAAGGAATCACACTGACAAAAACAAACTTGTAAAAATAGAAACTTTCCTCTACATCTCGTTTGTTTACACAGTTTGCTTGAAGATGAAAAATTGAATCATGTGTCAGAAACAGAGACGAAATGACATCTGATACATTGTAACAAAATTAACAGTCTTACTACAAAAACTATAACCAATCTTAACTTAAGTGAAACAAAACTTAATTCACTAAATCGTAACAGCAAATATAAACTTGTAGTTTAGAAAAGAAACATAGTGTAAATTAGTTTTGGAGGCATTCAGTACAATTAACATATAGAAGAGCGAAGCAAGTCATTAGTCATGTTCAAGCGATAATCTTTGAATAACATCGTTTGTCATTCGATGTTCTGTTGTCTTTGAGGGTGAACTATGAGAATGTTCCATACGCTACGGGGATTGGGGATACAACCACAGATAATGTAATTCTATTCCTTTGTAGTTCTGTCCTTTAGTTTCGATTTTAAATCTAGCCAGTTTTTTTTGTTCTTGGAGAGGTGTTTGTTCTCAAAATGACACTGTTATTATGAAACCTACTATCAATACAATCATCTTTCTACTATGTTTGATACCTAACCATAGAATTGTCGTAAAATGCTTGTAATGATGATTCATTTTCTTTTTTTCTTTTTTTCATTGTCGTTCTCTTTCATCTGTAGTAGTAGCGATAAATGAATCTGGATTTTGAGCTTTTAAACTAAATTTTACAAACATCAAAGTGAAGTGTAACTATACAAAAAGTAAAAAATGCCTGTGACAAACGTGCGGACGGACGGACGGACAGACACAGAGTTGATTCCATAAGTGTTCCGTTCCTTTGGCAATTGTTGTACGGAACACTAAAAAGTGTTTTAACTATATTGCCTTTGTATAAAATTCACTAATATTCACTATTATAATTTCAAACTCTTTAATCACTGTACATTCCTGGAATCTATATAAGTACTTCTAAGGCCGGATTCGACCAAACTTTGATTTATAGAAGAGTATCTATACAAGGAACAATTTTACTCTTGTTAATTACTCCGAAATAACGCCATTTGTGCTCTACTACACTAAACCGATACTAAAAGAACGAATGTATAATCTACCTAAAGAAAGAGGTCATCTGTAGTTATTGCAATGTGTGGTTACACAGTTTTAATTTTTTAGGTATCTTTTCCTTACATTTTTTTTAATTATGTGATGTTGAAATTTCATTAGTCTCGGTTATAAGCTTTACGATGTTCAGCATTTATTAGCGGAATGTGTCCGGTATCAATCGCAGAGACTATTATTGTATAATAGTTTAAATCTAAATATTGCGAATGTAGGCTCTTTTGTCACCATTTTAGCCGCCCATACGTCGGGAGAGGCTAAAATGGTGTACCTTTTTATTTATAGTACTAGTGTTTAATATGTGTGTTTGTTTGTATATTCGTTAGGTAGTGTTAGGTTTTTATTTCATTGTAAAATTGTTTCATTTTGTAGAGTCTTAAGGGTTAAGGTACGATGGGGCTGACGTAACCTCAGGGTTAAAAGCTCCAAAAAAAAAAAAAAAAGAATTAAAAAAAAAAACCGTCAAATGTGGCCGTGTAAAATTTACTCTTAACTTATTCATAGATTAGGGTTAGTAAAACGCAAAATCAGTTTACTATCGTATAGAGTAACCAGCGACTTAATCTAAGAATACAATTTACTCGCGTTTGGTCGAATCGGGCCTAAAAGGAATAAACATAAATTTTCAGTAGGTATCCTTTTTATTTACTATAAATATAGTAAATAAAAAGGATACATAACATATGTATTATGAATAAATATTCATAATACATATGTTATAATATAATGTACCTACATACTTAATTAATTGCAAAAAGAATGTATACCATTTAATTAAAACAAAGTAATTAATTAACATCTCTGTTGTGAACAATTAAAACGATTACAGCTGGAAATTCCCTGCTACATTTCGCATTACGCCCAATCCAGGTATAAGCTGGGCACAGACCTGTCGTTAGTGCATCGACAATTGGTAACACGTGTGTTTAAATACAACATTTTATCCTGTTTATTGACTTCGTGGATGCAGTTACTATTAACTGCTTATTATATGTAAAAGCATTTAAGGCCTGTTTATATTGTTTTCAGGTGCAAATGGTAAAATTACTGTTTTACTATGTTCAAAACCTTAGGTATTTACCGAATTTAAATAATATAAAATGTTTTCAAAGTAGGAGTAAAACGTATTTAATACTCTATTTCTGTATTCTAGCTCCATAGTGAGTTATCTTATCTTATCTTGTTATGGGGGCTGGCAAGCCAGCAACACTTCGACCCAGTGGGATCTTTTGTGTCAGCCCCAATAAATACATGGTCAATGAAGGAGGCAATACCATTGCGGGGAAGAAACCTAAGATCTCCCGGTTTTGGGTATCCATCTCCGAGAACGCACATGCGTTCTGCCGCCAGGACATCATTGTCACAAAGAACATGCTCCATAGTCTCTTCATCCTCTCCGCATGCTCGGCAGCTGGGATCCAGGGTGAGTTTCATTTTGTACATCATCGTGCCTGTGGCGTAGTGCCCAGTGAGGGCTCCGACTATGGCACGAGCCTTGCTCCTGCTATTATTCAGTATGAATCTTGAGACACGAGTTGTCACATTGCTGGTAAATTTTTTGGAGTGTTGTAGGCCTACAAGGCTAGACCACTCCAGTTTGTGTGCTTTATCAGCCCAATCCCTAATGGCCATTCTTATACTGCATGCCGGGATTCCCACACTTGGTTCTGGTCCATAGTTAGTTAGTTATAGCCTGTCATATCCCTTTGCAGGGCAAAAGCCTCCTCTCGCGAATAATGGTAAATCACCATTGGTGATGGATAGTGGATGGCGACGGTGGATGTACAGAATGTACACTTAAATTACATACTCAAAGATGTCTCAGACCATCAAACTGAACAACCTTCACTATGGAACCAACATTAAAATCGCGAAAAATAAATAAGCAATGTCAAAGGTGACAAGGGAAACGCAGATTATTTCGCTATTTCAATATTAGTCCCGTAGTGTAAGATGTCCAGTTTGATAATCTGCAGCATGGGAGTTAAGTATGTAACACATTTTAGGTTACATTCTGTATACTCCACCATGCGGACCCAGTGCGGATTGGTGGAGTGGAGGCAAGTTAGTTGTCAATTTACTGTCAGAGAGTTATCAAGCCACCTTAATATGCCTGTGACGAGATGCTTGAAGAGATGAATAATGGTCACCCATCCAAAGACTGACCGGACCTAACGTTGCTTAACTTTAGTGATCGTTTCTTATACCGAAACTACGCTACACCAACGAGTGCCTGGCTGGCTCTATAGAAATTGGACTAGACAAGTGTTATAAGGACTATCTGTTTAGATTTTATGTTCAAACACGTTTTTAAACATTCATAAAGCTGTGAAGTGGTTAAACTATAACTAGCAATTTACTAATCTATTTCTTGAACACTAAACCTTATCAACTCACTTAATTTTATATTTATCAAGCACCAATAAAAAACACGAATGTGAATTCAAAAGTGGACGTGTCATAAAAAAGTTTATTTTGAGATCGTAAACACAATCTGATTTCCATATTATTACGTGGTGATATTATAAGAGCATAAACATTGTCCGATGTCGTTCACCCCTTTATGATAGTCTATGCCTATAATTTGGGAGTAATAGATTTTTTTGAGATTCTGAGAAGTATATTTTTTGTTGGTTCATTCTAACAAGATCTACATTTTTGTACATTATTATAGTACGCTACAACTGGTTATAAAACTGACCGCTTGCTCCGGTCTAGTGATCAAGATAGTTGCCAAAACCGAAACGGATGTTGCTTATCTTAACATTATCTAGGACATAATAAAATTGGATTTGATATGTACCTAAATAATGCAGTTAGGTAACTGGGAAATAGAGATAAGTGGATCATTTTGAGGAGATTAATTTTACATATATACATACATACATAAGCTCACGCCATTGTCCCATGGGGGAAGGCCACGGACAGTCACACGCTACGACTCTGTTACACCTCTTTAGCCTCATTGACATTCATACATCCTTTCATGCAATTCCGTCGATTTAAGGTGCTACGCACTTGTCCTTTTCAGAAAAGATCATTCGGAGATTAATTTTCCTTTGCTAAAAATAATTATAAATCACCACTGCGGACACAGGACTTCAAGAAGGTGTATGGGCATTAGACCACCACGCGACCAACGCGAATTGGTGGACTTCGCATACGAATAAGAATGTTTTCTTCACCGTATATGAAAGTTCCCCTCACGATTTTTTCCTTTACCGTTTGAGAGCAGTCGGTATTACGTACCTAAGTAAGTAAAACTCATTGGTACAAGGCATATCCTCCGTGCGGATTCGAATCTGGACGCTCATGATTGAGTCCATACTTCTCCGCAGTGCCAAAGAATATCGTAAAGCAGTGCGCCACCAAGGCTCTCTACCGATACGTTATTAAACTAAATAGAGACTTCTTTAAGTATATACAATTATACAGGATGTTAGGGTAAAACATTTGCATTACTTTAAGGGGTGATTGTACCCATGGTACTGAACAACTTTTTCTAAAAAACCTATAGGAAATTCGAAAAAAAGTCTTTTCATACAAACGTTTGATCAGCTGATTGCGTTTAGTGTGGAAAGTCCAAATTTTTTTTTGCGAATTTTCTATTTGGCAAGATTGATTTTTATACACACAGTAAAATAAAAACTGTAGGAAATGCACACTCAAGACAAGACGAAATGTGGTACAAGTATGTGAGTACAGTTATATTTGCAACATAGTAAATTTAACAATATTTCAATAGCTATTCAAAGGGCGTTCTCTGTTGAAGTGAGTGCGTACGAATACCCAGACTTTATAAGTAGACAACGCAGCATCACAATGAAATCGTTACCGACGCCAGAGTCTTAAATTAACGACATTAAAACAAGCTTCTCTCATTCAAGATAAGACCTTTGTAAGGGGAGAATAAATTGAACGGATCCATGCAATAATGCACAATTATAAGGTCAGGTAACCCAAATCTAATTAATTTTTATAAAGCTGTTTATAATATTATAACCTAGGTATTGTATTTTGATTGCAAAAACAGATGTAAAAATTAAGTAGGCACACCAAATAAATTGTGGTTTTATGCCTCGGGGATGCACGCTACATAATTTTAAATCTGTCTGTATTTCTTAATTAATTAATCTACTAGCCAGTTCAGAAATGTACAATTATACCAATTATTATGGCAGCATAGTTGAAATCGATGGTTTAGTTTTCGACAAATAACCATATGCTTCAAAATTTGTTCCTCAGCGTATGCGGTTTGGTTGGTTGTGGTTGTATGTTAAAATTTATATTTATTTTAGTAATTTCGGATCGTTGAGACTCTTTGTAAGAGTATACAGGGTGTAAGTGACAGCCTAGCAAATACTGAAACGGTGAACTCAGATCAGCTGTCCCATACAAAACTACTGTACCTACTCGACTAAAATGTATGGGACAGCTGATTTTTATGAATTCTGCTGAATACTCGTCGATTTTGGAGACATTTAACTTAAGTGATCAGCTCTTATAGGGATCTGCAATGAAACATCAACCAAAATCAGATCTATTAGTTTAGCTAGTATCTGTTCTATGGCATGAACCCATCCACATTGTTGGTGTATGATATTCTTGAGGTCCTCCTGCAAAATTGCCCCCTAACTCGAGTCACGTTCCGGCTATTAGTCCGAGGTACTTATATTAAAGTTTCATCGCGAAACGATCAATGAACCACTTTACCGTTTTGCCTGGAAAATATTTTATGGGTGCAATAAGTGGACCGTGACTTCTGATTGGTCCAGACAGGTGGCTTAACGGACGGATGGTGAGGGTCTACCTCAAAGAGTATTCGTGGAGTGGTAATCAGAGTGGTCAGTCAAACGTGGAACATTAAGCACCTCTCGCAGGTCAATGCCTGAGGTCAATATTGCTGGTTTGAGTCGGTAGATGATTAGTGAGTGATTTCCTCTCGGATGTAGTTGAGATAAGACTGTTTTATTGGAGGCTTCATCGCCGGTCCGTGTTGTTTATCTTTTAGATAATTTGTCCAATTAATCTTAGATCTATATCTTAGTTCAAGACCAGTTCATAGAAATTGTTCTGACTAGTTTCCTTAGATAATGTTTGACGATCAAAATCAACACTACCTTGTTAGTCATAGGTTATTATTACCCTCAAATATCCCAAACTTTTAACAACTAACTATAGTTAAACATCGAAATCCCTTCAAAGGTCCTTTATCTTGTTCAAGTTCATAACAAATCTCTCACTAATAAAGCATATTCACCCCAATTACGCAGTATATCGCAGGCCTTACCGCGTTCCGCTAACAACTAAGTTCCGTATCACAGATTCGCCTTGGGCTTTTAGGCGCAAATAGGAACGATGTTTGATTACGTGTTATTATAAAAAAACTGGAACGGTTTTGGCCAAAGCAATCAGTGAATAGAATATTAAAGACTTAGCCAAAGTAATCAGCATACTATAAAAATTTTGCAGATGAGATGTTTAATGAAAATTATTATTTAGTGTAATTATTCTGGCGGTGTCTCAGTAAAAATGAAACAAAGGGCATAATATGAACGCCCCTTACAATAAATAAAATTTCGATAACAGGTAAAATAAATAGAGTTAACAATGAGAAAACATTTTGAAGTAGCGACAAAGTCATTTGATAGTTTTACAACATTAATAAATAAATAAATAAATATCTCGGACATTGTCACACAAATTATCTAGTTACATTTAAAGTACCTGGACTTATATTATGATGACTAGACAACGATATAGAATACATATATAGATAGAAACATCCATGACTCGGGTACAAATATTCATATTCATCATATAAATATTTGTCCCTTACGGGATTCGAACCCGCGACCCTCGGCACAGCAGGCAAGTTCACTACAGACTGTGCTACCGGGCCGTTAGCATTAATATTATCATTTTCATCTATACTATTACATTACTTATTGTTGGCAACCATAATAAGCATACATTTTAATGTTAACATAATATATTTTTAGACATAATGATGGAACTGTATAATTTTCAGTGTCCATAATTCTCTAGTGGGTATGAAGTAAAACTATAGTTTCAGGCTTAACAATCTCAGTTTTTTGTGAGGATTCACCTTATGATGAATACAAGCTTGTACAGTACGACCAGGAAAATAATTCCGCTCGTCATACTTCGTTTGCGCAGAGCAGTGCAAAATCGGGTATTCTCTATCTCGCTCCAACTCGAATAGGAGACTATGGATGCTGGGGCAGCGAAAAGGGCGCAAAAGGAATAAGCCTGGTCCTGATTGGTCAATATAACATCGCGCGCTTTTAAAATTTGTCAACTGCGCATGTACACACGGCGACACATCAAGCTATACAAAACCAAAATAAGCTGGCCGCGCGTAGGTCGAGTAACGTATAATGTCGCGCGGCCAGCTTATATTGGTTTTGTTTAGCTTGATGTGTCGCCGTGTGTACATCGGTGAGACTTATAAACCTGGTACTACTGTAACACAGAACCTCCTCATTCAATAATAAGGTCACAATCATTGCTAAAGACAGTACCAGAAATGTTCGCAGTCTCTATGACGACGATAGCAGTAATAATATTAGCAACTTCTATTCCCTCATAGCTGTACACGTAATACCTTCAAGCATTGTCTAACTCCCTCGGGAGACATCATATTACGAATGCATATATAATGTATTTTGCTTATAAAAAGCCGACGATAAAAGGGTGACATTTTTGCTGCAGAGCGAAATGGAATTTGGCAAAATATGGTAGAACTTTGATTAAATATTCATCTTGTGGCGTTTGTTAGTTTTTGATAGTACAATTACTTTTAATTATATTACCACTGCCAGATGCCACTACGAGATAGTAGTAAAATTTTTGTAAAAGTTTAATTTTTATTGTTAATTTACTCTCATAGTGTAAAAGTCAAAGTGTGCGTGTAGAGTGTAAGCAATGAATTTTTACTATTGAGTAAGGCCGGGTACTCACTCATAACGAAATATTTTCTACAGCTCTCAGTAAGAAATGCGCGTTATATTTGACATAATATTGCGCGACATTGCTGCTGTTGACACATGAAAGAGAGAGATATGGCTACTCTCCATGGTTATTTCCAGTTAGGACCAGTAGCTGTTTAACGAATACCATTAAATTATAAAATGAAATAGTATGCTACTCGCATAGCATAATACTCACGACTATATTCCCCGAGGGGAAGGTAGTCTGATATAATCAGAAACCTCAGAACATCCACGTTTCACTAGTAGTACCGAACCGTCGCTACTTATAATGGACAGTGGGTTCAATACATACCTCGAAATTAAAGCATGCATGTTTCCTCATGTTTTCCATCACCGAAAAGCCAGTGGTGTTACAAATCGTTCATAAATTCCGAAAAACTTATACGTACGAGTACGAGTCGGCCTGGAATGGGATCGAACCATCGCCTCCTGCACGGCTGGCAAGGTTACTCACCACTGGACCGCCGTGAATCAAATAGCACACAATAAAAATACACCTTCATAAATAATTTTCCTATGATCGCGATATATTTTTATACAGGGTGTTACAAAAATACAAATAAACATTTAAGGGGGTGGTTAAGACCAACAAACTGAACAACTTTCACTATGGGACCAATATTTGCCATAATCGCCATGATGCGATGCGTTTGCGATATTCCATACTATACTACAGATCTAATCGAGCTAAATGTATGGGACAACAATTTTTTTTTTCGCGATTTCGATGTTGGACCCATAGTGAAAGTTGTTCAGTTTGTTGATCTAAACCAACCCCCTTAAAAGTTTTCTATTTTTATTTTTACTTCTGTAACACCCTGTATATGCCATAACATTTCCGGTACATTAAAAAATATCCTAATAATGTTTCGTAAATAGATATTTCGCATATGTGTGATATAATATTGCATATTACAAAACTAAATCGTGAGTAAAATAAAGTAAATGCAAACATAATCGCCGTCAACAGCTTTCTGCGGATGTGCAATTTGCAACGAGACGATGAACAAAAAATAAGGGTGACGAAGCTTGAGGCGAATCGGGGACGCGTTCATTTCACGCTGTACCTCTGAATAGAGAAATGTTTATGGGGACACAGCCTAATACACATTCATAAAAGGAGCAATGTTCGGGTTAATTTTTGCTCGGAGCGTTATGGATATTGGTATCATGAGTAAATCAGGATGGAGATGAGACTTGTGTATGGGAGAAAGCTCTTTGGGAATAATCTATATATGAGATCAGATTTTAATCACACTTAGCCTTTGCTTTATTGAAATAATGATATCAGATTTTAATTAAACTATAACGAATTAAGAATATGTGTCGTGCCAAACTATGAAAGTTTGCTATTGCGAAGCGGTTAACGCCTATGTTATTATTCTTCTTTAGGTAAAAAATTTGGATTTTAAAAAGCGATAGCGAGCACAAATATTTATAGTTGGAAACACTCAAACTTTTCAAATGCTACATATAAAAAAAATATAAGAGAGTAGTTTTATTAGAAGTTACTTATTAAACGAACGCGCAATCGTTGAAGTTTGGATTATTAATACTGATTACCTATTTTCAGAAATTGTTGGATACCAACGAAATAAATTAAATTAAACATTGGTTGTTTGTCTCATAAGCCTATTAGGTTCACCATGAATATGTATCATAGTAAAAAAAAATATTGCATAATATGATGACAAAAAGAGCAAGGACTCCAGCATGGCAGACTGGAATGCCAGCTACCGTTGTTATTCTGTCCTACTCAACTTTGAGCTAAATCGCTTTCTATGAATGAATGAATGAATGAATGAATGAAATATACTTTATTTACACCAAACACATAAATACAGTACAGAGCAGGTCACAAAAATAATTATGGTACAAATAAGGCGGTCTTATCGCTAAAAAGCGATTGGTGTAGAGGAAATATCAACTAAGAATACGGGTCGGTGTTACAAAGAAAAATTAAAAAGAAAAACAATGATATAAATACCTAACATAAATATATAAACATATAATTCTTATTTAAGTACATAACAAATAAATAGATATTTGTTATCATAAATACCTATTATAAACATAATATATAATTATATATATATATATATATATATATATATATAAGGTCTAACAAAACTAGCTGAAACTATTTTAAAGGGATGATCAGACCATCAAACTGAACAACTTTCTCTATGGAATCCCCTTAAAATAGTTTCACCTAATTTTGTTAGACCTTATATATATATAAAAATCTGCTGTCCCATACATTTAGGTCGATTAGGTTTGTATGGAACAGCTGATTTTTTTTCACGATTTCGGTATTGGTCCCTAAGAGAAAGTTGTTCAGTTTGATGGTCTGATCATCCCCTTAAAATAGTTTCAGCTAATTTTGTTAGACCTTATATATGAACATATATCATACATGCTACAATACCACTTAATACCGCTTAATACCGCTTTCTACATGATATAGAACAAAAATGTTAAAAAAAGAAAACTGAGAAAGGTATATAAGGTCTAACAAAATTAGGTGAAACTATTTTAAGGGGATGATCAAACCATCAAACTAAACAACTTTCTCTATGGGACCAATATCGAAATCGCAAAAAAAAAACTCAGCTGTTCCATACAAACCTACTCGACCTAAATGTACGGGACAGCAGATTTTTTTTTCGCGATTTCAATATTGGTCCTATAGAGAAAGTTGCTCAGTTTGATGGTCTGATCATGCCCTTAAAATAGTTTCACCTAATTTTTTTAGACCTTATATAATACACGTTAACGAAGAACTACAAGATTGCTCCTTTTAGATTCCATCGTTCATTGCCGCGTCCTTGGTAATCAAATTATTTCACCCATCCATGCAATTCGTAGTTATGCATTTATGTGATTGGTGGGTGTTTTTGTCGTTCTGTCAACGACAGGGTGCTTGGCTATGTAGATTTATGCAGTCTCAAGCTTATCACACGGTTGGTTTGCTCAGTTTGGTCATGCTCCATATCTTTGCGGTTGTCGATTGCATGGCGTTTGCTTTTGATTTGATGATTACCTACAATGTGATTGCTATGAAAATACATGGGAATAAAACATGGTTGGACTCCACTTGCCGGAGTTTTAAAGAAGCATTAGTTCGTTGCTTACTTAGTATGCTTATCTAGAAAAAGCTTTTATTATTTTTCAACACACTTGCTCATAAAATGGCCCTTATTTCACCGCAATTAGGCACATAATGACACATATAATCAAACTGTGACTTTTTCATTACTATAATTCACAAGGGAGTTATAGGTTTTTTATAGTAGGTATCTAAACTTCTTGGTTGAGTTCTTGAGTTGCTTTGTTCTTAAAAAAGTTTCGATACAAAAAAGATCATATTCAATAGTACAAATAAATTCTCTAAATAAACTTTTTATTTACTAAATAAAATGATTTTTTATTATTATTTTCTTCACAAGTGTGTTGAAAAACGTCGTATAATACACGTGTGTATTGATGATTACCGTCCTCGGCTCTCTTAAGACCCTCGCCTACGGCTCGGGTCTCAATGGCGCCTCAGCGGTAATCACCAACATTACACACTTGTACCATAATGTACTATTTTTACCCGCGGCTTTGCTCAGATTGGAATTCGATTTCTTTCCAGATTGTATAGTATGTACCCGCGATATTAAGCTATCGCGTTTTAGCTTTCTTTCTCTTTACGCACATCCCAGCGATATAAAAAGCGCGACAGAGCCTTTCACACGCGAATTATGCGTTATCAAAATTGGTCTAGTACAGTCGCTAGACTAGAGTCAAGCTATGAAGAACGTATAGATAAAATAACGTTTTCATAGATGTGGAGGCTACAATATCATAGAAATTTTAGCCTCCACATCTATGTAACAGTTTTATTTAAAGAAAACTATACAAAAAAGATAGAATATCTGCATTTTATGTTTTGGTGTAAAATAAAGTATATTTGATTGATTGATTGATTAAATATCACATTATTGTCACCATTTTCATCCACACTAACACAAAGGCCTTCATCGCGCCCAATATTGACCCCAAACTCGATCATAATTGTAATTACAAGTTTTTAAATCACAGGCAGGCGGAAGATTGTTCCTTATCAATGAAGGCACTGTACCCGGACTTTCAATTTTAGATATATCGTGACCGTTTCGGTCCGAACTTCATTGTAATAGAGTTGATATTGAAAAGAAAACGTTCACGCAATTGTGAAGTTCGAATGTCCGGGTAGACTTCCAGGGTTTCCATATTTCGCTTATCCTAAAACATACGTACAGATTGGTGGCGAGTAAAAATGCTTTTTATCAACGTTACCAACCTATTTCTATGTACAACGTTCACGCAATTGCGAAGTTCGAATGTCCGGGTAGACCCCCAGGGTTTCCATATCTCGATTATCCTGAAACTTAAGTACAGATTGGTGGCGAGTAAAAACGCTTTTTATCAACGTTACCAACCTGTTTGTATATACTACGTTCACGCAATTGCGAAGTTCGAATGTCCGGGTAGACCCCCAGGGTTTCCATATCTCGCTTATCCTGAAACTTAAGTACAGATTGGCGGCGAGAAAAAACGCTTTTTATCAACGTTATCAACCTATTTCTATGTACCACCTTATGCGAACGCTTATCATAAAATTGGGCGAAGTTTTGTAAGTAGAATATTTGTATTTTATCAAAACGCCTCCCGACTATTCAGAATGTAGTAGATCATACTTTTTTCGTTACCCGAAATTCGGTGAACCATAACTTTTTACCACTCCTATAACAAAAATACAACTCTACTTTATTAAATTCCTCTCAGCAAAATAGCAACAGGAACGTTAATTGGTTCAGTTAAAAGCTTTTTTCCTGTAGCAGCGTCACAGAAAATAATTGTAAAACAGTCATTATCAATTCAAGAATCGCACTGAAACAAAGGGCGGGTTGTATACAATTAAATTGTCTCCCAAGAGATCCTTACTCTTCGCAACTACTTTGTTAATTTATCTAAACCAATTACAGAAGTGCGCCGCAATACCGTCGGGAAAGGCAATTCTATTATTTTGCGCTTTAACTGAACGGTAGAGCTATAAATGATTTTTATAGTTATTAATTTTAGCATTATAATTACAGATCTGAATCAGTATTATTGAATAAATAAATAAAAATGTACACTAACATAAGCACTATATACATAACCATTAACCTAAAGAAAAAACTAAAAAGAAACAAAACTTATACTACTTACAAATAAAAAAATGGCTTGGCGGCAAGGTGCCCAGGAGGCTGGCAGCGTTACCTCTTTGTGGCCAGGCTGATGCGCTGACCGAGGTAGCTGCCAGCCCTCTGATCACCGGAGACCGCGGCGCGCCAATAATTCCTTAAATAATCGGCGCACCTTCTGGCCCCCATGGACTCAATGTCTCAACCCCAAACGGTGCAAATATGTAAGCCTCGCCAAGATTACAATCCGTATTTAAAACCGTCTTCTTTTAATATTTCTTTGAGTGTGATTATCTCATAAGAAACCTTTTTTACATACTTTATAAATATGCACACTGAACTCATAACGTAAATATACCTACTCCCATTTTGGTGTGGTCAAAAACCCTGCTTACAACCACCAAGTGAGCATATTATTATGCTCACGACTATTATTATACCCTGAGGCAGAGATATTCTGACTCAGAACATCCACGTTTCACTAGTAGTATTGAAACTCTGTCCAATGTGACGGGAAGTGAGCCCATCGGCGTGACCACCAAGTGGGGTACTTGGTGGTTACGCCGATGGGCAGCAATAAAAGGTCCACTTTTAGATTTTTGAAGGTTTCAACCAGCTCTATCGGAGTTCCGCGGTTTTAATATTGTTCTAGTTGAAAAATGTTGACAAAAACATTATTTTTTTCTTGGATATTGTCACACAAAAATTATGTTCCCTGAGCAATACAACTTGGGCCTCTTCAAGGCGAGAGTGAATAGGCATTTTTCTAGGTAAGCATGCTACATCTTCGGCCTCATCGTCACTTCACATCAGGTGAGATCGGGGTCAAATGTTTACCTATCAAAAATAAAAAATAAAAAGATCTAGTCACATTTACAAGTAAGTTTTAGAATCTAGCTTGGACTTGTATTATGATGACTAGAAAACGTTACAAATATTCATAATCATCATACAGATAGACTTTCGGTACTAGTGAATCGTGGATGTTCTTAGGTTTCAGAATATCTCTGACTACCCCCTCGGGGAATATAGTCGTGAGCATATCCTGCTGATGTTGCTGCTGCATCAAACAGATATTTGCTCCTTACGGGATTCGAACCCGCAACACTCGGCACAGCAGGCAAGAACACTACCGACTGAGCTTGATAGATCAGTAATCGACGGCCCGATATGGCCGTAAAGGATCACTTTGATATGCTACCCCGCTACCCCAATCTCATATAATAAAATTTGTTATCCAACTGAATATTGGAATAGGTACCTAATTACAAACCATTACAAAGACAAATACACGCATGGTTACATATTTGCAATTAAACTATCGTATTATTTAACTGAAGTTCGAGTACATATTATCTGATTGTCAAAGTTAATACCAAGTTTGGGGTTCCGAATTGTTTAAGTTTTCGTATGTGTGTGTTACAAGATAACGTGATGGGTTGCAATGTGGGATAGATTATTATAAATATATAATCATCATCATCATATCAGCCATTAAACGTCCACTGCTGAACATAAGCCTCCCCTTAAATGGGGGGATTTGCCATATTCGCCACGCTTGGCAGGCGGGTTGGCGATCGCAGTTAAATCGAATCAATGTTACACACATACTAATATTTTCACGCCGTTAGGGGCAGAATATGTTGGATAAACTGAATTTTACACATACGAAAACTTAAATAAAGTAGTATAATAATATTATCCAAATTTGGTTGCTATAGCTTTAACATGTCCAAAGTTAACTCTTTTATTACTTGCCATAAAGATATATAACAAAAAGATTTGTGGGGACTTGCTACTGATGTCAGAACCCACTAGTTATAGCAAAGATGCCAACAGATGGCGATACCGTTGCTCTCTGGAATATGCGCCATACATAACGTTCACCGTGAATACGTAACTCGTAACCTACTACAAATAAGGTTCACAATCGAATGCAAGACATACATCGCGCAAGAGAAATTATCACAGAGTTTCGATACATGTACAAGGTCCAACTAAAAACTGTTGGACCACGGCCGGTCCCCAGTCTTCACACATAGCCTGGTGGAAGATCTTCCCTTTTCAATGGAGGAGCATTCCCAAGTAGCACCTCTATAGATTAAAGCTGCGTACAAGGTAACCAATATTGCGCGACATGTGTCACCAGGTGAAGATTACGCGGGAAGTTTTTTTACTTTAGTATGAAAAAGAACTCAGGAATTAAGATGTAGTGAATTTACGAGACAGCTAAGAAAACAACAACGTCAAAACGCTGCGGCAATTTATAGAACATAACAAAGGTCAGCGCATACGCCACTGCACGCTACAAGTATTAGCCAATCAGATGACGAGTGCTAAATCACACTATCAATGTTCACAGGAGACTTCCCATAAATACTAGATACAATAACAATTATACCGCGGTCTATCAGCCCGTGAAAGATCTTCCCTTTTCCTTCACAAAAACATCCATGTTGTAGGCGACAATTCTGTTCTCCGTTACAGTATTAGCAAAAACGCGGTTTAAATCTCCAAAAACCATTGAATAGTGAATGCTATTTTAAAATTTGGGTCCATCGAAACGCAGTCGATTCTATTGTCAGAAATAGAAGCTATTCCACTACCATAGAAACTGGTAATCGTTTTATTCACCATGATTGCAGTCAGTGAATAAGGTATTCGTTTTTTTGCCCTGGCCCTACCGCTTCCGCCGTCTAAATAATTGGTGCCCAACAATAGGATTGGCGCGTGTCATTCCAAGTGTTTTCGTTTGGGGACTTCTTTTCGGTTTTAATAATATCACGTTATGAGTAGAGTTATTTTTTTATAGATCCATATTTATATTCAATCTTGAATATCGTGGTATTCCTGATTTTTATTTATTTCGGCAAAACAATAACTTGATAAAATAACACAGGTGTTTTTTTGTCTTATTTATTACCAGCTCAATTCCCGACTTAGACCAGGAACTTTAAAAATCTATAAATCAATTGAGAAAGATATTCTTTAAGATCGATATTTATCATAAAAAGGTACTTTTCACGAGGGCTTGTTTGTCTAACTTATCCTTTATAAACTTAGATAAATATATGCAAAGGCATTCATATAATGGGCCTAAGTAATGAAAATCCAAGACGATTAAGTGAAATAATTAATGTTTTCTCATCAAAATGCATACACTCTAAACTTTTAGTACTTAATTAGTATTTATAAATGTATTTATTTCGTATATGAGAAACAAAACACTTTTTGTTTTATAGCGACTACCGTTGTAATTCAGTTATTATTAGTATAGACTAACTTAATAAAAGATGCAAAAAGCTAGAGGCACTGTTCAATATCATTCTTTCCCCTCCTCACTTCTTGCACGCAAGTGTGAGGCTACTTATAAGATATTATACTTTAAACATTCGCCATGTGGCTCTATCCCTCTAATATGTATTTTAACGCAACTTTATTTGCCCAAATTTGATGCAGTTTAAAGGGTGCATAATTTACTTTTGGGTAATTATTTTGCAATAGGGTTGCGCAGATGTTGAACTCCCAAATTAGGGACAGAGCTAAAGAAAATTTTAAGTGACAAACTTTGTTGAGAACTTTCTAATTAAATTGTGTTGTCATGTGAATAAAATATCAAAGATAGGTTTTACACCCGGCTTCGCACGCATGGATATAGGTTATTATGAAAGTATATATATATATAATCACATTTTTAATGTTAGCTAGGGTTTTGATTAGAATTCAAAGCAAATTAAAAACCACAGTCGATCATATGAAAGTTTTAAAAACGGGAAACGGCCTGAGTTTAAAGTGTAACTTTCGACAGTTCTCGACAATCTAACCAAATGAGATTCGTTAATGGGAAAATCAGGAAGCAAATTCTGGAAACCGACGTCCATTTCCACTCGGACGGGCCCCGGACGAATTTCCAATTTTCTATACGTGACCTTTTTCACTCTGATGTCACATGTTCAGCAAACGAGGTGTCTTTGAAAACGTAATTAGAAAATTCCACAAACGACGTTCCGTTTTGGGCTTTCTGTCGGATTTCACGAGTTGCTTGGACGTATTCACAAATTAGTTTTGTTCAAGTGGGTGCTTGCTGTAACTGAATCTTTGTTTCGTTTGTTCTCTGTTTGTCGGAACTCGGAAACCTTCATGTCTCACTGTAGATACAAGCTAACAAATACTACGATCTATTGCTGGTGTTTATAAAGTAACATGAGTATTTTTTTATCCAAAATATAGGTTGTTGGGTAAAACGATCTCAGTACTGAAGTATCCTCCTTCAATCTAGTTCTAGAGATCAATTTGAGTTTGGCCTCCTGGAACTTGAAAGCAAAATTCAAATGCGCTACAGGCTACTTTGGAGCTTTGCAAAACAACTCATAGTTAAGAACAATGATCTCTCCAAAGAATCAAACACAATTTTATTCTTTGGTAAACCACTTCATATTTCTTGCTCACTTCATCGCTTCGCAGAGCTACGGTAGACATGCACCCATTATTCAAAAGAACATGAGATCACGTGATGAGGAAATGATCTAGCACAATGCCTAGAGCCCAAAACCTAATCATAGAACGTTTACAAAATCACCTTAGGCTACAATCTTCCTAATTTTCCAGTTCTTTGAACAAGCATTCTGGTTCAACGAAGGTATTCTTTTAAAAGCCAAACTAAAGAATATTTTTAATGGGATTGAGTTCATTCATATCATAACATATACTTACCGCTTTTATTTATAAGCTGAAGCGTTATTTGAGTAAATGACTAAGATCAATAATAAAAATATATATTAGAAATCCAGACATTTCAACAGAGGCGCGAACTGTAGACTGATGGTGATGATTTGATATAAATATTGATTTTTAGAAGCAAACTTTGTCTACCTTTATTCTCTGTTGTTTTTGAACTTCTATCAAAAGCCACTTTAAATTATCAGTAGAATTTGCCTCTTTGCGAATATTTATAAATTAACCCGGGAAAACCCGCAATTATAATTATTGTGATCCTTAGTAATTAAAATTAGGGCAACTATAGATACGGCGTGACATTCTAAAACTTTAAGGTTGTATCATTCAATCGATATTTTTATTTGTTGTCTGTTTTTCAACGTAAGTTGTCTAAACATCAAAACTTTGAAACTATTCGTGTGTGCCCACATACGAATAGTTTCAAAGAGAAAAGATTTGGAGCCTAATTTTGTTAAGGAATTTTTACAATTCCTCAGTTCTTCACATCGCATACGAAACTAATTTCTATCAGTGCAATTACTTTCCTTTTAGGCAAATGAACAAGCAGGCTGTAAACGTAGAAATTCAATCCGACCAAATCTGTATGTAAATGTATTGTAATTGCGGAGCCGATATTCGAATTACAATTCCTATGTTGATTAGCCGTGTAGCTGTGAAATTTATGTTCTCTCCTCAAACGCCTGCTTTTCTAGTATAATTTTGTTTATACATTTTATCTAAAGGGTTGTTGTTGGTGTAGAAAATACAAATGTTCAGTCAAGTCTATGTTTTGTTATGGAAAATCATGAACCGCCTATGTAATCAAAACGTGTTTGAATCTATTGCCAAAGGATTGGAAGCGGTACGAGGAAACTTAACTACCGTAATGTATAAATTAAGATTAAATGTTAAGAGGGCGTCGGGTCTTCAGTTCTGCCCTCATTCAGTTTTGGGATAAATCATGAATTGGCAATTGAAAGGCGGTGTATGATGAAATGCCCAGACTGATCACGATTTGCCCAATTCTAAGAACGAACCGCGACATAATATACAAGTTATTAAACATAAATGCCTTACATATGTACTTTAGGGAGTGCTTTAGAGTTTAGACCATCAAACCGAACAACATTCTTTACAGGACCAACATTGAGTTTGCGAAAAAGCTGTCCCGTACATTTGGGGCGAGTTAGCCATTGACAACTTCTACGGAACAACACATTTTTTTTCGCGTTTTCAATTTTTGTCTTGTATTCAAGGTTGTTCAGTTTATTTGTCTAAGCACCTTCTAAGTATGTTACACATTTAAATTTACACCCTGTATAGTCTCTCATATAGTCTGGTAACCTCACTGTGATACCGCGTTATGAACTTATCTACATAGATAAATATAAGTTTGTTTTTTTTACAATTTTTCTTTGCTTCTAAGTCTTTCAGTCAAAGGCTGCCATCTCTATCAAATTGCGTCGAAACTTCTTTTCATTATCATTATCTATGTAATCTTATCCATTTTAGTCAACTATTAAACTGTCACACTTAAAATAAATGGCAATCGGTCGCGCAATTTCACACCCTCTCATCCCACTAATTGAACCAAAATACAGTTTCTTTGTGTCTAGTGTAATTTTAGTTTCAGATGGGGTCACTCAGCCCACCCTATGGTAATTTAAGGGGTTTAGGTTTCTCTCGGTTCCATTTAAAGTACTTTTGAACATAATGAACTGAATGTTTTACATAGACTGAGGCCGGGATTCAGAGACGTTTCTTGAGTTTGAGCTTGTTTATAGGGTCGAAAATGTTAGGATTTTGACTTACCGGAGTTCGAATTCCGGAGTTCGTCGGATATTTCGTTTTCCTACACCTCCTATCTTCTTTGATTAATTCATTGCGGGTTCCAAGACAGATTAGAGTCATCCCCCGGGCTCGCTGGACTTCATTGTCCAGTGTTGTGAATGGTCGCCGCTGCTGTTGATCTTGGCTTACAGGAGTTACAGCTCGTAAAAATTCACAGAAACTACGGTACGGCGCCGTGTCGTGAAAAGTTGCGGTGTGATCGTATTTTGTCTAAACAAAACTATTTTCGGACTAATTCCGTCCTTCCATGGAAGGGCAACAGGCGTTCGTTTAGGGCTAATTTCACACCTATTACGTGCCATAAATTATCATTGCATGGCGCCGGACCACGCACTGTGTCACGGCGACACAGCACCGCACGGTATGGTGATGCGCTGATGTGATATGGCCGTGCTCAAAGACATCGAAAGTTTAAATCTCGATCTTACAGATTCTTTTCGTTTAATACGAATTGTTTGATTCTTTCATTTAGATTTTGAAAATTTATCGTTTCAAAACCTTTGGACATCAATAATACAAATTTCGTCATTTCAAAGACATATCAATATTAAATATTAGTGTCTAAATTGAAATATTAATCTAGAATACTTAACATAAAATTTACAAAGAAATTTTAAACTTTTAACGACGTACCTTTTTCGACAGATGGTTTTCAAAGTCAATATTATAATGATCAGTTTTGCCGACGGCTTTGCCTGGGTGAACTCACTTTGTTTTCGAGGTAATTAAAAAGTAAAGCATGTGTATAAAATACCATATTCCGTGCTCACGCCATCAGTGGATAAAGTGTGAAATTTTAAAGTTATGTTAGAACCTGTAGGATCCCAGTGCATGGCAAAGACCTCTCTCTCTAATAAGGTTTAGAGACACTGGACTATAATACTCTAAGCATGAAGGCCCAGTGCCGATTGATCGAGGGAAGTTAGTGATAATCTTCATCATCATCATCATCTCAGCCGATAGGAAGGATCGCCATAGCGACCGGTCCTGCGCTGCCCTCATCCAACGGGTTCCCGCCGCCTCCTTCACCAGGTCGTCGGTCCACCGTGTGGGGGGCCTACCCACGCTGCGCTAACCGGTTAACACGGACGCCACACGAGAACTTTTCGGCCCCATCGGCCATCGGTTTTGCGAACAATGTGCCGCCCCGCCCATTGCCACTTTAGTTTAGCGATTCTTTGGGCTATGTCAGTTACTTTGGTTCTTCTGCGGATCTCTTCATTTCTGATTCGATCTTGCAGGGAAACTCTGAGCATAGCCCTTTCCATTGCCCTTTGGTTGACTCTCAGCCTTTTTATGAGGCCTTCAGTGAACGACCACGTCTCTGTTCCATATGTCCTCACTGGCAGTGATAAACTTGCGGTCAGATAATTTTCGAACCAGGCCTAGGTTTAATAGGCCTCTAAACTGAACTATAGTTAGATACACCGCCATCTGACGGAACTAACTGGGATAATCAATAACGTGCCTTTCAAAGCTCGAAGACACTAGATATGAAATACCACTAAACGGTCACCCATTCAAAGGCTGACCAGACCTGATGTTGCTTTACTCCGGCAATCGTTTCCAATACCAAAACTGCGCTACTCCAACAACATGAAGTGTTTAATTTAATAATTGAGTCTATGGTGTATTCACCATAAATTATCAGGATCTGAAAATTTCTTTCAACATAGTGAACCTCACACCTAATCGTCCCATCAAAACAAGATGATGAATGCAATGCACATACGTATTGTGATTCCAGGCAAAACCCTTGGACGTATTCATGGGAACGTTGACATCGCATTCCATATGCACTCTACAAATGTGAGCCTTCCGCCCTAGTTGCATAAATTCGTATTGTGGACGACAATTATGCGAGACCATTATTTCTGTCAGAGACTGCCCGCTCCGTTAGTGGAATTTTTTTGTCATTACGCCTATATGGTTGTTAAAATGTGGCTGTGAAGTCAATGAACTGGTCATGGAGAAAAATAGTTGGAATAAATTGGAATATTTAGAGTACGAATAGCCACGTAATTTCAATCTTAGAGTGGACCGTCATTTGTGGGTTTTGTAGGTCCGATCAAGGTACAAGGCGATTGAGGAATAACATTTCTTTTGCAATGTTTTTGTCGGTGAAAGAGAATCTATTTGTCATTGATAGTCATAATATTGTTATTTAGTTCTAAAACTTCTTTGGCCCTACTTCAACAAGAGTATAACATTATAATTTTTGCTTAGGAAAGATTATCATCATCATCACGTTCTTTTCAGCGGAGTATTCGTTAATCCTGTCTCCTTTCTGCAAGTTTCTTCTCTTCAGACGACAATACTCTAATATTTTCCATCACTAAATAACTCTCTTCGTTTCTTCTCTTCAATTTTTTTTATTTTAATGTAGTCCTAAAGAAATGATCGTGTCAATTATCTTGAGTCCAATATTTTTCCGTTTTCAAACACATCTTCATACGATATACTGGGTAATTTCTTAAACACTTTCTTAAAAACTTTTACTAAGGGAGCAAACCAGAAATCGCAAGAAAAATCAGCTTTTTCATACATTTGAGTCGAGTAAGCATTGCGGTTTAGTATGGAATAGCACTTTTCTTTTTGCGATTTCAGTTTTGCTCTCATATTTCTCTCTCTCTCTCTTCCTGGCTTTTAATCCCATATGGTGGTGGGGTCAGCATTCCGTATTTGCTCTCTCCACCTTGCCCTATTTCTGACGTCGTGTTCGGAGACATTGCACTCGGTCATATCACAACGAACTGTGTTTGCTCTCACATTACATTTTTTTCTATTTGATCGTAGTCTGAACCACCCATGAAAATTTTTAAAGTGTTTGCAAAATCACCCAGAAGTATACCTACTGAGGATATAATGGTCTAGTCTATTGATTAAACCAGATGACGCCTCGACAATTATCCCTACGTTATGTGCGTACGTACGTATTCATGTGGACATTGTTTCTTTATGTATTTAATTTGAACAGCAACGGATGCACGCACAATGGCGGCAGGATGTCGCCGCGGTTTGGCGAATGCATCCTATAAACTTATATATAATAGTTGTACAATACAATAGCTATAAAATGTTGAATTGTGCATGTGTGGAAGAGTTGCGGATAGAAAATTGGAAACTTTTACTGTTTTAGACGCAGTTTTATTGCGAATTTCTGTTGATTTGTCAAATCTTGATTTGTTGAGTCGAAACATTGAATTTCATCTGAATTTCGAATCATTATTAGATGGTTGCTGAATGCTGATAGTCCAGAGTGCACCAGACGTATCAAGGGGGTAAGCGGGAATGCTCTTTTTTTGTAGGTATATTTTATAAAATTATGAAAAACATTCAAAAATTAAACTTTTTTTTTAAACTTGGTAAGTAATTGGTAATGTGTGTTTGTTTTTCTTTCGAGAAATATTTTAAGACCTATTTAGAAGATAAAAAGTACGAAATATTTTTTTCTACTACCTAATTTTTTGCTTTCAGTTTCAAACTCGTGTTCACTTTTGCATTGCTATCACCATGTAAATATATTATTAAGTGAACGAAGCTCTTCCAGAAAATTTACAAAACAGTATAAGCACGTTTGGACCTATAATAGAGAGGCGTAGCCTATGTCGTCGCAATAGTCCGCTAAGAATTTTCAATATGCAGAAAACCATTTAATATGCACTGTATTAAATAATATGAGCTCTAATGTTCCTTTACCATCGAGCTGTTTAGAACAAAGTGCTGGCCACTTTTTTTTCTGTATCTAAAATCTGAAAGAATGTTTTGGTAATTTCGGCGACCGTAAAAAGTGCAATCAAATATTATTTCAGTCATTGATTTTGGATAAACACTGCTGGTTTTCAGTTTTTTTCAGCACAAATAATATAATAAAATTGTACGAAAAAAAATGTTTTCCTGGAAATCTCTCATTGTAATAAACCTGCGAATAAATAACGATGAAAAAAAGATTGTAAATATAAATTTAATTAAAAACTGTACGCAGTTTGAACTAATTTATCGGTCTTTCTGATGCACTTTTAGTGCTTTCCGACGGGCAGCAAACAAACAAACATTTTGATTAACGGCCAACACTTGTTGGATCAATCAATTTAATTGGTTTACGGCTTCGATCAAAAGTCTATGGGGTAAAACAAAGTTTAATATTAACTACCGTTTCGGAATTAACGACCGGGGTTTGGGTTTAACTCGGCTGAAACATAAATGTTCTGGATTCTGGACCAAATAGTAAACTACGAGTACCTCAAAACAAAAAATAATAATGGATTCTCCTTTGAACCAAATAAAACAAAGAGAAATTGACGGCCCGGTAGCTCAGTCAATAGTAAACCTGCCTGCTTTGCCGAAGGTCGCGGGTTCGAATCCGGTAAGGTACAAATATTTGTGTGATGAATATGAATATTTGTACCCGAGTCATGGATGTTTGTATCTATATATTATGTATTCGATATCGTTCTCTAGTTAGGTATCATAATACAAGTCCAGGCTAGATTCTGGTACTTTAAATGTGATTAGATAATTTGTGTGACAATAATTTCCAAGATATTTATTATTTACAGTACTTGTATAATACGAGTAATATAATATTAGAAATATTACTCGCGTCATAATTATAGTATTAAGTACTGCAATTCTCAGACCACTGGTCGTTTTTTTCTGTATATTTTCCTGGGGGACCTAGCCTTAGATATTCTGAATAAATTTCAGGATATTCTCATTTTCTAGCAATAGTCATGAGCATCTGTGCTACCTAACCTACGCTGTTTGATCACCTAACCTACCAGTGCAAAATATGACCCATCACGTGAGAATGACAGTATACCTATTCTTGTAATTATAGTAATACAAGTGTTGTAATTCTTAGACCATTGCACTAGTAAAATTTTTACGGGTAGATTAGCTTATCAAACAGGCAGGTAGCATAGAAGACGATCATGATAAATTTTCCTTTGAGGGGTTAATACACAGATATTATAAATATTGCACTTCAGCATATTCATATTTTGGATGGTCAGGTTCAGGATGGTATGATGTTGTAAAGAAGGAAAAGGACAGCTGCGAGCTCTCCATCGACGATGTTCAGGATAGAGCGAAGTGGAAGAAACTGATTAGGAAAGCAAACCCCGCTACCCAGCGGGACAGCAGCTAGGATGATGATGAGCATATTCATATTTTCTAGCAATAGGGCAAGTTATTTATGTCCACTATGAGCCTATAGGTTATTTATAATTTTTTTTTTATTTATTTAACTTTTACAAAATATATATTATAATCTAGATTACACAATAATAATGAGTACATCATCCACCTCGAAATTGAAGACGTAGGTCCATGATAAAACGGATCAAATTGACATTAAACCCTAAGATAACTGATTTGTAGATGAAGGCCAATCATTTATCCAAGCACTAAATCGTTATTTAGTGCAGGTATTAAGATTTGATTGCCAAATCTAACCCAACCCTTATAAAATCGTTCCGTTTGTTTTATCCTACATAAAAATAAATCTAAGTTGCTTTATAACACTTTTATACAGTGTAATTTAACATCGAAACTGCCAAATGACGCAAAACAAACCTAACCATTCCACGTATAGTAATAAAGGCCATTTTTATTGCTAACAGTTAACATAAAGTTTATCTGACTTCATCCCCTACCGTCTAAATGCAATCCAAACGCAGTAGAAACAGAAATTATACCAGCATTTACTTTCAACGATGCACTCAAGATATTTTCAAGTGTATACAGCAATGTACGAGTTAGTTTTATGATATTTTACTTGAATTTAAATGGGTGGGAAAGTCGTGAAAAATTGTCGCGTTTACTATAATACTATTTTATTTTGGCTTTTATTGCTTGCTTGCAAATTTCATCAACATTATACAGTGTGACGAAATTATAACAATTGACAATCATTAAAGATAAGAGCATATTACGGCGGACCGCATGACCTATCGAATACTAAAGTATGTAGAGCCGGAGCGGGACGCATTATTGCGTGGCGGATTTCCGCTCCGCTCCTATACCCGTCGTAGTGTGATCTCCATATTTCTCCATAACGTTCTGCTCCTCACCCTCAGCATCCAGTAGGTACCCGCGTGTTGCCTTATATTATTGACCCATCTTTCTTGTTGGATTCTACCTCGCGTGGTTTCTCTGGGCCTCCACTTCAGTGTTCTTCTGGTTCAAAGCTCAGTATCTACACGTGCAACGTGTCATGTCTCCTCCAATCTCCAATTATTATGTCATGCAACGGAGAAGAATTATTCTCAACTGAAGCGAAAATACCAGAAAAAACACAAGATATAAGCTTCTGACGCAACAATACGGCATGACAGTGCTGCTGCTGTAAGTTCAATATGGCGTCCTACGATGACGTTTTAAGGGAAAAAATTACTACAGCGCCACAGCGGATCTATCGGAACTAAAGCTGTCATAGGCATGGATGCTATTTAAACATTGCTGTTTTCATTGCTCGTTGCGCGGGCTCTGCCTATACATGACCTCCAATTATTACAAAATTATTATAATTGTGTCAGATCGATTAATGTTTTAAAATTCACCTACTAGCGCCAAAATGCTCAAGGATCCGACCTTAAATGTACGAGGGAAACGCTCTGTTAAAATTATTTTCATCAAATGGATACTTTATATGCGGAACCCGTAGCTTTGACCGTCTACTCGTTTCACTTATTTCGATATTGGACCCCACTAATTTTGTTTACTTATTCATTAAAATGGAGAGCGATGGCGGGAGCGCGAAATGTTTCCTCTATTAGATTTTTATGGAAAACTGAATCCCAAAGCGTACTTAAAGAGTAAAACCTGTTTTTTCCCTATTAAGACCGACCTTTTAGAGGCAAAGTTTCCTTTAAATTAATATTTCATTTGTAAATCATGATAAAAGACAATTAAAAACATCATATTAGGTCCGCCACACACATACGGAATTGCAGTCCGGAATCCTGAATCAGGATTACGATTTCGCATGGATTTTCCCCCTCCACAATTGCGTTCGGAATTGCGCAACTGTCAAATCCTATACAAAATCACAATCCTGATTCGGAATTCCAGATTGCAATTCCGTATGTGTGTAGCGGACCTAATAGACTAAGAGATAAGTGTACTTTTTGCAACCATCAGCAGCAAGGCTGATTCAGTGTTTATGAGATGTAGAGCATTTCTCTGTGATGGGGACAGACCAGGTCTGCCTACATAACTCCAGTCGGTTTAGGAGTTACTGATATTTAAAGGTCAGTAAAAAATTAATCAGCTGCAATGCTGATCGTATGATATTATTGTAGTATGCACTGTATACACTACAGTAGCTATGTGAACAGTACAAAATCTGACATGGTTCATCAGTCGGTTTAGGAGTTACACTCGTTCAAAGGTCCGACCTTTGAACGGCTGTATCTCCTAAACCGACTGGCAGTTCATGTCAGTTTTTGTACTGTTCACGTGCATAATACAATAATATCATACGATCAGCCTTGCAGCTGATCTTTAATTTTTACTGACCTTTAAAGGTCTGTAACTCCTTGACCGACTGAAGTTATGCAGGCAGACCTAGTCCATCACCATCACAGAGATGCTCTACACCCCATAAACACTGAATCAGCCTTGCTTCTAATGGTTGCAAAAAGTACACTTATCTCTTATAAGTCTTTACAACTTTCTTACAGCCATAACACATTCCTACCACTGTAACTCCTGTAGACTATGAGGTCTAGCTAGCTTTACATTAAAATTTCAAGGAAAATATTGCTCTCTATGAAAAATAATAGTTTTTAGTACCTATGTAAATAAAACACAAAACAACTTAAAACAGCAATTCAGAACCCAGACATAATCAAAGAAAGAAAATAGTCGGAAACATTCATAATGCTTTCTTCAGATACGACATAAGATATTCTCTGAATATTACGGCAGATTTACGTACAAAATGCATTGGTCTCAGAGCTGTTTGACGGACTGCCGATTCGCATCTTGAATTATTCATTCCTAAACTTTACCAACTCGAAGCCACATCGAATATTGCTTTGTTTTATAGTTTACTACCATTTGCTTTGCAACTTTGTCTGGGACGCAAAATATTACTTCCATAATCCTTGGTTCTGATCGCGGAAGAGAATTGAATATTGAGAAGATATCAAACATATTCTTTTGTTTAAAAAGTTGAAACTAATACCAGGCGCGTTCGGAAAATAACCTGTTTCTGCGCTTTTCGGAAAGCGAAAGCCGCGCTTGTCGCGGCATGTACTATAGAAAAAAGCCGAGTCGCACGCGTGTAGAGAAATCATACTAGACGTAGACGTGCAGTGCACGGTTACTCACGTTTGACAGCTGCGATAGGTACAGTACGACCAGGAAAATAATTCCGCTCGGCAATCTCCGTTTACCGAGAAAACGATAAAAATCGAGATGTGCCTCCATCTTTATTATTTTACGTATGCCAGAAAGAGCGCGCACGACGTTTTTCTCGTTTAAATGCTTTGTCGTGGGTGGCATGCTAGCCGTGCAGGCCGAGTCGCCTACAAAACCCGAAGTCATTTAGTAATCAAAGGGTGCAAAGTCGGATAGCAGCGAAAAGCGCGCGAAAACAAATAAGCCAATAGAGTAAACGAATTGAAGGTGGCGCATCCTGATTGGTGAATATAATTTAGCGCGGTTTTAAAATTTGTCTTATGTCAAATTGCCAATACATAAGACGCATTTTAGTTCGTCGTTTCTGAAGAACAAAGTTCGAAATCCGAAGAAATTTTTGTTTTAAACTGAAAACTTTGAACTGATTCATTCAAAGACCTATCACCGATAACTCAAGCCTGGTCACGTTGCTCCCTGCAACATCCGTTACCCATTCGCCGACGCACAAATCGGTTCATTTGCGAAGATAAATGGTTACAGTCTGGCTTGCAGGCTTATACACAGAATCCATTTTCAAAAATTACTTGAAAAAGAGCTGGAAATCCAATATCGGGTAGCAGCGTAAACGGTTCACGCTTTATTTATTTTCTCTGTTCCAATTTAGTCCTCATATCTTTCCTAGATTTCCTTTGGTACCGATCAAGTTGTTTTGGCGGCAAATTAAAATGGTACTCAGACCCAAAATAATTTCTTCAATATAGGAACTTGAAGCCCACTTATTAAACATCAAATCTTTTTCTGAAGCTTTGCACTTTCCGTCCATTGTGTCGGAAAGTTTTGTCGCTGTCGACCAGAAACTCTACAACATAACACGACTTAAAAACTATTACACAATATAAATTCTTACGCTAAGGTTATGTCTACAGTTATACATGGTGAAATTGATATCATTAGCATCTTCAATTATTATTATTTTTATTTATTTTATTTTTGGTGGCGAAATTGGATAACGCAGTTCCCCTCGGTTTGGAAGAGTGCGGGTTCAAGTCCCGCCCGAGACAAATTTTTCAATCTTTAATTTTATCATTAGCATCCTTTTATTAAAAATAAGAGTCTAAGCATCAAACTGAACAACTTTTACTATGGGAGCAAACAAATCAGAGCAAAAAAAGCCATTTCCATACTGAACTGCTCTGCTTTTTGCTCCGATTGGTTAAAGCTGTTCAGTTTGATGGTTAGAATTTTAGTTTAAAAGGATGCTAATGATATCAATTTCACCATGTAAATTCATTAATACTATAGGCTAGTGACACTTATTCCCATGCATTTTGCTCCAATTTATAATACTTTTAGCTTTTTTACAAAGTACTTTTTTTGAATAATCCTCCTTCTGGCGCAGTCGGGTAAAAAGTGATATTCGTTTAATATTTGGCAATGCATTTCCAGCATGCCTACACCATGTCTACTGTCATTAATGTTTTTGTTAGACACAATAGAATTTAACGACACACTATCGATGAAAGTTATGTCCATTGTTTGATGACCGATCGGCACCAATAGCGTTTCAAGGAATTCAGTTTGTTATATTTAACACCGTCGGTGGCATCGTAAGGCGCTTCGTTAGCGCTCCGTTTAGAATCTAAATTACAGCTTTAATAGTAATTAAGATAAATTATAGTTGATAAGAGTTCCGAACAACGTTGGAAGGCATCGGCACCCTATTGAAAGTAAGATAATGACTGACAAAGAACCTGCATATTCCAGATCGAAATTCTAACGATATTACAGTGTAGTACTTATAGTGGTTATTGTTTCTCAATAGCTATGCATATATTATCTAATAGCTTTGCCTCCTCTGAAAATCAAAAATTCGTAGGTACCATACCGAACACCATAAATTTTATTTTTGAACCACTTTAAGCTTTACTTACTTTTTTTTTCTTTAGGCTTTAACCTTCTGATTATATGACCATTTAAACGAATAATAAAGAATCCAGCTTATCATGAAAAAAATATGTTAACTGAAAAGAGAAAAAACAAGCTCTGTAATCTACTTACAGCAAATATAACTTTAATCTTATAAAGTAGTTCACTAGCTTTCATTTTTGATTCCCATAATTATTTTAAAAATAGCAAAAAAATGTTTCTGTCTTTTCTATAATTAAGACGAATCTAACGACTCCTGGATTGATGGATTCCATCAAGCTGTTTACAGAGCGTGCCAAAGAATTAGACATACTATACTGGAAAAACATTACCCTCCTTCTTGCACAATCGGGTAAAGAGCCTTGAACCGAACAAGGTCGAAGCCAATTCCAGGTTAAAAATTAAAGCCAAATCCAGGATGACGGAGATAATCTCAGTGAGGTAAAGAAGGTCTGACACACGATCCCGATACGCCCAAGTGTAAGAAGGATTTAATGTTCTTTCCAAATAACAGGTCTTTCAAATCAGGCTATTTTCTTATTTATGACCTAGGCAAAAGAGCTTTGTCACTGGACTTCTTATATGGAAGACTGGGAGGATTTAAATGGAGCTCGGTACAGTCTCAATAAGCGGCTTGGCTCTCAACACGCCTCGTAAATTCGATGGCAATTGTTTGTTTTTCACGCAAAACGCTCACACGATTCGATGGTAAAAATTTTCGGTGTTAGTTTTATGTGGATGTGAATTGTAATAGAAAATGTTAAATATATGACGCAACACTGTTGTGATGGACGTGACTCTGATGTGTGTTCTCATTAGGTATTCTCCCTTCGCAGAAACCGGGCTGGACAGTACCTGAATCTAATTGGAGAGAGAATTTCGCCAAAGTTCCAACACTGCTGGCCTGCCGGTCACATGTGTAAATGTACTGTGCTCTGCAACAGCTCAGCAGCTACCACGTACGGAAGGCATATATCTTGATGGTCTAGCATAGCGTGGTGGAATTGCACTGACGTGCCTTTACCTCTTTTTCTGTTTGATCAAATCGGAGCATGAAAGCCGGCACGATAGCCTTCGGCGTTCGTATCTTGCTATGTCTTCTACATGAACGATTTAGGCTGACGAAGAAGAGAGAGATTATACTCGTATTATATCCTTAATTTAAGAATATTAGGAGTGTATATAAGGTCTAACAAAATTAGCTGAAACTATTTTCAGGGTATGCTCAGACCATCAAACTGAACAACTTTCTCTATGGGACCAATATCGAAATCGCGAAAAAAAAATCAGCTGTTCCATACAAACCTACTCGACCTAAATGTATGGGACAGCAGATTTTTTTTCGCGAATTCAATATTGGTCCCATAGAGAAAGTTGTTTATTTTGATGGTCTGATCGTCCCCTTAAAATAGTTTCACCTAATTTTGTTAGACCTTATATAGAAAAGTAAGTTTGTTAGTTAATGGCATTTTAAAACGCTTCAGCCGCACAACAGATTTTCATGACATTCTGTGCAAAGCTATTGTCGATAAAAACAAATTATAAAGCAACACCTTGGGCATAAGGTAGTAAAATGATAAATAAAATTTACAATTTTTTTTACAAATTTCAAGGATGTCCTTGTCTTATCCATATTAATATACTGCTTCACATCCTTAACTGTAGCATGCAGTTCGTAAATCTTAACTTTTGTCTGCTATTTCGCCGAACAGAATTGTTTTAGTGTTGCTCACAATGTATCCGTATTGATAAAATACATAGGTATTGGCTGTAGTGATTTGTAAAATGCGCCTCCCTGATTTATATGTCTGGTTGGATACATTTGAAATTGTTTGTAAGAGCCTAATGTTGTGAGAAAACAAGTTGGCTTAGGTCCTTGTTTAGAACATTACATACAGAAGTTCACGACTGTACATCGCTACATCGGGGTGAACAGAAACTAGACTAAAGATAAAAAAAACATAATGTGAAAGAGGCAGATGACAGCCTAGACTAGACAATGAAATTAATATGCAGGAATTCGGAGTCAAGTTTTTTTTTTGAGTCCTAAATCGAAAACCATTTCGAGCTAATTGTCTGAAGAATAATATTTTCTATGCTAGAGATTATAAAATGAAAGAATTACAGATATTTTTGAGAAAATAATGTCGTTATTTGTTCAAACGAGTGACGTTATTCGAAGACCTGTAAACTTGAAATTACTAGCAATTTAGAGAAAAAAAAATACTAACAACGTCAAATTTTAACAATATTGTTGCCGTATCTGTTTCCAGCATTGAGTAAGGAGACAAGGGATTTTTTTAAAGAAATTAGTTTTTAAAAATTTGTTGGTTTTTAGCATTGAACACTAGAATATTTATCACATAGCAACCAAGCAGCAACCTTAGCAACCTTTCGGTACGGAACCTTAAAAATATAAAACCACTGCTTCAAACATACAAAATTTCAAAAATTGTATCAAATCCCAACCAAAACGCAGTTCGATTTACATCAATACCCTTTACAATGAATATTCTAATCAAGTCCGCACCACATGTAAACCCAGACATGCGGGCTTAACTATATTGACAGCTAATATCTATTTAAATAACCATTAAGCCCGTTCAGTTGAATAGTAAATCTTTGTTAACACGCCACGGTTTGCTTTTTCTCTTATATTTATTATGCGTGCAATTCACGGTTTTACATCGCAAGTATTTTGTTTTGTGAATAAAGATGTAAGTGGCTATTTTACACGTTACGATATGTTTACATTTAGGGAAGAAAAGGTTTTTAAAACTTCGGCCATGCTATGTTATCTTAGTACAAACTAAGTGGAACGCTGATTTTCCATGGACAGCTTCCGCTATCTATTGGTTATGTTTCGAAGCACTATGTGTTGAACTAGGGTTCATATCGGAGTAACAGCGCACTACACCTCACGCGCTGCGCTGTAGTAGTGAGAGATTTCGCCCATATCAATCACTGTCTTGTTAATGTAGCGGTCTAGACAACCGGCTTACGATCCGGGTAGCTAAGGTTCGATCCTCGTGTCGGCTGATCGTCTTTTTCAATTTATTTCATAATGTGGCGCCCCCTAGTGCTAATAAGCGGCAACGCAATTAGTACGTCCTGAAATTCAAGGCGAGTTACCTATCTACATCCAATACATATTAATCTATGACTTCGGCACCGAACAGTTATCGAACTGCTCAGACTCCATCCATCGACTATAAAGTTTGTTTGTTATATTTTCCTGTACTTGGTTTGTACCGCCACCATCAATCATTTTCTTACTTGCCAAGGGCACCAATATCAAGGACATTAAATATCATTTATTTGGATCTTCACACGGCAACTCATATTATCTCATATTTGTAAAAATACCACAAATATGAGTTTCAGTTGCGTTAGAAACGTAAAAACCAGATTTTTTTAGTACTTAATTCTAATTTTACTTCAAAATTAACACTTTTCATCTCCGTGTCACATGCTAAACATTTACCTATATGAAGGCTTTCGTCCTTCCAAAGATACACTTTCTCATATAATAATATTAGTTTGGATATTTTGATGAATGACCGTGTTTGTTTCAGGCTTAGATCAAAGTAAAATTAATGGATAGGCCCAAATCGCTTTAAGTTCAAGCACGCAACTAGCACACTTGGTCCATACAAACTAGCACACTTGGTCCATACAAACTAGCACACTTGGTCTGTCATCTCGGTACATATTTGAAGTAAAACTGTCAATTGTTTTGCCTCATTTTTCTGGTTTGAAATGTTCGCGTAAGGCTTATCCATTAATTTTACTTTGATCTAAGGTTTCAGGCCGACAAAAATAACTCGATATTTACCACTCAGAACTAAATACAATAATTTTATGTTCCGATATTTCCTTTCCAAATCTGACAATACTAAAGATGATTCCATCTTATTATTTCAATGATCGAGTCGTGATCGTTTCATGTATAATGCTTCGAGAGCTTTTGGCAATAATCCAAGTGTGGGTGTCGGATACACTAACTTCACACTTGTGGTAGTTATACGTATTAATGTATGTGTCTAGAGGCTCTAAATAAACTATTTGGTAGAATTGCAAGTCCCTGAGCGACCACCCCCGGGAAATAGAAGAGGATGTATGTGTGTAGTTAGAATTTCATTGGTTAGTGTTGCGGAGATGAACATTTAGAGATTGCATTAAATTTTTATAAAGACACTCTGGGCTTCCTTTTCCTGGAACACGTAAAATTTTTCCGAATTAAAAGGAGTTGAATTTTGAGGATTTTTTTTTGTTATCTTTATCGTATGTTTATCTTTTGCCGAAAGCCAAAAGACGTACTTTACTTAGTATAGCCCAAAAATAGATTTTCTACACGATTCATCACTTCAAATTACTGTCTAACTCTAAGAGTAACGGAGTCGATAAGTCTTATCCATACAGGCTTCTTTAAATAAAGATGGAAAAGAAAAATGTGATGATAAAATCTAACTTCTATGTTATTTTTCGAGTGCAAAATGAAATGTCAAAAATAATCGATCAAAACGAAGATAACGTGATCAAGAGTTCTGAACCATTCTGATTTAGAAATAAAATAAACGTAATACTGAATTTAGGAAGATCAGACCACAAAGGATTGTAGTAAGTATTAAACCATTTTTGTTCGAAGATTTCGAAGGATATCTCATGATCCTTGATGGCCTTTGCCCGCACCCTCCATGTCATTTCAGAGTGAACCCGGTCTCAAACGAATCCGTCACGGTGGCATAGACGCTGTTGTTTCTCATCAAAGGTTAAGAGATGAGATGTAATCGATGCTTTGGGTACCTAGTAAAATATATACTTTTGCGGTAGTCTTACTTCTACGGTATGCTTCAAATCATTAGGTAAAAAGATCACATGTAATCCAAAAACCTAGCGCGCTAGCCACAGAAAATGTCTCTGTTTACTCTTCCCTTGAAGAGACTCGACGATGTGGCGCACTCGCACGTCAACCATTCATCGAAAATTATCTGTGTCGTGGATTCCATTTCGATTCTTCTCTAATACTTTGCGTAAGCTTTCTGTGTTTATCCCACTGCTTCAAATGTTACCTTTCTTCCGTCGACGTCGCAGACTCAACTTTCAGTTTCAGTTATAAGTAACAAACTACATCACATCAAATTGTGGTATTCTAATAAGGTATCGACAAAATGTTATCGATATCATTCACTAAAGTCTTCCAAGCATCACTTAAACATATCGGTGAACCTTTATCAACAAATGTCAGCTTTAATTTGATTAGTCGACGCCTCCTCCAATCGGGAGCGAGTGACGCGACGAAGGGTCAAAGATCGAATTTATAAAATTTGTAATTTACGAGTTTTAAATTCGACCATTTTAAAGTTAAATTACTAATTTTTGTTCAAATTTAAAATACTTAAGAGACTACGAGCGTATAAGTGAATCTTCGAAACGACCATAAAAGTAACGTTGACCGGCGGACGTCTATAGATGGGTGACCGTTTTAGTGGTATCTTTCGAGCGACTACGTGCTTTCAAAGATATTTTAAGTAGTTTTTTATTTATAAATTAAGTGACTCTTACTTGGCTGCAAGTAGATTGTAGAGTTGTCTATGCCAGCAAAGATACAACTGAAAAGAGAATCTGGAGGCTCGTGGGAAGCTCAGACGCAGACCACGCGAAAGACAACTGCTCGCGACAAAACTTGCATCGTTTGGTCTCGGAAACTGTCAAATCGGGCTGCTTGAATAACTACTCTGCCAACAAGTTGACCACTAACTTCCTTGTCAATCTGAGCGGGCCATAGCCCGCTGCCTATCACCCTTATTCTTAAAGAAGACATAATTATACCCTGCAGTCATGATATGATATAGACAAGATACCAGAATAATAATATACTGAATTGGTGAAGTTAGATGTCCATGGTCCGTTGGGGTGAAATACATACGTACATCGAGACTAACAATGATAATTAATGAAAACAGTGTCATACCTAACGTCATACCATTGCAAAACTAAAACGTTTATTCTTTAAACAATACTGTAGCAAATTGACATAAAAGCTACCAACAAGAACAGACAAAGTCTAGAAAACAATGTAATATTTCAACCAGTGCAAGCCGTGATATATTTCTATCGTATTAATATATTTATGGCGTCTGTCAGGCAGGTAATGGCATGAAAACACCACAGAAAATGTTGGAGCAATAACTTTTGGAGAGAAAAACACAAATAAAAGTAACAAGATTGAGGGGGCCATACTCAAAGGAAACTCGTGCATAAAATAAGAGGCTGCAATGGTACGGATGCATTTTGTCAATTTGTGAAAGGTAATAAATTAGATTGCAATATATATCATACTTATCATGGTATATATTTTTTTTACTTTTGCACCGTAGGCTTTATTTACATATTCATTGTAAATGTGGTGAATCTATCAATTTACACCATGAAATGTGGGCAATAGTTGAATTCTGAATTAAGGATTCTGGAAAAAGCTTCCTTTGATAACGTAATTTGATTTGTAAATGATGTTTCAGTTCAGACAGTAGCTTTCTTACATCAACTAAGTACTAAGGTACTGAAGCTGTATTCAGTAAGCTGAAGAACGTTGAATTTGCTGAATCAAGACAAACTATGAAATTGTTCACATCTATACTATTATAAAACTGTAACAGGAAGTTTGTCTGTACATTGAAGATATTAACAAAAAAAAGTTACGATATGGTTTTTAGGTGTCCCTGATTCCATTTCACCAATTTTTGGATTTTTCGTCTGTCTGTTTGTTTGTTTGTTTGTTTCAACGAGTATCACGCAAAAACTACTGAACCGATTTTGATGAAACTTTTTTTGTTTGATAGCTTGTGATCTGACTTAAAATCTGGTATATAATTTGTGCGGACGAAGTCGCGGGTTAACGCTCGTAGATAATAAAGTTAACATTCTGTAAAATTATTTTCAACACATTGATATTCCAAACCGAACGTATACGTTACTCATTACTTATCTTCAAACGCATCGATACGCAACATTTATTACGTTTCAAATTCCAAACTTTACTATACGATTACAAATTTTTCCATACACCTTATTCTCCTAGCATATAAGACTGATTCTCCGATGACTTGAGCACCAAGAGGATGTTGATTAAAATTGTTTGCGAATGTCTAGAGCCGTTCTATCACGTCAAAACAAGGAGCAGGGGAACAATGTATTGCAGTTGGCAATCTTAATGCCCTTTCCACAATATCTTTAGTGTGACGCCCCTATATGAATAATGTGTCATAGGATCGCGCCCTTTTATCTACATCGAGGGAAACTTTCTGAGATTTGGAAAACTGCGTTGGGGTAGAAAGCATTTTTACAACTATTGGGTACGATTTCTCGGTTTATGAAGCAGGTTTATCCACCATAAACTTATAGTTCTATTACTATTGGTTATATCGGTATCGGTTTTGATAAAAGTTGATGATTTATCATCATCAGTTGTTATTTAATAGTTTCTTGTTTAAAAGTAAATAACTACATTTCCCATCAGCCAGTATCGTTACTTACAAGAATTAGCAAATTTTTTGATTAACAGTATTAAAAATAATTACCTAAATTACTAGATGGGATAGGATGGATTTGAGATGGGATTGCCGAATGTGAGTATGTCTACAACAACGTCCGTGAACAGAAAGTTGGTAGCTGTAGCAATGTTTCTGATCACCCCAAAACGGATTACGGTCGTGAGTTTATGTATGTGTATGTGTACTAGATGGGATACTTTGTTATCTCTATGTCGCGTAGCAATACCATAAATTTTATAAGTAAGAAAATGGCATGCTTAGCGACACTATATTATGATTTGAATTCAACACCATCTATTGGCTGAAAGTCACTCTCTAGGAAAACCTGACTGGTTCGATAAAGAGTTGTAATATCAGTTCGTTTGCTATATTTACACCCTCTTGTAAAGTATATCCCTTTGAGGAAAAGATAAACTTTCATGTTTATTTGTTTACTAGATGTTTCATTAACTGCCTGGTTATAAAATGTGATCCCGCCATTAGTTGATTGTCATTTGTTATATTGCTTTACGACTTCCAGAGTAGTATTATGTTTATGAGACATCTTAAATTGACCGTGAAAATAGTTGTAAAAGAAAACAGCTCAAAGATTGTTTCCTTTTGTAAGGGTGCGTTGATGAATTTAAATCTTTCGTTGATCTGGTATTGGACGAAAAATACATTTAAAATCGGCTTTTCTGTTCTCATGACGACGCGACCGACGTGGTGTTTTATCGCATCCATCATTTCATCTCATATACTTTATTTAGATGGAATATCTCATAATTTTACTCGTTAGGTGCGTATTAAACCCAATATGAAGTAATATCTAACTAAAGTGAAACATAAGTAATTTTTTTTTAGCTTCCATATTATAATAAAGGTAATTTTTAAAGTTTTATTTATTATACACGCGAAAATTAAGATCAATACACCATAGTAGATAAGTACAAGAGGCGAGCTTATCTCTGAAGAGATTTCTTCCAGCACACTTTTTTTTTAAGAATTGGTTTCTTTTCTGTAATATTTTGCACAAACAAAAGCAAACCTATTTCACTGTAAACTGAATGGTCTCTATTATCATAGTGACGTCATTTTGATGTCCGTGCAGGCCCGGAATCAAAGCATAGCGGAGCGAAGAAGTGTAAAATTGTAAAATCAACCAATAGAAATACATCAATATCCTTCGAGCGAGCAACTTATTGGTGAATGCTTCGCTCCACTATGTACATACTGGGCCTAAGTTGTTTAGTGTACGAAATTAATTTAGCTGAAAAAGTTCAGTTCAACGACATTCTGTTAAATCACACTAAACCATTTAGTTAGACCAAAAAATTCATCTTATAATGAAAATATGAAATTTATCTTATTAGGACGTTATTGGTTACTTATGTAAATTTTCTTTCTGATATTGCCTCAAAATTTTTTTAAGTATTCTCTTGAGTGCATTTCCAATATTTTACAAGACATATCAGAAGACACCTCACTTATATTACGTACGACGTATTTAAATGAGCATTCTCTCCCTCAGGAAAAAAAATTTGAGTACAAATACTTGTATTATTTCTATGGGGGTGACTTTTTAGGGCAGGAAAAGCCAATGTTTTGGGTCGGTGATTCTGTACGTGCGTATAAAAAAATGCATGGGTTCAATATTTTAATATTAACTGTATTATGGGGTGCAGGGATGCATTCTTGGGCGCATTTTGAGAAATGTTTGGATTAATATGGATGTGCTTTGGTTATTAAGATTAAGTATTTGGATAATTAAGTTGCGTATTTATCATTGAAACTTGAATGAATTAATAAAATGAATGAATGAAATTCTGGGTTGTTTTGTTAACACTTTCTGAATTTTGAGCGGCGTTTCAGACCATTGAACACTATAAGAAAAACCTGAAATCGTAAAAAAAACAACCATACTAAACTACAATGCCTTGCTCTACACAAATGTATGAAAAAGCAGATTTTTTTTCTGCATGCATGCATATGCTCACGACTACATTCCCCGAGGGGGTAGTCAGAGATATTCTGAAACCTCAGAACATCCACGTTTCACTAGTAGTACCGAAACGTATTTTTCCATAATACGAGTGATAGGTACCTACTAGATAGATGAATTTCCGCAAAATAGCACCTAATTCTACTTATAATATTACATTTATGAGGTCTGCTCCTCTAGTAAAAGTTTTTCAGTTTGATGGACTAACTATAAACTGAAAATTTGGAAAATGTTAAAAAATCACATAATATACTGACTTGTGAAATATAACGTGCTGATTTGTTTCTACAGGTTGAAATTGATATCATTAGCATCCTTTTCAACTAAGAGTCTACCCATCAAACTGAACAACTTTTACTATGGGAGCAAACCGATCGGAGCTAATAAAAAATCAGCTGTTGCATACATTTGAGTCTAGGTGCGCACTGCAGTTTAGTATGGAACAGCAGATTTTTTTTGCTCCTATCGGATTGCTCCCATAGTAAAAGTTGTTCAGTTTAATGGGTAGACTCTTAGTTTAAAAGGATGCTTATGATATCAATTTCACCCTGTAGAGTCACGCTAATTCTAGATAATCCAATCATATTACCAATATTTTGTGTCAATCTATCTATTTATATACTATTATAAAACTGTAACAGTAAGTTTGTCTGTACATTGAAGATATTAACAAAAAAAAAGTTACGATATGATTTTTAGGTGTCCCTGATTCCATTTCACCAATTTTTGGATTTTTTGTCTGTCTGTTTGTTTGTGTGTTTGTTTGGGTGTTTGTTTGTTTGTTTGAACGAGTGTCACGCAAGAACTACTGAACCGATTTTAATGAAACTTTTTTTGTTTGATAGCTTATGATCTGACTTAAAATCTGGTATATAATTTGTGCGGACGAAATCGCGGGTTAACGCTCGTATTCTTATTAATCTACAGGGTATTTTGTAAAATGTAAATAATTGATACTTCTGTGTACTTACCTAAATATTATTATGACAATTCTTCAGACAAAATTTGGTATTGAATGCAAAAATGTTTATAAAAGAGTGTTTGTTCTTAAGTTGTGGATCTCTAGGTCTGTTTGCTACAGTGTTTGTTTTATAAAATTGTATGTTCCTGTTTGTAATCGCAAAAAATAAAAAAAAAATTTTTTTTTACCTATTATCCTATACTTGTCGGTGGAGTATCCCCCAATCTTGTTAATTTTCCGCAATGGCCTGATTACGACTCGCGACAGCTTTTCGCTTATGCTTGAAAATTTTGCTCATTTTTCATGTCTCCATCCATACTATTACTACATCTTCACCCACATTTTAACAACATAAAAAAACCTCCCGGACTGCATACTGTGAGGGCAACATCGGTTTGCACTCCGATATTAGACTAATATTCGGCTTACCCTCCCTTTATTAAAAAACCAAGGGCCATTTGTATGTATTTATAGTACCCACATAAAAGGTCCCTGTCAACGGAACTAACCTCCCAGTAGATTAATTTTGTTAAAACATTTTGCCTATAAATACTTCCTAGAAAAAAAATGAGGGGCAGCTTTTGTGCATTCCAATAGTAATGATTTAAATTGCAATCTTTCAATGCATAGAGAGGGCACGTGCTTTAAAAGTAGTCAAGATTGAGGGAAATGTACCTACTGCTCTAAATGATTATAAAATTGCGAATTGTCAATTGATAAAGTGAATTGAAAGCTTGAGTTAAAATTACTCTGTAAGTACAGGGTGTTAATAAGGTAAATAGTTGCATTATTTTAAGAGGTAATGTACTCATGATACTGATCAACTTTCGCTAAGAAACCTATAGAAAATTATCAAAAAAAAATTTTACTTTCCATACTAAATGCCATCAGCTGATCGAACGTTTGTATGAAAAGTCGAAATTTATTTTTGTGAATCTCCTATAGGTTTCTTAGGGAAAATTGATCAGTATCATGGGTAAAATCATCCCCTAAAGTAATGCAACTGTTTACCCTAACAACCGGTAGATATATTCTGTTAAGCAGAAATGTTGGCTTCTTCATTGGAAAATAAGAAATACCTATCGTTTAATAAATCTCTATAATCAAGTCATTCTAGAAGACATAGTAAGTATTATCACGTAGGTATCGATGATTTCATAATACTGGTTTCTGTTTCCATAAACTTCCCTTAGTCACCTCATTCATACACACTAGCTAAGAGAAGAAAATGTTCGCAGAAATGACGGTTGACGTCCAGAGGCGAGCGAAGCATGACATTTTTCCTTATTCTAACAACGGAGCGGACGAACTATTGATTGTATTAACCATAGCATTAATAGTGTCTAGAAACAGAATTCATAGTAAAACTAAATAGAATAAAATCAATGAAAATACGGAAACCTTTTTTGCCACTTATCCCCTTATTTCCCTCTACTCGCCAGTAAACATTGAGTCGATAACGTGCATCATTTGTTACGACTAAAAAGGCAATACAAATTTATCGCACGCGCGTTTTTCTATGAACATCAGTCACGGGTAGACTATAAACATCGCGAGGATGCAATAACAGATAAAAACGTACAAAAATTCTCTTTCTCGGCCAACATAAAATGTCTCATGGCAGTTTATTGCAATCCCATGTATGTGGTAGTGAGATACCACAATCAGATGATAATAAATAATAGATGCTTGTGCTATTTTATGCATATCCACGATATTAATGTTTGAACTGAGTCGGTTATTGCTTCCGGATACGCTTTTATTTGTTCGCTTTGGATAGCTGTTGTTAATATAATTTTGATGATACTAAATTACTAAATGTACTCTATACTGGGTGATTTTTAAGGGGGCTTCAAACTATTAAACTGAACAACTTTCACTATGGAGCCATCATCGAGTGATGTGGGATGTTGGATGAAGTTAATAGCTAACCTAGGTTGACGCAAGTGGGGCTAGCCACGCATGAATATAACCAGTGATCGGAGTAGGTAGATTATTTTTGGGTAAATGAATTGAAACATATGTATTAATATGGGCTTGCCTCCGTGATTCTGAGATTTTAATAATTTTAAGATTTTGAGCGGGGGGGGGGGGGAGAGAGATGGAGGGAGAGAGAGGGAGAGAGAGAGAGAGAGAGAGATAGAGAGAGGGGAAAGGAGAGAAGGAGAGAGAGAGGGAAGAAGAGAGATGTCGAGAGGGAGAAAGCGAGGGGTATATGTAGTGGTTTGAAAAAGGCTTATTTATGTTATGATTATGATGTCTATCTATGACAATTCATAATATCTATCTATACTATTATAAAACTGTAACAGCAAGTTTGTCTGTACATTGAAGATATTAACAAAAAAAAGTTACGGTATGGTTTTTAGGTGTCCCTGATTCCATTTCACCAATTTTTGGATTTTTTGTCTGTCTGTTTGTTTGTTTGTTTGAACGAGTATCACGCAAAAACTACTGAACCGATTTTGATGAAACTTTTTTTGTTTGATAGCTTATGATCTGACTTAAAGTCTGGTATATAATTTGTGCGGACGAAGTCGCGGGTTAACGCTCGTAAGTACATAAAATCAATCTACCTACTCCGATCACTGAGTATAACAAACAAATTCTAAATAAACAAACAATTTATCATCCCTTGTGTAAATTTTAATAAAAACGGTAAAAGCTTCTCCGTCAAAAGAAGGAAAGGTGGGAAACAATGAAACGGCACTTAGCTAACTGTTGACAAATTAGCCAATTCTTTTTGCACCCCCAAGATAAAGGCTTTCATAACTGGCAGACAGAAGCTTATTACCGGCGTCCGACTCTTATTGACTTTAATTTTCTACTCTGTTGACGTTTCCAATGATATATACCTTCAGTGGAATGGTGAAAATGGCCCTTCGCTTTTTCAAATAACAAGCGTACCCATCAATCGTCGCTGTCATTCATTTGCACGGTCCGCGTTCGTGAAATATTAGAGTTATCTATCGGGGAAATCACGCCTGGAAAAACTACTTGGACGTACGAAAAACAATCTTTCATTTTGATTATTTTTCTATTGTAAATAATAGGGGGGGTTTGAGAGGACTGTTTGAGCAAACGGCGGACGGCGTCCAGCCCGAAGGTTATTTTTTTTAGGTTCAATAATATTTGGGCCAGCTACAGTTATTTGTACGGTTGTCATCTTATATGAGCCAATATTTTCCTCAGTTGAAGTCAAATTTTAAATCATGATCATCCCAGCCGATGGACGTCAACTGCTGGACAATTTAAATCTTACTTCTTAATTTTCGTGCTAATACAGGGTGTTCTTTGTTGTTTCTTAATTTTTGTGCTAATGCAGATGTTCGGGGTAGTCCCGAAACTAAGTGATTGATAATGATAAATGATAAAACTTATTGACTTGATAATAAAATATATTTGGAAAACTTGATATAAAAATAGAATGATTTGATGAGTACGCGCGGCTCTCTTGATGGCTAATTGCGAACTGATTTGTGTAAATGATAAAATGAGGTCGAAAAGGTAAATTGATGAGTTGTCAGAAATGTTGTACGTTGCTTGCTCGTACAGCAGAAGAAGCATGCAAGTAAAATTAATGCTGTTGAAATGCGTTCCTTGCGAAGTATGTGTGGTGTGACGCTGAAAGATATTGTGAGAAATTGTGTAATAAGAGATAGATTTAAATTAAAAGAAGATGTAGTGACAAGAATAGAGAAAGGTATGCTTCGTTGGTTTGGTCATGTGGAGAGGATGAGTGATAGCAGATGTACGAAAAAGATATATGTTGCTAATGTGAGTGAAAGCGTCGGCAGAGGGCGCCCTCTTAGGACGTATGCTGATCAAATCAGTTGCGTCCTACAAAAAGGGGAGGTGCGGAGTACTCGAAACCGACGGGCATGTATGAAGAGATGTATGGATGTGCATGAGGCAAAAGAAGTATGTAAGGATCGTAGTAAGTGGCGCGCCCTGGTCTCTACCTACCCCACTGGGAAAGAGGCGTGACGTTATAGATAGATAGATACAGGGTGTATCGGCCGATCCGCACTTTTGTATGGAAGGTCTGAAAAAATATCTCGTTTTTCGACCCATGTCCCTTCGGTAAAGTGAAAATGTTAGCAATGAAAAACTAGTGGTGTATATATTTTAGATTATATGTTATAACATACTAAAACACCTGCGACGATCGACTTGTGACGAAGCCTGTTGTGGGAAAATGAGAGTAAGTAGTTTCTAAAAAGTTTGTATACAGGATGTAATCTTAAATTCGTTACATACTTTACGGGTGGTTCAGACTATCAAACTGAACAACTTTTACTAAGGGACAAACTATGAAGTCGCGAAGAATAAATCAGCTGTTCCATAGAACTTGTCAATAGCTACTCGATCAAAATATATGAAACAGCTGATTTTTTTCGCGGTTTCATATTTGGTCCCATTATACCACAGATAAAGTTGTTTAGTTTGATGGTCTAAACTATACCACCCCCTAAAGTATGTAACGTATTTGTTTACACCCTGTATACAATCTTTTTATTAAAAGCTACTCTCACATTTTCTTTTTTGTGCAATATGTAAGTACGCAGGTGTTTTTAACCAACTTCAAAAAAGGAGGTTTCTCAATTCGACCGTATATACATATATTTTTTTTTATGTGTGTTCGCGGATAACTTCGTCGTTTATGACCCGATTTTGATGATTCTTTTTAAGTTGGTAAGAAGATATTCCAAGAGTGGTACCATGATAAGGAAAACAGGATCTGATGATGGCATCCTAGAGAAATCGAGGGGAACCTTTGAAAATCGTAGTGCCGGCTAGTGCGTTTGTTAATTTAAAGCACTAATATTAAATTGAACTAATGAATTCACGAATAGTTTTTCATTACTAACATTTTCACTTTGTCTAAGGAACATGGGTCGAAAAACGAGCATTGTTTTAGACCTTCTGTATAAAAGTGGGGATCGGCCGGCCGATCGATCGATCGAAAGTTGTTTAGATTCATGGTCTGAATACACCCTTAACGTTATGTTAGTAATTAAAAACTAGTGGTCTATTTTTACGAGACCTCAGTATGTAATATATGCAGTCTCATTTACTGAACCCTTACAATCCCCAATTAAATAACTCCTTCTCACCAAAACGCATCGTATTCCATCTACAGAGGTAACTTTAAAGATCAAAGTATCTCCCCCAAATTAACGTACAATCAACCACACAAAACATATTGCAATGTACTAACTTGAAAGTGCATAGTACGTACTCGGTAGTTGTCACTGCGCTGCTGTCTGTACCTATTAGTATCGACGTTGCTCACGTCAATATATCGTAAGCTATACATCGGCTTTTACCCTTTAACTAATGTAATAAGATTACAAAGGGTTGCAGAAAGCCAGATGCATCAGGGAGGGATTTGGTTGGGTCACTTTTATTGGCTAGACTTAACATTTGGGTTTTTATATTTGCATAGATTTAAGAAGATTTATCCACCTTATATCCCATACCTTTTTTTAATGCTTCACAGAATGTTAAGTTATAGTTAAAGCCGGTAGTGCAAGTAGGATGAAACAGGCTATGACTTGGCTTTCTTCCATACCTACTACTTGTCGCGGCAAGCGCAATGTTTACGCCATGGTTTACGCTCTGTAAAGCGCGGGAATAGGTAATTTTCTATGCAACAAAGGCGAACCATTCCAGAAATCATACTAGATGGGCAGAAAGTCAAGGCATTTGTTGAAAGAAGAAAAAATTTGGGAACACTGCACTAACAAGAACAAGTGCTCTTAAATATGAGATGACGGTATAAAAAATATCATTCCTTCGTGCCATACACAATATAGGAGCATCAGAACAGAATACGTGTCTGAAATTCCGTAACGAATCACCACACTGACGTTTTTGCTAAGCGTTAACTGGCGACCCCAAAAGGGGTTGGGCGCTATATTATACCCATTAAGGACAATCGTTTAGTCGTCTACAAACAAAATATCTTCGTTGGCGATAAAAGCCGATCCGTCACGGAGAGCAAACGATAAATGAAGTTTGTTCCTTATGTGAATGTGTGAGATATATCCATGATATACACCGCTGGTTTTTAATTACTAGAAACTATGCCCTACACTTACTTATTGCCATCTATTTTGCTTTTGTTGTGTAGAATTTTATATAAAGTCTAACAAAATTAGGTGAAACTATTTTAAGGGAATGATCAGACCATCAAACTGAACAACTTTCTCTATGGGACCAATATTGAAATCGCGAAAAAAAATCTGCTGTCCCATACATTTATGTCGAGTAGGTTTGTATGGAACAGCTGATTTTTTTTCGCGATTTCGATTTTGGTTCCATAGAGAAAGTTGTTCAGTTTAATGGTCTGAGCATACCCTTAAAATAGTTTCACCTAATTTTGTTAGACCTTATATTTATTCATGAAATAACGAACAACAACTAATTAAACTAAAATATCTTAAAACTAAAATATAACTAGACTAAATTATAAACAACATGTTATCTCAAAACACAAAAGCCTACAAATAATACACACACTCTAGAGCGACGCCGCAAGACATACCTAGCTAGCATGCCACCCACGACAAAGCGTTTAAACGAGAAAAACGTCATGCGCGCTCTTTCTGGCTTACGTAAAATAAGATGGAGGCACATCTCGATTTTTGTCGTTTTCTCAGGGGTGGCATGCTAGCTAGGCTGGTGCCCAACAGGCTAGCAGCATTCCCCCTCTGGATGGTGAGGCTGATTCTTTGTGCTTTAGAATTTGCTTTAAAACTTTACCTATTAATTAATTAGGTAAAGTACATGGCAATCTCAAAAATTCGAGAAATTATTATAATAAGTACCTACTTGTGTGAATTTTCACACAATGATCGGCTAACACCAGCTAACGCCACTAAAGGCAGCCAAATGTGAGCACTCCATGAATGGTGAACCTAATAAATTATTATAATAAAGAGAGATCAGTAAATAGTGGCAACAATATTAAATTGGTTTGTTCAAGTAAATTCTTAATAAATCAAAACTCCATCTAGTATTTTCTTCCTGAACTACGGCACTTTAAAATAATATCTCTTTAGTTTGCTTCAGTGTGAATTTTAACGCCATCTATCAGCATTTCTCGGAACTCTTTAAATAGTCCGGTGCCCGCTAGCGTCGCGTAGTTATAAAATTAGCTAAGGTTGCAGTGTTGTAGTTTTAAATTATATCAATAGATGGCGTAATGAGCTTTCCAAAGCGTCTTTAATATTCGTTCTAATTCATATTTATAGATGGCGCAGTATTAAAATACGTACAGTGTAGCTAAACCAAAACTAATTAGAGTAATTTGTATCTTAGATAGATGGCGTTGTACAGTATTATAACAGAGAGGAACAATTTTTTGTATTACTTTTTAAAATCTTTAAATGTAACCAAAAAATAATATTTTATTCGTTATAATATATGAATTTCCAGGCACAGTCATCATCCCCTATTGTTTGCTCGCTTCTTTTTGTTTAGATTTTTCCGGTACTTTTCAACAGGACATCTAAAATGAAGTAGGTAGGTACTTACTTATAAATTAATAACTTACCTACTTACTTATTATGAAAATCGACCATGTCAAATATAAGTTTAGTAAGTAACATAATACTAGTACTATAATATCCCATGAATATCCATCTAAAGAAGGGCCAAATAAAATGTACCCGGAACCGACGAGTTTGTATGAAGAAACTTATGAATGTTGAGGAGGCGAAAGTTGTGCGTCGTAGCATGTGGCGATCTGTTGTCTCTGCCTACCCCAGTAGTGGGACATAGGCGTGAGCATATGTATGTATGTATATCCATTTAACATCGTTTCAAAATTAGAAAAGCCTTATTCAGTAAAAGTTTTTACACCTAATCATTATAAGGTACAAAGATAAATAAACACTAATAAGTCTAGGAAGGTAAGCTACATACATACTATACATTACCTACGTGTCTACCCCGTGTCTTTGTTCAAAGCTATCCTCTATGGAGCTAATTGCACAATAAGGTTCCTATTTAATTAACGACAATGTTAACAACATTGGGAGCCTATCTTACTTAAGGATGTGTGGAACACAATATTCCGAATGAATACATATTTTAATTAGTATACTGCCTTCGTGGTCTAATGGTTAAGAGCATTGGGCTCTCGACACGGAGGTCGTGGGGTTCGATTCCCATGGGGGACACCTAGTGGTAATGCAACTTTTTGTGTTTTTCCTCAGTTGGTTAGGACATTGCGGCTGAATCACCTGATTGTCTGAAAATAAAAATGATTCCGTGCTTAAGATGGCACGTTAAGCCGTTGGTCCCCGCTACTATCTCTGGTGGTAGTAGTCATTACATAAAAACCATGTCGAGGCCGTAAGGCGGTCTGAAAAAACTCTGACACCAGAGCTCTGCCCACACGATAAGAAGAAGAATTCGTATATATTTCGGTTACCAACAGATAATGTTTGCTTATTAGTTACACGTATAACCTACCAGCTGCGGATGATTTAAAGCGAATGGTTTAGCCAATAAAATTGTTTAACTGCCCAGCGGTCCCGAACTTTTTAGTCTTTAAATGGGCCACCCTGACTCCTCCATCCTCCTTCTTACACAAATTATTCCTAATCAATATCATCATAATCAGCTTTTGTCCACCCATTGCAAGAATAATCCTCCTTAATCAATTAATCAAATATTCTTTATTAAGCCACTCTTTCCTGTCCTGTACCAGTCGCATTCAGACTTTCCAGCCACTCTCGGAATGTTATCAGCCCGCCTGGCTGCTGGACAACCCCTTGCCTGATCGCGGCCTCGACTCGGTTCAGGCTTTGCTCCATCTACTGTAAGTTGTTCTAGCCACGTGACCCGCCCACCACCACTTAAATCCAGCAATTCTCTCTGCGATGACGTCCAAACCTTAGTTCGACATCGAATGTTATGCTTAGCATGGCCCGCTCCATGGCTCTTTGTGTTATACTTGTGCTCTGCAGGGTGTTACAGAAGTAAGAATAAAAATTGAAGACTTTTTAGGGGGTGGTTTAGACCAACAAACTGAACAACTTTCACTAAGGGACCAACATTGAAATCAAGAAAAAAAATCTTTTGTCCCATACATTTAGCTTGAGTAGATTTGTAGTTTAGTATGGAACATCGCAAACGCATCGCATCATGGCGATTATGACAAATCTCCTCATTTTGGGGGAGGTCTATGTCCAGCAGTGGACGTCTATCGGCTGATATGATGATAATGATAGAACATCCGATTCTTTTCTCGCTATTTCGATATTGGTCACATAGTGAAAGTAGTTCAGTTTGATGGTTTTAACCACCCCTTTAAATGTTTATTTGTATTTGTGTGAGACCCTGTATACTCTTATTTTGAGCATTGAGTCCATAACTCGGCGCTGTGAGTTATTTGTTTATTTATTTATTCACAAATTTAAGTTTACAGCGTCAGCCAAAACACTTATATGCTAGGTAGATATAATTATGGGAAGGTAAGGAATTAGTCATTGTGGGAAGGTGGCAGGACACATTGATTGAACAGTTATTTTTTCATTATTTGTAGGTAATTAAAATATGGCGGGCCGGACTCGTAGTTTGAAGACCCCTAAACTACATTTCTGTATGAATGTTGTTTAGTATGGCTGTCGTACAGAAGCAACGAACTACTTAACATCCCTATTTACCACAAAAGGTCCAGTTTCCGACGTATATCACATCATGACTGAGTAGTTTCTTGATTAATTAAGACTTAAGATGTTGTGTGGGGATTATTTGAGTTCTAGCTGGCTTACGAACATTGTTAATAATCTGAAAGTTTGGAAACTGCGGTACTTGGCAGTTGGCAGCAGGATATTACATTTGACTGGTTCTTGTAAGCAGTATGTAGTATTCTTTAGGAAGAAAATTATATTTGGGATCGATTCAGATTAAAAGAGCAGCGGCGCGCGGCGGCGGCCGCTGTACAATATGGTTACAATATGGTTTTTCGGTGTCCCTGATTCCATTTCACAATTTTTTTTATTTTTTGTCTGTTTGTTTGTTTGTGTGTTTGTTTGTTTGAACGAGCATCACGCAAAAACTACTGAACCGATTTTGATGAAATTTTTTGTTTCATAGCTAATGATCTGACTTCAAATCTGGTATATAATTTGTGCGGACGAAGTCGCGGGTTAACTCTTGTAACTAAATAAATGTTCGGTTGCGTAAGAGACCTTATTACACAAGCGATTTTTGAGCGGAGGCGATGTCACAGCTGAATCGCCGCAATTTTGGACTTTCGTTGATAGAGCGTTATCGCCGCGATTCCGCCGCGACACTGATTCCTCACAGAAATATTGCGACTAGAATGTTCCATCAACTATGCCAATGTGATGCGGCCCTTACGTTCAATCTAACTACCAAAAGTAAACAGGGTGTAACAAAACTTTCCAGTAATACTCAAGGTGGTGCTTCAGACCATCAAACTGAACAACTTTCACTATGGAGCCAACTTCGAAATCGCGAAATTAAAATCAGCTGTTTCATACAAAACTGTAATACCGACTCGACTGAAAATGTATGGGACAGTAGATTTTTTTTATGTTTTCTCTATAGTGAAAGTGAAAGTTGTTCAGTTTGATGGTCTGAAGCACCACCTTAAGGCGGTTGCAGAGGGGTCAATTTTATACAAAACTTTGACGCACAATACGCGTAGACGGTATTAATATAAGTAACTTTGTATAATTATATGGAAAAATAGTTTAGAAAATCTAGATGCCGCGTCACAAATAACATTTGCAATTTATAAAATAACGAGCGTTAACCCGCGACTTCGTCCGCACAAATTATATACCAGATTTTAAGTCAGATCATAAGCTATCAAACAAAAAAGTTTCATCAAAATCGGTTCAGTAGTTTTTGCGTGATACACGTTCAAACAAACAAACACACAAAAAAACAGACAGACAAAAAATCCAAAAATTGGTGAAATGGAATCAGGGACACCTAAAAACCATATCGTAACTTTTTTTTTGTTAATATCTTCAATGTACAGACAAACTTCCTGTTACAGTTTTATAATAGTATAGATTACTAAGATATAAAGCTTTGAAATTTTTCATACAAAATTTCAAAAGCTTTGTATCTTCGTAATTATATTATAAATTGCAAATGTTATTTGTGACGCGGCAACTAGATTTTCTAAACTATTTTTCTATATATAAAATATTACTTTTATTAATACCGTCTACGCGTATTGTGCGTCGAACGTTTGTATGGACTGAAACCACCTTAAGTATAACCCTGTATAATCTGGGGTCGGAGTACTGAAATAAATACTTTTATATTTTAATCGCATCGCACTAGGTACCGGTAGGTACAACAAACCTAATCATAGCCCCCTCTTCATCAAAAAGATATAAAACCTAACACGGACGTTAAAACACAAGCGAAAAGAAACTTTTAATTAGATGCATCCCGTAATCCCTTATCCTGCCCCATTACCTAGAATGTAAACTGGAAATTCCTCCAAGAAAGTGGTGTAAAATTTTGCACCAGGCGATAAGGTGCTGAGTAATTTTTATGGGTACATTTGCCGTAACAATAATAACAACTCGCAACTAATTAAAAGCGGAACGTGGACTCTCAGAGGGGAAGCTTCCTTACCTTGATAGAGTATGGTCAGCAAAATAATAATGCTTGCCCATAGTGTACTAAAAACCATAGTGGTTCAGCTTGGCGGTCGCTACAGGTGAATCTAGGGCTAAGTGCAGATAATGCGCACGGCTAAAGAGTGGAACGCACTGCCTGCGGACCTGTTCCCCGAGCAATACAACTTGGGCCTCTTCAAGGCGAGAGTGAATAGGCATTTCTAGGTAAGCATGCTACATCTTCGGCCTCATCGTCACTTAACATCAGGTGAGATCGGGATCAAATGTTTACCTATCAAACATAAAAAAAAAAAAAAAATTTTTGAAAGACCTCATTATCACGTTTATGGTTAGCAAGAAAAACCTATTGTGAGGTGTTATGGATGATATTTCTACACATCTGCCAAAGTTTAGCGAAGCGGCAAAGTCTTTAACTTTCTTGGACCAAGATGAAGACTTACTTACTCAAGACTTGGTTCTGTACGAGATCTCATAACTTTTTAAGAGTTTAAAGGATGCTACCTATACGTTTTTTTTCATGAGATGATTTAATTTAAATTCATGCAAATGCAAAAGACGAACTTGTAGGTTCAATACTATTATTTCCATAGTAAGCTTGTTAAGTTTTTTCGCACATCTTTAGTCCCACGAGTAGCTAGGGAAATTCGAAGTCACTCCCTACAGAGCCCCGCTTGTAGGAAGAAGGCAAATTAGTGCCTGGGGGTACCCGGTACCAGACAACCAGCACGCTTGCGACTAGGCTCACCCCTAGCCATGCATCCATCAGCACGGCAACCTTGGATTGGCAAAAGGAAGAAAAGGAATGGGACATGGGGGAAATTTGATAGGATAAAGGGGGGAAAGGATACTATTGTCTCGGACGGATAAGGAGGAGACAATAGTAGCTCAAGGACCCGGGGGCGCATACCCGTATCTCTCTTGCTGATTACCGGACAGACAATCACAAGGAGAGACCCTTTGAGGAAAGAGAAGTATGTAAGGATCGTAGTAAGTGGCGCGCCCTGGTCTCTGCCTACCCCACTGGGAAAAAGGCGTGACGTTATTATAGATAAGCTTGTTAGGGGCTGTTGTTATAAGTTTCCGATTAGGTACCTATATCGTTAATTATTGTTTACGTGATCATCGGTAACGCATTAACTGTTCCTAGTTTTAAAACTAGGCTAAGAACTGCCAAAACACCATGTCGATTTAAAACCGATTGAATCGGTTAGTTATACAATAAGAACCAGGATCTGAGAGAGATGAAAGTCAACGACAAAGCCTTTACTCGCAGCGTTTGCTATGGTCTCATTAATTACACAGTTCAGTCTTCAGCTAACCTTCTTCCTCTTCGGGTTCCTCTCCATTATTGGAGGTTGGCAGTCAACTCTGCATATGATGCATATCCTTGCTTTCTCGCTAAACAAAACTGCTTTTCGACGCTGGCGATGCCAGTCCACTTTTTCAGGTACGCGAGCTACAACATTCTAGCCTACCGACGCTTCTTTAGCCAATTATTATAGTCTGGAGCAGCTGATATCGCTCATTCCTCAAGATATGACCAAGGTAGGCAGTTTTCCTCCTTTTAATGGTTCCCAAAAGCTCCCGATACTTCCTAACTCGTCATAGAACTTCAACATTGATGACTCGTTGAATCCATCGAATTCACCACATTTTTTGTTAAAACCACATTTCTATGGCCTCTAGTTTCTTGCAAGTCATCTAATCTACTAATTATAATTTAGTAACTTACACCCATCAGTTCTGTACTGCCTTTAAATTTGCAAACCCTACAAGACGCCTTCTCTAATTAGCAAGTCGAGAGCTAAATATTACATTTATGATATGTAAATTTTGCAGTAAACTAACGCCTTGTTAATTTGAACTTTAGTCTGTGACGTTTAGAGTGTAAACTTTGTTGTATCACCGAGAGTTGAGCTTCCTTAGTGACATACTTATCTTGTTGTTACATCGTATTTAGTATTTTATTATACTCTTTGTGCTTAGGAAATCTGGTAGTTAGGTAGATACACCAGTTACTAACCACCAGCGTGATTACTAAGCAGCTTAATGCAAATAGGTTGGCCTAAATTGCTTTTATATTAGGTTCACAATATACAATAGAAAATAAAAATCTTTCACTTCTTAGAAAAATTAAATTTGTTGATTCGGGCTTTTTGTGTAAATAGGTACCCGATTCAAACGGTATCAAATCGATTTATTGTTTTTTGGCAGTTCTTATACACTGGCCTGCAAAACTAAGTATCACACTTTTAAAATTGTAATAACCTTTTAAGTCCATAAAATATACTTTAGAAATAAAAAGGACTGGAAAAAGAGTTTAATTTAAAAAGAATAGTTACAAAGAAAGCTGATAACATTTGCTATAAAACCTTTTTTATTTTAAATCTCTATTTTCTACAGTTTAGAAAAAAATTAAATATTAAAAGTGTAGTACGAAATTTCAATAAAGTTCGGACCGAAACGTTCGCGATATATCGAAAATCAAAAATTTTTTTCTTGGTCTTTCTTTAATTTAAGATACTATGTTGTTTAGAATAAAATACAGGTTGTTTTTTTTCACGTTTCACCGGTTCGATTCCCGACTCAAGCAGATGATTTTTCAAAAATCTTTAAATGCAGTTTTAATTAAATTTGAAAATAAAGGAATGTTTCCTTTCAGTAAAATTTGCCATCATAAATATTAAGGGTACTTTCCCTCCAACCACGGCCTTTTTTTCCACCCTGTAGATACTATACTGTGTGCTATTTCAGCTTACATATTAGATAAGTAAAGTACCTATCTCTTCCATAATACATAACCCTCCATTTGTCGCAGTCGGGTAACAACCAAAACAAAGACAATGCTCTGCTGATCAATCTAAAAGCTGTCTAGTTGGATTCTTATCAATAGCTGTCAGATAAATCGCACAAAAACAAGATATCCTACTATTAATCGAATACTCCCGTATTATCTAAAGCAATAATTGCTATATTAATGCCCGTTAGGGCTGTTAGAAAACTTTATTTTTCTTGATGTCTGCCTATATTTTGTGTTAGGCAATAATAACTTACGTTGTTTTTGCTTTTACTTTTGCTCTAGGCGCTTTCTTGGAAGAATACAGTTTTATCTCCGTTTGTTTACCTACTTTTACATTTGATATAATTATATCTCAAAATTACCTTTTAGCTTTGAAGAAATTAGGTATACCTTATGCAGGGTGTAAGTGACATCCTAGCAAATACTGAAACGGTGAACTCAGACCATCAAACTGAACAACTTTCACTATGGAGCCTACTTCAGGAAACGTGAAAAAAAATCAGCTGCCTCATACAAAACTGCTGGACCTAACCGATTAAAATGTATCGGACAGCTGATTTTTTTTCGCGTTTCCTGAGGTAGGCTCCATAGTGAAAGTTGTTCAGTTTGATCGTCTGAGTTCGCCGTTTCTTTATTTGCTAGGCTGTCACTTACATCCTGTATAATTTTGCGTAGGCGCATATTTTACTTAAACATGCCGCAAAGTCAAAACTGTGACTCAATAGTCAAGTTCCAATATCTTTCTCTGAATCGATACAGTTTATAAATCGATTATGCCAATATTGCGGTTATTTGACATGACCATAAAGGGTCATTTCGTCCAATTAGTCGGATAGAAACTTACGCTTAGTTCTGATTAAGATTGCGATGTATGAATCAGGCGATCGAGGGGGGTTGACAACGCATGCGATGTCATTCAGTTAAAGGAAAGGCCTGTTTTATACTTATAAGGGGTAGCGTTTAGCGGGTTATGATATGATAAGCGATGTGATGACTCTAGACTAGACTCTAGAACTCTTTATTTTCCACGGTTATACAGGGTGTTACAAAACTAAAAATAAATATTTAAGGGGGTTAAGAGCATGAAAAGGAGTGACACTCTAAAAGGTACCTACAGTTTAGTGCCGAGGCCTTCACTTTTTACCTACCAGGGAATTCGGGATTCAATACCGGTTATAACTTTGTTTTCCTTTTCACCATTTCATTCACAATTTTAAAGAAAGATGTAGGCTAAGATGTTTTTGAGTGTAGATGCGTTGCCTGCGCTCCAAAATGCAATAAAAAAGTAAGGTAAATGCCCGGCTTTCTCATAATCACGCGCAGTCTAGTGTACGGGTGACACGTCACTTTATCGCGCCGTTTGAGTGCAGTGATGTGGGCGTATGTCGCGTCTATTTGTAAAACGTCATGGGATGTATGCAAGTAATTTTCGCGGTGCAGCGTTGGGAACACGTTGAATGAGGACAGGATCGGTCGTTGTGTCGACCCTGCACGGCTAGCATGCCACCCACGACAAAGCGTTTAAACGAGAAAAACGTCATGCGCGCTCTTTCTGGCATACGTAAAATAATAAAGATGGAGGCACATCTCGATTTTTATCGTTTTCTCGGGGGTGGCATGCTAGGCCTACTGGAAAGAGGCCTATGTCCAGCAGTTGATGTCAATCGGCTGATATGATGATGACGATGAAGTAATTTTCACCGCTATCTCTAACTTTGTTTCTCCGCTTCCGCTTATCAACAGATCGTGGCTTTACAGAGGAATTTTAATAAAACTTCCGCTCAAAACCCCACACGTAACGTATCACCACAGAATTCACCGTAAAAACTTCCCGCTTCACACATTAACATTTAATACATTAAAAAAATGCTCATTAAAATATTTCGTCTATTACGTGGAATTCCAAAAAATGCACGGTGACTGAGTTTTATTGTAATAAAGAATTTAAGAACATAAGACACTAATGATCTCTGAGTCAACACTTAAAGGAATAATGGTTTTGTTGATGTCATATAAAAACGTTTTTGACATCATTTATTCCTGTTTATGAGTGCATGTGCATTAACATAAGAGCCCTTGTCAGTGGAAGATTACCTAGGTGTATGGGTTAATTTTTTTGGCAAGATGATGTGTGGTTTTTTCATTCGCCTTCCCAATTCAAATTTTCGGTTATCACAAAAGTAGGTATACCTCCACCTCCTATTTTTCGTGGGGGTTTCCTTATATGTTTTCCTTTAAGTGCAGTTTAAGCTCTGTCAATACTACTAACTAAAATTGAGTATAAAATTCATTGGAAGTCTCCACTCAGGAAGCTGGTTATCAAGATTGAAGAAGTTGTAAGGTTGGTAGTCTATGAAAATTAAATAAAAATAATTATAAATAACACTGGCAGGCACATACATTGTAATGATCCCGCAAGCACTATAGGCTGTTTATTATGGAAACCATACAACAATGGCACAAACATATAAACATCCATGACCGAACCGGGATTCGAACCCAGGACCCTGGTTTGGCAGTCCGGCGTGGTAACCATTACACCAACCGGGTCGTCAAGGTATAGAATAGAGTCTTGTAATTGCAACTATCTGGTAATTGCTAATATGGAAACCCAAACCCATTATGAATTAAAAAAAATTGAGCAATTACACTTAAAATAATCACGATTCAGTTTCCTAGTCGCCTCGCATGCCATCCCCGAGAAAACGATAAAAATCGAGATGTGCCTCCATCCTTATTATTGTACGTATGCCAGAAAGAGCGCGCATGACGTTTTCTCCATTTATTTATTTCCGCTTTGTCGTGGGTGGCATGCAAGCCGTGCTGCTGTCTAGATGACTAGAAATGATTGTGTCTATCGAGAGAAGAACTAAATCGTGATTTTTATAAGTTCAATTGCTCTATATTTGCTATTACCAGATAGTTGCAATTACAAGACTCCACCTTGTGTGTATAAAAAGACATAAAAGACATAAAAGTCAGAAACATTGCCTACTCCAAGTTAGATCCATAGACTAATTTCCTTAAACAAGATTCTGATTAGGTATCTAAAAACATTATTGCTTAACGTAACTTTTCAGTATGAATTCTTAACAAAATGCTTTTTTATCTGGGTTCTTGTCATGTATCGTATTCAGTCCTTAAAGGTGTCACAATCGATCAGGCAACAAAAAATGTAGACGTCGAAATCTGCAAAAAAACATTCCTTTTCAAAATTCTATCGCTCCTTAAGATCAAAGGACAACTCATGGCATCCAAACAATTAAACTTATCAACGTTGGCTATTCATTAATAACGTTTTGGTGGCAAAAAAATGTTATTTTGTTTACATTTATTAGTGAAGTGGTGAACATCATCCATCAAGACGACGAATAGGGGCGAGAAAAGTTTGCTACCGACAGTCTTATAATATTTTTGTTCTTTTACGTCAGCCGTCAGTTTGGGAGGCTTTGGAAACTTTTACTCAGATAAGAAAGTAATCAATAATTTTATCGATTGAGCTTTAGGGAATCGCCCTAGTCTCGCCTTGGATGGGATCAAGTAAGAGGTATGGACACCCAATTATAGGGGTCCGGGGTCGAATCCGTACGGCGAACAGCATGCGATGCACACACGGCGACACATCAAGCTATACAAAACCAACATAAGCTGGCCGCACGACGTTATACGTTACTCGACCTACGCGTGGCCAGCTTATTTTGGTTTTGTATTGCTTTATGTGTCACCGTGCGCACGTAACGTACCGTCTGCTCTCAAATGGTGAAGGAAAAACATCGTGAGGAAACCTGCATACACTGAAGAAGGAATTCTGATGTGTATGTGAAGTCTACCAAACTACATTGGGCACGTGTGGTGGACTAATGCCCATACACCCTCCCTGAGGGTAGTCCTGTGCCCTGCAATGGGACGTTTATAGGCTGATGATGATATAATACACATAAACCTTCTGAAAGAAATTTTCTAAAGAACAGGAGTGAAAACCGTATCAAAATCCGTTGCGTGGTTTAGAAGAAGTAAGCGGGGAAACAAAAATGATGAAGGCAGACGTGGATAGCGACTTTGTTTTATACTAGTTAGAGATTATAAGGAATTCAGATTTTATGAACGGCTTATTTCTATTGTTATGCCATTAGATGACGCTGTATCTAATAATTTGTTCTAAGCCATGTTGGAGGTAAACTGAGGTGGCTTGCTAATACTATGACAGTAAGTTCACTACTAACTGGTCTCCACCAATTCCCGTGGTTTAGTATAACCTGCTCTCTCTTTCGTATATTCGAGGGAGCAGCCTGTGCACTGCAGAACTAACACAGGCAAATACCATGAAAGTAATATCTGAATGTAATAAAAGGTCTTTTTTTATTAAACAACAGATTTTCATCAACAAATTATTTTTATTGAACTTAACACGCCATCTATAGTGCGATAATCATTAATTTCATCAACCCGCCTTTTTGAATTCCGGACAAAAGGAATTTTTATTAATAATACTAATGTGTGTTTTATTCCTTTGATATAGGGCATACGGATTTCCTTTTCCTTTATTATTTTTAAAATATGGATAATTTATGAATCTTATGAAATTCTAATAAATGAGTTATAATTATAACAACCTAAAGTGCACTAAAAGTAACAACGTAAAATAATTCTCGGAAATATTTATAGGTATAAATACTTTTACCTACAAAAAATATTCAACTTTTAACTCAAAAGAATGTAAAATTACACAAAGGCACTCTAATATAAGATTATAATTATTACAATTGTTACAATTGAGATCTTAGCTTTCAAGTCTACACTAATATTTCTTTTCTGTGTATTGAATAAGAACTCGTTAACAATGTTATTAATTTTACATATAAATAAAGACGAAAACTCATAAAGTATCTGTAGTTAGACATTTCGTTAAAAAAACACCCCCGCATCGGAAAACAAGAGTCACATTTCTGGCGTACCATACTAACTTCTCATTATTAGAGAGCATATGCCTCTTAACGGCTTCTAAAAAATGATACTTTTTGTCCCCGATCAGTGACAAAAAGTGCCAAATTAACTTTTTAAAGGAAACGATCTGTTTTTGGGCATGCCACGTGTGACATAGAACCGTCGGCGTCAAGTTCTATTTCGGAGGTGATGCCACATGGTGTTTTGTTGATACTTACTTTGTCGTCAAAAATCCCTCATCATTGAAGAAAAGTATTTTTAGTCTTAGACGGATTGATGACGCCAACTTCGAGGGCTTAACTTGACTTAAATGCGCCCGTGATATATTGAGCATCGTTACAGAGCCGACACATTGAAATGAATTCCCTTTATGAATTATTCCCTTTGCCTGTTGCCGTCTCAGAAACGTCTTTCATATCTTCACGTAACGAAGTTTGCTGCTATAAAGAGAATAACAAAATGGAACAGTCGAATTTGAAAATATAACGCCTCAATCTATATTTCATTTCACAGACAAATGTATTCAATAGTCTAGAGGGAAAGACAAAACAGTTATTTCGTTTCGTACACAAAAATATCCTTGAGGAATAACACGAAATATTACATGTATTTACAGAAATGGAAAGAAAAACTTACTGGCGAGAGTGTACGGCGAGATAAAGGAAAAAAGGAACGGTCTTAACTGGTACCGACATTATATTCGCATTTGCGAAGATCAAAGAGCATGTTGTGACACACAGACATGGAAAAACTTAGGCAGGCGTTGGTGGTGAGGTGTACATTGCTTGAGGGTTCTCTAACACCATCCTTGAGGGAGCTAGGCTTTGAAACAAAATGCGTTTGCATACATTAAACTGTAAGAATGTTGGAGATAGGGAGGGTAATACCGCCGGGTCTCCAGGGAAGAGTGTTTCGGCGATTACGCGGATGGAATTTCTCAAGCAACTTGCCTCCTTGTGCAGATAGTTTGCACGTAACACTAGCCGCTACGTATTTACGTAGTCAAAGCGGCTCTTGAATACTTCTGTGTTTCAAAGTATTTGAAAGGTAGATTAGGCACATTTCGTGTAAGTTTCTCAAAAGCTTCACTTCTCCTAAGGGCGATGCAAATATTTTAAGGTAATGAAGTTGCGAAACCCCAAAGTTTGCTACGTAACTATTTGAAGAAGGTTTTTCTTTTTTCCGCTCGTGTAGTTTTGATACAGAAGCTGGAGTGTAAATAAAATTAACGATACTCGTACAGTCGTACTATTAATCCCAGTTACAAACAACAGGGAGTAGATAGATAGGTAGCAGGTAGGGAAGTCGGTACACAATCTCGGAGCAAATTTGTGAGGTCCCTTGGGAATGGGTTTGTTGGATGTACGTTGTACTTACATACGGGCGAGATACTATATAAAACTTTGATTTAATTTGCTTGCACAGGAGCTGCCTCTTTCTTATTACATTCTTTTATATTTTAACATGAATTCTAAAGTTCAACTGGCGTATTAGTAGGTAATACGTATAATCCATCCATATATAAATGTGAAAGTCTGGATTAAAACAGATCACTTGAAGGTAAAACAGACAAAGCCAAAGAAAACAGCAATGTTTTTATAAAATTTGGCTAGAAATTGATACAAATACTCTACACGTAACAAGACATGAAATAGATGACCAAATAGAAGAAAAAAAACAAGAAATCCGTGTTATTGTACCTGTGACAATAACTTGAGCAAGCAGAAAAATGTAACAATTTTTACAACGTAGTAACAAAGAGCTATAAATTATCTCGCTTCTGCGATTCACCATTTCATTTTCTTGAAGTCTCCTTATTACCAAGGGTGCGTTTATGTCGCATCTCGTGCGCAATTGCCGAATGCAATAACTATAGGACATTCTGGATAAGATGTCTGCTCATATAAGTCTTATTAGCTACCTCGTAAGTATAAAAATGGTTTGTTTTGTGGGCACTGTATTTTGAACAAAGTATAGTAAACGTTGCAACGGTGATAAACTCTGTGTATCTGAGGACAAAGGCTCTCTGGCCAATGAAGATTTTAGGGTTGGTACATAATGCCCTTATTTTTCTGAAGGAAGTAAAATTTGTTGCCAAAGTCGTAAAATCGAGATAAAAGTTTAACTATATTTGTGACTTTGCTTAATTTTTGATATCACATTGAATCTTTCATGGCAAATATAAAATACCTAGATCATTGTTTGATCTATGTCTTTGACATACAATATGATGAATATAAATATTTGTACCCGAGTCATGGATGTTTGTATCTACTTATATATGTATTCTATATCGTTGTCTAGTCATCATAATACAAGTCCAGGTACTTAAAAATGTGACTAGATAATTTGTGTGACAATGTCCAAGATATTTATATATAGGTATTTATTTATTTAAGTTTAAAATTTATTTTATTTCCATGACTTAGGTACTTACAAATATTCACATTCACCACACAAATGTTTGTCCCTTGCGGGATTCAAACTTGTTACCCTCGGCTTTTTATTGTAGACAGGGTCACTACCAACCAAAGCCGTCCAAAATATGTATTATGTTGTTTTAATTTACTTTTTGAGGTACTGTAAAAAATTCGCGAATATTTTCCTTCGGACTAAAATAACGGTGTTGATTGTCAATTCTTGTATTTTGTATTGTGCTGCGTGTAACAGACTATTTAAGACAAAATTCGGATTCTCCAGCCACATTCATGCTCAGGCCAGGAACCATTGAGGGTCACCGTTGACAGATACATCGTGGAAGACATAATCACTGCTTTTAAGGCTGTCTCCATCTTATGTTTGATTCTAAGGGCTTAAGAAAGAACGCTGTAAATTAGTTATTCAGGCTATATTTACGGACGTGCATGTCCGTAAAGCAACAACAAACCTAGTTATTTTCCGTAATAAACGTGGATGAGAAAAACAGAATCAAAGGAAAAAAAACAAAGTGAAAGAAAGTACCGGGAACTGGAGTAAAATATTTTACTAGTCCAATGTTCTGCTTTATTAACATCACTCTAGGTATCGCCTTACATTTTCCCCAAATGGTTGCAAGCCTTTTAGGATTGTCGAAAGAGGTCAAGGTGATTTTGTTTTCCTTTTATCCCGTATTTCTTTTATCCTACTAAAGTCCCTTGATTCTTACTAAAAGTTCTTATATCGAATTTTAAGAAGGCCTAAAACTTATTCATGAACTACCAAAACGAATAACAAACTTTGAATAGTAGAGCGGAGTCGATCTTCTTGAAATCGAATTCTTTCGGTCAGTATCGAGTCAAAATTCGAGTTAGTAATCCATAAATGTTTTTCATGAACCTACCTAAAGGTTCTTCTCTGGTACAAACAAATATAGCGTGGCCAATGCAGATTGGAAGACTTCACATACGAATCGGAATTTCTACTTCTAGATTTTAGTTGGATTGATCTCGAATGCACAAGCAGACTTGAGTTGACTCGGTTACTAATTTGAATCCACAATAATTTCTCTCATTGATAAAGTACCTGTAAAAATCGCGAGTCAGTTCTCACGTTAGCCTGATTCGTCGCATCCCTACTTTGTACCTTAGTTCTTTAGCTCAAAGTTTTACAACGTTCGTCACGCGAGCGCGACTTAAAAAGTTTTAGCAACTCGACAGCCCTGCCTGAACCAATTTAATGCTGTAAATCCACAGGGCACACTTACTTCCCTTCGAACTCATGCGATATTGCGTTTTTTTCTAAACCACAAAGAGGGGAGACGTGGAACGCAAGTTTGAAGTCACGGAAATATTTTCACGTTAATACTTACTCACGCTTTATAACTAGCCCGCTTTTAAAAGTTAATCCGTCAACGTCAAGAAAATGTTGTGATTATTGGTAATTAACATCAACACGTTTTGTTAGACTTCATTATTAAACCTTTGGAGTGCTTACAGTTACTTTGACAATTTATTATAAGGACTAGCCTTGCGGTAGCATTTCCCCTCCGCCTCGGTAAAAGAACAAATGATCATGTGCATTTACATTCAATTTTATACCTTATCACTAAACGAGATAGCCTGTAATTGCGAAACAATAACTAAGAATCTATGACGTTTGGGGTTCACACGAGTCTACTTTTCATGATCTTTAACATTCAAAATTAGAATCTAGAGTTATGGGGAACAAAATCCAAAGTTGCGGATTTCATGTTACCTCGCCCACCGCAAAAAGTGGCAGAAATGTTTGTTAGTAGAATTACACGCATAACTAGTCCCTATATAAGTAGTCAAAGTACAGTTATGATAATTTTGTGCTGGTACCTAATAAGTGGTTGAAAGCGAGCATTTTTTCACAATTTTAGGAGGATTCATGATCATTAACGTCAGCCTATATGGCTCAAACTGCAGGGCACATCATCTTATTTAAGAGCTACGCTCTTTTCGGTGGAGTTTTCGCCAATCCTGTCTCCTTTCCGCTAGTCTCTTGAGTTCTTGATACGATACGACATCAACCTTTTCCTTCACTTGGGCCAGATAACTCTGTCTAGGTCTTCCTCTGCCTCTCTTCCCCCTTATCTTCCCTTCCAGTATGGTTTTAAAGAAATTGTCGTTTCGTATCAAGTGTCCGATCATTTTTCCCCTCCGGTTTTCGATTGTTTCTAAAATGTTTTTAAAATGGGCACAGGCCTACTAGAATTTCTTCTTCTTCTTCTTCTTCTTCTTCTTCTTATTGTGTAGAGTTTTTTCAGGCTGCCTTACGGCCTCTGACGTGGTTTTTATGCGAAGCATGGAATCATTTTTCTTTTCAGACAATCAGGTGATTCAGCCTGCAATATCCTAACAAACTGGGAAAAAACGTTCAAAGTGATATATCACTAGGTGTCCCCCGTGGGAATCGAACCCACGACCTGCGTGTCGAGAACCCAATGATCTTAACCATTAGACCATGGAGGCGGGCGGTGCAATTTCTTCTTCATTTCTTCGGTATGCAGGGTTCAGGAACATTATGTTTGTTAAAACTAATAATTCTTGCAAAGAATTTTAAAACCCCTATAATCAACATCCTTTCAAAATTTGGCGGAGGCAAGTTAGTGTTCACTGTCAGTGTTTTTTATCTTGCCTCTGACTTGACTTATCAAAAAGGCTCTATCCTGGGTCCAACTGTTTGACCTGCCTTCCAAAACTCACAATTCGTCTGCTTTTCTATTGAAGGAGAACCAAATTTCCCTCTCTATAAGTAGAAAATGATACCTGCTAGATCTGAGGATCATATCGCGCGGTGTCAAGAAAGCGGCTATTGAAATTATCGATCGATGAATGGTCAATACGATTACCTTATTATAGCTTGGTAGCATCTTGGTAGTGAGATACTCCATCTACCCCGGGGGTACCACAGTACCGCATGATTGACCTTGTCGCAACCCTTGAGTTTCACAACCGCATAGTGTGCATAGATACATTTAAACTGTGATGATACTACAATTCGCACCAAAATTTGGAGTCCACGAAAAACGATCAGCAATTTATCAAAACGTGAATTAATACCACCAATAAATAACTTTAATTAATAAATACCACACGCATGCTTTTACAAGCACTATCCATTACGACATGGCAATTTGAAAAATAGCGCATTGCTCCCGCGGGAATTTCTCTGATACTTTTATTTTTCTCTTAAAACCATAACAAATTCCCAGATTACTTACGGACTTGGGCTTCACCCCTCAACTATCTTTTTCTCTATTTATTGCTCTCTACCCTAAGATAAGTTATCGAAAATATAATCCCTCTTACGCACAGAAACTTCCATAGCTGATTACTACTTGCCCCTGATAAGAATCAAGAAAGATTTGCGAGGATGTACCTTTATTATTTACTAGATTTTACCCGTGACTTAGTCCGCAGCAGCTCTCTTCATCAAAATAGGTCCAGTTCAACAAACAAAAAGAATTACAACTGTAATAGAAGTGAGTCTGTCTGTACATTGAACATATTTATAATATATGGTGTTTAGGTGTCCCCAAGGGGTAAGGGTTTCCCTGACTCCGATCAACGATTTTGTTGGTTTGAGCATAACGCAAAAACTGCTGGACTGATTGTGATGAAACTTTTTGTGTTTCAAAGATTATGATTAGACTAAGAAACTGGCATATATTCTATCGCGCTACAAAGACGGGAGCTGGTGCGGGCGAAATTACGGGCAACATCTAATTATATTTTATTTCTGACATGAAACGTTATAGTATATCCACATTATTCTTAACGACAACAATAATCTGCTGCCATTCACCAAGTTCCGACTTGCGGGTAGAAGAATAAAATCCAACCGTAATCCCCTCGAGATTAATATTATTTTATCGCCAACAATAAATAACTAGTGAATTCAATAGCTGGGTCTACGGCTAGAAGGTGAACGGGAATTATAAGTTTTTTGACGCACTAGTAGAAAACTTTCCCGGATTCAATCTTGGTGGGATTTACTTCGATCGCTTTATATTCCCGTCCCTAAAGTATTGGGGATAAACTATATGCATCTTTTCTTTGTTGTTGAGTCTTTTATTTAAAAACATTTGCTTTTGTTGTCAGTTTTGTTTAAACTAAGGGACATAAATCAGGTTTATTGAAACTTCGCGACTTAAGGGTTCGTGACGTAGGATGCTTTGTTTTCATAATTTAGTTCATCAGATAGTTGATGTCGGATACATTTACAGACTTCAACAAGCATTATAATGTTTCCAAATCTGTTTGACGTGGTCTTTGAGCATCTTCATTCAAGAAAGTGCATGGGCCCACCACAAATTCCCAATATGGTAACTCCTGTAAACCAGGATCAACGGTCACAGGCGACCACTCACAACACTAGACAGTGAATTCCAGCGAGTCCGGGAGATCACCTCTAATCTGTATTGGATCAATAGAAGATAGGAGTAGGAAAGATAAAGCCAACCCCAGAGATAATTTATGGCAAAGTTGGTACCTACACCTACCTTACCTATAAAGCACCAATTAAACAACTGTCGATAGAAAATATTAATAATATACCTACAGTAAACTGTGAATAATCTACATTGTGTGGCTAACTGTGGCCAAATTTGATCTTGCATTGGAAATTTAAAGACTAAAGGTGATCGCACATTTACTTGACCGCGCGAAAAGAATCTACGGAACCCAAGTTTCTTTGGGCCTCGCATACCGATTCGCGCCAAATTCGGAACGAAACACGTTTTATATTTACTAAAGTGTTGAGTGAAGAATCGGTACCTTCATTGTGATGAAATCTGATTTATTCGTGTAGGGTTTTCCGAATTTTTCCACCAATTTGTCTGATTCGGTGCCAATAAGTGTACGAGGTTTCAAAAGATATGTGCACTCAACGAATTCTAAATTTAGATTTTTTTCGGCTCTTTCGCCGCAAACAGGTGTGCGATCACCTTGAAGAAGAACCAAAATGCTACTTACGTATCATTCATATAACGTCTAAAGTAACAAAGAAGGGGAAATCTCTCTCTAATAATTAAACGAACTTTCTAAAACAAATAAGTCTTTTATAGAGATCGTGATTCCTGAAGTTAAACGGACCGTAACAGATATCCAGCAATAAATAAAATTAAGCCAGAATTGTGTGATTCACTATATTTAGTTAAATTTAAAAGTCTTTTGACAGAGCTTTTCCTCTAAAATCATAAGTATAAAAATGCCTTGATACGTGGGACTTCGCATATTGTACGAAGGGGTTTTTGCAATGACAGGGCAGTCGATATGATGATTTACTGCGAATTCAGAGCGCATAAACAATTAATTTACAATCAAATGGCGAGGAAATATTATTTTGATTTACATTTAAATAAATATTGTACAGATTTCGTCTACTGTCACAGCTTGCCGCATTTTATGAACGACTGAAGTTAATTTTAATTCGTTAGTTTAAAAGGGATTTTGAATGCGGCTTCTTTTTTTTTTATATTTTTTGTCGTAAACCTTGCACGCGCCCAACCTAACAATTTTTCATCGCAATGTGACGAACGTTTTAGCATCGCATAAGGGAGAAACAGACAGGCATCGATTGTTATTTACATAGGTTAGAGAAGAAGATTATGTCATCATCATCAATCAATCAATTTTCAAAAGCTCACTTCAACCCACGGCTGGGCATAGGCCTCCTTTTATTGCGCTATCCCTCACTGTTCTGAGCTAATCCATATTTGGCTTGTGACCTCATTCCCTCCCTTGGCCAACATTCTGATACTACATACACTCACGACCATAATCCCGTTCAGGGTGGTCAGAAGCCCTGCCACAACAATCAACTACATTTATAATCGTGCAGCAAAGCTTACCATAGGTACCAAGTACCTAGAAGGAAAATAAAAAAAGTGATGTACTAAATGAAAAAAACAGCTTCTGTCTACCCCGAAAGGAAATATGGTCATTAGATGTACAGGTACAATGTTTAAGTCATTTGGCTACGGAATCTTAAGAACAGGGACAACTTTTAATATAAACACATAAAATACATCAAATACATAACAGACATACATAATTATTAGGAAATAACAATAACTTCATATTACCAGTCAACAAAATTAGATATTGGAACAGTAAAACAAAGAAAAACAAAGGAAACGACCTCAGAAATTATCAAATTTGTGCTCGGAATAAAGTAGGATTCATTCCAGGCATTATTATGAAGAATTGGCAATTTTCACGTATGTCTTATTTTATGTCGCCATAAGATTGAGCCATAAATTATACGGCACGTTTCATTTGTTCATATCGTCTAACCGGAAAATAAAGTAATTTCTTTAAAAAGTCTTTGCCGTTTAAGAATATTTTTGGAGTAAAGTGAAAAAAATAAAACAAAGGAGACTAATTATTGAAATAAAATGCTAAAAATAAATAATTATTCAATTTTTTTTATTTTTATAGTTAGCGACAAGGAGAATCTTTTCTTCGTGGTAAGCGATTATAAACAGTCACATACAATCTTATAAAACAAACACTGTAACAAACAGAACTAGAGATCCACAACTTAAGAACAAACACTAATGAAATTATGTACTAAGTACTTAATTACTTTTTTTTTTCATTCAATACCAAATAAATTTGTTTGAAGACTTGTCACAATAATATTAAGGTAAGTACACAGAAGTATCAATTATTTACATTTTACAAAATACCCTGTAGTTTTATAAGAAAATTTACACGAATTATTAGTAATATGATTAGGTTATCTTGAATTAGCATGACTCTACATGGTGAAATTGATATCATTATCATCCTTTTAAACTAAGAGTCTACCCATCAAACTGAACACTATGGGAGCAAACCGATCGGAGCAAAAAAATAATCAGCTGTTCCATACTAAATTGCAATGCCTACTCGACTCAAATGTATGCAACAGCTGATTATTTTTTTGCTCCGATCTGTTTGCTCCCATAGTGAAAGTTGTTTAATTTGATGGGTTGACTCTTAGTTTAAAAGGATAATGATATCAATTTCACCCTGTATATGTGAATAGTAGATGAATTAACTACAGATTGAACACAAGCTGAAGCTACTTACAGCTATGCGTAATCTACAGTTCGTTCACCCTGCCTCTAAATATGAAATGCACCCCTAAGACAAATTATTTCATTTCCCCATCCAAAGGGACACCATACGTGACTGCAGGCTCCCATCAGCTTGAGAGATATAATATGCCAATTTATAGTGACGATGGCAATGATAGTCAGCCTTTATATAGCGTGTTTCTGTTTTTAGTTGTTGTTCTTCTGTAAACCACTGCAAATTAATGATATTTAATTGATGGGAGGTTAAATCATAGATAAAAAGAGATAGATAAAAGAGATTGAGAATTTTTATCTTCTGTAACAAGCTGGGAGGTAAACAAAAGGTACGTGAAATATATACACTCGCCGATAGGTTCAATAATCGCCATAAAAATAATAAACAATCTATGATACTGAGACCCCGATACGGATACAACTAGATAATAAATGAATACTAAACATGATAACAGAATAAGAATATAACTATACTTTAAATAATTTGGGCAAAGGCCTGTCACTCATTTCCACCCTTGTAACTCCTGTAAACCAACCAAAATCAATATCAGTAACCACTCACAATACTAGACAATGAAGTCCAGCGAGCCTAGGCTGGGGATGACTATAATCTGTCTTGGAACCCGAACGCGCAACGATTTTAAACGAAAAAAAAGATAGCAAGGACATTCGTAATTATGTCAATTATCCAAGGATTCTAAAGTAGAAAGTGCACATGTCCAAGTCAAAACTACGAGTTACAATTTTCACGAGGAGAATATAAGGAGGTACTTATAATTCAAAAGATATCATTGTATGGAATCTCCTAAGTTTAGAAGCAGTGCTTTCCAGTGTGACAAGCGGTAAGCCCGTCACCACTCTTAGTAAAATAGTCACAAACTAAAAATCGTTTATTTCTTAACTCATTGTAAAAGTAATTTTGTTCCGAACGGTTACTGAATTTATTCCCCCTGTATCAGCTATCTATTACCCAACTGGTGGTCTACTTACCGTAACTTAAATTAACATCCTGTAGTAAGACTAATAGGTACAAGGAATGATATTAAAAGTTTAAAATTTACTTATAGATAATATTATTGGGTACAAAAGGTTCAATCTGGCCGAGATAAGATGTCTTTATTTAAACTAATGTCGTTTGAAAGGTCGTGATAAATACCAAGATATCAAAGTTTTAGGCTGGAAAAAGAAGTCAGTTTTTCATGAAATTTGTCGGATCTGGTAGTTTGATTCGATGACACCATAATTATTTAATTTAAAGTGTTTAAATAAAATAATTATGGTGTCCCTTCCGATTTGATAGCTGGATCATAATGTCCAAGTCGGAAACAGCGCCAAAGTGGTTACAATTTAATTGCCCATCCGATAGTCGGAAAGCACGCACAGCAAAAATTTGCTTAGAACACAAAATACAAATTTCCGATTCCTTCCTTCGAACCGCCTTTCTGATTGTAGCGTTGACTATAGCTCCAAAACGACGTGAATTCAGCAAAAGTCGGACGTAAGAATCGCCCGCGTATCGAGATCGATTAAATACGACCAGGAGTGTGATTTTTAAAAGACACACGTTCATAAACTATCAGCAGTAGAAGATTTCAAAATTATGGAGATTATGCTTCATTCGATCATGATTTTGAAAATGTAAGATTTAAAAATTGCACTTTCTATAGTCTGCGGAGACAATCGGATACAAAATTAGAAAAAGTATACGAAATGAAAAATTATTATCAAAAAATGTTATGCATTAAAAAAGCTGAACGGTCAGTCACGTAGATTTTGTCCCTAATGACTAATAATATGAAAAAATTAATTCCGGTCTGTCAGTCAATAAAAAAGATGGGCATTTCGCTAGGGAATTCATATCAACCGGGGTTGGGTCTGGTAAATAAAATGTAACGAAAAACGTTCGTTGCTTATTTTCGTCCTAAAATAATACACGATGTGAAATAAAGGTATTATTAAGTATGTGTACACTGAACATACCTACTTAGTTATAATGGTGTATGTCTAATATTAACATATTTTTATAGGCTATTATTTTAAGTTTATAGGATTCGTTTGTATTTTGTCTGGACGACCAACGTCAAATTATTTGTTCAGAATTGCAAGCATGCATATGCTCACGACTATATTCCCCGAGGGGGTAGTCAGAGATATTCGGAAACTTCAGAACATCCACGTTCCACTAGTAGTACCGAAACTCTGTCCAGTGTGACGGGTAGTGAGCCCGTCGCCACTTTTAATGGACAGTACCTAGTAGCACAGGGTTCTTCCCTGCTGATAGCTGCTGGCAGCTCCCCCTCGGGTCAGCCAATATAATATAAGATTTGTAAAAAATTGTAAACAGTAGTGTTTGTTTGTAGTGTAATTCTAGTGATATTGTACTAGGCTGTTTTTGTGTTAAATAAACATTCATTCATTCATTCCTTCATTCAGTGGGTACAAAACATGCCTCAAAATTGAAGCATGCAGGTTTCCTCACGATGTTTTCCTTCTCCGAAAAGCCAGTGGTGTTACAAATCGTACATAAATTCCGAAAAACTCATTGGTACGAGTCGGCCTGGACGGGGATCGAACCATCGCCTCCTGCACGGCAGGCAAGGTTACTCGTCACTGGACCACCACGGCTCATTTTCATTGTTCAGAATTGAGTGATGATAATGCGATGTTCATATAGATAGTAATTTTATAATTAACGAGCGTTAACCCGCGACTTCGTCCGCACAAATTATATACCAGATTTTAAGTCAGATCATAAGCTATCAAACAAAAAAAGTTTCATCAAAATCGGTTCAGTAGTTTTTGCGTGATACTCGTTCAAACAAACAAACACACAAACAAACAGACAGACAAAAAATCCAAAAATTGGTGAAATGGAATCAGGGACACCTAAAAACCATATCGTAACTTTTTTTTTGTTAATATCTTCAATGTACAGACAAACTTCCTGTTACAGTTTTATAATAGTATATAGATAACATTATATTTTGTAAGTATTTAAACTGTTTCATTGTAGTTGTAATATAACATATTACCTAGCCTTTATTTAGGGAAAATTGAAACATTCACAGACTAAGTATAACCGGTTACAGTTGAGACATAATTCGGTTCTGAGGGTCCTGAGTTCTTTTCTATGATTTAAGTATGTATACCACTTATTATGCCCATAGCTACGCGTTTCTACCTATTTCTATTTCCTTCCTTACATAGTTACCCTTGATAAAAATTAGTCTGTATCTAGGTAAAAATAACTCGCATATTACCTAAACATTAATTTTCTTATTATTTAGAACAAAAGAAGAAATTAATTAACATTACTTCCACTCCTAATAAGTCTGCGTCTACATGAAAATATCCTCTCAGACACTTTGTCACCGTTGACGTGAAAACGTCCAGGAAAATTGGCCCGGAGTTCAAGCGAGCACAACCATAATTAGGACGGACTAATGTCTCGGAAAAACAATTTCATAAAACATCCCATTTCTTGCCAGGCTTCTGCTACAGAGTCCGCATATAAAAAGAAATAAGACACTAAATAAATGTCTACTTACACGGCTCGCTACATCTTTATTTTGCCACAATGAAAAATGTACAGTTGTCCTTTGTCACAGGAGAGAGTCCACGACTGACTACATTCCGTTTTGCGTGAAAGAACAATTTGCTTAGACTGGACGTGGATTAAATTGCTGGAGGGCCCCAACCCGCGATATAGCCCAGTCATTGTACGGTTTGAGCCGGAACTAATTAATAATTGATATTTTTTTTTCGGTATAGTATTTAACCTGTCACATCCCGGCGACGCGATATCGACCGTCGTCCATTGTTTATCAATTGTTATTTTAAAGTCTGGATGTGACAGGTTAAGAGCCAATTTGAGCTTAGAAATGTACCAAAATAAAAAAAAAATCACGTCAGCAACAGACCCAAATTTTAAATTTATCATTTATCTGGTTCTAAAAGAACGACTGGTATTTTTTTTTGCAATCTTTTTAGGTTTTACCATTATACAAACTTCAAACATGGTGTTAATATTTTTGTCTACATCCAAGGCTTTGAAAAATACATTAGTATTTTCTATTAAATATTAAAATTAAAGTGATTAAATTTTTTAAATGTCAATGCCTATTTTATTGCTCAAAAATAATTTATATTGTTAAATCTAAATATAATGAGTGCATTAATATTATTAATTTAAAAGCCTTCTTCTTTCTTAATGGAGATTTCTATGTTGCGTGTCGATTTTTTTAAAATATATTTTCAGAGAGTCTTTTTGTCACTAAATGGTGCCGATTACAGTTTAAAAGTCCGATTTATAATTACTCTCCACCCTTTCTAACAAAACTCCGTAAAATGACTGGGCTAATTTTGCAATTTGGGTCCGAAACCGCTAAGTGATTCTTATTTCAATGAACATACAATCATTTTGAATTTATACTTCTTTTGGCGCGTGTTAGGAGATATAGATCAGAAGTGATATATTTTTGAATCATAAGATTCGAAATCATGACCGAATGAAACTTCATACTGTTAACGTCATTTTCTACTGCTGATTTCAGCGTGTGATGATGATGTAGCAATGATGTGTGATTTCAGCAGTAGAAAAGGTCAGAGATGATGCAACTTCAGAGTGTATTTTTATTATATTATAACAGAAGTTGCGCGCACTATTGTTATATGCAGTGAACATAGGTCCGAGTCAAGTACAAATATTATGTTCTATGATTCGAGTACTAAAGATAATAATAATATAATCATAGATAATAGATCAAATTTGAATGCGTAAATTTACGCAAAAGAAATATAACTTACATGCAAAACACGCTTTTGTTTTATAAATAGCTAAGACTAACAATGTAGGTAACATTATGTAAATTTAAGAATTTGCAGTAAGATTGGTAATATGTTTTCATATTCGAGATTTTACGCTTGCGAAAAGTTTTATTTTTTATTAAATTTAGCGATGTGTGAAAAGCTTTAAATTAGGTACAATAATGCTAGTTTTGCATTTTGCTTAGTTGACGTCTTGCTGTGATTCGTGATTAGATTTAAATTCACAACGTAAAGCAAAAAAACTTTGGAATTGCTTACTTAAGAGACTATGTGAAAAAAATAGGATTCTTCAAAGCGTCATATATCATGAAGTTTAGCGGATATGTGTAAATTGAACATATAATTGAAGTTTTGATTAGAGCCATAACACTATTAAGACACATTTTCTCGATAGAAAAACAAGCCAAAGTAGCCTCCGTTTTTATTTATAAACGCTTGGAACTGCTAAACTGTGAATAATAGAAACACGAGACTAGATTTAAAAAAAAAGAGATTGATATTTTACAAATTTTGATTAGAGCAGAATTGAACTTACATAAATAGTACAATCACAATTAAATAAAGTTTGTTTTACGCTTGCGTCGTATCGGTCGCGCGCGCCGCCCCATCTCTTTCTTTCGCATAAGGCAGTATAGGCTATAAGCTGGCTGATCAATCCTTATTGTATAAGATAATAACAAACCATCTGGACTGTCCTGACTTAGTAAATTGCATAAATTACTTTGTATGTAACAGAAATCTGAGAAGAAAGGCTCTCTTCGCTCAACCCGCTGTATACACTAATTATACGCAAAATGAATATATGTATAGAGCTACTGTATTATACAACCTTAAATACTTTGATTTTGATCCATTTTGTTTATCTTTGGCACAGTTTAAGAATATAACTGGTATATATAATAACTGGTAAAGCTCTTCAGACTGAGTCTTTGCCTCGCAATATACCTTCTTCTTATCATTTATTGTTATTTTAGCCTACCTACCTTCTGATAGGTAGCTATTATTGTATAAGCTTTGCAAGCACTTTTTCATTTAATTTTAAATTACCATTAGCGGATTCCTGTAATTGGTCTATTCTATGTTCATAGTTTGTAACCATTCGTTTGTAATTTGACTGTTGGTTTCCCGAATAAAAATGTATTTATTTATTTATTATTAAGCTATCACACGCCCATTTCGCTTCAATTATTTTTCGACATGGGCCCTTAAATGAACAAAATTATTATGTTCACCTAGCGAACATGTTAGACCAATTTTAACATATTTTCCAGTAGGTTGGTAACGTTGTATTATTTTGTACGAATTAAGTAATTTTCAGCACGCGATTGTGTTCCGTGACACGAGAGAGTTGACACTATTTATTTAGAATATAGAGCAAATTATTAGATAAATGTAATTATAGGTATCAGCTTTTTTACAAAATGCAAGTAGAAATAAATAAAATAAATAAACCTTTTTTTATTTGCACTAAAGAAAATTAGTTCAGAATAAGTACACAAAAGGAGCACAAAGAGGACAAAAAAAAATTATACAAAATAATAAAACTCAGCCTTTTCATACAAAACTGCAGTAGGTACAGGCTCGACTCAAATGTATTATTTTTAAAATCTTCGGCTTTGCTTCTGCAGTGAAAGTTGTTCAGTTTGATGGTCTAAACCAACCCTTTGAATATTATAAGTGTGTTTTGATATACCTCGTATAATAACTCAAATATCGATTAATTACGCGTTTTATATGGATTAACAATTAAACTGAACAGTTTTTAAAAAGGGACCATATTTTTAGGGTTCCGTACCCAAAGGGTGAAAACGGGACCCCATTACTATGCCTAAGTTGTCTGTCAGTCCTTCCGTCTGTCTATCTGTCTGTCCGTCCTACCTATTTAGAGCTTTTTTGTGTCAATAAATGTTGTTGTGTGGTACGGAACCCTCGGTGCGTGAGTAGCCCGACTTGCACTTGACCGGTTTTATTATTGCATTCATTGTAGTTTTCTTACATTTATTTTCGTACATTGGAGTTTTCTAAATACGTATTATACGTAGCGGGCAAGTTTTCCGTAGCCACATACTACTAAAACACAATCAAAACAACTCTTACAGTATGTAGGTAAAGTAAATTCTTTTATAACTTCTGCAGAGTTCTTGACAGCAGCACTTTTGTTGCCGATTGTAAGAACGTACTACGGCACAATGGAATTATCGTATCCATTTGTTATTTCGATAACAGACACGTTATCTACGGAAACTTATTAAGATAAGCCACACGAATAAGCTTCATTTGTCTTATTGGGTGGAATAGAAATAGACGTGCAGTTTGTTCAAGAAGTTAAGTCCCACGAATCACGCCATTTTGATACCAATGACGAAGAAGGAGCAGTTTTTTGTGAGCCTTCTTAAGTAGAATCAATGATAGGCACCCTTCATCGATAATGGCAGTAATTCAGTTAAATTAACTAATAGTTCCTTTATCTTTATGAAGACATATGGTTTGATTTGAAAAGCTTGTCTTCGTTTTTTCGATGGTTGCATTTTGTGTGCAGCTGGCAGAATCAGCGACAAATTATTAATTACCTATCGTAAAAATCATATCTCTATTGGTTTGCGTAGTATTATAAAATACTAGCGTTAACCCGCGACTTTGTCCGCACAAATTATATACATACCATACAGTACCATATTAAGTCAGATCATTAGCTATCAATCAAAAAAAGTTTCGTCAAAATCGGTTCAGTAGTTTTTGAGTGATGCTCGTTCAAACAAACAGACAGACAAAAAATCCAAAAATTGCTGATATGGAATCAGGGACACCTAAAAACCATATCGTAACTATTTTTTGTTAATATCTTCAATGTGCAAACACACCTCTGTTACAGTTTTATAATAGTATAGATAATAGAGGAGGGAAAGCTTGTCAATCATAAGGAGGAGAAACATTGAAGATAAGTAAATTAATACGAAGTGACTTACAACCAATATCTTACAAACATTTTATTCTCCTAGTACCTACACCTATAATTGGCATATCGAATGTGTCCAAACAAATTGACAGTCTAATGAAACCGTTTAGTCCACATTATTTACATACATACATATACAGACATACATTGTCCCATGGGGGTAGGCAGAGACCACGGACCGCCACACACTCTGACATAATTATTTATAATGTTTTTATAATTTTAGAAGAGCTTGTAATAACAACGTAAGCTGTGATCAAATCCTCATAAACATTATTGATTATAATCAAACGGTTTCTTTAGACTGTCAATTTGTTTTATAATATAATACGTATTATAATACGGACGACGTTTTGTATTAGTCATAACTCATGATTGATATTATATGTGAAACAATAATCCCACGTCTAAAAATAACTATCATAAATATCATTTTAATAAATTAGCATACTAACAAACATACGAACGAAGATAATGAAGCCAACATGAATGAACTACTAACATAAAAAACAGAAGTCGAAAAGCCAGTTAGGTCTAAAAATTTAAACTTAAATGAAAGGAATCCAAATGAACGCGCGTGACTAACATTGAAATATGCAACTGTCACGACTGGTGTATAGTGAATGTGATGGCAGTCAGAATTGCATGCGACGTTTAGTCATGCAGTACTTGCCCCACGTTTACTGACGATTGTTCCGATTTAGATACTGCAGAAGGAAAAATTCGGGCACTAAAGTGAAGGATTAAATCCAAGACGAAAGACACAGGCAAAAAAAATGTTTACTTCAAAATTGAACGATACAGACTTTTAACTCCAATGAGCTATTGGCTATATTATTGATGTATACAGGGTCCTTCTTAATATGATGACACTTTTTTAAGGGGACGATCAGACCATCATACTGAACAACTTTTTTTATGGGACCAACATAGAAATCGCGAAAATTAATTCGCTGTCCCATAAATTAGGATCGAGTAAGTTTGCAGTTTTGTATGGAAGAGCTGATTTTTTTTTCGCGGTTTTGGATGTTGGCGCCATAGAGAAGTTCAGTTTGACGGTCTGTAACGATAAGAATATTCTCGGATGATTCGGTTAAAAACAAATACATCTGCTTTTTGTTGAAAGTTTTGATTCAAACTGCGATACTCGGCTTCAAACGCCAGTTCACTAAGAATTAGGATATCAGACAGAACTTCAGGCAATATAGGAAAATAATGAGAGTGATGAAGACGAGAGTAGAAAGTAGAGAGAGAAGAGAACAGAAGAGTATGACTGATGATAATAAACGTGTGATTGATATCTAAATTTGAGCATGCTATTATTATAAAAGCCACATTTTGGGTATGTATTTTATCAACGAATTGCTAAGTATGCTTATAATTGTAGCAATACTCATAGTATCTATTTAGTAAATTGAGGGTTTCAGGATGAAATTACGTGATATCTAGTACTCATAAAATAGTATGTTCAATACTAAATCAGTATCATCACATCAGTATATTCTATACTGAACAATCAAACCCTGCTTTAGTAAAATAAATTACGCAAACAATTAAATATCGGCAATAATGTGAACATGGGGTGCGACAATTTGTCTGGACCGGTCTGGTTGGGGTTACTTTTCCCTTTTATTCACTATACAGGATGATTTGAGAATTCAATTGCATGAATTTGCTGCTAACGGGACACTTAGAAAGAAAGAAAGATGACCGGTGGTCGAAAGCACTATTAGAATGGTAGTCAAGAAAGGGACGAAGGTCAATGAGCAGACCATAAGCAAGCTGGTCGGAAGACATTATAAGGGTCTAGGATCAGAAGTGGATCTGGTTGGCCCAGGACAGTGATGAATGCCGCAATACAAAAGAGGTATCTACCTAGCAGTGGGTTGATGTGGGCTGATCAACTATATAGAACTCGTACGACACTATGGATAATATTTCGTAGAAGTAATAGAATAGAATAAGTAATAGTTTCGTTTCGAATAATACGTTGGGGAGCTGGACATTTTCTAGACTTATTAAAGAAAATAAAAACAAACTCTGTACTATTTACAATTATCGATTTTATTATTTGAAATAATGACACAGAAGAGTGTATTAATTTTTTTTACCAACATTTGGGACCACCCTGTATAAAATTGTCCTGTAGCACATGCACTGCGTAGATAATGTAATTATGAGGCCGTAACATAAACGGTCCTGACTTGTTGCGATTAAGGATTGTCTTCAGTCAGGTACACCCAACCTTTTCCATAAAATTATTCAAATTAAAACACATAAAATAAAAGTGTTTAGCAAAGATAAAAGTTATTGAACGAATTATGTACATAAACGTGCTATTCGAATGTTTTGAAACATACAAAAATAGAAGCTCAACATTTTTTGAAGATGGTTAATTTTGTAAGTATGCACTGATTATAATTGTATTTATTCTGTTTCAAACATTATCTTGGTTAGATAATAACAAAAAACAAGGCTTTATTTTATTTAAAACCTAAGAAAGTACTAAGGTTTATCTACTAAACTATTATAAAACTGTAACAGAACTGTGTCTGTACATTGAAGATATTAACAAAAAAAAAGTTACAATATAGATTTTAGGTGTTTGTTTGATCGAGCATCACGCAAAAACTACTGAACCGATTTTGATGAAACTTTTTTCATAAACTATCAAGTTTATGATCTATGACTTACAATCTGGTATATAATTTGTGCGGACAAAGTCGCGGGTGAACTCTAGTCTATTCATAAACTATAGTAAGCGCTACATAAACATTATCACAGTATTGCTTTAGCAAGAGTTCTGTTAATTTAAAATATCGACTTCTACATCATTTGTGTCTGTGTCATTTAAGCACAAATTGTGTGTTTACTTGTTTTTTCAAACGCTTTGCTTAATCGGTATGATATTGTCACAAAAGCGACACACAGAGATAAGATGAGGATAGAAAAAAATTAGTATGGCACTTTGCTTCTTATCATTATTCATGAAAGGACGCTTTTGCCCTACTTTGGGATTCTACAGGCCATTACATACTTTTCTGAGAATCTTATGTCCGTAACAAATGGTCCCTAGAAATGACCATTAAAGAAAAATCTTTCATGAACTATGAAGCAGCTGGTCTATTATGAAAACCTATTTAAACAGCTTACTTTGTAAGATCTATAAAATGGAGGTTGTAAACGTAGTTTGTATTTTTAGTTATTAACATTTTATAGTCGGACCAAATGTTGACGGTAAATGAAGCAAATTGGAGGCAAATGCTTGTATTCATTGGAAAAGTTAATGAAACTCGCCCTAAGTCAATTAATTCACTCCCCCTCTTTGCTCTGTACAGTCTAGAATTTACAGTACATTTAACTTTTGTTCGTTTAGATATAATTTTGTATAGGCATATGTTTACATAGTGGATCGGCATTACATTTGAAAGAAGAGAAGACAACGCCACAAGAATCATATTCACGTGGAAACCTGGTAGGCCGCTGAGGCGAGCACATGGCAGCGGCGTACCGTATAGGTATATGCTTACAGACCTAGATAATCGGCATTACACTTAGGAGAGAAGAAGACAACGCCGAGAATCTATTTTATGTGGAAGCCTTAGTGGGTGGCCGAAATTACCAGCACACATTTGGTGGCGGCGCACCGTATAGGCATATGCTTACTAGATCGGTATTAAACTTGGGAGAGAAGACAACGCTGCCAGAATCACTTTCACTTGGAAGCTTGGTGGAAGTAGGTGGCTGAGACGACTAGCATACTCGTGGCGGCAGCGTACCGTATATAGGTATATCCTTACATTGTGAATCAGCATTACACTTAAGAGAGAAAAAGACAACGCTGCGCCGCGCCCGCCGCTTGAATCAATTTTACGTGGAATTATGATGGGAAAAGGTGGCCGAAATGACCAGCACACATTTGGCGGCGGCGTACTGTATAGACATATGCTTACATAATAGATCGGCATTACACTTGGTTGAGAAGAAGACAACGCCGCGCTAGAATCAATTTTACGTGGAATCTTCTTGTCACGCGTAGGTAAATAAATCATACTAGAGGGTCTGGAAAAATGATGACGTGGTAAGAAAGATGAGTGGCAGGATATCACTTCGAACAGAGAGATATGGAATAGTTTAGGGGAGACCTTTATCATTATTCAGCAGTTATAAATAGGTAATAAATGTTGCTTCATGGTCGTACTTGCGCATGCTTGCGCCGAGTTGAACACTCAATGTAGGTACAGGAGTGCAATTCTCTAAGCTTCACATCACTGTCAAAAACATCGATGAGCTCACAAATGTAACATCCTTTTTGCATCCTCCAGATCGTCGAAGCTTTTATATAAGTTTGACACAAATGACATAACCTTAGCGAATACCGAATTGACAGCTTGCCGATGGTTTTTAACGATGATAGCGCCTATAGAATTTCATTGCTGGACCTACGATTTCAAATTTAAAAGCACGGTAGGACTCCAGAGCCAGATGAAATCAATGTCACCCATCCGAAGATATCCACTAATCAGTTGTAATTCCAATGTTTTATGCACCTCCATTACGCTGCTGCCTCTGCACTGCAGGCTACTAAAAGAAAACCGAGGCTGCATATTCCCAAACAGCACTTCCAACAATTAATGAACTATGCCTGCACTGGGTGCATTAAGGCTCTGTACTGTAATAGTTCCAGTTTAGTCTGCAGTGGGCAATTACTTATACCAATAGACCAATTAATAACGTAGGCCCGTCTTAACTGCGCACCGTACTACGATCTTGATAGTGTTAGATGGAGTTCCCATATTACGGGAAAATTCTGTTTTGCTTTTACTGAACCTATTTCTCTTATGAAAGAAGTAACTTCTAACACGTAATAGTGTAGATCTATGGAGTTGACACTTCAATGTAAAAACTGAAGTTTTTATGAACTCTTTATTTACCCTATCAAAATTAGTTTCCAGAGCAAATATCCATTCTTTACTTGCCGGAATGTACGAAACACGTACATCAATTATCGGGGTCAATCTACAGATTTTATTTAGCAACGTCTAGCGACAGCAGGTTGAACATTGAACGCGGACATCACGCGACCTCGATAAAAGTGCATCGTACATAGGGCGCTAACATTACTTTTTAAGAGCATTTATCATATCAAATCAGTGTTCGAATATACGTGGATACGACCATGACTCTCAGCATTTTCATTCCGTCGGCCGTATCCTACTTCAGCACTCAATACCCAGCAAAGCATAAGGATATTATTATCCACAGCATTAGCATATCATTTAGCATATTGTGAGAGCGTACTAACTCTCACATTATTTTGGTCCTTCGAGCCGGATCTGAACCAGCGACCTATGGATGTATTCAGCGAATGACTTCACATGGTTGTCAGTCTATTTTGGTTGGAGGCCATTCAATAAATTGTCTTCCTATTCCAGTAATACCACCAAGTATTTAGTCAATAAGGTCAGGGTATCACCAAACCAGAGCGGAGATGTGTAAAATCAACCAATAAAATAGCGTGATTCTGTCAAGCGAGGAAAATTTTGCAATTCAATGCGATTGAATACAATATTGAATTAGGTACATAGTGTAACATTGTCAAGACCAGACATTTTGGTCATTCAAATAATCATCGAGTTTATAGTACCTAACCTTTTTTACAGAGGACTTTCATAATATGGGACTTTTTGTCTGGTAAGTTTAGAATATCCTAGCGTATTCATGAAGTAATTATTCTAAGTAATGACAATACTTTATGCAATCAACTGAAACTTACTAATCAGCATTTACCAGCATGCATGCAATTTCCAAAATGTCACCAACACGATATATCCCATCGCCCCAGGCAACACCAGACGCGTCCAAAACATTCGAAGCGTAATTTAATTGATAATTCAAATCACTCTATGCACTAAAGTTCTGTCGTCAGATTTGCCTCGGGATACACAGCACGTGTCATTTTGAGTGCGACAACCGTTAATGCTTGCAGAACTACTCTTCTGCCTCTATTACGTCATTAATGTGTTTGAAACAGGAACATATTTGATTGTTGTTTCTAGGAATATCTACCTATACAGTCGTAAAATTACCTTTCTTTGTTTCTTTGGAATTGTGTTACTTGATTTACTTTCATGTAAGACTTTCTTTGTTTTACATTTGATGTGGATTGTGTTTGAATTTATAAATAACAAAAAATATTTCCATAAATCATCTTCATCCCTCATCATTCATCATCATTTTATTCGCCCTTTTTAGTATGCTCAATGTTTTTGAGGAGATGATCAGACCATCAAACTGAACAACTTTCTCTTTGGGACCATCACCGAAATCGCGAAAAAAAATCAACTGTTTCATATAAAACTGCAATCCTACTCGACCCAATGGGTCAGCTGATTTTGTTTTTCGCGCTTTCGATATTTGTCCCGTAGAGAAAGTTGTTCGTTTTGATGGTCTGACCATCCTCTTTAAAAACGTTAGTATATTATGTTGGACCCTGTACCTATAGTGTTACATTACCATGAATTTATCTGTGTTTTGTTTTTAAACTAATTTCACCTTTCTGTCAATGACCCGATGAAATGCAAAGGAATTCGAAAAAGTACAGAAACATTTATGAAATTTTAAAGCAAGATTAAAATACCAAGCATGCAATTCTTATTTAAAATTTCATAAACTTAGTTTATTGCGTATTTTCAAAACATAAATATCAGGGACTAGACACAATAAAGAGTCTAGCGAAATGAGATGCGTACTCTCGCGCCCCGGCAGGCAACTGTCACATTCGGGAGACTGATGAGAATTTTATGCAATCCCGATCTTAGATAAAGCTCCGAGGAGGGTGCTGAGGCCTAGATAGCCGCTTTATTTTAATGCAAACCGACAACAAATAACGAATAAATATTCCCTTTTTTATTGTTGAATTGTGACGCGACGAATGCTTTGATTTAGGGAGAGACGAGAGGGGTTGTCCGCAACGAATTGTGGTCGAGATTACTCGGGCAAAGGATTTATATTACAATCGCTGTCAGGGGCTCAAGTGGTATCGGGTTTCATTAATATTTCGTGATGTTGATCTTTAACGGTTTGTACAATTACTTTTCGATTATTAAAACATTATTAGATAGCTTGGTGTGTGAGCTTTAAAGATTTTGCCAAGCACTCTTCAAGGTTTAGCTAAGAAATTGAAAATAGCTAGCTCGGGAAAACTAGAAGACATTGAAAGTGACTGAAAGAAGACAGAAATTCAGTAGTAACTAACAATAATACCAAAGACAATGTCGCCATAGCCACTTTCGAGAAGGCTTATACAGCATTATCGAAAAGTGCCTCCAAGACATTGTTAAAATGATGACGATGATGCTTCTTGCTGTGACAATAACTATTGAATCATTGCTCAAAGACAATTTTCCTTCAGAAAGAAAAAATGCTCAAGTTCATAAAAACAAACAAAATAACAAGCTCAATTCCTTAACACTAAACAAATACTACTTTTACGAAAGAGAAAACTTTCGCCTCCTTTCCGATGTAGTTCCAACAAAATTTTCTACACGTGTTCCAAATAGATTCAAACTTTAAGACTGTGCTCCCCCGATCGGTTGGCTATAAAAACAATCAGTTCCTATTCTAGCCGAACGTAGTGGGGAAATAAGAAACAGACGCCCGCTGCACTCAAAAAGGGATCTAGAAAAGTTCACTTTTTATAGGGGACCAGAAATTATGTTCCGATGATATATAGCGACACTTTTGCTCGCGGAATTTAAACGTCCCGTTTTTGGAACAGTTACTTACAGTGAGAAGGTAGGGCGTGAGTATGACCCTTAATAAATTTAGCATGAAGGAGAGGATTGGTGGAAAATTATTTCTTTCGCCTTTTGAATTTTCTTTACGCGTAGTCGTTGCGTTAACAATCAATTTGGCCCTTTTCTCTTAAACGTGTTGTTATGAAATATACTTCACTTACTGTTACATGCTCTTTCTTTTGTTCGTTATTTCTTTTTCTGTCATTATTCGTATTTCTTTCATACGTTTTTTATGCAGCTTTTCCTGATAATATGTTAAATGTAATAATTTGGTTATTGAAAAACGGTTCGAAAACAGACAAAAAACGGGAAGCCCAGCCTTAACAACACATTTTTTGTATATTAATCAAGTTTTTTTTCCACTTACTAATATGGCTTACTGATAATTTTTTATTAGTTGAATAGTAAAATTAGTAAACAACCACTAAACTAAAATTAAAAATCAAGTTCAAAATTGCGGAGTTTATAGTATCAAAACGTTGATCAGACAATCAAAGTCATACAAGACTTTGATCATGAATAAGTTGTAGGTTGTAGATAACGATTTACCATTGTAATATCACTTTTATCACTGTAATCATATTAAATACCAACAATATAATGGCAAAGTTTATCTCGATAAGTTAGCCATATAACTCCACGTTGGTATGGTATGGTAGCAGATGTGATGATAAAGGTTGGCACGACTGATTCGGACTCATTGTTATGACCCTTACCTTATTGGAAGATTGCAAGTGGAGCCTGGGAAGTTTTGTTCATATTTGCTTTTACAGTAACAGGTTTGTAACATCAGCCATTGTTAATTGAAGGACCTATTTTATGAAAAAAAATTTACAGGAATTTTAATTTTTTTTTTTTTTTTAAATTAACAACATAAATCGTCGCTGCTAAAATGCCCTATTTGTTCTTTTTTTATTTTTTTGTTTGCTAATATTTGAAATGTTATGTTGGCCTACATATGTTTTTTTTTTTAGATTTTCTCGAAAAGTTACTATCACTGAGAATTTATGTCTGTAATGTAATGACGTAATGTTATTCATGTTATTGTTCAAGTTTATTTGAGGATAAGCCTGTTTGCTGCGGTGTGGGTATCATCATCATCATCATCTCAGCCGATAGACGTCCACTGCTGGACATAGGCCTCCCTCAAGGATCGCCATAACGACCGGTCCTGCGCTGCCCTCATCCAACGGGATCCCGCCGCCTTCACAAGGTCGTCGGTCCACCGTGTGCGGGGCCTACCCACGCTACGCTTTCCGGTACGCGGTCGCCACTCGAAAACTTTTCGGCCCCATCGGCCATCGGTTCTGCGAGCAATATGCCCCGCCCACTGTCACTTTAATTTAGCAATTCTTTGGGCTATGTCAGTTACTCTGGTTCTTCTGCGGATCTCTTCATTTCTGATTCGATCTCGCAGGGAAACTCCGAGCATAGCCCTTTCCATTAATCTTTGGGTGACTTTCAGCCTTTTTATGAGGCCTTGAGTGAACGACCACGTCTCTGTTCGATATGTCATCACTATGACTATCACATATGACTAAGGGACCAACCAGAAGATGGGCACCAGCATCTTCTGCGTACATTCATCCAACTGAACTGCGATCGCCAACCCGCCTGCCAAGCGTGGCGATTATGGCAAAACCCCCCAACATGGCAAGTGTAGGTATAAATAAGGAGTTGGGTATCTTTCGAAGATTTCCCCCCCGTCAACAAAAAAAAAAAAAAAAAAAAAAAAAGGTATAAAAGCTGATAATATATTTATTGTGATACATTTTGTTTCTCAATTCTTTATAACAACAGTCTGTAGTGAAAATGCCTGCTGTGCCAAGAGGCGCGGGTTCGAATTCCGTAAGGGACAAATATTTATATGATGAATATGAATATTCTATACCCGAGTCATGGATGTTTGTATCTATATATGTATTCTATATCGTTGTCTAGTCATCATAATACAAGTCCAGGTATTTTAAATGTAGATCTAGATAATTTGTGTGACAATGTCCAAGACATTTATTTTTATTTTTATTATATATTAACAGTTCAATCAAAACCTGTCCTTATCCATGTTACGATGAAAACGTGAATATAAAATCATAATTAATTCAATAATTGCACTCACGTTTCGCATTTGATTGTATGTTATTTTTGCGGTAGAGTACCTACGTAAATCTTTGAACATATACTATATAAGTACTTTTAGAGATACGTGTTTTGTTGTTTCATTGTAATTGATTCCTATGATGTTTTAGAATCCGAACAAACGAATAATTAAAACCTTTTTATTCAAAGCTATACATAATAGCTGTCCTATGACTGAGAACAGTTCAATAGAACAAAAAAATCCATGATACTAATAATAAATATGGTACTTTTTAAAATACATAAGCATGGTAGGTAAAGTACATTTTAATATAAAAAATATGGTACTTATTTGAACACCAGATTCTACTCAGCGACTCACTCCAATTTTATGTTTTTTTTATCGATGAACGGCACTCAATTCGTTTTACCGACACGCGGCGCAAGCCCGCAGGCATTTCTGCTAAAGTCCTCTAATGCGAAACTCCATCTGTGCATTTGTCCAATGTCCCAACTCTGAACTAATAGAGAAATTCCATTTTAAATTTAGATCGGAATAGGGTAGTGTGGCGTGTTCACATCGATTTTTTCTTTGTGTTAGATGCTTTACTGGGTTCAGTTTTATTTCAAGTCAAAAAAGGAATACAAAAATTCTTTCAACGTCCGTTTTTTGCCAGATTTTATTCAAAAATGTACCAAAAATAAAATGCTTATCCTTTGCTATTCGTTTTAGTTTTCTATATAGTACATATGATACATAATTGCTAATATTATTAGGGTAAGTTTCCTACATCATGGTTGTTGATGAGTTACCTCTAGACGGTGATTTTAAATCATTAGTTTGAAATGAATCGTATCAAAATAATGAATTGAAACAAAAATCACACAATTGGTTACTATTAAAGTGTTGTGAATACTATGTTTTCTACTAATAAACACTCTCTTCTTATAGTATCTTTACTTTTATAGTTTACGAGCGTTAACCCGCGACTTCGTCCGCACAAATTATATACCAGATTTTAAGTCAGATCATAAGCTATCAAACAAAAAAAGTTTCATCAAAATCGGTTCAGTAGTTTTTGCGTGATACTCGTTCAAACAAACAAACAAACAAACACCCAAACAAACACACAAACAAACAGACAGACAAAAAATCCAAAAATTGGTGAAATGGAATTAGTGACACCTAAAAACCATATCGTAACTTTTTTTTTGTTAATATTTTCAATGTACAGACAAACTTCCTGTTACAGTTTTATAATAGTATAGATTTAGTATTTTTACTTAGCGGTTCAAAAGATTGTCTCATCCCAACTTTTTCCTTATTTTCATTCCACCTTCCTGCATTCCCTTTCAACACCCTAACGACGTTTAACTCCAGAAACATGTCGTGTCTTCACAGAATATATGTAAATTGGTAAATGTAATAAATTGCATATATTTGTTTGGTAATGGGGTCGTAATGCATGGGGTGGGGCCAAAAGGGCGCCATAGATTGGAATGCACTAGTTTCAGTTGTTTATGGGTTGGAAGATTTTTGTTTTTATGGGGACAAAATTGTTGTTAGCGCCATCGATCATACAGAAATAGCTATCTATGACCTTTGATAGACCTACCTAGGGGCCTTGTTGTATAACTACCTGATTGAATCAAATCGAATCGACATGTTGGTTTATGGCAGTTCTTAGCGATTCTACTTCTTAATATTTAGTAAGTTAATTTCAAGCAATGGATACAATGACCTCAGAAACAAAATATTACTTAAAAATTGGCCTAGTACAGACATCGTTATCGACCTTTTAAACGATATACAAAGAGCCAATATTCATATTGCGAAAAGAAAGCATCAGCTGTACTACAGAAAACGTCAATACTGACTCGATCTAAATGTATGGATAGGCTGTTTTTTTTTCAATACCAGTATTGGTCCGATAGAGATAATTGTTCAGTTTGATAGTCTGAAACCTGTGTAAAGTCTGTAACTTATTTATGTTTACATCGTGTATAATCGGAAATTTAGTTATACATTCACAGTAGCCCAACAAATAATGAGTTCTACTTACATGAAGACAATAAATGTTCATACCTATTACAACAAATTGGCAACCAAACATACGCAAAACCATTAATCTTGTTAGAGTTGATCAAAAACTTAGCTAAAACCATTTTTTTAAGCCAAAGCTAGCATGCTTGTTTTAGCAAGGCTTACATTAGACTGACTATCAATATCAAGTGGTGATAGCTGGCTAGTCTTTCGCTAAAAACGAAAAATTGCATAAGAAATCTTATCCCGTTTTTTTTTTATTATTATTGCGTAGATTACAATGAACACTACAAACTAAGACAATTACATAAAAATGAAAACAACAAAAAGGTATAGAAATGAGATCTTAGAGATAAAAAGGTCGTCGGGTGCATCTCCGCGAGCCACACACGTCACGCGTCCTACGCCACAGGCACGATGATGCACAAAATGAAAATCACCCTGGATCCCAGCTGCCGAGCATGCGGAGAGGATGAGGAGACTATGGAGCATGTTCTTTGTGACTGTGATGTCTTGGCGGCAAAACGCATGTGCCTCCTCGGAGATGGTGCCTAAAATCTCAATGGTATTGACCTCAATGGTATTAGGTTTCTTCCCCTCAATGGTATTGCCTCCTTCATTGACCATGTATTTGAAGGGTGAAGAAAACAAAAAGTATTGGGGCTAACACAAAAGATCCCACTGGGTCGAAGTGTTGCTGGCTTGCCAGCCCCCACAACAAGGTAAGAAGAAGATCTCCGCGAGACATGGCGCCAAACAAGCTGGCAGCGTTCCCCCTTTGAATTTTCAAGCTGATTCGTTGGCCAAGGAAGCTGCCAGCTCCACGGTCAACGGGTGATCTCGCGGAGACGCATCGACAAATAATTTTTTTGGCTGCTGGGCCCCAAGGACCCCACTTTATCTTATCCCTCATTCGCCTCTTATGATACCAATGGGAAGAATTGGATGGTCTATTCTAAATTGGAACCATACTGAAAAAATTGCCAGTAAAAATTTTGCAGAAGCCGTACTTCAGCGCAAGCTGGCAAAGAAAGGTGATGAGTTTTTGATACAACATTTTGAGGTAGGTTGATAAATTTTGGGATATCAGTCAAGAGTCAATCAATAGTTTTTGGGTAAGCGAGCTAGGTATATAAAATAAGACCTTTTGTTCTTGACATTATCATGATGATGGATTCCTCTCGTCATTACTCTCCTATAGAATAGAAAACTTTATTTTCGACCAACTGAGATATTATTACTAACACACTTAGCCTATTGTTAGTTTATTGTTAGTATACACAGTGACATATTTTTTTAAAATTATAATTGTTTGTTTGTCACCACGTGAATCATACAGCAATGGTTGACGTACTGACAGTCAAACCTACTCGCAAACATGGTCAAAATACATACATTTGAGTCGAGTAGGTACAGCTGTTTTTTTTCACGTTTCTTAACGATGGTTTCATTGAATGTTGTCGTTTTAGTATTTGCTAGGTTGTCACTTACACCCTGTATCAGAGGTATCTGTATCAGCTTACGTATGTACCAGCGTATACTATAAATACATTATTTTTCTATTTATTTCTTAATAACAATGCTACTCTTGCACAAATCCAATTACCATTCTGTCCAAACAAAGATAATTCAAAATTTAATTTAGACCAGGCAATTTCACCAATAGGGGGAAGCAATCAAAACATTTATCTTCCAAGCTGTGATAATACACAAAATTAACAGACTTTACGAGATGCGGGTGCACTCAATCCTATCTCTTGTCATTATCTAACATTCGGTGGGGGACAGATTTTGACAAACTGTGTAGCAATAGCAAGTGACCATGGACATTTTGAAATAATTCCGACATCAATACTGAATGTATTGGATCCAAGATGTTGGATAAAAAATTGACTAATCAAATACTATTATAAAACTGTAACATAAGTGTGTCTGTACATAGAAGATATTAACAAAAAAAAAGTTACAATATGGTTTTTAGGTGTCCCTGATTCCTCATCACCAATTTTTGGATTTTTTGTCTGTTTGTTTGTTTGTGTGTTTGTTTCTTTGAACGAGCATCACGCAAAAACTACAGAACCGATTTTGATGAAACTTTTTTTGTTTGATAGCTTATGATCTGACTTAAAATCTGGTATATAATTTGTGCGGACTAAGTCGGGTTATCGCTCGTAATTAATATTTTAATGATAAGACCGCCACTTGTACCTTCTGGTTTTGTTGTAGTTTGTTTTCGGCTTACAAATAAAGAATATTATTTTATATTTCTGTAATGTTTACTTTAAAAAATTTTGAAATTGAGAATCAGAAATTTTAGTTTTGGACTGTTGGTTCCACTCTATTAGGATTAACTTCTTTACTGCTTAACATGTGAGTATATCGAGATTAGTGAATATTTTTGTGTTCACTCTTGGTTGTAAATATACTGGTCAACCGTACCTAACCAAGGGATCAAGCCGTAGAGCGAGATTGCCTATCGGCATAATAACACTTTAATTGTATCACGTAAATTGTATTTCATTTCAATGTGTTATACCAACTCGCTAAAACTGACACATGCTAAACCTGCATGCTTCTAAAGATGGCTGTGCAAAGTTCTTGACCAGCCACCCCAAAATATACAGGGTCCAACTTAATATGCTGACACGACAACTGACTGGCAGAACAACTTTCTATATGGCACCAACATCCATGCTATGTTATCTTAGTACAAACTAAGTGGAACGCTAATTTTCCATAGACAGCTTCCGCCATCTATCGGTTATGTTCCGAAGCACTATGTGTTGAACTAAGGTTCATATCAGAGTAACAGCGCACTACACCTCACGCGCTGCGCTGTAGTAGCGAGAGATTTCGCCCATATCAATCACTGTCTTGTTGGTCTAGCGGTCTAGACAACAGGCTTACGATGCGGGTAGCTAAGGTTCGATCTTCGTGTCGGCCAATCGTCTTTTTCAATTTATTTCATAATGTGACGCCCCCTAGTGCTAATAAGCGGCGACGCTATTAGGACGTCCTAAAATTCAAGGCGAGTTACCTATCTATATCCAATATACATATTAATCTATGCCAACATCGAAATCGCGAAAAAAGACGAAATAGGACCCTGTATATTTACATATCAAATAAACAAACCCTGAAAAGATTTAGTGTTAATCTCAAAATATATATAAATGATTATGGTTAAAACGCTTTGGACTCGTGATCACGAGTTTGAAGCTTATCTAAATCCCTATGGAGTTACATAATAGAGCCACTTGACCAATCCTCTATCGTAATTATAGTTGTTATCTCAAGTCTATACATTAAGCGACATCAACTATTTACTATTCTACTATTGGGGTGGTTAGCCCAGGGGCAGGTATTCACATTGATTACAGCAGAGCTACAATTAGATCTAGCTAATGGTATTTTCATTTTGTTAATTATGAATGGGATAAACTCGTAATAGGTAGTGTTTGGTAGAATTGTCAACTTTGTGGAACAAAATAAAATGGTACCTGAGTATGACGGAGTCAACTGAAATCGAACGAAACGAATCGAGAAGAAATACAAAACGAACGAGATTTTCAGAAAAACAGTTCCTTGACAGATTGACTCATAACTTACAGCCTAATCTACTGAAGATATAGCAACAAGAAGAAGCATACAGAATATGTAGAGGTGCGCTAAGAAAGATATAGTTTTTTTTTTCAAAAATCAATTCCTATGGAAGTGGTGTAACATGGAAAATCTCTGTGTATCAACTTGAAACTTAGTATAAAATAATCTTCAGTACACAAAAAGATATGTTTGTGATTTTTGACTTTATTTAACAACCCTCAAAAATGTGAAATGGGGTGTTTAAGTTTACACAACAAGAAATCGTATTCTACGTATCGCACATCTATGTCTTAAAAGTCATAAATGTTCAAAATTCCAAAATTGAGTTAACAATGCCATAACATTCCTTTTATGTAAATGCATTGTGTGCTTAAAAATCTTGTTTTTAATTAAACAACATGTGCGTTAGAGAGCGCTACTGTCATTATAGCTCTGGTCAAAAAAGTTATGCGCCTTGAATCTTTAAAGCGCACTACTGTAAAATTTTGAAAATGACATTTATGACTTTTTAAAACTAGATGTGCGGTAAAATAAATAAAATATATAAAATCAAACTCATTAAATCGAAACCTCTCCAAACCATCGAAAAATACCTATCGATTAAAATCAAAAAATCGATTTTATCAAAAACGCACGCGGGCGAAGTCACGGGCGAAAGCTAATTTGTTCACAGGCCGGGTTTATAACCTGTAGTAGACATCTTTTATGGATCACCACAACGAGCGGTCCTGCGCTACCTTTCATCCCACCAATTTTGGTATAAAAACAAAGGTTAATAATCTGTGAATAATATTGAAATGAGAATTTTGTAAATAGCAATTCGAACCAATTATTTTTACTCATGACAAATTTCTTTCTCATAAAAGTCGATAATTCAAACAATTTCTTCTAAATCAAACGATTCGAACTATAAGGGGTGTTTCAATGAAACCACCTGTCTCCGCGAATATTAGATCGAAGCGTAGGATGAAATATACGTAATAATGTCAAATAAAACAGGATTTTTTCCCCCTCCATAAGGGTGCCAATTTAGTTTGCGACACGTCAACAATAAAAAGGGGCTAGACTTTTTTGTCTCATTTTTGAGATGTGTTATTGAGTTCTTGGAATGGTTATTTGATTTTAAAGTTGAGGTGTATTTATACGGTTTTTTACCTGTACTCCAAAGGTATAAGATTAGGTACTAACTCTAGGGGTACAGGTAACAAGTAGAAAACGTATAAACCAACATTATGATCATCATCCTAAGGCATTAGCCTACCTTCAAAGTGGGTGTCCAAGTGCTAGTTCACCACACGTACCCAATGCGAATTGGTAGACTACACATACGCATCAGAATTTCTTCTAAAGCGTAAGCAGGCAACTACAAGCATAATGCCCTGCCTAAAATATCCTTACCTGTAGTGCTCCATAGTAAGTTTGTTTCCTTTAGTATCCTCTTCTGAATTGCAGTACTTCCATCAGTGGCCGCTAATTTATAAAACGACGCGATCTTTACACATACCCCTTTATACACTTGATTAGGTAATCTAATGGAAAGACAATATTGACATTATTTGAATTGCTTCGCAGTTTTTCGCAAGATTATTCAGAAAACAGAAGCAATTATTCTTTTTTTTTTTTCAAATTATTTGTAGATTCATAAATTGGAAACTTACCTACCATCAATAATTACTTACTCGTTTGCAGAACTGAATTAAATTAAAATACTTTTTTTCTTCTCTATAATTTATTGCCAAACAAATAAAAGGGGAGTGACACACTGACAGCCAAATGACTGCTTTTATAAAGCTATCAACTAAATAGCAAAGAGGAAATGTAACACGCGGAAGCTTGTGGACAGTCCTATTCATGAAGCGGGCAGTAATAATAATAATCTGTCTTCCTGTCGCCGCATTGACTGTACTGATCGAGGGATCCATAAAATTTGGACGAAGCTTTCTGACAAATACTTTTTTTTGGTCTAAGCGAAGACCAAATAAAATCTTTGCTTTCTCAGTTTCAGAAAGGAATATTGTATTCTATGAGTCCACAAATGTATGCATAATGTTATCACAATACATTTTATTTAGATTCCTGTCATTCGATGAGTTCAGATTCAATCGTGCTAAATGCACGATGCTAGCTAGCACATACCTATTCTAACTTACGAAACTTAGGCATCTCTAACTCAAAAGTCCCTTAAGTTTTTCGTGAGGGCAACACAGTTTACTGGAAAAACCGTATCTGTCTTAGATATGGCCTTTTATATTACCACACTACTTTTACGTTACAAGGATTAAAAATAGGAGTCAATATTTATTTTGTTGTACCCAGGAGAATGAACAAAGTTATTCACTTTTCCTCTCTTGATTCGTTCGTTGACAAGTTCTGCTCATTTAAAAAAATGAGGGAATCTCTGGATGCTTCTGAAAACGATTTATCGACGGCCCGGTAGCACAGTCTGTAGTGAACCTGTACCGAGGGTCGCGGGTTCCAATCCCGTAAGGGACAAATATTTATATGATGAATATGAATATTTGTACCCGAGTCATGGATGTTTTATATCTATATTTGTATTCTATATCGTTGTCTAGGCATCATAATACAAGTCAAGGTACTTTAAAATGTGACTAGATAATTTGTGTGATAATGTCCAAGATATTTATATTTATATTGAATTTTTGCAGGTTTTGGGATGATTTATAGGCTAGAAACAAAATATTAAAACGTTGTTTCATTTAAGTACTACAATAGTGACAAGTTTAAAAGCTTCAACAAAGTTTACTCCCAAAAGGACTTCCTTATCTCCAATCCTATCGGAAACATTGGAAGCATTTCCCCATTGATTTTTCCGCAAATAATACACTGTCTCTCAATTTCGTTTCGTTCCCATTGTTTCTTCACCCTTCGATTCGATGTCGCATGGTTTTGAGTGCATTAGATTCGCTCAAATACATACGCGGCTGTCGGTTTCCTGGACGGTGGTCGACACGTGACTCCCAAATATAAAAGACTTCACGCCTGATTGGTTAGATATAGATGTGAATGGAATTGCCCGTATTGTATAATGCTGGGGTGCGGAATATGGACTCATTCATGCACGCAGATAGACTATAAGAACAATTTGGGCGAGTATATATTTTAGTAAATTGCAAAATTTTATTAAAGCGAATTTTTTACTTATTTCTTCCTTAGAAGATCAAGTCTTTTAGATTTAGACTATTAATATTTATTGATACTGTCAGGTAAAGACAAGCCGTAAATTTTTATTAGAAATTAATTTTCAAAAGACTGCCTAGACAATAGACTAAAATTACGAGCCTTAATTTGATTAACATATTTATACTAAAAACGAAATTCAAATAAAATTTCATAGACACTATACAGGATGTAAACTTAAATGCGTTATATAACAAGGTGCTTCAGACCATCAAACTGAACAACTTTCACTATGGAGCTAACATCGAAATCGCGAAAAAAGAAACAAGTTGTTCCATAGAAAATATCAATAGCTAGTAGACCAAAATGTCGAGCAGCAGATAATTTCTTTGCAATTTTAAAGTTGGTTCCATAGTAATAGTTGTTCAGTTTGATGGTCTGAAATGAAGTATGTAACGTATTTAATTTTACACCCTGTATAACAATTTCGGTAGTAACTTTGTCTAGTGTCGATAATGATTTATTCGAATCTACATATTTAAAAGTCCCCAAAAGTACTCGTAATCAACTTTGACGTTTCATGCAAATCTGTTTCGTACCTTTTTTATCTTGAGCTCTTTCATTGTACGTAATGTGATTAGGTAAGGCTCCGAACCGAATACCCTCTTACCAGAGGGTGCTAAATAAGATGCGACGTTTTCCGCCTCGGGCACCTTTGATAGTACTTTTTAAAGCTGTGTCACGAATTCCGAACCTCTCTTTTATTGGTTGCCATTATGATAATTACGTTAAGGGCCGTCCGCTGTCGATACTTCGTCTTTCGAATTTGTTCTGTTGTTACGGTAAGGCGTTTGCCGCCTGAATATTGAGCAGCTCATTTGTGAAAATCGCACCTATTGTCTACGTGACACTTTTATTTCGTAAAGTTCGTTCGTCTTAAGTTTATTAAGATCGAGTGAATTTATTCTAATTTGGAAAAAGGTCATCTCATCAATCTCATTTAAAATTTAAATGAAAAAGATTTCTTACTAAGTAATTTAATTTCAGGTAACATAATTTTGTATTAAGCTCGAAGTTCTTTGATGGTTTATATTTTGGGTACGTACATAATACCTATGATATTGTTTAGTCTTAATAGTCCGTTTTCTATTGGGATCCGTTGTATGGAGAGGTTAACAATTTTGAACCCAAAGAGCCTGGTAGGCAGATATAACTACGTGTCTGCTAGGGGGGAGGCGGGGTTAAAGTACTGAACTGCCAGTACTCAGAACAAAAATTCTAGCGGATGTATTTGAACTCTTGGGTCAAGTTTAGTGTCGTTTTCGGGTAAATCAATTATGGCCAGTTCATTCGTCATACCAGTTTTTTAGGGTTCCGTAGCAAAAAATTAAGCAATCCCTAAAATTATAAAATTTTAGTACTAAAATAATCCAAATAAACCCTTATATTTTCAGATTTATGTATGAAACGTGATATTAAAAAAACACTTTCTGAAAGCCCATTTAATGTAAATTATTAAACATTAACATGTTATATCAATATATATATTTTCAGTGTAAAATTAAATATGATGGTACTGCGGCGTCCGGATGCGGTACGAAAAACACTTGAAAAACGCAATGTAGTCAGTTGCGTTGTGTGATTAAGATTAACAAGAAACCAGTCAAGTGCGAGTCGAACTTGTGCTGCGAGGATTCCGTACCACACTCAATACATTTCTGTTAACGTATATATAAGGTCTAACAAAATTAGCTGAAACTATTTTAAGGGGATGATCAGACCGTCAAACTGAACAACTTTCTTTATGGGACCAATATCGAAACCACGAAAAAAAATCCTGACCCATACAAAACTGCAAACATAGCTCGACTCTAATGTATGGGACAGCAGATTTTTTTTTTCGTGATTTTTATATTGGTCCCATAGAGAAAGTTGTTCAGTTTGATGGTCTGATCATCCCCTTAAAATAGTTTCACCTAATTTTGTTAGACCTTATATAAAAAATCTTTCAATCAGTTTCGGCTCCTTAGCGCGAGTCTACGTTATATCACATAGGCAACTATCAAAGCCTGCTTGTAATTCTTTGAAATCATCGAAAAATGCCTTTTATCTAATGATAAAAGGCATTTCTCTTAATTACGATAATTCTTAATTAAGAGTTGCACGACCAGTGTCTTCACTGCGAGTGACTTCATTTCCTGTTATCGTACCACACTGATTTCTACAATTAAGAGCTAGACTAGAGCATTTAAGTTAATAAATAACCTAAAAGCGCTATTTCGTCATCATCATCAGTCAACTGCAGATCATTGGCCTCTCCAGTCTTCAGATCCAGTAGCCACCTATCTTATACCGCGGATCCTGTGGGCTTATTTAAAAATAAAAGTTAAAACGATTGACGGTTGATCAGAACGATACGATTGAAACAGTAGCAACAATCAAAATGATGTTGAAATTAAATTCCGTTTGCTTATTCGAAAAGGCTTCAACTTTTTCGTTTATAAAACAAACCCTTTTTATTTGTTTAAAACGCCAAAAAACCTCTGTCGTGCCGTAGAATGTTTTTATTCCTTAATTGTTTCAAGCTCCACTGTACACTTTGTTAAAGTGTGTCTATTTTTTTTTCAATATTTTTTCTGTAAATGTTATTCGTGTAAAATTACGAATATTTTTTTAAAGAAGTCTGAATGGTAGAATGCTGTTTTGCAATAACATTTATTTTGTCTTTGGTTTACGGATGGATTGGCTTTTCTGAGATATGGCCGGCAAAATGAGTTGAATTGACCAAAGGCTTGGACGAAATCAGGAGAAATAATCACAATTTTGAACAAACACACGAGCTGCTGTGCTTGACTGAATTCAGGACCAATTTTTTGTATAGTCTGACTGGAACCAGTATACCGCACTTTAGGTACGTGCGCGGCAAGACGGGGTCCGGAAAAGCCCACTCTCTATAGTCACGCCGTCAACGTTTGATTTTTATTTACAACACAGTTATAATATAACTCAGTAAAAAAACTAAACCTTACGCAATATAAAGTCCAAAAGACTACATGACTTGTGCTGGTTCTTTGTTCCTATACAGTAATAGTTTCTCTTCTTGATCGCAGACTTACCACACTTCCACACCTTTGAAAGCTGTAGACATTCCCTAAGTAGGGATTTCCCAAAATGCAATCCAAAGGGGGAGAAAGGGCTTACTTAGTTTCAAGTTCTGAGGATACAACGCTGTTTCCAAAAGTACTCCTACATACCATCAAGTACTTATATACCAGACACAATACGTAAACAATTGTTAATATTGGGCAACAGACGTTTCGCACGGGGAAAATAAAAAATAAAATATCTTGGACACAGATTATCTAGTTCCAATTGAAGAACCAGAACCTAGTTTAGACTACCTTCACACACTCCCGCTGTTGTCCCATTATTTGAGGTTAGCGCAAGAGTCTTATCATGGTGCAAATATTCGTACTAATCAAATTTATCTATAGGGTCCTTCTTAATATGCTTCACATCGTCAAACTGAACAACTTTGTCTATGGCACCAACATAGAAATCGCAATAAAAAACCAGCTGCTCGATACAAAACTGCAAACCCACTTGAGCCAAATGTATGGGACAGTTGATTTTCTTTTCGCGATTTCGATACCTCATTGATCCCATAGAGAAAGTTATTCAGTTTGATGGTCAGATCATCTTTTTAAAAAACTGTCAGAATAAGTGACAAAAATAAAAAAAGTGACAACCTGGAATAGAACCATAAATGCTTGTGGTGTTAAAAGTAATTAAGTAAGTGACTAAGAAACTTTCTTTTGCCACGTGCAAGATAAACGATAAAAGCATGATATATTCAATCGTCTCGTTTTACGAATCGTTAACCCAGTGTTTGTAGAAACATGCGCGAGCACGGGCCATCGTCTGGGAAATTGGACAAAAACGTTGAAAGGGCGCCTCAATCCCTTTTAAAGCGCTATTTTCTTTTTATATCCAATGAACCGTGAAAATGTGGGCGAGTATAGGCCCGAATTGAGTTAGCGCTGTATTGAAAGAGAACGTTAATACATTTTCGTATAAAAACAAAAACGCCAAAAAGGAATACCATTTATAATCCGATTTTTGCCTGGCAAAGATTATTTTCTTTGTAGACTTATTGCGTTAAAAATTTGGAGATAAATATTATGTTCAATACCTTTTGAATGCATTGTGAAATTAATTTTAACAGATCGCAAAAAACCTTGAAAATTACATACATTTGATTTAAATAGTTAAACCAGAAACTTAATTTGTATGACTACATTAATTTAAAAACCTTATTCTGCTTAATTATCTCAAGTTGTCAATGCAGTGGACTAAGTCTAGAATAAAAATAAATTAGTCTACAGAAGTCGAAGATATAAATTACTTGCTCTAACAAAAATAGTTTAGTTTGGTCACAAACTTACACCACCACTAACCAAGAAGAATGGCATCGCAGAAAAAGTGACATTGTTTACCGAAGAACTGATAACTGAAGATGTGAAACCACAAAAGGTAGGCGTAGTGTGGAATATCCCTCCGTGGAGCGGCTGGATAAGGAAGACGATAGAGTTTTTTAGCTGACCTTGGGAGATGGATGATGACAGATTGATGATGATGATGATACAATTAAAAAATGCCTATAATATCAAGACTAGTCACATCTAGCACCGTTCAGTCATTCTGCAATGTTAGAATCTCACCACTCTCTACCACTAGACACAATTTAGTTGGATTGCTTCAAGATGCAAATATTTACGAGCACTACCATCTGTCTAACACATTACTCTGGGTTCAAGAACTTGCGAATTCAAATTAAACTAATTCCTTGATTTAATTTGACGATCCGGTCGGTGTAATGGTTACCACGCCGGATTACCAAACTAGAGATCCTGGGTTGGAATCCCGGTTCGGTCATGGATGATTATGTATCATCTTTTTGTTGTTGTTGTTTAGTTTCCATACTAAAAAACTTTCGTTTGGGATCATATTAGTTTAAGTGTCATTTATTTATGAATAAAATAAATATGATTTTGATGTGCCGTTTGAATCTCGGCGTAGACGACGTAGACGATGACGACCCAGTTGGTGTAATGGTTACCACGCCGGACTGCCAAACCAGGGTCCTGGGTTCGAATCCGGGTTCGGTCACGGGTGATTATATGTTTGTGCCGTTATTGTATGGTTTCCATAATAAACAGCCTATTAGTGCTTGCTTGGGGTCATAACAATGCATGTACCTGTGAACGTTATTTATTTATTGTCTCATTTCTTTCTATGGGTTTTTTCCCAAGTCGATTAAGGGACCCACCCAATGGTCTTTTCTGCAGAAGTTTATGGGAAAAGTATTAAATAAATTTCAAATATTTATGGATATGTATTACTATATTATAGTATATTATAGTTATGTCACCTGGTTTCCTGACCACGCCAAAAGGAATACGATCGTGATGTATGTACACACGGCGATAGATCACAACCTACCCTTAGTTGAGCTACAGTATAAGAAAGAGTATCTTTGTTGAACTCTATGTTCATGCAAATAGAGAAGTTGATCTGTCGCCGTGTGTACACAAGGCGACACATCAAGCTACACAAAACCATCATAAGCTGATCGCGCGTACGTCGAGTAAGTTATTTTGGTTTTGTATAGCTTGATGTGTCGCCGTGTGTACGTGCCTAATTCATTTTTTTTATTCTAAATATTACATCTAAATCTAAATTGGTAATTATAAAGTAATGCATTAAGAACAAACGGCCCAAGCGGCATCTCCCCCGTCAAATTAGTAAAAATTGTAGCAACCTTTTTCTACCCCTTGGGTACAGAGTTGCCTCAATTGTGATATTCAGAATTTTATAATTCTGGACCAAATAATTTCTTAGCATATTTTTATAAAAAAAGGTTTTAAATTTACACAAATTCATGCTTAACAACCATAATACCTTTTGGAGTAATTCGAATCCTTGCTACAACAAACAACTATCTTTTAAATCGTGCATTTGTAGCCCAAAGAATAGCTAAACTAAAGTGGACGGGGCACATTGCTCGCAGTACCGAAGAGCAAAACGTGGATGGGGTGGACCGACGACGACCCGGTGAAGGCGGCGGGAACCCGTTGGATGAAGGCAGCACAGGGCCGGTCGTTGTGGCGATCCTTGGGGGAAGGCCTATGTCCGGCAATGGACGACTGGACGTCCAGCGGCTGAGACAATGAGTTTAATATCTGACGTGACTTAGATTTACCAGTTAGTAATTAGCATAATAATATGAACTTATTGCATGCACGTTGACCACAAAAGTGCCTCCATAAACCCGTACTGGACCGGCGTTATGGAGAATGGCTCACTTCTCAGCTTTCTTTTTCGTATGAAAGCGATCACTCTTTATTTTTCTAAAACTTGGCCACCTCTTTTCCTCGAGGTAATCCGGAATTATAACCTAGAGGAAAAACATAGCTAAACTTTTGCCCTGCAGTGGGAATGTTGTTGAAGGTTTTAGTAACAGTAATGTTTATTGTTTGTTGTTTGTTTTTTGAACATTTATCTATATTATATTTTTTGTTCACATAAAGATAAATAATAATAATAAAAATATCATTGTATCTTTTCAGAATACGGTACCATCGTCCATTTCGCTGGCAGACTTTGGTAAGGTAAACCAACAAAAATTATCCAGCAGAAGCGGCGTTCAATTTAAGAGGCGACGTGAACTTATTATTCCTTATTCCTTCCTATTTTCCTCAACAAGAGAAACTAATCTAAAGAAAATTTTCGAGTCCCTGAGAAGAAAATAAGCTTATAAGGAAGTGCAGTTTGCTCGCACGAATACCGCCTAGGAATGCCGGCTGGCAACAAACTTTAAATTAAAGTTTTTCAAGGAAAATAAGAATTTCCACATTTCCATTCAGCCCCATCCAGGGGTAAATAATTAAGTTTCAAATACACAAAGTTAGCTGTGTCTGCTTTATTTTATAATTAAAGTATGAATTAACTTAGTAGGAGTTGATACGTTTTTGGTTATAAGGAAAAAGATAAGGAAAAGTTTAAGTTTTTAATTGATATTATAGGCATAGCAAAGTACAGAATTGCAAACCAAACCGCGAAGGTATTTATGACAGGATTTTTACTTTGAATACTTATATAGGGACTAGTTACGCGTGTAATTCTAAGAACGAACATTTCTGCCACTTTTTGCGAGGGGCGAGGTAACACGAAATCCACAATTTTGGATTTTATTTCCCATAACTTTAGATTCTAATTTTGAACAATAAAAATCATGAAAAGAAGTCTCGTGTGAACCCCAAACGTTCTAAGTTCGAAATTATTGTTTCGCAATTATAGGCTGTCTCGTTTATTGATAAGGTATAAAATTGAATTGATGATTACATGATTAATTTATCTTATACCGTGGCACAGGGGAAATGCTACCGCAAGGCTAGTCCTTTTAATAAATAGTCAAATGATTTTTAGTACCATTGTCAGAAATGAGATAAAATACTAAATACAAATCAAAATAATAATAATAATTAAAGAATGTTTTGGAATTACGAGGGTCAGATGACAAATATGTGTTTACGTACCGATTTTGGGCTTAAAAATTGTCTCCATTATTTTCTTTTGACGTAAGGAAACAAATGATGTGAAGAAACATAAAATGACCGATGATAATAAAGTAGATTAGGTTTATTTTGCCGTCGTATTCTGCACGCTTTATACAACGTGTTCAACAACATTGTTGTTTTTAAATTTAATTAAGTAAAGATCCTTATGTTCTCTCGCATTTACTTGGAGAAACTCATATCGTCTTTTCGACGGAACTTTCTTGTCTAATGAACTGCAGGTAAGGTAACAAGCGTATAAACTTTTGCAGCCAATTTATAGGTTACTCCTACACTTTGTAGCATCTTGAATATGAGTTAAAAATTAGTTCATTCGACGTCATTTATTAAATATTCATTTGTACATTTACGTAATAGAATACCTAATCCACTTTCTTTAAGGTTTCAGAAGCTTTAGCTAGTCGTAGATACCTTATTCTTTGAAAGTATTCTCATTTTGCTTGCTCTTTTATACTAGGTATTGCATATTTTCATTTGTAGTTAGCTTATATAGTAAACTAATATCATGTAAGAGAATATAATCTGAGAAATTTGATAAGAACATCGTCATCATTATTATCAGAGAATAAGAGTGAAAAGAAGCGGTTCACACTCCACAGTCCACCGTCCACCAATATGTATACTTCACAGGCGAGCTCAGTGCATATTAATGGTTGCGAAATAGTCGTCAAATTGTTCACAGAGTATTTTCAATCAGCCACAATAGGCAACTTACCTGGTTTAATAAATGGGTATACCGCTATCACATACACATCCCTGGGCCAACTGCTTGACGTACCTTCCGAAGGACGACTAAAGAACTTAGTTAGAAGGAAAATTATTTCCACGAAGACAACATTTTGTCAAGAGTCATCATCTAATATTCATAAAAACAATTATGATATTAGTAGGATCTTTTAATTGATTAAAACCATATTATATACAGGGAAAATATAAAATAGAAAACAGAAGTACTTTTGTAATACTAATATAGCGAATGCAGAGATTGCATTGCTGTTCATGCATTGATGAATACTGCCCGGCAATGCATCTCCCTCCTATTTTCAACGTTTAATATCATACATTAGCTTTAATGGATTGGCTTATGTTGATACAAGTTTGGTAACATTTTTGTTCAAACGAAAATTTCGACTGATTGATTACTTAGTTTATTTTATTCTGATGAACACTTTATTTAGGTATGTATAAACGTTTTAGAGTAAATAACACATTTAATGCTGGCATAAATTAAACAAATGAGCACAAACGAACGAAATCACATTCTAGTAAATTGTATAATATGTATTTTTACTTTATAATACAAATATGGGTGTACACTAAAATAAAATAAATATCTTGGGCATTGTCACACAAATCATCTAGTCACATCTAAAGTACCTGAACTTGTATTATGATGACTAGACAACGATATAGAATACATATATAGATACAATCATTCATGACTCGAGTACAAATACTCATATTCATCATATAAACATTTGCCCCTTACGGGATTCGAACCCGCGACCCTCGGCACAGCAGGCAGGTTCACTACAGACTGTGCTACCGGGCCGTCATACAATATCTTTATGTTAGTTATTTAGTAAATACTGTGTTTTGTCTAGTTATATTTTAATATTAGGATAATTATGTAAATTTTGCTTTGTAACTGTTTTACTAAACAAATATAAAATGGGTTAGTTCAATAAACGCAATTTCGAATGTAAAGACTAAATTAAATAATCAATCAATCAACACAAATTATTTTGCTGTCCAAAGTTAACTTCAAGAAATTGATCATAATTTAGTTCAAGAAGAAGATTCACAGTAAGCAACTACTCATTGGTTTTATATCCCTTCTGAAGCTTTCCATATGCTGCATAGAAGAGATCCCAGAAAGCAATTCTTTCTTTAAATGGTCTTCTTTTAACTTTTATTTCTGAGTCTAAATTTATGTAGGGCATTTTGTCTTCAGTGACTGGAATCCATTTTAGTCCCGATGGTGTATTTGGCATTGGCTTGCTGTAAAAAAAATGTTATTATAAATTATTATAATTCCTATAAAACACTAAAAAAATTATTAGTAATTAATTCTGTGTCGTTATAAAATGTTATTGTTGGAATGATATTCATGATGCGGTTAGTTTTTTGTTATCATTGATTTTCATATCGAAATACTCAGTAGATGATTACCTAGATAAAGTATTAGCAATGAGAGAGTACAGGCTACATACCCATATTTAACAAAATTTGTCCATAATGTAGTCATTCTATCAATCATTAAAGCATCTTCGGTAGTTACTGGTTCTTGGTTAAATAAGGAAACATCAAATAAATATCCAAGTTCATCAGCATGACTCGCCCCTCCAAACGTTATATTGAACATTCTTTTAAAAATGTTTCTTTTACCAAGGTATGAAAAGACATATCGATATACTTCAGATCCATCTTTCACATATTTATCAACACTTCTTTGTGTGGGGTGATGAAAAAAAAAGTCTGAAAGAAAGTCTATAATATTTTCTCTAACATCATTACTTATATTTTCATCACCAATATAAAAGTTACGAACAATGTTTGAAATCATACTTAGATCTTTACCAAAATTAAAAGTAGAGAGAAGTTCATATTGAAATAAATTTCCAAATACAGATAAATTTGTATGTGCATAACCATATAATAGTTCGTCTTCATTAGTTCCTACTAGAATACTAATATTTGGATTTTTTGTATTTGCATTCATAGGATTTATCGTTATAAATCTTTCTACATTTAAATCTTTTTCTATACACGGAAAAAAATCCAGTAAAATATCTTCAGCTGCTTTTATAACAACACTAGAGTTTTGTTTTTCCAAATAACTCAGCGCCTCTTTGACTAATTTAGTTTCAAACCCAAGATGAGCAGCTAGTTTCAAAGGAGCTTGTACGTCTGGTTTGTAATTGATCCATGGTGATAACCCTGTGCCACTTTCCATTATAGCTCGATTGAATAAATTTTCTTTATTAAAAAGGAGATGTAAGTCTACTGACATGCTGCCAGCACTCTCTCCTGCAATGGTTATATTATGTATATCACCTCCAAAAGCTTCAATGTTATTTTTAATCCATCTCAAGGCTTGCAACTGATCTTTAAGACCTTGATTTCCTGGTACTTTAGGGTCATTAAGACACATAAAACCATACGGACCCAATCTGTAATTCAGACTGACTAAAATAATATTGTGCCTCACTAAATATTTTGGACCGAAAAAATCAAACCCTCCGGAACCAAACTTGAAGCCTCCTCCATGAATCCAGACCATTACTGGTAGAGCTTGATTAACAGTATCAGGAACATAAATGTGCAATTGAAGGCAGTCAATTACTCCACCATCTTTTTGAGGGCATACTGTGTTGCCGGTATCAAAAACATCTTTGAAATCTGGATATGGAATCGATGGCTGAAATAGGATAATAATTGTGAAGACTATACAATTTGCTCTTGCCTACATTTTCAACCGAATTTAAATGGGAGGTCTTCAAACCTTCTAACCATACCTGCTTGATACCGACTTCAAAAATAGTTACTAAATTTTTATAAAATACCTACATAAATGCGAAAGACATTCGTTGTAGGCCGTGTGGTGTCGGCTAAGAATAGCACCATCCCATTTCCTCCCGTGGGTGTCGTAAAAGGCGACTAAGGGATCTACTGAAGGATGGGCAGCAGCATCCTCTGAGTACACACATTGATTTGATCCAACTGCGATCGCCAACCCGCCTGCCAAGCGTGGCGATTATGGCAAATCCCCCCATTTTGGGGGAGGCTTATGTCCAGCAGTGGACGTTTAATGGCTGATATGATGATGATGATGATGATTTTTTAGATTTGAAGTCGGTTTTTTAAAATATAATATTATTTTTGTATTTACGTGGATGTAAGATGTAGGTACTGAGCTGACTCGAGAGTTTCTCTTCGGAAAATATAGCTACGAGCATGTGCTTTATGCTTATACTACAATAATAGACAGCATTACATTTTTTTACCGCCTGTTTTTAATGAGAAATATAAAAATAGGTTAAAAATAAGAGATACGTATTTTTCCGATTTAATTTTTGACTGATATTTCTATTTTTAATTTACTTTGGAATTTTCTGAAAAACGTAGGATTTATGGCTATTATAGCCCTTGGCCTTGACCTTGGCCGCAATAAAATTAAAGAAGGCAAAGGAATAAAATGTCAGTCAAACTCTATTTAATTTTTCAGTATTTTTCAAATAATTCGAAAAATAACGGATAGAAAAGTCTGATAATTTTTATATAAGCTTTGAATCACATAATCTCCAAATGGTTTTCTAATTTTCGTACCTTTCTAAAAATGAAATGTTGTCAATTATATTTATTTATTATCAATATACAAAACTAATTATAACTAAAACAGTTTTTAATTACTAAAATAACTTTAAGGGATTTTAACAATAAAACATTCCCTGAGGAACATTTGTCGAAAAACGAGATTTTTTTAAGACCTCCCATAAAAAATCGATTCGCTGATCCGCACTCCACTCTCACATCGGAAGGTCCATAAAATTTTCTCGTTTTTCGACCCTTCTTCCTTAGGAAAAGCTGTTTACTTTCATTGGCTGAATACACCCTTTAAGGGTTAGTAATTAAAAACTAGTGGTGTATAGAAATTAGATACAATAGTAGAACAATAGACACAAAAATAAGATAATGTATAGTATTTAATTGTTTTACTTACCCCAAAAGGGTTGTCCTCTTCTACCTTCGCATATGGAATACCCATGAACTTGTAGTAATCGCCATCGGTAGCTCTCACACCTCTGATCTCCCCAACTGCAGTTTTCACCAATAGCGGTTCTTGTTTTGAAAATCCATCGATTAGTATGACGTATGAACATATCTTTAGAATTAATAAATATGATAGAGCGGACATTGTTGTTGGTGTAGTTCTTATTAACTAATAGTGACCATTAATTAGTTTGTTGATATTTAAAGACCATCAAAAACGTAAATGTGAAATGAGAGCCAAGTTCAACATTATGATAATTATATGCCTTGGTTGTTGACTGCAACGACAAAAGAAGTGAGGTCTAAATGGGTGCCAAGTTCAATGGTCAGTCCTGAAATTGATTTATAACAAACATAAAATATTTTATAACAACTTAAAATACAATTTCTTCTTATAACTTAAGATAATATTATATTGAAGCCTAAGCCGACCTTAGAGTCCGAAATTTAGATCTCACTTCTTTTGTCGTTAAAGTCAACAACCATGGCATATATCATAATATTGAACTTAGCTCTCGTCGCGCTCGCGCTTATGAGCGCGGCTGCTGCTCGCTCGGGCACGTTCACGTTAAGGTCTTATCGCACCGCTCCTCACCCCGCTGCTCTAAGGCCGCAGCACCGTGCGCCGTGGTCCGAAATACCTATAAATATTATTTAATTATTTATAAGTAATTATCTTACACTATTGATGTGCGCTAACTGTCATCAATTTTGTTTGCTGTTTCTTATACATTATTACATTATGCAGGCACTATTACAGGCATATAAGTAAGTGTTCCTAATAGAAATTGAGAAATAAAAGTAAAATAATAAAAATTTTCTAGTTTCTGATTTATTCCTTTGTATTCACAAACCTACCTATCTGGATGTCAAATTTTAACTTTCTAGGTCATCTTGAACTGGGTTAAAGTATTGGTCTATAGGTCAGTCAGTGATAAAAATGACGATTTTTGGACGTTAATATCGAAATAACTGTTTGATTTGAGGTGTGTGCATCGCTCCCCACCCTGCAGCTCCACGGCCACCGCCAATATGAGCCAAATTTGACATGTTTATGTATTAATTATAACACTTTATTGTACACACGGACATAATAATACACAAAGTTGAGAAAACATGTACAAAGGGCGAGCTTATCTCTGAAGAGATTTCTTCCAGCATGTATTATTATAAGGTAAAGTATTTTTGTAAAGTAGTTTTTGATTTATGAGGGGGTCAAAAGTGGGGCTCCAAATGGTTCGTGTAATATTACACACGTTGCTGCTCGCCAGTTCTGTTGGCTTGAACTTGGCTTGACACGCTGCCGCGCATCTAGATAGATTTAATGTTCAACAGGAAATATAATTGAATTGCCACTTGGAAATACCGAGGTCAAAGACTATCGATTAAATAATTTATTCGTATCTTAGTTGGCCATAGGTTCAGACGAATATTTTCTTTGAGAAACGCGAAAAGTGAGAAAAGTGCGTGCGTGTGCCGTATTTTCGATTAAAAAGAATTATAAACAAAAGTACTTTTTATATATTTTTTTTATGATTTCACTAGATAAACTAATGATGAATATGTGAATAAAATACCAAAAATCGGAAACTATTTTAATTTCTTCTAAGACGAGAAATATTTTTAAAAATACACGAAAATACGTCATCTTTGTGACGATTTTCTATCGAGTGAAGTAATTCCAATCGTGTATTCAATTGATGATTTCACAAGATAAACTATCCAAGAATACTGAGGTATGACTTTGGATTCGGTACCTAAATTGTATAAATCTAGTCGAAAAATGAAAAATAAAAGATGCATCCCAGGTGTTTCATCCTACCATAGGGCCTTAAGTAGCTTAGCATAGATTAACGTATAATTTATACTATTATTTAATGACTGAGAAAGAATTTTTATTTTATTTATGACCGAAGTATTTGAACTGTTTTTAATTTCATTTGCGGTTTTTCCAACGTTCGGTATATATTCCGTGTTGTCTAGTTTCTGAAATTATTCGTCGTTTTATTGATCCTTTGGGTTTTTTGGGTCATATATTTACAATACTAAGGCAAAATGGTGTGAAATATGTAGGAATACTGTTATAAAATGAAACTTTTATCTTCCTATTCACTTGTAGGTTTATCATTTCTAATGAAATTAATGTAGACAAGTAAATATCATACATGTTATAAAGAAACAAACTAATACGAGTAGGCACACATTTTCTCTAGACAGTGACAAAATATAACAATCCTTTAGTTTCTTTGAGTTGTTTGGGATCAAAAACGGACATAAAATCCAGTTGTGTCGAAATGGTAGCATATAAGTAGTATAATAAATAATATATTTGGAATCGTCTGTTCACTAGCTTTCATTTGATATGCATTATTGTAATTTTTTACAAAAAAAAATTTTTTATTATATAGCCTATGTCACTCACGATTTTAAAGAATCTAACGACACCTCATACGTTTAAATCCATCAAGCCGTTTAGGCTGTAGGTCATCAAATCATCATCAGCCGATGGACGTCCACTGCTGGACATAGGCCTCCCACAAGGATCGCCATGGGTGTAGGTGTGCCAAAGAAATAATAGACATACAAACATGCATACATACATATGCTCTAAAAATAGGAATATATTTATTGAAGGAAAAGACAGTAATGGTTAATAGTAATAGTATAAAAAATATAAATATGTATAAAAATCTAAACTATTCAGAGAATCCGCCGCGGTTCGTTTCTGGCCTAAACGAGCCTAAGACGCTTGCGGCGTTACCCCGTTGCATGGCTAAAGCAATATGTTGGACCAGAAACGAACCAGACCGGAGATCGCAGCCGCTATCACGCATCCGGTGACCCAACTCTCGAGCCAGATTCTTTGCCTCAGCGCTCCAGGGACCACCCGTCTCAACTGCGAACGGTACAAATAAATAGTTTTCCTCCAAGGGCGAGTACCAGGAGTGCTTCGAGCGTGCCGCACACTCTGCAGCTGACCCGGCTACCTGCGAAGTACGTCGGAGGTACGTCGGAGCATAGGTACTTACGCAGGTTGCATCTCAAAGGAGGCACCGGCCCTTCTGCCAGGGGATAAGAGTCAGGCCATCGGGTCTCTTGCCATCTCTGCGGCTTAGCCCTGTGGGCTCGAGGACGTTTGGGACGTTTGCCGATATCAATGCACGATGGATGAGGTCGTTTAAGGCATAGTGGCGTGAGAAGCGGCCTGCTGATTTCGGGCAACTGAGGGCATGATGGCCATTGGCTAGGACGACTGAACCACAGACGCAGGGATGGGGGATACATGTGTCAGAGCCCAGTCTTAGGGCGGAGACTATGCTTAGAGAAGTATTATCTAGCAATGTCCCAAGGTGTGGGGAGGGCAAAGCATGCAGCCATGCTCCTGACTCCAGTTTTGAGGCGCCCCGGAGTCTCGCCAGGTCCACGCCTGTGGCGGATCCTATAAGTTGGGCGAGGATTGCTTTGGAGCGGATTTCGTCCCAGACTCGCTGGCTTCCAGGTGCGTCTGGTATATCTTGGTTCGGGTGTAGGAATGACCATGCTGTTAAGGCAACATCGACAAAGGGCAGGCACAATCCGTTGCCGTTGACGGCTAGGATGCGAGCGACGAGATTAGCTGCCCCATGCGATGACGCCAGAAAAGCGGCCGGGCCAACATCCTGAGCGCGGCGGATGCCCAGACCACCGTGGCGGATCGGGAGAGCCGCCTGCGACCACTGATCCACTGAAAGATTGACGTTCAGAATGCTCTCGAGGTTGTGTTTTAGAGCATCATCTAGGATGGAGACGTCTCCTGGAGAGAGGAATGAAGGGGCTGTCCTGATGACATATGTGATCCTAGGCATTGTAGGGTCAGAGCGACATGCGCAGGAAGGTGTTTAAAGTGTTCCGAGATGCCAAGCAGGGATTGTCTTTTGAGTTCCAGCGTAGCGGGGATCGCTTCGGGGAAAATGGGGGAACCCAATAACGTGAATGGTTCTCTATCCAGCGTCTTCAGGCCAGGTATGAGGGCCTTAAAATGAGAGAAACAAGATGACGCTGTCTGGCTGCATGCGAAGAACTCGCATTTACTCGTGTTTACCTGCAGGCCTACGTCTTTGAGACGGTGTGGTGGACGGGTGGAGACGCTGTCCGCACTACCTGCGATGGTTCCATCGTCCAGGTACCAGATGTTGAGCGGCGATTTTAGAGAAGATATAATTTTTTGGATGGAGAGGCTGAAAATGAGTGGACCAAGTGGGTCGCCCTGCTGAGCGCCGACTTGGGAGCTGATGGCTGCACTGTTGAGAGAGCAAGAGATTGCTGGGCGAGGCGTAGCACTGAGATAGGAAGGGATAGATGGTCGGGATGCGGTCGCGGACTTCTGAGAGAATTACGTCCCTTTTGACGCTGTTAAACGCGTTCTTCACATCCAGCTTTATTAGGACACAGTTTGAGATTGAGGTGAGCTCTTTTAAGTGGGCGGGTTTAAGCCCGTCCAGCCCAGAGGCAGAGCCATTGTAAAATGAGCTGATCGCTTGGGCTACATAAAAAAAACATAACCCTTCTTCTGGCACTGTCGGGTAAAAACACTATACTTAAAAATTTTAGTAGATAGAAGAAGATGCAGATGTTATACAGGGTGTAATTTTAAATGGATTAAATACTTAAAGGGGTGCTTCAGACAAACAAACTGAAAAACTTTTTAGTTTTTACTATAGGACCAATTTTGAAATCGCGAAAAAAACACAGTTTTATTCATTTTGGTCGAGTAGCACACACATACACACCGACGTACATTTTCAGAATCGGTCCATCGTAAAATATGTTTAGTTTAATGGTCCCAAGCGCCCCTTTAAGTATGTAACACAATTAAGTTTACACCCTGTATCTAGGTATACAGGGTGTAAACAGGGTGTAGTTAGGTTAGGTTAGGTTATAATCTGAAAACTACAAAAATTCAATCATTTCGTTCGTTTTCCTATCTAACCAGTCTAACCGCTTTATCTACAAGAAATCTCGTCTAAAATCATACCTACAATCTGAACGACACGACAGTCCCACGCTTCCGTACTCAAAACGGACGAATCGTACAAACTTTGCACATTGCAACTCTGCGGTTCCCTTTTATCACATCGTTCGCATATTGGAGCACGTTTTAACACTAAATTCTTACAGTGGGCCATTTAGCGGGAGAACGTCGCAACTCGCACTCGGCTCCGGCTACGTTTTACTGCTAAGGCATGCATTATTGAAGTACCCCACGGTCTAAGTACGGAATCTTTATATATTCGTGAAATTATTTATAGAGTTTGCTCTGAAGATTTTAGCTTGGGTTGTTTGAGTTTGTAAGAGGCCAAAACCAATCTTGGTACATGTTATGTACAGAAAGTCACGTCACGACTGTAATCTTTTTTTGCAGTGGTCAGAAACTATGCTACATTCATCATCAGCCTATACTGGGTGTAAGTGACAGCCTAGGAAATACTGAAACGGTGAACTCAGACCATCAAACTGAACAACTTTCACTACGGAGCCTACCTTAGCAAACGCGAAGTTTGATTGTCTGAGTTCATCGTTTCAGTGTTTGCTAGGCTGTCACTTACACCCTGTATACATACCACTGCAGGGCACTGGCCTACCCTCCACTCCTCAAGAATCTCCACACCACGAATGCCCAGAGCGGACCAGGACCAGGTGGACTAAAAAAAAAATACGCATCACAATTTCTTCTTCAGCGTATGCAGGTTCCCTTACATTACGATGTTTTTCTGTTTGAACCTATGCTACGACCAAAAAAACATTTTTCAGCTTGAGATTGTAGCTATGTCCACTTTTAACCTACCATTTCTACTTTCAGGATAAGGAAACACGTTGGTCATAGGTGGTCAGCCTTTTGCCCACAAAAACCCTGCATAGAAAACCTTACTTCGCCTTTGTAGTAGTTTTCTGAGGTGCATATATTGTTTTCCATTCTTATTTATTCTTACAAATTAGCAGTGTGGTTTCTAGCTTGAAATATACTTAGTATATCATCTCTTTCTATGGGTATCGTATCTACGAGGAGGCAAGGGATAAGGTTTCAAGGGCATGATCTATGGTGAGCTGGAACCTATTTGCTGCTGTAGCGTACAATAAATTACATGTTGTTCTATTGATGTTTCGTTGTATTCTTGTTGTGAACTGAAATATTGTGTGTGTTACTTATGCAAATAAATTGTATATTTATCTATCTGTCTATCTTCTTTTGCATTATTTTTGAGGCCCATGTAGACAAGTTCACCACTACGCGGGTCTAAATGTGACCCTTGTTATAACTGCACAATTAAAAAGTAAATTTGTAATTCTAATCCATATCGTAAAGGAAATAAGGCCATGAGTTTATGTATGTATGTAGTAAGCTTTAGACGAATAAAGAAATCTAAATAAGCACGTAATTATAATAGAAATGTTTGATTAGATTTTGTTGTTAAACTAACTATTGGGTGTGCGTGACGCACGCAAATCCGAATGGTAGGTTAGTATGTAGGTAAGTACGTGTTCTCACGTTAACACGATAATTTAGAAAAATTGTAGTCCGTAATTGGACTGAGTTTAGCATGTTATTTATTATTCGATTATTTTATGTACTGGGCATACTTTTCTTACATATTTGTAAGGTCGTTTAGCCGAACCCTAAAATAACAAATTAGCAGAATTTGTTCATCTAATTGTAATACAGGTTGTAACAAAATACCCTAGTAATAATTAAAAGGGTGTGTAGATTAGACCAATGGCAAACCAAAGTGTGTTTTGCAATTTGTTAATCGCACAACTTTCACTATAATGAAGACAAATGTCAAAAAAACAAAATCTATGCAATTCACTAAGCACAAACATCGTCACAACCTTGAAACATCGGCGAGCTGACAATTCGATATTCACTTGGTTCTGTCATGTATGTGTCAAACTCATATAAAAACTCCGACGATCTGAAGGATGCAAGAAGAATTTTTGGCTGCGATGTGTTATTAGATTCGAGTCGATATTGCAGTTTTGTATGAAACAATAGATTTTTGTACAATTTCGAATTTGTCTCCGTAGGATAAGTTGTTCAGTTTGATGATCTAAACCCCTCCTTTTATTTCTAGAGGGTGTTTTGTTACACCTTGTACGTAGTCCAATCAAGGGTAACTTGTAGATAATTATAACTTTTCGTTACACCCACCTGAACAGCAGTGACTTTCATTTATATATCGAGTTGATAAGCAGTCATGTTTAGAAGTTACACAAAGAACGCGTTATAGGAGAGCAAAACAGTTTTCGCAATATTTCTATAACTGTATTTCCCTGAGTAATAACTTACCCAAAGTTTCGACTAGGCTTATGAGGGAATTGTATAAAAAGTTTTGCGATAGTCCATTCGCAAAAAAACGAAACTGAATTACATTTCCATAATTCCTCATAGTGTTTCGTTATTGAGTTTTAGTTTCATACTTTGAGTGTATTAACTGCAAAGAGCGTCAGTGGCGCGTTGTGGAGAGGTATGGACAATAGTTGTCAATAGGCTGATGATGATTATCTTCTTCTTTTCGTGTCAATTGTTCTACTATTTCTATATTTTATTTGCCAGATATTCAGCGAGCCTGACAGCGTCCAGTGTAGCTTTATTGAGGATTGATGATGATGAAAGAAGATGTAGTGACCAGGATTGAAAAAGGCATGTTGAGGTGGTTTGGCCATTTGGAAAGAATGAGCGAAAGTAGGTTGATGTATGAAATTTACAAGGCATGTGTGAATGGAATGGTTGAACGGGGTCGCCCTAGGCGTACGTACGCTTACCAAATCGGATGCGTACTGAAGAAGGGCCAAAGAAAATGTACCCCGAACCGACGAGCTTGTATGAAGAAACTTATGGATGTTGAGGAGGCGAAAGATGTGTGTCAGAATCACAGCATGTGGCGATCTGTTGTCTCTGCCTACCCCAGTAGTGGGACACAGGCGTGAGCATATGTATGTATGTATGATGATGAACTGCAGAGTTATCGAATAAAGTACCATTATGCTTGTTTATAAAGGAATTTCAGAAACTACAAGGTAATTGTACCTTTTTTCCATCCCCTGTATTAACAAATAGACGAAACTTTTCCAATCATAAAAAAAGGTAAGGGATTTAAATGTAAATTGGAGCTGCGAAGCGCTTGCGAGTTCGACACAAAGCGGTCAGTTCGTAATGAAAATCGACGTGTGTACAAAATACTGTTTCATCGGTGGAATGTTTCCGGATGAGATGCATATTCTGAGAAAAATCGAATACGTTAAAACTCGCTGTCAGAATGCCCTCCAATCGCCTCAAAAGGCATCTGACGTGCCTCAACGAATCATTTAATTCCTGACAAAATGAACGAAGAGATCCTCACTCTAGTACTGATCTCTATAATATAGCCTATCTGCATTAACTAAAAGCTACCTACATTTTGATCCTAAACAGACAAAGATGTGAATAGGCTGAAAATTAGGTTTATAAGTAACACGAAGTAGATTTGAAGCTCCAATTAAATTCTGGACAGTTTTGCTGGATTATTCAGATTTGAGGAAAAGCCAGGTAAGGTACAGGTGACAGGGAAGCATCATTTTAAACATTTTTAGGTCTAAATTCTTTTTTGTGCAAAATAATAATTGTACTCATAAAAAGGCAGAAAATTACCCAAAGGGCATTGGAGAGGGCTATGCTCAGAGTTTTCCTGCGAGATCGAATCAGAAATGAAGATCCGCAGAAGAACCAGAGTAACTAACATAGCCCAAAGAATTGCTAAACTGAAGTGGCAGTGGGCGGGGCACATTGCTCGCAGAACCGATGGCCGATGGGGCTGAAAAGTTTTCGAGTGGCGACCGCGTACCGGAAAGCGCATCGTGGGGAGACCCCCCGACACGGTGGACCGACGACCTGGTGAAGGCGGCGGGAACCCGTTGGATGAGGGCAGCGCAGGACCGGTCGTTATGGCGATCCTTGGGGGAGGCCTATGTCCAGCAGTGGATGTCCATCGGCTGAGATGATGACGATGGTGATGAATAATTGTACTTGTTCTAATTGGTCTAATAATTGTATAGGCATATCATCAAGGATAACTTACGTCGGAAAATCTTTACCTTGGTGTATTTCACATTGTTACCATCAAAATAAATGAAGAAAAAACATAAACACTTCAGTTCTGACAGCAAAATTGTTGAGTGCGTAACACCATCCCGCAAGTAAAATGTTTTTTTTTTTTTAACTCCTTATTTAATAAAGAAATATAGGTACGGCCTAAAAATCGTTGATCCATTAAATCCCTTTTTGAAAATTTTTGTTTTCTTTGTCTCATTTAATCTCTGATCAACTTTTTACAGATAATCGAATGTCTGTTCTGTAATCGCTTTTTCCTATAACAAACATCTAATTATTTAGTAGTGGACAGTTAGACAGTTCTGATAGGAAGTTATTTCTTGCAGAGCTATCTGGGTCACTTTGATTCTAATAGAAGTTATAATTTGGATAGAAACAAGTTGAATTAGGGCATTTGGATTTCGGATAGCGGATAATAAATTAGGAAGTGTCAATTCCAGCTCTGTTGGACAATGTCCTGTTGCATTTCTATTTTTTAATGCTTTTAGCTTTATACCTATTCGTAGTTATATACCTACCTATCAGTTGGTCTGTATTGGATCCTTCATTATTGATTATTATAGAGAATGAAATTAAAAACATTCAACAATCTTTTAGGAGTGGTTCTATTATTACTAGAGAAAATGTATGTGCAGTAAAGCAATGCAATTCACTAAGCGCAAACATCGTCACAACTTTAAGTTCGTCGTTGAAACACGTCGTGTGGTTTGTATGTGTGTGTGAATAAGTAGGGGCGTGTGTTTATGTGGAGGTGCGTGTGCGTGGAAGAAAGAGAGGGAGAGAGAGAGCGAGGGAGAAAGAGAGAGAAAGGGAGAGGGAGATGAGATTATTCGGGGGGGAGAAGAAGAGTTTCTGTTTCGTTGTAGGATAGATTTTGTAACCACGTTTTTAAGGAAGCTTTGCAAGTACAATAACTCTTTTATTTAGGGGAATAAATTGTTAAAACTGTTCCTATAACACTATTCGTTGGTGGTCAAATACCTCAGCACCTTAGATTTAAACTGATTCAGAGAGTCGTGAAAAATGTCCAGATCCTGATTCTCTTCACCAACGCGGTCGTATTCGCGACTAATATACTTATGAGCGGTGAACTCAGACCTAGGTTTGTCATGCAGTAGGATGTATGGAAAGTTTTCGCCATAGGGAATCTAGGTAGACGGTGTGGGACCGGGGACCGACAGCGTTGCTGAGTCTACGCGGTGGATTGGGTAACGGGGATCGATCGGTGAGAAGCAGCCTGGAATGTGCCTGCAGGATCTGTATATGCCAGAAAAAAATAATATACGCCCCGCGCAAGGCGCAGCTTGTATGGACTTTCGTTCTTCATGATTATTAGATCTATCGCAAAAGTGTGTCAATTGATTTCAGACCATTTTGAGGTAAATCGATTTTCCAATGATGAAAAGACTTTTTTCCGGTAATAACAACAGACATTAAAAAGACTAAGTTTTTAAATATTCATTCAAACTTTTTACGTTGTAAACTAAACTTTTTTTGTGTAAAATAATATCAGATATATAGCTTTTTGGCGTAATTTTTTTGACTCTACCACCGTATCATAAATCTGGATATCAAAAGCCTCAAATTCCCTCCTCCAATCATCTCTATATAATACAACTTTAAGTAAACTCTTTAGTATGCGTTAAAATACAGTATTAGAAAAGTTTAGGAAATCAGAAGAAAACATCATATTACTTACATAATACGGTTTGTTACTTTAAAACAAAAGAGCAAACGAAAATTTCATGTAAGAGTGCAATCAGGGTGGGTGCGAAAAATTATTTCCCAGGAGTCCCGGTACATATGTGCCGGTTCTATATCCAGACATGGCCTATTTGTTGAGCTGATGAGCTTCTAGCTAATATATGAGCTTAGGGCGGGAAAAATATACTTGCAACACTGGTTGATTAAGTTTTGCAACATTTATTGTTGTCCAAAGTTTTGATGTTTTTTTAGTTGAAATAAAAATCATTAGAGACTTGATTGTATTCCTTGAAATATCATTTAAGTTATCATCATCATTAGCTTATATACATCCTACTGCAGGGCACAGGTCTACCCTCATGGAGAGTATATGGACGTCAGTCTACCACGCATGCCCAATGCAGTTTGGTAAGACTTCACATACGCATCTGAATGTCGTCTTCAGCTTATGCAGGTTTCCTATCATGATGTTTTCCTTCACCGTTTAAGAGCAGTCGGTATTACGTCATAACTCCATAACGCGCCGCCAATAAATGAACAAAAATTCACAAATTAAAGAATCATTCATCCAATACAATGCACCCAACTTATCTAAAACGTCATTATTCTGGACCGCATCCAAGTGAAGTTTAAATGCATTTTATTTTGTGCCCATTCATTTCACTAAATTTACTTGGTGGTGTATTTGACCCGGTCGAGTCTTGAAGCTGGATTTTTATGGTCGTTGCGTTTCAAGACGGGGTTATTTTCCAGAACAATGCAAGTGCATCCCTCGGTACTATCTCGTTGGATGCTCGTTGAAAAACAAACAAGAGGGAAATTGTTTCGATTTTGTCTTTTAAAAGAGCTTCTGTTACCAAGCGAATAATTCTGTTGTTTACTCATGAATAATTTTATTTTAATTTGTTTGTAAGAATCGTGGTCTAATATAAATTGTTTGCATCTTTATCTTATGCGTAGAAATCCACTGCTGGGCAAAGGCCTCCCCTTTGATTGTGGAAAACAATCCTATTACGTTTTTTTATATTTAATAATTATTGATCTTCCTGCTTTCCATATAACAAAACAAAAATAATCCTTTTTAAAATAAAGTTTCAACTTCACTAACGTTAAAAAGCCTCCTAAAAATATTACTCTTGGATTTAAGACACCGAGGAGATTCCACAAAACACTAAAAATTGCGATAAAAAAAATTGCTCGACAAGAAAACATCATCACACAACTTCTTCGGTAACAATTGAATGATGCATCTGAACTTTAAACAAGGAATAAATTAAATTTAGTATTCAGTTTCCAGGGCAACGCGTACCTGCCTTCTTAAACTTGCAGCAAGACACTTTAATTTCCCCGGGGTAGTCGGAGAGAGGAGCTCATAATTCATGCCAAGTTAACATTTTGTCAGTTCGCATTTGTTGCTTAACACGAACGCATATCCTCCTTTGAACTTTAATTCAGCCTTCAAGGTACGTTTATGTTTCCCTAATTAGATGCCGCCAACATACAGGGGAATTTAAATTTAGATCGGGCCAAGTCTGTCTACGGATGATCCCTTATGATTCGTTAAAGGGAATTTAATTTAATAATTTAATCGAGATAATTAACTGCAGCAGGGCAATCTTTACAATGAGTTTCAAGTCTATTAGAACGATGATACAGGAATATTGTACTCGTAACTGCATAGTTGTTTTGATGATTGTTAAGTTTGCACTACACGAGTCGAGACAGAGTTTGAGCACGAGTTTGACACGAGACAGAGTTTGAGCACTCTGGTGACCTGTAAATATTTCGAAAATGGTATTGTTTAAATAACCTGATCGTCATCAGGGAAATATAGTAGTGAATATGCTATGCGAAGAAGAAATGTTTGAAAATATGTGATAATGATATTTATTACAATAACATTAATATCATTGTTTATTATAAACAATATTACAGAAGGCATTTACTGATACTGTCAGCTTCAAATAGTATCATTATCAGAAAGTCATTCTCGGCATTTGGAATCATGGGCTCGTTAATATCAGAAACGAACCACCACGCATTTGCAAAACATGCACGCAAAAAATGCTGTTACTAAACTGCAATGCCTACTCGACTCAACTGAATGCAACAGCTAATTATTTTTTTGCTCCGATCGGTTTGCTCCCATAGTAAAAGTTGTTCAGTTTGATGGGTAGACTCTTAATTTAAAAGGATGCTAATGATATCAATTTCACCATGTATATTCACAATATTGCATGCTATGTTATCTTAGTACAAATTAAGGGGAACGCTGATTTTCCATAGACAGCTTCCGCTATCTATTGGTTATGTTTCGAAGCACTATGTGTTGAACTAGGGTTCATATCGGAGTAACAGAGCACTACACCTCACGCGCTACGCTGTAGTAGTGAGAGATTTCGTCCATATCAATCACTTGTCTTGTGCGGTCTAGACAACCGGCTTACGATCCGGGTAGCTAAGGTTCGATCCTCGTGTCGGCCGATCGTCTTTTTCAATTTATTTCATAATGTGGCGCCCCCTAGTGCTAATAAGCGGCAACGCAATCAGGACGTCCTAAAATTCAAGGCGAGTTACCTATCTATATCCAATATACATATTAATCTATGCAATATTGTCAGTCCACCTAATTAAGGGCTAACTCCAACATTGTCTTCTGTTACGAGATCACCAATCGAAAACACAATTTTTTAAAAGAATTTTTAGTAAATTTTCCCATGCCGATATGAAAAAAAGGTTTAACACTGAAAAAAGCAAAGACCTTCCAGTGATCTAAGTTAGTTCGTAGCTTTACGTAGATTGAACCAACAGCAAAGGTATTTGCAAATGTTTACTCAGGTTAATTAGTGTGTTCAGAGGCAGCGGTACAAACGGTACTATTTGTGCTTCACCCCTAAAGTTTAATGAATCAATGATTTGGTTTGACCCCCTATATTGGTTCGTTATTTATTGATGTTGCTAATCAGACAAATGGCTAATCCATTAGGTACACAGTCCACTGGAGTTGGGGAATGATGTGATGAGTGCGGAAATAGATTGTAAATGGAAGTGTCATGGAATGCAAGTGACAATCTGAAGTCTAGCATCATGGATATGTGAAATGACGATCTTTCTTGCCCCTTGAGAATGGACATCCATTGACGTACTTCTTTGATAGTTCATAGTATTTGGGTAGAATGAAAGATATTAAAATGGGCTACTCTGTTACAAAATGATGGGTCAATGAGTTGTCAAACTAAATTGAAGAACATCTAAAGATGCGATTAAATTACCCAATTAATCGGGCTCAATTTGGCATGCATTGCTTGCTTGGATCGCTACACTTTAAAAATTTTAATGAGAAATAAGGCAATGTATGCCGAAATTTATCTCTTCCCGACTTACTGGCAATGTTTTCTGGGTTCGGCGCGCGCGCCGGGCAAATTGGCTGGGCAAATGTTCAGTAGTTACGTCACTCAAGGATTCTCTCTGCATGCACTCTATAATGGATAAAGTGTTATGTTCAGAGGACGAAGTCAATGGCGATACGTGTGGCATATAGCGTCAAAGTATAATATTTATAGAAGTAACCACAGAACATTATAAGAGGGGTTAGAAATGCAATGTAGCGCTTTTGCTGCGAAGACGACTGTCGCCACTTTTCTTCCCACTCACGCTGCTACAACTACTTATGCCCTCTCGCTTGTACCGCGCCGCGCACCTTACGGTTTTATGTTATGCAAATCATTGCATAAGATTTTTATTTTTTATTACATAACTGTGTGCACGCGTTCCACGCCTACTTTGCTCTTCTAACCCCTCTTATAATGTTCTGTGGTAGTAGCCCATTTCAGCGGTCGCGACAGGTCAATTATGCGAGGGGTACGGGGCGCAGGGTGCGGGCGAAGCGCGTCCCGGCCCCCTTTGCCTGAGCGCGGTACCCTATATGAACTTCGACTTAGGGTACTTTGATAGCGTGTAGTATACTTAACATATTTCCATTGTGAATACGAAGCTTAAGTCGCTTCATACAACTTTACAGCTTTGAGTGTGTGAATAAAATCTAGAAAATTGTGGGTAGGTAAGCATAGGTATGGAGTGTGTTAGAATATTAGATTTTATTTAATTGAATGATTCGTGAGTCGAGTCATGAGTCGTATCATGAGTTTGAATCTAAATTATTAATATTAATCTAGTCATCTACATTTCATTTTTTGACTGGCAACATCTATTAAAAACCAAACCATTGTTGACAATGTTTAGTAACTTATTTTGGTGAATCTTGTTGTAATTGTGATATTAATTATACAGTTATAATCATCCTAAAATCATAGTATAATTTGTGAAGTAATAATTATAATTTAGAAATGATTAAGTACGTATTATAATACTGTAAACAAACTTCATTTCCTGGATGGATTTGCCGCCATTCCGAACCATCGTGAAGTGTGGTGGTAAATCTATAAAAGAGGTGGTTTGTAATAAAAGTGAGGAATTCTACCAAAGATCACAGAGGTGGTCACGCTGCCCAAGTGTAAGTGTTACGCCATATTTATTATTTGTTCAGTTTAAGTAACTTGTGTTTGCTACCGTATAATTATGGTTATTTTATAATACCTAATTGTTATGTGTGATTTTCTATAATGTGTTTTGGTTGTCCTATATGGAGTTTCTTTGTCTGGTTCTTCTCCATATGCCCTATGGTTAAGATAGGAGGACACTAGTGAACCAGAAGTAATGTAGAATCAAAGATATAAAATATATTCAAAGATATATGAAGGATAGTCAAAGAATTAAATAATATTCGACTATTCTGATTCTGGCCTTTCATTTGAAATCATTTCTGTACATATACTTTCCTCATCCTCATTGTAGACCAGTGTCCTGAACTGGGGATGGCAGATGGGATGACGATGGTATCATGATAACCTTTCCTTTTCTTATGGGGCATCTGGTCCAACATACACAACATACACATACACATAATATGATAGGTTCGATACGATGTAGGAACACTATCAGAATATATTTAGCCTTGATGCTCTTTAATTATATTCAATTATATGATAAATTGGTCGAATAGTTTATGAACCTAATCCTGACAATATGCCATGAATATTATAGCCCCTAGCTCTCCCTATAATCTGACAAGTGCATAGTAATAACTGAAAGAGTGCTTTTGATGGATTGAAATAATATCGATTTTTCATTCCAACGTCCGAAAATTACAGTTTTAACTTTTACAGCAGCGGAATTATAAATGATGACGCCAGGAAATGTATGAACTCTAGCTATTTTTTAATTAAATAAAAGTTACTATGGCGCCTGGTGCCAAATGTTAGTAAAAAAAACCAACGATGTAGTTATGACACGTAGCTATTTAAAAGGGGGGGGGGGGGGGGGGGGGGTTACCAAAATTCGCATAATCTGCCTATGCCAATGGATTCGTAATGGTTTTTACGAAACCCCTAAAACGGATAATCCAGTTTGAAGTAAAGTAACTTTCATCACTGGGCATTATTGAAAACGCAAACAAAGACCGAAATCGCCGATCGCACTAATTAATAAATCAAGACTTGTCTGGGTAAACACAGTCATCCAACATTGATATTTGAGTTTTGGAACATGAAACCCATTATCTGGAAGTAATAATCAAATTGCTGCGGTTACATTTGACGAGTATTTGGTTTGGTTATTAAATTAAAGGTAATTTACTATGAAGTGAGTACAGAATGGAGAATTAATCCATTATAGGCACCCTATTTAATTTTAACTAAGGTACTTCTACAAAGGCATGTAATTAAACAGTACATGCTTAGATAAGCTAACGAGTTTCACAACCATAATACTTTCAGGGGTCGTCAGAATCTCTGCTACAACTAGGTATTATTATAATATAATAAGATACCAGAGGATATTCTAAACTTGCCAGACAAAAAGTTTAAGTCCCATGTTAAACAAATCCTCTGTAAAAAAGGCTACTATAAACTAGATGATTATTTGAATGACCAAAATCTTGACAATGTTACACTGTGTAATGAAATATTGTATTTTAATTGTCCTTTTCATATTTTGTTTTGTTTAAAAGATGTCTGTTGTTGATGTTGAGTTTCTGGCCGCATCTTCTAGCAACGGAACACCTGATATCGACGCTGTGGTAGACTCAAAAAATGACGTCAAAAAGCTATATGTGATAGGTATTGTTTGGAATAAAAACTTTCATTTGATTTGCTTTGATTTTTTATTAATAAAATTAAAGATTGAAATTTTTTTTTATTTTAGCATGTTGTAAGTAACCAATAAGTAATATTTTCAATGTGTTTATAATATTTTTGGTCAGTTACGTACAAAAGCTCTTTGTCCTGCAGTGGGATCCTTACAGGCAATACATAACTTTTTTTTTAACCTACAAGAAGTTAGTGTGGGATAGAATATTATAGCGGTGGCGCAGTGAAGTTTTTAGTGTTCCAAAAAATTCCCTTAAATATAGTCGTCTTGTTTCAATTTTAAACAGCTTTCATTAGAACAATAAGATATCTAGCTATTACTTATGCCCAACTACATTATATGCGCAGATCGCGGACTTTAAATACTCATAACTTTTGATTGAATAAACCGATTGCGATGAAATAAAACCTAAACGTTTATCCAAACTAAGCCCTATGCTTTTGTGAAAACCCCATCCAAATCAGTTTAGTCCTTTTAAAGTGATGCGTGCTTAAACAAACAGATAAACAATAAAAATGATATCTCTCTATGCATTCCATTACGTTTCCTAAACTCCCCCAGTTAATAATTTTGCAAATAATCTCAATGTGCATCCACGCCAAGCTTTCATTTGTATCATTATGTATAGGTGGTATAGATGCATAGAACAGATTTGAGCCAATTCCATTCTGTAGACGGCTAATATTTGTTTTTATTATATGGCAAATTTATTTTTTATCCCTAAGATAAATCTTAGGGATAAAAAATAAATTTGAAGTAATATTTTGTCTAGAAAGTAGTAGACAAGAGAAATGGTTTTAAATATTTTTCGTAGTCAGCTTCGCCAGGCTGAAAGTCATATCTCAAATTAGCGTCACCCTAGGTTGGGCCAGGAGGTCCTTTCAAATATCAATTATGGCGCTGACTAGGTAAATTCTCACTTTCACATTTATTGCATTAAATCATTTTAAGAATTTATTCAAGTTTTATGATTATAAATAATAATTAAGATTTATTGCATATACATGTATAAACTCGGAGGGGTCATCAACGTCATCAACTTAGAGACTAACACTCAGTTGCAGAAACGCTCATTAAAGGTAATCCTCCATTAAATCTCTTGCTGTCAGTTTTTGTCTTATTGACGTACTAAAAGCTACCAAGAGATTTATTGGAGGATTAACACTAATGAGGATTAACACTAATGTCTGCAACTGAAAGTGAGACGTACATTCAGCAAGGCACACTGTTAGGATTTTGAAGGTTTCAGGATAGAATTACGTTTCTAGTGGCGATAGGCCTCTCTCACACGAAAACAGTGCATAATTCATATAACCTTGTACTTAAGTCACCTCGTAAGAAAGAAAGCAAGCAAGCAAATAGTGAAGAAATGAGATGGTCTACCTCTAATTCTAACATTGAATGGTTTAACACCATTTCATTACTGGACCGTGGAAACATCGAGGGATAGATGTTTCTAAAACAACTTTATGTGCAACAAATCTATAACATTGTTGATTATAAAACGGCGCGTTAAACAAGTGTAAAATACTTGTGCACTAATAATAAACGAACAAACTATAAGATAATCACAAGATAGTATCGGTAGATTTATCTTCTTTTCAGCTTTCAACTAAAATTATTTTGTTACCGATTCTATGCAAATGCAAAAACAAATTGATAAATAATGTAGATGGGAATACGCCGCCAGCGGCCCTGCCTTCACAGACACTGGTGATTAATTAATTAGGGGTTGACTGCAATTATGTCTTTCAGTCGTCGCCTCAGCAGGATTGTTGTTGAAACTGTTTCAAGGGAAGCCCAATATTATAAGGTACTTACTTACTTCAAAATTGGCAAAGTTTGACGTTGGTCTTCTAAGTGCGTGATTGAAGATTAATAATTTTACGAGATTTACCTTATTTAAGACTTATTTTTAAATAGACTTGAATTTGATTGGCCGGTATTAACATCAATTTGATTTATTTGTTTTCTTTTTTGAGAACTTACAGCTAAATAACAATTTGTTTTTTGCGTAGACATTTGTTGATAGCCAGATACTGACAACAAGTTCCTGCATATAAAATCATGATTATATTAAATCATTTCTCACACAAAATTAATCTAAGATACTATTACGAATTCGACACTTTCATCCTTACGGACCTAGTACTCGAAAAGTTGTAATCACTTAAAAAATCATCAGCATACAATATAGCCCAGTCATTTTACGGAGTTTTGTTAGGCGGGGTAGGGAGTAATTATTAATTGGACTTTTAACAAAGCACTCATTTTAATCAAAAATAATTTATATTGTAACAGAATCTGCTTAAGCAACATGCGTCGTCAAAATTGCAGCACCATTTAGTGACAAAAAGACTATCTTAAAACATAATTAAAAAATAATTCGCTACGCAACCTAGAAATCAAAATTATGAGTCCCAGAAGGATTTTAAATTAATAATATTAATATCAATGCACTCATTTGACTCAGATTTAACAATATAAATTATTTTTGAGCAATAAATATGCATTGAAATTTAAAATATGAGGTATTTATTAGAAATAACGAATGTATTTTTCAAAACCTTCTAAATAGACAAAAATATTTACACCATGTTTGATGTATGTATAATGGTAAAGCCTTAAATATGTGCAAAAAAAATTTACCATCAGGTTTTTTAGAACGAGATAAAAGCTAAATTTTAAAATTGGAACTGTTGCTGACGTGATTTTTATTAATTTTGTTACATTTCCAGGCAAAATTGGCTCTTCAATATTATACGGAAAAAAAATTTCAATTATTAATTAGTCCCGGTTCAAACCGTAAAATGACTGTGCAATTGCTCCATAGTTGCAATTACCAGATAGTTGCAATTACAAGACTCCACCTTACCTACCCTACTAATTAAAATGTATGGGACAGCAAATTTTTTTCGCGTTTGACCGAGATCCGACCGTAATATTATGCACCTATTTCTTAGGCGAACGAAATGTGATTCTAGTGTATGTTTACACAGGGATTAATTCAACGCCACTAAGTTACCTAGAAAATCTTGCCGCAAGTACCTTTTCCATTACGATTTTTGGTATAACTTTTTCCATTTGTCTGTATGAGAAGTAAATGAGGTGCCATCGGAAGGAGACTGATGTAAAGTACTGGAAAAACTAGGGTTGGCACCTCATAGTCTGCCGCAACTCTAGGGTTGCCAGGTTCAAAAATGACTTCTTTGAGGTACTTGCGGCAAGATTTTTCTAGGCAACTTGGTGGCATTGAATTAACCCCTGTGTAAACATACACTAAAATCACATTTCGTTCGCCTAAGAAATAGGTGCATAATTTTTCGGTTGACGGTTTTTTCGATCTCGGACGTTTGATGGTCTGAGTTCACCGTTTCAGTATTTGCTAGGCTGTCACTTACACCCCGTATAGGCAACAACGCAATTGACTTTAGGTACTCGACCAAGTCAACAACGTGGCGTAGGCAAGCCAAAACTCAGATCATGGTCTGATGATGTAAAAAAGTAAATGGATAGCTGTGAGCTCTAAAGCTACTCAGCAGGACGGCGGCTAGGATGATGATGATGATAATATGTTCATCATCAGCCTATAAACGTCCCACTGCAGAGCACAGGCCTACTCTCAAGGCCCATAAACCCTGTATGGGCATTAATCTACCACGCGTGCCCAATGCGGATTGGTAGACTTCACGTACACATCAGAATTTCTTCTTCAGTGTATGCAGGTTTCCTCACGATGTTTTCCTTCACCGTTTGAGAGCAGTCGGTATTACGTACATAAGTTAGAAAAACTCATTGGTACATGGCATGTCGTCCGTGCTGATTCGATCAAACCCTCATGATTGAGTGTCCAGAACTCTGATGATATTGTATTACAATTTATTTACAGACCTATTTTGAAGTGGAAACCAATAACTTTACCTTGACATTAAAATACGTTTCCAATAAGTACGTTTGACTCAAACGTATCCAATGTGCTATTGAAAACTTTTTTGCAAGCTCCGTACTCGATATGATGAATTGAGTTCAAAGCTGAAAAAGAACATGGTCTCGTTTGGTTCGAGTTATAAGAGATTTGCAGTAAAACGCTACATCATGAAGAAAAATAATTATTGTAAGGAATTCCTCTTAGTAATGAAGGTGCGAAGAGGGTACTCGCCCTATAGTCTATTTCCTTTAGCATGATACCTGAGATATCTGGTCACATACCTACGTAAATTTTTAAAGTCTCTGTTGCTCTTATTTCTTCGCTCCTTCTTGCTGTCACAGCCACAGGTATCAAGCTAAAGGAAATCGACTATAGTGGACACAACTTTAGTTGTCATCATGCATGCTATCAATTGAATTTGCCAAGAAGGCTGATTTCTTCTAGGTGTTCTGAGAGTTCTGACTCCTTATTATCATCAAAATTTTAGCTCATAAAACTCCCGGATCTCCACAATGACCGGACCTGCGCTACCATCATCAAACGGGTGCCTGTCGCCTTCACCAAATCGTTCGGTCCGCCTTGTAGAGACCTATCAACGCTGCGCTTTTCGGTACATGGTCGCCACTTGAGAACTTTTGGGCCCCATCGTTGGATGACTCCATAATATTTAGCGATTAATTATTATTATAATATTTTTGCGTACTTAAAAATGAAATATTTTGTATTAGATATGTGGCAAAATAGATAATTTATTATTTTTATTTTACTAGCTTTTACCCGCGGCTCCGCCCGCGCTGATGTCCTGAAATAACTGTAAAAAGCAAATAAAATAATATGATAATTTTTTCAATGTTACTGTACTTACTCTTTAAAATAGGTATGTGAACTAAATTTCATGACGATCGGTTGAGTTAGTTTTACGCGGAAAAGCGTAACAAACAAACAAAAACACTGTCAAAGATTTATAAATTTAGTAAAATTATAATTTTTTCAACGATTCTTTTTTTTTTTTTTTATATGCTATACACATCATGCTATACAAAACCAACATAAGCTGGCGGCGCGTAGGTCGAGTAACGTATAACGTCGCGCGGCCAGCTTATGTTGGTTTTGTATAGCTTGATCTGTTGCCGTGCTTACAAAATTTTATGGTCGGTTCCGTAGTTTACGCGGGAAAGTGTAACAAATAAACAAAAAATATTGCCAAATATCATTAGAAAGTAAATAAAATAATACGATAATCTTTTTAACGATAAATAAATTTTTAAAGAAATATAATCATTAAAATAATACATAAAAGAGCATTTTTACTCTTTTGAAAATATGTATACAAAATTTCATGATCGGTTGAATAGTTTTCACGTGAAAGAGCAAAAATCAAACAAACTCGCATAGAAATATTATAAAATATTTATATGATTAAGAAGTATAATTAAAGCGGTCATTCATTATAACCAGAGATGAATCCTTATAGCTAAAGGTAGTAGATCGACTCAAAATGTTTCTGAAACTGTATGTTTCTAATATTATTTTCCGCTATCTTCTTAAGGCTTGTTCTATGTAGAAAATCTTAGAAAGCAAAGCGAAATGGCACATGTGATCCATCAAACAAAATCTTACAAGTCCTTGGGGATCAAAAACTTCCAGAGTCATTTTATGAAATATGTCAAGGAAGGTTATAAATAGATGCAAGAAAAATTTGTATTAATATAATCGAAGGTACCTACTACGTTTGATCTTGAGACATTTACTTAAAGATTTGGGTAGAGACTAGAGATTGAGGAAAATCTTGAATTATACTGTTAATGGAAACGATGCAAATTAAAGTTTAGTTTTATCACTTTAGACCAGGTCTTCCCAACCAATGGGGCGCGCCCCCCTTAGGAGGCGTAGTTCTATCGTAGGAGGGCACAAAGAGTTTGCATTTCGAAAAGAAAAATCCAGTTAACGACTTAAATTTTACTCATTATATAACTTTATTAATTCTCATAACTATATAACATAACATATAACATAACATAATATAACATAACTATATATTCTCTAACTCATTCATTCACTTACTAATTCACTCATTCCTTCGTTGTTACCGACATGTTCAGGCTCAGCAGGGCCTCGACCCGGACATTCGAACTTTGCAATTACGTTTTCGTTCCAATGTCAACTCTATTACAATGAAGTTCAGACCGAACTTCACAGAGTTACTGTCGCTATATATCGAAAATCGAAAGTCCGGGTACAGGGGCAGGTCTCAGATAGCATCGTTCCACCCGCGCTTGTCATACAATTTCGATAAGGGGGGCATGAAAACATTGCTTATAATACCGGGGAGGCGGGACTCAAAAAAGGTTGGGAAACCCTGCTTTAGAGAAACACGAATACGGTACAACACGGATATATTGATACTTTCTATAAATATAACAATAAGAACAAGATGTTGATAAATTATAATATAATCTATACTATTATAAAACTGTAACAGAAGTGTGCCTGTACATTGATTATATTAACAAAAAAAAAGTTACGATATGGTTTTTAGGAGTCCCTGATTCCATATCAGCAAATTTTGGATTTTTGTCTGTGTGTTTGTTTGTTTGAACGAGCATTACGCAAAAACTACTGAACCGATTTTAATGAAACTTTTTGTTTGATAGCTAATGATCTGACTTAAAATCTGGTATATAATTTGTGCGGACAAAGTCGCGGGTTAACGCTAGTATTATAATATTTGTATTGCAGTTTAGTTGATGCAAGTAAACTTACTCAAAAAATTTCATCAACAAATCCTCTCTTATCGATATTTTTGATTGCAAAAGAATTCAAATATTAAAAAAAAAAAATCAAACTAGAAAACATGAAAATGCTTATTTGAAATTCTCTCTACGAAATTCATGTTAAAATTACATTTAATAACATTCCATATCTGCAATCATAATAATAACAGTTATTACTAAACTTAAATACAGTAATCTGTCACAAAACTGCCGAATTCGATCGGATCCATTCAAGTACTTATCTCATTTTGTGAGTGCATTGTGTGACATTGAAATTGTACCTACAACGTTCAAATCCATTCACCCTACAGACATACCATAAATACTCTACATTACTAAGTCCCACATATCATGCCAATTTCACACTTATTTCGTAGCACTAAGGGTTTCGTCGGAGGTATTTTTTGTTGAATAAACTATACCAACAAGTACTATGTCCCATGCCAGACCCATTGAGTGCATATGACAGGATAATAAGCTCACACCCTCACTGTATTTGGAATGGTATTTATCAGTGTTATTTTTGAAAAATGGAAACAATATTTGGGTTTATGTGACATTGTGTTAAGCTTGGTTAAAAATATACAATACGTTTTAATCTTCTTCAAGTCCAGTCTAGTTCAGCTAGTTTCTGCATGTCCCACTTGACTAAGCGTCATAGACTTAGCATTTGTAAATTATACGAGCGTTAACCCACGACTTCGTCCGCACAAATTATATACCAGATTTTAAGTCAGATCATAAACTATCAAACAAAAAAAGTTTCATCAAAATCGGTTCAGTAGTTTTTACGTGATACTCGTTCAAACAAACAAACAAACAAAACAAACAAACAGACAGACAAAAAATCCAAAAATTGGTGACAGGGATGGAATGGAATCAGGGACACCTAAAAACCATATCGTACCTTTTTTTTTGTTAATATCTTCAACGTACAGACAAACTTCCTGTTACAGTTTTATAATAGTATAGATTCATCTACAGGGTGAAATTGATATCATTAGCATACTAAACTGCAATGTCGACGCGCGAGTTCGCGACTCAAATGTATGCAACAGCAGATTTTTGTTTTCTCCGATCGGTTTGCTGCCATAGTAAAAGTTGTTCAGTTAGATGGGTAGACTCTTAGTTTAAAAGGATGCTAATGACATCAATTTCACCCGGTTCAAGGCCGCGTTCAGACGACCCGCACCCGCCCCGTGCTCTCCCCGCGCTCGCGCCGCGGCCTATAATGCATTGCTTGCAATTTGAGTCTTATGACACCATAATAAATCTTGTATTGTATTTCGACGAGCAGTCGTGGGACGAGCGCATGGCGGGTGCGGGGCGGGTGCGCGCCGGATGGGGGGCGGGTGCGGGCAGGGTGCGGTCCGGGTGCGGGCAGGGTGCGGGTGCTCCCCTAAAATACAATACGAGATTTTATATCGTGCTATAAGACTCAAATTGCAAGCAATGCATTTTAGGACGCGTGGTGAGCTCTGGGAGAGCGCGGGGCGGGTGCGGGTCGTCTGAACGCGGCCTTATGAGTTCGAATCTGTTAACGGTTTGAAAAAGAAACGTTTCATAATTTTTCATATTTAGGTAGTTTTTCTGTGGATTTGGGCACGCGTGAACTAACGCCCATTCACCTTCCTTAAGGGCAGGCCTGTGCCGTATTTAGGCCGATGATACTGATTGTTTTTCTATGTATAAAATTAAGGTCTATTCAGGTTGAAATAAATTTTCAAATAGTGAGAGGTCCACAAAAACACTCAAAAAGAAATCTTAAACATTAGTCGTCTTCTTTTAAAGTTTTTTTATGTTAATTTTTCTCGTTAAATTATTAGTATGTTAAATATCACTGTGGTTCCGGCTTTAAATGAACGACCTTCTTTTTCCTGTTGTTGTGCAAGGTACCTTACTAAAGGATATCAAAATGAGTGTTTTCTGGGCGAAAACCTAGCCACCTATCACCACTTCATACTTCCAACATTCAATTTCTAAACGCAAGTCTTGAATTACATAAAAAGATATTTTATAGTCGTAGCAAAATTTCTGCTTACCCTGATAGGGTTAATGGTTGGAAGTTTATGTTTGTATATACAGAGTCCTTCTTAATATGCTGACACTTTTTTAAGGGGATGATCAGACCATCAAACTGAACAACTTTCTCTACGGGCCGACATCGAAATCGTGAAAAAAAATCTGCTGTCCCATACATTTGGCTCAAGTAGATTTGCAGTTTTGTATGGAACAGCAGATTTTTTTTCGCGATTTCGATGTTGGTACCATAGAAAAAGTTGTTCAGTTTGACGGTCTGATCATTCCCTTAAAAAAGTGTCAGCATATTAAGAAGGACTCTGTATATACAAACATAAACTTCCAACCATTAACCCTATCAGGGTAAGCAGAAATTTTGCTACGACTATAAAATATCTTTTATAGTAAAAGTGTCAGCATCTTAAGAAGGAAGCTATATGACTGTAATACGTATGATTTGATTATAACAAAACTAAGTCTATTACATAGAGAGAATCAAAGAAAACTTTGGTAACACAAATAATTGATTCGATGCCCCGTCGTCAGGGAAGTCTCAGTTCTATTTAAGTTTCCTAAAAGGAAATGAAAGGAAATCAGAGCACACGCCTTCGAAGCCTTTATCGAACTTATCGGAATATTCTCTGTAAAAGAAAACGGTAGTAAGACTTCTTTATTAAATAGACTTTTAGATAAAATCTAGTACTCGTTTTTGTGTCTATTCGAGATTATGAAATTGAAGAGAAAGATAGAAAGTGAAGAAGTATTTTTTTTAAACTACATGCTTTTTTGTTTTAAGTAGCTAAGAAAGATTATTTTGCTTTTTATTCTGTTTATGTATAGTTCTTTGTCCGTGTAAGGGCTGGGCCACACAGAGTGCGGCTGCGGACCGGGCCGGCAGTAGTTGTAAACTATAGAATTATAATTCCTACCTCGCATATAATTCCATAGTTTACAACTACTGCCATCCCGCAGCCGGTCCGCAGCTGGCAGCCGCACCCTGTGTGGCCTAGCCTTTAGTCTTCAGATTTATCTTCAGTACCTTTAGAAGGAACTAAAGAAGAAATTCGGATGCGTATGTAAAGTCTGCCAAAATAACACAACTACAAGGTGAAATTGATATCATTAGCATACTTTTAAACTAAGAGTCTACCCATTGAACTGAAAATAAAAAAAATCTGCTGTTGCATTCATTTGAGTCGAGTAGGCATTGCAGCTTATTAGGGAACAGCAGATTTTAGCAAAAGTTTTTTAGTTTGATGGGTAGTTTAAAAGGATGCTAATGATATCAATTTCACCATGTACACACACTCCTATCCTATTCCTTAAAAGTAGTCCTCTTGTAGTGGGGTAGTGTATTATAGACTGATTGAGCTACCATTTCTATCTCCCCAATCGTTTTATCTTATATCCACTCTACATGCATTTAAAAATTCTAGGTCAAATTTTGTACCAAAATTGCCAATAGAGCGTTAGGAACTGACTAACTTTCTTTTTACTTTATTACACACCAAAAAAATATAAAAGTAGAATACAAGTAAATATAAATAAGGCTGTTATACAGGTTGTAAGTGACAGCCTAGCAAATACTGAAACGGTGTACTCTGACCATCAAACTGAAGAACTTTCTCTATGGAGCCTACCTCAGAAAACGCGAAAAAAAATCAGCTGTCCCATACATTTTAGTCGGGTAGGTACAGCAGTTTTGTACGGGATAGCTGATTTTTTTTCGCGATTCCTAATTTAGGCTTCATAGTGAAAGTTGTTCAGTTTGATGGTCTAAGTTCACAGTTTCAGTATTTGCTATAGGCTGTCACTTACACCCTGTATAAATAAAAAGTTATATCTTAAGCTTATACTCAGTAATTTTTAAACTTTTCGTACAAACTTGAAAACTGCGCGTCAACTTTGTATTTTTTTTTTTGTAAATTTGTAATGTTAAAATGTAGTTATTTTATCGATTTTGTATTTTCAGGGTTCTCGATTATTGGTAAATAAAGACGTTGTATTCGAAACGTGCAGTGATTAATAATGGTTTTAATATTGCGCAGTGCTATTATCAGTTAAATGCAAATAAATTTGCAAACTATCTGTTTGCGGTTCGTGCCGAAAGGCTGAATGCGTAACAATAAAACCCTATGAGAGCTTTACTGTGTATCTTTGAAAAATACAATGAAACAGATTACGAATGTTTCATCGCATGCGTTATGGTAACAATTTTTTTTTATTTTTTATTTATTTTAAGTTTTATAATTACAAAAGGTACAAATTCCTTTACTTTTCGCTAAACTGCAGAACAGTTTGTTGGCGAAAGACATTACACTCAACTTTAAAAAAAAACGAGTCCTTAATCTTACCTATTTACAGTAAGTTTCTCAGACACCTACTAACAGCGATTGTTTAGGTACTATCATATTTTAGTGATTCAATAATTGTTCTTTTTTTAGTTTAGCTTTTAAGGATATTTTACATAGATTCTGTTTTTGGCTTAGCCAGTCAATACTGTTAAGTATTTTCGGAATATTTGATATTGTACTTTTTCCGTTTGCCTAAAGACATTTTTATGCAATGTATTTTGGGACTTGCTACAATCGTAGCAACATATTCGACCGCCTCGAATGTGATTATGGTTGTAAAGCTATTTTGGTATTTGTAGTTATTTACAAGAACTGGGGCACCACAGAACATTATAAGAGGGATTAGAAGTGCAAAGTAGGCGTGGAACGCGTGCCACACTGTTATGTAATCATTTGCATAACACCGTGCGGCGTGGTACGAACGAGAGGGCAAGTAGTTGTAGCAGCGTGAGTGAGTGGGAAGTCTGGGAAGACAAGTGGCGACAGTCGTCTTTGGAGCAAAAGCGCTGCTTTGCATTTCTAACCTCTCTTATAATGTTCTGTGTGTGGCACATTCGATACAGTGAATCATAAAGTTCATAATCATCATCATATACGTATACAGGGTGAAATTGATGTCATTAGCATCCTTTTAAACTAGGAGCATACGAATATATAAGAATAATGTATTATTGCTATTATTATTAATCTATTCATATGCAAAGAGTCTACCCACAAACACAACAACTTTTACTATGCGAGCAAACAGATCAGAGGAAAAAATAGGCATTAAAGTTTAGTATGGAACAGCAGATTTTTTTTTGCTCTGATCGGTTTGCTCCCATATTAAAAGTTGTTCATTTTGATGGGTAGACTCTTAGTTTGAAAAGATGCTAATGATATTAATTTCACCCTGTATGCACGTCCCACTTATGGGCACGCGCCTTCTCTCATAAACTGTCCGAACTGCGGTTTGGCGAGGTTAATTTCCTGTCTAATTTCAAGCCTCTTTAAATGGCCTCTGACCTGGCTTATCGAATAGGTACACCACCCTATCGATACTATTCGGTCCCAACAGCTTACCGTGCCTTACAGTACAACTAAACGGTCACCGTTGCATAACTATGGTTATTTTCCGATACCAAAGCTCCACTGTGCCAACTTACGCCTCAAAAGCGCAAAATAGACCAGATTTATCAAACTTTGTAAGAACCAAGTTTTTTCTAGAATATCCAGGGAAAAAATATCAGGAGAAAAATAAAGCGAGCGATGTCAAAATGTGAGTAAAGTTTACAAGTGGCTCGTCAGCAAATTATAGTCTAACTTGAGTTTTGCCGTGGAGACACAACTTTGTAGCGTGAGCCTTAACTTTACGAGATACAAACTTATGATTTTCATTAAATTTTCTCTCCTTGATAACTTAGAACGTACCTTCTTGACTAAGGTACTAAGAGCAATTAAATATTAGAATCATTTCGAACCTTCACTGATTTCTTCCTCTAGATCAGCAGTTGACTTTTTGTCTCAGTAGACCTAGATCTTTAGGTAGCCATCAATGGCAAAAAACAAACGACATTCTAGGGCGCGGTTTTGAGGCGCATCCTGAAAGACAGGGTGTAAAGTGTCAATCAGCTGTTTGTCATTTTTTTGCAAATTTCTCTTAGGTTCCTTGGGGAAAATTGTTCAGTACCTTGAGTAGAAATATCTCTATTAGAATACCTAATAAAATTGTCTACAACTATACCTCGTATTCGGCCGATGACGACGACGGGGTTGATGATGATGCTGAAGGTTATTTTAGGATCAGTACTATCAATAGAACGAAAATTTGCTTTCAGGTTCTGTTGTCAGGCCCCTAGCATCAGTAGTTTGTTTATTAATTCAGTTTTTCGAACTGTTGAGAGTTGGTTGAAATTGTTTGTATCAACTGTTTTTCTGTTGTACTTTTGGGTTTCAACAATAGTTTTACAAGTACTGCTACGAGTAAAACATAATGTAAGGAAGATTTAACTAGCTGCAGCATGATAAATTTAAAACTAAAACAAAACTTCGATGGTCTATATGGCATAGATGTTACAACTTTCAAGTATTCAACATTGGCTTCTACTTTCATGATCGACATTATTTAATCCTATTTCAAAACTTAACTGAATTACACGGTCTTTCTTCAAAATTTTTTTTAGCGATTTCGATGTTAATAGAGAGTGTTGTTTTAATTTGATGATTTTATCATCCCCTTAAAAAAACATCAGATTAAGAAGGACCCTGCATAAAACTAAATATAAGGACTTAAACAAATCTTCAATGTTAATTTCTAATCACCGTGTTCCTCAAACATAACTTCCACTTTCATGAAATTATTCAAATCCTACTTTAAGACAAACTTGAATATCACACCGGCACATACATACACCTAACTAACTGAATAAAGGAGAACGTCGCCCGAAACTCCTACGATACAAACTTTCAACTTGTGAGATTTGCGAAAACGCTCGCGGCTTCAAGTGTTAGGTTAGGGGCTGATGGACAGACTAATTTTTTGCAATGGGCGATTGAAAAAAATGCTGCTGTTATTGACGAAAGATTCACATAAAAAATAGCGCAAAAGAATGTTCATCTCATGCAATTGGATCTTTTATACCCGACTGCGCCAAAAGGAGGTTAATGTTTTGTTTTCTATAAATTGTATAAATCTATAAAAATAGCAATTAATTTAGCGAGGAAAAATGCCCAGATTGAGTTTTGGGATATTTTTACATTACCCTATTACACCTAAAACTTAAACACCATAATCTTAAAATGTTTTCTTCAACTCACAAAAGCCGCGTGCTTAAAAAATTTAGAAGATTCTCTTTTATGAATTAAAATTATAGCATTGGTGGCGCCCTGCGGAGAGGTAGGTATAGACAATAAAGGTCCAGGTTTGAATCCGCACGAACGATATGCCATGTACAATGAGCTTTTCTATCTTATGTATCTAATACTGACTGCTCTTAAATAGTGAAAATAAAAAGTATAAGAACATCGTAAGAAAAAATGCATACGGTGAAGAAGAAATTCTGATGCGTTTACCAATTCGGTTCGTAGGCCTGTACCACCCTCCCAGAGGGTAGACCTGTGCCTTGCAGTGAGACGTAGGCATACAGGCTGATGATAAATATCTGATTAAGCCATTAACAACACAGCTTGATACTTATTATGAGTGTTTATAATCCGTGCTATCCGTAAAACTATTTATTATAGGCAAATTATAAATGTGTTCCCGATTTCCGATTTATTTAGAGTTTATAATCAATTATCTAATATTATTCTCAGTTAGTTATCGATTCTCTACCAACGATATTTCGGTTCTTTTGTCAGCATCTTTACTAGCATTCCCTATGATAAAAGGAAAATTTGCATAATATTTATTTGTAGAGAAACGAAAGAAATCGTTTCATCTGTTCCCACCCTTATTATGCGACACCTACCAGCACTGGGAAAGTGGATTTAGAAACACGTCGTCTTCGTTTTAACTTGTTATATGTATGCGTTTAGAAATAAATTGATTTAAGTATTAAACTTTGTTTTATTAATATGATGGAATTGAAATAAAAAAAATAATCACATAAATTGCATACAGGAACGAAAATATAAATTAAGAGAGACGTATATGAAATCATGTTTTAAAGCTCACGAGGATTTTTCTACTGTTGTGTAAAGTACTTGTCCAACGACGCAACAAAACAATATTTTAACGGAAATTTTTGTATCCTACGCGCCTCAATCAAATTGTCGCATTTCTTTGGTGTTATTTTAGTTAATTCGTCATCATCATCATCCTATAAACGTCCCACTGCAGGGCACTGGCCTACCCCTACCCTTAGTGAGGGTGTATGAATCCACCACGCGTGCCCAATGCGGATCGGTAGACTTCACATACAAAGTAAATTCGTATTTTTTCCTAATATTTCAAGATCCTGATACCAGTTTTCTACATAATGTTTATATTTCAGTTCGAAATGTAGTAGATTAAGGATTCGAAAATGGTTGTTGCTCTTTGACCGGTCTAGTCCATGATAGCCGAGTGGAAAAATGTTTTTGCTATAAAATAATAGCTACCTACCAAATATTATAGTTTTATGGGAATCTAGACAGATTCCCATAAATACCTGCTGGTAAGATTTGAACCAAACAAAAGCGTATGCATAATAAATAAGGGTTTGTAGTTGTAGAACTGAACTAAAGAGACAATCAACATTTAGATAATTTAGTTGGATGCAGTCCAACCTAGTACATATCTGGCAGAGTACAAAATGTAATCCTACCATCTAGAATTCTAGATAAATGGTTTGTTCCTAACAAAAAAAACTGTCAGAGTGCAAGGCAAACTTGCATATTTAGTGGTTTAGGGTGCAAACTTAAATGCATTACATACTTAAAGGGCTGCTTCGAACCATCTAAACTGAACAACTTTCTCTATGAGACCAAGATTTGAATCGCAAAACAGTTTTTTTGGGTCTGATCAAAAAATATTTGAATAATTTTAGTAAAATTTTTTTTTGTCTAATTTTTTAAACAGCTCCCCCTTCCGTCAGATATTTATATAGTATACGAGCATTAACCCGCGACTTCGTCCGCACAAATTATATACCAGATTTTAAGTCAGATCATAAGCTATCAAACAAAAAAAGTTTCATCAAAATCGGTTCAGTAGTTTTTGCGTGATACTCGTTCAAACAAACAAACAAACACACAAACAAACAGACAGACAAAAAATCCAAAAATTTGTGAAATGGAATCAGGGACACCTAAAAACCGTATCGTAACTTTTTTTTTGTTAATATCTTCAATGTACAGACAAACTTCCTGTTACAGTTTTATAATAGTATAGATAATACTATCAGGACCTGTAACACTATAACGGAGAATAACTTTCATTCGCCCTGAACATCGCGTAAAAACTGGTTCAAGTCGTAGTTTTCAGACTATTCAGATTTAGCAAAATCCCACATTTTGTTCGTCAGAATAACGCGTCAAGCCCAATCCAATGATATGAAAATTATTACTAAACTGATCTGCTATAGATTACGGAAAAAGTATTACACGTACGAAGTAAGTATTACAGATATGCGTTTTCAGACAAATTGCATACTTCGAAATATCCTCCACTAGCCTCTCAGTTATTCCATTTTTGTCCTGGATATGACATGATTCAAACCTTCTGGGCCCCCGTACCCATTCCATTTGACAATAAAACTGTAAATTAGTGGTATAAAACCGTCAGCTGAATGCAATATTGAACAGTAGAAAACTGGAAGCTGGCTGGCACAAGAGTAAAATGCTTGGCATACTTGGCACTGTTTGAACATTTACTCTTCATAAAAAGGTTTTGAATTCGCGGATGTTACTTTAAATGACGGAGAAGTTTAAGTTTTATGTCTCAATGTTTGTGATGTTATGGATGCTTGAATTTGTAATAGTAGCTTTGTTACTTCAACATTTTATTATCGCAATTTACATATTTTTAGATGGATGGTGAGTTTGGAGTCTACTGCAAAGAGGAACAGCAGTAGTGGGATGAAATACAAAAATGTAATTCACAGCTTATCTTAGAAAATTTTAATAACTTTAGTTTTTAAGTTAATTACAGCAAATGAAGCAAACCTATAAATCATTACTACAGAATGTGCAACTGAACAATATTTTGATTAATATTAGTAAGTAATATCAAAACATTGTTCAGTTGCAAATTCGCATTACAATTTTCATAGAAACTGATTGCAGCGATTGTCTACAATACCTATATTGTTTAGCATAAACATAGTTTAGCAAAAAAATTTGCGAATAAAAAAATATCAAACTCAACTCTAAATCAACAAATTTTTTATTCCAAATAGTATCATATAGATCATAACGACATTTTTTTATTGACTCTACGATCACGACGGAAGGTGTGTTGTAAAGAAGATGCGGCCAGAAACTCTACAAAACATATATTTTAAACAAAACAAAATATGCAAAGTACAACAAATAATAATATTAAAATTACACGGTGTAAAATTGTCAAGACAAAAATGTTGGTCTTTTATATCATGGAGTTTATAGTAACCTTTTTTACAGAGGACTTGCTTAACATAAGACTTAAACTTATTGCCTGGCAATATTCTCTGATATCTTAGTATACTGAAAGATGTGTTGACCTTACCTAGTCGAAAATGTGGGTATCAAAATGTTATTCATATTTTATATTCAATTATTAAATTGTTATAAACCCCCAAACCTTAAAACCCAAATACAAAGTTAAACAAATAAATAATAGAGATAGGATAACTAGATTCACATATCGGCTGTACCACAGAAGTCATTACATAAAACAATAGAACCGAACAATCTGTTCGTCCTCGCTCTTACAGTACCAACAAACTTCATTAAGCGACGATTAAAAGAGATAAATTGCGGAGTTTAACCTACAAAGTAGGGTGACCCTACTCATAAAGGTCCCAGAATATGTTGTATGTGGGTTATAAGGGAGAAATTTATGTAGCTTGGACACAAAAACCGGGCGTCGCGTCCAATGCGAGAGATACTTGTGAAGCATGGAGTTTGACATCGGCACGAATAGGCTTTATTTATTAGGAAAGTTTGTAACTGGGGGGCAACAGTAAATCAGCAACATGCTCAGAAAAGGACAACTAATATGAACATGGAACTGTGGGGCTTGGCTGAATAGGTGTGATTATCATTTTGGTGTTAATTGGTTTGGATTTGGGAGGAAACGTTTAGGTTGTTTTGAATTTATTTGAATTATGGTTTATTGTTCTAAAAGTTGTAATAGTGGCACAGGTCCGGCACTTTATAAAAGAAATAAAGACAGGTGGAAAAAAAAGAAAAATTATTTATTTGTATCTCCGACATACATACGGTTCAAATCTAACGGTTCTTAGAACGGTTTTGAATTTTGAAATGGCGTCTGGACATGCCACAGATCACAAAAACTAAAGGGAGATGTGAAAAGGGGGCGGGGCCAGCGTCGCAGCAATATGCGCAAAAACGGAACACATTGCTCGCGATGGTAATGATTCAACATATTATGAGGCTGGAAGCCAGTCGAGATATTATGTGTAAATAGTTTACAATGCTTGCGTAGTATTAAAGATTATTCGAACGTTGAGTTCTGCTACCGCAATGGATAATGAGCACATTCAAGCTAACAAAATACTTTCTATCGCGTGGTACTGGTGGTCATGCGTCACTAGGTTTTGTACTCAGCGCGTTGGTTGGCATCTCTCTAGATCTCTATGGGACATGCGCACTTTTTAAAAATTGTCCATGTCTTTGCGTGTAGGGTTGAAAGCCGAGCTTTGCATTTAACGTCATCTACATTTCGATACTTTTTATTGTTCGTTCTGTTATTAAAAATAGTATCTGAGCTATAGAATTACTGAAAATGTGAATTTAGTATTATTTTTGAACGTTTTTTATGCACTGAAAAGACAATATTATATATAGTCAAATCAACGGGAGCGCGAGCCTGACTGCATTCCCTTGATCGACTCTCCCAAAGTGTCCCCATAAAGTGTGAGGTGAGGTGGGGTATCTGAAGTCAGAGTGGAGAGCCTATACAGGGTGTAAAAATAAAAATTTTAGTTTTTTACCGATTTCGATATTGGTCCCATAGTGAAAGTTTGATGGTCCACCCCCTTTAATGTTTATTTGTATTTTTGTAACAGATTGTATACCATAACCTATTCTGTTGTAGTGGCCTAAGTGTCTAGTTACTTTACCATTCGTGTAGATGGCGGTGGCAGTTTGATTGCATTCTAGATAAGTCGTGTACCAGTGGATTTTTAGGAATTGAAACTCAAATATACTCACCATTGCGATAGAAATATCCAATAGTTCGCTGCCCTGCTACTCTGAATAACGAATCCAGACATTTTTAAATATACTATATTACACAGGGTGTAAAAGCAAAGAAATACTATTAAAGGTCTCATTTCGACACTGCATACAAATTCTGGTCGATACATTAAGAGGGTACCGAGCCTATAGTGCTGCCTGAATAGTATTTTTTCTATTTTTAAACAAATATACTACAACATTCCCAAAAAACAAGAATGTCAGATTGTAGTCATTGTTGGTTTTTAATTTATCGAAACATTACGGTCATTTTTGTAGTTATAACTAAAAACATTCTAGAAACAAATCCGTAATCATCCGATAAAATTGAAAATGAGAAACGATTACAATGTCTTTTTGAAAATATTGATGTTGAATTAGAAATAGAAAAAATATAATTGAGGGTAGCACTATAGGTTCGGTGCTCCCTCAAATGGTTAATTGATATAGGAATATATAGACAACAATGTACAGTTACAAATATCAACAGACTTTCCCTTGGGGAAATACTTAAGTTTTTATAAGCATAATACCTCCTGTATGCTTTGTATTAATTAACATTATATTTGTATAATCATCATTCGAAAAGAAACTACCAACATTCCACTACTACAGTTTGTCTTGTTACACAAAAATAAATACAAATTAATTCAGTCAAAATTGCATTATCTTAAACTGTACCATAAATTATTAGAAATAGTTTTTATGTTACATTAACCGTCGACCATTTACCTATTTTATGGTCATTTGATGCGGCAAACCTTACACGCACTAACTTTAATTCCATTCTATATTTATTCCAAAGTGTCATTAAGCAGCGGGGATCTATCATGGTAAATCAATACCGACCAAGAATAGAACATCATGGTCAATCAAAAGATTTTACAACGTTTTCTATGATCGGAAACAATGAAATTACTTGCGTAATTTTCCAAAACATTCGAGAAATTTATGTAGGAATTCAATCCGAATAATATTATTAGGTATTACTTACACGATCAGCTGATATAAAAAACCGGCCAAGTGTGAGTCGGACTACTCGCGCACTGAGTCCGTACTACCACACGATATGTTAACTTAGCAAAAAAATGATGTTCTTCCGAGACTGACTCACACTTGGCCAGTTCTTAGTAATAGAGTTCCGTTTTCCCCATTTGGGTACGGAACCCTAAAAATTGGAACGTCCGAACACCTCGCATTTTCGCATTCATTAGTATCATTTACCCTCCTCTTATAAACATAAACGAATTTAAACCTTTTAAATTAATGATATTCGACTGAAATGGACAAGTATTTTTGACCCGATGTAAATTTTATTGGAGTTAAAAACCGGGATTTTGCGAAAACAGAAATTAATTTTAATAAGTCAGATGAAGAGAATTTTAATTTGATGGTTTTGAAAGGAGAATAATTTGTTTATTTTCAACATTATTCTCCAATAAAGTTTAGTAAAACCAACATTAATTATTAAGTACCTAGCAGATTTATTTTGATACATAGTTTCAAAAGTAGTTAGTTGGTAGTTGCAGAAAAGTTTCTGTCCACCCTTGATGGAAACACAAAAACGAGTTTATGACAAAAAAGTTACCATTTTAAGACTATTCGTTAAATTATAGGTTTGCCCCAGTTAGTTATACAAACGATATCTTTTAAGAGTCTAAAAAAGCGTTATCTCCAATTACAATTCCCAAAAAGCATCGCAATCTCAATAAATTATTTACTCCTACGCCCAAAACTTTAAGCAAAACATGTTCTATCAAGATCAACCCATTCAAAGAGCATGACGTAAGAACAATTAGTCTAAAACTTATGTTGGGTTAGTTGCACTTGCTCCGTGCATCTCCTTCAATTACGTTTAACTAGAAACAACCATTTGTATCAATTACGGTCAGCGTTTAATTTTGGTAAATACCATTTTTATGGCTACAGTGGATTATTGTGGTTACAAGGGGCCATAAAGGGTTTTAAAGTTTATGTGATAGTGAGAACTTTGAAATGGTCTTTTGATGAAAATTTATTGATTTTACTTAACTATTTTATTTATTATAGTTGTAGTTTGTAATTTAGTACTCCGACTTTTTATTCAAATAACAATGAAAGAAGTATTACAATTTAAAATGTCAAGAGATCAAATGTAAAATGTTGATTCGTCATTCTAAGATGACAGAATATTTAACCTGTATCAATTACAGCTCCAGACAGATTACAAGTATCATATTCTTCATAAAAAAATCAAAACATAACACACGACAAAAAAATAACAAGATAATATGACTAAGCACTATCGAATGTCCCATCGAGAGAATAAAATTGCCTCTTAAAACGGGTTCCGTATATTAACAATAAGTTCGAATGTATATCAATGGGTTTCGCCCACCTCATCAACATATGTACACAAAGGTTAGGAATGCATCGGACTCGATATTACCATATCGATGTATACGGATCCGATAGTATTGTCGCGACGAACCATCGATGAGTATTCCTGATACCGATCACTTAGAAAAAGGTCGCTCGACCCTCGGCTGAGAAACCAAGTTCCTTTTTCACTTTTAAAGACACAATGTCATTCAATTTTCTTCTTTATGCCAATATACCCAATATTCAGTATGTAATAATTCGATTCGATAAAGTTAAAGTGGCTCAGCATAGTCTTATTTCATTTCAAATCACTGGTGACTCATTCCATTTCTACTAGCTTTTTATGCAGGCACTCGCATCAAATTGAATTCTCGAAAGAATCTATTTATTCAATTAGATTTAAATATTATACGAAATAGCTTTTTCATTTGGGAACGATTAAATTCTTGTTGTATACGAATTTTGGAGATATAGGTACACAGTATGTAAAAAGCTGAGCAAGAATTTCAATAAGATACAAATTAATTGATCTCAGGGCTTTGTGACAGAGCCTCTGGAATACAATTGAACAATGAAATTGTCAACTCGACAAGTCACAACACCGTCGAAATAATCCCAAATTCAAACTAGAAACTAATAAGATTTTTGCATACTAAACCATAAATGTATTCATAACAAAAAAAACAGAAAGCAGAACAAAAGAATAACGGCCACGTGGGTCCAAAACCTACACATTTGAAAGAAAGACGCCCACGTTTGAGCTTAAGTAAAAATTTTGTCTAACAAGGAAGGTGGACTAGGAAAACAAATGATTGTTACTGTACTATGCGAGTGTTTGGTTATAATAACCATAAATTATCCGTGTGCTTAAGCAAAGATTTATTTGCTATTACTGGAACTCATTTTGAACTTTTCTCCTATGATTTAGAGTTGTTTTTAGAAGCTTTTATTTATATTGATTTGTCGTATGGCCATGATCTGAGAAACAGTCGATTGTAATGAGACACGATTCTGGTAGAATCGATCATCACGTGAGCCCATGCTTATTAGAATGCCTTCTTATGAGGAAGAGATTAGTGTAGGCGACGAAAATTGGTTTATATGATGTAGTTATTTCTTAAACCATGGGAAAAGATAATGATTTATGAATAGTATTTGTTGAACTTTTTGTATTATTACTAGGAAATGTTACAGCCATAGAAAGTAATGTTTTCTCAGGATAGATAGTGCTTGTTGACTGACAATACCTGGCTTAGGACATCAATGTCTATGATTGAATGGCTGACTTGATAGCCGACAACTAGTAAGACGGACAAAGGACAGACAAGTGGTTTATGGTGCGTTGATAGACAAGCAGGCTAACTGAAAACGACATTTTAAATAAAGCGAGAACAGAAACATACATACATACAACCTCTAGGGTCGAACATGGTTCCATCGAGGGTATTATTCGTAGAATACGAAAATGTAATACACTTTCACATATTATGGTACAAACCATATACAGGGTGTTACAAAAACACAAATAAACATTTGAGGTGGTGGTTAAGACAATCAAACTGAACAACTTTCACTATGGGACCAATATCCAAATCGCGAAAAAAAAATCGGATGTTCCATCATCATTATATCAGCCGATAGACGTCCACTGCTGGACATACGCCTCCCCCAAAATGAGGAGATTTGCCATAATCGCCATGATGCGATCCGTTCGCGATGTTCCATACTAAACTACAGATCTACTCGAGCTAAATGTATGAGACAAAACATTTTGTTTTTCGCGATTTCGATATTGGTCCCATAGTGAAAGTTGTTCAGTTTGTTGGTCTAAGCCACCCCGTTAAAAGTTTTCAATTTTTATTCTTACTTCTGTAACACCCTCCATAGAAATAAAATAATTATAGAGATCTGAAGGAAATATTATCCTTTATTCACTTCATATGACATCTTCTTGTACTAAAGTAGGTATGAGTGATTCTGTAAACTTGAAAAAAATTATATATTAGTAAGGTAAAAAAAAAAAATCAACGAATGTCTGTTTATATTCATCTAGTGTTCAGAAAATATCAGTATCTCCAAAAACAGTTGAAAATCAGACTGTGACTGTGTCACTCAATCACACATCTGACAATGTAGGTGCATACTTTTTATGGTAAAGGATTAAATTAAGGTGGTTACAGAGGGGTCAATTTTATACAAAACTTTGACACACAATACGCGAAGACGGTATTAATATAAGTAATTTTGTATATATGGAAAAATAGTTTAAAAAATCTAGATGCCGCGTCACAAACAACGTTTGCAATATATAATATAATTAAGAAGATATGAAGCTTGAAAACTCTTTTAGAGTTAAGCTCGCCTTTGTACATCACGACTTGTTGTAATTTTTTTTCATAATTATGTTTTTGTGTACAATAAAGAATCTAAGAATCTAAGCTTTTAAAATTTTGTATGAAAAATTTCAAAACTTTATGTCTTCTTATAAATAACTAGATTTTCTAAACTATTTTTCCATATATAAAATATCACTTTTATTTATTCCGTCTACGCGTCTTGTGCGTCAAACTTTTGTATGGACTGAAACCACCTTAATATAACATTTAAAGTAGCTGCGTGTTTCTGAATCGATTATCTGTATTGTTTTCAAACAAACAAATGTATTAAAAAAATATTTTACCGTTTTTTTCAATGACACAAACACCGCATATATTTTCACTCAAAGTTTTCCAAACTACGTAAATTTGGATTATTTGATATAAAGCAATGTACCACATGCCTCGAATTACCACGATCTTGACCAACAGTTGCTAATATCTTGTAATAATCGTTACCATCTAGCTAAGTGCCTTAACAGACTGCCTTGCCAATTATCTCAAGATAGTTAAAACGATTAATGTAGCTGTATAACACCTAAAGGATAACAGTTTCTATAGATTCTGGAGCTTCTGGTTCAGAATCAGATTAAGCATCTTAAGGATGATCTTAAGGATTTGTTCACGACTGGATTCTACGAGGGTTATCACAGATATTATAAATCTACGAGCGTTAACCCGCGACTTCGTCCGCACAAATTATATACCAGATTTTAAGTCAGATCATAAGCTATAAAACAAAAAAAGTTTCATCAAAATCGGTTCAGTAGTTTTTGCGTGATACTCGTTCAAACAAACAAACACCCAAACAAACACACAAACAAACAGACAGACAAAAAATCCAAAAATTGGTGATATGGAATCAGGGACACCTAAAAACCATATCGTAACTTTTTTTTTGTTAATATCTTCAATGTACAGACAAACTTCCTGTAACAGTTTTATAATAGTATGGATAGATATTATACATTATGATAAAATTATAAACTTGGTGTGGATGTACATTGACGATAATTGCAAAAATATTAACTGACGAAATTTTAACCGACTTCTTAGTCTTTTTGTCTGTTTATCTGTCTATTTGTGCACGCATCACTTATAAACGACTGAACCAATTTGGATGTTATTTCACAAAAGGATAGTGCTTAGTTTGTTTTAATATTTAGGCTTTATTTCATCGCAATCGGTTCATTCAATCAAAGTTATGAATGAGTATAGTCAGTGGTGAATGACGGCCCGGCAGCACAGTCTGTAGTGAACCTGCCTGCTGTGCCGAGGGTCGCGGGTTAGAATCCCATAAGGGACATATATTTATATGATGAATATTAATATTTGTACCCGAGTCATGGATGTTTGTATCTATATATGTATTCTATATCATTGTCTAGTCATCATAATACAAGTCCAGGTACTTTAAATGTGACTAGATAATTTGTGTGGCAAATATTTATTGATTCCAAGTCCAAGATAATATTTATTTATTATGTAAGCAAGGGTCGTTATGTAACACGGAGACCAGCGCTGGTCCTTTGTGTTCGCCCCAAGCTCACCCATATTTTACGCATACCTCCGAACTTATGGTATTTTCTTTTCATCCTCGGGAATGCAGGTTTCCTCACGATGTTTTCCTTCACCGCCGAGCTAGTAAATGATAAATACAACCGTACATGAATTCCGAAGGACTTAGTGGTACAGGACAGGAATCGAACCGCGTCCTCAGGATTGAGGCGCTAGCTCTCTTCCGTATGGGCTATCATCGCTCTAGTATTCACTCATAGTAATACTTAAGGGGTTGCTTCAGACCATCAAACTGAACAACTTTCACTATGGCGCCAACTTTGAAATCGCGAAATTAAAATCAGCTGTGTCATACAAAATTGTAATGCCGGCTCGACTCAAATGTATGGGATAGCACATATATTTTTTTCTCGATGTTGACTCCATAGTGAAAGTTTTTCAGTTTGATGGTCTGAAACACCTCCTTATGTATTACTAGGGTGTTTTGTTATACCCTGTAGAATACTATACTATAACATAATGTTTAGAATATCTACATTTCACTAGCATTACCTAACCTCAATCTAGTCTCGAGTGACATGACGGGTAGTGAGCCCGTCACCACGTTTAAATGGACGCTCGTCTCGAAATTGAAGCATGCAGTTTTCTTCACTAAAAAATAAGTGGCATTTCAAATCGTGTATTTCACGCAAGACCGCCTCAGCAAATTGTTCTTGAAACATATAGGTACCTACCAGAAATAAAAAAATCGGTCAAGTGCGAGTCGGGCTACTCGCGCACCGAGGATTCAGTACCCACAGAACATATTTGTTGTTATAGAGGATTCAGTACCCACAGAACATATTTGTTGTTATAGAGGATTCAGTACCCACAGAACATATTTGTTGTTATAGAGGATTCAGTACCCACAGAACATATTTGTTGTTATAGAGGATTCAGTACCCACAGAACATATTTGTTGTTATACTGTAGAGTTTGCTCTATAATCACACCAAGTTTGACGCTTGTATGTATTGTTTTTACGATAGAACGAGACGAAAAAGTGTTGGTGAAAACGAGTTCCTTATGAGGACCCACCCTTAATTTTTAACTTTTTGACATTTTAATTATATGTTAGCAAATCCCCCGTAATAACGCACATTCAGTGATTTCAACTATCTAGCTCTTACGGTTCAAAAGTCACAGCCCTAAATAGGTAGGACAGACGGACGGATGGACGGACAACTTAGGCTTAGTAATAAAAAAAAAAGCTTAAACTTCTTTATTTAGAATCATTAACTCCGATATTTTGCTTTAAACGCATCTTTTTGAAATTTACATAAGTCGGTAATAAAAAAAATTAATGCTGTTTACTAAGAAATAAATATGTAGGTATACAATATCCAGGACGTTAACACACAATTTATCTAGCCACATTTAAAGTACTTACTAGAATCTAGCCTGGACTTGTATTGATACAAAATTACACACCCATGACTTGGGTAATAATATTCATATTCATCATACAAATATTTGCCCCCTTGTACAGCAGGCAGTTTCACCACCAACTGAGGTATGGGACGTCGAACTTCGTTTTTAATTACTTATTCGATGTTCACATTTTATAAATAAGTACTTGCGCCTTGAAATGGAACTTTGTATTAATTATATTTATGACATACGAGCGCTAACCCGCGACTTTGTCCGCACAAATTATATACCAGATTTTAAGTCAGATAGCTATCAAACAAAAAAAGTTCCATCAAAATCGGTTCAGTAGTTTTTGCGTGATGCTCGTTCAAACAAACAAACACACAAACAAACAAACAGACAGACAAAAATTCAAAAATTGGTGATATGGAATCAGGGACACCTAAAAACCATATCGTAACGTTTTTTTTGTTAATGTCTTCAATGTAAAGACAAACTTCCTGTTACAGTTTTATAATAGTTTAGATTTTAATCAAAAACAGATAAGTTGGATACTAAAAGCTGCATCTAAAGAAATGACCTACAATAAAACTGAAAAGGAAACATCTGTTTTACGTTCAGCAATTTTAGAACAGTTACACAATGCCACAAAATTATACGAGTATGAGCCATGGGCGAACTTGTCTCACCGAATTTACACATAAAAAACTTTTATACTTCCTTTGTAAAATGGGACGTTTCGAATTAAATTCAAATTAGCTTGTATCGCGCTTCCCATCGCATAATATCGTTACGCTTTTGAATAATTTATGTAAAAATAAATAAAAGGTGTGGTTGTGTGGACTCCACCTTATTATGTAGGTATAGGTCGGTAACAGTTACGCCCATAGGAATTCCACGTAATAAAGGGAATAAGTGATTTCTACTATGAATTATGGATGCACTATTTTGTGTTATGCAGACTGTAAATTTAAATTGGGATGCTTCAGACTCAAACTGAAGAACTTTCTCTATAAGACCAAAGACGAAATCGCGGAAAAAAAATCTACCTGCAATAGCTGTCGAGTAACTCAGCCCAAATATTTATATGGAACAGCAGATTTTTGTTTCGCAATTTCGACGTTGCTGTTGGTCCCATAGAGAAAGTTGTTCAGTATGAGGGTCTGATCATCAACCCCATTTAGTTTCAATGACAATGAAAAAAAAAGTTATTATGATAGAATGTACCAGACATTCTAGTTATATTAGCTTTGAACGAAGGTGAATCTGATTAAACAATTTTATTTTGTTTTTTGAACCAAACTAGTTTAACCCATTGAGGTACCTACTAGAGGCGACGCCCAGACTTAATATTTTGTAACATTCATTTAAGCTTATTGGCTCAACGTTACTTGGCATTTACCAGGCGCATGTTGAACCGCGACGCCCCTAGTACGCGCCCCGCACTGCTGATCGTGGTGCACAGATTTTATTCGCATTGTCTGTTCAATACATGATTATTCGATCGTTTTACCCTACCTAAGACTGAAGCCATAATATAACGAAAATAGACGCCAATCACAAAACACGCTTTCTTTTACCCTGGATACCTATATGGCATGGCTGTAACGAGATACTTCTAACACTTTTTATCGAAAATACATAACCAATATAAGGTTTCGTAGAAATGCCCGAATGACAGGTCTATATTATCGGTGTCGAGTATCGTGGAGTGACACCTCACTTGATTTTTAGGTAAAAAATATCGATTACGTCGGAAGTAAAGTTAAGTGACGTGGAAACTGTCTTTTGGCGGGATATCGATATCCATTAAGGCGTAAAGTGACTTGGTTTGACATGATGGTATGGTGGTACAATAAAGACAATTTTGGAAAAGGAAAATACGAACACCCTTCAAAGAAAAGAATATAACACTAAAAGTTTCTAAAAGAACTCATTTTTTTTTATTCATAATTTTTTTTAATTAGTAATAATATTTATGTAGGTACCTACATATTTAAACTACTTCCAGAATTTGACAAATCTTTTCCGGATATACCTATATGTTAAAGTTTATAAAATTTTAGAAAAATAAATCTGGGAATTGTCATACACAATTTATTGATCTGGTCCCATTGAAAGTACCAGAATCTAGCCCAGACTTGTGTACGCATATCAAAATACTTATGGGAAGAACTACAGGGTGTTAGGGTACACAGTTGCATTCCTGCGGGGTGATTTTACCCATGATACTGAACAACTTTCCGTAGAAACATAAAGTAATTTCACAAAAAAAAATTGGACTTTCCATACTAAATGCAATCAGTTGATCGAACGATTTGTATGAAAAGTCGATATTTTTCTCGAATTTCCTATACATTTTCTAGGGAAAGTTGTTCAGTATCATGGATACAATCACCCATTAAAGTAATGCAACTGTTTACCCTAACACCCTGTATAAGAACATTAAGAACATAATATTTGTACATTATAAGCGTAATTTGCAAAAATATATTTTCTAGCAGTTCTAAATAATTAATTATGTACTTATAGGTTCATTTACATTATGCATGGTATAATATGCATCCAGTTTTAATGCCTTTTGTCTTTTAGTATTTATGTTTTAATTTGTATAAATTTTTACAACAAGGGTGAAATATTTTATACCTGGGCGTTATAAAGGTTATAAAGTTGAGTTTACGGCTCTGGGTATATTTATATTCCGTCGGCTTATCTTTATGAATATTGCCTTCATCATTTACAAAATATGTCAAGTAGGTACCTAGTTTTTTAATTAAGTTAGGAAGTAGTCTAAACATATCAACGTTAACGTTTTGAAAGCAGGAGAGTTCAAACTTGCTTAAGGTGGTTTCAGTTCATACAAAAGTTTGACGCACAATATGCGTAGACGGAATTAATAAAAGTAATATTTTATATATGGAAAAATAGTTTAGAAAATCTAGTTGCCGCAAATATAAAGCTTTTAAAATTTAGTATGAAAAATTTCAAAGCTTTATATCTTCGTAATTATTTTATAAATTGCAAATGTTATTTGTGACGCGGCATCTAGATTTTCTAAACTATTTTTCCATATATACAAAGTTATTTGTATTAATACCGTCTACGCGTATTGTGCGTCAAAGTTTTGTATAAAATTGACCACTCTGCCACCACCTTAAGTCTTGTAACCATTGTTGCAATTGGTTATTTTTAAATAATTAACAATATTGTCTATTTATAACTAATCAATGACATAGCATTATGATTTATGAGTTTTATGATACAGCATCAATTTGATAAATTTAACTCCAATGCTACTTTTTATCCTTTTGTGCTTACTTTATTTTAACACAAACCCGATTTTTGAAAATATGATCGTATTTATTATGTTTAATTTACAAGTATACGGTCGAAGACAAAGATTTATCGTGAATGGAATCTACAGGGTGTAAGTGTGAACAGTTTCATTACTTAAAAAAAAAATCTCAGTTTTGTATGAAAAGTTGTAAATTTTTAGTGCATTTTGTTCTAATTGTTCTAATGTTGTTCTAAAGAAATGAAAATGTCTAATACACATACGCCTTGTACTGACAAAAATCCTTTAAACGACAGACATTTATCGTAAATATCGGATCGTAAGGAAAACGCCAAATTCCATTACGCCTTAAAACTGGTAAATTTGAATTTAAATTTTATAAGAAATCCCAAAATAGAAAAAGATAATTTCCATTTCCTTGGCAAGTGAGATATTCCTCCAATTCTTTGTGTATAATTTTAGCTATCATACTATTTGTATGTGTTCTTTTATCATACTCATTGGTTAGTTGTGGTTAGTTTGTACACGTGGGCAATGTCTTTTAGGTATTTGTTTGACGATGTGTAAATAAAATAATATCAATATCAGATCATATCAATATCATCAGAGATTTTATTTACCAAATTATGTATTTTTCTTAATTTTATTTATTAACTACGAAGCTAAATGAAACTAATATCACTTCTGTATTAATAAAAGTCAAGCCTTAATAAAAGTTGTGTGTTTTCCAACGTCATATCAAGAGTCAAGAGTCATGACAGTTTGTCACAGACAACATTTACCCGCACGTGGTTTCGTTTCATCAAGGATTATTTTTACGATGTTTGTTTCGAGTTTTTCTACCAAAGTTCGTAAGCTTGATTAAAACAAGGAAAATAATATTCGTGTTTGTTTATGCTTCCATTTTCTCATGTATACGTAAAGAAATGCGGAAAACAAAAAAGTACTACACGACATTCGTTCATACATAAAATTATACTATCTCATGTTGTTGGTAAAATTTATCTTTTTTTTATATTAATCACATATTGATTCATTGCCACACGAGGTCTATTCGTCGGACGTCGAATATTCATTGAGTAACAAATGGATATTCGATAAATAGGGATCATAAAAACCTATCACCTGTTCCATTTCCTTATAGAGGCGGCGTTTTCTGTAGGCTGTAATTAATAAAACATAAAAACTGGCCAGTGAAGGCCCTAAAACGCATTTAATTCTTGATAAGGGTAACAAATTGGATAAAGATAGCAAGACTGTCGGAGACAGCGAGATCGTAAGTGCATTGCCGTGATAAGTCATGTGTAAGGACGTAAGATTTGTATGGCACGAGATCATACAATATAATATTGTATGTTTGTAGTAGTATGCTTATAAGCTTATAACAATTTGAAGGATTAATTTGAATCTCAGTTTAAAACATTTTGAACAACTTTTCACAATATTGCTTACAATTTGTGGTATTCTAGAACTTTAATTAATATAAATGTACATTTCACAGAATAGTTTAAGTTTATACAGTAGAGATAAATAGGAGAGATAACACACAAAAGACTTAGACAGTAATTATTTAGCTCAAAGAAAATACCTATTCATGTTGTGTCGTGAATACTAGGAGGTCAAGACATTCAGCGAAGATACTGCCGATAACCTCACAGTCCAGGGTTATATTTTAGTTTTCTTTTGATAGAGTATGACCTATCTAATATATTAAGTTTATTTATGACATCTCCAGGTACTGATTGATGGACTGTCTAAAGGATGACGTATGTAAGAAAAGGGTGGGCATTGAAATGATGGCTTAAAGATATAATATGAATGGAAACAGATTCGATTTTTCGTTGACTCTCATCACATTGTTTGGGGTCAGCACAGGAGGCGGTGACCCTAGAAATAATGTGATGGGTGTAAGAGCATGATGGTAACATTATTTACTAAACATATTAAAGAGGATTCAATATTATAATTGTGTTGGTTTATCTGGAATTTCATATCCACATAAATCTTTCGTTTGGCCTTCACAACCACTTTTCAATGCAGTATCGGTGATGTTCGTAATCTTGAAATGTCAAAGGTATTTAATTTGAATATCATCTTTTATCTCATTCTCATACTTTAAATTTATCGATGAAATATCTATTTAGAGATAAAGCACATTGTAAATAAAATTGTAATGTTACAAATAAATTTACTTTTGCTTCGAAGATTAAAGGACAAGTTATAAAGATTAATACTTTACTTTGCTAAGTAACTTAAAGTTAGTTTTTCATAAAGATGAAACAAATGTGATCCATTGCTATAAAATGGTGATTATAAAAAATTATTTTACTTAATATATATTATGTTTTCCATCACTTAAGTGAAAATTATACGTAAATTGTATGTATATATTTTTTTACAAGTTTTATTATGTACTCTTATTTTCTGTTACTATTTGTACATCAAAATGATATATTATAAGACGTACCGGTCTTTCACACCAGTGATTGCCTATAATACTAATGTTCCATTGTATAAACCCGGTGTGTCGCTATCTATATCTACAGTCAGATCATATATCGTACAGACATTATATCTTTTCCCATTTGTTACAATCTATTTTATGACCAATATATGTTATGTCGTTTGGTATATTTGTATTTATGTAAATGATAATTATTATTATAGCAACGCAGCGTAGAACAATTATTTTCGTTATATTTGGATCATGAATTATTTTACCTATTTATGTATTTTAGTAAAGTTGTTCTTTTACTCTCTTTTCATAACTTTATGACTGTGTAAGTGTATCATTGTATGGACTTGTGTTTACTTGTTCAGTTTATTTTAGTTCAAGACTTCAACTTTTATCTTCGTACTTTCTTAAATAACTTGATATTTGATATAAACTGCTTAATATATGCTTATAAAGCCCTTATCCCGATGAAGTCATAATTTTGCGACAAGCAAAAGTTACAAAATTACTTTGCCAGATTTTCTACATGACTCTTAAGAAACTTTCTTCATATCTTGCTAGCTAATATTTTAGACAGATTTTTATAGCTATCATGTAAGTAGCTTTTTCTTTCTCACAGTAAATTAAACGTAAAGCTTAGATAAGATAGTATTTGATATTAGTGTCTTCAAAATAATGATATAAAATGAATAAATCTTACACCTTAAGGCGGTTGCAGTGGGGTCAATTTTAAACAAAACTTTGACGCACAATACGCGTAGACGGTATTAATATAAGTAACTTTGTATATATGTAAAAACAGTTTAGAAAATCTAGATGCCGCGTCACAAATAACATTAGCAATTTATAAAATAATTACGAAGATATAAAGCTTTGAACTTCTGTATACAAAATTTTAAAAACTTTATGTCTTCGTAATTATATTATAAATTGTAAATTTTATTTGTTACGCGGCAACAAAATTTTCTAAACTATTTTTCCATATATAAAATATTACTTTTATTAATTCTTTCGTCTACGCGTATTGTGCGTCAAACTTTTGTATGGACTGAAACCACCTTAACGTATAATCCATTCAGTAGAAACAAAACATGAGCGGAAACAAGATGATACAAATCTTAAAATTAAAAAACCTAATAATGTAAATGATATACGACAATAATATACAAAATATTTCTTTTATAAACATGTATCTATACAAGATAGTAATTTCGTATACCATAAACACGTTGTTTCGAATTGTGGCCCATTTTATTGTCATATGTCACGGCATGAGGCCGTAAAAACCGTTAGTGCGCTATAAATTTTTGAGAAATTTAGTCAAAAATGATTTGCATATCACAACACTTGTCACCTTTAACTAGAAAGTTGCGTGTAAACGAACCATCGTCTCTTTGGCTTATTAACTTTATTAATGCGTCTGTTAACCAGTATCTGTTTATCAAATTTCGTGAAGTTATTTCTTATAATTTGGATGCGTAAGTATCTTAATTAATTATTAGGCTTGCACTTAACGAAATATATAGTAGACATTTTTGTTCTTTCGTAATAAACGTTAATGGCTACTAGACCTTAATAAAGTTGTTCAGTTTGATGGGTAGACTCTTAGTTTAAAAGGATGCTAATGTTATCAATTTCACCCTGTACTGTATACAGGCTGTTACAAAAGTAAAAATTAAAATTAAAAGTTTTTAAGAGGATTGTTTAGACCAACAAACTGAACCACTTTCAGTAAGAGACCAACATCGATATCGCGAAATTAAAAGTCAGCTGTCCCATACATTTAGCTCGAATAGATTTGTAGACTAGTATGAAACATCCGATTTTATTTTCGCGATTTCGATATTGGTCCCTTATTGAAAGTTGTTCAGTTTGATGGTCTAAACCACCCCTTTAAATGTTTATTTGTATTTTTGTAACACCTGAGATGATAATGATGAATATTCCAGATTGTATCCGAATCATCAAGGCTTCTTTAAAATCCAAAGTACTTCCTTAACCATACTTTTAAAATATTTTCCAAGTGCGAATTAAGTGCGTATTTGAAAGCCAACGACAAAGTTACCTTTTACAATTTGCTTTGCGGCCAGTCCCCTCTGTCAGACTAATGAGCATTACCTGTCCACAGTTTTGTACAAGCTTGTAAATGTGATTTTTGAGTAATTAGAACGTTTGCGCTGTGAAAACGTCCCCATTTTATGAAAAGGGCGCGGTGTATTTGAACCTTTTTATACCGGAACTGCTTTTAGCCGGTTCGCACTTAATTGGCGACGGATAAATTAATAAAAAACATGAAATGGTGATATCAAAATATAGCTATAATGTTTGAAAGATGATTAGATGAAAAAATTCAAAATTATTATTTTGCGTCATGTCGTAAGAAAGACAATTGTTAAATACAATCATGTTAATGAATAAGCGCAGAACTAGAAAAATTTTTTGGTTAGAAACCTTGATAAATCGAGGATGAATTCTATCTTAAAATTGAGAGTAAAATCTATTTATCAAGATGAAACATCATCATCATATCAGCAGATATACGTCCACTGCTGGACACAGGCCTCCCCCAAAATGGGGGGGATTTGCCATAATCGCCACGCTTGGCAGCCGGGTTGGCGATCGCAGTTGGATTGAATGTGTGTACTCAGAGGATGCTGCTGCCCATCCTCCGGTAGATCCTTTAGTCGTCTTTTACGACACCCACGGGAGTAAATGGAAGATGAAACATGGGTAACATTATTTCAAAACATTAAATAATGTGTTTGTAAGTAAATTTTAAAATTTTGTCAACCCCACACACACACTCACACACTCATTTGACAGTCCGCAGTAATATGCAGTCGATGCTCTCTGAGTAATGCTGTATTGGTCAATTAAAAAACAAAAAACTGGCATACTCACGCTACTACTACCAAAACAAGGTCATTAAAATGTATCCATAAGAATGTTGTAGCGCCTTCATTTATTGCTGAAATAATAACTAATAATTTTTGCATGAAAACTTAAAATGCATAAGCTTAAGCATTATGCTCACGACTATATCCGAGGGGGTAGTCATAGATATTCTGAAACCTCAGAACATCCTCATCACTTAAAACGCGAATATTTTAAATTATATCAATGAAGACGAATTAAATGGATGTTACGCGCCGATTTTATGTGGTTATAGATTCAATGTTGTTTTTATCCAATGACATTATTTAATTATATAAATGAGTTGGGATGTATGTGGGTTTGCGCTTATTTTGTGTACAGCTAAGTCATTACAATTTCCAATAATTTATTAGATCCTTTAAATTTATGGTATCATGTCCATCCTTAGATCAGTATCAACACTTAGTTTGTGCATTGTAAAATCACATTATAACCTATCGTAGTTTAAGTCAACCTACGCGATCGATTTGCAACGCGTCCCACGCAGAAAACATAAATCACAAATCAAACACCTAACGAACGTTATTCAAACATCGAAATCGAGTTTTACCAATAAAAATGCATAAACTATGAAACAATAGTCAAGCCCTCCATCATACTTCAATTTGTCAAAATGTGTCAGTGTAACATTATTTGCATTTCCTAGTTTGTGGGAATATTTCTCTTGTATTCAGAATGAGGAATTTTCCGAAAGCAATGAAAAAAGGAAAAAAAAGTTTCAAATGGCTCGATAGATTGCGTTGATGGGATATGGATTTATTTGTATTAACAAAATACAAATAAGTCATTTTTAACATTGTAAATGTTTTTTTTTTCGATCGCTTCGGTATAGGCACACCCCTGACCAGAAATTGACACGTTGACGTCAGTACAGTATGCAAATCTAGGGCTGCAATAACTTTAGTTGCGTGCGGTACATTGACTTTTTCGTAAATAAAACGCTTTGACACCCGTTTCAAAAACAGTTTTTCTCCTTCGTCTTGAGATTATATTATCTTAGTTTCGAAAACATAAATTCTAGCGTGTAATTTGTGGTTTTTAATTTATGCTACTAGTAACTGCCGTGGTAATCAGAGGGTAATGAGGGGGTGAGGTAAAAAGTTGGTGGGAGGCAGGGAGTGTACATACTGTATGTAGTAATAGATACTCTTTCTTATACTACTTGTATTATACTGTGCTATATCTGTGCTTATACTGTGATATAGGTAGGCCCGATTTTCAGCGAAAGTGTGACATCTCCCTGGTCTCGTCAGTTTTGGGTCTACGTGGCTGATTGGGGTGTCAAAAGACGAGTATGGACGAGCCAGGACTACAAAAAGCGAAATTTTGTTTGTAATAGAATAAATGTGAAGAAAAGCGGTGGTTTTTCGCCCGGTTTCGGTCAGAAAAAAATACATACCTCGAATACGAAATGAGATATCGAAAAAATTAAAAAACCCCTAGATGACTTTGGGTTATATTTAGAAAATTATTGGAGTTGCGTATCACTGATAGGTTATTCAGAAGTAGTACTTTTGTGACGCGAAAAAAAAAATTATTTTAGTTCATTTTGCAGATTAATTTTCGATGTACCCGAAGGTCGTGGAAGACACGATCTCTAATTTTTTTAAATAAGCAGTATACATGAAAAGTCACTCCACTCCGTCAAGGTATGGGTCTTAACCAGTGATGTTCATTTATTTTAAAATTTTAGTCCAAATTACCATGTTCGGATCAGACCTAGGGTCACGTCAACGCCATAAATCTATACGTCGAGGCATGTTGAACTGCAGTGCCACCAACTTATCTGTAGAATGGCCAAAAGCGGAACTACTTTTGAAAACGTCTTTTTGTTGCTGTCAGTCGATGTAGTCTGTGCTGTTCAATCGAGTTCTTGTTTTTCTAAATATTTCGGAGTATTTTTTGTGAAAATCATGCCGAAAGTGGTGTACGAGAAATTATTCTCAAAATGAAATCATTTTTTGATACAGAAAGTGGCGCCGTCGCTCATTCTACATATAAGTTGGTGACACTGTACGTTGAAACTGGCTGTCAGAAAACTCCCCATTGACGCCGAGACACTCTTTCAATGAATATTATATTGCGTGCTAAAAAAGTAAAAATAAGGGGTGAAGTTTCAAAAAGACTGCGCCCGCAGGCTATCACTGCGACAAACCGACAAACAACGTTGTTTTGTTGAACGCTGACGTTTTTACTAAAGTTGATATCGTTTTTCCTTTGTTTCGTTTATTCACGTGCTTATTCGAATGGAATAACTCGACGCAGATATTCATATGACACTGGTTTAGTTCGCGTTTGGTTCAAAATATCGTGGCCTATCACGGCTTTTGCACGCGTTTCTACTACTACTAGTTTACTATTACTTACCGGCTGTTTGCAATATTGAAGTGTTTTTTTTTTGTTTATGGCAATATGGCCATCATCATCATCATCTCAGCCGACTGACGTCCACTGCTGGACATAGGCCTCCCCCAAGGATCGCCATAACGACCGGTCCTGCGCTGCCCTCATCCAACGGGTTCCCGCCGCCTTCACAAGGTCTTCGGTCCACCGTGTGGGGGGTCTACCCACGCTGCGCTTTCACGCCACTCGAGAACTTTTCGGCCCCATCGGCCATCGGTTCTGCGAGCAATGTGCCCCGCCCACTGCCACTTTAATTTAGCAATTCTTGGGGCTATGTCAGTTACTCTAGTTCTTCTGCGGATCTCTTCATTTCTGATTCGATCTCGCAGGGAAACTCCGAGCATAGCCCTCTCCATTGCCCTTTGGGTGACTTTCAGACTTTTTATGAGGCCTTGAGTGAACGACCACATATGCCCATATTACATGATAATATTACTGGCCCTATTATTGGGGCCCAGAAAAGGCAAGATAAATTCTATTTAAAAATACTAAAAAATACATTAACCTAACTAACTTGCAAACACCGTCGACTTCTTCTGCGCAGAATTTTTATGCCGATGTCAGTCTTCAGGATGCCAGCTACAATACCTCTAACAAAATTCACTAAGATCGGTTTAGCTGTGAAAAGGTAGCAAATACATAGACAGATACATTATAACTAGATGCTACATGGTATGGGCATGTGGTATTTACCTGTAATTGGTGGTGCAATTAGACATTAAGCCCTTTAATCTATGATATATCATGTGTATGTATTATTGTAACAACTGTTGGTAAATCAAAAATTAAAAAAATTTTTTAGTATCCCACTTCATCCCACTGCTAGGCAAAGGCCTCCCCTTTCATCCTCCAACCATCTCTGTCCTGGGCATGCTCTGGCAACGCGTCATCGAAAACATCCAGATCGTCCCGACACCTCTTCCTAGGACGACCTAGCGTTTTCTGGGATCCAGGGCGTTAAAATTCTTGCCCATCTTTCCTGGTGCAATCGACAGACATGGCCGGCCCAATCCCACTTTAATCTGGCGGTTTTATCCCCAAAAAGTGTTTTGGAGTGTAGTGTTTCTGCCACGATCCGTTCTTTTAACATCCGGTATACTACGCTCCATCGCCCTCTGGCAAACCTTGAGTTTGGACTTTTGAGACTCAGTGAGAGACCAGGTCTGGGCACTGTAGGTTCGGATAAATAAATAAAAAATAATAATAATAAAGATAATTAACATTCAAATAGGTAAGTAGGGATTAAGTAGGGCTTTGAAGTTATATTCATCCAAAATTTTGTTCGTAAATTTAATCTAAAAATCAAAAGATCCAATCAAGCTAATTACATTTTGTGCTCTAAGCTTTTTGTAATCTAGATATATAATGGAATCAATTTTGCTTCATTTTCTACATTAGATTTCAAATCAGAAATAAACGTGAAAGCTGTAATATTCTATGGGGCAATTGAAGGTGATCCAATAAAAGAGACATCGCAATTAGTTCGTGCAACATGTCGATTGAACATCTGCATATTTATTGGAAACCGCTTGTATTGTGTTGAAAAATCAAACCGAAAAATTCTGAAATACGAATAAAAATAGCAAAAACCTACTGGTGCTTTAAAAATGCACCCCATTTCACAATTTTAAATCATAACAATTAAACACACGGAAGGGAAGTTATTCCAGAGGGTGCATTCTTTACTTTAAGTGAAGAAAATAATTTTCCTGTCTGAGCTGCTTCTTGAAATTAACCTCTAAAGACCGTTAAATAAAGTTTAGTTTCTATCGACGAAAAATTGGAAGGTGCGATCTGCTTTCCAAAAGTCGCTTGAGTTATGATTCGACGAATTTTTAGTAGCAATTGCTTGCATTCCAAACGTACGCGCGCAGAAATATACCTTCTATGCTTCCCACAGCATCTCTGCGTTGGGTAAGGTTTCAATGGTAGTACATAGTGGCTATTTTAGCTTGCAGGTCGTGGATAAAGCGTGTTGATAATTTGACGTTTAATGAAGCGAACCCACTGCGTCGTCTCCGGCGGAAGCTGGTAGAAAAATGCCAGCAGTGAATGCAAATTTTCCCCGTTATTGTTTGTCCTATTGTCTGGTTTATGGAGCGAAATGAAATATACTTCTTTCTAGATTTATTTTAAGAGCAATGAATAGTTTATGTCAGCGATCGTTTATTTTGTGGGCCAGAAACGGAAATTTGATTGAAATGAATTGTTTGCGTTTTTCAATAGCTTTTTGATGGCCGATGTTAGTGTCGAATATTGTAGGTAACTTTTATTTGAATATAGTTTTCTGTGAACACGAAATAGTTTATCTATTTTCTTTGACATATCCGTAAGTTGATAAGGAAACAATATCTCCTTTGATATCTTTCAGTTGCGTGGGTTTACCGCGAAAATGGGACCAGCAAAAATAGGCTTGTTTGTTCCATTTACTGAGGTGTTTCGCCTATCTACACAATAATAGGCATCCAATACTTCCGCAAAACAAAAATCTGTATCCATTCCATCACTTAAGACAAGTATTGTTCAAAAAACTCCAATTTCGTCGACTCACGTCGTCGACCGCTAAGTATGGCCCGAAATTCTTTATATCTCCGCGTGTCGGTGTTGTTGAACCCAAAACATTTTAATTGTAATGGAGATTAGCAGTTATCTGATTCGGCCTAGCGTGCGCATTAGTAATAACATATTTATTTTGTTCGTTTGACAGCTGTGGGCGGATAGATAGGAGATAACGCGAGCACGAGGCCTCTAATGCGAACTAGAATGCTATAACACCTCAATGCAACTGGTCTTCAATTATGGTAGTCTTTTGTTTTTGTAATAGCTCCCAGCTATTCGAAACTTTATTGGCTACATAGAAGCGGGTAATTTTTGACCGGATTAGTTTAGTCTAATTTGGATTTCGAAGCTTTTCAAATTATTATTATTATAGCTTTATTCCTTACAACTGGTATGTACATTAAACTTAGATATTTCATTTTGTTAGTATTGTTAGTAGTATTTATCTTATGTTATGTTATTTTAATTGTATATTAGTATTAGTGCAAGGGCCAAAGCTTTTCAAATACTTGTTGGTAACTAGACAATAAAATCCACTAAAGATTCGTCCACGATCGGTGAGGATACTGCCATATAAGAAAAATGACAGAATAACAGAGCTTTGCTTTTGTTCTTCAGGGTTCACTGGTACTGGTTCTTTCAGGAGGTGATATGTTATAAAAGCACTCAGTTATATACTGAATAATGTTTAAATGCATAAGCAACACTAAATATGGATGGACTGTCTCACTTTCACCCTGCTGAATCTGATAGAACGTGAAACAACTATGATCAGAAGAGGGGTCAGATGTTGTAAATCTAACAGTTTCCTGAAGGTGTACTCTTAGGTATCGGATATGTGGATGATACCTGAAGATAGTATCTTCTTGCAGCGTTTGTCTGGGTTGCTATTTTAAGTCGAAACACCATACGTATACGCTATTCTTCTGGAGGTATCTGCAATGGAGAAGAAAATAAATTGTTAATGATTTTGACGACATCCTATAGAATCTCCATGGTGTGAAGAATGATAAATATGATAATGTATAACAAAGGGGAAAAGGGTGAGTGTTGAAATGACGACTAAGAGAGGAATGGAAAAAGATGGCATATTGCGCCGACCCCAAAATAATGACTATAGAATATCTATTGTATTATATTTTTCACGATCGATCTGTGATTAGATTCTCAACTTTGGATTAAAATAAAGGAAAAATGTAATTTCATCGTCCTTCGTACGTCTACCGATATCTCGAGTCACTTCTCTCACATTAACTGGATTCCCAGCAGAATTCCCTTCGACACTACAGCAGCAGGTCATTAGAAAAACTGCATTTCATGCATTTAATAACGTCGTCAGTGTGCACCCCATGGAAAAAATCTATTAACGTCAGGACGAACGTTTTTATAATCCATCAAATATAACCCCTTGTGAATGAAAATAATTGTTCGTCTTTAGGAAGAAATGCCTAAGACGAAAGATGACGAAACGGTGCAAATTTTTTTGTGTTCCGTTTGAATATTCAGTTTGTAAGATTTTGCCTGACTTTAATATTGTTCAAGTTGTATTTTGATTTGGATGAGACTGGCAGTAGATAATAGGGAGGATAGGCATAATGGGAAGGAGATTTATACCCTGCAGTGGGGCTGGACAAAAGCAGCTGATGATGATGAAGTTTTATTTTAAAACTCCTACTCTTATTTTGTCTATCCATGTGCAGTGCAGTGCGGATTTAAACTTGACAGTTTTTTTTATTAGTTTTGTGGGCGAAAAACTTTACTGCCACCTATTTACGCCTATTGCGTATAGGATTGACATAATAAACGATTTATTTTTTTATTTTTATGGTTATTTTGTGAAGAAAGGAAAATTTTGATAAAAATATAATAAAAGTAATCCTTGCTGAAATTACACGCTTCAAAATATAATATAGTTGTTAGTATGGTAGTTGCTAAAAGATTATCGACTTGAGTTTATGGTACCTTTTTTCGTCTTTATTCGTTATCAAACGATTTATAGATGGCTAATGATATAATTTTTTTCCAGCAACCTATTAATTAAAACAGTTTTGCTTTGCATCTTTTCTAGCGCATAGTTAGGAAAGAAAACGTAGTTCAAATAGGAACTAATGTTTTCTATAAAAACAAACATAGACAAAAGTATTCCGACAACAACGCGAGTAATTGTCGACCAATGAATTGCGCAATGCGAGAGGAATTTTCAGTCGAGACTCAAACGCTTAATGGGTACAAATCATTGCAAATTGCATTCCTGGGACAGTAAGCCTCGAACAAAGTGGGATGACGTTTTTAATTTGTACGGGTATTGAGCTGAAAGGGAAAAGAGGATATTCAAATCGAAAACCAACAAAACACTTTTTTTCGTAAATTTGAAATTAAAAATCGAAAAGAAAGATTTCAGTATTTCTATTTAGTTAAAACATGTAATGGTACCTATTTTAATTTTTCAAGTATTATATAGGGTAAAATTGATATCATTAGCATACTAAGAGTCTACCCATCAAACTGAACAACTTTCACTATGGGAGCAAGTCAATAGAAGCAAAAAAAACTGCTGCATACATTTGAGTCGAGTAGGCATTGCAATTTAGTATGGAACAGCAAATTTTTTTTTGTCCGATCGGTTTGCTCCCATAGTACAAGTTGTTCAGTTTGATGGGTAGACTCTTAGCCTAAAAGGATGCTAATGATATCAATTTCACCCTGTATTATACTTATATTATATTTTGATAGATTGTAAGTCGCATTCAAAAATTATTATTCTGAAAAGTAAAAATACAACTTTACTACATTTGCACCCTAAAGTGTTTCTGAAGACATTAAAAAAAACGGTTACAAATTTTCGTTATGTTTGTGCAAGTTACAAAGAAGATAATAATATTTTTTTTTATCTACACCCGTCAATCCTCATCAAACCTCTTTCAATATCTGAGCGTCCGATTTTTGATAAAAAATTCCTCCGCGCCGCCCAATCAATCGCAGCTTTTAATGGACTGTATTTAGAACTAATGGAATTTTCATAGAGCTGCTAAAATAATAGACGTGCGAAATTATTTTTTTATAGCTAACGAGCGTTAACCCGCGACTTCGTCCGCACAAATTATATACCAGATTTTAAGTCAGATCATAAGCTATCAAACAAAAAAAGTTTCATCAAAATCGGTTCAGTAGTTTTTGCGTGATACTCGTTCAAACAAACAAACAAACACACAAACAAACAGACACACAAAAAATCCAAAAATTGGTGATATGGAATCAGGGATACCTAAAAACCATATTGTAACTTTTTTTTTGTTAATATCTTCAATGTACAGACAAACTTCCTGTTACAGTTTTATAATAGTATAGTATAGATTGGGTTCGAAAAATTCGCATTTATTCATACTGTTTATTTAGGGTTCTTCTTAAAATGCTGACACTTTTTTATGGGGATGATCAGACCGTCAAACTAGGAACCAACATCGAAAACGTAAAAAAAGTCACCTGTCCCATACAAAACTGCAAACGGAAACGAGCCAAATGTATGGGACAGCAGATTTTTTTTTTCGATTTGGATGTTGGTCCCATAGAGAAAGTTGTTTAGTTTGATGGTCTGAACATCCTCTTAAAAAAGTGTCAGCATATTAAGAAGGACCCTGTATATCAGTTAAAATTAAACGTACTTGTATTTACCTAAGTAAAGCTATTTATTGTTAACTTTTGTATAATTTAACTCCAAAACCTGTGTATAATCCTTTGACTATTTATTATAAGGACTAGCCTTGCGGTAGCATTTCCCCTCTGCCACGGTATAAGATCAATTAATCATGTGCATTTACATTCAATTTTATACCTTATCACTAAACGAGACAGCCTATAATTGCGAAACAATAATTTCAAACTTAGAACGTTTGGGGTTCACACGAGACTACTTTTCATGATTTTTAACGTCCAAAATTAGAATCTAAAGTTATGGGAATAAAATCCAAAGTTGCGGATTTCATGTTACCTCGCCCCCCGCAAAAAGTGGCAGAAATGTTTGTTAGTAGAATTACACGCGTAACTACTCCTCATATAAGTAGTCAAAGGTATAATCATGGTGTAGTTAAAACTAAATCTCGAATCTTTTTTGGAAGAACAGCTTAACCTTAAAAATACTGATATTAATTTTTAACTGTTCTGACAGATTGAGAGACTTGCACTCTTCTTTCATCGAGTCCATGGCACGTAATTGAGTTTTGAGTTGCCATCGTGGTGAATTTACCAATATTAGAGGACTTTCACGTATGGTATCTTTTGCCTTTTAACGGATATTAAAAATTGTGTATTTAAAACAGAAATAAAGTTGTTTTTATTTGAATAACTAAACAAGAAGACATAAAAATCAAAGACAAGAAATCTTCATTTGTAAAAACATGCCAATAGCGCTTCTGAAAAGTCTTGGTATGGCTGTTTACGATGGAACCGTTACATTTTTTTTATAATGTTGTATAATCTATACTATTATAAAACTGTAACAGGAAGTTTGTCTGTACATAGAAGATATTAACAAAAAAAAAGTTACGATATGGTTTTTAGGTGTTCCTGATTCCATTTCACCAATTTTTGGATTTTTTGTCTGTCTGTTTGTTTGCGTGTTTGTTTGTGTGTTTGTTTGTGTGTTTGTTTGGGTGTTTGTTTGTTTGTTTGTTTGCACGAGTATCACGCAAAAACTACTGAACCGATTTTGATGAAACTTTTTTTGTTTGATAGCTTATGATCTTAAAATCTGGTATACTATGTGCGGACGAAGTCGCGAATTAACGCTCGTGTTGTATAAAGATCTAATAAATCTATTTGCTTTTGAAATTACATATCCAAACTTGTATGCGTATTAGTAAGTAGGTACAGATAAATTTGACATTCCGGTGCAAAAGGAATCTGTCAAAATAAAAATCAGGCCTAAACGGAATCCGTACAAAAAGTCAAAATCCATACTAGAATATCCAGCATTAGGAAACTGACGAGACTATTCCAAACACAATAAAAATTTTATGATTTTCTATACATATTGTGGTGTATCTTATTGGAGTGGGCTTAAATTAGGTTTTGCTAATAAGTAATTCAACTGTAGAGTAACTGATAGGCTTAAATTGAATCACCTTCCCATTTGATTGAAAGCCGGTCACTGCATCGGTCCTATTAGAAACAAATTAATTGGTTTCGATCTGATATCTACTTACTTATATGCTTGCGTTACTCGTTTTCAGATGAAATTAAAGTGATAAGCTTCAACAATAGGTAGAAGCGGTATCAAAAAAGTGAGTGGAATATTTACAACGTAGACTTAGTACCTAAACCATTTAAAAAAAACGTATCATTCTTTTTATCCAAATGTTTTTTTTATAATAAGTTGTTTTATTTTCCACTGCTGGACAAAAGATGTCCATGGAATCCTCTTAGGTCATAAGGAATTATCAAACTGAACTACTTTTACTACGGGGCTATGAAATAGCGAAAAAAAAAAACTGGGCCTCTACCCGGACATTCGAACTTCGCAATTGCGTGAAGGTTTTTGTTCCAAAGTCAACTCTATTACAATGAAGTGCGGACCGAAACGGTCGCAATATATCGAAAACCGAAAGTCCGGGTCTGATGTTTCTGTTGAACATGTTTTATTTTCGCGATTTCTTTGTTTGTTCCATAGTGAAAGTTGTTCAGATTTATGGTCTGAAGCATCCTGTTTTACCAATTTTACCCTGTACAGCGGCCTGGAGACTCAGTATGTCGAAACCCCCTTATAATGGGAAAAGGCGAAGAAGAAGAATACTTCTTATTCGGTGTTACTCATATTATCAATCACAATTTGAAGTTGTTTTTCAATTAATCGAATTGATGTTTAAATATTGATTCACGATCTAGAGCCAGTGGGGTGTCCGTGCGCATCGCACTAACACGTCGATTTAACGCTACCTTTTTAATATTCTCGTAAGAATAAGTGGCAATCAAATGTAAAGGTTATTTTAATATGCAGTAAAATTTGAAATCAATTTCTTTTTAAGCAATAAAGATGCGTTTTTAGTGGGCTTCCAGTGAATCATTGAGCATTTTTCCAAACCCGAGCATGATTTGTTTGGTATGAAGTGGGTAAGGTCTCAGCGAGATATGTCGTAAATCAGAATATGTGACGTCCTTACGATTCCTGCAGCTGCAAGATCCTCGAAAAGTAGTGCCGTACGTACAATGAAACGAAGATTTTTGAATATTTTATAAGCATTTTCACGAAGAAGGGCATAAAAAAGTCATAGGTACATATACGAAAAAGGTTGTACTTTTGTAAGATTCACATTTTACGTTGGACAAAGTATCTGACTAGTAAAATACTAGATGATTTTGTTCTTTCCTTATACTTAAATTTTTTAAGATAATATTCATACTTGTCTACAGTATCTATTCCTTTAGTATTGTACTTGTTTTTACCTGGGCGACTCATTGATGTCATATAACAGAACTATACACAATCAGCGAGCGGTCCAAAAATGGCAGATACAAAAGAGCTCATAAATTATGTTCACGAGCTCCTTTGGTCTTAGTACTACGCTACGCCAACTCTCCGACAGTAAAAATACCTAATACGACTAAGTTTAATAATCACGTATGACGCATTAGTATCACCCTACAGCATTCATACTTATTTTGTGTCTGTTGTGGAGTGCGATTTTTGAAAATCCCACGTTCAAATCAGCAGTAGATAGATTTTCTACTGCTGATTCGAACGTGTGATTTTCAAAAATACCACTCCTGTCACCATCTGATAGATGACATCTTGTTCCTTTTTCACGCCGTTTTATAAATAATAATTTATTTCAAAGACATGCAAGAAGTATTTACAACTTTATACCTGGAAAATAAGGTATACGTTCCATTTCTTTCTTTCTTATCGTGTGGGCAGAGCTTGAGCAGAGCCCTGGTGTCAGAGTTTTTCCAGACCGCCCTTACAGCCTCTGACGTAGTTTTTATGTAACGACTACTACCACCAGATATAGTAGCCGGGACCAACGGCTTAACGTGCCATCCGAAGCACGGAATCATTTTCCTTTTCAGACAATCTGGTGATTCAGCCTGCAATATCCTAACCAACTGAGGAAATCGCAAAAAGTGACATATCACAAGGTGCCCCCCGTGGGAATCGAACCCACGACCTCCGAGTTGAGAGCCAATGCTCTTAACCATTAGACAACGGAGACAGTACGTTCCATTGATACGTTCGTATTACGCAAAGAGATTGAAATCCTAGTGATTGCAACAGTTTAAAAAGTATGTGTCTATACGGACCGTAGAAAGAGAATAATTCGTATATAAATTACCTAAAATTTTATATAAGATTGTGCATCTAGTCCTTTAATAAGACATCAATGGGGCTACTTCATCAACGTGGAATGAAACGCCTATGTCCAAGTTATTATCTCTATACCAAATTTTATCAAAATCGATACAGCGGTCTTGCCATGAAAACATAATAAAGAGACAGGAATCGTTTCGCTTTTATAATATCACTATGAATTGCGTCTGAAAACATAGCACCAACTAAAAGCGTAACATCAATTTTCGTGCAAATATTTTCCGTCCGTTAATTTGTCTGTAAGTGATACTTTCTACAGCATACAAGTTCTCACACAGATCAATGTACTATCGCCTAAAACATACATGCGATTTCAGCCATAAAGAGAAGGTTGTATGGTTTACATCAGAATGAAGGTTCGTGATTGATTGCGTATTAGCTGTGTGAGTGGATCACCCGAAAGCGATCCATGTAAGTAAATACGCCACCGGTTAGTAATTTGCTTTTACTCCCAAATTCCTCTTTCCGTATACATCAATTGAACAAAGACAGCCTGATTGAATAGTAACACAATACCAGAGGAAGTGATGCCAAACATTTCCGCAACACGATATTTTTTTCATTTTGTCTTTATTGATTGGTTCATGAAAGTCTTTGACCGACTTCGTCTTGTTTTACATACGAGACTTGGTGTAATGGTTGCTTCGCTGGACTGCCAAAAACCGTCCTGGGTTCGAATCGCGGTTCGGTTATGGATGTAAGATATAAATTATGTTCCGTAATAAAAAGCCTAGTAGCTTACGTTTAGTATTTTTTTGTAGGTACATTACTCGTACAATTGTATGTGCCTGTGAGCGTTATTTACTTATTTATAAACTCACGACCATCTATTTTTTTGGGTGTCAGAAACTTTGCAACATTTTGAACATTTAGGTGTGCTTCCCTTCAATCTTATTAGTATATTTAGGTACATTTATATTAACATAAAATATCCCACTGGGTCGAAGTGTTGCTGGCTGGCCAGCCCCTATACATTTAAAAAAACATACCAATAATTTCTTCCTATCTTTATCAATGTTATAATTTTATTAAAAATCTTAAGATGTTAACACGTTCCGGGACAGTGACCGGCTATAGCCGTGATAACAATAAAAGTTCTATTGTGTCTCGTGCACTGCCCCGGAACGTGTTAACACTTTCGCGGACACTGAACGAGACACAATGGAACTTTTATTGTTATAACTGCTATAGCCGGTCACTGTCCGCGAACGTGTTAACACGAAATTAAGCAATGAAATCGAAAGTACATAATTTTATTTATGTCAGTGAGTAATTTGTTTAGTTATTTTATTGAGAAATTTTAAAGTATGCATATACTAGAATCCCCTTACTAAGATCTGTACGTACCTACCTATTTCGCAACATTCGCTTCCGCACAACTTTTCATACATACTCCCTGATTTCGAGTACTTTACCTTTCTTTAGGTTGTAACCGATTTGTACGTGAAAGACATTTCTTATAAATAAATATCAAATAACGCTTTTCAGTTCTTTATTTTCTTCGACTTTAAGAAATTATTGCTTTGTCAATAAAATTTTAACTTTATTTTAAAAAGGTAGAAGGGTGCCTACCTCGCGGCATGTTATGCAAGCCTCTCAAGAATGTAAGAGAGTGCTATTTACTAAAAACAAACGCCCCTGTCTCACAATTTGAACGAATCGCTTAGCGAAAACATTAGCCACGGCTCAAAGGCTTTTCAACGCAAATTGTACGTGAAATTCGACAGGCAACGCTTTTGGTTTCGAAAATCAGGGGCTGATATTGTATACTTGCTTTAAACTTAGATTGGTTTTGGAAGACTGTTGTTTTGTAGCTGGGATTAGTAATGTTTCAAAAGGCTTTACCTAACAGTTGTGGAGATAATCGAAGCCTAAATGTAGGTAACATAGAAAAAAATGCTCTTTGCGATTTTCTTCTTCTTCTATCGAGTCGATGGCATGTCATTTTATATTTTTCCAGCCCAGTATTTTGCCACGCGGATAGAACTACCAGCAGCGTCCATAAGCTCCATTCGCGTGCAAGTTTGCGGGCAGGAAGGGCAAGATATGAGATGGGCCATAGTCTGAGGGGCAGTACCACACTCACACCTCACCTTTGCGATCTTAAGAGTAAAAGATTTTTGAGTTTCAAAGATTTAAAATCTCGCTCAATCCCGTTTCGCCTACAAAACTGGTAAATTTGAATTCGAATTTTATAAGAAATGCCATGAAAAGGATAATTTCCATTTCCTTGGGAAGCACGATATTCCTCCTATTTTGTGTATAATTTCAGCTATCATACGCTTTGTATGTGTTCTTTGATCATACACATTCGCCAGCTGCGAAACGACTCGAAACGAATACTTTTTGTCACGTGGTTTTGTCATCCAAAATTTCCTAAATGAAATAGTCTTAGGAACCTTAAATAATTCTGAATAAAGTAAGAAACATGGTAAGGTTTCGTAAAATTTAATTCGCCGTGAGATTCTGGCTAAGAATGAACATCCTATTTCTTCCTGTCGTTCTTACGTGTTGACGAAGTGTTATAGTAGAAAAAAGATCAGGGTCATAATTTTATCAACATCCTGAAAACCTGTTTAAACTTTTATAATTACAACCATAAAAGATGGTTGTTTTGTTAAAAAGTTTCTGCCCACTCCGTATATAATACGGTCATGAGTTTACGTATTTATATATTACTAGCGTTAACCCGCGTCTTCGTCCGCACAAATTATATACCAGATTTTAAGTCAGATCAGTAGCTATCAAACAAAAAAGTTTCATCAATATCGGTTTTTGCGTGATGCTCGTTCAAACAAACAAACAAACACACAAACAAACAAACACACGAACAAACAAACAAACAAACACACAAACAAACAAACAAACACACAAACAAACAAACAAACACACAAACAAACAGACAGACAAAAAATCAAAAAATTGCTGATATGGAATTAGGGGCACCTAAAAATCATATCGTTACTTTTTTTTTGTTAATATCGTCAATGTACAGACACACTTCTGTTACAGTTTTATAATAGTATAGATATTCAATAGTGTGTGTAACTCAAAAGAGTGACCGCCGACCGCACCAAGATCGCAGACAGCGTTAGTAAGATTGGGTCTGAAAGGATTTTGGCTTTGCAAAACACAGGTTTGATTCAAGGCGTGGTTATCTCTAAAGATCAAAATCTCGTCTATACACTAGTCTATTACAAATTACAAGGCAGGATCGGCTTACTTGGTGGGCGTATCTGAGTGTTTGCTTTGATCTTTGTACGTCTCTGAATAAATACTTTTATCGGTGTTGACACAGTGTTGAGTTGCGTCTACCGAATGACTATTGAATGCTTTTTTATTCATATCTCCGGTGGCTCTTAACAAACAAGAGTTTATTGTCGGGTATTGTCTTTCTTGGTAGAAACTATGATGCATGATTATGCACATTCTTTTGTGTATTAAAACAATCATGATTTATTTCTATTCGCTGTTGATTTGTTCAAGACTGTTAATATAAAAACCTACCGACCCTAAGCATTAGTCGAAATAAGTATTATGGAAGTAAAAATTTAATTAAAATACCCCAAAGAAATCTTTGTATCTAGTGGGTGTTACAAAAGTAAAAAAAAAAAACATCAAAACTTTTAAGGGGGTTGTTGAGACCATCAAACTGAACAACTTTCACTATGGGACCAACATCGAAATCGTGAAAAAAAAAATCTTTTGTCCCATACATTTAGCTCGAGTAGATCTGTAGTTTAGTATGGAACATCGCAAACGCATCGCATCATGGCGATTATGGCAAATCTCCTCATTTTGGAGCAGGCCTATGTCCAGCAGTGGACGTCTATCGGCTGATATGATGATGATGATGATGATGGAACATCCCTTTTTTCGCGATTTCGATATTGGTCTCATATATAGTGAAAGTTGTTCAGTTTGTTGGTCTTAACAACCCCCTTAAATGTTTATTTGTATTTTTGTAACACCTTGTCTAACATAATAATGTGTGTGATAATGTGCAAGATATTTATTTATTTCTCACTTGATTTCCTCGAGGAATTCCCATACGTGTAATAAATAATTTGTCCCATGAACCACCACTTTTTTTCCATTTCTTCTTTTTCAACTTTAAAAATATATTTACGAGTCATCAAATCACAAATATCACACCATTATCCTTGATTTAAAATTAATAGATTTTCGGACATATACGCGTCATTTAAAAATAATACCAAAGACATTGAGAAATGGAATAAAAAAAGGTTTCTTTGTGCGTAACAGACAACAAATTGAGACATCTTTACAATTCACATGGCGGAAACGAATTTAATTTATCGATATCTCATTCAAACTGCGAACGTCTCGATGCGAACGACAATTACAAAATCACAAACTTACCCCGACATCTCATAAAGACTTTGTTGCCATTCAATACAGTTCAAAATCGAAAGCTTTACTCCAAAACAAACTCAGAAAAGCCATTACTGAAGTGACAGAACTTAATAGGACTTTAACAAATAGCTAAACATTTTGTAATTCGAAGAACATCTTCAATGTAGTTTGTTTAACAAAAGATGGGCACTCTCCTTATTGTTCAGAATTTCGTCCCAAATGTCAACAGCTGCCTTTTTTTGTTCCTGGCGAACTTGAAATAGATATTTGTTCAACTAGCCAGAAAATCAGTAGCTATTGTGTTTTTATGAGAAAGGTGGTAATAAGTTTGTTTGTATAATAGAATTTGGTTCGGTCTGTGCACATTGCACATTTTTACGTAACATTTCTATTTATATTGGAACCTTTGGCTTTGATTTGCGAAGATTGTATTACTGAGATATGCAACGGATGCAATGAAAAGTAATCCTTCAATGATAATAATGAATATCCGTCAAAGTAAATACATATTTAATAACGAACTCAGCTGCATGTATTACTTTTTTAAAAACTTTTTGATATCTTAAACACTAAAGTGAAATTAATTTTTGAATATCTTTAAAAATGACTGGAATAAAAGTATTAAAAATTTACAATTAGAGCGAGAGGCATATATAACAAAAGTGCCGTCATAATTGAGTATTGTCGTTTTTATAAAAAGTCATTGATTGTCATATACAAATCATGACGACTAGTCATACAAACACCTGTTTTGCATGAAAGAGATAGAAGATGAAAAAAAAACATTTTTCAATAGCTTATAACTTTTTTTTTTATCAATTGTAATTTCGTTTGAACATTTTGCTATTAAATTAAGCCTATTTCTGTAATTCGTCACAATATAAGGATTTCCAGGATCAGTCATCATCCCTGTACTCTGTGCTACTAGTATCGTTATTGTAGTGATATTATGCGGTGTTTGCGGTGTTGGTATATATTTTATATGGTAGAAATGTTTCCTGACAGGCAATAAACTATCTCGAGTCATCATCACCAGCCTATCATCGTCCTCTGCTGAAAATCTAAGAAAGGCGAATCCCAAGGCGCGCCACAAAACTCTTGTTTTTTGGATAGCAGATACGAGATGGACTAACAAGGACAATCTTAAACGTGGGGTAATGGAACTCATTTGGGGAGGCATTTGTGTAGAAACGTCATGATTGTCTTTTCTTACAGTCTTTATTGTACACAAAAGTACATAATTATGAAAAATAACAAAAAGTCGTGATGTGCAAAGGCGAGCTTAACTCCAAAAGAGTTCTCTTTTGGTTGACTGCTGATAATAATTGATTAGTTGCATTGGTTTATTCTTTTTGTGCAAATAAAGAATATTATTTTATGTTATGTTATATTAATAATAATTTTTTAACAAGTTTACAACCTGAATTGTCTATTTTTTAAGCGTTCAGTTTTAACAAGGCTCAACTTAAGTATATTTAAAATTGGAGCATAAAAATAAAATTATGTTTACTAAACAATCTAAAGTATTTAAAGAATATCATAACACAAAGATTGTCTTAACAATAAATATGGAGAAAATTGCAATATCTGCCTGGTGAGTGCAGGCTATTTGCATAGGGAAGTGAATGCACTGAAACTGCCTTCGCTTAGAATTTAATAAAATTTCTGAACGCATAGCTATGTTTATTTTATAAATAAAATAAATAATATAACGCTGGGTATGGTCATTTATTTCTCGCCTGGAAATTTAAATAGTGGAAGAATAAATAATACTATATATAAATCTAAATTATGAAAAATGTTCAGGGGATGTTGTATGTAATGTAAAATTCTTTAATTAAGTTTCAATTCCAAATACGACTAGACTTGTACAAATACTTAAGTCTTTGAGAACTTTGTACGATTTGTAACATACGAATCATCGTTAAAGGGAAAAATCATGAAGAACCTTGCATACACTGAACAATGTATTATAATGCTGTAGGTATGTCAAGTCTAGGCAGTAACGCCTTAAAAGTGTCACAACACGGACACTGCCTACAAAAAAACAGAAATTGACAAAGTGACGTCAGCACATGCGAAACGAAGTCAAGGGCTGCAACAACTTTAGCTGGGTAACGTACATGACTTTTTCGTAAATATAACGCATTCAAAAAAGAATTTTTATCCCACATCCTGAGATTATATTAAATTTTTTTTGAAAACATAAATTCGGTAAATAAACTAATCCATACATACACACTAAAGCGCCGCACACACTCCAATTCATATTATGTACAGTTCTTTCACCTAATCCACATTCATAAATATCTTTTCAAGCACAGTCGGTCGAGGTTTCTATAGAGGTTAATGAGGAATTTAATTCTGGACTATCCTATACAGAGCTTTACGTGAAGTGGGTGCAGAGCCTATAACTTTATTAACCCGTCGCCGTCGCGGACAGTAGTTGACTGATGCCGCCAAATGAGAGATATCTCTCACTGAAATTAGCATTCATAAGCCAACTCAGACGACATAAATTACTTCGAATATTTGACCTTATAAGTATAACGATAGAGTTTAGTTTTTATTTATAAGGGTTTCGATTAAAGGACCATTAGACGTGACTGAGAATGCAAATGTTTCTGTATAAAACTGGGCTGCAATCGCGGTAAATATTTGGTGATTGAACCGTTATGGGACTACGTACGAACCATAACTTTTGACACATTTGGTATTGCGCTAATCGTGGAACAGCCGTTAGAACCGTTTTGACAGGTCGCTCAGACGTTATTGGCTGTCAGTTACATAGAGTTTAGCGCGATGCGGAATTCAGCACAGATGAATAGTAATGTAATGGAACTTCGATGTTTTAACTTAGCGCAATCGGGCACCTGGACAAGTATGAATATTGAAGGGAAACAGTTTGTTTTCAAATTATACATTTAAAACAGCCTGGCACAAAGTTGGTTGCAATTTAAACCTACACAGCCAAGGCTAGCAGTAAAAGCATTTTCTTACTATATTGGTTTTTGAAGCAGTCATTTCCATGGCTTATTACTGTCGTTTTTTTGTGTTTTTAAACAGAAAATATATGAAATCTCTGCGGACGGCATCCGTCCGTGACTGGTAATTTTCTATGAAATCTATTAGGTAAAAAAACCAGACATAGTATCGGCCCAACAACAGAGAAGAATTCGTCGTATTCGTTTTTAAAATATAATCTATCTATACTATTATAAAACTGTAACAGGAAGTTTGTCTGTACATTGAAGATATTAACAAAAAAAAAGTTACGATATGGTTTTTAGGTGTCCCTGATTCCATTTCACCAATTTTTGGATTTTTTGTCTGTCTGTTTGTTTGTGTGTTTGTTTGTTTGTTTGTTTGAACGAATATCACGCAAAAACTACTAAACCGATTTTGATGAAACTTTTCTTGTTTGATAGCTTATGATCTGACTTAAAATCTGGTATATAATTTGTGCGGATGAAGTCGCGGGTTAACGCTCGTACTATTATAAAACTGTAACAGGAAGTTTGTCTGTACATTGAAGATATTAACAAAAAAAAGTTACGATATGGTTTTTAGGTGTCCGTGATTCCATTTCATCAATTTTTGGATTTTTTGTCTGTCTGTTTGCTTGTGTGTTTGTTTGTTTGAACGAGCATCACGCAAAAACTACTAAACCGATTTTGATGAAACTTTTTTTGTTTGATAGCTTATGATCTGACTTAAAATCTGGTATATAATTTGTTGCGGACGAAGTCGCGGGTTAACGCTCATTAAACATAAAATTAAAAAGACTTTTTTTCCAATGTTGGCTTTAATAATGCTTTACCACCTTTCTTCTTCTTCGGGCTCCTTTTCAATAGGTTCCTTTACGTTTTCTTTAACAAAGCGATAGGCGTAATATTGCTATCGTAACATGTAATAAGTAACTAGTCCTTTATCTGACTACTTTGTATTCACGAGTTGACTAGTTGTTTAGTTACTTTGAGAATATTGCCTCAATCCTTCGCTACAAATATGACATTCTCAGTTTATGAGTAAACAAAGTGTTTCTACCTCTTCCTTATTATACTGACGTACAATGAAATATGCTAGCTCATTTATCTTATACTTCATACATTATACTCTGAAACGTATTCCCTTAATATTTAAGATGTCACATTAGAACTGTTGTAGTACTAGTAGATAATTAACTTTAATATACAGGGTGAAATTGGTATCATTAGCATCCTTTTAAACAAACAGTCTACCCATCGAACTGAACAACTTTCACTATGGGAGCAAACCGATGCAAGCAAAAAAAAAACAGCTGTTGCATACATTTGAGGCGAGTTGGCATTAACATAACATAACATAAATATTCTTTATTTGCACACCAAAAATATACAGTAACAAAAACGAATAAAAAGAACGTAAGGGTACAAATGGCGGTCTTATCACTAAAAGCTTTTCTTCCATACAACCATGGGATGGACGAACTCTTAAGTAAAAAAACTTTCTATGGCGGTGTGATAAAATATAAAATATATAGCTTACAATACATTACAGGTATATTATTATATATACCTACAAAATATCCAAAAATAAATAATAAATCTATCTATACTATTATAAAACTGTAACAGGAAGTTTGTCTGTACATTAAAGATATTAATAAAAAAAAAGTTACGATGGTTATGGTTTTTAGGTGTCCCTGATTCCATTTCACCAATTTTTGGATTTTGAGTCTGTCTGTTTGTTTGTGTGTTTGTCTGTTTGTTTGAACGAGTATCACGCAAAAACTACTGAACCGATTTTGATGAAATTTTTTTTTGTTTGATAGCTTATGATCTGACTTAAAATCTGGTATATAATTTGTGCGGATTAAAATATAATAGTAATCACATAAATATTCTTTGATCTTTTACTAAATAGTTATAAATTTCTTGGAAGTTATTAAACGATCGATAGGAGAACGAAATGAAAAAATTTTGATCTTCGCTAAAAATATATTTATAATAAAAATTTTGGCATCTTCAGTTTTCGAATTTGTAGGTGTAAGAAGTAGGACAAACAAAAACACGTAACATAAGCCTAGCTAGCATGCCATGTTTTTCTCGTTTAAACGCTTTGTCGTGGGTGGCATGCTAGCTAGGCAGAAGTTTTATCTATGTCGATTTGTTACACTGATGCCGCTGCCATTTTGGTGTAAATAAGTCTTTAACTGTTTATTATAAGGACTAGCCTCTACCACGGTATAAGATTAATTGATCATGTGCATTTACATTCAATTTTATACCTTATCACTAAAAGAGACAACCTATAATTGCGATACAATAATTTCGAACTTAGAACGTTTGGGGTTCACACGAGACTACTTTTCATGATTTTTAACGTTCAAAATTAGAATCTAAAGTTATGGGAATAAAATCTAAAGTTGCCGATTTCATGTTACCTCGCCCCCCGCAAAAAGTAGCAGAAATGTTTGTTAGTAGAATTACACGCGTAACTAGTCCCAAGAAATAAATACACTTGATACTAAGATTGATACCACAAGGTAAGTACGTCCCATGCCTTGATGTTTACAATCATCCAAAACATGCTATGTTAGCTTAGTACAAACTAAGCGGAACGCTGATTTTCCATAGACAGCGTCCGCCATCTATCGGTGATGTATCGAAGCACTATGTGTTGCTCTAGGGTTCATATCGGAGTAACAGCGCACTACACCTCACGCGCTGCGCTGTAGTATTGGGAGATTTCGCCCATATCAATCACTGTCTTGTTGGTCTAGCGGTCTAGGCAACCCGCTTACGATCCGGGTAGCTGAGGTTCGATCCTCGTGTCGGCCGATCGTCTTTTTCAATTTATTTCATAATGTGGCGCCCCCTAGTGCTAATAAGTACTAACGCAATTAGGACGTCCTAAAATTCAAGGCGAGTTACCTATCTATATCCAATATACATATTAATCTATGATCCAAAATTCTTGAAGATTGTTAGCAAGACCGCAGTAGGATAGTAACTTCTCGCTATTCATAAAGTAAGTTTGCACTCTTGTTTGCTCTGTGATTGTATGTACCATAGAACACTATTAGCCCAGTCATTTTACGGAGTTTTGTTAGGCGGGGTAGGGAGTAGTTATTAACTGGACTTTTAAACTGCAACCGGCACCATTTAGTGACAAAAAGACTATCTTAAAACATATTTAAGAAAATTCGCTACGCAACATAGAAATCAAAAGTGTGTGTCCCAGAAGGCTTTTATATTAATAACTAGCTGTTGTCCGTGACTTCGTCTGCGTTACCCGAATAAAAAATACCCTATGTGTTAATCCAGGCCATGGTCTATCTGTATGCCAAATTTCATAGAAATCCGTTCAGTAGTTTTTGCGTGAAAGAGTAACAAACATCCATCCACACAAACTTCCGCAATTATTATATTAAGTAGGATATTAATATTAATACCAATGCACTCATTTGACTAAGATTTATTTAACAATATAAATTATTTTTGAGCAATAAAAAAAGCATTGAAATTAAAAAAATGAGATTAGATAATACGAATGTATTTTTCAAACCTTTTAAGTAGACAAAAATATTTACACCAGTTTTGAAGTATGTATAATGGTAAAGCCTTAAATATGTGCAAAAAAAATTACCATCATTGGTACTTTCCTAGGCTCAAATTGGCTCTTCAATATTAAACCGAAAAAAAATCAATTACTAATAAGTTCCGGCTCAAACCGTAAAATGACTGGACTATATAACTTTACGACACAGCAGGCAGTATTTGATATTTGCTCTCGACCAAGTCACTCATACATCAACAGCTGACTGGCAACATTTTAATTTATTCTTATTACTATTGACATAGCGGTACTTCATACCGCTCGCGTGCCTGTTAATAAAATACGCAGTAACAGTCCAAATAAAAAGTTGAAGTGATATATTGCACGTTTTCGGTCGGCCAAAAAGCACGCATTTAAAAATTCAATTTTCTGTTTCATAGATTTTTATATCCCGGGCAGATTTAAAGAGATAACTGCGCTATCAGCGAGCATGCACTCTGACGTGACATAAACGGTATGAGCCATGAAGCCTTGAATGCATCGTTCAAACAACATCAGCATAAAAGTACGTTAAGAGGATATTCCTGATAAAGCGCTACATACAAAACGATGTTACAGACTCAATTTGAACATTTAGTAATAAATGTAATAAAAAAATTTGTAAACACAATTTAGAAACCATAATATCTATCTCGGTAGGTACCTACCTACCTACCTGCAGGTAGCTACCTGCGAAACAGATATTATGGTTTCTAGATTGTGATAAGGCTGTCATATTTCCGTTAAAATGTATATGTACACAGAGTACGCACGGCGACACATCAAGCTATACAAAACCAACATAAGCTGGCCGCACGACGCTATACGTTACTCGACCTAGGCGCGGCCAGCTTATGTTGGTTTTGTATAGCTTGTTGTGTCGCCGTGTGTACTATAATTACTACCGTAAATATTCAGATCCAAAGTTACAGTGGCTTAAAGATTTTCAAACATTTCATAAATTAATCCTAGGATTGAAAATATATATAACGAGCGTTAACCCGCGACTTCGTCCGCACAAATTATATACCAGATTTTAAGTCAGATCATAAGCTATCAAACAAAAAAAGTTTCATCAAAATCGGTTCAGTACTTATTGCGTGATGCTCGTTCAAACAAACAAACAAACAAACACAAACAAACAGACAGACAAAAAATCCAAAAATTGGTGAAATGGAATCAGGGACACCTAAAAACCATATCGTAACTTTTTTTGTTGTTAATATCTTCAATGTACAGACAAACTTCCTGTTACAGTTTTATAATAGTATAGATATAGATTGATTTATTTATTTATTTATAGACTACTTGTGTATGCTGTGTGCGCCTGTTGGATGTATATGTATTAGAAAGAAGATTATTTTAACGAAAATCTGAGAAAATACCTACAGAGTGATTCTATTCTAGATCGTGTTCCAAAAATGGCATTGACTTTAGTTGGTTTATTTGTGTGAAAATGTGCAAGATAAATATTTAATTACTAAATATTGAGAATAGGATGGAACTTCGTTTGGATGCAGCGCAGCGCCCGTTTCGTTGTAACATTCTCTTAAAAGTGAGATGGGCAACTCCGAAATATAATTTGCAATAAAGTCTGCGCATGATTTCTCGCCGAGCTCACACTTGACTACTTTATGACTTTTCTCTGAAGCGGACTCCTTTATTTAGTTTATAAATGCATATCTACTTGGACTACCGATTGTATTTTTCTTCCATTGTTGGGCTTCGATGACCGTGTAATATTATTCTTTTGATTTTTTAAAGTATTGTTAGTCATCCTCGCAAACCTTATTATTTCAAAAAGTAGCAACCAACATTGTATTTTTTTATATTTAAAACGTAATGGATTCGAATGAAATTCACAATTTGTTCTTTGAAGTTTTTTGTTGGCTGCAATTTATAGTTGAATCGCTCGCTTTTGAATTAACAAAGGCATTCGAGAGCATTTAAAAGTTACTTAGCGAGCTGCGTTTATTTCAACGCAACTTCCCCGATCGTTTAGTTAGAAAAGTAGGCATTGAACTAAAGTTTGATAACGTTTCTACCGGCCCGTTGTACAGCGGACTCGATCAGCTTGCCTTCAATGGGAGTTTTATTTATGTATTTTTTGTTAAATAAAACTTACTCTACGTTTTCATACAACGTAAATTCTCTAGAGAGAAATTTTAAATATCTTTTCCGCTTTGGATATACGTTTTAATCTCAACCTTATATTAGAGCACAATAGTCTAGTTTTCAATATGGAAGGACGCCAGCTTGGCCTTTTTAAAAGTCTATGATGTTCCACTCGTTTTTCAAAAGCAGCATAGCATAGTGTGGTGCACCGGGAATGCTCTTTTATCATGTTGCAGCAGTTGTGTTTTCGTTAGGTTACTTACTGTTGTCATATTTTCCTCGATGTTTTAATTTGTACTTACTGAAAATCTTATTCATGATGTGTTATTTTTATTCAAAATGTATGGCCATCAGCCCGAACAAATTAAATCATGAATTAAGCATAAAAAGAAAAAATGCACTTTATTGCTACACAAAATACAAAAAAGGTACAGAAACAATACACAGATTCATCAAACAGAAAAATCAAATATATATAAAAACACATTGTGGCAATGGGTTAGGACTCAGTGTCCGCTGGCAGGACCTAATAATATCTGCTGTTCAGCACTGATTTGCAGTCCCAACCTTCTCTTATATCAGCATACAAACATCGAGGGTATAGGGTAAGTAAAAGTAGGCACTACACAATTTTGACTTAAGTTATACTATATCACATTACATTATCTACATTATGGTATTTAGGATATTATTATCAGCTTAAAGTTAAACTAGGATTATAGATTAAAAAGAGTGTGGGGGTGTCAGTCGGGATGTGTGAACCAGATCAGTTGTATTTACTGTTTTAAAACAAGTATAGCATCATGTTTAAATATCAACTTACAGTTTTAGGTGTATGTAAAATATATACCTACTATTTTATGTTGCTGTCTCTATCGCACTCGTATTTGTGCTTTATATGACCGTCCTCCCACTTGCACACTGTGTTCCTCTATAAAGTAATGTTTACGGTCAACTATTTTCACAGTATCTTTACATCTTCATACATGTACACAGATTCACGACAACTAACGTGTTATCCAGTCATGTTGCCTTTTATGACGAGTCTATCTTAACACTGAAAGATCCAAGCAAAAATGAACCTTATGTTCCTAAGTTAAGAATAGTGAAGAACAATGGATAAAGGTCTATGAAACCCGCTGAGAACATTGTAGGTGGTTATCTCGACATCGGATTGAGATAGCGAAGGTCAAGATCGGCACGCGAGCAAATACGCGGGCTTTATGCTAGTTGACGAATAAGGTATGAGAGTTTCTTATTTGGTAGAAACGTCTATTGAATGTTTGGCTGATTTTATTCTCAAAGTTACAATCAGTGATAAAATCTTTAACAGTGATTAAAATTATTAATTCTTTTCTTCAAGAGTTTCTGATTTGTTTTGATACAGGATCCCCTTTTTCAGGGGATGATCAGACCACCAAGCTAGAGAACTTTCTCTATGGGGCCAACATACAAATCGGGAAAAAATCTGCAAACCTACTCGACCCAAAAAAAAGAAAGTTGTTTAGTTTGATCGTCTGATCAATGATTATCCCTTTGAAAAATCGTCAGCATAATAAGGACTCTATATCATCAGTCACTAGTCCTCTGCCTGGGCTGATAGGTCTGCATTGTGTAAATATATTTTCCATAGTTGTACGCTTGGAATGGTGGATAAGGGAAAAACAATGGGTCACTCTCTTCTATATTTTAAGACTATATTGTAATAGAAAATGAAGAATTTAAAGAAAATGAGGTACAGGAAGACGTATTATACAGGGTATTGAGTACAGCTGAAGGAGTCGTTTCGTATCAAAAAGTCAAGAAATTTGCAAAATCCTGTCATGATTGGGGAACTCGCCACTAAAACACTAGGCAGTTTTAAGATATGCTACCAATTCCTTGGTTTTCCTCTTAATCGCCTCTTATAAGCAGGAGTCCACACACTTACATCCACGTTTCACTAGTAGTACCGAAACTCTGTCCAGTGCGATGAAGATTATGAGACCGCCGCCACTTATAATTATAATGGACAGTGGGTACATACATGCCTCAAAATTGAAGTTTGCCTGTTTCCTCGCGATCTTTCCCTTCACCGAAAAGCCAGTGGTGTTACAAATCATACATGAATTCCGAAAAACTCATTGGTACGAGTCGTCCTGCCTAGCTAGCATGCCACCCACGACAAAGCGTTTAAACGAGAAAAACGTCATGCGCGCTCTTTCTGGCCTACGTAAAATAATAAAGATGGAGGCACATCTCGATTTTTGTCGTTTTCTCGGGGGTGGCATGCTAGCTAGGCAGGACGAGGAGCGAACCATCGATCGCCTCCATGCACATCAGGTTACTCGCTACTAAACCATCGCGGTTTAATCATAGGTATTCTAATCTGAGACGAGAGCCCTAAGATATTAGATCCCTAGTTCTTTTATTTTTCCTATATCTCCTATCTTGTTTAAATTCAATGCGGGTTCCATCCAAGACAGATTAAAGTTATCCCCAGAGCTCTCTGGACTTCATTGTCTAGTGTTGTGACAGATCGCCACTACGGTTGATCCTGGTTTACAGGAGTAATAGTAGTAGAATGTGTGGTGTGGTAAAAACGGGACCTACTCAAAAACTGGTTTTTATCAAGGTTTTTTTCTAAACCGTAATACATACAAGCGTGAAACTTGGTGTGACTATAGAGCAAACTCTACGTATAACAACAAATAATAAAAAATATAACCCTCCTTCTGTCGCAGTCGGGTAAAAACCGGCCAATAATGAGTTCAGTGAAAATTCCTGGAGAAAACAAAACTTTTGTATGTTAATAATTATGTTGTGTGGTGGTTTGGAACGGAACCTTCGGTGCGTGGGTAGTCCGACTCGCACTTGACCGTTTTTTTACTAGTTCTTTTTTATTTACGATCAATGAAACAAAAAAGCCAATTCTTTGTTTCAAGTACTAAGCATCCTCATAAATGCGGAAGTACAATTTCCTTCCAATATTGCTCAAATACCGCAAGAAATACGTTAAAATTCGACGGAGCGTAATAAAACCGCATACGTTGCACTTTCTTCCTATATCGCACGCTGGAAGTCTTCCGTTTTGTATGGATCATACGTGATACGTATCATTTGACTACACCTTACTAGGGTTACTCGAATCTAGTTTATGATTGGATTTGAGAATGTGTACCTGAATTACCTGGAGTATTAAATTATCTGTGGTAACAGTATGTACTCTTTCTTATAATGTAATGAAGGTTTCCATTGACAGTTCTGTGTCTTTGTATCGTCAACATTAAAAGTAAATTATGACGTAAATAGCTTTCAAAATTATTATCTGAAACTATGTTCGTGATAGCAATTTCATTGATAGCGTAAAGTGGAAGTAAATTTACTGTCACAGAATTGGTATCTATAACTTTGTAAGAAATTCAGTTTGCAAAGGTTTTTTTTTCATTTCTGACATGTATTACAACACCTCCTTGTATGACCGTGTCTACCGTAAATATTTTTTTATTCATTTTATTTATAAATAAATGCATATTGTTTTTTTTGTCTTTAATCTACATTTCGTATTTATTGTGATAATTAGGCGGTGATGATGGTCAAATCAAAAGATCATTCATTCATCATCATTTTAAAAGTAAAATCAAATAAACATTCTAATGTTCATTTACTTCTTCGACCAATAAAAAATATTTTCTTAATTAAAACCAATAACACAGTTACTATAAAGACCCGCGAAACACAAAAGACTGCGTAACAATTAACACAATAGAGTTGTTAGTGAGATTCTGAACGTAAGCAAGAAACAAGGAGTAGAGGAATCCGCAGCCTTATTCAGTTAGAGGGTACATGGTATTCGTGACTTACATTCTGTATAAAACAATTCTCGGACAAAGGTTCTGGCCACGAGCGGGCAACAAAGGAACAATGCGGTCGAAGATGCCTTTGCTTCATTTCGATTGCGGACAGCCCAGTGAGTCTTCGAAGCTTTGCTGTCTTGACTGCTACTTTTTTCACTGATAGATAACTTTATTGTAATAGACGTTTCGATATTGACGCTCGATGAATACATACACACCTACGTTAACTTAAAGCTACAATCCCTTTTGAGGTGATCGGGAACTTTGCAACTATCTTTTTTTAGTGCTGTTGTAGCAAGGCGTTCTTTTATCTGATTAAAGAATTCAGAACGGAATGACATCATGTTGATAGCTCAGTGGTTGGCTTTGCTAGCTATTTGTCTTCAAAAGCACCGTAATCTTTTTCTTTCAAGTCAGCATGAGCTATACATCGCATGAAAATCACTGGAATCTGAGGAAAAAACCATAGAACCTTTAGTTTGTGACTGCGATATCTTGGCGGCTAAACGCATGTGCCTCCTGGAAGATGGTTATCCAAAACCGGGAGATTACAGACTTCTTCCCCTGATCGGATTGAATGACCTTGAACGGACCTTTGTAATTTCTCTATAGAGTCAACACAAAAGATCCCATTGGATCGAAGTGCTGCTGGATTACGAGCCCTCATAATAAGATAAGATAATAATCTCTGCTGTGGTAGAAGTATGAGCCAGTCAGCAATGGTCGTATCTACGCTGACTGTTCAAAGTGCGCCAGACGAACTCCGATTTCCTCACACGGAGAGGCTCTTTCCTTTCGGGGTGCAAGGAAGACTACGAGCCAAAGAAGGGTATAAGAAAAATATCTTTTAGTCACTTCGCATGACATAATACGTGCTATTATTTAGTAAAATTACTTTTCAAATACATTTTATCGTTTATGCAGTACCTATTTAACTGCGAAAATTAAATCATTTGACTGAACGCAAACAGTAATTATTATTATCCGATGTCCCGTAGTTTTCAACAAAATTGACGATTCCATTTTGTGAATGATACAAAGCCAGGCCACCCGCAAATAATAGAAGTTCAGAAGCATTGTCTGCTCGAATCAATGCTGACAATTTGACATATCGACTCTGAGGTCTTGATTTTGTGCAACTTCTCTATTCTCGTATTCAATGTGGGTTCAGCATATGTCAACGTAAACAAACATAGAAAAATAATGGTTTTGTACAAACCACATTACCAGAAGCTATAAATTTGGAAACGATGAATGTAATGATGAATCAAGCAAATGCGATACGACAATAGCAAACTTCTAAATCAAGCTAAGGAAATAAAATAAGGGGAAAGAATGCAATCTTAACGGTTTGCTTTTTATGCTTTGTACTTGTATTATTTACATAACGATTTGTGTATGTATCATTTTAATGGAAATAATATCTAATTTTCGCATGAAGTACTAAATCTAAAGGGTGTAATAAAACACCCTAGTAATACATAAGGGGGTGCTTCAGACCATCAAACTGAACAACTTTATCTATGTCTCTATCTATATCTACACAATTTAAGTTGATCATGGATAAATAAATATGAAATACGAGCGTTAACCCGCTACTTCGTCCGCACAAATTATATACCAGATTTTAAGTCAGATCATAAGCTATCAAACAAAAAAAGTTTCATCAAAATCGGTTCAGCAGTTATTGCGTGATACTCGTTCAAACAAACAAACAAACAAACAAACACCCAAACAAACACACAAACAAATAGACAGACAAAAAATCCAAAAATTGGTGAAATGGAATCAGGGACACCTAAAAACCATATCGTAACTTTTTTTTTGTTAATATCTTCAATGTACAGACAAATTTCCTGTTACAGTTTTATAATAGTACGAGCGTTAACCCGCGACTTCGTCCGCACAAATTATATACCAGATTTTAAGTCAGATCATAAGCTATCAAACAAAAAAAGTTTCATCAAAATCGGTTCAGTAGTTTTTGCGTGATACTCGTTCAAACAAACAAACAAACACACAAACAAACAGACAGACAAAAAATCCAAAAATTGGTGAAATGGAATCAGGGACACCTAAAAATCATATCGTCACTTTTTTTTGTTAATATCTTCAATGTACAGACAAACTTCCTGTTACAGTTTTATAATAGTATAGATAGATAGATGTATATAATATGGAGCCAACATCGAAATCTCAAAAAAAAAAACTGCTGTTTCATTCAAAGCAGCACCGTCTGTTTTCCGACACCGGACTTAAACACCCCTTTATGTATTACTAGAGTGTTTTGTTACACACTGTATTACAAACTTTTCAAAGTTAACAATAAAATAAAAGATCAATCGATTGCTACAACAGCAAGACAGTTGGTAGTTGTAGCAATGTTTCTGACCACCCCGAAAGGGATTATGGTCGTGAGTTTTTGTATGTACACACTGCGACACATCAAGCTATACAAAACCAATAATTATCCTACACGCGGCGTGTGTACACACGGCGACACATTAACCTATACAAAACCAACATAGAGCTGACCGCACGTAGGTCGAGTAACGTATAGCATCGTGGGGCCAGCTTATGTTGGTTTTGTATAGCTTGATGTGTCGCCGTGTGTACGTGCTCGATCGTGAAAAACTTAATTTACTCAATAAACACGTTTTTTTATGATAAACCCTCACCAAAAATACAAACAACAATTTTGTTATCTAGTAAATTTAGCTAGGCCGTAAAATGTTGTCTCTCATGCATATGTTGTAAAAGATGGTCGTATAAACAACAGGGGTTGACGACGAAATCCCGGATATCCATTACAATGCAAATTTGCCTTCCAACGTCACAATGAACGTTACCTGTCTGTGTACAAACTTTTTGGTGAGTTTCAAAGCCAAAATTGGACTGTGGCCGAGTTTTAGTACGGAGTCAACTTTTACGTTGACTGAGTACATTTTGGAACATTTTGATGTTCCATTATTTGGTCTTTTATTGTTAAAGAACTTACGAGAGATAAATTGTATTGTATTTGGGCCAGCAGTTCTGATTTTTCTTCCTACATATAGGGTCCTTCTTAATGCTGAAGGTTTTTTAAGGGTAGGATCAGACTATCAAACTGAACAACTTTATCTATGGGACATTGGTTAAAATAATATAATATTCAACAGTTGAATATTATTATGGTATTTAGTCAACTTAAAGAGGTGGTTTACAGTTAAGTTGACAAAAACCCTTTCAGTATGTTTAAACTTTAGACCATCAAACTGAACAACTTTCACGATGGAGACAACATCGAAATAAAATAAAATAATTATTGATTCGATTAGGTACTGCAGTTTTGTATGCAACAGACGATTTTAATTCTCGATTTAGTTTCTATTATGAACAACTTTTACTATGGAAAGTACACAGATCGGCGCAAAAAAATCTGCTGTTTTATACATTTACGCAAAGTACGCATTGCAGTTTAGTATGGAACAGCAGTTTTTTTTACTCCGATCTATTTGCTCCCATAGTTAAAGTTGTTCAGTTTGATGGGTAGACTCTTAGTTTAAAAGGATGGTAATGAATTTTATTTACTGTGTCGAAATTTTGAACCATCAAATTAAAAAATCTGCTGTCTGTTTGAACAGAGTAGGCATTGCCGTTTAGTATGGAACAGCCGATTTTTTTAATGGATTTCACGTTTTCCATAGTAAAAGTTGTTCAATTTGATGGTCTAAACCACCCCTGAAAGTTTCGGAACGGTAAAAAAAACATCTCTGGTATACAGGGTGGAAAAAAAAGGCCGTGGGTGGAGGGAAAGTACCCTTAATATTTATGATGGCAAATTTTACTGAAAGGAAACATTCCTTTATTTTCTAATTTAATTAAAACTGCATTTAAAGATTTTTGAAAAATCATCTGCTTGAGCCGGGAATCGAACCGGTGAAACGTGAAAAAAAAACATCCTGTATTTTATGATACCAACCGAAAAAGTCATTCATAAGGATCAATTTCTTTTAAACAACATAGTATCTTAAATTAAAGAAAGACCAAGAAAAAAATGATTTTTTTATTGTTAAAATGGGTCTCATTTTGAGCAATTTATAAGTAAAGAATTTTCTTTAGATAGTAAGTTTAACAATAAAAAAATCATTTTTTCTTGGTCTTTCTTTAATTTAAGATACTATGTTGTTTAAAAGAAATTGATCCTTATGAATGACTCTTTCGGTTGGTATCATAAAATACAGGATGTTTTTTTTTCACATTTCACCGGTTCGATTCCCGGCTCAAGCAGATGGTTTTTCAAAAATCTTTAAATGCAGTTTTAATTAAATTAGAAAATAAAGGAATGTTTCCTTTCAGTAAAATTTGCCATCATAAATATTAAGGGTACTTTCCCTCCAAACACGGCCTTTTTTTCCACCCTGTATACTTAATAATAATAAAAGTTGTTCAGTTTGTTAGTTTAAACTTAAACCACCTCATTAAATATCATTAAGATCTTTTGTTCCACCTTGTATACATTTCTCTAGTATTGTTATTTAAAACTCTTTACCTGACGCTACCTAATGGTTTCAAAATTTTGCATAAACACTTAACTAAAATGGGCTTCATTGCGAAATGTAACTCCTGCTTATTTTCAGTCAAGACTAGTTAAGTAGGACATTAGTTTTAACTGAAGAAATATTAGCAGCACTTAGAATAACATAACATTCCGTAAATTATACACCCGTCTTGAGAAATATTATAATTATTCTAGATGAAATTTGGTAAGTATATGTTAATTTAAGATGTTGCTACGCAAGGTACCTAGCCCAGTCATTTTACGGTTTGAGCTGGGACTAATTAGTAATAGATTTTTTTTTTCGGTATAATGTTGAAGAGCCTATTTGAGCCTAGTTATGTACCAAAATTTAAAAAAAATCACTTCAGCAACAGTTCCAATTTTAAAATTTAGCTATTATCTCGTTTTTAAAAACCTAATGGTAAATTTTTTTTGCACATATTTAAGACTTTACCACTTTACATACTTGAAATACGGTGTAAATATTTTTATCTAGTTAGAAGGTTTCGAAAAATACATTAGTATTTTCTAATAAATTCCTCATTTTTTAAATTTCAATTCTCATTTCAATGTTTATTGCTCAAAAATAGTTTATATTGTTAAATCTAAGTAGAACGAGTGCATTGATATTAATATTATTAATTTGTAAGCCTTCTGGGACACACAATTTTGATTTTTTAAATATCTTTTTAGATAGTCTTTTTATCACTAAATGGTACTGGTTATAGTTTAAAAGTTCAATTAATAATTACTCCCTCCCCGCCTAACAAAACGCCGTAAAATGACTGAGCTTAGCCTTAGGGTTTTACATACATAACATCTTTAATATATTCCCTTTCGTGGTGGTCAGAATCGGTTGTAATTCTAGTATAAGAAAATTGATTTTAGTTACATCTATCAAAATGATTTTAGCATCAAATTGACTATTAACAAGGTCTACCAACATTAGAATTCTGTGACAACTAAGTATTAAAAAAATTATTACAAGCAACTCGATTTTTCTCGCCTTAAATAATTTTAATATTATATGGGTTCAATTGTACCATATGGTGGCTAAAGTTGGTAAAAGCATTGCAAAAGAAGCTCTTTCCTTTAGATTCCTCATATAAAAGGCAGTGGTCTAATAAATATTCCGGGAACTGGAAACCATGCTATGTTATCTTAATACAAACTAAGTGGAACGCTGATTTTCCATAGACAGCTTCCGCCATCTATCGGTTATGTTTCGAAGCACTATGTGTTGAACTAGGGTTCATATCGGAGCGACAGCGCGCTACAACGGTGACGCTGCGCTGTACTAGTGAGAGATTTCGCCAATATCAATCACTGTTTTGTTGGTCTAGAGGGCTAGACAACCGGCTCACGATCCAGGTAACATGGTTCGATCCTCGTGTCGGCCGATCGTCTTTTTCAATTTTATTTCATTATGTGGCTCCCCCCGGTGCTAATAAGCGACAACGCTAATAATTAGGACGACTTAAAATTCAAGGCGACTTACCTATCTATATCCAATATACATACTAATCTATGCTGGAAACTGGGAATGCGTATGTAAAGTCTACCAATCCGTATTGGACACGCGTGGTGGACTCCAGTGGGAGGCTGATGATAATGATGATTTCGGGCACCAAACAGCTCGATATTATTTAATTTCGGTCGCGCTCTTCACAAAAAGTCAAAATCAGACAATTTGAGACTGAAGCGTTTCCATAGCTGCTCCTCAGACAAACCTCGATGAAACAATAAAATTAACTGAAAATATTGTATGAACAAATTGATTATATCGACTGCACTTCGCATGAAACATTAACCATTTCATCATGGGAGGCAAAATTTAATTGCGTCGTTATGTTGTCGGTCGGCCATCATCAAACACTGATCAATATTGACTTAACTCTTAATAAACCCTAATGGACGTTGTGTGGCCAGGCCATGCCATACAAACACAGGAACTCATTTACCGAACAAAAAGAAAAAATGAATGTCCTGATTAATCGATGGACATAAAGTGACACGAGAAATATTTTTGTGCATCATTAGTCTGACGATGTGCGCTTTTTCATGTGGCACGTGCTACTATTCAATGTAGATAAGTACAATATAACTTTGAGGTATAATAACCTGCTGAGTGTAATGGATGCTTCTAAATAGATACGCTGGTATTGAGTCATCATTTTGTTTTCAATTGTCATTTCATACTTAAGGTGGTTTCAGTCCATACAAACGTTTGACGCACAATACGCGTAGACGGAATTAATAAAAGTAATATTTTATATATGGAAAAATAGTTAAGAAAATCTAGATGCCGCGTAACAAATAACATTTGCAATTTATAATATAATTACGAAGATATAACGCTTTTAAAATTTTGTATGAAAAACTTCAAAGCTTTATATCTTCGTAATTATTTTATAAATTGCAAATGTTATTCGTTACGCGGCATCTAGATTTTCTTAACTATTTTTCCACATATAAATTATTACTTTTATTAATTCCGTCTACGCGTATTGTGCGTCAACGTTTTGTATAAAATGGACCCCTCTGCAACCGCCTTAAGAAGGAAAGAGCTAGACGCTGGGTTTTTCTCTGATCGCATTAGAATTGAAGTGATCCGGAAAAATACTAATTCTTTATCAAGACCTAGAGTATAATTAAGAAAAAAAAATTTGAATTACTGTAATTTTTAGAAAAAAAAAAACTGCTGAAGACAAATTTTGTATCTGTTTATGATGGTATGAAGTACAAGCCTATTCAATCCGATACAATATAATACTGATGAAATACCAACCATATAAAAAATAACTGGATTTTAATTTCTGATATATTATCTGAAATACATACTTATGCATTTTTTTTTTAATTTAAATTCACGTTTCTTGTGATTACGTAAGCCAAATGCGATGAAAATTAAATAAATACTAAAGTTACTCCAATTAATTTATTTGTTTATCTAAAAACCCCATCCAAATCGGTTCAGTTGTTCTTACGTGATGCGTCATGCGTGTACAAACAAATAGGCTTACAGACAAACAGAAGGTCATTCTAAAAATTATTATGTAAATGTATTTGTCATTATCCCAATTAAAATTTACTAGATGACCGCGGCAAACTTCGTACCGCCTTAGAATCTTCCAGACACATACTTGGCCGGTTTTTTTAGCCTAAGTTCATCACGGATAATGTAGCATGCTAATGGTGAAAGAATTATTCAGATCGTTCCATTAGTTTCGGAGCCCATTCAATACAAACAAAAAATCTTTCTTCTTTATAATAATTATTAGTATAATTATTAGACATATTTTTAAATATTGTAAATTAATACGGAATTTGAATTTTTTATTGTATGTAAGTAATAGAATAGATTTATTTGGGCAAATATATCGTTTTAGTATTTTTGGGGTGATTAACATAAAAAGTATTTGTTTCAATTGATTTACGTTTTTGGAGTTTCAGCAAAATTGCCTATTATTCGCATGATGCTATTTAGTTTTAACGAGTGTGTAGAAATAGATTGTCGACGAATTGGTTTACCCATTTTGCATAAAATAAGTGGTAAGACAAAATTGCTATCTACCTATAGGATTGATGCGTTATTTGAACTTTTGCATGTTTTGAATGTTCAAGACATTTATTTTTATATCTTAGGTGATTTTGAAAATAAAATATTTGTACTGGCTGGGAGAAGACAGGCGTCGAAAATTTTTGAAAAATTGCCACAAAGTTTTGTTTTTCAAAAAACGTAATTTTGTACGTCAAACAAGAAATATGAAGTCGTGACGTTAATTACACATTCCGAGATGCGTGCGCGCATAGAAAAATGTTTGTTTATTTTAATGACTGTTAAATCATAACTAATGTTTATCCTGTCCATTTGATTGATTGTTGCTAACATTTGAATGACGTTCTTTGTGGATTATTTATTCTAGTTCTTTGAAAGCCTTGGGCTACGGAAAAATAAGGTATCCTTTTATACCAATTTTTAGAATAATTACAAGAGCTTTCATGTAAGACAGGTTCAACCTGCGTATTGTGCCTGGGGCAGTATCCAACGCGATTACTCACACTATAATAATAAATATCAACTAAATATCCAACTGAATTACATTTTCTGTAAATTGGATAGTTATGAACATGGTAAAGATCACGGCACGAAACATGAGCGATGACCTTGAATGCGCAGAAATCAAATTCGGTCTATTTCGAGGGGGAGCGAGATGCGCTGACACGCGAATGCCATTAATTGGCCGATTAGTTGCCTTTTACGTCATCAACCTGCGAGAAAATCCCTACCACCTTCCCCCAACCTTCAAGATTCGTGTTGCGACCTTTACAAGTATATTTTTCTTACCTCTCGAGGAACACAGTGGCACCTGGAGCACTCCATATACAACGAACTTACGACGCTTCAACAGTACTGCAGTAGGAACAAGATGGGGTCAGAAACTATATTGTACTTCTTGTGGTAAGTGTGTAAGGACCAGGGAGCGGTTATTCTGTATGTAGTATCTTCTATATACAATTATCGTGGTCGGAAACGTTGCTTTGCTACAGCTAAGCTAACAGTTGTAGTAGGTCTCAGGGAGGAGAGACGTGCAATTGGTATAGACAAAAAATACTGCAAAAGCAGCTTTATCCCGTAGTTGTGTCGTACGATACCCACAAGAAATAGGGTGGTCTTTTCTAACATGGCTTTCTACAATTTCGGATAAACAGAAAGTTAATTAAAATGCTTGAATTAAAAACTCATAAATAAGAATTAACCTATCTCATTCTTCTTCATTAACAAAAATAGAATTTATTAAAATCTTAACTTAACTCTAGTATCAAAATACATTCAATTCATTTCAATAGTCACTGTGGACTATTGAATATATCCAGCAATCTCTTGAGTGTAAAGTGTTTTATCTTTGTCCATTAGGTTCCGGACACTAAGGAAGGATACGAATATTTAGAAAACAAATAATAAACCAACTCAGCTCTAGCATCTAAGCCCTAACGATCTATTTTAACCACAAAAGTTAGTAAATAACGAACATAAATAAATCAATTAAGTATGGTACGTTTTTAGCCAAAAAGCTCTGGACCGGTAACAACATTTTTAAATCACTGCCCAAAACAGAAGTGCATCGGATGATAACTTCGGATCGGATCTTACCTTGAAATTTCACCTCGGAAAATTTGGCTAGTGATTTGAAAATAACCTTGCAAATATTGTTTTTAGGAAATTAATTTCTCTTACTCTTGCGGTGTAATTTTATACTATAATTATAAAATTTTATAATAATGGTATTAAATTGCACTGTTCCCTTAAACTGAAATGCTTTTATAACGGAATTTAGGTTAAGTAATAAGAGTTTTTAAAATATTATTGGTTATTAACAATGTTATAGATATGTTGTGATGTTTCAAATAAAATTAAAGATTGTATATTGTTTGATTTGATTAGTTAGTGCCTTTTTTTGGTCAGAAACCTTCGTGAGCTCTCACATAAATACCCACCAAAGTTTAATCGAAATTGGACGAATAGTATAAGAACGCATAAAGGACAATTAATAGACAGACAAACAAACATAGATTTTTATAATATATACCTATAGATAGATTATCAATTACACGCTTTTGGAGCAGTAATATTACATTGTACGTTATAATTTGGTAATTCCTAGTTTTAGTTAAGTAATGTTTTTTTTTTTAAATCGCAATCATTTAAAAAGTTAAGTCAAAGTAGATAAATTAAATTTATAAAACATCAAGTTTTATTCAAACAAAAAATATACAAACATGTGAATCAATATGCAAAATAACCAAAATCCATGTTTATTTTAATTTTCTCGTAGCATAATGAAATCTCGTATGTCGATCCTTACTATGCTTTCTACACCTCAGAGTCTTCGGACATCGGACCACGTTCTTGATAAAGCTTTATTTAATAAGGTGACTAAACGCATAATTTCTACCCGATAGTGTCACAGACACTTGTTTAAGTGTAAACTGCTGTTCTTTTCTGATAAAACGTCACATTTTGATAATTTAGCACGAGAATGGACACGGAACGGGTTTTATATCTACATTGTATTAAAATGAATCAGATTACATTATTGAAGGAGACAAGTTTAGATTTTCTGTATCTGAATAGAATACGTGATGTAATTTCAACCTTATGTCGTAGTGAATTGATATTTTGTTTAGTTATTTAAACAGAAGATAAATATGTAATCGTAGATGTAGACTAGAACAACAAATGTAGATTTAAAAATAGATAAGCCTAAAAGTAAAAAAATGTGCTTCTTGTTTGTCAAAAATTATAACTGTGGCGATCTTTTACGATAACAGCTTTATAACAAGATGAAATGAGATTTTTAACATCTCATTATAATATTTTAAAATTTCAGCTCTGACCGACAGACAGGATGAAAAGTAACGGACAACTTTATTATCGAGTTGTCACATTTCAAAAATAAAATGTACGTTTCTGAATTAAAAATATAGATTAGCAGTTGTCTTAGTATTCAACGTAGCCTGTGGCAAAATGTTTCCTTGGAGGTGTTAAACCAGCCTCCGATAATTAGGTAATAAATATTTATAAAGGGGGCACCAGCACCGTCTCATCACATCGCCGCTGCACCCAGACTATGTCTTTTTTTTACTGTTCGAACGTGAAAGGTTCGTATATGAACGAACCAAATGTGTTTTACTCTGACGTGGATATATTTTTAAACAAAATTGAGATCAAGAAAGAATATGTTAAGGTTGTATTTAAATTGTCAGATGTAAACGAGTAAGCCGTTTCAAGTTGTAATAAAAAGGGTGTGAATAATCACCAGGATACTTATTTGCAAGTGCAGTAAGGCTGTGCGAATGGGATTTCACAGTTAGCTAGTTAAGCTGAAGAATGTTATATTCTTATTTTACTGGCAGTGTGCACAATAAAGCAATAACTTGAAGGATCTGTCATAACAGAAGCGGAGATTTAAATATTACAAGTAGGATTATTGGCGATTGGAGATGACGTCGGAAGATATACGAGATGGGAATAAAAGATGAATCTGACTTTCTTCATGCAGTTGAAATATATGTTATGAAGTTATATTTTGCAACTGTTCCTTAGGCATTGCAGAAATCATGTTGTCACGACTTTTAGAAAATGTCACCACTCACCACCGACATAATATCATCTGTTTATTTATTGACAAAAATAGTTTAGTATAAATGATATCTATCGATTTCAATGTTGGTCCCATGGTTAAAAATGACCAATGGTCTAAATAACAGGCATATCCTCAAAGTTATAACACGGTTTATAAATAGGTTACCAGAAGAAAAGGGATGTAAAGAGATACCAAGTAATTTGTGTTTACCAGCATTCAGTTATGTAACAAGTAAAACGTTTTGGTGTTAGTATTTTATCTGCTAGAAAATTGTATGCAAACAATTTTGTTTTTGTATTATTTAACATGGACATGAAACCTACATGCTTCAGAGTCCGCTGTTTATAAAAAGTTGCGACGGGTCACTATCCCTGTCTCAATGGACATAAATTTTAGGCACTGCTAGTGGAATGTGGATATTTTTAATAGATATGCTATATTTAGAATATCTTTGACCATTCCCTCAGGGAATATACTCTGTAAATGCTAAGTTATGCCAGTATTTAATGAGAATCAGAGAAGACAAGAATATCAACAGTAGGCATCAATATTTCATTGGCAACAGCATACATTCCCATCAAAATTAGTGACCATTAAAGTAAAACAATAAAAGTCTTAATAAATTAAGCGAACGTCGAATAACAAGATAGTTTTTGTGTCGTAACGTTGACGAGAGGCATATTGGAACAGTTAAAAACGTTTTATTAGTTAAAACATTCCAGTTTTGATTGCGTGTTCCACTGGTCTCTCTAATTTTTGGAAGACAGTGGTTTAATTAGACATTTGGTTGCGGCTGGCTTTGTTGATTTTTGAATTGTATGTTTGAATTTTATGGTATTTTCCTAAACTTATCTTTTTAAAATACTGTAATTAATTATTGGAATAAACAAGTGCAAAAATACAATAACAACGGAATAAAAGTAAGTAAATATTGGTGTAAACTGCAAAAAAGGTTTTGTATTTCTTAAAAGTCTGGGAAGTAAAAAAATGGGTTATCGACCAGAAACCATCCTACATGATTTTTGTAGTGACATTTAGATCAAAACGATATATAGTCAGAAAACTTCCAGCCAGATTGACTTATGTAAAGCACCTGCCAAACAGTGGATAAGACTAGCAATATATACATGTACAACAGTTAATAGTCGCTGTGGCCAATATCGGTCATGATGATGATGATGACACATCTGCAAAATTTGTGAGACATGATTAACTTAACGTGGTATGGTATTACAACAGAAAATGCATCCAGTTTTGTCTTTTAAAAATCTATTTCAATTTCAATTTCATGAGTATAATCTTATTAGGCTTGATATACGATTACTGCCAACAAATTATCATAATATAAAAGGTAATGAGGAAGTCAATATCAAAACAAAAGCCTCCAGCGGCGCCGACGAATATCAAAACTCTCATGCTCACAAATAAAATTCTAATTTTAACATGTTCAGTGACCAGAACCAATTCCGCCATTACCGAGCATGAGTTACTTTAACCAAATTATAATTCCTTCATCTTCGCCCACATATAAAATTACCAACCTTATGTGTTGTTTAATAAGAGACACTCTAATCTTTTTTATGGTAAAATAACGTTGACCCAGCAATTCTTAGAGTCGGCCTGTATCTTCATAAAACCTCCCAATTATTTCCCTTCCGTACTTATCAGGTCTCATCTTGCATCAATCCACTCGTATTACACGAAAATTTACGAGAATGAGATTTCTTCGGCCATGATGAACAATAAATTCCTATTTAACAGCCCCGACGTCAACCGTCTGCCTCTATCCATACTTTTATAAGGGGAGACACTTCCACAACAGCTGATTTATAGTATTTTCCTTTGTTTTGTATCTGTTCTGTTTATTGTTTTATTGGTTGTTTTCTTTGCTTCTTTTTAGTGTCTTTTATATTGAGGAGTTGAGACAGTATCTTTGTTATTTGACCGCTTTAACAATTGGCTTATGGTTGTATATTATACAGCTATCTACTAATTTGTACCATAAGGATATAATAATTTTTCTTCCCGTCATCATCTTCAAAATGTTGTTAGAATTTGTCAAGGAGGAGAAAGTAAACCTACAATACGTTTGCTTTTTCCTTCACCATAATACACCTTCAAAATGTTGTTACAATTTGAACAGAATCTATTATTGCTCTCCAAAATTGAATTACATAATATTAGTAACAAGCAATTTTGATGGCACCTTTAGTACAATAACAGATCACATGGATGTTTAAGGTATTGCTCCATACGTTCATCTCATAATCGAGGTGTAAAAATATAGCATGACATGACTCGATTTAAGTAGGAGCCATTTATGATACCCAATTAAACTTATACTGGAGTCAAGGGCTGAGGACATGGGATCGCGAAAAAAAAATCAGCTTGGCTCATTTGGCTCAAGTAGGTTTGCAGTTTTGTATGGGACAGCTGATTTTTTTCCCGCGATTTCGACGTTGGTCGCATAGAGAAAGTTGTTCAGTTTGACAGTCTGATCATCCCCATAAAAGAGTGTCAGCATATTAAGAAGGACCCTATATTATTTGTAGGAAAAAATTCCCTTTTATCACCTTTACCATTTTCAACATTACTATACGGTCATTTTTTGACTGGCTGTAGTTATTATGGATTTCTTAATTAGTATTACAAATTTCACTGACATCATTATAAAACGTTACTTCTAATTACTCTGATGCCATTGATAAGAAGTCTGAGTTCGACTTTTATAAAGCACACTCATAAAGTAAGGTCAATATCTTTAACAAGGAGACTAATTAAAATTTAATCCAAAAGACCGTATCGAGATGCCACAATAAAGTTGTCAAGGCGGGGGCAGTAAACCCACAATGTGATTGCTATTCCCTCACCATAATACAAATCAAGGGGCAATCAGTACCAACTCCCTTGAAATGAGGATTGCCTCTAACTCCTAACAAGACAGCTTTGTTTATCATTGTTTACCTGACTTTAGTATTTGAATGTTTTATGTTTTGGCATAGAGTCGCGTTATTTTTTCTAAATACATATTAAAATAACTTAAAATTTGGTCTTTTGAACGGGAAATCTACAGGACGATATATATTTTTTATTGTGTCTGGAATTTAAATCCTGATGAATCCTGAAGGATGTCCTCACCACTGCAGATTATAGCGAAAGGACTGTTCCAAAATTAAACACCGAATCAATTAAATGTAATCTAATATTCTTTGACATGCATGTCTAATTATAATTTAATTTGTTCTAAATGTTATAATTTTTTTATTAATTTAATGATTACCGCTCGAAATATTAATCTAAGAAATAATGTTATTTAAATTATCAAATGACTTAAACATACATGTGTAGTGTTGGTACTGTTAGTGTAAGTTGTTGAATAAATAAATTGAATTGAATTTAAAAAATGTTTGCCCTTTTTTACAGTTTTATGTAGGTTACCTTGTTCAAATGTAACAGAATTGAAGATCCTTTTTTAAACATTTGGGAAATATTATAACAGAATTATTATATCGTTTTCAGTAAGTAAATGATCATCATCATCATCATCAGCCTATAAACGTCCCACTGCAGGGCACAGGCCTACCCTCAGGCAGGGTGTATGGGCATTAGTCCACCACGCGTGCCCAATGCGGATTGGTCGTGTAAATGATTTAAGTAAATGATACAAAATAATTTTTTGAAACTGGTTCTGGTGTAAAATTCTGGTGTGTCGTATTCAGTGTTTTATTTTGGAACAGCCGTGCATCTCACCCCACTTCAGGAGTGCGATTATTGAAACTCATTCGATGAGCTCAGCGGTTGAAAATGTCAAAATTACTATGGAGATATGCATCTTTTTCTTCTGCTGATTTGACTTCCAAAAATCTTACTCCAGATTGCGATTTTTGAAAGTAAAATCAGCAGTAGAAAGATGCGTATCTCCGTACATTTTCAACTGCTGAGTTCAACAAATGAGTTTCAAAAATCGCACTCCTGATACAATTATATATTCCCGTTCCATCAGATTTAGGAGAGTAAGGATGACCGAGTCCATACATAATATTATGTATTTACTGAACCAACCTATGCACTTAAAAATATCCTGTAGACTGCTTTTGTAATATAGCGGTCGTATACAACGTGTTAATGAATAAGCGCAAAACCTCATACAACAAAACCTGATTTATAACAAATTATATAGATTGAAACAATAATTTCATTATTTTAATAGTTAACATTTAAAGTTATTCGCATTTTAAATTTTGAGGCAAAAATGATTGGTTATCATTTCAGCAATGAATGAATAGGGCTAGCGTGCTCATGTATACATTTTAAGAATCTTGTGTTGGTAGTGAGTAGGGCAAAAGTACCCTTGCGGTGGGTTGAAAACGAGTACAGTAAATTTTATACTTTACAAACAAATTAATTAAAATATTGAAAAAAATTACCTATGTTGAAACCATGATAATTCGATGCTGCTCTCGATTCCAAACAAACTGCTTTCTAGTTTTGCGTTAATTCATTAACACGTTATACACGTAATACCGTTTACAAAACTGCCCCTACTCATACCACAAAATACTATTTTGAGAAACTTATCTAAAAGTCTAATTATTAGGAATGCTTGTTTCAGTATCAAAGAGACGTCTATTCCGTCCCTCTATTGTTAACATCAAACTTTGTAGACTGAAAGCAAGATTTTAAGATAGATTCGTAGCACTAACAAACTGGCATAGTAACATTTGTTGAGATTAGTTTGTAGTCAGTTTATTCGTCAAAGAGATAATTATTTACGTCATTGCCGTATTACGACATTCTTAGTCGTAGATTACGACGATATATAAATTAGTAAAGTTTGAAGCTGATATAAACAAAACATAGACTACGCAATGGCTTGCTTATAGATTTGCTTGTTGTAGTTGAAATGAAGATAATACTTATTGTGTATGATAATACTTATTGTGTATGCAAGCCAGTGAACATGCTAGGCGCGACGAATCGAAAGCCCGGCCACCAGCAGCTATACAATTATCATCATCATCACAGCCTATAAACGTCCCACTGCAGGGTACAGGCCTACACTCAGGGAGGGTGTGTGCCCAATGCGGATAAGTAGACTTCACATACACATCAGAATTTCATTTTCAGTGTATGCAGGTTTCTTCACGATGTTTTTCTTCACCGTTTGAGAGCAGTCGGTATTATGTACATAAGTTAGAAAAACTCATTGGTACATGGCATGTTGTCCGTGCGGATTCGAACCTGGACCCCTATAATTGTGTAATTAGGTGTCCGTACCTCTCCGCAACGTGCCAACTACGCTCTCAATGCTATACAATACCATTACGATAATGGTTTGCTCATGTGAGTACATTCACAAAGAAGATTGGTTATGTTAGCCACACGAGAGCTCATCAACTGAGTTGAAGCAGCCGCCGAGGTCAAAATCGATCAGAACAACGTCCACATCCTATTCACCGAATTCAAAATTTCAAAAGTATATAGAGAATTAAAAAATAAATTTTATCACATTGTTATACAGGTCGTATAAACTAATTCATACATTTTTATACGCTATAACTAATAGCTATAGAAGAATGATGTTACCATAGATATAAACATAAGTACACGTAATGATTGCAAGTAACTGTAGATGCATTTCGAGTTTAATTTTACTACACATCATAAACTAAACTAATTGAACAACATTAATCAAAAGGAACATGATTCAAATTACACCATGTATATGGGCTCAATTAAAATGTACTAGATGAAATTTTTTATATAAAAACATTGTTTCCTGTTTAGGTGGAGAGTGTTGGGATGCGGTCCGGTTTGGCCCCTGCTGTTTCAATTAAATCACTGACAATACTTCGAATGCTTTGCTGGTCGATACCAAAACATACCGCATTTGGTTGTCATTACAGGTTGCTTAAAATGTTTTGATCGTTGTTTAATTTCAACGATCAACTTCAATAAAGGAGGAGGTTATTAAATCATCAGTATTTAGCTTTTTATGAGTGTATAACTATTTTGCTATAATTCCTGTATTTTTAAGCCTACCCAACTAACAATTTGGTCGTATAGGTGTCGTATAGTCGACCATCAGACGCATAAAGCACCAGTATATGACAAAATTACTGTAATATAACTTTTATATGTCAAAATACTCATATAAATGTGGGCCTAATACGACCAAATTGTTTGCTGGGTACTTACTTGATTCTTTTTTATTTGTCAAAAGGTAAAGGTCTGATAAATTAGTTCGGAGATAGGCAATGGATAATTCCTCTCAATATCTCAAAATCTGTTCATTTATTACCTGAGACAATTTTAAGCACTTTCTAACCCCCCTCCCCCCTACGTAAGATAAAATAAGACCTAGATGACCCCTCCCCCCACCCCTTTAATCTTACGTAAGACAAGTATCTACCAAAATTGCAAAAAAAGTAGCAAAAATACATCGGCTTTTGTGTCTAAGTAAACCCCCTGCCTTTATTTATTTATTATTTATTTATTTATGTAACAAATGTATTACATCTACATCATTTATAACTGATATTGACATCAAGCTAGTATATTTTAGCCACTGAAGTAAGATAATTTAAGGGAAAAAAACCTACCTAAAACGCGAATCATACCGGCAAAATACTTAAGTGAAAGTAAAAATAAAAACGGTTGTATAATTATTTTCAACTATTTAATATAAATATCTTCGCCTATTCCAGTAAGAGACATGACTGTGTAGATTTTTAGTTTTTCAAGTATCAATTCTGCTGGATCCACGAACAGTCTTGTTACGGACCTCACGACTGTGCCGCATACGCATGTGCCGACAGAGGTCCAAGATACCATCTAATCCAGATTTCCCCCACCCTTTAATTGATTATTTTGTAAAGATTAATAAGAGTCGTCATACTTGACGGCGACATGAAACCTGAGAGCATACGCAACGGTTGGAATGACTTTGAGATCTATATGAGTAAAGAATACCACACCCTTGACACTTCATACAACAAACGGACTAGCACTGAGAAGAAGAGACAAGCATTATGTCATAGTGTGTGAGTTCAAGTGAGAAAGGAATATACCACTGTTTACTGTCGTCTACCACCTGTACCACTGAGAGGGGCGGCGAGGTCGAAATTGGTGAAGGACAGGGAGTGTCCCTACTGTGCGTAGGTATTAGTAACTCTGTGGTATTAGTCCTCTTTCCACTTCTGCAAAACTTTCATAATCTTTGATCGGTACATTCAGCAGAAATAAGTTATATACACTTTAGTACTACGACGTAGAACAAAAATCTATACAACTTATTGCTGCTGACTGTACACAATTGACCCAAAAGTCTCTCATGACTCACAATTGCACCAGCCAATCAATTTAGACCTATCTGTCAAGTTCTAATTGCTGTTTATAGCAAGAACATTAAAGATCTTTATTTATTGGTCAGCTTAAGTGGCATCTTTCATGCTATTTTCAAGTTCAGTGTCGTTTCAATTGAGCTCAATCTGTTGGGAACTTAATTGAACGTTCTGCTAAATACTTCAATTAGAATTGCAGTCAGTAATAAACTTATTAGGTTGATTTGCGTTAAAAAGATTTAAAATTACTCTACTTATATCGGTTTCCATACCAAACTTTGTAGATTTAAATATGAGTAATATACACCGATTCTTCTTATTTTCGTGTCAATTGTTCTACAGTTAATAATGTTGTACGGTACGATTGTACGCTAGCAATAGAGAGTTAAGCAAACGGTTAAAGGGAACCAATGAGGAACAAATATTGATGATTTTCAAGTATTCAGTACGTATTTAATAATCAATCTGTGAAAATAATACTTTTACATTTTTGCACTTGCAATATTCACTATCATTTTCATAAGCTGTCAGTGGTTAAGAACTCAATTTAAAAAAAAATAAGTAGCGAAGCTAGCAATCTATTATGCATGTATATCATATTTGCAATTTACCTAAAGAAAAATTCATACAATATTATACGAGACGCGAGCGACAAATTCTCACATGAAAGTTAAAAAACTATAGAAATTATGTCTAGTTGTTGCGTATACAAAATAAGAAAGAGTGAAATTAAAAAAAAATCATTTCGACCCGAGTGTACGCGATCGGCATCTTTTTCTCCTAAAGTACTCTAAAGTCCTTTTATATCTCCTAGCGTTTTCTGTAGCCTATGAACTTATATGCTAAATTACGAAATAAATTATACTATGCAAATACATTTCTGTCGTTTTAAAACGATTAAAAGCTCAATAACAAGCTAAAGCACAATATCATATTTATAAAGTATTATGGACATTCTTTTATATACGACCCTGAAGTTAATGAGATCAAATCATGGTATTTGCTACATATTAAAACCATTAATTAGTAGGTAGTATGATATCCTATCCAAAATAAGTCGCATTAAATTTATACCGCCTTTTTTCGCCTCTTCAAGGCGAGAGTGAATAGGAATTTTTCTAGGTAAGTATCGTCACTCAACATCAGTTGAGATTGGGGTCAAATGTTTACCTACCATACATAAAAAAAAATTACTCTAAATTCTACTTCTACAAAATTTTATCTCGAAAAATTATCGCATCGTAATAGTCACACAAAAAAAACCACGTCCACGACTCGTTCAAGTTGAAAATGACGAGATAATAAAATTCCAAATACACCAAAATCTACTTTACTTACCTTAAAATAAAGAGTCATAAAGTTCAGTGACCGTAACTTGTCAAACATTGATTTTAAGGACTCATTTCATCAATTTCACCGGACATCGTGGCAGTAAATATCTATTTGGTAACTAATAACGTATAGTCTTGACTAGGCTCAATGGCCTATTGTCCTAGATAAACGAACCATATCATTACGGCTAATGAATCCTCTACGATCTTATCTGACATCAATGTCAGCCTTAAATCTATTAGATCGTTGGCACACAAGAGCGTGGATTAAAAAACCGTTAGAATATGAAAATAAAGATTGTAAATAGGTACGGTTGGAAATTATAGACTGATTTGGATAACGAGGTGGGTTTGATAATTTTATTAGTTTACGAGCGTTAACCTGCGACTTCGTCCGCACAAATTATATGTATACCAGATTTTAAGTCAGATCATAAGCTATCAAACAAAAAAAGTTTCATCAAAATCGGTTTAGTAGTTTTTGCGTGATACTCGTTCAAACAAACAAACAAACACACAAACAAACAGACAGACAAAAAATCCAAAAATTGGTGAAATGGAATCAGGGACACCTAAAAACCATATCGTAACTTTTTTTTTGTTAATATCTTCAATGTACAGACAAACTTGCTGTTACAGTTTTATAATAGTATAGATAGATTGTTATAATTTAGTTTGTGTTACAAAAAATGGTTACTGCAATATTGCTAGTACTCATAATCATATTAAAAAGAGGAAATTCATAGAGAAAATTACATGAAATATCAACTAGAACTATTTATCCAGTAGATTTCACTTTATTCACAGGGATTTTTATAAATTTCGCTAAACACTACGGACGCACTGATACTTACATACAAATTGGAAGCCGATTTTCGTAAATTTTATATCAGTGCAAAATCCATATACTTTTCATCATCATCACTAAGTAGCCTTTAAAATAAAATTGACGCGACGTTATCAAAAATAATTATATAAAATCAAAAATATCTAGTCAAAACTGAACAACTTTCTCTATGGCACCAACATCGAAATCACGAAAAAAAAAACAGCAAACCTACTCGAGCCTAATGTATCGGAAAGCAGTTTTTTTTTTGCGATTTCGATTTTGGCCCCGTAGAGAAAGTTGTTCAGTTTGATGGTTTGACCATCATCCCCTTAAAAAAGTGTCAGCATATTAAGAAGGGCCCTGTATGAACTAAAAACATTATTAACATTACCAAACGTCCAGTCATCCTACAAAAAACCCACCCAAACTGCACTTAACTGGATCAAACCGCTTATCTCCACCACCTCATCGAACTGATACGAAACTCTTTAGATAATAGAGGACCGAGGACCTCCCCGGACCGACGCGTCACTGAGAACCATGTCTCTCTCTTATCTAGACATCTACATGGGCACAACACGACATTAAAGACTACCGACAATATACGTGCAGCTTAGCCCTATTGTCCAGTGTATACGCAGCTTTGTGGCAAAGAGCGTCTTATACTTTCTTATTATCTATTTAAGTTAAGAGTCGACGTTGTGTATTTTATATACTCAAGTCTGCTCTCGTCCAGGTATCATCTGGAAAACTATAATTTTTATAGCATTTTGCTCGCAACATCCTCTTAAGGGGTTTAAGTTTATAGTAGAAAAGGATATTGCCATTTTAACTTTTGACTGAATATTGCAAAGGTGTTCTTATAGTTTTATATAGAGCTGTATTTTTATATGAAAATAAATTATTAATTATTATCTTGGACATTGTCGCACAGATAATCTTGCCCCATTTAAAGTACCAGAATTTAAATCGGACTTGTATTATGATGACTAGACAACGATGTAAAATACAATATGCAAACATCCATAACTCGGGTACAATAATTTATCATATTCATCATACAAATATTTGTCCCTCGCGGTATTCGAACCCGCAACCCGGATCAACAGGCAGGTTCACTACCAACGGAGCTATCGCCGGACATAATAATTAATTCCAATTCACAGAAAAAAAAATTGTTACATGTAACCAAACTTTTGTGACTTCCGAACTGTTTTGTAGCAAATAACCTTTTGGTTATAAATAGCAAAAAGAAATCCTCAAAATATAAACAGTTTTGTGAAACCCTAAAAATATTAGTCAACTTTATTTAAATTGTTCCAATCAAAATCGACACCTACGCAATCGATCTATTATCTACACAAAGGATGTATTTAAAATGTAATATATAGCTGCATTTTATAAATCAAAGCCAATTACAAAACAATGCAGTGTAGTAATAACTACCTGACCTTACCCATTATAGAGACGGGCAAAATCAAGAATTCGTTAATAATACAGCAAAAAATATGCATTAGAAAATTAAATAAAAAAAACAACGAAATTTTTTAATTTCTTTTAATTTACAAATACACCCTTAAAAAGTGGTCGTTACTGATAACCATTGTGGTTATAACAAAGTGTTTTGAATGAATAGAAATATCAATAAAACATATATCTATTGCTAGACTTCATATTTTTCAAAAATTAATTCTGCACCCATTTGATACCAAATAATCATTTACTAACTTATTAATCGAATAATAAAATCAATCAATTAAATAATTCAATTCAAAATCATTTCATCGATAACGGCTCATCACTAAAATCTAGAGCCTTAATTTTCTCCGGTAATACTCATAAAGTTTCGAGTGAGGTCTACTTCATTCTTTATTTAATATACTCTAAAAAAGTTGAAGCTCACCCTTGTTACTTAAGACGATTTACGATCGGGGAGACTTTATAAAAACTTTAATGCACCTGTACAGTCCATTTAGCACTGGTGACCAAGATGGTGGAAAAAGAATAGATAACGAAGTATAAAAATGTATTTTAAATGTAGAGTTTTTGTGGTTTTTTGTTTGAATCGGATATTGGTTAAAATGTTTAAAAAAATTAAGTTATAGCCTCAAGGGCAAAGGCCTCACGAATAAGGTTTGGGGGAGTGGGCCAAATGCGGATTAGTGGAGGCAAGTTAGTGGTCAAATTGATGTAAGAAAATTTACACTGCCATCTGACGGAATTATCCGGGACCAATTGCCTCTCGAAGCACTGATAAAATGTATTATTGACAATTTATAGTATGGAACATTATCCCTTTCGGGGTGGCCAGGAACTGCTACAACTGCCAACTAGCTTCTATGAGTGCAGTTGTAGGAAGGTTTACTTTTAACTATTTGTAGTATTTAAAAGTCGTGTATAGTGTGACAATATACTTGGGTACAATTTGTGTCCACTGCTCTGTCCATAAAAATTGTGGCGCTACCTGTTAGGCTGAACAAAGTAAGGCTGCTAGTGATATATGGAAATTCCGAATAATAATTGTTACATTAACGAATAATGTCTCAGATAATCGATAAATCGGTGGGCATTAAATCGATTCTGTAACTTCGATGAAGTGTGAAAATGAATCAAAGATTATTAATTTTTATTTTATTTTTATGATCTAAATAAACGACGTTGATACACGTTATTAAATAGGTTGGTGCTATTAAAATTTAATACCTACAACATCAATTCATAACCGTTTCCAATCCACATTTGTAACCGAATTCCTTCCTCCGATTACATACCATAAAAAGTTTCGCAATTAAAAAATTAAAAATTGACCACCATAAACTAAACCCACGCTTCTGTTCTCGGCCCATACCCAACACATAAAAACTTGAAAATAAATATCGTCCCCAAAAGATCACAGATAACACAAAAGCCGATGACAAACCGACAAGCCGTGTTATTAATTTGGGTCCTACCAAATTTATGTCAAACTAAACGAAGATATTGATTACAGTTTGAATTTTAAAGATGAGAGTAAATTAAATTGATTTAGAGGCTTAGATTGATCAACAGAGGCTATTAATGTTCGTTAGTGATCATTCAATTGTAAGTTTATTGAGGATCGATTTTAGACGAATAATTGGCCATGCAAAAAGAGTGCTTTTCGATTCTTAAAAGAAAAAAAAATCGTTGGTATTTTGCCGTGGCTTTCTAAAGGTTAGCGCATATTAGAGCGGGCCACATAGCAGCGGAAAAATAAATCATAATAAATAAATAAAAAATATATGTTTATTTCTCCATAAGTACATTTCCTTAGATACCTATTAAAAACAAACAACTGATAATTAATTACACAGAAAAAATGTAGGTTGTGTGAAGACTGGTTTCTGGATTAAGTTGGTATTCCGGTATTCCAGTCACCAGGACCTCACTCCTCGGAAATAAAAAAAGCCTACTTCGCACACTAGAGCCGGACGGGTCACCTCGCAACGCATTGACGTTTTTTTTTAATTCGACTTAGTACTGGCAGACGTAAAAAGTTCCTCTCGGTATATATAAGCGGAACGTGTGCTATATAGCACACTACGACGGACCACATCGGGGCAGAGCGTGTCGTATGAAGTTCGGAAGTCCGCCGCGCAAAAATGCAAACTTTTGGCCTAGTTAGTTTTCAAGCTGAATACCGTGACAAGTAGTAATAGGTGGCTAATCTAAACCCATTATACACATAGAGTTATGGTTTTTGAAAAACACTGAATCAGAAAACTGATACTTAAATAATAACATTCTGCTAAATTTAATAATTTTTTTAAAGAATCTACAAACGTTCCTCAGAAGTATATTTAAAATAAATAGGTCACAAGACAAAATAGACTAAATAATATATTTCTTAAATGGTCCAATAATTTCTCTATCCAGCTGTCCACTACCTAATTTGACATTGAACATTATTACCAATAACCAGAGTCGACGGCGCCAAGACGATTCCAAAATTATCTCGTACAAACAATCTAGAAAATATCGTATGACAAAGAATGGACTGTTTATTACGAAATAACGATCTATCGGCGGCTGTTGAGAGAAGGCACCCGAAAATAAAACTGAGTATAAAATAACAGTCGACAAAAAGTTTAGATTGAAATCAAAAAGTATTTATATTGAGGAAACTACGAAGGCGCGCGTTTAAAGGTTAACGATTCCTATCAATTAAGGTTATGGGTTGAGTCGGTAGGGTCTTCGTTTGGACCCCCACTGTGCAAGGATTTCGCACCTGTCCTTTTTGGTTTAGTTTTTCACGTCAACGGAACCCGAAAACGATTACAGGTGCACGGTGCTTGGTCCTTTTTGTAGGGTGACCATGATTTGTAGCAAAATTGGACTAGAAATTGTTTCAAATACCTACAAAAGTATCTGACATGTAAATCTTAAGTGGTTCATCGAAGAATATTGTTAGGTAGGTACTGTTGGCAATTTGGCATAGTTATATAATTAAATTACCGTTTTTAAACATTGTCCATATTTCCTGTTTCATTATCATCATCATCATAAACTCACATTCATATACACACACACTCTATATACGTCCCTCTGCAGGGCACAGGCCTACTCTCAGGGTGTACGGGCATTAATCCGCCACGCCCATTTTCTGTTTAATCAAATTATAATTAAAATTAAATAACTAATAAGTAGTTAGTTTATTTAGTTACATAGGTATATTGTTATTTTCGCATATTCGGTATTTTTAATTAAATTGCCGTATTTCTACAAAAATATCCAAAAGACCACACATACAATATTTTTTTTTACTTTGGTTTCTTGTTTGAATAACACGTGGACTTAAGTTCGAATTGTCCTGAAAATCCTGAAATCTTTGTCACCTTATTACTTCCCCTACAATATCATAACAAGGTCCTTATTATTTACTGATATGATAATTTTAATAGAAAGTGCCAATACCCTACTGGGCCGGGGTGGAACGAATGGCTTTCACAATAGTGGTCTCTAAAACAATTCATTTAGCTGACACGCTATACTCAAATTAAACATTTTAAACTTTATTTGTTCTCGGAAAAGGCCAATACGCCAACACGATATTTACATAATGAAGCTTCTCTGCATGAAAATTGAATTACAAATTATTGTGCTGGAAAGAGAATTTTACTGAACAGATGGTTGCCTTAAAATATCTTTAGGTTAAGATCACGCATTGCGGTATGCGGCGCGTACTCATACCCTTAGATCAAAGTTTGATCGAAGCTCATACCTATGAGCTTTCATGCAAAACCGGTTCAGGGAAAACCGCTTCAGGCAGTAAGTATATACGACTGTATTCCCAGCGAGAAAATCAGATATATTATTATTATATCAGCCGTCGCTGTCCCATTGTTGGGCAAAGGCCTCCCTCCGATCTCGCAAAACCGGGATGCATGAAGATATATTATGCTAAAGGCAAATATGTCTCGAATATGGGTTAAAGGTTGTATGCCATACTTCTACTAGGATTTTCTTTTCTAGGGTTCTGTGGAGGAAATTGTCAACTTTCTGTGACTCAATTTGACTCAAGTGATAATATTCTTAGATAATATGTAAGTATGTATTATTGCACTTTATTGTAAATCGCGAAAAAAAGATCTGTTCTATACAAAACTCTAATCCTGCTCGACCCAAATGTATGGGACGAGTGATTTTTGTGGGAATGTATGGGAAGTTGGTTCCATAGAGAAAGTTGTTCAGTTTGATGGTTAGAGTTTAAAAGGATGCCAATGATATAGATTTCACCCGGTAGATAGCAGGAAGGGTTTTTATTTTAATTATAATCAGCCAGGCTGGTCCAGCGTCTTGGCAGATTGCCAGAGCCTTGTATATTGATATAAGTAATAAAATAATAATAAATAAAAAAGGTATTTATTTTCATCTCACATATAGGGACATCATCATCATCATATCAGCCATTAAACGTCCACTACTGGACATAAGCCTCCCTCAAAATGGGGGGTTTTGCCATAATCGCCACGCTTGGCAGGCGGGTTGGCGATCGCAGTTGGATCGAATCAATGTGTGTACTCAGAGGATGCTGCTGCCCATCCTTCAGTAGATATAGGGACAATGAAACAGTATTATTGTTACAAATTAAGCTAAGCTTAGTACTATATGTGCACGTGATAGATTTACAAATAACACCTGCAAATCTGGGTAACGAGTCACCGGGCTCCAACCCCCGACTACAGTCCATACATTTCAGATTAAAGAAAGTTATATGTAGACTTGAAAATAGCAGTAACAAAACTAATGTAAGGCATCTCTAATCACTGAGCTGCAGCATATAAAGGTAATGTAAAATGTTTGTTGAAGCACTTGTAAATGACGATGACATCTTCTCCTAAGATGATAGTACCAACATTATTGTATTTTTTATTTGTTTTATATTTATGTTATGTTATGTTATTGTAGATCTAAAAAAGATGGTTAGATAGGTTAGAAAAATATTCGTAAATTATAACTTCAAAGTCTTCAATTCAACCCACCTCCAGTAATCTCCACCCACAATTGTTTTGTCTATTGTTCTCCTAACTAATGTGTTATTTGCGATGGTCCTGTACTTAGTCTCTCGAGTCGATGGCATGTTATTGAGATTGACTTGGCATTGTAGTAAAGAGATATGTCAATTAGCATATTTTTGCTTATTGCCCAGGGTGCACCGTATGTATCGGTGGTCCTATCTAAACTAATCCATCGCAAACCCGTCACCTTCCAAACTTCATAGGACCAACGTGCTGGTATCCGTCACCTTCCAAACTTCATTGCATTCTGACAACACGATTAGTAAAATAAGGCATAACATCTTCCCTTCTAGCAAAGTGTGCCACCTATAATTGGCTTATTGCCGCGTAGAATTTGATTGGACAAAAATCATCCCATGTCTTTTCTCACTCTACAGTCATAGGCACAGAACATTAAAAGATGGATTAGAAATGCAAAGTAGCGTTATGCTTCGGAGACGACGTCGCCACTTTCTTCCCACTCACGCTGCTACAACTTCTTATCCCCTCTCGCACCACTCCAAGCGCCTAACGATGTTTAGCCCAGTCATTTTACGGAGTTTTGTTAGGCGGGGTAGGGAGTAATTACTAATTGTACTTTTAAACTGTAACCGGAACCATTAAGTGACAAAAGGACTATCTTAAAGAATATTAAAAAAAAAATCGCTACGCAACTTTTAAATTATTAATATTAATACCAATTCACTCATTTGACTTAGATTTTACAATATAAATTATTTTTGAGCAATAAAATAGGCAATGAAATTTAAAAATGAGGTATTTATTAGAAATTACGAATCTATTTTTCAAAACCTTCTAAGTAGACAAAAATATTCACACCATGTTTGTGGTATGTATAATGGTAAAGCCTTAAATATGTGCAAAAAAAAATTATCATCAGATTTTATAGAACGAGATAATAGCTAAATTTTAAATTTGGAAATGTTGCTGACGTGATTTTTTTATTAATTTTGGTACATTTCTAGGCTCAAATTGGCTCTTCAATATCATACCGAAAAAAAATGTCAATTACTAATTAGTCCCGGCTCAAACCGTAAAATGACTGGACAAGTTATGCAATTCATTGCATAGCCGTGTGACACGCGTTCCACACGCCAAATTTCTACTTCTAACCCCTCATATAATGTTCTGTGGTCTTAGGTCTCTGAATAATTTAATTGAAATTGATTTGATAGTTTAGACGTGAAAATGGAACAACTTACAAAGAAACCTTTTTTTATTTATTATTTTTATTTATTTATTTAGGCTCACCAACAGATTACATATTATACCACTCACATGTACATCTTTAGTTAGGTATAGTTCTGATACATAACCCAGTTACAGGTGGGCACAACATTCACTACAACTAGACAAAATCATCATTTAAAGGGTCCGTTACAGTATAATACACACAGTTTCTTTTCCTTGATTCTTTTAAACCTTTCTGATTGTATACGCATAAAAAGTGTCTTTAACCGAATCTAATCTAAACTATTATAAAACTGTAACTGGAAGTTTGTCTCTACATTGAAGATATTAACAAAAAGAAAGTTACGATATGGTTTTTAGGTATCCCTGATTCCATATCACCAATTTTTGGATTTTTTGTCTGTCTGTTTGTTTGTTTGTTTGAACGAGCATCACGCAAAAACTTTTGAACCGATTTTGAAGAAACTTTTTTGTTTGGTAGCTTATTATCTGACTTAAAATGTGGTATATAATTTGTGCGGACAAAGTCGCAGGTTAACCATCGTGTTAAATATTTTCGTTACCCGCACTTATTTATAAGAATTAATAACCTTTAGTTTAAGCTCTCACCGAATACACGACGTAATTAAAATGCTATCGCAACGTAGCTTCCTTGAAGTGGATTCGATTCCATCTTTCCTCGGTATCTTAATTTAAGTAAACACTCGGTCTTAATGAAGATACACTAAATGAAAGGCTCTTCGGTGACTGTAACGTTTTCATTTGGCTTCAGATAATTGTATTTGTTCACTAAGAAACCAAATTCACTAAAGAATGGGGGAAGGAGAACGCGAAGATGAGCGGAAAACAATTTAAATGTAGGAAACCCATCTATGAGGAAGCCTACATACGTTGAAGAACTGTGATACTTGATTGAAGTTCACCAATCTGGGTTAGACAAAAGACACGGGTAGCATTGCCTGTTAGATGGAAATAAAATGCATAAATCCTTTATATTTTAAGAAAATAATATTTTTAGAAAAACTTTTATCTTCTATTTAAAAAGAATGTAGCTCTCAGGTAGCCTTACGAACGAACCCTTAAAAGTAATTTTTTTCTTCTACTTTCACACATAATTCTCACTTAATATTTCTCGTAAAGAGAAGATTAAGCGAGAAAAGTTTACAATTTCAATTAAGCCGCTTTTTTCGTTACTTTGCCTCGGTTTTAACTTTAGCTGAAACTTTTAAAATCGCCTCATAGTGCAACCGTTAAGCCTGAACTAACTTCTTAAAACTTTGATCAAGTTTGTAGATTTTAAGGTAGTGTTTCTAGAGTTCTGAGTATCGGAAACTCATTTTAATTTATGCTTTTAATATTAATAAATTAGGGTAGGCCTGTGCCATGCAGCGGGACGTATAAAGGCTGATGATGATGATGAATATAAATTTTTTATTTTTCGTCAAAAACGAGAACTCTAGAAACTCACATTATTGCGTATATTGCGTAATTTCCACTAAGTTTATAAGAAATTTTCAACATAAGGCGATTTACAAAACATTTGGAAATTAAATAATTATTTATTGTAAATAATCTATTTATAGGTACTGGTCAAGTGATCTGCTTTCTTGAACCCTGGTTCTTAGACGAATTTCGTAGGCTCTTTACAAGCACCTAGTGACATAAATACAGAAAGCACATCAGCAAATAATTCGTATCAAAAGGTTTTGTAGCGCAGTTCCAAAATTCGAAACAATGAGCCAAGCCAGAGGTTTGGCGAGGTGGCTAGAAAATTATCTGGCAGCAAGTTTACCACAAACTTGCGTCTATCACTCATTTGAATCAAAAGAGATCCTTTGCTACGGTTTATAACTTACTTGCTTCTAATATTACGAACTTATTTACCAATGGAATTTCAAAAGTTTTCGTTCTATTTTATTACACGAAACTGAAACAAGATTTTGTTATTAAATTAATAAGAACTCCACAATATTATCCCAAATATTCCAAGCCCCAAAATAACCGTACATTCCAAAATAAAAAAGATATTGAATCCCATAGTTGCTCCTTGGATCTTTAATAAAGAGGGAACTGAATAACTTCAGTGTCTACATTTTAATAGAAACATTGTTTTAGGAAATATATAATTATTGCATACTTTATTGATTCAATAGTAAAATAGTTTACTATTTCGTAATATTTAGCATAGCATACTGCTCACGGCTTCTACTTATGATTAAATATATTCCCCTATATAGGATGTAAAATTAAATGGGACACTTACTTAAAGCGGTGCTTTAGACCATTAAGCTGAACAAACTTTTCTATGGGACCAATATCGAAATCGCAAAAATAAAATCTACTGTCCCATACATTTCAGTCGAGTTACGTTTGCAGTTTTGTATGGGACATCGGAATTTTTTTCGCGATTTCAGTGTTGGTATCATAGTAAAATTTGTTCAGTTTGATGGTCTGAAGCACCCCTTTAAGTAAGTGTCCCATTTAATTTTACACCCAGTATGCAATATACTCCGGGTAGTCAGAGATTTGAATAAGAAAATAGAAATGTTTTTCTTTAGTCTACTATATAGAATATTTTCGCATTTCACAGAACAGAAGAGTCGGTGGTGCGTTGCGGAGAGGACCTCTGCTGACCGACTGCTCTCAAACGGTGAAGGAAAACATTGTAAAGAAACCTGCATACGCTTAAGAAGAAATTCTGATGCGTATATGGGATCTACCAAGGCATATTGGGCGCACGTGGTGGACTAACGCCCATACACCCTCCTTAGGGGTAGGCCTGCTCTGCAGTGGGCCGTATGATGATGATAATGGTGTTATCAAATTAAAACCTTGTAGACATGATGGCACGTTAATGTTCAAAGGTTTGCCATTCCTGTTTTAGAGTCAAGATCATAGGGGCTAGAAACTACATATTGAAATAGACAATAATATAATAAGCACAAACATGACACAGTTAGGTACATCAATAATCCTCTTATAAAGTAAATATATTTATAAGCCTTATTAAAATTTGTTAATATCCCATATAACAACCAAGTTGCCGACATTAAATTTAATATCCTGAAATAGACATTGTATTCAGTAGAAATGGGTTTATTTACAACATTATTCTTATAATAGCACCGTAGTTTTACCCTCGGGTACTGTTTCAGAGGGAAACATTTTCTATTGCAGTAAGGGGACGAATTAAATGTGGAAAAGCTAAGAAGTTTGCGAAGATCGCAATATAGTATACTTGTTGACTTTATAATCGTAAATAATAAAGTTGTTATTGTTATTTTTAACTCAGAAAAATTCGGGGTTTGTTTAAAATTTAGTATACTCATGCTTAAGTGGTGTAGGTAAATTCCATTTTTTATTTTTGTTACAATTTTCGTACGCATTGTTCATTGATCATTGGGAATTTGGGATGTGCTGAAATTAAAATAGATCGCCACTATAATTTGTTAGATGCTTGTCGTGAAGACAGTATTGTAATTATTGCTATAATTTTGGTAATTGATAATAATTAGTTAGGTATAGCCTGTAGGATCCCAGTGCAAGATAATATAGAAGATATATACACGTGTTAATGAATAAACGCAAAACTAGAAATTAGTTGTTTAGAATCGAGAGCAAAATCGAATTATCATGGTTTCAAGATAGGTTTTTTTCAAAATATTAATTAATTTCTTTGTTAGTTTTAAAACTTACTAAACTCGATCTCAACCCACCGCACGGGAACACTCACCCTACTTACTACCAGCACAAGATTCTTAAAAGCGCTAGCGTTAGCGCTTTCATTCATTGCTGAAATGATAACAAATCATTTATACCTCAAAACTAAAAATGCGAATACTTTAAATTTTAACTATCAAAATAATGAAATTATTGTTTCAATCTAATTATTTTGTTATAAATCAGTTGGGGTGCATGAGGTTTTGCGCTTATTCATTAACACGTTGTATAGGCTGACGATAATTGATCTTGGGGCAACGTAAAATTTTTATATTTTATTTCATCGAAATCAATTCACTCAAAAATTATGCAAATTTCATGTTTTTATAAACGGCACGTATTTCAGTGGACTGCGCGTACGATGTCGCGGAAACAGCAAGTACAGCTCAAGATCACCAATTTGCTTAGAATACAACATAACAAAATTATATAATACGAGCGTTAACCCGCGACTTTGTCCGCACAAATTATATACCAGATTTTAAGTCAGATCATAAGCTATCAAACAAAAAAAGTTTCATCAAAATCGGTTCTGTAGTTTTTGCGTGATACTCGTTCAAACAAACAAGCACACAAACACACAAACAAACAGACATACAAAAATCCAAAAATTGGTGATATTGAATCAGGGATACCTAAAAACCATATCGTAACTTTTTTTTTTGTTAATATCTTCAATGTACAGACAAACTTTCTGCTACAGTTTTATAATAGTTTAGATAGGTATTTGTACCAGCTTTCTCTTTGAAATATTCTTTTAATAACCAGTTATATTATTAACGAGCGATAACCCGCGACTTCGTCCGCACAAATTATATACCAGATTTTAAGTCAGATAATAAGCTATCATACAAAAAAAGTTTTATCAAAATCGGTTCAGTAGTTTTTGCGTGATGCTCGTTTAAACAAACAAACAACCAAACACACAAACAAACAGACATACAAAAATCCAAAAATTGGTGATATTGAATCAGGGATACCTAAAAACCATATCGTAACTTTTTTTTTTGTTAATATCTTCAATGTACAGACAAACTTTCTGCTACAGTTTTATAATAGTTTAGATAGGTATTTGTACCAGCTTTCTCTTTGAAATATTCTTTTAATAACCAGTTATATTATTAATAGAGTTTTATTAAATGAAATTCCAATTACAGGATACTGCGATAAAAATCTTATTAAAAGTTAAAATAGAAAATGAAAATGCTCTAAAGCACACATTTTTTGTGTCACATTTCAAGCGCAGAATTTTCAGCTCTGCAATGAAATTGTAGCATTTCATCCGTGAAAATAATTTTCTAGGTCGGACAGAGATTAACACTTTCAATAGAAATGACAAATTGCGTTTTCTTTCTACTATAAAAAAAAATTCTGAAATTACAGAAACATTGCAGGCTTTTTTTCACCTAGTGTTTCTATGAGTAAATAATGAAATTGTGTTTCCCACTGTACTTTTAAGAATAACGCTAGTTAACTAAACAATAACTTAAAACAATAAAAAAGAAAAAGACTTAAATAATATTTGTATAACGTAGTTAACCTTAATAACTTCCATCTTTGCTATTTAATACAAATGCACGTCTCCTCAATCAAGCATTGTCAGTTTCACAACTGTTTGCAATATTCGAAATCTATACCAATAACTATGATCACAATCATGTATAAACTTATCCACTGTGCAGGAGCACGACCGCATCCGAGCAGGCGTCGCACAGTGTTTCGAATTCGGGAGCGTATCCGACAAAACCGTGTCGCCTAGAAACTGCTGCTGTTGCATCAATGATAAAATTAGTGCATAAATCTAATACTGGATTTGGTTTTGGAGTTGAATTTTAGGTTTTATTTTTTGTAGCTTGACATGATAAATCAAATTTAGTAAGGCAAGTAGGTGTTTTAATAAAAGGTTCTGAATAGTAATTTAATCTCGTGGTAATTAGATGACAAAAAAGGAATATGAAATAGGTAAGTAATTCTATTAAACAAAAAGATTTGTTGATTTGTAGAGCACATTCTTACTAACGAATGTAATAATTTATGCAATCCATTCCTCTTTTCTTTCGTCTTCTCATACAGAAAACAATATTAACCGTCTATAGATTTTATTTCACTTTAAATGTTAAAAAAACGGTTGTCATTATATTTTTTTCATAACTATATTTTTTCAGTCAGCAGCTAAAAAATGCTTTTATAATTTTACAAAATAACAGCACAAACAGATCCCGGCTATTTTTATGATGGCTGTTATATCCTGGTAGCTCGGACACGTCACGGCGTGGACAGCCTGCGCTTTCCGCATTTCCGCAGCCCCGGGCGGGAAATAGACGAGATTTCATGTTTATTTTTGGCCACACCTTTTAAATCATTCGAACCATTGGGCACGAGTTAATTTTGCGGTTGTAAATAAAATCGATTTTGTTTAAGTTTATTTTATTGACGGTTAATTATTAATTGGCTAAGTATAGTGATGAATAAAATAACATAAAGGTTTAGATATTTGAGTGGAGACCACGAAAAGTTAGGCGTATTGTGGGACGCCTCGGCTGGATGGATAAAGCCTAGAGCAGAGTTTTGTGTCAGTTTGTGTCCCTTCTTGAGTGAAGCCTATATTCAGCAGTAGAAGATAACTTTTTCCAGTATAAATTATTGTTTTATAAACTAACTTATAAAATATGCTCATGAATGTTTCCCTACATTATTCAGATAAATTCTAACAATTGCCAAGAGTATCTACATCAAACTTGACTTGTATTGTACACACGGCGACACATCAAGCTATACAAAACCAACATAAGCTGGCCGCGCGTAGGTCGAGTTACTTAAAACAATCGCGCGGCCAGCTTCTGTTGGTTTTGTATAGCTTGATGTGTCGCCGTGTGTACCCAAACTCTACCCAGCACCGTTTATTTATAAATAAATGGTCATTTGCATTGTATCTAAGCACATCTTAGTAGTGCATTTCTGCTAATGTCCAGTACTACGTTTTATGAACAAAAACATTTTTATTATCTTACATAGTGGAAGTCCCTCGTGGCCATCCAAAATGCGCACAATCTACACAACCGTCTGCGGACCCACTCAAACAAATTTCCAAAAGAACCTTTAATACTGTGTAAATAGAAGCTAAAAATTGTACATTACATTTGTAATTCAGTGACTCGGTAGCAGTTTACCGTTCAATATCCGATCAAGGCGCCAGTTCCGGCCGCAGAGCTTCGATGGTCGCGTGTGGTAGTAATATTGCACATATTTATAATGTTACTTTGCATTTTACCTATAAAAACGAGTACAAATGCGATACTAAAACTGCTACAAATTATAGTTATGATGGAAATGTGTCTTTGCAGGATACTGTGTTCACAATTCACAAGAAGTCAATGAAAGATCCACTCAGTTAAAGATGCAGTTGTGAATTCATTTGTTTTACAGTTCCACACCTCTATTTCCAAAAGCATAGCCGAATAAAATCTGAAAAAAATCACGAACGTCCAAAATAACGAGAAGACGGCGGGAAAATTATCAGGGTGGCACTAACTTGGATAGTTTTTTTTTCTATACCCAAAATACTGCTTCCAGTGTAAAATGATCTTCAGTAACTATGTGACCACATAATAAGTATGTGTCAATTTATAGTGGTCGTCATCAATGACCTATGTCAAACCACTAGTAGTACAAAACACTAATTGCCCGAGACCTGACTCGTACTTGGCCGGTTTTGTTAAATTCTATTCTATTCTAGAATGTAGATTCCGAACTAACATCAAATCCTGGATGGATTTAAATATAATTTAACATTGGTTTACAATAACACACACAACTCAATTAGTCTACGACATGCTGACACCTTCATCTTGATTTGCTTTCCAGCCTGACCTGTATTGATTATTTTTCATTTTCAATTTTAAAATGTCTGTTTTGTTTCGTAAACCTTGTCAGTTTAATGCAACTCTCATGCAACGCTTCGAAGACAAAAAATACTAAAAACTACCTACAAACTTTTCATTCAAAGCTCCGTTCTTGCATGACCATTTTAACGCTGTGGTCAATTCTAAAGTTGCATTTTCCTTTTCAAACTCGAAATCGGTGCACAGTTCAGTTCGCAGGAAGCGACGTCTTTACCCGGATATTGAAGGGTAAACTGTGTTGCTGCGAATTTCTGGAAAACTTTGAAAACTTCTTTAAGTTATATAATAGTGCGTATATTATGCGCAATTATAATATACAGTTATTTATAATATACAGGGTGTTACAGAAGTAAAAATAAAAATTGAAAACTTTTAAGGGGGTGGTTTAGACCAACAAACTAAACAACGTTCACTATGGTACCAACATCGAAATCGCGAAAAAAATCTTTTGTTCCATACATTTAGCTCGAGTAGATCTGTAGTTTAGTATGGAATATCGCAAACGCATCGCATCATAGCAATTATGGCAAATCTCCTCATTTTGGGAGAGGCCTATGTCCAGCAGTGGACGTCTATCGGCTGATATGATGATTTATTTTCGCGATTTCGATATTGGTTCCATAGTGAAAGTTGTTCAGTTTGATGGTCCTAACCACCCCCTGTATTTGTATTTTTGTAACACCCAGTACAATATTAATTCTACAAACACACAAAACCTAGCGTACCTACCTTACTTACCGTACCTACCTTATTCGCATTTGATTAACAATTTTATTACAACTGCCATCAACTTTTCAAGGGTGAAAAGTGGATGGTAGTTGAAGGTTAACTTTTTAAGAATATTTATGTTATGCTATGCTATGCTATGCTATGCTATGCTATGCTATGCTATGCTATGCTATGCTATGCTATGCTATGCAATGCTATGCTATGCTATGCTATTCTATGCTATGCTATGCTATGCTATGCTATGCTATGCCATGCCATGCCAAGCCATGCCATGCCATGCTATGCTATGCTATATGCTATAATATATGTATATATATGTATATAGTTTGAGGAAAATTATGTGTGGCTAATACATTTGTTTTCCGCCGATAAGATTGAGCGTTGATCTTAGGTTGTCTTCCAAAACGTCAAGCACGTGTTTGAATTGATTTGTACATGATAAAATCAGTACCTAAACGACGACAGCAATGCATTCAAGCGCAGTGAGAAAAAAGCCTAGAGAATCATGAATAGATTCGAGTGTAAATAATGCGTCAATAAGTCTACTGTTAGTCACCAATTATAAATACGAAAATGTATTTGCATTTTAGTAACTGGAAACATGTAAAAGGGCCTTTATAGCTACCTCTATTAAAAATCCATGAAAGTTCTAACACAAACTATTAAATACAAGCGCAGAAATACAGTGTTAAAAAACCTCAGTCGTTCGGTAGTAGCAATAAGGGCCAGTACCTCTTTTAAAAATCATTGAAAGTTCTAACACAAACTATTAAATACAAGCGCACAAATAAAGTGTTAAAAAACCTCAGTCGTTCGGTAGAAGTAATAATAGAAATCATTGAAAGTTCTAACACAAACTATTAAATACAAGCGCACAAATAAAGTGTTAAAAAACCTCAGTCGTTCGGTAGTAGTAATAAGGGCAGGTACCTCTATTAAAAATCATTGAAAGTTCCAACACAAACTATTAAATACAAGAGCACAAATAAAGTGTTAAAAAACCTCAGTCGTTCGGTAGTAGTAAGGGCCAGAACTACAGACACAAGAAATGTCCCAAAAAATCAGTTCTGAACTACTAAGACATAAAAAGTCTCAAAAGTTTGGTACCAAACTAACTTACAAACTACTGAAACTAGACGATAAACAGCAGGTTAAAATCATATCAACACTTAAACTAGTCTAGACTTCGCATCATTTTCACACTAGATCCTACTGAAGTATTATTTAAACGCTACCCGTGTGACGTCACGTGCATCTGATTCGGGATGGCCCGCCTTGCCTGCCATTAATCACTGGGACAGTCTACGTGTTGACCTGCCTGGGCCAAGTTGGGCTACGTTGCTACTCTTCGGACAGTATTTTCTGGCAATATTGTTAAAGCTTAGGTTACATTACTGATTCAAATCGGGTATGACTTAGTTTTTGATGATACTTTTAATTGATATTTTTAGGAAAGGAAGTGATAATCTTAATTCGGTTATTCCAAAATCATCTTAGAACATTATAATGTATGAACACGATAATTGTGTCCAGCAGGCGATAAGAATAAGAATAATATATATTAATCCACAAAAACCCATTTTACAGACGGATTTCTAATAAAATTTTGAAGCACTAAATGTTACAATAGTATGCTAGGCGTATTAGTAGGTACAACTGATGCCATGAAAGGTAGGAATTACCTGCCTGAGTTATTGACATCAGCTACAACTGTAAAACTTATTGCACATTAAATGTATAAATGTACGATGTATATGTAAGATGTTTGGTGATTTCGTTGATCTTAGATAAGACTCTATCTGTATTTCGAGATAGTTACACTATCTCCTTCAGAATAGTCAGAAACAACAACTAGGTACCAACAAACTTAAAGCGTGCCTGATATCGTAACGAGTAAGGTTCACTTTTAGCACATTGAAGGTCAAATAATGTATCAACTGGTAATAGGCAAGCTAAACATCCAGAAAACACTGCTATATAAACCTTATCCCTAAAGCAGTGATTACATTACCCTACATTTAGGGCCGATTTCGGCATACATTGCTTGCTTTGATCGCTACACTTTAAAATAGAGAGAACAAATCAGACAATGTATGCCAAAATTGGCTCTAAATGTAGAGTAATATAATAGCTGCTTAAGGCGGTTGCAGAGAGGTCAATTTTATATAAAATTTTGACGCACAATACGCGTAGACGATATTAATATAAGTAACTTTGTATATAATATGGAAAAATAGCTTGGAAAATCTAGATGCCGCGTCACAAATAACATTTGCAATTTATAGAATAATTATAAAGATATAAAGCTTTGAAATTTTTGTACAAAATTTTAAAAGCTTTATAAATCTTCGTAATTATATTATAAATTGCAAATGTTATTTAAGACGCGGCAACTAGATTTTCTATACTTTTTTTCTATATATTAAATATTACTTTTATTAATTCCGTCTACGCGTATTGTGCGTCAAACGTTTGTATGGACTTAAACCACCTTAAGCCTAAGACGCAGAGACGTTTTTTTTATGTTTTGAGTTCAAACTACCGTATTTGTCATAAATAGTCTTAATCCATACGTCTCTGAAATTCTGCCTATGTCACTTATACTGACATCCATGGAAAGAACTGGGCAAGACCAAATCACTCGGTAAGTAATGGGATGGTCTATTCCAGTCGAACCTCGATCCACATGGTATTTTTGGATCACGCGTCTTTTTTGCGCTTCCGAACTCGTCCCTCACGTCACGACCTATCCCAAAAGCTTCCCAAAAGTAACGCCCTTCTGACTCCTGTTTCATTTTTGCCTAATTATGACGTAAGCTAAGATGAAACAGTCGTTTTGGATCGAGTATCACACCGCCTTTGCACACTGGGCGTGAAGTCGTATGAATTAGGAATTTTTGGGTTAATAATCATTAGTAAGGTCCGCCACATACAATACGGAATAAACTGATTCGGAATTAGATCCGGATGGAGTGTTGCCGCTTTCAGATAGTTTTTCACTAGATCTTTTTTGATGTCTTAGGTGGAATTTTTTAAAGATTTACAGTCATATCAAACAAGTTATTTTTGAGCGTAGGCGTTGATGGGACGATACCGTGACGGTGCAGCTGCGACGTCGTTTCGGTATAGTTGCGAAATCGCCTACGCTCAAAAATCGCTTGTGTGATAATCGCATATGTAAATATAGTACAGCACTCGGACTTTATTCCTCAAGGATAGTCAAAGATATTCTAAACATCTATAGTAGATTCAGAATATTACACATTTTATTAACAGTGCTCAAACTCTGTCCAATGTGGCAAATAATGAATCCAACGTCCGTCGTTTGTAAAGAAGAATAATTTCTCCAGCTATGGGGAAAAGGCCCCAAAAAAATGTTTGCGTATAGTTGGCGTATAGTTATGAAACTCATGTCGATTTGTTTCTCATAATCTCTAATAGTGGTAATATTAGCTATACCTCATCTAAACGGAGTGTGGCGTAATCGCAGTTGGCGCAAAAAAAATATGTTGGTTTTTTATTTTTATTTTCGTATCGACATCTAAGACGTTCCTATACACGCATTGCTTTAAATGTGTCTTTTTAACAGAGAAAAAGAATCTTAACAAAAAAGTCAAAACGGTGTGCATTTTTATATTGATTTCATAATTACGTTTGCATTTTTACCTAATCTTTCGTCCGATTACTATAATAAATTAAATGTTGTTTTTAGAGTATAATACCATCAATAAACGTTACCGTTTGTGAAACTAAAATAAAATTGACTGTTTTAGTTTTTGTTATTCGAATCATAATCAGCTATAAGTAGTACCTCCTTCATAAAGAAGGAATTTTCCGACTACAAACAAATGCTGCTTGTAGTGACTAACTACAATACATAATTAATAGACTAGTGTAACTTCGAATGGATAGCTAAAATTCTTATAAAATTTAAAATTTTTAAAGTAAACAAAAAATAGTGAAAAACGTGTAGCAAACGAATAAAAGTGATGCTCGCCACAAAATGGGAATTAACAACCGACAGTAATTTCCGTGCCGTGTTTATTTTTAAAAAGAAGCAGTTTTGTCAGAAATACGGCAGCATCACTACGCTTCCTAATTTTTCTTGCCACTCTGAACTAAATCTTGTTGAAAAGCATTTTAAGTCTAATTCCGGTTGAAAATAACTTTTAACTTGTTCCTACCTGCAGGAACATTAATTAATTAAGCAGTAATGTTGAAGAAAACCAAAGTTAAAGAATGTAGAAAGTGAGAGACGTCCTAATAGAGTTCTTAACGAGATTGTCGATTCGCTGCTCATTACATTTCAAGTCCAATTTATGTTTATGTTGGATTAGTACTTTACAACTCCGTTTCTAATTCAGTTTAAAGGGAAATCTTGTAAAGGAACAAATTTGGGTATCAAGGAGAACTCAATATGAAAAGGTTTTAAAATTAATTAATTTGGGATCTTCTACAATTACTCGCTCAATCCAGGAAATGATTTTACTTTGAAATTACTTGGACAGCCAGTCTGTCAAATCGTATATTTACATCAGTATGATTAAGAATCCAGAAATGTACTAGAATGATCTTTTGATGCTATAATAAATTATGGTTTTACGCTGAGAGATAGAGTGAGAAATTGTGTGATTAGAGATCGGTGTAAATTGAAAAAAGATTTTGTGACTTTTTAGTCTCTATTCTTAGAGAAAGTCGTCGGTTTGGTCATGTGGAGAGGATGAGTGTCAGCAGATGTATGAAAGAGATATATCATGCTAATGTTAGTGGAAGACGGATGTGCCGGAAGAGGGCGCCCTCGTAGGACGTATTTTGATCAAATACAAAAAGGGGAGGTACGGAGTACTCGAAACCGACGGGCATGTATGAAGAGATGTATGAGGCAAAACAGGTATGTATGGATCTTAGTAGATGGTGCGCCCTGGTCTCTGTCTACCCCACCGGGAAAGAAGCGTGACGTTATATATAGATAGATAGATATAAATTTGCAGCTATTTAAATTGCGTCTAACTTATTTATCGTTGAAACTAGTTTTATGTTATAAACAAATTGTATCATAATTATTTCTATGAAAGGTGATTTTGATGAAATATTATTCGAATTTATAATAATTACAAAAAGAACATAGGGCTGACGTAACCTCAGGGTTAAAAGCTCCAAAAAAAAAAAACAAAAGAATTAAAAAAAAAAAAAAGAACATAGACCTACATTTCTATTGTATTATTATTTTTATATTAATAATGTGTTACTTACTTACAAATTATATACATATACAAAAGAGGAATATCTCGATATAAATTAATAAAAAACAAATATAATAGAAACTAGTTATTTAAAATGAGCAAAAGAACTGTTTTTATCTATTATCGTGCTGTATTCATAAAAAAGGATACGTTTTTGTTATCTATTTATTATACTAAAAAATAGCATCATCATCATCATCATCAGCCTATCATCGTCCACTGTTGAACATAGGCCTCTCCCATGGCGCGCCACAAAACTCTGTCCTCGGCCTTCCTCATCCAGTCGCTCCCCACTACCTTTTTTAGGTCGTCTGTCCAGCGGGCAGCAGGACGTCCCACACTACGTCTACCAGTTCGCGGTCTCCTCTCCAGAACCCTGACACCCCACCGGTTGTCAGTTCTTCGGCAGATATGACCAGCCCATTGCCACTTCAGCTTGCTAATTTTCTGAGCTATGTCAACCACTTTCGTTCTCTGACGTATCACTTCATTTCTGATGTGATCTCTCAGAGAAACACCGAGCATAGCTCTCTCCATAGCTCGCTGCGCGACCTTGAATTTATGAACTAGTCCTATCGTCAGGGTCCATGTTTCCGCACCATAGGTCATTACTGGCAGGACGCACTGATCAAACACCTTCGTTTTGAGGCATTGTGGTAGAGCCGAGGAAAATATATGGCGGAGTTTCCCGAAAGCAGCCCATCCTAGTTGGATGCGCCTAGCGAGGCCGCTACAACAACAAAACGCTAAAACGCTAAAACAACTTCGACAAGGAGGCCCTTGTCGAAGTTGTTTCTACCTAGTCTTATAGTCTGTCCAAGGTAGACATAGTCTTGCACAACTTCTAGCGCCGCCTCACCGACGTAAACCGCCTCTGGTAAAAAATAACATATCTAATAATTATTTTCAAAGCGGACTTTAAAGGATTCTATAACAATATTGTTTTCATTATAATATAAAACACCGGCCGCGTTTCACCAAACACAAAACTGTATCGAACAAAAATAAATTACTAATATCGGAGAGATTGGGGGAAAATGACGAACTAGTCAATTACTGTAACGTCTAACCCCCAGGGATTGGGGATAATTGATTTACGAACGCTGACAAGACTTTTTCGATAAACGAAATGAACAGGGTTAATTTAGTGATTAATACTTACTTTGTTTTTCAGATTGGCGGTGATGAGTGTTTATCAGTCATTGCCTTTTATTGAAAACTAGCTTTTGCCAGAGACTTTGTTCGCGTATCAAAATAAAATATAGCGTGTGTTATTCAGGAATAGTGTAGCTTTCTATAGGTAAAAGAATTTTTACAATCGGTTCAGTACTTCCCGAGATAACCCCTAAATACAATATTAGTAGGTATAGACTTGCTTTTGCCCGCAACGAAAAACAAAAAAATTTAAAAGCTAGATATAGTGTCGCTGGTTCTTTTATAATATATCTATTGTCGCTGATTTTTATTTAGATCTAAGTGACAAATAGTTTTGGTACATTATTTTCACGTAAGTACGTCCAACCATGACTTGATTTACAAATGTTGAGACTTCAAACAGAAGTGATATTTTTGAATCGTGCGATTCAAAATCATGATCGAATAATGCATAATCTCCTACCTGGCCCGTTTACTCCTTTCTCTGCCTTTTTTGTTTCAATTTCATTTTTATTTTTTTGTTCCTTACCTATGACGTTAATTAATCTTGTATATTTTTAGTGTGTTAATAAAGTATCTCCACAATATTTTTGTCATTTTTAATTGCTGATTAGAATATGTCAATTTCAAAAATTGCACTCCTGAATACTTTTATTAGTTAAGATAAAATGTTACTTAGAAATAGTGTAGCTTTCTATTAGTGTTGTTTACAATCATTGCAGTAGTTCCAGAGATTACCCCCTACCTACAAACAAACAATAGCTTTTATAATATTGGTGAAGATAGGTAGTAGGTAAGTATTTTCATGAATTGTTTAGTACTGTTTGGAGTTTCAGCAGGAGATGTCAAGCTACGGTAAGTTTGATAGCAACTTTACCGAGTTATAAAACTAAATTAATGATTAGTATAGAAACGGTTAGTTCCAATTACGGACAGCAGGAGCTCTGCCTAATTTGCTCTGCTATTATAAAAATTATAGCATTTGCATATTGAAATCTTTTCATAATGCGGAAATATATCAGATTTTTTTTATTATTATTAATCTGTATTAAGTACACAACAGAAAAAATGAAAAAGAGTATAATGCTTACATCAATTTTCAGTCACGTTGCAGGTCTATTGCTGGACGGTCGCTTGTGTCGGGTGCCTGTTCTTCGGTCTGCCATGAGGCTCCACTATTTTTTGGTGGCTCAAGTAGTTAACTGTGTTTTTGTATAAAAAGAATCCTTTAGATATCCGAAAAATATTTATTACCAAACAACGTCGAGCACATTTGCTATTTATACTGGAGATTGTCAAAAGAAATTAAAACATTTTCTTCGATTCTGAATCTCGAACAATTACAAAAACACACGTTATTCGATAGTATAGATCGAAGATAACAAATGAAACGGAATACACCACTGAGGTATAATGTAGATCACAGTGATGAATTTAGCAAAAAAAGTGGAAATCACTAAGTAACCCGTCCGTAAAGGAAATAACTCCAGCGAATTTAGGAACAGTTACCTCAACTAATGAGGCCGACGTCCGAATGACTCCCCTAAACAAGAACAGAGATCGAAGAATGGATAGAGTAGCTAGTGGTAGGTAAAGATTTTTCATATTGGACATGATCACAAAAACTTTCGTCATACATCAATAATTATAATGCCCGCAGTGGGGTTTTAAGCGGAACCCTCCTCGGCTCGGCAGGCATGTTCACTACCACTAACGGGCTGTTACAACTCAAAGTTCTACCTATTATTTCATAATCTGCATGTTTTATACATTTCAAGTTTGATTGAATCCAAATTGTAAAAAACGGAAAATTATATTTAAAAAAATTATCAAATTTTAATGGCAATTATTGTTCACACAAGAGACCCGTGATAAACGGTTGAATCAATGAATTGAAAAAGTAACACCATACAATGTTTTAGATTCATAGATTCTTTATTGTACACAAAAACATAATTATGAAAAAAAAAAATTCTCGTACATACCTACTGTTTCTATGTAACTACTCTGCCATACAATATTTCGATAGAAATAATAAGCTATAAATCTTTACTATAAACTATATATATGTACGTATTAGAATTACCTAGTCCCTAGAAATAATGAACGTAGTAGTTACACAGAAAACTAATTTACTTTAGCGAACGTCATTCTGCATTTACCTGGTTGAGATGAGAACGAGGTTAGATGTTACTGGGGTTCAAAATACCATTTTATATAATAACAGTCTCAGAACATTAATTTTATAATGGATTTTATTTAAACCAGGCATGTCAAACTTAAACTCACTGGTGATCTAAATGCATAACGGTAGTAGAATCAGAGTGCCGATAGCAGAACAGGACAATTAAAACAGGACGGTGCCTGCCTACCTACTTATATTAAAAGGGTAACATTTTCAGGATCCTTGTAAAAAACGTTATATATCATACGAAAAAAGTGAGCGAGCGAAGCGAGGTCCACATTTTACACATCATGACTCAATGGACTGGTGTTACCTACATAATATGTCAAGTCTGCAGGCTTGCGGGTCGCATCGGGAACCTATTCTTAAAATTGGATCCAGTGCCAACTATCATTTCAACAAAACACAAACATTTTAACTTAAACGTTTACTCACCCACCCTAACAAGTGACAGAGGAGCTTAATCTTTTCACGAATACTGACATATAGTACTTAAATTCGAGATTTATATGTTTGCTAGAAAATTTAAACATAATTGATCCATATTTTTGTAAGTATTGCCTGGTTTGAGCTTGCAATAAGATATTCTTGTAGCCAAAAAATTGTTTGACCTTTAATAAAATGCGAATAAAATCAGAAATAAGAATGTGGTGAAACGGGAGGAATAAAATATCTACTTATTGGCAATAACATATTAAGGCTTATATTAAAAAATTGTAGATGCTAAAATATAAGTACAAATACTTCAAGCCCCTAAAATAGACCCGCCGCTCCATTGAACTCTATTCCGCCACCGTAAAAATTCACACAACAGGCCCGTGATAAACGATTGACTCAATGACTTGAAAAAGTAACGCCCTGCGATGATCGTAGACTAACGATGTCTATTATCCACGGACGAATATCACGAAAACGAGGCTCGATCTCTGATTTTCATTTGCTTCGATTCTTAACTGGACGGAGGAGCCATCAAATGATTCTAATTTGAAGGGATTGTGTTGCTTGGTGTCGATGGGGGATTTGAAGGATATTCTCTAAAAAATGGTAAGAAATTATTTAGCAGCGATACTAAAATGTGTGTCAGTGATAAAAATAATATCACACACCTCATTGGTGACTTTGATTTAATTCTTGAGGTGACAATGTTCATTCTGTATGACCCATCTAAGTGCGTTTATTATTGAAAGGAATCCTATATTCTTCAGTGGGACGCATGCTGATCTACAGTAGGAATTAAAGAGGCTGTTGATGATGTTGAAGGTGTAGTTAACAATAGTAATATAACTGCCTCCGTGGTCTAATGCATTGGCTCTCGACACGGAGGTCGCGGGTTTGATTCCCACGGGAGGCACCTAGTGACATATCACTTTGTGCGTTTTTCCCCAGTTGGTTGGGACATTACAGGCTGAATCACCTGATTGTCTGAAAAGAAAGATGATTCCGTGCTTCGGATGGCACGTTAAGCCGTTGGTTCCGGCTACTATCTCTGGTGGTAGTAGTCGTTACATAAAAAAAACCACGTCAGAGGCCGTAAGGCGGTCTGAAAAAACTCTGACACACACCATAAGAAGAAGAATAGTGATATTATGTTTAACTTGACTTGTCACAATAGCTTCGTATTTCTTTGAAAGATAATATTGAAGTAATAATTTGTAGTGTATTAAATTGTGAGATTAGATATCTAGATATTTTGGTTCTTCTATCTTTCATACATAATGTTTATTTTGTTTAAATTCTGTCTACCCATTTGTGAGAGGAAGCTTTTGCCCTGCAATGGAATCCTACAGTATGACCTAATTATTTTCATAAGTTGATATTATAAGTGACCTATTTGAGTCTAAAATACCCCTGCGTCCAAATTAAATAATCTTCACGAAACTAACCTTATATAAAAACGGTTATGATATTTATGCAAGAAAAACAAAGGGCTTTGCTCGATCCATAGAAAAGGTGTTCAGAGAAAGATAAAGATTAAGTCCCAAGTGCGGCAATCAATCAATTTACTTAACGTGACGGCAGAAGAGCTCGTCTATATCAATTGTAGTCTTTATCAGACCATTTGTAAGGGTATTGCCAAATAAATAAATCACATGGCGTCCGGTCATTCATCAAAAATCAATCTCGTTTTATTTATGGTCTTCAACTTTGAGTGAATCTTTTAGCAAAATTCTTTTAGACTCTATTATGAGTCTTTATGCGTTGAAATTAGAAAAAATCATTTCATTTACGAGCATCAACAAGACAAAAGAAACATAAATGCAAAATTTTAAGTAACTTTGCTTTACAATTTTGGAGATTTCGTGAGTCTGTTAGTAAGTAATATATTAGAAAAACACAAAACACATAAATTATATACAAAGAAATATATATAAGGGGGTTTTTTATCTATGTTGCGATGTTGCCCAGCAGTATGTATACTTTGGGTGAGCGGTTAAAAGCCGATTTTCAGAGAACAAAATGATTTGCTTCTTTAAGCAGAAAGATGGGGTTTTTGTTTAAAAACTGCAATCTCTGCTCTGCTACGTGAGTTGAGATTTTAAGATGTTTGCTTTGTTTCTAGCAAAAAACGTTTACTCCGGAATTGTCGATGTACTGAAGTATCGATGTATGAGGTGCGTTAAGACCAATTTGAAATGTAGACCACCGTAGAAGCTTGTTACCGTAACCTATTTGCAGGTATGTTTGACCGAAGCTTAACGACGTTAGGTTGATTGTATCTAATAACCATGTGTTTATTAGATGGCATATGTATCAAATTGGTTGTCTATATATTGCTGTTGCATATGCACTGTAGTTACTTCAGACGCACATGACAATGTATGAACAGATTTAGGTTTTTTGTATAAATAATAATAATGAATAAATAAATAAATAACGCTCACAGGCACATAAATTGTAATGATCCCAATTAAGCACTATAGGCTTTTTAAATATGGAAACCATACAACAACGGCACGAACATAATTATAACATCCATGACCGAACCGGGATTCGAACCCAGGACCCTGGTATGGCAGTCCGGCGTGGTAACCAATACTGTAACTGTAATCAGTATGAGCAGGGTCAATCGTTGCAGACAAAATTTATGCAATTGGGGATATAGGGATCCTGGCCTAACACAATGTGATTGCGGCAAACCGATCCAGTCGATGGGTCATCTGCTAGAATATCCCTCTTTCCCGAACACCTGCACAAGAGAGAACTTAAATACAGCTACACCTGATGCTATTAAGCTCGCCGGATACCTGACCAGTGAAATATAAAAACACCACTGAAGAACCATTGACACGAAGAGAAGAAGAAGTATGAGTAGTGTAAGAAATACGGACCAGTTGGTGGTTTAGATGTGGTGAGCTTTGTAATTGATGGCTTTCTTAAAAACTTACCTATCGAAGCTCAGAACAAAGACCTTGGAGAGAACGGAGGGAGGCCTATGCCCAGCAGTGAGACATTAATTATATCTTGCCTATTTCCCATTATTTGAGGCCGGCGCAATATGTAATTATTCTTCCATTAATCTCTATTGGCCGTCATTTCAGCACTCACTCCTTTTTTACACATATCATCCTTCACATGATCCATGTTTTCTTCGGCCTTCCTCTCCTACCATGGCCATATACATTCATACTTAACACTCATTTTGTAACATGACACTCTTCTCTTACATCACATGCCCATACCACGATAATCTATTAACCTGCAATTTGTCCTTCATAGGTGCTACTTTCAAACTTCCTCTAATATACTCAATCCTCAGGTGCATACAGTCGTTTCTCGTCAGTATTTCTAATCCGTCCCTTTTGTGGCCAAACACTGATATAATAATAATTATAATGTAGTAATAATAATGGTGCAAGTCGACCTAAGTTTCTTAGTAGATAGGAAACATTTTCATCGGCAAGAAACGCGTCATCTAATATAGTTCAAGCTTACGCTTCCAAGGATCGATTTCCGAAACCCAATTTCTCGGTAGCACAGTAAGGAAGGGCACAAACGACGGGCCTCGTTAGCGCAAAGACGCCGCTCATTGGATTAATTAGTTCTCCGTTCGACGGAATACGCCGACATCGACATACTTCTAAAGCTATATCGCTGCCAAGTTTAGAAGGAACCCTTATTTTATTAACGGTTCAAATTTTCATATACATTTCAAGTTTGCCGCTTAGTACTTCGCAAGTTGTCTGTCGCTTAATCCTTTTAACATTGTTAGAAGGAAAGTATTTGGTGCGCTCTAGTAAATTTTTACTTTGTCTAATAGAAGGAATGTTTAATTAAGAGTAAATTGAATTTTGTACTGTTTTAAGTCGTCAAAGTGAAGATGCTATAATTATGTGGTAGGTCCAAATTGACAGTGAATTTTCTTTGGCATTAAAATTAATTTAACAACAAGTATCTAGTTTTTATCATTTGTGCTGTACACATTTTGTCTGCCTCACACTTCAGAACTGTCTCTGTTGCGGGTTTGCTGGAAGAGATCTCTTTAGAGATAAGCTCGCCCTTTGCACATGTCTACTTTAATTGTTTTTTCTGTATTGTTATGTGTACAATAAAGTGTTAAATAAATAAATAAATAAATAAAATATTAACACGTTCCGGGACAGTGAACGAGACACAATAGAACTTTTATTGTTATCATGTCTATAGCCGGTCACTGTCCCGGAACGTGTTAATTCAAGGTGTTAACAAAGTAGAATGAGCTCAAATCGATTTCACTGAATCTGTCAAAGACTGTCTGTAAAAGGGCCCTCAAACCATCAAACTGAATAACTTTAACTACGGGACCAACATTATTGAAATTGCGTAAGAAAATTAGCTATTGCATAAAAACTTTGATAATATTTAATGAAATATAGCATGCTCATGGGCAGATCATCATCATCATCATCTCAGCCGATGGACGTCCACTGCTGGACATAGGCCTCTCCCAAGGATCGCCATAACGACCGGTCCTGCGCTGCCCTCATCCAACGGGTTCCCGCCGCCTTCACAAGGTCGTCGGTCCACCGTGTGCGGGGCCTACCCACGCTGCGCTTTCCGGTACGCGGTCGCCACTCGAGAATTTTTCGGCCCCATCGGCCATCGGTTTTGCGAGCAATATGCCCCACCCACTGCCACTTCAATTTAGCAACTCTTTGGGGTATGTCAGTTACTCTCGTTCTTCTGCGGATCTCTTCAATTCTGCATCGATCTCGCAGGGAAACTCCGAGCATAGCCCTCTCCATTGCTCTTTGGGTGACTTTGAGCCTTTTTAGGAGGCCTTGAGTGAACGACCACGTCTCTGTTCCATATGTCATCACTGGCAACACACACTGATCGAAGACTTTCGTTTTAAGACACTGCGGTTTTTGGGACGTGAAGATACTACGTAGCTTCCCGAACGCTGCCCAACCGAGTTGGATTCGACGGTTGATCTCTTTCTCGAAGTTGGACCTACCTAACTGAATAGTTTGTCCCAGGTAAACATAATCGTCAACAACTTCGAGCGCGGAGTAGGTACAACATGGGCATTTGACATGATCTTCGTTTTGTCCATGTTCATCTTCAGACCAACTCGTTCGGAGGCTGTGCTAAGATCATCGAGCATTCGACTGAGCTCTTCCATAGTCTCCGCCATGATGACTATATCATCGGCAAACCGAAGGTGACTGATGTACTCGCCATTTATATTGATGCCTAGCCCTTTCCAGTCCAGAACCTTGAAAACATCTTCCAGTACAGCGGTGAACAGTTTCGGAGATATAACGTCTCCCTGCCTCACACCTCGCTGCAGTAGTATAGGTTTCGAGTTCTGGTCCTGTAGTCGGGCTGACATAGTGGCGTTTTTGTACAAGCATTTCAGCACTTCGATGTACCGGTAGTCTACTTGGCATCGCAGAAGAGACTGCAGTATGGGCAGATACAAACCTCTAAACTAAACCACTGTTCGCTACCTTTAATTCACCTGTGTATCAGAATAAAGTTTGAAGTTTATGATGACTCGACTCAAATGTATGGAACAGCTGTTTTTTTTCGTAATTTAGATGTTGGTCCTATAGTGAAATTAGTTCTTTATATAGTTATGTAACACATTTAAATTTACATTCTGAATTCTGGTAGTCATTAAAAATATCTGTCGATCTTATATGGTTCTAATTTGCCCACGTGTGACTCTGACGCAACGTGTGAAACATTTCGCACGCTTCACAACCTCTTTGTTGGCTCATTTTGTCAAAGTGCGTTAAAATTTTAAATAGATTGGTCACTGCGTTCATTTTATAAACAAAATAATAATTATAGATATTTATGGATTGTCTCATAGATTATTGAGTTCTAATCGAAATACCAGAATGTTTAGTCTTTAGACTTTAGACTTGCATGATAAGTAAAGTGTATGACGTATTTAATTAATGACCCAAATTATTTGCCCGTAGGCACGGATCTGAAAAAAAGATGGACGGGATCTCGTCTAATCAAAAGTGAAGCACCCATTTATACGTGAGTGCGTGCTGTCGCCCTGTCGCGCGATACATAATGGCGGCGGGTTGTCGGACCTGTAGGCCTCGCATGCCACCCTCGAGAAAACGATAAAAATCGAGATGTGCCTCCATCTTTATTATTTTACGTATGCCAGCAGGGCTAGCATGCCACCCACGACAAAGCGTTTAAACGAGCAAAACGTCATGCGCGCTCTTTCTGACATACGGAAAATAATAAAGATGGAGGCACATCTCGATTTTTATCGTTTTCTCGGGGGTGGAATGCGCGGCCTACAGAAAGAGCGCGCATGAAGTTTTTCTCGTTTAAACACTTTGTCGTGGGTGGCATGCTAGCCGTGCTGCGCCTAGAACTGGTGCGTCTGTGTGAGTGTAGGTCCCTTGTAGAACACATGAAATTGTATGACCTTGCATGCTTCACCTCTTTTTAGTGTGACATTACGACCGTCTTTTTTTCAGGGTCCGTGCCCGTAGGATTCGTTTCTCGTATTTTGTCTCGTCAGTCATTATCACAATATATGATGAATATTAAGAAATCGTGGAAGATTACTAATTAAAATACCCTGAAGGTACAGGGTATTGCATTTTAGTTCCTTATCTTCTAATATTGTTTGCATTCCGATGTTATATGAAATTAAATAAATTATTAGCCAAGGATAGACCAACGCTAAAAGCTATGGATTGGTAAACATTGTCGAAACAATTTTTTTTGTAATTTAGTTTAGTTGAAGTAAAAACCTTCTGGACAATAATTTTTACTTCAACTAAAGGAATAATAAAATAAAATACAAAGTTATTTATTAACCAAAAAAACAATGTTTAAGAGGGACTTAAGGCTAATTGGTACATTGTTGGTTACTTAATTTAGGGACCTCTGATCTCCAATCTAAATTACCAAAAATAAATTGGTCAATAAATGGTGGTTGGTAATTGGTCATTGGTAATTGTTCATTCATTCATTCATTCATTCATTCCTTCATTCATTCATTCATTCATTCATTCATTCAAAAATAAATTGGTAATTTGTCGTTTGGTAAGGTAGAAGCATGTCATATTTTAACTGTCTAACGTAGACCAGCGGCCGTAGCATAATGCATGTGATAAGGCTATAATACCACGCCTTTTATCTCGTTTGTTCGCGCACAAATAGAAAGAGAGCTAAGGCACGCATGATAGCGCTGTCTCACGCTGATATGCTACGGCCACCGGTTTTATTTAAAGATTTTTTATTTAAAGCAGACTATGTTTATAAAATTTTCGCGTCCATACCGTATACCTCAAGACTTTAAGGTGAAAACAGAAATTCCTTGAAGCAGTAGGCAGTCGACCCTGGAAGAGATGGAGAGACGACACGGATGCCCCCGACGAAGAGTGGATAGAACTGGCTCAGGACAAGGATCCATGGAGGATAAAGGAGTGGGATAACAAAGCCTAAAAAAAAGTAGGAATTGCTGAGATTACATTTAGAGCACTTGCGCCGACGCAAGATTGCCAAGGCGCTACTTTCATCAAACATAGGTATAAATAGAATGACGATGCTCCTAATAATCTATGACGACCAAAACTAGCTGACACATGGGCATTAGTCATTTGAGTGACACCGTCGCGCGCTACTGCAAAAACACATGTTGTCGGCTCTACAAAAAGAAGGACAGTCGGCGATAACTGATTGATAAAGAACAAAGGAAGCTATCAGTGTTACTTAAGATTTATGATGGCGAGTCGGCAGAATTGTTTTGATGGAGCGAATGGTATGGTCATCTTGGTGGGAAGAAAATTAACTTTTTTTTAGCAAGAGAATTATTTGAATAAATATAAAAGGGGATGCGACCCAAGCATAAGCTAATTTATACCTGTGTATTACAAATAAATGATTTTGTATTTATATTTCGTATGTGTATTTGCATACAAGCTCCTTGATCAATTTGGTTGATCATCTCCATAATGGGTTTCTCGCAAGAAAATCGCACCATATAGAATATGTTTAGTTTTATGTTCTTAAGTTGTTGTATCTTGTGGTACCGGTACCTATTTGTACATAAATATAAAGGGTGTAAGGAAAAGTATCATTAACCTTTAAACCACGTACGTACGATGTATAGAGCCATCAGACTGAACAACTTTTACTAGGGATCAAACCTGTCAGCGCTGTCCATACTAAACTGTGATGTCTACCCGACTCAAATTATATGAAACAGTAGATATTATTATGTTCTGACAGACTTGCTCACAAAGTAAAAGTTAATCATTTTGATAGGTGGTGGGTTTAAAGGTTAATGATACTTTTACTTACACCCTGTATATTTACAAACTCAACAACAAAATTTTGATTTTTCGCTACAATGTTATGTTACTACTTTCAGAGAATAGCTATATACTAGTATAGTTAGGTTTTTTGGTTATAAGGGCTTGGTCAATGACCAAATAGCTACTGCGACCTAGATAGATCTATTGTAGCTTATATATAGTTAGGTTAATTTGATTTCTATGATGATTAGTAGAACATAGACAGAGTAGCTGCTTCAATCAAGGATTTTACTTGTTATGTCACATTCAGTTGCAGAAACGCTCCTTAGAGTTAATCCTCCATTAAATCTCTTGCTAGGTTTTTCAACGTCGACAAGACAAAAAGTGACAGCAAGAGATTTAATGGAGGATTAACTTTAATGAGCATTTCTGCAACTGATTGTCTAGTCTTTCATTTGCCTTTGTAGCAACCAGCCTAATTGTTTGTAAAAGATACTTACTTAATAATTTATGTTAAAAATATTAAGTACCCGTTTTATTTTCATTGTTATTCTGACAAAGATTCGTAGTCACATGTACGTAGCATTTAAACAGCAGGGTAACATGAGTTACCTTAATTATTTTTAAATATCTCCGAAACGACAATGCAATTGTTTTGGTGACAATTTGTGCCCTTGAAAAAAAATTGATCCCCACACTATGACGCCGCGCCGTGTGACACAAAACGTTGTTTTTTAACAAAGAATGCCACCATATGGCCAACGGAGACAAAGCAATAAAACTCGATAATGATCAATGACAGTTGGACCGCCTCGAAGATGGCGCTAATTACAAACACAAATACATTCCCTTCACTTTACCCTTTAAAACCACGAAACATAAAATGTTACTGTAATTTAAAGATCTGTATTTAGAATAGCCCAGTCATTTTACGGAGTTTTGCTGGAGGAGAAGGAAAGTAATTATCAATGGGACTTTTAAACTGTAACTGGCACCATTTAGTGAAAAAAAGACTATTTGAAAAAAAAATTAAAAAAAATCGCTACGCAACATAGAAATCAAAATTCTATCTCCCAGAAGCATTTTAACTTAATAATATTATTACCAATGCATTCATTTTCATTAGATTTAATGATGAAAATTATTTTTGATCAGTAAAATAGGCATAGAAATGGTAAAAATCAGGTATTCAATAGAAAAAACTAATGTATTTTTCAAAGCCTTCTAAGTAGACAAAAATATTAACACCAAGTTGGAAGTGACCTATGACTAGTATGCAAAATGGTAAAGCCTTAAAATGTGAAAAAAATTGTTAATCAGTTATTTAGAACGAGATAAATGCTAAATTTTAAATTTGGGGCTAACGTAATTTTTTTTTAATTTTGTTACATTTCTAAACTCACATTGGCTCTTAAATACTATACTGAAAAAAAAATCAATTATTAATTAGTCCCGGCTCAAACCGTTAAATGACTGGGCTAGAATACGAGTAGGAAAAGATTTTTAGACTTAAATTGAAAGAGTTGATGAGGGATGTAGCCTGGGGATAGTCCGCTCCTTTCAATTTAACCGAAAACCCGATGCGCTAATCGGAATTTTATGTTCCAATCTTTGCTACCCTTTAGATAATAAGCAGAAAATTTTCGAGAGTATTTACATCTCAGAAAATTTTTCTTCAAATTAATTAGAGGCAAATAAGCGTACTTATTTAATAAGCTCTACGAAAATTTAATATGTAGTTACTCTGAATAAAAGTAAGCGACGTATTACAATTTGGTTAACGTTAATAATAAAATAGTTGAAAATAAATAGCTTGTCTAATTTCTTTGCTGCCAAGAGTTATTTAGTGGAAAATTAATTGCGTCTGAGTATCTCTTCTCTAGTAATGAATGATACTGCAAAGTAAATACACAGTTTGCTTCTTGACAAACGTATAAGTATACCTTTTGCAAACGAACACGTTGAGAAATGGGTTTATGTTACTTTATATGGACCAATGGCGTCAAATTTTTTTGTTGCGGCCACCGATAATTTTGTTATTGTTTTTTAGCATTACCTCAAACAAACATGTATGTCTAATAAAATTTACTCTAAGTTATATCGGAGCCGAGATATACGAGATAAATGTTTTTTGGACGGGGCAGTAGGGTAGGTACCTAGTCCGTTACAGCTACAGGAAAACGTTCTTAGAAGACTATCCTTAACTTTTTGAAACATTTAGATCTGCATTCACCGATTTAAAAAAAAGTAGTACTTCAGCAAGAAAATGGGCAATTTACACAAAAACTTTTTTTGATGCCAATCGATCCGGTTTCTAGTAAGGTTCAAAAAACTCTTTTAGACCAACAGAGGTTAGAGTACGGAAAATGACAGACTCCTTAAGTTCTTCTGTAAGGCTCGCATTCGGACTCACTTATCATAAAAGTAGGTATGTTGGGAGTCTAATTTTCCACGAAATGTATGAAAAAAGTTTTTATGCCATTTCTGACATTTCGAGTAATCTAACCTCAGTTGGTTCATCAGAGTTTTTGATCCTTATGAGAAACAGGATCGATTGGCATAAAAAAAGTGTTTGTGCAAATTGACCATTTTCTTGTTGAAAGTACATTTTTTCATAATCTGTGAATGCAGGTCCAAATGTCTTAAAAAGTTAAGGATAGTCTTCTAAGAAAATTTTCCTGTACCTACAACGGTTAAGGTACCTACCGTACTGCCTTGTCTAAAATATTCTACCCTGTATATCTCAGCCCCGATATGACTCAGCTATATGCGCTCCATAGTAAGTTTGTTTTCTTTAGTATCCTCATCTAAATGATGGTCCTTCCCTCAGTGGCCGCGAAAATATAAAACGACGCCAACTTTACACATACCCCTTTGGTTCAAACCCATCCTGACTGGCGTGGATGTTCTGAGTTTTCAGATTGTCTGACTGCCCCTTAATATGCCCGGGGAATATAGTCGTGAGCATATGCATGTATACCCATCCTGGCTTTTATATCTGAGAAAAACACTCAACTAATTGCTTATACAGGCTGCAAACTCAACTCAACTCAAAAGTTTTTATTCAAAATAATTATCACATTGATAGCTTTCTGAAGTAATTTTTTGACTCTATCACCGCATCGAAAGGTGTTCCGTTGTAGAGAAGATGCGGCAAGAAACTCTACATCACAAATCTATTAAAAAAAATACAATTACAAAAGTAAAATTACAAATACAATATTGAATTACAATGTTACACCATTGTCAAGACCAGACATTTTGGTCATTCAAATAATTATTGAGTTTATAGTAACCTTTTTTACAGAAGACTTTGTTTAACATGCGACTTAAACTTTTTCTGGCAAGTTTAGAATATGCTATTGCTGAAAATAACTGCCATTGCTAAAATAGAAATCATTGGCATCCTTCTTCTTATCGTGTGGGCAGAGCCCTGGTGTCAGAATTTTTTTGGACCGCCTTACGGCCTCTGACGTGGTTTTTGTGTAACGACTACTACCACCAGAGATAATAGCCGGGACCAACGGCTTAACGTGTTATCCGAAGCACGGAATCATATTTCTATTCAGACAATCAGGTGATTCAGCCTGCAATGTCCTAACCAACTGGGGAAAAATGCACAAAGTGACATATCACTAGGTGCCCCTCGTGGGAATTGAACCTACGACCTCCGTGTCGAGAGCCCAATGCTCTTAACCATTACACCACGGAGGCATCCTTTCAAAGTACGACTCTACCCATCAAACTGAACAACTTTTACTATGGGAGCAAATATGAAAACGATTTTACTTAAGACCCAGCCGAAAGCATCCAAGAGCCTTGCATAAGGTGTATCCTAACAGAATGTTTAATTTATCCTCTCCCCAAATGCACCGAATTGCGCAAACCTAAGACTTGAACCTAATTACGTCAGCAATAAATATTCACTAGCGATAAACTTTGAGAATAATTTACGATAGTGTTCACGTTTAATTTTGCTTACGAAGAAATATTTGGGACGCGTCATTTTTATAAACAACGGTGTATTTGTTTTCTTCAAAACTAATTTTGATTTAATACTAGATATAATTTAAGTTTTCATTGTGACCATAAAGGAGAGAGTAATTTTGATACAAAATGCAAATACAAAATCATTTATTTGTGATACACAGGTATTTCTTTATTCAATTAAAATTGGGCTTACTACTTGTTACACTGGATTGAACAGAGTTTGTGCACTCATAGTGATGGATAGGTATTTAAAAAATATAGTAATAGTAATAGTAAATATAGTAATATATAGTAGCGGCGGCAATTTAGAAGACATTTTTTATTTGTAAGTAGTATAAGTTTTGTTTCGTTTTTGTTTTTGTTTAGGTTAAATGTTATGTATATAGTGCTTATGTATATACTGAAATATAAATCTTGATTCTAGCTACGACACTGTCTTCTACGTGTCCGTATAGTATATCAATGTAGTAGTATCGTTACATAGTTTCACAATATGAGTAAGTACCCCACAGAGAAAGCTTCATACAATCCCACTGCGTTATACTACAAGGCAAGGCGGTGAGCGAATGTTTCAGCGAAGAGTCTACCTAAATGCCGCTCGTGGAACTTCAGGCTCAGCCAGTGGACAATCTATGGGCGAGCGCATGACGTGATAATTTTATGCTTTCCTTAGAAGCTTTGTCTTATTGGGGTATACTTACGTGGTTTCACGTAACGTGGTTTTACTGGACGTTAGCATAGAATCGATATCCAACCAGACCTGACCGTACTACACCCATACATGCGCAACGGTGTTTCTACCAAACTGCCGCTCATTCTCGTTCGTATTGCCACGGTGCGCATGTAAAGTGCGCAATGAATGAACTTAAGCAACGCGGACCTAGGGGCACCCATTCCCCCCCCCCCCCCCCCCCCAAAGCACTTATCAAAGGCTACAATCGCAAACTTGCGAATGGTCTCCTTGCCCTCAGCAAAGATCAAATTTGTACAATAGCAAGGTCACTCACAGGCCACTGCAAATTAAATAAGCACATTCACACACACTGAAACTAAGTGACACCAACGGCTCCTCTGCACCTCCTATATGACTGTGGCCCCCTGATGTACATCTAGATAGGCAGGTTCTGTCACCAGATGAGATACAGACTATCCCTATCAAGAATCTACTGCGTTTTCTGGCCGCAGTGGGGATTGGTAAGGAACTTTAAAAAAGGGCGTTCACAAAGGACCAGCGATGGTATACGTGGCACAGGCTCAACAAGCCTGTCAAGGCCCAAAACCCCCCCTATTATTATTAATAATAATAATAATAGGGGCACCCAGAGGGGTACGGACCTCGGCATAGAACGTAGCTGGGGCTACGCGGCAGATTGGGTAGCGGGGAGTGGTGAGATGGGGTGTACCGGACGCCGACGCCGGTGCCGTGAGCTTGTATGAAGCTTAGTTATAGTCTTTTTCTTGTAGGATATCTATTCGGCGACACTAGCGTGGACGGCAAAATGTACGCAGTTGAAAGAAAGACACACGATCAATCGGCCAGTCATATTACGTCACCAGCTATAATTTTGCCCACAAAAGCACTGCATAATAAACCTTAATAAGTCCATTAATATTTAATCGTTCGTCTCAAATATGAGAGCAGCGAGATAATATCATCACGTACTCGTATATCTCAAATCTCCGCGGAGATATTCAAGGCGGGATGTTGTCTTGGCGAAAGTGAAAAGTTTCATCAAACTTGGTTAATCAGTTATACGTACGGTTAAGTACTTCTTTGGTCTTACTCAGGAGTATAATTAGGAACTAAGACACGTATTCATGTATGTATCCTACGTTTTTAACCGACTTCAAAACGATGAGGTTTTCATTTTGACTAGTTTATACATTTTTTGTGCGTTAATCTCCACCATGCGAATTTTAAAATATTATTATAAGCAGGTTATACTAACTGTGTTCGTACTATTCATTTTGTGCTCTTTTATTTAACTTACAGTTTTTTGACAAATTGGAAATTAAAAAATTTTATATTTATAAGACCAACGTTGAAATCACGACAAAGAAATTAGCTGTTCTTTACATTTGGGTCAAGATATGATTTCAGTTTTTATTTCACGATTTCAATGTTGGTCCAATAGAGTAAGTTGTTCATTTTGATGATCTGATGATCCCCTTAAAAACCGCCAGCATATTAAGAAGGGTCCTTCTATCCTCTTATATGTACAATAAATTTTAAAACAATAAAAATATTAAAGTGGCATCGGGCACGCGTGATTGACTTACTCTCATACAGCCTCACGTCTTAGTATAGGCCTGAGCGTTAGATACATACTGTGCCTCAGTAGTATGAATGTTCGAGGCTTTTACATGATTTGGAGGTCATTGTAGGCCAGGCGTAACATAAACTAGGTAATCTTAAAATTACACTTAGAAGTCTACCAATCCCTTTGACTATTTATTATAAGGACTAGCCTTGCGGTAGCATTTCCACGGTATAAGATAAATTAATCATGTGCATTTACATTCAATTTTATATCTTATCACTAAACGACAGCCAATAATTGCGAAACAATAATTTCGAACTTAGAACGTTTGGGGTTCACACGAGACTACTTTTCATGATTTTTAAGGTTCAAAATTAGAATCTAAAGTTATGGGAATAAAATCAAAAGTTGCGGATTTCATGTTACCTCGTCCCCCGCAAAAACTGGCAGAAATGTTTGTTAGTAGAATTACACGCGTAACTAGTCCCTATATAAGTAGGCGAAGACCAATCCGCATCTGTGGAAAAACGACCGACAAACGCTCTCCTTGAGGGTAGACCTATGCTCTGCAGTGGGACGTTATTAGGCTGATGATGATGATGACCCGAAGGTTAAGCCAAGCTTTTCTCTCTCTCATAAAACGAGCTTTTGGCCATTCAATTTAGCTTAACACTTCTCTTCTTTCTCAGTCAGACATTCATTTAATTTCTCTGAGGACATTAAAAGATAGTCAGTAGCTGTTGCAAAAATGTTGTCTACCTCAAAAGCGAAATGTTCTTGAGTTTAACATGCCTTTTTGTTTAATATTATGTTTTGGCAAAAGTTCTCCCCCATGCTTTTCCTCTCTATGGAGTCTTCTATGTTTATGTATTTGTTTAATTTGTATTTTCCTTTTCATTCCCTTTGCTCTGAAGGCAACACAAAGTTGTCAGGTTGTACAGGAGCGCTATCAAACTCACTGCATAACTCACACCCGAACCGGGAATAAATTCTAACAAATTCAAATTCAAACGTACGCAATTTCAAATTCAAAACTTGATCCAACTTCGTGGTTACGTAGTGAAGTTTCGCAAAACACGTCTCAGATATTAAATACAAGTTAAATAAAGACAGTTCACCCAAGTATTGTTGGCTCACGTGGATTCGAGAAACAAGTATAATTTCAACAAGTTTCAAGTGGATTCCTTAGGGAATTAATTTAATAAATTAGTTCAGAAACAACAATGTAAAGTTTGCGAGAGACGCTAAAAGAATATTTGATTATTTTAATTCTTGTTTTTCGTTTCGTTTGTAAAATTTTGTTTAATTTACTCTTTAATTACTTATATTAATTGTCGTTCTTATTAGTATTATTGAAGCTACGAAGCTTTTATTTTTTTGTCAAAGTAAAACATTATACAATAAGAATTTAATATTCTTTATTTTCACATCGAAAATATACAAAAATAACTTACTACTAATATTATTGATTTTTAAACATGTTACAGCCAATGTTGTGGTTGTTGTGTTGTTGTTTTTCAATATTTAATTTGAATTAAACAATATTTCCAAAAAACAAGAACGTCACATTGTAAGTCACTGCTGACTTTCAATTTATCGGGTGTGCCGTGGCAAAAGTGGCCACTTTTGGCGGTTTTAACGATAATAGCTACAAGCATAAAACATAATAATCCGTAATGTTTCTATAAATTGAAAGCCAATCAGGACTACAATGTGACATTCTTGTTTTTTTGGAAATGCTGTTTAATTGTTTAGAAATAAAAAAAAATTCTATTGAAGGCAGCACAATAGGCTAGGTACCCTCTTAAGTGTTTTGATTGTTAATATTATACCCTAGAGCTTTCGCTATAACACACTAAAAAGAATACATAATCAATGCTTATAATAATCTAAGCTAAATAATATAAAAATGGACCAAAATATACACGGAGAAAAATATGTAGCAGTAGTATATGTATTTATTTTAGCAGACTACTAGAAAATATCAGACTTTACTAGAAAAATTTTTGTTTTTAAAATAAAACTATTTTTTTTAACTAAAATCTACTTAAGGTGCTTTCAGTCCATACAAAAGTTTGGCGCACAATAACGCGTAGACGGAATTAATAAATAATATTTTGTATATGGAAAAATAGTTTAGAAAATCTAGTTGCCATATCTTCGTAATTATTTCATACATTGCAAATTTTATTTGTGACCCGGTTGTCTAGATTTTCTAAACTATTTTTCCATACATACAAAGTTACTTATATTAATTCCGGATACGCGTATTGTGCGTCAAAGTTTTGTATTTGACCCCTCTGCAACCACCTTAAAACAACAAATTTGCCAGTAAAGTGTGCTAAAATAAATACATAGTTGTCACACATATCGTACTAGCATACTTCTAGATATCTTTCTCCTTGTAGGCATGTTGCAAGACCAGTAAAATGACCATTACCATAAACAGGGTAATTTATACAACTGATAGGCGTCCAAAATCGCGAGTCAACTAGCAAAAAACCACCTAAATCTTTGTCAACGTCCTTTTAATCACCGTGATTAATCTTTTAAGGCATTACGAATGCGTTTGAGATTATATTTAACTCTTGTCAAGAGATAACACGCTCGGACCACACATTTATCGTATTCAACTCTAATTAAATCCCTTTATAAAGTCTGGTCCGAAGCATAAGTCAGTATCGCGAGATAAAGATTAATGTGTTGTTGTCAAATAATTTACGGTGTTGATACCGACCCTCGATGTCCATTTTGCGTGTCTTGTTGGTTGTTTCGTGCAATTTAGCAAATTGTAGGCGCAAGTTTACAAAGCAAGGGTTGTGGGTTGTTAATTGGCTCCGTGTTTGATTACCTGGTTTATATTGGGCTTTGTTTACCTGCCGATTCTATGAAGCGTTTAAGAAGACACCATTTTAACAAACCACTATAGGACACTAGAAGCCGTCGTGGTTCAGTGGCGATAGTAACCGGCGGCGGCGGAGGCGATGGTTCGATCCTAGTCCAGGCCGACTCGTACCAATGAGTTTTTCGGAATTTATTTTCGATTTGTAACACCACTGGCTTTTCGGTGAAGGAAAACATCGTGAGGAAACCTGCATGCTTCAATTTCGAGGCATGTATTGTACCCACTTTCCATTAAAAGTGGTGACGGGCTCACTTCCCGTCACACTGAACAGAGTTTCGGTACTACTAGTGAAATGTGGATGTTCTGAGGTTTCAGAATATCTCTGATTACCCCCTCGGGGAATATAGTCGTGAGCATATGCTTATGCTACTACAGGACAAAAGCTTCCTCTCTTGAATAACGGTTACAAGGAGTAGGCTGTAGTCCACTACCAAGATAAAATTGATCTTTACAGTGTTTTTTTTCAGTAACCTGTTCAGAGTCCCACTTCTAGGCAAAGGCCTCCTCCGTACCAAGCACTCTCTAATCAAATAAATGCTACTAATGATCAAGTCTCCAAGAAGATATCCGCTACATTTTTCTGGGTCTATTGTGATTTTGGCCACATATATCGGAATGTACTCTACGATAGACTTATGTCCAGCTCTGAAGTGACTGTTGTTGTGAAAATTTATCATCACAGACTTATTGGTTTTAGTAAGTGCCAAATACCTCCTTATTCTCTGATTGGCAATTAGGTTATGGCAATAGTGACCGGAACTCTAGAATTATCCAGTACTATAAAAACTCAATACTAAATATTGATAGTGATGGATTTCAAATAAAGACAACAAGATTTTCTGATTCCTATATAGCTTTTAGGCCCAGCAAATATTATTTATTTATCAGAAAGATAAACGATCCGATATATCTTGGACGTTACTAATACAGCTGTTCTAAGAATAAATGAGAGGAAGTGTTTAAAATCTCTGTTTCTGTAATTCAAAATATCCTTAAATTTTCGCTGTTATTTGAAATGGAGTATAATACTAAATCTACTGAACTGAGTCATCTAAACCAAAAATAAAATTATCAAATTTTATTTTTACTTAATACTAAAACGGTCCATGTGATTTGGCTCAAAATCCTATACTAACGCGCAGTTAATGTTAAATGCATTCAATTAAAGCAAATCCCAATAACTGCTTCCTTCTAAAATAGTCAAACATCTGTGTCAATAACACGGAAGAAAATTCTTTTGTTTAGAATCATAAAATAAAAAGAAAAGTCTAACCCAACCTCGGCTTGCAGGGTTCTTTTAAATACTGGTATAATGATTTCGATAAAGCCCAACTATTGAAAACTGTATCAAAGTCCTAGTAGAAGTCGTTTCGGATATTAAATAAAATAAAAAGAACTTTATTCATCTATACATTTTAGAGTCATCATCATCATCTTATTTAAGAGCTACGCTCCTGTCGGTGGAGTATTCGCCAATCCTGTCTCTTTTCCGCTAGTTTACTTCTGTCAAATTTTACAGTAGCTTTCATAAAGAGTGTGCAGATGAAAAGGAAAGAACCTCAGTACAGTTGCTGTTAATTACGATTTTCCCTTTTTTTTTCCAATCGCTGGGCTGGGTAACAATAGTTATTATTTGTATTATATAAAGTAGCTTAAACAGACATACGGAGAACAGAATAATGCGGCACGACATTAATCATAATAATGCCTGCAAGACAGTTGGCAGTTGTAGCAATATTTCTGACCACCTCGAAAGTGATTTTGGTCATGAGTTTATGTATGTATGTATGTTTAAGCATAAGCAGTGATGGGAACTTGATATGCTGATAATGATACTCGTATTCAACTATTTTCCGAATGACGGAACCCTGATTAAAAATTACGTAACAGAAAGCATTTCACCCGTCCATTTCTACAAACAACAGTTAAAAAATTCCAAATCGGCAATGTTGTCCCTGATTAGTGCCGGTTTGTTTTGTCTTAGATCAAACAAGTTCGCCGAGTAATGCCGGCGCCTATACAAACATGCTACCTAATGTGTTTACCCCTAATTCCAAACAAAAGTTGTGCGAACAGGGCCCGCTGCTTGAGCACCTCAGATGAAACAAAAAAAGAAGATGCAGAATGGTAATGTTAGTAGAGTACCGGTCACAATAATAAAATTATGTTACACAATTTTGTATAGGTACGCGGTTATCAATATCTAAAATTAATCATGTTAGACCATTCAAACATAATTCCCGTGTTTTTATCAGTTTTTTTGAGTTTCAGCGAATATCGAGAAGTCAAAAACGTTGAAAGAATCCTTTAAAATGATTCATTTTATTGTGTTTTTTACTGAACTTCATAAGGAATAGCAGTATGATTTAAGATTTGGAAAAACTTCCGCCTTTTTTCCGTGGAAACGACGATAAGGTTGTCTGCTTTTTTTTTTTTTTTTTTTTTTTTTTCTTTTTTTCGGGCATAGGCCCACCACACTTTCCCACCGCTGTAACTCCTGTAAGCCAGGATCAACAGCGGCGACCATTCACAACACTGGACAATGAAGTCCAGCGAGCCCGGGGGATGACTCTAATCTGTCTTGGAACCCGCAATGAATTAATCAAAGAAGATAGGAGGAGTAGGAAAACGAAATATCCGACTTCCCTCCATTGCAAACGGGAGACAGCAATAAGAAGGAAAAAAAACATGGCTATTAGAGAGCCAATTCAAGAGATCATTTTTATGGCAGTGTTGAAGACACGACCGCAAAAGCACCAAAAATACAAAATAAAACAATAGGAACCTAACATTGTACTGAAACTATGATGAAGGTTGTCTGCTTGTCGGTCTTCTACAGATTGTACTTCGGTGAGTGTGCCCAAGAGCTACATGAGCTCATCCCGCCTTCCCCTTTCTTCTATCGGACTTCCAGACGCACCGCGGGATATCACCCCTTTTTGGTTGACATACCACATATCCGTACCAAGCGCCTTGAATCTTTTATAATGCGCACAGCCAAGGAGTGGAACGCCCTACCTGCGTCAGTATTTCCGAGTGCTTACAACCCGAATTCCTTTAAAGTACGAGTGAATAGGCTTCTTCTGGGTGAGCTCGCTACATCTTCGACCCCATCTTCGTCCTGAGGACTAGATTGAGGTCAAGAGCAAACCCATACGTAATAAAAAAAAAAAAAAAAATGGTTTCTTTTAGATTGTTTTTGTTTGCGATAGGCTAGAAACCTAAAATAGTTTATAACTGGATCTTGTCTAAATAAGATACTTTATTATATCACATAGAACTGCAGACCACTGCCTGAAAAGGCCTCCTCTCGTGAATAACGGTGAAAAGGAGTTGGTCATATATTTAACTTTGGTTGGTTATTGTAGCAACCTCAAAAGGAAAAACGGTCTTTATATTAATATGTATGTAAAAATATGAATATGTTACATTATATATAACACAACACCCTGGACACGTCGGACACTTCATAGAAACAAGCTCACCCTGATAAGAAGAGGTAAGCACGTGCAATACTCAGTGAGTGCGAGTGGGAGAAAACTACACCATTGCAACATCTTGACGACCCGGGTGGTGTAATGGTTACCACGCCGGACTGCCAAACCAGGATCCTGGGTGCGAATCCCGGTTCGGTCATGGATGTTATATGTTTGTGCCGTTGTTGTATGGTTTTCATATTAAACAGCCGATAGTGCTTACTTGGGATCGTTACAATGTATGTGCCTATGAGCGTTATTTATTTATTTATCTTCTGCAAGGTAGTAAGGTAAAACTGGTAGATGGCTACCATAAAGTTACATACCTTACAGTAATAGAGGAACTGACATGAGTTGTCAAATGAAACTGTTTTTGGTGGTTTCAGGAGATTATCGGCAGGCAAAAATTCGAGCACTGTCTATAATACGGACAAACGTGAAATCGTGGATTATTTAATGAAATAGTGTTAGTGTATTTCACAAAATTATCTACGATTTCACTTTCGGTTCGCAATTACAGATCACAGAAACAGAATTGTCACCCTGCGATAACAAAAACTGTTCTGTTGCCTCGCGTCACGTATATCTTTCTATTATACAGAGTGGTGCCGCTAGGTACATCTCACTCTCTCAGCTCTCAGTTCCTCTATTCCGTAAGGTATATTAACTTTATGGTATCTATATACAGTGGTGGTTATACATGATTAAATAAATTATGTTGATTGAATTCAGTTTTAGATAGACCGCGATAAGACCGCCTTATTTTGTGCCTCTTGTATTTTTATTTCTGTATTTAACTGTTTATGTTTTGGTGTAAAATAAAATATATTTGATTGATTGATTGATTTTAGGCACACTTAAGACACGAGTCCTGCTTCTTCCTTTTTATTGTTTCATCGTAAGTCTAGCACACTCTGTCTTTTACTTGCCGAGGTTTTCACTACGTGTTTTGGATTGTCGTTAATCTAGACGAGTGTTTTCTTGTAATTTATCTTTGTCCTAAAGTTGTATAGATGAGTATCCTTGGGCTCGTTAAAGGAAGATTATGTCTGACAAATTAGTAGTAATAAGGCCAAGTTAAGGACTCTTTGAAATTACAAGTAGTATTAGTTATGTAAGAGACTATTGAGCAGAAATATTTTGTGAAACTGAGAGCGATAGGGTCAGGCAGGCACGCGCAACTCTCTGACAAAAAAAGTAATATGAAACGTGCACCGCCGCCATTAAATTTCTTTGAACGGTTGCACACGTTTCATACATTCTGGATCATCGGTCACGACCAGTTTTTAGTATGGAAGTCTCAACTCTTATAACGTAGTGAGTTTCATTCTCTTAGGGGTCAGGAAGATGATGATTTAATGAATTTATCACGGTTTCTTTTTAGGGTTCCGTACCCAAAGGGTAAAAACGGGACGCTATTCATAAGCCTATGTTGTCCGTCCGTCCGTCCGTCCGTCCGTCAGTCTGTCTGTTTGTTTGTCTGTCTGTCTGTCTGTCTGTCTGTCTATCTGTCTGCCCTAGCTATTTATGGCTGTAACAACTTTTGAACCGTAATAACTAGACAGTTGAAAGGAGTCAATTTATTCTAGGCCCACAAACGGTCCCGCTAACTGATGGTATTACACTCTAAAAACATAACTTAATTTATTATAGTAATCGGATGAAAGATTAGGTAAAAATCAGAATTATGAAATCAATATAAAAAATGCACCGTTTTGACTTTCTTGCTAAGATTCTTTTTCCCTGTTAAAACGACACATGTAAAGCAATGCTTGTGTATAGGAACGTCTTAGATGTTAATTCGAAAATAAAAATAAAAAACCAACATATTTTACCACGACAAGATGTACGCCAACTGACCAACATTACAACCACCTGAACAAAATTAAGGGGGGTCCTCATTCAAGAAACTAGGTTAGGTTAGGTTAGGCTAGGTAGGTTTTTTTCTTTATGCTCTATTGTAAAAACGGTAATACATACAAGCGTCACACTTTGTGTGATTATAGAGCAAACTCTACAGTATAACAACAAATAATAAAAACCGGCCAAGTGTGAGTCCGTCTCGCGCTAAAGGTCCCGGAGAAAACGAAACTATTTTGTAAGTTAAACTTTTGTGTGGTGTGGTAGAATTACGAGAAATAGGTGCGCGAGTAGCCCGATTCGCACTTGACCGATTTTTTGTCCCATGCTCTAAGTTTCTCAGCGAGATCTAATCAGGAAAGAAGAGATTATAATAAGAACCAGAGTAGCCGACATAGCCAAAAGAATCAGCCCGTCCACGCCTCGAATCAGTCAGCCCCCACAAGGTGAACCTACGACCTGGTGAAGGCGGCGCCGGTGGGAACCCGTTGGATGAGGGCAGCGCAGGACCGGTCGTTGTGGCGACCCTTGGGGGAGACCTATGTCCAACAGTGGACGTCTATCAGCTTATATGATAATGATCATAATACACCCATGGATATAACCAGAGATTTTTCGCCTTGTCCAATTACCCCTTTCAAAGTCCAAACTCTTGCTTGGCAGACAGGCTCATTATTAATTACGGCCTAGGGTATCAGACCATCAAATATTCCCACGAACCAAGTAAAACTGTAAAGAACTGCGTGTTATTTTATGTTGTAGTGTTTCTGGCTGCATCTTTTCTACAACGACAACACGTTCCGACGCGGTGATAGTTACAAGAAGTGGACCATTTGAGAAGTTGACCGTTTGCGATATGGACCGTATGCGAAGTGGACCATTTGAGAAGTATACGAGGAGGAACGATTTCTCATATCCTACAGTAAATTTTAGTGAACTTTTTGATAAGTTGACCAACCACGAACAACCGAAAGAGTGGGCTTCATGTTCCTTTCTTTATTTAATAAAGTAATTTGATTTTACCATCCTGCGGACAAACACCGTAACAAAGTACGTCTCGGTGTTTCATAAAATGCGGAAAATGTTTACTCTCGGCATCCACTTGTTTTTGAGCGAGTTTTGATAATAAAGCGTCCGGATCACGCAGTCTCCCTAGCCATCCTAAGAGTAAAGTTTGATCAAGTGGGAAACGTTCAGAAGTTTATACTTCCCACAGGAAGCGAGATAAATATTCATGAGACTTAACTCGAAGAAAACTTATTTCCTCGTCAGTATCTGCCCGTCTGTACATTTGTAATGAAACGTCTTATAACAGACCGTTTTAATACTTTTAATTTGTGCTACTCTTTATTCATTAGTATTTTAAAGTCTGTTTGCTTTCAAAAATAACAGTTGCACGGTTTACAAAGAAAGTCATATACAGTATAGAAATATATTTTTGTATGGTTTCATACCAAAGGGTGCCAACGGGACCCGGTAGTAATTATTGTACTCTGTCTGTCCGCCTGTCTTGAAGAACTGTATCTTTTGGATTAATATAGCCAGCTGAAATTTTCACAAAATATGTGTTATTTTATTGTTAGATTTGCTCACAAATAGGGGGGAAAATGATATTTATTAAAATACACTAAAATATAGGTTATTACGTGTAAGTTGTGCACTTAATAGACGAAAAATATTGAATAGTTTGTACGTACATAACAATTTTATTTTAATATTTAAAGAATATTTTCTTGTTTCATACTTTTTAGAGCTTGTTTTTTTCAGGAGTCAAATAAAGTATAATTGATTGATTGAGTGGTGTATTAGTATTAGTGCGTGTTGCACAAGATAAACAATACCAGACGGGCAGCTCGATCGTTGTTCGTCCCATAGATAATGTTCAGTTTGATGGTCCTGAAAAAACCGTCTGCATTAAAGACCCTATACAGTGTGTAAGTGACAGCCTACCAAATACTGAAACAGTGAACTAAGACCATAAAACTGAACAACTTTCACTATAGAGTCTACCTCAGGAAACGCGAAAAAAAATCAGCTGTCCCATACATTTTAGTCGGGTAGGAACAGCAGTTTCACCTTTTCAGTATTTGCTAGGCTGCACCGTTTCAGTATTTGCTAGGCTGTCACTTACACCCTATACGAGCTACTATCATAGAGTTTCCATAACATATTTTTCAAAATATAAAAAGTCCCATCTGCTCCGTAAGTAAAACACAGTCAAATATAATTTGCAAAACAACTTTTTCACATCGTTAACGTCACTGTCGACCGCAAGCTTATGTGCAGAAAACTCCTAACTTCAAAACTGTGATAAAACATACTTTGTGCTATATTTTCTCTTACAACTTTTTAATGCTGTGGCAACGTAAGGGTCCTAAGTGGAGATGCTTCTAAGCTTCTTAATGGTGAAGGAGAAGTATATGATGGTCATGATCTCATAACAAAGTGCCCTACATGGAGAGTTTTATGCCATTACTGAAAGTTTGATATTTTTCTTTAGAAATATCGAAAAATTTTCCACTAATAGGAATGAGGTTTTATCGGATCGCCATAGCTGATTTTTGCACGATCAATCGGTTGAACACATTTGATAAGTTAGATAGCGCATATTGAAGTTGTAATTTTACGCAAAATATATATTTTTAAATGCTAAGTGTGATTCGCTCTCGCGCACCGAGGGTTCCGTACCAATTACCCGTTAACGTTATACACGCTGGTACGGAACCATTGGTACTCGAGACCGAAGTGCACTTGGCCAGTGTTTGCTATTAAATTTTTTTGTTTTACTATAGAGTATGCTCTAAAATTACAGCAAGTTTGACACTTGTATGTTTTGCCGTTTTTACGATCAAGCAAAAACAAAAAAACAATGCAAAAACAACTTTAATTTTTAATTTCATGTATTCTTTATTATTTGTTAGCAAATCCGCCACAATAACGCGTATTATGTGAAAATTTCAACCATCTAGCTGTTGTGGTTCAAAATATACAGCCCTTTACAGGTAGGACAGACAGACGGACGGACGGACAACGTATGCTAAGGCTTATGAATCAAAGACTTCTAGTCTTACTACGGAACCCTAAAAAGAGCAAAACATCATCGTGTGTTAATAGATGAGGTAACAATTAGAACATTAAAGGTATCATTAAAAATTACCAAAAACAAAAAAAAAACGAAAAAGGCTTTTTAAAATCTGTTAGGAATGAAGAGATTAAGTTTACGTTTCGCAAGCAAAAGCCTTGTGTTCTAAGGCTAAGCGGTAATACTTTAAGCCTCAGCCGAAATAAAATATTAAAAAGCGCAAAATAACAATTCCTCGAAGTGGAAAAGAAAGAAAATTTGAAGTAATTGCCTTTATGACTCCGAGAGGACGTCCTAGAAAATCCGTAATGAGCACTTCGGAAAGCTCTTTTGAGATCCCAGTTTCCTCCATTTTCTTGTCCTTTTAGTTTCTTGATATAACGTCTTTAATATCCCTTTATAGATCCGCTGTTAAGTAAATGGGACGCTTTAAATGTACGGCGTGTTTCTTTTGTTTTATTCAAGATGCGGTTCCTAATCTTCGCTTTACCCTGTTTAACGTCTTCTAAATCTTTAACCTTTTATTCTTAGTGAATATGTTTTACGTTTTAGTTATAACGAGTGAATATTTTTTTACGATATAAAAAAAATCTGCTGCTGATTTGAAGCGTGAAATTAAAAAAGTATATTATTTCAGTCCCCTTCTGAACATGAGGATTCCGGTTTGAAACCAAATGGATGATATGCTATTGTACCTGCCAATGAAATTTCGTATGGAATACCAACTCAATCGGTGAAGGAAAGCATCGTGAGGAAACCTGCATACGCCTACTTATATGAAATAGATAAATCGGTATTATAATAATGCACCCGAGTGTACTAACGCCCATAGGTATACTATCTTTAAGGGTAGGCCTAGGTCCTGCAGTGGGACGTAAGTAGGTTTTATTTTATTTTGTTTTGTTCAGGATAATAACAGCCTTAGTTACATTTTAAGTTACAACACTGTTTACATTTTGATGTCCGATTATAGCTTATAGCTATCCATAAGGTAACTTATCAATTAATTAATTATAATACAGGCTGGAAAATTGAATGCGTTACATTTTAAACGGAGTGATTCAGACCATCAAACTGAACAACTTTCACTATGGGACCATAATTGATATCTCGAAAAAAAATCTGCTGTTCCATACATTTGGGTCAAGTAGCCGTTGAAGTTTTATATGGAATAGACGATTTTTTTTCGCGGTTTTGATGTTCCTCCATAGCATGAAAGCTGTTTAGATTGAAGAAGAAGTTAAGATAAGTCGCTGCTTAAGTTAAGATAATGACGGAATCACGCTCTGTAGTTGACCACGCTGTCCACGCTTCAAAACAACAACAGCTCGTATAATACTGTACCTACATAATATAGGTGATCTTAAAAAGTTGCTCATAACTAGTGAAGCGATAGAAAATAATATTCACCTGCAGTTTCTCGTTTAGTTCGAGAAATATGTACTTTTCAAAGTCATCTGACGTAAACTGGCTCTTTTAAACTAAACAGACACTAAAGTTATACAGTTCGAGCGTGAGAGCGGGAAACTTTTAGTTTTGTGGGTAGACTGATGGCACTGCGGCGATAACGGTGAGCCACTGTATTCTTATAATAAAGTAGGATACGATGTTAATCTTTCAGCTTTCTATAAGAAATATTACTTTCAGTTTACTATAACATAATCGAGAGCCCGATAACTTTGTACTTTGTAGTGAACCTGCCTATCAGAGGGTCACGGACTTTTTTTTTTTTTTTTTTTTTTTTTTTTGAGATGACTATTACAGCTCTGCTCAGGGAGCAACTACTGCTTTTTACTGCGGGCTATTGGAGGGACCACGAAGGTCACCGAGCCAATTGAATGAACTTAAGCAACCGACCTAGGGGCACCCAGAGGGGTACGGACCTCGGCCTAGGACGTTGCTGGGGCTACGCGGCGGATTGTGTAGCTGGGATAGGTGAGAAGCGGCCTGCAATTGGCTGTAAGGTACGTATTAAATATTTGTATGATGAATGATGAATATGAATAAAATTGTACCCGAGTCACGGATATTTGTATTTTCTAGCTATTAATGTATTCTAAATCTTTGTCTAGTCAACATAATAAGGTGAACCGAGGCAAGTGTGACGCGGGTGTAAGTGTGACGCTTGCTAATAACACCGCTCAACGTTATTATACCTTAAACATAGTAAGAAGGATTGAAAAGGGAATGCTGAGATGGTTTGGTCATATGGAAAGAATGAGTGATAGCAGACTGACGAATGAAATATATAAAGCGAGTGTGAATGGGACAGTCAAAAAAGGTCACCCTAGACGCACGTATGCGGACCAAATTAGCAGCGTACTTAAGAAGGGTCAGATCAAATGTACTCGAAACCGACGAGCGTGTATGAAGCGACTTATGACTGTGGAAGAGGCGAAAAAGGTGTGTCAGGATCGTAGCCGATGGCGATCCGATGGCAATGGGACACAGGCGTGAGTATATGTATGTATGTATCAAAACGATAGTGTAATCGTTCGTGCAACGTTTGATAGATGGCTATTTAAGGTATAATAACGTTGAGCGGTGTTATTAGCAAGAGTCACACTTACACCCGCGTCACACTTGCCTTGGTTAACCTTATAAGTCCTGCGGGGCTAGTACGCCGACAAGCGACATTTAACACATCACTGTCAAAAGTCTTTTATCTCATTCGATCGCGCGCATATAGAAAGAAAGCGCAAGCGTGCTACCGCTATATCTCGCTATTCGGGGGTTGGCGTACTAGCCCCGCAGGCTAATTCTGGTACTTTTAATATGATAACTACTACTAATGATAACTAAATGATAACTAACCTAATCTGACCTAACCCGAAAAGAAAGTTCGTGTGTTTCAAATTGTATGGTAATTTTTGAGATGATTCAGCATTTTTCTACTAGCATGTTTCCTTTTCAAGCAGATGCTCTTTAACCAAACTAGCCAAGGCTCGTCTTTATCTAGTCTAATCTATGTTACGTACAACCTAAATTACCTCAATTTTCCCTCCACAGAACGAATCCCTTTTAGTCTAACTTCTGTGCTTACATTCAGCAAAGTGGAACATTGAAGCAGGAAGAGGTATGTCATTACACCTCATTTTGCCGGAAAGCTTTTATAGGAAGGCTGTTACTACTAACTGTGGAACTATCATTATCTCGAGCTTCTCTAAAAATATAGGAAAAAAGCTCACAGGTAAGCACTTAGGAGGGAAAGTGGAATTGAATCACAGGGTAAAATGACGATGAGGGAAAAAAGCAAAGGTTTATATGTGGTGGCTTTTTCCTTTTTCCTGCTTTTTTTATTGGATTTGTCATGATGGTTTCAGCGTGGAATAGGCCACCCATGATCATAGGCAGCATAGCACCGCGATGAAGTTCTAGTTGCGCGCGAACGAACGTGATAAAAGATGCGATATAGCCTTATTTCGCGCATAATGCTGCGGTAGCATGTTTCATCTCCTGGGTGTCGTAAGAGGTGTCTGAGGAATAAGTTTGCTTGAGCAGTGGGCGATAGGCTTACCACTTTTTTATCAAATGGCACGTCATTCTACAGGGTGCTACAAAAATACAAATAAACATTTAAGGAACTAATATTACTGTAAGGTTAAGACCATCAAACTGAACATGTTTCACTATGGGACCAATATCAAAACCGCGAAAAAATAATCGGATGTTCCATCATCACTATCATCATATCAGCCGATAGACGTCCACTGCTGGACTTAGGCCTCCCCCAAAATGAGGAAATTTGCCATAATCGCTTTGATGCGATGCGTGTGCGATGTTCGATCTAATCGAGCTAAATGTATGGGACAAAAGATTTTGTTTTTTAGCGATTCTATGTTAGTCTCATAGTGAAAGTTGTTCAGTTTGTTGGTCTAACCACACCCTTAAAAGTTTTCAATTTTTATTCTTACTTCTGTAACACCCTGTATACTAAAACCTTCGTTACGTAATACGTTAAAAGAGCCTTGCGACGACGAAACAACGACAAGCTACATAGCAAGATATTTGGCAGTAGTAGCAACGTTATTGACGACCTTGAAAGGGATTACGGTCGTGACTTTATACAGGGTGTAACACTCTAGTAATACTTAAGGGGGTGCTTCAGACCATCAAAATGAACAACATTCACTATTGAGCCAACTTCACAATCGCGAAATAAATATCTACTGTTTCAATACTAAAGACTCAAATCTATGGGGCAGCAGATTTTTTTATTTTTCCTGTGTTTGCTTTATAATGAACGTTGTTCAGTTTGATGGTGTGAAGCCCCCCTTAAGTATTACTAGGGTGTTTTGTTACACCCTGTATACGTTTATAATATGATCCACAAACTTTTTGCGTAATGTTAATTTTAATAAAGTTCAAAATTGTATCTACTGAATAATTGTGTATTACCAACACGTTTAATGATCTCCTGACACTATTTTAATTAATAACACAAGTGTGTTAAACTAACAAACGTGAATTAGAGCGTGGTTGGAATTATACTACCATTTGTTCTGTGACTCTGGCACCAAACTCCATAACAAGATTAAGGCAGCAATACTATGTTTATGGAGAAGCGAGAGAGGTATTTTGTAAAATTTGTTTTAATTTCAGTGGCTACCTTAGACTATAATAAGATACCAGAGGATATTCTAAACTTGCCATACAAATAGTTTAACTCCCATGTTAAACAAGTCCTCTGTAAAAAAGACTGCTATAAATTCGATGACTATTTGAATGAACAAAATGTCTGGTCTTGACAATGTTACTCTATGTAATGCAGTATTGTATTTTAATTGTAATTTGTATATTTTGTTTTGTTTAAAAGATGTGTGTTGTAGAGTTTCTGGCCGCATCTTCTCTCAACGGAACACCTTCCGACGCGGTGGTAGAGTCAAAAAATGACGTCAAAAAGCTATCATTGTGATATTATTTTGAATAAAAAATTTTGATTTGACTAAGCTCTAAAAATTTAGAGAAGACAATCTAGTTGCCACTTTTCTGATTCTGGATTAATCTTATCATCATCAGTCTTCATGATAATGGTTACAAAGTAACAAATATAAAAAATAATTGAGGTAGGGGGACATACTGACAAAAACATCGTGAGGACACCTGCAAACGTTGAAGTCTAAATTCTGATACGCGTACTATAATATGTGAAGTTGTATACCAATCTGCATTGGGCAATGGGCATGCGTGGTGGACTGACACTACACCTGAGGGAAGGCCTGTGCCCTGCAGTGGGAGCAAATACTTAAACGGTAAACCCAGACCATCAAACAGAACAACTTTCACTATGGAGCCTACCTCAGGAAAGGCGAAAAAAAATCAGTGGTCCCATACATTTTAGTCGGGTAGGTACAGCAGTTTTGTATGGGACAGCTGGTTTTTTTTCGAGTTTCCTGAGGTAGGCTCCACAGTTAAAGTTGTTCAGTTTGATGGTCTGAGTTTACCGTTTAAGTATTTGCTAGGCTGTCACTTATACCCTGTATACGTCCCACTGCAGGGCACTGGGTAATGATGCCTATACTGACAAAATGGACGAAGCTATAAAAGTTCCTTATTTGGCAAAGGAAACCTAAAGCCTTAGAAAGACGACGATACGAGTACGTCATCATCATTTTCTTGCCCTTATCCCATTATTTGGTGTCAGCACAATAAAATGTCATCTTCCATTCATCTTAGCTGTCATTTCAGCATTCATTCCTTTCTTACACATATCCTCCTTCACACAATAAAAACTACATAATTTTCTTCGGGCCTTCCTCTCCCATTACAGCCATCCACAATCATACTTAACACTCGTCTCGTATTATGACACTCTTTTCTCTGCATCACATGTTCAATACCACAATAATCAATTACCTCGCAATTTTTCTGTCTTAGCACCGATACGAGAAAGCGTAAACAAATATTCTTCATCATCATCAGCCTATCATCGCCCACATCTGCACAGACCTCTCCCAAGATGCGCCACAAAACTCTGTCCTCGGCCTTCCTCATCCAGTCGCTCTCCACTACCTTTTTTTGGAACTTTTTTAGGGTGTTTTAAACAAATGTTACCTAGAATTAAACATCTTCTTCTTCTTCGGGTTCCTCTACATTACTTGAGGTTGGCAGTCAGCTCTGCATATCCCTGTCTATCTCTTGCCAAACGAAACAGCTCTTCGACGCTGGCGATGTCTGTCCACTCTTTCAGGTTCGCGAGCCATGACATTCGTAGCCTACCGACGCTTCTTTTGCCCTTTACTTTGCCCATTATTATAGTCTGGAGCAGTTGGTATCGCTCATTTCTTAAAATATGACCAAGGTAGGTAGAATTCAACGTACTAAAGTTTAACGCACGTCACCTTGCCGCCAGGTGCCTGGGTCAGGATAACAGGTCTCTCCCCGCGAGCGTGTACGAGCTGGAAAGTAGGTCATCAGACTTCAAGGCCTTCAAAATCCATGTTCGTGCCGATAACCTGAAGAGTTTCCTGACGCCTGACTTATGGCCTGCCGGAGTCGTCTTTCAACGCTACAGGGTAGCGAAAACAAAGAAACCCTAGGGTGTTTAGTGTTTAATTTAAGTTTTACTATGTTATATATATATTCTAGATTAAGGTATTTATAATATGGGCCTGATATAATTATGTTTGTACCGTTGCCTGAAATAAATTAATAAATAAAAAAAAATTAACTATGCTACAATTATTTCTGACGAGTCTGAAAGGGAATATACAGTTGTAAGATAATGTATGGGTACTTATTTTATTTTAATCCTATCCCGCTGTTTTAGTAGCTCCGCTCAACACTTGTCTCAGGCTTGGCTGCAGGTTTAAGGCCGGTATTAAGGTCGGGCTAGCTTCCAACGTCTTGTATTTGGAGACTCACGATGCCACACACATTAATTTTATAACGTGCTCCGTATAATGTACTGGCGTAATGATAAACCGCCCCGTTTTGCCACGTATTTGCTTAATTATTCATATTAAGAAGAGTATTAAAACAATTTACGAACTTGTGTGGTATATTGGACGGTCTGACATCGTTTTAATACCTTTTTTTTCTAAAAATATGAGGGTTCTAACTTAATGTAAGGGAGGGACATAGAACCCGGATTTGAAGAGAGTAGGATCTATATATTCCACCAAGTATTGCGAGTTTGTTGAGGCAGTTAGTGTTTAACTTGCTGACAGAGTATTTTGAAGTCTCTTTTAAAACCTCTCTGACTTAGCTTAACGAATAGGTTTACCAATAATAAAATATGATTAAATATTTTTGGAACCAAAATGCTATCTCTATATTATTAAAATATGGACGTAACATTATTAGATTCGCATTTAGTCGGAGATAATTTACCTAATTAATATATACTGTATCTCGGTCTAAGTAGGTAATTCATATAATTAGGATAGACCCATTTCTTCAGGTAAGTTATTACTTGATTATTACAAACCATTTTTTCTTTCAATCAATTTTACTCAATGAGACATTTCTAATTTCATCATCATCAGCTTAGTTCCATTCAGGAAGCTGGCATAGGTATTGTCTATACCTTGGAGGGCACGCTGCCTAACAAGCGGTGAAACAAGATAATACTCCTTGGTGGTCGGTAATGACCGTTCTTCTTTCGGAAATTCCCGTCTATGTTTTCGACGTAACTTTGTCCCTTTCTAATCCAATGACAAAAATTAAAAAAGAAGTTTTTATTTAATTTTTGTTCTGATAGAAAGGGACACAAAAACGTTGGAAATATCGACTACGGAGATACGAAAGAAGGTCGAACATTACCGACCGCCATGGCCAATTTTCTTGTTTCCATGCTTGTAAGGAGGAGTGGCATCCTTTATGATTCTAAAATCCTTAATTCCATTACAGAACACGTGTTTATACTCCACATCAAACCTTATTTCCAAAACAGCGATAGATAGCTAGGTAAAGCTACTCTACTAGTCAGAATAATCTATTATTTTCTCATTTTATACATAATTCACAACGCTTATCACATTCGCATCTCATTTCCTAGGAAAATCCTTATTTTAAAATTGTTTTTTCAAGTAATAACAGTTATTTCAAGAGCAGAATCCCGCTTCAGTATTTACGAAGTGTGCCTGTGTAGTGTTAACGGCTTTTGGCAACCGCTCCCTGTGAAACCACCATGAAATCTAAACAATAAACAAACTGTAATACTATAATGAAACACAGTTTTTGAGAGTTACGCGGTTATTATTTAATCTAGAATTAAACATTTTAACGGGTTCTTACCGCGTTTAGATATATTTGAGTTCCCTATATTTCGGCAGTGTTACAACTGCCATGGTCACGGGATGACTCAGGAACTGCAGGTAGATTAAAATGAAGATAGATGAGATGAGATTTTTTAGATGATTTGAATGTTTAATTCTAGATTATTATAATGAAATCTATATATATTTGATGTGAAGTAAACAGTACACAACCGTGTTTTTTGAGTTATGTTTTTACTCGTTTTTGATTCATTATGAAACTGCTATCTCCAGCATAAATCTATTTTGGATATCGACATTTCTAAAGTTTGTGGTGGAATCTGTATCATACATATATTTTAGCAGTGACTGAAGTTTAATGATGCATAATTTGTCTTTATTTATAACTTTTGTTTGCTCCTAAACGTAGCTTTAAAATATTCCAACGTTCTCTGAACCTTGAATTAAATCGCTTAGATACCTTACCCCTGAACTCCCGCGGACGAGATAATATTGAATCATCCATTGTTTATGTATAATCTTAAAGCCGGTTACGAGCGGTTAAACAACGCAAATTGTAAATGAAATTTAATAAATTCAAACTCTTTGAGAATAATCTCGTAGGTACTGAAACACTAACTATTTACTTTTCATAGACCTTTACATGTTACCGTTTGACCCAGAAATCAATTCCCAACAGTAAAAAGAATGATTAAATGAAACAAGCTTTATTTACAAAAATGTATCTGAAGTTTCAACGAAATGTTCGATTGTTAAACTGAAAAAGTAAAACGGTACGAGCAATACAAACGATAGTGTTACAGTGTTACTCGCAACAAAATTTTGATACTCGGAATTCATAGGCAGCGACAGATGTTTTTTACGAGCACTCGGTGATTTAGAGCCTGGAGATTCGCCATTAATCTAGTTTGAATAGACATAAATAGAAGTGGCATAGTAAACGTTGCGTTAACACGTTGTATTGTTGGGAATTTTTTGTTGGTTTTTTGTTTTTTTAGACAGAAAGACAACATCGAGGAAGGTTTGATAGTTGATTGTGATTCTGTCATTTTCTACTTACATTCATAGAAACTAGCACGGAAATAGGAAGTAAAGACAATATTTTGCTTTGCTTACATTAAAACATTGACTAAACCGTTTTATCCCTCTAGGCCAACATAACATTTTGAATTTCATGAATAGTAAAAAGTAAGTAATCTTATTTTGGCTTGGTTGTAATTTATACTACATACGGACCAAAATGGCAATGTGATTCAAAAGAACCAGGTCAGATCTATCCGAAACCGACGAGCCTGTATGAAAGAAATAATGAATGTGGAGGAAGCTACAGGGATAGTAGCTGGTGGCGTTTCGTTGTCTCTGCTTACCCCAGTGAGAGACAGGCGTGAGAATATTTATATGTATTGTATGTAATTCATACTAATATTGGCACCATCCATTCAGATATAGCCTATCTAAAGCCCCCTTTTTCTTTGTTGAATTTTTTATGATTGAATTAATTTATTAATGAAATATACTACATTATTATGACGATGTGTAGGGTAGACTGCCTGCCAGTTCATTGATCGGACAACATTGTGAGCTTGAAGATCGCTTTTATACAAGACCGCCATAAATAGATCAATTAATGGAGGTATATATGCCCAGTAGTGGGAGGATGTAAACAAGAGAACAACAGGAGGAAAAGGAAATACCTACGCAACTTACAAAGGAGAAATATACAAGAATAAAATATTCAATGAAAATTTTATTTGATCTCAAAGCATAATATAACAAAAGTTTTCACATCGTCCGCTGTCATCCCTGTTCTTTTAAAGAATGTCTGCAGAATTCGTTTTCTCGGCGTACAACTAAAAATTCTTTAATTTTAACTGCATTTCTTGCCACACCGTCCGTGTGAGTTATTCATGTCTTTTAAACACGTTTAAGTTACTTACGATGTATGACTGACATTATGGAATCAGCACATTTGTGGACGATGCAAACAGAACACGTTTCACTGTAAATGGATTTCCAAAAAAGAAAACAAATAAAGTAATGCCTTGTAGTAATGAGATCGGGAATTTTAAATGTGATTACAAAAAGTAACTCGTGTACATGAGCAGGAATTTTAATTCATCGTCGTGTCAATTGAGAATAACATAACACAGCAGAGAATTACAAGAATTAAAAGTCTTAACCCTATCTCACGGAACCATTTCCTAAAAACGGTTGTTAACACGATACCGCTTTGGCTTCCTGCAAAAAGTCCTAACAGAATTCTAATGGCTGTTAAAAGTCTGTGAATATTTCGCAGGCATATCTTTCTGTATCGCTACTCCAGACATGCAGACTAACGAGTCGGCAGCGGTAGTCTAAAATGACGTTAAAATAAAAAGAAAAAAGAAAGATGTCTCGAGTTCGTGTCGCGAAGCAAAAAACGGCGTCAACAAATAAGGAGAATTTTAATAAAAGCGGTCGAATGGAAACAATCACACGTCGAATTTCATTTGGAACGCGACAAAACGACGAATCTCTGGAACAATAGGCTCGTTCTATAATTTTATTGTGACTGTGCATTGCTTTTTTGAATTAAATCGTATTGATTTTAGTATTGCGCGTTTGTTTTTGTTAGTCGGCTTGTTTATGCTTTGCAATCAAAATGTGTTCAGATTCAAATAGAAACTGTGTACCTACCTATATTGAAATTGCATCAATATTTTCATTGTTCAAGTAAATACAGTGAGTTATTAGGAAAGTAGTTTTGAGGTACAACGTGGACAAAAAATCGCAAATAATTATGACATACAAGAATGGAGTATATAGACCATTCGGAAAGAAAAGAATTCAGGCTATTGATAGTGATGACAACGTTTATGCTATTGTTGTAAGGGGGCACCGCGCCTATTGTGCTGCTCTCAATGGTATTTTTTTATTTCTAAACAATTAAACAAGATTTCCAAAACACAAGAATTTCACATTGAAGTCATTTTACAATAGAATTTATCGGATCAATGCGGATTTGTTTTTATAATGTTCGTAAAACATAACTCGTAGCATTTTCGGGTATTTTGTACATAAAGTAGCATAAAACATAATAATGCGTAATGTTTCGATAAATTGATAGCCAATCAGGACTACAATGTGACACTCTTGTTTTTTGGAAATGTTGTTTAATTGTTTAGAAATAAAAAAAAATATTGAGAGCACAATATAGCCTGTAGGTTACTTACCATAGGCCGAAGACTATTTCTCATTGATTAATGCAAGAGCTGGGTGGAATATAGGTACATTAACATTCGAAATCAGGAGTGCGATTTTTGAAAGTCATACGTTGAACTCAGCAGTTGAAAATGTCAAAATTACTATGGAGATATGCATCTTTCTACTGCTGATTTGACTTTCAAAAATCATACTCCAGGAGTGCGATTTTTGAAAGTTAAATCGGCAGTAGAAAGATGCGTATCTCCATACATTTTCAACTGCTGATTTCAACGTATGAGATTCAAAAATCGCACTCCAGTATTGGTATCATTGCAGGCTTAATCATGTCGAAGTTCAGGCGCATAATTCCGGCGTATGTCGGTACACTGGATACAAGCAAAAAATATATCTTGGATATTGTCACACAAATTATCTAGTCACATTTAAAGTACCAGAATCTAGTCTGGACTTGTATTATGATGACTAGTCAACGATGTACCCTACACATATAGATACAAACATCCATCCATGACTCGGGTACAAATATTCATATTCATCATACAAATATTTGCCCCTTATGGGAATCGAACCTGCGACCCTCCTTACAGCAGGCAGCTTCACTACAGACTGAGCCATCGGGCTGTCGAGAAGAAAAACCTTATTTTTGTATAATTATAAGAATATTACTAAGATTAACCGTAGAGTCCGACCCTACATACAAAATATTTATAGAGCATGACGATGCCGTCTTCCCCGAGGGTCTAAACAAAAACCAAAATACAGATCACCAAGATCGAATACCTAGAAAAAATAGCATAATACATACAACATAACATTTTACATAACATTCCAGCTGGCTGTAAATCACTAGCAAAAAGTTACAAAGTTCTCTAAAGAGCGACACACACTGACGCAACGCAATAAAAAGAAGCGACGCGAAATCCGCTGCACCGTACATAATTGTCTTGCGTCGTGGTTGTGTTGCGTCCGACCAGGGGTGTCGGAATTATTGTTGTTTTCCAATAGCCGTTGACTGGTAAACCTCCATCTACTGGGATACATTTTTCAGGTAATATATATTTTTTGAATTACCCAATGCTTTGTATGTAAAAAGGTTTTATGAGATAGTTCGTCTAGTTTTTAAAGAGTAGTGAGGTAGGGTATGTACACCTCACCTACCCTTATTTGTTTTTTGAATAAACAATTATTTGAAAACTGTAAAATTTAATTAAAATACAAATAAATAAAAAAAATTTTAGAAATAAATTAGGTATCAGATCGAAACAATAGTTATGTTTTTGATACTATTTTAGAACTAAATCGTTGTGTCTGTAGGCTAAAACAGTGGTTTTATTTTATTTTAGGGCCTTAATAAAACATTATTTTTCGTAAATTACGTGACACAAGAATTTCCTACACTTTTTACGATGAAATTTGTTCTTATTATTTACCTATCTATTTACATATTGTTACAAGAATAATTGCAAAATAATATTATAAACTATGATGACGATCCTCAAAACTGCACGTATTTGCCACTTCAATCTCACCATTTAAAATAAACATAGGTCCAAATACATCTAAGTGGATGGCCGTAAACTTTTAAATTTCAAATCACTGGCGACAAGTGCCTTGCCGGAGGCATTAATAACTCCGCTGTCCTCGCATCTTTGGCGTTGAAGGATACAGTGCAAGTGTAAACTGGCCCTAAACAAACCAGACCAGAAACGTTGACGGTGCCGACTGTACCATGCCTTTACACACAATGGGACATCGATTACTTCGGCGGCTCTTGAAAGTAATTGGCGTGTAAATACACCTTTAAAAGACATATTCGATGGTATTCATAATTAATGTTCTAGTTGAAAATGTAGAAATCAATAAAGGTTTTCAGATCAAAGTTTGCAACTTGTAGCGTGTGCTTTTAAAAACCATGTTTAAATAGGGTCCTTCTTAATATGCTGACGGTTTTTAAGAGGATGTTTAGACCATCAAACTGAACAACTTTATTAAACGTCAAACGGACAAAGGTAAAATTCGCGAAAATAAAAGCTGTTCCATTTATAAAACTGCAATCCTACACCACCAAAATGTATAGGACAGCAGATTTTTGATGTCGATATTGGGCCCTTAGAGGAAGTTATTCAGTTTGATGGGTCTGATCATCTCCTTAAAAAACCGACGGCATATTAAGTTGGATTGTTACATATTAATCTCACGATAACAATACCCTTTGGTATGTTTAGAAATGTTGGTACAATCAAGCATTTATTGTATTTGCGTAGAACAAGGCTCACCTTTTGCATGGTTTCAGGGTGAAAAGTGCATGGCTATCACTTACACACAAAAACAAAGCAAAAGAAATTCGCACCTGAGACACTTACGGAAAAAATGGAGTGGTAAATTTTTAGCCGGATGGAACCCGAAAAAACTCCGCAACCAATTTAAGAAACCTACTTAATTAATTTTCGTGAAAACTCAAAAATCATTCTTAGAGGCGTGAGAACATAATAATCCGTAATTACATATTGTACAAATCCAATCTAACAGCGAAAGCTATTAATATACTTTCACGTCTTTCTCTACTCATTCACAATGCCATAACCTAAATAATGTTCTAATAGGCTCTCTAATACAACTCGCAATAGCAACTGTTCGAGCTAACTGTATAACTGATTGATGAATCTTTTGACAACCGAAACAATGTGCACAAAACATCAATACGACGACCCCGATGACCTCAAACCTCGTAAGATAGCGAGTAAATCACAACACTTCGATGATAGCTAATTGAAAACTGACAAATTGTATGGCCATTGGGCGAAAGGCGTTTTCTTGTTCAAAATGTGTTCGGTGGCCAATAAGGCAATGAGCAAATTAAGAATATTTTATGCCCAGGACACAATACTCGTGAAAATAGATAATGTAGAATTCCAGAATGTACTACAAACGGCTGATAAAAAGTACGTCTTAAATTCCATACCGTACGTTTGTCCGTTGTCTGTTTAGATCATAATAGTCTGCGATTAATTTGGCAAGAAATAAATCGCATAGAGGATTGCATTTTGATGATTTTTGAAGCAAGGATTCATAATATTATTTCGAGGTACATACAGGGTCTTTCTTTATAAATATGCTGAATTTTTTTGAGGGTGATCAGACCATCAAATTTAAAAACTTTCTCTATAGGACCAACATCGAAAACACGAAAGAAAAATTATACATATTGGATCAGCTATTGTTTATCGCGATTTCTATGTTATACTATACAGAAATTTGTCGGTTTGATGGTTTGGTCATACCCTTGAAAAACCATAAGTATATTAAGATGTTTAAGTTTCTAGCTGTTGCCCGTGACTCTGTCTGCGTGGCCCTTCAAAAAGAATCCTATGTGTTCAAGAACATATTCTATCTTCGTGCTAAATTGCATCTAGTTCCGTTCAGCCGTCTATGCATGATTGAGTGACAAACATCTAAATATCCAAACTTAAATATTTATTTATAATCATTAGAAAGATGAGATAGACATCGAAATTATCGACTAGTAAGTATAGCATAGAAAATAGTTCATACATTTTAATACCAAATGTAGATCGGATCGCTTTACAAAACTATAAAAGACACTTTGCAAAAATGGTCTAGGACCTCAAAAACACAACTATCTAAATTGAAGTACACTTAAAGACATTTCGGCTAATTTTGCTTCGAGTGTTTAAATTACCAAAAAGAGTAGATAAGTTCACGTATCAAACTCTGTGAATTAGCTACTTAACTTGGAGCTTCGAGCTATCAATTAACACCTACTTGTTTCGCAGTTTGGCTATTCGAGCCTTAAATGGTACCCTGAGCTACAATTTTACTCTTTCAATCACTTGATTTGTATCGTCCGGTTTGGAAAACCTACAGCTATAATTGGTTTATTGAATAATAAATACTAATTTCAGACACGTTAGGCATAAAATAAAATGTTACTCTTTTAATTTTTACAAGCATGTTCCATGTTTAAGAAATAAAAAAGTGAATTTCCTTTGAAGCTCATTCCTTGTTGAGGTTTTGAGTAAAAAAGGTACTTGACCGCAAGGCAAAAAGAAAGTACGGAATCATCTCCATGTAGGCTTTTAATAAGCTAGGTTTTTCTATACTTATTTAAGTAATGTATCCCCAAAGAAAACATTTCCTCCCTCATGGAGATATAATAAGTCACTGGTCCTAACAGAGTCCTAATAAAACTTTGATGGAATGTTTGATGGAATATAATATGGGAGAACATAAAATACTACCAGAAAATTCTATCGTGCATGGCTTATTCACACATGTTATTTTCTCAGATGCGATCGTAAAATCTTCCAATCTTATCATACTCTATGGCATTTGGGTAAAATATGATTTGAACATACTTTCCGAGCAGCGTGTTCTAAAAATATATACATTGGAAAGCACTTTACGCAAAATCTGATACTGTAAGCTTATACAGGGTGAAATTGATAGCATCCTTTTAAACTAAGAGTCTACCCATCAAACTGAACAACTTTTACTATGGAAGCAAACCGATCGGAGCAAATAAAAAATCTGCTGTTCCATACTAAACTGCAATTACGACGCGCGAGCAACAGCAGATTTTTTTTTGCTCCGATCGGTTTGCTGCCATAGTAAAAGTTGTTCAGTTCGATGGGTTCATCCTTTTAGACTTTTAAAAGGATGCTAATGATATCAATTTCATCCTGTATAATTTACCTAACAACTACTTTTTAATGATAATGACCAGTCGTCTAACTCAACAGACTTTGATCGATCTCATACAGTCGTTATCAAAGTAATTTTTTCACATTTTTATGGGCCCAGGTTAGAAGGATCGTCCCGGACGGAAACTAACTATTCAAGAAATGATATCTAACCAAATCTCAAAATTTTATGTCAGCAATATATTACTGTCGTCGCTGACACGGACCACATTCTTGATAAAGCAGTGAGATTTCTTAAATATTGCTTTAATTACATGCGATATTGATCGCTATGTCTATTTCCATTCTTTTATCTTGTAGGCCTTTTTGGAGTCTTTGAAACATGTAATACAAGCATTAGCATAATGTTACCGAAATTAAACCTAGATTATCACATTCGGTTTACGTCCCGTTGAATTTGATTATTTAAAGTAACCCTAATCTTACCCAACGGCTGTGAAAACCCTTTAGTAGGTACAGTAGGTACCAAAAATTACAACTTTAAAAGCATTTGCATTTCAAATCGAGAAGAAAACCTCCAAAGGTTTTTAATTTAAAATCTATATAAATAGCAAAAATCGGGTAGGCAACGTAATAGGCTACACTTCCAAAGTAATAGGCGATCTTGTCATAACATTATAATTAGTTATTTTTACAAGTGACCCCCTTCTGTCCGAAATGAAAGAGATTTTACATCAAAATACATTAAATTTTTGACGAAATATTTACTCGGAACAAAAGTGAAACAAATAAACTGCATATTTCCAAATAAAACGAGCCTTAACAAATTACGAGCTCCTTTTCAAAAGTCCATAACTCTACTTAATTGAAGTACAAACATTTGCAAATTGGCGACTACAAACGCATTAATCAATGGAGTAAAAACTTGAATATCGAATCGATTCAACTGACAGTTAACAAATGTTATGTATGGAACCTCCTATTTGTTCGTTGAGTTTAAAATGTAGTCTAAATTGCGAAGATACATCGTTTAATTTTTCAGTGCTAAAGTTAAATCGGGCTGTGTGAGGTTATTTATCGATACCCGGTGAGGGTTGCGCGGGTGCTCGTTAGTGGTGTGATTTTTTATGCGTGATCGCAACTCCAGCGCACGTGCCTCCCCGGTCTTTTGTGCACTCAATTTAATGAATAATGCAATCGAAGTAATAAATGAATGTGTACTTTACCTTTGCCGATTTTAAATGTTTAAATATAGATATAATTTAAGATTACGTACTAATAATTTGATATATACGATATACAGAAAGTTTTTGTTGATGTCTAAATTAGGTTGCGAAACTTTGCAGCCTAAAGATCATTTGTCAAGACGCCTTAAGCTAATGCTAATGCTAAAATGCTTTAAGTTTATGATCTCGTAGAATATTAAACTTAGCGGTTTCAAAACTTTAATTAAAGTTGATATTGAAGTTAATATCACTAGCAAGTCAAATCAGAAATATAGAATATTCAGCGGCTCCTCAGAACTCCTTATAAACTTTTACAATTTTGATGCTGAAGACTAAACTAAGTAATGCTTACAAAACGATCAACGTTTACAGCACACACTTACAGTTAACGCTAAAACGTTGCAGAAACTCAAAAGGCAAGCATTTACGAAACACCCATGTCCTATAATTTTCTCGTTCCATCCGAAAGCTTATAGCAGTTTACCTGTTTATCCGCCAAACAAAACACAGGCAAGTACCGTGTGTTCGCCCATGGCTAAATGGTATCTCGTTTACGGCAACACGATTGCGAATCTTAAATCCTTTCAAGCTCACTCAGACGGCTTTGATATCGAGCGTTAGGTGCATTAAACACACAGTTGGCTACGTGTTGAAAGAAACGCGGCAGAGCCTCGAGGCATTTCAAACTAGTGGGCCTTCTGCGTACACTACACCACTCATTACCATTTTATCCGTTCTCTGTTGAAACACTGTTATTATAACCAGGTAAGGGCGAGCAATGATCACGTCTATGTTTAGTTATATGTGATTATCGTAGCTTTTTGTTCGATTTCTCTTTACCAAAATGTTTCGTTGTTCTCCGAAAGAGGATTGGTATTTTAGTAATTTAATCTTAGTGCTGTTAAACGAGAAACAAATATTAGCTTTTACAATCTTACAAGAATTGCATGGAGTCGTAAAATGTCGCAAACGTATTATTCGGACAGATTCAATTCTTCGTGAGAGCAATAAAACTGTTAGTTTTAATAGCTAAATTCACTTAGGGCTCCACTTTAAAGAGTAGTCTGGTATTTATAAGACGAACCATATATTTTGGGAACTGCCACGAAAGCCCGTTTTCGCATAGTAAAAGCAGGCTAGTAGTTCATTAAAAAGATATATGCGGTCATTACGGGGACATTCCTACAGAGCATTACGTTAATGCCAACCTTTTGGCAACTTATCGGGACTATTTTATTCCTAACATCAGTGAGAAATGTCTTCACAACCTATCTTGAATTGTATAGATAAGTTCTTTACAGAGAAACTCTTTCTTCTGTAAATTCAGAGCTTAGCTATCACGTTATTTATTAAAACAACTTCTTTGACATTTCTTTTGTGAAAGCTTTTTCTTTTTACTCGAATGAGTGCCAGGTAATTGATAACAGCTTTGACTTTTTTTTAAACTCTACTAAAAAAAATATTGAACGAATAAATCGTGGTTCTCTAAAGCCACTTGAAATCTATCTAACCCTCCTTTAAGGTCAAGGTTCATTTAGTAAAGAGTAACTAAATATTTCTTTTGGAAAGATGCCAAAAGCTATCTGGGCATCGAGCCAGGTAATGGAAGGTAGACATTTCACGTCAGCATTTTTCTGATATTCTAGATTCGTAACGTCTAGAAATCGAACGTAATAGAGATCTTTATTGTCTAGTTTTGTATTAAGAGATAGAACAGAAACTGGCCAATAGTTTCCTGGAACACGCGTAGTGTAGGGTTCAGTAAATCTGCATGCTAAAATAAAATAAATTAAGAAATATAATATACGCCACCAGTATGCCACAAATCGTATTATGATGACGTCACATAATATTCTATGGGGTAAAGACAAAAAAGAAAAAGAAAAACACTTCTTCTTATCGTGTGGGCAGAGCCCTGGTGTCTGAGTTTTTTAGACCGCCTTACGGTCTCTGACGTGGTTTTTATGTAACGACTACTACCATCAGAGATACCGGGACCAACAACTTAACGTGCCATCCGAAGCACGGAATCATCTTTCTTTTCAGACAATCAGGTGATTCAGCCTGCAATGTCCTAACCAACTGGGGAAAAACGCACAAAGTGACATTTCACTAGGTGTCCCCCGTGGGAATTGAACCCACGACCTCCGTGTCGAGAGCCCAATGCTCTTAAGGTGGTTTCAGTCCATACAAAAGTTTGACGCACAATACGCGTAGACGGAATTAATTAAAGTGATATTTTATATATGGAAAAATAGTTTAGAAAATCTAGTTGCCGCGTAACACAACATTTGCAATTTATAATATAATTACGAAGATATAAAGCTTTTAAAATTTTGTATGAAAATTTTCAAAGCTTTATATCTTCGTAATTATTTTATAAATTGCAAATGTTATTTGTTACGCGGCATCTAGATTTTCTTAACTATTTTTCCATATATAAAATATCACTTTAATTAATTCCGTCTACGCGTCAAAGCTTTATATCTTCGTAATTATTTTATAAATTGCAAATGTTATTTGTTACGCGGCATCTAGATTTTCTTAACTATTTTTCCATATATAAAATATCACTTTAATTAATTCCGTCTACGCGTATCGTGCGTCAAACTTTTGTATGAACTGAAACCACCTTAAGAGCATTGGGCTCTCGACACGGAGGTCGTGGGTTCAATTCCCACGGGGGACACCTAGTGAAATGTCACTTTGTGCGTTTTTCCCCAGTTGGTTAGGACATTGCAGGCTGAATCACCTGATTGTCTGAAAAGAAAGATGATTCCGTGCTTCGGATGGCACGTTAAGTCGTTGGTCCCGGTATCTCTGATGATAGTAGTCGTTACATAAAAACCACGTCAGAGGCCGTAAGGCGGTCTAAAAAACTCTGACACCAGGGCTTGCCCACACCGTCTACGCGTATTGTGCGTCAAAGTTTTGTATAAAATTGACCCCTCTGCAACCGCCTTAACCGTTAGACCTAGAATATATATATATATACGGTCGAATTGAGAAACCTCCTCCTTTTTTGAAGTCGGTCAATAAAAATTTAAGAATTTTAAGATAAGATAAGATAAAAATAAAAATAAAAAGTATTCTTTTAAAGGGCGGTCTTATCACTTAAAGCGATTTCCTTCAGACTACCATTGGATGGAAGAACTATATTTTACAGAGACAAATGCTACGGTGGTGCACTATTAGGTACCTATGTACACTGTATGTCTATGTACCTGGGGATGCATCCCCTTAAAAAAGTGTCAGCATATTAAGTTGGACCCTGTATAAAGGGCCCTTCTTAATATGCTGATACTTTTTAAGGGGATGATCAGACCATCAAACTGAAAAACTTTCTCTATGAGACCAACATCGAAATCGCGAAAAATAAATCTGCTGTGCCATACATTTGGCTCGAGTAGGTTTGCAGTTTTCTATGGAACAGCAGATTTTTTTTGCGATTTAGATTTTCGTCACATATAGAATATTGTTCAGTTTGACGGTCTGATCATCCCCTTAAAAAGTGTCATCATAATTAAAGAATACAGGGTGTTACAAAAATACAAATAAACATTTAAGGGGGTGGTGAAGACCATCAAACTGAACAACTTTCACAATGGGACCAATATCGAAATCGCGAAAGAAATCTGATGTTTCATCATCATCATCATCATATCAGCCGATAGACGTCCACTACTGGACATAGGCCTCCCCTCAAATGAGGAGATTTGCTATAATCGCCATGATGCGATACGTTTGCGATGTTCCATACTAGACGCCATCTACTCGAGCTAAATGTATGGGACAAAAGATTTCTTTTTCGCGATTTCGATGATGGTCCCATAGTGAAAGTTGTTCAGTTTGATGGTCTCAACAACCCCTTTAAAAGTTTCAAATGTTTATTTCTACTTTTGTAACACCCTTAGCGCGTAAATATAATGAATTTTGTAATAATCAGGTTGAATTAAGTGCAACGTGACAATTATTAATTTTGGAAGACCTTGCTAAATTTTTTTTTTGTTTTCAGTAAAATGCTGGTAGACGTGACTCTAAAACCTGTTGTCTTAACCTAGAATTATAACAACCATGTCAATATAGTTATCTATATTATTCTTCGTGTATTAAATCTGGTCCTAAGCACATTTAATAACATACTTTCAAAATATGCAGCACCCAATCATACGTAAAACCCCTCCACCGACGATTCCAGATCAGCGGTTCAGAGTTTTAGTTCAAGCTTGCCCACCAGGGTATTTCTACCAGATGAATCCTTCAAAGGGAAAATTCTACTACCGTGAAATTCAATTAGATTAGCTACCTACATAAGGCTCTAGGGGTTTTGCCGACCGTTTTCTTCTATGATCGTATTCCCAGAGAACGCGGAGTGCATCCCGCTATATTTTATCTCGGACGAAAAAATGTGACGTTCATTTTTGATGCAGAAAGATGCATCAAATGAATAAAGGATTTAAAGATAAGAAATCTGTTATTTTAATTATATTATTTTTTACATAAGGTATATATTATGATTTTATATGCCTTATGTAATATCGTTTTAATTATATTATAACAGCTAAGGTGGAGTGTTGTAATTGCAACTATGGAGCAATTGCACTTATAAGAATCACAATTCAGTTCTTCTCTCAATAGACTTATGTCTAGTCATCTAGAAGGCAGGTGTTGATATAAAGAGAAGGACTGAATGGTGATTAATATAAGCGCAATTGCTCTATAGTTGCAATTACCAGATAGTTACAATAACAAGACTTCACCTTAGCTGTTATAATATTAACTTCACACAAAGTAGGCGAAGACCAAATAAAATCGCTGGCTTCTCCTTTATGTAACTAACCTATAACTAACGAACTATTGTATATAATCTATCTAAACTTTTATAAAACTGTAACAGAAAGTGTGTTTGAAGATATTAACAAAAAAAAGTTACGATGGTTTTTAGGTATCCCTGGTTCCATATCACCAATTTTTGGATTTTTTGTCTGTCTGTTTGTCTGTGTTTGTTTGATTGTTTGATCGAGCATTACGCAAAAACGACTGAACCGTTTTTGATTTAACTTTTTTTGTTTCATAGCTTATTATCTGAATTAAAACCTTTTACATAATTTGTGCGGATGAAGTCGCGGGTTAACCCTAGTACTATTATAAAACTGTACATTTAAAAAAAGAAGTTTGTTTGCTTGACCGAGCATCACGCAAAAACTACTGAACCGATTTTGATGAAATTTTTTTGTTTGATAGCTTATTATCTGTAAATTAATTAGTAATATTATGATTGATTCAACGCTTAAGCCGAGCCCTGACATAAATTCAGAGTTCGGCTTTCGAGCCGAGCATTTTGCTGAGTTCGGACCTTTTTGCCACTGCGGCGCACAAACAGTCTCTTTTATTTTTTTATTAATATTCTGTTTTTAATATTTTACGAAGATGTATACGGATGCCACTGCGGCGTACAAACAGTCTCTTTTATTTTTTATTAATATTCTGTTTTTAATATTTTACGAAGATGTATACGGATACATTTTCGTAAATACGTCGTACGGAATAATGTAAAAGATTGTATGTGTGTCGGAGATCCAAATAAATAATTTGTCTTTCTTTCTTTTTTCTATAATTTTTAGTGTGTTGCTGACAAACTTTGTTTTTTGAAACTAGGTATTTAACTTACTAATGTGATTCTTATAACGTGAGATCAATATAGATAAGCAGACTTCAACACTACATACATAAGCTCACAATTATCAGTCTAACGATTTATTACAATTTTTAATAAAAGTGAGCATTAAAGAGTTATATCACTAAGTCAAAAAAGTCTAACATTATGTAAAAAGGATTCCCTAGCCATCAAGGGAAGAAACAGATAATTTTTAAAATGGAACCATTGCCACTGCGGCGCACAAACAGTCTCTTTTATTTTTTTATTAATATTTTACGAAGATGTATACGGATACATTTTCGTAAATACGTCGTACGGAATAATGTAAAAGATTGTATGTGTGTCGGAGATCCAAATAAATAATTTGTCTTTCCTTCTTTTTTCTATAATTTTTAGTGTGTTGCTGACAAACTTTGTTTTTTAGTTTTTTGAAACTAGGTATTTAACTTACTAATGTGATTCTTATAACGTGAGATCAATATAGATGAACAGACTTCGACTCTACATACATAAGCTCACAATTTTCAGTCTAACGATTTATTACAATTTTTAATAAAAGTGAGCATTAGAGATTTATTTCACTAAGTCAAAAAAGTCTAACATTATATAGAAAGGATTCCTTAGCCATCACGGGAAGAAACAGATAATTTTTAAAATGGAACCATTATGGTTACTTTAAAAATAACAGTCCTATTATAAAAATCTAGACACTAATAAATGTAAATAGTTCTTAATAGCAAAAAATATATATTTGTAAGTAATACAAAAATTATAAATTAGATATTTAAAAATAAATTATTGTGGATCAAAAATGGAAAAAATATCTTCATAATTACACAAGTCATAATCGCATAGAGTCATCCAATTGTTGTAAAGGGGACTTTTTACACAACCTCTCCACACATAGCCAGTGCTCCTGACTGCTTTAATGCCACATATTTCATCTTCCTTGCATTCTTGCGTAGTAACCAAACCACTAAAATAGAAATGTATCTAAATTATTAATGAAACTGACTACCAATCACCAAACTACCAAACCACTTTATAGTCTCCTAAATAAGCTTCATATACTCGTCAATTGTAATGAACGAAACGAGGGTAAACAAATCTATTAATAAACTATAAAATTTATAGGTACCAAAAAGATAGTGTTTAGGGTGTAAGGAAAAGTATCATTAACCTTTAAACCATATACACTAACCATCAAACTGAACAACTTTTACTATGGGAGCAAATCGATCGGAGCAAAAACAAAATCATCTGTTTAGCATATATTTGAGTTGAGTAGGTATTTGAGTTTAGTATGGATTAGCAGATTTTTTTTCATGCTCTGACAGGTTTGCTCCATTAGTAAAAGTTGTTCAGTTTGGTGGGTAGACCAATTATACTTTTCCTTACACCCTGTATAGAGAAAGAGTTATACAGTCAGGAAAAACTGAAGGTACAAAATAAAATAAAAATATTACATTCGTGTTTCAAAATTCCCTAATAAATCAAATAAAATCAATCATAATAGGTTGGGGAAAAAGTCTTTTCGCATTATAGTATGTATGAAAAATGGATGCCATTTTTGAAAAAGTGGAGCAAGATCGGCAGCAGTAGTTACAATGTAGCTGAAGAACTGGGAATTGGCCACAAAACAGTTTTGGCGCATTTGAAAAAAACTGGGTACACAAAAAAGCTCGATATTTGGGTACCTCACGAGCTCTCTGAAAGAAACCTAATGAACCGTGTACTCATTTGTGATTCTTTATTACGACGTAATGAAACAGAACCATTTTTGAAGAAGCTAATAACTGGTGATGAAAAGTTGATCACGTACGACAAGAACGTGCGAAAAAGGTCGTGGTCAAAGGCCGGTCAGGGTTCACAGAATGTGGCGAAACCCGGTTTAACTCGCAACAAGGTGATGCTGTGTGTGTGGTGGGATTGGAAGGGCATTATTCATTATGAGCTGTTACCACCAGGCAGGACAATCGATTCTGAACTCTACTGCGAACAATTGATGAGATAAAAGCAAGAAGTTGAGAGAAAGCGGCCGGAATTAATCAACAGAAGGGGTATGGTTTTTCATCATGATAACGCTAGACCTCACACATCTTTAGCCACTCAGCAAAAATTAAGAGAGCTTGGCTGGGAGGTGTTAATGCATCCGCCGTATAGTTCTGACCTTGCACCTTCAGATTTTCACCTGTTTCGGTCTCTTCAGAATTCTTTAGGCAGTGTCAGGTTAACATCACGACTGCCAAAACTACTTTTCGCTGTATTTTGATCAGAAGCCCCAAAATTTCTATAGGAATGGGATCATGTCCCTATCTACAAGATGGCAAAAACTTATCGAACAAAACCTACATACTTTAGTTAAATGTAAATGAACTATATTAAAAAAAGTTTTGAATTTTCTTAAAAAATGCGAAGAAACTTTTTCCCCGACCTAATATTTTATAATAAATTGATTGTATTTTTTTTCCGTCATATATTAATTAACGATCATAATCCCTTTAAATACCTATACACAAATTTTCTTGTTGAACACTTTATAAAAATTTAATTTAACTACTGAATAAGTTAATTAAACAAAAAATATTATTCTAATCTAACTGAAATACTCACATATTACCCTCTAAGCAGTTGGACTGCTGCGCAATCGAACCGAATCTCTTATCATCAATAGTTGTGTTAGTTTCACATCGTAAACACGACATTTCTTTGAATATGGATGTTCTAAAACGTCTGGTACGTGATAGTTCAATAACATTATCTATCCAGTCCCTCTTCTTTGTGAAAAAATATGGTAGTTCTGATATAGACATGTAGTTGCAAAGATTGCAGGTACAAACGTAGGTAGTCATGTTGTAATCCACGTTGTAACAACCACGATCGACGATTCCAAATGGCGTGTGTAGAGCATAACACACATCTTCTTCATTTTGGCAAATAATTGATGGTATCCTGCAAGAGTGTAAAACGGTTGAGATTATTTGAGCATTTTATTTTAATATAATACTACTTGCTACTGTATTTTGTTAAGCTTACAATTTTTTTTTAGGAAAAGTGCAGTCTGCCACATCGACGTTGTTGCAAAAAATGCAAGATCTTCTATAGTCTTCCATATTCGGAGTAACAATCTCCGTGTCTTTGTTCGATATAAATAATTTATCATCTTCTAGAAATGGTATTTCTGCTTTTCCTAAAAGCAAGAAATCTTTTGATAGATTCATTGGCTTGCTTTGTTTAGTAATATCATCAAAATTTACTCTGAATTTATCGCCCTTTCTTTCTACCAAGAATGGCATGGGTGTGAGACTTAAGTTTTCAAATAACATTATGTCGTCAGTGTGTTTAGTGAAAGGTTCGAACATAAGATCAACAGTGGTGGTACGATTTGGGGTAAATATAAGTTTAGATTTATGAGTTACATTAAACAAAATTTTAGTTTTTTCATCTACAGTCGTGGAGGGTTCGTCCACTTTTGTGGATAGAGATTTATCGTCATCTTTCAAAATGTTTTTGATTGTGAACGAATATTTATCATCGTCTTTAAAAATTTCTTTGACATTTTTAAGAAGAAACGATACCAATTTATTTTGTGGATCATCACTTTTACTATATACAGTTGAATCTTCTATAACCTCTTCTACTCGTCTTCTAAAAAAAGGTAATGGATTCTTACTTTTCACATCATCATTTTCATCACATTTTGCAAATATGTTTAGGAACACAAAAACCAAAATTCTCATCTCAGTTCTTTCATGCAAACATGCATTTACTATAAAATACTTAGTTCAATAGTAAAATATATAAAATAAAATAGAGTGATTTTTTCAAGTTTTTTGCTAAATCACACTGACAAATTTTATTCTGTCAGAGGATTTGACCCAGAATAAAGAGGTCCTTGATCTTAGGTTTAAACAGGAAGCCGGAAATAGGTGTAAAAAGTGATTTCTATGGATTCTTAATTTCGGATGTGTAGAATCAATACTAAAAAAGTCCACAAGACATTGTGTGAATAATGTCTTATATTTGGCGCAAATTGTAAAAAAATACTGTTACTGTATGGAAGTCAATGAAAAAATTGTGAAACCTCATAACATTGATTTCCTTGGTGCGTCCAGACTCCCTTTTTCAGGAGTAGGTATAGCCACAGCATAATTATATAATATAGTCCTGACAGTACGGCAATGGATGTACTAGCGGGGGGCCTTGCGGGGAAGCGGGTGGTGGGAGTCGCATTACCGTATCTGTATGAAGGTGTCGGAATTGCCTTGCATATCTGCGCATGACAGCGGCACGGCAGCGAAAGTAACAGGCGCGGCGCCGGGGGCCGCCCCCCGTCCATCGCCCGCCATCAAGAGCGTTGCCATACTGTGAGGCTTATAATAATACTGTGGTATAGCTATTGGAAACGCAACTTCTCTGTTGATTCGGTGCATTCACTGACATAAACTCTAGCGATAGATACGCACGTTCAAACAAACAACATGTCACACAAAACAATACAAAATAACACATTACGGTCTGTCATTGCCATTTTGACGAAGTGAACTCGGGAACATTAATGCGGTGCGAACACCGTATTCAAGTGGAACATTTTACTTCTGTGAAAGGGCCTGTCTATCGCTTCAGTCTAAGTCAATGGCAACATCTTATTATTTTATGAATAAAACAACAATATTTGAAATTAAATGAAGAACCGCCTTCATACATGTGCTATAAATTTATGTCTATTTTCACAAAAACGTAAATACATACAATCCTAAAAATAAAATTTGCCAGGGAAAGCAGGTGAATAATGAAAAACCGTAGAAGTACCCTGTTAATGTCTTTCAGTAGCCCAGTCATTCTACGGTTTGAGCCGGGACTAGTTACTAATTGATATTTTTTTCGGTACAATATTGAAGAGTCAATTTGAGCTTAGAAATGTACCAAAATTAAAAAAAAATCACGTCAGCAACATTCACAATTTTAAAATTTTGCTATTATTTCGTTCTAAAAAACCTAATAGTAAATTTTACATACTTATCATTATACATACTTCAAACATGGTGTAAATATTTTGGTTTACTTAGAAGGTTTTGAAAAATACATTCGTATTTTCTGAAAAATATCTCATTTTTAAAATTTCAATGCCTATTTTATTGCTCAAAAATAATTTATATTGTTAAATCTAAGTCAAATGAGTGCATTGGTATTAATATTATTAATTTATAAACCTTCTGGGACACAAAGTTTAGATTTCTATGTTGCGTAGCCAATATTTTTTAAATATGTTTTAAGATAGTCCTTTTGTCACTAAAAGGAGCCGGTTACAGTTTAAAAGTCCAATTAATAATTTTTCCCTACCCTGCCTAACAAAACTCCGTAAAATGACTGGGAACTATTGACAACTAGACACATGAAAATGGCCAACGACCAAAGAGAATGTAACTTACGTTATAAGAGTCGGGACTTCATACTAAAAACTGGTTGTGACCGATATCCAGAATGTTTGAAACGTGTGCAACCGTTTAATGGCGTCAGTGCACATTTCATATAAAATTTTTTTGTTAGAGTTGCGCGAGTCTGCCGCCAACTTGTGTTTATGAAATCTTACAAGTGTAATAACCTATGGTAATAACACAATCATGTGTTTGAAAAATGTGTTTCACGAAAAAATTACAAGTCTTGTGAAAATCACCACTTGCTTCTTATGCCATTTTACAAGGGCAAGTGCAATGCATAGAGATAGTAAGTACTACGTACACCTGGAGAGAGCTCTTCTCGGAATTTTGGGCAAAGCGGGATAGAAGCTGTTGGCCGTCGTGTCCCTATCCTTAGTAGGGTGGCAATGCGATTATGCTTTTAGGACTTTTAAAAATTTTTACTATTTGTGCAGGCGTTTTGCCACTGAAAATGTGTACCTGCTTACCTTGATGAGAAAAAAACTAGCGTACCAGGTAAATTTTTTCTTGGGAATCCTAAAATAAATAAAACAATACTCATTTTGAGACCCAAAATTTTACGTCAAGCCGAAAGCAGGAGATAATATGCCAGTTTATACATCATCATCATTAACCTATGTACGACGTACGTCCCACTTTCAGGCACAGGCCTACCCTCAGGGAGGTTTCATGGGCGTTAGTCCACCACGCGTGCCCAATGCGCATTGATAGACTTCACATAAGCATGAGATTTTTTACTTCAGCGTGAGAGCACTGACTGCTCTCACGCTGAAGTAAAATTATTATTACTGTCGGTATTGCGCATACACAAGTTAGAAAAAGTCATTGGTAGGAACATAATTATAAATAAATAAATATAAATAATGTTGTCCGTGCGGATTAGAACCCGGACCCTCGCGATTGAATGTCCTAGTGTACATGTTTTATCTTCGTTATTTTTATCATAATTTAGGGATTACGCAGCAATTTTAATTCAAACTGAAATTTTGTTTGCTTCCGAAGCTTACCTTCTATGTTTGTTGTTACCCTAACTACTTTAATATTTCTAAAACTAAAACATATTAAAAATACAAACCTGTGATACGATAAGCCACAAACTGGAAAATATTCGCGTTAGCAGCCGTCGATTAAGCAAATACGAACCATTTTAATATAAAAATGTGGTTAAAAAATAACAAAAATTAATTTGACGGCTGGCGGCAATTTCAAATAAAATGGCAGGTTGGGTTGTCAAATTTTATCTTTTTTACTACCACGGCTTTTCAACACACAAATAATTTAAAAAGATTTGATACATTTTTGTTTCATTTGATCTTACCAATTCGGCTGAAATCATAACATTAGCAAATGGCAACACCAGTACACTGTTAGAATGAGACACCGCGGACAACGATTGCCTTCTTCTTCTAGTGTGGTCAACTTTATGCGTGTCAAATAGTTTTTATGTGTTTGGACTATGGATTATTTTTGATTAAAGATAATTTGGCACAGCTCAATCCTCTATTGGATATCTATGGTGCAATGTCGGTTTTTAACAGCGATATTTGGAATCGTTGAAAAATATGAAAATAATTATTAATTATTTAAGAAATTAATGGAAAAGTGACTGCACGTATATTTGAAACATACATGCGCCTTTCCATTATTTCTCCTTTTTTTTTAATGTGTAATGAGCTTTTGCTCAAATCATAAATTGTTGTTCTTTTGAACAACAATTTATGATTTAAGTATGCATAGTTCACCCATGTAGGTTTACGATTTTAACCCCTTAGTTGTTTCGCTTTTATATACAAAAAATTACATACAAATTAAGAGCCTTCCAACACTGCTAAAAAATGTTCAACAAGTCACAAGCTACAAGTCTCAAAATTTAGATTTTTGAAACTAGGTATTTAATCTTAGTCCAAGTATTTAACTTATTAATGTGATTCTTATAACTTTAGATCATTGTAGATGAGCAGATTTCAACAATACATACATAACCCATAGACTAGTAATATATACGTCTTTGAAATAACCTCACAATCTTCAGTCTGACGATTTATTACAATTTTTAATCAAAGTGAGCATTAGAGAGTTATATCACTCACAAAAAAGTCTAACATTATATAGAATGGATTCCTTAGCCATCACGGGAAGAGACAGATAATTTTTTAAAATGGAACCAATTATGGTTACTTTAAAAATAGCAGTCGTATTATAAAAATCCAGACGCTAATAAATGTAAATAGTTCTTTATAGCAAAAAATATATATTTGTAAGTAATACAAAAATTATAAATTACATATTTCAAAATACATTATTCTGTGTCATAAATGGAAAAAATATCTTCATAATTACACAAGTCATAATCGCATAGAGTCATCCAATTGTTGTAAAGGGGACTTTTTACACAACCTCTCCACACATAGCCAGTGCTCCTGACTGCTTTAATGCCACATATTTCATCTTCCTTGCATTCTTGCGTAGCAACCAAACCACTGAAATAGAAATGTATTTAAATTATTATTGAAATTAACTACCAATCACCAAACTACCAAACCACTTTATATAATAAGTATTAATAAGCTTCATATACTCGTCAATTGTAATGAATGAAACGAGGGTAAACAAATCTATTAATAAACTATAAAATTTATAGGTACCAAAAAGATAGTATACAAGGCGTAAGGAAAAGTATCATGAACCTTTAAACCACATACTCTAACCATGAAACTGAACAACTTTTACTATGGATGGGAGCAAATCGATCGGAGCAAAAAAAAATCAGCTGTTGCATACATTTGAGTCGAACAGCAGATTTTTTTATGCTCTGACAGATTTGCTCCATTAGTAAAAGTTGTTCAGTTTGATGGGTAGACGAATGATAATTTTCCGTACACCCTGTATAGAGAAAGAGTTATACAGTCAGGAAAAACAGAAGGTCCAAATTAAGCGAAAGTAAAAATATTACATTCGTATTTCAAAATTTCCTAATAAATCAAATCAAATATATTTCATAATTTTATTTAATAATTTTATTTATTATTTTTTATATTTTTTTTTACTTTTTATTTAATTCTTTTATTTTGTAATAAATTGATTGTTATTTTTTTCCGTCATACAATAATTAACGATCATAATCCCTTTAAATACCTACACACAAATTTTCTTGTTCAACACTTTATAAAAATGTATTACTTTATAATAATGTAACTACTGAATAAGTTAATTAAACAAAAAATATTATTCTAATCTAACTGAAATACTCACATATTACCCTCTAAGCAGTTGGACTGCTGCGCAATAGAATCGAATCTCCTATCATCAATATCATTAGTTGTGTTAGCTTCACATCGTAAACACGACATTTCTTTGAATATGGATGTTCTAAAACGTCTAGTACGTGATAGTTCAATAACATTATCTACCCAGTCACTCTTCTTTGTGAAAAAATATGGTAGTTCTGATATAGACATGTAGTTGCAAAGATTGCAGGTACAAACGTAGGTAGTCATGTTGTAATCCACGTTGTAACAACCACGATCGACGATTCCAAATGGCGTGTGTAGAGCATAACACACATCTTCTTCATTTTGGCAAATAATTGATGGTATCCTGCAAGAGTGTAAAACGGTTGAGATTATTTGAGCATTTTATTTTAATATAATACTACTTGCTACTGTATTTTGTTAAGCTTACAATTTCTTTTTAGGAAAAGTGCAGTCTGCCACATCGACGTTGTTGCAAAAAATGCAAGATCTTCTATAATCGCTCACATTCTCAAAAAGAGTCTCCGTTAGGTTGTTCAATATATATAATGAATTATCTTCTAAAAATGGTATTTCCGCTTTGCCTAAAAGCAAGAAATCTTTTGATAGATTCATTGGCTTGCTTTGTTTAGTAATGTCATCAAAATTTACTCTGAATTTATCACCCTTTCTTTCTACCAAGAATGGCATGGGTGTGAGACTTAAGTTTTCAAATAACATTATGTCGTCAGTGTGTTTAGTGAAAGGCTCGAATATAAGATCAACAGTTGTGGTACGATTTGGGGTAAATATAAATGTAGATTTATGAATTACATTAAACCAAATTTTAGTTGTTTCATCTACAGTAGTGGAGGGTTCGTCCACTTTTGTGGATAGAGATTTATCGTCATCTTTCAAAATGTTTTTGATTGTGAACGAATATTTATCATCGTCTTTAAAAATTTCTTTGACATTTTTAAGAAGAAACGATACCAATTTATTTTGTGGATCATCACTTTTACTATATACAGTTGAATCTTCTATAACCTCTTCTACTCGTCTTCTAAAAAAAGGTAATGGATTCTTACTTTTCATATCATCATTTTCATCACATTTTGCAAATATGTTTAGGAACACAAAAACCAAAATTCTCATCTCAGTTCTTTCATGCAAATATGCATTTACTATAAAATACTTAGTTTAATAGTAAAATATATAAAATAAAATAGAGTGACTTTTTCAAGTTTTTTGCTAAATCACACTGACAATTTATTCTGTCAGAGGGTTTGACCCAGAATAAAGAGGTCCTTGATCTTAGGTTTAAACAGGAAGCCGGATATAGGTGTAAGAAGTTTAATACCAAATAATAAGTATAACAACCTTATGGGCTTCACAATTATTTCTCCTTTCTCCACTACGACATTATATCATAAAAATTATATCGATAAACAGTATATCAAAGCTATTGTCGTTAAAACCAATGTTCCTTGACTCTGAATAGGTAAATCAGAATTTTTGCGAACAACAACGTCATCTGCTGCTCTAAATGCAATTTTTTTCATAATCTTTCCTTCGGTGTCTTGATTAAGAATAAGTTTTTGGTATGAAATGTTGTTACATTTCGATTTATCGCAGAATATGTGTATTGAGTTATAAGCTGGCATTGTTATGCAGCCCCTGGATACAAAATCATACTTGGGATCCATTAGGGTAAAACAAAACTGGTTATCTCCACATGCAGTTACTGCAGAACTGAAAATAAAAATTAAATTGTAGTACGAAGTTTTGAATCAACCGATAAATACCTTTGTAATTAACCTAGAGTTTACCTGCGACTTCGTCGTTTGTTTAAATTATATATATATATATATACCAGATTTTAAGTCAAATCATTATTATATTATTTTTATAATGATAAAATAGAATAAAACTACAATTTCTAAGGCTATACACGCTTTACATAATGACTGTGGAAAGGTAAAAATGCTAAAACGCCAAAATGCTAGTTGTGGGAAATGAGATTTAAAGTTACATTTTTTCGAAAAAAAATCATAACTTTTTTGTTCTTAACGTGAGCAAATTCATGTATATGAAAGACCATAATATTTATTTTTTTCCCAAATTTAAGAAATAATCATTGATTTCTAATTCTATCATATCGCAAAATACTTGTCGCTTAAGCAAAAATTCTTCAATTTTTGAGAAAATCACAGTCAGGAAAGAATTACTTATTTACAAAATATTTTAAGAACGCAGTCAGTGAAAACTGCTTATAAGTCGCAATGATCTCTTCTAGGGCCATGACAAAATGCTAAATGACCTTAACTTTATCAGATGCAGTGAAGGAAAGTTTGCTAATTCACCCATGTTTTAATGAAAAAAATTACTTATGAGGCGATGATTTACCAGAACCTTTTAGGGAAAATTGCTTAAATGCACCAATGCTGGAGAATAAAATCAAACAAGTATTGCTAAACATCTAATCAATTACTCTATTTTAGCAATTTTATTACTTATCGCTATCAATAATTAGGATTAATATGTTTTAGTTAATAATAAATAATTGCTTAATCACCATCAATAAAACATTTTTCAAAAATAATGACTAATTTCCTCATTAAAATAAATTAAACCTTTCAAGTTACATGTAAATAACTAAAAACGACGTATTATTTGATTGGAGATACTTTTTAGTCATAAGTAGCAAAATCTAGACTAATTAGGAGTAGAATAATCGAGTAGTTATTGTTATTTGACATAGTATTTGTAATAAAAATCATTATTTTACTAATCAACCACTTTTATTTACCATTATTGATTGACATGGGGCTTGCTAGAGCTCTTACATTATACGTTTTACACCATAAGTAAAACAATGTTTTACTAGTTACGCTAATTAAGTTACTAAATTAAAAATAACACTAAACTTGTATAATGTATTTGTCACATTTGTCCTTCCGAGGTACATGAAATGAAATATTAAATTCTGTTAAAAAAATATTCTTAAAAACCTTTTCACCGACAAAATCCTTCCCCTCAGATACCATTTTCTGTTTGTAAATTTTGTATAAATTGCTTAGGTTTTTAAACTCTATCGGCAAATAACATTCTTTTGAGTTTTTCCGGCAATAATGTGAAGGAACTGCTGGTAACTCTTGAGTATAGTCTCTCACAGATTGCAACAGTGCAGGGGGCGTTTTGTTTGGTGGAACTGCTCTACCCCTTAAATCATTTTTAGAGCTTCCCTCCTCTGAAGTGCTGATCACTAGATGCAGAAATCTTTGACGAATATCCAAGGTTTGTAACAAGAATTTTAAACAAACAGGTCTTTGACCTTCTCCTTCATTTATAAAATAGGAATGTGTGAAAAGCCTGCGGCTCTCTGTATCTGTGGTTCTTTTTCGTTTCACATTTTCTCTTTTCGAATGACTCACAATCCAGTCCCGTCGTCTTTCAACACTTAGAGACCAATAATGAGCAAAAATTGCCTTTCGTCTCTCTTCACCTATATCATGACACTTAAAAGGGCATTTTCCGGGAACGCAGGGATTTTCTTTCATACATTTTGCCTCAACTACTTTCCCAGACTTTGTTTTATATTCTAGGCCAGCTCTTTTTAACTCTGATCTCTCCTTAGCTCTATTTTTCTTTTTCTTTTTTTTTTTCGAATATCAGTTTCGTCTGTCGAGTCATTATCAGGCACTTCTTTTCTTGGATCAGTTTTGCCAACAATATTTTTCCTTTTTTTAAGTTTCCTTTGTTTATTTTTATTCCTTTTGTTTCCTTTGTTCGAATCGGATGTGCTATTATCCGTGTCGTCTGATCCTTCCCAAGAGGAAGAGGACAATTGAAACAGTTCGTCATCAGAAAGGAAATCAACGTACTTATAAATTGATTCTTTGCTTGTTCCCGGTTGGTCCTTATTGGCATTATCAGGCACATTTTCAGTAATTACAATATCTTTACAAGCGGCAGATTTTTTTTTTACGTTTCTGCTCTTTTTTTTACTACTTTCAGGTTTTTCTTTATCAGATTTTTCTTTCGAGCGTGTTTCTTTACTATTTGCAGATTTTCTTTTGGATGTAGTTTTTTTATTACTTTCAGGGATTTTTTTGTTATCTTCAACTTCTTCTATTCTATTATTTTCAGATTTTTCTTCATTATTGAGGTTCATGTTATTTTCGTTTTCATTTGCAGCATCCTCGTCATCGGAGTGTATTTGCTGTAAGCAAATCTCAATTTCTTCTTTCCGATTATAAAAGTAATTTAAAGAAGATTCGTTTGGAAAGTAAGAATCTATAGCGCTTGTCTCTTTAACTGGCTGGAGGACCCCAGTTGCCGGGGAGACCTCCATCGTCGTCCCATCGAGAAAGCTGGTCTCTAATGCAGGCTGAAAGAGCGCAGGAGAAGGGAAGAACTCCGTCGTCGTCCCATCGGGAGAGCTGGTCTGCACAGATGCAGGCTGAAGGAGCGCAGGTGCCGGGGAGACCTCTATCATCATCCCATCAGGAGAGCTGGTCTCTACTGCAGGCTGAAGGAGCGCAGGAGCCGGGAAGAACTCCGTCGTCGTCCCATCGGGAGAGTTGGTCTGCACAGCAGCAGGCTGAAGGAGCGTAGGCGCCGGGGAGACCTCCATCATCGTCCCATTAGGAGAACTGGTCTCTACTGCAGGATGAAGGAGCGCAGGAGCTGGGAAGAACTCTGTCGTCGTCCCATCAGGAGAGCTGGTCTGCACAGCAGCAGGCTGAAGGAGCGCAGGCGCCAGGAAGACCTCCATCGTCGTCCCATTGGGAGAGCTGGTCTCTACTGCAGGCGAAAGGAGCGCAGGAGCCGGGAAGAACTCTGTCGTCGTCCCATCGGGAGAGCTGGTCTGCACAGCAGCAGGCTGAAGGAGCGCAGGCGCCGGGGAGACCTCCATCGTCGTCTCATTGGGAGAGCTGGTCTCTACTGCAGGCGAAAGGAGCGCAGGAGCCGGGAAGAACTCTGTCGTCGTCCCATCGGGAGAGCTGGTCTGCACAGCAGCAGGCTGAAGGAGCGCAGGCGCCGGGGAGACCTCCATCGTCGTCTCATTGGGAGAGCTGGTCTCTACTGCAGGCTGAAGGAGCGCAGGAGCCGGGAAGAATTCCGTTATCGTCCCATCGGGAGAGCTGGTCTGCACAGCAACAGGCTGAAGGAGCGCAGGCACCGGGAAGACCTCCTTCGTTGTCCCATCGGGAGAGCTGGTCTCTACTGCAGAGTGAAGGAGTTCAATGTGTGCGTGTGATTATTACTGAAACTAATAAAGTTTCTACGTTGGTTATAGTAAGTATCGCTAAAGTGCAAAACAAGTTAACAAATTATGACTTCTGTATTCTAATATACGTTGCATCAATAAATCTGAGAGTAGTATTTTCGCTAACGTACTAGAGAAATAACACAAACAGCTAGCGAAAAATTGCTTAACCGCCAACCGTTCTTACTTCATAAACCAATGATGTTTTGCTAAAGCGCCAAACCACTGTAGTCTATAAAATGCCTAAATTACTAAATCACCATTACTTTTCAAATTTGAAAAAACGAAAATTGCTTAAGTAGTACAAATGAAATAAAGGTGGACGGGATAAAAATTCTTAAGCTACATTTGTTAGAAAAATAATAAAAATACGTCGCTATAGTCATATTGACAGCGTTGATTTGAGAAAAACGCTGAATTTTAGAAATGCTAAATCGCCAAAAATTTGCTCCGATTGCTTTGAAACCTAGACAGATCGACGCAGAAAAAAAAACGCTATCCAATGATATATATAACTCATAATGGCCAAATTGGCGCTTTAGCATTTTTACCTTTCCACAATCGATTATGGAATTTGTATTTGTATCCATTGAAAAAACATTGAAAATTAGATAATCTTTTTTAAAAGAATAACCTTCAACCACACATTTTTAATTATTATGTCTATTTTAATGTTCAAAAATCACTAGTAAGTCTAATTAAAATGAGGGTTACAGATTTATTTTTGAATGAGTTACTAGCCTTCTAGGAGTTAATTTTTTTTTTCTATGTTCCATACAAATATTTTGTATAATCATTTTCCAGGCTATACTCCCATTACTAAATGATGCCAATTACGATTTAAAAGTACGAATAAAGATTACTTCAACGACCTCCATACAATACTAGTTTTTATTCCGTGTCCATACTAAACACGCTAAAATGAATGGCCTAATAATGAAAAAAGTATCATAGAGGACCTTGGTCAGATTTAGTTTGCGGTAAAAAATATCCGAAATCCAAGATGGCTGCCATGGAAATTTCAAACGCCAAAGCAGCTTTTAATGGTTCACTGAACGGACGAAAAATTTGTATGCGGGGGTTTTAGGGGTCGCTGATTAAGAATATGAAATCATTTTCTTTTTATCTTTGAGGGTCGCCATACAAATTTCATAATTTTTGAAATGCAGTTACATTCTCTGCCTTGTAGCCCTCAAAGGTTAAGTCCTATGACAAAAAAAGCATACCACTTGCTGTGTAGGAAGTTTTGTCAGGTTTAATTTGTATTTACAAAACTTTTAGATATGACTTGTAGATTCCGAAAAAACTGAAAAAAGTCCAAAGATTTTCAAGTATTCGGATAATAACAATGATCCGAAGGGCTTTTGAGGTGGAAATCTTGGATTTGTTATTACTATGTTATTACTACTAACATATAAAAAAACAGAACTACCTCATTTGATGTAGGGTAAAATGTACCAATTCCATGAGCTAAAATAACATTTTATACTGGTTATCAATGGGTTAACAACTGTAACTTGGTTAAGAATTACAATTTTATGATATCGTTTTTTTTTGTTTTTTTAATACGGCCCCAGTTAAATTTATTTTCACGTTTATAATTGTTTAAATTGTTCCTTTTTGTGAAAGGCAAAGAGAATTAGCCCATACAGCCATGTTCAGTCAAGAGCAAGTCAAGCCATTTGAAATACGATATTGTTTTTTATACGAACGACATTAGAAGAGTACAAATTCCAAGGGGTCGAGCTCGATGTGTTCTCGACTGTATATCTTTGTATCATATTGGTAACTTCATAAAATAATTGAAATGGCACACCAACCGGTGTGCCGGCCTTACAAGTCATGTTCTAACCAGAACATGACTTGCAAGAATAATAATAAAAACTCAAAGCTAAAAAAACCCTCTTTACCAACCCCGAAAATGCCGCGAATCTCACAATAGTTACCGATCTTTAGTTATCACCTAAGAACCATGTAAAACAACTAGTAGTACGGAACACAAATTACCTGAGTCACGATTCGCACTTGTTATTTTTAACCGACTTCAACAAAAGGAGGAGGTTCTCAATTCAATCCGTATGTTTTTTTTTTGTTTGTTACCTGATCACTCGTCAATTATGAATTTACCTTGTGATGATTCTTTTTCTGTTTGGTAGATCATACTTCAGAGGTGGTCCCGCATACATTTTATCGAAATTTATTCATGATTTTCTACAAGAATAACAAATATATACACAGATGACGTTTTGGTTTGTTGATTCGGACCAAAGACTACAGTTATTCGGATTTTAACTGTCATATCATGGTCATAACCAAGAAGCTTTAAATACCTATAGTATTTAACTTTAGGTCATAACCAGGAAGCTGGCATAGGTATTTTCTATACCTTGGAGTACAGACTGCCTAACAAGCGGTGAAACATGATAATACTCCCTGGTGGTCGGTAATAATCTTCTTCTTTCGTAAATTCCCGCCTTTTTTTGACGTTAATTTGTCCCTTTCTATTAGTAACGCCTTTAGCACACCGACGCGGCGAACCGCGGTAGCGAAACGCGTTTCCACGCCTTTAGCATACCGACGCGGCAAACTGAGGTAAAAGCGAAATATGAAGGAAACTGAAAGGCGTCAGTGTGAAACGAAGTTCGCGAATAACAGCGATACTATACAGAAAAAGATGCAACTAAAGGAAATCACAGACAGATAGAGCGAGATGCAACATACGCAATATAAATACATATTGTATGAAAGATTTACCGGAGTTTCGCTACCGCGGTTCGCCGTGTCGGCGTCGGTGTGCTAACGGCGTAATTTAAAAAAAACTTACAAAAACTCTAAACTCAACATAATTTATTCAATATAGAAGCTTGAAGCCCACTAATTAAACGTCAAATCGCTGAATAACAAAAACAAAGTTAAAAAAAAGATCTTTTCCTAACATTTTTTTAAGTGACAGCCCTCTTCCTAACATAATTTGAATTTGAATATTTAGAAAAGAAACTAGCATAAAGATACGCGGCCACATAGATATATAGTCTATAGAACTATTCTATAGGATTGACATTTTGCGAAACACAAAAACCGTCCACGGTGACCGAAACAAAAAATAATATTTCTGTCTTTTTTGTTTACATAAGTTTTCATTGGCTTTCACTGGCTATCTCGCTCTCTCGTTTCTTGGCTCTATCTTTCAGCGTAAGCGAAAAATTTTTAATCTAAGCGCTGCCAGGATTTCTTAGTGAGAGAAATATACCAACTTTTCTCCGGTTAGGGAAGAGGTAAGTACCAGACTACATGGCCGAAAAGCTCTATGCTTTACACTGCAAATTAAACATGTCAATGTCAAGTAATGTTTATTTACATTTTATTATATTAAATTATAAAAATAGATAAAATATGATGAAACTGGAAGATGTATGCCATAAATGCTATAAACGAGTGATGATAGTAAGTATCGATGATATAAGGATGCTATGAAACGATTCCTGATTACCTCCGAGTTGGTCCCATTTTAATTTGGTGCAGGTCTGATAACGCACTTTGGAGCTACAAAATAGATAACTGATATTATCTTAGTCGAATTAATGTATTTCACCACTGAAAATTTTGAAATAAAAATTTTTTTACAAAAAATTTAAACCAACTTCAAAACTAAAAAGTACAAAATAATATTGCAGTCGATGACTTTTACGTTCGTTTTTTTCGTATCTATAAGAATATTTTGTTTTATTGAAGTCGGTGTCAAGCCAAGTCAAACAATGTGTGCAAGCCCAGTCGCGAATCTTACTGGCTTGAAACCGACTCCGTGTTTAACACATAACAGGGAAGACTTATAAAAGGCGGCGAGTAGAGGCGGTACGAAGTTCGCCGGGTCAGCTAGTCTATATAAGGTCTATCAAAATTAGGTGAAACTATTTTAAAGGTACGCTCAGACCAACAAACTGAACAACATTCTCTACGGGACCAATATAGAAATCTCAAAAAAAAATCTGCTGCCCCTACATTTGAATCAAGTTGTGTTTGCAGTTTTGTATGGGACATCAATTTTTTTTTTTCGCGATTTCGATATTGGTCCATAGAGAAAGTTGTTCAGTTTGATGGTCTGAGCATACCCTTAAAATTGTTTCAGCTAATTTTGTTAGACCTTATCTAAACTATTATAAAACAGTAACAGGAAGTTTGTGTGTACATTGAAGATACTAACAAAAAAAGTTACGATATGGTTTTTAGGTATCCCTGATTCCATATCACCAATTTTTGGATTTTGTGTTTGTTTGTTTGAACGAGCATCACCCAAAAACTACTGAACCGATTTTGATGAAACTTTTTTTGTTTGATAGCTTATTATCTGACTTAAAATCGGGTATATAATTTGTGCGGACAAAGTCGCGGGTTAACGCTCGTATATATCTATATCTACAGGGTGAAATAAATATCATTAGCATCCTTTTAACACGTTCCGGGGCGGTGAACGAGACACAATAGAACTTTTATTGTTATCACTGCTATAGCCGGTCACTGTCCCGGAACGTGTTAAACTAAGAGTCTACAAAGGAGCAAACCAATCGGAGAAAAAAAAAAAATCTGCTGTTGCATACATTTGAGTCGAGTAGGCAGCGGCGGCGGGTGCAGTTTAGTACGGAACAACAGATTTTTGGTTGCTCCGGTCGGTTTGCTCCCATAGTAAAAAATGTTTGATGGGTAGACTCTTAGTACGATATCAATTTCACCCTGTATGTATATAAAAATGAATCCCTATTTCCCTTGGTCACGACATCACGCGAGAAGGGCTGGACCGATTGCGATGAAACTTTGTAGGTTGTTGTGCACAAGCCTGCGAAGGTTTATAATTAAAAAAACGGCCAAGTATACGTCAGAAAAAAGTTTGAGGCGGTACGAAGTTCGCCGGGTAGTATTTCCCTTGGTCACGACATAACTCGAGAACGGCTGGACCGGTTGCGATGAAACTTTGGTGGGTTGTTGTGCATATGCCAGGGAAGGTTTATAAACAAAAAAATCGGCCAAGTGTGTATAGGGTAGGTGTAGGATCACGCTCGAGGAATGCCCAGCGTGGCATTCCGAGCGGCAGATCCCGGTCCAAATTACAGGAAATAACCTCTCCCCACCGGCCCTAGTAGCGGCGATGTTGGGGAGCCAGGCGGCTTGGGACGCCGCGGTCGCCTTCTGCGAGACCGTCATGGTCCAGAAGGAGAGCGCAGAGCGAGACCGCGAGCGGGCAAATCCGCATCCAATCAAGACGGAGACGCCGGGGACGCCAAGTTGGCCCCCCGATGCGTCACAACAACACCCCGGGATAGGGGTGCCCAGGGTCGCGGACGGTCGGAGAAGGGGCTCAGGCCGTCCATTTCCAAGCGACCCCTGGAAGGCAGTGGTAGTACGGCGTGGTCCCGTCCCGCTGCAGCGCAGAGACGCTGCGGGAGTGTTGGCCCGGCATCAGTGCCGAGTCGGGAGAGCTTCGGCGAAGCGCGAGAAGGGCTGTAGACGCACATTGCTTCCCCATGGCCCTTTGACATGCGCTGAGGTGACCACCGGGGGGGTTTTAGTGGATAAAAATCCCACATAACCCGACTGTTCCCCTAAGGAGCCGGGTATCTTTTGAAGATTTCCCCCCCGCCAAGAAAAAAAAAAGGGTAGGTGTAGGGTAGGTGTAGGGTAAGTGTAGGGTAGGTATAGGGAAGGTGTAGGGTAGGTGTAGATTAGGTGTAGAGTAGGTGTAGGGTAGGTGTAGGTTAGGTGTAGTGTAGGGTAGGGAGAATGGCAGGACAACGTCTGCCGGGTCAGTCAGTACTAGGAACAGATAAAACTCACGACAATAATTCCGGTAAATCTTTTTAAACCTGCAGCTGTTATAATTAGTAAATTGATTTCAGTATTGAACGACTGGTGGTAATATCGGATTATATGAAAATACCACTTACGTTTTTCCAGATTTACACGTAGCATCAGAATCTAAGTTAGTTCCCTTTGTAGAGCAAACTTTACATGGAAGATCGCCACCTGTAATTGCTTTCTGTAAACACTGATTGTGATATGCCCAGTCACTGACAGAATTGTAATTGTAAAAAGTCGGGTCTACGATAGATTTGTCATTGCACAGTGGGCATTTGCAAACGAAGGTTTTAGCCAGTTTATTTGGATTAAAGCAATTTCTTTTTACGTAATTTGGATGAAGCTCAGTACCACACACATAGTCCTCTGGACAGGAAACAAAGGTTGGGCTGGAAATAATAATAAACTTGTTGTAATGACATTTTATAAATAAATAATTTGATGAACAAAGTGCGAGTGACCTCGCGCCCTGAGGGTTATGTACAAACTTTTGAAATGTATGTACTATGTACATACCAACTGCACTTATGTAAGTTTGTAATCTCACTTTAATGTTTTACTTTTTAGATTTCCGTACCCAAAGGGTATAACACCCCTCTTTTTGAGTCGGGGGTTAAAACGGGATCCTATTACTAAGCCTACGTTGTCCGTCCGTCCGTCCGTCCTATTTAGAGTTGTAACTTTTGAACCGTAGTAGTATAATATGTTGTGTGGTGGTGTTTTACGGAACCCTCGGTGCGCGAGTGACCCGACTCGCACTTTACTGGTTTTGATTTTTATTATTATTATTTGTTAGTAAGTAAGATGAGTTTGAAAATTTGAATTTGATCCGCCCATATCCGCCTTAATAACACATATTTATTGAATTACTGTACAAATTTTAACCGTCTAGCTATTATAGTTAAATTATAATTTAGGTAGGATAGATATACAGACAGACGGCCGGACAGACAGACGGCCGGACGGACAGCGTTGGCTTATAAATAAGGTCTTTTCGTCACCCTAAAGATATGACTGAAGGCAGCAGTAGAGGCTCGGTGCCCCCTTAAGTGCAAAAAAGACACCTCATCATCCTTAATTTCCCTTTTAGTGTAGGGACACACTGAGGGAACGTTCGGCGCCGAACGTTTGGCTAAATACGTGCGCAACGCTTTTCCTTATATCGGCGACACACCAGTATAAGTCGCGGCACGCATCTCTAGCGCTGACCTTGAATGCGCTGGCCTTATGTACAAGACACTATGCACTATTTTCGTCTAAATTCACTCATTTAAGCGCTAGAGTTTCGTGCCGCGAGGTCTTGGACTAAGAAACCACCGAAAGGTATACGCGCCATTACGCACCATTTTTCCTAGTAGACGCGTATTCAACCGAACGTTTGGCGCCGAACGTTCCGCAGGTGTGTCATTACACTTAGGTCCGCCACACACAGACGGAATTGCCATCCGGAATCTCGTGTGCTGTTTAAAAAATGCCTAAAATAAAAATGTATGAAACGCCAAATGAATGACAATAATTGCATTTTTAGGTATTTATTAAAACAAAACAAACAATTTCTACACAGTCATGATAATTTCTATCATGTGGTCATGACGATCGACGTTACGAATGTTACGATGATGGTTTGTAAATTGTATTCCAATATTAATGCAACTATATGAAAAGACTATCGATAGTTTTAACATGAGACATAATCTGCATACAAAATGGCATGAACCATTATCACACAAGCGGTTTTTGAGCGTAGGCGATTTCGCAACTATGCCGCAACGACGTCGCAACTGCACAATCACGATACGGTATCGTTCCATCAACGCCTAACGCTTAAAATATGCCACCTAAGACATCAAAAAATCACTAGATCGAGTGAAAAAGTCTCTGAATGCAGCAACACTCCATATACGGAATCTAATTCCCAATCAGGTTTATTCCGGATGTATGTGGCGGACCTTAGTAAGGACCCACTATACTAACTTTGTAGGAGTATAACAGTTGGATTTTGAAGATGGCGACGTACTATTGCTAAAACATGAAAGACATTCAAGACGTAGTACGCCCGTCGTCTCATTTGCAGTGTTCCTTATTTTCCTCTGAAGCAACCTCTCTGGGGTTACATTGTTATTTCTTTCTCTCTCTAAATTTTCATACCATTTAAATTTTTGCACAAAAAGTTTTCTGAGTTCATAATCATCAAATTTTTCATCGTCCACAGTAATAGCCGTTGTAATTACGGTCTCACCCGGAATTTCGCCGAAATTGTTTTTGAGCTGAGGTCCTGATGCAATTTTCCTTTGTTCTTTAATACCACTAAACTCTCCTCTTATCCTGTGAAATAATGAAACTAATATAAGAAAATTGAAAAGCTTTTTTTTGTTTACACTCCGCATTTTGTAGGCTATTTTTGAGATGACTTTGACTTTGTCACGATTTTTGCCGGTATTCAAGAAGATTTTTTTGTAAGGTAAGTATTATAATGTAATGAAACTTTTTCATCACAGAACTTCTTATTAAAATGAACTCTCATTACAGAAACGGATGTTATTTTGATTCCGGTACACCTTGACTGCTTACTGTCCTGTCTACTGTACTGTCTACTGTCGTCCACCTTTTGTTCTATACCGCGGTCACTTGAATAAATATGTCTACAGAAAGAAAGCTTCATACAGCTGCTGTCGGTGCAGCAACACATAGCCCGCGTTAGTGGACGATAAAAACAGGTACATAATATACATACTAATGTGCACATCTGTAGCGCCGCTATGGTATTGAAGGTGGTTGGGGTGATGTCAGCATTGATTGTTGGGGGACAAGGATTGACAGTACTGTAAGCACCCTTTCTTATACTGTAGCTCATGCTTAAAAAGGACCACACCATTCCTTCCCACAGGTGTCGTAGGAGGCGACTAAGAGTTAAGATAACGATTTTTTATGCAATGTTTTTATGGGGAATCACATGTAGTTGTAGCAATAAGGCTTCTGACCGCTATGGAAGGGAGTATGGTGGTGAGTGTATCTATGATCATTGTAATAAGATGTTATGTTCATCAATTTAGTCGATAGACGTTCACTGCCTGACATACCTCCCTCAAGGATCGCCACAATGACCGGTCCTGCGCTGCCCTCATCCAATGGATTCCCGCCGCCTTCACCAAGTTGCCGGTCCACCTTGTCCGCCTACCCACGCCACGCTTATGTTAAATTACTTTAACAAAAAAATCTCTAACTATTTTTTTGTTATAACTAAGGATTAAACCGAATTTTTGTCATTAAATTGTGCAAGCCCCATCAGTACAGACAAAATTATTCACAAAATCATTAATATTATTTATTCGAACATATGATTCATAATTCATAAAATGATGATAATATGCTCAAAGGAAGCAATAAAATGGCAAAACATGGAAATGTTTCTTTGAAATGAAGCAGTTCAAAATTGCATAAGGAAAATTATATGTTGTAAGTTTGGGGTCCATAAAACAATAAACAGCAGAACAGACTATTAAGTAAATTACCAAATTCTACTTAACCTACAGCGTGGAGCTTGAATTTAATACTTAAGCCCCTTTCACACGAGGGCAGGGCAGTGAGAGCAGGACAGTACTGCTCTCGTGTGAACACCTGCGCCGAGAGCGAACAGTACTGCCGGGACAGTACCCAGGACAGGACAGTTAATAGTAGACGGCCGGTCTATATTCGAGGGCAGTTCGCTTCTACCAGTACTATGATCTCTTGACTGCCTTGCGGCTGGCCGCGATTGAACGCAATTGCAGTACAGTGCATCAGGATATTTTATCGTTTTTTGTCATCTTGTTTAAGTGTTTTCATTAAAAATGACTCCCTCAAAGTTGACATTGGATTACAGCTTAACATAAGACATAGACATAGACATCATTTATTTGCGAATATGAGTACAATTAATATGATAATATTAATAACAGATCTATAAAATTGATAAAGGTTTAAAGAGAATATGAGTTTTTGTAGAAAAAAGATATTATTGAATTTAAAATAATCTTTCGTAGAACTCTCAGATTTAGAGGAAAACTTAATAAGTATACGTCCTATTACTGTGAAAGTCATCAAAACGAAGCTCAAATTATTATACGCTCACGCTTGTTGTTACCTCGGGGACTGAGCTGTCCCGCCTAGCTCCCCGAAATGTGAACGCGAACTGACTTCTAAACTGTTCTGCCCAACTGACCTGTTTGCCCTCACTGTCCTGCCTTCGTGTGAAAGGGGCATTAGCTCGCGGACTGAGCTGTCTGTTTAGCTGCCCGAAATCAGAACGCCAACTGACTTCAAAACTGTTCTGTCCCACTGTCCTGCCCTCACTGCCCTGCCCTCGAATGAAAGGAGCATTTAGTCCATTAAAATTGTGGTTAAAATAAACTTTGCTCATGTGCCGCAAAACGTTTCAACATTTTGTACATTGTATCATTGTTTGTGATAGAAGTTAGAAAACACAAAGTACCACTTTCGACTAACTGTGCCATTTAAAACTAACTTGGGAATTGATAGAAATTGCATTCAAAACTAACTTCCGAATTGTAATAATGTAACTACTAACTAATTGGTGAAAACATAGAAGTTTCACAATATCAGGTATTCTGTGAAATTATAATTAAAACTGACCAAGTGCGAGTCTGACTAGCGCACCGAGGGTTTCGTACCACTACGAAATGTACATTAATTTTTGTTTATATACAGAATGTAAAATTAAATGGGATACTTACTTAAAGGGGTGCTTCAGACTATTAAACTGAACAACTTTCTCTATGGGATTTCTCTATAGTATAGAAATAAAAGAATTTGCTGTCCCATACATTTCAGTCGAGTTATGTTTGCAGTTTTGTATGGGCCAGCGTAATTTTCTTAGCTTTTCGTAGCTTCATTGTTGTAAAAGTTGGTCAGTTTGATGGTCTTTGATGGAGCACCCCTTTAAGTAAGTGTTCCATTTAATTTTACACCTTGTATACAGGGTATAAGTGAAAGCCTAGCAAATACAGAAACGGTGAACTCAGACCATCAAACCGAACAACTTTCACTATGGAGCCCACCTCAGTAAATGCGAAAAAAAATCAGCTGTCCCATATAAAACTGCTGTACCTACTCGACTAAAATGTATGGGACAGCAGATTTTTTTTCGCGTTTCCTGACGTAGGCTCCATAGTGAATGTTGTTCAGTTTGATGGTCTGAGTTCACCGTTTCAGTATTTGCTAGGCTGTCACTTACACCCTGTATAGGTAAGGTCCCCGTAAGGCCTAAAAAAATTAGCTGAAACTGTTTTAAGTGGATGATCAGACTATCAAACTTAACAACTTTCTCTATTGGACCAATATCGAAATCGCGCAAAAAGAAATCGGCTGTCCCATACATTTCGGTCAACTTGTTTGCAGTTTGGGTAAGGGACAGCTGTTTTTTTCGCGATTTTGATATTATTATTTATTTATTTTATTTTTCAATTTTGGACACAAACAATAAAAACAATAAATCTAAAACTAGTAAACAGATACCAGACTTGGAGGTCCCAAAAATTATTTTATATTGGTCCCATAGAGAAAGTTGTTCAGTTTGATGGTCTGATCATCCCCTTAAAACAGTTTCAGTTAATGTTGTTAGACCTTATATTTACAAAAAAGATTGGTAATTGGTGATTGGCTGGTTGATTTTTAATCAGTTCGGGACTCTGGATCCTTATTGTGTGATCAACTTACACTTGGCCGGTCTTTATTATTTTGTTAGTTCATAGAGCTTTGATTTTTAAAATGTAAGCTAATATTTTTTTTTACTTTATCTTTATTGGGAAAATCAACAGCCTAATACAAAAGAAATTATTCCTTAAACTAAGACAGATATAAGGCCAATTACAGTTAATTAAATTACATTATGACTGAGCTAACGTGTCACCTGCAACAATGATACATCATATTCAATATACAATTTATCCACTACACAACAATAGAACACTACAACCCACGGACGAAGATAGCCAAAACCTGGTAGTGATAAGTCGATGAACATAATTCCATACAGGTGTGCGATTTCTGAATCTCATTCGCCGAGCTCAGCAGTCGAAAACGTCAATACAACTATGGAGATACTAAATAAATATTGTATATAAATTGTGGACTAATCGTCATACTCATTATATAATATTTACAATGCGTTTTGAACTAAAGAATTCTTAATCAAGTCCAATAAACCAGAAACCCGTTGACAGTTAAAACTGATATTAAAAGATGTGTATAGCAATATATGAGCTTCGGCGACTAACCAGGGCTAAAGGAGACTTGATAACACTATGCGATATTGATGCGTCTGGATTCTGCAACATTGAAGCTATAAAATAATACTGGAGAAGGTAAGTAGATTTTCAAATTATGTTTTCGAATAAAACAAGACGATCGATATTTGGATCGTGGTAGAAACATTTTAAGGCTTTATTCAGATAATGCAATTAAACAAACAAACAAACTTTCCCTGAGAAATAATTGTCGAAAAACGAGACCTTTTTTGTGCCTCCTATATAAAGCTGATCCGCACTTTTGTATAAAAGGTCCAAAATTGTTTCCCCTTTTTCGATCTAGTTTCTAAGGGAAAGTTTTTGGATTTCGTTACAATAAATACACCTTTAAAATTGTTTTAGAAGGTAGGTTATTAAAAAATAGTGGTGTAGGTACCTATATCGAACATGAAGTTATCACGAATCTTAATATAGAGACCACATGATTTCTAATCAGATTTAAGTATCTGTATCATACTACAAATATCGCGATAAATATCGAGTGTTTAGTATTATACTATACCCTCACGTATAGACGTGAGGGTATATTCCAAGTGAAAGAAGCAAGCAATCTCCCTGCAAAATTTCATTAAGATCGGTTTTGCAGTTTGACTGTAAAAAAGTAAAAACAGACCGATAGACAGATAAACTTACATACTTCTAATATAACAGAATAGATTCGGAATATCCACATTACGCTAGCAGTGTTCAAACTCTGAAGTCTGCTTCCACACCATATTTTATTCCTTCTAAATATTAAGAAGACTACAATGATCTGCAAATAGCATGCAGTTGTAGCAAGGTTCACTTAGAAGCAGTATCAAGTAACAAGTGAAGTGAGATCATCTATTAAATTACCAACAGTCGAAAACCTATTTACAACAACGCGTTCTCCATAATCAGACTCTTCTGGCGTCCAAGTACTTACAGCCTTTGAACACGACGCGACGCCTCGTACTATAATTCAACCCAATAATGATTCATATAAATTTGCGAAACGAGCGAGAGGTGCAAACTGTAAGAGTGAGCGATGTAGTGTATAATTTGCGTGAGGACGTCCGCGGGCGGGTTATCTAGTGATGTCTGTTACTTTCATCGATCATATTGACTGTAATATTTGACTTTAGAATATTATATCTACAGGGTGAAATTGATGTCATTAGCATCCTTTTAAACTAAGAGTCTACCCATCAAACTGAACAACTTTTACTATGGGAGCAAACCGATCGGATCGGATCTGCTGTTGCATACATTTGAGTCAAGTAGGTTGCAGTTTAGTACGGAACTGCGGATTTTTTTTGCTCCGATCGGTCAGAAATCAGAAATCAGAAAGTTTATTTATAGTTCGGTTATCGGTTTGCTTCCATAGTAAAAGTTGTTCAGCTTGATGGGTAGACTCTTAGTTTAAAAGGGTGCTAATGATATCAATTTCACCCTGTATATCAATCTATAACGAGTGGGATTGCAGACGGTCATATATCTTGGCTAATGTTGGCTGGCTACAAGGCTTTGCCTTTTTATATTAGCTCAAATCTGTGGTCATAAAACAATCCTTGAGATTATGATACTCCCGAAACTCATTCTATATTAGCAGAAATGCTGTGAAATGCAAAATACGAGCAAAAGGCCATTAATTAATTAAATAAAAAATCATTGCACTTTTTCGACAGAGGGTAAAAGAACCTAATAATGTAGCGTGCTTAGAGACCTATCCCACAAGCGGTTTTTAAGCATAGGCGATAGCGCATCTGCACCGCAACGACCGCGACGTCGCAACTACACCGCCACGAGACGTCGCGACTGGATCGCCGCGATTTTTAAGTAAAAGCGTTGACTGAGCGTCATCGCCACAATTACGCCGCGACTCTGATCGATCGCAGAAATATCGCAGCGATATGAAGATATTTCGCGCCAATATGGCGACGATATCGTTCCGTCAACGCCTACGCGCTGAAAAATTGCTTTTGTGATACCTAAAATCTGCGTAACATTGACATTTACCTAGGAATATACAAAATGCAATGACACATTTACTTATCACTTAAACTAATTTAGTGACTATCAGGGATACAAACATTCTCAGTTAAAGTGTCTAATCATGACTTTGTATGAAAAGTATCATAACATGTAACTCTATCGACATTTTTACTGCCCTTTGTCTACACCACTATTAAAACGTGTCATTCAGTTTTATCGACATGATTAAGTTTCGTCCATTGAAGCATCACCTTGCATCGGCTGGTAATTGTGGGTAGTTAGACTTAAAAGGAAAAAAGGTATTGAAAGATATCGACAGGTTATCTTCGGTTTTACATTGACTGTCGTTATAAAGAATCGACACTTATGTAACTAAATTGCTTTGGTACAATACCATATTGATTTTAAAAATATTTTTTTTAACATTATTTTATCTAAAAAATGCCTTTTTACCCGACTGGTGCGGCAGGAGTGTTATTTTTTTTTTAGAATAGTCTAACTGAAGGACAAGGACCAAATAAAAAAAAAATTCTAAATTCTAAATTATTTCTTTTGAATTGTTATTTTATTAGTAAATGAAATCTTGACATTTAATTTTAATCATCGTTTAATGTTATTTACTAACATAGGGTGTAAGATGACATTATGTAATTACTAATCAAAATTGTCTGGAACTTGTTTTCCGAAATAAATGTTTTGAATTGAATTGAATTTGAATTGAATAAAATGTTTGGGTCTCACTTTGATCCTAACATAACATGTCCTTGACACATTAGATCGATAGAAGTCTGATCGAAAATGTTTGTTTTTTAACATAAGAGAGTTCGAACTAATTTTTAATATTGCTGCTAAAGTGAAAGTTGTCTTTTGATGGTCTGACCCCTTCAGTACGTAACGAATTTAAGTTTACATTTATCATTTGCTTAGAACAGTTATAAAGCAAATGAACATATCAATACAACAACACATACAAAAAACTAAAATAAACTAGACTAAACATGTATTTAAATAACAAACAGAAGGATTTTCTTTTTAATATTCTTGGAAAATGTTTTTCGTGTCCGCTCCACACCTTTTCGTAGTTACAAATTCTATTCCCTCTTCATCAATTAGGTTGAAGCTAATTTCCTAAGTCAAGTTATTTGTTCTCTTTGAACAATTTATCGCTACCCAAGAGTCCAGAACAGTGGAAACTTCAGAAGAATCCGCCGTTGGATGTATAATTCGATCTAATTTAAAAACTTATGCAATTTAAAGACTTCGATACCGACGTTCTACAAAGTTTGAACTCGAATGCCTATCGGAATTTAGTTTCTTAAAGTTTGTCACAATTTTGTTTAAATTAAAGTCTAGTCCAAACTGTGATGTCATACACTTCACTAAGTGCTTTTTTAATGATTTAGCTGTTGCCCGTGACTTCGTCTGCATTCACGTTCTAAAATAAACCTATATTAGACCCATATAATTTTGACGACCCGGTTGGTGTAACGGTTGGTGTAACCACGCCGAACCGCCAAACCAGGGTCCTGGGTTCGAATCCCGGTTCGGTCATGGATGTTATATGTTTGTGCCGTTGTTGTATGGTTTCCATAATAAAAAGCCTATAGTGCTTGCTAGGGATCATTACAATATATGTGGTAAGCGTTATTTATTTTATTTAACTATTTTTTTAACTGTCTGCCAAACATCAAAATCCGATCGAACGTTTGTTTATGCATGATAGAGTCAATAATATTGACACAATCTATCACGTTTATAATATTAGTAGGAGAGTAGTAAAGTATTCACATTTTTAATATTAGTCATAAAATATAATATACTCACTGTCATATAATCTCGTCTATCTCTATCATCAATGTTTACTTTTACTACCTTGAAGGCATCATTAATTAGGGAATGATGTTGGTATCGATTGGTGACAGTTAGCTAAGCAGTCTTTAAGATTAATGGTTTCTGCGCCATAAGAAACCCTACCCCATAGTTTCGTCCTACGACACGGTAAGAATAAAAGAGGTGGCATTTTCATAGCCATAGCTTAATTCAAGTCTATTAACAATATAAAATGACTTTCCAATTGCCATCGACGCGATAGAAGAAGATCAACAATATAACTATACGAGCGTTAACCCGCGACTTCGTCCGCACAAATTATATACCAGATTTTAAGTCAGATCATAAGCTATCAAACAAAAAAAGTTTCATCAAAATCGGTTCAATAGTTTTTGCGTGATACTCGTTCAAACAAACAAACACACAAACAAACAAACAAACAAACACATAAACAAACAGACAGACAAAAAATCCAAAAATTGGTGAAATGGAATCAGGGACACCTAAAAACCATATCGTAACTTTTTTTTTGTTAATATCTTCAATGTACAGACAAACTTCCTGTTACAGTTTTATAATAGTATAGAATAGATAGATAATTGTATTTGCATTTAATTGTTATGCTTGGCAGGCAGATTGGTGATTTTAGTCAAAAAGATAATATTCTCTTGCAAATACTACTGCTTATTCTTTGATAAATTTTCAAGAGACTAATGGGGGACCCTATTCTAGTGCAAGACCACACGGGGTTCAGTTATTGTGTATACAATATTGCAATACAATTAAAGAATACAGTCAGTTTGAGCATTTTGCCTCACATTCACCCCATCGCGCCGTCGGCCACTCCACGTAAGGCTTTGCATAAATCCTCATCCGTAATTTAATGTCGCATAAAATCACTGGTCGGTCCACGCAAGCGTGCATCCCTCACAAAACCCGCCAGTGTATACCTTTTTTGCCACCCATTGTAAAGTTTTTATTACCTGTAATTTAATATACTTACTGAATCACCGTGGACAATGCAGTGCAGTTTATGGTTTCATTTTAAAAAACTAACGCATACTGTTTTGCATGTTGAAGTGCGCGTGAAGTACAGATTCCGGCTGCATGTTATTTTAGTATCGACAGTGTACTGAGATTGCAACTATGTTACAAAATTGCAAAATATCTCATTTTATTTTATTTTGTTACGATTTCTCGGCAACTGTACTAAGTGTGCCGAAAAAGGTTACATTTCAAAAATTAATATTTTAAGCTCGTCCCTATTTTCTCCGGAGGTTAAAAATTTTAAATCCTCTTTCACGCTTGAGGTTTTGAAATTAAGCCTTTTTGTATAGCAACCGTTTTGGAGATCAAAATAAGAATATTATTTAATTTGACCTTTACAAACATTAATATTGCATTTTTAACGAGGTACTCGTGGCGAAACTTAACTTCTGCATTGAAGATATAATATAACCGAAGCGGTAGGTACATTTCGAAAGCTTCCGTGTTTCTGGCAAAGTTGGTCCTGGATAGTACCGTAACATGGCGGTGTTATAGAAGACTTGACAATAGTTTGACAGCAAGTTGACCACTTACTAGGCCTGCTTGATGGAATAAGGCCAACTCTCTCTCATCTTTTTTTGTTAAAGGCGGCCTGTGTCCTTCATGATGATGAAACATAAGTGTAAGTACTATTGTTGAATTTCGATGGCGGAGAGCGTTGGAGGTGCATTGTAAAGAAGGATGGAGACTCAATCATGAGGGTTCGGGTACAAATCTAGACTGCTCTAAATAGCCCAGTCATTTTACGGTTTGAGCCGGGAGTTGAAATTTTTTTTCGGTATTCTATTTAAGAACCAATTTGAGCTTAGAAATGTACCAAAATAAAAAAAAATCCCGGCAGCAACAGTTCTAAATTTAAAATTTAGCTATTATCTCGTTATAAAAAACCTGATAGTAATTTTTTTTATGCATATTATTAAGGCATTACCATTATACATACTTCAAACATGGTGTAAATATTTTTGTCTAATTAGAAGGTTTTGAAAAATACATTCGTATTTTCTAATAAAAACCTCATTTTTTAAATTTCAATGCCTATTTTATTGCTTAAAAATTATGTATATTGGTTAATCTAATTCAAATGAGTGCATTGGTACTAATTTGATTAATTTAAAAGCCTTCTGGGACTCACAATTTTGATTTCTATGTTGCGTAGCGAATTTTTTTTAATACTTTTTCACATAGTCTTTTTGTCACTAAACGGTGCCGGTTACAGTTTAAAGTCCAATTAATAATTACTCCCTACCCCGCCTAACAAAACTCGGTAAAATAACTGGGCTACAAACGGTAAAATAAAAATCATGAGGAAACCTGCATACGCTAAGGAATAAATTCTGATGCTTAAGGTGTAGTCCACCAATTCGCATTGGCCACGCGTGTTGGACTGATGCCCGATAACCCTTTCTAGGGTATTCCACACCCTTCCTAGGATTTTCCCTGTGGTTATACAAGCTGTGAACATTGGTTATACAATGCATTAAATAGTTTAAGGGGATGCTTCATACCAACAAACTGAAGAACTTTCACTATGGGATCAACATTGAAATCGTGAAAAAAAATCTGCTGAAAAACATTTGGGTCGACTCGGCCCGGTCGAGTCACCATAAAAGTTTTTTTTTGAAAAAGCAGTTTTTTTGCGATTTAATATTAGTGCCACAGAAAAAGTGGTTCAGTTTCATGGACTGAAGCACCCTCTTAAGGCGGTTGCAGAGGGGTCAATTTTATACAAAACTTTGACGCACAATACGCGTAGACAGTATTAATATAAGTTACTTTGTACATATGGAAAAATAGTTCAGAAAATCTAGATGCCGCGTCACAAATAACATTTGCAATTTATAAAATAATTACGAAGATATAAAGCTTTGAAATTTTTCATACAAAATTTTAAAAGCTTTATATCTTCGTAATTATATTATAAAATGCAAATGTTATTTGTTACGCGGCAACTAGATTTTCTATATTTTTCCATGTATCAAATATTACTTTTATTAATTCCGTCTACGCGTATTGTGCGCCAAACGTTTGTATGGACTGAAACCACCTTAAGTATGTATCGCATTAAACTGCATACCCAGTATAATCCTAGAGATAAGTTACCTACTAATTATCAATAGGTTAATGTTATGCATACCAACCTCATTCAACGGGCCTGTATTAATAGTTTCCACATCAGTGCTTCCCTTTGATTCTGTTTGTGGCAACTAATATGCGGAATACCAATCATCTTCGTATTAGTCTATTAATTGTAACGTCTCAAACGCACAAACGATCTACCTACCTACTAAATACCATCGTACCTAAACTAAGAGTCTATTACAAGTTTTCTGTATTCATTATGTTTAAGAAATTAAAATGAATGCGAAAGCAGTAGAAAATCCTAATAGTTGCCACCTTTAAACTGAAAAAAAAGTTTTATTAAATATAACCGAACTGTGAATTCCAAACTGTTTTGTAGCACATAAACAATCATTTGGTTATAAATAGCATAACTTTTTGCTATTTATATACAAACGTTTGGTTATGTGCTCCAAAACAGTTTGGAAGTCACTAAAGTTCGGTTATATTTAACAAAACATTTTTTTCAGTGTATTCTTGTCGTTAGCCTAAGTTATGTTTTCCTTTTATTTGTGCAAATATTTCATAATAATAAACCATCACAGAAAAGAGATTTAGTGAATGAGTTTAAAGAATCATCAAAATTAGTTAAACAGTTCTGTTGTAGACTAAATCTTCCCCATAATATATAAACAAAATTCTTTATCGTATATCTGAAAAGTTTAGCTTCTATTTATTATAATTGCAAATTAAAGTGGCGACGGGCTCACTACCCGTCACACTGCACGGCTAGCATGCCACCCACGACAAAGCGTTTAAACGAGAAAAACGTCATGCCCGCTCTTTCTGGCCTACGTAAAATAATAAAGATGGAGGCACATCTCGATTTTTATCGTTTTCTCGGAGGTGGCATGCTAGGCCTACTGGACAGAGTTTCGGTACTACTAGTGAAAAGCTGTATAAATAATCAACAGAAGTGACATTTTTGAACTTAGTTGCCAGTTAAGATGATATTTAGATAAAAAAAAAATCATTTTTTTTTTATTCAAATTAATATCACATAGATAGCTTTTTGACGTCATTTTTTGAGTCTACCACCGCGTCGGAAGGTGTTTCGTTGAGAGAAGATGCGGCCAGAAACTCTACAACACACATCTTTTAAACAAAACAAAATATACAAAGTACAATTAAAATACAATATTGCATTACATAGAGTAACATTGTCAAGACCAGACATTTTGGTCATTCAAATAGTCATCGAGTTTATAGTAGCCCTTTTTACAGAGGACTTGTTTAACATGGGACTTAAACTTTTTGTCTGGATTAATTATGTTGTAAAACCTTTGTGTTGCTACAATAAAGTTAATACATTCCATTTCATTCATATTTAAGGGTGGACTTGTTATTGGATCTTGGAATAATAATAGTATAGGCACAGATAATATAATACTATGTATAGGCCATTATGAAGTCTTGACGTGAGAACTAATAACAGTTTGACATTATGGATTATAGCGTATGTGATTGGTTAGCTCTCAAACACTGTTAATATCAATGTGGACTTGAGGATATCATCTATTCACACCACATAATACATATTCTATTGAGCAAGGTTATTCAGAAGTCTATTGATGCAAGGCGAGTATGCGAGAATTTAGATTGACGTTTTGACAATAACAAGGCTGCTGTAGTGTTACTGGCTACTACAACAGGGCTACTGTTTGTTGATTGTGTTGGATTCAAGCTGAGACAATATGGGCAAATTAATTAAAATAGAGTATTATAAATATAAATGAGTTACATAATTTGGAGGTGAGGTGACGTGGAATTTTTCACAATGGGACGGATATACAGGGTTAAATTGATATCATTAGCATCCTTTTAAACTAAAAGTCTACCCATCAAACTGAACCACTTTTATTATGGGAGCAAACAGACCGGAGCAAAAAAAAAATCAACATTTGAGTCGAGTACGCGTTGTAGTTTAGTATGGAACAGCTGATTTTTTTTTTGCTCCGATCGGTTTGCTCCCATAGTAAAAGTTGTTCAGTTTGATGGGTAGACTTTTAGTTTAAAAGGATGCTAATGATATCAATTTAACCCTGTATATCCGTCCCATTGTGAAAAATTCCACCTCACCTCACCTCCAAATTATGTAACTCATTTATATTTATAATACTCTATTTTAATTAATTTGCCCAGGTCTTGCCCTCTTAATTTGCCTTTTAAGGTGGTTGCAGAGGGGTCAATTTTATACAAAACTTTGACGCACAATACGCGTAGACGGTATTAATATAAGTAACTTTGTGTAAAAGTAAAATTTTGTATGAAAAATTTCAAAGCTTTATATCTTCGTAATTATTTTATAAATTGCAAATGTTATTTGTGACGCGGCAACTAGATTTAGTAAACTATTTTTACATATATAAAATATTGCTTTAATTAATTCCGTCTACGCGTATTGTGCGTCAAACTTGTGTATGGACTGAAACCACCTCAAGAGTCAGGGACAACTAAACAGAATATCCTAACCTCATAAGGGCATGTCTGTCTTTAAATACCTGATAATGTTTTCTTCATATCCAACGTTTGTCAATGATAAACTTATCCAACTTGACCATACTTAAAAATTGAACATCTCATAATTATAACTTTTGAGTGACCGAATTGCGATGATCTCCAAATTATATATATTTTTTTAATTTTTTAAAAACCCTTCGATCATAACCACAGATCACAAAAACTAAAGGGAGATGTGAAAAGGGGGTGGGGCCAGTGTCGCAGCAATATGCGCAAAAACGGAACACATTGCTCGCGACAGTAAGGATTCAATATATTATGAGGCTGATAGCCAGTTTAGATATTACGTGTAAATAGTTTACAATACTTGCGTAGTACTAAAAATTATTCGAACATTGAGTTCTGATACCGCAATGGATGATGAACACATGCAAGCTAACAAAATACTTTTTATCGCGTGGTACTGGTGGTAATGCGACACTAGGTTTCGTACTCATCGCGTTGGTTGGCATCTCTCTAGATCTCTATGATCATAACCTTTGACTGGTAGTTTTTAAGTTATCCGTACATAAACAAACAGACGAAATTCAAATATAATGATCTTGTGTCTCTTCGATATAAATATTTTGTTCGAATATGTCCAATATAAAGACACCGTCATCTTTGCAATGTTCTTATAATGTAAAAAGATTAGAGAATGCGCCTGAATGAATACCCAATTATATTAATTGTGTTTCTAGGCAATATTGATATTGTACTAATATGATACTTGAATGGTAATCTGATTATATCCGACTTCATTATATTATGTTCAAATTTGAACCATGCAAATGCGCATACTTTAACTCTTACAAATAATAAGTATATAAATATCTTGGACATTGTCACACAAATTATCTAGTCACATTTAAAGTACCTGGACTTGTATTATGATGACAAGACAACGATATAGAATACATATATAGATACAAACATCCATGACTCGGGTACAAATATTAATATTCATCATATAAATATTTGTCCCTCACGGGATTCGAACCCGCGACCCTCGGCACAGCAGGCAGGTTCACTACAGACTGTGCTACCGGGCCGTCAACTCTTACAAATACTTAATATATATATAAGTTATATACAGGGTGAAATTGATATCATTAGCATCCTTTTAAACTAAAAGTCTACCCATTGAACTGAACAACTTTTACTATGGGAGCAAACCAATCGGAGCAACAAAAAATCTGCTGTTCCATACTAAACTGCAATGCCTTCGCGACACAAATGTATGCAACAGCAGATTTTTTTTTGCTCCGATTGGTTTGCTCCCATAGTAAAAATTGTTCAGTTTGATGGCTAGAAGTCTTAGTTTAAAAGGATGCTAATGAAAGTTGCTCCCTTTTGTTTTATACGGTAGAAGCATGAGGTTCTTTCTAGACATATACTTTTTCAAAGGTCTTACAGTAAAGTTCATACATTGTGTAGTTAACGATGAAATAATTTTCAAATTCATAAAGATTAGAACCGGCCGAAGGTGGTCACGCATCCAAAGACATAGCCCTCTTGTAGTTGTTACAAAACAAAAACTATTTTAGACGACCCGGTGGGTGCAATGGTTACCACGCTGGACTGCCAAACCAGGGCCCTGGTTCGAATCCCGGTTCGGTTATGGATGTTGTATGTTTGTTGCCATTGTTGTATGGTTCCTATAATAAAAAGCCTAATAGCTTTCTTGGGATCATTACAATGTATGAGTTATATTATTTTTTATTTGTGCGTCTATGGCATGGTCTACTTATCTTTTTTTAAATTAAATTAATCCGTCAATCATAAAAATTCTACAATGACTAATACCAGTGTAATTCTATTTAACCCTGTAGTAAAACATCCGGTCATTAGTCATGTGATTAGCTATGACGTCACCGAATTCCAAAGTCAGTCTTGAGGTTTGGAATCGCCACCGTCCGTTGGTTGGTTGCAGCTATAGGGTTACCCTGAGAGTCTTCTGGGCACTGGACATGGAGTTAGAAAGATAATTATAATATCGTACCATTTCAACCAATATTTTCAACTTAAATGAAATTTTGATACTATATTTTGAAATACAAATTGTTTTTGTTGGTGTAGCTACCTATCACCACTTACCACGCCAATTCATCCTGAAAATCAATTGGTTGGTGTTGGTAGCAGAGTTCGTACGATGAGATTAGCGAGAGGGTGTCTTGTGCAGAGAAATGCTATCCACTTGTCAACGCGCGCCAAGTTATAAGCACACAAGAAATATGGCACTTGAAACTTTGCTACAATTACTCTTTAAAAGGGAAAAGCCAATGTTTCTGACCATATACCTAATCAATTAATTTACACGTAGAGCGTTACGTGACTCCTGTCAATGGGGCGTTGACACGAGTTACGCCTGCCTCTATGAAATTACAATACGACCAGAAAAATAATTCCGCTCGTCAATCTTAGTTTGCGCAGAACAGGACCGAGTCCCCGACAAAACCCGAAGTCATTTAGTAATCAAAGGTTGCAAAGTCGGATAGCAGCGAAAAGGGTGCGAAAACAAACTAGCCAATAGCGTATACTAATTGAAAGTGGCACATCCTGATTGGTCAATAAAATTTCGTGCGTTATTAAAATTTGTCGACTGCGCAGGTACATCGGTAATATAAGACTTATAAACCTGGTACTACTAAACATTTGATACAAAGGTAATAACCGTAATTCGTCATACAAAACGTGACTGAATATTATCGTTCAATTCCATTCGACATTAAAGTATATAAAAGCTCACTATCGAAATCCTAAGGTGATGTGGGTAAAACTTTATTCAAAATGGAATCCTTGTTCGACCTAAGTACACTCTTTGTTACAATTTCTTGTGACACAGGTAACTATTCAGTATTATTTTACTAGAGCTTGAAGCATCGAGACCCAAAATTCATGCCTAAAGTTGAGATAGGACTATATTTGAATACAAAATGAGCCTAAGTTTTGTAGCTTTGAGCTTTTAGAGAACCCTTTTCAGTACGATCTATTTAATGGTAGGTAGTTTCTAAATCCTATATTTGATCCTTATTTATGGACTTTTTTTTTTACAAGAATTTATGCAGTTATGGTTAAACGAAGGATTCATTAAAAGTGATGAATGAGTAGCTGATGTTGAATATATTTTGATCTGTAGCTGTTCTTGAAAGAGATAAAAACATTATTTTAGTTTTTAATATAAATCTCGTTGGCTAGCTGATGATTTAGTATGAAGAGCATTGTGAGCATGATTATTCAAAGATGAAGAGTAAAATTTTAATACAATTTCTTACTCACTTTTAAGTGAAATTGTTCCTTTAGGACTAGTCGTATACATTGTTTTGTAAGACCCTCTTTACTACTTCAGTCAGCTTAATCCAGAGCAATGTCAACCACTTCATCTCATCTACGATGTGATCTCTCAAAGAAACAACCTACAGGGTCCTTCTTAATATGCTGACACTTTTATAAGGGGATGATCAAACCATCAAACTGAACAACTTTCTCTATGAGACCAACATCGAAAACGCAAAAAAAAATCTCCTGTCCAATACATTTGGCTCAAGTAGGTTCGCAGTTTTGTATGGAGGAGCTGATTTTTTTTCGTGATTTCGATGTTGGTCCCATAGAGAAAGTTGTTCTGTTTGATGATCTGAGCATCCCCTTAAAAAAGTGTCAGCCTATTAAAAAGCACCCTGTATAGTTTTTTAATACTTGTAACTTAACAAATTATGAATACCTTCTCCGAAACCATTACCACTTTTAGTACCGTGCTTAAAGTACTTCAACTTTTTTTTTCTTAATCGGCGGCCGCGTAACTCGATAGCTTCGTGGACAGCCTCCACAGTCCATTGCTTCCCAGCCTGTCCCACTAGTTTCTCAGGCTTGTTGACCGTAGATCACATTATAAATACACCTTATACAGCGGCGATAGAGGTGATATTTATAGAACTAAATAGAACAATACTCTCATACAAGGTTCAAAATAATTATTCGATAAATTAGAATGATTTTAACAGTTTTTTTTTTATTTATTTAGAGTCTCTGGGAGATCGCACCAATAATCAGACGATACTTGTACGTCAGAGAAGCAAAATAGGTGACATATTTTTATAACTTGAATTTTTTAACTGAATTGGTAAAACAGATTGGTCATATCTACCTAAGAACGTGTTAACCGAAGAGAAGCTTGTGTTCTAAAATATGTGTTAGAAACTATTTTAATCATTTAATTTTTAGGGGCGTATCAGATCATCAAACTGAACAACTTTTTCTATGGGACCAACGAAATCGAAAAAAAAAACAGCTGATATACATACGGGTTGAGTTAGGTTGGGAATTTAGTATGGGTCGCGGATTTTTTTTCGCGATTTCGATGTTGGTGCCATGGAGAACGTTGTTCATTTTGATGGTCTCATATTCCCCTTAAAATAGTTTCAGGTACTTTTGTTCGACCTTATAATATAGAGATGCCTTACTGGCCTGCTGGACCGAGACGCAGGAAGCTATTTGGGGGTTACTCCACCATGCATATTATTATTAAGTATTTTTTAGCACATGGAGGTTTCTTTCACCGTTTTAGAGCAGTCGGTATTGGTATTTACGTACATAAGTTTGAAAAACTCATGCTACATGGCAAGTTGTCCGTGCGGATTCGAACCCGGACCCTCCTGATTGTGAGTTCATACTTCATACATCTCTGCCACCGACAACCATTGTCAGTCAAGCACAATTATTTGCTTATTTTATAGACTAGAAGCGTCATCCATCTTCTTCTTCGTATGACTTGTTTCATTCCTGTGGGTTTTTTAAATTAATATCTAGAGAGAGACAGTTTGGCTCTCGGGGTTAGCTCGTTCAACTCCCGAATCTTCATCATCCTAAACCGCCTTTACACCAAATCACAGTGCTATACTAATTGTCTTTCTGATTGCACCCTCCCAATTAACCACATTAGCTGGACGCTGTTAGATGAGCGGAATTGGCAATCAGTTAACTATGGTTATGCGTTTGTATTGTTATAGTGTGTCGTCTTAATGCGTGCCGGTACTTAATAGCTTCGCCAATTGAACACTTCCCATAACTATCCTACTTGGTTGTTACATAATAATGTGTATTAAGGGAATATAATTCGGAGCAAGCTGCATACAAACGAAGTCTGGTGATATTTTAAATACTAACCAATTATAGTAAATATATTTTATCAGAAACAATCAAATTTCAGAAAGCGCAGCGTAGGCCCCCCACACGACCGACAACGACCTGGTGAAGGCGGCGGGAATCTGTTGGATGAGGGCAGCGCAGGACGGTCGTTATGGCGATCCTTGGGAGAGGTCTATGTCCAGCAGTGGACTTCCATCGGCTGAGACTTTGACTTTTTATTATAAGGACTAGCCTTGCGGTAGCATTTCTCCTCTGCCACGGTATAAGATCAATTAGATCATGTGCATTTACATTCAATTTTATACCTTATCACTAAACGAGACAGCCTATAATTGCGAAACAATAATTTCGAACTTAGAACGTTTGGGTTTCACACGAGAGTACTTTTCATGATTTTTATCATTCAAAATTAGAATCTAAAGTTATGGGGAATAAAATCAATAATTGCGGATTTCATGTTACCTCGCCCCCCGCAAAAAGTGGCAGAAATGTTTATTAGTAGAATTACACGCATAACTAGTCCTCATATAAGTAGTCAAAGGGCTGAGATGATGATGATGATGATGAGAAACAATCTAGAAACGAATCTCTATGTTTGTATAAATATTATTAATATATTTTCGTTAAAATGTATATTTTTAAAGTAACCGTGCCTCAAAGATTTTCATACAAATCTTAAATTAATCCTAACATTAAAACTGTATATGTTAATGAATATCTAATTTCACACAAACATAGAGACCAGTTTCTAATTTTTTTCTGAAAAATTTTAATGACTTTAATTGGATAGTATTGAAAATATCACCAGACTTCGTTTGCATGCAGCGCACATTTGCGCTCTCTTAAATAACAATATCTTACTACTAAAGAAACAAATGTTACAAATATTGTGTAGTTTAACGATTTTTTGACTTTCTATTATGGCGTGACCAACAAAACTTTGAATTTGTAGTATAATGTGGAAAAATTAATTCGCCTCAACTGTAAGGAAACTCAGAGATAAGCGGTGACCAAATCATTATAGTCTCATAACTTGTAATTAAACAAGTGCGATACCATATAATGATATATAATATAGCAAAACTTAAGAGTTTTCACTAAATGGAGAGAAGGAAAAACGGCAAAAACAAGCACAAAAGAACACATTGTGCTAAATAATTTTCTTCGAGGTTAACATAAGCAAATTCGTAGGCCTAAACTTTTTCTTTCACTACGGGGTTCAAAGTTGATAAGGAAGGAGGTGATATTATTTTTGTTTCTCCTTCTAACCGCCAATTTAACAATTATCATCGTCTCGCTCTACGAATTGGGTGGAGCCAAGAATATGCGCGAATGTTCTTTTGGGTCAACTATAAAAAGTTATGGAAAATTCCCAAAAGTTATCGAAACGCATAACAAACTATGATACGTCTCTGTCAAACGTTATTCGTAAGAAAATAGGGTCGATTTTGCACGAAATTTAATCACAAACAATGTTAGTTAACTTTGTACCTTTTAAAGAAACCATAATTCACACTCGAGTCCGATGTGCAACGTTCCGAATACAGTCAGGGTTGTACAAAGCTTGTTATCTAGAAAAATGTTCAATATATCTGTACTATTCATTACTGGATATTAGTGTATGTAAAGAAACTTAATGTTACAACATGCAGCCGAATGTCTTTAAATTTTCGGCACCTTTGATAGACATTTTGTTTTTTTTTTCGCTCTTGATAGTGGCTATTATGGTAGGTACATACCGTGTATCGATGAAGAAAAACTCGTAATAGGTTATTACAGCAAACGAAAGAACGCACACAGCTGCATTTCTTAGACCTTTTTCATAAATGTATTGTTTCGCTATTTAAAGTGGTTGTTACGCTACATACATAGAATGTATCAATGTATGGGTAATTTCTACACGTATTAGGGAGTTTTTATTATAGAGCGCGTAATTTCTCTTTGGGTATAACTGTCTCCGTGATCTGATAGTTAAGAGCATTGGGCTCTCAACTCGGAGGTCGTGGGTTCGATTCCCACGGGGGACACCTAGTGATATGTCACTTTGTGCGTTTTTCCCCAGTTGGTTAGGACATTGCAGGCTGAATCACCTGATTGTCTGAAAAGAAAAATGATTCCGTTCTTCGGATGGTACGTTAAGCCGTTGGTTCCGGCTTTTATATCCGATGGTAGTAACATAAAATCCAAGTCAGAGGCCGTAAGGCGGTCTGAAAAAACTCTGACACACTAAGAAGAAGAAGAAGATTATAGTTGGAGGTTCGTTTTACGTTTTATGGAGCTGGCGCTTTCCTCGTTCAATGGATGAATTTAGCTGTTCAGCTGGAAATGCTGGTTTCATATTATAAGGAACTTTCTAACTAAGTTCTTCTTTCATTTTTGTAAATTTATGTTGAATATTATTTCTATATTTTTTTAAATTATGACCTAAAATAAATATTTTTCGCATAGGAATTTCAAAAGTTTATTAATAATAAAGTTTCAAAAAGGATTTTACATTAAACTGCCATTATTATCCAAAGTCCCAATTTAAAGTTTCCGGGACATTAACAAAATGCTGGACGACCACTAATTAGACCGCAGACAAAAAGTAATTATTTCACACACTAAATTTTAAGTGGACCCGCAAAAGTATTTACGGGGAGCATAGACACTGCAGATTATTTTATTACATTCACAACTTTATCCTTAGTCCCTTGCAATAAAAGCTAGATTTGCTAAAGCTTAGTATTGTGAAAATAATTGTTTTCCTCGAAGTCGAAAATTCAGGCAATGTACATATTTATTGTGACCCGTTACAATATACGTGTAATGGATCAACTTTATTCTTCTGTCTTCATCATGTGGGCAGCAAGCCATGGTGTCAGATTTTTTAAACCGCCTTACGGCATCTGACGTGGATTGTTAATGCAACGACTACTATCACCAGAGATAGTAGCCGGGACCAACGGCTTAACGTACCATCCGAAGCACGAAATCATCTTTCTTTTCAGACAATCAGGTTATTCAGCCTGCAATGTCCTAAACAACTGGGGAAAAACGCTCAAAGTAACATTTCACTAAGTGCCCCCCGTGTGAATCGAACCCACGACCTCCATACCAAGAGCTTAATTCTCTTAACCATTGGACCACCAGAAGTTATTTTACACCTTTATTGAAACTAAATTAATATGAAACAACTTACAGTGTCAAAATGATTAATATGAATCAACCAGCAATATCAAAGTCCCGTAAACCGCTGTTAAGTAGCTCTGTCCAGATCTTCCTCTACCTCTCTTTCCCTCTACGGCCCTTTTAATACATAAATAGAAAATTTTATTGTCGTTTTGTGTATCAAATACATTGCGAGTCAAGTAGGTAATGCAGTTTTTATGTATTCGTAAGAGAAGTTTTTTTTGACGCGATTTATATGTTGGCTTCTTTTTGAAAGGTGTTCAGTTTTATGGTCTAACTAAAGTGAACATCAAACCTAATTAAACTGATCAAACTGATTAATTTCTGTAATATTCTGTACATAACGATTTGTCACAAACAGCTCCACTCCATATTTAAAATAAAATAAAATATCTTAAATCTATACTATTATAAAACTGTAACAGGAAATTTGTCTGTACATTGATGATATTAACAAAAAAAAGTCACGATATGGTTTTTAGGTGTCCCAGATTCCATTTCACAAATTTTTGGATTTTTTGTCTGTCTGTTTGTTTGTGTGTTTGTGTGTTTGTTTGTTTGTTTGTTTGTTTGAACGAGTATCACGCAAAAACTACTGAACCGATTTTGATGAAACTTTTTTTGTTTGATAGCTTATGATATGACTTAAAATCTGGTATATAATTTGTGCGGACGAAGTCGCGGGTTAACGCTCGTACAAAAATAAATTTGTATCCATTGAATATTTGGATCCAGTGTACCTCCTACCAAAATTAAGGTTAATTGACATCTGTAGCGAGTTCGATTGACAATTCCACGTGAGTGATCGGTTTAAGAGTCTATTATTTGCGAGTTCCACGGGTTTGGGATTAATTAATAAGTGAAAAGGGTCAGCGTGGTTACTCATTTCGCATAGATTGGATTCGCATTGTAATCAATTGGGGCCTTTCCTTGTTTTTTGTTTATCCGAAATCAGTTTGGCGTTAAACGGTCGTAATTATTGGGAGTGGGCTCGAATTTTGAATAGAGTAGGATGTACTGGATTCAGATATTGTACCTACTTAACAATTAATAAATATCTGGGACATTATCACACAAATTATCTATTCACATTTAAAGTACCTGGACTTGTATTATGATGACTAGACATCGATATAGAATACATATATAGATACAAATATATAATGACTCGGGTACAAATATTCATATTCATCGTATAAATATTTGTCCCTTACGGAATTCGAACCCACGACTCTCGGCGCAGCAGTTAGGTTCACTACAGACAGCTACCGGGCCGTCAATAACGTAAATTCTCCTAATTATTTTGCCTAGAAAACTAAAACAAACATTTAAACTTCATTACCTTATTCCAAACGTTGTTAGTTCGGACTGGTTTCAAAACTTAAACTCAAATTTTTTTATTTAAAATAAAATCATTTTTTTGACTGTACCACAGTGTCGGAACGTGAACCGTTGTAGAGAAGATGCGGCCAGAAACTCTACAATACACAGATTTTGTTTTTAATCAAAACAAAATATACAAAATTCAACATTACATTGTCAAGACCAGACATTTTGGTCGTTCATAATCATCGAGATTATAGTAAACTTTTTTGTTATATCATAACCCCTATCAAAGGCCCCGGATATGGAGTCCGAGTTCTAGAATGAAGACCATAAACTGAAAGGTTTAGTGTGGGACACGCTCCCCAGGTCAGTCGACCCATCACTTAAGAAAGGTAGTGGGGAGGGACTGAATGAGGAAGGCTGTGTTCTGTGGCGATCCTTGGGAGAATCCTATATTCAGCAGTGAACAATGACAGGGTGATGACGGAGCCCACTTGAGGAACATTTTTGAAAATATACCTAGCTTATTTACTGATCATTCATCCAAACATGTGTTATTCAAATTTATTTACGTAATACCGACTGCTCTTAAACGGTGAAGGAAAACGTCGTGAAAAACCTGCAATCGTTGAACAAGAAATTCTGATGCGTATGGTGAAGTCTACTAATCCGCATTTGGAACGCGTTGTAAGACTAACGCCCTTACAACCTCCTTGGAGGTTGTAAGACTAACGCCCTTACAACCTCCTTGGAGGTAGGTCTGTGCCTTGCAGAGGGACGTATGATAGGGTGATGATGATGGTCCAAATATACCGCTAGCATTCTGTAGTTGGCAGTTAGAGCAAAGTTTCTTACTATCCCAAAAGGCAAAATAGCGGTGAGTTTATGTTTGCGAAACAGCAAAGAATCTTGAAGAACCAAATTCACGTTCGCAAACTCCCATCACATTACTCCCAGAACCAAGGTGATTGACGGTACTTATTACATCACGAAAATGCATAATAAAGATTAGAAACCTTTGAGGCAAGACTGCAGCGTGCAAAGAAGCGGTTTCATTAGACCGTCGCGTGAATATTGCTAGCTTAACAGTCCATAAGTTGGTATGTTCGCCTAACAATGTTTCCGCCTACTGCATGCAGACACGATTATCGTAAATATTAACTGCCTTCCTTGCATAACATTGCTTGTGTTCTTTTTGCTGGATTTGTGCATGGCTTTATGTTCGTTCCCTTGTTTTAGTTTGCAACGTCCTATTTTCTTTTCAGTTTTTTTAGGTTTGAAGCTTGTTATGTTAAACGTTGTGATTAACAAAATTTTAAAAACAAGGTTTTGAGGTTAACTTAACTTTGCATGCTGGTTTTATGACTCAAAATACTAGTTTACATAAACCTACAGTCATGATCTTCTTCAGTCAACACACGTACTTACGAAAGACTAGTTTGAAATTCTTGACTTCAGTTTTCGCTTTTCATTTCTAGGTAGAAACTGAAAAGACGTGTATAAACTTTTATTGTAAACTATTTTTATACATTTTAGAAGTATGCTTGCCTAGTTATTACTCCTCCGAAGTAAAACAAACTTTTTCTAATAAACTCAAATTTTTAAAACATTTCATTTAAGTTTAGCCGAAACCTTTGAGGCCTATTTTAAGGTAGTTTTAACCAAATTCAACTCAAATTTGCCACCACCTCGCATTCGCATTAGGTTGGAATGAATGCACGGTGTGCTCTTCTCAACCTAATTTTTGAGAGAAGTTATCTGCCTCATACACCCCAAAAAACTAGCTTCAACAATATTTATAAAAGTTAAATTGCTAGTTGGATAGAGGGCACGCAATTCGATGTAGTAGTTAGGAAGTATGCAAGCCTTATGCTATATTACGTTAAACGAGCTGTTTGTACAATGGCTTAGCGTAAGGGATTAGATGGTAAATGTAAGGTATAACAAGCGAATAAAGCTATTATGACTAGATTTTGTTGTTAAGGTACCTACATACTGACATAAGTGTGGTGGCCACTCTGGATTTGTATAGATTTTATAATTTAACACTCAATTGTTATTGAGGATTATTAGCAGGTTACACAGAATTCGTAAGAAATACACTACGCTTTAATACGCATCCATTACTCACATAAAAAATTATAAAATTTATTATTTAAAACAAGAACGTAGTCTTAACAATAGGATTTAATAGTAGATCAACGTGCTAAAATATTTTGCATATAAAATTAAAGATATGTTATTATTGTAATACCCTCAATTATTTCATTGTGATCATTACTATTTAACTTAGTAATTCATACAATTAGGTATGTTAAATAATTGTCGTCATCATCATTGTCTTGCCCATTTCTAGTCATTGTATTTATTATTATTATTTCCCGTCCCATGTCTGTGGGTCCGACGTCGGACCCAAACATTTTTATACGTAGAGAGTCTGTGGGTCCTACGTCGGACCCGTAAGCATAGTGCCGCCATTGGTTGGGCGGTTGTGCAGGCGCGTTTCGTTCTACCTCACGTTTTATATTTTTTATAGACTTAGTGTACTGTTGGGATGTCACTTAATTTTTTGGAGTGTGGTTTGGGAAAAACGAAACGCAATAAAAAATAAAAATGTGGTTCGCGGGCAGTGCCGACGTGCGGCAATGGCGGCCGGTTTTTGTTTTGTTATTTAGTTATTGTGGCGTAATTCTAGTGTTTAGAAACAAAGTATTGTTACTATAAAGTGATAAAATAAGAGCTTATTATATTATCGTGTAGTTAGTGTGATCTGTGAAGTGCAAACAGTGAAAAAAGTTAATGTGATTGTAAATTTCGTTCGAGGTCATGTCGGAAAAAACTCGAAATCAAAATTTGATTTGAATCAAAAAAATTGATAATTCTATTTGAATATCAGGTACGTAATTTAGCTCTCATATAACATAATATCACTGTGGCAAATATTGTGAGCTTTCCATTGATATTTTTTTTATACCATAGGGTCAAACATAACCTCCACAAATAATTATTTTCTAAAGGTAGTCGAAAATAAAACAAATGACGTAATATTCCCAGACATTTGGAGCACTTTTTTTGCGCGGGAGGTCGACACGAAACGGGTTAAATCGCGTCTAGAGTCATAAATTGTTGTAATATGGAGACAGAAAATTTCTTTCAATTTATATGAGTAGGTACATTCTTATACGAGTACTTTGCTGTACGAAAAAGGTATTAATAATGTATTATGTAAGAAATAATTGTTACCCCATGAATTATATAGGGTCCTTCTTAAAATGCTGACACTTTTTTAAGGGGATGATCAGACCGTCAAACTGAGCAACTTACTCTATGGCAACAACATCGAAATCCAGAAAATAAAATCAGCCTTTCCATACGAAAACTGAACAATTTTTTACTATGGTTCCAACATCGAAGTCGCGAAAAAAAATCTGCTGTTCCATGCAAAACTACAAACCTACTCGAGCCAAATGTATGACAGAGACAGTAGATTTTTTTCGCGATTTCGATGTTGGTCCCATAGAGAAACTTATTCGGTTTGATGGTCTGTTCATCCCCTTAAAAAAGTGTCAGCATAATTAAGAAGGACCCCGTATATTGACCAATAGTAAATTATTGATACCTATGTAAACATAGATGCTTAAAGCAACCTCAAACAATTAAAATCCTGAAGGTTCATAATTTAGGATGGTTATTCCGAGCCTAGGTTATATAGCAATTTTATTATTATCAATTATCTACTCCAATGGTGCATTAATATTTTTAAAACGAAATAAACGAATTTGAAAGAATTTAGGTTACAAAGCTATCTTTAAAAAAATACATATTCTAGTACATTCACCCATGTTCTGGCTTGTAAATAATCTTAGTTTCAATTAAATTCTTCTTCTTCTTTTCGTGTCAATGGTTCTTTTATATTTTAGTAGCCAGGTGTTCGGCAAGCTTGACAGCGTCAGAAGTAGCTGTATTTAAATCCTCTCTCGTGCAGGTGTTTGGGCATAGCGGACATTCCAGCAGATGACCCATCGACTAGATAGGTTCACCGCAATCACACTGTGTTAGACCAGGGTCCCTGTACACCAAATTGCACAAGTCTGCAACGGCCGACCTGAGTGCGAAGCCGATTTGAGGATTACCTTCTGTAATATCATCTTTATTATTCGTGTTATATTACCAATTTATTTCACTTCTCGAGTCACTTAATACCTAAACCGACTAAAAAGGGAATGTAGCAAGCATCAACACCAGAGAAGCTTCCAACAAAGGCTGTATGCTAAAGGATATACAACGTTAGAATACGCTTAGACTTGTGTTTGCATTAGGGTGGCTTTACCAGTAGATGCGCTTTTGTTTCCATGTTCATACCAAATTAGCGTCGAGTATCGCTTGAGCGGGTTTAGCAGTTGGTTAAAATGGCTATTCGGAGTGTTTTTGGTATTATTGTGAAACTATCTAGCACACATTCTTGTTCGTAATAAGTGCTACCTACCTTATTCTGTTTGTAGACGAATATAGGCATGTTCTTCGATCTCCGTTTGTTAGAAATGAATTCACTTTTATTCTTCGAATTAGATATTGAGAAACCTGCCTGTGCGAGACCTGCTTTTATTATAGGTAAGCTACAGATGCCTGATCAACTGAATTCAGCAAACTGTATCATAGACAAAGCCCAAAAGAAGGTTATGGTAAAATTGAATAGGTAAGTAAGGTACCTAGTAAGTGAAAACGAGATGGTATAGAATGAAGATGTAATCATCATCATCAGCCTTCACCTTAATTTTTTTGGTCGAGTCGATAACATGCAATTGAGTTTGATAGGCCAACATGGTGAAAAGATATTTGCCACCCAACGTTGAAGGCTTGCTAGAGCGGGCTATGACATGATGAAGATTCAGATTACCTTAAGTACGTATCTACCTACCCACTAATTTTCTAGCGTATTATAATCGATATAATTTTTCAACTTCTATTTTCACTTAGACAAATGCAAGGCTCGGACAAACGACGAGGTCTTAGGCTTAAGATGGTTAATTAAGTAGGTATATTAATTAGAAGATTAAACTTGCAACAGCATTGCATTGGAAGTGAACAAACGAATATTAGAGTAAAAGCATCAAACACTTTGCTTTCCAACAAGAATTGAAACTACTCATTTCGATCGATTTGTTCGCAAAGCAATTGTCTTATAATAATAAATAAATTAATGGTAATCTTGTAATTTTCTTAATCAGATTGTTCCAACAAGTGAAAGAAAAAACACTGTAATTGCTTTAAGCACCCAATTATTTTGAACACTTGCTATGTAGTGAATGGTCACAAACAAACTGTAAAGCCTTCTAAATCCGTGACTGCGATGTCATAGTCCAGTAATCATTAACAACAAAAGCACCGTGAAATATCCTCCTCAAACCTTGAACGTCCCGTTATATCGCCTTGCAAAACTATCATTACATTCGATTCGCTTCCACAGCCCAACTTTATAATTCAAACCCATTTATTTCCTTATTTATACTCGTATTCCTTCTTTTACACTTGTTATTCGTTCCTCACGTACACATAATACTACAATGAGGCATACAAATTATCGCTTGTGCCGACGTCTGCCTCATCCGAAGACCAAACCACCTTTATCGAGTCGGCTTCAAACACTAAACTAAACCTTAAAGGTAGAAGATAAAGTTGGAATTAAAAATGCCTAATGAGGTGTTAAGAGATGTTTTCGCTTTCGCTAAGAGGTCAGTGGTCGGCGAATAACTCGCTAAGACATGATCATGACTGGTGGGCTTATATTCCACACCTTGTTACGTGTTAACAGGCACATTCGCTCACGACGCGATGTTTATCCGGCGAACTTCAAAATGCCCTGAACTTATGTCGAAATGTTGTAATGGGACCTACGTGATAGGGTAAGTCGATTGATTTTGATACTCCATCGATGAGAAATTTTGCACGAACTTTAACTTTCTGAAGTAATAAAACGTAATCGATCAAAATGTGTTAATGGTTTATTTTCATCGTCATTTCAGCCGAAAGACGTCCTCGGCTAGAAATAGGTAATTTTGAAGACGTCAAAAGTTTTGGTAGTAGAGCTCTTACGTTCAGTTGCAGAAACGCTCATTAGAGTTAATCCTCCAATAAATCTCTTGCTAGCTTTTACTACGTCAACAAGAAAAAAGTGACAGCATTAACTTTAACTTAATGAGCATTTCTGCAACTGACAGAAAGTCTATCAGCTCAATTCGGCTCCTTGCCTGACCTTTTAGGAGACCCACCCAACAGATCAACTTCCAGATGGAGAAAAATAGTAATTACTTATGTGACAACTATTTATTTTAGCAGATTTTACTAGAAAATTACTAGTGAAGGCGGCGAGAACCCGTTGGATGACGGTGTGCCGGACCGGTCGTTCTGCCGATCTTTGGGGGAAGCCCATGTACAGCAGTGAACTTCCATCGGCCGTCATCTCAATGATGACTAGAAAATAATCTAAATTTGGTAGACTTAACTAAAATCCACTTGTGTCAACAAATTTTCATTTATATTTAGTAAAAATGTCTACTAAAAGTAATATTCGTCATCACACCTACCTATTCGATATTTTTAACTGTCCTGCATATAATTTTCTGTTATGTTTTAATGATCTAGGTCTGATAATTATGATATTATGGTAGGTAAGAATATTAAAAATATTTATACTTATTTTGATAGCTACGAAATAATTATCGGAACACATAATTATATCCTCCTGAACTTCTGATTGAACCTAAACATGAGTTATAAGTACCTAATTCTAAATTTAGTAAAGTTTCTCTCAAATTTGTAAAGCTCCAAATTGCTTCATTAATAGTCATTAAAGTCCACTAATTAAAAAAATATCTAAGACTTTTGCATCGTAAATTACGTCCATCGTAATCATGATGCAGTTTTATAGAGAACATAAACTGATAGGAAGTCACATGTTTTCTTTCAAAATATAGCTGCAAAGACCTTGGTTTTGAAACCCCAATTCGAAAAGTAGGTTACTTTTGAACAATTTTTTATTACAGGTTTAACTCGAATAACGTTGAAACTTTATAGGTAACTAAGATAATTTATTAAGATCCCGAAAAGTTTCTCATTCATTCTTGTAGGTATGTAGACTGACGAGTGAACATGAATGCATGATGAAAGAGAGTCATGTATCGATTAACTATTCATATTTATTTGTTTTCATACCGTTTGAGGTATGTGGTACTTCACCAAGGAGCACATCACCAATTCTGCCCATTGCCCAACCCTGTTATACACTAATCCCAATATATTTTATGTAATGACGACCCGATTGGTGTAATGGGTACCACGCCGGACTGCCAAACCAGGGTCCTGGGTTCGAAACCCGGTTCGGTCATGGATGTTTATATGTTTGTGCCGTTGTTGTATGGTTTCGATAATAAACATCCTATTTGTGCTTGCTTGGGATCATTACAATGTATGTGCATGTGAGCGTTATTTATTATTAGCGTCAAATTAACAATGATTGACAGTGTTGAAAAAACAGGTTGTAAAATTAAATAGGACACTTAATTAAAGGGGCGCTTCAGACCATCAAACTGAAGAACTTTCTCTATGGGACCAATATCGAAATCGCGAAAAAAAAATCTACTGTCTCATACATTTCAGTTTTGTTTGGGACAGCGAATTTTTTTTTCGCGATTTCAATGTTGGTCCCATAGTAAAAGATGTTCAATTTGATGGTCTGAAGCACCCCTTTAAGTAAGTGACCGATTTAATTTTACATCCTGTATAGACCGGATCAAAATACTTTAGCCATTTACGCTAATAATTGTAATGGATTTTTAGACACAATATAGATGTTTCATTAAGGAAATAATAAATATACGTCTGCCTTCATGTCCCACTGCTGGGCAGAGGCCTCATCAATCCGGCTTATGTAATGCAAACTCTGTTCAAACACATAATAGAAAAAACTACAAATTCATATTTTTTTATAATGATTGCTTACTTACTTAAGTAATGTTAAACGATTAAACAAATAGATATAGAATGCAAAACATAAAGAATCGGTCAAGTGCGAGTCGGGTTACTCGCGCACCGAGGGTTCCGTACCACACCACCACACAACATATTAAGATTTTTTTTTCTCCAAATTTCTGCCCTAAATAGGTAGGACAGACGGACGGACAGATGGCCAACGTGGGCTTAGTAATAGGGTCTCGTTTTCACCCTTTGGGTACCGAACTCTAAAAACCAATGACACACAAAGAACAAATAATACACACACTCCAAAACGTCGTCGCAAGACATGGTGCCCTACAGGAAAATTGTTATTATTTATCAAATTCTGAAAAGGAAAAAGCTTGAAATTAAACTGGACTTATCGATTTCTTCTTACTTCTTCGATGCAGATTGACAATTGATCGACATGTTCACAAAACATCGCTTCTCGCTAGCTTTTAACCTCGTTTAGTTCCCGACTTAGAACGTTTGTTACAATACAATCTGTTATCCATTGTAGACTTTGATGTACTGTTATTAAACCTTACTGAATGTTACCCGAATTGAATTCCGATTGATATCAAATCACAATGTTTTTGGGAAATTCTTTCTATTTCAACAAATCTCTTCTTAAAATGTATTTTTCTGTTTTACGATTTATTATAACATTGTAGTTAATAATTTTCCTAGACTTACAATGAGAAATTTGATTATTTAAATGTAACAGACTTTTTAAAATGAAAATGGAATTAGTAAACATTTTCAAAGATGTTTTTGTCAGTATTTTTTTCTGCAAATCTAAGATCAGTATTATTTAGTTAGCTTTTTGTAGCAGCTACGTAGATTTTAGTATATATATATAGTAGTCCAACCGATTTCGGTTATGGCGACCGCTGTCCTCTTTCAGGCCGCATATGTGCTCTCATGTGGCTAGTGTAACCAATTTTCACCTTGAATGTTCGGCTGCACAGAGCACACGTCAGCACTCCATCCACATAATTATAATGATAGGCCACAGGTGGGCGGGCCTTTAGCTCGTCACGCTTTCTGTCTAGCTCGTTACGTCTGCGCTCCTCGAAGTCAAACACGCTATTCTGCACCAGTTGCCTCCACTCATCTATGTTTCCAGCACTTCGTTCCCAATCTGAGCTCTCAATCCTACAGTTCTTCATGTGTCTCTTCTGTACATCATTGAAGCGGAGATGTTGGCCGCCCTGCTTGCGCTTCCCATTTTGGAGTTCAGAGTATAGCGCACGCTTAGCCATTCTCTCGTTCGGCATTCGAGATACATGACCCAGCCATCGCAGTTGGCGTCTCATCAAGTAGGCCTCGATTCCGCCAATATCGCAGCGACGCAGAACCTCTGTATTGCGTACTCTGTCCGACCATCGGATGTTCAGTATGTCACTTCTCGTGGTATTTGTCCAGAGTACGGATATGCTTTCTGTATGGGCACCACGTTTTGGACCCGTAGAGAAGAGCCCGTAATATGACGGCACGGTACACAGAAATTTTCGTGTGGAGCTTTAGATCGTGCGATCGAAAGACTCGTCCTCGCAGCTTACCATAGGAACACACAGCCGAAGATATTCTGTTATTGATTTCCGCATCTAAGTCATAGTCATAGTCATTTTAGTATAGGGATCTATAAAAAGGTTTTATAAAAACATGAAAATAGCTCGTTGGCATATCAAATCAATCTTCAATACGTAACAGCTTAAACTACCTGCGAAGTAGATGATAAACGGCCCTTTATGTTTCGCGGGAGGAGTAATTTTACTGCTCTATAAATGAAGATAAGATTGCAGCTTGGACCCCCATTTATCCGTCGACGTGCCAACACTTATTATGTATTTATTTCTTTAGATTGATCGCCTGAAATAATGCTACGTACTTACCTTTAATACCTCGACTTTTGCATATTTTTCTCACATTTTGATGGATAACTTAAAATTATTCTGCCTTGTTGAAATTGTACATTTTCTGCATGATACGTATTGTGTTTAATCATAACATAAAACATGTCACAATATGACTAATTTCTTATATTTGATCTATTTAATGAAATAGTTTTAAGCAAAAGTTAAAAATAAACATTTATATTATCTTATCTTATCTATCTTATTTTATTTGTGCAAAATATTTATATTTCCTTGTGTAGTTTCGAGAATATTCATTGAGTATCATATTCCATCAGAATAACGATTTTATGATGACAATAGGTATCAGAAATAACGAAAGTAAAAATTTTAACTAGCAATCAACAACTAACTATACTGGTTGAAATTGATATCATTGGCATCCTTTTAAACTAAGAATCTACCCATCAAACTGATCAATTTTTAAAATGGTAGCAAACCGATCGGAGCAAATAAAAAATCAGCTGTTGCAACATTTGAGTCGAGTAGGCAGCAGCGTCAACGGGTGCAGCTTAGTATGGAACAGCAGATTTTGTTTTTGCTCCGATCGGTTTGCTCCCATAGGAAAAGTGGTTCACTTTGATGGGTACACTCTTAGTTTAAAGGATTCTAATGATTATATCAATTTCACCCTGTATAAGATTAAAAGGCTTTTTAAAATTAACACATTCAAAATTATATGAAACTACTGTTATATAAATATACAGCAAAACAAAATGTACTTGTACTCCTAGATTAAAGTATGAAGATGAGACAGTAGGGTCAAGACTCACACAAGTTACATATGGACTTGTTGTGAATATCAATCAAATAAACGTGCTGTGTTAATAGCTGCTAGAGGTCCGTTTAGGTCCAACAGACCATTAGTACTTTTACCTTGTTTAATGACCTTTAATGCGATGGTAACCAAGCTTGCCAATTGAAGGGTCATGGTTTTGAACTCTAGCTACCAATAATAAAAGCCTCTTAGTCTCAGCTTATTCAGCGCACAATGTATAATATGGTTCTTGAGATTGATAGGTACGTCTGAAATTTTCATCCATTTTTCTGTAGTGGCCATCATTTCAAAGCTCATTATATTTTTCCACGTGTCATCTTTTACGCAATCCATATTTTCTTCGGTCTTCCTCACCTCATGCAGCCATCTACGTGCGTAGGTACATACATCCATCCACATTCATGCTTTCCTTGTACTATACTAATGACACAGTAATTATACTATAGTACTACCGTACTAATGACACGCAGCCATCCCCATCATAGACGTTCATACTACGATAACTAATCGCTACTTGTTTCCATCGATAGTTGTACGTGGTTGTAGATGACATGTAGCCATTCTTATTCCTGCACATCTAGTCTAAATTAACATATTCTGTTTCTTTCTTCATTGATTTCCGGTTCTCTGTTTTTAAGGAATGCAATACACTTCCCAATTTTTTTTAAATCATCAAGAAAATGGAATAGTACAGTTCATCATATCAGCCATTAAACGTCCACTGCTGGACATAAGCCTCCCCCAAAATGGGGAGATTTGCCATAATCGCCACGCTTGGCAGGCGGGTTGGCGATCGCAGTTGGATCGAATCAATGTGTGTACTCAGAGGATGCTGCTGCCCATCCTTCAGTAGATCCCTTAGTCGCCTTTTACGACACCCACGGGAGGAAATGGGATGGTGCTATTCTTAGCCGACACCACACGGCCTTACAATAGTACAGTTGGAAGTCAATAATGAAGGTAGTCTCTATAAAGCAATGCATTACTTTTTTTATTATCATATTTAAAATGGTGATGACATTCGTGTACTGCTACACCGATGCTTCAATGGAACTGCTAATGACTAGTTTAGAATGAAAATTTAAATTTGACTTTATCTGTTTTGTCCATTAATTAACTTCAACATCTTGCTCTAGTTTCAGTACCTATCTTGTTAGTTTAAACCTCTTACACCCTATTAGTATTGATCCTTCTGTCTCTTCTATCACTCTAATCCTTTTGCTTCGAAGCTTGTTAACGTCTTGTGGCATACCCTTGTCCTTTCATTACAATTCCTCATCTAATATTACGTTAGGATATAAAGCTTAGTTCGGCATTTTTAATGAGGGAGTTGTTGGTTCGTATTATTATTTCCTCTCTGCGGGCCCTATGTTGCCAATTTATGGGAATCAAGTAACCATTAGGAAATGGTGTAATTTTACGCGGTGTGTTTTGTTTCTGAGTCTCTTATGTGGAAGCTTTTATTAAAACGTTATTGTTTATGTTTAGCAACTTTTTGTTGTTATTAATCCCCTTGTATTTTTACCAACTATGTTTTAAAATAAACAATTCGATTTTATGTTAATCATTCATTTGTGTGTTGAAAGATCTATAAAATTGCTTTACATAACTTCCAAAGTTATGTAAAGCTATTGTTTTTGGAAAATATTTTATCCCTCTCATGATCTTGACCTGTGTTTTTATTTAGTTAGTTATAATCTTAACAGTCTGGTACAGCTTTTGAAATTAACAACCACCTTTAACTTTAAAGTGAAACTAATTAGAAATGTCAGAAAGCGCAATAATTTAACCTAATTTTATAATGGAATTTAATGAAAACTAAGATTGTTACTAAAACTTGTACAGTAAGAACTATAAAGCGACAGCTAACTATTTTAATTAATCTACGAGTTTATTATTTGAATTACAATTATTTATAAGTTATTAAAAGTAAAAGATACATATTATAATACCTAAGCGTTCGTTTACCGAATTACATATTTTCAAAGATCATAAAATCATCAACAACGAATATTTTTTAAAACAATTAAAAGCATTTGAAAGGAAATTACAGTTCCTAGGCACCTAAAATATGTATAAATGAGTATGTTCTGATGATGTTTGGATGACTAAGAACAGTTAGAACGGATTTGGATTTTGCACAGATATACATAATATTATATACACAAGATACTTTTTAATGTAAATAAAGACGGAGTTGTGTGCAAAAGGTAGTATCATATATAAGGTCTAAAAAAATTAGGTGAAACTATTTTAAGGGCATGATCAGACCATCAAACTGAGCAACTTTCTCTATGGGACCAATATTGAAATCGCGAAAAAAAAATCTGCTGTCCCGTACATTTAGGTCGAGTAGGTTTGTATGGAACAGCTGAGTTTTTTTTTTTTGCGATTTCGATATTGGTCCCATAGAGAAAGTTGTTCAGTTTGATGGTTTGATCATCCCCTTAAAATAGTTTCACCTAATTTTGTTAGACCTTACATAATACGAAAATAAAATTTCAACAAATGCTTAAAAAAATTATGATTGAATTCCGTTATTTTCTTGTAAACGGTTGAAAATAGATGTGCTTGCCAGGGGACTCCCAGGTAGTATAATAACGCTTTTAACCTACAGATAACATTGTAATAAAATTTACTTATCACCGCAGATTCCGAAAAAAAACTATGTTTTAAACTCACATACTTTACGAAAATCACATTTCCCGCGTCAGTCATAACAGATTACCAAAGTCTGAAGTTGTTGAAGTTCCCGTAACATGTTACGAGGAGGAAGTTCTGTAGATTGAGGCGAATCCCGCAGTTGATGAGCAACGCAACCGAATACCAGTTTCCTGGTTAATGCATTGGATATGTGCAGATATACTATGTACTTAGTATAGGTTCGCAGCAGTGTGACCGTCTTTGGTAATTTCAGTACGAAATTAATAAATTTAATATTTTTTTAAATTATTTTGTTACAAATTTAGTATAAAACACTAAAGTTTTAGTATCTTATATATTTTTTTATTATTATTTCTCTTTTTTATGATTTTTCTTAAATGACCTTATCTACATAGTTTTAGTTTCCTTTTTTTTACCTATCGTATAGAATCAATATTTGTGTAATACTAATAAGATTATATTTAATTAATATATTTTAGTGTATATTCAGTTCTTTATCCGAAAACACCGAAAAAAATATGTTTCGAAACCAATGAGATTGCTCATCAAATTAATTTAGTACATTTTTAGTTTTATTGCTTTTTCCTTTTAGTATTTTTAGTGCTGGGAACACAATACTATCTGTTTGGTACAATACTGAATATCGAAAGCATAGCAAATAATAATCTCCATTTGGGAGAAGTTCTTAATTATATTAATGAATCTACAAACCATCTTTTTTTTCAATTGTACGCGGTTTTTTTGGACAATGCTTCAGTTTTAAGATATAATATAAGCTCAACAATAAATGATAATGAAAAAATAATAATTTGTTTTTTATTACATACGTTTTTACCTAACTGTAACGGTTTTGAAAATTATTATTTATAAATTAATATTTGACTCGTTACCCATTATTGTTATTACAAAACAATTTCCTATTCTCTACTTTTTATCTATAACGTCACGCCTCTTCTCTAGTATTCCAGTGGTGGCAGAGACTAGGGTGCGCCACTTCTCTACGATCCTTAGTATCCTTACACACCTTTTTGCCTTATACTCTACATGTCCACCGGTTTTGATTACAGCGGACCAACTCATTTATCTATAGGACGTTACCGATTTGATCAGGGTATGTTTTCCCTAAATCGTTACTGAAAGTAGACAAAACCCTGTTTCAGTTTCTGCATGAAACCAGTTACGTACAGAAAAATTAAAGCTTATTTTATTCTCGCAAGAACATCCACTCTATTGCCAGTAATAAAGCAACATGATACCGCAGAGGGCAAGAAGCAGGCGCAAGGTGAATCTTGAAATATTGCTCCGAGAGTTACCCGCTGTGTGAACAGCCGAACACTTCTCGCTTTACAAAATATTCATGAATTTTTATGTTAAGAAGGATTTTGTTTTGATCATTTTTATGTTTCTCGATGTATTAGTACATAGCATAAATCGGTACCTATATCGAATTATTGGTATTCGAAGAATATTTAACAAATAAAAATTAACAAAATTTATTATTATTTACTTAAAGTATTTTGCTATGATTTATTATATCTACAGTTGAATATAAGAAAGGATGAACAATGAAGCTCGAACATAAAAGCATTATGCATTATTATCATCATCAGCCTGTCATCACTGCTAAAAATCTGCCTTTCCCAAAACGCGCCACAAAATTCTACACCCTATTTTTATAAATTACTAGAACAATGTTAAAGGTTCATTAAAATAAAAGGTACTTATGTGCAAATTTACAATATAATATAAAGAAACTAAACTACATTCCCCGGGGAACATGAGTTGAAACACGAAAACATTTTTGGTCCTCCCATAGAAAATCGATAGGCGCTTATCCGCACGTTTGTATTGAAGGTCCAAAATTTACTTTCATTGTTCAATTCATGTTCCTTAGCGAAAGTTGTTTCATTTTAATATATCAATACACCCTTACAATTTTTCAAGTAATTTGTATTTTAACACATTCGCAGACAGTGACCGGCTATAGTAGTGATAAAAATAAAAGTTCTATTGTGTCTCGTTCACTGTCCGCGAATGTGTTAAGGTATACTAGGCCTTCCTAATCTAGTTGCTCCCAGCTACCCTTCTACCGGTCACAGAGGTAATCAATCTGCGGGCAAAAAACGAGAATCAGTTTCGTCAAATATAATTTAAATGCAAATTCAACTCAAAACACTAAAAACAAGTAATAGATTACAAGAAAATTATAATTATAAAAAGTAAACCGATACATTTAAATGGGCTTAAGGACTTAAAGAAATAATGTATCAACTAGTAACACTTTATATTTCGGCGTCGACATACTCCGGCGCGCCTTACTCGGTTAGGGGAGTTACTAATATGACAGTCTTATTAATGCGCACGATGATTTTGATAATGATAACGAGCCACAATAAACCTTTCAATGGCACCCTAAATAAAACAAAAAATACAAGTTCAAAATAAAACTCAACCCACACAAATCGTTTAGTGCACATTTGACATAATAAAGATTAGAGGCCATAATTGTAATTAATGAAACGTCTCAAATCAAATTGGGTGGCATTGCCGGTTCGTTTGACAAACGATAATCAAGCAATAAAATCGCGTGTTTATCTCGAAAATTATCTTTATACGGGATTGACAGATGTACGATTGACGTATGCTAAAAAGCAAACTGTTCTTAATTTATCGCCAGGTTTAATGACCTACGTCCGAGTGATCGTAACGATTGCATTGATCGGTAGCAGTTTAAAAGGCTGTTACTATTTTACGATAGACTTACTTTGACATTGTTTAAAGGCAATATTCCTGTTTTATTGCAGTTCGTTCTGGTTACAATCCCATTAAATTTTCATCGAACGGTCGTCAGAATCTGAAGTAGCGCAATTGTCTGAATAGGTTCTATTTATTGATTTCGATCTGTTTCACTTTACAATATTCCAATTCAGCGTTAAAATTGATCGCTTTACAATTTATTTCTAGTTATTATCTAATAATTTATTCATCAGTTTGCAAGCGATTTCGGTTGCTCACGAACGGTGTGATTCGGTTTTTTTCGGACTACATTTTAGTGTCTTCTATGCATTCCGAGACATGTTTATAACGTCTTTTCAATCTTTTACCTTAGGTCTAAGCTTCAAAATTCTTTGTGAAGATATGTGATATAGGCTGTTTTAAAAATGATAAGCAACATTGTGATGTGATGGCGGGAGCAACGCCGCTGGCTCTCAGATCTTATCAGTGGCCACCGGTAATGAGACTTGGTGTTAGTGGGATGGAAACAGTGGGACATGTATTTTTAATTCCTATTTTGAAAAAGTCAAATACAGAGCAGCATTTTGTACATCCGAATTCCGATACAAAAGAACGATAAGAACTTCTTTAAAATTGAAAAGATAAAACAAATTTATGATATCATTTTAAAAGTAAAGATTACTGTTTATCTATCTGGTTGGTAGTGAAATCTGAATAAAGTATATTTGACCGAAATTAATACCCTATTACTAACTCCCACGATCTACTCAAGCAATAAAGAAATAAAGCTTTAAAATGCGATACCACCATATTAAATACACTTATTATAGCAATGTCGTTCTTCCAATTACATTTCGAGATACTTTAAAGTATCGTTAAATTAGCATTCGATTACATCGCATCGATTGCTCTATGTATCGATCTTGATAAGCTACTAATTAAGAATCGGTTTGGTCGAGAAAAGTAGTTCTAGGCTAGGTGATACGACGAGGTGTAATCGAGAACTCGATGCTTGCACAATCGAGTAAATTGATCTAATCGGATTAATTCTATAATTAGATTCCTTGACACACATAATTTGTTTTTAGCTTGTATTATAAAACTAATTTTTAGTACATACATACATAAACTCACAATCACAACCGTAATCCCTTTCGGGGTGATCTGAAAAGTTGGTACAACTACCACCTTTTTGTTAAGAATTTAGCTGTAGCAATGCTTCCAGTAAGCAATTTATGTAGGCAGGAATAGATTTTAGTAACTTTCAATAATTAAAGTTTCAGTATTTACCGACGTAAAAATGTGTTATTCCATAGAAAAGTTGAATGTCTACTCGACATAAATGTACAAAACAAATTTTGATTATACAATAAAAACTGTATCAAAATCAGTTCAGTACTTTTCGCGTGAACTTGAACAAACAGATAAAAGTTCCTAAAAACATTTTATTCGGGGGAATCCCAATACTACATCCTCAGTTTTTATGGAATGTCTTGAATGTATTAACACATTGACTAAATAGTACCATATAACCACCTTCAATAACCTTCAAAATGCTAAAGGTGAGTCTTAAATACAACTGTAGAACTAAAAAGATTCATAGATTCTTTATTGTACATAAAAACATAATTATGAAAAAAATTACAGTAAGTCGTGATGTACAAAGGCGAGCTTAACTCAAAGATAGTTGGTAATTATATCAATAACTTAATATTGGTTCAGATACTTTATTTAGTTTTATTTTTCTTATTATTTATCTAATCAAATGTTTTATTAAATTTTACAGTGTCTGAATAAATTACCTCTTTAAAGTTTACTTCCTGTATATTTTAATATACCTATTGTACTCTCGTTTCCTCCACGGCTCCCATCAAATTTAACCATGCGAAATTTTGACGTACAATTACTCGAAAGCCTTACAATTAATTTAGTTTTAATTTTGCAGGCCTTTAGAGGAAAACTAACGTTCTGCCAACGTTCCCACAACCCAGCTGTTACTTGACGTCATTATTAAACGCTTTTCAAGAGCAGGTGTTGATAATAACGAGGGTGAACGTTTAATTAATGAACAGCAGTAGTTTCTTATGAGTGGAGTGGCTGGAGTGATAGTTTTGAGTTGGTACCTAGTGTTGAAGGGTTTATTTTGTTTTTGGCAATTAATTTAGGCTTCCTTTATCTATAAGTACATACCTTGATAGAAACGATTACGTTCTGAAAGAACGGTGAGCAGCAAAATACTTGAGAATTATCAGCATGTTTAAGAAGATGTATATGAACATGAATGATGTTAAAGAGGTGTGTATAGATCTTCGAAAACTGAGAAATAAGTGTGAGAATAGATCGATATTTATGTAGATATACAGCATCAGATGTGCTTAAAAGAACAACAATTATATTATAATGCATTTGATAATTAATCAAATTGTGCAAAAGTGAAAGATTGATGTCATCTGTGGAGTTCTTCAATCCCACCCATAGATTAATATGATCTCACCGCGAAGTAATTAAAGATAAAAAAAGTTCATTGGTCCACGAGACATGGTCCAAAACAAGGTGCCAGCGTTCCCCCTTTGAATAGTCAAGCTTATTCGTTGGCCAAGGAAGCTACCAGCTCTACGGTCACCGGTGGTCTCTTGGAGACGTATTGACAGACTCTTTAATAAATTGTTTGGCTTCTGGGCCCCAAGAACCCAACTTTTCGAAAGCCAATAGCGTTTACCATTATCACATGGGTGAGAGTTTCGTCTGGTGCCCCACAGTCATATCGTTGTCTGACTGTCTCAGACCGGACTTGTGCACGCGATACCTAGTTGGTCAAAATATAACCGTCCCTGGATTGAAGCAGGAAGATAAAGTAAAGATGCTATATGATATGATGATGTTGAGTAACAGATTAAAAACAAAAATCTGGTGATGAGCGAGCTCGCCACCAAGCCAAAAAAAACCCATCACATTCAAACCAAAAGAAAACATGCATATTATAACATTATCAAAATTCTGTCAAGCACGATTTTCAAAAGTATCATCTCTCTTGAATATTTTTACCGACACCGATGAACTACTTTCCTATTTCCCAAGAAACATAAAGCTATTTCTCAAAATAAGTCACCAGAATTCACGAGCGACACCTAATCCCGTTTAAATAGGGACTCTAACAAGCCATGTACACCTTAATGATCAGTTAGTGCTACATCAAGATGTATTTAATTGGGTTTCGTTATAGTGGCTGTGCAGGTGTCCGCTCTGCACGGAATATAGATGGTTTGTGATTTATGTGAATAAATGGAACTATAGATGCTGGAAGGTTTGAGGAAGACGTATTTCATCAATATCATACTCTGTCACTCCTTATTAGGAACGTAAGGCTTCAATAGATCACCATTCCTGATTATTCTGCAGAAGCTTTTTGCTTCTGTCTCTGGTATCAGAAGTTCTGACGACTGAACTGTTTTATGTTTAGCAGAACTTTGTTTCAGGCATATTATTATCATGAGTGTCGGTGGCGCTTTGCGAAGAGGTAAAGACCCTCAATCATGAGGGTCCGGGTTCGAATCCGCACGGACCACATGACATCGTGAGGAAACTTGCATACTCTAAAGAAGAAGTTATAATGCGTATATGTGAAGTCTACCAATCCGCATTGGGCACTCGTGGTGGACTAAGGCACATCCACTTTCCTTGAAGGTAGGCCTGTGCCCTGCAGTGGGACGTTTATAGGTTGAAGAGCTTTTGACCTGCGACTTCGCCCGCGTGGATTACGTCTTTAGGAGTCGATTTTCGAAAAATCATTTTTTAGTGCATAATTATATTCCAAATTTCATGTTTCTATCTTCAGCGGTAGGCTGTGCGTTTTATCTGTCAGTCAGTCAGTCACGGAACTCTTTTATAAGTAGGTATAGTAGATGATCATGTATTATCATTCGGCTTCTTTTTAGCACCATTTTATAATACTATTCAAAACATTTGGCTTAGTATGGGTGGCTGGGGTGGTCTGGTAAGGTCATGGAAAATTTATACTAGAAATAAAACAGGTGGTACCCGAATTTTTCTTCGAACTTCATTATAAGTTTCAAGGAATAAAATTGCATCTAACATTTTCTTCGGGAAGGTTGAACATTATATCGAAAGTTCTGCTTCAAATGAAGTCTCTTCTAGCATTTTTTCTGTTCATTTAATGCCTGAGGAATGGGTACATCGCGACTAAAGATCGCCGCGACGTGGGAGGCTCGCCTTGAGCGGAGTCGTTTGGCTATTCTTTATAGCACCTCTAGTCCATCCAAACGTCTAGATTTCAATGAAATATTATGCAAAAATATGACACTATAGATTCGTTTATGTTAGTTGTGAGCATTATTCTTCTTCTATCGAATCGATGGTATGTCATTGAACATTATTTATTTGTTGGTTATCCATTTTGGAAATGAATTGAATGTTTTAGTGGAATACGAATAAGTTTCTAGGAAATATATTTTTATATTTTGTTTAGCGGTGTTCACGCCCACAATAATACAGTATAGGCTACAAAAAAAAAATTTGCCTGTAAGTAAAAAGTAAGTTTAAAATCATGAATTTTGCCAAATTGTTTATTCTTATGAGGAATAAAGATTCAACTGTAAAGTCTAGAGAAATAAATTTTTCAGCTTTTGCATCCAATGAAACCAAGACTACAAATCAAACAGGTCAACTACAGGAGAGAATCCAGAAATAAAAAAAAAAAAACAATCAGCTGTTCCTACATCAAAATTCGGTATTAAATCGAGTAGACATTGCAGTTTTGAGTGTCGCAGTAAGTATTAATAATTGTTCAATTTTATACGTGCAAGTTGACATGGATGCGAAAGAACTTTATATTACACAAAACAACAACACATTTATTTGACTACCATAAAGATGACTATTTAACGACTTCAAATCACACAAAAATAGTCACAATCAATGTAAATAAAAAACCCAAAGCCAGCCATTAAGTAAACACAGACGCGCGTAAAACACAGTATTCCTGTCTTGTACGGTCGATAAATAAAAATGGCCGCCGAAGCATATTGCCATATACGTCGAAAGGACCCCTCTTGTCACAGTGCTTGTACTTAAATCAGTTGCCAATAGACTGCCAATGCACCTGTGGAAACGTCGATTATGCAAATGGTAGGCTCTTTTAACTAAGTACCGCGCATTGATGCTGCTAAAAGGACTTGGTGTATACCTATAGTTAAATTCGTAGTTTTTTGTTATTTTATTGCCGCCGTTTGGTTTCTGGCTTGGAATAGACCCGTTTGTTTTGGTGTGGTATGAATAAGGCGTCTGAGCGGAGAAGTTTTCTTTAGTAGTGTATTTTGTGGGCGAGACGGATGCCAACCTATGCTGATATGCTTTAATACTACTCTTAAAAAACCGGTCAAGAGCGTGTCGGGCTCGCTGATGATAGGGTTTTGTAGCTATTCTACTGGTACAAGCAAAATTGAGCGCGCGTGGAGCGCTATCGATAGCGCTATTTAATTTTGGTCAGAGCGCCCAAAATACAATTGGAACGAATTTGGCGAATACACGCCTGTTCATGTAAAAGGATATAATGCGAACGCTGCGAACGGCATCCCATACTAATCAAATTTTTTGAATGGACAAACTATAGATTGCCGTCGATGACCGTTTATTGACACTGGTGTATCAAACTGTTGGTGAAAAGCGATGTAATGGTATGAAATCTTTATTCTCATTTACTGGTAGTGATATCGCTATACCCAAGTAGAAGTGACCTCTTCATCAGCTTCATCATCTCAGCCGATAGACGTCCACTGCTCGACATAGGCCTCCCCAAGGATTGCCGCAACTAACCGGTTCTGCGCTGCCCTCATCAATGGGTCTCCGTCACCTTCACCAGGTTGTCGGTTCACCTTGTGGGGACCTGCCTACGCACGTTTTCCGGTGCGCGGTCTTCACTTGAGAATTCTTCGGCCCCATCGGCCGTCGGTTCTGTGAGCAAGTTGCCCCTCTCTTTGCCACTTTAGTTTATCAATTCTTTGGCTATATCGGCTACTCTGGTTCTTCTGCGATCTCATTTCTGATTCATTTCTTCATAGACGTGACAGTATGTGTGTGTGATAGAGGTAATGTTAACAGTTATTCGAAAAAAAATAATTTTAGAAAAGTTTTAAACCACCCCGAAACGTTTTTATACGCTTGTAATATTGAACAACTTCCAATTTAATAGTAGTTGTAACTAAACATTGACTCAAGTAAAACTTACATTTAATTCATATACACGAGTTTGACTTAGTTCTCCTTACTTATAAATAACATAAACGTACCAAAATATGTTTGAAATCTCACCTAGTTATACAGTTCTTGGTTCTTGTTTCTACAAACCATATTTGACTAGCGCTATATTGAATCCAAAAGGTATACTAAATTGGCATAACATTTCGTTTTAAATCGGCATAAGTCAGACGGCAATTCAATGGTGCACGCATGGCAAGCTTTCCGTGCTTTTAGCGGATTCTGTCTAATTTGCCCTTATGGGATGTCCATGCATCACAACTTGAGCTTGTATCTTTCGTCATGAATCCTATATGTGTCAAGTGCGGCTAACGGTGATAATCTTTAGATTTTAGTTGCATTTTGTAAGGAACTGCTTGGAGATTTTATGTTGTTCCAACTTGTGCCATCATTTTATGATTCTTTTAGAATACCTACAAACTAATAATATTCCAGTGGTCAGACCTTTGCTATAGTGGCCAAGAAAGTAAGTTTCATTTTCATTATAATTTAAGGTTTCATGATGAACTTACGTGTCGAGTGTTGATATTGTTGTGTTGTTGTCGAGTAATGTAGTGAGCCTTTTGCCATCAATCATGTATTCACTGAACTGCAAATCATAAGTAGACGACCAATTTTGACATAATAGGTAACTAATGAATGAACTATGAATGGATCCATTCAAAAGTTACCTACGTCAAAGTTGGTCGTCGAATTATGCATTTTTGTTTAGATGCAGTTTCATGTAAAATCTTAGCTTTGATACTATTGACACCACGAGATTGAGATGTAGCAATACTAAAACAAAAAAATCTCATAAATGTTTCTTCGCCATGCATCCCTGTCCTGAGCCAGTTCCATCCACTTTTTGTCGAATGTATCCAAGTCGATAGGGGGAGGCCTTTGCCCAGCAGTGGGATGAGGCTAAGAAAAAAAATGTTTTACCATATAAAATCACCAGTAGGTAAAATTTATTGAGATCCTATTGCAAGTTACGATTAAACGAGCACTTCGCTTTATTTGATGATAGCAAAGTAAAAACAGATATCGGTTTCAAATAGATAACGTTTTTAATACACATAATTTAACAAGCAAACATAATTAGAGATCCAGGTTATAGCTTTTTCCCGCAACTTCGTCAGCGTGAAATTAGAATATCGAAAAATCCTTTCTGAGTGCACCCATACAATATCCGTAGAATATTTATATCATGTTTAGTAATTAAGTCAGTCAGTATAGATAGTCACAAACAAGTTTTTGTATGCGTTCATCATAAAACTAATTCGAATGTTTTCTTTTTAAAATTGGCCAATTCGAGTCTAAATAGAAGAACATCGTACTATGTCTTCCAAAGTTAATTTAAAGAAGCTATTTTGGAGTAATTCGTATGCCACAATTTTACTAGACGGAGGTTTGTTTTGCCTTTGTTTCAATAAAAAAAAATACAAAATAAATATTCAACTGTTATGCATGAAGTCTTGTTCTTCAACAAGTTTAAAAACAACAATTTCAAAAATGCTTACAGCCAAATCAGTAGGTACAGCTGCAGAATGGCAAAACCGCAAGCAAAATTTACTTTTTCGTTGTAATTTCCATCAACCAAAACGCTCATTTCGCTCATCTTCCTCCCGGTCCCAGTTACGATTTAGATTTGGCTCTCGTACAAAATGCAAACAAAAGAGATTAGTTTCTGGATTGCGTTGTAGGCTACATTCCCTTTATTGCTTTTAATGAAGTCAGACCGAAACTGGAAATGTTCATCCGTTGGGGGACAGCTGAAATAATTCTGAAAGTATAACGAAAGTATTATATTTTTTGGGAGAGTTTTTTACTTTTTTTGTAACACAGATAATGTTGGATTTTGGTTAAATAAAACTTTAGCAGTACCAAGGTATTAAAGTTGGTTTAAATACTAATAAAAATAGAAATACTTAACAGGTGTGCTAAAAAAGTAAGCACGTAAAAAGTGACAGTACCCTTGCACTTGCTTGCGTATACTTAGGAACCTGGTTTGCAGAATGCTATAAATGGTGAAATTGTTCTGATTTCTTATTCCTAGGATTTTAGGTAAGGAACGAGGTTATTCGTTTTCCTTAGTACTAAAGGGAGATAGGGTAAACAGCTGCAATCGTACCCATAATACTAAACAACTTTCCGTAAGAAACCGACAGAAATTCGCAAAAAAAATATTTATTGTTCTTTCCCTACTAAATGCAATCAGCTGACTAAAACGATTGTGTGAAAAGTAGTTTTTCTGTGATTTTTTTGTTCAGTATCATGAGCACTATCACAATCACCCATTAAAGTAATGCAACTGTCTACCCTAACATCCTGTATAGATTACGTTTACTAAATTTAAATAATAAATAAAAGTTTTTGTACGATTTTTCTAGAAAAATACTGTTCTGGTTTGGTTCTGGTCAAAAATATAGCAATAATCAAATAACCTTAACCTAAAACCATTTAAAAATCACGGTGTTAGCTTAACGTTATAGTCAAAAAGGAGATTATTGATTCAAAATAATGTAGTGTAAAAAAAAACTATTTGTTTTTATAAAATATAATTTTTAGTCCAAAGACTTATGCTTTAAGTATTTTGGTAAAATATTAGCTTTGAATTTTATTGACAGGTTATTTTATCGTGCTATTCGAAAAGTATTTTCAATCATGAATATAATGACACAAGACGCATTCACTGCACAGCAAGTTAACATTACACTTCACTATGTATTTATAATAAGGGCTTGAGGTGGTATGCTTTGGCTTTCCACACATTTCAAAATTAGAGTAAAATTTTATAATAAAATAAAATACAAAGCTTAAAAATGAAAAAAAAAAAACGTTTAAAACATAGTAGCCGTTAAACAAATACAAACATCAATCTCAATAAAGATAAACAAATTAAAATCAGTTTCAAAAACAAAATAGACCCAGTTATCTGCCTTCCAACAAATTGCGGGACAAAAGAATTCATCAATCAAAACAAGGATATCTACTTAAAAATACATTAACAAACTTTAAAACAAACATTGTTGGACCAACAGGTGTACCAACAAAATATCCCAAAACTTATCTTCATTCCTCTCTAATTGTTAACAAATTTTATACTCTGATAATCTACATTGATATTAAATTGTCAAGAAATCATTTAACAATCATTTATAACGCCATTTACTTAGCTCTCATTTTAAACCGACAGAGTTCCATTATCAAGCAAACAAATTATAGAAAAGACTTATTAAGAACCTTTTCAAACTAAACAATAGTTAAACAAACGATATCAGATTATAAGTAAGAAATGTCTGCATATGGGGCGGATGTATAGTGATGTAGGCTTGACATGGTGACGCCATAATAATAGTTTAGAGGCTCGTTATAAAATAAAAACGGCGTAGGTTATGCTTGGGTTGCGACGGCCCCTACCATGTTAGTCTACGCCTATTTAACGATACATAAAGTACGTAATATACTGCTGTATGTTGTCCCACGGTCAGGTTTATACTGCTTTTGTTAGTACCTATTCGTTTTAACTAAATACTAATAAAGTTACCTTTTTAGGCTGGGTCGAAATAAAAGTAGGTTCTAACTTGATTACACAGAATACAATAAAAGGTGTAACAGAAAATCCTGGTTATATTAAAGGGAAGGTTTTAGACTATCAAACTGACAAGTTTATAGTGGTAGTAAAGCTAAAATCGCGAAAAAAATGGCTCAGTTTGAGGGTCCATCTATCGATTTAATTATCCATACCATTATGTTACACACGATTGTAAAAACAACTATAGCTAGTTTACGAACGAAGACGTGGCACTTTGCGGAGTGAAACGAAATTTAAAGGACATACTAAGTTCGGAATCGGCATAACGACATTTTCTAACTTGTGTATAGAAAACGTTATGATACTCATAAACAGAAAACATAATGAGGAAACCTGCTCATTAAATAGGAGTAACGAGAAAGACAAATTATATCAAAACCACTTCACAAGTCCCTCCAAAAATGAGTACTTTTTCGAAACGATACAATGCCTAATTCAAATTCTGTAAGTAAGTAGATTACTGTAGACCTTTAATCAAAAGTTAGCAGGGTAATTTCTAAAGCATGTCTAACTAGAATGAGAAACTTAGTTTAAACTTAATCGCAATATTCTTAGTCTAAGAATTACCTAAAACTGGACGAAACGAAGAAAATTAAACTTGTTAGCAACGTGACAGGTAACTTTTTAATTTGCTTAACAAAATTGTCATATTTTCCTTTGAGTCTTTCTTAATGAAATAAGAGGAAGATGAGAACAGAGGGGTAGAGACTGGAATTTTTATCAGCATTTTAAAATTCAAGTCGGATGAAAACTTGTGCAGTTTTGAAGCGAGAAATTTGCTTACAGTACAACACGGGCAAGCCTCTAGAGACGTTATATTTGTGATGGCTAACTTAATAACATCGAAAATCTTTTGAAGTTGTCGGCTTCAAATGAAACAAAGGAAAAGCCCTTTGTGAATCCTTTAGTACGTCTGGTAATTAACAAGTCTCCGATTTATTACCAGTTGAATTAGCTTTCAGCGTTTCATATCATAATCTGAAAGCATTTTATTGTCGTGAGAGAGACGGTATTTCGTTCGACGTCGGCATTAATTAATTACACGTAACATTGCTTAACGACAATTTGGAAGGTAAGTCTTTAGGGACTACCTTTGTGTTATAAAGGCGTAAATTTTACAAGACACTGATTCTGGTTTATTACTTTGGGAATTTTGTGTTTTCTGTAGATTATATTATGTCTTTATAAGGTATACCTACCCAGTTTTGAGGCGTTATTTTGGATCAAACTTTTACCCGCGACTTCGACTGCGATTTTTATATCCTTCTGCCATACTATGATAACCTCTTTTCATTGCAATAAACATTTTGATTGGCTCGATCCTTCTATAAGCTGTAGTATGAGGACAGCAGAAGACCCTATACTTTTTGTCATACTTTGTGTTTGCCTTGAGAAGGGCCATTGTTTGATTGCATATTGATATGTTGCATATTTGCCGCAGAAAGCTGGAAGGCTCAGAAGATGCAGGTCCAGCTCGCCAGAGTAGTCAGAATCTTTTAGCCGTTTTCACCGATAGGTGAATCCGTTGCCCGGGGTGGACCACAAGGTAGATTCAAACATAATTATCCAATCCATACGAATAATAATAATAATTGCAATACAAATTATATCCGTTTTTATGTTGTTGTTGTTGGCTATTGAAAAGTATAAAATTCATCAAAATCGTTTTAGACGTTTTCCTGCAATTCTCGAAAAAACTGATTTTTGTTTCAATCTTTTCTTCAATTTACACATTTTACTCACACATCACATTAACAGTTTTCTCATAGTAAAGATAGAGTTCAATCTTTAAATCGTATTATGTAAATTAAAGAGATCTTTAATTAAAAACTCACCATTTTGAACGAATATTCTCGGTTAGCAACAAAAAATAAGGCCAACGAATAAAGCCTCAATCCTTCGCGCAATATGTTAAAAATAGCCGTCATTGTCCAACTGCCGTGTTCCACTACAGTTCCCAGTAATTGTTCCAGTGACAAAATGTGCTATCCCCAAAACTCGAGAGAACTGCTGGCCATAAAAGTCACATGTTCACTCGGGGCTTATTACCGCCATAACAATTTAAGGAAGCCGAAAGGGTGGCACGGAATTTCGACGAAAACTTTTGTTTGCTTCTCAGTCACCCGAATTGTTTTATAAACAATGTTTACAGCAGTAACTTTATGGTCCACTTGTTTTATCTCAGTTTACATTGCGACACTATTGTTAGCCCAACTTTTTGTTTGGACAATTTGTGATGTAAATAATACATTACAATTACCCAAAAGGTTTCGCTTGTTGTTCGAGGCTCGTTATTGTTACTTTTGCTTTCGTTTTACAAATTTTATAAAAACATTGAGTTGTTTTCACTTTTATGAGGTGGTACCCAGAAATTTTGTTGACAAGCAAAACAAATATTTGAAAGTGAAATCTATCTGACTCATGATTTTGAGAACAATAGAAAAGTACCCTATTTAGCATCCGTATTTTCTGTAAAAAAACAATAACTTTTATTAGTTACGACATTATGTTTCTAAATAGGTTTATCTTTTGTCGGTAGTTATGTTTTGCTGACATTTTAAACATTCAACAATACAAATACCAAAAATCATGTACCAGGATCTCAGAAGTTGGAAGAGCACCGCACATCGTGACTGACTTATGCCCTGAGTATTTTACTTGGTGTGCCTGCCGGCGCCATCTCACCATATGAGAGACTCGTGTCTAAAATCGCAGGCATTGTCAGGAACATTGACTAAAAGATGTGAATGTAAATTCCATATATCATACAAATTTTCATAACGTTGAGATTATTCTCGTTTAAATATTTTGTAGATATAATCTGAGAATTACAGATTCAATCATATAGTCACACCGTATGCTCGTATAATAAAAAACTATAGCGCAACTTACATCATAAACAAGTTCTTGGAGCTTTTTCATTTTACATGATTTAGATGCTGGAACAAGTAACACATGTTCACTAATATACCCAAAGGCATCGACTGGTCGACATTTTTATATAATTAAAAAGTCAGTCTGCAACAAACTTAGGTGCGTTGAAGAGTGACAGGTGCACCGCGATTGGCTAAGATAACAAATGACACCTAAGGCGCGGTGCCAACGAGCCACCGGCCACAGCCACCGGTGCTAGTGGCTAGCGACAAGTAGATACTCGCCGCATACATGTGGCCGGTGGCCATCACTCGCTTCAGCAGTGTTCCCGGCCGCGACTGGTGGCTGGTTTGTACCGACCTTTTCTAGAAATACCTAGGGCCTAAAAACCTTGAAATTTTTGTGTTATTTTTCGTGTTTTATATGTAAAATGATCATTTGGCAGTTTATTAAAGTATTTTTATCAAACTACAACTGGCCTACCTAAAAGAATACCTATAGGAGTTTACGCCGCCTTATCAAAGCTTTTTAGAATAGAAAGAGTTCTCCCACGATAAATTTTCTCATAGCTTCAAAATTCATAAAACTCATCAGAAATCCAATTCCACATTAATCTCAATCTACTTAATACCTAATTAGTAGTAGAACACACGAAATCATAACCAAACCGCCGAAGCGGCATTTTAAATCGTTTTAATAAAAATGCACTACATTTAATAAACACTAATGAAGGGGCCATTTCAAAACATTTACCCGGTCCCAAGCCTCGGTTCTTAATTTACAAATTACGGTCATATCGTTGGTCGGCTTACGTCTTATCTGCTTGTTAACGTTCTTGATACCCAACGTCTAATACCGACCCAATAAACTTTAAATACTGCCTTATAAAGTTCATCCTTCATAAACTGTTATTTTAAATGTGAAAATTATAATGTTGCAACTCTGCAGACCAGCTGCCTTACAATGTTGAGGTATTCCCTACCTAAATTATACGATGTCTACCTTGTTAACTATGAACGGCGTCGGAATGGAGGCCAAACGTACGGTTAAAAAATCTTGATACTGTCCGTGCTTGCCCTTGTAAATTAAGGGTCCGCTGGGCGCAAAGTGGGGGCCAATTAAGGAATTTACAGTCGAAATGTGCTATAAAACAATAAATACTACAATAGGTTTCAACATTACTCTATTTATTATACGGCTTTTTTAAACTTAACACATATTAAAAGTGGAGTGGATTTTTGAGTTAAATTGTTTTGTCAGTTGCTAAAATTGCAATTAGTGCCTAGGTCAAATAAATAGTGCCTCTATTCTATCTTTTTCTTATCGTGTGGTCAGAGCCCTGGTGTCAGAGTCTATACTATTATAAATGAAGACTCGAGTGGCGACCGCGTACTGAAAATCGCAGCGGGGCGTGGGTGCGTTGGGTAGGTAGACAAAGTAGACCGAAGACCTGGTGAAGGCGGCGGAAACCCGTTACACGAGGGCAGCGCAAGACTGGTCGTTGTGGCCATCCTTGGTGCAAGCATATGTCCAACATTAGACGCCTATAAGCTGATATGGATACGATAATGATATAGTACTGTAGCTACGGGACTTTTTAATTACAAAAAAGATTACCGATTGCCGTTTTGATATTGTTGTAGGGTACGAAATTACCAATATAAAAACCCAAGTCTTACAGATCACAACCCGCGGTAGCAAAAAAATTAAAAAAATTGTCTTAATTTTTTAAATTTTGTTATTACTGTTGACGATAATATTTAATGGCACTAAAGGAATCCAGATCCCGCCATGTGTACGCTAGCTATACGGACACAAAATTGCATACCTAACACTGATACCGATGTATAAAAATATTTGCCATAAAACTACCCTCAGAAAACGAGATTTTTCGAAATGAGAGAAAAATAACATAGCTATCCAATTATGTGCAGAAGAAATCACAAATAAGCGGGCTAATAGAAAGAACAGCTTTAAAGCACACGACATTGTGTCTTTTCCAAGCTACTTGCCGCCATTAGATAACTATCTCATTTATATCTCGGACAATCAAGGCGACATGCCATGGCAATCGACCCCAGATTGTTAAACTAAAGCGGTAGACTGTTTACAGCAGGGCAAAAACATAAATCTCTCTAATTTATATCCGAAAACATAATAAGAGGAAAATGTTATTCACAGCACTATAAGGTAGTATGTCCGGTCGCACCATGGTCCATGTAATTTATAGCTTAGACTTCCAACATCAAGCGTCTATAAAAGTAAATAAAGCTCATGAAATAGCTATAAATCGCCTTACAATGAAAGGCGATACATACAGTATGTGGTAAAAGGCGAGCTTTTGGTGAGATACTGGAACATTCAGACACCATGAGTTGAGTTATGTGTTGTTACAACGGACTAGTCGGTGCTAATGTTTCATATATTATAGCGAGAACTGATTTGTGGTCGGAGCATATTTTTAAACTGGAGCAACATGCACAGTACACGACGTACTGGATCCTGTGAAGCGGACAATGTTACTGACATTTATTTCGCTTTAATACAAAGAGTTGATCAACAGTATGGCCTCATTTTGAAGAATTTGATAGACCTCCATTAAAAAAACCCTTGGTCACGCATCATTCATAATTGTAGTTCATTTCTAAATTGACTAAACTGTCCGTTTTAATGCCATCTTGTATGATTGTTATGGTTTTCTATACTACCTATATTATGTCATATATTCATAATCATAAATAAATAAATAAATATCTTGGACATTGTCACACAAATTATCTAGTCACATTTAAAGTACCTGGACTTGTATTATGATGACTAGACAACGATATAGAATACATATATAGATACAAACATTCATGACTCGGGTACAAATATTCATATTCGCCATATAAATATTTGTCCCTTGCGGGATTCGAACCCGCGACCCTCGGCACAGCAGGCAGGTTCACTACACACTGTGCTACCGGGCCGTCAAACCGGTAGACGTCCACTGTTGGACATAGGCCTCCCCGAGGATCGCTTTAATGACCAACCGGTATATTGCTCTAATAAAATGTGTATGGTACTTAATCTCAATAGTTGTTCCTTGCACAATTAATTCTTTAATAAAATATAACAAGATTGTTTCCAACCTATCGAGTCAAAATGTCACCTAAAAACAAGAACCGGTATAGGACAAGTTTCATCGATTATTACCAAGTCATTACATCGATGCGGCGACAGTACCCAAAAACAAAATTACCTTAACGTTCTGTTTAAAACCGATTTTTAAATTATTCAACACTTCCTGATCGTTCAGAAATCACACCTTTAAAGTTCAAATTAAGAGTCTCGTTTTCCTGACTTGACCGCGGGAAGGAATGACTAACAGCCGCTAACAAGGTATCATTATAAGGATGTCGACCTTGCAAGCTGTATGTCGATGTTTTTTGCCTATTGTTTTTATTACATGCTTAGAGTTTATTGCTTACTTTTTGTACAAGATTCTCTGACTTAGATCATTAATTTCATTTATAATTGAGACATATCGTAAAAACTAGGTACGTACTTACTCTGATTCGTGCTTTACGTTATCTATCAAAGTTTATATTTGGTCTTTTCTTTTTTTTTCTTTGTACAATGTTTTGGGGATCGCACATTTAATAAGTAAAGCATTACCTCTCTTCTTCTATATCTTCACATACCTAATAAATAATAAACATATACAGGGTGAAATTGATATCATTTAGCATCCTTTTAAACTAAGAGTGTACCCATCAAACTGAACAACTTTCAGTATGGGAGCAAACGAATCGGAGCAATAAAAAATCAGCTGTTGCATACAATTGAGTCGAGTAGGCATTGCAGTTTAGTATGGAACAGCAGATTATTTTTTTGCTCCGGTCGGTTTGCTCCCCTAGTGAAAGTTGTTCAGTTTGATGGGTAGACTCTTAGTTTAAAAGGATGGTAATGATATCAATTTCACCCTGTATTATATCTAGTCATGTTTAAAGTAACAGAATCTTGGACTTGTAAAATGATGACTAGACAACGATAATTAAACCATCTGTAGGGTGTTAAATAAATGGGACATTAACTTAAATGGGTGCTTTAGACCATCAAACTGAACAACTTTTAGTATGGGACCAACACAGAAATCGCTAAAAAAAATTCCACTGTCCCATACAAAACTGCAAACATAACTCGACTGAAATGTATCGGACAGCAGATTTTTTCTCGCGATTTCGATATTGGTCCCATAGAGAAAGTTGTTCAGTTTAATGGTCTGAAGTACTCCTTTAAGTAAGTGCCCCATTTAATTTTAAAACGTGACTAGATATATAGATGTTTATTTATTATTACCCATGACTGGGGAATAAACATTCATATTCATCATAAAAGTATATGCTCCTGGATTCGAAGCCACGACCCTTAGCACAGCAGGCAGGATCACTACCGACACCGTCTCTTAATCGTCATATCGCACCTCACACGCATATTTACTCAAAAAATTATCGATGTCGATAAAACTAAGCACCCTTTTCAACTAGTGTTTGGGCAGGTGGCGAAACACACAGACAAAAGGCTGTTCGTATCATTATGTTGTCTTGTTACCGCCGCTTGCGCATCCCGACTGAGGCGCGATATAATTCAAAAGGCGTAATTGCTTTACTAGACTGCCTACTAGCTTTTGCCTCTGGATTTACTCTTGAATAAAATTGTAAAAATAAAATTTTGGCGCTTTAATTTCTAGAAAAAAGGGGCAATTTATTTTATCTAAACTATTATAAAACTGTAGCAGAACGTTTGTCTGTACATTGAAGATATTAACAAAAAAAAAGTTACGATATGTTTTTTTGGTGTCCCTGATTCCATATCACCAATTTGTGGATTTTTTTTTGTCTGTTTGTTTGTGTGTTTGTTTGTTTGTTTGTTTGTTTGAACGAGTATCACGCAAAAACTACTGAACCGATTTTGATGAAACTTTTTTTGTTTGATAGCTTATGATCTGACTTAAAATCTGGTATATAATTTGTGCGGACGAAGTCGCGGGTTAACGCTCGTTGTATATAATTTTACATTTTATTCTACACATGGAAATACAGAGGAATACAGCATAATAGACACGTACAAAGAGTGATTTTATCTCTGAACAGATTTATTTCTTCATGAAGTGATTTTTGAACTAAAGTATGATTTGTTTAATAGAGTTAGTAATATTATTAATTTATTACGCCGGCCCATCTGTTTGTAAAAATGATTCCTATTAAGGTGGTTTCAGTCCATACAAAAGTTTCACGCACAATAAGCTATTATATAAATTGCAAATGTTATTTGTGACGCGGCATCTAGATTTTCTAAACTTTTTTTCCATATATACAAAGTTACTTATATTAATTCCGTCTACGCGTATTGTGCGTCAAAGTTTTGTATAAAATTTACCCCTCTGCAACCACCTTAACTAACAAACATACAAAAATTTTATTCTAATATATTGGTAGAGATTACATTTTGCTTACCACAAAAATCTCCCAGGCTCATGTCGAGAGAAATTCCATTGCAATTTTACGTTAACATAATATGTTCATACATATATGTATACTTACGGCCATAATCCTATTTACAGTGGTCAGAAACCCTGTAACCTGTTTTTGTTAGTTGTTACAGGGTTTCTGACCACTGTAAATAGGATTATGGCCCTAAGTATACATATATGTATGAACATATTAGCATGGTTCTCCTTCTAGCACATTCCTTTCAGTTATTCGTTTTTAAATACATAAATGGGTTTGAAGATGTATTGTATTTGATATGAAAGTATTTATGGAAAATTTTTCCAAATTCGCTGTCGCAATTTGAAACCTTTAGGCTCTGCGCAAACGTGCACCAGTTACAACCACCGATGGTCAGCGACGAGCAGGGCCCTATGACAATTGATAATGACAATTCAGATAACATTGCTGAGAATGCTAGGACATAATACGAAGAACTGCAAGTTTAGCGTCTTTAGTAACCAGTATAGCTAGAATGCCAGCCACGACAATGCGTTTAAACGAGTAAAACGTCATGCATGCTCTTTCTGGCATACGTAAAATAATAAAGATGGAGGCATGTCTCGATTTTTGTCGTTTTCTCGGGGGTGGCATGCGAGGCCTACTGCAAGAGGGTCCAGTTCACACGCTTTTTCATTTCCTTTTTCTAGTGACTCGCCGCACACGTGTCCGGTTGTGGTGGCCGCCACTCGCTACGTAAGTGTCCGCGACAGCCTCCGGTCGCTGCAGCCGGTTGCTCGTTTGCGTCGAGCCTTATAAACCGTTGTAAGACACTCAGATGTGGGTGTAAGGAAACCACATACTCTACCCATCAAACTGAACAAATTTTACTATGGGAGCAAAACATTCGGAACAAAAAAAAATCATCTATTTCTGTCTCATACATTTGAGTCGAGTAGATATTGCAGTTTAGTATGTTACATCAGGTTTTTTATTTGTTCTGATACTTTTGCTCTCATAGTAAAAGTTGTTCACTTTTCCTTACACCCTGTATTGTGTTCGATAGAAATAGTTTTCAGACTGCAAAAATACTTTTGTGAAAATTCAAGATGGCTCGAAGGAATAGTAATCTAATAGGCCTAAGTATAAACTAATCTTAAAACCCCTTTTGATAGTATTACGTTGTTTTTAGACATGTTTGCTTAGCTTAAACCACTTACCGAACAACGTTATCGCAGCAAGTCAAAGAATCAAATTGGATTTTGTTTCTCATAAAAGAAAAAGAGCTTAGATATACAACGTGTTAATGAATTAACGCAAAACCTCATACACCCCAACTGATTTATAACAAAATAATTAGATTGAAACAATAATTTCATTATTTTTAGAGTTAAAATTTAATGTTATTCGCATTTTTAGTTTCGGGGGAAAAGTGATTTGTTATCATTTCAGCAATGAATGAAAGCGCTAACGTACTCATGGATACATTTTAAGAAGCTTGTTTTGGTAGTAAGTAGGGTGAGAGTACACGTTCGGTGAGTTGACATCGGGTTCAGTATATTTTAAACTTTATTTAATATTTTGAAAAAATTACCTAGTTTGAAACTATGATAATTCTGGTTGTCGGTCGGTAGGTTGTCTGGAAGAAATCGTTTCTTAGCGATAAGACCGCCTTATTTTGTACCTCTCTTATTTTATTTCTGTATTTTACTGTTTATGTTTTGGTGTAAAATAAAGTATATTTGTTTGATTGATTGATTGATAATTCGATTCTGCTCTCGATTCTAAACAAACTAGTTTCTAGTTTTGCGTTAATTCGTTAACACGTTGTATTATGATTTGACTTAGTCTTATAACATTGTCACAATAACATTAAGATAAAAACAAAAAGAGTTTTCTACAAGATATAATAGAATATGTAAGGATCGTAGTAAATGGTGCGCCCTTGTCTCTGACTACCCCACTGGGAAAGAGGCGTGACGTTTCGAAAACATATTTTTTTGCTTTTGGAGACATATCTCTAATCTACAGAGTCTCTCTAATCTTAAGACCATCAAACTGAACAACTTATATTATGGGACAAATATCGAAATCGCGATTAAAAAAAACGGATGTTCCATCATCATCATATCAGCCGATAGACGTCCACTGCTGGACATAGGCCTCCCCCAAAATGAGGAGATTTGCCATAATCGCCATGATGCGATGCGTTCCATACTAAACTACAGATCTACTCGATCTAAATGTATGGGACAAAAAGATTTTTTTTTCGCGATTTCGATGTTGGTCCCATAGGGAAAGTTGTTCAGTTTGTTGGTCTAAACCCCCCTTAAAAGTTTTCAATTCTTATTTTTACTTCTGTAACACCCTGTATATGGCAGAGAGAACGAGTCTTTTTTTTTTTAATGCAGCTCTTGTAAAATTTCGAAATATTCCGAAGATTACGGATTTTATTTTATTCTCTTATTTTGATTTTCCAGTAAAAATTTAAGTCATTAACAACCTTTTAAAATGTAATAACTACTTTGAATAAGGTCTGAAATTTGATGTACTTGACTAAATGTACTTTAAAAAGGTTTTTTAATACATACAATTCAAATAATGAGAACATCAACCAAATGTAAAATTACTTACGAGATGAAAATATTTCTAAAAAAAATGAGAATCAAAGGATTTCTTTGAGGTAAGAGTCCTATGATAAATAGCAAACATTTGAAACGCAAGTACTCTTAAACTAATTATTACATCCAAAACTTATGATTTAAACTGATTACAAAAATCTAATTAATGGGTAAGAAAAAAAAACAGAGCTTTCATTTCGATGAACTCATCAAAGCAGAACATTTAGAAATTATCACATTAGCGTGCCTAGTCGATAATTACCGTCTACAACTTATTCGACACAAGATAATACCGAACAAAACCCTTATTGTTAACGAAATATAAATTAAAATCCCTTGGTTTAAGGGCCTTGGAATTGAAACGAAGTTTACGTCTATGGGCGTTATACATCATTTGTGTTTAAGATGTTACGTGGAATTACACAGAGCAAGATCAAGTTAATAGTCTTGAACTGTTAATTTTTGAGATCTGTTATCCGTAATGGATGTTCGTGAGATTTCTTTTACTGTAGTCATGTATTTACTTTCGTGATAACACGATCTCGGGCTCTAAGGACAGTCAAGTGAATGGCAGTATCTTTTTAATAAGAAATTAGCTTAAATGCCCGCGACTTCTTACTCGTGGATATGATTACTATTGACATAAATATACAGGGTAAACTTAAAAGTTTACCCTGTATATTGCGTTGCATGTAGGTTGTGCTTCAGACCTTAAAACTGAACAACTTTTAGTATAGACTGATATCGAAATCGCAAAAAAACGGCATAGCATAGCATGCATAGCATATGCTCACGACTATATTCCCCGAGGGGGTAGTCAGAGATATTCTGAAACCTCAGAACATCCACATCCAAAAAAAAACGGGTTGTTCCATAAAACAATTCCATAGCTATTCGACCCAAATGTATGGAGCTTATTTTGTAATTGCAAATACAATGTTGATCCCATAGTGAAAGTTGTTCAGTTTGGTGATCTGATGCATCCTCTTAAATATGTAACGCATTAATTGTACACACGGCGACACATCAAGCTATACAAAACCAACATAAGCTGACCGCGCGTAGGTCTAGTAACGTAGAGCATCGCGCGGGCAGCTTATGTTTGAAAAACTACTGAACCGATTTTGATGAAACTTTTTTGTTTGATAGCTTATGATCTGACCTAAAATCTGGTATATAATTTGTGCGGACGAAGTCGCGGGTTAACGCTCGTAGCTTATAAAACTGCGATACATACAAAGTAACACAGGTTTTTAACTTTACTGCCCCTCTTTAGAATAATCAAAACTGAAATAAAACTGTGATCGGGTGGGTGGTTTTGGCGTAATATTTAGACGAACACTATCAGCAATATTAATATTTGGAGACGTCCATCCTTATTATGATCTTATTTCGTGTATTAGTTACTTAGTATATAAAATATACTCAATGTGCTTTACAACCATCAATATTATTGAGAATAATAATATGTATACAACGTGTTAATGAATAAAGATAAAACCTCATACACCCCAACTGATTTAGGTTTAGGTTTAAAGAAATTTATTCTCAAAAAGACATAATTGCCACTTACATGAGAACATGGTTAAATACATAAAAATTTTAAGATAGTTCGTTGTCGCAACAGAAAAACAAATGGTTATGTACCTACAATCCAAAAACAAAAACATTAACAATAATGCAATATTAATTTAAAATGACCCGTTTAACGTATTGTATTAACTTAGTGACTGACTAGATTAAATTAGTTATTAGTTTCAATGGTGATTAGCGATAATGTACTGAGAAAGTTCCTTCTTGAATACGTTAAACGAGTTTACATTTTTTATATATGAGGGTATTTTATTATAGATTTGTGCTCCTTTAAAAGTAATCATTGTTTTGCCGTAATTTGTTCGTGCCTTGGGTAGGACTAGGAAGCTAGCTCTGCGAGTGATACGATTGGTTACATTCTTTTGTTTGGTGAACGTTATGTTAGTGTGGATGCTCCTATTAAGTGTTTTTCGGATAAAAATGCAAATGTTGTACATGTAACGTTTTTTGATATTCATTATCTTTGTTTCATTGTATATTTTTTAACTGATTTATAACAAAATAATTAGAATGAAACAATAATTTTATTATTTTGATAGTTGAAATTTAAAGTTTTAACGCAAAAATGATTTGTTATCATTTCAGCAATGAATGAAAGCGCTATCATACTCATGGATACATTTTACATTTTAATAATCTTGTTTTGACAGTAAGTAGGATGAGTTGCCCGTGGGGTGGGTTGACATCGGGTTCAGTAAATTTTAAATTTTACTCACCAATTATTTAATATTTTGAAAAAAAATTACCTATGTTGACACCATGATAATTCGATTCTGTTCTCGATTCTAAACAAACTACTTTTTAGTTTTGCGTTAATTCATTAAAACGTTGCATAGAACTAATTAAAAAAGAATGGATGCCATTTTTGTTAATCTACAACGGCTTTGTTACTGTTAGAAGCACAGGTCTGGAATGGTGAGGACCTGGGGTGCTGTCAAACAGGTCTTCCTTTCTGGATGTACCTAACACAGCCACCAGTCTCTCACAAATTAATTAAGTACATCAATTATCGCTGCCGTCAATGTCATTGTAATGTATATTTGAGAAGAGAAATAAAGTCTTTATTATTTATAGAATATACGGCCAAAAACTCGACAGAATTAGAACCCTGTTAAACAAATCTCTGCATGTAATATCTGCTAGATAATAAACAAGTTTATTATGCTTAGAATAAAGTTAATTATCGTAACACGTTCCGTACAGTATCGCATGAGGACATTCTATGTTACTTATTATCATAAATTATACAATGTGGGCGTGGCTTTAATATCTCTCTGTCTAATTGTATAGCCAAAGTTTAGGTGTTTCGTTTAATTGGGTACTATTTTGATTTTGTGTTTAAAACATTATTGTGTGTGTTTTGTAGAATCATAATATTATCAACCTGATAGCACGTATTATAATTTATTGTAATTTATACATTTTTAACTATGTACTTATTGGCCCTATATAGAGGGTCCTTCTTAATATGATGACACTTTTTTAAGAGGATGATCAGACCAACAAACTAAACAACTTTCTGTATGGGACCAACAGCGAAAAAAAATCTGCTGTCCCATACATTTGGCTCGAGTAGGTATACAGTTTTGTATGGAAGAGCGGTTTTTTTTCGCGATTAAGATGTTGGTGCCATAGAGAAAGTTGTTCAATTTGACGGTCTGATCAACCCCTTAAAAAGTGTCAGCATATTAAGAAGGATTCTATATAGATCAGTCGGTAGTGAATTTGTCGGTCGATCCGGGGTCGCCGTTTTGAATCCCGTGAGGAGCAAATATTTGTATCTTTAAAAAAATTACCCCCTGTAGTTAAAATTAGTAGATGGGGAGTCAGGTGCAATAGTTATTTGCGTAAAAAATAAATCTTTATTTATTTCTTCTCACATATATTTTGTGTTTTATACTTCTATATTATGAACAAATTTTCTGTCACAAAATACGATACCTAGCTGATCGGCATTATTAATTAAATGTTTAATAATTTATTAAAATTATACCAAAAAACAACTTGCCCGCAAAAATTTATAAATAATAAATTTTTTATTCTGGAATCTGGAGAACTAGTTTTCAGGTATTGTGTTTATTTATTAGCGTTTAGTATACTAATAACTTAATTGTATATCTACACCTGAACTTTTCCATAACACAGATGTATGGGAGAACGTAATTAAGAGAAAGTACTGTAGCTTGTTAGAATTATTATGGGGAGTGTAATCATGGACTTATTCATTACTACGAGTTCTCGATTCTAGATTGTAACTCACTCTATCTCAACCATGACCAAGAAAGATTATCTCACTCTAGTCATAGTCCCAACTACAATAGATTAACATATTTTACGGGATTTATTTATTTTATGTTCTTAATCATTATTTTCTCATATTTTTATTGTAAAGGAAGGAAAACTTTAAAACCATTTGTAGTAGATAATTAAACAGCGTATTTTATTTCTAACAATTTTTTATTCCTAAACCTTTTTCAACTTTTCTGATTCAGACGAAAACTGACGGCCGATTTACACGAAAAAAAAATTATTTTATTCTTTTGCAATTTCAAAAAATACTAAGTACTTTCTTTTTTATTTTATTTTCTTTATAATGTAGACACGGCGACACATCAACCTATTCAAAAAACAAAATAAGCTTGCCGCCCGACGTTATACGACGTTAGACGTATCATTATTATTTAAACGCATATTATATAAGGTCTAACAAAATTAGGTGAAACCATTTTAAGGGGATGATCAGACCATCAAACTGAACAACTTTCTCAATGGAACCAATATCGAAATCGCGAAAAAAAATCAGCTGTTTACCTTCTCGATCTAAATGTATGGGACAGCAGATTTTTTTTTCCCGATTTCGATATTGGTCTCATAGAGAAAGTTGTTCAGTTTAATGGTCTGATCATCCCCTTAAAATAGTTTCAGCTAGTTTTGTTAGACCTTATATATGTTTTTTAAAAGGGACTTACAAAATCATGTCTAATCCAATGGTAGTGTCCATTAATAAGTTTGCTCTCGCGTTCTGAGTCGGTTCGGTATTATGAATTGCTTTCGAGTATGTTTAATTTAGTTGCGGTTTTGAATTCTTCCGTATAAACGTATTACGTGAGATTAGGCCTGTTTTGTACACGTAAAACAAATTAGATTATTCTTTGCCTATGCCAATTAAGCAGCCCTTGATAATTATTCATAATTTTTCAATGTGTAAAGAAATTGGTTGAGCTTTCTGAAATAGAATTCCGTTGACTCTAGACGTGCAATTATAAGGACTATTGTTCTATTCTATTCTTATCTTAAAATTGTAACTCAGTGTTGATGAATTTGTCACTATATAAGGTCTAACAAAATTAGGTGAAACTATTTTAAGGGGGTGATCAGACCATCAAACTGAACAACTTTCTCTATGGGACCAATATAGAAATCGCGAAAAAAAAAATCTGCTGTTCCATACAAACCTACTCGACCTAAATGTATGGGACAGCAGATTTTTTTTTCGCGATTTCAATATTGGTTCCATAGAGAAAGTTGCTCAGTTTGATGGTCTGATCATCCCCTTAAAATAGTTTCACCTAATTATGTTAGACCTTATATAGTCTAAACTATTATAAAACTGTAATAGGAAGTTTGTCTGTACATTGAAGATATTAATAAAAAAAAGTTACGATATGGTTTTTAGATATCCCTGATTCCATATCACCAATTTTTGGATTTTTTGTCTGTCTGTTTGTTTGTTTGTTTGAACGAGCATCACGCAAAAACTACTAAACCGATTTTGATGAAACTTTTTTTGTTTAATAGCTTATTATCCGACTTAAAATCTGGTATATAATTTGTGCGGACAAAGTCGCGGGTTAACGCTCGTTTAAATATAAAATTGCTTGACGTTGTACGGTACCTAATAAAAAATTGGTGACATTAAGATTATTGTTTTATGCACAAGGTTGAGAAAAATATTTTCAATAAACAGTCACGCTAAGTTAACAATATTATTATTGTATGCATGTATAAATAGATACGATTAGTAGAAAATAATTGCCTCTGGCAGATCTCGACGTTGTTTATAACCCAATCATCTATAACATTATGTAAAAACGAATTGGCGTTGTAACAACATATATATCAATCACATTTTGAGTCATCATTCTTAATTTGGATTGAATGTGTGTAAAAAATTCAATCATTCTAATGATGGCTGAGGTATTACGATCGTTCGAATATGCTGATAGGTTTCCTTATAAGGATTCAGTTCGGTTATTAACATTTATTTCTAATTTGATTTGGAACGTAATAATTTTTATGTTTATAGGGTCGTTTAATTTATTTAGTAGAACTCTGTGGCTTATTTCTGTTTTAAATCAATGCAAAACGCAAACCCATTTCCTAATATTAATTATTAAAGATTTGGCTGAGTTGCAAGCGCAACAAAATTCAAAAATTCAAAATTCAAAATTTTTTTATTCTAAATAATATCACATAGACAGCTTTTTGACGTCATTTTTTGAGTCTACCAACTCTTATAATTAACTCTTATCCTAACTATTATAAAACTGTAACAGAAGTATTTCTGTACATTAAAGATATTAACCAAGAAAAAAATTACGTTGTGGTTTTTAGGTGTCCCTGATTCCAAATCACAATTTTTTGGATTTTTTGTCCGTCTGTTTGTTTGTTTGTTTGATGGAGCAAAAAACGCAAAAACTAGTGAACCGATTTTGATGAAACTTTTTTGTTTGATAGCTTATGATCTGACTTAAAATCTGGTGTGTAATTTGTGCGGACGAAGTTGCGGGTTAACTATATAAAATTTATTTAATTACTTTGCGGTCATCTGAATCTTTTTTTATTTTATACAAAAAAACATCAACGTACTTCTTGATTATGTATCTAGATATCCTTGGTAAATCTATATTTAGGATCTTTGTTAATAGTTGCCGACAGTTTTTTAAAACGATAATCATACCATCAAACTGAACATTTGGGTCGAGTAGGTATGCAATTTTGTATGGAACAACTGTTTTTTTCATGATTTCGATTTTATAGACACCTTCCGACGCGGTGGTAGACTCAAAAAATCACGTCAAAAAGCTATCTATGTGATATTATTTTGAATAAAAATTTTTGAATTTTGAATAGTCCCTTAGAGAAAGCTTTCATGGTCTAATCATATCCTTAAAAACCTTCAGCAAATTAAGAAAGGTCCTGTATAAAAACTCGACACGAAATAAGCCAAATAACTATAGGTAGGCACTTAAACGTGCCACTGAAATGCAAAAAGCATTACCAAGTCAATGTTCCCACGATAAAAAGGTTTTCTCAAAACTTTATCTATTATTTTACGAAATCGTAGCAGTTTTTTACTCAATTTTATTACTCTCCAAGCCAATAACAATAAAATTACTAAGGTAATTTTGTTATCTACGTTTTACACGCTAATGTCGAATGAAAACCTTAGAATTTATTTTAATTTTAATTTAAATGTTAATTAAATTTAAAACTGGTTTTCGGGGCAAACAATACTTACCGTTTTTAACATTATTGTACCGTATAATAGAACTTCTGTAGATGAACACAATGTTGACAATTGTTCGTATCGGTATTGGTAACGTGAACAAAATGATCACAATCCTCCTGTATCCGTTATATGTAAATAAAAAACAAATTTGGGCTCATTAAGGGGTTATTTATTTCCGTATTCAGTAATTTAATTCCTTTGTTTTGATATCAACGTGAGCTTGCTTTTTTGTTTTGTATTTCGTCGAAAATAAATGACATTTTTATCAGTACGCGCACGGTTAATGCTCTCGTGGCAAATTAAGTGTTTTATTTATGTGTATTGTATGATAATATTTGATAAGTATAAAAGATTAGCACCTAGTTAATGTAACTTTTAATTAACTTAAAATGAAATTAGTATGAAAGGCGCTCGTCGGCGTCTTTATGAAGCTTTGATAAAAATAATTTGTATTATTGTATTAATTTATTTTTGTCTTAGTTTTTAAGCCGGGACAATTCGCGACTGGACGAGGTATAACTTTTTTTAAACTTTGCTTTTGACAGCCTAGCAATTTTGCTAGGGTAATAGGGTCCTTCTTAATATACTGACACTTTTTTGACAAACTGAACAACTATCTCTTTGGCACCAACACCAAAATCGCGAAAAACAAAATCAGCTCTTCCATACAAAACTGCAAACCTACTCGAGCCAAATTTATGGGACAGCACATTTTTTTTTCGCGATTTCGATGTTGGTCCCATAGAAAAAGTTGTTCAGTTTGATGGTCTGATCATCCCCTTAAAAAAGTATCAGCATATTAAGAAGGAACCTGTATACACTCTACTGGCACAGTCCTCGCTAGCGCTATTGAGAAATTTTTCAAAAGTGCCTAGTAATTATTAAACGGTTTCACCACTTAAATTATTAATTCAACTTTATTCCAACATTCATTCCTACTTTTTAATACAAACACGGGGATCGGACTTCTTTGTTTCAAGCCCTCATTTAGCGGCTCTCGCCTCGAGCTCACCGTCAACTCTATTAAGCAAAAAATTAAAGAACATAAAAAAGAAAATAAAAAAAGCAAATTAAAAGCTGAGACTAGCGTCGCAGCCATTCAAGCGCGTATAAAAGTGTTTAATTAAACTGTTGTTATTGATGGGGGTCCCCGCGAGATGGCGTTTAATCAACAGCTTTAGGTACTCGCATTTCTTTCAACTTTATTTTTAATTCGACTTAATTGCGAGAGTTACGACGCAGTCCGAGCGGAGGACCCGAACGTTTTACGCTCCAAACCTTTATTGTAACAGAGCTACTGCTACTTCGATTTTAATTACTGAAATATATTGTGACAAAGCTATACGTTGTACCTACAAATTGTGTGTAGATATACATAGTACATTTCCGCAAAGACAATAGTTGCACAAGAATGTAATTGAAATGTCTGCTTTAATTTGTAACTTAGTTAGACTTCGCGCCAAAGCGAACGTTAGAATGCGCCTTCATTAATTTAAATTATTTTGTAGGAGAATTGTAATTTGTAGCGACTTTTGTCTCAATTTGCACCTTTCGAAGTCAAAAGGAAATTCTACCTTTAGAAGACAGTACAAGTTTTCTTGTGTATTTATCTTTGTATCGAATGCGTTTGACAATTGACTTTTTTGAATTAGTTCCATTTCTTTGATAAAGATCAATTATAACAAATATTTAAAATTTTCAGTACACCTTTGCAGCCAAATTTGCTACAAGTTAAATTCTGTCCCACTGTTCTTTATAAGTGGCGGCGGGCTCAGTACCCGTCACAGTGGATAGAGTTTTGGTACTACTTGTGAAACGTGGATATTCAGAATTATACAGGGTGTCCTAAAACTCAACGTCAAGCCGAAAACAGGAGATAATTTATAACTGTTTAGGTAAAAATACGACAAAAATTCTAAGTTTGATAGGTTTCGAGGTTTTGTAATTTTTGTGAACACTGGGAAAATTGCCACCCAGCGCCAAACTTTAAGATGTAGTGACTACAAATTTGTATGAAGAGGTTTGGCACGAATCCTTTATTTTGGGTATACTAAATTATTCAGGATTGCGTAACATGTATTTTCAGGAAAAAATAAACAAATTTGTAGTCAATACACCTAAAAGTTTGGCGCAGGGTGGCGATATTTCACAATATTTCAAAAAATCTCAAAATGTCGAAAACTATCAATCTTAGATTTTTTTTGTATTTTTTCCTGAACAGTTATAAACTTGTCTATCTCCTATTTTCGGCTTGACGTTGTGTTTTAGGACACCGTGTATATGCATATGCTTATGCTGAAACTTACCACACAACTAAACATCCAAAAATAAGTTGTAGCAAAGTTTTTTACCACTCTTATAGGAAGTATTGTCGTGAATATGCTTTAACCCTAAAGTTGAACAGTTAACTGTAAATTTAATGTGATTTACTTATCGGTAATTACCCTTAACTCTTTTTAAATTGTTGATCCGCCTTTTCCAATTTTAAATGTTGTGATAATTAGTTCTGGCATGTGAATGATTGCAATTTCTGTTAATGTGAAATTATGAATCGACTTTTACGTACAATTAAATATTAATCAGTAATTACCGTATTTCACTTTTCGATTATTAAGGCAGATAAGCCGCTTTTTAGTGAAGGAAAGCATCGAGAGGAAACCTACATACTTTAATTCCGAAGCGTGCTTTGTGTCTATAGTGGCGAGACCCTTATTACCTGTCACTCCATTCCTTTTTTTGTTACTAAGTAAGTAAGTAAGTAATCTTTATTTGCTCTTGATTAGGGTACAGTATTACAGATGATAGGTACAAACATTGTGGCTCTCCTAGATCAGCCATTAACAACAGCATACAAATATTAGTATAAGTACAAATAATGATTGAATTGATGAATATTTTATTTATTTATTAATTTACAAATTCATATTTGGGTATTGATTAGGTTATTTATATAATTTATTTATTTTTTCCTTTTTTTAGTTTAGTTAGTCTTTTTATATTACAGTGGTCTGCAAGGTCGCGGCCACAACCAGTTTAGAATTAGCGTGACCATTATATAAAACTCCTCTTCTCGTTGGTTAGAGTCTGCTACAGTGCACCCAAGGTATTTAAATTTGTCATGGGCATAGTATCGCTGGATAGACCAAACTACCAAGGATCTCGAGGAGCTGGAGGTGCCCAACTGAACTGAGATGGCACAGAATATAGATGAATGGCGTGCTTTGTTGTCGGAGGCCAAGACCCACTTCGGGTCCCTGAGCCAGCATAGTAAGTAAGTAAGTAAGTATTACATACAACTGCCACGATCACGTCAGGACGACATCTCGTAAATAGCGTAGTCACATTTTTTTTTGTATAAATACAGGGTCCTTTCTCACAACCACTTTCGGAACAAATTTCTCTATGGGACCGACTTCGAAATCGCGAATACAAAACTTGCAAACCAAAATACATTTTGCTCAAGTGGGTTTGCAGTTTTGTATGGAACAGCACATTTTTTATATTCGCGATTTTCTTATTGGTCCCATAGAGAAAGCTGTTCACTTGGATGAACCGATCATCCCCTTAAAAAAGTGTCAGCATATTAAGAAGGACCCTGTATGAATGAGCATTTAGTTTAGCTATAAATTTATGGTTTATTGTAACAATAATCAAAATAAGTATTTAATTTATTTTACGCAAATTGGTGTTACAAAAATACGAAAAAAAATATAAAAAAATATTTATTTGCGTACCAAAAACATTAGTATAAAATAATAAATACATATTGAATGGGCCTAATAACTATAGGTTGCAAGTTATAATTAATTGTACAATATTTTATAAGGATTGTAAGGTATCGGTGTGTTAGTTTAGTACCCGCGGTAAGGATCCAGGCTGTAGGACAAGTACCAGCGCCCGCCTCTAGAGTTACTTACGTTTTTATTTTATGAACTAAATACTCTAAATAAAAAGAAAAGTTAGAAATCAAAAATTACGGTTACTCTTAAAGTATAAAGTTTGCATCTTACTTCTAAGTATGGGCGATTTCAAACTAAATGGCGGGATTCCACTCGAGTAGGCTTAGGCTTCTAGGCTTCTTCTGGGTTAGCTCGCTACATCTTCTATCCTATCTTTGTCCTGAGGAGTGAGGACTGGATTAAGGTCGAGAGCAAACCCATTTTTAATTTAAAAAAAAGAGTCAGTCATTAGGCGAGCAATATGAGAATGGTAATTTTTAAAGGTTTTACACATTTTTATGTAAGTTAATTTTTTAATAACCTAGCGTCCTCATGCCCACTGTCATGAACATGAAAGACGTGTTGATCATTGTTACATGACTGCACACTTGTAAATCTCACCGCGTCGTTCGAAATCCAAACGAAACCAATATCTCACATTTTGCGGTATTTAATGGGTTCTGGTACAGTCAGCGGCGAGTGCAAGCATTAAACAGGCACTGGTACAGCCCGACATTAATTTTGTAATTAAGTGAACGATAAAATCGATGGTTTTAATTCGTTTGTGGCGGCGCGATGCGGAATTCTGATTATTGTTGTGCGTCAATCTTTTGAGTGTTCATTTCATTTAATTGAGAGCGTATCCATTTTGTTTAATTTATCTTATATTTGCACATTTTCATTACTTAGGTACGCTTTAGGTAGGAGCGAAATGAAAGACGTTTTACAAAAATATTGCTTATTATTAAGAGGGCATTAATTTCTTACCTTTATTTAGAAAGAAGGGGCCATTACTCAGTGCTTACATGACACGGCGTTTCACGAACTCATCTCTATCCGCTTTTTTTATACGTATACAGGGTGAAACAAAGCACCCTAGTATTATTTAAAGGAGTGGTTTGCACCATCAAACTGAACAACTTTCATTACGGAACCAACATCGATAAAAAATTATAAAATAAGCTGTCACATACATTTGCGTCAAGTCACTATACGGTTTTGTATGAAACAACCGAATGTTTTTCACGATATAAGCTCCATAGTGAAAGTTGTTCTGTTTAATGGTCCAAGCCACCCCTTTAATTATTACTAAGGTAATTTGTTACAACGTAAGTAGGTATACTAATGCTATCAAGTATAAAATATTGAATAAAATTAAAGATTGAAAAATTTGAGTCGGGCGGGATTTGAACCCGCTCTCTTCCAAACCGGGGAACACACACCATGGCACACATAACATGGCTGTATCATGTTTAAAAATCAATAATATTTGAAAATATTGAATAAATCAAATATACGAAGAATCAACTATCACATCAATATAGAATTATGGACCGAAATTAGAAAGTGTGATTATCTGTGATTTGCACAATAATTCGTATAATAATAGCCGAAAATAACATGCAAATGTCTACGAAACACGATCACGAATTAGTAAAATGTCAGACAAAATGTTTTACCGTCGATAAAACAGAAATTTTAGCCAAAATAGACTTTATTGACGAACAAAATGAATGTTTAGACGATAAATTTTGGTTACGAGACAGCATTAAATTATGGTTAAGGTTAGCACAATGTAATGACTATGTATGCACTTGCTCTCGCGACTGGTATGATACCCATAATAAACCTAAATCATATGCCGAAACAACAGTTAGAGCATAATGCACGAATTCCCAAAACTATAATAATTACAGACCTTTTGATCTTACCTTTCGTCGGACTATGTAGTTCTTTGCCATACGATAGTTATTATAAGTTTTTTTACATATCAATATCGTAATATTGATAGAAATTACAGATAATATTAAACACTATAACCAACGACTGTATCTTAATCATGCTGAAGGTTTTTTAACATTCTCTAATTAAATCGCGAAAAAAAAAAACTTTTCCATGCAATTGCGTCAGGTATCCGAACAGCTGATTTCTTTTCCCAATTTTGACGTAAACCCTGTTATCCCCTTAAAAACCGTCAGCATATTTAAAAAAAACCTTGTATATTCCAAAAACTATCTCGTAAAAGGCATTCTTGACAAAAAATATTTTTATAAAAATATTACGACTTGACTATTCGATTAAGGTGGTAGCAGAGGGGTCAATTTTATACTAAACTTTGACGCACAATACGTGTAGACGGTATTAATATAAATAACTTTGTATATATGGAAAAATTGTTTAGAAAATCTAGATGCCGCGTCACAAATAACATTTGCAATTTATAAAATAATTTCGAAGATATAAAGCTATGAAATTTTTCATACAAAATTTTAAAAGCTTTATATTTTTAATATAACTTTTATTAATTCCGTCCACGCGTATTGTGCGTCAAACTTTTGTATGGACTGAAACCTCCTTAAGTATTTGACGACACATGTTGCTGATGAAAATTTTATAGGAAATTTGACAACGGATGTTGCAAAAAAAAATTACGAATTAAAAATAACATCACGTAGATTTTTATCATACTTTTGATTTGTAATCACCTATATTATTGTTGAAAATCAACCAAGCTTTAGAAGCGTTATTACAATTTAAGACCTATCAACATGTTTGAATCTAAGCTGATAATTCCTCAGAGAAACTCGATATAGCTACTCCAAAACCTTGGCAGCTTCACATTGTAATAGACCTACATAGCTGAACAGTCCTTAAGCCTAATGCACACGTGTACAACGCCAACATGGCGGTGTAACGTTGCATAGCGTCAATAATTTAACGTCACCGACACTTGCATTGAAACCACAGTACAATTTAAGACCTATGCAATAAGGGAGCCAGTATTGTTAGGTACTCACGTTACACGCATTCATGCACTACGCTTAATCTAGTTTTAGTCCTTTGAAGTGTTAACTTGCTGTTGGATTTCTATTTGAAAGACCTACCGCGGTATTTATAGGGGTATTGCTTGTTTAATTTTGCCATAGAAGTAAGCGTAACTCCTACCTCTATGAATTTTGCGTTGGATATTTTTTCCTTTAATAAAAGTGTAGTTTGGGCTGACGTAACCTCAGGGTTAAAAGCTCCAAAAAAAAAAAAAAAAAAAAGAATTTAAAAAAAAAAAGTGTAGTTTGCAGAATCGATCATTTTTATACTCTGATATTGTTTCGATATTCAAGTATTATAGATATAGTATAACATACGTTATACGCATCGTTTATAAAATATATCATTTGTTTATTCTGCGGAAAAAACCCTTGACACAATATTTGAGATGGATGATAGAAAAAAATTTCATCATTATCATATCAGCCGATAGACGTCCACTGCTGGACATAGGCCTCCCCCAAAACGGGGGGATTTGCCATAATCGCCACGCTTGGCGGGCGGGTTGGCGATCGCAGTTGGATTGAATGTGTGTACTCAGAGGATGCTGCTGCCCATCCTCCGGTAGATCCCTTAGTCGCCTTTTACGACACCCACGCACGGGAGGAAATGGGATGGTGCTATTGTAGCCGACACCACACGGACTAGAAAAAAATGTAAAAAATTCAAATAAATGTGATACCGATTTCATGATTTTAACATACACATTCATTAAGCACATCCACACACGACCGTATTCCCTTTCGGAGTGGTCAGGAACGTCGCATCAACTTTAACCCTTTTTAGGTTGTTATTGTCGCAAGGCTTACTTTGAGCATTTTATAAGGTTTCAGCGGAATACGTCGAATTTAAAAGATAGCATTTCACCCTCTATAAGAAAGCTTATCTAAATAAGGAGTTGCATTCTCGGAACCAAACGGTTACTTTCAAAGTCACTAAAATAAACACCAAAGTAGTCAAAACCTTCAAGCTATTTCACCTGTAATAATAACCTTATTTAGATAAAACCCAAGAGTCCGACGCAAGCAAAGCGAAAAAGTTTTGCTCTTTCCAAGATAGTCATTAAGGTGGATCGTAATGCCTCCTCGTCGGGTACGTTTGGAGCTCTCCAATCTCAACATAACTCCTAACGTAAGAGGATTGCCTCTCCATAAGGATATCGCAACAAATTGACTGTAATTTACTTTTTTCTTCTCACGAGCAGATCTGAATAGATCTCATGGTAACTTTGGATTCATAGTGCTCACGAGTGTGAGGCGCTCGTTCGAGATAGTGGCGAAAATTGCTTATTTGAACCCATTCGACTATTTTCCTTTGCTCGTTTTCACGCTTCGTCATTTTAGGAATAGAGAGCGGTTATATTTTCTTGAATTCCTGGTAGTTATGATAAAGACTAGAGCGTTTTCAGACGAAAGTTTTATGTCTTGTTTGGATTTGTTTGGTGTTGTGTAGGGTGGATTTTAGGCTTTAGTAAATTTTTTTATTTATTTACAGACATTTTTGTATTACAAAACATACACAATTCAATGTGACGAAGCTTGTTGCGGTTACGATTACATTTTCATGCATCTATGTGTCACATCGCTGTCAAAAACATCGACGACCTCACAAATGTAACATTCTTTTTGCATCCTTCAGATTGTTTTTATATGGGTTTAAAACTAGCGAATACCCAAGCGAATACCGAAAAGTCAGCTCGCCGATGTTTCATCAAGGAATTTTGAGGGTTTGCGCTTAGAGAATTGCATTGCTGAACTGACCTTAAATTGAGCTTCATAATATCGTAATTTTTTTGTTACCTATATCAGCTTTCTCTCTGAGGAAAAAAAGCTACGGGACTCCGAACTGAACCTTACAAAATAAAATGTAGAAAAGGGCTGGTATGTTTTAACCATTTTAAACAGCATTCCGCATTCAACTCCAACAGTTATTCATTTTAAACTTGTCTATTATTCCATAGCAAACATTAGAAGTCAGAGGAAACTTTATGGAAGCGAATTGAACAAAGTTTATTAACGCAGCTTAATGAAACTAGTTCTGCAGTAATAGTTGACAGGTAGTGAACGCAGTGCTGTCGCTCAGTTTTTAAAGCCAGGCTTAGTTCTTCCTGATAATTCCACCACCGGAAATTAAACGTTGCTAGCTCGCTTGAAAACGGGAAACTTTAAAATTAAAACTGTTAACTTTTATCTTCTTATGTTTCTAGACGAATTTCTTTATGTTTTAATCTCGTAATCTTGAACGGTAGCTTTGAAACCCTTTCGAAATTAACTTTTGGCCAGACAAAGTTTCTGCGATTCACGCCCCATTCGAGAGATTACTGAAGAATTACAAGGGTTGGTTTTTTATGGCAAGATGATTAGCTTTTATTTTTATGTGTTCTGTACATTGATTAGTAATTAAGGAAAAATAAAACAATTGAGAGTTTAGAATTATTGATTGTTGTTTATAATAGTGTATTTTTGAGTTCATTCGTTAAGTCTGTTTTTAGGGTTCCGTAGTCAAACAAGGAACCCTTATCCTTTCGACCATTCTGTCTGTTTGTCTGTAATCCCCCATCCCCACCTCGATTACTAGCTCATTTTTGCACCTACTGAATCGAAATTTGGTATGACGACAGATAACAGTAACTCAAAAACAGAAATGAGGGAGTAAATGTTAGTAAATATTTTTATGTTGTTAATATCGGGAACTCAAATATACCAAAACGCGGTAAGAACCCGTTAAAATGATTATTTCTAGATTGAAAAAATGTTTCTTTAACTCCCATAGAAACTAAATCGTTATAATGCTCCCCCCCCCCCCCCTCCCCCTCTAACTTCGAAAATACTGGAGTAAATTGTTTTAGTTAGTATAAGCTTTTCTTTTATTCTACTAATACAATGGCTACGGAACCGTCCTACACTCTCTTATCCACGCTCTTGGCCGGTTTTTTATACCTAATTATAATCATATCTCAAGGTGGATATAATCACATAATCATTGCTACAACTACAACTTAAACAAAGTTTTAGTAAGGTCGAAGGAAAAGTTCACACTTTTGTATAGTTTTATATTATGCTGCTTTCATCTATATTTCTGTGTAGAATCGAGTGTAAAATATATTAAAACTAGTTTCCTTAAGTACACACCGAATGACAGGACTTATTAAAAAATAAAGAAGTAAGTATCTTTGCTGTATCGACAACCATTTAGTATCTGTCATCATCATCATCATCATCTCAGCCGATGGACGTCCACTACTGGACATAGGCCTCCCCCAAGGATCGCCATAACGACCGGTCCTGCGCTGCCCTCATCCAACGGGTTCCCGCCGCCTTCACCATGTCGTCGGTCCACCGTGTGGGGGGCCTACCCACGCTGCGCTTTCCGGTACGCGGTAGCCACTCGAGAACTTTTCGGCCCCATCGGCCATCGGTTCTGCGAGCAATGTGCCCTGACCTGGGACAAACTATTCTGTTAGGTAGGTCCAACTTCGAGAAAGAGATCAACCGTCGAATCCAACTCGGTTGGGCAGCGGAAGCTAATAGGGGTAGTATCTTCACGTCCCAAATACCGCAGTGTCTTAAAACGAAAGTTCACTCAAGGCCTCATTAAAAGGTTGAAAGTCACCCAAAGGGCAATGGAGAGGGCTATGCTCGGAGTTTCCCTGCGACATCGAATCAGAAATGAAGAGATCCGCAGAAGGGCCAGAGTAACTGACATAGCCCAAAGAATTGCTTAGTATCTGTAGTGTTACAAAAATGTTATAGCAATCAACAAAATTAATTACAAAATTCTTCTTAACAATACCAATGTTCTCTCTCAAACTCGAACCAAACTACAAGCGGCATTGTAACAAAACAAATCTTAGGGGTAAAACACCGAGTTTATAGCAGAGTTGAGTAATTGCTACCGTCATACTAGCGTACAATAAACTTGCCAAGGTAGACTGCACACAATAAATTCCTGTTTTACCTCTTTGATTAGCTGAAGCTCAAGTTTCCGTGACCCCAGCATTCATACGCAAGCTTTTATGTCCAGTTGCCATGGCTCGTGTGGGACAAAGACCACCCTATTAAACAGATGTAGTGTGGTGTATGAATTTATAGTCTTTGTTTATAATTTGAGCACATGCTCATAAATGTGGAATTGTCGGAGATATTATTTGTAATTATTAGAAACAAGTGGTGGCCAGCAGAATCCTTTTGCAGAGCAAAAGCCTTCTCTCACGAATAAGGGTACTGTAGAAAATAGACTTTGGTATGGATTTAACAAGTATTTATTTATAAAAAATATATAAACATGAATCCCTATTTCCCTTGGTCACAACATCACACAAGAACGGCTGGACCGATTGCGATGAAACTTTGGTGGGTTGTTGAGCAGATGCCAGGGAAGGTTTATAAACAAAAAAACGGCCAAGTGTGTGTCGGGAAAAAGTTCTGCGGCGGTACGAAGTTCGCCGGGTCAGCTAGTAAAAGATAAAATACACCGGACTCGACATTTGACAGAGAGGAAGTGACAAGTAGGGAAAGTTAGGGAACCGTAGGTTGAAATAACTGATGGATAAGATGGAGTATGCTATAGTCCCTGACGCGTTTTGGTGGAAGCAAGTTAATGGTCAACTGATTGTCAGATAATGTTTAAGCCTTCGTTGGGTTAGGTTAGGTTAGGTTCGAATAGTTAGTTAAAGTCCATAATTTGTTTTGATAGGTTTCTTTTGGAAAGTTGTTTAGTATCACGGGCAGAATCATCCCTTAAAGTACCTTATGCAACTGTTTACCTAGCACCCTGTATGTGATGTTTTTTCTTAACCTAAAAGTCAACGGTGTGTTACAAATAGTACATTTTAAAACCTGCATACATTTTAAAACCTACCAACCTAGCATCGATCGAAACTCACAAAAGTCGAAATAAAAACTTATGAATCGATCTGAATCCATCAAATATGATTCGTCTCACTTCACTTTACGTCAAGGTAACAAATGATATGAAAATATTCAAGTATAATCGAGCTATGCCTCTAATAATGATACAATTATCAATTTGGCAAGCTTTAATAATATAATCATCATTTTAATTCAAACCTTAAATGGAATCTTATATTTTATTTTTACTTCTCATTCATAAGACGATATTTTTAATTTTATCAGGCAACCTTTTCGATTATCGTTTGGATATACAGTCTTTTTGAAATGGGTGGTTTTAATGCATCAAATGTGTGGTACTGACTATTTTATATTAAGGTAACTAGTTAAAAGTGACATGGTCCTTGAAGAAGAAATTCTGATGAGAGTGTGAAGTTCTCCAATCCTCATTGACCTGTGGACTAAAGCTCTATATACCCTCACCATGAGTCTATAGGTACAAGGTGAATATGTAAAGGTGGTTTATTTTATCAACAGAACAACTTTGATAAAAGTCGGACCCGGACTTTCGATTTTCGATATATCGGGACCGTTTCGGTCCGAACGTCATTGTAATAGAGTTGACATTGGAACGAAAACGTTCACGCAATTGCGAAGTTCGAATGTCCGGGTAGAGGCCCTGTATACATTTGAGTCGATTACGAACTTAATTTTTGTATGAAACAGTAGAATTTTTGTTTCTCAATGTTGGCACTATAGTAAAAGTTATTCAGTTTGATAATCTAAATCACCCCTATATAACTATCGGGTATTCAGTTACACCCTGTACCCCATCAGTGGGAAAATAGAGGCTGCTAATGATAATTAAGTTTTTTTTAATGCATGTGATCCTTATAACCCTAAAGAGTAGGTACATATGTAATTCCATCTATTAATTAGACTGTGATCTATAAGGGCAAATTTAGTTTTCTTTAATATGGGATGTCTTGGATTTGTTTTAATAATAACTATAATTATTTGAAATCTGTTCTCTTGAAGATAAATACTTATACCAATTACTGAAGGTAAACTGTAACACAATTCGTAAAGATACAACAAAAGGTTCAATGAAACTCTAGGTTACCTACGCGTTTTTGATCGCCTACGCTCTTTCATTAGGAACCTTCTACAGGGTGAAATTGATATCATTAGCATCCATTGAAATAAGAGTCTACCCTTCAAAATGAACAATTTTTACTATGGGAGCAAACCGAACGGAGCAAAAAAAAATCTGCTGTTCCATACTAAGCTGCACAACAAAAATATACGTACACACGGCGACACATCAAGCTGTACAAAACCAACATAAGCTGGCCGCAAGTAGGTTGCGTAATGTATAACGTCGCGCGGACAGCTTAAGTTGGTTTTGTATAGCTTGATGTGTCGCCGTGTGTACACAGTTATACAAACTAGCTCTTTTGGTGTGGTCTGGTTGATTAAACCAATGGTTTGAATGGGTTTTATGATATTTGGCATAGACTGCGATTAAAAACGCCATTAACTAACTTCTTTAATCATTAGGAAGAATTCAATATGTCGAGATATTTTCTAACCGACTTCAAAAAAGGAGGAACAATTGGTAAATTTTTTTACGGCTATAACTATAATGCTAATGGCATTTTTTTCTTGTCCGATACGGATGATTCTTTTTATGTTCTTAAGCTAGTTACCTCCAAGCTGATCTCATTTAAATTTGGTGAATATCTGATTATGCATTTTCGAGCTACATAATAGAGTTCTTCAAAAGTTGACAGCAAATAATCAGTCCATTATTGGTTGCATTAATTAGGTTGAAGTCGTAAATATTTTGGTACTGTTTTTTAAATTTGGCGTTCCTTGACTCTCCTTTCTACTAACAATTTCTTTAAAAATACCTGTGATGTAAATAATGCAATGTTTGCAGTAAATTTAAAACTCCAAGTTAAAAATACCAACCGTAAGTATATTACTAACAATTTCTTTAAAAACACCTGTGTTGTAATACAGTGTTGCACTGTATTACAACACAGAGATTAAAAGAGTAGAAAACGGTGGCAAAAGGAACTAAATATTTTAGTACAAATTGTAAGTTGGTCTTGCCAGTTTATACGTGATTTTCACGTTGTTACAAAGAAGTGGCGCCCTCAATTTTTTTATACTCTTTTATGTCGCACTGCAAGTACGCGGAGTTTGCAGTTAAACAACCCGATGTTGAAAATCCTAACCGTAAGTACCTATAGATCCCAAAAGTAATGTATAAAATTTTGTATCAGTGCACAAAATAGCCACTACAATTTTCCACTTACTATCACCCCAATTCCACTGCGAACGAATGATAAACGTTAAAAAAAAGAATAAATAGGTACGCATTGTACAATAAATTCGTCTGGCATGTTTTGGCCTGACCGGTGCCGGATGACACTACCTTTACTTTGATTAATCGTTCCAACGATTGAAACGGTCGACCCCCACTGGCAGACGAAATGGAATAGTGAGACGAACCACCGACGGCCTTTTTAATAACAGGCGCCAATGAAAACTAAATTGTGTAGTCTATCTATACTATTATAAAACTGTAACAGGAAGTTTGTCTGTACATTGAAGATATTAACAAAAAAAAAGTTACGATATGGTTTTTAGGTGTCCCTGATTCCATTTCACAAATTTTTGGATTTTTTGTCTGTCTGTTTGTTTGTGTGTTTGTTTGTTTGTTTGAACGAGTATCACGCAAAAACTACTGAACCGATTTTGATGAGACTTTTTTGTTTCATAGCTTATGATCTGACTTAAAATCTGGTATATAATTTGTGCGGACGAAGTCGCGGGTTAACGCTCGTACTATTATAAAACTGTAACAGGAAGTTTGTCTGTACATTGAAGATATTAACAAAAAAAAAGTTACGATATGGTTTTTAGGTGTCCCTGATTCCATTTCACCAATTTTTGGATTTTTTGTCTGTCTGTTTGTTTGTGTGTTTGTTTGAACGAGTAACACGCAAAAACTACTGAACCGATTTTGATGAAACTTTTTTTGTTTGATAGCTTATGATCTGACTTAAAATTTGGTATATAATTTGTGCGGACGAAGTCGCGGGTTAACGCTCGTATACTTATACAGTTAGCTCTAAATGTTACGGAAAGGTGAAGTAGGAACATTTTATCACTATGTTATAGTGGTAAAATGTTACATTATTTTATTTAAGGAAAACATCACAGAATGTATGAGTATTTAAAAATAGCCTATGTTACTCACAACTTCGTCTACAAATTCCATATATCCTTTCACAGGGTTCAAGCTATTTGTATACCAAACATCAAAATCGATCTTGAATTCTACTGCAGAAACCATACCTACTCAACTCAAGTGGGCATAGTATGTATTGTATAAGAAAATAATTAGTGCATTTTTGTGGCTAGAATCCATGACAGCAGTCATTAATTTTAGCTGGATTCATGGCCATCATCCCATTCTTATCCTAATATGCCTTAAGATATAGCGTGGTTAAAAATGCCATCTATCCACATTATCTACGCTACATCACTACGATATTTTTCTCCTTCTTCAGTGTGAAGCTGACTTCAGGCCTTTTCAATCTTCCTAGAGTTTTAACATTGATGTTTATTTTGTCGCTTCGGTATGGGCCCGATTTTCAGGGAAGGTGCGCCATCGCTCTGGTGTCGGGGGTTTTGGGACTACGTAAGCGTCTCGACGAGAACTACAAAACGCATTTTTTTTTAATGGTACTCAAAAACTAAAGAAAAAACGAAAAAATGTGAAAAATGCGATCGTTTTTGCCCGGTTTCGGTCAGAAAAAAATGTATATCTCGAAAAGGAGACATCGAAAAAAAACCACCAGAGATATGAATTTGGAAATTTATAAAGTTATTGAAGGTGCGTATTACTGATGGGTTATTCAGAAGTTGCACTTTTGTGATGCGGAGAAAAAAATGTATTCAGTTCCCCTTCCCCCCTCCCCCCACTCACACCCTCTCACTTTGTTTCAATTGTACTAGTTCGTAACTAAATTATTGTTTATTGTTAAGGATTCCCAATCGTAGACCTCGCGTATCAGGCTTGCCTCGTTTTTGGTCTACCGTTTAATGTAATAGTTTTAAGCAAAAGTTAAAAATAAACATTTATCTATTTTATCTATTTGGCAGATTCATTTTCAATGTATCCGAAGGTCGTGGAAGACACGAGATCTGTGAATTTTTAACTTTACTGTTTCTAATGACAATATTTTCACGTAATAAGATAGAAATCTCAATAAAAAAATTATGAAGAATATTTCCACAAACGTAAAAATAGCAATCAAAATCGTATAAATCGACTCAAGGCTATCTATAAACGATCAGAAAGACTCGTAACTTTTTATTACGCAGTTACCTGTGGAGAGACCTATTAGTACTTAACATGACTATATAGGCAAAATAACAAGTATTTTTTTTAAATCATAGCGACATTTTATGCTTATTTTGTACGGACACAGCGGGCAGTCATAATAAACAATCTCCGAGAATTCGCGCGGTAAAACATAATTTTTACAAGTTAACATCTTTTTAAAAGTTGTCTCTGCAAGAATACAAAATATTAAATGGCTTCTAAAACATCCCGTATCGCCTCACAATATTGTTTATGATACAGCCGGGTATAAATTAGTTCACTTTAAAAGAACCCGCTCTTTAGGGGTCCTCATACAAAACAGGTTCAATCGGTTAATTTGTTATTTTTTTCTTTTTATTGTGCACGGAATGAGTTGGTGGAGTCCTTGAATCAACGAGGTGTAACTAAATGGTCGAATTTGTAACGAATTGATGTCCGGCCGATGGTTGGTCGTGATCTTTGATGGTTACACCTGCCTTGGTATCTAGTGAATCTCTAATTAAGTAATTGCTGCTTTTTTATTTATGTTTTTACCTACGATTGTTAGACGAAGGTCAAGTTATAATCGTAAACTATGCTTTTTATGAGTGTTGCAATTGTTATTATGTACTGTTAAAGAATTAAATTATTTGATTGAACAATCAGGCTCTTGCACCAACTGACACACAGCACAAGTGCCGCAAATGCGGCAGGTCTTGTCGATCCCAAAATGGCTTATACAATCGTTATGATAAAATGTTAAGCAAAATTTTCAAGGGTGATTCAGACCATCAAACTGAACAACTTTTAGTATGGGAGCAAACCTGAAAGCGCAAAAAAAATCCTTACTAAAGTTCAATGTCTGCCTACTCGACTCAAATGTATGAAACATGTGATTTTTTTTGCGATATCTGGTTTCGTCTCATAGTAAAAGTCAGGAAGCCACGAACGTCGGTGTCTAATCCAAACAGACGCTGCAGCAGCTTGAAACATCTAGTTAGATGGGAAAAGGCCCATGATGATGAACATTAAAGTCCATCAAAAATGGAAGTCTTAATTTTCATTCATATGATAACTAGCTCTAGGTGTAAAAATATAATATGCTAAAATTCTTCATATACCTACTCATAATTGTTATTTAGAAAGTGTTTACTTTGCTACAACTACCTGCTGGTAGCTTAAGCAAAATAAGTCGTTCTGTTGAACTGCATGCCGAAGTATGGTGGTTTTGTGGCAGAATTGAGGATTCTGCTGCAATTTGCTGCTAGAAAAATCTAACCAGGCTTCATCATGAGCGATGCTAACGTCCCTTGACCTTTTTCTTTTACCTCCTACAATTCTATAAAAGCAAATCGTTAAATAAGAATAAATTCACCATCTATACATTGCCACCGATTTCAAATTGAATCGGAACTAATTCGGTATCTTCAACTAGATAATCTAAACGCTCTTCGATTCACTTTTATGATGATAATGTACAGACAGCATGTATTTCTAATGATGTATTTCTCCAGCTAAGAAATTAAAATATCTTTCAATAAACATAATCATAGAAAATTTTTTTACTACGCTCTTGTCGGTGGAGTATTCACCAATTTTTACGTTTACCGCGATACGAAAATCCGCACCAACTGCAAAAGAATTGTATAAGATTTGGATTAGAGACGCAATTGGATAAGAATAGAACTAGAGACACGAAAAAAGTATCGATACTTTGTGGAATCGAGTACGTTTCCATTCGATACCGATACTTTTGTACTCGATACTTTTCATTTGATACTTTTACTCAATGAGTACTTTTCGACAGGTATCGTATTGAATAAATCTTAAAAGTTATCGACTTAAAACTTGGCCTTACGGTTACGGCTCATGTTTATGGCAACGCCATGTAGTTCAATCGTGCTGAAACTTCAAAAACATTACCTACCTATTCTACATGAAGTTCGAATCGAAATCGTTCGTTCCGAACGAGTGAGTGATTGGTCCACTATTGGTACGGACTAGTATTTATTCTGTGGTACGGAGGAGGACTGGGAACTTTTATGTGTGCCTAAAGTAATAAAATAAATAATCAAATAATTTAATATTTTTTAAAACTTTTTAATTTGTGAATTTATTTTTTTATTATTGTATTAAATGTATGTAGCATTTGTTTTTTTAAGTTGCTAATCTGACGTTACTTACCTTCTGACTGGCATTGACGTCCTGCCTGCCGACCCTACCCTACCGTATGCGCATTAGGCCCTAAGCCCTAAGAAAAGTACTCGATACTTGAAGTATCGATACTTTTGTCTCGATACTTTTGTGAGTACGATTCTTTTTTTTCGATACTACTCATGAGTACAGTATCGATACTTTCAATTCGAGTGTCCCTAAATAGAACTTCGATGTTTAAATTACGGCGATTGAGGCCCTAGTCTCTATCAACAGCCATAGTGTACAAAGTAGCAGAAGTGACCTTTCTTAAAAAATCAGCATAGTTTTAAACTACTTAATTATGATAAAATCATAAATAATTGCAATAGGGTGTATTTTCAATGTTCTTTGGCTATTTGAAGTGATTTAAAGCGCGTGGTATTGGAAAGATTGCATTATTGACAATTATTGACGATTCAGGGTGAAATTGATATCTTTAGTATCCTTTTAAACGAAGAGTCTACCCATCGAACTGAACAACTTTTACTATGGGAGCAACCAAATCGGATAAAAAAAAATCAGCTGTTGAATACATTTAAGTCGACTAGGCACTGCAGTTTAGTATGGAACAGCTGTTTTTTTTGCTCCGATTGGTTTGAACCCATAGTAAAAGTTGTTCAGTTTGATGGGTAGACTCTTAGTTTAAAAGGATGCTAATGATATCAAATTTCACCCTGTACAGTACTTAAAATTTCGTGAACGATCCCTTTATTTTCTGTGTCTAGGTTGTATACATAATTTTAAACAGAGATCTTTCTGATACAGTTTAATTATTGGCGCACCGTTATAACATAACCACTTCGTTAAATCATTTTATACGATGTTGACTCTACATAAGTACTTCTAACATGAAAGGTCATAGCACCAATCAAAATACCACCACAACTTTCGTTTCTCTTCAAAACAACTCACTAACAGAAATGTTTAATAGAAACTTTAATTTTAATTACATCTCGCTCGCACGTAGCCGGTTAGTTGGGAACATAGACAACGTACCACAAAGACTTCTACTGTACTTGTGGAAGAAATCAGCAACTGAGTAGCAGGAGCAGTAAAAATAATTACTTCGTCAGCGCATCGATCGGCTGAAATAATCTCTGCAAAGGTAAAGAAAGATTTCTGTTAGTTTTTTTTACATAAAGTACGTTTATAATTAGTAGTTCATATTATTAGAATTAGATATATCTTGTGTTTAGTTTGGTAAGTATTAAAGAGACCGAGGGTAATGGTAATCCAAAAGATGCCAATTCACAGTCCTTGAAATCGACGAGAATTGTATGTAGCCGGAACTTGAAGCGGGACCACTGCAGCAGGAAAGCCGTTCCTCTCCTTAAAGGTGAAATCTTCGAGAACATTTGATCGCAAAGCATTAGAAGTCTACAAGATAGATAGTCTATTGTTGAGTGTCCGTGTTTTTGTGTGGACTTATCAAATAATCGACCTTATTGATGTATGGGCTACTGTCCAAGTATGATTTATAATGGCTTCCGTCTAGAACACCATTCCTAGGCGATGATTTTCAATCACATCCGACGGTTCGTTAGCGCGTATCTTTGATCTGACTTGAAGCGATGTTTTTTGGAGGAGGCAAATCTTGTCACACAGTGAATGCATGCTTGTATTAACTGTAGTTTTACTAAAATGAGAACATTTTATTAAAAAAAATTACAGTTCTGTAACACAGGGTGGATCGCGTTACAATCTCAAAAATGTTGCTGTCAGATCTACCTAAACGCCTCTTCTCGATTCCAAAATTTTAAGGAAATAGTTGTTAGTGCATTGATTAGGTGTTGATGGTTACAATGTGAAAGACTTCGATATTTTTAATTGATTGACTTTTGCTGCAGTCATCGTTTAGTACAACAGACTAACATTTTCGATGTTATTGCGCATTTCTTGGTAAGGAACAATTTATCTTCTAGCAGCACGAGAACATTTAAATGTGATTCAATAAACAAACCACAGACAACATACCAACAAACGTATCCTTCAAATCATAGACGAAGAAATTTTTCGCTTACAAGTGTCACCAACTTATCTGTAGAATGAGCGATGGCGCCACTTTCTGTATCAAAGAATAATTTCATTTTGAGTGAACTGCACAGATTACATCGACTGACAGCAACAAAATGACGTTTTCAAAATGGCAATCAGTAGTTCCGCTTTTGGCCATTCTACAGATAAGTTGGTGGCACTGTACGCTGGTAGACGGAATGTCAGTGTAACCGGGTATGAGATAGCGATAGTCATAAAATCCAGCGAAGAATTCTTCGTCTATGCAAAATCCTGTACAATTTATATGAAGTGACATTTTTGAGTCAGGTGGCCGTAGCACAAAAAAGTTACGCCGATAAGGACAGCAATAAGGTAGCGATCTCCTTTTCTTGAATATGACAAGACACGTGCTTCCTTCGAGTACCTTCTCTTTCTGCGCTTCAAATCGACCGTTTTTGACGTTTTGACGAACGCCATCTGCAAATGCAAATCTGCATCATTATAAATGCAAATAATATAATTAAATTTAAACATTCCATTTTAAAATGTTATTTAATCAAAGCTTATCCTCTACAGGTACAAGCTAATATTAAAATAAACGTTATTGCACGAACATTTAATTTATTTTAATTTTAAGAAGTCTGGTAAGCAGCGATACAGAAACCTTGTGTAATGTAATCAATTAAACTCCTGGGATTAAGGCACTTTAAAATTCAGAGACTAATTTCAGACCCTAGAAAATTCTACAAAATAACTTTAATTAATCACTCTAATCTGATTTAAAATACATAAGCATTAGACCACTTCTATCTAATTGATTAAGTACCTACTTAAAGTTAGTTAAGTGTGATTATTTTGTTCATAGTTAAAGTAAATAATGTCTTACAGACTATATACCATTATCCATGTAACTCATATAAGGGTTTCCATAGTAGTACTGACTTTCCACTGTCACGCACATGCTGGTGTATTTGAAGTACGACGTACACGGCGACACATCAAGCTATACAAAACCAACATAAGCTGGCCGCGCGTAGGTCGAGTAACGTATAGCGTCGCGCGGCGAGCTTATGTTGGTTTTGTATAGCTTGATGTGTCGCAGTGCGTACGCTACTTTTACAATAAGTAGTTCTCATAGAAATTGACAGGGATGTATTTGTAGCTGCGCACGTGCTTGATATTGTTAAATATATGCATGTGCTTTTAAAAAACATTGCTCCTGCAATAAGACGTCTTCATTGAGATGATAAACTAAAGACTGCGATTTACTTGTACGCACACGCATACTTCAAATGCACAAGCACGTGCGTGATAGTGGGAAGAATGCCACTTCAAATGTTAATATATTTACTTATTCGTATGGTTTTCAGAATATTTTATTATAATATTAAGTCCAAGTTTTTCAACCATTCGGAAAATATTCCGGGAATATTAAAGACCTTGTCGAACTAACGAATATTACCTAATTACTGTCTAATAATAATAAAGCTTCTTGTAAATGTAAATAATGTTAAGCGTGACTCTACAAGTTTTTTATAACTTACGCAAACTAAAGATCCTTTTCTTACTTCCCAGTCACAAATCTTTTACCGTTGGCAACATCAACAAGTGGTACCAACATATGTAAATAAATCGACGAAGATCATTCCAGTCTTAGGCAGCAAAGATCTATCAGTAATTCACGTTACATTATCAATCAACCTTTCGATGATTGATTGAATATATTCTTCGGTAGCAAGATAACTTGTCTGTATTGAACTTAATTAAGACTTCTACATACGTGGAGTTCCTTGCTTGAGTTGTGGGTGGGTTTTGAATATGTTTTTTTTTTTGGGAAATGTTCAGCAATAATTTATGACTACAATACCACACTTCATACTTCGTCATACTTTTTTGTGATGATGTTGCGCTTGGTTTTTATCATCTCATGGAAAATACTTTTGAACTGAAGCCAAATATGTATCAGGCTCACTCATAATATCAAAGATTGTTTTACTGTTACTCACTTACTTACGTACACCATTTTCTGTCGTGGCAGGCGTGGTCAGAAACGCTGGATGAATAATATTTTAAGCAAATACCACTTTTAGTATTTTGGTTTCATGATATAGAATGACAAATCATTATGAAAGCAACACAATTTTTTTTAGAACATTTTCTTTTCATAAACAAGTATGAGGTTTAGTTATCTTAAATCGAGACGTTTTACAAATATACTGAGACTTATATATACCTACAACGTTTCCACTTTCATGGCTAGGTTTTTTACATACATTTCAGATAATATCTCTTTTATCTTCGACGAGATTTAAAGATCTTGCTATAATGTAAGAATCTCGAGCTATAAAAATTTTATATTTACAATAACAAAATGAGATTTTTATCATTGTTCGCGAATTACAGAAACGAGAATTCTAATGAGTTTGATCTTATCTGCTAAGATTTAGACGGGAAGTGTACAATTACTGAGCCTAGTCATAAAAAAGAACATTAAAAAAATTTGATATTAAATTAACAATTTGTATTTAATTAATATGTCGCCCAATCTTGTTTTCAATTCTATATGAATTATATACATACAAAACCAGAAGCTCGCCGGTGATGAAGTTGGTCAAAAAACATCTTTAAAAAAACGATCGGTAATGTGATTCGATTGTCAATCTAAATGCTATCGAGAACAGCGTCACATTATAAACCAAGTGACGATAGTCCGTATTTTTATGTCACAAGTACCAGTCGTCTGAAACAGTATTGTAGAAAAAACAAAATTGACCTAAAAATTATGGTCAGTACATAGAGGCAAAACCTGGCTTATTTATACAGTCAAAGAAAAAAAAAGGGAAATACATAACTCAAATTGATATCAAGTGAGATAGATCAGAGTGAGATAGCCGTGATTCCGTTGCCACCGTTATTTTGTAATGTTAATATTTCACTAAACAGCAGACTAGGTATGCAACTAATTTTGTTCAGAATATGATCGTCATGACCATACGTAAGCTGGCTTAGGGTAAGATTTGTGTACCTGAATTGTTACCTAATCATTTTAACAGCAAAGTGACCGCTATCTTACCTCTTTTAATCCTAAAGACCCGCGTGGCGTGTGAGAATATGGACCACTCCCTGTCAGTACTCATTTACATTTATTGGTGAGCGGCAGCATGCCCTGCATTGGAATTGATATAGACTGAGGACAAGAAAGCTACATCTCCCTGATAAATAAAAACTACCGTCACAGTCACACATCATTACGAGTGATAGGGTACTAGATGATGTAGTGTTACTGACTAAGCTCTCCCGGTCTAATATGAAGAACACTCGTCATGGTTCAGTTTGTACAGTTCAGTCAACAAAAGGTTCGAATCGAATCGAACTGTCCATCATTGTACGTCAGTATCGACTACTCACTATTTGAATTTAGATTCTTTCGTAATAATAGTTTTGTAGTGTGCCGTTTAGTAAATTTTATGTGATGGGTGAGTCATTTCATGTCATGCGTGAGTTATTCAAGATAAAGGTACCTAATTGTAATAAGATTAACGTAAAATTTGAAAACCGAATAGGTATTCAGGATTCCGGATCCAGTAGTAGGTCATCCGGTAGCCAGGTGGGTTGACAACATATGGAAAAGTCTTAAAAAAAGTACATCTCTAGAAAGAACCTCATGCTTCTACCGTATAGAACAAAAGGGGCCAACTTTTTTAAGTTGGTGTGCGTGAGGCGCCATACAAATTAGGTCTGTGTGAGTGTATATGGATAGAGTTTAGAGGCCAGTACTGGTTGCAGTTTTTTTCTACGACTGTCAACACACATAACTTATCCAAGGGAAAAGTATCGTTAAGCCCTGGATAGCAAAATGGGGAGGATACTTATGCCCTGCAGTGGGAAGATACGGGCTGACTATTATGATGATGACCCAGAATTCCAGAATCGGTACGTGAACAATATTTTGATACGTAATGAAGGAAGAGAAACGGTGTGAGGAAACCTACAGTATTTTTCAATTTTGAGTTTTTTATATAATATCTACTAAATTATGAGTATGACCTACCTGTAAAATGAACAGAGTTTAAATGATGCTAGTGAAGTACCTACTGATATTCAGAGTATTATGAAATTTTTAATACTACAAAAAAATAGGTGGTTTATAATCTTATAAATCTTATAATTATATAGAAATAGAAATAGTAATATATTTATTTGCCAAAATACTTTGTTATAAAAGGGTGTTACAATTTTGTTCAGTAGCTGTATTTAGCCTGCTTGCAGGCACGCAAATTAAGTTTGATTCGATAAAATTTTATTAAAGCTAATATAAAACTTGTTCATCAGTGTATCAGAAATTTTACAAGGATTTTTGAGAAAAGAACTTGAATGAATACAAGTTATTTATTTTATAATATTTAATAGCATTTTCTTATTTTCTAACCTATCTCTGAATATCACCTCGAGAAATATATTGGTGACCATATGCTTGTGATTTCTCATCAAACTTCTATTAGTATGTCTCAAATAAAACTGACTTGAAGGTCAAACAAGAAGCTCAATTAAAACCTTAATTGCTAACAAGTAAATAGAACTAACATATTCAGTCCTATGTGGTCACAACTCTAAGGTTCAAGGGGTACTTTAAATTCCACGATACGAGGTCACACAAATCAAACTACTTTCGCTCTTGTGACCTATGCTTTAGAGTTCTGACAGGGGAAGGAATTAATTGTACGGGAGTACTAATGCCCGGGGAATGAAACCACAACAAGTTCTCTTATCCACAGACTCCAAGTTTTAACCATTAGTAGACCGGTGGGCCATTGTTACCGTTATTAATATGGGAGTAGAGTTGAAGTTTGATGTTAACATGGTGCTTTGATTAACTTTATGACTATTGTTTTTATGAATTTGGCTGTTTCAGGACTAACGTTTTTTTACCTGACTGCGGTGGAGCATAAAAGGAAGGTAGTGGTTATGATTTTAATGTTTGCATGTGTAACTATTTATAACTTTTCTTTTTAAACGTGCAGTTGTAGCAATATAATTATACTTATAACATTTTTTAGGATTCGAGGATAAAACTAGTCCAGTGATTTTGTATGTGCCGACCACTGAAACAAATATTTGAAAACTAGTGTAGGTACTCTTGTGCTTTTATGAAAATCCCAGTATGATAGGTTCAGTTCAAAACCACGTCAGAGGCCGTAAGGCGGTCTGGAAAAACTCTGACACCAGGGCTCTGCCCACACGATAAGAAGAAGAAGATTGGTTCAGTACCTAGTAGTTTTTAATTGATGCGTGCACAAACAAGTTGACAAGCAGATGAAAATTTCAAAAACAATACTTTATATTTCATCCTTTTCATACTCCTCCAATAATTTTTTTGCTAATATATTCAATGTAGTATGAATGTAGTACATAGAAATAAGTAGGTACGCCAACATTTTTATTTTGTCTAGGTATAGATGTAGATAGATGAAAGGAGCATACAATATTATTCAAATGAATGTTTAGTTTTGCTGCATGCACTTATAATTTTTAATATCATAAAAGAAATTTTCATAAAGAAAAGCCTCAGAGCCTAGACCGCAGCAGCAAACCATGTTGGGTTTCACTACATCTTTATAAAAGAGTCCGGTGAATGTTCAGCTAAATGGGATTAGAGATTATTTTAATTATCTAATACCAACAACATTTTTCTATCTTTTTTTTTTCTCAGGCTTACGATTGGTCTTACCTTAGTGAGCCATGACTAAGCAAAAGAAAGGATGGATCATGCTTCCTGAAAAAATGTCTGGTACTAAAAAGTATTTTTGCAGGGTCTTTGTGAGCGAAATTATAGCTACCTGTTATCACCCGGTACGTGGTCGCCACTCGAGAACTTTTCGGCCCCATCGGCCATCGGTTCTGCGAGTAATGTTCCCCGCCCACTGCCACTTCAGTTTAGCAATTCTTTGGGCTTTGTCAGTTACTCTGGTTCTTCTGCGGATCTCTTCATTTCTGATTCGATGTCGCAGGGAAACTCCGAGCATAGTCCTCTCCATTGCCCTTTGGGTGACTTTCAGCCTTTTTTATGAGGTTTTGAGTGAACGACCACCTCTCTGTTCCATATGTCATCACTGGCAACGCACTGATCGAAGACTTTCGTTTTAAGACACTGCGGTATTTGGGACGTGACGATACTACGTAGCTTCCCGAACGCTGCCCAGCCGAGTTGGACCTACCTAACTGAATAGTTTGTCCCAGGTAAACATAATCGTCAACAACTTCGAGCGCATAGTTTCCGATCATTACAAGAGTTGGTACAACATGGGCAATGGACATGATCTTCGTCTTATCCATGTTCATCTTCAGACCAACTCATTCGGAGGCTCTGCTAAAATAACTGAGCATTCGACTGAACTCCTCCATAGTCTTATTATAACTATATAATACAAGAATAAAAATAAATTAGTATCCCCACATTTTCGACTCAGTAAGGTCAACACATCTTTCATGGGGCACTGTATACGCTATTATAAAAAGATACCAGAGGATATTCTAAACTTGCCAGACAAAAAGTTTAAGTCCCATGTTAAACAAGTCCTCTGTAAAAAGGGCTACTACAAACTCGATGACTATTTGAATGACCAAAATGTCTGGTCTTAACAATGTTACTCTATGTAATGCAATATTGTATTTTAATTGTACTTTGTATATTTTGTTTTGTTTAAAAGATGTGTGTTGTAGAGTTTCTGGCCGCATCTTCTCTCAACGAAACACCTTCCGACGCGGTGGTAGACTCAAAAAATGACGTCAAAAAGCTATCTATGTGATATTATTTTGAATAAAAAAATTTTGAATTTTGAATATCACCGGCAAACCGAAGGTGACTGATGTACTCGCCGTTTATGTTAAACTATGTAAAACTATAATGCGGATTAGTGTAAGTGTATTATTCCAAAAGAATTAAAAATAATTTAATCTAATAATAAGCTAATCTTTCTTCACTGCTAAGAATAGCATTCTAATCTTGTAATGCTAAATTCGATCTTTGTCGGCATTTGCGTTTATGTTTCTCTTATCTGTAGGATAAGGTAACAGAAGATTAAGTTGCCTCACCTTTTGTTATTTTAATGAGTTTGTTAAAACAAAAGTACAGGGAACGAATTAACAAAGTGCAATGACTGCTAAAATTTTGGACGAAGTTACGACTTTCGTTTGAGTTTAACGGAAGTTTCTTAACTTGCGGTGTGATTTTGACAAACTCCCCATCAGTTACAGACAATGTTAAATCTGTATACAAGATGCTATAATAGAGTGCATATAGGTACATATTATTGCAAACAACCTCAACAGTCACCCTACTTAACAAATACCAGTAAAGCTAAAACTTAGAAATACCTCACCATAACCCAAAAAAAGAGAAATTTCAATAAAAAAACCACAAGATAGCAACCATAAAGACGGTAAAGTACAATAAATCGTTAAGTGAGTGAGAGAAATTCGATATATCGCGTTAAGGCCCTGTGCCCCGCTGAGTGTGGTATAATTTGCCTGCACAGAGGCCGGTGGTACCACGCCGTGAGGTTAGGGCAGGCTTGCACTAAATGAAATTCCATAGCCAACGTCACCCTGTAGGAAAGCTGGCTTCAATTGGAAAATACCTGTGGTCTAAAGTGTTCTGTACTTCAGAGTTTAGCATATCATTTTCTGGTTTAATAATGTAGGTATGAATTTATTCAAAATAGAAGAGCAGGTATGAAATTTGACTCCAAAGATCCAGATTAATAAAATTCCTCCTCAGATTAATTTCACTAATAACAATCAAATGTTTGTGTGTACGAATTGAGATAAATAAAAGCTAAGAAAAAGATCGAAACGGTCGTCGGCGTTCAGGTCGACCCAGAAATAGGTGACGTGACGATTTGGATGCTTTTTACGAACAGTAAAGAGGAACAGTAGTAAAGAGCAAAAGATAATCATGTGCCGAGAAGTGGGATGATATTATAAAAGTTAATTTTTCAATAATTTCTCACTTCGGATTTACCTTATTCCATCTAGTTCTGACTTCGGAGTTCGTGGTAAAAAATGACAAGGCAGACTGAGGAAACTCCTTATTAAAAAATATTTATATGGTAAATAGGTGCTGATTCCGTTGATTGCTAGCACACGTTTCATACATTCTGGACATCGCCCACGACCGGTTCAATGTATGACAGTCACAACTGTTAAAACTTTGTGAGTTACATTCTATTTTGCCAAAAAGGTGGTTAGTGACTAGAAGAATCTGTATAATATAATTTATACTCTTCCATTTATGTTACGTTTTTCACGTATTCAATTTTCTTCTTCTGGTTTCTCTCCATTACTGAAGGTTGACAGTCAGCTCTACATATACATGTCTATCTCTCGTCAAGCAAAACAGCTCTTCGACGCTGGCGATGTCTTTCCACAACTGTCAGGTTCGCGAGTTACGACATTCGTGGACCAGACCTATGACGCTTCTTGAGCCGTCTATTTTGCCCATTATTATAATCTGGAGCAGCTGATATTGCTCATTCCTCAAGTTATTCAATTTATTCTTCATTTTATCTTGCATTTGTTATTCTACACGCTGATCCATAAGAAAAGAAACACATACTACATACACATTTACATTTACATTTGGTACATTTTGCACGGTAACATTTGAAGTATATTATAGGTGCGAATGTCAATGTGCCCTAGCCCTAATGCGGCTTGTTGAAAAGGTACTTGTGCCTATTAGTAACGACTTAGATCGAAAGCTAAATAATTGCCTCGCCGTTCAGGGATCTTCTTACGCAAAACCCCGTCTTCTATTTGTAGGTATTAAATTCTACAAATTGGCTTCGTTTAGCTTATCCCTAATTAAATTCTAGATTCATTTATTTACATGTCCAATTTGTTTCCAAACCAACATTGCTTCGTTATGATTTCGGTAATTTGGAGAAAATTTTGAGAAATTGTCACATTATAAGTTGTCATTGGTTGTTGGTAAGTTAACGAAGCATGTTGCGGATCTCTGTTTATTTAACGTTTTGACGAAGCAGGATGTATCTGATGACCTTCTGTTGTATTATGATTATGATTGACGAAGCTTGTGCTGATTGCTTAGTTGTCACTTCGAGAAGTTGTCATTTCGAGAAGTTGTCATTTCGAGGCGTTGCAATTTCCAGGCGTTGTCATTTCGAAAAGTTGTCATTTCGATAAGTTGGCATTTCGAAAAGTTGTCATTTCGAGAAATTGGCATTATGTGAAGTTGGAATTTTGCGTAAGTGACATTACGAGCTGATAAGGTTAATATCCTCTGATATCTTCTTCTGTAGAGTCGATGTCGATGGCGTGTTATTGAGTTTGACTTACCACCGTGAATAGATTTGCCAATCAGCGTTGGCTTGCTGATTGCCCAGGGTGTGACGTGTCAAGGGTAGCTCGCTGAAATCTGCTAGCTGTAACCACGTTTTTTTATCTATACTAGAACAACTGAAATACCCACAGGATTGTTTTTGTAAATTTCTAAATTAGCATATTTCCTAATCGAGTAAGACGTTAGCGATGAATTATTAACTAAAATGTTACTTCACTTTAGGCTCTATATTTTCTTAAGTTTTATTTTGAATTGTATCGGTAATAAGTGATGCCTGTACCAACAAACATTAATTTCATAAATTGTAATAAAATCATTTTGTCATTTATCCTGACTCTCTCAACTTTCTTTTTGTTAACCTTCAATTGGATTATGAAAACAACTCTTTATTTTTTCTCGTTACTCCTCTAAAAAATAGAAAAACATTGTTAACTAAAAAAAGAAGCGACAGTTAAATAATGTAACTATCCTAGTCCGCAGGTTCCCACCCACCGACCGTTGACAATCGATTTTTCAAAAAAAGAATAAAAAATTTGAAAACCATCTCATAATTGGCACAAAAGATGGCATCTATTGCAAAAAAGAACATTCGAACAGCGAGCTCTTTATCTTTTTTGAGATTAATAAATTTTTGTTCACCGTTTTTTCTCGCCGTTTAGCTTTGCACCGCTTTTTTCTGTTTCATAGTTTCGTCGGGAATTTAGACTAAAAGAAGGAAGGAGTGGATATTACTTCAGGAAATTAACGTTACAAATTTTTTCGTCATCGTAGTTTTGTGAAAAATTCTAGATGGCGCAACTATTACGTGGGGAATGATGTACCAAGGGGATTAGTGGCTAGTTTCTTACCCAGGAAACACTTTGTAAGTAGCCTTGTCCATTAGTCACAAACAAAATATACCCAAATGATCTATTCGAAGATAACGACTTAACATTTAATTAATGTACTGTATGAAGGCGGCGGGAACCCATTGGATGAGGGCAGCATAGGAACGTTCCTTTTGGCGATCCTTGTAAATGTCCAGCAGTGAAAGTGTATCGGCTGATATGATGATGATAATGATGAAGTTTAGTGTAGCCTAGGTACATTATAATGCCTTCTAGGTTTTCTTCTCAATTAATATCAAAATAATTTTAAACCGTCGACTCCTCGCCTCTCAACACAATATTTTTATCTAAAAAAGGGACTTTTTTGACACGAACAACGCTCATAGTGATAATGTTTGCTACCTGCGCGTGGGTGCCTTCGAGACACCGCTTGTGAAATATTGTAGACCAACCCCTGTCACATATGCACTAAAAAAAATCTCTAAAACAAGGATGGATGATGACGATGTCCACGCGAAGGAACGGGATACAAAATTCAGCGGGATTAGAAAAAGGCATTCTTAATTGCTTTGATTAGATTTCAAGGATATTAATTTACTGATTCACTCGTTCTGTCAAGGTTCATATTTTATGATTTTGTACGGTGCGAGTTTTATGAAATATGAAATTCTATATTGAATGGTATGTTTACCCTTCTCGGTTTTGGGTTATTGTGCATTATAAGCGATATAATGTTATTGGTAGCCGTAACTGTCAACACAGAGGTAAGAAAAAATGTTAAGAAGGAAATATTTGGCGGGTTACTTCCTCAGGGAAGTTTACTTTGTCGTTTTTATTAAGTTAAATGTTTATTTTAACGCGCATAAAAATTTAAGCTGGATTTATGATGGCTTTTTTGGTGATGAATAAAATATTGCGGAAATGTGAATTGAATTTTGCCATTGAATTCACATAATAACTTCCTAATACTGATTAATTAGACACGAATTACTATTTCCGAAATTTTTTACGATTTACTATTGAAATATAATAATAAATAAATATGAATATGGTTTATTATTCAGAATGTATGTAATGCTAAAGTAAAAAGTTCTAAAATTCGTTGACGGAACACGCAAAATTGTTAAGCTTTTTATTATTTATGTTCAAAGGTAATTTTTTTTCTAAGCACTGTTTATTTTCATTGGGAATTTTGGAGAGTTTAGGTCCTCATTAGTAGTTTTTTCTAAGCACTGTTTATTTTCATTGGGAAGTTTGGAGAGTTTAGGGCCTCATTAGTAGTTTTGTAGATTTTTATAACCTGCAGTTCGTCAAAACTACTCAAAACTGACTACAATCTAGTCTAAATTTCTTATTGTCATTTATCTACATCTGTGTCATAGTCAGACATGTTTAATAAAAAAAACTAATCAAGAAAGAGAAAGAAAAATCTTTATTCACCATTAAAGGCACACACAAAACAACAGAGTACAAAAAAGAGATTAATAAAGAGTCTACCCATAAAACTAAACAACTTTTACCATGGGAAACCAATCGTTGCAAAAATAAATTCAGCTTTTCCATACACGCAATGTCTACTCGACTCAAATGTATGAAACAGCAGATTTTTTTTACTACTATCGGTTTGCTCTTTATTTATATCTTTGATGTAGTAAGATTTGTTTAGTTTGATGGGTAGACTCTTATTAGTTAAAAGGATGCCAATAATTAAAATTTCACCCTGTGTAGGGTCTTCTTTACATATCATGGTAAAGGTTTTTTAAGAGGAGGATCAGACCATCCAACTAAACATCTTTCGGCATGGGACCAACGAAGAAATCGCGAAAAAAAAACAGCTCTATCATACAAAACTACAATCCTGCTCGACACCATTTTATTTTTTTGCGATTTCGACATTGGTTCTAAAGAGAAAGTTGTTCAGTTTTCAAAATTTTTAGGGAAAAAATCTGTAATTTTGAGTGTTCATTACTCAAAAACGGAAACTTTGTTTATGATTAAACTCTGAACATACGTTCTTTGGTCTATTAAAATTAGGAATGATTAAAAGTTTTTTCTTTAAAGTATATAGGAAACGCTCTATATTTACTACGCCGCAAGCCTTTTTTGCGCGCAAAGGGGTACTTTGTCATTAAATTACTAACAAACCATTACACAATTACACATACAGCAGTGAAATTTTCTCCATTTGTAGATAAACTTCTACTACTAGAAATTATATTTTTATTTTCCATAGTAACTTATTTTACTACATAAAAAATGGAAAACGCTAAACGCTGTTTTTACCAAATCTGCGAAAAAGGCCCTTAAAAAACCTCTTATTATGTTGGACCCTGTATAAATTATAGCCTTTCCTCGTAAACAAGGGTTGCAATTTTAGAACGTTGTCGTGGAAGTGACGAGTGAAGCTCTTGAAATATTCAAGTGTCTAACGAGAACCTTGGTTCAGTATGAACAGATAAGATTACGTTTCCACTTAGATTAGAATAACCCAACGTGGAAAAAAACCTGGACAAAAATGATTAAGTTACTAATCAAATTAAAGATTGAAAAATTTGTCTCGGGCGGGACTTGAACCCGCACAACACAACAACAATAATAGCACAACATGGCTATAACATGTTTAAAAATCAATAATATTCGAGATTAAGTTAGGTACTTACTGAAACTTTTGCTTAGGTGACCTATATTGGGAAGAAACTTATTTACGCGTTTAATGTAATGTATCTTTTTGCTCCTAACCACGGTGACTGCTCAACTTCGTTGTTGGCGTTAATGAGCTCTCATGTGGCTAACATAGGTACCCAATCTTCTCAGAGAAGATCCTCGCACATAGCGAGCACGTAAGCACGTCGTTCTCATGATATCATCTCAAGTGATATTGTATAGCCGACAGAACACAAAAACTAAAGGGAGATGTGAAAAGGGGGCGGGGCCAGTGTCGCAGCAATATGCGCAAAAACGGAACACATTGTTCGCGACAGTAATGATTCAATATATTATGAGGCTAAAAGCCAGTCCAGATGTGTAAATAGTCTACAATGCTTGCGTAGTACTAAAGATTATTCGAACATTGAGTTCTGATACCGCAATAAATAATTAGCACATTCAAGCTAACAAAATACTTTCTATCGCGTGGTACTGGTGGTGATGCGACACTAGGTTTCGTACAGTACCACCAACTTATCTGTAGAATGGCCAAAAGCGGAACTACTTTTGAAAACGTCATTTTGTTGCTGTCAGTCGATGTAGTCTGTGCTGTTCAATCGAGTTCTTGTTTTTTTTTTTAATATTTCTGAGTATTTTTTATGAAAATCATGCCGAAAGTGGTGTACGAGAAATTATTCTCAAAATGAAATCATTCTTTGATACAGAAAGTGGCGCCATCGCTCATTCTACAGATAAGTTGGTGACACTACTCAGCGCGTTGGTTGGCATCTCTCTAGATCTCTATGGTATAGCCGCTGGTGTACGATTTTATTTAACACGACCATAATCCTTTACAGGGTGGTCAGAAACTATGCAACCACCACCTGTCACCTTTTTATGTGTATCTAAATAAAGCAAAGGCTCACCTTTCGCATATTGATTGAAAGAGGAGCATGTAGTGATAAATTTTATTAAAACACAAGATTTACAATGTTATACCTTATTCGCCTCATATTACTCCCATGAGTATATATAGGGAAGTCCATTCAATGCCGGAACCTAATGATTTTAATCCCAACGGAAGATAAAAGGATGGTAACTAATAAAGGTCCTGTGACCAAATTACGTCCATGATACGTAGTTGAAGATTCTAATACAATAGAAAACGACATTTGATCCAAAGAAAGTCACAGACCGCTTTCTATATTTAACAAATTAGAACAAAACGGTTAGAATACGATAGAGCTCCACTATATTAAATTCTTTCTCAAAGATAATAACTTTACTAAGAAATATTGTAACGTATTAGGGAACAAGGTACCCCGCTGATATACTTGTATGGCCGGCAACGAAATTTGAACACTTCTGAACCTTATTCTTATACAAATAAAGGTGACGATGTTAATCAACTTTCGTTTCCGATTGTATTATCCTCAATAAAATAACTCGCTTCCTTTATCTTATCCCTACACGTTATAGTTCTGATAAAACAAAATATATGCAGACTATTTTCCTGTCACTTGGACCTTATTGTAAAATATAAGCGTGTTAAAAATGTATCTATTAAGTAAGTTATATGCAATGAAAACGAGATTAACATAATTTGTATTACTTTCGTGGGTTCATAAAGTAAAGGTACATTTCTCATTTTTAAGATGGTTGTGTTGAAATTAAATTAAATGGTTTTCTATGAATTTAGTAGGTTGCATGCCATGGATTTTCTAAGTTTCTATGATACACTTTTTCATCCAAAATGATGATGCATTTTGGATGAATGAATGGATCTATTTAGGGTCGAAGTGTGAAAGTCCCATGAAAACAAAATGCTATTTTCTGTTAGAACTTGTCCGTCTAAGCATTTATTAGTAAGAATTAATTATGGAGTAGGTACTCTACGTAGGTAATGCAATTTTCTAAGGAACAGCCGATGTATAGGGTCCTTCTTAATATGCTGATACTTTTTTAAGGGGATGATCAGACCGTCAAACTGAACAACTTTCTCTATGGCACAAAATGTATGGGACAGCTGATTTTTTTTTGGCTATTTCGATTTTGGCCCCATAGAGAAAGTTGTTCAGTTTGATGATCTGATCGTCCCCTTAGAAAATTGTCAACATATTAAGAAGGACCCTGTATAACTTTTTCTCTATGTTGGCCATGGTGAAAGTTTTTCAATTTGATAGTTTTAAAACACCGCTTTTATTAAGGTATTTTATTATACCCGGTATAATTGTCTAGCAGCTAGCTGATGAAAATAGCTGCTGTGCTCAAAATCACCTAGGAGCATCATCATCATCATCATCCATAGAAAAGTCCTACTCTACTAGTTTTCAGTTTAAGTCAGTACGTACGTAGTTTACGATATACGTAAACCGTAACTAATAGTTGCACGGCTTCTTGCTTGCTTCCAACTCATCTGGGAATCAAGTAGGTTGGTATTATGGACCAATGCATATTTAAACCAGTATACCAAGTTGTGCATTCAGGCAAGAAAGATGCCCCTACGGCGAATGTAAGCGAAAACCGATTGATCATTATTCATTTTGAGAGCTGACATATTGTGATGTGAAACACTTCGGTGTAATAACTTTAACACGCTTCGGCGTCTCCTTGATAGATGTTTTGTTAAATAATAAAATGTTAACACGTGTTTTTGGGACGAGAATAAAAGTTGCGTCATCGATGGTGTCTTTGTTTTAGTCTCCGATGATTGATGTTATGGATGTTGTGGTAGCATGAGCGCTTTAGCAATCATATTTTGTTACATTTTGTTTCAAATTTATTTTTTATTATTACATATTTATCTATTTATTTAAGAATTTATGGACATTTTTTTTTATTACGCATGGGTTTGCTCTTGACCTCAATCTAGTCCTCAGGACGAAGATGGGGTCGAAGATTTAGCGAGCTAAAGAGAGAAGAGTAAAAGCATGAAATATGGTTAATGGAGCCGTGATTATTATAATTATATCAACATCATCAGCCTATCATCATCCACTGCTGAACATAGGCCTCTCCCAAGACGCGCCACAAGGCTATGTTCTCGGCCTTCCTTATCCAGCAGCCCCGCTACCTTTTTTAGGTCGTCTGTCCAGCGGGCAGCAGGACATTTTTAATTACCATCAATAAGAACATGGATAAATAATGTGTTATTTAACTTATGACGTCAATTACAAGAAACAAAAATGTTTACAGCACGTGGCTGAATAATATTTAGTGTCCAAACCGTGGTACGGCTCTGATGATTAAATCGGTTAAGGGATCAAAATACGAGTTTTAGCTCGAATTTAAATTGCCAACGATGAACATTTTTACAAAATCTTCGGTTACAATTGCAAATTTTTCTTGTAGAGTACATTTTCTCGTAGGTTCCTATACCTATAATTTGATAATTTACAAATCCCAGAGGACCATGAACATGCTATTCGATCGATGGTAATAATGGATACTAATCTTAAACAATCAGCAACGTTGTAAATAAATTTTTTTTACATAAAAATATTATTTCTCTTTCATACATAATACATAAGCAAAGTATTTTTACAGCATATTTGTTTGTTTTAGTAAAAACTATATCTGAAATTCCTTTTTGGCTGAAAAATCTATTTTTACATGTCTATGTAAATATCCAAACGTAATAATACATTTAGGAATGGTCAAAAACTATGCTACAACGACCAAGTAATTGTTACTTGGTTGGTTCGTATTTATTTTCAGTTATGTTTTTCGCGGTGCCGTTGGGATGACTTAGGTTTTTATGTCCCATTGTCCAACATTTAAACGTTTGCTGTGAAACTGACCATTGCAGCAACTTATAAAATTTTAAAAAGACTTTGTTATATCAAGTTAACTTTTTACACCTTTTGTTTCCACCATTTGTCACAACTATATTCCATTAATTTCTCTTACGTCAAGCATTAAGCTAACTTTAAGTGACAAAAGAAAAACACGGATGCCGGCAAGGCATCTGTCCTTTCATAGTCAACTTAACTAAAAGGATTAAAATGATTTCTTCCGTCGTCTGACATCCACTGTGTGGTCCGCCAAGCGTGAACTGTGGATCTTTTGTAAAGCCTTCACGAATTTCGTTACCTTAAGCTCTTAATACTTTTATGCCATAGTTGCTTTTTAATTTTAGCATTCGAATTATAAAAGGGTTGATTATAATCCCGCTTTCCTGTAGGTAAACGCGTCAGCATTCTTTTGTGAGCTTTTCAAAGTTGCTATTCGTCTGCGGTAAACTCATTTCGATTTCTTTAAGATTGGAATATTTATTTTAGAAGTATAAAGGTTTTAAAGGATTTGAGTTAGAGGTTTTTTAAAATCCTATTAAGTAAATTTTTTAGTTTGGTTAGGAGGTGAATGGATGTTCTCTAGAATATGCCGACGGTTTCGCTGTGTACTTAAATATTAAGCAAATTGTATTTTTTTATGAATAGTTATTATTGAAATATTTGCAATTGTTATTCGCAGATTTGAAACGTTTATTTTTTGTAAAAAGCTATCCACCATAATTTCATCCTTAAACCTGCAAAGACTAAAAGTGAACCTTCCTTACGATTGCACCCTTAAAAAGCGGTGTAACAAAGACTCTGTTCACCTCAAAAGAGTATGTGAACATGCGTTTATAATAATGTAAGTATGTTATTTCTTTATAATTTCACATAACCACAGATTATTTTAATAGTTACAACCGTAAACATAACAATATGCTTTACTTCATTAAATGTAGTTTAACAAACAATTAAAATTTTTATCCTTATACATATTTTCTGGTGGCCACACGGTGGACACAACCCACACGGTGGACCGACGACCTGGTGAAGGCGGCGGGAAGCTGTTGGATGGGGGCAGGGCAGGACCGGTCGTTATGGCGATCCTTGGCTGAGATGATGATGATGGCATTGTCTGGACTGGAGTCACCCAGTGGCGACCTCATTATCAACACATCAACTGTATAATACTCATCAAAATAAGAATTTGTTAAATTGTAACAAAATTTAAATTAGTAGATAAGTAGGCAATTTAGAAAACATATTTAATTAAATATTTAGATCAAGATAAAAGAATCCGCGTAAAAAACTGTTATACAATTTCGTTATCGTGATTTTGATACCATCTTGCATATTTTGTTCTTCGTTGAGGAATCTCAGATGCCTCACATTATTTTCCTATAACAAGCTTCTTTAATAGTCATTTCTGCGAACAAAATTGGTAAGGCTTTAGATCGATCGTGTTAAGGCACGCTGAATATGCCATAACTTGAGAGGTTTCGGCGGTTGGCGCTCGAAATTTCCCACAATGACCGGATTTCAAAACAAAGTATTTTAACTGGATGAATTTTTAATTTTATGCTCACCAATAATGATAAGAATTGCTTGTCATATAAAAATTTTAACAAATTTGAGTTTTATCAAACTTTTGCCGACAATTTAGTTGTTACCTATGTTGTCTTTCATACCTATGCTAAAACTGAGCATTGCTCCAACTGCATATTAGTAAGTAGGTAGTAATGGCAAAAGTTTGTAATTTAGATATTTTGAAAACTTTATAGTTTATGGAAAATCAATGAAGTCAAAATACAGATAACCGTTGGCCATATAATATTACGAATTAAAAAAGTTACTCAAGTTCGTAAAACAGCTGATACCTTGAGGTTCGTTCATTCAAAGTTTGCGGTTTCGGAATCGTACTCAGCCGATCGCTTAAAGCTCAGAAAAATTTATTGTAATAAGTCGTCGTGAGCGTTCGCCGCCGCTCGGCTCATCTCGCCCTTCGCCCCTCGTCCCTCCCAACCATATACTCTACTCGACTGCAATGCCTCTACGAGCAGTCAGTTGACTCGAAGCAGCGTCGGGGCACGGTCGCGCCACTCGACGCTTCGAACGTACGAACGTTTCAGTGAAAACACGCTTATCACTTACGTGTTTCAATAACAAACTATCGGACTTTTGTTATTCTAACCAATCGTTTAAGTCGTCTCCAGTAACAGTTAAAACATATTAGTTGAGTGATTACTGAACATTTCAGCAGATGTGGACTGTTTATGTGAAAATTTTGTTTACGTTATCAAGGATTGTAAATAACCAAACTGTGAATTGAAATCGTCTCATCATGTGCATTAACGCATTAAGGACTATTTGTTTAAATTGAAGCCGAAATAGAGTTTATAAATTGATGGATATTTCACATCCGGCAAGGGGTCGCAACACACGAACGCCGACGGAAAAAACATGACACTGAGCCTACCGTGTCTTGTTTTCTTTCTTCCTTGATATTTGATTTACCCCATAATGGCTCTTCAGCGAACAACTTCAAGAAAACAACTATTCGGGAAAATCCTGTTTTGGTTTGTTGTCGGACTTAATGTCGCCGATCAGAGCTCACTGCCTCTGAAATATGAAGCTCCAGATGATTGCCAATGGTGGTTGAGAGGTCCAAATGAAGCCCACGAAGTTTCTCTCACATGTAAACTTCGAACGATAAACAGTGAATTCGACACAACAAATTTCAGTGTGATCCCTTCAGAACATACTACATCTCTTCGGATAGAATGCAATGAAGAAATGATGTACAAGAGCTCATTAGACGATCGCAGTTTTGCGCATTTGGTGAAATTACGTGAACTTGTTTTGGATAACTGTAAAATTGGAAGATGGCCGCCTGGCGTACTCTCCGGCCTAAGAGATCTCCGAAATTTAACGATTCGAACGAAAAACACGGAGTGGGCAGCTATGAGTTTAGAGATCGCATCAGAAAGCTTTACGGCTGTTCGCCAGTTGGAAAAGTTAGATCTCAGTTTTAACAACATTTGGTCGTTCCCGGAAAACTTGTTTTGTGCTCTTACTAATTTAGTATACTTGAACGTATCTTCGAATCGGCTTCAAGATGTGAGTGATTTGGGATTCAGAGAAAGGGCCATTCATCAAGCTCTAATTAGTGAACAAGACGGGCCAGCCCCATCAGCACCGTCTTTGCCTCACAGCTCATGTTCATTGGATATAGAAGTATTAGACGCTTCAAGTAATCATTTTGTGTTGATGCCAGAAAACGGCTTCATGGCTCTGCGAAGGCTAAAAGAATTACATATTCATGACAACGAAATATCTATGGTGGCTGACAAAGCTCTATCTGGACTAAAACAGTTACAAATAATAGATCTGTCGAATAACAAAATTGTCGCTCTTCCACAAGATCTATTCAAAGATTCCAGGCCTGTGATCAAGGAAATTTATTTACAAAACAATTCCATCAGTGTGCTTTCTCCGAGTCTTTTTGCTAACTTAGATCAGTTATTAGCATTAGATTTATCAAATAACCATTTGACCAGCTCTTGGATTAATGAGAACACATTCACTGGTCTTATAAGAATGGTGTTGTTGAACCTATCTAACAATCGATTGACCAAACTAGACCCGAAAATATTCAAAGATTTATACACTCTGCAGATTTTGAATGTTCAACACAACATGCTAGAAAACATCGCTGCCGATACCTTCGCTCCTATGAATAATTTGCACACTTTGATTTTGTCGTACAATAAAATATCCCACGTCGATGCTTATGCCTTGAATGGCCTGTACGTATTGTCTTTGCTATCTATAGACAATAATCACCTCGAAGAACTCCACCCTGAAGCATTTAGAAATACGTCCTCTCTGCAAGATTTGAATTTAAATGGAAATCGCTTAAAGAAAGTGCCCATAGCGCTAAGAAATATGCGATTACTCAGGACTCTTGATCTTGGAGAAAATCAGATAACATCATTGGAAGAGTCCGGCTTTGTCGGTTTGCATAACGTCTATGGCCTACGTCTGATTGGAAATAAAATAGAAAACATAAGCAAAGATGTGTTTTCAGATTTGCCATCACTGCAAATTTTGAATTTAGCCCGAAATAAATTAAGGCACGTTGATATGAATGCTTTTGAAACACTCACGAATTTACAAGCTATTCGATTAGACGCTAACCAACTTACAGACGTCCAAGGCCTATTTGTGAATATTCCTTCTCTGTTGTGGTTAAACGTATCAGATAACCAAATAGAATGGTTTGATTACGCCGTTATTCCACCGGGACTTCAATGGCTGGACCTTCACAGCAATAACATCAAAGATTTGGGCAATAACTACAGATTGGATAAAGAATTAAGATTGCAAACATTAGACGCCAGTTTCAATAAAATGACTAAAATATCGACTTATTCAATCCCCAGCAGTGTTGAGCTTCTGTTCCTGAATGATAATCAGATTACACAAGTTGAAGCCCAAACTTTTGTTGGAAAAACCAATTTAACGAGAGTCGATTTGTATGCAAATCAGATAACTAGTATGGATCTCAATGCGCTTCGGCTGACTCCGGTCGATCCCGGGCGACCCCTCCCCGAATTTTATATCGGTGGAAATCCTTTTCAGTGCGACTGTACTATGGAGTGGCTACAACGAATCAACAAACTTGATCACCTCCGGCAACACCCCCGAGTGATGGACTTAGAAAGCATATATTGCAAGTTACTGTATAATCGTGAAAGGACTTATATTCCCCTCATCGAGGCGGAATCATCTCAGTTTTTGTGTACATATAAAACGCATTGTTTTACTTTGTGTCATTGTTGTGATTTTGACGCTTGTGATTGTGAAATGACGTGCCCATCAAACTGTACGTGTTACCACGATCAACCGTGGTCGGCAAATATCGTGGACTGTTCTGCTGCTGGGTATTCTGAAATACCTAACAGTATACCTATGGACGCTACTGAACTATATTTAGACGGTAACAATTTTGGTGGTTTAACAAGTCATGCTTTTATTGGACGTAAAAATTTAAAAATATTGTACGCGAATAATTCTAATATAGACGCTCTGTATAATAATACGTTTAGTGGACTAAAACGCTTAACAGTTTTGCATTTAGAAAAGAACAATATAAAAGAGTTGCTCGGCTTTGAATTGTCGCCTCTGGAGAGTTTACGCGAGTTACATCTACAAGACAATAAAATACATTACATCGATAACCGAACCTTCATAGAGTTGAGGCATTTAGAAGTGCTACGTTTGGAAGGGAATAACATTTACGGCTTCGCGGTGTGGCAATTCACGATGAATCCATATTTGGTAGAGATAAGTCTTTCTCGTAACAAGTGGTCGTGCGATTGTCAATACATGCATAAATTTAGATATTGGTTCAAAAACAATCTGGGGAAAGTGGAAGACGCTGATAAGATCACCTGCGTATTTGATAACGTAACAAACGCAGTGGGACCTCATATGGCCGATTTCAACTCTACAACTTGCACTAGCCACGTTGGTGGAGTCTCATCTATAATAGAAAATCAAGTTATAAATGATTACCTTCCTCTACTTTTGATATCTTTATGCGTATTCGTGATAAGCTCTGCCTTAATTTGTGGACTATTTTACTGGCGGCGAGAGCTGCGCGTCTGGGTGTACTATCATTGTGGCCTCAGAATGTGTTACAAAAGCACGACCTTTGACGATGAAGCCGACAAAGATCGCCTCTTTGACGCCTACATCAGTTACAGCGTGAAAGATGAGGCATTCGTCGCACAAATGCTAGCGCCTGGCCTAGAATCCACCGACCCTAGTTTCCGGCTCTGCCTACATTACCGCGATTTTAACGCTTCGGCTTACGTTGCGGATACAATAATAGAGGCCGTAGAGTCATCGAAGAGGACGATAATAGTCCTATCTAAGAATTTCATCAACAACGAATGGTGTCGTTTTGAATTCAAGACGGCCCTCCACGAAGTATTGAAAGAGAGACGAAGAAGACTGATAATAATATTGCTAGGCGAGCTACCGAATAGAGATATCGATCCGGAGCTCAGGTTGTGTTTGAAGGCGAACACGTGTATAGAGTGGGGCGATAGACAGTTTTGGCAAAAGTTGAGGTTTGCGATGCCGGACTTGAGGAAGTGTCAATATCATCGTTCAACTGTGAATATTTACGCTTCGGTGTCACCGGTGGGGGCTGGGCGGGCGCCGGCGCCGCCCCCTCCCCCGCCGCCGGGCAAGCTCCCCCCTCTGCTGGGCGAAGCGCTCGCCATGCCAGCCGGCGTGCATGCGCGCGACGTGCATCCACACCGCATGCCGCCGCACGCGCAACTCTGGGCGTAGCGTATGCTTCAACGCAGGTAAATTATGTTCTTACTTGCAAACGCTTAAGCGTATTAGTCCAACAAAAAGTGATAATTATTTTTAAGTTGTTCCACGCTATATTTATTGTTTAGTTTAAGATATTCTAATGCCTGATTTCTGCATTTATTTTGTACACGATCTACATTTATGTAAGTAATTATGGATGATTTTTCCTAATTTCTGCGATAGTAATTTCTAGGTACATAACTGATAGGCCATTGTGAATATTTGATTGTACAAAAATAGTTTTAATCTGTTAATTTTATTTTGGATCGCTTAAATTATTATAATGCCAAAGTTTAAAACTTATATTATGTACAGATGCATTTATACTATAATTTGTTATTATGAGACAATTGTCATAAAAAAGACTGTAAATATTATGATTTTTGTATATATACAAATGTGTAAATATGCAAAGAAAACAATTATCAAAGAAAATATGAAATACACAATTTTCAAAATTTTATTTCGTTTTGTTTAATTTTTGTTACCTTCCACACAAGACAATAAGTATTACTTTTTATTTGCATTTTGCTTATGTTGACTAGCAAGACAATAATTTATGAGTCTACACAAGAGAAAAATGTAGAAAACATTTCCTTTGCAAATTTTTCCTTAGTTCAACGTTTCCTTTTACGAAACTTCTACTAAAAATACTAATTTAAAGTCATGGAATAATTGATGTCGTGAATACTTAGGAACAGGCCACTAACTCTTAAGTACTTCATCTGTACAAAGTTGGATCTAGCGTAGAGTGACTACGTATCTTGACATGTATCGGATATGTAGGATTTTGAAATACATTAGAATGATCATTTTATAGTTGGGGCACGAAAATAAAGGAGATAATCTTAAAAGATATAGAAGGAACGCACAAACTGAATAATATTTGATAATATAAATTATCATTTACTCTTTACGAATTTAGAAAAATATAGTTTCTCTACTATTTTCACACAAATCGTCGTACAAGATCGTCGCTACGTAGTGACATTTTTGAAAAAATGGAAATTATTTTTGATAATTAAAAAAATTACTCTAAATATTGTTCAAATATCAAATTATGGAAGATTATCTTCCAAATTGTTAAAAATGTATCACAACTATCTGCTTACCTTGGACCAGATAGGTGGATGATATATTTTTTTAATATTTCAAATCACAAAAATACTTTAGAAGTTTCAGTGACTAATAAAAAAAATACAAAACGATTCTGCAATTTATAAATGAACATTTCTTTCATAAAGCAACTTTCTTAGGTATACTAAACCCGTCTTGTGACATACACAAAGATAATGTTTCTTTAGCACTAAAATATTATACTAGAGAGAAACTGGACTTTCCGTAATATACGAGACGCCTGGCCATCCAACTCGAACGTCAACTTAGTCAATATGCAAACATGTTGGAAATTGAAAGTCACTCCCCCAAAGTATAGTACTTCGTCTGAAAGGAACTTGTAATAACATTTACCAACATTTCAATGGCTCTTGCCAATTTATGTTCTAGACTACGAAAAAGACCAATATAGAAACTTAATACGTTTATGTATTCACACTGCATTCCAATTCGAAGATGTCGTAAGTATTCCTAAAATAACCATGATTTTTTAAGGGTGCATTAGTTGAAGGCGATGATAACAGGCTCGCAATCGGCCATCAAATGTTTTATCATGAAACAACTCTTAAAACATAAAATTGACAGAAAATTCGAATCCACGACGTACCAACTACCACTACCTATAAGCTTTATCATATGAAACAGAATTACCTATATCAATATCAGAGAAAATAGGTTCCTATAATCAAGCTTGACCACACGTTTTACGTTTGAATCGAGTAGGTATTGCAGTTTGTATTGGACAGCTGTTTTTTTTGTTCTGATAGGTGCCATACTTAAACCATAAAAAAAACATAGTAAAAGTTGTTCAGTTTGATGGGTACAGTATGCGGTTTAAAGGTTAATGATACTTTTCCTGAGTCGCGTTGTAGGTCTGCTATTGGGTAGTCAAGTCGCTCCGCACAAAAATGAAATCATAGTCAACCCGAATGTACATTAGTGCGATTTTTGAAAGTCATACGTTGAAAAGTATGAAGTTTGTGTATTCTCGCTCATGATTTCGAATTCAAAAATAGCACTTCAGACAAAGATAGACAAAATGCTATTTTTGAATTCGAAATCATGAGCGAGAACTTCATACTTTCCTACTGCTGATTTCAACGTATGACTTTCAAAAATCACACTCCAGGACAGCAGATTTTTCTTGCAATTTCGAAATTGGTCCCATAGTGAAAGCAGTAAAAGTCTGATCATCCGGCCTGTAGTCTTCAGTGGGGCGTATAAAGGTTGATGATGATGATCTTGACAAAGTATAGAAGATCGTAAATTACTTTCCGTCCTCTCAATACGTCACACGATTTTCCTACCATTACCAAGTTAGTAAAACTAACATTTTTCTAATACCCAGTTCTAACCGCTTGTATCCAGTCTCCGCACTAACTCATCTACTCATGAAATTGCTATTATCGCCTTGCGGACAAATCAAAACGAAATCAACATCGGTTACTTTTGGCGTTCGCTTCGCACCCTTATCAAATCGGGAGACGGGTCAGCGTTGAAATAATGGGGAAACTTGTTTTCATGATTCGTTTACGACTGTCGTGGTGCGTGTTTCCATTGAATATATTTTCAATGGATTTTTGTGACAACTGTACCATATTTGTCAATGCTTCTGCGAGCGGCAAGCTTTGTCTTGTTTGTCAATGAACCAAATTCGTGAAAACGATTGAATGTTAGAAAAATAGTAGTTCGGACATGAGAAACTCTTTCTTATACTGTAGTATATAGTCTTAGAGGTGCTGCGTAGATTGTCATCACCTTTTAAAATTCCATTGCAGTGCTGGGGCACAGGTCTATTCTAGGTGGAGGGTTACTCCATTCCGACTTCAATACAGGTTTCCTCATGATATTTTTCTTTACCGAAAACCTAATATCAATTATTTGCAATTTTTGAATCATTCGTTTTTCATAGAATAACAGCTTATTGGGAAAATCTAAAAAAACACTTAACTATTGTATAAAGATTGTTTATAGACAAAGATTAGAAAGAGATTACTTTATAAATATACACACTCATACACCTACGATCACAAATAGTACATATAAAATCTAATAAAGTTGATAATCAATTTTGAATTTAATATTTATCCCATGTTTTGGAAACAAAATACGTAAAGGCTAGGACGAGATAATGGAATTAGTTTTGTAATTAACTTAGTTTATCGTTAAAGGGATACGCAGATAACATTTTCTAAAACTAAATTTTAGTTTCAGAATTCAGTGCTCGTTATTGCAAAACCTCATTATGTTGTGTAGTTCAGATTTTGTTGTCTTAGAAGTTGAGTATACCCTTACCACGGAATATTTACACACCCTTATAATTTAATTACTGATAAAATTTTAAGGGTATATTCCGATAATGAAAATAAACAGCTACGTAACATTTGTGTCAACAAACGAGATTTTTTTAAATCTCCCATTGAAAGTTGATCCGCTGATCCGCACTTTTATATGAAAGGTTCAAAAACTTTTCTCGTTTCTTAGGGCAATTAGTTTAGTTTCATTATCAGAATACAGGTTTCATATCAGGTACCGAGTTTTCAAGTGGCGGCTGCGTACCGGAAAGCGCAGCGTGGATAGTCCCCCGAAAAGGTAGACAGACGACCTGGTCAAGGCGGCTGGTACCCGTTGGATGAGGGCAGTGTAGGATCCAGTCATTTTGGCGATCCTTTAGGGAGGCGTATGTCCAGTAGTCGACGTCTATCGGCTGATAATGATGAATAAACCCTTAAGAAAATCGGGGTATATAATACCTGATATGTTTTATCAAGGCACTCTATGGCGTGTTGGAGCTTCGATATGAAACGATCCCTGAAAGTTGAGCATCACTTACGCACCGGTTTGATCAATCTTCGGAGGGTCATCTGAAGGAAAATTCATGATAGGTTGATGTCAAAATTGGTGGAGGACTGGGAGCGTCCGTTCTGTATTTAGGTTCTTCATCTTATCTTCTTCATCTTGCTTATACTGTGGCTCTGGTATTTACCTGAGGTTCCCTTTTAGATTATAAAGAGCCTGTGTATGTTCTGTATAAATATTATTTAGTTTTTGGACTGCTTCATCACCATTATTTAAACCTTTTTCTATTATGTATTTACGTAAAAGCTATCACAGGAAGTCACCTCCTAATAATAGAAAATGAAGCAACAGCCAGGGCACTTTTAGAGTTTTCTGAGTAGAGTTACATTACGTTCGACATTCGAGTTCGACGGAAACGAAGATTTCTAGATTAAAGATTTAAAATAGAAATGTAGAGGCGATGGGATTCGAAATCGACACTCACCTATTGAGGGCATGCTTAACACTGATTAAAGTACCGCCCACTTTGTATACCACTTGATTTGCAACATATAAGATCTACATTTACTAGATCATACGATCTAAGTTGGTCGTTTCCTATAAATCAAAAGACAAACAAAATAGAATCTTTGTATTGCAAAACTTTTAGCTAAACAATAAAATTGAACTATCAAGGAAATAAGTATGAGTCGCTATTGGGAATGGGTTTTCAAAATGCGGTGTCAATCCTCATATCATTGAACTCTTAAATACTTTAAGATATTAGCTTACTTAGGCCTAACAAAAGAGCCATCTGCTGAAAAATGCCATATGGTACGACAAAAGAGGCATGCGCAATTTAATAGCATCCTAGTTTAAAAGCTTCGGATCCCTTTGAATAGGACGGTATGAAAAAATGCATATTGTCATTCGATAATCCTTTACGTACTCTGGAGATGTCACCAAAGAGATCAGCTTTCGTCTAGGCAACGGTATTGGGTTTGCGTAACTAAATACGGAATATTTCATCTTACTGACTTACATTCTAAATGGAATGTTAACAGCTACGGAATAAGGGTTCGTTCGGGTTATAAATTAAAGGAACGAGACCACAGACCGCAAAGCAAGGACAGAAACAGACAAAGGCAGAACAGATAATATCCCATCCCTTAATCACATGCACCGGTGCACTCGAAAAATATTTGGTAGTCCAATATAAAAGACATTCGAACTAATTTTTGTTTGTTCACGATTCTATTTTAGGTAACACAAAAATCTATTTGTACAACCGGCTTACATTTTCTCTAGTCGAATTTGTTGTCAAAATGTTAAAACTCCAGCTTGTTCGAATTCTAAATTTGTATCGGTTCGTAGAATGTTGTACAGTCGTGTTCTGTGAGACAAAAGATTAGAGTCATGTTAATGTTCCCAAATTCCGTGACACCATGCACTTTTTAGTGTCGTTAATTCAATCTGGAGCTTTTGAAGAATGCGAGTGGAGTTAGGTAAGAGAATTTTGGGAGCACAATTAATAGCTCCGAACGACCGTCATTACACGGAGAAAAAACATCTAGTAGTATACAGGATGTTAGGGTTTACCCTTTAGGGGGTGATTGTACCATGATAATGACCAACTATCCCTAAAAAACGTATAGTAAATTCGTAAAAAGAAAACCTTTTCATACATAATTTTGATCAGCTGATTGCATTTTGTATGCAAAGCGCAATTTCTTATTGGTTTTCCAGGGAAAGTTGTTCAGTATCACGGGTACAATTACCCCTTAAAGTAATGCAACTGTTTACCCAAACACCATGTATGTGATATCGGTGGAGCGTTGCGGAGAGGTACATGGAGGAAGTATGGAAACTCAATCTTGAGATCCGGGTTTGAATCCACACGGATGACATGCCATTTACCGATGAGTTTCATAATATATTGATTGCTCTCAAAATTGTATTTCTAACTTATATAGTTAGTACCGACTGCTCTCCAACGGAGAAGGAAAACATTATGAGGAAACTTGCATATGCTGAAGAAGAAATTTCAATGTGTATGTGAAGTCTTACAATCCGCATTGGGCACGCGTGGTCGACTAACGTCCATATACCCGCCTGGGTAAGCTCGCTACATCGCTACATCTTTGTGCTATGGACTGGATTGAGATCGAGAGCAAACCCATGGGTAATAAAAAAATATATACCCGCCTGTGCTATATATGCTGATGAGATGGCAGGTTCATTCCCGAGTTTCACAACATGAAGTTAGATATCACTGTAGCGTTCTCCCGATAATAAATCTCAACCAACCCAAAAGTCTAAAACAGTAATTAAAACAAAAATTCCTGGTATAACTTAGCTGTATTTTATTATTTAGTCCCGTTTATTAAAGCTGAAATAAGTTTTCGAAATGACTGAAATTACTGCCGTCACATTTATTAAACATTGCGACCCGCTGGAAATGGAAAAAGGAGAGTTGATTAGTAACTTTTAGTTTGACTTCACGATTTCTTATTTCTCTCTGTAATTATTTTAAACGACTTGTGGTTTCGGAGAAAAAAATCGTGGGTATTGTAAGCTAATATTTTATTAAACAAAAATTCGTTGATTGACATAGCTATGATTGATATGAGTGTACAATTTGAAGTATTTGTTCAATACACATTTCTTTTATACAAATTTGCTCCAGTGCGCTTACTTTTGGAGCAAACATGACAGTTTTTTTTCGCTATAAGTTATATTTTTTCTTATTTCTACTTAGGTATGGAACTGCTAAGCCTCTCTGTAATAACTTCAAGGAATCGTAATAGTAAAAGTAATTTGGATTGATATGGTATTAGAAACGCCGTGAACTTTTCTGAGAATCAAAGAGTAAACAAATATTACTACGGATTCTGGGCAAAGGCCTCTCCATTTCTCCTTCCTCCTTCTGCTGCTGTAGAGATTTCATAGATGTAATTTAACTGTGGTCGTTCACTCAAGGCCTCATAAAAAGGCTGAAAGTCACCCAAAGAGCAATGAAGAGGGCTATGCTCGGAGTTTCCCTGCGAGATCGAATCAGAAATGAAGAGATCCGCAGAAGAACCAGAGTAACTGACATAGCCCAAAGAGTTGCTAAATTGAAGTGGCAGTGGGCGGGGCATATTGCTCGCAGAACCGATGGCCGATGGGGCCGAAAAGTTCTCGAGAGGCGACCGCGTACCGGTTCAGCGTGGGTAGGCCCCGCACGCGGTGGACCGACGACCTTGTGAGGGCGGCGGGAACCCGTTGGATGAGGGCAGCGCAGGACCGGTCGTTATGGCGATTCTTGGGGGAGGCCTATGTCCAGCAGTGGACGTCGATCGGCTGAGATGATGATGATGATGATGTTATGTTTCCAATAAACTTTTATTATATTACATTGCATCGCAAAGTCGGGGCAATCTGTTAGAAAAGCACATTGGGTCATCACTCCATCTCATGAGTCTGCCTTGACATCAGCATCCATCTTGTAGATGTTGGACCTATTTTGTTGCTATCGTAGTCCACCTTTCAGTATGCATACATTATTTGTACAAAATTCAATGTCAAGGTAATACTTGTGTATCCTTGAATAATATAAAACACAGTTCAACATTAAAAATCGCGAAAAAAGTGCCTCCTTAGTGAAAGTTGTTCAGTTTGATGGCTTGAATCACCCGGTCCTATAAATTTTCTGAACACCCTGGACTATCCTGTCAGGCTTTACAAAATTATTTTGTTCTTTATTTTGATGGCCTATGTCCAGCAGTGGACGTCCATCGGCTGAGATGATGATGATGATGATGATTTTTATGGGGCTCTTTACTACTTGATTTTAGAGAAAACAGTTGCATTACATTAAGGGGTGATTTTACCCATAATACTGAACAACTTTACCTAAAAATCGTATAATACGACCCGGTTGGTGTAATGGTTATCACGCCGGACTGCCACACCAGGGTCCTGGGTTCGAATCCCGGTTCGGTCATGGATGTTTAATGTTTCTATGTTTTTACCGTTGCTGCATGGTTTCCATAATAAAAAGCGTATAGTGTTTGCTTGGGATCATTGCAATGTATGTGCCTGGGAGCGTTATTTATTATTTTTTATTATTTAACTAGAGTTAACCCGCGACTTCGTCCGCACAAATAATATACCAGATTTTAAGTCAGATCATAAGCTATCAAACAAAAAAAGTTTCATCGAAATCGGTTCAGTAGTTTTTGCGTGATACTCGTTCAAACAAACAAACAAACAAACACACAAACAAACAGACAGACAAAAAATCCAAAAATTGGTGAAATGGATTCAGGGACACCTAAAAACCATATCGTAACTTTTTTTGTTGTTTATATCTTCAATGTACAGACAAACTTCCTGTTACAGTTTTATAATAGTATAGATGAATTCGCTAAAAAATGTTTGCCTTTAAATACAAACGTTCGATTAGCGGATTGCATTTAGTATGGGAAGTCCAAAAAAAAATTTTCTATTTCCTGTAGGTTTCTTAGGGCTCTGCCAACACGATAAGAAGAAGAAGGGAAAGTTGTTCCGTATCATGGTTACAATCACCCCTTAAAGTAATGCAACCTTTTACCCTAACACCCTGTGTACGGCTATGTCAACCAGTTTTACAATATGAGTATGACATAATTATTGTTATTGCTAGCCTTATTTTACACAGGTTTTTCAAGCTGTTTCATCATTTCATTCCCATGTAATTATTTTGTGTTCATGTTCATTTGTTACTTGTTTTCATACTGTTACTACTACTTTTACGTCAACAACAATCCTATACCCAACTACTAATCGTGTTACGATACCATCCAATTTCAAACTCAAACAAATCAAAACACACATCGGGAACGTTCTGGCCCTTATTTGCAAAGCTTGGCTTATGAATAGAGTATTACCAAAGGTCTATCCGCAAGGGTATATGGTTTAGATAACCCAAAGACAGCGGTTTCTAGTACCGAGTGCCAATAATTGACTATCAAACTTGATATATAGCTTTCTCGGCGGCTTGACGGAGATAGTTGGATGAGTTATAGTCAGTCGTACTCTCAAGGGAATGTAAGTCGTTTTGCTTAGCCGCGTAAAACGGGCTTTGATTTTGTACCTTGACTATACTGGAATGTTTTTAATGAGTTTACTTTGTGGAATTATTCATAATCGATGTATGTAATTAACGATATATTTTTTAATTACACCGTAGACAACCTATGTGAAATTCTTTCTTTCTTTCTTATCGTGTGTACAGAGCCCTGGTGTCCCCGGTTTTTTCAGACTGCCTTACGGCCTCTGATATGGTTTTTATGTAACGACTACTACCACCAGAGATAGTAGCGGGCCCAACGGCTTAACGTGCCATCCGAAGCATGGAATCATTTTTCTTTTCAGACGATCAGGCGATTCACCCTGCAGTGTCCTAACAAACTGGGGAAAAACGCACAAAGTGACATTTCACTAGGTGTCCCCCGTGGGAATCGAACTCATGACCTCCGTGTCGAGAGAATAAATAGCAAAACCTCCACCCACATTAATCTTGATAACAATTTAAGTAGGTATTGGGTGTGTATTATCCCATAGCCTTTCGCCAATATAAGGCGTTGCTCTGAAATTCTTTTAAGAATGCCATGTACACCAAACACAAAAATATTGGAAATTTTTATATACTTAAATTTTTTGGTTCCATTAGTTGGGCACAGGCCTCCCATATTATCGCGTCCATTCTACCCCTGTCTAGTAAAACAGGATAACATTGGAGATGTCGCAATAAACAGGACTTAAATCCCATATAAACGTTAGAAGCGTGAAAAGTGAAACATTCATTTAGTCGCTTCGTACGAGATCCACGAAAAGAAATGGGTTGAAAACTGAATTGTCTAATAAAAATGGCAGACAGTCTGCAGGACTATTGAGTCAAATTCCATTGAACTGTATTGATGAGATCGAACCAGGGCCCAGCTTTTTTATACACATCGCTCCATACTATCTTTCTGTATGCTGCATACTCGTTCGTCTGTCGTTTGCGACGAGCCTAAAGGGTAGCTATTAATGTTTCACATACTTTTAAAACCCCTTCTCATCCTTCGTATCGGCTAGTTTTAAATATTACTTTACTTTGACTGAGAATTCGTACCTACCAAATATTTTAAAGGTCTGTTATCCGTTGAGGAATATAAGATCATTTGCGTCTATCTTTCCCTGTCTATCCCAATATAATAAATTATTTATTTTATTTATTTATTTGAATTTGGCAACAGTACAATGTAAAATTATCACGGGCCTATATTATAAATACCTTAACCTAAAATACATAAAAAATATAACTTCATTATGAAACAAAATAACAAAAATGTTGTACGGGACAAAACTGGCAACGTACGTGGCTGTAAATGGCAACGGAACCCTCCCTACACTTTGCGTGCCTTTCTCAACTTGGCTAGTTTTTAAGGTATTATCATAGCAATAAAAGTATCATGTTAAAAAAAGTCTTGCCTATACCATAAAAACCAAACAAGAGTATTTCACCTGCATCACTATCATCATCAGTACACACTAGTCCACAGAGTCTGTGGCGGCGCATTGCGGAGAGGTACCAATCATGAGGGTTCGGGTTCAAATCCGCACAAACGACATGGAATGTACCAATGCTTATTTCTAATTTGTATACGCAATACAGACTGCTCTCACACGGAGAAGGAAAATACCGTGAGGAACCTTGCATACGCTGAACAAGAAATTCTGATGCGAATGTGTAGTCCACCAAACAGCGTTGGGCACGCGTGATGGCTGATGCCCATACACCTTCCCTGAGGATAGGCATGTGTCCTGTAGTGGGACGTATATAAAGGATGATGATGTACATGCTAATCGACTGCGGACCATAGGCTTTTGCGAAGATCATTGTAATATACAGGGTGTAACAAAACACCCTAGTAATAAGAGAAAAAATAAAAAAAATCTTCTGTCCCATACAAAACTGCAGTACCGACTCGACTAAAATGTATGTGACAGCAGATTTTTTTTATTTTTTCTCGATGTTGGCTTCATAGTGATAGTTGTTCAGTTTCATGGTTTAAACCATCCCCTTAAGTATTATTAAGGTTTTTGTTACACCCTGTAGAGTTCGAATTCTATTTGACATAGAGAGGACTCAACGTCATAATATTTTCTTACTACAACTTGAAATTCAAGATTCCATCACAAGTGGCAATTTGAGGATCCTAAAAAATATTTTTGCCATCATTGCCACATTTAGCTAATTTCAAAAATATTCGGTTACCTAAACAAGTGTGGGTGCAGAAAACATGTACGCACGGCGACACATCAAGCTATACAAAACCAAAATAAGCTGGCCGCGCGTAGGTCGAGTAACGTATAACTTCGCGCGGCCGCTTATGTTGGTTTTGTATAGCTTGATGTGTCGCCGTGTGTACCTTAATCAATGGATTGATTGTAATTAAAATCGTCGTCGTGGGATCATTCAAAATGTTCCAGTACACGTCTTAACAAAGGTTCCACTCATTAAACATTGAGGATACCTCCACAATTCACAATGCTGTTCTAACGTAAGCTTGGGGGTTATGAAATTTTAATCAAAGTTCGTAGGCCCCTTGCGTATTGGCACGGATGCCGGTTAATGGGAACCGTGTACATTTCTATGTAGCATATTTACATGGAAACTTGTTTGACTTTAATAACTGTACGTTTATAGGTGCACTGATAGACAAATGTATGTGTTGACTGGCACATATTTGCATGGGATAGAGGGTTAGACTAATGAAGGAAATTGGAAAATCTCAGCATCAGTAGCTTTTGACGGGGACATGGCTGAGAATAATAGAAAACCTGGGCGTTAAAAGAAAGAAAAAGTCGTCGCCAAGAAACATGTAGGTACAAAGACACATACATGGATGCATGGATATACCTATACAGGGTGTAAGGAAAAGTATCATTAACCTTTAAACCACATACTCTACCTATCAAACAGAACAACTTTTACTATGGAAGCAAACCGATCGGAGCAAAAAATAATCAGCTGTCCCATACTAAACTCCAATACCTACTCGCCTCAAATGTATGCAACAGCAGATTTTTTTTCTTGCTTCGGTCGGTTTGCTCCCATAGTAAAAGCTACAGTAAAAGTTGTTCAGTTTGATGGGCTCTTCCCATCTAGTATGATAATATGTGGTTCAAAAGTTAATGACACTTTTCCTTACACTCTGTATATGCACGCAAATACAAGGTATAGATCAATAATCTCGAATCGAAAAAATCTCGAATACGATATCGTTTACTGTTGATTTCAAGTTGGTTTTTATAATCAAATAGAATATAGAAAAGCACCAAAAACATAAAAAAATCGTATCTATGAGTTTAATAATTGAAGATCACATTCCTGTTTTCATATTATAACTCCTTCCCCAAAGTATACCCCGAAATAAAGAAGGTCATATTTGCTTCCCATAAACAAACCACAAACACGATTCATAACAATATATGATAAATTGCAACTAGCCAAAAAGTTCCCTAGATATTTTCGTATCTTCTGAATTATTAATGTTATACAAAAACTAAGACGGGTCCATCGACCCCTTACGAGCAAGCAAACAAAAAAATTTAGAAAAATATGTTCTCATTTTCAGACGTGGCGCTGACATCTGCTGGATCATTAGGACACTATGAAATTAAAAAAATGCCTCAAGCTCACAAACATTCATTAATTTTAGTTTGTCATACACTACTAATTTGTAAAATTTACTACAGCCCGCTAATGGTACTATTTCCGGCAACATATCGGTGAAAATATTAATTCCCTTTGAGTTTTTTTTAACCAAGGAACTGAGAACGTATTTATGTGTCAGTTAACACCAATAATCGTTGGTGGGAGTCATCAAAACGGCGTTAAAATCATTTGTTATTTATGGGTGTCCCTAAGAGCGTGTATTAGAAGTTAGAACTACGTCAGGTGTGGTCTTCGCTGTTAAACACATATATTCTATCGTCATTGACCGTTCCCAAGTAATTAATAGAAGAGCTCCTCTATTTGGTGCTTATTTATGTGTGCTCTCGACTTTCTTGACGATAACATGACTTTTCTGATTAAATGTTTATTGCTCTAATCAAGACGGTTAAGAGTTTAAAAAATATATTAAATAATTATACTTGTAAAACATCCTAGTAATATTTAAAGAGGTGGTTTAGAGTTTAATTTAAACCACCCCTTATAACCTGTATAATTATGCATTTATGTATATAGACCATCAAACTGAACAACTTTCCCTATGGAGCCATCAAGAAATAATAAAAAAAAAATCTGCAGTTTTGTTGTCTGCCGTTTCATACAAAACTGCAGTACCGACTCAACTCAAATGTTTACAGCCGATTGTTTTATTAATTTTTTTTACGGTGTCTCCATAGTTGCTTAGTTTCATGGTCCACCAACTAAAACCAAACCACGCCTAATATTACTAAAGTGTTTTGTTTAACGCTGTAGTAATGGTTTAATTATAATAGGGTTGACTCAAATTGACGCAGCATTTCTAACACTATCCATAAAATCTAAAATCCGTTGAGTATTAATGTAAATAATTATGTTATGTTTTCACCTCCACTAACTACTGTAACGATCTGAAAAGCTTGCAAAATTAAGCTACAGCTGTGAAACATTTTTTTACCTATCTAAAATGGGCTTAGCATGTATTTCAGAAGGAGCGTAGTTTCTACATTACATACATTAACCTCGAGACCGTTTTATTTTCTTTCAGCATAGCATAAGCATAATGCTCACGATTATGTTCCCCAAGGAGATATTCATGGATATTCTGTAAATTCGGAACATACACTTACGGAAACTCTGTCCAGTGCGACGGGGAGTGAGCCCATCGCCACTTATAATGGACAGTGGATACAACTCATGCGTCCATATATTCAAAAGTGACCAAAAATATTGCTACACAACCATCTTAAGTTTTAGGAGTTGCTATTTGCTATTGTATCCCTAAGATAAGTTCACTTCATTGAGTTCACTTTTGTAAAATTTCGACTTTCGCGCAGATTGTGTTTCGAATCACATTGTAATTTTTAAATTTTATTTTTTGAAACGTAAACAAAAGGAAATCCTAACAATTTTTCGTAGGCGTGAAGCTTTTATCACTTTAAAAGCTTTTTATTCAACAAAATGATTCAATAATTTGTATTTTTTTACACGCAGCGTTAAGAATATTTACTACCAAAGACGGAATAAGTTAGCACCTGGTATCCATGTCAAGTAAAGTTCTATGCTATCATAAATACTTTATAATAGTAGTATTTTCTCAAACGCCTGAGGTCAAATTTAATTATCATGTAGACGATGAATGTCTTTACGTATACCAAACGCCTACAGTGAAGTATAAATCAGCTATATGTGTATGTCAGGCCATATTTTTTAAAGGCCAAACTTAAACAATAGTTAAAATAATGGTGTCGATGCTCAACGAATTATTTATGAACGTTTTAAATAAATCAATGCATAAAATTAGAGCCTACTATTACGCTTGATTTAGATGGCAGCTCATTTGTTACACAAATTATGTTTGAGAGAATTATATACCGATATATTTCTTTACACTGACTGAGAATGGCTTTGAGATAGCATAGAGAAGTAAGTCGTCCAGCAGCCAGGTGGGCTGATGTCGTGGAAAGACTATTGCAATTTGCATTATTAGTTTAAAGCGTCCGCTGGCGGCATACCTGCGGTATTGGAAACGATCACCGAAATTAAGCAACGTCAGGTCTGGTCAGTCTTTAGATGGGTGACCGATTAAGTGGTATTTCATCTCGAGCGTTTCCATGCTTCGTGAATCCTGGATAGTTCCTAGCAAAGTCAGAGGCCTATTAAGGCGGCTTAAAATTCTCTGACAGCAAGTTGACCACTAACTTGCTTTCACCAATACGCACTGAGCCCGCGTAGTGGAGCATAGCCCACTCCCTCTTATAAGAATTCGTGAGACGCTTTTGCCCTGCAGTGGGATCTAACAGGCTATAACTATTTGTACACCGAATACAGTAAGTATACCAAAATGCTATTATGGGTAGGAAACTTATATCCTTTATTAGAAGGATACAGGCTAGTGATCATCATCATCATCATCAGCCTATTATACGTCCCACTGCAGGGCATAGGTCTACCCTCAGGAAGGGTGTATAGGCCAGGCGTCAGTCCACCACGCGTGCCCAATGCGGATTGGTAGTTTTAACATCTACTGATTTAAAATTAAATTAAAAGAACACTAAAACATAATTACAAATTCTACACGCAATTAAAATACATTGTAACTAGAACAGACAGATTCCAACTTTAATTCAGAGTGTCTAGTGCCCAATAAAAAGTAAAAGAATCGTTTCCGAGACCCACAAAGAGAGCTAGCGACTATTTTACTGTAACTTTTTTATTTCTCTAGAAAGGCATGGTAATTAAGCGGACGGAACTGTTAGACCCATCGCAGTGGCTCCTAAACGCAGCTTCGTCTGACATAAAGACAGGGGGAATGGCTTGGATGTCGAAGATCCAAAATCTCTTTCTGGAAGTGACAATGAAAAACATTTGACATTTGAATGATTACAATTAATAGTACTAAGATTAAATATATAATACAGCCTAGCAAATACTGAAACGGAGAACTCAGACCATCAAATTGAACAACTTTCACTATGGAGCATATCATCATCATCATATCAGCCATTAAACGTCCACTGCTGGACATAAGCCTCCCTCAAAATGTGGGGGATTTGCCGTAATCGCCACTCTTGGCAGGCGGGTTGGCGATCGCAGTTGGATCGAATCAATGTGTGTACTCAGAGGATGCTGCTGCTCATCCTTCAGTAGATCCCTTAGTCGCCTTTTACGACACCCACCGGAGGAAATGGGATGGTGCTATTCATAGCCGACACCACACGGCAAAGTACGACTATACCTAATTATAATTTTAGGAAAATAAATCCAAAAATAAAAATTATTAGTATATCAGCCATGGATGTCCCATTGTTCGGCAAAGACTTTCCTCCGTTCACTACATGCGTCCCAGTTTGGTGCTTCGAAAGGCAAATAGAAAAATTATTATTACTGCAGATAGAAAAGGAATAAAATTCACATCGCTATGTTGCATGTTGCGGATAATCAAGGGAAAATCATTGGATAAAATTTTTGTACTTGGAACACTGACATTAATGGAAAGTCGATTGCAGCTCCCTCGAACCAGGTTTTTTTATATTTTTATCAGTCTTTAGTGACAAACTCATCGTATGAACAACATAGCATAATTTAGAAATTATTCTGACCTAATATTATTCGAATGACTTAAACGTTAATTTGCAGAAAATATGGGGCTTATGCCCTCGGCTTTACTCGCATAGAATTTGTATAATTTTCGGGATAAAAAGTTTCAATGACCGGTTAAGGTGGATTCAGTCCATACAAAAGTTTGACGCACAATACCTACTCGTAGACGGAATTGATAAAAGTAATATTTTGTAAATGGAAGAATAGTTTAGAAAATCTAGTTCTCGCGTCACAAATAACATTTGCAATTTATAATATAATTACGAAGATATAAAGCTTTTAAAATTTTGTGTGAAAAATTTCAAAGCTTTATATCTTTGTAATTATTTTATAAATTGCAAATGTTATTTATGAGGCGGCATCTCATCATATCAGCCGACAGACGTCCACTGCTGGACATAAGCCTCCCCAAAATGGGGGGATTTGCCATAATCGCCACGCTTGGCAGGCGGGTTGGCGATCGCAGTTGGATTGAATGTGTGTACTCAGAGGATGCTGCTGCCCATCCTCCGGTAGATCCCTTAGTCGCCTTTTACTACACCCACGGGAAGAAATGGGATGGTGCTATTCTTAGCCGACAGCACACGGCACTATGACGCGGCATCTAGATTTTCTAAACTATTTTTCCATATATACAAAGTTACTTATATTAATATCGTCTACGCGTATTGTTTGTCAAAATTTTGTGTAAAATTGATCCCTCTGCAACCACTTTAAGGTTACCACATTTCGAATCTCATCCAGAAATAAAACATCTTTGTCCAGAACCTCCAGGCCAAACGTATAAGGATTAGGAATTCGTGCGGATTTGCTTAAAGGGGAAGATGGGGAAAATTGAGAATTGTTTCCTCCACCACACGCTGAGAGGAACTCTTATGAATCGAATGTTTGCAGACGCAATGAACGCTTAATGAAATTTTGTTTGTCTTTCCCTTTTTACCCTCAAGGAACCTCGCGTGTGCAAACGGATTTTATGTTTTTTATGGATAATCGAATTGATCAGTTTTAATGAACAAAGTCAAAGTTAAAATTATTTATTCAATATAGGAACTTAAAGCCTGCTTATTAAAAGTCAAATCTTTTTTTTTCATTTATATATTAGTAATGAACTCTTGATTGTGCGTTAGCACTGCATTTTCGCCAGTGTCAAGTAGTTTTATGGGAGAATCTATCCCAATCTCAGGGATTGTTTTTGGTTAAGAACATCCTCTATGTTCTTAACCAAAAACAATCTCTAACTAACTCGTGCGAGTCACGCCGTCCTCTATGGTTAAGAACAAGAAGAGATTGAGGATTGCGGAGCCTCGTGGCCGGTAAAAACGCGACGCGCGAAAACCACGCGAATCAAGTGCTCGGGTCAGAATCTGCAACGTGACTCCCTTTTTTGAACTTACCACCGTGTCGAAACCTCTTATCGCTGTAAAGAAGATGCGGCCAGAAACTCTACACTACAACATAGCACGACTTATAACCGTACCCTCTCTAACTTCTAAAATACTGTAGTGAAAAATCTTAAACTTTTATAAAAATATATCTCTTAGCATGTGATTTCCAGGTAATTTCGAAGGGTGTCACAAAAGCTAAACTTTCAGAGAAAAATACAAACAAAATTATAAGTTTGATCGCATTTTTTTTAATATTGTGAAAATCGCTACCCTGCTGAGCCGCACTTTTAGATGTATAATTTGTAAATTTAAAAAAAATACTTGTTACATATTTCTAACAGCCTTGTCAGTGGTCCCAAAAAACACTAAAACACTATCTTTTGTCAGACTTCTACGATACAATATTTTTCTTTTGCAACTTTGAGGATAAACCTTGCCCTTCTATAAACAAAAATGTATACGGTGCTAACCTGGTAGATAAGGTATTTTATAGTTGGCTCATTAAATAAAGTTTTCAAAATAATATCACACGTGGCACTTCTCCATTAAACATTTTTTAATTAATTAATTTGAACCGAATTCCCCCTCCAATACTGAATTTTGCAATCTTTAAAAAATATTGAAAAAAAAAATATTTTTTCAATACATTACTTTATAATAACTATTTATAAATATTAACCGCACTTCAGAAACCACAGGGTTTATATGAAGTGCGATAAAACAGGGATTCTGACGCCTTTTATGCGTGGAAACTACAATAGAATACTCATGCTTAAACCCCAGTGTACTTCGTCCATATTGTAACAAAAAGCTAGGACATTGGTGTGATTGAAACGAGTGATAATAAACATTTTATTAGGTCATTACACACCCGAAGATGTATCGTTATAGAGTAACTATAGAGTTATAGTCGGAACATCACGCCAGTTCTAATTAACTTCGTTTTATTGTAACTAAGTTTGGTTGGTTCGCCATTAGAGTAGGGCTACCATTGTTCTGGCAATATAAGAGATTTAATAATGCATCGTTTGGGATTACAGTTGGACTTTATGACAACATGGGCGACTAAAATGTCTGGTCATGACTAATTTATGTAATTTAATTGTCATTTTTTATTTTCGATAACAAGTGGCTAGAATTTTCCTAAAACAGGAGTCTTAACTAACCGATTCATAATCAAGTTTTTTCCTGTCTTTTCTTTAATAATTAAGGAAATCAATTTCAATTGAATTTTTATGTTTGTGCCGTTGTTGTATGGTTTCCATAATAAACAGCCTATTAGTGCTTGCTTGGGATTAGTACAATGTATGTGCCTGTGAGCGTAATTTATTTAATTTATTTAAACAATAGATTCTGAACTGAGAAATACAACGACTGTCGATCTTGTATAGATATACCTAATCAAATACTTACACAATAGCTCTACAGCAATGGTTCGAGGATGTAATCCGGTGTATGCTTAAAAAAACCTGTTTTCGTATTAACTATTTTCTTAATATTTTGAAATCCGTGTTTTTGTTGATTTCGGGTTTTCCTTCACTTGTTACGAGTAGAATTATATTCACACTTATCCATTTTCGTAATATTAAAGCCAACCAAATGCATTTTTATGACAGTATGTATAAGAAAGAGTACTTAACTACGTACCTACAATACGGATACTACCTGCCGGCCCCCACTAGTTTTCACTTCACCCCCTCTCGGTGATACGGGAGGAGGCAAACAGTAAGCAGTGGTAGATATAATCCTTTCTCACTAGCACTCACTCTGTATACCATATTCTATCCTCTTTGTCGCCTTGTCAGTCCGAGGCCGTTTTTATGAAGTGTTCAGGGTGTTTTCATACTAAATCCCATTCCTTCGTCAAATAAAACGTGCGTTCGTTTATGTGTTTGGTGTAAATAAAGTATATTTCATTCATTTCATTCATTCATTCATTCATAAAACGTATGGTAACCCGACATTGGAAGGACTAATGGGATTTATTTGTGGGCTAAGACTCTACAATTTATTGACGCGCCTTGAGTGCGAATCTTATTGCAGAAAGTTTAGCTCAATGCGTGTCGACATCTTAGAATCTAATTATTGAGTTGAATGTATTGCTAAAACAAAATGTAATTAGGGGCATAAAATACAAAGTATATATCTCAAAATATAAACTTGAAATGAAATTGGATAGATTTATTGTCACAGCTCAAAAATTTTACAAGATGATGTGTTGTAAAATAATTGAATTGAATTTATAACAAAGATAGGTAGACACATAAACTTTGTAGTATATGGTTCAACTAACGCGTCGGGGTGGTCAGAATTCTTGTTACAAAATCTGACAAATATGTATTTGAAAAAGCAACTTCTTTTGAAATATTTAAGGTTTCAAGACGGAATGAGTTATGGTTGTATCGGTGGCCTGGCGCCTATAAAATCACCCAAACTTTATCCCTTAGTCGCATCGTTCGACACCTTAGAAATGGAGTTTTTTTTTACAAACAGATTTTATACAAATTAAACGAGAGGAAAAATGTGTGCGGAAATTTTAGAAAAATTACCAACCCTGGTCAATTCCGAAACTTTAATGAATAGTAGTTTTTGTATGTTTGGATTAAATCAAATAATTCTAGATTTTTAAGACTGAATTTGAATAAGATTTCGAATGTAATACCAAGACGCTATTAAAAATCATCCACAATCATACAAGTTTTCGTGAAATAACTGGTTCACGCACAGCGCAGAATCGGGTTTCTAAATGTGACATACATTACATCTCCTTCTATTAAATTCCCATTACGTATCTTCATTCGGTTCTAACGTTCCATTTACACTGATAAAAGCCCTAAACAAGCTATTTCCACAACAAGAGCGGAAATCTAAAAATAAATTTTACTTTCAATGACAATGGTTTTACTTTTACCATCGCTTCTTGGGAGAACCAACCGTACAATTCTTTTCGGTTATTTATGATGATGTTGATAGTTAACGAAAGCCAAAATTGAACCAAATTTGCATACAAGGGATGCGTAAAGCCAAACAACGAAGGTAAGGAACCTTTTGTTTGAAATTACGAGCGACTATTCTATTCAAAGCGTTTTTTTTTTGGGTCCTACTACAGTTTTGTTTCGAATGAATTATTTAGAATTGAATTGAAGGATGTTTAAAGTATTGAGTCATCATAAAAAAAAGTTTAACGTCATACATTGTTTTTTCTTTGACCAATTTCCTAGTACATTTTAATACAAGATAATTACGATGGATTTTTATTAGGGACTATACTTTTATTATCGACGAGCGTTAACCCGCGACTTCGTCCGCACAAATTATATACCAGATTTTAAGTCAGATCATAAGCTATCAAACAAAAAAAGTTTCATCAAAATCAGTTCAGTAGTTTTTGCGTGATACTCGTTCAAACAAACAAACAGACAGACAAAAAAATCCAAAAATTGGTGAAATGGAATCAGGGACATCTAAAAACCCTATCGTAACTTTTTTTTTGTTAATATCTTCAATGTACAGACAAACTTCCTGTTACAGTTTTATAATAGTATAGATAGATTATTGTCACCAAATGAGCATTTAATAAGTTAATAGGTCAGTAAAAATCTTATAAAAAGGAAAAAAAACATTTTTCTATTTTTTGTAAATTTGTTTAAAGATTGAAAAAAAATTCTCGGACGAGACTTGAACCCGCAACCCCAAACGAAATTGACTCCTTTGAATAGACAACAGAAAACTCGTGTCAACGATAAGAAACTTAATTTAAAAAAAATCTTTGATTGTAATTAAAAAGACATGAAAAATATTTGAAACCCCAAAGCCAAACTCAGACTAAATAATGGGCATTCAAACGAGCAAATTGTAAAAGTTACTCCGCTTTCGCTTTTGCCCTTGAAGGGTAAATTAGTTTTCAAGGAAACCGAACCGGCTCCTATTGTCATATTTTACTTTCTTCGTTATCCCCGAAGATCGGTGGGTCATAAACGAAAGTTGGGGCCCTCAATATTAATATTTATTACTTTCAATGTATACGGAATACTTTCCTTACCAAGTTATAAATAGTTTTTCTATGTAGGCCACCCGTTAAATAGAATAACAAGGGTGTTTTATGAGGTTTCCTAGTGTATTGAACACCCATTATTTGATGCGACGTGAATGTTATTGTCCGTTGAAAATAAACTTGCCCCTGCGCAGGTCATAAAGTTTTCAGGTACCATTTTGTAATGACTACTTAAGCAGAGGGGTCAATTTTATACAAAACTTTGACGCACAATACGCGTAGACGGTATTAATATAAGTAACTTTGTATATATGGAAAAATAGTTTAGAAAATCTAGCTATCTATCGTCACAAATAACATTTGCAATTTATAAAATTACCTTTATTAATTCCGTCTGCGCGTATTGTGCGTCAAACTTTTGTATGGACTGAAACCACCTTAATGATTGAAGTCGGTTAAAAATGTGTCTATATACTTGTAAAATTATATATTGTAGAATCTACCTTATTGAATCGATCAAAAATACTACATAGAATATGGGTACCTACAACTTTAATTCAAGTAAAATTGGAAGGGAAGAGGTCAAAATAACTCTTAAAATGGTTCAAATCGGACCCGGCTTACAGAATTACCAAATAAGTAGATGCTTACTTTGGTAGATTTCGTTTTTTGACAATCAACATCGACGACGAGAGACGTCTCACTGAACAATATTGTTAAGTCTCAATTTCTGTAGAACTATATTAGAAGCACCTAGCTAAAAGTATAATTTTATTTATTCACAAATCTAAAACTTATACAACACAGTAAGGAATTTCCGCTTTATAAGATATAAATGATAATTATATAACACTATATAGTGGTTAACCAACTTTTGTTTTTTGTGGGACAACAAAAACATTTAGTTTGAGATTTAGCGTAGCTGGAGTCACATTCTCAAATAGCGTTGCCAGGCGTCCGGATAAAGCCGGACATAGTTAGGGTTTTTGAATGTGTGTCCGGGCAAATTAGACGGTGTCCGGCCTGTCCGGCTTTTGCTAGGCTTTTTACATTTGACCAGGCTACTTGACTTGCAACCGAAAATATTAATTGCCTATATTGGTTTCAATTGTCAATAGAAGGCAGGTAATTCCTGCCTTTCATGTCATCAGTTGTACCTACCAATACGCCTAGCCTACTATTTTAACATTTAGTGCTTCAATATTTTATTAGAAATCCGTCTGTAAAATGGCTTTTTGTGGAATAATAAATATAATTCTTATTCTTATTCTTATTCTTATATTCTTACTTTAAAGTTTTTAGTTAAGAAGTTTTATTTTGTATTCCATTGCAAATTGCAAAAATAATGAATTATTAAAAATAAAGAAGACTTAACTTTATTGTTATTTCATTTGAATTTAAGACGATTTTATGGTATATAAATGATAAAGAGTCTGGTTTAGCACAACTTTTTTCTGTCGTATTAATACTAAGACAAAAAATCCTCAATAACTAGATAAGGGTGTCCGGCCTCTTTACCCAAATATCCCGCTAAACTAGCTGGTCTGTCCGGCTATTCGGTTCTAAGACCTGGCAACCCTATTCTCAAAGGACCAAGATAGCACGTTCTGAATGTAGCTATAATGAATATTACTTATGGTCATTATAATGATATGTTGTTAAAGTAAAAGGCTATTGAAGAAGCAAAAGCTTACAAAAGATCACATTTTACCGAACCTCTAATGGGAGGACATTATCCGAAAAACCGTTTTTGTGAGAAAAAAAATTACTGGGAAAATTTTAGGAAAGCGCACCGGGCCTTATCTTTATGTACATTTTTATGTATTTTGCAGCAAAATGTTATCGGGCAACAGTTAACCGGGGTCTTTAATGTGATGGCCTCTTTCTCCGTTATCGCGAAAAAAGTATATAAGGTAATTTCGTGAAAAATTATTAACTTTTTCGCGGTTCGTTGTATTAAAGAAAATAAACAACAAAACTTCGTACACATTGCTAGATTTATTGCCTTATTATTTCGACAAAGTTTTTGAGTGCGTAATCTTTGAAGACTATTTGTTACGTTTTGTGCTACACAAACTTTTGATCTACAATTTCCGTAACCAGTAAACAAACATCGAAGTCTTAATAAATAAATTATTTCGTTGAAAACTATCGACAACTATCGATATCTAAAAATACGAATGCAGACTTACCTACTATATCTTTTAACAAATTGCGTCGCGTTTTTCACAAAAATCGTTTAGGCAATTTCTTTAAATTACTTTCCTATGCTAATCTGACTCGTGTTGCGAATATATTCTTTACGAAAAAAAAGAAAACGTGGTCTGGTAGGCGTTCGAGATAGTCGAATTGCCTTGCTCGCCTCAAATGATGCATGTTGTAGAAGCCGGATCTTGTACAGAAAAACGAGATATTGCAAGCTATTACACGCTTTACATCGTAAATAATCGTCTTAGCTTAGTAAATAAATAAGTGTATAGACTGTTGGTTCGTGCGAGCGCTCCTATCTGATCCGAGAGCCAGGGATGTAGCGAAAGCCGGGAAAGTGCTGTTTAAGACCCGAGATAGGGAATAACGTAGGAGGAGCATAAGTTTTGCGGCGTGTTAAAAGATAATGAGTACGGATACAGCTTATAAGAAAAGAAGACGTTGCGTCGGCCTTTGTAAGGGGACATTATTTTCTTATCTCACATACCCCTGATCGGAATACAGAGTTAAACCGAGTTTGTATTTTAACGCACCTAGGAAGAGCGTTTTAAGGAATCGCAATTTATGGTCGCGCGGGACGAAGTTTAAAACCGAAGATTTATCTTCTGCTACTCAGAAAGATACCGGCTTCAAGTTAGAGGTCAAAGTTGGAGTTTAGCCGATTATAAAGCACTTTGAAATTGAGTTTGGAACGCCTTCAAAAACTTGATTTCTTGATGTTTACTTTGTGAAGACTTAAAACTGAAGACAGTTCAGCAACTCGACTTAAAACAATCTCATTACTAATCATATTTAATTAACAATAAACAGTTCTAATGTAACGCAACATTTCAAAACTGATAATCAATCAATGCCAGATTACGTGTCATAAAACGTTTTCAATAACAAAATCTGTGCTCTTTTCTCTGTTTTTTCAATCGTGATGAACCAACTTGTGCTTATGAAAGATGAACACCCACATCATGTCATGTACGTTTAGTCGCATGTACCTTAAACGGAACGTATCTGAGTTAATGAAGAATAGCGTTGGCGGACAACTAAATAAACTTAATCATTTCGATGATTGCCCAGTCAATAAGTACAAGAGTTACTTAAGAATGGGAAAGAACACATTAACAATTAGTTGAAGACTATTTATTTATTTAATTCACTTACAGATATTATACTCATATAATCATTGTGATACTTCACTACGTCTTAAGCTTAATGCATAACCACTTAAAAGTGAACACAACATGCGTAATTTACAGTCACAATAGAAAAAAAAAACAGAACGTTTCAGCCAATGAAAGAGAACATTGACCTCAGATGACAAATAACTTAGGTACTGGTTATTATTATATTTGAGTAAATTAAAAAGTAAAATGAAAGAAATGAGAAAGTGACATGTAACAATTGCAGTGATAACGTGGTGTAGACAATTCAATGAGCAAACTCTTTTTTGTTATCCTTCTCATATTTTCCCCTTTTTTCCTTCAAACTATGTTCCTTCCGAACCTATGTAGCTGGATCTCAAAAAAAAAACGAAAATGTTTTTACACTTCTCGATTTATAGCTTTAGACTTTGTCGAATATCACGATTAGATTTGTAGATTATAAACACATTGCTCGATGGCCGATGGGGCCGAAAAGTTCTCGAGTGGCGCCCGCGTACCGGAAAGCGCAGCGTGGATAGGCCCCCCATGTTGGATGAGGGCAGCGCAGGACCGGTCGTTATGGCGATCCTTGGGGGAGGCCTATGTCCAGCACTGGACGTCCATCGGCTGAGATGATGATGATGATGATGATGAAGCATTCTAGATAAACCAAGTATTACCTAATAGTGTACCGAATCAAATATTTGAATATAAAACCGATTTCTTAGAGATTTGAGAACCTAAGTAAAAACATTTTCGCTTTACGTATGGAGATCGACCTTCACAATCCTCTTAAGAATGTACTGGATAACAGAATATCAATTATTTTGATCATATATTAATACCCATTAGGCTAATTGTAATTCGTACGTTGGAACTGGAACCACTTAGCATCGAATATAACTATCGATTTTAACAAAAGTTTTCGATTGTATCTCTAGCTTCCTGCATTACTGACTGGCATTTCAGAAGCGTAAAGCTGTTTGGATGTAATCTCGTCACAGATTGGTATTAGAGTACCACCAAAATATATATATAATTAAATATGAGACACACAATTAATACAGCATTAGCTTCTAGACTAAAAACAATGTTATGAAACGGATTCTTCCTGGGTTCCATATAACAATTCTAGTTACCGATATTTCGTTCATGTTACGAAGTTCATGTTTTTATCTGCTAAATAGTGGATGGACTTTGAAGACAAAATGAAATCTATGCTACTCAACTGAGGAATTGGTTAATAGGAGTAATAGGCGACGGGCTGAAAACTTATCACTGTTACAAGGGCTTGCCTATTTTCTCAAAAGTGATGTCTGTGTATGCTTTGTTATACTTACACAATGAGGATTCTACTCTTCCCTAAAACTACACCTTCTAAGCGTAAGCATGTTTCTTTTCTTTACTGATCATTGGCCTACCACTGTGACTCTTGTAAACCATGATTAACAGCGGCGAAACTAGTCATAATACCCAGCGAGCCCAGGGGTTGATTTTTATCGGTCTTGGAACTCACAATGAATGAACCAGGCAGGGTATGTAAAGAGAATGAGCATGCGCATAATTTATATTTATGAGTGCATGTATGTATACATCTACTTTTAGTCCTAAAATTTGTATATTTTCATATCCAATAATGTGCACTATAACTGTTGAGATGTGTCTGTTCCAAGATATAAACAATATTTCCAAATGACCTCTATCCAAATAGGTTCTGACTCCCAAGGTTAGGCTTATATCCTAATAGTTTACTAACTCTATTAAGTCTACCGAACAAGGACAATTTCTCAAGCCGTTGTGCACTTTGATAACCGCACCCTGTAGCATGGCGCTTGTACGTGTATTGGTGCTTCGATATTGGAAATGCTAAGCAACGCAACTTCAGCCCCGGTCAGACTTTGGATGGGTGATCATTTTAGCTATATTCCATAATCATAATAATTTAATATCTAGCATCTCCGTGCTTTGGATGGCACGTAAATAGAGTTGGTCCTGGATTGTTTTATATGATATGCAGTTTAATTATTAGCTAAGACAGGTCTTTGGCCTATTAAGGCAGGATGAAAATTCTCTGAAATGTTGTCGACTGAGTAACATGCCTCCAATGATCTGCACTGATGGCACTCCCTGGTGAAGTATGGCCTATTCTGTCTTACCTTTATTCGTGAGAGGCATTTGCTCTGCAATGGGATCTTACAGGCTATAGCTGTAACTCTGTAGCTTAATGATAATATTAACAAAACAAAGCATTCTAGCCACATTAAAAGTAACTGACCGAAGCGAACCAAACAGGAAGAAAATAAATCTTAATTTACCTTTCCTAATCCAGACAGATAAAGCAAAGGAACTACGAAAGACGAATCACGAAAGAGCAAACAAATCTCCGCGTACGGTCCAAAGCAGTTTGCGCTAGAAAGCGAATCCGATCTAATCTTGAATCAAGCGATTGAGAGCGGACTTGGGGGCAATGCATCACCTAGCTTCCGTTGCAACGATCTTGATTTCTTTCCTAATGTACCTCCCACACGTGAGTGATTCAAGAACCATTCTTGTACGATCTCTGAATGAAGCTTGACAGTTTAAGATTGTGTACTTGCCTCCCAAATATCGAAGGTCTTGTTTTGTTGGACTAGATACCTGACTGCTTGACGTTCCAATGATAAGAGGCCGTCTGTTTAACACCTACAATGGCTACTGAATATCTACTCGATTCTTTTATTGTTCACATACGTGTCCGGTTACGTTTGGTTATGAAATTGGTATTCATAATAATATTTTATACACCGTTTTAAGCTTGCTTATAGAGTTTCATTGGGAAAATTGAAATTTAATATTTCATTGTAATATGTTATTGCGTTCTTTGGCGCCTGTTATAACAAATAGGGGTTTTTATTGACATCGATTTGCTGCTGGATTTTCTTTTATCTCAATACATACTTGACCGTATTCGAGATGATCAGCAATTTTGCTACAACCACTAACCACTTTAAGATTAATGTTAACGAAAAAGTAATTTAGTAGTTGGTATTGGTAGTTGAAGCTAAGGTTCTGACGACCTGGAAAGGAATTATGGTCGTGATTGTAAATAAGCGACCGCAGATCAATAGTTTTTTGGTGCAGGACGAATAAATTCTATGACATTTCTAGGTATAAAAACCTAAAAAATAATGACGATTCGTGAAATATTTGTGAACCAATTTGTGTATAATTATATTATATTTACCACATATTTTCGCCAATTGATGCACATGCATGTCCTACACAGTAAAACATTTATTAGTCATATTTACACTTTTGGCAAAATTGACTTGTGCTAGCAAATTATTATGAAAAACATTTCATATTCAACAAAACATAAACACAATAAAGAGAAACTCAATGCGAAATACACCTCGCTATCGCCGTCATTCGATACTCGACTCCGTCTCCATAAGAAGATAATAGATAATTTAGATAACAAGAAAAAGCCATTCCCCTGCCGCTACCAAATAAATGGTGAATATTACTCACATATTCACTCGCGTAGGAAGAATTCTATAGAAACTACAGATATAAGTGTCTTTATATTTCCGCTAAAGCATAGACTTGCGTTGCCAATACTACCCAACTTGATATTAAAGTACACCATTTGGCAACTATCACAGACGCACTCTAAAATATAGGGAAACATGAAACTGAATATAAAGTTTGCCTTTTTGTCAACACAAGTGAACTATCGAATGCGGTGAATTGGCAGGGGAATAAGATTTCAGAATTTGTATAATATTTTGTTTGCAAAAAAAGGGTTGTTGAAGTTCCGAATTGAATTTAAAGAGTAGGCTCTATTTTGTAAAGAATTATCCCTTTGAGTTCTCAGTACAATTTACGTTTTATTGATTTTACTGAAAGTGTAACAAAGTTAAAGTACTTTTAGTTATGAAGTCGTTTTTTTGGATAACGCATTATCAGGCATATGAAAAAGAATTTCACGTCGATCATATTTATCATTACCGGTTCAGTTCGTTTGGAGTGATTATATAAGGTCTAACGAAATTAGGTGAAACTATTTTAAGGGGATGATCAGACCATCAAACTGAACCACTTTCTCTATGGGACCAATATCAAAATCGCGAAAAAAAAATCTGCTGTCCCATACATTTAGGTCGAGCAGGTTGGTATGGAATAGCTAATTTTTTTTTCGCGATTTCGTTATTGGCCCCGTAGAGAAAGTTGTTCAGTTTGATGGTCTGATCACCCCCATAAAATATTTTCACCTAATTTTGTTAGACCTTATATATCAAACACCCGCGCGCAAAACACAATTAAGTGTTCCACTAGTGACTGAACATTAACGGATATATCTTGTCCAATACTCCACAATAAGTACAACTACTTCATATCAAACTGACTTTTCCCGCGAATTTGTCCACGTGGAATCTATTACGTTGTCCTGGGCGTTTTCGTAGAAAGACTAAAAAGTTTGACTTTTTAGTGCAATAAAAAAATGAGGTGTACATAGTTGTTTTCAAGTGATGCTTAAATGAAAAGACAAGCAAACACTTTTTTGCGATGGTATTGGTTTTATTATAAAGTCTAATCGTAACATAAGCTTTCAAACACACAAAAAATCGTAAAAATCGGTAGTTCTAGTACTAGACCGATTTTCGAGCGATTCTAGTAGTTTTTGACCGATGCTCAAACAAAAATACAGATACAAAAATCAAAGAATCAGTGATTGGGAGTCAATGATACCTAAACACCATATCGTAACCATTTTTGGTAAATTTCTTTAATGTACAGACTCACTTCTGATACAGTTTTATAATCGTATAGATGGAATAGATCGATTTTATTATTTACCTCGCTTCCCAATAAGACGTCTATCAACAACTCTGTCATAGTTACTTTCAAATCATCCCTAGACGTAGAATTTTTCGCTTAACGCTGGAAATCATCTAACTAAGCAAAGTGGCATTATTCAACCTAACAATGTTTAGGTAAGTATCAGAAAACGTATCTACTATCTTTGACGAATATCGTAAGAGGCATACGAAGTATTTACATTTTTATCCTCAATTCATTGGCCGACATGTATGGTGGATGGATGAGCCGCGCCGACATTTTGTGACATTAAGCTCCATTGGCTTTGAATGTGTACCCAAACCCGCTCTTTTAAATAGATAAGCAAATGAATTGGAAGTCTTTTGTGTGCCGTATAGGCTGTATTTAAAATGTTTTGGGTATGGGAGGGTTGGGAATGGTAATATGTTTTGATCACATTACTTTTAGCATATTTTGTGTTGAGTGATATGTGGTTTGGGTGGTTTTTAGAAGTGAAACGATTAATTTCTCTATCCGTATCATCTCTTTATCGAATCTTTGTTCCATTCATGGATGAAAGAGACACTTTTCGAATTAGGAAATGAGAACTTAGGTAAACTTAAAATAGCATGATCGGTGACTAGCCTATAGCGCATGGACCGCATAAATTGAGCCCCGTCGCCTAATTTACTCAGAAGCGGCATTGCGTGATTGAGTTACTTTTTTTATTTTAGGCGGAATAAAGGTACCACAATGTTTTCGCGTGCTTAAAACTCGTCGTTACAAATCATTCAAAAATAATCTTACGGCATTACTTTTCACTTGTAAGTAAATGAAAAACCGGTACATTTTTCGAATACGTAATGCAAGAATGTCATCCATCTTCCGCTATTTTAATTTAATCAAAGAATATAATGGGTAAATAAATAAATAACCTTACCCACATATTAATAAGGTATTTTTAGTAGAACATCACAGCAAACGCCTTTGATTACTTAAAATCGGAATATATTTTCAAATAAAATTCTGCTCTTTTGCATTGTAAATTAAATTTTCTTGCCTATATTTTCCTTACTGAGTACAGGCTTAAGTTTGATGACTAATCCTATGAAAAAACTAACTTATTTCGTAAAATATTAAGGTTCTTAAATCTAAAAGGTCCCAATCACCAATTAAATACATAATAGCAGTTTGTAATGTATGTAGGCACTAGGTACTTTGTGTTTTTGTAATATTTGTACATTTGATATGTAACTTTCAAAAAACAACATTAGCAATACAACGGCAATACATTTTGAATTACTTAAACAATAAAATGCTGTGTTATAATTGTGTTTTATTTTTCAATTCGAAGCTGGAGACTAATCTATTTTTGATACCTATTATTTGTTAATGTCAAAAATAATCATTTTAAAAATGTTGTAGGTACAGTATACAATTCTTCCATTTAAAAAACCATCACCATTTCAAGTAGGATCCACGTTACAAATTAAACGTGTTTTCAGACTCCCCCCTTGCACCTAAAGGGATTGTGAAATATTTTGGCAATTAAGCCCCCGGTTTTTATTAAAGAAATACTTGGAGTGAAAAATTAATTAAAATTTAAGCCTTTCAGTCCTCCCGAGGCAGTAGCAGTATAAAAGGGCTGTTGCACACATTTCAGTGAGCAACTAAAGATCAGGCGTGTTAGATAATTTGAATGGGTTTATGCGGTGGAGATGAGTGGATTAAAATACTTTTGTTCCGGTACAGGTATTAATATTTTAATATCGTTGCGCATAGAAAATTGATTTAATTTGATGCATTTATTGAGTGTTCTCGAGTGGCGACCGCGTAAAGGAAAGCGCACCTTGGGTAGGTAGTAGATAACTAGTAAAAATAGAATGGTAGAAGTAGATTAGTAGATAGATGAACTTAAAACTTATGACATTGTGACCGACACACAGATAGGAACAGACGGGTAGATGGAATAAATAAAATAAATAACGCTCACAGGCACATACATTCTAATTATCTCAAGTAAGTACGATAGGCTTTTTTATCATGGAAACCGTACAACAACGGCACGAACATATAACATCCATGACCGAACCGGGATTCGAACCCAGGACCCTGGTATGACGGAATGACGTATTGGACGACCTTACAAGGGCTGTCGAATTACCGATCTCTAAAAAGCAATATATCTCCAAAAGTACGAAAATCCTTTTGAAATCACGAATTGTAATAGTACATAAAAAGAAAGATCATTAAAAACCGTTGTTTCTCGTTATAATACGGAACACAAATTGCGCAAGTTATTGTTTATTTTATTTACTGGCGCACTGTCGTTGAAAACAATCTCTTTATCAACAGAACAATAATTGCATTCACAATCAAAGATGGCCGCTCGATAGGGCGAGAGTATTTTCACTAATTAAGGCCTGACATGCACCGAACAACAATTAAGAGGACCGATTGTTGATAAGCTCGATTCAAGTTGATAGCTTGCCCTTAAGCTTTAGATAGTGCTTAGTTAAGCTGTGAGCTTCACACCTTAATAAGAAAGGGGAAGACATTGTTTTCCGATATTTTGCCGATACCGGTAGCTTCGCTGTTTTAATCAGGGTTTGGAAGTTTCGCGCGTTGCTTGAAGAAAGTCAGCCAGTTTTAGTTAACTCCTTTAAGAAGAAAGTTTTCTTATTAAATTTCGAAAACAAGATTTTATTTTTGTTTTTTCTGCGAAGGTGGCCGTAACTATATATACATCTTAAACTAATCTTTCCTTGAAAGGCAGAGTTGTTTCAATTATTGAAAATTCTTGTTTAGGGCGTAGATTTGAAAACCAGGACCTACCTAACTTAAGTTACTTACATAAACTTACGAACGTATTTTCTTTTTCAGTGATCAATCTGATCAAGAACTTTTCTATAACCACTGAAAAACTATCATAAATACACGGCGAAAAATATTGGGTAGTGTAAGGAGTTGTATGAAACCGCACGTAGAAGCAAACACGGGGACGGATTGACGCACCGTGTGTCCTTCTACGTGCGGTTTCATACAACTCTTTGCTTCACAAATGACGGACTGATGTCTGCCGCTCCGACATGCGTCATCGTGTCTGATCCCACATAGGAAACTTTAAGTAGAAAAGCTGTTATAAATATATTTTAGGTAAACCTATCAAAATTAGATTTATCAACAAACTTTCTAGTAGTCTGCTATAATAAATATTTTTCATATATATACCTATTTCTAGATATGTTTCCCCGTGAATTATACCTACAAGTGTCGTACAACATGTATTATGATAGATTCTCAGTGGTGATAGGTATCCCAATACAATATTCTAAACGTAGTAAACAACAGGAGTTTCCGCCATCACTTACACCACAAACATGAACCAGGCACCTACTCAATTAAATCGCAGAGCGGGTAATAAAAGCTCTTGGAGCTCAGCTGATGTACCGCTAACTTGTACGACCATTATTACTGTGGTGTTGCGTTGCTTTTGATTAAAAAGAATAGTTTTATTAACTTTTATTTTGTTAAATTCCTTGGATATTGTCGCAAAGATATGTAGTCTCAATAGAAGTTTATTTGTTTTCTTACTATCACGCACGTGCGTGTGTGGTTGAAGTACATTGTTGCATTTTGTTTACTGATCCTATGAAATAACAGATTTGAAGGCTATCTTCCCACTTTCAAGCACGTGCGTGTGTTTCACAGCGGGATCGAATCAGTAATTGAAGAGATTCGCATGAGAACCAGGGTAGCCGACATAGTCAGGAGAGTTGCTAAACTATACTGACAATGGGCTGGACATATTTCTCGCAAAATAGACGACCAATGGAGCCAAAAAGTTCTCGAATGGCAACCGCTTATCGGAAAGTTTAGCATAGGAGGCCCCCACAAGGTGGACCGACGACCTGGTTAAGGCGGGGGGAACCCGTTGGATGGGGGCAGCGCAGGCCTGGTCGTTGTGACGAACATTGGGGGAGGGAGGCCTATGTCCAGCAGTGGAAGTTTATCAGCTGATATCTGATATGTAGAAAACAGAGTCAAGAGGATAATAACATTTTTTTATCCAATTTCTCTTGAATTTCCTACTCCATAGTTCCAGCAGTCTCTTCATTTACATTTAAACGGAGACGGGTTATAGTGACGTCATCATATATGTGCGAACGCGAAGCTTGCGGTGCAAACGAGAGCTTACGTCTTGTTGTAACCGTATGCGATAAGCTTAGACGCTGTAAAGTTAGGATTTATTACTTCAAGGTTTATATTTTATCTCATGGTTTACGTTTTAGGTAAGCGTCAACAAAGTAGCATATGATATAAATCATAATGCCTGGAGGAGGGCGCTTGTGTCAGTACTTCAGACTCTGTCTGCATAGATACCAGCGCGCCAACCATACACTTTCTAAAAAGCTCAAAATGTCTGTACCTAAATATGCCTAATGTTATTATGAACCTAATAAATTATTTTTATTTGTATAATACTCATAATTCTAAAACAATTGGCTGGTATATGAAAACTTTTTATTCCTCATTAGCCACCCGCCCCGACTGCGCACGGGTACAATGCTAATAATATGTAAACCTTCCTCTTGCATCACTCTATCCGTTGCGAAGTTTTAAAGATCTAAGCATACATAGGGACAGACAGACAGCGGGAAGCAAGCGACTTTGTTCTGTACTATGTAGTGATTCAATAATTGAGAGCGTATAGCAGCGCGTATTTTCGGCCTTAAGTTATAAAATGCAATTAAATTGCACTTTATTGCACACCTACACAAAATATTTGAATAAAGGGAGGGAATTACAAGTAATAAATAAAACAATAATATATTATTGCTAAAAAGGGATTTTTCCAGACAGCATTATAGGAATTGGTAAAATAGATAGATAAGTAGGCATATTATGCTTAGTAAATGTAATGAGTTTACTTACATAATTTTTCGCATTAGATACTGAGACGTATTTCTATAAAAACACGTATTTTAGACTCATTCGTCCCTTCTAAAGGAGCACAGCCCTATTTGAAGTCCCACGAATGAGCACAGAATCATGATGAGGTTATGCGGACGTCAGTTCGCCATGCGGATGTTAGTTCTCCATGCGCACCCAATGCGGTTTGGAGGACTTCACATATGCATCAAAACTTCTTCTTAACCGCTTTGGTCACTTGGTATAAAGTACATTTGTTTAATCTGTTTATCCCACTGCTGGGATCTCCCGTAAACTCTTCGCACAGACTAACTGGTCTGTGATTCGTCCAGATCTTTCTGTTCAGTGCGCTATCACATCATTCATTGCTTTCTGGCTTGCAACTCATCTCGCCACCTTTTTAGGGGTCTGCCTCGACCTCGACTCCGAACTTGAGAAGCCATTTGAAAAATGTGTCCATAGGTTATGTACAATCGACCGATTTTAATCATGAACCATCGTAGAACCTTGTCACGATCACGTGTATTCACATCATTTAGCTTCTCTCAAAAGTGGCAGCAAATAGTTTGCTGCGAAAAGGTTCTACTTTGGGTAATAATTCAAATTGTTCGATAAGGTAGAAAAATTCACCTAGTGATTGTATTTTCATAAACTTTATGAACTTAATTATCGAAAAAAGCCGTGAAAAACTTAAGATTCAAGCGGTGTATTCGAAACAAAAGAAAATCGCCAGCAGTTCACGATTAGGTCGGGGCCTTAACCCTTTTAAGTTCACTCCTTTTAAACAACGTTTAATGTTAAAAGAAAAACTCTGAACGGGCTATTTAACCCTCGCGGTAATCGTACACAAACAATGGCGGAGCGAAATATTGTCGAATCCTGGTCGACAAATTAGGCGGCGTTTTTAGGCCCTCGTTTAAAATAACAAAAAGTTGTTTCGGCCTTTTTACGTTCTGAAAAAGGTTACGGAATTTTCACGGTTGAATGTTTTTTAAGTTAAATGTATCGCATTAGTATTCATATAATTTGAATTGTTGTTTTGACTATAACAGTTACTAAATATGGTAAGAACTTATTTTGATTTTTGGAAAGGAGAGTGACCATTCTGGTTATAGATCATAAAAAATAATAAAGCATTATCGATAAGTCCATAATTCCATGTAAACACGAATTCTTCATTCCGTATCAGTCATAATAGCAATCTAATTCACACGTATTATTAATACGAATGTCTAAATAAAACATCTCTCAGTTTGCGAATAATTTTGCAATATGAAGTCTACCAATCTGTTCCGGATACGCGCGTTGGACTTACGCCCACATACCCTCCCTGAGGGTACTGTTCCCTGCAGTGGCACGCAGGCTGATGATGAGAACATTTCTGACTACCACTCGGGAATTATAATATAAAGAATAATAGAAATAGGTTAATTGTATAAATATTAAATGCATATGTATACCTATTGAAGAAGCGTATGAAGAGCGTCGGTGGCGTGTTGCGGAGAGGTATGGACACCTAATAATGCGGTCTGGGTTCGATTCCGCACGGACAACATGCCATGTACCAATGAGTTTTTCTAACTTATGAACGTAATACCGACTGCTCTCAAACGGAGAAGGAAAACATCGTGAGGAAACCTGCACACGCTGAAGAAGAAATTCTGATATGTATGTGAAGTCTACCTATCCGCATTGGACACGCGGTGGACTAATGCCAATACACCCTCCGTAGGGGTAGGCCTGTGCCCTGCAGTGGGATGCTTATAGGCTGATGACGATGATGATGTATACCTATATTAGGTATATCACACTGCTATTAATTATAAACGTTGGTGTAAAATCGCGAATTATTTTGTGAAAAACAAAGACAGTTAAAAACGAAATCGATGTACGAAATCTTTACAATGTTATTAAAAAAATATAGAAGGCTATTTCTCGCTATAATCTGCCACCTTTATCGGCTAAGATATGAGGGTCCGAAGCCGTTTTTCAGATATTAATTCCTAACAATCGTAAAAGTTACTTTCATGGTGGCCCTAAAAAGTTATTACCGCTTTCACGGGAAAATATACCTACTATTGAGTTTATCTACTTTTCGCGTTGTCTACAATCGATTGAAAAGCTGTAACAATAAAGAATTAAGCTTTGCGAGGGTTCACTTTGGTTGCACGCAATTTATTTTGTATTTGTATAACTTTCAAGCGACTAAACCCTTGTCACTAGTGGTTAAACTTTCTGTTTTTGGATTGTCACCTATCACAACTTGACATCTCATTCTATTCTGAAACCTCAAATATTACCAAAAGTGGACTATGCTGCAACTGTAGTAGGTTGGTTACCTAAAGAGTGTATAGACATTTTTGCAACAATTTAAACTTTTATTTTAACAGCGTCAGCAATGAGTTTTTCTAACTTATGTACCTAATACCGACTGCTCTTAAGCGGTGAAGAAAAACATCGTGAGGAAACCTGAATATGCTGAAGAAGAAATTCTGATGTGTATGTGAAGTCTACCAATCTAGTCTGCCTGTGTTACAGGATTTACAGCGGTGGGAATGTGTGGTAGGCCTATGCCCGATAAAAAAAGTCTACCCATCCGCATTGGGGATGCATGGTGGACTAATCCCCATGCACCCTCCCTGAGGGTAGGCCAGTGCCCTGCAGTGGGATGTTTATAGGCTGATGATGATTTTAACAGCAAACAAAGAAGATCATAGTATGAGCACAGTATAATAAAGAATACCGAATACTACATAGTATCAGTACACTACTTATAGGTGTCTCTTCTGATATAATTTGGTGCTTTTGCAGTGTAGTGTTTTCAACTTTAACTAGATAATGTTTATACATAATATGAAATTAGTAAGAATTTAAATAATTTGTAGTAGAGTGGAGAAAGACGGGCTTTTCTACTACTCCTTACCTTGAGTAAAAATTGTGGTAATAGAAATAGTTTTTATTTGTCAATGTAGGTAGTTTTTTTACAATAGATGTTATAATTTTTTCAACACACTTTCTCATAAAATGGCCCTTATTTCACCGCAATTAGGCATATAATGACACCTATAATCAAACTGTGACTTTTTCATTACTATTATTCACAAGTGAGTTATAGGTTTTTTATTGTAGGTATCTAAACTTCTTGATTGAGTTCTTGAGTTGCTTTGTTCTTAAAAAAGTTTCGATACAAAAAAGATCATATTCAATAGTACAAATAAATTCTCTAAATAAACTTTTTATTTACTAAATAAAATGATTTTTTATTATTATTTTCTTCACAAGTGTGTTGAAAACCGTCGTATGATACACGTGTGTATTGATGATTACCGTCCTCGGCTCTCTTAAGACCCTCGCCTACGGCTCGGGTCTCAATGGCGCCTCAGCGGTAATCACAAACATTACACACTTGTACCATAATGTACTATTATGGTTCGCTACATTCTACCCGTAGGTATACAAATATGGTAGGTAATATAATTTATACAATTCAATGGGTAATTACAATTAATAATAAATAAATCATTACATAATAATGCATTTGATTCAAGTTTGCAAAATATTTTAAATGTGAAAAGTTTATATTAATTTCACAATATGGTAGAAAAATAACTCCTATTTCTAACACAATAAATCCCAACCTTTCATTTGAATATTTGCATATTTATCAAGGCAGAAACCTATACATTGTCTTCCTCACAAAGATAATAATTCAAAAACTCACAAAATTCTTCTATCAACAACGCCCATTCCAATTCGACTCAACGGAATTGTTTTAACTTTTTAGGGATCCTTTGCTTTTGCTCTATCTTAAAGACGGTAACAGATACAAGCGGCAAACTTGGTGAGATTATAGTGCATACACTGAAAAAAATATCGAGTAGTATATGTGACAACTATTAATTTGATTAGACTTTACTAATTTTTTTTTTGTATTAAATTAGATTTATGTTAAATCTACCAGAATTAAATTTATAGCTACACATTTTCTAGTAAAGTCTACTAAAATAAATAGTTGTCACATACATATAGGGTGTCCTTCTTAATATGCTGACGCTTTAGAAGGAGATGATCAGAACTGAACTACTTTCTCTATGGCACCAACATCTAAAACGCGAAAAAAATCTGCTGTCACATACAAATCAGCCAAATGTATAGGACAGCAGATTTTTTTTTTGCGATTTCTGCGTTGGTCCCATAGAGAAAGTTGTTCAGTTTGATGGTCTGATCATCCCCTTAAAAAACCGTCAGCATATAAGAAGGACCCTCTATACTACAGATTTTTCGCCATATACCTAATCCAACGTAAAACAATAAATAAGAAAAACCGGTCAAGTTAGTGTCGGGCTTGCGCTAAGGATCCCTGCTCAAGCACAATTTTTTTGTAATATTTTCATGGTGGTACAGAACCGTTCCTGCGCAAGTCCGACTCGCACTTGGCCGGTATTTTTTCCCCACGCGCTCAGCTACGATTGCGTGAGGTTTTATAATACAAGTTTGATGATTGTCTTTTTATTTTTATTATCTTCTGTAGTAACAAGTCGACAACGAGCCGAATCGAGACAATAAGGCATCTTTCAAGGTTGATGAGACAAGAGTAATGATTATTGCTTACGGTTGTTGATCCGGCCGCTTCTGGTTAGAGTTTCATCTGTAATTTTGTAAGTACGCGTATATTTCGATACGTGCGTCTTGCGGTGTAAATAGAAGCGTAAAGCGGATACGACGACATCACATACATACATATAGGGTATTAATATGCAGACATTTTTTCAAGAGGATGATCAGACCGTCAAACTGAACAACTTTCTCTATGGCACCATTTAAATCGCGAAAAAAAAATCAACTGCTCCATACATAACCGCAAACCTACTCGAGCCAAATGTATGGGACAGCTTTTTTTTCGCGATTTCGATGTTGGTCCCATAGAGTAAGTCGTTCAGTTTCATGGTCTGACACTCCCCTTAAAAAAGTGTCAGCATATTAAGAAGGACTTTGTATATACAAGCTCTTTAGTCCTAAAGGGGAGAGCATATCCTAAGTTGAAACACCGATGCCACACTAACAAGTTGTTATGAATGTCCCTATTATTTTATATATTGTCAGCATGTTGAACATTATTGCCCTCAAAAAATGGAATCACTCAACGGATTATCAGCAAAAAAAAAATTGTGAAGTAGAAAGTTGAAATTTGGAAAGAAAATATACAGTTGCAGGCAATTAACAAACCTGAAAACTTTGTAGTGGTATTTCTTTTCGAATACTTACATGTTTCGGAAGACTTTAAGCATTGATCCTTACCGTTGCACTTGCAACATAAAAAGGCAAGGCCTATTAACTTTGCTTGAAAATACTTGGAAAACAAGTAGACCACAAACTTTCTTATCAATCCGCACTGCGCCTCGCCGTAGGTCGTTTTATACAGGGTGAAATTGATATCATTGACATCCTTTTAAACGGTAGACTCTTAAGTCTACCCATCAAACTGAACAACTTTTACTATGGGATCAAACCGATCGGAGAAAGAAAATCAGTTGTTGCATACATTTGAGTCGGATAAGCAGCGGCGGCGGGTGCAGTTTAGTATGGAACAACAGATTTTTTTTTGCTCCCACAGGAAAAGTTGTACAGTTTTATGGGTAGACTCTTAGTTTAAAAGGATGCTAATGATATCAATTTCACCCTGTAGATTGAAGATAATGATAAAATATTGAACACATTGATTTTCATAAAGTATAACAATGTTTACTATACAATCAAATTCAAAAACTAACTTACTTACCAAAAATATTTTTTATCTACCTCTCTTCAGTTTTATCTCCTCCGCTCATGTCATAAGGCAGACTCTAGAATATAACATCCCAGTGAATTACTGTTCTCTGACTTCAGACTTGTTGCTTACATTATCTAGTACTTTACGATGTAGGTAGGTATTTATCGTTTGTAACGGTAAAGTACATTGTGAAGAGAATAGAATTATAATGAGTTTAGTAATAACGAGCGTTAAACCGCGACTTCATTCGCACAAATTATATACCAGATTTTAATTCAGATCATAAGCTATCAAACAAAAAAAGTTTCATCAAAATCGGTTCAGTAGTTTTTGCGTGATACTCGTTCAAACAAACAAACAAACAAACACCCAAACAAACACACAAACAAACAGACAGACAAAAAATCCAAAAATTGGTGAAATGGAATCAGGGACACCTAAAAACGTAACTTTTTTTTTGTTAATATCTTCAATGTACAGACAAACTTCCTGTTACAGTTTTATAATAGTATAGATTATACAGGGGGCATGAAGAGATATAGGGCGTGGAAAAGGTTATAGAAGTTGTTAGAATGGCAGCGTCATCTCGGCTTATACTCTCGTGGAATAGGGGCATGAGCATAATTAAAATCATGTACGTGTTTTTCTTCTTCTTGTGGTGCCATCTCCTATCGGAGGTTGGCTACCATTAGGGCTATTTGGACCCTGGAGACTGCAGCCCTGATTGGTGGGGTTGTGTTCATATCCAACCATTTAAACATGTTCTTTAGTCTGGAAGTACTGCTTCTTCTACCAAAGCATTCATCTTCCTTAAATTTTTCCCTGTAGAATAATCTGGAGAACAACTTCTCCAGATTATTCTACAGGGAAAAATGACTGTGAATGAGGTATTTTTATGGTATTTTTAGGAATTCCAGGATGTATTTTATTATACCAGATACTAAATAATATATATAATGACAATTCAAACATCGTAGATATTCGAAACTCATGTCAAAAATTTACGTAGATATTAAATATAATGCTGATACTTTACAAAATTGTTAATTTAGCTTTATGGATCTAAACAATTGACTGTTAAATAAAATAAGACAAGAGGCACTCTACGAATTGTCGAATTCAATTTGTTACTAGAGGTAACTTTTTTAGTTAAAACAGCATCTACTTCATTTTTCAAACTAAACTGCAATCTCGACGGCGAGTTCGCGACTCAAATGCAACAGCAGATTTTTTTTTTTTTGCTCCTATCCATTTTCTTCGATCAATTTCATCCTGTATACCGGGTGAAATTGATATCATTAGCATCCTTTTACACTTAGAGTCTTCCCATCAAACTGAACAACTTGTACTATGGGAGCAAACCGATCGAAGCAAAAAAAAACAGATGTTCCATACTAAACTACAGTGCCGTGCCGTGCAGACTCGACTCAAATGTATGCAACAGCTGCTTTTTTTGGCGCTTCGATTGGTTTGCTCCCATAGTAAAAGATGTTCAGTTCGATGTGTAGACTCTTAGTTTAAAAGGATGCTAATGATATCAATTTCACCCTGTATATATAAACATTAATTAATCTTCACAATAAAAACATATTATTTAAAAATGTATCCCACTGAGATAGAGTCGCCATAAAACTTTTCGTTAAACGTTTAACGTTATAATACCTAGATATATTTTTCTTCTTCGTAAAATATTCTTAATATAATTTCTTTCGTCGTAAAACAGCCTTATATCCAAAGAGAGACAAATCATAGAAAAACAAGCGTCCCAAGGATATAGTGACGAGAAATTCGAAACATTATTATGAACAGTGATGTGATGAGAGCACATTCAACATTGTCTACCTGCTCGTCATATTAGTATCGGGCAGTAATGGAGGCTTGGCTGTTACGCTGTATTACTTTAATCGTCATCAACACGTGTACTGTTCGCAGAAAAATTTTAACGAAAAATTAAAACCACATTCAAAAAACTAAAAAGTAAAAAAATAATATTACAGCCGATGACTTTTTCGTTCGCATCATAAGAACATTAATTTGTTTCATAGAAGTCGGTGTCAAGCCAAGCCAAAAAACGAATGCACGCGAATAGGACCGGCTTGACAGCGACTTCTATAAAACAAATTAATGTTCTTATGATGCGAACGAAAAATTCATCGGTTGCAATATTATTTTTTAACTTTTTAGTTTTTTTTTTAATTTTGGACATTGACACACAGATTATTTAGACCCATTTAAAGTACCAGAATCTAGCCTGTACTTTGTATAATGCTGACTAGACAACGATATATACAAATGTGAAGATACAAAACATCGATGACTTGGGAACAAACATTCATATTCATCAAAGAAATATTTGCCCCTTACGGGATTCAAATCCGCGACCCCTATAAGGACAGGCACAGGCAGGGCAGGCAGTTTCACTAGTGACTGAACTATTGAACCTTTATATTTCATGTTGAATACCTATTTTATCTATGGTTTTATTTATTTTAAGTATACTAGGTATAGGAACTTTTAATTAAGTCTGGTACTTTATAAAACAATATTAGTAGGTAAAGTTTCGGTAGAACTATTACTGATTTAAATTAGAAAAACAACGACGAGGCTAAATTGTATAAAAAATGAATTTCTTTTTCATAAAAATACAAAAAGTTGCATACTTACCCAAGTTAATTTAAATTTTCCAGAGCAATCATTTTTAGGTGTTGTGTTCATTTGATAGCGTAAAGTTTGTAAATTATTAGGTCAGAATGTGCGTGTATGATAACTGATTATTGAAAAGTGTTACAAATTATTTTTCTGTACAAAACTCATCTTTATTTAAATTTTATTTAAAAAATGCTGCACGTCGTGACGTCGCATAGTAGCAAGAGGGATTTAAAATTGCTTGAAAAACGTGAAAAATCCAACGTACAAACGTTACTGAAAATAAAAGACTTATTCAATCGTAATTTTATCTCTAATCTTTTCTTCGAATGTCTATGACGTGTATAATTTTAAAGATTTTTATACCGACCGTACATCGGCCAATGTCCGCGTCAGACGTTACAGATGATTGCGTTACATAACTCATCATCATCATCATATTTTGTGAATCCGTCGACAACGTAAGGAGTCCTCGGGTTATTAGGGATCCCTCGGTAAAAGGTTTTAGGTCACACTACTAGTCTAACGTCTAAGTCTACCACTATACTACGACCAACTAGTCTGTAAAGGTTAAAGACAAACAAACACAGTAGATAGATATACAAATGATAACTCATAATTTACGTAATCAGAACAATACAGGAAAAAACAGTGACAAACAAAGGTAACAGGTAACTCTATGAGGCCTGTTATAAGGAAGTCCGTGCAAAATCGTAACAGCAGCAAAATCTAAACACAGTATCGGTCGTTGTTTCAAAAATAAGAATATAAGGGATGTTAAGGAATTAACTAATATTAGTTCTAGATGAAGAGTAGTAGACTGACCAAACACGAGCCAGGAGAGAAGCGGACCGGTTTTTTATTATTTGTACGGGTCTAAGATGTTTTTATACAGGGTCCTTCTGAATATGCTGACACTTTTTTAAAGGGACGATCAGACCACTGAACTGAACAACGTTCTCTATGGAACCAACATCGAAATTGCGAAAAAAAAATCTGCTGTCCCTTACATTTGGTTCCAGTAGGTTTGCAGTTATGTATGCATCAGCAGTTCTTTTTCGCGATTTTGATGTTAGTTCCATAGAGAAAGTTGTTCAGTTTGACGGTCTGATCATCCCCTTAAAAAAGTGTCAGCATATTAAAAAGGACCTTGTATGTAGATGCGTTGTCCGCGCTCCAAAATGGCAATAAAAAAGCAAGGTAATTGCCCGGCTTTCACATAGTCACGCGCCGTCTGGTGTACGGGCTACACGTCACTGTACCGCGCCGTTTTGAAGTGCAGTGATTTTAGCGTATGACGCGTCTATTTGTAAAACGTTATTGGTATGGGTCGAATTTGTTACAGACAAATCAATCTGAATACCGATAGGTACAGAAAGGGTAAAGGGTAGTAGGGTAGGTAGGGTGGTAGTATAGATTTATCGACTCAGACTGCTACCGGAACGGTACAGTTAGTCAGAGATATTCTGAAACCTCAGAACATCCACATTTCACTAGTAGTACCGAAACTCTGTCCAGTGTGACAGGGGGTGAGCCCGTCGCCACTAAACAGTAGCAGTAGTTACTAACAGTAACAGTTAGTAACTATATATTAAATAATCTGTGGTACGGTCTAGTATCAGTCTCTGTGGATCATTTAATTATTATTAAACTTTTAAATACAAACATCTGTTGTATTGTAGTCATTTTTGTGATCTGTGATTATAGTGCTAGCGTTAACCCGCGACTTCGTCTTCGCACAAATTATATACCAGATTTTAAGTCAGATCATAAACTATCAAAAAGAAAGTTCCATCAAAATCGGTTCAGTAGTTTTTGCGTGATGTTTGATCAAACAAACTTCTTTTTTTTTAATTTACAGTTTTATAATAGTTTAGATAGATTATTGCTACGGAACATTCGATAAAAAGATAAGTACATTTCGTAAATTGACCGAATTTACCAAGTTCAAACCGAGTTATGATTGATGTGTCAGCGTAGACGGTCCTGTATTATAAAAATTTTGAACATTATAGTTTCTTGTTAATGACTGGAACGCTTTAGATGCATTTACTCTCTTTAGACTATGCATTAATTATGTTTATTATATAAAAGATAATATAGATATAGTTGGTAATTTTTTCTGTATTTCTAATAACTACAAAAAAGATTATACTTGTGAGTTAATGTAATTGTACACACGGCGACACATCAAGCTATACAAAACCGACATAAGATGGCCGCGCGACGCTTTACGTTACTCGACCTTCGCGCGGCCAGCTTATGTTGGTTTTGTATAGCTTGATGTGTCGCCGTGTGTACAATTACATTAACTCACAAGGATAATCTTTTTTGTAGGTATTAGAAATACAAAACCTTGCTCCCTGACAGCTAGTCAAACGTAGTTCAACAAACCTGCAATAGATGGCGTTGACCAGAGAGGGGTCCGAAGACCAAAATTTTAGGCTAAAAAGTAAACAAAAATACATGCCACTAAGTCAGACGCATCCGTTGACGAAATATATGTTCATATTTAGCTGTTTACTTTAAAACACAAATTCTTCCTATTTTATTTGTATTTTACTATCTGCAAGGACGCTCACCCCTGTCTCAACAACGCCATCTATCTAGCCATTAGGAAATACTTTTCTAATGGCATTCGGAAAATCCCTCATTACAACCTTCAGTTTTAGCTTTTGACATACTGATGGTTTCTGGATCTTATTTCTCGGGTATTTTTAATCCCTGACACAAAAAGATGGGTGTTATAAGTATGACGCCTATGTCTGTCTGTAGCAACGCGGCTTGCATGTTTGCTCGCCAGTCCGTACGCCTCGTAGCACTGACAATATCTCCGCCTGCCACGTATGCGCCACGTACTAGTATGCGGTAGTGAGGCAACCCTGAGTGTCCGAGCGTGAGTAGCTAATGATCTCTCGTACGGGGCCGAAGATGGTCTACTTCTTATGTTTTTACTATGGATTTAGATTCGATTTTCATTTCAATCAATTTCTGTAGGAGTATTCAGAGCTCAGTTTCATAAGAATCGGTTCAGCAGTCTTCAAGGTGCGTGCATGCATGCATATGCTCACGACCATATTCCCCGAGGGGGTAGTCTAAGTTTTCAAGATAATCATCTTGAATATAATTTTAATTGTTTCCTTTTAATGCTTAACCACCTCAAAGATTCAAGTTTTGCCATCGTTTTCCCACAAAAACGTTCCAAAAGAATACAAATCCCTTAGTCGCTTGTCCCGACTCCTGAGTAGTGGTGTGGTATTCTAATTAAGTTTATTGCTAGAATGAAAACCAACCTAAGATTAAGTATTTAAGCTATCAGCTTTTAAACTACAGTCTAGACAATGCTTGCTTGGATACGAAATGAAATTTAGAAGTACTTTAAAGTTTATCAAAGTTAAAACAATGATATTGCATCGTAAATCATCAACTTTTAGTAGGTATTCAATTTAAATTCTTGTATAATTTCGATTTTGGCATGATTGTATTTTAATGTTTATCAAAGGTAAGATAGACTACAATTAAAAGTCTGCAGCATCAATTTGTAAAGATAATTTAATTGGACAAACAAATTGAACTATTCGGAATAAATCTGTTCTTCAAAGGAATACGCTTCACTCAAAGATTTTAATGTTAAGGCGGTTACAGAGGAGTCAATTTTATACAAAACTTTGATGCACAATACGCGTAGACGGTTTTAATATAAATAACTTTGTATATATGGAAAAATTGTTTAGAAAATCTAGATGCCGCGTAACAAATAACATTTGCAATTTATAAAATAATTACAAAGATATAAAGCTTTGAAATTTTTCATACATAATGTTAAAAGCTTTATATCTTCGTAGTTATATTATAAATTGCAAATGTTAATTGTTACGCGGCAACTAGATTTTCTAAACTATTTTTCCATATATAAAATATAACTTTTATTAATTCCGTCTACGCGTATTGTGCGTCAAACTTTTGTATGGACTGAAACCACCTTAATTCTATAGTAATTTGAAAATGGAAATAATACAGAGTGCACAAAATACCCTAGTAATGTTTAAAGGAGTGGTTTAAATCATCAAAATCAACAACTTTCACTATGGAGCCAAAATCGAAAAAATCTGCTGTTTATACAAAACTGTAATACGACCTTGACTGAACAGCTGACAGCATGACTGGCATGTTGGACAGCTGATGTTTTAAATTTTTTCATCACTATGGACACATAGTCCATGTGTCCATAGTGAAAGCTGTTCAATTTGATTGTCTCAAACCACTAGGGGGTTACACCTAGTAAAATCACATTGTTCTTCACTCTATGTTTAAAGATACCCTATCTTTAAACATAGAGTATCTATACTATTATAAAACTGTAATAGGAAGTTTGTCTGTACATTGAAGATATTAACAAAAAAAAGTTACGATATGGTTTTTAGGTGTCCCTGATTCCATTTCACAAATTTTTGGATGTTTTGTCTGTCTGTTTGTTCGTATGTTTGTTTGGGAGTTTGTTTGTTTGTTTGTTTGAACGAGTATCACGCAAAAACTACTGAATCGATTTTGATGAAACTTTTTTTGTTTGATAGCTTATGATTAGACTTAAAATCTGGTATATAAGGTCTAACAAAATCAGGTGAAACTATTTTAAGGGGATGATCAGACCATCAAACTGAACAACTTTCTCTATGGATCCAATATTGAAATCGCGAAAAAAATCAACTGTTCCATACAAACCTACTCGACCTAAATGTATGGGATAGCAGATTTTTTTTCGCGATTTCGGTATTGGTCTCATAGAGAAAGTTGTTCAGTTTAATGGTCTGATCATCCCCTAAAAATAGTTTCACCTAATTTTGTTAAACCTTATATAATTTGTGCGGACGAAGTCGCGGGTTAACGCTCGTAATAAATAAAAGCATTTTCTTTTCAGTGGGATCCTACAAAAAACAGTAAGTCTCAATTGTTCAAGATGAAAAGATAAATATAGTCTCAAAAAAAGTCTTGCGGCGCCTTCGAGCCGGGTTAGTTTGCATTAAAATTGATGCATACGTGGAATCCCACCGCAGTTCGATGATTGCACCCAACAGCCAGCGTTTGCCTGCAACCTTAACTTTCTCGCAGATTCCAAACTTTTTGCATTTTATAGCGTACAATTTAGACTAATGGCGTGATTGGTACAAGAGCGGTCGGTGCGGTTAAATTTTTATAATAAATGCGCAGAGCTTTATTAGCTCGAACTTTACTTTTTCTGATTCGTTACGCGCCGCCTTGAAAATTAAATAATGTTATCGAAAAACGTTTATTAAGTCAATTTTTGTACAAGTATCGACGTAAACTGAATTTTAATGTACACCTACCTAATAATATTTAAGTTTTTTGTTTGTTTTTACAAAACCACTTTAAACAGTTTAGCGAATATTTTGGTACAGACAGGTTAGCGCGGGGGACAAAGCTTTGGGGCATTTTCCGCATATATAGGGTGTAAGTGACAGCCTAGCAAATACTGAAACGGTGAACTCAGACCATCAAACTGAACAACGTTCACTATGGAGCCTACTCAGGAATCGCAAAAAAAAAATCAGCTGTACCATACATTTTAGTCGGGTAGGTACAGCAGTTTTGTATGGGGCAGGTGATTTTTTTTCGTGTTTCCTGAGGGCCTACCTCAGTGAAAGTTGTTCAGTTTGATGGTCTGAGTTCACCGTTTCAGTATTTGCTAGGCTGTCACTTACACCCTGTATACTTACAGAGTTTCGACTAAAATTTAGGTGTAGAGTGTAGACAGTTGAATTTTCGTAATTATACTCATGATGCAAAAACAATTTGGACGGGCCATACTAAATGCAACCAGCTGATCGAAAATTTGTATGAAAAGTCCATCCATGCTGCTCGGTTGTAGAACACACTCCCCGCCGGCATTCGCGACTCTGAGACTATTGTTATCATCATTGGCCTTTCCATCTTTGAAAGATGATTTAAGCAGCGTCTTGGTGGCACTTACAGGTATGGCCGCATGTACGGCAAGTGAAATTTGAGTTTGCTGTGTCAGTTGGGTTTGCTAGCCGATCAAGCCTCTTTTCTCGCTTTTCAGCCAAGGAAGCAAACCAGGCCCTGTCGTGAACAGCTCTTCCCTCCGCTAAAGGTTTCCTCCACAAGTCACAGTTCTTAGCGAGATCCTCCCAGCCGCTGGTGTCGATTGAGAACGTGGACATGTCTCGCTTTACGCAGTCCTTGAATTGGAGACATAGTCTCCCGACATTTCTCTTGGCATGCGCTACTTGACCTAGAAGAACTCTCTTTTGCGGGTCTGCTGGAAGAAATCTCTTCAGAGATATATAAGCTCGCCCTTTGTACATGTTTCCTCAACTTTCTGTATTTTTATATCAGTGTGTACAATAAAGTGTTATAATATAAAAAGATGAAATTAATTTTTTCGAGTTTTCCGTCGTTTTTTTTTTTCAGAAAAGTTTTTCAGAATAATGAGTAAAATCACTCTTTAATGTGATGCAACTGTCTACATTTACAATTTGTATAAATTCTGAGTATTAGTCTATTTGTTAGGTACTCACTAAAAAGATATTAATATGAAATGTAATCAGTAATCACAAAACAAAAGGAATCCTGCGCAAGCAAAGTTGCAGGCAAAATCTATTACGTGTATCAGATCGTCTCGGATAAAAAGTTGTCACTAGAAATTAGTGTTGCTGTAACAATTGTGAAACTATCGATAAGTAGTCTATCGATTCTATCGTGATCTCGAAAAAATGTAACAATATCAAATTATTCATTTCCAGACAACATTGATCCATTAAGTCTACGTTAGTATACAATTCGGTTAGTGTCTTAAACTACGTTAGTATACAAATTTCAACACAGATTTTGTCCTGTGTGAGGACCTAAGAGGACTATTAAATTTATTTGCAATGACGGCCAGGATGATGTTGATGCTCCTGCGTACTCTGCTCACCAGTGACGCCGTTTTCTTGCACCAGATGGCATCGTTATCGATAGCGCTATGCATATTTTCGATTAAATCTATAGCTTTTACGTTTAAAAAAATTTTATTAATACTATTGATAGATATATAATATTGATTATAGGTTTTGTACCTATTATGTCAATACTATCGATACCAATATCAATATTATTATTGTTACTATTTTTCAAGGTCAACTATCGATAATCAAACTATCGATAACTAGGCAAGACTATAGTCTATACAGGGTGTTACAAAAGTATAAATAAATATTTAAAACTTTTAATGGGGCTGTTTAGAAAATCCTGAACAACTCGAACATCTAGAACTGAACAACTTTCACTGTGGGACCAACAGCAAAATCGCGAAAAAATCAGCTGTCACATTTAGCTTGAGTAGATTTGTAGTTTAGTAGGGAATATCAAATTTTTTTTTCGCTATTTCGATATTGCTCCCATAGAGAAACTTGTACAGTTTGATGGTCTAAACGACCCCCTTAAATGTTTATTTGTATTTTTGTAACACCTTGTATACTAGAAATTGCATAAACGTTCAACAACTTCATGTCAATGCACATCCTTTAGATTCCTCATTGCATTCACGTCACACGTATCGATTCAATGGAATGATTTATCGCTACCAACTATTTTAGACCTTTTCTAAGTCACCAATCGATTTCTCAACGACCGGAACTGCAAAAAATGTTTGACAAAACACAAAGAACGTTTACAACCACGAATACTACCACTCCAGTTTCATAATTTTTAGGGTTCCGTACCCAAAGGGTGAAAACGGGACCCTATTCATAAGCCTACGCTGTTAGCCCTTCCGTCCGCCCATCCAATGTACCAATAAAGGAATGCATTTTAGGAACCGTAAAGGTACACTTTTGAAATTTTCACATAATTTGATTTATTCATAATTCATAATATTTATTGCACAATCATATGGTACATAAGGTCTTAAGTAGATTTGCTACCACATAATAAAAATAATAAAAGAAAAAAATTTACAAGAACCTTTGTTTTTTCCACATTTTTTGTTTTTGCTGTATCGTACAAATGGTAAAACAACTAGCGTCAAACTTGATGTGATTATAGTGCATACTCTAAGTCTAAGGTAAAACAAATAACGCAGACCGACCAAGTTTGTGTTGGGCTCGCGCTATTAGTCCCAGAGAAAACACAATTTTTTGGAAATATTATATGGTTTATGGTGTACGGAGCCCTCGGTGCACGAGGCCAATTCCCACTTGGCCGATTTTTTTTTTCTATTAAACCCGAAACTCGTAAAAATGTCACGAGACAATAAGAGATCAATCATTCTGGGTACTCTCAGTGATTCAACGTAAAAAATTATATCAGCAACCTCTCTTTGACCCACTTCGGAAGATTTGCATTCAGGCTGAGTCTCGGAGTAATTTATCATAGTTCACGTGGAGAGATGAAATGTTATGGAAACATCTAAGTACCTATAGCTGCATAATTTCTTTTGTTGTGAGAGAAGCCATAATAGACCTGTTTAGAAAAGAGTTGTTGAATGCTGGATAAGTGTAATGTTGTATTTTCAATCAAACTCTAACGCATAGATATGTCTATTATAATAAGAGTGTCAAGCCCACTTTTAAATAAATATCTTGGACAGTGTCACACAGATTACCTAGTCACATTTAAAGTACCAGAACTTGCCTGCCTTGCGTGCCTGGACTTGTGTAATGATGACTAGACAATATAGAAATGGTCCAAACGTGACGGAGGGAGGAGTGGGTTCAAAAATACGTTTTTAATAAAAAATTGTTTACTTTGTTTCACTTATCTTTCTAAAAAAATATTTAATACTTTGATCTATGTCAGCCGTAATCCCCTCTTCTAGTGTCATAGAGAGACTGATATTATAAGCTTTTAGTCAAAAGCTAAAAGCGGTATAACATCTGGAAGCTTTAGGTTTTAAAATGTTTCATTTGCATTTTCAAACATATCAACGACAAAAGAGTGTTAATCGCTACCCATACTAACATGATGAGTTAAACTAGTTTCTTTGTCTACCTAAAGACTTGTCTAACACGTCTAAACTTCGTGTTTCGTGTCATTTCAAACTCACTATGCTAAAACGTTTCGGATCCACGATTTCACTATAAAAAGCGAGGCAATTTAAACGGTTCTATTTTCATGTTTTGCCACGATATATCAAGAATCATTCCATAAATATGTCCATAAAATAGATATTTAGCTCCTTCGACCACCATAAAATATTTAAATTTGATTTTAATAATACGAATTGCTAATTAAATGAATCAAATGTTTTAGCTCTTATTATGTAAATTGACTTCAAATGATTCGACATTTGAGTTGATTTCCATTCATCACCGAATCGAATTTCGCTGTCAAGTCATTATATTCGATTAGCATATTTTAAATCGGACATTCTTTAAAGTATCAAAGGTTATAGTCGATAGACTATTCACATTGAAATTTTATTTAACTATCGATAAAAATTTGTTGCTTCTAATCTCTTCAAAATTCAAAGTTAACAATTGTGTAAATTAAGAAATAAATTGGCTCATTTTCTTTCAAGTTTATTTAGAGTCGTAACTTAAAGTTGATTCCGAACTTTATAACTTTTTAAAAGCTTACTTTAAGGCTTAATCCGTACTCTTTAGTATTTACGATGTCCAAAGAAGCTAATAAATTAAAATATAACAATGCTCGGCATTCGGACTGAGCCAAGAGTCGATAATAAATAATTCATAAATATGTTTTTATTAATTAATAATGAAGTTACTGCCTGTCCGAAATATATCGGACATCGATGCAGGAATATGGTACGGCTCAATTCTTATAATTCATATTTCTTATTTTTGTCTGGCTATTGTTTAGATGAATTGACATTCCTTTGGGATGCATGAGATGATGGGACAAAGAATTTAATAATTGGAGTATTTGTCCTGCGGTTATGGGAAAAACAAAATGGTATGCTTTCGAAGGATTTCGTCCCTCCGGGGCTTGACTTTAATATGAAACATGTCGTTCCTAATTCGGGATGGTTTTGTTAATATGCATCCTGCTCTCGGTTCTTGTTTTATTAATCTTTGAATTTATTTCTGTTAATCTTTTGATAATAGCTTCAACAAATCAATTTTTTTCTCAGAATAATTTACTTTCGCTTTATTTTATGTTATTCCAATACTCGTATTTTAATCAAAATTGAAATTAATGTGCGCGTCAGACGTGAAGTATTTATAAATTAAAATAAATATCAATTCATAGGTAACAATAAAATACTGACAAAGTTACTGGCGCCCAAGGCTTGACTGTTCGGATTAGCGAAAGCAAAATTTATGCACCAATAAATTTGTTTAAGATACTCAATTTGAGACGCAAAATGGCATCTTTATCGTTTATCGAACGTATTTAACATTGAAATGAATCGGTACTTTGAAGGTAATGATTTGAATTTTTACTGCCTTAAGTTGTGGCTTAGTTTGCCTTAACCAACCCGCATGCTGGGTCGATAGAGCCATATGTGACTTTTATCTTCTGTTTCAAAGTTATGCCTACACCGTTACTGGAATCCGAATGATTTGATTACACTAAATCTGCCATTTGTGAGAATTCTACGAGTTTGGTAGACGTGATGTTATAGGAACGGTACTTATGCGTAATATGCGACACCTTAGAATTAATAGTTTCCTACGTTTTTTTATTTAAGGAATATGAAGTATTAGATACATAATATCTGATGTATGTCTCCACACCATAGGTAAGGCTCGGCGCAAACGAGCCACCGGCGTCCTGCAACAATCAGTTCACACATTTTGTAGCGACTCGCCGCACACAAATGTGGCCGGTGGCCACAACTCACTACAGTAGTGTCCGCAATCGCGATAGCCACCGGTGGCTTGTTTGCGCCAAGCCTAATATAAATTCGACATCAAATTTTATGGCGATAAGATGAACGGTTGAAGGGTAATTGTGAAACATGCAAACACAGCTCCGACTTCTTCCACGTGGCCGTATCTTACCTACGACTTCATCTCCTTGGCATTTTTAAACCAATGTCCGCCTTCAAGATGGAATCTGTTTCCCTGACCTTCGTTAGGATCAGTTCAGTTGTTTAACGTTGACAAAATAATAAAAAAATGGACGTGTGATGATTTAGTTTTAAGTCATTAGTTTACCTAAAGCATGCAGTTTCTAAAGAAATATTTTTATCACACTCAAATTCCTTATTTCAAGAAAACTGTCCATTTCAAGTGCCAACATTTAAACCAGTTAAGTCAAGTGTCATACCGTGATCATGGCATGTGTAACACTGCCGAAATATCGGGAACTCAAATATACCAAAGAAGAACCCGTTAAAATGTTAAATTCTAGATTTAAAATATTTTTATTATTAAAACTCTAGTCCCACTTAGAACCAGCACAATACACGTTAACGTCATACAAATTACCCACCATTAACCTAACGACACGAGCACTGGTTTTTATGCTCAACAGCCGTCTGACCTCCACAACCCCTGACGGTATAGACCAAACCATTTATACCCAGTAAGGACTGAAAATTAGGGCAATACACTTCACATGGCGACGTGAAATACCCCAGTAATAAAAGCAAAAGCACTAGTCATTTCCTATTCGCCGATCGATTCGATATAATCAGCATCACGTAATGTTCGGGCCATTTGCTCATTCCTAGAAACACTATCGGAATATGGGTAAAGTCGGCGAAAGTCATGGGAAGGCAAAATAGAAACGTAATTGAAGCCGTGTTCTGTATTTTACCTACTGGATATTATCGATAATCATATATCGTAATTGTTGGTGATAGTTTCTTCTTATTACATTATAAGTATACCTACATAGATATTACACGGAAATGTAAGCCATTAGACATGACAAATTGAGGACAACCCTTCCTACTCATTACTACTACTGACTGTATAAATTACCTATATATATGTTTTTGTAATGTGTTTTTAAGACAAATAAATAATTACCTATATAGGTACTATTCTATTGTATTCTTTGAAAGCTACGGGATGTAAATTTCAATGCGTTTCATATTTATTATTATTACCATCAAACTAAACAACTTTCACAGCATCAATATCAGCAGCTACATACGTTTGTGTACTTATGTTAATTTTTTGTGTACCTTTAATTATGTTTTGTACGTTTTTAATTTTAATTTAATACCAAGTATAATGTATACGTATGTCATTTTTTTTTGTCGTATTTTACAATTTTTCAGTTTATTCCATTTAGTTAAAGAGAGACTTTCGCCCAGCAGTGGGACAAAACAGGTTAAATCAAGATATTTAAGTTAATCCTTGTAGGTATAATTCTGTATATTTTTCTAGTAATTAATCGTTTTGTGTTTTTTATTTCATCAAAAAATTTTTAAAAAATCTGGATCTCACGATTCTCGTTCGCTTTTCGCTCTACAATTTTACATGTTTATGCTAACGGACTCACTAAGCAAGGAAACGACTTAGATTAAAGTTTCATACGACTAACAAGAAACTGGGGGACTTCTTCAACGTAAAGTGTCACACGCGGACGCTGCGCTGCAATCACATGCGCGAATCTGTACGTTTATAATGAACTGGTTTCATATTCGTGGTAAGGATGAATTCAGAGCACTATGTTATTATACAAATTGGTCGTAATAAAATGGATTAAAATGTAAAATATTACATACTACATTCTGAATAAAAAAGGCAGTTGGTAGGTATTTGTCAATCCAGTCAAATCCAGAAATTCTTTATCAAAAGTCAAAACGCGCTCTTTGTGTGAAAATTGTGCTAAAATCAGTAACATGACGTCACATTACTCATCATACTTTTTATAATTTATTTAAAATATTAATCAAGCTTAGAAATTCCTGAAAATTTTAGCTGAGTGTTAATTGAAAAAAAAAGTAATGGGAAGAACAAAATAAAATATATTTCATGCAGGCAAATATCCTATTGTGACATGGTTTCTAGGAGCTCAGAAGAGCTCTACTGGCAGAGCTCAATGTTGAAATTCAATGTGTCATTCCCTCATGGGATTGGAGAATAATGGATGAAATATTAAAAAATGTATTCCTATAAAATTTTCTTTTTCGCGTAGGTAACGTTTCCAACGTTGCGTTGCTCCAATAATTTATTAAACTTTTTCAGTTTGGCTATAGACAGCCTCCGTGTTCTAATGGTTAAGAGCATTGGCTCTCGTTACGGAGGTCGTGGGTTCGGTTCCCACGGGGACACCTAGGGAAATGTCACTTTATGCGTTTTTCCCCAGTTGGTTAGGGCATTGCAGGCTGAATCACCTGATTGTCTGAAAAGAAAAATGATTCCGTGCTTCGGATGGCACGTTAAGCCGTTGGTCCCGGCTACTATCTCTGGTAGTAGTAGTCGTTACATAAAAACCACGTCAGAGGCCGTAAGGCGGTCTGAAAAAACTCTGACACCAGGGCTCTGCCCACACGATAAGAAGAAGTTTGGCTATCTGAGTCAACCTATAAAAACTTGGCCAGAAATACGAAAGTTACCCGGTACATTGTCTAGTATGAATTCATCCTAACATTATAACAACCTCAGGTCAGCTAAGATATTCGTGACGTGCAAACTACGTGCGATACTACACTAAAGGTGCACTTAGTTTAACGCGAACATGGAAACTACTCCTGTCTTATGCTTCTAGGTTTATAGCTCTGGTAGGCATACGAATTGCCTAGGTATCTGTTGAAAATGTATGGGAAATGGCGTATTGTCTGTCTTGTAAGAATTTATTGGGATTATCTTTACCTAGGTTTTGTCTGCACCCTTATTTATTCGTCTCGCTTGAAACAATTTTAAAAGAAGTTTGATTAATAACTTTAAATTCTTATACGTTGTCACACAGATTATATATAGTCTCATTCAAAGTAATCAGAATCTTTTTTTTTTTTTTTTTAGACAATGATTTAGAACACATTTTAGATACAACAATTTGTGACATAACTACAATGATTCTTAATAGACATCAATGCATAGAGATCTAGAGAGATGCGAACCAACGCGCTGAGTACGAAACCTAGTGTCGCATTACCACCAGTACCACGCGATAGAAAGTATTTTGTTGGCTTGAATGTGCTCATTATCTATTGCGGTATCAGAACTAAACGTTCGAATAATCTTTAGTACTACGCAAGCGTTGTAAACTATTTACACATAATATCTCGACTGGCTTTCAGCCTCATAATAAATTTAAAACTTACTGTCGCGAGCAATGTGTTCCGTTTTTGCGCATATTGCTGCGACACTGGCCCCGCCCCCTTTTCACATCTCCCTTTAGTTTTTGTGATCTGTGGTAAAAACATTCCTATTCACAAAATAAATACGGATTTGCTTCGTGCGGGATTCAAACCCGCGATCCATAGCTCCGGAGGCAAGTTCACTATTGACTGAGCTGTCAAAACTCGTAATTTCTTCTACCAATCCGCGCTGGTCCTGCTTCGCGGAGTATGGGCCAATACCTCTCATCCCTGAAATAAGATGAAGTTTTTTTCCCTACTAGGGAATCCTACAAGCCATTTTCACAAAATAAATGCAGGGTGTTACAAAAGTGAAGTTTAGAAAGTTGTCTAGAAAGTTTAGATAATCAAACTGAACAACTTCACTACGGGACCAACATCGAAATCGCGAAAAATAAACAGCTATCCCGTACATTTAGCTTTAGATTTTTAGTTTAGTATGGATCAGATTTTTTTTCTCGATTTCGATATTGGTCCCTTAGTGAAAGTTGTTCAGTTTGATGGTCAAACCACCCCCTTAAATGTTTATTTTTACTGTATACTTACCCGTTATTAACTTTGTATTGTTTTCTCCTAGCTATCTCAAAGTACCTACTAATACAGCATCTAGCTTATGTTATACGACTATAGTTAAAATAACGGTTAGACTAACTTGCGAGTAAGTCTTCGTGAGATATGTTTTCCTTGTTAGTTTTATTTTGACGTTTCAGATTATATCTACATGCAGGGATCCGCTAATTAATGTTCCTTTTAGAAACGTGTAATAAACGATGCCTACTGTTTTATTTTACGCTAGAATTTCTCGCTACGTCTAAGTTAATTTAGGACTTAACATTTAGAATATGAAACGAAAATTCTGGAAAGTCTACTTAAGCATTTTAATGGATTAACAAAACGTGTTCAGTGAACGAAGTTCTTAAATATTTAAGCTAAATAATTACAAAACAAAATTCAAGTTGGGATTAAGATAGGTGTTACAATGGAGGAGAGAAAGGAGCGGAGGTGTCACATGGCAATTAGGTCAGTCGGCATTATATTAGGTCATGACGTCACAGTAAGCGTGGCCTATAATGCTTAGTTCGATGCGGAACACCATTCTTTTTGCTGAGAGTGTGTTTTTTCAATAAAATACATATAAAACGATGAAGTGCGCTGTTCCTGGATTCGGTTTTCTGGGGTGGAACCTTCGCACCCGTCTTGTCCCCCGTCCCTACATTTTGGCGACACTTACTTCGAGAGAAATATTGCTTTGTGACACATCCGCTCTTTTCTCTCCTCCATGGGTGAAATGTAAAAAATTAGCACTTTAATTACCTCTGGCGTTGAATTTTTTACAGAGCATTATTCAGAAACATTAGAAGTGTAAACGTAATTAGAAAAACCGGCCAAGTGCGAGTTGTCGATGATTCCGAAATAATAAAATGAAAAAAAAAAAGGATATATTTTTTGTTGTTTTACTTTTAAGTATGATACACAAAGTTTAACGCTTGTAAGATAGAGCAAAAATCTTTGAAAAAACAGTCTTGTAGGACCTAAATACTTTTTATTGTTATTTTTTTATAAGCAAATCCAGAAAAATAATACATTCTGTAAAATTTCAATTCGCTAGGTTCCTATGACGGTTCAAAAGATACACGCCTTTTTAGTTAGGACAAACGGACGGACGGATAGCGTATGTTTAGTAAAAGGGTCACCCTTTGCGTACGTGATCAAAATTCAAGCAACAAAATATAGCTGTGAGATCAACAACTGAAAATACTTACAATATTCAATAAAATCTTGAAACAATTACACAAATACAGCACTGCAGACAAAAGGGACAGCTGATAGCAATAATTCACTTTGGCCCCATAACGCACATCTCGTTCATAACTCTGAACCATTGTTTCTTTGTCAGCCTTCGACGCTATTTCCATTAATCGTTTGCTTTATTATCATCTCCTTGGCTTTAGCCAATGTCTTGATCTTTGTCCTGAGACACTGAGACAGGTGGTTCTGTCAATATGGAATTGCAAGTTGTAGGTAATTTTAACTTAAGTACAAAAGTCCTACTTAATACAGAGTTTAAGGGACAGCCCTCCGCAGACTGCTATCAAAATGAACAACTTTCACTATGGAGCTTACCTCGCAAAAAAATTCGCTGTTTCACTGCTGTACCTTCCCGACTCAAATTTATGGGACAGCAGATTTTTTTCGCGTTTTCTGAGGTAGGCTCCGTAGTGAAAGTTGTTCAGTTTGACAGTCTGAGTTCACCGTTTCAGTCTGTGGAGGGCTGTCCCTTACCCCCTGTATGCTAATGGTTTTTTAAGGGGATTATTATTATTATTGGAGGAAAAGCTAGGAGACTTAAAAGAATCAGTCCAGCTTGCCAGGAAGAGTCAGAATCCATCATCCGCCATCCACCTCCTTGCAGTCCACCCACAAATAACAGCTTAATTCTAACTGTAAAGACGGATAAAGGATTCAAACTTTTAAGGGTATTACCAGATTAAAACCACCTTACTTAATTACTTTGTCTAGGGGACATAGAAATTGCGAATAAAAATCTGTTCTAGACAGCTAAAGAAGATAATTTCTCCGGCTATGAGAAAAAGGGCCTCAGAAAATGTTGGCGTATAGTTGGCGTATAGTTATGGAACTCATGTCGATTTGTTTCTTATAATCTCTAGATTATAGTGATAGTATTAGTTAAACCTCATCTAAACGGAGTGTCGCGTAATCGCAGTTGGCGCTGTTCTCGTCTTGGTAAAATATGTTGGTTTTTTATTTTTATTTTCGTATGAACATCTAAGACGTTCCTATATACGCATTGCTTTGCATGTGTCGTTTTAACAGGGTAAAATAATCCTAGCAAAAAAAGTCAAAACGGAGCATTTTTTATATTGATTTCATAATTCCGTTTGCATTTTTACCTAATTTTTCGTCCTATTACTATAATAAATTAAATTATGTTATCCATAGCAGTCCAGTGAGTCTTATACCATCAATAAACGTTACGGGTTGTGGGCCTAATAAATTGACTCCTTATTTTTCGCGATTTCGATGTTAGTACCATCGCGAAAGTTGTTTAGTTCGATGGTCTTTTCATCCCCTTAAAAATTCGTCTAACTCTAAATTGTCAAGCCGGACCCCGAAAACCGTAACATAAAAATTCTTTATTTGCACACCAGGAATAGAAAAATAATGAACAGCTATTTCTTCCAGACAACTATATTAATATTGAACATCTAAATTGAGTAAGTCATGGATGTTAAGCTGAATCTTTACAACGAGATCAATTTCAGGGAGGTAATTCAAATGAACAGGATCATTTAATAAACGAAACACAATCCAGCTGCCTTAATGACCGCTAAGCTGAAAATCACCAGACGCCTTTTAACACAAAACATCAAAGTACTGAAAACAGTACTACATCTACAGTCAACAAATTAATATACAAAAGTTGAGCTCGCTAAGCTAAAAATACGAGAATCAAAGGGGCTGGAACGAGCAAACGAAGATCATTCTATTTATGTTAATGTCACGGGCGTGAGGAAGCGTTTAAATCCAGTCATTAATTATTGTCACGGCTAAGACAAAATAGATAATATATTCTCTATTTGTTGCCCTCTTCATACACCTAAAGAGCAGGACGAAAGATATAACAAGGAAATAAGCAGCGCTCAAGAACAGATTGATGATAGAACAGAGTTGAAAAAACGCGTCCTTAAAATTAAGGATGTATACTTTAAGGACATTTGCTCCCAAATGAGTTTTGGGCAATGACGTAACTCTCACGCATGAAGGGACATCAAATATCATTTTGTCAAGTTACCTAATTTATGAACCATACAGTTTTTATTAAGATGAGCTATGGCTGCTATTTACAGATCTTTTATGGGGCCTGAGAAAGAATGTGTCGTGTGTTTTATGCTTCCTCTAGCATAAATAGATTGATAGCGTTTGACTACCAATGTTATATCACGAATTGACGTTTACAAAGGTGTTTCATTAACAAGTTATTATTTCAACCGATATAGCACAAGTCATCGGCAATAATTGTACGAATCAATAGGTTGAGGCATAATACAGTGGATGGTACCATAGACCCTCAGCTTTATTTCATACGCTTGAAGCGACTGAACGGATCAAATGAGAAGATGATATCTTTGATTTTATTTTTAATGAGGACCTACTACAATATGAAATTTTTTATAAAGAGTTATAGTTGTGTATGTAAGAGTTATTGTTTATTACATACATAAAAATGTACTTGCAGTATCACGGAGAGAAATATCTAGTTATATTTATGAGACAATTCTATTCATTGACGACCCGGTTGGTGTAATGGTTACCACGCCAGACTGCCAAAGTGCCATACCAGGGTTCTGGGTTCGAATCCCGGTTCGGTCATCGATGTTTATATGTTTGAGCCGTTGTTGTATGCTTTCCATAATAAACAGGCTATAATGCTTGCTTGGGATCATTACAATGTATGTGCCTGTGAGCGTTATTTATTAATTTATTTATATTAGCAGATTTTACTAGAAAATTTTTGGCACGAGTAGATTTAAGTAATATTTGGTAGACTTTAGCCTGTAATTCTGGCATAGTAAATTTAACAGAATGAGATTTATGACAAAAAATTTTCTAGTACAAAGTCTGGAAATATAAATAGTTCACATAATAATTATTACTAGTTATGAATTTCTCCGAGTTGTTTCTTCTAATTAATAATTGTAGATGCTAAAATTCTTGACACTTTATTGTTTAACTTACGTCGAAGAATATATTGTATCAATATAATATAGGGCCCTTCTTAATATGCTGACACTTTTTTAAGGGGATCATAAGACCGTCAAATTGACCAACTTTCTCTATCGCACCAACATCGAAATCGCGAAAAAGAAAAACAGCTCTTCCATACTAAACTGCAAACCTACTCGAGGTAAATGTATGGGACAGCGGATTTTTTTTCGTGATTTCGACAATGGTCCTATAGAGAAAGTTGTTCAATATGATGGTCTGATCATCTCCTAAAAAAAGTGTCAGCATATAACAAGGACCATGCATATTATATGGTAGGTATGTAGTTCGTTGCTCTAATATAAAATGTTAACAATTTAACGGAAAATCTGAAAGCGGTTTCCCCGGAATCTAATATCTGAACAACAATGCACAGCAATACGCAACTTTATAATCTTTGCATAAAAATACAAAAATGAAAACCGCCAATTTGTTTTAAATTATTTCAATACTATTTTAACAAATGCTACAGTTAAGAATATACCTAGCAACATTCTCATAAAACTACTAAAAAGAAGCAAAAGCAATACAGTTTAAAACGGATTGTAATCATCATAAATGTAATTAAAGTCGGGAGGCGGTCCGTTTCTTTGTGAATTAACGGTAATCAATTAAAACTAATTTATTGCTCCCAGTTAATACAAGTTGAGGTCCAAATAAAAATTTAGAACGTCTTGTTATAGTTTCCATGATAAATATGTGTTTTGAAACCTGTTCTACAGACGTTTAATTATTACCATTAAATTAATAGGAATATCTATCGATTTGTAATCTCAGTGGTAGATAAATACATATACAGGGTCCTTCTTAATATGCTGACACTTTTTAAGGGGATGATCAGACCATCAAACTGAACAACTTTCTCTATGGGATCAATATCGAAATCGCGAAAAAAAAACAGCTGTCCCATCCCAGCAAACATAAACTCACGACCATAATCCATTTTGGAGTAGTCAGAAGCACTGCTACAATTACTAACAAAGTTTTTAAGCTTGTAGTTTTAGCAAGGCTGTTTCATGATGATAGGAGCCTAACCTTTCGCCCATAAAAATACTGCACAAGAAACCTTGTCCCTTAGTCGCCTCGTACTACACCCACAGGAAGAAATTGAGTGGTCCATTCTAAGCCGGAACAACACTTCTCCACGGGTACATTTAATAAGATAATAGTTATCTGTTCAAGAAACATTATCATTAATTCTGCTAAACCTTTCCTTTCAAACAAAAACAATATTAATATTGAAGTACTTTTATACGTAATTGGCAATGCGCCAAAGCCAAAAGAACTTGATAATAATAATGACGCAATTATTACACCGACTACAGTCGATACCGAAAACGCATTAGTACGAGATCATCCAGTGATTAAGCGTGGAGGGAATGAAACAAAAAAGTAAAGCAACACTTACTAACCGAGTCGGCAAGATCGCAATAAATCTTCCCTTACATACAGTCATACAATCACGAAGTCTCTATAGACAAGTGTTATAATTAAGTCAAAGTTAAGTACGACATACGGTACGAAGGGTTGCTTAATAAATTGTTTCGTTTTTATCATCTTGTTCGTTTTTCTGTTTGATATATCTGGTTGGTTTTACTAATATGATTTTGCAACAAAATAGTATATAGTTCTACATACTTTTGCGAAATATTAATTTTATAGTTTTAACGCTGGTTTTTTGTAAATGTATTATTCGTTTATTCTGGCTCTTACGTAAATCCATTATTTTCAATTTAAGACAATTTAGTAAATCATTTTTATGTATTTTTGAACCTTGGCTTTAACAATTTTGAATAAAACGGTTGCTCCAAAATAAAAAATATAACTCGTTGCTAAAAGAAGTCGCGTTCTACAATCTTTATGTTCGTATGTAAGTCGTTACAAACACACTGAACCATAGCTGAACACAGATGGTGTTTTAGTGCAGTCGGTTAGCAAAAGAGAAAAAAGCATAACATTACTGAGCAACTAATAATGCAGCTTTTATTTTGTACTAACCCGAGCACGCATCTGCTGTTTTTGTGAACCAGACCAGGGAAGTCGGCTAATTAATTTTAGCTACCATAAAGCTTACCGTTAATTGATTCTTCACACTCATTTGTTAGTAATTACAAATCAATTAGTTTGCGTGAAAAAGGCTTCCCAGCAAAATTTTGATGTTACATTATTTCTACTTAGGCGAAAAATACCGAATAGTTACATAGGTGCAATAATGAAGCCTAGAAATGTAATAATAGGAACAGAATAGCTTCAAAGGACGTTGCTATGAGTGGTCCAATAAGTTGAAGATGTTGGAAGTAGAATGCTTTGAATAAATGATTTCCTCTCTACGCTAAGTGGTCAGTGCACAATGAAACATAATAGATGACACATCGCTTTGTGCCTTACTGAATGACGTTCCGTTGTGTCCTCGTATATTATTATTCTCGTCCCCTATCGTAAAAGGAATATCATTAGGTTAATGTTTGATGTTTTAAAGTTTGTGAAGGTTTAAGGATTTTTTAGGGTTTGAGAATACTTTCGAATCTGAGCTCAGCTCACGCCAGGAACCATTTGAAGGTCGCCGTTGATGGATACATCGACGTGGAGGACATCATTATCATAATGTACTTAACTGTTTCTCATATATTTACATTAACATTTTTAGTCTCATTTAAGGAGCAATTATTTAAAGGGGCCGTATTCGAATCGTCTTAAAATACATTGATGCATTCGATATCACGATGATACGATAGTTTAGTCATGTGACTATAGTTACTAAACTATTCAAACATAATATTATTATAAATGCACGTAGTTCCCAACTTTTTTATGTTATTATTATAATCTGGATTCTGAAGCTAACATTGGACTACCTACCTACAGTTTATTATTTTCATCGTTCTCTAATAAAAATAAGTATTCAAGCAATTTTTATTCAGTCTTTTTCTTTTCTTTAAAATATCAAAGTAATGAATCTTGATCCTCATTCTTTATCAAGACTTGAAAAACTTTCTGTGATAAAATTTTATACTTATTCTGGTTTATTTTATTTCGAACGACATCCACAGCCAAATGATTTATTAACTTCGGAATTCTCGAGACCGTTCGACATCATTTTTTGCTAACCCAAAACGCGGTAACTCTGTGCATTTAACGCTGATTAAACTGTAAAATTACGGACGCAACGTCCTTTGTGACAGATGCGGCTCCGAATAATAACATTATGCACACACGTATACTGTACGAGGATCCCAAAAGGTAGCAATGTCATGCGGCATGGCCTTTGTTGCCAAATCCACTTACAGAATAAAGGATACAATGGTGATCTTTGGCAAATTGTAAAATATACACCTAATTATTTGTATTGAAGTGTGGTGGAGCGTTAAGATTTTCGATAGTGAAGGTATAGAAGGCGGTCCTTGAGGCTTGTGAAAACATAATACAAAGGAACAGTATATCTAAGCAGCGGAGTGCGATGATATTATGATAGGTGCCGGTAAATTTTTGGTGTGGAATGTAATGCTGCAGTTGGTGTTTTTTTTCTAACGAGTGGACATGTGCTCATTGGTCAATCAGACTTAAGCTTTGATGCACTGCAATTTTGTTGCTGAAAAGTTGACCCAAATCTTTTTTATCCAAAAATACTACGAGACTAGACGGAATATGAATTGGTTTAAATTTTGCTGCAACAAATGAAATAATATGTATTGGATACCTTAGTCCAAAAACCAAATACCAAAAACTCTGACACCAGGGCTCTGCCCACACGATAAGAAGAAGACCTTAAATATCTCAGTACGTGTTTTCAACCAACTTTTAAAAGGAGTTTATTTTTAATTTTTAGGTAAGTTTATATTTTTTACAACTTAACTCCAAAATGTCTAAACCTGGGAATGACAATAGAATCCCTCAACGGACAAAAGCAAAGCATTGGTTTTTTTATAGATACATATTTATGTACTTTTCGTAACTAAACTGCCACGTTTACTCATACATTTTTGCCTTATTTTATTTTTATGAATATTTCTGGCATGTAAATAATATTATGTTAGGTAATTAACATCAATAAAAAAAATATTGGTAACAGAAATGTTTAAGGCGTTATTGCCACTTTCATCGGATTAAAGTTATAAAATATTACGGGAGGTGGTCCCGACCATCTTCGAGAAAAAGAAACCGATACAATGCAATCAATTACAAATCTTTATAACACACCCATTCTTCACAACCCTAAGTAGTTAATATTATGACATATTACCTTGGATATCGTAGCGAGCGCTAGCTTTCAACTTTTTTGTGCATTCTCGCTTTTATTTTTTGGTGGAATTTTATAAATTTGTATGAATGGCCTCTCCGCCCCGTTCGCGCTTCGCTCAAGGGTCGATTGTTTTGTCAGAATAACACCTGGATGCAAACAAATGCGCGTGCGCTCGTAACGGTTGCTGAATCAAGATGGCGACTGGATGAAAGAGAATTTTTATAATTACCGTGATATTATTTTCTTTTTAATGTTTTGATTTGGTTCATAACAACTCTTGTAACGTTGAGATATTATGGGAACTATGTTTGTAGGTATACAGGGTGAAATTGATATCATCAGCATCCTTTTAAACTATGAGTCTACCCATCAAACTAAAAAACTTTTACTATGGGAGCAAACCTATCGAAGCAAAAAAAAATCTGCTGTTGCATACATTTGAGTCGAGTAGGCATTGCATTTTAGTATGGAACTGCTGATATTTTTGTTGCTCTGATCGGTTTGCTCCTATAGTAAAAGTTGTTCAGTTTGATGGGTAGACTCTTAGTTTAAAAGGATGCTAATGATATCAATTTCACCCTGTATATTATGTTCACGCGAACATATTACTTAAAGCATCTTCATAAATATTAAAATTACACTAGCATTACCAAAACACCCAAAGTTTATCCAATGTGAGGTGTAATGTCGCCACTTTTACAGGAACATCGAGTAACATTGAGAATTCATAATAAATGGTATGATCATCATGCTCATTCATGTTACTATACGGAGTATATGCTTGAGACTATCAAACTGAACAACGTTTACTATAGGACGAACTTTGACATGGGGAAAAAAAACTGCCTTTTCATACATTTTGGTCGAGCTATTGATATTTTCTATGGAACAGCAGATTTTTTTTTGCGGTTTCGATCTCGGCCCCATATTAAAAGTTGTTCAGTTTGATGGTCTGAAGCACCCTGTTCGATATGTAACGTATTTATTTTACACCCTGTATACGTATTGACTGCAGCCGTTACGATTTATAATATCTGTGTTAGGTAGTACGCATTAGTGGGTAAAATTTTGGTCATTTTAAAGTAAATATCAATACAAATTGCCATTCTATTCAAATGGCTTCATTATTAAACAGTTTTGGTTTTCAATTGGGATGACTGCAAATTATTATTTCAAATAAACACGCTTTGCGTTGATTAATAATAATAATGTACATTCCGTAACATACGTTATGTGTAAGGTATGTGTTAGTTTGATTAATTGATTACAATAAATATTTACCTGACTATTTTTGGTCCTTTAATGTGACGCAATACTTACTTACACTTTTTGATACTTTATTGTAATTTCCCGCAATAAATATGGTACCCAATTAATTTGCTGTCATTTCAACATGCCTATACATTATCACAACTTAATATGTGTTTGGTTGTTTTATTTATTTATAGCTTGTTTCTTGTCGGTTCAAATACTGGATATTAATCACGCAAGGTAGTCTGTATAATTGTTATTTTAAACCCAACGCTATTAGGCATAAATCGATCTCCAATCAACATTATTCTTTCATCATTTCACGTCCAAAGACATTAGTTTGGGAAGAAAACTTTGATTAAATTGAAATAGCGGTAGATAGGTGACGTTCTTGCATTACGCACTCGAAAAATGGACCTGCTTTTCATGTAGTTACGAGTGAAAAGTAATGCCGTGTGATTTGTATTTTTTTTTCTTTTTGAATGATTTGTACAACGAGTTTTAAACACGCGAAGGCATTGTGGTACCTTTATCCCGCCTAAAATAAAAAAATCTCAATCACGCAATACCGCTTTGAGTAAATTAGGCGACGGGGGCACAATTTATGCGGTCCATGCGCTGTAGACCAGTCACCTATCTTGCTATTTTTATTTAATCAATGGAAGAAAACGAACGCGTCTACACCATTTAAAATAAACATAAAATGTGCCTCGTTTCGACCCAAATTATTAATTTACAATCTTAACTTGTTTTACATAATTTTCTTATTAGAAAAATAGTTAAATTATTGGTAGGTCTGTTTTAGCGGCATCGTAAATTTTTACCGGCAACATCCAGTTAGTTGAGATGATACATTTTTAATTAAATCTTGGTTCGTTAGTTTGTCGGAATGCGTTCGTAAATCCAACTGTCTCTTTGATTAGTGGTTCTGACATAACTACCGAATTCGATAATGTTGGAACATGATTTGATAAAGAAACTGTTTTGTTATTTCGGAAGCTGCTTGTGATATAAGTGGTGCTACATGTCTAAAAATAACAGGTCAAGAGCGTGTCGGACACACCTCTAATTTTGATGATGAGGATGACTCACACAAAGGTTCATCAACAAAAATTTTTTAAATTCTGGTTTTGGAAATTATTGAGTTTGAATTTTGTTTCGATAGGTGCAAAAATGAGAAAGTAACTGAGGTAGAGTACAGACAGACAAATTTGAAAGAAATAATGATATAATGATTTGAAACTATAATGATGGGTTTCTAAAAATAGAACCCTAAAAAGAAATATAATATACCGCTACGCCAAATGCCTTTCAAACTACTATAATATTCGACGACATTGATATAACCAAAGTAAGAATTTAGAATGAAAGTGAAAATTGTAAATCATACGACATTACCCAGAGAGTGCGTGTCACAAATTATAGAAATAAAACCTCATTATCTTCCTATTACATTTTTTATCCGCGCGAACTCGATGCCTATAATTTTATATCAATTTAGGTGCACGAATGTCTTGGAACCTGCAGAATTTTGACCCTGTGTTACATAACAGGGGATTAGCACGAACTCGCCCGGGGCGATGAAGGTTCCGGGGTGTAACGTACCAAATATAGGACCTCAGGTACGCCTCATCACGTCCCATATTGCAATGTCTGTATACGATAAACTACCTATGTGGTCTGAATAAGCAAGCCTTACCTTTGTATTATAGCTGCGTACTGCGTATCGTATTTTTCTTGCTCCATTATTTTTCGTTTTGGGGAAATTTGAATGTCTGTGTATAATCATATTTTTTTTTGTCTATAAAGGAATGTTTTTAGCTTGATAAATATGCTTTTGAAGATATTTCGTCAGTGACATTTTATAAATATGGATTGCTAATGTTTTTCGCTACATAAGAGTCGAAGACCACAAACCACCGGTGACAACCACACGCTTCTTGTCACCTGAAGCCAGACACGGCTGCAGCAGTAGTAGTAGTGCGAGTCAGCCATTGGTGGTTGCGAGTCAGCCACCGGTGGTTGCGAGTCAGCTACCTCTGGTTGCGAGTCAGCCACCGGTAGTTGCTAGTCAGGCACCGGTGGGTGTGAGTTAGCCACCGGTGATTGCGAGTCGGCCACCGATGGGTACGAGTCAGCTACCGGTGGTTGCGAGTCAGCTATCTCTGGTTGCGAGTCAGCCACCGATGATTGCTAGTCGGCCACCGCACCGGTCGGTGGTCGGTAACCGCGGCTTAATACCAATGATTTTTGTTTCCAGCAACAGCCACAAGAAGCGTGTGGTGGCCACACGCCACAAGTTGCCGCCCACCGTTGCGTTGTATAGTGTAGCCACCACCAGATTCAAGTGTGCGGCGAGTCCATACAAAATGTATAAATATTGTCCACAGTTTGTCGCATGTGGCAGATGGCTGGTGGCTGACGGTCCGTATTTGTCTAGCCTTAGAGCAACACGTTAGTCGTTGGAGGACTAAGAATTTTAGTTATTAACATAAAATAAACATAATGTATACTCGAAAAACATACGAAAATTTTTGTTATTAACATAAAATAAACATAATTCATACTCGAAAAACATACGAAAATAACAAAATCGTATGAACAAAAAGGATTTAAATATACTGGGCATATATTATCTTTTCAAATGAAATGTACATATTTACCTTTTATACCTACATACGTATTTCCGTCCAGCAGTGGACGTTCAACGGCTGATGATGATGGTGAAAAGTATTTCGTTATTATTTTCTTTGTCAATTTTATGTCTGTATTTTATGTACCCTGTTCAGTGCCCAATTGTTAGACATAAAAGTCGCCTCTCTTTTTTCCTCTTTTTTTGTCCACAGGGCCTAGTATAATGCGTATGACAGATAACGTCATCATAACATAACATATATAAATATTCTTTATTTGCACACCAAAATATACAGTAACAAAAACGAATAAAAAGAACGTAAGGGCACAAATGGCGGTCTTATCACTAAAAGCGATTTCTTCCAGACAACCATGGGATGGACGAACTCTTAAGTAAAAAAACTTGCTATGGCGGTGTAATAAGATATAAAATATATAGCTTACAATACATTACAGGTATATTATAATATATACATACATATAAATATATATATATAAATATATACATACAAAATATCCAACAATAAATAATAAATATATTATATAATAAGTCTAATGGATCGAAGTGTAATATTAATAATTTAATAGCAATGAGTCAAAGGGCGAGATAGTGATCCCTTACTCGTTTTTTAAAAACGCTTGCACTTTTTTCTCGCTCTATTACGTGCCAAGTGAGAGACAGATACCAAAGGCTAAAATTTATATGGGCATACATTTCTGAGACATATAGAGGAACATAATTTGAATTTAGGTCAAAAAATAATGTTCACATTATCTAAATTCATAGAAAAATAAGGAATAACATCAGAAAAGGTGCGTTCTACTGTAATAAGATAGGATTCGGCCAGTTCGGGTCAATGTAAGGCTGGGGATAAGCCGTCGAAAAAATACGACAGTTATTTATAGACACGATGGTTTATTACGGGATTTTCTTGACCTTAAAACGACGAAAAAAGAGAATGAATGAAACATACTTTGTTTACATCAAACACATAAAATAAATTACACAAAAAAGAATATATAAGAAAAAAAACTTTTTTGTTTCGTTCTTTCTATCTTGGTCCCGTTGTAAAAGTTGTTCAGTTTGGTGGTCTGAAGCAGCCTTTTAAGTATGTAACGCATTAAAGTTTAGACCCTATATGTATATTCAAAGACGAGGTCACAATTTTTGCTACAGACTTTTCAAAAAATTGACAACATTTCAATTTAAGAAAGGTACCAAAATTAGAAAACCATTTGGAGATTATGTGATTCAAAGCTTATATGAAAATTATCAGATTTTTCTATCAATTATTTCTCGAGTTATTTACAAAATTTTATTCCTTCGCCTGCTTGTGCTTTCTATTGTATTTGAAAGTTTTTATTTTAAATTTTATTGCGGCCAAGGTATTATCCTACGTTTTTCAGAAAATTCAAAATTAAATTAAAAATAGAAATTTCGGTCAAAAATTAAATCGGAAAAAATCGTATCTCTTATTTTTTTAACCTATTTTTATATTTTTCATTAAAAACAGGTTATGTTGTCAATTGCTAGGTTTATTTTTATCAACTTCAGAATTCAAAATTATCTTTATCAAGTGCTGGCCCTAGCCGCTACAAAGTGCTAAAATTAAGTCAAGTTTTTATGAGTGTTTTGATTAATAATGATACTAAAATTTTATCGTCTCTTAAAATGGCTTCCCTAGCTATTTTTGACACAAAGCAAACACGTGTGCCGTGAGCTGCTTTAAATAAGTATTTTATTGTAACATCTTAATCTTTTAAACTCTTAATAAATACATTAGACAGTTGACATGATCCCTTTAAGTTCTTTGTTCGGTTTTAGAAAGAAAATCACTCGTCTTTGTGTCGTCGCCCTTTTTTACGATTATTCGTCTTAGATACAATTAAAAAGCGAAGATGCTGAACAAACAGTTGAGGAGATAATTAGTAGTTAACTTGCAAGTGTCGATTCGCCCGCACATACTGCTCAGTCAATTAAAAGAATTCTAATCTCTGTACAACGTGATAACAAAACAAAAACACTGAATGAAAACCATATGCAGTACGAAAATGAAATACCATTCGATATTACAATAATGTGTATTTAAAAAATCCATAGTCCATTCTAAGAACAATCGAAAAAAATCGTAATGTTACATAATTTATTGAAAATATACTGTTTTCAAGTTTTATTGAATTGACAACAAACGATGAGTTAATGCCCATACCATGTGGCACACTTTGAGAATAATAATAATTATCATCTTTAAAGTCCCTGCGTCTGTTTTACCAAGCAAATACAATCAGGATACTTTAAAAAGAAGAGTTAATAGGCTTTTTCTTGGCGAGCGCGCTACATCCTCGAATAAAAAAAAAGTCAATGATCAAGCCGCTTCTTCCCCTTTTTGGTGTTAGGTTAGGTATTGTATTATCGTTGCCGTTCATGTCATCAATCTATTAGTGTCTATTATTGAATCTGCTTTCTTCTCCATAAATTGATTTCTTATAAATTGTTCTCAGTTCTAGTATTGAAGTGATTCATAGGTTTTAACTTTTGTATTTTTACATATATCCTGGGGTGTTACCACGAAATTCGATCGTCGATATTGCGTGCCGTTTTTCGTTGAATTTGGTACTATAATCACTTTTAATTCGCAATTGCGGACGACCGATATCAGTTTTGACACTTGTCGATTTTGTCGGTACTCTGATACACACTGTCAGTGCTCGATAAATTGAGTTTGACATATGTTAAACGGACATTTCTTCGACAAAGTTATACACTAAGATCCCGCTGCAAGTTTTCAACACCTTCATGTTTAGGCAATGATACATAATACCATTGGAAATTTCGTACAATAGATCCTTAAAAATTGAGTTGCCACTTTTTTATGAGCCTCTAATTTTTTTACTTGTATTAAAACCAGAAAAAAGCTAGAAGTGAAAAGGCATATAAAATAGTCTATTAGTTTTTTGTCAATTTTCTTCATTTGTACGACTAAAAATATAGTGGTAATTCTGTGTAGCGACCATCTTTATGCAATTTTTTTTATTTAGTTATCAATTTTTTTCGTGTATATGTTATGCTTAGCTTTAATTTGGTAAGTATACAATAAATTGGTTTAACAATGAGGGTACCTATATTATAATTATAAATAATCAACAGGAAAACAATTTTTACATGACCTTCAATATGTAGGTATAATTCATAGCCAAAACAAATGTGTGAGAAAAGTAGTATTTGAAATTTTACCGAGATGAGATTCCTATTTCTGAAAACCTAGTTTTTCTAGACCATGTTAGTTAATCAAATATAAGTACCTAAGTAAAAAGTTCGCAGGGGGTAAAGTTACTCCAGGATCATGGACTTTTGATTTTCGATATAGCGAAAACTGCCGAGGACGTGTTCGTTAATTTTCGTACATTGAATCGACGAAACTAGTTTGACACTTGTCGATCGAACCGTACTCTAATACAAACTGTCAGTGCTCGATAAATTGAATTTGATAGATGTAAAACTGCATAAAACTGTCAATTTTCCGAAAAATTGAACGTCAAATCCACGACAAGTCAAGAGGTCTCTTTTTGTCAATGTGTGGGTAATTTTCGTGAAATAATCACGAAATAATAAATATTTTAAGTGAAGTGCCAGGCTCGCACAACTGTCTAACAAAAAAAATTATATGAAACGTGCACCGACGCCATTAATCGGTCACGACTACCAGTTTTTTAGTATGGAAGTTAAGACTCTTATAACGTGGTGTGACATTCTCTCTGTGAAGTGCAATGCAAGTGCAGTGAATTTTCTGACATTTTTCTTAGATGAGAATTCTATTTCAAAATACCATTTCTAGTCGAATCAAATATCCTAAGCTATACTCCAGACTCCATCGCTGAATAGGGGTTTTGAAACAAAGGTGAATTGAAACCGCATTTCGGATGCCTTTCCACCAGAGCTATGCGGGGTGCGTAGCGAAGCTACGAAACGAACTAAGCTGTGCGCGGAAACTGACCTTTATGCTATATGAGGATGCTGATAATACGTTTACATACCTCGCAAACATCCATCGCATATATCGTTCGTTCGCATACCTATTGCGCTCGTATCCCTCACTCGTATCCCGAGCACACATCTCTAACTCGCATTGTATGTAAAAAATTATCCCTTTTCCATAAGAGCTGCGCTGTACGAGGCTAAGAAATTGGAGCAAAGCTCTTGATGGATTTTTCCATGCTTATAGCTAAGTTTCCTCGCTCAGCTCTGGTGGAAAGGCACCCTTATACCCGCAAGTTGCAAAAATACAGTTTCTCCCCTATTCGCCACCCTCAGTGCTCGTCATTGACTCACACCTACCAGTTTTGTAGTTATGGCCAATTTGTCTAAAAAATAGCTAATCTGGCTGTATAGAATTTAAGTTATGAATCAAAATCTTCCCTAGTTAGATAACATAACATAGGCAATATTATTTTTTCCAGATTAAGAAGAGAACATCCCAGCATACTTTCCTGTTCAAGTGCCTTTATTTTGTGCTTAAAAACTATCTGTCTCAATTCCTGGATATCATAAATTAATAATTAGTATAAATATGAAGGAAATTGATTACATTGATAACATAATTCGATTTATTTGAAAACTTCAAGTAAATACTTGAAACGAACACTTTAGAAGTTTTCATTTTCAGTAATAGAATTTACTATTATAGACGAGATAGATGAAGAACAATTTTAAGTAGGTATAATTGTAGAAAGCATGCATGTGATAGACTTCAAAGGGGGTTGTATTCAAAATCCATGTCCTTACGCCTTTAATCAGAACTATCCTTACACAACTAAGTTTTTTTTACGTTTCGAACATAGTATAGAGTTAATATATAATAACTAGAAGAGGCTCACATGCTTATTTATTAAATTACTATTTGATGCACATGCTCACGAATAATACATGGTGTTAGGGTAAACAGTTGCATTACTTTAAGGGGTGATTCACGATACTGAACAAGTTCGCTAAATTGGACTTGTACCGGCTAGTAGTAATATTATATTATATTTAGACAGAAATCAAAAGAAATAAAAAAAACATTAGGTATCAATGAAGGTCCTCTGAAGAAGACCTCCGAAGAGCTATTTCAGCCTACGATTTAAATAATAATATGTGGTATTTTTTTTATTTATTATTTGATTGTGACTCTCAAGCAAGAGTTAATTGTGGTTGGAAATCTTTTTTTCTGAACTAAGTATAATTAACATTGAAAATTGATAGCAATAATATTAATATATAATAATTTTGTCCTATTTTTGTTTCATTTACGATGTTAACCGTGTAATTAAAGACATATAGTGAGTGGTACAATTTAAGTACCATCAGTGGCACAATTTAGTAAACTGGTCGGCTAAATTGTATCGGTGGAAGACCTTCGAGGAAAATAGATTTTGGACCGGAAAATATATAGATAGATACTATATTTGATCGCAGGATAGATAGCTAAGTTTTTAGTATGTTGTACCAAGTAACCAAGTCTAACATTTAGCCACTATTACACATTTCTAACTTTCTTTGCTTTGAAGGGGGGATGCGGGAACCTATAAAGTGGTACGATATAGTCGACTCTCCCCTACTATAGAAAACAGTCATATATCTAGACTATTATAAAACTGTAGCAGAAAGTTTGTCTGTACATTGAAGATATTAACAAAAAAAAGTTATGATATGGTTTTTAGGTGTCCCTGATTCCATTTCACCAATTTTTGGATTTTTTGTCTGTCTGTGTGTTTGTTTGTGTGTTTGTTTGGGTGTTTGTTTGTTTGAACGAGCATCACGCAAAAACTACTGAACCGATTTTGATGAAACTTTTTATGTTTGATTGCTTATTGTCTGACTTAAAATCTGATTAATAATTTATGCGGACAAAGTCGCGGGTTAACGCTCGTAACTTATAAAAGAGTTCCGTGACTGACTGACTAACAACGCACAGCCCAAACCACTGAAGATATAGAAACCTGAAATTTGGAATATTAAATTATCAAGCTAGAGGGATGTAGGGATTCACTAAGAAAGGATTTTTCGAAAATCAACACTTAAAGCTACGCGGACGAAGTCGCGCGTCAAAAGCTCGTAACAAATAAAACAAAATAATTAAGGTTGGAAAAATCACCAAGCAAAGACCAATAAAAGCGTTTATATAGTAGGTTTAAAATAAAATATTACATTGAAATAGTTGATAATATTTAATTTATTATAAGCAACAATATTAATATGAATATGACTTAACTAACATAATAGAACAACAGAAAAAAGAAAAACACCTAGGCTACTTAAAGGTAAAAAATGTACTCTAAAGCCCCTTCTCGGGGCAGAGTGCTTAGTAGGCTGGCAGCGTTGCCTCTTTGGATCGCAAGGCTGATCCTTTGCCCAAAATAGCTGCCAGCCCTCCTGTCGCCTGTAGCCTCGAATAGGCGCTTTGAGAGGCATTTGAGGAACATTTTCCCCTCAGGACCCCAGCAACCTAGGGTCCCCACGGCGAAGGGCAGGAAAATTGTTGATTAGGTACAATTATTTGTTATATAGGTTTCACCGTAATCATTATCTGTAAGCCGAACGAAGATCAGTCTAACGAGGTCAAACTTGATGGGTCTAGGTTGACTAGGCACTGTGGAGATGAAGATCCTGTGTTGGCCATCCACCATCAACCACTATTCATCGAGGCCAATCTATAGAGCCCAAATTTGAGGGGTGATTACGTGGTGATTTCTGAGAAGATCCTGTGGTTTCCAACTTCAACATCAGATAAGAATCACCATTGGATGCAAACTTCTATAGAGTTAGTTATATTCTCTGCAACTACTTTTCGAGATCAGTGGAAAGAGCTAAAAATTCTTGGTCAATAACAATTGATGACAATGACTGACACCACACGTAGTGGTTATATTCTCTTTGGACACCACAACCAAAGTATACATAACAATAATAGTAAGCGCGCTTCCAAGAAACCACGCGACCGACAGGCCGGCGAATAGGGTAAGATGGCGGTCATGCTAAGGGTTGGTACAATTACAATTACGTTTGAGGAAATGAAATGAAATATAAGACAATCAATATGAAATAATTATATTGTTTTAATGTCACTATTTTATCCTATCTGTTGTAAATAAATAAATGTTTTCTCTTACTGAATAGTGCGACAAAGTTGAAGGAAATTAAAGATTTAGAAAAATAATTAATTTAAAAAAATCTTATCATTTAAGGCAAATAAAAGAAGGTAAGTAGGTACATTAAAAATAAATAAAAATTTAGCTATAGGTACAACGTGTTAATGAATTAACCTTATACACCCCAACAGATTTATAACAAAATAATTATATTGATAAAATAATTACAATAAGTTTTCACGCAAAAATGTTTTGTTATCATTTCAGCAATGAATGAAAGCGCTAACGTACTCATGGATACATTTTAAGAAGCTTGTTTTGGTAGTGAGTAGGGTGAGTGTGCCCGTGCGGTGAATCGACATCGGATTCAGTAAATTTTAAATTTTACCAACAAATTATTTAATATATTGAAAAAAATTACCTATGTTGAAACCATGATAATTCGATTCTGCTCTCGATTCTAAATAAACTATTTTCTAGCTTTGCGTTAATTCATTAACACGTTGTATATATTTTCTATTTTATTAATTGGTATTGGTAGTGATCCTAATACCTACCTAGGACCTAGGTATTTATTTTTGTTATGAACTATTATTTACGTTTTTAATTCAAAGTTTTATAAGAAAAACACATTATTTTTCAATTAATGACATGTATTATGTTTGTATAAAAGCAATTGAGTAGTACCGTAGCTTACCTATTTATTAACTGCAATTTTAAACGGTATCCCTAGTAAAAACAACAAAGTTTCAAATCGCGTAAAAATGCTTCAAACCACTTTAGTTTCAGCAAATCTTTATTTTTATACGATGTGGGATCACACCCGTACACAATACCATATTTATTCCTTGACAATGACAATACAAACAATGCGAACCATTGTGGTACGTGCGCGCTCTCGAGTATAGCATTTGACACTGCTGCCCATGCCGGCGCGTACCAATACTCAAAGTTCAGAATTGGTACCGCGCGCAGGCAGAGGGGGCCGAGACGCGCTACTCCCGCGCCCCGCACCCCACGCATAATATTTGTCCTGTTGCGACCAGAGAGCACTCTCACTATTATTTATATTTACGCTATGTCACAACTATAACGTAGTGAATTACATTATCTTTGACCACAACTGACACAATAGGTCATAGACGAAAAAACATGTCGACGCCACACTTTTTTTTGCGGTAAAGCAAAGTTTACACAAGCCATGCAGCCAAGTCGGACAAACTAAAATTTCTAGTTTTTTCAGTTCACACTGGTCCGCTACCATTCGGCATCGTTTCGTGTCGCAAGACAGTGCTCCCAGGAAAATGGTTAAACATTGAAGGTGTAACGATACTAAACTTGCCCTGGAATGTTTTGAATTTTGATTATTTAAAATGATTTATTTCAGGCATTTATATTTGGAAATAAGGTTTTTTGGGTTCGGGTAATTTAAAGATTTGGTATATTTATAAACTTTCGGTATTTTGAAAATTTGGTATTTCAAGTTTAAGACATTTTGAATTCGGGTATTTTGGGCTAAGGCATTAAGTTAGAGAGATTATTAAAAGAAACAGAGGCGGTCGTTGTGTGCGCGTGCGAACGCGCGCTCTAAGCGCACGCCCCAAGGGCGCCCGCGTCGCGACGCCTTCTTCAGGCCGTTGCATAGAAATGCATTCAATTTCATAGAGCTTTCTATAACTACTCCCTAAAATTTGATTTTTTTTTTTGCCACCAGATAATTTAATAATTAAACTTCCATCCAACTCATTGAGCACTTCAGATAAGCGTTGGTATTCGAATCTCCCAAACACTGTATGGACATGTTATGACCATACTTACTATATCTATGGTTATGACCACATAAAGGAATTTCAATCTCAAAACACAAAATACAGTAGGTATATTCAAACTTGAATACTGTTTGCTTTGTTAAAATTTAAAAAGGCGCTAAATTACCTAATATACGGCGCTAAACCTACGAACCATTGTTATTAGGTACATACTTGATTATTTATTATAAAACGGTAGGTAATTATAAAATGTGCACTAAAAAAACCCACCTCCGAATAAAGTCTATGATTTTTCTATATTTTGTCTATGGTGATGGTTCCTTCGATGAATGCTTGTAGCGTCGACTTTACATTAGAGTACCAATATCCGAAAAATTCGAACGACTATCGTGACAATATCGCCGGATCGACGATCGAAAAATAGACTAGGAGGCCGTAACAAAGTCGGTTCGTAACCAAGTTTATTACCAACTGGGTAATAAATACTTGTAAACCATATTTAATCGTTATTGTAATACTGTACGATATCAGATAAATCAGGAATGGGCAACCTTTGGAAAGTCGCGGTCTAAACTTCAGCATGTTAACGAAGTCGTGGGCCGTAGATGATCACGATAATATAATAGGTAGTGATAAAAAAGTCGGTTTTATACATTTAGGTACAAAAAGTGTCTATATGTCCTATCATGAAACGGTGAACGCAGATCATCAAACTGAAAATCTGCTTTTTCATAAAAAACTGCTGCACCTACCCGACTCAAATGTATGAAGCAGCTGATTTTTTCGCGTTTTCTGAGATATGCTCCATGGTGAAAGTTGTTTAGTTTGATGATCTGAGTTCACCGTTTCAGTCTGTGGAAGGCTGTCCCTTATACCCTGTATTATCGTATTGATTAAGTATGTACGTCTGAACTGGAAAAACAAGATAATCAACGTTGTGTGTCTGCAATCCTATTATGTAAAAAGTGCACAAAACAAGCAGTGGATATCTTTTATGTTAAAAGTATCCGTTTTATCGCCAGAATCTAGTAGTGAGAAGAAAGCTCCTCTCATTCTTTTATTGACGTGAGCCGAGAACGTTTAGGTAACCTTTTTTGCGCTCGATATTAAATCTTTCGCGGGCCGGACCGAAATGCGGAGCGCGCCACTGCACGCGAGCCGGGCGTGGGGCGTTTTTATTTGAATAAACAAAGAAACGCATGATCTTACTTTGACAGATAAAACTGGTTGAAGGCAAAGCAATCCCCTAGGCCTCTACTTTCAATATTACGGGTTCGGCCACCAGTATCCCCTAGCCCGATTCCCTAGGCCCTAGGGGTAGAAGCCTCACCTTTGATTTAGCATACATTTTCATCCATTAGCTCGATGGGTTAAAAGGTACTCCAAAATTTTACCAACTTTTTTGGTTGGCCACCAGTCCACCACTTGAAAGGATATCCAGTAGCCGATTAGCATAATTTTGTTCATTAGCTCGATGGGTATTAACTGTCGTCTCAGAGTAGGAAGTAAGCCACCACGATAAGTAGGCCGAAAAAATATATTGGCTTATATTAATAGTAAACATGACTATTGGATGAAATCTGATTTTTTCATTAGCTAGATTTGGTTGACTGCCTCTTAAACTATTCGAATTTTCGAATTTTCTTTTTTTTTTTTTGACATTGACTGACACAAAACTTTTTTTTGCGGAAGGCAAAGGTTACATATCCTATGCAACCAATTTGTAATAAATATCATCTTTTTTACACGAATAACATAAAATCTCTAAGTTGTTCAATAGTAAAGTATATTTTGATTGGATATTATCAAAATGTTGTTATTATTTGTAAAAAGTAGTCCAAATAATCATAAACGATTCGTTTTCAAAAATCAGTAATTATAAAATGTGCACTAAAAAAGACCCACCTCCGAATAAAGTCTATGATTTTTCTATATTTTGACTATGGTGATGTTTCTTTCGAATATACCCATCTCTCTCTTCGATGATACCTGTGTCGAAACGATCTTACATCATGGTACGGATTTTGACAACGACCCAACGATTGTCGAGACGCACTGTCGAAATGCATAATCGAATTTCGTGGTAACACCCCTATATATGCAAACAATGCATGCATGCAGTATATACTAACAATCTATGGACTGTGTCTGAAATAAATTTATTTTGAATTTGAATAATCTCATGAGTGAATATGCGGTGGTAGACTCAAAAAAAGACGTCAAAAAGCTATCTATGTGATATTATTTTGAATAAAAAAATTTTGAATTTGAATTTGAATCACTTTTGAGTTGTCAAAATCATTACTACAACTGCCAAAAACATTTGAAAGTTGTACCTACAAACTGTAAACTAGTAAGACAAAAGCAGCGTTTACATTACCCTACATCTAGGGCCGATTTCGGCATACATTCCTTGCTTTGATCGCTACACTTTAAAAGAGAGAACAAATCAGGCAATGTATACCGAAATCGGCCCTAAATGTAAGGTAATGTAATCCCGCTCTAAGTGATGACGATGACGCTTGAAGTGGTGATAGGTGATAAGTTATTTTGCTCCTTACCTACATGGTTTTTCCTATCTCTGTGGGTTTTTAGCCCTAGCTAAGCCATCGGACCATCATTGGTTCCTGCTAAGACCTGAGTTAAACACATAATCGTATCTCCGAATTTAATAATTCCATGAATCCCTCGTCATTATTACCTAAATGACATAACTTCATTTTTAAACAAACACGCAACGTAACCATATATCTGTAACTATCGAAAACAACGACCAAGTTCGATAACCTTTAAACCATTAAGTACCTACCTACATCGGTTCAGACACTCTTCGGCGACCCTTTCATCTCCATGAGCTAGTCGAATCATTAGATACGACATCATAGTTTATTTAGTATGTTTAATTTAGAATTGCGCCTAATTGCATATTGCCTCAGTGAGACACGTTGGCTCACTTATGACCAATCATAGGTTGATATCATTTATTTCATTTTTAGCTTTTGACCGACTTTAACATAAATATTAATTATTTGTATATCAAGAAAGAATAGGCGAATACAATTTATAATGATAATGAGGAGGGTAGAAAGATTGAAATGCAAAATAGATTTAGATTTTGCCTAGAACCATTTTTCAATCCTGGTGATTGACTAGACAGAACTAAAGGACGCCTAATTTTCGGTCTTTCCTATAAAATTGTTATAACTTCAAATCCTTCCCTAAAATAAAAGTCCTACCTCTATACATTCTACTCACAAAATAATCTTTGCAATAAACTGGCTCAACAAGCGTGATCTTGCGCACGCGATACACCAAAATTTGTTCCGGCGACCGCCTAACAATGACGGCATCTTAGATACAATAAAACCGAAAACCTCCAAGAATTTACTCGCGACAAATAAACGCATCATAATGATTCTTTGTGCTTATTAATTCATATTACACGGCCGCTTAGATGTCTTGACGCGATGACAAAAGCTGGTCTCTGGACAACCACAAAAGTCAATGGATCGGAGCGAACTGAATATAATAAATTACTATGCCTATCCCTGAAGATGTACGAGTACCTATACGTGAGGTTTTTGTTCCTTTTTCTTCTCTCGCATCTCGGTCGCGTTTATTTGTGTACTGGGACAATTTATCTTGCTATACGAGTCGAGTATGAATGAGTGAGCTTATGGTTATTGAAACGTATGGAATTGTTGCCGGTGGAGTCACGTAGGAAGGGGGAAAAGTTTGGTTAGGTACATTTGGGTTGACTACTTGAATTTTTATATTATTGAGTCTTATTTGTTAAGTTTTATCGTAAGCAAGTTAGTTGGGCTGTCTATCAATGAATGGGTTTGCACAGTAGTACATATACCGTAAAACTGGAGTGGATATACAATGAAAGTACACATATTAAAAAAAATACCTAATACTTTTGTCTGTGTATCTGTTTATTTGTGCACGTACATGTGTTTGTCACTAAAAACTACTGAACCGATTTAGGTGGGATTCACAAACGCATATAGCTTTAATTTAGATTAACATTTAGCGTTTATTTCGTCGCAATCTGTTTACTCGATAAAATGTTATGAGAAACTATTTAAAGTTTTTAAGGGCATTATATTTCACAGCCTACTTATTTGTATGAAATTTAGTTATATAATAGTTATCTGTGTTAGGTATTTATGTTATGAACTTGAAAGTGGTGACACATCACAGTTTTATTATTAATTTGTGTCTATACATTTGTACTGTTAGTGTAAGTGGTTGAATAAATGATTTGGTAGGCATACTACTTGGGTAAAATAAAAATACAAATAAAATACTATTGATAATTATTATCTTGCGAATTACACTATCTAGTTTGTGTTTTCTTCTTCTTCAACTACATTTTCTATCTCTGTCAAGAACAAGTGAATACTCAGCATTTTCTGAGGTAATTTATTACTTTCATCTTTTACTCCGTCAATGCCGATTCGAACAAAGTAATATTGCCCGAAATAAATTCTCTTCTGAGTATTTCCAACGCGATATCTGTCGCAAATCAAACTAAGTAAAATTCAGCTCACGAGTCGAGAATTTTTTTGTACCTACTTCAATAGCACACATCAAAGTTTCTTTATGTTTCCCCATACCCTTGTCAATTGTCTATTCCGTACCGTATCTTTTCCCTCTCACCTATTTATGAAATGCTGTTTCTTGAAGTACTACATTGAATACAAACATGATATGTCTGTTAGACTCAAGATCAATATCGAATTGGCCAGCGTAAGTGCTTCCTTGCATACATAATTTTTACAAAACATTGACGAGAAATACTTAAAAAATATCTAGTAACTTTACCGAAAAAACTCCTTACAAGTTCTGTGCTTTCCCAATTGTTTCAATAATTTTCTGAAATCTTCAATGCTTGCAAGCACCATTTAACTTAAATTGGGTTAAGATTTGATGACACTTTTCGTAGATGGACCATGGAATTCCTTGAACGATGACTTGATTAAAATAATCGATTCGTGTCTACCTCCTGCGCGAAAAACTTTATAGCTGATATTATCGCAGTCAGATTAAAAAAAATTTAATTAAAAAATATGTCATCAAAACTTGACAATAACGACTAATAGATGCTAAAAGACAAAATATGTCGTTCGTTTCATTTTTTTAAGCCAGTGTTTATTTCAAAGCAGAAAACATTTTTAACAATACTTACGCTGTAATAACCAACTGAAAAATCGTAGTTTAGCAAAACCTCAAAAAAGGTACAAAATACATTTTATTTATGTAGTTGGAGATACCATTGTTGGAAACCTCAAAGTTTGCTGAAAGTTACTCACTAAGTCTTAGACGAAACTTTCTGCTTAACAAAGCGAACAGATTAAAACGAAGTTTAGAGACACTCGTCGCAGTTTCTAGTCGTTCATATGTTAGCATTATCCCGATATGGATGCGAAGTGGCTTCTTTCATATTCTACCTCCTTTGTCTTTCGTGTTTCCTAAGTAATTCAACAATGCTAACATATTTGTCAGAGACAGCGCGTATAGGCACTTTAGAAGACATTGAAACAGGTCTCTTTGTGTTTGTTCGGGTTTCGTTCTCTATTCAAAAAATTATGCGGTCACATATTATTTGAAAACGTAATATGGGACGGTTCTGACATATGGAAATGTAACAATTTATTTTTTAACTATTTGCATTTGGACGTTAGTCTCGCATGCGTTATGCTCATTGATGTCATTCAACTTAGTAGATTTGAATTATGGTCCACTTTGAATATGAAACGATATTTTTCTCGCTTAAGATTATATGGATAACTTCATATTTTATTTTTAAACAAGTATTTTAACATTATCTAGATGGTTCATTGCGCTTATAACGACATGGTTAGCACATAATTTACTCCTCAAAGCTATAAAAGTGACCTATTTATTGCCCATAGCTCTTCTGATAAACCGAAAAAATTTAGAGTCATCAACAACAAAACAACTGATAACGTATTCGGTGACCAATTTTTATAGGCGTTGATATCCCTTTGTTTTTATTTTTATTATGACAAAGTACAAGCACATACATCACGACGGATAGGTACAATATTTTTCATTGTAATCTACGGTCGGATCGCGGACACATTGTATACTACTCCAGTAAAGGCGTGTCAAGACATAAATCAAAAATTTCGGCGTTCCGATAAGAACTTACCGGAATTAAGCATTCTAGGTGGTATTTCTTATATCGTAATAAAATGATAAATGACTTATCTGGTTGTATCTCATTACCATAACATGACAAGTCCATTAAGTAGTGGACACATGTAGTGCCGTAGGGCAGCAAAACTGGGTAAAATATTCCGTTGTATTATTATTCATGACGTCAGATCGTATTAGGCAGTTTTGGTGGCGGCAATATTACAGTCGAGTCATCGTTGGTAAATTTGTTATACTCTGCGGTTCGACGAATTTCGATCTTGAGATAAGCTTAGTAGTTACCTGTACCTTATGTAGTTGTAATAGAAGTAGTAATTGTATATATGTCTTTTACAGTTCGTGTGCTTATTAAGTTGCTGTTATTTGTCAGGTGAAACATATAGTTTTAGCGGATTATAACAGTTTAATAAGAGTAAAGATTAGATGCAGACAGATATAGAACATAGTTTTCGTTTTCCGTACAATCGTATTATAATACAATATATAATATCATCCTAAATACATAATAATGCTCACTTTATCTCACTAGGTTTAACCGACACAAACCCACGCCATTTGCTACTGTGCTTACATATTAGTCCGCTAGATGAACTTACGAAATAGATATTGACCATCATGCAAAAGCAATATCAGATACATACTCTCCAAAATCAAACTAGATTGAGGTCAAGAGCAAACCGATCTTAAATTAAAAAACGGCCCTGGAAACTTCAGTGTCACTTCATACAAATAGGCTCGCACTGACAAGAAGAGGAAAGCATGTGCAATACTGAGTGAGAGCGAGTGAGAGAAGACTACACCATTGACTATATACCGTCTTCCAAGAGGGGTGAGGTAAAAATCTTTGGGGGCAGTGACTGTGTGTAGTCCAAAATGCGTCAATTCTGCATCAGTTTTCCCAGCCTAGTACAGGCAATAATATTAAAAAAAATATCGGGCATAGGCCCACCACACATTCCCACCGCTGTAACTCCTGTAAGCCAGGATCAACAGCGGCGACCATTCACAACACTGGACAATGAAGTCCAGCGAGCCCGGGGATGACTCTAGTCTGTCTTGGAACCCGCAATGAATTAATCAAAGAAGATAGGAGGAGTAGGAAAACGAAATATCCGACTTAGCAATGGCAATGATATTAGTAAACTAAGTACAGGTAAAAACCAATCTTTAAAAAAACAATATACTCGTAAAATATAGGAAATATTGCACATCATATAGTATGTACCCCAGATATAAAGACACATGAAGACTTTTTATACAAAGAATAAATAATAATGAATTATGCATATAACTAATCACGACTGTGTTCCCCGAGGGGGTAGTCTGAGATATTATAAATAAACTACCTTTATTTATAATATCTCAGACTACCCCCTCGGGGATTATTGGGACCGTATTGCCATTATCATAGGCCAAGATCACGCCAGAGCAGTTCTTTATTTAGTTACCGCGAACATACTAACTATGATGAATCCTTGTTAATTGAATAAATATATATTTTTATATTTATTATTATTCAGAACATCTACAACGTTCGGTCAGACATTGTTATTTTCCTCATTTTATAAAAAGAGGAATATGAAATAAGTAAAAATAAATACAAATTTCCTTTAAGCAAATTAAACATTATTTTATAAAGAAACATTTACAAATTCAGCGGCCTCGAGATCTTTTCTTACTCAGATTTTTTAATTAGAACGGTTATTGAAAAGGGTTGCTTCAGTTTTTTTTCGCTTCGTGGTAAATTGTTTTAAATTGTTCTATGTTAAAAACATCACGAAATCGGTTAACGATTTTCATGGTAACTGTCAGAAATACAAAGTCATTTCCTCGCTTTAAGCTCATCGAAAGCATGTCGAATAAATTATGAAATTATCTGTTTAAAAAGTATCTACAATAAATAAATTGATCGTCGTACTTGAGTGTTTCTGTATGAAACCACATGGCATTGCCGAATTATATTATCAATAAATTATAAGGTCGTGGTTTTAATTTCATCAATAATATTATAACATACAGGCATAATGATTTCTTAGATAAGGTATGCTAAGGTTATTAAGAGTTCAGGCGATTGTCATTTTGTCTTACTATACCTAAATTCTACTATCCATATCCGACTATAGGTGATATAGGTTCCTTCTTAATATGCTGACACTTTTTTAAGGTGATGATCAGACCGTCCGTTTGTTCCATACAAAACTGCAAACCTATTCGAGCCAAATTTATGGGACAGCTGATTTTTTTTTTCGCGATTCCGATTTTGGTCCCATAGAGAAAGTTGTTCAGTTTGACGGTCTGATTATCTCCTTAAAAACTGTCAGCATACCTGTATTACAAATGCTACATTGTCTCTGTTTGTTACGTTTCACGGCTGAACCTATTTTAATGAAATTTGGTGTAGAGACAACTTGAAACCTTTGAGGAAGGACATTAGGTATAAAAATCCCACATATACCAACAGCTTGTTAAATATAATTATATACTTAACTTACAAACAACAGCCTGAATTTAAGATTTTGATGCGAATGTCATTTTCAAACTTTGTTGTTTAAATTTTGTACCAACTAGGTGACTTGTATCAAAACATTTGTATCAACTCAAACCGTCTTAAAACTTAAAGGCGACGCAACGAGTTTCAAACAGCCATAAATTTTCGGTATAATAACGATATCACTTCTTATTATCTTAAGTACAGGTGCTAAGCTTTTAGCTACATCTCGACAATTATAGTTAATGTTGCAATATTGTAGCAAATATAATTTAAAATAAGACTCGTTATTGCACGTATAATCTATGGAGCGCGAATCTCGGAGCCTTATATTAGCCTGACTCGGGCACTCGGATCATAAAGGTCCGCTACGCGAGAACATCTCTCTTGAACGTGTTTTTTGCCGTTTGTTTTCACGCAACCTCATATTACGAGTTAGCGAGGTACCTCAACGGCCGGTTCCAAACTACTTAACTCATTTATTGTATTATAAATTTTGTGGGAGGAGCTTGCGCCCGCGCCACCGATCCGCGACCTACCCACTCGGCAAGTACTCGCAGGAACAAGGCGGTACCGCGAACTAAATCAACAAAAAATCGATTGATGGATTCCATTATTTTAAAGTTCACTAGGATAGAAAAATAGGGGCCGATTGAAGGCTTCCCCTTCATTAATAAGCTATTAGATTACTCGAAGTCGCACCGGCCGATTGGTAGCCTATAGGGAATCCCAATAAGCGCTGCCCCTTCCTTTTTGATAGGAGCTCCAGATTCAAAAGAAACCCCGCTTTGAACAAGCTCGAAACAAAAACGGTCTCAAAAAGACCCCGCTCTAATTCTCTTGACGATCTCCGATTTCAATTGCTCCTTCAGAAATTTGAATGTAGGGAGGGACAAAGTTTTGTCACGTTAAGGTCGGGAATAGCGTATAGAAAGCACCGTATTCATGTAATGCGGGCTCAGGCTTCATAGGTACCATTAACGAGAGTGCCCGAGAATCGACGATATCACATTTAAAGATCAGATTGACAAAAAAGCAGAGAAAAATAGAGCTAGTTTTACGAGCTCTGTTATTAAACATTTTAAATAAATAGGTTTTCTGTTGCGTACGTTTTTTACTGGTCCCATTCAGTCTATAAAGATCTATAGGCCGGTCTCAAACCCTTTGGTGTAAACATACGCACACACGTAAACATCAACAGTTTTTGTCACCCGTTCTCCACGTATGTGTGTTTTGTGGATATTCCTGTCCCCTTTACTGGAGTTTTTTGATACCGATCATTTTTTGTTCGTCCATTATTACAGGGCATTGTGCGAAGGTTTAGCTCGGATAAGATCTCTGATATGTCACCAAAGACTCTAAAAAAAATTTTATTTAACAGAAGGAGTAAGTAACCTTTTTAGTAGATTACAAAAAATGTCGTGAGAAACATTTAATGTCAATACACGGACATGTGTGGGTAAGGTCAATAAAAAGTCATGAAATATAAAAGAAACTGCCGAACTGCAAACAGGCAGAGATAATCCATCGATAAATAATAAATGTTTAAAAATTCCAAGATAAATCTCTATTCAATCGTCGTAAACAATATTCGCTCCATATTCGTCGAATGACATCGGCCATCAATCATCTCAGATTACGCCACAAATCGAACCATCCAAACGAGTAACCATAAAATTGCACATTCAGCATTCAGCCAAGATAAATTTGAGTTAAGTAGTGCAGAAACATCCCAGTAACACTGCTGACTCATTACCTACCACCGCTACAAATTTTTCATCTTCAGAATAAAAATGAAGCTTATATTCAAGACAAAAGAATACTTTCAATATCGTCACTATGAGAGCATTTGCAGCAAAAACGAGCTTTTCACAGTAAAATTATATAAAGGGGAACGAGACGTTTTGTGACTGGCGTATTTCTGAGATCTCTTATTTGAAAAGTATCAAAAGTCGCTGAGTTGTCAGAACAATGGTCTTGGGTCAGTACAAGACATCTACTTGTTCGGTTTAGCTTCGGATTTCATCGAAAGATTGGTCATTTGCCGATGGTTTGTAACGATAACAATCTCATAAATCGTATTCAACGTCATTCACGTTTCGTTACGAGTATCGTTCATTAGAATTTGTGCGATCGTAATATCTAACGTTTTTGTTTTTATGTGCAAAAATTATATTATTATCATTTATGGTTGATCAGCAGAATATTAAAGTATATATAAACAAGAATTTGCTATTCATCAACTTAATTACATGGGAACGTCAAAATAAAACAGAATTCATAATGAAATCGAATTCTTTCATACCAACAATAAGTCATTTACATTTGAAATGAGCGACTAATTATATAATTAAAACCTACCCAATTAAAATAATGTTTTTCTTATCAAAATCTTCAACGTTATTCAAAGACTTCGTTTGTTGTTTTCCGTTTAAGGTACTCGCATCGCAATCAGAAAGTCTCCTTCGTATAACTTGTCCACTTTTATCGTTCCACGGGGAGAAATGTTGTAATTCGATGTAATTTCCTTCAGCGGGAACTACTGTTGAGTCGAGACGTTGTTGAGATATCCAGGACCGTTTTGTATCAGATTACAGTGAGACTGGATACTGGTTGATTGTTTGCTGTACTGGCCGCTCTTTCTGTTTACACTGACCGACTGTTTTCTCTTTTAGTGGCTTGGGACAGTGTTGGATTACTGAGTGCAATGTCTTTTCAATTTGTCATTTTAAAAGAAATGTTAACCACTGTTTTAATAGTACTCTTATTTTTATCTTTGTTGTATTTTGCACCTACTTGTATAAGTTCATCTAGTTTTCAATATCTTTATTTCTCACTGCAAATAGATCTCCATTCTCCAACGATGCTTTAACGTTTATAATGGTTCCTCCATGATTTACTTTTGCTACTAAAGAAATATAATATTTAATTTAAGAATTTTATAAGTGATATTCTACAAAGTATTTACATTAAATCATTTTAATTACATTATACGTGCTATGAAAATGTAAAAGAATGCATTAAGCTATGATCACCCAAGAGAATAAACCATAAAATTTCAATCTCACTTTGATATACGGCGTGCATAAATCGCGTTTTACATTTATTATGGTCATGCAGTAACATTGAACTCCTGTTTTGTTTTTTTCTTTACGAGTATGACACCAAGATTTTATTGAAAACCAATGTTATAGGTATCATAATATTTGGTATTCAAGGCGTATAAGATAAACATTGGAACATTCTCCGATTTTGGTAATAGAAATTTTATAGACCAATTTTCTCGTTGTAATTTGTCGGATATTTTAAAAATATTTTAGTGGCAAACTATAAACTTCCTGTAACTTATATTCTACAAAACGAAATAAACTTTTATACTTTGCTTTTATGAGCGCCGTAACTATTCCTCGGAGTTCAGAATTAATCTGAACTTCCGATATTCTGAAACGTAAAGCACAAACAATATAATATTTCGTTGCATTACAAATTCGGATCCTATTTTAAATACTTTACATTTGTTTTGCTAAATTGTTAAATCATTATGGAAACATCAAAGTTTATCCGATGCCTTCCACGAAACTCATCACATCAATGGTTGCCCAAATTTCTGGCAACAGCTGCTGATTCGCGCTCAGATTGTACAAATTTAATCCGCGTTGCAGTACCATATTGAATTTCTTTTCGCTCGATTGAAAATGTTTTTTTTAAACTGTCCCAGACTGTCGCCTAAGCTTCCTTTAGACTCAAATTACACGGTAGCCTCTTTGTGGAAGGAACGGTAGGTGCCGCTTATTCATGTCGGTTTTCTTGATGCTGTTTTTATGTAGTCATTTTGTGCAACTTTGTACACAGTTGGTAGGTGTTACTATGGGCGGGAAAGTCAAGTTATTGGTGACAAAGTTGACGTGAAAGATTCATGTTAACCCTTACAATGTTACGTAGTGTCAGAGTAAGCAAATGTACTGCGTTAAGATTTAATATCTTAGACTACCAAATGTACCTCACCATAATACAAAGTATCCTAGTCTATGCGATATGCAGTCGCTTTCTTGATGCAGTTGTTTTTAAAAAAGATCATGAAATTGAAAATTAAATCCTGATTCTTGGTATCGATTCGATTTGTAACATCACTGGCTTTTCGTTGAAGGAAAACATTGTAAGGAAACCCGTGTACTTCAATTTCGAGACATGTATATTGTACTCACTGTCCATTATAAGTGGTGACGGGCTCACTCTCAGTCACGCTGGGCAGTGTTTCGGTACTGTTAGTGAAACATGGATGTTTTGAGGTTTCAGAATATCTCTGACGAGGGGATGCCTCGGGGAATATAGTCGTGAGCATAATTATGCTTATGCTAATTCTATGTACAGTAAAATTTCTTTAAAACACCATTGTATGGCAAAAGTGTGGTACTACGACCATTTGGACCATAGGGTACTCAATTACTTTATCATCCTAAAGTTCACCACAGAGAAAAAAATATGTGGTCTTTGGTTTTCTCCACTATAGATAATTGTTTAGACAGCCATTGCATCCTTTTAAAATTTTTAGAAAGCCAAAACAAACATTTACCTACCACTGCAAACAAAATCAAAACCAAATCAAAGACAAATTAACCATCCTATGCTTAAATACCAGGATCGCAGATGTAGGTAAGACAACCGACGCATTCAAAAACAATATTTATATTGCGATATAGGATAAAAGACTGTAAATACAGTGAGCAATTACTACACGGTAACATATTTGTTTAGGACCAAGAAATTGAAGTGTTTTCGAGCGTGCCAAGACATTCGGATTGAGTAGGAATGTAGTTATGTCTCCTTAAAGGACAAACCTTTTGTGTTGACGAATATATTTGATGCTCAATCGCAAGTATAAATGTGGCTGCAAGGACGACGACTTAGGACTGTATAAAAGACTAGAGTTAGCCCGCTACTTCGTCCGCACAAATTATATACCAGATTTTAAGTCAGATCATAAGCTATCAAACAAAAAAAGTTTCATCAAAATCGGTTCAGTAGTTTTTGCGTGATGCTCGTTCAAACAAACAAACAAACAGATGGAAAAAAAATCAAAAAATTGGTGATATGGAATCAGGGACACCTAAAAACCCTATCGTAACTTTTTTTTGTACAGACACACTTCTGTTACAGTTTTATAATGGTTTAGATGCCATGCGTAATAAAAAAGGATTGAGCGCTGTAATTACGGCTAAAAGAAATGAATGAAGGAAGGCGATAAAATTGCGCCGTAAGTAATGGAATATGGGCAGGGAGATGATGATATAATTGTAAAGTTAATATACATTCAAAAACATGGCTACGTAGTCATGTACAGTATAGTTTCAGTACAAATTTCTAGAATTTCGTTGACAAATTATTAAAAAGGAAAAAAAATACAAACCCAATACGCCTGCTTTATACGCAATAGATCATAAGGTTAAGAAGGTAATTTACTTGTAAAATAGTGTTATCGACAACACAGATTTAACCTGGTTCACTACTACGAGTATAATACGCGATTGTAATTTACGAAAAATCTTTTATTGACCTGCCACGTTCTCAAATAAAATACCTAGATAATGAAATCAATGAAAAAGTGATATCTTACGCCATCAATGAGTAAAATGACATCGATTTCAAAAAGGACCAACTTTTTTCCTAGATACATTGCTCACTCCTCTATTATAATTCACGTTTCTTAGTTCCTATTTTGAGTGTTCAGTATGTACTTTATACGCCTACCGTTCTTACTAAGTAAACAGTAGATATAGACAATAACGAATCAGAACAATCACATGGTATAGCATTTGATTTATTAAGCGTTGCCTGAGGAATTACAGAATGGTAGATACTTAGATAGATATCACATATCCCGTTCGATTTGACATGTATGATGTATTGTTAGGTGTTGAACTAGATTTAAAGATATAAAACAGACTGGAAGATTGAAAAAGTTGATTTATCTTTATTGATTGGAAGAAAATGGTTATCAGAGTGTTCAATATTAATTTAGTCGTTTGCTAATTATTAAAAGATCCACCAACGTTGATGAATTGTCTTTTTTCAAGTATATTTTTTATGACTCTCATTGGAAAAGACAGACAGACCAGTTTGAGGTGCCGGCCAAGAATATTGTACCACCCCAGCCCATCCCGTGGGTGTCGTAAAAGTCGACTAAAGGGATTAACCGGAGGATGGACAGCAGAGTTCTCCGAGTATATTAACACCCAACTGCGATCGCGAACCAGCCTCCCAACCGTGGTGATTATGACAAAACCTCCCTTTTGGGGGAGGCCTATATCCAGCAGTGGATGATAATGATAGGAAAAGACAAAAATAATTACAGAATGACAATTATAATACAGATATAGAAAATAACAATTTATTAAACCTACTTTTCTGAAACAGGCGCACGCCTAATATGAATACTTTTAATGCCCTCGCTACAAATGAGAAGGGGAGAGAAAAAGGAAGAAAAAAATATTAAAACTTTCTTTATTCGATCTCGGGACGCTGCCGCACAATCCTTTTCGCTAACTTTCTTTAATATAACTAGTCGGGATCCCACGCTATTAGGTATAAAAAGAAAGTAGACGGAAGTAAAATAAGGACTGTTATAAAAGTGTTTCTGATTATGAGTTAAGAAGTACGGGCACAGATTAACAATAAGTTACTACGTAAGTATGGGATAAAAAGTAGGATAAGAATAGATATTACATTATGGTAGTAATATTATTTATAGGTAGACCTTGACTTCTGGTTTGTATTTTCACCTAATCTAATGACAACTAAGTGAATGCATCGCCATCGGTACTCTTTCGCGATTGGTAGGAGTTGACTGCATCAAAAATATTTTAGTTTTCTTAACTTAAACTTACATTTTCAGTTATTCTGTAAGTAACTTGAAAACTACAAAAAGTATCGAAACGACGACGAAAAACAATGACGTCACTATTCATGATTTAGCACAACTTTTCATACAAAACTCGTCTTTTGACGTTTGATAAAGAGTTGCTGAATTGACTAGTTGGAAACTCGCGGATTCTCTTTTTTCACAAATTATCACATTTCAGCCTTCTGCTATCTCTTTATAGACGGCGGCGTAAGAAAATAAATTAGAAGATAATAATGTTATTTTTAATACAATGAAACCTGTCATTAAAGATTTGGATGACTTTTTGTATGCAGATAATGTTCTATTTTCCAAGTTAGATGACCATTATCTAATCACAAAATTTCATAGCCGTTTCCGAGAAACCAATACCATATTTATATAACGAGAATGGTTTACTTCTTCCTCTTTCGTGTCAACACGAGCTATTCATGATAATCGCTCATGCGGTAGTGAAAAGATTAGCCAGTCAGCAATAGTTGTAACGAGGCGGACTTCCGAGGGTGCGCCAGAAGAACTTAGGTTTTGTAACTCGGGGAGGCTATCGAGATTAAATCGATACAAAGACTATCTCTAGTAGTAATTAAGGAAAACCAAGTTTGCTCTATTTACATATAATTTGTTTTTAACGTCCACTATAATATAATTTCGTTTTCATATTTTTTGCTGTTTTCATTTCTTAAAGCGGGACTCGAGAAAATCGAGTTTGCGTTTTCCGCAATCCGCATCTGTATGAAATAGCTCAACAACGCCGAAACAGGGTAGACAACAGATTGAAATCTCCACTTGAAATCAAAACATCTTTACTGCCAAGAACAATGTTCATGCCAACTTCAAAATTAGGCCTTCTGACTACGAGATAAAGTTTTGTAATTTTGTCACAGGTTCGTTAACACAAGTAGAGAAAATGCAATCTGCGTGTAGTCTCTCAGTAGGTATACGCCAGATGTTGCGGTTTGGGAATTTCGTCGTAACTAAAAGCTTCGTTTGGAGTTAAGGGCTTAGAATACAGTGCTTTAAATGTGTTATATTAAATTACTTTGTTGGGTATATCCATTATGTTATGCCAGCCTATTTGACAAAGGTCATGACGAATACGCATTTTCCGGCGTTTGTCGGTTTTCCACGCACATAAATGGAGTGAAATAGGCAAAAATGCAACCAAGCATCTACTGGGATCCACATTTTTATAGTTGTACTAGCTGTTGCCCGCGACTTTGTATGCGTTGACCACAGAAATACACTTTACGACCTATTCTCAGACTTACTGAATGTACCTACACACAAAATTTCATAAGAATCGGTCAAGCCGATGAGTTTTGTTATAAACACCGTAACCCAGAATTTTATATATATTAGAGATTACCTATTTTCACGTAGAAACGAGTACCATTTGTCATAATAGGTCATGTGAAGTACCTGCTTTAGAATGATGACCTTGCGATGTTTTTCATTACTGAGGGGTATTGGCATCATTTTACGTTATAATTATCTCTTGTATTCCGCCATAAAGCTACTCCTTCCGTATTAACATCATTATCAGCCTATTTTAGTTCCACTGCAGGACACGCTTCGCACGCACGATAAGTTTGTGGTAAAATTGCGGTAAGGAGTGCGATTTTTGAATCTCATTCGCTGAGCTCAGCAGTTGAAAATGTCAAAATTACTATGGAGATATGCATCTTTCTACTGCTGATTTGACATTTAAAAATCATACTCCAGGAGAGCGATTTTTGAAAGTCAAATCAGCAGTAGAAAGATGCGTATCTCCATACATTTTCAACTGCTGAGTTCATCGTATGAGATTCAAAAATCGCACTCCAGATTATTTTCAAGCCGCCTCAACCTATACCTGTACCACCATTGAACAATACATAATGGATTACTTTATTATTATACATTCATTAAATAATATTTTTTTATATTTTCATGTCTTTTCTGGATGTGCTGTGCGATCAAAACAGGTTTGTACAACGATTTCATTTATAGTATAATTAGAAAAATTTTTGGTGAGTAATCAGTTTAAAAGCTAAAAAGTAGGACCTTCTGCTAAGTGAAAAATGAATATTACTTTACTTTATTGTTCCATAACTATGCATTAGATGTATTACATATTAAAATGAACTGCTGAAGTGCTTCACACAATCAAACTGAACAACTTTCACATTCATAGAGCCAACAACGAAATCACGAAAATAAAATCTACTGTCCATTTATACATTTGGGTTTTTGACTTTTTATTATAAGGACTAACCTTGCGGTAGCATTTCCCCTCTGCCACGGTATAAGAACAATTGATCATGTGCATTTACATTCAATTTTATACCTTATCACTAAACGAGACAGCCTATAATTGCGGAACAATAACTTCGAACTTAGAACGATTGGGGTTCACACGAGATTACTTTTTATCATGATTTTTAACAATCAATAGAATCTAAAGTTATCGGGAATAAAATCCAAAGTTGCGGATTTCATGTTACCCCGCCCCCCGAAAAAAGTGGCAGAAATGTTTGTTAGTAGAATTACACGCGTAACTAGTCCACATATAAGTAATCAAAGATTTGGGTCGATTAGCCAAAGACGTTTTCTTCTATGGAACAACTGATTTTCTTTGCGATTACAGTGTTGGCTTCATAATTAAAGATGTTCAGTTTGATGGTCTGAACTCTGAAGCACCCCTATTGATATGTAACATATTTAATAATACACCCTGTATTTTAAATGTTAATACAAAAATCGGAACAAATTAAGACTTTGTCTGTTATAATTTTGTAAAACAAATGAAAATGGTTGATGATTTTCTTTCGGCTCTTAAAATAAATAAGGAAATGTAAACGAATATTTTATACTCAAAAGGTCAAGTTTTGAATAAATCTCGACATTTTAATCATCGTATTCATTACACTAGAAATTCAATGAGTATTCACCAAATTACTTCGATATTCTTTCCCTGTACGTTCCCTTTGTGATTGAACCAACTGGTATTGTCAAATGACAAAACCAAATACCCAGGTACCCAACCCACCAATTACGGTGTATTGTCAAAAAAATCTATCTCGGAGACATTTTTGAACATGTCATTCATGGTATCGTCCATTACCGTCACCATTTACGCATTCGGACTCCGATTTTTTTGACTTTGAACTCTATTTGTATCTACTATACAGTGTTACATAACATGAATGGAAAGAAATATTAACATTGTTGAAGTACACTCAAAAACTTTTGTGCGTAGGTACTCTGGTCTGTCACATATCCTCTCCATTGTGATTTTTATACGAATAAAAACCAGTCTATAGATTTTTTAGAATTGTTCTCTAGCAAAGAGTTCCTACACCTGCCTGCTTTATTTCCCTAGAAAATATATCCTTATTCGCAATATGTGCTATGTCAACTGTAGATTATATTCATGTTTGGTCCTTGTTACTATAATTAATTTATTATCGTATTAGACTTATTAGAGCGTCGATGGCACGTTGCGAAAGAGATATGGACACTTAATTATGAGGATCAGAGTTCGAATCCGCACGGGCGGGTCGACATGCCATGTACTTACCAATGACCTGCATACGCTGAAGAAGAAAATTCTGGTGCATATGTGAAGACTACCAAACTGAATTAGACACGCGTAGAAACTCCTTGCACGGACCTACCGTGCATTGGGACGTATATAGGCTGATCATGATCATATCGTACTTAATAATCTTTCAAACCTTTCATTTAACATCAAGTTTAAAAAGCGCCTCATTTTAACCACAATGTCTTCTATAACAGAACGTGCAATTTCAAGCAAAAACTGACCTAAATGCTATATAATTACATTTTTATTACCTTTCTTAATCATTTTGTTTGCTCTGTTATAACGTATCGGACATATGAATTATACAGTGTTAACCTTTATTAATTTATGTAAATTATAAGACGAGCTACGAAGTAAAGATATCTTTAAAAAAAGCAATTTGCAAAACATGGAAATGGATTCAACTGCTATCTCTTGATGATACGTTTCTGATTAGAATATATCAGATGATTCAAATTCGTAGCGTTATCTGCCTATAAGAATACAAATTGTTTCATATAAAACTATAACTGTAGATAAAGTAGGAGATTCTAGATGTAAATTAGTTCGTTTATGAACTTAGCTGGCGGAATAAAGTGTAGTTAATAGTATCAAAGACACATATCATAAAATTTCATACAATTTAGATAGTCTTAATGATGTTATATATGACGATATGTAAAACCACGTTACATCGAGTTGCATAAACGCATCGTATCAGTTTGAATGTGTTATTTCAAAAATAAAACCTCATTCTCTCTCATTCTTTGTCCTATCCTTCTCAATGTCCAAGTCGTCGGTCGATCAATTATAAACGTCGTATTTATTCATACAATGGCCGCTGCCACCTTGATTCACATGTTGGATCCCTCACTAATTAAAAAAGTCTGACGAATAAGACCGGCGATTTTTATCACTCGCCGAATCGTATATCTAAAGAAACTCCGTAGGCGTTGTCTATTTCATTTCTCTTTCTTACCTCTACGTCTTCAATTATGATGTCTCGTTCTCACATATCATTCTACCGTTTCCCTTTATTCATTAAATCAGTCCGTAATTGTTTATAATTATAATTCATTTAAATTTGGAAATATCCGTTAGCCGCTTCTTCGTTTTGGTACTGTAATCGGTCTATGAGAATTTGATAGTTTATCTTTTTGATTCGAAGTACAAGTTGCCACTGGAAATTGTTCTTCCAATTAAAGGGCTGTACCAAATTGAGCTTTATGTAAACTAGTATTTGGTTTAAAGTGTAATAGAGTGACGGTAAGTGTAACTTTGTTAAGGCACAGTGGTTAGAAGTCGTAAATCGAAATCAAGAACTTGACGACGAGACGTTTTTGTTTGAACATTGCTGGTTTTGTGTAGATAACACTTTTTTACGGTCTTAATTATTGTTATGGCCATCTTGAAGACAAACGTTGTGACGGCATGATAATTATCATAATTGTCATTCATTTATTTTTATTTATTTATTTTTTAAGTTTTTATTTTATTCTTAGAATACGTTCGGATTTATTTGACTTGTCCCATTATATCCCGTAGAAATTTATTTATTTACTAATAAACTTTGATAGCGCTTAAGAGCATACTGCGTAATTAAAATTTGTCAAAACTCGTCTTAATCACTTTAAATAGGAAGCGAGGAGGTAATTATGGAAATACGAGAATATTAATTAAGTTTAAAGTCATAATCTTTGCGGATCGCTACCGGATGGACTTGTATCGTAAAAGTTTGATGAAATATTAATATTGACTTTTGTATCCAAAGCTGTGTACATAGCTTACCGAGTTATTCAGTCTATGATAGACGGTTCAATAATTATCAACGTACGAGCTTTTGAACCGTGGATTTCCCCTTCGTCCGCGTGCATTACCCCCTTAGGGGTCGATTTTCGAAAAATCCTTTCTTAGTGTACCCCTACTTTGTAGACATGTTCTTAGGTTTTGCGTTATCTTTGTCTGTCAGTAAGTCAGTCACGGAACTTTTTTATAAGTGTAGATTATTTGGTTTCAATAAAACTAAGAACTTTTCAAAAGATTTGGCAAAGTATTTATTTACATCCTTTCCGCCTTTTGTTGAAGTTTTTAAATTATGAATATCTCAGTACTGTTAACATAATGAAAGTTAAAAAAGGAGTTATTTTAATTAGGTTGCTTAGGTTACTAATAAATAAATTATGCATAAGTTTAAAGAGAAGACAGGTATGGTCTGCATCAACATTTGATGATAATTTCTCAGCTTTTGATGCTGCATCAAAATATGTTCCAATAAGGCGCAGAAGTGTTCATCACATTCTATGCTGCATCATTGATGATAATTTCTCACCTTTATTTATATGCTATAAGGCGCAAAAGTGTTCATCATTGACGCTGATGGGATCAAGAGTTTATACTTCTTAAAGATGATTAATAAATGCTAAGAAAGTTAATCTCAACTGTTTAAAATAATTTTAAATCATCAACTATCCATAAATTACCTTGCTAACTAATATTTTCTGTCATACACTGACATCAATCGACTAGCAATGCCCAAGTACGATTATTTTCATGAATATATTAACAAATAATTTATCATGCAGGTTAGAGTAAGGATCGCTCCTAAAAGGGCATCCCTGTAGACTTGGAAACACCATACACTCATAACTAGAGATGCAACGGATAATATATTAATTTTGCCGAATACCGAATATCGATAGGTATCTTAAAGTAACAGTTACTGGCCGCACAGGCGAAACTTTTGATAAGTTTTTTAAATACAGATTATTTTAATTATTGAAATAATATGTTGATAATCTGTGAGGTAACTTAAAATCGTCATTACTTTAATTATAATATTAATATAAAATTATTTCTTTTATCAGGCTAGAATGCTTTGGGGATTTAAAAGATTTTTCCTGTTTATTATTTTCATCTTTAGCTTTATTTTATCTAATGAATCACAGCTCATCGTAAAGTCTACATCGATTGGTGGAAATATTTTTCTGCACCACACAGGATAAAAAAAAATTTTACTTCGTTCTGTTAACATTAAATTATGTATGAAGACTTCTTAAAAATATTTGCGATATTATTTAAGTTTTCTTTTGGTTCTGTTGATATAGTTCGTTAAATATAGGTCGAACACCGAATAACAACCCAAAGATTCTCGGCATCACTACGTTATAATAACATGCAAGCTCATTAATATGCATAACGCAAGGATGGATGTAACTAACTATCGGCAATAGAGACGAAGGGTAATTTTAGACAGAAACTTGGTAATTAATTCAGAATCTTAGGCCGTGTACGGTTTATTACGGCCATGTTAGATGTTTGAACTTTGCTTTAGTTTACTATTAGTTTGTGTTAGACGCTAATGTAGTATTATGAATATACTTTAGGGTCGCTATGAATGATCAAACTTCGTTTTTGTGATTTTTTTTTCAACTTATACAACACAATATGGTGCTGAAAACAAAAGCAAACTTAGAAAACCGTGTCTCTATAATCGATAACTAAAGAAAATAATGTTAAGTCGCAAAAGAAACCATACTACTTTCATTGTCTAATTTAACCTAGCAACAAATTATTGAGTGAACGATTCATCGGTTGAATAAATGTGTGACTTTACCAATAAATATAATTAAAAAAAAAATTTGAATTTTGAATAGATGCTTTTATAAACAAGGAAGAGTTTGAGATGAAAATCCAAAAAAGAAGTACGTACCTCTCTGGACGTAGCTTAACTTCGATGAGACCAAGGACATTTCATAAAGTCGATAGTGGATATTTTATAGAGAATTTTAAACCCAATCTATGAAATAATTTATTCCAGGATCTCTTGTAGGTACTAGAATTAAAATACATTGGCGCCTAAAAACCCTGTTAACAATGCAAAACATACCCATCGGTCATATAAATAACATATGGCATTATAACAATCCCAAATCGCCTTGGGACCTTGTTTGTTCTCCTCTAAGCTATAATTAGGCGGCTCTTGTTAACTTTTCGTTTCTACAAAGCAAGTCGTTACAATCAAGCCAATTTAATACGTATTTTGTAGTCAGAAGTGCTGTCTCGTGGGAATTCTGAAAATAACTTTTCGTTGGTCAGGCTTTAAATTAAAAGGGAATCGTCAGCTCTGGCTGACTCGACCGCAATGTACAGTTATTAACAATTCCGGTACGGAAAATATTTTACTTCCACCTTCTTATTAAACTTGTTCGGGCCCTTTCTGTTCTATGTTTACGGTTCGATGCTGAAATAATGTGGATGAGGCGTGTGAATTATTTATATTTTTTAATATTTTTTTTTTGTCTTGATGTCACCAATAGGGTCCTAGATCAACTAGCATTTAATAATTTCTTCAGTAGCAGACATAATTTAAAATAGAGGCTACAAGAGAGGTTAGACTTTTGTTTTTCGGAAAATTTTTGGCAGTTAAATGGAATGCAAGAGATTCTCATAATATTTTACAGCGTTGAGTTGAAAAACACTGATAGGTACAGTGCGTTCGCGTTCTGAATTATATTCCAGTAAGCCAGATTTTGCTCAAAAACCTTTGCAAAATTGAGCTTAAAACTTGAATATTACGCTGAAATATACTAATTATTAATTTTTTAAATGTCAGATTTAGATTTAGATTTATTTTGATTGCTCCCGAAAAGAACAAAATTACATTTTTGCTGTTGAAGCATGTTCCTCTTTAAACATGTTAAGGTTTTCAAGGGTTGGGTTTTCAAAATGATAAGCGATAATTACAGTGTAAAAGAAACCTTATTCCTTTTGCCTTTAAATCAATATACAGGCTGAAATTGATATCATTAGCATCCTTTTAAACTAAGAGTCTACCCATCAATTTGAACAACTTTCAATATGGGAGCAAACCGATCGGAGCAAAAAACATCAGCTGTTGCATACATTTGAGTCGAGTTGGCATTGCAGTTTAGTATGGAACAGCTGATTATTTTTTTGCTCCGATCGGTTTGCTCCAATCGTGAAAGTTGTTCAGTTTGCTGGGTAGACTCTTAGTTTAAAAGGATATCAATTTCACCTTGTATACAGGAAAAAATGACTGCTATATTTTTGTCGTGAACCAAACAGCTACACTAAAAAATAGTTTTCAGCCAAGTCGCATCCACACTACGACTAACAACATATAATTTTATTTTTTGATCTTCGCCTAACCTATATTCGTGTGGCGTCGTTACCTCGTCGGCGAGGGCGCGGATGCCCAATTACGTAATTACGTGTTAGGAGATCTGTTTTTATCACGTCCACCCTTGTCTATTGGATGATAATTGACCTCTTGTTTTGCTCATAATTTGCGTTATTATAAGTAGAATATTTTTGTCGGCTTTTCATAGCCATATGTTGCCAGTTTTGTAATACTTAGGCCGGATTCGATCAAACTTTGATTTATAGAAGAGTAACTATACAAGGTAAAATTTTAGTATTAGCGTTTACTCCCAAATAACTTCATTTGTCTTCTACCCATACTAAAAGAACGAATGTATAATCCACCTAAAGAAAGAGGTCGTTGTATCCGTACTTATTGCATTGTGAGGTTATACGGTTTTAATTTGTTATGCTTCTTTAATTTTTTTAATTATGTGACATTGATATTTCATTAGTCTTGGTATAAGCTTTACACTGTCAAAATTGGCTGTGTAAAATTTATTTATTCTCAACTTATTCATAGATTAGGGTTGGTAAAACGCAAAATCAGTTTACTCTAGAGTAACCGGTGACTTAATCTAAGAATAAAATTTACTCGCGTTTGGTCGAATCGGGCCTTAGAAGATTTGAAAGTGATGGGTTTTTTTAGGTTTAATTATATTTGTCAATATTAGTTTATTTGTTTAATTAAATTCATTGAGGGTTCCAAGACAGATAAGAGTCATCCCCCGGGCTCGGTGGACTTTATTGTCTAGTGTTATGAGTGGTCGGCACTGTCCTGGCTTACAGGAGTTACAGTGGTGTGCACGTGTGGTGGGTTTTTGCCCGATAAAAAAAATACCTAAAAGTTTATTTTTGTAAAAGGATATAATAAACCCATAATTCGTTACCTACTAGGAATTTCGATTTTATTTTTTTTTATTTTTTTTTAGGATTATTTTTTCTGCTTGCAATTTCGTCCGATCAGACAAATTATTTTTGTCCACATCTTACTTCATGCAAGTTTAAAATGAAAACTAAGTTAACATTTTAGTTAGGGTGTCAAATATTCAAAATACATTCAAACTATAATTTTTTTTTAATTTTAGAAAAAGGATATTAAAATATAAATATAAAAATGTCTTAATTCTTTAGACATAGAAATTATTCGGAAAAGCTTTTAAGTAGAAAGCACTTTAAACTAAAAACAGTGTTGAATAATAAAAACTGTATTAATGTTCGAAGATAAAAACATTTTGCAATGTACAATCCATTAAAACTAAAAGTTTTAAACCCTAATGCAACGTTTTATTTTATTCTGCTATTTTGTATTTCAAATTAAAGATATATCTTTATTTAGAGCTCTTAAGAGGATATAGTCCTTGCAGAGCGTCCGAGCGCGCTAAATACAAACGAAGTTAAATCCTATCTTTGTTCCAATTCTAAACAATTAAAGTCAATGACATTCTTTAAACACGATCTAAATATTAATCTCCTGATTTCCGTTAAAATATACAAATTCAATGCTAGGATTAATTAAAGATTTGAATGGAAATCTTTGAGTCACTGTAATTTTGAAACTGCAAAATTAAACGCAAATCTGACAAACCACAGGCACAGTGAATATTTTATATATCTTGTTGCTCTATTTTAGTTCGTACTTCGTTGTAGACCATTCAGCCCTCTCATATCGAACCTGTCTCCCGCATATCATCTCAGGGAGAAGGTGGTGGCTGAAAAACAGCGCTGCCCGATCCCACGGTTTCGGAACAGTACTGCTGACCTCATTCACCTTTTTCGTCAGGTCTTAAAACATTTTCTTTTCTTTTTGTTTACAAATTGTTTGTTTGTTTATCTACCCATGTAAATGCATAATAATTGTAACTGTAACTGTGATGTAACTGTAAGAGAAAAACATTTTTTTTGACGATTATGCTTCAAAATTTTAGCACGCTAACGGGTATATCCTCTTAATAGCCTGATAAACATAACAACTAGTCGCTTATCATTCCATAACCTGACAGTAATTATTCACTCATCATCTTGTTCTGTATTTCTACACATATGCCCATATTGTCGATCCCGCTTACACTTATAAGGTTGATAATAAGTGTCTGTGAGACATCCAGAACTCTATTATGACTTGACGTTTTATGTAATTACTAAACGAGAGAATGGACTTGAGATAAGAAACTGGACAAATAGGGTGCAAAACTTTAAAGTTAGGATATAAGCATCGGCTTGACACCCTTGATAGCCCCATATCCAAAGTTCGACAGAAAACAGATAGTAATCAATGATAGTTTAATTAATGTAATGTATGGTAGGTAGATACTATCAAAATGTTCAAAGTATAGTTTTAACAATAAGTCATAAGAGTTTTATTTAGAACGAGCGTTAACCCGCGACTTCGTCCGCACAAATTATATACCAGATTTTAAGTCAGATCATAAGCTATCAAACAAAAAAAGTTCCATCAAAATCGGTTCAGTAGTTTTTGCGTGATACTCGTTCAAACAAACAAACACACAAACAAACAGACAGACTAAAAATCCAAAAATTGGTGAAATGGAATCAGGGACACCTAAAAACCATATCGTAACTTTTTTTTTGTTAATATCTTCAATGTACAGACAAACTTCCTGTTACAGTTTTATAATAGTATAGACTATACAGGGTATAACAAAACACCCTAGTAAGTTTATAAAAGGTTGGTTTGAACCATCAAACTGAACAACTTTCATTATGGAGCCAACGTCGAAATAAAAAAAAATCTACTGTTTCCTACAAAACTGCACCTATGGTACCGATTCTATTCAAATGAATGTAACAGCTGATAATTTTTTCTCGAAATTTCCTCCATAGTGAAAGTAGTTAAGTTTGATGGTCTAGTTTAGATCACTAGATATTACTAGTGTTTTGTTACAAACGGGAGACAGCAATAAAAAGGAAAAAAAATCCGTTCCTCCCGTTTGCAATGGAGAGAAGTCGTATATTTCGTTTTCCTACTCCTCCTATCTTCTTTGATTAATTCATTGCGGGTTCCAAGACAGATTAGAGTCATCCCTCGGGCTCGCTGGACTTCATTGTCCAGTGTTGTGAATGGTCGCCGCTGTTGATCCTTGCTTACAGGAGTTACAGCGGTGGGAATGTGTGGTGGGCCTATGCCCGAATTTTATAGTGTTTGTTACCTGTACATACATGTCGTCGGATTTTACATCCTATACATACATATCGTTGGATTAAGAAATTAATTATTAAACCTTTTAAAATTCAGTTAGTTCCATTCTTTTATCTAGCTATGCAGTGAAAACTAAAATTGTTCCGACCGTTTTGGAGTAAAATTATCACAACCTCAACAACGAACTACAAAGTCTTTCCGTTAATCTTAGATAAAAAAGAAAATACACAACATCCAGTGAACAACACTCATAACAAAATAAAAGCAAAACAACAAGAAACAAAAACCTGTTAACTCGAGAACTCAAAATCGCCTATCATCATCTTTCATCAGTTCCAACAGTCCTGAGCGGTTGAAAACAAGAAATTTTCGCTAATTTTGTGAAGGTACGAGGTAATTTCGGTTGCCATATGGCGTTAACAATAGGGCAGGGTCAATAACATGTGTGCGCCAGCGCACCAGTGGGACGTCCCACTTGCTTGTGATGACCCGATGTCGACCAACCGTATCTGTATGGAGGTGTTACTTTAGTGTGACAGTTTCATTATGGTGTGACAGTAATTATTGAAATCCAGAAAATCGTATTTACTCTTAATACAAATATTAAGTTATTGGTTACTTCATAATTCGTACAATACCAGGAAAATTATAGTGAAAAATGGGCAGGGGTGAAAGGACTGCGTGCGCAGTAGCACTTTCGCCTACAAATTTTATTCTGCACTTGTCAGGCCATGTTCAAGATCGGGATTATAGCTCCCTTTTGGAGGTAGTAAAACTTTGATATACCTAACGTAGTAATTATAGTATTCTGTGATATAACTACCAACAATCTTGTTTCTTTTAAAATAGAATAAGAAAAGTAATATTAACCAAGAAGATTAAATACCTAATAACGATCAACACGGCGTTAAAAAAATAATAAGCTTTGCTGGGTGTATAAAACGATTATCGAAAGACAAGCATCACCTATCGATGGTATTTCTTTAGATGGGTGACCGTTTTCGTGGTATTTCATTTTGATCAATTTGCATCCTTGATCAACTATGGTCACGGATAGTGTCATTAGATGGCGATACTTATTCGCAAAGCCACGTCAGAATATTCAGGCTGCTGGAAAATACTCTGGTAGCATGTTGACCACTGACTTGCCTCCATCAATTCGCACTAGATGACTGTGGTGAAATCTGGGCCGCATTAATAATCTTTAGTAACAGGACGCCTGTGTGTACTGACTGTAGTGAAATCTCGAAGCAGTTTGTCTTTCAATTGAAATAAACAAAAGATAAAATCAACCACGTTACTTGTGTTTTGAGCCCAAGTAAAAGCTGGGTAGTAGTTGTAGCAAGGTATTCCAAACCAAAAGTCGGCGCGAACGTTGTAAATTTAAAACACTTTCGATTAAATAATATTCCCTTAATTGACCCAATTAATCGAAACAGCTTTCAACACAGTCATCAGGGTGGAAGCCGCTTCAATGTTTTTTTCAACAACATTATCTAACAATAGACAACCACGTTTTTATTGAATGTTACATTTATACCTACTGCAGTTTATAATAACATTATCAGTAACATTAGCTCATTTCTCTGTCGAAAGTTACTGGCGGTAGCCTAATTTTATTAACATTATTTTTTTAAGCGTTTAATAAAATTATGTGGTCAATAACCCGGGACGGGGCTTTAACCATGACTAATAAGTTGTAATCAATATCTAATAACATTAAAAGTAAAACCACAATAGTAAAGTTTTAACATATTTATTATGGTATTTTAATAACACGGTTTTAACCTCTCTATATAAATCACTTCCATCTCAAGACCATTACAGCAGGTCCAATCAAAAAATCATTTTTTACAATATAAATTTGACCGGACATGGCTCATACACTTATAATATAAATGACTTACAAAGTTGTTATAGTAATAGTTAGATGGGAATAAATACAAAGTGAAAGTAATGATTATTGACAGTTGTCATCAAAGTTATGATAAGAGTACTTATTTCATCATCATCACCATCATCAGCCTACATTCATTGTAGGTTTCCATTGCAGGGAATAGGTTTCCTCTCACTTATAAGGTTGGGAAGGGAAGAAACGTGCCATACTCCACCACACGATCATATATTGCAGATTGTTTAAACCATAATATTGTCAGATTCCCTTTTTTTAACTGCCTCAACATACTGGGCGATACTTATTTAACGATACTACTTTTAAACGTTTTTAGGAGTTTGTACCCAGCGGAGGCTTAGTAATACCCCCTCGTACCCTACAAGTAGTGTATAAGGGGGTAGGGTACAAGCGGGTATAACTAAGCCTACCTACACTGTCCGCCCGAACTCCTTAAGGTGGTTGCAGAGGGGTCAATTTTATACAAAACTTTGACGCACAATACGCGTAGACGGTATTAATATAAGCAACTTTGTATATATGGAAAAATAGTTTAGAAAATCTAGAGGCCGCGTCACAAATAACATTTGCAATTTATAAAATAATTACGAAGATATAAAACTTTGAAATTTTTCATACAAAATTTTAAAAGCTTCATAACTTCGTAATTATATTATAAATTGCAAATGTTATTTGTTACGCGGCAACTAGATTTTCTAAACTTATTTTCCATATATAAAATATAACTTTTATTAATTCCGTCTACGCGTGTTGTGCGTCAAAGTTTTGTATGGACTGAAACCACCTTAAGGGCTGTATCTTTTGATCCGTTATAGGTAAGTTGCGAATTGAAATTTTTACAATACTTGTGTTATTACTTGTGTTGATTAGAAATAATTTAAAAAAAATACAAAGTAAGGAGGAACCCTTTATTAATAATCCAATAAGTCAAGTACTCTTTTTAGGATTTTTTTCTTTTGTACAATCGTTGAAGCGACGCGCCGCTATCGCTACTCGTGTTATGATATCAAGTGGCGATAAAGCAATTCGTTCACAAACACAAATGGCAAAAAAACCTGTCTTCAAAAAATAGGTATACGGTATACCAAAACAAATGAAGAATGACATTTGCAACACAAAAAAATTTGAACTAAATCTCGTAATTTTGAATAAATCAACCCTAAAAAGAACGAAAGCTTTGACTACTTATATATAGGGACTAGTTACGCGTGTAATTCTACAGACAAACATTTCTGCCACTCTTTGCGGGGGGCGAGGTACCCCGAAATCCGCTACTTTGGATTTTATTCCCCATAACTTTAGATTTAATTTTGAACGTTAAAAATCATGAAAAGAAGTCTCGTGTGAACCCCAAACTTTCTAAGTTCGAAATTATTGTTTCGCAATTATAGGCTATCTCGTTTAGTGATAAGGTATAAAATTGAATTGCACATGATCAATTAATCAATATAAATAATAAGAGGGGAAATGCTACCGCAAGGCTAGTCCTTATAATAAATAGTCAAAGAACGAAAGACCAATCTCAGAGACAGAAAACATCGAAGCAACCCCAGTACAAAAATTTGTAAAGAAAATATCATTGGGGTTAGGTTTAGATACGGTTTAGATACAAGAATGATACGTACGCATCCAAAAAGGGAGAAGAAAATATGAAACATCTTTCGTCGTTATACCACAAATTCGTATACCTCAAAATATTCATAGAGCTTGCTCTCTCGAGGACACGCCGCGACTTGATGAAATGTACACAAAGAGATATTTATGAAAATGTTTGTTTTTCGTCTTTTATTTCTTATCTTGTCGCTAAAGTAATAAAACATACTTTTGGTGAAATCCGCGGTATTTCTAATACGTTTGTGTTATTTTCCAAATACCTTTTTTCAACGCTTTTTTTGAATAAGTCTTCTTATAAATTATTCATTTTTAGCAATTTTCTTGTGCTAGTAACTATGTTAGACTATAATAATATTTGTATGTTTTGAAATAAGATTTTGCGAATAAATATGAATTGTTACGGTACCTAATTTGATGTTTGTTTGTTTGATGTACGAGTATTTTATGTTATATTATGTTCAAGTAACAAGCCGGCTTTTAGTTTTGAACAAACCTGATAGAACTGATTCTCCAGAATCCGATTAAAACTATTTGAAATTATAAAATATCTTTAACGTTTTTTAATACACAAAATTGAAAAAGAACGTGGCCGATTTCTACAAAACCTCAATATTTAACTTACTTGTATGTTCGAGTTCACTTATCACTATTTGAAAGCCTAAATCGAACTAGCCTAAAAACTATGACACTTATCTTTCCAAAATTCTCCCGTTTTCGGACAAGATAGATTCAACACTAAATTGTAGTCAAAAGCTAGAACCTGATGTATTTTGTAGTCACGAAACATTTCAGCAATACAATTCTCTAAGCGGAAACATCGGCACAACCTTAGAGTTCATCGTTAAAACATCGGCGGGCGCTTTGGTATTCGCTATGGTTATGTCATGTATCATCTAAACTATTGTAAAGCTATAAAAGAAGTGTGTCGGTACACTGAAGTAAAATTTATAAAACGTTATGGTTTTTAAGTGCCCATGACTCCAAATCACAAGTTTTTGGATTTTTTTGTATGTTTGTTGTTTGAAACAGCTTCACGCAAAAAGTAATGAACCGATTTTGATGAAACTTTTTTTTGTTTGATAGCTTATGATTTGACTTAAAATACTTGATATATAATTTGTGCGACTCTAGTACTTTTATAAAAACATCGACGATCTGATGGATGTTACACACAGAACATTATAAGAGGGGTTAGAAGTGTAAAGTAGGCGTTGAACGTGTTGCCACAGGTTATGTAATGATTCGTATAACACCATAAAGCGGGCGGCGTAGTGCGAGCATAAGTAATTGTAGCAGCGTGAGCGGAAAGACAAGTGGCGACAGTCGTCTCCGAAGCAAAAGCGCTACTTTTCATTTCTAACCCTCTTATAATGTTCTGTGATGTTACATTTGTAAGCTCATCGATGTTTTTACAAAAACAAAGAAAGACATAATAAAGCAGAACAAGCAGCCACTTCTAGTAAACACTTACACCATCAAAGCTCGTCGGCGTTGTAATAAGGCTATTTTGAAGGGATTTCTGCGGAAGAAAAATGACGTAATTTTTAAAAGATAAACTGGTGCTATAAAGATACTGGTCCGGTAACTAGTCTAGTGGGTCAGCTCCAAGGTTCTTGGGCATGGATAGGGAAAATGCATAATTTACGCGATCCGACGCTATCTTTATAAATATAAGAGTTTTAGGGTCAGGTTACAAATGCGTACGTTATTGCTAAAGCTCGTTCATCTGTCACTTTCTATAAGTGACAGATGTTTCTACAAGTGACAGATGAAAGTTCATATTTTCACCAAATAAAAACGGGCAAGTGTGAGTCGGGCTACTCGCGCATCTAGGGTTCCGTACCAAACCACCACAGAAATATTTACTTACAAAAATGTTTTGTTTTCTTAGGTACCTTTAGTGCGAAACCGACTCACCCTTGGCCGGTTTTTATTATTTGTTATTATTTCTCAAGACAAAATTTAATATATAAAATATTATATAATTTTATTATGTATCTCTGTAAAAAGGTTTACTCACGGGCCATAGCCCGGACCTTTGGAAGGCTTGCGTGGGGACACAGGTCCAACACGTAGAGGCCCCTTTGAGACACTTTTATCTAAATGCGATGGTATGCACCAAGCGTGGTCTATCTCTGAATGCATTATGCAAATGCACCAGAAGTCAAACCTTATTTTATTATTATAATTTTTTTTTGTTTATTATTTTTTATTTTTTAAGACACAAGAACATTGTCATCACAATATCGTTTTCACCCTCCGGGTACGGAACCCAAAAAAATCCTCAGACTACTGAAACAAAACAAGAGCTGGTTTTCTAACTTATGTATGTACGTAATACCGACAGCTCTCAAACGGTGAAGAGAATTATCTGAAGAATAAATTCTGATACATATGTGTAGTCTACTATTCCGCTTTGTCGTGGACTAACGCCTATGCAGTATCGACATTCAGACGATTGGTTGTAGGCCTTTGACCTGCAGTGGGACATATATAAGGTCTAACAAAATTAAGTGAAACTATTTTAAGGGGATGATCAGACCATCAAACTGAACAACTTTCTCTATGGGACCGATATTGAAATCGCGAAAAAAAATCAGCTGTTCCATACAAACCTACTCGACGTAAATGTATGGGATAGCAGATTTTTTTTCGCGATTTCAATATTGGTCCCATAGAGAAAGTTGTTCAGTTTGATGGTCTGAGCATACCCTTAAAATAGTTTCACCTAATTTTGTAAGACCTTATATAGGCGATGATTATGACGATGTGTAAGAAGATAATCATTATTTTAAACTGACACTTTTTTTTTAAATAAATTGAAAAGTACTTTTAGAAATTGCGACATTTTTAAATTAATACCTTCATCAAATTAAACAACGTTTTTTTGGAAAAGATTATTTATTAATAATAAGAAATAAATATAATTAGATATTATTACATTTTTATACTAAAACCTTCATTTGAATTAAGTCAATGATTACTATAATGTCTAACAGTTTTTGATAAAACTAAGAATATATACTCTTAACACGTTCCGGGGCAGTGAACGAGACACAATAGAACTTTTATTGTTATCACGTCTATAGCCGGTCACTGTCCCGGAACGTGTTAAGGTGGTTGCAGAAGGGTCAATTTTATACAAAACTTTGACGCACATTACGCGTAGACGGTATGAATATAAGTAACTTTGTATATATGGAAAAATAGTTTAGAAAATCTATTTGCCGCGTCACAAATAACATTTGCAATTTATAAAATAATTACAAAGATATGACTGAAATTTTTCATACAAAATTTTAAAAGCTTTATATCTTCGTAATTATATTATAAATTGCAAATGTTATTTGTGACGCGGCAACTAGATTTTCTAAACTATCTTTCATAATATATAAAATATTATTTTTATTAATTCCGTCTACGCGTATTGTGCGTCAAACGTTTGTATGGACTGAAACCACCTTAAGGATAAAACAATGAACCTCTTTTTTGCCAAGTCGGTTGAAAAGGAAAATAACAACAGCTGACGGAGCCCACAGATTGTGCACAAAGTAGAGGTACACTTTACGTTCCTTTTTCCTAACAGCGAGATTTCTATTTCTCTTTTTCAAAACGTTCGTGGAGAATGTGTCAGAAAAATGAAAAGTTTTCTCACTCTAATATCACACAGAACAATGAACGTTGTTTAATAGACGGGAACAGTTTCAAAGGAAACTCAAATGAAAAAGTTATTGAGAAACGTTCTATAGGTTCTCGATATATTAGAATTGTGTCGAGCATACTTTATTAACTTTTCTGTATTTTCTTCAATGCCATACGATAAATTTATCCATATAGATAGTATAGCATAGTATATAAAGAGAGAGAGAGAGAGAGAGAGGAATATTATTCGAATTTGCGTTTGGCGTTACAAGCTTTTATTTAACTTGCAATGTTTGTATGTAGGATGTCCTGTAGGTTCGATTCAAACCTTACAACTGAATGTTGAAGCATTCATCCTCAACCGATTGAGATGAAATTTTGCATACACATTTAGTTGGATGACAATGCACGGTTAGCTAAGTGACGTCATTCTATATCTAATATGGCGAATGACCCAAGATGACGGACTAGTTATTCTTTGTGCATTGTTGTTGGTGACATGTTATGGGTGTCAAATGAAAGGGCTTGCTGAAAGAATACGAATAAACGGAAAAATAAAAAATAAGTTAACAGTAAAAAACAATTTTTTACACAAGCTTTTATTTAAATGCTCTAAAAAGAAGAAAATAAACTTTAAATTAAATTAAACCCATATTTCTTTTACATTACCTACACAATTTATATGATATAAAAGCTTTTCGTGATATTTAATTTTTTTGATAAACAAGAATACCTACAATAATTATGTAAATCTCGCGACAACTATTAACTTTATTTAATTTTAATTAACTAACTTACTACCTACATTACATTATTTTATTTATATGAATACATAAGCTTGTCGAAAATTATGTACCTAGGTAATGTCAAAAAATTCTGGGTTCAATTTAATTGAAAGTTTATTTTCTTATTTTTAATGCAAATAAAACTTGTTTTTTTTTTTTTATTTAATTTATCTTTATTGGTTATCAAACAACAAATTACTTAATTTCTAATACAACAAAAAAAAATGTTTTTTACTATAAATTTTTATGCTGTACTTATGCTCTTAAATTTTGTATTATATTGTAAAATGTGTATTGTGCTCTGCAAGCTATTATTAAACTGTAACAGAAACTATTATATTACTTATTGAAGATATATTAACAAAACCAAATTATTGTGTTTAGGCAAAGTATGTTTAGGTGTCACTGACTCCAAATCACAGATTTTTTGTCAGTCTTTTTGTTGTCTGTCTGTTAGTCTGTTAGAGCATCACGCAAAAACTACAGGAGCTATTTTCATGAATCTTTTTGTGTTTTTTATTTAGACTTAAAAACTGTAAATGTTTATACAAAACATTATTTGCTTTCGATTCGTATCGATGTTTAGAAAATTCGGTCTCTTGTTACGGTCGGATACATTTTCAAAGCATTAAATTATTCAAGATAACCTCACTCAACTCCTAATCCCTTCAAATAATAAATTAATGTATTACGCTTAGGAATACAGTAAGTTCAAGAATATGCCAATAATTTCGACGGCTGTTACGTCCCCCTCCCATAAATCTCGGTCACCACCTCCGAAAGGCATAAAACTCTCGTTTAATTTACCGCTAAAGATACAATTGCAAATTATCCGACGCCATTCTGGCCTCACGTTTCCTCAACCGTTGTTTATCTTTAATCACCCTTTACTTTTTCCCTCTTTCACCCCTTTTTGAATTAGTACCCCTGTTGTGGATTAGGGTGCGTATGATTCCCGGTTAGTACGTGGATAAAATTATATAAATAATAGGAACTGATATAATTTTTTTGTCTGGTACTCAGAACAGTGAAGTTATTTTCAATTCAATATGACCCTTATTTGAGAATTGCTGTATGATAAAACCGTGAGATTATAAAGATGGACCCTGTATATTTCAGTAGAATATAATTATTATGTTTTTGTGAATTACAATAACTTGTTGGTATATAAGGTCTAACAAAATTAGCTGAAACTATTTTAAGGGGATGATCAGACCATAAAACTGAACAACTTTCTCTATGGGACTAATATCGAAATCGCGAAAAAAATAAGCTGTCTCATATAAAACTGCAAACATAACGCGACTCAAATGTATGGGACAGCAGATTTTTATTCGCGATTTCCATATTGGTCCCATAGAGAAAGTTGTTCAGTTTGATGGTCTGATCATCCCCTTAAAATAGTTTCAGCTAATTTTTTAGACATACATACATACATAAGCTCATGCCATTGTCCCATGGGGGTAGGCAGAGACCACGGACCGCCACACACTAGTATGTTAGACCTTATATTATAATACTATACATAATACTATGGTGTATTCTAATAAAACTCCTTAATATTTTAACATTTCATTGTTTTTCTGATACCTACTATTTGGTTTTGCATAATAATATTTTTGTACTTATCATTTATTTTATACCTAGTACACACAAAATAAAAATCGTACCTATTTATTTCATCGTTTGTTTTACTGATTCTGGACTGTAAGAAACTTTAGGTACTACAACTACCAACTATCTTTATATTTGAATACAGGGTGTAAGTGACAGCCTAGCAAATACTGAAACGATGAACTCAGACCATCAAACTGAACAACTTTCGTTATGGAGCCTACCTCAGGAGATGCGAAAAAAAATCAGCTGTTCCATACATTTGAGTCGGGCAGGTAAAGCAGTTTTGTATGGGACAGCTGATTTTTTTTCGCATCTCCTGAGGTAGGCTCCATAGTGAAAGTTGTTCAGTTTCATGGTCTGGTTTACAGTTTCAGTATTTGCTAGGCTGTCACTTACACCCTGTATAGAGGGTGTAAACATAAATGCGTTACATTATTTAGGGGGATCCTTCAGACCATCAAACATAATAATTTTTACGATGGAAAAATTAATAAATGGCGATAAAAAAAGACAATGGCTCTCGACTCAAATGTACGTAACAGCAGGTTTTTTATTGCGCTTTCAATGTAGCTCGCATATTGAAGTGGTATGGTTTGATGGTATGATTTGAAGCATTCTTCAGCAGGTGCTCCTGAAATACCTATGTAACGCATTAAGGTAAGTTTACACCCTGAATGATATTTCTATTAAAACAACTTGAAAACTACCAAACAAAATGGCTGTTGCTAGTCGTCCGACAAACGGACGGACGGAATAAAATAAAGTCTAGTTTTCCGATAAATGGACGAATAAAATAAAGTAGTCGTCCAACTATCGGATGAATATATTATAACCTTTATGTTACATGGTTTTGACCGATATTTTCGGGTAGACTTTCGGTCGCAAGAAACCTAACATGCTCGTCGCTGTGCTCCTCGTTAACCTAACTGCTTGAGTTCAATTTCGGGTCTAATAACTCTAACCGGTCAAAACCACTTTTTCCTGATATTAGCCGTTTATCGGACGACTAGACTTTATTTTATTCGTCCGTTTATCGGACGACAAGAAACAATCGAATCGTATTTTATTAAAATGTTTAGTAGCGTTGATATTGCTGGAATACGCTTAGATCTGCTATTGGAAAATGTACAAACCTATGAGTGTATTACAAATGTCACGAATAACCTACAAACGTTCAGGAGACGATGACTTTGAAACTTCGACGTAGCCCGTCAGACACAGATAAAGCACTTATCCGAAACTTTTTTAGTTCAAGTATTTGGATAGCGAATTCACCGACGATTTTAGTTTATAGCATAAACAGTTAAGTTTACGTCAGAAAACTAAAATTACATTTATTTAAGAGATATTTTTAACTTTTAATAGCTTTTCTTAACAACCTTTTATTCTTCTATATCACTCTGTTCAGGATAGATTGACGTCATGGATATCGAATACGAATGCTACTCGCCCCATATTTAAGTATCACGTCACGATATTTTTATTATGATACAAATCGTAATAAGAAATCCTTTGGTCTGTATTATGATAAATACATGCTCGATATATGTTTATGATGATCCTAGATTGGAATGCAAATATCGCGTTTAATATCACTTGCCTATTGTATAAGTATACAGGTTGAATTGAATGCGTTACATATTAAACTGGTTGCTTCAGTCCATCAAACTGATCAACTTTTACTTTTACTTTGGGAACAAAGCTGAAATTTCAATTACGGTCCTTAGTAAATGTTGTTTAGTTTGATGGTCTGAAGCATCTCCTTAAGTTTATAATCCATTTAAATTTACACCCTGTATAAAGCAGTTCTGTCTGGGAATTCTACGAAATTTATGGTCACCTCACGGTAAACGGGATTATGCAGCCTCACGCCGCAGGATTCTTTAACCCTTCCAACCTAACTCATGATTTTTGCTTATCTCGTGTCGGGATCGAGAAATTTAAATACGATTTTGGCGGACTCACCCCCGTGAGATTTTGCTTGCAAAAGCAAATTTAGGAAATCTCGCCGCAAATGTCTTGAGGTGTTTTGAATTGTTTGAGTTAGAAAGATTTTACTCGGCTTAGGCAAATACGTTTTCTTCTTACTCAGAGGGAAAGTGAACAGTTTTGAACTCTATGGTTATATGCATGCATGCGTTTTAAAGAATTTTTGTCGCAAGTGGCTAGAAATACTGAATACATTTTTGCAGTTTTTAAGTTGGACCCTAGCATAAAGCTATCAAATAAAGGAGGAGGCATCGAAATAGGTTCAGTAGTATTCCCGTGATTCTCAAACAAATAGACATACCGATAAACAGGTTCGGATATTATGTGCCTATACAGGGTGTGGTGTAAACTGAAATGCGTTTCAGACAATCATACTTAACAACTTTTATTAAGCGACCGAACCCAGGGTTGGAAAAAAGAAGTATTTTTTTTTTTTAATTTCATAAAACAAACAGTTCAAATTGTTTTAAACAAGTGTTTTTTTTTTTTGTTTTTTTTTTCTTTTTATTTTAGGCTATTAATTTCAAATAAATTAAACCTATAGTATTTCATTTCTAGACTAGGTATTTTCAAATTCAAGTTAATTTCATATTTACAAAAATCGATCAATGAATAAACATTTATTTTATGTTGCGAATCTCTAATCAATACTGAACGCTTTATATATTTAACCTGCATGTTCTAACTAGTATTGAATAATTCGGGCACGCCTATTACTAACGAATCTTCAGTTGCAGACATATTTAGTTGTCTGAAGAAACTAGTTTTTGCTACCATAATATTATTTTCTTCTACCTATGCTTGTGAGTCGTTATTTTCAGAAATAGGTAACATTAGAAACTCGCATCGAAACCGTTTGTCAGATGACTAGTTCAGTTTGCATTCTGCTAAAAATAACAAAGTGTGAACCTAATATAGCATCTAATTTACAACACCAGAAATCACACAAAATTTAAACATTACATCTTATGTTATGTACAAGTTTCGAGTTGTAAATAAAGAGTATTAAGCATCTAGTTCTATTTTTTGTACATTAAATCACTGTTGCACTAATAGCATAGACCTAACTGGTTTTATGTCAAGCTGTAGAGTCCTAAATATTAATTTTATTGCAATGAAAAGTAGATTTAAACCTTGTTTTTTTCTTAGTGTTTTATATATTGTTTAAAACTTGTTTTAATCTGTGTTTTTAAACACGTTATAAAAAACTCGGTTTTAATTCAAACAGTTTTAAACACGTGTTTTAAAACAATTTGTTTTAATCATGCCAACCCTGGACCGAACGAAAGTAAGTATATACCCTGCTTATATGCCGAGTATTTTTTCTGTGATTGATGCACACACACACACACACAACTCTCACCTATTATATTATCAATAGATTTCATGAAATACTCATATTCTCATGAAACTACAAAATAAGTTTATGACATAAAAGCGTCAACTGCATTTAATTTTTAACGGCTGTTTTATTGTGTAATAAATTTAATGGATCCATTGAAAAATGCAATCAGTTGGTCATTATTTAATTTTCACCCGTATATACGGCAGTTGGGCGCTTTACGGACGGAACCCTTTGGCAAAGATTATTGATTTTATTGTTACAGATGTGACGGTCATTTATCATTGTAACCACTTTAATGCAGACTTCTGTCGAATTTATGTAATAATTTTACTATGAAGTACAAAAATATACGTAAGTTTTAAAACAACAGGGTGAATCTTATTGAACAAGTAAAATAATTTTATTTCCTTAACAAAATAAGCTATGTCAGTTCACATATGCGTTGCGCGAACTGCGTAAATGCACCGACGAGGTTTGTTCGCTTTCTGCATACCACAGCTATGCAGCCGCATAGATTCGATACGGCGTTATATTCGGGGGTAACTCAACTGACGTTCAGGCTGCGTTTGTCTTACAAAAAAGATGCCTCACAATCATATCACTGACTCGACTTAGAGAAACGTGCAGAATTCTGTTTAAGGAATACAGGATACTTACGGTTACATCCGTGTACATTTTAGAACTTTGCATTCTAATACTATAACCACAAAATTTATAACTACTTGCCAAACACTAAAAAGCCTTCAGGGTAATGGTTTGGTTAATTGTCTAAAAAAATACTACTTGACAAAAGTTACTACAATGTGAATGAATATCTGGATGAAAAATCCTTATCAATTTTATTGAGCATGTATAAATTATATTATTATCATTATTATCAGATTAAAAAATTATTAATGTATGTACCCTATCCTATCCTAACCTAACAAACACAGTCTTTAAACTATATTAATTATTATTACCACACTGTTAATACTTCTAATTAAATTTCGTTTGACGTTGTACAATACTTAATAAAAATTATATGACATTGAATGCCTTGAAGAGGCAGATTGCTTTACCACAAATTAATTATTGAAACCACTGTTACGTATCCGATTTTTTTTCCACTGTTGTTATACCTATCCCAGACATTGTATGAAGATCTTTGCAAAGATGCTCAAGGCCTCATGAAAAATTTTATAATTTAAAGATTTACTCTGCAGGAACAAGAATTGCAGTAGTACAATACCTACCGTTGCGTTTTAATCAAAGATTTAACGGAAAGATACTCTTTGGTCCATATTCATAGCACTGCATGCAAGCGGTTAAAGTTAATTCCATCACAGAAGTCTCCTGACCTAATCCTTATGCCTGTGTCATTAGGCTTAAACTGGCTTAGTTTTCTGGTCTTAATGAATTGAACAGACTATTATGCGGTATGATATCTCTTTTGTTACTCGTATAATTACCGTAGTAATATACTACCCAATTTACATGTTATATTAATTTTAAATTGCCGCTCACTTGGCGAATTCAGTAGAGCATGTTTTATTGCCGTCTGTATTGAAAATCGGGAATTAATTCGATGTTTGTACTTACTAATTTTGATGGTTGATTAACGTACGTATACGTAGGATATTATAACCGTGAATCCCTCAATGCGTTTAGTGAACATTGAAATCTGCATGCTTAAATACAATATGTAGTTATAATACGACCCGGTTGGTGTAATGGTTACCAAGCCGGACTGCCAAACCAGGGTCCTGGGTTTGAATCCCGGTTCGGTCATGGATGTTTATATGTTTGTGCCGTTGTTGTAAGGATTTCACAATAAACAGCCTTTAGTGCTTGCTTGGGATCATTACAATGCATGTGCCTATGAGCGTTATTTATTTAGTATTTATTTATAATGTAATTTCTACAGCTGATTATTTTTTCGCGATTTTGGTTTTGGCACTATAGTGAAAAATGATCAGTTTGATAGAGTAGTGTAAAATAAAACGTATAATAAGCATTCGTTTGGCCTCAGTCTCATTTGGCCAAATAAGAACACCCTAACCTAGAACAATCTTACATTTAACACACAGAGGTTATTTGTAACACAGAGGCAGGATCCATAGAGTAATCATTAGCCTGTCATCGTCTGTTGGTGAACATAGACCTATCTCAAAGGCCACCAACATTTCATCGGCCTTTCGTATCCAGATGCCCGATTGCGCTACGTTAAAACATCGAAGTTCTATTCTTATCCAATTTCAGTTCTAATCACATTGCAATCCAATTACTATTCAACTGTGCTGAATTCCGCATCGCGCTAAACTTTATGTAACTGACAGCCAATAACGTCTGAGCGATCTGTCAAAACGGCTCTAACGGCTGTACCACGATTAGCGCAATACCAAATGTGTCAAAAGTTATGGTTCGTACGTAGTCCCATAACGGTTCAATCAGCAAATATTTACCGCGATTGCAGCCCAGTTAATATTCGCTGCCTCTCTCATATCATCAGTCCGTGGGCCTCGCATGCCACCCCCGAGAAAACGACAAAAATCGAGATGTGCCTCCATCTTTATTATTTTACGTATGCCAGAAAGAGCACGCATGACGTTTTACTCGTTTAAACGCTTTGTCGTGGGTGGCATGCTAGCAGTGCAGGCCAGTAGGCGTCCCACACTACGCTTGCCAGTTCATTATAAGTTGTGCCAATTAAAAAAGACGTGACATTCCATTTAGTGGGTTACCTTCCTATTTTATATAAATTATCATTTTAATTAGGTAAAATTAATATTAATAAAACAAGAAAAAACAAAACAAACAGAAAAAAGAAAAACACCTAGCCTACTTAAAGGTAAATAATGTCCTCTAAAGCCCCTACTCGGGGCAGAGTGCCTAGGAGGCTGGCAGCGTTGCCTCTTTGGATCGCAAGGCTGATCCTTTGCGCAAAATAGCTGCCAGCCCTCCTGTCGCCTGTAGCCTCGAATAGGCGCTTTGAGAGGCATTTAAGAAACATTTTCCCCTCAGGACCCCAGCAACCTAGGGTCTCCACGGCGAAGGGCAGGAAAATATAGCTGTCACCCAATCCCTGGTAGATCCTTTTTTTTCTGATTCTGCTAAGGCAGCAGCTACACCTGCGCGGCAGGAAGACGCACGAACATGTGAGGGTGCCAGAGTGTCGACACAGGTGGCGTCCCAAACCAAACACTTTCCACGGGATCAGGGTATGAGGGACAGGCCGTCCGGTCTTTTCCCGTCTGAACGGAACAAACCCGGAGGCTCCAGTACAGAGGGTACGTTTACTAAAGCTAGGGCCCGCTATTTTATCCAGTCATAATGTATAGAAGTTGATTTTGCTACATTGCCTATTTACTTTATCTATGGTAGCACAAACATAAATCACACTTTACCAATAATCTAAACATCGAAAACCTTTCATTCTATTAACAAACCTGTCTTTAACAGTTGTGACTATCATATAAGTATAAAAACAGTAAACGTAATCCATTGTGATAAAATATATATCCCAATGAAATGAACTTGGTTATCTAATATAGGACAGAGTACAGCATCAATATCTATCAAATGGGCAGGAATAAAAACTGTTATTACGCAACGACGAACCACAGGCCCATTGAGAATCGAAAAACGGTGAAATGACGCCATTAAGGTCGATATTACACCACAAGGGAGTTTCGATGACCTGCTGTCGACGAAAGATTACTATGGAATACATCGGCTATTGTTCTTCACACTTATACAGGGTGAAATTGACATCATTGGCATCCTTTTAAAACTAAGAGTCTACCCATCAAACTAAACAACTTTTACTATGGGAGCAAGCCGATCGGAGAAATAAAAATCTGCTGTTCCATACTAAACTGCAATGCCTACTCGACGCAAATATATGAAACAGCAGATTTTTTTTGCTCCGATCAGTTTGCTCCCATAGTAAAAGTTGTTTAGTTTGATGGGTAGACTCTTAGTTTAAAAGGATGCTAATGAAATCAATTTCACCCAATTTTCTATGCAAACTCAAACTCTAAATTATTTATTCAATATAAATGCTTGAAGCCCACTTTTTAAACGTCAAATATTTTCTTGTAGCTACCACCGCGTCGAAAAGCGTTATCACTGTAGATAAGATGCAGTTAGAAACTCTACAACTTTACTCGACTTAATAACTATTACAATGCCCTATGCTTCTAGGCCTTTAGAATGCAAGCTAGCCCTACCTAAATTAATCAAGATTAGTTTACTAGTATACATAATATTTGGTGTTTTTATTAGGCTCCATTAAACAAATATTGAATCTCTTATTAATTATGTATATTTTAACTGCCTTATTTATAAATAAATATTGAAATTTTAGCAATAAATAATAAAACAGAATGACTGTGCTAAAGTCACGGCCCTATAATAGTTTAATAAGCCAATCTTTGTTCAAGAAAATGTTTAAAAAATTGTACATACAGCGTGAACACACTACGCGCTTGATGGCCACATTTAATTTTGTATCGGGTTTGACCCGAAGTGCACTGTTCGATTGAACGTAATTACTTATAAGTACTTTTTATTTTTAATTGGTTATCCATTTACCGTTTTTAATCTTTGACGGTATTTTCTTTTCTGTTTAAGTTAAGTTTCATTCAGTAAATTATTACCCCATCGTAAATTAAATCAAATGGTCATATCCATAACATTCTATCTTAAAATCACAAAAACGCAAACGCCAAAAGCATTTGGTGAATGCATAAAGTAAAAGCGTTAATATGACATGATTAACGCAAAATTGTTCCACATTTATGGACGTAATTTAATTGTTTCCGTACATGAACATAAATTTATTGGAAGTAGGTAATTACTGCATAATATTTTTGCATTATTTGTTTTCGTAGTAAAAATTGTTATTTATAAGAACCATTTATTTATTTTTGTAGGGTTATAAAACATTACCTCGAGTCTTCAAATCATATCGATTGCTTCAAATCAAAAGATGATTTGCCTCTTCCATCATTATGCGAACCGCTGCAGCAGGAAACTCCCTAATATGTCGTGTAGTCCTCTCTGGCAGGAATGCCAGCTAGCCAAGTAAAATGTAAGGAGCAGAACTTAGTATCTTCAGCTCTATATTTTTTCATCTATCCATTCAGAATATGAAAACAAGCACAAATTGATATGTACTATATCCGATACAGTCCGACCCATTCGTTTAATGCAATCAGGATTAGGTTCGGATGGTCCATTGCCACACCAAGCCAAACAGGATGACTTTTAATACATGCCATTATTATTATTGGTAGTTTGAGGCCTTAATAGACTTGCGCCTGTGCCACTGCAACCATCGCTAGTCTTTTGTGAACGCTCCATTCGCTCAATACTTGTCCACCTAGCTGAGTACTTCGTTTTTACATCAGTTCACCACATTCACAAAGAATTATGCAGGGTATCTATCTCCTCCCTGTAAATTTTGCAGCCGGTCGAGTCATTTAATTTCAATGTGAACATTACAAGTGTTATACATGCCATAGCTGTTAAGGACTATGAAAGTCAAGGAGTGCACGTTTCATAGCACAGGTTAAACTTAAATTGGGCCAGAATAAGACATCGCCTTCAAATAGATATCCGTACCTATCTAATTTTGAATCTTTATCTTTTTACGGAGGTTCCCAAATGGGACGCTCCCAAAATATAAAAACAATATCCTTGGATCTATTTTCCGTAACTTTAATAATACATCTGTCATGATCTGTCATCGCCAAAACAAAGAAGTTGAGGACCTTGGCTTTTGACAAATCCTCAGTATTCTTCAAAGTTTGTTTCGTGCGTCGACCGAAAAAGAGTTAGGTTCGGAATCACTTCGACATTGTTTGATTTATGACTCCTTCGCCACGGAAAGCGGAATTTCGCCATCGGACCAACAAAGAAATTGCGAAAAGCCAAATGTATGGGGGACAGCTGATTTTTTTTAGTGCTTTCGATATTGGTCTTATACAGAAAACTGTTTACTTTGATAGTCTGATCATCCCTTTAAAAAACTGTCTGCATATTAAGAAGGACCATGTATTTATTTTAGTTTGTCTGTACTTTGCTTTATGAAAGAGGGCGTTAAAAACGCTCTTAAGAATGACCCTCTAACTATACTATCATGCGTAATGGACTACATAAACATAAATAATAGGATAATACTTCGCACAGATTAGCTGACTAACGAAATAAGATTACTAGCAACGATAATACGAATCTATTTGCCAAAATAACTAGGAAACAGGAGGCGAAATACGAAGCAATATTTGCTTTCCCCGCACGTTCTTAGTACAAATATTGGGTTGTTATGACAAAACGTTCTTTACTGCAAAATAAATAGAGACCGGAATTAACTAGTATATTTTATCATTATTACAATATATTTAAAGTTAGGTTCGGGCCCACTAGTCACAGTTAAGCTTAAGCCGGTTACGTCCCTCCCTATTTTCTGATGGAGATTTATGTCGAGGGATCAAAAGTTTCCAAAACGCACACAACGACAAGTCAACTTTATAATGTATGTGTGCGAAACGCTCACTTGCAAATTTGTTTCGGGAAATATTTCGCTATTTATGGACAATACGCTGTCAGTTCTAATAAATAAATAGCCGTTGAATATGTTCCATTACGGTCAGTGTAGCGTTCGCGGTTGAGATAATAAAAATATATGTAACGTATAGTGGTCGTAACGTATCATAACTGCTGGTAATTCATTTTCTCATTAAGGTCCTCCACATACATCCGGAATAAACCTGATTTGGAATTCGATTCCGTATGGAGTGTTGCCGCTTTCAGAGATTTTTTCACTAGATCTAGTGATTTTTCGATGTCTTAGGTGGTATATTTTAAAGTAATTTTTAAGCGTAGGCGTTGATGGAACGATACCGTATCGTGACGGTGCAGTTGCGACGTCGTTGCGGTATAGTTGCGAAATTGCCTACGCTCAAAAACCGCTTGTGTGATACTGGTTCATGCCATTTTGTATGCAGATTATGTCTAATGTTAAAACTATCGATAGTCTTCTGATATAGTTGCATTAATATTGGAATACAATTTACAAACTATCATCGTAACATTCGTAACGTCATGACCTCATCACATGATAGTAATTATCATGTATAGAAATTATTTGTATTGTTTTAATAAATACCTAAAAATGCAATTATTGTCATTCATTTGGCGTTTCATACATTTTTATTTTAGGAATTTTTTAAACAGCACTCAAGTATTTTTTGTAACCATAGTTGACAACACGGAATCCTGAATCAGGATTCCGGATCGCAATTCGGTCTGTGTGTGGCGGACCTATGGATTTAATTTTAGTGAACCACACGGTGTGCGTTAAGAGTTTGTTTACGATGCTATGAAGTGTTGTGCCCGACAGTACGGACAAAGTATGTACTACAATACGCAAATAACCATTTATAATTTAACTGGAAGGCGCCCAAGCGTGTTCTCCTATCATTGCCAAGACCATGTCAGTAATTCTCATTAAATTTTATCGTGTTTTTTCTTTATTGCATCTTTTTATACAATATTTTAATAATTGTCATAATTCTTGGCTTTTCAAAAGCTCTTCTCATTTTCTGCTAATAACATGTCAATCGAAGGTTCTATTTTAGGTAGTTTTTAGGGTTCCTATTAAGCTATCTACTCTTACATTGTCCGTCCGTCCGTTTGTCCTACGTTTAAAGGGCTGGGCTGTATTTTTTGATTCGTCATAGGCATCAAGTTGAAATTTTCACAGAATGTGGTGTTTCCTAATAAATAAAAAAAACAATATTAAGTGATACTAAGCAATGCGTTTTTCAATTTTGCTCTACCGTAAAAACGCCAATACATACACAGCAACAAATTTCGTGTGATTGCAGATCATACTCTAAACTAAAGTAAACAAACAAACCGGTCAAGTGTGTGTCGGGCTCGCGCTAAAGATTGCCGTTATTTTTTTTTTGGTGGTATACATAATGTTGGTACGGAAACGTCGGTGCGCAAGTTCGACTCTCAGTTGGCTGGTTTTTTATCAAATTGGTTCTACGTTACTTAATTATTTTCTAGATGACGCTTATCCCTTTCTAGTTGAGTTAAATCTGTGTACTGCGTCAGTTTTTTGCGCAGGGTCGTCAGTTCGGGAATCAAAGAGCTTACATCCCCACATATTTACTCACGGCCTGCTATTTATTTATTTACGACGGATTTCTGCAATGATTGGGGTACTTTTATATCATTGAATTAAAATACTTTGCTATTTCTAGGATTAAAATGGCCTTCCTTATTTCTTCCACCGATAGAATTATCTTTATCTAGAATAGGTGAAAGAAAAGGTTTATTTCGTGTCGTAACAAGAACTCAAAGCCCTAAAGGAAAAGATACACGATTGGTGAATGCTCCGAGAGCGTAGCTCTAGAATAAGATGATGATGCGAATAAGGGGCGAATAAGGGGGTACAGTTTTTTTTTAAATTTTATTATGGAAACCAACAGCCTTAAACTAAAACAGAGTTAAACCTTATATTATCCAAACATAGGCCATAATAGGTAGGTAGAATATTAAAAGAACACGACGGTTTTATAAGAGAAAATTAAAATTTGATATTGATACAAAGGTAAACTATAATAAGTAGGTAATTTGTATTTATGTGTCTGTAAACTATGTAGTGTCAGTTTGTGTATGGGTGTAAAAATATTGTTTAAATAAAAGGAAATTATTATTTCAGATATTATATTTAATGGAGTTCTTTAATGAGCTAGGGCTAGTCACCAAGCACCACATGACACGTTATTCCTGAAACTTGCTACAATTGCACAGCACTTAAAAACAAAGTTTGAAAATGCAGTAAAGTTTTTGAGTTCCGCAAAATCCCGGATTATTTTGAAATGTATATTTAATAGTGGATTCTAGTGAAATAATTTTAACACAATCTACTAGTCGAATTCAGAGCAAACTATTTTCGACTAACGAAGCTTCCATCCAAAAGCGGGGACAGCTTAAAACTCGACTCTTTAATTTACAAAATTAGTATTTGATGGACAGTAACGTTATTCTTTCTGCTAGTTAGCCTGCCACCAAAAATATAACCATGTCAACGGCTTTCGGAAACTTTACACTGAAAAGTTGCAGAGACGACGTTTTAACTATTTATTATGTACGGAAATAGAGGCAGCCTACAAACGGAGCGGTGTTGTTTTGAATAATGTGCTATGTGTGATTTAGCATAAGGCATAAATCTTCATCAAAACAGTGGCTGAGGAACAAATAGTATATGTGATTTGTTTTCATTATTATCATCGTTACGATGCCATTCTTCTGTTTGTGTCAATTGTTCTATGATGGTGCTTTTATATTTTTCTGGCCAGGAATTTGGCGAACCCTCAGAGGAAGGATCTCTTTATTCTAAAGCATAGAGTCCGCATCAATTTGCGATTGTTTTGTCTTATGACGTACCTTTAATAGTAGAAGGAGACGGAACTATAGATTTTGTTCATGCGGCTGTCTACTTTTTTTTGGGCTAGTGTGTGTGAAAAGTCACCGTAAACTTTGGGGCAGTTGTTATTTTGGTCTAGTTGGGTCTCTTTTGTCCATACTACTTGACACCACACACTTTAACACAAACGTCAAAAAAGTGGGCATTCTTGCAATGGCTCTCCCTCTATGCCTTTAGGTATAATCTCTTTGGGCGAACCTGACAGCGTACAGTATAGTTTTATTTAGGTTCTCTTTTGAGCGGGTGTTTGGGCACAAGGGACATTATAACAGGGTGTACCTTTAATGGTGAATTCAAGATTTCATTAACTTGTTGCCTATCTTACCTAGTGCATTTAAGTTCTAATAGGACATAACTTATTGTCACCAGCTTATATCGTATTTATACTGTGTATTGCGTCAGGTATTTTATCTGCATTTATCATCTTAAAGAACCTTTACGCAAACCTGGACAGAGATTCCTGTACTACTAGTGAAACATGGTTGTTCTGAATTTTCACACTATATATGCCTTCCCCTTGGAGAATATAGTCGTAAACATAAATATGCTATGCTGCTCGAACCAGTATCTTTTCTGCAAGTTTCTTGACTAAATTTTTTCCATTTATTTGTGCTTAAATTATAATTCAGCATCATATATTAATATTTTTCGATAGCAGTCTTTTTAACTTTGTTCTGTTACACGGTAAATTTTGCATATTTATTATCTGTTTGACTATTAAATAAAAATTACTATAAATCTGCTGTAAGATAAGTTGTACGAATTTCCTTCCATCAAAACATTTGACTATAGAGTTACCATGAAACTGTTAGTTCCATACTAATAATTTAATAGATTGACATTACTATACGAAACTAATAGTTCCCTATGTTCACTTCTAATACAAAACAACTGAAACTAGTAAAACAATTAAACCAACGTACTGTACGTTATGACAAATAACTTAGCTCCATGGCTAGTTTATTCTACGGCACATAAAGTTGCAGTAACATTAATATCAAACCGGAGGACAGTGGAACCGAGTCCAGACGAGCGACATAACTCACCAATACAGCTAGTTATGGCACAATAAATTTATTAGGTCAGTTAACTTGAATTTGTGGTGTTATGTCTGATGACGTAATATCTAAGTTTGAATTTGTGGCTATTAGTTGATCTCCTTAATTATAATTGTTTAGGGCTCTGTTATGATACGTGTTTGCGAGGATTAGAGGATCGTACTAATATTATAAATATGATAATTTGTACCGATGTTTGGATTTTTGTGACTCAATCACGCATTTAGAAACGGCTGAACGAAATGGTCATTTTTTTAGGAATGGTACGTAAAATCGAAAAACATTTTGGATATTATGTCATAAAAAGCTTATACAAAATTTACAGATTATTCTATCCATTACTTTTTAAGCTATTAGTAAAATACTGAAAAATTACGTACACGGCTGAACGGGCCTTTTCCTTTGCCTGAATCTGAATTTGATCATCATTATTTTACATTCTTTATATTTCTCAGAAATTTTCTTATTTATTTTTCCGGCCAAGGTTACAATGGCCATGATGCATCATAAAAATAAAAAATAATAAATTAAAATGAAGTCGAAAAAATACGTGTCGCTTATTAACTTAATAATTTATTTTATTAACACCGTTGTTAATAATTTGCAAGTCCTAAAACTAAAATATTAATTTATTACAAACATTTGAAACCATATTTTTAATTTATTCAATGGAAATGTGTTCCATTTGGAATCGGGTGACATTTTATACTTACACTTACTTATTTACCTATTGTCACTCATTGGTTGCTGCGTCTGACTATTACTAAAAAGTTTCATCTGAAAATCAACACCCTGCTTTCGGACAAGGTCTATCTTAAGGTGGTTGCAGAGGGGTCAACTTTATACAAAACTTTGACGCACAATATTATACGCGTAGATGGTATTAATATAAGTGACTTTGTATATATGGAAAAATTGTTTAGAAACTCTAGTTGCCGCGTCACAAATAACATTTGCAATTTATAAAATAATTACGAAGATATAAAGCTTTGACATTTTTCATACAAAATTTTAAAAGCTTTATATCTTCGTTCTTATATTGTAAATTGCAAATGTTATTTGTGACGCGGTAACTAAATTTTCTAAACTATTTTTCCATATATAAAATATTACTTTTATTAATTCCGTCTACGCGTATTGTGCGTCAAACTTTTGTACTGAAACCACCTTAACACGTTCCGGGGCAGTGAACGAGACACAATAGAACTTTTATTGTTATCACGGCTATAGCCGGTCACTGTCCCGGAACGTGTTAAGCTGGGACATTTGCTGCTGTAGCATACAATAAATTACACGTTCTATTGATATTTCGTTCATTCTTGTTTTGTAAACTGTAACATGACTTAGCGTGTTACTTATGCAAATAAATTTTATCTGTCTTATACTTGAGAGAAAGCCTTAGTCATGCAGTTGGATCCTAAGGGCTATAACATACTTACATAAAGCTTAGGCTTTCAAACACATTGTGTTTATTGTCAACATCTATTCTATTATAATTGTCACATAACATCAGCTGTTAGTTAATCCAGGATTACTCAATACCTTTGAAGCAGAAACCTCTATTATGATGGAAATCAAAGGTACTCAGGGTAATTTGCTAGTTTATCCCTTTGATGACATCATCTGTTACATCGTTATATGAAATTGATATAATAACCAAATAATTGGTTTATCCTATAAATAAAATTGTACTCTCGACGTGTCTGTATACAAAGTGTTACAAAAGTAACAATAAACATTTAAAACTTTTAAGGGGGTTGTTTCGATCATCAAACTGAACAACTTTTAATATGGGACCAACATCAAAATCGCGAAAAAAAAATCAGCTCTCCCATACATTTAGCTCGGATAGATTTGTAGTTTAGTATGGAACATCAGATTTTTTTTTTCGCGATTTCGATGTTTGTCCCATAGTAAAAGTTGTTTAAATTTAAACCACCCCCTTACATGTTTATTTGTATTAGATAGAAAATATTATTAGAAATTAATAAACTATTGGGGGACAAGTCAAAATTGTACTTTGTACAATTATATTATTTTATTTAAAAGATGTGTGTTGTAGAGTTTCTGGCCGCATCTTCTCTACAACGGACTACCTTCCGACGCGACACGGAAATAGATTAAAAAAAATAACGTCTGAAAGCTATGCATGTGATATTATTTTAAATAAAAATGTTGAGTTTGAGTTTGGAATATGGATGGCTTGTAAAACGACAAAAAATACCTCAAAATCGCAGAACTGCTTTGTAACTAAAAAAAGCAAAAGTCAACTGTCCCCAACCATCTATAGTAAAATGTAGCACACGTCTGTCTGTAACAGTAGCATTTTGTCTACATGTAACTATATATATTTCCATCCCCGTCACATCAGGACGGCGAGCTCGCACCGATGAGCTGGAATTAAACTGGTACAAAGCTCTGAATACTGTCAAAATTGTCTATCCGTATGAACATAATTCAATCATATAGACAAATGTTCGAAACAACCTCACGTTATGATAGTGTGGGTTTTCGGAGTGGTCAGATATCTTAAAACGACAAAGAATCTTTATATTACAATTTTAATAAGATTTACTTTTAACGTTAGCTTTTTGCAGCGCATATTTTTCAAACGTCGTCCTGATAATAACCTCATATATCCTGATAATAACCTCACTAAGGAACGCATTTTGCGTAAGTATTCATTCTTTTTCTATCACACCTATAAATTACTGCCATAGATTAGAACTGGTGCCAATCACCACACTATCATGGCCTTCACTGGTCTAGTTAGCACGTATAACAATGTCAATGCCACAGATTTCCGTTTGGCTGTCAACTAGTGCTCAGTCCAGCGTAATTGAATTACAATATGCTGTATACAGGCCCTTAATTTTAACTAGCTTTGTACACAGGAACTGCTTGCGTAGATTTAAATGACGTCGAACCACGAAATTATTATGAAGATTTTTGGTTTTCACTGTTTTGAAGAAATAAAAGTGCAGACAGATTCGCGAAGAAACCAACAAACTATACTTGATCAATCGACCAATTAAATAATTCCTTAGAGCTATTGAATTTGTTCAAGACTTAGAGTGGCTTGCACCAAAAAATATGTAACTAAAACACGTTTAAGTCACAGTTATTAGTATGTGACAGATAGAGCTTTCATTAAATTGGTTTAAACCTCTTGTTGATGCTAGGCACCCTATACCCTTCAGTACCTTTTTTTTTAACCTGTTTTGTACCCTTGTTGGGCAAAGGTCTCCCCCAAGCTTTTAACCAGTACCTATTAAATATCAAAAACAAAATACAACCGACAAACGCTCAATTCGTTTCAGAATGAGGATAATATAGATAGGAAGAGTAGAGTTTCAATAGCCTGTTAGGATTTAGGTAGTTTGCTAATGAGCTTGTCTTATGGTTGGCCACACGATCATGTTATCCTATTATCACCAATACTAACTACTGTTATTATACCTGGAGTTAGTTTGACAAGTAATAGGCATTATGAGTAGAATAGCCGAAAGCTACGCACTAAACGTTCTTTGACCAAATCGGGAGTAAACTAAAAACCGACGTTCGATGAAGCGGCTTTTGGATGTTTCAGATATGTGAAATCAAATCCAAACTGCTAGGATTTTTTTTCGTGTTGTGCTTACATTTAGCTACAGCTCATCTAATGGGAACTGTAGATGAAGCCGTGGATGTAACACCCTCACCCTGAAAAAGCCTTTTAACTCTTCTCTTTAAAATTTCCTGATTGTATTTGCTTGGAAAAACAAACGCAGGGAGAGAGTTCCCAAACCTTAGCGAAACCAAACCTGAACCTTTCTCATTATAAAAGAGAACAACAGGATATCGGGAATAAAACAACATGCTATCTCGGATCTTTGTCTACCCCAATTCAATAAGACAAGCAAGTTCAGACCTACTTGTAAATATTAAAAAATACTTTCCGAATATACATCTTTAAATAATCCTTTATGGTGCTCCAGACAGACACAAAATTGAATGTAAACTGCATCTTTTACTATGCAAGCAAATATTCATAGTCGTAAAAAGAAAAAAGTATCCATAATATTGCGGCACGAGGCAAACAAATGAGGTAGTTTCAATAATCAACTCGGAAACAAGCTCACGCTACCACGAAGATTGTATCGCAATAATTGTCGTTGTAGCGGTAGTTTACATGAAATAATGCTTAATTTCAATTCTGTATGCAATGAGATACGAGTATACGGGAAACTAATAGGAGAGTTGCCAATAAAGTTCGTTAAACGACCATCGTTACAATTCCTTAGTACGGGGGTGCATTCATGACTTCGATATATTGATTATGCTAATTGTATTGCCGAAATTTTATTCGTCATGCTTGCTCGATTCAATGACTTTTTTCAATTCGATGAGTAAAGTGCATTAGGGTTTCATTTTTAACATACTGTTTGTCGATAAAAGTTTTCGATTCATATAATATTGCGGCTGATATATTGAAGTTCGGTTATTACTAGTGGGTTGGAAAGGGACATCAAGATTATCACTTACTTTAACAGAAGAATTATTTTTCAGAGCTATGTAATTTTTTTTGGGTTTGCTCATGACTTCAATCCTCAGGACTAAGATGGGGTCGAAGATGTAGCGAACTTACCCAGAAGAAGCCTATTCACTCGTATTTTAAAGGAATTCGGGTTGTAAGCACTCGTGAAATACTGACGCAGGCAGGGCATTCCACATGCTGTGCGCATTATAAAAGATTCAGAAAGGCGAAAGGAAATTTTCAAGTAACTTGAGATTTTGGATTAATAAAAATGCATTTAAGTATTTAGCTTTAGACATTAATTTCCATAAAACATAATACAAACATGTTATGGTGAAAGTAAAACACGGGTACGAAATATGGGGTAAACATAAAGATGCGAAAGTAGCAAAATTTTGATTTGATATAGAATTTCCGGAACCGCGAACACTGTAGTAAAATTTACGATCGTGTTTACCTTACGCCGATATAAGTTTGTTTATTATATATAAAATCGAAGGGAGTTTGGTTCCTCGGGCTATGGAAGCGGATAATTCTGTTTGTACACCGGCTGGCTTAACTTGAACGTCAAATGAAATTTTGGTACTAATAATGACTTCATAAAAACAACTTTGTATCGTGTGCTGTTTATTCGATTCTTTGCTTTCGTATTAAATTTCTTGTATAATTTTAGGCTTATCTCATACGATTAAAGTAGCTAAAGATTTTGTGTTTTACAAACATTTTTGTATGAAGAAGTTTCTAATGATTGATTGCATAGTAATTAAAACATCATACATTATGTTATTGTAGCGAGGAAATAGCTCTATTTAACAAGTCATCGTAATGACTAGTTTTCCTTACCAACTCATAGACATACGATCGAAACTAACGTGTTAATGATGAAGATAAATTTACACTCTATGTCACGGGCTAACCGACGTTACATTTTAAACATGATTGCGTGTAGCCCGCTCCTTAATCTCCTCTCCATTAACACCAACCATTAATCATAGTTTTAATAACAATTTAACCCCAACTAGATTCATATATCTTCATTTATTCAACGTGTTCGGGCCGGAGTGAAGTTATCAAACTTTTATCATTCAAATTTTCACAGAACGGACGCTCCCGTATTCAAAATCGAAGCCGCAACAAATGCATTCTTTTTGTTCATGTAACATAATGAAATGGAGTGCAACTGTTACAAATGTTGGACTCGGCTTTTGTTGTTTACCCATTGTGTACAATTAAACGTGGAAAGATGTAATAATCTCGAATATCTTTTTGTTGTTTTTTTTTTATCAGAGACACATGCGGGGTCATAATAAATAATAAGTACCGCGTTGTCGGTGCGAACATTTGTGTCTAACAATGAATTGAATGTCAACTTTAAACGTAGGGTTGAACCAAACTTAGTTAAGCATGCGTCGTGTGCGCAACGATCGCTAAAATTCGGGGTGTACCATTATTTATTACACTATAATATTTTGTTGCAGTCCACCGTTTATGGCAGTTTTTATAAATTATGTTTTTTATTAACGTCCCAAAACGAGTCATTATATCGTATTGAAATGATGGGGTTGTTATTCATTACGTTTGTTTGTGTTTCTCACGGTTTTTGTTTATTTTATTAGGAAAGCAAATGGTTTTGATGAGAAACCATGGTTTTTATAGCAAAATGTAATCTGCGAGGAAAAGTTTAGAGTACAGACCTATTGTTAGTTTTCCTTACTATTATTTTTATTAAACCGGTGCTCGTCACTTTTGAAATAAAATCTTTAACCCTCATTTTTATTTTAGACCGGAGTTTTTTAATAAACAGCATAATATAAATATAGAATTTATCTCAATGATCATACGGAAATGTCATTTTAATCAATTGATAAATCCCAATGACTTATTTTAAGTACATGGCTATTATTTTAGACTCCTATTGCGCTAAGATATAAACTAATAAACGAAGATAAAAAAATAGGAATACATGAAGGTCATCATTTTGTTCGGGGTTTTATTGGTTAAATGTCAGAAAACATTCATCTTACCTCATCCATAGATTACCTAATACTTACTACGTATCCCCATTTTGGATCGTAGCCGTTTCCCGCTCTATCAGAATTAGAAAAGTATGATCAATAAAGTGCATCCGTGTTCAGCGTCCATAGGTACTCCATAATTCTCCACAACGCGTCACCGATGCTCTATCTGTACTTACTGCTTTTTAGGGTTCCGTACCCAAAGGGTGAAAACGGGACCCTATTACTAAGCCTACGTTGTCCGTCCGTCCGTTCGTCCGTCCGTCTGTCTGTCTGTCTTAACTATTTAGGGCTGTAACTTTTAAACCGTAATAGCTGGACAGTTGTCATTTTCACAGAATGTACGTTATAATGGCGGATTTGCAAACAAATAATAAAAATGTCAAAAAGTAAAAAATTAAGGGGGTCCTCATACCAGAAACTAGTTTTTATCAATATTTTTTCTTCTCGCTCTATCGTAAAAACGGTAAATACATTCGAGCATCAAACTTGTTTGATTAAAGAGCAAACTCTACAGTCTACAGTATAGCATTAAATAATAAAAACCGGCCAAGTGTGAGTCAGTCTCGTGCTAATGGTCCCGGAAAAAACAAAACTTTTTTGTAAGTTTATAATTATGTTGTGTTGTGCTGTGGTACGGAACCTCAGATACGGAACCCTTGGTGTGCGAGTATATAGACCGACTCGCACGCATTTGACCGCACTTTATTTAAATAAGCAATTTCTGTAGTTGTATTTGCCTTTGACAAATCATCATCATCATCGTCAATATAATGCAAAACGCTCACATAAAGTACCGAACCACACATAATTATATACATTTAATAACAGGCAATAAACATGACTAAATTGGCTGAGCATATTCACGTAGAAAATTACTATTCTAAAATTACCACTGTGACTGTAAGGGGAAATCGCGGCATGTTAATCGAATCGATTGTAATACTGCGAGTGAGGGATGTTATCGATGTATGAGTTCGGAGTTCGGATATGGAAATTATAACGTTCTCATCTCAGCTGCAGTAAAATAAAAAAGAAGTAATAGGTACATGAAAAAAAAATCACTTGTAATAAAGATAAAGAAAACATTTTCTAATTTAAACAAATGAAAATAGAAGAAAGAAAACAAATTTAATTGAAAATTCAGTTCGATATCTGATAAATATCGGTGAAAAATCTTTATTGAAATAAGGAGAGAAGGTTATTATATTACTCGTAAACTGAAGTTATATCATTTTTTATCCATCCTTCTTTATAAATGTCGAGCATTGTGTGAAGCAAAACAAATGAAGCAACAAAGTAATTAATTTTGAAGATATTGTCAGGATCATACCTAACGAAGATAACATTTATATAACAACTACAACGAAGATATTATTTATATTATTTTATGGGAATATTAAACAAATTATGTAATAAATAGCATATTTACACAGTGTATAAAATTAATCCTACTAAATAATAATATTTACATAAGTATATACAACTTATGGCTATGGTTAAAAATAAAGATAAAAATACATAAACAAAGAAGGGATGAGCCACTTGAGCACGACTTATATCTATGTCTTTTTTTTGGAGTATTACCCATTATTTTATGAATTGATGTAGCTAACAGAAATTAATAAACTGCAAATAATTCTTTGGCTATGTAATAGCAAAATATATTTAAACATAGCTGTTATTTTTGCATACTGGATATTGGATAGATATCAGATATATTATGGTAACAAATACTGAGTAGTCACAGCGAATCTTGTCAATTCTCGTAATATTCAAACCATGGCAATGATTAACATTGTCATAAAAAATTATACACTATTCGGATTAAGAACAGTAATTATTATGGATATTTCGGATACAGATACGAAGCTGCATAGCATCCCTTGTTCAAATAGCCGGGAATAGTTGGAATTACTAGAAACGTCTCCCGGGGTAGCCCCAAATTATCGGTTTGGCCTCAAGCTATTTAGCTACATGTAACTGTATTCGCTAATAAGCTGTGTCGGCTATTGTCGAATGAATGGAATAATTCGCACAGTTTGAAAATCGATTTGGTATATTAGAATTGGTACCCAGCGGGTTAGTTTCTTTTTTAGTTTAACTACAAAGTTTCATTCGGAATTTAGTTAATTAGTTGTGTTCAATGAAAGTTAGAAACGTTAAGAGTCCTTCAACCGTTCAGTGGTGCCCTCATCATAATATAAAAAATTTCTTAATTATGAAAACCCAAAACAAAAAATTGTTACTCCAACTAACTACAAAAGCCTAATAGCAATTTTTATAAAATAATTGTATATGTTCTAAACATTCCACTTTTAGGAAAAATCGTTTCGCAAATAAAAGAAAACTCATTTTTTGATAACAGTATTGTAGGTATAAAAATTGCTTTAAGGCTTTTATACAGGGTGTTAGGGTAAACAGTTGCACTACTTTAAGGGGTGATTGCACCCATGATACTGTAAAACTTTCCCTAAGAAACCTTTAGGAAATTAGCAAAAAAGAAATTGGACTTTCAATACTAAATGCAATCAGATGATCGAACGTTTGTATGAAAATTCGGAAAAAAATGTTGGAAATTTCCTATAGGTTTCATAAAGAAAGTTGTTCAGTATCATGGGTACAACAACCCTTTAAAGTAATGCAACTGTTTACCCTAACATCTTGTAGTAAGTTAGATAGCACGTTTTGAATTTAGGTTTTCTTTATTGAGAAATTGCACTGCACTTAGGCCACTGAACGATAAAAGAACTCTTAACATAATTCATTGACTTGAATAGCTTGTTAAATTGAATATTGTAACAAAAATAGTAACTTCGAATAAGGGTTGATTTCATTATTATCTTTTGAATAAAATAACTCTCATAAAGAAAGTTTTAATTATGGCAGCAGGGTCAAAAAGCAATATTATAAGCCAATTACCAAAATATTTCTTACGGTCGGCAATGAACACTTCTGAACCTTATTCTAATACAAATAGAGGTGACAGATGTTTATCGACTTTAGTTGTTGACTGTACCTATAATTAAATCTTGAAATTGTTTAATAATTATTTATATTTTTCAAGATATTCAGAAAATGTATTACAATTTTGATTATTTTTTGCACAGTGCAATATTTAAATTAATTATTGTTTTTTTTCGGATACTTTTGAGATCATAATATTGTAAGTCACATTAGTAATAGTAAAATTACTCTTCAGTTATATATCAATTTCTTTTTAAATTTATAATTAAGGGACTCTAGCTTGTGCGTTAGCACTGCATTTCCGCCAGTGTCAAGTAGTTTATGGGAGAATCTATCCCAATCTCAGGGTTTGTTTTTTGTTAAGAACAAGAAGAGATTGAGGATTGCGGGACCTCGTGGCAGGCAAAAACGCGACGCGCGAAAACCACGCGAGACAAGTGCTCGGGTCGGAACCTGCAACGTGACTGATCTATCAGTTATGTTATGATAATAACAATTGGATATTTTAATCCTACGAATAATTTCTTTATTCGTAGTTAATCACACAATAAAATATGAATAACTACAAGATTGTTTTTGCTAATAATTTAAGTTCCTAGTACGAGTATATAAGGTCTAACAAAATTAGGTAAAACTATTTTAAGGGGATGATCAGACCATCAAACATAACAACTTTCTCTATGGGACTAATATTGAAATCGCGAAAAAAAATCTGCTGTCCCATACATTTAGGTCGAGTAGGTTTATATGGAACAGCTGATTTTTTTTTAGCGTTTTCGATATTGGTCTAATAGAGAAAGTTGTTCAGTTTGATGGTCTGATCATCCCCTTAAAATAGTTTCACCTAATTTTGTTAGACCTTATATAATGAACAGGGCTTAAGAAATTTACAATTCATAATCTCAACTTCAACCCTAACCTTTTATAGCCTTGTTTACTTGAAATCATTTATTAACCAATGTTTTGCTGATTTCCAAGAAGCAGGAAAACTTTTCCATTTACTCACATATTCAAAAATCAAAATATTTTTTATCAATCCAAAATCCTTTCGCAATATTATACATTCATAAAACCACACAGCATTAATAATATGTCACGTATTTCTTTATGCCGTGTATGTGTATGTTTACTATTGTTTGTACCTATATGTGTGTGTATATTAGGTGTGCGTGTGTGAGGACTAGTGCGGCCCCACGCACAACACGGTCACCCCTCGTGTTTCATTAAATAGGTTTCCGCATATCACGCACTATGTCATTTCCTCCCTAGGTATGTGCTAGACGTGATATCGATATCACTTTTTATCAACCAACATTTTTATGAATTAAATATTGTTATGTTTGGATTTCAAAAACGGGAGAGTTTAAGAACCTCCCATAACGTTATTTAGTTGGATTCACTGTTAGTGCAATGTTATAAAAGAAGCATAAGCATATGCTAGTGCTTGCTTGGGATTTGAAATTATCTAGTCACATTTAAAGTACCTCGACTTGTGACAAATCAAATTAAAGATTGAAAAAACATCCATGACTCGGGTACAAATATTCATATTCATGATACAAATATTTGTCCCTTACGGGATTCGAACCCGCGACTCTCGGCACAGCAGGCAGGTTCACTACAGACTGTGCTACAGGGCCGTCAGGGATCATTAGAATGTATGTGTCTGTGAGCGCTATTTATTTATTTATATGCTCACGACTATATTCCCTAAGGGGGTAGTCAGAGATATTCTGAAAGCTTTCACTAGAACCGTTAAAAGAACATTTTAGTGATAAAGTAGGTAAATAGATACTCGTCAATGGATGACATCATAGCAATTTTTTTTTATTTGAGTTACCATTGCATATATTTACCTGCTTTCATAAATTTGACATCTATGTAAATCTTCTATCAATCTATGTAAAACAAATATGCCTGTTAAAAAAATTTTGAAACTTTTTATTTCTGGAACTGTTTAACTTTAACTGAAAGAAGCAAATCTTTCAGACATTTTAAAACAATATTGTTAGTTGTAGGACTGGGTCTCCATCTCAGTAGATTCTAAGCAGTTATAATTCTATTCTCCCTTTCTCAGATCAGAATATTATCACCTATCACTAACTAGGGACGATAATTAATTTTCCTACCTGATTGGAACTTTAGGTCGATTTTAGTCACGGTAACGAATGAGTATGTAGGTATTTTGTCACCTGATCAATAAAATTCACTTCTAAGTTTCGATTTTTCAGGTTCATATTTTTGAGTAGGTAAGTAGGTATATTGTCAACGATAAACTAAACTCAGGTACTTTCTTAATCACTTTTTAAAATATATCGATAAATTTGTTACAACACTAAATCGACAATCACATCCCTTATAATGTGTAACTATGGGAAGCTCTTTGTGGATTCAATCAAATCCGCACAATGGTAATGTTATTGGTTTAAAAACATTCAATGATTTACATTCGTTCTCTGGAATGAAACTTTCAATTCAAACGTCAAATATAACAGAACTGTTTTCGTATTGAATTAGCAATCTGCCATTTCTGTTTTAATTTTTGTGCTTTAAAAATTAAAGTACAGGCAAGTTGTAGCGTATGTTCAAGTTTTTAGCGCCATATGCGGACTGTACAAAACTATACAACCAACCAATTTGAAATCTGGGCCATTTTAGAACCCTGTTACAGGAAATAATTTAAGTAGAGTTTCATAGAGGCTTAAATGATGGATGGTGAAAAATTACTAAGGTGGCCTACATTTAAAATTGATAAAATTTTATTAGCAATTACTAACATAACATAACTTTAAGGGTATTTATTACACACAAACATAATAATTAAAAAGATAATATTTAAGTTACTAACGAAATAAAGAACAACAACTGATTAAACTAAAATATCCTAAAACTAAAATATAACTAGACTAAATTATATAAACAACATCTTATCTCAAAACATAAAAGCCTACAAATAATACAAACACTCTAGAGCGTCGCCGCAAGACATGGTGCCCAACAGGCTAGCAGCATCCCCCCTCTGGATGGTGAGGCTTATTCTTTGTGCCAGGAAGCTGCCAGCTCTGCGGTCACCAGAGGTCTCATTGAGACGAACGGATAGGTCTGCAAGAAATGCTTTGGCCTCTGGGCCCCAAGGACCTAGCGTCTCAAAACCTATTGGCGTGAATATGTAGCTGCCGGCCAGATCGCGGTACTTTCTACTCTTGTCGACCTCAGCACCCGCAGCAGCAGCACCAGCGCGCTCAGAAGTGGCCTGGACGTGAGATGATCCCACACCAAGCTTTTCCCCTGTCGCCAAGGAATGAGCGTTAACCCGTCGGGCCTCCTGCCATTGACTGTTGTATTTATTAGTTTGACACGTCCATATGTGCACTTCAAAATATCTTGCATACATTACTTTCTGTTGCTGTAGTTGAAATCTACTATGAAATTCATTATTAGTTTTATGTTGCTATTTTAATTCATTTGAAATATTATTTTGATACCTACTTCAAATAATTTTTATACGTATTTACTATTTTTTATATTAGTTTTGGGGTTTAGAGTTTAAATGAAAAAAAAAGAATAACCAAGATTTAATTCCACCTACATCGAAGATAACATATACAACGTGTAGGTACAATCAACAACTCTTTCTTTTTATTTAAAAACACAACTGCAAATAAAAAAAATTATACCCACAAAAGTTTTTACTTTTAACCTCCGATGCAAGTACGAATTTAAAATTCACAGCACAATAGTAACCATAGCGATTGGTTACGCCCAAACAATGATACTATCATCCCTACACCAGTAGGTAACGTGCCCATTCTTCCGTATTACACACTAGGGGTTCATTGCTGGTAGCCAATTTTATAATGCGTTTATCTATTTAAATTGGTTGTTATACAGATTTTGGGAATTGTTTAAAGTTCAATTCCCAGGCTTAATTGCTAGAAGCTGGTCGAAAAGCCGTTTACGCCCTCGTTTATACCCCAATAGAGGGTTCGGGTTTGCGTGTGGCTTACGTATAATTTTCAAAACTTATTAATTTTGAATTGATGTATTATGTATGTTTTTACTGATTATTAAATCAGTAAAATTCTTCAGTCTAAAACAAATAAAATACGAACTGTTAAACAAACAATTAACTTGAACAAATCAAATTAAATTAAAGATGAAAATTTTTATCTCGGACGGGACTTGAACCCGCAACCTGCCAAACCGAGGTAGTGCTTGGTTCTAATTAGGCTACGGAGTCATTACATCAGTAGCTCTAAAATCTTGAATCTGAACATGGCTGTAACATATAAATAATTAATAATTATATGATATTGACCAAAAACCTTTGACGTTGACTTTGATTGCTTGATGAATTTGATCTTGATGCTCACAGAAACTTTAAGGTTGTTGTGGCAAAGTTTTTGACCACCACTAAAGGAAATTCCGTCAAGAATTTATATCCGTATGCAGGCAATAATATATAATATTAAGACAATTGTTATTTCCAATATTTTGAAAAACAAATAAAACACTATTAAAACTAAACTCAGATCCATAATAAAATTCTGCGTCAAATTTTGACGGACCTAAATCTATGAATAACTTTGACATAATAATTAGGTATGAGTTGATCTATAATAACGTCGAAATTGGTCATCAAATTATGAATTATAGTTTAAGGTGGTTTCTGTCCATACAAAAGTATGACGCACAATACACGTAGACGGAATTAATAAAAGTAATATTTTATATGTACATGAAAAAATAGTTTAGTAAATCTAGTTGCTGCGTCACAAATAACATTTGCAATTTATAATATAATTACGAAGATAAAGCTTTTAAAATTTTGTATGAAATATTTTAATGCTTTATATCTTCGTAATTATATCTGAAACAATATATTTTTACAGTAGTTACAATGTGGATAATACAAAATTAACTAAACTTTGTAATTATTTTATAAATTTCAAATGTTATTTGTGACGCGGCATCTAGATTTTCTAATCTGTTTTTCCATATATACAAAGTTACTTATATTAATACCGTCTCCGCGTATTGTACGTCAAAGTTTTGTATAAAATTGACCCCTCTGCAACCACCTTAAGGTGGTTATAGTCCATACAAAAGTTTGACGCACAATACGCGTCGACTGAACAAATAAAAGTAATATTTTACACATGGAAAAATAGTTTAGAAAATCTAGTTGCCGCGTCACAAATAACATATGCAATTTATAATATAATTACGAAGAGTTACAAAGTTTTTAAAATTTTGTATAAAAAATTTCAAAGCTTTATATCTTCGTTATTATTTTATAAATTTCAAATATTATTTATGACGCGGCATCTGGATTTTCTAAACTATTTTTCCATATATATACAAAGTTACTTATATTTACTTATATTAATACGGTCTACGCGTATTGTGCGTCAAAGTTTTGTATAAAATTGACCCCTCTGCAACCACCTTAACAATATATTATGTAAACATACTATTTTAACATTTGTAAGATAATCAGACATATATGCTCATGTTAAAATTACCATACCGTTTTCAACAGTCCCTGTCGCCGTTTGATGATCTATAAAAACTTTCTTGATAATTAATATATTTTATTGAGCCGAAATAACAATGATGGAACGTGGAAATCACAAAAAGGTAGGTTTTGATGAGTCGTAAAAGAGCTTACGGGTTGGAGCTTCTAAACGAGCGATAAAAAGAAATGAAACTTTCAATTCAGACTTACATTTAAACAAAGTTTAAATCATTTGGTAGTTGGCAAATTAAACTTTGATTCTTGCTTTTCATTGTAATGTCTACTTTTCTTTTATTTGTGTTTTCTACTATTCTCTCTTTACATTATAATACTGAGTTATAGGGATTGGCTGCTATAATTTCGATAATACTGATAAAAAAGTGATATTGTATGAAATAGCCATATTACTGAGCAGTCGAGTCCAAATTCAGAATAAAAGGTTAACGTCAAGTTACAACTTACAAAAACCTATACTGGTTGTAAACTTTAATATTCTTTCTTATCGTATGGGCAGAGCCCTAGTGTCAAGAGTTTTTCAGACCGCCTTACGGCGTATGAAGTGGTTTTTATGTAACGAATACTAAATTGCTCTGCCCGCACGAGAAGAAGAAGAATCCAGAACATATTCTATCTGCATACCAAATTTCATCCAAATTCGTTCACCTGCTTAGGCGTGATTGGGCCACAAACATACAAACATCCAATGCGTTACATATTAATTAGAGCTTCAAACCATCAAACTGAACAACTTCCACTATGGAGCATTTAATTTTACAACCTGTATACGCTGAAGAAGACATTATGATGCGTCACCAATCCGCATTGGGCATGCATGGTGTACTATCGCCTTTATACAATGTATCATGATGAGGGCAAGCCTGTGCCCTGCCAGTAGAAACTATGGATGGTGAAGAATTACAAATAGTAAGAACTTGTTACAAGCCCATCATTGCTAGAACAAAAACTAGACTTCTATCGCTTCAACATTAGGTGCGTTTACCAACTTTCCAAATGCAACGCTGACTTGACACCGCTCTTTTTGTGGCTTTTAATGGAGACCCGTTTTATTGGTTCTAACACATTTAACGCATGATATGAGAATGTATGAAGAGCTGAATGCTAATTAGAATGGTTGGACCACCAGAGTTGTTCCGACTTCATATTCGATTTTACTTTGATGATTAACAATTACTTTATTGGATCTGGATGCTCTTATTAAGGTAAATGGTTCAGTATAACTATAATCATTTTTAAAGAATAACTGGCTCGATTTATAGACACTGGGTGGAACATATTTGATCCATTGCGCATTGTCCGTCTGACATACATTTGGGTCGAGTAGGATTGCAGATTTGTATGAAACAGTTGATTTTTTTTCGAACTTTCGACCTTCCCATCCCCTTAAGGTGGTTCCAGAGGGGGCAATTTTATACAAAACTTTGACGCACAATACGCGTAGACGGTATTAATATAAGTAACTTTGTATATAAGGTCTAACAAAATAAGGTGAAACTATTTTAAGGGGATGATCAGACCATCAAACTGTACAACTTTCTCTATGGGACCAATATAGAAACCGCGAAAAAAAAATTTGCTGTCTCATACATTTAGGTCGAGTACGTTTGTATGGAACAGCTGAGAAGACGAAAAGACGAAATCGGCTTTTCGTATTCGCCTGTTTCCTCCTCCAAAACTAAACCAATTTTAATAATTCTTTCAAGAATAATATGAGAAAGACTTTGGCTATGTCGGTATGTTTTTCTTTTTTTGTTTATATTCGTCAAATTTGTTTGGTTGATGTCTGAAAACTGGCGGTAAAATTTGCCATTTTCGAAGGTACTTACAGTAATTAATTAAAGCAAAAAAGCAAAACATTGGGACATAGCACCTCTGCTAATAATATATAAATGATAATTCTCGGTCTTCCCTGGATAATAAAACTAGAGTAAAAAAATGTCTACCATACAATCTAAGTTACCTCTAACATAGATTGTATGGTAAAAATTGTTTTACCTTTGTTTTATTATCCAGGGAGGAAACAGGGGAATACGTTTGTATGGTAAAAACCGTACCCGTCTATCCTCTTAACATTTACAAAAGGATCTCTAAAATAACAAGCAAGTTATTAATTAGTTCAACCTTGTTATTTCTCTAATTAAGCCACTGACTCGAAACAAATGACAAACTAATTAAGATATTGTTAGCAATTATGAATAACATGACGTGTCTGTTTCTCACGCTATTCTCGCTCTAAACAGGTTGATGTTTTTATTCCTAAATCCAGTTGATGCTTCTGTTTTCCCCTCTATGACAATAGCAAGAGTTGCAACGCGCTAGATAAATTTTGAGGGTCAAACGGTTTTTTGAAGGGATCATTAGACCATCAAGCTGAAAACCTTTCTTTAGGGGGACCAACATCAAAATCGCAAATATCGCAAGTTCCATACAAAACTACAAACTGACTCGACCCAAATGTATAGGACGGCAGATTTTTTTTTGCCATTTTGATGTTGGCCGTTGGTCCCATAGACAATCAGTTTGATGGTCAAAAAACTGTCAGCATGTTAAGTAGGACCAGGAAGCTGGCAAAGGTATTGTAGGGCTCTGTATGTAATTTTTTTCTTGTCCTAATTTTTTATGGTCTTTCATCTTGTGTTAAAGATACATATTAAAACTCATTGGTACATGGCATGTAATGCGTGCGGCTTTGAACCCACATGTTCAAAAATCAACGTCTCTCAGCAAGGCGCCCCACCAACAAGTTTCCTTCCCTTAGGCACAGCCCGGACACAGCATACAAAAATTGTATATTGACAAGATGACGTCAGCACATGCGAAACCAAAGAAATTGAACCGTAAGTCTTCTCGTAAGTCTTCTTTTTAGGTAACTGCCGGGTAACCAGAGGGATAGAGGGGGTGAGGTAAAAAGTTGATGGGAAGAAGGGAGTGTCCGTACTGTATCTAGTAATAGATACTCTTTCTTATACTGTGCCTTAGGTTCATGTAGCTGAGCTTGTAACAAATAAATTAAACAAACCCTAAAATGGATAACACTCAAAGGAAATTTTTAACAAGAAAGTAACCTCAAAGTCACACAACGAAACTTATGCAAAGACAAAACTTCTAAAGAGTAGGCAATTCAATCATGAGATAGCCGGAGCGCAGCGACTTCATATTGACACACGAAACAAGTTTCGTACAGTCAATATTGGGCTTACCATACAAATGAATACATTTTGACACAATAGGGCTTCCATTTTGACCGCTGCGTCTATGTTTGCGCAGACAATTCTCACTAGTAAGCTTATGCCACCGAGGGAGGTTACATGGCGTAGTGATGTGCTGTTCCCGGGAATATTCCCACCTATGTTGGGAACATGCCTTCGAAACGGAAGTTTTTGGGATTTTTGATTGATAGATATTTTCCTACCTTTCTTCTTTTCACCGTTTCCTCTACCCTAAGGTTGTCTGAAAGAAATCGCTTCTTAGCGATAAGACCGCCTTATTTTGTGCCTCTTGTATTTTTATTTCTGTATTTTACTGTTTATGTTTTGGTGTAAAATAAAGTATATTTGTTTGTTTGTTTTGTAGTTTGGGGGTTAATTTCACTATTTTCTGATCATGGCACATTTTTTTATGCATTATCTGTACATTTCCTGTTCTTAATAACATCATTATATTTAATGTATTTTTTAAATCAAGACCACCAGAAAAGTTACATTCTTTTTTCAGAACTATATCAGTTTATTTACTATTTGGGATGGTAAAATTATGCTCTGGAATCAAATCTGCAACACGCTTCGTCAGAATGGCACAATAATCAAGTCTGCAACATGCTTCTTCAAAAACTTAAACCGGAACATTAACTTATTTGCTCTAGAATAAAATATCAGAATCGAACTTATTGCGAAATATCTAAAGCAATAAGTTCGCTTTATTATTTTCTTTACGTATTTCTTTTCGTTCATTAAGGTATATTGCCTATATTTGGCATGAAATAAAGTATAATTGATTGACCTAATTCCGGGAATAGAAAACGTTGGAAATATGGGTTTCAGCATTGACTAACAAAAAGATTCGCTTTAGGGTTTCAGGATGGAAAGACGTTTTAAGTGGCGATAGATGATATCACAAACCACAAAACCCCAAAAAGAGACCTTAACGTAACAAAACATAAACATAAATATTCTTTAGGTATTTGCACACCAAAATACAATTTATAACAAGAATGAGAAGGGTACAGAAGGCGGAGACAAAGTCTGATAAAGTCGAAGTCGTCGAAGTTAACATTTTAAATGACGTCTCTATATTTTTAAAATACGTTTAAATAAAAACTAGCCCAGTGTGGGTCGGACTACTCGCGCACCGAGGGTTCCGAACCACCACACACCATTATTTCCTTACAAAAGTATTTGTTTTCTCCGGGTCCTCCCCGTTTCCACTCTTTGGGTTCGGAACCCTAAAAAAATAGACGTCATAAGAAATTTTTTCGATCCAGCCAACGCTAGCGCCAATTTGTATTTTTAATTGGAATAACTAAGCAATTAAGTCAAACAGTTTTACAACGATATGATGAGTTGAACCAACAAGTTAGTACTTTGCACCACCTGGTTTAGTTAAAGTTTAAACTAGATCAGTTAGCACTTCATCTTAACGCCCGCGTGAACATTTATGACTTGGGATTATTGAGTTGCAGTTAACTTAGTTTACTTTTGAAATGAGATATTTATTCTTAGGATTTTGGGTAACAATGCTATTTTTTATCTTTTAAAATATTGTAGATTTTTTGTTATTTGTTTCTTTTCCAAAAGGATAGTAGGCGGTACAAAGCGCCCATTTGTAGAGTCCTCTTAATTTTCTGATGGCTTTTTCAGGGGATATCAGACCATCAAACTGAACATCGTTTTAATATCAAAACTGTTCCATACAAAATTGCCAACCTACTTGACTTTTTATGGGACAGCAGATATTTTTATTTAATTTAAATTTAATTTAATTTCTTTTTATTTATAATTTAATTTCTTTTATCGCGAGATGTTGTTCCCGTTGTTCAGTTTGATCGTCAGATTAACGCCTTAAAAAACCTCAAAAAAGCTCTTTCGTAAAGAGAAATAAACTGGGAATGGGCATATTTCTCTTGCACATCACTATAGGTAGGTAGTGTATGCTCTTTATGGTCCCCGGCAAGTGCGTTAGCATATTAATATTGCTGGTCTCTTGATGCGTCATTCACTGGTTTATTGCAAGTTTAATATTCTTTAGTTCATCCTGTGGTTCACAAGATTTGACATACATACCACGGAGTACTGTAGGAAATTACCATCGTAATACATACTTAAATATGGGGCACATCAATACAGGGTCCTTCTTAATATGCTGACGGTTTTTTAAGGCGTTAATCTGACGATCAAACTGAACAACGCGAACAACATCTCGCGATAAAAGAAATTAAATTATAAATATAAAGAAATTAAATTAAATTTAAATTAAATAAAAATATCTGCTGTCCCATAAAAAGTCAAGTAGGTTGGCAATTTTGTATGGAACAGTTTTGATATTAAAACGATGTTCAGTTTGATGGTCTGATATCCCCTGAAAAAGCCATCAGAAAATTAAGAGGACTCTACAAATGGGCGCTTTGTACCGCCTACTATCCTTTTGGAAAAGAAACAAATAACAAAAAATCTACAATATTTTAAAAGATAAAAAATAGCATTGTTACCCAAAATCCTAAGAATAAATATCTCATTTCAAAAGTAAACTAAGTTAACTGCAACTCAATAATCCCAAGTCATAAATGTTCACGCGGGCGTTAAGATGAAGTGCTAACTGATCTAGTTTAAACTTTAACTAAACCAGGTGGTGCAAAGTACTAACTTGTTGGTTCAACTCATCATATCGTTGTAAAACTGTTTGACTTAATTGCTTAGTTATTCCAATTAAAAATACAAATTGGCGCTAGCGTTGGCTGGATCGAAAAAATTTCTTATGACGTCTATTTTTTTAGGGTTCCGAACCCAAAGAGTGGAAACGGGGAGGACCCGGAGAAAACAAATACTTTTGTAAGGAAATAATGGTGTGTGGTGGTTCGGAACCCTCGGTGCGCGAGTAGTCCGACCCACACTGGGCTAGTTTTTATTTAAACGTATTTTAAAAATATAGAGACGTCATTTAAAATGTTAACTTCGACGACTTCGACTTTATCAGACTTTGTCTCCGCCTTCTGTACCCTTCTCATTCTTGTTATAAATTGTATTTTGGTGTGCAAATACCTAAAGAATATTTATGTTTATGTTTTGTTACGTTAAGGTCTCTTTTTGGGGTTTTGTGGTTTGTGATATCATCTATCGCCACTTAAAACGTCTTTCCATCCTGAAACCCTAAAGCGAATCTTTTTGTTAGTCAATGCTGAAACCCAGATTTTGATAAATTTAAATCTTTCAACAACGACACTTTGAAATGTAGAAGGTGGTTATTCCAAAAGTATCTCGCTGTCCCAAATTAGAATATGATAAATTTTGCGGGTTTATGTTTAGTAGAAAATAATAAATTGCCTATATTTCTAGTCATATTTTTTTTAATAAAAATAATCCGACAGGAAATTGGTGACTAACTTGCCTCGAACCATCCTTGTATTGGGGTAGACCTAGTATGTTTCCTCTTAACAAATAAATAAATAACGCTTACATGCACATAAGGTACATTGTATTGATCCCAAACGTGGGCACCTGGACTTTTTATTATATAAATCGTACAATGACGATACAAACATTTGTGACTACTTCTTAATGTCTATAACTTATAATTTTGTTGCTAACCTAAAACATTAAGCAATAATAATCGCATTAAGCTTCTAAGTTTCACGAGTATCATAAAAATATCACTTTCATCTCTCAAACGACATATTGCGTATCACAGAAATAAAGTTGTAAGCGAACACTCACCGTGATTCCCTGTAGACCTTTACTTGCCTAGACAGTTCTAACATAGACCAAGTTTCACTGGTTAAAGCTCTAAGGTATTAGTTTTGTGTATCAAACCAAAGAAGCATGATCCCAGCAGAGACTTTCCACCTAGATTTGCTTTCCCTGAAGCCAATCCTTCAACATAACATAACACTTACGAATTCGGATTAAAAAAGGTTTCCATCGTATGTGAGCATAATATTATTATTCCTCCCAGTTCCTACGAGCTCAGTGTGAGCTATTACTCATCCTTTCCCTCGTCGAGAGCTCGTTTTTATTGCGAGACGTGAAAAATACCAGAAATTTCATCCGGTCCGTTCAAAGTGGCTGGATTAATTCAGAAGGCACTTATTTCAAATTGGATTTCGCTCGAGCCGCGGCATCTGCGCCTTTATTTCCTTTTAATAGTGTCCGACTTCTCTATTGGTCGCCTTCTGATGTCAATTATGAACTGGTTGATTTCTCCTTAGTTTCTTTTGGAAATAATATCTACTTCATTGAGATTACAATTCATTCCATCCTGAACCTTAAATTTCTAAATATGAGCATTGCTATAGCAGTAGTTGTAGCAATATTTCTGACCACCCCAAAAGGCATTACGGTCGTGAGTTTATGAATGTATGTATGAGATTAGAATGGAGGATAAATTGGAGATGTAAATAGATGCTGTGCTTTTGATAAAGAGAATACAGCTAGTAGCTTCAATTTCAGGGCAAGCTTCGACATAAACACAAGACGAATAAAAAAATTGGTTGAGAACCTTACAAGTAACACTCTTCTACTTTTTTCCTTTACATCGACAAGCGATGTAATAGATAAACATCAATCAAATACACATCTAACTACTTTTGTAAGAGAAAAAAACTTAAAGTCCCAAATAACATGAAGTAATTGATCAAACAGATACTACTACATTTCGTAATGAATTCGTTTCCTCGGTTGACATAATCTGTACTTGAACAAAGATTGTATCACGGGATCGCATATCAATCTATCCACTCGAATTAGATTGGTCAGATGAGACAAACATCATTTTAAGGCCTATCCAAAAGTCACTGGACCGCAATGTCTGGTCACTCACCAAGAAGGGCGTGAAGGGTAATCGGTCGAAAAATTTGGATGCTATCCAAAACTGGGATCTATTTGTTAAACAGTAAGATGTATGTAACTTAATTATGTTAATACCGAAAATATAGATGACTGTTTTGGTTGCATATAAAACTTTTTGCGTTGACCATTCATAATCTTTAAGAAGCTTTTGTATCTTTTCTATGATTTATAGAAGGGACGAAAGTTTTATGCAGTCTGTTGGTTCAATTTTTATTTTAAAAATTCACTACTGTACTGTAACCCCTCTTGGGGTCAAAAACATAGACACAAGCACGAACTATCTTTTAGCGTGCAGTTTTCTTAAACGATCATGTCCCATTGGGGTACGCAGAAATTAATCGTCACTTGGTACGATTCTAACTTGGTAATTCGTCGGTTCCTGGCACTATTTATATTGTGCTCTTCTTGAGTATTTCATTTATATTTACTGTGATAAATATATTAAGTATGTTCACTCATGCCATTTATTATTATAGGGTTTCAATTGAATAACACTCAATCAGGGTCCGGGCCAGAATCCGCACGGAGGATATGCAATGTACCAATGAGTTTTTCTGACTTACGTACGTAATACCGATAAACGATGAAAAACATCGTAAGGGAACCTATAAACGCTGAAGAAGAAATCCTGATGCGTATTTGTGAATCCAACAATCCGCATTGGGCACGCGTTGTAGACTAACGCTCATATGTAGTATATACCCTCCCTGAGGGTAGGTAGGCACGTGCTCTGCAGTGGGACGTATATAGGCTGAATATGATGATTAATGGAATAGCGTAATACTTAGTGATAGGTGGCTAGCTTTTCATCTATAGTCTTCTGTAATGCCAATGTTATTGCCTCTATTTAAGCCTTGGATATTGCTGAGCCTAAAGTATTCTTGGTTCTAATTGCAATAGAAAATCTCGGCCAGTATTTGTCTTAGCATAACTTACTAAGGTACCGTAGGCTCTTCCTACAAAGTGTGCCAAGAACGTTGACCTTTCCAGGGGTTCTCTCTAAAACAAGCTTTAAGGCAAAGATAAATACTGCTTCTGTTTACACAAATGCCCCGTAGGTGGCACTCCGAGGCGCGAATGCAGCCTTATTGCATTCATATTTCCCGTCTCCTAACTCTCAACTTATACTCCATCATGGAAAAGCACAAAGGTAAATTTAGAAGAATAAAACATGAAAATTCAAGTTTTAGTGGCTCTCTAAGTTTCTAGATGGGCGATAAAAGTACTGTAACAATCCAGAAAGTTACAGTGGAAACTCAACCGTGTAATGTTGCCACTCTAACGTAATGTCTCTATTTTTACCCGACAAGAGCGAAGCCAATGAGTTTTTAAGAACTTATTAACTTACTACAAGTTACGACCACGACTTTGTATATGCGAAGACCACTGCAAAGCGTACTTGACAATAATTTTTGATAGTTACGCGGTTGTTAATTAAGGTAAAGTTCATTACTGCATTTTTGTTTGTTTTTGAGTTCCCGATACTTCTCCAAAACTATGGATGGAACAATGAATGGAAAAAGATGGAACAATATAAAACTTTAGCATACTTGACAACTTTAATATATCGTAATTTTATTAAAGGAGCCTATTTCGATGAAATAGAAACTAAATGTAACTCCAAATCAGGAAGGAAATTGAGCCCAAAAATTCGTAAAAATATAGAGAAAATATAATCTAGATTTAAGCTATATGTTCTAATGTGTTATTATTTCACTGATTGTTTCCTGTTTTGTGTGTCAAATAATTAAAATAAAATAAAAATTCCATTCTGATTGATTGACTTGACGTTTATGCTTCTTAAATATTACTTATCAATCAATTACTTAATCAAACCAACTTTATTTTACTTTTACACCAAGAACAAGAGGCACAAAAAAGAGGTATTAACGCTTAAGAGCTATTTCTTCTAAGCAACCTTATTGTAGAAGAGGAATATAAATATTATTGATAATGATAATTTTTATTGATATGATTTTTTTCACTCACACTCACTCCGCATACATATTACATAATGAGCCTCTTTTTGTTGTGGTTTGGTCACTGTTAATATAAATGTTCTAAAATAATAGTTTATTTAAAATATCACTAAATATCCCATCGGTTAGTCGTGAGCACATCTTTAAGCGAAGCCAAAAGGAAGGTAGTGTCACAGAAAAATATAACTTGAAAAAACATTGCTACAACTATAAAACAATATCCTTTTAAGGTTGACACACACTAATATACAGAACAGTTACATATTAAGTTGTTCTGTGTGTGATTCACATTTAAGTTTTCAGAATGGTATGAAATGGGAATGTCACGGTTAGCATTTCGACCACTAAAACACTGCATCTTCACAACAACCTTCTTCAATTTACACCGATCCCTAAGCCTAACCTTGTTATTTCATAGACTTAAAAATAATAACAGCTGTATTATTTGCAAAGCGCATGTTCCTAGGGCCTGACACGCCTTTGTTTTGTCCAAAGTACATGTTCCAATTGTTACTGCTGCTTGTCTAATGTAAATATTGTTCTCGATTACCATTTAAGAGCTCGCAGTTACCACAACGATGTCGAAAGTCGAGCTTTGAACACCGTATTAAACGTTAATTGGACGCGAAACAAGACTAAACAGAGTTTGCTTAACATTGTCATACAAGACTACTCGAAATCTCTCTATAAATAGAAAGTTTTCCAAAAACCAGTTCATAAAATAATTTCTCGTTAACATTTTCATGGAACTAACGTCAATTATTAATTTCATATTGAAGTATAATACCACATTAAATAAAGCTACGCGCTAGAACTGGATGAATTTTCCAATAATAATTAAAACTTTAGCTCTGAAATTCTAATTCGAAATAATTTTGTATTACTGGATTGGTATTCCGATTTTTGGTGCCTCTATTTCGGTGAATTTAACTACTAATTTTGCAGTGACCAATTAGCAGATTCGAGGTATTTAGTTGTAGTAGTTCATGGAATAATATTAGAACTGACTATTAAAAATTATTTTTTGAAAGTGTACTTCTAAAATTAAGAGTTTATTAAAATCTTGTTCTTTAATAAAAATGCCTGAATCTTGTGTAGAGTGTTTTTGCTATTTGATATTTATTGTTTACTTATTAAACACTTAAGCTCCTTCAATGTCTGACTTACTGAGCTTCTGTCCAAGTATATTTTTCCACAGCATCCCACTGCTGGGCAAAGGCCTCGATCGCCTTTACTGTTAATATTTTGCGATAACTTAAGCCATTAGTAGCAAAAAGCATTCAGAAGTGCTATGTTTGTGACGTCCTAATGGCAGCGTGATAATTATATCGCTCGCAATCGCACCTTCACTGTTTCTATTTTTGCGCGACCGAACGAGACAAAAGGCATGACAGAACCTTATCACTCGCATCATGGCCTCTGGTCATTCCGCCACCTATTCCTGGATCATGATCATTATGGTTTTTGCTCATCATTTGGGGTCTGTCCGATACTCATAACTCATAACAGGCCCGCTCCCATTATGTTTGAATATGTAATATAAATTCAATTGTTAAACGAGTATTTTCTTTCTATTCCAGTGCATCTTCGGAGCGCACTGCGTACACCTGGCTGCCTGATACCAGGATTGAGTTCTGCTCACCATACAGTCGTCGCAAGAGTTCCAACTCGACCGTCTACGAGAGCGACTGATGGTACGACGGCTTCGACCAACTCGAAGAAGCGTTGCTTTGATCATACTTCAGGTGTGGACTGTAGTGAATGTTTTTCAATGCGAGACTCATACATCGATTTTTCTAGTGTTTTTTTAAGTGTGTGTACCTTTACTCATTGTATATAATCATTAACTGATAGGTTTGTGTAATTATTACTGTAAAAATAATACAAAAGTTTTCAGTTACCTATTTCTATGGTAAGTAGGTTATTGTAATCTCTACTGTCAATCTTATTTATTCTTCTATCTTATCGCTTTTTATGGATACAGCAAAATCATTATTTCTTTTCTATTGGCATCGATAGCAAAAACAAAGACCATGACCTACATTGTGAAGATGGAGATGGAATGAAAGAGCTTGGGAAGATTTTTGAGCAAAAATGGCAAAGTAGACGATGTGGCTTTAAAATATCAATAAAGATCATGCTATTAAACGGCATCTCAAATAAATAATTACAAAACCGTATTTGTAGAATTACCTATAGCATAGTTTTTTCTTTATAATCAATATCAACAACACCGCAACGATAGATAAAAATCTTCAAACTTCGTCCAGCCGGACGCGGAATCTTTGCGAAGTACCCAACATTTTTGCTCATAAATTCGCTAATATTCTCGCGTTTACTTCGAACCGTGGAGGAGCGGTAAACTTCCTCTTGGTTGCCGAAAATGAATATTTATGACGGGCAACGAGTAATGCGCCATTTATGGACAAAGTTAGAATGTATTCTGTCGACTTATCGAACGAGACCGAATCACAAAAGTCTGGAATATCAACAATTTGTTTCTTTTGTGATAATTTTTTATTCCTGTATGGTTTTACTCTTCAAACTGTCATTTGTTTTACCTCATTTTCTGGTTTGAAATTTTCGCCTATCCATTAAGTTTACTTTGATCTAAGTATGAAACGGGGTCCTTTAGACCATCAAACTTAACAACTTTTACAATGGAGCCAACATCGAAATCGCGAGAATGCCATTACGTTTTCTATGGAACAACATAATTTTTTTCGCTATTTCGGTGTTGGCTCCATTGTGAAAGTTGTTCAGTTTGATGAGCTACAGTCCCTTTGATTCAATTTTACACCGTTTCTTTTTTTTCTTTATCGACTGCATGGTTGTCCTAGTAAGTATCTAGGATCATTTTGGTATTTCATAATATGTCTACCGAAAAAAAAAATTATAATTGTTTTACATCTACCAGTTCTATAGCTACAAAATATTTTCTTCATTCGTTATGTCATCTTTGAGTGAGTTGCCTATTTCTATATCTAACAGCTTATGCATAACCATCGTCTTTATTTGATTTGTTTTATTACTTTTATCTACTATAGTCATACGTATGTTTTTACAGATACATTTAATAAGAATCACCCAAAGGAATTTGTAAATTTTAATCATAAGAAATTAACCTATGTAATTTGAAAAGCTTTGTACAAAGTCAACATCTTTATAAAAATACGTGGTAAAAACTATATTCCTATAACTACCAAATACGAATTATTTGTTAAACTATAGTTTGTAAGATGTAAAAGTTTTCTGTAAGATATGACACCACTATTTGTATTATTCTTAGATAGGTAGATAGAAAATATTGATGCAGTGGTGAAATATTGGGAGAATAACATGATAGTTGAAATTATGAGTCGTTTGGATAATTCAAAGCGAGCTAAAAAAATGCAAGATGCACAAAACTACAATCGAACACAAGTACTGTGCTCGGTGAAGAGCACTCATCTGAATGTATGAATTATACCAAGCTTCTTCTTCTTCGGGTTCCTCTCCATTACTGGAGGTTGGCAGTCAACTCTGCATATCCCTGTCTATCTCTCGCCAAACGAAACAGCTCTTCAAAACTGGCGATGCCTGTCCACTCTTTAAGGTTCGCGAGCCATGACATTCGTGGCCTACCGACGCTTCTTTTGCCCTCCACTTTGCCCATTATTATAGTCTGGAGCAGTTGGTATCGCTCATTCCTCAAAATATGACCAAGGTAGGCGCTTACCAAGCTTATACCTATAATATTATGTACCAAACATTTTCTTCACTGACCAGCCGTTCTACTATTAGCACAACTCTAAAATCAGCCTAAGTTGAAAACAGGTAGAAAAAAAATATTGGCTATAAAGACCGAAACCACCTAATGAAAAACTTATTACAGCTGTCCTGTTGAAATACAGCTGTAGTATCTTGTGCATGTACTATTTAAAAATATAATACATTCCAAAAGAAGTATTCATGAAAATTTTCGAATATTAGTAAATTTGCTTAGGCATTTTGGGCCTCTCTGTGCTTGATTTCGAAAACTCACAAACGGAAAGGTACACCAATGAAGACCGTAACAACTAAAAATGTACTCTATTGTAAATTGAAAAAGAAACAAAGTTCTTCCGATAATTTAGACACTGTTTATAGTAGGTAGGAAATTTGCTGTGATTTTTATTTAATTTAATCTGCATTTTGAAGTTTTTGTCTCGCTGTGTTATACGCGTTAATACACTTGATACATTTTAAATTAGATATGATTATAAATATTAATATTAAGAATTATTTTTTTAATATAGAACGTCCCAGGTTTCAAAACACACAATCCAAAACAATGTATCACTATAAGTTGTACATAGAAAATAATACTTAAAATATAAAAGTGTAAATGTTTTCGATAAGTATCTATGTAATAGTGTTGTTATTTCTTGTTATTTTAGTTCTGTTTAAAATTGTTTTCTTTGGATGTAAAATTACGAATGTAAATTGAAAATGTTGAGACTGGAACATTGAAGGGAAGTGTGTTAATGAATTCAAATTCATAACAAATTTATTAATTTTTACACTTTCATAAAAGTATATTAGGTCTAACAAAATTAGGTGAAACTATTTTAAGGGGATGATCAGACCATCAAACTGAACAACTTTCTCTATGGGATCTATATTGAAATCGCGAAAAAAAAATCAGCTGTTCCATACAAACCTACTCGAACTAAATGTATGGGACAGCAGATTTTTTTCCCGATTTCAATATTGGTCCCATAGAGAAAGTTGTTCAGTTTGATGGTATGTTCATCCCCTTAAAATAGTTTCACCTAATTTTGTTAGACCTTATATTTTCCTCCTTATCTATTAATTCATAATACCTAAACTAGTCCTTACTAATCTGTCTCTAAAATAATATAATTGTATACTGTTATACTTAAATAAGTAATAAATATTGAAGTATTTACTAATTTTGAAGTATATATTTTTTAACTGTGTAAATATAAAGACCATTGTCACAAGATAACTTTTCAACATATAACAATTTACCACCAGGATTGAGTAAAGAGCCTTTTCCCACACAGCGCTTTCAGTTTCGTGCGCTTTGTCTTTCCATACTAAATGTATAAAAAAGACAGAGCGCCGCGTTGCCGAAGCAGTGTTTATTATCAAAAGACAGAGCGCCGCGTTGCCAAAGCAGTATTTATTGTGAAAAGACAAAGCACCGCGTCGCATACGCAACGTTTAGTATGAAAAAAAAGCGGTGCGTTGCCAACGTAGCGTTTATTAGGAAAAGACAAAGTGCCGCGTTGCCAACGCAGCATTCATTATGAAAAGACAAAGTGCCGTGTAGCGAACGCAGTATTCATGATGAAAAGACAGCTTTACATTGCCAACGCACTGCGCGGTATAAGGCTCTAGCTCTAAAATCATTAACACATAAACACGAAAATATTGCAATAACAGTACTACAATTTATAACATTGAATAGTGAACCTAAATATAATTTACTACTTATCCTATTACATTAGCGTGTTAATTTGTATTAAATAATTTTGTAATGAAATACTATTATTCATCGAATTTAAGAACAAAGCAACTCAAGAACTCAACCAAGAAGTTTAGATACCTACTATAAAAAACCTATAACTCACTTGTGAATAATAGTAATGAAAAAGTCACAGTTTGATTATAGGTGTCATTATGTGCCTAATTGCGGTGAAATAAGGGCCATTTTATGAGCAAGTGTGTTGAAAATAATTTACATAATTGATCACTGAAGAACTACCAAAGAGATAGATAAAATAGGGAATAAAACACTAAAAACACTCAAAAAACTTCAATAACATGTAAAGAGTTAGCTCTTCTATCAGGGTGCGTTTCCACTGAAGCGGGACTTAGCCACATATTATTTATTAGTTGCGGACAAAGAGAATGTAACTCACTACGTTATAGTTGCGGATATGTGTAAAACCAACCAATAAAATAGCTGACAAGCTTAGAGCATTTAAATATGGATGAGTTACGCGTGTAATTCTACTGACAAACTCTTCTGCCACTTTTGCGGGGGACGAGGTAGCATGAATCACGTAACTTTGGATTTTATTCCATTATTTTAGAGTCTAATTTTGAATGTCAAAAATCATGACAAATAGTCTCGTGTGAACCCCAAACAAGACTAGTTGTTCCGCAATTATGGGCTATCTCGTTTAGTGATAAGGTATATAATTCTATGCACATACACGGTGTCCCGTAAACCGACGTCAACCCGGTGGATGCTGATAGGTTAGTTTATGCCTAACCAGAACATACTAAAATAAAAAAAAATCAATCAATCAATCAATCTTTCAACATTTTACTTTAGGAGAAGGTTCTTAGTTTTCGAGATAAGGACAGTTTTATGAATTTCTGCTAAGTCATGACCTAACCTATCAGCATCCGCCAGGCTGACGTCAATTTACGGGACAACCAGTATACATGATCATTTGATTTTATACCTTGGCAGAGGGGAATGCTAACGTAAGGCAGGTCCCTATTTAAATGGTCTAAGCCGACTATTACACAGCTTCGCTTCAGTGGAAACGCACCCTAATAGAAGAGCTAACTCTTTACTTTTGATATTTTTTTGAGTGCACACTCGTTGTATGCAAAGGGCATTAATCTGAGCAAAGGGCCTACCTAACAATTTCAATCTTTGCACTAACCCTCAATTTCAATAAAAATAGAAGTTATTACTATTTTCATTCACAATACCAATTAAACTAGCGATGGTAATGTGACCACGTGAATACCTACGCCAAAATAGGCACAAAACTTCAGTATGAGTTCCATGTAATTCCCAAATTAAATCAGGTGTGACACGACCAACCGCGTAGCCAAGATTAACAATAATTAGCGTGACTTCCTTTGCAAGCTTGTTTCTTTCGAAACGCTAGTCTCGTTAATCTTCCACAAGTTTAACAAGGATTGTGGATAAGGTTTTCCTTTTAAATGGAGAACGAATGAAATTACTGGCTGAAATTGTAGCAAAGAGATTTTATACAGAATTTAAATTCCAATATCCCAGTTATAAAATTAAATACGGATATTTTCGTAGAGGATAGTTTCAATCTGGAAGGTGGCATAGATATTGTCAAAATGGTTGTAAGGATTTGCATCCATTGGTTCATATCTGTGGTTCAAAGTACATAAATTAGTTTCATGCCATGGTTTCAATTTTAACTCGTTTAGAAACTTTGATAAAGTTGCAGAGAGTAAACTGACTTTAGTGCGATTTAAGGTAGGTATTACATTAAAGTGTTGAAGCCATGGGTTCGAATTCTGCGAGGAGAACGTATGTGTGTTAAATATACAGATTTATAGCATATAATATAGTCGTAAGTCTGGACTAGATTCTGGTACTTCGATAAAAGGAGCGAGCCCTTGGGTTCGAAATTTCGAATCTTGCAAGGGGCAATTGTGTTCGTATTTATATTTGTCTGGTCATCATAACACAAGTTCAGACTAGATTCTAGTACTTCAATTTGGATTCTATAATCTCTGTGACAGTTTCCAACTGAAAATATATTTTGCACTTAAGAGGCTATGTGAAAAAAATAGGATTCTCCAAAGCGTCATATATCATGAAGTACTAACCGTAGAAGTATGATTAGCGGATATGTGTAAATTGAACATATACTTATTTGAAGTTTTGACAAGAGCCAAAACACGATTAAGAAACGATTAAGACACATTTTCTCGATAGAAAAACAAGTTAAAGTAGCCTCCGTTTTTATTTATAAACCCTTGTGACTGCTAAACGGCGAATAATAGAAACACGAGACTTGATTTAAAAAAAATTGATTGATATTTTACAAATTTTGATTAGAGCAGAATTGAACTTACATCAATAGTACAGTCACAATTAAATAAAGTTTGTTTTACGCTTGCGTCGTTTTAGGCACGCGCGCCGCCCCATCTCTTTCTCTTGCATCAGGCAGTAATATAAGCTATCACACGCCCATAACACTTCAATTATTTTTCGACATAGGCCCTTAACTGTTCAAGCTACAAGATTCATCTTCCAAGTCGACTGCTGTCAACGTTTAACAAGAATCAAGACTCTGAGAGACACAGTGTTGCCAGTGCTTATAATTGGAACACAGATAAGTTTTTGTGACGTACCGCCATACAAAGCGTAAGTTCGGAACGAATCGGTCTACGTGTTTCGTATTACAGAAGCTTTGATTCGGTGACGATATCATGCAACAATGAGGATTTACTACAAAGTCTTTAATTTTTTTGAAATAAAAATAAATACAGCCTTATGCACAGTGTTTATTTATATGCTAGCGAAAAAAAGAAATCATACAAAATCTAATCTACTCGAACGAAATGTATGGGACAGTGGACTTTTCTTTTCGCTATTTCCACGTTGGTTCCATAGAGAAAGTTGTTCAGTGTGTCTGATCATCCTTTAAAAAAACCGTCAGCATATTAAGAAATACTGCATAGTAGATAAGTACAAAGGCCGAGCTTATCTCTGAAGAGATTTCTTCCAGCAGACCAGTGACAAAAATAAAGTGCAGCTGTCATGTTGAAATACTTTCATCATCATCATCATCATCTCAGCCGATGGACGTCCACTGCTGGACATAGGCCAATACTTATAAAATACTTTACCAAAGTAAAAATAAACTAGCTTCTAAAAATAAAAATACTTACCAAAAAACATATATCATGTAGGTATTCTTTAACATTAATAACGAAAGCAAACTTACAAAAAAAGGGTTCAACTTCAAAACATTAGCAAAAAAAACTTCTAACAGCACCCTCTCACTATTCCATTTCCACTGAAACCTTTTCAATATGCGATCAAAACAGTTAAAAAGAAAATTCCTTTTGGACTGGCAGCTTGCCGCATAAACCTCTCCATTCGTAAGCGTCATGGTCACGAAGCGTATTGAAAAGTTCCACCTGAGTTTATTTGAGTTATTCGATTAAGAACGTCGGAAGTCCGACTGAGACGGCATTAATGCGGGCACCAGTGTCACAGGATACATAGTAGGTAGGAGATATATAGTAAGTAGGTACTACATAATTATCGGTGTTATAAATACTTGGTTATCTTGGCAGTTGGATGATGTATGGTGGGAAAAAATTATACAGGGTGAAATTGATATCATTAGCATCCATTTAAACTAAGAGTCTACCCGTCTACTTGAACAACTTTTACTATGGGAGCAAACCGATCGGAGCAAAAAAAAAACAGCTGTTGCATACATTTGATTGATTGATGATTTTTAATTTTCATTTTTGAGTCGAGTACGCATTGCAATTTAGCATGGAACAGCTGATTTTTTTTTGCTCCGATCGGTTTCCTCCCATAGTGAAAGTTTTTGAGTTTGATGGGTAGACTCTTAGTTTAAAAGGATGCTAATGATATCAATTTCACCCTGTATAAGTATAAACTTGTTTCCTTGGTTTATGATATAATCTAATCTATGCTATCCCCAGGAAGCTGGCATAGGTGTTTTCTATACCTGGAGGACACACTGCCTTACAAGCGGTGAAACATGAAAATTCTCCTTGGTGGTCGGAAATGTTCGTCCTTCTTTCGCAAATTTCTGTCGTTGTTTCCGTCGTCAACGTTGTCCCTTTCCAATTTAACGACAAAAATTGATAGAAAGGAACAAACGTAGAGTCGGAAACATCGATGACGGACATGTACGAAAGAAGGACGAACATTACCGACCACCATTGTCAATTTTCGTGTTTCGTGATTGTAAGGAGGATTTGCATCCATTGGTTATAAATCCATGCTTATCCCATGCATAGTGGCCAGACACATTTCTACAAGTACCAACTCCCTTTTTATGCACTCGTTGGAAGGTGAGCAATGAATAAAAGTAAGTATACCATAACCATATCGACGACGAAGTGACATGAATAAAAAAATTAAAAAAATAAAAATAAAGATTAGGTAAAAATGAAAACGGAATTATGAAATTAATATTAAAATGCACCGTTTTGACTTTTCTTGCTAAGATTCTTTTTTCCTGTTAAAACGGCACATGTAAAGCAATGCGTCTATAGGAACGTCTTAGATGTTCACACGAAAAAAAAAAAACATAATTATCCGACCAAAAAAAAATGTGCGCCAACTGCGATAACGCGACACTGCGTTTAGATATTACCACTATTATCTAGAGATTATGAGAAACAAATCGACATAACTAACAACCATAAATATACGCCAACTATACGCTAACATTTTATGTTAGCCAATTTCCCATACTGAGATTGAGGATCTCTTTTACTGCAAATATAATTGAAAAAAATTTAGGAAACATTTTCCCATTTTCGTAGTTAGAAGTTCATGTCACTTCGCCATCGATATGTAGAATCTCCACAAAAACCACTAGCAGTGCCTAAACCTTTCAAAGGCCCAAACTCGTTGAGTCAACCCTTCACCACTTTTAATGGAAACAATATATGGCTCGAAATTGAAGCATGGTTTCCGTTTCCGAAGATACTCTTAGATTTAAATCAAACATAGATGAAGGTTAATGCCATTACACTAAAGTTTAATGCTCAACCCACACTTGCCGATAACTTCCATCATGTTTCAAATTCAAGTTAACATGATGAAGTGAAGTTCAAGAAAACTAATTAAATCTTCATATTATGTGCTTGCTAACATCCGCTCGTCGATGTTAACACTGAACGCGCGGAAGTTTGAACAGACCTGTTACCTCTTAGTTACCTCATTAATACACTATTTGGTTGTATTAAGCTATTAGGGTTCGGTATTATTACCTCTATTTTACACAGGGGTAATAGCTAACGTCGAAGTCATGAAGACGTGTGATTCTCGGCTAACATACGACCAACCATACGACCCTTTGAGTACGATTATCAGATAGACTTTATCTGAAAAAACAAAAAAAAAACAATGTTTTTTTAAACATAAGTTGGTCCGACAATTGAACCTAAAAATGGGTCGTGTGCGGATGCCCTTTGTGTGATACAAATACAGATTTATACAGATTTATGATGATGATGATATTTCTAGTCAATTTCGAATACTGCGACTGAATCTTTACAAAAAAGCAGTTAGGTATTTTGAAGTGCATAAGCGAACGCGCTAAACACAGACTCTCGACCTTACCTCTTCAGGCTTATTTCTTCGGGTGAAAAACATCTTTGACGCCCAAACCGTGTGGCTGCCGGTTATAGCCACTGCATCTGATTCCACCTCTGATCACATTAATTTCCCGTTCCATCACACATTTATATCGTATGAGGCGTCTATGATACTTTTTTCCACGTAACGTTAAATCATTGACAATGTCATTAAGCCGCTTTCGATTCGATTTAGAAAAGTCGATTTCTTTCGTGAGCGTTATAAATAATAATAATAATAAGCTACTAAGGGCCGTAAAACTCGTAGATATACAAGCTACACACATTGAAGGCGTTATTACCGCGATATCGCAACGATATCGCGGCGATATTTCTGAGATCAATCAGTGTTGCGCCGATAACGCTCAGTCAACGCCTGTGCTTAAAAATCGCTGCAATTCGGTTGCGATATCGCGGCGGTGATGTTGGAACATCGCCTACGCTCAATAATCGCTTATGCGATAGGTCTCTATGTGCTAAAGTTCCTAGTGACACTTGTTCGAAACTTTCGCACTCAGATTATTCATTCGAGCTCGACTGTACCAATTTTGAATTTACACCCCATTTTAAGAACATAGCTATCCTATACTAATAGTGACTCATCAAGGTCTTGTTAACAAACAAAACTAGGGTCATATTACTGAAAATGGAATAACCACTTCATTAGCATACTATCGCGAGTCTGAGTAGTGTTGCTACTCGATAGTCTATCGATAGTGTATCGATAGTCATGAAATATTAATCCATCTATACTTATATTACAAATGCGAAAAGTGTCTATTTATCTGTTATGTTTCCACGGCTAAATCGTAGAATAGATTTTAATGAAATTTGGTATAGAAATAGCATGAACCCTGAGGAAGGACATAAGCATAATACATTCCACGCAGACGAATTCCCGGGTAATACCTTAGTGGTATATACAATCAAGGGAGTCACGTCGCAGGTTCTCACCCGAGTACTTGTCTCGCGTGGTTTTCGCGCGTCGCGTTTTTGCCTGTCACGAGGCTCCGCAATCCTCAATCTCTTCTTGTTCTTGACCAAAAACAATCCCTGAGATTGTTATAGATTCTCCCACTACTTGACACTGGCGAAAATGCAGTGCTAACGCAAAAGCAAGGGTCCATTAATTAATAAAAAAAAAAAAATATATATATATATATATATATAATTAAGAATATACCTATCTATATCAAACTAAACAGTTTTGAACGCTAGTGGCATAGTTTTCAACTCTAGGGAAAGTTGTTTAGTTTAACTATCGGAATACACACCCTATGAATATGAAAAATACACCCTACACATTTTTAAGGTAATTAAAAAAAATTGTGGAGTATATTCCAATATCGATCGATATCTTCGCTATTTATAGTTCGACAACACTAAGCTAAAGTGCTTAACAGTAGCATGTTACTAGTAGATATTTGATCGATCAGACCTACCCGAGTTACGAACGTTAGAAACCAATTCTCACGGCCAAGTCAATAACATTTTGTAAACAAATTCCTTCTACGAGGATCTTCATTTCCTAATCAACGAACTGTAAAGGAAAATCTACCTTTATTCTTTTACGTTCGGTTCACAATTGTTATGGCAGATTTGTTAAAAATTTCTGGCTACCGCATTGTATTGACTTTGCCTTTGTAAACAGTAATAGGAAATTCAAAAGTGGGAACGAGTTAAGATGAAACAGTGAATATGTTAATTATGTGTGTAGAACGAAGTTGAAGTCCGAGGGAGGACTTTTAAATTACAATTATAAGTCTACATTCTGACTTCTCAGTTGGTAGTACCACGCTGGACTACCGAAACAGAGTTGTTTGCTTCGAATTCCGGTGAAAGACATTGATATGATTGTATATTGTTGCCTGGTTTTCTTAAAAATAACCTTGTAACTTATGAGCGATTATTATTTCAGCCATCGCTGTCCCATTGTTCGCCAAAGGCATAGTATAAGAAAGAGTATATATTAGTATATACAATACGGACACTCCCTTCCTCCCTTCTGGTTACCCGCCAGTTACCTAAGAAGAAGCCTTAAGGTTCAATTTCTTTGGTTTTGCATGTGCTGACGTCATCTTGTCAATTTCAATTTTTTTGTATGCAGTGTCCGGGCTGTGGCAAAGGCCTCCTCTGTTCTCTTCATGCTTCCAGGATTTGCGTTTCGTTTCAATTTTTAAGAAGCTATCGATTTCGTCTCGCCACCTTCGTCTAGGTCTACTTCGACGTCAATTTCGTTTTACTGGGAACCAGTTGGGAGTGGTTTTGACAAGTCCAGGCCAATCCCACTTTAGATTAGCATCAGTGGTGGCGACATCTGTCACTTGGGTTGTGGAGCGAATGATCTCATTTCTGACCCAGTCGATAAGTCAAGGATGCTGCGCTTCACAGCTCTTTGACAAACCTTTGGCTTTACTTCTGATGAACGCGGTAAAAGATCCTGCATTTTTTAAAGCAATCCGAGAATCTTATCTTGAGTTAAGATTATGCAGAGCAGTAAATTAATATTACATTCGCGTATCTCCGTCAATAACAAAACTTTTATATCCCGACATGATTTTGCATACTGCACCCAAGTTTCAACATTGCATTTTTAATGGCTATCTGCATTTAAAATTGTAATCGTATTACTGGTTTCTGTATTTTCATTACAAAATTGAGTCATCAATATATTAAAATATCCTTTAAAACTCGATAAAAAAAATTACAAGCCATAATAGCGCATGAATAACGTAACATGACAAAATTAATGCTCCTTACCGACTTTGATTCCGCAAATCCTCAATATACACTCGGATTATAGCTTTGGAGACATTAATCCACTTTTTATACATGAAATGTATACACCCACGCTACCATTCCTCGGATATTTTACGAGATTTTAAGTATCTTTGGATAAGATAGCTTGAGCGAGGGTATATGAGATAAGTAATAGCAGTAAACAACTTATAAATGTATTTGTAATGCTTTTTACGCCGTTATTATTTCATATTTTTCTAAGATTTCCAATGAATGGATACCATTAAAATAATTTTCTTTAGACGTCTCTTACAAAACATTTTATTTTTAATTCATTTCTATTTCAATGTATATCTTATTCATAGCAAAATATGATTTGACTATGTAAGCAGACGAAGTCTAGTCTTATTCAAATAATTCTTTTGTGTAAATATCAATATCACTTTATTCAATATTAAGATAACAATCTTCCTACGCAAAACTTTGATCAAATAAGAACTAAAGATTTCAATTTGCCAGCATTATGTTTCAATTAAAGTCAACGTTTTCAATTAACAATTATTAATAGAGTTTAAGCTGCTTATTTGTAATCATACTGCGATTAACATGCATATTTACTGCACATTTTAACTCCTACGCTCCCGTGCTTGCTGCATTCAGCGTTGATTTCATTTTTTGTTGGCACTTAACAATTCGTATGAGAGCTCATTATAGCCCAGTATGTACACACCGACAAAGTTTGCACACTTTTAGTGAAATGATGATGATGCATTCAAAGTCGATTGTGACTGCGGCGACTGATAATCTTTATAGAAAAGCAGTAAGGTACGCAGGATATTTTGAAGTGTAATAAGTGCTCTCGTCCTTACCCTCCTATATCCGACGGAAGGGGATACTAACAGAGGTGCGGTCAGATGCAGTGGCTGTAACCAGCAGCCACATGGTTTGGGCGACGAAGATCTGCTGTGAGACGACCCTGAAGGAAATAGTCACCTCTTTTGATACCCGACTGGGTTATTACTTACCACACGGAATTATTACCACACGGAAAACTACATTCAGCATTCTAGTGAACTACAAATATTCTGAATATACGTTATTAATATATCTCCGATCATACCCTACGGCACAGATTACTAGTTACTTCGTAACAAATACATCACTTTCTTAGAAAACGATAAATTTTCAGATGGTACGCGCAGAAATGTAGAAAGTGAAGCTTGACACAGCATTGTTGTTACTTCGTACAGCGCGCGACGTATGTGACGTTGCCGTCTGGAGCAAATGGCAGAAATCAAGCAAGCGCATCACTTACGATGCGCCAACGTGTAGGTACTTCTATCGGTACCTACGGCCGAACGTAGGCCTGCCTGCAGGGCACAGGCAGGTATGAGCATTAGTTCAACACGCGTGCCCAATGCGGATTGGTAGACTTCAGATACACATCAGAATTTCTTCTTCAGTGTATGCAGGTTTCCTCACGATGTTTTCCTTCACCGTTTTAGAGTAGTCGATATATAACGTGCATAAGCATATATTATTAAGCATATATTGCATAACTTATTGGTACATGGCAGTTATCCGTGCGGATTTGAACCCGGCCCCCATAATCCATACCTCTCCGCAACGCGCCACCGACGCTCTTAGGCCTGGCCTCGGTGATTATGTAAATCTCATACAGAAGCTTCCAAATGTTGATACCTGAGTTGCACCATCTAGTATAACTTCGAGATCCAATCCTATCATGCTTTTATAGATGCCTATACACTTCGCTGCCGGCTTCCCGGTAACCGGGACATGTGAAAAGGCACTAACTCCTCTAACAATACAGAAAATTCCTACCTAGCACAATCTGTATGCAAGTCTCTAAAAGGAACATTTAAAGAAGGGCCACTTAGTAAAGTAACAAGTGATACTAACAACCCTGCACATGTCACATGCGCATTGCCACCTCCTGATGCTGATAGTCGTTAAATGCGTGCCATTGCCGGCGCCGGCGCATTCAGGGGCGACATAATCAAAAGATAAATCACACTGTAGATGGATATGGTTGGTAAGCATCGGTTGTCGGAGAGTAAAATATTTTTGTAAATATAGAAGAAACGAAATGTTTATGATACAATTTTTTTTTTAATTTTTTTTAATGGCTTTGTCTATAGCTGTGTTTCTTTTGGTAATCTAGTGTACAGGTAGGTATACCCATCAAACTGAACAAATTTGAGTATGGGAGCCAACCTGTCAGACAGCAAAAAAAATCAGTTCTTTTAGGCTGTTTCATATGTTTGAGTCGTGTAGGCATTGCAGATTAGTATGAAACAGCTTAATTTTATTTTTGCGCTGACACGTTACTAAAAGTTGTTCTGTGTGATGGGTAGAGTATGTGGTAATTATACATGGTGTAAGGGTAATTATACTTTTCCTTACATCATGTATAAATAATCCACAAAACAATAATGGACTATTTTTGATAGAGAAAAAATATGGTCATTGGCAAAGACAATTTTAGAAAAAAATTCTTGTTTACTGATTTTTCTATCAATAGATGAAGCCATCTGATAGGTGTTGGTCTTATCAACGGCTACCCGCACCAGGTGACGTGAACTCGAATGTGGCTCTAAAAATAGAGCATTTTTAAAATATTTTGTCAATTATACGGTGTAGCAGGAAATATTTGAGTATACTTAGTTTGACTTATGGACTTGGGGCGGGTCTTGATGTGTTGACGGCAAGGGCTTCCAAACGGAGCAGTTCTGAAGTCCTCGATTCCCTCTTAGACAGCTTTTAGAAACTCAAATTTTATCCACGCAAGGTTCGAGGCCCTGCTTCTATGAATGTCATTGTTGATCTTTAATAATATACCTACTAAAATACGAACAAATCCGAAGACCAAGTCTGCCCCTAATAAAAGCTGGTACTTGACGCCCACCACGTATTGTATGTAAAATTGTGTACACATAGTACGACTCGTAACTCGATCGCTCTTACATGGCTTGGGACGAACCACTTTTGGTTAGGATATTCACTTAATACGTGTATTAACTGCAATCAACTGCAATAGCTGCAATAACTTTACTCGTGCGAGGAAGTTTCACTTTCAATTCATCAGAAACTTATCGTCTAACTTTAATCATTTGTAGGTAATCAAAAATGTACTCGAGATTTTAAAGTTAATAAAAATCGTCATAATTGTAATCATAAAATCATACAGATATTTTTAACAATTTACCTACAAGTTGATACTTTCTACTGGTAACAATATACCTACCCTTGCCTGTGTTCGGTCACTCTCGCTTGACTGTGACTACGAAGATAGGTACTAATATCCTATCAGGGGTACTCATATCTATGATCTTAGGCTTAGATCAAAGTAAAATTAATGGATAGGCCCAAAGCGCGTTAAGTTGAAGCACACAACTCGCACACTTGGTCTGTCATCTCGGTAGTTATTTGAAGTAAAACTGTCATTTGTTTTGCCTCATTTATCTGGTTTGTGCCGTAAGACCTATCCATTAATTTTACTCTGAGCTAAAATCTTAGGGCTGACGCACGCTATGACGTTTGCGTGCAAGCACGCTTGTTTTTTTTGCAAAAATTTGCCTTCCTCTTTTTTACTGTACTGTTTCGGCAGAAAGACTGACAAAAAAGCTAAGCTTCTTATTTAAATAAATATCAACGACAGGCGTAATCATGAAAACGCAGGCAAAAGGCAATCTCAAAATAAGATCGCAATACGCTTCCAATTTGAGTTACCTATATTTTAAACAGTAAAATCCAAGCAGTTCATTTTACTCCACAAAACACGACTACATTAAAAATCAATAGCCAATAGATTTCATCCGCCAACAAAACACGTAATACGAACGCTGTTTGAATCTATAACACTTGCAGTATCAAAGTTTAGAGAAATATCGTAGCACTTTCCAGTAAAGGAAAAGTATGAAATAGTGGCCTTCTTCAATGGGTATCGTGGAAACACTTTGGTGCTCGAATAAATGCATGATTCATCTCAAGCATTGTTGGTTTCCTGATACAGGTAATGCGGAAGTTTTAAACTACCTTTCTCGAAGACTTTGAAACAAGAATGTAGAAGGTCTTTCTTTCACATTTATGAGCTGAATGGTTTCAAAGTAACGTAGTAAACCAACGAACAACTCATCATCGAAAGGTTCTAAGTTGGTATTATAACTCTTTATTTGCCTTATTATATATTAAACATAAAGATTATAGTATAAACAAACAAAATACATACAGTATCGACAAAAAGGTGTTTAGTTTTACGGCAGAAGCGACGACCACTGTTATATTGAACTGTCCGATTGTGACAGTTCAATATTAGTAATAATTCATATCAATTATTACTTAATAGATAATTAATTGAAAACGAGAGATCGAAAAAATTATGAAGAATTAAAACATAATATCAGATTTCTTATTAGGATCAAGAAGTTTTATAAGTTACAATCTTTCATCATTAGGCATAAGAAGGCTCGAAGTTTCCCTAAAAGATCGTTTATCAGAAATTAAATTAATATACGTCAGGTAAAGTAGTTGTCATAGCTCTAAAAATCAGCAGGCTCGAGTGGCAATGAGCTGGTCTTACTTAACTACCGAAAAACAGACAACTGATAAGAAATATTGACTTTTTTCTAATTAAAATTATTTCGTAGCAACAAAAATATTAACTGCAAAAACAGAACGAACTGAGTCGCGTTGTAGGTCTGCTATTGGGTAGTCACGTCAGTCACGTGTCATTTGGTTGATTGCCCCATACCCCACAACGAAGCTCCAGTGGTGGCTCAAGATAGTGTTCTTTTCGAAAAACAATCCTTGAAGTCACCAAAATACATAAACTACCGTAAAACATCAAGCACTCTTGCTAAATAAACTAGACATTGGCAAAATCATCACAACCAAGATGGCAGCCTTTTTTTTTAATAGAATAGAATAGAACGAACTAAACTTATTATTGATATGCTAATATGGTTCAATAAAAACATAAACGACTGCAATTTCATTGCTATTGAATCGATACAAAAAGTTTGACACAACAAAGGTAGTGCTGACTCAAAACAGAGTCATAGGTCAAAATCGTGTGGGAGGTAAACTATTAGAAATATTCAGGGTAACTGTCGTTACCATATCATCTGTTCTGTTCGGTCGCACGACTGTGCTACTCATTGTTCGAACTCACTTATATTTCACCTGGGACTTCAAGAGACGAAAATCATTCAAAAATTTGGTAATCGATTACGTCTCCATAGTTTAATTCGGGAACATACTATATCCTCTATCACAATTGGATAAAAAATAAAAGTTAAGGCGGTAGTAGATTTCCCATTACATTAACAAACATGAAGCGGACAAATTTAAAAAATGTATTTATTGATATTTCGTATTTTACCTAGCTTTGTACAGAGATAGCTCATTAAAATTTTCTTTCGCCTAGAATCTGTCCAACAGATTTACAATGTGGCACAAAGATATCGAAAATATTAATAACAATTCGGTCTAGGCCTTCCTTTACATTTCTTTAGAAATAGAAATATTTTTGATTTGCCAAAATACTTTTTTGAAAACTTTCCCTGTAACAGTTTTATACAATCATGTTGTTTGTTATATATAAGCATGCTCATATTATACACGTTATGTTTGTACATATATTTATGACAAGAGGGCTGGTGTAATTGGTGTAAGCATTGTGATCTAGCTTGCCTACTGACTTCAGAACGCTTCTGAACGCTTTTTATAGTATTCAGCCTGCTGTTTATAAAGTAGCAAACGTCTCCTACGTACATACTTTTCTATTTTATTTTATTGTCTTGAGAAAACATTTGTACAGGAGTGCAATTTTCTAAGCGCAAACATCATCGGCGAGCTGCCAGCGCTTCGGACATTTTATGGCGGTTTCGGGTGTGTGTTTTTGTATAAAAACAAGGCTATGAGATCGCCATATCCATTACCGTACACTGTCAAGCACTAATTGCTCCTTAAACTAGATATTGGCAAAATCATCACTACCAAGATGGCAGCCATTTTTTAAAAATAGAAATAGAAATAGACGGGCTATCGATTGAGTGCTTCCTGCCAAGGACAAATCGCGCGGCAGCAAAATTGCTCGTCTAAAAAGCATATAAAGGCCGAAAGCACGATTGCTAGACCATGTCTCAGCCAATAGGGAGCGCGCGCTGCTCCCAAAATTTTTGCTGTTTGGCCTTGACAGAAAGCAGCGATCATTGCCCGTGTAAAGGGTGCTTTAGAAAATTGCACTTTAGTTTTAAATGCTTAGACTGAAGGGATTTGAATAAATAATCTCATTACCATTAACCTTTCGTCTGTGGTTGTCACGGATCCGTGCAAAAGGCAATGCCAATTCTATTGTGTCTGTAATGTCAACAGACGAAAAGTTAATAGTTCCATAGTACCACTGTAATTTGCATACAAGTGCACGAGTGACATATTCCGGTCACATCCCAGTTAGTTGGCATTCTTAGTATTGTTCCGATAACAATTTGTTAGTTATGTAAGAAGAGTTCAAACGCTCTTGTTTTAATACTTACCCCTTCAAAAATTTACGTATGGGGTATTCAAAAAACATTGGTACAACTACAAAATATCTTCAAGTTTTAGAGTTTCAGGTAACAATGTTTCAAGTAACAATGTTTATAGGTGACTTATTCTCTACAATAAAAACAAACATTTGAAAATTGAAAAATAATTCGGTCACCTATTATTTTTGATGTAAGCAAAATGTATGTTTTACTTCTTAAAACTCTTTTTAAGATATTTTAGGTGAAATGTCCATTGATTTTTTTTACAATCACATGCGGTCCCCGACACATTAATTGACCAAATATATCTTTAAGACAGTTAAGAAGTAAAACATATATCTAACTTAAGTACATCAAAAATAATAGGTACCGAAATAGGTGACCGAATTATTTTTAACTTTTTAATTGTTTGTTTTTAGCGTAGGGGGTTTTTTCATTTGTAATTTAATTGTGTTTCACAATTTTTAAAGTTACTAGAAAACTGCTGAACCGATTTTCATGAAACAAAGCTCAGAATACTTCCGCAAAAATTAGCTTTCTATTAAAAACAACCGCATCGAAATCGGTAAGCTGTTTGGGCGCTACAATGCCACAGACAGACACACCGACAGACAGACCGAACGAACGACGAACGAATATAACGAGGGGTGTTATAAGTTTGTGTTGTGTTTTTGCGCTGGGGGTTAAAAACAACGCAAAAGAAGCCTTATCCACAAGAAAAAAATAGGGTTGCCTGTTTCAAAATTGTTAAGTAGCCTAGACAAATTTTGGGCACTTTTAATGAAATTAGTTTATTCTGTACTATGTTCTGTAATATAGTCGTGAGCATACAATGAACATTGTGGTCAATTTGTATTCTATCACCTTTGTTTTATCACTTCTGAATCTCAATAAATATTTTTGACTTGGGACCACTTCCCTTCTCCTTGGATTTAGCTTCAATGCCTATTTAATGCTAAGTTTTTAACAGACTTCAAAAACGGAGGAGGTTTCTTAATTCGACCGTTTGTATATTTTTTTTTAATGGAACCACATGAATCTCACTTTAAAGTCTTTGATATAACATGACTATGAGAAAACTTTTGGTACTTATAGTATACGGTATCTATATACAAAGTAATAGCAATCTACAATGATGCCTCAGGTCACCATCACTCATACGCCAACCTCGTACGTCATCTGTCAAAACTAACGTGTCATGGTTTAATGGATTATCGAGAACGCCCGTTTTAAATCGACTAAAGTTTTTGCGGTAAGCAATGTCTCTATGCCTTAGTTTCGTGATACGTTTAGAGACTTGAGAAGACATGTGGGTGTTTAAAAGCTTGGTTTTAGAAGGCTCGAAATAAAACTCTTATGTTGATGGATTGAAAACTAAATTTGTTTAATTGAAGGGACTTCTTTTGAGGGTGTGTTAATTGTTGTGATTGATGTCTGGACAGCTAGTTAAGGCTAAACGATGTCGTGCTGTCATTAGGAACAATCGTTGCTAAACTGAGCATGTCTTTTAATTATTGGAATCTAGTGTCGTGTCATTCATTCATTAGATGAAACAAGGACAATCTGTTTCTTCATGAACGATTCATCAGAGTTAAGTTACTTACACATACAAAGTCCTTCCTTATATTTTTTTTTCTTAGCCTATTTCATCCCACTGGTGGGCAAAGGCCTCCCCCTTTATCCTCCATGCATCCCTGTCCTGAGCCAGTTCCATCCACTCTTTGTCGAATGTATCCAGGTCGTCTCTCCATCTCTTTCGGGGTGGACCCTGATGGCGACGTCCATTCTCCGGTATCCAAGGAGTTACAACTTTGGCCCATCTTTCCGGGTGCAATCGACAGACTTGGCCGGCCCAATCCCATTTCCTCTTAGCGGTTTTCTCACCAACATCGGCCATTTTCGTTTTTTGGCGTATTGTGGTGTTCCTGTCGCGATCTGTCCGTTTGATCCCCAATATGCTACGCTCCATCGCTCGCCCTCTGGCAAAGCTTGAGTTTGGACTTCTGTGATTCTGTTAAAGACCATGTTTAAGCACCTTAGTTTCGGATAGGCAGGATACACATGTCACCGAGTCTGCGTTTGAGTGATAAATGAATCAAACTGAACAATTTTCTCTATGGCACCAACATCGAAATTGCGAAAAAAAAATCTGCTGTTCTATACAAAACTGCAAACCTACTCGAGCCAAATCCAGATTTTTATTTCGGAATTGATGTTGCTCCCGTAGAGGAAGTTGTCCGCATACTAAGTTGAACCCTGTATAGGATAGGTGCTTTTTATCCCGCAAGAGAGACGATGTCGCGGGCAAAAGCTTGTTTACAATATATCTTAGATTGATTTTCACGTATTTTGAGTAGAATGCTAATAATGAGAACACCCCTGTAGGCAAAGCAAACAAGAAAACAACGCAACCATGGCAACGATTGTGTAAACTTGAATCCAGAGGAATTTGAGTGGAATTCTCTCACAAGTCTATCCTAAATAATAACAACACAAATGGTTAGGGTTAGGTTACGATATAAAGATTTAGCGGTAGCGGAAAATTCACAGATGACATGGAATGGGACATATTTAGGATGTTCTGTTCAAAAATCTGAATTGTAATCTGAATAAGACCTATTTCAAAATTCGTCATCCATCACATATAAATATAAATAAAAGATATAATAGTTGGAGTGTAATTTTATAAGAATTGTACACACGGCGATAAATCAAGCTATGCAAAACCAATATAAGCTGGCCGCGCGATGCTTTGTGTAAATGCCTGCAAAGATAGGTTTCATTAAAACTTATCAATTCGAAAACACCTGCAATTTTTTGTACCTACACCTGAGTCCGTACACAATAAAGTTCATTTATCTGTCTTGCCCATTGAACATGGTTTGAGTATAGGTGTATAGTTTTTAAAACTGTCTAACTAAACAGCGCATTAATAAAAAGGAGTCCTATGGCCAGCTAGCAATGGATGGATGTGGGATGATTTAATTCCATGATTACTAGCCCACTCTCTGTCACTTTTATTAGTGAGGAATTTGCCCTACTGTGGGATTAAACAAGCTATAAAATTATCTTATAAGTTTCACCATTTTCACGTCACTTAATTTTTCTTTAAAAAAAATCATAATATTCAATAATCGCTTTTCGCTCCCGCTCCATCACACAACCCTAACTCGAATCTTTGATCATTTAATGTACTACATCCCTCTATCCTCGAATTTTGTACAAACAAACCCCCTCAAACAGAATAATACATCTAACAAATTTGCGCAAACGCTTCCAAAGTCCCCTACAAAGGCGGATCTTCAAAAATATGCAGTGAATTCCATAAACAAATAGGTTCGTCGATCTAAGCTTGAACATCAAATAGTTTTACATTAACATCCCTTTCATTTGTTTACGTGTTCACGGTGTGTCTTGACGATGCGTTCCGTAATAAATTTTAATATGCTCCTTTTATGTCTTTGAATCGGTAAACATTGTAACTACGTTTCATATGAAGAGAGTACATTTTCATGTTTATGGTAATAATAATGCCAATAGAATAACATTGTTTTCTCAGCATAAATAAGATACAGGCTATATTATACATTTTATTGATTATAATTTTTTTGAGGCGATCGGTTTATGAATCGTTGGTAGTTTCAAAGGATATTATAATATGGATTGTATACATATATCCTAAAATTCTATATACAATATTTTTCACAAGGTAAGGCCATATTGTGGGTTATTGTTGCCATATATGGCCAATTATTTTCTCAGCATAAATAAGATGCAGGCAATACAGGGTTAAATTGATATCATTAGCATCTTTTTAAACTAAGAGTCTACCCATCGAACTAAACAACTTTTACTATGAAAGCAAAACGATCGGAGCAAAAAAAAAATCTGCTGTTGCAAGCATTTGAGTCGCGAACTCGCGCGTCGACATTGCTGTTTAGCATGGAATATCAATTTCACCCTGTATAAATTGTATTGATCATTTTTATTTTGAGATGAATCGTTGGTACTTAAGTGATATTATAAATATGGATTGTATAATATCCAAAAATATGTTATAAGTATAGAAAAAATATTTTTTTCAAGGCCATAATTATTATGGGTGTTCGCGCCTACGAAAACATGAATAGCAATCAAGCTAACAGCAGCGATTGCTCCTTCAATGCGTCAGAGATTAAGAACCGCATCTTTTAAAAATCTACCTGTCATCTTCCACTTTTTTTCCATCCGTCGAACCTACAACACCAAAATTATTTTTTTGTTAAAACTATTTTCCAAATAGAAAGTTATTAAGTATTCTGGGGTTTTATTCAAAATTAAAACTCCCATTTATGTCCGCAAAAGACATAAATTGGCGACCGTGACAGGACGTGCGCTAAAAATCAGCACGGTCAAGAAGTACAAAAGAACAAAGGATCGGTGAAGGCACGTGCTTAAGTCAACCATCAAGCCCTAGGAGCCAGTCCAGCAGCCTCTGTAGCGAGGAATCGTGGTGCCAGAACTTTGGGAGTCGCACGAGACGGGCAGAAAGGCAGCTAAAGCAGTTTCCCCGTGCAAAGAAGACATCAAATGAGATAAGTGCCCTTCCTTTTGTTTCCCACACTCACTACCTATCGTACAAACCCTTCCGTATCCTAAAAATCACAAAGATTCATTGTTTAGCTCCTCAACTTGCGCAATTTAACGTAATTTTACTGCGTACTCGACAGTTAACAATACATTTCAAATACCTATTTACGTAAAGGTTAGATTGTCAAAATAATTTCCTCGTTCAAAATCATTGTAAAATCTATAAATAGCTAATTTCTAAATTACATAAATTCATAGTAGTAGTCTACAGAAGTGTTATTCTTGAATCATAAGATTGGAAATCACGATCGAATTCACACAAACTTAGTACAATTCAGGTTATTTTCTACTGCTGATTTCAACGTGTGACTTTCTAGAATCGCACTCAGTTTGTATCTATCACAGTTTGTTAACAGAGTATTGCCGAATATATTCCAGGATTGCATCGCGGCCGATAGCGCCGGGGCATACCTACCTACTTCTCATCATCAGTGCAAGCAAACCGGTTCCCTGGTCAACGGTACGGTGTCGCCAAGCGAGGAGCGTGAGCTAACAATTTCATTATTATTCTAACTTATTCCTATTTTTTGCTGACAAACATTCATCTAAGTAAACATCTAAGTTATTGTAAACTAGCGTCATTTTAGTGTTATTAATTAACGTTATTGACTATCGTTATTTACTATCGTTATTTATTAGCGTTGCACGTTTTATTGAAAGATAATAGTTGTGGGTTGCGTTCATAGTAATTTTATGTGCATATAATCACGACCACAGTCCCTTTTGGTGTGGTCAGAAACATTCTACAACTAAATTATACTTAAAATATATTTTCAAGCGTACATTTGAACCGTGGTCAGTATTTAGTAAATAAACGGCAGTATATTCACGACCATAGTCCCTTTCCGGGTGGTCAGATACTTTAAAACTGCTATCAAACTGTTTTTTCAGCTTTCAAAGCTCATTTAACCCTTCGTATTGTTACATTCCGGACACGTTCGATTTCTGATTGTTTTTTTGTCACGGATCTGTGACGAATCTATATACGAGAGGTTAAGTAATAATTATTTTGGATTGTTTACAATGCAGTCCACTGAAGGTAGTAACAAAGCTAAGCTTAAGGATTTATTCACAAAACGTAGCTCATATAAGGGGCAGTTAACAAAATTTAAAAATTATGTAGATAAAATATCTAAACAAGAAAAAATGTCAAGCATTGAGATAATTGAATTAACCCTCAAGCTTAGTAAACTGGAAGGTTTGTCAGCGAAGTTTGATGACTTGCAATCTGAAATAGAAGTGTTAAACAGTGATCAAATAGATTTCGAGGTTGATGAGCGTGATAAAATTGAGCAGGACATAATAAGCAATATTGCTGCAGCAAAAAATATTATTGAAATTCAAAATAAGATTCAAAGATCATCAGAACAGCAACCCTCTCATGAAGCTCAATGTCATCACGATCATGACCGCGACCTAGGATTTAAATTACCACAAATGCAAATACCTAAATTTGACGGCGCGTATTTCCGCTGGCTGGAGTTCCGCGACACATTTACGTCAGTGGTCCATACTAATACTAGAATTCCATCTATTCACAAATTTCACTATCTTTTGTCGTTTCTTGAAGGCGACGCCGCCCGAGTGGTCTCCAATCTTGAGGTTTCCGCAGATAACTATAAGGAAGCTTGGGATCTAATGCTTGATCGGTACGACAACAAAAGATTGCTTATCAATCACCATTTAAACTCCTTATTTAACATTCAGTCGCTCACTCGCGAATCTGAAAAGGCGTTGAGGTTCCTTGTCGATCACGTAGCCAAGAACTTGCGCGCTCTCTCTAGTCTCGGCCAACCGACTGACCAGTGGGATGTCCTGTTGATCTTCATGATATGCTCCAAGCTTGATGCTCGTACTCTCATGAAATGGGAAGAACAGCGTAACAGTTACGACGAGGTCCCTACGCTCGAACAATTCAAACAATTTTTAATCGATCGAGCCGATGTACTCGAATCGCTAAACCGAAACAAATATGAAAACAATGCTCTAAAGTTTACTAATCCTACTCCACGTCCTTCTCCTCCTGTATTTAACAACAACAATCAATCAAATAATCAGAGGCCACCGCGCACGCCCTACACAAAGACATTTACTGGCTCGAACAATAATCCAGAACAGTCATCATCGTTCATATGTATAATTTGTGATAAGGATCACAATATTTATGATTGCCCAACATTTAAAGCTAAAGGTATGTCCGAGAGAATAGCCGACGTCAAGAAATACAAGTTGTGCATTAATTGTTTGAGACAAGGTCATCCGGTTCACAAGTGTCGTATGGGGCCATGCCGAGAGTGTAAGATGAGACATAATAGTCTTCTGCATTTGCGTTTAGGCAGCTCAGGCAAGGGTGATGATGATGGTCAGTCTGGACCAGTAGTGACTTTTTGTAAACCAAATGCTACGGAGGTGCTTCTCTCAACAGCTTTGATTACTGTATCGAATCCTATCGCAAAGCGATCTGAAAGGGTACGTGCCCTTCTGGACTGTGGGAGTCAATCCTCGTTTATAACTAAATCTCTAAAGGAAAGATTATGTCTAGATTCAACTCCTATACACACCTTAAATGTTATTGGAATTGGCAACAACTCTGCGAATAAAGTTGTACAAAGTTGTTCGGCCCAAATAAGTTCAAATTCTAAATCATTTGATGTGCTCCTATCCTGCTTCGTGCTGGATGAGTTGACTGGCGAGTTGCCCAAGGCAGCCATAGACATAACGCAATTAAATTTGCCTAAAAATATACAATTGGCTGATCCTACTTTCTATAATCCCGCTCCCGTAGATGTTCTAATTGGAGCCGATGTTTTTTGGGATATATTAGGCAGCGAACAACACTCACTAGGCTCTAACAGCCCTAAACTAATAAATTCAAAACTAGGTTGGCTTATTTCTGGCCCTATCATTTCTAATCCTAGTAGTACTTATATTCATTGCAATCACGCAGTTACAACAAATACTAATAATTCATCCCACTATTTCGAAATTGATGAACTATTAACGAAATTTTGGCAGATCGAAGAGCTGCCCAAAAGGCAAATTTTGAGCGAAAGCGAGAAGGCATGTGAGGAGCACTACCAAACCCACACAACTCGCCTAGAAACTGGCCGATTTTGTGTTCGCTTGCCGTTAATTGATTCTCCGGACTGCCTTGGTAGTTCCTATTATGCTGCTAGAAAGCGTCTAATTAGTTTAGAAAGGAGATTCCAAAAACATCCTGATTTGAAATCTAACTATGTGGATTTTATTAAGGAATATAGAGATTTGGGACATCTGTCCGAATCTCCAAAAGACATACCAATACCGTCCTATTTTTTATGTCACCATGCTGTTATAAAGGAGAGCAGCGAGTCTACTAAGCTCCGAGTGGTGTTCGACGGTTCAAATCCCTCCTCCTCCGGCTATTCTGTCAATGACATCCAAATGATCGGCCCAAATATGCAGAACTCTCTTTTCTCTATATTAATAAGAGCGCGCCAGTACAAGTACATCTTAACTGGGGATATAGAGAAGATGTATAGGCAAGTCGTAGTTCATGAACAAGACCGCAAATTGCAGCTTATTCTATGGAGAGACGATGAGTCTGCGCCGATCAAAACATGGCAACTAAATACTCTAACTTATGGCACCGCAAGTGCGAGTTATTTGAGCACACGATGTCTTTGGCAGATAGGGGAGGAGTGTATAGACGAAATTAAAACTATAATACAGATCGGGGAGGAGAGCACAGATAAAATTAAAACTATAATACAAAACGATTTCTACATTGACGATTTAATAACCGGATCAGATAGCGTAGAAGAATTGCGCTCTATAAAATCTTCTGTATCAAGGGCTTTACTAACAGGTTGCTTTAAACTGAGAAAGTTCAAGTCTAATGTAAGTGCCGTACTTGAAGGTTCTTCTTTAGATAATCAAGACAATTTAACAATAAGTGAATCGTCGAGCACCCTCGGACTCGGGTGGAATCCTAAATCCGATCATTTACATTTTCCCATTTCAATGCCTCCTCAAAACAAAGAAGTAACAAAACGCTTCATTCTTTCAAATTCATTCAAGATATTTGATCCTTTGGGACTATTAAGTCCATGTATCATTCAGCCTAAAATGCTATTGCAAAAATTGTGGTTAGAGAAATTAGATTGGGACCAACCTGTACCGCATGTTATCAGGAAAGCTTGGGATGAATTCGCTTTAAACTTACCTTACTTAGAAAAATTGCGAGTTCCAAGAACCGTCTTGGGTAACTCCGCAAAGGTTATTGAATTGCATTCCTTTAGCGATGCGTCTCAGTGTGCATACGGCGCTTGCATTTACATGAGGTCCTTAGATTCTAAAAATAATGTGACGGTGAAGCTTTTATGTGCCAAATCTAAGGTAGCCCCATTGAAGCCTACAACTATTCCGCGCCTCGAACTTTGTGCCGCGTTGCTTGCATCTAAGTTATGCACAACTGTTACAGAATCGCTAAGACGTAAGCCTACTCGTTATGTTCATTGGTGTGATTCCAGCGTGGTATTGGGATGGCTTAATAGCAACCCAGGCAAGCTTAAAACTTTTGTAGCCAATAGGGTAGTCGAAATACTCGAAAACACAGATTCTTCGTCATGGCGTTACGTGCCCACTGCTAAAAATCCAGCTGACCTAATATCTCGTGGTGTCAATGCCAGTCAGCTACTAAATTTGGAGTTCTGGTGGTCAGGCCCTAGCTATCTAACTAAAAATGAGGTTGAATGGCCAATTCTAAATCAGAATAATAAAGTACACTTACCTGAAATCAAAACAAACACTATACTTACCTATACTTACCTTGGGCTTACCAGGGAACCTATAATAGACTTTGAAAGACATTCTAGCTTGAACAAACTTCAACGATCTCTGGCTTATGTAAAAAGATTCATTTACAATGTTAGGAATCCAACTAAAAAACGACTTAATGGCTTGTCTACTGATGAGTTAGGCGATTCCTTTCGATATCTTTGTAAAGTGGCTCAGAGTCAGTCGTTCAAGCTGGAACAAGTCACCCTACACAAAGGGGAATCTTTAAATGCAAAATCCAAAATTTTGTCACTATCACCATTTTTGGACGATAATGGTTTAATTAGAGTCGGTGGAAGAATAGATGCCTCCAATTATGCATTCGACAAGAGGCACCCAATACTGCTAGATTCATCACATCGTCTAACTAAAATTATCTTTGAGCATGAACATTTACGAAATTTGCACGCTGGGCCCCAACTGCTGTTGTCGATCATTAGAGACAGTTTGTGGCCAATAAATGGTAGGCATCTTGCTCGTCGTACTGTTCATAAGTGTGTGCGATGTAGACGTCTTCAGGGCAAGACCCTTTATCCTAAAATGGGAGACCTACCCTCTCAGCGCATTAATCCCAATTTCCCTTTTCTTTCCGTGGGATTAGATTTCGCCGGACCTTTTCAAATCATAAATAGGAAGGGACGCGGAGCCAAAGTCATCAAGTGCTACCTATGCCTGTTTGTATGCCTAAGGTACAAGTGCCTGCATCTTGAGGCAGTTAGTGACTTAACTAAAAATTCATTTATTATGACGTTAAGACGATTTATTTCGAGGCGGGGCAGGCCAGCGGAAATATTTTGCGACAATGGTCGAAACTTTGTGTCTGCAGCAAAAGAAATAAACGAGTTTTTAAAATCAAATGCTTCACCTCTGTTTGAGTTCGCAAGTCAACAGGGAATAAAGTTCGTTTTTTCGCCTGCATATGCTCCTCACTTTGGCGGCATCTGGGAGGCCGGGGTTAAATCCGCCAAGCATCACATTAAACGAGTAATGGGTAACACCCATCTAACTTTTGAGGAGATCTCAACTTTATTTGCGCAAGTGGAGGCAATTCTTAATAGCCGTCCTTTGTGTCCATTATCCTCATCTCCTGACGACTTCCTTTCCCTCTCCCCAGGGCACTTTCTCATCGGAAGACCACTCACTGCTCTACCAGCTCCTGCCCTGGAGAATATGAATGAGAATCGACTTCAGCGCTACGCTCGTCTAGAACAAATACGCCAACACTTTTGGCAAAGATGGCAACGCGAGTATATTTCCGAGCTACAGCAGCGGACGAAATGGAAGAAAAACACTACCAAGCTACAAATTGGAGATCTGGTGTTGCTGCAAGAAGATTATGTACCCCCATTATGCTGGCGTCTCGGCCGAGTTGTTCGTCTGTTTCCTGGACCTGACGGGATCTCCCGAGTAGCCGACATCCAAACAAATCGTGGCTGTATACGAAGACCTTTGGTCCGTCTCTGCCCATTGCCTTCGGCTGAGGATCTTCAGATTTAAGGATATTGAAAGACCAGCCTTTCAACGCGGGGGAGGATGTTCGCGCCTACGAAAACATGAATAGCAATCAAGCTAACAGCAGCGATTGCTCCTTCAATGCGTCAGAGATTAAGAACCGCATCTTTTAAAAATCTACCTGTCATCTTCCACTTTTTTTCCATCCGTCGAACCTACAACACCAAAATTATTTTTTTGTTAAAACTATTTTCCAAATAGAAAGTTATTAAGTATTCTGGGGTTTTATTCAAAATTAAAACTCCCATTTATGTCCGCAAAAGACAATGGGTAAACGTGTCCCTCATTATGGGTAAGCCTGCCCAACCTTAATTGGCCTCTTCATATGAACATCATTTGAAAAACATTTTGTTTTAGCACCAATTTTATTTTTGTAATTTTTGTAGTTATAATAATAACAAAAATCTAGTGAAATTTTCTAAACAAAAGAATACAACATTATTAAAACTGTTTTCTAATAAAATTTATATTTTTAGATATAAAAAAAAATAAGGAAACATGAACACAAAATCATAACAGAGGAGTAATAACATCGGTGCAAGCAATGTTTTGATTAAAAACAAGATATTGCTTGGGCCAACAATAATAAATTTTTAGCATCGATAAAAATAACGTTTCCCATTATTTTACGCATTTACAGCTCAGGTTGCAAAATTTAAAAATTTACCTTATTTTATCGAAATTTAATTAAAAGAACACTCACCGGCAAAAAAATAATTTATATACGAAATTTGATACCCAGGAACCCAAAATAATTATTTTAAGAGATCTACAAAGAGGTAATTGCTTCAATAAATAGTTTTTAGTTGTAACAAAATTGCTGACTATCCTGAACCGGAATATGATCGAGTTTATGAATATACGTCATATACGTAATTAAAAACGAAATTTTGTGAAAAAGAAAACGGTCAGTTATGTATGCATGGGTGTAAAAAAGATACACACATATCCACGCCTGTCTCCTAATTATGGTATACAGATACAGCGAACACCACCTTCTAGTATGTCCTCCTGTGTACCTAGTATGTGTGGCGTGAGTTTAAATGACCGGTTACGGAATAGTGTGATTAGAGAAAAATGTAGTCTGAAAGAAGATGGTAGTGACAAGGTTTGGAAAAGGTATGTTGCAGTGGTTTTGTCATGTGGAAAGAATGAGCGAAAGAAGAATGACATATGAAATTCACAAGGCAAATGTGAATGGAATGGTCATGGTCGGGGACATCATAGACGCACGTACGCTGACCAAATTGGATGCGTACTGAAGAAGAGCCAAATAAAATGTACCCGGAACCGACGACAATGTATGAAGAGACTTATGGATGTTGAGGAGGCGAGAGACGTCTTTCAGAAACGCAGCATTAGGGGATCTATTGTCTCTGCCTACCCCAGTGGTACATAGGCGTGAGCATAATTATGTATGAATGTATGTACCACCTACGATCATGAATTCATGATGCACCCTCACTGCTTCATCTTATATTCTATTACATTAATTAGCCTCTTCAAATATCTACGTTGTAATTTTAATCGGAATGCCTTTACCCTATTTAGTAGACTCAACTTCCAATTTGGTGTTCAAACGGCTTGTCCCAACAATCACGGGGGGCTCCAACCTCCATATATCTTGCACTTTATTATAACTATGCCTGGCCTTACCATACCACGCAAGTCTTAGGTGCTGTGCCGTAAATATACTCCAACAAACGCCTCATTGGTAACGTTTAGGAGCAATTCCGACCAATAAAGTGGTACGCGTGGGACGGATAACACGACCAATCCTAATCGACCTCTGATTATCTTCTACCGTATCCTTATTTTCTCTTGTATCCTTAACAGTCTGCGGGAATGGGAAGCTCATGTTAAGCTGGATAATGTGATATCGGAGTCGATTTAGCTGCGAATACAAGAATATGTGGGAGTTATTATTTTAATAAAATAAGTTTCTGGAGCAGTACTATTGTGTTTCATGTAAATACCTTTAGTTATGCGACTTATGATGGCTAAAAGTCTCATTTCGGTATAGTTATTCGTGTAAATTTCTTTCTATGTATCTATGCTTACGTGATGTTAGTCTGGTGTAACTATATTCTATCTATATGCTTACACTTTAGTCTATATAGGGTCCTTCTTAATATTATATAATGACACTTTTTCAAGGGGATGATCAGACCGTCAAACTGAAAAACTTTCTGTGTGGCACCAATATCGAAATCGCGAAAATAAAATCAGCTCTCCCAAACAAAACTGCAAACCTACTCGAGCCAAATGTATGGAACATCTGATTTTTTTTTCGCGATTTCGAATTTTGTCCCATAGAGAAAGTTGTTAAATTTGATGGTCTGAACATCCCTTTAAAAAAGTGTCAACATATTAAGAAGGACCCTGTGTAAATAGCCAAATTATCGTTCAATCTTTCGTCATCATCAGCCCTTCATCAGAAAATAATAATCATAAAGACTACAGAGATCTATTTCATTAGCTCATTTCATATAATTGTACTATAAATAGATATACCAATCATGTGAAGTTAGCTATTTCGACTTAAAAGAATGCACGTAAATTTTTTTTTCAAACACTGCAACAATCGAGAGTCACGATCAACAAATAGTTGATTTACAGCTCTATCTAAACAAAGAATCGAGTCTATTCAGGCTTCGAACGGCCGCGCTAATTATCTGTGCTGGCACTGGATCGCCGACTGGCAGCTTTTTGTTTTTTTTTAAAACCCGAGGCTTAATTTTCGCGACAGCCTGTTCGATGTCGATGTGTCAACCCTGATGGGCCGTGACGTGCGGCATCGCTCTTTGATGTGCAGACGGCGTATTCCCTAAGTGGATAAGTTCAATTTTTCAATAAAATAATGTGATTTTAAATTGTTCGATTGGTCTGATGCGATGTTCGTATTCGCTGTGCGTCTCGAGCTTTGTAACAAAATACATTTTTTTTTCTAACTTTTAAAATCTTTATGATGTGAAGAATTTTAAGTTTCTTAAAAATGTGACTGGAATTGCATGGGTACGGCTTTATGTTGTGGTGAGTAAAGCATGATTTTGAAAAAAGATTGCACTTCAAAAATAAGGCAATCTATCACGAGTCACCTATACTGTGTGAGGGTAAAGGACTCTCTTTTTGTAAATAAAAATATGTTATTGCCGGTAGAATGTCATTTTACGTCTTAGGTCTCCAATCTAACACCAATGAAGGTAAGAGGAAGTGGGTCATACTCTACCACGCCGCCGCCACGCTAGCCCAGTGCAGGTTGATAGGGGTAAGTTATTCTTCTTCTTGTGGTGCCATCTCCTATCGGAGGTCGGCAAGTTATTGGTCACCGGCAATCACCCCATTTTGTTAAAAAAATTCAAGCAATCGATGCACGAGACTACGCTATTGAAAGCTAGAAGTAACGTAAAGTAAGAAACCTATCAACTATTTTACTATTAGCATCACACTCGGCCAGATGGAGGATCTTCCCTTATCCATTGTAGAACTACTCTGTCTCTATTTATACCTTCCGCTATAACAACACAATTATGCCAGATTAACAAGGACTCCGAGAATAGTTACCATAGTAGACTCGAAACCACGTCAATAATTCAATTTAAAATCTTAAACCTCACGAGATCAGGAGAAAACATCGAAATACGCAATTATTACCAAGATAAAATTACAAATAGGTACATTTCCTTAATAAACAATTTTCAAACTTACCTCATTTCAACTTCCACCCGTCTAATAAAACTTAAAGCTTTTGTCTTTCGATTATCGTTTTTACATCCCCCGTAATAAGAGTCAGAAAAAATGCAAAAGACAACATTGTAGCTCGCCAAGGCATTCGTCCGTCGTTACCGAAGAATTTCCGAAACGTAGCCTCAGCTGTCGGCAGAACGAAATGCAATAATTGAGGTAAAAACCAGCTGAAATATTGTGTAATTATATCGAGACGGTAGGCTCTGACGATTTATCTGGACCACAAAAAGCCGCGTGTTAAGATCGACAGCGCCTCGCCGGTATTTCACCTATTTAGACCCCTTTCTTTTTCATTCTTTTACTTTTCTTTGAAAAATATTTTTTTTTTAAAGAAATAAAGTCTTTCATACGACCGTATTATTGTGATTAAAAGAGATTCATGGGATCTTGCAAATACAGAGTACAGCCTAGAAAATACTGAAACGGTGAATCCAGACCATGAAACTGAACAACTTTCACTGTGGAGCCACCCTAGGAAACGCGAAAAAAATTTGCTGTTTTATACATTTGAGTCAAGCAAGTGCAGCTGTTTTGTATGGAGCAGCTGTTGTTTTTTTCGTGTTTCCTGCGGTTGGTTCCATAATTTAATAATCGGGCATAGACCCACCACACATTACCACCGCTGTAACTCCTGTAAGCCAGGATCAGCAGCGGCGACCATTCACAACACTGGACGATGAAGTCCAGCCTGAATGAAAATGACTCTAATCTGTCTTGGAACCCGCAATGAATTAATCAAAGAAGATTAGGAAAACGAAATATCCGACTTCCCTCCATTGCAAACGGGAGACAGCAATAAGAAGGATAGTGAAAGTTGTTCAGTTGTATTATCTGCAAGTTCTGCAACTTATCTATCAGGAGATTTACTACCAGTATCATATAAAAAGAAAGTGGACACCTAAAATCGATTTCGAATGAACAAGTAAGTAGGTATCAACTTTCGTCAGAGTGAAAACAACATTCATGTTTCGATCGACATTGAAGACTCGTGCACTAAAGTTCTTGATTAATTGTAGCTTTAACTTCGGCTTTTTCGGTTTTAAATAGCATGTACTTACATAGTTCTATGTTACAGAGTTCTTGCCACCCACTAGTCTAACTTACATGCACTTCCCATCGATTTGGGTGATAAAATTTCTAAATCAGATAATAAAAATTTAACATTATTGACACTGTCGCGGAAGGTTTTGAGATAAAATAAATTATTAAATTTATAATGGACACTGTCGCACTTAGTGTCTTGTCCCAATCGAAGTAGGTCCCAGGCAAGTTAAATATAATTTGCAGTGATTCGCTTTCGTCCTGGTTTGCGAATAATATTTCCTAAACTATAACTGAATTTAATTAATGCTATGCTAAATGAAAATTAGTTTGTGTATTGGAAGTAGGAAAAATAATGATTTCTCTGTTTTACCTAGTACTATGTTCATTAAAAAAGTAGCTTAATTTCGAATAACAATTTATTTGACTTCTCAAAGTCAATTAGAGAACACGTGAAATAACTTCTTGTTTTTCAATAAAGTGTAGAATTATGTGTGAACTCTTTACTCGATCGTATTAAGGTGGTTGCAGAGGGGTCAATTATACAAAACTTTGACGCACAATACGCGTAGACGGTATTAATATAAGTAACTTTGTATATATGGAAAAATAGTTTAGAAAATCTAGATGCCGCGTCACAAATAACATTTGCAATTTATAAAATAATTTATTTGTTTATTTTGTAATTATATTACAAATTGCAAATGTTATTTGTGACGCGGCAACTAGATTTCCCAAACAATTTTTCCATATATAAAATATTATATAATGTATCATGTTGCTGAAGCAGATTTTGTTTCTATTAACTTGGTTGAGGACGCTTGTTGCCGAAGTGGATTAGGTATGTTAGTAATTTTTCAATGTAATTTCAATTTCGATCAATAAAACCATTAGATGCAATGTATCTAGAGAGCACAAATAGCAATACGTATACCGAATGGAACATAATGATCCACTTTAAAAAGAAATATGTTTCCTTTGTAGGTTCAAAATTTTTCTCCTAGGAACAGGATGTATGTACTAATTATTTTATCTGATTTAAAGATAATCAGCAGATCTGGTGTGCGGCTTAGAAAAAAGAAATTTTATTCTGCTCTGCTCTGCTCTGCTCTGCTCTGCTCTGCTCTGCTCTGCTCTGCTCTGCTCTGCTCTGCTCTGCTCTGCTCTGCTCTGCTCTGCTCTGCTCTGCTCTGCTCTGCTCTGCTCTGCTCTGCTCTGCTCTGCTCTGCTCTGCTCTGCTCTGCTCTGCTCTGCTCTGCTCTGCTCTGCTCTGCTCTGCTCTGCTCTGCTCTGCTCTGCTCTGCTCTGCTCTGCTCTGCTCTGCTCTGCTCTGCTCTGCTCTGCTCTGCTCTGCTCTGCTCTGCTCTGCTCTGCTCTGCTCTGCTCTGCTCTGCTCTGCTCTGCTCTGCTCTGCTCTGCTCTGCTCTGCTCTGCTCTGCTCTGCTCTGCTCTGCTCTGCTCTGCTCTGCTCTGCTCTGCTCTGCTCTGCTCTGCTCTGCTCTGCTCTGCTCTGCTCTGCTCTGCTCTGCTCTGCTCTGCTCTGCTCTGCTCTGCTCTGCTCTGCTCTGCTCTGCTCTGCTCTGCTCTGCTCTGCTCTGCTCTGCTCTGCTCTGCTCTGCTCTGCTCTGCTCTGCTCTGCTCTGCTCTGCTCTGCTCTGCTCTGCTCTGCTCTGCTCTGCTCTGCTCTGCTCTGCTCTGCTCTGCTCTGCTCTGCTCTGCTCTGCTCTGCTCTGCTCTGCTCTGCTCTGCTCTGCTCTGCTCTGCTCTGCTCTGCTCTGCTCTGCTCTGCTCTGCTCTGCTCTGCTCTGCTCTGCTCTGCTCTGCTCTGCTCTGCTCTGCTCTGCTCTGCTCTGCTCTGCTCTGCTCTGCTCTGCTCTGCTCTGCTCTGCTCTGCTCTGCTCTGCTCTGCTCTGCTCTGCTCTGCTCTGCTCTGCTCTGCTCTGCTCTGCTCTGCTCTGCTCTGCTCTGCTCTGCTCTGCTCTGCTCTGCTCTGCTCTGCTCTGCTCTGCTCTGCTCTGCTCTGCTCTGCTCTGCTCTGCTCTGCTCTGCTCTGCTCTGCTCTGCTCTGCTCTGCTCTGCTCTGCTCTGCTCTGCTCTGCTCTGCTCTGCTCTGCTCTGCTCTGCTCTGCTCTGCTCTGCTCTGCTCTGCTCTGCTCTGCTCTGCTCTGCTCTGCTCTGCTCTGCTCTGCTCTGCTCTGCTCTGCTCTGCTCTGCTCTGCTCTGCTCTGCTCTGCTCTGCTCTGCTCTGCTCTGCTCTGCTCTGCTCTGCTCTGCTCTGCTCTGCTCTGCTCTGCTCTGCTCTGCTCTGCTCTGCTCTGCTCTGCTCTGCTCTGCTCTGCTCTGCTCTGCTCTGCTCTGCTCTGCTCTGCTCTGCTCTGCTCTGCTCTGCTCTGCTCTGCTCTGCTCTGCTCTGCTCTGCTCTGCTCTGCTCTGCTCTGCTCTGCTCTGCTCTGCTCTGCTCTGCTCTGCTCTGCTCTGCTCTGCTCTGCTCTGCTCTGCTCTGCTCTGCTCTGCTCTGCTCTGCTCTGCTCTGCTCTGCTCTGCTCTGCTCTGCTCTGCTCTGCTCTGCTCTGCTCTGCTCTGCTCTGCTCTGCTCTGCTCTGCTCTGCTCTGCTCTGCTCTGCTCTGCTCTGCTCTGCTCTGCTCTGCTCTGCTCTGCTCTGCTCTGCTCTGCTCTGCTCTGCTCTGCTCTGCTCTGCTCTGCTCTGCTCTGCTCTGCTCTGCTCTGCTCTGTTCTATTCTTAGGATAGTTTTATTCTATGGTGTTAGTTAATTACCTAATGCACAATGCGGTAGGTAAGGAAAAACGAAAAAGTATTATAACAAATCGAAAACACCGATAACACATACATTTACTTTTCCTTCTTTCCATTAATGGGTAAAACGATTATGACATCGCCAATATACCAAGAAATTTTCCGTAAAGTGGATCGATATGTTCCACTCAGTGGTACAAACCTATGTACTGGTTCTCATGAGTAAAATTAACTGCGTCCGCGATATATGAATGCCGAAGGCGCGTAATTTCCTTGCCCATTTGAATTTATGCGCGGCCACTGACTTATAGCACTTTAGTTGGTCAATAACAAATCACATTGATTTATTAGTAAAACGTTCCTGTTGCCACGTATCGCATAAATTTACACTATCGACCAATTAAAGTGATCGCACATTTGTTTCCAAATTGCTTAGTGTGAACACCAAAATGGGCGACCAGTTTGCAGTACAAAAATCTTTATTGGCCGTCAATGTCAGCTAATAAGTGGTTGTCTGGATGAAATTGCTTTTAGCGCCTAAAATTTGTTACTGTTTCTTTTGAAGAAATAATTAGTCGTCCGCTCAATCAACTTTCATTTTAGTTATCCCTTTAAAGATGCTGTGAATCAGTGTAACACAAATTACTTTTCATTTAAATATACATTTTTACAAACGATTTTCCAAACTTCATTGGATACTATTTAGAATTGAGACCGCAACATTAAATTACCTTTTGAAACAAAGGAAAATCTGAATTGTTGCAAAATGACCCTTCATTAATAAAATCCATCAGCAGTATCGTGACGTCACAAAGCTTAGGCTGACGTGACGTCAAACACTTTGGCTAACCCAGTTTGTTATGTTAAAACTGTTATTCGTAACCCCTACTATAAGGCTGTAGCATGTATATTCACTATAATAACAGTCTTTTTTACTTACGAAAGGTAGTAATTTTAGTCTGGTCTTGTTTCGTTTGGAACAAGAAATGCCTGCATTGCTCTCAACACCTACTCTAATATGTATGTTTTTCTACCTACGTGATTACATGTTTAATGCAATGTCTTGTAGATAATGTTGGAGTTCTATTATTTTGCAATTTAGTGTACATAATGTATAGATATAATAATTTATGTATGAACTACCTTAAGTTCGTTTTAATTTTAGGTTTCTAACAACTGGGTCAAATTAAGCGTATACAGGGTGAAATTGATATCATTAGCATCCTTTTAATATTTATTGATCGTTCCGTCTCTCAGATTGCTCATACTAATGACAGTGACAGCATCATGTCTTAACATGTTTAAGCCTAAATATGTAATTGTTGGTGGAAGTGTAAGCTCCAATAACCCATCCACTCTTACTCTATTTCGCCTGTACCTTTTGCAGCATAATTATACGCTGTGTAAAGGCTGATGCTTAGAAAAAGTATATGTTTAAAAAGAGCCTCATGCTTCTACCGTATAAAACAAAAGGGGCCAACTTTCTTAAGTTGGTGTGCGTGAGGCGCCATACTAATGATGTATGTTTGCGTGTATATGGATAGGGTTTACTCCGACTGCCAATCTTGACATATAACTTATCCAAGGGCTGATGTTATGATGATATTGATTTCGATGTAAGACTTACGACCTTTTTCCTTACCTCAGAAAAAATAATTTAGCAAGATCTCAAACCAGTAGTAGCAGCAATACTAACAGCCCGACCGCAAACGGGTCAATGGAGCCCTTTGATCCAAGCTCTCACCTGTCCCTCAAGAGCCCTGGTCTTTCGCAGACTAGACACTTTGCCTCGTGCTTGAGCTTGCCTGTACGAATGTTTGCTTAGCTCTTACTGCCGTAGCTTAAGGTATAAACTTGATTGACGTTTTATGCCATAAAGTTAAGAGTAATTTTTCCTTTTCTTTTGGCCTTGACTGAATTTTGCTTGGTTTCAATTTTAGGAGGATGATTTGCGAGTTTTTTTTATTTTACTTAGCTCATGACAGTACATCTAATGACGCCGCAGCAAAATATAGGTACCAGTTATGCAGTTCAACATCAGGCTCTCAGCTATAAATTTTCGAGCAGGAAAAATTGTATTAAAGTCAAAATAATGTGTTCAATATAGGAACTTGTGTAGCTTACTTATTGAATATCAAATCTTTTATTGATAACGATGATCAGCTTAGTAGATTAGTAAAAAAAGTCCTTATTGACACCCCAAGATTTTTTTTCTGCAATATCTTTAATATTTTTCTTACAGTTTTTCTGCGTAAATATACTTAAACAGATAAAATTAAAAAATGTATCAATAAAGTAAGTTCATACAGGGTCCTTCTTAATATGCTGACACTTTTTCGGAACGTGAAACCAAATGTATGGGACAGCTGATATTTTTTTCACGATTTCGATGTTGGTTCCTTAGAGAAAGTTGTTCAATTTGACGGTCTTATCATCCCCTTAAGAAAGTGTCAGCATATTAAGAAGGACCCTGTATGTACCTTTTTTCGATTGTCTGATCGTCCCCTTTAAAGTGTCAGCATATTAAGAAAGACCTTGTATATGTGATTTTTACAAAGAAACTATACAAATCTATGTGAAAGATAAAGAAGCTTATGTAAATTCCACATTTGTTAGGGAATGAATTTATATACTAACATGATGAAGTAAATCAACACTCTGAATAATGGCGGCAGATGTTGTAAGAGACCATTTTGTAGGAAGCAATAAAAATAAACTAGCATCTGCTTAAGAATATCACTAATCCTTTTATGAATGAAATATTCATAACAGACTTGATGATAATTTATTTATCACAAATGCGGCAATAAACGTGACTACATAAAAAGCTTAAAAAAGTCCTCCAATAAAACCGAGTACCATAACTCTACTCTTTTTAATCGAAGACATGTTTTTGTAAAATATTTTCGTGAATATCTTGAATGAGAATTCGGGGTGTTTATATATTGTGGGTCCGATCTTCGGTCACGATTTGAATCATAATAGTGTTTTCAAATTTATATGATCGTAAACCCGTAGTGGTACCGGGTTTGTCACAAAGAAGGTTTTATCGTGGCAAGTGTGCGACCGTAAATTCTGCTTCGGCTGTCCAAACAGTGAAGTGCATACAAAGGCATATCCATACCCATACAACATAGTTACACATCCTGAGACAGAAAAGGAATGCTAATATAAACGTGATATGAGGCAGGTGAAGATAAATGATGTTTTACTAATAATACACATGGATGGTAACAAAACTGACCATAAAGTGGAATCAATCTTGTTCAAAATCATTAACTAAAATACAATATAACATTTCATACTGTAAAATGATATATTAGTAAGTTGTAACCTTTGACTACTTATATAGGGACTAGCCACGCGTGTAATTCTACTAACAACATTTCTGCCACTTTTTGCGGGGGGGGGGGGGGGGGGGGCGAGGTAACATGAAATCTGCAACTTTGGATTTTATTCCCCATAACTTTAGATTCTAATTTTGAAAGTTAAAAATCATGAAAAGAAGTCTCGTGTGAACCCCAAACGTTCTTAGTTCGAAATTATTGTTTCGCAATTAAAGCCTGTCTCGTTTAGTGATAAGGTATAAAATTGAATTTAAATGCACATGATTAATTAATCTTATACTGTGTCAGAGGGGAAATGCTACCGCAAGGCTAGTCCTTATAATAAATAGTCAAAGGTGTATGATCGAGTGTGGAGGGAAGAATTGTGGTCTACGCTGTCTATGTATATACGGTGTTGACGACCACTTGGTGCAGGCACTAAAATCTCTATACGCGGGTTCTAGTGCCTGTGTCAGGGTTAACGGGGCGCACTCAAAATGGTTTAACATCACCAGTGGTGTTAGTCAGGGTTGTGTTGCGTCCCCTTGGCTTTTTAACCTGTATATGGATAGCTGTCTGACTGATCTAAAAGAATGCGAAAACGGTTTAAGAATGGGAGAGTTACTAGTCAAGTGCCTCTTGTACGCTGATGATCAAGTGATACTTGCATCGTCAGCGGGAGAGTTACAAGACATAGTAACTCTCATGAATACAGCATTGAAGAAAAAAGGAATGAATGTGAATGTGAATAAAACTAAAGTAATGGAAATGGAGAGAATGAGAGGATGAATGTGTGACTGATTGTGTGACTGATTGTTGTATAATGATTGAGAATGAAAAAGTGCAACAAGTGAATGAATTTCTATATTTAGGATGCATGTTTACTAGAGATGGGAAATGTGAGGGTGATGTGCATAAGCGAGTAACAGCGGGAAACAAAGTAAACGGTGCTCTACATGCCATTGTGGCTAGCCAATTAGTGTCCAAAAAGGCGCTACTTGCTATACACAATGGTGTGTTGGTGCCTACACTTATGTATGGCAGTGAGTGCTGGGTATGGTAGAAGAAGCATGCAAGTAAAATTAATGCTGTTGAAATGCGTTCCTTGCGAAGTATGTGTAGTGTGATGTGAGTGTGTGTGACTGAAAGATAGAGTGAGAAATTGTGTAATAAGAGATAGATGTAAATTAAAAGAAGATGTAGTGACAAGAATAGAGAAAGGTATGCTGCGTTGGTTTGGTCATGTGGAGAGGATGAGTGATAGCAGATGTACGAAAGAGATATATGTTGCTAATGTGAGTGAAAGCGTCGGCAGAGGGCGCCCTCGTAGGACGTATGCGTACAAATCAGTTGCGTCCTACAAAAAGGGGAGGTGCGGAGTACTCGAAACCGACGGGCATGTATGGATGTGCATGAGGCAAAAGAAGTATGTAAGGATCGTATCGATCGATCGTAAGTGGCGCGCCCTGGTCTCTGCCTACCCCACTGGGAAAGAGGCGTGACGTTATAGATAGATAGATAGATATAGATAGATAGATAGGTTGTAACGAGCTGCAGTTTTCACAAGACTTCTGGTTTGTATTTACTAATTGACGATGATTTCTATTAGCCGATTCTAACTACAGCGACTGTTCAACCCAGGATTCAAACAGAACACAAAATTTACACCAGCTACAAAACAAAATGTTTTTTTTTTTACACAGTTGGGTTTGCTCTTATCCTCAGTCCAGTCCTCGGGACAAAGATGAGGTTATTAATAAAATAATTAATACAATGTTTTACCTCAACTTCAATCTGTAAGTACTTAAATTGATTAGTTTTGTGGAGTCGACGTCCAGCCATCATCAGCCATCAGGATTTTTGACGTTAGTTTTTTGGACTTGGGACTAACTACAACATTAAAAGTATCAAAGGATAGTGACGAAAATCTTATTCGTTGTTAAAATCAAATCGTGAACAATACTAATTTAAACTTAAAAAGTTACTAAAATAGTAAAGAAATTGATTAATATAATGTAACTTTTTATCACCATCTTTTATAACTTCCGTTTCATCTTCCCGTATTTTAGTCTCCATAAAAATATAACCGACTGATGCTACGCTCAGAAAGCGACGTTTTATAATCGATTTTTGCCAAGTTCCAGAGTTACGGTCACTTTAAAAACAATAAACATTTTATACACCGAAATGGTTTTCTATAATATTTACTGCCCAAAAGTATACTATCGTATATTATATCTTGTTTTAAAGGTTTGTTCGAAATTATTTTTTGGCCATTTCATTATTTAATATACCGTATTTAAAAATTTTAAGCGATTCTTGTGCACAAAATGGAGGAATTAAATTTAAGTAATTTTTTTTCATAATCACGCATATTCTGTGTAAATTTCAAACGTCTGGCTATTATAGTTCGAAAGATATAGCCCATTAAAGGTAAAACAGACGGTCAGACAGACGGATGGACGGATCGACGAACTGACGGACGGACGGACGTGTGGGGACTTGCTACAGATGTCAGCACCCACAAGTATAGCAAAGATGCCAACAGATGGCGATAACGTCGCTCTCGGAAATATGCTCCATACATGGACAACGTTCACCGTTCACGTAATTCGTAACCAACTACAAATAAGGTTCACATTCGAATGCAAGACATACATCGCGCAAGACAAATAATCACAGAAATTCGATATATACTATACAAGGTCCAACTAAGAACTGTTGGACCACGGCCGGTCCCCAGGCTTCACACATAGCCTGGTGGAAGATCTTCCCTTTTCAATGGAGGAACATTCCCAGTAGCACCTCCATAGACAGATGGACAGACGGACGGAAGGGCAGACGGGGGAAGAGACGGAGACCATTGGCTTATGAATTAGCTACAGGCCCTAGAATACATCAGCATATTAAGAAAGACCTAACATACTTCGCGCTGCAGAGTTTAGGCCTCCTCACAGTGAGAGGAAGCGGGCCATACTTCAACATGCAGGCCGCCCTCTAAGGCACTATTAAGGACCAAATCCGTTCAGTGGTTTTCATATTATTGTACTAGCTATTCGCAGTAATATGGGTTTAATAATAATAATATTATTAAGATAATTGGATCCATTGAAGCTGATTGTACGAGCAAATCTTCTATATCAGTAAAGAAATATAATACCTAAGGAAAATACCATTTGCAGAATACGTAAATAACGAATTATTTATTTTACTAAAAATGGCGTGTAATAAGATACAGATTTCCATTTTCAACTAAGCTCAGATAAAAATGAAAATATTTGTACAACGAAAGTAGAGAATGCAAAACGAAACTCCGAGCTTGGATCCAGCATAAACATCTTGCTTTGAATAATATTATAAGAAGTTGAAAACGGCGTACAATAAGCAATTTAAGTCCACGTAAAAGGGACCGTTGTAGTCCTAATTTAGTACAATCATTATGCATATTGTATGCCCCACTTGCTTTTGTTTCTCAATAAACAGTGCCCGTTTTCCCCGAGTTTCCCCTTTTTCCGCCTTTTTATTATTGAAGTCGCATTTACCTGGGGATGTGTGTTTTGTACAGTCGGAATCCGAAAAGGCATACCTTTTTGCGGAGTCCACTCTTCTACAATTTCGAATAAGTAATCGGTGTTTCAAAGCCATTGATTAAAAACCAGTTTGATGAAAGGTAGAACGAAAATAGTACAAATTCAAAATACAGGATGGACAGAAAAGGCCGTTGTTGGAGGGAAAGTACCCTAAATATTAATGATGGCTTTACTGAAAGGAAACATTCTTTTAATTTCAAAAATAAGTAAAACTTCATTCAACGATTTTTGAAAATGCGCTTGCCACACCCGGGAATCAAACCATTAAAATCTGAAGAAATAACACCGGCATTTTTATGGCACCAATCGATCGATAGGGTTATTCATAAGGACCAATTTCTTTTAAGCAATATATTATTTTAAATTAAATAAAGACCAAGAAAGATAAAGAAATATTAGATCAAAAAAATTTCATATATACAGGGTGTTAGGGTACAGTAGTACCAGGTTTATAGTCTTACCGATGTACCTGCGCAGTAGACAAATTTTAATATCGCGCGAAATTATATTGACCAACCAGGATGTGTCACCTTAAATACCTTGACGCTATTGGCTAATTGTTTTCGTGCCCTTATCGCATGACTTCGAGTTTTGTCGGGGACTCGGTCCTGCTCTGCGCAAACGAAGATTGACGAGCGGAATTATTTTCCTGGTCGTACTGTAAACAGTTACGCTACTTTAAGGGTTATTGTATCCATGATACTGAACGATATTTCATAAGAAATCTACAATACAAACGTTCGATCAGCAGATTGCAGATTAGTATGGAAAGTCAATTTTTTTTTGTATGTTTCTTAGGGTAAGTTGTTCAGTATCATGGGTACAATAACCCCTTAAAGTAATGCAACTGTTTACCCTTACACCCTGTAGAAATGGTGTAACGAATGGGACGTAATTTAATCGTACGGCCACTTATGAAAATAATTATATTGTATTTAATTTTTTTATTTATAACTACAAAGCTTATAGTTGTTCTAAATTTAAAAAAACGAAGTGCGTAAATAATGCTAAAAACAAATGGTCACAATACTCAGCTATGAGGGTGAGAAATGAGAATCGATCTTTTGTAGAATTGGTCATTTGTAGAATCGGCCATTTATGGAATCGGTCACTTGTAGAATCGGTCATTTGTAGAATTAGTCATTTGCAGAATAGGTCATTTGTCGTAAATAATGCTAAAAACAAATGGTCACAATACTCAGCTATGAGGGTGTGAAATGAGAATCGATCTTTTGTAGAATTGGTCATTTGTAGAATCGGCCATTTATGGAATCGGTCACTAGTAGAATCGGTCATTTGTAGAATTGGTCATTTGCAGAATCGGTCATTTGTAGTCTAAACTGTTGGAAGGTGATAAAACACATATCCACAAGTTACACAGAAATAAAACGATGCCTCTAACCGCCGTGTATTTCTTTACACGCATTGATGTATTTAAAAGTAAAAAATACAGGTTTAGTTTACATAAGACCGAAATGACTACTTACTCTATAAATGACGTATGCGTGAAATATGAAATTCTAAAAATGACTGATTCATAATTGCTATGCCACTTTCAGAATTGAGACAAATCCAACGATACTACAAGGAAATAAAGAATCCCTATACATAGATATTTACAAACTATACGTGCGAAAACCTTAACCCCTATCTTTACTGTTACGCAGTCGGGTAAAAGTAGAATCAAATGCTATTATATCGGAATAGCACAGCTGCAAGCTACAACAATCAACAAAATATTTTCTACAATATTACTTTTCGAAGAAGATTTCCTTAAAGATGAATTTGAGCCCGTCTTTGTTTTGCGACAAACAAATTATTCTGCTTTGATTGTACAAAGATAGGGTTTAAAACAGGGGTGGATTAGGTTTTCGTACTCTGAACCATCTTTGTGGCTTTATTTTACTTATATGCATCGCCAGAACCCAATTTCAGCTTACCTACTTATTTCAAAGGTAAACGAAATAAATTCATCTGGCTTTTATACAGAGTCCTTCTGATGCGGGCACTACATTCAGAGAACAGCCGAGAACGAGACTGTGGATGCCCTCATTGTTCTCGTGGCGTCATGAGACATACTAATTTTCCTTGAGAATTCTCCCCGAGAAGTTCTCGCGAGAGTGAAGTACCTGCTTTAATATGCTCTGACAGTTATAACCAACGACCATCAAACTGAACAACTTTCTCTATAGGACCAACATCGAAATCGTGAAAAAAATATCAGCAGTCCCATACATTTGGATGGAGTAGGTTTGCAGCTGATTTTTTTTCGCGATTTCGATGTTGGTACCATTGAGAAAGTTGTTCATTTTGAGTATTAAGTTAGACCCTGTATACATTGTTACACGTTGAAACGACTTAAATTATCAGTCTTAAGCATAGACCGCAGTAATATATAAGTCTTTGGTCTTAAGAGAAGTTTAATCCGAGAGCGCAAATGTGCGCTGCATACAAAGGAAGTCTGGTGATATTTTCAACACTATCCAATTAGAGTCAAAGAAATTTTTCAGAAACAATCTAGAAACTAATCTCTATGTTTGTATGAAATCAGATTTTCGTTAAAATATACAGTTTTAATGCTAGGATTAATTTAATAGTTGTATAGAAATCTTTGAGGCACTGCAACTTTAAAAAATTAAATCAAATCAAAATATTTTTACTTCAGACACAGTCCAGAGATTGTTAGTATATACTTAAAAACTATGTTAGTACAGACTATTTCAAACTATACATTTTAACGAAAATCTGACTTCATACAAACATAGAGACTAGTTTCTAGATTGTTTCTGAAAAATATCATTGAATTTAATTGGTTAGTATTGAAAATATCGCCAGATTTCTTTTGTATGGAGCACGCTCCAAATTATATTCCCTTAAGGTACCTACCTATATCAGATCTTGTTTTACTTCTTTTATGTATAAAGGTCCCTAAAGCCCAACCTGTCTGGGAAGCTGACATCGCTCACAATATTGTCTTCGTAATGGGCAAGACGCTCTTTTAGAGCCATATCCCGGGACCCACCGAAATAAAATTAGCCTTAGGGTAATAAATTCAAATCACGGTGGGCCGTAATTTTAGCCTCCTTTTTCACCAGAAGATATTCACTGTGGAATCCTTAATTTGGTTTCCCTTTATTGTTGTGGTTACTTCCGTTGTTGTTTCTCAATTTGCGTTCGTTTTTTTGTAGTCCGTTTTAAGGAGGAAATTGGTAAAAAATTGAATTGAAAGTGTAGAAAGAAAGCTTTTTTTTTTTTTTAATAATGAATATGACTGTACATTTTGTTGAAAATTCAATTAATATTAACTTAACCTACTATATTATTTATCGGGTAAAAAGTATATATACAAATATATAATATTGAGACTAAAAAGTAAGTAAGTATGTACAAAACTTTATTTGTTTTTTAATTCGCTTCTCGAACTAGGCTTAAGACTCGGTATGAAAAGCGTCGATGACGCGTTGTGTAGAGGTATGGACACAATCATGAGGGTCCGAATTCAAATCCACACGGACAAATGTACCAATGAGTTTTTCTATCATATTGTGTACGTAATACCGAATGGTCTCAATAACGGTGAAGGAAAACATCGGAAGGGATCCTGCATACGCTGTAAAAGAAATTCTGATGCATAATAATTATGTGAAATCTACCAAGCCACGCATGGTTAACAAACGCCCATACACTTTGAGGGTAGGTCTGTCCCCTGCAGTGGGACATTATATAAGGTCTAACAAAATTAGTTGAAACTATTTTAAGGGTATGTTCACACCATCAAATTGAACAACTTTCTCTATGGGACCAATATCGAAACAGCGAAAAAAAAATCTGATCTCATAATACATTAGAGTCGAGTTATATTTGTAATTTTGTATTGGGACAGCTGATTTTTTTTCGCGACTTCGATATTGGTCCAAAGAGAAAGTTGTTCAGTTTGATGGTCTGAGCGCATGCTCAGATGTATAAAGTGTAACAAAAGTAAAAATAAACATTTAAAACTTTTAAAGGGGTTGTTGAGAACATCAAACTGAACAACTTTCACTATGAGACCAACATCGACATCGCGAAGAAAAAAATTTTGTCCCATACATTTTGCTCGAGTAGATTTTTTAGTTTAGTATGGAACATTGCAAACATATCATGGTGATTTTGGGGGAGGCCTATGTCCAGCAGTGGACGTCTATCGGCTGATATGATGATGATGATGATGGAACATCAGATTTGTTTTTCACTATTTCGATATTGGTCCCATAGTGAAAGTTGTTCAGTTTGATGGTCTTAACCACCCCCTTAATGTTTATTTGTATTTTTGTAACACCTTGTATAGGCTGATGATGATGATGATGATGATGCTAAAGCTTATTTTAAATCTGATGTTGATTAGCAGTCATACTACTTCAGATGTATGAGTAAGTTCCTGAATATTCTTGTGTGATACATTAATCATTCATGGTTTCTATTAAACTTTGTCCCATTTCAAACGATTCGAAACCGTTTTCTGTTTCACCTATTTTGAACCTTAATACCATGCATAATGACTAATATTAAGTCGACTGAAATTCATGGTGATTGCATACAAAACTGAACCTTATTGAATACGCTCAAAACGTTGATAATTCTTACTGAAGCTTCCATTTATTGAAATACACTTTACAGACAATGTTTGTTTTCTCTTAGCAACTACGGAATTCCATATTAGATTGTACTCATTCGTTATTGGCTGATGTGTTTAAATCTTGCTGAATTAACTGTTATTAAAGCGAATGCGTCTATGTTTTGGTATAATTAATGTTTATAATTGCGAGAGGGGCGTGTGAAGGCAAAATTATGGCGTCACCAAAACCACGCCACAACCAATTTTCGCTTGAGGGTCTTACAATATAATAAAGACAAAATAATATTAAATTCGAGAAATTTTTAGTTATAAGGTATAACAAATTCCCAACTACATTGACTGTAGGTATCATACTCATGTTCAAAACCAATTTTTTCCCTAAGGGATGAATTTGGAACATCCCTTCTTACCAAAGATGAAAAAAAAAATACCTTTCAAGAATATTAATATGTTTCTAAATCCAAAAGCATCGGATGATTGGATGAGTATTACCATAGAAACTCCTTGTACCTATGTACAAAACAAAACAGATCACAGATAAAAACAAGGCCCCAACTTTATCTCCAACAGCATTTAAAAAGTTTAAATATACAGTATACCCGTGCAAAAGCTAGGAGCAAATCTATATGGGCATATATTGTAAATTTCATGCATGTATATGCTAGTACTCGTACACACGAGGGATGGTCAACGCGTGACAAGCATGATAAATGAGGAGTTCGGGATCATGCCTCTGGGGACTCTCTTTGGATGTACGCTCACATTTATGAACAATCGTAACCTAACTGGACCCTACATACGACTCTGGACTTTATTCTTTAGTAACTAGAAGTTAATCTAGTACAGACAGATAACATTTATAGGATGTTTTATTTTAGAGAAGCTAGTGAAAATTAGTATTGCGAAAAGTAAGTAAAGAGTACGAATCTGTGTAGAAAAATTGACTCCATTGCTCACGGGTTAAAGCTCAAAGTATAACGTGCAAATGATAAAGCTAGTTGGCACAAAATTTTTCTATTTGAGAGCAAGAAGCAAAAATATTGAATTCTAGATGGTCAAGTCAAGGAGAATAGACTTTCAAGTCAGGAATATTTTAGTTAAACATTGTAGTTTTAGTTGAAAGTAGAATATTATAGTTTTAGTGATACTAATAATAAACTAGATAGGAATGTTACAAGATGATAATACTTACAAAAGGTTAAAGAATACGAAACAAGATCTGATTGTTACAGATTGAAATACACCGCAACTTTGTGGTGTTTGGATTTACATCTCGCCCTTGTCACAGATCAGTCACTCTGTTATCTACGTCACGTCACTGATTCCTCAAGGCACACAAGCTATTTTTGATCAGCAGAATCGCGGCGATTCAATGACTACGTCCCGGTGTCCCGGTAGTGTGGTTGCGATGTCATTGCGTTGCAGTTGCTGCATCGCCTACGCTCGAAAATTGCTTGTCTAATATATCCACCAAAGCGGAGTAGAGCGGAGATGAGTAAAATAAACTAAAAGCTCGCTCGCTTAGTCGTGTCATGAAAAAAATGAAGCTATTTATTTATTGATTGGATCAAATATTTATATGATGAATATGAATATTTGTACCCGAGTCATGGATGTTTGTATCTATATAAGGTCTAACAAAATTAGGTGAAACTATTTTGAGGGGTTGATCAGACCATCAAACTGAACAACTTTCTCTATGGTACCAATATCGAAATCGAGAAGAAAAAAATCTACTGTCCCATACATTTAGGTCGAGTAGGTTTGTATGAAACGACTGATTTTTTTTTCGTGATTTCGATATTGGTCCCTTAGAGAAAGTTGTTCAGTTTGATGGTCTGATCATCCCCTTAAAATAGTTTCACCTAATTTTGTTAGACCTTATATATGTATTATTATATCGTTGTCTAGTCATCATCTTACAAGTCCAGGCACTATAAATGTGACTAGATAATTTGTGTGACAATGTGCAAGATATTTATTTATTTATTTATTGTGTCAAACATCTCCGCTCAGCTTTGGTGAATACCGCGCTTAAAGCCTCAAATCACACAGATTCCTGTCTCTTTTTGATAAAAATAAGTAAATTATTGAGCTTTTATAATGCAAAAATGTCGCTATTTATTATACAAGGTGTTACAAACACCCTAGTAATATAAGAAGTCCAACTTAATATACTGACACTTTTTTAAGGGGATGATCAGACCGTAAAACTGAACAACTTTCTCAACATCGAAATAAAATCAGATCTTCCATACAAAACTGCAAATCTACTCGAGCCAAATGTATGGGATAGCAGATTTTTTTTTTCGCGATTTCAATGTTCGTCCCATAGAGAAAGTTGTTCAGATTGATGGTCTGATCATCCCCTTAAAAAAGTCTCAGCATATTGAGAAAGACCCTGTCTAAAGGGGTTGTTTAGAGTCTAACGTCTCTAAAGCAACACTACACATCTTTCACTATCGAGACAAAGTAAAAAAAAAATTGGTGTCTACCACAATTCTGACTTCAGTAAATACCTACTGAAGTTTTTTATGAAACAGCAGAATTATTTTCCTAGATTTTGGCTTCGTAGTGAAAGTTGTTCTGTTCGATGGTCTGATCTAAAACACCACTTTTCAAAAATTACTAGGGTGTTATGTTACACCTTGTATAATGTATAGTTAAAATTTAAAAATAACAAGCATACCACCAACGTAGATTACAAATGCCGATATATGGTAATAAATGTATTTACTCTTCTTCTAATAAAAATATCCATCAGCCATTTTAGTAAGACTTTATAGGCATATCCTGACACGATTTATACGGCGAGAAAATAAACTCCAAGGTTAAACTTGCCGTTCGTTGCACTGGCAGTCTGTTTGTTTAGGTGTTTAATGTTTGAACGCAAACCCATAAAATGCAGTAGACTGGACAATACACTTGTATGCAGATGCCAAATGAGTTTGTAGACGTACTGACACTGTAGAAGTTGAAGAAGAAAGCTAAAAGCAAATAATTAGCAAAAACCAAAAAACTAAAAAGGGAACGGGGATCGACTGGATGAGGAATATCGAGGATAGAGTTATATGGCGCGCTTTTGGATATGAATCAAGTTTTTAAATTTCATTTTAAATTGTTGTTTCTTCAAAGAACACATCTAGGTAATCAATTTTGCTGGCTATAAAATGTACAAGATGTAAACTTAAATGCGTTTCATAACAGGATGTTTAACAACACCAAACTGAATATCACTTTGGAGTCAACATTGAAATCGTGAAAAAAAATCAGATGTTTCATAGAAAATAACAATAACTATAACTGTATGAAACAGCTGATTTCTTTATATCGATTTCAAAGTTGGTTCATAGTAAAAGTTGTCCAGTTTGATGGTCTGAAGTAACCCTTAAGAATGTAAAGCCTACTTTACTAATTCAGGTATTCTTAATTTTCCAATCACAGTAACCAATGCTGGTTTGAACAACAAAATGATGATTTTGATCAATCAGTCAGTAAAACGTAAAATTATTATTATCTAGCCAAATAATATCGTCGATGTCATGTCGAATATCATTACGAATAAAGCATTTTAGGAAATTTACTAATATCTAGACACATTCAAGTGACCATTATCAGTAAATCCAAACAATGTTTAGATCATTTACAAAACGGGTCATCTCCGAATATCATTTGGATTCCAGGCGCGTTCCTTTCTCGAGGCTTGAAAATATTGGCTCTGCTGGCAATAAGTGGAATAGCTGTAGACGAGTGGACGATCGTTATCCCAGCTTTATGTGGTCGTTTTGAAAATTGACGCCTTTGTAAGCATTGTTAAATCTATACAGAAATAGAATTAGGCAATTGATGACATAATTATTGACCATTAACATTTATTAGGAAATAAAAATTGACTATAAAATGAGTTATAAAGCTAATAATAAACAGCACACAAAAGCAGTTTTGAAAATGATAAAGAAATAACCAAGATAAAAGGTGAACCTTTCTTATATTGATAAAGAAATAATCCTTCCTAATTGCGGCTGGATTTTTGATCCACGGCTCCGGTAATCGAAAAGGGACCGTCGATTTTTCCCTCATAAGACGAACCCTTTGAAAATGACCCGCATTTGACAAAAAATATCTTTGCATTCAGGGGCGTCGTGTCCGGCGTCTTTCCTTTCAGAGTCCGCGGTTGATTGCGCCCGACCCGTGAATAATACCCACTTTGTGCCCAATAAAAGTTTTCCTCCCTTCCCTCGATATTGGAAACAATGGCTTTGACTCACAATTTTTCTGTCGCCGATCCTCGGCAGCGGCGGAAACTGCTGGGATTATATCATTCTTTTGATTTGAGGCTAAACGTGATATTGTTCCAAATGAGGCTGCTTCGCTCCAATTTTTATATGCTTTTGATTTATTTATTATTTAGCTTTGATAAAGCATTCTGTTTTATGCAAGCCTTTGTACAATGCTGTTATTTTATCTAAAAATCTATGCGAATGACTCGCATAGAATTTCGCTTTGATGAAATATATATTATTAATATAGACAATATTATGTTGTTTGACTAACGCTAAGCCATACTGTCAATTGAAAATGTATATATTTCTTGTCGACATTTTGGACCGTTATATGAAATGAATTTATCAACATCATCGGCCCACTGCAAGCAAACTGCAAGGCGCAGACCTACCCTCACAGAGGGTGTATGAACGTTAGCCCACCAAGCGTGCCCAAACTGGATTGGTAGACTTAAAATATGCATCAGAATTTTTGCTTCAGCATATGCAGGTTTAATGCAAGGAAAGCAGTCGGTATTACGTACTTACATAAGTTGAAAAAACGCATTGGTATATGGCATGTCGTCCATGCCAATTCGAACCCGGACCCTCATGACTGAGTGTCCATACCTAATAAACCACAACGCGCCACCAACGCTTAATACTATAATTCCATCAGAATTTTCTTCGTACCCATAAACCCTACTTTCAAAATCGATTACCCTGCATACAAATAAGTTTCTGAATAATAAACTAAAACCAAACATAATCTTAATTCGGAAGCATAAATTTTTACCAGTCGATTAAACAATAGGCAGCCAAAGTATCCTCAAATTAGACAAAGGCGGTATTAATACGGAAGCCATTAAATTGAGATAAGCGCCCAGCAGATTGGGTGGCGCCCGGCGCCCTTAGGGTGGTATTAGTCCGTAAGTCCTGATAAGTGAGAGGGGGTTTGCGGGACATTGCATAGATCGAAGTTGGATAGAATGGACATTTAGGATTTCGTATACTTTGGACTGTAAGCGATTTAACGGTTTCGCAATTGTACGCCTCAGGCAATTAGTTTGCGTATATATGGTGTGAATTGCACTTTGTTGCCGTATTTATGTAGGATTTCAACCAGATTTTGGGAAGTTTATTAAGTATCCAGTAACTTTGTTAAAATGATGACGATTTTTTAAGGAGATCAGACCATCAAACTGAACATCGTTCTATATAAGGTCTAACAAAATTTGGTGAAACTATTTTAAGGCGGTGATCAGACCATCAAACTGACCAACTTTCTCTATGGGACCAATATCGAAATCGCGAAAAAAAATCAGCCTGTTCCATACAAACCTACTCGACCTAAATGTATAGGACAGCAGATTTTTTTTTCTCGATTTCAATATTGGTCCCATAGAGAAAGTTGTTCAGTTTGATGGTCTGATCATCCCCTTAAAATAGTTTCACCTAATTTTGTTAGACCTTATATAGGACCTTAAGCATATTGCTGACGGCATTCAGGTTATAAACTTAAATGTGTTGCATTTTCAACCATAAATCTGAACAGCTTTCACTATGGGACGAATATTGATACAGCGAGAAAAAATCTGCTGCTCCAAAAAAAACGTTAATGGCGACTCTACCCAATTGTATGGAGGTAATAGTTTTTTTTAGATTTCAATATTGGTCCTACATAGATATAGGTATTCGCCATAATTATCTCGTTCAATGCCTATTGCTTTCCAAAATATCAATTTATTGGCAACTATTTTATAGGTAGCAGCGTCCTACCAGCGGACCTCTCTCTCATGGATCACCGATTGGGAACCACTGCTGTATAGAGATACATAGGTTATACAGGGTGTTAAGATAAACAGTTGCATTGCTTTAAGGGGTGATTGCTTTACGCACGATACTGAACAACGTTACCTACGAAACCTATAGGAAATTCAAAAAAAATTATAATTATTGGACTTTCCTTACAAACGTTCGATCAGCTGATTGTATTTAGTATCGAAAATTATTATGCGAATTTTCTATATGTTTCTTAGGGAAAGTAGTGCAGAATCATTGGTATAATTATTATCCCTTAAAATAATGCAACTGTTTACCCTAACTTCCATTAGGATGGTATGAAATTATGGAACTAGAGACTACACTTTAGAACTCCAGTGTTTGTTACGACTATTTCCTAGACCTTAATCAAAAATCCAAAGTAAATTAAAGTCCTTTATCATCCTTGATGCTAGAGGGGAGGGTGTCGGTGTCATTGGTAATTGGACCGCCGCTGCCGGCGGGCAGACGGTTTGTCGTTCGACAATCAACGCGACGTGATGCGAAATCCGATGCGTCCGCGCTAGATAGCCTCTGTAATCATTATCAGGGTGATCATGAGACTATTTTTGCTTGTTATTGAAACTTACAGATAGAGATGATACATATAACACAATTCCAACATAATGCACTCTTTCTTCGTTTAAAAACATCACATATTTAGAACTCACGTCCAAAGTTCCTTTCGGGGAAAACAGAAATGTTTCTACAACTACCAACTAGCGTGAGGCTAATTATTATTGTGTACTTACAAGGTATATTTATGTTTCGGGCTACAATGGCGTCTCAGGCATAGATAATTTGTAGCCACATGAAGCAATAAACAAATATGACTAATTAAAAAAAATCGGTAACCAAAATTCAATCAGAAGATAATGCAAAGGTTTAAAAACGCGACGTCGTTATCGGAAAATATTTTAGTGGTCTGGCAAAGCCAATTCTAACATAAAATAGCACACGCGTAAAAGATTCAAGAACCTGTTAAAAATGGTTAATTCTACAGCTTTAATACGTATTCAAGTTTAAAAAAATAACTGTTCAACTAATAACTCTATAATACTGCTAGGGTTCTGGGTTCAAATCCCGCTTCGGCCATATGGATGTTATATGTTTGTGCCGTAGTTGTATGATTCCCATAACAAAAAACCTAAGGTTTACTTGGGACCATTACCATGTATGTAACAGTGAGCGTTATTTATTTATTTATTTATTTAACTAATAAATAATAACTTAAACACATAATTCTCAAAAACGGTTGGTTCGAAAATTGTATCAAGAGATTTCCAGTTGACCTGCAAGATAATAATTGAGTTTATTACCAAACAATAAAAATCGAAAAAAGGAAATATCTCTTGTACTTCCAACAAGGCACTTAATTTCCGTATCAGAAGCGAAAAGTAAATATTATCACAGCACTGATTTACATCAGTTTGCTCATATAACATTACTTTATTATCCACGCTGTTTAATTTTTTGCTCTTACCATACCAACATAATAAATATATTTGTTTAGCTCACAAAAATAATTTAGGTAAAAGAATAATATGCTCTTTATGGATAGGAGAAATATTTTGTGCCTTCACGGAGAAAAATATCTAGTAGTAACAACTACTAGCATATAGCCCAGTAAAGTTACGGTTCGCTTGTATGGCGAAAGTAAATAATTTATAACAGCTGTTTTTTTTCTTCTATGCTATAGATTATAATTCTAGTTACCATTTAGATAGAAAATCCAACTAAAAATTTTCTTATTCATTATAGAAATAATTGAACAAAGTAAAATTCGAAAAAAAAAATTTACTTTAACAATATTTTTATGCCATTTGTTAAATACATTTCTATTCTTTTATATTACACGTAAATCCAAAAAAAAATCAAAGTAGAAATTAGGAACTATTTTCAGAAATAGGTACTCAATTTTAGTACAAATTTTATACAGTGTATTTAAACTCATAACCATAACAAACAATGAAAATAAAAACTTTCTTTTTTATTTTTATTGTTTGTTTTAGGTTATGAGTTTAAATACACTGTATAAAATTTGACACCATAAATAAAAAAATATGCATTTTGGTACTTAAAACAAGAAATACGATTCAGTTGGATTTGTTAATAATTAATAAAGCATTTGAATATCATTTGTTTAAACGATTATAAATTATTTCCTTTCGACCCGTATTTTTTCTGGACTAATATTTTTGTGTGCAAAATATGAAAATAATTATTCTGAATTAAATAGATCGAAACATTAAAACTACACCTGCTTTCAAAATAACTGCACCACAAGCAAATTAAAAAAAATCTAAAATTGTTTGAAATTTTTACTCATTTCATCCCATAGCGTCCCAAGGAACCGCTATTCGAAAATAATGGATGCCTCAGTGCTATTTGACATTGCCGAAAAACAATAGCCCGAATAGCCGAATGTTTCTAAAGCTCGTACATTGCAATGAACACACACACATACACGCTGTGTACGTATACTTCTACATCATTATTTTCTAACAGTTTTCAACAAAGGAAACCTTTTAGAAAAAATATTTTAATTTAATGAAAACATGAATTAATGGGATCATATTTTTTATAATGTGCTAAAGGTCTAACAAAACGGGGTTCGTTTAAAAATAAAAATTACATTTACCACCGTCTGTTTTTGTGCCTAGCCTTTATTATATAAGATACAACGTGACCCTTCGTTATTAGGCTCAAGTACCGAGAATCATAAAAAACCGACCAAGTGCAAGACGGACTATGCATTGTTAGGTTCCGTAGAATTTTATATTGACGTCGCGTCGCCCGCTTCGACGACACACTGTTCTTCCGTTTTTTGCTATGAGTATTTAAAAAAAATGCATTATCTTGCACATGTATGTATTATGATATGAGTTTATGAGGCTTGTATTATATATTTTATAGTACACATCTTATCAGGCTATTTGGGAATAAAACGCAAACATAATGAATTGTATTTAAAACATACATTTGGTCGAATAGCCATAAATTTCTTCATAAATTACCTATGGAACCATTAGGTAATGGCTATTCGACCAAATTATTGCGTGGAATATTGTAATAATTATGGTCAAATATGGAATAATAATGTATGGATTATAATAAATAAATAGAATGCGGCACGGCGGCGCAGCTACATTAGACTGTGGCATATGGCTGCAACAATTTATATACAAATTCAACGATTCCTTATCGACGGAACCCAAATAATAATTCTGTTTTTTACGTTAATATTATTACAAAATTACGGCCTTTAATAAGAATGAACGTTTATTTTAGCTTATTCAGCAGCATTTTGTATTATATTTTATTATATTTTTTAGTAAAATTTTAAACTGTAAATTAATTTAGTGTTCATTACAAAAATTTTTTTTGTGTATCTCATTAATGTTCAACTTTACTAAATAAATTTAGTTTAGACGGAAACCTAATTTCGTTAACTATGACTTAAATTCTGGTATATGGTCCGCCACACACAGACGGAATTGCGATCCGGAATCCTGATTCAGGATTCAGTGTTGTCAACTATGGTTACAAAAAATACTAGAGTGCTGTTTAAAAAATTCCTAAAATAAAAATGTATGAAACGCCAAATGAATGACAATAATTGCATTTTCATTTGTCATGACGTTACGAATGTTACGATGATGGTTTGTAAATTGCATTCCAATATAAATGCAACTATATAAAAATACTATCGATAGATTTAACATTAGACATAATCTGGATACAAAATGGCATGAACCATTATCACACAAGCGGTTTTTGAGCGTAGGCGATTTCGCAACTATGCTGCAACGACGTCGCAAATGCACCGTCACGATACATTATCGTTCCATCAACGCCTAAGCTTAAAAGTCACTTTAAAAAATGCCACCCAAGACATCAAAAAATCACTAGATCTAGTGAAAAAGTCTCTGAAAGCGGCAACACTCCATACGGAATCTAATTCCGAATCAGGTTTATTCCGGATGTATGTGGCGGACCTATATCATTTTTCTCGCTATGATGGCAGGAACCCGTGTGGACGAAGTTGCGAGAAAGCTCTAGTATGATATAAATACAAACAAACAGCCACAACACGTCCGGATATACAAATATTCGTATGAATTCACCATACTAATATTTTACCCCTAAGGAATTCGAATCCGTTACGACCGCTAATCCATCGTTCAGCAGGGTTCACTACTATCTGAGCTGTCAGTCAATATCAATACATATTCAGATGGTACTGAAAATACATAAACAAAATGGAAGTCGCGTGGCTAGAGGTCTCTCGAGTAGACGTCTTTCGTTCGGCTCGCGATTTAGATAGCCACGCGGCTCCGCCATTTTATGGCGGTTTCGGGTGTGTGTTTTTGTTTAAAAACAGGGCTTTGAGATCGCCATATCAATTACCGTACAATGAACGTTAACTCGAATTATAATAATATCTTCAACACTTGATACTGGAAAAATAGAATAGAATAAACAAAATGCAAAATAAAAACAACATATTATTATTATAATTATAACAACCTGACCTGTTGTCGCTCACCTCGCTTTCAAATTCTTTATAGATTTTATGATCCTATATCTCCAACGTCCATATATTCAAAACGGTTCTGATAAAGTGTTGATAGGTAACGCGTATGGTAACATTATAGTTATGAAAAACGGTCCGCAGGGTTGTATTGTAGCTAAGGAGATCGAGGGGGTCGACACGTAGGGTTGTCAGGTGACCCTCTAAATTATTCATAGATATTTCTAGAGAAAAAGTTATGATGTGTTTGACACGGAACATATTCATCACTTTATTGTAATTGTTAAAAGCTTTTATGTTTTAAACCCATTCTTAGAATTAACCTGATCAATATAACCTGAACTGACAAAATGTCGCACATGGTGCGTTAAAAAGATTTTCCATCCAGCAGCTTTATAGGCTTACTAGCGTTAACCCACGACTTTATCCGCACAAATTATATACCAGATTTTAAGTCAGATCATTAGCTATCGAACAAATAAGTTTCATCAAAATCGGTTCAGGAGTTTTTGCGTGATGCTCGTTCAAACAAACACTCGGGGACAGCCGCCCTAATAGTCCACCGAAACAAACCTTCTTAGATAAGCACAAAACGATCACGTGGCGCGCTCGCCCATAGATTGTCCTCTGGCCGAGACAATATTTCCACGGGCGGCGTGTAGGTGAACTCGTCGGTGAAAGGTCACGCACACACCGCCGCGCTTTGTAGTAGTGTACCTATCGTAGTGCGATTGTATAAAACTTGGTCTATGTAGTGTAGGGTATTTACAAATTTCGTAAGACAACTTGCGAAGTCACATTGGTAACCCGTTAACCGCTACACATAAGGATCACAATCATATACAATAAGACATGAATCGCGCAAGAGAAATAATCACAGAGATCCGATATACGTATTCAAGGTCTAACTAAGAACTGTTGGACCACGGCCGGTCCCCGGGCTTCACATCTAGCCTGGCGAAAGATCTTCCCTTTTCAAAGGAGGAACATTCCCAAGTAGCACCTCCATATTCGTCTACGCATTTTTGACAACCCTAAGCTAGGGTCGTGGCGTGTCAACAAATCGCGCGATGTTTTGTGCCCGACCACCCGTATCTGTTTCGTGTGTTTGTTTATTATGACCCCGGCGTTACACGGCTTTATAGCCTTCGGAAATAACTGAAACAGGCTACCGATTTTGGATTTAACAACCGTTACGACTTCCTTAACGTATTAGGTTATTTTGTTATAAAGTCTATTATTTTTTATGGTACGAAAATTTGTTTATACATCAACGTGGCGCTTTGAGCATCGCGTGTTCATTACCCAGTCTCCCTCCCTCTCATTCTTATTAGAGAAAGTAGATCCCTGCGGCTGGACTGATGTTGGAGCACGTAGGAAGGATCCCAATCTTAAAGTAAACATAAATTCACGGGATATAATAATTGTCTTTGTAATAAATTTTATAAAAAAATTAATATGCTGTGTTATTACCTATTATTGGTTGGGCTATTGCAAGCAATGGTCGTTGTAACACTGAGACCAGCGCTGGTCCATTGTGTTCGCCCCAAGCTCACCCATATTTTATACATACCTTCGAACTTATGTTATTTTCTTCCATCCTCGAGAATGCAGGTTTCATCACGATGTTTTCCTTCACCGCCGAGCTAGTAAATGATAAATACAACCGAACTTAAATTACGAAGAACTTAGTGGTACAGGCCAGGAATTGAACCGCCGCGGCCGGCCTAAGGATTGAGGCGTTAACTCTCTTCCGTATGGGCTATCATCGCTCTCTGCATGAGTTATTGTCATGCAAAATGGCGCATACTCGAAAGAAGAAGATAGTTATATTTAACAAAACGTTTTTTTTTCAGTTTATTCATCAGGAACGGGTAGTCAACAGGAACGTATGGTCATGTAACAGAAAAGAAAGGTGGTGGTGGAAGCACACACGGTGCGTTAATCCGTCACCGTGTGTGCTTCTACGTGCGGTTTCATACAACTCCTTGCTTCACAAAATGACGGACTGACGTCTGCCGCTCCGTCATGCGTCATCGTGTGATCCCACTTAAAGATATTAAAACCAGCAAACTGAAAAATGTTCACGGTGTAACCAAAATAGGAATCCTAAAAAGTTCTGCGATTAAAATGATTGAATGTCAGTGAAATCTAACTCTTTGTAGCCAAACTCCATATATTTATGCGTATAATGTTTGCACTGCCCGCATGTAAACTAGACAACCGAATTTTCCGGTCTGCATGGCACTTTGTGATTTTGTTTAAACGAATACCCTATTTATAACTAAGTGTTTGTAAATACTGTTTCACGAGTGTAAATGAAGACTATTCTTCAACAATTTGCTTTTGATTAATTGAAACGAAGCTCAGCATTCGCGATGGGAAGCGATGAACGGCAGATGAGTTTTGTAAATTAATCTTGCTTCGTTTTCCATAAAGTTTATTTTGGTAAATGCGCTTAAATTGTGTTACCTCTGTGAATCTGTTGATACTAGAATATGAGATCTACTTGTATAAAATAGGGGAATAATAACAGATAGACACAACAATATTTTAACGAGCTGGTCGGTCTGCCAAATCAAATCAAATTTAATCAAAATGTTTTATTCAAAAAACATTTAGATTAATCACAAAAAAAGCGGTCAGCACAAGCGTCGTCCAATATAAAGATACAAAAAAAAGGCATAAATCAGCCACATGCTTCGTCAAAACAATGAAATACAAACTCAGTCAAATAACCCGCCCCTTGTCGATCCCGGCGCAAAGGAGCCCATAATGCTAGCAGCGTTGCCACGTTAAATTGCTATGGCAAAATTCAAAATTATATCACATGGATAGCTTTCTTATGTTTGACTCTACCACCGCGTCGGAAGGTGGTCCGTTGTAGAGAAGTTGCGGCCAAACAAAACTCTACAACACACACATTATTAAAAAAGTATAATTACAAATACAATTTATTTTTTATTTTTTTTATATCTTTATTGATTGAAGGGAGTTTGTTCAAAGAGAACATGTCACTCCCATAATACCTAAAACTTACAAATACAATATTTAATTACATAATGCAACATTGACAAGACCATACAGACATTTTGGCCATTCAATTATATAATTCTTAGAATATATGAAATTTAATTTAATTAAATTGAACATAAAATATAATAACATGCGACAATAACAATAAATTAATAAGCTACGTCAAATTGCAATAACACGAAAAAATAATTGTATGTGCCTGTGAGCTTTTATTTATTCAAATCATAGTATGTTAGAGTCCACGCTAATGATGTTATTATTTTGATTATTTGTGGCTGGGCTATTGCAAGCAACGGTCGTTGTAACACTGAGACCAGCGCTGGTCCTTTGTGTTCGCCCCAAGCTCACCCATATTTTACGCATACCTCCGAACTTATGGTATTTTCTTTTCATCCTCGGGAATGCAGGTTTCCTCGCGATGTTTTCCTTCACCGCCAACCTAGTAAATGATAAATACAACCGTACATAAATTCCGAAGAACTTAGCGGTACAGGCCAGGAATCGAACCGCGGCCTCAGGATTGAGGCGCTAGCTCTCTTCCGTATGCGTAGCTCTATTCCGTATCATCGCAATGATGTTAAGATTCTTGCAAAACGTTGATGCTCTTTGTATTCTTACATGATTCTGAATATCTAAATCAAATCAAAGATGTATTGTGACACAGCAAAATATCTAATTACAACACAATTTATGATATCCTATTCCAAATCATAACGTTTATACGCAGGTATACAAGTCAATAATGCAATTATTTCCTAGACAGCGAATGCAAATTGGATACCTAATAGCTACTAATTATGAAAGCTTCATTAAGCGCTTTTGGCAAATGTTTACGTAATGTTCGATGTTTTTGGGAGGGTAAATTAAATGCGTCAATTTTCATCCACAGTTTAAATAAAATTTGATAATTTGTTTTACCGGAGCAAATAACAAACGTTGTCCTGATTTATTTGCTTAATTATTTATCGATTAAATTAATTTCGTATTCTATTTGTTCAGTACGTAATTGATTGCAGTTAATCGGAATAATTGGTGTAATTAAAACGAGCTGAGATCGATGAAAAAACATTTTGTTTAACAATGACACATTCGTGGTGTGTATATACCTGCAGGGTGTAAACTGAAATGCGTTACATATCTTCTTTAATTGGTGCTTTGGACCACCAACTGAACAACTATGGGGCCAACATTGAAATCGCGAAAAATAATTGTTTGTTTTATTTTCTCAATATTTTTAATGTACATACTTACCTTCCTTTATTTGACTTTAATAAAATAATACATTGTTTGTTCTACGTAAAATATCAATGGGTACTCGAACCAAATTTATGGAAGAACAGATTTTTTTCGTAATTTCTGTGTTAGGCCGATGGTGAAAGTTGTTCAGTTTGATAGTATGAAGCACTTATTTTAAATTAACACCTGTACAGGGTGTTAGGATAAACAGTTGCGTTACTTTAAGGGGTGATTGTACCCACGATACTGACCAACTTTCTTAAAGAAATCGATAGGAAATTCTCAAAAAAAAATTCGGCCTTCCATACTAACGCTTACAACCCGAATTCCTTTAAAGTTCGTACTTTCACTCGTGTGAATAAATTCTTATGGGTGAGCTCGCTACATCTCCGACCCCATCTTCGTCCTGAGGACTAGATTGAGGTCAAGAGCAAACCCATACGTAATAAAAAAAAACAATCTGCTGATTTTTACCATTAATGTCATTGGAGCTGATATAACGGATGAAAGAGGACATATTGCACCGACCGCATTAAATAGAATGGGCAATAGAATGATGATGCGAAATAGTGAATATTTAATTATATTTTATAATTCTGATTATCCCTCCCGGAGTACAGAGTCATGCCATTCATACATTACTTATTATAGTTTTTCTTCAAAAACTTGTAATTTTTATATGCTTTGATAATCATTGAAATTTTCTCGAGTATAGACAAAGTTTATTCCAAAGCTTACAAACCCTTCTTGAAAAGTTTGTTATCCGAAGTAAACAGCTTTTTGCTAGGTACCTGTGACAACAGAATTATAACTTTTAAGACTTCTCTCGTTCACTTTTGCTTTCCATTTGTTAATGCTGAGCAATGATTAAATTGCTCACTTTTAATTTAAATTAAGAATACGAAACAAAAGTTTGACAAGTTTAACTAATTTTGTTTTATGTTTGTTTAAAGTTTATAATTTGAAGTGTTATTTGCAGTTGAAGTAAGTCTCTAATTAGCATATTAATTAGTCTAAAACAGTTTTATTCTAGTTTTAGGGTTCCATATCAAAAAGGTAAGAAACAAACCCTTATATCCACGGTCTTTCTTAATATGCTGACTCTTTTTTGAGGGGATGATCAGACCGTCAAACTGAACAACTTTCTCTTTGGGATCAACATCGAAATCGCACAAATTTCCTAGGATTCTAAATCCTGTATAATTATGACCCTGAATGACGCGGCCTATAGAAAATTTTAGAGGCACATTTATGGCCAACAGTGGATGCTAACACGCCAAACAAGATATAAAGACATATGAATTGAAGACAAACAATCTCATCGTAAACTCTCAAATACCCAATAAAATATTATCAGCAAGGCCGTAAGATGCTAAATGTATTCACAAATAAATCTTATTCCAGCTTACCTAAATGCAAAATAGTATTAACTTCGTATAATTTCGACTTTCTTATCTACGCAGACAGCGCTGCGGCGGGGATCGCTCGACGAAAATCTAAATAAGGGACTTACAACACTGGACGGTTTCTTGTGCGTTTGTCTTGAATCCTTATTTAATCTGACCGATATGCTTTTTGTGTTTTCGGTGCTCGAATATAACAAGGTCTTGCCTCCCTATGTGGGTCAAGGCTAAAGTCAGGATTGGTCATGAACACAGCGGTTTCTTTTTCTTTTTAATAAGTTTGAACGACCTGTATTTTCCTGGAAAGCTCTAAAATTCAGTACTTTTTTTACTAGTACTTTTTTTTGTTCAAGACACCAATCATCTTCTACTCTTCCTGTCTCTTCTATGTGGGGTATATGGTTCGAATAATGGCTCTCCACCGGTAGCAATCTTGGGCAGTTGGACAGGACTGTAGATATCCTCCCAGGTTATGTTAAGACTTTTGACCTCTCCACAAAGCTGTGCCAGGTTATTTTAGAAGGGGCCTCTCTTTTGATTTCCTGGTGGGTGGCTTACTGTCTACTTTCAAGCAAGGATCATTTTCTCTATAAGTTTCACACCCGTCCGTCAGCTCATCGTTCGATACGGTGTTTGGCCATGATGAGATAGTAAATATACACTAGTTTTATCTAGTTTCCAGAGTTTTTATTTAAAAAATACTACAGAGAAACCAAAAAGTAACATCCAGATAGCAGTAACACCAGTAAATGACACTTTGTACCTTAATTGAGAAACCAATTAAAGAATTTTGACCTATTTTTTAAGTCTATCTTTGTTAGGTCAGGTTATACAAAAGGTCAAGGAAAGTTGTAATTTGGTGGATATGTACAGTTTGGTGTCTTCATTAATATCGAGTTTGCAACCTTGAGCGACCGCCGCTCGCTCAGCCCTATTGGAAAAATGGCATATGGTTATTTTTTCATTGCTTGGGCCTATTAGGCAGAACCCGAGTTGCACGGGTTGACATTTTCAACTATTTTATTTCAATTTCAAATTATACAGGGTGTAACAAAACACCCTAGTAATACTTAAGGGGGTGCTTCGGACCATCAAACTGAACTACTTTCACTATGGAGCCAACATCGAGAAAAAATAAAAAAGTTGTTCAGTTTGATAGTCTGAAGCACCCCCTTAAGTATTATTTGGGTATTTTGTTACACCCTGCATTATTTATTATTAATATTTAACAGCCATATTGTGCTATTTCGGTATAGCAGGTCGCGGGTTTAAGTCTCGTCCCACACAAATTTTTCGATCTTTTACTTGACTTATTTTATTTCACTTGGTCATTGGTCCCTGGCTGAAATCAACTAAGAGCCCAGCTTAGACTACCATCATATTAATCGATGACTACCATTTTCCATCACTTGCGATGCAAAATTTGCCGCCTCGGAAATTTCGCTCAGTACAATGTGGTGGCACCTTAGGTTCAAACAGACTCGGTCGTCTCCATTGTTTGCCCGCGAACCTTTTTGTCAAGATTTCCCACGGGACGACGACGTCGCGGACGTTTTGCGTCACTTTCTTGTTCTCAGTACGGATATGCATACAGATTTTTATATAAATAAAAGAAAAAAAAGGAAATTCTTAAGGGAAATAGATAAAGGTCCGGCTTTTTAATTAAGAAGACTGTTTACTGAAACTGAAACATTTCTTAGAATAAAAGTAGTCTCTGAAGTATTTTGAATGTAACATTTAATTTTATATCCATTTTCTCTAGCATTGTCTGAAAACTGGTTTGCGTCTACCGCCCCTACGCCTCTTACTATTAGTGCACACACAGCTGTTACAAACATTTGAGTCTAGAAGGCATTGCAATTTAGTGGGGAACAGCCATTGACAATGGTTTTTTTTTGTTTTTTCGGGTTTGCTCCCATAGTAAAAGTTATTAAGTTTTATGGACTGAATCACCCTTGAAAATTTTGAAAGTAATATTTATATCACCAAGAAGGTACCTTTTACATAATATTATACCTTTCTATGCAATGGTGAGGATGAATATTATACGTATACGTAGCTTTCCTTACGACGTTTTTCTTTACCGAAGAGCTAAGTTATAAATTGTTCAGTGCAAGTTCTTAAAAACTCATAGTGTACTATTAGGACATAAGTTAGGACCAAACAAAGAAAAAATTGTACCCTGTGCACAAAACTGTAGCTACCACTACGGTCTGGTCCCTTGAGAAATGATTCCTCGATTAATAATATCAAGTTATTTCATGACGACTGAATATGACGATTAAACTTTACGAGCTCTTCAGTATAGCTCAATACAATTGTATATGCTTAGGTATTTCTATAATAGCTCTTGATTAGCGCTTGATTTATCAAAATTGAAGAAGTCTGGATGTGTCTAGAAAAGTTAATTTTAGACTAATGATCAATTTAATTCAAGAAAATGTGTTGCGTGCTGCTGTGTGTGTGTGGATGTGGGGTGTGTGTGTGTGTGTGTGTGCTTAATTTGTGTGACAATGTCCAAGATAAAAAAAAATCAAGCAAACGGTGAAGGCGGTGTGTTGGATAAGGGCAGAGCAGAACCGGTCGTTGTGGCGATCCTTGAGGGAGCCTACGTCCAGCAGTGGACGTATATCGGCTGATATGATGATGATAATCAAGCAAGATAGAAAAAGGATTAAAAACAAAGCCTGGTAGTAAAAGGATTTTAAAGCTTAACTCTATGTGAATATTCAAGTATAATCTCTTCAATCTACAATCATAAATCTTTCAGCTATCAATTTCAGTAGGATATGGCACCATGATTATGAAAAAGAATAAAAGCAAGCAATTGTATTCGGATCATAATTATTCACTTATTTAACCCTACTAATGTTGTTTTTATTATACCCAGATCCTGGAGTGCGATTTTTGAACATCATCACATTGAAATTCGCCTTCGAATAGAGATTTTCATTCCGAGCGTAGAAGGAGAAGGTTCAAAAATCGCACTCCTGATCGATATCGCGCACATATCATGAATTGCTTCCTCTAACAGACAAAACAAAAATTACTATTATGTTGGAAATTATACCATCATTGCATCCTGTCAGCTAATAAAGCACGGAATCCAGTATTTATTATTATATGAAACTTAACAGAAGATGCCACAATGTGAGCTAGGTATATTTTTAGAAAGGACTGCACTGGACCCGACAATATTATTTAGTCTCTCTGCCACCTCTCTTAGAGCAGGCGCGGCGGCTGCTTCTGCGGAGGGTAAGAAGAGTAGCTTATATGCAGCCCTGGGCGAGGGCTACATATTTGCACCATTTGGGGTAGAGACCCTGGGACCTTGGGGCCCGGACTCACGACAACTCTTTAAGGAGTTGTCCACGCGCCTGGTTGAAGTCTCGGGGGACAACAGGGCCGGCGCATACCTCGGGCAACGTATCAGCATTGCGATACAGCGAAGTAACGCGTACACATTTACAATCTTAATAGTAGGTAATATACAGATTTACAGGGGGCCACTATCTATCTTACGACAGATAGAAAATGCATTCAAGGTCGCTATCGAGAGGGAGAGTGCCCTGCCTAGCTAGCATGCCACCCCCGAGAAAACGACAAAATCGAGATGTGCCTCCATCTTTATTATTTTAAGTAGGCCAGAAAGAGCGCGCATGACGTTTTTCTCGTTTAAACGCTTTGTCGTGGGTGGCATGCTAGCTAGGCAGGGCACTCTCCCTCTCGATAGCGACCTCGAATGCATTTTCTATCTGTCGTAAGATAGATAGTGGCCCCCTGTAAATCTGTATATTACCTACTATTAAGATTGTAAATGTGTACATACTTACTTACTTTTTAGTCTCAATATTCTATATTTGTATATATACTTTTTACCCGATAACTAATATTTTAATTCCTATTTTTAAAGCACAGTCTAGTAAACATATCCCTGGACCGACTCTTTGTTTGCGAAAATCGATGGTCAATTACTAGTCAAGCGACTCGGCGGTAACTGCCAGCCAGGTTGCATTAACGTGCTTACCAGTTACAGCTTTTTGCTGTCGGCTGCTCTCTTAAGGATACTTGCCCTTCATTAGGTCATACGTGCGTAATATCGAACAATTGGCTTTTATCATCAACATAGACACAAATTGCTCAACAACGGTGGTTAACTGGCATTATGGCAACGCTGTGATGTGTGAAGGAATTTCAGTCAATTATTTTAAAGTATAAATGAAGCGGTTGCGTGGTTGTTTTCATAAGTACTAATTGTAGCATTTAATTATGTAGTATAATTATATTGTTTTTTCTTTCGTATTTATTTAAATTGCTTTGTTTTGTTTCAGGAACACATGCTGCTCCAGATGTACGCAAAATGCACCTGAGACAAGTCGTCGAGTTTAGTCAACGAGTTGAAAAAAAATTACCTCAGTCTACATGTATACTTCAGTCAAAAGGTTCACACACATACTTACTGAAGGAAACTCAAGAATATAATGGTCTGATAAAGAGAAAACTTGGCAAGGAGAACGTTAAAACGTAACGTTATAACTTGAGACGCGACGCTACCGGTCGGTCCATTGAAAACGCATTTCCATCCGGAAGTGGTTCTTGCTATATCTTCGCATCGTTCGCATCTTTGCAAATGCACACTGAAATACCAGACACCCCTTACCACATACAAACGAATTGCTTGAAACGAAACGATTCAATACGACTACAAATACGAAAAGATTTAGATTTTATTTTCTATTACTTAAAGCGCAAAATTGAATATCAATAGAATAGAAATGAATCGTTCCATTTTACTGTTGGAAAGAAGATTCTTTAACAGCGCAAGGAGAATGTAGTGGACTATTCCAGGAATTTGTTTGACGGTGCCATCGGGCTTCTAGTATTTTTTTTCCAATGTCTTTTACCGGCGATCCATCGAAGCACAAGTTGGCTCTTTATTGCGATTTGTTTAAACAGGGAATAATTAAAGCTGGGAATGAATGACTGTGCGCTTTTTAATCCGACAATTTCTAGCAGCCTTATTTTTCTTTTTGCCGACTACGTTTTATGAGACAATGGCATTCACTGTTTAAATAGTTCTAGCTACTTATTCATCAACTCTTTCTCGTTTAATTGGGATCGTTTGATTCTTTTTATGCTATGGATGCTATGGCTAGAGCTAGAACGACGTTAAAGAATTTAGGTTCAGTATGTCGTACTTCAGATTTCTTTGCATTTTAATAGTATATTTTTATAAGTAGCATCATGAAACATATTTCTTCGGTTTCAATTTGGCATAATTATAATATCAAAAAAACGTTGTTTACAAAATTGATGTCAATCATTCTATTTGTTGTAATGCAATAATCGTTTGGAATTTAAAAATTACTTTATTATCTTTTTTTTTGTGTAATTTAAAAATATATAGTAATTTTAACTGGTTTAAAAATTACAAAACGTTTATGTAATCAGATGTTTCCTGTCTAGCAGCAGTATTGTTATAACTACAGCTATTTAGAGGTTAACATTCGTGATTCAAAATTACTCGTTCTTTACAATTTCACATAAAAAATAATAATAACATAATCGAGACAGTTTTCATGTTTGAAACGTAGATTTAATTAAGTACAATTGTTTATTTTAAACCAAATAATACTGACTCTTATAACAGAATTTCCATTCGGTAGCTAGCTATGCAGGGTGTAAGAAGAAAGCTCCTGAAAACTCAAAGGTATGAAAGTACCCGTCAATATGATCAAATTTTACTATGGGAGCAACCAAATCAAATCAAATCAAAATTTTTTATTCAAAATATATTTTTTATTCTTCTTGTACACACGGCGACACATCAAGCTATACAAAACCAACATAAGCTGGCCGCGCGTAGGTCGAGTAACGTATAGCGTCGTGCGGCCAGCTTATGTTGGTTTTGTATAGCTTGATGTGTCGCCGTGCGCACCCTGTATAGGCCTACCTACTTAAATACTACTTACAAAGATCATCTAAGGTTTTTTGCGACTTAAATGGAAGTTTGTAATCACAAGTCACAAAGAATTTTCAAAAGTGTGCACTTTAAACAATGAGTCCTGAATTTCACAGAGGCTGTTCATGTACAGAATGGAATATAACGAACCACTTTCGCAATAATGTTAAATGGGGAACTTGCACAGTTTTATATTTTTAAGTTATCATAAAGATTTGAGGCTTACATAGATATATCGAAAACAAAAATGGTTAAATATGTACAAATTATTTATTTATTGTAAATCAAAAGTTGACTTTTCAAATTCCGCGCCAACACGTCACTCTTTATTACACATTACGAATAAGAAGAGTAAAGCAACATATTATGTTGCTTTACTCTTCTAACTACAAATTGACAATCTAGATTAATTAGTGACGTCACTTTGCGCTGACTGGTGTTTGAAATTACGTTCCGATCCACGTAACTTATAATTGAAATATTTCGTAAAAATTTTAAACTTTAGAATAAATCTTTCAGTAATGTTCTATTCACAACTATTATTATAGAAGTATTAAGATAATATCTCATTATAATTTTGGTGCAAATTCCCCATTATGTACCTACAAAATTTTCCCCCAAAAACAATACTAATATTTTAACCATTTTCAAAATTTAGCTAACTACATGGTTCACATTATATATCGATTCGTTGTTGTCGTGTTGTTTTGTATCAAAAGGCACTTGCGGAACCAGTACTCATTTGGCTCGTCTTTGCGAGGGCACTACCCTGCCCCCAGAAAGTCAAAGACTTCCTTAAAATTATCTAAATTCCCTAACTATCTCACCGTCTCGTTAAAACCCGTAAAACTAATAAATACCCCGACACACATGAGTAACACCAGTAAACGCAATCTAACGAGTTGATAATTGCGGAAGCGTTAAGATTTACTGCTTTTGTTATCGACTGCCTTAGAGGTAATTTAGGTGTCGATTTATGATTCACTCCTCTCATTTTACTGTAGGTTATTAAAACAGCGTAAGGTCCGCCACATACATCCGGAATAACACTTCAGAGACTTTTTCACTAGATCTAGTGATTTTTTGATGTCTTAGGTGGCATATTTCAAAGTGATTTTTGAGCGTAGGCGTTGATGGAGCGATACCGTATCGTGACGTTGCAGTTGCGACGTCGTTTCGGCATAGTTGCGAAATCGCCTACGCTCAAAAACCGCTTGTCTGATAATGGTTCATGCCATTTTGTATGCAGATTATGTCTAATGTTAAAACTATCGATAGTCTTTTGATATAGTTGCATTAATATTGGAATAAAATATACAAACCATCATAGTAACATTCGTAACGTCATGACCTCATCACATGATAGAAATTATCATGTATAGAAATTGTTTGTTTTGTTTTAATAAATACCTAAAAATGCAATTATTGTCATTCATTTGGCGTTTCATACATTTTTATTTTAGGTATTTGTTAAACAGCACTCTAGTATTTTTGCAACCATAGTTGACAACACTGAATCCTGAATCAGGATTCCGGATCGAAATTCCGTCTGTGTGTGGCGGACCTACAGGGAACACTTGTCTTGATACGTAATTGTGAAGTGATTTCAAAGTCCCATGAACCTGATTGTTTCATCGGCTTTAATTGTTTCTTTTTTCGGAGTTAGTTGGTTTTCGCGCATAAAAACCACGCAGGCAAAACGAAATAATATTTACAATAGGACCAATACGAAAAATAACATACTTATAGGTAAGCAAAAAGAAGTATTTAAAAATTGTTTCCCAAATTTTATCCACATCAAGTAGAGAAATTGGTTTTCATAAGTTGGTAATTTAAATATGAAGATTTATTAATGGAGATAAAGAATACTATTCAATCTAAATCTTTATTTTGTAGCAAATCCTAACACTAACTACTTAAAAAAACAAACAAACAAAGCAAACAAACCTGAGAACCGTCTAGTCTAATAGCTCATCAATCTTAAAATCTTAAACCTTATACAAACATGGTAAGAGTGACTTGGTACAAACGTTAATACATAGAAAAGTTTTGATCTCCCCGAACGGGCCATAATAGACTAAGAGATAAGTGTACTTTTTGCAACCATCAGCAGCAAGCCTGGTTCAGTGTTTATGGGGTGTAGAGCATCTCTGTGATGGGGATGAACTAGGTCTGCCTGCATAACTTCAGTCGGTTTAGGACTTACAGACGTTTAAAGGTCAGTAAAAAATTAACGATCAGCTGCAAGGCTGATCGTATGATATTATTATAGTGTGCACTGCAGCTATGTGAAGAGTACAAAAACTGACATGAACTGCAAGTCGGTTTAGTAGATACAGCCGTTCAAAGGTCGGACCTTTAAACGGCTTTATCTCCTAAACCGACTGATGAACCATGTCTGTTTTAGTACTGTTCACATAGCTACAGTGCATACTACAAAAATATGAAACGATCAGCCTTGCAGCTGATCGTTAATTTTTTACTGACCTTTAAATGTCTTTAACTCCTAAATCGACTGAAGTTATGCAGGCAGACCTAGTTCAGCCCCATCACAGAGATGCTCTACACCCCATAAACACTGAATCAGCCTTGCTGCTGATGGTTGCAAAAAGTACACTTATCTCTTAGTCTATAAGTTTTTGATTAAAAATGTAATCAGTATCACATAGGCTTTAGAATTCGCCTGGGCTGCACTTCACAATCATATAAAAGGAATCTCATCGTTCATTCAAAATTATAAAAATAAAATACTTAACACAATAAATGTTCAATAAACGATGTGGTCTGTTAATAAGATATGGTCTTTGACTATTTATTATAAGGACTAGCTTTGCGGTAGTATTTCCCCTCTGCCACGGGATAAGATCAATTGATCATGTGCATTTACATTAAATTTTATACCTTATCACTAAACGAGACAGCCTATAATTGCGAATCAATAATTTCGAACTTAGAACGTTTGGGGTTCACACGAGACTATTTTTCATGATTTTTATCATTCAAAATTAGAATCTAAAGTTATGGGGAATAAAATCCAAAGTTGCGGATTTCATGTTACTTCGCCTCCCACAAAAAGTGGCAGAAATGTTTGTTAGTAGAATTACACGCGTAACTAGTCCTCATATAAGTAGTCAAAGGATATGGTCGACCATGGTCGTTTTAATTCACGCAAGGGGACGATAGCATATCATTGGCCGCGACGAAGCGAAGGTCCGCTGTTAGTGCGCATGTGCAGAGAGTCGGGAGACATCTAGGCCTTTCGCTTCGCCTTTAATTGTGGCCTGTGTCTTGTAACATGGCTTACCACTGAACTGGAAGGAACTTAGCATAAGCAGTTACGTTATACCATCTTCACAATATCTACATTAGCAGTGCCCATTCTCTGTCCAGTGTGACAGGTTATAAGCCTGTCGCCACTTTTAATGGACAGCGCCGCACAGCATAGCATATGCTCACGACTATATTCCCCAAGGGGGTAGTCAGAGATATTCTGAAACCTCAAAACATCCACGTTTCACTAGTACTACCAAAACTGTCCAGTGTGACGGGGAGTGAGCCCGTCACCACTTAATAGACACACTTTAATGGACAGTGGACAAAATACACTCATTGGAAACGCCTAGAAGGAAACTAATTTTATTAAGTTCCTAGAGTTAACCCGCGACTTTGTCCGCACAAATTATATACCAGATTTTAAGTCAGATCATAATCTATCAAACAAAAAAAGTTTCATCAAAATCGGTTCAGTAGTTTTTGCGTGATGCTCGATCAAACAAACAAACAGACAGACAAAACATCCAAAAATTGGTGATATGGAATCAGGGACACCTAAAAACCATATCGTAACTTTTTTTTGTACTATATATCAATGTATCTTCAATGTACAGACACACTTCTGTTACAGTTTTATAATAGTATATAGATTGTCTATGAGTCTGCTAAAATATTTTACTGTATCTGAAATAAATGCATTAATTAGTTTAAAAAACTGTCCTGTATATGTCCTCTTTGTTTGGTCTGAAACTTCACTAAAATTTAAAGAATATCGCTCATTTTTAGCGTAAATTTGCTATTTATTGAATTCTGCGAAAACAAAACTGAAGAAATCTTGGAAAAGTCTTCAAAAAAATATTATACCACGTCTAAGCAAATATATTTTCATCAGAAGATTTCATAATTCAGGAGATCACTGAACAGTGACACGTAGAATTACAATTCAGTAACTTTTATAAATTACCTCTGGCTAGACAAATTCAAAATATTATAATGCACTTAAATTCATATATGTACTCACGACCTTAATCCCTTCCGGGCGTCGTTAGAAACGCTTCCGCAGCCAACAGCATGCAGTTGTAGCATGGTTCACTTTTAGCTAGGACTTCGGGATGAAATGGTATAGTGGTTTGCTTTTACACATGAAACTACCCTACCCAAGAAACCCAGGCACAGAACCCAGGCATCCACGGAAAGAAATGTTCTCTTTTAAACCGAGGACCTTCTTCTTATGGGAGGGCTTGATGAGGAAATTTTGTGTGACGGAAGTTCGAAATTTAAATCAGGGGCGTAAGTTTGAAATTTAAATCGGGAGAAGTTACATATCTTTTTTTTAATTTGTGTTTAGTTTACAAGACAATCCTTACCTTGAATTTACTCAGATTAGGTACATTGATTGATCAGAAGCCCTTTTTTTAAATAAATTTTGTCATCCAGTCGCTTCTAGACCACAGCCTTATCCCAAAGGCAATGTAGGAACATTCATTTATCGGTGCCCCGCGGTAGATTCCAATCAAGCGGAGTTAGTGCACGGACGCCGCGGTGCGCCCGCGCCGCAGTATATTTCGCGCTGTGTATGCTCATACTTACGCACAAATCTTCTCATTGGTTGCCAACCTTTACTCGATCAATCATTTTTATAAATATTTTTTATAACTGGTACTAATAGGTGAGGGACGAACGAGGGTAATTATCACGTAATTATTCAGTTTATCAGCACGTTGGTCTGGCAAAATTATCACGAGACAGAAATGGATCAGATTAGTACCAGACAGAGAGGAATGGCACAATAAAGAATGCATATGCTTAGCAATGAGTTGATGTGGGCTTCTTGTATCTATCTATATACTATTATAAAACTGTAACAGGAAGTTTGTCTGTACATTGAAGATATTAACAAAAAAAAGTTACGATATGGTTTTTAGGTGTCCTTGATTCCATTTCACCAATTTTTGGATTTTTTGTCCGTCTGTTTGTTTGTGTGTTCGTTTGTTTGTTTGAACGAGTATCACGCAAAAACTACTGAACCGATTTTGATGAAACTTTTTTGTTTGATAGCTTATGATCTGACTTAAAATCTGGCATATAATTTGTGCGGACGAAGTCGCGGGTTAACGCTCGTACTAATATAAAACTGTAACAGGAAGTTTGTCTGTACATTGAAGATATTAACAAAAAAAAAGTTACGATATGGTTTTTAGATGTCCCTGATTCCATTTCACCAATTTTTGGATTTTTATCTGTCTGTTTGTTTGTGTGCTTGTTTGGGTGTTTGTTTGTTTGAACGAGTATCACGCAAAAACTACTGAACCGATTTTGATGAAACTTTTTTTGTTTGATAGCTTATGATCTGACTTAAAATCTGGTATATAATTTGTGCGGACGAAGTCGCGGGTTAACGCTCGTTTTTTATAAAAGTATTTTGACGCTTTTCCCAAATTAAGTTATCAATGTAAAACTTATGGTAGTATTCACAATGATACAGCTAGTTGTGAATGACGTTATACCATCTTATCCCATATTTACTTGTTGTGAGCAATGTTAAGGAATTTTTAACACCCAGCACGGCTCTTTCCACGGTTCGCTGAGCAACTTTTTAGTGGATGGAGTAGTCTGAATCAGCATATTGTCAGAAGCAGCAGCTGTAAGGTAACTTAACATTTTTAAATTACTTTAGTTTAAGTTTTTACATCAATGTTTCTAAGATTCTAGATTTTTTTACTTCTAGACTATTCTTATTTTTGTATAAAAGCGGACAAGGTTGGCGACCTGCGAACACATCGAGCGGACCGCGTCGAACGCAAGTGTGTGACAGTCGATAATTAACTAACTTATTATCGTCCTTTAATAATGTCTGGGCAATGTTAACATACTGAAATTGTTTGCGGATAGCTCCCTACTTCGCACTATATTTATGTGAGCGAGATAAACCTCGACACGGTCGTAGGCTTTTAGTTTTTATTTGCTATTTAGTTTACGTGAAATTTTTAAACAGGTAATTTCTTTGTATTTGGCTTCTATGATAGATTTCATGAAATATGATAGTCAGAGATATTCTGAAACCTCAGAACATCCACGTTTCACTATAGTACCGAAACTCTGTCCAGTGTGACGGGGAGTGAGCCCGTCGCCACTTGTAAATGGACAATACAGGCCTCGAAATTGAAGCATGCAGGTTTCCTCACGATGTTTTCCTTCACCAAGAAGCCAGTGGTGTTATAAATCGTACATAAATTCCGAAAAACTCATTGGTACACACGGCGACACATCCAGCTATACAAAACCAAAATAAGCTGGACGCGCGTAGGTCGCGTAACGTATAAGGTCGCGCGGCCACCTTATGTTGGTTTTGTATAGCTTGATGTGTCACCGTGCGTACGTGTCGGCCCGGAAACCAATACAGCCTCCTACACAGCAGGCAAGGTTACTCGCCACTGGACCACCACGACTTTTTTAAAATATTTTAAAATAAAATAAATTAGTATTCCCACATTTTCGACTCAGTAAGGTCAACACATCTTTCATAGGGCACTGTATACGCTATTATAATAAGACACCAGAGGATATTCTAAACTTGCCAGACAAAAAGTTAGGGCCTGTTCCACCGTTTTCTGATAAAGCTTCTGTTAGCAATCCGAGAGATAAAATATCATGTGTGTGTGCACTGAGAGATCACCTCGCGAATTCGTGAATAAAGTACTGCAGGTTTTAGTAGTAGTTGTAAAGCAATTGTAGAACTGCGTCCTGGAATTTGTAAAGCGATAATTAAAAAGATACAGCCTAAAATGTGTGATCTCTCAATCCTCACAGAGGACCTTCTACATCTGGGAAACTATTGAGTTTAAACCAAGTTTTTGTTTACAGACATTTAGTAGTACTTTATTAACAATGAATCTACCATATAACATGATACACAGTATCGTTTACAAAAAATTACAAAGTCTTTTCACTGATTTCTCAATCCACACACATGAAATTTGCAATGATAACATTTTATCGTTAATTTATTAAATAAATCAATATTATTTGCGTTTAACTTTTAGTTAAAACTGTAAGGAATTTTGAACAAGAAAGAATACATAACAAATATGTCCTCATTCTTTGTAATTGGCATTTAATTGTGATCTCTCAATCCACACGTTTCAAAATAACAAATAATTTGTAAAACAATGAAAATAACACCTACAATAATGCAATGCCGCAAATATTTAGTAGTAATGTTCTACTAAATCTTAACAATTTCAGATCCTGGATTGTACGAAGCACGTACATCAATTATCGGGGTCAATCTACAGATTTTATTTAGCAACGCCTAGCGACAGCAGGTTGAACATTGAACGCGGATATCACGCGACCTCGATAAAAGTGCATCGTACATAGGGCGCCAACATTACTTTTTAAGAGCATTTATCATATCAAATCAGTGTTCGAATATACGTGGATACGACCATTACTCTCAGCATTTCATTCCTTCGGCCGTAACCTACTTCAGCACTCAGTATCCAGCAAAGCATAAGGATATATCCAATATCCACAGCATACCTAGCATTAGCATATCAGTTAGCATATCATAGTGTGAGAGCGTACTAACTCTCACATTATTTTGGTCCTTCGAGCCGGATCAAAGGGACGACTACTTTGCGTCGCGATCGCGAGAGAGTTGTACCTTAGGTCCTAGATTAAAACCAGTGACCTCGCGGGCGTACGGTTCGCGTGTGTTACAAGCAAAGCAGCAGCAGAGCAGATCAGCATAGCAGAGCATAGCAGAGCAACACAGCAGAGCAGCATAGCAACACAGCACAGCAGAGCATGAGCAGAGCATCAGCATGAACAAAGCAGAGCATCGACGTAGCGTTAAGTTCCAGAATATCAAGTAAGATCTTTCTATTTATCTTACTTTTCCTATCGTTATGGAAACCTTAATCGCACGTCAAGCGGAGATCCTAGAGGAGATCAAATGCATCTATTCTAATTTTAAGGACTCTAAAAGTAGGAAAACTACAGAGTACCTGGAAGCAAGGGTTATAAGGTTGGACGTAATATGGGTGGAGGCTCAGCGCAACGACGCTAAGTTATTTAAAATGGAAGATCTAACCCAGCAGTATTTCGCCGACAACATCATCGAAGTTCTGACCGGGTGGTTCGAGGGCGCTCGGGGCGCTATCACACGGTATAAGCTTAAGGAGATGAAAGCAGCAAAGTTACAGCAGACCCAGTATGCCAACTTTAGGGCATTCGATAAGTTAACCAACAACATTAGGATGTACTCCCTTTCCGAAAAGTGGGAGATTGAAGACACACTGAAATCCCTACAGTCAAGGTGGGAGATAATCGATGAACAACATATACAAATTGATGTTATTTTAGAGAGTTCGGACGAGACATACTACGAGGAATTTTACAATAAAGAGGTAAAATTCGATCAATTAAAACGTGTATTGAATATAAAACTACACTCATCAACAAAGCAACAGCAATCTAGACCAAAAGTTAAAATAGATACACTCAGGGGTGGTCAATGGCCAATGTTTTTGGACGTACATTATGATGTCCCCTATGACAATTCCTCTCTGTCAAAAACACAGAAAATTAAAGAGTCGGAAAGGAGACAACGTCAAGCTACTATATTTAACATTGAGATGTTTCCCCGTACAAAAGAGCCTAGCAAAGAGGTGTCAGTACCGCCAACGCTAATATTACTTCCTAACAAACCGGAGTCGCCACCGCACAAAGAAGTGCGGAGGCATAGCATCGAGGACCTCACGAAGTGTGGGATAGTCGAGGATACTATTAACGATCAACCAAAATTAGCAATGACGTCATCGCCACAAGAGCAATATTGTGAAGATAACTATGGCAAGCATTCGAAACGGGGGGATAAAGATAGATGCGTCGTGGTGAGCCCACCAATGAAACAAAAGTATAAAGCACTTTTAAGTATGTCAAAAACGCAAGCAATAGCACAATGTATACAACATAAGTTCGAGAAAGATGAGCAGCTATCTACAAGCTACAGACATTTCATACGGGAATCCTTAGGAATTGCTTATTATATGAAGGAAGGTAAGGGATGCAAGGACCGCATTTGCGACCTACCACATCACGGAGTGATCAAGCAAGATTCCTTCATAGAAAAACATAGAACAATGCGCAATGACCCGACGACAAGGTTTCATAAACGATTTAAAGTGCGAAAAGTGAAACATTGGCAGCGTATTAGTGTGTGTTATAAAAAATATTCCCGCCCTACAGTGAAAATGAAAAAGACATCCTAATAACGTTTTTATAAAAACCTAAAACAATCCATATCAATAATCTGTGCAACAATATGTTATTAACCTAGTTATATTTTAGCATACTTACCTACTAACATAAAACAGAACAATAACTTTTGCCGTGATCAGCACATTTCAATTACGGTCTTTTCTACATGATCAGCATTTTAAACTGTGGTTCTCTACCACTATCAAACATATTTAATACTTTATTATGTAACTTACCTTTTTTCTTATGAGCATTGTTTGAAAGCTGATTATTTCGGTCAAGTTTATATTTTTCGTAGTTTTACATAATCAGCATTTTTATACTTACTTTGTTACTATAACTTCTACATACTAGTACAGTACGATCAAACTTATACATTTTTTACATTTTTTAAACATTTTGTCACCTATGGTCAAAGTTATAACATTTACTTTAACATAAGCAACAATTTCTATACTTCACTACTATAACTACTATCAAAGTTACCTAAAATTATTATACTATTTTTACATGTTTAGCATAATTAGCGTTTCTTTAGCATACAATACTTTAAAAATCAGAATCGAGTTTATTCTTTGGTTACATTTTCTAGAGCAGAGCTAATACGTTTCAAATTTTTTGAAACACCTATGTATACCGATTTACTTTATTTACAAAAAAAAATATCAGGATCAAGCTATAATTTTATATACTAGTTTTACATGTTTATCATTTTTGAAACATTCTAAGATTATTTACTCGTTTAAATACCTACTTCTATAAAATCATTCTTTCACAACAGCATTTTAGTCATTATTACCTACGATCAAGCTTAGGTACGTTTTTAATTTGTATACTAGTTTACATGTTTAGCATTTCTAATTGTATATATTTAGTCATTTAAAATTCTTTTTACAGCAGCATATTTTAATACCGCATTTAGCGAATCAAATTAATAAAATATTTAGTATTACAATTTAAGTCAATGCTTTGAGTTGGCAAGATGTACAATTCATGTACATTTAGCACATTTTTAACATAGTTTAATTTTTACAACATTCAGCAAACTGACCTTACCTACAATGTTCGGGTGCAATCATGTTAAGAATTAACCTTACTTACTTTTAAAGCCTTAAGCACATTTTTACATAATTTTTAAACGTACATTTAGCATATTGTATGTAAGTACATAGCTTTTTGATGTGCTTGGCTAGCAAATAGTTTAGTCATTTAGTTATCACCTACTTTTAAAGTTTTTCAATAAGTTTAACAGCTATTCTAAATCGTATTGGTCGTGTACTGGCCATGAAACATAAGCATTGATAACTTTACAACAATTAAACTTTCAGAGTAGATGGTTAAGAAAGATTATTCTTTATCTTTTAGCTTCTTTCTTTTGAGTGGCAATATGTACGAAGCACGTACATCAATTATCGGGGTCAATCTACAGATTTTATTTAGCAACGCCTAGCGACAGCAGGTTGAACATTGAACGCGGATATCACGCGACCTCGATAAAAGTGCATCGTACATAGGGCGCCAACATTACTTTTTAAGAGCATTTATCATATCAAATCAGTGTTCGAATATACGTGGATACGACCATTACTCTCAGCATTTCATTCCTTCGGCCGTAACCTACTTCAGCACTCAGTATCCAGCAAAGCATAAGGATATATCCAATATCCACAGCATACCTAGCATTAGCATATCAGTTAGCATATCATAGTGTGAGAGCGTACTAACTCTCACATGGATTAACGGCATGAAAAATGAGAAAAACAGCTTGGATAATTCTGCGCATATTCTGCTCAAATAAACTGAGCAAGGTGACCACAAATTAAAAATTCCTGGGATGTCATGATTTTTCATTCTTGTAATTGTTTATCTATGAAGCGGATGGATTTCCTCTTCATAGTAATTGATTCTCTAGGAAATGTAATGTAGTATGGAAAAAAGCCTACTTGCGCTCAAGCTGAGAAATCATACTAGACGTGCTGCTGGTTTGACCACGAGGAAAACCAATTCTCAATAGGCAAACAAGATAAAAAATATCCTTCCGTTGTACAGACATAGCCATTACTCAGTCAACATGACCAACTCGGTCAACACAAACAACTCGGTCAACATTAACAATTCTGACAACATGCACTCGGACAACATGAACAACTCGGAAAACATAGTCAACTCTGACAACATGAACAACTCGGACAAAGAGGACAACTCTGAGAACATGGACAACATGGCTATGTCAACTCAACAACAGTCAACAGTAGCCCATATTGTCCGAGTTGACCATGTTGTACGAGTTGTTCATGTTGTCCGAGTAATGGCTTTGACTGTACAAATACGTCTTACAGTAGGTCTAGCATACGACCCCCGAGAAAACGATAAAGATCGAGATGTGCCTCTTCCTTTGTTATTTAACCTATGCCAAGAAGAGCGCACATGAGGTTTTTCTCGTTTTGCCGTTTATGTCCAATAGGAGCTGTGTTTCCTTATAGTCAACCACAGAGTTTGACCACGTTGAAAATGTTGAATTCTGTGCTTTGTGTAGTGTATTTTGTTTCTAAAGTGTAATGCGAGAAACGCGTGAAACGAAAATCATCGAAAACATTTTTGCCAAAAATTCCAATAAATCCATTGGTAAGCGCACTCAACTTGAATCGATGAAAGTTCATGCAAAAATGTTCAAATATAATTTAAAATATTCCCGCTCATTTTAAAAGGTTATCTTATGTAACAGATTAAATAGATAACAGCCCCTTGATCTGACTGTTAAGATAAAAGATACTTTACTTGGCAGATACCGTTAACAGGAACCTGTGAAACGCAAAATTACGTTTACAGGCCGGATATCTTCTTGTTAGGCTATCTCACACTTTATCAGGAAGTGATGGAACAGGCCCTAAGTCTTATGTTAAACAAGTCCTCTGTAAAAAAGGCTACTATAAACTCGATGACTATCTGAATGACCAAAATGTCTGGTCTTGACAATGTAATGCAATATTGTATTTTAATTGTACTTTGTATATTTTGTTTTGTTTATAAGATGTGTATTGTAGACTTTCTGACCACATCTTCTCTCAACGGAACACCTTCCGTCGCGGTGGTAGAGTCAGAAAATGACGTTAAAAAGCTATCTATGTGATATTATTTTGTATAAAAAAAAATTAATTTTGATAATACCTACCTACTACGGAGGACGATTTCACGGTGTAGGTAAAAACATTGCATTCGTCCGTCGTAATTTATCGTTTTGTGTTGGGGCTAATCACAAAATAATTGTGAATTCATAGAAGCAGTACACAACAATTTCAGATTATAAATAACCATAAAAAATTTCATGCGAAATTGCGAATTCATTACATTTTGCATTGTTTGGTCGATTTAATGACTGAAATTACACACTTGGATAATTTAGATAACAATTATTATGAGATCCTCTAACTGATAGCTCTCAGAATTTTAAAAAGATTAGCCAGTGTTTTTTTGGCGAATAGCGTTTTGGTGGAAAATGCCAAAAAATTAACTGACAAGCATTTGGCAGAACTCTGCTCTGTGACTAGGTTATTTAGAGTTGGATCCCAGCCATAATACATTTTACGGTTTGAGCCGGGACTAATTAATAATTGATTTTTTTTCGGTATGGTATTTAAGAGCCAAATTGAGCTTAAATGTGTATCAAAATTTAAAAAAAATTCCCGTCAGCAACAGTTCCTAATTTCAAATTTAGCTATTATGACGTTATAAAAAACCTGATGGTAATTTTTTTTTGCACATATTTAAGGCATTAGCATTATCCATACTTCAAACATGGTGTAAATATTTTTGTCTACTGAGAAGGTTTTGAAAAATACATTCGTATTTTCTAATAAAAACCTCATTTTTTAAATTTCAATGCCTGTTTCATTGCTCATAAATAATGTATATTGTTGAATCTAATTCAAATGAATGCATTGGTATCAATATTTATTTAAAAGCCTTCTGGGACACACAATTTTGACTTCTATGTTGCGTAGTGAATTTCTTATGTTTTCAGAAAGTCTTTTTGACACTAAATGGTGCCAGTTATAGTTTAAAAGTCCAATTACTAATTTCTTCCCATCTCTCCTAACAAAACTCCGTAAAATGACTGGGCTAATAGGTCACTTCCGACTTTGCCGCATAGACGAGTTTCACTGTAACAATTTACAAAGTTTAGATTTTTAGGGCTTTGTACCCACAGGGTGTCAACGGGGCCCTCGCCTCGCCCCGTTATTCATAAGCCTACGCTGTCCGTCCGTCCGTCCGTGTGTCTATTGAACAACACAATCACACAATGTTTGTTATTATTTTGGATTTACTAACAAAATGATAAAAATACAAAAAGGGAAAAGATGAGGGGGGTCTGTTTTTTTCAAGGTTTTTCCGTAATCTTAAAAACGACAATACATATGAAAGCGTGAAACTCTAAGGTTTAACAAAACATAATAAAAACCGGGCAAGTGTGTGTCGGGCTTGTTGACCGACACCGCCTACTTATATTTTGTTTACCCTAAGGTAGACTGGAAGAAATAGCTTCTTAGCGATAAGACCGTCTCATTTTGTGCTGCTTAGGTTTTTGACGTAAATAAAACGTAATACATATATATAATATAGCGTACTGTATGTTTGACTGGTCGATTGATTTTTCTTTTTCTTTCTTAAAACAAAACGTAATTATTTTATTCGTTATAAGCTCATATAATAAATTCAAACAATTAAAACTTAGTTTGCCTTATAGAGACCACTGGTGAAAAGAGGGCTGGCAGTTACCTTCGTCAGCGCATAAGTTTGGTGATACAGAGGGGGAATGCTGCCAGCGTTCTTGGAACCATCCCTCAGGGAGAGGCTTTGAAGGAGGTTTATAGGTTGTAGGTCCCCCCTTTTTTACATTTTGATATAGAAGCTGACGAAGCCTTTTGTAGATATTCAGGATGTATTTATTGACGAAACGAGTTGTAGATCTGCGTGATGTATTTTCTTCGACGAAGCCTGTTGTGGATGTGAGTGATGTATATACCTATGACGAAGCCTGTCGTGGACACGCAATTAGAACAAATAAATAATTAAACCTACATAATAAACCCTGTTTGAGAAAATAATTGTGCTATCCCAGTAGGTTTTATGTGAAAAGAAAGCATTAACTCGTTCTTCTATTCGAATGATATCTAATTAGACACATCTAATTACGTAGCATTAGTACAAATGTAAGTAAAAGTATTCTTTAAATAGCTCTACAGCTTTCAAGTATTCTCGTCGTAGTTTCGAAGGCAGTAAGAGTTATTGTTGCCTAGCAACATTTGAAACAAGAGACGCAATAAGGTACTGTTCGCTTGGAGCGTAAAGCCGCAAAGAAACTTCTTAAGCTTTAATTAAAAGAGCATCGCGATTACTGCTATATTAGTTACAATCGGAGAACAGAAATTCTGTTGAGTCGACATTTTTCACTAGGAAAATCTCCTTGAAACTAAATAAATGAAACGAAACGGAACTTCGATTAAATTTTCATATTTTTCCGCCTTATTGCTATGTACACTTGTACATATTACTAGCCCACTCAAATATTACATTCGAAAAGACCCAATGGGGCATTCTTTCAAAAATCCGCGTCAAGCAATGCTACGAGCGTGGCAGCACCAGCAGTGGCGCGGCACAATTTTAAGCACCATTTTATGATGGTAACATATATTGTGTATTATCATTGTATAACACATAAAGGTAATAACAACATGACACAAAATATTCATCACGATCAACTTAAAATGTATCCTACAGACATTGTTAACTCGACGGATTTCTCTCCATTGGTGTGGAAAGAAACCCGAAGAAGAATAAGTAGGATACCACTGCAGCATAACAGTGAGAGGAAGTGAGGCCAGTGAAATTTGGTGATGGCAAGTTAACCGTCAACTTGTTGTCACAATAATTATCTGATGTACCTTGCCGAACATTCAGATCTATCCAGAATCAACTGGTTAACGTGGCTTCTCTAAGCATTGAGACATTCAAGGTAAACTGCTACCATAACGCGGTCACCTATCCATAGACTGACTGGACCTGACGATGCTTAGCTTGTTAAATACTAAAATGAAACCTTTTGTCAGCTCCATACATTCCCAGTTCCAGATCGGTTCTCAACGAACCACCGATCAGATATTAATGGGCTTGTCAATAGTATGATGTAATTATTATAAATGTTCCGAGATCCGAGATAAAATGTTATTATTCCTCGCGTACGGAACTTATTGCTTACCTACACTATAGTTCATTCCTTCATGTCTCACAAATCATGGGATTCTCAACTATAGTTTAGAGATAATAAGAGTCATGTGATGCGACTTGTAATGTGGAATGAATGCACTAGAGATTCGCCTCCTCTTAATTGCTAGGTACGTAGGTACATATGATTTATTCGCGTATGTTTCACAGGTGATAAAGTGCTCTCCGACTCTTTTCGTTTACTACCAATAACAGGGTAAGTATAACATGTTACAGACTTACAAATGTATGGGGTCCTTCTGAAATGGTGCACAATATACAAGAGTACAGATTTCTGAAGAAAATCTGTATCCATGTACAGGGTCCTAATCATGCATGTTATCTTAGTACAAACTAAGTGGAACGCTGATTTTCCATAGACAGCATCCGCCATCTATCGGTTATGTTTCGAAGCACTATGTGTTGAACTAAGGTTCATATCGGAATAACAGCGCACTACACCTCACGCGCTGCGCTGTAGTAGTGAGAGATTTCGCCCATATCACTGTCTTGTTTGTCTAGCGGTCTAGACAACCGGCTTACGATCCGGGTAGCTAAGGTTCGATCCTCGTGTCGGCCGATCGTCTTTTTTCAATTTATTTCATAATGTGGCGCCCCCTAGTGCTATTAAGCGGCAACGCAATTGGGATGTCCTACAATTCAAGGCGAATTACCTATCTATATCCAATATACATATTAATCTATGGTCCTAATTAATATGCTGACACCTTTTAAGGGGATGATCAGACCATCAAACTAAACAACTTTCTCTATGGGACCAACATCATGTACATATATCTATCAAACATATATAAAAGAACCTAGATGCACGGTCTTCTAAAATCTTAGCAAGGGATGAATTGACAATTATTTACTGTTAGCTAGATCACATTATTTTAATAGTTGAGATGGCGCAATACTATATAACCTCGGCACTTTTTGTTCTACCATTTTAAGAGAGTTCATTCTACATTCTAGTTTTTTTAATAGTAGTCAAATAGAAAATCTAAGACTTATGATAAACGCTTCCGCTCCTAACTCATAGAATGTACCACGTAGCCATTCCATAAGGATTTCAACGCTTCTGAATTATGATCATCGTTGAAGCGACCTGTTGGTACAAGGAATCTCCTGTAGGTAATTATTGATTTATACTTAACCATAGTACACAAGCGCGTATTGATAAGGAGCTCAAGTCGGCAATAATTCACGAAATCCTTGTAAACAACAAGGATAAAATAAGGAGGTAAAGAAAGTGAGGGAAGTGGGAATAAAGCAAAAGCAATATGCTCACTACTATGGGGTTCAGAGATATTTTGGAACCTCAGAACATCCACGTTTCGTTTCAAGTGGGAATAAAATAGATAATTATATGCTAATAATTGTTCTAGTGGTGTCGGCTAAGAATAGCCCATATCCCATTTCCTCCCGTGGGTGTCGTTAAAGGCGACTAAGCGATCTACTGAAGGATGAGCAGCAGCATCCTCTGAGTACACACATTGATTCGATCCAACTGCGATCGCCAACCCGCCTGCCAAGCGTGGCGATTATGGCAAATCCCCCCATTTTGGGGGAGCCTTATGTCCAGCAGTGGACGTTTAATGGCTGATATGAGGATGATGATGCTAATAATCTTCTTATTTCATCAACGACTGTTATAACCGTATCTATCCGTATTTATCTCACTGGTTATAACCAGTTAGATAAGATAAATATTCTTTATTTGCACACCAAAATACACAAAAAAACAACAACAATATACATACACGGACATATAAACATAGCTTATAGTCTATACTATTATAAAACTGTAACAGAAGTGTGTCTGTACACACGGCGAAACATCAAGCTATACAAAACCAACATAAGCTGGCCGCGCGACGTTATACGTTACTCGACCTACGCGCGGCCAGCTTATTTTGGTTTTGTGTAGCTTGATGTGTCGCCGTGCGTACATTGAAGATATTAACAAAAAAAATTTTACGATATGGTTTTTAGGTGTCCCTGATTCCATATCAGCATTTTTTGGATTTTTTGTCTGTTCTTTTGTTTGTGTGTTTGTTTGTTTGAACGAGCATCACGCAAAAACTACTGAACCAATTTTTATGAAACTTTTTTGTTTGATAGCTAAAGATCAGACTTAAAATCTGGTATATAATTTGTGCGGACAAAGTCGCGGGTTAACGCTAGTCTATATACTATTATAAAACTGTAACAGGAAGTTTGTCTGTACATTGAAGATATTAACAAAAAAAAAGTTACGATATGGTTTTTAGGTGTCCCTGATTCCATTTCACCAATTTTAGAATTTTTTGTCTGTCTGTTTGTTTGTGTGTTTGTTTGTTTGTTTGTTTGTTTGAACGAGTATCACGCAAAAACTACTGAACCGATTTTGATGAAACTTTTTTGTTTGATAGCTTATGATCTGACTTAAAATCTGGTATATAATTTGTGCGGACGAAAACGCGGGTTAACGCTCGTAACATATAAAATCATTGGTTATAACGGTCGAGAGCCGAGCGTCGCGTCGGTATAAATATTTTCAAAAGTCAGTCATACGGTTGAGCTCTATACTGTATACTTACCTAACCTACTACGAAATATTTTGGAGATGGTATTTTTATCCGTAGGTACCATGAGTGCTTTTGACATTATTATTTATTACGAGCGTTAACCCGCGACTTTGTCCGCACACATTATATAATAGACTTTAAGTCAGATAATAAGCTATCAAACAAAAAAGTTTCATCAAAATCGGTTCAGCAGTTTTTGCGTGAAGCTCGTTCAAACAAACAAACAAACAAACAGACAGACAAAAAATCCAAAAATTGGTGATATGGAATCAGGGATACCTAGAAACCATATAGTAACTTTTTTTTTGTTAATATCTTCAATGTACAGACAAACTTCCTGTTACAGTTTTATAATAGTTTAGATACATTTTTAGTTTCTGTCCTTTATGCATTTTATACTATATCCGTAATTAATTGAATCAGGCGTTACTTTGCGGAAATCCATGACTAATATGTAGATGACACGATTGTATCAAGACCTCCGCTTCCAAGTACCTAGTAGACAAAGTTGTATTACGTTATGCAACACAACCTGCCCACCAAATAATTTCTACTCTACACGTGTTTCGCTCCACCAAGGAGCATCCTCAGGAGTTAGACCGACGAACGTTCGAAACAGAGTTGTTACTCCGCCGAGCGTCCGACACCGAGCCAACGGTACTTATAGACTTTTTTCATACAACCAATTTCGGAAGTTTTCATAAAGTAGTAGGAGTAGGAAAGCCTTTTGGATAGGATTAATATTTTAATTAGGTACCTCCGTATAGATAGGGTATTCTGTGCAACTGACGAATCAGAAAAAATCAAATCATAGATCGGAAGAAAATCAGAAGAATAAAAAAAAATCGATCGTGGTATATTGCCGCGTATGAACACTACAATATAGAGAGAGACTAGGGGCTGCCACCTCAAGAATAGATTAAGCGCTAAAACTTAAAAACGAGCTAAGATTCAATGTTTACTATGCTAAGTTCTTCTCTTGTAAGTAGTATTTTAAGGAACTCCAAAAAGACTTATCAGTCAGTCCGAGCGCTCGTATTTGAATCTTTCCAACACTTCACTCTCTAATGAGCATGTTTTGATCATAATACGCTACCAAATATTTATTATATTTTTATTTAAAAATAACAAATTCCAGAATATTCAAACAAATACTGTTGCAACATTAAAAGTCAAGAAATTGCAAAATTTTCCACTTGGCGCTAAATTCTCAGATACGGCGCTAAACATACAAAAAAGCGCTAGATCTAGCGCCGATAGCACTAAGGTGGCAGCGCAGCACGAGACACGTACGCGTCCCTTCCCTGCCTCGCCCCGCTCCCCTATGTTACCTTTACACACACCCCTCCCGCGCGCCCCGCATACCATGGGAGTACCGCGCACGAACTTGATAGCCTATTGCGCGTAGTGTATATAAGGTCTAACAAAATTAGGTGAAACTATTTTAAGGGGATGAACATACCATCAAACTGAACAACTTTCTCTATGGGACCAATATTGAAATCGCGAAAAAAAAATCTGCTGTTCCATACATTTAGGTCGAGTACATTTGTATGGAACAGCAGATTTTTTTTCGCGATTTCGATATTGGTCCCATAGAGAAAGTTGTTCAGTTTGAAGGTCTGATCATTCCCTTAAAATAGTTTCAGCTAGTTTTGTTAGACCTTATATTTTCTTTGCTATTAGCTAACACATGACAATATGAGGCGATACAATCAATATAATAGCATCTGTTCCGGTAGTGTGCTTTATTTCGCATTATACCTATTTGCATTTCACAACATTGACAACACAGAAGTACCGGACGTACCTATCGCAATGTTAAAAATTGCTCTATTAATATATTCGATTGTAATAGTGGAAGTAAGTTGGTAAAATACAAAAATACTAGTGATAGAGATACGGGGTGTTAGTTTAAACAGTTACATTACATTAAGGTGGTTTCAGTCCATACAAAAGTTTGACGCACAATACGCGTAGATAGTATTAATGTAAGTAACTTTGTATATATGGAAAAATAGTTTAGAAAATCTAATTGCCGCGTAACAAATAACATTAGCAATTTATAATATAATTACAAAGATATAAAGCTTTTAAAATTTTGTATGAAAATATTCAAAGCTTTATATCTTCGTAATTATTTTATAAATTGCAAATGTTATTTGTTACGCGGCATCTAGATTTTCTAAACTAATTTTCCATATATACAAACTTACTTATATTAATACCGTCTACGCGTATTGTGCGTCAAAGTTTTGTATAAAATTGACCCCTCTGCAACCGCCTTAAGGGGTGATTGTACCCATGAAACACCATAAATACATTTTCATTCATTTTCATTATGAAACTGAACAACTATCCCTAAGAAACCTATAGGAAATTCGATAAAAAAAATGTGTACTTCCCATAGTAAATGCAATCAGCTGATCGAAATTTTGAATCAAAAGTCGATTTTTTTTTTCAATTTCCTGACTGTTTACCCTAACAACCTGTATATAACGATATAGATATTCCGTTTTTTGTGTGCTGCCAGCATTAATAAACCTTATAGAGACTATTTTGTCAGAGTCTAGAATTGATACCTGAAATGCCAGTAATGGAATATACCAACCCAAAATACATTCAGTTCTTGAGTATGACGGCTAGAAGACAAAGTCGTCGAAGTCCTTACTATGTCGGTTTACATATAAAAACGCTCAGTGGAGCTGGAAACAACGTTACGGTAAGTTACTTCGCACTTTTAAACTTTTTAGGTTACCGTAATCAACAAGGAACCTTTATAGTTTCGCCATGTCCGTCTGTTTGTCTGCGGCTTAGCCCAGAGACTCTTAGTACAAGAAAGCTGTAATTTGGAATATTTTACATATTTTATATATTTTACCGGCAATCTGTATAACTATAATATATTTATGAAAATATTTTATACGTTCGGAAAAATTTGTATCTCTTTCCCAAAAACAGTGACGTTCATAAATACAAAACAAGAAATAAAAATAAATTAGTATCCCCACATTTTCGACTCAGTAAGGTGAACACATCTTTCATGGGGCACTGTGTACGCTATTATAATAAGATACCAGAGGATATTCTAAACTTGCCAGACAACAAGTTTAAGTCCCATGTTAAACAAGTCCTCTGTAAAAAGGCCTACTATAAACTTGATGACTATTTGAATGACTAAAATGTCTGGTCTTGTAAATGTTACTCTATGTAATGCAATATTGTATTTTAATTGTACTCTGTATATTTTGTTTTGTTTAAAAGATGTGTGTTGTAGAGTTTCTGGCCGCATCTTATCTCAACGAAACACCTTCCGACGCGGTGGTAGACTCAAAAAATGACGTCAAAAAGTTTGAATTTTTGAATTTTTGAACTACGGTATTCTATACAATACCTAGGCAACGTACAGAATACCTGTGGTGTCCAAACAATGTATCAACTATTGTGAATAATTTGTATTATTGTCAAATGGTTTGTGGGAGTATCTATCCAATCTCAATGATTGTTTTCAAAAACAACTCTGAGAAGGATTGCGGAGCCTCGTGGCAGGCTGAAACGTGACCCGCGCGAAAGACAACCTGCTCGCGGTAAAACCTGCAATGTGACTCTGGTAGTATACATATTAAAAAGACAGACAAAATGGTAAAATAAAATCTTGAAAACAATTTTTTATATCCTCAACACGTAAAGCGGGGATGTTTTTTTTCCATATACCTACCCAAAACTCTGTTCGGTGTGACGGGGAGTAACCCGTCGCCACTTATAATAGACAAGGGTACATGCATCGAAATTTGCGCATAGAGGTTTTTCCAGCACCGACAAGTCAGCGGCGTTACAAATCGTACATAAATTCTGCAAAACTCTTTGGTACGAGTTGGCTTGGACGGGGATCGAACCTCGCCTTCTGTACGGCAGGCATGGTTACTGGACCATCACGGTTTTATTTTCTAAAAAAAATGTTATTGATTTTAATTGCTTAATATTGAAAATTGAATCAAACTTCGTTCGCATGCAGCGTTTTTTTTTTGTTTCCAGATCAGTTTCTTCGTATATGAATATTTAAGTGGTAGATACCACCCAACGCCAATGCAATTGAAGTATAAACTGTGTGATTATTTATATAATGATGATTTTCTCGGAAAAATGATTGCCAAACAAATTTCTTTCAATTGGACTTGTCCGTTCCCTGAGGTGAGTAGATGTTAGGTATACCTAATTGTTTCTTTAATTTTTTTAGTTCAAAGTTCTTTTGTAAATTTTTCGACTCGCACTTGGTAGGTTTTTCATCACGTGCATACATAATAATACTAGTCGAATATAGTGATTATTAACATTTTTTGTAGTCAGTTAGTATACAAAATTAGGCTGGCCTCATACATTCAGAATTCCGGAATCTCGTAACTGGATTCAATCCCTCAGAATTACGCTTGGAATAGGGGATCGGACAGTTAGTCAAATTAGCAACTTTTAATCGATCGTCAAAACGCGCGCGATATATGAACAATTGTACTAAATACCCACAAGTGACGTCATCAACATTTCATTACTTTTTATAGTTCATCATGTTAAAAATCGTATTCTAGCGAAAAAAAAATTAAAAATGTGAGTATAGCGTTATATTTTCAATTTTTTTTTACTAAGAAGATATAACTAAAATATATTTTATGCAGTCCGCTCCCCTACTACGGGTGTATCATTAATATTATACAACTTGTTTGAATAATCGAAAAACTAGAAAACTGTTTGTTTAGAATCGAGAGCAGAATCTAATTATCCAGGTTTCAAAATAGGTTAATTTTTTCAAAGTATCAAATAATTTCTACTTCTACTTACTACCAAATAAGAGTCTTAAAAATAATTTATTCATGAGCACGCTATCGCTAGCGCTTTCATTCAAGCATTGCTGAAATAATGATAAATCTCTTTTCCATGAAAACTTAAAATGCGAATAGCTTTAAATTTTGATTAATAAAATAATGAAATTATTGTTTCAATGCAATTATTCCGCGATTTCAAAGTCAGTCATAGAGTTAAAGTTGTTTACTTTTAAGGTCTGATGCCTTTGAGTACGTATATTTTTTTCAGGGTGAATATCGATTCGAAAAATAAAGTTTTTAATTTGGAGAATTTCCGATACAACTTACCATTTATTTCAACTTCAGTTAGCGTGAAGACTCGGTTGCTCACGGAAGCACATCATTCCGACACCGGTGAACTTTTATACAAAGGTTATATGCAACTCACTATCATTCAGAAACCGAAAATAAAGTGGGACAAGGATTAAGAAAAATTTGATAATTTAGTGCAGAACGCTTACCACGAGTTGATACTTGATACTGTACTGACCATCAAACTGATCAACTTTTACTTTGGGATCAACTTTGTAATTGCCAAAAAAATCTGTTGTTTCATACATTTTTGTAGAGTACCTACCTTTTGACATTTTCTTTGGAACAGACGATTTTTTTCGCGATTTTGATTTTTTTCCGTAGCACAAGTTGTTTAGTTTGATGGTCTGAAGCACTATGTTTGATTTGCACCGCATTTAATTTTACACTCTTTTTACCTGTTGGAAGGAACCCGTTGGATGAGGGCAGCGCAGGACCGGTCGTTATGGCGATCCTTGGGGGAGGCCTATGTCCAGCAGTGGACGTCTATCGGCTGAGATGATGATGATGATTCCTACTGTAGAAGTTTATTGATATTAATGTATTCTGCAGTTGTGAAGGTGATTTCAGTCCAACAAAAGTTTGACGCACAATACGCGTAGACGGAATTAATAATAGTAATATTATATTATATGGAAAAATAGTTTAGAAAATCTAGTTGCCGCGGCACGAATAACATTTGCGATTTATAATATAATTACGAAGATATAAAGCTTTGAAAATTTTCATACAAAATTTCAAAAGCTTTATTATTTAAAAGCTACTAAACTATTTTTCCATATATACAAAGTTACTTATATTAATACCGTGTACGCGTATTGCGCGTCAAAGTTTTGTATAAAATTGACCCTTCTGCTACCTTAAGGTGGTTTCAGTCCATACAAAAGCTTGACGCACAATACGCGTAGACGGAATTAATAAAAGTAATATTTTATATAATATGGAATAATAGTATAGAAAATCTAGTTGCCGGGTCACAAATAACATATGCAATTTATAATATAATTACGAAGAAATAAAGCTTTAAAAATTTTGTATGAAATATTTCTTTACATCTGTGTAATTATTTTATAAATTGCATATGTTATTTGTGACGCGGCATCTAGATTTTTAAACTATTTTTCCTACAAAATACAAAGTTACTTTTATTAATATTGTCTACGCGTATTGTGTGCCAAAGTTTTGTATAAAATTGACCCCTCTGCAACCACCTTAAGTATTAATACTAGTAGGATCACATGAGTAAATACCCCACAGAGATAAAGCAGGTTTAGGGTTGTTGTTGTTTAAGTTTTTTTTATAGTGTTTTTACTATTTTGACTATTTTATCTTTAACAATTATAAGTAGCTGAATAGTGATTGTTTTTAAATATTCATCTTACACTGTATTAAGCACTTGCACGTGTAATGCAACTTCTGTTTTGTGTTGATTTTTATTGCTAAACTGCATTATTTGTACCACGAGTGTCTTGATTTAATAAATATTATTTTCATGTTTGACTTTTCCTTATCACGGCACATTAGAGCCCCGGACCTTTGTCGATACTCTTTCTTATACTGTGCATTTAGAAGACGTGCGTGGGCGTGGTGGAGTCCAACACGTAGAGGCCAAAGACTTCTGTTAAGTCTTTAGTAGAGGCCCGCAAGTCAATTTGATCTAAATGGTGATGAACTAAAGAAGTAAGCAAGTGGCGACTATCCTTGAATTTTACTAGAAAACCTTAACAGAAGTTTGTCTGTACATTAAGGGGGCACCGAGCCTCCGGTGCTGCCATCAATCGTATTTTTTTATTTCTTAACAATTATAAAACCTTTCCCAAAAAACAAGAATGTCACATTTTAGTCATTGCTGATTTTCATTTTATCCGGTCATTATACATTTGTTTGTATAACGGTTGTAGTTAAAACCAAAAGTGGTCACTATTGGCTTATGCTTACTAACAATTCCTAAAAAATCTATGTTACTTACCGTTACGTTGTTGTTTGTATTTTTATCCATACCATGAGTGCTTTGTAAAGTATACCTACATTTTAGGATGCATAAAGATGCATTTTATATCTCCGTAACGAATTAAGATGGCATGGCTATCTAAGAAAAAAACCGATTATTTAAATAAAAAATAAACTAAAAAGATAAAAAATAATCTTGCAGCCGATGACTTTCGTTCGCATAACATGAACATTAATTTGTTTTATCGAAGTCGCTGTCAAGCCGATTACGACGATACGATACGATTCGCGAAAGGGTTTGCATTAGTTTTTTGGCTTGGCTTGACACCGACAAAAAAACAAATTAATTTTCTTATGATGCGAACGAAAAAGTCCATAATCAGATCATGGTTTCCTTATCATGGTACCACCCTTGGAATATCCTCTTTCCAACAAAAAAAGAATCATCAAAATCGGTTCATAAATGACGAAGTTATACGCGAACACACATAAAATATATATATATATATATATATATATATATATATATACGGTCGAATTGAGAAACCTCCTCCTTTTTTGAAGTCGGTTAAAAGACGACCGAGTACAATAACTCATTCTCATTTACTGCTTCACGCGATCCAATTCGAAAATCTTTATTTGTGTTTGTCAAAGTGTGGGAGTGGGAGTCATAATGGCAAATTTCCCTCAACTGCTGCAAATCCCTCTCGGAGATGCTGTCAAATTACAAACATCTGTGGTGAATCCCGCTCGGGGGTCCTGCTTACTCCCTCACAATTTCTATAAACTACTTTTGTCTCTTTCTACCTCATTAAAACGTGTTAAACATAAAGCAAGATAGCTAGCAAGCGGTCGTTGAAGTCCTTGGTACTGGTAGACAAAAAACCCCGTGCGAACCGTCAGTAAAATGGTATAGGCACCATTTTGGTTCTACACTTAAAATTTTGATTGTGTAAAATATTTGTATGAGACGCATGGATAATATTGTCACGGATGCTGTGAAATGACGCAGCTATAGAAAGGCATTCAAAAATTCGGCCGGTTTGTCAACAAGCTTCGTAGCTCGGCGGTCGACGCATGGACTTCCGTGCCGGGGGTCGATGGTTCGAGACTCGTCGAAAATAATTCTAGATTTTATTGTTGTTGGAAATGTTCTAGAAAAGTAAGAGGGAGTAAGAATATTTGGACAGAGACAAAAAAAATGGGCGTGTCTAGGAATGTTCTAGAAAACGGAGAGAGAAGGAATATTCGAAAAGAACCAAAAAACAATAGGAATGTTCTAGAACAAAGAGAGAGAACAAATATTTGTAAAAAAACAATAAAAGGGGGCGTGTTTAGGAAAATTCGAGAAAGAAGGCGGGATTAAGAAATATCCGGAAGGGAACAAAGGAATAAAGAAAAGACTAACGAAATTCGGCCATCTAGAAAATTCTAAGGGGTATATAAGGCCGCGAGTTTGCGGACGCAAGTCAGTATTGATTTAACAGTGAAAAGTTCGAAGCAAAAAGGAAGAAAAGTAAAAGTGAAAAGTAAAGTGCAAAGTAAAGTGGAACAGTGAGTAGACAAGTGTCAGTGTAGTGCAGTGTAGTGTGTGTCGCGTGTCGTGACGTCATAGTGCCGTGCGTCGTGACGTCATAGCGTGTCGCGCGTCGTGACGTAGTGAACAGTAAAAGTGGTGAGAGGGGAAACCCCTGCGAGGAGGACTGTTTAAAGGGGAACCTCTGCGAGGTGGTCCGTGTGTAAGTGTGTAACCCAATAAACTCTGTAAATAAATTGGACTTAGCGTTTCACTCCAATCCCGAAACCCGTCGCTCGTAACATTTGGTGTCAGAAGTGGGATTGGAGTAAGATGCCGCTGGTGCCAAAGGAGTTAAAGGGGGTCACCACCTGGGCCATGTCGGAAGCGCGGCAGGAAGATGCGGCCCTTGCAACTGAGGTGCAGCGCACTCCAGTGAGAAGACCTGAGGGAGGTGAAGTGCAGCGCACTCCGGAGCAGAACCCAGGGAACTTCCTCTATCAAATCCAGCGCATGATGGAGGAACAACTGCGCGCACTGAGAGAGGAGCAGGCTCGCTGTCAGGAGGAACAAGCTCGCCGTCAGGAGAGCAAGCTCGCCGTCAGGAGGAGCAAGCTCGCCGTCAGGAGGAGCAAGCTCGCCGTCAGGAGGAGCAGGCTGTTCGCCGCCAGGAGGAACAGTCACGCCGACAGGAGGAACAGGCACGCATGATGAAAGAACAGGGTCTACGCCACGAGGAACAGGCACGCCGGCAGGAGGAGCAAATGCGCACTATGCAGGAGGCTCTTCATAAAGATATCACGAAAGGCTTGCAGCAGGCAGTAGAGAGAGTCGAAGCCGTAGAAGGGAAGTTGGATCGTGTGAAGGGCGAGGTTGAAGGGAGGCTGGGCCGTGTGGAGGGTGAGTTTGCCAAAATCCGGCGAGAAGTTGAGCAGAACAAATCTCATAGTCGTGTCGCTGCTGTTTTTGACTCACCCATACAACCAAAAGGTGTCAAGACTCCGGTTTACGATGGACTGACGTCATGGGCCGCCTTTAAGCTACAATTTGAGACAGCAATGAAGGTTAATGGCTGGGGCAAGGAAGAGGCGCAGTCTGCGTTGACATTGGCACTACAGGGACAGGCTCTCACCGTGCTGGAAGCCGTAGGTGCTGGCGAAAATCTAACGTTCGACGGTCTCTTTGGAGCTCTGGAGGCTAGATTAGGCGATGGACATCTCGAACACATGTATCGGGCGCGATTGAAGGAACGTAACCAACATGCTAACGAGAGTCTGCAGCAATGGTCCGTGGAAGTGGAGAAGCTCGTGCGAAAAGCCTTCCAGTCATCACCAGCAGCCATCGATGACATGCTCCTACAGGCCTTTACGGATGGGATACGGGACTCGGAGGTGCGAGCTGCAGTGCGACTTGGGCATCATGTTACACTCAGGGACGCTGTTGCTCATGCATTGGAGGTGGAAGCCGTACGTCAGGACCCTCGTTCCGCTCGCCTCAGGGAGATTGTGGTGACTAGAGCGTCAGCGCCAAGAAATCGTAGCTTCGGTTATGTGTGCTACCAGTGTGGTGAACGAGGGCATATTCGCAGCTCCTGCCCGAAGCGCACAGGCCGTCGGGATGTTGGAGTCTCGACTGACGAGCAGCAGGAAAACTAGAACCAGCCAGGGCTGCGGGGTGGGCGCTGGCCGGGTATGCTGCAACCCCAACCATTAGAGTCAAACAAACATCGGACGGAAATAGTCTGTTGGTTGAAGGAGAGGTCAATGGTAGAATCTGTCAACTAACTTTGGATACCGGCGCTTCGAGAACGGTGATCAATGCTCGACTGTTAAGCGAGATGGAAAGTTACCAGAAACGACTTCTGCAGCGAACCAAACTGCAGTTAACAACAGCTACCGGTCAGCGCGTACCTGTTAAGGGAGAGTTGGGAGTTTCGATTAAGATCGGGGAAACTCCTTTCAAACATGTGGTGATTGTAGCTGAAATAGTGGACGATTGCATCATTGGCTTAGATTTCTTACAAAATCACCAGTGCAATATAGACATGAAAAGTGGAGTGCTACGGTGTAACACAGAGGAGGTTCCGATGAAAGGTGGATCATCGGGAAAGGTCTACTGTGTGAGAAGAACAGTTCTCAAGCCTAGATCACAGACGATCATTGACGATTGAGAAGGGGGAGGTTGTTGGTCACTGTGAGGAAGTTTTATGGTTGCGACAATGTGTGGAAAATCCTCCTAAGAAATATAAGGCTGAGGGGGATGTAGTATCGAAGGTTATGGAAGACTCCACTAAGCTACAGGCTATGAAAGCGAAGAACTTGCTGCTGCGTTTTTCAGACTTGTTCTCTAAGAACGACGCAGATATTGGTAGAACAGACCTGGTGAAGCACACGATTAATACAGGAGATGTAGCGCCAATTAAGCAGCGACCTAGGCGCATTCCGTTTGCTCGTGAGAAGGAAGTGGAGGAAATGATAGAGGACATGAAGAGGAGTAACACCATCGAACCTTCATCGAGTCCCTGGTGTTCACCAGTAGTTCTCGTTAAGAAAAAGGATGGGTCAACGAGATTTTGTGTGGATTATCGGCAGCTTAATGAAGTGACGAAGAAAGACAGCTACCCTTTACCAAGAATCGACGACACCTTAGACACCTAGAGTGGAATGAAGTGGTTCTCAACGCTCGATCTGAAAAGTGGGTACTGGCAAGTGGACGTAGACCCCAAAGACAAGGAGAAAACCGCGTTTTCTACCGGGAAAGGACTGTGGCAGTTCAAGGTAATGCCGTTTGGATTGTGTAACGCCCCTGCGACTTTCGAAAGATTGATGGAACATGTCCTAGCTGGAATTCTGGGTGATACGTGTCTGGTCTACTTGGACGACATCATCATTGTTGGTCGAGACTTCGATGATCATCTGAAGAAGTTAGAGAAAGTTTTCGAAAGACTGCGTGGAGCAAATCTCAAGTTAAGTCCAAAGAAGTGTTCTTTCTTTAAACGGCAAGTCAATTACCTTGGACATGTGATCTTTGAGAGAGGAGTCGAGACTGATCCTGCCAAAACTGCTGCTGTAAGGGAGTGGCCGACTCCGAGAGATAAGACACAAGTTAGAGCTTTCCTTGGGCTCTGTTCTTACTATCGTCGTTTCGTGAAAGCGTTTTCGGACATTGCGAAGCCACTGCATCGACTTACGGAAGAAAAGAGGACGTTCACATGGGATTCAGAGTGTGAAGAGGCTTTTATGGAGTTGAAAGAACGTCTAAGTAAGGCGCCAATTCTTGGATATCCCGATGTTCAGGGGGAATTTGTTGTAGATGCGGACGCCAGTAACATAGGGATTGGAGGTGTGCTCTCACAGCGACATGGTGAACAGGAAACTGTAATAGCCTACTTCAGTAAGTCATTATCTAGACCTGAGAGAAACTATTGTGTAACTAGACGAGAATTATTGGCGGTGGTGAAGACTGTACAACACTTCAAGAAGTATCTGCTGGGACGTAAATTTCTAGTCAGCACTGACCACGCTGCATTGAAATGGTTGCTTCAATTTAAGAATCCGGAGGGTCAAGTTGCAAGATGGTTAGAGCAACTGCAGGAATTCAACTTTGAAGTAGAACACCGAAGCGGAAGAGTTTATTCCAATGCAGATGCACTATCAAGAAGGCCATGTCCAGAAGATTGTAAGCACTGTAGTAAACAGGAGGGGAAGGAATCAGTTTCACTCAGGGTTATCAGAACTGATGCCATCAACGATGAGTGGGGCAACGAAGCGATGCGCCAAGAACAGGAAAAGGACCCAGGAGTCGGGCCAATCCTGAACTGGTTAAGGAATGATGATTCTAAGCCTCAGTGGAGTGAGGTGGCAAGGTACGGGACAGACACGAAGGGACTTTGGGCTCAGTGGAAGAGTCTCGTCATACATAATGGATTGCTCTGTAGGAAATGGGAGACATCGAATGGAAAAGACTCTTATCTACAGTTAGTGGTCCCACGAGCTAAGGTGAAAGAAATTCTGCGAGTTTTTCATGATGGAACTTCTGGAGGGCATTTGGGTGTAAAGAAAACCTTGGAGAAAGTAAAGGAAAGATTTTACTGGTTGCATTGTAGAGACGATGTAGAAGATTGGTGCCGCAAGTGTACAAGTTGTGCAGCTGTAAAAGGACCTCATACGAGGAGCAGGGCAGCAATGAAAATTTATAATGTTGGGGCGCCTTGGGAACGAATCGCTTTAGACGTTGCGGGACCATTTCCAGTCACTAAGTCAGGAAACCGGTATATACTTGTGGTAATGGATTACTTCACAAAGTGGCCGGAAGTATTTGCCATTCCAAATCAGGAAGCGATAACTGTGGCTACCAAGTTGGTGAACGAAGTTTTCTGCCGGTTTGGGGTTCCGCTAGAAATGCACAGTGATCAGGGCAGGAACTTTGAGTCACAGTTGTTCCAGGAAGTTTGCAAGATTTTCGGAATTCATAAGACCCGGACTACTCCTTATCATCCTCAGTCCGACGGAATGGTGGAGCGGTTCAATCAAACCTTGGAACGGCATCTTGCAAAAGTCGTCGATAATCATCAGGATAACTGGGATGAGTACATACCTCTCTTCCTGTTGGCCTATCGAACCGCTGTTCATGAGAGTACTTCAGCAACGCCAGCGATAGCAAACTTCGGGAGAGAATTGAAGCTTCCAGCGGATTTGCTATCAGGGTACGCACCAGGCACCCCTAAAAGTATTAGTGATTATGTGAGCGAACTGCGGGAGAAAATGGTCGACATCTATGAACAACTTCGAGAAGCAGGTCAAAACTCCAGTAACCGTTCGAAGACACGATATGACCGAAAGGCGAACTATACAGGGTTTGAGGAAGGAACATCAGTATGGCTGCATAATCCAGTTCGAAGGAAAGGGAAGTGCCCGAAGTTACAGGCAAGTTGGGAAGGGCCGTATGAGGTAGTGACCAAAATAAATGACGTCACATATCGAATCCGACGATCGCCAAGGAGCCCGTTGAAGATAGTGCACGTTGATCGGTTAGCTCGTTATTTCGGAAGTAATGATGCTCGGGACGAGCAGAACTAAGGGAGGGGCAGTGTCACGGATGCTGTGAAATGACGCAGCTATAGAAAGGCATTCAAAAATTCGGCCAGTTTGTCAACAAGCTTCGTAGCTCGGCGGTCGACGCATGGACTTCCGTGCCGGGGGTCGATGGTTCGAGACTCGTCGAAAATAATTCTAGATTTTATTGTTGTTGGAAATGTTCTAGAAAAGTAAGAGGGAGTAAGAATATTTGGACAGAGACAAAAAAAATGGGCGTGTCTAGGAATGTTCTAGAAAACGGAGAGAGAAGGAATATTCGAAAAGAACCAAAAAACAATAGGAATGTTCTAGAACAAAGAGAGAGAACAAATATTTGTAAAAAAACAATAAAAGGGGGCGTGTTTAGGAAAATTCGAGAAAGAAGGCGGGATTAAGAAATATCCGGAAGGGAACAAAGGAATAAAGAAAAGACTAACGAAATTCGGCCATCTAGAAAATTCTAAGGGGTATATAAGGCCGCGAGTTTGCGGACGCAAGTCAGTATTGATTTAACAGTGAAAAGTGCGAAGCAAAAAGGAAGAAAAGTAAAAGTGGAAAAGTACTAGTGAAAAGTAAAGTGCAAAGTAAAGTGGAACAGTGAGTAGACAAGTGTCAGTGTAGTGCAGTGTAGTGTGTGTCGCGTGTCGTGACGTCATAGTGCCGTGCGTCGTGACGTCATAGCGTGTCGCGCGTCGTGACGTAGTGAACAGTAAAAGTGGTGAGAGGGGAAACCCCTGCGAGGAGGACTGTTTAAAGGGGAACCTCTGCGAGGTGGTCCGTGTGTAAGTGTGTAACCCAATAAACTCTGTAAATAAATTGGACTTAGCGTTTCACTCCAATCCCGAAACCCGTCGCTCGTAACAATATGCTTTTTATTTGTAAATAGTGTTATAAAATTGTAGCAAAATACAGTTCCTACGCTTAAAAAAGGTTTATTATAAAAATATGGTCCAAATCTATTCAAAATTTGGGTACCTCGTTAATAATGCTAGCTGTACAACATTTACAAATGTACTTACGGTACAAATGCAATTTTAGCGTAAGTTGGGCCCCCCAAAAACCTCGCTCTATGGCGATCCCCTCTTGGGGGTCCAGAGAAGACGTGCAAAATTCACCATTTTGACTGCCACAGTTGTTAGTAATTTGACAGCACCCCCAAGAGGGATTCGCCACAGTTGCAGATTTTATTTGTTTAACTTTCGATCTCTCTTTAAAAACCGCATCGAAATCAGTTTACCGGACAGAAACATAAACATAATACGTGGAAAAACTCCTAATTTTTTTGTCAGAGGTAAAACAAAACTATACAGGTGAACCCGCGTGCAAATCAAGAAGCTAATTTAGCTGACACATGACAATACGGAGCGTTAAAATAATGGAAATTTTAATAGGATCTGTTACGGTAGTGGGCTTCTCATTTCAGTATATCACAACATTGACAACACACACATATTGAAATGTTAAAAATTGCTCTCTTAATTTTTTCGATTGGAATAATGGAAGTAAGTTGATAAACTAAAATTATTAAATACCTACTAGTGATAGAGATGTACTTGTAAGTGTTAGTATGTAAAGTGTTTACAAGTAACAACGCATGCGTGTGTAAAAGACACGGATTTGTTGCTCGACTAGTGGTGTCACCTTTGACTACTTATTATAAAGACTAGCCTTGCGGTAGCATTTCCCCTCTGCCACGGTATAAGATCAATTTATCATGTGCATTTATATTCAATTTTATACCTTATCACAAAACGAGACAGCCTATAATTGCGAAACAATAATTTCGAACTTAGAACGTTTGGGGTTCACACGAGACTACTTTTCATGATTTGAACGTTCAAAATTAGAATCTAAAGTTATGGGAATAAAATCCAAAGTTGCAGATTTCATGTTACCTCGCCCCCCGCAAAATGTGGCAGAAATGTTTGTTAGTAGAATTACACGCGTAACTAGTCCCTATATAAGTCGTCAAAGGGTGTCACTAATTGACTCATAATTATCAGTATGACCGTGTTATCATAGCAGGACTCTACCGAAAAGTTATCTAATGATAAGACAAAGTCTTGATCACTCCGCACCGCACTGCAGGTATAAAAATCATACAGAATTTATTAAATGAAAAGATAAAAACAAGGTAGGTATTGAATCATTAATCAGATATAACGAATTTGTTTGATTAAATATCAAAAAGAAAAATAACAAAAAGAATCCTATTTGTTGGTTATTGGTTTGTCCCCTCATGTCTTTTGTCCATTCGATGGCATGTCGTTGAATTTAATTTAAACAGCACAATATTATACCTATAATATGCAGGATATTAGGGTAAACAAGTGCATTACTTTAAGGAGTTATTGTACCCATGACACTGAATAACTTTTCCTAAGAAACCTATAGGAAATTCGAAAAAAAAATTTGTACTTTCCATACTAAATGCGATCAACCGATCGAACGTTTATATGAAAAGTGGGAAAAAGATTGCGAATTTCCTATAGGTCTCATAGGAAAGTTGTTCGGTGTCATTATGGGTACAATAACTCCTTAAAGTAATGCAACTGTTTGCCTTAATACCCTGTTGAATATTTTTTACCTGCTTCAGAGATTCAATCAAAAATTTAATTGCTATTCATTGTTCTACTGGGTGTTAGGGTAAATAGTTGCATTACTTTAAGGCCTCTGCCTCGAATTTTGCGGGCAGCGGGGCGGCGGCGGCGGCGGCGCGGGAGCGGCAGGATCTTATGCGGAAAATCAAATGGACCGGTTCTCGAAAACAGCGGCGGCGGGGGCGGGCAACGAGCGGTGCACTCCAGTCAAGCGGCATGCGCCGCGCCGCCGCCGCCGCCGCCCCGCTGCCCGCAAAATTCAAGGCAGAGGCCTAAGGGGTGATTGTACATATTATACTGAACAACTTTCCTTAATAAACCTATAGGTAATTCGATTTTTCTTTTCGACTTTTCATACAAAAGTTCGATCAGCTGATTGCATTTAGTATGTGAAGCACAAAATTTTATTTACGATTTTCCCACAGTTTTCTTAGGTAAAGTTGTTTAGTATCATGGATATAATCACCCCTTAAAGTAATGCAACTGTTTACCCTAACACCCTGTATACTATTAATGACCAATCAAATAGTAAATAGTAACCATCATGATCTTATCTCTTTTCCGCTAGTGCCTTGAGCACATCAACCTTCTCTTTCACCTGCGCTATGTAGCTCTGTCTAGATCTTCTTCTGCATCTCTTCTCATCTATTTTTCCTTCGGATTTAGTTTTAAAGTAGTTGCCGTACCGTTACTAGTGTCCGGTAGTCTGTTTGCTTCTTTTTGTGCTGCCAGCATAACAAACCTAATAGAGATTATTTTGTCAGGGTCTGGAATTGTTACCTGAAATGTCAAAAATTGAATATTACAACCCAAAATACATTCAGTCTCTCAATGTGACTGCTGGAAGACAGAGTCGTCGAAGTCCTTACTATTTCGGCGTACATATAAAAACGCTCACTGGAATTGGAAACAACTTTACGGTAAGTCAGTTACTTTGCACTTTCAAATTTTTTAGGGTTCCGTAGTGAACGAGGAACGTTTATAGTTTCTTCGTGTCCGTCTGCAAGAGTATAAAATATGAATAACGCCGACAAAGTGGTAAAATAAAATCTCGAAAAAAATTTGTTAAAGAAGAGTTTTAATTCATTTTAATTGCTTAGTATTGAAAAAAAAGGATTCGTATATAGCGCGCTGAGGCGCGCAAAAGTGTATTATCCACTTCAGCTACTCAGCGAGGAAATGCTTGTCTAACCTGCTTTATTCAACAAAAATACATTTTTCAAAATTCTTCTATCTCTCTTCTTCTCCATCTTTTTCTTCTATCTACTTAAATTTATTCGTTTTTATTATTTCTAGGTCAATGGTTTCGTACATGAATATTTAAGTGGTAGATACCACCCAACGCCAATACAAATAAAGCATAAAATATGTGATTTTTTTTACAATGATTGGTTTATAGGAAAAATGTTTGCCAAACAATTTAACTTCAATTGGACTTCCCTGTGGTGAGTAAAATAATTAATTATTTCTTAAATTTTATTAGTTGAATGTTATCTATTAGTTGAGTTGAAAATAGGTATTTCAGTTGAAGCATCGACTGTGATGTAGATTGATGCGTGAGAGAATTTTTTTTCAATTCAAAGTTATGTTTTTCCTTCTATATCAAATTTGTACGGGACCCTGAGGACGCGAGACAGACACGCACTTGGTCGGTTTTTTTAATAAATCGCTTGCATATATAATCCGTGTCCAATACTTTTTCGCTTTTTATTGCTTCCTAAAAATAATAAAAAACAAATATCGATCGACTTTCTGTTCGATTCATGCTATGTTATTACAGTACTTAGTACAAACTAAGTGGAACGCTTATTATCTATAGACAGCTTCCGACATCTATCGGTTATGTTTCGAAGCACTATGTGTGGAACTAGGGTTCATATCGGAGTAACAGCGCACTACATCTCACGCGCTGCGCTATTCTAGTGAGAGATTTTGCCCATATCAATCACTGTCTTGTTGGTCTAGCGGTCTAGACAACCGGCTTACGATCCGGGTAGCTAAGGTTCGATCCTCGTGTCGGCCGATCGTCTTTTTCAATTTATTGCTTAATGTGGCGCCCCCTAGTGCCAATAAGCGGCAACGCAATTACGATGTCCTAAAATTCAAGGCGAGTTACCTATCTATATCCAATATACATATTAATCTATGGTTCGATTGTAAATTTATTGGAACATTTTGGTATTCATTGGACCCGCCCAGGTTTGGCAGATTGCGGGTTCAAGCCCCGTACAAACAAAATTTTTCAATCTTTAATTTCATTTTGTTATACCTAATAACATTGTAGATTGTAAATTTTGTACATACTTACCTTTTATAGTTTTAAGTTTCTTTCTTATATTATATTGTTTAGATTAGTGTAGGTGTAGTATAATAATGTACACTTACGTATAAAAATATATTTATTATGAAAGACCCGGATCAGGCACCTACACTATTCTAAATATTATTGATTAATTTTGTGTATTATTATTAATATTACTAGTGATAACTACGTATAAAAATATATTTTAAAAAACTTACTCCTAATATTCCAATCGAACTATATGTCTGTATTGTCTAAGTTTTGATATGCAAATGAAAATTAGTGCTCAACCTAAATTGATGTAATCAATTTGACATTCCTCCTTGCGTACACAAATTGCAACAAAGAGTCATTTAACTGTTCGAAATCATTGTATAGTATGTACAAAACGTAGCTAATAGTCCGAAACATTACATATTATTATGTTTTTCAGAGAATTTAGCTCTTTATTGCTATACTGAGTTTCGTCCGCGGGTTCACCCTTCTGAAACTCAATCAACCAAATCAGCACATTTCCATCCACTGCTGTGCAAAGGTCCTTTTTAACCGACTTAGAAAAGGAGGAGGTTCTGAATTCGTCAGGTTTTGTTTACGCACCGTGGAGTCCAGGTCGTTTTGAAGCGGGTTGGTTTGTTTGTTCAGTTTGAAGGTCCGAACACCCTGTTCCAGCTTCAAAATCGAAACGACGCCCTTTCCACGGTGTATGTAGGTGCACACTGATTTTACCTAACCACATTAGTTTTCCTCTCGCTCAACGGTTTGCTGGAAGGTCGCCTTTGTATGTACATCACGACTTATTGTAATTTTTCGTAAAATAATGTTTTTTTTGTGTAGGTAAAATAAATAATCTAAGAATCTAAGAAATCCGTGTTTTTTATTTATACAGGGTGTTAGTGTAAACAGTTGCACTACTTTAAGGGGTGATTGTATTCATGATACTGAACAACTTTCACTAATAAACCTGTAGGAAATTCCCAAAAAAAAAATTTTTTTCATACAAACGTTCGATCTGCTGGTTGCATTTAGTATGGGAAAGCGAGAAGATGTTTTGGAGATTGCATTTCTAATTATACCATGAGTTCTTCTTACAGTATACATTTTTAGTTTTATCTCCTAATTTCATTTCAGATCTCCGTAACGAATCAAGATATTGGCATGGCTCTCTTCGGAAAAAAAAGGATTATTTAAAAAAAATCACAAAATTCACCTCATTCGACTATCGAGCACATTGGAAATGAATCTACGGAATTCGAAAAAATCTTGTCTCAAAAAGGTTAGGCAAGTTCAGGGCAAACCCTTAACCCGATCGTCTTTGTTTTAGGCTCAAATTGTAGCTGACTAAATTGTCCAAAGGTGTTTTTCTCAAATATTTGATATCATTCTTTGTTTCCAAAATATCGAGCGCCAAAACGAAAAATTGTAAATCAATAAAAATTACACAATTTCGGCCATAACTTTTTTCATTTTTGACTTTCTTGAATAATTCTTTTTGCACCTTACAGTTCTCGTAAATACGTTTTTTTTAAACATCATATCTTTACAACTCTTCGAGATATAAGGGGATCGCACTTTTTCGTGAAATCGGGGCCTATACTGGAGCGAACAAAAACACATTTCCAATGTCAAAAGGAGGCTGAGTTTAATAACTCATTTTCCAAAATTGTCGCCATACCTGTTTTCTGCTACACGCGATCTAATTTGAGAACGATTATTTGTGATGAATGCAGATTTTGTTTGTTTTACGTTTGATCTCTCTTTAAAAATCGCATCGAAATCCTGTTCGGGGGCTACGAAACACAAACATATTTCATTTCATTTCATTAATTTCATTTATTCATATAGACAACATCATACATTTCACACCTTAGACAATAGTGATAATAAAGATTGACTTGGCTTAGATGAACGTTTTTTTTATAAATATCATTATCTAGGCGTTGCAATAGCAATCCAGAATGACCAAAGAGGTCTGTGCCAGGATTAACTATAAGATACTACTATGATATTAAGCGGAAAACTTATAACACCCCTCATTTTTCGTCGGAGGTAAAAAAGAAACTATGCGAGTGAACCCACGTGCAAAGCAATTAGTTAATTAGCTGACACATGACAATGCGGAGCGATGCAATTGCAATTTAATAGCATCTGTTTCGGTAGTGGGCTTCTCATTTGCGTATCAGAACATTGACAGCACAGACATAATAAATATCGCAATGTTGAAAATAGCTCTCTTTATTTATTCGATTGGAATACTGGAAGTAAGTTGCTAAAATAGAGTTATTTAAAATACTAGTGTTAAATATATTTGATTGATTGATTATTGACTATGGTAACATGACCCGCGCCTTCAATAAGCTTCAAGTTTATTCAGAAAGCGCTAATGCGCGCTGCATACAAACGAAGTTCCGCCATAGTTTCAATATTAACAATCAAAGTCAATGAAATTTTTAGTCATGATCTAGAAAATATATAGATATATGCTGTAAATTTGTCATATTTCCGTTAAAATATAATAATAGTTTCAATGCTGGAATTAACTCTGACACCAGGGCTGCCCACACAATAAGAATGATTTATTTGAGATTTGTATGGAAAACTTTGAGCCACGATAAATTTGAAACTTTATATTTTTAGGGAAATACGACAAGTGTAAATCACGAAGATATTTGGTTTCTAGATAGTGTCTAAAAATTTCATTGACTAATATCCAAAATATAAACAAAATTCGATTGTATGAAGCGTGCCAACGGTAATATTCTTGAAGGCTGAAACGGACGACGGATTTGTTGCTCGACCAGCAGAGTCATCATCCAAAGATTTTTTTGTCTATACAACATCATTATCAGTATGACCGTGGGGCATGTCAGCAGCAGATCTCTACCTAAAAGCTGCCTAATGATAAGAGAAAGTCTGTCTCGATATAAAGTGAAAAGAGAAAAACAAGGTATTTACTAATTAATCTGCTATAACAATTTTGTTTGAGCAATATCAGGCCTGCCTAATATCGCAAACGGGGACAAAGAATGAAGTGTCCGATCATTTTATGGTCACCATGTCTGAAATAAACTATTTATTATTATTCTTGTATCTCTTATGGTATTTCTTGGGCCGTAGCCCGGACCTTTAGAAGGCTTGCGTGGGGACACAGGTCCAACACGTAGAGGCCCCTTTTAGACATTTTTATCTGAATGCGATGGGATGCACCAACCGTGGTCTATCTCTGAATGCATTATGCAAATGAACCAGAAGACATACCACGTTCGGTGCAGAGACTATTGTAGGAAGGACAAAATAAAACTACTCGGGTTATGGGGGTGAACTTGGTGGGCTTGGAAATCTGGGTTATTGCGGAGAGACACGGGACGCCTGCCTGCCGTAACAAATGTCTCTAAGTTTGTCAAAAATGGTAGACGGTGACTTGCCAACTCATTTTGATGGGCCCCCCAAAATGGCCGCTCGCAAAGTAGCGACAAGGCGGTCATCATCAACACATCTAGTGAGCGGCTAAGGTTGTGGAGAGGTGAGTCTGCGGGCGCCAGTTCCCGGTGCTAAGCGCACCAGTCGGCAGGCCCCCGGCGTTATGACATTTTACACTTCTAACCTGGAGCATAGGTTCCGCCCTTGCGACTCCACTCCTGGCCTTGCGGCCGGTTAAGGAAAGATAGGAGGTGAGGGCCAAATCAATCCGGGCCCTCTGGAGAATCGGGTCCGTGGTGTCGCAAATCACCAACAGTACTCGCCACAAGCTGCCCTGCGGGCTTATTCTTATTATTTTTCCTCTCCGATTGTCTCTTTTAAAGCATATAATAACAAACCTAATAGAGATTATTTTGACAGGGTCTGGAAGTGTTACCTGAAATGCCAGTAACGGAATATTTCAACCCAAAATACTTTCAGTTTGCGTATTTCACGGCTGGAAGACAGAGTCGTCGAAGTCCTTACTATGTAGGTGTGCATGTAAAAGCGCTCACTGGAATTGGAAACAATATGACGGTGAGTACCTAAGTTACTTTCACCATCATAAATTTATAAGCATGATATTCAAAATGAAAACTATGAACTTCAGTAATTTTTTTATATTTATTTCCAGTTCAATATTCTCGTATATGAATATTTAAGTGGTAGATACCACCCAACGCCAATACAACAGAAGTATAAACTGTGTGATTTTGTAAACAACGACGAGCTTCTCGGAAGAATGTTAGCGAAACAAATTCCTTTCAATTGGACATGCCCGTTTCCTGCGGTGAGTAGATATTATAAATAAGTATAAATCATAAAAAATTTTTATTAGTTGAATGTTATTTATTGTGTCTAGATTTTATGTCCGTTTTTGATACCAAACAACTCAGTTGTTTATTGAGTTGGAAATATTATTCCAGTCGAATCATCGACTGTGACGTAGACCTATGCATGGGATCATTTTTTCCCATTGCAAAGTCAAAGATAGACGGTCTGCAAGTGAAGAATAGGTATTTAACAGATCTATTGCTTTCGCGCTGTTCCCGAGCAACCGAGCTACCAGTGCGAAAGTGACAACTGCAGCGCGGACTGATTTTACCTACATAAAATGGACGAAGTCACGGTTTCGTGTTTCCCTGTTTCCTCTTCCCAAAACTAAACCGATTTTAATAATTCTTTCAAGAATAATTTGATAAAGCATGTTTTCTTTTCGGAAAAATTGAGCAATTTTTGGTCATTTTCGCCTACTTCTAGTTCTTATTATAGTAATAATTTATTGAAAAAAAGAACAATACATCCCAAATAACAATTTCATGGTCGAGTAGATGTTCTGGAAGTTATTATAGTCGTATAAGTTCCGTAAGAATGTTCATTAGGGCCCATTTAATACGGCTTATCGCCCTAAAAGTGACGCGTAACAGTCGTATAAGGACTTATTTGTCGCACAGACGGCATATAAACGTCGCCGATCCGACTTTTCGCCGTGTATGGGTGGACAATATGACATTTATAATACCGTTGTGGTCGTGTTGCCGTCGCATAAAAGGGGGATACCGTATAATGCCCTAACTTCGCCTTGGTTTTGACACATTTTTGACTCTGGCGCTAAAAGTAAGAGAAGTTCCGAGTTTCCGCAAATGCGCGCTGCATACACACGAAATTTGGTAATATTTTTAATACTATCAAATTCAAGTCAATGAAAATTTTCAGAAAGAATCTAGAAACTAATCTCTAGGTTTGTATAAAATCCGATTTTCGTTAAAATGTACAGTTTTAATTTAATTAATTTACGATTTGAATAGAAATCTTTGAGGCAAAATCTGACTTCATACAAACATAGCGATTAAAATTAACCAGTCTTCTTATAATCACCCACCATAATAAAACGTAAGTATGATTGTCACTGAAAAATGAGCAAAAAATTCAAATGTTCATTAAACTAGTGAATATAAAAAGTGTAACCCATCCACCTTCACCGAATATCGCCCTATTTCCATCCTTCCTTTCCTTTCTAAGGTCCTAGAACGTCTGGTCCACAAGCAACTCAGTCTTTTCCTATCAAAAAACCAACTCCTTAATCCTTATCAGTCCGATTTCCGACCTGGTCATAGTACGGTTACAGCTCTAGTTAAAATCTCCGACGACATTCGTTTCGGAATAGAAAACAAACAACTTACCGTTCCAACATTGCTGGATTTCAGCAACGCTTTTAATAATGTTGACTTTGATATCTTGTTAGGACTTTTACGTACTCTTAACATATCTCCAACGGTAGTTGACTGGTTTCATAAGTTACCTGTTTGGGCGCCGGCAGCGTATAAAGGTTGAAGACACCTTTTCTTCATGGTGTGATACCTCTGCAGGCGTGCCGCAGGGTGGCGTGCTATCTCCCCTCCTGTTCGCTCTTTTCATTAATTCAATCACCTCTCAACTCACTTCCTCCTACCACTTGTATGCAGACGATCTTCAGATATATTCACAGTCGTGTATGGATAATTTCTCTCATGCCATTAATACCACCAATGACGACCTAAACCGCATTCGTGACTGGAGCTTGTCTTATGGCCTTAAGGTAAATCCCAACAAGACCCAAGTTATCGTCATAGGGAGTCCATGGTTTACTTCGAGGATTCCTCTTGACCAGTTACCACCTGTAGTATTCGATGGTATATGCATACCCTACAGTACTACTGTTAAAAACATGGGCATTATCTTCGATAACACGCTTTCTTGGGGCCCTCAGGTCGCTGAAGTCAGTAGGAAGATGTTTGCTGCTTATAGCTCTTTAAAACGACTACGCAATTTTCTACCCACTAGCACCAAGATTGCGCTTGCACAATCCCTCCTATTACCCATCCTAGACTACGCTGACTCCTGCTACCTTGACCTGACTGTGGAGCTACTTAATAAACTCGAGCGACTCCAAAACCTGTGCATTAGGTTTATTTTAGGCCTGCGTAAGTACGACCATGTGTCGGAATTCTGCGCCCGACTTAAGTGGCTCCCGATCAAACGTCGTAGGGAAGCTCACATCCTTAACCTTCTCTACTCCATCCTCTTCAATCCCATGACCACTAATTACCTCAAGGAACGCTTTGTTTTCTGTTCCTCCACCACTGGCCGTCATCTGCGTTCCTCTGAAAACCTCTCCCTCAATATGCCCATCCACTCCACTAATTTCTACACCTATTCCTTCTCAGTGCATGCCGTTCGGCTTTGGAACTTGTTGCCAGAGTCGATCAGACGTGCACCTTCCTTGAATGTTTTTAAGTCGAAAGTTAAGTCTCATTTCCTTGATCACTGAACTAACTGACTCTCGATCTGTTTTCCGTAGGTACATCTTTTCCTATGTCTGTGGTTCATGTTTTCCTATAGTATTTTGTTGTGTAGTACGCGTATTTATGTATGATGTATGTGTGTATATATATATATTTATATGAGTATGTATATTATATATGTATTTATAATAGGTTTATTTTGTATACTTACTTTTTGTTTTTACTAATAACTGCTGATTTTTGATAATTTTTTCTGGAAACACCGCCTACCTTTCTTCTTTTCACCGTTTCCTCTACCCTAAGGTTGTCTGGAAGAAATCGCTTCTTAGCGATAAGACTGCCTTATTTTGGGCCTCTTGTATTTTATTTCTGTATTTTACTGTTTATGTTTTGGTTTAAAATAAATTAATTTGATTTGATTTGATGTGGATATCTCAGAATTATCAAAAAAAAAATATTTTCTTGTAATCGGGGGAAAACCGATTTTTTTCCTGGCGGTTCCTGTTGTTAGGCTGTGGTAATTAGGCTGGCCACATATTTTATATCCAAGAATCGCGTAACGGAATAAGGATTTTGTATGGATTTGCCCCCTCCAGAATTCCTCTTGGAATTACAAGCATCATTATTATACAGGGTGTAAACTTAAATGCGTTACATACTTAAGGGGATGCTTTAGTTTAGACCTTCAAACTGAACCACTTTTACTATAAGATGAAATTTGAAATCGCGAAAAAAAATCAACTATTTGATACATTTTGGTCTAGTAGCTATTGACATTTTCTATGGAACAGCAGCTGATTTTGTTCGCGATTTTGATGTTGGCTTCATAGAATAAGTTGTTCAGTTTTATGGTCTCAAGCACCCCGTTCGATATATAACGCATTAAATACTACACCCTGTATCGTATATGTTTGTGGCAGGCCTTAACCGGCTCTAAAAAAGCATAATAATATAAAACTTTAACAATAAGCCCTCTTGTCATAATAATAAGCATAAGCATATGCTCACGACTATATTCCCCGAGGGGGTTCATAATAATAATTAATTAAATTCTAACTAACAGTCAAAAATTTTTTTTTTTTCAGGGTGAATATCGAGTGGACAAATTGGTTTTTCATTTGGAAAATTTCCCATACAGCTTACCATTTATTTCGACATCAGTAGCCGTGAAGACTCGGGTGGTCGGGGAAGGACATCATACTGACACTGGTGAACTTATATACAGAGCTTACATACAAATGACTATCGTTCAGAAACCGAAAATAAAGTGGGAGAAGGATTAAGAATAATTTGTTAATTTAGTACTTACCACGAGTTGATACTATATTACCTATACAGGGTGTAAAATTAAATAAACGCGTTACATACTTAACGGGGTGCTTCAGACCACCAAACTGAACAACTGTTACTATGGGTTCAACATTGAAATTGCGAAAAAAAATCAGCTGCTTTATTTTCTATGGAACAGCAGATATCTTTTTCGAGATACGTTGTTTGTGATTTAGTGAAAGTGGTTTATTTTGTACATTGTAGGTCTGACGCACCCTGTTTGATTTGACATGAATTTAATTTTACACCATGTATACCTATTGCGGAAGTTAATTGATAGGTACTATTGTATTTTGCAGTTGTTAGTATTCATACTAGTAGGATCACATGAGTAAATACCCCACAGAGACAAAGGTTCAAAGGAGCACACAAAATTATCACGTAAATATAACGCGCTCGCCCATAGATTATCCACTAGGTTTAGGATTAGTTTTGTTTGTTCTAGTGTTTTTACTATTTTATTCCGTGTAAATAAAGTATCTTTATCAGTAGCTGAATATTGTTTGTCATCGTGATTTGCAATTATGATTTCACTAACTGTAGATTTAACTGACACTTTTGAAAAAAAACCTCCCTCTTTTCTTAGAACCCTAAATGTCAACATTAAAAAGTATTTGTTACAATTAAAATATAAAGATTTTGTCAAAATATATGACAGTTTGCTATGAACACCATTAATATATTTTTTGCTAGATTAGACACGTGTATACTGTGTAATACATTATGGTATATAAGTATATAATAATATAGCCCTATCATAAAACACATCATATTACTCACAGTCATTACAATACAAATTTATTTTTATAAGTAAAATCATAATAATCATAAATGTTACTAGTACCTATATAGTATATACATATATATATATATATATACCGTTTATTTAATTTAATATAGGTACTATATGTACTTATATACATACAAAATTAAGATACATAGGTTTATTTTTTTTTGTATATCTAATTTTATTACAAAAGATTGGTAAATAAATATACATAATAATTATATAATATTTACATGTCAATAATAATTACTCTGCATTAACTCTGCATGTCCTTTTAATCATGGAAGAAGATAATAATATTTAAAAAAAAAAAGTTCATCTAAGCCAAGTCACTCTTTATTATCACTACAGTGCGCGTTCGAGAGAACGTAAGTGAGCAATCACTCGAGCTGTCTTGGATGCGCGCTGGTCTCGGCATTCGTTTAGTGGTGTATTTATAAAGACTTACCTACAATTTTGTCAAAATTTAAAAGGTGCCAAGACAAACCCAAATGGGGTTTTTTGGCGTCAGTATAACAAATGTTAGTATAAGAATTGTATACTGAAATGTTAATAAATAAATAAAAATAAAATAAAAACTATTGTCTAAGGTGTGAAATGTATGATGTATTGTTGTCTATATGAATAAATGAAATGAAAATGAAATGAAACTGCATTATTTGCACCGCGAGTGACTTGCATCAATAAATATTATAGATAGTGGGATCACACACAATGACGCATGTCGGAGCGGCAGATGTCAGTCCGTCATTTTCTGAAGCAAGGAGTTGTATGAAACCGCACGTAGAAGCACACACGGTGACAGACTGACGCATCGTGTGTACTTCTACGTGCGGTTTCATACAACTCCTTGCTTCACAAATGACGGACTGACGTCTGCCGCTCCGTCATCGTGTGTGATCGCTCTTATGTTTGACTTTTCCGGGACATTAGAGCCTTTTTAGCACCACGACTTAGCTGTGTTCAGAACCAACTCTTGTATGATGTATGCAATAATTATAACAGAAATTTAGAGCGAGCGAAGCAATGGCAACCTGTTCTCCATAATAAGAATCAGTTGTAGCCAGAACACTTTTGGATTAGAGAAGGTTAATAAATAAAGATTAGTTAACCATGTGGAATTAAATACGACCTGGTAACCCTAGCAGTATTAACCCAGTCATTTTACGGAGTTTTGTAACGAGGGGTGAGGAGTAATTATGAATTGGACTTTTAAACTGTAACCGGCACCATTTAGTGACAAAAAGACTATCGGAAAACATATTTAAAAAAATTCGCTACGCGACAAAGAAATCAAAATTTTATCTTCCAGAAGGCTTTTAAATTAATAGCATTAATACCAATGTACTCATTTTAATTAGATTTAACAATATAAATTGAATTGAGCAATAAGATAGGCATTGAAATTTAAAAAATGAGATATTTAATAGAAAATACTAGTGTATTTTTCAAAGCCTTCTAAGTAGACAAAAATATTAACACCATGTTTGAAGTATGTATAATGACAAAGCCTAAAAAACGTGCAAAAAGAAATTTACCATTAGATTTTTTAGAACGAGATAAATGCTAAATTTAAAATTTGGGGCTGTTGCTGACGTGATATTTTTTTATTTTTGGTCCATTTCTACGCTCAAATTGGCTCTTAAATACAATACCGAAAAAAAAAATCAATTATTAATTACGGGACTAATTAATAATTAAATTTTTTTTCGGTATTGTATTCTCAAACCGTAAAATGACTGGGCTATATCTGTCGTTGTATGTGTTAAAACTGTCAATATCTCTAAAAGTAAGACATCTATCTATACTATTATAAAACTGTAACAGGAAGTTTGTCTGTACATTGAAGATATTAACAAAAAAAAGTTACGATATGGTTTTTAGGTGTCCCTGATTCCATTTTACCAATTTTTGGATTTTTTGTCTGTCTGTTTGTTTGTGTGTTTGTTTGGGTGTTTGTTTGTTTGTATGAACGAGTATCACGCAAAAACTACTGAACCGATTTTGATGAAACTTTTTTTGTTTGATAACTTATGATCTGACTTAAAATCTGGTATATAATTTGTGCGGACAAAGTTGCGGGTTAACGCTCGTTTTTACTAAAGTCATAATATGATATTCTGGTTAGACATGAATTTTACTAACCTACGTTTGATTCACGTCGGTTTATAGGATACTTTATATGAGAATTTAATAGACAACAGTCTGATTTTCAACTGTTTTGTTTTTATTTTTATTTTTTTTATTTTATTTATTGATTTACCAACAGTTGTTACAATAATACATACACATGATAAATCATAGATTAAAGGGCTTAATGTCTAATTGCACAACCAATTACAGGTAAATACCACATGCGCATACTAAGTAGCATCAAGTGACGACATGAATTAAAAAACATAATAAGAAAACTTAAACTAGTTACAAAATGCGTTTTGGAATTAAGTACCAGCTTACTGCAGCCAAACATTATCTAGATTAAGGTTTTATTTTATTTAATGTTTCGATGTGTACCTACTGTTATCAGTAAAATTATTTAAACTATGTGTCTTGCGAAACAAATGCATTGCGTTGAAATACTATGTTTCATGAACTGCTATCCGGAATTTGTAGATTGAATCGAAAAATATATCTGAAGATGTACTGTACTGATTATATAATCGGCAAAACCGAGCCACTGGTGAGTTAGTACCGAGAATCGTCCTTCTTAGAGTGAGAACCGACTTTTTAAGTCGGCTATATCGTGAACTTTTCGTAAAGTAGGTATTTAGATGCAGGTTACCGATAAAAGCACTCAATTAAACCGTCAAGTTAAACGCCCGCCTCCATGACGAAGCGCTAACCGGCGATTAATAACTGTTATTTAAAAGTGCCTCGTGTCAATCACTGTTGGCTCACCGTATGTTCAATATTTTGAAAACTCTCGTCGCATGACCATTTAACTGGTCCGAAAACCAGTGATTTACTTAAGAGGGTACCGAGCCTATACTTCTGCCATCAATCGTATTTTTTTTAATAATTATACTATTATAGATAGATACGTTTCCGAAAAATAAGAATGTCACATTGCAGTCATTGTTTTTTTTTCAATTTATCGAAACATTACGGATTATTAAGTTTTATGCTTGTTAAAGATAATAACTTCAAACATTATAAAAAAAAATTGTAATGAGCCGATAAATTAAAAATCAACAAAAAATATAATGTGACATTCTTGTTTTTTGGAAACGTATAATTGTTAAGAAATAAAAAAAAATTAGGGTAACATTGGGGGCTCGGTGGCAGTCCCCATACAAAAACCAAATTCTAGTAGATTCGTCAATGATTTTTAATACCTATATTGCTATCTTCCATATTTTTTTGGTATGGTAAAATTACCATGTTTTTAGATTTTGATTTTATCGAATTTCATGATAGGATTATAGATAGTGGTATGTCCATTTACCCAGTGATGCCAAAATATTATGTATCACAAAAATAAGATAACTTCAAACCTAGTTTGTTATAATGCATTAACGAACAAACCATAAATTTCTAAAAGTTTTTAGTCGGGTAACTGTTTTCATTTTTTTGTATGGAGCCTACTAGCTTCACTGTCCTCTTAAGTTGTGGCCCGAAAACCACTGGTTTAACGAGGTTTAACAGATGTTTTTTAAAACGTCAGGTTTCTTTGTTTCACTTGATTCCTGTGAAAAATTAGAGACATGATGTTTTTGACTTTAATTGGTAAAGATTTTTTTCAACTTTACGTGATGATACGCGCTATGTTGAAACTGGTAAATTGATTTGTTTTTGCAAAACTGCTGACGTTGAAAGGTCAATTAAAATTGTAGCGTACCCACGAGATACATTTTGGTTGTTTTGTCTAAACTACGGAATTAAATCAGTAAGTATACATATACAACGGTAAAGTAGACAGGCCAAACGTGCCTTTTATTTATTATTTGGTTTTTAGGGCTTGGTCACTGATCAGTAGCAAAGTGTAATAAAAACGAATAGCGGTTAAGCTCAGCGGTCGCGACAGGCCAATCTGGCGCGGTAGCGGTGGCCGCCGCGCTGCCGGCTCGGAGGATCGCGTCCCGGCACCCCTCTGCCTGCGCGCGTACCCTGAAAGCGCGCAGAGCAAAGTGAATTCAAATAGGGTACGCCCGTCCTCCGCACACCGGGACCGCTCAGCTTCACCAATATTAGTTTCTTTTAGCATGGCAATAGCTTCTTAGACAGATCAGCTGCAGTAGCATCTGTCACCCTTGACCAAAACCTCATTTCCTTCCACGGATTTTATGAATACTACGTACTATGCTTTTGGAGGCGAGATCTCTAATATCTGTAGATGTCAACACGTATCCACGTAGATGGCGACTCCACAGCAGTGAATAAGCATTTTGCATGTACAGACGAGGGCGTTTCCTCTGCTTCACAGCAGAATAGGCAAGTGGGTAAATCTACGTGTACCTGAGGCACTCGTTACAAAATTAAGTTTTCACATTGAACAATTTTCTAATAAAAAAACCGCTACCGTACCGCTTTCGCCGCATTTACTCGCAGAGATGAAATCTGTCATTTTATTATGCTCATTTGTTCATAGAGATAAAATGTATATGTATAATAATTATAATGTGGTCTAAACGCTGCAAAGTGTACCTATACAAGGTGTTACAACAATATAAATTAACATTTACGGGGTGGTGTAGACATCAAACTGAACAACTTTCACTATGAGACCAATATACAATAATTGTTTTTCGCGATATCGATGTTGATCCTATGAAAGTTGTTGTTTGATGGTCTAAGCAACCCCTATAGAAGTTTTAAATGTTTATTTTTACCTTTTTAACAAATTGTATGTCCAAAGAATTCTGCGTTTGTAATTTTATCCTTTTTTTTTATATATATTATACTAGTTTGTTAGACACGATCGTGTCAGGAACACTACACTGCGGTCCAAAACACAAATCGCCGACGTCGGGGAGAAAACAGCTAAACTGATGTGGGAATGGGCCGGCCATGTCTGTCGAATGCACCAGGAGTGGTGGCGGGATGATCTGGATGCTTTTGACGACAAATGGCCAGAGCTTGCCCAGGATAGAGACGGTTGGAAGATGAAAGCCTTTGCTCAGCAGTGGGATGAAATAGGCTAGTAAAAAAAAGTTTGTTAGGATTTTATCCTAGTTTGTTAGAATTCAATCTATAAGCTTAAAATGTGTCTAGCGTACCGATATCGTACTCAAATCTTACGTCTTATACCATACATAAAAAGCTGATTAGTACCTGTTTAATGTCCATCAAGCGGTCCGTAGCCTATCAACCCACATCCATTATTAGCCCGGGGAATTTAGCTAATGCTTTTAGATGATGATTTTGCAAAAATTAACGGAACCAATGTTAAAAAATAACTCATTTTGACTAGAGATGAAACATAATTAATTCTCATTATGGAATGGAAAATACCTACCAGCTTTACATTTAAGTCTCATATATTTCAGGCAGTGATTTAAGGCAATAAAATAATAAGGCAAATATATATGACATTTTAAACCTCTGTGGTGCCTGGTGCTGTGAAAAACAAAATAATTAAGTGATTTTTCGGTCAATCAACTTTTTTTTTATATTGTAATATACTTACTCGATCAATGTATGGTAAGTATTTAATTTTTGGTGTATTTCAAAAAGAACAAAGAACACAATGAATGACTCTTTTAATGGTTGTATTTTTGTGTATTGCAAGTTTGCAAGGTGATGCAAGGAGATAAAATGTCAAATTGATACCATCTGTTCAGGTTGTGAACTTATTTTAATTTACATAACATCAGAACAGACAACTTAATTATCGCAAATAAAAAATAAAGGTTTCGATTTGTTCGATTGGAATATTTGGCCGTAAGTAATAGTTTATAAACACAATTTTTCAACCAGAGCGCGGCCAGCGCGCCGACTGATTTGAGCTGAGCGAGTTGGTTCCTCCAAAAACGTTAATTTTGCAGAATCCATATGGACTACTTATGCAAAATGGCTATTTCAATCTATTCAGACGTAGGTACACGTTTTAAAGAAACAACTTAGTGAAATCGTGCGGTTTCATACAACTCCTTGATACGCAAATGACGGACTACTCTACCGGTGCGACATGCGTCATCGTGTGTGATTCACCTTAATGCTTCATTTGGGATCATTACAATGTATGTGCGTTATTTATTTTTATATATACCAAATCAAAATAGAATCTATCGAATTTAAACATCCTATTAGGTTAACAAGTTATATTAGGTTTTTACGAATGTGTTTTTCAAGACCTTCTAAGTAGACAAAAATATTTACACCATGTTTGAAGTATGTATAATGGTAATGTTTTTAATAAGTGCTAATACCATAAGGTTTTTTATTACGAGATATTAGATAAATTTTGAATTTGGAAGTTGTTTGAGGTCGGATCTCGGTCGTAGAAAAGCTTATCCTGACATTCGTTTTGTAAAGTTAGGATGAACCCTATTATAAAGACAGGAAAATGTACTAAGCGTTATTATAACAAGAAAATTGTGAAATTTTTAATGCGAAATATTCAAATAATCCAAAAAGAGATAGGTAAAAATAAAAGCAACCATTCCTTGCGAAAAATTACAATAATTTATTTTTAAACCCCCATCCGGATCAATATGTTTGGTTGGTGAATGGGGTTTAGTGGTTTTATGGTTATGATGACGCATTGATGATGCATCTTCATTCTAGTTTCGGGCATAGTCTTTAATATTTATTGTGTTTATTGGAGGCCTGAGGGTACCAAAGTATAAAAACCTGGGTTTGGAGATAATTAAGAAAATATCATTAGATATAAATAGATATAACTAGATGAAAAATTTTACCATACGAACTTACTGCTAATATTCCAATTGAACAAATCAAAAGAAAATGTTTTAACATTGCGGTATGTCTGTGTTTTCTAAATTTTGATATGCAAATGAATATAAGTGCACATCTTGAACCGATCGCGATGTAATCAATTTGACATTGTATGCCCCTACATCACCTTGCATACACTAATGTAACTAATAAATAATAAAAGAGTCATTCATCCGTTCTTTTTGAAAAACGCCAAAAAAGTCTTACGTGATCATTGTATGAAATGTACAAAACATAGCTGATTGACCGAAAAATCACTTAATGATTTTGTTTTTCAGAGTAGCTCTTAAACCAGCTTTTGTCCGCGGGGTTATCCGTTTAGAATTCACAAATTAAATCAGTTCAAGAGTGCTATTTTTGAATGTCATACGTTCTTATCGCACTTAATTATTGAAGTTCACAACCTGTGACTTTTGCAACGAGTGCCCCATCTCACCACCGGACAGCTTGACGTGTGTAATGTTATTAACAGATTTTTAACTTTATTGGGGTTCCGTACCCAAAGAGTGAAAACGGGACCCCATTCATAAGCCTATGCTGTCCGTTCGTCCGTCCGTCCTAGCTTCAGAGGACTGTATCTTCTGAAATGTAATAGGTAGCGGGTTGAGATTTTCACAGAACATCATGCTGTATGATGATAAATAATAAAAATCATATATAATAAAATACAAAAACACCGAATAGTAAATACATTAGTATTTACTCTTCGGTGTAGCTGGTGGATATACAGAGAGTAGAATTAAATGCATTACAATCATATCGTACGTATCTGTATCGTATCTGCAAACATCGAAACTGCGGAAAAAAATCAGCTGTTCCAGTAGTCAAAGGCTGTTCCATAGTAAATGTCAATAGCTAGCTGCTCGACCAAAATGTGTGAAACAGCAGATTGTTTTTGCGATTTCAATGTTGGTCCCGTAGTAAAAGTTGTTCAATTTGATGTTCTGAAGCACCCCCACGTATGCCAGTAAAGCAATAAAGAGGTTGGTCTCGCGTCGCACAGAGGTATGGAAACTCAGTCATGAGGGACCGGGCTCGAATCCACGAGGACGACATGCCATTTTATCAATGAGCTTTTCTAACTTATGAACCGACTGCTCTCAAACAGCGAAGGAAAACATCGTGAGAAAACATGCATATGCTGAAGAAGAAATTCTGATGCGTAGGTATATGTAAAGTCTACCAATCCGCATTGTGCACGCGTGGTGGACTATCGCCCATGAAGGTTCTTGAACTTCCTTGAAGGTCGGCCAGGGCCGTGCAGTGGAACGTATATTATATAGGCTGATGATGATAACACTGAAAAACATTCAGTAATTTTTCGGACAATTAACTTTGTTAATTTTTGGCGTATTTTAAAAAGTACTAACAACAGTTTAATGACTCTTTTATTTGTTGACTCTTGAATTTGAAAACCCTAACGACGATATGGAACCTTCACTATAGTCAATTAAGAATCTGCCTATTGTTCAATAATCGACACCAATCATACCACTACAATTCGTATCTCTACACCTTAGTGCTTTAAACTACCTGAAACAGAGACCATCATAATTTAGATACCCCAGGCATTCCCACTATTCGAACTTTAGTTTCCAGACTCTAAACTCAATAACCTAGGTTACCTAGGATCCTGATTAATAGTGCTTTAGACAATATAATACGGCGGAATATCGATGAGCCAGAAATTAGGTAACAATATGATCGAATGTCTGGAAAGTTATGTAACGTAGCTGAAGCTTTAAGTTGTCAGCGAACTGATAGGTACGAGTGGATAGATAGGTATTATGTCAGCTTAATCTTCAGTTGAGAAAGATAGTAAGTAGTTGTATCAACATTTCTGAGCACTTTGAGAAGGACTTACGGTCATTATGTTTGTGTAAGTATACATATGTATACATATAATATGTAGGTATACCTCTATCTCCAGTAGTACTGGTATCTACAAGGGTGTCTTTGAAATGAGTCGACCAATTTTTAGGGGTGGTGTACCATCAAACTCAACAACTTTTACTATGGGAGGAAACATGAAATAAAAAGGAACTCTGCTGCTCCACACTAAACTGCTTATTCTACTCAAATGAATGAAGATTTTACGAAGAGGGAGTGGGACTAAAATGATGTAAAATTAAAGTTATGGCAGTGCTTATCATACATATGTCCTTATACGACTGCTGCCTCGTCTTCAAGTAAAAGCCATACTCCACCACGCTGTCCTGGTGCGGATTGGTGGAGGAAAGTTTAGTAGTCAACGTGCTTTCAGAGTAGGTATTTTCAAATCGTCAATAACCTCTGACTTAAAGAATAGATTAACTAAGTGTCATCTTGCGGCACTATCCATGACCAACTGCTTCAAGAACCTTGCTAGATCGAATATCCCATCTTCAGACTGATCTGAGAATTAGAGACTTAACATAAGTGTGGACGTAGATGTGGAGGTTTCAAAATGTCTCTGACGACCGTGGAATATGCAGCACTGTCTTAACACAACTTGAGGTGGGAGGCCTGGTGACTAGTTCAACAGGGGGTCACTATGACACCCATTACAGGCACCAGTCTCCCACAAACATCATTGATTATACCCATGTAGTTATTGGGATACGCTTGGGTCCCATCCTACCACCTACACATGGCTGGTATGGTGGTTCCGTCACCAAATTTATCAATCAATCAATTATACTTTATTTGACACCAAAAAAAAACAGAGTATACAGAGAGCAAACAATCAGGAAATACAAAAGGCTCAAAAACAGGCGGTCTATCAGGTAGACAACGGGTAAAAATGTTTGCCCATGGTCCACTAGGTGAACCAAGGGCAATACGTTTAAAAAAAATGTAATTTTAAATTAATCAGATGTACAACGGGTAAAAATATCTGCCCATGGTCCACTAGGTGAACCAAGTGCAATGCATGTTAATAAAATGTAATTTTAAATTAATCAGTTGGACAACGGGTAAAAATGTCTGCCCATGATCCACCAGGTGAACTAAATTGGGTGGACCACGGGAAAACACTGTCACTAAGCAATTATGTACTCGTTTGTGGTAGGTAATTAACATTACCTTAATAATAGTTCTGAGCATACATGATACAAGTGTGGAAGTGATTTAGTTAACTATCTTACTAATTACGGCATTAACAATCTACAAATGGAATGTTATATTATTACGGTCTTTCTTAATTGGGTTTTGGTGACAAATTTTTAAGTTAAGGACTCTGTGATAAGGTGTGATTTAAATTGAGGTATTTTCTAAGTTGTTGTAGTTCTTTGGTTATAGTCTGACCACAGGGGCTAGACCGCTCGTTGGGTGCGACAGAACTCTGAATAGTTTCGTCGGGCTACCCATGCTGTGTATATCGCTACGCGGTCGCTACTAGGGAACTCTTCGGGCCCATCGGCCATCGATTCTGCGAGAAAAGTGCCTATTGCCACTTTAAGTTAAGCAATTCTTTGGGCTATGTCGGCTACTCTGGTTCTTCTGCGAATCTCTTCATTTCTGATTCAATCTCGCTTAGAAACTCCGAGCATAGCCCTCTCCTTTGCCCTTTGGGTAACTTTCAGCCTTTTTATGAGGCATTGAGCAAGCGACCACAACGACGATCATGATTTTCTCAAATTTTCTCGAACATGGCAGAGGCAATACAGCTGTCTGAATTAAAAATTTTTAGGAATTTTTATAACAAAGGTTTTTATGGTCTCATTTTACTCCTATCCAAGATTTTCCAGTACGGTATATTTTGTAAAACTGTTTACCCAACAGAGTATATGCAAAGCTTTTTTAATAAGAGTTTGGGCCCGGTTTATATGGTTCCTTCGTCTCGAGGAAATGTCAGCAATCTGAGGCGAAATCCTACTTTATTGTTATTGTACCGCGTTTATTCGAGGCTCAACCAAAGGGGATATAAACCTGGGTATCGGTAGAGAGTAAATAAAGTCACTGAGTACAAGCCTTTGTAGACTGGGTGGATAGAAGAGATAACAATTATTGGGATTTTATAGTAGGATACAAATCGGCTAATAAAATAGAAGCGGATAGAGAAATAAAATTGGCTTTCGCGTCTCCAAATGTGGCTACAAACAATTCCTTTGGATAAGAATTGTGTTTATTGTTTATTTGTTTAAGAGATAACTTTGTTTAATACAATATCACATCGTCATATTCCTGTGGGAATTTTAATGGGAATTAAGGCGACTTGAAAATTATCTTATAGCAAGTTGACCAGTGCATCCACCAACCCGCAGTGGGCCCGCGTGGTGGAGTATGTCCCACTCCCGCTCGCTCTTATTCGTAAGAGAAGGATAACTTTAACTATTATTTGTCTTATGAAAGAAGGATAGCAATCCCAAATGAATATTTTACTTAAAAGCCTAAATAAAAATAAAAATTTTCGGACTCTGCCATTAATTAAATCAGCATTCGAAATGCTTGCTCTCAATCTGTAGGCAGGTTTCGATCTTTCATGTTTTTAATCAAATTTTCCGTTTTTTCCTCGCCTACAACGAAAACACGAGACTGAGTAAGTCAAGTCTAAAATCGCGTAAAGTTAAGGGAAAGAGATCAAAGGAAAGCGTAAGAACGGACGTACGTAATTTAATTTGACTTAATTTTTGTATATAAGAATCTCCATTAAGGTAATGAAGACTGTGATGATGTTCATCACATTGTTAATTAGTTAATTGGAAATACAAAAAACATTTTGGACTCGCTGCGTGCACGACATTAGCGTAAGCTCTGGAGCCGTAAGCTAGGCTTTGGTTTGTTATTTTATTTTATAATATAAAAATTTGAGTGAGGCAAAATAGGCATTGCAGTTTTTTTTTTGTGATTTGAAAAGGTGTGAAAAGTTGTTTCGTTTGAGGTAGTTTAAAGGGATGCCAACTGTTTCAATTTCACCCTGTAAATAGACCAAACAAAATACTTTCTCATGACCCGTGGGTGTCATGTTGTCATACAACAGGATAAGGTCATTGTAGGCGCAAAGTTGACATAATTATCTTACAATTTATTCTAAAATCGTGTAAATTCTGTATATTAGGTAAGGTTCGATCTTACTGCACGGCAAAAGCTTCCTCTCAATACAAAAATAAGATTGATAATTTGTGAATTGACGTGTGAATTGTGAATTGAAGTGAATGACCGTATGGTTATATAAGCTCCATAAAAAAATAGTAATAGTAAAAGTTTTTTTTAAAGGCAAAAACCCATACAGAAACGTACATAAAAAAGAATAGAATACGGTCTAAGCCATGGATTTAAACTCCTTACATGCATGGAAACACGAAAATTAACCATGAGGGTCGGTAATGTTCGTCCTTCTTTCGTACGTGTCCGTCATCGATATTTCCTACGTGTTTATTTTGTCCCTTGACTCTACATGACGTAATTTTTGTCGTTAGATTAGAAAGGGACAAAGTTTACGTCAGAAACAACGACGGGAATTTACGAAAGAGAGAAGAACTAGAGAGCAGACTGCCTTACAAGCGTACGTAAAGGTACAGACCACCACCTACAATGTTTTATATACTTTAGTTAGGTAAAAAGAAAAAACGCATCCAGTTTTACTCTGGCAACATATAACGGAAAATCTTATAAAATATACTCTAAAAGCAAACCTAACATTTTATTCACCGTTCTTGGCCTCTTCAGACGAGGACGAGTGCCGATGCTCACTGCAAGTTTTTCCCTGGGAAGAGGCCGTTGATGTCGAATTTAACTGGAATATTAAATTTTCTTAAAATAACCTACGATGTGAAAAATTTTCCCTCTAATAGCTTTTGCCCGCGACTTTGTCCGCAAGGCTCCCGTCTTCGTAGTGAGATAAAATATATGAGCACGGCTAGCATGCCACCCACGACAAAGCGTTTAAACGAGAAAAACGTCATGCGCGCTCTTTCTGGCCTACGTAAAATAATAAAGATGGAGGCACATCTCGATTTTTATCGTTTTCTCGGGGGTGGCATGCGAGGCCTACAGGATCAGTACACAAAAAGTTCCACCAAAATAGTTTTAACGCGATGAAAGAAAGAAAAATTATTTATTTGGATATCCGACACACATACAATCTGATGATCGAGCAAACAAACAAGAGTCTTTAAAAAATGAAGATTTTTCATCATACAACTTTAATCATTGCCGTTTATAAACCTGCAGCAAAATAAACAATAAGTGAGAGTGAGATAGGGTTTAATAAACAAAACCTTTTTTTTGTTAAATATAACCAAACTTTAGTGACTTCTGGACTGTTTTATAGCACATAATCAAACATTTGGATAATCAAACATTTGGAGCTAAAATATCGAATCAACTGTAAGTAGATAGGTATGTAGGTACGGTAAAAGTTTGCTACTACCTAAAGCCTTTTGCGTTTACGACTTTTGAGATTCTAAAATGTCTTACTACCCAAACGTCAGAGGTTTTCGCAACCTAGTCATTGCAATTTAGGTACCAAGGCATTCTGATATATACCAGAATTATTTACTTACTTACTTATTTTAATTCACATAAATATAGTATTAACATAAAAGTATACGAAAGCGCAAGCCGCCTTCAGCTTCAAAAGACTAACACCAATCTCTTCCAGTCCGTTTTTTTCCAAAGAACCCAAACCCTCGTAACTTAAAAGATTTTCATATTCAATTACAAATAGACAAGTGCGTCTGAAGTGTACCTTTGACGTCTACGATTTAAAGGAATTAGGTCCCCTTGTACGTAATGAATCTTCGAATTTGCAGGTGGTGTAAGAGGACTTTGTGACAGCCAATCGTTTTATTGGATTTTGATGATGCACCTTGAAAGGTAATTCATGGATTATACGGTTTGAAATGAAATGATATAAAACCGAAAGCTAGGATTTTTCTATTCCGTAAAGTGGCGGGAGATTGATGGGTTTTGACTACCTTGTTTTGATTCCGTGTTTACCTTGTTTTGTGTTCCGTGTTTACCTTGTTTTGTGTTCCGTGTTTACCTTGTTTTGACTACCGGGCTATCTGGAATTCTGGATTATAATATCAAAATCTAGGTAGTTAAAATCTAGTGATCGATTCTTATACTATTTGAATAGTATGGCAGCCTACATTACATGGCAAAATCTTTTTGCCAGAGGAGGCTTTTGTCTTCTAGTGGAAAGTCTGTAAAGTTTTGATGATTTAAAATGTTTAATACTTAATGCCTTAGAGTAGGTTCTTACCACGTTTTTTGAGTTACGTTGTAAAAACAGGTAAAAATATGTAAGTAGAATAGTAGAGATAATACCAAATACCATACCTACCTAAGTATTTAGAATATCTATATTTGACTATAATATATATATTATATATTACCTATATATACAGGGTGTCATCAATGTAAATCGACATCAACCCAGCGGATGCTGATAGGTTAGGTCATGACATGACTAAGCAGAATATCAAAATTTGACTATAGTAAAAGTGTCTTAGCTTTCGAGATATTTACAGTTTTAACACAGATACTGAATAGAACATTTGTAGCCGTGGCACTCAAAACAGTGACTAAGGTAAGGTTTCACAAATTTCATAAAACTGTCCTTATCTCGAAAACCAAGAACCTTTTCCTAAAGAAAAATTTTGACGGATTGATATTGACTGATTTTTTTTTATTTTTGTATATTCTGGATAGGCATGAACTAACCTATCAACATCCACCGGGTTGATGTCGGTTTACGGGACACCCTGTATATATTATAGCAGCCTAAACACCAATACACGCCTCGAAATTTAAGCATTGTAAGAACTCGCGGAACTCTCAATTATTTACGCTAATGTATAAGATAACTCGTGTTCTAAAGAACAAAGTGCAAAATAACAATTACAATGTAAATAAAGATACTGTAATAATGTTTGACTCGTAAATTCATATAAATATTATCTATTGTCAATGTGTATGCTATAATTAATTGATATGTAAAAGGATGTTACGTTAGTATAATATTTGAATACCTATTTTGCACCGCTCATCTCAACCTGCCCCTATTCGTAGCGTGGCGGAAGATCAAACAAATATTACATGCAAAGGGGAGCATCAGGACAAAATGAGCTCTTATTATGTGCATATACAGGGGTTGAAATAAAGGCAAATGCAAGCTTTGTACCCCCACCAGGCAATGTTTTATATAATTAGCTTAAGCGGTTTAACTAGGGGGTGGTTCTGTTTGAATAGAATTTTTGAAATTTTCGTAATGAATGTTTAGATTGGACATACAAATTTCATCGTTGCGTATTTGAATTTAGATTGAGTACAAGGGGTTATTCAAGAACGGGACTTTGATATTCTCTAGTGACATGTGTTCAAATAATGAAAGATTAAATGATTTCTCAGTGTCCCTTTTTCGGTCAAATATTTGATTTAATACGCTTTCAACTCAGGAATATTAGTGGGTAGATTTTTTATACATTTTAAACACAAGAAGTTACAAGTTTTCTAAACCGATATGTTTAGGCAGTGTAGTAGGTATCATATTCCAGTAGAAATTAATGTCGAAGGTATACTTATAAAAGATTCTTCAGCCTGTCGCAAACCCTTGACAGCCGAGAGCAAAAATTTTGTTCTTTATTGTAGTGTCGATTATACGTCGATACTGTACTAGTATAATAAAATTGGCATGGACATACATTGAAGATATGCGTAATAGTACATTATGGTACAAGTGTGTAATGTTGGTGATTACCGCTGAGGCGCCATTGAGACCCGAGCCGTAGGCGAGAGTCTTAAGAGAGCCGAGGACGGTAATCATCAATACACACGTGTATCATACGACGTTTTTCAACACACTTGTGAAGAAAATAATAATAAAAAATCATTTTATTTAGTAAATAAAAAGTTTATTTAGAGAATTTATTTGTACTGTTGAATATGATCTTTTTTGTATCGAAACTTTTTTAAGAACAAACTCAAGAAGTCAACCAAGAAGTTTAGATACCTACTATCTAAACTTCTTGAACTCAACCAATAGAAAAAAAAACCTATAACTCACTTGTGAATAATAGTAATGAAAAAGTCACAGTTTGATTATAGGTGTCATTATGTGCCTAATTGCGGTGAAATAAGGGCCATTTTATGAGCAAGTGTGTTGAAAAAATATTAATAGGTATCGTTTATGTAAGTAATGGAAAAGATTGAGACAATTTTTAGAAATTTTGTCTGTTTGTCGGTTTGGTTGTGCACGCATCACTTAAAAACTACTGAACCGATTTGTGAAAACCCTTTCACAAAAGCATAGGACTCGGTTTAACATAGGCTTTATTTCATCGCAATTGGTACATTCGATCAAAAGTTATGAGTAATTTTAAAGTCAATGGTCTGCGCGTACGAAGTCGCGGGTACTGCTAGTATTCCTCACATTTCCATTCCCAGGCAACCCCATTTTTTTCGTTTAAGTATGTGAAAAGTTTAGCTTCAATTTAGTACAATACGTACCTACAATTTATTCTTTAAAAAAAATAGCGTATAATAATCAACGGGAGCAAAATCTTTGCTCTTCCTGCTGCCAGCGGGTTGCGAGAGGCCTAAGCAAAGTATGCCTAAGGTTGGCAACCATTTTTGTTTTTTTAGGATCCTTAACGATCTTTCCAGTGGAATAAGAATTTTTTCCTAAGCACATGGGTGCAGAAAACATGTAATAGGATCCTTAGTATATAAATGTATTCCCTAGAAACTTCGCTGGGAGTCCCTTTTTTATACCTGTGAATAATCCTTTGATCCATTTTCGGTAACTCCATTTCATAGGCGAGATTAAGATAACAATGTCACTCGTGGAATTTTTTCTTCTTTCTGTCAACTAACTGTCAAATTAACAAAACCGATTTGTTCGAAAGAAAGGGCAGCTGAATATTAAATTAAGAAATCACATTCAAAAGCATTGCGATAAAGGGTTCCATTTGTGGCGGTGTGTTGATTTTTTTGACAGCTGCATTGTTGCAATATGAAATGTGGATTTAAAATGTGAAAGAAATCAGTTTTTGCTAAGGACAGTAGAGTTACAAGGTACAATAAGCTGTCAGTGTAGCATTGCTGACATGAAAAGAAGGGTTGAATAAAATGACAGTGCTTCGAACTTCTGCGAAGACAATACATTTATTAGACCGTGAAGAAATATGCTTCCTTTCAAACATGAATTGATATATAAAAACTAGAGCGCAACGACAGAAAGAACTAACTTAAACCATAGATTCAGACGAATATTTTCGATTGAGAAACGCGATTGCCCAGCCTTCCGAAAGTGCGTGCGTATGCCGTATTTAGAGAATTAACAATAGTACTTTTTACAGATTTTTTTTTTATGTTTTCACTAGATAAACTAATGGTGAATATGTGAGTATAAATACCAAAAATCGGAAACTGTTTTAAGTTCTTCTAAAACGAGAAAAATGTTTAAAAATACAAGAAAATACGTCATCTTTGTGACGATTTTCTATCGAGTGAAGTAATTCCAATCGTGTATTCAATTGATGATTTCACTAGATAAACTTACCAAAAATACTGAGGTATGATATTGGTTTCGATAAATTGTATAAATCTAAACAAAAAATTAAAAATAAAAGATTCCTCCAAGGTGTTTCGTCCAACCATAGGGCCTTAAAGACCACGCCTACATTAACACTAGTAACAATTTCACCTAACCTTTAGATTGCTATTCAACAATTTGCAGGCGCATTTTCAAACCGTTAAATCGAAGATTAAAACTAAACACGCAAGTACATAAGATAGTCCAAGAAGGAATTGCTTCATCTAAAATTTGTGTACAAACACGAACGTAGTTCAGATCCATGAATAGTTTATGCAGGATCTAAAATCCGCGCCATAGCGCCGTGATGCATTAACCTACGTCACAAGGCTTAGTACGAGCATGCCAAGAGTAACCACAATTTGGGGAATGTTGAGACCGTATATTAGAGTTTAGATTAGTTAGTAACGATAATGTTTTGGTACAAATACCTAATGTAATTGTGGCGGTTAATTTATCTTGTGATCGGGTTATTCTTACTATAAAGAGTTGGACTTACATAAACTCGCGACCGTAGCCCCTTTAAGCGTGGTGTGCAACTTTGCTGAAACTATACCATCTTTTTAAGCAGTTTCAACAAAATTTTACATTTTGACATAAAAGATGACTTTTGAAGATTTGACTTTTATCAAGGTCAAGAAAGTGTTTAATCAATTTTAAACAATTGTCAGCTCCTAACTAATACAATGATAGATTTTAATCCTCGAAGGCATCAACAATATCTCTGATCGACGATCTATCGTGCTGGTTAGTAGCTACATCCGACCGATTCTTTAATCGAAGAGGTTTTCCGTTTCATCAGATTCAGTAGTGTAAAAACAAAAAAGTGAAAATGTGTTTAGGGCGCACTTAAAATAGATAACACGTGATACAGCCTATACCGTGTGAAGAACCTTACAAAATCTTAAAGTAGGGCCGTCGTCGAGCTTTAACCATAGTAAAAATTGGCGGACCCATTCGAGGCGCATTGTGAGTCCACAAAACAAAATAAAACATCTTTAGTTTATAATGTAAAAGAAGGACAAGAACAACTTTATTTTATTTTCTTAGGAAGCCCAGCAGATGTTGACGCGATACAAAGGATAGCTAACAGAAAGCCAATTATAGGTCCCGGCTGATAGACAATATAAAATTAATTGCTAATTAATATCGGAATCTCGATAATATCTATGAAGCAGGAAGTCTTTCCTTATAACAAAATGTTTGGTTCCCATACCACTCTGCTTCGGCTTGTCTGCTATACGACGGGGGATAATACAGGGATTTTTACTGAAACCTCCCCTAAGCCAACACTAAAATGCTTAAATTTTTAAATTAAAATTGAAGGAACTGGGTTACATTACATAGCCACTGAGTGCAATAACATTTCGAATACAAAAACATTTTTACATTTTATCTTCAACGGCCAGATGAAGTAAAGTGTAAAGTTTCGAGACTTTTAAAAAGAAGGGTTTGTTGACAACTCTTTCATGATTTTTTAAATAACTTAGTAGTCTGATTGTGTTGTATTATATCTTGCACCTAGTTATGCGCGTACGTAACAACATGTGTAACCTGTAGAAATGTTAATTAAAACAAATTTTCATAAGAATATTTATGTTATGTTATATAAATCCAAAGTCGCTTCGATCAATTGGTGCCTATCCTTTGTCTAATTTTAGTTAATTTCTGCAATGCAAAAATGGGTCTTTCTGTCTGATACTTTCTGTACGTTTTCGCGCCTAAACCACTAAACCGATCTAGATGAAAACAGGGAGATAGGATAGCTTGCATTCTGAAGATAAATATATTATAGGCATAAATATTACATACAGGGTGTTACAAAAGTAAAAATAAAAATTGAAAACTTTTAAGGGGGTGGTTTAGACCAAAAAACTGAACAACTTTCACTATTGGACCAACATCGAGATCCCGAAAATAAAATCTTTTGTCTCATAGGTACATTTAGCTTGAGTAGATCAGTACTTTAGTATGAAACATCGCAAACGCATCGCATCATGGCGACTATGGCAAATCTCCTCATTTTGAGGGAGGCCTATGTCCAGCAGTGGACGTCTATCGGCTGATATGATGATGATGATGATGGAACATCGGAATTTTTTTTCGCGTTTTCGATATTGGTCCCATAGTGAAAGTTGTTCAGTTTGATGTTCTTGACCACCCTCTTAAATGTTTAGTTGTATCTTTGTAACACCCTGTATAGACGAAGTCGTGGCTTACAGCTAGTGTGTAATATGTTAATTACCGGTATTAGTAGTTGCTTCATGCATAGGTATATAAGATTCCAATGCATTGTACCATATTTTGGCAAATAAATTCAAAATAATTACAATAATATATTTTTGGGTATAGTATTTTTAGTTATTTATTTGAGAGAGCTGGTACTCAATGAGACGTAAGGTTACCTACAATGTCTCTCGGTCTAATATTTGGTATTCAACGCACTATTTCTGTTCAAAGAATAAAACAAGACCAAATATAAAAGTGATAGTCGAATAACATTCCTCTTCGCAAACATTCAGAGACAAATAGCACGCCATAAAAACACACGGCAAATATGACAGAGGCTGTTTTCCTCTAGTCCAGGGGTTCCCAAAGTGTGCACCGTGGCGCCAGGCACAGATTATTCAATATTTACAAGAGTGAGAGATACCGCACTCTCCCGATTTCACGCACTTTTTCTTATTTCGACTCGAACTTTGCTCTTCAGGAATGTTGTGGACGATGTTGTGTTGAGGATTGGTGAACTAAAATGCGCCTTATGTCAATGCGTGACAGCCTGTGTCTCATGATCATGAGATTCGAGGGCCAGTAGGTACTTATCGCAGCTGTCAAACAAATAACCTACGCTTAGTTCAAAAGGTTTAAGAATTCTCATTCCCATTGCAACATCCTATTTGTAAAGGTATAAGCGAAGCCGGATAGCAGCAGTAGCTGTAATAAACAAGAAAATATAATTATCTCATTATAAGAAATGAGAGTATTCAACTCTTATTCCGCCATTTGAAAAAAACGTGTGGTAATCAGCAAACTCACACGTCGCTTTAACTAACTTAGAAATTTTTCACATTCTTTCTTCAATTTATATGCCTTATTGGTGTCATTATTCATTACACACATAATTATTTAGACGATGGCGTGGCGCTGTGACAATAAACATACTATGCCTGTAAGTGCGCTGTAAACTGAAAGAGTTTGGGAACCTCTGCTCTAGTCTCATAATTCACAAGTCAACCGTAGCTAGCTGAATGTTTTCTTTCTATATCTTCTGGTATTACTCAAGTTTATAATGTGAGTATCCTAGTACCTACTGTAGGGTTAATATTGTGTGGTTATTTTATTTTGCTTTTATACTGTTATTGCGTTACGGTCTTATGGTCCAATACAAAAACATACTGGGTTAAATTACCTACTTATACATAGTTGAAAATTAAATGCTATGAGACCATCAAACTGAATAACTTTCACTATGCAGCCAAAATGGAAATCGCGAAAAAAATAGCTGTTCCATAGAAAACGTCTACTCGATCCGAAAAAAATCCTCGTTTTGAACAGGCGATTTTTTTCACGTTTTCAATGTTGGCTCCAGAGTGAAAGCTGTTCAGTTTGATAGTCTAACTGAACCACCCCTGAAAATTTGGAATGTGTTTAAAAAATCACAAGTGTTAGGGTTGGATAACATAATGCTCTTACTCTTAAAAAATAAGTGACAACGGTAAAATAAAAATATCTTTCGAATTCCTGTGTATTTTCACTAAAAATATATTTCTAAGGTTGTCTGGAAGAAATCACTTCTTAGCGATAAGACCGCCTTATTTGTACCATAATCAGTTTTTGTTTCCTATTGTGCATTGTAATTTGTTTTGGTGTAAATAAAGTATATTTCAGTCATGCATTCATTCAATAAGTAGGTATAACAGCAGAAAGCTCGAATACGCTTTCACATTTCCTTTGTTATTTGAAACTATATTAGTTAGAAAAACAAAAGAAAATTACACAAAACTTTAATAACGAAAAAACATAATTAACATACACTAGGTAAGCAATTAACAATGTATTTTAATTCAGTTTTATGAGTCGTAAAACACTAAACAAAATTGAAATTATGTTACGGGTCATGAACTGCAATTAGTATAAGTACTTAGAGTGGAATTGGAGCAAAGATAATTATGTAAATGCTTTTAATTTTTTAATAAAAATGGTGACGATAAATTGCGAGTGACCTATTAAGATTATTTCCGCATTAACAATGAAATTACTTAAATAAGTGCTGAATAAATAGTGAATAACATTAAGCAAAATCTAATTTGAAAACAAAAGTCAACGAACGTAATATTTCTTAGGATACTTTTTCTTCGAATATTTGTTGAACTTAAAAGATTTCGAGTTTTCCTCGAAATTCTTCAACCACTCTTGGATGACAGGGTTCAGATTACGGCCTTGAACAACTGGTGTAGGCATTGTTGCTCTGGACAGCAAGCCTTGAAGTGTTTGCAGCAAAAATGTGAGAAGAGATAACGATACCATTATGTTGACGGGGTCGAATCCGATTGAATGGTGATGGTATGCCGGTGCACCGCCATGGCCACCATAGTTCCCATTGCCGCTTGCTCCGTATCCTGTGGTTGTATAATGTGTTGCACCAAAACTTCTTGATTCAACTTTGGGTACTGCTGAAGCAATCGGTTTAGATTTCAGTAACGGCGATTCCAATTGCCGTTCATCGATATCTTCCATCTTTGGAGTTACATTCTTTTGTTTCGTATCTTGTTTTATCTTGTCAATTTTCTTTAGCACAGTTTTTGCATTTGATTGAATCTTCTTTAGCAAAATCTGTATTTTGGAACTCTGTTCCTTTATCATGTTCGTCATGTATTCTTTGAAATTGATTGGGGTTGTAGGTTGCTCTTGAATGTCCGATTTGACTGTTGTTAGTATCAAAATGATTAAGAACACTAAAACTGACAGGAGCGACATTGTGATTGTCACCGGTTTGTTGGTTTTTAAAAACATTAACTTAGTTTGCTGTCCTGATTTGAAATGGTGCATGATTTTATATTTTCTAGTTTTATATTGTATGCAGTATGAGGTCTACTGCGTGTTATAATAAGATGTCGCATTACTGCTAGTATGATTGACGTTTGGATTCTAGTTTACTCTCACCTTGACATTTGACCTAGCTAATCATGACCCGTTCTATAATTGAAGTGGATGCCCATTGTGTTAGCTCGTATTGTGTTATTATTGAATTATGAGGAAAGAAAGTTACAATTTATTAAAAGCTAGAAACTGGGATTGCTAATATTGCGATACGTCTATTGCCCATTCTCTTGAATTTCTTTAATCTTGAGCTCCTTGAGTTGACCCAATGAGCAAGAGTTGGACGTTATAGTGAGAAAATTTAATAGGTATACTTATAGGTCCTACGTATCTACCATATAATAAGCAGAATTTCGTTCTAGCAGACATAAAACAATTTTGAATGACTTAATTATCCTATAGGGATTTTTACGGAGAGTCAAAATTATGATAAGTACAAAGTGCCAATGCCAACTTGATATCGAAGAAATCACGAAAGCTCGACCAGAAAGAATAATTTTGTAGTCACCTAGTTTTTCATTCACACCCTCAACTAGACTGACTGCACTATACTAGTGTAAAAAAGACTTTTTTTAGCCTGTTCAGTGTCCCACAGTTGGGTAAAAGCCTGCCCTTTCACTCTGCAATCGAACTTCGACTAGGCATCAAAAATAGCTTTCTAAAAGTTTCCATGTACATTCTTGTTAGAAATAACTAAGCACATGGTTCCTCCATTTAAATTGAGGAACTGGAACAAAAAAAAAACAAAAACATTGTTTTAAGTCATATTATTAGAACCTGAAAGGTGCATGCATGATACGTCCATGGATGGACACTATTCATGGAACTACGATGAAGTTGCGCTTGCGCAAGTTGTTTTGTAGTCAAACCTTTGCTTCAAAGCGAGCTTTGAAAGCTCGCTTCTGTACTTCAAGAGTAGTTAGTTATCCACATAAATTGTAGAGGGCGCTAGTAGGGAAAGAACTCTCTCGCGCAGTTTTTTCCACAAGGCGCCATCTATCGTATGGTATCATAACTAGTAAGAAAGCTCAACACTATCAACTAACATGTTTCTGAAATTTTTACATAGATGGCGTGGACGAAAACTTCTTCTGATTCTGATTCTGCAACTGAGCGTAAAAAGGACAGATTATGGACTGTCATGGACATTGGACACAGATGGTGGCTGTCTTATTATATATCTTAGTCTAAAAGATGTTTTAAATACCACAACCCAGTAGTAAAATACAAAATCATTGCCACGACCTTAGAATAATCGAACCCTTTAAAATAATACAATACAATTATACATTTATTAAATACGAAGTACAATCTTACCAAACCACAACTAATAACTTTTAGGGTGGTCCGTGCAAGGCAATTATTTTAATTCCGTTTTAATAATGTTTTTCACTTTATTATACTTACCTATCTTTCCACAGTATGTAGGTACCTAATACCTATCATAGTTCGACCTTTATAACCAAAAAAATTTAAAAGAGTTTAGGTATATTATTAGGTTTAGGTCATGCAGATGGCTATGCTCTTGTGGGGTAAAACAAGCAAGTAATATATTCTTTGTTTTCTTTTTCTTATTTTTCCAACTACATTTATTCTCAAAGAACTTCCGAACACGTGGAATATTGTGCGTAATTACTTTCAATTTAAACTAATAAAGGAAAGGAAAAATTAGCACTCACTAAAATAATTACATTAAATAATATACTTATATTCTTCCCCTGTAATCACACTTTGTCGGTGAACACAAAGTAACATGAACGAATTTTAAAGTAAACAATTAAAATTTTGATGCATAATTTACTGTCTGATAAGACCGTACTTTTCCACACAATGAAGTCCCACCAACCAAGCAATTTTTTATTTTTATTACGGAGAAATTAAAAGTTTTTTGGGTGGTGAGACGGTGGGTCTTAATTTTTTCCATAATTTCAAGTCACGTGATACAGGCAATTTTTAGGTTTATGACCAAGAAGTTCAAAGTTCAGAAGGCCATCTCAATTTAAGTGAAGTACTAGTACAAAGTGGGAACATGCCATACAAATGGGGCGGTGGATCCCGATATTAATTCCTCGTTTGTCGGACTACGTGGTTCTATATTTTTAAAACACCGTAGGGTTAATTGTAAAGCGTGGATTGGACAGAGTAATTCATAGAGTCGTTGTTGTAAAAACTCTAGGTACTGTTATCATTTTTAGAAAACCTAAAAAACTGTTTTTCGGTTTGACATAATGTTTGCATGTTCGTCATTTAGGTAGGAACTCAAAAACCACTGATTCTTTCACATTGTGGAAAGTATCCTTCTTATAATCATTATGTCTCATCAGTACATTATCTCAAAAACTGCACTTAATTTTAGTTAATTCATTAACCAACTTCTGTCTTAAATGGTTCGATTAACGATAGTAAAATACACGTTTTTAAAGGACGGGAAGGAGATATGTTTCAAATATTATTGATTTTTAAACATGTTACAGCCATGTTGTGTTGAGCCCGCCCGAGACAAATTTTTCAATCTTTAATTTGACGGATATGTTGGTCGACTGAATTTTAACTTAGTGCCTACTTTTTAGTTTCGAACCCCACTTGTGGGCAACCTAGGATAGCTTTTACTTAAAAAGCTAACCCTGGTTTTTGTCTATAATAAAAATTATCGATTACCAACTTAACCTGGAGTTAATTGCTAACTCAGGTTGACGCAAGTGAGCCTCACTTGCGTCAACGTCGATTTTAACATTGTTTTTATTAAGCATGGTTGCAGAATCTTTTTGCTAAGCATTGGCATAGACTGCCTCTGAATAGTAAAAGACGATCAAGATCAAATAAAAAATGTATACCCATATTTATGCAAGAATGCCAGATATGCTACTCCACAGTAATCTTATTCCAGTACTAACTAGTCTGGTCGGATAACAATGTGAAAAAATGCTTAGTTTAAAAATACTTCATTAAACCGAGTTTTATCTCTCGTGTTAATCAATGGGCGTAGACTACTAAAACCTTATCGTAGGCCTCCAGAACGACTTATACCAAACCCGATCATTGGTAAAACAAGTCTTGTTCCCAAAGAAATAAAGTTGATTTCAAATTGGAAGAAGAACTAGGATGATCCACTCAGAATAAATTAAACTATAGTCTAAGCAAACTAGAGTTTTGTAACAACGACGGTTAGATTTATTGGTACATCCTGATGCAATTAATTTAGAATTAAGACGTCGGCATATTGAGGGTCTACTGTTCTTGTATCAATTATTGTTTTAATTTTATTGTTTAACTAGCTTTTTGGCCGCGGCTTCGTCTGTGTTGATTTTAAAAAGTATCCTGTGTTATATCCCGAACATATTTTATCTGTGTGCCAATTTTCATCCAAATCCGTTCAGCTGTTTACATAATTTTAAGTAAACAATGTTACAAATCAACCTACTAACAAAATAATGGATTTTCTTTTTTGGTCCGAAATAAAGGAGTATTTAATTTAATTTTTTTTATATGCGTGCTGATGCCTGATGCGCACCATCGCAATGTAGGCTATACAGAGTGTAACAAAACACCCAAGTAATATTTAAATGGGTGGTGGTTTCGGCCATCAAACTGAACAACTTGCACTATGGAGACAAGACAATGATGAAATAAAGAAAGTAAACTGTCCCATACACTTTGAACCAAACAGGTACTGCAGTTTTATATGAAAGAGACTTTTTATTTTTCTCGATATTGGCTGCATAGTAAACGTTATTCAGTTTGATCAGGGTACTTTGCTACATACTGCATAATATTTGGACATGCAGCGTAATTTTTTTAAGTGAAATAATTTTTAGATTAACAATAAAATATAAGGATAACTAACTTACTTAAATACACAAACTGATTTATAATATTTAGAAGCGGCTCAGTTGTGTCAGAGATTACCTACCCCCTTACTGTATGGACAAACAAACACATTTTATAACTGACGAGCGTTAACCCGCGACTTCGTCCGCACAAATTATATACCAGATTTTAAGTCAGATCATAAGCTATCAAACAAAAAAAGTTTCATCAAAATCGGTTCAGTAGTTTTTGCGTGATACTCGTTCAAACAAACAAACATACAAACAAACAAACAGACAGACAAAAAATCCAAAAATTGGTGAAATGGAATCAGGGACACCTAAAAACCATATCGTAACTTTTTTTTTGTTAATATCTTCAATGTACAGACAAACTTCCTGTTACAGTTTTATAATAGTATAGATAGATAGATATTAGATTTTATGTAGGTAAATATTATTTTATTCATCAAAAAAATAATTATCCAATTAGTAAAACAGTTATAATGCAAATGAACATAATACCCTAAAACTAAAATATAACTAGACAAAAAGCTTTTTATTACATAATTTTTCATTACAAAGAAGAGCCATTTGATATAAATAATACCTAACATTAATTATCACTCTAAAGCTATACTTTGTTTTGATAGACACGATAACATTAATAGACTTATAAGTGAAGATAGTTTAAAACAAAAGTTAATTTAGTGGTTACTACATATAACTAGGTCCGTCCGATAAGATCAAAGGTATGAACGTATTCAATTTGCCGCCGTTGTTGAAAAATAATTAAAAATGCAATTAAAATTCACCATAAATCCGTCAACCTCCCCGCCTAGTGCGTAAACAAACTAAAATTAATACTGCCACTATAAATAAATACTTCGTTATACTTGTATGTTTTAGTACGATCGTATATCGGCGCTCCTGGTTTTTATGGTTTTGTTATTATGACAATCAAGCAAGCGAAACGTAACTATAAAATTAAAAAAAAAATGACGCAGCTTTTTTTGATTCTACAGGGTGTTACAAAAGTAAAAATAAATATTTAAAACTTTTAAGGGGATTGTTGAGACCATCAGACTGAACAACCTTCACTATGGGACCAACATCAAAATCGCGAAAACAAATATATTTTGTCCCATACATTTACATATAGCTCGAGCAGTAGGCCTCGCATGCCACCCCCGAGAAAAAGATAATAATCGAGATGTGCTTCCATCTTTATTATTTTGCGTATGCCAGAAAAAAGCGTGAATGACGTTTTTGTCGTTGGTGGCATGCTAGCCGTGTAGATCTGTAGTTTAGTATGGAACATCGCAAACGCATCGCATAATGGCGATTATAGAAAATCTTCCTATTTTGGGGGAGGCCTATGTCCAGCAGTGGACGTCTATCGGCTGATATGGTGATGATGATGATGGAACATCAGATTTTTTTTTGCGATTTCGATATAGGTCCCATACTGAAAGTTGTTCAGTTGGATGGTCTTAACCACCACCTTAAATGTCTATTTTTATTTTTGTAACACCTTGTATACACTACAGAAGATTAAATGACAATAAATCACACTATTGAATAAAACACACATTAATTAATGGCTTCCTAGGTACTTAAAACATTTTAAAGTAATATATAGAAGTAGCTGATGATGATGACATACAGACAGGGCCACTACCTGTCAAACTGAAGAGCCCCAAACTTTGTGGGCAATCATTACTAATTCTTTCTTTCTTTCTTATCGTGTGGGCAGAGCTTGAGCAGAGCCCTGGTGTCAGAGTTTTTTCAGACCGCCTTACGGCTGACGTGGTTTTTATGTAACGACTACTACCACCAGAGATAGTAGCCGGGACCAACGGCTTAACGTGCCATCCGAAGCACGGAATCATTTTCCTTTTCAGACAATCAGGTGATTCAGCCTGCAATGTCCTAACAAACTGGGGAAAAACGCACAAAGTGACATATCACTAGGTGGCCCCCGTGGGAATCGAACCCACGACCTCCGAGTCGAGAGCCAATGCTCTTAACCATTTGACCACGGAGGCAGTTACTAATGATGATATGTGACTAGAAAATGGTATATTTCGAACTATTCGCAGGGGGCTTTGACTACTTATATAGGGACTAGTTACGCGTGTAATTCTACTAACAAACATTTCTGTCATTTTTTGCGGGGGGCGAGGTAACATGAAATCCGCAACTTTGGATTTTATTCTCAGAACTTTAGATTCTAATTTTGAACGTTAAAAGTCATGAAAAGTAGTCTCGCGTGAACCCCAAACGTTCTAAGTTCGAAATTATTATTTCGCAATTATAGGCTGTCTCGTTTAGTGATAAGGTATAAAATGTAATGTAAATGCACATGATTAATTGATCTTATACCGTGGCAGAGGGGAAATGCTACCGCACGGCTAGTCCTTATAATAAATAGTCAAAGGCAGTATATACCCCATATTGTCATAGCCTCAACGGTAAGTATTATGTCAGCTATTCTATCTAACTTTTCTGCGATCAATATGATTTAGTGTTAAGTAGCATTAAAATCAGCGCCAAATTGCTAAATTAAAAAAAATCTTAATGCTAAAAGTAACTACTAAGAATGATTTGATCATTGATTTTGTGGTAATACAAACTCCTAGGTTTTTATTTTACTATTTTTAGAAAAACTTAGGGACTACTAATAGCAAATAATAGGTTTTTAAATTCACGCCCTTTAAAATTGTTGAGAATTTCAAAATAATTAGTACCTTTTTCTCCTCCTTCTGCTAGTTAAAAGTACATAATATATTTTACAAAAATATCCTATGTTCCTCCTAACGTTTCCGCTCTAAAACAGCATTTATAATGTTAATCAGTAAAAACGACAAAGACGTCGCCGTCGTTGAGATCGCTTCAGTTTTTTTTTGTCTCACTGAATGCACAGGTGCCTCGTTTACAACCAAGCAGGTGTATTTGTTTAAGATCATCAAATTGTCCAATTAATACTTTCTCGTATCGATTGGAACACCTTTCGTAGGTATTTGATCTTTAAAAACCTTAGAAATTCTTTTGATAAATTAAATTCAAAATTTTGTGGTAAGTAGGTAGGTACTTATTCTCTTTTTATGTTTAACAATGTTGTCTTAGTTATTTAAAACTGCCTGTGCAGCGCATACTACTGAAATACGTATTAAAACTAGGGATGCAACGATTACGAAGCGTTGCATCGTTTTGCATCTGTAATCGTAATAATCACGATTAATAACGATGCAATGCACCGTAGTAAGAATCGTACGATTATTAAAGTTAATTAAAAACGACAATCAGATTATATTTGTTGACAAATACCAGACCTGTATACTAGATTCCAGAGCCGAAAAACAAAATTAAAAAAAACTGATCTTTCGCTGCCATTTAGCTCAATTTGAGCTAAATCTGACTTTTTTTTTGGTAAGATTTGACTCAAATTTTTTTTTAAATTCTATTGATGTCTTTGATTTGATTTTCGGTTTAAAGTGTTACATACATTCTCGTTCTCGCGATATCTCGTCCACATTTTAAAAGATTAATCTCCCACGTAAATCGGACGAGATATCGCTTGATTAACGAGATTATACAGAATTATGTTCCATATTGTGTTTTTCAAAGCTAATTAGCCTCTACGCTTCCAAAAATCAGAGTCCTGACCAAGTGTACATTTGACTTCGATCTGAAATTAGTAGAAAAAGTTACAAAATATTGGACTTTAAAAAAGAAATTATGATTTTACTTTCATTGGAATGAAAGAAACACAATGAGAACTCATTCTGAGGATAATCTTAACTAAATTTCTTTAAATAATCGTAAATGCATCGGTTATCGTAATAAATAACGATTAATATCGTAATCGTAATCGTAATGGCCGAATCGTTGCATCCCTAATTAAAACACGGTAAGTATATTTTTAATATTCTTCTCATTTAAATAATAAAACGAATAATACTGTAAATTACTTACATTATTATACTATTACAAATTGCCAAGTTGTTTGCCGGCCATTATAAACAAGGATTGTTTCTAAAAATTTCATCCGCAAAAATTATCTTGATACTCTCGACCACTTCTCCGTCCACTAGAAATTACTATAGGTAATAAGTGTATTTCATTATTTTTCATGAACACGCAAAGTTCATAAACTCATAATAGTATGTAGATTTAAATAGATCTAAGCATTATTTAGTTTGAGACCTCATAATCTATCATCGAACTTCAATGTGTGTTTCATTGTTCAAAAAGACAAAGTAGTTTTATTGTTAGATAAATCAAATTAATTTTAGTTTGAAGACTTTGAAGTAATAAAAGACAATTTATCAAAATAAGTTTTATTTATTCGTTACTCTTACAATGTACCTATTGAGAACATCAAACATTTAAATCAACATTGAAACTAAATTTATTTACTCAAAGTATACAATCAAAAGCAAACTTATCAGTGCACAAAATTCTAATCTGTCTGTAAATTCCAAGACTATTGTCTACTAAATTCAAACAAATAAAATGCTAGTGTCAATGTTTTGTAAACTGTAGTCAATTCCATCACAATTAAATACTATTTTCAGTCAATTCGTAAATCTAACTGGCAGTACAAATAAGAGTCAAAATTAATTTAACTAACTTAAAGAACATTTCAAAGAAAAAGATATCTTAAATTATACTAAAATTACACAAAAAAAGCACACCAAACATGACATCGATAAATATTTTGTTTCTTTCACGTCCTGTTTTTGACACGAAAGAATTACAACAAAACTAAGAAAGAAACATAAACTTAATATTACTACCGTAAATAGACTAACACAGTGTGCGAATGAGATTCCGACCTTACCGAAAAACCTACGCGTGCGAAAGAGATTATAATATAATAGCCGTAAAACTACTTTTAAACAACGAAGTCTCAGTTGGTATCCAGTAAAAAAAATTATCTCATATTATTTTATGATTTTCTTTATTTTGTGTTTTATCAAACAAATATAAAAAATCATTTTGGTATCATGTTCTGTATTGGAATGCAGTGTAACTTGCACCAGGAACTCAAATAAAGAGACGTTTCAAAGGTAAATAACATTAGTACAGTACTACTTTCGTAATCCTTTTTTTCATATATGTTATTTTTTATATAAGATTGTTGGTCTATTACGATAGTAGGTATATTAAGTTTATGGAAAGAACATTGCTGATTCACGTTGCAAGTCTGTTACTGGGCGGACACCTGCTCTTCGGCTAGGTACGGCATTCCGCTATTTTGTAGTGGCTCAAGTGTGTGTTTTTGTGTATGAAACAATCCTTGAGGTCACAAAGTACTTATTTTATTACCTATCAATTACGTTTAGCACTTTTGCTAATTAAACTAGATATTGGTAAAATCATCAACGGAGCCACAATTTTAAGATTAGAATAGAAAAAACATTGCTACAACAGTACCTACTTAGCTTGTAATACAATAAATAAATTCCTCTGAAGAACAAAGTTTTAAGAGGATAGGCGGGTACCGTTTTTTCCATATAAACGCATTTCCCAGTTTCCTCCCTGGACACTGGAGCAAATAATGTTTCACCATACAATCTATGTTACCTCTGCTATGTTCCTATGTTTTGCTTTTTTGCATTAATTAATTACTGTAAGAATTCGAAAATTACCAATTTTACCGCCCGTTTTCAGACATATAGCAAACAAATTTGACGAATATAGGTACACACAAAAAAAGCAAAACATACAGACATAGCCAAAGTCTTTGTCATATTATTCTTGAAAGAATTATTAAAATCGGTTTATTTTTGGAGGAGGAAACAGGGGAATACGAAACGCTGACTTCTTCGATTTTATGTCGATAAAATCAGTTCGCGCTGCAGTTTTCTCTCTCGCACTCAATTCGGCGGGTTATATGGGTGGGGCGGATCGGACAAATACGTATACAGTCGGAAAAGTGACCTATTCTCCAAATTTCCATAGCAGCCCGCCTATCCTCTTAAACGTTCGCGCTTTGATAGTACACAATCTAGGGACGAGCGCGTCACGTGATAATTTTGTGCGCTCCTTAGAGAAGCTTTATCATTATGGGGTATTTACTCATGTGGTTGTTGTTGTTTTCGACAACCCTGAATAGGATTGCGGTCGTGAGTTTGTTAAGAAGCATCATTGAACAAAGTAAAACCACTTTCCTTTCATTAAACAGTTTTTCAGACAAAAAGAAAACAACATTTAATTTTCCATAACAGGAGTGACAAAAAAATTTTGGTTCCCTGATATGCTAGATGAGGTAAGTATTAGATGAGTTCGGAACTACTTTTTGACCTTTTTCACGATCCCCTATATAGTCAACATCAAAAGTAACATAATGTAGTAGATGTTATAACAATTTCAAATATTATTGATTTTTAAACATGTTACAGCCATGTTGTGCTATTTCGAATCAAATTCGCCCGAGACAAATTTTTCAATCTTTAATTTGATGTATAAATCAAAAACAAATAGAATTATATTTAGAATTGAGATGGATGTTTGTGTGGATGTTATGAGTTTTCAGAATATCCCTGACAACCCCTCGGATAATATAGCCGTGAGCATATGCTATTTAGAACTGTTTGTGACTTTCATCCCTTGGTTATCTACTATTTAAATAACGGTTTGTTGAGAGTATTTCTTTTGGTTTAATTTAATTTTCAACATCTTCATCATCTCTTTATTCCGAGACTTCAGATGTTGACTATATTCATCGATGCCTGTTCTAAGACGTGACTACAATAGAATTAATATCGTATATGGTATAAAATTGAAGACGTTAGATACACAGTTTGAAGCAATCAGGAGAGGTTAGCAGCGGCTGCAGTGGCGGCTGCCACGCTGGCGTTCGTGATTGGAGGTTGTGGAAGTAGCAGATCAGCCAGGCGACCAGCTTCGCGTAGCCCTGAGAGGAACGCACCGTGGACTGTCGCAGGATAGTTCCGCATTGTATGTTCACCTGATGAAGAAACATTATACACTTAATCTTGAGTATAAAAAAAAATATTTTAACATACCATAAATAATAACTATTCATTATTAATAAATGAATATCTAACCTTAATGTTTGAAGGCCTGTTCTCTTTATTATTAATTTTATTTACTCTTGTTAATAATCAAATAAAATATGATGTCAGATAACAGTCATTAAGATAGTTGAAAAGACCAGGTCATAGACCAACACAACTTCAAAACAAACAATGTATAGCTATTAGCTTCATCATCATCTCAGCCGATAGACGTCCACTGCTGGACATAGGCCTCCCCCAAGCTATTAGCTTATTACTTTAAAATACTAACCAGCAAAGAACATCCTATTCTCCCCATCATTACCAGGTACAGGGGCTGCCAGAAGATCATAGTCGGTACCCGAAGATCCGACCGCCACGAAACTGTACGAGCCACGGGCAAAAGGATCCGCTCGCCATCTAAACAAAGTTATAAACAATTATAACGCTGTCCTCTGCTAATGGAGGGAGAGAAAGTTGGAGGCATTAAGAACTACAGGACAGAAATGGGGACTAGTAAATTGTTTGTTCTCAATACCTTCAAATTGGGACAAAATGAAAGCGAAACAAACTTCAATCATTGTTTGCCTACTCAAATAATGAATATATTTATTGCATACCTAAATGCTAATATTAGTTTGGATATAAACCTATTTCTCATAGATTTTTTTGTGTTTTGATTGATTTTCATTAATTTATGCATTCAAATTATCATATACACACTTTTCTAAAAATAGCTTCAAGAGCTATGTAAAGTATTAGTACATTATAGCTTGTACAATCCCAATGCAGGCCAGAGGCCACCAAAGAGTCCTCCAATACTCATATCCATGAAAATATATCCAATACTATTAAACGTGCATTTCTCTTTTATGCAGTTTGATTATAGGTTTCTTGTAACTGGCTTTAACGATTCCTATGAATTGTACGGATTGGGGTTTTGTTGGGCATTTGGGTCAAGAATCAAGATTTCAATCTAGCAAAACCTCATCTTCGAAAAACATCATTTGACGACAATCTCATTATCCAGATATCTACTAATCACAACTCAAGTAGGTAAGCCTACCTTGTAACTACACACTCCTTAGGTTGCGGAACAGCGGCGTGCCCAAAGATACTCTTCAGCACCGCGATGCACCTGCCCACGATGACGTCATCGGTGACATTCTCCATCACAGCTGCTGCTTCTCCAGCCACCAGCGCCAGGAGTACCGGAGCGCTGTACAGGTTCCAGAATAGGAAGAGTTCACCTGCGACAGATAACAAATCAATGCATTGAATGGATCAAAATCATCCATCATCATCCTCTTCGTCATCTTAAGGTTGAGACACATTTGCCGACTGCGACCGACGACGATGGCGGCGCGGCGGACCCATACAAAAATTACATTTAATATGGGATGCTGTCCGCCATCGTGCCGGTCGCCGTCGATATTAAATGTGTTTTAACCCTTATCTGATTATTTTGGGTAACAAAAGTTATAATGAATTCGTTGATTTTTTTCGACTTTATACAAACTTGAAAACAGACACAGCTTATTATTTTATGATTATGACCAATGCATTACCACGAGTAACATACCCAATTCATTAAAACATATTCGAAGAATACAGGGTGTAAATGAAATGAGTCGACCATTTTTTTAGGGGTGGTTCAGACCATCAAACTGAACAACTTTTTCTATGGCAGCAAATCTGAAATTGAAAAAAATATCTGATTTGATGATGATGATTGTTGAGTAGGCGCTAGGCGTAGCAGTTTAGCAGTTTTGGAACAGTTTTTTTTCTCGGGATTTTAGGTTTGCTCGCATAGAAAAAGTTGTTCGGATTGATGGTCTGAATTGAACCACCCCTGAAAATGTGTCGGCTCATTTCAATAACACCCTGTAGTTAATTTTTAAAAACATATTATTAGGTTACCCAAATATATCCAATGTTTTTTAGCCCTCCTTTCTTAAGAATTTAAAATCTTGATTAATAAGTTAACGAAACACAAATAATACATCACCTTTTTTGGCTCCAATAGATCATTAAAAGGTATATTATATGATGTCGCTTCAATATAAATTCAGAACCTAGTTTCTATCTCACACATGCATTTTAAATTGCATCAACTCTTCTAGACACGAACATTTCTGAGGACTTAAAATTCGATCTAGATGCATTACCCAGCTAGGTCAAACGTGATTACGTGACCACTTTCACGGCAAACCGCAAAGATTTTCCTCGCATACTCATAACAACGAAGCTTCCATTGGCCCGATATAATCATGAAACGACGCCACAAAATCCCCGCAAAATGAACCGAACCTCACACCCTCAAGTATGTGGCATCGTAAATTATTTCACGGTGTAAATAGTAAACGTAGAAACTACGGTGGCCGCGATAACGAATTAAAAGCTGAATAATTTAACGCTACTGAGGAACCCGGAGGGGCACCGCACGCGATAAATCACGGCAACAAGCCAAGACAAGCTTTTTTAGGGTTCCGTAACCAATGGGTGAAAACGAGACCCTATTACTAAGCCTACGTTGTCCATCCGTCCGTCCTAGCTTTAGAGGGCTGTATCTTCTGAATCGTAATAGGTAGACGGTTACCATTTTCAGAGAATAATATGCGTTATTACAGCATTATTTGATGACAAATACTAAAATATACTAAAAGTCAAAAATTATCCCCATATAGGAAACTGCTTTTTTTAAAACTTTTTTCCTTCTTTCTGTATCGTCAACACGGTAACACAGTCAAGTTCTTTGCGTGATTATAGTGCTAACTATAGTACCTATATCTTCTATTGATGTTTCGTTGCATTCTTGTTGTGTTAACTTATTGTGTACAGCTGTAATATTATGTGTGTGTTACTTATGCAAATAAATTGTTTATCCATCTATCTATCAATACTAAAAACAAAAAATTATAAAAACCAACCAAGCGTGTGTCGATCTCGCGCTAAGGGTTTTGTAAAAACAAAATTTTCGGAAAGTATATTGTCTGGTAGTACGGAACCCTCGGTGCGCAAGTAGTCCGACTCGGACTTGGCCGGTTTTTTTCACGTTATGCTTTAGTACACCTTAGCTTTGTTGTGTACTCAGCTAACTTCATTAAGGCCCCCTTGTCCTGGGAATGCCGGAACAATGTAGTCTCGTGATTTTTTTAATCGTGGCCAATTTAACGTTTTCGGGCTACGGTCGTGTGGGATATCTGATGGGGGGCTATCTCTTGTGTCACTTAAAGAGTAATGTGAGAACACGAACCCACCGCAGCGTTTAAGTATCAGGAAACAATCAAAGGCTTTGCCCCCGTAATTTATTTAGCCTTGCACAAAAATCAGTACACAGGCACACCATACAAAACTCTTGCATATTTATACTATACAGGGTGAAATTGATATCATAAGCATCCTTTTAAACTAAGTCTACCCCTCAAACTGATCAACTTTTACTATGGGAGCAAATCAATCGGAGTACTAAAAAAATGTTGCTGTTGCATACATTTGAGTCGAGTCGGCACGGCACGGCACTGTAGTTAAATATGGAACATCACATTTTTTTCGCTCCGACCGGTTTGCTCTCATAGTAAAAGTTGTTCAGTTTGATGGGTAGACTCTTAGTTTAAAAGGATGCTAATGATATCAATTTCACTCTGTATATGGGGTGTAACAAAACACCCTAGGGTCCTACTTAATATGCTGACACTTTTTTAAAGGGATGATCAGACCGTCAAACTGAACATCGTAATCTATGGCACCAACATCGAAATCGCGAGAAAAAAAACAGCTGTTCCATACATAACTGTGAACATACTTGAGCCAAATGTGTGGGACAGCAGATTTTTTTTTTCGGGATTTCGATTTTGGTCCCATAGAGAAAGTTGTTCAGTTTGATGGTCTGACCATCCCCTTAAAAAAGTTTCAGCATATTAATAAGGACCATGTATTTGCTTAGATTGTAAAACTGAACCAATTTAACTTTACTAAGGTGCCATCTTCGAAATCGCGAAAAAATTGGCTGTTTCATACAAAACTGCAGTACCGAACCGACTCTAAAAATGAAATGGGAAATCTGTTTTTTTTTTAATTTTTTTATTCTGTCTCCCTACCTAGTGAAAGTTGTTCAGTTTGATGGTCGAATTATATTATTAGGTTATTTCGTTTCTAGGTCAAACCGCAAATATATCTTATCCTATTCATGGCCTGGGAATTGTGAAGGCATTCCAGACAGCTTACAACTACGACCTTAAACTAAATATTAACCGACATTTCTAAGGCCTTGTCTACGGCCTTGAGTGACAAGCTGACAGCTTAGTATGACCTCGGAATACAACTAACTTTGACATTATCTTGTTTCTGATTTCTTTACCCACTTCTGCGCGATAAGGCTATATCGGGATTTTTATCTCTTTCGCTCGTGCGCAAATAGAAAGAGAGCTAAGGCGCGATAGCGATATATCACACTGCCATGCTACGGCTGCTGTGAGGCTAGCATGCCAAGAACATCAAAGCGACAAATCGAGAAAATCGTCATGTGCGCGCACGTCTCAATTTTTGTCGTTTCTCGGGGGTGTCTTGCTAGGCCCACCGCCCAATATTCACCACTCTTCCACACATCCAACTTATTCCATGCGGTGATGCTTTTTTTTGCAGCGCCGCTCAAAGAGCATCTTTTTCACAGAAGAGAAAACACTTTTTTTCTTTTCTATGATCTTATTGCTTCGAGCAAAAAAATAACCAAAACAAGACTTTGTAGCGCCCAGCTGAAGCAGTGACTGAACCATATCAAACCTCGACTTGCAGTTGTAGTGCCAACATGTCCAAACAGGTTGGCACTTGGATCCCAAAAAGTGCGCTCGAAGCAGAGCACAACCTTGTTCAAGTTGCCGTATCCAAGGCGCTTGATCGCTGCAATCTGGAACAGGACAAAATACGTTAGAAATATTCTTTAAAAAAAGTATACAGACTGTAATAAAACATCCTACTAATATACATACACTAGTATACATACACTAATATAATATACAGGGCGTAACATAAAATGGGACAGTTACTTAAAGGGGTCCTTCAGACCATCAAACTGAACAACTTTCTCTATGGGACCGATATTGAAATCGCGAAAAAAAACGGCTCTACTGAAATGTATGCATTTCAGTCGAGTTATGTTTGCAGTTTTGTATGGGACAGCGGATTTTTTTACGTGATTTCAGTATTAGTCCCATAGTAAAAGTTGTTCAGTTTGATGGTCTGAAGCACCCATTTAAGTAACTGTCCCATTTTATATTACATCCTGTATAAGGGTGCACCTCTTAGAAGTCCATAAAAATTAATTCAGGGACATAGGGATATTTGAAACATGTGTTTAAAAGATCTATACTGTAGTAATATCATACATGATAAATAACATAAAAAATCTATCTAATTTTTTATAGATTTTTTGTATGATGAATTTAAATAAAATAAAATAATAATAAGGAGTAAATAAAAAAAAATAATATTAATATTTTTAATTATAATAATTTTTATTTTTATTTATAAATTAAATATTTGGGATTTTCTCAAAAAAATCATTAAACTTCACGGACCGTTGATCCGCCGACAACACAGACCACAACACATCGACATGGATAAGGGCTTGTCGGCGATTATATTGGCGACAGTGTCGGCGACGATGTTGCGTACCCAGTTTCCTGGCGGCAGCTATGTCGGTAGCTATACCGAGAAAAAGTTGCACATCTCTTACGATGAAGACGCTCACAATGTCGCCGACATTTATCGGCAACATTTATCAGCGACATTGTCGGCGGGTTTGGTGTGGAGATATCTTAAGTTTAAATCAAACATCTAGAATAATTATTTGATAGATAGGTCTTGAATAAATAACAAACCTTCCAATCTGGTAGAGGCGGGTCGAACTTAACAAAGTTCTGTTGATTCTGACCGTTGTTAGCCACGGCCACTTTGAGGACTCCCAGCGGCAGCGTGCAGAGAACCACATCACCTGCAACAATATTTGTCTTTGAGTCTGCTGGATTAAGTTTGTCTAAGTTTAGCTAAACAAAGGGCAACGACCTAGGCAACGACCTGACCGACGATTCGTGATTGATCGGATTACACTCTAGTAAAAACGTATTAAGATTTATCTGGGAATGAATTAAGATTTAAGATAACTTTGATATTTGTGTTCTAAACGGTTCTAAATTAATAAAATATTTATTGATTCAAAATAACAAAAATGCAAATGCACATTTTTTACCTGCAGGGCACAGGAACAGTATATTAAGAAAGAGTATCTATTACGTACAGGTCTATCTCCGGGGAGGGTATATGGGCGTCAGTTCACCACGAGTACCCAATGCGGATCAGTAGACTTCTGAATCTAAACTATTTTATTTAAAACTGTGACAGAAGCGTGTCTGTACATTGAAGATATTTACAAGAAAAATATTACTATATGGTTTTAAGGTGTCTCTGACTACAAAACGACCATTTTTAGATTCATTGTCTATCTGTTTGTTTGTTCGAACATCACGCAAAAACTAATGAGCCTATTTTAATGAATCTTTTTTTGGTTGAAATCTTATGAATTTGACTTAAAATCTGGTATATAATTTGTATAGTGTAGTATAGTGTTTATATATAATAAATTTATATATTTAGAATGACTCTTCTACCTCTAGGCGAGAGACGTAAACATATGCTTATAGCATGCACCACTTACATGAATAAATAGTACCTACTGACAGAGTTCCAAAGACAATGTTGTCTATCTGTTTGTTTGTTTGTTTGTTTGTTCGAACATCACGCAAAAACTACTGAACCTATTTTGATGAATCTTTTTTTTGTTGAAATCTTATGAATTTGACTTAAAATCTGTAAAAAATTTGGGTCAAACTGTGTGTTTCTGTAAAACTGTAATAAATGTATATATTTAGAATGACTCTTCTACCCCTAGGCGAGACGAAAACATATGCTTATAGCATGCACCACTTACATTAGTAAATAGTACCTACAGACAAAGCTCCAAAGATAATGTTGCCTTTTTAACTACCAGTACTATTTCATGACTTCAGAAGTAACGTTCCTTCCTTAGCAATTTCCATTCCTACCTAATGCGAGCCATTTCTTTATAAGGCAAAAACATTCACTTTACCTTCTCTTGATAACGGAAGCTTCTCATAACATTAAGCGATCAAAGACTATCGAAACGAGAATCAACAATACCAATATTTCAACATTTTCCGTATTTATAAAGGAATGCCAGTCAAATGAAGCTGAGGGCATAAAATAAATAGGTACAGAAGGCCAGCTCCGTCCGGCCGACACCGCTGCGTTTGGGCTGGCAAATACAACATTTTGTGGAAATTTATATTGTTAAACTTAATTAAGTGTTTTTAATTATAAAAAGTGGGACGCCCTGCTCCCCGCAGGACAGACGCCCAAAAAAAAGTAGCGGGGACCGATGAGGAAGGCCGAAGACAGAGTTTTGTGGCGCGCCTTGGGAGAGGCCTATGTTCAGCAGTGGACGATGATAAGCTGATGATGATGATGATGATGAATTATAATTATGAATGTGTTATTTTAAACACATTTATTTGTACTAAATACGACTTTAAATTTGTTACTGAAAAGAGCGACACCCTCAAAAAGCATGATTATTATTACACAAGCTGTGCCCGGCATGTATTGCTATGCCTCTTTTCTTCCCGAAACCCATTTTTTTTCTCTAAAATCTGTATTCGGACTATAACGAACAAAAAACATAGCCAAAATCTGTCCAGCTGTTCTCAAGTTATGCGCTTACCTACAAACACAATTTTTTTAAACTTTGCCTAAAGCCTCATTCCTAAAATAATACCAACGCACAATATGATCGTACTTCATTATTGTCACTTTATCACGTAAATCAAACAAAACAAATTATAGCGTGTATCGCCAAAGCGCGGTAATCACAATAACTGGCGTTCGACTGACTTGTTGCAAGATAGCCGTAGATTAGCCGTAGGACGCGATTATGTGTGCGTGCACCTAAATCACTCATTGTATGAAGCTGGCCTTCTGTACCTATTTATTTTGTGATGAGGGGTAGGGCGGAAGCAATCAGGGTGAAAGCCGAAGCTTGACCCGCACAAAGCCTCACCCCCACATGCTAAATAAAGACCTCTTCGCATTGATTGTTACACGTTCTGTGCGGTTTTACTATTTTGTTTCGGACATTGGTTGGCACATCGTCTATGACCAGCCGACTGAATAGGGATTTTCAGGGTTCCGCAATAACAGCAAACCTCTAAAGCCGATAGGGAAATCTTTTCACGACAATGGCAAATCAAAGTCAATGAAATGCCATGGACTTGACAGAATAAGAGGAACAACGAGGTATGTCTGTCCACTTTAGCTTGGTTACGATGTAAGCTGAGAACATGCTGCCTTTTCGACTATTTGAGTACTAGGTAGAGATTTTTATCAACCAATCAATCAAATGGTGTAAAATTAAATGTGACACATATTTAAAGGGGAGCAGACCATCAAACTGAACAACTTTTACTATTGGACCAACGCTGAAATCGCGAAAAGAAATTCCGCTGTCCCATACAAAACTGCAAACATAACTCGACTGAAATGTATGGGACAGCAGATTTTTTTCGCGATTTCGTTATACAGGGTGAAATTGATATCATTAGCATCCTTTTAAACTAAGAGTCTACCCATCAAACTGAACAACTTTTACTATGGTAGCAAACCGATAGGAGCAAAAAAAAATCTGCTGTTGCATACATTTGAGTCGCGAACTAGCGCGTCGACATTGCAGTTTAGTATGAAACAGCTGATTTTTTATTTGTTCCGATCGGTTTGAACCCATAGTAAAAGTTGTTCAGTTTGATGGGTAGACTTTTAGTTAAAAAAGATGCTAATGATATCAATTTCACCCTGTAGGTCCCATAGAGAAAGTTATGTTCAATTTGATGGTCTGAAGCAAGTGTCCCATTTAATTTTACACCCTGTATACTATTTAGTTTTTATGGGAGTTTTACAAGAGATAATTTTTTTTTTTATGTTTGATAGGTAAAAATTTGACCCCAATCTCACCTGATGTGTCCAACGATACCTCAATCTTCATGCTAAATATCGATTCAGTAGATGCAAGAATGAGCAAATAATTGAGGCGGGGCATACAAACAGACAAACGATTCCTTGTTTGACAACGGAACCTATTCATGTACTGACCCATATTCTCATCTAAAAAAGAAACGTTTCATTATAAAGCTTTTAGGGATGAAAGTAGGTACTCGTATCCGATTATACCGCGGCCCTTGGGACAGCAAACACAGTAAGTAATAGCTACCGTTTCATTCCACAATCACTTCGGCAAACGATACGATACAAGGAAAGGAAAATATTTACGACTCTCCCAAACCACTATTTGGTTGTTTACTTGCTGTTATAAATGGTTATACAACGTATTAATGAATTAACGCAGAACTAGAAAGTAATTTGTTTAGAATCGAGAGCAGAATCAAATTATTATGGTTTCAACATAGGGAATTTTATTCAAAATATCAAATAATATTAGGTATGTTGATAAAATTTAAAATTTACTGAACCCGATGTCAACCTACCGCACGGACACTCACCCTAATTACAACCAAAACAAGATTATTAAAATGTATCCATGAGTACGTTAGCGGTTTCATTCATTGCTGAAATGATAACAAATCATTTTTGCCTCAAAACATAAAATGCGAATAACTTAAAATTGTAACTACAAAAAAATTAAATTATTGTTTCAATCTAATTATTTTGTTATAAATCAGTTAGGGTGATGAGGTTTTGCGCTAATTCATTAACACGTTGTACCTACAAGGGCCGAAAACATTGAGTTTGCTTTTGAACTAGTTCTTTTGGAACGCATAGGTACAGTCAATATTGAACGCAAATAGGTTCCACAAAACGTTGAATTCAGTCATCTACACGTTTCGATAACAAACTTTGGCGCCCGTATAAAAAAAAACGGTTAAGTGCGAGTCGGGCTACTCATGCTCTCAGGGTTCCGTACCACACCACCAAACAACGTATTAACTTACTAAAAAAGTTTTCTCCGGGACCTTTAGCGCGAGACCGACTCAAACTTGGTCGGTTTTTATTTGTTGTTACACTGTAGAGTTTTCTCTATAATAAGCACTAAGTTTGACGCTTGTATTAACGTTTTTACGATAAAGCGAGAAAAAAGAACATTGATAAAAACTAGTTTCTTGTATGAGCCTTAATTTTCTTCATTTTTATTATATGTTGGCAAATCCGCTAGAATAACGCACATTCTGTCAAAATTTCAACTACTTAGCTAATACGTTTTATTTTTAATTTATTTATCAAATACATAAACAAACATCTTATATGAACTAAAAGCATTGATAAACCTGATATTAGGTTTGTCAAAATGCAGAAACATCAGTCATAGTTCAAAAGTTACAGCCATAAATAAGTAGAACAGACGGACGGACGGTTGGACGGACGGACGGACAGCGTAGGCTTATAAATAGGGTCCCGTTTTTTCCTTTGGGGTACGGAACCCTAAAAAGAACTTATTTTTAACTTTCAAAGGATTTCTTGAAGTGGTTCATCATATTTTTTTATGTAAAAATACCTATATTTCTCGTTCTTTTAGTGCCATTAATTATATTAAAAATTTTACAATTGTATCACTTTTCTAAACCATTTACTAGAAACGTAGATCATTAATATAGATATAGTATTGATTTAGCGAAATACTTGTTTATTGATCTTTTAACGAGAAATGTTTACTATTTTGTAAGCAATGCTGCGGTAGAATGCTAGTGTATTATAGACTAAAACCATCCTAATTAGTAGTTGTAGCAAAATTTAATGTACGAGAATGTATTGAGAACAAAATCTATTATTGCGAATTCAGTCAAAATTCTATTTCGTCAAACTTCCTTTGTCCATTTTCCAGGATAATCTAGATAGAACCAGCATAAGGCTAACACCGCCTCTCAAACAACTAACTGCCTCTTCTATAATAGACTCCGCCTGTATGCAAATGCGACGGAAAAGCCTCAGGCAAGGCTCCAAAGGGAGGAAGGGGAGGTGGGTAGACCGCCGGGTCAACAGTGCCCGTATTTTTGCGTCTCGTCAAAGAAAAATTAACGCTTTTGGAATTGCAAATCATTCCATGACAAAGAAATGACAAGGAGCCTTTGGCGTTGTGGATTTTTCTCATAACGCCCATTAAGGTTACAATGGACGGTATTTTTTAAAGCACTCCTTTATTAACGGCACATGAATTTGATTTTTCTATCTGCGGCAGGAAAATGCGAGCGTAAAAGCAATATGGCGCCCGGGGCTGAAATTCAGGGACGTTTTTTGGATTTTATCAACCTGTTTATCCGCATCAAACTCCGAGAGTAATGTCCAATGTAAATATTGGATCCTTTTTAAGTAAATAAGGATTTTTTCGACGCAAAATTGAGTGTTTTTGGTCAGATTACTGAGTACTTACTAAATGGGATAGTGTTAGGTGATTTGATCTTTACATTTTTGAAGTTGATACAGTGCATCGCTGTGCAGTAGGCAACTACTCTTACCTAGCTACGGTGTCTAGGGTTGAAATTATGCATTTTTATTATGCGGCAAAATTTGACGAGCAACATCTTGTAATAGAATAAAAATATGAACATTAGTATTCTGGAGATAAATGTAGGTTCTTTTGTAGTACCTACATCTTAATATGTCATTTTCGGGATAGTGGATCATTGTGATCCTTCGCTTCTTCGGATTCCTCTCCATTATTAGAGGTTTGCAGTCAGATTTGCATATCCCCGTCTGTCTCTTGCCAGATTCATTAAATATATATATATTTTTTATCATTTTGTATTTGTAACTTGTTGGTTGGTTGGTAGTCAGATGCGTTCCTTTTAAGGAGATGATCAAACGATCAAACTGAACAACTTTCACTATAGGGCCAAATAAAAAACCCGGGTAAAAATCTGCTTTTCCATACAAAACTGCGTAGATAATACTCAACTCAAATGTATGAAACAGCTGATATTTTTATCGCGATTTCGAGATTTCGTCCCGTAGAGAAAGTTATACTACAAAACCTGTATATCCCCAATAAAATTAAAATAAAACAATTACCACTAAAAACTTGAATCTGAGATGGTGATCATGAGTAGATATTCTGGCCGCATCTTCTCTCAACGGAACACCTTCCGTCGCGGTGGTAGAGTAAAAAAATGACGCCAAAAAGCTATCTATGTGATATTATTTTGAATAAAAAGAATTATTTTATTGATTTGATTTTGATATAAGTCAAGCATCGCCTGATGTGTAACAGACACCTAACCATGGAACATTATTTTCCACGTAAGAATTTCCTAAATTGTTTTTAATCTTTTATATTTGTAATTCTTTAGACATCGCAAATATAACGTAACGTATCTATCTATAACGTCACGCCTCTTTACCAGGCGGAGACAATTTCAAATAAAAATAAAATAAAACAACTACCGTTAAAGACTTGAGTCTGAGTGGACGAGCGAGGGCTACAAGTCTTGACAGTGACTCCTGGGCCTCCGTACAGGATCTCTGTGACAGAGGTGCCCAGCCTGATGTCCAAACCGTCGGAGAGGGCGACCGGTACGCACGAATACCCGTTGCGAACTGTAACAATGGAAACATACATTATACAAAAAATACAAAATATTTGGTTACTAAAATAACATTTGGCATACATAGGTACTTACTGATATTTTGAGTTTTTATAGACTACTAGCGTTAACCCGCAAGATTTTAAGTCAGATAATAAGCTATCAAACAAAAAAGTTTCATCAAAATCAGTTCAGTAGTTTTTGCGTGATGCTTGTTCAAACAAACAAACAAACAGACAGACAAAAAATCCAAAAATTGGTGATATGGAATCAGGGATACCTAAAAACCATATCGTAACTTTTTTTTTGTTAATATCTTCAATGTACAGGCAAACTTCCTGTTACAGTTTTATAATAGTTTAGATTAGATTACCAATTACCAGTAATAACAAACTGCATGTGTGTAAAGCTGTGCAAAGTCGTCGATAACTTCGATGGGTCGTACACAATTCAGTTTTCAATTAGTGTTGCCACTTGATACCATCGATAGTTCAATGATATTATATAATCATCAACAAGGCTGAAAAATTAAACACAGCCACTACAATATTGGTGTTCGATACTATCGAGACTACAGTATAATATTTACTTTACATCGCTAGTTTGGTTTCATCGACGACCCGGTTTGTGCAATGGTCACAACGCCGCCGCCGGACTGCCAAACAAGAGTCCTGAGTTCGAATAGCGATTCATTACATATTTTTGCCGTCGTCGTTGTATGGTTTCCATAATAAAAAGCTTCGTAGCTGACGTTAGTGATCATTACAATGCCTGGTTGATGGTATTTAGTATCAAGCGTATTTCGTATGAAACAAACAAAACACAACCAGTGTTCTGCCGTGATATGGGAAAAGGCGGCTAACGATAGTTTTACCACTTTTCGCCTATCGAAATAGATAGATAGTATTATATTAGAGTACAGCAGTAGATATAAATAATATCAATACTATCAATAGCAGAACCGTCATTGGTACCTGTCCAATAATGTTTTTGTTCTTCGATAGTATTTCCACTTTTTAACTATAGATAGTATTAATAATATAGGATAAATTTTATATCAATGCGGATAACTTCAGCATGCATTCTATACTCATCAAACTTAATAACTTTCACAATGGGGCTAACTTCGAAATCGCGAAAAAAATCAATTTTCGCGATTTCGAACGTGGCTCCATAGTGAAAGTTGTTCAGTTTGATGAGTAGAATACATGCTGAAGTTATCCATTGTGATATAAAATTTACCCTGTATTTAAAAATATATGGATAACACAGTTATACATGATGGAAAATGGAAGATGGAAAATAAGTTTTACTATAGATTAACTGATTTTTAAGGTCAACTATCGACAAAAACTATCGATATTTCGACAACACAATTTTCAATTAGGTTGATAGCAGCTCGGTGGTCTATTGTGTTTTAATAACTTTAAGTGGATTTCTTACTCCATTATGTTAGTTCAGGACAAAGCTTGTTGGAACAGCGAGAGTAACAAAGTTTTCGATATGCTTTATTTTTGAAACTTTTCATAACACTTTTAACAATTTATAGAGAAAACCACATCAGTTAGCGAGCGAAAAATATATATCTATCACTAACGAAATTGAGTGAGAATTTGTTATGAACCTTGTTCGTAATGGTGATTAGGGAGAGTTCACGAATGTTTTGGGTCCTGAAGTCAAAACCAAGCCACATTACTACAATCTAAATTCAAAAAATATCTTCATCATTTGATTGTACAATGTTAATCAGGTGAGATTGGGGTCAAATGTTTACCTATCAAACATAAAAAAAAAAAAACCTTTAAATTTATACCCTTTATAGCCAAATTATGGTCCAAATTGAAAAAGAAAAATTGTCGGGAATGGACGTAGGTCAAGCAAGTGCCACCTATGCCAAATTTTAAATCGACGGCGTTAGGGTGCCCTGTTTTTGCGTGACTGCAATGCGACTATACGAAATCGTAAAAAAAAACTGCAGCACTTTTTCAATTTTTCTCTGATATACATTTGGGTCAAGTAGGTTTTGCCGTTTCGTATAGAACAGCAGTTTTTTCACAATCTCGATATTGTTGCCTTAGTGAAAGCTGTTCAGTTTGATATTACCTATCTTATTCTATATTGATCCCTCTCTTAAAAAACTGAATATAATATATATATTAAGGAATATAAAATATTAAGGACACTATATTAATAAACATAGCCGTGGTGGTCCAGTGGCGAGTAACCTTGCCTGCCGTGCAGGAGGTGATGGTTCGATCCCCGTCCAGGCCGACTCGTACCAATGAGTTTTTCGGAATTTATGTACGATTTGTAAAACCACTGGCTTTTCGGTGAAGGAAAACATCGTGAGGAAACCTGCATGCTTCAATATCGAGGCATGTATTGTACCTACTGTCCATTACAAGTGGCGACGGGCTCACTCCCCGTCACACTGGACAGAGTTTCGGTACTACTAGTGAAACGTGGATGTTCTGAAGTTTCAGAATATCTCTGACTACCCCCTCGGGGAATATAGTCGTGAGCATATGCTTATGCTTATATTAATAAACATTCCACATTGGGTAAGAGCTTTTCCACCGCCACTTAACCTAAGACAAAAGACTAATTTCTATTATTACTTCAAACAATGAGATGTTTTGGATGCACTTGCAATGTGCCATTTAACGATATTAGCCTGCTTGTTGTCACAACTGGCTGCTTGAACAAATTACCCGAAACTACCTAGGTATTAATATCAACGTACAAAATCTCACGAACCAACCCATTTGCAATCTTACAACGTAAGCATTAGAGTTTTTACATGGGAATTCTTCGATTAACTATACAGTAAAAGGAGACCACAGAACAGCGTAGATACGAACGAACTATTGTCCCATTTAAACGGGATTAGCTATTAAATGTAATTTAAATTGAATGTGTCTAAACTAACTGTTATAGTGAGATGGAGTTTATGTTTATTGGATTCTCTAAACATGTCACGGGAATTAGGTTGTTACTGGTACCCAATTAAGTGATATTGGATCTTAATTTTCTATTCATAAACTTTTATTAACTGATATTAAAAGGGAACTATGGGAGTTCACGGACTGATTAAATAAGCAACTACACTGGCGCATTGGATAAATACAGTGTGCAAGCGAGAAAACGGTCTTTTATGGAACAAACACAGGAGCGAAAGAGACAGAAAAACAAAAATGACAAACTTGTTAGTGGAAAAAGACTTTCTTACTAAAAATGTGAGTTTAGCGTTATTTATACTCGTTTCTTTTTACCGATAAGATAACAATAATTATCACACAATTGTCACACTGGACAGAGTTACGATGATATTGAATCGTGGATGTCTGACGTTACAGAATATCTCTGACTACCCCCTCGGAGAATATAGTCGTAAGCATATGCTTATGTAACAATAATTATGAATCAAATTAAAGATTTCAAAATGTAGATTCAAATGGGACTTGAATCGCAACCTACCACATCGGGGCTTCTTTATGCACCGAGCCATTACGTCAGCAGCCCTAAAATCTTTAATCATTTCGTCCATAAGTATAAGCCCTGTGAAACGAAACACAATACAATTACCAACATTTTAGAAAATCACAACACCTATTGAGCAACAAAGAAGCATCAAAGTTTACCTTTACTCAATACTCAATGCCATAAAAATATTGAGTATTGAGTAAAGGCAAAGCACAAATCCGTCTAACAACCGACCAAGATAAACCGGTTATAAACAAAAACGTCATCCACATAATCCGTAACAGCATGGCCGCTACATGGGATACCGAAAGAGCTGCCAATTTGGCGTCCATCTGGTCTAGCGACATTGTAGGGCTTAACATCATTACCTTTGGTTTGTTGCCCACGTACGGAGCGAGTGACATCAGACACCAGACAGGAGCGTTTGGACGATAATTGTATGGAAGTGACAAAATCTAGTAAAGGATTCTAGAAAGCAATAGTGAATAGACGTCTTCTAGATGGGCGTATTTCTGAAATACGCCAATGAAAGATGCAACCTTTGTCATTGATTTCCATAACATGATATTATAACCAGAAGCTATACCGTAAGGCGATATCAAAGTAAAAATCTTTACATAATTTGGATCATCTATTGAAAAAAGCCTTTAAATATATTGTACATTTTTAAGACTTGGTTTTTTTTTGTACCTACAACCATAATTGATCAACAGAAAGTAGAAATGATCAAGGATTAATGAATGGGAAAGTGCGTAGCATTTTTCGAAATTGCATTAAAAAATTTAAGTTGTCGGTTAAAAAATATGGTGTAAAAAATGCATAGACTGAATAACTACGCACTGTCGCTTCAACCAGCGACGGCATCTTCGATATCCCAATAAATCGCGATCACCGGTCCCCTGCCGTCGGTGTGATTTGCTGGCTCAACATAGAGATGCAGATTCTAAACAATGTTACATGTCGTCCATCTCTGTGTTACTATAACCTACCTTCAAAAACATTTAAATCCGAATTTCCAGAAGTTACGTTTCCAATGTTGTTTGGATATCAATATGCAAACAAGATTATAAGTTATAAATTTCCGAACGTATGGGAATATGCAAAAATAATCCTTTTCGTACAAATTAACCAAGTGCCTAGGCGGTATTAACGAGGAAAAGGAATGATTCAATGGTTGGTCTAATAATATAGAACTAGTGGGGCATATTGAAAGAATGAACGAAAGTTGTTGAATCTGGGTTCGGGATCCGGATTTTGAATCTGCACAGCCGACTAATATGTTAGTAATATCGAAAGCTCTGAAACGGTGAAGGAAAACATCATAAGGAAACCTGCATACACTGAAGAATAAATTTTGAGGCGTATGTGTAATTAATCCACCAAACCACATTAGGCCCGCGTGGTGGACTAATGCCCATCACCCTACCTGAGGGTAGGCCTGCAATGGGACGTATTATAAGCTGATGATGATCTGGCTACATTTATAATTATGTCACAACTATCTTTTTGCAATTACGTATCTAATTTACTGACAGATTCCAGCCTACCAGAAGTGTTTAAAACAACCTCGAATTTTATGATCAAAACTAATTGGAAACTGAATTCCTAAAGCACATTAGAAGGCACAATTGAAACATTCTAAGCACATTAACGACTTGGCATCGCATTAACGACTTTGCAACACAGTACCATAATATCAAAGCGTACGGTATACGACCAACCAAATGGCAAAAGTTCATCGTTGCTGTATATAAAATTTTATGATAGTCTTGCATTCCGCCGGGCATCAGAGTTACCTATGGAATTAAAGCAGGCGATTGCGAAGAGAGAAGTTGAAGCGAAATATTCTGAAAATCGCAGGTATTCGGCCACTGACGCTTAAGTGGACTTTAGAATTGAATACGACCCAGGAAGTTTAGCTACTGGATACGACATGGCCTTTGTATAAATTGCTTTATGATGTTTCGGTTCTAAACATTTGACATTTTAATGACGGGTAGATATTGCTGGGGGTCTTAAGTCAGGTAAACTACACGGTTGTCTGCCTCATTTCCTATTAGATGAGTCTGGAGGGAACAACAGTGGTTATGGGACAATGCAACCTGGTATAGGCGTTCATCAGTGACTTCTCTTTATGGTATCTCTCTGGCTTACGGCGAAAAACCTGACACGGGGGGGGGGGGGGGGGGGGGGGGCTTCCTATGTGTCCTCTGATTAGCAGAGGGCGCAATGGGGAAACAATTAATATATCAACTACACAACAACGCCGAGCACATGTGCAATTTTTTACCAGACATTGGCAAAATCATTGATATAACTGTTGAGCCACATTTTTTAAAATTAGAATTGAATTTGTATTGCTGGATCTGACCAACCGCCAAGTAGACTGCGCCGGAGTTGTGTTGGCGATTTCCTCGCTTATTAGATCCGTATAGCTATCCCTTGGTTTTCAAGTTCACATGGAAAATTTACCCCGCCGCGCCGTAGAAAAAATATGCAAAATTCCTGGGTATAAATAACGTAATCTTTAAGTGAATCCAGCATCAAAATTGGTTCAGAAATTTTCGCTTAAAACAGAAGACTAAGATATATTAAACATAGCAGCATTTTGTGGTTTGGAGATGTTCCTTTATCCCTAAAGTATCTTTTGGACAGAAACAGCTTTCATACAATTTGTACAATACGGCTACAAGATTTAGCAGCTAACCACAAACTGCACAATTTTCTCAGCGTAATAACAAAGCTATAAATCTAAACTGAATCATTGATGAGCGCAAAGCAAGCAGTATTTACATCGACAATTACGATTCTGTAAACCGAGTGTGAACCTAGTATTATGAACTTGAGTGCTTTCGATGTTCTAACTACTAATTTTCGTAATTGCTTAATTAACAGCGAACTCGTGTGATTCGTTCACGCACTATGAAAAGGCTTTAAGATCTAGCAAATAATTACGGTCAGTTATATTTGAGTTATGGTTATTGACTCTTCCAGTGATTGCTTTAAAGAATTGTACACTTTCACTGTAAAGGAAATTAAAGTTTGATATTTTGCTGTGTATTTTTGTTGTTGTAAAATTAAGTATAATTTGATTGATTGGTGTTGAAATTAAGCAAGATATACCATTATTACCACAAAATCATTAAACATTTTATTGGTACTGCTTTTTCAATCGCAATAAAAAAATTAGATTTGTCATAGGGGTATATCATACCACTTAACTTTGAGCAAATTTTGTGAAGAATTTTGATCTATTTATTTTTGGCTAGCTTGTTGGTGTGTAAAATGTTAGAAATTTAATATATTTAACATTATACGTTTAACATTCAAGACCGAATATTCAATAATACACTTAAATTTCTTCCCAAAAGTACGTTTTAAAAAAAACACCTATCGGTACGATTTTGAAACCAGGTTGTTTAATTGTACCACCTGGTTCCATACTTAAGGATTTTTCATACACATATTAAAGGAAATAAAAGTACATATTTGCATTAGTTTAGATCTTTATATATCTATAATTCCCAAAAAAGTAGTTTATGAGGAACATTTTAAGAATTATACTCAATTTAAGCTACTCGTAGTTATGAAAATGAAATATAAACAAACCTAATACCAATTCTCAAGTTAATACAGTTTTTGAGAGTTACGCGGTTTAATATGGGGAACTCAAATATACCAAAACGCGGTAAGAACCCGTTAAAATGTTTATTTCCAAATTAATTCTCAAATTTATATGCTAAAAATAGTTTTTTCGAATTTATACGAAAGGTATAAATTACATATTCCGATAGGTATCGTACGAGGCGACTAAAGGATAAGTGAGCAAACCATGAGTTTTCACTGTACGTTAGTACTGTAGTTGTGTCGCCAATTTTGCAAGACAGAATTAGTTATCATCGTAACTATTACGAGCGCTGTACGAAATTTAATACAAAAACTGTAGTTTACTGCTGGTACTAACTACTACTACTATACGTCGTAGTAGTTTCTTATGCTGCGTTTTTGTATTTAAATAATAATAATAATAATAAATATCTTTTGACATTGTCACACAAATTATCTAGTCACTTTTAAAGTACCTGGACTTGTATTATGATGACTAGACAACGATATAGAATACATATATAGATACAAACATCCATGACTCGGGTACAAATATTCATATTCATCATATAAATATTTGCCCCTTACGGGATTCGAACCCGCGACCCTCGGCACAGCAGGCAGGTTCACTACAGTCTATGCTACCGGGCCGTCATTTGAGAGATAGGTTATATCACGAGATGACACGTAGTTCCATAGTAACATCCAATTATGAATATCAACGCTAAATGTGAGCTTTGCAACAACTAAATGCTTAAAATACAGTTCCGGTGGTTTTAGCCAAGTTTCTGAGCATCCTGATCAACGGCTTTCAGGTTTTTCAACCGCTTTTTTGAGTTTCATTTCTATGTGTAACGAATACGTATTTAAAATTAAATGTTGGGAAATTCACCCCTATGAAACTTCTCTTTGTCGACAAATTCAGAACCGTTTGAGGGAAGCAGCTTAGTACAGCTACTAGTTCAAAAAGTTTTAAGTTTTAAAAAAACCTTTAAGGTTTTTTGTATATAATAATAATGAATAATGTTTATTATGCAGTATTATGTAGTGTGGTAGTCTCGAAGTCCGCGACGTAGCTGACAAAATCCAAGAAAATCGACTTAGATGGTTTGGTCATGTAAAAACTGACTATATAGGCAACAAAGCAATGGACCTCACCCTACCAGGTCAACGTGGCGTAGGCAGGCCAAAACTCAGATGGTCTGATGTTGTAAAGAAGGAAATGGACAGCTGCGAGCTCTCCATCGACGATGTTCAAGATAGAGCGAAGTGGAAGAAACTGATTAAGAAAGCAAACCCCGCTACCCAGCGGGACAGCAGCTAGGAAGATGATGATGATGAATGTTTATTATGCAGTTAGCTAGCCTTTCATCTACAGAACACTGTAGTGTTGCCGAACTGTCGATACTATCAAATAAATACCGATAAAGTAAACATATTAGTTATGTAATCAAGCTATTATCTTTATTAGACAAGACAATGACCGGTCTCAAAATCATCAAGCATGGAGATGCCTGTATAGAGTTAACTGAGAAGTTTCCTATATTTAAATTAGTAAACTATGGATAGTCCAAAACATTCGATCGTATCGATACTTTCAATAGTATTATAAAACTCCGATAGTATCATCATCATCATCACAGCCTATATACGTCCCATGCAGGGCACAGGCCTACCCTCAGGGCGTCAGTCGACCACGCGTGCCCAATGCAGATTGGTAGACTTCACATCGAAATCCTGACTGTTTCCTGACGAAGTTTTCCTTCACCGTTCGAGAGCAGTCGGTATTAGTATTCCGTACATAAGTTAGAAAAACTCATTGGTACATGGCATGTCGTCCGTGCGTATTCGAACCTGGACCTCAAGACAAGATTGAGTTTCGGATTTTCCGTAGCTCTCCGCAACGCGCCACTGACGACGCTCTGACGATAGTAATAATTATTAATAATAATAATTTATTTACTTCCAAAACATGTGTTTCCATAGTACGGAGGTGCTACTTGGGAATGTTCCTCCATTGAAAAGGGAAGATCTTCACCAGGCTATGTGTAAAACCTGGGGACCGGCCGTGACCCGGCCGTGGTCCAACAGCTCTTAGTTAGACCTTGTATATATATCGAATCTCTGAGATTATTTCTCTTGCGCGATGTATTTATTGCATTCGATTGTGAACCTTATTTGTAGTAGATTACGAGTTACGTATTCACGGTGAACGTTGTCTATGTATGGAGCATATTTCTGAGAGCGACGGTCTCGCCATCTGTTGGCATCTTTGCTATAACTTGTGGGTGCTGAGATCTGTAGCAAGTCCCCACAATATTATCTATGGATTATAATTTATGAGCACTCCATCAATACCTAGTATATACTGGCACGATCTGAGCTATCGATACTATAGATGAAACTATCGATATTCTTGCTATAGATAGACTAATTATTTACTATCGATAGTCCACTATCGATTAAGAATACTACTAGCTACTTTACATCACTTGACAAGACATTCCACCCTGAAACGATATGCTAAGGGTAAGCCTAGCTGCGACTGCACGCTTAAAAATATAGTTTGTAGTAATATTGTAGCAAAGATTTTGATCCTCCCGATATGATTATAGTCATGAATTATGTACGTCTGGTAGGCCTATGTACTTAAAACAATGCACCAGACGTGAATGAATTTGGAATAGATTACTCTCGCATTCCCCACTAGTTTTTAATTACTAACAAAAATTTAATAGTGTATTCAGACAACGAAACTACAGAACTTTCCTCAAGAAAAAAGGGCTGAAAAACGAAAAAATTTGGACCTCACATACAAAAGTGCCGATCAGCCTTTCGACCCATGTTCTTAAGTGAAAGTTGTTTAGCTTCAATGTCTGAAGACACCCTAAAAACTGGGGGTGTATTTGCAAGGCGTTTGGCCTGGCCCTAACGATGTCCTGCTACAACATCTGAGCAAGTGTCAAGTCTATAATCCTCGATAAATAAGCCCTTAAACAGCTCAGACAAAATTAAAAATGCAAGGCAGGCCGTTACTCTAAACGATAAGTTTTGTTTATGCTACACTGTCTGGCAAAATTTACAACCTTCGAGTTTAATTCAGGAATCGGCCATTAACACGACACGGGGGAAAAATACGCGGCAATTCGTTGCTTTAAACAACATTAAATTAAGCGTAATTTGAATAATTTTACGTGGCGGTGAACACAAATAGCGGCAATTAAAGGTGCGCCTATATTTCGCAAAAACAAAAGACGGTAACCTAAGCTTCTTATAAGAAAAATGAATAAAGACCTTAAAGTAGCACCTGGTTTTCATTAATCACATGTTTCGGGGAATTTTTGTTTTCTTTTTATTGTTTTAAGTGTCTGCCTATTTTCACTTGAGAAGAATTTATACAATACGAGCGTTAACCCGCGACTTCGTCCGCACAAATTATATACCAGATTTTAAGTCAGATCATAAGCTATCAAACAAAAAAAGTTTCATCAAAATCGGTTCAGTAGTTTTGGCGTGATGCTCGTTCAAACAAACAAACACACAAACAAACACACAGACAAAAAATCCAAAAATTGGTGAAATGGAATCAGGGACACCTAAAAACCATATCGTAACTTTTTTTTGTTAATATCTTCAATGTACAGACAAACTTCCTGTTACAGTTTTATAATAGTATTGATTTAGCTTATTTAGTATTGAGTTACTTATACAGGGTGAAATTGATATCATTAGCATCCTTTTAAACTAAGAATCTATCCATTGAACTGAATAACTTTTACTATGGGAGCAAACCGATCAGAGCAAAAAAAAAATCAGAGGGCAACGTTGAATGATTATAAAATAATAACTTATTTATTAAAATGTCCATTAAAACGTAGAGTTAAGAAAAAGGCTGTATTTTATGTAGGTTTCATTGCCAAAATAGGAATATCGTTGATTTAGAACTCAATATACTTTATTTTACACCAAAACATAAACAGTAAAATACAGAAATAAAAATACAGGAGGCACAAAATAAGGCGGTCTTATCGCTAAGAAGCGTACGAAGCGAGAACTCATAAAAATTGGTCATTAAAAAAAATTAAAATGGAGTTTTATTCACAAATTGGTATATAAATGGAAAAAAAGTCATTCATCTATATCATTACATTCTGTGCAAGATTTGAACATTTTGTTTAAAATAATACTCAGCATTCATACACTTAGATATATGTACGAGTATCAGGTAATAGAATTTACCTTGATATATTATGCAGAAATTACGAAATTTACACTTATGTTTTTATTTCTAAACTATTAAGATCGTACAAATTTAGTACGATTCTAATTGTATAGACTGAAAAAACCTGACGCCATCCTACTGTAATGTATACTCATGTTTCACAAATATTCTTATTTTGGCAAATCTGGCATAGGTAAGAAAAAACCTTATACAGGATCTTTCTTAATATGCTGACACTTTTTAAGGGGATGATCAGACCGTCAAACTGAACAACTTTCTCTATGACACCAACATCGAAAACGCGAAAAAAATATCAGCCGTTCCATACAAAACTGCAAACCTTCTTGAGCCAAATATATCGGACAGCTGATTTTTTTTATCGATTTTGATTTTGGTCCCATAGAGAAAGTTGTTTAGTTTAATGATCTGATCATCCCCTGAAAAAGTGACAGCATGTTAAGAACCATGTATAATGTAAAAATTATAACAAAAGTCATGTAATTGTTCAAGTAAAGAAATCGTTGCATTTCTCGTTCCTCTACTGGAGCACATTATTCGGAATGTTTAAGCATTTAAAGTAAGTAAATTGAATGACATCTGACACGAGGAATGAGAAATTAACAATTGAATTGACAAACAAAACAATCGAATTGGATCCCTCTGTTCGATTGCTAATTATACAAACAGCGAGTAATTGTATGTGAATGAATATTAAAATTTTAATCATTCATTTTTCGAACGCCAGATTTTTCATCTCGCTCGCATGTGCCAATCAAACAGAAACAACGTTATTAACTTGTAAAAAACCAATCTCGCAAAATCTTTTAAAGCAAAAAGTAAAGCCTTTTGGGGCTTTAACAACTTCATGTAAAGTAGTTAGTTTTTAAACTCATGAATCCAGTTCAAATAATAGAGTTGGCTGGTTGAAACATAACAACGAACAAACACTACTTTTTAGTGTATAATTTGACCATTATAGCGTCTTTATGACTGTTGCTGCGACTAAATCCGACGATTTCTCACTTAATAACAGGCAGTCTGTTTTACGATTCTTTTGGATTCAGTAATAAATTCTCTTTTCACAAAAACGAATTAGGTCTAAAATTTTATTGTAGCCTTTATTGTCAACTTTATCAAATGGGATTACATTGAAATACCAACAGAACAGCGTCGTAAACTTCCTACATACACCAGTTTGAGTTTTAATAGTTTTGTGCCATTGTATAACTAGAATTTATTGTGACATTATTGTTATCCTCTTGTCATTTTAATAATGTTTTGAATAAATAACATACATTCTCATTTCTATCATTATTTGTATCGATACGTGTACAATAATCGATCATGAGAATTTATTAGCAATCTCCTGGGAGCTGAAGACGGATAATTGGGCTGTCAATCCTTATCTTAATACGCTTCATTACAAGTGAGCAACTTGATTCGGCAGCGGTGCGCCGCCGATCACACAACATATTAATTAGCGTTCCATAACACTTAGGAGACCAAAACGTCATGTCCTTCTGTCATATCTGACGTGACAAAGGCCCGTGCCAAAGATTAGACGCGATAGGCGACGAAATGAGCCGAAAAAACTTCGCCACACGCATTCTGATATGCGGGAGACTATAAAAATAATAGCCTTCCTTCTTCCTCTGCAATCAATAAGTCGACGCGCCACGTACGGAAATTCAATTTCGATACATTGTTGTGCGTGGGCGAGATGCCAAAGATATAAATGACGTCGATCGAGAGAGCCCAAGATTGAGTAGCATCGCGTTGAGTAAATCGTAAAAAAATAATTAGTGTTACGTTAAGCTAATCGACTTTGTGTTTGACGAGGGTCGGGTGGGGTCGCGGCGTGCACTCCGGCTAGCGACTCCCGGCAGCAAACTCTGAGAACGGCGCGGCACTACAACTTGGCCCATTATTCGGACAGACGCGCTCCGACGCCTTTTAGCCCTTTGACGTGGAAAGGCCCATTAGCATTGAGCGGCTTGTTGATCTCGCTTGTTAATTACTGACCTCCGCTTTAACTAGTGGCCCGTGTGTGTGACGCTTGACAAACGAGAAGCATCACCGTGCCCAACGGCGCATGCAACTTCTTAGTTTGGTGATGGGGTCACGACATACTCACCTAATTAATAGGTTAAAACTCTTTAATAAGTTTCGTTGACACGCTTTACTTAAAATTAAAACCAGAGAGGTCATTGTCGATCCAAAAGATCGCTTATCAAAGTACCTTACCCACATCTGTAAGGGCAAGATTGGAATTTCGACTGTAACAAACGAGAAAACCGTTATTCAATAAAAATTTCAGACATGTTGAGTTTAATCAGCGTCAACAGCGAAGCTGACTCGAAAAGATATTCAAATGAAGAGCGAGCCCGATCTGCGAAGGATGAGGCTCGAAATCAAGGCAGCGGAATCGGCGAATAAAACTGTTGATTGCGTCCCGCGCAAAAGTTACGCTTCGTCGATCGCTATTTTATTTACTTGTTCGTTTCAAAAACAAATATGATGGCTTTTAATTTATCAACTTCCATTCGCCCAATATGAAAATGCCAGGCGTTCGTTCGAACCCGTGAGGTTTTATTTGAACTTTTTATACCGTGACGACGGTGTACGAACTAATGGAGATATCGTATCTGTCATATCAAGAATATAACATTGGACAGTTTTATTGCGATCTCAGGAGATCTTCTGATAAAAGACAAGTTATTGAGGAGTGGAGTCGTTAACCTGCGACGAGTAGGCGACTAACGCATAATTTCCTATTTTGGTATGGTGCTATTCTCACAAGTTGAAAATACCTAAAGTTCACTTGATTTACCGCCGGATACACAGTGGCTATATAAAGTAATCTTAGTTAAACTTTTTTCTTTTACGTTTAAGGTTATATTCCGAGTGCTATTTTGAAAAACGTCTCGACAGGCTTTGTAAGTGAGCGAGTGAATGCCAATAAAAGCTGGTCGTAACCCAACCCACTTCTAAGCGAGTGAAGCGTAATCGCTACCAAGCAAAAACTTGACTGAGGGCTTCCATGGTAGCCGAGCCACTAGCCATTCGTCAATGTACACAAAATGTAGCAGACTTTATTAGAGAGAAACTTAAAAAATATAATATCCCTTTTAGCTATAATTAAAAGGTAAAGAACAAACTTTGTAATTAAATGATTAATAGCTCAAGAAAACTGTCATGCTAATATAAAACTTATCAAAGTGTAAAGTACCAAGAAACTTTTGCAAATTAATTTGATAGGCGTTTTAGTAAAATTTTTGTTTACCGAAGCAAAAGATAAAAAGTCGCATTATGAAGCCATTGTAAGTGAGATTATATAAAGGGTAAACTCGGCCCCTAGTTAGTCAGACGCACCGACGTTCAACCGCCACGTTGTTCTTTTAGTAATTTGTTTGCGGTCGCCATAAGTGGCCATTTAAAAGTAGATCACTCATCCGCGGCCTGCCCGGCGGCACTACACCAATGATTTTATTGAACGTGACACTGCTTAAGAGATATCAGATAATAAGCTTACCGCGAACACACATCTTGATGCCATTTTACTTTAACAAAGTGACCGCGTCCGTATTTAATTGGTTTGCTTATTGGTTACTGAGTAAAAAAGTTGCTTGGACGTAGATAGGGTTGCCAGGTCCTACACAAGAGGCGGACACAGCGCTATTTTGGGGCCAAATGGCCCTAAGAGCCGGACAAACCTTTTTAAGTTGCCAAACAAACCTTTCTAAAGAGGGATACGTTTTAATACATCAATTTGTGTCAAAAAAAATCTACCACGTATTTTGATTTCTTATTAAGTACAAATAAATCACAGTTTTATTACAAAATTAATCAGTTATACCATCATATACCAGCAACAATCAATAATTAATCTCAAATCTAGATCGATCAAATATTGAAGGATTTAGGGCGCGTTTCCGCATGGTGGTGGCAACCAGACTAAAAGCCTAACAAAAGCCGGACAGGCCGGACATGACCCTAAAAATCCAAACATTCCCGGCTAAAGATGCCTGGCAACCCTAGACGTAGACATCTCGTTGACACTGGAATTACTAGTAACTTGAAAGAAAAATTTATAAATTCAAATGTTCGCTGAGCTGAGATGTTACGGTACATGCAATTAGTATCAATCTAAATTTCAATTTGAAGCACACAAATTAACAGGGACGTTGAGATTTCACTTGACTATAAGATAATTAGCTATCATATAAGCGAGGATTTCGAGACGTCCTCAAACAGGTATAGCAGCTTGATAGCTATTCAGCTGCAATAATTTGCAGTTTAAACATGACATAATGGCTTAGTTTCACTATAAAGTGCTTATTCTAGAGTGCAAGAATTATTACATCCTGCCTGATTGAGTTTAATAGTGTTTGGATATTAACATTCAAATGAGTATATTTGTATCGATTTAAATTGGTCGCTTGTTGCTTTTTCGTCATCGACTGTAGGCTCAGTAGTAATTAGTATTTATATCACTTTTAACTCTTTGACTATTTATTATAGGCTAGGCTAGGCTTGCGGTAGCATTTCCCCTCTTCCACGGTAAAAAAACAATTGATCATGTGCATTACCGTTAAATTTTATTCCTTATCATTCAACGAGACAGCCTATAATTGCGAAACAATAACTTCGAACGTTTGGGGTTCACACGAGACTACTTTTCATGATTTTTAACAATCAAATTTAGAATCTAAAGTTATGGGGAATAAAATCCAAAGTTGCAGATTTCATGTTACCTGCAAAAAGTGGCAGAGTATTTTTATTCTATGTGTGAAAGTATATTTATCATTCTCATGGTATCTTACCTAACTAAGGTTCAGCAAATTAGATTTGATCCCAGAAAACACGTACTCCTACTTCTTTTCCAATGTAACCCCTCCGTTTTACACTTGCACGAACCGCTGACGTCCATAACTTCGATTGAGAAGGGTTTAAAAAAGATGCCGAAATCAGATCGACGGATCTCGCGGACGTCTCCATCGTGTGACGGGTGTCATGGCGGACAAAAAGGCTTTGCCTTGTAAATCAGCACGTCAGACCGGTGGCTGACGCGGTCGGTCTCTCGGACGCAAATCAGATACCGAGCGAAGCAATAAAGTTGTGACAATTAAGTACACTTGCAACCGCAGCCAGAGGCAAGTTAAAATATAAAATGGCCATACACGTATAAATAGATTATTTACCATTTGCGATACATGCATACTGTACAGCACAGAGCATTATAAGAGGGGTTAGAAGTGCAAAGTAGGAGCGGAACGGTCGCCACAGGTCATGCAATGATTTGCATAACACCATAAGGCGCGCGGCGTGGTGCGAGCAAGAGGGCATGAGTAATTGTAGCGGGAAGACAAGTGGCGACAGCCGTCTCCGGAGAAAAGCGCTACTTTGCATTTCTAACCCCTCATATAATGTTCTGTGCTGTACAGGCACCACCTATTAATGAATGAACTCATATTTTACGAATTTTAGTATAACCTCAAATATATTTTTATCATGCAATAATAATCTTCACGATTAGTAGATCGATCCCTAAGGTTCCCTAAGCTGTTGCTTATTACTGCGGACTACTGGAAGGACCACGAAGAGCTACTGCAGGAAACTAAAGTCTGGATACGTGCTTGGTTTACTGAGCCAGTGAACCTACCTAGGAGCACTCAGAATGGGTACAAACGTCGGCAAAGGACGTTGCTGGGGCTACGCGGCGGTTTGGGTGATCGGTGAGAAGCGGCCTGGTTAGGCCTAGTGTTTGTGTTGCCGGAAGATAAAGGAGTGGGCAGAGGTGGCGGCTGTCCTCGCTGGTGGGGACGTCGGTTACGGTGACGAGACGTTTTGCTATAATATAGGGTCTATCTTAATATGCTGACACTTATTTAAGGAGATGATCAGACCGTCAAACCGAACGACTTTCTCTACGGCACCAACATCGAAATCGCGAAATAAAAATCAGCTGTTATACAAACCTGCAAATCTACTCGAGCCAAATGTATGCGGCAGCTGATATTTTATTCGCAATTTTGATGTAGGTCCCATAGAAAAAGTTGTACAGTTTGGCGGTCTGATCATCCCCTTCAAAAAGTGTCAGTATAATATTAAGAAGGACGACCCTGTAATGTTACCGGTCGTACTTTGGGATTGCGAGTCGTGTCTGATGGGCCGATAACTAAAAATTATTAAGGCATAAACGTACATGACATGACTGTTATTAGTATGAACATTGTGAGAGACAGCGTTCTGCAAGTCACTCTTAAAGTTTGTCGTATAATTTCAGTATCTGTAAAACCATTTTGGAATAATTATTTAATGTAAATTAATGTTTAACGTGTTTGATTGAAGCTTCAGAGTTATTAAATTTCTACGACGCTCTTCAATATGTATCGCGATGGCAAATATTTGCACCTTCAAAGAAAGGGAAATTTCTGAACAATCGCTTCCTTAAGCGAAAGGGATTTATTACCTACTCAATAAAGGTACTTGCGCAACGAACGTTATATTTAGTTACGTGCCAAGTGTTATTAGGCATCTTCGATCAAATATATTGCCCGTAAATCCCGTCTATACCAGACAAAATACATAAATAATTGCTATCGGGCACAGACGTTTCACTGGGGTCTGACTAGTTTTAGTGTTAAGAGGATTGTCAAGCTAGCAATTAGTGTCCATACCAAAGGCAAAAACGTTCTTTACCTAACCTAACCCTTAACTTATTACAATTTTACAGGGTGTAAAAAACACCCTCGTAATATTAAAAGGAGTGGTTTAATAGTCGATTACATACCGAGGGCAGAAAAGTAAGAAAGGTCTCAGATCTTATGTAATTGTTGGCCGAGGCGAAGCCGACCTAGCCCATCGAACATAATTGACGTAATTATACATACACACCCATACAAATACATTTTTTATTTTTTTTAGTATCGGTACTACAAGTGACACGTGGATGTTCTGAGGTTTCAGAATCTAAATAAATAAATAACGCTCACAGGCACATACATTGTAATGATCCCAAGCAAGCACTATAGGCTGAAATATTATAGAAACCATACAACAACGGCACAAACATATAAACATCCTTGACCGAACCGGGATTCGAACCCAGACTCTGACCAAGACTCGAATATGTCTGACTACCCCCTCGAGGAATATAGTCGTGAGCTTATGCTTATAACTACATACAACAGAAAGCGTCGCGTCGGTAGCGAGTTGCGGAGAAGATTGGAAACTCAATCATGATGGTCCTGGTTCGAATCAGCATGGACTAACTGCCATGTAAAAAATTAGGTTTTCTAACGTATGGTGGTAATATTACCTTATCTCAAATGGTGAAGGAAAATATCGTGAGGAGCCTGCACTCACATAAGGAAGGAATTCCGATGCGTATGTGTAGTCCACCACTCCGTATTAGGCACGCGTGGTGGACTGATGCCCAGACACACTCCCTGAATAGGCCTGTGCCCTGCAGTGGCACGTAATCAGGGCTGATTCTTCTTATCGTGTGGGCAGGGCCCTGGAGTCGGATTTTTTTCAGACCGCCTTACGTCCTCTGACGTGGTTTTTATGTAACGACTACTACCACCAGAGATAGTAGCTGGGAACAATGGCTTAACGTGCCATTCGAAGCACGGAATCATTTTTCTTTTCAATCAATCAGGTGATTCAGCCTGCGATGTCCTAACAAACTGGGGAAAAACGCACAAAGTGACATATCACTAGGTGTCCCCGTGGGAATCGAACCCACGACTTCCGTGTCGAGAGCCATCAGATCACGGAGGCAAGCAGGCTGATGATGATGATTTATATGTTGGGGATAGTCATGAGTACGGACGGTATAACGACGGGCGTAGCACGCGCAGGTGCACTGAAGTTGCCGAGCGTGTTCACGTTGCCCCCACCATCGATCGTGCACTATAAACAACAGAGTCGAGCGAGGCACTAGGCACTCTACAAGAGAACGTCGCCGAGTACACATACTGCGTAACAAAGCCCTAGGCTTCTTTATATTATGCCGGGCGTTGCTATGTACTTTCTTGCTGTTTATTCTCCATGGTGTTTATTTGTGAAGTAGTGTTAAATATCGAGTCAGTGAAAATAATAAAAGTCAATGATCATGAAGGAAATAAAAGAGTAATAAATAATCAGATTCTTGTTTTTCATTGGAAAATGTGTATCACACCACGACTTATCGCCCAACCGTGTTTTTTTTCTTTTTTTTTTTATTACGTATGGGTTTGCTCTTGACCTCAATCTAGTCCTCAGGACGAAGATGGGGTCGAAGATGTAGCGAGCTCACCCAGAAGAAGCCTATTCACTCGTACTTTAAAGGAATTCGGGTTGTAAGCACTCGAAAATACTGACGCAGGTAGGGCGTTCCACTCCTTGACTGTGCGCATTATAAAAGATTCAAAAAGGCGCTTGGTGCGGATATGTGGTATGTCAACCAAAAAGGGGTGATATCCCGCGGTGCGTCTGGAAGTCCGATAGTAGAAAGTGGAAGGCGGGATGAGCTCATGTAGCTCTTGGGCACACTCACCGAAGTACAATCTGTAGAAGACCGACAAGCAGGCTACTCTGCGGCGGTGGGATAGGCTATGAAGCTTGGTCTCCACCAGCCTACTGTCGCCAATGAGCCTCCTGGCTCTGCGTTCAACCGAGTCGAGTGCGGCAAGTTGATACTTGGCTGAGCTATGCCACAGGTGGCAGCAGTACTCCATACAGGATCGGACCTGAGCTTTATACAACATTAAAAGCTGTCCAGGAGTGAAGTACCGCTTCACCTTGTTTAAGATGCCCAGCTTTTTGGCAGCAGTTTGTGCCTTAGACTCGATGTCAGCGCCGAAGTTGAGTTTCGTGGTCAACCTCATGCCCAGAAGCTCAAGATTGTCGGAAACAGTGACAGATGTACTCCGGAAAGTGTTAGTCAGATTAATCGGACTCCTTTTGGCGGTGAACAGACAAGCCTGTGTTTTGGTGGCGTTAAAGTTGACTAGGTTGTTGTCACCCCACTGGGAGACAAGGCTTAAAGTCAAGTTTGTCCGCTCCACCATGGCCTCCCTCTGCGAACGTATTTCATCCCCGCTGGCCCCCGCGCCGGAAATGTATCTCTCTGTGACAGTACTGTCATCTGCATACCCAACAATACCTGACACGAGGAGGTCATTTATGTGTAGCAGGAAAAGTGTCGCGGAGAGAACAGACCCTTGAGGAACTCCAGCATCAATTGCCATGTGGTCAGAAGAGCAGCTGTCAATGACAACTCTAATCGACCGTTCACTCAAGAAATCAGATATCCAGCTGCAGAGATCAGCGGGGATGCCATAAGCAGGAAGCTTCTTTAGCAAACTAGCTTGCCATACCCTGTCAAAGGCCTTCGAGATGTCAAGTGAGACAGCTAGTGCTTCACCGTGTTTCTCGATGGCCTCGCCCCAGCAGTGCGTGACATACACAAGAAGATCCCCAGTCGATCGCCCCCGGCGAAAGCCATATTGACGGTCACTGAGTAAATCATTATCTTCTAGGTATGTCAGCAACTTACTGTTGAGAACTCTTTCCATGACTTTACAGAGAATGGAAGTAATGGCTATAGGTCGGTAGTTGCAGGGGTCGGCACGACTGCCTTTCTTAGGTACCGTGTGTATCATCCTGCGATATATACATTTATAAATATATTTTAACAAAATGTCTGAGGCAATATTGACGCGTTATGTACAGAAGCAGGCATCAAACGGACTTACGAGCGTAAAGAAGCGCCTTTACAAGTATTTTCCGTTACATTAGGCAAGTAGGCAACACGCTAATCTTGCAAAGCCTTGTCTTTTGGGTTCAACATTTGGAAGGTTCCAACAGGAGCCTATTGCATGGTTCTGTCTCTGCTTCTGTATACCAGTAGGCTGACAGAAATGCACATACTTTTTTTTTTTCATCTAATCATGATTTCATGCCTGTGTTTGAGTGAGTGAGTCAGTCAGACTAAGACGCAGTTGCAGAAACGCTCATTAAAGTTAATCCTCCAATAAATCTCTTGCTGTCGCTTTTTGTCTTATTGACGTAGTAAAAGCTAGCAAGAGATTTAATGGAGAATTAACTATAATTATAATGAGCGTTTCTGCAACCGAGTGTAACTGTGTCAGTTTTAACTTTTATTCAGTCTTCCATCAGTCCTAACTCTAAAGGGCTTTATCTTTTGTACGGCAATACGTACCGAGTTCAAATTTTGATAGAATGTGACATTTAGGAAAAAATAATAAAACAAAAAAAATTAAAGGTTTTTGCTCTATCGTAAAAACGGCGAAGTCAGCAGCGTCAAACTTGGTGTGGTTATAGAGCAAAATAAAAAGTGGGAAAGTAAAACAACTAAGATTAAAAACTGGCCAAGTGTGATCAGATCAGTGTGATCGGGCTCATCTGATCAAAATCAGATCTCTAAAAAATGTTCTTACGTAACTAACGGTAAAAATGAACCTTCAATTACAGAGACCAACTTACGCTTGGCCGGTTCCCCTCCCCCGCATACTCAAGGTCGACAAATATTTGCCGAGCCCACTGGAGGAGCTTTCGTAAATTTGATTATGCGCACTTTGAAGTACAGGATGACATTGTAGCTCTAATTCAGTCAGCTCCTAATTTAAATGGGAAATTACGAAGCTTTTAACATGCCGTCTAAAAGTTCTCATTATCTTTTGGCTTATACAGTGTCAATTTATAAGAAAAACGTTTCTTTTTGCTCTAATATAGTTTAGAAGTTATTGTTGAAGTAAGTACCTCACAAGAGAAAATTGTACATACTATCTATAATCTGTTCTGAACAGATTCCGCGAGAACAAATCCGCATTCATGATTGTGTCAAAACTCTTAATAGGCACCACACCTATTTTATACACTAATCATCATCATCATCTCAGCCGGTGGACGTCCTCTGCTGGACATAGACCTCCCCAAGGATCGCCATAACGACCGGTCCCGCGCTGCCCTCATCCAACGGGTTCCCGCCGTCTTCACCAGGTCAGCGGGCCACCGTGTGAGGATACACTATTAGTATAACAAAAACATCATATATATACTACTAAATGTAAAAAAGGCAGTCGGTTCAATGTGGTGTTAATGAATCAGTGCACTAAACTACTTCTAACCAAAACATAAAGTTCTGTGGTTTACATAAACGTAAAAATTAAAATATTTGTACTCAGTTATGCGACTTATCAATATTTAATAAGGTTCTTTATTGACTTTATGTCGTTAATAACATCTATCGTTAATCAACATGATTTTATAACTTAAAGGAAGTAATCATAATTGCAAAGAAGATTTCTATAGGATGCAAAGTATCCTTTCAAAACGGGAACACTTACCTAATTCAAAAGGATTCCAACACACAAGTCCCTACTATAGTAAAAAGCAATTTTCTCGAAGTGCTATCACATTTTGATCATGATGACTTGATTACATCATAAAGACAACTTATAATAATAACTCTGGACGTCAAAGAAGCTTGAATTGAAGCACTGCAATGGAATGCTTTACACTTTCTACAATAAACATTTACTGATCATAAATCTGAAATGATAATACATTACGGCTCTTTTCATTAAGAGCAAGGTTCTGTAACAGAACATTTCACGCTTTTGTGAAAATTTACGCGACACCGTAAAATATATACAAGATAACGTGTTTTGCAGATAAATCCTTTATTTGCGAGCGAGATCATTGTCCTCGGATATTTACTCTGAAAATTTTGTATAAAACCCTTCGCTACCATCTTGATAAATGGAACTTTATTAAAATTTAACTTTACAGAAATGCGCTATGAATAAACAAGTTCTACCGAAGTTAATAACTTAACACGTAGTTACCTACAGCACAATGTTAGTATCGTAGAAAGAGAAGGTACTAGAATGAAGCACGTGTCTTGTCATATTCATCAATAAGAGATGCACATAGCAAATTTGGTAGATATCGGGAACCAAGTTTAACGCAAGGAAGCTCATTACGCAGTAACATATAATATATTGACAGCGGGGCGCAGCCCGCAAAATACAATCTCAAAAATAGTTCTTATAATCTACTTTAGGAATATTTCTTAAAAGCCGGCTAGTTAATCTAGATGCTATGCCGTCTGGAGATGGTACGGTCATGGCCGCATCTAAGGTTGGCACCGGTGGCGCCGTCGACGGCGTAGGTGAGTGGTCAGTGGTCGCGGCTGGACCGGGGTCGATTCAACCTGAACCTCACCATCCGGGGATTCAGTTGGCTGCTGAACCTCTTCATATAAATTGTCAGTCAGTTATCTAGTTTCATATAAATTATTTAGGATTTTATGACTATCGCTGTCTCATATGTGGTTACGTTGTGGTTTAGTCTATCAGCGTAGAGGAAAAAATGTTCGCCTACGGTTAGTATAGTTCGACAAACTTTTCTAACCTGTTGACAAAACACTTAAGTGTGAACATTATAGTTTCTATGACAGCGATACCAGAGTATAAGAAAGAATAATTATGGTCTAAATAACGTCTACAGGTAAGAAAATGTCTTCGCAATATCCATCCATATTTTAAAGTAATAATTAAGTCGAGTAGTGTATTTTGGGAGTGCCGTATTCCCAAGGATTGTTTTATGAACAAAATCATAATTGAGCTGATACAAAATGACAGAGCCTCTTGACCAGCTAGAATGCGCACGATCTGCACAACCATCCGCGAACTCCAATGCGTTAATGTTTAATGAATTTATCACATCGAAGTTTTACCGCTCTCGCAAATCATCTGGCGAAGTCAACGGATCTACGAAACGCTGACATCAGTAAGTATGTGATAGACAAAACAGGCTACGATGCCATTTCAAAATAAATGACGGAACCGTTACTCAAGTGAAATCAACAAAACGCAAATAAATCTCAAAAGACATTAATATACCATTCCGTATCACAATTAGACATAAACATGTCCGAAAACATCTGTATTACCTTCCAACCGATTGCAGCAACTGTTATGTAGTAGCGGACGTTTTATGACATTCATAAATAGAATAAACGAATGAATGAATGAATGGTTCAGCGGAATGAAGAATAGCAGGTCGACTGGTACACTGGTAGCCCGTTAGCAGCTGGAATAGTCTGGCATGGCAGCCACAGCATATAGTTGTGTAAATCTGCCAGCTTAGCCCGCGGAAATGTCGCGTTTATAAGTCGTAAATCAGAAGGCTTATCGGTTTACGAGTCCGTCGTTTCGCCGTCCACAAAATATGCAACGTGGTGGCAAATTTACTGAACCACGGAACGATTTTTGAATCTCACTCGAGCCATATCGCGTGCATTGTTCGAACTGGGTCAGAAATAACAGGAAACCGTCAGTGCAAAACGACAAAATGAAATATGTGCGCGTTCCAGCGTTTTCAACTGAAATTACTGAAAGGACGCGCCTAAAAAAGAAGATTTCAAGCGTAATTTTTTTTGTTTGTTTAACATACGAACGTTTATGTAGCTAATGGCTTGCAAAATAACCCGCAAGAGTTATGTTCCGCTGACGTCACGACGACAAATTGTCTGACCATTGTGAATAATACCCGAGTCTGGTGCAATTTTACATTTCTATTTTATCGTGTGGAAACATTTCGGATTTCAAAATTAATCAGCGTCAAAGAAAGAAATTTATCAACTGAGTAACAAATTATATTTTTTGTTTTACGTATCCATACTAATAAATCTAATACCTATATACTAATACATTAGGTAGGTACTAAATTAATATAAATGCGAAATGTCTCCGTCTATACAGGGTGTAAGTGACAGCCCAGCAAATACTGAAACGGCCAACTCAGACCATCAAACTGAACAATTTTCACTATGGAGCCTATCTCAGGAAACGCGAAAAAAAAATCAGCTGTCCCATACAAAACTGCTGTACCTACCCGACTAAAATGTATGAGACAGCTGATTTTATTTCGCGTTTCCTGAGGTAGCCTCCATAGTGAAAGTTGTTCAATTTGATGGTCTGTGTTCACCGTTTCAGAATTTGCAAGGCTGTCACTTACACCCTGTATTGTCTGTTTGTCTGTCTGTTACTTTTTCACGGCTAAACCGCTGAAACTATTTTGATGATAGAGATAGCTTAAAACCCTGAAGAAGAACAGCCATTCTTCTACAGATACAAATCAATGTCTTTCTGTCATTTTGTCCCTAATGCGTTACTTTACCGTTCATCCGATTGCAATGAAACTTTGGTGGGTTGTTATGCGCATGCCCGCAAAAGTCCCTGACAAGACAAAGTTTATTACTTATAGAGCGGCATAGTCATTCGTTCACTAACCTCTTTAAATAAAGATTTAAAAAAAAGACAAGACTAGACTAGACTGGCCTAGATTGAGGTCAAGAGCAAACCCATACGTATTAACAAAAAAAGACAAAGTTGCATTGCAACGCGTTTTGGGCATAGCTAGTTTTAAATAAAACTAAAGTAATCCATGAAACATTAGGTACAAAACAATCAATACAACATCCAGTCCGGCAATTCAAACTTTCCCTATACTGTTTTATTATCTTGCGCATAGCTCAAATCAAACAATCAAACCCGTCAAAACTTCAATATGGGAAAGTGGGCATGGAGTTTACGGTCGGCCATTAGTCAAACAATATCCGATCGCCATCGGGACCGAGTGAATGGCAGATAGAACCCTGGTGGACGTTCGATACATGACTGAAAATATCTGTGTACTATGTTGAACTGCTCTATGCAAATGATATAATTCTATGGGCTGTTATTTAGCATACCTTCGGAGACTTAGGTCAAACTTTAGAGCCTCTTTATTATCATTATCAGTCCTTACTAGTTCATCCTCACGCCACCATGTCCACAGCTGGACAAATGACTCTTTCAATAAATATTAATAAAACATACTTTATTCTCTCAACAGGTAGTTACATTTTAATATATATAAGATAGTTATAAATAGGTCAACTACGTATGTGGAGACTGGTGCTTGCACTACGGTACAGGGATGGGGATCTCTGCACCTATGCTTCAGGTCACCAGGACTCCGCAACTCAGACATCGTTGGAACAGATAGCAGGTGCATTTAAATAGTACCGTGTGATTATAGGAAGACATTGATTGAGTGAGGTCTAGGGGGGGACAACGGTTACAGCTGTATCGGGCCCTGGACGATGGGCTCCATGTATTATGTATTCACTATAGTAATTGATAAAACTAGGGTTCTGACGGCCAACATGGGAATCCGAGTCACGAGCCTCAACATTTCAACGCAGGGCCTTTGCTCGGTCTTGTTCTTTTTGCATCCAGTACCTTCCACCGCCTGGCAAGGGATCGGGAAATCTCTAAGTAGTTCTGAACTAATCTCATAACACTTTTGTGGACGGCATGTTCGAAACCTGATAATCTAACGAAAAGATCGAAAATATAAGAATGCTAATTTATACATCATGTTTGAAATTCATATTTACAATAAATTACTACCAAGAAAATATGAAGTAGAAATACTGTCTGCTAACAGCGCAAAACGGTCGATCGCATTCCATGTTTTTGCTCTCAGCTTCCACTAAGCGAATTACTCATGGAACATAACATAACATTAGATAATACCATTAATCGAAGGCGGAATCAAGTAGCCAGTGATCCGAAACGTGTTCTCGCTTTAGCTTGTCAAGGTCTTGATTGACAGATGTCTACAGATTAGATATGCCACGCTATCTCCCGGTCGTGCTCATGGCCAGGTTTTGTATGTAAATGCATACGTCACTGTTGGACACGCGGACGTATTTCGCATGCAACTGACGCCTCTCAAATCTGAATCGCGACACGATTAATGCAAGATAGACGTAACTTCTTTTTGTTTGGCTGGTTCGATGATCTTTTGCAGGGTACAAAGCTACATTGTTAAACTGATTTAACTTTTAAAACTGTTACCCATCTACGTACTGTTTCACAATCTGACATTTACACAAGTTGCTAAGGAAAAGAAGACATCTGGATTTCTGGTATCTTAAGATAACTCTGAAGATTCTTAAACATTATACAGTCGTCCCGGGCAGCTAGTTTCGGGTGTATAGAAACATAACTACAACTAGCAACAACAAACTAAAACACTACAAGTGCGTATTAGCTTAGAGTAAGCAAGATTCACTTCCATCATATTTCGGGATCAAATGAGTATACAAATATTCGACTTTTATGTTTTATAAGGCAGTTGGTCCCGGATAATTCCGCCAGATGGCAGTGTAATTAAGCCAGGTCAGAGACCTGGTTTTCGGCGGCTTGAAATTTTTCTGACAGCAAGTTTACCACCAACTTGCCTTCACCAATCCACTTGGGCCCGCATGGTGTGTGGCTCTCTCCATGTCACCCTTTATCTTGAGAGGAGGTCCTAATCGCTCAGTAGTGGGATCTATTTTATTTTTTATTAGGTACTCAAACAAGTCACAATCAATTTTATAACATATAGTAACATGAACGAAATATTTTAAGTCTAGACTGTGACTCAATTAAATGAGTACACAACATGAGTATAAAAAGTGAGATTTTGCTTAAAATTACAATACAATTTTTAAAAGACCAAATATCTAGAACCAAACCAAACACCCGAACAAAAAAAAAAGAAAAATATTAATAATACAATAATAATGCTACAAGTTAAAAATTACAGTAATGTTGGCCAATTATGAGTACTTAATACAAAGTTTACCTACCGAATAAAAAAAATTACGTATCGTGTTAAGAGGAGAGGAGGATTGTATGGACACATCTTTTAAAAGTGTTTAATCTGTTATTAAAAACATCAAGTTCCGCATGCTTTCCACTCAACTCGTTCCTCCTACAACCTCCTACATCCTACAACCTATAGCTTAATGTATAAGGCAAAACATATATGTAAGACTAACTGCCTTTACTATTCTTATAATGTAGTCCATCTCATAAAACCCTCACACATAATTCCGTAAAGAACTAGCACAAAGTTGTAGCAAACCGACAGTTGGACAGTAACTTAGAGAATAATTACAATTACTTTTCTCCCCTTCCAGCGTTTAAGTCCTGAGTTACAACAGCTGAAGTCAGAGTTATAGGAGAAAGGCTTATAAAAGACAATGAGACCTGAGGCATAATGAATCGATTCAAAATCATCTTGCGAGGCGTGAAAAGCGAGGAAGTTACTTATTTCAAATAACTTAATCGTATCGCAGTTTTGAATAAGTTTGAATTATTAATTACATTACTGAAATTAATGACCAAGACTTGCTTCCTTCGACAAGCATCAAACCAATTAGGAAAATTGTTTTGTAAATTGATAATATTTTAGTAATTATAAGCTGTGTTTGTTTTGGCTTAAAATATACTACTCCGCTTCTTCGCTTGGGTATAGTACAAGGCAGTTACGAGATAAGTTTTCTTACTTGTAGTGTTTTGTATAACGATGAAAGGCTAGTCGATTCTTAGATTGTTCATTTTACACAATATCAGCATAATTATGCAAAACGACAAGTACTAGTACCTATCATCACTAGACACATAATTCCTCACATCTACTTGGGTTCTTTTCATGATTCCAAAACACGTTTAGTTTAGAGACCGTATTTATTTTAACAAAATATGCATACTACATCTACATCTGCATACTACATCTACATTAAAAGTGTCGTAGATAAAGAATAATTTTATTAGAGAGAATTATTTCGATCAAATTATCATCAAGAGTTTAGACGTTTCGGTAAGCAATCGATGTACCGTTATTGGGTGAAATGCATCGTTTGTGAAATGTCTGGATAAATCGAAGGTTAAATAAATGATAGATAAATCGTCGTAGACTCGCAGATGAAGACTGAACGAGTTTTACAATGAAGTGGTGAGCCTCGTCTACATCTACCGATAATTTATGCAAAGTTATTGTGTACAAAGGTTTGCCAGTTCGTCAAACAGATAGTTTCGGCATTCCTGTCAGTAAAACAGGCTATTAATTGGCAGTTGGAGGTACTTGGTGCTCCCGGGATGGGCAATAGCAATGTGAAGCACTAAACCAGTCCCGCTCTATAAGGTAACGCAATTACATCTACCTCTACGTTGGTGACATGCATCTAGGAATGATGACTTGCTTTTGTTTTATATCGACAGTTTTTACTCTGTGACTCTTTTGGATGGCCCATTTAGGAACTATTAAAAAAAAGTACCTACTTATATCTACCTTGTATAATTCTACCACAGAACAGAAAACGCTTCGCCCTATTAGAATAGAAGTAGCATGTAGCATTTCATACAAAGAAAATTTTCAAAAAAAAACCAGATGTCCAGCGCCAGTGATTTTCATGCCACCGTATGGGGCTTGATGTGAAATGACATTTAAATGCAAATTTGACAAACAAATTGTGGACTTTCTCTAAATCCGAGGAGTCCGAAAACTAAGAAATAGTTAATTTTTAACGTGATGTTCAGGGCGAATGAAAGTTATTCTCCGCAATAGCGTTACATGTCCTGATAATAAATATATAAATATCTGACGGATAGGTTTTTGGAAAATATGAAGAAAAAGAAATCTTACTCAAATTAAAATCAACGAATCATTTTATGTAATCCACCTATGTGTCAGATATTTATTTATTTACTATCAGGACATGAAGCACTACTAAGGGAAATAACTTTCATTCGCCCTGAACATCGCGTTAAAAATGGTAAATCTTTGTTTTTGGACTCCACAGGTTTAGTGAAAGTCCACAATTTGTTAGTCAGACTTGCATTTAAATGTCATTACACGTACCCCATACGATGGTATGAAAATTACTAACGCTGGACATCAGGGTTTTTTTTGAACATTTTCTTTTCCCTAGCCCCTCAGCTATTCAATTTACACCCTGAATATGAGAGCGTTCAAACCCTCTGAGCATCCGGTCCATATGTAGGTAAGTTAGGATTTAATTAGATTTGTTTTTGTTTGTTATGGTTAAGCTATTTTTCGAACTAAATAGTCCTCATATTATTTCTACCGGTTTTTTTTCTGTGGATTCTACTGCATGACTCCACCATGCGAGCCCAGTGTTATTGGTGTAAACAATTTAGTAGACCACTTGCTGTTCGATAATTTTCAAGGTGCCTTGATAGGCATCCGAATCATACCAGGATCAACAGCAGCAACCAAACACAACACTAGACGATGAAGACCTGCGAGCCCGAGGCTGACAATATCCTGTTTTGTTACGGTCTTGGAATCAACAACAATTCATCCGTGGAGTAGGAAAAACAAATAACCGATTTTCCTATAATAAAGGTGTGTGTGTATGTCACCACCTTCTCACCGATCCCCATTATCCAATAGTCCCAGCAGCGCCCAATAGTGAGGTACCTTGGGAGCGTCGGTTGCAAATTTCTTTTACTGATTCGGTTGACCTACCAGGGCGCTTTGTCATCAAAGGTATAGTCCCCCATGGTCCGCAGTACTAAGCAGTCGATGCTTCCTGAGGAGTTCCTGACTAAAGCTGTAATTGTAATTTCGAAAAAAAATGGTCGACACCAACACAAAAGGCTCCAAACTCAAACCAGAGCATCACCACATCCACAAATTCCTAGCTTACCGTAGAATTAAGACCGAAGGCCCCAGGCGTTACGTCGCCGTCTCTCGGACGATCGCAGATTGATATCTACCGGGACACAAAAGAAGAAACGCTTACTGAATAATAAGGTTTCGCGCCAAGTGAAATGATCTGCCGTAAGTGTATCGCTTATACAGGATCAAGGGGTTTTTATTTTCAACCGACGTCAAACAAGGAGGAAGTTTATCAATTTCTCTGGTTTTTAAAATGTATGTTACGGGATTACTTTAGCATTTCTTGACAAAGTTGTTCAGTTTCATGGTCTGTGTATAGTCTTAAAAAAACTTTCTTAAAAAGTCCACCACTCGTGCCCAATGCGGATTGGTGGACTTTAAATACGCATAAGAATTTCTTCTTCAGCGCATGCAGGTTTCCTTACAATGTTTTCCTTCACCGATTGATAGCAGTCGGTATTACGTACATACGTTATAAAAACTCATAGGTAGTACACACGGCGACACATCAAGTTATACAAAACCAACATAAGCTGGCCGCGCGTAGGTTGAGTAACGTATAACGTCGTGCGGCCAGCTTATGTTTGTTTTGTATAGCTTGATGTGTCGCCGTGTGTACATTGCATGTCGTCCGTGCGGATTCGAACCCGGACCTCATTATAGAGTTCCCATAGCTCTCCTCAACGTGCTACCGACGCTCTTATGCCATTAATTAATGTATAATTGTTTTGCTGTCTGGAATCATGATGACAGACATTATCATTACTTCAAGGTGAAATATAAGTGAAAATCCACCTATCATCAAAGGGATATCTGCCTCAGGGAGTTCTTTTAAAATTGCTATCCTGTAGATATTCGCTTCGGATCTAGCACTTGAATAACAGCTTAGAATACGCATCGGAATTTCTAGGGTATTGTTAGATTCCATTTGAAAAAACCGATAGTTTTTGCTGTTCGGAAATGCGAGGCAAAGGTTTCTTTGTCTACAGAAAAAGGGGTGAAAGGCTAAACGTACTGAATCCTTAATTTCGTGAATGATATGAAGCTGGAGAGTATATCAATTTTATAAAATGAGATTTAAATACTTTTTACGACCATTTCATTTCTCATTTTTAATGTTCCGTAATCCGACAAGGAACCCTTAGAAAATCGTTTAGTTAGTTCGTTGATTCCGTTCGTCCTAGTCTGCCATAGCCTGTAATGAAAACTTAGATTTATATAGAGGAAATTACAATTAAATAAACGGTTTCGGGGCAAAATGGTGCGGCAAGCGCGTAAAGATAAAACCGGCCAAGAACGTGTCGGTCTCGCCCATGATAGAGTTCCGTAGTCATCACATGAAAAGCTTATCCTGATATACCTTAGGTAACTTAAGGAATATTCAAAAGCAATCAATTTTAGTGCGATTTAATTTCGTTCAACGCCAGAAGATACCCTAACCTGTGCTGTCATCTATATTTTGTATCTATACAGGGTCTTTCTTATGATTAGACCTTCAAACTAACTTTTTCTATGACACCAAAATAGAAATCGCGATGAAAAAAATCGGCTGTTCCCTACAAAACTCCAAACCTATACTTGAACCAAATGTATTCGACAACTCATTTTTTTCCGCGATTTCGATGTTGGTCCCATAGAGAAAGTTGTTAAGTTTTATGGTCTGATCATCATCATCACCTTAAAAAAGAAGGACACTGTATAGTTAAAGTTGTTCAGTTTTCCGTACTGACTAATCTACGCTAACGAACTTGTAATATTCAGTAATTGTCAGTCCTTTTCAATAATTTGCGGTCAACTACATACTAAACGTCGGATATAATACCGACGTATTGAGATTGAGATACATGTAATAGGCTTTCGCGGCTATTCAGCATCATTACTCGGTGTAAGATGATTTCCTTTCCGAGTTCACAATACCTAGGCAGTTTTACAATAAATCAGCCTTTTAATCGTCTATATTTTACAATTTGCTCTTGTCGCTGGTCAGTGTTATCGTAGTCGGTTCCTTATCGTAACCATCTAAACTATTATAAAACTGTGACAGGAAGTTTGTATGTACATTGAAGATATTAACAAAAAAAAATTTACGATATGGTTTTTAGGTATCCCTGAGTCCATATCACTAATTTTTGGATCTTTATCTCTCTGTTTGTTTGTTTGTTTGAAAGACCATCACGCAAAAACTACTGAACCGATTTTGATGAAACTTTTTTTGTTTGATAGCTTATGATCTGACTTAAAATCTGGTATATGTGGGTAGGCCCCCCATACCGTGGACCGACTACCGACGGTGAAGGCGGCGGGAACCCGTTGGATGAGGGAAGCACAGGACCGGTCGTTATGGCGATCCTTGGGCGAGGCTTATGTCCAGCAGTAGACGTCCATCAGCTGAGATGACGATGATGATGACTTAATAGATGGATTAACCGAATTTTGAAATATAAAACATCGCAGTCTCCCACCTAAAAATTTGGTCGTATAGGTGTCGTATAGACGAACATCAGACGCATAAAGCACCAGTATATGAAGAAATTACCGTAATATAACTTTTATAAGTCAAAATAGTCATATAAATGTGGGCCTCATACGACCAAATTGTTTGCTGGGCTATTACCATTATACTACAAAATGTCGTGAGATGAATATTTATTCAAATGACGTAGAATCGTAAATGTAGCAATGGAAGCAGTTTATGGCTGAAAAGATTGCAATATCCGGCAATGATCAGCCGCGTTGCTAAGTTTAATATCGTCTCAATAAAATTAAATCTTTGTTTATTGGTTTAAGATATAAACATTAAAATTTTAACGTCTTATGCATCATCTTTTGTTGCAATAATTTAACATTTCTTTTGAGTCGTAACGAGAAACAACAAACGTTTTTGTATTTAATTTTAAAACGTACTTAAGACGTTTTGACTGTCGGTAAACTTTACTATAGAGTTCGGGATACAAGTGTTCGTGTCAAATGGTGATAGTGATAAGAGTTAGTCTTTCGTTAACAGAAACACTGTGTAAAGACAACCGCGTATTATGCGTATAATTGCATAAAAGTCATAAAAGTCAATTGCTTATATGGCTTGTATGAAAAAAAATGGCTTTAAAAAATGTTACTTTTAAATCTAAGTTTGAAATAAAAAGAAAACCATTTATTGCGCAAATAGGTACACAGGAAATAATCCACGACGTTTCGTCATGCGTGGCATGCATAAAACTAAAAATATGAGAAGAAAAAGAACTAGGTGTAGTCGTCTTGATGTTATATAACATAAACTAGGAGAGAAAACGGCAATAACGTTGCCGGTTCATCCCTCATTGTATCACCCGTATCTTATTGTCAGTACGTCGACGTGGCAACAAGGGGCGTGAGTGGAAAAATCGAGCAATTTTCCGGATGCCGTTATAGCTAATACGGCCGTTCGGAGGCAGTCGATTAATCTATGTCGACCGCGATGGGCTCCGACTGCTCGATATAAAGCACCAATCAAGCTTGAGCCCTCTCCCTTCCCACATAATCCTCATTATCTTCACCAAAGATATTGCAAACCGGGAGCCAGACAGGCCATGTTATACCGGTCCGGGTACATGATGAGTCCCTTTGCCCGTCGAACATGAGGGGTGTTTGAACCGTTATATCCTAGCAGAAATTATGAGTGCACTCAAACGTGTAGAGATAAAACTGGTGTCAATGATATCTGAAGCTATAAAACTACATTCCATAGAGCTACCACAGTTCGTACGCGCGGTCAAGCACAGAATCTTGTAACGGAAAACCAGCGAGCGTATATACGACAGAACGCCAATCAAAACGTTTAACACTCTAATAAGCAATTTACGAAACAAAGCACCGTTTGACTGAAAGTCAAAATTAGACACTAAAAGCGAGTTGACCGTTTAATTTGTCTCTCTTGTTCAAATCCGAAATCCTGCTCTCGGATCTAAAACACAAGCAATCTGGTTAAAGTGGCTGCATTCCGAGGCGATCCAATACGAGAATAACATACTCGAGCACGTTTCGATGCAAATAAGAGCATTTATGCGAGGCGCCTACAATGGTCATTACCACGTTTCAATTCGAACAGAATTGCCTCGCTCTAAACAGCTAAATGGCGTAAAACGAAACCTACTCCACAGCCTGTGCAGCACATACGCTACACGGTACACACGCGGAATATTCATGGCTCGCTCGCAAATGGAGTAGCGGAGCAAATTCAATAACATGCACCTAACGCTTCGCGTCAGAGAATGCCCATAAAGAAATCAGTTCGATTGCAAAATATGCCAGGCAAGTCGAACTGCGAAATAGAATGATGTTTTTCAATATGCGAAACATTGGTCCGAGCGAATTGTACGCAGATGCCCATTCCCAGAGGCATTAAGTTATTAGCTAAGCGCTCGGCACCGATACACACTCGGACACTGTCCATAGCATTTTACTCTTCAATTTGAATTCAATGGACGGAATTAGAGAACGAGCGGGCGACACGTTTCCCCAACCAAGCGCGATAAAGTACCTACATTATGTGACATGATATTTTCTCAACAGTGAACCGTTTAGATAGTTTAACCGGAGTATTGAACACCCGTTTCAGCCAATAGAGTCGAGCAAGTTACGACTTCTGGTTACAAGATTTGCGTATAAATAAGTATGTAAATGTATTGACGAGTAAAACAGCAGAATATACTTGGAAACGATAGCAGATGCAAAAACGTTTTCAATATATGCGTGTGTAAAGTCTATAAAATACTGGGTATAAAAGAGAACATTAGGGGACGGGACGGCCTCACGGGCATACCTTGTGACGCAAATTGACGTAAATCTGCGAAGAGTTGATTACGTTAATTGAGGTCATTAATTGGAGCGATCGCGACGACGGCGTATCGTGTTTAATTAACTAATGAACGGACGGACATTCGATTATCTTAATGTGAATGCGTGGAAAGGCGCGCCAGTCGCTCACTCGGAGACACTTTACTATTATTAAGACTATAGAAAAACAAGCAAGAAACGTAAAAGCTTTTTGCTCTCCTAGAACAAACGTTAATATTTTAAATGAATCATAAGAGGATTGGATCACCAGGTGGATTGATGACGTCAAGAGAAGCGTCGGTAAGACCTAAGTGCAATTGGCGCAGGAACGAGAAGGATGTCAAAATGGAGAGGAGGCTTATGCCAGGGCATAAGCTGCAGGCAGTGGGTACAAGCTGATGATGATGATATACTGAAAATGTGTTTCAAACAAACATGTAAATAAATTCGTACAGAATTCGTATAATTATCTATTAGCAACAATTCAAATATAATACTTGATTTGGATGAAATTTTGTATTTAGATGTTTTACTTTCCTAGTTTATCCCGATCGGTACCATCCCTGAGAAGACCCGTTTTCATGCAAAAAAAATATTTTCTATCATCCTCTAGAAGACACCGATCGAAGCTTAATCGCCCTTGTACTTAAAGTCGACATTTAGATGGATAACGCCAAACAGGACCTAACCAATCGTAAGCCGTCCCTTAGCATTCAAAGATATCAATAAGAAACTATCTGCAGATGTTGTAGCCCAACGTCTCCTTATCAATAGCGAACCACAGACTAATTAAATGCTAAAGCGACTAGTTTTACGCGCAAACTTAAATCACATAAGCTTCTGAAAGCGATTTTCTCACCTCAAATGAAGAGCGAACTGAACAAAACATTTAATCCCCCGCGAAACTTCGCATCCCCCCAATCCAGGGTCTTCACCACGTTATCACGCATGTACAATTAAACAAACAACAGTTTGCGGCGACACAAGCTTTTGTTTATCGTTTAACTCGACGCACAGCTGAATCTCTTAATCCTAAACAAATATCGCGACCGGCCCGTTTCCCCTATAAATTTTCTATCGTGCAGGGCCGTAGAAAAGCTACTACTATTCACTCGGGATACAATGAGAAACGGTAAAGGAACGATTAAATCGCGCAGTCGTAGGCAATAATATAAACAACTGATTAAACCGGCCTGCGGTCACAAAAGGAGACATTAGTTAAGAGCCGGTCTTCGGCGTAGCAAACCGATAATGGTAGGAAGTGATAGCGTACAAGAAAACTGGTACACTATGTACGAACGGCGCGTATCGAACACTTGATTATTGCTTAGTAGCGTGCTTGCATGCTCCATTATTCCGCTTTATCACTCTGCTCAATTCATCTGGAGTACATTTTATTATTTGACTAAAGTGTAGGTAGCATGTTGAGGGGAAGCGCGGACTGGGCTGGAATCGCGGTAAATATTCGGTGATTGAACTGTTATTGGACTACGTACGTACCATAACTTTTGCCACATTTGGTGTTGCGCTAACCGTGGTACTGCTCTGGACAGCCGTTAGAGCCGTTTTGACAAATCGCTCAGACGTTATTGGCTGTCAGTTACATAGAGTTTAGCGCGAGGCGGAATTCAGCACAGTTGAATAGTAATTGGATTGCAATGTGATTAGAACTGAAATTAGATAAGAATAGAACTTCGATGTTTTTCTGGTAGTATATCTATTCGATGCTCATACAGAATCATCAGACTTGTATTATGTACGATAGAGGCTGATGATGATGATGAAGTTTTATTCAACAATTTGTATTCAAACATGTGAAAGAAGATCCTGTAATAAATAAGAACAAATTTGAAGATGTTATCCTGAATATAAATGAGCGAAGAAGGGGTGAAAGGGCAATTAAAGCGAACCTAGGTAGTAACAAAATTGTAGCAATTAATTTGGCTCGGGCTGAAAGGGACGCTGTAATGAGTTTTCTAGTTTCGTCTCGCTCGTTGAACGTAAACTGATTAGCCTATAAGAGTTCATGGTAGATCCTCGAGCTTTGTGGGGCGGGTGCTCATAATTAGAACGAGAGATGCGCAGCCACGCGACTCGAACTGTAATCGATGGTGCAAGTCATGAGATATACTCACTTCTTGTATTAGCCTGTAAACATTTACTGTGTTACCTATGCGAGAATGTCTTGAGAAAATTGTTCGTTGTGCCACACTACTTCTATGTTTCAGACATAATGCAAGAAGCGATCGCACCTATTATAATACATGTATCAACGACTATGGAGTTTGGTCGCTCGCACCGTGTGAGTAGAGAAACATGTCCAGAAACTACTAGTGCATTGTTACTAAGACATATTTCGAAGTGAAATCTATAGGTTTACTTTACGGAGAAGCGAGCATTAATTATTGAACTCCACATAATTAGGCATGCTTGTTTTATAATCAATTGTATCAAAAGAGAAAACAGATTTTTCGTTTATTTCTCCAGTCAAATTCATTGCAGTGTATTGCGAACCGCTCTCAATTTAAGAATAAAATCTCTCAGTCAACACACGTCATTACTTTCTTCCATACCATTCTTCTCCGCAAGTACACGTATTGTAAAAGCTAACATCTTAAACCCCCTAACATCTCTACACTTGGCCCAAACATGTTTGTACAAACAGCGCTATCGCGGCGCGCACTCGCTAATTTGCCTCGACTACCCGACGTCCATCCGACTACTTGAGGAATCTGGACACGATTACAAGTCCCTACACTAATGATTTATTTAGTCTTCTGATCCTTGATAATAGAGGCGATTATCATTTACTCGGCATCTAGTCTGACAAGATAATCTAAGATACTGAACACGAAGGTTGGTTGAACAGAGCTTTGAGAATTCACGCATCATCATTATCAGCCTATGTACTTACGTCCCACTGCAGGGCACAGGCCTACCCTCAGGGACCCCAATGCAGGTTTCCTCACGATGTTTTCCTTCACCGTTTGGGGTGGTTTGGGAGCAGACGGTATTACGTACATTAAAAAAACTCATTGATACCTACATGGCATGTCGTCCGTGCTGATTCGAACCCCGGACCCTAATGATTGAGTATCCATACCTCTCCGCAACGCGCCACCGACGATGCTTTCTTTCAGAATTTACGAGTAAATTCAGAAAATGTCTCTTGGGATAAGTCTGATCCTTGTCACACAGTGATCTCATCTTCATCCCAAGTAGCAGTAGTGGAAAATGAGTAAAATTCTCAGGGGACCCAGCACAGTGACGCGATAAAATTTGATAAGATTTGACATTGTTCCTATAGGTTAAGTTCGTACATAGTTGGTGCTCCCCAAAGAGTAGCCGTGTAAAGAAAATGTCAAGTACGATATGGTAGCTACACAGATGTCCTGTTTTTCTAAGTAAAGAAAACAACTAGAACAAGGGACTACTCCATCCATATCGGACCGCTAAGTGACAAAGGGACCGCTCTAAAGGCACGTACAAAATCGTATCAACGGCTTCGGTACTTAACAATACAAACAGAGTACAGTGGACATCATATGTGAACCGAAAACCGGGTCCTTTTATTTTTGCTGGCGCGAGCCGACGGCTGTGGACATGCTAAATCAATTAGGAACAACATAGAGATATGAGTCAGGCTTTAGGCTTACATAATCGACTATGGCGATTAAGATTGGCCTATGATATTAATTTTTAGTTGATGTGGGAAAACGGGAAACGTTTTATTGTTAGTTCAAGTTTTTCAATGTGCACATTTATTCTGTCGCCATACGAGTTAAAAAAATGTTAATAATAAATAGGCCATAAAGCTAAAAATAATAATAATGCATTATTAGCAATTTTTTGAAGCTTTGAGAAATTAATTGAAAAGATGCCACCAGAATCTCTGCAACATAACACTTCTTAACAACTATTAAGTAAAAAATAAATACTTATGCTAAGTTATATAAGCCTTAATTGAGACGTAATTCAATGAAAATATAAAATCTAGCCAACTAATAAAATATTTCTTCCAGTTTGAGTAAATTTTCCGGTTTCCTGCTATCAAATATTTCATCAATATCTCTTAAACTGCATGAATAGAACACGCTTTACGATTCCATTCCATAAACTTAGTAACAGTTGCAATATTTCAAAGAAAATCTCATCTAAGTATGTGTAAAACAAAAGCTACATTTCCTCGGAGACATAATAGCAGACGAGGAAAAACACCGATAGTGGGGATGCGTGTTGATAATCCTGGCAGACGTTTCAGGACATCCGGAGGAAGGCGGCGCGACGGGAGCCGATCCGGCAGTGCCCGGGATAAGATCCCGATCCGGGTAGATTGTCGGCGCTGATTTCCCGGGACAATGGACGGTGGGATCTTTGCGTTCATCCCGAGCGACAAAGCTGACAGCTTTTGTACTTCTCGAATTGTTTGCACAAACATATTGCAAGTAATTACTAACAAAATAAATTCAATTGACAGAGGTAGCTAGCTTGAGTTTTAACTCCAGGTAAGAACGGAAAACCAGTAAATGGTTCACATTAGTTATCTTGTTACTTGGGATAAGAACTGGCGGACTTAATGCCGTATCGCAACATTGTTGGAAAATATCAATCTATTTCTTTTAGCATTCGTGCAATTTATAGAGCAAGTACATTTTTTATTGTAAAAGTTTTAAGTAGAATGTGTTTTCTTTATAGTGTTTTTCTGTAAAAACGCTATGCGATGAAGAAGTAAGAACAATAAGAAGATAAAAACAACAATAACATTTGATCACTATAAGAATTGACAGTCACTTTCTTACTTCTGTAAAAGCAAGCAAAAGGGAACAAAGCTCGAAAGCTTATTTAACTATCCAACTTTGATCCATAGAGTTGATATCATACAAAAGTATCATTCCGTCAAAAATTTACGAGCGTCCTAAATATATTCGTTTAGTGACAGGATCCGGCGGCATGTATCGTTTCACACAAACGAGCACAAAACATTGACGCACGTCGCGCTCGCAGCCTTTCTAGCAAAAACTATCGCATCTCACGCGTCCCGGCCTCGAGCGAAGCCCTCTTTATATTCCACTAAAGTCCACTTTTTCCATGGTCGCAATAAATGTCGCCCGGTCGAGAGAAAAACTGAAACAAACACCGGACTCCGCTTAATACCAAGGGGGGTATATTATTAAATTGGGCTATAAAATTTGCCATCTATCCGAGCGGTGCGTACCTCAAATAAGTGGTTCCTGCGGTAGTACAACGTTGCATTTCCTGTCCTTTTCCCGGAGGTTCGTTTTGGTGTTTGCGTCTCTGTCGGTGGTTGCGGACGGGATAAGTGCACGCTCGTTGTAGCGATTTGCAAACAATAGCTTGTTGGCCGCCGTGTCGCTGTCCTGCACATCTAAGGTGCCGAAGATATGGCGTCAAATTAAACACAAGATTACTTAGCGCAAACGGCAAAAAGTTGATAATAAATAACATTTTTCAATAAACTTGTCTCTTGTGTGCCCCTTTTGAAAGTTAAACTAAAATAAACATATTAATTTAAATTGCAGATAAGATAGTATCAATGTCTTTTATATATTTGATGGCGCTCATAAAAATTAATGTCTCAAACATCACCTTAGCGAGACACCTGCTGTGACCATGCTAAAATCGCCCTTTTACCTAACTTAAAGTAGCTATAAAACCATAAACAACGGTCCAATAAATATTTCACTTAGCACAAACAGCCAGTTAACAAATTCCTATCATTTCGCACGAGAAACGCGTGTAAGATGGCAATAGATATTGATTCCCGCAAAGAAACAAAGATCTACGTTTGGTAGCGGTGGTGCGGCATGCCGATGTTCTTACCGGCTTCCCCATTAATAATGGCACTTCGTCTTTTAAGGCCCGAGACTTCGGTACGCATTGTTGTATTCTGTACGAACGTCTCCTATTGTGGCGTGAACAATAATTTGCAACTGAACCTCGCCTTAACCCGCTATGCTAGCTTGATAAAAAGATACGATTAATGCTGATATGGGTCCTAATGAACCGCGATTTGAATTACTTTAACTATTTTGCAGCTTTATTTAAAACATTAATTTTCTCTACGTTAATTATTTATTTTCATTCATTAATACACACGGAAATATTAATGCATACAACGGTGCCAGTGTAGAAAAGTGCAAAGCACGAGCTTATCTCTAAATAGATTTGTTCAAACAGACTGTGTTGAGTCTTAACATCAACAGTTAATGCAATATGTCCCACTGCAGGGAACATGCCTCCAGTCACAAATAAACGTGGCAGAGATCAGGGCTAGACTCAGCCACGAGGGCCCAGCAGGGATTGGCGGAGTCAAGAGTCTAACAATAACAACTGCGGGGAGAAAACGGTAACTGATCACCAGCTCAGTCTGATTATCTTCTGATTATCCACTTTAGTAATAATCCTAGATTTTTTTTAAATATTAAACATGATGACGATAGAGGTACTACGAAAATAGTATAACCTATATAGTATATAAGGTCTAAAAAAATTTAGCTGAAACTATTTAAGGGGATGATCAGACCATCAAACTGAACAGCTTTCTCTATGGGACTAATATCGAAATCGCGAAAAAAAATCAGCTGTTCCATACAAACCTACTCGACCTAAATGTATGGGACAGTAGACTTTTTTTTTGCGATTAGTAGGGTTGCAGTTTTGTGTGAAACAGCAGATTTTTTTGCGATATAACATTGGTCCAATGGAAAGTGGTTCAGTTTGATAGTCTGATCATCTTTCATTTCATTTATTCATATAGACAACAATACATCATACATTTCACACCTTAGACAATAGTCATCATCATCATCATCTTATTTAAGAGCTACGCTCTTGTCGGTGGGGTTTTCGCCAATCCTGTCTCCTTTCCGCTAGTCTCTTGAGTTCTTGATACGATACGACATCAACCTTTTCTTTCACTTGGGCCAGATAACTCTGTCTAGGTCTTCCTCTGCCTCTCTATATAATATAGTCATAAATAGTCATAATAAAGAGTGACATAGATGAACGTTTTTCAAATATTATTATCTAGACGTTGCACGTTGCAATAGCAATTCCGAAAGACCAAAGAGGTCTGTGCCAGGTTTAACTATTCTTCCATGATTAAAAGGACATGCAGAGTTATTGCAGATGCCATCACGCGACCTTATAGAAATATTTTTAGGTAAGTAACAATTTTTTTTGTTTAAGTAACCATTAACTTTTAAAACGTCAAATCTGACACCCCAAAACCTAGTAACCTAACAACCTTACAATTAAAGGACAAGCTTCAAGCTGAATATAACAGATGTAAACATCCAGGGTCAAATCGACCCACACCCACACTCGCTACACTAATGGTTAAGACGCCAGGCTCAAATAGCGGTGGTGTTACGTACGAAGCATTAGGCTTCCACGTGTTATCCTTTACTAAGACTGGATTACTGGCCTACCTATTCGACTATATTAAGCTTCAGTGAATGTGACAGCGTATTTGTACCGATGTTCGCTTGCTAGTTAAGATTTATAGACGAAATAGAACCTTATTGTTTAGTATTTAAGAGTAATTTGTATATGTTTGGGATTGGGATGATTATATTATAACCAATTGCGACAATATTAACCCCACTTGTGCACTCCTGAGCTAGCAATCCCCAGGTTAAGTTGGTAACCCATGATTTTTGGTATAGAAAAACAAACGGGAGAGCTATTTTTTTACCCGGAATTAATCGCGAAATAAAACTGATCAATTCTATATTTGTATATTTTCCTGAGTTTCTAAAGGTACACAATTATTTTAAATAACAACTTAATAGAAAGACATTATTAAATACTCGCGGTGGCTGTTATTATAGCGGGCTACAAACTTTGACTACTTATATAGGGACTAGTTACGCGTGTAATTCTACTAACAAACATTTCTGCCACTTTTTGCGGGGGGCGAGGTAACATGAAATCCGCAACTTTGGATTTTATTCCCATAACTTTAGATTCTAATTTTGAACGTTAAAAATCATAAAAAGTAGTCTCGTGTGACCCCAAACGTTCTAAGTTCGAAATTATTGTTTCGCAATTAAAGGCTGTCTCGTTTAGTGATAAGGTATAAAATTGAATGTAAATGCACATGATTAATTGATCTTATACCGTGGCAGAGGGGAAATGCTACCGCAAGGCTAGTCCTTATAATAAATAGTCCAAGGCTACAAACCACATCAAGACAGACAACTCCATAGAGCGTCACGTGACTCCAGTTGACACGAGTTACGCCTACCTTTATGGACAGCACGATTCGCGACTATGTGTTATAATTTTTATTTGAACTTGACTTGGCTCCATCGTAAGTTCCAGTAATCTCTCTGACCACCCCTAAAAGGGATACGGTGAGATTATGTATGCGATGCAATTATATCCCATTTGACTATATTCTTATTGCAGGTACCTTAAATTGTGACTATCAAATTAGAAACTTCACAGACAATTTTCTTGAGAACAATCTGGAATAATTATTCGCAGTACAAACTTTTGCTTAAAATCCACAATATTTAATAGGAATTTCATACAACGCCGCTTAAAGCGACACGTGTGCTAAAACATTTTTAGCTCGTTATTTTACAAAACGATAAATTTTTAACAAACCCTACAGCGTAGTCGAACGCTGCAAATTGATTCAATTAGACTCACTGAAAAGGTTTCGCGCACAATTCAAGCTTATTAGTGACTTGATCAAGTACTTGTTAACGGCCTTTCTGTATCAGAGAACTGTAGAGAGAAACAGTTACACAATATGTCATCAGAGTGAACGGAAAATTGTAAAAACTGGTGCTTCGTATGTTCTATTTTAACTAGACTGGATTTTATTGCAACATCAACATGACAATATCTTTGATTATTCCAGTCGACTTCATCCCTTCGGTCGGCCTTCTTTGTCCTTCCTTCTTTCCCCACTGACGGTTTTGTGCTACGTTGGTGTCGAGCTGAGCTTCTGTAAGGTCTTTTTGGACCGTCCACCTGGTGGCGGGTCATTCACGAGAACGCAAAACGTTCGAACGTTTCTTCGTTGGCAAGTCTAGGGCAAGCTTCACCATGAGATTATATAGACATCGCTGATTATGAACGTACCACCGTAAGCGTTTTTCATTATCTTAATTTACCTACTATTGGGGCGACTTTAAAGCTCGGGATCATATGTACTCATTTCGGATTTTTGCGCCCGCTGACCAGCGTAGCATGCGCATTTCTGTTGTATGTAGTTTGTCAGGGTGTTGCTTGTTGGTTGCCCAATATTCGGATCCATCAGAACAGCAGGAGTAATGGCTGTCTATACATATGCCCTTTGACCTTAAGATGCATTTTCCAAACGCACATCATGACGCCTATGAGTTATGTTTGTGTTCACTTCATCCAACCTGCATTAGTTCTATGAGTAATATCATGTTCAATTTTACCATCGTTGCTAAGTATTTATTATTCCAGCCAACAGTAATTTCAAAGTATAAAACATTATCCTCCTTCTGAGGGAGTCGAGTAAAAACAGTGTCACAACATTAACATAACTAGCCAGTCATCCATTAAATAAGATCAAACAGTAAACTTTAAGTAACCAACATAAAACAAGATCAGCTCTTAATAACGGCAACTTATCGTTATATCAGAGACTTATGACACATTTTCCTTCCAACTTTCCTCCAGTTTCCGAGCTTTTCAGCCAACACTATCACATTGGAAGTCCACCGATCTAATCCTGCGCACGATCTGCGTCGCTCATTAATGAGATTTATGGGCGTAAAGAAGACGTCCCGACGTCGTCGTGCGGCCCGATGCGTTATTTACGATGACCAGATTCACAAGATAGACTGGTGCCTTATGGAGAAAAAGTTCTATAATTAAAATCTTTAGGTAGGCTAGATAAATCTTGTTGAATGGGTGGATAAACCCCATTGTAAAAAAAATAGAATGGCTTAACGTGAGGACTAAAGTAAAACATTGTAGCATGAATATATTAATATTCAAATTATTTTAGAATAGCTATTCATTTCTGACTTTGAAGAAAAACTCAAATCTTACTTCTTCCACATAATCAAATTTAAGGCAGTCAGTAATATTTTCATTCACTTTCAATGGGTAGGTATAATGAAAAAAATTAGAAATTAAAACCAACGGAAATAAAATAACAATAATAATATGTCAAAAAGGTATTTTTGTATTATTTATTGAGATGATTATTAAGGCCCAGTGCAGGCCCCCTGATGCACAAAAAGTGCTCATTTAGACAGACAAGTATTGACCATGAGATACATACCATCCTGATCAAGAAAGATTCTTGACCGCAATAGGGATTAGTGGGGAACTGTTGAAGTTCACAAAAGACTAGCTATGGTCGAAGTGGCACAGAAGCAAGTCTGTCAAGAACCCCAATCAATAATAATTATAATAAGGCCCAGCCGCTGATAACAGGAAGCATTTATTGGACTTATTAGTCCGTATAAAGGAATCGACACAGAACACGACGCAAAAAAAGTCTACACCCTATGAGTTAGCTCTGAGAGTTTCATGCTATCTATTTTCCTCGAACAAACAAGAATGCCGCGGGCTATCGTCTGTGTTTTGTCTAAGACAACCATTAATAAGTAATGTTTACCAGATCCCAAGCCCGCAACCCCCGCACCCTACATCTATAGCTAAAGATACGCCAGGATCACGTTCTAAGTAATCTGTATACATGAGATTTCGAATCCAATCCAACCGACCGACCCAGTAGGCACTCGCATATCAGCTGCGGGTTCGTGCAAAACGACCAGCGGACGTCGGCCGTATCTGCTCTCCTGTAATCCGATAATAATGGATAGAAAATAGTACACAGGCATGCTCCACTTGGTAGTTTCAAGTTCCGAGCAGAGGCATGAGGGTTTTATCGCAGGACATAATTCGGCGGCGTCACGCGTTTTGAGGCCGATTTTATCGCAGCATACTTCCCTTGGGTGCCATGAACACTGGAATAAACTACACGATATACCAGACAGAAAGGAAATTTAGGATTTTGGAAAATGCTTTTACGTGACATAAGGAAACTACTGGAACATTTATCATCGGGAAAACTTGATCAAAATTGAATGAAATAATTTTCAGATTATCCTGTTTAATTCAATCTCATCTAACTAATATTATAAATGACTTTTACTAGATGATTGTAACTCAATCACGCATAAACCGCTGAACGGATTGGAATGAAATTTGGCAAGCAGATATATGTTCTGGATTGACACATAGGATACTTTTTTAAGTTCCACGCAGATGGAGTCGCGGGCATCATCTACTAGGTAAATAAAACGTACAATAATTGATAAAGAGAGCAAAATTGATATAAAATAAACAATGACCATAATTACATAAGACCAACAATAATTATGTATTCGTAAGCGATTTGCAGTAAAACTTTACTACAACTACTTTTAGTTATTAAAAGTAAAACGGGTAGCTTATTATTTTCTCGGAAATAACTGTAGCACAGTTGTCGAGTGCTGAATCTTTTATGACGCAATTAATAAACAATTCGCTTTAATATAACTTGAATTAAAGCTTTTATTACGAAACAATAATCCGAGTCGATGTAAAATTATAGACATTGAACCCGAGGAATATAAATTTTCGAGTTACGACCGACTAAAATGATATGCTGTAAAATACTCGCAGTTTTAAATTTATGCTCTAGTGCATGCCTTTATTTGTTTAGTGGTAATATCTGTTCAATATATTCTGTTGTTCGTTGCATAAAGTTAGAGCAAGTTCATGCATGTGCATAATAAGTCTTTATAATATTAAAATGGACTCTCCGTTTCCCGTACAATTTCGTATCAAATGAAGTGTCTGGTCGATACAAACTTTACTTTCCGATCACGTTTATAAGTTTTGAAATTCTAACGTAAATTGTGAATAAAAATCGTGAGAGGAGCGAGTGTGGAGCGTGGAGACCTGGCGTTGAGTTCTAGTTCTAGCCGAGTTGTAGCCGCACACGTCGCCACGCTGTCATCTACCCACCGATTTGCTGGAAATTGACGTCCCTAACCGAAAGAGATCTCTGCATCGACTCTTTTGGAAAACTTATATCCGAGTTTATTTATCTAAAGCGTAAATTCTACACCTAGTTCTTTGACTTGTGACTGAATTTTTATTTAGTTTTGAAGAAACAGTTTTCTATTTTCAGAAAAACCCAATGATAATTCAGAAACGTAAAAGTCTATAAATCAATATTCAAAGTTTATTAAGTCCTGAGGCAAAAATTGAAACCTTTCAGACATCGGACCGAATATTCCAAATACAATCGACTTTAGGTAAATCTTCGGCTTTTAATCAAAACTGGTAATATGGCGATGACATTTCTCGAAAAGCTATTTGCGAAAAATAAATTCGTACTTACTAAAATAATACCTAGATCCTAGACATCACGTGCGTCTATTATACGATATTGTGAAATCAAATACAAAATGGAAATGTTGAGTCAGAGTGTCATCTTAGTGATGACTAAAAAAATTTAACTCACTAAAATAATCCTTAATCCTTAATAATCTCTGAAGTAGGACGTATATAGGCTGATGATAAAAATAATAAATTTATGACATTCAACCGAATTTCGGTTTCACTTTGATTTTGTTAGGCCAAATCCTAGAGTTGTAAGAGGAAAAAACATTATTACTTTTAAATTTAAAACCTATTGTATTTTTAATCGTTAAAATTTTTAACCTAAAACTGAGCCTTAGAACCAATTCTCCACAAATTAAACCATAACACTTTTTTTAATTGACTAACGGAAACGAGCGCTCCCTTCACCGACTAAGCTAAGACCAATCGATTCCCTATATTAGGCTTCCGTCAGAAAACAAACCCGAGCCAACTTCGTTTGTTCCATTGTGACCCGTTCTTTGTTCTACCGTCTCGGATAAATTATTTTCTACGATCCTTCTTAGCTCCTATCTCGTTCCATTTCTCCCGTATTAGTTCCAGCCGATGCGTAACAATTACGACCTTTATGTCTGGGTGACGCGAAAATCACCCCGCTCCTTACAATTTTACGCCTCGGTATTCAATCTCAGAATGTAATTAGAAATCCAAAATGAAGTCACGATTTCCGATTGTTAAAATATTTCGGATAAAAAAAAACGATATAAAGATAAAACGATAACAATTTTGCGAATATAAAACTCGCATATTCAATGTTCACGAAAAAAACTGGACTCATATTTAAGAAACTTTATTACGTTTTTAAAATTCCCAGCGCAATTGTTTATGTATCGTTTATTCGGAGGTCAAATAAAAAAGTTTTAAAGGGAGAGTTTCATTAACGCATATCATAAAAAATACATAAATATGAGTGATTAAGGTAGACACCGTGGCAGGGGGTACGGCGGGGTCTGTCAAAAGATATAACATTTTACGAGGAGATGCAAACAAAGTAGCTCGACGTCATTGAACGTACTCGATTAATGCAGCGTTAATTTGGTTTAATTGCATTTTTAAACATACGGGTTTGTTTATGCTTCCTTTTTCATTAGCTTCGCATTTATTGCGAGCACAGTTAAAAGTAACGGTTTGAGTCATAAGTTTTTAAATTCTTTCTTCCAAACGGGCCTAATATCTGTCGAGGAAAGTCGGGCAAGTACTTAAACGCAGATGTAACGTTTTAATTTCCGTTGTGTCTTTTTGTCACATGGATACATGAACATACATGAACATGAACATGAACAACTTCATCTAAAAGCTAACTGATACTTACTTCTCGTCATGCTAGCTTGCATATAATAATATGCTCATGACTGTCATGAATATCCACATTTTAGTAGTAATACGACGAAACCAAAAAAATTGCTCCTTAAGTCTTCTTCGTAGGTAACTGCCGGGTAACCAGAGGGCGATAGAGGGGGTGAGGTAAAAAGTTGGTGGGAGAAAGGGAGTGTCCCTACTGTATCTAGTAATAGATACTCTTTCTTATACTGTGGTAATACTGAAACTCTCTCAAGTGTGATGGGTAGTGCTCCCGTCGCCCTCGCCCTCGCCACTTATAATGGACAATGGACAACAATGGATACAGTACATGCACAGTATTACTATTATTCTTACAGTAGGGAAACGCTCCTGATGGTGGGCGGCGCCGCCCCGTGCCGGTGTAAATACTTACGTTGTCATGCGCAGTCAATCCCGACATCTTCATACAGATCTCAAGATGATCCGCGCCGCCCGCTTCCCCGCTAGGCCCCCTCAGTTGCTCTGCGTAAGTACATCCGTTGCCCTACTGTAAGGACTATAGTAATACTGTGGTATAATTGCATCGAAATTGAAGCATGCCGGTTTCCTCACAATGTTTTCCTTCACCGAAAAGATAGTGAAAAATCGTATACATAAATTCCAAAAAAACTAATTCGTACGAGTCGGCCTAGGACTGGAATCGAACTATCGCCTCCTAAACTGCAGGCATAGTTACTTGCCACTTGACCACCATGATTATATCATATACTTATTTCTTTCTAAAAATGTACGCCCTACGTCAGGAGTCATCATCATCATCAGCCTATCATCATCCACTGCTGTAACTTAGGCCTCACCCAAGGTACAAAACTCTATCCTCGGCCAGGATCATGATCCAGCCACTCCCCGCTAACTTTGTTCGGTCGTCGGTCCAGCGGGCCGCAGGTTAAGAATCTATTAAGTTTAATTTTTCTATGGTTGGCCAGCACCTTAATGGAACTTCGTAAAGCAGGTAATTAGTCCGATAAGAGGTGTCAGCGGCGTCACGATCAATCGTTGCCACTTTGTAGAGATAACGCCCCTTGTCCTCTACCGCCATCTGTTGATTGATTGAATCAACCTGCGAACCACTTAGACCTCAACTATTAGTAAATTAAGACACTCAGGTGATTAACGAACTTAGATTGAGGTGTGACATTATTATGCTCGATTAAGAGGCCTATAGCGGAGAAACTAACGCCACTCCAAATAAACATTGAATAAATAATACATACAATCGGAATGGTGGCCAAGGGAAGGAAGGAGATCATTGTACAGACCACCAATGAATGAGTTGGTCAGACGACATTTTTATGGTTGCGGGTCAGAGATGGATCAGATTGGCACAGGACCGTGAGGAGTGGCGCAATAAAATGGAGGCTTATACCCAGCAGTGGGTTGATGTGGGCTGATTTGATTTGATTTCACTACCTGAACAGGTCCAAACCAAATGCATGAGCTAGTTGATTTTCTTTAGCGATTCCAAAATTGCTCTGAGAGTAAACGTTGCTCATTTTGAAAATCAGAACCACTCCAAAAAAGTACCCTGAAGATACGATATTACAAATTAAACATACAGAAATTCGATCTAGTATATAATTCGCAAAGTCTAAAGGAAGTTGACATCGTTCAAATCGTCAAGCGTGATTTATTAGCCCTGGTCATTTTGTTCCATGAAATAATCTATACTGGTTAACTTAATTCTTTCTTTTGTGTCAATGGTTCATCATGCTACAGGCGCTGAACTTTGTACTTCATACGCACGTGATATAAAATATCTAAAGCTCTGTCACGCCCAATGACCGGTACAGACCTTGTGGTCAGACTATAATCTCCAACACCCAATGATTCTACAAAACAACTTGAACAACGGTAAACTTAGTAAAAGCCTAAAGCTATATCCGCACCTTAACAATTACCAGAAAAAAATAGCGTCAGTTGACAATGAGCGCTAAAACAGCAACTTTGTAGGGTAAACGTTACAGTTGCCGTCACTTGAGATAATTAAACGGCACCCCGACGACGGAGCCAGCACCTCGGGGCCGCGACAATGATCGTTGAGCTGGAGTACCCTACAGCGGGACCGGCTCTGGAGTAAGGACCCGATTTGTGGTATAAGTTATAGACGACAGATTAAATTGTTAGGCGGAAATGATGTACGATTGTAAATATAGACATAACCTTGAAACGGTCGTATTTGTCTCTAACCTAGTTTAACAAATAGGTAGGTACAGCCATCTACTCACCTCAAAATATTTTTAATTTGTGCATAACCGGCATCAATTAAATTAGTTACCTCTTTTCTGATTTCACTCAATTTTTTATCATCTCCACAACTTCTAGTAATGCGTACCTGAAACAAAGAAAATAAATATATTAAAGCAACACATCCTTGTTTTGTAAGACCCAGGTTTGGGAAAAGAAACTGTTCTGTTTGCTAACTTTCAAACATGTGATATCTTACGAAGATGATACCGGATCTAGACGTGCTGAAAAGGTTTTTATTTTTTATTTTAATTGAACTATTGTTGTGTAACATGCCGATGACCAGTAGGTTGGTATCAAATTAGATATCAATTCTTAGTAGTACATTGAAATTAAACCTACCAATGTGAAGGCAACAATAATAAACAGACACTCATCTGCTTATAAGTGATTGAGTGAACTCGAGCAGTACACTTCCCTTGTAACTTGAACCAAACCCCAACTGTTGCTCCAGCCAGGTGAGAACGACTCCCATTTGTAAGGAAAAACAAATTGCCACGCTCATTACGACATTCGGAAAAGTTCACCGCGATTTCACACACCATTACATTTTTATGGTATTTTAGGAACCCCCCGTGGCGAAATGCAGACTCTGAATTTTGCGATTGTCAATCTTGTATTTTCTTTATGATGAAAGAAAAAACTGCACACACACTACCCCAAAATTCCTAATTGTTGAAAATAAACTGCAAAACTGGCACACAGACTTGAAGAAATATTGGATTCCATTTTTGTCATCTTTTGCTTGGCTAAACAAAAATGTTACGATTAAAGCAAAGTCATTTCATTATCAAATCAGTAGAGTACTTTGTAAAAATCTTTTCAATTCTCTCTTTGGATTATAATAGAACTACGTATCAATTAGGATTCTCTAATTTGCTTTTGAGACGTACTTACTTCATCATGCTCATTAAGCTTTGTCATTAAGTTGTCTATCAAAAGGCACATTGTATATTGTTCATTCTTACATTTAATTGTTTATTTTTATTCTTCTTTTATTTTTATTTTAGACTGTATAAAGAAAGAAATAGAATTGACGAGTAATTCGGGTGAGACTAAACCAAATTGCTATAAAACTGACAGCCCAGGCCAATACTGGCTTATCATTATTGTACCATAAGTAAATCGGCGTTGATTTTTGGCGTTGGCATATCCTTGAAATAGTCTCGTATATATCAGTCTCGCTCCAACATACGCATAGGTATGCCATGCTTTTTCTCTTCCGCATTACCAATCTAAATGCTAGCATATATTAAATCTATGAAAACGACCTACTTTTAAACTGCCCACCGACATAAATCTTAAACAACCGTCGACAAATTCCGTTCGACCGTCGATTAATGCTCGGAAGACAATCAGGGCCGCATTCAGACCGTTAAAATTCAGAGAGGCGGAGTATTAGATATGTTGGAGCAGTGACAGGAAGCTGGCCGAGTCATTTCACACTCGGTCGGGTTTCAATTTGCCGCGGCCAGAGCTCTGTTTATCGACGGACCGCGGTCTCACTGTTCTGCCCGAAAAATTATAATTTACCATCCGTTTAAGGAACGCAGGATGTCGATTATTTACGAGTCAAATGTCGAATTGTTTATTTATTTATATATCTTTACAATATTTGGTTTCAAACACTTGTTTTTTATTTATACAATAATGTACTATTGCTTGTACGTTAGCACTGCTTTTCCGTCAGTGTCAAGTGGTTGGTGGGAGATTTTATCCAAATCTCAAGGATTGTTTTTGATCAAAAACACAGCAAAAGCAGAAGAGATTGCGGAGCCTCGTGGCAAGCAAAAACACGAACCGCGCGAACACCACGCGAAAGAACCGCTCGCGGCAAAACTTGCAACTTGACTCTACTCTAAACACTCGATACTGAGTAACAAGTATTAATAAGTAACAAGTGTTTGACGGCCGGAACGTTTTTATTTTCCTTTTAATATGAAATCAAAGTAAAATCTGATATATGTATACGACAACTGCTCCGATAACTTGCAAACAACCAATTTATTTCCAAGCGCTCAAAAGTACTCGTTATTCTATAATTATAACGAGGCTTTGGCAAATTGCAGTCGTAAAAAATAAATTTCGACAGCGGGCATGTAAACAAAAATAATAAGTGAGAATCGGCCGAAGAGGGGCGTACCGGGCTGAATAATATTTGACAAGCAGTAAATATTAAATTGGACGAAAAGATCAGGATGCATTAAAAAAGGTAATACGATGACGACTCATAAATTCATAATAATAAATAACAGAATGAGGCCGCGAATCGCCACTCATCTTAACGCTGTTAAACTTACAAGGTAATGCATAAATGATTCACTATCGTAAAGACTTGTTATCTCACCGGTTTAACAATAGAACATATTTCATAGCATTGTATATGCCACAAAAACCAGATACTGCATAGATGGCCACAGGTCTATGAACTGACAATTTAAATTAAATTCGCCGCCAGCGCTGTTATTTCAATTCGATTTAAAACAAAACACATACAAAACAAATCAAACGTCCACACGAAAACGTCGGCCATACAAATATTGTTTCTCGAGCAAACGCCGAGAGAATAATCATGATGATAAACAAGAAACACGGCCGCCGGGACAAGGGAGCCAATCACCATACATCACCGGGAAACATCCAAATAAAAACTGGTGAAACAAAAAGGTATATCAGCCCTGTGTCATGCACAGTACTAAAGGAAAACAAATTGTAGCAAGGGAGATCGTATCATACTAGGCGCCTTCAAAGACGTGAAAACTAATTAAGATCGGACGCTTTTCTAAGGCGATAACTTGCCTCAGACAGGCCGGACGTGTTTGTGTATTGGCAATCAAAACAATTAACTTTTTGCTGTGTTCACCTCTATCTAAACAAAACTGATATAAGTCGTGGCATTTGCGGTCGATGAACTGCATGGGATTTTGGGTCGCGCCACTTTGATTGTTTCCACTGCGCTTGCGTTGTTTCCGATTATTGTTTAAGCTGTACCTAAACAATAATCAGTAACATAATGCAAGGACCGTGAACATTTGTCTGCACGGCTCATCTTCGTTTTTGCGCAGATCAGACCAGAGGGTCTACCAGGAAATTAGATTTTGCAATTGCGTGAAAGTTTTCTTTTCAATGTCAACTTTATTCCAATGAAGTTCGGGGAGAAACATTCACGATATATGGAAAATTTTAAGTCCGAGTATAGGGCCAGAGTCGCCGTCAAAACCCAAAGTCATTTTGTAATTAAAAATCAATCATGTGCGCTAGTCAAAGGGTCCAAAATGGGGTGCTACTAAATCTTACTGAAATACGCTTTACCAGCGAGCCGTAAGAACACGGAAATGATTAGCAAATAGCGACAAGGGATTTTAGGCCTGCAACCGTGATCCTGATAGGAATATGATTTTTCGCGCTATTAAAATTTGTCAACTGCGCAGGTTCGGAGAGACTTATAAACATGGTATTTACTGTACCTCCGATGGAACGATGCTAGCAAACCAGCTTGTTTTGATATTCCATTTAACAAAGTTCATTTTATAAAGGACCACAAAGGGGACTTAGGCTAGAAGAAAATACAGCCGGTGGACGATAGTAGCGTCAAAGTAGCGTAAAAGTGGTTGGTAAGTTGTAGCGATTCTTCTGATCATCGCGAAAGGGAATACGGTCGTGAGTTTAAGCATCTATTAATAGGTTAATACCCAACAATCAACAACAACAAATGAATTAACGGTAAGTTATTCATTACATTCGTACACGTCGTTCGTTCGTTTCGTTACATTTACATTATAAGTAAACACTGAAAGTTCTTCACTATCACTGTTAAGTTAACAGGTATAACTTAACAGTGATAGTGAAGAACGTACAAGATGGAGTTTAAATAATCAATTTGGGACATTGAAAATTAAAACTTTCAAATAATTCCCCAACGTTACTAAAACAAAAATCTGTATAAAATAAACAATATGAAGCGCTAACTAAACTCGGCAGCGGCTCGATTGAAGCGTGAAATAAATAAAATGGAAGCGCCTCGCAACGTAAACGAGAAAAAAAGGATAAATAAAAATTGCCGCGTTAATTTTCCACCGAGATTTTCCCGGGTGCGAGGGAAGGCGCGTGCACTGGACACGTGAATTAAAAACGTTAACAATGCCATCGCGACTCGCTCCTTAATGAACCCGCCCCGGGCAACGCCGCCGGCAAGCTTTCCTTGGAAATTATAGCGAATTGCACACGTTTCCCTATCGCTCTCTTTAAAGTTATCAGAAATTTTTGTAACGTTTGAAGCACGCACCAAATGACAGCATCGATGTAATTGGATCAATTTTAGGATTTGATTTAGAATCCAATGGTAACCCTTTCATAAAAAGAAAAAAAGAAAAATGAATTGCAAAAGCGTAGTGTTGAAGAGCGAGAGAATTCAACCAGATGCTCTACACAAGATCAGCCTGGAAACAAAGCGGCCATAATAAACTTTAACAATATAAACCTGCTTTAAATTTAACAACATAATAACACTCAGTTTAACTAAAAATCCACACCAGTTAAACAGACAATGGAGCTCGCAAAAAACCTACATGAATGTGTCGATGACGAAGCGTTTATAGACAGACAACAAAGTTCGTCTTTTAGCACATCGTGAATCGGTGGGAAACTGTCACTTGCTAGACAATTTGTCCTTTGAATATTCAGTATTATGGCCGGATAATTACCTTAGTAAATAACGAGCATAGTCCCCATACCATAAAAGAGCAAAATTTCCGCTGCGAGAGGGAAAAAGCGTTATTGAAAAAGAGCCGAGGGGATATATAAATAAAATACGGGTTCAGCTATCGGCGGCTTGTTATCGCATGCCTGGATCGGAGCTATTACTGCAAAGTGTCGGTTATTCGACCGGCCGTGGGCACAGTTTGCTTTGCACCGAGCCGACGCGCCGCTAGCTCGTTATAATAATGTGAACTTCGGGAACAGCGACGTCTTTGGAGACGACTTCAACGAATATTTGTAGTTTTTCATTTCTTGGTTTACCAAAATTAATTTAGGATGTATTTTGGAATCTTTATAGGGACAAATCATACACAATATCCTAATGTTATGTTTCACATAAGTTTCCAATTTCATTTAAGACCATGTAAATTTCCACTAATCGAAAAACAAATATGAGAACTTAAAAAATAATTTTATTTCCATATTCTTTTTATAAAATTCTAAGACAAGTCTACTGCATAGTTTTCTGTAGTCAGTGTCAGAAAGAATTTCTTTTACATACATAATAATTGCGAGTTGTCTCGAGGCGTCACGATCCTGATGCATAATGACAAAGTGCACGGTGACGTGAAAATTGCTCTACGGGCTGTACCACTGTACACCTTATACCTTCGTAGGCAGGACCTACTTCTGTATTTAGAAACCTGACCGCAATTATCATCCAGGGTCCGGCCGTTATCCTTGACAGCTTTTTGAAGACCGTTTACTCTGGTTTCTTTACTTAGTTACCAAACAATTTCACTGCTAAATATAATTTATGATAAACATAAAAACCGGCAAAGAGCGTGTCGAGTTCGCTCATGATAGAGTTCTGTAGTCATTATTAAGTGATTGTTAAGAAAAGTTTATCCTTAAAAAGAGTGCAACTTAATACGCTGACAGTTTTTAAGAGGATGATCAGACCACCACATCAAACTGAACAACTTTCTCTATGGGACCAATATTAAAATCGCGAAAAAAAATCTGCTGTCCCTCCCATACATATGTTTGCAGTTTTGTATGGAACAGCAGATTTTTTTCGCGCTTTCGATGTTGGTGCCATAGAGAAAGTTGTTCAGTTTGATGTGATGGTCTGATCATCCTCTTAAAAAACTGTCAGCGTATTAAGTTGCACCCTGTTTAAGGATAAACTTTTCTTAACAATCACTTAATCAACTCATTAAAAAAGAATCAGCATTAAGTAACTGTTTATCCTAACACCCTGTATAACTTTGATAAATCAAAGAATATTCAAAAGCAATCAATAGCGCGATTTAATTTCATTCAGCAGAGCACATAATATCTCGAAATACAAGCATTGTAATAACTTAGCTTGTATGGGTGTTTTGTTCCACGTTACAAGATCTATCCAACGACACCTGATTCGATTGACTAGAAAAATAATTGTTTTCAAAGAAGAAACGATAATTTTTTTACCTATATAAGGTCTAACAAAATTAGCTGAAACTATTTTAAGGGTATGCTCAGACCATCAAACTGAACAACTTTCTCTATGGGATCAATATCGAAATCGCAAAACAAAAAATTTATGTCCCATACAAAACTGCAAACACAACTTGACTCAAATGTATGGGGCAAAAGATTGTTTTTTCGAGATTTCGATATTGGTCCCGTAGAGAAAGTTGTTCAATTTGATGGTCTGATCATCCCTTTAAAATAGTTTCAGCTAGTTCTGTTAGACCTTATATAACGAAAACGTTATATAGGTCAAAAAATTATCGTTTCTTCTTAATTACTAAATATATTTCTCAATCAATAGGCTCAATAAAAAGGAGGGAGTAATCGAGGAATACAGACAGACAAAACGGACGAAAGTATAAGGGTTCCGCGTTTGACTATACGGAACCCTAAAAAGGGGTTACTAAAATGCAAATAAGCTAAGCGTAAATTGTGAATTCAAGAGGAATAAGTGGAGATAACGATGTCTTATAACACGAAAGGGACGCGCGTCAATTGATTGACAATAACAGAATAAGAGCCTTCAAGTTTTGACGTGACGTGAAAAATGAATGAGATAATTTTTCGTGCCCGTTATTACGCATGCTTTTGATAATTGCCCCAAAAAAGATACGCACAGGTTCAGAAGAATTTGGTGTTAAAATTAAAATGCAAAATTTTGTGATGAGGACATTGACTTTAAATATTATGGACTCCAAGTCTCTAATTTAAATGTTAGCAATTTTTTGTCCGAATTGATACAATATCCCAAACAAATCAAGTACCAGCATGCTGTTGGGTGGCACTTATACGGTGTATTTGATTAATAAACTGTTGCATACTGTACTGTTGTTCAGTTTGGTGGTCTAAAGCTAATAATATTGTGGAATAAGATATTAATGGATGAAGACTAATATTATTGCCAAAGCCATGTTTTTTTTTAATTTAAATTAAATAAATAGATACGGATTCTGTATTATTATCTGGTAACAATAAATATACAGGGTGTTAGGGGGTAAACAGTTGCATTACTTTAAGGTGGTTTCAGTCCATACAAAAGTTTGACGCACAATACGCTTAGACGGAATTAATGAATGTAATATTTTGAATATGGAAAAATAGTTTAGAAAATCTAGTTGTACAATTTATAATATAATTACGAAGATATAAAGCTTTTAAAATTTTGTATGAAATATTTCAAAGCTTTATATCTTCGTAATTGTTTTATAAATTGCAAATGTTATTTGTTACGCGGCATCTAGATTTTCTAAACTATTTTTCCATATTTACAAAGTTACTTATATTAATACGGTCTACGCGTATTGCGCGTCAAAGTTTTGTATGAAATTCACCCCTCTGCAACCGCCTTAAGGCGTGATTGTACCCATGATACTGAACAACTTTCCCTAATAAGCCTATAGAAAATTCGCATAAAATTTTTTGGACTTTTCATACAAACGTTCGATCAGCTAATTGTATTTAGTATGGAAAGTCCACAATTTTTTTGCGAATTTTATATAGGTTTCTTAGGGAAAGTTGTGCAGTATCATGGGTACAATCACCCCTTAATGTAATGCAACTGTTTACCCTAACACCCTGTATAATTATCGAAAATATGATTATAATCGTTGATTAACAATTAATGTAAATGTACAGATATTTATCTTATTTATTATTAGTAAGTAAATGTTGTTCCAACGAAGATAATTTTAGAAGAAATTACTAGTGGATGTATTAGTTACTTAGCGTTAAGAACATGATGTAGTCTTTGCATGCCATACTTCAACTCTAACTTGTCAAAATGGAACTCTACTGACTATAATTAAGAGTCATTATCAACCCAGTCCGTTCGTAACTATTTCCACGCAAGATATTATACCAGGATCTAATAAAATTAATGTAATGGCACGTCTTCAGCTATCTTATCTTGTGCATTGAAACTGGTTGAGGTGCGACAAGTGACGTCCACGATGGAATAGCACAGAATAGATATCCAACCAGAAAAACAGCTGCATACAAGCTCGCGGCAGCGGCGGCGGCCGCACTGAGAAAATGTTCAGTTAAAAAATTATAAAATTAAATAGGTTAGTAATGTCAAAAACTGTATTTGCAATGTCCGTTAATACTTTTTTATGATAAACGAGCGTTAACCCGCGACTTTGTCCGCACAAATTATATACCCGATTAAGTCTGATAATAAGCTATCAAACAAAAAAAGTTTCATCAAAATCGGTTCAGTAGTTTTTGCGTGATGCTCGTTCAAACAAACAAACACACAAACAAACAGACAGACAAAAAATCCAAAAATTGGTGATATGGAATCAGGGTTACCTAAAAACCATATCGTAACTTTTTTTTTGTTAATATCTTCAATGTACAGACAAATTTCCTGTTACAGTTTTATAATAGTACGAGCGTTAACCCGCGACTTCGTCCTCACAAATTATATACCAGATTTTAAGTCAGATCACAAGCTATCAAACAAAAAAAGTTTCATCAAAATCGGTTCAGTAGTTTTTGCGTGATACTCGTTCAAACAAACAAACACACAAACAAACAGACAGACAAAAAATCAAAAAATTGGTGATATGGAATCAGGGTTACCTAAAAACCATATCGTAACTTTTTTTTTTGTTAATATCTTCAATATACAGACAAACTTCCTGTTACAGTTTTATAATAGTATAGATCTAACAAAATTGAATAATTACAAACTTTTATTATTTTCTTAGTGCAATAACTGTAAAATAAACTAATAAGTAATTTATAATAACCATTATAATCTGATTATAATGGTTATTATAAATAACTTATAGGTTATAGTAAATAACTTTTGTTTTAGTTATTCTAACTTTGTAGATTCTAATAGAATTTTATTTGACTTTTTTCACACTGCGGTGTACCGCTCTACATTCGCAGCGTGCAATACGTGAACGTGGACGTACGAGAATGAGAAATAGAAATATTTATTTGCATCAAATAGGGTACATGGGTAGTTGTTACAATAATCCTGTTCAATAGTATCACCTGATTCGGCCATTTATAATGGCATGCAAATTAGAAATTAAATTTTAATAAAAAACAAAATACATTTACATTTAACTAGGACAAGTTGTTGTGTACAATATCGTATAAGGATTTAAAAAAAATCATTTATTATAGGTATATTAATATTCAATTACGAGCGTTAACCCGCGACTTCGTCCGCACAAATTATATACCAGATTTTAAGTCAGATCATAAGCTATCAAACAAAAAAATTGTCATCAAGATCGGTTCAGTAGTTTTTGCGTGATAATCGTTCAAACAAAAAAACAAACAAACAAACACACAAACAAACACACAAACAAACAGACAGACAAAAAATCCAAAAATTGGTGAAATGGAATCAGGGACACCTAAAAACCATATCGTAACTTTTTTTTTGTTAATATCTTCAATGTACAGACAAACTGCCTGTTACAGTTTTATAATAGTATAGATTATTCAATTCCATATGTCATCTTTAGGATTGTATATTTACATTAGAGAAGTTAAAATCGAGATATTCCTTCACTGAATAAAACACATTGTTCATTAATATATGAATATGACCGGCAGTTTGGTAGACACATCGCTGCATATGTAGGGGTGTACCGACCGGCCGCTGCGCTGCGAGCTTGCACGAAGTTGTTTTTCTGATTGGATATCTATTCGGTGGTAATAGTACGCGAGATGCTTGCGAAGATAACGCAACTAATTTGCGATGTGCTAATCATACGACCATTATGGGAATAGTAACTAGTCCATGTCAGTTTTATGATTTTATCTGGAGGATTTTATCAAAACCCATTTAAATTCCTACGAGAAGATGACTATAAAACACCTCAGATTACCAGGCAAGTTACTGTTAAGTAATAGACGAAAGAGATGCGCAGGCTAAAGCGGGCAGGAATTTAATTTTTTATATATAACTGTTCATACAGAGTGAAACTGATATCATTAGCATCGTTTAAAACTAAGAGTCTACCCATCAAACTGAACAACTTTTACTATGGGAGCAAACCGATCGGAGCAAAAAGTTTCAGTTTGATGGGTAGACTCTAAGTTTAAAATGATGTTAATGATATCAATTTCACCCTGTATATAATAATTAATTATAGCGAAGAGCGTATAGCCACCAAACTTTTCTGCAGTTTGGCAAATTTGTATTTGATTTATAGCAGTTTAAAGAATGAATCTAAATAAATTAAAAAATAATAATAATTAGTTCATTACTATGTCCTCTAGAGGGCGTCATATTCAATTTAATGCGACGTCACATTCACATAGCCTATAACCAGCGGGCGATCAAGACGCTTACGATACCTCATTTGTCAAATGATAATAATTAGTTTAGAAGTTATGAAGGAAAAGATAAACATACATACCGGTCAAAATCATAACCCTCCTTTTTGCTTCGCCGTAGCCGGGTAATTGCAGGAGAGCAAATAATAGTTTTTTTTGTGCGCTTATTTCGACTATATTGTTTTGGGATACGCCGTCAATCTTTTTTCTTTTCTATTAGTCTTAACTCTAAGAGTTTCTTCTTTTTGTGACTACATAGAACTCGAAAATTGGAACATTTTGACTGTTTGAGGTTCACCACTTTGTGGCGTTGGCGATGAATTCGATCACAGAGGTAGAAATTAAATTAGATACTAACTTGGATACCAGTATTTTGATAGATACACCTCGAATGAAGTATACAATTTGCTTCAATGGGACACCCAGCGAAAAATTTGTATGAAAATGAACTGTAACTTCATCCGAAAGAATCCTGTACAACAGACAGCAAGTGTAAAATTCTGGTAACGAGCTGTACAGAACCAGATCGTAAATAATCCATTCTCATTTCCAGAACATTGAATCTCTGAGACGTAATTTGATTTCGCTCACAATAAAACCCCCACGGACTAATCGTGAAAGTAAAAATTTGCACACAAAAGCCGTAACGCAAAACGACAAATGAAATTTTAAGGTGTCAGGACAGTTAAATCAGGGGTTCGAAAAGAGATTTTTCGCAAAATCACTCAGGGGGCCTTTAAAAGCATTTGTAGGTTTAAATTTGCTTGTCTTTTTTTCGAACTCTTAAGAGAATAGTCCTTGCAGCGCGCTCCATACAAACTAAGTTTGATTATAATTTCAATACTAGAATAGAATAGAATTTATACGCTTTGAAACAGGTAAATATTACAAAAGATGGTATAAAATATGAAATAAGTTTCTTCTGTTCACCTCTAGCCACAGGATGTAAATACGAAACCTACAATATTAACACTAAATGTTTTACATTATTTGTTTATAGGAGACTGGGAGAAAGTGGCCTACGAACCAATAGGGATGGGAGTGTGGTATATTTGATAGGAGACCTTTCCTCATTACTCATAGAAAGGCGCATCAAAATCGGCTAGGAGGATTTTGAGAAAATAATGTTTCAAGTTACTATGAGATTTTAGTTACTCTCAGTGTTTTTTTTTAAAAGCGACTGCATTCACTCGACCACGCAGTAGCTTCATCTCCATCTCCATGGTCCCGTCGCTAACCATCGCTCACGTCACACCACACGGTTGTCATGACATCTTCTAATCAGTCAAGAACTCTTCAGCCCTATTTCTGAGAATCTCTTCATGCCTGATTCGATCTCGCTGGGAAACTCCGAGTATATCAAATGGAAAATACGTTTATATTTTTTGTCTTGAGAAAATTATGACAAGTGTAATGTAATGACAACCGTATGGTGTGACGTTTGTGACGGTTAGCGACGGGACCATGGAGATGAAGCATCTCCGTGGTCGAGTTAATGCAAATCTCTTTACAAAAAATACACTGATGGTGAACTAAAATCTCATAGTAAAATGAAATACTATTTTCTCATAATCCTCGAAGCCGATTTTGATGCGTCTTTTTGTGAGTAGGTAATGATAATGAGGTAAGGTCTCCCAGAAATATACAACACTCCAATGACTATTGGTTCATAGGCCATTCTCCATAAAAAGTTGCCCAGTCTCTTTTAAAAACTCTTCAAGACTGTAAAAGCTATTAATTATTAACCATTGATACAATTTTTTAAAGATTAATTTGGTGTTTAGTTGTTTAACACTCAGTTGCAGAAACGCTCATTAGAGTTAATCTGTCATTAAATCTCTTGCTAGCTTTTACGTCAACAAGTCAAAAAGTGACAGCAAAAGATTTAATGGAGGATTAACCTTAATGAGCTTTTCTGCAACTGACAGTAAGACTCTCGGAAATTTTATTGTAAATTTCAATACCCATATAAAATAAATAAAAATAAATAAATAAACAACGCTCATAGACACATACATTGCAATGAACAGTGTTTATAGTAACAATTCTTCTGGATTAACGTTAATCCAGGATAATAATCTACAACAAGTCTATTTGAATATCGGAGTCAATGAAAAAAAAAGGTTTGTCAAGTTTTCGTTAAAAGGTTAAGTTTTAAAGTTACAGTTGGCTCAAAGATTACCACAAAAACGGACGAAAAATGGACGTCCATTGCAGCTGTATTTTAACGGAAACATGACAAACTTCAAGCACTGAGATTCGTTTCTAACTGTGTATAAAAAATCATTGGGAGTCACGTTGCAGGTTCTGACCCGAGCACTCGTCTCGCGTGGATTTCGCGCGTCGCGTTTTTGCCTGCCACGAGGAATCCGCAATCCTCAATCTCTACTTGTTCTTGACCAAAAACAATCCCTGAGATTGGGATAGATTCTCCCATAAACACTTGACACTGGCGGAAATGCAGTGCTAACGCACAAGCAAGAGTCCATTAATTATAATAAAAAAAAAATCATTGACTGTAATTGGTTAGTATTTAAAATATAATTAAACGTCGTTTGTATGGAGCGCGCTGCAAGAACTATCCTCTTAAACCTTGAAAAACGAAGCAAGACAGGTTTAATGAGAAGAGCCCGTATCAAAGTTATGTCTTCTCGTACCTACATTTCAACGATTAACTGAATCTTATTTGCACAGTAGAATCCGTACGTTTAATTGTTTATAGGTAATTTGCTGCCGGCTTTATTGCCACTAATAGTAAAGACCAGTGGTAAAGATGGTACGGTCAACAGCAAAAGTTAACTATGGCGAAATTCAAACTGAAATTAATCAATCAATCAAATATACTTTATTTTATTTACCAAAACATTACAGTAAAATACTGAAATAAAAATACAAGAGGCACTAAATAAGTCGGTCTTATCGCTAAGAAGCGATTCCTTCCATACAACCTTAGGGTAGAGGAAACGGTGAAAGAAGAAAGGTAGGCGGTGTTAATCATGAACAATTATTATTTTTTCAAAGTTATACTTAACTACAATATGTAACGTGAAAAAGCATTATATTATGAACTTCACACAAAGTTGCCAATAAAATTACTATCACGAATATAATATCAAATAATAATTTTGAAAATTGTTGAAGTTAGTTCTTCTGGGGATTTAAAAGAATTTTGAAAAACTTAAGCACCTCCTTAAGGTGATTTCAGTCCATACAAAAGTTTGACGCACAATACGCGTAGGCGGAATTAATAAAAGTAATTTTTTATGTATGGAAAAATAGTTTAGAAAATCTAGTTGCCGCGTCACAAATAACATTCGCAATTTATAATATAATTACGAAGATATAAAGCTTTTAAAACTTTTTATGAAAAATTTCAAAGCTTTATATCTTCGTAATTATTTTATAAATTGCAAATGTTATTTACTACGTGGCATCAAGATTTTTTAAACTATTTTTTCATGTATACAAAGTTACTTATATTAATACCGTCTACGCGTATTGTGCGTCAAAGTTTTGTATGAAATTGACCCGTCTGCAACCACCTTAAGTATGTAAAGCAATTAAGTTTACACCCTGTATAACACATGTACATTTAAATAATTTGACTTGACGTGGATAAAAAGGTTAGGTTAGGCAGCAAACACTAACAGAACAATCGCTATTTATTTGAAAAGCAATTTTTGCATCAACCAAATTGAGCAAACTATTGAATTGAGAACTCCCCGACTTAAACGAGCGTTTACCAAAAGAGGGACATAACTGTTTAAGAGGTCAGAGGTCGGTTCCCAGTTACCTCCGTGTATGTACATTTCGAGACGGAATAGAGGTGCAATTTTACTGTCAAGTTGTAAACAAACAGTATGGTGAATCGTGAGTGATACTTCCTGACTGTCGTTTCGATTGCAGCCAACCAGCGGATGATTGCTACCTTTCACAATTCGCTATTCAACACTACGCTGAAACTGTAATTTATTCACAAAAGCTTTAAAATAAGTTGTTGAAATTACTAGTTAATTTTTTTTACAAAGTTAGCATAAGAATAATGTTGCAAACGTGCAATTAAGGGGTGTCGTTTCTTGGTATACTTGAATGTACCTTGGTATACTTGGTATATTTACATTTCAGTTTTAGAAATATACATTTTTTTATTTGAATACGCGCACATAAATACTCTTATTATTTTTTAGTTGTGGTTTAGTTGTACATGTAAATTACTCGCACTTACGTATTTAGTAGAGTTAATAAAAAAAATATTTCTTACATTGATTCCTTTTATATTATTTTATATACTAGCCCAGTTATTTTACGGTTTGAGCCGGGACTAATTAACAATTGATATTTTTTTTCGGTATAGTATTGAAGAGACAATTTGAGCCAAAAAATGTAACAAAATTAAAAGAAATCATTTCAGCAACAGTTCCAATTTTAAAATTTAGCTATTATCTCGTTCTAAAAAACCTGATGGTACATTTTTTTGCACCTATTTAAGGCTTTTCCATTATACATACTTTAAACACGGTGTAAGTAGTTTTGTCTACTTAGAAGGTTTTGAAAAATACATTCGTAATTTCTAATAAATACCTCATTTTTTAAATTTCATTGCCTATTTTCTTACTCCAAAAAATTTATATTGTTAAATCTAAGTCAAATGAGTGCATTGGTATTAACATTATTAATTTCAAAGCCTTCTGGGACACACAATTTTGATTTCTATGTTGCGTAGCGAATTTTTTTTTAAATATATTTTAAGATAGTCTCTTTGTCACGAAATGATGTCGGTTACAGTTTAAAAGTCCAATTAATAATTACTCCCTACCCCGCCCAACAAAACGTAAAATGACTGGGCTATACCTTATCCTATACAATCGCATGAATATTATTAACACAGATGTTATTGAGACTGGGAATGTGAGCTATAATTACGTTTAACAAGTTATTCAAAGAAAGGGATAGAAAAACCTCGTTATTCAACCTACGCGAGAATAATGTAAATAATTACGTACCTACTCGAAGATTGCGGTTCAATAAATTGCATACAACTAGACACTAAATGGCATTACAGCGCACATCACCCTTAGACCATATAACTATGGACGTGTTTCGCGTGTTAACAAACTTTTCTGCCTATTTTTCAGGGGGCCGAAGTAACATGAAATCCACAATGAAAGTCACGGGACTTTCTAATCACTTAGAAATTTTCTAAAAATTTCTAAGTGTGGTGAACCCCAAACAAGACTAATTTGATTTTTTTTTATTCTTTTGTTTTTTTTGCAGCTTTTAACCCTGAGGTTACGTCAACCCCATATTGTTCCGCAATTAATGGCTGTCTTATACACTGGAAAAAATGTTTTGTTAAATATAACCGAACTTTAGTGACTTCCAAACTGTTTTGTAGCACATAAACAATCGTTTGGTTATAAATAGCATAAATTTTTGCTATTTATATACAAACGTTAAAGTTCGGTTATATTTAACAAAACATTTTTTTCAGTGTAAAAGAGTTTCGTGACTGACTTACTGACAGACAGACAACGCATAGCCTAAACCGCTGAAGAAAGAAACATGAAATTTGGAATACAATTCTATGGATATAGGGGTGCACATAATTTTTCGAAAATCTACCACTAAAGGGGTAATCCACGCAGACGAAGCTGCGGGTCAAAAACTCGTAAGGTATAAAATTGTATGAAAATGCGCATGATCAATGGATCGTGTAACTTGGCAGAGGGGAATGCTAAGGCGAGGCCAGTCCCTAGTTATATGGTCTAAGACATCACCATCCGGCATTACGGTTGCAACAAAATCATTAAAGGTTACAAACTCCTGTATAATGTTCAGTAACGTTCATCCATATAGAGGTTCGATGTTGGCACACCAATCGGAATGAAACGAAGCTTGGAAGTAAAGCGCGATGCAGAACGCCTCAGGGCTGCATGCTCAGAATGCGCTCGATGCACAGCAACTGCATCCGCGATCCAACGCCGATAATTTAATTGGGTACCTGACATTTAATCAATACGGTTGATTAAATTAATTGAACGTTCGATGCACTTTTATGGTATAACGTAGTTACTCGCTTTGGCGGCGCGAAACTGCTTGGCCTTTTTCAGAATATCAATCGAACTATCCATCGGTGTTGGACGTCTCGTTGATTGCTGATCTAGGTGCTTTGGAAGCGATCTTTCGACTTATTTGTAACAACAAATGATGCGTCTTCTTTTTTCTTCGATTATAGATATTGGCGATAATGAGAAAATGTATCGTTAGACATCTATATGGTCGTTTATAGTGTACTAACGAAGGTAAGTTTTTCAACCGAAGATTTACGCCGCTCAACATTAATCGCTGAATATAATTTTATTTAATACCTTCCTATTTCACGAAGCTTGAATATACAAGGTGTAAGTGACAGCCTAGCATATATTGAAACGGTAAAATCAGACCATCAAACTGAACAACTTTCACTATGGAGCCTACCTCAGGAAATGCGAAAAAGAATCAGCTGTCCCATACATTTTAGTCGGGTGGGTACGGCAGTTTTGTATGGGACAGCTGATTTTTTTTCGCGTTTCCTTATGTAGGCCTCATAGTGAAAGTTGTTCAGTTTGATGGTCTGAGTTCACCGTTTCAGTATTTGCTAAGCTGTCACTTACACCCTATATAGCACAGTGTGTAAGTATACATTTGGGTTTATAATATTGAGCAAACATGTAGTATCCCTATTTTTTCATTACTAGAAAAATTTAAGGTTGTATTAAAATAATAAAACTAAACAACTTTCCCTAAGGACGGTCCTAAGGAACATTGGTCTAAAAATTTTAAAAATATTTGGACCTCCCTTAGAAATCGATCGGTTGAGATGATGAACGGCACTTTTCTTTTATATGGAAGGTTCAAATAATTTTCTTCATTTTCGAGCATTGTTCTTTAGGTAAAGTTATTTAATTTAAAGAATAGAGAAAGGTATGCTTCGTTGGTTTGGTCATGTGGAGAGGATGAGTGATAGCAGATGTACGAAAGAGATATATGTTGCTAATGTGAGTGAAAGCGTCGGCAGAGGGCGCACTCGTAGGGCGTATGCTGATCAAATCAGTTGCGTCCTACAAAAAGGGGAGGTGCGGAGTACTCGAAACCGACGGGCATGTATGAAGATATGTATGGCGCGCCTTGGTCTCTGCCTACCCCACTGGGAAAGAGGCGTGACGTTATAGATAGATAGAAAAAAAATTTGGTGAATACAGACTGTTACAAAAATACAAATAAACATTTAAGGGGTGGTTAGGTTAAGACCATCAAACTGAACAACTTTCACTATAGGACCAATATCGAAATCGTGGAAAAAAAATCGGATGTTCCATCATCATTATCATATCAGCCGATAGACGTCCACTGCTGGACATAGGCCTCCCCCAAAATGAGGAGATTTGCCATAATCGCCATGATGCGATGCGTTTGCGATGTTCCATACTAAACTACAGATCTACTTGAGCTTAATGTATGGGACAAAAGATTTTTTTTCACGATTTCGATGTTGGTCCCATAGTGAAAGTTGTTCAGTTTCTAAAAAAAAGTTTTAAATTTTATTCTTACTTCTGTAACAGCCTGTAAAGTGTTATTTGGAAAAATTAAGTAATTTTATTACTGTAGTAGTTACGAAGTTCCACTTGAACATGACTTCTGATCCTAGCAGGCGTCCACTAGTGCTATTTATAGCAACAATCATCACTTCAAACTCAACGCAGTAATGCTTTAACCTGTTTTCCAACCTATCATTTTCAAACAGTATTCCTTTAGTGCTCATTTTCTCATTTGAATCCGCACGTTTAGTGTCATGCACTATTTCCTTAATGTAACAAAACACGCAACAAAAACATAAAACATCAACTTGTAATTGCGTAGAGTGCGCATTCTTTAAATAATGATACAAGAAGCTTTAAAATTACAAGTAACGGTGTACTAAAGTCATTGTGGTAACAAAAAAAAATCAATGAACAACATATTCAACAGATTGGGACGATCAGTGTCACTGCAATTACACATAATGATGTTGATATGAATACAGTGTCACTATAATGCGATCAGCATGTAGGTAATAACCCGGTGTAATAATATCACAATTCTAAATTGGCTAACCACAAAAAAGACCGTGAGAGTTCTCCGTTACACCAAAATTGCTTTCACTTCTAAAAACAAATGTAGCTATTAAGTTGTTTTGTTTGTTATTGTTTAGAAATTTTCGCCACAAATTATTTCGGTAACTTAGTTTTCCCTCAAAGCAAATTGATAACTTTCTAACCTCTATATTTCGGTCTTATTTCAATAGTCGGATGTAATTTTATGGTTGGATAGCTGCGAAAAGTTAGAAAATTATCATCTAAAATAGTTTACGCGAAAATAATTGGTGACAGATGAAAGTGATCGGTTGAAAAGCCAATTTATTTATAAATTTAAAGGGTACCACGTACATAGAATAGAACCGCTTTTATGTAACATTTCAACAGTTGTCGCGAACGTGGGTTGTTCTTGTCATAGAATTAATTCAACTTTATTTATGAAATGGTCACAGTTCGAACAAAACCAGTTCAAAGCTTTAATGTAAGTATCCTAACGCTTTGTGGGTGCTAAATACATTTATTATATCCATACTTCCTTGATAAACAGAGACCCGTCGGGCGGAGACTAACACCGGAGGCACAAACAGATTTATGTCTGTTACCACTATTATTTTGAAATCAGCGGATCTTAATACGCCAATAAGCGGTAGATGATAAAACAGCAAACCGCTATTTACGATCTCATAGTTAATTTGCAACACGCTCTAAACATTGATGTTTATTTCAGTAGCACAAACAATTTTATCAATACGGACAAAGAATTTATACACTAAGTAAGATAGAATCCTTTGAAACTGTAAAAAGATAATGACGGCTTTATAATTTTGTAAAACGTGCGACGCGACGACTCTCCAAACAAAACTATTAAAAACGAGATGAGAATTTTGAACACTTTTAATATTAACATTTATGTAGCTTATTTTGAACCAAACATCATAAATAATGTCCGAATCACAACAACGTACTGATAACACAAAAAGTGATACAAAGGCGAAGCATTCGATACCTTTTCTTAGAATACAAGGAAAGAATTCAATTTTAAAAATGACTTCGGGCCGCGAAATATTCGACCAAATAAAATAGAACAAAGGATAAAAGATGACCGACGACGATCCAGATTCAACCGCGTAAATGTAATGTGAAATTTTTGACCCGTAAAAAGGATTACAGTAAGAAATAGAATAATTCCGATCGTAGCTTTGATTTAATATAGGACTAACAACATTAAAAGATAAGAAGAAAATTGATAATTCAGTTTAAGCATTCAATGCGAAAACAAAAGCGGCAGACATAAAGGCCCAGTCTTTGAACATGCAGATAAATTGGCAAATAAGATTTGATAGCCGTTAACTGGAGCGTGAAATTTAAATCAACGACAACAAACAATTCCGTGGTCATAATAGAAACGAATGGTAAACTTCAGAACTCCATTAAAGCGCCATCCAAACTTCCCATTTGAAGGCAAGCTGGCGCGCTAAACGCAGAAATGTACCTATATTTTATTCATCTCTACTACACGCCGCGCCTCCGCGATTGGTATCAGATAAAACTTAAACAAAAATAAGCATCGCGAATGAGTGTACCTGTCAATGGAGACTTGTTCTTGTTTCTAAAATTTGTATAAAATATTCCGAAGTCGCGTCGCGCCGACAACGGTTTTGTAGTGAATAATAAGACTAACACAAAACAGAGAAAACAAAAAGTGACGGAGATTCATCTTTGTATTTCAATTCGAGTTTGTTATAACAAAAGAGATAACTTTCTAAAATGACAACCTTAAGAATAACGTACTACTGTTTTTGGCCAAAATATAAAATAATAAATCGTTAAGTACATTGTGTTTGAACAACTGGTGGGTAGTAGCAACCACAGATTGTATTTTCACAGGATCTCTGCAAACCTCATGGACGTGAAGTCACGGCAAATGAGGGTTTAAAGTCAAGAATCCCATTTAGTTCCTTTCTGTCGTCCATTGCACTTTACTCTTTCTTATTCCAACAAAAGTAAGATTTGTTTTTACCATTTTATTTTTATCCAGAAATGAAAAATTTACACTCTTAAAAGTGGCCTGATAATTAGGGCAATCTTACTGAGAAATCCGTCTTAGGAAGAATTCCTTACATTTCGGGACACAGGATTCTTCGAACGTGGATCGACAATACGTGTCAGTCATTCCATTAATGTCTCGATTTCCCAAAACGCGACTTTTGTAATCTAAAGAAATATTTGACGCTTCGAAGACCGAGCTATTTTCTCACGTGTTTTAGAATCCTTCGTCCTTTTTTAATTTGATCCGTGGGAATTATATAAGGTCCTTCTTAATACGCTGACACTTTTTTAAGGGGATGATCAGACAGTCAATCTGAACAACTTTCTCCATGGCACCGACATCGAAATCGCGAAAAAAAATCATCTCTTTTATACAAAACTGCAAACCTACTACAGACTAATGTATGGGACAGCGGATTTTTTTTCGCGATGTCGGTGTTAATCCATAGAGAAAATTTATCAGTTTGATGGTCTGATCATCCCCTTAAAAAAGTGTCAGTTAAGAATGGCCCTGTATTTCGAATTCAGGATCTCAAGAAAATTTAAGACTGCTTCAATAAAAAAGTTCTTATTGTAACTAAATACCATAGGTAACAGAAAGTAAAATTTAACGATACCGCTGAAATTGAGGTTGATAAGTGGACGTGAGATAAAAAGTGGTTTGTCTATGGGTTCGGTGTCGCGGCGGGCGGCGGACGGTGTCTGCCGTCACAATAGCACAATTAAAATGCCAACAAGTCCGGTTGCCAGCAAATCCAATTACAGTGGACACCGATTCCGTCGAGTAATTGGGAGCGGGGGCAATACGGGAGCCAGTGAGATACATGCGAGGGATTCGCAGCTGGCCTGCTGATTACATGTGCCTGACAGATACAATTAGGCGAAGCCTATCCTGGGTGACGGTAAAAAAGTACTGGAATCTTAGAACTGGCTTAGGTAAGAAAAGAAATATAGCAAACAATTTCTCAATGATAATGAAAAGGATTGATGAAAATACAAGCACAGTAGGGAATATAAATAATTTACGTATTAAGACAATAGCTTAGTAATAGAAAATTACGGTTTAAATTTAAAACAACAGATATATATTCGGTGAGAATTTTCAATTCAAGTCTCCCAGTGAGATTGAAAGGATTAATTTTATTGATGACTATTAATATCTGGGGATTCAAGAATATTTACCAGGCTTCTAATCTAGGTCTTGTTCACGATTTGATGCTTTCACTTTAGAAGTCAATTTAAAGCTTTTCTGAAGTATTCAGCAAGATATTAAATTAATAATTATTTAATCATATTGAAAACGATAAGGGTTTCCAATTTAGTAAACATATTTAGAGGTACATTAATAAATACGAAACTGTAAATTTCAGTCTGCCAATATTTTCTTCAAAGAGCAATATTAAAATACCTATCCTTCTTAGCCAGTATTATTGGAAAACATATTGGTTTTCCTAGAAAATTTTACAAAGGAGGTAGCAACTTGAACGGCTTGAGAGGTGAAGTGGCCTAAACCAGATGTTAGACTGAACCTGATCGAAAAGGAAACAATGTTAAACTACGAAACAAACTGCCGCCGGCTCTTTGAACGAAAGAATCGAATTCTTTAAAAACCTGGACAAGGTCCAGACTTGCGTATTTGAAGACACGACTTTGTGTAAAGACTAAAGCAATCATATAAATGGTTCTTACATCTATTTTACTAAAAGCTTTTTTTAAACAAAGATTGTTATTAAAAATTCGTTTCACCAAGCGATTTCTATTTAAATTGAAAGAACTTAAATGCCTTTTTAGTTTTTGAATAACAGTAGCAATCGTATTCGCTATTGATTTGCTTGCACTGAAATGCAATTGTCTATTTTGTTCCAACGTACGCTGTCTGTTTGCTATACAGTTAAATAAAGGCATTGGAAGTATTAACGTTCATTTCACGAACAAATAGTTAACAGTAGAGAGCCTACAACAATAGCTAGTTCCGTCCTCTCTGACTGGAAACAGCGTTGTGCCAGCAAGAAAATTCGATTATCACAGAGAAAAAACTTCCTTCTCCAGCTCCACAGCCAGACTACAAAGTGAACTAATCTCGGAATCTGAACACTCCTAAAGGCTAAAACTTTGCTTTGTGAAAACAAAGACTGTACTTTCTTACTGAAAACTTATAAATAAAATCGGCTGCTACACGACCGCGACAAGCCTTTCGAATTAACTTTACAAATGACTAAGAAAATTTCGAAAACGATTTATTGAACGGTATCGCTGCGAGATACAGTTCTTATCTACTCAATTACCTTAAATAACTTAAGCATGCAGTAATAACATGGCCGAAAAGAATACAAAAACCGGTTCGTTAAAACATCAAGACCGATGAATGTTAATGTTATCTGGGTGAACATTTTCTTTTTCAATTAATTTAAATTATAACTGAAATCGTTTGATTTCTATTTATTAGTGAGGCTCTTATCGGAGGTTTATGGGTGACAAGGTGCGATAAAGGGCTAATGGCAGGGCACCCGTGGCTCGGCTCGAATCACCGTCGGGTCATACAGATATCTCTACAGCTGCTACTGATTTTGCTTCCACTCATTAAACATTATAGCAAAAATTTTACTAAACTCCTATACTTAGAGAGTTTTGTTGATTCGGCTTGGTATAGACTACCACGACCACGCCGACCACTGTAGACCACGCTATTTGTTCCCGTGAGAGTGGTAAGAGCCGACAAAGTTGTTGTTGTTTCTTTTTATTCGTTTTTGTTACTGTATATTTTTGGTGTGCAAATAAAGAATATATATGTTATGTTGTTATGTTTATGAAGTTTCTTATGCTGTGTTGTGGAAAAGGCTATACAGCCACTTAATACCACTTGACATGTCATTCCATCCTGAAATCTTAAATTCTACACTAACTTAACACAGCACGCTTCGACATATTGTTGGTAGTTGTAGTAAATATGCTGGTGACCACGAAAGGGGTATGGTCGTGAGTTTATACATGTATGTATGTTAAAGTAAAACAACGGAGAAAGGCATATTAAACGGTAAAAATAAATCTGCTACGTTGAATACAATCAGTTGGGAGTTTGATAAAAATACGAGACATGAACGGCATCAAAGCCGTTACTTTAAATATATTTTCGCATTGTTGGCAATTCGAGAGGACAGTGCGTAACATAAATATTGGGCGCAGTGGGCACGCTCCCGAATGCAATCGGTGGTAAATAAATCGGTGAGCATCTTTTCAGTCGAACGATGTCGGTAGGCCCCCGGCGGCGCCGCCGCAGTAAATTGCACCGAAAAACGAACGAGCCAATATGGCAGCCGTATCGAACAGCTAAGTTACGATCTGCAGCAACACGGGACACTAAGTGTCCTATCGTGTTTTAAAAAATACAAAAACGGAGACAGTCGCTTAAAAAATAGAGGTTCGACAGACGATGTGTCTGCAATTAATCAGGATTAAAGGGGTCACGATTTCCGTATAGACTTGATCCGGACATGGGCCGAGACGTTGGGACGCCGCCGTCACCGTCCGAAAGTGTTTGGCTGCTCCTGCTCTGACAAACCTTACCCTGTCGCTTCTTTAATTTGTGCATACTTACTTTAGTAACTAAAGTTAGTTCATCTAAACTTAGTGCCAATTGGTTTCCATTCTCTACCACCTAAAACTCACTAGGTTATAATTATGGTAATCCTGCCGGTGCTGCCCTAGGTAGTGTTGGTTAGATGGTTTGGCTGAATGAGCGTGAGAAGAAGCGGACCATATTTCGCTTCGCGGTCACAGAGCGGGTTAGTGATACAATACAATACTCTACATGCTGAGTGTCGGTGGGGCGTTGCGGAGAGGAATGGATAATGAATCATGAGGGTCCAGGTTCTAATCCGCTCGAACGACATGCCATGTACCAATGACTTTTTCTTAACTTATGTATGTAATACCGACAGGTTTCAAACGGTGAAGGAAAACATCGCGAGGAAACCTCCATACGCTGAAGAAGAAATTCTGATGCGTGTGTGTAGTCCACCAATCCACATTGGGGACCCATAGGGGACGAATGCTCATACACCCTCCTTGAGGGTAGGCCTATGTCCTACAGTGGGGTGTCTATACAGGGTGTAAAATTAAATGGGAAACGTACTTAAAAGGGTGCTTCAGACCATCAAACAGATCAACTTTATCTACGGTACCGATATCGAAATCGCGAAAAAAAATTTGCCGTTCCGTGCCATTTCAGTAGTCATGTTTGTAGTTTTGCATGGGACAGCGAATTTTTTTTTCGCGATTTTAGTTTTGGTCCCATAGTAAATATTTTTCAGTTTGATGGTCTGAAGGACCCCTTTAAGTAAGTGTCTCATTTAATTTTACACCCTGTATAGACTGATGAGTGATGATGATGATAATAAACTCTAAATGCTGTTAGAATAATTATTTTCAAACCAGGACCTCTGAATGAAACCTCTATCTACCCTAATAACCCTATATCTCTGATGAACATAATCCTCAAACTAATTAAATTGCATGTAACAACAGAATTAGCACATACTTAAATTTAATACGCTGCCATAAAGTAGTAGACCATACAATGTAACTGAACCAGAAGTTAGTTAATCCAACGATGTTACATACAAAGGAAACTGCGGTGAGCCTGAAAATTAAGTTGGCTCGCTCTATTGCCTTCGAATTAAACCACTGCTTTAGTATCTACGGCTTAGTTGAGATTAATATTCATTGGCACACCTTTGATCTTTTTAAAAATATTTTAAGGGGGTTATTACACACGGAGAGAAAAATCTAGTTCTATGTTTTAAAATGTCTACCTGCTTTGAAAGAAAACTGAGTGAAATGAAAAATGTTGAAGGCTGGGTAGTTTTCAATAGCAAAACATTTTCAAACATCAAAACTTTCATGTATAAGGTAGGATAAAGTTCTACCTTTTTATCTTCATACCGAAAATTTGTCAAAGCTGAAATCTTTTTCAATGATCATAAAACCTTTATTACAGACATTCTCTTTTTATAGAAACCTCTAAATGTGAATAAACTTCGGATGAGTCACTTTATCAAATAGCAGATGAGAAGTGACTTAAACAGGGTTTGATCGTAAGAAAAAATAAATATTCACATTTTTAGGACTAGAAACATTAAAAGGCAGGTCATTACTATAAACTCAGGCAATCTTATTTTAAAATTTACGGTTTCAGAATCTTTATTTCTCATAAGAATAAACAAATTCACTTACATGAGAAAATGTACTAATCTCATAATAAGTAACGATAATTTTATCAATTTCGCTATCCATTTTTCAGTGTAATTCAAATTCAAATTCAAATTCAAATATTTATTGCATTGCCACATTGTAGTACATAGTCAAGGAATCGTACATAGGTCTTAATATTTTAGAGCACCCTGTAAGGGCATAACAATATAGAAAAGAAAGCAAACAAACAGAAATAATGTACTCAATATCAAACAGTGAAATAAAATTAAACCAGTTAATGTGAACGAAGCTTTACTCGCGCCGTTCGTGTCTTGCAACAGTAATTTAAAGGTGATTTTTCCTCACTTCTTCCGAGCTCGTCAAAGGGCCAATGAGTCTTTGGTGCGGTGATAATAATATTCAGGTCCTTCTCTCAAATTGCTTGGACGTGTGCTCCGTTTCGAGGTAATTGCTCCCTTATAAAACAGCCGGTTTAATTGTTGACCTTTGGAATTTGAGTAACCTTCTTTTATTTCGAAAGGGGTTGGATTGGACACTTGCAAAGAGCCTGGGATCGTTCTGAATTTGAATATTCTTTGAGTGGTGTAATTGGAAACATTTGTCTGGAATAGGGTGTTTGGCTACATGAAATATATTGTATTTTATCTTCTCGTTATAAAAACATTTCAAAATAACACAAAACTCATTTTATTTTTTGTAATTTTTATGCTTGAATCCATTTTTTTAAAATACAAGTCAGTATGTGTTAATGTTATCATATTATACGTCTATATTCTACAAAATCTCTGAGCTGGTAGTATTGTTAACGTATTCAGAATATTGAGATTCCATGAGTAGCTCCAAATCTGAGAAATGGTCAGTGGATGCATTAATGATCACACACGCCTCAAAATTGAAGCATTCAGGTTTCCTCGTGATGGTTTCTTTCAAGCCAGTACTGGCTCGAAAGAAACCATGCCAGTACTGGCATCTACATAAAATATCTGTATAGTAATCTGGTTCTAATAACTAAGTACTTTTTAATAGGCTGATGGTTTTACGCAGTAGCTTTTTAGTTAACAAGGGGGACTTAACAATGAAAAAATCTTGATAAGTATATCGTTTTTGTAACAAAACCAAAGACCGTGCGATTGCTTCAGCCAACAAGATCGTTATTTAGACGTTATTTACAGAGTTGTTGCGTCAAAAACTGTCAGCTTATTAAAAAGGACCTTTATGTGATTATGGTTGTTTGAATAAACAAGCCGAGAATAAGCTAATTTCGTCAAAATCAATGTCTGCGTGATTGGACGAGGGCGTTTCTTGGGCCCCGTAAATTCACAAGTCGCGATGACGGCACGGGGCCCGGGGCACATCGTGACCCGACTTCGTCCGGCTCTCTTGGCATTATTTACGATTTTTATTATGCTGTAAAAATGCGCGAATTCTTACGGGGAGAGGGCACGCCTCGGTCGCGCGTGGATCCACGCGTCGATAGCCGCTTCGTGAGCCCGACGATACTGCATATAAATCTGCGGCGTCGTGCCGGTCACTTTCAAACGATTCCATTTTAAAATGCAAATAGGGAATTAATTTTCGGCAACTACTTTGGTATCTTCATGAAGTCTTTGTATCAGTATTTGATGCAGACATTAATTGCACGGTTAGTTCAATACGAATAGGTATATCAGCAAGAGCAACCCTCATTGTGACAATGTGACAATGAGGTATAAGGACTGTTTTATTTAACCATATCAGCCGATAGACGTCCACTGCTTGATATAGACCGCCACGGAGGGTCGCCACAACGACCGGTCCTGCGCTACCCTCATTCAACGGGTCTCCGCGTCCTTCACCAGGTCGTCTGTCCATCTGGTGATGGGGTAGGCCCCCATGCTGCGTTTTCCGGTCCGCAGTTGCCACTCGAGAACTCTTCGACCCCATCAGCCATCTTAAAAAACGTAGGTATCTAAAATGATCTTATCTTATCGTTAGTCAGCGACCTGTTTTAATTACACATAAGAAATCTCGACTGCTTCCTCTTTCGGATGGTCAGAGTTATTGATAAAATTGATGGTCAGAGTTATTGAATACTAGCAACTTAACAACACGATAATATCACCATTTTAGCCGTGATTTCATCCTGTAACTTTCAATATACTAAAGGCAATCCTTGGAGCCAAGTTGACCAAGGTTGACTAGCTGCACTTTAAGATAGTTGATAGTTGGAACAACATGTCTGATCCATTGAGGTTATAAAATATGTATGTGTTTTGAGTGAAATGAACTATAATATTAAGTGTAAACACTACTATTTAGTTTCTAAAATACCCAGTCATCTTTTAAACTAAGCGTCCAAAAAATGTCTTGCAATGTTTTCAAGGAACACTTAAAAAGCCAGACGAGTCTAGGCGCCTCGTTGACTCGCATCTCGTGTCTCATTATTGTCACGGAGAGGGTTATGTCCTGTCAGACGTAGGGACGTTCCTTTCGTGACACTTCAAAATGTTACTTCCCAGAAATACGTGCTGAAGACCTATTTTCTTTGAAAAATTATATAAAAGTAATTAAGTTCATGTTGAAAGTTAATCTTATAATATAATAATTGCACTTTTCAAAAGGTTTGTAGTTTCATACCCCTAGAAAATAATTCAATAACTAGGTATTAATAATTTTTATGGTATAAAATGGCCGATTGGCCCGAAAAGTTCTCGAGTGGCAACCGCGTGCCGGAAAGCGCAGTGTGGGTAGGCCCCCCACACGGTGGACCGACGACCTGGTGAAGGCAGCGTGAACCCGTTGGATGAGGGCAGCGCAGGCCTATGTCCAGCAGTGGATGTCCATCTGCTGAAATGACGATAATGATGGTATTTTGGCGTCGGTGGCGCGTTGCAAAGAGGTATGTAAACTCGACCGACGACATCCCATGTACCTAACCAATAAGTTTTCCTAACTTATGACGGTAATACTAAATGCTCTCAAACGGTGAAGGAAAATATCGTGAGGAAACTTGCATACGCTGAAGATGAAATTCTGATGCGCATGTGAAGTCTACCAATCCGCATTGGGCACGCCTGGTGAACTAACGCCCATACACCCATCGTCATCTGCCTATAAACGTCCCACTACACACTACAGGGTACGGATTGGTACCTCGTATGGTAGTTGGGTAGGTGCTACTTTAAACCTTTTTTGGGGTACCGTAGTCAAACAAGATACCCTTATACTTTCGACCACTCTGTCTGTATGTCCCGCCTCAAAAACTAGCTTACTTTTGCACCTATTGAATCCAAATTTGGCATGAAGACAGATAACAGAAACCCAAATACATAAATGTAGAAGTTATGAAGAAACACATTTTTAATAAGGTTTCGTTGGATAGGTCTTTTCCAATGGAACGAAACTCCAATAGAAACTTAATCGTTATAATGCTTGCGTCTCGAGATATACTAAACCCTATCATAAACGAGTCCGACACGCTCTTGGCCGGTTTTAATGTAGGCATACTATGAGTTTTGCAGGTAGTTAGGTATCAATATACAGTATATATCGGGAAGGTATACAGCAAAGGACGAACGAAACTCATATTCTAAAGTCGTAAAAACAAAAGTTGTTCCTATTGAAGAGCACTATCGCCTGTCAAAAGCAATTACCCGAATTCAATTCCAAGTCCATACACATTTATGTCCTTTTAACGTTTCCTGATAGTTCTTTACAAAGGAACTCGGGACATAAGCCTTTGCGGCACAATTCATTGCGGCCAACGTTCTCGTTTAGCCGTGTTGCAGTTTTATTGTGTTTAATTTGAACTAGTACTTTATGTTTCATTAGAAGCTTTTACTTGCGTTCTGCGTTGGCTTTAGGAATAACATTTGTGGTAAAATCTTTTAAGTATATAAGTCTGGATTGTCTAATATTTAAGTCATCGTCATCATATCAGCCGACAGACGTCCTCTGCTGGACATAAGCCTCGCCCAAAATGGGGGGATTTGCCATAATCGCCACGCTTGGCAGGCGGGTTGGCGATCGCAGTTGGATTGAATGTGTGTACTGAGAGGATGCTGCTGCCCATCCTCCGGTAGATCCCTTAGTCGCCTTTTACGACACCCACGGGCGGAAATGGGATGGTGCTATTCTTAGCCGACACCACACGGCACTTATTTAAGTAAGATATTTAAGTACTTGATTTTTATTTTATTAGTAGTTATACAGGGTGTACAATAAAATGGGATAGTTACTTAACACGTTCCGGGACAGTGAACGAGACACAATAGAACTTTTATTGTTATCACGGCTATAGGCGGTCACTGTCCCGGAACGTGTTAAAGGGGTGCTTCAGACTATTAAACTGAACAACTTTCTCTATGGGACCAATATTGAAAAGGCAAAAAAAATCGGCTGTCCCATACATTTCAGCCGAGTTATGTTTGCAGTTTTGTATGGGACAGCCGATTTTTTTTTTTCGCGATTTCAATATTGGTCCCATGGAGAAAGTTGTTCAATTTGATGGTCTGAGGCACCCCTTTCAGTAACTGTCCCATTTGATTTTACACCCTGTATTATAACTCATTGCCTTTGCACAATTTGTTGTCATAATTATTGTGAAAATTATTATCATGAAATGTCAAGATGGTAATTTGCACTCTTTGGTTTGCAAGTTTATGGGTTTGCATGTATTTGACCCCACTAATGTGAGGTTTTTATTGTTCCGTTGTCAAATAAGGAACCTTTATACTTTCGCCCATTCTGTCTGTCTGTCTGTGCTGTAGATTCTGAAAAACCTATACCATAAATATATTTTCTAATTACAAACTAGATGGCGTTGTAGGAAATTAAATCGCGCTATATCGTTAGGTTTCAAAATTTTCTAGTAGGTAAAATAGATTTTACTTTTTTTTTCTTTCAATGGCTACGAAACCCAATCATGGGCGTCCGAAACGCTCTTGGCAGGTTTTTTATGTTATTGGTGTCCAAATAAAGTATTACATAGACAACGCCGTAGACCCGTCATAATTAACATAAATTAAAATTAAATTACCTAAATTAAAATAAGGTAACTTAAATTAATTACTTCTACGGTTTTTCCTAAATCCTTTGTTTTCTTTTTCAATAAAGTGTTAAAATAAACATAATTATTCTTTATTGTATTTTGATATCAACAACTTTACAAATTCCTTTTACACGTCATCAATAAGTGAAAGTGAAACGTATACAACTGCGTCACCACCGAAGTATTAAAGGAGATGTTACAGCAATCGGACGTGTGTGTTATATTCAATAGCGTAAACCCCCATACATACCAGAAACCCATATTGCAAGAGTTCGCAGCAAGGTTTTCACTTATTAACATTTATTTACTTCCCTATCTCGGGTCATATGGGCAGCGAAAACGAGAGGCCCGATACAGTCGTAAAATCGAAACCACTCACATGAAAATCTGTGCCTACCGATAAAAGTTTTCTCACCGACCGACCGGGCAAACGGTAAGACCTTTTTCCGGGTCGTCAATACGGCACGAAACGGCGAATAGAGGGCGTAACGATAGTTTGAATAGAACGTTGCTTGTTTACAATAGCTGCGGGTAGTTCGTGAGGCGCTCACCATTTAGATGGAAAGCGCGTCGATACCGCCAATACCGCGTGCGGCTGCGGCGGTCATATGAACAACCGGATTTGTGGGACCTTCTCACTCTCCCTTGAATGTTCGAGAACGGAAGCGCGTAGAGGGTTAAGGAGGTGTTCTAGAGACCTTGTTAGACTGGCCGCTTTGCCACCGACGCCTGTGTTATGGAACTTTATGGAATGAAGTGCGTTTATAAGGTCTTTGATGTTCGGTTTCGCGCTCTTACGTTGGAGTGGCTCCCGAGGGGCGAGCAATAACAACATCCAGGGAAGTGCTCGTTGCCGTAACGTATACTTAATGGTCTACACATGTAAATGTGGCTCGGCTGTAATGAAATTTTTATTTTGTCGTCTTAAATTGTGTCAAATGGATAATAAAATGTGTTGGTGAAACCGAAACGATGTTATGAAGTCACAATTCAACTTGTTTTTGAAGTTACGTGTGTATTTTGTGATGCAGTTGTTGAACCCGTTAAAATGATTAACTATAGCTTCATTTTCTGATTATTTTAAAATGTACTATTTGTACACTTGACACTGCGTGTGCCTGGCCAAAGTCTCTTACCTCCTTGAAATCCAGTTACTATTCAACTGTGCTGAATTCTGTATCGCGCTAAACTTTACTTATTTACTATATGATTGACAGCCTTTAAGGGTGAAGCCAAACGAGCGTAATTTTGTGAGTTGTGAGTCGCATATTTTGAGTCCGTTTCATATAAAATCCGGGAATGCATTGTCCATGTCCTCAGCCTTTATATGAAACGGTCTCAAAATACGCGACTCACAATTCTGAGCCATCTGTCAAAACGGCTCCAACAGCTGTCAAATGAATAGCGCGTTACCGAATGTGTAAAAAAAATTTGATTGAACGCGGTTCAATCACGGTTCAGTGGAGATTTATTTAGCGCTTCTGAACATAGGCCCAAATCAAAATCTTTCAGGAGTCATTTTCTCTAGATCTAGTAGGTATACTAAATAATGTAGGTATAAATGTCGGAAACTATTGGTGTATGCATTGAATAATTATGTGTAGAACAGACAACGTGAACAAAATCTGTGTACCACGATCAGCAGTGCGGGGCAGCACGCGCCCGTCACTTGCTAAGTAAGGTTGAGCCAATTAGCTTAAACGAGTGTTACGAAAAAATTTTGTCTGGGTCGCCTCTAGTAGGTACCTCAATGGATGTATGTCTTGTCATGAAAAATACAATAAAGTGAAATCATAAAACAAAGAGACTAATTCCCATGCTGATTGTTTAACTAAAAAAAACCCCGAACAACCCAAAAATAAGTTTCATGGACTGTAAAACGAGTTCCATTTATTTTTAATGACAAAATTTCTTTTAATCTCAACGAATGAGAAATGTCTTACAAATCACAGTTAAATAAATCTCTCGAGATGACCTATAAAACGTGCTGAGCTTAATCTCGTTAAAATCCTTTGCGGGTAGTTTTAAACAAACGAGAGAGGGGGGTGGCAAGAGTGGGGGGGGGAGGTGAGCCGTGATGTAAACTGACGACATAGCGGTCGCATCTAATTAAATCGGACGCTCTTATTTTTGCCCACGACAATTTTATGCGAAAATTTAAGTATCATTTGCACAATAAAACTTTTGAATTTACGACTTTGGGCACCCCCCGTGAAGGATAATTATCTCAAATGCATCCATTTAACGATTCCGAATCGAGAAACAGCCAGCAATGTTTTAGATATCGATATTTTATCCCGTGTCACGAGATATCACGAATTTAGCATAAATGTTTTTGCAAGACAGTTCATTTTACGTTTCGAATATTTCTCAATCGATATTCATGAAGGCAATGATTACGATATTAATTACTTGTAAGTATTTCTGTTTATTACATTCTCACGGTAAATTACAGTCGATTGTGCTACATAGTTTTGTGATTTAACTGTAGGAACAACCTTGTTTACTTTCATAAACTAAAATGTTTATTTATAAAGCAACTATATCTGTACCCGGCATGCGTTGCAATGCGGATTTTTTTTTAGAATTCCCGGGCATACCCCATCAAAGTTTCATCGCAATCGGACGAATGTTTAAAAACGCATACCCCTTATGCGTACAAATTTTGTTTAACATACATAGATTTTAATGCAGAGTCCATAGTAATATACAACTGCTTTTGAACCGGATGATCAGACCATCTAACTGATTAATTTTTTCAATGGGACATATTCCGAAATCGCGAAAAAGAATCTACTTTCCCATACATTTGAGTAGAGATTGCAGTTTTGTATGAAACAACGGATTTCATTTTCGAGGTTTCAACGTTAGTCCCTTCTTAGAGAAAGTTCATTTTAATGGTCTTATCATCCCCTTGAAAAATAGTCAGCATATTAAGAAAGACCCTATAGAATTATGTACGTACTTTATTTCGTTGTCTGAGTCATCATTATACAACGTGTTAATGAATAAGCGCAAAACCTCATACACCCCAACTGATTTATAACAAAATAATTAGATTGAAACAATAATTTCATTATTTTGATACTTAAAATTTAAAGTTATTCGCATTTTAAGTTTTGAGGCAAAAATGATTTGTTATCATTTCAGCAATGAATGAAAGTGCTAACCTACTCATGAATACATACATTTCTATGCTCTCTCTCTGTCTCGGGTTTGCTGGAAAAAATCTCTTTAGAGATAAGCTCGTCCTTTGTAATTGTCTTTTATGTTGTTTTCATGTATATTTCCGTGTGTACAATAAAGTGTTAAAATAAAATAAAATAAATAAAAAATACATTTTAATAATCTTGTTTTGGTAGTAAGTAGCGAATGTGACCATGCGGTGGGTTGACATCGGGTTCAGTAAATTTTAAATTTAACAAACAAATTATTTATATATTTTGAAAAAAATTTCCTATAATAAGCATGATAATTTGATTCTGCTCTCGATTCTGAACAAACTACTTTTAGCTTTGCGTTAATTCATTAACACGTTGTATATATGTGTGACAATATACAAGATATTAATTTATAATTTGTTTATAAAGCAACTAGTCTGTCAACAGCTTCGCTTATTTCATATTATTAAATATTTTCCACCTCATGCCAGTCCAATCAGCGATATAGATAGAGAAGAGATACAATGTTTGTTAACACTAGCTCGAATCAAATAGGCCGACAGTCCGCCGGCGTTTATCCGCGATCAATGTATCCGATCACTAGCTTATGCTATTATCCAATTAACAGTTGCGATATCGAGGCGATCTCGCTAAAACCGCGTAAAATCCGCCGTCGGCGATCGAGGTGTGAATAAAATTACCTGTTTTGTTCGGAATCACTTAACACTTTATACTCAAGGCGAGTTACGGTATTCTCACACTATGTATGAATTCTTTGGCTAGGAAGTTAGGAACAAAGGTGCGATGGTGCGAGTGCGCACGACTAGAACGAACAAGGCTTTCTGACTTGACTTAAATTATTATTCCATGTTTTTGTTTCTCAGTGTAAACAAACGAAGGGTAAATCGTAACTAATAAATCAATTCAAGAAATAGCATTTTTTTTGCTTTTGACATGAAACGTCTTTCATTTCGATCAGTAGGGTCACTTGCAAAACCCGTATGTAACGAAATATGTTATGACAAGATCGCTTTATTACTGTATAGGTACAGCAACTACCGGCATTAATTTATTACCATTTTTTGGAGAATAGAAGCCATTACCCGGTACAAGACGTTTTACGTACTCCACTGCGGCTGCGTCCCTGGACTACCCGAGTTTTTGGAAGAGACATGCCTAATTTCCACAAGTAAATTTTGCACTGTGGGTACAGTACGACCAGGAAAATAATTCTGCTCGTCAATCTTCGTTTGCGCAGAGCAGGACCGAGTCTCCGACAAAACCCGAAGTCATTTAGTAATCAAAGGGTGCACAGTCGGATAGCGTAAACGGATTGAAGGTGCCACATTCTGATTGGTCAATATAATTTCGCGCGCAATTAAAATTTTTCAAATGCGCAGGTACATCGGTAAGACTTATAAATCTGGAACTACTGTAATTTCTGTGCATACTCATTACTTACTAATAACAACCTGCTAATATGATTTAGCAGAGGGATTACTTGGAGTTAGTCCTGTATCCAATAAAATCTCGCAGATCTTGACGGAAACACTGAGAGCTATACGAGGCTTGACTAAAACGTTTAAACGTCGAGCCTGTGACGTCACGAGATGCCTGGCAACAAAGACCGGTCCGTTTGCTTTTTAGCGCCTTCCGAGAGTCGTTTGCGCAGGTTACATCTATGAAGATATACATTATACATACGTTGATGTCAAGAAACTATGTGTTGCAAGGGAGGATACGTAGAAAAAAATCATATGCAAGAAACATATGGGACATCATATCTGGAGTTTGAAAATATCTCTGATCAAAACGCTTATCGTCATCATCAGCCTATATAAATTCCACTGCAGGGCACAGGCCTACCTATCCTCATGGAGGGTGAATGAGCGTTAGTTCACCACGCGTGCCCAATGCGGATTGGTTTACTTCACATACGCTACTGATGCGTATGCAGGTTTCCTCGCGATATTTTCTTAACAATTTGAGCTTTGACAGAAGTCGGTATTACAATACATATATTAGAAAAACTAATTGGTACATGCAACGTGGATGTTCTGAGGTTTCAGAATATCTCTGACTACCCGCTCGGGGAATATAGTCGTGAGCATATAGCTCACGCTTATGCTAATTGGTACATGGCATGTCATCCGTGAGGATTCGAACCGGGAACCTTATGATTCAGTGTCCATACTTTTCGACAACGCGCCACCGACGCTCAAAAACTTATACTACTGATAAACCTATACAGAAGATTTTATCAAGAAATTCAGTCCCTCATAAACCATTGTTGAGCACAAACAATTAACAGAACAAATCCGTGTCGAAGCGAGGTTTCTCGGTTTCTCCTATTGAAACAGTGCAGAGATCCGGCACTTGCTTTGCTCCTAGTTCATAACTAACTACTCCGTTACAATGACTGACCGGGGAGAGCCGCATTCTCTGCAGGCGATATAGGGGGGGGGGGGGGGGGGGGGCTGGAGGATGCGGAGGGGGAGGGAGGGGCCCAGCACGAGCGCACCACCTCGTAAATCTGAAGGCCTGAGGCTCGGACCTGCCTGCCTCAAAGTATACTCCGTGGTGCGAAGCTACTTAGTGACTAGAGACAGTGCCCAATAAATTTCTTAGAGCGAAACTTATTACAAGAACGAGTGTTTAATAAGGAGAGTGTTTAACAATAATTGCTTCTTGTTTGCCGTTGTTATAAGTTTTGTATTGCGTCTAGAATACGTCATGGTTACCACTATTTATTTAGCCTCTTTGTAAAACAATCGCTTAGACTGGTACCTACACATTGCCATTGCCTCTTTCTTAACAGAATCAATTTATTTCCCATTCAATACTTGGAAATTACTTAAACTGCTTGCGAAAAGTTGTGAATAAACCTTAGAATTCCTTTGAAAACATTGTAGACCAAATAACTTTTCAATTATAGATATAATAGCAAATTAGAGTCGCCATTGAGATCAGGGGATAGTGTTCTGTTTACGAGTTGTGGCGTACGGCGAAGATTGGTCTGGTGTCACCTGTCGACCGCAAACACAAGGCGCTCGGTAAGCTATCGGGAGTATCGCAGGAGGATTCAAAACCTATTAACTGCGGAGGTAGGGTTAGTAATGGTGTGCGTTGTTTGTAGGCGGGTGCGAAGTGGACAGGGCGATACCCTGCCGCCGTGACAGCGGTATTGTTCCAAGCGAAGCTACGTCCGACTAATTTATACCGACGTCTTGTAGAGAATCTTAAGTCTATGGAGTAGTGATGAAAGAGACTCAGTCTTTTAAGGCCTTTAATAAAGACTCGCTTTATTTTTGACGACTCGCGACTGACTCAGTCTTTTAGTCCCCAACCTTTAGTCATAAGACTAGTTGTTTTAGTCGAAGTCTTTTAATGTAAGAACTGAGCAGTTAGTTAGTCGCCAGTCTTCAAGCTTAAAGGACTTAAAAGACTGGCGACTCATCGCCCTGGGAGTCGAGACTCGTAAGGCGTATGTTGATTAATGCAACTAATGCTTATATTACCGCCTGAATAAGTATTCTCCCGGAAACAAAAGTATAAAAGTACCTTCATTTTTTTGTATAAAACGTAGTTTTGTATTTTTATTGTCACTGTGTGCAGATTTACTAAGGTACCTATTATATTAAAGTCCCTAAACTAAAAATGTATCATAATACAGAGGAAGAGAGTCAGAGCATTTTATGCGACTTTAAAGATAATGTTTTATCACCTAAGTTATTGGATATTGGTGGCATGGTAGTCAATTCTCAACAAACTAACTGGAAAGAGCCACCAACTCCATATGAAAGCAAGGGTGAGTACTTATTACATAAGTACTTATTTTATTATGATAAATGTCTAACGTCTGTCTAAAAATTATTTGTATAATCGTTATATTAAAAAATACCTATTTTTCGGAATAAGATAGCGAATGCGACAATATTCTGCTGTTGTTCAAAACTTATTATACCACGCATTACGCAAATTCGAGTAGAGACCAAATATTAGCCACAACGTCTCAATCCCAAAATGCAGGGCAAAATATTTTTTCTGCGGTATACAAACAAAAAAACGCGGTTCAAGACGAGATACAAAACTATCTATCGATGCCACTTGAAACAGAAGATTATTTAAGAGAACGTTTTACTTTGGTGGTCTAATCAGAAGTATCACCTGCCTAACCTGACGCAAATGGCTAAGGATATATTAAGCATTCCAGCAACCAGTGTTCCAAGTGAAAAATGTATGTGTATCAAATTTTAACTCAATCACTTAGTTTCAAAAAAGTTTCACGATTTTTTTTTCATTTGAGGTACCTAAAAATCCAAAAAAGTAATTTTATTTCAGCGTAAAGAGCTTTTAATTACAATTTTCACGCTTTACTCGGTGAAGGTTGCAGGATCGCGATGGATGCATGCCGCGTCCGACCGAGACGAGAGGAGGAAATCTTTAAGGGAGGCCTATGTCCAGCAGTGGACGTCCTACGGCTGATAATGATGATGATAATAACGCTTTACTTAAACGCCAGTTTTTTTGCAAAGGACTGCAGTCGTTTAAGCCTTTTAGTCGTTTATGTCGTTTAAGTCGTTTAAGTCGTTTAAGTCGTTTTAGTCTACAAGTCTTATACGTTTATCGACTGAGTCATATTAATTAAGACTAACAGTTACAGTCTTAATTTTAAAGCCAAGTCGTGTAAAAAGAGGCTAGTCTTATTATAAACGACTTAAAGGACTCGAGTCTCTTTCATCACTACTATGGAGATTTTGTTGCAGTGGCGAGAACTCAGTTACAATGTTAATGCAATTTTCATTGCAAACGGCAAAGCTATTAGTCTTTATTCATTTTGAATGTGTCAATACGAAAACATAACGAGAAAAGTTAAATTGTGTGCTTTAATTAGGACAAACAAAAAAAACTCTAACGATTCCACTAAAAGTGGCGACACAAAAAAAAAGGTAAAACAACAACACTGACAAATTCACACGAAAATCAAATTTGAGTTTATGCGACAAACATGTGCCGTATACAGTATGTGCAGTTTTATTGGTACTCGCCATATATACGAGGACATCAAAAGGGTGCTGTCATGTAGCACTCTTTACGTGTGGCGAATAACGCAGGGCGTCCCGCTTGCGGGATATATACGGGTAAACAAATTTGCCAAGTTTTGATTAGATCAAGGGTGGGTGAACGCGACTGAAATAAAGAGCTTTTGACGAACAACGTGCTGATGGCAGATTTATTTTGACTTGCAGATTTATAGTTGAGAAAAGCTTTACTGGTTATTTTGGGTGACCGATTTGGATTTCAAACATTCAAGCGAACTCGCTAACTGGGGCAGTAAAACGTCACCAGATTGCAATGCATGCGACGCCGACGTTTCCGATCCGGTCAATGTGCAGGACAACTGACAAACACGGCGCCGGTCAAAGGAGCAACTTTGAGCTAAATCCGAATTTGAGGACTCGCAAATTCACCCTGATTCCACCTATCAATATTTATTAGATCTCGGTCCTGCCTGACACGTCTCCGCTGTCACACAACTGAATAATCTAGTAGGTCAAACTCTATTGTTATCTGTGTTTGGACCATCCGGAATTAGGGACCGTGATATTCGTGGCTTTGTGAACAAAGATTTTTAAATAAAGGGCGGGATTCATGACAAAAGTTTAGACGAGAGAAATTTGTTTGAAACGCAAAAAATGCGGTAACATTTCTAGATTCGGTACATTAAACTTTATACGAATGTAGCTAAATTGGACTGTTGGTTAGTTTGTTCTTTGCCAAGTTTTTTCCTGTCCAGCCCGTCGAGGGTCCGGGAAAATGGTTGGACTAGGTAATTGTGTTAAAACTTTCATCAGAAGTGTGAAATTTTGCGGAAACGACGAGCCCGTTCCTACAAGTTTAATTTGTTTTAAAAATTTCCTGAATTGAGACTAGGAACAACAAATTCTTGCTCTCTAAATTAAACCTTCTACCGACTTTAATATACATTTCAGAAACAAATCAAACGTCAGAGAGTTAATTTAAGAAGAATAACTAACAAACAGCTAGCTTACACTATGGAAAACGCTTTTCAATCTGTCTTACTCATTAGGTATGCTGCTAAGTGTGTTTTATTTGTGTAATTTTTCCCAAACAAATTAATATTATGGCACTATCGGAATGACAACTAAAAAAATGGGTCAAGAGTGAGTTAGACTCGCGCAACGAGGGTAACGTACAGAGAAATAAAAAATCTACAGATTCCTTAGCGAGACCGACACACACTTGGCCGGTTTTCATTTTTTTCTCGTTTTTCACTTGCATGTATTTTCGGTTTTTTTCAATAGAGCCAAACCAAAAATCCTTGGAAAAACTTTTACTATTTGTTAGCAAATTTTAAATAAAAACACTATTTTGTCAAAATTTCAACACGCTACCTATAACGGTTCAAAAGATACAGCCCTTTAGAGTTACGACGAACGGACAGCGTAAACTTAGTAATAGGGTCCCGTTTGCCTCTTTGGGTATGGAACCCTAAAAAGCATTTTTTTGTTATTCTATTACAAAAGATATACCTATATATTTCATTCTAACAACAGAAAAATAACCATAAGAGTGAAAAGTGTAGATGTTTTGAGCAAGCTATTCATCTCAGATGTTATTATACAGAGCTCAATTATAAATGTAATACATAATTCATTGTACACTGGTTACAATATTTTTATTCAATGAGGAGGATACCTGAGGAAGCCGAGACTGCATACAAATGTGTATTGAGACACGTGAGTCTACGAACATTGGACATTGCTGGACCGCTTGGCGCCAATTCTAAACAATATGCAAACGTAATAAAATAATGTACAGTCTACAATCAGAACGTGGCATAATTTTGAGCATAGGTCGTGGTCCAAAAACGATTTATTAGACATTATCTATACTGTATAAAACAATTCCGTAACTGACTGACTGACAGATAACGCACATCCTAAACAGCTGAAGAGATAGAAACATTAAATTTTAAATACAACAGAGGATGTAGGGGTGAACTAAGAAAGCATAATTTTGCAAAGATTTAAGAAAGTTAAGAAAGAGGGAGAACCAAGGCCATATGAATACTACCAATCCGCATTGGGCACGCGTGGTGGACTAATGTCCATTCACCCTCCCTGAGGGTAGGCCTATGCCCTGCAGTGTGGGACGTTTATAGGCTGATGATGATGATGATATACATACAGGGCGTAAATGACAGCCTAGGAAATACTGAAACGGTGAACTCAGACCATAAAATGAACAACTTTCACTATGGAGCCTACCTCAGACAACGCGAAAAAAAAAACAACTGTTCCATCAAAACTGCTATACCTTACCTACCCGACTAAAATGTATGGGGCTCACTAGGCTCCATAGTGAAAGTTGTTCAGATTGATGATCAGAGTTCACCGTTTCTGTATATGCTAGGCTGTTACTTACACCCTGTATAGAGTCTTTCTTAATATCCTGACACTTTTTTAAGGATCCACTTTAAAAAAGGGAAAAGGGAAGGGGTTAAGGGGATCCTTAAAAAAGTGTCAGGATATTAAGAAAGATCCTATATGTATATGCATAATAAATCATCCGATCGGACCGTCAAACTGAACAACTTTCTCTTTGGCACCGACATCGAAATCGCGAAAAAAAAATCAGCTCTTCCATACAAAAACTGCAACCTACTCGAGCCAAATGTATGGGACAGCTGAAATTTTTATCGCGATTTCGAGTTTAGTCCCATAGAGAAAGTTGTTCAGTTTAATGGTCTAATCATCTCCTTAAAAAGTGTCAGCATATTATTAAGAAGGATCCTGTATACTACAGTGTTTGTGAACAGCTTCAGGTTTATTGCCAGGCTCGATCTGGCTATAGTCACATATGAAAATATCGATTGAAATCATTTTCAGTCTTCTTAAGATTTGGTTGGCAAATGATAATCGGGCAAATAAAATCACTCCACTTTTAACACTTCTAAACGCACATCGATCGATTATCAGCAAGTTACACAAGCGTTCTGTACTAAAGAATAGACTCCCGAACAAACTTAAAGACAACAAGAAAACTGTAGCTTAAATAAAAGCCTTTCACAACAAATACCTCAAATAAACAACCTTCTACCCAATAATAACGAGAAATTAATAATTAATGGAGCGTTAAATGTGGCGGCTCATTACAACGCATTATGAAAACGATCTGGCAACATCCATTATCGGCGTATGCTGAAGATGCACTCGATGCGAGATGAGATTCTCTGGGGATACTTATTAACAGGGCCGTAATAGTTGAAGTGATTTCAGGGTCGTCAGAAACATTCTACGTTACGAAACGTTATTCTAAAACAGTGGGTATAAAATTAAATAACACAGCTTTCGTACTTTAGAATTTCTGCGAAGATTGTGTACCGGGGACACACCATATTGAGGTTTAATAGAATTGGTAAGCGTAGCATATTATGCTTACAACTATATTCCCCAAGGACATTCAGAGATATTCTAATAAATAAAGCATATTCAAAATATTTGCACTACAATACCCAAACTCTCTGTAGTGTGAAAGGTAGTGAGTCCGGCACCACTTTTGAATGGACAGTTGACTCAAACATCAAAATTTAAGACTAAACCACAACGATCATAAATCTTAGAATCCCAATTAACTTGCATCGTCTTAAATTGAACAACTTTAAATTTTGTAGTTCCCGATAGGTAGCTCTTTTCATGTACATTTTATTCTGATATTCATCCTCTCCACGTGTCCAACCCAACGAAGCTATCCTAGTCACCTATCAATAACATAATCGTTAATTTACACGTAGATTGCAAATTAGTGAACACCAAGACCCCTTCCTCGATCCGTCCCTGCAGCAAGACTACAATAAGGTGAAAAATCATTATAAGAATACGGAGGTTTGAGGGGAGCCGGCGGCAAAATAACAAAGCTCGATCGGATGCTCGCTACCGCAGTTAGTTACATGCTTGCTCGTGACACCGCCAGCGCACCAAACGGAAGTTGTTATTACGAAAATATATACAAATTACCTCCTCAATGGAATATTCCTTTACAGAATCCACCTTTTTTATTCCCCATGCCGCTGGACTTATCATTTGCATGTTATTATTGGAACTTTTTAGGATAACATGTCCAATTTGAATCGCGTTTACCGCCGCCTCGAGCCTCCGTGGTCTGAATTCAAAGCGATTTCACACAACACGGAGGTGCTAGCCCATGGGATTCGATTATTATTCAGAGTGTTAACTGTGAAGACAAAATACCTTGTTTTGTAAATTAATACACTGTTAGGGCCCTTTGTAATACGACACGTACCGTTTGTTAACTAGGAACGATTGGATAGTTAAACATTTATAACAGTTTAATCAATGGAATATTAACTTTCCGCTTTCGGTGAACGCGGCGTACCTGATAATCGTTAAGTCGACTAAAACAAATTTCGTGGGAAGCTTCCTAACTATGACGAAGAAGATTCTAATAACAGTTCCTAAGCGGTCCACTGAAGGTGTATATTGGTTTGTAATACTTGTAGTGTGTTCGGTAATAAAGTTATTGAAAGTGGTAATAAGATTAACGGCTTGTTCGGCGCAGTAAATCACGATGCATTACGTCGCCGACGACAGGAGGCTCGGATCGAATTACAGTGGATTAATTGCAGCTGAGCCGCTGTGGCGACAACTGGGGCGGAGTCTGCGCCCGCGCATACCACGCTAGCATTTAAAATTAAACATAAGGGCCATCGCCCACGAGACTTTTTGCAGTCGCGCTTCTGTATCGCGTCTGTACAGAACGACCAGGAAAATGATTCCGCTCGTCAATCTTTGTTTGCGAAGAGCAGACCCGAGTCCCCGTCAAAACCTGAAGTCATTTAGTAATCAAAGGGAGCAAATTCGCAGCGAAAAGGGCACGAAAAAAAAATAGCCAATAGCGGAAAGAGATTGAAGCTGGCTTATTCTGATTAGTCAACATAATTTCGCGTGCTATTAAAATTCGACAACAGCGCAGTACATTGGTAAGACTTATAAACCTAGTACTCCCTTACCTACTGTACCGCAGTTACCGCACTTGTCGCATTTGTTACGCGCGACGGAAACGATACAGTCGGACTATAGCGCTACTTTATCGCCACAAATGCGCGACCATAGCGATGAAGTCGCGCGTCAGCATCGTGCATCGATATAAACGCGCGACTGTATTTGGGTGACATTGGGGGAAGGGAAGAGCAGAGGCGATGCTGCATTGCGACTGTAGCGATTCTGCGTCGCCGGCGCTGCGTCGCGTTTGTAGCATGACTGCTTCGCAATATGTACCCATAGTAGCCCATGCAAAAATCGTTTGTGCATGGGCTATGGGTAAGACGGCCAGCGACGGCATCGCGACTGTACCGCCACTGCATCGCTGCAAAAAGTCGTCGTGGACGATGACCCTAAAAGTTTAAAGAATTCACCGCACCGACTTCTCTGATCGGATTTAATTTTTGTTAAAAAACATTCAAGCATCGATGGTTACGGAGAAATATCGATAAAGCGGTTGAATTACAGCCTGAGCTTCGCCTTTGAGTAAATGGTATGCGTCATTATCGGGAAGTGTAGCGAGCGAGCGGGGTCGGATCGCAACAAATCATCGCGGAGCGGCCGCCGCGCCCTGTCGCTCACTGCCAAAATTAATTTCCCGTAAAATCGCTTAAGCGATCTATCTTTTTCCGAGAAAAATAATATTCGGTGGGCTTCCAATAATAATTCTTTTGTAAACGAGAAAGAAACTCTTAATCTGTAGTTGCGGACGAGAACCTGCTTATCTCGATATGAATTGAGTTCGCTCTCTCGAAGGAAATGGGTGATGTGCAAAACAAATTATTAAGATTCCTTATAAGGGCCAACCATGTAACAAGAACTTACAAGAACTTGCCGTCGTAGTGACATATACGAGCACTTTTTGTGGTGTGTCCGTCATTAATAATATACTTGAAGAAACTCCTTATATCGGTTAACCTAGTTTTTGTTCAAGTCTAACTTTGTACCTATTTAATTCAACAAGCTTCTACAGTTACATTTAGGTTAAAGGTATAAAAATGTTTTATCTATCTCAATTTAATCTAATTTATTAAAGCAGAAAGTTATCCAATATTCGTGCGACCTACATACGAGAATTAGGAAAATTTATATTGGTAATAGATTCAGTCTTTTATAAAAAGAACCTCTATTTCGAAGCTTCTGGCTAATTAATAGGGCTTATTATCGCTTCTCCAGTTAATAGACAATCCGACGAGTTGCAAAGTTCGCAAATATGGGAAACATTCTCCGTCAAGTTTACGGCTCGGGTTCCTCCGCTAACGAACGATCAGCGGTGGAATGGGAAGACAAAAAGTATCCGATCGTCTATTCTTAGCTCGACACGCCGCCGCTCGCCCGATTAGTCGCCTACCGTAGCTATTTCCTCTCTGGAGTCTGTGACAGTTCCGAACGGTAGTTAAACTGCAAAAGTGGAACAACAAGAGCTGCACTTCTAGTTTATAGGCCAGCTAATGTTAATTAGGTCATTTTAATTAAATCCTGAATTATTTGGGTATCAGAGAAATAAATAGAATTTACCAACTTAAAATGGTCATATAAGAATTTCAGACTTAGGTTTTTTTTCACCGTTTTAGTTTTCGTCATAAAAAAATGAGTATTAAATACTTATTACACTATTATACTAAATAAATCCAAATGTACGCCTTTTTAGGGTAGTCAAACAAGAAACCCTTATACTTTCGACCATTCTGTCTGTCTGAACGAAAATAAATCGCGCTATTGATTGCTTTTGAAGATTCATTAAGTTTTCAAAGCTATGTTGGGAGGAGCAAGGTTAAGCTTTTCGTATAATGTCTACGGAACCCTAACATGGTCCAGTCTGACACGAACTTGCCGGTTTTTTACTTTGTACTCTGTAGCGTTAACGTAGCCGCTCCGTTGTGAGCATCTCCTACTTTCTTCCGTTTACATCTCACTGGAGAATGGAGCCTACAACAGGCTCCTCGTTACTCCTCACGAGTATCTGGGACCAACCCTAACATCAGTTCATCACCTTCATGCCATGCTAGTCTGTCCGTAGCTAATGAGGAGATCTATGACCGTGGCCGTGGTTTGACTGCGTCATATAGTAGAAAGCGGCAAGTACCTACTATGTGATCTCTTAGCACTTAGCCGCCTACTTTTATATCAGTAGGCCTAGCATGCCTACCCCGAGAAAACGATAAAAATCGAGATATGCCTTCTATGATCTTGGTTATTTTACGTATACCAAAAAATGCGCACATGACGTTTTTCTCGTTATGTCGCTTCGTCGTGGGTGGCATAATATTCTAGCCGTGCAGGTCAAAGTAGTATATTCACAGTTCGACTACTGTTAGTTAGTGAACTGTGTCGCTTTGCTACTCATCCAGCTAGAACTTGAATGCATTCGAATGCTGTACTTGGGAAAATAATTGCCCAAGTCCTTGCCGTTAAGTAAATGTTATTCTTATTTAACTATTCAATAAATACTTTTGAATAAAAAGTAGAGACTTCTGTGAATTTTAATCACGTTCGATGTAGAGACGTTTAAAATGTAAATAGGCATGTAATTTGCCTTTGAGTCGAGAATACTGAACGGTAAGATTATTTGTCTTTTCAATTCGTCACTTTAAATTTTAATGGGACCATAAGTAAGCAGAAAAGTTCTTTTAGAGCTTCAATTGGCTGAATTGAAACACCTTTTATAATTTTTTAAAATTTATTCTAGTGCAAGAAAATAGACTTTACAAGTCACACGATCAAAATCATGATCAAATGATGCATAGTCTCCATAGTAATTATGGAATTTTGTACTGTTGATTAAAAAGAGTGACTTTCAAAAATCGCACTACAGATCTGCTTTTCACAACGCGCTAAAAGAAATATACTTCAAAAATCTTTACACAACTTCTTCACATAATCGTATAAATGCAAACGAACAAGAACAATCACACGATTTCTATTCCTTTCAAAATTACAAAACAAACAAACCAAGTAAGATAATACCATCCGGGTACTATCCTAATTAAAAGTAACGCTAACAAACGGTCGGTCCGATAACGTCCAGTCAACATTATCGGGTTTACAAGTCTGGCGGGACCGTAGATATCAGTCCGAAGCGGTAGATGAGCTTGATTTATGTGAGCCAACAACATTAAATTACATCTAGATCGAACATCGCTATAAATTACTGGTCGCATTGTAAATCTGCCTTGTGTATCGAGAATCAAATCATGTAGCCAAACTATATCATGCGATGACATCGCGAGCATGTGAACGCGGCACTAGGTCCTTGTAACATTATACTAATGTAGCGATGGTCATGTACCAAATGTTCGTACATAGACCTGCTTTAGATTTCTGTGATGTCTACATCCAATATCCAATCTAGAGAGTACTATTCCACGTAGTTAAAAGCGATACATACTTTAGTAAATCACTGAAAATGTAATGTTCTCCTTTTGGTGAAGTTTAAAGAGGCATTCGGAAAGAGCAATCTACGATGGTAAAACATATTATTTTTTCACCATTTTAGTTTTATAGAGAAAATTGATCTGTTCGATGGTCTGGTCATCCCATAGAGATCTAGAGAGATGCCAACCTACTCGCTAAGTACGAAACCTAGTGTCGAATCACCACCAGTACCACGCGATAGAAAGTATTTTGTTAGCTTGAATGTGCTCATTATCTGTTGCGGTATCAGAATTCAACATTCGAATAATCTTTAGTACTACGCAAGCATTGTAAACTATTTACACATAATATCTTGACTGGCTTTCAGCCTCATAATATATTGAATCATTACTGTCACGAGCGATATGTTCCGTTTTTGCGCATATTGCTGCGACATTGGCCCAGCCCCCTTTTCACATATCCCTTTAATTTTGTGATCTGTGGGTCATCCCCTTAAAAGCCGTCAGCATATTAAGAAACACCCTACATAACTATTATAATAAAATTTACGTTAATTGGTCTGAAGAATCAAAGAAGAAAACACCTAATTATCTAAAATCCATTCACCTTTTTTTTATTATTTATAGGAAAAATTGAAATAAACGTTGCTCAGGAAGCTACTGCTTATTCCAGCGGGCAATCACCACACCAGCAGTCCCTCTAGTACCTATGATTTCTCTACTCGCTACTCGGTTTTTTTCCAAGTATGCCTTTTTCATGCAGCAAAAACGCGTCGCGAGCGTAGGGTGTAAATTAAATAGGACACTTACTTAAAGAGGTGCTTCAGACCATCAAACTGAACTTTCATTATGGGACCAATATCGAAATCGCGAAAAAAAATCAGCTGTCCCCTACATTTAAGTCGAGTTATTTATTTATTTCTTTCTCGGAGAACTTACAGCTAAATAACAGTTTGGTGTCTACAAAGATAAACTGATGGTCAGATGCTGACAACCAGTTATGTTTGCAGCTTTGTATGGAAAAGCGGAATTTTTTTCGCGATTTCAATGTTGTAGTAAAAGTTGTTCAGTTTGATCATCTGAAGCACCTCTTTAAGTAAGTGTCACATTTAATTTTACACCCTGTATAGAAACCACAAGGGGCAAGATTTCGAATGGCCCTGTTTGGTCAACCTCGGCATTTTTAAATGTATTTTGAACTGAAATATACAGAGACGATTCAGTCTTTCATGTTCAAGGGAACAAAATAATAAAACACGCATAATACACATTCCGATAAAACCATAACCATTTTTTCAAACTCCACGATCGGCTAAAAAAATTACAGAGGAAAAAAACCAGAGCGATAATTGGCAAGCAACCCACTTCCACGACCTTTTGGCACCTCTATAGATACAAACATATATGTGACTACAAATCGGTGACCGTTAAAAATAAATTATAAATAACAAGCGGGCAATAAGCTGGCTGTTCGCGGGTCGAGACGGAGATGCGGCAGATAAATCACGGAGCAGCGCGGGCGCAGGCGGTCGCTGTGTAATAGTGTAAGTGTTAGCGATGAAGAATGCGATCTTGTATAGCTACATGCTTTATCGTACCTAAATGTGCCATTGATTTAGACTCAAAGAGAATTTTACTCACTAGGTATCCATATTGTGTATCATCATCATCATCTCAGCCAAAAAACGTCTACTGCTGGACATAGGCCTCCCCCGAGGGTCACCACAAAGACATGTATCTTTATAATTTTATCGTTTATTAAAGATACATTTTCTTGATCTTCATTACTTTCCTCTCTTCTTTTTTAGTGTCAGCATGAGCTTATCGCATAAATATTACTCATGTAATTATGTACACACGGCGACATATCAAGCTATACAAAACCAACATAAGCTGGCCGCGCGATGCTATACGTTACTCGACCTACGCGCGTTCAGCTTATGTTGGTTTTGCATAGCTTGATGTGTCGCCGTGTGTACTCACTCAAATTTTAATATTCAGTAGTTTTATAATAAAAAAAAATCGATGTACTAACTCAAATGACAAAACTTAGAAGAAGAACTCTCTAACATTCGCAAGCTAATAAAGCATAAAGTCTTTAAAACTTCAAGCCCTCACTTCCTCAACTCGCAAACACTGTAATCAGTTAATCATGAAAACCAAACACAAAAGCATTAAGCACCTGTCTTAAGTAAAACAAACTTTTAAATATTTGCACTCGAACAAAACGTTGCGAACGAGGAAAGCAAATTCACACAACGAGAAAAGGTGTTAAGGCACTAAGACGTCGAGTTTCCGACACCTCCCAATTAACGCCTCGATATCAACGTCACACCTCTGACGGATAAACTGTTAACTCTTCACACTGTTCAATTTAAAATTCTGAGCAACTGGCGATTTCATTTTAACGAAACGTGGACTAAAGTGATTTGCCAATCTAACAAAATCAAATTTGCTTAACAATTACAATTTGATAAAACTGTGTACATCTGAATATTGTATCAGATAACGTTCACAGGCACATAAATTGTTCTGATCTCAAACTTAAGCTACAGACAAAAGCCTCTGTAGGCTTTTTATTATGGGAACTAGACAACGACAAGAAACACAAATCAACCGAACCCCGATTCGAATCCAGGACCCCTGATTCGGCATTACGACGTGGTAACCATTACACATTACAGTGTAACTTCTTTATAGACTAAGAGATGCGTGTACTTTTTGCAACCATCAGCTGCAAGGCTGATTCAGTGTTTATGGTGTGTAGAGCCTCTCTGTGATGGGGATGGACCAGGTCTGCCTGCATACCTCCAGTCGGTTTAAAAGTTACAGATGTTTAAAGGTCAGTAAAAAATTAACGATCAGCTGCAACGCTGATCGTATGATATGACTGTAGTATACACTGTAGCTATGTGAACAGTACAAAAACTGATATGGTTCATCAGTCGGTTTAGGAAATACAGGCGTTCAAAGGTTCAAAGGACCTTTGTAAGTTATGTAGGCAGACCTAGTTCATCCCCATCACAGAGATGCTCTACAATCCATAAACTCTGAATCAGCCTTGCTGCTGATGGTTGCAAAAAGTACACTTATCTCTTAGTCTATTAGCTTCGACGACCCGATTGGTGTTATGATTACACCAACCGGGTCGTCGAAGCTGAAGAAGGCACAATTTTCCTTTTCACCGCCATCGTAATGAAACAATAATAATGGTATCATACATCGTATTAAAAATTAGAGTCCAAAAATCCATATCGATTAAATATGTACCGTGTATTAATCGAAAATGAAAAATAAATAAATAATTAAATAAATATCTTGGACATTGTCACACAAAAATGCATAATAAAAGAGAGAAAACAACAAAGTAATCTTAGTACCTATATATTAGTAAAACATGACCAAAGTCTTGATTTGATAATACAAAGTCATGGTCATGGCGCAGGGCGTATGGATGGGGCACTAAACCTAATGACTTTTTATCAAGTCAATAACGGTAAAAATGTTAAAAATCTTTATAGGTAAAAAATGTTAACTCCCACTCCCACAATAAACTTAAATGTTTTATTATAACAGCCGGTGTCATAAAATTACAAAACATACTTTATTTCAATAGACCTATAATTTATTGCGAAAATTGAAAAAAAGGACTCACTATTTTTTTAAATAAACAAGCAAAGCGTCTAGTACGACTTTCAACACAGGCAGGTGCTGACATCGCTCCTTAAAGGACTACGACATCGACAGTCCCAATTATCAAATTATCGTCACTGCCAACTTGTTACCCTTAATGGTAGGTTTCAAGCTTTACAATGTCTTAAAAATATCGACGCTATTTATTTAAAGGTAGTGTAAATATAACATGGCAGAACCAGTATTATCCATCTAGACTTGCAAGTAATTTATAGCCGAGAGAAATTAATAGCTCGAGTATTTTTAACTTAATGTGACAAGTGTAATTTTAAATTATTTTTTATTAAAAATCTTGTTAAATTAATAGTTTCAGTTTAAATTCTTGCATACTTTTGTATAAAATTACATTATCATCAATTTTCATCGAAACAATGATGCCATGCCTTAACTTTTTTGCTAAAAGAATTTTAATTTACACGTGGTTTTTATAAATTCTCGAAAAAATTCTAAATGATGACTAAAAACTCTATTTAATATGCACATTTTAAAATAAGCATAATTAGTTTTTTTCATTCCAGTTTTGTTATGTTTGGAAGATATAAAATCATTCAAATCAAGGGCTTTTAAATAGCTAGCAAAACTTCCAAATAAAAACCGGTCAAGTGCGAGTCGGGCTACTTGCGCACCGAGGGTTCCGTATCATACCACCATAATACATATTAACTTCAAATTAAATTAAAGATTGAAAAATTTGTCTCGGGCGGGACTTGAACCCGCACTCTTCCAAACCGGGGAACTGCGTTATCCAATTTCGCCACCGAGCCCACTACCCAGAGAACGAAATTTTTCAATCTGTTGCGTCTTAAGGGGAAGTTTGGTTTCTGAAGTATGATTTTTTGAAAGTCAAATCTGAAGTAGAAAGATGCAAATCTCCATAGTAATTTTGACACTTTCAACTGCTGAGCTCAGCGGATGAGATTCAAAAATCTCGCTCCAGCTCCTTGGTTTCTTGTAGTAAAAATAAACATTAACAATATTCCATCAACTCACCCAGCTCATTCTCAATCAAACTATAAAGAAAATCGCGCTAGTTCCCTACCATCGTACTCCGACTGTTTAATGAAACGATCCGAGAGAGGAATGACTTCCGAATGTAAATAATTGACTCAACAGGTGAGGTATAAATCTCGGACAAACGAACCAGTGATTAAGAAGACCGTATATCAAGTGTTACCGACACGCCACACGCGATCGCACCTATTCGACGCGTATAGTGTAATGTTCGTATTCAATAGTAAAATATAGAGAGGAATTATTAAGATATTCATTCTTATAAATAAAGGAAAGAATATATGTCTTAATATATTTTCGCGTGTATTTTGAAGGACATTGCAAAAATGATTTAAGGTCTGCTCTTAGTTCGCCTCTTTGAAAGATAGAACCTCTTCAATGCAAGACGATTATAAACGACATTGATACCTAAATCATACATAGATAGATTACTAAGGTCCGCATACATAAACATCATCTTAAGAGGCCACGAGAGTTTTGATGATTGAGGCCCACCACATACATCCGGAATAAACCTGATTCGGAATTAGTTCCGTATGGAGTGTTGACGCTTTCAGACACATTTTCACTAGATTTAGTGATTTTTGAGGGTAGGCGTTAATGAAACGATACCGTATCGTGACGGTACAGTTGCGACGTCGTTGCGGTATAGTTGCGCTCACCTACGCTCAAAAACCGCTTGTGCGATAATGGTTCATGCCATTTTGTATGCAGATTATGTCTAATGTTGTAATGTTAAAACTGTATTTTGATATAGTTGCATAATATTGAAATACAATTTACAAATTATCATCATAATGTCATGACCACATCACATGATACTAATTGTCATGTATAGAAATTGTTTGTTTCGTTTTAATAAATGCATAAAACGCAATTGCCATTTTATTTGGCATTTCATACATTTTTATTTTAGACATATTTTAAACAGCACTCTAGTAATTTTTGTCACCATAATTGACAACACTGAATCCTGAATCATGATTCCGGATCGCAATTACGTCTGTGTGTGGCGAACCTAATACGGGCTTAAATGTAGCATGCAATTTGTTGATACAACCAATTTTGAGAACGATTCGATTCAACAAAGGTCCTATGAAATCCACTTGAACGAAGATGCGAACTAGTTCCAGTCATCGAATAAACGCCAACAAATTATAAGCTACTCTACATACCACAAATCGTGACGTATTGTAATTCTAAATCGCTGCAATGTAGTTTAACTATACATATGTATGTCTCGCAGTAAATTGCATGCTCTCATATTTTTCGATCTGAGTCCATTGCCCATAAAATACGTCCCATTCCCACTTAACAATAAATAAACGGTCGATTATACAATGCAAACACTTTCATAAAATACGAGCGTTAACCCGCTACTTCGTCCGCACAAATTATATACCAGATTTTAAGTCAGATCATAAGCTATCAAACAAAAAAAGTTTCATCAAAATCGGTTCCGTAGTTTTTGCGTGATACTCGTTCAAACAAACAAACAAACACCCAAACAAACACACAAACAAACACACAAACAAACAAACAGACAAAAAATCCAAAAATTGGTGAAATGGAATCAGGGACATCTAAAAACCATATCGTAACTTTTTTTTGTTAATATCTTCAATGTACAGACAAACTTCCTGTTACAGTTTTATAATAGTAATAGATAGACAAGGTTGATACAAAGGGCTAAATTGAAGCTGCGGTTTCAATTGTAAGTAAGTATAGTATCACGTGATAGTCGTACGAATCTATGAAACTGAGATTCGATTTAGTTGAAAGCTTGTCAGAAATTGAAATAGGCTAGTATTCAGTAAAACGGCTCCAAAGAGAGAATTTTCTCAGTTTCTCAAATTTCAAACGTAAACTATACACTATCGTTGTCAAAACGAAACAATATGTGAAAGCAACGGCACAAAATATCCTGCAAACAGAATGGCAACGTCGTGCAAGTCTATTTGTTGATCACAAAGTGTGCTTTATTTGACTTTTTAAGCAAAGGATTGGGATGTGAGGGATTTATCGTGTGCTAGTTCGATTTTTTCCTCGAATCCCGAAGCCATAAATCGCGTTTAGCACTGAAGTTTGGAAAAACGTCGTGAATGAGTATTGGAACTTTCAAAAACGCTTTCGAAGAACCTGCAAGCTAAAATAAAAGTAAATTTCGTATCTCACGTTGGGTACAACGCATCTTTAACTGACACGCCAATTAAATATCACTTGGTTTCCAGTTATAAATAAATTTATTTTACGCCTTCGCTTTTATCTTGTATCGGTTGGATTGTTCTTTCCGTAACAATCGCGACTCGTCGTGTTTACAATACACTCTTGAGTGAATTATGTGCGCGAAGTTTTATTATTAAGGGCTAACCGGGGCGCGCGGCGCGGCGCCTCCATCTTCTTATACACATTTATATACATTCTCTAAAATGTTCCTCATTTAGTTAAATTGTCAATTAAAGTTGTGAAATACGAATATAACGAACCGAGAAATACATTCACAAAACCAATTCATATTACTTTCGTTTTTGGTGTAACAAGCCACAAGCTAATTTGGAAGTATTTTTAATGGCACGAATGTATGCACATCTTTAAATTTATTGGCACTGGAGTTGGAAATTGTATTTTCTGGAGAGGATACAATAAATATCCGAAAGGTCGCGTTAACGAGCGGCCCGACGCGAGACGCACGGTACAATAAAGTACTACGGCTTTAGCAGAAGAAGAAAGAACGTATAAAATACGTAGGAATACAAAATTCGAATCAGCAAAACGTGGAGGAAATAACTAAAAAGAATTTTTAATAAACAGAGAAATACTAAGAAAACTTTCCATCAAGCAAAGGGGAAAATAAGAACGGATTGGATTTCGAAATACCTGCTTGCACTGCACACTGATCCGATTACAAACCCTCCCCGCATATTTAAACCTGCAGATATCTTCGTAGATCTTGCAAAAACGATGCACCGAGAGCAGGGCTCGCCGGGTAATGATTGGGGTCCATATCGAACCCAGGAATCCCTTATAAAATTACCGCCGCTTCATAATAGGTAGGTACGTATTTTCGGCAAGATTTCCGATTTGCCTCTTATCATCTCATTTCAATCTTTTGCTTGTTATGACTCGCTCACTTCGCGTAGTCTGAGGAGCGAGTGATTGAACTCATGTTTTTTTTCTCGACAGATTCCATTCTCCGTTCGATTTTGTACTTATTTGTATTATAATACGAGCGCTTGTTATGTGAAAATAAAACCAGTTAAGTATACTTGCATCATGGGAAACTTTAGTTTAAATAAACACGAAGGATGTTGATCTGTAAATCTTCGCAGATTATACAAATAGAAGAGCAAGATGTTTCAATTATTAGTTATTATATTTCCGCATTTCAGAGGTTAACTATACGGTGAGGCAGAGCAGTAATTGCTCTAACCTAACCATTAATAAGTTATGTAGCAATGAAAACCTGATTTAACAGAGCCACCTGTAATTGAAAACCCGTCGTTTATTTGATTCCTAGCTTATAATCGCTGCTTAAGTACAGTATCGACGCCAACAAAGATACACAAGATTCTAAAGGATACAAAGAAGCTAATAAATGCAGTGTTACCTGTAAATAAAGTATATAATAGCTTGTACAATTACGTGACATTGTGGCAAACTGCGTCGGCGTACTGCGACCTACACAATAATGTTAAGTACAAGAGGGAAGAGTTAAACCAGTCATAATAACAGTATTCAGTATCTCACAAGGAGAATAGTGGGAATCGTTTTAATATAATCAGGCTAAATTCGAACGATATTCACTAAGTTTAGTCGAATATAATGCGGTGGTTTCAGCGAACTACCATCTTAAGTTAACGGTTAACGTGGCAATCATCGCAGCCGCAGAGTTACAGAGAGATTGAAATGTAATTTTATGTGCAAACTTGCACACCGAACTGTGGTGTTGCCAGTGCTTTCACCTTTATTACCCAGTGTTGTGATGCTTCTACGATAATTAAATTCATAGTAAAGCGGAGTAACAGAAACGGGACTTTAACACTTTGATTCCTGTTAATTGTCTTTATCAGGCTTATAACAAGGTAATAGGTATAATAAAATTTAATCCATTGTAGAGTTTTTTTTATTAATATATTAATATGAAGACTTTATTTTTTCTTCACAAATATACATTACAATGACTCTGACGATAACGATAATTGGTGTACTTAATTAATTTGTGAGAAACTGGTGGCTCTGTTAGGTACATCCTGAAAGGAAGACCCTGTTTGACAGCACCCCAGGTCCTCACCATTCTTTTATAACTAAATTATTTGAGGAATGCAATTTTACGTGAATATAGTTTAAAATAGATTTGCGAGATTTGGTCTACATTAAACATAGCTTTAGCCCGCGACTTCGTCCGCGTAAAATTTTTTATTTTATTTTTTTTATATACTTATAATAAAACTTCATTCATAATGCACTTCTACATCCTCTGTATTTATGTATGCCTAATTTTATGTTTTAATGGTTGAGGCTACGCATTGTCTGATAGTCAGTCAGTCACGAATATTGATTTTATAAGTAAGTAAACAGTAAGTAAGTAAGTGTACAAACTTAACGAGAAGTTTTGGAAGAAAAAGGTACATCTCAAACATTAAAAAAAATTATGCAGTAGTAAGAAACACTGCGTGAAATCAAACTGACTTCAAATGAGCATAGCCTCTTAGTCTCTATAATAAACATTTACGAACAGATGTCGTACAAACTTCCAAGACTATAAATAATACTGGTAAAGACAATAAGTTGACACAAATAGGGTACGTATTGACAACAGACGTGGGAGTCTTATTGAATGAAAGTGCTTCTTACAAACTACCTACTTTACTGCTTATTGAACTGAAACCATGTCAATCGTTAATTCGCTATACATTGCAATGAATCTAGAATTTGTTTTGATGGAGGAGGCATGCTGAAAAGCAAATATTTTCACAAGTTGTTACCACCAACTGTAAGGAATGATACAATAAAAGTGAGGCCTGCTTCCAGCAGTATGTTGATGTGCACTGATTTGATTGATTAGTTGAAAATTTAGGGTATTATTTTCCTAAAAGACTGGTGGTTGCAGAGGGGTCAATTTTATACAAAATTTTGACGCACAATACGCGTAGACGGTATTAATATAAGTAACTTTGTATATATATTACGAAGATATAAAGCTTTGAAATCTTTCATACAAAATTTTAAAAGCTTTATATCTTCGTAATTATATTAAAAATTGCAAATGTTATTTGTGGCGCGGCAACTAGATTTTCTTAACTATTTTTCCATATATAAAATATTACTTTTATTAATTCCGTCTATGCGTATTGTGCGTCAAACTTTTGTATGGACTGAAACCACCTTAAGATATTTTTTTTAGGAATTAACAATTGATTCAAAAGTTGACTTCATTTCGTTAAATGCTGTTATAAATTATATTGATGGAAGTATACAGGATGTAAGAAAAAGTATCATTAACCTTTAAACCTGTTGTTCCATACGTTTTATCGAGTAGGTATGGAACAGTTTAGTATGAAACAGCTGATTTTTATTTGTTCTGACAGGTTTGCTTCCAATGTAAAGGTTGTTCAGTTTGATGGGTAGAATATGTGGTTTAAAGGTTAATGGTACTTTTCCTTACATCCTGCTTAGGGTCCTTCTTAATATGCTGACGGTTTTTTAAGGCGATGATCAGTCCTAAGCAGTTTCATACTAAACTGCACCCAAAACTATCGAACTTTTTCAGTTTTATGGTCTGATCATCCTCTTAAAAACCGCAGTCACATTAAGTTGGACCCTGTATACGTCCCCACTAACCCCACTGGTCTGTGACTCCAACACATCCTATACAGGTTGTTACAAAAATACAAATAATATGTTTCTATGTTGGTCCCATAGTGAAAGTTGTTCAGTTTGATGGTCTAAAAAACCCCCTTTAAAAGTTTTAAATATTTATTTTTACACCCTTATTAGGGTCCTTCTTATTACGCTGACACTTATTTAAGAGGATGATCACACCATCAAACTGAACATCTTTCTCTAAGGAACTCGAAATAGCGAAGAATAAATCAGCACTCGCCAATCGAAACTGGCTACTCGATCCAAATGTATGGGACAGCAGATTTTTTTTTCGCGATTTCGATGTTGGTCCCATAGAGACTGATCATCTGTGGCAAGTGTCAGCATATTCAGAAGGACCCTGCATATTATAGGGTGATGATTGTGTAATACAGGAGTTGTATAATCTTTATCATACATCAGTATTAAGTATTAAGTAAGTATGTTAAAGAATTTAGCCAAAAATAAACAGATGAGTATCGTAGTAATTAAGAAACTCATTTCTCAGTACGAGTGTAATAGAAAGAAAAATAAAGGAAAATGGCATATAAAGTAGATAAAGATCTGATGAAGGGCACGAGGTGATAGCTATTAGAGGTGAGCTGTTACCGGTCAAGTACGATAGTCAACTTCGTATGTGACTACGAATCGTGGGAAACATTTATTGTACGGCCATCCGTTGACCCTTCAACGGTACTGCGCGACCGATTACGCAAACTATTTGATTGGGTGTACTTGTACTGTAAGCATTGACTTTCCAACTACTGGACGTCGGGTCCGCGCTCAAGTGTCAGAACTAAAAGAGTAACAAAACGCATAAAGAGTAACAATTAGTCAGGCTTCAATTGATCGACCGACTTCGCGGCCACGCATGTCTATAATGCTACATATACATGCTATAAATACATTTTTAATTTAAAAAAAATGCTGTACTGTGGTGCTGTATGAATTTTTAAAAAACTACGCAAACAAAATGAAAAAGAATTTCAACAGTTTATATTATGTTTTTCGATTGTTTATATTTACTATTACGGAATTGTGTTTGTATAGGTTAGTCTAAGACACTTTTTTCGAGAATTTTGAATTAGACCCGGCGTCCATTATTTAGTATGTCAAGGACTGTAAGTCTGGAAATAGTGTTTGTATGAGAGAATGTTCCTAATATTTTTGGAAAAAATTGGTGAGAAAATCATTGAGGGGTTAAATTATCATTGCAGATACTAGAAATAAAAAGAAAAATTAAAAAAGATATTGCGCCCAACGTGGGGCTCGAACCCACGACCCTGAGATTAAGAGTCTCATGCTCTACCGACTGAGCTAGCCGGGCTTGTGCTTCCGTCTCGAAATTATTATTCTGCTTCCTCTCGCGCCACGTAATCTCGTTCACTAAATAGCTGAGTAAATATTTGAGTTAACCTTGATAACGGTAATTATTGGTATATTTACCTAACTATATCGGTCCACTGTCCGTATACATGAACAAATATCATGTTTTACAGATAATACTTACATAAACTCACGATCATAATTCAATTCAGGATGGTTAGAGGCTTTGTCAATTGCCCACTATATTTTAAGCATGCATTTGTAGCATGGCGTTAGCAATTTTTCATATTGAATATTGAATAATCTTTAATATTATAAAACTGTAACAGAAGTGCGTCTGTACATTGAAAATATTAACAAAAAAAAAGAAATTACGATATGGTTTTTAGATGTCCCTGATTCCATATCACCAATTTTTGGATTTTTTGTCTGTCTGTATGTTTGTTTGTTTGATCGAGCATCACGCAAAAATTACAGAACAGATTTTGATGATTTTTTTTTGTTTGATAGCTTATGATCTGACTTAAAATCTGGTATATAATTTTTGCGGACGAAGTCAAGGGTTAACTCTAGTTGAATAATAAAAATGGTGTATGAAAAAGTGAAAGGTTAGACTTTCGCCAGCACAAACTCTGCATACCTACTTAAGGTATGCTTATCCCTTCCTTCGGCTCGTACGATATCTACGGGAAGAAATGGGGTCCATTCTTAATACCATATCTGGTCTGGGGGCACGGTAGTGCCCCGGCCTAGTCGAGCAAAAAAGTGGCTCGGCCGTACCATCCTTTTCTGGAAGCAGTTGAGGCCATTTTCGACCATAATACTAACTAACACTAAACAATCTAATTTAATATAATATGTATTACTTGTGAGATACGTTGTGTTTTCATTTTCATGCGATTGCCAAGTCAATTAAAACATAAAAGATTTTTAATATTTATATGGTCACTATAAGATGTTGTTAGGTTACATAATTACGTCATAGCTTAAGGCGAATGCAGAGGGGTCAATTTTATACAAAACTTTGACGCACAATACGCGTACACGGTATTAATATAAGTAACTTTGTGTATATGGAAAAAAAGTTTAGAAAATCTAGATGCCGCGTAATAAATAACATTTGCAATTTATAAAGTAATTACGAAGATATAATGTTTTGAAATTTTTCATACAAAATATTAAAAGCTTTATATCTTCGTAATTATATTACAAATTGCAAATGTTATTTGTTACGCGGCAACTAGATTTTCTAAACTATTTTTCCATATATAAAATATTACTTTTATTAATTTCGTCTACGCGTATTGTGCGTCAAACTTTTGTATGAACTGAAACCACCTTAAGATGTGTGTTTTTTATTATGTACTACCTACCTAGGCACCGAAAACAGTATATCTGTACGCTGTACATCTGTAAACAGTGTATACGCGAACGAAGTTCACACTATTATCTTTAACTAAAATATGTTAAGTCCTTATTGTTAAAAAATCTACAAACTCACTTTTACATCTATATTAGGAACATAATAAAAAATCCAATCAAGAAATAAATGGAAACTTCCATTACTTACTCAAATGCTCCAGTTATAAATCCACGAATCCCAATTTAATCTATCCACTACATTTAACTTTATTAGTTACAAAATGACTGTAACAGAAAATAAATTTATTTCTAACTTTCTCAAATCTATTCATTAACTATGCAAAGAAATAACTTCAACAGTAGTAGTTACTGGAACATATTCAAAGTGCACCAGTTTTATACAAATAACGAGAATTCTGATTTGAATACCAGTAATCTTATAAGAGTTATATACGAACTTAGGTCCAATATGCAGAATGCTATTTTCTTACTGGTTGTAAAATAAACCACATAATGTTAACCCAGCAGGTGATAATAATCATATTTTAGCTCATAATGCGTGTAAAATAAAATCCAACCTAACTTTATACAAAGATTACTTTTCATATTTTCATAGAAAATAGCCGCCGTATTATGATAAAAAAAATAACAAATGGTTCAATTTCGCCCAAATTGTAACAGATAATCATCGAAAATATCTTGCAAGCCAACATCAACATTCTTGTTCCTAAATACATGAACATTGTAATTGGGGAGTTGACTGCATCAAAAATATTTTAGTTTTATCTTCTCAGTAAAAAATACGTTGGAACATAATGCTAAACTTACCTTTTCAGTAATTCTGTAGCTTGAATACTATTTTTAATAAAAGGATGAACTATAAAAAGTATCGAAACGACGACGAAAAACAATGACGTCACTATTCATGATTTAGTACAATTTTCATACAAAGCTCGTGTTTGACGTTTTAGGAAGAGTTGCTGATTTGACTAGTTTGAAACTCGCGGATTGGATCTAATACTAAATAGCGTTAAAAAATCTGCAAATTGTTTGTTTAAAACAGGCAAAATGTTATTTTAGAATGAAAGTTACTTGTCAAATGTTGATTTGTTATCGTTAAGGGGGAAAAGGTTTTTCAGATTTTACTTATAGCGTATTCTATGTACACCTTCGTCATAAAATAAATCTGGATCCGCTATTTAATGATGACTAAATACTTTCTACATTACTTTACCATTACTATCTCCATATTTTATAATACATCAGCGGTCCTTTTTACCTGAAACAAAAAAAAAACATTATAAAACTACTTTCAATGTGTAAAAGGTCGTCGTGTAAGATAATAATTATAATGCTTATAAGACTGCTACAATTTTCTGATACTCTTCCTCTTAGTTCAGTAATGATACCAGTAGATGGCACTGCGTTCCTGTTACACATACACATGTGTGTAAGTAAGTTTTTATGAACATTGATTAACGTACTATTTTACCTATGCCAACAATATCTTTTCTAAGTTTTAACTGTTTAGTAATTTAGTTGAATGAAACTTTTACTTTATCATTCATTACCCTATACAGGGTGTAAGGAAAAGTATCATTAACCTATAAACCATACTCTACCCATCAAACTGAACAACTTTTACATATGGGAGCAAACCTATCAGAACAAAAAAAATCGGCTGTCCCATACTAAACTGCAATATCTTCTCGATTCAAACGTATAGGACAGTTGATTTTTTTGTCCTGATAGTTTTGCTCCCATAGTAAAAGTTGTTCAGTTTGATGGGTAGAGTATCTCATGACGAGAAGCATTTTGTAATGAAAATTTCACTTGTGATAGGCATTATAGCCGGGCTGCATTTTAGACAAGCAGTCATAGGAACGCAACATATTTTTAAGTACATGAGTACGTGCGCTAAACACACATGTTGTTCAATTTCTTCCTTGACTTCTTATAACCATACAATGATAGTAGAAGAAGTAAAGATTTACTACTGGACTGGATAACTAGCTGTACAAAGCAGTTATACGTCTGAGTGACGATGATGATGGAGGCTATAGATCGATAGATGCTCGATAAGGAGGCTCAGAAAGATGCGCAGTATTTTGTGTGGAAAGCTCCCGTAAGCTTTGCTTTAAGATTTACTAGAAGCGACTTTGAATTATAGGCAAAGTTTTCGATTAAAGCAACGGTAAGTTTAGAAAATTTGTTATTTTTTTGTTTGATTGGTTTGTGGATTTTACTTACCACCCCGTGAGAATTTGTATTATGCATGACTTTTAAAACCTTAAAAATAAATTAATTTATGTTTTGAAAAAATAATTTATTAAAAATATGTAAGTTGTGAAGCTGCAGGCAAATTTTGTTTAATGGCTCTGGGAAAATCCGAAAACATACATAATAAGTCATTTCAATATCTCTCATAATAAGTTTTTTTTTTCATCAAGTAAATACAGTAGGTACGACCAGGAAAATAATTCCGCTCGTCAATCTTCGTTTGCGCAGAGCAGTGCAAAATCGGGTATTCTCTATCTCGCTCTAACTCGAATAGCAGACTGTGGATGCTTCGGCAGCGAAAGCAATAAGCCAATAGCGGCAAGGTCATCCTGATTGGTCAATATAATTTCGCGCGCTTTTAAAATTTTTCAACTGCGCAGGTACATCGGTGAGACTTATAAACCTGATACTACTGTACTTTCCTTTTATTTTAACACTTTTTCAAACATACGGGAAACATTGATACCTACCAGACAACAATGAGGGATTTTCCGAAAGCCATTAAAAAAGAAAAAGTAGTTCCTAATGGCTCGATAGATGGCGTTGACTAGACAGGGGTGAGCGACCTTGCAGATAGTAAAATACAAATAAAATAGTAAGAATTTGTGTTTTTATGTAAACAGAGAAATATGAACATATATTTCGTCAACGGATGCGTCTGACTCAGTGGTATGCATTTTTGTTTACTCTTTAGCCTAAAAAAAATATTCGTCTTCGGACCCCTCTCTGGTCAACGCCATCTATTGCTGGTTTGTTGAACTACGTTTGACTAGCTATCAGAAAACTTCTCATAGGAGACTGCCTACACATTCATTCAAATAACCGCAACATTTCCACAATTTTTTGTATAAGAGTTGAAGCAAAATGCTACCACAGCAGCAGTAAGACACTTCTACTAAACTTTATGGCCCTGTCATCGCTCTGACTCGCACATCGCAAGTCAAAACGGGAATGCGGTCGCACCGAGATATGAAAACATGGCATCTTATGAAAAACGCGCAATTCTTTACAGAACATGTTTGCAAGCGAAAAATATTCCTTATTTAATTGAAAATATGCACAACATCCGAACTCGGTCTTATCTCAGAGTAATTGGTATGGTCAGCGAAAACAATTTCTTTGATACGTGCATCAGATTCTAAGCATAATTGGTGTTTCATTAGTTCTCTTCAATTAATTATTTATGAGTTATCATGGTAAAAGTACCTATACAGGGTGTAAGTGACAGCCTAGCAAATACTGAAACGGTAAACTAATACCATCAAACTGAACAACTTTCACTATGGAGCCTAGCACAGGAAACGCTAAAAAAATTAGCTCTCCCATACAAAACTGCTGTACCTAGTACCTACCTGACTAAAATGTAAGGGAGTGTGATGTTTTTTCGCGTTTCCTTAGGTAGGCTCCATAGTGAAAGTTGCTCAGTTTGATGGTCTGAGTTGATCGTTTCAGTATTTGCTATGCTGTCACTTACACTTACACCCTGTATAGATAGTCATTTCAAAAATGGTAGGTACCTACAGTCTACGAATAAGAATGTAAAGAAATTTAAATCAAGATCAAAAAATGTCACCAAAAAAGCTGTACCGTGTTATAAATTTGTTCTTTAAAAACTGTACCGCCAAAACTAATACAACATGCTATTTTTCAATAGGTGCCAACAATTATGTTGATTTTGCTTAGAGTTATTCTTCTATAGCTATTCTTATTCGTTGGCTAAAGTGAAATAAGTGGTTGAGTCATATGTCTTAGTCGAGAAGTGGTCGGAAAACTACATCTATGAAATTAGGATTAAAGAAACTTTTCATCAATCTGAAACCATCGTCATCATCAGCCTAATATATAGGGTCCAACTTAATATTCTAACAGTTTTTTAAGATAATGATCAGACCTTGAAACTGACTGAAGCCCATTTAAGCCTGTGCCCTTCTGTGGGACACATTATAGGGTCCTTTTTAATATGCTGAAAGTTTGTTAAGGGGACAATCAGACCATCAAACTGAATAACTTCGAAAATCGCGAAAAAAAAATAATCATACAATAGTAGATTACACGCTGAGGGCAGAAACATGTGATCTGAGGCTTTCTTATTTACTTCCCGAGGTTAGTATACTATTTTCTCCTCGACGGAGGGGGAAAGCGGCAACATCGTTTGGCGCAGCGGAACGAAAGTTGACGCTTTCGGCCCGGAGGGGTGAAACATAAATTGCAATCCCACTCGACCTAAATCGGAGCAACTGATTTTTTCTCGCGATTTTGAAGTTGGTCCAATAGTAAAAGTTGTTCAGTTTTATGGTTAAAAGTACCCCCTAGATAGATCCTGAAAAATCGGTTTCCCATTAATTCAGATTTTTTAAATCTTTAATTACAATAAAATAAACCTTATTCTAATTGTACTTACAAAAGTTAAAATGAGCATAAAACAAGAACAAGACAGTGATAAATAATGCGTATCGCACTTATCTTGATTAATAGAATAAAACCAATACAATTAATTACTTAAACGCAATTTACTTCACCATTAAACTTATCCAATTTCTCTTATTCGAGGTGAGTGCTATTAAATGTTTATATTTAATAGATAGAATAGTCAAAATTATAATTATAATGTACACATAAAATTATAATGTACAATATTAAAACAAGAGCTGTAGTTACTAAAGCGTGTTTGTCTAGGTATTAGTCTACTATGGGTAATATGGGTACCACGTCAGAGGCCGTAAGGCGGTCTGAAAAAACTCTGACACCAGGGCTCTGCCCACACGATAAGAAGAAGATGGGTAATTCTAAGTTATTCACGACTAGTTAAAAGTTTCAAATACAATATTGTTCTAATACTTTCTGGCTATGACAAACTATATTCAAAATATTTGTTATAAACACAGAGAATAAAGTCCCAGTAGGTGTATTATAACATCGTCAATCCTGAGGACGCGGTTCGATTCCTGGCCTGTACCACTAAGTTCTTCGGAATTTATGTACGGTTGTATTTATCATTTACTAGCTCGGCGGTGAAGGAAAACATCGTGAGGAAACCTGCATTCCCGAGGATGAAAAGAAAATACGTAAAATATGTGTGAGCTTGGGGCGAACACAAAGGACCAGCGCTGGTCTCCGTGTTACATAACGACCCTTGCTTGCAATAGCCCAACCACAAATAATAATCATAACCGCCTGTATACGTCATATCATATCATATCATATCATTTATTGCGTTATGTGGTTACAAAAGATCTTATAAATATGGTACAGCTCACACATAAACCCTGAAAGGGCACGGCGATATCTTAAAACTAATAAAAAACAGCACATAAAATCTAAAAACAAAAAATCTTAAAAATCATATAAAAATTATAACATTTCTTTACATTCAAAATATTCCTGAATGCTATAGAAACATTTAGCCATTAAAAAGTCTTTTAAAGCTTTGTAGAAAAATGATGCCTTTTCTATATTTCTTATGCGTACAGGGAGTTTGTTAAAAATTTTAATGGACATGTAGTATACACCTGAGCTATCTAAATGCAACTTTGTAGTAGGTGGAGCCAATCTGTCTTTATGCTTAAGGTGTGAGGTCTGGATAAAAAGTCTTTCACTAGTGGGTAAAGGTTCTTATGTCCCACTGCAGGGCACAGGCCTACCCTCAGGGAGCGTGTATGGGCGATAGTCCACCACGCGTGCCCAATGCGGGTTCGTAGACTTCACATGCACGCATCACAATTTCTCCTTCAGCGTACAGCAGGATTCCTTACTATGTTTTCCGTCACCGTTTGAGAGCAGTGAGTATGTTGATAATTACAGTATAAAGGTGAAATTAAAATTATTAGTTTAATATGGAACAGCAGATTTTTTTTGCTCCGATCGGTTTACTCCCATAGTAAAAATTATTCAGTTTGATGGTCTGACAATCCCCTTAAAAAAGTGTCAGCATGTTAAGAATGACCTTGTCTGTGTACAGGGTGTTACGGAAGTAAAAGTAAAAATTGAAAACTTTTAAGGGGGGTGGTTTAGACCAACAAACTGAATAACTTTCACTATGGGACCAACATCGAAATCGCGAAAAAAAAATCTTTTGTCCCATACATTTAGCTCGAGCAGATCTGTAGTTTAGTATGGAACATCGCAAACGCATCGCATCATGGCGATTATGGCAAATCTCCTCATTTTGTATTTTTGTAACACCCTGTATATGATTCGGAATACCAAAACATGTATCTGCTCAGATTTATTATCTTTAGGGTTTTCTATAGGGAGGTGGGCAGACCAGCAGCCAGAAGCCAGATGTTCAAATGACAATTATGTAGAGTAGCCGACAATCATTGGATGATGGGGCCGTTCTGGTTGGAAATGAAGAGGCCTATACCCAGCAGTGGTTTTTTACCGGGCTAATGATGATGATGAGGGTTTTCCATTCCATCTTTTCCTGGGTAGTGTTATATGTCATCTTATTTTTATATGCCATATGGAGTTTAACTAGGTATAGTTTCGTCTTTGATAGTCGAAGGTACATAAAGTTTTATACGATTTTGCGAGCTCTATTAGGTATATTACCTAGCTATAGGCAGTCTACAACTTAATCAGAAAAAATCTGCGCTCAAAAAGTCAAGAAAAGCATTAAGCCAAGTCATAAAACAGCACCCAAGAATATAAAATAACAAGAAGCCGAACAGTGGCGACCAGAAGGGTCCCAAGATGATGATATCATTCTCGCTTCGCGTATCATACGATTCGATCGTCGATATCTGCCGTCGACTTTGATCGTCGAGATGGTCGGACACGCGATCTTAATACTCCGAGCCTTCCATATGGAAATATGTACTGCCGATATGTCATGTGTCAATTTTATAGATATGGAAGATGATGGTCGATAATCTTGTGAATCTACATACCCTTTTGTGATTTGATTTATGATTCGGCGCAATAATTTTTAGGTTCTTTTTTAGTCGAGACATAAACGTAAGAATTTACGAGTAAAGTATGCATATTTAAATAGAGTGCTTTTAAGTAAAAATGAGTGTAATAAAAAGTACTTAATCCAATTAACCTTTAAATTCCAGCAAAAAAGAATCTAAAAAGAAAAGTTTAATATACTTTGCATTCAGTTCTCATAAATTGAAACGTAAGACGACGAACTAAATAAAGCAATTACCATATTCATTACACATGATTATTGCGCGATTCTTCATAATCATAACTTTAATGATATGCAACTATCTTATTACAGGGCCAGGGAACAGCTTTTTAGATTAACTTATCACAAACCTATGAAGAGTAAATTTAATAGTTGTTTGGCACGAATGTGCTGCAAAAAATACGTGTAAGGGACACGCGAGATCAGGCGACGGTGTAAGTAATGGGTCGATACAGACGCAGCCATCGATTGCGAGCGTTATCTCAATAAAGAGCAACGGAGTGTCTTCATTAGCACTCTGACACGGCGCAATCATAAATTGTGGCGCCCCGCCGCGTCCCGCACGCCTACCCTTCTTCTACCCCCGATACCTGCCCGCATTCGACTTTTTGCCATTTCCATTGTTTTTGGTAGGAACCCCATAAACCGTAACGGCCGATCTCTGATAGCAACGCAGGTGTCACCCTTCACGCATACCCACTTTAATTACGCAAGTTTTTAACAATATATTCCAATTCGCGCGAACGATAAGCCCGCAGCTGCGCCGAATTAGATACAAAGTTTGTCGATTTGTTATCTCATATGAATTTTTACGTGCGGGACCACCGTCATTTCCGCTTTTAATGGAACCATGACAGGACGAAGCGATAAAGTCCATTACTGACTGAGTTACAAAAGATAAATTAAATCATCAATCAATACAACTGCCGACATATTCGTCAACCATAGATAAAATTAAATGCGTAAAACTAACGAAAACAACTGTAGTAACTGTCAGAAGCTATCGGCGAGTACATAAAATACCGTATCCAAAACTTACAAACATGGAAAGTCATTAAAAGCAACCGGTGTGGCACTTGGAGAACTCCTATGGCCGTCTGGCCGAGCATAAAGATCAATATCTAGGTGGCTCGATGCCAGAATCTTTTTAATATCGTCCCGGACCCGAAGTGAGGAGTGGTCACAGGCGATAACAACAAAACTATTACGGGAGCGACTTCGCTCGCGAATTGGTCACAAGCGCTATCTATCGCTAGTTTAATCTTATTGCGAGGCACAATGGGGAATAATGGTCCGGACTCTCCCTTGGAGCACTTTTGAGTTCACTGATAAATTCCACCGGGTCGTAGTCAGAGTTTCAAGGGTCCTCGCGGTGGCGCATAACTTTTAATGAGAGCAGCTCTGGTTGGGTTTCAAAGAACGTCCACTGATAGTCGGTGTACATTTAGCGAGCTTTCGAGAGGTGTTCGGTGCTTCAAAGAAGCTAAGAGCTGTTAAATATCACAGCTTCGACATACTGCTTAAAACTGGCACGAAATAACGTGATTTGAAGCAAATAATAATATCTTTTAACGACATGTCTGACACTTACGTTCACACTGCAGTCTGCAATAATTCGTCGTTCGATCGTTTTTCGTGATATTTAAGATATTAAGGAATTTAGCATCTTGGGGGATATAGATTTGTGGCGTGCCTTGGGTGAGGGCTATGCTCAGCAGTGGACATGATATGCTGATTATGATGGTGATGATGCTGAGACTCTTTAAAATATCGGATTTAATTTGTTCTGATGGTTTAGTAATCAAAAACGTCCAAAATCTGACAAAAGCCCACCACTGCAATCGCTGGACCGCCTTGAATCCACGATACCTTCGACGTTTATAAAAAAGCATTTGTTAATTCCGTTGTAAAAGTGAATTTTGAGGGAGTCTTTTAAAAACAACATTGGCCCGCTAAATCAAGTGCCTCTATAAATAAAAGAAGCGTGAATGAAGGCGTCAAGTTTCACACCGCATCGCTCCCGCGCTCAACACCACGAAACGAACACCTATTATCATAAAGCAAACAAAGACGTCCAAAAGAAATCAACAAACATAAGCTTTAATGATTTGGTAGTTCTCGGGATGAATGCCAACGAAGCGGGAGAGGAAACGGCAATAAAATAGGTTTTATTGTGCGTCGATTCAATGAGGTAACTAGGGAGGGCTTCGTCGACGCTAAGCGCATAGCAATTAGTTGCAGTTATTCCGTTGATTCTCATTTATGGTCGCTTATTGTTAAAGATGATAACAAGTAGGTTTTAAGTATGCCAAGTCATTAATCGACGAGATCAGAAATATTTCAATAATATGGGTAAGACTATTCAGAATAAATGTTAAGTCAGTGCGGAAACTTTAACCGTGTAACTCCATGTGTGTCGTCCTGTGTACCTATTTTGTTATACAATGTGAAATTGATATCATTAAGCATCCTTTTCAACTAAGAGTCTCCCCATCCACCCATCAAACTGAAAAACTTTTACTATGGGAGAAAACAGATAGGAGCAAAAAAAAAATCTGATATTCCATACTAAACTACAGTGCCGTGCCGTGCCGACTCGACTCAAATGAATGCAACAGCAAATTTTTGTGCTCCGATTGGTTTGCTCCCATAGTAAAAGGTGTTCAGTTTTATGGGTAGACTATTAGTTTAAAAAGGATGCTAATGATATCAATTTCATCCTGTAGATTGTAGTAAGTTAAGTCGATTCTGGATAGGGATATTGAATAAACAGAGCAATCACTCTATTTAAGTGAATTGGTTAGGATACAATCATATATACATACATAGTTTAGTCAATAGTTTCAATAATTAACTTAATTTTGTTCTTGTAAATTAATATTCTTTCTAATTAAATAATTCAACATACGTATACATCTGACGATCATAATCCCTATTGAGGTGGTCAGAAGCGTTACTACAAATACTTTTCGAAGCAAGCAGTTCTAGAAGCAGTTCTAGCAATGCTCACCTTTAGTTTTTTTATGGTATGGACGAAAGATTGCATTTTTGAGGCATAAAGCATTCGATAGGTAAGTTGCGTGTTATAGTTATCACCACTAAATTTTTCCAACTTTAATTTGCTTTCCAAGCTCGTAGGTACCTACATCTATACTATTATAAAACTGTAACAGGAAGTTTGTCTGTACATTGAAGATATTAACAAAAAAAAGTTACGATATAGTTTTTAGGTGTCCCTGATTCCATTTCACCAATTTTTGGATTTTTTGTCTGTCTGTTTGTTTGTGTGTTTGTTTGTTTGTTTGAACGAGTATCACGCAAAAACTACTGAACCGATTTTGATGAAACTTTTTTGTTTGATAGCTTATGATCTGACTTAAAATCTGGTATATAAATTGTGCGGACGAAGTCGCGGGTTAACGCTCGTAGTTTAATAACTTTACTAACCTTTAATCGCTTTTTAGCGATAAGACCTATTTTTACCATAACCAGTTTTTGTTTCCTGTGCAATGTATTTTATGTTTGGTGTAAATAAAGTATATTTCATTCATTCATTCAGCTACAGGCTGAAATTGATATCATTAGCATCCTTTTAAACAAAGAGTCTACCCATCAAACCGAACAACTTTCACTATGGGAGCAAACCGATTGGAGCAAAAAAAATCAGCTGTTGCATACATTTGAGTCGAGCAGGCATTGCAGTTTAGTATGGAAAAGCTGATTATTTTTTTGCTCCGATCGGTTTGCTCCCATAGTGAAAGTTATTCAGTTTGATGGGTAGACTCTTAGCTTAAAAGGATGCTAATGATATCAATTTCACCCTGCATACCTACTATAAAACTGTAGACGCTGTAGTCGCACTAGACTAGGCGACTATAGACTGTAGTCTGTTTTTGCCAATTTCGTATGTAAACACCGATCCATTAGTACAAAGGCACGCTTCAATTAGGGAGAAAATAAAAAAAAAGCGGAAAGCAAACAGTGTGATATTCAACACCGAGGCAAATATTTGTGTGGTCCCAACCAAAACCGTTGTTTCCGTTAAAAGTTAAAAATGTACGACGAAAAATATTGTACACGTCTGTTAGGTTTGAGTTAAAGGTCACAATCTTGACCTTAAAACAAAGTAAGCACTTACGTCATAGTGAAAGATTTCGTAAGACACATACCAGCTAAAAGTTTTGTTTTGTTTATTTTACTGTTAAGTATTGTAAATACGCATACTTAGTTACTTATACAAGGTGTAATAAAATACCCTAGCCTTAAAGGGGTGACTTAAACTAATTTCAAATTCAAAAATCTGGTGCTTCATATAAAACTACAGTACCTATCCAACGGGGTCTTTCTTAATATGCTGACACTTTTTTAAGGGGACAATCAGACCACCAAACTGAACCACTTTCTCTTCTGGCCAACTCTCCAAAAAGGCATCCATGTTGACTCTCCACCTTTTTCTGGGTCTGCCTCGATGCCGGCGACCATCCTGGGGAACCCAGTCCGTGGTGATTTTGGCCCATCTTTCCGAATGCATGCGACAGACATGTCCGGCCCAGTCCCACTTCAGCACAGTCAGACTCCAAGTAACAACAAAAAATTTGCCTCAGGACTGAATAAAGAGAGGGTAAGTACCTATATTTATACCCGAGATTGATGTTTCTGTACCCAAGTAATGGCAGCCTGTATAGCTTAGATTGAATATTAAAAATAATACACGGTTTTGGGCTAAAAACGACAAAAAGTTATGACTAATAAAGTAAACTCGCTTTATACTAGCCGAGTATATCACTCTTATGCATGCAACATTTATTTTATACTCTGTCATACCATCACAGTAAACCCCAGTAAAAACTCCACCAAGCAATAACAGTAAACTAAATCATATAAAGTCTCATTTACTCGTAGCATCCATTAAGGAGTTATTTAAATAAAATTTAAAAACAATTTCACAGAAGTCGTCGTATTCAAAGCACATTTAGCGTTGTATCAGCGGAATAGAAATGGGATGATCACGGTATAAACAGCTACCGTGCTATCTAAGAACCAATTTCGTAAAAGTATCACGATTGACATTAGAGGGAGGTAACAAGTATCATTCGATGCTGGGAATCGGTTAGGGAGCTTCGGAGGAAATTAATTTAAAATGCATTGAATATGCAACAGGAATGCAGGCTTCAAACATTCCCACTTAAGAGGATAGAGCTCGAAGCGCGCTACATACGAACGAAGTTTGATTATACAGGTTGTAAGGAAAAGTATCATTATCCTTTAAACCACATACTCTATCCATCAAACTGAACAACTTTTACTATGGGAGCAAAAGTGTCAGAACAAAAAATAAATCTACTGCTCCATACGTTTGAGTCCAGTAGGTATTGCAGTTAATATGGAACAGGTGACTTTTTTTTGCGCTGACAGGTTTGCTACCATAGTAAAAGTTGTTCAGTTTGATGGGTAGAGCATGTGGTTTAAAGGTTAATGATACTTTTTCTTACACCCTGTCTGTATTTTCAATACTAACCAATTAAGGTACAAGTTGGTAGCCGACCGCACGCAGCAGCAGCAGACGACGTGTCACTGCAACACTACTGGTTTGTATGTATTACTATGAAATACCCAGCGTAGCTTCCGTAATTAATCTATGTGCCTGTGTTTTGTCAGATTTTCGTTTTGGCCTAACCGAGCCTAATGTGCAAACAGTCGTATTTTTTGATTTCTTAAAAATTAAACAATATTTCCAAAAAAACAAGAATGTCACATTGTAGTCACTGTTGATTTTCAATTTATCGGGTCACTGTGGATTTGTTTTTATAATGTTTGTAGTTATTGTCTTAAAAACCGCCAAAAGAGGCCACTTTTGATAGCTACAAGCATAAAACATATTAATCCGTAATGTTTCGATAAATTGAAAGCCAATCAGGACTACAATGTGACATTTTTTTGTTTTGAAAATGATATTTGATAATTCAGAAATAAAAAAAATACGATTGGGGGCAGCACGATCCGTTTCGAGCAGTTTCCGTGCTTGGATTAATTTAAGATTTAAATGGAAATCTTTGACATTTGACCCAAAATAAATTTAAAACTATACATTTAAATGAAAATCTGACAAAACCACAGGCACAGAGATTAGCTTCTAGATCGTTTATGAAAATGTTATAGACTTAATTGGTTAATATCCAAAATTCAGGGTGTTAGGGAAGACAGTTGCATTACTTTAATGGGTGATTCTACTCATGATACTGAACAACTTTCATTAAGGAACACAGGGAAATTCGCAAAAAAAGATTTCATACAAACGATCGATCGAATGAAAGTCTAACATTTTTTTTGCTAATTGCCTATTTCTTATCAAACTTCGTTTGTATTGAGCGCGCTGGAGAGCATCTCCTCTTAAGGAGGCTCAGGGAGATCCGATTAATACCGTATGTGAGTATCGATAAAAGGGCTTAAGGAATTAAAAGGTAGACGAGACAACACTAACCAAAAGAAATAAAAAACCTATAGGTTTCACTACTTCGACAATAAATAGCAGAGTTCAAAATAAACAGAAACCGAAGACTGGCTACTAGTTAGTAATTATACAAAGAAATATGACTCCCATTATTTATCCTATACGTGAATCGCATGATATATGTATTATTTATAAGCCAAATTTATCGCTCTTGTTCAATGGAACCGATAAAACTCTTAAAAAACTTCCAAACTTGTGGAGACAGGAAGCGTTCCCAACAAAAACTTCAACCGTATCCGAATAGAGACGTTACGAAGATACTATAATGATGATAAAACGTCCATCGCTTCATTTACGCACAAAGAGCTGCCGGACAAAGGCGACAAATATTTCACTCTGACTTTTATAGTAGCAGAGATGTTATTAAACAAACAATTCGCCCATTCGGCAACATGTCTTTCGTCCGGGGGGTTTGTATAATTGATTCTTTCCGGGGCGTAGCGGCCGAGTGAGCCTATTGTCACATCGTAACACTGTTCCGCTAAATAATATTCTTATTCCATCAGAGGTCTCTTTGGGAAATTCCTCCTCATTTCCGCTTCTAAACGAAACCTCACGCCGACAATGCGAGTCTTCAAAGTGAAATGGAATTGGATGTTATGACAATATGTCGGCGGCATAATGTGCGGACGCGGCCATAATGCTTTGTGAAAATGTGCTTCTGGCGTATAAATTTAAATTATTCTACGAATAAAAGAAACTTAACTTTTCTTTTTATCCTAAGAAATACTTTTAGGTCTGTGGGAAAATTATTTCACGTCACAGTACGTTAGTAAAGAATAAATGTAAGCGTAAGGTTGGCAAAATTACAGGTTAGCAATGGCATACGAGTAATGGTCTGCTAACCTGATAATAACCGGGCGTGACATCTCCAGCTTGGGTGACTGTTAAAACTAAATAAAAAAACGGCCAAGTGCGAGTCGGACTCGCGCACCGAGGGTTCCGTACCAACATATCCACACAAAAAATGATTTTTCTGCGGTGTCCATGGCGCGACCCCGGCACACACTTGGCCGGTTTTTGGTATATGTTGTTTTACTATAGATTATGCCCTATAATCACACCAAGTTTGACGATTGTATGTAATGCCGTTTTTACAATAGAGCAAAAACAAAAAACCTTGATAAAAACACGTTTCTCGTATGAAGACACTCTCTTATTTTTTTTACGTTTTGTACTTTTTATTATGTCTTAGCAAATGCGCTATAATAACGCAAACTCTGTCAAAATTTCAACCGTCTAGCTATTACGGTTCAAAAGAAAAAGCCCTGTATAGTTAGGAGAGACGGACGGATGGACGGTCGGAAAGTGTAGGCTTATGACGCACCCTTTGAGTACGGAACCCTAAAAACCGATCCCTTAGTAATAACGAGACAAACATTATTTTAAGTACTATATCATTAAAAGATTTGGGCACGAAGCCTTCACTAGCATCAACATAAACGCTGCCAACCCAACTAATTCCAACTCGGTCATTATAAAATATTTAGCGATATACCTAATTTTGTAAATGATACGGGGTTATTTTATTAGAATGCCCGTAATAACTAGGCACCCGGACGCAATACGCCCCCAAGTTTTGGGTAATGACCGGTTCTGAGGGACCCACGCGAGATTAATACATCCGAGTGATTCGAATTATAACAAAAGTGAGGACAAAAAACTAAAACGGCTGATAAATGTTTGGGTCTACCTGGCGAGTGGTGCCCACAGTCCACATCGCATCGGTCCGGTGCGCAGAGCAATCGAACCAGCGATAACATCCTCCTCAAATATAATAAATTTAAACGATAAAAATTCTTTGCTTTTTCAAAGAGCCCCGACTAATTGTTTGTAGAGAACAGTTATTAGAGCAAACTGTACCCTCGGGCTAATGAATATTGTAAAAAGTAAATAAAGATTTTTTTGTTTGTAGAACTAGATTTAGGTTTAGTAATTGAAACTTAGCGCAAACAAACAAAATCGGAGGCCTTAATGAGTTGACTACTACTGTTACGGTTAACAGTTGCATTACTTTAAGGGGTGATTGCATCCAATATATGATACTGAACAACTTTCCCTAAGAAACATACAGGTAATTCGAAAAACAGACTTCTCATACAAACTTTCGATCAGCTGATTGCAAATGCACTCATACTAAATAGTATGGACAGTCAAACTGATACCCTGTATTACAGGGTGTTAGGGTAAACAGTTGCATTACTTTAAGTGGTGATTATACCCATAATACTGATCAACTTTCCCTATGATACCTATAGGAAATAAGCAAAAAAATTGTTTGACTTTTCATACTAAATGCACTCAGCTGATCGAAAGTTTGTATGAGAAGTCGGTTTTTCGTATTACCTGTATGTTACTTATCGAAAATTGTTCAGTATCATATCATGGGTGCAATCACCCCTTATACTGTGATAAAGGCATGTACACAGGGCCTGTAGACATGCCTTTTTTTATTTAGGCGAGGCGTATCTGATGAGGCGTCAGTTATGCCGGAGGAAAGAATTGCCAAACGCATCTTCTACTCTGAACTGCAAAGCGGCAAGCGGAAACAAGGTGGGCAGCTTTTGCAGTACAAAGATGTGCAAAAACGAAACATGAAGCTTTGCGATATTGATCCGAGTTGTTGGGAAGAGCTTGCTAAAGATCGGCCGGGATGGAGGCACACTGTCCAGAATAAAGTGTTTGACTTTGAGGCTAAGCGTAGGGCTGATCTCGATGCCAAACGCGATGAACTTAAGGCAAGACCACCTGCGGCCATCCAGTACAACTATCTTCATGGAAAATTGACATGTAGCCTGTGCGGATGCACTTTTAAAGCCAAGATAGGCTACATCAGCCACCTGAGAGCACATCAACGAAGCTCTCGAAGTCAACAGCCATAATCAGTCGCTGTGGTCGAACACGGCCATTACGCATCATGATACATACCTTTATCACAGTATAAGAAAGAGTATCTAGTACTACATACAGTACGGTCACTCCCTGCCTCCCACCGACATTTTACCTCACCTCCTCTGGTTACTTTGTGGTTACCTCTTAAGCAAATGCGTATTCCTGTCTCGCTCGCACGCAACAGTATCGAACATACTTAACTCTTCTTTTCAATTTTTCCAAATTGTATGAAATGACAGCTATCAGCTGACAGTGTTCAAGGTGTGCCTTTATCAAGCACTGGGTCCGTCGTCAAAGCGTCAGTGTGGTTGAATATGATAGTTATAATCGACTCTCTCTCACCTAGTGTGGTTGAACATGATAGGTATGGCCGACTCCCTCTCACCTCTCGCTGTATTCCACCCTAGGTCTTGTCATTATCACTTACCATCAGACGAAAGTGAAGTCATATTGCAAAAGCATTTTAATTAAATGATAGGTCAAAGTATAATGACTAAGAAACATTGAATTATAAAATATCCACTACCCTTTCAATTTCAAGCCTACATTAAAAAAAAAATGTTTAACCTATTCTGTTCCATTGTGGGGCAAGGGGCGACCCAAACTTTTTCATAAAACATTCGACCTATGTAATCAATTCTGAAATATATTGGTTTGATATCATACGTTGGTATAGTGAGTTTATGGCCGCATCTCCTCTTCCTTCCGACGCGGTGGTAGAGTCAAAAATGACATCAGAAAGCAGCTATTCATATTGAATAAAACATTTTGATTTGATTTGTTAAAATTTGTTCAAATATTTTTATTATGATAGCTCATGCTATCGTAAAAATTTAAAAACTTTCATCACGCATCTCACGCATAAAGCACTCCAAAATTAATATTTTTATGCAACGTGTAGATCAGTTTTATTTAACCGATATATCAGTGACATTAGTGATATTAGCGTGTAGATCAGTTTTATTTAACCGATATATCAGTGACATTAGTGATACTAATATCACTAATGTCACTGATATATCGGTTAAATAAAACTGATCTACACGTTGCATAAAAATATTGTCACTAATGACAGCCTAGCAAATACTGAAACGGTGAACTCAGACCATCAAACTGAACAACTTTCACTATGGAGCCTACCTCAGGAGACGCGAAAAAAATCAACTGTCCCATACATTTGAGTCGGGTAGGTACTGCAGTTTTGTATGGGACAGCTGATTTTTTATCGCGTCTCCTAAGGTAGGCTTCATAGTGAAAGTTGTTCAGTTTGATGGCCTGAGTTCACCATTTCAGTATTTGCTAGGCTGTCACTTACACCCTGTATTAATTAGCCTTTTCAATTAACTATAGAGAAACATTAAGCAATGAAACGTTATTGGTCCATTATTGGTCACATACTGTGACATTACGTTATGCAAACTTCGTTGTACGTAAATATCATGCAATAAAGTAACAATAAACGAGAGAACACCCAAAGCGAAAAGGGTTGCTGCTAAAAAATATTTAAAAAGGCAAATAGACAATGGCCGACAACCCATTCTGTAGTAAAATAAATGAAAAACTCTGAATGCTACCCCTAGTCCCCGACCCAGATTACAGTGGTCCGCGCCGCAGAAAGAGGTGAAATAAAGGGCGGCTTCACTTTCTTCTTTTTTTGACGTAATTTTATACTACTGGACAACATTATCCTTTCACTAGTACACAAAGAGTACCGCCTTTAAGGGGGTACCGAGCCACCAGTACTGCCCTTCATCGTATTTTTTTATTTCTAGGCAATTATACTGAAGGATGGGCAGCAGCATCCTCTGAGTACACACATTGATTCGATCCAACTGCGATCGCCAACCCGCCTGCCAAGCGTGGCGATTATGGCAAATCCCCCCATTTTGGGGGAGGCTTATGTCCAGCAGTGGACGTTTAATGGCTGATATGATGATGATGATGATATAACACTTCCGAAAAACAAGAATTTCTCATTGTAATCATTGTTCGTTTTCAATTTATGGATTATTTATGTTAGTATTTATTATCGTTTAAACCGCCAAAAGTAGCTACTTTGGAGATTTTAAAGATTGTAACTTAACTACATACATTATAAAAAACAAATCCGTAATGTCCCGATAGAAAGAAAATCAGATATGACTATTATGTGACATTCTTGTTTTTTGGAAATATATAAGGTCTAACAAAATTAGGTGAAACTATTTTAAGGGGATGATCAGACCATCATACTGAACAACTTTCTCTATGGGACCAATATTGCAATCGCGAAAAAAAATCTGCTGTCCCATACATTTAAGTCGAGTAGGTTTGTATAGAACAGCTGATTTTTTTTCGCGATTTCGATATTGGTCTGATAGAGAAAGTTGTTCAGTTTGATGGTATGATCATCCCCTTAAAATAGTTTCACCTAATTTTGTTAGACCTTATATAATTGGAAAGAAATAAATAAAAGAAATACGATCGAGGGCTGCACTGGAAGCTCGGTGTCCTATATTAAGGGAAAAATTTGCTTCCTACAAATACTGAAAATATTTTAAAGCCACATTAAAGACAATTCTAAATAAAAATAAGCCGTTTGTAAGAATAAACTTTAACCGTAGCAAATATTTTCAAGTAAACCTACAAAAGCTTGCACGTGCAAGGACGCTTTTACAACCATAACTAAATCAAAACAAATTGTAACAGTTTTCTAGTTAAACTTTAGAAACAAAGAGATAAGGCCATATTCTCAGAGCGTTTATGACAAAAACAATAAGAAAGCTGTTAAACAATTAAGACAGATGACACGGCCACCCCATTTGCGTCAAAAAATGGCCACACGTGACAGTTGGGAATATGACACTAATGTCTGAACCATGTTTCGGGATAACATCGTTGCTTGGAATGTCTCAATGATAGATTAGTTCCGAACTATTTACAAATTGATTTGAAAATTGGGCATTTCGGGATCTTTAGAGTTTTGTGACCAATATTAAGCTCACTGGAATTACTTCATTTCTAAAATGACAATGTCCTAAAAGCGGTGATAGCCAATACGAAGAGAGCTTGCAACTCAATCACAAGGCGGCGGTTCGATTCCTGGCTTGTACCACTATGTTGTACAGAATTTATATACGGTCGAATTTTCATTATCACCAACTCGGCAAAGAAGGAAAACATCGTGAGGAAACTTCCATACCCGAGAATGAAAAGAAAATACTTTAAGTTCTGAGGTATGTGTTTTTTTTTACTAGCCCACTAGGTATGAGTAAAAAATAAAACTATAGGTGACCTTGAGGCGAACACAATATATCAGCGTTACATACGAACCTTGCTTGCTATTGCAAGTCTACAAAAATAATGTCCGTAAAATCAAGTAAATGTTTCAAATTAAGGATAGCAATACTATTCTCACGTAGCATTATAGTATCAGGATAGATCCAAAAACAAATATCGTAAGAGGCGGAGAGTGAAAGGGCAATAGTTTTTACAGAGACAAAGAGTAAAACGATACTTAACAGTCATCCTAGTCAAATAACCTATATCTTACTAAGTTTTTTATGTCACAAATCTCATTTGGTTTATGTGATGTATTATTTAAGTCGTGTCAATCCATGTATCTGGTAATTTAATAAATACAAAAAATATAAAAGATTAGATAATTACTAGACAATTTGTGTGACAATGTCCAAGATATTTATTTATTATTTATTATAGCCCAGTCATTTTACGGAGTTTTGTTATGAGAGGTGGGAAGTAATTATTAATTGGACTTTTAGACTGTAAGCGGCACCATTTAGTCACAAAAAGACTATCTAAAAAAAATCGCTACGCAACATAGAAATCAAAATTGTGACTCCCAGAAGGCTGTTAAATGAATAATATTAATAATAATAATAATACCAATGTACTCATTTGAATGAAATTTAGCAATATAAATAATTTTTGAGCAATAAAATAGGCACTCAAATTTAAAAAATTAGATTTTTATTAGAAAATACGAATGTATTGTTCAAAACCTTCTAAGTAGACAAAAATATTTCATATTAATATTCATATATTTATTGCAATCACATGGTACAGTTAGGTCTTAAATATAACAAATTTTGATCTACATATGATACCCTCTGGGCATGGCAACATAAATAAATAAAGGGTAACTAAAATGTATTATATAACAAATAAAATCAAATCAAACAAAATAGTTTACAAGTAAATTAAAATCAATTAAATAAATCAAAATCAATCAAATCATCAATTAAAACATTTAAATCAGTGGGGACCGTGAGTTTGAGAACGAGAATAGTAGGTATAGGTATGTATAATAATTTGAGTAGCTAAAAATCTGATCTCAGAAAGAAAGTCTTATTTACACCTTGTTTGAAGTATGTATAATGGTTATGCCTTAAATACGTGAAAAAAAATTACCATCAGCTTTTTTATAACGAGATAATACCTAAATTCTAAATTTGGAACTGTTGCTGGCGGGATTTTTTTTTAATTCTGGTACATTTCAAATTTCTAAGCTCAATTTGAGCTTAGAAATGTACCTTACCTGTACTAATGGCTCTTAAATTCTATACCGAAAAAAAATATCAATTATTAATTAGTCCCGTCTCAAACAGTAAAATGACTGGGCTATCACTGTAATTTGCCATCGGAATGTTAGTTTTAGTGAGTCATCATACGGAAATCGAAATAATGTTAATAGTTCTAGAAAAAGGTGAAACGATGATTGAAAATAATGCAATGCTATTTCTCAAGATCACGTTCAAAACGGACCGCGAAAACCTATCAACCACAAGATATTTGTTATACAAGAAGCAATAACCAAAAAGTGTATGACTGTATCAACCTTACCGCAAACTATTTTAATGGCTCCATTAAAAAGTGATAGTAACAAATTGTTTTATGCGGGTCACAGATAGTATTCGAAACTCATATTAAAGTTTGTTATTCTTATACAGGAAATGTCTTCATACCGTTTCTTATCTACAGAATCAATCTACGTTCGATTTATTAGTTCGAGTTACTGTACAGTAATTACTTCTACAAATGTGTTTGTGGTAAAAGAGTTAAGTCGACTTGAACCAAGACATCTATATCTTAATTATTATAAAACTGTAACAGAAAGTGTGTCTATGCATTGAAGATAGTAACAAAAAAAGTTACGATACGGTTTTTAGGTGTCCCTAATTCCATATCACCAATTTTTTTATTTTTTGTCTGTCTGTTTGTTTGTGTGTTTGTTTTTTTGATCGAGCATCACGCAAAAACTACTGAACCGATTTTGATGAAACTTTTTTGTTTGATAGCTTATTATCTGACATAAAAAATCTGGTATATAATTTGTGCGGACGAAGTCGCGGATTAACCCTAGTCTATACTATTATAAAACTGTAACAGGAAGTTTGTCTGTACATTGAAGATATTAACAAAAAAAAAGTTACGATATGGTTTTTAGGTGTCCCTGATTCCATTTCACCAATTTTTGGATTTTTTGTCTGTCTGTTTGTTTGTGTGTTTGTTTGTGTGTTTGTTTGTTTGTTTGTTTGTTTGTTTGAACGAGTATCACGCAAAAACTACTGAACCGATTTTGATGAAACTTTTTTTGTTTGATAGCTTATGATCTGACTTAAAATCTGGTATATAATTTGTGCGGACGAAGTCGCGGGTTAACGCTCGTTATTATATAAAATTGTAACAGGAGCGTGTCTAAGTAAGTACTACTTTGAAGATATTAATTTGTGATTATGGTTATTTGGTGTCACTGACTCCAAAGCACTGGTTTTATGGTCTGTTTGTTTGTTCGAGCATCACGCAAAAACTACGGAAAAGCTTATGAATTAGTGACACTTGTGATGTTACTGAATTACAGTGACAGAATGGAGCCTAAATGCGTTGGCGTTGGTACAAATCGACATTAGCCTTTACCGATCGGAGCAAAAAAGAAATCAGCTGTCCCATACTAAACTCCAATACCTACACGACTCAAATGTATACACCAGCAGATTTTTTTTGCTCCGATCGGTTTGCACCCGTATTAAATGTTGTTCAGTTTGATGGGCAGAGTATGTGGTTTAAGGGGTAATGATACTTTTCTTTACACTCTGTATAAAGCAATTTATAAAAACACGCCACGTTGATGACGTAATATCGCTTGACAAACCAAGTGTGGGGGGTCCCCTCACAGGACGATTCATTACAATTTGTAGCGTGCTTGTAGCCAAAACAGTGTGACATTTTACAGCCGCCCACGTCAATCTGCCATTAATTATAACCAGTGGGCCACTTCAGTTCGCCTCCCACATGCAAGGGGATAAAAAAAGCGGGCGCCTATGCCTATTAGAGGTCGGGCGTTCGGTGGCGGCGCGAGTTTTGCATCGTCCAACGTGCCGTCCTAACAAAACAATGTCGGAACTGGCATTGTCGGCTGCGACTATTAGAACGAATTGCCGTACGTGCCGGGGGATGATTCTCTCCCGGCTCTCTTTATTACCTTTAGTTTCGCACTACTTTTGTTTGCGTTACACGTCTCGCCCGCACTCACTACCGTTGGAATGCTAAACTCCCGCTATATCGATTGAACGCGGACAAAAACTTTTATATTACTTTTATTAAACGCTTTAAAAGCCAATTAGGTGGTAGTTAATTATAAAAACGATGAGGTTAATAGCGTCGCCTTCATGAGGCATGCACGGCTTTGTAAGCTACAATTGCCTCATTGACGTTCTCACAATATGGGCAATCATTCACCAATTATACAGAGCTTGAAAATAAAACAATGCTACATTTCACATTATACGGATTTTCCCATTTTATTCATGAATTAATTGTAAAATATAAAAACGTGGTTGTCTAGTTGCTAGTATAATGGAATTGACTTACATACAAGGGACGGTGGTTCTATCCTAGCCAATGATACCAAAGATTTTTTAAGAACCGTTTGATTTACACTACTGGTTTGGGCAAATAAAAACATCGTGTGAAGATTATAAATGGCATCGTCCCGTACTTATTGCTGTTTTCTCTACCTGAAGGTTTTCTGGAAGAAACATCTATTTAGTGATAGATAAAGGTAAGACTGCCATATTTAGGTATACTAATACATTTATGTCCTGTTCATTGCATAACAAAAAATTAAAACCGCCTTCAAAAAACTAAAAAATAATATTGCAGCTGATGACTTTTTCGTTCGCATCATAGTTTTATCGAAGTCGCTGTCAAGCCGGTACGATTCGCCTTGATTCGGTTTGACACCGACTTCTATAAAACAAATCAATGTTCTTATGATGCGAACGAAAAAGTTTATTTATTAAGAAAAAATCCTTCTCATGGTACCACCCTTGGGATATCCTCTTTCCAACAAAAAAAGAATCATCAAATCGGTTCATTAACGACGAAAATATCCGCGAACACACATACAAAATAATATATATATACATATATACGGTCGAATTGAGAAACGTCCTCCTTTTTTGAAATTGGTAAAAAATTTTGTGTTTTTTGTAAATAAATTAGGCATATTTCGGGTAACGACGTGTGTGGGGAATAAATACACACGCACAACCTCACCATGAAGGTTTGCCAGAGGCCCAGTAGCGAGACCAATAAAAACTGATGATGATTCATAAACAAACATCATAGACAAGACAACAATTTACGCAACAGATACAAAAACAAATAACTCAACTACCGACCATAAATCATTAAAAAAGATCTGGAACGTTTACAAAACAATACGACCAAACTTTAGTCTCTGTAACCTATTGTCTGAAGGAATTCCGAAAACATTACGACTTATCTAAGCACACGTCTATAGAAATTCCATTTGCTCTTGTTTTTGTCATATTTACTATCGACGAGACGATCTTTAGCGTCATCGGTGCCGCAGATAACTCGTAAATACATCTATCTCTATTGGTGATAACGGACCTTCAGAGATGTATTGTAGAACATTTACTTTGAATTGTTAGCTTGTAACGGAGTCTATATTTGTGGCGTGGGACTTTTTGTTTGGTTGATTATTGTTTCATTTTCTTTTTATAATCAACAAAATAAAAGATAAAAATTTTCAATTTTTGTTATATTGTTTCTAATTTTATATTTATTCGTATAACTTTCAGACCTGCTGTTGTAATATCAAAACCAAGATTTTCAACCATTACGAAGTGTGTTTCATAAGTTTAAGGTCTTTAGGTCTTTCATGTTCCCAGAATACTTTCTGAGTGCGCATTGATTCTAATTTATTAGTAGGCCTATAAAAACATCACTGCAGAACCATTGACAAGAAAAGAAGAAGAAGTAGGCCTTAGCAGAGGGGTCAATTTTATACAAAACTTTGACGCACAATACGCGTAGACGGTATTAATATAAGTAACTTTGTATATATGGAAAAATAGTTCAGAAAATCTAGATGCCGCGTAACAAATAACATTTGCAATTTATAGAATAACGAGCGTTAACCCGCGACTTCGTCCGCACAAATTATATACCAGATTTTAAGTCAGATCATAAGCTATCAAACAAAAAAAGTTTCATCAAAATCGGTTCAGTACTTTTTGCGTGATGCTCGTTCAAACAAACAAACAAACAAACAAACAAACACACAAACAAACAGACAGACAAAAAATCCAAAAATTGTTGATATGGAATCAGGGATACCTAAAAACCATATCGTAACTTATTTTTTGTTAATATCTTCAATGTACAGACACACTTCTGTTACAGCTTTATAATAGTATAGATTACGAAGATATAAAGCTTTGAAATTTTTCATACACAATTTTAAATGCTTTATATCTTCGTAATTATATTATAAATTGCAAATGTTATTTGGTACGCGGCAACTAGATTTTCTAAACTATTACATACATATTACTTATATTAATACCGTCTGCGCGTATTGTGCGTCAAAGTTTTGTATGGACTGAAACCACCTTAACAGGTTGTAATCTTAAATGCTTTACATTCTTTAGGGGGTTGTTCCGACCATCAAACTAAACAAATAAGGTACTTCGGGACCAACTTTGAAATCGGGAAAATCTCAGCTGTTTCAGAGAAAATGTCAATAGCTTTAGCTACTCGACCAAAATGTATGAAACAGCAGATTTTTTCGCGATTAGGTACACTGTTGATCCCATAGTAAAAGTTGTTCAGTTTGATGATCTGAAGCACCCCATAAAGTATGTAACGCATTTCAATTTACACCCTGTATTATATCGAAGTTGTTTAATTAGGTATGCGCCATCTGTTTAAAATATTCCCTATCCAATTCAACAAATCGCCAACAAAAGCTGCGCCGAAATCCGAATAACCGCCCCTTACAACGCAAATTAGATTCGCATTAATGAAACGTGGGCGGACGACTAATCTAACGTCCCGGACAATGGTACAGAAAAGGCCAAAAAACACGGAAAAATAGTTCAACGGCAATTAGATAAAATGAACGCTATCAAAGTCGAGAATAGCGTAAAATAAAACCGGTCACGTAGCATCCCGCGGGGACTTCTCTAAACTTTGGAAGCGATGCACCTGTGTTATTAACGCATCGCAAGCCTTTGTTCCAATACAATAGACGCCAAATTGCAACTCGAATTTCTCACATCGAAGAATGGACGCCATGCAGGTAAAACTTTTTTACAGCGCATGATGACCATGGAGGAGAGTTATGATGCGCTATTTCATGTTGTATTAATATATTTTTTTAGGGTTTCGTACCCAAAGGTGCCAACGGGTCCCTATAACTAAGCCTACGATGTCCGTCCGTTTGTCCGTCCTAACTTTCTAAGTTTAGGGCTGTTTTTTTAACCATAATACGGGTCCATATACTAAGCTTACGTTGTTCGTCCGTTCGTCCGTAGGACTGTTTTAACCGTAATAAGTAGTGAGTTGAAATTTTCACAGAATATGTATTATTGTTTTAGAATTGCTAACATATAATAAAAAAAGAAAAGTAAAAATTAAGGGGAGTGGGTCCCCCAGTCCCCAGCTTTTTTTTCAAGGTATTTCTTTGTTTTTGGTTCAGGCGGCATACAAGCTTCAAACTTTGTGTGATTGTACTAGTAGAGCATACTCTTAAGGTGGTTTCATTTCATACAAAAGTTTGACGCACAATACGAGTAGTTTAGAAAATCTAGTTGCCGCGTAATATAATTACGAAAAAAGCTTTTAAAATTTTGTATGAAAAATTTCAAAGCTTTGTATCTTCGTAATTATTTTATGAATTGCAAATGTTATTTCTGACGCGGCATCTAGATTTTCTAAACTATTTTTCCATATATGCAAAGTTACTTATATTAATAACGTCTACGCGTATTGTGCGTCAAACTTTTGTATAAAATTGACCCCTCTGCAACCACCTTAAGTAAAACAATATATAGGTAATAAAAACCGGTCACAGTATGTGTTGGGCTCTCTCCAAGGATCCCGAAGACAATTATTTTTTATGCTAAATATGTACGGTACGGAACCCTCGGTGCGCGAGTCCGACACGCACTTGACCGGTTTTTATATCACTGAACATTAACGTCACATTAACGCATAATGAATTAGAAAAACTGAAATTAAAACAACATCGGAATGGCAGGCATGTAATTTCCATCCGTTCCTAATGTTAAAACTAGGTACTTATATCGTTAGTGATAAACCTTTCAATTTTACTACCCAGTCGGACAACTACCACAATTAATAGTCTTTGGACATAAAAATCGTATTAGAACGGTGTGAATAGTAATGGCCGGTTTATGGTCACTATAAAACCACAACAAGCAACGTCACACCGTCACACGTGGTGGATTCTATAAGGCCTCCCTCACTACGCAATTTAGGCACAGTTATAAGAAAGAGTATAGAGGGTGTAAGTGACAACCTAGCAAATACTGAAACGGTGAACTCGGACCATCAAACTGAAGAACTTTCACTATGGAGCCAACCTCAGGAAACGCGAAAAAACCTACCAGACTAAAATGTATGGGACAGCTGATTTTTTTTCGCGTTTCCCGAGGTAGGCTCCATAGTAAAATTTGTTCAGTTTGATGGTCTGCGTTCACCGTTTCAGTATTTGCTAGGCTGTCACTTACACCCTGTTTATGGTCTACACATAGTACGGACACTCCCTGCCCCCCAAACATTTTTACCACGTGTCAGACAGGTGGAAGACGACGTAGCATAGTGTTAAAAAACAACTAGTGGTGAAGCGCAGTGGTCGTGAAAGTCAATCGAGCGCGGTTTGCGGGCGTCGCGTCGGGGGGAGCGCCCGTCCCGTCCTCATTTTCTAAGTTTTTAAGTTCTAGTTTTTAACACTACGTACAAGGCCCGCAAAGGTACTTCGGGGCGCAACAGTACTGAAGTACCTTAGCTGGCCTTGTACGTGAGCACTCGTATGTGTGCATGCGTCGATTAGAGCGCTTGCATGAAGTTGCTTGACTGTATATCTCTTTTCTGTGACAAGACACTTAGTCTTCACAAAAATGATACTTCTGCACGTAGTACTATTATACATTCTGTGCTTTTACCATAGAGATACTAACTAATCTTTACTCACACCTTGCTGACGAAATTTACGGCCTGCTATATAAAATATATTACGCTACCATTTGCAGACATTCGCTAGACCCTGGTAAAAATGGCATATTAAAGCTATATGCAAATATTGAAGTTATTTAATGGTCATAACAACTTATAAGAACCGTGACTGATGTAATCAGTTTTACGGCTACTAATTTGAATAAATAATTAGTTACAATATCTAACAGACATTCAAAATTATCTAGTAAGTAAAGTCTTCAAAAAAAAAAATGTGACAGGTGACAACCCTTTTATTTTAGTAATCTTTGCTAAAAAAAATATGACGTAGATTTTAGTTAATTCTAGGTACCAGAATTAGATTAATTAAAACAATATATTTTCTAGTAAAGTGTACAGAATAAAAGGGTTGACAGATATTTTTTCCGTGATTCTAATGCGTATGCGAAGTCAACCAATCCGCATTCAACGTGTGGTGGAATAACGGCCATGAACCTTCGTTGAAGGTAGTCTTCTTATTTTTATCGTCTGGGCAGCAAGCCAAGTGTCAAGAGCTTTTTTAAACCACCTTACGGCATCTGACAAGGTTTTTATATATCGACTACTACCACAAGAGATAGTAGCCGGAGCCAACGGCCTAAGTGCCATCCGAAGCACGGAATCATCTTTCTTTTCAGACAATCAGGTGATTCAACCTGCAATGTAACCAACTGGGGAAAAACGCAGAGTTGAGGATAGTAAGGAAAGGATCACCTTTCCTTACTATCCTCAGTGAAAAATGCATGTAGGTAGCTATACTCTTTGACGGATATGAAGTATCTTATTCAGACCATTTATCATTTGTTACATTGACGTCTAACAAAAACCAATGTGTAACATGCTATCACTTTGCTGCGGGAAAAAACCAAACAAGCTGCATGATTATTCTGAGATCTGCTTTCATAAATTATACATTTTATGGTCACAACAATCGCTGATCTGTAATTATAATAAGGCAAGTCGATGGACATTGCTACAAGATGTAACATAGTCATGTCGATACAGTTCCCGTTTAGAAGGCGTTCCGGAGGTGGTAACCCTGTATGATGGTGCATTATAACGGTTAAATGGATAACACTATGTCAGATATTATTTCTTTAAAAATTCTTGTGGATTACACCAAGTTCTAAAATGCTAGACAAGAACGTCCTAAGTAAAGGCACACCTTGGGCATTAGCCGTCATTTCATACAAATGGGAAAAATTACATTTATAGGCATGTGCGATACTGAGTGAGTGCGAGCGAGACGTGAATACGCCACTGCCTACATTTTCCGCCACGCTTCCTGAGTGGTGAAATTAAAATTGGCAGAGTGTCCGTAATGTACCTATGTACTATGTAGACTAGACACTAGACTACATACATACCAATGTATAAAACTAATTAAAAAAAAAGTTTTTTTTTTATGACGCATCTAAGTTGTTTCACTAGTCTCGCAAAAGATATCTAATAGAAACTAGATTACGATACAGAACAACCACCATCTCTACAAGTGGGGCCTGAGGGAGTCACGGATGTGCGACTGCGGGGCACATGACCAAATCCTCACCCATGTGGTTAATGACTGCACCCTGCGCCGTTTCCTCGGTGGAATTAAAGAAATCCATAGATTAACCCCGGCAGCGAAAGACTGGCGAAAACACCTCGACCTTGAAATTTAGATCTCCCCGGATCCAAGCAGGAAGATAAAAAATGCCATATGATATGATGATGGCGATACAGAAAATTTAATTTTTACATATCAGGCAAGCCTTCCTCATCCAGTCGCTCCCCGCTACCTTTTTTAGGTCGTCTGTCCAGCGGGCAGCAGGAACAGCGGGCATGAGGAAGGCCGAGGGCAGAGTTTTGTGGCGCGCCTTGGGAGAGGCCTATGTTCAGCAGTGGACGATGATAGGCTGATGATGATGATGATGATGATATCAGGCAGGTACCTACTTATCGCATTCATCACGCTGTCATTCGCCCCTAGCCTAGCAGGCCAAGCGAGATTTAAACGCAAAAACTTAGACTTGACATGTCATGTGGACCAACATGATCGAGCTAGTCCACGGAAAAGAGAACCAATAGAAATAGCAAGAGGACATATCCAATTTGTATGAAATGACATAGACAGCTAAGTTTTTATTATATTACGAGCGTTAACCCGCGACTTCGTCCGCACAAATTATACACCAGATTTTAAGTCAGATCATAAGCTATCTAACAAAAAAGTTTCATCAAAATCGGTTCAGTAGTTTTTGCGTGATACTAGTTCAAACAAACAAACACACAAACAAACAGACAGACAAAAAATCCAAAAATTGGTGAAATGGAATCAGGGACACCTAAAAACCATATCGTAACTTTTTTTTTGTTAATATCTTCAATTTACAGACAAACTTCCTGTTACAGTTTTATAATAGTATAGATTAAAAACAAAAGTGTTCAAGTTGTGCTGAAAATTCAGATTAAATTTAGGTCGAGATCGGTCGGTTGACTTTCAATTTAAAACACTCATCGATGACGTATCAAAACGTTTATGTTTGCACACATGACCTAACCTAACCCATGGAGGGAGCACCGTCATAATGACGATGCTCGGAAGATGCGCAAGGGCATAAAAACCGTATCGAATCGACCACAATGCGGGCTCTGAGCGGTACTCTTGTGCGCACGCCTACCGATATGGACTTAAATTTTATACAAAACAGATCTGGAGTTGCAAGTAAAATGCCGATGATTGAACGCTATTGAATCGAGGTTTTTTTTTTAGTTTAGAAGAACAATCTTTTTCTTAATAATTGCTAATATCAAACGACGAAAATGATGATCAGGACAATACAGGGTGTAAGGAAAAGTATCATTAACCTTTAAACCACATATTAAACCTACCCATCAAACTGAACAACTTTTACTAAGGAAGTAAACCTGTCAGAACGAAAAACGACTACTCGACTCAAACGTATGGAGCAATAGATGTCTTTTTTGCTCTGACAGGTTTGCTCCCATAGTAAAAGTTGTTCAGTTTGATAGGTTGAGTATGTGGTTTAAAGCTTAATGATACTTTTCCTTACACTCTGTATATTACTAAACAACAAACAACAACCTGTATATGACTAAACAATCTCCTAGATTCTAGGAGTTCAATATGGTTCTAGGACAATGTGGTTACTGACGAAGCGTGTGGTGGATTTTGGTTCGGTAAGTTGAAGAAGCATGCTGCTGATTACTGGCTGTTGTGTTATGAATTATGAATTTATGATTGACGGAGCGTGTGATGTCTTTTTGGTTAGTATAGACTTTAAAGAACTATTTTTATTGTCAATAAATTCCTAATAAAGCGTTCTAAGACCTAGAACCATATTAATTGATCTGATATCGATGAATGATCAGTAAAGAATTGAATTACTGAAAAATTACAAAAAGAAATTAACGGGAATCTTAACCACTGTACCAGATTTCACCAGAACAATACAGGATAAACATTGACAGACAAAGGCATTAGTGTTAAGTCTAAACCGTTTCTTCAAAATTACACAATATTTTCATAGTTTTATCTTACGAATTCAAATTATTAAGTTTGGAGATTTTTTTTTTTTTATGTTTGGTAAGCATTTGACCCCGATCTCACCTGATGTTAAGTGACGATGAGGCCGAAGATGTAGCATGCTTACCTAGAAATGTGCCTATTCACTCTCGCCTTGAAGAGGCCCAAGTTGTATTACTCAGGGAACAGGTCCGCAGGCAGTGCGTTCCACTCTTTAGCCGTGCGCATTATAAAAGAAGAAGCAAACTTCTGGTAGGTCAACAACATAAGGGTGGAAACCCAGCCCGCGTCTCGTCCCTCGCAGATGAAAGGGAGACGGAGGTATTAGATTATGTAATTGGAGATAGGTTATAATGAGATATCAATGTTAGTGGTGGACAGTTGTAGCAAAGCTTCTGACCGCTCTAAAAGGGGATGCGGTTATGAGTTTATGTGTATAGTTCTATATATCATAATTTATGTTATAGGAAATTGAAATTTTTCTCAGTGTGGTGAAGAACCTATATTGTTTGGTACCTTTACCTTTTTGTTAATTTCTGTGGAAATAAAGTGCATTTTATTTATTTATCTGGACGAATACACAAACAAATTCCAAGGACAATAGCTATTAATTTAATTCCCAACTGTCTATGGCTTAACACTGAAGTTTTACAGTAAAATGTGGTAAAATTGTGTGAACCCGAAAGATACGACACTTCACATTAAGATCGAACATGTAAAGTAAATAAACTTTTATTACCTGTTTTATTGGCGTATAAAATATTCAAAGGGTCTTCTAAATAAAGAATTGTTCTGACTTTTGTTCAATGAATTGATGCACTATGTGTAGTCTGATTCAAAACCAGTTTTTTATTTGTATTCATAATCACAATTTCACGCGTACTTACGACAGAGTGATCATGTTAAACTGTTAGTCACGCTGTCTGTTTTTGTGTACATTTACTATTCATATGAAACGTGTGTTCTTTATACAGGCTGAAATTCTAACATCCTCTTAAACTAAGAGTCTATCCATCAAACTGAACAACTTTTACTACGGCAGCAAACCAATCGGAGCAACCAAAAAATCACCTGTTCCATACTAAACTGAAATGCCTACGCGACACAAATGTATGCAACAGCTCATTTTTTTTTTGCTCCGATTGGTTTGCTCCCATAGTAAAAGTTGTTCAGTTCGCTGGGTAGACTCTTAGTTTAAAAATATGCCAATGATATCAATTCACCCTGTATATTAAGTCTTTCTGAATTAGATGTTCAACGAACGCCATAAGATTTGATAAGAATTTTTTGTAATATTGTTTAACTACAACCCTAGAATATGGAAATAAATAAGTACTTTAGTGAACAGTAGTTAAATTTCAAATTCCATTGAGCTCGTAAAGAGAGTTCTGATCTTAGGCTACGCTTAGCAAAAGGCGCGCGAAAAAAATTTTACTCCTACTTACGTGTTGTTCTACGGCCCTTAATAAATAGGTAAACTTTGACCTCCAACATAACACAAGAAGATCGTCGTGTTCAGTCACTAACTCATTTTGGCATGCGTAAATGCAAAACTTTTCTCGTTTGGTCGAGTGTGTCATGGAATAGGCCCAGAGCTTTAAGTATGGAGTTCAAGCTGACTTTTTGAACCTTGTCTCCGAGTTATTAGGTTGCAGCCATACTTAAAATATATGACATTGTAGCGAATAGTATTGTAAATAAGTCACGTGGACGCCATTATTATAGCTGATGGAACACCACGGAAGCAAGTTGGAAAAATTCATGACAAATTTAAAACAATTTTACTATTGATCGTTAGGGTGGAGTTTCATATATCACTCTGAAATGGAATAACTCAATAAAATATGTGGTGGGAGAGTCCAAAAATTTACATCAGAAAGCTATCTAGATATTAATTTTAATAAAAAAATGTAGAGTTTGAGTTTGAATACGTAAAAGTAGTAAGAATTTTTTTTAATTCCTTTTTTTTGTGGAGTTTTTAACCCTTTGGTTACGTCAGCTCCATCGTGCATTAAGACTCTACAACACAATGAAATGAAAAACTTCCTACCGAAAAGAATTTGGATTTGTACTTATCATTAGCCTTTAGGTATAATATAAAGTCTCACTGCAGGGCACAGGCCCACCCTCTTGGTGTGCGTTAGTCCACCTCGCGTGCCCAAAGCCGATAGGTAGACTTCACGTGCGATATTATAATCTCTTAGGAATCTCTCTTAGACCATTTGAAACTCTTCTCCATTTTACTATAAACAGATAAGGCTAGAATTATAACTGCCAGTTGCAGAGACGCTCATTAAAGATAATCCTCCATTAAATCTCATGCTGTCACTTTTTGTTTTGTTGACATAATAAAAGCTAGCAAGAAATTAGATGGAGGATTATCTTTAATGAGCGTATCTGCAACTGGCGGTAAGGGATGCTAAAGTTCTCGCAAAGTTTTGCATTTAGAATTTCAACCCTTCATATACTCGTAAGTAAGTAAGGTAATGTTCAATGCAAATGACGGAAATCGTCCTCAGAGCGTGGCGCTATCTGGAATGCGTGTGATACGACCACGCGGAGCAGGATAAACTCCCCGTGAAGTCATAAAACCAGGCCACGGTAATTCCAAAGGATGCCTATAAATTCTTTATTTTATGATAGCGAGAATATATTTAATTCTAAGAACGTCGCTGTTTCCTTTTTTGTCACATAAATAAAGAATTTATAGTGAATTTTATTCGTCATGTTATCGCTGTTTAAACACTTTTCACTGAGGTTAATGGCTAAAATATAGTTAATAGTCGATTGTTAAATTTCAAGGCATTATTCGCTTGAATATATTCCAATTTTTGACAAGTTATTTAATAATAGTGATGCCGCTTCCTTTTCATCGAAAACATACCAATATCACGGCATTTTACAATCTTTTGGATGCATACGTATAAAGAGAATGCCCACACTTCCTACAGATATTAAAAGCGTCATAATAGATAGCCGACAACCGACAATACAAAGGCTATTTGTACCAAAAATGCAGTTACAAGCCATGCTGCCATGCACGCCTCAATTTCATAGAAAACCACCCAATTGTTGATGACGGACAAAAAGAACGAATTTCTTGCATGTTTACCTTTGAACAATGTGCGTAGGAGCTGTATTATAAAATTTAGTATGAATTGGTGATCTTGATCCTTGAAATTTTTATTATAAATTATGTGTAACGAGTGAACTAATGAGTAAAGTTTTATAAATTTCAGTGTTTAATCCTTATAAAAATGTACACGTGTAACGTTAATAATATTCGATAATGACTTTAATAAGTAAATAAAAATAAAAATCGATTATTTGTCATTTACATTAGTTCACAAATAGCAGTAGATAATCATTGTAGAAATCATTAAATTGAGCAGTCTCACCCACAGGAAAACCATGCCTTCGCGGAAAACTTTCGCTATTATATGCGATACTCCAATCTAACTACATAAGTGTATTATGGGATAACGCCTGTTGATGTTAAGCAGTATAAATTAGCTTTTTAGACTTTCAGTGTTCAGCAAGTATTTAAGACTACCTCAAACTTTAAATCCCTACCTTAACAAATCAGTCCAACCAAAACACATTTTGAATTTTTTTAAGCCAGTATTCCGACTCTGACCCGCCTGAGCTTTTAACCAAATAAGAAATCTTAGTGCTCTTACAGACGAACGACACTTTGCGGTCACAGAGGGTCGCGCGACTCACGGCGACCGCAAAGTATCGCTCGTCTGTAAAAGCTCTTAGACCCAATTTACAAATGGTAATTGAACCTATTTAATTTTATATACATTTTCCAAAGTATCAAGACTGTTTCCGGTCTCCTACACAAGCAGACAAAGCCAAGCGGAGTAGGCATCAAAGCAAACAGTCTTTGCGGACCGAACGATTTCTGGCACAATGGCCACCGGCCCTACACGTCACTGCCCGTCACATTGAGCAGAAACATAAACATTTAAAAAATCATCAGCTACGATGTTCTAGGAAAAAAAGTTCATCGACAATTAGAGTCGTCGGGAGCTCAATGGTGAGCTTTACAAAGGTAAACATTGACCGTTTCAAAGAGATGCTCTATGAAAACACTTTAATGGTACGATTGCTATTCGTGTATGAAGAGGAGATGGGTATTACGTACGTTATCTAGCTTAGAATCCTTGTCTGGGGACGAAAGATAGAAAGAATAAAAGAAGAAAGAAAAGAGCGGACTTTAACACGTTACGCTTGCAAATTAAATAACACTGCTAAACTAAACTGATGAAAATATAATACAAAAATCAAATCAAACATACTTTATTTTACACCAGAACATAAACAGTAAAATACAGAGAAAAAAAATACAAAAGGCACAAAAATCTTACTTTGTTCTTCGAGATTTTAGAGTTGATCCAACGGTAAAAGTTCTTCAAAATCATGAACTGATGAATCGTCGTACCTTAATACATTAGGGACTAATAAAAGTTAATATTGATTTAAATAGTAGCAAAATTAGCAGCAAAGCCTTTCATCAAAGAGCAAAGCAATTATTCTTAAGAAAAAACGTGTAATATTCGTATATTCCTATATTCGCAACATCAATAAAAGATTGATATGCCTCTAGCAGAAGAATAGATGCGATGTTAGCTCAGGTGTCGGAGGTTTGAAGGCTATCATCGTAAAGTCAACATTTACTAAAGTTATTGTACGTCTCAGATCATATTTCTTTAACGTTGCGAATAATGCGTTATGCAACTTGGAGTTTATTTAGGATTGGATAAATATATTTCTGAAATGTGCTTAGTATAGAGATTACGGCATATTCTGTTAGAAAAATAAGTATGTATTTTTAACTAAATGCAAGATGAATTGCAACATTAATTTCTCTATATTTAAAGTAATATCGAAAATGACGCCTTAAATGTTGTCTATCCATCCTTTATCCATCCAGATCTTTGTAAAATTTTACGAAATTAGAAGGTAGGTATAAGAAAACACTCGAGTGTGGAAGGTAGGTAAGGTAAACATTAATAAAAAAAACAGGAACGACTGAAAAATGACTTCTAAAATGTTGATGATCATTTTGTAAGATTTTTAAGCACACATTTTTTTCTTCATCACGACAATTAGGTGTATTCAACACATATATTTGTAGGTAGGTGGTGGGTAGGTTGTGTGTGGATGAGGGCAGCGCAGGACCTGTCGTTATGGCGATCCTTGGAGGAGGCCTATGTCAAGCAGTGGGCGTCCATCGGCTGACATGATGATGATGATGAGGTGGTGTGTGTTATGATTTGGACGCAGTATTAAACTACTGTGTGGATTTGGTGTGTAGAAAAGTAAACGATTGATAACCGTCATATTTAAAGCCTAATGCTTAATTTATGACCTCCAGGTTCATACAGTATTACCAGAACATAACACAATAACTGGAGCACAAAGACCATGAACTATCAAATCAGTTTAACATTAAATATTCGATCAACCCACCGCTTGTTGCGGCCGCCCACGGACCACGCCACGGTCCCACCGAATAGTGACACCGCAGTAACCAAGTGGAATAGTTTCCAATCAAATTGATTTATTCAACACGTTTCGTGTTGGATTGAGGATTCATAGGAATGCGTTTAGAAAAATATTTCTTTAGGGCACGTTGAGTCTTGTTAACATCAAACTAACTGAAATCTGCAATAGTCGGGGAAATCTACGGATTTATGTATGGAGTAGGTTGCATTAAATGCACTTTAGGTGATAGTTTGAAATATTAGTAGATACATACATGAAAAACACAAATTCTCAATAAACCCCGATTTTTTATTGTGTATTATGGAATAATTAAGATATTAACGAAACATTAAATTTAGGTATGATCAAAAAATGGAAAACTGGTGATTTTGTACAGGACGGCTTCGTTCATTACGTTTTACTTATAACAATAATAATTCCCGGTTAATATCGTAAATTTTAGTAGATATTTAATATTTTGTAAGTATTCAAAAATTATAACCTCAAAACTTAATTATTTACTGTTTGTTTGTAAACAATAAATTTGTATGGGGTTAATTAACTGTCTCTTTTGCTAGTATGCTGGAAGAAATGTCTTTAGAAATAAGCTTGCCCTTTGCACAGTTATATCGATTTTAAAGAATTTCTCAGGGTCCTCAGCCTATATAACCACCAGATCTCGACAAAAGTGTTATAAACTAACAGTAATATTAGTTCAAACACAATTTACTAAAATGTATTTAATGCAATCTCAAACCGTATTTTTCCTAGACTACAAGACCTCTCAACCTTCTTTCACCAAAGAGGGTAAAAGGAAATGGACCAAGCACTGGGTATAGGCTAATTTCAGAAACTGCTGTAGCTATTTTGATACGGATTTCACTAATAAATAGAGCCATTCACGAGGAAGGTTCAGAAACTGCGAAGCCAGGCGAGTCGGGTCGCTAGTAAAATATAAACACGTGGTTCCAAAACATGAATGCGCTGACAGATGTCATGGCCACAAAATATCTAATTGTGTGATAGTCCCCAGTGGCCGTTGACACAGAATAGATATCCTACCAGAAAAACACCTTTATACAAACTCGCGGTAGCCTATACACCCCTACATGGACAGCGATGTTTTTTATGAAACTACCGCTCATCTTCGTACACACGGCGAACACATCAAGCAAGCTTGCAAGCGTCTAGGATTTAGGTTGAGTAACGTACTCATAATCTCACAGGTAAACATAATCGTCAACGATTATGTTTACCTGGGACAAACTATTCAGTTAGGTAGGTTCAACTTCGAGAAAGAGATCAACCGTCGGATCCAACTCGGCTGTCTTAAAACGAAAGTCTTTGATCAGTGTGTGCTGCCAGTGATGACATATGGAACAGAGCCGTGGTCGTTCACTCAAGGCCTCATAAAAAGGCTGAAAGTCACCCAAAGGGTAATGGAGAGTTCTATGCTCGGAGTTTCCCTGCAAGATCGAATCAGAAATGAAGAGATCCGCAGAAGAACCAGAGTAACTGACATAGCCCAAAGAATTGCTAAACTGAAGTGGCAGTGGGCGGGACACATTGCTCGCAGAACCGATGGCCGATGGGGCTGAAAAGTTCTCGAGTGGCGACCGCGTACCGGAAAGCGCAGCGTAGGCCCCCCACACGGTGGATCGACGACCTGGTGAAGGCGGCGGGAACCCGTTGCATGAGGGCAGCGCAGGACCGGTTGTTATGGCGATCCTTGGGGGAGGCCTATGTCCAGCAGTGGACGTCCATCGGCTGATATGATGATGATGATGATGAACGTACTCGTATAACGTCCCGCGGGGCTAGTACGCCAACCCGCGATAGCAACACTTAACACATCCATCTGTCAAATTTAGTCTTTTATCTCGTTCGTTCGCGCGCAAATAGAAAGAGAGCGAAAGTTCGATATCACGCTATCGCGGGTTGGCGTACTAGCCCTGCAGCTTATGTTAGGTTTGTATAGCTTGATGTGTCGCCGTGTGTACACGTATTGCAGCACACTGCTTATGTAGGGGACGGAGTGTACCGACGGCCGCGCGCGCGCGGCGCTTTTATGAAGCTCTTTTTTCTGGTAGGATATTTATTCGGTGCCGTTGACTCATTGAGGCATATCGACACGGCTGGCCGGCAGGTGGAACAGTCACGTGCGCCGGCGACTGAATCACGACTTCATTTTAAACGAAACTATTAACGGGAAAACAAAGTAGTGTTAAATTGAGATCCGTACCTCACTTTATAGACTCTCTTTCTCTATCACATATCTGCTCGAATAAAATAATTAAGTGATAAGATCGCCCTTTGTCTCCTCTGCTGTATTCTTATACAGGGTCCTGCAGGCAGTTTTTAAGAGAATGATCAGATCATAAAATTGAACAACTTTCTCTATGGGACCAACATCGAAATCGCGAAATAAAATTCTACTGTTCCATACATTTTGGTTGAGCAGAATTGCAGTTTTGTACGATAATTTCTTTAATCGCAATTCCGACGTCTGTCCCATAGAGAAAGTTGTTCAATTTTATGATCTGATCATTCTCTTAAAAACTGCCTGCAGGACCCTGTATAAGAATACAGCAGAGGAGACAAAGGGCGATCTTATCACTTAATTATTTTATTCGAGCAGATATGTGATAGAGAAAGAGAGTCTATAAAGTGAGGTACGGATCTCAATTTAACACTACTTTGTTTTCCCGTTAATAGTTTCGTTTAAAATGAAGTCGTGATTCAGTCGCCGGCGCACGTGACTGTTCCACCTGCCGGCCAGCCGTGTCGATATGCCTCAATGAGTCAACGGCACCGAATAAATATCCTACCAGAAAAAAGAGCTTCATAAAAGCGCCGCGCGCGCGCGGCCGTCGGTACACTCCGTCCCCTACATAAGCAGTGTGCTGCAATACGTGTACACACGGCGACACATCAAGCTATACAAACCTAACATAAGCTGCAGGGCTAGTACGCCAACCCGCGATAGCGTGATATCGAACTTTCGCTCTCTTTCTATTTGCGCGCGAACGAACGAGATAAAAGACTAAATTTGACAGATGGATGTGTTAAGTGTTGCTATCGCGGGTTGGCGTACTAGCCCCGCGGGACGTTATACGAGTACGTTCATCATCATCATCATCATATCAGCCGATGGACGTCCACTGCTGGACATAGGCCTCCCCCAAGGATCGCCATAACAACCGGTCCTGCGCTGCCCTCATGCAACGGGTTCCCGCCGCCTTCACCAGGTCGTCGATCCACCGTGTGGGGGGCCTACGCTGCGCTTTCCGGTACGCGGTCGCCACTCGAGAACTTTTCAGCCCCATCGGCCATCGGTTCTGCGAGCAATGTGTCCCGCCCACTGCCACTTCAGTTTAGCAATTCTTTGGGCTATGTCAGTTACTCTGGTTCTTCTGCGGATCTCTTCATTTCTGATTCGATCTTGCAGGGAAACTCCGAGCATAGAACTCTCCATTACCCTTTGGGTGACTTTCAGCCTTTTTATGAGGCCTTGAGTGAACGACCACGGCTCTGTTCCATATGTCATCACTGGCAGCACACACTGATCAAAGACTTTCGTTTTAAGACAGCCGAGTTGGATCCGACGGTTGATCTCTTTCTCGAAGTTGAACCTACCTAACTGAATAGTTTGTCCCAGGTAAACATAATCGTTGACGATTATGTTTACCTGTGAGATTATGAGTACGTTACTCAACCTAAATCCTAGACGCTTGCAAGCTTGCTTGATGTGTTCGCCGTGTGTACGAAGATGAGCGGTAGTTTCATAAAAAACATCGCTGTCCATGTAGGGGTGTATAGGCTACCGCGAGTTTGTATAAAGGTGTTTTTCTGGTAGGATATCTATTCTGTGTCAACGGCCACTGGGGACTATCACACAATTAGATATTTTGTGGCCATGACATCTGTCAGCGCATTCATGTTTTGGAACCACGTGTTTATATTTTACTAGCGACCCGACTCGCCTGGCTTCGCAGTTTCTGAACCTTCCTCGTGAATGGCTCTATTTATTAGTGAAATCCGTATCAAAATAGCTACAGCAGTTTCTGAAATTAGCCTATACCCAGTGCTTGGTCCATTTCCTTTTACCCTCTTTGGTGAAAGAAGGTTGAGAGGTCTTGTAGTCTAGGAAAAATACGGTTTGAGATTGCATTAAATACATTTTAGTAAATTGTGTTTGAACTAATATTACTGTTAGTTTATAACACTTTTGTCGAGATCTGGTGGTTATATAGGCTGAGGACCCTGAGAAATTCTTTAAAATCGATATAACTGTGCAAAGGGCAAGCTTATTTCTAAAGACATTTCTTCCAGCATACTAGCAAAAGAGACAGTTAATTAACCCCATACAAATTTATTGTTTACAAACAAACAGTAAATAATTAAGTTTTGAGGTTATAATTTTTGAATACTTACAAAATATTAAATATCTACTAAAATTTACGATATTAACCGGGAATTATTATTGTTATAAGTAAAACGTAATGAACGAAGCCGTCCTGTACAAAATCACCAGTTTTCCATTTTTTGATCATACCTAAATTTAATGTTTCGTTAATATCTTAATTATTCCATAATACACAATAAAAAATCGGGGTTTATTGAGAATTTGTGTTTTTCATGTATGTATCTACTAATATTTCAAACTATCACCTAAAGTGCATTTAATGCAACCTACTCCATACATAAATCCGTAGATTTCCCCGACTATTGCAGATTTCAGTTAGTTTGATGTTAACAAGACTCAACGTGCCCTAAAGAAATATTTTTCTAAACGCATTCCTATGAATCCTCAATCCAACACGAAACGTGTTGAATAAATCAATTTGATTGGAAACTATTCCACTTGGTTACTGCGGTGTCACTATTCGGTGGGACCGTGGCGTGGTCCGTGGGCGGCCGCAACAAGCGGTGGGTTGATCGAATATTTAATGTTAAACTGATTTGATAGTTCATGGTCTTTGTGCTCCAGTTATTGTGTTATGTTCTGGTAATACTGTATGAACCTGGAGGTCATAAATTAAGCATTAGGCTTTAAATATGACGGTTATCAATCGTTTACTTTTCTACACACCAAATCCACACAGTAGTTTAATACTGCGTCCAAATCATAACACACACCACCTCATCATCATCATCATGTCAGCCGATGGACGCCCACTGCTTGACATAGGCCTCCTCCAAGGATCGCCATAACGACAGGTCCTGCGCTGCCCTCATCCACACACAACCTACCCACCACCTACCTACAAATATATGTGTTGAATACACCTAATTGTCGTGATGAAGAAAAAAATGTGTGCTTAAAAATCTTACAAAATGATCATCAACATTTTAGAAGTCATTTTTCAGTCGTTCCTGTTTTTTTTATTAATGTTTACCTTACCTACCTTCCACACTCGAGGGTCCTGCAGGCAGTTTTTAAGAGAATGATCAGATCATAAAATTGAACAACTTTCTCTATGGGACCAACATCGAAATCGCGAAATAAAATTCTACTGTTCCATACATTTTGGTTGAGCAGAATTGCAGTTTTGTACGATAATTTCTTTAATCGCAATTCCGACGTCTGTCCCATAGAAGTTGTTCAGTTCGATGGTCTGGTCATCCCCTTAATGAAACCGGCCAAGAGCGTGTCGGACTCACCCATGATAGTGTTCCGTAGTTAATTCAATAGGTGCAATAATGAGCGAGTAATTGACGCGGGCATACAGACAGACAGACAGTATGGACGGAAGTATAGGTAAGCAGTCCTTGACCCTATAATTTTTTAAAATTAAATTCTGTAATTAATAAACAATAAAATATATTAAATAATCAAAAATAATTTAAATTGTAACAAAATCTGCTTCAGCAACATGCGTCGTCGAAATTGCTTACAAATACCCCTTCAGCAACATGCGTCGTCAAAATTCGTAAAAAAAAAAATTCCTTCAGTAACATGCCTCGTCAAAAACTTAATCGAAAAGTCCGCCCCTAGCCGTACCTGGCCCAAACGTGCCCATAATGCTAGCTGCGTTTCCGCGTTGTATAGCTAAAGACAAATAATGTAATAATGTAATGTATGTTGTAATTAATTGTAATTAATAGATCTGCTGTACATTACGTCGCTAAACAATTACAGCAATTAACTGAATCGTAATCGACCAAAGAGTCTACAAAATCGAACAGCCTTGCACATTAGCTATATCGGTTAAGTTACAAATTCTAACGGACCAAAGATTAAATGTAAACTTTTACCTAAATCTTCTAAGAATTTGAAATTTGTAAAAGATTAAAAAACATCCCTTTTAACTGTTGTATACATAGATATTAAAATTAAAAAACCATCTTTGCCCAAACTTCTCCAAAACGTCTAATCTTTGTTAATCCTTTTCTTCGCGAATAAAGGAGTCTGCTACCAATATCTTTTGAGTGCTTAAATACTTTCCTCTCTGTAATGACTGGTAGATAATAACAAACAAAAGGGAACAATGAGCAATAATTGTTTTGGTTGTCCTTTTACAGAGTCCGTAGTCTCCGTGGGGCGTTTTGTAGAAATACGCAAAGACACTAATTACAGATACCGACGTAATCTACGAGTAATTTTGAGAAGCAACAAAGACGAGAGAAAGCCTTATTGGACTACAAAACACAACACAATAGAGAAATTACAAACGCAAACTAAAGCAAAACGAAATCCCTTTTAAGAAATTTCTATTACGCCAACGAGATGAGCAAAGTATTTAATAATCTGATATGCGAAAATGATTTCTATACCAATAATGTTAAGGAAAAGACCTATTCGAGCAAGCAAATTCCAATAATCAGATACAAAGTGTTAAAGTTGAACGACCAGACCGATGATCAGAGACCAACATCGCGCAAGTTATAAACGAGAAATAAACTCTATAACCAAATGGCTATCGAAACAATTTATAATCTGACATTATTATTTAAATATTAACACTTGGATTGATATATGGCGTATCGGCAGTACGTAATCGATATAAATAATATGGACGTGTGAATTTCTCTGAGGCACTTACAGAATAGGCGTGGAATTTATCTAGTGGGGCAAAAGAAGCCTCTTCACGATCCGGTAGTCGCGGACACTGGCTCTATTAATATATATTTTAACGAAGAAACCCCCTCATAGAACTCTTATGCCTATATCACAAGTACGAAAATCATTTGATCCATGAGACTTTGTATTTGGAATGGACATTAATCATACAGTTGACGCCTACGGGGCGTGGCCAGGCCTTATTAATTCGTATGAAATTATAAAATCGACGCCGAAGGACAATGGCTATCTATTTCTCAACTATGGCTTTGTGTATAGAGCGACTTGATGGCTATTAATTATTTTTACTGATAGAAGAGATAGTAGGCAAATTACTGGTTTGTTAACATTGTTTTCCATCGTTAACCCTGTCTTGTTTGTTTTTAGTGTCTTTTTTATTTCTACTTTCTTATACAAACTTAAAAACCTGTAATAATATAATGCACCACTGCTCAGATCTTTACTGAACGTGTATTAATGAGAAACACAAATCGTAATGTCAGGGTATTATCGTGTTCATTTTAAAAGATATTAAACTTGAATCATCTCATTGATGATTTATAGGGTGGCTGGAGAGCTAAACGGCCTATAGGTTGGTTAGCGCTTACTAGCTACCGTAACGGGCAGGGCCAGTTAATTATATCGAGTCATAAAGCTGCTTAGCAAGTGCGCTATTTATTGACGGCTAACGAAGGTTAATTGTCTGAACCGATGCCGTTAACGACACGCCCGTGAACAGATGCACATAACTCATTTTACAGCTTAAAATTATATCGAATAATCTTAACAATTCATTACAGACGCGTACTCAGAACAAAGACAATCAACCGTTAGCGTTAAACAAGTCGGTAAATAACACAAAACACACTAAAACAAGGGTCATAACATCGACTATTCATCATAACAACACGGTTGTAAACCGCGAACGCTACATCATCTTCATCAAAGTATCTTTCGACTCAACCATAGCATTCGGTGTCGGTAAAAACTCGTGCTGTCCGAAGAAACATTCGATCGAATCGATCACAGTCACATGCCTAAAATAATGCTCCATCAAGCGGCCCACGAGCCCGTCAGCCAGCCACTTCTTATGGAGATGAGCGGACCGCCAAGCCAACACCCTTGCGGCACCCCACTGAGAACCAAAGCAATACACAAACAAATATGATTCGCTTGCATGTTCTTCTTAGCTCGTGCGACAAGAAAAACGTCCCTACTGATGATGGTGGTAAAATTAGATCGATTGATAAAAGCTAAACAATAGAAAAGGCTGCGCAACCTCGTATCGAACGATCGGAAGCAATATTGCTCTTGGTAATAAGGAGAGAAGCGACGTTCCCGGAGGATTAGAGAGCGCCGAGCTACGATAGCCTCTTGGGTATAAATTATTTATGTAAATTTTTTCGACCGCTCAAAATTGTATTTCAGCATCAACATGATTAATGTGGATGGATTTTTCACTTGGCCTCTCCCTAACGGAACGATTGAACAAATGACGCAGCGACAGGCATACACTCGGACGAATGTCTGCTGGGAATTCATTAGGATCTTCTCCGGCAAGAAAGAAAAACCGGCCAAGAGCGTGTCGGTGTCGCCCATGAAAGGGTTCCGTTTCTGTAGTCATTGTACTAGTATTAGAAGGATAACTTGTATGTAGGCGCTCTAACCATAGCGCTATTTAATTTGGGTATACGCACATATATATGTACAATATATGCATATAGGTACAATACAAGGGTACATGGGTATACTTGCATCTTGTTTTTTTATTTACCGCCTACCTCTCTTCGTTCACCGTTTCCTCTACCCTAAGCCTTGCCTGGAAGAAATCGCTTCTTAGCGATAAGACCGCCTTATTTTGTGCCTCTTGAATTTCTTTCTCTGTATTTTTATTGTTCATGTTTTGATGTAAAATAAAGAATATTTGATTGATTGATTGATTGTATACCTACAAACATAATATGCACATGGGTGACATAGGTACAATACTCTATCTAGTACATACATGGAATTTTTGACTTGGATCGCATATAAATCTCGAGACGTTATCTGTCTTCATGCCAAATTATGATTATCGACAGACAGACAGGCAAACAGACAGAATAGACGAAAGTATACAAGCAAGACGGCCCGGTAGCACAGTCTGTAGTGAACCTGCCTGCTGTGCCGAGGGTCGCGGGTTCGAATCCCGTAAGGGACAAATATTTATATGATGAATATGAATATTTGTACCCGAGTCATGGATGTTTGTATCTATATATGTATTCTACATCGTTATCTAGTCATCATAATAAAAGTCCAGGTACTTTAAATGTGACTAGATAATTTGTGTGACAATGTGCAAGATATTTATTTATTTAAGGGTTCCATGTTTGACTACGGAACTATAAAAAGGATGATACTCGTGATTTAACAATATTGTTTGCCTGACAAATAGGACGTCGAGATCGGGTGAATAAGATTTTTTTCTGATTATTAAAAAAGCTGGAGGCGAGAGTAGACAATCACAAATCCTATCCAAATTATTGTTCCATCACGTAATAAAGCAAAATGAATTGCTGCTTTTCTGAACAGCACAATACGTTTGATATTGAAAAGGTAGAAGATCTTGCTTTAAATTACTTAGTCATAGGATCAAACATACCTTATTATGAATTTATAGTTAAGTCGAGGCTCGCACTCGAGTGATATTTCCGACAGCGGCCGAGGGGCGCATGCGTTTAATGAAATCAAAAGGATTAAGAGCATCTGCCTGCTTGTTATTCAAATCGATTGGGAGCTCGTTTATCATTTCAAATAAGCTACTGCTTAGATAAATGCGGGGTGTGGTTCATGTATAACAAAGGAAGCGGTCCTCGGTAGCCCAATTAACTAACCTGTTATTAATGAAATGAGAAATAGGAACGCATTTAGAGGGCCGCTTGAGTAAATTAGATGACAAATTGGATAAAACTAAGGGACCCCATTGAAATACAAAATTAAAGCAAGACAAGCTTTTGTATTGTGAAAACAGACAATGGCCCTCAAATTCACGTTCAACGAGTAAGGACGTAAACTCCCGAATCTGAGCAAATATTTTCTTGTTAGAAATGAAAACACTTGAGATCCACGTAAACATTAATGGCAACATGATTTAAATTCCCCCTTCGCGTTGAAATCTCAAATGATTACAAGGCATTCAAGTAAATGAATATCGAATGGGACCAGGCCGGGTACAAAGCGACAACCCTGCCGCTGCGTGATGACGCCCCGTGTTTTCCCAGAGTACACAATCAAACAGCCAAGAGGATGGAACAAATTACGTTAGCATTGTCGAGGTGTTTAGAAAATTGGTGAACAATTGTCTTGCCGAGTTAAATCTCTGATAATGCCTTTGGAGGAGTTGCATGACGGAGAAGGGATGAATAAATCTCTCTTAATTGGAACGCGCCGCGCCTTGTGACAACATAATGTGATCTCTTTGTTGCTGTCCATACATTCTTCTCCCGCAGTCCGGGTCTCAGCTGAATGCTACGAATCAACCGGCCTAATGACGATGGGAACATTTGACAGCCGTATGTCTGAATCAGTGTGCTTCAATTCAACCATTTATACACAGGTCCGGAATTTCAATAAGCTAACAAATAACAAGTCTCAAGCAAGTTATTGTCATACATCATTCTGGAATAGCTTAGTCGTTTAATATAATAAAACATCCGAAACTATCTTCTAGCTGGATTTTTCATAGTCATAAAATGAGAATATCAGGCATACGCTAACCCGTGCATTCGTTTTGGGGGAACTCACTTGTGAAACTGCTTACTTTATTGCTCCGAAATTCTCGGAAATACGAACTACGGCCAGTTGGTCGTACTGAACATGATGTGCTTAACTTAACTACGAGTGAACACGGCTTTTTACGTCCAAAATATTCGTTAACGGTGACGCATACATTAAAGGGTTGAGGAACCGATCGAACGATAAGATTCGAACGCTAGAGAAATACAAACTAGTTTAATTTTGAATGCCCAACCCAAAAAGAGGACACCGTTGTAAAACACAGGATGAGCTATTGTTAAATATTTTATTGGTGGGAGAGAAAGTTAGTATCGTTTGATTAATCTGTTCTCCATTTAAATTAGACATCAAATTGGTTACTGCTTTAATTGTTACAAGCTTGTTTTAATGTAAACAATGGGAGAATTTTTTTAGTGCCTATTCTGTACATCTAAAGTAGATGTTGTTAACGGAACGATTATTTTAACAAGATACATTTAATTACATTTTTTTATGTTAGGTGCAATAAAACATAGACAGCGTTCTTGTTATTTCTGACTCTTTCCTTGCCATAGAACATCATCATCATCATCCACTGAACTCAACCAGTGCCGGGTATAAGCCTTCATGTATTTACGCCACCTTCCTCTGTGCTTTTGAGATGTGGTGCTGAAGCACAATAGACAGGATAACTAGGACAGATCGAATAACAAACGAAAAGGCTTTATTAATGATAAAAGAAAGAACTTTAGAAACAAATAGCCAACCGGAGACTTGATTACTATACGAAACTTCTTTAAAACTATATTGGAAGGAAAAATAAAGGGACAGAGTACGACCTAGACAGAGTAATCTAGCCCAGGTGAAAAAGTCAGTCGTAAAGTCGTATCAGAAACTACTAGCGAAAAAGAGACTGGACTATGACGAATACTCCACCGACAAGAGCGTCTTAAATAGGATGATGATAATGATCCTCTGTCCTAACAGAGGAAATATTCGGAAAGTCAGTCCTTGTTCTAGGCTTTACAGTGGCACAATACCTTTATTGTAAAGAATCCTGGAGAACGTCCGAAGCAATGCCGACGGCAAATCGCTTGGCAAACATTAGGTAAGCGCGCGTGAAATTGTCTATGCTTAGGACCGGCATCGTCCATACCGCATACGTTTACAGTGACTATGAAGCATGAAGAAACTCTTAAAGCGGTTGTTACTTGAAAAGATGCATTAGAGCGAACAGCCAGACACTTTGAATCTCTTGGCAAGTTTGCTTGATATCGTAATCTTAGGTAGCAAAGATCTTGATTGCTATGTATATACGACGAATATCTCATGTTTTGTACGATAACAATGCAACAATAACGTCATCGATTTATTACGATCGGCGCCCGCGACTACGTAAGCGCAGACCACTGACATTAAATACTCATAACTTTAGATTTAATGAACCGATTGCAATTAAATTAGCCTGTTAATCCTAACTAAGTCCTATAGTTGTGTGAAAAACCCATCTAAATCGGTTCAGTAATAGAAACAAACAGATAAACAGACAACAATTCTTTATAAAAATGTTCTCAATGCATTCCATTAGTAGGGATCATTAGCATCCTTTTAAACCAAGTGTCTCCCATCAAACTGAACAACTTTAACTATGGCGGCAAACCGATTGGAGCAAAAAAAAACCAGTGTTCCATACTAAACTGCAGTGCCTAGTCGACTCAAATGTATGCACAGCAGATATTTTTTTTGCTCCGATTGATTTGATCCCATAGTAAAAGTTTTTCAGGTTGATGGTATTTAAATATAGATTATGATTGAAGTGTAGTTTGACGAATTTTGACTTTAAGATTGTTTATCACTAGCAGAACCAATGAAGCATAAAGCAACACAAAAACTATATTTAAATTCGATATTTCCAATGCTTACCTGCATTTCACGGCCCATAAAAACTCTCATAAGCAGCAGGGGTGAGCACAACGTATCGAGATTCTGTTTTTATTCAATAACCGTACCGTTTTAAAGAACGATTCGTATTTCTTTAACCCCTTTGTTATTTTTAAATTGACTGAAACTGCATGAGATTAAGCGTACACAAAGGAAATAACATTCTTTTGTAATGTAAATAAAATAAATTGCATTTCATATATCAAAATAAGTATCTACTTAATACGTGTAAAGATTGATATTTGAAAATACAGAATGATTAGACCATCAAACTGAACAATTTTCTCTATTGACCAAAATTAAAATCACAAAAACTAAAATCTACTGTCGCACACATTTAGGTCGAGTAGGTTTACACTTAAGTATGGAACTACTTTTTTCGCATTTTTGTTTAGTGTGATGATCTTAAGTTTAGACTCTTAACCACCCCTTCAAATACTACTTGTTTTGTTACACTCTGTATAAGCCAGAAAATAAAACAAGTCAAACGATTCAAATTATAAATTGTTTAAAGAAATAAAATGTTACTTAAACGCTGCAATTTAATGAAACAAAACTGTATCAATTCTTCGGTACTCGCTATTATGTAATCAAAAACGACTTTGATATTAATCATTTAGACGTCAAGATTCAAATACAAACAACGTTTTAAGCATCATAATTTGCCCGAAGGGTAAACACGAAGAGAGTGATTAAAATCAAAGAAAACGGAACAATTACTGGCCGTTTGAGGAGAGAGGCTTAATGACGAGCGGAGTAGTCTAAATTCAATTAAATGTCATTATGTACCTGTTGTTTGTTTAAGTAAACAACGATATAGGTTTTGAAGAGCTACTTATCTTAAGCTTTATAGTAGGCAAGAGTAAATGTGAGAAAGAAATTTCGGTCAAATATTATGTACACAAATACTTGAAACTCTTAAGTAACATAACTTTTTAACAGCTCGTGGGAACAAACGAGTAGAGTATTAAGCACCTACTTGAAATTTAAGCACATTTAATACAATGTACGTAAAAAATCAGTCTATTTCGCGGAGACACCAGCAAAAAATGTCGGCAATCCCGAAAAGGAATTTCGCAGCCAATACCGATCGCTTGTACGAAATCGAGGAGCGTTCTATTCAATCCTTTGTCGCAGCCATTTGATTAAAGTAAAGGAGCCGCAATCACATGCGAGAAGCTTTGAGCAGAAGGAAGTATCGCGTTTACAAACGGGGCACCGACTGCATTGTGACCGACTTGCGAGGCAAGAATCTCCTAGAGTTGAAGGCAATCGGGACCGGATACTGAGATCCGATGCTCACTTGTTCACGACACTCGATATCACGAGGTAAATTGAAAACGACGACACCGATACCAGAAGGTGGAAAAAAGAGGCGGCCCTGCACCACCCTTACCGCCAAAGTAGAAGGCGTGTGAGGATGTCTCATTATTGTATTGTAGCAAAGTGTATTAACCAGCAAAGTGTCAGAAAGGTGTAAGGTGTGGTTGGTCACACCCATAAGATTAAATTTATAACAGAGAAACCACTGTCGGCATTTTTGAAATGTGATAATAGATAGCTTTCAATTAGGAAAGTGAGATCATCCGGAAACAGCTAAGAATAAAGAACGATAAACTTAGTCACGAAATGTAAAGCGCTGTTCCTTGTCGGAAACCAAATTTTGATAGCGGCTTCAAACGTTGAGTTTTATATGATGTGCACGATGATAAAATACGATATAAAACACAATCTTGCACGCTTATTGAAACATAAATCGCGATGAACTCGAAAAACCACTTAAAGAGTTACAGTCCATTATGCGGAGTGAAGCCCACGCTCACTAAAAATCAGAAAAAATATTTCGCGTAAAAAGTCAACAAGACTAAGCGGTAATTCATCGCAAAACCTCCGGATCATTAACGATCTGAGGATTTACGATCACGTGAGAGAAGAAGGCGACAGACCGGCGGGAGGGTTAGCCCATCAGCGATGCAAGTAATTAAATCCTTAAACGAGTGTATAACAAGAATGTGTTTTTAAGCGTTGGCGCATCGGTTCTCGAAGTCAACCGCGACATTTATTTACGATGAGTTTTCGCGGCGGGGGATTCCGCGCCTAATTTCTCGGCGCGACGCGGTCTCGCGCGATTTATTTAAAATGAAATTCTTTTGTCGTACGCCCCGCTGGGCGACAATCGATAATACACCCAGGGGCCTAGATTGAACCAGGGCTGCACTGATTAAGACACAAAACACCTTGCGATTCGGCCAGTTAAGATAATTGTCATTGTTAATGAGCTGCCATGAATAAAGACACGGTTGGTGATTAAGTTAATGTTTATGCGTCGGTGAATACAATACGAAATGATAAGATGCATATAATTAATATGGAATTAATATATTTTTATTATTCCAAGTTTCTTTTTAGATAGATACATCATGCAAAGCTAATTTTAGAGTACTTAACATGAAAATAGACGCAGGATTTCAAGATCGGTAGATGTAAATGACGAACATGATGATATACAAAGAAAAGTTAATCCTACTATCCTAATAATATTATAAATGTGAATGTTTGCGACTCAGTGTCAGTTGCAGAAACGCTCATTAAAGTTAATCCTCCATTAAATCTCTTGCTATCACTTTTTGTCTTGTTGACGTAGTAAAAGCTAGCAAGAGATTTAATGGAGGATTAACTCTAATGACCGTTTCTGCAACTAAGTGTGAATCACGTAAACGGCTGAACGGATTTGGATGATAATTTGCCACAGATAGAAAACCCGTATGTCTTGGATTAACACATAGGAAACTTTTTAGGTCAACAAACGCAGACAATGTCGAGGGCAACAGTAGAAAGAGAAATAAATCTAAAAATATCAAAACTCGTACTAAAAAAATAGTAATTTTTCTATCAATGTAGCAAGAAAGTAGTTTGTAAATAACAACAAATATATATACAAATGACGATTACATATTCATTATTACGAATACGTTAACACGATTGCTTTTAAGTCGACTATGAAATGAACAGTTTATTAATGCAGTACTTGCCGTATCGACTGTCCACTGATTTTAGTTGATTCAATTATCACGAACCAATATCATTATCACAATTCCAATATTCTTGTTATAATTTTTAATCATACCAGTAAAATCTGTTGCATACCTTTATCTAATTATCTGGAACAAGATAACATTGAATAAACTTTGAAAATTATCGGTTCATTTCGCAGGCATCAGAATCTGACGTCGGACATGTAAATGTACTTAAACGATGTTGGCACCACCTCATTTGGGTTTAATATTGGATGTCGTTTCGATTTAATTTGTTCTCGAATTTCAATCGGTAAACAATACGCATTAGTCACCGTTTTAATATTTGTGCGATTTTAAAGGAAATGCGATACTTAATTGTGGTGTAAATTACTAACAAAATGTTAAACATAATTTGGCACATAAGTTCACGATTATTATCCCCGATCAAAGATATTTTAGATAGTATAGCATATTCAGAATATCCACCTATCAGTGCCTTAACTGACCAATATGAGCCAGTCACTACCTTTTGAATAGCAGTTGAGGCAATACGCGCCTCGAAAAGGTTTCTTATACACTCCATCACATTATGCAACCAAAAGCATGCAATTTGAAGTATATAGGGTCCTTCTTAATATGCTGACACTTTTTAAGGGCATAATCAGACCGTCAAACTGAACAACTTTCTCTATAGCACCTACATCGAAATCGCGAAAAAAAAACTGCTGTTCCATACTTGCAAACCTACTCGAGCCAAAAGTAAGGGACAGCAGATTTTTTTTTCCATTTCGATGTTGGTCCAATAGAGAAAGTTGTTCAGTTTGATAGTCTGATCATCCCCTTAAAAAAATGTCAGCATATTAAGAAGGACCCTGTATATTGCGGCAAGAGCGTATTATGTTTCAAATTTTTATCAAGCTAACCAGTCGATGTAAGTACTTCGAATTGCATGCGATCGGTTGCTTAATGTAATGGGCTTTTTACAATATTTTTTTGCGAGTATACTCGCAAAACTAAACTACACACTACACTAATAAACTTTTATAAATATGAATATGATATCTATATTATATACATGTTAATAAAAGTTTAAATATGATCCAATTTAAAGTACCTAACCAAGGAAGTATTCATAAAAGACCAATCGAAGTTTTATGTAAACAGATTTGTCAGTACAAAATACGATGCCAAAAAGTACCTTAAGGTGCTTGTCGATTTTGATGTTATTTTTATGTACATTTTTATCGCTATGCTAAAATCTCTCGCAGACGAGCAGATAATCTTCGTATTTTTCTTGTCGATGGACACAGTCATATTATTACAACGAGAAAGAGAAATTAACAGGAGCAGTAATTAAAAACCCACACATTCTTCAATATTAGTGAACGCGTCATCTCAGACAGATTTCATTATTGGTCACGTCACGAGGTATCTCCACGATATATCCCCAGTAATTAGCCGCAGACCTTCGTTCCACAATCGGAGTGAATACTGTCAAACGTAATCGATTCGCCCGTCAAGACTCGCGCCCGAGGAGTTTTAACAGACCAGAGGAAATCCATCACCGTTAACGACTTGAAACTTCCTAGTCGAGCGAAATTTTCTCTTACGTGACAACAGACTGGGTTATTAGAATGTGGGCGTAAGATTCTATTAGATTTAAGAGGATAGTCATTGCAGAGCCCGAGCGCGCTGCACAAAAATAAAATTAGATCCTATGGTCAAATCAATACAGTTTTTACCAATTAAAGTATTTATGATGTTTTTAATGCTCCGTACCGTACCCAAAGGGTGGACCCTATTCATAAGCCTACGTTGTCGGTCAGTCCGTCTGTCCTACCTAATTAGGGCTATAACTTTTACCGTAATAGCTAGATATTTGAAATTTTCACAGACTGTGCGTTATTATTAAGGATTTGCTGATATCTGAGATATATATGAGATGATAAAAATGTCAAAAAGTTATAAATTAAGGGAGGTCCTTATTCCTCATACAAGAAACTAGTTTATATTCACGTTTTTTCTTCTCGCTCTATCGTATAAACGGTAATACATACAAGCGTCAAACTTGGCGTGATTATAGAACAAACTCAACAGTATAATAACAAATAATAAAAACCGGCGAAGAGTGAGTCGGTCTCGCGCTAAAGGTTCGGGAGAAAACAAAACTTTTTTGTAAGTTAATATGTTGTATGGTGGTGTGGTACGGTACCTTCGGTGCGCGAGTAGCCCGACTCGCACTTGACCGATCTAGTCACTAATCTCTGTACCTGTGGTTTGTCACAGTTTTAATGCTAGGATTAATTTAAGATTTGTATGAAAATCTTAGAGCCACTGCAACTAAACTACACAAACCAGAGTAAAAATGTCTCGCTCTACAAACGCATAACGTTATGCTCTCTCTTCCGCATTGCCAATCTATATTCTCATACTTATTAAATCTATGTTCTAAAATCTAAACAATGTGTAGGTAGAAGTGAAATATCCGAGTCCTACACAGAAAATACTCTATTAATTTCAACGCCACTCTCGCATAGCAGGTAAAGGCAGATGGGTAGATTAGGTAGTATTGGATTACAATTATACTATCGGTAGTTAGATCGGTTTATTGTTGCGATAAAGGGCAGCTGAGGACGTTGGAAGCATAACGACACCTTTTAATGAGACGGGTAGGATCAGAATGCGAGAATCGGGTGCTTCTTTCGTATCTCAGTCGAAAATCAAAGGGTTATTTTTATGCTTTTGTACGATATCGCATCTAATTATGCTACTGAACATAAAAATAATACAGGCTGTAGACTTAAATGCGTTACGTACTTTAAGGGGTACCGTCAAACTGAACAACTTTTCCCAAATGTACCTTTGGAATTGCTGTTTTTTTCCCCGATTTCAGTGTTGGTCCTATAGTTAGGGTTGAACCTCATTTGGCAGTACCGCATCGCCTTTTTCGCACGCGATCGCGTTTCGTCTATTTTATTTGCTCTAGCAAATGACGTTCCTGAGTGACAGAAAAGGATGGAGCGACAGAAAAAGGCGAGGCGGCGCTGTCAGATGAGATTCAACCCTTAAGGTATGATACCCACTTATGTTTACACCATATATTCCGTACTAGCTGTATATTTTTTAAAAAGGTGCTTTTAAAATTATCGATTTATTCTTTGATTACTTACATTAGCGATTAATCGGACATGTTGGAAAATTCACAAAGTATGAATAACTTTGATTGATTAATTTGAACAACGTTTTAGAGTTTGATCGAATTGGTGCATTTCTGTCAGTCAAACATACAGGGTTCAATCTGACTATCACGCTATTCACACTGAACAACTTTTTAATATGGGGCAAAGTGGAAATCGCGAAAAAAATCGGTTGTTCCATACAAAACTGCAATCCTACTCGACCCAAATGTATGGGACAGCTGATATTGTGTTTTAAGATTTCGATTTTGGTCCCATAGAGAAGGTTGTTCATTGTAATCTTTTGCTCCGATCGGTTTGCTCCCATAATAAAAGTTGTTCAGTTTGATTGGTAGAGTATGTGGTTTATCGCTTTTAGTGATAAGACCGCCATTTGTACCCTTACATTCTTTTTATTGCTGTATGTTTTTGTTGTGCAAATAAAGAATATTTATGTTATGTTATGTTATGTCTAAAGGTTAATGATACTTTTCCTCACACCTGTATACACCTAGGTACAGTAACTGTTAAAGACAAATAAACAGCGTAAATACGTTTACGGCAAAAGTAATCATCCTGAGGTGAGAGTACCACAACATGTTATGGCGTTAGTATTGGACAAACATCGGGACAACTCAACTCAAAACGTTATATTGACGGAGTTGACCCCAGACGAGTCTCGGTCGAGACGAGACCCAGGCGTCGAAGTGTCAAAACCAGCCTATCCATTTGACACGCGGTCTCATCCATGCGTGAGAATATTTGAACAAATAGTAAATAACACTCAGTTTATTCTAGTACCGGTAATGAATCATTTTGCTAACGGTTAACTTAACACTTGGGAAAATTCGAATACCGTTAAAGATGCTATTGACCCCGCAGATCGATTTGCATTTTTAACTAAATCGACGAACGAAATTAAAGACAAATAAATCGTTTAAAATTCTGCCAGTGGAACTTAATATTTCTGACAATATAATGTTTCATTTAAAAACTGCAAACCAAAACAAGTATATCATCAAACGTCAAATCGATAGCGAGAAATGCATTAAAAGTCCAAATTTATCCACATGTCATTTTAATTCGATATAAATGTCATAATCGTCAATCTGCACATCTCAAGATCTTTATTGAAGAGATAAAGGTACAGTTTACGATGATGGGTGAACCTTTAAAATAAAATGACTAATACCGACGTGTTAATATAACACCATTGCCGCCCCGGCTACGAATGTCACAGTATAATGAGTCATAAAAGCCGTCAGAACGAACTTGTGGATAGATCATGATCAAGTTGCTTGATGGTTGGTTGATGAAAGGCTCAAACTTACTATTTATTGATATAATGAAGCCAAAAACATAAAAGATGTAATCCCATCTTTTCCAAATAAATGATCCTTATATTATTTTTAACTAGCTGGTGCCCGCGACTACGTCTGCGCTTCGTCTGGACAATTTACACAATATTTTTATAAATTATACCCTATGTGATATTCTGATGTATAAGCTATATTATTGTAAAGTTTCATTAAAATCCATTCAGTAGTTTTTACGTGAAAGAGTAACAAACATCCATCCATACTTACAAACTTTCGCGTTTACCAAAGCCACCAGCCAAAGCAACCACTGTAGGGTCAAATATATCCTACTAATATTATAAACGCGAAAGTTTGTAAGTATGGACGCAGAAGTTTGAAAGTTTGGAAGCATTATTATCACTTAACTTTCGTTCTTTTTGTCCGATATCTTTTAATGGGCTAAGGATTTGGGAACTGCAACACTCACTCTTTTAGGTTTAACGATGATTCCTTTACTTCTATCTACAATATCAATGAAACTGCTAAAACGATAAAATATCCAATGAGACAGCAGTCAAGGCCTTAGCAGACAGACGTATAAAATCAATGTCAAACAGTCTTGACTCAATGCAGAATGCCGCTAGTTTTTGTAGATCTTCAACTCTAGGCTAGTGCTCTGGAACTGCAAATATCACTCTTTTAGGTTTAACGAAGATTCCTTTACTTCTATCTACAATATCAATGAAATTGCTAAAACGATAAACCATCCAATGAGACAGCACTCAAGGCCTTAGCAGAGAGACGTCTAAAATCAATGTCAAACATTCTTGTATCAATCCAGAATGCCGCTAGTTTTTATAGATCTTCAACTCTAGGCTAGTGTGTATGTCCCACACCGCTAGTCGCCCGCCCGGGTGCATAAACTCATAAATTTTATCATAATTTCTCTCCGTTTACACCTATTTCGTAATGTTTAATTTAGACGACGCGGCGGTTGTCGGCCACCGTAAAATAACATAATAATTATACGTAATCTCGGCTCGTCTACGACAAACAGTCTCGGATTTACGACTGGTAGTTAATGAATGCAGCTGAATCGTAAGCTAGTTAGCTTGTAAACGTTGTTGCTCTTGTGGTCATGTCTTAGAATAGACCACCACGTTTCTTGTCGTGGGTATCGAACGAGGATTTATCTGGCCATTTCATCAAAAACCTATAGCACCTTCGGCATTCTAGATTTTTCCAGCGCAGTATTTTGCCACACGGATACTGGACACTACAATACCGGCAGCATCCAGGTGTCCTGACAGGAGGGCCGTAGGAAGATGGGCCATAGTCTGAGGAGCAACACCGCATTTACACCTGAGGTCCGACCCATCTATGTAACCTACTTGAACAGGTCGTCTTTACTCCGGAAGACCTGAGTTCGGAGCCTATTTAAGCTCCTCCAAATCGGTCCGGGCAGTTCTTGTCCTTGACGAAGGCTTTTCACAAGACCCCTCTTGTGAAAACAGTAATTGCCCCCAATTACTTAAACTGAATGCTAGAAGTTAGATGGTGTTGTAGCACAAATGTAACTAATACCCCACAGACAAAAAGCTTCTAAGCAGCGAATAAATGATTAGGTACAGGAAATAAAATAAAAAAGCCTTTTAATTTCTTGCTATAAACAAAACATAACACAAAGAAAAGACATTTCATTTTATTCCATAAATATCTAAATAATTACAAATATATTTGTTGTGTAAGTTTGTACCTATCTTAGCGCGATTGTATGAAGCTTTGTATCTGTGGGGTATAGACTCGTATTACCTATGTATAGCAAAGTTTTTGACCACACGGCAATATGATTCAGGAGTTTACGTGATTATGTTTGTTTAAAGATTATCATTTTCTATTAATATAGAAACCCATTATGAATACTATAAAGTAGATGAAATTAAATAATGAACAATTAAGTATCGGACGAGACTCGAACTCAGCCAATTATTAAGCTACCAACATTGTCGATACCTACCTTCAGAATCTTTATATATCTTTCGTCTATAAGGCTGTTATCAACTATCAAATAATAAGTACTTACTAAACTACAATGCCTTCATTTGGAGATTTTGGAGTATAAAACATCAGAATGTAACAAGTGTGTAACACAAATCTAACATAGACGTCTTATTAGTGAACAATGTCATTGGTCAAAAAGCATGTGATGTCCAATTTAGCTTTTACAAACAAACGTCGTGTACAAAATACATACCTACACATCTCTATAACGTGGAACCGACTTTATGAGAAAACATGATGACAACTTTCGACATCCTCGTTTGCCAATTACCCATGACGAATAGCGGATATTAAACAAACTGACTTAATTTATTAAACACGAAATAGTTAACCGAACGACGTTTACAAATGTTAAGACATCAATTACGAAGATGAAAAAGCCAATGTTTAGAAAACGGCAGCGAAAACTCACTAACAACAAAATTTAATACCGATAACCTAAAAGCTTATTTTAGGGTACCGTACGTCAATTCAAAATGATAGTAGCTAAATTGAAAATGGGCAAAACATTTTTCAAAGAAATAACACTAGTCTCTCTATTGAAATTAATAGCGTTGGATCAATATAATAATGATGCTCGAAAGAAACAAAAATAAGTATAATTTAGGTTTCCACTGCACAGTTAAAATCTGTTTGCAGCAAAAGACTACTACGATGGTAAAAAAATAACTATTTAACTTACCCTTCTTCTGGTGCAGTCTGGTTAAAAGCGAAAATACCTATCGCGATTATCGAAACTCGATGTTACCGTTTGATTTTATGTAAACAATATTGTAAGAGGATAAAAACCAATTATATTGGGATTAAGTTTTACAACGTTTTATAAAAAACTGTTGCGGAAATTTTGCTAATTAAAGGTTTTGGCAATTTGCGAATAGAACTTGACTATTCCATATAAGAGCCGAATTTAGGTTAATCTGGCATCGGTTTGAGCTAGCTTCACTGCTTCAGCATTCTAAATTTTACTGAAGAAATAACCTACATCAACAAACGTATCTTACTAGCTCAAACCGCATTCGATTAACCTGAATTGTACAGAACACTGTCGCCACTACCAACTCGACCTTTTCGGCACCAGGTACATCTATTGATTAGTCAATCGGATTCAACTAAATATTTTCGTATATACTTAAAGTGATTTGTTACATTAGCAATTAAGATGTCATCGATGTGTCGAGATTTATAAGTGGCAATTAGAGGCATAATCTGAACATGAATATTGATCAGAAAAGAGACATTTATAAACAGCTGACAATTAGACTTCGATCCGGCAATAACGGTGAATGACTATTAAAAATATACATTTCGTGCCAACTGGATGACTTGTTTTAGATAACAAAACGAAGATTCGACAGAGCCATATCGTAAATTATAATATAGTGGAACAGCCTAGCGGTCGCGTCAGGTCAATCGAGCGCGGTGTGCGGGGGCCGGGAGGAGCGTGTTCCGCCCACTCTGCCTGCCCGCGTACCCAACAGCAAATTCAGTTAGGGTACGCCTTTGAAAACCAGAGGGTAAAAATAATCGGACACTTGATACGAAACGCCAATGTCTTTAAAACCATACTGGAAGGGAAGATAGAGGGGAAGAGAGGCAGAGGAAGACCTAGACAGGGTTAGCTGGCCCAAGTGAAGAAAAAGGTTGATGTCGTGTCGTATCAAGTACTCAAGAGACTAGCGGAAAAGAGACAGGATTGGCGAATACTCCACCGACAAGAGCGTAGCTCTTAAATAAGATGATGATGATGACGCCTATCCTCCGCACACCGAGCTCGATTGATCTGTCGCCGCTACCGCTTAGATGTTTCACTATATTGTTATGATTCTATGACAGAGCACTAAACAAGATGTAATTAATTATTGTTGAAGTGCTCTGACATGTCCGTTACTAGGTACACTTACAAGATCTTGTAAACTACACGACTGTAGGTAACGTAGACTTTATTCGTTTAGAACTACACTGGCCTGCAAAACTAAGTATCACACTTTTAAAATTGCAATAACTTTTTCAGTACACAAAATATACTTTCGAAATAAAAAGGACTCGAAAAAGAGTTTAATTTACAAAGAACAGTTACAAAGAAAGCTAATAATATTTGCTATAAAACGTTTTTTATTTTAAATCTCTAGTTTCTATAGTTCAGAAAAAAATGAAATATTAAAAGTGTAGTACTTAGTTTTGCAGGTCAGTGTAGACGCTCCGGGTTCATCTCTTCAATGTAGTTACAAAAAAATTGCATTGCCAAACAATTAACATGTTAAACTGATGTCGGAATAGAAAAGTACTTGAGTCCTTATTAAATGTCACGGATACGCTGTAATCAAAACTCGAAATATTTACTAATCAGCAAAACACGACCAACGAGGTGTTCATTGTCGCCAGAAAGAAGGAACAATTAGTTGATTGCTTTAGCGATAGAAGATGACGTCTAAAACAAAAAAGACATGAATAAAACTTTAGAATGATTAATATTAACGTTATTCGTGAGAGACCTTTGGCCTGAAGCGGGATCCTACAGGCTTAGCTGGAATAACAACTGCCTCCGTGGTCTAGGTTAAGAGCATTGGGCTCTTGACACGGAGGTCGTGGGTTCGATTCCCACGGGGGACAACTAGTGATATGTCACTTTGTGCGTTTTTCCCCAGTTGGTTAGGACATTGCAGGCTGAAACACCTGATTGTCTGAAAAAAAATATGAGTCCGTTCTTCGGATGGCACGTTAAGCCGTTGGTCCCGGCTAACTATCTCTGGTGGTAGTAGTCGTTACATAAAAACCACGTCAGAGGCCGTAATGCATTCTGAAAAATCTCGGACACCAGGGCTCTGCCCATACGATAAGAAGAATTTAGAGTAACATCAAACAGAAAGACTAATTTAATATGAGTAAATATTCCACATTGACAAAGCTTCGACGGAGAGCACAAAATGATAACGTTATGGGCTCGTCCATAGATTGCCATGGGCGGCGTGTAGGTGAACTTGTCGGTGAAAGGTCACGCACACACCGCCGTGCCTTGTACCTAGTGCGATTGTATGTAGCTTTGTCTCTGAGAGGTATTTACTCATGTACTAATTTGCAGCAACGAGTTTAATTATCTTCTATAAATAGAACAAAGGATTTGGGTATGTTTGTGTAGTATTTTGCTTTGTTTAGTCGTGAAACGTACAAAATGTGGAACATAAAAGTAAAGTATGCAAGAAGTAGTCAATAAAGGGGTTAGACGCCACAGTTATTTCTGTTCCTAAATCCGTTTAAGCTTTTAGAAATTTTATTTGTTCCTACGCAATAATAAGAGTTAATTTTACTTCTGGGATTACTAAATATTTTGTGTAATCCTGTGTTAACAATGTTTTCTGAAATCCAATCTATTTCCAACTGTGAACTGGCATCTCTTTTACCTTATTATGACAGCCCTTTGAGAACAAAATGTTGGTTTTCGGTATCAAGAAATTTATGGATTCCAAGTCAAAGAAATTGTTTCAGATGTCATTGGTAGTCGAGTTGGTGAAATTGGTTTTAAATCCACTATAAAACGTCTCTATTATCTATTCAAAATATTTTGCTAGCGCAAAATAGTTCTGCATCTTATTCATTTTCATACAGGGTGTAAAACGTTACAATACTTTCGACGGAGCTTCAGACTATCGATCTAAAAAACTTTCGCTACGGGACCAATATTGAAATTGCGACATAAAAAAATTGTGTTTTCATACATTTTGGTCGATACCTAACCTAGTAAATAGTTTTTAAGGATAACACCGTCTCATTTGTACCTATTTGTTTTCTGTATATTTAAATGTTAATAATATACACCCTCCCTGAGGGTAGGCCTGTGCCCTGCAGTGGGACGTATCGTGGACGTAAGGCTGTGATGAATGAATAACATTATGGTGAACAATACAAAATACAAAAAAAAAATCATTTATTTACTAAAATTAGTTTACCCATACGGGTTACTTGCGGACCCGTACAAGGAAATGCCTGGAGTACGATGGTCCAAAATTAGATTAAAATTTAAAAAATTAAAATTAATTAATCATTAACGCCTTATTTTTTCTTACTATCTAAAGTAAAAAATCTGATGAATCCTATCTGTTTGCTCTCATAGTGAAAGTTGTTCAGTTTGATGGGTAGACTCTTAGTTTAAAAGGATGCTAATGATATCAATTTCAGGTCTTGAGTGGGAGATGAGGAAATGAAGGCAGATGAATAAACAACTGCTCTAAACATCTGAATCTAACATATGTACATACAAAGTTACAAAATCAAATCATAAAATTTAACAAAATACAGGGTAACTAAGATTCATGGCATTCTACGAAGTCAATGTAGTGCTTATGTGTAGTGTGTAGTGTAGATACTTGCATATTATTTTTACAACACTCAGAATACCGTTAGACTAAAATAAACACAAATTAAATTTACAATATGTCGTATAGGTTTCCAACATACAACAATGAACATCACTAAGTGCTCTCTTATGCGCTTCCATCACAAATATTTGTACGAACACAACACTAACAGGGCTTTGTTTACAAATAATCAGTGCGACATTTGAGCGGTGCTGGGTAATCATACAAGGTAGTCATTTAATAGCCATGTGTAGAAAAGAAAACACCATTCCTCCTCGTGGGTATCATACTAGGCGGCCAGTTCCTAGCAATTCTAGTTCCAGACTAGCCATCTTAATTGACTGAGACATTATTGAAAAGCTACCTATTCTCTGAAAGGACCCATTAGGTGACGTATAGAGAGTAAAACAAGTTTCAAAAGAAAATGTAAACCATAAGCACACCCCCTCCACTCCATACAACGATTTCACGATGCTTCAATAGTACTGCTGCAGAATCAAGATGGCGTTGGCTGGAACACTGCCCTCTGTCACTGGGCTTCTTTACGTGCTTTGCTCTGCTCCCCTAAAGTTACCCTCGAAGTACGGGGTGAGGTGCGATATCTAAGTTGTTTGGGTGCAGCTATTTTATATCGCACAACCAAACTTGTTTGTGTATAGGTACTCTGGGGAGGTATCATTATAATACTAACAACAGAAAAAAACACTTTTATTTTTAATGTCCTTCTGCCTCGTATTACCTATACCTACTTATGTTTGTGTACAAATGTAAAAGACAAATAAACGATAATTTTTATAGTACCTCCTACGCATTATTCTTTGCAATAAGCTATAATATATCACCAAAAACGATCAAAGAATAAGACAAAATAGCAGAACTAAAACGACCGCCGCAACATATCAGACAAATAAAAGTCAAACTGTAGACGTAAGTAACGTGAATGATTTCCGTTTACATTGCAACATTTTCCTGTAACAATAAAACTGCGATGCATCGAGCTAGAGCAAGCCAGTGTCTGTACTCCGATGCACCGGGGGAGCGTACGCAATAACGCTCAATTTTAGAGAAAACAACAATAACTCAGTGCTCTGCACTCTGTCGTCTGTGTTCCTTTCTTCCGGGCAATTTCTATTACCATATAGACGCGCTACTTTTCAATTCTTTTCCATTAAACTTGGTGCATCGCCGTGCGCCGTGCGTTCCGCCCGCACCGTCTCCCGTCTAGCTAGCTAGTCTGAAAACACATTTATAAAATGCTCTTTACCCGGCCGCAGGGCGGTCCCCTGCGACTGACATTCTATTGCGAATTTCAAAGTATATTTCCGAATAAGAAAAGCGCCCTAGGTCAATGAAACTTTCATACTTATCGACTATGAAAGTTGGAACTGCTTTCATAAATAAAAAAACTTCAGGAGTAACATTTTTGTGTTATTTAAATTCGTAAGACGATTCAAATATAACATTAAAAGTTTGGACTACAAGTTTTATGTTGTCTGCACCGATTTTATTGTTTCGAATAAAGAGCTTCCAAATATTATCACAACACAAAAACTGCAGGTTTCATAAAGGTGTATGGGTACAATAGATGAACTGATGTGCTTTTATTCACTTGTGTGAGGACCATTATCTACATCACGTGACATTTCATCAAAATATTATTCCGTCAATAATTCTTAGAAGCTGACTGACTCGTGTCTAAGCCTAAGGCAGATGCGAACAAACGAAAGGCTTAAGTCCTACCTCACAATTTGTCACAATAATAAATTTCATAACCAAAACACAACAACAATAACGTGTATTATGTTCTACAAAAGCAAACAAGCTTTCTTCAAACAAAGATATCTCTTTCGGTAGCCGTCGTGAATTATCCGTCGTGTCTCATATATAAATATGGGTCATTTTATATCACAATAGGAACGCCGTCTACCGTGTACCGATTCACAATGTTAATAAAAAATCTATTTATCAAACGAGAGATGGGTTCCACGAGATAAATCTATCGAGTCTATTATTACCCCTTTTCAATCTATTTCTGACTATTGTAGTTCTTACATATATTTTAGTTTACAACTTATGAAAAAATATTCCGGCACCAGTGTTTGAATATTGTCAATGGATTGATTTGAACGGCTTCAGGTGATCAACTTATCAGTCATGCAATAAGTAGCTTTCTTTCATAGGCATAAGTCACATAACCGTCTGATCGAGTTCATATTACACTTTTGATTGCAATTTAGGCAGTAAAGAGGGCACTAGCAAGTCATGTGAACGAGGTTCGCGAGTTCGAAGCACGAATTTTAACTCACGATCGAACATCATGATCAAAATACGTGTATACATCTCGTATTACCATAAAGTAGTTACCTTATGAAGACTCCCAACTTCACGTGGAATATTGAATTCGTTTGTGCACTACACGATATCGAATATATTGTCATAAGTAAGAACAATTGTTCGAACATGTGTTCCAAATAATGATGTTGCTTCGCCAATTCTTTGTTGGCTTATTTTTCAACTGTGGAAATATGAAAGTTTCATTATTGTTACATTATTTCTTCTTCGTTGAATTTTGTGAGGGTCATGCGGAAGTTAAGGTTTTTCGTAATTTGAGTTTTCAGGTAAAAAAGTATATTTGTGGACAATGTTCAAAAAAACTTTCGGTACCTTCAAAAAACTTTAATCCTGTTTCGTTTCTTTGAACTCTTGACTTTCTTTAAGAAATGGGTTAAAAATGGTAACTAATCAGTCAGTATGTAGAGCGGTGTACAACGAGTACTAATAGCGTCCGACATAAGTACGCCCGATGTAGAAGTATCATTCATTAACAAAGAAAATAAGTTTATACTCACTCCATTGCAACAACATAAAGAGAAATTGAGGAAACCTTATTAGCTTTCTAAGTATGGCTTATAAATTGCAACTAATCAGTCAGCGTGTAGAGAGAGAACTAACAGCGTGCGACACATAAGTATGACCGATGTAGAGGCACGAATCATTTTACACATAATTTGTACTGCCCCCATTATTGTGCTCACCCAATCATTGTGGGCAAACACAACACATACAAAACACGTAAATAATAATTTACATTTCTGTTGATTTAACCTTATTAGCTTTCTAAGTATGACTTAAAAATGGTCACTATTCAGTCAGTGCACAGAGCGAAAACGAATAGCGTGCGAAATAAGTATGCCCGATGCAGAAGCAAGTATCATTATTTAACAAATAAGTTTGTGCAAACACAAATATTGTAGGCAAACACAATGATGTGTATACAACACATAAAGAGTAATTGATATTTCTATTGACTTTACAAATGACCTTATTAGATTTCTAAGTGTGGCTTAAAAATGGTAACTAATCAGTCAGTGTGTAGAGCGAGAACAAATAGCATGCGACATAAGTATGCCCGGTGTAGAAGCAAGTATTAAAAAGTAAGCAAGCAAGCAAGCACGTATTATTAAATATTTAAAAAATAAGTTTGTGCTCACTCAATTATTGTAGGCAAACAATCATCTGTATACAACAACATAAAGAGTAATTGATATTTCTATTGACTTTACAAATGACCTTATTAGATTTCTAAGTGTGGCTTAAAAATGGTAACTAATCAGTCAGTGTGTAGAGAGAGAACAAATAGCGTGCGACATAAGTATGCCCGATGTAGAAGCACGCATCATTTAACGGGTGTCCGGCGCGATTAACTTCCGCGCGGTGACATGGGTGTCAGGCGGTTGTAATTACCGATTGGGCTCCACTGAACATCAGCATCGCCTCCATTCTACTGCCCTACGTACCTACTTGACATTTAAATGTTTTGTTTTAATTCGTTATTTTAATTGTTTCTCCATCCTACCCTTATTTTAATTTGTTATTTGAAGTTAGGCTATTTTGTAATACATTCGCATCAATCATTGATTCGCTCTAATTAACCCTAGATTTTCTAGAATATTTCGCTGTAAATGTTAGGTTTTCATTAATTTCATGAAAATGAATTACAATTACACTGTATGATAAATAAATGTGTCAATTAGCGGAGTTTTTGTAAATACACTTACTTCAATGTTTTTTATTTCTCAGAAATTAATTTCGGTATGTTGTAAGCATGTGGTTCCGGCTTAGAATGGACCATCCCTTTGGTCCAGTTTGACGGACACCCACGGATGTCGTACGAGGCGACTAAGGGATAAGGTTTCTTAAGCAGTGATTTTTTGGGCAAATTATATGCTATCTAGCTGAGATTTGCTGCTTGAAAATTTGAAGTTGTAGTAAAGTTTGTATTCACAACAAAAGAGATTAAGGTCGTTAGTTTATGTGTGTAATCTTATAAAATACCAAACAAAAGATCAAAATAAAAAATCTCTAAACCAATAAACACTTACTTCAATAGAACGCAGTGACTCGGTGGACTCCCGCAGAGTTCAAATAACTTGGAAAGAGTTCAAACATTTAATTCTGGTTTTATAATAAAGGACATGGTTGAATTAGATAAAGGATGGGTTGTAATAGTGTCGCGTCATCCACATTAGGACTGCGCCCCCTGGCGGGGCGTCACAGAGGAGCGTGAAACTCCCGCTCATAACGCTCAAAAGCCTCACAGAAAAAATTACAAAATAAATAAATTTAAAGGCTCCGGACTCGAGCGCGACTCGGAAATATTTATTCAAATAAGTCGCCATCAAGCCGACCGTAAAAGCACGCGGAGGGTTGAGGGGCTAGCAGTTTTATTAATATTAAACGAACGCTTCAGTTGACACAAATTGGCGATAACCAAAGCGAGTGCGTCGTAAAATTTTTGTTTTTCTCTTCATATTTATTTGCATCTCCAGAAATAAGACTGTTATACGAAATTGGGACGTAACTATACCGATCAGGGTGAGATAAGAAGGCAGTAAAATCCGTGGAGATAATAATTTATGGGGAGCAGCGATTGAAGGTTAGACTCCAGTCAAACTCTCGACATTCGATGGGTAACTGTAAATCGATCTGTGTGAGAAAACAATCGGACGCGCGGCGGACCGGACTCGGGTCGGGCTTCGCCACGCCAATATTATTATCGCGCTATAAAACAATGGAGTCAAGTACCCTCGCGCCAGAGTGCAACGGCTTAGAACCTATTATTTTTCAGACGACTCTTTAAAAACGTTCTGTTCCATTACAGTTTTCCAAGAAAGACATTGATTAGGCCACGACCATTAAACTCTAAGAACATAATATTTTATTGTTAGCATCAGACATTACACTCCCACCGACTGCGTTGTTTCAACGAATTCACGCGCTCGACCCACAATAAACTAGTTAATTAAGCGTAATTTATATAAATGGGCTACGTCGCAATTCGGACAACAAATTATCTGCGATAGGCGATCTAGTAGAGGGTTGACGCGAGTTACAAATAGATATTTAAAGACGGGTTGATACGTACCCTCCGAATAGCGATAAGGACTAGACGAGAGACGAAATTATTTACCTAGTTCGAATATATGGAGCTTGAGGTTGAGGGACATTCTTGACGTAGCTATAAGACGAGCTTCTGTAGATTTATTGACGAGATATGCAAAGCGAGCGTCAAACGGAGCATTTCTCACCCAATTTAGACGAGCGAGGTCGGGGAGCCTCGCGGTCCGTTCGGGAACTATCCAATAAAAAGTTTTTCGACACCGCACTCCGCCTCGGCGAATGGCTAATGTCGGTAATTTGTTTGACACAGTAGTGACACTTTTACAGCGCAACTATTCGATGGGCTATGACTCAGCGAGTGAAGAATGTCGAAGGGAATGGTGACAATCGCTTCGCTTCATAAAAGGAGAGACTAGAACAATGCTCGTAGCCAATTAAAGGAGCAGACAGGACACGAAGTCCTTGCGACAATACGGGGGTGGACAGTTTATTTCACGGGCGCTATAATTTTCAATTTCAAACATATAAATGTGACCATTCCGTATTCCCATTTCTTGGTAAGTGTCTTCATCCCAAGCCGTATACGAGCGGAATTACGATTACGTAGAGTTAATATTGTTTAATTTTGGAGTATAAAAATATGAGTGTTATTGTCAAGCACGTTAGGTGCTTCACCTCTGGAGTGATGAAGGTGCGGGATGCGCGGGCGTCGCTGAAGCCCCGCTGTGCGCAGACGCGCATCGGGACTCCGCAGTTTAATTTATCGCAAACAATCACATTACCATATCACTAATGTAATGCGGTCGCATCCGCATATGTACCTTAAACGGTTTTCCAAGTCCTTTGTTATCGAAAATTTATGAATACAGTAAACGTTTTAACATCACGCCTGGAGTCGTGGATTTTGGAAATACTTTATGGGCATTGTTTTACAAGGGTTTTACATGGCGGCAACGATATGGTGATATATTGGCGCATTCCGCTTTCGCGCAGCCGCAGTCACATTGTTGTCGAGAAATAAAAAGGGTTTTAATGTTCATTTCCTATGAAAGAGGTATGAGCACTTAGTGGTTATGCTCATTATTATTATAGCTGGAACCCATCGTATTGAAGCAATATTCAAATCGAGTCACAACAAAAGAATCCCATCCCTCGACTCAAATTTCAAAGAATGCGCGTAGCGAAGGTAATACAATACGCGCCCTACGCCCTACGCTTGGGCTGGGAGTCGAACAACCACTCGATAATGTAAAAAAAAGTACGCATGCTCTACTCTTAGCTTCACATATAAATCGACGGGCATTTTATTAGGACTTTTACGAACATAAAAATGAAAATAAATAATTAAATAAATAAATAACGCTCACAGGCACATACATTGAAATGATCCCAAGCAAGCACTACATGCTGTTTATTATGGAAACCATACAACAACGGCACAAACATATAAACATCCATGACCGAACCGGGATTCGAACCCAGGACCCTGGTTTGGCAATCGGGCGTGGCAACCATTACACCAACCGGGTCGTCGAAGCAATGACTTTAACCAATTTAAGTCTGCATCCAGTCAGAGTCCAACTTAACATGCCGTTTTTTTTTCAGAGAATGATCAGATCACTAAACTGAACAACTTTCTCTATGGGACTAACATCGAAATCGCGAAGAAAATCTGTTGTCCTACACATTTAAGTAGAGTAAAATTGCAGTTTTGTATGAAACATTTGATTTCTTGTCGCAGTTTCGATGTTGGTCTCAAAGAGAAACATCGAAATTTGTTGTTTTTTTTATAATATCAGAAACCAGATCGGGTTTATTAGATTTGGCAATTTATGAGGCAATTTCATTGTTCAGGATGTTGGTCTGATCAACTCCTTAAAAACGGTCAGCGTATTAAGAACGACCCTATATACTCCGCACTAAATAGTTTTTGCTGTGCTATACTGCGCAAATAGCAAATAATATACAGACTTATCTAAAAAAAATTGCCAACTGACAAACCTACAAACTTACGCTCCTCTATTATTAGTAAAGTTTAACAATATGGCACCCGCCATTGTGGATCCCCAAAACCGGAGAGCAGCGATACGGCCAATGAATAACATAACGCTAAATAGAATAACACCATTCATTGCTGGCACACCAAGGCCTGATTGACACGTGATCCGAACTCAGGGCGAATTTTACATCGCTCTTTCAATTGTACATTTTTTATGAAGGAATTTTTATTACCCCATTGTGGGACGGGATTAGCCCGCAGCTATGCGGAAAATATTTAATAGAGATTTAATATCACAATGCATGGGGTTTAGGTGTATGAATCGTACACTCTTTTGGGGAGCGGAGTTAATAATTTTGATTAGCCCATTGTTGTTTTTTTAATAATATCAGAAACCAGACGTGTTGGTTAGATTTGGCAATTTATGAGGCAATTGTAAGCATAAAGGATTTTGCAACATGCAAAAGTAATGAGTAACGACACAAACAATGTAGACAGTGTAAAATGCAGAGTAAAATATATGTACAAGATAAGCAAACCCAAAAAAGTTGATGAATCGAATTATTTCTGTAAGCTCCACTGACTGAGCAATGAGCAGAGATAAGAAAGCACGTGAGTCGCGCCTCTTCTACTTTTCGTTTGTAAAAAAACGGTAGCCGAACCTAAACCGTAAAGGGACCACCATGTAAATTATTTCGCTGGCGAACCGACTTGAATTATCGGGCCCCCGTCGCAATAAAACTCAGACGGTGGAAACTTTATCAGCGAAGAAGGAACATGTTGCCATATTTCATTAGTCCAACAGTCTGCTTGTGTTCGGGCGTAAAAATATTATATTTAATCTCCGAAGTTGCGGTTTGCATTGTTGTCCCTTGTACAGTTGATATTTATTGTGCTGGAAGGAGTAGGCGCGGTCCTGACTCATGTATTGCATGAATTTGTCGCGATACAATAACGCTGTGACAGCAAAACAACTCTTGTAAGTCTTGTATTAGTATTGTACGGCAATAAAGTGATATTTCTCGTGCAATAAGAGTAAAGTGAGTGGGACAAATAACTCTGTTGATCTCGGTCGGGGCTCTCGTACATCACTGGGAAGAATTTAATCAGAAGAGTCAACATAGCGGCTGGCGCGGGCGGCATGCCGATTGATATCTAGGGTCGCTCATCGGCACACTCGCAACAAATTGGCAAGGTGGAGTGCGCAAGCTACAAAGGCTACAATTGAAATTTCCGAAATGCCTGTTACATTTTTCTTAGCGGTGGCACGTATATCACGGCAGGGATGCCGCGGCCATATTCTTTCAATTCTTTGTATGGGTGTAACACAAAAACGGTTTTTCGTAGAGTTTCGCTTATAATTGTATCACGAATGTTGCGATATTTGGTTCGTACGTGACTCACAATTCCCGGAAACCAGCTTTGTGCTCTGTTTCAGTGCATTATAATAGGGATATATACGGTGGCAGGAACTGGATAGGGAAGCACACGTTCCTAGACGTTTTAATCGAACTTTCAAAAATACTGCGCTGAAAATTTTATTTTTTAAATATTATAAATCCAAGCTTTTGTGACTTCCAAACATTTCTATAGCACATAAACAAACGTTTGGTTATAGATAGCAAAACTGTTAAGTCGCACAAGTTTAGTTATATTTAACTAAACATTTTTTCAGTGTCTCCTTCGGTGAAAACAATTTTCACTGGATTAGAGTTAAATAATACTATTAATTGTAACATCATTTTCACAAAATAATTATTCAGAATCATGAATCGATGACATGACAAATCATAATCTATACTATTATAAAACTGTAACAGGAAGTTTGTCTGTACATTGAAGATATTAACAAAAAAAAAGTTACGATATGGTTTTTAGGTGTCCCTGATTCCATTTCACCAATTTTTGGATTTTTTGTCTGTCTGTTTGTTTGTGTGTTTGTTTGTTTGTTTGTTTGAACGAGTATCACGCAAAAACTACTGAACCGATTTTGATGAAACTTTTTTTGTTTGATAGCTTATGATCTGACTTAAAATCTGGTATTCAATTTGTGCGGACGAAGTCGCGGATTAACGCTCGTTATCTAATAAATTGACATTCGGTTTGATGATTCTGGTTTGTTTTAATAGGCACTGTCAACATCTCAACTTAACGTTCATCATCATCGTCATCCACCTACACAGGCCTTACGTGCGTGTAATAACCATTTGCATAGGGTCCTTCTTAATATGTTGACACTTTTTAAGGGGATAATCAGACCGCCAAACTGAACAACTTTCTCTATGGCACTAACATCGAAATAGCGAAAAAAAAACTGCTGTTAAACTGCAAACCTACTCGAGCCAAATGTATGGGACAGTTGATTTCTTTTTCGCAGTTTCGATGTTGGTCTCATAGAGAAAGTTGTTCAGTTTGATGGTCTGATCATCCCCTTAAAAAATTGTCATCATATTAAGAAGGACCCTATCTATTTATACTATATATACTATATACTATTATAAAACTGTAACAGGAAGTTTGTCTGTACATTGAAGATATTAACAAAAAAAAGTTACGATATGGTTTTTAGGTGTTCCTGATTCCATTTCACCAATTTTTGGATTTTTTGTCTGTCTGTTTGTTTGTGTGTTTATTTGTTTGTTTGAACGAGTATCACGCAAAAACTACCGAACCGATTTTGATGAAACTTTTTTTGTTTGATAGCTTATGATCTGACTTAAAATCTGGTATATAATTTGTGCGGACGAAGTCGCGGGTTAACGCTCGTAATATAATAAAAACTTAGCTGTCTATGTCATTTCATACAAATTGGATATGTCCTTTTGCTATTTCTATTGGTTCGCTTTTCCGTGGACTAGCTCGATCATGTTGGTCCACATGACATGTCTAACAAGTCTATGTTTTAACTTTTTTTGTTTGATAGCTTATGATCTGACTTAAAATCTGGTAAATAATTTGTGCGGACGAAGTCGCGGGTTAACGCTCGTATAATTATAAATTTTCAAAAAATTATTATTCAGAATCTTGAATCGGTGACATGACAAATCATAATTATTTAATGACGATTCGGTCTAATGATTCTGGATTGTTTTTCCAATAGTCACAATCAACAACATCAACTTAACTTCCATCATCATCATCCACCTACACATGCCTTCCCTCCTGATGTGCGTGTAATAACTATTTTACTTTTAATAACATAACAACAATTTATTTTTCTAACTTTGATTAGAACAATAGAAGGCAGACAGAAGTAGAACTCCGTATCACATTCCGATAAGTACAGAATGTCGCTTTATCAATGACTCACTCAATCATTCAGTAATCATTAGTCAGCGTCTGGTCGGGCCATTCAACGTAGACAATAGCGAATACGGTCAACATGTTGAAGAAATAACGTACTATCGTGGCCATAAGTGCATGACGGAGATAAGAAGTAGTGCTGCAGTTATTGGGCGCTTTCTTTCATGAGTGACGTAACAGTCAACCAATTTGAAATGTAGGCCATCTCATAGCCATGTCACAATCACTTGTAAAACGTTATTAAGCTACTGTTCGTATGCTACTGCGACAAATAACCACAAACTGTTTGCTGAAACAAAGTTCTTAGAGTATATATCACGCCATCCCCTATCGATGCTACAGACTGAATTATAGAAGCTTCAAATTCACATAATGTATAGGGTGAAATTGATATCATTGACATCCTTTTAAACTAAGATTCTACCCATCAAACTGAACAACTTTGAATATGAGAGCAAACCGATCGTAGCAAAGAAAAACAGATGTTCAATACTAAATTGCAGTATCTACTCGACTCAAATGTATACAACAGCAGATTTTTTTTTTACTACAATCGGTTTGCTTACGTGGTAAAAGTTTTTCAGTTTGATGGGTAGACTCCTAGTTTAAAAGGATGCTAATAATATCAATTTCGCCGTTTTTTCCAGTGTTTTAAAAAAAAGAATATAGGCCAGAAAGTAGCCACTTTTGCCTACAACAGTACCTATATTTGTTACAATACTTACGAGTCTTACAATGTAAATTGGTAATGCAAAGTTTACTTCACTTTACTGACACATGACATAACTCTACGTCCCTCATCATAAGCGTGAAAATAGCGTGATACACAGGACATTACGCTTAGAACTGATTGTAGCTGTCACTTATTGAAATGTGGCACTGTAGCGGAACGATAATTTTAATATCATTAAGAATTAGTAAAGTTAGTACGCTAGTTAAACTAACATTACACTAATTGTTAGTTTGTCTGATGACGTGGCATTTCCCACAACTTAATTTGCATATTTTAAGTATTTATTGACTTTTTAACCCCTGACGCAAAAAGAGGGGTGTTATAAGTTTAACGTGTCTGTCTGTGTATCTGTGTATCTGTATGTGGTATCGTAGCTTCCAAACGAATGAACCGATTTTCGTTTAGTTTTTTTGTGTCATAGATAATTTTATCCCGAGTGTTCTTAGCCATGTTTCATGAAAATCGGTTAAGTAGTTTTGATGTAACTTTAAAAATTATGAAATAACATTAAATTACAAATTAAAAAACCCCCAACGTCAAAAAGAAAACTTTTAAAAAGTAAAAAAATAATTCGGTCACTTATTATTTTTGTGTGATGCAAATGTAGGTATGTTTTTAATTCTCTATAATAGTTAACTAGAAATTTAAGTTTATCTAACTAACTTATGCACTTCATACCAACTGCTCTAAAACGGTAAAAGAAAATATCGTGAGGAAAGCTGCGTACGCTAACGAAGAAATTCCGATTTTTATGAGAAGTCTACAAATCTGAATTGGGCACTCGTGGTGGAGCTGGTGGACTAACGCCCATACACCCTCCCTGATGGTAGGTCTGTGCCCTGCAGTGGCACTCCCACTGCACACAGGGTGTAACAATACACCCTAGTTATACTAAAGGGGGTGCTTCTGACTATCAATCTGAACAACTTTCACTATGAAGCCAATATAGAGAAGAAATAAAAAAAAATCTGCTGCCCCATACAAAACTACTGTACCGACTCGACTTAGATGTATGGGTCTGCTAATTTTTTTATTTTTTCTCGATGTCGGCTCCATAGTGAAAGTTGTTCAGTTTGATGGCCTAAACCACCCCCTTAAGTGGTTACAAGGGTGTTTTGTTACATCCTGTATTACAGGCTGATGATGATTATGAGATTCCTTAAAAAAAGATTATCATGCTACTAATAATAAGAGATTATTAATAAGAGATTATTTAGCTACAAATGCCCGCAACCTGGCTTTAAAATAACAATAGATAGACATTAACTTTCAATCTTTGGCTGTTTTCAAGAGAAAAATTATAACGTTTTTTGGCAATGATACCTAACAATTTCCTATTATGTATTTTTGATAAATTCTTTGTTTTGTTTTCCTTTCTTTTATTACATTTACATATATTTTGTTGTTACAGCTACACATTTTTGCATTGGCTAGTTGTTTACTTTAGTTCATTTTGTTTATCTCTGTCAGCTTTTAAATTATATTTAAGTACATGTGCACACAGTTTATCATTATAATAATATTAGTAAAATATATTGTAAGAACATTATGCATGCTATGTTTACCTGTAATTGGTAGTGCATTTTGCTCAATGCCTTTAACATTGTAATTTGTAAAATTTGTAAAACCTAAATAAATAAATAAAATAGATGAACAAAGGGTAGCTTAATAATATCGCGTATATGAGAGTTCAAGGGTTAAAAGATATTTTGTAGTAGTTCTAGCAAAGATTCTGATCATTTCGAAACTGAATTCGGTCATAACGATATATCCATAGAAAAAGATTACATATTACGCCAATATCAATAAATGGGACTGCGTATAAAAATATTGAAGAATAGATAAGGTATAGCCCAGTTGTTGAACCCGCGTGGGAACGGAAGAACGGCGTAGGTTCGAATCCCGCAAGGAGCAAATAATTATACACATTTGCGTAATTCAATCCTTGTATAAAAGTCATGGATGTTATGATCTATAAATATGGTTTTAAATTTTTATGTCATTGCCTCATCTCATCATAATTGGAATAATAATTCTGGTATTTAAAGTGTTAATATACAATATGCGTGATAGTATCTAAGATATTAAATTTTGTTTAAAAGATGTGTGTTGTAGAGTTTCTGGCCGCATCTTCTCTGAACGAAACACCTTCCGACGCGATGGTAGACTCAAAAAATGACGTCAAAAAGCTATCTATGTGATATTATTTTGAATAAAAAAATTTTGAATTTTGATACATACACATGCCTCAAAATTGAAGCATGCAGGTTTCCTCACGATGTTTTCCTTCACCGAAAAGCCAATGGTGTTACAAATCGTACATAAATTCCGAAAATCTCATTGGTACGAGTCGGCTTGGACGGGGATCGAGCCATCGCTTCCTGCACGGCAGGCAAGGTTACTCGCCACTGGACCACCACGGCTTTTTTTCCTTCCTTTCCTCCTTCATCCTTTTTGGGGTGTTCAAAAACTTGACCACAACTAACAATTAACATTAAAGCATGAAGATATAGCAAGGAAGCCTTGCTCAATGATTTGACGTATCAAGAGCGAAGAAATCTTATCCCTTAGTAGCCTCTTACGATACCCACGAGAAGAAATGGGGTGGTCCATTCCAAGCCGGAACGACATGGCTAATATAAATAATAAAGGTTTCTAAGATATAATTAATAAATAACTTCCAATCATTCAAATCATAATTAAGTTATAAACATCCGCGAAGTCAGCTAAAAAGACAGTTATTCAAGTAATCGCCACTTAATACATATATCTATTCCAGTGCCGAGAATAAATATCGTAGTTAATTAAAACCGTCGTAACTACGAGTTTACATTAAAATACCTTACTTGATATCGAATAGAGTGAATGAGTCGCAATTAGCAGATGCCTGGTTATACACATGGGGGTTGGGAAGCAATGGTCGGTTGTGGAGGATTAAGCTTTTAGTTTCGTGGTTTGTTATGACAATTTTGTCTCACCTTTACGTTTTTATAAGTTAGCTATGGGGTCTGTAGTTGAATAAAATTTTAAGAGGCACTTTGTAAACGCTGGGCCGGCCCATATTTTGCTGGTTTTTAGAAGCTATTTTCTCATTATTTGAAAGACATACAAATTAATGAAAAATATAGCAATGATCTTCAACATCTCAGCTTTATTTGCAATGGGGTATATTTCTTACTTTTTTATAAACTACGTTTTATACGAGTGTTCAAAGGAAAGCCTAAATATTTGAAAAAAATCTGTATTATGTGCATCTACTTTATAAGTTAAAGTCACTTTTACTTGCGAGATCAATATTTAAAGAGTTAAATAATTTGAAAATTTGGTGCAAATTCTTATGATTTCCTTGGATTAGAAAGTACCACAGTGACACAAGAAGAACAACCCAATCAAAATAAAGTGATGTAGTTTAGTAGAGGTGAGGCGGCTCTGAAATGGTCAAGGTCGTTCGGTCAGGGATACGTCTTAATTCAACTAGAATATAATAATGATGTGTAAAGTGCACATCTTTGTACGGAGTGGTCATCTTGAGCGCTTTGCTTTGGAAGTCACGCTAAGGCCACAAAGCAGATGGTAAGAAGAGGGCTTCTTCTGTAGAGTGATGGCATGGCATCGAGTTTGGCTTGCAACGTGGTAAAAAGATTTTCTAGTCAGCCTTAAAGGCTTGATTGCCCAGGGTGACGTATCAAAATCATAGGGCCCTTATTCTGACTAACGTTAAGGGTCACGACACATTAAGCAACGGCGATCGACGGTTTGTCCCATACTAATCGTGTTTTTTGTATGGACAAACCGTCGTCGATCGCCGTCGATCAATGTGTCGTATCCCTTAATGTTACGTATTTGTTAAGCTAAGAATACTTTGATGTGTAAAGGCGAAAAAAAATATTTCAAAGATACTTAGTAAAATTACTAACGCGTTTATGTCTAAACTATTAAAAAGTTGCTACAGTTCGTAGACTACGAACGCTACGAATTATAATTTTGTTTGAACGGACTCGAAACGTCACTGATCTACTCATGCAAAAATACCGACCATACTCTTTTTGGGTAGGCAGAAATTTTGCTACAACAATCATCATGGCTTTTTGAGTAGTATATCTTTTTTAGTTACGAGGCGACTAGGTAGGTACTTCAATAAACTATAAAATAAAAATACACTTTATATCATATAGGGTATTTCTTTACATGCTGGTGGTTTTAGGGGAATAATCAGACCAACGAACTGAACAATTTTCTCTGTGGGACTAAAATCGAAATCTGTTGTTCCATATATTTGTGTCGAGTAGGTTTCCAGTTTTGTATTGAACAGCAATTGTTTTTTCCACAATTTCGTTGTTAGGTCCGCCACATAGGTACATACGGAAATTCCGAATCAGAATTATGATTTCATATGGGATTTGAAATTCTGGGGAGTGAAAGTCCATACGAAATCGTAATCCTGATTCGGAATTCCGTAAGAGAAAGTTGTTCAGCTTGATGCAGTGATCATCTCCTTAAGGTGGTTTCAGTCCATACAAACGTTTGACGCACAATACGCGTAGACGGAATTAATAAAAGTAATATTTTATTTATGGAAAATTCGATTAGAAATAACATTTGCAATTTATAATATAATTACGAAGATATAAAGCTTTTATAATGTTGTATGAATAATTTCAACGCTTTATAATTAATTATCTTCGTAATTATTTTATAAATTGCAAATGTTATTTGTGACGCGGCATCTAGATTTTTCATACTATTTTTCCATATATACAAAGTTACTTATATTAATACCGTCTACGCGTATTGTCAAAGTTTTGTATAAAATTGACCCCTCTGCAACTGCCTTAAAAAGCCGTCAGCAATTCAGCATAATAATTACGCAAAACTCTGTAATTTAAAGCTTGCAGTTATATCAAAGCTTTAGCAAGCTGTTTTTTTTAAACAAATGCTGTGAATTATTGTAACAATAAATAACGAAGTGACTCCTATACTGACAATTCATCGTCCACATAGTTGGCATAGAAGAGAATAGAGGGTACGCAGATGTCAGCGGCTGGCGGAGGCGATTGTTTGTAAATAACAAAGTGAGCGCAGGCAGGGTTCCGCGACAGTTTCTAATTGTGCCGCGACAATGCGTAATCTAACCGGTCCCATTCGCCGGCACGTAGCGCGCCCCTGACACAGGACAGGGTTGGAGTGGAGTCTCCTAATTTATACAAACTCGAGCGTTAACCCGCGACTTCGTCCGCGCAAATTATATACCAGATTTTAAGTCAGATCATAAGCTATCAAACAAAAAAAGTTTTATCAAAATCGGTTCAGTAGTTTTTGCGTGATACTCGTTCAAACAAACAAACAAACACACAAACAAACAGACAGACAAAAAATCCAAAAATTGGTGAAATGGAATCAGGGACACCTGAAAACCATATCGTAATTTTTTTTTTGTTAATATCTTCAATGTACAGACAAACTTCCTGTTACAGTTTTATAATAGTATAGATAAATAATCGCCCATAATCATACATACATAATATACAGGGTCCTTCTTAATATGCTGACACTTTTAAAGGGGATGATCAGACTATCAAACTGAAAAACTTTCTCTATGGGACCAACATCGAACTCGTGAAAACAAATCAGCTGTCCCATACATTTGGCTCTAGTAGGTTTGAAGTTTCGTATGGAAGAGCTGATTTTTTTTTCGCGATTTCGATATTAGTGCCATAGAGAAAGAGTTGTTCAGTTTGACGGTCTGATCATCCCCTTAACAAAGTGTCAGCATATTAAGGATGACCCTATATTTTCTCACGCCTGTCGCCCATTCCGTGGAAGACAGAGACAATAGATCCTGCTACGATCCTGTCATATCAGTCTGTCTCGCTTGGTTCAGGTAGATCTGACCTAACATTTTTATTAACATCTAGGGCGTCTGAAGTCGTCTCCTTCCAGCAATCTAATTCATGTTTGCCTTATTGGACTAGTCGGACTCGTCAATCAACTCTCATCCATTCTTTCCATAAGATATCAATATACTGTCTCTATCTTTCTCATAACATCATCTATTAGACCTTAAAATCCCTTTCGGGTAGGTTTGGTAAGCTTTGCTAAATACATATATCAACTATCTTTCATTTTGTTAAAGATTTCAGAATGAAATTAATAGTAGCTATTCGATCACAAAAACGCCGCAAAAGAATCCTTATCAATTAGTCGCCTGAAACACAAGTGTAGAATTGGGGTTATCTATTATTATATGACATCTTAATAGTGGAACTAGTCAGTTTAAGTAACTGCTTTTGCATTTTTCTTATGACACATGCAGTCAACACTCAATTTCACAAACACGTCTTCCACATTTCTCTTGGTACAGTTTTACTAAAACATAACAAACCCTATCAACTCCATGGCTTTCCTATTCCGCACCCATTGGTCCTTAGTCCACACAGCCAGGTGGCGCTGCCAACAAATAAACCCGCGTTGCCTCTCGCGCCAAATTGCCCGTGTCGCGATCTGGCGCACTAGTAAGGGCTCTGTTCACGTGTAAAATCTCTTCAATTTACACTTACCGAATAAGAAGTCCCGAGAACCAAGCCATTTTCATACGTAAGTTGTTTAAATAAGAGTTTTGGTAGAAGACTACGGAATGAAGTGTACTACTCTTACCCGTTCGAGGGTTAACTCTGTAACACAACACTTATGTTTAAAACGAACATTAAACTTTATTATCCGTATTATTTGTAAGAAGGATTAAACAAACGCATTGTTGCACAAATCGCCTTTAACCTCGTTACCTGGCTCTTATATTAACTCGCGAAACACAAATATTACCAAAGCGATTAAATAATCAGTTTTTGCTTACACTGCTACATCATTGCATATTCCGCGAAATCCTAAATCGATGATTACCTGTAACAAAAACAAACATCAGTATTAGTAAATTAAACATAAAATGCAAATTCATCTTCCATACGTATATAACAGACATGTTACAATATAACTAACCCTAATTCTACGTCATTTCCGTTTTCGTGTATCAGAAAGACCCCGCCCGTTAGCTGGACAGGACGTTAATTAGAAAATTATGTGGGAAATTATTAATAGGTCCGCCGTGTACCCGATTAGATAACAAACTAGCCCATTAGTCGGTCAGGATAAAGGCACTATGAAGACCAGTTCGAAGGGTTATTCACATTAAGGCTATTGTTTTAAGGTTGATTTTAAGTTTGGTGTAACTAATTGAAAAGGACCTTGGAGATAAAGCAGTAGCGAACAATACGACGTGCGGTCGTCCGGGGGCGGGTTTGACGCGTGGTTGAGGAATGATCAGGCGTGTGGAAATGACGACTTAATGGATTATATGTGTCCGCCGACACCGAGATAAGTGTCGCGTCGCTATCGCCCCTGTCGCCGGAGATTACGTCCCCAAATTACTAAAATTAATAACATAATGGAAATCAACTACGGTTTCACACACCGATGAACTCGGATGATAATAAAAACGAAATAAAATCGATCGTGTAAGAGTTCTTTACACGATGTTAGATATAACTCTTTGGACTTTATTTTATGAGTCAACTGCATTGGTGTTACGATAGTATGTTTTTGTGAATTATAGCGTTTTAGTAGTTAGCCGTTCCAGTGATATTGCACTATTATTGCTTGCTTCGGTAATTCGAACTATTAGTAAAGGGGATGACCATCAAACTGAACAACTCTCTCTGTGGGCAAACATCGTAAAACTGAAAAAACTGATGAACGGAAAGATTTACTTTTTCGTTATTTAAATATTGCTCTCATAGAGAAAGTTGTTCAGTTTGATGTTCCGATCATCGCCATAATAACTGTCAGCATATTAAGAAGAACCCAGTATGACAACCGAAAACATTTTTTTCTTCTGAAACTGTATCTGTAACAGTACGATATCTATCACACTAGAACGTCATTCACGCGACTATACCTATGCGAAACAATGTATTTTTTAAATGTAGTTTGAAGTGATCATGAATCATAAAGGCAACTGACCCACATCACACAAATGTGCCCACGCAACAATCAGACACTCCAGACAGTTGCGTGTCGACATGAACCAAGGAAAATTGAATACTGACATTCTGTTATAACGACCGGTGTATAAACCCTCGAATACACATTAAATAGCGCCACAATGACCTACGATTTACCGGCAATCTATTCTTTTATACAAGAAACGCCTCGCCACTTACGACAAAAAGTCGGAGAGATACCCCGCTGATCTTTTGTGCGGGATGTTTCTAGGCGCGATCTGGACAAACGGCCCGTGGGACCCGGTGTGAAATATCGTCTCGATGCCATAGTCAGACGGACGCGGTTCCCATTACAAAGCCATTTGCTGTGTTTACACAAAGGTCGATGCAAATATTATAGAATAGGGCGATTGCAAATTTTCCGCTTCTCGCGTGTCAAAGGAGATAATTTATTGCAATTGAGATATAGAAGGCGCTTCGGGATCGCAGCAACACCTCGCATAAATACTGGAGGACGACGGACGCGCCGCCCGACCTGTCATCCGCGAACCAAATAAAATTATGATCACGACCATTTATTACTCTAGATTAAGCAGAATATTCATCACGAACTACTTCATCGATAATATTTTAATACATTTAACAACTTTTATTTACGGCATATAAATTTTCTTGATCTCTGACGTAGAAATAAATGGATTTCTTGCTAAATGCGAGTAGTAAACCGCAAAAATTTACTACTTGAACGTTACTCAGGTAAAGTGAATAAGTTTTAACATGAATGCCGGTTAAGGCACGTTCTGTTACACTTTTTGCACAATAGCAGGTGTGAAATAGAAACTATTAGCTTCAAAAGAAGGATACAATAGAAGCAGATGCAAACTGGAGATTTGACGGTTTGACTCATTTCGGGAATTTTTTTAAATTCCAAAACAAAAACAAAAGGGGATAATAACAGGAATGTAAGATGGCGTTTAAGTTGTTGGTATAAATCATGAGAAATGTAATCTAACATTTAGAGCCAGACCACAATTTGTTAAATCAAACGGCGTCGAACAAATTGTTGGCCACGCAAAATGCATAATGTGCAGATGTTTAATTTGATGAGAGGTTTGGGGTAGAACGGTTGGAAATTATATCAAAACCGTTTAACTAAAATAAAGGGCAATTATGTTGAGAATTCAGGGAACAGTGCAATTTTGTGTGTGGAAGTATAGTAACCCAAATGCGCATTCATGAGAAGCTCGCGTGCAAGTTGCAGGAAATTGAACACATTTTTAAAAGCGCTAGAATTATTAGGTAGCGGTCTGCATATTATTAAAACGAAATTTGACTGGAATTTTAATAAAAGTTTGGCCTTACCTTCACTTCTCACACTTCTATTGTTCTTGGGCTATCCGAGCCGATTTTTTTAATTGAGAAAATTCGTATGGAAATTCAATCGTATACATTTATTTCTAATATTATTATTCATTAATATTAACTCGTTACAGCCATGATGTGCTATCATTTTGCTCCATCTTTAATTTGATTCGTCTATAAAATTTTCGTGACAAATGTAGAAGTTTGTTGAAATGGTTTTAATATCTTAACTGAAGTTTTTAATTTCTTTTTTTTATTAAAGGGAGTGTAAATACAAACAATAATTCATTCATAAAAAATTGGTCGAAGACACTGGAATTTTACAACTGTAAAAACTTATCTGTCAGTTCTAAATTGTTCCGTGTTTTTCTCGATTCCCTAATTATAGGGAGCAATTCGTTGATTCATAATCATAAGATAGATTATGATAGTTTTAATATGAAAGACCTTTTTGATACTTTGGATTCATAGGCTTTTTGTACACTGAAATTTCATTTATGTATAACAAACTAAGATTTTCAGTGTTATTGCGTATTTATTGGTAATTCACAATTTATTTACCCATATCAATCGTCATGCGGATGGTGCAAGCAAACCATAGACAAACACTACATTTTACTGTCAATGTGACAGGTTTTTCAAAACTTTTAATATTGCCAGCTACTGACTTTCTGTGTTACTAGTGTTGAAAACGCCTCATTATTTTTTATTACATTTTTAATTTAAAATTGTGTTCTTCATAATAAATTTAGGTTTACAACTTAATGCATGTTATTTATTTGATTCGATCAGCTTTATTTACAATGATCATAAAGACAAGAAGCTTTTTAAAGTGCTATAAAATTCTACTCCATTTCGTTTCATTAACGATAGTGAGCAAACGAAATGTCAACAATCATCAAACGTCCGCAATACAATTCTATCAGCGGGAGTGTTAACAAGCAGCGACTGCGGCAATGCGCCCGCGCACTACCTGGCCAGCTGCACCGAGCCCCCACCTAGCTCCAGCGCTTTACTTACCCCGCAACCATCCATCCGTCTCCTTCGCACATACCGCTCGAAAGCTCGTTCGAGCGCCACAAAAAGTGGTTTTGCTCCGTAGTGTTGTGTGCCAGACGTGAATGTGTGCGTCGACTGTATTTTTCTGACAAGCTCTACCGTGAAACGGATAGAGCGGAACGTAGAGAAACGTTCAAGGCGCTTAGTACCTTTTAGCCTGGGGCGTGAATTTACCTGTTGGAACGCGTGAACCGGCGCGGCCTTGTGCGCGAGCGCAGGTTCGACTCCGACTCAGTTCCACCCCAGACCTCAAAGCGGGCGCACGCGTCATATGAACGACGACCGAAAGTGTATACGTACGATCCTGTCCAATTAGTGATCCCGCGAGAAACGAGTTAAGTGGCCGGTTCCACTAGTGAAGTACTCGGGCTCCGAGGCAAACTAAAGCGAACTAATGTGCGCTGCTGACGCGATGTTTACGTGCTATTTTAGTGCCAAAGGATGATAAATAAAACTATGTAATAAGTTTAAGTGAAGTTGAGTGAAGACTAAAACAATGTGTCCGAGGTGGTTCGGAGGCATCCTGCTGGTGCTAAGCGCTGCTTTGTCAGCGTGGAGTGCGTCCTTATCGGCTACCACGGGAGCTAGGTACCAAGCTCCCGATGAGTGCCGGTGGACGACCGACGACGACGGCTCCGGAGTTGCACTGCAGTGCAGATTGAGGACTATTAACAGCGAACTAGAGAACACAAACTTCAGTGCGATACAACCACATTTAACAGTCCGCCTGCGCCTGGAGTGCAGCGATGCACTGTTCTTCCAGAGCTCACTCGCCCCCGGCAGTTTCCGACAGTTGATTGAACTGCGGGAACTCACCATCGAGTATTGCAAGATTGGAAATCTTTCCGACGGCGCTTTCACGGGTCTGCGTGAACTGAGAAACTTGACAATTCGAACGCATAACACAGACTGGTCTACTATGTCTCTTGAAATAACACCCACCGCTTTCTCTAGAGATGTACAAAATTTAGAAAGACTGGATCTGAGCGAAAACAATATGTTAGTGTTCCCAGAAGGAGCACTCTGTACGTTGAGAAATTTGGACTATTTGAATATGACTGGCAATAGAATGAGAGACATTAGTCATTTTCAATTTTCTTCTGCGCATCGGCATCCAACGGAGAAATGTGGAGATAATCTATCAGTTTTAGATCTCTCCAGAAACGTTATTGATACTCTTCCGCCGAGTTTACTTTCGGGATTGAAAAGACTTCAAAAATTATATCTACAAGGCAATGGACTGAATTCTGTAGCAGATAGAGCTTTGGAAGGACTTATTTCTCTAACAACAATAAGATTTTCTGACAATCAACTGACTAGTTTACCTCCAGAGCTATTCAGTGACACCAAGGAGCTGAAAGAGATATACTTGAACAACAATACTATCACAGTGCTCGCTCCGGGCTTATTCAGTGACCTTTTCCAGCTATTAGTTTTGGATTTGTCACACAATGAGTTGACGTCGGACTGGATCAACACCTCAACGTTTTCCGGATTGAAACGACTCGTATTCTTAGACTTTTCACACAACAGAGTATCCAAGATGGAAATAGCTTTGTTCAGAGACTTGCATAATTTGCAAATACTAAAAATGCAGGACAACTATATTGAGCACATACCAGAAAATGTATTCAGCTCGCTAAGCAATTTGCACACATTAATATTATCGAACAATAGACTGACAAACATTGAAAGTTATGCATTTACTGGTCTGCAAGTATTGTCTGTGTTGTCCATAGACAGCAACCGCATTACAAAAATACATCCTCACGCGCTACGCAATTGTTCTTCTTTGCAAGATTTGCATATTAATGGAAATATACTCGATGAGGTTCCCATTGCATTAAAGGAAATACCTCAACTAAAAACTCTAGATTTAGGAGAGAATTTGATAGTTAGCATAGAAAATGCTTCATTTATGACTATGCAACAAATGTACGGGTTGCGATTAACCGAGAATAACATCGGAAACATTAGCAAAGGCGTTTTCGATAAGATGACCTCATTAAAAATATTGAACTTATCGAGAAATAAGATCCATAAAATTGAAGCAGGCTCCTTTGACGCGAACGTTAATTTGCAAGCGATAAGATTGGATGGTAATTACTTGACAGACATCGGAGGACTCTTCGCAAAGTTGCCTAATTTGGTGTGGTTGAACATATCAGATAATCGATTGGAATGGTTCGACTACGCCATGATTCCAACTGGATTGCAGTGGCTGGATATTCACGCAAACAGGATCGCTGAACTTGGAAATTACTTCGAGATTGAATCCCAACTATCGCTCAGTACATTCGACGCCAGTTCTAATAGGCTAACAGAAATAACTGGAAGTGCAATACCAAACTCAGTAGAAATGCTGTATTTGAACGATAATTTGATTTCGAAAGTGCAATCGTACACTTTTTTCAAAAAGCCTAATCTGACTAGAGTGGACTTGTATGGGAATAAAATAACAAGTTTAGATCCCAATTCTCTGAGAATATCGGCAGTGCCACAAGATAAATCTGTACCGGAATTTTTCATAGGCGGAAATCCATTGGAATGTGATTGCACTATGGAGTGGTTGCAAAAAATAAACACTGGAAACAGAGCCAGGACACAGCCAAAGTTAATGGATTTGGACAGCATATACTGCAAATTACTTTATAATCGCGGAAATGCATACGTGCCTTTAGTGGAAGCCGCGCCTCACCAGTTTTTGTGTAAATACGAGTTTCATTGTTTCGCACTTTGTCATTGCTGTGATTTCGACGCTTGTGATTGCGAAATGACTTGCCCAAACAATTGCACATGTTATCACGATCAGTCGTGGTCAGCGAACGTCGTGGAGTGCTCTAGCGCCGGGTATGTGAACGCATTGCCCGAGAGAATACCAATGGAGGCCACGCAACTGTATCTCGACGGTAATGACATAAAGATGCTTCCCAGTCACGCCTTTATCGGCAGAAAAAGACTAAAGATACTGTACTTGAACTCATCTAACATCGAAACTATTCACAACAGAACTTTCAATGGATTGAAAGAGCTTGAAGTATTACACTTGGATTACAATGCCCTCGCAGCTATTGAAGGGCAAGAGTTTGATGGGCTAGACAACTTACGAGAGCTTTACATAAATAACAATAAGATCCGGCACATCGGGAAAGAGATGTTCAATCATATGTCACGTCTGAAAATATTGCACGTTCACCACAATAGATTGACTACGCTATCAGTGTGGCAAATAAATCCCGCAATAACCGCAATAACACTTTCATACAATCCGTGGTCGTGCGACTGTGAGTACGTAGAGATGTTTCGTGAGTGGACGAAGAGAGTCAGTTCTATTACGGACATATCAGATGTCAAGTGCATTTACTCGAAAGGAAACAGTACTGATATGACAGTGTACAACGAAAGCTTGTATGCCGACCCAGATTCCGGATTCAATATCAGCAATGAAAATGGAACTTTGTTATTATGTACTGGATTGCCAAGCATAAACAACAGCATAAACGGAAATTTAACAGCCACTCAGACTATAATAACAAACGAAGAAGTGCAAGACTATATTCCGTTGCTTATTGCAACTCTCGGTGCGTTCCTACTAGTGTCATTTGTGAGCATGATAGTGTTCATATTCAGACAAGAAATGCGAGTGTGGTTCCATTCTAAATTCGGTGTGAGACTGTTCTATAGAGCCAGTGATATTGATCGTGATGATAGGGAGAAAATGTTCGATGCGTTCGTGAGCTACAGTTCTAAGGACGAGGCCTGGGTCGCAGAGGAACTGGCACCTATGTTAGAACGCGGCGACCCTTCCTACAAACTGTGCCTCCATTATCGTGATTTCCCCGTGGGCGGATACGTGGCCGACAACATAATACAAGCCGTGGAATCCTCGCGTCGCACTATAATGGTACTCAGTGAAAATTTTATAAAATCCGAGTGGTGTCGGTTTGAGTTTAAATCGGCTCACCATCAAGTGTTGAGAGACAGACGGAGAAGGTTAATAGTAGTGTTGTTAGGTGAAGTGCCTCAGAAAGATCTCGATCCCGATATAAGACTTTATTTGAAGACGAACACGTATCTTCATTGGGGTGATAAGTTGTTTTGGGAGAAGTTGAGGTTCGCGTTGCCCGATGTGCCTAATAACCAGAGGTGTCGCGGTGTGCCGAGTCCCGGGGCGGGTGGTGTGGTTCCGATGCACAGGCACCACCACACAAGGAACCACCTGGGGGCGTTGCCTCCGCCGCCAGTGCATGGCGCCCACCCCGTCCTCCCCCCGCACCCCGCACACACCCAACACCAAGCACCACCGCGGGCCTCACCCCGGACGATGTCCGTCCATGTGTAGCTAAGTGAATAATTCAAACTTGGACTCTAAAGTGAAGTGATAAGACTGCATTATGGAATGAAGTGACTGTTTTCTAAAATTGTGATGGCTAGTCTTTAAAGTATGTGTTGTAAATAGTAAGTAGTTAGTCATAGTTTTGTAAATAATTTGCCTAACTAATTAAATCTGTTCAACACTAGATTTGTGACATAGACTTAACTGTATTTGTATATTAATTACCATGTTGTCATTGCCATTATACAATAGTATCTCTAGATATTGCTTGTGATCAGTAATTGGTATCGCGCATGTATAGTATGTTAGGCCTATTAGGGCTGTGTTTGTTTGGGCAGTTATTGCCTACTACTATTAATGTGACTTAACATGGCATCACTGCCACAATCTGTGATAAAATTAGTTGTAGTTCGTTTAGTATCCCATCTATGTATATTATGTAATTTAGTCATACTACCTAAAGAAAATATATTTATTGTAAAAATTTTCGAAAATCGACTGTGTCAAAAAGTGATAAACGAAAAATAAAATATCAATTGAAATAAAACACATTTTCTTTTACAAACATTTTCCTCACACATTACATAAAATTAAACATCACAGAAAATACTTTTAAAAGTCAGAAACATTGTTAAAGATAATTAAAAATTCCATTATGAAACAACATACAACATAATTCTTTAAATGATTAATAGAAAGTCAAAATGTATATTCAGTTACACACTAGACACGGGTAATATAATTTATCAACTATTAGTTAAGTAACAACTACAAATCACCACATTATTGTTATCAAAATACACTATAACTTAATCCACAAGCTTCCAATATTAGCTACACAAAGCTGGTATATTTGTTCGAAATCGTAGGTACTGATTATAACTAATTTCCAAACTTATTGCATTCAAACTGCTAATACGAGTATCAGAACATAAGATAACACAAGAACCTATAGAATTGCATTAATTTACCACTTTTTTGCAGTAATTGACGTAATTAACGAATAGGTTACAGTACAAACAAACTACAATATTATTTATTTTTATAAATGTAAGTACAACAATCTTTAAAAAAGTTGATGAAGTATTATTTATTTATATCTTACTTGAAATTTTATTATGAAACTAATTGGAATTGATACTTTGTTGAACACAAAAATGCTAATTAGGATCTTTTAAATTTATTTACAATTCCAATTACATCGATTAAAGGCATTTTTTATTCTTAAAATATTTTTGAATCGAGATATAATTTCAAATAACTCAAATTATAGTAAACCATAGTGAGAAAAAATTTCGAGGCGAGTGTCTATTGAAAAGTTGTAGCGGTTTCAGAAATACTAGAGGAATGTCGATATTTTGAATACACAATAGTCTAGAGATCAGACTAGCTTTACCTACCTCCTCGTGGAAGTGGAACATATTATGGGATATGCCATGCCACATTCAATAGATAACATAATAGCAAAAGACATTGCCAATGTCGGATGAACCAATTTTGTCGTGAAACGTCTTTCATTTCGGTCAATAGGGGGTCATTTACAAAAAACCATACTTAACGAAATATGTTACGAGAAGATCGACCTTGCGACATTTTATTACCATTATTTAGAGGATAGAAGCCATTACTCGGTACAAGACGTTCACGGTTCTACTCCTACCCTACAGCCTACCCTATACCAATACTTTAATCAGAACTCTAAATAAATAAACCACACAGAAACACCAACCATTAAAGACCATAACACTAATTTTAATATTACAATCCAATCAGAGAACTGAGCTTCGATCTCGGTTCACATAGTCGACTGAAGCAAGTTTTTTTTTTAATACGCAGTCTACGGCCGTCGACCGCGAACCTTCAATCCGAGGTAACGAGCTCTCCCTAAGTAGGTGTGAAACAGGACGCTAACAAAAGGATAGTGCGGTTTATTATATGTATTGAGATTCTTGAAACCCCTATAGGAATTCGCGTAGTTCGTTTGTGTTTTTCTAGTTTGCATTATAAATGTTAGGAGTACTTTTGTGTACTGGAATTTCGGACCATTAAAATTGAGGGAATCCTGATCATTACGTTAATATAAAATTATAAAAATAAAATAATATTAGGTTCATTATCCAATTAGACTGATATGATGATGAATTGATGATATAATAAGGAGCAATAGGACACAATAGGTTCTAGTTAGATTTCTGTTTGATTAGGAAGTGGTGATGATGAAGTAGTTTAGATTATATTTTAGACCTTAAATTGTTAATTTATAGACCGATTTAGGATTTGTAACCTTAAATAATAAGAAACAATCTAAAATCTGTGACAAATAGCATAGACAATGACCGCGTAATAGATATCAAAACATTAATCGAGTCAAAAACTGTAAATAACTATAAATAAATAAAAGTAATGGGAAGAACCTAATTAAAATTAACTAAAAGATCTGTTGACTCACGTTGCAAGTTTGGCATCAATCACCACGCGAAAAATACAACCAGTATTTTTCGCGTGGTGATCACGCGATTCGCGTTTGAGCATGACACGAGGCTCCGCAATCACTTCTCAACTGTGTTTTTGCTCAAAAAACAATCCTTGAATTTGGGATGGACACTACCACAAACTATTTTACAATATTGGCAGAAATGCAGTGTCAGTCACAAGCAAGCTTTTAGATTTTAGTCGCCTAAATCAATAACATAACATAACACAAATATTCTTGATTTGCACACCAAAAACATACAGTAACAGAATAAAAAGAACGTAAGGGGAACAAATGGCGGTCTTATCACTAAGCGATTTCTAGTACAATCGATCAATATTTAGTACATAATTACAATACAGTCAACTAAAGACAATAACCAGTGCCAAGAGACTACATAATGTAGTGCAGTATAAAATAACATATATAAGGTCTAACAAAATTAGGTGAAACTATTTTAAGGCCGTGATCAGACCATCAAACTGAACAACTTTCTCTATGGGACCAATATCGAAATCGCGAAAAAAAATCAGCTGTTCCATACAAACCTACTCGACCTAAATGTATGGGACGGCAGATTTTTTTTTTCTCGATTTCAATATTGGTCCCATAGAGAAAGTTGTTCAGTTTGATGGTCTGATCATCCCCTTAAAATAGTTTCACCTAATTTTGTTAGACCTTATATACGAGTATATAAATACAACAAAAAACTAACTTCACGTGCGAAAAATAAATTAGACAAGAAAATTTATACTTAACTATAAAATCGTACCATGAATTAATAAAGCTAACATAAAGTTTCTGGATAGTAAAATTCAGTTTATCCCAGAGAGTATCATGTTAGGTGCAGGGGAAGGATAAAAAGTTTTATCTACCCATATAAAGTACATTGTTGAAGTAGTGGTTGGTGAGAGTTTGCATAACATAGTACTTGTACGGACCCCAGAGAATATTATCGTGTGGCTTTCTCATAAATATCATGTTTTAAATTTCGAGCAACTTTTATTAAAGTCACATACACTTGGAAGAGCTTCGTTTATTCAAACTGTTACTTATTTTAATATTCATACGCTACTTTTATACAGTCCGTAAGATACCATGTGCTATCTATGTATTTTTTATATTTATGTAAGTTGTTAACATATTAAACACAAAACATATAAACCATTTTTGAAATGGACAACTGACTGGCTTAACTTTTGGAAATTAGCTTTCCCATACTCGAGTTTTTTTTAGGCTTTTCGTACATACTATATAATAGCTACATATCGTCGTATGAAGGTGAAACTAATCTAATAGGAAAGAATAGGAATCTATGTCGGAAATTTATAACAGATATTTAGATATTTAGATTTAAGAAAATATTAAATTTAATTTGTCTCCGTTTTTGAAATTTCACATTATGATGTTTTCTCTCTCAAGCGACAATGTTGTCCAGTTAACGATTTTGAAGACAAAATTTTCATGTTTTGGTTTTTTTATGCACACCATGACTATTACCTATATCTCAGATCCTGATTATTTCTAGGAGCACGTGATATATTTTAACAACTGCTCCATATAATGTTTTAAGTAATTAAATTGCAAGCAGCATGTAAGAGCTTCGAATGTTACCTTTGATTCCCCGATTCCATTGACTTGGATTTTCCAATAACTTGATTCCAGGAAAACTGATACACGTTTTTGATTCCAATAATCGACAAACATTTAGCATGCGTACGAATTTTGCGAAATGTCTCGAATCAGGTCAACCCCTGAACAACCTTTCTGAATTTTTCCCGAATACAGAAAATGCCCTGGTGAATTTTTAGTCTACAGAACAGTTAACATTTTAGTAGGTACACAGTTGGAGCGATTATACAGGTTGTATGTGTTGCATTACTTTAATGGATGATTGTACACATGATACTGAACAAGTTTCCCCTAGGGAACATATTATAGGATACTAGCAAAAATAAACTTGAAAAAACAAATTAAATTTATATTTTTTTCCAATATCCATGTTCCGAAACGTTGTGCAGTATCATGAGTACAATAACCCTATAAATTAAAAGTGATGAAACTGTTCATAGCTACCTATATATTATAAACTAGCGACCCGCCCCGGCTTCGTACGGGTGCAATGCTGATGTATTATATACATATAAACCTTCCTCTTGAATCACTCTATCTATTAAAAAAACCACATCAAAATCCGTTGCGTAGTTTTAAAGATCTAAGCATACATATAGGGACAGACAGCGGGAAGCACCTTTGTTTTATAATATGTATATGTAGTGATGATGAAGAAAAGACACTTAAGGATTTTTTGTCGAAGTGATGGCGCAAATCAACTATACGAGCGATATGGACAGGTAAGTTCGAGGCACCGCGAAACGAAAATAGAAATTACCTCTTGCAAAAGGCATCAGATAAGATACGGTTTCACAATGTATCTTTAAAACCTATTTCCAATAGCAATCTAGACTTAAACCACATTCATTCAACAAGGAGCTACCATTTTCGAACATTAAAACAACATAGAATCTAAGCAATCACATTAGAAATCTCAGAGTGCAAACTACAACCGCATTCGTAGCTCTCGGTGCAACGTGCATCCATCTCGGGGGTAACGATCCCGCGGCTGAGTGCATACTGCGGTCAGGGTAGCAAACTGGCTCCTAACCGAACTAATACCTTCTAAGATAGTGTTTCTACTACTACTTGTCACTCCTTATCATAAGAACTATATTATTTTATTATTTTTAGCCAATATAAAAAAACACATTTCCACGGGGTGTAAACTTAAGTTCCGTAGTGGAACAAACTCCACTACGGAGCCAAAATCAAAGTCATGATTTTTTTGTTTGTTTTAATCGATGTTTAAAGAGTTCCAGCTAATTGTATAATACTGTTTTAAATCTATTAAAGGGTAGTTTCTTTGAATGGTTCCGGTGTTTTGTTATATATTTTTATACACATCGAGTACCAATTTTTGAAACCGTGTACTTTTTGGGAAGGTATCATGTGCAAGCTTTTCACGATTTCTAGTGCTTCTAGGGTAAACATCTTTAGTTTTTTTTAATAGGTATGTATATGGCTTAACAAAATTAGCCACCTCAAATACATGAATAAAGGGCAAGGTTAAGATTTTTAACGATTTATAAAGAGGCTTACAAGATACGTCTGGAGCGATACCGCAAGTAGCACGTATGCACTTTTTCTGCGCAATAACTACCTTAGTTATGTCTGTACTATTTATTACCCCAGATAATTAGACCATAGCGGTGTAACGATTCTAGGCACATAGACGAAATACGCCATAAATGCTGTGTTTCTTATAGCAGTTTTAAGCTTATCGATAACACCTTGTTAGTAGGTAATCAATAGTAGGTAATCAATATTGCTTAAACGTTAAAACTTATATCATTAATCATGAATTCTGTCCAGCCATAATAGAGTTGTGATCGACAGTGACAAATGATTTTAAATAAAAAATACTTTGGCAAAATAACTAGCCATTAGCAAATAATAGGTAGGTACTAAATTATTAGGGTTCCGTACCCAAAGGGTAAAAACCGGACCCTATTCATAAGCCTACGGTGTCCGTCCGTCTTTCTGTTTGTCCTATCGATTTAGGGCTGTAACTATTGAACCGTAATAGCTAGACTGGTGAAATTTTCTTGTAGTGGAAGTGTATGCGGCTCTCGTATAGGAGCCATGAGAAAAAGTGCCTCTCCAAAAACACTGCTTAAACCATCTGCAACAGATGTAAAGGCCGATGATGATGATGACGGCGGTTTTGCTAACAAATGTCAAAAGTTAAAAATTAAGGGTCCTCATACAAGAAACTAGTTTTTATGAACGTTTTTCTTCTCACCCCATCGTAAAAACGGTAATACATACAATCGTCCAACTAGCTTGGATTATTGAGCCAACTCTGCAGCATAACAACAAATAATAATAACCGGCCAAGTCTGAGTCTGTCTCGCGCTACTGGTCCCGGAGAAAACAAAAATTTTTGTATTATTTTGTGTGGTACGGAACCCTCGGTACGAAAGTAGCCCGACTTGCACTTGACCGGTTTTTTTTTTATAATACATGGGCGGTACAATGACATTCAATATTGTAATAATAACTAAAATTATCATCAAAAGACTCGACAAATAGATTTAATAATCAAAATTAATTATGTAATTATACGATTTAAGTTTCCTATTAACCTACTATTTCCTGCGTAACTTGCAAAATTACCCTATTGTGAGCCGAAGAACAAATAAGTTTTATCATTAGCGCGGTCATACCATGCATAACTGGGTTATGCTTGAAATGAAAGAGCAAATGCAAAGTAATGTAAACTTTAGATTCCTTAGAAAATGCACTTATTTCACCGTACAGTCGGAGAAAAAAGTTAATTTACATTTATTACTTTTATGTCTATTGAGAATAAGGTCACATCAATAATCTCATCAGGAATAGTCAGAAGCTTTTTTGGTTGTCTGGAAGAAATCGGTTTTTAGCGATAAGACCGCTTTATTTGTACCATAACCAATTTTTGTTTCCTGTGCAATGTATTTTTGTTTGGTGTGCATAAAGTATATTTTATTCATTCATTTCATTCATTTTTTTTAATTTTTTTTTATGACCCACAGCTTTTAACACGATACTTAGGATATACAGAGTGAAATTGATATCATTGGCATCCTTTTAAACTAAGAGTCTACCCATCAAACTGAACCACTTTTACTATGGAAGCAAAGCGATCAGAGCAAAAAAACATTTGTGCAGTTCAGTGAAACCTTCAGAAACTATTTAGTGTCGCTTTTTGTTTCATCGATTTTCAAATCACAACAGTGCTAAAGAAGTTTTCACATAAAAAAAATTTGCTGTTCAATACTGAAATTCAACGCCCACTCGACTTCAATGTATGCAACAGCAGTTGTTTTTTGCTTTCTTCGTGAATCAAATTTAACTGCCGACCGTGCGACAAGCAGTTTTTTTCAAACTAATTTCTGGTTTAACTAATGTTAATAGAAGGTATGGTAACTCATTAAGTTAATTAAATAATGAACGATGAAGTCGTTGTCAGAATTTCATATGTCAATTTAAGTTAATAGATGGCTCAATGTTAGCAATTTGGAATACCTGAAGCGTAAAAATAATTAATAAACAATACACAGAATGCCTATTTCGACGGGGTTATTTCTACAATTAGTTGTTGCCCGCGGCATCGTCCGAGTTTGATTTTAAAAGGTATCATCTATTGGACGCATAGGAAACTTTTTCTTTTTAAATGCATACCACATTAAAAATTTTCTGCTAGAAGTAGCGACGTCCGGCCCACAAGTATGGGAGTATTCTGCAACAAGCATAGTCATTACAATAAATAAATCCGCACATGCGTCGTCGTCGTCGTTTTTTTTTTAATGAACTTCAGAACATATACTTTCTGTATGCCAATCAAATACAGAATACAAATTCGTTCAGCAGTTTAAGCGTGACTGAGTCACAAACGAATTTTCTGACTTTTCGGATTATCTCTGACTCCTCCTCAGGGATTAAAGTCGTGAGCATATGTATGCATGAGTCACAGAAGTTCGCAGTGATTAGCCAAATACTTGCATTAAACGTTACTTCTTGCATTTCTCATTTCTTTGATTCCTTTACCTGTTACCTGAAAGAATTAGCGTAACTCACGTTCATAATCCCTCTCGGAGTGATCAGAAAGCTCACTACAATTACCAACAATATGTTAAGCGTGCAGTTACAGAAAAACTCACATTTAGCAAATTGTAGGTATTAGGAACTCAATACACTAGCGGAAAAGATACAGGATTGGGGAATTCTCAACAAGATCGCTCTTAAATAAGATGTTTATGAACGATGGAGTGACGTGTCAGTTGGTCATAGGTGACTTAGCCTTTCGCTTATAAAATCACTGCATAAGAAACCTTATAAGTTATAACTCAGTCGATAGGTTCAATTAGGTTTTATGATTCATGACCGAAACAAGATTTATTGTGATTTTCAAAGTTATGTCATGTTATTGTGCGCATACACTGAAGAAGAAATTCTCATGTGTATGTGAAGTCTACCAATCCGCATTGGGCACGCGTGGTAGACCCATACACCCTCTCTGAGGGTAGGCCTGTGCCCTGCAGTAGGACGTTTATAGGCTTATGATGATGATGATGGTGTTCAGTAAAATCTCAGATTCTAAGCAACATAACGTGGGCGTCCAAGCCAAAAGGGTCCAGTGGGCAGATTCTAGTTCTCGAGATAATTAAGTTTTTGTGAAGGCAGGCTTCAAACAAACATATTATATATCGAAAACTAGGACCTGCCCACATAAATTCTTGGAATACTTTCACCTGTCTTGGAATAAAGTATGGAATTGCAGACTTTACTTTTATAACATTTTACTTAACCTTTAAAAGAAAAGTGGTCGATGGCATCCAGGTAGTCCTAAAAAGAGGTTGCGGGATAATCTGGATGGTTTTGACGACTAAGTAGCCAGAGCTTGCCAACGATAAAGATGGTTACATTAACATTAAAGGGGAGGCCTTTGGCCAGCAGTGGGATGGAAAAGGCTAATAAAAAAGGACCAATTTTTTTTTCATTTCTTTTGATCAAGCAACTATTAAAATTTTCGAGTTCAGTCTTAACTCAATACTGCCCCACTGTACCCCAAACCCTTTGGATGTCCACATAATTATTTACCGATGATATGGTCACTTCTAACTGAGCTGTGTCACAGCTATTAAATTAAACAAATAAGACAAGACTAATTGATCATTCATACCAACTAGATATATCTCACGTACGAGTAAACCCATTGTCCGACGATTTCTCAGAACTACTGCACTAACAATGTGGAATCATGGGCGCGTACACAACGCTTCTCGATCCCATTAATAATTAAACTAGGTAAAGAAATTATTTGTTAAAGTGCGTATGTTTGACTAACAGATATAAAGGGTCCTTACTAATATGCTGACGATCTTTATGGGATGATTAGACCATCAAACTGAACGACCTTCTCTAGGGGACCAACATAGAAATCAGAGCGATGATAGCCCATATGGAAGAGAGCTAGCGCCTCAATCATGAGGCCGCGGTTCGATTCCTGGCCTATACCCCTAAGTTCTTTGGAATTTATGTACGGTAGCTCGGCGATGAAGGAAAACACTGTGATACTACTAGGACGAATAGACGTCGACCCCCTAATGTACTGGTCGATCCAGACGATGAGATCACGGTTGCCGTACAGGCGGCCCAACAGACACGACTAACAATCGCAAACTCACAACACACGACAACAACACGCCGACACAGTAATCGACGTCCCCGCCGGCGGAGACAGCCGCGACCACTGCACACTCCCTTCAATTCTGGCGCCTACAGATGCTATAGGCCAATCCCAGGCCGCTTCTCACCTATCCCAGCTACACAATCCGCCGCGTAGCCCCAGCAACGTCCTAGGCCGAGGTCCGTACCCCTCTGGGTGCCCCTAGGTCGGTTGCTTACGTTCATTCAATTGGTTCGGTGACCTTTCGTGGTCCCTCTAATAGCCCGCAGTAATAGTCATCTCAAAAAAAAAAAAAAAGGGAAACATCGGTGAAGAAAAAACCATAAGTTCGGAGGTATGCGTTAAATATGGGTGAGCTTGGGGCGAACACAAAGGACCAGCGCTGGTCTCAGTGTTACATAACGACCCTTGCTTGCAATAGCCCAACCACAAATAATAAATAAAAATAAAAACATCGAAATCGCAAAAATATATCAGATGTCCCATATATTTTGCTCGAGTAGGATGCAGTTTTGTATGGAAAAACTTTTTTTCATTTTTCATTCATTTTGTTTTATAAATAGTTTTAACACTAAATTTTTTTTTGAATGCAACAAAAATTTATTTATTTAAATAAAAGTAACATTTTTCTTCAAATTTGTATCGAGTCAAAACTTATAATTGTGCTATCAATAACTTTACTGTCTTGATGAGTTAGAAACAAACCAATAACAAACAAATTTACAACAGAGTAAAGCCTTTCTACAAGGAACCTCAAAACGGACATGGTTGTGTACAACATTAATCAGAACTGTGAGAAGGCGTAGAGAATTTATTTTACGATTGTAACAGCGTTGAAACGTTAAAAATGCTGTCGGGGCTATATTGAAACATTGGATGCATTGTTCGAGTCGATTGGACCGATAACGCACCGAGGTTCCGATGGATCATTCCTGTTACCTCCTAATCGTACTACTAATAAAACGAACGTTTAGTTTCACGGTAACGTTATTAATGTTGGTAGTATTTTTTACTTAAGTTTCATTTGGTCACCAGTTTTAACTAACTAGGACTAAAGACATTACTAACACAAACAAAATATTACGCACCTGTTTTGACAAATCTCGTTTACCAGTAAATAGATTTTGGAGAGTCACGTTGCAGGTTCTGAGCTGACACGAGCACTTCGTCTCGCGTGGTGCTCGCGCGTCGCGTTTTTGCCTGCCACGATCCACAATCCACAATCTCTTCTTATTCTTGATCGAAAACAATCCCTGAGATTGGGATAGATACTCCCACAAACTACTTGACACTGGCGGAAATGCAGTGGTAACGCACAAGCAAGAGTCCATTAATTATAAAATAAAAAAAAGAATTTTACTGAGACTTCGTCCGCACCGACTCCTGTCATCACAGCGAGATAAAATATATAATTACACCAGTTTTTAAAGTCTTATCATAAACTTTTAAACACACAAGTTTCATCAAAATCGGTCAAGTAGTATTTGCGTGACGCTCGAACAAACAAGCTACCTAAAATCAAGCGATCCAATTTCTCAATTTTCATCGCTTGTCAGATCCAAGCTGCATTTTTATTTATTGGTTGATCTTACATATCTCTGCTCTGCTATGCATTGGTGGATTCTGTGCCTAAACATGAGAATTCTGACAATAATTTTCTAATACCTATAAGATTGTGCATATAGTTTTTTATTGAAGATAAAATCTCAGAAAATTTTTCGCAACATATTAACGGTGTAAACAGGAATATTCCCAATCTAACCCAAACCCCGCACCGACACCTTGTTGATTTTCCAACGTAAACTGTCCGATACGACCCGCCCGTAACTAGTTTCTTTTTTATTAGTACTGGTTTAGTATAGAACGTATCGATCCTACGATTAAACTCAGAGATATCATAATCACCGGTCTGCGCGTTTATCGAACGTATAATCGGAGAGGAGCTATAAATTTGTCTCATTTTAATATCCTAGAGCGTGTAATGTTCTGCTTGGACGGTCCAGTGTTGGGACTTTAAATCTCATTAGAGAAGCTGTGCCCGCGACTTTTAGACCGAATCAAATTAAAGATTGAAAAATTTGTCTCGGGCGGGACTTGAACCCGCACTTTTCCAAACCGGGAAACTGCGCTATCCAATTTCGCCACCGAGCCCACTACCCAGAGAACGAAATTTTCAATCTGTTGCGTCTTAAGGGGACGTGACGACCTTTTAGACCGCTTTAAAATATCATATCTTCAATTATAGTATACCAATATAGTAACTCCAATACCTACTCGACTCAAATGTATTCAACAGCAGATTTTTTTTTGCTCCGATCGGTTTACTCCCCTACTAAAAGTTGTTCAGTTTGATGGGAAGAGTATGTGGTTTAAAGGTCAATTATACTTTTCCTTACACCCTGTATACAAAAAAGATGCACATACATATGTTACTAGAAAAGTAAGCAAAGTAAATACTCGAAAATGAACAAATTTTTCAATGACTGACGAGGCACAATTTTTTTTTTTAAATTCCGTTGTAAATAATTAGAATAACATCTCTGACTCGTCCTCTCGGGGAATATAGTCGTGCGCATATGCTAGACTATTAACTAAGAAATATACCAAGATATACAGGGTGTAAGTGACAGCCTAGCAAATACTGAAACGGTGAACTCAAACCATCAAACTGAACAATTTTCACTATGGAACCTACCTCAGGAAACACGAAAAAAATCATCCGTCTTATACAAAACTGCTGTACCTACCCGACTCAAATGTATGGGAACAGCTAATTTTTTTCGCGTCTCCTGAGGTAGGCTACATAGTGAAAGTTGTTCAGTTTGATGGTCTGAGTTCACCGTTTCAGTATTTGATAGGCTGTCACTTACACCCTGTATAATACAGACAGACACACAAAGTTTAAGTATAGATTTATTATAATTATGTGGTCTTGGAGGGGATCGATCGGCGCGAGATTTGCTACGGATCTAGTGTCCCATACAGAAGAGTTCAACGAGGCGCACACATGCTAAACTAGCCGAATTTGAGTAATAAAATATTATAAACCAACGGATACACGAGGCGGTGGTTTAATTCCTAGCCTGCATGCACCACTTAGTTCTAACTACACAATTTATTTATGGTTGTATTTGTCATTACCACTAGCTCGGCAGTGAAGGAAAATATAGTGAGGAAACCTGCATAGACGAGATAGAGAATAAATAAAATAAATAAATAATAAATATCTTTGACATTGTCACACAAATTATCTAGTCACATATTAAAGTACCTGGACTTGTATTATGATGACTAGACAACGAAAATAGAATACATATATAGATACAAACATCCATGACTCGGGTACAAATATTAATATTCATCATATAAATATATGTCCCTTACGGGATTCGAACCCGAGAAACATCGGAGGTGTTGTTAATATGTTTAAAAATATAGATGAAGAAATGGTCAAAGTAATACAAGATATATTATTAGCTTGTACATTACCAGGTGGGGTTAGTCATAGGTATTTAAACTAGGTTTTAGCCACGCGGATGACCCGCGTGGATTTTGGATAACTTCAATTCGTTGCACCCCATTAGAGTTGGACTTTCGAAAAATCCTTTCTTAGTGCACCCCTACATCCTCTGTAGACTTTTTTTTTTATTAGCCTATTTCATCCCACTGCTGGGCAAAGGCATCTGCTCTTCCACTCGTTCCTGTTGTAGGCAACCTCTGGTCATTGGTCGTCAAATTTGTCCAGGTCATCACGCCACCTCTTCCTCGGTCGACCTGGACGCCGCCGACCGTTTTCGGGGATCCAGAGCATTATGATTTTTGCCCATCTCTCAGGATGCATCCGACAGATATGACCGACCTCCCATTCAAGATTTGCAATTTCATTCAAAATTTGCGCAACATGGTGTTTCTGACCCGGTCGGTTCGTTTAACACCTAGAATGCTGCGCTCCATCACTCTCTGGCAAACCTTAAGCTTGGACTTTTGGGCCTCAATGAGTGATCACGTTTGAGCTCCGTAAGTTAGGATGGGCAGGATACACATATGTATTCCAAATTGTATAATTTATATTATAGTAAGTTGTTTATGCTGTGCGCTTTCCATCAGTCAGTCAGTGACTAAATTGTTTTATATCTATCCGATCCAAAAAAAACTTTATTGCGTGCTAATAAAGGTACTAAATACTCAGCGTCCAACTGAAACTCGCACATGCCCAGTTTTTTTAAATCAAGTGAGATACAACTAAGCCATAATGTGAACGAGCTATACATACTTCAAATTAATGTCTAGTTAACTACACAAGACCTGTTATTTGGAGCTGCCATTACGAAACCAAACAATATCACGTGCTGAATAATGTATTCCATTATGACTCATCTAACGTTACGACCAAAATTATAATGTTGATGGCTAAAAACGGAACTAATCAAAAGATATAAATCTTTATTTTAACTATGCATTTATGGCGTCAGTTTTACGTCAATTTTAATGATATAAGAGTTAGTAAAACAATTTTAAAATGCTTTAGTTTTGCGAGAATGTTTTTGCTTGTTCAAAATAACACAAATTAGCGTTCCGCACCAAAATTGGCAAAACGGAATACTTATGGAATAACCTCGGTGTCCGTCCGTCTGTCACAGGCATTTTTCTCGGAGACCGTAAGATATAGGAAGCTGAAACTAAGTACAGTTGCAGTAATTAATGGTCCAATGACATAAATGATGACAAAAAAGTTTAATGTTTTTATTACTTTGGGGGGGGGGGGGGGGGGTAGTAACCTTAGAAAAAGTATGTCCGGAATGAGCCTCATACTTCTACCGTATAAAAAAAGGGGTCAACTTTCTTAGGTTGGTGTGCGTAAAGCGTCATACAAATTATGTCTGTGTGCATGTATATGGATAGGGTTTAGAGGCCAGTGCTGATGCTTGTTGCAATTTTTTTCGACGCTTTTGTAGCTTCGACTGTCTATCTTGAGATATAATTTATCAAAGAGTCTTCCTATAATAAACATTAAACTGTTAAAATTATAGTTTCAATTTAGCCTAGATGATTAATTTACAAACTTGCTGTCAGCGTTTTAAATCTATACTATTATAAAACTGTAACAGGAAGTTTGTCTGTACATTGAAGATATTAACAAAAAAAAAGTTACGATATGGTTTTTAGGTGTCCCTGATTCCATTTCACCAATTTTTGGATTTTTTGTCTGTCTGTTTGTTTGTTTGTTTGTTTGTTTGAACGAGTATCACGCAAAAACTACTGAACCGATTTTGATGAAACTTTTTTTGTTTGATAGCTTATGATCTGACTTAAAATCTGGTATATAATTTGTGCGGACGAAGTCGCGGGTTAACGCTCGTACAGATATAAGTATATAGATAAATAGAAAATAGAAGTTGTAAATAATAGTAGAGTTAATTTAACCTTATTTTAATACCTATACGTAATAGTAAGACTGTCTAAAGTTGTGGCACAAGGTTATAAGATCAGATGAAAAAGTCAATTTTAATGGGTCTTATAGCTTTGTATGGCAACTTTAGACAGTCTTACTATTACGTATGGGTTAATAAACTAAGGTGAAGAACATGGCAGTATAGAAAAAAAAGGTAAACTCGAAATTCAAAAATCGATCCCACATCCGTACCCTCCTTAATATCCCATCCCACACTACTGACTTCTATTCCTATTCCTTCACTGTCCATGCAGTCCGGCTCTGGAACTCTCTCCCATTTAATATAAGAGACTGTGAAACAATTGCTTCATTTAAAAAACAAGTCAAAGATCACTATCTCTCTCTTCATTCAATAAACTAGTATATTTATTTGTTTATCATTCTTTATAAATATATATATGTGTATGTATGTATGTATGTATATACCTGTATCTTTATATAATCATATCTATTTATTAGTGTTAAATACTGTTTTATTTGTTAAATGTGCACACTATGCCTGCCTCACTTAATATGCTCTCTCTCTTTCACGGGTTTGCTGGAAGAAATCTCTTTAGAGATAAGCTCGCCCTTTGTAATTGTCTATTATGCTGTTTTCATTTATATTTCCGTGTGTACAATAAAGTGTTAAAATAAAAATAAATAAAATAAAAATTTAAGACAATTTTTTTTTGCAACTGCTGGTTGTGATCTGTAAGACTTGGGTTTTTATATTAGTAATTTCGTACCCTACAACAATATCAAAACGGCAATCGGTAATCTTTTTTGTGATTTAAAAGTCCCGTGGCTACTAAGTACTGACAGTACTATAAGATTTGTAACATTTTCATATACTAACGCTTTTGCAAAACAACTATGTCGGCCATAACCAATACTAACGATCTACGCACATAGAATGCGAAACCATTTTGACGCAAATTATACGCTGTTAGAAGAATAACGTTAATTAAGTTGCCCCGACGAGATTAATTCGATTATCTGATTCTTATTTCAATTATTTTAACAAGCCGTTATTATTTTAACGGACGGTATTTGTTATGATATCGTAAAAAATAAATTATACAGTTAAAGTGCGTTGTTCTAGTTAAAAAGTAACGTCAAATGAGAGCGTGCTTTGATTATCGAAACTACACAATTAGTTGCAATAATGTAATTACCGTTTACCATCTATGTTAGGAACTAGTTTACCATCTACGGTTATTACTAGGAGAAATGTGGATATTCTGATTAAATACTATATTTAGAATATCTCTGACTATCCTATGACATTTTTAGGGTTCCGTATTCAAAGGGTACCCATGAGATTATACAGGGTGTTAGGGTATTATTATTATTTGAGGGGTTTTGGGCCTTGACAGGCTTGTTAAGCCTGTGCCACGTAGACCATCGCTGGTCCTTTGTGAACGCCTTTTTTTAAATAAATAAATAAATAACGATCACAGGCACATACACTGTAATGATCCCAAGCAAGCACTATAGGCTGTTTATTATGGAAACCATAAAACAATGGCACTCCGAACCGAACTGACCGAACCGGGATTCGAACCCAGGACCCTGGTTTGGCAGTCCGGCGTGGTAACCATTACACCATTCGGGTCGTCAAAAGTTCCTTACCAATACCCACTGTGGCCAGAAACCGCAGTAGATTCTTGATCGGGACAGTTTGTTTCTCATCTGGTGTCAGTACCTGCCTGCCTAGATGAGTACTGCGTTTGTACATCAGGGGGCGACAGTCACATAGATGTAGAGGAGTTTATATCTCCTCCTTGCAGAATCTGCAGCCGGTCGTGTCACTTGATTTCAGTGTATGCATGTGCTTGTTTAAAATGCAGTGGCCTGTGAGTGACCTTGCTATTTCTGAGTGCAAGGAGAGTGTTAGAGTAAACAGTTGCCTTACTTCAAGGGGTGATTGTACCTATGATTTTGAACAAATTTCTCAAAGAAACCTAAAGAAAATCTGCAAAAAAAAAAATTCGACTTTTCATACAAACGTTCGATCAGCTGATTGTATTTAGTACGAGCGTTAACCCGCGACTTCGTTCGCACAAATTATATATCAGATTTTAAGTCAGATCATAAGCTATCAAACAAAAAAAGTTTCATCAAAATCGGTTCAGTAGTTTTTGCTTGATACTCGTTCAAACAAACAAACAAACAAACACACAAACAAACAGACAGACAAAAAAATCCAAAAATTGGTGAAATGGAATCAGGGACACCTAAAAACCATATCGTTACTTTTTTTTTGTTAATATCTTCAATGTACAGACAAACTTCCTGTTACAGTTTTATAATAGTATAGATGGAAAGTCGATAAGTTTTTTTGCGAATTTCCTATAGGTATCTTTGGGAAATTTGTTCAGTATCATGGGTACAATCACCACAATCACCCCTTAAAGCAGTGCAATTGTTTACCCTAACACCCTGTATTAGTAAGCCTACGCGCCGTCCGTCTATCCGTCTGTACGTCTGTCCTTCCTTCAAAGTTCTGACCTTTTGAACCGAGATAGGTAGCTGGTTAAAATTGTTCATATTATGTGTTATTAGGGTGTTTTTTTTAGTTTGAGTAATAAAGATGTAACTCATAAAAACTGTAAATATTCGATAATGCCAAAATTCTGCCTTGCTACAACTGCACGCTTAAAAAGATATTTAGTAGTTGTAGCAAAGATTCTTACCACCCCGAAAAGGATTAAAGTCTTGAGCCGTTTATGTACGTATGTAGGTAAGTAACAAAGTACATTGTTGTGTTTCCTCACTCATGATCTCATGAACAAATCCTCCAAACAGTGAAAACGCTCTACTAACCAACAGTATCATATTGTTTGATCGTAAGTGGTCCGAGTGGATCGTTTAATTACTTATCTATAAGTACTCGGACCAATAAGTGGGGTATGAACAGCACCGATCATCGAACTGGGTAACTTTAAAAATATGAGGATGTTACCGGTTCGTGCAGAGTTCATTTAGTCCTTCGAATTTTCTAGCATGGATAAGGTTTCATAAGCGCGGTGTTTTTGTGGGTGAAAATCATAAATCACTCACTTATCAATTACCACTTTACATATTATTCTACAGAGAAAGATGTATGGAAAAACCTGTATTTTTTAACCTGGACGTAAGTGGAAGTTAAGGTTTCCTTAGGTCGAGAAAATTACGCCAACAAAATGCTATATAATTTTAAACAAATAAACAAACAAATAATTTAATAAAGAAAATCAAACAGTTGTAGTTGCTGCCAATCTGCCTTTGAAAGACTCCTGCCAAAATAAATATTTTACAGTGATTGTAACAACATTAGCTGACCAAAAATAATGTTATCAATTAAGCAATCGCTACTCCTTCCTATTTTTACTCTAAATTTGTTTTAAATTCAGAATCTCATATATCATATCATAAATAATGGGCAAATCAAAATAACCGAAATAGTACCAACCCAAAATAATCGCCTCAGGTATGAAAGAGATGCTCGATACTCCATAATGGTTAGAAGTATTTAACGGCGAGATAAAATCTTAACAAAGGCGATTTGGTTAGCCGTCTTGTTTTGGTACTTACACTATCCACGTATGCGCCTATATACCAATCTAGCGGGCACGTGTCCAATGAAACCTGATCTCTAATAACTCTAGTAAATTCTCTTCAGTAATCTGCTATTATAAGTTGTAAGGTGGGAGGGTGAGGTCTACAAAGAGTGGTCTTGCGGTAAATGTATTGACCCCGGCTGCGTGCCATCGAGTCGGTGCCTGTCTATGATATGTAAATGATAATTGGTTTCCGAATAGAAAACGTTCTGTTTATATTGCCGGGAACATTTTGGGGCGAGTGCTGATAATTTCGATACGGATCATCGAATCCACGCTTTCTATTGGCTTAGTCTAATTATGAGATAGGCTTTTGTTTACTCTATCCTTGTTTATTGTTAGAAAGATTATATACAACATTATTGGTACCAAACAGATAAGTAAACATTTTGTCGATAAATTGGTTGTACTTTTTATGTACAAACAAGATTATATCTCCTTTTTCCGACAATATAAACAGAAAAGAGGTTTTTTTTACTTTTGAGCGGTCCTGACATTTATCTCGTGCATCCTCTTATGTTTGAAATAAGTACTTTGTAAGAAGCTTTTGTCTATCGTCGAAAAGAATATAATTGTTAACTTACTTACTTGCTCTAGCCCTAATTCGTGAGAAAAGGCATTTGCCCTGCAGTGGGATCCTACAGGCTAAAACTAACTAACTACCTTAGGCAGAGCTGATTTAAAATTATGCCATACACATCTTTGAATATGGTTCATAATCAAAATTTGCAATGCTCGCGAGGATAAACTCATTTGAAATGCAATCAAATAATCCGTCTTAAATCAGATGCACTACTCCCCAAACGCTTATAGATTGGATTGCGAGTATCGCTTTGGATTCTGAATGTAACATACATTGCAGAATGTTTTGTTTGTCGATTCTAAAGCTTATAGTAAGCTTGAAAGCAATCAATTTCGAAAAAATACTATGTTTTCACAGATATACAACGTGTTAATGAATAAGCGCAAAACCTCATACACCCCAACTGATTTACAACACAATAATTACAATAAAACAATAATTTCATTATTTTGAAAGTTAATATTTAAAGTAACTCGCATTTTAAGTTTTGAGGCAAAAACGATTTGCTATCATTTCAGCAATTAATGAAAGCGCTAACATACTCATGGATACATTTTAATAATCTTGTTTTGATAGTAAGTAGGGTGAGTATGCCCGTGGAGTGGGTTGACATTGGGTTCAGTAAATTTTAAATTTTACAAACCAATTATTTAATATTTTGAAAAAAATTACCTATGCTGAAACCATGATAATTCGATTCTGCTCTCGATTCTAAACAAACTACTTTTTAGTTTTGCGTTAATTCAATAATACGTCGTATACGTATTTCAGTTTCACCCGAATAAAAAAAACGTCTTTTGTCGCGACTGTCACGCAACTCGATTGTCTGGGCTTTTACTCATTAATGGTCTGTTTTATTTGCTCTTATTTAATTTAGCATTTATTCAATCTGCCGGGGGCCGCGGCGGGCCGGCGGGCGGCGCGATACGTGTCGTGCCCACTGTTCTTATTTCGTTTGCACCTTTTGTGACAGGGCTCATTGAGCTCGAGGTGTCGGGATGTGTTCTCGCCACTCGCAGCTCAGTTTACACGCTCAACTCCGGCGCCTTTCATCGAGCACAAAGCGTAATTGAATCCCACAGAATCCTACGCAGGCCGTAAGATTTAATAGGGCATTTAAACACTCGCATTGGCCATTGTGCCTCGGTTTTGTATGCGATTATTCATCGCGAAACCACAACGCAGCTAGCTTTCCACGAAAGCACCGTGCATGTGTTTAGACAAAGTGCACATGGAACCGCCATGTGTGGTTCACATAGTATTAACATAAAGCACTAAATACTAGTGCACAAATGTAAATTCCTACTGCTAAAACCTCAAACACGAGCGTTTGTTTTAGTAAATACATATGATTGTGCGGTAAAATATTCAGTGTTATGGTTAATTCAACGTTCTGCAATGTTCTGTAAATCAGAAATAGGAATTAATTTAAGACTAAACTGGTGCGTAAGTTGTGTCTACGTAGACTCCAGACCCTCGGGCTTCAAGGCCCGTTTGTACTTTAATAAATTTAACCAAACGTCAGAGGAGCTTAGTGGTGGTGTAACAACGAATAGGAACTAAACGTATGGACTGAGAAGCACCGGTCTAACGTGACCCGGCCGTTCCCGCGTCATTAACGCGATTCAGTTCTAAGCAAGAAGTTACATTTAAAGATCAGAGTTCTAGTAGAAGTGGTCGCGTCAGTCAGCTCGTAAAATTGGAAATGGATCCTCGTAAATCGGCGATATTGAGCCGAGTCGCAAATTGCTGCGCGTACGCGGTCGCGCATTCGCGCTCTTGATCACTGCGCCGGTTCTTAGCCCAGTCAATTAACGATGTTTTGTTAGGATTTGGGAAGTAATTATGTATGGGACTTTTGAACTGAAACCGGCACAATTAAGTGACAAAAATAAATTAAAAAAAAATTCAATACGCATCATAGAAATCAAAATTTTATCTCCCGGAAGGCTTATTGTAACTTAATAATAATAATACCAATCCACTCATTTTTATTTTTAACGATATAATTGACTTTTGAGCAATAAAATAGTTACTGAAATTTAAAAATTAGGCATTCATTAGAAAATACTAATGTATATTACAAAGCTTTCTAAGTAGACAAAACTACTGTACTTGAAGTGTGTGTAATGGCCTTCCAAATGTTGATTAATTACCACCGGATTTTATAAAAAAATTGAGGCTGTTGTTGAGTTGATTTTTATTTAATTTTGGGATATTTCTAGGCACAAATTGGTTCTTAAATGACATACCTAAACATTCTTGATTAGTCCGGGTCAAACAGTAAATGACTTGGCTATATCAGCATTTATACCTCTTGAGACTTCATAAACATTAACACTATTCAACAATAAAAGGCAAACGCTAGAACACACAACTCTAAAGACGAGACTACACGGTCAATATAATAAAAAACATACTTATGAATTCTGTTAGAAAAATCAATTAAACACATTTTATAGTGTTTTGGACGTTATTTACGACGAGGCAAATAACACACATCATAAACATTTCAAAATTGTTTGTAAAGTATTGAATATTCCTAGAGTTTTTATTGTTTTAAAATAAAGTCGTAGCCTAAAACAAGAATTATGAATAGGCGGAATGCTATATATTATATTACAGATTCGTGTAACGTTATACTTTTAGTAGGAAGAAGCTCTTAGTGGGCGGCGTATAAATTAACTTGTCGTAAAAGGTTAATGTGTGGCAGCTATAGAAAACACATATCCTACTGTTTCTGCGTCGGACAACTCGTAAATCTATAAAAGGGAGACGAGGGCCCGTGTGTCAACTATAAAAACGCAATATCATACATCGATCAGGAGGTGCGCAGGCCAACAATGGGCCGGCCATTGTGGACTGCTATCTAATCGTAATGAATATAAATTTTCAGATGACATTTACGATCGTTGCTCGCCGTGATACAGCATCTATACAAACGTGTTAGATACTAGTTTTAATGCACACACACATAGCAGTGATCAACATTCAACAATAAAATAGTACGGTGTACTGTGCTATCAATTTGTAACATCGCCGGCGTAAAATATACAAGTTATCTTTCCATTTATCAACAAATATTGTTAAGAGTCTGTTTGGAGCGAGTCAATTGCGATTTAACTAGCGTAACACCATTCAGTTAAACTTGAACCAAATTAAATAACAGTTCTTTGGTTGAAGATTATTTTCACATGCATTATAAGTTGCTTAAAATTTATTCAAGTTGATTTATTATCTTTTGTACTAATAGCATTTACTTTTGTAACCAAACTTCTGACCACCCCGAAAGGGTGATTATGGTCGTGAGTTTATTTTATGTAAAGGGTGTAACAAAACACCGTAGTAATACTTAAGGAGATGTTTCCGACCATCAAACTGAACAACTTTCACTATGGAGCCAACATCGAGAAATAATAAAAAAATTACGTTACGTTTCAGATCATTTCAATTCCCCTTTCTGTACAGAAAAGTTAACGAGATATGTAACCTAAAAGACCATAGTGCCAGAGAGGTCAAACATAAAGTAGCCAATTATTTAAAGTCCCTTGATTATGTTGCCACTGAATCCCTCCTAGCCGTTCCTTGTTAAAACACCAACTCACTAACACACACACACACACACCCTCACGCACACTTTTTAATTTATATTTCAAAATTTTGAAATGAATGGTTATGTTACTGAATTTCATTGTATGTCTTCGTTACCTATATTAGTTGTAATTTAATTTTCTGTAGGTACTAGAAATTTCTTTGTTAAATTGTTTCAAATGTTAAATCTCATAATTATTCAACTTCGCTCACTCTGTACTAAAATTAGTAATTTTTTTCCTGACAAATGGTAGAGGATTCCCGAGATTCTGGCTTGCCGCATTCGGGGTCCATTGTATCATGTGTACTGAATTTTTCTTTTGCTAATAAAGATATTTGAATTATGTATTTGTATTCAGCTGTCCCATACATTTGAGTCGAGCCAATAATGCAATTTTGTATGAAGCAGCAGAATTTTATTTCGCGATTTCGAAGTTGGCTCCATTGTGAAAGTTGTTCAATTTGATGAACCGAAGCACACCCAAGTTTTATCTAAATCGGTTCAGTAGTTTTGGCAGAATCCTCGAACAAACACAGACTTTAATAGTATAGATAATTCACGGCTGTCCGAAAAAGTTCTGACAGTACGCCGCGCTATTGTGGCGCTAGTGTCGTGCACACAGCTAATAAGTTCCTCAAAATGTCAGTTTACCTTACCTAGCCCCTGAGGGAGTTACGAGATGTTAAAAGAGCAGTAAAAGGTAGCAATAACATTCCTTTAAAAGACCTTAAACCTTAAAAGTTAAAGTTTAATACCGAGTGTTACATTAAATTAGCTTTTAAGTGGAAACAAGTAGCTATTGAGGGTAACGGATATTAACTTATTACACGTTTCAGCAAAAGGGTAATTTTAATTTGTTGTGAGAATTTGGTTTCCAGTTATAATTAGCAAGTTAATGGATATCCAATGTTTTGAATTTGATTCATTAGTTAATGGAATCTATTGTTACTTATTAATTAAATCAAATTAACGATACCATTACGTAAAGACAATTTTACCTCATAATTATAATACGGCCCGATAGCTCAGTCGATAGTGAATCTGTCAGCCGTGCCGAGGGTCGCGGATTAGAATCTCGTAAGGGATAAATATTTGTATGATGACTATTAAATACGCACTTTCATTATCGACTAGACATCGAATCCGCAATAAAAATCAGCTCTACCATAGAAAACGTCACTCGGTTACTCGACCCAAATGTATGGAACAGCTGTTTCTTTTCGCGTTGTCGATGTTGGCTCCATAATGAAAGTTCAGTTTGATAGTCTGAAGAACCACCTTGAGTATGTAACGCATTTAAGTTTACAACCCTGTTCTTCATATTCTATATCGTTGTCAGTCCATCATAATGCAACTCCAGGTTAGATTCTGGTACTTTAAATGTGACTAGATAATTTGTGTGATAATGTCCAAGATAATTTATTTTTAAATTGGTACAATGATGAATAAATACAGGATCCTTCTTAATATGCTGACACTTTGTAAGGGGATAGTTAGACCATCAAACTGAACAAATTTCTCTATGGAGCCTACCTCAGGAAACGCGGAAAAAAATCTGCCGTCCCATACATTTGGCTTGAGTAGGTTTGCAGTTTTGGACGGAAGAGCAGATTTTTTTTTCGTGATTTCGATGTTGGTGCCATAGAGAAAGTTGTTCAGTTTGACGGTCTGATCATCCCCTTAAAACAGTGTCAGCATATTAAGAAGGATTCTATACAGGGTTTTAGGGTAAACAGTTGCATTACTTTAAGGGGTGATTGTAGTCATGATACTGAACAACTTTCCCTAAGAAACGTACTGGAAATTCGTAAAACATTTTTGGATTTCCCATACTAAATGCAATCAGCTGACCGAACTTTTGTATGAAAAGTATAATTTTTTTGCGGTTTCTTTGGGAAAGTTGTTCATTATCATGGGTAAAGTCACCTCTTAAAGTAATGCAACTGTTAAACCTAACACTAATGCAACCGTTTAACCTAACACCCTGTATAATTAGTTTCAATTTTTGGCATAAAAAACAATAAATAAAAAAACTATTAGTTAACGAGAGCTTAAAGTAATTCTTTGTTTGCCGCATAGAGAAAAGATCCCATTCGTAATAATCTTTGTCGACTCATTCAATATAATGAGGACTTTAGCTTCCGAATGCTACCGGCCATTCTTTTCACCGACTTTCAAACTGCGTACAAAATAATTTTAACAAACCTTTACTTCGAATCAAAAATTTGAATACAAGTTCAACTGAAAGAGTGTACATTTATTTATTTACGAGCGTTAACCCGCGACTTTGTCCGCAGAAATTATATACCAGATTATAAGTCAGATCATAAGCTATCAAACAAAAAAGTTTCATCAAAATCGATTCAGTAGTTTTTGCGTGGTACTCGTTCAAACAAACAAACACCCAAACAAACACACAAACAGACAGACGAAAAATCCAAAAATTGGTGAAATGGAATCAGGGACACCTAAAAACCTTATCGTAACTTTTTTTTGTTAATATCTTCAATGTACAGACAAACTTCCTGCTACGGTTTTATAATAGTTTAGATTTATTCATATAGACAACAATAAATCATACCTTTCACACCTTAGACAATAATGATAATAAAGAGTGACTTAGCTTAGATGAACGTTTTTTTGAAAAAGTAAAAAAAAAATTGCATTTCGATTCGTTAAGAGTAATGAAGTCTTAAATCAAATTAAAGATTGTAAAATTTGTCTCGGGCGGTACTTGAACCCGCACTCTTCCAAACTGGGGAATTGCGTTATCCAATTTCGCCACCGAGCCCGCTGCCCAATTTTTCAATCTTTGATTTGATTCGAAACAGCACAACATGGCTGTAACATGTATAAAAATCAATAATATTTGATAATGAAGTCTTTTATTTCAATCGAATATTAAAAAATCGGATAGGCTGCCGCAATGGAGTAGGTGAAACGTCTTGTACCGAGTAATGGCTTCTATCCTCTAACAAAATAATGGTAATAAAATAATACCCTTAGGTGCTATGCTTCTAAAGTAAATAAGCAATCTTGTTATAACATATGTCGTTACTATATGGTTTTTGCACCTACTGGCCGAAATGAAAGAAGTTTCTCAATTCGGTTTAAATTAAATATAAAGAATAGTTATCACATTGATCATGCCAATTAAAATCTCAGGTATCCGATATTCAGTGTTAAAGCATAAAACATAACACTAATTTTAAATCCGATACAAGTCGGCGCAAACAAGACTTACGATACGACTGTAATCGACTCTAGCACGCGATCTCTCATAATAGATTTAACGAAGGATCACATTACAATAAAAATAACATTAATAAACTAATTCCTTGAGATAAATCCTACAAATTCTTACTAACTTATAAGGCTTAATGACATTAAAATCGAACCAAAAATGCGTGGCGCGATCTAGCTAATTTTAAATGAAGTTGACACGAGTTAACACGACTTACACTTAGTTGCAGAAACGCTCATTAGAGTTAATCCTTCATTAAATCTCTTGCTAGCTTTAACTACGTCAACGAGACAAAAAGTGACAGCAAGAGATTTAATGGAAGATTAACTTTAATGAGCGTTTCTGCAACTGAGTGTTAGACTCCAATTAAAATACTCTTATTCGTAGTAATTATTGTCAATTATTGTACACTGACACCATAATTTTTTCATCATAAATCGAAATAAAGAAAAACGATAAGAACAAAAAAGTATTCAAAAGAAGTTATGTTCATTTAGAATCTAACGGCATAAAACATACTAACGTTATTAGTAACCAACAAAAAATTAACCCGCGTTGAAGACATGATAAATTGTTGTTTAAAATAGTGAACTATGACACGCGTTTGGACTCGACCACTTTAGACCTGCAAACTTGTATTTGCCAGCGCTCCGTTTCGGAACTAAATTTAACCACTCTTAAGGTAAAGAAATAAGGTTAAATATTCAAAGACTGCTATCGATACCAATGTGACATCAATGGCAAACATAAGTTTGTAGAGCTGCAATGTACGCACAACATGCCAAACCACGCTCTTTCGTCTGTTTCAAGTCTACTAAACAAAAAGTGACGTCTCATTGACGTATTGGTAAAAAACAAGCAAAGTGCGGGTTAGACTACTCGCGCTCCGAGGGTTCCGTATCACTACACAAATATTAATGGAACAGGCTGCGTGGCTCTGACTACAGTATATTAAGAGTGGTAAGCGAGGGTCTCAATAGCTCAATGTTTAGGTACTGGCTGTCTGTCCACCAGGACTCGAATAAAAAATGACACCAAAGTCTATTTTTATATTCTTTGTTAGCATGTAAGGTTTTTATTTACACTGTATTTTTTTTGTATGTACATTTCTATATGGGTTTTTTGCCTCTAATAAAAACTTTATTATTATAATATTATTATTATTAACATGCAAAAAAAATGATTTTTCCTTATCCTTAGCGAGAGACCGACTCACACTTGGTCAGTTTTTATTATTTATTGTTATCCTATAGAGTTTGCAATATAATCACACCAAGTTCGACGCTTGTATTTATTACCGTTTCTAAGATAGAGATAGAGAAGAAAAAACGTAGAATAAAACTATATATTGTATGTGGACAGCCCTTGATTATTGACTTTTTGGTTTTTTTTATTATTTGTCATCCAATTCAATTTAATTATAAATATTCTGTGAAAATTTCAACTGGCTACCTGTCACGGTTCAGAAGATACAGCCCTCTGAAGCTAGGACGGATAGACGGACAACATAGGCTTAGCTTAGTAATATGGTCCCGTTTTCACCCTTTGGGTACATCATCATCTTATCATATTTAAGAGATACGCTCTTGTCTGTCTTTTCCGCTTGTGTATTGAGTTCTTGATACAACACGACACCCGAAAAAGCCCAACCAAGGTACGCAACCCTAAAACGTGACGTCACATTGACATATTGGTAGAAACGAAACCTTCTAGGTCGTTAGCTAGTTAACTAAAAGATATACGACTATTAATCACGATCCGATAGCTGTCTTTATCTTAACATGGCAAAGGCAAATCTATTTTGTGTGTGATTGACTTTTGCAACTGGTTTGGAAAGTTCAATTTGTTTTAGGTAGAATTTTCATAGTGCTGCATTTTGAGTTTCTAAGACCAGCTGTTTATTCGTCACAAACATTCTGAATCAATAATAGGAAAAACAGAAAAAGAAATTAAATACGAAAGGAGAACTTATGTGTAGACTTCGATAAGAATACAGGTTGTAAGGTACAGCCCTCCGCAAACTGAAACGGTAAACTCAGGCCATCAAACTGAACAATTTTCACGGAGCCCACCTCAGGAAACGCGAAAAAAATCTGCTTTTTCGTACAAAACCGCTATACCTACTAGATTCAAATGTAGGGGCTGTCCCTTACACCCTGTAAAGGTACTTAATTTACATTTTAGGCCACATAACCTTATAAGGAAGAACTCTTTCATTTGGCAAGAGATAGGCAGGGATATGTAGAGCTGCCTGCCAACCTCCAGTAATGGAAAGGCACCCGAAGGAAGAAGCACAAGCTTCTAACACAGATTCTACCGATAATTTATCAGTTAAGTTTTGCATGCTATTTATAAATATATTTATTTTAACAATTACTAACAACACAGTTTAATAATTTTTTGTAATTCAAATTAACTTAATTACATCTCTTAAATTACTTTGTTAATGTAAATTAATGAGTTCATTTTTAATTTTAATAATTACCTACTTTGGTTTAATACTATTTTCATTTTTGGATTGGAACAAAATGCTAGTTAGGTAATTGAATGTTGATGCTTATTAAAATTTGGGTGCCTTGCCTATGTATACTTGAATGTACTTGCTTCGTTTCGCTTCGATGTTTTAGGAATTAATTTGGATTTTAATTTATGTAACAAACTCACTCCGCCACGTTTTTAAGATAGTGATGCTGTGCACATGTGTAATTGGATTACAATCTAGTTCTACATATCTTATTGCAATGTAAATGGTTTTATCTTGACTGTAATCTGTACGTGTACCTATACAATAATAAAAAAAAAAGATAAAGAGTAACATTAGGATCACGGACCAAATTTTTTGTTGTGGTCAGATGATCAAGCTGAAGAACTTTACTAGCGGAGGAACATTGAAATCGTTACAAACATCGGACGTCCCATGTCCTAGAATAATATGTCGGTTCAAATACCTGACCTAAAAAATGACAATTCAGGGTACATTGCTGGTTACTAATGACGCTAAACATGTACACACGGCGACACATCAAGCTATACAAAACCAACATAAGCTGGCCGCGCGGCGTTATACGTTACTCGACCTACGCGCGCCCAGCTTATGTTGGTTTTGTATAGCGTGATGTGTCGATAGAGTAATGTATAACGTCGCGCGGCCAGCTTATTTTTATTTTGCATAGCTTGATGTGTCGCCGCGTGTACATGCTCAGGGTCATGTGTCATTAATATTATCAGCAATGTAACCAGAATTGTCATCCAAAATTACAATTGTCACGTTTATTGAATAGGACTCTTATCTGCCGAAATTGCAACAGGTAAAAGTAACATAAAGAAATTTCAATAAAAAACATTCATTATCTTGCACCGGTTTTGATATGACCGAATGCATTTGACCTTTTGGATCTAGATTAAATAAAGAAGCCGAAAACGCTATTACTATTCACAAACATTATTTGTATGCAAATGGCCTCATATTAAAATGATAAGGAACACATTAGTTTGATATACGGGACAACAGTGTCACAGTTATTTCGTTTTATCTACGTTTAGAATTGTGATGGCGCTTTTTTTTTGTATCTTTAACATCAGCTCTTTGCCGTTTGAAATTTATAATAAACAGCTTGAATCTCTAAATGGGTATGGTAACGGGGACATGACTAAATAAGGAAGATGATTTAGAAAATTTGTTTAGATAGAAAATATACAAAGGTATTAACGAATGAATGTAAAACCTGAACACTATTTGTACAGAATTGGATAGTGTAACTTTTTGAAATTTGATTTCCTTTATTTCTATGAAAATACTTTAGGTACTAGTGTCGTTCAGTTGATTAATTGATGTCATCGATTCTGGTGAAATTGGTTTTCAGGTTATTTGGTTTAATAATCTAAGTATTAGAATTGAAAACTAAATGCATATGTTTAGAGAACCCTCTGTGACAATTCTCTGAATTGAAAATAAATAGACTCTTCTTCACGTTTATTTAAGATTTTGGCATTGACTTTGATTTGATAGGTCGGTCTTCTTTGACATTACAAATGTGTTTAACATTTCAATGATGATGCTTTAACGCTACCTACTACATACCTACATTATTGTATGCCCATGTTGCGGAACACAGCTGAACTGTACAAGTGATAATTTAATCAATTTATGTATACCTATGATTCGCAATAAAGAACATTTCTATTTCACTTATCCTGGACTTTATGTACTACGTTACACCCCCGAAATATCGAGATCACAAATATTCAAAAAAGCGGTATCCAAACAAACAACATCGCCGAAGAGTTAGTAAAAAAACCAAAACATTTTATAAAAATGTAACAGAGTGAGTGACAAAATTTACTATGTGCCACGCCTGACAACATTAAGCCAATCCGCTGGCCAATAAGGTGGACACTTGACGTATGCCTTTCCATTAGGGTAGCTCGCAAGAAATACATCACTGTGGGTCTTAATCAAAGACCGAAGAAAACGGGTAAGATTAATACGTGGACAGAGGGTAGCACGATCCGAATTAGACGTTGGTTACTAGCTGATCGTACAAATGGACGCGATGACTGGTTGCTTTCCACCCTCTTTTTGTACCAATATAGATAAATTGAATCCGCTGATAGATATCGCAAACTGGCAAGAATATTTCGTGTAGTCAGTAAATTTTCTAGGCAATTTATCGGTAAGCGTTTTGTTAGCAAAATGAAAATTTGCTAGTCATTAAGTAATCTAAAGTAACAAGTAAAGTATCTGCTTTTCGGAACAACTTCGCAATTTCGGTAAAGTAGGAGAGTTAGTAAGTGCCGCCGTTATAGCCCAGTCATTTTACGGTTTGAGCCGGAACTAATTAGTAGGTAATTGACATTTTTTTTCGGTAAGTACAATATTGAAGAGCCAATATGAGCCTAGAAATGTACCAAAATTTAAAAAAAAATCACGTCAGCAACAGTTCCAATTTTAAAATTTAGCTATTATCTCGTTCTCAAAACCTGATGGTAAATTATTTTTTGCACATATTTAAGGCATACTACAAACATGGTGCGAATATTTTTGTCTACTTAGAAGGTATTGAAAAATGCATTCGTTTTTTCTAATAAATACCTCATTTTTTAAATTTCATTGCCTATTTTTGAGCAATAAAATAGGCAATGAAATTTAAAAAATAAATTTCATTGCCTATTTTATTGCTCAAAAATAATTTATATTGCTAAATCTAAGTCAAATGAGTGCATTGGTATTAATATTAATAATTTAAATCCTTCTGGGAGACATAATTTTGATTTCTATGTTGCGTAGCGATTTTTTTTAGTATGCTTTAAGATCCTTTTGTCACTTAATGGTTCCGGTTACAGTTTAAAAGTCCAATTAGTAATTACTCCCTACCCCGCCTAACAAAACTCCGTAAAATGACTGAGCTATAACTCCAAACTCATAATTGATTTATCGCGGTCGCCACGGTTTCACAAAAAAAGTGTAAACTTTTCTAATAGCGGAGCAGATGAGACCTACGGAAGGGTTAATTAAAACGAATGGACGGTCAACCCCGGACAGAATGTCGAAGTTTACCGGATCACCAATTTCAATGCTTTAATATTGTTACAAACTCGAGCCCCGCGTTTCTTTAATTAAAATTAACGACGCAAAACTCTGACAGTCAAACGAATTATTAGTACAGAAGCTAACTTTTAATTAGTTCGCCTTCTTCCAGCGATACTTATGTGCATTTACTTGTCTGAAGTAATTTAAATTAATTTGAATTCTTTCGAAGGTATAAAGCTCATAACTTTTTCCTACACGCTGTTGTTTCTTCACATCTTCTCCCGAAATTAGAACAATTTTAATTCCGTTCCAGATGAACAATGTTTCCATCTCGAATGGAATAAAAGATTGTAAAAGGAAATAAAATGTTGTTACAAAAGTTGAATAATCTTATTAATTCTTTGAAATAGATACAATCAAAGTATTATTCACACTACAACAACATCAAAGTCTTGTATACATTTTGCCTGTTCATCGAATAATCGAACGAAAGGCTATAAGTTTATAAATTATAAATTTCACGCCGGAAGCCCCTTACGTACAAAACCATGACAATATTTGCTACCATGAAGAATTGTCGAATCATGCGTGAATGAATGAATTCAAAAGTATCTACAAATAAAATAATTGCTACAATACAATTACACAGGGTCTCAAATCAAAAACGTTACTTATCTTAGGAGATGCTTCAGATCAAACTGAACAACTTTCACTATGGAGTCAAAATCAAAATCACGAATAAAAAATCTGCTGTTCTATACATTTGGTTCGAGTAAACATTTCCGTTTTCTATGGAACAACAAAAACATGTTTCGCGAATTCGATGATGGCTCCGTTAGTTTTTCAGTTTGATGGCCTGAAGCACCCTGTTTTAAATGTCTCATTTAATTTTAAAGCCTTTATAAAGTACTACAACATTGTTAACATCGTCTTACTTAAGACCTACAGACACGTCGATGAAGTATTCGCTAATTCTGTCTTCTTTTTGCCTTGACCTCTTCATCATCATCAGCCTGTTATCGTCACAAAACTCTATCTGCCTTCCTCATCCAGCCTCTCTAGCCACATGACTCAGATCGTCTCGGTCCAGCGGTGGACTTTCTGATATGAACCCTAGATAATGTTTGCCTAGGTACGCTCTGTTTCGACGACGCGGTTGGTGTAATTGTCACCACGTCGGACTGCCACACAAGAGGTTCTGAGTTCGGAGAGAGAGAGTAGTTGTTGTATGGTTTTCATAAAAAAAAGCCATGTAGATACATAATTTTGAATACAATACCTTAGGTAGATTACAATCTCAGTACAAAGTATAACATATCGTGCTAATACTCGTCATAAATACAAATATAACTATAAAACAGGCAACAGAAAATAATAAAAGCCAAGAAGAACAACTTATCCTTACGTTACGCTATTTTACAGTGATATTGACAAGAATTTCGCATTAGCACTACGATGTCTAGAGCCATTAAAACCTGTAGGTATGTAATTGTCACAGTATGTAGATCGTAACAAGTGCATTCGTCCGCATATTCACACCTCGTGAAGCCCCGGGGAGTGTTAAAACCGGTCACCGAGCGAAGATGCCTTTTAATTTGACCACTCTGCCTGCCTACGCGCATCGACGTAAACAAATCGTGAGACGAGATCAATGAATATTAAGCAACCTCCGAAACAATTTCCAGCGCCATCGTCGAGATAAAATAAATAATTCTCTTCAAATAAAGCGTGGAAAAGAAACACTGATTGCTTCATAAATTGTCAAAATGTTGCGCACCAATGGGGTTTTGCCAGACGTTTCGGACGATAATGAATAACGTTGGGCAAATTGGTAAATAAATAAAAAAGCATAGGTACGTAAATAATTTTTATTTTTGGTTATATCGATTCTTTGAAACTAATTGAGATAAACGAGTCGAAGGGTAAACAAAGGATGATTTACCAAGTATTTGTGATTAAATTGGTACAGATAGTAGTAGTAGTCGTACAGATAGTAGTATAAGGAAACCTGCACATGCTGGAGAAGAAATTCTGATGCGTAATTTGAAGTCCGCCAATTCGCATCAGGCAAGTGTGGTGAACTAATGCCCATACCACCCGTATGGTATGGGCATTAGTTCACCACGCGTGCTTGATCCTTCAGGGTAGGCATGTGACCTGCAGTGGGACGTATATAAGATTATGCTGATGATGATTCGCTTCTTAGCGATAAGACCGCCTTGTACTGTTTATGTTTTGGTGTAAAATAAAGTATATTTGATTAATTGATTGATGGTTAGTAAGTGTCTTGTTAAAAGGCTAACTGACCAGCTGACACGTTTCCATTCTGAAACCTTCAATATGCTAAAATGATCCTTGACACAACTTCACGTTTCACCCCTATTGGGATAGCGGTCGTGAGTTTATTTATGTACACCATGTATAGTATAATAAACGTAAGAAAAAAGAGCGGTAGATACATGAAGATTGCAAATACTCGAAGCAAAATTTATAAAATATTAAGTAATAAAATGACAATAAAATAATAAAATAAAAAATTTTTATTTCACTCACTTAGCCTAACATACATTTTATGATGCTCAAAATGTTAGATATTTTAGAAGAATGCTGTGACACTACTTACGGGAACTCTGTCTCTCAAACAAAGAAAATCTGATCTATAAGAGTCAGATCAATACATTTCCCTGTATATGGTTAAGGTGCTCTTAATTTATCGCTCGTTTTTCCACTCTGTTTATTATCATCATCAGCCAGTATAGGTCCTACTGCAGGGCACAGGCCTACCCTTAGGGAGGTGTACAGGCTTTAGTCCACCATGTGTGTCCAATGCGGATTGGTATACTTCACATACGCATCGGAATTTCTTCTTCAGCGTACGCAGGTTTCCTCAATAATATTACACTTTTTATCAAACCTGGTACAGCATCAATGAGAAAAATTGATGTTCAACATAAACTTGAATGATGTCGAAAATAGTACCTATGTTCTACAACTAAACCTAGATGAAAGCATGTGATAAAGATACAAAAAAGTAGGTCAATAACACCAATCAAAGCAAATAACATTAATAAAAACCATCTCAACCTTGCAATTGTTTCATTTTCCTAACTAATTGTGGCTACTACGATAATATCGATAACTAAAGATTAATCTGTTAACGTTTATGTTATGTGCTTTAAAAATAATGCCAACTCAATATTGATGTCATAAATAAAATAGAAAGATTTTGAAATTAATTTAGTGCAAAGTTTGATTAGAGTTAGCTGGAGTTAGCCGTGTGATATTTGTTTTCGCGTTTCGATGATAGTCCCATAGAGAAAGATGTTCAGTACGGTAGTCTGATCATCCCCTTAAAAACCATATTAAGAAGGACTTTGTATAGTCCCATTCACAACTCAGAAATCAGACTAACATCAAACGTAGCAAACGACATCACCAATAGATACGTAGTAACACTTAAACGCTCATTACAAGTCCAACTAGATCAAAAGTATCATAACAAGTCAACCGTTTCCTTAACCACTTTAGCGGACACAAGCTTACAGAAGTGGAAACATCGGATAAAGTCCCGTTAAAAAACGATCATCGAACTTGACAAATTGCTTACGCTCCTAATGTCCAGACACCTCGGCATTTGAGAGATAGAGGCCGATATCGGCTCTTACATCTCCGCTGTGTTTAGATTCAGAGATAACTTGATCAACTTGATGTGAGAAACGTGGAGCGCTCGCCCTACTGGCGTGGCATGGCGTGGCGTGGCGCAGTATAGTGCTGTTAAGTAGCGGTAAACTTATAATTTAACTATTTGGTTATTATTTGACATTATGGTAGTAATGAGAAGGTGGAAGAATATAGGAAATTATATCTTTAGATAATTATGATAAAACAGTAAAAAATGTATAATGAAAAAAGAAAGAGCCCAAAACTATACATATGTATGTACGTACAGTACCAAGCGGTAAATACCTAATGCACATCGACGATGACTGACGATTGCGACAAAAGACAAAACATTACCTACATAATGTACTAATATTATTTGAGGTTTTGGGCCTCGACAGGCTTACTAATCCTGTGCCACTTGAGACCATCGCTGGTCCACAGTTAATGTACTGAGTGATAGAGACGACGCTCTACGAAGCCGATGTGTATTATTTACCGCCGGGTACTGTATATCTTCTATTGAGCATTCAGCCCAATAAGCTCTATAACAAATATCTACAAGGTGAAATTGACATCATTAGCATCCTTTTAAACTAAGAGTCTGCCTATCAAACTGAACAACTTTCATTATGGGAGCAAACCGAACGGAGCAAAAAAAATCAGGTGTTGCATACATTTGAGTCGAGTAGGCACTACAGTTTTGTATGGAACAGCTGATTTTTTTTTCCTGCGATCGGTTTGCTCTCATAGTAAAACTTGCTCAGTTTGATGGGTAGACTCTTAGTTTACAAGGATGCTAATAATATCAATTTCACCCTGTATACAAGGGGTAACAAAATACCCAAGTAATATTTAAAGGGGTGGTTTAGATTCGAACATCAAACTGAACAACTTTCACTACAGACACAAAATCTGATGTTGAGACCATCATTTTCGTTTGATGATTAGACCATCAAACTGAACAACCTCTATGGGACTAACACCGAAATCGCGAAAAAAAACAGCTGTCTCATACATTTGGGTCGAAAAGGTTTTTAGTTTTCTGTAGACCCTTAGAGGCCCGTCATATCGAACATTAAAATGGCAAACTAACGTCTATTTCTGATTTTTTATATGTTGTTAGGACCACTACCAGTAGCGTATACCTAAGTTTGCAGCTTCGAAATGCCTGTGCTAACTTTGCAGCACTCGAAAAACCATCCCGTTTTTTGCTTACATCTCGAGGTCTATTAGTCGTATCGAAAAGTTTTGTAGCTACAACCCAGCTAACAATTTATATTACATTTATAGGACTATTTTGAATTATAAAAGTTATATTATGGTAATTTCGTCATATACTGGTGTTTTATGCGTCTAATGTTCGACTATACGACACCTATACGACCAAATTGTTAGTTGGGAAATTATTAAAAAATCAGAACTAGACGTTAGTTTGCAATTTTAGCGATTTCTAGTGTAAGACTGGTAAAGTAAGAAAGACCCTGTATATTGAGCTAGTTAACGCTCAAACATTAGAGCAGGCAGTCTGTCGCACATCAATACGGGAAGCACAATCAATATGTTAATATCAGAGATAAGACAGTCAGATTCCTAAACATAAAACATAGACTCAGCGACATGGTACAAGAGTAACCCAAATTCTTTAGAGATACGATCATAAATAAGACGACGGTGCGCTCAAGTCGAGACAATCTGATGAGTTTTTGTCAATGTTAAGTTTGTAATATGCAAATAGATTGTATATTTCCAGTTTAATCTCCTTTATAAATTCATCCATCTGTGTTATTATTTAAATTCGTACATATTGCTGATTCAATAAAAGATTTTCTCTAAATAAAAGTAAGAAGATAGCAGTCTCTAAAAAAATATGGTTTGATTCCCAGTTTTTCAGTGTAATAATGTAAGGCCCACTTGCGCCAAATGCTAAGTTAAATTGCGTAACCCCATCTTTAGTAGCACCGACCTAAAGATTGAACGACTGTTATCGAAGATAGTCTTGCGCCAATGAAAACTAGTTCATAGTTAACTAACCTGACAGTTCTCTGTTTTTCGCTGGCAACATCCTAATATAATCCTAATAACCATAGAGTTTATGTAATCTGACAAAATATGAAAAGAAAATAATATATGCACGTCTCTTACACACTGCATCTCTTTGTATTTGTCTGTCTCATTTGTTTTATTTTGGCAATGACATTTCGTTTTCATCGTTCATTCATGTTATCAAAGAGCATGTAACACACTACGTTATGAGTCGGGACTTCCATACTAAAAACTGGTCGTGACCGATTATCCAGAATGTATGAAACTTGTGCAACCGTTCAAAGGAATTAAATGGCGCGGTGCACGTTTAACATAATTTTTTTTTGTTACAGAGTTGCGCGAGCCTACAACAAAACTGTAAAAACAGCTGTTACCTCAATTTTGACATTTAGCACGTAGTTTAGTGACTTAAACCTACCACATCGGCGGTTTAAATATAACACAAGTTTAGCCCCTAAAACAGGATGGTGCAAGACATAATTATAATTTAATTCCAAATTAGCGTCTAGTTCAGAGTTAATAACGATAACCCTGCTAGGCGCAAGCGGGCCTTAGAAGGTTATAGGTTTCGATTTAATTGTACAGTGCCTACAAAGCTATCATGAAATTCGAAAAAATCATAAGCTATGTAAGATTACGTGCGGTCGCCGCAATGCCATCTTCGTCAATTACCAATTTGTTTATTAGGATTACCAACAGGTTATTCTTTAACAAATATCTTAATCATTAACATGCACGGTGCTACCCCTCTTATAGGAAACTACAACTTACACAATAATTATTACAAATTAAGTACCAACGGTGAAGGAAAACATCGTGAGGAAACCTGCATATACTGAAGAAGAAATTCTGATGTGTATGTGAAGTCTACCAGTCTGCATTGGGCACGCGTGCTAGACTAATGCCCATACACCCTCCCTGAGGGTAGGCCTGTGCCCTGCAGTGAGACGTTTATAGGCTGATGATGATGATGATGAAGTACCTACCTTGATAGTCTAACAATTTGATTCAGTAATAAGATCAGATTCTTTCTGAAAAGATGCCCAAAGGGGAAACATATTGTTATTTTATCAGATAGCCAGGCTGCTCTAAAAGCGCTAGGATCTGATGAAATAGAGTCGAAACTAACATTAGAATGTGCCCGAGCACTCAACCAGCTAGGACGGACAAACTCTGTCACCCTAGGCTGGGTGCCCGGACACTGCGGTATTGATGGAAATGAGGCTGCTGACGAGCTGGCACGAAGAGGGGCGGAAGAGGACGCCATAGGCCCCGAGCCTTATTGCGGCATCTCCCGCAACACCTCTAGACGTGTGCTAAAGGAATGGGCCGTGGACCAAAGCCGTAAGCTCTGGTCGGATACACCAGGACTGAGGCATGCGAAAGAACTTGTGACCGGCTTTTCAAACAGACATACCTCGGATGCCATCAATTCAAACCGCAACGACTTAAGGCTCTTAGTACGAGCCTTAACAGGACACTGCAAGCTAAACAAACACCTACACAGAATGGGGCTTGTAGATTCACCCACTTGCAGATTCTGCTGTGCAGCAGAGGAAACGCCCATACACCTCCTCTGCGAATGCGAAGTGCTCATTCACAGCAGAAGTCGCCATCTAGGTGGATACATAATAACACCTACTGACATTAGGGACCTCCCCTCCAAAAGCATAACACGGTTCATGAAGTCCGTGGGCCTAGGAAATGACCTTTAGGTCTAGGGTGACAGCTACAATAGATCTATCCATGTCGCAGTAGCTTTTGGTCATTGACCAAGCCCTTATAACCAAATAATAATAATAAAGATCAGATTCTTCCATTCATCTCTATTAGCAGCCATTTCAGCACACTCCCGCATATACACAATCAGTCCATCTTTTCTTCAGTATTCCTCTCCTACAGCCATCTACATTCATGGTTTAAACGAAAAGCTACAAACCTGATCAATTATCATACCAATGCCATATTAAAAATCATGAAAATATGTTAAGAGTGTAAAAACGTTTTTTTCTTTTTGTATAGAGTCTGCCAGCAACACTTACAATCCTCTTAAGAAATCAATTTCGTTCTCGTTTTTTTATTAACTTTTTCCTGTCACAATATTTTTAGTACCACTGTATTTTTAACTTTTGCTAAATCAATAACAAAACTAACAAATATTTAATAAAGTTATTTCAATACTAAAGGGACACTAAAAATAAATATCCATTAATAATTAAATACAGAAATATGTACGCCGTAAAATGGTGATTGGATCCAAGTGAAAACTCGTTACGTTCATCGTAAAAGTCGACAATAATTAGGCGGTCGCAACCACAGCTCCGATATGAGGCTGATTACGAAAGAAATACAGTCGTGGTACGTTGATTTATTGTACACTGCCTTGGGATTCATCGCCTTACCTCGCGGCAGTGTTGCCAACAACTACTTTTTACCTACCAACTAGGTGTTTTTTAAGCACTTTCCAAATTTTTAGGGGTGATTCAGACGATAAATCTGAACCGATTCTTTTTTTAACTATGGGAGCAAAACCGAAATCGCAAAAAAAATCTGCTGTTTCGGACATTTGAGGCTTTGCATGGATAGTTTTATTTTGCGATTTAAGTTTTGCTTCCATAGTAAAATTTTATAGTTTGTTGATACAGTTTTTGAGAGTTACGCGGTTATTATTTAATCTAGAATATCGGGAACTCAAATATACCAAAACGCGGTAAGAACCCGTTAAATTGTTTAAGGTGGTTTCAGTCCAAACAAAACTTTGACGCACAATACGCGTAGACAGAATTAATAAAAGTAATATTTTATATGTGGAAAAATAGTTTAGAAAATCTAGTTGCCGCGTAACAAATAACTTTTGCAATTTATAATATAATTACGAAGATATAAAGCTTTTAAAGATTTGTATGAAAAATTTCAAAGCTTTATATCTTCGTAATTATTTTATAAATTTCAAGTGTTGACCCCTCTGCAACCGCCTTAATGATAGTTTGGTCGTCTGAACCAATTTGGAAAGTGATTACAAAATCACCTTTTATACTGGGCAAGCTGAAATATATATATTTTTTTTTTTTTTTTCGAATTGACCAATACAGCATTGCTCGGGGAGCATCGATTGCTTATTACTGCGGACTATGGGGGGACCACACCAGTGACGGCGAAGCGCCCTGGTAGGTCTACTGAACCAAGGCAAGCTGAAAAGGCTAGAAAGTGCTTAAGTAGCCGGAAATAAAAAGGGCTAGAGAGGGCTAAAGGAAATTATTTTGAAACCGACTTCAAAAAAGGAGGAGGTTTCTCAATTCGACCGTATATATATATTTTCTTTTTTCTTAGCTGTAAATGTAATATTTTTTAAATCCACGTTTAATACGATCCAAGCAGGAAGAACACAAAATTCCATACGATAATTATGATGATGATGCGATTAAAAAATCCCCGAGCACTGACTGGAGGCTAGTAGGCGGAAAAAAAATGACCTGCACTTAACCGTTTAGAAAAATCACTTTCGGTTTAGAAATAAAAAAAAACGGTGTAAAATTTGTCAGTCGATGGTCATTTTTGATGTAATTACAAAAAACTACTTGTTATTAAAAGGTATAGATTGCCCTTTTCGGGTTAAAACAGTGAAAAGAGAGTAAAGCTACTGTAGAAAGTGGTAAACCTAGCTCCAAACGAGATAAGGTGGCAACACTGCCTCGCAAACGAAACACATGTTGTTAATGTAGTATTAATGAAAAGAAATTCTTGACATTCGTCTTCTTGTCTACGCGAGAGTGAAAACCGTCAGGTGAAACGTTGTTTATAATTAACAAATAAATATTTAAATAAATAACTGTTTGGTTCCGGGTTTAGAATGTATCACTTCATCTCTGTCATACGAGGCGACTAAGGGAGAACTTTTTATAACAATGTTTTTGTGAGCGGAAGTCTCACTTGACCTGTCTATATCCTGTAACCTGAACAAAGGCTTGTGGCATATCTTGATACAACTGCAAGCTTAAAAAGGTAGGTGGCAGTGGTAGCACATTCTTAGTTTAGACCATCCCGAAAGACGCGGTAGTTAGCTTTAGTATGTACGTATCAGAAACTCTACTATAACCACCATCTTTTATGTTCTTTGTGATTGAAAAGCTGGCCATCTGACCATCACTTGACACTTCATTCCATTTTGAAACCTAATATTATTATAACCGAATTGCATTGGTTGCCTTTGTCACAACGATAATAAATCCAGTTCGCTGTTAATTTGACACAATCATCGGCTATTTGTAATTAAACTCTGACCGCAGAAACACCGGCACCGCGCCCATCGCCCACTCCCGACAAGGCCGGACCACAAATCATCCTTAACAACATCGATATAAAATGTGAACGCACAAAAAACTCATTTGGAAATTATCCTTCGCTAAAAATATAACATTTAAAATTACATGCTTAAATGAATTAAGTTACTTATATCGGTATAGAGCTATAGAGTGTTAATAGAGTTGCATGCAGTGTTCAAGTAGGTATCGATAACAGTAATAAAAAAAGAGAATAAAATTTTTTAACAGACTCAAATAGACTTTGCGTCTGAAATGAAGTAAATTTTTTTCGTCTTTGATTTTCTGAACATTAATTACTATTTGATGTAAAGTCATTTTTTTATGTTTTTTCTTAGTTTAGGTTATTTAGATTATTGTTAATGTATCCTATTATATTGTAAATAAAGCAATTTCTGCTTTAAAAAAAAATCAACTTTATACAGAATAAGGACAACATTACAACTAACAGTAACAGTAAATTATTATTTTTTTTTTAAATAAAAAACAGTTTCTTTTTTCTTTTTCTGAAGAATACTAGAGACGGTGTAGTCGGAGATATTCTTTACTAAATGAAATTAACGTTAAAAATAAGTACACGTCAAATCCGCGTAACTTACTTTATGTAACAAAGCTCAAATTAGTATGCAATAAATGCTAGCCCGGAGCCATTTCAATCTACTAATATGATAAACGATTCGTTCGAGAGAGCAATTACGTGTGGAAGTATGAAGAGTAAGGCAATAGAACGACTGCTACGTGTTTACCGTGAAATCCGTGAACCATTAACAGTTCACACAACAGCTCTTAAATTAGGTAAACCTGTTATCGATACTTATTTGTGTTGTATCGATAGAAAAATTGCTTTAAAACACACCTTGGTCATAGAAGGATCTCGCAATTTAGTATTCAATAAATCAAATCAGCCTATACTTCAACCCACTGTTGGGCATAGGCCTCCCTTTTATTGCGCTGTTGCAATGCGAACCCCTCACTACAATAATAGTCACAATGACATCGGACCAATGTGCTGGTGGCTTTGATTAAAATAAATAGCGAAAGATAGGTGACTAGCCTATAGAGCATGGACCGCATAAATTGAGCCCCCGTCGCCTAATTTACTTAGTCGCAATACGAGCGGCATTGCGTGATTACGATACTTTTTTGATTGTATGCGGAATAAAGGTACCACAATGCCTTCGTGTGCTTTTACTCTTTGTAAAAATCATTCGAAAAGGAAAACCAAACCACACGGCATTTTCACTCGTTTAAGTACATGAAAAGCAGATCCATTGTTCGAGTACGTAATGCAAGAACGTCATCTATATCTTCCGCTATTTTAATATAATCAAAGGCCTTTAGTCCACCGGCCGTCTTCCCGTCTAGCCAAGAGTCCTGCCCATCTCCACCAACTTTTATCCGGTAACAACTGGACCTTGGTTCTTCGTCTAATTTCGACGTTAGGTACTCATTCCACTAACGATATGCCTAGCTTGGTACCTAATTATATAAGTCTATTTTGTACTATAGTCAACCCGCGACTTTGTCCGCACAAATTATATACCAGATTTTAAGTCAGCTCATTAGCTATCAAACAAAAAAGTTTTATCAAAATCGGTTCAGTAGTTTTTGCGTGATACTCGTTCAAACAAACAAACACACAAACAAACACCCAAACAAACACCCAAACAAACACACAGACAGACAAAAAAACTAAAAATTGGTGATATGCAAACAGGTCCAACCTAAAAATTGGTGATATGCAAACAGGTCCAACTTAATAATGCTGACGGTTTTTAACGGGATGGTCAGATCATCAAACTGAACAACATTCTCTATATAGGACCAACATCATCCCAATTTGAATCAAGTAGAATTACAGTTTTGTATGAATCATCCGTTTTTTTCGCCATTTTGTCTTTGGTCCCATAGAGAATGTTGTTCAGTTTGATGGTCTGATCATCTCCTTAAACCCTCAGCATATTGAGAACGATCCTATAGTTGTAGTTTCGGACCACCCTGAAAGAAGAAATGGTCGTGAGTTTACGTATTGTATGTACGATAAGAAGTAAGAAAAGCTCTAGTTAACGTCTTACAACGACTTGGATAGTATTTGTCACCCAGATTTGTCCGTCACGGCTGCGGCACGCGCTTGATCCCGAGGTCATGCGTACTCGCCTCGTTCCTGCCCAGTTAATACTTAATACACTCATTGTAATAGCATTGTACTGTCTGATTCAAATGGAATATCTAACTCGCATGTTCACGCCACCTGCGTTACATTACATAGCGGTGTTATCAATGCGTAAATAGGCCCCAAATTCGGGGTAACACCGCTAAAACTCTCGCAAAGTTTGATGCCGTTTTATTATTGCATGGGCGGTGCACAGTTAAACGCCTTGTCAGCTCTGATGTGTTATTAATTACAGCATTAAATATTTAAAGCATCAAGTACAAAATGATAGTGACTTAATCGAAACGCCGCGTCACCCCAATTAGGGTTGCCAACTTGTTTTGACCAAATATAGTATATTCGAGCCCAGTGCCCCAAAAATAATATAGCAGATCGGGGCAAACTAAGAAAATCCAAAGTATCTTTCAAATTTGTTAGTTTTCATTTTTTAAGGGTATACGTTTTGGTATTTTTAAATTAGAATACCAAGAATTTAATAAACAAAATACTAATAACTTTGTTATCAACAAAATAGTGGCCTTGTTGCATCAGTTGCATGTATTTAATTAAAAAATATATTAGTTTTGGCTACTATATACATTTTTCAATAGAATACTATATTATGTGGGTCAATCAACTATTTTTTGTCCAAACATAGCCCCAGTCATTTGCTTAAAATTTTCTCAATTATCAGGCTCAGGTGTTACTTGCCCCAAAAATTAATGTTTGTTGAATAACTAAGGATTCCATTTATTAAATACATACACGGTTTTGCAAAATTACTTGAATTTTACTTGGATTTTTTCATAGTACAACTATCGTTCTCCAAGCAATACTAGTTAACAAAACTTTATAAAGTGAAAAAAATATATGCCGTAAATATTGCCGCCCAAAAACTAATTTTACTATAATATTTCACCTTATTGTTTAGTTCTTAAAAGCGTGCAAATTATTCTCCATCTTTATTCTCCACTTTTTGGATAATTTCTGAATTATTTCGACGTCCCCAAGCTTGTTGGTCTATCGGACAACCGCTAAAAACTACAAGTAGGTCAACACAGATGGTGTAATGCGTATGCGTGGAGAAGAATATATATATAATATTTGATAAATTATCTATCTTTCAAAATTATGAATTTCAAGAAAAAAGAACAAAAAACTTTTTTAAATCTGTACAAAAAATAGTTGATTGACCCATATAGTAGGGTTGGCAACCCTACCGCCAATTGAGATATCCGTTAACGTGTCCGAGACTGTAAGGTCCGCCACATACATATGGAATTGCGATCCGGAATCCTGATCCAGGATTCATTGTTGTCAACTATAGTTACAAAAATTACTTAGAGTGCTGTTTAAAAAATGTCTAAAATCAAAATGAATGAAATGCCAAATTAATGACAATTGTATTTTCAGGTATTTATTAATGCGAAACAAACAATTTCTATACATTATAATTACTATCATGTGATGAGGTCATGACGTTACGAATGTTACGATGATGGTTTGTACATTGTATTCCAATATTAATGCAACTATATAAAAAGACTATCGATAGTTTTAACATTAGACATAATCTGCATACAAAATGGCATGAACCATTATCACACAAGCGGTTTTTGAGCGTAGGCGATTTCGCAACTATGCCGCAAGGACGTCGCAACTTCACCGTCACGATACGGTATCGATCCATCAACGCCTACGCTCAAAAATCACTTTAAAATATGCCACCTAAGACATCAAAAAATCACTAGATCTAGTGAAAAAGTCTCTGAAAGCGGCAACACTCCATACGGAATCTAATTCCGAATCAGGTCCGTTTAATTCACAAAAAATATGGCTCCTTTATTTGGCCAATATAACATGCAAATAACGATATAAAAAACCCAAAAATAAATTAACCGCGAGAGACAGTAAATCTAGCAACCATAAAATAAAAAGTTTAAATTATTATCGGCATAAATGTGTCTTAAATATCTAATTTGATAGCTCCGTATTTCTTTATTCGGCTACTGAAGGAGGAAGAGACGACACCAATTTTAATGCTGGTATTACATCAAACGGTATATCACGCGGCCCACGTGGAATTCTCCAAATAGTCTAGTAAAAATACGGTTTGAGATTGAATTAAAGACACACATAATAGTACTGTTATTTTATTACACTTTTGTCGAGATTTCATGATTATGTATATATTACTTGGGTATTTTGTTACCCCTTGTATACAGGGTGAAATTGATATCATTAGCATCCTTTTAAACTTAAGAGTCTACCCATCAAACTGAACAACTTTTACTATGGGTGCAAACCGATCAGAGCAAGAAAGAAATCAGCTGTTCCATACTAAACTGCAATGCCTAATCGACTCAAATGTATGCAACAGCTGATTTTTTTTTTGCTCCAATCAGTTTGCTCCCATAATCAAAGTTGTTCAGTTTGATAGGTAGACTCTTAGTTTACAAGAATGCTAATGATATCAATTTCATCCTGTTTAGGCTGAGAACTATGAGAAATACCTTAAAATCAATATCAATGTACAAAGGGCAAGCTGATTTCTGAAGATATTTCTTCCAGCGGACCAAAATGTATATAGACAAGTAATCATCACAAGGCAAATTTGATGTGTAATAATAATGTAGTTTTGAGATTATAATTTTTTTATACAAAATATTAAATATCTACTCTAAATAACGATTTTAACCAGGGATTATTATTGTTATAAGTAAAACGTATTGAAGGAAGCCGTTACTGTACAAAATCACCAGCTTTATTCATACTTAATTTAATGTTTTGTAAATGACTTAATTATCCAATAATACACTATTAAAAATCAGGGTGATGAAAATCTATGTTTTTCAGGTATTTATCTATTATATACCAAATTATCACCCAAAGTGCTATTAATGTAATCTAATCCATACAAAAATCCGTAGATTCACTAGACTAAAATAGTTTAAGTGTTTTAATCAATCTACACCGATCCATCCTCTTCGATCCTTTGACTCCTCAATACCTTAAGGAACGCCTGACTTTTTATTCCTCCATTTCCTCCACCACTGGTCGTAAATTGCGTTCCTCTGAAAACCTTTCCCTCCTTATGCCCCACTCGCTCCACTAACTTCTACACCCATTCCTTTTCTGTTCATGCCGTTCGGCTCTGGAACTTGTTGCCGGAGCCGATCAGACGTGCACCCTCCTTGCATGTTTTTAAGTCGAAGGTCAAAGCTCATTTCTTCGAGCACTGACTACCTATCCTGAATGGTCACCTCTCTGGTTCATGTTTTTCTCTCTTTGATAAATAATTGTTGTTTTAGTACTCTTTTTTGTATTTGTAGGTATGAATATGTATTCGTAATAGGTATTTATATTATATATATATATTTTTATATAACAGTATGTTTGTATTTGTATAACATTATTTGCGTATGTTATCTATATTGTGTTATTATGATCTACACCGCCTACCAATCTTCTTTCACTATTTCCTCTACCCTAAGGTTGTCTGGAAGAAATCGCTTTTTAGCGATAAGACCGCCTTGTTTTTGTGCCTTTTGTATTTCCTGATTGTTTGCTCTCTGTATACTCTGTTTTTTTGGTGTCAAATAAAGTATAATTGATTGATTGATTGATAACTTTATTAGATTGTGAATAATGAACGGGACAGCATAAAGAGAGCAAGTGTAGGTCACGTTTGATATCTGAGTGGTGAAGCAATAAAACGATAGCCGCCCGCCGCCGTCGTGTGAAGTCACGCGCGTTTTAAATCTGATGAGCTTCAAGAAGCCTGCGCGCGCGCCGCCTCCGACGCACTCGTATCTCAACGTGACCAATATCAAATTAACTTTGTCGCTTCTTATTACAATTTGACAACCTACAGTACGACCTGCCCCCGTAGCATGTTGCGCGTGATAGGGCTATATCACGCCTTTTAACTCGTTCGTTCGCAAGCAAATAGAAAGAGAGCGAAGGCGCGATAGCGCTGTATGACGCTGCCATACTACGGCCGCAGGAAAATAATTCCGATGCTTAATCTTCATTTGGGCAGAGCAGACCCGAGTCCCCGTTAAAACCCGAAGTAATTTAGTTATTAAAAATTATTTCTGAATGGTGATAAAGGGTGCAAAATCAGGTTCTACTAAATCTCTCTATCTCGCTCCACGTCGAATAACAGACTAATGGACAATAGCGGCAAGGGATTTCAGGCGCGCGAAGTTAGCAAATTCTGATTGGACATATATAATTTTCCAAGCTATTAAAATTTGTCAACTGCGCAGGTATTATCGTTAAGTAGCCCAGTCATTTTACGGTTTGAGCGGTGACTAATTAATAATTGACATTTTTTTTCGGTATAATATTGAAGGGCCAATTCGAGCCTAGAAATGTACCACAATTAAAAAAAATCACGTCAGCAACAGTTTCAATTTTAAAATGTAGCTATTATCTCGTTCTAAAAAACCTGATGGTAAATTTTTATACATAATACAAACATGGTGTGAATATTATGTGTACTTAGAAGGTTTTGAAAAATACATTGATCCGTATTTTCTTATAAATACTTTTATTTTGATTTCTATGTTGGGTAGCGATTTTTTTTTAATTCGACTTATGATAGTCTTTTTGTCACTAAATGGTGCCGGTTACAGTTTAATAGTCCATTTAATAATTGCTCCCTACCCTGCCTAACAAAACTCCGTGAAATGACTTGGCTAAAGGTCCGCCACACACATACGGAATAGCGATCCGGAATCTTGAATCAGGATTACGATTTCGTATGGATTTTCAATCAATCAATCAACCAATTATACTTTATTTGACACCAAAAAAAAACAGAGTATACAGAGAGCAAACAAACAATCAGGAAATACAAAAGGCACAAATTATCGCTAAAAAGCGATTTCTTCCAGACAACCTCAATTCCGTTCGGAATTGCGGAGCTGTCAAATCCTATACAAAATCACTCACCGGATTGCAATTCCGTATATGTGTGGCGGACTTATAAACATGGTATTACTTTAACGAACGAAAGTCAATTGAACAAAAATACTAGAGTCGCTATGGGCAACGAATAATTGCATCAATTATGCAACATTTTATAAATGGCATCCGGTGTTACATATAGAAGGCGAGCATGTAATCAGAGCAAATGATCAATAACGAGGCTGCGCGGTAAATCGATGAAACGTCAGTTTGGCCCGGGCACCGCCGCCGCTTGCGATCCAGCAGATAATAACTAATACGGCACTAGGCTTGTACAGGGTAACAGGACACGTGAAGATAGGGTGTTTAGCGGACCAGTAGCTAGGTTAATCGAGTCAGCGGTATCTGGATTATGTCATTAAAACTGCATCACACGGCTCATCCGCTTGCATAACTGGACTTTGCTAGCACGAAACTTGACTTTAGAGTTAATTAGTTTTGTAGCGGAAAGTATGGTAATTGCTTTTAATCCAGATTATTGTACATCGGTTTTTGGGGACAGCGTGCGACTTCTTGGCCGCATGCCTTCCCATTAACGCTCGCGTTCCGACTGAGCCCAAAAATTGAGGGACAAATTGTGAATTAAAATTCCGGTAGTGGAATGTCACGTATACGTGGAACTATGTAAACAATGGAGTACATTTCTGATTTCTGTTTATTATCGTAAGTGCTACCGGCTAATAACATGATTGTTAAATATTTGTATGGGTGGGTATCTTTTTCTAAACGTCCGAAAATATAATGATGTTGATCAATTCAGTAGGCAGACATGCACGTTGGTTGATTAGACGATATTTTAAGGTGATTTTGTATTGAATCAGATTACTACAGGATCTCGACAAAAGCCGCAATAATAAAAAGATATGGAAGAGATTATTTTTGTTTTCGCGATTTCGATGTTGGTGCTATAAAGAAAGTTGTTCAGTTTGACGGTCTGATCAATCCCTTAAAAAAATGTCAGCATATTAAGAAGAACCGTATATAATTATTGAAAATTAATATTATGTAATTTTGCCAATTACCAAAATTGTTTTCCCAAATATCAACTTACTACTGATGTAATTACTTCTCGTTAACAATTATTATGTTATGTTGATTTTCTTTTTTAAAATTATTACCTAAAGACATGTTCGCGGCGTATATCAATCGTACAAATTTTTGTTTCCCTCATTCAGAAAACATCTCAATTATTGATCGCGTGAGCAAATTTATTAGTACAGATAATTCCACAAAGTAAAATAAATACGACAGGGCAACCAAGGCCATAATTAAGAATTAAACTTCTTCCCGAAATTGTCGCGGGAAGCCTTCTGACGCCTGATTTATTACTTTCGAATGATATTTTCGAGTTAAATTGAAAATGTTAGTAAGAATTTACTGGAGATTAATCGATAAGCGATGCAGTAAGTTTGGTTGGAGTCGTAAATTATTGCAATTCATTTTAATGTCATGTTCTTATCAGTTGAAATCGATTTTATGTGGCAAAAAATTTACGTGAACCTTTATTAAATATCTTAAAGATACAAGATACAATATAGCGTTCTCCGTATGACGAATTTATTTATAACTGTAACTTGGTGCTCTTTTTTATACCATTTTAATTAAAATACCTTAAACTATCAACATAAGAATCCATCAAAAATATTCGTTCAAAGACGTTTGCCTTTAAGAAATTCCATGTCGAAGAAACACAACGAACATTTTTTTTTAATCCTAAATGCACTGCACGGAGGTCGAAAAATACAAAGTGAAGCGCGACAAGTTTGCGGCTGCAAAAAGTATCAGTACAGTCGCAGGCGAGACGAGCCACGGTTTTTGTCGACGCCGTCAAAGCTCGGTGTCGCGCGGCGCGTCCACCACTCAAGCGGCCCCTCTAATTGGAAGCCTACCTGTTGCTTCGCCTTACTGTTTTTTTTTCAGGGAATACACTTCACGACGAGCACCCTACGTGAACTGTTTCGTAATACACTGCTAGGCAATCTTTCTTGACGTTATTTGCTCCTTTTTCAGGCGACTTTTTGGCGACGAGAATTTTGTTGAGTTGTATTATTTTTTCCATGTTCGTGTTGGTTTCGACGCGTGAATGCTCAAGTTTGGATGCATGTTCGCATATTTATAATGTAAATAGAGTGAGACCAACATACTAAAATGGAACAGCACTGTGATCCAGACGTACCAGTTTTATGGAGATGAAAATGTAAATGTTCGTATGGAGTTAAAATGAAAGATACATACAGGGTAGAGTTAAATGCGTTACATAACTTACGACGATGCTTCAGACTATTATACAGAACAACTTTCTCATTGAAATCGCGATAAAAAACTCTGTTGTTCCATACATTTGGGTCGAATAGACATTGACTTTTCTATGGAAAATTTGTTTCTTCGCGATTAAGATGTTGGTCTCGAAGTGGAAATTGTTTAGTTTGATGGTCTGAAGCACCTCCTAAAATTTGTTTACATCCTTTATACAGGGTGTTAGCGTACATAGTTGCATTACTTTAAGGGGTGATTGTACCCATGATACTGAACAACTTTCCTGAAGAAGTTCGAAGTTGTTCAATATCATAGGTAGAATCACTCCATAAAGTAATGCAAATATTTACCCGAACACCCTGTAAAAACTCCCGACCATATTCCCCTTCGGAATAGTCAGAAACCTTGCTAAAATCAACCATCTTTTTTAAGCGTGTAGTTATTGCATGGCTCACTTTTATCATTTATCCTAATATTAATTAACCGTATACATCTTCCGTACCGTAGATACTATATAGCTTGAGATACACACCACTAACCACGTAAACGGGAAACCGTAACGGCAATCGCAATCCTACTCAATGACATCAAATCAAAGCGCGCCAATACATCAGCCCAGAACAGGATTCTACCATTCACCGTTCACGACATCGACAGTACGGTCCCATGATGATAGGTTAGTTTTCTTCGTTTTTGATCGGTAATGGCCAGTGAAGCGTGTCCCAACGGCAGCGTCAAGTGCAGGCCCACGGCATAGCGTAAAAACAATATAGTGGAACAGCTCAGCGCCTCAGCGGTCGAGCCAGGTCAATCGACGGTGTGCGGAGGACGGGCGTACCCTAACTGAATTTTGTGTTAAGGTACGCGCGCCGGCAGAGGAGGCCGGGACGCGCCCCTCCCGGCCCTGCACACCACCCTCGTTTGACCTCTAGGCCAATCGCGGTAAATAAATCTCCACTGAAACATCATTTAGCCCGCTTGCGAATCCTAACTTTTTACACACTCGGAATCGAGATAATCATTTGACAGCTCATGACAGCTGTTTGAAAGATCGTTAAGACATTTCAGGCCATTCAGCCTGTCAATCACTAAGAAAGTTCTAGTCAAGCTTAGCGCGATACGGAATTCAGCGCAGTTGAATAGTAACTGGATTGATTAGAACTGAAATTGAATCAGAATCAGAACTTTATTTGTAAGAACATAGGTACTTCAGATGACATGATGAATACAATGGTAAGGATAAGGATTAAACATCGATGTTTTAAACTAGTTCGATCGGGGTTCAGTACTGTTGCGTTTTGAAGTGCCTGTGTACGTGGCGTTCGTATGTGCGCGTGAGTTGATTCGAGCGCTTGCATGAAGTTGCTCTGCTACTTCTTCTCATCGTGTGGGCAGAACCCTGGTGTCAGAGTTTTTTCAGACCGCCTTACGGCCTCTAACGTGGTTTTTACACGGCTCTACTACTGTATAGGTATCTCTTTTCTGTGCCCACGGTTCGACGCGTACGGCGATTCTCCACGCGCCTGCGCCGTGCGACCGGCCGAACTCGAAGACGCCGGAAACGCATTGACAGGTTAACAAAAACTCACTTATATTCATTCATGCTTTTTTCCTCTGCAAGAACAGGTTTTCTATATCTAAATTGGTTACACTTACAGCCACCAGTTTATTAATACCTACATATAATAAAATGTTACTTCTACAGAGTGAAATTGAAACGAGACGAAATTTTGTTTAGGGGTGGTTCAGATCAACCAAAATAACTTTTACTATATTATGGACAAAACGGAAATTGTAAAAAAATCTGTTCATACATTTGGGTAGAGTAACACTTGCAGTTTAGTATGGAACAGCTGATTATTTTTTGTGATTTCAGGATTGTTCCTATAGTAAAGTTGTTCAGTTTGATGGTCTGAGCCATCCCTAAAACTATGTCGACTCATTTTGTGTCACCAAAAATTGGTCTTCCTTAGCTATAAAATATATATATATATATAGATAATTCTATGATTTCTGTCATAATAACGAGGGAATGAAGATTTATATTCTGAGAACACCATTATCCACAATAAGCCAACTATTGGACATGGTCTACCCTAAGGAGGTTTGTTATGAACTAGGGATGTAAATACCAAAGTGCTTCTCGATTTTTACTCACTAATTATTATATTCAGCTAAACTAACCGTAAAAAATTTAATCAGACTTTCAAATCCATCAGTATCGTTTTATGGAAAATCTCCTGTGACACAGACAACGAAGACATGCCTTAAGTGTTTCGTTTATTCAATTCCAATGCCTAGAGCTGCATAAGACTCCCACCGTAATGTTAATACATTCCCTGAGGAATTTAATAGTATATTAAGATGAAATCAAGGACCATTAGAGGTATGATTTCCACGGACAGTGTATGTAGGTCCAGCAGTATAAATAAGTTGGTTTGGACGATAAGCGGCGGGTGGCTGCACGATCGCCCCCGCAGCTGTGCCCGCCATTGTTTTGACGTGCCGTTTGATTTGTGCGCGAGCGCCGCGATCGATCTCCAGCGCCAATTTATTGCCTTTCCTAGACTCTCGCGCCGCGCCGGTATTACCCGCAAATTAGATAGAACGGTCGCCCTACTTGCCGGCACGTTGATACAATTAGCTGGCTGTGTGAGACAACGCTTCGCTATATTTCCTCGTTATAAACACCTTGTTAGGAATTCGAAACGTGAAACGATAATCAGGGTGTAAACCTAATTACGTTACATATCGTAACGATGTGTGTTGTAGAGTTTCTGGCCGCACCTTTTCTAACTCGTGACGCGGTGGTAGAGTCAAACAAATTAGGTCAGAAAGTTATCTATGTGATATTATTTTGAAAATTATTTTTGAGTGTGTTGAGTTTGACGACTTCACGTGCTTCACCATCAAACTGAACAACTTTTACGATACGACAAACTTCGAAATCGCGAAAATAAAGGTTGCTGCTCTTTGGTCGAGTAGCTATTGACACTCTCTATGAACCAGCAGATTTTTTTCTATTTCGATGTTGGCTCCATAGTGAAAGTTGTTTAGTTTCGTGGTCTGAAGCACCCTGTTCTATACATAACGCATTTACATACATTCTCACGCCTGTATCCCACTGGGGTAGGCAGACACAATGGAATAGAACACCACCGGCTACGATCCTGACAAATCTTTCTAAGCTTCCTCCAAATTAATTACTCCTTTCCTTTTATGCATGCTCGTCGGTTTCAGGTACATCTGACCTGGCCTTTTAAGCCTTTTAAATCAAAGCTAATGTATTGGTATCCGTATTGAGTCATAAGTTAAAAGAGTAAAGAAAAGCAATAAGGTTGAACACGTAATCTCACATGAGCCGATAAAGGGTAGCTATAAAACTGGCACTAAAACAGTAATTAATGTGGTCAGCATTCATTATACGCAAAGCGTCGGAGGTGGCGACGAGAACGAATCGCTCTTGGTAAACAAAACAATCATTCGATTAGTTAATCCTCTTAGCGACGCAGTAACGTTTCAATAACAGCGGTAATAACTTGCGATCGCTGATTAAAAACGAAGCCGAAGGTAAGGTAAACTTGAGCTATGCCGGTTCAATTTATGACCAACATGGTCCAACTTAATATGCTGACGGTAATGTAAGGGGATGATCAGGCCATAAATTAAATAATTCTTTATTTCGGACAGTTAGTCCATAAAAGTGTTAGTAACAGAGAAACTTACCCTATAGTTAGTAAAACAGCTCATTTTTTAAATATGGGACTTTACCCAACATTGGGAAGATCTACATGCTGGTGTGCAGCTGCACCCACCGTTTCATTATGGGGCTCTCCCAACTTTCAACAACAGCTTGAAGAATGCTGTTCCGACTGGTTCGTACTCTGTGGAGTAGGGAGGCACAACGTTTTCGCATAATAGCATAAAAGTCGTCAGTTCGAGCCTCGGCGAACATAGCAGACGCACCACAAAAACGAGGCAGCCCGAACAGCACTCCGAAACTATTGAAAAAGCTGAACAACTTTCTCTATAGGAACAACATCTAAATCGCGAAAAAAAATCTGCTGTCTGTTTGGATCCAATGATATTATACCAAAAAGATATGAGATATGTTCGTAGCGCGCGCAAAGTGAAGACTCGACACCCAATTGGGTCTTTCTTCAATAGTCCGCGTCAAGCAATACTACGAACGAGAGGCTGTGGCGCGGCACAATTTTACGCGCCATTTTCTATGAAGGTAACATATCTTAGGATCGAATAAGTTTGCAGTTTTGTATGGAAAAGCTGTTTTTTTTTTCGGTATCGATGTTGGGCCCATAGAGAAAGTTGTTCAGTGTCATGGTCTGATCATCCTCTTAAAAAACCGTTAGCATATTAATAAGAAGAATATTAATTTAATTAAATTAAATAATTCTTTATTTCGGACAGTTAGTCCATAGTAGTGTTAGTAACAGAGAAACTTACCCTATAGTTAGTAAAATAGCTTATTTTTTAAATATGGGACTTTACCCAACATATTAATGATTGTATTCTGTTTTCTGTATGTAAACTACGGAATCCAGAAATCGAATAATTCAACCGATGCGAGTAATGAAAAATATCGATACAATATTTTGAATCGAGACAGATTAATAGTGTTTGGAGTTGCAGATTTACGGAACACTAATAAACTCATGTGCGACAGATGCGATTGAAAATCGTAAATATCGAGGCTAGTGGCGCACGTGACACAGTGCGCTCGTATATAAACTACGACGACGGGATCCAATTTCGGTGAAATTTAATGTAAATGCATGAATTTTCCCCGTGCCACTCGTACAATCAGTGTCGAGAGCTGACATTTGCATATGCGTTGCTGAAATTTCAGAATAGCTATTCCGTCGAGCTTAACCGAGTTCAAAACTTGGCGAGCACCGACTCGGGAAATGTTGCGGGAGTGCGGTGGGATGTATTCTCATGTCTGACGTAACGGGGTCGAGCGATTCAGCGGAACCCGCGATATTAACATGCGTGCTGCATTCTCAGAGTGCTCGTAAGTTTTACGCTTCAAAAATGGCGGATCGCTACAACCTAAGTCTCAACTCTCAAGTGTTCATAAGCGTATGTTATCTTTATCGCATATGCTATTACTGGAGAGTGGTTGTGAGGGCTCGCGCCATGCTGAGTGCGTGCTACGGGAGCCAGATTTGTGATAAAAAACAGGGCAGGTGTAGAGAGCTGTGTGTGGTAGCAAATTGGATGGAAAATCTTGACGGCACCCGGCACCGCTGTGTAGCGGTCGTATGACATCGCATATGTCGATACCTGCTGACGTAGATTGCAAACCTCTCTCGATGCAGTCGTGTTATTCAGGAAAAATATAACAGTGGTTTGCTGGTTTATACGTATATAAATAAGTGCGATTTTCAAATAGTAGGTCTTCGATGAAGGTCCAGTGAACTCCAGTATTTCCATACAATAATTTTAGTCTTAGGGATTTTGTCGTAACAGTCATGACACGATCTAGTTTACCCAACATATAATCGTAAGTGAAACGTGGATGTTCTGAGATTTCATAATATCTCCGACTATTCCCTCGGGGAATATAGTCGTGAGCATATGCTATGCTAATCGTAACACAATAACCAGGTCGGTTTAATTGATTAACATGACTGGTGGAATTCGTTAGCAGGACTGCAAAACTGCAGGCCCTACAATCCGAATTTGGTCAATTCCATATGATGTGTCGTTGCCAGATCTCTAAGATAAGAGCTTCATAACCTTAATTTGCCTTCTACACATCGTATTGATTCCCTACATTCCACCTAAGCGTCGTAACTTCGTCATAACTTTGACACTTTCAACCTCCAGCCTAAATCTAATAACATCAAACCTTAGCAATATTCGATCAATTCCCAAATTTATTTGCGCTAAGTCTCAAAAGATTAATAAAAAAATTCAATTAGTTTTCAAGATTTCATAGCAACTTTGTGAGATGAGAGCAGTGAGAAGAGTTTAACGACATTCCTAGCCTAAGTGCGTCAGGACAACTCGGGACGTTCTTCACTGATTGGATGGAACGCCTCAGACAACGGGTTTGGAGAAAGCAATCACATTTTATGTCCCCTGAGCAAGGACGAATAGCTTATCTTCGTATAGTAGAAGCCAGGAGACGTCACTTTTACTTAAAGAAGTCAGCTTTTTGCTGAAGGTTAAGCGAAGTCGAATAGGATGAGATTGTAAACTGGGTTTTTATAATCATATTGTGAGGCATTTTTAGTGCAAGTAAATAGTACGTCTATGCCACTGTTAAAAGCACCAACATGTAACACTTATGATCAGTTTACAATATCCTTTGTGCTACTTGAACGATTTGGTGTTGAGATTAATTGTATCATCTCATAATGCCATCTTCAAAAATGCCAACTGCTCGAAAAACGAACTTCACAACATCTGAAAATGCTATTCTCGAAATGAAACTTCTTATTCTTTTTAGAACCCAACTTTATGAACAAGTCGTTACTAATACTAATGCATTTTAAAACATTGCAACCACTAATAATACTAAACCAGAAAGCAGTAAAACCCCTGCAAGGAATATAACGCATCTGTCTAATCAATTTACGAAGTAATAAAGATTTACTTTAGAACAGTGATTTTCAAACTAATTTTAACTTACCCGCGAAGCTTCCAACTCCGTTTTAATGAATGAAAAATATTACCACGATTTGAAATACATATTAGTAAAAACAGAAAAGCAACATCGCCGATAAAGTTTAGTATACTACGTAAGCAAAGCTTCAAGTGTGTGAACTTTATTTATAGAGATAGACCTTGGCAGACAACCACATAATTCTAAGTTTCACTTTTGCACGTTTCCTCTAAGACTGAGTCTGAAATAACAGGCCTTTTCGCTATTTTTCTTTAGATACCTAGTGGAACACTGACTATAGTATAGAACACTGGCGCTCTCTTGACCCCCCTTGTAATAAGTAGGTAGCGACAAACACTTTGAAAACCGCTGTTTAGAACTGTACTCTTTCCATTGCACAAATTAACTTCCATGTAAGCTGGGTCGTTTTCTTTTAATCGAACCAGAACGTCAAATGCTTTACTGAGAACGATGGCAGTATAGGATCTGATTTTGTGGCTGTAGAAAATACGGGAACATGTTAGTGCTAAATGAATTAGTTCTATATGTGATAAATCAACGAATCAATTCTATTTGAATTGCGAGTTGTAGCTTCAAGCCAAATATGGAAATTTGTTATGTACCACATCACATTGTCACTTCTAGGCCTAGTGTAGCTGGCACACTAGTCAATTTCAAAACGAAAAAGGCAAGAGAAAGGTCGTACAGTGATCGGATAATCAGATGCATATTATTTACCTAAAGTTAAGGTGTTGGTTGGCTAATATGTAATGTAATGTTTTGTCTCGGAAAAATCACGGAATTACTAATAACCGCAAAATTGACAATAGAGTAAGTTTTAAAAGAACAGCTTACTTTTGATTAGATTTCTGTTTTTTTTACCCTACTAGTTCTCCAACTAAATAGTCCCCATGTTATTTCTACAGCTTCTTCTTTCTGTGATTGCACCCACCAGTTCATTATCGCGTAATGTAAGACCCCTAGTACCCAACATACAGCTCGTCCCCAACCACATATAATATACAAATCTAGACGATACCCTGCCATCACGTGAAAAGAACAGGTATTATTTAACAGCGGCCCATAAAACGTAGCAACGCACAAGCTGCCCTCGTAAACGGTTCTGCCTATGTCAAGCGAGATTAAACGAGATGGATACGTCGACCACGATGCGAACCAATGCTGCTTGTGATGTATCCCACGCAACAATAAAATGCCGCAAAACACGACCGTCACTTTACAACAAAACGTTCACAAAACTCTATTAAAACCTCGGAATTGGGTTTTAAATTAATACAGGCAATAAATCAAAGAAATATTTATTTATTTAAGCAATTAAACGCCCTCAATCGCAGTAGGCCGTAAAGACACTACGTCGAAAAGTAATTGAAATTTCATTTGTACTTGAATATCCGGCTCTGAATCGATCTGTATTTATTATTACACGATATCAATTTGCAATAAAATATTATTTAGAGTTCGATAGTGAACATAATTGTCGTTGCGGTGATATACTCCAGTAATCATTTACTCTTAAAATTTTAGAGCTATTATACTTCTCATTTAGCGGAATTCCAAGCTTGATAAGGAACATTCATGCCAATGCCAACGTAGGAAATACTCATATCATAAAACTATCACGGATAGAGGCGACATAGTCCAAGAGGCAAATTAAGCCCACGCCTGGCTCGCATTACAAGCCGAACATTGTCCGCGCGATGTGCGCCATCCATAGTGAACTTTATTCCAACTGCCCACCGGGACAACCTGCGAGTCCACCGCAAAGTACGTTTAAATTTTAAGCTCGATCGGCATTAATGCGATCAATATAAATGGAAGAAACTATAATGGGTGCATTTATACTACTATTACCGGTTATCAAAGAGCAATTAAAGAGGCAGCGCGAACCGAGAGCCGCCGCGCACGCTCGATTTACTTTTGACTTCGATTAATCGTTCTTTTTGTTCGGCTCCAATCTCATACATTTGCATAAGAATGTTAGTGTTGTGTACGTATTGGTGAGACAGGTTGGTGATCGCACACAAATGAATCTTCAAGTTTTTTTTTGACGTCTGGAAAGAGGTCTATATTGCTTTGCAAGTATTTAGTTGACGCCAGTAATTAGTTAACGCCGCTCGTTTAGAAGTTTTTAATTAAAAGTCTTGGTAAACTTTACCTATTAAAATAGTCGGATACTTTTCCCTTCTATAAGAATTGTACGCGAAACTCTCTTAAGTACACATTTACTTATTTAACATGCTAAATGTATGTCTGAGAATAATAAATATCAATTCAGTCAAGTTTGCATAAATCATTGAGATACTCTTGTAAGCTTCTCAAGCAGAAAACTAGAGGAGCAAATGAATAAGCACTTAATCAATGATCTTGAATTTTCATTGAAACTCTCACCTACTTAACAAGTCTATGAATAAACATTGGAGAGAATGTTGCTTATTTATATAAACGAGGCATTGACGTGCTGACACTGCTGATGAGTCATGACGCCGGTCATGCGTCGGCGAAGGCGAACCACTCTTGCACAACGCGACTATGCGTCGCTGTGCGTCCGCGCAGATTTCAAACTTGAACTCGCTAGATGCGGTCAAGCGCAATGTTACCATCGGTGAACAAGTTCACGATCGAGATGCGGCGAGGGTGAGCTTGTATGTGGGATTAGATTGAGTGAAAACTAAGCACGTGCTGTGGGCAAATCTAGTTTTCCAGTTCATCCTGATTGTAACTAAACCAAATGCTTAAGATTAAGCTCGTGGCGTGAGGAAACCTGCATACGCTGAAGAAGAAATTTAGATGCATAATATGTAAAGTCTACCAATCTGCATTGGGCACGTGTGGAGGATTAACGCCCAAATACCCTCCATGAGGGTAGGCCTGTGTTATGCAGTGAGACCAGTGCAGGCTGATGATGATTATGAAATGCTTATAAGATTTGATTAAGTTTTTTGCTCTACCAATTAAGAACTCATTAGCTCACTTACATAACCACCATTATTGATCCAAAACACCTTCAAACTCTTTAACTTCCCCCCATTAAGGCAACAAAAATTGTGCCAGTCCAATTTCTTTTAAGAGATTCTCACAGACCGACCATTATGCTCAATGACAAGAAAAACTGAAGCTAAAGCCATCAGAAGCTAGCTATCGACGAGCCGACCGCGGCGTTTGGAATGTCAGCGGATTGTTGCGGGCGGTCGAGACAAAAAGTTAATTAAATGTTGGCTGTGACAGTGTGAAGGGCTGGGTATTGGGCATTGGGCAGTGCAGTGCCGCAGGTGGCTGTATTCTATGGGAAGCGCGGCCGTGCGCGTCCGACCGGCACCGCGTCCAATTGCCGCTAATTGTGAAGATCACAGCGAGCGTTGACACGTCTATTGGCTGCTTTAGAAAAATTGGTTTTATCGGTAGTTTTATTGACTATCGAACCACACTGTTTTTACGATGAGCTACTACAGAAGTTGAATAGAATATCAGAGAATCTGTTTGCAGTATCTTGTAGAATAATAGCGAATTTTGCTTGTGGAGGTTGGCTATCATTAGGACTCTTCCGGCCCTGGAGACTGCAGCCCTAAATATTGAGGTAGAGTTCATATCAAACCATTCACACAGGTTCTTAAGCCAGGAAGTCGTTTTTCTGCCAGGCATTCGTCTTCCCAAAATTTTTCCCCTGCAGAATAATTTGGAAAACCTGGTATTTTTCACTTCTCATAATGTGACCGAGGTACTGAAGTTTCCAAGTTTTTATGGTGTTCAGGATTTCGATGACAGTTTTTTTTTAAGATTTCGATGTTGGCTCCATAGTGAAAGTTGTTCAGTTTGATGGTTTAAAGTACCCCCTTTGACATGTAAGGCATTTAATTTTATATCCTGTACGTTCCTGTAGTACCGTGTAAGTGCAATCCCACACGATATTAGTGTACGTAATGAAACGTCTGTATTGGAAAATTCGAAATAACTTTGAACATTAAATCAAATACGCTAAACTGGAAACCATAAAATAATTTCCTCCGCTGTGGTCAACCTCATAATGAACCCGACGCACGGACATTAGTTATCTATCAAAAGGAAATGGTTTCCAATTGTTCCTGACCAGACGTCGAGTATCGAAATAAATCAGTAGCGTAACTTCCATACAATAGCGTAGGTGATGTAGCCCAGTCATTTTACGGTTTGGCCCGGGACTAATTAAGAATTGTTTTTTTCAGTACCTATATAATTGAAGAGCCAATTTGAGCCTAGACATCATCATCTCAGCCGATGGACGTCCGATAGACATATTCCAAAATTTTTAATAATTACGTCAGCAACAGCCCCAATTTTAAAATTTTGCGTTTATCTCGTTCTAAAAATCCTGACGGTATAATTGCCATTTCACATTTTTAAGGGTTTACTGCAGGTACACACACTTCAAACACGGAATATACATACATACAATACGTACGTACGAATAAAAAAATTTTTAAATTTCAATGGCTATTTTAATGCTCAAAAGTCATTTATTTGTTGAATCTAATTAAAATGAGTGCATTGGTATTATTATTAAAGTTTTTAAGCCTTCCAGGAGATAAAATTTTGATTTCTATGTTGCGTAGCTTTTTTTTTTAATATACTTTCAGATAAGTACTCTTTTTGTCACTAAATGGGCAGGTTACAGAATAAAAGTAAAATACTTTCCATTACCTAACAAAACTCCGTTAAATGACTAGGCTAATGATAAAATAAACAATAACATTTGTTTATCTGTTGTCTTTAGACACAGAATATCTATTCAAAACACAGAGGAAATTTGGCCGATTTGCGTCGGTCTTCAGCCACGCTGCCTAGCATGCCTAATTTACTCCTGGGAATAAACAGTCTTAGAGAAGGAAGATGGATCACCATTTATTGTTGTCGACTTGCTCTATTTGTTCTGCATTGAATATCTACGTAGATAGGAAGACTTTAATGATGCGTGGTGAATAACGGTTGACCGAGCGGAAGGCTGTTGAACATTTAAATAAGGATGTCAGCTGTGCTTTACGGTCAGATAGGGTCATAATTCATTTGAATGTCAGTTGTTACGCACAAATAAAATCATAAAAAAATTTACATGCTAATAAAAGTTAATAAATCATCAAAACTTGAGGCTTTCTTTGCGTAGCCGCAGCAGTGCTGTCACCTTAGCGCTTTCGGCGCAACATCTAGCGCTTTTTTTATATGTTTAGCGCCGGATCTGAAAATCTAGAGACTTTTTGACTTTTAACAAAAACAACAGTGTTTGAATATGCTGTATTTAGTGATTGAAATAAGATAAATATGTATACCATATTGAGGTCATAATATGTCCATAGAGTGTGGCAGTGTTCAGGAGATGCAAATACGAATATGCTTATCTGAAGTACCATCATTAATTCTACTAGAGACCTACGAAATTATCTAAAACTCTGACACCAGAGCTCTGCCCACACGATAAGAGGAAGAAAGGACTATTAGCTACGTTAGGCTCCAGTCTCCGATCAATTGTTTTGTATAAAAATGCTTGTATTTACCGTGTATCTGCGTTTATTTGTATGTAACAATTTGTGGAGAAATAAAATTATTTATTATTACTATTAATGGTAGAAGAATTTAGTGTCGAACCTAGCGTTTTTTTCAACTCGAGATAATTTTAGAATCTATCGTTTTTTTCACAGTTTTAGCGCCAAATCTATTTTTTGAGGTGGCAGCCCAGCAGAGTCAACAGGCGCGATAAGGCCCGAAGATATAAATCGTAATTATGAGAACCCAAAGAAAAAAACTAACACGAATATTATACGTTATCTCGCACGAATCGAAGAGCGAAACCCGAGTGTCGCGTAACTCGTTCCGTCTTGATCAATGTCTTTATAACAAGTATTTGAATATTCAGAGTCTCGGAACGTGAAATTTATGCGCGTTACCTATTTATCCCGACTAATTTACTGTTACTAAGGTGCCGTTTATCTCACCAGTTGATTATAAATTTCAGCGGAGAACGGAGATATACCCTCGTAACTAGGGTTACCATATCTCAAGATTTGTCCTGAGATTTCAGGATTTTTTGGCTCCTGACAGAATTGCGGCCGAATTACGGAAATCTATGGATTTTTAGGAGATTTTATATTTATATTGTTACGATCAACAAAATCAACATATTGAAAAACATAGTCTACTTTACCCGCTTTGGTTTTTAGAATCAACTTTATCCTTCATTTATAAAAAAGAAAACGTAGGCGTTCAATCAATCCAAACACAAATTACCTAGCTCAACATTATCTTGTCAAATTGAAAACAATGTTATGCAGAGGAAGTTTGCTTACTTAATTTAATTTACTAAATACCGTAAAATCTATTGAGTGTTCTGTGCAGTGCGAATGATTATTAATTTCTAAAAAAATTATGTCTTCGTCTCATGACTATTTTGTTTTCATTGAGAATAAAGTAAGTATCTTTAAACCGAACTTTTATTAAGTGAATTGCACACAAAACCAATAATTGATTTTATTTTTCCACAATATTGTTGACGTTTGCGACAAAGTCTCAGGACTTTTCTATGGGGCTCTTTGCCAGGACTTTTTAATTTTGCATCTGGTAACCCTACTCGTAACTGAGACTGCACCTCCACAGATTATGATTATGTTTCATACGCGAGCCGAGCTCGAGATGTATTATTTTACAGCTTGGAGACTTTAGTTCCGTTACGTGTTGCAGGTGGAGGGTTCTGTTAATTTATTTTTAAGGAAAGGTGAGGTTTTCTTGCAAGATTCCTGTTTCAAATTGAATTTATGGTCGCAGGGACATTTTGGGAGGAAAGTGTTGTCTGATAGAATCAACAATAAATATACAGGGTCTTTCTATGCGGACGGTTTTTTAAGAAGATTATAAGACCATCAATCTGCTGTTTCATACAAATCTGCAATCATACTCCACCTAAATGTAACAGCAGATATCTTCGACGTTGGTCTCATAGAGAAAGTTATTTAGTTTGATGGTCAGTTTTTCTTTCTGCCGTCTTCTCCATTCATCTCTTTTAGCCGTCATTTCAGTTTTTACTCCTTTTCCAAACATGTCATCTTTCACACAATCCATCCATCTTTTCTTCGTCCTCTCATGGGGTACATAAACTCACGATCATAATACCTTTCGGGGTGGTCAAAAATATAAGGTTTCAAGATGAAAATTACGTGTAAAGCGGTGGCTAGCCTTTCACCCACAGACACGCTGCATAAGAAACCCTTATCCCTTAGTCATCTCGTACGACAACCACGAAGAGAAATGGGGTTGTCCATTCTAAGTAGGCACCCGGCATCACACTGTGGTCAGAAATACGGTTTACCCTGTTATCGCATAACTTTTTTTCGCTGAATTTTCTAATGCATGATCACTATAGGCATACATGACTAGTGGCATAACTTCACTTGGCATACTTTGTTTGGCATCCATTCATAACGCATAGTCTTCTATGGCAGATCAGTTGAATTGCATTAAGTTTATTTTCAGAAGTATTGTATGGCATTATTGCCTTTTCGCAGAGTATTGTTACGGCTCTCACTATTGTCGCATAATTTTGTAATGCATATGATCACTATATGCATAAATTACTAATGGCATCATAAATGGCATAAACAACTACAGTAGTACCTAGTCTATCCCTTAATATTTTAAATGCGAAAGTAAGTTGGTTTGTTACGCTTTCACGCAAAAACTATCATGAAATTTTGTACACATATTCTTCAGATTACACAAAAACTGGATTTTTGAAGGCAATAGGAGCTAATTTACGATTAGTTTAACGTATATTGTCTTAATATTCATAAATTATGCATGTTCTCGAATCGAATCGAATCGAAAATCGAATAATAACTGATTATGCACATACCATGTTGTTTTTTATTTTGTTACTTACCTAATGATACAAACTAAAATCTACCATCTAGCCTAACCTAACCTACAGTTTTGAAGCTAGGTACCTTTCTGCGCCCAAAGCAACTAGCATGCAGCATGCAAGCTAGCGTGCAACATGCAAGCAAGCATGCAGCATGCAAGCAAGCATGATGATGCTCCGCTCGCTTCGCTCGCTCCGCTTAGTGTTATACATGTTCTAACCTAAACTAACCTAGAATTTTACAAGCACCAATTTGTTTTTCTCAGGCAGGGGGCTTCCGCCCTCCGCACGCCCCCGAGCGGGGGGCGCAGCCCCCCTGCTCCCCCCAACATGCAGACAAGCAAGCAAGCAATCATGCACACAAGCAAGCATGCATGCACGCATCCAGCAAGCAAACAAGCATGCACTATGCATGCACGCATCCTGAAAGCAAGCAAGCATGCAGCATGCAAGCAAGAATGCAGCATGCAAGGCAAGCAAGCATGAAGATCATTATGCTAAGCGAAATTATTCTAAACCGCCCTAATGCCACATGATCATTATGCCGAGCGAAATAATGCCACATGATCATTATGCTATGCAAAATTATTCAATATTAAATTCGATTATGGTAGTAGTATGCCATATTAAATTCGCATAAATTAATATTCTGCCACTTAGTTGTTATACCAAATAAAGCTTTCTGCATTGTTAATATTCGTCCAAGAACAATTATACCAAGTATGTTATGCTACATATGTTTCGGACAATGAAAGTTATGCCAGATAGACGGCACCCTGATAACAAATTATCTATTATAAAACGAATAAAATAGAAAATTTAAGACGACTTACAGACGAAAAGGTTAAATTCGATGCATAGAAAGGACTACTTAAGACAACGAATTCTAATCAACTATTCCGATACGATCGCCAATACTTGTTTTAAATACTGATCAAATACTGATTAGGATGGGCAGTAAAAACTTTAAAAATATCCGTATTTAAATTTATAATGTATGATGGGGACTCTCATTACGTGTATGGGTGTGCTGCGCTTGCACACATCTTTCGACGCGGTCGTTAACGCGCCAAAGATCAATGGGCTTTCGACCCGTGGGCGGACCGTTTCATTAACTATTATAATATAAAAGCAGTCCAAACTGATTAGTTCCTCGAATGTCTAACGCTTTTTCAACTAATATATTTATATAAGAATTCTTTAGCCGTGTAATTTTCTAGATTAACCATTCTATTTAATGTTAGGTGTACTTGTAAATTGTTTATTGTATCATGATTAACAGTGTCGTAAACATAACAAACAACGGACACCTACATCGCTCGTGACGTGTGTATAGAACAGAAGAATTCTAAGAAACACGAACCGACACCAGCATCTATAAAATAAAAGCGTACAACCATAAATTTATATCACGAGACAGAAGATGAGTAATGCATAGGCGATGCACCGAGAGTTGTATAATGGCCGGAGACATACGAATTACCCAGTAGCGGTCGCTTATCTGATAATAAATATTATGGTCCATTCTTTTAGGCGAGGCGGTCATTAATCCAGTGGTCGATCGCGGCCGTATCGCGTTACCGGGCGCATTGTTGGCCAACAGTTGTTCCTATTTATCAAGCGCTGGTAATATTGTTCCAACGCGCACAAAGCACTCTCGGACACCATGCTCCGACAATGCCGCCGTCTTTGTCTCCTGACAAGCGACATCGGTATTAGTGAAATATTAATTTAAGATAATCACGAGCCCACAAAAACCCGTGTTCACTCCGCTTTGGACGTGTCAGAGCCTCTTAGCTAACACAATAAGATAACGACGATGAAAGAATTTCAATTTTGATAGCATCTACAACATTGACTTACAAAATGAGTTACAATGCGAAGGATAGTAAAACACGAGATTATAATTGCATACTAATTGACATCCATTTATCAAGTCTGATAGACGTTAACGGTTAATATATCAATCCAGGCTTTGTAGCTTTAGACTATGTCAAGCGTATTAGAGTCACAAAATCGTCAAGTCGAAATGATTTGCATATAAATTACTTTTGTGGACGCGTAAATCCACGTGTTGCTCGGTGAGAATAGAGATTAATGTGGTGGGCGTCTGGTGGCCGGGTGACAGACAAGTTAAGCTGACATCCGTCAACGCCGCCGTCCGTAATCGCCGGATCGAAGATCGATGCTAAGCCCAGCTTATTGAACTCTTCATGAGATTCGGATCACCAAGACTCGTTCCGAATTCATCTGGCAAATCGGTCGCCCCTCCCGAAAAACTATTCAGCCGGTTATCTTTTCCAAATCTGACAACATTCGGGTCATTAGACTTCCACCCATGTACCAACATATCGAGGTTAATAAGATACGTCTAGCAATAATGCCACATCAACACAACCGTTTCGGCACGTGAAACCCAGGCCCTATCACGTCTTATCTCGCACGCCCGCTCTTCTAGTTTAAAGATCAAACGTTGAGATAGCGACACTGTACATTTCCATTAAAGAGTCCGCATCAAATCAGCATCAGAACGAAGTTTGTTCAATTGCACGTTCTTCTAAGGCCCTCGAGATTCCCTTCGGCGTAGTCTGGGCACAAGTGGTCGTGAAATTTTACGATGGCTACTGACCCGCGCGTAACACTAGCTTTAGGAGCTGTCCGCAATTATTGTAAAATCGACGCGCGTAATCGAGAGTCCTCTCTCAGCGCAGCCGCCGCCGGCAATCCACTTTGTCAAGCCTTTTCAGGAGCCCTTTTTAACTGCGAATTACCTTACCAACGACGAGAGTATTATACTTTATGATGAGACGAGAAAGAATAAAGTTTTTCTTCTCGCTTTATCCGTGTTAATCCTTTTTAAAAGTTTACAGAGTTAAAAAATTCCTAAATAAAGAAAGATCTTTAAAACATCGTCGTGTTGTTATAATTTTGTAAGAATTTGAAGTTGAGTGTTTGACTCGTAATTTTGTTAGAAAAGGATGTCAAGTGTCAACTTAGATCAAAAACGTTTACTGACATTATTGGAAACACCGTTGTGGAAGATGAAGTGACCACAACGTACAAATGTTTATCTAGATAAACCAATTAATTAAAAACTATGAATCTAGTGACAATCAATGAAGAAGACAGCTTAGGCAGTACCGGTTTCGGAAAGATAGTATGTGGATATGTAAGAGGATAAACATAGGTCCGCAAACCTCAGTTCAAGTAATTCGAGGACATCGCCGGAGCTCGGAAATGGTAGCACATAAATAGGGGCAAATTGTGTTTGTAGAAGGGGCGTAGGGGGTAGACGGGCCGACGAGCGAGGGGCTACGTATTTATTCTATTTGCAGAACGTGCCTCGCCGCCGCGGCCGCTGTTTGACGATGCAAATTTATCGCGGCGCTTAATAAAACGCGCACCAACCTCATTGATTCGCAGATGCTGCTCATTACGAGGCGAGGCGAGACGGGCCAATGCGGCCGCGGCGCCTCCGCCGCGTGGCCCGACTACCAAACCTGTTAACTATACAAATTATTATGAATTGTCGCCATTCCAGCAACGCGTTTATCGGCGTTCTCGTTCCAATGAAATTCCTCGCGAGATAAAATAGCGAGCTTTACTTACGCGGCACGCGTGTAAATTGTTATGATATCAGGAGTAATGTACGGTCGGTCGCTGCTCGAGCGAGCGAGGAAGTGAACACGGAGGGAACATTAGAAGAACTCAGAATGCCCATAGCCGGCGACCATAAACTGCTAGTAACAGTCGTTTGATCCGATAAAGCCTCACATCGGGAGCTCCGACTCGCGGTAACTGCCGATATCGACATATATTCGAGCCCTTCCTCCTTCGTGAAACAATGAAGCTCGTTTGAATTGATTACCACGTTGAGGCGCCTCGGTACACATTTTTTGCTCCGTAAAAGCTTGTTTGTAAAAATAGCAATTTTCTTGCTACACCTCCTTATTCGAAGCTCGCTCGCTTCCCATGCAAAAACGCGGCCGAGGTGGAAAAAATGAACCGACTCGCAGTTACCGCCCGCTGAGAGAATCGCGCCTCTATACTATACTGACCACACCGAATAAATGAAACAGTGCGCCTCAGCTTCACCCACCTGTCGAGAATAACAAGAATTCGCCATACCTTTGACATCTCATAAATAAACGTCGCCACAAAAAATTTTTGATCTCGTAAAAATCCGATTACGACCACAGCGGTTTCTTTAACCAAAGTTTAACGAGGATATTTGTTTGGGTCTTTAAGTAACATTACAACAATAGCAGCATTAAGTAAGATGCAAGGAATGCAAATAATGTAATGTAAGTACTTACTGCCCGTGGCCCCGGAGCTTGTTCATCGAATGTAACACGATTTTACATCGGGCCCGTAGCCGCAGAACAAACCAGCAGAAAGTGTAGTGCAAGCTTTCCAAGTGTGCTTCACTTCACCTCGCCTCCTTTAAGCGAGATCGACGCGTTTAGGTAGGTGTACTTTTGCCGCGGCTCGGCGCAAATTGATGGTTTCACCTCGTTCCATGCAAAACGATCATCGCATCCCGCTCGCACGCCAAGCACCGACAACGCGGTAATCATTGTTTTTGAAATGAGAATAAAACGACATCCAGTTCAAAGTATATACAGGCGAGAAAAACGAAGACGCGCCGGTATTTCGATAAGTTTAAGATAAATAGCTCGCTGAGTTTTACTTGCCCTTTACTCGGACCTGTTTCTTTTTTGCGTTCCATTTCTGCCTTCGCAATCTACACTCGGGATCGATTTAGTGTAAAATCATAACCAGCTAGTTACATCGGAGTTACGCATTGAGTTATCATTTCCATTCATCTCTTAGTACTGTAAACGTTCCGTACGGACAAATAATAAAAGCCAAATATGTAATTATATTGGTATAGTAAAGGTAAAGTAACTCAACAATTTGGCGTGAACAATGCAATTTAACGGTCAAATAAATTGCTATCAAGATCGATATTTTCTAAAATGTGGCATGAAGTTTGAATTTAATAGAGCCTACCGTTGTTTGACTTCGTGGATATTGCAACTATAATCATTCCTATTTAGTTTGTTGAACTAAATCGTTTAAGATTTAGTAAATACACCTACATAGATTCACAACCGTATAGGGAATATGGTGTGGTGTTAGTCTATGCTATAACCTAAGCTACAGCTGGATAGCTACCATAGTTCTAAGCATGTGTTCACGACTATTACCCTGATGGGGTTGACAGAGATATTGTAAATATACCTTATTCAAAATATCTTCACTTCACTAACAGTGTCCAAATAATAACTCTATATTTTTAACCGACTTCAAAAAAAGAGGATTCAAACGATGTGTCAGATAAGCTATTAGGAACATTCTTTCTTTCTAAGAAAATTAAGAACTTATTCAAAAGTGGTAAAACAGGCCCTAAGTGTTGTACAGTCTCTGACAGCATCTTCTCGACAACAGAACAACTTGCGACGCAATGGTAGAGTCTAAAACACATTACCCTTTCTTTGCGTCGCGCAGTCAGGTAAAAAAAATTATGAGTAATCAAGAAGTCTATGTTATACAGTGTGTTAGGAAAAGTATCATTAACCTTTAAACCACATACTCTACCCATCAAACTGAAAAACTTTTACTGTGGGAGCAAACCTGCCAAAACAAAAACCTTTGAGTCGAGTAGGCATTGCAGGTAGAGGGTTTGGTTTTTGGTTGTTCAGTTGTGGTTTAAAGGTTAATGATACTTTTTCTTACACCCTGTTTATCATTTTGAATAAATAATTATCAATTTTGAATTATAAATTGGGTCAAAAGAAAGAATGTTAATCTCAGAACAATAAAAAACATAGAAATCTTTGACCCGTATCATCCACACGCACGTTCATAAAGCAACATACTAATAAAGGCCGTGTCAGACAACGAGAGAGAACACAAAGCGCGCCTCATTTTCGGCAGCAAAGACAAAAGCTGTAATTACATAGTTAACGGTTAACTACGAGAGCTAGTCAGCTATACGGCATTTATATTACTACCAATTATGGTTAGATGTTATAAAATGATAACAGTCAGAAGGTACGATTCCCACACTTTACCATATTTGCATGCAAGAATGTATTTTCTATTGTCTTTCTTTGTAATTGAATTGCGTTAAGCGCGAGTTGTTGATGGTTAGATAAAGTAAGATCTGGAAAAATTTTTAAATCTTCGAGAATATTTAGATGATGTTTGCAAAACACTGAACAACCTAGAGGGGTACAAAATGATGACCTTCAGTAGGCCTCTGCATTTTTTTTTGTCATCGTTCTGCGATCAAATATAGCGCATCGATCGAATAGAAACAAAGTTGCATGTAAAATAATAGCTAATTTAATTATTGTCCGAATTAACATGTTTACTGTCAGTGAGATGGAACAATACTCAAACAAAAGTGATATCAGATATTCGTTCTAAATCACTTTTGAATCTGCAACTTTATATTGAGCATCTAGTTTTTTATTCGTGATCAACCGCTTGGTGTTTTTACCACAATATTTATACAACGCACAGAAAATTATATAGTTCGATTACCTACCTCCATAGCAACACTAAATAACTGCCTACTCCGCACTTATACAACCAACAATCAACAACCACGAGCAACAAACAAGAATAACAAACAAAGCAACAAAAACAAACAACCTAGCTGAGAATAACCTCAGCTAAGCTCGCTCAACACAGGAATTACTGCTGATTTAAAGTTTCAAACGTATCGCCTTCAAGTAGTTTCAAGATGAGTCCTGGGCAGTAGTCTGCGTGTAGAGTCGTTTCTAATGCAGGGATCATGTTCTACTAGGCCTACCTATATAAGGTCTAACAAAATTAGGTGAAACTAGTTTAAGGGGATGATCAGACCATCAAACTGAACAGTTTTCTATATGGGACCAAAATCGAAATCGCGAAAAAAAATCTGCTGTTCCCTACAAACCTACTCGACCTAAATGTATTCGCGATTTCGATATTGGTCCCATAGAAAAAGTTGTTCAGTTTGATGGTCTGATATAATAGTTTCACCTAATTTTGTTAGACCTTATAATATGGAGGGTGAAGTACACTGGACACAACTTGAAGAGTTCCGTCGATCTACTAAATTTTCTAATACCTAACAGTAGAAATGACAAAACAATGCACCTATAAAACCTTCATTTGCTATTGGACGCAACTTCCATCTGCCATATTATTTCCGTAGTAAACCATCGATCGCTTTGTCTATACAGAAACTTTATACAAATATAAACTTTATACTATATACGAGTACTTTGTAACAGTAAGGTATACAGGGTGTAAGGAAAAGTATCATTAACCTTTAAACCACATACTCTACCCATCAAACTGAACAACTTTTACTACGGGAGCAAACCAGGCAGAACAAAAAAAATCTGCTGTCTCATACATTTGTGTCGAGTAGGTATTGCAGTTTAGTATGGAACAGCAGATTTGTTTTTGCTCTGACAGGTTTGCTAATATAGTCAAAGTTCGTTGTCAAAAAAACTGGCCGCAGTGGGGATTGGTAAGGAACTTTAAAAAAGGGCATTCACAAAGGACCAGCGATGGTCTACGTGGCACAGGCTCAGCAAGCCTGTCAAGGCCCAACCCCCCCCCCCCCCCCCCTAATAATAATAATAATGTGGTTTAACCATAATTTGGTCATTTAGATTTCTAGAATAATATCATAGTACTTGCAGATATTAGGGATCACCCCCCCCCCCCCCCCCCCCCCCGCCTCTGAAGGCATAATACGGTTAATAAAATCCAGCCAGCGCCAGCTACAATAAGTTTGTCCAGGTTGCAGTAACTCTTGGTCAACAACCAAAACCCTGCAAACGAAATGTCGACAAAACATCAGATTCTGAAAATGGCAGATGAGGGTAGAAACGGCCGATTCTACAAACGACAGATATAACATTATGGTGAAATAGAACATGAATGGACACACAAAGTCATGTGATAAGTGTACTCGAACCTTAACCAGACAGTTTCTTTTGTGGCTTACTGCGAGTGAAGTCCAGTGCAGCGCGACGCGGCACGTGACCGCGACGCCGACAGTGATGATGGATGACTGAGCTGCAAGTGTGTCAAAATGTCCGACGACTGATTTACACGTTTGAAAGTTCCGCCGAAACAATGGTAGCAAAGTAGTGCATAACTGCCGCCGTGGCCTAATGGTTCAGAGCATTGGCTCTCGACACGGAGGTCGTGGGTTCGATTCCCACGGGGGACACCTAGTGAAATGTCACTTTGTGCGTTTTTCCACAGTTGGTTAGGACATTGCAGGATGAATCACCTTATTGCCTGAAAAGAAAAATGATTCTATGCTTCGGATGGCACGTTAAGCCGTTGGTCTCGGCTACTATCTCTGGTGGTAGTAGTCGTTACATAAAAACCACGTCAGAGGCCGTAAGGCGGTCTGAAAAAACTCTGACACCAGGGCTCTGCCCACACGATAAGAAGAAGAAGTGCCATCTGAGCTGATGTTGTGTTGGATTTTAGTGGAAAGAAATAATATAGTAGACTTGTAAAAATAGCGCGCTTATCCCTATAGACATTCCTTCCAGCAGAACCGCAATAGACATGACGCACACTGTGCGTGTTTTATGACAATGCGAACAGATTTAAAGATCAACGTTGGTGCGATGGTTACCACGTCGAACTGCAAAACCAGAGGTCTTGGATTCGGTCCTGGTTCGGTCATGGATTCTCTAGTTTTTGCAATTTAAAGTCTTGTAGTTCGAGTTTAGATTTGGAGACAAAACAATGTCGGTTAATACAGCACAGTCTAAGTGCCTCTACGGGGAAAGTGAATATCGACATATTTTATGCACTGTAATTACTAGGTAGGTACTTTTGTGAGAGAATTTTTAAATGAAAGTAAATTACCTTAGTCTCTTATTGTTAAATAATTGCCGAAAATAAATTTCCATTTAAAAAGAGTTTTATTTAAAAATCCATCTCATTTCTGTGGAGACCAGGAAATAGTCAGCTGTAACCAGCGGTGCATAAAGAGAGGGTGCATTCTAGCAATTCGTTTTACATCGCAACCCTCTCTGCGAGGTGTAGCCAATAAAATCGTGGCAATGTTGACGAGAGTGGCACCTAGCTATATATTATACCCGTAACTCTGGGGACGTGTAGTCAGTCGAAGTCATTCCTATTTTATTATTCTCCTTCTACGTTCATTTATGAGCGAATCCAATGGTTTAACGGTGAAGTTTAAAATGTCCAGGGTATTTAGGAGGTAGTTGTAGTTTTAGAATTTCGAACTTTGCGCTTCAGGAACGACGAATTAAAATTCGCCGTATGTCAATGCGCGACAGTCTGTATCGCTTGCGATACGTACCGCCTTAGGTAATTATCGTAGCTGTCAAACATGAGTAACGGTGCACTGGTATAAATGGGTAGAATCGATTATGCCGTCACCTAGTTTTGTAATTTCGAGATAAAACTATCGCAGATGCGCTTCCGGACAATAGGAACCACACATCAAAACCTGTAAATTTAGTATGATTCTCGAACAAAGAAGTCACAATATTCTGGAATATCTTTTAAGACACATAGCTCTATTACAGTTTAATATAATAGTATCGATAGCTGCAGCTCAGCTGAAGTGGGACTGGACGGCATTATCTGCCGTATGCTCCCGGAGAGGTGGAACAAGATGAGCATAGAATTTCACCAACCTGGTGAAACCCAAAAGAAGATGGAGAGACGATTTGAATACTCGTACCTTCCTAAAAGGTTGGCCAGATTTCGCGTTGCATGGGGAGGACTGGAAGAAAAGAACTTCCTTCTTTTCCTTTTCCCAGCAGTGTGACACAATAAAATAGGCTAAATGAAAATCGTTAGATTGAGTCGCATATGGCATTAGTGATTGGTGAAGATCATGAAATCTACGTAAAAGGGGTGGCGTCTTAGTCCGTCGACTTTAGAAATATATATATTTCGGAAGGTATATTAGTCAGTCAAGATAACACCAGCTGTATTTTGTTAATTTAAGTCTGAGGCATTTTCGGCGGCTTCAAAGTACTCTTACAACAAATTGACCGCTAACGTGCCTTCATCAACTCCTTAGGCAGGCATGGTGTAAACTTGTAAAGCCCATTACCTAAAGTGATCTTACAGGCTATTTAGTTTCAAACTCATAACTTGATTGAAAATACATGCATCAATGTAACGTTCATTACCAGCTTCATGATTCAATCGATCATCAAATAATAATACTTTACTATATCGTCCCGCCCGGCTTCTCACAAACTTTACCCGTGAATCAGTCTATCTATTAGTAAAAACCGTATCAAAATTCCTAGTTTATGAGATTAGCCTATACAGACAGATAGGACGACAGAAAAACGCGGCGACTTTTATGAACACCACCTCATTGTTCAGGGCTGCAGTCTCCGGGGTCCGAATAGCTTTAATGATAGCCAGCCTCTGATAGGAGATGGCACCACAAGAAGTGAAAAAGTGAACAAAGATTATTATCTCAACAGGCAATCAAAGCGTACCTAACTGTCCACAAGAGAAAAATGTTTACTATTTGCTCTCATCTATGAATGCATGTATGACTTGATTTTGATTTCGGTTGACGACCAACTGACTATTGTTTGTTGTATTGATCGTCCAATGTGCCAAATGTAAACATATAGTTGATTATGTTTGTTGACTCTGTATTTGCGAAAATTTTGCCTATTACAGATCTGGTTGTACAATAGACTCAAATTACAACACTACACTTTATGTGATAAAATGAATCATTCTTTTAAAAGACAGTAGGCCTCTACCATGAGTCTACTTATCTAGTCAGACGCCAGCGGAACGTCTCTGTACCCGAGAACAATTGTGTCTAGAAAGGGCTTTACGGGTAAAATTATATCACGCATTTTGAATGTCAAAATCAGTTCTAAAAGAAACCAGTAGGAGTGCTATACGAAATGCAATACAATAATAGGAGTAAAACTACTGAAGTATACTACAATGTCAACTCATGGTAGGTCTAGGTCATTATCACTGTCACTTTTCGACGAATACCAACTGAGGTTATCATTTCGCCTGAATTTTTATTATTTTCTCAGTAATTAACATGCACAAACATTCTTCAATGCCAACTGATACTCGTATAAAACGTAGCGAACATGGAAAGAATCAGGAATCCTAATAACTCACGATCGTGCTGCAGAGACGTGTAACAAAAGGTGGTGTCGATGTCAGGTGGTTCGCGTGACCGCGGCCGAGCGGGTTCCTCACTCATTTAGTGGATCGACTTACCCCGACATTCCTCACAGACCGCCCCGTGTTTTATTACCCCGCTGAGTCTACGAAGCACACGACAAGCCTTGTTTACCCTCTACGTAGTTACTACTAGTTAATCTGTGCCTTTACTCTTCCTCCGAGAGATTCCTGTCTGTACCACATTTTCTGATCATTTTCTAAATTTTATCCCTAAGTAGATACCTTTTTAATACGCTGATGGTTTTTAAGGAGATGATCAGACCATCAAACTGGACAACTATCTCTATGGGAACTATTGGGAACAATGTCAAAATCGCGAAAAAAAATTTGCTGTTCCATACAAAACTGCTCCACCATACTCGACCCAAAAATGTATGGGAAACCTTTTTTTGCGATTTAGATGTTAATCCCATAGAGAAAGTTATGGCCTTATCAATTGATCATCCTTAAAAAACCATCAGTATATTAAGTTGCACCCAGTATTTACTCAATGACCTTTCTGCAATCAGTAAATTAAGTGTCCCAACGCTGTAATTTAAGCAAGAAAATTAAATCAACCACGCACGAATTATCAGCGACAATAACGAAAGCTTAATCTAAACCCAACGAGATGATAATTTGCCGCCGCGCCGATTATGCTGCTTGGCTTCACTGAGTTACGCAAGACAATAAGCAAACAGCTGTGCCGATGTGCAATAGGTAACCGACTAACCCCCGTAATTGTGGCCGTAGATCATAATCCAGATAGTCCACCAGCAATGGCAAGCATTTGTGTTAGGCCAAGAGGCGCACGACTTATCGAAAGTGAATTGTCGTCCCGGCTACCAATACGTCGTCCAATAGTACTATTCACTCGCACAACCGTGACTAAACTTCGCAATCGGACGTTATGAAGGCAATCATAAATGACCTTACGATTCCTGATCGACGACTTCGACATTAAACGTTGCCATTTGGAGTTAGAATTCCATTAATGGATACTGTACTGTTGCGGTAACATAAACTTTTGAATCGTTCGAATGTAGTTTTACGCAGGGAATATCGTATCGAATAGCGCATAAATATCGAATCATGATCGTATTTGCGACCTAGAACGAGAGAAAAGTGTTCGCGGGCACAGGTTAAGCGCAATATTTACATTATCAATTGTATGTCATCGGCGTCGTTGGAGCGATGTTTTCACTCGCCGAGCCCGCCGTGTTACCTTTCGAAAGCGTCGACTCATAAACAAAGCGACCTCTGAACTTAATAACAATGTGAGGCGGGCGTGCGAAACGGGAGATGCACCCAGAGACTTGCAATAATTCTTTCGTAGCCCATCGAGCGTCGCTAGAGACATGACGCGCCATAATTTAGACTTGTAGCAACAAAAACTGTTCGTGGTTCGTTCGCCGCGATCGCGCGTTCCGATAATGGCTTTATATAGACACTTTATTGTCATAATTCTGACCCACATCTGATTGTTTTACTTATGGGAGTGAAATATTGAGAGAATTCTTATAGTCATATCTCTCAAGTGAAAGCTTTTAGAATTCGCCTCCATATTTATGATACAAGGTTAACAAGTATATAACCGTTATTGACAATAGAAAATTATCGTTGCAATTATCTGATATGGTGGATATCGTGACCCACCTGAGGCCACCATACCTATAGTTTGGAAGTGGCATTTAGAGAACCTTGTCCGAATATTGTTTAAAGCCATTATTCAAAAGTTAAATTCTTACTTCTTTTAATTAACGCGAAATTCATAAATTACAGCACAAGCTGGAGCGTCAACGAGTTTGAGAAAGCAAGTAAAAAAATTTGTAACGGAACGCAAGGAAAATAGCAAATTCATGGTTGATAAGTTTTTTTATGTTGCTTTTAGGATACCGTATCCGGAAGGTTCCAAATCAAGCATAGCATCCGCGTGTCTGAGTTCGTCAGACGTCTATGCGTCACAAATAAGCTTAAATAAGTAAACGAATCAGATATGAACTTTCTTAGGTTTACATGCTATTTTCGTTGAAAGCATGTATAAACACTAAGAACTCTAAAGATATAACGTTCGTAAACCAATCCATAACAGAAATTAGACCACGTCCAGAATGTAGTCTAACTATTTACTGTCAAGTCGAGGATATTTAGCATCCTCCTGCTCTTATCAAACTATTTGGAGTAAGCGAAATAACTTACTCTTACCTCTTCTATAGTGTTGTCTTCCTATCTTATAGCCATCCACATTCCTACGACTGCGGTACTGCATACTCTTTTAATAAAATGATATTAACAATTGGTAGTACTGTGGCAAAAAAGATATCTACGGAACCGTTAACTAAAGCGTGCCTGACATTTTTTTGTCGCCTGTTACGTTAGACTAGAGAGAGTTGTGCAATATGACAGGCGTTACGCTCGGGATGTATACGAAGCGATTATTAACGTTCCATCGCTGTATTGGATCAGAATCGACAGCTTATCTCTAAAGCATGCAGCTGACCCCGATGTCGCGTGATCCGCATGTTTTGTTACGCAAGCTGTCTCTCTAAACTTATATCTACATTGTCGGACCCTTGGTAACACTCTTATACTCACATAATAAGTACTAAAATAGACCGATTCTCGAGACTTTGTATGTTGAACAAACTATAAGACCAATGTCTAAGCAAAAACACTGTTTGGAATGTAATATCGAGCAGTCTGGCTATGTTAGCTATTTATTTTCTTTTCGGAATATATTGTTTATAAGTCTTATGATTTTATTCAGAGTAAACTAAATATGGAAGAACCAATTGGTATAAACATTAACAGGATTTGTCACCAATATAGGGTACCAAACGTCATTCAAGTAAGCTCGCGAGGTGAATTGTGGCCTAGTTCACCTCTCACCCTCATTCGTAAGGTATATCTATGCCGTGGAGTGGGACATATACAGGGTCTTTCATTATACACTGACTGTTTTTAAGGGAATGGTCAAACCATCAAACTGAGCAACTTTCTCTATAGGACTGACATCGAAATCGCGAAAAGAAAATCTGGTGTCCCATTCATCCTGAGTCGATTATGATTTTAGTTCTGATGATGATAAGCGTCATTAGCGCCACAGAACCATTAACACTCAATCAATCAATCAATCAAATATACTTTATTTTACACTAAAACATAAACAGTAAAATACAGAAATAAAAATACAAGAGGCACAAAAACTCGTTAAACGAAGTTATGAGGAAACCTGTATACGCTAAAGAAGAGTTTCGTAGGATGCGTAGGTATATATTAAGACTGATTATTTGCATGTCGTCTATCCAACACATACAAAACACCCTTACAACCTCACTATGTCTCATCAGTGGGGTAGACGATTAACAGCTAATGTTGAAAACTTGAAAGCTAAAACATTATTATCACCTGAGTTGTTAGCGACTTCCAGTCAAAGGTAGCCTCCAGTCTTTGGTAATCCTTTAAATCAGGCACAGATATAATATTTAGACATAATTTGTTGATTTTCCCCGCGCGAACAACAGTACGCGCGAAAGCTAGTCTTTACCCATTACGCGGAAAACAAAGCATCAGAAGATGTCATAATCTATAATCATGTCTGGTATTTCTAACAGCCCCACCTCTAAAAGAGCACGGATCAACATGAATTAAGTGTGATCCAGTTTACATAATTCTGTTCTGAACCAGCAATCTGATGCACTTTGGTCTGAGGGGATCGGTATAAAACGTGCCGCTATTGAGCAACCCTGCGCGAGCACCGCACTTCATGCCAAAGGGAGAATGTTTACTAAACTTTGTAACTAAGTCTCCTGTCAAAACTCCTAAGACTGCAACATAAAGTTACAAATGGCTTGATTTGGGAGACTTTCTTTTTAGGACAGGCAATATAAGCCACGACTTACTAGCTTGGTATTATTGAGTCACACCATTATTTATAATTAACGTCTATGGCTGCAACGAGAAAAGTTCACAGTCATTTGTTAAATCACGTTCTTAGTTAAATAAAAGGTTGGAAGTCTTTTAAAAGTTAGGTCTTAGTTGAAACGACTAGTCTTTAAGGGGAGGTAGACTCGATTTTATCTTCTTGGCGAAGACGCAAAAGTAGTTGTGATTTTGCTGGACATAAGCACAGTGCATTTATAAACTTTACTGTGGCATAGATCACTCGGACCTCCCCTAAGGCCCGCCACACACATAAGGAATACGCGCGGAATTACAATTTCGTATGGATTCGTAATTCCGAGCGGAATTCGGGAAGCAAATCCATACGAAATCCTAATTCCGCGTGGAATAATGCCGTATGTGAGTGACGGGTCTAACGGTTTCTACAATGATTTATTTATGCAACTACCACTAACTCTACGACAGCTCTATAAGAACGCAAACGCCACCATTATCTTAATTATTAAAGCCTCGTTCTAATAAGATCTACGAGCTCTTTGATTTTTGACTCGTACCAAGTTGTTGAGAATTCGGTCAAAAAGATTTACTACACCTTTTGGTACCAATTATAGTTAACACACATACGCCAACAATAAAATGAAAGCAACGTAAATCCGAGTAATTGGATACATTAACAATTCAACACTTACAAATTAAATTCGTGACCACAAACAATTTCAAATTCATGAATTTAACAGCTACATGATTGTCCGTGTTTACACTACACTTTTCCCACAATCCACTAAACGTAATAAAACGCAGCGGTAATAGGAACAAAACGCTTCCAAAATTAAATAAACACGCATAGGTGCGCCTGTCCAGTTTGGTATAATTCGATAATTTACAAGACGGGGTCCGACGCGGGCGCCTTCGGCTTGTAAATAAGATTCTCATGAAATTCGGCGGCAGCGATCGTATCGCCAGCAGGCCACACTATCCATCACGCGGCTCTAGTCACGCTACAAACGATGTCTACTAATTATCTCTCCCTAACAGACACAATTTGTCATTAATTGTAAAACATCCACGATAAAACGGACACCAAACCGATACGCGATCTCGCTAATCCATTTATCTGACAAATTACATAATACCTTTTTTGTTGGTCGAGACTGAGAATAATGAGTTGGCTTTTATAACAATATCGAGCCAACAGGTGCACAAATTACACGGTTTCGTTATTGAATCTGACAAGTGGTCACAGCAACATTAGCGATCAGTCCGCTTGAAATGAATAAATTAAGATAAAAGGAAAAGAACGATTCTCCACTTCAATTACGGCAACCCACACAATGATTAGACGTTTCACTCGGTGTGCTGAGGCTCGATCACGGACCTACTTGAGTTATTAAGTGCTAGCTTTGTTATAAATACATTCAACTTGGCATGGATTAATGGAATAAAATTCCGAAGGCCTTTTTATATTTGATCACCTTCATTCCTTGTCAACATTCTAACTCCCGGATTAAGTGCAGTATCTAAGCATTTACGTCTTACGAAGTTGCTCTTTTATAGGCTATTTTGTGGCGGCATCGCGTTTTATTTAGGCTACTCGAGTCAGTTTATACGACGAACCGAGGGCTGCCGGAGATGGATTCCGGGACTTAACTGACGCTCTCGGTGGATTGATGGCGAGCAATACGTCATCGGACCGACGATGAGATCAGCTTTCTATGAATTAGAAAAGATGTTTATATTACGCTCATTATACTGCCACCAGCAATGCAGTAAGAAAACTGAAACGTGCCTGAGAAATACGTACGTATCTCCAACGGGTTCTGACGTAATAGATAAACGAATAAAAGGAACTAGTTGTTCGTTATCTCGACCAGAAAGGCGACCTTCAACTTCACACGGTCGGAATACAGAGCAGCATAATAACAAGAGACACTAGGAGGTAAACGTTGGACGTTTTCGTATGCAAAAAGCGTTAAGTGTTAGCCGACGCGGTCGTACGGACCGAACATTAAACAAGCGGTTGCGGGCTAAAATAGAAATGGGTTGTTTGAGAAGGGTTCTTTCGCGAACGCAATTGTACTCGAACGTGTCTTGTTAGTGAATGCGTTATGCAAATGTTGGTCGGCGGTATTAGTACAACCACAACCAGTGATAGTTGCTGGTTAGTACGAGTTATGTAGTTGGTAAGATTTGTTATTTAGAAGATTTGCTGTTTTCCAAACTGCTTTCATGACGTTAGATATGAGGATATAAAGAGTCATTTGGCGTGGGTTTTACAAAAATGCATTCAGCCGTTTCGAACCTGGAGGAGTACAAACACTTTTGAAAATTGTAGTATGTTATTGGAATCAGCCCAGGAAGCTCTTCCACTTGATAACCAACGAGAGATTTAATTTTTTTTTAAATTGCTTACAAAAACATGATGAAGACATATTTGGTCACCTATAATTTTTAAACAGACAGACAGACATACTGTCAAGCCGCGATCCTCATATTTTAGAAACGAAATCTCTCGTGCGGTCTTCTCTATACGGCGTACTCCTAAACTCAAGTTAATAACAGAAAATATAAAAGCAGAAATTCCTCAAAATCTACTAGTTTCTCCAATTGTTATAAAACTGTTTTCAAACAGTGACAGTGCTCAAAAACAATATGAAAGGCACTTCTCAACAAAACGGTAACAAACAATACTAAAAGCAGAAATAGCAAACATTTCTAAGAAGTAGTAAGTGAGGCGCGTCACAAGTTCACAACTCCGGGAAAAACAATAAGCTAGTGGAACGCCAGCAATCTTCGGCCGTCCGTCCACCACCTTTCTCAAACGAAAGAGGTCAGTTCCAACTTGAATACAAATGTTTTGGGGATTCAACGAAAACTTTAATTGAAATTGTTACCCTTCCGTCATGCAGGGTTAAATCTTATATAGTAGACCTGCCATGAGACACATTATACTACTTTGGTTTCGGCGTGCATTTATGTCAATGTTCACAAAGTCACCACTACGAAATACAATACAAAAAAATGGGAGTAAAACCACTGTAGTATACTACATGATTCCGTACTTCGGATGGCACGTTTAGCCGGTGGTCCCGGCTACTATATCTGATGGTAGTAGTCGTTACATAAAAACCACGTCAGAGGCCGTAAGGCTGTCTGAAAAAACTCTGACACACACGATAAGAAGAACTCATGGTAGGCATAAAGATCACAAGATGCTAAGCTAAGCGTAATTGTAACGTTTAATTTTCCATTAGAGACTTGTTTATTTACAAGGTTATTAAGACACTTTAAATTTAGTTTATCTTATACAGTATCAGTAGTGTATAGAAACTAAGAGAGGTAAAGCTCAGCAATCGCGACGAGTCAAACGAGAGCGGTGTGCGGAGGCCGAGAGGAGCGCCTCCCAGTACCGACTTGCCTTCGCGCGGTACCGACTTTTCGAATTCAATGCTGGTGTCCCCGTCTCCCGCATACCGCGCGAATATAGACCCACCGCCGCAACAGCTGATTTTCACCACTAGTTGTTTTTATTACACTATGCTTGCTTATAACATTGTGTTCATTTCTACATTGTGTTAATCCATATTTAATAGATTTTTCTTATTTGGATTTACTAATAACTTACTTAAACTTCATCGCGAAAGTAAGCCTTCAAAAGCTGAACTAAGAAAACATTTAGTAAATACCTGAAACAAAAGAAATACACCTGTTAATAAAAATTAAAATTATAACTTCACTACAGCGAAATAAGCGAAGTAAATCAATGTTCCCGACTATTAAAGATTTTCAACGTTATGATTGCAGACAGCTACCAGAATCAGAAATCTCAATTAAATATTTGCTTTACGGTTCAACCAGATAATACATCAAGTGGTTAATAGTACCTCCTACTCCCACTTAATAGCTTTTAATTGCATCAATTTGAGTGTGATTAAATACGATCGGGTGTATTGAGCGGGCAATCAGTCAATTCTGGACAACTAGTCATGTTAATTTGATGATTGCTTTATATACCCACTTCTGACGGGAACTAAATTGTCGTTATTGCAACTGATGGATTGTTTTAAGTGATATCATACAAAAGGGACTGTGTCATCATCATTAGCCTACATAATTAAGGATAATTATGTCCTACTCCAGAGTGGAGTGAGGGCATTCGAATAAGCATGAGAGGGAGTGGATCATGCTCCACCACAAGAGTGCAGTGCGTTTTGATGGAGATAATTTAATGGTCAACTAGCTATTAATCTTTTCAAGAGCCTTTATTATACAAGGTGTTACAAAAATACAAAATGAACATTAAAGGGGGTGGTTTAGGCCAGATTTTTTTTCCGCGGTTTCGATGTTAGTCCCATAGTGAAAGTTGTTCAAATTGATGGTCTAAACAACCCTTAAAAGCTTTAAATGTTTATTTTTACTATTGTAACACCTTGTATACGGTCAATTTTTAATATACTGACGGGTTTTTAATGGGATGATCAGACCATCATACTGAACAACTTTCTCTATGGGACCAACGACGAAAACGCGAAAAAAAGAGCTGTTTCATACAAAACTGCCCTTACTTACATACTTGACCCAAACGTATGGCTTTACTGAATTTATTTCGCGATTTCGATGTTAGTTCCATAGAGAAAGTTGTTCAGTTTCAATATCTGATCATCCTCTTAAAAAACGTCAGCATATTAAGTTGAACCCTGTATATATGTTTTATTTCCTAATAATTTTACGATGGCTTTTCCATTATATAAAGGCACTTGTCAAGGATTCGAAAGTTACATAAGATAGTGAGTCGAAGCACAAATGTCGTCAAGGCCAGAGCATTACAGATTCAAGACGAGGATTCGAACCGGCGGTATTGGCAAGGGCGACATCGACGGACATGGGTCAATACAAACATGCGTTCATTATGCGTCCGACGTACGCAAACCCGTCTACAAACGCAAACATGGCCCTTACCCACGTCCTCTGCCATTCTATAGATTCCAATATCTCTCCGCCACTAACATAACTAAATGTACTTAGTACTACATAAAATACATCTGTAACGATATCGACAAAAGGCTCAAACTTGCGAGCTTTAAAATTAAAATATCTCCGATTGTAATTTGAAGTGACCATCAGCTTTTATGGGCGGATAAGTCGCACGAATCGTTTCTCGCTCGCTAAATGGCATTCGTAAATCGTCGATTAAGACGGTACATATTCCAACGACAAAAGGTTTCGCGTCAGATACGGCCGCCGCAGAAGCGACCGTCGCAATAAATTTCATAATTAATTTTATTATCGAAGGCATTGCTCGCACGTCGACTTACGGAGAGATTTGCGAGCAAAAGCGAACACCGCCGTCTGCCTTATCATTAAACGTTCACGATCCCGCGGACGCACTCTGATTTCATAAAGTCTCTTAATGCGGTGTAATTGTTTGTGAATAAAAAGAAGTCGGCTGAAAGGGTTCGACTCGGGACACGGCGGCGCGCCCCTGTCAAAAACCATCATTGTAATAGACTTTTCTTTCTCGACCGCGCCCGGTTATAAAAGCTAACTTTCAAAGAAAAGTAATGAGAATCTAACTTAGCGGAAAACGGACGGCGGAGCTCGCCCGTTTGGTAACCAGCGATGGAGAGAGAAATATTTTTTTACGTTATTCGCAACACCGAGCGCCGCGATAGTCCTTGCGAGCACTCACAAAGGGCCCGTGCCACGTTGCCTTCGTCTGTTTATTACGAGCTTAATGCGGAATAGCAGCGACTTTAATGCAACTTTATACCAACGAGGGGCCGGGTTCAAAGAAAAATCATGGTTTACATCCGTAATTAACGTGAAATTTAAATGTGCATGGAAGAGGAAACATCTTTTACGACCAGAGCCATATTTCTGTAGATATTTATCCTTTTCATATGCTATTTCTTTTTCGCCGTGTTTCCTGGCTAAGAACATACTCAATATCTTCCCATGGGTGAGTATGAGAAGAGTACGAGGCGACAAAGAGATAAGATTTCTTCTGCAGTGTTTAAGTAATCAAAAGCAAGATATCCAGAACGACGCATGTATCCGTCCTAAAACCTTAAAGACTCATGCCTGCCAAAAGCCCTGTTAAAATTTTTTTTTGGTCTTGTGCCAATCGCTTCTAGGTCTTACTGAGGTTTGTCGTGACGTCATTAACCTAACTGGCCGCCGAAAGACGCAATCCTCTTTTGGCTAATCTCGGCCACCACTTGTGTATAAGCTTTACCACCGGCCAGACCTACATGAGCAGCGATGTTTCTATTCTACCAAACTGCCGCATTTTCGTACGTGAACGTTCACATATGGCCGCCCGTACCAAAGTATATACAGGATGAAATTGACATCATTAGCATCCTTTTATACAAAGTGTCTACCCATCAAACTGAACAACTTTTACCATGGGGGCAAACCGATCGAAGCAAAAAAAAAATCAGCTGTTCCATACTAAATTGCAGTGCCTAGTCGACTCAAATGTATGCAACAGCAGATATTTTTTTTGCTCCGATTTGTTTGGTCCCATATTAAAAGTTATTCAGTTTGATGGGTAGACTTTTAGTTTAAAAGGATGCTAATGATACCAATTTTACGCTATGGCCGTACGTAGTGGAAATGTAGGGGTGTAACGGCCAGTGCGAGCTTGTATGAAGCTGTGTTTCTGGTAGGATATCAATTTTATGTGTTTACTTCACCTTGCCATCATTTCTCTAGCTACATATCCTGCTGGGGGATATAGTATAAGCGTATTATACTACGCTACGCTTCTTTCCTTTAGTAAATACCAATCTTATAAGTCACGATCAATCTTAATTTAGACATAATGAGCGTTTCATTACGAGGTCGCGGCTATGCCTCAGACCTTAGACTTCGTTAACACCATAAACGATAGCCGTATTGTATCCGCGAATGGTTATTCAGTGAAACGTGACTTTCTTCCTCCCATTATCTTCACTCACTGCTTACATATTAGCCATGAACAACTCCTGGGAGCTGTTATCTTAAGGATCTTCAAATAAAAGTAAACGGCTTGCATGTTTTACATTTTTTATGTAATGTGTGTATTTTTGACGACTGATAAGCTAGCTGGTAGTGATTCTTCTTACAAAACCGAGGGTCATGGATTTACATCCCGTATGGCAAATATTTGTGATCATCCAACTCTAAGAATACTATATCTATTACTGTCCGAGCCATGATGATTCTATATCGTTATTAAGTTATAATAATACAAGTCTAGACTAGATTCTAGTTCTTCAATTAAGCTAGATAATCTGTGTGACAACGTCCATGACATTTTTATCTAATTCATGAATGCTGTGGTACCTGTTTTACTCAATCCAAATTGCCAAGTGGACAAAAAAACATCGATAACATTTCAAAAAGTCTGTATTTCTTTGATACAACCCACGTATCATGAATTTGATCAATTTGAATCTACGCTTTTATTTTATTGGTTTCATTGTATTGGTTGGGGAAAAAGTTTCTTCGCATTTTTTAAGAAAATTCAAAACTTTTTTTATATAGTTTATTTACATTTAACTAAAGTATGTAGGTACCATTTTGTTCGATAACTTTTTGCCATCTTGTAGGTAGGGACATGATCCAATTGCTATAGAAATTTTGGGGCTTCTGATCAAAATACCGCGACAAGTAGTTTTGGCAGTCCTCTCGTGATGTTAACCTGACACTGCCTAAAGAATTCTGAAGAGACCGAAACAGGTGGAAATCTGAAGGTGCAAGATCAGGACTATACGGCGGATGCATTAACACCTCCCAGCCAAGCTCTCTTAATTTTTGCTGAGTGGCTAAAGATGTGTGAGGTCTAGCGTTATCATGATGAAAAACCACACCCCTTCTGTTGATTAATGCCGGCCGCTTTCATTCAACTTCTTGCTTTAATCTCATCAGTTGTTCGCAGTAGAGTTCAGAATCGATGGTCCTGCCTGGTGGTAACACCTCATAATCAATAATGCCCTTCCAATCCCACCACACACACAGCATCACCTACTTGCGAGTTAACCCGGGTTTCGCCACAGTCTGTGAAGCCTGACCGGCCTTTGACCACGACCTTTTTCGCATGTTCTTGTCGTACGTGATCCACTTTTCATCACCAGTTATCAGCTTCTTCAAAAATGGTTCGGGTTTATTACGTCGTATTAAAGAATCACAAATGAGTACACGGTTCATTAGGTTTCTTTCAGTGAGCTTGTGAGGTACTCAAATATCGAGCTTTTTTGTGTACCCAGTTTTTTTCAAATGCGCCAAAACTGTTTTGTGGTCAATTCCCAGTTCTTCAGCTACGTCGTAACTACTGATATGCCGATCTTGCTCCAATTTTTCAAAAATGGCATCCATTTTTCATACATACTATAATGCGAAAAGGCTTTTTCTCCAACCTTATTATATGCGATAGTACAAGTAATCCAATATTAATTAAAAACGTCAGTTTGTATTTATGTTCTTATATAATAAATAGAACAGATAAAACACACAAAGCTAAGAACAGTCAACTAGATTGCAACAAGGCCGGAAACCAACTAGAATTAAAACTTTCGCAAACGATCCATGAATTGCAAATAGAAAACTGACTCGGTGAGTTCGAGAACGAAAAGACGTGCATACATTGAGTGCATCTGCACAAAAAGGCACAATCTCGCCGAGATAGGGTAACAAGATAACAAGCGTGGAGCGGCAGACTAAGACGGATAAAAACAAGACATGGCGAGCCTACGCGCGGACGTGTACCTTGTTTACTTAAACGAGGCCCACGTTAAGTGCCTCTGGAGTTGATTCTGCGCATCTCCGGCTCCGGTACGCTTTGATGCATTTGAATCACACACGTATAAAAGATCCAAGCGAAATCTGAATAGTGAAAGACCAGAAATCAAAGCAGTTTGGGACAAGCTAATAATTGGCTTTAACTGCTATTTTTACCTTTGTGAAATATAATTTATAAGCTCACAAGTGCATACATTTCCCGCCAGTGTAGTCAGAGATACAGCACTTAATAGCACAATATTTATAATAGCCATATTCTTCTTCTTTGTTCCATTATTTGGGATCGGCTTTCCCAACCACACGTCGCTCGCCAGAGCGTTTTTTTCTGGGTCGTCGTTTGGTCTGCATTAACTGTTTGCAGTCTTTGAAAGACATCTATGAGATTTAGGGTCTGCCGCGGCGTTTTCGTTCCGGTGCCAGACTTCTCATTCCGTGATCATACCAGCGCAGGTGGATTTCTAAGTTTTTCTGGGTTACGTAAACAACTTAACACAAATTCTGTCCAGTGTGATATTATCACTTTGACTGCCAAACGAGCGACAAAAAATTGAAAATCTATTGTTTTTCTGACAGACGGCGTTCAAAGGCTTGTTGTCGCACACTTTCAATGGACAGTGAATACCATATCATATGATCCTTCTTAATATGCTGACACTTTTTTAAGTGGATGATCGAACCATCAAACTGAACAACTTTCTCTATGAAAGCAACATCGAAAAAAGAAATCTGCTCTTCCATACAACCTACAAACCTACTCAAGACAAATGTGAGTGATAGCAAATTTTTTTTTCGCGATTTCGATGTTTGTACCACTTATGTATCCACTTATGTACTTGTGTGGTCTTATATTTACTGTTTATGTTTTGGTGTAAAATAAAGTATTGATTGATTGATTGAAAGTTTTTCAGTTTGATAGTCTGGTCATTCCCTTAAAATGTATAAGCATATTAAGAAGGACCCTGTATCACCTGTATGTAGGTTTTTGACAGCATATTTCTTCGCCTAAAAGCAATCAGAATAGTGAAAGACCACAAATCAAGCCAAGCCAAAATAGCCTTTAAGGACAATTAAAATAAATGTAGCGTACAGCTGTTCGTTACAGTTGCAAAACAAGTTTTAAGCAGAAGTCTAAAATAATTTTCAATAATAAGTATTTAACAGTCAAGTGACAACTTAGCATGGTAATGTAAGTTATAATTAAGCCATCTGTATGTACATATTTAGCGTTAACTTAAAGACTTCAACGCGATCTGCACTTTTCTACGAAACATTTTAATTTTTAAACCGCGTTTAGTCCACAATATATGAGCATGAGAGCCACTTAAAGAATTCATTACAGTATTAATATGCTAATTTCTAACGGATCTGTTTCATTCGAGAATTGCGAAAAACAAGCTTGTTAATTTAGTCTACACGGCTGCATAAAAACTCGTCGGGTAGGTTTGGTTCACGCCTAAGCAACTAATCTTTTATTCACGTCAAGCCTTACGACTTTATCTATTGTTATCATAATCAAGCGATCGTGTCATTACACACGTAGTCTGCCCACGGCTGTGTGTTTGATGCTGGAGATCACTGTCTTATACCTTTCAAGTGCTAGGTACTGATGTAAGTTAGAAACTAGGAGCGATGGCTTCGTGTACTTCATGTAACAACGTAGAGATTAGTGCGGTATTTTTGACGCAAGTCTATTAGTACCATGTCTTGCGTTTAGTTTATTGTATATACTTACAAAGACTTATAGATTATATGTTTTGCGATCCGCGGATTCTGCCTGTTATTAGATCCTGTATTTATCAGTAATATAGACGTGACTATACATATTTCACAAGCTGATTATAATGATTAATTATTTGTTAAGATGTATCGAGGCATGTATTGTGCCCACTGTCCATTACAAGTGGCGGGCGACGGGTGACGGGCTCACTCCCCGTCACACTGGACAGAGTTTCGGCACAGTATAAGAAAAAGTATCTATTACTAGATACAGTACGGACACTCGCTTCCTCACACCAACTTTTTACCTCACCCCCTCTATGGCCCTCTTTTTTTTTGTTACACGGCAGTTACCTATATAAGAAGAAGACTTAAGGTTCAATTTCTTTGGTTTCGCATGTGCTGACTTCTTGTCAATTTCAATTTTTTGTATGCAGTGTCCGGGCTGTGGTTTCGGTACTAGTGAAAAGTGGATATTCTGAGGTTTCAGAATATTTCTGACTACCCCCTCGGGGAATATAGTCGTGAGCATATGCTTATGCTATTATTTGTTAAGATACTAAAATGATCAGATTTTTTAAAAATATATTTACTGTAGAATTCTCGATTGTTTTGTTCTCAATGTCAATAAGAGTTTGTTTTGAATCAATCAAATCAGCCCACATCAACCCACTGCTGGGCATATACCTCCTTTTTATGCAGCAGTCCTCACGGTCCTGTGCCAATCTGATCCATGTCCGACCCGCAACCCTTACAATGTCGTCTGGCCAACGCATCGGTGGTCTACGCACGGATCTCCTGTCCCTTCTTTGGCCACCATTCCGATATTGCCTTAGTCCACTGGCCGTCTTCCCTTCTTGCCAAATGTCACGCCCACCTCCACTTCAACGTTGTAATCCTTTGACTTGACTCATTTATTAACTATGATCCACACATTTTTACACTTCAACCTCCTTAAACCTCTTGATGGCTATTTTACTTAGCACCCTTTTTGTACGCGCTGTTTTTTATTCGTCAGCAGCAGGCAGGCCGGCAGTCCAGTTAATGTAACCATTGCCTACAAAAAAACATAAAGCTAAACTTAATTTTGATACAATGCGTAATATAAATTTGTAGAAAAAAATTGGCGTTACTTTGTACCTGTTTCTTACAATTTTTGCAACATTGTTATATTTCATCGCATAAGCAGGTATATTCATCTGCAATCATATCGCTTTTAACTTAAACCACGTCGGTTCTAAGGCTTCGTCTGCCTACTCTCGCGACAATCAGATGTGCGCGTGAGAACTTATATGACTCAACGTGGTGTGAACTTATGACTTTGAGGAATACCTCACAAACGAACTATTTTGATCTTATCGGTTACAGTTGAATTGGGCTGTTTTTATCGAGTTGCTAACATAGTCAAGTAACTACTGTTGTTTCTTCTAGAATGATCTAAAAATATCTTAAAGGAAAACGGAAAAAGGATCACGATGTTATTATAGTCATCTTATTTAATAGCGACAGAGTTTCGGTACTGCTAGTGGAACGTGGATGTTCTGAGGTTTCAAAATATCTCTGACTCCCCCTCGGGGAATATAGTCGTGAGCATATGCTCTGCTTTATTTAATAGCCACATGGTATTTTACCTTGTATGTAAGTAAAATTAAGCAAGGTGTAACAAAACACCGTATTTAAAGTGATGGTTTATTTTATACCATCAACGTAAACAACTTTTACTATGAAGATAATGTGGAAAAAAAAATAAAAATCCGCTGTCCCATCCATACATTGGAGTCGAGTAGGTAGGTACTGCAGTTTTATATGAAACAGCAACTTTTTTTATTACAAAGAGTTTTGTTACCCCCTGTATAAATTGACTTCGTTCACGTCCTTATTTAATATAATTATATATTTAGTCATTAGCACCGAGGATCGTGATTTACGTATTTCATACATAGGTAGAATGTATAAAAAATACACATAAATTGACTCTCTGGTAGGTATAATAAGGCAGTAATTACGACAACTATACTCTATAGTAGATTTAACAAGGCAGTGAGTCATTACCTTCCTCAATTCACAGACAACAAGAAAATCTGGCCAAGTGCGAATGTGACTCGCGGACGGAGGGTTCCGTACCACGATAGAATATTACCAAAAATAATTGTTTTCTCCGGGATCCTTAGCGCAAGCCCGACATATTGACGCTTTTATTCATTACCGTTCTTCCGATAGATAAAAAAAAAAAAAGTTGAAAACTTTTGTTTTTTGTATGGCAACCCTTAATTTTCTACATTTTTTTTATTATTTGTTAGCAAATCCGCCATAATAACGGAAATTCTGTGAAAAGTTCAATCGTCTCATTGGCACTCTGTAAGTACGGAACCTTAAAAATTATACAAACACCTCTACCTTAACCGTGAAATACGGTGAATTACCTACGAATATTAAATCAACACCTACCGTCAAACATTAACATGACATAATAGGACCAGCGGAGTGCACTAATCAAGTGCCCCCTAATACCAGGGCTTAGAGTATATATTAGTTTAATGGAATATCAGCAATTAGGGAGGGAGATAGAATCGGTAGCGCTGACAAGGTGCAAACGAGAGTGGTTGGACCGGATACAGAGGTACAGTCATCGATGTAAGACGTAGTTAAAAAAAGCTTTAAAATTGAACTTTTGCATATATGTGTTAGTTGATTTATCTACTAGTTACTAGTAGAACAACAAAAAGAAAATTAAAACGGATGCTCTTGCGCCAGTAACAAGTATAGGAAAAATCCGTAAGCAAAAATATTAAAAATAAATTTTCACGACTGTAACTAGACTAGAACGATAGCTCGTTAACGTGCAAAAATTTTGTAAAAACTGTGGAGTACAATGTTTATATATGTATTCTATATCGTTATCTAGTCATCATAATGCAAGTCCAGGTTCTTTAAATGTGACTAGATAATTTGTGTGATAATGTCCAAGTTATAAAAAAAAAAAAATTAATTGTTACGGAACCCGATCATGGGCGAGTCCGGCATGCTCTTGGCCAGTTTTTTGATGTAGGTTGTAAAGAAGGCAGAGTGGTTTTTCAACAGAATTCAACGAATGAGAATTTCATTTAACGATATTCTGATTCTGACACATAAACCTTCATAAAATCTTGTATTCATAAACATGCAACCTGAAGCGACGCTTTTAAAACAGCGAAATCTGAAAGCTATCTTCATGGTTATGTCCCTAGTCCGAACCTACCACAGAGCATTCGCGCCGTCGACGCGTCGATTCAGTGCCCTGGGTTCAAACCCAACTAACAATTTGGTCGTATATGTGTCGCATAGTCGAACATCAGACGCATAAAACACCAGTATATGACGAAATTACCGTAATATAACTTTTATAAGTCAAAATAGTCATATAAATGTGGGCCTAATACGACCAAATTGTTTGTTGGGTACATATTGCTGGAGCATAGGTCTATCATCAACTAAGTTCGTCACACCATCGTCCTCACGTCTGTAGAGCTTGCATGCATGCCGAATGCGGTTTGAAGTACTTCACACACGCATCTAAACTTCTTCAGCGAACAATTGCCAAAAGAAAGCGAAGGAATAGAACACTCATATCACTTATAACATCGAGTGTACGATTAAAGAGAGCCAAAATAAAACAATGCCGCCGATGAATTACCATAGAAAATGAGCGGAACGGAGGGATTAAGTGAAATACAATCAAACAAGGAGGCGTGCGTGCCGGGAAACAAAAGTAGTAGATATCCCACTGGGAAGTAACGCGGATCAAGCCATTTTCACATTTATCACGTACACATAAGAGTCCTGTCAAGGGATTTATGTGGATTGGATAACAGATGAGGACCACGGGGCGACGAAGCGTGGAAATTTGTTTGTCTCAATTTTTGTAAGGTACCCCGGGATTTGCATGTTAAATTAATTTGGTTCATTTTATTAGCACGTACGGGACGTGTCGGTATTCCTAAATTAATCTTTTTGTTGATAGCGAAAATTACATTTGCTTGGGACCCGTATTAAAACAGAATTACATCATGAAAAAAATCTTTATTCGTAGCCCAAACATGCATAAATGCATGCATGCATTAACCGACGTTTACGAAGTTCAAAAGTTAAAAAAAAACCCATATAGACTAATATTACGAATACAAAACTACCCTTTTTCAAAGTCAGTTCAAATAAAAGAAACGAAAATTATTAATTCACAAATTCCATTTTGATGAAGTTTTTTGACTCTACCACTGCGTTGAACGGTTTTACGTTATAAAGAAGATGCTGCCAGAAACTCTACAACACATCTTTAAAGTTTAATGATCAAAGGTTTTATTAAAAGCAATTTGTAGAGAAGATGCTGCCAGAAACTCTACAACAACACATCTTTATAGTTTAATGAACGAAAGTATATAATCAATTTACGCTTCGTGCAGAAAAGCGTTAATGTCCGCCTTATAAAGCATCCGCGTTCCATAGTCACACCTCCAACGTCCAACATTTCACATTGACACACTAGTTATACTCGTCTCGGCGGCTGTGAAAACGCTGCTAAGAAGGAAGCATCAAAGCAACTACCTGGAGGCGCCAACTCCGACACTCAACTCCGCTGACTCAGCACCACTCCCGCGCACCGACGGCCATTACGCTCGCAACTTATCATTACACGCCGCGCGCGCACTTCGCAGAACCAAAAATACAAGTCATTCAGTCCTATGCAGACCAATTAACGCGCCAACTGCAATTTGAGGGACAAAAAATGGATGCGTGACGACCCGTCGATAATTCGAGTCCTTGTTAGGTATGGAGAAGAAACAATTTTGTATTATTTATAAATAAATATTGATTTTGTTGGTGCCTCACGTTTGATTGGAACTGCCGATGCGGAGGTAAGTCATCCACATGGCAATAATTCATGGATCTCTTGAAAGTATTACGAACTTTCATGGCCGACTGAAACTGTTGAAATTACCTAAATGTTAACATTGTTACCACTTTTGTAATCAGGAGGTTAAAAAACCTGAAAAAGATAACTGTGTTCAATTAGTTAATCTTAAATAACCGTTAAATCTAGTGTTCGGTATAGTAGGTTAACGAACTAATAAGAAAAAAATTCTAGTCATCTAAAAGGCTTAGCTTCTGGATATCGACAGAAACTGTTAACTGCCCAAAATCATCTGCCTCTTTTTATGGTTCCGTAGTAAAATGGAATATGACAAAACTCTTATAACTTGGACAAAAGACAATAAATCGCCACATGCTACATACACTTTCGCCTCTTCAACATCCATAAGTCTCTTCATACATGCTCTTCTGTTCCGGCTATGTTATGATTGACACAAACAAGGTTAAAAATATTAGCAAATTTTTTCGATGAATCGAGATGATTTGACATCCTCCTCGAATATTATTGTTATGCTAGGTTATAATATTATTATGTCGCACCAAGCAAAGAGATGTGGAAGAGTTTAGGGGAGACATTTGCTCAGCAGTCGGACCAAACAGATAAGAAAATAAAACCAGTCAAGTGCCAGGCGGGCTACTCGCGTACCGAACTTGAAATTTTTTTTTCTCCGGTACCTTTAGGGTGAAGTCAAACGACCGTAATTTAGTGAGTTGTGAGTCGCGTATTTTGAGTCCGTTTCATATAAAGGCTGAGGTCATAGACAATGCATTCCCGGATTTTATATGAAGTGGACTACGCGACTCACAACTCAGAAAATCAAGCTCGTTTCACGGGACCGACTGACACTTGGCCGGTTTTTATTATTTGTTGTTATACTGTAGAGTCTGCTCTATAATCACATTAAGTTTGACGCTTGTATGTATTACCGTTCTTACGATAGAGAGAGAAGAAAAAAAATTTATGAAAACTAGTTTCTTGTATGAGGACCCCCTAAGTTTTCAACTTTTTGACAGTTTTTGACAGTTTTTGACATTATTTGTTAGCAAAACCGCCATAATAACGCACATTCTGTAAAAATTACATGTGTCTAGCTATTACGGTTCAACAGTTATAACCCTTAATAATTAGGACAGACAGACATACGGACGGACGGACAACGTAGGCTTAGTAATAGGGTCCCGTTTTCACCCTTTAGGTACGGAACCCTAAAAAACGGTACGAGCAGTGCGTTAACTTATTAACATGTTGTTCATGTTGCTGTTGTTTTAATTTTTCTACTATTTATCGGTCGAAACCCTATCAATTCATTACCAACACTCTCTTAGCCAGTATTTTTTTGCTAACTCTGTTTACCTACAACCTACAACCTACAATGGACGATCAAAAATAACCGACTGGTGCGTCGCACACATTAGATACGGCGTTTAAAAAATTCAATTAAACAGAAATCACTGAATGACTCGGCATCGGCAAACGGCAGCTCAATAGATGTACCATTAGTTACAGTTACTGAACTTGTTAATTGCCTCGTTTTATATAAATAAGAAACGAAGACATCGGTAATCACGACACTATTGTCATGTTTCCAAGAATATTTGATTAAAACATGAAATTATGTGGACCGGATGAATAAGTCACCAAAGGATTTTATTCTATTTGCTTCGTTTGACTAAGGGCGCAGCCTGGTCAGTGCAAAGACCTCCTCTCACAAATAATGGTAAGATGGAATGGGACATACTCCACCAGGCGGGCCCAGTATGGATTGGTGGAGGCAAAGTTATAGTGGTAAACTTTCTGTCAGATAATTTTTAAGATAATTTTTAATAGTTCTTAGTCCACTCAATGAATGGCTCATAAGGAGGTGTAGAGTGCGTGAGCTGGGACTTAAGCGGTTTCTTGTGAAAGTTATTCAGGGTTATTAGGGAGTAAACATACTAAAAGTCCCCTTGTCTAGGAGTCGCGCCGGAGTGAGGTGAGGGTTAAAGTTCTCACTTTTGGAACCCCTAAGTTGGTTCACCCTAAGAACCCTGAACAACTTTCAGGAGAAATCGCTTAGGTCCCAGCTCACGCACTCTTCAACTTCTTTGTTAAGTAGACTATCTCTGTCATGGCTTAACAAATAGTTAAAGCGAAATGATTTAGCATAGAAAATGCTCTCTCACGACTATGTTCCCCGAGGGGGTAATCAGAGCTATTCTAAATATACCATATTTAGATGATCCACATTTCACTAGCAGTGCGCAAACTCTGTCCAGTGTGAAAGAAGTGAGCCCGTTTCTACTCGTCGTCGCATTCGAATGGCCAGCGAAAAACTCGTAAAGCTTAGAATGAAATAATATTAAGGCAGTTTAGAAGCAACACTGCGCTCCCAAACACGAATAGCCGATGTTGGGGAAAAAACCGGATTAAACCAGATTAGTGGTATTGGGCCATGACTGTCGAATGCATCAGGAATAGTGCGCAAGAATTGTAGCGCCCTGGATCCCAGAAAACGGTCGTCGACGTCCGGGTCGTCCTAGGAAGAGGTGGCAGGACGATCTGGATTCTTTCGATGAGTGGCCAGAGCATGTCCAAGACAGATATGGTTGGAGGAATAAAGGGGAGGCCTTTTCCCAGTAGTGGGATGAAGTAGGCTAGTAAAAAACAATATATTAGGGCTTTCAGATTTCCTAAAACAATAATCATAACAATCGAAAAGAAATCATAACAAAAGAAGAGTAACAAATACAAACTAATCTTCTGTAACGGAATGGAGTCGCAGCACAGAAGAATGTCAGATGTTAATTCTCAGGATTGGAAAAACACACAGCACAGTAAAAGAAGCTATAAGAAAAACGAAACATACAAACACCTCAACGTTTTGTTAATCGCTTTCGAATGAAATTTAATAACGGCAGCTTTCATAATCTCAGAGAGCGGCCAACTGCGAAGATGTCAGCCGACAGCGAACCGAATATACCTCATTGTGCTGTCATCGCATTAACTGACAGTACCAAAATAATCCGCTATTCATTAAATATTCATACACACAATTACGCGAGAAACGCTGCCGGCTCCACAATGCCGTTCGTCTCTCATATATGACACTGCGCACAATTAATTTAATTCACACTCCATCCACAAATAGCGTATAGTACATTAGATCAAGTTTATTATAGCTCATTTTCTACTTACTCCATTATGATGACTTTCTCATAATCAAGCGAAGTGTAATTGGCAAAAACTCTTTCAGTTCAACGCGGGGAATACCACTATGTAACTTTTTTTCAGTCCATCTTATCTAACACAAAGATACTTTGCTAGATATGTATAGAGTAGCAAAAAGCAAAATATCAAATAATACACCAATCTTCAGAGTGAAATTAATCTCACTATGCAATTGTTACTACGACGCGACGTAACACCCAATAGTCTACAGGGTGCATTTCTTTAAAGCAGGCACTTCACTCTCGCGAGAACTTCTCGGCGAGAATTCTCGAATTCTCGCACATTCAAGGAAAATTACTACGGCTTATGACGCTACGAGAAAAATGAAGGACATCATCTCGTTCTCGGCTGTTCTCGTCGAGAATGTAGTGCCCGCATATGGGGTAGGAAATACACAAAAAATGTTTAGACTTTCCATACCAAATGCAATCAGCTGACGAACGGTTTTTTTTCAAATTTCCCTTATTGTTCAGTATCATGAGTACAATCAGCAAACACCCATAATTTTTTTTGCGAATATCCCTTATTTTTTGACAAAGTTGTACAGTATCTTGAGTAAAATTACCCCTTAAATGCAACTGTTTACCCTGTATACAGAGTGTAAAATTAAACGCGTTACTGGGTTCTGCAGACCGTCAAACTGAAGAACTTTAAATATGGAACCAACATCGAAATCGAAACTTCTAAACTCGACCGAAATGTATGAAACAGCTGTTTTTTTCTCGCGATTCCATTGTTGGCTCCATAGTGATATTTGTTCAGTTTTATGGTACAAAACACCCCCTTTAATATGTACCTAACGTATTAAAATTTAAAAGCTGAATATTACGACTAAGGCGGTTCTCTCATAGTAACGCGTGATGGAACGACACGCGTCACTCCTTTTTTTTTAGCATTCGCATTGATTCATGTGGAACCGCATTTCATCATACACTGCTGGTATCTTGGATCAGGTCATTAATAGAGCCGCAACGATGTGTCATCATTTTCTGTCTAACTGTATGAGGACTCGTAGGGAGTCCTTAAAATCTTTAAACATAGGGTCAGGAGATCAGACAGTTTGGAAAAAGCATGATCACCGGCCATATGGAGGAAAAGAGGTAGAGGATGCATGCCTACGAGATGGACAGATGCGGTCGAAGAAATTACTGAGGCAACACTACTAGCACAGTATTACTCTATGGCTTACAGTATGGCAACGCTCTTGATGCCCCCCGTGCCGCCGCGCCCGTGTACTTACGCTATCATGCGCAGATATGCAAGGCAATCCCTACCGCTTTCTACTTAGTTCGGGATGCGACCCGCGCCATCCGCTTCCTCGCAAGGCCCCCTCCGTTGCTCTACGCATGTACATCAGTTGCCGTACTGTAAGGACTATATAATTATGCTGTGCTACTAGCCAGCGCACAGCCCAAGATCGAGCGGCCTGGAGAGCTGTGGTGATACAAGCGGCCCACGATGGCCACGTCCCTTAGCCTCTAACCTAACCTAACCTCATTACGACTAAGAAGAATACCGGTGGGTGTTCTTCACGTCAGTTTTACTACAAAATAGCTGCTGTAAAGTGCCAGAGTACCTCGCAAACAGTCTAAACAGCATAGCTAATTGATAACCAAAAGAATGAGATGTTGAGGCACGATCAAACCGAGCCGCTCGCAGCGTTCAATTTGCTCTAAATCAGCGTGCAGTGCGCACGTCCGCGGCGCAATTAAAGCCCGCTCCGCGATGTAATCTACGTCAACACTCCGCCAATAATCATCCAATTTCCAACGTCTACCGCTTTAAACAGCCGTCGAAAATGTAATGAGTCTCATGCCAAGAATAATTACAATAAAGGATTTCTGTTCCAATTGGCGTCAATTTTAAATATACATGGGAAAATTTTCAAATGAGCGATTTACATCCTAAAAACTCAGCAGCTGGCATGTTCATCGCTCCAATAGCTCCGTAGAGAAGTGTGCCAGATCATTTCAAGACTGTGACTGTCTTTTTTATAAAGGCTAAGAAATCAAGCACATACAACCATGTCGGACGCAAGCAGTTTAAAATTTTCGGTAAAAATTACACGTAAATGATAGAAATATTCCATAAAATCTGCTTTAACATCTTTTTTATCATATCAATCTTTTTTCCTTCCTTATTATTTTATAGAAACACATTCTGCCTTAACTCGCGAAAAACGTGGTGCCATCTAGTGATCCTCTAGAAAATCACATGAAAAACCCTCATTATAAAACTTAAGAGATACTAACAAGTTTCGAGATATGCGCATAAAAGTATCCGAACCTTTTGCAAATATCGAGCGACTCCAGCTGCTATCTCTCCTCATTTACAACAGAATATTATCAACAAAGAGGAATATTCAAGAAACCCAATCAACCTCAAGACAATGCAAGAACGCCAGAGCTCTGTATTAATGACGTTGCAGCATTGGTAACTCAGACAATACGGAGTCGAAGTCTGAGACAATTGGAAGCGTTGCACCGTCAAATGAGATGTTCCGATGTTCCCGCGAGCCAATCTCCCGGTTCAATTTGCTTTAAATCAGAGCCATCGGGGACAAGTGCATTCCCTGAGACGCTATGCAATTAAATAGCATATAATTTTGCAAATATAATTACTATTCGTAGTAAGGATCGTGTCAATGCTTTGTTTTCTCCTGACTTGTTTATCTAAGGTGGTTTGGCTGGAGTGTTATTTTTTAGGGTTAATTTCCTTCAACACCATCTACAGGCTGAAATTGATATATTTTTTTAGTCCTTATATAAGTAGTCAAAGGATTAAAAGGATGCTAATGATATAACTTTAACCCAGTAGATCTAGCCGAAGAAATCAATGTTTAATATTATTTGATTTGACACTTATTGTGCTACAGCGTTCGTTATCATTTTGATTGAAAGTACTTATGTAGAGCTATATTGTAGAATAGTTTCAAATTTTTTACTCCAGTATATTAAGAGTTAGGGGGTTGGTTATTAATATCGCATAAGCATCATAACGACCTGGTTGATTCAGGTGTTTTGTTCTACGTTACAAGAGCTATCAATCCAACGACACCTTACTTGATTAATAAAAAAAATAAAATTATCAACCTCCTTTTCGTTGTACGGGTTACAGACAGAATGGACGAAATTACAAAAGTTTATGTAACATTCGTTAGAGTGGCGTTCGTTATAGGCAGCCTATCTACTACTACCTATGATAATAAGAATATATTACAGCATCTATACCATAGTTCTCTCTCAAAGGGCGTTATTAGAGAACAGGCTGAATAACGATCGTAGTAAGTACCTATTTAGTATAATCCTCAATGAAATAAACAGTTAAGTGAAATTCAAGAGTTGCTAAACGCGTTGAAATGTGCAACAATTGGAAAGCGAGGCAAGCCGAATAAATGGACAGCATAATGCCTTCCTCGTACAATACGCCATAAAGCCGTTACTACACATTCATGCTAGGAAGCTTACAAATTAACTTTCGTCGCATGTTGCATTAACGACGGCGGAACATTTTGACAACTTTTCTCTTCAACTTTAATTGTAAATGTTCCTGAAATCAGATAAAAATGCAGTTATAACTTTTCGTAGTCGACTAACATACATTGTTAGAGCTATATTGACTTAACTGAGCTATATAAGGAAGATTGTTTTTTTATAGTAGGTTAGGTACACTAACATTTTAATTTCACCTTTTTTTTAAATTATGATTGTCTATGACTGAAACATTGCAAAAATAGTAAGTAGATACAAAATCGTTGTCATTATGTTTGTTGTAATCATTGAAAGTTGTAACAAAGTTCCTGACCACCCGTAAGCTGATTATGTTATTTATGTTTACAGGGTGTAAAATAAAATATGTTACATACACTAGGGGGTGCTACAGACCATCAAACTGAATAACATACAGACATACAATCAGCATAGCAGTAGGCAACACACATTGATTGAATTAAAATAGCAAAATGGGTGACTAGCCTATAGCGCATGGACCTCATAAATTGAGCCCTCGTCGCCTAATTTACTTATAAGGGGCATTGCGTGATTGAGATACTTTTTTGGTTTTAAGCGGGACAGAGGTACTACAATGTCTTCGCGTGCTTAAAACTCGTACAAATCATTCAAAAAGAACAAATCACATAGCATAACTTTTCACTCGCAAGTAAATGAAAAGCAGGTTCATTTTTCGAGTACGTATCCTATCTTCCGCTATTTTATTTTTCGCACGATTTCGATATTGGTCCCATTTAGAAAAAGTTGTTCAGTTTGACAGTCTGATCATCCTCTTTAATAACCATTAGCATAAGAAGGGCCCTGTTATACCTAGAGCGTAAAAAAATCCACAAACGCAAACTAAAGTATACCATTACATCAAATAGATGTAGCAGGCGTGTACTTTAAGACATCAAACATTGAGATGCGGAAAAAACTAACATCCCGTGCAATCCTGGAGGGGGAATACTTGTAGTGGGGTAATATTTAATTATCCCTTAGCGGAAACGCGAGGCGGGGTCGGGTTGACCCCACCCGCGAACAAAATGGCCGCCGACGTTACAATTACATTCCTTTATCAACCCGCGGAAGTCTCCACTTAGAATTTAACTCGAAATGACCGAAATGGGAGCAGTTACCCTATTGTGCAGCCATGTAGAGCCGTAAAGTAATTGACAAACAACAAAAGGAGATTCACAATGTATTCCTTAATGCAATAGGTAGTAGGTCTTTATTTGTTTAAACTGTGTAATGTTTCGGTGTTCACGAAGCAATTTAGGACTGTAAGTACTGAAACGTGAAATGTTGATTTCTTCATTACGATTGTAAAGATTTCTTTCGTTATTTGTATGTATAGGATGTAAGGGAATTGCTTCCGAAAACTCAAAGCTTTTAGTATGGAATCAACTATGAGATCTCAAACAAAAATCAGCTCCTCTATACATTATGCGCGGTAGTTGTACCTTTATACAGGATGTAAGTGACAGTCTAGCAAATACTGAAACGGTGAACTCAGACCATCAAACTGAACAACTTTCACTATGGAGCCTACGGAGCGACTAAACGCGAAAAAAAATCCGCTGTCCCATACAAAACTGCTGTACCAACCAGACTAAAATGTATGGGAGAGCTGATTGTTTTTCGCGTTTCCTGAGGTAGGCTCCATAGTGAAAGTTGTTCAGTTTGATGGTCTGAGTTCACCGTTTCAGTATTTGCTAGGCTGTCACTTACACCCTGTATATTCAGTGGCGGTAGGAATTTAATGTTAGTACGAGATAGCAAATTTTTTTTTTTATTCTTATAATTGGTCCCATAGCAAAAGTTGTTCATATTGATGGGTACTTTCACCGAGTTTTCGGAAGCAATTTCCTTAAGCCCTGTATTTTGAATAACGAATATTTTGGTATATAAATAAAAAGGGTTAGGGGAGACTTTTGCCCAGCAGTGGGACATCACAGGTTAAAAAAAATCTTTATTGCTTAGTTTTAATTTCTGAATCCTTTCACAGCCTTGCAATAAGTAAACATTTAGAAAGAAAGCTGGTATAGTTGTAGCAAAGTTTCTTATCACGCCGAAAAAAAAAAAATATAAAAATTTTTATTTGATCACAATTTAGTGGTATACAAATGATTGAGTCCCTGACTCCCAAAGTCGGAAAACCGTGTATTGGGATTAAGGATTACGGTCGTGAGTTTATGTTGTTAGGTGTAAAAATACAGCGATCTTGATGAATTTACGACAAAGCAGATACATACAGGGTATTTCTTTATATGTTTGCGGTATTTCTTAGAGGTCAGAGACCATTGAACTGAACAACTTTCTCTATGGGAGCAAAAAAAACCAAACCAAATCTCAACAACAGTTTTTTTTTATTTCGATGTTATCAACTCCATAGTGCTTTCACGGAACTATGAAATTTCAAACCAAAAATATCTGCAGATTTTTTAACTGACTCGTTTTTTTCCACCTTTTTTGTGTACCTACCTTCTCGAGTGATATACATATGGAACAGCTGATTTCTTTCTAGCAATTTCCAAGTTAGCTCCATAGTGAACGATGTTCAGAATGACGAGCAAAATCTATAGTTAATGTTCCCGCATTGACAAGAAATATATCGTGAATTAAATAACAGAGTTATATATTATCATAATGCGTTAGTCAGTATTTAAGACAGAGCATAAGCTTTCATGAAGATTTCCTTGCACTTTCATTACTCAGAACAGAACGTTACACCTAATCACAAATACCCTTTTACAATAAGCTCGTAAAATATACTATATTATAGCTAAAGAATACCTCCTTCGTTCTCTATACCAGCTTTTATCTTCAGTGTTAATACCATTAAGTTACTAATAGTGACTGACAGCTGAGAGAGCGAGATGTACCTAGCGGCACCACTGTATAATAGAAAGAGATACGTGACGCGAAGCAATAGAATCGTTTTGGGGGTTTTAACGCAGGGTAAAAAGAAAAAATTCGGTGCGAATCGAAAGTGAAATCGTAGATAATTTTGTGAAATATACTAAAACTGATATACTAATGCCCATACACCCTCCCTGAGGGTAGGCCTGTGCCCTGCAGTGGGACGTTTATAGGCTGATGATACTAACACTATTTCATTAAATAATCCATGATTTCACGTTTGACTCCGTATTATAGACAGCGCTCGAATTTTGGCCTGCCGATAATCTCCCGAAAACCTCCAAAACGGTTTCATTTGACAACTCATGTCATGTGCAGAGCAAACGACGAAGAGTGAGGGTAGACAGATTTGTCTGCTCTTAAAAATCTACCTGCAGTTCCTCAGTCATCCCGTGATCATGGCAGTTGTAACACTGCCGAAATATCGGGAACTCAAATATACCAAAACGCGGTAAGAACCCGTTAAAATGTTTATTTCTAGATTAAACTCATGTCAGTTCCTCAATTCCTGTAAGGTATAATAACTTTATGGTTAACTAACGTTTACCCGCGACTTTGTCAGCACAAATTATATACCACTTTTTTAAGTCACCACTAGATTTTAAGTCAAATTATTAGCTATCAAACAAAAAAAGTTTCATCAAAATCGGTTCAGTAGTTTTTGCGTGATGCTCGATCAAACAAACAGACAGACAAAAAATCCAAAAATTGCTGATATGGAATCAGGGACACCTAAAAACCATATCGTAACTTTTTTTTGTTAATACAGACACACTTCTGTTACAGTTTTATAATAGTATAGATAGATAGATACCCAAGACGGTTATCACCTAAGTAACTTAGCGTGAATAATCGCAAACCGCCACTGACACCGTCTACTGTATAAATGGTTCACTTGTTACAAAAAAAGTATTAAAAACGATCTACAATAATTAACCAGGTACTCGGGATAACAGCTACGTATTAAAAATAACCTTCATGTTCTTGGAATAAAGATTAAAACTGAACAAACTCCAAATGTTTGTGATAACTGGTGAAGGCGAGCACTTTAAGAATGATAATTTTTATTATTGGATGAAGTGTCGTTTTATTGCGCCAACTCCTAGATTAGACTTAACAATTTATATGATAATTTAGTAATCGGCTGTTAAATATTTAATTTTGAGGCTGTCATAGAAAAGATAGCGGATAAAAGTGTTCAGATCAAATGTTCAACCGCGCGCGTTGATGTCTTTTGTATGGCCGTTTAATATCCAAACGAATTTTATAAGAATACGAATTAGTTTTTTAGAAACTTATACAGGGTGTTATGGTAAACAGTTGCATTACTTGAAGGGGTGATTCTACCCGTGATATTGAACAACTTTCCCTAAGAAACCTATAGGAAATTCGCAAAAAAAAAATCAACTTTTCATACAAAAGTTCGATCAGTTAATTGCATTTAATATGGGAAGTCCAAATTTTTTTTTACATATTTCCTATAGGTTTCTTTAGGAAAGTTGTTCAGTATCGTGGGTACAATCACCCCTTAAAATAATGCAACTGTTTACCCTAACACACTGTATACGATTTGTGACACTGACTTTTCGTTGACATGCTTTAATTTCAAGGTGTGTATAGAGCACAGAATTATAAGAGGGGCTAGAAGTGCAAAGTAATCGTGGAACGTGTCGCCACAGGTCATGCAATGATTTGCATAACACCATAAGGCGCGCGGCGTTGTGCGAGCGAGAGGGCATGAGTAATAGTAGCAGCGTGAGCGAGAAGACAAGTAGCGACAGCCGTCTCCGAAGCAAAAGCGCTACTTTGCATTTCTAACCCCTCTTATAAAGTTCTATGGTATAGAGTCCAACAATACAATATCTATACCAGCTTCCTGATTGAGTCCGTTTTGGTAGGATCCTGCCAAGCTAGGCAGAGATGCACCGCCATTGAAATGCGGACATTCTGTATAATAATAATATTAATGCTCTATAATAAAAATATCGACAGTTCTCTACATTTGTCACTTGTCCTGTATATTTAGAAATTCAATTAGAATATCTCTGACTCACCCCGGAGGGAATCATACGGCGAAATATTCTACAGAATCTCGATCAATCAGTACATTCATTTCGGACCAACAAATCAAAATGTTCACTATGATACTAAAATCACTATGATATTTATAAAAATTTATTCAGTTTACCCAAGTTTTAACCAATGAGTTTGTTTTAACAGTTCGCTAACCCGATGACAGCAAGTGAGAAATAATTAATGTATTTTAAATAAACAAGTTGGCAGTAAAGATGGAGAATTTCGTATCAATCTTAATTAATTCAAGTGCGAAAGAGGAAAAGCGAATAAATTGGGGGGGTATTAAAGGGTGCATGAGATATTTAATTATGGCCGATTTCGATCGATGTGCTGCGGTTGCGTGACAAGGACAAAAGGGCCAATCTTAAAAGAAGCTGACCATCAAGTACATTCGCAAACAAAAGTTAAAGCTGAAAAATATTTAATCTAGAAATAATCATTTTAACGGGTTCTTACCGCGGTTTGGTATATTTGAGTAAAAAAAATATACTGAAAAAAAAAATTAATATATCTATCTATATCTATACACTATTATAAAACTGTAACAGGAAGTTTGTCTGTACATTGAAAATATTAACAAAAAAAAAGTTACGATATGGTTTTTAGGTGTCCCTGATTCCATTTCACCAATTTTTGGATTTTTTGTCTGTCTGCTTGTTTGTGTGTTTGTTTGTTTGAACGAGTATCACGCAAAAACTACTGAACCGATTTTGATGAAACTTTTTTGTTTGATAGCTTATGATCTGACTTAAAATCTGGTATATAATTTGTGCGGACGAAGTCGCGGGTTAACGCTCGTACTATTATAAAACTGTAACAGGAAGTTTGTCTGTACATTGAAGATATTAACAAAAAAAAAGTTACGATAGGGTTTTTAGGTGTCCCTGACTCCATTTCACCAATTTTTGGATTTTTTGTCTGTCTGTTTGTTTGTGTGTTTGTTTGTTTGAACGAGTATCACGCAAAAACTACTGAACCGATTTTGATGAAACTTTTTTTGTTTGATAGCTTATGATCTGACTTAAAATCTGGTATATAATTTGTGCGGACGAAGTCGCGGGTTAACGCTCGTATTATATATTATTATTTGAAAAATATTTGCCAAATAATGTGTTCTTTAGGCGACTTGGCGGGGTCCTTCTTAATATGCTGACACTTCGTAAGGGGATGGTAAGACCGTCAAACTAAACAACGTTCTTTAAGGCACCAACATCGAAATCGCGAAAAAAATCTGCTGTTCCTTACATAACTGCAAACCTACTCGAGTCGATGCCGATGGCATGTCATTTTATATTTTTCCCGCCCAGTATTTTTCCACACGGATAGCACTACCAGCAGCGTCCACTCGATCCGAATGTATGGGACAGCAGATTTGTTTTTTGCGATTTCGTTGTTGGTCCCACAGTGAAAATTGTTCAGTTTAACGGTCTGTTCATCCCCTTAAAACAGTGTCGGCATATTAAGAAGGACCCTGTATTAGCTTAGGCGTTACTGAAATAGTTTAAAATACTTTTAGGCCCAAACAGTTCTATTATCTAGACAAATAGATAGCTTAGTTATACCATAGCACCCTTCAGATTTAAACGAATACCTAACTTAATTATATTAAGTTGTTGAAATTTTCGATAATCCACGCGGACGCAGTCGCAGGCAAAAGCTAGTTTAATAAAAAAATACTTTTATGAAGAGTGCCTAACCATGTGACGTACTGAACCTAAAGATACGTCCGGCGCACCCTGGAAAAATCAGAAAACAACTAATGCTAATTAGCAAACTTCGTTACCACTACAAGATAAACTCGATGAAATTTGTGTTTGAGGATCCTTGCAATAGAAGTGAACTGTAATTGCTGGAAAAAGTATAATTCAAGAGAAGTTACGAAGAGAAAAACCACGTCAGAGGCCGTAAGGCGGTCTGAAAAAACTCTGACACCAGGGCTCTGCCCACACGATAAGACGAAGAGAGGTTCACATTGGTTTGCTCGTAATTATCGAATTAAAGAGGCGCGAGCGGCGCCGGCGGTGTGCGGGCGATACGACCGGCTCGGCCCAGTGTTGCCGTTTTATTCCCAGAAGCGTAGACACATGGCATCAACCTGACATAAGAAGATATTATAATAAATCTCAAAACGATTGTGCGTGTAACAGTACGATCGCTAACAACACATGCGCGAGCGCAACTCCCGACGATCGCCTCCCGCGGCCCGATTAAATGCTCGAGCTGGTCGCGTAATGAAGCGAGATATATCAACGGACACACGCACCCGCCGCCGATCCCGTGACTCATCACCTGACTCCGTTTGTCAGCTTTGTAAGTCATCATTATCAAATCAGTCACGAGAAGTACACTGTTGTAAGCAAGCTTTTGCTATACAGCAAGCAAGCAAGGTAATGAGCATACAAAGAACTAGACACCTTCTTACAACCGCAATCCTATTCGATCAGCCAGTCTGCCTTTAAGAAAACTGCAGAAGAAATCATAAATACCTTAGTCGCCTTCGACACATCCCAAGGGAAGAATTACGTTAATCAATTCTTATCCGTTAATCACAAGGCGCTTGAATGGTATTTTTTAATCGACTTTAAAAAAAGGAGGAGGTTTCTCAATTCGACCGAATATATATATTTTTATAATTTCACTCATCCTCATTCGTTTACCTAGGCTTTTCCACATTATCACTTACTATAAAAAAAAATGCTTTATTAATCACAATATAATACCTTTAGCATCCAAACTATAATCTAATAAGGGTATACCAGAGGTTAGGAAGATAAAATCACAAGATAAATGTATCTGCCAGTAGTTAAAAAGCAGCAGCATAAAACCACCTATTAGTACTCCAGATAAAGAGATTAAAAATTGCCGTACCAATAAGGATTTTCTTCCAATTAACCTTTGTAAACCTAAAGACATTAAACGACGTGACGTGGTTATATTAATGGCATTTCGACCTAATATGGAACGAATGTTACAATGTATCGAGTGAAGTATTGTGTACCTATTGTAGTTACGCTACCCATCTGTGTGAACAAAGGCGTTTATGTTACTATTATCTAGAGTGTTTTTAGAACTAAGAACAGATTTTGTTTTTGGTAGCTTCCTCTTTTGATGTTTCTTAGAAGAGATTTTTCTATTCATGCAGTCACTTTAGGTGAAAATTAAAGTTAGTGAATGTATAAAATTACTGTCTTACTTTCTTATCGTGTGGGCAGAGCCTTGGTGTCAGAGTTTTTTCAGACCGCCTTTCGGCCTCTGACGTGGTTTTTTGTAGCGACTACTACCACCAGAGATAGTAGCCGGGACCAACGACTTAGCGTGTCAGCACGGAATCATCTTTCTTTTCAGACAATCAGGTGATTCAGCCTGCAATGTCCTAACCAACTGCGGAAAAACGCACAAAGTGATATGTCACTAGGTGCCCCCCGTGAGAATCGAATCCACGACCTCCGTGTCGTGAGCCAATGCTCTTAACCATTAGACCACGGAGGCAGTATAACAAAAATAAAATTACTGTAGTAATAGTATATAGAAATGAGTAAAGTACTACGTAATCATTGGTGGCGAAATAATGGGCTAAAAAAAATCTAGAACGATATGTTATCGACACGACAGAAGAAGAATTGGTGGCGAGAGGCCGCGCAAAGTCAGGTCCCACGCAGATCAATAAGACTTTTGAGAATCAATAGCATGTAACACTTTTACAAAAATGCTCGATTGTCCATTAAAACGGAAGTGCAAATACATTTTTCAGACATATCATCGAGTGACCAGCTTTCGCTATTAATGTCTTGGATGACCCACCCTAAGCTACTGAACATTTTAATTTAACAATATCACATTCTTTACCAGCCAAGTCATTTAACTCACTATAGCATAAAAGACGACAGTGTTCAAAGTAAGTCGTACTCTTAGGTCGTGCCCTAATTCAATTCAGTATTGACTCAGAACCAGCGTCCTATTATTCCCTGGATCCCAGTTCGACGTAGGACGGCCGACGCTCATAAACTATTGTCTCTCAACACATTCGAGTAACTCGAGTGGAGCAGATTTGCATGCATCACAAACTAAGGCTGTTGAGACATTCCTAAAGCCTCCGCCCTATAAAACGGCTGAGAACTTTGTAGTTTCCACTTCTAGAATGAATAAAGTTATAAGTACTGTTTTGTTTACTAGTTTATCGACCAGAATACAATTTGTAGCATTATACAGAGTGAATTGAAAATAATTGACAAACTTTTAGGGTTGGGTCTATATAAGTAATTAAATACATTTTACAGCTTTCCTGTAGTAATCATTTTTATATTAGGTAGATCGATCTCTCTTGAGTTTGTGGAGTTGGTAAGGGAGGAAAAAAGTTACAAGCACACACAACATGAAATGACAGGATATAAAACACAAACAAAATTTCCTGTACCCGAACATTAATCTCCATCAAGCGATACTGTTAATTGACATTCCGTGTAATTGCAATCATCTAATTGTTGATTTAAATCCGAAGGTAACAAATTTAAAAATACAATTTAAGATTAAGTACGTGGCCCTCCTACGTTTTAAGTAGAAACAATAAATTCATCGACACTAATTGGTGGTTTTCTCCCATTTATCAGCTCATTACATCACAGTAGCGCGAATAAAATAAAATATGTGTGTGGAGCGGTCCGTACGCCGTGGGCAGATCATTCGCATGCGATAAGCGTCGGTCAGGCACATCGTAAATTCAAAGAGCAGGCTCTGCCGAACTACAGACCTGATTGTGAGCCTTAATCAGTTGTGTGCCTACACGCTCACCGCCCGCGCCCGCGCCACAATCGCACTCTCGTGCTCGCTCCTGTCTCGTAATATACGTCTCGGAGATTTGATTATATTAATATATCTACTCCGTACTCCGATAAAGTACTTTTGCAATCTTTTAGGAATGAAACACTAAAACAGAAACTATATAATAGTAATAAGCATCACGAGCTATCTCTAATCCGCATCTAACTGTAGAGACATAGTGTGCCCCACATCCGAGTGTTTCGCAACGCATTCAGGAGTGGGACTACAAATCCGAATTTATCCGAGCGGCTGCACTTTGAAGACGGCTGCAGCGAACGTTGCATGCAGATGAGAGAGCAACATTTAATCGTTTAATGGAGACCACATTAATGTATCAGATTGAATGTTTATTTTTTCGCATCGTCGAATAAAATTACATTTGCAAAAGAAACAACTTCGTTCCCAAGTAAAGCAACATGAAGTTGAATTTATGTACACCACGAGATTTTATTCATTCATATATTCAGCTACGATATCATAGAATCAATATCGAATGTATCAACATAAATCTACAGAGGAATACATGTAGAAACACAAGGAAACGCAGTTATCGCAATCGAAAGCATAGCACATCTAGTTGCGAGCTCGTGACTCGTGCACAAATGAACTTTAAAATCGAAAACAACATTTCGAAAACTAATCGATATTAAAGGCACTGTATCGGTAGCATTTACGAAGCATGCACGCGTGCCGGCAGAAGCATTCGCAACACAAACATCGGCCCACAATTCCATTATAACGTTCTACTCCATGACAAAATAAAAGGTCTCAAATTTACATAGCACGAGTGGACCCGATCCGCAAGTCTCGATAAGAAATTCACAAAATTCATGTCGTCTCTTTTCAGTACACTATTGTTGTTAGGAGCTCACTATTAGAGGGAAGAGGAACGATAATAATCGATGTGACGGGTTAATAGTATCAGTAAATGTCATGCAGAGCCAAATTCAATTTCATTTTCAAACATCGGTTCATGCGCGTGAGTTACAATGCTCTCCGTGGCATGTTGCAGATCGTTACTTTAGCGCATTTTCTTTGCTTTAGCTTTATATTGTTATTGCAAATGAAATTAAAGCTTACAAATTGCCAATCAGGAACATAATACATAAAATTGACGTAATTTTCACGTAATTTAAGCCAACATTCTCGATAAATTCTTGTCACAATTCTATGAGCGTAAATCTCATGGTAAATACGGCGTAATATGGCGTGAAACTAGTCGGTTATTGCAAATAACTGCGCCTCTTAGCTAGATCAACGTTAAATCTGAATGGAGACGTAAATCGCAAACGAAACCTATAAGCTAGTGTCGCAACTTCAATACTGAATCTGGAGCAAATGCAATGTATATGTAAATTTTATAGTGCTCAAGGCTCAGGCCAAGCATTGGCACTAGTCATAGATCAAATCGTTCGATATCTCCACCGTGTAATATGGACAGTTCGATCACGTTCCTAGAACTAAATGTTGAGGTCTCTAGAGATCTTTAGAATCTGGTATTTCGCTCAGACCTGTCCTTTTTGTTCAACAACTCATTAATCCAAAGTGACGCAGTTTTCTTTTAAATTCGCCAAGTGATTACCGGCATAGTATAGATAGTGTATTGATATAAATAGTGTTGTGCAGTGCTATCTAAGGCGAAATGCTACTACCAATTTACCAATCAACAATTGATTTGTAATAATGTCCTGAAACTCGAAAACTGCACACCTACAAATATAATTTGTTGTTGTAGCAAGATTTTAACGGCCCCGAAAGGTCACGAAATTATGTATAAATCTTCATTTCATTTTTTGCACTGCGAAATTACCGCAGAAGAACCAGAGTAACTAACATAGCCCAAAGAATTGCTAATCTGAAGTGGCAGTGAGCGGGGCACATGGCCGATGGGGCCGAAAAGTTCTCGAGTGGCGACCGCGTACCGGAAAGCGCAGCGTGGATAGGCCCCTCACACGATGGACCGACGACCTGGTGAAGGCGGCGAGAATCCCGTTGCATGAGGGCAGCGCAGGACCGGTCGTTATGGCGATCATTGGGGGAGGCCTATGTCTAGCAGTGGACGTCCATCGGCTGAGATGATGAAAAAGGGTCACGTTATGTACAGTTATAGATAATTTTCCGATCCTTTTTGGAAAGGAGCTAGGACTATCTAATACACTTTAGATACCATCATCATCATCAGCCTATATACGTCCCACTGCAGGGGACAAGCATACCCTCAATTTACAAATGGTTCACTTCAATCACTTTCCATTATGCCGCAACATTACATAACCAGGCCAAAGTAAGTCAAGAACGGTGATCCACATAGAGCTAATCGCCATGTAACAACCATTAAAGGGTATGGTACGACAACCCGGACAATGTTATCTCGCAGTCAATCTATAGATCACATAATAATAGCAGTTGCGCAAATACATGCTATATTTTAGCGGCCATTAACCGTTCCACATAACACATAACCACGGCAATTAGTACATAATACGGTGAACGACAGCGTGCCTAACCCGATTATCTCGAGGTTTATCGCGATATCGCCGAGCTGCCGTCCCGCAAACAATACCATGGAACAGATTCCTGTACCATGACAGACACCCAGAACAAACCCGTCTACCACGACCGACACCTTTTCAATGACTTTCGAACTTAGTAATTGCGAAAGCTTGCAAATGCAACTGGTCTTAAACACGACTAAAATAATAACTCGTGTAAACATGACAGATTAACAGCGAAACATAAACAAATTGCGACAAAGATTGATGGGGGCACCGGTTATCAGACCAAATTGTATCAAAGTAAACAAACTTCCGAAACCTGCACATAAGCGGAAAGGTTAGCGGATTGCCGGCAATATTTTACCGCGACTCCCTCCGTCGTGCTGACGAAAATTGCATTAACATTTTTTGACAGTCACTAGTCGAAGCGATGACGAGGACGTTTAGTCTCTGTGCTGACAGTGAAAAATGACGACTCCCAGGTTGCGGGCGTTGGCGGAGCGATCGCTCGATAGTTCCTAATGTATTGCTGTCAATCGCATGTTTTGACGTGCGGAATCACTTCTCACTATCTGAGAGCGGCCGCAGACTCTCCATGGCGCAACGCTTAGTCACCACCAGTAATAGAAGCGTCACCCTGACATCACTTTTGCAATCTAAATTGGTTTCTTGTGCATGAAACTACTCCTACCTAAAATTGTTTCAAAAGGTCTGTATCAGATGTCATCATCATCATCTATATACGTCACTGCAGGGCACAAACCTACTTTCAGAGAGGCTGTACGGGTATCAGTCCACAACGCGTGCCCAATACGGTTTCTGAGACTTCACATAGATATTCGAATTTCATTTTCAGCTATGTATAAGCTGCGTGGTTTCTTAACGTTGTTTTCCTTCACCCTTTAAGAGCAGTCGGTAGTACGAAAATAAGTTAGAAAAACTCATTGACCCATGGCACATCGTCCGTGCAGATTTGAACCCGTATCAGGAGTTTCAGAATGTCTCTGACTACCCCCTCGGGGGATATAGCCGTGAGCATATACTTATGCTTATCAGATTTAAAATACTGTAATATGGACAAAAATTTCAGTGATCAAAAAGAGGTATGTAAGGATCGTAGCCAAAAGACCAGGGCTGTAGTCACGCCCTGGTCTCTGCCTACCCTACTGAGAAAGAGGCGTGACGTTATTATAGATTTCAGTGATCACAAAAAGTCTCAATTTAACGAAACTAAGATCATCGATCAACAACATTCTTGACGTTCAACGACTGGAAAATCTGGTTAGTCCGCCAGAAGAGTTTACGTAAAAGCAGTGAATAGATACATAAAACACTCTGTTTGTGAGCCTAGCCGAACGAGCCCTACATGCAAATCAAGTCACGGTTCGACCTAAATTACTATCCGGCTACTTCTAGCTGTGACTGACTCAGTACCACCGGGTAATGGTCCAAATTACGTCCATCAGACAAAGACACCGCTGCAATCATGTCGCAATCCGTGCTAAATCAAAAACTTTGGGAAAACAACACTATTAAAAACAGATTTAGGAGTGACGCATGCATATAATATCAACTTAAGAGCTGTTTAAGTTAGCAGAACAGCGGACGTAATTATCCGAAATTGTCCCCGTAACTGATACCGCCATATAATCAAATCTCTGCGGTTTCCACGATAACTCATTCACATCTCATCATTACGAACCTGAAAGGGACATAAAAATTTTACTACCTCATCCAATGCAACAAAAATAAATCCCTATCGTGTTGTAAAGTTTGACATTTGTAGTCTGGAATCAACATTAATTAAGATCATGTCTTGAGGCCCTCGCTAACGAATGTACAAGTAACATCGTCTAGTTACAACCAACAGTCAAACATTCCGTGTAGAGAACTCAGCCTGCGGCAATAGGTACCACGACAACGCGACGACTACGGACCTCTCACGCAAATGCCAGCATTATGAAACCGCCACAGGCTTTACTCCAAAGACTTCCTACCCTAGACTTCGAATGTGAACAATTCTACATGTTTAATTAATAGTCCTCAAGCACGGAGAGTCTCAACGGTGCATCCATCGGTTGAAAACAAATCAGTAGGGTTTATCTTTAATTTTCTTCAGAAAATTCTTGTCGTGCGTGAGGAGTCTATAAAATGGTTTGTCTTAGCTCCAGTTTCAAACCATTTCAACGAGAGCTGTTGTACAAAAGTTACGAGAACTTTAAGCCTGTTGCTCCACTTCTGGCACTTCGTTAAGTATAACTACTTAAACAAAAGGACAATCCTCTTCAAGACTCAGTTCCGAGTACTAGTCTTTGGAGGATTTAGGAACACTTCTCCAGATTATGCTGAACAAATTAATTTTGATTAATTTGTTTGAAGTATTCTTGAAGTTTCCCGATTGAAAGCATTCATCCAAATTCCTTACAAGAGTAGGGCCCTTGTTGCCTAGTGGCTGGCTAGTCCCTAACTTCAATGCTGAGGATGGAGGTTCTATCCCGGATCATACTCGTACCAAAGAGTTTTCATTAGCGTACGATTGATTACACTACTGACTATTCGGTGAGGAAACCATCGTGACAAAATATGAATACATTGAAGAACGCGCTTAACATGTGTGGTAGACTAACGCTCATACACACACCCTCACCACTACAGTAGATATATGCCCCAACAGTAAAAATGCATAAAAGCTGAATCAGCTTAGCTGATGATGATGAAAGACACAAGATACCTCTCAAAATATAAGTAAATAGGTCCTAGGTCCTCACGACGACGGTACAGTACGACCAGGAAAATAATTCCGCTCGTCAGTCAAAGGGTGCAAAGTCGGTGCAAAGCGAAAAGAGCGCGAAAACAATTAGCCAATAGCGGCAAGGGATTGATGGTGGCACATCCAAATTGGTCAATATAATTTCGGGAGTTATAAAAAAATGTTTACTGCGCAGGTATATCGGTGAGACTTATAAGCCTTACTACTGTACTATACCAACTCGAAATTGAAACCGTGATTGTGATACAAACTCGAAGAAGCACCAGCAACCGACATAAGAAGTCAGTCTAGTTGTCGATTCCCACCACAATGCAAAGTATCCGTGGATCACCCTTACTTAGCGCCTTATTACAAGAGCGAGCGGCGAGGAGAGCCTGCGTGCACCGGTGCTGTGTACGTGCATTGTTAAATTGCCAGCATTACGGTGTGTGTTACTCCTGCGAGCCCCCCAATGATTATTTTATTTTGCTTTGCACACGCAAAATGTAGGCCACAAAGGGCCAAGAAAAAAGGTTACTATATACAGGGTGTTACAAAAATACAAATAAACATTTAAGGGGGGGGGTTAAGACCGTCAAGCTGAATAACTTTCACTATGGGATCAATATCGAAATCGCGAAAAAAATCGGATGTTTCATCATCATCATCAACATATCAGCCGATAGAAGTCCACTGCTGGACATAGGCCTCCCCCAAAATGAGAAGATTTGCCATAATCGCCATGATGCGATACGTTTACGATGTTCCATACTAAATTTGTCCCATACATTTAGCTCGAGTAGATCTGTAGTTTAGTATGGAACATCGTAAACGTATCGCATCATGGCGATTATGGCAAATCTTCTCATTTTGGGGGAGGCCTATATCCATCAGTGGACGTCCATCAGCTGAGATGATGATGATGATGAAGACGAAATAATTCAAGGTATAAACACGTACTAGACCAGGCATCAGATGAGATAATTGATCGCCATTCGAATTCTGACACACATCTTCGTCCGGCGCATTCGGTTTCGGGTACATTTATCTTCAACCCTTCTTTCTATCGTTTATTTCGGACATTCTCTGTAAATCTATGATGGTTCTAACGAGAATTTTTATTCTCGTTGGTTCCAATTTTGTAGATATGAATCTTCTGAGAACTTTCTTCTTCGGTAGAACCCTGGCAAATCCATTAGTCCTCCGGGTGTAACACACACGGCATTATGGCCTCGCAAGCGCTCTATGTGTCACTGCGCGCTCCAGTTTCGGGTCCACGCCACGGCAGCCGTGGGAAGTACTTACGCCGTAATTGCTGGATATGACATCGAAATGTTTCCAATTTAATTCGTGTCCAAACAATGACGTGACGCAATCTTGTGTCATGGATATCTCTATCGTATTTAAAGTACAGGCTGTTTACGAAATGAAAATAATCCGAAAGAACTGTTTAATGTGCATAATCTGATCAAGATAAACACGATTTTTTTACATTTGCGTGGTCAGTACCTGTCACTCGTCACAGAGTTTGGATATTATTTGTAAAAAGTGGACATTCAAAAAATTATTCAGGATGTAAATTTAAACGCGTTACATACCGAACAGGGTGCTTCAGAACGTCAAACTGAACAACTTTCACTATGAAGCCAATATTGAAAAATCTGCTGTTCCATAAAAGAACGTCAATAGCTATTTGACCAAATTGTATGAAACCACAGATTTGTTTTTCGGTTTCATAGTTGGTCCCAGAGTAAAATTTGTTCAGTTTGATGTCTGAAGCACTCAAAGAATGTAACGCATTTAAGTTTACAACCTGCTTTAAATGGTTCAATTTGTGATTATAGATACGTAAAAATCAATCAATCAATCAATTAACCTTTAAATACGATACTCTTTTTAATTTAATCAAAGCCGATACTAATTTAATCAAATTAAAGATTGAAAAATTTGTCTCGGGCGGGGCTTGAACCCGCACTCTTCCAAACCGGGGAACTGCGTTATCCAATTTGGCCACCGAGACCACTAATCAATAATATTTGAAATTCGATACTAATTTGTTTTACCCCAACAGTTTTTTTGCATTTTTTTCTATATTACATAACATCCTGTATCTCCATCCGACAGGTCCAATCAGACTGATTGATGTATTTAAATATCAGTTACAATCTAGGTGAACGTTAAATCAGTTAGTCTAAACGGCTAAACAATTCAAAGTATTTAGCATTTAAACAGGGCAGGTCTATTCAATCAGCGTTGCAGTCTTGAAGTTGTCAGCCGATAGGTAGATTGCGCGTGCGCAAATCAATTTGCCCGCGATCTCGATAGCGTGCGATAGTCAATCTTTAACGAGCTACTGACTAGCGAAGTTCTCGTTTAAATATACTAGAAATATATTTAAATGTAGAATTTATATCATATTGAACAAAGCTCCTTCACAAGTAGGTACTTCAAGTAGACAATGCTGGCTTTACAGTGAAGGAAAACAAAGTTAGGAAACCGACATGTTTCAATTCCATCTTGAGTCACATAATTTTCCATTAAAATTAGCAACGGATGGTCAGTACCGTATAGTCACGGCGAAGAAAGTTAGAGTTTGTATATCCTACGAGCTTTAGACCCGCGACTTCGGCCCCGTGGAAGGGGGTCTATTTTCGAAAAATCCTTTCTTAGTGCACCCCTACATCCTCTGTAGAATATATATTTTAAATTTCATGTTTCTATCTTCGGAGGTTTGTCAGTCAGTCAGTCAGTCACGGAACCCTTTTATAAGTATTGATAGTGAGATCGATTTGAATGAACAATATACTATATTCAGAATATCTTTCACTATCACATGAGCTGTATAGCAAGCATAAGCTATATAATCACGTAACGATCATTATTCCCCGATGATGATTTTATTGAAAAAAATGGTGTAACGGCCGAACTCAAGCCATGGCCCAACTGTAAATGTAAAGAACTCAAAAGTTTGCAGATAAATTAAATTGTCCAATAAGCAATAAAAGCCTAATTCACCACTTCTGGATAATTTCTTAATAGCTTATCCGACTAAACGTTTGATATATTTTGTATGAAACATAATGTCAAACGAATTTTCTAATAAGCTATTAGGAACTTATTCAATAGTTGTGAAACAGGCCTTAAATCTTTTAACAAATCAAATAAAATACGTTCGTACTAAGAATGATAAATCAAAGTTATTAAATGAACAGTTTCGAGTCACTTTCGTTTCTCGCGTGAATTGATCCCGATCCGTAAGGTTTCGTACTTTAATAGTTATGGATTGCAATGAATTGGAACGGCGCCTGATAATAATGCCATGGTGTAAATAAATCTTAGGGACATTGATAGATTCGTTTAAGTGAAGAAATCCTTTAAAACACGATCGCGTCAGTATTTTACAAGTAGAAAGACGGAGAATGTGGTACAAGGACGTTCTTCAAATAGTATGCAGAATAACCAAAAATAAATTTGATCACGTATGTTTTCCATTGAATGTTATTTGAAAATTGATTTCCCTGAGAGTGTATCAGAGATATTATAAATTTGGTCATCTTCAGTTATACAGTCTAAAATAAAATAGGACAGTTACTTAAAGGTGTGCTTTTTAGACCATCAAACTGAACAACTTTCTCTATGGGACCAATATCGAAAACGCGAAAAATAAATCTGCTGTCCCATACATTTCAGTCGAGTTATGTTTGCAGTTTTGTATGGGACAGCGGATTTTTTTTTCGCGATTTCAGTGTTGGTCCCATAGTTAAAGTTGTTAGTTTGATGGTTCGAAGCACCCTTTTAAGTAAGTGTCCCATTTTATTGTACAGCCTGTATATGACACGGATTTTATTTAAATTTTGTAAGCTCAAAAAACAATCTCTTGTGATTGTGAGAGTTTGCATTAGATCAGATTAGCACAGGTCCGTGAGGAATGGCGCAATACAAGGGGGAGAGTCCTAAGGCCAGTAGTGGGCTGATGTGGGTTTATTTGATTGAAGATCAAAAACATCAGTTCCGAACATTCAAATTTAATATTAGTTTATTACAGAAACATTTACTTCATGAAATTCTGATGCGTATGTGAATTGTACCAATCTGCATTGGGCACACATGGTGCCCATACACCCTCCCTAAGGGTAATAAGCTGATAATGATACTTCAAAACCGTCTGTGCGGCTGTTTTTGTTCTTTGATACGAAAAGCAGTTTGAAATTAAATACCTTCGAGAGCAAAAAACCATACTAAAATCCGAGCTATTTTATTAAACACATTAGCAAACGTACGAATCTAATCTCAGTCGCAAATACCGTATCCTTAGAATTTTTCCAAAGGCAGATTTTGGGTAAAATTGCTAAGTCACTTGGAACGTTAAAGAAGAAATTGTACCAAAGAAACTTGAGGAAGCGATGATTCTTTTCACACGTAATCTGTTTACGGCTGAAATACAAAATTATCTCCCAAACATATGAAGTTTGCGAGGCAATCAATCATGCCGAATGAGGGGGGGAAGCCGCAACAGCGAAACCGTCAGCTCTTATGAAAGCTACGAATAATACAGCACGAATCAATCATAGATTTTGCGACGATCCATCATCAAATTTTCAATAAAAAAATCGTGTTATTATAATTCGTTCACATACTTTGGGATTCAGGGACTTTTATGCCTCACCTATATATATTTTTTTTTAATTTATTTTTTCTCACAAAACACAGTACAGTATTACAGACTGCAACTGCATAACAGTTTGTCGGCATACAATGAGCTTGTTTTACAATATATTTTACTTGTTATGCCATTCATATTTCACTGCGTGGTTCAGAAATTTAACTACAACTATCGACAGAGTCAGAAACGCAATATTGCGTTGCGCTTCAAAACAAAAAGAGAAAAGCGCAAAATTAAATATATGTCGGCTTTACCACGGCATACAGGCAAATCGCCCAAGATCCTAGATAGTATTCATCGACATAAGATCCAGGTCGGAATAAGTAGAGATGACAAGTTGATATGCAATGCAATTCTCTAAGTATAAACATCGTCAAAACCTTAACTTCGTCGTTGAAACATCGGCGAGCTGTCAATTCGGTATTCGCCGATATCGACGATCTGAAGTATGATACATTTGTGCGCTCATCGATGTTTTTAATGAAGAATTGCACTACTGAATACTTTGACGACCAGTGACCCGAGTCTGAAGGTCCGAGGTGGTCTGAAAGATTAAAGGGGATGATACCTTTGCCTAGCAGTGCACTGGTAACGGGAAAGAAAAAACAAATTTGTTAGGTTTACGTTTGGTCTCATGGACAACGCGAACACACCCAAGACACAGGTTATAAGGGGAAGCCAGGCAAGTATTGAAACGGTACATTCAGACCACCAAACTGAACAACTTTCACTATGGAGCCAACCACAAGAAACGCGAAAAAAAATTACCGTACAAAACTGCTTCCCGATTCAAATGTAGATTCTTGGATTCTTAGATTCGTTATTGTACACAAAAACAACATAATTATGAAATGATTGAATATTAATGGTCTAAAATTCTAAATTAACAGTTTCTTACACTCCCTTACGTTCCCTTACACCCTGTATTGGCCTGTATAGGTATAAGGTTGTAAAAAAATTGTAAAAGACAGCAACGGTTCTTTACGGTAGCAAAATCTTCTTAAGATGTCTTAAATCTTACAACCAGTCAGTCTTATAAGGAATAAACAAAACAAAGAGAGAATTTAAAGTAATCGACCTCTAATAGTGGCAATAAGCGATCTCACACGAGATTGAACCTGCAGCCGGCGTGTTTTCAGCAATCGTCCGGCTTGATCGCTTCCGCGATGAGCACTATTCCAAACCAGTCAAACGCACGACAAGTGCACAAAGGGCGTTGGAACGTGCTTTTGTTAAGTAGCAGACATTCCAGACGCTGACTTTGGAACGTTTGAACTGGGAAACACTAATCCGTCCGTACACTCTGTGATGTGTTCCTAATACGTTTGACGAATCGGTTGGCGCGATTGTTACGATGAAGAAATGCTAAACTAAAGGTCGTTAATTTTAATTCTGACTCGGTTTTGAATGTCATACGAGTATGTTTTTCGGAATAATAAATCAGATACATATTCTCACGCCTGACTCCCACTGGAGTAGGCAGACAACGGAACGCCACCGGCTACGTTCGTTACCTCCACATTCATTAGTCTCTTCATACATGCTCGTCAGTTTCGGATACGCCTGACCTGGCCCTTTTCAAGTACGTCACCTATTTGGTCAGTGTATGTACGTCTAGGCCGTCCCCTTCAAGAATTTCCAACGCTTGCTTTATAAATTGCTTTCGTCATACTCATAAATTAAGAAACTTTTATATATTAAATCTATAACGTAGCAGATTCTTACTTCCTTGTGACTATAAACTCAGCTATTTATAATACCAAACATGTAACGTGGCAATTTAACGCCGTCGTGTGTCTAGATAACGAGATGACGAAACTCAAAAGGCTACACCTCATTAACTCTACATGTTTGTACACAAACATCGTCTTCATTGAAGTGTAACCCTGAAGTAGGCACTTCTACAAGTTGATAGGACGAGAGATCGGGAGTCGAGACCCGCTGAATACACGATTCACTTATGCAGGAAAACTTGAACGGTGTGAGGAGAGTTGCCAGATGCAAAATTTCAGTCCTGATAAAAAGCCAGATTTCCGTAGAAAAGTCCAGAGATTTTGCGGCAAACGTAATTAACAACTCTGTGGAAAAAACACAAATGAATTACTGGTTTTGTGCACTGGGGGGGACGAAACGCTTATTTGTGCAATTCACTTAATAAAAGTTGATTCTAAAAACCAAACAGGGTAAATCAGTATACTTCTTCTTCTTATCGTGTAGGCAGAGCCCTAGTGTCAGATTACTTATTTTAGATTATTGATTGTGAATATCAATATAAAAACATCTGAAAAATCAACTATATTTTATTGGAAAATCGAAAAATCCAGTGGTTTCCGAAATCTGGCCGCACCCTGTCAGGAGCGTAAAAATCCAGAAATCTCAGGACAACTCTTGAGATATGGTAACCCTAGGCGTGGGTGAGGGAACTTGCGAAATGTAGGACACGGGAAGTTTTTGTTCAAGTTAACCCCGATAGCGTAGTGCTTTTGAAGCGTTTATTTAAAGGGGTTTCTGATTATTTCTTGAGCACTTTATGCAATATTCCTTCTTCTAGATTTGTCGAAATATCATGTATACATGACTACTTACTTGTGACCGTGGTGAACAGATTTTTCAACTACTAAGTTTTTACACCTTTGGATTCCGGAGAATGGAATGGACGTCGCTATCAGGGCCGACCCCTGAGAGGTGAAGAGACAACCTGGATACCTTCGACGAAGGGTGGAGCTGGCTCAAGACAGGGATGCATGGATGATGAAAAGGGAGGCCGAGTAGTGGGATGAGATACGATTATGAAAAAAAAAGATTTATTGATTGCCCAGTGTTCGCCGGACGTATCAGGTGATTCAGAATGACACTCAGGATGGCTCTCTTTGTGAAACCAACCCCTGCCTTGTTCGTAACAACCAAGCTCTTAATTGGCACTTCAGAAATGCTAAAACTGACCTAATTTCTAACAAAGAAAGGAAAAATAGTAGCGACTTGACCACTTACACATGTAAAAATAAACATCTCAGCTGCAAAAGTACGGTCGGCAATGTCCTTTTTTGATACAGATCTCGCGCGAGCCTCCATCGCATCGCGGACTCGGGACGTAGCCTTGTCCCGAGCACTATTGTACGCGGGACATTTGTGCGAATGTCCGCCGGACATGACAAAAGCATTCAATAACAGCTGTGAGACCACTTGGCCACAATCTTCTTCAAGCACCACAATCTTTTCACAGAAACTTTATGAATTGGACTTATTGTTAGAAAATATTGCAACACGAAAATTTCATTATCTTTGTAAGGTAAGTGAATTAAACTTCGTTAGATAATTTAACCGGCATTTAGTCGGTGGCAAACGTGAGATCCATATCGCGTGCACTGCAGTTAAAGTTAGAGAAGTGCACATTGGAGTCGTAGCAAACTTCGAATTATTACATAAGAGATCTGGCTATAATAACAATAAACCTACAATTTACAACTATTATCTGGAGAGTTTCAAATGCCTCCGTCGAAGAATTGTTGTAACTTCTAAATAAGGACCGAAAATAGAAGTCGTTGCCAAAACGATAAAATAGTCTTCGTCATGACGACGCGACGCAATATCCATTCCTTTGGTAGCGTCGTGGGAGCTCTAAAGGTCAGGTAAACCGGGAGATTCGTCTCTGAATTATACAATACGTTCCTCAACGTTAGTGCTTATATTACTCACCTTTACCGTCTCCTTTGAGTATAAGTACCTTTTCCTCCGAAAATTGAGTGTTTTCTTGCCATTTGTTCGTGTTCCATATTATATTTTCTTTATGGCAAGTAGAAAAGAGAACAGATTGACGAGTGATTTTTATAAGGCAAGTGTGAGTGCAAATGTGGAAATGAGTGTTTTCTTGCCATTTGTTCGTGTTCCATATTATATTTTCTTTATGGCAAGTAGAAAAGAGAACAGATTGACGAGTGATTTTTATAAGGCAAGTGTGAGAGCAAATGTCGAAAAAGGACGACCTAGACGTCCGTCCGTACATTGATTAAATTGGTGATGTGCTTAAAAAGAGTTAGGTCAAATGTACCTACCCTAAACCGACGGATATGCATGAAAAGACTGATGAATGTCAAGGAAGCAAGAGAGGTTTTCTGCCTACCTCTATGGGAGACAGGCGCGAAAATATGTATTTATGTTTAATACAGCGTGTAAACTTAAATACGTCACTTACTCAAAGGGGTGCTTCAGACCAACAAACTGAACAACTTTTAATTCCGGAAAAAAAATCATCTTTTTCATACATTTTGGACGAGAAGCTATTAAAATTTTCTATGGAACAGCTGATTGTTTTTTTCCCGTTTTCAAAGTTGGTCTCACAGTAAAAGTTAATTCAGTTTCATGATCTGAAGCAGCCCTTTAAGTATGTAACGCCTTTAAGTTTACACCCTATATTTTTTATGTAGGTGTACGCTAATCTGGGTTATTTTCATTCCCATTTCAAAATATGCATAATGTAAACGCAAACGATATTACCGAAAGTTAACTTGGAAGCAGCAACGGCCATAATTCTATTCAAAAACCTCAGATGCAAGCTAGCCATAAGAGGAAGTCACGGGTATAATCGTGGCCATCTCCCGGGGCCACGGCGCTGCTGAGAACATTTAAATTATCGTGAAGCTAGATCCGAGCGCCCATAATCACACCGTTCATTTGTAACTTGGCTAACAGTACTGCGCAGCCAGAGAAAGTATCGCGATCAGATACCTGCTGAAGTTCAAGCTCAATATTATTCAGAACTGAGAAAAACAATCGTGGCTCGTTAAATTGCGATAGCGAGTGCGCGATTGCCCGCATCCACTCTCTTACTTACACATCTATAGTTGTACGTAAATATAATAGACGACAAACAACTTGGTGAAAACATTTGACTGCTCAAAACAAAATTTGTAGGCGAAAACGCTACTGCGCACACCCCTCAACCCCGGCCATTTGGGCAAGTTGCTTGCCGGGTAGTGTATATTAGTTCTCATAGAAAATGTTCGAAACATGAATTACCTACACAAGTGCACTATTGCCAGCATCCACTGTCTTTGTTATACATCTACAGGGTGTTAGGGTAAACAGTTGCATAACTATAAGGGGTGATTATACCTATGACACTGATAAACATTCCCTAAGAAACCTAAAGGAAATTCTCAAAAAAAAATTAATTGATTTGCTTGCATGCTTTTCATCTTCTTCTTGTGGTGCCATCTCCAATCGGAGACTGGCTATCATTAGGGCTATTCGGACACTAGGAGACTACAGCCCTAAACAGTGAGGTGCTTTCCGTACTAAATGCAATCAGCTGATCGAACGTTTGTATGAAAAGTCGTTTTTTTTTTTTGTAAATTTCCTTTGTGTATCTTAGGGAAAGTTGATCAGTATCATGGGAATCACCCCTAAATCATCATCATCAACTTAGCCGATGGACGTCCAGCACCCCTGAATACAGGGTGTAAAATAAAATGGGACAGTCACTTAAAGGGGTGCTTCAGGCCATCTAACTGAACAACTTTTACTATGGGACACAAACTGAAATCGCAAAAAAAAATCCGCTGTCCCATACAAAACTGCAAACATAACTCGACAGAAATGTATGGAACAGCCGATTTTTCGCGATTTCAATATTGGTCGCATAGATAAAGTTGTTCAGTTTATGGTCTGAAGCACCCCTTTAAGTAACTGTCCCATTTTATGTTACACCCTGTATATTCGTTTCCATAGAAAATGTTCCAAACTTATTTAGGTACACAAAGTGCGCGATACAAATACGCGAATATATTTATGGACAGGTTCTAAGTATAACTATGGAGTTATACTTAGAACCTGTCCGTAAATATATTCGTTCCCATAGAAAATGTTCGAAACGTAATTACACAATCGATCAAACGTAAACGGTCATGTCGAGCGAGTAGTCCTAATTACGTCTGTGCTTCGAACCACTAAAAAGACCTTTACCGTCAATGTATCAATCGGAGAAGGTAGATAGGACCGCGATCGGGCCATGCTAATGAGCCCGACCGGTTAGAGGGACAATTGGTTGCCAGCGGAGCTATCTTTCAGACATTTAAAGGCCGTATTTCTCAGTCTAGACTGGAATAAGAATGTTAGACGGTGATTAATTGCTTCAACTTTGAAAATTGTGCTACTGTGTTGCAAAGTTGTTAATTTAAGAGGGCGGGCGTATTAAAGCAAAACCGCCAATTTCGGATTTGAATTTTACGTAAGTAAGTATCTAAATCAATTCGAAATTAAGTCGATAAATTACTTTATTGAAATTTTACCTAGATTTGCAAAATGTCTGTATCAGCATCATGCTTCGTCAAAAATAAATATATAAACAGGAACCCAATCAGCAACACGCTTCGTCAAAAACGTAATCCTATACTTTCTAAATCTGCAACATGCTTCGTCAAAAACTTAGATTATATTAGATTCATTTATTTCATTTTATAACATGTCATATTCTTACATAAGTATTTTACATAAAATGTCCATTCATAACATGATCGTCAAATTGAATAATAAAATAAAAATAGCAATGTCAAATAAAAATGATGGTAAAACAATATAACATTAAAGTTAAAAATAGTCTATTGACCATTTTCCGAATAGAAACAAAATACGTAAAAACATTTTGTCAAGAATTCGTCAACAGAATAGAATTAATTATCCAATAAAAGTTTTTCAATCGGCGATCAAATGTTTTGTCGTTGGTGTCATAATCCTATACATTTTAAATCTGCAACACGCTTCGTCAACATAAAGTCGATAAATTAACATGAATATATTACATCATATTTGCAAGGTCTTACATTGATTAAAAATATAATGGATGAAAGTTTCCTCGATCGTAAAAAATCACAAAGTAACCTCTTATTTTTATAGATTTTTTTATTTATTTACAGTGCATTATACTGAGCTGAAAATTTAATATATATAGGTATCAAATATTACAAAGGGATTACATTTGCGGTTTCAGAAAATGTTTTATATTTTATGAGATATTTAATTAAAATGCATTTGACGCTTAAAATTTACACTGAAATTTTCTATATTATCAATTTGCTTACTTTGTGCTCTTAATATCCTAAAGGTGTATTTTACCCTGAATATTAATACCGCTTACGTTTAATAAAGATAGTTATTTATTGTTCTTCATGTTAGGTTAGCCCTAAAGGTACGGCAGGAATACATTAAATACGCTATATACTAAATATATTTATTGTCTACCATTACATTGTAGTTGTAGGTGACATGTAGGTAGGTGTCTTTTGAAAATGTTGACGCATTTTTTTCTATTTGTAACGTTGGCATTTCCTAAAATTAAGAACATAGTTTGGTTGTTGTACATGTAAACTTCCTAAGCGGAAAAAAAAACATGCAGCGGGAGAAGTACATAGTATATGGCTAATTTATGTTTTAATAGATGCATTTTCAAAGGCAATGATAGATTGTTAAACCAAGCGAGGGTACAAATAAATGGGTGAAGTTAACGTACATTGATTTGTTGCTAATAAAACATTAAGGCGACAGTTTAGGCAAAACGTGTGTTTTGGAGACGTTTTATAGTAAAAATTTGGTGACTTTTTTATAAGGCCCTTATATTTTTATGAACCTTATGTTTGAACGCGATTCAGATCCAGTTAGATTTATATAATTTAATTTATTTTTAAATATTGTACACTTCTAATTGGTAGGTACGTTTGACTTTTGCCTTTAATATAATTATAATTATAACAGAAAAATACCTACATAATATCACAACTCTCATGTAGATTTTATTCCTTTTATACCTTATGAAGTTTTCATTGCAAAAGAATAATTCCAAAGTTACCATCGCTTTTTTTCCGCAAGGTTATTATTAAAAAAGTTAGTTGTGGCCTGTAGGGTCCCACTGCAGGGCAAAAGCCTCTTCTCACGAATAGTGGTATAAGGTAGGATATATTCAAATATAATCACCTCAAAAATTTCGTCAGTCCTAAAAAAATACCCTGAATATCCATCAAAAACTCTTGAAGTTCCGAATTTTCGGACCTTCCCGTCGCCTTAACCAAACACGAGCTTGTCGTGAGCGTCGGTTTCAAAGCAATTAGTTCGACATTTGGCGCCGGGTGACGGGGACGAGGATCGAACTGAACAGGTCTTGCAACCCGCTAGTGATTTGGTCTAGTCGATAAATCTTATCCAAGGCAGTTTACCTAAGTGCTAGTCTTGTAAACGATTTCTATTTTCCAAAAGCCCTTTCACTTACTTGGTATTTGAACTACAGAAACGCAAAGAAAAGTTTGAATGTACTTTCGAATTTTCGAAACCTTCAATCAATTCAGCCCACATCAACCCACTGCTGGATAGATGCCTTCCTTTTATTGCGCCATTCCTCACGGTCCTGTGCTAATTTGATCCAATGCGAACCCGTCACCCTTTCAATGTCATCGGACCAACATGCTGGTCTGCCTACTGACCTTCGTCCCTCTCTTGACCACCACTCTAATATTGCCTTGGTCCACCGGCTGACTTCCCCTCGAGCCAAGTATCGCCCATCTCCACTTCAACTTTGTGATCCGCTTACCCACGTCATCGACCTTGGTTCTTCGTCGAATTTCGACGTAAGGTACTCAGTCCACCAGTGACATGCCTAGCATGGCTCTCTGTGCTACTTTTATTTCGTGCATGTTTTACTTTGCAGTAATTTCTAAACACTACAAATTATTGCTTATCCCAAACAAAGCAATACTAAGCTAGCTCTAAGTCTATTCTGTAGCATACAAAGTGTTTATAAGTAAGACATAAAGCACAATAAACATAATTTACTAGGTTGAAAAATAATACAATCGATTCGATAGATCTATTGCTACCACTATCGAAGCATACAAATACGAAATTGATTGCATCGTGTGGCGAGTGACATTTCAGTATCCGAGTTGAGGGCGACAGAGGGGGCGCTGGAGGTGAGCGGGGGGAATTCACACTGACATTTGAATAGGGCTGTCTCGGCATGTACCGGCACCCGACGACGGCCAACGAGAGGCGACAATGTCCCCTGTACACCGAACAGCGTTCCCATTGAAAAGAAAATTTACTTTTGTTCAACCGTTGACAATACCACCTTATTTTTCAATCCTCGGGGCTTGAGATTGCGAAATTTGTAAAAGAAAATGAAAAACAAATGCGATCCAAGCACAATACGCAGGAATAACACGGCAAGTAAATTGAATACCATTAACAAAATGCTGATGTGAATTTACCATTCATCGCTTGGCAGTCTACAATACAGAGTCTTTCTTTATTTGCTGACGGTGATTAGGGGATGATTAGACCATAAAACTGGACAACATTCTCTATGGGACCAACGGCAACGTCGAAAAAAAAATCAGCAGTTCCATACAAAACTGCAAACCTGCTAGACACAAATGTAATGTAAATGTAATGTATGTATGTGAGAAGGCTGTGTTTTTTTTTCGAATACATTGATGATCCAATAGAGAAAGTTGTTCAGTTTGATGGTCGGTCCAAAGTCGCCTTAGAGCAACTCAGTAGGTGTCAAGCTGGTCTAATTTGACAGTCATTCAGATATACCCTCAATTGGGGTAAAACTCTCGACACCTCGAAGACCACTCCTCTCCGACCATCCTCTAAAAAACCGTCAGCATATTAAGGTGAACCCTGTATGTGAGCAAACATTTAGATCTACACTAGCGTTAACCCGCGATTTCGTCCGCACAAATTATATACCAGATTTTAAGTCAGATCATAAGCTATCAAACAAAAAAAGTTTTATCAAAATCGGCTAAGTAGTTTTTGCGTGATGCTCGTTCAAACAAACAAACACACAAACAAACAGACAAACAAAAATCCAAAAATTGGTGATATGGAATCAGGGATACCTAAAAACCATATCGTAACTTTTTTTGTTAATATCTTCAATGTACAAACACACTTCTGTTACAGTTTTATAATAGTTTAGATTAATTCAAGTACATTGGTGTAGGTCCTTTCCCAGATATCTTCTAACGAGAAGCTTTAAACATAAATCCGAGACGAACGACAATAATAAGAACATTTTTCAGAAAATTTGATACTTCTGAGACTACAGGAATACCATTATGATTTAGAATCTAAAGGAAAGAACATTACGCGACAAGAATATAATATTTTACCAGGAGTAGAATTACATGTTTTCCGTTTAATGGAAGTCGTGAACATTAAGAAAATAGTACCTAGGGTACTCCTACAGTGTTGTGAGAGGAAAACAGGGATTAAAAGTGCCATTCTTGTCTACTAACGTTTACTGGAAGTACCTTGTTTAACTTTTGTTTACCAAACACATGCAATAAAATGTGTGGACACGGCGTATAGCCACTGGATTCTTTCTTGACGTGATTCTTCTTCTTCGGATTCCTCTCCATTAGGTATTTATGATAACAAATGTCTATTTATTTATTATGTAAATAAGAAATATATGTTTATCTATTTATGTTAGGTATTTATATCATAGTTTTTCTTTTAATTTTTCTTTGTAACACCGACCCGTATTCTTAGTTGATATTTCCTCTACCCCAAGGTTGTCTGGAAGAAATCGCTATTTAGCGATAAGACCGCCTTATTTGTACCATAATTATTTTTGAGACCTGCTCTGTACTGTATTTATGTGTTTGGTGTAAATAAAGTATATTTCATTCATTAATTCATTCCATTACTGGAGATTAGCAGTTCTACATATCCCTGCCCATCTCTCGCCAAAGGAAACTGCTCTTCGACGCTGGCGATGCCTGTCCACTCTTTCAGGTTCGCGAGGTATGAAATTTGTGGCCAACCGATGCTTCTTTTGTCCCCTTCTTCGCCCATAATTTATAGTCTTAAACAGCTGGTATCGATCATTCCTCAAGATATTACCAAGGTAAAAAATTATACGGCCATAGGGATATATGGGATCCTAAAAAATAGTGTTAGGTATGTCGCAAACCCCAGGCAGCCGTGTCCAAAACAGTTTAAGGATTCTAGAAAATAGAGTTGCCAACATTAGGCATGTCGCAAAGCCATTATCATCATCATCATGTTTCGATTGTCCCTACAATTGGGGCACAGGTCTAACCTCATAGAATGTCTGGACGTTAGCCGATCACGCGAGCGTCAAATTCGCAGCAAATATATTTTTTTTAGAGTAATCAGGTTTCCACATGATTTTTTCTTTGACCGTTTCCAAGCAGCAAGCAGTCTATTCTTGACTTCCATTTCCAAGATCCAACCAAAACCTTACCTATGTGGTAAATTAATGCACTCTACTCTGTACTCCGTGGGGTTAACCCCGGCAGCGGAAGATTGGTTAAAAGACCTTGCTATTTAACCTTCCCTGGATCCAAGCAGGAAGACAAAAAAAAAATGGCACACGATATAATGATTTCCATTTCTAAGCTTGAGTGGGCCCAAAGAGCATTTATTTAAAGACTGTCGACGGTCTGTCATGTCGGTATTTCAAGTAAATCTGAAGTTTCGAAGTAAAGGCAATATTGACTAGCAATTGTATTGACTTATTTTTCTCATTTGATATGTCTAAGCGTAAGGCCCTCCATTCATTTTACTTTGTTCTGAGTTTCTAAGGACCTCTTGAAATAGGTACTTAAAGCATGACATTTGCGACAATAACTTTTATTACAACATCCTTAACGACTATTACATACGTGACCTTACATAGTAAAATGCAATTCAAACAATAAATGCGTTATAACGCTTCTGCATTAGATTATCTGCGTGCGATACGTGTTCTGAAATAATGTTATGGCTACACGTCGGGGCGATTCGTTTTGATATAACTACTGAAATAATGTTACATTGCCACTAGTTTGAAATCTTACACGGGAACATAAGAAAAGCACTTGAGAGTACGCTTCTCTTCAACTTATTTGTATTACATAAAATCATTGTGTTTTTGATGAAATGTGCCAACAGACTTTGGCAATTAGCACTGCTGGTAAAATGTGAATATTCTGCATCTATAATAACTCTATCTGACCCCTCGGGGAATATAAATTGTGTGCATATACTGTACATATATTTTATTGTTTCTGGTGAATTGAATTAATTAGGACTTTAATTTAACATCAAAATAAACACCTATCCATTGAAAGATTTCCACAATTCATCATAAGAAAAAAACAACACCATTAGCTTAGCGCAGTTTAATTCACTTCTTTATAAAGTCGAAATGATTTTTTCTCCAATAGCTTTCCTTTATACAAACACAGTATTCATATTAAAATTCATTTTTTTCATAAAAATAATTTTACATGTCAAATGCACTACTTAACTACTTTTTATTTGTAGCATTTACTCAAAATACTTTATTCTACTGAACATGAGTATGCTGCTTCTGCAAACTAATAATGTATATTTTCTCATTCACTCATCTTTTTGTTACATAAAATCTTTAACTGTACTTTCACGCATTAGTAACAGATTGTATAGGCATAATTTTTTTCCTTTTATAAGCGCAGATATCTATTTAAGATCAGTGACTACATATCAGATATCACACACTCAGATTCAAACAGAAATATACACGCGTGACTACGAATCCATCACCATCACAAAGAATTTTAAAACATACTTCCTCTTTCACTTCGCATGTAAGTAAGTCCATTATCACAGCGAGGGGTGCAGCAACCTATGTAAATTCAACTAGCAAAAGCATCCATTCTACTCACTCGCAGTTTCAGGAATCCGCGCCAGCTATGTGAGAACTTCTCCAAACAGACCCCTCGGATTGTTTGTATATATTTGTATAAGAAATGAGCAGAAAAGCAGGAAGTGCAAAACTTTTTAGTCTCGCAAAAGTATTTTCTCTGGTTATTTTACTACTTCATAGAAACACTAAATTATTCTGTTGGCTGAATAAAATTTACTGCTTTCCGTTGAAAAGTTAATTTGAATCATTTTACGTTGCTTTTAGAATACTAAATCAGGTAATGAAAAAACAGGTGGCCGGGTCTTTTAACAACATGATATGCGTTTAACTAAGTGACAGCTGATACGAATTAATAAGACAAGCATGTCATCCTTTAACGCTTACCACATGTTCAAAGCACGAGTGTCATACATTACAACAAAGTTTTTAGAGCTTTTATAAAATATCTAAAATACGTACGATGGCATGCACGCGTTCAATATGCCAGGAAAGCGATACGCAGCCATGTGTCACAGGGAAAACATACAACACTAGTTCCGATACGAATTTAAATTGAAACAATTCACATTTGTCATATGCAACCGGTCGATTTGTCCCAGTTAAGGAAGCGTGTCGGTAATAAATATGCAAATGCGAATGCACAGGTCCCTTTTCCGTAGGCTCGTCGGAGCCGGTGCCCGAAGGCCGTAGGGTCGCATTCACCACCTGCACCGCTAATTGCCGCGCCTCCTCGATACCAACATTTAACAGTTAGTCGTATTCGCGGCTCACAATGACCGCATGATGCCTGTGGCAATTTACTCAATTTTGTTATGTACTTACACTAAATTCTCATATGATCGTTGAATTTCTATAGTTTAGGACATGCTGTAGGTACTATCGCAGACTTTTCGGCCTGGCCACAACTAGGCTCATTTTCGCTTGCATACTAAAAAATTAAAGCGCGGTCTAGCCCCGCCCAATAGATGAAAAGACCAATGAATAAATAGTTTCCAAACAATAAATTACGCGCGAAATTATGCTATTTTTTTAAATGATCAGGCGGAAAAATTCCGCGATATATCGCAACAATTAAATTATAGGATTTCTCCTTTCATTTCTCTTTGTATTCAGACTCGTATTAATCATCTGCTCTCGGTCGTCAGAGGTGCCTTAAGGAATCGCGAACGCTTGAGTTTGGTATATTAATACTAGCCTAAGTGTGAATAATAATTTGCTTTAAATTAAAGTAAAATTAATTGATTGATGAATATGATATGGGACAAAATGGTTGCTATACAATGTAGCTTGTAAAGAATTACTGCCTCAGCACTACTTTTAACAATCTCCCCTCTTCTTTCGATCATACAATACAAACTAATTTTACTCGAATCTTTGCCTTTGCCCACAGAAAATTATAAGAGGGGTTAGAAATGCAAAGTAGCGCTTTTGCTTTAGATAAAGCTGTCGCCTCTTGTCTTCCCGCTCACGCTGTTACAGTTACTCGTGCCCTCTCGCACCGCCGCGCACTTTATGGTGTTATGCAAATCATTGCATAATCTGTGGCGACACGTTCCACGCCTACTTTGCACTTCTAACCCCTCTTATAATGTTCTGTGCCTTTGTCCACCTAATTTTTGAACTTACCTGCAGAAGCAGGACGTATTTTCTATAACCAGCATAGCATAAGTAATGTATACAATGTAATATACAGTATACATAAATCAATATCTATTCAACTGCTCCACTTAACTGTAGTTTCCTCGAACGTGAGCATATAAGTAACATGCGAGATATCTAATGGATTCCTTGAAGACATTGTAGAGAAACAGTGGGCAGGCGCGACCTATCGCCAAAAGGCAAATTGCTATTGTTTATAAACAAGTCGCGAACACCTTTCATGTAACAATACACTAGGAAGTTATTGAGCGTTTGTACATACAAATCCGTGAGTTATTATGTATTGTTTATTGTAACTGTTTATGTGTTACGTTGGTTAATGATTTTATACGTTCAATTAGATGCTAATTGAGAAGTCTAACACGTTCTCGTTTCGCAATCATCCGCCTATACAGGGTGTAAGAAGCCCTCTCCCGAAAACTCGAAAGGTTAGTAAGTATTAAAGTTGAATAATTACCCTAAAATATGAACAACATAATTATACTTAATATGGCATCAACCATGTGACTCAAAAAAATAGCTATCTCATACTAATCTAGGTATAATACAATTCTAAACTTGGCGTGGATGTACAATAAAGTTTTCTCCAAAATAATTATTGGATGCGTTTAAAAGGATACTTAATGGAATGCATTAAGAACATATTTAGAATTTTTGCTGGTTTGTCTGTTTGTTTGTGCATGCATCACTTATAAACTACTGAACCGATAATGAATAATGTTTTCAAAAAAGCATAGGGCTTAGTTTGGATTAACATTTCGGCTTTATTTCATCGCAATCGGTTCTCTCAATCAAAAGTAATGAGTTTTTAAAGTCAGTGGTCTGAGCGCAAAATGTTCTATCAGCAAATTAGTATGAACATCTTTGGATAGGTGGAGGTAAGTTAGTGGTTTATAACAATAAACCAAACAAGAGTGTTGTTATTGTTAAACTCTTCGATTACCGCGCATAACTATCTGATCATCATCATCCTTATTCCCCACTGGTGGAGGACGATTCGATTTTTTTTATAATTTTTCTCCTCTGGTGAAACAAACGGCCTAGTGCGGATACTGCAGTCCTTGTCAATATTGCAACCCTCAATCCCAAAAAAATATAAAATTAATATTCGCGCCACGTTATTGATCAAGAACCCACACAAAGCATATTAATTTAATGACTGGATGACAAATCATCAATCAAGTAAACCTCACGAAAACATTATGTAAATTTAATTACTCGACGTCGTCGTGACATCAGTTTAACATTAAATGCATGAAAAAACAATAGGTACTTGAACGATATAATAGATGCGACTTCCGTCAAAACGCGTGGAGTCGCGGCTCGTGCACGTGCGTGCCGGTCACGGAACTGAGGCAGGGTAACAGGTCTGAGTTGATGTACTATCTTGTACTTCTAATGCTTGGCAGTAGAGTCCGAGCGAATAAACTATTTCAAGCCGAAACCGAATCCTGTAAATGCATACATTGAAAAAGAAATACCGATGCGTATGTGAACTGTGAAGTCTATCAATCCGCATTGGACACGCTTGGATGACTAACGCCCATACACCCTCCCTAAGGGTAGGCCTGTGCCCTGCAGTGGGACTTATATAGGCTGATGATGAATGCATATTACTTGTAGTTACATCTATCGCTCTGAGGATCTCCTTTGCCCAAACGTTGATCAAAACAAATAATAGGTCAACGAAAATGTACCTGGCTCCGACACAGGCAGACATGAAGCTACTTATGGATATTGAAGAGGCGAAATTTGTGTCAGAATCGTAACATATGGCGATCAATTGTCTCTGCCTACCCCTGTGGGACATAGATACGCACAACTTTAGTCTTAATATTTTAAATAAACATAAATGTTATACGAATTTTCCCGGAACAAGAGACGAGATATGTGACACAAGTCAAAAGTTTGGTTTACCTACTTATTTAGCTACATTATCCCGTGAAATGGAATTGTAAACTAACTGCAACAAGAGTCTGTATATGTGAAAAAGTAGTTCTGGTTGGAGCTTAACAGATTTTTGACCGAAACCGAAACATTAACCGAAGCTATCCGATTCCTAGACTTTGGTCTGACACTACTTGAAACTGCTTTATATTTTCCACTCGGAGTTATAATATAATGGATGAGACGACGTGCTGAAGTTCGATATCGGTCAGGACGAGGGATTTATCAGTTTTATTATATTGCATACCTTATCTATCTTAATTTTGAAGTATTCTCTTCCTTAAATAGCCTTATTTTACATGTAAGAAAAAGGCAATAAATATTATTATTAAAACCTTAAAGTGTGAAAGGAAATATTTACTTATATAAGCACAGGGTGTCCCACGGCTACGCCACACGAAATGAAAGTTCCTTAAATATTGTATATCGACGCCTTAGAGTAAAAACCTCGTAAGTGCAAAAGAGAAATCTTTTCAGGAGGAAGAAAAAACTGCGTCCTGTAACTTTTATGTAAGATCGGGAGTATTTGCGCTATAGATGGCATTACGAGTATCAGATTATTTTTTGAGTGAAATCAGGACACGGTTTGTGAGATTTTCTTTCCAGAACCGTAATAATAAAAATACCAAAATTTCATTCCTGAGGTTTTCACTTTTAGGTGACCGGGACCTGAACCGGGAAACCCCCTGCTTTCAGTAAAAGTTCCTAAACTACAAATATTTAAGGTACTTTCCTTCCGTGTCGCATAGCCGTGGGACATCCTGTATGTTTAACTACTGTCCGGTGTCAACATTAACAGCAGTAAACCATAGTACCACGTTTAAATTTCAATTGACTATCAATTTATTACAGCCACAAGGGACCTCCATCTTAAAGCTGTCAACGCAAACTTAGACACACGTGTATTATTATTTAAATGCGACGATTAGAGTTGCCGACCAATTACCATCCATAAGGTACAAACGGCACATGGAAAGTTTAGCACAGTGCGGTGCAACCAACAATTTCTATGTCGACGGTATTGAGTTACGATGCGGCGGGCTGATGCTTTATTATCCGGTCCATCTCTTCCGCCCTTGTTGGTCCGCGATCACTCGTGTCGCCGGCATAACGGTTCGTAGACTTGCATCTTTGAAACCACGAAGATGTGCGATCTTGGTTTGTATTTACTCGCTATGGTCAACGAGAAAATCTTATTGTAGACAGAGGGTCTACCACAAAATTCTATTTTCGCAATTGCGTGAAAGTTTTCGTTCTAATGTCAACTGTATTCCAGTGAAGTTCCGAAGGAAACGTTCACGATATATCGATAATCAAAAGTTCGAGTGCTGGGCCAGGGGGCGTCCATATAATATTTTGTGACGCATATTTGGTTTTGGACCCCCACCATGTCTGTTAGCGTCACTACGAGACATTCTCGTTGACCCATTAGATCAAAGTACTTTTATCATGAGAAAAAAGGCGAATAAATTAATTAGACAATTACTTATTATAATTAATTAATAATAGACAAATGTATCGAACTTAAAACCCGAAACTCAGGAGAAATATAACGCAATTCATCCACGGACTGCTGAACCTCTTGCATCGTCATTAAATAGGAATTTCAGACTTAATTTTATATTCATGTTTTTAAGAGAATTGGGTTGGCAAAATTATAAAATAGCAAAATATCACATGACTTTTGATCAGACCCACCTCCCCCTCTATTATATGACCTTATGTGACTCTGGACGTCAAGCCCCCGTAATTAGCATCACGTCATTTATGGAGACCCACAAAAAGAAGTACTATTTGTCTAATGTGTTTTGTGATTCCTGTAGATTGTTTGCATTTTTAAAGTGATTCGTAACGTAATAAAAATAAGACATCAAATCCTGTTTCTGAGATCGTTGGTTCGAAATGTACATCAGATATGTCCGCATTATTAATCTTAGCATTGTAGAGGTACGACCATGTCATAACATATGCTCACATTGATAACAGTAATGGTAATCCTCATTCGTAACGCAATCAATAACTTTGATTACGACACAGTCAATGGACACTTCTTATCGTTGGTGTTCAGTGCAAATCGATGTTTAAATAATAAAAAGTACAGAGGATCATTTTTATCATTTTACTTTTTTTAATAGTGGAAATCAAGTAAGTACTGTTTTTGTGCGAAAATTATAATTACTTTTTAGGTACTCCAAGGTTTTAAGATATTTTTGTCTAATCCATTCCATCATCCTCCATGCATTCCGCATGGCTACCCACGACAAAGCGTTTAAACGAGAAAACCGTGCGCTCTTTTTGGCGTGCGTAAAATAATAAATATGGAGGCTCATCTCGATTTTTATCGTTTTTTCGGGGGTGGCATTCGAGGCTTACTGCACGGCTAGCATGCCACCCAAAACAAAGCGTTTAAACGAGAAAGACGTCATGCGCACTCTTTCTGGCATACGTAAAATAAGGATAGATAGATATATAACTCATTTATTTCACCAGAACAAAACAGGATAAACAGGGCAGGGATAGGTGGCATGCGAGGCCTACTGTTTTCGGTTAGTTTTGTCCACTTATCTCTCGTTGTGTTTGTTTAATAAGCTCTACATTATTTCTTCTACAGCGTCTACTGCGTTCAAAGCATGAAAAAAGGAGCCTGGTTTTTCCTCCATGGTTCAAGGTAACAATACACAGATGGTCAGTGTTAGAGAATCCGAGACGAGAACCTGCTTGTTCTGGAGATTGGTGTCTGTTAAGCTATCCTCAAATTATGTTTTTCGAATTCTCTTATGAAAGCCTTGTGAATGAGTGACACTAAAGTCTGACCAATTAATTACCGATATTTCTCTCATCGCTGTATTTTAAGTAGGTAACAAAACGTTGTATGTTAGAATTGTTGACCTATTTTTGAAAAGACCACTAAAGATGTAAGTTTAGGTGAGAATCCGTCGCGTGCGCACGCCCACCGCCATCTTCCAGGCGGCGCGGACTGTTCACCTACCCTCTCTCCAATTATGATAACCATCACTCAAGGCGAGCGGAACGAAAGGGGGCAGGCACCGCTTAAAACGTAAAATTACACTTCAATTTTTAGTCGACGGCGGGCGCACAATAAAAAACAAATATTCTCATGGCGAGTATCGACGAAACGTGACCGGCCTTCGTCAAAATAGTCGGCCGTTGTCTTATTGGGCGGCGCTTCACATCGGACGGGCCAAGTGCTAAAGTGTAAAACGCTGCAGTGAAATTTGTTAGTCCCACGTCACGATTATTGAATAATGACTCCACAAATTATTAGCGTCAACGCGCATTGAATTATTATCTTTCACGCAGTCGTATTACGAAATAATAGTACTGACATTCAATTTTGTACAGCATTTACGCACAATGCTTAGTAAAACATCTAAAGCTTTTAGGCTGTAATAACAATTTACGATTGCATTCGATTACTTTATGCGGTGCGCAATCATTTTCTATTTCAGCCAATTTGTTTTACAAATGGTCGTACACGCATAACTAGCGTGGCCTCAGCGTCAAAATTATGAAATATTAGTATCTCCTTATTTATAGGTTAGCTCGTTAACTTAGATCGCCGAGGGGAGTGTCCATTTGTATCTTGTTGTCGAACCGAGTGTTTTTACACGGGCCGCGATGTTACAACAAATTCAACAAACGACCGGGCCTCATCTATCAAAAACACTAACGAGCTCAGATGCCGACGATTTACAATCACCACGGGCCCAATAATATGCGATGCTGCCTTAACGATCGATATATCCAATTCAAGCCTCTAATTTACAAGTGAGATGGCGTCAAAACATTGTCACTTTGTTGCGTAATTTGAATAAATATGGTAATAGTTTATTAGAGAAATAACACGTTTAAATCGGTTCATCCGAAAACATATTTTATATTAACGACCGTTCGTTGTAATAAATAATAATTGAGGAAGTCGTTTGGTAAATAAATGAATCGGAGTCATCCTCATCGTCGAAATATTTGCTTTTTCAGACGGCCTACTTAAAACTTTTACAAGCATAAAGGGTGTACGTTTACAAAGTAATCGAACGATACAAAGTAAACGAAAAGAACTTTTTATGAAATCAAATTAAGTACAGAATCTTCAAAGAAACTTTTACAAAAATAAATGAAGTCTTATATTCCAAAGAGTAACAATTATACTCGGGACACGATTACATATTCCCCTGAGGCAATATACAAGCAATCGCACGCATTATTGGTTGCGGGGTCAAAAATTAAAAAAAAATAAATTCAACGCTAAATTTAAACACATGACATTGCGTGTATCGACGAATATCGAAAATAATTATCATCAGCGGTTCTATTGAAAGACACCATATGCCTCATTCTTTAACAATGAATTGGAACTTTTGAAAGTTTCTAAAGGAAATTAAATTACACACAATTTGGGTGTTTCTATGCGAGACCGTTAACTTTTTCCATTATCCCTTTTTTTTATTAAAATAACTTTATCCTTTTAAAAAGTTGGTAGTTTTTTACATTTGCAGTTTATTTAACGGGGTCACACCGCCCTCTCGTTTTTATAGCTGTAGTCTTTGAATGCAGAAAAAATATTATCATAACTTTTTATGGTGATAAGTCAGTACCGTAACATTTCTGTCCTTATAATATCCTTAGCATTTGATGACTCGGTAACTCAATTGGTAGCGAACTTGCCTGCCGAGCTGAGGGTCGCGGATTCAGATCCAGCGAAAGTAAATATTTATATGGTGAAACGTATGTTTGTTTATTGATGACCTGGTTGGTGTAATGGTTGCCAAGCTGGACTGCCAAACCAGGGTTTTGGGTTCGAATCCCGGTTCGGTCATGGATGTTATATGTTTGTGCCGTTGTTGTATGATTCCCATAACAAAAAGCCTAGGCTAAGCCTAGGCTTACTTGGGATCATTACAATGTATGTGCCTGAGAGCGTAATTTTTTTTATACCCACAATATGGATGTTTGTATTGTCTAGAGATCATGATACAAGTCTGAAATACATTCTATTTCAGTAACTACTGTTATTTGCAGTGCAAGCTTCTTGAATTTACAGGTATCGCAAAATGACAATTTTTTCGGAAGTGTTTTCGATAAATAGCTCACTGGCCTTCATTGTAAACATACTATGTCAAAAATAAACAAATTTTGTATTTTGTGAATAAAACCTGAACGGTTCCCAAACTTGAACTTTAATATGTTGGGGTTAGATAATCTGTGTGACAACTGCCAATTTTGTATCAGAAAGTACTATTTTGGAATCAAAAAACCAAATCGTAAACCAATGATAAACTAATTACTCCGAAGGCTCGACATTTCTGCACCTGGACGGTCAATAAACGAATAGCCGATGCCTATTTAGCCATACAAAGTAGCCTATCCGAGGAATCTGCTAGTTAATTACGCCGCGACAAGCCAATGGTAGGATATTCTTTCTCATTACAGCACCGGCAGGCTCTCATTAGGCACGAATCTGTCAGCGGCGGCGTGCGTACCGTCGTTGGAGGCTCGTTTGTCCTGTCGCCGCGTGCGCCGGACATTTTTCACTGTGACGTAATAAATACGCGCCAACGCACCAGCTATTGCGCGCACGATGACAAATGGTTGACGATCGAGATCGGCTGATTGCTACTTTTTGTTATAACATCGGTCTACGTTTGTAAGGGAATTTGAAAGATGAAGTTGTCGATGTCTAACAGGTGCAGGAAAAGTAGGAAAGCGACGTGAATGGTACAAGGTGTTAACTTTATGCAAAACGTTAAAACTGTTTCAGGAATCAGGACTCAAAGTGGTAGACGTGTGGACGGAAAGAAAACTGTATCAAAATCGGTTTATTAGTTTTCGAGTGATGATCGAAGATTCCAAAGAATGTTTGACTTCAGTTTCGTCCTAATAACTTATTTGGGGTGATTTTTTCTCTACAATTTTTAAATCTTTATACAGAATACATGAGAACATGGAATGCATGCAAGAAACATGCTATATTAGAAGGGAAGATAGAGGGGAAGAGAGGTAGAGGAAGACCCAGACTATATACTACTAGATACTGTTTCTTATTCTGTGCCTAGAGAGAATTATTTTATTACTTTTTTTTCGGCGGGTAGGTGTGAAAAGAGTAACAGCCAAAAATTAAAAGTCTGTTCTAATTTATTTCTTATAATTAAACTGGAGTAATTAATAGGTCAAATTTATGAAAATTTGATAGAGTACCAAAACCTACCTGCCAGCAGTTATTCTCCATATCGTAGTTCCCACCAGCTAGTTACTGCAGCACTTAACCTCAAAATGGAGTCACTCAAGCAGACTATGGAGGAAATGTCATCCCACTTTCACACGCAGATGGCACGCTTCCAATCGGAGCTCAATAAGTCACCGAAGGTACCGGCATCTTCAACTGCTCTGGCCGCTGATTTTGAGGCTTTCAAGGCATTTGTTATCACTGCCTTGAATGGCCTCCAGAAACAAATCGAGGCGCTTGCAGCTGAAAGCGATCGCATGGAGATGCACAGTCGGAGGAAGATTCTGCTGATCCACGGTGTGCCCGAGACTAGCGAAGACGATCCCACAGCGTGCATCATCAAACTTGCAGCGGACCGTCTTAAGCTCCCGGGTTTCAATGCAGGTGACATCAATCGTTGCCACCGGCTAGGTCGAAGCTCAGGCAAAAGGACGAGGCCGATTCTTCGAAGCACCTCCAGCTGTTATCCGAGTCCAAAGAAAGCGAGTTCCCCCAAAGAAGTAGTGCGATTGTTATTGTTCTTGAGTGCGTGGAACGCGGGTAATTATTATTTTTTGTATCTTTCTGTAGTCCGATTATTTCTCAAGGTAGTTTGAAACATCACTTTTATAATGTAGGTACTATTGCTGTACTGTTTGTTACCCTCCCTTTAGTTTAATTTTCAAAATTTAAAAATTTTTTACATTGTTTTGATTCGCAACTTGTACGTCTGACACTAATGACAACTAATTTGACTTTGACAGTTCGGGTCCGTTTTTTTTGCTCGATTTGTGTATCTCAGGCTGTTAGAATCGAGAATTTTTTGAGTCCGTTTCTGAAACGTGTGAGGTCTCTCGGAGAGTCTAGCATAAAATATCCCCGTATGGGTTTTCTCTTTCGTATTGGCAATCCGAGTGATTCTCGCACGTTGCGATATGAATCCAAACGTAGTTCATGATATTTTTGGTGCAGTGCAAGTGCAGTTTGTATCAGTATGTATGTTTTTACGTTCCGTTCCACGCACGTTAGCTAAATTATTATTTCTTTTCTTTTAATGTTTTTGTACTCCATGTGTTGTGTAATTATCCTACATGTACTGTGTAATTTGTTTTCGTTTCCTGATCTTTCTGCTGGCGGGTAGAGGAGTGAGCAAATTTTTATTGTTCTATATATTTTTTATTTTTTTATTTAAATTTTTATTTATTATTTTTATTTTGTTTATATAGGTATATATATATTTTTTCTGTACTACGTCAATGAATACCAGCGATGACAGCGAACATTTCCTCTCTTTTTCGTCTACATCTGAAATACAGAGCAGCGATGACAGTTTTCACAGCACCACTTCTCTCTCTCTGAACGATCATCTGAACTGCCAGTTTTCGGATGTATCGAAGAATTTTAATGTGGTTCATATCAATGCCCAGAGCATCCCTGCTCATTATACTGACCTACTAACAACTTTCGACAATAGAAACATTCACGCAGTCCTTGTCTCTGAATCCTTCCTACATCCATGTCTCCCTTCCACATCTTATTCCTTACCTGGCTTTATACTAATTCGTAACGATCGCACCAATACCTGTCATGGTGGCGTTGCGATCTATCTCCGTAGCCATATTCCCTTTTCTATCATCAGCAAGTCTCCCCAACCCCCTCCTCCCGGCACTGCTGAGCATCTTTTTTTGGAGGTTACTCTCTCCCACACAAAAGTTCTTCTTGGTGTATTTTATAGTCCGTCTTTAACAATCGACTACTTTTCCAGCTTCGAACATCTTTTGGAAGATTTTTCAACTTGTTATAGTCACACTGTCATTATGGGTGACTTTAACACTTGTCTCCTTAAAAACGACTCCCGTTCCCAACGTTTGAAATCCCTTGCCAATTCAAGCAACCTGCATATCCTCCCTCTTTCTGCTACCCACAATTTTCCAAATTGCCTTCCTTCTCTTCTTGACCTGATGTTAGTCAGTTCCCTTGATCATGTTTCTAAACATGGTCAGTTAAGTGCTGATGCTTTTTCTTACCATGACCTTATCTACTTATCCTATAAAATCCGTCCTCCAAAAGCCAAACCTAAAATCCTGTTGCAGCGCAATTTTCATGCTATGGATACAGAACAACTGCGTAAAGACGCTGCAAATATCGACTGGTCAATTCTCGACGACGCAGCTACAGTTGATGAACAAGTTCTGCTTTTCAACTCGAAAATAATTCAACTGTATGACAAACATGCTCCTATTCGGCCAGTAAGAGTCAAGCATCTTCCTGCTCCGTGGTTGACGGAGGAGATTAAAACTCTTATTTGTAAGAAAAACCGTGCAAAGGCGAAATATAAGGCTGAATCCTCCGAGGCAAACCGTGACAAATATCAAAATATTAGAAATCGCTGCAATCGAGTGTGTAGAGATGCACAAAGACGTCACATTCATAGTTCCGTTGAAAACGGAGATCCAGCGAGAGTCTGGAAATTTCTAAAATCCTTAGGAATTGGCAAAACTCGTACTAATCCTGCTTCAAAAGACCTAGATATTAATTCTTTAAACAAACATTTTTCGGCTGCATCAACATTAGATGACCTTACCAAGGCTAATACTCTGAACATTCTTTCTTCACAGCCAACTCCTAATTTTTCTTCTTTTTCTTTCTGTCAATTTACTGATTGTGATGTTAAGAGGAACATTATCTCCATTGCCTCGAATGCTGTCGGAGGTGACAAGGTTAGCCGTAATATGATCATTCCTCTTCTTAATTCCCTTGCTCCCATAATCACCAAGATCTTCAACAGATCTATTTCCTCTTCCACCTTTCCCAAGATCTGGAAAGATGCTGAAGTAATTCCTTTACCTAAAAAGTGTAACCCATCCACCTTCTCCGAATATCGCCCTATTTCCATCCTTCCTTTCCTTTCTAAGGTCCTAGAACGTCTGGTCCACAGGCAACTCAGTCTTTTCCTATCAAAAAACCAACTCCTTAATCCTTATCAGTCCGGTTTCCGACCTGGTCATAGTACGGTTACAGCTCTAGTTAAAATCTCCGACGACATTCGTTTCGGAATAGAAAACAAACAACTTACCGTTCTAACATTGCTGGATTTCAGCAACGCTTTTAATAATGTTGACTTTGATATCTTGTTAGGACTTTTACGTACTCTTAACATATCTCCAACGGTAGTTGACTGGTTTCATAGTTACCTGTTTGGGCGCCGGCAGCGTATAAAGGTTGAAGACACCTTTTCTTCATGGTGTGATACCTCTGCAGGCGTGCCGCAGGGTGGCGTGCTATCTCCCCTCCTGTTCGCTCTTTTCATTAATTCAATCACCTCTCAACTCACTTCCTCCTACCACTTGTATGCAGACGATCTTCAGATATATTCACAGTCGTGTATGGATAATTTCTCTCAAGCCATCAATACCACCAATGACGACCTAAACCGCATTCGTGACTGGAGCTTGTCTTATGGCCTTAAGGTAAATCCCAACAAGACCCAAGTTATCGTCATAGGGAGTCCATGGTTTACTTCGAGGATTCCTCTTGACCAGTTACCACCTGTAGTATTCGATGGTATATGCATACCCTACAGTACTACTGTTAAAAACTTGGGCATTATCTTCGATAACACGCTTTCTTGGGGCCCTCAGGTCGCTGAAGTCAGTAGGAAGATGTTTGCTGCTTATAGCTCTTTAAAACGACTACGCAATTTTCTACCCACTAGCACCAAGATTGCGCTTGCACAATCCCTCCTATTACCCATCCTAGACTACGCTGACTCCTGCTACCTTGACCTGACTGTGGAGCTACTTAATAAACTCGAGCGACTCCAAAACCTGTGCATTAGGTTTATTTTTGGCCTGCGTAAGTACGACCATGTGTCGGAATTCCGCGCCCGACTTAAGTGGCTCCCGATCAAACGTCGTAGGGAAGCTCACATCCTTAACCTTCTCTACTCCATCCTCTTCAATCCCATGACCCCTAATTACCTCAAGGAACGCTTTGTTTTCTCTTCCTCCACCACTGGCCGTCATCTGCGTTCCTCTGAAAACCTCTCCCTCAATATGCCCATCCACTCCACTAATTTCTACACCTATTCCTTCTCCGTGCATGCCGTTCGGCTTTGGAACTTATTGCCAGAGTCGATCAGACGTGCACCTTCCTTGAATGTTTTTAAGTCGAAAGTTAAGTCTCATTTCCTTGATAACTGAACTGACCCTCGATCTGTTTTCATAGGTACATCTTTTCCTATGTCTGTGGTTCATGTTTTCCTATAGTATTTTGTTGTGTAGTACGCGTATTTATGTATTATGTATGTGTATATATATATATATATATATATATATATATATATATATTTATATGAGTATGTATATAATATATGTATTTATATTAGGTTTATTTTGTATATTTACTTTTTGTTTTTACTAATAACTGCTGATTTTTGATATTTTTTTCTGGAAACACCGCCTACCTTTCTTCTTTTCACCGTTTCCTCTACCCTAAGGTTGTCTGGAAGAAATCGCTTCTTAGCGATAAGACCGCCTTATTTTGTGCCTCTTGTATTTTATTTCTGTATTTTACTGTTTATGTTTTTGGTGTAAAATAAAGTATATTTGATTTTGATTTGATTTGAATTATCTAGCCCAAGTAAAGGAAAAGGTTAATGTCTTGTCGTATCAATATAAATTAAATAAAATAAAATAAAAACCATTTAGATAGGGATATGATATTAATATGTATAAAATAAATTTCTAATACTTTGTTTCGAACTATTCTATATTATTGTATAAAATCTGTGTCTAATTTTAGTATGGCTATGGAAGAGCGGAGCCTCCCCACGCAAGCATTATCATGCTCAAAAGGAGACTCCAATCACTATTTATTGTAAATCGCTAATTACTGTGAATGAAATAAACATTTTATTATTTATTATTATTATTTATCAAGAACTCAAGACACTAGCGGAAAAGAAACAAGATTGGTGAATATTCCACCGACAAGAGCGTACCGAGCGTACCTCTTAATTAAGAAGATGATGGTGAGAACATAAAGAATTTGTTCTTGAGTAACATTTTCGTTTAGATTACATATAAAGACGTTCCTCTTGCAATATAACATACGCATAATCTTCTAACTAAACCAAATAACAGCGTTCCATCAACTTCGCATCACACTCGCGACATCGCCATATCAACTTGTAAGTTGTTACAAACTCAGAGAGCGTATCAAATTCCAATTTGCATAATAGCGTAAAAGCTCATATGCCGATACAAGCCGAAGCACGCCCCACATTAACGAGATTTAGTCAACATTACGTGACGTGACGTATCTACGCGTACTTCACGTGTTTACTGTCTCATGTAGGGACATGGGTAGGTAGTAAGTTGGGTGGTATTATAATTACATTTAGAGGATTTTGCTCATTTCATATTAAATGTTACAGTACATTTACAATTCTGGTTGATATACGAGTATATCAACCAGAATTGCTTTAAGGTGGTTGCAGAGGGGTCAATTTTATACAAAACTTTGACCCACAATACGCGTAGACTAAGTAACTTTGTATATATGGAAAAATAGTTAAGAAAATTTAGATGCCGCATCACAAATAACATTTGCAATTTATATAATAATTACGAAGACATAAAGTTTTGAAATTTTTGATGCAAAATTTTAAAAGCTTTATATTTTCATAATTATATTGTTAGCCGCATCTCCACAATAGGGGGCGCCACCAGCCATCACTGCCTATATAAGCCGTCGAGAGCCAGTGCGCGGCCCATTTCGTCGACAGGCGTGCGCTCGTAAACTTTGGACTAGGATATCGTGTCGATTAATTTTCGTGCAAATTGTTAAATTTTTCATAATTAAAAGAAATATTTTGTTTTGTCAGTTACGTTTTTTTTTAATAAATTTCTGTCTACATTCCTAAAATCATTTGTGGGATTCGAAGCCGTGAAAGACCGCGATCGCTATTTCTGGCTACGCCATCATGTCGAGTAAAAAACGTGTACCACAACGAGAGCGCGCGCCTTCGCCATCCCCTTATCCAAATCTAGGTAGCCTAGCAGCAACGATGGACGCGATCCTCGACCGCCTGGCAACGCTGGAGCAGCGCACATGCAGCCCTGTAAGCGAGGGGTCGCGCCAAGCGGTAACCTCCGCCGCGGATGGTAGCGTGGCCGTGCCGCCGCCTCCGCCGCCGCCGCCATCGATGCCTCCGCCGCCGCCTTCGATGCCTTCGCAGCCGCCAGATCCTGCCAGGTCGGACGTAACGGAGCGCCTCATTGACGCTCTGAAGGCTATAAATCCGGTGAGGTCCACCCATTATTATGTCTCGGATTTCGATCCTAGTATTCATGACGTCAATGCGTGGTGTGACGAAGTGGATCGTGCCCGTTCGCAAAACCGATGGGACGAAAAAGAGTGCCTAGCCCGTGTGGGTTTATCTTTAAAAGGTGACGCACGCTCCTGGTTGCGCGAGTGGACTAGTAACGATCGCACATGGTCAAATTTTAAATTAGAACTCAAATCATTGTGTCCACGCCGCGTTGACGTCGCAAATATACTTTTTGAAGTTATGTGCACAGAATCTGATAAGTACTCCACGTATGCAGACTACGCGCGTAGATCTTTGTTACGGTTACGTATTGTGAAAGGATTAAGTGATGAACTTTTGTGCGCCATAATCATACGTGGTATAAAGGACCCACAAATACGCGCCGCCGCCGTTAACGCTAAATTAACGCCTGAAACCATAGTGGAGTTCTTATCAATATACGAAAAACCAAATCGTTCCAGTGCAAATGCACATAACAGCTCTCAGACTCGCAGCCATCATCAGTCGGTTAGTAATAATTTATCCTTTAATCGAAACCGCAAGCGCCCTATAGTAAATTCGGACGAACTATTTCGGTGTTTTATCTGCAATCTACCCGGGCACAAAAGTAAATTCTGTCCGAAACGACCTAAGATCGAACTTGGTAAAAACATTTCTCCGCCTACCCCCGAGATCACTAAGAATCCATCGAAAGTCGTCTGTACGTTTTGTAAGAAAATAGGTCATGCCGAAGACAAGTGTTTCGCAAAGGAACGTTCCGATTCGCGCAATAAAGCTAACGTAAACTTTTGTCGCGAAGAAATATACGACCGCACTAAGCGCGATGTTATAACGGCAGTGATAAGTGGGGTACCCACAGATGTGCTGATTGACAGCGGTTCAAGCATTTCACTAATTTCGAATGATCTTGTCAAATATTTCTCATGTCGCACGAACTCGAGTGTACAGATATTACGCGGGTTAGGAGGAGTAGAAATGCGTTCCGATTGTTTTGTCACATTGCCGATAGAATTCAGTGAAGTCACGCTGGAAGTAGATTTCTTTGTTGTGCCCCGTGATTACCTCAGTGCACCAGTGCTTATAGGTACCGATGTTCTTAATAGGAAAGGTATCGCGTACATTCGAACGGGCGACTGTCAGCGCATAATCAGAGATAGTTCAATGGTAAATAACGTGACGCGTCGTGAGCCGACTGTGCAGCTTGACTCAATCAACACACCGCTGTGTGGTAATGAGAAAATTAAATTGTCTTCTGTTTTGAACAAGTATTCGGAATACTTTCTCAGTGGTACGGCGACGACTACCGTCAGCACCGGGGAGATGCACATTCGGCTTACTAGCGAAGAACCCGTGAATTATCGACCATACAAATTATCGTTTGACGAAAAATTACGCGTACGTGAGATCGTTAGTGATTTAAAAGAAAAAGGTATAGTTCGTGAATCAGAGTCCTCGTATGCAAGCCCAATTCTGTTGGTGAAAAAGAAAGACGGGTCGGATAGAATGGTTGTTGATTACCGTGCTCTAAATAACGTCACAGTGAAAGATCGGTACCCGCTTCCTCTGATTGAGGACCACATAGACAGACTTGGGAAATGTAATTATTTTACTGCACTAGATATGGTGACTGGCTTTCACCAAATTAAAATCAATGATGACTCCGTGCACCGAACTGCGTTCGTGACGCCTGAGGGGCATTATGAGTATCTCAAAATGCCTTACGGGCTCGCGAACGCGCCGGTTGTGTATCAGCGAATCATATCCGATACGTTGAGACCCTTCATCAATGCAGGTCAGGTACTCGTATACATAGATGATGTGTTATTGCTCAGTGATACCGTTGAGGACGGCTTGTCTCTGCTCGATTCTGTTCTGGAAACTTTAACGAAAGCTGGATTTTCCATCAACTTGCGCAAGTGCGCCTTTCTTACCACGGAAGTGGAGTATCTTGGGAGAACGATCAGTAAAGGTCAGGTCCGGCCAAGCGCACAAAAAATAGATGCACTGGCAAGATCCCCGGTTCCTAAAACCGTAAAGCAGGTTAGACAATTTCTTGGCCTGGCTGGCTATTTTAGAAGATACATCCCAGGATACGCCACCAAAGTGGCCCCTATTGCCTCCTTGACCCGTAAGGATGTAAAGTTTTATTGGGGTGAGGAACAGGAGCGAGCTAGACAAGAAGTCGTCTCAATATTGACAAGTGAACCTGCGTTGTTAATTTTCGATCCATCTTTGCCGACCGAGGTGCACACCGACGCGAGTTCGCTCGGGTATGGCGCGGTATTAATGCAGGTAGGAAAAGACGGCCGTAGACATGCGGTAGCTTACTATAGCAAGGTAACTGTAGGTGCGGAACCCAGATACAACTCCTACGAGCTGGAGACCCTCGCTGTAGTCAAGGCTTTGCAACATTTTCGTCAATATCTTGTTGGAAAACATTTTAAGGTAGTTACTGATTGCAACGCCTTAAAGATGACTCAGCGCAAAAAGGATCTCCTGCCAAGAGTGGCACGCTGGTGGATGTACCTGCAGGACTATGACTTCACCCTCGAGTACCGGAAAGGTCAATTCATGCCGCACGCTGACTACCTTAGCCGTAATCCGGTTAACCTCTGCGTTATACAAAGACCCCTTAACTGGGCTACAGTGGCACAAGCTGCTGATGACGAAACAGTAGGTTTGCTAGAAAAACTCGACCAGGGGCAGTTAGATAGTTCGCGATACGTAAAGAAAAATAATCTGTTGTACTATAAGTATAATCCCATAGGAGAACAATCGCGACTATTATGCTATGTCCCGAAAGGCTTTAGGCTCAGTCTATTACGTGTATTTCACGATGAACATGAACACATCAGTATTGAAAAAGTACTTGATTTAATATTAAAACATTTTTGGTTTCCGAATATGCGTCAATTTGTTAAGAAATATATAGCTCATTGCATTGTGTGCTTAACACACAAAAGGGTTCCACGTGCCCCACTTCAACCAATAGTCTCGTGGACCAAACCCTCCTCACCATTTGACACTGTCCATGCTGACGCACTTGGCCCATTGCCTGAATCAAATGGGTACAAGTACATTCTCATACTAATTGACGCTTTCACTAAATACAGCTTTTTATATCCTATGTACAGACAGGATAGCGCGGAGCTTAAACGAGCGTTTACCAACGCAGTTTCAATTTTTGGTACGCCTCGATTAATTGTGTGTGATAGGGGCAGAATGTTCGACAGTGCCGACTTTGGCGGGTGGGCATCTAACTTTGGTATTCAGATACACTTTATTACACCCGAAATGCACCGCGAGAACGGCCAAGTAGAGCGGTACTGTCGCACAGTTCTGAACATGGTTAGGGTTGAAGTAAATCACAAACGCGAGTCCTGGTCCAACGTACTTTGGAAGCTACAGTTGGTGCTGAACATTAACAAACAGAAAACCACTCAGTGCTCAGCACTTAATTTATTAATCGGCTCTGAGACTACTACCCCTGCTATCAACGCTCTCATTAGAGATATTACTGTGGACGGCTCCACACCAAATCGTGAAGCCTGGCGCGAGATGCGACGGCAGAGGGTCGAAGGTCGGCTTGCTCTGAATCAGGCGAATCAGGATGCACGGGTGAACAGAAACCGAAGGCCACCTAGAGCTTTTGCTGTGAACGATCTGGTTTTTGTCAAAAAGACATCTCAATCTACTGACAAACTTGACAGTGGCACACGGGGTCCATACCGCATCATCAATGTTCTGCCTAACAGCCGGTACGCACTGCGGCTGGTGGCGGGCTCATATGGCAAAACTACGCAGGCAGCTGCGGAGTACATGTTGCCCTGGAATGGCGAATGGACGCCCGATACCTGTGCAGCCTTCTTTGAATGTGAGAAATATCTTATTTCCATTGTTATGTTCTTATGTGTCCCCGTTATGTACCCAGACAAATGTCTACTATGTCGCTATGTTATTACTTTTATTTTCGACCTTGTTTGCGTGATATGAGTGCTGGGTTGACCTGAAACAGGCTCTTGTAAGGCCCGCCGTGGCATGAGATGATCGGGGACAGACCTCAGTGGTAAAGCCACTATCTCAATGATGTAAGTCCTGGATGGCTTCGGCATAAGGCAATCATGTCCTCGTGTAAGGCCTTGAGCGGCATCGAGAGTTCCACTCGTGTAAGGCCTTGAGCGGCTTCGAGAGTTTCATGTGTAAGGCCTTGTGTGGCATCATGAATTTATTTCCTTCAACTTGGGCAACAGACTGATTATAGCGCATAGTAACAACACGTCCCTCGTTTCAAAGACATATGTGTTATGTGTTATATCTAATATTGAGTTCTGCTCCTTAGGTTTTGAGGACACTATTCTGGAGGCAGCCACAGAGCCACAGCCCGGACCAAGTCAGGCCGAGGTGCAGCCAGACCAGGGACCATGCCCAGCCAGCATCGAGGACGCTGCCCCGTCAGGAGAGGCCGTGTTAGCCGCATCTCCACAATAGGGGGCGCCACCAGCCATCACTGCCTATATAAGCCGTCGAGAGCCAGTGCGCGGCCCATTTCGTCGACAGGCGTGCGCTCGTAAACTTTGGACTAGGATATCGTGTCGATTAATTTTCGTGCAAATTGTTAAATTTTTCATAATTAAAAGAAATATTTTGTTTTGTCAGTTACGTTTTTTTTTAATAAATTTCTGTCTACATTCCTAAAAATATTATAAATTTCAAATGTTATATGTGACGCGGCAACTATTTTTCCATATACAACGTGTTAATGAATTAACGCAAAACTAGAAAGTTGTTTGTTTAGAATCGAGAGCAGAATCGAATTATCATGGTTTCAACATAGGTAATTTTTTTCAAAATGTTATATAATTGGTTTGAGAAATTTATTGAACCCGATATAAAAATTTTTATACTTGCCATACTAAATGCAATCAGCTGATAGAACTTTTGTATGAAAAGTATAAAAAAAAATTGCTAATTTCCAATAGGTTTCTCTGGGAAAGTTGTACAGTATCATGGGTACAATCACCCCTTAAGTAATGCAACTGTTTTCCCTAACACCCTGTATATCATCTGAAAGGACCCCCAAAGTACTCTAACTCATCTCTAAACACTAAGTCACACATTTAATGTAAACAACAGGTCATTTCTGACACGTAACGCGATCACTATAGCACCCGCATGGTCAGGCCACTGTTCAGTCCATACGCCTCGACTCACGGGTGGTCTCTAGAACCCAGCGGGTGCTTCACAATGTCCATAACTCAGTGATTCGCGCCAACGTTAACTATCTACGCTTATCCGACGCGACATCCAATACTATACCTCAGGGTTTCTCAAAGTGGAGAACGCGTACGCCTAGGGGTACACCATCGCCAGTCGGTTGTTAGGTACGCGTAAAGATTTACATTTCAAATTGTCAGGATTAATTAGAAAATACAGGCCTAGAAGCAATCCGTATACAAGCGTCAAACATGGTGTGATTATAGTGCAAACTCTAAAGTAAAACAACAATAGTCGGGCTCGCGCTAAGGTACCTGAACTAAATTAAAGAAAAATATTGTTTTGGTATGTGGCTGAGTATGTGGGTTTGTGGCAGTATAACACAAATATATTGTGTGGTGGTGGTACGAAAACCTCGGTGCGCGAGTCCGAATAACACTTGGCCGGATTTTCTTATGTTCGTTAGGGGTGCGCGTCTTCTAGATAATTTAATAGGTGTACGTAAGGCTATATAAGTTTGAGAAACCCTGGTATGCCGTATGGAGGAAGCACTAAAACAATCTTAGACAATTTTATCTCAAAATACTACAGAGATGGAATGAGCAAATTTTATTGCTAATAGGTGTTTGGGTAGATGAATTAGTACTTTATATCGGTACGCCCTTTCTGGTTGGATTATGAAGGTATAAAACACTGCTTTCGACTGTTTTCCTGCGTATATACAAACTCAGCGTCTTCAAACAGACATGATCTGCCTAGCTAGCATGCCACCCACGACAAAGCGTTTAAACGAGAAAAACGTCATGCGCGCTCTTTCTGGCCTACGTAAAATAATAAAGATGGAGGCACATCTCGATTTTTGCCGTTTTCTCGGGCGTGGCATGCTAGCTAGGCTGGATAAGGGTGTCCAAAACTTGTCCTCGTCATAATTCAATATCAGGTTAGAGTAAGATAAGACTATGGGACCAAACACAGGAACATTCAAGATGGCCGAACCTAGGTCTTGGCAATTTTTTTGCTTCTCGTTCGGTCTTGAAATCAAATCTACGTTTTCATACGATTAATTAGCCACGTCTCAAGTATCAAAATTGGTCTAGCCGACTGCTTATCAACCAATTTCCTTAAGAGCCTACCGAGCATATAGAGCAGCCCTCAATTTTTTTATTTCTAAACAATTAAACAACATTTCCAAAAAACAAAAATTTCACGTTGTATGGCTTTCAATTTATCTAAACGATTTGATTACGAATTATTATGTTTTATGCTCGTAGCTATTTATTTATTTATCACAAAAAATAAACAATATTATTACACCTTTTACTTGGAACTGAGCATGCGTTAGTCCAAAAGAGGCCACTTTTGGCGGTTTTAAAGATAATAACTACAAACATTATAAAAACAACCACTGGCTTTTCGGCGAAGGAAAACATCGTGAGGAATCCTGCATGCTTCAATTTCGAGGCATGTATTGTACCCACTGTCTATTAAAAGTGGCGACGGGCTCACTCACATTGGAAAGAGTTTCGGTACTATTAGTGAAACGTGGATGTCCTGAAGTATCAGAATATCTGTGACTACCCGCTCAGGGAATATAGTCGTGAGCATATGCATGCATTATAAAAACAAATCCGCAGTGACCCGATAAATTGAAACTCGGCAATGACTACAATGTGATATTCATGTTTTTTTGGAAATATTGTTTAATTGTTAAGAAATAAAAAAAATACGATTGGGGGCAGCACAATAGGCTCGGTGCAGCCTTAAAAATTCCTAAATGTCAAAACTATTCAAAACATCATTACTAAGTAAAAGTAGCAAATCCATTGCTTTATTTCTGATTGTCAACATTGTAAGTACAATCATAATTTTAAAAACACCAGGCAGTGGTTACGTAACTAATGTTGATCACAAGTCTAGTCTAGGTGGTAAAGGTTAATTTAGTAAAAATGAGCCGGCTACAGAGATTGCGTGACGCGAATTGAAAGGCTGTGGTTACTTTCAATTTGCGGCCACACTGCTTGTTAGTAACAATCATGGAACTGTTTATGACCGGGCGGCTGCGAAATGACAGAAAATACATGCACTCGCCTAACAATAAAATGCTCTTGATTATAAAGCGGCGTAATGATGTTTAGTTACGGAAAAAATCCTGAAGGTATTAAATAGATTTTGGACCGATGATTATAAATGTGAAAGTTTGAAACGATGTTTGGACGTATGTGACTCAATCACTGAACGGATTTGGATGAAAGACACATAAAGGGTGTTAGGGTAAACAGTTGCATTACTTTAACGGGTAATTTCTACTTGACATACAAACGTGCGGTCAGCTGATTGAATTTAATTTTTTTTTAATTTCCTATATGTTTCTTAGGGAAAGTTGATCAATGATCAGTATCATGGGTACACCCCTTGTAATGTAATGCATCTGTTTAGCCTAACACCCTGTAGATAGAATCATGTTTTGGATTAGCATACAGGACACATACTAGACTAAATATAATAACTAGATTGTTGAAATTTTCACAAAATATGCGTTGGTGTAGCGGATTTACAAAAAAATAATTTTAAAAAACATACAAGAAACGTGTTTCAACGTCTGTTTTGCTCTATCCTAAAACGGTACTATATACTCGAATAAACGTCACACTTGGTGTGGTTATAGTGCATACTCTAATGTAAAACCGGACAGAGTTTCGGTACTACTAGTGAAACGTGGATGTTCTGAAGTTTCAGAATATCTCTGACTACCCCCTCGGGGAATATAATCGTGAGCATATGCTTATGCTCTAATGTAAAAGAACAAATTCTATATAAAAAGGTCAAGTATCTTGGGCTTGGGCTAAGGATCCTACTTGTACTATGTATGGCGATACGGAACCCTTCGCGTGCAAGTCCGACTCGCACTTTGCCGGTTTTTTCACGCAAATAATACACACAGAATTTTCACATTCCAAGGGATAGTTGTTTCTCTCTATAGCTATGCGAACAAAAGACTTGATGGTGGCTTAGAATAAAGGAGATTAATCTCAATAGAAATTATTCCAAGAAATCCCTTAATAAATTTTCCATCCAAGAAAATAATCAAACAATACCGTGAAATCCAATAACTTATCAATATACTAGGGTTAACCCGCGACTTCGTCCGCACAAATTATATACCAGATTTTAAGTCAGATAATAAGCTATCAAACAAACAAGTTTCATCAAAATCGGTTCAATAGTTTTTGCGTGATGCTCGTTCAAACAAACAAACAGACGGACAAAAAATACAAAAATTGACCATATCGTAACTTTTTTTTGTTAATATCTTCAATGTACACACGGCGACACATCAAGATATACAAAACCAACATAAGCTGGCCGTGCGTAAGTCGAGTAACGTATAACGTTGCGCGGCCAGCTTATGTTGGTTTTGTATAGCTTGATGTGTCCCCGTGCGTACAGACACACTTTCTGTTACAGTTTTATAATAGTTTAGATAGATGGTTCTCAGAACTGTCTACAATAGAAAAATTCTAAGTTCACAATGTAATTCTTAAAGCCATACATGGAGGACGTAATTGCTCTAATTTACTGTTTGTTCAGAAGAATGGGAAGTCCCACAAATCCACATATTTTCTTACTTAAGACGTAGACATAAGGTATTTGTTGATGGACTTCATAAGTTAAGTTAACAAATGGATATTAGAGTATATGACCACCAGCGGCGCGCGCCTTGGTTGACATTACTTGTTAGCAAGGAGTCGGTTCCAAGGTTCTATAAGCAATAGTTACACCGTTAAACGCGTAGGCACTGGGATTGGGATATGACACCTACATTTTATGAAAATATTCAAGTTTTTAGGGTACTAAACACCTCAATAATTGACTGAACTACAAATAATTGGAAAACAGTTAATCTTCCATAAATATTGAACACTGTTTCGGTTAAACCTTATATTAACTAATACAATTATTGTAAATAGTATGCATTATCACTAGTCTTCTTTCTTATCGTGTGGGCAGAGCCCTGGTGTCAGAGTTTTTTTCAGACCGCCTTACGGCCTCTGACGTGGTTTTTATGTAACGACTGCTACCACCAGAGATAGTAGCCGGGACCAACGGCTTAACGTGCCATCCGAAGCATGGAATAATTTTTCTTTGCAGACAATCAGGTGATTTAGCCTGCAATGTCCTAACCAACTGGGGAAAAACGCACAAAGTGACATTTCACTAGGTGTCCCCCGTGGGAATCGAACCCACGATCTCCGTGTCGAGAGCCAAAGCTCTTAACCATTAGACCACGGTTGCAGTTCACGTTCAGTATCACTAGTAAAAAGATGTTAATACTTAACAATGTGTATCCAATATCAAACATTTATTGGATAGTAATTCAAAAATATCTAGAAAAACCAGGCCGAACATTCTTCGTCAATCAAATATAATTCCTCAGCCAGCAATCAGTAACATGCTTCAACAAAACCTTAAATACACAGTTAGAGATCTGCACCACGCTTTAAAATCTACACCAACACATCCACCTGTAGGGCTCTTGGGCATTCGAAGATAAAGACAATGTTATATTTCCAACATAAAGCATATATTGTTACAGGTTAGGTCTGTGCGGCCATGACACCATGTGTTGCATAGATTATAGAGCGACCATAGATAATTTGAACACTGACTACTTTACAACACCACCGTCAAAAATAAAAATAAAAACTATCTTACAAACCCTCCGTATCACGGAACGCGCCTGGCTCAAAGGAGGAGAAAAACACTAGCAGCATTCCAGCAGCAATAGGGAAATCCTTTGGATCAGATGCGATCGCGACCGAGGATCGTTTCCACCCTCAACCAGCCACCTGCCCAGCTCCCTCCCAAAAACCTTGACTACCCCTAGCACCAGACGTCTTCACTTCTGAACGAATATATACAGGGTGAAATTGATATCATTAGCATCCTTTTAAACTAAGAGTCTACCCATCAAACTGAGCAACTTTTGTAATTTATAATTATTTATAGATACTGGACGATGGCTTCGCTCAAGCATGCCAATTGCATACCTATTTAGAGTTAGTCTCAATGCAGGAAGAAATTGATATCATTAGCATCCTTTTAAACTAAGAGTCCACCCATCAAACTGAACAACTTTCACTATGAGAGCAAACCAATCGGAGCAAAAAAAAATCAGGTGTTGCATACATTTGTGTCGCGTAGGCATTGCAGTTTAGTATGGAACAGCAGATTTTTTCGCTGCTCCGATCGGTTTGCTCCCATAGTGAAAGTTGTTCAGTTTGATGGGTGGACTCTTAGTTTAAAAAGATGCTAATGATATCAATTTCTTCCTGCATTGAGACTCTAACTCTAATTGGCATGCTTGAGCGAAGCCATCGTCCAGTATCTATAAATAATTACAAAACAAGTTTATAGGGTTTCGAGTCTATAAACACAAACAACTGTCAATTTACCGTGATCAGCTACATCTTTTTGCTCGAGACTGCACCTTCCAGTATGTTTAATACACGTATGTTTGACTAAGTACATTTAAACTCAAGTACAACATCACCCTATAATTAATTAAAAGCGAAGCATCGTATAAAGTAATAAAGGGCTACGGAGTTAGTCGTCAATTTAAGCTCATACTATTACCCACTTAATGAAGGATACAAGACAAACTAGCTCAGAAGGAAGCCATCAGAGAGCCATCTCCGCGGCTCGAAACCACTTTACTGGAAGCCGAGCGCCTACTTGCTAAGTAGTTCAACTCATTCCGATGTGTAGCGCTCGGTAGGTAATACACTTAGTAACCGTGTTTGTTTAAAGGCAAATGCAGTTGTTACGGCTTTTAGTGCTACGGCTGCAACTATAACGCCGGATTAAGAGCTTTATAAACTTAGATCGTGGCGCGTATGGGAGCTAAACTGCGCGTGAATAAAGTAAGAAAGTCAATTTAGTTCGCTAACGAGATTGAACGGGAGGCGGGATGTTGATTAAGCTCTATTAGTAGCGGTTGCGGGGACGCACGGACCGCAAACATGGACTACTCGCGTCGCAGCGGACCGCAGCGTCACGCCGCCGTAGTATAAAAAAGAGTATCTATGTAGTACTACATAATGCTGCTGATGTAGTGTACAGAACACCGTTAACGTCGCCGTCGCCATGACAACCGCTCCCAGATGACTGACACCGCTTCAGAAAGCCTTTGAAAGTCTGGGCCAGCGAAGCGCTAAAATGTCTTGTAAATAACCGTTTGAGGAGTACCTACAGAGAATTCGCAGTAAATTTATTCTAACGAGCTGTAGATTCAAGAACTTCTTGGCAGCTCAAATGTATCGTACCTCCTCTCGCAAGAACATCAGTTTTTTCATTGAAGAATAAGTGAAGTTTAGTTTAGTGTACAGTCACATACATAAGCTATAACCTTTTCCTATGAGGGTAGGCAGAGACTACGGCCTAACACTCGCTACAAGAACTAGAAAATAAAGTCGGACTAGACTCAAAACATCCACAACATAACGGTGACTAATCGGTTATAACGTGTAAGATCACAACGTAACAATATAATAAATATACAACGAAATACCCACATTTCGCATCACATTTGTACAATGGTACAAGCTTTCACAACGTTCAGACATCAAATATTAAATTAAATACCGCTGTAAAGTTTTAGAGCGTCTTAACTACATGTGCGAATAAGGAGCATCTTACTGACAGTCGGGCAAGAAATTGATTCTGACTTCAGATAAAACCGTTTACAGACAGTTCTGAGAAGTTATTTCGCTTTGTAAACGCGAGTTCGTACTCCACCGTACCTTCTTCAAAGTTCACGAAAGGAAATTGAAAATTGGATACAATAACTTTTCTCTAACAAAACGAACATCCTTTTAAGAGTTGTTGCGAGAAACATAATCGTTTTAGATTGATTGCTACGAAACATCACTTCGCATGGCACTGAAATTTATTGCCAGACCATTCTCTAACTTATTCCCCGGCACAGGCAATCAAACTTTCATTTAAAAACTGCCTTTATAAATTATAATCCTATCATTAAAAAATAGTGCGAACCATTCGAGCAGCAGACAATTTTCTCACAGCAGCGGGAGAGTCACGCAATCGGCATTGCAGATGTATCGACAAGGGATACGAGATCGGCATGTATATAATTGTTAAATTTGCATTCATAATGGTGGCTAACAAGCACCGATTGCGATCGGCTAGTTCGCGCCACAACGACAAGTTGATTCTAACCGATCTCAACCGCCCTTTAGATCGAGGGATGTGCCGATCTTATCGATAACATTCATCCTAAATAAGACTATTATAACATTAAAGACACATAATTCAGCAGATAAATATTGTCCTAAAATGATTTATAGTAGTGAGTCTGGACAAGATTCTGGTACTTTAAATAGGAGCAAATAATTTGTGAGATAATATCAGAAATATTTTTTAACATGGTTTTTTTTAAGGGGATCAGATTATCAACTGAACAAGTTTGTCTATGGGACTAACATCGAAATCACGAAAAAGACCTTACATTCGTTATGAACATCAATCAAATAACTTTCCCATGCGTTTAAAATGATAGTATTTCTCCCATTGTTTCTCTGAATTGTACTACATTAGTCAAACATTCCTACTTTGTATTATATTCCTAGTTTGTATAATCGTATTTTAATGAAAACAGCGGTTTTAAATTGTAACTGAATTGTAATATATAGCTCTACTCTTGCTAGGTTCCTTCGCTAAGGTGATATTTATTTAGAATTAATTTAATTCGGCTTCAGCACTGCATTCAGTTTCACTATCACGTAATTATTATCTTTCAAAAGACTACAAAATCAAGTTAAATTATTTCAATATTTAATTATACGGATCCTAGAAATTGTGTATAAAAATACAAACAAAACTAATTTATTTCAGACAGAGTCATTAGCGTTATCCAAATATCCAAATCCAAGTTATCCAAAAGTTATCGCCACCGAGCCCACTCCCCAGAGAACGAAATTTTCAATCTGTTGCGTCTTAAGGGGACGTATTAACGTAATGATTACCAGTAGATGGCGCTCACGTCCCCTTAAGACGCAACAGATTGAAAATTTCGTTCTCTGGGTAGTGGGCTCGGTGGCGAAATTGGATAACGCAGTTCCCCGGTTTGGAAAAGTGCGGGTTCAAGTCCCGCCCGAGACAAATTTTTCAATCTTTAATTTGATTCGAAATAGTACAACATGGCTATAACATGTTTAAAAATCAATAATATTCGAAAGAGTCATTAGCGTTGTTAGTAGATACATTAATGACTTAAAAACGATATTAGTAGACATCATTTAACACAATATAATCACATAATTTAATTAAATTTAATTTAATGCAATCCAATTCATATGTTGTTTAAGTGAAATTGTGTTTCATTAAACCTCTTACCATATAACTTCAACCTCAGACTAACTAGGAATCAAAATATTTTGGTAATTAGAAAAATTCAAATGCAACACTGATGATGAGAGAGCAATAGGGTTCTCATTCTCATACCTACCTAATGTCTAACTTCATATGATATAAATTTCTATCGACATACACAGACTAGACGCATCCCTATCAGTACCAAACGGGATGGTTCGTAGTTAATTACAGTTATTAGAGAAGTTGCTAGCCGCGGGACCATGGTCACCGATCCGGGGACCACCGCGCAAAACGTATGCGCTATTTATTCGCAGTCAACTTAAGCGGGACAAGAAACGTCTGAATACACATGAATAATGACGCTTGGGAGCAATTAAATGTTGTATTCATTATTCGTACGTCAAGCGATTTATGTCTCGGTACGGAGTTATTTGTGGATGTTTAAATTTTTATAGTAATTAAAGATCGAGTGCTAATATTGCGCGGTGAATGACATGCAGTGAAGGTGATCAAGCTGATAACATCTGCAATTATTTTGAATGGAACAGCAGATTTTTAGGGATCCGTAGTCAAACATGGAACCCTTATACTTTCGTCTATTCTGTCTGTATGTCTGTCTGTCTGTCTGTACGTCAATGAGACAATGCCATGCACCATGCACATGCCATATACCAATGAGTTTTTCTAACTTATGTACGTAATACCGACTGCTCTCAAACGGTGAAGGAAAACATCGTGAGGAAACCTCAATACGCTGAAGAAGAAATTCCGATGCGTATGTGAAGTCTTCCAATCCTCCCTGAGGGTACCCCCGAGAAAACGACAAAAATCGAGATGTGCCTCCATCTTTATTATTTTACGTAGGCCAGAAAGAGCGCGCATGACGTTTTTCTCGTTTAAACGCTTTGTCGTGGGTGACATGCTAACTAGGCTGGAGTGCGATGTAACATATACAGGGTGTAACAAAAGTAAAAATAAAAATTCAAAACTTTTAAGGGGGTACTTAAACATACTTAAAGGGTTACTCCAGTCCATCAAACTGAACAACTTTCACTATGGGACCAGGATAGAAATCGCAAAAAAAATTGTTTGTCCCATACATTTAGCTCGAGTAGATCTGTAGTTTAGTATGGAACATCGCAAACGCATCGCATCATGGCGATTATGGCAAATCTGCCCATTTTGGGAGAGGACTATGTCCAGCAGTGGACGTCTATCGGCTGATAATATGATGATGATGATGATGGAACATAGATATTTTTTTCGCGATTTCGATATTGGTCCCATAGTGAAAGTTGTTCAATTTGATGATTCTTAATCTGTATTTTTGTATGATCTTAATCTTACAAAAATACAAATAAACATTAAAGGCGGTGGCCCTTTAATGTTTATTTGTATTTTTTTAACACCCTGTATAGGCTGTGATGAACATGAATCATTTAGGTATCCAAGGTTGTTTATTATACAAATATTATGCGCTATTTCAGAACAAACTCATACATTTCGAACAAGCGACTATAACTAAAAGCGACAAATGACTTACTAGCTTACTACTTACTAACACACGGTTTGGTCACGACGTATTGACTGCAAGAACTAGTTGGAAGGAAGTCATATATCGATCGATACATGAAAACTTTCCAGACTTGGCTTATTACCTTGAGCTGATTACAACCTACACTGTGTAATATTTAAGAGGGTACCGAGCCCACAGTGCTGCCTTTAAATTTCTGAAAAAAATTAACGTTTCCTAAAAATAAGAATGCCACATTGTAGTTATTGGTGAATTTCAATTTATCGGGATATTACAGATTTGTTTTTTTTAATGATTTAAGTTACTTTCTGTAAAACCACCGAAAGTGTAGTAACTAACTACAAGAATGAAACATAATAGCCCGTAAAGTTTCGATAAATTGAGAACCAGTAATGACTACAATGTACTATTCTTTTTTTTTTTAATGTTTTTCAGGATGTAACAAAACACCCTAGTAATACAACAACTTCCACTATGGAGCAAACTTTGAAATCGCGAGAAAAAATCTGCCTTTCCATACATTATTTGAGTCGAGCCGGTATTTCGTGATTTCGAAGTTGGCTCCATAGTAAAAGTTGTTCAATTTCATGATCTAAGGAATCCTTTTAACTATTACTAAGGTGTTTTGTTACACCCTGTATAATTAAAAAAACACGATTGATGGCAGCACCGGAGGCTCGGTGCCCCCTTAAGGTGGTTTCAGTTCATACAAAAGTTTGACACAGAATACGCGTAGGCGGAATTAATAAAAGTAATATTTTATATACTGAAAAATAGTTTAGAAAATCTAGTTGCCGCGTCACAATTAACATTTGCAATTTATAATATAATAACGAAAATATAAAGCATTTAAAATTTTGTATGAAAAATTTCAAAACTTTGTATCTTCGTAATTATTTTATAAATTGCAAATGTTATTTGTGACGTGGCAACTAGATTTTGTAAACTATTTTTTCATATATAAAAAGTTACTTATATTAATACCGTCCAAGCGTATTGTGCGTCAAAGTTTTGTATAAAATTGACCCCTCTGCAACCACCTTAATAATATTGAGAAGGTTCATCTTAATATAAGGTCTAACAAAATTAGGTGAAACTATTTTAAGGGGATGATCAGACCATCAAACTGAACAACTTTCTCTATGGGACCGATATCGAAATCGCGAAAAAAAAATCAACTGTCCCATACATTTAGGTCGAGTACGTTTGTATGGAACAGCTGATTTTTTTTCGCGATTTCGATATTGGTCCCATAGAGAAAATTGTTCAGTTTGATGGTCTGATCATCCCCTTAAAGTAGTTTCAGCTAGTTTTGTTAGACCTTATATTATATTAAACTAAATGTCAGATCGACGGTTGCATAGTCAATAACGAGTCAGTGCTCCTACGCTAATTCTCTAACAATGCAAATTCACAAACATTAATTTTGTGAAACTGTCACAATTTAAAACAGCTTCAGAAAACGGGAATCGAGACTATTGTTCAACAGTTCACAATGTGTGCGGAATAAGTACAATAACTCCTACGCCGTTAGCGGTCCGCGATCTGGTGCTCGCATTCAAACGCCTCTCATTGTACGATACGATATCCTTGTTTGTATTAAAAAACCGGCCAAGTGCGAGACGGACTACTCGAGCACCGAAGGGTTCCGTACCACCTCACAACAAAATTATTTACAAAAAGGTTTCGATTTCTCCGCGACGCTCAGCGCGAGACCGACTCACACTTGGCCGGTTTTTATTATTTGGTTTTATATTCTGTAGAATTTGAAATATCATCACACAAAGTTTAACGCTTGTATGTATTACTGTTTTTACGGAAGAGCGTGAAGAAAAAACATTGATATAAACTAGCTTTTCGTTGAGAACCCCCCTTACTTTTGACTTTTAAAAATTTTTATTGTTTGTTGACAAATCCGCCGTAATAAAGCATATTCTGTGAAAATTTTAACTAGCTGTTACGGTTCAAAAGTTACAGCCCTAAGTAGGTAGGACCAGTTGGACGGACGAACAACGTAGGCTTAGTAATAGGGTCCCGTTTTCCCCTTTAGGTACGGAACCCTAAAAACTAATTTTTGTATTAAGGGTTTACTTTTTGTTTATTTTATTATTTATCATCAAATCCAATAAAATAACATATATTCTGTGACAATTTCAACTGAAGCTTTCTGAAGCTAGGACGGACGGACAACGTTGGCTTATATTATAAGAGATAAGTGTACTTTTTGCAACCATCAGCAGCAAGGCGAATTTAGTGTTTATGTGGTGTAGATCATCTCTGTAATGGAGATAGACCAGGTCTGTCTGCATAACTCCAGTCGGTTTAGAAGTTGCTGAGGTTTAAGGGCCAGTCAGCTGTAAGGCTGATCGTATGATATTATTGTAGTGTGCACTGTAGCTATGTGAACAGTACAAAAACTGACATGAACTGCCTGTCGGTTTAGGAGATACAGCCGTTCAAAGGTCGGACCTATGAACGGCTGGCAGTAACTCCTAAACCGACTGATGAACCATGTCAGTTTTTGTACTGTTCACACAGTTACAGTGCATACTACTGCATACTACAATAATATCATACGTTAATTTTTTACTGACCTTTAAACCTCTGTAACTTCTAAACCGACTGGAGTTATGCAGGCAGACCTGGTCCATCCCCATTACATAGAATACCTACACCCCATAAACACTGAGTCAGCCTTGCAGCTGATGGTTGCAAAAAGTACACTTATCTCTTAGTGTATTAGTAATAGGCTCCCATTTTCACCCTTTGGTTACGGAACCCTAAAAATATAACTAGTAAATTCACGTAACTGGAAACCCAACTTTTGCTCAACGTTAACTCAAACGCGAACGTTTATAGTAATACGTTACATAAACGCGGTTTGCATAGGCGAGATAACGATGCTAAACAGGAAAACATAAACCCTTACCACAAGAAATAAATTATCTCCATTCATTGCTTTACAAATTGTACAGTACATAGCTATTACAAGAAACCCTTTGCCTTCAAACAACAGAACGATATGAAAAACTCGGTACCTATGTCAATGACGTTTTACAAATAGACGCGTCATACGCTAACATCACTGCATTTTAAAATGACGCGATAAAGTGACGTGTAGCCCGTATACTAGACGGCGGGTAACTATGTTAAAGCCGGCAATTACCTTGCTTTTTTGTTGTCATTTTGGAGCGCGGGCAACGCATCTACATATAAAAACATCTTAGACCTATGTCAAGTATTTTCTTCTTTTTTTACGGACAGAAATCATTTTATGAAACTAATTTCATTTATTTTTTTGCGATTAATCGAGTTTATCACTATTTTAATGTTTCAAATATTCCGATCTGTGATCTCGAAAATTGGTCGCGAGAAAGTATTTCAATCTCAATTAGGAAAATCTTTGCCGAGATAAAAAAAAAATATTGGTCTTATCTTTCTAGCTCTATGCCGGAAACAGAAACGGTAAACATTAATGTCAAATTCTTACATTGTTAATATTAATTGCAATTTATTTTAAGTTTGCTATGGAGTTTACGAAACACCAAGTCACTTGGTCCCTCGAAAAACGACATCATTTTATGAAAATATATCTCAAAACCTTTATAAATAAATAAATAAAATATTACAGTTTTTGAGAGTTACGCGGTTATTATTAAATCTAGAATTAAACATTAAAAAAAAAACAAAAAAAATATATATCAAAACGCGGTAAGAACCCGTTAAAATGTTTCATTCTAGATTAAATAAAATATTGTTAGTAAGACAATAATCTCGAAACGATTTTCGATTCAGCTCTTAAAAAAAATAGCTGCTATACCGAAGTCCCTAATGTGCCTTGAAAATACAGTCAACAGTTTAAATTTTACATAAAATATGAAAACATGTAGAGAGACAGAATCGCACGTGTAGCAGATGTGTTTAATTACTGACCCGACAAAATCTGGGCAAGAGTTGAGCTTCATTACGAACAATGGGCCGGAGCCTCAGCCGGCGATAAAGTTAATAAAATATCAACACGTTGCTAACGCTCCTACGTTAAGAGGATACTCCTGGCAAAGCGCCCGAGCGCGCTGCATACAAACGAAGTTAGATCCTATTTTCAATCTGTAACAGGATCTTTCTTAATATGCTGGATGCGTGCACAAGCAACCAGACAAACAGATAAACCGACAAACCGCCAAAAATTCTAATAAAAATGGTCTCAACGCATTCCATTACGTATCATTAACCATTTAATATATACGCCCCCAATTAATATATTTGCAAATATCTTCAATATTACATCAACGCCAAGATTATAATTTTATTACCTATACAGGTTCCTGACGATTTTTTAAGGGGATGATCAGACTATCAAACTGGACAACTTTCTCTAAGGGACCAATAACGAAATCGCGAAAAAACATCTGCGGTTCCATACAAAACTGCAAACCTACTCGACACGGGTGGGAGGGACAGCTGTTTTTTTCGGTATTTTAATGTTGAGAAAGTTGTTCAGTTTGATAGTCTGATCATCCCCTTAAAAAACAAACAGGAACCTGTATCTAAACTATTATAAAACTGTAACAAAAGTGTGTCTGTACATTGAAGATATTAACAAAAAAAAGTTGCGATATGGTTTTTAGGTGTCCATGATTCCATATCATCAACTTTTGGATTTTTTGTCTGCGTGTTTGTTTGTTTGAACGAGCATCACGCAAAAACTACTGAACGGATTTTGATGAAACTTTTTTGTTTGATAGCTAGTGATCTGACTTAAAATCTGGTATATAATTTGTGCGGACGAAGTCGCGGGTTAACGCTAGTAGGTAATAAAATTGTAATGTTGGCGTTGATGTATATTGAAGATATTTGCAAAAATATTAATTGGGCGCGTTTATATATTAAATGGGGGCGTTTATGATACATAATGGATTGCATTGAGACCATTTTTATTAGAATTGTTGTCTGTTGGTCGGTTTATCTGTTTGTTTGTGCACGTATCACTTAAAAACTAAAGTAGGTTAGGTACCGATTTGGATGAGATTTTCACAAAAGTCTACAGCTTTCCTTGAATTAACTTTTCATCGGAATTAGTTCATTCAATCAAAAGTTATTAGTATTTCAAGTCAGCGGTCTGCGCGTACGAAGTCGCGGGCGCGCGCCTCTAGACAAATCTCTATGCGGTTTGTCAGATTTCCGTCAGGAAATAGTTTCAATGCAAGGAGTAATTTAAGATTTGTATGGAAATCTTAAAGCTACTATAACTTTCAAACTTTACATTATATAGAACATCTGACCAACCTGATACAGAAATTAGTTTTAAGATCGTCTTTAAAAATTTTCATTGATTCCATTTGTATGGAGCGCGTTAACGATTATATCCTCTTAAATAATGGAACGCGCACGTTAATATAAGCTTTAATAAAGTTCAGAAATGTTGTAAAAATACGAGCACGGGGCAGAAATTAACGGCGAGGCAGGCCCTTTTTTAAGCGGACAATACCACTTCTGTTATATTAGCTAAACAAGATCCCCAGAGCGGGAGGGTTAAAAATACCGTAACACATGGCGACGTTAATATAAAATAAAGAAAAAATATTACTCGGACCCCAGGACATAATTAACCTAAATAAATTAACCGGTGGACTCTACGGCATGTAGAATTAATCCTGGAGTTTTTAATTTAGCTCTGAACATTACTAATAGTATAAGAGATAAGCGTACTTTTGGTAACCATCAGCTGCAAGGCTGATTCAGTATTCTTAGGGTGTAGAGCATCTCCGTGATAGGGATGGACCAGGTCTGCCTGCATAGCTCCAGTCGGTTTAGGAGTTACTGATGTTTAAAGGTTAGTAAAAAAATTAAGATGATAACGTATGATATTATTGTAGTATGCACTGTAGCTATCTGAACAGTACAAAAACTGACATGAACTGCCAGTCGGTTTAAGAGATACGAGAACGGCTGTACCTTCTAAGCCGACTAATGAACCATGTCAGTTTTTGTACTAGGCAGACCTGGTCCATCCCCAATTCCCCATCACAGAGATGGTCTACACCCTTTGACAATTTATTATAAGGACTAGCCTTGCGGTAGCATTTCCCCTATGCCACGGTATAAGATCAATTAACCCTTTGTATCCCGCGGACGCGATATCGACCGTTCTCCATTGTTTATCAATTGTTATTTTAAAGTCGGGATGCGAGCGGTTAATCATGTGCATTTACATTCAATTTTATACCTTATCACTAAATGAGACAGTCTATAATTTCGAAACAATAATTTCGAACTTAGAACGTTTGGGGTTCACCAAGACTACTTTTCATGATTTTTAACGTTCAAAATTAGAATCTAAAGTTATGGGAATAAAATCCAAAGTTGCGGATTTCATGTTACCTCGCCCCCCGTAAAAGTGGCAGAAATGTTTGTTAGTAGAATTACACGCGTAACTAGTCCCTATATAAGTAGTCAAAGTCTACACCCTATGAACACTGAATCAGCCTTGCAGCTGATTGTTACCAAAAGTACGTTTATCTCTCTTAATATAAACCGGTGAAACTTAATACGTACGTGTTCATTCGATATAAGTAGTGTCCGACCGAAGATCAGTTTTGGCCGAGGCCGATTGTTCGGCTTTTGCCATAACCTTCGGCTGAAGTCGAAACCGAAGGTTTCTCGATAAGTAATACCAGCGGCCGTAGTATGGCAGCGTGATACAGTGCTATCGCGCCATCGCTCTCTTTCTATTTGCGCGCAAACGAACGAAATAAATGGCGTGATATAGCAGTATCACACGCTCCATGCTACGGCTTCTGACTACAAAATACTTAAACAATACAAAATCTTAGTGTCATTTCGTAGCGAACGTGTTTAGATTATTGTGTGTCCATACAAATTTCGAGGGCACACGGTAATCTTGACAAAAATTTCATTTCATTCGAGACGGCAATTTCATAGGTAAAGCCTTGGGTAATTTGATTGAAACAAATTACATTACACCATTCAATTATATTTTTGTTAAAAGGTAATTTGCTATAATAGAAGTGAAAAAAATTAAAAATGAAAACAACAAAATGTATAAAAATGAGGTCTCAGGTACAAAAAAGGTCGTCGGGTGCATCGATTGAAATGAATAAAAGCGATATCAATGTAACAAACTAGGTGGCTGAATACAAAACTTCTACTAAAACTTCGGCTGATTTTGGCCCAAGCCGAATGTGTGGCCGAAGCGAAGGTATTTCTTCGACACTAGAGATAAGGTGTATAAGGCAAGGATTAAACGAAAGGTAGTGAGTGAAAATTTTGAGAATCGTACACCTCGGTGGCGTCCCACGCATGCGTGGGCGCGTACGAATATTGATGCGCATCTTCTACGAGGCCTCATTACGTCAAATATAACAATAATTGAATTAGCATATTATAATGCTATAATGAATTGCAAGATCTTGATATTAAAATGTTAAATTCCCAAGTGTTAATCTGACTCATCGAATGACAAAGCAATAAACATTGATTGGATACTTAGACATGTTTCCTTTGTTGTGACTGTATTTTATACACAGTTTTGTCGGTAGTCGGAATGTATAAGTAAGCATTTAAGGTGGTTTCAGTCTATACAAAAGTTTGACGCACAATACGCGTAGACAGTATTAATATAAGTAACTTTGTATATATGGAAAAATTGTTAAGAAAATCTAGTTGCCGCGTAACAAATAACATTTGCAATTTATTAAATAATTACGAAGATATAAAGCTTTGAAATTTTTCATACAAAATTTTAAAAGTTTTATATCTACGTAATTATATTATAAATTGCAAATGTTATTTATTACGCGGCAACTAGATTTTCTAAACTATTTTTCCATATATACAAAGTTACTTATATTAATACCGTCTACGCGTATTGTGCGTCAAAGTTTTGTATAAAATTGACCCCTCTGCAACCGCCTTAATAAGGAAACACAGTTTGCTGGTTGTTTTTTAAGAGAATAATCAGACCGTCATACTGAACAATTGTGTCGTACATTTGTCGAAAAGATTTTTTTTTGTATGAAACAGCCGGTTTTTTTTTTGCGGTTTCGATGTAGTTTCCATATATAAAGTTGTTCAGTTTGAGGGTTGGATGGATGGTTGATCATCCCAAAAAAAACCGTCAGCATACCAAGAAGGACACTAAAGGGTGTACCAAAAGTAAAAAATTTAATCTTTTAAGGGGGTTGTTTAGACCATGAAACTGAACAACTTTCACTATGGGACCAACATCGAAATCGAGAAAAAAAATCTGCTACATTTAGCTCGAGTAGATTTCTAGTTTAGTATGGCACATCTGATTTTTTTTCGCGATTTCGATATTGGTCCCATAGTGAAAGTTGTTTAGTTTGATGGTCTAAACCACCCCCTTAAATGTATATTTGTATTTTTGTAACACCTTATACAGGGTGTAAGTGACAGCCTAGCAAATACTGAAACGGTGAACTCAGACCATCAAACTGAACAACTTTCAGAATGGAGCCTACCTCAGGAAACGCGAAAAAAAAAATCAGCTGTCCCATACATTTTAGTCGAGTAGGTATAGCAGTTTTGTATGGGAGAGCTGATTTTTTTTGGCGTTTCCTGAGGTAGGCTCCATAGTGAACGTTGTTCAGTTTGATGGTCTGAGTTCACCGTTTCAGTATTTGCTAGGCTGTCACTTACACCCTGTATACAGGGTGTAAATACAGGATGTAAGGAAAAGTATCATTAACCTTTAAACCACATTCTCTACCCACCAAACTGAACAACTTTTAGTATGGAAGCAAACCTGTCAGAACAAAAAAAATCTGCTCCCATACGTTTGAATCGAGTAGGTATTGCAGTTTAGTATGGGACAGCTGATTTTTTTTGTTCTGACAGGTTTGCTCCCATAGCAAAAGTTGTTCCGTTTGATAGGTAGAGTATGTGGTTTAAGGTTACACCCTGTATAATGAGTTAAGTTACCATTGCTTACTATGAGTAAGAAACTTAATCACGCGCTATAATTCGAAAATTCATTTCCCATTAAAATATTCGTCTTAATAAACCCGCAACTAAGCCCATAGTGACATCAACGCGTGCACTCCTGAAGTCGCAGACGCTCTCGTTCGCAAAGATTTACGATGCGCTCGCGCACCTAACACGCACCGCAATGCTCGCATGCGTGTCGCCTTATCTGCCACCCAAATTAACTCACCTTATGAAGACATACGACATATACAAGACACGATTTATGAACGAATTCGATTGTATTTTATTTCCTTATCTTGAAAGGAGGATTCGAAATTATTTAGCGCATCGCCGTCGCCGGTCGCCTCATTGTTGACTCAGTCAAAAACATTGTAGTCACGTCTCATTGTAATTATGACAGAATTGGGCCCGACGAATTCCCTCCATCACTACATTTCGTTTCACATCGAGACATTCAGACTCGGAGCGTGTGATCCATTTAAACGCGCAATGAATACGAAATAAGAAATCAACGCAACCGCACTTTCCCTAAGCAATTTTCTTTCATAGCCAATATTTTTAGCCCGCGAAAGAGGCTCTTCTACTGAAATATGGACCGGCACGTTGTAGAATTTTTGTTTAGTGTGCAATTTTGAACCCTACCAGACGTATATCAAGTTTCTCGCAACTGGAACGCAACCAAAATGGTGTAATAAATCTAAAAGTCCATTTTCATATAAAAGAAAACCGATTAAGGAGCTTTCTCGATAGCGATCGTTCGAATGAAGCTATATATTTTCATGATCGGGAGATTCAAAGATCACGGACTGCTGACGGCCGGTGCGTGGGGAAATTGAAAAGGAAAACCTTTCTTTTAATGGTATTGTCCTTCGAGGGATCATTTATTTGCATTCCCTGTTCCAAACCACACTTTGACGCCTTTGAACTACTGCGCTTTCCACGTAATGTTGTGGTACCGCTGATTTTTTTTTTCGCGATTTAGATGTTGTCTTCGCAGTAAAAGTTGTTCAGTTTGATGGTCTAAACTCTAAAGTACCTCGTAAGATATTTGTAGTGTATTTAATTTTACATTCTGTATATATATAAGGTCTAACAAAATTAGGTGAAACTATTTTAAGGGGATGATCAGACCATCAAACTGAACAACTTTCTCTATGGGACCAATATTGAAATCGCGAAAAAAAAATCTGCTGTTCCATACATTTAGGTCGAGTACATTTGTATGGAACAGCAGATTTTTTTTCGCGATTTCGATATTAGTCCCATAGAGAAAGTTGTCCAGTTTGGTGGTCTGATCATCCCCTTAAAATAGTTTCACCTAATTTTGTTAGACCTTATATAGTATATATTTGTAATGTATATAGATTGAAACAAATATCTGCGTTGTCTTATCTTTCTGTTTCATACGCAATTTCAATAAAGCGCCATACCATCTCATAAGCATAACACAACGTCACAGAGTAACAAGGGATTAAAATATATCTGTTCGTAGTTGGCTTAACATTTTAACAGTTAATCTTCAGTGTAAATTAAATTGAATATTCATTTACCACAAAGACGTCTGTGAAGTACAAAAGCAATGTTTATTTTACTATACAGGGTTGAACTTTAAATGAGTTACATACAGGGTGTAAGTGACAGCCTAGCAAATACTGAAACGGTGAACTCTGACCATAGGCTACCTCAGGAAACGAGAAAAAAAAAACAGCTGTCCCATACATTTCAGTCTGGTAGGTACCTACAGCAGTTTTGTATGGGACAGCTGATTTTTTTCGCGTTTCATGTGGTAGGCTCCATAGTGAAAGTTGTTCAGTTTTATATTCTGATCTTCCTCTTAAAAAACTGACAGCATTATTAAATTTGACCCTATAGAGTCTTTAGGAAAGGAAGAAGAAAAAATTTAATAGACTACTCGATATATTTCTTCCTGAGTACAACCCACCAAACATAACCTTTACAAAGCGAAGAGTAAATTAAATGAAATAAAAGCTACAACACGAACTGACAAATCAAAACCTGAACCGATGAGTGATAAAACCAACAAGATATTTTACTTCAACTAATAGGTACCTTCAGTTAACTCGAATAAAGCAAGACTTGCGCAAATTGTTGTAATAAGACTCAAAAGAAGAGCCTCGGGCCGTGGAGTGACAGGCTGACAGTCAATTTGTTTGTCACTCAAGTTGGCATACCAATGTATGCGTGGCTGTGCCCAACAAGCGTGCCATAGTTACTCGACCACCGTGCGACAGCATAACATCCTCTTTTCATTCGTACAATGCTGTAAGACAGTGATGGAGTCAGGTGATATGAAGCTAGGGAGACTACGAACTTATAATTGCATAAAGTCACGACCGCATTACCTTTGGAGATGGGCAGAGACGTACCTTTTTAAGGTGTGAGGATTTTTAGTGTACCGGCCAAAAATTGTAAACGGAACCATAATGTAAATAAACTAGTGGTTCAGCTCGGCTGTCGCAACCAAACGTAAGCGGTGTGCGGGGGCCGGGGGAGCGTGTCCCAGTACCGTCTTACCTGCGCGGTACCGACTTTGCCGGTGCACTGTTCCCCCGCACCCGCCCTGCGACCGTTGAGTTGATCGAGTATATTAGGTCGGGGAAAAAGTTTCTTCGCATTTTGTAACAAAATTCAAAACATTTTTTAATATAGTTTATTTACATTTAACTAGTACCATTTTGTTCGATAACTTTTTGCCATCTTGTAGGTAGGGACATGATCCCATTGCTATAGAAATTTTAGGGTTTCTGATCAAAATACCGCGACAAGTAGTTTTGGCAGTCCTCTCGTGATGTTAACCTAACACTGCCTAAAGAATTCTGAAGAGACCGAAACAGGTGGAAATCTGAAGGTGCAAGGTCAGGACTATACGGCGGATGCAATAACACCTCCCAGCCAAGCTATCTTAATTTTTGCAGAGTGGCTAAAGATGTGTGAGGTCTAGCGTTATCATGATGAAAAACCACACCCCTTCTGTTGATTAATTTCGGCCGCTTTCTCTCAACTTCTTGCTTTAATCTCATCAGTTGCAGTAGAGTTCAGAATCGATGGTCCTGCTTGGTGGTAACAGCTCATAATGAATAATGCCCTTCCAAACCCACCACACACACAGCATCACCTTGTTGCGAGTTAACCCGGGTTTTGCCACAGTCTGTGAAGCCTGACGGGCCTTTGACCACGACCTTTTTCGCACGTTCTTGTCGTACGTGATCCACTTTTCATCACCAGTTATCAGCTTCTTCAAAAATGGTTCGGTTTCATTACGTCGTAATAAAGAATCACAAATGAGTACACGGTTCATTTGGTTTCTTTCAGTGAGCTGGTTAAGTACCCAAATATCGAGCTTTTTTGTGTACCCACTTTTTTTCAAATGCGCCAAAACTGTTTTGTGGTCAATTCCCAGTTCTTCAGCTACGTCGTAACTACTGATATGCCGATCTTGCTCCACTTTTCAAAAAATGGCATCCATTTTTCCATACATACTACAATGCGAAAAGACTTTTTCCCCAACCTATTATTATAATTACGCTTTGTCTGAACACGTATGGAATCACCTCGATGTCCGTCTGTTCGCACATCACTCAGTAAATCTCTAGATTTTCTTTCACCCACCCGCGTTCCTCCTATCCGCATGTGGCACATGACGTTTTTTCGTCGTGTCGCCTCTAGTACATAGTATCTACATTACAGCTCAAATTAAAAATATAATATTGAATTGATCCTGATTATTTCTCTAGCCAAATTTGCCCTGGTTGAGGCCCTGAATAAAGTGGTCACGAAATAATGACATTGTCTTTTCCAGGAAAATAAAGAAATTACTGGTCGCTACGCCGCCGCCGCCGAGTTGGCAACGTGACAATGGCGAGTGACACGCACAACCCTCGTGCGGTAATCCGTCAAGTTTTGAAACAAAAACACTGCTCCTATTGTAGTAGCTTTTTCTGTCTGTAATTGTGTCAATCCGCAAGAAAAGGTACCTTACTAGCGGCCTACGTACCTACTTCGATGAAGAGGGTAGACTGTCAGAGGGTCACTGCTGGACCTTCTCCCAAAGTGATTTTGCGTATTTTTGAACGCTCATAACTTCGGTCTGGATAATACTATGCATAGCATGATCGTCAAACTAGTGAAATGTCTTCATGAGATGATAATATCGGCGATGCCTTACAGCTATCTATGACCAAGATGTAATCTTTCTTAATGCTCTACATAAGATATCATAACTTTTTAGTAGTAATAGATTTGGACCGACCGACCGACTGATTGCTCTCAAACGGTCAACGAAAAAATTGTTAGGTAACCTGCATACGCTCAAGAAATTCCGATGGGTATGTGAAGTCTACCAATCCGCATTGGACACGCGTGGTCGTCTAACGCCTATGCACCACTAGACAATGAAGTCCAGCAAGCCCGGGGGATGATTCTAATCTATCTTGGAGCTATTTTGAGTCTAGGCAACATATTTACATGAAATGTTTTTGATGGGAAAATTTTAATCGCTATACATATCTCATACAGACGAGCAGAAAAACGTAAGCGACGAAGCTATAAGGTACCTGTTCATATGAATTGACACAATTGATAAACGTGAACGCTTTAATTAAAGTGGATTAATTAGTCTTGTGGATAGGCACGCCCGCGCCGTTAAGCTCAAAAGTGACGCCGCGTAAAAAATATTAAACGACGCGACTCGTTACACTTTGATTATCTATAGATTAAACAACGATGAAATTGACAAGCGAACGGACGAGAAGCCAATAAACGAGATTCCCCAAATATTTCACTTCCATAAATACTCTATAAAGCCCCTTTTCCCACGCCCGTTTCGCAATCGACGTCGGGAGCGTCGATCCGCGTTGCGCCACATTAAATTCTTCACGTTTAATCAATTCCGGGGCGGTTGTAAAAAATATCGAAGTGAAGTGTTTCCTTCCGTATCGACGGCGCCGAGGGCAGAGTAGACAGCAAATAAATTGTTGGCATAGTCTCAAAAAGCACCAAAATTGTCGGGGTAGCTTCGCGGACACGCCTTTTATCTGTTACGTCTATCAAGCGCTCCTCGTTCGTGCACGTAAATAAGGGCAAAAAGTAGTCCGGAATAAATAATAAGGGAAGAAGCGAAGGAACGGAGCGGAGATGCGTGCAACCGTGCGGGATTAAAAACTGCTCTTTGGATGCGGTTCGCTTCTCTGACCTACATCGTGAGTGCGACCGCGGCTACCCATTACATTTAGATGGCTAAACCTCTTACTTTATTACTGACTCTTCTTAAACATTAATTATGGTTCTTTCTTATTTTTAAAGTGGTATACTCACTAACTGTTACCATGGATAGAGTAAGGGCAATGCAAGAGAAATGTGGATACTCTGAACATTCAAAATTTCCTATTTAGAGTATCTCTGGTGCTTAAGCTGTTCCATGCTAAACACGACAGTAGTTGTTCAATTAGGTGATCTGATCATCTCCTTAAAATCCATCAGTATATTAAGAAAGACCCTGTATATAGCATAACTAATGTAACTTTTAAATTTCACAATACATTTCTTATTCATACTTCATCATCTTTTAATGCAAATAAAGATGCTACGTGGTTTGCAAAGAAAATACTAAAGTTACAATTACACTAAAATTTTACGAGACCATAATGCGATACTCGCTCGTTTCTGAAGTGCAATAAATGTTCTAAAAAGATTAAAGAGCAGGGCTCCGAACAAGTGTTTAAAATTAAGGATGCTGCCGCACCGTAAAGAGTAACTTGAGCGCTAGAAAAAAATTACAGAGTAAATATAGCCAGTCACGATGTTCGAAGTGGACTGCGCGCTCGTTACGCTTCTTTATGCAGGGTTGCTGCTATCGGCTCACAACAATGTGCCCGGCGAACTCGTAAATCCGAAACAATTAGACGATAAATTCCCACTTGAATTGGTATTTTTATTTGCACATCACGTGCGCAAGCCGGCTTTCTAACAATTTATGTAGGGAGGCGTCAAATTTAGCAGCTCAAAGAAACTGATGGCGCCCTCCTAAGCTCCGGCATCGACCCGCACTCGTCCAAGCGCACCCATAATTATGTTTTAACAATTTATTTGCTGTTGAACAATGAATAAGTTATTTGCAGTGCCGATTCGTGCGGGCTTCGTGTTATGTATCGCACTACCGATTATAATTTGATACTAGACTATTCTACCTGGCATTTAAAATGCATTTAGTAACAGCATTTGAAACAGGATTAAAGTGAGTAAGATAAAATTCCTGCGGGGAGCATCGAGCCGATTTGTAAGCACTACCGTCCACTCTCCTGATCAGCGGTGTGATTAAGAAAAACGAATAAGAGCGAAAGCGTGACACAAAAGCAGCGCGATAACAGAGGAAAAACGAGAAGCCTCCGAGCAGACGGTATCTTCGCCCGCCCGGGAGTTATTAAATATTAAAATAAACTCGCATTCCGACACGAGTCCTACGCGATACGCCAGATTATGGCCAACACAATGAGAGCACACTCCGATCGCTCCCCGCGTTATCATATCAAAGCACGAGCTTACATAATTCAAGTACCGACGATATTCCCCAAAGTGATCCTTTGTTGCTGATGAAAATTAAGCGTCTGCATAAATACAAGATCGACGAATCTCGGCGACCAAAACGTGCGGAAATTTCATTTTTAACATTTAATCGAGTATTTCTAACCTTTGGTGGTATATTTAAAGGGCAAATAAACACACCACTCTCCCACGTTAGCTGCAGTGTCGATTATTAGGACAGTGATTCTCAATGTTTTTATTTGAGTGTAATCTCCCATGGTAATTAGAACTATAAATCAGGAACTGAAGAGACGAACTAAATCGTCATTCATAAGTGTAATTGCTCCATAGTTACAATTACCCAACAGTCGCAATTACCCTGGGAAAATTTAAAAGTTGTAATAATCTATAAACAATGGTTTTCGTTATACAGACAGATAATACCAAAGAGAAGACGATTAGAGAGAATTTAAATGTAAGTATTAAACGTCTAATGATTATTTTTCTCTTTTCACCTTGCTAAATCAGAATAAAATAATGCTATTCTTTCTATCTGTTTATAATAGTGAGAAGCAGAGGAAGACGCGTATCGCAGCTGTTGATCTGCATGCTTACATATTTTTATTACATAAGTTACGTAAAATAGTACGCAGCTAAAAAATTAGATAGAAACTTATCACACAAGCGGTTTTTGAACATTGGCGATGTCACCGCACCGCCACCACATAGCAATTGAATCGCCGCGATTTTTACTGAACTTACCGCGATATGGCAATGATTTCGTTTCATCTACGTCTACGCTCGAAAATTGCTTGTGTGAAATAGTATGGCTCACAAATAAACTTAAATATAAAAACAAAATAAACAATTCCGCCGTTTAAGAACAACTGGCTCCAAATGTTAATAATCGCATAACTCACGAAGGGTATTGCTTCATCGAGCCTCGAAAGTGTATCGGTGGTCGCATCTCTCGGTTGCCCAAGCACCAAGCACCAGGCCCCGCCCACTTACCTGAAACAATACATCATTACAATATCACTAACTGCGCTGAGAGGCAACGCGTGCAACGACTCGACACCTACAGGGAATGTTGATGAGACATGCCACACACAAGAAATAATGGTTTTAATTGCATAAAATAAACATGTCAATAGGGTATACAGACAGGGTCTGTCTTAATATGCCGACACTTTTTTAAGGGGATGACCAGACCATCAAACTGAACAACTTTCTCTATTCAACCTCATATCGATATCGCGAAAAAAAATCAGCTGTCTCATACATTTGGCTCGAGTATTTGCTGCTCGGCTAGTTTCGATGTTGGTGCCATAGAGAAAGTTGTTCAGTTTGACGGTCTGAACATCTCCTTAAAAAAATTGTCAGCATAATAAGAAGGATCCTATAATCCTACATAAAAAATATATTATTCTTATGTTCTCTTTAAAACAAATATTTGAAAATATCGCTAAACTCACGTGTTCGCTGCACAATGAAAATGCAGGATATATTGCTGATAATTTTGGGACACATGTTACCTACTGCATGTTTAGTTTCATTACTAAAAATGTAATGGGACCATGGAGTGAATGGGAGCTAGTGGTTTTGATAAAATTAGCGATGTATCTAGTTTTATATCAACAGGCGGGTACCGTACCGTGGTGACATCGAGGCAATCTGGAAGTTACCCGCGGAATCACGAGCTAAGTTAATAATAACAGCAGTTAAACTTAATGGGAGCACCGATAAACTGTGCCGATAGGGACTCGGGAGGCGAATGATTTAATTATTGCAACTTAACGTCTCGTTAGCGGCCCCCGTGTAGTGATCAAGCTCACGTTTTTGTATGGCTTAACTTAAATCCGTTACATACTTAAGGAGGTGCTTTAGATCACCAAACTAACATTTGATACGGAACAAACTTTGAAATCGCGAAAAAAAATCAGCTGATCCATAAAAAATGCCAATAGCTGCTCGACCGAAATTTATGAAACAGTTGATGTTTTCTCGCGATTTTAAAGTTGGTCAGTTTGATGGTCTAAAGCACTTCATTGAGTATGTAATGCAATTAAGTTAACACCCTGTATTATAAGTACATGAGTTCTATTGTCAGGTCTCAGCTATTCGCCTCGCCATGGAATCCGGCATGACTAGGGCAGAATACCTTGAAACCGAAACGAATATAACTAGCGAAATACAAAAATCATCAAACTTGCGAAGACAAAACTTAATTTCCGTAAGGAAACTGTAAGTTATCAACGAGAAACGAGTATGAAAAACATAGAAACATTTGCGCGTTCAACGAACCTATATAAGCACTCGAAACGCACTTGAAGAACATTGTTACATACGCCATATCCACAAATATCCGACGTTAAACCCCGAGGCTGCTCTAAATGCCCACAATTTCTGCTCAGCGATACAAGACGCGGCGCACTGATAGCGAGCTCCGCTATGATAAAATTTTATTTAGGAGCATTAGCATTCGCAGCGGCTTATCAAGGAGCTCTGCGTTGGTCGCGAGAGCACCTGAGATTTTAGCGAATAATCCCATAGGGTTATTCGTAATTCATACGTCTAACAATATTACGAGCGTACTGTTATTACCAACAATAACACATTTTATGATGTTAAAGTTGTAATTCATGGGGATTATGAACAATAAGGAGAATTTCGCTCTGAAATTCTATTACTAAAGCTCACTTAAGAGCGCTAGGGCAACATAGGTACAGAAGGTACCAGCTATAAGCATACGCTCACAACTACATTCAAAGTGAAGCAGTCGGATATATAGGGGTATAAACATAAATGCTTTGCAAATTTTAAGGGGTGCTTTAAACCGTACTAATGATCAACTTATAGTGTAGAAGAGAAATCGGAAAAAAAGAATGCTTTTCCATAGAAAACAATTCAATAGGTAGGTACTCGACCAAACTGTAAGGAACAGCTGATACTTTTTTCGCGACTTCAATCATCATCATCATTTTCAGCCCGTATCTACCCACTGCAGGGATAAGCCTCCTACTTGGTCCTGTTATGACAGTTTTAATGGGCAAGTACATAAATCGAATTTCAAGCATTTAGACAGATAGATTAATAATTTATTTGCATAAGTATAACACACATAGCAGTACAGTTCACAACAAGTTTACAAAACAAGAATACAACGAAACAATAATAGAACAACATGTAATTAATTGTTTGGTACAGCAGCAAATAGGTCCCAGCTCAAAAGCGGGATGTTGATTTTCAGATAAAACCTTTTTAGTATTAGTCTTCCCTCACAATAAAAAATCAGTGTAACAAAATACAGAAGGGCAATCATTTAAAGCCCACTCTTATCATCGACGATCCAGAAAATCTTAGCATCCCACATACAACGAATGGCTTACTTAATCGGGGAGGTACGAGGTTCACATAGATATCTTGAGCGGGATCTCTCGTCGCGTCGTGTGGAGGCGCCGATGTTCGAGCTAATGTTGTTTAATTAACTCGTATTCATTATCGGTAGGAACACGGAGCACTAGGCGCGTGCGCTGCGGTAACCACTGCTGTGCTGGTATGCAGGTGCCATTGCACGCGGAAACGTGGGACCACCGACTGTACCCTACTTCATTTATGTATTTGGATATATCTTCAATCAGCTTTCGGTAAATTTACAGTACTGTGATGCACTAAACTCACGACGGTGATCCTGTTCGGGATGTACAGAAATCTTCTTTAGATTCTTTATTGTACACAAAAACAATAACATTATAAAAAATACAATAAGTCTTGAATTCTTGATGTAGGTACAAAGGCAAGCTTAACTCTAAAAGAGTTTCCTTCCAACAAAACGTTGAGTGAGAGGAAAACAAATTGTGTGTTGGTAAAATGAGTGTGCACACAAATTAAAATCTAATTTTGAGATAGTAAAATGAGCTAAAATTACATATAACATTAATTGTGCTACAATATATAACACAGTGCAGTTATATAAAACAATGTTATCTTTTACCTTATTTAGAATTTCAGGATAGAATGACATAGCTATCAATGATAAGAGAAGTTCTAAAGGATAAAAAAAGAAAATCATTTATCTACTCCAATATTTCAAAATTGTTCATGCTGCTATAGAGTTCCGCATCCCTTAGATACAGGGACTATTCCTATAGATTGCCACGGTTATGATCCCTAACTGTATTGGGCTTCATTCCTAGGTTAAAATTAATGGATAGGCCCAAAGTGCGTTAAGTTAAAGCACACAGCTAGTACACTTGTCTGTCATCTTGGTACAAATTTGAAGTATATCTGTCATTTGTTTTGCCTCATTTTACTGGTTTGAAATGTTCGCGTACCTTCCCTTAATTTTACTTTGATCTAAGACGTCATTATTCAAATGCACGTTTTTACTTAGTCTAAGTAGTAATTAGTAATAATACGATGTTCGTTGAAACAATACAGAAACAGATACCAGGAATGAATGGAGTGATTCTGTAAGAAATTAAACAGGAAGAAATCCTAACACAATCAGATCACTGTTTAATATGTTAACTGGTTCCTGTAGACATAATCTCAATACTGGGAATGTGAAGTGTAGTACAATGGCTTATGGAAAGAAAAGTCTTAGGGCCTATTTAGGGACGATTAAGCCTTAAGTCTTTTCTTACAAGACGCCTACGCTCGTTGAAGGAAAGATATCGTCGCGATATAACGGCGATATGTTCGCAATATCGCCGGGTACCCGTGTTATCACCGCGATATTTCTGAGATCAATCAGTGTCGCAGCAGAATCGCGGCAGTTGCGACGTCATTGCGGTGCAATCCCGAAATCGCTCAAAAATCGTTTGTGTAATACGGTTTCTCCGAAATAAAATACTGAAACACTTTGATTCTTTTTCCTTTTTTAGAAGATGATGTACCTTGTTCAAATTTGTCAGAATTTATGTCAGGATAACTTTTGATATATTTAGTAAATATATTAACAGCACTATCTACAAATTATTTAATATATCGTGTACACTGTACAGTAAGTAATTGATACGAAATAAATTCTTGAAAGTGGTGTAAAATTTGTAAGTGTTTTATTTTCGAGCAGCCGAATAGGTCTCTAAGATATGTGGTAAAACAGGAAGAGATAGCAACTCCTTAATAGAAAGCAATATCCGCGTCCTCCCCATAACCAACACGAATACATCTTGAACCGAACAATATATTATAAATCCAAACGTCAAGCAAGTTTCGTGTCGTCGGGCCGGTGCCGGTGCAGTCAGAGAAATATTAAGGCCATTAATAATTCGGCGGTTGCGAGCAAGAGATAGCTGTGCAGGGGGTCAGGTGACCGTAATGCATGGCTTTGTACAACTCAGTGTTGGCGTTCACGGGTTAAAGGATATACTATTAATGTTATGTTAGATCACACTTTTTCCTTGAGTGGGCTATTGCAAGCAAGGTTCGTATAAAAATAACAATACGACCACATGTAGATACCCAAAAAGAGAGGCGTCGAACAATCGGGCTAGTTGACAATCTATAGAAGACATTGGGCGAGTACATCACACTATCATTTTGTGCGCTCCTGACCCCACCGAGACAAATCTTTTAGCACACAAAATGATCACCCAATATCTCACATAAATTGTCAACTAGCTCAAGTTTTCAAAGCTTTCTGTCTGTATTCTGTGGGTATTTACTCATACGCTACGACCACTGCTGGTCGATTGTATTCGCCCCAAGCTCTCCCATATTTACACATACCTCCGAACTTATGGTTGACGGCCCGGTAGCACAGTCTGTAGTGAACCTGCCTGCTGTGCCGAGGGTAGCGGGTTCGAATCCCGTAAGGGTCAAATATTTATAAGATGAATATTAATATTTGTACCCGAGTCATGGATGTTTGTATCTATATATGTATGTATTTTATACCGCTGTCTAGTCATCATAATGCAAGTCCAGGTACTTTAAATGTGACTAGATAATTTGTGTGACAATGTCCAAGATTTATTATTATTTTATTATTATTATGGTGTTTTCTTTTCATTCTTGGGTGCATGTGCAGGTTTTCTTACGATGTTTTCCTTCACCGCCGAGCTAGTGATAATGACAAATACGACCGTACATAAATTATGTACTTAGTGGTACAGGCCTGGAATCGAACCGCCGCCTCGTAATTGACTTGCTAGCTCTCTTAGATCAAACTTACCTAAGTTCATAAAATGAATAGTGCTAATGTCGCGAGTTGCGACTCTTATTGCTTTATCTTTTTGACGCTAAACTTCTTCCAAATCCAGATACTTAGTTGTCTAAATTGTAGCCTACAGCGCAGAGCTTATATTTAGACATTTGTTGCCTTTATTTTTAACCTTTCTTATGGATATCTTAGGACCAATTAGAAGCATGCACAATATTACCTCAAGGGATCGATTCTCGAATACTAGGAGCAGTGTTCCCGTCGGTCGGAGCGCACGCCTGGAGCGAAACCACTGCAAACGTCACGCATGCGTGTTCACCGTCATTATGCAAAACACACACCGGATACGCAGGTGAGTTATAACTAAGTACATAATAAGTCTCATCTCGTTACTCCCGAGAGATTCTCGCATTTACACGAATTTGTTTGCTGATAATATGCAAATACTTTACAATTACATCCCTCCTACGATTATTAACGAGAGAAATAAGTGTATCGGGTTCGCAAACCCACTGCGTGCTTTATGGAAATGGGGAGCGAATAAATTCTCATTATAAGGTAGTGGAAATAAATTTTTACAATGCGCTTGGTTACATTTTACTGTTATTGCTAGCTACTCATTGTCGGTCCGTGGGTGGTATTAGATACTCTGCGGTTTGTTTATTAATGCTAGTTTTAATTTAGACATTATTATGCGACAATAATTCAAGTTGGTAGTTCATAAATAACACAGGTATAAAACATTGGTAAAAAGATTAATGTAAGTCAGATTTTTTTATTTAGTAGTTATGAGTCTGTTTGACGCTAAGAATCGAATTAACAGCTACATCAGGATCTACGCACTTCATTCTTGCCTGTTTGACTACAAAATTTAAGAATCTGGTAAAACAAACGTATACCTAGCTTAGAGGATGTAAGAAATTATGGTACACATCCCACAAGCGATTTTTGAGCGTATGCGTTGAAGGATATCGCCACGATATTTCTGAGATCAATCAGTGTGTACATCGCCAACGCTCAAAAATCGCTTTTGTCTGGTCTCTTATTCAAGATACCTGACATTATTAACAGAGAAAACAAATTAGACTATGAAGAGAGAATCCGTCAAATTATTAAAAACTACTGCATAAACTGTAACAATTTATGGAAACATCATAATTCGAAATTAGTCTCAGAGCAAGATATTAATCTACTTATCTACAATCTTGTTACCTGTCAAGTTTCTGTGGCAAACGCGAAAACTCGATTAGCATTCGATTGACCCAAGTATAAATAAGGTAGCCGAGTCAAATCGACAAGCCTTGTTATATGCAAACAAGTACTTTAAATCAGTCTTAAATGGCAAATAGGTGGACATAAAAATGAGTGCGGTGACAATAATAGGGCAGAATAGCGCGACGTTCCGGCGTTTCGACGCGTTATCGCTCGTAGGCACCGAGATAAGGATCTCCAATGTAGTTTTGAAAGGAAATTTACAAGTTTGAACGCTAATAACCATATACATGCCAGAGACGTCCCTCTGTGAGGTGCGGCCACAGGCCAATCCTAAACTCGGACTTTAGATTTTCGATATATCGTTATTTTTTGTCGAAACTTTTATTGGAACGAGACATTTAAGGGTAACGATACATTTATCGACGATGTTTAGGGTGACGACACACTGATTGATGGCGATAGACGGTTTTTCCATACTAAAAACTTGATTAATGTGAGACGCCATACTGAACAACTTTCCCCAAGGAACCTAAAGAAAATTAACTTTTTATACAATTTTATCTTTTTTTGCTTATTTCCAGTTTCCTTGAGCTGAATTGGGAATTGCGATTCCTTTTTCTTTGTCTTTTTATGTTTTTTTTTTCTTTTTTCGTTTTTGCGTTTTTCGTAGTACAATCACCATTCAAAGTAATGCAATTGTCTATACACTGACAACCTGTTTATCGAAAATCGAAAGTCCTTGTAGACTGTATAGTAGGTAGACCCAGCTCAACGACGCGACGCGGACGATCCCACTAGACCACCGATTTATGATCCTTCCTCCGAAGGACAAGAAAGGACAAAGATACAGGGTTTACAACTTAATTTAAAGCAGGTCACTTTTAGTGTATTTTTATCGTTTGGACGGTCATTTCTCACGCCGATAAAACAACGTCTCCAACTTTTTATGAAGTTTGTTCTTTTGAGAGGATTCAAATTTAGGCCCGTATTAAACTAAATTGACCATAAAATAAAATGTCTCGCAAGGATTCGAACAAGGTTTGAGCAATAAAGTACGATCAAACGAAATAAACTGACGAAACAAAGTTCGAATACGACATTTTGGAAATATAAACGACTTCAACATCCAAAAATGTTGCTCTGTTTGTTTGAAAGCTAAAACAAATTACGTTTGAATATCTCAAATTCTTTTAATATGGTAATTAAATGACTCTATTTTTGAACGTGTCTGAGTTACAGAGATAACTTTCTAATTTAACACAATAAGTAGTTTGGGTATTGAAATCTAACAATGTCGTGAGAGTGCTTATCCCAGCACAGCAAATGTTGTAACATTGAATGTGACATAAGGCAGGCATCAATCGTGCGACGTTTCAATCTCGCGATCTTTTAACACGGAAAAGCTCCATTGAATTGAACGATAGGGCATTATTACGAGAGCGCGTCAATCACTGCTTGCACAACAGTGAAAGTTGAGCGTGCAGGCTCTGAAATATTACATCTGCGACACTTCATATCAAACTGTTTCATCAAACGAATTGATATAACTATATTAGCTATAAAATATACTTCTATACTTGATATATTATCCATACACCACCACGCGGGCTGAGTGGATTGGTGGACGCAAGTTAGTCGTTAACTTGCTGTCAGACAAGTTTTAAGCCCCAGCATCAGACCAGGTTATCGAATAAGTACACCGCAATAGGGATGAACCACTGATCATGGAAATCTATCCAGGGTGTAAGTGACAGCCTAGTAAATACTGAAACGGTAAACTCAGACCATCAAACTGAACAAATTTCACTATGGAGCCTACAACAGGAAACGCGAAAGAAAATCAGGTGTCCCATACATTTTAGTCATGTAGGTATAGAAGTTTTGTATGGGGCAGCTGATTTTTTTTTCGCGTTTCCTGAGCTAGGCTCCACAGTGAAAGTTGTTCAGTTTGATGGCCTGAGTTCGCCGTTTCAGTATTTGCTAGGCTGTCAATTACACCGTGTATATTGTGATGAATTACATAAATAGGCTAAATTTAATAGCAAAATGTTCAAACGAAATTACAATTGTATAGCAAACAAAAAAGTTATAAGCTATTGCAAAATGTTTTTTATCATCTTCTATCTCTTTCATGCAAAACAGGTGTTTGTATGACACGTCGTAATGATTTGTATGACAATACTCGATTCTGAAGTCACTTTTGTTATATATGCCTCTTGCTCTGATCGTATATTTTAAACATTTATATTTCAGTCATTTTTAAAGATATTCAAAAATTAATATCAATTAAGTGTTTAAGATATCAAAGAGTTTTTAAAAAAGTATTTTTTTTTTGTCATCATCCCTATTGTACTGATTTCTCCAAAACCAACAGCTTGACGTTCTTTCTGAAGCACAGATGACGATCGAGATGAAATACTAATACATCAGTCACTCGTCATAACCGGAACATGTTGCTTAACTTCGGTGATCATTGTCAATACCGAAGTTCCTAGAGCTAGAGCGTCTCTGATGACTATAATATAAAAGGAATAATACCAAAAAGGTCATGTGGAGTGATAAGCATCAGATGGCTCAGTAGGCATAATAACCTCGCGGTGTAAATATTCATTGGCTGAGATTGCTTGCTGCGTAGGCAGCCAGTCAGCCCCGCACTCCAGGGCGCGGTCGGGACATGCATTAGAGACAATGAAATTTGCATAGCTGGGCGGTCCTAACTGTCAAGCAGAACATTCACATTAAGTAACTAATCCGAAGAGCGATAATGTATGCGAAATAGTTTCATTATTCATTTGACATTCGTTTAATTAATTCATTGAATATGAATTGAGAGCATTCGATGTCAGCGCTTGTGTCGTCTGTGAAGATGTTAGTAGTAATATCGGTTTTGTTTTTTATGGGACTCGAAGTCACAAAGTCTAGCAACACAAACTTTGAGCCAGTAATAATTGTGAGTTAACGATGCTGGCCACCGAGTGTTGAACTGAATTTTAAGTCTGAAAAAGAACAAAAAAAAGAATTATTTTTAAACCACCTACAAATGTCACGATTTGTAAATTGTTATGGGAACCGTAATTATTCATAAGGCGACCCATGAATAAAAAATCTTTGACCCCGATATACTTGAAACGACTTTGATGGCTTAAGTGACTTGACGAAATCGCCTTAAGGAGCACTCGAGAAACCCTCCGTCTTTACAACGCATGCCCGTCGCAGCTCCCTCGTATGGTAATTCCTTTCGAGGTAAAGTGGGCCGTTTTTTTCGAATAAGGCTCAAAGCGGTGTTCATTTCGGCTAGCAAAGCACTTATTCTGTGAATACGTCCGCCCGGAAGCTTAGGGCGCATTGTACATTCGGTTGGCGTCGCTTGCTCACCACGCTACGCTCCTCGCACTCGACGCGCTTTGCAATAATGCGCTTACCGCACTACTACTTGCTACTCTTATAATACCATTCTTTCCAGTCTTTGTGCAATGCGACTTAAGCCCTAAGTTGAAAACCATGTTGCTCTTGACTACGTACAGACTACAGCAGACATTTCTTTATCCACTTCCTAATGAGAACTTATTGTGGATTGTATTCGTAGTGTTTACAAAAGGATAAAAGGAAGAAACATTTCCTTCGTTTCCACAATACCTTCATTATCGCGACCGGCAGGTGTGAAAACCGAAACGTAAAATTGAACTCGTACATTTATTATGCTGTTGATTGCATGAGACGACCGGGAAAACGTCTCTGTTAGAATACAATGGCGTCGCTAAATCAGTTCCCGCCGGAGATAGTTTAGCAATTAAGGGAGGAATCCGAGCGGTCGCTATCTTTTCTCTGAACTAATGAGTAGAGGCGACCGGGGAACGACGAGCCGCATACACAGACACTTATCTCCTTGATAAACAAGTACAAATGGGCTACACGTTGCTTCCAACTCTAACGCCCCTCTATTTCTCCTTTAACGTCTTAAGTAAGACGGTACAACTTTTATCAGCGAGACAAAGGACTCATTAACTAAATGTGTTACGAAACACATTAGGAAATATGACTATAGAAACGAATGGACATCATTAAACTTTTTTATCATCAATTTTTATTGAATATATTAAACAATATATTTAAAAATAAGCGATACGTATTTTTTTAAATTCATTCATTATTAAACCTTTTGTAGGTATTTTGAATTTTTCTAAAATTGGGCGACATTATGGCCATTGTTACCTTGGCCGGAAACGATGTTGAAAAATGATTAAGAAAATTTCAGTGATACTGATACGTAAAGAAATGTCAAACGATGATTAGATTCAGATGCAGCCCATTTCGTCGCACAATAAATTTCTCAGTATTTTTCAATTTATTCGAGAAATAATGGATAGAAAAATCTGTTAATTTTTATACAAGCTTTGTTGCAAGGACCAACGCTTGTACTTTGTAGCTTCACCAGGAGCTTTGTATTTTTGTTTTTTTGTCTCCAAATTGTTTTCGAATTTTGGTACCTTTCTCGAAATGAAATGTTGTCCATTGGTCGAAATGACGGCAATGAAAACCGAATTAATTTAGGGTTCAATGACAACGGTCGTAACAGGCGTAGCATTTTATAGCACCTAATTGTCCGAAAGCTCGAGAAGAGGACTTTCCAAGTATGTTTATAGAGGTGGACAGCACGACCGAGATTCTGTATGGTACAAGGCGGCCACAACACGTGGACCCGGACAATAAACGGATCCTAACACATCCGGATATTGTCCGTACCGCTTTTATTGCTACATATTTTAGAGAGACGCGTGGAAACGTTAACCGATGGCACGTTTACGATACATAAAAGAAACATTTGATTTTTTTGTCCGGGGAATTATAAAAAGGCCGTGCGATTGGGAAGATATGATTACATTTACAGGCAGATGGGAGATGATAAGAACGAGTTGTTTTTAATAAAGACATTTACTTCCACCTGCCTTTTTAGGGTTCCGTACCCAAACGGGGACCAACGGGACCATATTCCTAAGCCTACGCTGTCCGTCCGCCGTCCGTCCGTTTGTCCTAACTCTTTTTTAAGCCGTAATAGGTAGCGAGTAGAAATTTTTACAGAATAATTATGTGTTATTATTTTGGATTTGCTTACAAGTCATAAAAAAATTAAGAGGGGGTCCCAAAACAAGAAATGTGATTTATTTTTGCTCTACCGTAAAAACGTCTAACAATACAATCGTCAATTTTAGAGCATACTCTAAATCTAAAGCAAAATAACAAATAAAAAAAACCGGCCAAATGTGTCCCAGCCTCGCGCTAAGGATCCCGGCATTTTTTTTTTTTTTTACGTTCTTGTACGGAACCCTCAATAGGCGAGTTCAACTCGCACTTAGCCGGTTTTTTTGTGGAGTACGTACGCGTTCCCCGACCTCATTATCGGAGGTGTTAAATGCAGAATCGCGAGGGCCTGAGGGTGGCGGCGTCCGCCTCGGAAACCAACCAGTGCAGCACAATTCAATGGTCCCGGAAACCGGAGCGAAGTGAAAAAGCCTTTTAATGAGAACTCTCATTAGATTTACTATTATTTTAAAAGACCTTTCTTTTGAAAAAAAAAGCTATTCTTGTGTCTGTAGACTAAAATGCTGATCTAATTTTGTTCGTGATCTTACTATTTTGTACTGTTAGAAACATGTTTATTGGATTAACAATGGTAAAGTTATATTTACTTTGTGGTGATTTATAGTCGACCTATGTAAAACCTAACCTACAATACTGCCATAATAAATTCCAGTTTGTCAATTTATGTTTCTGTCTCAATAACTTTGTTCAGATGTTATTGTACCTTTCCCTATTAGACTAGCCGGACATTACAAAAATTTTTCTATTGGTAAATAGCGGGCACCAATCAGAATCGACGTATGCGTCCGGCAAATTTCTAACAATGAGTCTAGTATAAAATGTATGCCAAAGAGAATGGAATCACTTGGTGTATGCAATTATGCAAGGAGTGCTTTTCGGCGAGTACCTACTATGATTTTTCAATCGGAAAATTTCTCTGAAATTTGACATTTGACTTGACAAATTACAATAAAAACCGGTCAAATAAGAATCGGGATACTCGAACACCGAGGGTTGTACGTACCACACCACCAAACAACATATTGACATATAAAAAAGTTTTGTTTTCTCCGGGACCGACTACTAGCGCGAGACCGACTCACACTTGGCCGGTTTTTATTATTTGTTGTTATAATGTACAGTTTGCTCTATAATCTATTAATCACACCAAGTTAGACGCTTGTATGTTTTACCTTTTTTACGATAGAGCGAGAAGAAAAAATGTTGATATAAACTAATTTCGTGTATTGAGTACCCCCCTTAATTTTTTCTTTTTGACATTTTTATTAATTGGTAGCAAATCCGCTATAATAACGCACATTCTGTGAAAATTTTAACTGTCTAGTTATTACAGTTCAAAAGTTACCGCCCTAAATAGGTAGGACAGACGGACGGACAACGTAGGCTTATGAATAGGGTCCCGTTTTCACCCTTTGGGTACGGAACCCTAAAAACGAAAAATAGCATAAAAGAACAAACTAACTCAGGAAAATCTTGATTATTATTCTATGCGTCGTTATTATACTCGCTAGGAAAGAGGTGTGACGTTATAGATAGACATACCTACATATATAAATATTATGACGTTATTAGATAGATATTATTTCTTTATGTGAATACTGTTATTGCACATATGAAAGGGGTTCATATTTATCTTATCTTATATTGTTGTGGGGGCTGGCAAGCCAGCAACACTTCGACCCCGTAGGATCTTTTGTGTTGGCCCCAATACGTTTCATTTTCTTCACCCTTCAAATACATGGTCAATGAAGGAGGCGATACCGTTGAGGGGAAGAAACCTAAGGTCTTCCGGTTTTGGATATCCATTTCCGAGAAGGCTCATGCGTTTTGCCGCCAAGACATCACAGTCACAAAGGATATGTTCCATGTTCTCCTCATCCTCTCCGCACGCTCGGCAGCTGGGATCTAGGGTAAGTTTCATCTTGTGCATCATCGTGCCTGTGGCGTAGTGCCCGGTTAGGGCTCCGACAATGGCACGAGCCTTGCTCCTACTGTTGTTCAGTATGAACCTTGAGACACGAGTTGTCACATTGCTGATAAATTACTTAGAGTGTTGTAGACCTGTAAAGGCCAGACCACTCCAGCCTATGTGTTTTATCAGCCCATTCCTTCATGGCCATTCTTATGGTGCATGCCGGGATCCCCACACTTGGTTCTGGTCCAACCATTTTTTGTTCTGACCCAGCTCTCGCCAGCTTGTCAGCATTCTCATTACCCTGGACACCGATGTGCCCCGGGACCCAAACCAATCTTACGGTATTGTGAAGACCAAGCCTGTTTAGGGTCTTCACTCCGTTTAGAATTAGTTTGGAACTCACATAATAGGAGTTCAAGGCTTTAAGGGGTTCATATTAACATGATCATTCATTTCGAACACTGACTACTATTTGCAGTAACCATAAACAAGTTAACGATGACGAAGGAAATGTAAGTGATAATATAATATTCATAGCGTAGGTAAACGAGTTGAATTCCCGCACATATAACTGTGATATTGTAGCCGTGTTTAGCATAAGTAATACAGGATAATAACATGGGGAACTATTAAATTAACATGAAGAAAAATATCGATCTTGCGATTTTTTATTATGTAACGAAAATGTTTATAATGCGACCATCTTCAAAGATAATGGGATTATTTTCTAAAAAAAAATCAGGATTTAAGATTTTACTTTTCTCTCAAATTCGTCGCATTTTCACATTTTAATAGACTCCCAAATTCGTCCCGTAGAGTTAAAATTTTGGTTATACATTCTTGTAATAATATTTTTCTATTGTACCGATATTCCCTCGGATAGTATACAGTTGTGAGTATAAATAATATGTATGTATGTTAAAAAGGGACATAGCACACGACAATTTATCTTTCACCCGAAAAGTTACCTATAACCTTTGACTGTTTATAACAAGGACTAGTCTTGCGGTAGCACTTCCTCTCTGGCACGGTATACGAACAATTGATCATGTGCATTTACATTCAATTTTATACCTTATAACTAAACGAGACAACCTATAATTGCGAAACAATAACTTCGAACTAAGAACGTTTGGGGTTCACACGAGACTACTTTCATGATTTTTAACAATCAAAATTAGAATCTAAAGTTATGAGGAATAAGATCCAAAGTTGCGGATTTGATGTTACCATGCAGCCTTTTAAACTAAGAGTCTAAGTCATCCCTTTAAACTAGTTAAAAGGATGCTAATGATATCAATTTCACCCTGTATAAGTAGTCAAAGCCTATAACACACATTCTGCAATGACGCTGTGTGATGTTTTTATTATCGTTGTCTAGTCGTCACAATACAATTCTGGATTAGTTTCTGGTACTTTAGACTAGATTTACTGTATTATAGATATTTCAGTTTTTTTTTCTTTTTGTATATAGATTAGCTATGCTAAAATCTGTAGATACGAGCTACAAAATATCGTTTGAATATTAATTCAACTATTTTGCATGCGCAATTAAGTGTGACATACATTTTTAAATCAATAACATATCAGTGGCGCCTCTTTGTGGTCGATGGTTGATTTGAAGACCTAATTAACATGTTTAAGATAATAGCAATTGAAAACCGGAGGGGGAAAATGATCGGACACTTGATACGAAACGAAAATTTTTTTAAAACCATACTGGAAGGGAAGATAGAGGGGAAGAGAGGCAGAGGAAGACCTAGACAAAGCTATCTGGCCCAAGTGAAGGAAAAGGTTGATGTCGTGTCGTATCAAGAACTCAAGAGACTAGCGGAAAAGAGGCAGGATTGGCGAATACTCCACCGACAAGAGCGTAGCTCTTAAATAAGATGATGATGAAGAAAATTGCAAAAAGTTGATCTTTTCTTTGTATAAAAACAAAATTCCCTTCAGTCACAGATACAGAGTGAATTCAACGGACTTGTAGCATAAATATTGTACGAGAAAGTTTACGACGGACTAACATATAAAAGCTATATTGCATTTCGTTCGTTTACGGCACACTAAAATGGAGTTAAATTCAAAGAGATATGACCACGTTATACGAAAGCTTATCATTATTACTGACCTGGGTCACTTATCGATAAATTCAATATTTACCTCGCCGTGCAATTTATAGGCGATTGTATAGAAACGACTGCTTTCAGCCACATTGTAAATCAAAAGATTATGCTGAGAAACGACTAGGTTTAAATCTTAAGTGGTAAAAATTGACTACTAGTTACAAAAAGTAAAAGCGTGTTATGTCGTAATTCAAAAGGCAGGTTTCTTTTATCCAAAAAAGAATGACGGTCAGATGAATACGAATTCGTCGCTAGCAGTCTGTCACACTTGACTATATTTATTGAAAAATAAAACGTAATTCAACTAAACCAAAACACATCAAATTCGACTATTAAGATGCAAATCACTGTCTAATTTTTGAATAATAAAACATCGATATGTAAATATTAAAATAATACCCGAATACCAATCAATATGTTAAGGGGATTTTTAAAGCAGTATGAATATTGATTAGATGTCGATAACGATCCATAATCAGTGCAGTGACACCAATGGAGCACACAAATGAGTGTCATCAACGCACAATCTGCAGGCTCTCGTGAGCCAATAAAGCGTTAAGTTTATCGACTTCGAGCATCGAGACTTTAACACCTCAACTCGAAAAACAGGTTAATAAAGACCCTTCAATGAGATGCGAAAATAATGTGCGATATAATCTCTCAAGTAGCGGCACCTCAGCTGTATATCATTCTAAGTCCACGTTTCATTAACCGCCAATCCGGTAAATGAGCATCGAACTTTTTCGCTTAAATAAACATTAAGATGAGAATGGACGGTGCGGCGCGCAAACCTTTTACCGGAATTACGCTGCGGCTAAGTGCTCGCTTTTAGGAACCTACCGGAATGACGATGCATACACTGAATCTGATGTTTAGCTCTTAATTCGCGAAATACATGAGGCCGGGAGCAAATCGTTCAATGTCCACTGACATATTACGCTCGAAGTTTCTTCATTTCTAAATCAAGCTCCTAGTTGAACCCAACTACGTTTAAATTAAAAACACATTAGTAAATCAAATTGGAGGAAACTTTTTAAAGCATCATTAAAGGAAATGGTTAGTCTGTAGCCGGAGACGAGATTAAAACTTCGGCACTTGAAAGTGCATTGGCCGCGCAGCTGAAGTGAAATTTACTCCGGAGCAAAAGTTAAAATAAGCGAAATTTGTCGTGTGGCGAGCGGTTTGCGGGTGTCCTCTGAACTCTGCAAGTTGGAACCTCAGAGCGAACTAACTGCGGACTTCGGCGTCACCTGCGCTCGTTTCCAATTTAATTCCTCCCCACTGGTTTTTATACAGGGAGTATTTAATACGTTACATATCGAACAGGATGCTTCAGATTCAGACCATAAAACTGAACAACATTCCCAACAGTCCCATAAAGAAAGTTGTTCAGTTTTATAGTCTGAACCACCCCTGACAATTTGGAGTGTTTAAAAAAAATCACCCAGTATACAGGTTGTAAAAGAAAATGCGGGGTGCTTCAGACCATCAAACTGAACAACTTCTACTATGGAGCCAATATCAAAATCGCAAAAAACAAATCAGCTATTCTATTCATTTGGGTCGAGTAGCCGTTGACGTTATATAATGGTACAGTAACTTACTTTTTTTCTACATTTCGATGTTGACTCCATAGTGAAAGTTGTTCAGTTTGATGGTCTGAAGCCGCCCCTAAGATATAAAACCCATGAAATTTTACACCCTGTATAACTTCAGATAAGGAACTGCACTATATCTGGAATAACCTTTACGAACATATTCAAATGACTTCTAATTAGTGTTTGAAGTGAGATTAATCAGCCTTTTTGCGGTACGAGTCAGATGTTATCCAGAAGATCGCAAGTATGAGGCAAAAAATTCTGCATTTAATTAAAGTAAATTCACAAGCCATTTTTTCGTTTCCTTATCAGATGTGCATTCAGACAAGCATCAGATGTAATTGCTTTAAGCAAGCTATTAAATGTGCCGCGATGCGTACATCTTGTCCATCTGCATACGAGCAAGTATAAAGTCAGAAATTACAGAAATATGCGAGTGCATTCCGATTTTAAAATTAAAAGACTCCTATGTCTTGGCGAAAAAGTTTTATAACCAAGCAAGCATATAATAGCAAAAGAACATGAAAAGTGAACAACACATTATTCTAAACATGAATCCAAAGTGCCGGGAGGGTGAAAAGTTAGTTTTAAAATACAGAGAACAGCTTGCTCTCCCAGTACTCCGCGTAAACAGCAACTGAGCTGTGGTTGCAAATGAGGTCGGAGATAGCAGCGAGCTCGGAAGTTAGTGTAAGCATAAATTAAAACAAGCGTTTCCATAAAAAGTTGATAAATGGCCTTCCACAGGCGGCGCGACAAAAAGGGAACTGACGTCAGCCGAAGCGCTAACGTGTTTCATTTTGCGCTCATGGCCGACATCTGGGCCGTTTCAGCACGAGCTAACTGTGAACACAGCTGGAACCTCTGTCCATGCATATATCGCTCTCTTTAAAACTACTATCAATCACCTCACAGTACAAAAGACATCGAAAAAACGAACAAAAGTTCACAACAAACGCGAACTGTAACAATTCACGGGAAACAATAACTCACCGGAGAGGAAGAAACGACAGTTAATAATGACAAATCTAGCAATCGAAACGTGGAGTCAGTTTTTAATAAAGCGTCCCTGTTTGTGGTCGGAGTCGACTGAGAGGTTTCTTTTCCTTTGGTAAATCGACCCTCTTTAACGTCTTCAATAACTTACTATATTTAAAGAAAACTCGCCTTTGTTCTCTCTAGTGTCGTTTCGTGGAGCGTTACAAACCAAACGTTTTTGCAGAGCAATTATTGGGTTCAGTTGTATATTTCGGGGGTAAAAAAACAAAGACGATAAAGGGGACATGCGCCAGTGAGACTGGAATGGTCACCCGCAATTCACGCTGCACTGACTGCCGGCCTCGACCGCACAGAGACAGCCCTCCAACGCTTCTCTGAACATATCTATTCTATGTACAATGCTGTACATAGCAAACAACATATTCAATATTCATTTCAGGCGGTACATACATGACTGTGAACACAATGAACAAACATTATTGCAAAAGCAAAACAACTGCAACTGAAAATAAATTTCTTCACAGTCGACGTGAAATCTACGAGTGAGCTTTCAAGAAATGTGAATGTTCACTTTTATATAATTCAAGAGGATGCATACAATACAGAGGCGAAACGGAATGTAATACAGGTCGCAACAACGTTAAGAAAACCGCAATACGCCACTATTAGACGACCAAGTCCACGGAGGGAATGTTAAACCTTCTGAAATGCGCAATAAAGCGACATATGCACCACGCCCCACACACGCCTGCGGACATACGGGACGCGACCAAACTCACGATATTACTCTCAATATTTCATGGCACGCAATAAACATCACTCATGCTCTTTAATTACACAACCCATTCAAACGACAATGGCCGAACCAACAGAATATTTCCATAAAGGATTAGATAAACGTTTAATTTCCCGTGAAGGCAGAACCCACAAACTATCCGTGTACTGAAAGTTGAGTAATCCACAAACGTTCCCTTTAATTGGTTTACCACAGACCTCTATTAACGAAATAAGATGGGAAATCAGAGTATTAGCATAACAGTGAATTCAATTAGGGTCCACAAAGAGGATTACAACTTTTACATTGAAAGGAAAGTTAAAGCCCGTGTTAAACTAACGCAGAATAATCAAAATTAGAATGGGTATGATTAAGTTATAATGAAATTGGTATTCTGTGGCCGCTACCCCTACCATTCACCCTATTAAACTATAATTGAATAATCTGAAGAAGAGTTTTGAAGAGGTGTCCTATTTTACAATGCTATCAAATATCAGATCATCTATCTACAATAATGTGCTATGAAAGTCTCGTAACAGTAAACTACGAAGGCAATGAAGCAATAGACATTGTATGTAATTTACTAAACTCGGTCATATCCGGCATTTTCGTGTTCACCCAGGCGTGAAAATGAACAGTGAAGATCAGAAATTGGTTAGCGAAGAGAAAATATCAGAAACAATATATTAAATAGTATGACGGGTACGCGTGCAAATGCGCTCCGATAATGGGCAATTGTTGGCAATAAAACTACTGGTGTACACGATGCAAATTATATTACTGGCCCCGATCGCCCAGAGGGTTCAATATTATTGCACTGAACCAGATTAGCGCAATTATCAAAAACAAGTTATCTCAGACTTTACTACTAAGATTTCTGCTCGCAAATGTGATACTTGTAAAACAGAACGCAATTATTTTACTTGCGTAAATACGATATTAATGTAATGTATTGAGTTATCGGTAGATTTCCTTCGTTTGCTCAAATAAAGCTTTGTTGTAAATTGCGCTAATCTGCACAAAGTCTGACACACATGCATGAGCACGCAGATGAGAATCCTAATTTAGTGTTCGGATTTAGTTTTTGTATGAATTCCACAGATTTGGGCTCGTTCCTTTGTTCTTTTAGTTAGAGGCTGCAAATACAGACCTACCTATAATAATAACATTAGTTTAGTAATAATTAGTTTTAAATCTACTTAACTAGTTTAACCATGCAACTGATGGGTTACTAAAATGTTCCTGAGATCTAAGTACGATTATTTTCGGTTTCAGAATATCTTTGACTAGCCCTTCGGGGAATATAGTAGTGAGCATATGCTATTCTATATTTCGATAATGTGCAAACTCACCGACTTGCAAAGTTAAGGAGGACTTTTACTACGATTTAATTAGGTACTTCTCATCTTTCTAGACATTGTATACTATATAGGTTGTTAGGGTAAACAGTTGCACTACTTTAAGGGGTGATTGTACCCATGATACTCAACAACTTTCCCGAAGAAACTTATAGGAAAATCGAAAAAAAAAACGAGTTTCCATACTAAATGCAATCCAGCTGATCGAACGTTTGTATGAAAAGTAGTTTTATTTGCAAATTTGCTTTAGGTTTCTCGGGGAAAGTGGTTCAGTATCATGGGTACAGTCACCCCTTAAAGTAATGCAACTATTAACCCTAACACCCTGTACAATATGTAATGAATGTAAGGTTTTAATTTAACAACAGAAAACCGTTTTTCATAATCGGTAACTACAGATTTTTTACCTTGTATGAATTTTGTATGAAAAGTTTCAAAGCTTTATATCTTCGTAATTATTTTACAAATTGAAAATGTTATTTGTGACGCGGCATCTATATTTTCTAAACTATTTTTCCATATATACAAAGTTACTTATATTAATACCGTCTACGCGTATTGTGCGTCAAAGTTTTGTATAAAATTGACCCCTCTGCAACCACCTTAAATATCACTGGGATGTTTTATAACACCTTGTTATAGGTAACAGCTTGTTTTAAGTTTTGAAGCTGAACAAGAGTGCAGGATGCGGCACGGTCTCGTTAGCCGGGTGTGACTCCGCGTGACCACGTCATGACGTACGATAGCCGACGGTTGTCAATTAGTCGCACAAAGTGAGTGCCGGCACGAGCTCCCATCCCATCGCACCACATAAATCCTCTATACAGGGTGTTACAAAAATACAAATAAACATTTAGGGGCGTGGTTAAGACCATCAAACTGAACAACTTTCACTATGGGGCCAAGATCGAAATCGCGAAAAATAAATCGGATGTTCCATCATCATCATCATATCAGCCGATAGACGTGCACTGCTGGACGTAGGCCTCCCCCAAAATGAGGAGATTTGCCATAATCGCCATGATGCGATGTTCCATACTAAACTACAGATCTATTCGATCTAAATGTATGGGACAAAATATTTTTTTTTCGCGATTTTGGATGGATATTGGTCCGATAGTGAAAGTTGTAGTTTTTTGGTCTAAACCACCCCCTTAAAAGTTTTCAATTTTTATTCTTACTTCTGTAACATCCTGTATACTGTATAAAACAGAGAACTACCTACGAGTCTATCACGATCATAAATTATATTGTTGGGTTTTTTAATCCTATCGTTAATCGTAAGGAAAAGTATCATTTACCTTTAACTCTACATATCAAACGGATCCTTTACTATGGGAGCAAATCTGTCAGCGCAAAAAAAAATCCGCTGCTCCATACGTTTGAGTCGAGTAGCCATTGGAGTTTAGTATGGAACACCTGATGTTTTTGTTGTTCCGATCATTTTGCTCCCATAGTAAAAGTTGTTCAGTTTGATGGGTAGAGTATATGGTTTAAAGGTAAATTACACTTTTCCTTACTACTCCTTACTGTCAAACAGAGTACTGCGTCTATCGCGATCATAAATTATAAAAGCTTATAGGATATCAGTAAGGCGGGCAAAGAGGATAATTCCAGCGAGTAGGAATGAATAATGAAGCGAATCTATTGGCATATTTTGTACTAAACTTGAAAGCTTAAGAGGATAGGCAGGCTGAAATGGAAATTTGGAGAATAGGTCACTTTTCCGATTGTATACGTTTTCGTCCGATCCGCCCCATACACCGCGCCGACTAGAGTGTGAAAGAGACAACGAGATTTTATTTACATTTAATCGACGAAATTAGCATTTCGCATTTCTGTTTCCACCTCCAAAACTAAATCAATTTTAATAATTCTTTCAAGAATAATATGAGAAAGACTTTGGCTATGTCTGTATGTTTTGCGTTTTTTGTTTATATTCGTTAAATTGGGTTGCTGGATGTCTGAACACAGACAGTAAAATTGGTCATTTTCGAAGGTCCCTAGGTCTTACAGCTTACAGTTATAAATTACTGCAAAAAAGCAAAACAGGGACATAGCAGAGGTAACATAGATTGTATGGTATAAACATTTTTGCTCTAGTGTCATTATCGAGAGAGGAAACTGGCGAATACGTTTGTATAGAAAAAAACGGTAACCGCCTATCCTCTTAAATAATTTTTTTTAAATGTGTTTTGTGGTAGTACGGAACACTCGGTGCGGTAGTCCGACTCTCAATAGGCCGGTTTATCTTATTTGTATGAAATAACAGCGATGTGTCCAAGATGCGCTATAACTTAACCCAGCGGAATAAGCTTAGAAGCTAAACATAGTGTACAGTTAGTGGCCCAGTCATTTTACGGAGTTTTGTTAGGTGGGGTAGGGAGTGATTATTAATTGGACTTTTAAACTGTAACCGGAACCATTAAGTGACAAAAGGACTATCTTAAAGCATATTTAAAAAATTCGCTACGCAACATATAAATCAAAATTATGTGTCCCAGAAGGATTTCAAATTATTATTATTAATACCAATCATTTGATTAAGATTTAACAATATAAATTATTTTTGAGAAATAAAAAAATACAATGAAATATAAAAAATGAGTTATTTATTAGAAAATACGAATGTATTTTTCAAAACCTTCTAAGTAGACAAAAATATTCACACCATGTTTGTAGTATGTATAATGGTAAAGCCTTAAATATGTGCAAAAAAAATTTACCGTCAGGTTTTTTAGAACGAGATAATAGCAAAATTTTAAAATTGTAACTGTTGCTGACGAATTTTTTTTTTAATTTTGTTTCATTTCTAGGCTCAAATAGGCTCTTCAATATTATACCGAAAAAAAATGTCAATTACTAATTAGTCCCGGCTCAAACCATAAAATGACTGGGCTATAGATACGTTTGTCAATTAGACGTACATAGTGCCCATGCCGGCGTAGAGGATCCGATCGCACCACATAAATCCTCAATGTTGACGGCTACTGACAAGCAATGTCGCACGGACTACGTGTTCATGATTAAATATCCCTACAGAACGAAAGCTTCATACAAGCGGCCGCTGTCGGTGCACTAACACCAAAGCGCGCGTTAGAGGACGTACGAACAGATGCAGCAGTACCAGGTTTATAAGTCTTACCGATGCACCTGCGCAGTTGACAAATTTTAATAGCGCGCTGAATATATAGACTGATCAGGATGTGCCACCTTAAATCCCTTATACAGCCAAGGAGTAGAATGCCCTGCCTGCGTCAGTATTTCCGAGCGCTTACAACCCGAATTCCCATAAAGTACGAGTGTATAGGCTTCTTCTAGGTAAGCTTGGGAGAGGCCTATGTTTAGCAGTGGACGATGTTAGGCTGATGATGAATTTTGGCTTAGAATTTAAGAAGATGTATTCCTACGCTTGTGGAAAAATCAAAAGATCAACATTATAATATTATTATTTTACAATTTCAGGCAACAAGTCGTAATAAAAAAGAAATTCAATTTGCTAATTGTTTTCGCGCCCTTTTTGCTGCTTTTGATTTTCGATATATCGCGACGGTTTCGGTTCGAACTTCATTGTAATAGAGTTGACATTGGAACGAACATGTTCACGTAATTGCGAAGTTCGAATATCCGGGTAGATACTCTGGTCTGTTCTACGCAAACGAAAGTTAACGAGCGTAATTATTTTCCTGATCTTACTGTACTTTACTAACCTTGAGTGAGTGTGTGGACCTATTCGTAGGTCCTCTAATGTGTGAGTGCATCTACAGCGGCCGCATGTATAAAGCTTTCGTTCTATAGGGATATTTATTCATGTGCTACGGGTCTATCGCGATGAACTAGATTTTAGCTCAATTTTCCTAAAAAATACGTTGTCATTTATTATTTTGCGCGGCGTGCAGTTTAGGATGACGTTTTTGCATATTTTTTTGCATTTTACTTTGATTGACATATAGGGTTTGCTGCCTTTGATACAGTAAAAATGTAGTTTAGAAAAACGGGCTCGGCTTTGTGACAGTTAGATCTCGCGTTTTACGCATATTCACATCAAAACTGTTCTGCAGTTTGGCGAATTTGAATTTTATTTATCGCAATTTTAAAAATGAAGTTAAAAAAATTAAAAAGCTATGCGTAAAATCCGATAAATGTTATCTAATGCCGAGAAAGATGGACAATCTGCGTCTGATATGCATCATAAACTCACGACCATAATCCCTTTAGAGGTGGTCAGAAACATAATGTCTACAACCACCAACAATCGAAGCATAAAGTATCGAAGTAGATTATGTAATGTTTCAGGGTGGAAAGACGTGTCAAGTTGTGATAGGTGGTGACTCTTAAAACGTAGTGATTCCGTTCTCTTTGGGTTCCATATGAACTCAACCACACTATTCAGGGCAGCAGTCTCCAGAGTCCGATTACTCCTAATGCTATCCAACCTCTGATAGGAAATGGCCCAACAAGAAGAAGTACAGTAGCGACTTAAGTGTTCGGGTTAACTTAACTCGCACACTAATTATCGACTAAGTACAGATAGTGGTAAAACTAGCCTGTGTGTGTGTGTGTGTGTGTGTGTGTGTGTGTGTGTGTGTGTGTGTGTGTGTGTGTGTGTGTGTGTGTGCGCGCGTGTGTGTGTGTGTGTGTAGTGTCGTTCACACCGGCACCGTCGGCGAATTAAGTTGGCAGGGAGCTGGAGCAGACGTACGACGACGAATTCATAAATAATAATATATATTGCATAATCATTATGGTACACAAGGTCTTAAATGTAATTTTAGTCATGATACCCTATAAGGGCACAGAAAATTTTAGAATAGGTATGTACTTACATTTATCAATTTCTAGTTCGAAAGTATGCATCAAAATTTTACAATAATTTGAATAATAATAAAGTCAATCATATAATAATCATATTATGTGACTCGCCAAAAATAGAACGAAGGTTTTATTTTGCATTATAAAAACTTATAACTTAACTTGCCGATCATTGGCCAAACGACGGTTTCTACTTCACTCGCCATAGCTAAAGTTAACTCGCTAACCGTACTTATAGAAGTGTAAATCGGGCTTAAGCTTTCGCTCACAAAAACACTGCATCAGAAACCTTATCTTCGAGCATATTATACTCGACTATATTCCTGGTAGTCAGAGTTATTCTAAATATACCTTATTTCGAATATACACATTTCTCTAAAAGTGCCCATCACACTCAGTGTAACAGATACCGACAAAAATTTACCTTGCATTACGTGCTAAGATACTTATCAGGTAATGGCAAACAATTCCAAATGCTTTCCTTTTATAAAGGCCCTTCTAAGCAGGGACCGAAACCGGTATCGATAATACCAGTACTTTTTGGTTACAACCTTTATTTTTTTTACAGGTATTTTTAGAGGTAACGTTAATATCATTCTACAAACGGTCCGCTTACACAGAGATATATTTAAATAAAAAATTGTTTTTTTCATAAATATAGTATGTATTAAATTTTTAAGTAAGTACCTCGTTAGTCGTTACTAAATACAAATTAAATCAATTATAATAACAAGCTTAAACTCAAACGTGAACATAAACTTAAACCATTCTATGCTTTTGGGTTCAATAAAATGTAAATCATCTCCTTTATTATCTCGACCTGTCCAATGCTGTAGCAACACTGAAAATAGTGCGCGCATCGCTCGCTGGGTGCTCCAAAATTTGCGTCACCCGATACAACAACGACGTTGTTTAATCAATTTCGTACTTTTGATTGGTAGAAATTAAAGTTCATTTTTCAGTGTTATTAAAAACCACGCGCGCTTTTTGCAGCTCCGTCTATACTGACCCTTACCCGCATTCTCTTGAACGTCGTATTTAGGTTACCGGTATTAAAATCGTTTGTTACCTGGATAAAGGTAACATTTAAATAAAGGTAACCGAAAATTGTCGGTCCCTGCTTCTAAGGTTGTTGCGCAATACTATCAATTATAATAGTTATAGATATCCCGTTATATCCTGTTGTAAATGCCTTGACTGATAATAAATGTTCTTTGTAATAAAGCAATAGATAACAAATTTCCTAGTCTGATTAATTACATAATTGCAGTATCTATCTTAGTCAGATAATATTCAGGGTTATCAAAACTTTATGATTTGTCTCAACGGGAGGTTAGAAAGGTGCAAAATTATAAATATTGGCTTATTGTCACAGAATTGCCATTAAGCTTTAAATTGTACCAATTTCATAAATATCGTACCAAATAACTCCTTATATGTTTATCTTAGAACTAGAATTTGACCGCGCCTTCATCCGTGTGAAACAGATGGACCCCGCGAATGCAATCCCAGACGAATTTTGGGAAGCAGAAGCGGCAAAAGTAGCAGAGTTTTTAGGTTTGCCTTAAGGCTGCACCGAGCCTATTGTGTTGTGCCAATTGTATTTTTTTTATTTTTTAACAATTAAACAATATTTCCAAAAAGCAAGAATGTCACAGTGTAGTCATTGCAGATTTTTAATTTATCGGGTCACTGCGGATTTGTTTTTATAAATTTTGTAGTTATTATCGTTAAAAGTGGTCACTTTTGGCGGTTTTAGCGATAATAGCTACAAGAATAAAACATAATAATCCGTATTGTTTCGATAAATTGAAAGTCAATCTGGACTACAATGTGACATTCAGTCATGGATGTTTGTATCTATATATGTATTCCATATCGTTGTCTAGTCATCATGATACAAGTCCAGGTACTTTAAATGTGACTAGATAATTTGTGTGACAATGTCCAAGATATTTATTTATTTATTTATTCATGTTTTTTGGAAATGTTGCTTACTTGTTAAGAAATAAAAAAATACGATTGATGGCAGCACGGTTCTGCTCGGTATGCTCTTAAGGCTTTTGAACTACATCAAAATCTGTTTCTCTCGATGCTTGAACAAACTGACGAACATCATCGTCACCAAAATTAAACATTTCCACGTTTAAATACCAATCGCGTAACTGTCAAAAATGTAAGGAGCGATGATAGCCCATACGGAAGAGAGCTAGCGCCTCAATCACGAGGACGCGGTTCGATTCCTGGCCTGTACCACTAAGTTTTTCGGAATTCATGTACGGTTGTATTTATCATTTACTAGCTCGACGGTGAAGGAAAACAACGTGAGGAAACCTGCATTCCCGAGAATGAAAAGAAAATACCATAAGTTCGGAGGTATGCGTAAAATATGGGTGAGCTTGGGGCGAACACAATAGATCAGCGATGGTCGCAGCGTTACATAATGACCCTTGCTTGCAATAGCCCAGCCACAAATAATAACTGTCAAAATTGTATCATCATTAGCATATCATCGTCCACTGCTGAACATGGACCTCTCCTAGTCCTAAAGCATGCCACAAAACTCTTATTCGAAGTCTAAGTTTTCCTGAGTTTTGGCCAAAGTCGAGTCGAAGTTCTGAAAAATTTCTAGCTGGTTCTAAAATCCAAATGAGTACAACTGATATAGTGCGAGATCTTGAAATCTTCCTTCCTCATCCAGTCTCTATCTTTAATATTATAATATCGTTAATTACATAATACAGACAGATCTTTTACAAATTTATATGTACATATTAGTATAGAATAGATTCTAAACTCACAAATATTACCTTAGTATAACAATACTAAAACGGAAAAGCCACACATTAATTATGATTAACCAGCAAATAATCTAGTAACAAAACCACCGAGTAACATTAAACACAATTTACGACCCGATAAGGCAATATTGCACGACATCCAACGCTGAAGCATTTAGGTCGTAAGTGACGTCACCAGTGAAAGCCCAGCGAACAATACGTGTCGCTTGCGCAACGCAGATCGCAGAACAATGGTCGGCTAATAGAGTCATTCGTCGGTTCATTGCTTATTCATCCACGCCTCCGACGCCTCCGCCGAGCAGTTGCGATTGATGTCCTCGAGCGTCAAGCTAGACCATGTTGCACCCCGTGGCACAACTTATGCCAAGGTGTCTCTTGTGCAAGACATAAAATAGAGATGACAAGTATTTGCATTTTGTAAAGAGAGGAGCTTGTGAAGGTTATTCTTGTTGGGTAATATTGTAGGAAATACATTTACCAAACCGTGAAAGTTTTGTGGCTGTACAATGAACTGACAGATTTATAGAGCTTTTATTTTTGGCGTACATAAGATACTTCTGAGAAACACTCAGGATATCGGGCCTCCAAACCCAAACAATGTTATTTTTGTATGCGGTGAAAACTACAGAATCTATTTTGATACAGTTTTCATTGTTCGAAAGCCTATAGCTTGTCTATTCTATCTTTAGCCGCGATATTTTTAACACAAAGGCAACGTCATCTATCCCATATCCTTTCCATATCGGATACGCTAGCAAAAATTTGTTAGGTAATATTCTGAACGATATAAATTTTGTATTGCGTAGAAAATTGAAGTGAAGATAACATATGAGATTGATTACAAAGTAAAGTAGAGGTGAAAGGGTTTTGACAGAATCCAATCTGAGTATATTCCTAGCGTCAGGTTACTGGATCATAAGACAGCGCGAAGCAACGAGGGGCGACAGTGTGTTTCTCCAGAGAGGCTCACTATAACTAGCAGATTGTGATCGGCGCTGTGAGCTAAGCGTCCCGGCACGACCAGACGCTATCCCGAAGGCAACGCGTCGAGATATTTTATTCATAGAGAGCGTGATAAATGAGGAAGGCCGCGGCTGTATCACATTCATTATTGCCTCACGCCATGCATGGCGTTATCAAAAACTTGTTGCCGCCGCGAGCCCGCCTGCGTTTGGCCCCGGACGCCACCTCGGGGACTTGTTTCAGATGCCATTTGTCGTTAGTAAACAGCAAAACAGCTTATAATTCATCTTGGCCGCGGCTTTGTTACTTGTATTTATGATGTATGGATACCTAAGCCGTAGACATAGCCGATAAGTTATTACCGTATGTAATTATTAACGGATTGTAGTGTCACTGGCAGCTTTAACAGCTGGACACTTGCGATGAGTCAATAGCTTTACGTTTTATCATTTTATTTTCTAACAAAATTGTCATTTTGTATGTCTCAATCTCAACGATATTAAGTAAGAACGAGGAGAAAACAACACTTAGGTAAGTGGATATTATAAAGTCAGACTCCCCAAGAGCAACTACTATACATCAAGTTTGCATGCCAACCACTGTATAAAGTACCGTATTCTAACAAAATACGATATCTTGGTAAATACAATAATTCCGTGTCAAGTCACGATAGCAGCGGTTCCGTGGAACGGGTTAACAATCGTTCAATTTGTAGGGCTCGCGGCTGCGGGACTCCACAATGGCCGTGCACGCGACGACTACGGCCCGACATTCTCATGAGTGGAATAACGCACAACAATCAAGATGTCATTTTTCAACTACCCACGCCGGGAACACCGGGCCAAGCGAACAACGAGAAATATGGCCGACAACGCACGCTCTCCCCGGCACAAAAGAGGCGTCTGTATATGTCGCGATACATATCTCCTCACTGAATAACATACGCAACATTCGCCTTCTTCCCTTTTTATGCTTTATGCGTAATCGATAAACATATGAAATCGGAATTTACGCGTTTGCATCGAGGAACAAACAGGTACATCGTCGTGGTCAAGACGCGTTTCAAATTATTACATACACCACATGCGAATAGAACATTGTCAGTCGAGAGGTCTTTGTCTATTTACACTGAACAAATTTCATAGACGGATATGTTATTATAATAACAATGTTGCATTGTCACATGTGCATGTGTAGCTAAATCGACGGTTCGCGTTTTTTGCCACGCTCATTACGACAATTCACAGAAGTCAGTGGGTAATTTATCGAGTGTAGTAGATGGAAACTTACGGCGAGAAATGATAGTAATTATTGACACGAACCGCCCGGCCCGGGGCAAAAGTCCGCCGTCCTGCGAAAGATCACAACCGGCCACTAACTCGAAAATTCCACATTCATAACGGAGCAGGCCCTTGGGCAGAAACGGAGGCATACTCAGACCCGGCTCGCGAATTGCGATTGATGTTCGCTGCGAAATTATATGTGGACAAAACGGTGAACTTCCACATAAATAACGGGGCCTTCCAGTTACACCCTGACATCATTTTCCAGTTATATTTAAAACGTAAGCATACTCTTAGCTCGTTGTCGCATGCAGCGATATAAATGTTCGAACACCGCTGTTAACAATTTACGAATTAATCACTTTGGAAATAATTTACACTTTAGTATCGGCAATCACATTACCTTTTGCTCGCAGCAAGTAAATGCCTATAATATTCTACTATACATATACACTTACGCCTGTCTCCCACTGGGGTAGGCACCGGTAACAGACCGATTTACTTCTTCGACCTAAAAATCTACTTTGGTTTATGTGATGTATTATTTAAGTCGTGCTAATTCATGTATCTGGTAAATAAATAAATACAAATACATTAATTATTCGCTTCATGCATGCTCGTCAGTTTCGGATATATTTAACCTGACCGGACCCTTTTCGAATTATGTCATCAATTTGGTCATTGAACACTCGTGGTACCTCTTATGTCGCCCAGTTGAATTTCATCTTATTCTTCTTCTTCCTTCCTTCTTCCGAGGTAAACTTCGTCGTATAAATTTGCACACGGCGATTTTTTTTATTTTTTATTTATTTAACTTCATTCTTAAGACTGCTATAAATAAAATACAAATTCGCCAAACTGCAGAACAGTTTGTTGGCGATACGCTATTAGTTATAATTATATATAAACAGTTTGTACATGCGAGCGATACACTACAACACTCATAGTTATTCACTTTAGATTAATACATAAGTACATACATAAACTCACGACCATAATCCCTTGCGAGGTGGTCAAGAACCTGCATCATTTTATATCTACAATATTACTACTATTATAATTATCCATAAACATTTCTTTACTTTTATTTTTAGGGTACATTTACTTAGCTTTTTGTTGTTGTTATCTCTGAACTGTAATATATTACATAAGGAATTAAGTATGCTCTCATTAATTCTTTTCTTTAGAACCATCTCAACATACCATTCAACTAAACTCAGAATTAAACCTAAAGAACCTTTAAAAGACCTAAGAAGGAAAACAAACCAACGCGACCCCAGCTATGCGTGGTTAATTCCATCGCATCGCTTAAGTGGGAACAAATAACAGTCCGAGCAAACCAATCCTTTTAGGGACAACTATTTCTATTCGGAAGCATCTTTTGTGTGTGCCACAATAGCGCATCGATCGCGCTGGATTGTGCGGAAACGTTGGGAAAACGTTAACGAGTGCTCGGCTAATTGAAGTTATTGCGGAGCCTTCACGCCCGAAATAGAGGTGACACCGCGATATACAGGGCCCCATTGAGAGTGGAAATAACAATTTTTAGCTAGCGCGTGCCGTTGAAAGATTGACCCAGTTAACTTTCAATAACTGAACCTAAATTTCTCACTAAAATACCGATATCCAATCTGTGTATTTTAAATTTGAACTTTGAACGCTGCACTAAAATAAACTGAACTTATAATGAAGAATGTTTAATTGCTATTGGACCAGAAGCGGAATTAAGAGAACGGGTAACTATGCTAATGCTTTAAGACTAACTCTTCTTCTCTATTAATTAGAATGATTTAATTAAACGACCCCTTTCATTTTGCATTACGTGAAACGCCTCACTGTTTTTGTCTACAATGGACTTGATATAGTTTGCATCTTGTTTCCATATATTGCTAGATATTACATTACATAATAACATACTGGTTTCAGTCCGTTGTTATTAGCATTCTAATTCTAACTAGCGTATTTCGCTTTCATGTGCACCCCTAATTTCATTTAGTAATAGCTAAGCTTTTAAGCATTTGGTTCCCAATTCAGATTAGACCATTCCATATCTTCATCCTCCCACCCATTTTGATGTGACCCCCTCTCGGTGGTTCGGGAGGTGGATGACAGGAAGCAGTGGTATAGTTCTCTCTCACTCGCACTATACATGTGCTAGCCTCTTCTTGTCAGTACGAGTCCATTTGTAGAAAGTGCCAAGGGTGTGCTTCTACTGCACTTGTAGTAGGGTTACTGACCACCCAAAAAGGGGAAATCTTGAGATTGTGTAAGGTCTGACCAAATTAGCTGAAATCATTTTAAGGGGAAGATCAGATTATCAAACTGAACAACTTTCTCTATAGGACCAACATCGAAATCGCGAAAATGAAATCAGCTGTTCCATGCAAAACTGCTAACATACTCGACCGGAATGTATGGGACAGCTGCTTTTTTCGCGGATTCGATTTTGGTCCCATAGAAAAAGTTGTTCAGTTTGATGGTCTGATCATCCCCTTAAAAAACCGTCAGCATATTAAGTTTGACCCTATATATACAGGGTAAATTTTATATCACTGCAGATAATTTTATATTCTATTCCTCGAACTGAACAACTTTCACTATATAAGGTCTAACAAAATTAGGTGAAACTATTTTAAGGGGATGTTCAGACCATCAAACTGAACAACTTTCTCTATGGGACCAATATTGAAATCGCGAAAAAAAATCTGCTGTCCCATACATTTAGGTCGAGTAGGTTTGTATGGAACAGCTGATTTTTTTTCGCGATTTCAATATAGGTCCCATAGAGAAAGTTGTTCAGTTTGATGGTCTGATTCACCCCCTTAAAATAGTTTCACCTAATTTTGTTAGACCTTATACAGTCAACTTCGAAATCGCGAAAAAAACATCAGCTGTCCCATACAAAACGGCAGTACCTATTCGACTCAAAATACTCAAATGTGGGACAGCAGATTTTTTTTTCGCGATTTCGAAGTTGGCTCCATAGTGAAAGTTCATAGATTCTTTATTGTATACAAAAACATAATTATGAAAAAATATATATATACGGTCGAATTGAGAAACCTCCTCCTTTCTTGAAGTCGGTTAAAAAAAATTAAAATTGTTCAGTTTGCTGAGTAGAATACATGCTGAAGTTATCCGCAGTGATATAAAATTTACCCTGTATAACTAGAGAAGCTTTTAGAACTTTATAAACTTCCCTGACATTTTAATATCTTAGACTTTTTCAAGGAAGCGAAGCTCATTTCCAAAACTAAAGGTCATATTTCACTCTATATGAAAATGGAGCAATTCGTAGAACGTAAAATGGATTCATGCTAGAATCATATCAAGTACCGGTACAATATGTACCGTTACATTGTCCTGCCCTTAGGTAAAAAGCTTCATCAACTTCACTATTTGTCACTGTCGCATCTTTATTACACCGCACAATACTTATTCTATGCCCGAAGCTTAGTGGAGTCATAATCATCAGGCGTTCCACTGCAGAGCATGGGTACAGGTATAAGAAATAGGGAAATAGGGAGGTACACAAAAACATAATTATGAAAAAATAAAAACCCTTATCGGTGGTTGTACAACAGTAAGCAGTGTAATTGACTATTTATTATAAGGACTAGCCTTGCGGTAGCATTTCCCCTCTGCCACGGAATAAGAACAATTGCTCATGTGCATTTACATTCAATTTTATACCTTATCACTAACCTAACCTAACTGTTAATTAAGACGTCCTAGACGAGTCAATAGTGTCATAGATAAACCTAAATTGGTTTTTACTGCACTATTTTGTCAATTTATTGTAATGTTTTTCATAAATAAATATTAAATACAAAAAAAAAATACTAAACGAGAAAGCCTATAATTTCGAAACAATAACTTCGAACTTATGATAGAATCTAAAGTTATGGGGAATAAAATCCAAAGTTGCGGATTTCATGTTACCACGCGCCCCGCAGAAAGTGGCAGAAATATTTGTTAGTAGAATTACACGCGTAACTAGTCCCTATATAAGAAGTCAAAGGCAGTGGTGTATTCCTATCTCACTCGCACTCACTTAGCATACATGTGGTAGCCAGTGCGAGCCCTTTTTATGAAATGTCCAGTGACTAGAACGCGTGAGCGTCTTCTGTCTGCGAAATCCCTTAGTGATCGACTTACTACCAAAGGACCCTATTTATGGAATATAGGTTTTGATGATTTTCTGACACTTCCTTTCCCTCAAAGCTGCTCGCTAATAGGATACGCCGATGATGGTCTCCTGCTCATACATTCCAATACTAGAGTAGGTATCGAAAGACTGGCTAGCAACTGCCTGCAGCAAATAACAGATTGGGGATACAGAAATCGTCTTCAGTTCGCCCCGCATAAAACATTCCAACTATTGCTCAAAGGGAACCTGAAAGTACCACCACGAATAAAATTTCAAGGCATTAATATTAAAAGTAAAGATTCTGTTTCCTATTTAGGCTTTCATTTGGAACGTAATTTTAGCTTCGTAAATCATATCAAGACAATAGGAGAGAAAGCCAAAAGTAATTTTTTGAGTTTAGCGCGTATTTCCACCTCGACATGGGGTCTTTGTTACAAAACACTTAAAATAATATATTCCGCAACATACCTCGGGTGCATGTGTTATGGAGCCCCCGTTTGGGCAGATAGGTCGGCTATTGGCGCTGCGCGCCGTAAGTTACTTCAAAGTCAAAGTTTAGCCTTGATTTTCCTGTGTAAAGCGTATAGAACGGTCAGCACCGAAGCACTCCCCGTTAGCGGGGGTGGTTCCCGTAGACTTGGAAATACAACGCCGCGCGGCCAATTACTTTCGTTCAAGAAAAGTTAGTCATAACTTCTTAAAACCTCGCGACCGAAATAGAATTAGTAAATTATTTAACTTTGATTGCAACATCTTTGATGAACTTTTATTAGACTGGGAACTACGGTGGCAAGGGTCTACAAAGGGTCGACATCTATACCAATTTTTTCCATCTGTTCGCGATCGTCTAGACAAAGCGTGGCAGAGGTAGATCACTGCGCAGCCCAATTTCTTACTGGACATGGTAACTTTAAGGGAAAGCTATTTTATTTTAAATTGGTTGCGTCACCTTTATGTGAATGTTCTGTTGACAGTAACGAGTTCGAACAGACCGCTCATCATATTCTTTGGGAGTGTGAGCTCTGGTACGCCGAGCGCCAGGCCATGCTTGACTCAATAAAATCGTTTTCTGGTGTCCCTTACTACATGGATCTTGTTGCGATAGAAATCAAAATTATATGTTCCAGAAGGCTTTTAACTAAATAATATAAATGCCAATGTATTAATTAGATTTAACAATACAAATTATTTTTGAGCAATAAAATAGGCATTAGAATTTTTAAAATGATGTACTCCTTAGAAAATACTAATGTATTTTTCTAAGTAGAGAAAAATATTTACACCATGTTTGAAGTGTGTATAATGGTAGCCTTAAAAATCTGTGAATAAAAAAATTACCATCAGGTTTTTTAGAGCGAGATAAATGCAAAATTTAAAATTTGGAGCTGTTTCTGACCTTTTTATTTTGTTATATTTCTAAGCTCAAATTGGATCTTAAATGCAATACCAAAAAAACATCAATTATTAATTAGTCCCGGCTCAAACCGTAAAATGACTGGGCTACTTTGCAAATACGGTCCTTTTTGATATGCAGAATTCTTTTTGTATCGCTAAATAGCAAAAAAAATATCTACTGTTTCCATACAAAACTGCAAATATTACTAATCTAACCGTGTTATTGAGAGCGATTGCATATTCGCCAGATAATTTGTTTAAAGACGTGTTTTTTATGTTTCGATCGTGTTCAAAAAATTAGTGAGCGCAACCTCGACCGGATAATACCGCCTTAAGTTGATATCCTATAGAAGATGTAGGGGTGCACTAAAAATGTTTTTTAGTGGAAACAAATTTGTAATCGACTCGAAGTTACAGGCAAAAGCTAGTCGACAATATCCGAGACCAACAACCGCTCAGGTGATTAGGGAAACTAAGCTAATGATTGTGATGGCGACATTTTGTTGGTGCATCGATCAACAAGTGTCTCCTATCGTATTGGTTAATGATTGATGTTTGTACAGTGATCGTAATTAACCCATTTTGCGTGAAAGGTTCCCACAGATAGTGTTTGCTTATTTACATTTGATGACTGTAAGTTAATTATGTTCGGATGACTGTTATTTACTTGGAAACATTGCGACATATAGGTAGATAGAGAACATAGAGGTAGAAATAGACAAATCTAGTACGACAGGCGTTTTGTGGGTTAGATAATTTAATTATCTTTCGACGTTAGTATACAAGGTGCAAATAATGGAACGCATACACTGAAAATCGATTGTAGAGAAACTATACATTCGATTTTTTTTAATCGCCTCTTCGTTAAAAAAATTGCTGGTCAGAGTTTGTATCGGTAGAACCGGAGACAAAAAATTTATAATAAATGTTCTTTGATTAAAACTAAACAAAATAATTTAGACAAAGGATCAAGGGTTGGACCAAACTTGTCCACAGGGATTAGCATTTTCCCGTATCCCTATCTCTTTCTGACGTTCAAAAGCATCGTTAGCTAAAGCGAGAAAGTTTACTTGCCGGCGCCCGATCTCCGCAATCTGAAGAGTTTACTCTCAAACCAGTTGCTCAAATCAGAGCTCGATTGTGAACCTGGGGTGGAACAATATTACGTTGATCTCGCCGACGCAGCAGTCCACAATATTGCCTTGAATAGTGACGTACAACACTATTCTCTTTACACATTTACACCTTCTAATAAAATATTACATTTGAGAATCGCCATCTGTAACGGTTGGTCATCAAACATTTTCGCTAAATCAATTTAAATTCTAACAGTTGACCCTTAAAGCTCATTTTCAACATACCTGTCAAATGGTTCCCGGTGAATTCGAAGTCGTCATCCTGATCCCAGTGTTTCAGCGACAGATTCCCGAGCGGTGTTGCGTTCGCGAACTCCAGATTAGCAAAATGCCAATCCAGGATCTGTCTGTCTCGCACAGACAGGTACACTGAGCTGAAAGAGGAAATAAACGTCACTACACAGAATTCTTCTTAACTTGGTTTTAAGGGGATGATCCGAACATCAAACTAAACAACTTTCTCTATGGGAATAAAAACTCAGCCGTTCCAAATCTAGGTACTGTAAGGAGGTTGTATAGCCATAGCTTGCTGGCTGGTTCTAATTTAAATTTGGAACGTTGTCGAATCCCGTGGTGGATTTAATTATTATTAGATTACGAGCGTTAACTCGCGACTTCGTCCGCACAAATTATATACCAGATTTTAAGTCAGATCATAAGCTATCAAACAAAAAAGTTTCATCAAAATCGGTTCAGTAGTTTTTGCGTGATACTCGTTCAAACAAACAAACACACACACAAACAGACAGACAAAAAATCCAAAAATTGGTGAAATGGAATCAGGGACACCTAAAAACCATATCGTAACTTTTTTTTTGTTAATATCTTCAATGTACAGACAAACTTCTTGTTAGAGTTTTATAATAGTATAGATAGATTAGACAAAGGGGAGTCGAAGATAGGTTCTAGAAGTAAAAAGTAAAATAAAATTTAAATATCTAAATAAGCAATAAAGCTTTTATTTATTCTACCATCGAGTTCACGCCTCGACAGTACCTACTCGGGTTTGCAGTTTTATTTGAGACAGCTGGTTTTTTTTCGATGTCGGTAGAGAAAGTTGTTTCAGTTTGATAGTCTGATCATCCTCCGTCCGCTATAAATAAACTACGGAAAATAAACATGAACTGACCCTTTAACGGACTTTCGATTTTCGATATATCGTGATCATTTCTGTCGAGTTGACATTTGAACGTTAACAATATATCGAAATTCGTAAGTCTGACAAAGTATCTGAAGAAAGATGACTTTTTCCCATAATAACCTTGGCGGATTGCTCTCGATCTGCGTCAATTTATCCTCAATACTGGTGTTCTGAGTCATCAACGTCTCGTACTCATTACAGAGCAGGTTCATCTCTCTGTTCAGTCGACGTAGGTTGAACTCCTGCAGAATGCTGGCATCTCCCGTTGCGCCCTTATCCCTTTCAACGAGAAGAACTTCCTTCTCGGCCTTCATCGAGTTCAGCAGCTCTTGGATGTCTGACATTCTGTTAGAAAATTTGGTTGTGTTAAAAATCTCTCGTTGACATATTGGAGTTTTGATATTGGAAATGATCACCGAACGCCTAACGCCTGCTCAGGTCATTTTTAATCGGTGACATGTCTGTACCCAAGCGTGACAGGGAAGGGTAGGTGTCCCCATCCCCCAGGTGTAGCCACCTCTTCCCTGTATCCTCAGCCTCCAGTATTTTCGAATTCCGGTGACATTTCCATAATAAAATAAAAGCCTTGAAGCTTCAGTTTGGGATCAGAACACGAAATGCCTACGAGCATTATTAATGTATATTATGTTATTTTTTGTTCTGTGAAAATAAACTACAAATTGTCTGCAAAAGACGAAAAGGCCTGAGATGACTTACTTATTCAAATTGTTTTTCATTTTCTCTTGCATCGTTATAACAGCTTTTAGTTGTTGTATCTGCGGAAAAAAACAACATTGTAAATGATAGCTGCAAAATAGCTGAACAGTACAATGCCTTATACAGGTTGCCCAGTCACAAACTGCACAAACGAAATGGAGTGAAACTAGACTCGAATTTTATGCATGAGCTCCAAAAGCAATAACTTTAAAATACCCTTTTCACTCTCTTTCGTTCGTGCACTTTATGACTGGGCACCGTGTATAATTTCTAAAACATAAAATACATAAGCTCACGCCAGTGTCCGATTGGAGTAGGCAATTAATAGCTAACACCACGCAAAGCACAAAATAATTATAGGGTTGTTATATACCTGCTTGTGTTTGACATTCTTCTGCTGTAACTTGATGACCCATTCCAAGGCTTGCCCGAGGGACACAGGCGTGTCGTTGTAGTAATTGAAGTCCACTTGGTGAGAAAGATAGGAGGTAGCGTCGAGAAGCCGGTTGAATTCACGCTCCACCTGTGAGGTATTGAAAGGTTTTCAATCTATAATAGTATAACAGATAATAGACCTTTGAACGGCTGTAACTCCTAAACCGACTGGAATGATGTAGGCAGACCTGGTCCATCCCCATCACAGATATGCTCTACACCCTATGAATACTGAATCAGCCTTGCAGCTGATGGTTACCAAATTTCCTCTTATCTCTTAGACTATAAGGCTTATTGCCTGTTATTATCATGCATTCATCAAAATGAAGAATTTTCACGTTGGAGACAACATCGAATTCGCTTCTTGTCAGTGCGTTAATTTTATTTCGTGCGATACTGAATGATTGCGAATGAGTGAGGTAAAAATTGGGGGGGAGAGGCGGGGAGTGTCCTTACTGTATGTTGTACCATACTTTTTCATATACTGTGGCATTAGGCTTAGTTTGAAGTAAAACTCTCAAACTCTTTAAAGTTTCAGCGGTCTACATAAATGAACATACCATTTCATCTTTATGCTTAGGAACTTGATTGCCGGTAGCTTCGTACAAGGGGCACTTTTGTTTTATCTTGTGGAGTTCCATGTTCATTTGTACGGACAATGTTGTAACTGGGTTGCCTCCTAAGCCTGTCACCACCATCGCACCTGAAAACATTAAATGTTTAGAAGTTGACAGTTAAAACTGTTAGCTATGTTCTTTAAGAGGCTATGTGAAAAAATAGGCTTCTTCAAAGCGTCATATATCATGAAGTACTAACAGTAGGAGTATGATTAGCGGATATGTGTAAATTGAACATATAATTGAAGTTTTGATTAGTGCCAAAACACAATTAAGACACATTTTCTCGATAGAAAAACAAGCCAAAGTAGCCGTCTTCATAGATAAACGCTTGGAACTGCTAAACGGTTAATAATAGAAACACGAGACTTGATTTAACAAAAAAAAATAGAATGATATTTTACAAATTTTAATTAGAACAGAATTCAACAGTCGCCTCTAGTACGTAGTAGTACATAATCGCTCAATATTATACCATTAAATAAAAAAAAATAGCCTTTATTCTCTGATTTCTTGCTAGATAATTACATTCATACATCAGTAACATTTACATTTTTTATTTTCTTTATTTGTCAGGTTGTCATTGGTGGACATAGGCCATAGGATTTTTCCAGAATTCGCCATTTATAGCGGTCTTTATAATGGTTTTGCCAACCATTGGGTACATCGTCCACCTACCTTTTGTTATACTTTTATGTAAATAAAAAAGTAATTACCTAGATCAGCAACATAAGGTCCTTTTCTGTAGGTAACGACTCGACCACCGACTCTTTCTCTTCCTTCCAATATGACGACCTGACAACCGAACGATTGCAACTGGCGAGCCGCTGCTAAACCTGATACTCCTGAAATTATAAGGAAATGTAATTTAACCCTCTTTCTTTGTACAAGATGATTAACCCTTTGTACAACGCAATTTCATTGCATTTAAACATTTTATATTGTTTTTTTGCTCCACGACAAACCCATTACAAGAGGATAAGGAAAAGAAAAACACCTTAGTCACTTATAATTCCAAACAATTCCCAATCGTGACTAAAAGATTCTTTTTACAGCATAACATACGACTCTAGGATGGTAAGATGGAGGGGCATAAGACAATAACTTGCTTCATTTATAAGCAACGAGCGTTAACCCGCGACTTTGTCCGCACAAATTATATACCAGATTTTAAGTCAGATCATAAGATCTAACAAAAAAAGTTTCATCAAAATCGGTTCAGTAGTTTTTGCGTGATACTCGTTCAAACAAACAAACAAACGCACAAACAAACAGACAGACAAAAAATCCAAAAATTGGTGAAATGGAATCAGGGACACCTAAAAACCATATCGTAACTTTTTTTTTGTTAATATCTTCAATGTACAGACAAACTTAGTATAGATAGATTTAATTCTAGTTTTCTAAGGGTGCCTGAAGTAGTAGAAGGCCTTCTTGGACGCATTCTAAAATATCAGTATAAGAGCTTGGGATCCGTTTATTAATATGGACCAAGACTAAAAAGTGGCCATGCCAGTCTCATAGGATCTATCTGAAACTGTATCGTCTATAAATCGAGCCCAACAAATTGGTGTCAAGCTAATTGCTTTCCTTAACCGCTTATAGCATGGTCTATGTTGTAAACTCATGAATGTTATCTTTCAATCTCTTAGACTCTTCGAGTAAATGTAATTTTCATAATATTAATGTATAAATTTATGTTTACCTGCACCAATAATAATAACTTTAGGTCTCTGCTTTCCTTTAGGTGGGCATGGAATAGGAGTGATTCGCTCATAAATGCCATAGTTTATGAAACCATGTCGCTCCAAGAAAGCATGGGTTCTCATTACCAATGCTGGATCACCGTTGTATGGGGGCTGAAAAATTATGAAATAAACATTAATAATATTAATATACTCGTACATAATGTTTTATTTTCTCGTAATTTTTTTACTACAATTGTGTTTTCGGTGAAGGAAAACATTGTGAGGAGACAGGCATACTTCTGAGTTTTGAGAATATCTCTGACTACCCCCTCTAAGGGAATATAGTCTAATCTTAGAAATAAAATGTCTTATTAAAATAATACAATATACAATACAATATAGGCTTAAAATAACTATTGATTGTTATAAAACAAAGCCTAAATGTTAATGCACACTAAGCCCTATGCTTGTGTGAAAACCCTATCCAAATCGATTCAGTAGTTTTTAACTGATGCGTGCACAAACAAACAGCATTCCAATAGTATTCTAAACACCCCCAATGCATTTTTTTGCAAATAGCTCCAATGTACATCCACGCCAAATGTACAATTTTATTATATGTATAGCATAGATTTACTAATAGTGGTTTAGCCTAGAATTAATTTAGGAATAAACACATACCTCCATTTTCTGAACAGAATGCTCCTGAGTCAACTGCTTCTTGGGATTTTCAAACCACAACTTAAGTATACGGTTTCTGATTTGTACAAACGCAAGGCTCGCAGGTCCTTGTACGTCAGAGAAACACTCCGCTTCTAACGAAGACATCTTGTCGAATGGTAGGCGAGATTGGAAGGCTGCTCCTTCCAAACTGTAATTTTACATTTATAATCGTAATTTATCGAAATTTATCAAAAAAAGAACAGGAACTCTTGGAGAGAACGGATAGAGGCCTTTGCTCAACAGTGGGACAGCTATTTTTTTTTACTTTCACTTTCAGCAATCTGTTTCAGATAACAGCAATAGCTAGTAAAATTATCATCATCAGCTACACCTACTTGAAATTCTCAGCTGAATGTTTTTGCATTTTGATTCGCAAATGTTTATGTTATGTTTTTTTTTCATGTCAAATTAAATGGACTCTTCGCTTGCGCGTTACCACTGCATTTCTGCCAGTGTCAAATGGTTTCTGGAAGTATCTATCCAATCTCAAGGATTGTTTTTGAATAAAAACACAGGTGAGAAGGATTGTGGAGCTTCGTGACAGACTTAAAGGTGAACCGCGCAAAAACACGTGAAAGACAAGTGCTTGCAGCGAAACCTGCAATGTGACTCTTTATGTTATGTTATAGAAAAGGTTTGTAAAGCTTGAAGAGCTATTGAGTAATATGGAGATACCTTTCCTTGGTAGGTACTCGGTAGAATTGTAATTCAACAAATAAAAGTGTAGTAGATTGAAAGTATGGAAATTTTTTGTAAAGCATAGGCATTGAATTCGGATTACTATGGAAGTTGGATCCACGCTCAAAAGTGTCCGAACCAAAAGAGAATCAAAATTTAAAAAGAGAACCAATTGTGTGCCAGTCTTTGTTTGATCGTCGAGCACGCGCAAGTTCATGATGCTGTACTGTGTTGTAAAACTACTAAAGCAAAATGAAAAAAGATGATGGTGTATCCTATTTTCAGTAAGTAGACCATTGTTTTATCATTTAGAAGCATTTAGAAGTATGATTTTGTTTACGAACATAACATTTAATTTTAATTGATTAGTGTGTAAAAATAAATCACAAAAGCAATCTAAACAAATATATATCTGTCCTCATCTTACACATTTCGCGTGCCGGAAAGAATGAGATCGAAGATTATCCAGTTATCGTGTCAGCCATTATGGTCGCCACAGACCGCGCTATAAATATATTCTATTATAGCCTATAATGTTGCTGTACTCTTCTCACGCACGCACAAAATAGCATAAGCACATCTCTTTTAGTTTGTTCATATTACTATGCATACCCACATTTTATCGAGAATGTTGTACCGGACACTCCATAGTATCCTACCTTAATGAGCATAGGTCTTATTTATTGCCATTACACCAGTCCAAAAACTACCCTTGGTACCCTATAACAGCACCACAATACATGAAATTTTATGATAATTAAAATGATAATAAAAATAATTTTAAAATACCATTTAATTATATGATACTTGGTGCCCAATAAAATTAAATATACAGGGTGAAATTGATATCATTAGCATCATTTTAAACTGAGAGTCTACCCATCAAACTGAACAACTTTTACTATGGGAGCAAATCAATCGGAGCAACAAAAAAATAAGCTGTACCATACTAAACTGCAATGCCTTCACGACACAAATGTATGCAACAGCCGATTTTTTTTTGCTCCTATTGGTTTGCTGTAGAGACTGAAATGACCTCAAACGACCCACAAACTGCTCAAAAACAATAGGTATATCAATCAATCAAATCACCCCATAATAACCCACTGCTTGGCATAGGCCTCCTTTTTATCGCATTATTCATCACGGTCCTGTGCTCATTTGATCCATTTCTGACCCATAACCCTTTCAAAGTCAACGGACCAACTAGGTATATGGCTAGAGAAAATCACAAGTACCTGTTAAGCATTTCCTTGTAATTAATCTCTTCGATATCTTCAGGTTTACTCTCTTCAATGATAATAGGCCTCTCTTCTTTCTTGGTCTCCTTTCCATCGTTCGTACGACTCGAAGAAGACTCCCGGCGACCACCGACAGAATTCGGGCTTGAAGAGGTGACCTTGCTCCTCTCGGACTGGTCTGATTCAGAGTCATCCTGCTTCAGCTTTTCGTCCAGCTCGCGATTTTCTATCTGAAGATCGATAAACATAACCTAAAGTTTCGGCTACCGGGGTTAAAGAAATCTACGTAATAATTAATGAAACTGGGGGGATATACCTTGGTACGCTTGCGGCGACTCATGTTGAAGATGAATAAGAGGAGCTAAAGTAGTTTTAGTGAAGAAAACTGAAGAGAAAACCCGATAAACAGTAGCAAAATAACAAAACAAAATAGACTTTCGTTCAGAAATTATTCAATTCATGTCACAGTCAAGCGTCAACTGTCAGTGTCATTTTATGTCAAAGTTTTCTGAACGAAAAAAAATTGAGGGATTTTCCAAAGGCAAAAAAAATTAAAAAGTTAGTTCCTAATTTCTCGATAGATGGCGTTGACCAGAGAGGGGTCCAATAGGTATGAGCAAGTATATTAATTAATATAAATAGTAAAAATACACAGTACAAACCCTTTATTATTGTTGTTGGTTTATTATTTAGCAATCTCGGTGTTATTGTCCTTCAACAACGAATCTAGTATCGGACGTGGCTGTATGGGCTACGTATCCGTTTTGAATACACGAACAATAAACGAGAAACAACAACGAACTACAAAAATCTAACAGAAACTGAGAATTTCAATAAAAATAAACCGGAAATATTTATATCGTACGTCAGATTCCGTGAATGAAAAGCAAAGCCATAGACGAAAAATTTCGTTCTTTATTAGCAAAACAATTTCAATACTCTTTATATTGAAAAGTGAAGTGACCAATTTAAATATTGTTCGTATATTCAAAATGGATACGAAGCCCATACAGCCAAGTCTGATACTTTAATCGTTTTTGACAGACAATAAATAAATAATAAATAACGCTCATAGGCACATTATACTTTGTAATGATCCCAAGTAAGCCTTAGGCTTTTTGTTATGGGAACCATTCAACAACGGCACAAACATATAACATCCGTGACCGAACCGGGACTCGAACCCAGGACCCTGGTTTGGCAGTCCGGCGTGGCAATCATTACACCAACCGGGTCGTCAATAACACCCAGATTGTTAATAACTTGTACTGTGTATTTTTATTATTAATATTAATTAATATATTTGCTCATAGTTACCTATTGGACCCCTCTCTGGTCAGCGCCATCTATTGAGAAATTAGGAACAAACTTTTTTTTACTACTGGAAAATCCCTCATTGCTCTCACGTCTGAGAGAGGGAAGGAAAATATAGGCATTTCTTTCGTTTCTTTCCCTCTGCCTATGAAGAAAAGATAGAGTGATTAGAAGAGTGATACACATAAACATAAGTAAGAACATATATAGTACATTTTTGGGTACATTACACACCAATCATGAATTCACGCGAACCTTTTTTTTCCTGTCTCCGGACTTCCGGAAACAAAGTAAAATTACTATTTGTATCTCAAACTTTTTGGTGATGAAACCTAGTGCTGGCTTGTGTAAGTCAAAAAAAAATTTAAAAAAGCCATATTATGACAAAAAAAACATTTTGTTATTTTTCTTCACTAACTTAACGGCATTAGTGTCAGTAAATAATAATTCCTGAATTATTATTATTATTATTTTAACTTTATTTTTATTATTATTATTATTTTAACATTTGAAAAGTATAGAAACTTTTCGCACTTGCGATTTCTGCTTTCCTATACAAGACGTATCACAAACTAATTAGAAGAACAGACGTATACAAGCTTGTTCATACCATAAACATAATATACTAGAGTAATATTAAGTTTATGATTCATACCACAGAAGTCTGTGGGTTCATACATTAAATAAGTACAGCGATATCCTAAAACATAACAAAACCAAACAGTTAGTCAAGACCCTTTATTTCTACAATATATTAACAATCGTATACATTTAATCCAGTTCACACAGAGTCATCAAACAAGTTATTTAAAAAGTTTTCCGGAAGTGGTTATGGAGTGGTCCTTCGTCCGCATATCCAGCTATTTCTTGAGGAACAATGGCACTCTCATCGATCATTCCACAGGGGCGGCACATGCATTCAAGAGGGGCTTTGGTTGAAACCTGAAAGATAGATTTGTTAGATACGATAGATATTATACAACTCTGCACATGGTTCTTTTATGGTTTGAAGAATCAACGGAAGGATTTGGAGTAGCTCATTCAAAGCTTCTAAAATTCTAAGCAAATTGTGTTATTATTTAAACTCGTTTTATAAATAATATTTATCTTATCTTATCTTTTATAACGACTCTTTGAGTATTAAAATTGATACCTACTGTGGACGTAGTATGAGAGCGTGATATAGCGCTATCGCGCGCTTCATTACTACGGCAGCTGCATGAAGCTGGCATAGGTTTGGGCAGCTGATATGAATAGACTCTAGAAACATCTACGAATTGACTTGATATTGCACAAATATAAATTCCTACCTTTCGGAATCTCTTGTCTTCGCTTTTCGCCTTCGGGCAAAACAATACAACCGTTGCTTCTCTCTCTCCTGATTCCTGACAACAGTTACACGTTCGCTCCATCTGCCAGATCTTGCTACCAGATACCTAAGAAAGAGAAAATTCAAGTTTGACTTCATATCATTCGGTCATCCCATTCGAAGAATCCTTAAAACATTCCAAGCCAGACCCATAGGTACCCTGAGCAAAGGCTTTGATCTGGAGTGGTGATAAATTATCATGGGTCGAAATAGATCTCATCCATGGCGTCAGTCAGCGTATATCGTACCCACATCTGAGACACATGATGCAGTATCGTATAGATACTCTTTCTTATACTGTGGCACATAACTAGAGTGTAGGGGGTCTATGTGTTAGTCCATCATGCTTGTCCGATGTACATGTACGCTGAACATTTGATGTGAAGTCACCGAATAGATATCCTACCAGGAAAACGGCTTCATACAAGCTCGCGGCGAAGAATGAGTGGCAGTTTGGTAGAAACATCGCTGCGATTTCAGACCGGTTTTTATTTTTTATAATGGCCGCCGCGCGCTTGAAAGAAGCTGTTTTTTTGGTAGGATATCAATTCTGTGACTTCACTTCACATGTTCAGGGTATGCAGTCTTATCGACATTAGTCTTCTGATTATTTGTATACCTGAACATAGCTTGTGCACTTTCCAATACAAGCAAATGATGGAATCGGCTTTGGAACGCATCCTGGGTGCTGGAGAACGTGTATGACTGGTGTCATTTGGCATTCCTGTCCTGGAAAATGGATGGAAATAATTATGAACTTTACAACTTCACTTAGAAAACTTTAAGATACCGATTTCAGACAAGCGATTAGATATAATACCCTACGAGTAAGGGTTCAAGATATATAGCGATCTGCGAAGACGCTTCTTTAACCTGGTTTACCGATGAATGGGCTTGGCCGCAGGTGGGCAAGAAGGAGACGGAACTTAAAGTACTATCGACATTTTCATAAGCACTTTCATTTAGGTACTTATACACGTTTGGACTTGTGACCAACAACGGTCGGATGCATCGACCGGTTCTCAGGCATAACTGACGGAAGAATCTTCCATTTTCCATTAAAGGGCATTCCACCCCATTTCTCCATAAGGCTATGATGATGATGACCTAATATTTAGATTTCCCTATTATCTAAGTTTCAGTATTACCTGGTGGCAGTTGTACTTCTTGAGCCTGTGCAAGTTTTTCCTGGACTTGACACACAAATGTTGCTACTACAAACAAAATTACACGTTGTGAAAGAAACATTGTTTTTACAGAACTTTAACTAGTGTCTACCCGATGATAGGCGTTTTTTGAATGTATGATTACTGGAAGATGAGTCGGTATTTATAGGGTTTAGTCAAATAAGTATAGGTACAATATATAAGAGTATGTTCCATCAAACATGGAAAGTCATTTAGGAGAACACGTGAGCTGTTGTTCCTACAAGATCGCAGATTTCATTTTGCTGTGTTGACATGGCACTACGTGGTGGTCCTTAATGGATTGACCTGCTGCTGTGAATACATGTCGAGCCTGATTTATTAACCTACATGGACACAAAGAGTGTAAATGTATTGGTATACTGAAATAGCTTTTTCCAGCGACTTCGTCCCCGGCGGAATCAGGACAAATCCTTGTTTAGTGCACCCCTACATCATTTGTAAAATACAAATGCCAAATGGTATGTATCTTTAGTCAATTAGGTCCGCCACACACATACGGAATCCCGATGTCGTATGGATTTCCCCCTCCACAATTCCGTTCGATATCAAAGCCTATACAAAATATTAAACCTGATTCGGAATTCCGTATGTGTGTGGTGGACCTTAAGGCTGTGGCTACGGATGAAGAAATATTAAGTCCTACTATGGGCAGTGTTCTAGTAGGTACCCGACTGAAGTATACAGTATGTTTATGCTCGGACTGTTTTTGTCGACCGAATACCGTAAATTAAATTTTCCACTAGAACCATTAGGTAGGTATGGATTTGGACAATGAATATAACCAGATATGTTACTAGTGCGCGCAAAGTGGCTGTGGCGCGGCACAATTTTACGCGCCATTGTCTATGAAGGTATTGTAAAATGTCTTTTAATCTATCGAGATGATCCATTCATTCCAAATATACTTACGTACTTATATAAACTCATGGATCAATTTAAATTCTATTAATGTCTAGCTACCTATCTAAAGATTTCGTAGCAGGATTCATAATGGTACCTGCATCAAACTTCATGGACAGTGTTTTGAGATTTTATGTTGTTAAACTGTTTGATTTGCCTGGTGAAACTTTTACTTCTTGTTTATATATTAAGTTAGTCCTATCGGAACACTCTTCACATTTTCGTATTCTTATTTATCAAAATATTTCGCTACATGACAAGTTATTGCACTTTATGTACCCCCATACCACCCGTTGACAACATTGCTAGGGTTCTCCAATCCGCATTATGTCATGGTATCCTATAGAACTCCTACATATGTTACGAATGTGTATTCTCCAGTATAAAAGGGGATGATAGTCGACTTTTTGCATTACATTACAGCCATCGCCACTCAAGAAAACATCTCCAAAATGGCTCTTTCTTTCGCAAGAAGCGTAACTTTTTGTTTGCTAGAATTTTTAATTTTGGCTATCATGCAAAGTTCGGCTGAAGAAAATTGTGAAACAATTCCTACAGAAATACACATTACGAAAGGTAAAAATCCATCTACTAATGACAGGACTCCAGGGTTTCTACTGGTACTGTCAGCATAAGTTAGAGAAATCCAGCCCCCTATTGCGCTTATAAAGACTTAGAAGATGCGTGTATCTTATGCTGATATGCTGCTTATGCTGCCGTGCATATTTTATTGAACGACGCTTGTTTGTTTTTTCTACAGAGGAATACGACGACTTGGGCAGATTGATGAGATCGTGCAGCGGAGAAGTCAGCCTCAACAAATGTGAAGGAATGTGCAGCAGTCAAGTACAACCGTCTGTTGTAACTTCGACTGGATTTTTGAAGGTTCGTAAAATACAGTTTACAATCATCAGTCAGTTCAGTATTCCTTTAAGGCATCAGCTAAGAGCAGAAGCTATCCACCTTCTGCTTTGATTAAGTGCGTATCCAGATTTGCTGGATTTTTTGCCTACGCTAAAGATGTTGAGATGAGACCTGCCCTCGAAAGATGGTAGAGCATGGCAGTGCGAATAGGGCTAGGCAACTCACCTCTATTCTCTTTGCGCACATAATGAGTATGAGATAGAATAAGGGCAGAGGACCTTGTTGCGCGCATTTGCTAGGACCTGTGTGGACTAATTGAGTTGTTGTTTTAGGAATGCTTCTGCTGCCGAGAGAACTTCCTAAGAGAGCGTCTAGTGACTCTCAGTCACTGCTACGATCCCGATGGTATCCGCCTTGAGGAGGAGGACCAGGCTGTCATGGAAGTTCGTCTTCGGGAACCTTCTGAGTGTAAATGTTACAAATGTGGAGACTTCAGCCGATAGTACCCTTGACTCTGACTAACATTACAGTGATGTACCTATAAATGATTTGAATACCTCCATATTATTAATACTTACATTTATAATTTTAATAATGATGATGAATTAGTCAAGGCCTTTTAAGAATAATATTTGTAAATAAAAATGTAAGTACTTTAATGACATTGAATTAAACTTGTTTGAAAGTTGAACATTTTCTGTTTTTGTTCTGTTTTGTTGGTTCAGTACTACCTCATTCATACCAGTACTGTACCCTACCCACGTAACTACATTAATTCAGTGGTTATGTTCAAAACAAAAATCATCTATTCTTCGATTGTGTCGTCAGACGGACTGTATTCGAGATGCAGCTCGATACGAATGCATGACGTGGAACTATCGACTACCCTGTGGGTGCAGTTTATGCAATTAACACACGGAAGCTGTACAGAAGCCGTAGCATGCTGCACGTGATACAGCTGTACCACGTCTTTTATCTAAATAAAACTAAAGAGAAAGAAAGTGTGAATAGCGCTGTATCACGGTGGCATGCTACCCATGCAGTCCGTGTTTATATTATAATTATGATCAAGATGTTCTTTTGATTTGATTCACAATTTATATTCGAATAAACGTCAACTGTGAACCCTCGAGAGCTTTAAATTCAGTCCGATATTATTTTAGCTTGTAAGGTTTCTATTTTATATAATATAAGTAATAAGGAATACAAATTGTAATTTTTCTAATATTATAGCTCTTCAAAATGGCCTTTGAAATGAAGGGAAATTCAAGCTTAAGGTAAGGCCGTATGGTCTTAAGATTTTAGCCTATACTTAATTAAAAAATTAACTGACAGTGACACTGACAGCTGCTATGCTAGCCAACTGTCAGTAAAATTTTGCAATCCTCGTCCACTAGAAACTGAAAAAATATCAGATTTTAGAAATAATTCTGTAAATTTCACGACTGGAAAAAATGGCAATCGACGAGGACGTTATATTACTGCTCATTCTACTATTCTCCTGGTCAGAATATCTATGGGAGCAATACCTTTCGATACGGCAGGTAAGAAATTACTCTCGTAGGTTATAAACTAGTAACAAATCGTTTTATCAGTAATTAATAATTAATAATTATCTACGGATATTTATACAAGGCGAGATAATTACACACACAGAACTATATAAATCCGCTTTACTGACACATCGAACTATTCAACATGACTTTTAACATAGGTAATTTTTTGTATTCCAGTTGAAAATATACATAACGAACAAAACAATACCGAATGATTTGAAGGAGATGCTCAACGAAGAATCGTTCAAGAAAGCCCGCTTATACGGTATAGATAAATCTCGGTTCAAATTAGTAAAAGAGTTCTACAGCATTGCATTAACTTCAGTTGTCCTATACAACCGGTGGATTTATACAGCATGGCACAAGTCAGAACATATTGCGGAATTCCTCAATATATCACCGACGAGAGAAATCGTCATAAGTTGCATCTTCATGACGTTCGTAACGGTCTTCAACTTTGTTGTCAACATGCCGTTCACAATATATGGAATATTCGTTCTTGAAGAAAAGCATGGGTTCAACAAGCAAACCGTAGGATTCTTCATTAAAGATCAGATAAAGTCTTTACTGCTGAGTCTTGTCATAACACTACCAATTATGACCATTGCGATCTATATTATAATGCTCGGAGGAAATATGTTTGTTGTTTGGCTGTGGCTGTTTACCACGGTGGCTACACTGATACTCTTGACGCTCTACCCGACAGTAATAGCACCATTATTTGACAAGTTTGTTCCACTACCCGACGGTTCTCTCAGGAAAGGCATAGAGAACTTGGCATCAAAGTTAAAGTTTCCTCTCTCTCAAATCTACATTGTCGAAGGTTCTAAAAGATCAGCTCACAGCAACGCATATTTCAGTGGCTTATTAGGTGCAAAGAGGATTGTTCTCTTCGATACGTTGTTAGAGAAACATGACAATGAGAAAAATGTGACAACTGGATGTACTGATAGTGAAATTTTAGGTGTTCTTGCTCATGAACTGGGTCACTGGAGCTGTAGTCACATTTATAAGTCAATAGCACTGACTGAAGTCAACCTACTGCTTCTTTTCACAGCATTTGGGTTGTTGTTTAAATACTCTATGTTGTACACGTCTCTTGGTTTCCCAGCTGGCCAGGAGCCTATCATTATAGGTCTGATAGTTGTCTTACAAATGATTCTTGCCCCTTACAATTCTATTCTATCATTCTTCGCTACCGCTCTCTCTAGAAAGTTTGAATTTGAAGCAGATAATTTTGCCGTCTCGCTCAACTATCCTATAGAATTAAGGTCTGCTCTCATCAAACTAGGCAAGGATAATTTGGATTATCCAATTTACGATAGGATGTATTCAGCTTGGTACCATTCGCACCCGACTTTGTTACATAGGATCGAAAATATTAAGAGTCAGATATCTGATACCAAAATGGAATAAAACTTTTTTTTTAAAAGCATAATTTTAATACTATCATATGTTAGTACAACCACAGTTTACTTTTAAGTACTTTTGTATTATGATTATGAATATAAGCGTGTGTTAGACTGAACCATTGTTTTTTCAAACAAATTCTTGGACAGTGAACATACGGTACTGCTCAGTGCAGTTCAAACTTCTGAAACATTCGAGTTTTATTGTTTTTCATCAAATTCCACAAAAAATATCCTGAAGTATTTAATATAAATGGCATACAAATCTCTATGGCATTAATTATTATTATAAAAGAGTTCCATGACTGATTGACAGACAACTAAACGGCTGAAGATAGAAAAAGGAAATTTTGAATGTAAATTCTACAGATAATGTAGGGGTGCACTAAGAAAGGATTTTTCGAAAATCTACCCCTAAAGGGGTAATCCACGTGGACGAAGATGCGGGTCAAAAGCTCTTTAGTATAATTAAAAGTCACAAAACAAATCAATATACCAGAAACCAATGCACATCTGTGAAACAACATATGACTGTGGAAAAGGCAAAAAACGTGTTTCGAGATCGCAGCATATGGCGTTCTATTGTCTCTGCCTACCCCAAAGCTATACAGGCGTGAGTATATGTATGTATACAGGGTGTATACTTGGGGGGTGCTTCGAACCACTTAACAACTTTAACTACAAGACCACCATACCTAAATAAATGTAGCTGTTTCAAACATTTTGATCGAGTCACTATTGAAATTTTCTATGAAACAATTTATTTTTCGCGATTTCATTAATGGTCCCATAGTAAAAGATGTTCACTTTGTGTAAGTCAGTATCATGGATACAAGAATGCAACTGTTTACCCTAACGCCCTGTATTTGTAAGCACAAAAAAAAAAGAAAAAAAGAATTGAATTTATTCCGAAGCTTGAACTTGTGATGATGTTGATGGCGCGTGAGCCATTGTGGTGATAATATATACCTAGCATTAGAGGCTTACTGATCACCCAGGGTATGCAAGTGAACATGAACATCTGTGGACAGTACTGTAATGGATACTATGTAAATATTCCAAAATAATAGGTACTAAGAGTAATGCATTTCAAACTTCAGTTAATTTCGTTTATTCCGTTTATTTAACATTCCGATACTATTTCACAGTGTAATGTAAAACTGTTGGTCAGTCACCAAAGATACAACACGAGCTTTCTTTACAAACAAGTTGTTTGATTTGATAATAAATAATTTTTTACCACCAATGCAAATTTTTTATTGTACTGTCGTTTCTTGTTTTCCTGAAACAAATATTAAAAACGTATTAATGGGAAAAGAAGTCTCATCTCATGCTCCCGAAGTAAAAGAAGATAGGGCGTTGGCATTTGACTCTAAAAGCCACATAATTCCAATCAACAAATCCGATTCTAGTGTTTCGACTGAAAAATTCCAAGACAAAAAAAAATGCCTGTGACAGACGGAAGGACAGTCTCCGAGGTGATTCCATAAGTGTTTTGGCAATTTTGACACTGGACACTAAAAAAAGCTTATAACGCCTACCATCCTACACATACGGAATCGAATCAGAATCGGAATTTTGTATAGGATTTGATGCTCTATTTTTACCTATTTCAATTTATCAATGATTTTTAATATTTCTCCGTAATTCCGAACGGAATTCTGTACGGTAAGTAAATCAATATGAAATCGTAATTCTGATTCGGAATTCCGTACGTGTTTGGCAGTCGTTATCCATGTTCGGTAGTGGAAAATGGCAGGCTGATGATGATGATGACGAAGTTCTGGCCCTTCCTTCTTGAGCAGTGTCTTTCAAATTGTTGCGGTCGTTGCGGCCCGTGATCCAGTAAGAGTGTGCCCATTGAACTATTATAGTACTAGGTACCTACTAGAAATAACACTGCACGTCACAACGCTGTCCCAATCTTTGTGGCGATGCGATGACGCCACACTTTTTTAGTAGATAAATCGGTATCTCTTTCACCCGCCTGGGCTCGCCGTGTTATTCTTATCGTGCGGGCAGCAGCCCTCATAACTCAATTTTTTCAAACCGCCTTACGGCCTCTGACCTGGTTTTTATGTAACGACTACTACCACAAGAGATAGTAGCCGGGACCAACGGCATAACTTGCCATCTGAAGCACGGAATCATCTTTCTTTTCGGACAATCAGATGATTCACCCTGCAATGTCCTAACCAAAGGGGGGAAACGCACAAAGTAACATTTCACTAGGTGTCCCCAGTGGGAATCGAACCCACGACCTCCGTGTCAAGAGCCCAATGCTTTAAACCATTAGACCACGGAGGCAGGTAGGCAGGCAAGAGTGTTACATGTGGTGCACAACGTTTGTTTAGTTCTAGTATGTAAGTCATAAATATACCTAATAAGTACTTACTAGTAAGTACTTACTTAGTTCAATGAGTTTGCCATCGGATAAAACATATCATTATCATCTTAGGAATAGGAATATTTTATTGTTATTTATTCTTATGTCTTTTATTCTTACCTAATCTGTTCTGCCTGCTCCAAAGTATCAGGTAGTGGCGTATCTTTTGTCTCAGGAAGTGGAATCAATAATAGCATTTGTGCGAATGAGGTAACAGCCAGCAGTACAAGTGGAAGATCTTGAAGAATACTATCCAAGCTGACTACTGCAGGGGCTATCATGGAGCCGACTCGGGCGAAGATAGTGACTCCACCAACACCGACATTGCGGCCTAAAGTTGGATATAGTTCTCCAGAATACAAATATAGCGTTGGTACGGATGCCTGGAAAACGTTTTTATCTTTAAAATCATGATAATATGCTGTAGTATGAACTGCAGGGTTTTCGTTATAAATTCTACACGCAAGGGGTAGATCGATACGCAGCAAATGCTTCAATCGCCGATGATTTGCTGCCATCTTTTGTGATCTTCACCAAATTAAAATGGGACCAACGCAAGGGTAAACTCTTCATAATGATAAAAGAATCATCTAAATCGGTCAACAAATGACGAAGTTATGGCGTAACATAAAAAAAATATGCGTGTCCAATTGAGAACCTCCTTTCTTTGAGGTCGTTAAAATTGCGGTTCCATGATCTATATGTCTACTTACCAAACAAAGCAAACAGATAATAAGATACCTATTCGATTTAACACATCACCGACTTACCGCCATTCCCGCAAAACCAATTCCAGCGAACAATAACCTTGGCCAGTCATTTGTGAACGCATCTCTAGGTATCATTAATATTGCAACAAAACACAGCGCTGTCATGAACTGAAACACCCAGACAGTGGTCTTCCGACCCGCTCTGGTGATTACGAAAACGCATATTATGGGCCCAGGGGTAGATATGATTCCAGTGATGGCTACTGTCAAAAATATATTTCCTCCCAGTCCTCCGAGGAATTGGGAAAATGTATAAAATGCTAGTCCTGTACAAAACCTGCAAAATACATGATGCAATACTCCACATATCTATTTTAAATCGCCGCGACGAAAAAAGAGAGGTGTTAAATAAGTTTTATTCTAATCAAATTAAAGATTGAAAAATTTGTCTCGGGCGGGACTTGAACCCGCACTCTTCCAAACCGGGGAACTGCGTTATCCAAGTTTTATTCTGAAAAACATCCGGGAGGGTTATCACTTATCACTTATCAGTGTTATCATTATCACCTATGTTGGGTATGCTTTTCTAGCATTCGCAAACTCCCTGACAATCATCATCACGCCTCTCCCGTCGGGGCAAGCAGAGTTTAAAGAATCCATTTACTTAAGTACATGTACGGTCTACACAACCTCTCACGTTCGACAATAAAGAGTTGGAATTGCCTGTATAGGCTGGTGTAAATACTGGAACTCTTTCTGCAGGTAAATACGTTTCGTACTTTAGGAATGCGTCATACCATCAAACTGAACAAATTTCACTATAGGAGTACCATTGCTATTTCGATGTTGGTTTCATAATGAAAGTTGTTCTCTAAACTAAAGTATGTATAAGTGGTAGCTTGTAGCAATAATGCTTCCAACCACCCCGAAAGGGATTATGTATAGGTATGTACCAATACCATATTAAACTAACCAGTTGACTGATAAAAGCACTGTTTTGAGCCTCATGCTCTTAGATTTTAAAAAAGCCTTAAATCCTGGGATACTTTTCTTTGATTGCAAAGTTATTGGTATTAATTCCCTGATGGCGTCTTTACTCCAGTTCCTTTTGTTTAGTTTTGCAGCCTTTGCTAGTACTTCTGGAATGTATACGTAAAAATTTACATTATTTAGCATCATACAGGCGTATGCGAGGTAACAAGCCGTTGAGCGAGGAAAATATGCTGCTCAGCGTAGGTTGAAGGAAACTGGCACCGTAACAACTTGTGCTCGTGGCATTTCCTTCGTACTCATAATATTTTACGAGACAAGTGTACTTTTTGCCACCATCAGCAGCAAGGATGATTCAGTGTTTATGGGGTGAAGAGAACCTCTGTGATGGGGATGGATAGGTCCGCCTGCATAACTTCAGTCGGTTTAGGAGTTACAGACGTTTAAAGGTCAGTAAAAAATTAACGAGCAGCTGCAAGGCTGATCGTATATTATTGTAGAGTGCACTGTAGCTATGTGAACAGTACAAAACTGACATGAACTGCTAGTCGGTTTATGAGATACAGCCGTTCAAAGGTCAGACCTTTGAACGGCTGTAACTCCTAAACCGACGGATGAACCATGTCAGTTTTGTACTGTTCACATAGCTACAGTGCACACTACAATAATATGCAGCTGATCGTTACTTTTTTACTGACCTTTAAACATCAGTAACTTCTAAACCGACTGGAATTATGCAGGCATAGCGGTCCATCCCCATCACAGAGATGCTCTACACCCCATAAACATTGAATCAGCCTTGCGGCTGATGGTTGCAAAAAGTACACTTATCTCTTAGTCTATAAGTAAAAATATGAGGCCCGCGAGCAGGTGAAAAAAGACATTTTTTATAGCTAAAAACAATCTCAGATATTTAGATCTGATTCTGTGTACAATGTACATTTTACATTGGAACGCTGTGGTGCTGATTTCTACCCTGCAAACTTGTGTCACTTGTATTCACAGCTCGAATCCACCCACTACTGGATACAGTATAACTAATATAAATGACACCCTTCCACTGGCATGAGCCCACTCGTTGTAATGTGGCTTCTGCGTTTCTCCCGATATTATTAGCCCACCGAGCAGCTGCAAAATGGAAACATGTCTGGAAAAGTAGGGTTTCTAAAACCATGCAATAATCACTGGAGGCAGGTGGCGTTAAAAAACAAAGCTCAGGAACATACAGTTCCATCTTAATAATGCTGTCAGTTTTCAAGCGGGGATTATCAGACGTTAAACTAAACTGAAGAACTTTCTCGATGGGACGAACATCGAATTTGCGAAAAAAAAATCGGCTGTCCTATTCATTTGGGTCGAGTAGGATTACAGTTTTGTATGATAACAGCTGATTTTTTATTTCGCGAATTAGATATTGTTCCACAAAGAGAAAGTTTTTCAGTTTGGATGGTCTGATCATCCTCTTAATAAACCTTCAGCATATTAAAAGGACCCTATACATATACATACCTACAGCTTTTTCCCTTTGTCCATTAGCTATCAACCATCTAGGCGATTCTGGTAACCAAATCCAGTACAAAATATAAAACGAGGATAAACACGCTAGAGCAAATTCCAGCTTCCTCCAATCTCTAAGCCAGTAAGCTAGAAGTGCCATCACAGTATTTCCTAGTCCAAAAGGTAACTGGTAAAGCACTGGAATAATTTGACGCCATTTCCCGCCAACCGCCTGAAAAGATGGGGCTTTTAAGGTGGTTTCAGTCCATACAAAAGTTTGACGCACAATACGCGTACACGGAAGTAATAAAAGTAATATTTTATATATGGAAAAATTGTTTAGAAAATCTAGTTGCCGCGTAACAAATAACATTTGCAATCTATACTATTATAAAACTGTAACAGGAAGTTTGTCTGAACATTGAAGATATTAACAAAAAAAAAGTTACGATATGGTTTTTAGGTGTCCCTGATTCCATTTCACCAATTTTTGGATTTTTTGTCTGTCTGTTTGTTTGTGTGTTTGTTTGTTTGTTTGAACGAGTATCACGCAAAAACTACTGAACCGATTTTGATGAAACTTTTTTTGTTTGATAGCTTATGATCTGACTTAAAATCTGGTATATAATTTGTGCGGACGAAGTCGCGGGTTAACGCTCGTTTATAATATAATTACGAAGATTACAATATAATATTACATTATATAAGATTACAATATAATATAAAGCTTTTAAAATGTTGTATGGAAAATTTCAAAGCACTGGCGGACTAAGGGGGGGGGGGGGGGGGCGCCCCCGGGCAACAATCATGTTATAATGTAGTCAGCATAATCATGAGCTCGCTTCGCTCGCTCCAACTTTTCGAATAGCCTTAATTTCGCCTGAGATTGAGTTATAATTTATCAAAACCTCGAGCTCGCTTGGCTTCCACCTGGTTCTAAATCATATTGCAATGATCTCATTTGATTCCAGTAAATTCTCGAGCTTACTTCACTCGCTCCTCGTTTTGTACCTTTTGCAACTTTAGTAAAACCTCGATCTTGCTACGCTCGCTACGGGTTTTCGACCTAATCGAAGGAATTGCAGTTAAAACAGCGCTTCGCTCGCTCTTGGTTATAAATGTATCTCAGACGCAGTGGATGTGACATTATTGTTTTTTTTGGAAATGTTGTTTAATGGTTTAGAAATAAAAAAATACGATTGAGGGCAACACAATAGGGTCGGTGCTCCCTTAATATTTCAGTAAAATCTCGAGCTCGCTTGCTTCGCTCGCTCCTGGTTTCAGTTCTTATTGTAGTGATTTTTTTATATTGCAGTAAAATCGTGAGCTCACTTCGCTCGCTTCTTTTTAGATCGTATTCCAGTGATCTCATTATGTTGCAGTAAAATCTCGAGGTCGCTTCGCTCGCTCCAGGTTTTAGATCGTATTGCAGAGATCTCATTATATTGCAGTAAAATCTCGAGCTCGCTTCGCTCGCTCCTGCCTAGTTAGCATGCCACCCACGACAAAGCGTTTAAACGAGAAAAACGTCATGCGCGCTCTTTCTGGCCTACATAAAATAATAAAGATGGAGGCACATCTCAATTTTTGTCGTTTTCTCGTGGGTGGCATGCTAGCTAGGCTGGTTTTAGATCGTATTGCAGTGATTTCATTATATTGCAGTAAAATCTCGAGCTCGCTTCGCTCGCTCCTGGTTTTAGATCCTATTGCAGTGATCTCTTTATATTACAGTGAAATCTCGAACTCGCTTCGCTCGCTCGTAGTTTTCTGTTAATATTCTTGCGACGCGTTTGAGGGGAGGTGCGCAAAAGTCAAGTTTTTGCCACGGCTCGAAAAAATCATAGATATTTATTTCTGGAAAGACCGGGGGGCCTCATTTAGTTTTCCGCCCCGGGCCTCCGACGGGCTTAGTCCGCCACTGTTTCAAAGCTTTATATCTTCGTAATTATTTTATAAATTGCAAAATGTTATTTGTTACGCGGCATCTAGATTTTCTAAACTATTTTTCCATATATACAAAGTTACTTATATTAATATCGTCTATGTGTATTGTGCGTCAAAGTTTTGTATAAAATTGACCCCTCTGCAACCGCCTTAAATCACTGATATTACAGTGTTCCTTCTTGCATGTCAACGGCGCCCTAACTTACTTACATTATCTTACACATGCTGATTATCCCTAAAGGAGAGAGCAGAGCCCCTAATTATATAGTTACACCAAAGCAACATTGGATAATAGGTGGATCATAGCCACAGTACAAGAAAGAGTATCTAAGTTCAGAGCGTTAACCGAAGACCCCTTTATTGACAAAATCTGCATGGGTTGCACAATATACTTATATTACTCTTTGAGCTGCACTAAGGTTGTCATAAACATTACGTCCCCAATAAAGATAATCAGTCTTGTCATCTATAATTTGGTACATTATTGCTCATGGTACTGCATGGCATGGCATTTAGTCACTGGACAGTTTCGGTACTACTAGTGAAACGAGGATGTTATCAGTTTTCAGAATACGTATCTTATGACTAACTCGGGGAATACAAATACAGTCGGGTGCAATGCTTGCATATTATTGTACCTTTGCCCATTTCCTCTCCGTCCGTTCGTCCGTTAAATTTGAGACGTTAGGGGGTGCTTCAGACCATCAAACTAATCAACTTTTACTATGGGACCAACATTGAAATGTCGAGAAAAAAATCAGCTGTGCCATACATTTGGGTCTAGTAGCCATTGACGTTTTCTATGGAACAGCTGTTTTTTTTTTTGTAATTTCGATATTGACTCCATAGTTAAAGTTGTGCAGTTAGATGGTCCGAATCACCCCCTTTGATATGTCACACATAATATAATTTCACACCCTGTATAGGCAACTGATTTCACTCCCATATAACTATGGACTTACCTCCATGCACAAAACAAATGATATGATAGTTATTCCACCAGATGCTAAAGCAAGAATAAACCAATTGGCTAAGAATGTCCAATACCAAGGAATAATACAAGCAATAAAGCTGGTGACGGCTTGAAGTAATATGGACAGCATCAAGGGGGTTTTGCGTCCATACTTATCCGCCAACATTCCAAAAAACACGCTACCAAGTAGGACACCCCACATCATTACACATTGGGTTATCTGAAAAAACATTGTTTTAAAGGTACAAGTTGGTAGCCGACCGCACGCAGCGGAAGCAGACGACGTGTCGCTGCGACACTACTGGTTTGTATGTATTTCTATCTGCCATATATAAAATATTACTTTTATTAATTCCGTCTACGCGTACTGTGCGCAAAGTTTTGTATGGACTGAAACCACTTTAAGAGACAGGGTTTCTGGTCGTGAAGGATGTTGTAGGTACCTATACTAAATACATAGGTACATACATAAACTCACGACCGTGACTTTCGGGATGGTCAGAAACATTGCTACGACTACCATATATTCTGTTTAAGAATGTAGTTGTAGAAATGCTCACATTGACGACGTTTCACGTGGTGAGAGGTGGCTAGCCTTTCGCCCACATAAAACACTGCATAAGAAACTTTAATCCCTTAGTCGTGTCGTACGACACCCACGGCCACGAGAAGAATTGGGGTGGTTCATTCTAAGCCGGAACCACTTACAAATTAATAGCATTTTGCTGTCTGGCACTGCTTTTCTGCCAATGTCGAGTAGGTTTTGAGAGTATCGTAATCTCAAGATTTGTTTTATAGGTAATATAACTCAAATACAAAATGGTGGAGCCACGGGGCAAGCCAAAGAGCACCCGACTAACACGACCGCCTGAAAAGATTTGCCAATCGACTCTACATTGAATTTTACCAAAAGGTCACGTTAAAAACGATACGTCGCGGTCGTCACTATTGTAGCCGTTCTCAGAAATCAGCATATTTTTAAATCTTGCTGTTATATAATAAAGAAGTTTGTTTAACTTACATGAACCTTCCAATGTTCAGTGCACACTAGGTCCCAATCAGAAGTAATGGTCCGTGTGAACACTGATGTGTCGTAAACAAATTTCTTGCAAAGCACCAGCGGTACCAACGTCTTGTCCATATCGGGCCCAGTTGCCAATATGTCTGGATCGAATATCAAACAGGGAAACTCTTGGATTTTCTACAAAACAAACAACGTACTATCGCGTACTTTTCCGCCTGACCACCATTAGGCTCATTTTTGCTTGCATACTAAAAAACAAAAGCGCTGTCTAACCCCGCCCTATTGATGAATAGACCAATTAATGAACAGTTTCCAAACAATAAATTTACGCGAAATTATGCGATTTTTTTAACTGGTTAAGCGGATAAGTCTCCGATAGTACCTAAGAGCCGTGTCACAAGGTGCGCTGCATGCGGGTCGATAACGACAACCGCCGCCCCCGCGTCTAAACGCGGTAGGAGCGCCCCATGCAATGCGAGGTGCGCTAGCTAGAGCAATGTAGAGGCAACGAGAGGATAAACGTATTCCCCTGTTTCCTCCCTGGATAATGACACTAGAGCAAAAAATGTTTTACCATGCAATCTATGGTACCTTTTGCTTTTTTTCATAGGTAGGTACATTAAATTACTTTATTAAAAGAACTAGGGACATTCGAAAATAAAAAAATTTACCGTCCGTTTTCAGACATCCAGTAGGTAAACAAATTTGACGAATACGAGACGAATGAGCTTACCGGAGCACAAATGTTTCGCCATTCTTGATCTGTGTACTTAGAAAAAGAGGGAGGCTTTGCACACCAGAAATCTTGTGGGGGAGCCATAAATATTATGTTTAGTTGGTACCAACAGTTGCTCAACTTCAACAGCGACATAAGAATACTTATCCATAGCTGCCATTTACCAAAATCTCCTACCACTTTAGATGTGACATCTTCCGTTAATGGCTGTGCTTCTTCTGTAAAATTAAATGCAATATTAAATTTATTGGATACAACTTTTTCAACACCTAGCGACTTTCACAATTCAAATTTTGCCAGCGGCGCTCACGACTCTACCTACGACGCTGTGTACCTGGACCACTCGCGACAGCCGCTCAAACTGCTGCTGCTGTTGTCCTTAATTCATAGGCACACTACATAATTATAAGCTCATGACTCAGCTACGACGCCGATGTGCACATAGACCACTCGCGACAGCCACTCAAACTGTTATATTGCTGGTGCTGTGGTCTTTAGTTCATAAGCATACTATAAGCTCTTCCTAGAAATTAAGTCTTGGGGGGACACAATTCAAGTCTTTCCAGGGGCGCTCATGGCCCAGCTACGGCGCTGTGCACCTGGACCACTTGCAACAGCCAAATGAACTGCTACTGTTGTCTTTAATTCATAGGCACAATAAGCTATTCCTAAAAAAATTCTTGGGGGCGCAAAATTAAAATTTTGCGCTCGCGTCCCAATCCTAGCTACGCTATGCACCTGTTCCACTCGCGACAACCACACTGCTGCTGTTGTGTTTAATAGGTACATAAGCTTAAACCAACATTTTGTATTTACTCGCCGCACACGAGTCTTTGGTAGCCAATTAATCTAAACTATTATAAAACTGTAACAGGAAGTTTGTCTGAACATTGAAGATATTAACAGAAAAAAAGTTACGATATGGTTTTTAGGTATCCCTGATTCCATATCATAAATTTTTGGATTTTTTGTCTGTCTGTTTGTTTGTTTGAACGAGCATCACGTTAAAACTACTGAACCGATTTTGATGAAACTTTTTTTGTTTGATAGCTAATGATCTGACTTAAAATCTGGTATATAATTTGTGAGGACAAAGTCGCGGGTTAACGCTAGTATGCAATAAATAGGTACTAACGCGGACTTTTCCGCCTGACCACCACTAGGCTCTATTTTTCATGCATACTAAAAAATTAAAGCGCTGTCTAACCCCGCCCTATTGATGAATATACCAATGAATGAATAGTTTCCAAACAATAAATTATGTGAGAAATTATGCGAAATTTGTTGTGATCTGGCGCAAAAGTCCGAGACAGTAGTACCTATCATTTATAATTATAATTGAGTGGTTCGGCCACGGCTTGTGGTTATTGTTGCCGATGTTGCGAGCCCTCATGTTTTATATGATACCTATTAAAATGTAAGTACTTGACCTGTACTAAAGTTCTTCTCAGTCCCATATTTATTCCGTTGTTCTAAAAGTATTTTTTTACATTCTTCTGACGTACAAGAGCTCATAATCCTGACCTACCTAAATACTAAAACGTAGTGATTCCATTCTCTTTGCCTAAATAAAATACTACCTAAATATATTATTACCAATGGACCCACTGAACAAGTATTGCACACTGCAATTGTAATCACAAACTAATTAGAAGAACTAGTGATTATATTCTCTTTGAGAAGAACTACCGTTACTGTAATCTTTGGTATTGACAAAACGAGAGTAGTGTAAACATAGACGAAGAATTTTTTGCTCTTACTCTGTCTACGGTCCCTGTCCTATCTCTATCCAAAGAGATTTAACATAATAAAATCAAAGAGAATGTGACTCATTACGTTATAAGAGTCGGGACTTCCATACTAAAAACTGGTCGCGTGACCGATGATCCAGAATGTATGAAACGTGTGCAACCGTTCAAAGGAATTTAATGGCGGTGGTGCACGTTTCATATAACGTTTTTTACGTTGTGTGTTAGAGAGTTGCGCGAGGCTGGTCTTTGTTACCCACCCTACATGCGCTGCGGGGCCCGATTTTAATAAACCATGAAGCTTTGACGTTTTCTACAGTTTCAAAATTCCACATGTGAACAGTGTGAACCAGCCCAATTTGTTCAGCGAAATTATGGAATTTAGCCCAGTCTTTTTACGGTTTGAATCAGGAATAATTAGTAATTGACATTTTTTTCGGTATAATATTGAAGAGCCAATTTGAGCCTAGTAATGTACCAAAATAAAAAAAAATCACGTCAGCAACAGTTCCAATTTTAAAATTTAGCTATTATCTCGTTCTAAAAAACCTGATGGTAAAATTTTTATTGCACATATTTAAGGCTTTACCATTATACATACTACAAACATGGTGAGAATATCTTTGTCTAATTAGAAGGTTTTGAAAAATACATTCGTATTTTCTAATTAATACCTCATTTTTTAAATTTCATTGCCTATTTTATTGCTCAAAAATAATTTATATTGTTAACTCGTTTAATGCCGTTTCTGATAAGTTATTCATTATGTGGCCATTATTAAAAAAAGGTTACCCGGGGGGGCCGAAGCGGTTTTCGCAAGTTCAATAAATCAAGCGTAAGGCCAACTAAGAAACATATGCGCTTCGCAAGAGCCGACAGAATACTAACACATGAAAAATGTATGAGCGCGAACCACGGCGCCGTGTAGCCGGCCTCCCACTCCTCCACGGTGCCGTGTGTTCAGCCACACACACCTCCACAGCGCCATGTAATTGGCATCCAAAGTGTTTAAATCTAAGTCAAATGAGTGCATTGGTATTAATATTAATAATTTAAAATCCTTCTGGGACACACATTTTTTATTTCTATGTTGCGAAGCGATTTTTTTTAATGTGCCTTAAGATAGTCCTTTTGTCACTTAATGGTTCCGGTTACAGTTTAAAAGTCCAATTAGTAATTACTCCTTACCCCGCCTAACAAAACTCCGTAAAATGACTGGGCTAATTTTCGGAATTGAAATAGGAAAAGTTGCGCGATAATTTAAAATTTGTTTTTCTTCTTAATTTTTCGAAGTCTTCGCGGGGTACCATAAACGAGGACGTCTTGGCCACCCCTGAAATAGAGAGAACCAATCAGGTAATGTAAGTATGCCGAAGTCGGCCCTGCTTGTAGGGTAATGCAATCGCTGCTTTACCGTCTGCCATTTTGTACAACTTGAGAAGACACAGACATAGTAAAAATATAAGACACAGATTAATAATAAGTTACTACCTTAGATACGTAGAAAGAGAAGGTACTAGAATGAAGCACGTGTCTATTAGCAAATTCGTTCTAGTTAAAAAAGGAGTTCGCTACCTAGTGCTGTCCTTATCCACGTAACCACTTTTTTGTACTACGACGGCGGTCTGACTCCGGAGTCAATCATCTAGCTTCATATAAATTGTATAAGATTTTATGACTATTGCTGTCTCATATACGTGATTACGTTGTGGTTCAGTCTATCAGAGTAAGCGAAAAAAATTTCGTCTATGCCAGGCCTGTCTCACTCCACAGCTCAGGTACGTTTGACAGCCGGCCCCCAGCGAGGGGTCAAAGGCAATAGGTTGCCATTCACCCCTCGGTGGTCACCAAAAAGATTAAAATAAGGTACAGTTTGGCCAAAAAGGCCATAATCCTCCATAATCTATAACTACCGTTTAAACTTCTTGGTCAAATCTCATTAGACTTGCCGCCATTTTGTGAGTAGTCAATGCGAGACTTGAAAACCCTAGCGATGTCACGCTGCCAGCACGTGAAATAATGAAAGAGGGGAGGCTTTGTAAAGGAAGCTCTCATGCCTAATGATTCGGTTCATTTTCGTTTGCACGCGCGCCGTTGTGACAGTTGGTAGGTTATTCGCGAGTTGTGCGATAGGACGGGCGCAAATAACTTTACACCTTATTACTGTGAAGAGAGAGTCGTTATTTATTTAAATCTGTTTTCGAAGTGATCCTTCTGTACGTGTAGTACTAGTATTTATTCTGTGTCTATGCTTGGATACCAATGACTACCTTCTGTGATCCTGCCTTAGATAAATGATTGGTCTACGCTATAGCACGGAATATACAGGGTGTTTGGAAGCTGGGTGCAAATATTTAAGGGGTGATAGTTGACACCATTCAGAACATTTTGAGCCATACATGTCTTAGACGAAGTCTGATTGTTGATTTAAAATCAACAATTTTTAACAGGCAGTAGGTATCCCAATGGAATTGTTTTTGAACAAGAACATGAAGATATTGAGGATTGCGGAGCCTCGTGGCAGGCAAAAACGCGACTGCAACGTGACTCATTATTGTTCTTATCAGGGGGAAGAACCGAACAGAGGTAATCAAATGAGAGTTATAGTAGACAAACCTCTTGAACAATGCGTTGGGGGTATTGCCTGCGCAATAGCTTATATTATATTCCGTGGCAGTAGCGCTTTTCTGCGCATTTAAGGCTCAGGAAATTTGCCCTCCTTACTGCACGTTAGAGCGTCGGTGGCGCGTTGCGAAGAGGTATGGACACCCAATTATGGGGGTCCGGGTTCGAATCCGCACGGACCACATGCCATGTACAAATGAGTTTTTCTAACTTATGTACGTAATACCGACCCGGCAAACAATTTGGTCGTATTAGGCCCCCATTTATATTGACTATTTTGACTTATAAAAGTTATATTACGGTAATTTCGTCATATAGTGGTGCTTTATGCGTCTAATGTTCGACTACACGACACCTAATACGACCAAATTGTTAGTCGGGGACTGCTCTCAAACGGTGAAGGAAAACATCGTGAGGAAACCTGCATACTGATGCAGAAATTCTGATGTGTATGTGAAGTCAACCAATCCGCATTGGGCGCGCGTGGTGGACTAATGCCCATACACCCTCCCTGAGGGTAGGCCTGTGCCCTGCAGTGGGACGTTTATCGGCTGATGATGATGATGATGATAATGAGGATGACTGCACGTTAAGGGCGCATAACGAATAGGTTTCATACTTTTATAAGCATAAATATCTACCTTCGAGTTCCATTTTATCTGTGCGAAGACACAATCAAGTTTGGTAGGGTACTGAAATCTTAGTAAAGGTTTAATGACGTCTAAACAGCGTGTGTTACAATATTAAACTGCATAGTGCAAAGCTTCGGTACATTGCGACAGACCGGTAAGAAGCCGGTAACTCCAGATTACTCCGGCGTAGCGTAGATGGCAATTTTAAAACTTTCACTTCTATGTCATAGTTTGATCGGACCAACAGGGAGGACCGCGAAACAAATACCTACTTAGGGTAGAGAGTATATATACCTATCTTATGCAAATATATTTTCTAAACCTTTTTTTTCTATCCCCTTTCGTCGTAGGGACTTCCCTATGGGAGGGAGAGATCAATCAAACATTTTCTTCTTCCGCAGTACAGACGACAGACAGAATGGACAAAACTATACTTCATTCTAAATACCTATGGACGACAAGATTTTCCGATTTCTATTTAGCTTTCTGGCCAATTCTTATTACCAAATACAGGGTGTAAGGAAAAGGAGGAGGCACCCTGGTGCATGCTGTTTGCCGACGACATTGTTCTTGTCGGTGAAGATCGACTTGAGGTCCAGAGCAGATTGGCAAAATGGCAGCATAAACTGGAGAGTGTTGGCTTGAAAATTAGCAGAACTAAAACGGAACGATTGTTCTGCGATTTCGGCGGTCTCTCCAGTTGCATGCCTATTGCCCTTGATGGCGTGCCTTTGCCAATCTGCTCCGACTTCCGGTACCTCGGTTCACTCATACAAAACGATGGAGAGATAGATCGGGACGTGAAGCACCGAATCAACTCAGGGTGGATGAAGTGGCGGCAGGTTACGGGAGCGATCTGCGACTCCCGAATCCCCCTCAAATTGAAGGGGAAAATATATAAGACCATAATGACCTATCGTTATGTACGGATCAGAGTGTTGGGCCACAAAACGTGTTGGACGGATAAGAAACGATTGCATGCAACTGAGATGCGAATGTTGAGATGGATGTGTGGTGTAACAAGAATGGACAAGATTAGGAATGAGTATATTAGAGGAAGTTTGAAAGTGGCACCTATGACGGAAAAATTGCAGGGTAATAGATTATCGTGGTATGGGCATGTAATGCGGAGAGACGAGTGTCATGTTACGAGACGAGTGTTAAGTATGAATGTGGATGGCTGTGGTAGGAGAGGCAGGCCGAAGAAAAGACGGATGTATTGTGTGAAGGATGATATGTGTAAAAAAGGAGTGAGTGTTGAAACAACAGCTAAGAGAGATGAATGGAAGAGGATGACATATTGCGCCGACCCCAAATAATGGGAAATGGGCAAGAGAATGATGACAGGGTGTAAGGAAAAGTATCATTAACCTTTAAACCACATACTCTACCCATCAAACTGAACATGTTTTACTATGGGAGCAAACCGATTGAAGCAAAAAAAATCAGCTGTTGCATACATTTGAGTCGAGTAGGTATTGGAGTTTAGTATGGGACAGCTGATTTTGTTTTTGCTCCTATCGGTTTGCTCCCTTAATAAGTATCTGGTTTAAAGGTTAATGATACTTTTACTTACATACACCCTGTATAGGTCATTTATTCATCAGAAAGATATAGGGTAGGGTTGCCTTAGACGTACACCCTATGGGAGAATTGCTGTAACTGTCAGATTTATTCAATATATTTTTTTTTTGTGTTCATGGAATCTTTATTTATTTAACTCTTAACCAGCATTCATATAATACAATCATCTGGCATCAAAAACTCTACACAAAAATTTTTGAAAAAAGTTCCTTCGGTACGACTAAGGCACCTGGTTCCTTAACTCGTACCACCTATAGCCTAAGTCGTACTTAGAAATATGCCTGCAAATATGTGTGTATATGTGTTAGAAAACAAAAAAAAAATTTTCTTTGATCTGTGTTTTTGTTAACTTGGTGCGTACTCGACTTCAATATTTTTATCACTGTGCGATATTTTCCGAACTACCCTACACACATTTTATGTACCTAGTTTAAAAATAAGTTTTACCTGCTAAGCACGCTCATTACTTTGTTAATGAAGTAAGTAGCTTTTACTACGTCAACCAGACAAAAAGTGACAGCAAGAGATTTAATGGAGGATTAACTTTAATGAGCGTTTCTGCAACTGAGTGTTAAGTACCTATATTTAGTTGGACTCAAACTCAACATTTTTAATGAAAACGGTAAGAAAATAAAATGAAAATCGTTCTAAAAGTCTGCCGACCGCCCGCCCGCCTCGGTTTGTTTACACGATTAAATATTACAGGATTCCAGTGCTAGATGTCACTGATTATAAATACGAGACAAAATATGACTGGGTTACGACTAAGGCAACCTTACCCTACCCTAGTATCTGACTCAAAGTTGTTCTAAGAATAAGTGAGAGGAAGTGTGTCAAATCTCTGTTTCTGTAATGCAAAATAGCCTTAAAATTTCGTTGCTATTTGGAATGGAATATAGACTAGACGAGGAAGGTTCCTTACGTAGTACCTCCTATCTCTATGGGTTTTGGGTTCCTTACCTTTGTTCGACTTCGACTACGGAACCCAAAAAAAAAACAAAGAAACGACTGTTCTTTTGTACTCACTTCAGCACCAAATAATATGTGTGAAAAAGAAACAAATACAAATGTACCATATTCGCTATCTTGTTTTAGCACACATAATTTCGTTCCAGTAGCTGTAAAAAACGCAACGAGTGACGTTTTTTTGTTCAAGTTCAGCCTTCGCAGCTCGTGTTTTATGAATGAGAAATCAGAAATTATGGTGGTTTTAGATAATTTGATTTGGTAGTAATATATAAATTTTCTTTTGTGTTCGTTAGTGAAAGTCAGAAACGATGCCTTTGGCCAATTCCTCGGACCCGTGGCGAATGCAGAATGTGGGAGACAGCGCGGTATGTTTATTAAATTGTTTGCGTCGCTTATTATATTATTACGGATTCTTGTAATAGGTTTTTCCTCCACTGATTACTCATTCGCGTTAACGGCGCAAGGCTAGGAACAGGTTACTTCAATCAAATATTAGTATTAGTTTATCTTATTTGAATCGAAGTAACGCCCACCCAAATCACATCGTCTTTTAAATCTTTTTACAATATATTATTCAGAGACATTTTAAAAGAAATTTCTATGTCAAAACAATAAAATTCGCATTTACGACAAAAGTAAACAAACATTTTAAGTAATCACTTTAATTTACTCTGCTATTTCAAGCTGTAATCATAATAAAATTTTAAATAATTTCGTAGCGTGGTAACTCAGCACTCGCAGGCAACAGTCTTCCGATGGTTGTCGAGAACTCAGGGGAGTCCCGTCAGGCGTCCACGACGGAGAGCTTGGACTCGTCCGGAGAGGCCAACTATGAGAGAGAGGTAGAACTCCAGGATGTGGTCAAAGAAGGCCACGAGAAGGCAGATCCGTCTCAGTTTGAGTTGCTAAAAGTTCTCGGCGAGGGTTCGTTTGGGAAAGTGTTTTTAGTCCGGAAAGTTAGCGGTGCTGATGCTGGCACTCTTTATGCTATGAAGGTGAGTTATTTAGTTTTATTTTCTTATTTTATTTATTTTGCAAACAAAATTATTGTCAGTGACATCATCATCATATCAGCCGATAGACATCCACTGCTGGACATAAGCCTCCCCCAAAATGGGGGATTTGCCATAATCATCACTGTTGGCAGGCGGGTTGACAATCACAGTTGGATTGAATGTATGTACTCGGAGGATGCTGGGAGGATCCTGTTGCCCATCTTCCGGTCACCCACGGGAGGAAATGGGTATGGTGTCACTGATGTGTTTACTGCAAAATAGTTGATAATAAATAAGTACACAATTAATACCTACTTCTAGGAAAAGACTAGATATACTCACTGGAAACATACCACAGTTGTCTCATATATTAAATTTTATTGTTTACTAGTTTTTGCCTACATCTTTGTATGCACTGATTACTGATTTGGTGGTTCACATCCTATCCACGATCTGTTTTGTTGAATTGAACCATATAAACAACCTACATGAAACAACATCAGTCATAATTTTTTTGTGATGCTGAATAATGGAACAAAATGACAAATTACTTATTTCAATCATTTTACTAACATTCCAAGACCCTAGTAAATAATTTGGATGTTGATTTGTCGTAACATGAATCATGGCTTAATTTATATAAGTTAAATTTTTTTTGACCCTAGTATATTTTCTGGAATTATCTTTAATTTACTTTTATAGTTTTGTAATATTGTAGATAGAAATTGCGGCAAAAGTGTTTCTAATAATGTTTCTGACCACCCTGGAAGGGATTACGGTCTTGAGTTTATGTATGTATGTATGTGTAGATGTAAATTACATTATCAATTTTGTTATATTATTGTTGTTTCTTTGTTGATGTGTGATTGAATATCCTTAATAAGTAGTTATAATAAGTGTGTAAACTGTATCTTTATTTCTAGGTACTTAAAAAAGCGACATTAAAAGTAAGAGACAGAGAACGTACAAAAATGGAGAGAAATATTCTAGTTGAAATGGGCCATCCATTTATTGTTAAGTTACACTACGCATTTCAAACGGCAGGGAAGTTGTACTTAATATTGGACTTTCTTCGCGGCGGTGACCTTTTTTCTAGACTGAGTAAAGAGGTATCTATGCACATTTTGTTTTTTAAATAAGTATACAGGGTGTAACGAAATACCTAAGTATCATTTAAAGGGGTGATTTCGACCACCAAACTGATGAACTTTCACTATGGAACCAACATTGAGAAAAAAAAGAGATGACAAAAAGGAGATCTCAGAATCATAAATTCTGACACATATCTCTCGCCTCTTCAACAAGTGACTACCTACTCCCAACTATATTTTCCCAGCTAAGCATAGACAAGTTTTTTTTTCTGTACAAAACAAATAGAATATTGTAAAATGTTAACGGCTATGTAAATCGTCGGAGTATTAAATCAAAGATATTCATCATCATCATCATCAGCCTAGTACATACATGTCCCACTACAGGGCACAGGCCTATCCTCAGGGAGGCTGTATGGTATGGGCGTTAGTCCACCACGCGTGCCCAGTGCCGATTTAAGACTACACATAGGCATCATAATATAGAAAGAAAGGAAGCAAAGATATCAAAGAATTTCATAAAGCATATTGAGGATATTGACTATACTCATATTGCACACACAGTTCCCAACATCTGTGTGACAAGTAGTGAGCCCACCAAACAACACAGTGTGTATCTAGACTGTAATAACAAATTTAATTGATTGTGTTCAATAGGTACTTTAGTCTCTGTACCTTGTTATTTTGATGTTATAATAAAATTTCCATGAAACTCCATTACATAGGTAATCTATCTTAACTATTATAAAACTGTAACAGAAGTGTGTCTATACATTGAAGATGTTAACAAAAAAAAAGTTACGATATAGTTTTTAGGTGTCTCCGATTCCATATCACCAACTTTTGGTTTTTTTGTCTATCTGTTTGTTTAAACGAGCATCACGCAAAAACTACTGAACCGATTATGATGAAACTTTTTTGTTTGATAGCTTATGTTCTGACTTAAAATCTGGTATATAATTTGTGCGGACAAAGTCGTGGGGGATAAAGCTCGTAATTGAATATTTTCAGTACTGTGGTACCTAGAATGTGGTATTGATAGTGACTTAAAACATAGTAAAATATGGTTTTCCTTGTGATATGTTTGTTATGTAATAGTTACATTTTCTAATGTTATGATTACGAATTTATTCAAGTTGAGAATTACCTAACTGGTTTTAAGAAATAATTCGTTGTTTTTTGTGTTCTTGTATACATATTCATGAGGCAAAACAAAACCTCATAGAGTAGATAATATAGACAATACTTATGCAAGCTTCCTGAGATAAAATAGAAGGGGAAGGGGAACAAAACATATTTGAGAATTTGTAGGTACCTACATAATTAATGAGCTACTGAAGATAATTCTCTTCAGTAGTGTCCACTAAATCTAGTATTAATTCTAACTTGTAGTAGGTAATTAAAACAATTAAGGTTTTTGTTCCTAAAATAAAACCGCACAAAGTCCGAAACATGACTAATTAGTCCACTTGAGCTATTTTTAATGTCTTTGCTGATGTACATTTCTTTAGTCTAGTCATTAATTTGTGGTTTGTGACAGGCTGACCTTATTCTGAATACTAGTTATTTAATTAGAACAGTAAATAATTATTCTTTAAGATTCTATTGTTCTAATAATGCATTAGGGACACAATTATTTCTTACAATTGAGAATGAAGCAATATGATTCACATTCGATTTATGGTAAAATTCATGTGTCATTAAGTTTTATTACTAATTACAGGTCATGTTTACCGAAGAGGATGTCAAATTTTACCTAGCCGAGCTTGCTTTAGCTTTACAACATGTACACAAGTTGGGTATCATATACAGGGATCTCAAACCGGAGAATATTTTGCTAGACGCCGATGGTCACATAGCGTTGACAGACTTCGGCTTGTCAAAACTGCCGCCCAGTAGCGATAAAGCATATAGCTTTTGTGGTACAGTTGAATATATGGCCCCAGAAGTGGTTAATAGAAGAGGTCATACTTTTGCCGCTGATTGGTGGTCTTTTGGAGTACTTATGGTAAGAATTGTATAGCTATTCCGTCAGGTCTTTAAGGTGGTTTCAGTCCATACAAAAGTTTGACGCATAATACGCGTAGACGGATTTAATAAAAGTAATATTTTATATAAGGAAAAATAGTTTAGGAAATCTAGATGCCGCGTCACAAATAACATTTACAATTTATAATATAATTACAAATTTTATTTGTGACGCGACATCTAAATTTTCTAAACTATTTTCCATATATAAAATATTACTTATATTAATGCCATCTACGCGTGTTATGCGTCAAAGTTTTGTATAAAATTGACATCTCTGCAACCACCTTAAGAGGATTGTGAAGTTAGCAGTCTCCATAAGTCTCATTTTAATCAGCGCACTAATTGGAACAAGAATTATATTTATTAATCCACAAAAAAGCCATTGTACAGACAGGTTTCTATTTAAACTATTGATGCACTACATTATTTAAATTAAATAGTAGGCTAGGCGTATTTGTAGGTACAAATGATGCCATGAAAGGCAGGAACTACCTGCCTGAGCTATTGACATGACCTACTCATAAAAGTCACAGTTTATACTAACTTTATAGTTAAATTATTATGTTTATAGGTTTTAAGTACTATAAGACTGTAAACGAGTAATTAAAGTCACTTCCTTTTTATGAAATAAATATTTTTATTGATTTCATATGACTATGCAAAAATTAAAATGTTCATATCTACAAAGTTGTGATGAAATTAGAAAAAAAAGCTAGCTGAAAAACCAGGCTATTTATAATACCAATAACATAATGAAAAATTTCAAAGCTTTATATCTTCGTAATTATTTTATTAATTGCAAATGTTATTTGTGACGCGGCATCTAGATTTTCTAAACTATTTTTCCATATATACAAAGTTACTTATACTAATACCATCTACGCGTATTGTGCGTGAAAGTTTTGAATAAAGTTGACACCTTAAGTGTGAATGTCTCAATATTATAACCATTTTGTCGTATTACAGTTTGAAATGCTGACGGGAAACCTGCCTTTCCATGGTTCTACAAGACACGAAACAATGACGCAGATACTAAAAGCAAAACTCGGGATGCCATCAAACTTGAGCGAAGAGGCCCAATCATTACTTCGTGCTTTATTCAAAAGAAATCCACAAAACAGGTAAAATTCCCTGTTACGTCAAGGGAAACTTGTTTTGAGTTCTAGATAAGTAAATGCGTAATAATGACCTGACGCATAATGATAACGGTACTTACACATGACATGTGTGAACTTTAACGTTAAACATGTCTATTAGTCACTTTTATTTATGTTTTTATTAACTTTTGTTTAATTTAGTTTTAGCCCAGTCATTTTACGGAGTTTTGTTAGGCGGGGTAGGGAGTAATTATTAAATGGACTTTTAAACTGTAACCGGCACCACTTAGTGACAAAAAGACAATCTTAAAACTTATTTAAAAAAATTCGCTACGCAACATAGAAATCAAAATTGTGTGTCCCAGAAGGCTTTTAAATTAATAATATTATACTAATGCACTCATTTGACTTAGATTTAACAATATACATTATTTTTGAGCAATAAAATAGGCATTGAAATTTAAAAAATGAGGTATTTATTAGAAAATACGAATGTATTTTCCAAAACCTTCTAAGTAGACAGAATGTTTGAAGTATGTATAATGGTAAAACCTTAAATATGTGCAAAAAAAATTTACTATCAGGTTTTTTAGAACGAGATAATAGATAAATTTTAAAATTGGAACTGTTGCTGACGGGTTTTTTTTATATTTTGGTATATCTGGGGTCAAATCGGCTCTTCAATATTATACCGAAAAAAATATCAATTATTAATTAGTCCCGGCTCAAACCGTAAAATGACTGGGCTTGGACTTGAGTTAGTTTGCAATTGATTTTTTTGTCTACAAACAGATTGGGCGCCGGATCTAATGGCATAGAAGACATTAAGAATCATGAATTCTTCGCTAGCATAGAATGGGATGCTCTGCTACGAAAAGAGGTTTGTTCTGCTTTAAACTATCTAAAACCTGCATTACATTCTAGCTAAGTACAGACAGGAATGGCAAAGAACGAGAGTGTGGATGCCCTTCATTGTTCTCACAATGTCCTTCTCAAACTAGAGTATATTTCACTTTTAGAATGGTCGAATTATTATATCTAAATAGTATAACACAAACTTGCTCTCCGCGTCTGTCCTTCTATCTGTTTCTCTTCTTACTTCTTAAACCACGCAACGGATTTTGATATGGTTTTCACGGTAATTTAAAGAATTTCTTCCAGAAAGTTTTTGTATAATATATTTACTTATATTAAAGATCCCACCCGGACGAAGTTGGGGGGTCGCTAGTAGTATACAGGGTGAAATTGATATCATTAGCATCCTTTTAAACTAAGAGTCTACCCATCAAACTTACTATGAGACTTACTATGGTAGCAAACTCGTTCTAGTAGCAAACCGATCGGAGCAAATAAAAATTCAGCTGTTCCATGCTAAACTGCAATGTCGACGCGCGAGTTCACAACTCAAATGTATGCAACAGCTGATTCTTTTTTTGCTCCTATCGGTTTGCTCCCATAGTAAAAGTTGTTCAGTTTGATGGGTAGACTCTTAGTTGAAAAGGATTCTAACGATATCAATTTCATCCTGTATATTTTAGAAAACAATCGTTTATTTCATTAGACAAAAACCGAAATAGCATAAAACAGTAACAAAACTATTCTAAGAAACCGATTAAATCCTAAAAACAATACAAAGATCTGTTTAATAGTTCTGGTGTTTGTCTGTCGTTAAAGTCCACGGAAAACATATATCTTTTCTATGCAGCGATTAGGATAACCTTGATTTGTAGAAAATTGTTCATCAATTAACTAATCATAGAACGGAAGATTAAAATTATGTTATTATTTAATTATTACGTTGTATATAATTAAAACACTTTATGGATGCGAAAACAATTAAAAAAGCCGTGGTAGTTTTTATCAGCTTAATTTCCATTTGTAATACTGGCTCACACTAATGCACCGAAAACGGTGTAGGAAAACATCGTAAAGAACACAGCATACTTATAAGAAGAAATTCTGATGCGTATGTGTTGTCCAATAATCCGTATTGGACACACGTGGTGGACTAATAACCATAAATCGGCACCATGAAAAGTAGGCATGTGATTCAGCAATGGAGACAAAGATTGGTTGAAGAGTCTTTATGGCCATATCAAAAATAAAAATATACAACATAAACCGTCAACTACTCATGTTATAAAAGACGCCAGTCCGATACATGCTGACGAAAACACACACAGAAAAGAGGACCGGTAGAAAACGCATGAGGACAATTTAGTGGCAAAAACTAATCAAATTATACTAAACCTTATCTTCATAAGTCAAACCGGGGTCCTGGGTTCGAATCCCAGTTCGTGGATATTATATGTTTGTGCCGTTGTTGTATGGTTTCCATAATAAACAGCCTATAGTGCTTGCTTGGGCTCATTACAATGTATGTGCCTGTGATCGTTATTTATTATTATAAGTCTTATGTTACTTTATGACTGAATCTCCATAAAATTGTCATGTGCTTAGCGTCCTTCTTTAAGGGATGACCAGACCATCAAAGTGAACAACTATCTATGGGACTCTGTTTCATACAAATCCTCCTCGTATGGGACAGTTAATTCTTTTTCACGATTTCGATGTTGGTCCCATAGAGATAATTTTTCAGTTTGATGGTCTGATCATCCCCTTAAAAAATCGTCAGCATATTAAGAAAGACCCTGTATGTTTCTCTGCTCTAACATAAGCATGTTCTATTTCTTTATATCTTCATTGCCGATCTAAATATTAAATCTATTCCAAAGACATAATGGTGGACCATTGCAGGTTGTTCCGCCATTCAGGCCTGCAGTATCGAGGGCTGATGATGCCTTCTACTTCGACTCAGAGTTCACTTGTCGAACGCCGAGGGATTCCCCAGGCGTTCCTGCCTCGGCCAATGCTCACGAGCTATTTAGGTAAGTTCACTATCTGACTGATTTGAGGGTATGATATGCTTATTCTATTTCTTATAGTTGATTTGGACTTCCGTGACTGTTCAACCTAAAAAGGTAAATATTATTTATTCATACTAAAAATAATTCGTTAAAGTCTACACAAAACACGCAGTGAGCTCATGCTCCGTCAATCTTGACACAACATCATACTAATCAGCAACGTGATTCGTCAAAACCTTAGATAAACAGTTAGAGAACCGCAACATGCTTCGTCAACTTACCAAACTAAAATCCACCACGCGCTTCGTCAGTAACAAAATAAAAACTAACTTAATAGCCCTCCGCATCACGGAACGCACCTGGCTTAAAGGAACCCATCACAATAGCAGCATTCCCGCGTTGAATGGCTAGAGAAATCCTTCGGACCAGATAAGAACCCGAGCGGGGATCGTTCCCGCTCTCAACAAGCCTCCTGCCCAGCTTTCGAACGAAAGCCTTGGCCTCACATCCACCTATAAAGCAGTTAGGTGCACAGGATATTACATAAGGGTTTGCGCTGAGCGCTGAACACAGAAAGGTACTCTCTAGTAGTTGTGTTTTCTTCCTGATTTGCCAGTAAGAGTAATTTAAAAAGGTGGTTTGGAGGAATAAGAAATTTCGCTGACAGAAGACTACGCGTTTAAGTTCTGCGTTCCTTTGAATCCTATAGTAAAAACCCTACAAAGTATCAGTCCAAAGTATATTAGGGAATGCGGAACAGTTAAACGCGTGACAACTTTCTAACTGCGAAATCCCTGAAAGTATAAACAGGCTTTCAAAAAGTCGTGTTTGTGAGAATTTACTTTTTTGAAATTCAAAAAGAGATCTTTTGGGTTTAGAGCCATATCACACGATTTTTGAACGTAGACGTTGACGAAACGATATCGTCGCGATTCTTCCACGATATATCTGAGATTCGTGGCGATAACGCTCAGTAAAAATCGCGGCAATTCAGTTGCGACATCCCGGTGGTGCATTTGCGAAAACGTTGCGGTGCAGTTGGGATATTGCTTACGCTCAACAATCGCTCTTACACTTATCGTGGAGAAAGGAGCAGCTTATCTGTGAATTAAAAAAAAAGGTTATAATTAGTCAAGCCGAAGAAATGTCTAGTAGATAGTGCATGTTTGTTTAAAATTGCATGTTTCCTGGCTAACATTTTAATCTCGGCCCATCCTCGCAGATTGTGAAATGTTGATAAGATACTGTAACGAAAATGATGTCACATCACATGTGACAGCCTTGCATGTGTAAATATAAGTACCGTAAAATATTATCGTTCAACGCATGTTGTAAACGAGCAATTGTTTTGTAACGTTTTTGCATAATTGATATGAATGACTTGACATGTAGTTGGCAATGATTGATTGTTTCTCACCACAATACGAATTGGTTTCGTTCATAACAAGCCATCGTGTTTCTTTGTAGTTTTGACATGCGAGCATCAGAAGTATGGCATTTATTTTGTTTTTATGTTTATTTACTTACCAGATTCGTAATTTAAATATACTGAAAACTAGATACGATACTATAGATCAATAACACTCCTAAATTGGAAAAGTGCTCTCAAACTAATATCGGATGGCAGTACATACATCATCGATCAAATTTATGACACATTCTATATGAACCAAAATAGATTTATAGGCATCACAAAAAATTTTACTAATAGCTAATACAATAAGACTATACTAGATACACGACTCTAAGGGCCTGTTTCACCACTTCGTAGTAAGTTCTTGTTAGATTATCTGACAGGTCGTTTGACATATTTTGTATGTACAAAATATGTATAACCTTCAAGAAATAAATGAACAAAAAAGTATATTTCCCTTTTACATGAACAAAAGATTATGTTTGACGGCCCGGTAGCTGTGCCGAGGGTCGCGGGTTTGAATCCCGAAAGCGACAAATATTTGTATGATGAATATTAATATTTGTAACGGAGTCATGGATGTTTGTATCTATATATGTATTCTATATCGTAGTCTAGTCATCATAATACAAGTCCAGGCTATATTCTGGTACTCTAAATCTTAGTTATAGACGTTAACTGTAACTATCCTTATAGCACGTACAATTGTTAGTTTTTACCGTTTATTTTTCACTGTCATATTACACCAATGTATGTGTGCTTTTTCTTTATGAAACAATAAATAAATACTTTATACTGCAAATACTTTATACTGACTATATAGTTTGTGTGACGATTTACAAGATGTTTTATCTATTTATTACTGAAATAATAAAATAAAATCTATTTCCAGGGGCTTCAGTTTCATAGCGCCGTGCCTACTAACGGAGGATGACAACAAAACGGTGACCAATCAAAATCAGAACCACGTCGTACAGAGCAGCAAGACTTCCACAGAAGAGTTTTGGTCTGGTTTCGTCAATAGGAACAATTTCTTCGATGAGTACAGGTTAGATATTTTATTATAAGTTTTAGTTGTGCCTAGGATTGTCTTCATCAGCACAATATAGGTTTTTTAAGGGTATGACCAGACCATCAAACTCAACAACATTATTTATGGGACTAACATAGAAATCAGCTGTTCCATTCGAAACTGTAAACCTACTGGACCCAGGTGTATGGGACAGGTCTTCTTTGCAATTTCGACGTTAGTCCTAAAGAGAAAGTTGTTCCGTTTGACAGTCTGATCATCCCCTTAAAAACCGTGGGCATTATAAGAAAGACCCAATAATTATTATATCCTACTGCCATTTGCCTAAGTATGTACAGTTGAAATGCAGCTCGTGTGACTACTAATAATGTTGATCAACATTAATGTGCAAAATATATTAAATATAAACTAAATAATGCTATATTCTCCAGGCTAATGGGAGAACTGGGGACGGGATCGTTTTCAGTCGTCCGCCTCTGCGAGCACAAGACCTCCAGAGTACAATATGCAGTAAAGATCATAGACAAATTACAGTATGATCCTCGGGAAGAAATTGAAATCTTATTAAGGTAAGTTATTAGTGCCTTTTCACACGTCTTAGTCGCCGGTAACCTGGCGCCATGCCATTCCCACAGAGTTTTACATTTGACGTCCGTTAAAGAGTTGCTGATTTGACTAGTTGAAAAACTCGCAGATTGCTATACTAATTTTATTTTATTTTATTTTCTTGGGAAGACCAACAGCTGTTGACACAATACAAAATATGGATGGCTAACAGAAAGCCAATTATAGGTCTCCGTTGATAGAAACAAAATTAAAAAAAAAAAAAAAAAAAGCAGAGCTAACACTAAAAATACAAAGTGGATAACAAAAAGATAACGAACGTATTCAAGTTACAACAATCGACTGAATAAGAAGCAGTCTTCCTCGCAATAAAACTAATTACAAAGCAACATTATTAAACGTAACAATAAACACTACATAAGAACCGATAAGTCCTAAGCGACGACCGACCATACAAATAAGGTACCTTTTCATGGCGATTGACACATAATATGCTATTGTCGTCCGCAGGTACAGCCAACACCCGCACATAATATCGCTACGAGGCGTGTACGAGGAAGGCGGGCGCATCCTCGCCGTCACAGAGCTCTGTCGCGGCGGAGAATTGCTCGAACACATCACCCAGCGCCGCTACCTGGCAGAACACGAGGCAGCGCCCATACTGAGGAACGTGCTTCAAGCCGTGCATTACTTGCACAGACACACCGTCGTCCATAGGTCAGTGTTGAGAGCTCTGGATCACATCAGCGCCGCTACCTGGCAGAACACGAGGCAGCGCCCATACTGAGGAACGTGCTACAAGCTGTGCATTACTTGCACAGACACACCGTCGCGTCGCCCATAGGTCAGTGTTGAGAGCTCTGGATCACATCATCGCCGCTACCTGGCAGAACACGAGGCGGCGCCCATACTGAGGAAAGTGCTATAAGCCGTGCATTACTTGCACAGACACTCCGTCGTACATAGGTCAGTGTTGAGAGCTCTGGATCACCGGAACAGCTAGAGCTGTTTTCGGGAATAGACCGAAACTTTTTTTCAATCACGCTGCGCTGTCCATTTTTTATCTAAGCGATCTAACCTTCAAAATTTCTAAAGGTCATGGACCAGTAAAATAAACAACGGAGTCACGTTGCAGGCTCTGACCCGAGCACTTGTCTGGCGTGGTTTTCGCGCGTCGCGTTTTTGCCTGCCACGAGGCTCCGCAATCCTCAATCTCTTCTTGTTCTTCACCAAAAACAATCCCTGAGATTTTTTTTTAGCGGGCATAGGACCACCGCACAATCCCACCGCTGTAACTCCTGTAAGCCAGGATCAAAAATAAATAAACGACGACTGTAGGAAAACCTGCTTCGCTAAAAGTCAATGTTGTGAGTGGACGAAATTAGATCAGATAGAGAAGGTATTTTATTTATCTGGTCACCGCGTTAAAAAATCAAATATCGACTCGAAACATTTTGCCTTCATTACTAAACCTTGTAAACCGTTTGCAGAGACATAAAACCGTCAAACATACTGTTCGCGACGGCTGACAAGCGGCCGGAGGACATAAGGCTCGTGGACTTCGGTCTGGCCAAGCAACTTCGTGCCGAGAACGGGCTGCTGATGACGCCATGCTACACCGCCAACTTTGTCGCGCCTGAGGTGCTCAAGCGAGCGGGATATGATGCCGCGTGCGATATATGGAGCTTAGGTAAGCATCATCTTTAACGGTGGGTCCCCACCTCACGGACCACCGTGGTCCGTGAGATCCTCGGGAATGGTCCGCGGGAGGGTCCTGCAGCACTTGTAATTATAAAATTGAAATTTTGGAAGCAATGTGCGTTGATCGAGTTGAATTCTTACATCCGTGCCAACGACTATCATTTGTTGAATTAAACATCTTTAAAATAATTTACCAACTACAACATATAACGTTTGTTGCAGGAGTGCTAGCATACATAATGCTCTCTGGCAGGACACCCTTCGCATCAGCCGGCGATGACACCCCTGAAGCTATTCTAGCTAGGATCGAGTCTGGAAAGGTATTTATAACTTCATTAAATCAGAATTTTATTATTCTCAGTGATTTGTTTAAAATTGAAAAAGACATGACTTTTTCCAATGTTTTGTTTTAAATCAACGTGATTTGATTAAAATTTAAACTTTTGCAATCCTGAAAAAAGGCCTGGTGATTTTCATACTTACATAAATTATTTTCAAAACTACCTTAAAAAATTTATTAAAGTAAAGTATTGTTATTATTCATATTAGATTCTCCAGATGTCAGCGCATAAGTCGATGATCATATCATTATATAAAAAGACAGCCGTACCTTTATAAACGCTTCTGGAGCTGAAATTTATCCGTAAATAATCAGTAGAGCGAACAAATGAATTTTTGTTTGTACAAATCCTTCTTGTAATACTTACCTGGAATGCCCACCAGGTGGAGCTATCGTCAGGCGTATGGCGAGGCGTATCAGCGGAAGCTCGCAACTGTATCCGTCGCATGCTGCAACTAGAGCCCGCCCTGCGGCCCCGCGCGGCCGACCTACTGCGGGAGCCCTGGCTGAACCAAACCCAAGGCACTACCGTCACAGTGGAGCCCCTGGAGGACAGCGAGGCTCCTCCCCCCGCCGATGAGCTGCGACGAGCTGTAGACCTTACGTTCCAGGTGGGTTATATTAGTACCCTGAGCCCAGGCTAAACCAGACCCAAGTGTGACTGTCACAGTGGAGCCCCCAGAGGACACCGAGGCTCCTCCTCCCGCCGCTGAGCTGAGACGTTACGTTCCAGGTGGGTTATGTTAGTACCCCGAGTCTACTACTTACTACTACTTTGCCCAAGTAAAGGTACTCATCAACATATTGTATGAACGGCCCATCTATCTTTACCATACGTTTCGTGCTATTGGCCATCAACTGGTTAAGAATAGATGAATGATTCTATCCCATAGTATACTTAATCACCTAATTAGGTACCTTTTCTTTTTTAATTATTTTCAATCCTATTTGATAAGCATAGTCAAGGCATGTTTGTGACTTAAAAATACTCCGGAAAACAGGTGAACCACCACCTTGGCTTCCCCATCCTGCATTGAGCAAGAGTGGTGGAATTTTACCTCTTTGGTAGACTTCTTTACCCCGCAGTAGGATCCTACAGGCTATAACTAACTTTCTTTCTAGGCGATGACGTCATCACCGATGACTCCGCAAGTGTTGGGGCCTGTCTCACAATCGACCCTGGCGCAGCGCCGCAACAAACCACAGAGGCGATTCCCACCTACACAACTCTAAATATCAAACAGTGGTACAACTATACGAAGAATAACATGGAATTATAATAAAAACGAAATGTTTGTGTACGTTTGACAAGTCCACAGTATGTGTATTGATGCAAATGTGCAAGAACGTAACCTGTGTTCACTTACTGGTAATTCCAGATGGTCTAATTTGTGGTCGTTATTTCTTATTGAATTAACAATTAGAATTTCATGAGCCGTATAGGCGAAATTGAGAACGAAAAGACACCAAAGATTAAGTCACAAGGATCAAGATATATCTTGTCACTATTATGTATAGTGATAATTTACGGTAATTGCATAAATCAAAGCTTTTGTTAGAAGTTTTCTAAGCATTTTGGGAGACGTGAGAGATCATACTTACCATACGAGGCTTTGGTAAATGCATTTTAAAATAATAGTTTATATTTTTATAAACAATGAATTTTAGTTATAACATTCCATCTTTTGAAACTGTTGTGGTGTTCTCATCATGTGGAGTGCAAGGTAAAATGTTGTACATAATTTTATGAAAGTTGTCTTCCTTCGAAAAAAAAATCAACTATATTATATTTTTATTTAAATTCTTAATGCCCACCTGTTTATTACGTTTTGTAGTCTTATCTGTGCCATTAGATTAAATCTTCACTTTTTTCTCGATTCTTAGTTAATTAGACGAAAGTCGACGAGTTTTAGGCGAACTGGGTTCCTGATGAACAGTATTGAAACATTTCTTGTTTTATGAAATAGATAAATAAAATACATTGTTAAAAATAAAAAATACATTGATACCTTGTTATATAAAAAAAGGGTATCATAGAAAAAACCGATGAATTTCTTGAAAACTTCAAATGGGATAATATAAACTCAGGGGACCCACGTTCGAAGGTGTTTCGCCGATGATTCTTTTCACATAAAATGTCACATAAGGATATCAACAAATATATTTTGAGATTTATTTTTATACAGTATTATCCTTTGTCATGTTTATATTATATAACTTATAATTGAATTGCTTAATCATTTTATTTTTACATGAGATGTTGTTTCTATTTTTGTAAGACAGTATCCATTAGACTTAAGAATGTATTGATAACTAGTAAGTACAATTAAATCTACGAAAGGCTTTCAGTAGTTTGAAATCGCATTGTAGGGTTTTTGGTAAACATACCAGCCGCAGTGTCTGCATTTAATGCAAAAAGGAACCACCAAAGTCAATATTTATTCATATCTTTTCGCCTACTTTAATGTCATATCAACAGGGCCTAACTTTGCTCATAAATGAATATGACTTCAATTACTAGTTTCACATTTTACCTTTACTAAATTCTTCATACTTCCGAAGTCTATTAATTTTCTAGTGTCATGTTTACTTATACTAATTCGGTAGTTTGTAAGGCATTCATAGTATATTTTGTTAATTGCTTTAATGTTGTAAGTTCGATAGTAGATATTTGTCTATGTTGTATTATCTTAGTCATTATTATTATTATTAACTATGCTTATAACTCCAACTTATCCGGTGCCATTACCATTTAGTTTTATTTTTCAATTCTTAACAGCCCCAGCTGACTATAATATTGGACTCTTTTATTTTACTTCGTACCTACATGATCTCCGCGTAATATTTCCGTGCATAATTACAATATAATATAATATTAGTAATATTTAACCTATGGTTTTCATTGGTGGAAGTGGTGGTGGTACTATCATACGTTAATCATGGTGATATTTTATTTTTGTAGACTAGTATTAACTTTGAATTAAATAAAATTGTAGGTGTTAATCGAAACTAGGATAATTGCCAAAGAATAAAATCCACTTTTAAACAATAAATTCGTTCCATACCATGATGTACCTCATTGTGAATCAAATCAGCAAATAAATAAATAAGTGAATCCTAATAAGAATGAAATTTATAAAATTTTGATATCCGATTATTATTTTATGCAAGTTTTACTACTTATTCTTTGAATGTTTATCATGTAAGTAATATTTGTATCAACTGAAGGAATTGATTGATTAAATATTAAGAACTTAAACACAGATGTAAATTTTAACGTAAATCCATCAAGTTTCTTCCAACAAAGAGATCCAGAACTGTAGATCACAAAGTGACGCATAATATATGTAAATTGATTGTTGAGAAACGTTTATCTCAAAACATTGATTGAACAAATATTTTAATGTGAAACGTCTATTGGCGCGCCTTGGCTGTAAAACCGACTCGTATGCCGTAACGATAAATGATGGCATGACGCCGTCACGCCACACGTTTAACACCTGCGACTAATAGTTCACCGTTCCTGAAGCGCAAAGTTCAACATTCGAAAAAAGAGCGCGAAATCAATCAAATCTGGAGAGTGCGGTATTTCGATGTTTCACATCTGCCGGGCGTCCTGCGACGCCCACTTTTTATTATTATTAGTAATTAAAACATTGCAGTTTCTGTTTTGTAATCATTTTGTAATATTCATAAAACAGTACAAACTTTTTTTAAATATTATAAAGAGTGATGCAAAAAATTGGTAACTCATACATATTCCTGCATGGGTAGCATGCCACCTTGATACAGCGCTATCACACCTTCGCTCTCTTTCTGTTTGCGCGCAAACGAACGAGATAAAAGACGTGATACAATACAGCCGTATCACGTGTAGCATGCTACGGCTTCTCATAATTAAAACTTAGCCTACATTTAAGATTGCATTAATTGAGATTTTAAAAGATACGATATGTAATTTTCAATGTAATGCAATGCTCCATAGTATTTTGCACATCAGAAAAATATTAGACGAATCAAGAACAGGTAATTAGATAAATAGATATGATTGGTGATCAATGAAGCTGCATGTTTAAACAAGTTACATTTATAAATCCTGTATACCTAAGGTAATGTAAACGTGATATATTAATATCATTGAGGAGCAAGAAGCCCCACTGGCTATAAACTTAAAACAGAAAATATTATAATGTTCAACCATTTTGAACAGAGCTTTTATGCACACACTTGTTAATTAATTCTAAAAAATATTTTCTTATTGGCTCATAGGTCACGATGCAAGTTGATGTTAACATAAGTAGATTTTTCTATGACACTATGTTGTAGCTTCAAAATAAATCACAAAAACATGTTAAATTTTATAAAGGACAAATTAAAAATTATTGTAAGCTGGGCCACTCATTATTTCGTGGTCTAGTATGTTTTTATCACTCTATTTTTCTATCTCAGAAAATATCCAATTTCTATTTAGGCATGTGTGCTGACATTAAAATGTTGTTTAGAGACGGAACTCATATTCATTTTAGAGATGTAATATATATTGTTGACATTGCTTAAAAAGCGTTTTATTTTATACTAGGGTTAACCCGCGACTTCGTCCGCACAAATTATATACCAGATTTTAAGTCTGATAATAAGCTATCAAACAAAAAAAGTTTCATCAAAATCGGTTCAGTAGTTTTTGCGTGATGCTCGATCAAACAAACAAACACAAACAGACAGACAAAAAATCGAAAAATTGGAGATATGGAATCAGGGACACCTAAAAACCATATCATAACTTTTTTTTTGTAACATCATCAATGTACAGACATACATTCTGTTACAGTTTTATTATAGTTCAAGTTGTTCTAGGTAAGAAACTGCTACAAACACAATATTTGAATTGTGCATATGTAGCAAGCTTACAAGCATATTCCGGGTTTTAGGATGTTAATTTCAGGAAAACTAGAAATACAGCTGTCGAAATTACGCAGCATAAATTCGGCGGTTACTTGAAAAATTCGTTTCAGTCCCATAGTCTACCAACACAGTTCACCAGGTGTTCAACGGAGAACTTTTTGTACCTATGGTTACCTACTAATTTACTTCGCGTAATTTTGGTAGGTGTGTTCCTACACTAATACATGACTTGTGATGAAAATAATTTACTTTATTATAAGATAAGTTACCAACCACTCATCAATTACATTAGATTTTTATTCATACTCCTATTTAACACTTACTCCTTTTAAAGTTGGTGCTACAACCGGTCCTTTACCAGTAACAACTAAAGGACTATCTTTATAACAAGCGACTTTATCAACATTTGTCTTAAGATCTGGGGCACATGTTTCGAATATTTTCTTCTTAGGGTTCAGGATGGCTTCGGGTTCACGAGGGTAGCCGTCGCAAGAGACCAGGTCCCCAGGTGCAGCCCCGTTTGGTGGTACAAGCACTTCAACTTTATCTGGTGAAGATGCACACATGACCATGGCTTCTGATGTCACGCCGCGCATCTGAAATCATTAAAAATTTTAAATAATTTTATTTCTGATCTTTTAGTCATAACACTACCCTAACACTAGCCCCATAACACTAAAAACATCTGCAAAAATAATACAATACATCCTAGCCACCTACGGGCTGGCTTAGACACCATGGTACGCATCCACATTGCCTTGCTGGATGTTGTCTGAATATATTATTAGCAGATGTCAATAGTATGTGCGTTCAAATCAAACGATTTGAACATACATACCATTGAAATCTGCGCTGATGCAGTATTGAGTTAAAACTAAAATGTTACTCCAAGTTATCGCGAGTTTTCACTATACGTTACTACTGCAGATGCGGCGCCAATTTTGTATGACAGAATTAGTTGTCACTGTAACCGCTAGGAGCGCTGTACGAAATTCAATACAAAAACTTTAGTTTACTACAGTAGTTTTAGTGTAGTTTATTTAATACGGTGTAAACTCATGGTAGGACTGTCTCCAAAAACTCAATTTTAAATAGGTTAGGATTTTTCTTATTAGAACAGTGTATTTATCGGTGTATGTGGGCTGCGTAGAGTGCAAAAAGCAAGACTACTTAATTTGGATGAACAATTATGTGTTTTTGTAAGCATGTTTACGAGGATTATAATTTTAATAATCCGTACCTTAACAGGTTTTAAGTTACAAAGCACCATGACGATTCTTTCTCTCATCTCCTCAATCGGCACATGGTTGACAAGACCGGACACAACCGTTCTTGGATTATCTTCACCGCAATCTATTTTCTCTACGTACAAAGAGTCTGCGTCGGGATGTTTGTTGATGTCTATGATCTTTCCAATCCTGAAGTCTAGCTTTCTGACATCTATGGTCGAGTCAACCAGAGGTGCAGCTGACTTCTCTGTCTTTTTAGCAGGTTCCTTTTCTTTTTTCTCTTTCTTTATGACTGGTTCTTGTGATCCGGTGTTAGTTGGAACGTTTTCAATGTTTCCATTGAGATTGTAGGCAAGTTTTTTGCCTGGAATCGGGTACTGCTTCTTACCATGTTGGATTTCGAGTTTTATTAGATCTGCCTTTGTTCGCTCCACTTTAGCAGCCAGCAATTCATTTTCTTCGGTGAGTGTTTTTATTTTTTCTTCTATTTTTATTTGTCTTACTTGCTCCACCTAAAATATAACAATATGGTAAAGATTTGAATACCATAAATTTAAAAAAATCCGTTGTTTAAGAAAACTCCCTTTTTACCCGACTGTGCCAGAAGGAGGGTTATGTTTTTAATCTAACCGTATTGGCAAATAAAGAGTTAAAAAAATATGAATGTGAATGAAAACGTAAAACTTGTAGTGCACGTAGCCGGCCTACCCCGATGGTACAAAGGCGTGACGTTTTAGACAGATTTTTAGGCTCTTTAAGAGGGTAACGAGGCTATTGTGCTGCCCTCAATCGTATAAAAACAAGAATCTCACATTGTAGTACTGATTAGCTTTCAATTTATCGAAACGGGTTATTATTAGGTATTAGCAATTGTTTATCACTGTATCGAAAACTTATTTTGATGAGGGTTGATGTTAGGCACATTTATTAACTATATTTAGGTAGTAAAAAGAATGCCTGGGTATTCGTTTTTAATCGCAAATAATAAGATAGTGTAGTATTCAGTTATCTTAATTTTAACAAAGAAATTTAAATACAAACTTTGCCTCGCAGATCGGTTAGTTTTTTTTCAGCAGTTTCTGCATTATTAAGTAGTTTCGTTACAACGCTCTGAGACATTTTTCTCAAAATAGTATTCCTCATCGAGCCGAAATAACCTCTAAAATTTCATTTGACTTGACAGTGACAGTGACACGCACGACCAATTTTTTTTAATTTAAGTTGTTCAAGGCAAAGGGAGCAATTAAAACGTTCCAGCCGTTAAAGGATAGTTCACACATTAAAAATGTTCAAGGTAGTTTTACGCAGAGTAATATAAGTATATTAGAAAAGAGAACCCACTCGTGGCAACATTATGCATCCACCTTATGTCAAATTGAAGGCTAGCTAGCGCCATCTATGTTTCACTGACAATAATTCAACCTTATACTATACATACCTACTTATATCTACTCATACCGATGCATATTATTGTTTTGAATGCTAGATTTCGTTCAATCCCGCACCGATCGAGTGAAATTCCAGTATCTTTACTATTCCTGTAATCTAAACATTGGTAAGAGAAAAACAGAAACTCCAGAACATCACTAAATCGGCACGAAATTGAACGAAAACTACAAACAATTCGCGCATTACGCAAGATACGTAGCCATTTTGTGAATCTGTCATCTGTCAATTAGACATTGACATAGACAATAAAATATTTTTTTTCATAGTTCTGCGAAGTAGTTAATAGATGGCAGCACATTCTATGCAAACTGAATCGGAAAAAGCCACCAAAAGGCGACTGTCCTCCGCCTGGTTTTACGCGTGGAATCAAACGGAAGCGCCTGCCTTTATTTCTCACTTTTGCTATATTGTTCCCCATGAATGGCACATTATTGAACGAATCCCACCAAATTAGCATAATAATAACCACGAAAAACGAATGAGGGATTTTCCGAAAGCCATTAAAAAATAAAAAGTAGTTCCTAATGGCTCGATAGATGGCGCTGACGAGACAGGGGTCAGCGACCTTGCAGATAATAAAATACAAATAAAATAGTAAGAATTTGTGTTTTTGAGTAAACAGCAAAATATGAAAATATATTTTGTCAACGGATGCGTCTTACACAGTGACATTCATTTTTGTTCACTTTTTAGCCTAAAATTTTCGTCTTCGGGCCCCTCTCTGGTTAACGCCATCTATCGCCGGTTTGTTGAACTATGTTTGACTAGCTGTCAGAAAACTCCTCATTTAGAAAATTAAGAAATAAAGCCCATCCATTTCTTCGCGGTTTCCGCGCAAAACTCACACGCAAGACATTTCATTAAGACTAGGCGATGAGATGATGTTCTTTTTTAGGGAAATGGTTGAAGTCAGATTTGGCTGTATGGGGTCGTACACTTTGCCCTTTCCCTAATCTACAACAGTGGAACTAGCACGCCAACCCGCGATAGCGACATTTAACCCATCCATCTGTCAAATTTAGTTGGCGTACTAGCCAGTGCTTGGTTCACATTATACACTTTGCACTCAGGCAACATAAAGATTGAAAAATAAGAGATACTGCAAATCCGTCGTATCGCGCGAGTGCGCACAGCCCTCATTAGATTAAGCTGTTTACGAATTTACAACCAACATTATTAATTTTTTTTCAAAATAAAAAGTTGCACAAAGCAAACCTGCCTAGCTAGCATGCCACCCCCGAGAAAACGACAAAAATCGAGATGTGCCTTCATCTTTATTATTTTACGTAGGCCAGAAAGAGCGCGCATGACGTTTTTCTCGTTTAAACGCTTTGTCGTGGGTGGCTTGCTAGTTAGGCAGTCAACAAGTATACGCACCTATTGTATAAACTTGGCCTTAAAAAAAGTAAAACAAAATACCAATATGGCCGTTGGAATGGCGTCATAACTTTCTGACGTTGTTTATATTTGCGAAAAATAATTGGATTTTATGGTACGTTGCGTTTTTACGGCTGCGGTGAATATAATGTAATTGGTGCATCAGTGCACAAGAATAAAGTTCACGATAATGTATTAGAAGTTTCATCAGAAAAAGATGTCAAACAATACAGTCGGTTCGTCCGGGCCAGCTCCCGGCAAAATACGTGGTCCAGGCAGGCCGCCAAAACGTACGTGCACCTGGTGCGCTGAAAGTAAAACTCCACTGAAATACGTTTTACCCACGGAAAATGGAAAGAAAGAGTTCTGTTCCGAAACTTGTCTTTCAGAGTTCAGGCAGGCCTACAGCAAAGGCGCTTGCTTACACTGCGACAACGTAATCCGAGGTAATGCACCTTCTAACAGCAAAAACTTCTGCTCTACTTACTGCCTAAACAAGTATCAGAAGAAAAACGAAAAAAGAACCACTTCTCCGCAATCTGGGAACGGGGCCAATGGCTCTGAGAATCATTCTAACAACAACTCAACGGGATCTTTCTATGATATCTACCAGGCTTTCGATTGGACCGAATATATGAAAGAAACAAACAGTTCTGCGGCACCACAGGAGTGTTTTAAACAGGCACCATTACCCCCAGTTAATGATTTCAAAGTGAATATGAAGTTGGAAGCATTGGACCCGCGAAACCTAACCTCAACATGTATCGCTACGGTTGTCGGTGTGCTGGGACCTAGATTGAGGCTGAGACTCGACGGTAGTGATAACAAGAATGATTTCTGGAGGCTCGTGGATGCCGGTGACATCCACCCGATAGGACACTGTGAGAAAAATGATGGAATGCTGCAGCCTCCGCTCGGTTTCCGCATGAACGCTAGTAGCTGGCCTATGTTTTTGCTCAAGACTTTGAATGGAGCTGAAATGGCTCCGTCAAAGGTGTTTCAGGAGGAACCGCCGACTCCAAAAACTAATTTATTTGTTGTTGGTCAAAAGTTGGAGGCGGTTGATAAGAAGAATCCTCAGTTGATATGCTGTGCCACTGTCGGTGCAGTCAAGAATGATCAGATTCATGTTACGTTTGACGGGTGGAGAGGAGCATTTGATTACTGGTGCAAGTATGACTCGAGGGACATATTCCCGGTGGGTTGGAGTGCGAGGGCTGGTCATCCTTTGCAGCCACCTGGTCAGAAAAGTGCCACTGCACCATCTAGGTAAGTTTTCACTGTATTATTATTTGCTAATTGTGGAAACAAAGTCAGGCTCCCTCACATTCCTTGGTTTACCCAAATTAAGGCCAATAGAAAATTATTGTTATCGCATAATATAGACTTCATAGTTTACACATTCCACTAAATAAACTTGGCATGATGTAAAAGAGTAGTTCACCAAATTGTGATGAGTGTGGGGTGGTCGAGGATGTTCATCTCCTGTTAGTGGAGTGTGTTCAGTACAAGCAGACTCAAATGACACTGGTGAGGGAGCTTAGAGTGAATAGACTTGATGTGGACATATTTCATGAGTTCCTAGCATCATCAGGTTCTGATGCTGCTAAAGTGGGATGACACTGACAGGTACATAATATTTTTTTATCTAGTCCCTAAAAATAGAAAAGTCCCTCTGCTGTTTTCCATACTTGTCGCGGCTATTTGCTCTCTGAAATGCGCGGAAAGCAGTCATTTTCCATGCATTTCTAAGAGCAGATGAAAAACAAGTAAAATAAGGATTATAAAAAATTTTTATTCTACATTAAGACATTTTATAAATTATTGAATTGAATCATCTGAGACATGAAGAGATAAAAGACGAAAGTCTAATTTGCATAGGCATAAAGGTGGTATTGGGAAAACCAGAAATATCTAATAGCCTCTCAAATTTCTCTATGGATGATGGTTTACTTTATTGAAACTAGATAACATGATTTTTGTTCATGTTTGTCTTTGAGCTTGAGATAAAATGTTTAGAGGAGTCATGTTGCAGGTTCTGACCCGTGTACTCGTCTCGCGTGGATTTCGCGCGTCGCGTTTTTGCCTGTCACGAGGCTCCGCAATCCTCAATCTCTTCTTGTTTTTGACCAAAAACAATCCCTGAGATTGGAATAGATTCTCCCATAAACACTTGACACTGGCAGAAATGCAGCGCTAACGCACAAGCAAGAGTCCATTTATCTATACTATTATAAAACTGTAACAGGAAGTTTGTCTGTACATTGAAGATATTAACAAAAAACAAGTCACGATATGGTTTTTAGGTGTCCCTGATTCCATTTCACCAATTTTTGAATTTTTTGTCTGTCTGTTGGTTTGTGTGTTTGTTTGTTTGTTTGATGAACCGATTTTGATGAAACTTTGTTTGTTTGATAGCTTATGATCTGGCTCAAAATCTGGTATATAATTTGTGCGGACGAAGTCGCGGGTTAACGCTCATTATAAATAAAAAAAAATAAAAAATCTTTAGATCTATGCATGCAAACTTAAGCATGCAATAAAGGCTTACCAGGCTACCTAGAAGATGAGCAATTAAATTACAGATTACTGATTAACATAATTATCTACTCTCCAGATTTGTCCAGTAATTTACAGTAGTTCACAGCTGTTAATCCAAAGCATAGCTTACCACATTCGGGGGCTATGCATCCAATGTTACGCCGCGTTTGGTATCGCACGTATCCACAGCTTACGCCGTGTTTGGTTCCATTGTATGAAGATGGATTACTGTCTTATACTCTGCTTCAGGCCACCATTGGCCAATTGCAAATCTAAAGAGAGAAAAATATGTTAAGGTTTAACAATGAAATATTTACAGGTTTAAAATTCGACACAGTGGAATTCCTAACCCTGCCTTGCCTGAAGGGGGATCCACTGGTGCTGGGAACTCAAATAGTCCTACGACACCGACTCCAGTGGCCACGGTTCGACTCCGTATTCGCAGCAGCTGTTCCGGTGGCAGCAGCTGCTTGCCAAGCGTGGTGACGGGCTCAGGGCCTACCGGTGCCGTGGAGAACCTTGCCAAGGAGCTGCTCAGCGTACATCCAGATCCTCAGATGTTAACGCGGGCAATTCTAACAGCTTCTAGTAGTTATTCAAATATTACTAATGTACAGGTAATTACTTTTTTATTATATGAAGTGAGAACAAGATTGTCTTCTTGATGGGTAGGCCTAAATTTGTGTTGCCCAGCAATGGAAGAGTAGGCTTAATAAAGAAAAACATAAATGGAATAGATGATATTATACATTTTTTCAGAGCAATGATATAGCAATGAGACTTAAGGCCGGTTCTTGATAGCGTACCTGACCTGTTAAGAACATATTCAGAAGTAGTGAAAAAGGCCCAAAATAGCAAGGCTGATCGAATTGATGCTTAATCATGGTCCCATTTGTGGTAGCCAGAAACTGTTATTAACCTAGTATATATCAAGTTTAAGAGTGGTTTTGTTTTTTGTTTAGAGATAGAAGTAGTGAAAAATAAATAAATAAATATCTTGGCCATTGTCAGTGTCACACAGATTGTCTAGTCTCGAGTGGAAACCTTAAAAAATATATTGTGATAATTTTCAGGTTTCATCAGGAAGTAAGAATTACACAGTGAAAGTACCTTCTGAATTAACAAATGAAGAACTGAAAAATTGGCTCAAATCAGTATGTAATGGAATGGGAAGTTGTGTCGGCATGATAGAGGTAGATACGGGAGAGGCGGCTGGCAGGCCTTGCACTCTGTGTGGAGAGTCCACCTCCAACAATGTCTCATCTGCGGTCAAGAGGATTAAAGTGGTGAGTGTTATTTATCTGGGCCCTCAGTCTCGCAATCGGCTCGGCCTAATACAAAATTGCAAACCAATTAACCTACCCAACCCCAAGGTACGGGTTTGCTGAATTTAGTTTCGCGATTTCGTTGTTTGTCCCATAGAGAAAGTTGTTCTGTTTGATGGTAAGATCATCCCAGTTATTGTACCCATCGTGTATACGAGTCTGCGATCTTAACTTGACGCCAGGTGCGATGAATAGAGTATTTGCCTGGTTAATCAAATTGGCAACAGAACTTTGAATCGAACGTCGACACATGCGCTTTGCATGGAAATTGTATCAAAATGAGCAATAAATGACGGCTAGGACGCATATTACACAACATATTTATATCCTGCCCTGTTATCTAAATCTCAACTATTAATAAATATTAAAATAAAGAAAAACATTTACGATATGGCTTTTAGGTGGCCCTGACTTCAAATCACAATTTGATGTTCATAAAATATGATGATGTCACATAAAAACTACTCCCTATTTTGATTCTTTTTTTTTTTGTTTGAAAGCTTATGATTTGAATTGAAAACTGGTAGATAAATAATTCGTGCGGACAAACTCGCGGGTAAAAGCTCGTTAAATACTGGGTCCAACTTAATACGCTGATAGTTTTTTAATAGGATGATCAAACCATAAAACTGAACATCTTTCTCTATGGCAACAATATCAAAATTGGGTCAAGTATGATCGCAGTTTTGTATGAAACAGATGATTTCTTTTTCGTGATTTCAGTGTTGGTCCCATAGAGAAAGTTGTTCAGTTTGATGGTGTGATGTGTGATCATGGACCCTATACGATATTCAAAAAAATCCTGAAAATGTGTTTAGCATTATTTTATTTTCCAGAATTTTCTTATAAAAATAATTATTTATTATTGTAAGCAAATTGGTAATAGGTACCCTATAGAATTAATGTATGTATTACAGGAAGAAACAGCGGGCAGCAGCGTAAACGTGGCGGGCGAGGGCTCACCGTCGGGTGCGAAGCTGGCGCGGATATCGCCGGAGCGACCCGAGCCCGCGTCCTCGACCACCGGCGCGCCGCCGCCCCGCGCCTCCAGCGCGCCGCCGGCCGACTGGTCCGTCGAGGAGGTCATCGGCTTCATCGCCGCCGCCGACCAGGCCCTAGCGGCGCACGCCGACTTGTTTAGGAAACATGTGAGTTGGAATATTTCTTAAGCCGGCACTTCACTCTCGCGAGAACTTCTCGGCGTGAACTTCTCGGCAAGAACTATCAAGGAAAAAAAGCATTTTCAATGTTAAAAATGTGCTGTTTATATTTTATTTCTATGTTTGTTCCACAGATAGACGGTCTTAACTCTAATTTTATTGATGAATGAACACGCACTTACACTTTATATACTTATATTGATGGGGGCGGTTACTGTTAATAACATCTCATGATGTAAATTACATTGTTGTTTCTTTCTGTTACAGGAAATAGATGGCAAAGCGCTTCTGCTACTCAACTCAGACATGATGATGAAATACATGGGTCTGAAACTTGGCCCTGCACTAAAAATCTGTAACTTAGTGTCCAAAATTAAAAATCGCCGACATTATAGCACCTAAGTAGGTATACGCAATTTCTTTTTTAGTCTGAAACTATAAGTTTCCTTATTTTAACTTTGTTATTAAAACAAAAGTATTTTTGTTGCATTTCCAAAAATGTTCCGGTTTCTTGAGAGGTAATTTTTTTGTCTGAATCTCGGATAATATGGCTTTGCATAATGTTAGTAAAGAAAAGCAATTTGACGTGAGAGTAGATTAGTTTTTATAAAGTACATGTTCACATTAAGCACTATTGTATTTCCTATTTAACACTATGCATCTCTCACAATTATTAATGTAATGTATACTTGGGGACAAGATACATTTATCGACGGCGGGTCCATATAAAAAGCACGTTTAGTATGGGACGCCGTCCGCATCTTCCGCCGTCGATGCGGCCGACGACGCTGAACGCGTTCCCATACTAATGGTGTTTTTTTTTGTATGGGCCGTCGTCGTTCGCCTTCGGTCAACGTATCCTTACTCTTACGTATACGGGGCTTTTCTTAATACGCTGGCGGTGGACCAACGATTAAATCGCAAAAAAAAACTGTTTTTTATATAAAACTGCAAACCTAGTGTATGGGACACTAGTGGACAAACCCATATTTTGGTCCTATTGAAAAGAAAGAAAGAAAAAAGAGAAAGTTGTTCAGTTTTGATAGTTTGATCAACCACATAATGAACCGTCAGCATATTAAGAAATACCCTATAGCATATGAAGAGATAATAATTAGTGTACTATTATTATCTATTCATACTACGTGACGAAGTGTATTCGTTTCGTTTCGTTTCGCAGCTGGCGAATGTGTATGATCAAAGAACAAATACAAATCGTATGATAGCTGAAATTATACACAGGATAGGAGGAATATCGTGCTTCCCAAGGAAATGGAAATTATCCTTTTTTTACAGTGACATCTATACTATTATAAAACTGTAACAGGAAGTTTGTCTGTACATTGAAGATATTAACAAAAAAAAAGTTACGATATGGTTTTTAGGTGTCCCCGATTCCATTTCACCAATTTTTGGATTTTTTGTCTGTCTGTTTGTTTGTGTGTTTGTGTGTTTGTTTGTTTGTTTGTTTGTTTGTTTGAACGAGTATCACGCAAAAACTACTGAACCGATTTTGATGAAACTTTTTTAGTTTGATAGCTTATGATCTGACTTAAAATCTGGTATATAATTTGTGCGGACGAAGTCGCGGGTTAACGCTCGTTTCTTATAAAATTCAAATTAACCAGTTTTGTAGGCGAAACGGGATTGGGTAATGCTTTTTTATGTATTTAGACAATGAAACTAAACAACGTTCCCTAAGGAACATAGGTAAAAAATCGAAAAAATTGTTTGGTTCTCCCATACAACGGTGCAGATCAGCAGATCGATTTAATATGGCAAGTCAAAAAAAAAATTCTAACCCATGTTCCTTAGGGAAAGTTGTTTAGTTTCATTGTCTAAATACACTATTAAAATTGTGTTAGTAATAAAAACTAGTGTTGTATAAGTCGCACCAAACTTATTTTTCGCTCTAAAGGCGAAAGATGTTTGGTGCGCCATGTACATCATACACCACAGCTTCGGTCTATGCAGCTCGCTTAGTAAACGAATAGTCCCCTCTGTAAACTAAGTTAGGTTAGCTTCCGACATTTTAGAGTCCTTCCACGCTGACGTTTTGATCGGAGATTTCTCAGCGCCGAGACTGCGGCCTCCGACCGTGTAGTCTGAATCCTCGATCTAAACGCCAGTGTGGAAGGACTCTTAGGTACTATTCAGACTTACCGGCTCGCATCGGCCCGGCCCGGACGGCATTTTTTAATTTGGCAAAGGATATTGAAATGTGTAAACAGGAATTACAGTTCATATTTGCATGCAACTTATGCATATTGTCTCCTTTCGCATTTCGCGACGGCCGTACGGCTCCATACGGCTGCCGACGGATTCCGCGACATATAACCGGCTCTGTTGACATATAATCGACTGCCCTCGCGTTGGATCGGTGCCGCGGCGCGCGTACGGCTCCATTCCGTGTCGGGCCGTTGCGAGCCGGTAGGTCTGAATCGTCCCTTATTGTAACATAATATCCGTGATCTGTAAATATAAAATTAACGAGTGATAATGCATTTAATGTAGAACTCATTCATTATTCCCAAGTCCATCAATATATTAATCTTACTGGCTGTACTACTAGTTATTTGAGAATTTTATCAATTGTATATAAAATTAGTAACGTTATTGGCTAGTCGTGAATCGTAGAGGTTGCGAAAACAGTTTTAATATTATGTATCTATTACACACTCTTCCAAATCCGATTCAAGTATGTACAGAAATTCTATCGTAGATTAGGGTCTTAGTGCCTTTCAACAGTTAGGTTTACTTAAGTCCCAATTCAAATTCAAGAAGTATAAATAATTAAAATATCAAAGACACCATTGTAAACCTTCTTATCTGCCAGGGTTTTCTTTGATAATTAGTTGTATATCTTTAATTTATTATTTTAAATACTGAAATTCCTATTTTTGTTTTAACGCGCTCAATATCAGACCAAACAGCAGCGTCTTGTCTTTGGCATTTTCGTTTCGTTAGGTAATAGCGAAAAAACCGGCCAAGACCGACGGCTTCATGACCTAGCTACGTCATGAAGCTGTAAGTCCGACACGCTCTTGGCCGGTTTTTTCGCTATTACGTAACGAAACGAAAATGCCTAAATAATTTAAGAAATTTTCAAAAGCACGCCGGCTGTCGACTTTTAATCTAATTTCTCCGACACTGCTTGTATTACAGCCATAGACGAAAATTTTTTCGCTTACGTTATAGACTAAGAGATAAGTGTACTTTTTGCAACCATCAGCAGCAAGGCTGATTCAGTGTTAATAGGGTGTAGAGCATCTCTTTGATGGGAATGAACTAGGTCTGCCTGCATAACTTCAGTCGGTTTAGGAGTTACAGACGTTTAAAGGTCAGTAACTTCTAAACCGACTGGACTTATGCTGGCAGACCTGGTCCATCCCCATCACAGACATGCTCTACACCTCATAAACACTGAATCAGCCTTGCAGCTGATGGTTGCAAAAAGTACACTTATCTCTTAGTCTATTACAGCGTTCGTTATAATTTATGGGAGCATGAGGGGTGTCGAAAAAAAAGTTTTGTTTATGACTACATCATTTCTGTTTCTGGTTTTGCTAGCGCAAGCTTTTTGTTTTATTTCTTCTTTCATTTTATTTTATGATTATAAGGATAATTATCAACGTATATTTATCAAGATTGTTATACGATAATTATCATGATAATTCTTCTTTCGAACCCTGTGGCGCCCTGGTTATCTCATACTAAAAATAACTTTTCTCGTCTGATTTCTTTTATAAACGTATTATTAATGTTCCTTTAGTCTGCGTGAGTGATGGACGAAAAGTATTTTAATTTGTAAAGCTATGGTTGCTATACATTATTGTAGTCTGCCATTAACAAGTGTTAAATTAAAATGTTGAAACATTTCATCATGTGATATTTTAATGTTATCTGTTATCGTGATAAATGATTAATATTACAAATATGTTTGTTTATTATAATAACGTGATGTATCTTAGGTTTTGTCATGACATGATTTACAACTAAGTACATATAGAACTTATTAAAATTTTGCCTATTTTGTTGCTGTAAAAACTAGTTATTTTATTTACTTATAAAATCTTCCATGCGTTGGGCTGGCAAGAAAGTTTATATAAAAGGGTTTTTTTTTGTTAGAAGGTACCGAGTCTCCAGTGTTGCCCTCCATCGTCTTTTATTATTATATACAAAATTTCCAAAAAACCAGAATGTCACATTGTAGTAGTACTGCAGATTTTCAATTTATCGGGATATTCGAGATTTATTTTCTAATCGATATAATTTTAAACTAGCAATGACTACAATGTGACATTCTTAGTTTTTGGAAATTCTGTATAATTGTTACTAAATAAAAAAATACGTTTGAGAGCAGCATTGGAGAGTGGGCGCCTTCTTTAAGATGTTAATTTTTCAGCTTGTACCTATCCGCTTTATTTTCTCAAATGTTCCAGATGTTAAATCTGGTTTAAATATATTTGTTGTAGTTACGACACGGTTGCGACGGAAGATTTAGCTATAAGGGCTATAAGCATTGCAATACCTACACGTATTGTCTTTATATATGTATAAATCGTATAAATTTGGCCTTTATTAAGAGTACTGCATATTCGGTTAGGTACTATCATAATATGTAATATAAATATACTGAGTGATTTATTTAAGACTGAAGAGGAGAAGAATCAACGTATTAGTATTTTTTGTAAGATGTGATCCAGATATGTAGAATACCAAAGTAATCTTTTATATTCATATAAAACTCATTGATGAATCTAATATGTAATCCTTGAAATACAACGCAAAGTTGGTACTGCGATTTATTAAAGAACAATCCGATTCAAAAAGGAAAATGTTCGTAAGAAAGCTTAATATCTATAGTTATAACTTAAATAAATCACTGTATATCGTATAATGTTAAAATTAAATGGGAAATTGTACAAAACATTTTCACTATACAAAATCTAATATTTTATTATACCGTAGGATTTCAAAATTATTATATGTAAATAGCGAAGTAATTGGAGGAAAGAGAAATGTATAAATTAAATAAAAAGTAAATGAACAAACGAGTTTGTCTTTTAGATTTGAGTTGATGTGTATCCACCCACAGGTATCCACCAAGGATTTTAGACAATACCTATGCCAGCTTCCTGGGCAGTCTGTACTCCAAGGTATAGACAATACCTATGCCAGCGTCCTGTTGGGTCAGACGAAGAATTTTTCGCTTACGCTGGTAGACGGAATCTCAGTGTAACGGGGTTTGAGATAGCGATAGTCATAAAATCCTATACAATTTATATGAAGTGACATGTCGGAGTCAGTACAAAAAAGTGGTTACGCCGATAAGGACAGCAATAACGTAGCGATCTCCTTTTTTAACTAGAGCGAATTTGCTATGTGCATCTCTTATTTAGTGAATATGACAAGACACGTGCTTCCTTCTAGTACCTTCTCTTTCTACGTGTTGGGTATACTGTGTCCATAGACGAAGAATTTTTCGCTTACGCTGGTATCAGTGTGTGGGGCCTCGTGTGTCCTGTAGGTATGGCGATGAGGTAGGTACCGGGTATGAGAGCGATAGTCATAAAATCCTATACAATTTATATGAAGTGACAGTTTTGAGTCAGGTAGCCGTAGTACAAAAAAGTGGTTACGACAATAAGGTAGCGATCTCCTTTTTTAACTAGAGCGAATTTGCTATGTGTGCATGTCTTATTGAGTGAATATGAAAAGACACGTGCTTCCTTCTAGTACCTTCTCTTTCTACGTAAAATCCTATACAATTTATATGAAGTTACATTTTGGAGCCAGGCTATTTATAAGAAGTGTAATTTTGGAGTCAGGTGGCCGTAGTACACAAAAGTGGTTACGCCGATAAGGACAGCAATAAGGTTGCGATCTCCCTTTTTAACTATGACACTGTAAATAATAAGTAATATTACACTGTATTTGTTGCCGGAGCGTGCCTGGGGCGGCGTGAGCGTATGCGTGATACCGGAAAACGGCTTGGTTCCAGATGCTGATGCCTATCATCCACCATTGGATATCACTATACCTGTTCAGAGAGACCGTCGATGCGCCGGTTCGGTAGCGCCTAGTAATAGTAACATTGATACGAACAGAGATTGGAACTTCGACAGAGCGGATTTTGACCAACTAAGTATATTACTTCGGGAGGCTTCGTGGGATACGGAAACTCGGTAACCCATACTCGTGACGTTGATAGGGCGGTTGATGCGTTCTATACAATTATATATCAGATCTTCGACTCGTGTATTCCACGAAAGTATAAACCTAAAAAGCGGCAAAGAACATTCTTTGCCGCTTTTTAGGTACATACCCGGTATGGTTCACACTTGATATAATTAATGATCTGCGCGAAAAAGCACGTTACCATCGCTTATGGAAAGCCACTAAAGACCCAGTAGTTTATAACACTTTTAGCAATATCTGTAGGCCTCGCATGCCACCCCCGAGAAAACGATAAAACTCGAGATGTGCCGCCATCTTTATTATGTTACGTATGCAAGAAAGAGCGCGCATGACGTTTTTCTCGTTTAAACGCTTTGTCGAGGGTGGCATGCTAGCCGTGCAGGAGTGATCTTAAAATCAGGCTTACCCAAGCTTTTTTTATTCATATATTTATAGGGTTGAGACCAGGATAGGGGAGAACCCACATGCGTTCTGGCAGTATGTTAATAGCCTTATAGATCTACGGGTGGCTTTGAGCCGACAGTTGAATATCGAGGCAAAACGTTCGATGGATCTGATTCGGCAGCGGCCTTCGCAGAGTTCTTTTCCGATGTATTCCTTCCATCTCACCCAGTATTTGATGCTGATCTGGTTAACAAAACGACTCAGACCTGTAATTCTAACCATACACAATGTTAACTCTATAACAAGCGAAGATATTTATGGAGCTTTGGGGAAACTTAACTTACCTTTCATAATAAAGGCGTGTAAAGATGAGTTCAATGATTCCCGTCAAATACATGTTTAATCTGGCGCTCCATACTGGAAAATATCCTACGTGCTGGAAGCTCTCAAGAGTGACTCCGATCCCTAAAACAAGAGATGGAACCATAGTCGAGAACTACCGACCAATAGCCATATTGTCAGCCCCCGCAAACCTATTCGAGTCCATTCTCCATAAACAAATATCTTTGCAGGTAGCCTCCTTACCTGGCCGATTGCCAACATGGGTTTAGGTGCCATAGATCGGTTAACTCTTTATAGGATACTATATACAATGTTCTTGGTTAACACAAACCTCTTGACGTTAGTTGACACCATTTCCGGTCATATGGATAAAGGGCTTCAGCGTCCGCGGTATGACGGAGCGATAAAGCTCTATCGCGCCCTAGCTCTTTCTTTTTGCGCGCGAACAAATGAGTTAGCAGGCGCGATAAAACGTTTATCGAGGCGTCATACTCGGGAGCAGGTTGACGTTGTGTACTTCGATTTTAGGAAAGCTTTCGACTGTGTAGATAACGATATACTGTTGGAAAAGTTAAGTGAAATTGGTTTTAGCCCAGGTCTACTAAAATTTTTCGCAGATTATTTGCGCGGTCGGCAGCAGTATGTACGCTATGGCTCCTTCGTATCAAACCCATGTCACACGCGTTCCGGGGTAAGCCAGGGCTCAATTCTGGGTCCACTACTTTTGATTATTATGGTTAATGACTTGGAGGGAGTGCTAGGGAGCTCGGGGTGCCTGCTGTATACCGATGATCTCAAATTAATTCGTGCACTCGAAGAACGGGATGACTGTTTATTACTACAGAATGATATTGACGCCCTTCACCAGTGTCAAGAACAAACTTCCTTTCAATCACTCAAAGTGTTGCGTTATGTCTTTCACTCGCGCGCTACAGCCGACACATGCGGCATATACGTTGGGCACTTAGCCTATACCTCTCGTGTTACTTCGGTGAAAGACCTGGGCGTTCTATTTGATCCCAAGTTAACGTTCAATGAGCATATTAGATCCCTCTCGACTGATGGTTACCGTAGACTAGGATTCGTTAGTTATACCACAGATACTAGGTTATACGTAACTGTCGCGAATTTCATAGGCCTATGGCTATAACGTTATTGCATACAGCGCTCGTCCGTAGCAAGATATTGGCGGCCTCTACAGTATGGAGTCCACACGAAGGCACCTACAATTTGCTGCTAGAGAAGATTCAAAAAGCTTTTCTCAGATTTCTGTACAAAAAAATGTTTGGGTATTACCCCTTTTTATACCCTCTCACGACAGTGTACCGTTTCCTGCGTGGTCAATCCTACGCCTGTTCCTATCTCGATGAACACAAACGCAGTGATTATATATTCTCTTTAATGAACACGTATTCCATTCTCTTTGGAACACATCTTAGTCACGGCCACTGCAAATTAAATGAGCACATGCACACACTGAAACTAAATGACACCACCGGCTGCAGATTGTGCAAGGAGGAAATGGAGACTCCTCTGCACCTCCTATGTGACTGTGGCCCCCAGATGTACAAACGTAGTACTCATCTAGTGTAGGCAGGTTCTGTCACCAGATGAGATACAAACTATCCCTATCAAGAATCTACTGCGTTTTCTGGCCGCAGTGGGGATTGGTAAGGAACTTTAAAAAAGGGCGTTCACAAAGGACCAGCGATGGTTTACGTGGCACAGGTAACTGTCAAGGCCCAAAACCCCGCCTAATAATAATAGTCACGTCTTAGTCAAATATAATGATTTTGTATTTTTGATTTGGAAATGTTTATAAATTCATAATACATATTAAAACGTAGTGATTATATTCTCTTTGATACTTATTTTATTGTGAGTGTTTTGTTGTAGCACGTGACTAATAATTTGTCTGACCCTCCCGCCTAGGGAGTAGGTATTATTATGGTCTGGCCTGACATACTCGTTGACATGCCAGAAGCAAAAGGTACCTAATTAAAAGTATGTTAATATGTATTACCCCGTCCGAGGGGAGTCTTAGGACATTACTTGCGCCGCTATAGATTAAGGCTCTTTTTACCGTTCAGGGGCGACCTCGTAGGTATTCCCATACTCGCGTTTTAATTGGACCAATTAGTTACATAAGTTTTTTTGACCTTTTATTACCAACTTTTGGCCTTTCGTACTTTTGATCAAATAACCATTTTGTGTTTTAAAATTTTGTATTTCGTGTAGTTCTTTTATGTTTTTATGTTTCAGTTCCGGCAATGTTCCGTTTTTGCGCATATTGCTGCGACACTGGCCCCGCCCCCCTTTCTCATCTCCCTTTAGTTTTTGTGATCTGTGGCTGTGCCTATAGTGATCATGCATTACAAAATTATGCGAAAAAAGTAGGTAATGCCCTATATATTTGATCGAAGGTACTGCCACAATAGGGTCAACCGAATAAACTACTACATATACACCGATGGGTAGGTACTTTAACTATTTCCTAACTTAATAAAATTGCTACACGTGTTTAATTTGAAGATAAGTTGTCAAGGATTATAGAACTGGGCTTAGTGGCCTGTGTATGGGTTCTCGGAAGGCGAGGTAATGGGTAGGGCTTCGCTGGCGATCCGGCAATGCGCGCCCGGGGGTCATGGCGGTGGGCCTCCTGCTATGTACCGCCTGGTATTACACTATACTTTCTGGTTAGTCTTTTAACTGAATCTCTAATATTTCTTAATTATTCGATATTTAAAATAGTTGTTAATCTTCTCGTGTTCAAAGGTATACTCTAGACAGGTTTATCAAGATAATTTTGTTTTAAACTTTGTATTTTCCTTGCAGGATTTTATATTCTCTACTGTCCGGTTATGTACCTAATGTTCCTGAATCATAAATGGTACAGAAAATCTGTTGATTTACTATTCGAACTTTGGGAGCTGTACCCAGTGGTAAGTTGACTATCCACACGCGATAATGTACGATATGCGATAAGCACCATATAAGAAGTATTTAAAATGTATAATCATGACTTAATTTCAGGCATTATTCCAATGTTGTTTCAACACTCAGCTGCATCATTTCGGAGACTACGTAAGTCCAAATGAAAAGACTCTCATTGTCATGAACCATCGCACCAGGGTTGACTGGAATTACGTTTGGATCGCGTTGTACCATGCTACGAAAAATCCGGATTTAGAAAAATGTTCGTGTAAAGAGATAAACGACGTTATGAAAACGGAAGAGAGCTTCTTTAATCTCGGCGGAAAATCAAAGATTAAGTTTGTCCTAAAAGACGAGATTAAAACTATTCCGGGAATGGGTGAGTAAACCGTTGATTAACCTAACCTTAACCAGTTTGATTAATTTTTATATTTAAGCCAAACTTAAAATAATTTTTCCCTTAAGGTGATTTCAGTCCATACAAAAGTTTGACGCACAATACGCGTAGACGGAATTAATAAAAGTAATATTTTATATATGGAAAAACAGTTTAGAAAATCTAGTTGCCGCGTAACAAATAACATTTGCAATTTATAATATAATTACGAAGATATAAAATAGATTTTATAAACTATTTTTCCATATATACAAAGTTACTTATATAAATACCGTCTACGCGTATTGTGCGTCAAAGTTTTGTATAAAATTGACCCCTCTGCAACCGCCTTAAAGGTTTAAATCCTACGTGCACAAAAGTGTAGCTATAACTTATTTTTTAGGAAAAGTCAGCTCAAAACATTTCGATATGGCTTAAGTATACTTATAGATGCCGAGAAATAAGCGAAAACTGAAAAAGTCACCTTTCTTTCTCGAGCTCATCCCTCCTCTCACCAGGATTTTCCAACACCTATTTTTTTCAACATAAGTATGTTGAAAAAAATATGTGTTGGAAAAGTGGCTCTTATTGCAACGCTTTTAGGTTTTAGGTACATAATCCAGCTTCTAGAACATCTGTGCGAAAATGATAACATTACTAATACATACAAAAAAATATTATAATTGCTACAAAATATTATATCGTTGGTTGAATGTCGGTTAAAGTCTTTGCCTGTTCGTCGACCTGCGCGCGCATAGCTACGATATCTCAACCAAAGGCACGGAACGCAAAAGAAAAGAAGCCCAGCGCCATTTTCCACAAATATTTAAGTATCTAAAATTGTTGTATTTTACGAAATTTTATTACTTTTTCTCGCAAGTATGTTGACAAACGTCGTATGAAACGCGTGACCGTTAATCATTACAGCCCTAGGCTAGTATGCATGCCTGGCGGCTCGTGCTGTAATCCCGCCTCGGCTGTAATGACCAACTTTGCTCACTTGTATCATAATGTAATATTATAAACCATTTAAACCCAGTTCCAATACTCGTTCGGTATCGGTACCTATCAAATTTTCCTGTGCTACTCAAATTAAACAGAAATAGAAAATGTATCAACATGAAATGTAGGTACCTATTTAAACTTTTTATACCAGGCTGGATAATGCAGTTAAACTTCTTCCTATACGTGAAGAGGGATTGGCGGGAGGATCAGCTGAGCATGGCCAAGTTCGTGGACTACTACTCGAGGCTGCAGTACGACTGCAGGCTGGTCCTGTTCCCAGAGGGCACAGACTTGAGTGACGACAATCGACGCAAGAGTGACAGATTCGCTGTGGCTAATAATTTGCCGGTAAAGATTCTTTATAAAATATCTGACACTCTATTAAGGTTAAGGGCCTGTTTCACCACTTCTGATATAGTTCTTGTTAGCTTATCCTACAGATAGTTTGACATATTTTGTAAGTCGCGGGTTAACTCTAGCTTATATTATATATACCTAAGTACATATTTCGTACACTATAAATTAACTTTTTTACTAGTAGGATAGTTAATAGTTATTTAGTAGGATTGAATGAGAATCCAATAATGAAATATTTTTACATAAAAACAAGATTTTTAACCGATCGACTTCAAAAAAAGGAGGTTATTTAATAGTGGTTAGGGTATGAGCCTTTATGAGGTTCTTTTGGGATCTCACTGGCGTACCTAAGGCAAAAAACTTGACCCGGGGCCCGGGGGTTGGTCGTTTTTCCTCTAATTAGACAGCGGGGAAGTTTACTGAACTGGGCTGCGTTCCGAACCTACGCCCCAGGTGCACCCCGAGTGCAACTTTTTGCACTAACGGTGAAAAACGTTCTATTGCAACTCGGTTGTTTGTTCCGAACCTCTGACGGGTTGCAACTTTTAACCATCAAATTCAAGAGCTAAAAACACAGATGTTTTTTTTATTATATGTGGGTACTTGACTTTTCGCTCGTTTTGAATAAAAGTTTGTTTTTCAAATTATTTTTATTCACTTTTTGATTCGCTAACATGGAAGATGAGTTTTTTCATTGTATTTGGAAGTGATGGAAGCCCTGGAAGCCCATATTACTGTCAATGTCAAAATTTGAGGTTATAAAACAACCGTGATCGTTCCGTACCTTAGAGCGAGTTGCAAAACAAGTGTTCGTTCCGCTTCCGTACCTTAGATTGAAAAACAACCAAACAACCGCACCCAAAGCACAAAACGTCGTGAACGCTGCCCTGTAATGTGCGATATTAGGTACTAGCGACTCATAACTTTTGATTGAGTGACCCGATTGCGATAAAATTAAGCCTAAATATTAATCCAAACTAAGCCCTAGTTACTCTTTTGTGAAAACCACATCCAAATCGGTTCAGTAGTTTTTAAGTGATACGTGCACAAAGAAACAGACAGACATGCAAACTGACAAACATTCAAAAATTTGTCTCAATGCATTCTATTAGGTAGTTACGTATCCTAAACGCACCCAATATTTTTTTTTGCAAATGTGTTCAATGTACAGTCCGTTATGCAAACTCCGTTTCGCATGTGCTGAAGTCATCTTGTCAATTTCATTTTTTGTAGGCAGTGTCCAGGGTGTGCCTATGCCCTGCAATAGGATTCTACAGGCTATTACTTTTTTATGCGGCAGCACTACGACTTCGTGCTGCACCCCCGCACGACGGGCTGGGCGGCGCTCTGCTCGCGCCTGCGCAGCTCCGGGCTCTCTTCCGTGTATGACGTCACTGTCGCGTACGACACTCCCGCGCAGACCGAAGCACAGTTGCTGCGAGGGAACATACCGAGGAACGTTTACTTCTATTTCAAACGGTTAGTTTTGAGTCTAACATATAGGGTTTTAGGGTAAACAGTTGCATTACCTACTTCAACACGTTCGCGGACAGTGACCGGCTATAGCAGTGATAACTGATAACAATAAAAGTTCTATTGTGTCTCGTTCACTGTCCGTGAAAGTGTTAAGGGTGATTTTTACCATGACACTAAAAATTGTTCCCTAAGAACTGTCTCAAGACACTTCCTTACGAATATACAAACACACAATTAGGTATCAGGTTGAGCCTGGGTCGAGATTCAGAGACGTCTTTTGAGAGTAAGTTGAATCTTAGTAGGGTCAAAAATGTGATTTTGACCAATAAGGAATATTTATACAACGCCGATTGGTGGAGGCAAAATGTGGTTATCTCTTAGACAATTTAGTTATCTTGATATCTTTTCAAATTGCCTCAGTATTTAGAACACAAATTCTCGACCCACGATCCAGATTTTAGTTTTGGGCGGGAAATTTAATTTTGGGGGGGGGGGGGGATATTCATAGAAAAACAATGAAAAAGTAAGTGCTGTAATCAGTTTTCCATACAAATATTCGGATTTCGGGGTGGGGGGGGGGGGGGGGGGGTAATAAAACCCACCTATCCCCCCCCCCCTGGATACGTGCCTGCGTTCAGCGAGGAAACGCTGCCAGCATCTTGGTTACCCTCCCGCGCGGTCCAAACCTGCACCATATTTTAGGTTAAGTTAGTTTTATTTTCTCAATATTTTTACTTATTTTAATGTGCCGACTTACCTACCTTTATTTAATTATAATTAAAACAAAACTTAACCATAGATTAAAATGGGTGGCGATGGTTATGTATAGGACGGCAGTATTGATGTCCCTGAATTTGTTCAAGATACTCAATCGCAGAGCTGCCTACTGAGGACAAGGAGCTGCGATGCTGGCTCAACGAGCGCTGGCGTGACAAGGAGGCTAGTCTCAGAAAATTTCACAGCGACGGTGAGATTTCATTATCCTTTACTTCTTATGTACAGTCGACGCGGAATGTCAATTTAGGTTTGTAACCGCTGCTGTGAAGAGATTTGCCAAAATGCTATTTTGCCACGAAATAATAAATCACGAATGTGTGACTGATAGCACTGTTAGTGAACCCGTCGCCACGCGAAATCGAATCATGTTTCCTTCCTTACGATGTTTTCCTCCGTACGTAGTAGGATAGTTTTATTCAGAAAGGGAGTTATTTGTTTTTATTGTATTGTTTAGGTAACTTCATCGAGCCCACTTCAAACAAGGCGCCTCCTCTACGTCCACCACGGGAACTGTGCCTTGCTAAAATGGGATTCGTATTCTGGACTCTTTTAGATGTATTATTCACTTACGCACTTCTCAATAGCGTTGTGTTCAAGTTCTGGGTGATATACCACAGTTTGTTATTTGTATTTGTTACTTGGTATTTTGGTGGTTTCCATAACATTCAGTATCAGTTGTTAGAAAATAAACATGTTTAGAATATAATCGTTATACAAGTATGATAATATTGATAATTGTTTCTGTGAATTCTTAACTATGCCAAAGAAATGTAGGTAGTGTTAATGTTTTATTAAAGTAATTCGAATTAAGTCATTTTTCATTTAGTTACTTATCTATTTTTTTTATGAAAACAAATTGAAATATTTTACAAATTTTTTCACTACTTATCACACCTTTATTTAATTAATAATTAGCAAACAATTTATTTATTTATTCATATAGACAAAACCCAAATAACACAGAAGTGCATTATAGGATGTCACAAAAGGTCCACATCGGTATCTTTAGCATTTATGAAAACTTATTTAAGTACACTCGATCTGCAATAGCTGAAAATTAAGCTTTTGTCCGTATAACAACACTATTTTATTATTTGGTTATAAGGGCTTGGTCAATGACCAAATAGCTACTGTGACCTAGATAGATCTATTGTAGCTTAACAACACTATTACGCGTCACGGAGACAACACTAATGTTGCAAGCGTTAATATAGGTAAACAGTTCAGTATTATATAGCTCTTAGCAATCGATTGTACTGTAAGCTGCAATGTAGCATTTCTGTGAACTTCAACTAAGCTATATTCTGAATTGAAAGCCACACGTGTACCTTATACATTGTCGAAAATCCAATGTATCTCTTTTTCAGATTTTCAAACCTTTCTCAAAATGAATTCAGATATCTCTCTAAAAAATAACGAATAAACCCTAACTCTATACGTGGGACGACTAAGCGGTAACATTTACATAAACATTGAAATCAGCGCGTTTGTAACATTACTCGGTACATTGGTATCCATACCACTGATGAAGAAGTTTAGCAGAAAAGCAATCATCTTATCTTTATACCAAAGGGCACCGGACAGGGCCTCTACCCGCACATTCGAACTTCGCAATTGCGTGAACGTTTTCATTCGAATGTCAACTCTCTATTACAATGAAGTGCGGTCCGAAACAGTGGCGACATATCGAACATCGAAAGTCCGGGTACAGGGCCAGGTCATATTTGGTACCATTGCTGTGGTATCAAGCTTCATGGAATTTATTCTGGTGTACCTTTATTGCTGTGAAGAGTTCCCAACGGTGGTCCGAAACGTTGCCATCGGCTTCTCCTCGATGATGACTCGCGTGGCCTTAATGATGGCCCCCGTTGTGATCGGGAAATGGCTTCCTCCCTTGCTTTTCGCTATACTACCATTAATTGCAGCTTTTCTCACAACGTTCTTGCCAGAAACGAAAAATTATATTTTGATGACAACGATCGAAGGAGAGAATATTGGAAAGAAAAAGCCAACAAATTCTAGCTCTATTAAGATTCAATAATTAAATTAACTTTTCAGGTAGGAAGTTACAATAAACCATTTCTGAAAATATCTCAGATTTTCTTTATTTTTTGCAATGCGTAGGTACTTTGCATAAATTTATACATTCCTTGAGATTATCCGCGACTTCGTCCACACAAGTTAATACCAGATTTTAAGTCAAATCATAAGCTATCAAACAAAAAAAGATTCATCAAAATCGGTTCAGTAGTTTTTGCGTGATGCTGTTAGTTGTTACATAAAAACAAACGAACATTTACAGTATTATAATAGTAGGTATACCTAGATAAACACCCAGAGTGCGAACAAAGTGCAATCCCAACTTTTGTCTTCATATTCTAACGTTTAACATTGGTGATACATAATAATTATTAAGTAGGTATTTTAAAATTGATGTCGTAAATAAACACAGATTCGGGAAAGAAAAATTTAACACAAACTCAATGGAAGCCAACTTGATTGCACGGCCATAGATTTATTTGTTTCCTAATTTATAAACATGAAATTTTTTACATATTTTCCTGTATTTATGTGTAATATTTATTCATAAATAATGGTGCTAATTAGTGAACTAATAGGCAGTCTTGGAAAATACCAAATCTGGTTATGTGCTCTTATATTTTTAAACAAATTCGGAGTAGCATTTCATCAAATGGCTATAATATTCTTGGCTCCTCCAGCGAAATATTATTGCCCTGACACTAACGCTTCTTGCTGTGATAATCCTGTTTATGATAAAACAAAGTTCACAAGGACTATTGTAATGGAATGGGACTTGATATGTGCAAAATCTTGGCTTAAAGAATTCACACAGACAACGTTTCAATTCGGCGTTCTTAGCGGTAGTTTGTTCTTTGGCATGGCTTCAGACAGGTAATTTGGCATACTTACCTATCTGCTTAATACTCCTAATTATTAACATACTTAGGTATACTTTTTATTAAAATACAAAATTATTTAATTGAATCGATTGTGAATAACATTTGTTTCCAGATACGGCAGACGACCAACATTAATTATTTGCGTTGTTTTGGAAGTCTTCACTGGATTCATGACATCTTTTCTACCAGATTATTGGAGTTTCACCATAATAAGGATGCTATTAGGCGTTTCTATAGGTGGCGTGATGGTCATCGGCTTCGTTATGGTGATGGAATATGTCGGGAACAAGTACAGAGATGTAGCAGCGGCCATGTTTCACATTCCATTTACTGTTGGACACATTTTACTGGCACTATTCGGATTTTTAATTAGAGATTACGTATTTTTCCAGTTAGGCATATCTTTATCAAATGTTGTGTTGCTATGCTATATCTGCGTTCTACCAGAATCGCCTAGATGGCTCTTAGCAAGGGACAAAACAGTAGCTGCTGTGGCGCTGTTAGAACGTGTCGCTAAAATGTAAGTAAAGTAATTTTCTTGTTTCCCTTGTCGGATGGTGAATAGGCTCAATATCTGAGGATCTATCCTTGCTTGTGTAAGCTCGACTGGAAGCTGGATGAATCAAACTCGTTCATTGCCAACAATTATATTTTATTACTTATCACTTCACTGGTTTTATACATTACACGATTCAATCACTTCATAATTAATATTTAGCATCACTATACACGAAACATGTTAACACGGCAACGGCTAGTTTTCGAATGATAACCGTTCTGAAAGAGTGAGCGACCGAACGAGCGCGAGCGTTGAATGAATCGATTCAAAGAATGATCGTTAACGAATGGAGTTGATGAGCTGTACCTCAATGTTGCCAGCAAAGATATAAAGTAAATAGGCGGCCCTGTCGATATGCTCGTTACACTTGGAAACCATAACACATTTATCCAAAGGCACTCTCGCCAAAAATGATTTTAACTGGGAGCACCTCTACAATCATGAAATATCTAATTGAAATAAGTTCCGGCTTAGAATGGACCACCCCCATTTTTTCTCGTGGGTGTTGTTCTGGGCGACTAAGCGATAAGGGTTTCTTCTTATGCAGTGTTATGTTGGTGAAAGGTTAACTAGTTAAGGATGGAATGACTAGTGATTGGTAGTTGTTGCAAGGTTTCTGACCACCCCGCAAGGTATTATGGTCGTAAGTTTATGTATATAGTAATTGTACCTACAGTCACACGGAATAATTCTTATTTTTTTTTCAGAAACAATCTTCCCACTGAAGATATTCCAACAAAAATCGCTCTGTACCAATTAGAGCATAACAGTCACCGAGTAAACAAAGGCACTGCCATCGACTTGTTCCGCACACCAAATCTAAGGAAGAATATAATAGTGATGTCTTTCACTTGGCTGGTGTGCAGCTACTGCTTCTACGGAATGTCTCAGTACATCAGCCACCTGACTGGAGATATATACGTCAACGTCATGGCCAGCGGCAGTGTCTGCTTGACTGCCGCCATCGTATCGATTCCACTCATGATGTTTTTACCCAGAAAGACGCTCGTTGTGGTATCCAATTTGCTATGCAGTTTCTGCATGCTGATAATCGCTGTCGTCCCTGAAGGCAAAGTATCTATAGTTCTCGGCTGTACTGGAGTTTTTTTCAGTTTCATGGTATTCGTTGTCGCATACTTATATTGCTCTGAAATGTTCCCGACGGTGGTGCGGAATGCCGCTTTGGGTATAACTTCTATGATGGCGAGAGTGGGGGCGATGATTGCTCCTTTCGTGGCTGGATTTAGACCGTATGGGAAGTGGTGCGCACCGGTAGCATTCGGAATCTTACCCCTTTTTGCTGCGATTTTGTGTCTGCTGTTACCAGAAACGAAAGACTGTGAATTGATGATGACGTTGGAGGAAGGAGAAGCTTTCGGCAAAAAGCCTTCGAGACAAAGAGAAAATGCTACCGGTAACGATGGAGTAACTTAGTAAGCGTCCCTTGTATCGTAACAATCCTAATGCTATGAATAAACTATTGCAAATACACCGATGGGTAATTTTCACTATTTCCTAACATGCTACACGTCTTTAATTTGAAGACAAGTTGTGGGCTGTGTATGGGTTCTCGGAAGGCGAGGTAATTGGGTAGGGCTTCGCTGGAGATCCGGTAATGCGCGCCCGGGGGTCATGGCGGTGGGCCTCCTGCTATGTACCGCCTGGTATTACACCATACCTACTTTCCGGTGAGTCTTTTAACTGAATCTCTAATATTTCTTAATTATTAGATAATTAAAATTGTTGTTAATCTTCTCGTATTCAAAGGTATAAATTGGCAGATATCAAGGCAGGATTGTCAAGATAATTTTGTTTTAAACTTTATAAAAATTGTTCTCGCTAATGTATTTTCCTTGCAGGATTTTATATTCTCTACTGTCCGGTTATGTATCTAATGCTCCTGAATCATAAATGGTACAGAAAATCTGTTGATTTACTATTCGAACTTTGGGAGCTGTACCCAGTGGTAAGTTGACTATCCACACGCGATAATGTAATGTACGATATGAGATAGCACCATATAAGAAGTAAAAGTTTAAATGTATAATCATGACTTAATTTCAGGCATTATTCATCATTTCGGAGACTACGTAAGTCCAAATGAAAAGACTCTCATTGTCATAAACCATCGCACCAGGGTTGACTGGAATTACGTTTCGATCGCGTTGTACCATGCTACGAAAAATCCGGATTTAGAAAAATGTTCGTGTAAAGAGAAACGACGTTATGAAAACAAAAGAGATTTTCTTTAATCTCGTCGAAAAATCAAAGATAAAGTTTGTCCTAATAGAAGAGATTAAAACTATTCCGGGAATGGGTGAGTGAGACTCCTGTTTGATTGATTTTTATATTTAAGCCATACTTATAATAATTTTTCTTAATTTTTCCCCTAAAGGTTAAGTCCTACGTGCACAAAAGTGCAGATAACTTGTTTTTTAGGAAAAGTCGGCTTTAATTTGCACCGGCAAAAATTTTCGATACGGTTTATACTTATAGGGTAATTCCATGGATTCCGAATTTTGGATGTCCGATCCGAGTATAGAATAGCTACTAAGACAGCCTACAAGACGTGGGAATATTGAATTATTGAGTATAATTGAGTAAGAAAGTGGCAGGCCCTAAAGGCGTAGTTCTTATAATCTTAAGAAGTCATTATCAAAATACTCTATTATAAGAACTGCGCCTTAAGGGCCTGCCACTTTCTTTGTCCTCAATAATATAGGATCTGGGCTCCTTACTTTTCTTAATCACCTTTCCCTTTCTCCAGTACTTATCATTTCCTGCTTTATAGCACTATTTTATCACACACAGAAAACTCTACTTCTTTTCTTTTAAGCCTTTCCTTCATCATGCGACTATTTTCTTTCCTAAAATTAAGTAACAGATGTACATTTTGTTCAAGTTTGGGCTCTAACGCCTCTAATGTGGTAGGTATATTAGTTCTTAAACGTCTACTTTGCAAAATCTGAGCAGGTGAAACTTGCAAACCAGTAAGTGGTGTATTATTATAATGCATCAATGACTCTCTATAGTCCACATGATCATCCAGCGACTTCTTAAGTTAATTTTTCCCAATGTCAACAGCCTTTTCAGCTAATCCATTGCTGCGATGATAGTGCGGGCTACAAGTTACAGTTTAAATTTACTTTACCCAAATGTTTTACTTTTTCGCCTTGGAATGTCTCTAGCTCGAACTTTACTGGTGTCAATTTAAGCTGACTCTTCAAACTCTTGAACACACTGTGGCATCACGCTAACATCTGCTCCTGTGTCCAGACGGCATCTCATATTTGTATTTTCTATTAAAATATCTTCAGTCCATCCTGGTCGTTCACACTTTACTCGATTACAATAAATAGATGCTGAAGATTCTGATCCACTACCAATGTCTTCTGAATCCTTACACTCCACATACCTGAACTTCTTAGGTTTTACACGACAGGAAGCTGCAAAGTGGTTTAGTTTAGCCGCAAGACATTTTCTTCCCGAACGCTGGACATTCCCTCGGCCCATGCACTAACTTGCATCTTTGGCACTTAAATGATTTATTCGCATTACTATTGTGCGGTTTCTTTGACTTATTCATATTTACGTTGTCAATTCCAACTGTTCATTTCTTGTACTTGTAATTCACTCTGCTCACTAGTGCGGCAATAATTCGCAGCTTTGGTCAAGGTTAATTGATCCATTCGCAATAGACCTTCCTGTAGACTTTTCTCATATACACCCTGAACTATTTTATCTCTTAATAATTGATCTTCCAAGCTCTTACCTATTGGTTCTTAATCCGTTAGGCAATTATCGAAGGTTTCACCTGGGTGTTGTTTACGGTTATTAAACTTATACCGCACGAATACTTCGCTTACTCTTGGGCTCACATATTGTCCTATTGCCGTCAGGATAGCATTATAGTCCTAATCCTCTACTTTTTGTAATGGAAACCATAACCGTGGCGTCATAACAACTCTTGCCGACTCTACTCAAATCATGTTTCGCAATAGTGACAGCTTTATTTTATCTGCAGATTCATGATGTCCAACTGCAACCATATAATCTTCAAACGTTGCAAGCCACATTTTCCACTCCGTAGCAGCATTTTGAGCTCTTACATCGAAAGGTGGAAGTTTCACTACTCCATCTCCCATCTTTGTGATGATTTGTAGACTACTTTCTACACAGAAAACTATAAATTTAGTTATGAGGAGCTGTAAATTTAGCTCTTGGTTCTAGATTTAGCCGATACTAGCCGGATGCAGATTAATTTATCTGACGAATGCCGGACGTCAAAATTTGTAATTTGCAGCTGTATACTTAGCTGAAATGTGCCGAACACGTAGATCTTTAATACTGCGCCATGTTAAACGTGATCTTCATGCAGTCGTAATGAAACTAAGCTGTTTAGTTAAATTATTGGTACTCAAACAATGTTTTACATTTTACAGACAGACATGACAGAACGTGAATATAAGCGGGAAACTCTGCGATGTGACATTGACATTAGAACTGTCACTTGCCATAGATTATAAATCATACAGCATTGCTATGCATACAACAGTACCTACGTAGTTAGATACTTTTATTCAAGAGGGAGTTATTTGTTTTTATTGTATTGTTTAGGTAACTTCATCGAGCCCACTTCAAACAAGGCGCCTCCTCTACTTCCACCACGGGAACTGTTCCTTGCTAAAATGGGATTCGTATTCTGGACTCTTTTAGATGTATTATTCACTTACGTACTTCTCAATACCGTTGTGTTCAAGTTCTGGGTGATATACCACAGTTTGTTATTTGTATTTGTTACTTGGTATTTTGGTGGTTTCCATAACATTCATTATCAGTTGTTAGAAAATAAACATGTTTAGAATACAATCGTTATACAATTATGATAATTGTTTTTGTGAATTCTCAACAATGCCAAAAAAATGTAGGTAGTGTTGATGTTTTCTTAAAGTTATTCGAATCAAACGTCGTTTTTCATTTAGTTACTTAGTATCTTTTTCTTTTATGAAAACACCTTTATTTAACTAGCATACAATTTGATTGAATCATCTGCATTTTCTGAATGTTCTGTTTGTTCAATTGTATTCAAAAGTACTATGTCTTTTGTTTCTTTAAGGAAACAACACAACACAGCTGCAAATAGTGCCAATGACGCAAATATCAGTATTGATGCCCATTCTACCCCTATATTAACAACAAACGGCGCAATAAAACTTCCAAATCTAGCAAAAACAGAGGCGAAACCTAAGGCGGAGTTTCTTATTACAGTTGGAAATAATTCAGAAGAATACAAGTAAATGAAGACGAATGATGCGTAGGAGCCCGTTTGTCCTATTATAGCAAAAGTTAATGTCACGTATGGCAAACCTTCAGGGATTATTATGAATACAAACAATGACAACGCTGCTACGGTAAAAGCTACAACGACGCTCACCCTCCGTCTGAGGTAGAGGGTACCTAGAACAACGAGTACCAGGGTAGGCGCGTGAGAGATTGCCGACAGCATCACATTGACATACAGGTTACCCTGAAGGCGGCCAATGTACTGCCCCACCCCGAAGAACGTGTGCGCACAGCACATCCAAACAAATGCGTTGATTATCGTATAAGTCCTGATCTTCGGACTCCGAAACAAGTCTAAGTACGAAGCGGGTTTTTGGTCTTCTTTAATTTTAGATTCCTTCACCATTCCGTTAACGATTACTTCAACATTGTCTGTAGGGCGATTGTTCCTGAAATTAACAATTTTATTATTTCTGTAGTTTAGTATGCATTTATCTATAAGGATATTAGGGTACACGGTTGCATTACTATACCCAAGATACTGGACAACTTTTCCAAAGGAAAATAACGGATATTTGCAAAAAAGATTGCGTTTTCATGCAAACGTTCGATCAGCTGATTGCATCTAGTGTAGAAAGTCCAAAAAAAAATTGCGAATTTCCTGTAGAATTCTTAGGGAAAGTTGTTCAGTATCACGGGTACAATAGTAATGCAACTATTTACCCTAACACCCCGTAAATCTGGTGTATAAGGATACGAACTTTTTTGCTATGTAGATTAGAATGTCAACAGCTTCCTTCTTCTTCCCCATCGTGATCAGCCAGCGGGGCGACTCTGGTATGATCCAGTAATTCACAATAACGATGAGCCATGGAGCTGAAGTCACTAGTTGAAGATATCTCCAATCCCTCACGTAGTAAGCAATTATAGGTAAGAAGAAGTAGCCGACGACGTAAGATACTTCATGAAGCCCGAGTAAGTATGGCCTAAATGATTTCCCGCTTATTTCCATGAGCAGGATGAAAGTGCAGAGCATAGTTCCACCGACTGATGTGCCAATCAAAAATCTGGAGACTATAAACATCCATAATTCTGGCACAACGGCTGATATGATGACGAAGATTGCAGTGAAGAAGTTAGCTAGGACTACTGCGAGTTTTCGTCCATACCTGCAAGAAAAACAGGTTAAAAGTAGAGACGTGAAGCGGTAAAGGTAAGTGTTATACCTTAGACTTAGATCAAGAGCTAAAATCTGGATAGACAATCAACACCCGAGAAATGACAGAATCAAAAGTGCCTTCAAACAAATATCTGAAGGCTATTTCTAAATGGTCTATACTGAAGGCACATTTTTCATAGTATTGCTCCACCCCACTGATACAGAAAACAATCGGTCAATTCGGAAAAAAAAATTGTAAAATTTTAGATGAAACGGCTGTGCATCTACCGACCAGCCACGCAGGTCATCAACCTCAACATAACATGACATACTCTAGGAGTCACGTTGCAGGTTCACGAGCACTTGTCTCGCGTCGTGTTCGCGGGTCACGTTTTTGCCAGCCACAAGGCTCCGTTATCCTCAATCTCTTCTTGTTCTTTTCAAAAACAATCCCTCTTAAGTTTTGGCTAGTATTTAATCTAGAAATAAACATTTTAACGGTTCTTACCGTAAATAATAACCGCGTAACTCTCAAAAACTGTATTGGCTAGTATTGTACCAGAATGATGATTAACTATACCTACCTACTATTATTTAATTATTTCTTCAATAGTACTTTTGACTTTCTAACGGGCTTTTTGAGATGTGCTGGCTACGCTCATGGGTGCTCATGGTTAGTAGCTGTACATAATATTCATTCGATAACGCATATCAAACAATATTTTAATTTACCTGTCAGAAACATGTCCATAAATCAAACTGCCAGGTATGATGCCGATCTGCATCATGGCCTGAGCCAAGCTTGCCAAGGACGTTCTCCCACATATCAGATTCCACTCGCTGGTCACTGAAGTCTCGATCGCCGTCTGATCGTACTCAGGGTTCTCGCAAGGGCAGTGATTTGTTAGATTGTAGGCCTCAGTATCCTTGCACACATAATCCACACTCGGTATAATGAACACTACATTCGTTAACTGAAACTCGGTCGGTAAACGACTTATTGCTATTAAAATTAATATCCATGTCTGGTATCTTCCAAATCGACCGATGACTCTTTCAATTGCATCTTCCACAGGCATGCTCATTGTTTACCTTTAATTATAGATTATACCTAGGAATAATGATACGAATCACATATATTTTAGCACTGACACATTGTTTCACAATAACGAAATACAATCGTCTTCCAGCAAGATAAAAGATTGAAAGTTAAGTTTAGATAATTTTTGCGCACACAGTTTTATCTAGGGAACAATAAAATTACAAAGTCTCGCCTAGTCGTGTACACGATTAAAATGATAATAATTTTATGACCAGCTAAAACTATAGTTATGCTATAAAACTACCGCTGCGTAATTAAACATCGACTTATGTGTGTAGACTGTTAAGTATTTCAATGTGTCTGATATGATGGATAATTTAAAGGTAAGACCAACTTGTCTTGAGGTAGAAACGAAATATGTCGTTGACTGTAATGAATAATAGGTAGTTGGGGAAGGTAATCTATATCGTACCATTTTGAGCCAATTTTGTGAAGAATGTTGAAAGGCTAGCTTGTTGGTTTTTTTTTCTTTTTTTCGAGATAACTATTACAGCTCTGCTCAGGGAGCAACTACTGATTTTTACTGCGGACTATTGGAGGGTCCACGGAGGGTCTACCGAGCCAAATGAATGAACTTAAGCAACCGACCTAGGGGCACCCAGAGGGGTACGGACCTCGGCATAGGACGTTGCTGGGTCTACGCGGGCGGATTGGGTAGAAGGGATTGTTGGTGTTCTGTTAAAATGTTAGGAATTTAATATGTTTTAACATTTATTCAACACTTAAATTTCTTCCCAAAAGTAAGTTTAAATAAAAACATCTATCGGTACGATATAGAAACCAGAAGCCGTTGCATGCTACAAGTGATACGGCTGTATCACATCTTATATCTCGTTGGTTCGCGCGCAAATAGAAATAGAGCGAAGGTGTGATAGCGCTGTATCACGGTGGCATGCTACCCATGTTCTTTAATTGTACCACCTGGTTCCTTAATCGTACTTAAGGATTTTTCATATAAATATTAAAGGAAATAAAATTACATTTTTGCGTTAGTTTAGATCTTTACCTATATATTTATAATATATTAATATACAGGGTGAAATTGATATTATTAGCATCCTTTTAAACTAAGGCATCTTTACGGAGACGCGGGGCGTCGCGCGTCGCGTTGAGCGGCGCGGCCCGCACTAAATTCAAACATATGGCGTTGTATAAGTGCGTTTACGGAGATACGTTGTCCCACGCGTCAAATTGTCATAGATTTATCATTTACGGAGATGCGGGGCGTCGCGCTTCTCCGGAAGCGCACTTATACAACGCCATATGTTTGAATTTAGTGCAGGCCGCGCCGCTCAACGCGACGCGCGACGCCCCGCGTTTCCGTAAATGAGGCCTAAGAGTGTAGGTACCCATTAAACTGAACAAATTTTAATATGGGAGCAAAATGATCGGAGCAAAATAAATCAGCTGTTCCATACTAAACTGCAGTACCTACTCGACTTAAATGTATGCAACAGCAGATTTTTCATGTTGCTCCGATTGGTTTGCTCCCATAGTAAAAGTTGTTCAGTTTGATGGGTATACTTTTATTTTAAAAGGATGATAATGATATCAATTTCACCCTGTATAATATTACCAAAATAGTAGTTTATGAGGAACCAAAGCTATGAAAATGAAATATTATAAATTTCTTCCCAATGAGCGTTTTCCTTTTGGTTTTCTGGGGGATCGATAGATGGCGCCAGGCGGAGGACAATCGCCTTTTGGTGGCTTTTCCGATTCAGTTTGCATCAGGCGGAGGACAGTCGCCTTTTGGTGGCTTTTTCCGATTCAGTTTGCATAGAATGTGCTGCCATCTATTAAATACTTCGCAGAACTATGAAAAAAAAAAGATTTTACTGTCTATGTCAATGTCTAATTGACAAATTCACAAAATGGCTACCTATCTTGCGTAATGTGCGGGGTTGTTTGTAGTTTTCGTTCAATTTCGTGCCGATTTAGTGATATTCTGGAGTTTCTGTTGTTTTCTTACCAATGTTTAGATTACAGGAATAGTAAGGATACTGGAATTTCACTCGATCGGTGCGGGATTGAACGAAAACTAGCATTCAAAACAATAATATCCATCGGTATGTGTAGATATAAGTAGATATGTATAGTATAGCTTGTATTATGGTCGGTAAAACATAGATGGCGCTAGCTAGCTTTCAATTTGACATAAGATGGATACATAATGTTGCTACGAGTGGGTTCTCTTTTCTAATATACTTATATTACTCTTTGGATAGCGCTACGGCCTGTGCAAATAAATGTCAAAATTTCAAAAAGAATTTCTTTAAAATAATAAAGAGGGAAAAGATGATCAAAAAGATGCCAACGCATCTTTTGAAGGAATATTTTATTATTTGCGAATCATTTTGATCGAAAATTTGAAACTGTGTACTTCTGACATGGTTGTATGGGCTCGATCGATCCCTTGGCCTTAAAAAAATGGCAGGCACATTTTTGACATAATTTTGACAGAATTTCACGAACGTCTCTATGGAACAATAAACATGCCATCTGTTGAGTTTTTTAAGAACTAAAATTTAAAAAGAAAAGAAAAACGCTCATTGTAAGGTACGATTTACCAAACTCGGTAGACAAAAAAACATTGATAAATTATAACCTCGAGCTATTTTCCACTGATCGAAGGGGAATTAGCTCGAGTTCAACATTATGTAATAGTAATTTCGTGTAAGCTTAACTTGAATCTAATACACGTTAGCTCAAACACCTGAAGAATTACTACAAAATCACCCTTTTTAAATAAAATTTGCACAAAACAACCTACAGGAACAACAAGTAATGGCGTTTGTTTTGTGTTGCCATAAACAGATTAGGGTGACCAAACTGTCACATTTGGTAGAAATATAGAAACGGTACAAATTGCTGACCGGTACAATATATCCTACCTTCCCCTTTTTACGCATAGAGATAGTAAGTACTACGGTATTGGATATCTATGTTTATACCAGAGTTTATACGTATAGTGTCACCAACTTATCTGTAGAATGAGCGATGGCGCCACTTTCTGTATCAAAGAATGAGAGACTAAACTACATCGACTGACAGCAACAAAATGACGTTTTCAAAATGGCATCAGTAGTTCCGCTTTTGGCCATTCTACAGATAAGTTGGAGGCACTGTACCTTAGCAGGTAGGTCGGTGTTTTTGGTCTGTCCATGGCAGGAAGCTGGCATCCTAGCTTTAGAATAAAGAGATCCTTCCTCTGAGCATTCTACGCTGGCATGAATTGTCTATACCTTGAGTATAGACCAAGGTATAATAACTTTATTGCATATACCAAAAATTTTGTATGATAACTAGATTGTACACTACACTACGGTAGAACTTATTGCTGCTGACTGTACTAGCAACGAGCACAGTGAGACTCTCCGATCTCCGAACCTGATTACCTGGTCATTGCCTGCCAATCAGGATGTGCCACCTTCTATACCTTGCTGCTACTGGGTAATTATTTACGGGCCATCCGACTTTGCACCCTTTGATTACTAAAATGACTTCGGGTTTAGACGGGGACTCGGATCTGCTCTACGCAAACGAAGATTGACGAGCGGAATTTTTTTCCTGGTCGCCGGCCGTATACTGTACAAACGGTGAAACATGAAAATAGGCCAAGGCGGTCGGTAATGTTCTTCCTTCTTCGAAAATTTCCGTCGATGTTTCCAACATTTGTACTGAGTCCCTTTCTACATCGCGTTTCATGCAAATTGTTTCGTTGGATAGAAACGGACAAAGTATAACTACGTTGGAAACATCGACCGCCATCCATGGACAAATTTTTATGTTTCAATGCTTGTAAGGAGGATTTGCATCCATTGGTTTTAAATTCATGGTCCATGGTAGGTGAGCATAAAGTTATTATACCTACCTGTTTTTATGATGGTGAGTGAAATGAAAAAAATGATAAAAAATGTTTGTTAAATATATAACCGAACTTTAGTGACTTCCAAACCGTTTTGTAGCACATAACCAAACGTTTGTATATAAATATTAAAAAGTTATGCTATTTATAACCAAACGATTGTTTATGTGCTACAAAACAGTTTGGAAGTCACTAAAGTTCGGTTATATTTAACAAAACCTTTTTTTTAGTGTGAAATTACACAAAGGCGAACCCCACAGTAAGCGAAAAAATTTTCGTCTATGCCTACACGTCAATAATTCAATATTTATCGTCATTCTAATCGCGATACGTATCACAATTTATCACAGACTAATTAGAAATGCAATTTATTTAGCGTTATGTACGTAGATCCTACACGTACAATCCATATCACGTCAGAACGACAAAAATTTCAGTAGACATGTGCAACATATAATCCTGTATACCTTTCTGAAGAGAAAAGTCATTTAAAGAAAAATGTCTGTCTACTTCGGGCATACATTCTAGAGATATGATAAACTCTTTTAAAATTAAAAAAAAATTAAATCAATTAATTAAACTTTAAAATTCAACTTTTCTTTTTTTTTATTGATTGCGTGTTTGCGAGTCAGAGATTTCGTCCTCCTCCATTGCTGTCGAAACAAGTACTGATGCGATAAATATTGATTACGAAACTTCATGGTCCATATTTATCGCGAAATCAGGATCGCAATATGGATTTCAGAAAATCTTGATATTTTTAGATCCATATATCAATATCGCATACTACACCATCAATTAATATCACGGTCCTGGATCGCGATCCAAAATTGACGAGTAGGGTTCGCCATAAAGTTACTGTATTACCATAAACTTAATATACTATCGTAATAGACCAACCATCTCCTCATGATCGCATCACCGAAACCGAAATGTCAATACGAGCGAAATTGATAAGTGTGTGAGTTTTAGTGATAGATTTTGGAAATCAATCTCTATGCGAAACGGTTTCTTTTCCACGTAAGGTGGAGTCTTGTAATTGCAACTATCTGGTAATTGCAACTATGGAGCAATTGCACTTATAAGAATCACGATTCAGGAGTGCGATTTTTTAAACTCATTTATTGAACTCAGCAGTTGAAAATGTTAATATTACAATGGAGATATACATCTTTCTACTGCTGATTTGACATTCAAAAATCTTACTTCAGGAGTGCGATTTTTGAAAGTCAAATCAGCAGTAGAAAGATACGTATCTCCATACATTTTCAACTGCTGAGTTCAACGTATGAGATTCAAAAATCGCACTCCAGTTCTTCTCTCAATAGACTTATGTCTAGTAATCTATTGAAATAATATATTATCTAGAAAATAGGACGTTTTGCTCCATGTAATGAATGTATTGCGAAATAATTTTAAGAATAACATACTTATATGAAAAAAAATATAACGAAAGTAGTACTGTACTAATGTTATTTACCTTTGAAACGTCCCTTTATTTGAGTTCCTGGTACAAGTTACACTGCATTCCAACACAGAACACGATACCGTAATGATTTTAAAGAATGAATTTTAATGAATTATAAAGAAAATCATAAAATAATATGAGATAATTTTTTGAAGGATACAAACCGAGACTTCATTGTTTATTTGTTGTTCGTTGTTTTGAAAAGTAGTTTTACGGCTATTATATTATAATCTCTTTCGCACGCGTAGGTTTTTCGGTAAGGTCGGAATCTCATTCGCACACTGTGTTGGTCTACTTAAGGTAGTAATATTAAGTTTTTGTGTATTACATTATTAATTCTGTCAGACAAACATCCTCTCCAAACGCTCGGCAGCTGGGATCAAGGGTGAGTTTCATCTTGTGCATCATCGTGCCTGTTGTGGCGTAGTGCCCGGTGAGGGCTCCGCCGATGGCGCGACTAGCTAATTCATAAATAATAAGTAAAAAAAACTAGAAGTAAAAGTTTTAAATAATAATAATTTTAATACAAAAACATTTATTTCACTATAACCTAATACTATCACAGCCTAAATAAATAGACCACCAATTTCGTGCCATCCTGCCTATCCTGACAAACACAAGTGTGCATCGGCAATATCAAACAATTCTTTACATTACAATTCCAACTAGCCGCACACCTATCAAAGGGACTAGCAATACTTAAAGGTTCTTAACACAAACAACAGCCTACTGAAGCTCACGCTTCGCCCTCTTCTAACGTATCGGGTAGTTTCTTACCACGAGTATCAGGCAGAATTATACACAAACCAGCCCCGATCAAAGGAACTATACCAAACGCCAAAGGCGGTAACCAAGGACTAGTATGTGAAAGGGTAGCCACGAAAGGCGCTACCATTGACCCTATCCTGGCCACAGTCGATGCCAATCCTACACCAGAATTACGAACTACAGTCGGGAACAACTCTCCTGCGTATAAGTAGACTGTGGCGAATGAAATGCTCATGCCCCAGAGGCCTATACAACCGAGTGTCAAATGACTTGCTCCCGAATGTGGAACAACAATGATGAGAAGGCAGCTAAGCCCAGTCACGCAGTTGGAGCTGATAAGCGTGATCTTCCGTCCAAGCATTCTGTTTGCGTAGATAGAGATAAGAGTGCCAGGGACCTAAAATGTGATAAAAGACATTATATAGACAAGTCACAATAATTTATAATTTTTTATCTCCTATTTCCAGCTGGAACCGGATTTGATAACAAAATGATAATAAAGTCAGACACTACCGAAACATAAAAAGTTGAAGCGTGATCAAATTCGAATTTGTAATAGATTTCCGTCATTATTATTTCACGATAGTTCAAGTTATGTAAGTAGGTATGTAGTATAAGAGCGTCGCGTCTGTGGCACGTTGCGGAGAGGTATGAACACTCAATCATGAGGGTCCAGGTTCGAATCCCCGCGGACAACATGCCATGTAGGTACCAATGAGTTTTTCTAACTTATGTACGTAATACTGACTGCTCTCAAACGAACGGTGAAGGAAAACATCGTGAGGATACCTGCATACGGTGACGAAAAAATACTGATGCGTATGTGAAGTCTACCAATCGGCATTGGGCACGCGTGGTGGACTAACGCCCATACACTCTCCTTGAGGGTAGGCCTATGCCCTGCAGTGGGACGTGTATAGGCTGATGATGATGATGTGCTGTAGATACATAATAGAGACGTAAAGGAAGTTGGTATCATTTTCAACTTGTATCAATTCTTAAAAATTAGTTTTGCTTTTAATTTTCTTCTTACCTGTATGGCGGCGGAGATGGCAACGTTAGTAAATATGTTTCCAGAGAAATGTCCAATATACTGGGAGACCCCGAAAAAGCAGAGTCCGCACACGAACCAGTTGAAGCAGATAGCAAGGGTGCGCGCACGCAGCTTCGGCGTTCGGAACAGGGCCAGGAATGACGCGTGCTCCTCAGGCTTGCCACTCACTTCAACAACCATCTTCTGTGTTGACGACGCTATGCCTTCGGTTGGAAGACCATTTCTGTGAAAAGAGAAAAACGTTGAAGCTTATGCGGCTTAGAAAATTTTTTGTTAGTACGTTGTTTTCGTTCTAAATGGCTTCATGGGTTTGGTAGTTTACCTTTTCGCTGCAGTTTCCATGATCTTAACAGCCTCTTCAGTTCTCCCTGCTGTCAAAAGCCATCTTGGCGACTCAGGTAGCAAGAAATAGTAACTCAGAAACAAAACTGAAGGCAGAGATATAGCGAGCTGGAACGTGCTCCAGTCGCGAAGGTAGTATCCAAAAAGAGCCAGTGACAGATGTCCAAGATTGAAGGGAATCTGATATATGATGCCGACAGTTTCTCTGTACTTTGGTCCGATCAGTTCCATGGTGAGGACGAAACTGGTCACCATGGTGCCTCCGGTGGCAACCGCGAGGAGGAACCGAAGAGTTGTGAACATGTACCAGTTGACAGAGTAAGCAGTCGTCACCCCTGATATCAGCTGGAGGAAGACAGCAGCTAAGAATGGCATGCGTCGTCCATATCTGTAAAGATAGGAAAGATTCGATTCATTGAAATTTTCTGTTGTTTATTCTCAATATTGTAGACATTTTGTGACGTAAGATAAATCTTCGTAGGTATATAAACAACTAGACGATTGTTGACGCATTTCAAATTACACGCGATGCACTAAACGTTCATAGGGTTATCTATTAATTAAACGCGTAACAGTATTTTGCGTCTTCAAGTCGCTGTCACGCTTTAAACATATACAAATACATAACTGCAAAACATGACGTCAAGTAGCACTGCAAAATAGATCATCTTATATTATGATCATAGTAACAATACCAGGACTACTATAAATAGGTCAATATACTTCTGCTAAAGTAATCTCATCCGTAACCCTAACAAGATTCATCTTACGATAACATCCCGGATGTGCCCATTTATTCGGCATGACCCCAAATTAAAGAACGATGGCCGCTATCATAAACTCCTACACGTGATCTTCTGTCTACCTACATATAAAACAGTTCCCTGTTTGACTGACTGACACAACGCACAGCCTTAACGACAGAAGCTTAGACAAATGATTAATCTTCCAAGACCTTGAAGACCAATCATTTATCTGAGCACTGAAGATAGAAACATAAAATGTGGAATACATATTCTATAGAGCATTTATAGGGGTGCACGGGTGCACTAAGAAATAATGTTTCGAAAATCAACTCCAAAAGGGGTGCAAAGGGGTGTTGAAGAATTCTGAAATCCTAGCGGACGAAGTCGCGGGTAAAATCTAGTTTTCTTATTCTTTAAATGACTGTACGACTGACCTGTCAGAAAGATGACCAAAGACCATGTTGCCAACGAGAATTCCCAGCATGAACATAGTTTGAGTGAGATTTTTTAGCCAAGCTCTGTCGCATACAAGGTTCCAATGCGATATTATGGTTTCATTGAAAACTCTGTGGTCGTATTCGTAGTCACTGCAATTGGCGTGGCATTGATTGTCGAATACGCCAACGTCATGGTTTGTATTGCAGGTGAAGTTCATCGGTGGAGCGAGGAATATAATGCTCATCTGATGCCAGGCTACAGGGAACTTGACGAGGAATACTACAAAACAGATCCATATTTGCCATTTTCCGATAGCGCCTATGGCTTTCGTAAGCGGATCTTCGCCGGATTTCTGATTTTCTACGTCCTTTGATTCGTTCTCCAACACTGAAACAATAAATTTATTTATTCACTTATTTTTGTACAGAGAAATTTGGAAATAGTTTAGTTTTGGTTGGTTGGGTCAGTTGGGTGATGCCTTTTTGGTACAAAGAATATCTCTGGCCATCAAGGGGCAACGCAGCAAGCAGCTTGAAACAGCAAGCAAGCCTTTGCGCCTATTCATTGATATTCAGATATTACTAAAAAAAATCTTATAGTTGCGAACGAAACAGACATCGGCTGCGACAATATTTTTAACATTATTAGTTTATTTGAAGGTGGTTTTAATTTTATGTAAAAAAAATGTTTTATTGTTATTTGAATTGGAACAGCACAACATGGCTATAACGTGTGAATAACCAATAATATTATTTTTTATTGAAATGTAACATGGACTTTCGCAAAAAATCAAGAAACACAAAAGTCAGGTTGCCGAAATTATACTTAAGTACTAAAATATTGGTTGATCTTGCTTGCTAGTGGTTTTTATTCAGACATCAAATCGATCTGCATGGGTATGAATGCTAGCATGCCACCGTGATACAGCGCTATCATACAGACCGTCGTCCTCTTTCTATATGCGCGCGAACGAACGAGATAAAAGACGTGATACAGCCGTATCGCGTGTAGCATGCTACGGCTTCTGGTGTATGAAAACTAACATAAAGTAGACAAGGCAGTACGTCGTAGGTACCAGGTTTATAAGTCTCCCCAAACAGGATGTGCCACCTTCATTCCCTTGTCACGATTGACTTATTGTTTTCGTGCCCTTTTTGCTGTTGGATAGCAGCGAAAATTTGATAACTTTGCACCCTTCGATTACTAAACGACTTCGGGTTTTGCGCAAACGAAGATTGACGAGTTAAATTATTTTTCACCCCTCCGGGTGGAAAGCGTCAACTTTCGTCCCGCTTCGCTAAACGAAGATGCAAATTTCCGCCTCCGTCGAAGAGAAAAATAAAAAAAAATAACGCTCACAGGCACAAACATTGTATTGATCCCAAGCAAGCAAGCTATATGGGCTTTCTTTTATTATGGAAACCATACAACGACGGCACAAACATATAAACCTCCATGGCTGAACCGGGATCCGAACCACTACATGAGATCTGAGACCTTTCTTACTTTCCTGCCCTCAGTGTGTAATCTACTATTCCTGGTCGTCCTATACCCACCTACTTGGATGCTTTACGTGAACCATACCATGCAATACACAATCCATCCTAAGCTTTATCGTGGACCTTCGTCGTCGGAAGTCTTAAAGAGCAAACGGTGATATGGGGCGATGAAATGTGTAAAGATAACCTATAGATTACACTATCATGCCATTAAGAGCATGCGTGACCATTGCCTCACGAAGTTCACACGTGGTTTCGTGGTTTGGTTTTGTGTACTTGTCTACTAAGTACCTACATTAGGTTCGGTCAGCTAGACAGTCTCAAGTCTCAGTTCAAGGGAGTAAATTGCCACCTTCGCATCTTAATAATGTGGGATATTTGTTTGAAAATATGTGATGATCTCATGCTACATAAGTCATCAAATATGTATCGGACTATGAGAAAGAGACTACGAGGACTAGATTGAGGTCAAGAGCAAACCCATACGTATTAAAAAAAAAAAACGAGAAAAACTTGCTTGAAATGTGTGATTTATCTAATTATCAAGTTTAGTTTTATATGTTGATCTAGCTATGGTAGGGCTGCCATACGTCTTTGTACCTCATGAGTATGAGTACCGCACTTCATGAGTATGATTTTAAGTCAAATCAGCAGGAGAAAGATGCATATCTCTATAATAATTTTGACATTTTCAACTGCTGAGTTCAAAGTATTCAAAAATCGCACCCCTGATCATCCCCTTAAAAAAGTGTCAGCATCAGCATAGTAACACGTTCGCGGACAGTGAACGAGACACAATAGAACTTCTATTGTTATCACTGCTATAGCCGGTTACTATCCGCGACGTTAAGAAGGACCCTATATATGGCCGTCCATTTCCAAGCGACCCCTGGAAGGCAGTGGTAGTACGGCGTGGTCCCGTCCCGCTGCAGCCAGCGCAGAGACGCTGCGGGAGTGTTGGCCCGTTGGCCCGGCATCAGTGCCGAGCCGGGAGAGCTTCGGCGAAGCGCGAGAAGGGCCGTGGACGCACATTGCTTCCCCATGGCCCTTTAAGAGCGATGATAGCCCATACGGAAGAGAGCTAGCGCCTCAATCACGAGGACGCGGTTCGATTCCTGGCCTGTACCACTAAGTTCTTCGGATTTTATGTACGGTTGTATTTATCATTTACTAGCTCGGCGGTGAAGGAAAACATCGTGAGGAAACCTGCATTCCCGAAAATGAAAAGAAAATACCATAAGTTCGGAGGTATGCGTAAAATATGGGTGAGCTTGGGGCGAACACAATAGATCAGCGATGGTCGCAGTGTTACATAACGACCCTTGCTTGCAATAGCCCAGCCACAAATAATAATAATGGCCCTTCGACATGCGCTGAGGTTTTAGTGGATAAAAATCCCACATAACCCGACTGTTCCCCTAAGGAGCCGGGTATCTTTTGAAGATCTCCCCCCCGACACCAAAAAAAAAAAAGGTAGGTACCTATACCTTAAGTATATTCCGTGCCTATACCTCGTATATATTACCTACCTATTAGTATTACCACATAGGTTATCTTATGTACTACGATAATAAAAATTTAAATAAAAAAAAAATATATTGAACTTTGTATCTTCATTTTAATTGTTGATATGTTGTAGATAACGTGCCTTTGTGCATGCATGACATGACCCTTATAAAGTATAGATAATTATGAAGTGTATAGTGTATACCAACACGTCGCGGACTGCGCCGTCAATCAATCCTTATCTATTCCAGTCAAGTCGAGCCTCCGACCGATAATTGTGATCCCTGCTGCGTCCCTAGTGATTCATGATTGATTTGTAATTTGCCGTTGACATTAAAATCTTCCTCTATTGTTTACTCCAGGAAGTTATAATAGTGGAGTCAATTCACCGTTTTACCTCTGAACCCAATTACTTTGAGTAAACTTTTATGAAACCTTCTGCATTATATTAGTTACCTACATTATAAAAGAAAATGTTTACCCACTTCTTTTTCTGCTCTCCATTATTCCGAGGGTTCCGTACTACCAAACATGACATAGTGTTCTTTAAAAAGAAAAATCCACAACCACAGGAGATACAGGGAAACTTTCTTAGGAACCGTTAGGTCTTTTTTGTGAACACAATTTTGGCATAATAACTTTTTGGTCAAGCGTGAGTTGTCCAAAAATATGAAAAAATTTACAACTTTTTTTTCCTTCCGTACTCCATTTTTTTGTTCAAGTAGATCTCAAATGTTGATATGTTCCATTGTCGATTTTCAAAAATTAAATTAAATTTTTTCGTGCTCTCTTGCGCAACTCTAGACGCGCTCCAAATACGGAGGCAGGGTCGCTATGTAGGGATGGACGTTGGGACGTAGTGAAACATCGGTGTTCTAGGTACACTGCTCTATATTGAATCGTTATAATTGATTATATGTCTTAACAACTAGCTTACTACATGCTGATGGATCATTTCATTGTATGGGAAGTAAAAAATCTGGACAGCATAAGTTGGTCAAATGTAATAAAAAAAATGTCATACAATTTAGCGTGAGCCCGACATATACTTGGCCAATTTTTATTATTTGTTGTTTTACTTTGAAGTATGCACTATAATCATACCAAGTTTGGCGCTTGTATGTATTACCGTTTTAACGATAGAGCAAAAACAAAAAAGGTTGAAAATATATACGTTTCTTGTTGGGAACGCTGTATCTTATAAAAGCATAACAGGTAGCCAATTAAAATTTTTACAGAATATAACACATATTCTGTAATTATTTTGGATTTACTAACAAATAAAATCCCCATAAACGTGTTTTTATTTCAATCTTTTTTTGTTTTTGCTCTATCGTTAAAACGGAAATACATATAAGGGTCAAACTTCGTGTGATTATATTGCATACTTCAAAGTAAAACAACAAATAATAAAAATCGGCTAAGTGTGTGTCGGGCTCGCGTTAAATTGTATGAAAAAACATTTTTTTAGTTATTACATTTGACCAACTTATGTTGTCCAGATTTTTTACTTCCGATACAATGAAATGATCCGCACATAAAACTAAGTCGATCAGCATAGAAAAAAAGTTGTAATTTTTTTTCATATTTTTGGACAACTCACGCTTCACCATAAATGTATTATCAAAGTCAAAGCAAAGCAAAGCACTTTATTGCGATACACAGGTTATTATAATGGTATACATTTTTGAATTAAGCGTCTCTGTGATCCGCCTAAGGGCATGCAACATAAGAAAAATAGGTTGCACCAGGAATTTAGTCACAAGTATAACAGTTGCCAATAATAACTTAATTAAAAAAATTTAAATCAAGCAAATAAAATTAAATGTCAATATGTCAAAATCTTAATACATTAAAAATAAGATCAAATTACACAATTAACACAGGTACCGTTCAAATCATAAACAATAAAATAGTAATAGTAATTTCCTATGAAACCCCAAAAACCATACAAATAAATAATTTTCATTTCATTTGATTACCTATCCATTATCTATATTCATTCAAAGTAAAACGAGATTTGCATTTCATAGGATACGTTAATTTCAGACCATTCCCAACAATAAGTAGTTACTATTAATTATTAATTACTTATTATAGAACTCATCCAGCGTGAAGAACACCTTATCTATTAAAAAGATTCGTAATGTTGCTTTAAACATTGCCAAATCATCGCAACGTCTTACTGATGTTGGCAATTTGTAATACATTGTTTGTGCCTGTCTGAAGATGATTATGCCGAAATTGTGTTCACAAAAAAAGACCTAACGGTTCCTAAGACAGTTTCCCTGTATCTCTTGTGGTTGTGGACTTCTCCATACTGTGCTTGTTAAAAAAAACACTTTGTAATGTTTGGTGGTACGGAACTCTCGGAATAATGGAGCGGCAAAAAAAATGGGTAAACATTTTCGTATAAAATGTAACTAATATAATGCAGAAGGTTTCACTAAAGTTTACCCATTCCGAGGTCATCGCATTTTCAGCCCTTCATTAACTCCACTATAAGGGCAGTTTCATAAACAAAACGGTTCGTTTATAATGCACGAAAAGGTTTAAAGCACCCTGGAAAAGTGTTTCAGAAAGGACTTTTGTTTACACAAATTTGAACTGTTTTCGTTAAGAATATAAAACTTTTCATTATAATTTAAAACAACTTCGCCTTATCTTAAAACATTCGGCAATTTGTTTAATTTTTAATGAGATAAAAACGCAATAATGCTGTCTATCATAATTATAACAGTCAAAATAAGCTTACTGATAATGAAACGGATATATCATTAGTTAATTAATTGGTTTAGAAAAAAATACGTTACTTTATCTAGATTTCAGATAAAATAAGTGAGTATAAATAATTAATGAAAGCTTCCGCATCGGAGATGATACAAACTAGGCACCTAAGTTTACTTGTATTATTGATAAGAATATGCCCCCCACTGTCCTTCATGGCAAATGATTTCCTAGTCTAGAAATTACATAAATAAAAACAATTTATTTGAATCCGAGAACTACAGGACCAAAGAAAATATACGCTGGATACGGCGACAACGCACAGTAGATAACAGTTATAGACTAATAGCCCAGTCATTTTACGGAGTTTTGTTAGGCGGGGTAGGGAGTAATTATTAATTGGACTTTTAAACTGTAACCGCCATTTAGTGACAAAAAGACAATCTTAAAACATATTAAAATCAAAATCGCTTCGCAACATAGAAATCAAAATTGAGTTTCCCAGAATGCTTTTTAATTAATAATATTAATACCAATGCACTCATTTGACTTAGATTTAACAATATAAATTATTTTTTTAGAAATAAAATAGGCTTTGAAATTTAAAAAATTTGGTATATTTTCGAAAATACGAATGGACTTTTCAAAACCTTCTAAGTAGCCAAAAATATTTAAACCATGTTTGAAGTATGTAATAATGGTAAAGCCTTAAATATGTGAAAAAATATTTACCATTAGGTTTTTTAGAACGAGATAATAGCTAAATTTTAAAATTGTAACTGTTGCTGACGTGTTTTTTTTTTAATTTTTGTACATTTCTAGGCTTAAATTGGCTCTTCAATATTATACCGAAAAAAATATCAATTAATAATTAGTCCCGGCTCAAACCGTAAAATGACTGGGCTATAAGGGGTATCGCATACAGAAGGATTCGAGGCGGTGTCGAGGCGCCGCCGGGCGCTCGCTTTAAAGACCTCGACATATGGTCGGTAATTGTATATCATCGACCGTATGTCAAAGTCGCCGCCTCGACTCCTTCTTTCTGTATGCGATACCCTTCTTTTCTTATCTTATCTTGTTGCTGCGGCAAGCCAGCAACACTTCGACCCAGTGGGATCTTTTGTGTTAGCCCTAATACTTTTTATTTTCTTCACCCTTCAAATACATGGTCAATGAAGCAGGCGATACCATTGAGGGGAAGAAACTTAAGATCTTCCGGTTTTGGATATCCATTTTCGAGGAGGCTCATGCGTTTTGCCGCCAAGACATCACAGTCACAAAGGATATGTTCCATGGTCTCATCCTCTCATGCGATACCCTTAACGCCATTGCATCATCCCATGAGGGTAGGCAGAGGCAGTAGCCCGCCAAATACTACGATTATTGGTTACTTGGTTACCATATCTCAGTTAATAAAATAAACTTTCTTTTAAGTAAAATTTGCTGAAAACAATGGCGTAGCTAGAGATTTTCGCTGCGGGGGGCAACCGGCCACCCAGCTCATAGCTACCACCACAGTGGCAAGACTCACATTTTTCTTAGCAAGGTCGGATCCAAAAGTTCATTTTCCTAAGGCTCCCCCGTAACCAGAATTTGGCTTGGGATTTTTACGGAGGTTGTAGAACATGTTAAAGGTGAAAGAATGCTATTATTTCAGAAACAATAACAGTTGTGGTACGAGTGCTTCAGCCCTTGCATGCCTATCTGGAGCGAGCGAAGCGAGCTCGAAATTTTGCAATATTGCCTCCGAGTTTTGGCTAGAATTTCACAAGATGATGTGAAACAACGCCTACTACTATTTAATTATTTCTTCACTAATTTCTATTTTTCTAAGGGGGGGGAAACGAGCTTTCTCTTGCCCCCCCCCCCCCCCCCCCCTCCTTGCTACGCCTATATAATATTTTAACTTTCAGGCACGTTCCCTCATGGCTGTGTAGGTATATCGGTATAAAGTTTCAGACCGACTATCATCAGGTAAAACAGCCCAAAGGAAAGCCCCCGTTCACATAAAAACACACATAGTTATATGTAATTAGTTGCCACAACGCTCGTTGCTGACATAACGGGTGGAAAGCTCCACTGTAGAGGACATTCACCCTCGTACACTATCATTATGTACAATTTGGAGAGAAATTACCTTTTTTTTCATTATTTTAAACAGGATCCTCGAAAATGATTATGGAGGATAAATTCTTGTTCCGAGAAGTTTTTCGTTATTATAGGTACCGTTAAGTTCTTGTTTAGGTACCGTTAACGGTTTCGTGTTACTTTTAATAGATGCCTAGTACAAATAATATGAGATATCTACATGATGTACTTACCTAATAAGTTAGAAAGGTATAGGTAGGTAAGGGCGTTGTGCGACAGTTGCAGAAACGCTCATAAGAGTTAATCCTCCATTAAATCTCTTGCTAGCTGTTACTACGTCAACAAGACAAAAAGTGACAGCTAGAGATTTAATGGAGGATTAACTTTAATGAGAGTTTCTGCAACTGAGTGTATAAGACATACTTACTTACCTAATGTGAGATACGAACATCCTATTACTTTCGGTAATGGTACATATCCTACATTGTGTTATTACCTGAGGAGCACAGGTAAGTCGCATGTGACCCACTTCTGAAATATTAAAATGAGACATATTTCGGGTTGAAATAAGTCCTCTTTTGAGGCTTAAATTTACGTGCAGGATGATGAGCATGATTCAGGATGCTCCTATAAGGTTAAATCATTTTTCAGTCATTGCATGAACAAACCTAGGTATTTTAGGAGTCTATTTAAGTATGGCTGCCGGCTCTGCTTAAAAAAAACTTTTGTGAAGCGAGGTTTTCGATTTTCCATAAAAACGTTTCTTTATAGAGCATCCTTACATCTTTAAAAAACACACAAATTGTTATAATATTATTCTTTCGTGGTTCTTTCAGCGGTCTATTGTCTGTCCTTTGTCCTTCAGTTAGTCACGGAACTGTTCTATAGACGGAGTTTCGAATATGGGCCTGGAGTGCGATTTTTGAATCTCATACGTTGAATTCAGCAGTTGAAAATGTATGGAGATACGCATCTTTCTACTGCTGATTTGACTTTCAAAAATCGCACTCCTGTGGTATGATTTTTGAATGTCAAATCAGCAGTAAAAAGATGTATATCTCCATAGTTATTTTGACCTTTTCAACTGCTGAGCTCAGCGAATGAAATTCAAAAATCGCACTCCTGAATTTCGCTATATGAGTATAGGGAGACTATAGGGAGCTAACTAGCGCATACTCAGTAAACAATAATATTTCACTGTAGTAAAGTATAGTACCTAATGAATGTCATATTGAACTTTATCGTGTCTTAGTCGTGTCCACACATAGTTCAAGTATAAAGAGATCTTCATCCTTGTTTACAGATAACTTTGGTACTTAAGTATAATTTAATTAATGATGAAACTTAGTAGCAAAATTGCGTTTCAAATTGATAAGAACGGGTCAAATCGTTTCGACTTTGTAAAATTTTTATGTATTATGGTCGGTCACCTTGTCAGCATTTAATTAAGGTAGGTAGTATAAGACAAACTGTTTTTATTTAATTGCAGTTTTTCTCAAAAAGGTCGTTAGCCAAGTAAAAGAAGTCGGCATTCATGGTGCGGCAATTGCCTTGGTTTTTATATGTGCCAAAGTAGTTTTAATTTACTGGAATATCCATAAGTTTTTGTCGTATTTAATGTTTTTGGTCGTTTTTGTAGGTATGTTAACAAAAAGATATGTTATACCACAGAGTACAAAGTATAATTGTTAAACTCTAGCCAGTGTTTATAAAGTGGAATACCTACCTATCTATTGGATTATCTACTTCATAAGTTAAGTATATTTGATTGATTGATTATTAATTTATTAATAATAATCAGGTATTCAAAAAGTATAAAATGTACCTTAATCTGCACACATACTGTCTGACCACTCTGAAAGGGAAGAACCTAGGATATATGGGTATACGGGAGAAAATTACTTTTTTGGAGGAGTTTCTCATTTCGACTTTTTTTATGTTTGTTACGCTATTACTCAGCCAATAATTATGAATTTATTTTGATGATCCTTGGTAGGTCTTACTTCAGAGGTGGGGTGGGTTTTAATTTGGTGAAGATCTGGTGAAGGGCTTCGGAGACAGACAATGGAACTTCTCAAAAATGTATAGCAAAATTACCTGCGATTGAAATAAATATTTTGTGTTGATGTTCCCGTTCCCCTTGCATGTTACAACTGATAAGCCAATATAATATAAACAATTTTTTTTTAAATAAATGTTTTTTTAACAATTATTATATAAAAACCAACTTCAAAACTAAAAAAAGTACAAAATAATAATATCAACCAGCGTCTTTTAAATTGTTTTACGAATTCGGGATTGCTTCTATAGTAAAAGTTGTTCAGTTTGATGGTCTAAACCAGAATGGTAAAATAATATCTTTCGGACTATTATTTATTAAATCTTTAGAGGAGCGTTTGCGGCATTTATCCATCAATTTCACAGTCTGTCTAAAATTCGTACCGGTGTAACAAGTCTCTACTCTCTACATAGAATCTTACTATACATACCTAGTTATATGGGATGGAACTAATCAAACCTGTCCTCATAACGATAGACAGGTTTGAGTTTTGGCCATGTTTTGGCTCTGTAGGTATTATCTTATTTAGTTTTTTAGACGTGGCAGGTATTGCACGTAGTAACAGAACGTCTTTCGTAAATAAGTACCTACCTATACATAATGCTGGAAACACTCCTGAAAACACAAAGGGGTGAAAGTACCCATTAATATAAACAACTTTTACTATGTGACCAACAACGAGAACTCAAAACAATCAACCGTCTCATAGATATTGGACGGTGCGGTAGGTAAGGTATTTAATTTTAGTATGAGATAGCAGATTTTTTTTTGAGTTTTCATAATTGGTCCCGTAGTAAAATAAAAGTTGTTAATATTGTTAAGTATTTTTAGTTTTTGGGAGTAGGTATTTGCTTTACACCCTGTATAAAAATAAGACCAGGAAAATAATTTCTCTCGTCAATCTTCGTTTGCGCAAAGCAGACCGAATCAAAGGGTGCCAAGTCGGAAAGCAGCGAAAATGGCGTGAAAACAATTAGCCAATCGTGGCAAGGGATTGAAGGTGGCACATATCCTGATTGGTCAATATAATTTCGAGCGCTATTAAAATGTGTCTAATGCGCAGGTACATCGTCGGTGAGACTTATAAACGTGGTACCACTGTAGGTGTACGTATATTGAGAAACTTACTTTTGTTGTGATCCTTTGCGTACGCGTAGATAATCGCTAAGCTATCACACAAAACGGCTAAAATCGATCGAGAGATATAAATGTGTTAATAAAGTGCCGCCGCAGCAACCCGTGCTGTGCTCGGACACGACTGGCGTCAACAGACAGCCTCCTTCCATAATATACATCTCCAGAGATTGGGTCCGCTCTCTGACGTCATGGCGAGGAAACCTTACCTCGAATTCACAGTACAGTCCGTCGTATATGAGGTTAACTTGTACATGGAGGTTCTGCCGATCTAACGGCTCTTTGGAGCTTTTTTAGGGTTTCAGTAAAAGTTGGTTACTGAAACTTTTAAAAAAGGAGTTTTAAAATGGGAAAGTTAGTTACTTCATATCTCTACCTCATATAATAAACTAGTTTTTATCCAAGTTTTTGCTTCTCGCTCTATCGTAAAAACGGTGATACATACAAGCGTCAAACTTGGCGTGATTGATTAATGATTAAAATAAACTCTACATAGTCGGGGAAATCTAGGGATTTTTGTATGGAGTAGGTTGCATTAATTGCACTTTAGGTGATAATTTAGAAATATAGTAGATACATACTTGAACAACATAAATTCTCAATAATCCCCGATTTTTTATTGTGCATTATTGAATAATTAAGACATTTACAAAACATTAAATCTAAGTATGAACAAAAAATGGAAAACTGGTGATTTTGTAAAGGAAGGCTTCATTCAATACGTTTTACTTATAACAATAATAATCCCCGGTAAATATCGTAAATTTGAGTAGATATTTAATATTTTGTGAGTATTCCAAAATTAAAACCTAAAAACTAAATTATTTACTGTTTGTTTGTACAAATTAAATTTGTCTTGTGATAATTGACTGTCTCTTTTGCTGGTATACTGGAAGAAATATCTTTAGAAATAAAAGCTTGCCCTTTGTACATTCATATCGATTTTAAGGTATTTCTCAGAGTCCTCAACCACGAAATCTCGACAAAAGTGTTATAAACTAACAGTAGATAGTATCAGTTCAAACACCATTTGCTAAAACTTTTTTAATGCAATCTCAAACCGTATTTTTCCTAGACTAACATTATAACAACAAATAATAAAAACCGGCCAAGTGTGAGATTTTTTTGCGATTTCTGTGTTGGTCCAATAGTAAAAATTGTTCAGTTTGATGGTCTGAAACACCCCATTAAGTAGTATAAGCATGTAACGCATTTCAGTTTACACTCTGTATAAACAGTCGATAACTAGGTACCTAAATAAAATACCTACCAACTTCTAAAAAATCTGTTATTATTATTTGGTTATAAGGGCTTGGTCAATGACCAAATAGCTACTGCGACCTGGATAGATCTATTGTAGCTGTCACCCTAGACCTAAAGATCATTTCCTAGGCCCACGGACTTCATGAACCATGTTATTATGCTTTTGGAGGGGAGGTCCCTAATGTCAGTAGGTGTTATACTGTATCCACCTAGATGGCGACTCCTGCTGTGAATGAGCACTTCGCATTCGCAGAGGAGATGTATGGGCGTTTCCTCTGCTTCACAGCAAAATTTGCAAGTGGGTGAATCTACAAGCCCCATTCTGTATATGTCCATAAAAAAACTGTTAGTTTATAGACAAAATGACAAAAAACTAAAGGTACGAGTATACCTACATGGTAAATAAAACAATTATATTAGTTATTTGCTAAAAATATGTTTTGTTTTGATTTTGTTTTCAAGGCCACACACTGGCTTTTCCACGTCAGATCCTGCTTCATAAAAAAAAAACATTTTAACTTTGTTTTTGTTTGGGGGGCGTCCATTAATTACCTGAGGTGTTTAGAGGGGGGGGGGGGGGGGGGATCGAGCCGAATCTCACCCAATCTCACGTCGGCGGGGAGAGCCGAATCTCACGTTTTTTTTTCGGCCAGGTGCTGTGAAAGTTGCGATAAAAATGGGAAGGGGGTCGACCCAAATCTCACGTCATCTCACCAAGTGGGTCGAAAAATCGCCAAAATCACCTCAAGTAATTAATTATTGGACGCCCCCTTGCGTCAAGAAATCATCGACCGATGTTTTTTTATTTTATTTATCTTCTTACATTTATATTTACAAGGGGACTTTAACTTACTTTAGTTATAGGTATTTTAAAATCCCATCCATTAAGTATTAGCGTAAGAATTTTCATATGTCCACTTTTCGTACCAAACGTAATTACATCCTTGCGAAGATGAGGTCAAAACTCAGTTATCAGATATTCAAAAGCAGATGAAAGACATGATGACATTATTAAGGGCCTATGTCGAAAAATAATTGAAGCGAAATGGGGGTGTGATAGCTTATATTACTGCCTGATGCGAGAGAAAGAGATGGGGCGGCGCGCGCGCCTGAAACAATCTTTATTTAATTGTGATTGTACTATTTATGTAAGTTCAATTCTGCTCTAATCAAACTCTATAAAATATCAATCTCTTTTTTTTTTAAATCAAGTCTCGTGTTTCATTTATTTACCGTTTAGCAGTTACAAGCGTTTATCGATAAAGACGAAGGCTACTTTGGCTTGTTTTTCTATCGAGAAAATGTGTCTTAATCGTTCAATCTAAATGTTCAATATACACATATCCGCAAATCATACTCCTACTGTTAGTACTTCATGATATATGACGCTTTGAACAATCCTATTTTTTTTAATACTCAGGCGGAAAGTGCTACAAGAATAACAAATGACATTGTCAGTATCAAGGATCAAATGCTTGATATCACAACTGGTATGGGATTAACTGAACAAAAAATAGCAAGCGTAGCGGAGGAACAAAAAGAAATCAAAGCAGAAATGCAAAACCTCGCAAGCTCCACATACATGCCGTGAATGGAAAGATTGAGATCTTAGAGTCTGATAGGCAAAAACTAAAGACTTCGTCTTATGAATCAAGTACACAGAACATTATAAGAGGTGTTAGAAGTGCAAAGTAGGCGTGGAACGTTCTTGAACAATGATTTGCATAACAACATGAAGCTCGTGGCGTGGTGCCAGCGAGAGGGCATGAGTAATTGTAGCAGCGTAAGCGGGAAGACAAGTGGCGACAGCCGTCACCTAAGCAAAAGCGCTACTTTGCATTTCTAACCCCTCTTATAATGCTCTGTGATCAAGTGAGGAAATTTTGGCAGAACTCAATGAACAAATCCTAAGGCAAAAGAGTCCATAAAACATGGTTTTGTAGGACTATAATTAAAAAATGTGTTTCGAAACTTATTATAAAATAAATTAAATTAAAAAAACAAACTTGACCGGTGTTTATTATTTACCGTGATATAATCACACCAAGTTTGAGGCTTGTACGTTTTACCGTTAAAAAAACATGTGTGCAGTTCCACACGCGCTAGATGTGGAACCATCAGACACTATTTAGTGTTCCATTTTCGTTTCATCAATTTTCAAATCACAACGGTACTAACGAAGTTTTCACTTCAAAAACCGTGTCTTGTATGGGGAACCCGTTTTTTTTTTATTATTTAGCAAATCCGCCAGAATTATTATGCATAGTATTCTGTGAAAATTTCAACCGTCTAGCTTTTATGGTTCAAAAGATACAGCCCTTTACAGGTACTGACGGACGGACGGACCGATAGCGTAGGGATTATGAATAGGGACCCGTTTGGCATTCTTTGGGTACCGAACCCTAAAAAGACAATCATCTGTTAACTGACCAAGTAATCACTGTCAACTTTCGTCTATGCTGTCAACCACAAACTAATTAGAAGAACTAACATATTCTTTGCTGTCAACTCGCCGCATCGCAATTCGCATGTCGGTAAATAATTTTCTTTGATGTCGGGTGTGCAGATGTCAAAGAAAAATTGCAATGTTTATCAAAAAACCTTAGCTTTCGTGGTAATTTAACAGAACGGTGATGTTTGCGAACCATGTCCCTAACGAAATTGTTGATGGCTCCCATAAAGTTGTTCAAGAAAGATGTCATAACATTCTTAATTATAAAACGGCATGATTTAGGCAGTAAGTTTAAGTTAGACCTTCTATAGGGAAAGGGCCTTCTCACCTAAGTGTCAATTCACATCAGAAGAGCATACTAGTGAATAAAGTTCCGATTTATTTGCACACAGCCTTTATGCGTCCCACGGCAGGGCACAGGCCTACCACCAGGGTGTATGGGCGTTAGTCAACCACGCGTGCCTAGTGCGGATTTGCAGACTTCACATAGAAGAGCATCGGTGGCGCGTTGCGTAGTCCAGGTTCGAATCCGCACGGACGCAATACCATGTACCAATGAGTTTTTCTAACGTAATACCGACTGCTCTCAAACGGTGAAGAAAAGCATCGCGAGAAAACCTGCATACTAGCCCAGTAATTTTACGGGATTTTGTTAGGCGGGGTACGGAGTAAGTATTAATTGGACTTTTAAACTGTAACCGGCACCATTTAGTGACAAAAAGACTATCTGAAAACATATTAAAATAAAAATCGCTACGCAACATAGAAATCAAAATTGTGTTTCCCAGAATGCTTTTTAATTAATGATATTAATACCAATGCACTCGTTTGACTTAGATTTAACAATATAAATTATTTTTTAGCAATAAAATAGGCATTAAAATTTAAAAAATGTGGTATTTATTAGAAAATACGAATGGATTTAACAAAACCTTTTTAGTAGCCAAAAATATTTACACCATGTTTGAAGTATGTAATAATTGTAAAGCCTTAAATATGTGAAAAAAAATTTACCATCAGGTTTTTTAGAATGAGATGAACCGCAAAATTTTAAAATTGGAACTGTTGCTGACGTGATTTTTTTTTAATTTGGTACATTTCTTAGGTACATTCAGGCTTAAATTGGCTCTTCAATATTATACCGAAAAAAATATCAATTATTAATTAGTCCCGGCTCAAACCCTAAAATGACTGGGCTATACGCTGAAGAAGAAATTCCGATGCGTATGTGAAGTCTACCTAACCGTGTCGTTTCAAATAAATGTGAACTTTATTCACTACTGATAAGATTGCTGTCTCTGGCCGCTCCGAGCCGATGCTCTTCTAATGTGAATCGACCCTGAAGGTGGGTGGGAATGGGTCGACCCATATTCCACCACACTGGCTATGTGTGTTGCTGGATGAAAGTTAAGTCAGATCATTTTAGAGTAGGCAATATTTCTGATATTTATTCAAAGCCATTTTGACCAATTCAATAGTTGTCTTAGGAACATTCTCTGCTAACTTGTAACAGCTTACTTTGTAAGTCAATGCAAACAGCTAACATAATTATTAAATTCAGCTAATATTTTTGAATGTTTTAGTGTACACACGGCGACACATCAAGCTATACAAAACCAAAATAATCTGGCCGCGCGTAGGACAAGTAATATATAACATCACGCAACCAGCTTATGCTGGTTTTGTATAGCTTGACGTGTCGCCGTGTGTACATATAAATAAAGACTATTAGTAACTGGGAAAAGGAATCTTGTAGTCGATATTAGTTTCCAAGATATCTAAGATACTTACATATTTATTTGGAGAAATTTATGAACATTTTAGGTCCATCCCGACAACAAGATCCCATTGCCCTGAGAACGTCACATTTATCAAATTAAATATTGAAAAATTTGTCTCGGGCGGGAGACTTGAACCCGCACTCTTCCAAACCGGGGAACTGCGTTATCCAATTTCGCCACCGAGCCCACTACCCAGAGACCGAAATTTTCAATCTGTTGCGTCTTAAGGGGACGTGAGCGCCATCTACTGGTAGTTATTACAAACTAACCAACCCGCAAGTCCAGCATTAAAACTGGAATTCATACGATATAGATGACACACCCTGTGGCTGTAACATGTTTAAAAATCAATAATATTTGAAATTCGTCACATTTATGTTATAGAAACTGAAGAAAGACTACGTTACATAGCTGTTAAACCAACAGCATCAATATCTATGCTGCGTCAAAAAATATGGTATCTGCTCGACCTACCGGACTATTGCGAAGAAGTAATTATACTGAAGACATGCGACAACGTCGAGATACCTCTGACGGAGCTGCGGAGGGGGAACGATCCACAGCACGCCTACACCTTGGAGGTTTGGATGCCCGGTAAACGTTTGCTATGTAAGTTGTTTCAATCCATCAATCTCAAGACCGAAATCATACGGTGCAAGCCAGTAGATTTACGAGTATTAGGTATCTATTCCATCTCGCACCAGCATGCCTGTGGATATATAGGGTTTAAAAAAACCCTGTTGGAGCCTTAAAGTGTTGCTTCCTAGGTTGCTTCAGACCATCAACCTGAACAACATTCTCTATGGGACCAATATCGAAATCTCGAAAAAAACAGCTGTCATTTCGGTCGAGTTATGTTTGCGGTTTTGTATGGTTCAGCTGACTTTTTTTTTCCGATTTCAATGCTGGCTCCATAGTGAAAGTTGTTCAGTTTTGTGGTCTGAAGCAACCCTTTAAAGCTCCAACTGGTTTTTTTACTCCCTGTAATTATGTAGCATCTCTTCCATGCGTTTGTGGCAACGCATACAAAGTCTTGTATGGAAAAGCAGATATCTTCTTCAAGATTTCAATGTTGGTGCCATAAAGTTGTTCAGTTTGACGATCTGTTCATCCCCTTGAAAAAGTGTCAGCATATTAAGAAGAACCCTATATACCTACTTATTTCCCAGATTGAAACTGAGTCAGGGGCCTGGCATCGATATATAAGGTCTAACAAAATTAGGTGAAACTATTTTAAGGGGATGATCAGACCATCAAACTGAACAACTTTCTCTATGGGACCAATATCGAAATTGCGAAAAAAAATCTATACATTTAGGTCGAGTAGGTTTGTATGGAACAGCTGATTTTTATTCGCGTATTCAATATCGGTCCCATAGAGAAAGTTGTTCAGTTTGATGGTCTGATCATCCCCTTAAAATAGTTTCACCTAGTTTTTGATTAGACCTTATACAGTGTGTAACAAAACACCCTAGTAAAATTTTAAAGGGATGTTTTTTTTAATGTTTCGACTTTGTCTCCATAGCGAAAGATGTTCAGTCAGATGGTCTAAACTCTAAACCAGCGACTGAAACCGGTATCGATAATACCGGTACTTTTTGGTTAAAACCTTTAATTTTAGAGGTAACCTTTATATCATTCTACTAACGGTCCGCGTACACAGAGATATATTTAAATAAAAAATTGTTTCTTCATAAATATAGTAAGTCCTCGTTACCTCGTTAGTCGTTACTAAATACAAATTAAATCAATTATAATAACAAACTTAAACTCAAACGTGAACATAAACTTAAATCATTCTATGCTTTTGGGTTCAATAAAATGCAAATAATGATCTCCTTTATTATCTCGACCTGTCCAATGCTGTAGCAACACTGAAAATAGGGCGCGCGTCGCTCATCGGGTGCTCCAAAATTTGCGTCACCCGCTACAACAACGACGTTGTTCAATCAATTTTGTACTTTTGATTAGTAGAAATTAAAGTTCATTTTTCAGTGTTATTATAAACCACGCGCATTTTTGCCGCTTCGTCTATACTGACACTTACCCGCACTCACTCGCATTCTCTTGAAGGTCATATTTAGCTTACCGGTATTAAAATTGGTTGTTACCTGGATAAAGGTAACATTTAAATAAAGGTTACCGAAAATTTTCGGTCCCTGCTCTTCCCACCACCCCTCTAAATATTACTAGGGTATTTCGTTACACCCTGTATAAATACTTATCATTCAGTACATACCCTTGCTACAGCAACAGCCACGATACATAAAAACATGCTGACCATGGGACGAGACATAGAAAGCACCACTCTCGGAAACTACACCTCATCTGAAAGCACTTGCGGAGACAAAACACAAAACAACACGAGTGAAAAATTCGCATTCGACACTATTAATAACTGTAAGTACCTATTGCAAAGTTTCTTTTGCTATCTCTTCAATACCCAAAATAGTCCAGTCAATTTACAAGGTTTTGTTAGGAAGTAATTATGTATGAGACCTTTAAACTGTAACCTACAGTACTTTTAGTAACAAAAAGAGTATCTGAAAATAAAAAAATCTCTACGCATTACATCCCACCTCCCGTGTTCCCCGACTCGCCTCCGTGGTCTAATGGTTAAGAGCATTGGCTCTCGACACGAAGGTCGTGGGTTCGATTCCCACAGGGTACACCTAGTGAAATGTCACTTTGTGCGTTTTTCCCCAGTTGGTTAGGACATTGCAGGCAGAATCGCCTGATTGTCTGAAAAGAGAAATGATTCCGTGCTTTGGATGGCACGTTAAGCCGTTGGTCCCGGCTACTATTTCTGGTGGTAGTAGTCGTTACATAAAAACCACGTCAGAGGCCGTAAGGCGGTCTGAAAAAACTCTGACACAAGATAAGAAGAATCCCACCCCTCCTAAGAAAACTCCGTAAATTGACTGGGCTAATAACTTTGCTGGCTGGAAAGACAATTTCAAAGAAATCTCACTCAGGTAAAGAAAATGCATCTAGTTCAGCCAAGTTTGTAACTTTTTAGTATTTTTTACATAGCTCGAGAAAAATGTGATTATTTTATATTAGCTTGGTATCACATAATCTCCAAATGGTTTTCGAATTTTGGTACCTTTCATAAAGTGAAATCTTGTCCACTGACCTCGATTGGATTTATCAGTAGATACTTAGTAAGCCACTTAAGTATAGTAAGTATAGGTAATAAAGTATATCACAGTTATACCTACTTTTAACAACTTTCAGCTCAGTCAACCATGTCTAACGAAACTTTGGCGCTCAACAAACTGCGACGTTCCTGTGATAAGAATCCTATGCAAAACTTCATAGCGCCGGAATTAAATAAATCTGAACTGTCGTGTCAGATCTCAAGGTCGTCATTAATTTTTAAATTGCAAGGCGGAAAAAGTAGAGATCATTTTGCAAGTATTCTATTCAAAATACAAAGTGACTTGTCTGCTTTGGGTAAGAAATTATCTAATTTGGAAAATAGAATTCCCACATAAAATGTATTTTTTATAATAAACTTTATTCTTACTTTTCTGTCGTATATTATCATTTAACTTTTTCCACGCTATACATTGTTTTGTTAGATTATTTATAGCAAGGCTATCGATCGGACTATTGATATAGTAGCATCACAGACTATAATTATACAGGGTGAAATTGATATCATTAGAATCCTTTTAAACTAAGAATCTACCCATCCATCTAAACAACTTTTACTATGGGAGCAAACCAATCGGAGCAAATAAAAATCTGCTGTTCCATACTAAACTGCAATCTCGACGCGCGAGTTCGCGACTCAAATGTATGCAACAGCAGATTTTTTTTTGCTCCTATCTGTTTGCTTCCATAGTAAAAGTTGTTCAGTTCGATGGGTAGACTCTTAGTTTAAAAGGATGCTAATGAAATAGGAACGAACTATAAAGGGTGAAAATATCAATTTCACCCTTTATAGTTCGGATCGTGACTCAAACATTGACGGAGTGAAATACTATCAAAGTTCTGAAAAACTATAGTATCGATCATCATCATCTCAGCCGATGGACGTCCACTGCTGGACACAGACCTCCCCCAAGGATTGCCACAACGACCGGTCCCGCGCTGCCCTCATCCAACGGGTTCCCGCCGCCTTCACCAGGTCATCGGTTCAGGCGGTCGATACTATCAATAGTCTAAAACAATCGATACTATCCATAGTACTGTTTCTCAGAAATTCAATATTATCAATAGTATTGCACTTCGTCAATATTATTATCACGATTGGAGCTAAGCAAAGATAGTTGCTGAAATTGCAGGTGCATAAGGCGTTGCTGGGACGAGGAATTCGCTTCGCTTCGGCTACCGTTTTGACTCGGGCCGCTTTTATTCGCGCCACGGCTACCGGCGGCGCGGCGCGGCGAAACTACGCGGCAGATTGAATAGCGGGGATCGATTAGAAGCGGCCTGGGCCCTGTTTAATAAACCCGACAAGTGACAAATGACAATTCAAAATACATTGCTGAGAATGCTAGGACATCATGAAGCACTACAAGTTTAGCGTCATTAGTAACCAGCAATGTACGCACGGCGACTCATAAAGCTATACAAAACCAACATAAGCTGGGCGCGCGTAGGTCGAGTAACGTATACCGTCGCGCGGCCAGCTTGTTTTTGTATAGCTTGATGTGTCGCCGTGTGTACTCTGAATTGTCAATTGTCACTGCGTTTATTAAACAGGACCCTGGGATGTGCCTGAGTTGATAATCCATAAGAAGCTAAAGAAAAAAACATTTTAGTATAATATCATATATAAACTGTATTTTAAAAATATACTTTAGCATGTATATGCTATTAAATAGGTACAAAATAACTTTATTAAAAGTATAGTTTAAAAAAAAACAGGAACTACTGTGGTGCATGGTATCAATAATTTGAATAGTATCGTACGGTCTCAAAGGGTTGAACCTCATATGGCAGCACGGAATCGCATTTTTTCACGCCCTTTTCTGTCGCTCAGGAACTTCATTTGCTAGAGCGAGAAAGATAGCGGGAATGCTACAGCACGTGGCAGCACCGGCAGTGCTGCGACCTTTCTCGCTCTAGCAAATGACGTTCCGGAGCGACAGAAAAAGATAGAGCGTGCAAAAGAAATTAAGTCCACAGTCGCGACGGCCACATAAGGGTCAGCGCACGGTGAACAGCAAAATGCTCGAGCAGCCTGACACGCGTTATCCTATCTAAAAACTATATTTGGACTATAACGAACGTTAAAAAACCAAATATAGGTCCAGACGTTCTCAAGTGATGCGCTTACCAACGAACATTATTTAATTTTTATTTATACTGGGTCCTTCTTAATATGCCGACGATTTTTAAGGGGATGATCAGACCATCAAACCGAACAAGTTTCTCTGAGGCACCAACATCGAAATCGCAAAAAAAATCCGCTGTCCCATACATTTGGCTCGAGTAGGTTTGCAGTAAACTAAAAAGAAAGCATACGTTGGGGATTCTATCCAACTATAAAACTATGAACATATGTCACACTCTTGCTTCTTCTTTCTTCAACTCTAGTTTCTAGTTTAGTTGTGATTTAGATCATTAGCAATTTGTCATTAAAACTTGCTCGAGCATTTTGCTGCTCAATGTGCGCTGACCCCAACTGTAAGAAAATCATACTGGTTTGCATAAACGCAAATCAATGTTTAGTTAATGATACCACACACGACAAACAAAATAAATAAACTGGAGAGCAAATACATATAAAAAAACGAGAAGAGGCAAGTGAGCGGCCCAAGATTATCAAATAGATCCGAATATAATATCTCACTTGCAGCCAAGGGGGGGGGGGGGGGGGCAGGGAGGGGCAGCTGCCCCCCTCGAGATAAAAAAAATGTAGCCAACTGCAAATCAACCAAGTCCTAAGGCCGTGCAATTGACTTGCTTTGCCGAGAATTCCCGCACGTCCTCGCGCTACAAGTGTAAAGCTTCATGCTCTTGACTGTACCTATAATTCATATTTTTCTCATCCTCCATAATATTAACTTGCCTCCCCCGGGCCATGGGCTGCCCTTGCTTGCAGTTACGACAACAGAGTGCCTATAGCTAGTGCAACTTACGGTCCGCTAACAATGCCCTTTCTATTTTCTTTTTATATTATTTGGTCAAGCCCTGAAACGTGTTTTCGATACAAACTTAGCCTGTCAAATAATTACATAGATCGGCGGCCTCTTGATTCTTATTTACTAATATTTTATGTACAGAATGTTCATAACATAACACTCAATGTACAGGTTGAGGTAAAAAGTAGTAAAATATTTGACTAGGAATCATGGAGCAACATTTGATATTGGCTTTCTTTTTACAGTTTTGCACTATCCCTAATCAAACCGTTCATTCGCTAATTTGAGCACCTTTACCTATAAATAAAATTTAAAGCTATTTTGATTATGATTTCAAATAAATAAGCAAATTAATATACATTAAGAGTTTTTGGTGGCATTCAGACCCGGATTATTTTACTATTTTAACTTTTAATAGCCTATTTTTCTATTTCTAGTATAAATATATCTTGTTGCGTATTCCTAGAAGGATTTCGTACAAGTTGATCACTAATAGGGACCAATAGTACCTCACGCTTAGGTATTGTTTTCTGAACGATGAAGTAGTTTTCTGCAATAAAATAAAAATTATTTCAGTACATATCTTAATATTGACATAGAAAAAGTGAATTATTCAAATGGTTGCCTATTGGATTATTTTACAAGGTAAGCGAAAAGAGCACGAAAACCATTAGCCAATCGCGGCACAGGATTTCTGAGAGGCCCTCGAAGGTGGCATCCTGATTGGTCAATATAATCAATTATAATTGTGTTTCAAGTTTTTTTTTTTTCAATTTTAATGTTTCATGTAGGTATATCTAGTATACTCCATTCCAAATAGCAACGAAATTTTAAGACTATTTTGAATTAAAAAAAGAGATATTTGAAACACTTCCTCTCACTTTTTCTTAGTAACGTCCAAGATATGTCGGATAGTATATCTTTCTGATAAAAAAATTTATTTTGTTAATCAGAATTGGCCAGAGAGCTATACAGGAATCCTTATTTGGAATGAAGTATAGATGATTATACATTTTGTAACAATTGTCCAATTGAATGCCGTGGTTACTTATAAGTGAGGTGGCACATGCCTATTGTATTTAAATATCTTGGACATTGTCACACAAATTATCTAGTCACATTTAAAGAACCTGGACTTGTATTATAATGACTAGACAACGATATAGAATACATATATAGATACAAAAATCCATGTCTCTGGTACAAATATTCATATTCATCATATAAATATTTATCCCTTACGGGATTCGAACCCGCGACCCTCGGCACAGCAGGCAGGTTCACTACAGACTGTGCTACCGGGCCGTCAATTTGATTTAAAACTGTGATTGGATCTGTGTTAACCTTGTTAGTAATCTAAAATTAGAATAAATAAAAAAATATTTTTTTCGCGCTATTAAAATTTGTCAACAGCAGATACATCGTAAGACTTGTAAACCTGTTACTTGTACTGACCTTATATTCTTGCTGGTAAACGCTCTGCGTGCAGCACTTGGTCATCACAATAAAGCCGCACATCCTCTCCTGCACCTTCAAGGCGTACTCTATGCTGCGTATCAGGTCGTTAGTCTTCAGCACCAGGAGAGCCTGACGGTCGACTGTTTCCAAGCATTGCGTCACGTAATGCAGGAAGTTTGGTAACTCGTTTTGGAATGTTGATTTCTGCAATAATTCAAATAGGCTGCTTTGCTTTATCAATTCCATATAAACAATTTCGTTGAAATTAATCGTGTGACATACTTATTAACTCCTGGACTCGCGCTCAAAAATGTCCGAATCAAAAGAGCACCAAAACGTAAAAAGAGAACCAATTACGCGACAGTCTTCGTTTGATCGGCCGATTAGTGCCCCGATGGGAGAGTGGGATGGAAAAGAATTTCAGCATTTTCAATGTTTTTAGTTGGTTTATATTACTACACGTACTTAGGTTTGTGTAGTTTAGTCTCGGACACTTTTTTCGAGAATTTGTACTAAACCCGGCATCCATAGTATTCAACTACGTCAAAACTCATTGGTCGCTCCCTCACGCTACTCACACTCGAACCCGGACCCTCATGATTCAGTGTGCATACCTCTCCACAACGCGCTGTCGACTCTCTAAATTAATACCCTTATGCTTTTAAATTATTTTGCCTAGTTAGTAATGAATATTTTATTTATTTAGGGGTTAGGGGCCTTGACAGGCTTGCACCTGTGCCTCTTAGACTATCGCTGGTCGTTTGTGAACGCCCTTTTTACAGTTCCCTACTAATCCCTACTGCGGTCAGAAATCATGCTGTTAAAAACTAAGTGGAACGCTGATGTTTCAGACAGCTTCCGCCATCTATCGGTTACGTTTCGAAGCACTATGTGTTGAACTAGGGGTCGTATCTAAATTTGCACGTTAGCGCGCTTCACTTATCGCTGTAGTAGTGAAAGATTTCGGTCATATCAATCACTGTCTTGTTGGTACAGCGGTCTCGACAACCGGCTCACGGTCCGGGTAACTACGGTTCAATCCTCGTGGCTGATCGACTTTTTCAATTTTAATCCATAATAATGTGGCTCCCCCTGGTGCTAATAAGGTGACTATTACCAATATACATATTAATCAAAGAATTAGAAGGATAATTTAAATTTCCTTGGGAAGTATGATATTCCTCCTATTTTGTGTATAATTTTAGCTATCATACTCTTTTTATTGGTTCTTTGATCATACTCATTCGTTAGTTGTGAAACGATTGGAAACGAATACAGTTTGTCACGTGGGCAATGTCTTTTGATCCTGGCAAGAAGACTGTTCGCAAGCTTGCGATTGTATTGTAGCCTGTAATAAGTGTTTTAGAGTGGCACATGCCTGATTAATATTTATGTTATTTATAAATAGTAAAAAATATGAACCTCTTCGGATGTGGGCTTTGTTTTGCCGATGCCCTTCATGATGGAGTCCCACGGCCGGCCGGTGACCATGCACGCGAACAGCCCGTACAGTTCGCTGCGTATTCCCAGGGCCTCGCAATGTATCCGCATCTCATCCCGGTCCACGGCCAGTATCGACAACCACAGCTTTGAATAGTGGTAACGGAATTTTTCTGTTAATTGCTGTAATTAAATTTTACAATAAAAAAAATAATAAATTAAAATAAATAACTATTGGCTATGTGCGATGTGCGCAGCGCCCGTGGCAGAAATTTGTGGCTAGCTGTGTCAAATATACCTACTTGAATCTAAGCAAATTCATACACTAAGGGTCGGTTCACACCAAAAGAGCAATGAAGAGCAGCGGCCGGCGGCGGCCGGAGAAGCATTTTGCCGAGCAATATGTTATCTACCATTTGAATCTTATTGCTACTACATAAAGTTCAAATTGATTTGAAGCGATAGATGGGTAGCGCGGCGCCTCGCAGCCTGGCGGCTTTTATACATATACTTACAGTATATAAACCATGGTCCAATAAGAATACAGTAAGTTCGTTTCTCTCAGGGTCTTTCCGCACGAGTATATTGCCAGGATGCGGGTCACAGTGCACGAAGCCACTCACAAATATCATATGCGAGTACAGATCACCGAGTTTCTTGCACAGGTCAAGTGTGTCTATTTTATTTTTCTGAAACATAAAATTTTAAATGTACATTTTTAATCTAAACTATGATAAAACTGTAACAGGATTGTGTATGTACATTAAGGTTGCACCGAGCCGATTGTGCTGCCCCCAATCGTATTTTTTTTTCATTTCTTAACAATTAAACAATATTTCCAAAAAACAAGAATGTCACATTGTAGTGAGCCTATTGTGAGCCTATTGTGCTGCCCTCAATCATATTTTTTTAATTTCTAAACATACAATTAAACAACATTTCCAAAAAACAAGAATGTCACATTGTAGTCCTGATTGGTTTTCAATTTATCGGATCACTGCGGATTTGTTTTTATAATGTTTGTAGTTATTATCCAAAAGTGGTCAGTTTTGGCGGCTTTAACGATAATAGCTATAAGTATAAGCATAAAACATAATAATCCTTAATGTTTCGATAAATTGAAAACCAATCAGGACTACAATGTGACATTCTGGTTTTTTGGAAATGTTGTTTAATTGTATGTTTAGAAATTAAAAAAATACGACTGAGGGCAGCACAATGTGCACACTATGCCTGCCTCATTTAATATGCTCTCTCTCTTTCACGGGTTTGCTGGAAGAAATCTCTTTAGAGATAAGCTCGCCCTTTGTAATTGTCTATTATGCTGTTTTCATTTATATTTCCGTGTGTACAATAAAGTGTTAAAATAAAATAATAAATAAAATAAATAGGCTCAGTGCAGCCTTAAAGATATTTACAAGAAATAGATTATGATATGGTTTTTAGGAAGGTATCCCAGACTCCAAATCAACCTTTTTTAGAATTTTTGTCTGTCTTTTTATTTGTTTGTTTGTAACAGTATCACGCAAAAACTACAGAACCGATTTTGATGAAATTTTATTTGAGTCAAAATCTTGTATATTATTTGTGCGGACGAAGTCTCGAGTAAACGAGTAGAGTTTACTGGTTGTAGTTGGTTAAATCATAATTAAAATTGATTGTTCCATGCTATTGTGTGCTAATGCACACACATGCATTATTCATGATTTATAACTTAAAATCACAATACTGGCTATGAAACAGTGAATTGTGCAACAGTATACCAGGTCGACCATACTATTTTAATTTACATTTGGCAATAGCAATGTCTGTAATCAACTTCTAACTATGAGTTATCAATTAAAAGCGCATAAAGGTATTTCACTCTAAAACCCTCAAACCACAATAAAGGCTGGGCCACACAGAGTGCAGCTCCAGAACGAGTGCAGACCGGCCTGCAGGTCGGCAGTAGTTGTTATCTATGGAATTATATGCAAGGTGTCACACTGAATGCAGTCAGGTGCGGCTGCGGAACAGCTGCGGAACGGTAGCCGAAGTGTGTCAACTCGCATATAATTCCATAGTTTACAACTACTGCCGGCCTGCAGCCGGCTGCACCCGTTTCGCAGCTGCACTCTGTGTGGCCCAGCCTTAAAGGTATGTGTGCACCTAATCTAAGAAGTAGAGGTATAATGTATTTGACATCTTCGTGGCCATTTTGTCTGTTGTGTGTGCGTTCTTCTACAAAAGATAACTAGTGACCCACACCACAGTATCTCTGAGCAGCTCTCTTTGCTTTACAGCAGATGCAATGGGAGTGTGTTTGTTTTTGTAATAATGTATACGGGTCTAGTAACTTAATATACAGAGAGTTTTTTAAGAGTATCAGGCCATCAAACTAAACAACTTTCGATGGCACCAACATCGAAATCGCGAAAAAAAATCTGCTGTCCCATACATTTTGGTTGAGTGACATTTCAGTTTAATATGGAACAGGTGACTTTTTTCGCGATTTCTACCTTGGTCCCTTAGAGAAAGTTGTTCAGTATCATGGTCTGATCATCCCCTTAAAAACCGTCAGAATATTAAGAAGGACCCTGTATAAAACTAGCTGATATCCAAGTTTTTGTCTGCTTCAATGTCGATATCTTTTACAGTGTTGCCAGACATGCGAGACATGCGATAATTATCCTAGATCCACAATATTTTTGAGTGTCATGCAATAGAAAATAAAAATCGGGTATCGCACGATAATTCACAAAAATGTCACGATAATCCACGATAATTTTTAAATGTAATGAAATCTATGTATCTAATCACTATTTACAACTATATTTTCCCTTAAACTCCAATGATACATCATACTCGCGTTTAGTATTGAGTAAAACAGTGTTCAAATATAAATAATTAAATTTTTTGTTCTAATGAAGGAACATAGATGTAAATATTTCATCACTGAGTCGTTTCCATCAAGAGTTTTTACTAAGCTTCCTTTTACCTCGTACTTACCTACCTATAAATAGGTAGCATTAAATACTGACATGTAAAGTAGGTAAGAAAAATTTGGATTTCATGCATCATTTAGTTCTCTTTTAGATTTGATACTGTCATTTTGGAAATTTGAGATGCGATAAATAGTTTTGCTGTCAATCTGGGATACTTCTAACTTATGGATCTGGCAATACTGATCTTCTATGTCTTCAGGATGCTATCTGCCAAATTTCATCAAAATGGCTCAGCCAAGTATCAACTTGCCGCATTAGACTCGGTTGAACGCAGAGCCAGGAGGCTCATTGGCGACAGTAGGCTGGTGGAGACCAAGCTTCATAGCCTATCCCACATAGTAGCCTGCTTGTCGGTCTTCTACAGATTGTACTTCGGTGAGTGTGCCCAACAGCTACATGAGCTCATCCCGCCTTCCCCTTTCTACTATCGGACTTCCAGACGCACCTTTTTTGGTTGACATACCACATATCCGCACCAAGTGCCTTTCAGAATCTTTTATAATGCACACAGCCAAGGAGTGGAACGCCCTGCCTGCGTCAGTATTTCCGAGTGCTTACAATCCGAATTCCTTTAAAGTACGAGTGAATAGGCTTCTTCTGGGTGAGCTCGCTACATCTTCGACCCCATCTTCATCCTGAGGACTAGATTGAGGTCAAGAGCAAACCCATACGTAATAAAAAAAAAAAAAATTGGTTCAGGGCTTAGCAGTAAAAAGGTAACAAGCATAAAGATACTCTTTCCTTTAGCATTATAAATAGTATTATTATGATAAATGTAATGTTTGATAAACTTACCTCCATATAGTTTAAATCATTAACTTGACCGCCATGCACATATTCCATAACTAACAACCTGTCAGTACTGTATTTCCAAAATATTTTAGGCACTTTTAACCACGTGTAATCTTTGAACAACTCTGCAACTCTCTCTGAATTTCTGCCTTCTTCTAAAAAGTCTAGTTCTTTAGCAATATTCCTCTTTGTTTCATCAACGAGCCATTGCATTTGAAAGTCAGGGAATACTCTGGACATCGTATTTATGATGAATTCCATCCATTTTATATCAATTTTAATATTTTTACGGACAAAATGATGTTGTACTTTAACAGCTACTTCAGTGCCGTCCTTCAGTCTAGCTCTATGAACTTGTGCGAGAGATGCCGTACCCAGGGGCTCCTTATCAAACTCTATAAATAATTCTTTTGGCTGAAAAATATATATATATAATAAATTACCGTATTTTACAATAAATGATGCAATAGAATGTAAGGTTGAAATTGATGTGAATCTTGATCAGTTGATAAAAGTAACTATTGGAATGATTGTTGTACTCAACAAACAGTTATCTCAGACGAGCATATATTAATCAATCAGTAACAGGGTTCGAAATTATCAAGATAATTATTTTCTTTGATTATTATCGGATAGTTATCAGATAATTAAATAAATAAATATCTTGGACATTGTCACACAAATTATCTAGTCACATTTAAAGTACCTGGACTTGTATTATGATGACTAGACAACAATATAGAATACATATATAGATACAAACATCCATGACTTGGGTACAAATATTCATATCGGATAATTATCCAAGCTGATTTTTAGTTTTGAGTAAGTTCTAAAATTGCTGTTTTTGTTTTAATACACTCAAATCCAGACCAACCAGCTCACAGTCTTAGGCATTTTCGTTTTGTATCACAAAGCCAAATAATTGAGAAAAAGAACAGAAAACAGCGAAAAAAATTATTTTGTAATTGTGTGAGCTCCTTTATTTTTTTGCAAATCCTGATTGGATCATGATCGGTTACACATGTTGTGACATTGCTAGTGCAAGCAAGTTATAATTATCAAGATAATTATTAACATATATTTCTCAAGATAATTATTAAAGTATATTTATCAAGATAATTATCAAGATAGTCTAATTATCAATGATAATAATCACTTCGAACCCTGATTAGTACTCCCGCTGCGAAAGTAACAAGTTTTTAATAAAAACTCATACTGCATGATAGCATATAATTATCAGATTTCAGAGAATTATTCTAAGTTTTGAGTAAAGAAGGATGTCCACTTTTTACCTGTCTAATAATATAACAACTATTTTTAAACATATTTAACTTTTATTCCTCATTATCGAACTAAAATAAATTACTACCAATGTAAATAGAATCAATTTATTTTTTATTTTTCTATATCAATATTAACTGTATACTTCAACCCTTGAGTATATAAGACTTCAACTAAATAAAAAAATATATCATGATAATTATTAAAGAAAATAATTACCTATCTTGATAATTTTGAAGCCTGAATTTCATCAGTATGATTAAAATAACAAGCATTTAAATCTCATATTACGTACAGTGTGTCTGTGTGTTGTCCTACGATACCCCGATGGTACAGAGGGCCCTCGTGAGGTGCCGCCACCTTACAGTACAGTACGACCAGGAAAATAATTCTGCTCATCAATCTTCGTTTGCGTATAGCAGGACCGAGTCTTAGACAAAACCCGTAGTCATTTAGTGATCAAAGGGTGCAAAGTCAGATAGCAGCGGAAAGGGTGCGAAAACAAATTAGCCAATAGCGTTAACGGATTGACGGTGGCACATCCTGATTGGTCAATATAATTTCGCAGGCTATTAAAATTTGTCTGATGCTCAGGTACATCGGTAAGACTTATAAACCTGGTACTACTGTAATGTGAAGATGAGACAATTCTTATACTTGCATAATAAATTACTTACATCCTCATTCAACTCTTTCCTAATAACTTTGTACAAATCTTCCACATCATTCTGTGGAGCGTCCTTATGTAAAATCCTCATAGTCATTACATATTCATTGGGCAGCAAGTAGTCCAACGCGCCGACATGTTGACCAACTTTTATGTACACACCTTTATTTGCTTTACACAGTTCAAGCAATTTCTCTGCCCCAATTTTGTGGGCTTGACTTTTTAGTTCTATGTACTCTGGGGATGTCTTGTCCCATTCCTTGCTGTACAACATAGATTTGTATGTCCTTCCGATGTCTAAAGCTGTGTACGCAGTCCTCGTCAACCTGACTACGGCTATGGAATCGTAGTCATCATGAAGCTGGTGGACTCCGGCCACCACCCCGACTGCCACGCTTCCGTACAAGCCGTATTTCACAACGCGTTTCACACCCCTCGAGAACATGGTTATTTATGGATATTATACACAAATTAGGCCAGTTATCACATATTATTCCCGTTATGAATAGAAGAAAATACTTCTCATTGCGTTGCTCCTACTTCCATAGTTAAACTCAGTGTTGCCAACAGTTAAATTAGCTCTCCACCATATTCAACTCCTGAAACCACCAGAAAACCACTAACAGAAAGTGGCCCACTCTCATAATCACTAAGTTTTCCACTAATATTGGCTGAGACCGGATTTGCGATCGTACAATCGGACTTTAGACGAGCAATTTTGGTGCCGCGCGATTCGGCCATGGCAGGAAGATTACAATCGATTGCCCGTCTAAAGGGCCCTTTACTCCCTAGTCGCGTCTAAAGAAGTTTCACTTCAAAACTTCTTTGACGTTTTGTATTTTTGAATAGCGGAAACTGAGCGTTAGTACCGTCAGAAAAAAAAATCGGAATTAGGTACTCCCGAGTCGCGCCTAAAGAAGTTTTACTTCAAAAATAGCTCTCTTGAAACTAAATTTTACCACTAGAAAAAACCACCAGCCACTAAACGCAAAATTTCTCCGCTAAAAGGGGGGTCCAAACCACCAGCTTTAGTGGAAAATCCACTAAGTTGGCAACACTGGTTAAACTGACACTGACACTGATGTGTGACGTGACGGTGACAGTGACAGTGACAGCTTGACTTTTTGTTGTTGTATTTTTCCATACTGAAAGGCAAAGGGTAAATAGCCCATGCAGCCAAGTCTGTTTTTGTCTTTTCTCATAAATTCATTATTTAAAAGACTATGTGCCTGCCTGGGACCTTACTATGACCTCTTATAGCAGGACCTAAACAGAACATCTTTGTTAGTAAATTGTCGTTTCTTCTAATATTGACAGGAATCCGTTGTCTTCAACAGTTTTCCGTTTCATCGTAACTTAAACCTAACTCATTGAAATGCGAGGGTGGTTCACACATTTCAATGCTCAAGGGAGTTTTACGCGGATATTATCAATCCGATCACTTTGATATCACTTTAACTATATTGTTCTCCACTAAAGGCACATAATTATTCTATTTCCATCACATTATTATAATAATAGCGATGGAAAACTTATTTAGAAAATTAAGAAATAAAGTCCGTCCGTTTCGTTTTGTTTCCCGCGCAAAACTGCTTGACTTTTTTTGTTAAATTCGTGGCAAAGGCAACCTATATAACCCATACAGCCGATGCCAACATAACATTTTTTTGAACCACCTTTTTTTATTGAAAAATATAAAAATAGGTTCAAAAATAACAGATATGAATTTCTCTGATTTAATTTTTGACCGACCGAGTTGACGAAGCTTGTTGCAGATATTCAGTATGTATTTATTGTAGAAACGTGTTGTGGATAGTGATGTATTTTCTTTGACGAAGCCTATTGTGGATGTGACTTAGGACGAAGGCTGTTGTGGATATGAGTGATGTATTTTGTTTAGTAAATTATTTTTTACCGATATTTCTATTTTTAATTTACTTTTGATTTTTTTGAAAAACGTTGGATGAATGGCTATAATACCTACACCGATATGAAATTTTAAAATCTATACTGAGCAAAGGCAGAAACCTATACAACCACACTTCGATAAAATTATGTTAATTCTTATTTTTTTGTAACTATTATGATCAATGTATTAGAATTATAATAAAATTTAATTTAGATAACAATATTTTTTGTAGACTTTTGTTAAAATTATAAGCAGACAGAAAAAAGTGATCCCGATTAAAACTTCTTCAAAAAAAAAAATGCTGGCTTAAAAAATATAAAAGCAATATAGTAGCGCGAAAAAGAAAAAAGGGCTTCACAGCGAGATGTTGCTAATTTTTTCGTAAGGATCCGTTTTAAAACGCGTAAAAATAGCTCTGGAAGTCTAGTCTGTCTCACTCTAGCATACATAAATCTTGGAATGCTTTTCTCTGTAGCACCCAGAGTGATTTCAAATTTATTCAAACGTTTTGAAACCTATGTAGTCTATAATTCGTCAAGCGATTCAGAAATTGATTTTGAATATTACATCTGCCTTTTGTTTACTTTTACTTTCCTCGTATTCGAAATGAAAAGCAGTGTTTAACTCGGGTGAAAGACACCCATTTCACACTCGAAATACGGGCGCCCCTCACATTCGTTCGGGGCGCCAAACATCTCGTGTGAAATGGGTGACTTTCATCCCTTGGTTAACAATCTACTATTACTAAAGTCATCGGCTGTATGGCCTAGATCCCTTTGTCTTGAATTTAACAAAAAAAAAAGGAGTTTTTGGCGGGAACTGGTCAGCTACTACGTTAAAAGAAGCGAAAAGTCTTTAAACTAAGATAGTATCGAATTTTTATTGTTTACTAGCGGACCCTAACTGAACTAACCCTAAACTTCATACCGCCTCAGAATCGGTTTTACCCGACACACACTTGGCCGTTTTTTTATTTATAAACCTTCCCTAGCATGTACACGACAACCCACCAAAATTTCATCGCAATCGGTCCAGCCGTTCTCGCGTGATGTCGTGACCAAGGGAAATAGGGATTCATTTTTTTTATATATTACGGACTAGCTGGCCCGACGAACTTCGTACCGCCTCAGAATCAGTTTTACCCGACACACACTTGGCCATTTTTTGTTTATAAACCTTTCCTGAACTACCAACTGTTAAATAAAAGACGAGATGCTTGCCACACGTATATTTTTGGACTGTCGCACGAGAGAGAACAAATTACGATTAGAACTTAAAATGTACTTACCTACACAATAATATTCCAATCCACCTACATAACTAAAAAATACACAAACCACCTACATAAATAGGCCATTTTAAAATTATATGACTATTATGTATTATACTGTACTAACATAGTTTTTAAGTATATACTAACAATCTATGGACTGTGTCTGAAATAAAATTATTTAGATTTTTTTTAAAACACCAACAAGAACCAAAATGAACTAAAATTTAAAATTTGTATTTTATTTTGTTACGAGAGCGTAACACATCTGACCACATGACGCGCGCGTCCCGCTCCGCTGACGCTGCCTTCCCGCGTCGTGTTCGCGTCTCGGTTTCGGCTACTTGGCGGGACACCATAAGATTACATGGGCAGCAACCGCCGCGCGGTAGCTTCGCAGTCGCTTTGGTCGTGCGGGTTTGAGCACTCCTTAAAAGGGTTCTATTAATTTCATCTTCAAACTGCAAATGTACTAAAAGTGAGCCTTGCTGCAACTGCATGTTGAAAAGTTGATTCAGTTTGATGGTCAGAAGCACCCCTTTATGGAAGTGTCCCATTAAATTTTACACCCAGTATATATTGCAAATTTCCTATAGGTTTCTAAGGAAAAGGTGTTCAGTACCATGGGTGCAACCACCCCTTAAAGTAATGCAACTGTACTAACACCCTGTATACAAGGTCCAACTTAATATGATCAGACCATCAAAATGAGCAACTTTCTCTATGGCACAAACATTGAAATCGCGAAAAAAAATCGCGATGTTTGTGCCATAGAGCAAGTTGTTCAGTTTGACAGTCTGATCATCCCCGTCAACATATTAAGAAGGACCCAATATAACAGCACCCCTTACACGACCATAAACATAATTCTAATTCATAACATTTACATATTGCATAAGTTGTAATAACACAATTGTATGCTTTTGACACATCCTTCCTTTGTGTATCTGCCCTTTTTATTCCGATCGTGTCATCGTCGAACCAACACTTTGTTTTGCATTCCTCGATTCCTGCCGACCTGTATATAAGAGGGAAAATATCCTCCCGATGCCCTGCCTGTACATATATGAAATGTGTGTTTTTGTCCACAAGCATTCTCATTTATTTCCAAAATAACGTGACTTGACCATAGCAGACAAAGGAAAATTCAAGAACATTCAGTAAAAATGCCTACTGTATGGCTGTAAAAGTGTATAACTCATTACCAAACGAATTTAAAAATCTTAACACTTATAACTTTAAGAAGCAAATGTACAAATATCTTTTGGATAAGTGTTATTACTCAATACAACAGTTTATCAAGTGACTTATTGTATGTGGTTATTGACTCTATGTTTGATTATTTTGAATCTATGACATCTTATCTGAATATAATACCTATTTGACATTTTAAATTACTAACTACGAATTACTAATTACGAATTACCAAATTTGTTATTCGATTAATTATAATTAATTTGCTTCAATGTATAATTATAATATAATTTCTTCAATTTGTAATTAACATTTGCATGCCTTCATGGTAGAATATGATGGAAAATTGTATTTTAATAAAACCTTATCTACCATATTTTTGCTAATAAATTATCATTATCATTGCATTGTATAAATATACCTTAATTGATCACAGGTGATAAGTGCGTATTATATATATATACAGGGTGTAAGTGACAGCCTAGCAAATACTGAAACGGTGAATTTTGCAATTTTGTATGGGACATGTGAACTGCTAGTGTTCCGGAATGATATGCTAATGCTATGCTGTGCTATGAGTGACCGCGGGGGTTAAATCAAAGAGACTTATTGAGATGTAACATGTTATAATGTAACCTAATTGACTTAACAAACCCTAGATGAACACTGCTTAAAATAAAGTTAATATTAAAAAGGTAAACTAGGTTATTGACTCATCGGGCGTCAGCATAGCTGCGTAGTGGGTCAGTTAGCGACCGAAGTCTTAGCAGATATTGCTGACTGTACATGCATTGTACTTATTGCCAACTCAAAGATGGACAACCCAAAAATGATACCCTTCAAAATTATTATCATAATGCTAAATGTATACAAAAAATGTCCTAATGATAAATGTATACAAATAATGTAGAAAGACTGTGGTTTGTTAGTAGGTAAAATAGGTAATAAAATAGAAATAGGTTAGTAAAATAATGACAAATAGTTTTTAAATTGCTAATTGACCGAGCGTTTTTGTCGACTCGGCGTTTTTGAAGTCGAGTTTAGACATACCGAGGTTTTCATTTGGAATGTTTTCTATTAATTTAGGGTCATTCACAGTCCATTTGCGCAAATTGAACCCTGCTCCCTGCATAATAGCGTTCAAATCCTGCTGTTTTTGCTTTGCTTGATGAATGTTGTAACCCCCGCTTAAGACGTCATCAATGTACATTTCAGAGTTGATGATGTCAGCGCCTAAGGGGTACCTGTCTGCGTCATCTTGTGCTAGTTGTTTTAATGTTCGTAGTGCTAAAAATGGTGCAGCTTTTGTCCCATACGTTACTGTAGTTAACTGATATGATCTTAAGGGTCCATTTCCATTTAATGTGTCTCTCCATACGATTTTTTGTAATTGCTGATCTTGCTCCGAAACTGGTAACATTCGATACATTTTTTCACAGTCTGATGTAAACACATAGGGGTACAGTCTCCAGCCTATTAATAATTCTTGTAAATCTTGATGTAGTTTGGGACCGCACTCCATCAAATCGTTCAGACTGTAGCCTGTTGATGTCTTTTTGGATGCATTGTAAACAACACGTAGTTTCGTTGTGGTGGAGTCCTGCTTATGAACTCCGTGATGTGGTAGATAACACGATGGAAATAAATCTGCTTTCTTTCATGTGACCCATTGCTATGTACTCTTCGATAAATTTGACGTAATTTTCTGACAGTGCCTTATCCTTGCTTAATTTCTTTTCTAAAGTATTGAATTGTGCTATGGCCATGGGTTTCGATGTACCTAACATTTGCTTGTAGTTTTCTTTCATCGGTAATCTAACCTCGTACCTTCCGTTTTCCAGTCATTTTTTTTTTGTTTTGACGTCAAAATCTTCGCAGAATTGTTCCTGTGAAGTCATCAGACAGTCTCGCTCTTCTCCAATGTCCTCAATTTCCCAATATTTGCTTAAATCGACCGGTTCGGAGGTAAGTACATGGCAGTTGTTTGTTTTGACTGTTCCTGATAAAATCCAACCCAACTTGTATTGCTGTGCCATGGGCTGCTGTTCCTGACCTTTAACTAGTCCACTCATTAGGATTTGTCAGTAGACATCAGCGTCTAAAAGAATGTCAATTGGCCGTGACACGTTAAACTCACGATCTGCTAGAGTGATATTTGCTGTATGCTCGTATGCTATTTTCTCTAAAGTTTTGTTAGGTAGGTTGTTCACTACACGCGAAATATTTAGTGCTTCTGTTTTAAAGTGGAAGTCGGTATGTAATGACTTACACTGAAGGAAAACTTTACCTCTGCTCTTGTTTGACAATGTACCTACTCCTGACACATTTGCATTAAATTGCTCTCTTTTTAAACCTAATCGCTGTGCTGCATTCTCGGTGATGAGAGTGATTTGTAACCCTTGATCTAATAAAGCTCGAAGGGTGACATAAGTTCCATCAGTAGATAAAACTTGTAAAAGTGCTGTTGCTAATAATATTTCATCATCATTGCTCGCGACGAAGTTATTCTGAACTCTTTTTGGGTTTGCTGACGGTGGTACTTTCGGGTCGCTCGGCGGTTTCATTTCTGCTGCGTTGCTAAATGCATCGTGTAATAATGTTGTTAGCGATGGTCGCTCTGCCCCTTTTTAGGGTGCCCTATTTTATTTCAAAAATAAATACGAAATGGGATTGGCAGGTGATCGCGCGTGCATTACCTAAACGTAAGTACTTACCTACCTATGCATCTATGATGCGCCGGAGCCGGCACGCGCCGCCACGCGCCCCTCCAGGCAGTCCGAAAACCACCGTCAGAACGGGAGCACGCACGCTCACCTGTCAACCCCATTCTATAAAATAATAATCTGTATTCTCATTTCTCCCATACCAGCGACCTCCATAGCCTACAAAGCTGGTCCTTCGTACCGAATCTCTTAAAAATAGTCGCGGGAGCAAAACCTGTAATCAGGAACGGTTAAATGTTTGTCACACCGCCGCGCGTGTTAAGAAAACGTGGCACTTTATGCAGTGAACAAACCGCCGAACAAGATATGCAGAAAATTCCTAGGATGCCGAAGCAAGACGGTGAACTGAAGAATGTTAAGAAAGAGTTAAAGTATTTGGAAAAACTCACCATGGACAAACCTTCTGCCAGTGACTCGAAATTTGGTTCAGCAAAATCGAAATCTTCAGTTTCCTCATCCTCATCAACAGCAGTACGTAAAAAGCAGCTAGAATTCGAAGCCGCTCAAGCGAAAGCTAAAGTACAACTAGAAGCTGCTGAAATTAAGGCCAGGGTGGAAACGGAGCTGATCGAAAAGAAATTGGAGAAGGAAATAGCTGAGCTGGAAAGTATTAGTTCTGGAAAGTCTTACAACAGCGAAGAAAAGGTGGAGGAATGGCTGGAAAATAGTAATCATGTCGAAGCTCCGGAAATTTCTATCGTTGAACGTGGAATTTTCCACGACGACAAGCGTGAACCTCGTACGGAACGTCAGGACGATCGCGTCGTAAGACAGTTAGCCGACGCTTTACGTGACGCCATGACTATCACTGCTTCAACCTCGAAAATGCAAAACGAAGAGTTGCTGACCAGACTAGCTACATCTAAAGACTTACCCCTGTATTTTGGTGATCCAGTGGAGTGGTTGCAGTTTAGAGAAGCGTTTAACGAATCTACAAAGTTGTGCCGTTACAGTGAAACTGAAAACGTGTGGCGTTTAAGAAAATGTCTACGCGGTGAAGCTAAAGAAGCTGTTTCTTCACTACTTATTGGCGGTACGAGCCCTAATGATATCATGGAAACCCTAGAACTACGATTCGGGAGACCTGAAACCATCATGTGTAAAATCGTAGCTCAACTGAAAAAATTGCATCCACTGCCACACGCGTATCATAACGAAATAGTGAACTTTTCAATAAAAATCAAGAACTACGTTGCAGCTGCAATCTCCATCAAGCAAAATGACTATCTTCGTAGCCCAGAGTTGGTAAATCTAGTGGTGTCAAAGTTACCTACCGCGCTCGTATCAAAGTGGGCTGATCACGCTTATGAATGCCGAGATAGTGAGAAAGCTAAGTTGGAATTAATCGCAGATTTTCTACACAAGGAAGCGATCAAAGCTGCTGCAGCAGGAGTTAGCCACATTCAGAGTCAAGTGGATTTTCGTCGAAAACCGGATGACCGCCGAGTACATTCTGTGCTGTTCAATAACGGTGAAAACGACAAACCGAAGCCCAAATGCATGTTTTGTCGTGGAAATATTAAACACAATTTAAGTGAATGCGCACGCTTTAAACGAGCGATGCGTAAAGACCGATGGCGATTTGTACGCATAAACAAACTGTGTTATAAATGCCTAGGCTCGCGACGTGACCAGCAAACTTTATGTGCAGCCCCTAACTGTGATATTGACGGATGTGGACAGCCGCATCACCCGCTACTTCACTGGTTGAAGCCGAAGCCAAAGACAGATCAAGGATCTGGTGGCCAGGAGGACGAGCCTCCCACGCCTGAGGATACGGTGGCCCACGCTGTGTTATCGCGAAGGCGCAGTATACCTAAAGTTTTACTAAAAGTGGTGCCGGTTACGATCAATGGACCTCGCGGTAGTGTTAGTGCGTACGCGTTACTCGATGACGGAGCCACGGTCTCGTTGATCTCTGCCAGTCTCGCTGATAAGGCAGGACTGCACGGTGAAAGTGTTACTATGCGCGCCCGGAGCGCGTGGGACTCCGCTGAACTCGTATGTCAAACAGAAACTGTTAAATTTAATATTCGTAACGGCGACGGAAAGTGTTTTAACGTAAATGCCCGTAAAATGCGCGAGTTAAATTTACCGAAGCAAAAATTAATAAAACCCGAGGACTTTAACGGTAGTGGACAGTTAAGTTCTAGTGATAACAGTTATATATATGATGTTCAACCTGAGTTGTTAATCGGCCAGGACAACTACGATTTAATCGCTCCAATCAAGTGTATCAAAGGTAAGCAGAGTGACCCTTACTTAACAAAAACCTCATTAGGATGGTGCGTTCACGGCACGGTCTGTACGATAAGTGATGACGTCACGACAGCTGGTCGCCTTATCACTCCTGTCAAGTTATTAGATAAACAAGCCGGTTATACGTACGATCCTAACTTGAACCTTATTTCGCATGCATCTATGAATCAATTTGCTAATAAGCAGTGTAACGATTTTTCTTATCTCAAAACCTCTCCATCCATCGACTCCGATAAGACGTCACTTAGTAACGGTTGTTTTGATATGCAATTAAATGACTTAGTTCGTCAATCTTTCGCGTTAGATTCTATAGGTATTATTTCGAAACCACGTAGCAATCCTGATGACCTACGTGCTGTTGCTATTTTGAATAATACTGCCGAATTAACCGACGGGCAGTGGACTATAGGTTTGCCCTGGAAGAGTGATGACGTCACCATGCCGGAGTCTTATCCGAATGCCTACAGCAGGCTACGTTCTGTTGAACGAAGAATGTCTTCTGACGTGGAGTATGCGTCACGGTATGCTGAAAGGATACATCATTTATTAAATAATGACTATGCTATGGAGATAGAGGAAAATAAAGATATATGTACTAGTAATCGTACCTGGTACCTACCTCATTTTGGAGTAGATAACCCTAATAAAAAAAAGTTGCGTTTAGTTTATGACGCGGCCGCAAAATCTAACGGTTTTTCTCTTAATGATTTTTTATTACAGGGACCTGATTTGCTACAGTCATTGTTCGGTATAATGTTGAGATTTCGTGAACAACCTGTAGGTATCATGGGTGATATCAAGGACATGTTTTTAAGAATAAAAATACGTGAAGAAGACCGACAAGCCTTGCGGTTCCTGTGGAGAGAAAAGAACGAGCCTGTGAAAAAGTATGTGATGACATCATTAATTTTTGGTGCTAATTGTTCTCCATTTATTGCGCAGTACATCAATCAACAAAAAAATACTGAACGTTTTCTAGATACTTTACCTGAGGCTGTGAATGCTATTCGTCGAAATCAGTACATGGACGATTATATTGACAGTTTACCTGATGATGATCTAACCGTGATGATGATGAAGGATGTCGCCTACATTCACCAGCAGGGAGGATTCGAAATGCATAACTGGATGAGTAACAGCCCTTATGTACTAGAAAATTTACCTAGGGAAATGTTAAGCGAGAAAGCAGTCGTTCGTTCAGCCAGATTATGTATGGCGTGTATCGCCTCCATCGTCGTGTCATACAAACGTTTCAATTCATTAGCCGCTTGCTTTTGCACATTAGGTTGCCGCATAAATAATTGAAACTGCTTGGTGAATAATAGATGCTTATTGTCATATCTATGCGTTAAAATTTCCCAACAAACGTCATAGTTATCTGCTGTGATATTAAGATGCTGTACCAGTCTCTCGGCCTCGCCCCGTAATTTTCCTTTTAAATGCTGAGTTTTTTGGGCTTTCGTAAGTGCCGAGTTGTTATGAATCGTCTCACCATACAAATCCATAAAAGTAGGCCACTGAGTGTAATTGCCATTGAAGGTAGGTATTTCTAACCTGGGCATTGAGTGCTGCTGATGAACAGTAGAATTGAGCTTCTGATTTAACACTTTCTTTACTTTTGCATAGGATGTCTCTTGATCATCAAACATCATGTAATAATTACGGTCAGAACCCTCAAGACTACCATCAATTTGTAGATGTAAATTTTCTATAGCATTCCAACGCGTCTCCAGTGCTTTTAATCTATCTTCGATCTCCCATTTTTCTTGTATGCTGTCAATCTTAATGTGAGATAACCTTGTTAATGCTCGAAAATTGGCATATTGAGTCTTCTTCCACTCTGCTACTCGGTCGTTGCTGGTACTGTGGTTGCTATTGCTCTAGCCAGATGCTCCGCCTAGGTCTTTCAACGTTTCTACTTCTACATTGAAAGCGACTTGCTTCTTCACCTGAGAAGTTGCTAAAAACTCTCGAATGGCATCACAATATGAGATGATAACTTTGAATATCTCCTCTGTGAAATATTGATGACTCTTGTCCTCTTCCTACATCAATTGGGTGATATTGAGGTCACACTCTTTTCACAGTAAATCTAACTGGTTCAACCTCTTTTCCACGTACTCTGGCGTATTCCTGCTCGCCGAATCCTTCCTGATATTGGTGAGAATCTTCTTAATCTCCTCGAAGATCTCTGCTTGACGAGCAATTAAACTGGCCATCTTGCTGTTAGTGTTTTAAAGTAAAATGGAATGATCTTACTTGAGAGAGCTGCTACAAACTGCTAAAGGTGTTCTGCTGGTGATTCGGAGAGTTTACAGCTGCTGGTTGCTGACGACTGTTCCTGGTATGCTGGTGCTGGGTGTATCTGGTCTACCACGCTGCTGCTGCTGATGCTGATGCGCGCGCGATATATGATACGTATTTCGCACTGATTCTATTCTCGAACCTCTTAACGCGTAATTCCCAACCGACGTCGACAGGGTAAAAAACGCGCGTAAGGTCCACGATTCGAAGGACCAAAATGTGAACTGCTAGTGTTCCGAAATGATATGCTAATGCTTTGCTGTGCTATGAGTGACCGCGGGGGTTAAATCAAAGAGATTTATTGAGATGTAACATGTTATAATGTAACCTAATTGACTTAACAAACCCTAGATGAACACTGCTTAAAATAAAGTTAATACTAAAAAGGTAAACTAGGTTATTGACTCATCGGGCGTCAGCATAGCTGCTTAGTGGGTCAGTTAGCGACCGAAGTCTTAGCAGATATTGCTGACTGTACATGCATTGTACAGAACAGCAGATTTTTTTCGCGTTTCCTGAGGTAGGCTCCATAGTGAAAGTTGTTCAGTTTGATGGTCAGAGTTCACCGTTTACGTATTTGCTAGGCTGTCACTTACACCCTGTATATAGTTGCGTATTGTATAAAAGTATTATCAAGATTTAATAAACGTCTATGGTCCAGTTCTGGGAGTTTCTTGTACCAGCCTACAAAACCTCGGTGACAGGTTATGGGCCTAGCACGCTTCCACTGCGCACAGTATTTCGTGACATATTATCGGTTGTAAATATTCGTTAAGGAGAGCTTCGAGATTCCCTGGAGGAGTTGCCTTTCCTGGCCGGATCCCAAAATCATCGGATCCCTCACCTACTTGACCTAACTGGCCGACCTTAGGTTGTAGTCACAAGGGCTATGCTCGAAGGACGGACGGACCATATCAAATGTAATTATTGTAAAACAGATTGTATTTTAGCACTTCTTTTTGATCTATCTCGTTGCGGCCACGGCTTCGAGTTGTGTACATATTCTATATGCATTCTCCTTTGACATTTATATATGAAGCGTTTGTGACAATATGAACATTTATATGGACGATACCCGAAGTGAGCCTGAAACAAAGTTATCTGGTTACTTTGGTCGGCTACAGCAAATCTGTAAGAAGAGGATTAATAGAACTAGATAATGTAGTTAGAACTGTCCATTCGCTGCCATGGGTTCAGGGCGCAGATTCTTTAAATAACACCAGCAGAAATATCTCCAGAAATTTTATTTTAGGAAATTCTTAGGTAGTCTTAGTATTTAAACGTAACAAAGACGAAGAGGTATGTGAAATTGCGATGGTTAAGCACAACGTCACGACTCAAACACAACTTAACTAGTAGTATTTAGAGTAGTCGCCCCACTAAGCGACGCTGTCGTCACTCTCAAGCTGCCGGGCAGATGTCATCGTCGTCGTCCCCACTTTACAACTAAGCAATCAATTGAGTGACTTATTTTGTTCAATCAAACAGAAATACGCTTGAAACTAATAGGCTATTCGACAACTAGTCAAATCAGCCGCTGTTTCGGTCGTCAAAACGCTTTGTAATAGGGGAGCAGACTGCATACAATATATTTTAGTTTTATCCTCTTAGTAAAAAATACATTTGAAAATAACGCTATACTCACATTTTTAGTTTTTTTTAGCTAGTAATCTATTTTTTAATAACAATGATGAACTATAAAAGTACTTGTTAGTATTTAGTAAAATTTCTCATACATTTCGCGCGTATTGATGTTCGATTAAAAGTTGCTAATTTGACTAATTGTCCGATCCCCTATTATATGAACGTATTTTGTACTAAATAATGAGTTATGACTATTGTGACGTCATGCGATCTGACCGGGCGGCTACAGCTCTCGCGTACATTCACGTTGTTGTTTCGTTACGATAAGTTTGTTTATAGACTGAATTCCAATGTTTTTCATTTAGTGTAATGAGGTTCATTATTAATTTTGGAGAACAGTAATTTCTTAAAGTATGGAAATCAGTTATGTTAAAGCGCAATCAGATAATTTACCGGAGATAGACTCTTTTAAGGTGGCTGACTTGGTAGGACTTGGACGTAGGTCATAATGTAGTCATACAAATATATACAATATTTGTATGACAACATTATCACCTACCAACTTAACGTTAAATGAAAACGATACGCGCAGACGCGCACACGCACACATCAATGCACAGACGACTGCGGCACAGGAGCGAGCGCGCGGGGTCATGAGCGCGCGGGGCGCGGGCGGGGTCATGAGCGCGCGGGGCGCGGGCGGGGTCATCGGATCGCGTGACGTATCAAGCGCATGGCGCCAACTCGCGCCCGTGAATAAAACATGAGCACTACAATCGTTGTAACTTCGTCAATTTTTATCCGATTTCGATATTTTTACCACAAAATATATTAAATAAATAAATAAATATAACAAATAACGCTCACAGGCACATACATTGTAATGATCCCAAGCAAGCACTATAGGCTGTTTATTATGGAAACCATACAACAACGGCACAAACATATAAACATCCATGACCGAACCGGGATTCGAACCCAGGACCTTGGATTGGCAGTCCGGCGTGGTAACCATTACACCAACCGGGTCGTCATATTGTTTTTGATGTTTCTATAAAACTGCATACTTGGTTCAAAACGTGAATGATCCTCATTGTGCGCGACTTCTGCTGCTTAAAAGCATTATTTATCTAGTATACAATCATTCATTGCCTTGACAAGCTTTTTTTGCGACGAACACGATTCGAAAATGATTCATAAACACAATTAGTAAAGGTTTAACACCGAGCCTATTGTGCTGCCCTCAATCGTATTTTTTTTATTTCTTAAAATTGAACATTTCCAAAAAACAAGAATATCACATTGTAGTCTCGATTGGTTTTCAATTTATCGAAACATTATGTTTCGTATATTATGTTTTATGCGTGTTTTTTGAGCTATCATTCAAACCGCTAAAAGTTGCCACTTCAGGCGGTTTTAAAGATAATAACTACAAACCGTCAAACATTATAAAAACAAATACGCAGTGACCCGATACATTGAAAATCAGCAATGACTACAATGTGACATTCTTGTTTTTTGGAAATGTCACGATTGAGGACAGCACAATAAGCTCGGTGCCCCCTTAATCTATTTTCTATTTAAGAGGTTGCCCTTTTCCGCCTCTTGGCATCAACTTACCATTACTTTTAAGATTTTGCTAACCTTAATATGTTTAGTGAGTCCATCCTTACGGGAATACTGTTTCTGGCACACGTCGCACTCGTAGACGTGTTTGCGTGTGTGAACGTTTTTGTGTGTGTGCAGAGAGCCGCGTTGAGCGAATCTTTTGCCACACTCGCCGCACTCGAAAGGACGTTTGTTGATATGCGTCAGTTGATGTTCACGGAGGAAATACGGATTCTGGAATACAGAATAAATTTGCGGACAAGGAATTAATAAATAAATAAATAACGCTCACAGGCACATACATTATAATGATCCCAACCAGGCACACGTATCCAGGGGGCGGGATAGGTGGATTAAAGGAAGGAGGGTTATGTTTTTCGAGCGTATGTATCTATATAAGGTCTAACAAAATTAGCTGAAACAATTTTAAAGGGATGCTTAGACCATCAAACTGAACAACTTTCTCTATGGGACCAATATCGAAATCGCGAAAAAAAATCCGCTGTCCCATACATTTAGGTCGAGTACGATTGTATGGAACAGCTGATGTTTTTTTTCGATTTAGATATTGGTCCCATAGAGAAAGTTGTTCAGTTTGATGGTCTGATCATCCCCTTAAAATAGTTTCAGCTAGTTTTGTTAGACCTTATATTTGTACGTCTATTTCTTTGGCACGCCCTACGGCCAAAACGGCTTGATGGATTTAAAAGTATGAGGTGAAGTTAGATTCGTAAAAATCGTGAGAGTGACATAGGCCATATTATTTTAAAATAGCGTCTGCGAAATATATATATTATATAGTAGGTACTTATATGATACTATTTCGACACAAGACTAAAAAGTATGAAATATACTAAATTATTGAGAAAAACAAAAAACCCGACGGCATAAAAAAACTATTAACTTAAAGGAGAAAAACAAGCTCTATAATCACTAATCAGCTATAACAACTTTGTTTAAGCAAATTTAATTTGAATGTTATTAGGTAGGTATTGCAGGCGGGGACAAACCAATAATAGGTAGGTATGCTTTATAAATCTTTGTCCCCGTTTGCGATACCTACCTAATTAGTAAACTTTATTTTTTAGTTGTATTATTTCTTTTTCTTTTGTTTCTTAATTGTTTAAAATCTCCTTCTGAGTTTCGATTACGTCCGCATGGAGGCCTGAAGGCTCCGCTGTAGCAATATTCCTAGTTTCTAGGTCTTTGCACTAACACCAGTTTCCACATAAAAAACTGTAAGGTCGAGCGGGTCTATTTCGGCACTTGACTGTAACTAGCGGAGATATTGTCGATTCACAGAATTACCCCGCTGCGGGATAATTACGGCAAAATTATATTTTTTCGAGAATTTCGCTTCTTTTGCCATTGTAAAAATGCCTTTTTGAAAAAAATAGGATTTTTCAAAGCGTCATATATCATGAAGTACTAACAGTAGGAGTATGATTATTATGCGGATATGTGTAAATTGAACATATAATTGAAGTTTTGATTAGAGCCAAAACACGATTAAGATACATTTTCTCGATAGAAAAACAAGCCAAAGTAACCTCCGTCTTTATCGATAAACGCTTGGAACTGCTAAACGGTGAACAATAGAAACACGAGACTTGATTTAAAAAAAAGAGATTGATATTTTATAAAGTTTGATTAGAGCAGAATTGAACTTACATTAATAAATAGTACAATCACAATTAAATAAAGTTTGTTTTACACTTGCGTCGTTTCAAGCGCGCGCCGCCCCATCTCTTTCTCTCGCATCAGGCAGTAATATAAGCTATCACACGCCCATTTTGCATCAATTATTTTTGGACATAGGCCCTTAAAGGGTAATGCCGACTACTGGACCCTTCTTGCGTAGACGAGACGCCCAGAATTTACGCCCTGTATACTCCCACAAACCACTTGACACTGGCGGAAATGCAGTGCTAACGCACAAGCAAGAGTCCATTTAATAAAATAAAAACACAAACCTTGGCAACCTTCCCGCACACTTCGCAGACTGCCGGCGATGATATCGTTTTTGGTCGATTTTTATTTTTGCAAATGTATCGCTCTTCTATCTTTTTCGCTATATCAGAACCAGGATGCGCTGACTTTAGGTGTTTCCTGTACTCGTTGTCTATCTCAAGCTTTTCGTTGCACTGCAAATGTAAGTTATGATATGACGTTACACTATGTAATGTCGAAAGGACGCTGACAAAGTCGCGAGCTCTTGCATTAAATGCAATGCAAAGAAAACTAAATGTATTAAATTCACTTTACCAAACGTTATAAATAATGAAAATCAAATAACTTTAGATAATGATATATTGCATTTCACAAATAATACTGTATTTTTAGGGATAAAGATTGATTCAAAGCTGCAATGGGGTCCACATATAGAAACCCTAGCGGGTAGGCTGAGCTCTGCAGTTTATGCAGTTCGAAAAATTAGACAGCTAACTGATATAGCTACTGCAAGACTTGTATACTTCAGCTACTTCCATAGTATCATGTCTTATGGTATTTAGCTGTGGGGCCGTGCTGCAGGTGTTGAGGCGATCTTTATCCTTCAAAAGCGGGCAATTCGAGCCATTTATAATCTGCGTTGTCGAGATTCACTACGAGATCTTTTTAAAGATATCCGTATTTTGACTTTCTACAGTCAATACATTTACGAAAATATTTTATACGTTCGGAAAAAATTGTATCTCTTTCCCAAAAACAGTGACGTTCATAATTACAACACAAGAAATAAAAATAAATTAGTATTCCTACATTTTCGACTCAGTAAGGTCAACACATCTTTCATGGGGCACTGTATATGCTATTATAATAAGATACCAGAGGATATTCTAAACTTGCCAGACAAAAATGTTTTAAACAAGTCCTCTGTAAAAAAGGCTACTATAAAATCGATGACTATTTCAATGACCAAAATGTCTGGTCTTGACAATGTTACTCTATGTAATTCAATATTGTATTTTAATTGCACTTTGTATATTTTGTTTTGTTTACAAGATGTGTGTCGTAGAGTTTCTGGCCGCATCTTCTCTCAACGGAACACCTTCCGACGCGGTGGTAGAGTCAAAAAATGACGTCAAAAAGCTATCTATCGACGCGGTGGTAAAGTCAAAAAATGACGTCAAAAAGCTATCTATGTGATATTATTTTGAATAAAAAATTTTGATTTGATTGATTTTATTCGCTCACGACTATATTCCCTGACGGGCTAGGCAGAGATATTCTGAAATCTCAGAACATCCACGTTTCACTAGTAGTAGGTACCGAAACTCTGTCCAGTGTGACGGGGAGTGAGCCCGTCGCCACTTGTAATAGACAATGGGTTCAATACATGCCTCGAAATTGAGGCATGCAGGTTTCCTCATGATGTTTGCCTTCACCGAAAAGCCAGTTTTACAAATCGTACATAAATTCCGAAAAACTCATTGATACGAGTCGGCCGGGAAGGGGTTTGAACCATCGCCTCCTGCACGGCAGGGAAGGTTACTCGCCACTGGACCACCACTCTTTTTATAATGAATAAATTAAAACAAACGTTTGTGAAGGGAAAAATCACTACGCCCCATCTCGTTACGATATGTGTGGGTGTAAACTAATGGGACAGTTGCTGACAGATGGGGCAGATCACATCTCATGTTTCTGAACATTAATTGTACTTAAATTCCTTCCTAAAAATGCGCGTACCTTAACAACCATTCCGCAAACTTCACAGACCAATTCCAAAGCCTCTTTCTGCTTGATCCTCTTGGCTACATCAGAAGTGGGATGCTCCGACTTCATGTGTTCCCTGTACACATGGCGTGTTGACAGCCATTTGTCGCACTGAAAATGTATATTAGAAGATCATACATACATACATAGATATTCTCACCTCTATCTCCCGCTGGCAGAGACAATGGAACGCCACCTGCTACTGTCCTGACAAACCTCTCTAGCTTCCTCCACATTCATTAGTCTTTTCATGCATGCTCGTCGATTACGGAATTTTCCGATATTTTCGTTATTAGAAGATCACTAAATCTAAATATAGAAAATGATTGAATCACTACATACCATACACCCCAATTTTCTTTAATTACTAGAAAGCTTTTTAAGTGTGTAATTCAAAAAAACAAGAAAAATTTTTGGACCTCCCATACAAAAGTGCGGATCAGCCGATGGATAGCTGTTTTTTTCTCGCGTTTTCAATGTCGGTTTCATAGAGAAAGTTGTTCAGTTTGATGGTCAGAATCACCCGCTTAATGTTATAGGAGATAGACGTACTTTTTGTTATCATCAGCTGCAAGGCTGATTCAGTATGCATACGGTGTAGAGTATTTCTGTGATGGGAATGGACCAGGTCTGCCTGCTTAACGCCAGTCGCTTTAGGAGTTAAAGCCGTTCAAAGGTCAGTAAAAAATGAATACAACTAAACATTTCTGCCACTTTTTGTGGGTGACGTGAAATCCGCAACTTTGGATTTTATTCCATTACTTTAGAACCATTACATTACTAGTTTGGAAGTTTTCCGCAATTATATGCTGTCTTGTTTACTTATAAGATCAACTGATCTTGTAACTTGGCAGAGGGGAATGCTAACGCAAGGTGGTAGTTAAATGGTCTAAGGTTATACTGTACTTACTATCTCACAAGCAGCTGGCGAAGCGAAACCGATGTATATATTATCAGATTGTCTTTTCTGATGATGCGTTTTCTTGCGAATTCTCACACGTTTGGTAGGGAAAGTTTCACTATAATCTACTCCGTTACTGAAAACGAAAGCACAGTATAAGAAAGTTTTGTTTACATTTTTGATCTCGGATTCCATTACAATTTTCTAGATCGTGGCGTAAAATGTAAGCAAATGCGTATTCCTGTCTCGCTCGCACTCACTCAGTATCGCACATGCTTACCTCTTCTTTTAAATTTCTCCCATTTGTATGAAATGAGAGCTAAGTGTCCAAGGTGTGACGAAAGAGTTTAGAACACTGTTATTAGTTAGAGCCTAAGGTACGGTTTATACAGAAGAGACGTGGCGAGGGCTTGTGGCGGGTGACGTGGCGCGGAATTTGTCACGTCGCTTCATAAATTATACTGAAGTGGCGGAGACGCGTGGCGTGGATTTCTTTTAGTATGAAAGTGTATCTATTTCCACCCCTGCCTCCCACCAACCTTTTACCTCACCCCAATAATCTATACTATTATAAAGCAGTAACAGAAGTGTGTCTTAACTTAACATTGAAGATATTAACAAAAAATAAGTTACGATATGGTTTTTAGGTATCCCTGATTCCATATCACCTTTTTTTGTCTGTCTGTTTGTTTGTGTGTTTGTTTGTTTGAAAGAGCATCACGCAAAAACTACTGAACCGATTTTGATGAAACTTTTTTTGTTTGATAGCTTATGATCTGACTTAAAATCTGGTATATAATTTGTGCGGACGAAGTCGCGGGTTAACGCTCGTACTTAAATAAGAAAATATTTGCTTATTATAAAAAAACTTGTTAGTCTTGAAATGCTTGCCTCGTTTTTGGTCTACCGTTTAATGTAATAGTTTTAAGTAAAAGTTAAAAATAAACATTATCTATCTTATCTATCTTAAATCATGTTTTTTATCTCAAAAAATTACTATAACATCAAGCGTGCGGATTACTAAAATAACTTCCTTGAAAAAGTATAAATATTTTAAGAATAATGGGAAGTAAATGTCAAAAAAGGTTTTTACTTATAGTACACTGCACGCAAAAAATTTAAATTGACAAGATGACGTCAGCACATGCGAAACGGAGTCTAGGGCTGCAATAACTTAAGCTGCGTGCGGTACAATGACTTTAGCTGCGTGCGGTACAATGACTTTTTCGTAAATAAAACGCTTTCACACCCGTCTATTAAAAAAGAGTTTTTATACTTCATCCTGAGATTATATGCTTTTTGTTTCGAAAACATAAATTCTAGCGTGTCAATTATGGTGTCAATCTAGGCTACAGGTGCCCGCAACTGCAACTGCCCGTTGTAACCAGAGGGCGATAGAGGGAGGTGAGGTAAAAAGTTGGTGGGAGGGAGTGTCCGTACTGTATCTAGTAATAGATACTCTTTCTTATACTGTGTTCTGGTTACGTAGAGGCAACATTCTTTTAGAGAAAAAAATAAATAAAAATTCCTTAGATAACATTATCAATCAATTTACATTTACACATCTTGCTCAAAGTGAGTTGCAGGGAGTGCCCATACTGTATGTAGTAGATACTTACGACTTCACCTAGTGGCGGATGTCCCCTGGAGGCGCGGGCGCGATTCTCCTTTACGACAAAAACAACGATATGCTACGTACTCGTTGCCACACCCCGACTGCGCCACGTCCTCACCACGTCACTTCTGTTTAAACAGCACCTAACGGATATATCCACAGCGCTACTTGTATGGCCCACCACCATTTACACAAACCATTCTGTCCCACAACAGATTTTTTTGCACAATTTAGTTATCAGTGCACATAGAGAAAGTTGTTTAGTTTGATGGTCTAATGGATTTAGAATGATACCAATCCTCCTTACAATAAGTAGTAAAAAATCGTATCAATCATTTCACGAACTCACCTCACGGTTTGTTTAGTGAGCGCCAGATGTTGCTTCCGCGTAGTTTCGGTCGTGAACAGATTACCACATTCCTCACATTTGGGACCCAACAGTTTTGTACTATCCTGAAAACAGCATACATTTGATTGCTTAGCGTTCACGCTAACAAAAACGCCAAAATCAGTTGTCCCACAAAACTGCAAACCTACTTGGACCAAAAGTATGGGATATTTTTTTCGCAATTTCGATGTTGGTGCCATTGAGAAAGTTGTTTAATTTAATGGTCTGATCATCTCCTTAAAAAAGTGTCAGCATATTAAGAAGGAACCTGCATATACAGTGTGTAAATAAAGCTGCATATAAAGTATCATAAGGGTTGAACCTCATCTGGCAGCACCGCATCGCCTTTTTCTGTCGCTCCATCCTTTTCTATCACTCGGGAACGTTATTTGCTAGAGAAAATAAGATAGACGGAGCGCGATCGCGCGCGGCGGTGCTGCGGCGTGCGGTCGCGTTCCGTCTACCTTGAATGAACACAATATTTCGAACTTAGAAAGTTTGGGGTTCACGCGAGACTACTTTTCATGATTTTTAACGTTCAAAATTAGAATCTAAAGTTATGTCAATAAAATCCAAAGTTGCGGATTTCATGTTACCTCGCCTCCCGCAAAAAGTGGCAGAAATGTGTGTTAGTAGAATTCAACGCGTAACTAGTCCCTATATAAGTAGTCAAAGAGTGAAATCATCAATTGAATACACGATTGGATCGAACTCACTCGATAGAATATCGTCACAAAGATGACGTATTTTCTTGTATTTTCAAACATTTTTCTCGTTTTAGAAGATCTTAAAATAGTTTCCGATTTTTGGTATTTATACTCACATATTCACCATTAGTTTATCTGGTGAAATCATAAAATAAATCTATAAAAAGTACTTTTGTTAATTCTTTTTAATCGAAAATATGCTCACACGCACTTTTCGGGATGCTAGGAAATCGCGCTTCTCATAGAAAATATTCGTCTGAACCTATGGCCCTTAAGATAACATACGCGCAGGCACGGGGCGCCCGCCCCAGTCATAGTAATTATAAAAAATACTGCATTATGTGATGGAAGCAAGCCGCTTTGCAAAGTGATAAAAGGGAAAAAAATACGCAATTTTACTCGCGGCAGCGAAACATTCATCCTTTCGGAACACAGATGGCGCCACATATTTTTACAAACTTCAAAAAATTTTAGAAACTAAACGACTACATCGATTTTAATTATTTAGGTGGCGAACGATTCATCTTTTTATGACTCAATTTAGAAAAATGAAATGTCTTAAAATTATAACAAAGACAGTACAAACCTTGAGCACCTTCCCGCACACTTCACAAATCTCCGCAAAATTCGGATGTTCTGACTTCATATGTTCCTCGTACTCGGCGTTGGTTTCTAGCCGTTTATTGCACTGGAAATATTTGATAATAAACATCTATAAGCAAACGATACTACAAACCACCTCTTATTCCGTAATAAATTTCAAGACAAAATGGCGGCAACTGAGGGTAAAATGTGAATAGATATTTTGAAATAATAATTTATTCCTTTTACACCTGTTAATTTTTTTATTAATTAATCTTTATAACTAGGTAAGGAAGTTTTATCATGAACATAAAAATATGATAGGTTAGTTCTTTTCTTTACTATGCAAACCTACAATACTTATAGGTATAAAAGGGGTGCCGTCTATCTGACATAACTTTCATTGTCCGAAACATATGTAGCATAACATACTTGGCATAATTGTTCTTGGACGAATATTAACAATGCAGAAATTTTTATTTGGTATAACAACTAAGTGGCAGAATATTCATTTATGCGAATTTAATATGGCATACTACTACCATAATCGAATTTAATATTGAATAATTTTGCATAGCATAATGATCATGTGGCATTATTTCGCTCAGCATAATGATCATGTGGCATTAGGGCGGTTTAGAATAATTTCGCTTAGCATAATGATCATGTGGCATTAGGGCAGTGGATGGAAGCTGCGTTGGCATGCTGCATGCTTGCATGCTTTCAGGATGCGTGCATGCATAGTGCATGCTTGTTTGCTTGCTGGATGCGTGCATGCATGCCTGCTTGTGTGCATGATTGCTTGCTTGCTTGTCTGCATGTTGGGGGGAGCAGGGGGGCTGGGCCCCCCGCTCGGGGGTGCGGGGGGCGGAAGCCCCCTGCCTGAGAAAAACAAATTGGTGCTTGTAAAATTCTAGGTTAGGTTAGGTTAGAACATGTATAACACTAAGCGGAGCGAGCGAAGCGAGCGGAGCATCATCATGCTTGCTTGCATGCTGCATGCTTGCTTGCATGTTGCACGCTAGCTTGCATGCTGCATGCTTGCTTGCATGCTGTATGCTAGTTGCTTCGGGCGCAGAAAGGTACCTAGCTTCAAAACTGTAGGTTAGGTTAGGCTAGATGGTAGATTTTAGTTTGTATCATTAGGTATTTATGATGCCATTAGTAATTTATGCATATAGTGATCATATGCATTACAAAATTATGCGACAATAGTGAGAGCCGTAACAATACTCTGCGAAAAGGCAATAATGCCATACAATACTTCTAAAAATAAACTTAATGCAATTCAACTGATCTGCCATAGAAGACTATGCGTTATGAATGGATGCCAAACAAAGTATGCCAAGTGAAGTTATGCCACTAGTCATGTATGCCTATAGTGATCATGCATTAGAAAATTCTGCGAAAAAAAGTTATGCGATAACAGGGTAAACCGTATAAAAGACGACCACTAAAACTTGCTATAATAAAATTAGGTATTTCTAGCGTTAACCCGCGACTTTGTCCGCACAAATTATATACCAGATATTAAGTCAGATCATTAGCTATCAAACAAAAAAGTTTCATCAAAATCGATTCTGTAGTTTTTGCGTGATGCTCGTTCAAACAAACAAACAGACAGACAATAAATCTAAAAATTGCTGATATGGAATCAGGGACACCTAAAAACCATATCGTAACTTTTTTTGTTAATATCTTCAATGTACAAACACACTTCTGTTACAGTTTTATATTAAAAGGATGCTAATGATATTAATTTCACCCTGCATATAGATATAGATAAGAAAAATCTGTTTATACTCGAGTGGACAGTAAAAGTCTGCTTCAGCAACATAAACTTACTAGCTTACAATCGGCGGCTTTGAACTTCTGTTTATACAGTTTAGCTACTTTAGCATAATGAGCACTAGTCTGCTTCCGAGGGTGCTCCTTCACGTGAAGTCTTAGTTCTTTTGCAGTGAGGAAACTTTCACCACAGTCTTCACACCCGTTACTGGAAACAAAAGTAGTCGTATCTTCGTAAATAACATCAGCAGGCTCAATTTTATTGGTAGATAGCGCCCGAAGGCGGAGTGCGGGAGATTTTTGTACCGCATTGCATTGAGCCCGCATACTGAGAATCGTTTGCATTGGTGGATAGCTCGATAGATAGATCTCGATAGATCATTGGTAGATAGTAACCACAAGCACAAGAGTTTGGTATCGGATGTCCTTGAGCCCGCATGCGGGGACCCGTTTGCATTGGTGGATAGCTCGATAGATAGGTCGATTAGCCGCATGCGGTGTGCGGGAGATTTCTGTAACGCATGCAGAACCTTTTAAGGATAAGGATGTATTGATGATTAAGGATGTATTCAGGACATGGAACTGAACAACTTTTCCTAAGGAAAACGACCCAAATTTTAGGACGGTAAAACGATTGCGTTATAGACTTTATCAATTTCACCCTGTATATAGATATAGAGAAAGGTTTGCTTCGTTGGTTTGGTCATGTGGAGAGGATGAGTGAGAGCAGATGTACGAAAGAGATATATGTTGCTAATGTGAGTGAAAGCGTCGGCAGAGGGCGCCCTCGTAGGAGGTATGCTGATCAAATCAATTGCGTTCTACAAAAAGGGGAGGTGCGGAGTACTCGAAACCGACGGGCATGTATGAAGAGATGTATGGATGTGCATGAGGCAAAAGAAGTATGTAAGGATCGTTGTAAGTGGCGCGCCCTGGTCTCTGCCTACCCCACTGGGAAAGAGGCGTGACGTTATAGATAGATAGATAGACTTTCATTAGTCTTTACCTGTTACCTCGCATGTAATGTATCGACTAGTAGTGAAAATGTGCCATAAACCATAATGGTGGTGTACCTACCTATGCGTTAAGCCAGGCCAGAGGCACATTAAAAGCAGTTTGAAAATCGACTAACACCAAGTTGCCCACTAACTTGCCTCCACCAACCCACACTTGGCCCGCGTGGTGGAGTATGCCCCGCTCCCTGTCGTGAGGGAAAGCCTTTGCCCTGCAGTGAGATGTGTATTAGGTTGGTGACGATGAAAGATGAAATTAACTCACATGACAGTATGTTTAGAAGAGAGCACCAGATGTCGCTTCCACGCGGTTTCTGTCGCGAACTGAACATCACACTCCTCACATTTGGGACCCAGCAGCTCTGTACTATCCTGAAAATATACATAAAGTACATAACTTAAACACTTTGTATAAGCGGCTTAATTCATAGCCTAAATGCATAGCATAAATATAAATGTAAGGCTCCTTCTACACGCTCCGTCATGAGCGCGCGCTTACTTGCGTAGTCCAGTTTGCGCAAGTAAGCAGGCACGTGCAGTTCTACAAGCGCGGCTCGAACAATCGTTGACTTGTGTGTATGGACGGGCAATCAGGCCGCGCCTCAGTCCGCGCTTTAGTCCGTCCAGTTTTTTAACAGAACAATGATTATAAATACTTCGAAAAGCGTAACTGTAACTGCTTCTCTAACTATGTGCTTGTTATATTCATTTGCTGGAGTAATTATAGGCAGTATTTTACCCTATCACAAAAGAGTTCAAGCTCTTAAATATAAATGAAACAAAAAAAAATAAAAAATAATCTCTAATCTCTCTCTTGATTATAAATGATATTTCATTTTAAGCCGATAATCTGTTCCATAAAACTGTTTTGTAGTTTGGCATACTATTCGTATAGTAAATGTACTGTTTTTTTTTAAATAAAATAAATCAGTGAATACAGCATTTTTTAAATGTCTGTTTTTTTCAATCGGCAAGCAATACAATTATTTTTAAACCAAAAAAATCATCCGTCAGCTGCAATGCTAGAAAGGCTTCACTTGGTGGCTCCGAGAATGCGGAGGTTTGCGCGAACTTGAGCGAAGGCTTTCTTGTACAGTGTGGACGGCACCTCCGTGTTCCGTTTTGCGTTCAGGTAAAACCGGACGGTTTGAACTGCGCAGGCAAGAAGGTGTGTGTGGTCGGAACTTAGGTTAGGACACAATGTTTCTTTTGGTAATATTTTAAGAAGCCGCTTCCATAATTTGTAAATAGCTTGGAAATTACTCGAGTGAAGTTCGTTTGATTGAGAGACGTCATATTTGCGAGCGAGGTCATGCACATTGTTATTTTAAACTGATAGTAAGTGCGGCTGTAAGGGCTAGATCCCATTACCCTTTCTTTGACTTCGCCACAGATTAGTAGTTACTTCGTAACAGATACATCACTATCTTAGAAAACAATTAATTCCCTCGCTTTAAGTAGCTACTGCCAGACGGTACGCGCAAAAATGTATCTAGTGGCGCTTGACTCAGCGTTGTTACTTATAAATAAATAATAATTAATATCTTGGACATGGTCACACAAATTATCTATTGACATTTAAAGTACCAAAATCTAGCCTGGACTTGTATTATGACTAGACAATTAGACAATGATAAAGAATACATATATAGAAACAAACATCCATGACTCAGGTACAAATATTCATATTCATCAAACAAATATTTGACCCTTACCTATGGGATTTGAACCCACGACTCTCGGCAAAGCAGCCAGGTTCACTACCTACTGAGCTACTGAGCCGTCGAACCTTTTTATACCTCAGATATCTACTCTTAGACTCTTTTAGAGTTAAGTTCGCCTTTTTACATCACGACTTATTGTAACTTTTTTCATAATTATGTTTTTGTGTACAATAAAGAATCTATGAATCTATTTAAACTAAACAGCAGGTAGGTACTATGTTGAACGTCGTTTTTAGCCTGTTATACAACGTAGTAGATATGCAAATTACCTGGTTATGTGCTCTACTCTTGTGCATTTTCAGGCCTGCTAGTGTGGCAAACATGCTGCCGCAATGTGCGCACACAAAGTCTGGATGTTTTTTTCGTTTATGGTTTGATAGAGAATTTGATAATCTGCAATCAAAGAAGTAAACAAATTAGAAAAATAAAAGAATAAAATGATTAAAACAAAAAAAAATTTAAACATGGTACTTATATTTAAACACTACCTAGAACGAGAAGATGTGTAATTGATTTGTGGAAAACGGAAAAATCAATTGTGTCTGGAAAGATAGCCGTTTTTGATAATAGTCGACTCATATTTCAGAATTATTTTTTGTCGCGTCAGAGTGATAAGTCTGGTAAAAATTAAACAAGGAATTAAACATTTGTAAAAGTTATTATAAATTTTTCGACATAGTCTCCTCCTAGCTCAATACACTTCATTTAACGTTTCTCCAGCTTTTCGATCCCTTTCATACAAAGATATTTTGGTAACCCTTCAAAATAGGCATTGGTTTCGTGCATGATCTCCTCATTGGAGCTAAATCTCTTCCCACCCAGCCATTTTTTCAAATTCGGTAACAGAAAATAGTCGCAGGGGGCTAAATCTGGCGAATATGGTGGGTGAGAAAGCAACTCGTAGCGTAACTCATGGAATTTGGCCATGGCGCAGGTGTGCGTGTGCGTTTTTGATCCACCGTGAGTAAACGCAGCACCCATCGCGCGGAGAGCTTCTTCATATCTAAATGTTGGTGTAAGATATTGCGCACACATTCGTTTGAGATGCCTACGATCTCAACTATCTCACTCACTTTTACTCTTCGGTCATTCAATACTATGCCGTAAATTTTGGTGATCATCTCTGGAGTCGTGTCCTCAACTGGGCGTCCTGGACGTTCAGCATCACTTGTGCTTGTACGACCACAATGAAAATCAGTAAACCACTTGTGAATCATTCTAATCGACGGAGCGGAGTCCCCACAATATTTGTCAAGTCTTTGTTTCGCTTCCGTAATAGTTTTTTTACGCAAAAAATAATGTTTAATCAACACACGAAATTAACTTTTCTCCAGGTTTGCGAAAATGCATTCGATTGGTTTTCTTTTATGGCCGACAAAAAAAAAGACCAACAGAACAGGCTGAAAATTATAACTTAGTCTTTCAAAACAGTGTTCAAGAAAAATATTTTATGCAATTTGCGATAACTTTATTCCAAAGTAGATTTTTACCAGACTTATCACTCTGCCCAGGTATCTAGGTTTATTTGAAATATATTTTACAAAAATCCATTTCGTAGTTTTCAATCTAGAAATGATATGAGCGGTTCAAATTCAAAGTAAACTCTGAATAATTGTGGCATTTTGTGACGCTTTCAAATAATTTGTTAGACCAAGTAGTGAAAATTGTATACTATACTATGCTAATATTTGTAATCTACCCATAAAGCCTTTTCATTTGAAACCCCGCTTGGTGTGTCTAAATGAAAAATAAATATCTTTGTAGGTATGGCCATCTTTATAACGTCACAGTTTCTACCCTTAGTCTGGGCGCTTGTCATCTCATAAGTAGGTATATTCGTAATCAGGAGGTCATACTGAACCCATTGTACCATATGACTGCATATCCGAGACGACTACAAAATTTAATTATCTTTAATTGATTAATATCCAAAACATAATTAAACTTCATTTTTATGGAACGCGCGAACAGTAATATCTTCTGGAGGTATAAAACCTTATTGTATGGATAGTTGCAATGCTACGCAATCCTATACAAAGTCAAAGTAAATAATTGTTCTCACCGGAAATTCATTCCACACTGTTCGCATGTGTAAGTCTCGCCTTTATGAATAGCGGCATGAGTTGTCGCTTGACTCCTGAAAATATAGTAAACGAGCGTTAACCCGCGACTTCGTCCGCACAAATTATATACCAGATTTTAAGTCAGATCATAAGCTATCAAACAAAAAAAGTTTCATCAAAATCGGTTCAGTAGTTTTTGCGTGATACTCGTTCAAACAAACAAACAAACACCCAAACAAACACACAAACAAACAGACAGACAAAAAATCCAAAAATTGGTGAAATGGAATCAGGGACACCTAAAAACCATATCGTAACTTTTTTTTTGTTAATATCTTCAATGTACTGACAAACTTCCTGTTACAGTTTTATAATAGTATAGATAGATAGTGTTCAATGAGCAGGAAAACTTGAAAAGATACTTCGTCAATGGATGCATCACTCTTATGGCATAATGTACGGGCAATGAAGTGAAAGCATGAACCACCTATGCCATGCCTTCGCGGCACCTCGAGGTCCGTAACCCTATCTGTCGTAGTTTCCACGGGCCGTTGATCTCATCCGTCAGGAGTCGATCTTCCGAGGAAGTCAAAGTTTTCCCTGTATCACCAGACCATCCATATGATGATCCCTAAATATCATATCTTATACCGTAGGGGCAACCCGCAGATCAATTGGAGGTATCTGGTCGATCCCCACTTGCTATAGATAAGTAGTTACCTACCTGGATAATTGTTCGCCCAACCCCTCAACTAAAATGATTTCGGGGATCATAATAAATCCGTATTCTATCATATTATATAGCCCTGGTGATAAAAGGAATATTTCGACTTGCTCAGAAGGTCGACTCCTGGCGGATGAGATCAACGGCCCGCGGAAAATTTGCTCAGAAGGTGGAGGTGACGGATGAGATCAACGGCCCGCGGAAAATATGGCAGATAGGATGATGGACCTCGAACAAATGTCATAGAGGTCCCTGGTCAGATTTGGTTGGCGGTAATAAAATCTAAAATAGTGAAATCCAAGATGGCTCCATGGAAATTTCAAACGCCAAATCAGCTTTTAAAGGTTCACCGAATCGACTGAAAATTTGTATCTGAGGATTTTCGGGATCGCTAATTAAGAATATGAAATCGTTTTCTTTTTATCTTCAACTTTAATGAGGGTCGCCATACAAATTTCATCATTTTAAAAATAATGTTACGTTCTCGGCCCCGTAGCTCTCAAAGGTTAAGTCCTATCAAAAGTACATACAACTAGTTTTGTAGGAAATTTTGTCAGGTTTAATTTGTACCTACAAAACTTTTCAATACGACTTATAGATTTCGAGACGTAAGCAAAAAACGGGACATTCTTTGTGCCCCCACCCCCTCGGGCTTGGTTACCTCAGAGGGGTGCGGACTTTTAGAATATTTGTCTCCTTCCTAACTAGTCCAAACAAAGTTCCGTAGTCAAACTTCATGCTTAGACCGATTCGAAAAATATCAGAAAAATATTTGAAAAATTGGAAAAATATTTTCTTTTCTTTTCCGATTGAAATTTTTCCACTACACATGTCGGCGCACGCAGCGGAGCGAGGAGAGCCCCGCAAATTCGCGGTATGAGGAAGCTTTGCGCCGGCGCCGGCGGATGATGCGAATGATATGTTTAGATCTAGAAAATAAGTATGTAAGCAATGAACATTGTTTCTTTATCGTAGATTATAAGTTTGTATGAGAAATAAAGAGATTATTGTCAAGGGGAAGAGTGCGGGGTGAGGATGGGTGGTCGCTCCAAAATCGTATAAAAATGGCGCCAAATCGGCCTGGATTCATTCCGGAATTTCCGGATCCAGCTCTCAAAAGAGAAACAACTTGGGAGAAAAAACTCTCTGTGACCACTAGCCTTCCCTACCCTACCCTCCAGCCCGGCTCACATTTGAAGACTCATCGGCATTTTATTGAAGAGCCCCGAAATCTAATCTACAGTCCACGCTCCACAATAGTACCTAGACAATAAAGAGGTATTGATATAAATCCGGGAACCACATAGCAACAAAAACGATTAACTTGTTTACTTACTGGCTAAAGCAGACATACGAGCAACTTTTGCAGGTTATTTTATACTTGTGACACGCTAGAATGTGATTAACCAATTCCTTCCTTATACGAAAGAACATGTGACAGAAATCACACTCTATAGTTCCTGAATCCTGTAAATAACAAAACGATTACATCATGTTCAGTGCCGAATTCCCCGAGGGGGTAGCCAGGGAGAAGATATTCTAAATGTAGATGTTCAGTGGACGGGTGAATCTTCAGAGCGTTCGAACACCATAATTGTTCTCATCTAACATTGGTCTAAAAGAAGTGAAATGGCAGAGGCGCTGCAAATCTATAGATCGTACGTAAGTTCCTAAAAAAGCATTGGTATGTTGTGATAATCAAACCAGATATAATTTTGAAACAAGTGGTTAGCCATAAAATTTGTCTAAAGTACCTAAGATACAACTTACCGGGCTATGGTGCTTCATATGTTTATTGTATGTAGATTCCAGGGTGAAACCTTTGTAGCATAACTCACACGAGTATGGATTAGTCTTGTAATTTCGTGATTCCTTTCTCAAAAGTATTTCTTCCTTAGCTTCTGATGGAGTCATCACGTCTATTGTTGCGTAATTTTTCATCATTCGAATACTTGAAGCACATAAAGGTAGATTCCGTTTTCTTGTAATACATTTCAAAGTTTTAATTTTTTTGGGAACATTTTCTTTAGATTTCTTTGACGTCAATTGATATTTTTGTTCAGAATTTATTTCTGGAAACATTTTGTTCGGTGCATGACTTGCTTGAATTATTTCGTTTGGGTAATCTGTATTTTGCGTTTCTACGTCATAGAAAACGTCTTCAGCATCAATGTTAAATTTTTTCTCACATTTATTATTTCCTAATGTGTCAGGATTGGTATCAATTTTAATATCCGAGTCGGAGAAAGGGTCCTCGCCTTCGGCATTAATGTCAAATTTTGTCTCAGATTTGTCATCTTCTAGTGCATCAGGACTGGTATCAAGTTCAATTTTAATGTCAGAGTATAAATTTCTGCTATCTTGTAGTACAACCTGTTTAATGCAATTGCATACAAGTAGCATGGAACTACGACATACTTTAGATTCTAGTTTGAAGTGTTTTCTATCAATGTCCCTGACAATCCTTTTAGGTATCTGAAACATTGAGTTTTATATAATTTATTATCTATACTAAAACAGTTGCGTGAGCGTGACTGACTGACTACAGTCTAAACCGCTGAAGAAAGAAACATGAAAGAACAATACCTAGGTTTCATAGAAAATTACCCTAGCCCTGGCGCAAAAGGAACCGGAGAGCGATTTTTGAATCTTATTCGCTGAGCTCAGCAGTTGAAAATGTCAAAATTACTATGGAGAATATGGAGATATGCATCTTTCTGCTGCTGATTTGACTTTCAAAAATCATACTCCAGGAGTGCTAATTTTGAAAATCAAATCAGCAGCAGAAAGATGTGTATATCCATACATTTTCAACTGCTGAGTTTAACGTATGAGATTCAAAAATTGCACTCCTGATCACAGGTTTTTTTTAAATTTTATGCGTAGATATGCGTAAACAGCCTGATTTTTGAAAGTCACCGGCTGAGTAAACGGACTGATATTCACCGATTCGCATTTTTAAATCTCACCGGTGACTAAATTCTCATACCCATGAGTTCAATATGAGTCTGCTTCCCACTCGTATTGAACTCATGGGTATGAGAAGGCTTTTTTATGAGATTCAAAAACTATCATTCAATCAGCTCACCGGTGACATTCAATAATCGCACCCCAGGTAATACATAATAAGGTGATTTGAAGATTCTCACTATCCTGCTTTGACCAATATATGCACTGGGCTATTGGCGGATTGTAATAATAAATTTACATAAACAAGGCAACTAATAAAAAAGCCGGCAAGACTTAAGCGCTCTACAAATGAAGCTAAATTATAAATAGCAATGTTATGATATTTAACCCTTTATCTGTCGAAACGCACATCTCGTCCAGACACAAAGCATTTTCTATTGTGTCTGAAATCTCGAGAGACAACGGGTTAATAATTTTCTTATTCATATAACATACACTTAAAGAGTATTATTACCATTGAATGGTTGGAATGAATAGTTGATAACAGTTTGAGGGCCATCATACATTTGGATCTGAACTCCTGATATTTGCTCAGTAAATGTTTACATTCGTAACAAACATACAGTTTGTTACCCCAGAACTGAAAATTAGAAGTAATTAGTTAAAACAATTATGGATAAAATTTACTTCAGGAGTAACAGGAATTTGTTAATGTAAAAAGTATATGATATGTAATTTAAAACTAAGGCTGTCAGCTTTTAAAACTTTTGTCTACTACTTTTTTATGATTCTGTAGAACTTTCCACAAGAAAACTTATTGTGGAGGATTAGTTGAAAACATAATTTAACACCTTGATAGGTGAGAAATAATGTCCTATCGAGCGATAGGACAATTGATAGTATCAATATCTCTTTTACTGCATAGTATCGGTAAACAGCAATACTATCGATAGTATCGATAGTTTCAATCGCTGCCATCTAATGATCATTCGATAGTATCGATACTATTGATAGTATTGCTTTCCAATATCGAATAGACTATCGACACTATCGATAGTATAGATACAATCGATAGTTTTGCACTATCGATAGTGATAACTATTTCAATAGTGTTGCATTCAGTATGCAGGCATAATGGGTAGTGCAATACTATCGAAATAAATATCACTTAAATAAGTATTGATACTATCGATTGTCTATTCGTTATTGGAGAGCAATACTATCGATACTTCATTGGTTAGCAGCGATCGAAACTATCGATGCTATCGATAGTATTGCTGTTTACCAATAGTATTGCATAAAAAGAGATATTGATACTGTCGATACTATCAATACTATTGATTGTACTATTGATTCCGTGGCACTGATGGGAAATCTATACTTGTGAACCATTGACTCACCCTATAACGATAGAAAACCACGTTCATAAAAACAATATGCCACAGTCACGCAAAATGACACTTTGTGATCTGTCATTGTAATTAGTACGAAGTGAACTAGGTAACATCAATGCAGTGCGGGAACCATATTATACTGGTGTAAGGAAAGAATTATTAACCGTTAAACCACATATTCTAGCCATCAAAATGAACAACTTTTACTATGGGAGCAAACCTGTCAGAACAAAAATAAAATTTACTGTCTCATACATTTGAGTCATGTAGGATTTACAGTTTAGTATGGAACAGCTGATTTTATTTTTGCTCTGCTCGGCCCATTTGTCGCCGACCTAAGACGTAGGTCGTCAGCAGCAAAAGTGTTAGGTAACTACCAGGTAACCAGAGGCTGATAGAGGGGATGAGGTAAAAAGTTGGTGGGAGGAAGAGTATCTATTACAGTACTGTATCTAGTGTGATCTACTGTATCGTGTATACAGGGTGGAAAAAAAAGGCCGTGGTTGGAGGGAAAGTACCCTTAATATTTATGATGGCAAATTTTACTGAAAGGAAACATTCCTTTATTTTCAAATTTAATTAAAACTGCATTTAAAGATTTTTGAAAAATCATCTGTTTGAGCTGGGAATCGAACCGGTAAAATGTGAAAAAAAAACATCCTGTATTTTATGATACCAACCGAAAGAGTCATTCATAAGGATCAATTTCTTTTAAAGGGTACTTTCCCTCCAACCACGGACTTTTTTTTCCACCCTGTATAGTGTATCTGTAAGAAAGAGTGTCTATTACTAGATACACCGTGCTCTCGTTCTCGGTTAGAATGGAACATGACATTAAAGTCCGTGCACATCCCACAGTCAAGTTCTTTGGGAAGGACTAAACAGAATGTAACTCACTCATAGATATAAATGAATTCATTATGTTATAAGAGTCGGGACTTCCATACTAAAAACTGGTTGTGACCGATATCCAGAATGTTTGAGTGTGCTACTGTTCAAAGGAATTTAATGGCGTCAGTGCACGTTTCATATAACATTTTTTTGTAAGGGAGTTGCGCGAGTCTGGGAAGGACTGTACTGCACCTTCGAGTTCAGGGTTCATATTTTTTTCCAAAAAGGTCTTCTAGGTTAGAAGCTAAATACGAAAAAACAAAAGCGACTCAAGGAAAGGAGTGGGTATGGTACTTACGACAACTTGAACAAGTTGTGCATATGCTTCGCTTATTGACGGCGAACTAAACATTTTGCAATCGGTCACTAAACATACTTTACAATATTTTAAATCTTCGTCTTCCATCGTAAATTAATAACAAACAGGCACAAAGAACGCAATTTATATGCACAGAGTACTTTTGATTCATTTAATCAAAAGTAGTTTTTAAATATTATAAATCTCAGTAAAAGAAAATTAAATCGATAAGCTAGGCTCGCGCAACTGTCTAACAAAAAAATGTTATATGAAACGTGCACCGACGCCATTTAATTGCTTTGAACGGTTGCACACGTTTCATACATTCTGGATAATCGGTCACGACCAGTTTTTAGTATGGAAGTCCCGACTCTTATAACGTAGTGTGTTACATTCTCTTTGCGATAATTTATTTTTTATTTAAAAATTTATTTACTGGCCCGGCTACAAGACTTTTAGGCTAAATCTTCTAGTAAAACAAAATCTTCATATTCTTAAAGCCTAACAAAACGTTGGTGTTCGACGTTTTGACGCTTCTTTGGAGTTTTTGGAGATAATCGAAAGTCGCAGGAAATGTAGAAGTCCGCAGGAAAGAGGTGAACCGACCGCTTTGCCGCGCTTAAATGACGGAACACTTTTCCTGTTTGGGACCCATACTCCATCATATTTCACTGAACTGTATATTGTTCACTTGCACGATACTTTGTTACGCAACACGACACCAATTTTAAGAACCAAAACTCATTATAAACCAAAAAAATCTATAAGATATGTGGACACCAATGTAGCTGATGAATTCCCGCCAAAAACCCAAAAACTGAAGTCCGAAGTCATTCCGGTTGTTTTGCGTAACAAGTAATGTCGTAAAAGTGAACAATATACACTTCAGTGAAATATGATGGTGTATGGGTTCGTAACCAGGCCCTGTACCCGGACTTTCGATTTTCGACATATCGCGACCGTGTCGGTCCGAACTTCCTTGAAATAGAGTTGACATTGGAACGACAATGTTCACGCAATTGCCAAGTACGAATTTCCAGGTAGACGCCCAGGAAAAGTGTTCCATCATTTGTAGCGCGGCAAAGCGGTCGGTTCACCTCTTTCCTGTGGACTTCTCTGCGTTAACTAAGTCTTCTTACTGTCTCCAAAATCCAAAGAAACATCAAAACTGCCCCTAAGATGGCACTCTGACCGAGAACTTTATTGAAGACAGTCATCGGTTGTATAGGATATTAGAACCCTTTACCTTGAATTGAACCAAAAAAAAATTAAATAATTTGTTTACGTATTTGCCGTTTGCCTCAGATTAATATACAGAGTGGAAAAAAAAGGCCGTGGTTGGAGGGAAAGTACCCTTAATATTTATGATGGCAAATTTTACTGACGACTAAGGAAACATTCCTTTATTTTCAAATTTAATTAAAACTGCATTTAAAGATTTTTGAAAAATCATCTGCTTGAGCTGGGAATCGAACTGGTGAAATGTGAAAAAAAAACACCTGTATTTTATGATACCAACCGAAAGAGTCATTCATAAGGATCAATTTCTTTTAAACAACATAGTATCTTAAATTAAAGAAAGACCAAGAAAAAATAATTTTTTTAGGAATAACACGGGAATCGTGAAGAAAAGGACGGGCTTTGTTTCTTAATTTTCTAAACTAGTTTTTCGTCGCCGTTATTGTGTTAATGTGGTGGTAATTATTTAATAATGTGCCATTAATGGAGAACAATATAGTAAAAGTGAGAAATAAAGTCGGCGCTCCCGTTTGATTCGGATTGATCCTCGCGTAAAACTCTCTTGAACATTGGAATGTGTGTACCACCCTCGCATTTCAAGAGTTAGGTATAAGGTTAGGTTAGTTTAGGTTTAAGTACAAAGAAAAACATAACTTATGACCAGGCTGTAAGAGCTAGTTCCCAATGCCTTTCCGAAAGGATAAATTAAAAAAAAAAGTTATTATTTACTTCCTTTATTATTCCATTTCAAAGAGAATGGAATCACTACGTTCCATTTGTTGTTAGTGATTACCTACTTGTTCAGTGTTTGTTGTGCAAGTTAAAGCCTACTTACATTTACTAAACTACTACAATGGAAGATCAGGATCGTACTTTCTGTAAGCTGTGCTTAGTGACAGATGTTAAAATGTACAGTTTGAACACGCCTTCAATACTCGAAGCGTATTCAAAACTTCTCCAAGTTGTTGTGAGTATACTGTTGTATTGTTTACCATCGTATTTAAAACAGCTATATTATAAGCTCCCTAACTGCCCCCTAATCCCTCCTCCTCAACTGTGCAGTGAGGTACTTATAAAATAATAAAGCCTTTATTCTACTACTTTAATTTCTCACATTTGATTTTATTTACAAAACAATAGTAATAACAATCACTAATTCATTAAATTCAATTAAATATCTAATATTGTATTCACATAATTTATAATCTCTGCTCTTTTGTGTTCAGCTCCCTTCCATAGTAGGCGCTTTATTGTATGCCCCTATTTCCCCCATTTCTTCCAGTTTCCCAAATACCAGGTTCTTAGAAAAAGCGTGTGTCTAGAAGGAGCCATACGTTTCTATACCATATAAAACAAAAGGGGCTAAACTTCTTAGGTTGGTGTGCGTGAGGCATCATACAAATTATATATGTGTGCGTGTATATGGATAGGGTTTAGATGCCAGTACTGGTTGCAATTTTTTTCTATGTTTTCGTATTTCGACTGTCAATCTTGACATATAACTTATCCAAGACCAGGTTAGTATCTTTAGACTAAAATAATCTCAGAACAATAATTAAAGCTTCTGACCCAAGCACACGTTGCGCGTCGCGTTTGTGCCTGCCACGAGGCTCCGCAATCCTCAATCTCTTCTTGTTCTTGACCAAAAAAAAATCCCTAAGATTGGGATAGATTCTCCCATAAACACTTGACACTGGCGGAAATGCAGTGCTAACGCACAAGCAAGAGTCCATTAATTATAAATAAAAAAATAACTAAAGCACTAGAAAGGGTCCGATACATTCGTACATTCACAATTTAGATGGTACAGTAGTACCAGGATTATAAATCTTACTGTCTTATTGTTCCTATTATGTTCAATTTCAGATCTGTGACAATTTCCAAACATATATTTGTTACGAGTGTACAAGTTTACTGCGCAAGTGTGAGGAGTTTCGTTTGAAGTGTGTGACATCTCTAAATTTGTTAACAGCCCTTAACATGGACCACTCAAAGGTATGGATCCCACACAGACCAAAGAGAATGGAGCTGCGAAATCCAAAATAGTATGAAGCTAATGTAGAGCTAGGGTATTAAATCTTTGGAGCCCATAAAATCTAGTGTAGTTCATACAATTACGATTTTGTTCCGAGTGTTGCGGCACTGACACAGTACGAATAATCATATTTATAAATAAATAATTTGTGACTAATATAAACATTTTTAAACAAAGCTACTCTCTAACTACCTCCGTGGTCTAATGGCTAAGAGCATTGGCTCTCAACACGGAGGTTGTGGGTTCGATTCCCACGGGGGACACCTAGTGAACTGTCACTTTGTGCGTTTTTTCCCAGTTGGTTAGGACATTGCAGGCTGAATCGCCTGATTGTCTGAAAAGAGAAATGATTCCGTTCTTTGGATGGTACGTTAAGCCGTTGGTCCCGGCTACTATCTCTGGTGGTAGTAGTTGTTACATAAAAACCACGTCAGAGGCCTTAAGGCGGTCTGAAAAAACTCTGACACCAGGGCTCTGCCCACACGATAAGAAGAAGTGCCATTGTTGTATGGTTTCCATAATAAAAAAGCCTAAAGTGCTCACTTGGGATCATTACAATGTATGTGCCTGTGTGCCCTATTTATTTAGTTATTTTATATGCATCTTAAAATAGAACTTTAGTAAAATAGAACTTTATTTTTCAGATAACCAAGAAACTTATTCAAACTGTTGATAGAAACTATTACAATTTAGTTTCTAAATATGCCAACTGTTCCATATTACGGTGTAGCAATGACCAATGTTTGATATCAAATGATTCTTCAAAGAATAATAAAAATGATATGGATTCTGATTTAGAAATTGAGCTCAGTGCGCCTGAAGTCACATTAATAATGGATGTTGATGATCCTACTAATTACATACTGGATGATATTATTTTAAATGATGACAATGTTAATAAAGTAATTGATTCAGACATAAAGAGTGAACTAAATTGGCCTGAAAACACATTCAATGATAAAACCTCAGATGAAACATCAAATTTCTGCATTGTTCAGACAAATCACAGTCTAGCACATGACCATAATTATGTCAAGGAAATAGACATAATAAAAAAAACGTTCACATATTTAAAACGCAAAACAGATTTGCAGAAATATGTAACAGAAGTATGCCTGACTCCAGATGATGTTAAAAAAGAAATGCTTTTGAGAAAACAGTCAAACAATTATCAGCTGAATCCATACAAATGTGATTTTTGCTACAAAGGCTTTATATCTCTTACAACATATGATAATCATATGAAAAAACATAGTCCGGTAAGATGTAGGTTTTTTTTTTAAAATAATGGCAGGTTGCTTGTGCTTTACACAGCAATTCTGCCAAATACAAGTAGTTTATGTAAGTATCGTAATCTCAAGGATTTTTATTATGTGCAAAAACAAATTTGAGCTACTTCAAATAGGAGCCTCGTGGCAAGCTAGAAAGTCCCTGATACGCAGCCGCCTACTAACAGACTTGCAACGCAACTTGTTACTAGAATTCACATTATTACTTAGAATTGTGTCATTTCATGTACCTAACTATAGAGGTGTGCTTGTTGCCACAAGCAACACACTGCCAAAACTGAAAGTACATTGAGAAAGTACACAAATAGAGATGACATAATAAACAAACGACAATATCGCCACATTAAATTAAATGGGATAGCGTTTTGAAGTGCAGTGTCACCTCTAGTATGTATTACCACGGTATAATAAAGAGTACTACATACAGTACGGACACTCCCTGCCTCCCACCAACTTTTTACCTCACCCCCTCTATTGCCCTCTGATTACCTTGGCAGTTTAGCCCAGTCATTTTACGGAGTTTTGTTAGGAGGGGTAGAGAGGAAGTAAGGAGTATTTGAAAAAAAGCCTTGTACGTAGGTACACAAAAATATTAACACCATGTTTGAAGTATGAACATAGGTAAAGCCTTAAAAGCTTGCAAAAAAAAATTATTATTTGTTTTTTTAGAACGAGATAAATGCTAAATTTAAAATTTTGGGCTTTTGCTGACGTGATATATTTTTTATTTTGGTACATTTTTATGCTCAAATTGGATCTTATACTCTTATATCTATACTGAAAAAAAAATATCACTTATTAATTAGTCCCGGCTTAAACCTTAAAATGACTGGGCTAGTTACCAATGTTAAGCAAATGCGTACCTATTCCTTCCTCGTTTGCACTCAGTATTGCACATGCTTACCTCCTCTTTTAAATTTTACCATTTGTATGAAATGACAGCTAAGTGTCCGAGGTATGGTATTACCTCAGAGAAAGGATCTCTTTATTAACGTCAAAAAAGTGGGCTTCTTGCAATGATATGGCTCCCTCTATGCCTTTAGGTGTAATCTCTTTGGGTATTACATAATACCCTTTTTATTTAATTTTTTTTTTTTTTTAAATGAACTATTTACCTATGCATATAGTGTATACAATAAAATGACCTGTAATGAAAATTATCAATAAATATATGTCTATGTCTACCAAGATAATAGCTCAATGGTAAATAAGAGGGGCTGGAACATCATATTGTCTGAATCCTATTAAATAATACAAGTCAGTTTCTCATTGGCTAGGATACCTATACGTGCCCAAGCGTATGTTTAGTTCTATAACTTACGAGCGTTAACCCGCGACTTCGTCCGCACAAATTATATACCAGATTTTAAGTCAGATCATAAGCTATCAAACAAAAAAAGTTTCATCAAAATCGGTTCAGTAGTTTTTGCGTGATACTCGTTCAAACAAACAAACAAACACCCAAACAAACACACAAACAAACAGACAGACAAAAAATACAAAAATTTGTGAAATGGAATCAGGGACACGTAAAAACCATATCGTAACTTTTTTTTTGTTAATATCTTCAATGTACAGACAAACTTCCTGTTACAGTTTTATAATAGTATAGATAGATAGAATAGTATAGAATCTACACTACACTATGTCTATACTATAGATCAGCCTAGCTAGCATGCCACCCCCGAGAAAACGACAAAAATCGAGATGTGCCTCCATCTTTATTATTTTACGTAGGCCAGAAAGAGCGCGCATGACGTTTTTCTCGTTTAAACGCTTTGTCGTGGGTGGCATGCTAGCTAGGCAGGGGTGGCCAAGGCGGCGACTAGAATTATCTAATACCAGGAAGCTGGCATAGGTATTTAAAATCCTTGTTTAATACAAAATAAGAGAGAAGATAAGCTCGCCCTTTGTAATTGTCTATTATGCTGTTTTCATTTATATTTCCGTGTGTACAATAAAGTGTTAAAATAAAATAAATAATAAAATAAAATAATTATGTACTTGTTTATGATTTAGAGTTTTGTTTACAAGAAATATTTTTTATAGGTAGGAATAGATTCTGAATTCCTGACAAGTTTGTAACGTGGTTTGTATAATTTACAGGTGCTTGGAGTATTCGAATGTGATCACTGTCACCTAAGATTCTCTAAGAAGGCTCGTTTAAAGTTTCACATTGAGCGATGCCACATATGGAAATACGAGTGCAAAATATGTCCATATGTTTGCTACTCAATGTAAGTGAAACTCAAAATAGTTTATTCAAAATAAAGTCGCTTCAATATTACTTAAAATAATTTTAAAGTTCACTTTTTACGCAGACGGGTTTTTTATTATATAAATGTACTTTTTAGGGTTCCGTACCCAATAGACACCGCTGTTCGTCCGTCTGTCACCAGGGCCCTGTTCAACAAAACTTGCAATTCTACAAATTTGTCAAAAAGTGACATAATTGTCAAATTGTCATACAAGTGCTGTTCAATGAAACCTACAAATATGTAAAAAAATAACGACAAATAATTGTAAATTGTCGCGCCTGTAAACTCTGTTCAATAAAACATTACAATTCTAAAAATCGCCTGCCACATTATATGACTATTATGTATTACAAATATGTCATGGTAGTTTACAATTCTACATATTTATGTAACGATACAAAAGATTAAAGAGGATAAATCTAAAACTTTTAAGTCTATTGGTGAGATATATTCTGTTTAGACTGAAATCCATTTTCGCATTCTCTTGCTAAAGAAGAGCACCTCAGAACTCTGGCATCGTGAACTGACCCAGGCCATCTTGCACTGGTATAAAATACTTCCAAATTTGGTCCACTTACTATCATTATATTCAAGGAATGATCACCATTCCTATCTACAAATGCTACTTCATTTTGTTTTGGAGCATCCAACGGAATCAGTGAACCGTCAATAATACGTGCTATTCTAGGTATATTATATTTGTTAAATAATCTAGGAATATCGAGGCAATTTTCGGGCCAGCGGACTTCTTCTCCAAATAATGTATTGACTAACAATCCACAAACACGTTTTAACACGTTCCGGGACAGTGACCGGCTATAGCAGTGATAACAATAAAAGTTCTATTGTGTCTCGTTCACCGCCCCGGAACGTGTTAAGCAGTAATGAATAGTTCCCTTACTTACACCATGGGCATCTGCTACGACATGATATTGTGAACCACAGTTCAACCAATGCAATGCGCACAAAATTTGTTGAGTAGGATTGAGTGCTGCGCTTCTGTTTGTGTCGTGATTTAGACCAAGTCCAATTTTACACAACAAATATTCGATTGTTGCCTTGCTTACCCTAAACTTCTCATTAAATGTGAAATCAGTCACATCAAAAGAAAAATGTATTCTTTTTTTAGTAATTCTTCTTCATCGTTCAATTATCACCACGTTTTCATTACTGCCACTACTTTCACTACTTGATGTAAGCACCATTTTGCTAAGGAAAAAGATAAAACAAAGCCGGTAGGTAAGGTATAATGCCGAGGTATTATCACTTGTAAATGTTTTACCGAGGTTACCCTTACGGTCACCTTACAGAAATGTATTATAATTCTAATAAATATGTAAACTTGTAAAAACAATTAGCGTTCAACAAAGCAGTTTTTCCGACAAATTTGTAAATTGTCACCTGTCACGCAAAAATGTTAGTTGAACAAAAATATGTAAAATTTTAACTACAATTCGACAAATATGTAAATTTTCCACCATTACAAATTTGTAATTTGTATTTTTTGTTGAACAGAAACTTGTAAAATTGTCGCCTGTCACCAGTCACCTGTAATTTACAATTGTATGTTTTGTTGAACGGGGCCCAGGCTGTATCTCAAGAACCGTGATAGTTAGACAGTTGAAATTTTCACAGATGTATTTTTGTTTCCACTATAACAACAAATATTTAAAAAACAGAATAAAATAAATTTTTGGGAGGGCTCCCATACAACAAACGTGATTTTACCGTTTTTTGCTCGATAATGGTACGGAACCCTACGTGCGCGAGTCCGACTCTTACTTGGCCGGTTTTAAGCTTTTTATAATACAGTTTTTTTTTTTTACTTTTAAATCGTTATAGATCCTAAATGGTCATTCTTAATGAAAAATGATACGAGAAACCTAAAGATGATTTCCAAATACCTATTCAATTAATACCCCACTCAACATAGTTCGTCAACTTTCATTTTTATATTTTTCACAATATGGCGTCGGGTCGCCATATTGAATTTTGATTACTGTCATGTCTTTAGTGACACTGATTAAGACAAATCGATTGACGTAAGAATTATCTAAATCGGTCAACGCGTTTGGTCTCTAGAGTGCCACAAAGGAACAAACTTACATACATAGGATGATAAACACATTACCCTTCCTTTGCGTCGCGGAGTCGGGTAATAATATCACATAGGTACAACTGCTGCAGCCGTTTTTTGGCAATTTCTATATTGGCACCATAGTGAAAGTTGTTTAGCTTGATGGTCTGAAGCACTCTGTTCCGGTTTCAGAACAACCACGACCCCACGGTGTAGATAGCTTTTTGACGTAATTTTTAGGGTTCCGTAGTCAACAAGGAACCCTTATAGTTTCGCTATGTTGGTCCGCCTGTCCGCGGCTTAGCTCAGAGATGCTTATTACTAGAAAGCTGTAATTTGACATGGTCATACGTATTGATCGAGAGCGTTAGTGGCGCATTGCGGAGAGGTATGGACACCCAATTATGGGGGTCCGGGTTCGAATCCGCACGGACAACATGCCATGTACCAATGAGTTTTTCTAAATTATGTACGTAATACCGACTGCTCTCAAATGGTGAAGGAAAACATCGTGAGGAAACCTGCATACGCTGAAGAAGAAATTCTGATGCGTATGTGATGTCTACCAATCCGCATTGGGCACGCGTGGTGGACTAATACCCATACACCCTCCCTGTGCCCTGTAGTGGGACGTTAATAGGCTATAAATGATGAACGTATTCACGCCTGACAAAGTGGTAGAATAAAATCCTGAAACACATTTTTTAGGGTACTTCCGTTACTTCACCTACACGTAAAGTGGGGATGAATTTTTCTTCTCGTCTATCATGGTGTGGGGTGTCGATCGTTGGATAGGTCGGTCGCGGGACTCGCGGGTGTGGGAAAACCATTTTTCGATTCATGGATCCATTACAGCGAAATATTAAACTTTAAAGTGAACATTTTTGTTAGAGTCAAGTGTGTCTGACGGTTGTTTTGGGAGATGTGAATAAATTCACGGCACGAAAACTATCACAGGTAAGTAGGCTTTACAAGTTAACGAATAATAGTCGACCAACTTATAAAAAGGTAAAGGTAAAGGAAAATTTCGTTAATTCGTTCATATTACCAAAAAAGTTGTATATTGTGACGGGCAACTAAGGAACTCTACCCTGCGCGTAGCCCGACACGCACTCAACCGGTTTTTGACTCTACCACACCGCGTCAGAAGGTGCGCCGTTGCAGAGAAGATGCGGCCGGTTATAACTAGATTTTGACCGCAAGTTTGTCCGCACCGAGGACTCCCGTCGTCGTAGGGAGATAAAACACAGGGTCCTTCTTAATATGCTTGTTTTTTGAGGGTATAATCAGACGATCAAATTGAACAACTTTCTCTACGAGGCCAAAAAAATTTTAAATAGCTACCTAACCTAACAGTGTTTCAATTATTTAATTTTTATTCTTCACTCTCGCTCACTTTAAATTACTTACTGACGTGTATAATACATAAAATAAAATATGTTATTTAAAATTTCCAGTAGTCAAAGAAGTTCGCACATGAATCTCCACAAAGGAATGACTTTTGAGTGCCAAGAGTGCGGGAAATGTTTCAAGTAAGTATTATATGCCGTAGTCCCATGTTTATAGACAGATTTGCAGAATCCCAGGCAATCTCAATATACCAGGAATACAATCTATTTCGATCTTTAAAATTTTAACTTGATAGGGTGCCGTAACCATTGTAAATTTGAATTGTCTTTGTTCTTGTACATAATCGAGAAACTTGTCCTTTTCCTTTTTAGATAAGTAATAGTACATTATTACAATTGAGCTTAGTTGGTCATTACAGTCGAGGTGGTATTGCAGTCCGAGCCGCAGGCGAGCGCTGTATTAATACGAGTCGAGGATGTAATGACCAACGATCACGCGTTTCATACGATTTTTTTCAACACACTTGCGAGGAAAAGTTATAAAATTTCGTAAACAAATAGTCGTAGAAAATGTGCAACGGCTTCTTTTTTTCGGCGGCCAGTGCCTTTGGTTTGGCCCCAAAGGGCAATGGAGAGGGCTATGCTCGGATTTACCCTGGGAGATCGAATCAGAAATGAAGAGATCCGCAGAAGAACCAGAGTAGCTGACATGCCCCAAAGAATTGCTAAACTAAAGTGGCAGTGGGCGGGGCAGATTGCTTGCAGAACCGATTCGCCGAGAGAATCGAAATATTGACAAAAGTAAACAAGTTAATTCAAATTTGTTGCAGTATGTCGAACACCCTGTCTTCCCACAAACGCCTCAAGCACCCCACGGAGTTAGTGTGCGCACTGTGCGGAAGTTTGTTCGGTAATCAACAAGGTCTCAACGCACACCAGAAGATGTCACATAAACAGGTATAATGAAAAACGGGCGGTTAAAATCCGCTTGACAAATTGGAACTGTCATCAGACTTGACCGATTGTATAGTGCCACCAACTTATCTGTCGAATGGCCAAAAGCGGAACTACTGATGCCATTATGAAAACGTCATTTTGTTGCTGTCAGTCGATGTAGTCTCTCATTCTTTGATACAGAAAGTAGCGCCATCGCTCATTCTACAGATAAGTTTGACACTGTACCCTAAATCCAATATTAATTTTATTCTTAATGGCCAGTTATTTTAAGTTGATTTTTAGTTTACCAAAGAGTTTTCAGGTCAGGTGACGTCACTAGTTTTAACGAATATCTACATTTTTTTAATTAAAAATATCTGTAATCCTATATGGTTATTGAGACAATTATCTCGAAATGGTTTTCGATTCAGCCCTCCAAAAAGAACCTGCCGTACCTAATAGGGGAGCGGACTGCATAAAATATATTTTAGTTTTATCTTCTTAGTAAAAAAAATTATTTGAAAATAACGCTATTTTTAGTTTTTTTTTTAAGCTAGAATACTATTTTTAATAACGTGATGAACTATAAAAAGTAATGGAAGGTTGATGACGTCGCTTGTGGGTATTTAGTACAATTTTTCATTTCCTCTACCCTAATGTTGTCTGGAAGAAATCGCTTCTTGGCGATAAGACCGCCTTATTTTGTGCTCTTGTATTTCTCTGTATTTTTAATGTTTTTGTTTTGGTGTAAAATAAAGAATATTTGATTGATTGATTGATTGATCGCGCGCGTTTTGACGTTCGATTTAAAGTTGCTAATTTGACTAATTCTCCGATCCCCTATTGTCTAGAGGCGAGTAGCCATGCCTGCCGTGCTGGAGGCGATGGTTCCATCGGTCCAAGCAGACTCGTACCAAATAGCAATGAATCAGAGATATTATGAAATATCAGAACAACCCCGTTTCTCTTGCCGAAACTCTGCTTGGAAAAAAATGAAATTAGTTTCTTAAAATTATGTCTACTATCCGTAAAAATAGTAAAAAATATAAAATGAATACCAAAAAAACCGGCCAAGTGCGAGTCGGACTCGCGCACTAAGGGTTCCGTACCATTATATATAAAAACGCCTTGAATATTTATTTTATTCTGTTTTTTTAGTATTTGTTGTTACAGCGGCAACAGAAATATATCATCTGTGAAAATTTCAACTGTCTAACTATCACGGTTCATGTGATACAGCATGGTGACAGATGGACAGTGTGATAGTCTACAGCCACTGACTGTCACGAGTTGTAATCCAAGGTTATATGTTCTATCCTTTCCTTTCCTTTTATCTATTCTTATTTTTTCAGGATAGTACAGAGCTGCTGGGTCCCATATGTGAGAAGTGTGACGTTCAGTTCACGACAGAAACCGCGTGGAAGCGACATCTGGTGCTCTCTTCTAAACATACTGTGAGGTGAGCCGTGAACCATTTAAATGTATTTTATCTTTTACAAAGTGAAGGTCCATAGTTTAGTCAAGTTATTGGCGCCCGCCAAGCACATATCCAGGGATATAGGTGAGATGTAGATCAGCCGATCGATTTTCTATGCGAGATCCTAAATTTCAATTAGAAATAATAAAAAAATACGAATAAATAATAATAAAAAAAATAAAGTAAACATTTAATAAAATAATAATAAAAAATATGCTTTTGAAACTTTTGAAATAACTTGCCAGGTTAGTGTCATACATTTTTTATACAGGGTGTAGTCTTAAAGTAGACATAGAAAAAAATATTACCGCAGAAGTCTGACAGAAAATATAGTGTTTTCTGTAAAAAGTATGGCATTCATTCTTTATTTTTGAACTGGGACCACTGGCAAAGTTATTCAGGATTCCGTAACAAGTATTATGTTGAAACGAATGTAAAAATTGGTGGTAACTACATCTAAAAGTTGAGAGCAGGGTGGCAATTTTTTTCAATGTTAAGAAAATTACAAAATTTCGAAAACTATCAAACTTGGATTTTTTTTGTAATTTTCCCTGAACTAATATACTATAGGTTTTGTGCTTAACGTTTAGTTTTGGGACACCCTGTATAGACAGGGTGAAATTGACATCCATATTAAACTTAAAGTCTAATCAAACTGAACTTCTTTTTTTTTACCAAAAGACATTACAAAATGGTATCTTTACATTAAATCTGCCAAACTGCATGACAGTTTGTTGGCAGATGTAAGCTCTCATTTTTTATAGTTTTAATTCTAATACTAATGCCAACTAATACAATACCATACTAATTTATATATACATATTATTTATGCATTTATAGGTACCATACGTAATTTTAATTATTATACGTTTTACGTTTTGCTTATTTACTAGTACTAGTCACGTTGTGTTACAGTTTTCCAAGAGTATCTTATATAATTTTGATTTGAAAGTAAATTTTGTGATTTTATCTTGTCTAAGTTTAAGTTCTGAAGGAATCTCATTGTAAATTTTTGGTATCAAATACTGTCTTGTTCTTTGGCCGTAATAATTACAGATTCTAGGTACACGCAAAGCTCTTCTTTTGACTGCTCTAGTTCTATAGGTATGAGATACGGGTATTTTAAATTCGTCACTGTTTAACATTTTTACAGCTAGCAGAAACTTCACTTTATCCTGGGACTTATCACTTTTACTATGGGAGCAAAAAAAAATTGCTGTGCCATACTAAACTGTAGTGCTTACTCGACTCAAATGTATGTTAGCTAAAATGATTATATTGAGATAGAACTAAACGCAGTGGTTTGGAGCAGCTTTTCAGTATGGCCGTGTTAGCGCCAGCAGCGTTCAAAACCTCTAATTTAATTAAATAAAATTGTTAAAACCTAAATAATAATGTAATTTGCTAAGTATTATAACGGAGGCATTGACATACCAACTACTGGACATAGGGTCCGCGCTCAAAAGTGTCCGAACCAAAACGTATAAAGAGAACCAATTACGCGATAAGTCTTCGTTTGATCGACCGAATACGCGCGTGCGCAGAATGTCAGTATTTTCAATGTTTTTTTTTGTTTATACGATACACGTACTTAGGTTTGAGTAGACTGTAGGTTAGTCTGGGAAACTTTTTTCGATAATTTTGTACTAGTCCCGGCCGTTTTGAGTATTTTCTACAGTTGTCAGCATGTTTAAACACGTGTTGATTGTCGACCATTGAGCCTGCGCTTTTACTTAGTTGTTTATGTGTGCCTATAAAATACACGTATTTGATTGTATTCGATTATTTCCGTTGTGAGCCTTGTACTATGAACATCGAAATAAACGAACTTGCCGTACCAACTGAGTTTAAATGATGGATCTGACCTAACCTGGAAGGCTTGACCTGGAAAACCATACTCTCGCCAGGCCTGATTTACCATGGAAACCCTCGTTTTCTAACATGTATGCAACGGCTGTTTTTTTTTTGCTCCGATTGCTTTTCTCCCCCCATAGTAGAAGTTGTTCAGTTTGATGGGTAGACTCTTAGGGTCGCTTCACATCAAAAGAGTAGTGAAGCGCATTTCCTCGCAGCGGCAATCTTATCACTAGTGAATAAAGGTCAAATTTATTTGGAGCGATACGCGGCCGCGACGTCGGCAACACGCAAATAAAGGACACTGGGCAAAAATGTATGGCCACTGGTCTAAGAGCCCCCCGCTATGACACAGGTAGGGATAATTAGAGGATACCCAAACGTACATGGCACCCAAGGAGCATCCAAATATTTTCTAGGAAACAAAGATACAGGCCCTGTACCCGGACTTTCGATGTTCGATATATCGCCACTGTTTCGGTCCGCACTTCATTGTAATAGAGTCGACATTGGAACGAAAACGTTCACGCAATTGCGAAGTTCGAATGTCCGGGTAGAGGCCCAGGGTGTTTCATTTTGACGAAGTCGTTTAAGGGGCTAGTTGTTTTGATATTATGGCCCCGAAAGGTGTAATGTCTTTCGAGGTGATCAGACATTTAGCTAAAACTACTAAAAATTATTTTCATGATGAGATAACGATTTTCTCGTTTTAAGTGTTGTGTGTTTTGAGAGCTAAAGATTATTTAGCATTAATAATAATCAAAAACAATAATACTATCCACATGACACAAGGAATTCAAGCAACAGAGCGCTAACATGCGCGATTCATGCTAACATTAGGATGAAAAACCGCAAAATAAAACAGCCTTTTTTCTTTTTTTTCTCGTAAAGATATTTGTGCCGCATATAAAAAAATGATCTATATTAAACTCTCTTTTAAACGTAGTATGCCGGGCTCTTGGACCACTTCTGCCCACTGTCCTTTAACCTTTATTCTCTTATAAGATTGCCGCTGCGAGCAAATGCGCTTCACTGCTCTTTTTTGTAAAGGTGTGAATCGACCTTTAGTTTAAATGAATGCTAATAATATCAATTTCACCCTGAATATTAAATAGGTATGTGTATGAGTTACAATTATCTTTTTTTTTCAAATAAATATAATGTAAAGCAGGCCACGATAAAATTTTATTATAAACGTAATAGATGACATGTGTTTTAGTAATGGATGTGGTGTATGTGGTGAAACTTTCAATACAGAAGAAGATTTAAGAATTCACAAAAAAACCCATCCGTCGTCACGGCCAAGCAAGCGCTATAACACTTTTCGTCCTGGTTTAACTGCGCTCGATTGTAAGATTGTGAGTACCTATCTAAGTTAAATCTAATTAGTTGGCGAAACTTAACAAACGTATTTGGTATCTGTTACTAAGCACAATTGCGTGATAATGACCCGCCGCCCGATCATATGATTCTGAGGTCAGCGTCCGCCCGCGCCCCGCGCGCTGCGTACAATACGTACGATATTAATTTTGTTAATCATCAATACCAATTATAAACATTGATAATGCAATCTGTTATCATTAACAAGTGCCCTGGTTCAGTTCGTCAACTAATTTAAAATAACCAGATATATGTCGCAGCCATCTGCTTAAATCTGCCATTTGACTGAAAGGCTAGCCCGTTCATTGAATGGCGATAGTCAATGGAATGACTAAAGGACATCTGGGTAAGTCGTTGAATGTAACGTTTAACGACTTTGCTGAATGTAATACTTAATTTGAATCACCTGGATGATTTTACGTCCGCCAGCTTCAAAGGGCTAGCTTTCAATCAGCCAATTAGTTGAACGTTGAGTGACGTTTATTCAATCAACGTTCGGCCTAGTCATTCAATTGGCTGGCTGCTTTATTAGTTGATTTTTCATATCTCTGGTCCGCTTTGGTGGATTCCGGGCCTAACAATCTTAATCAACCCTTTGGTAACAGCCGGCTCCCTGAGGAGTGACCCAGCCCATTGTTTTAGACGGATACCGAGCTATTAAATTAAATATCAAAATCTTCTAACATTGCTCCATGTAATGTTGTAAGATTTGGAACATTTTACTATAGAGTTGTAAGCTGGCAATATTATTGTCGAACATCATTTAAATTTTTTCCAAATCCATAATTATTACGTAGTTTACAAGTGTAACAAAACACCCTATATCATTCTACAACGTGTTAATGAATTAACGCAAAACCTCATACACCCCAACTGATTTATAAGAAAATAATTAGATTGAAACAATAATTTCTTTATTTTTATAGTTAAAATTTAAAGTTATTCGCATTTTAAGTTTTGAGGCAGAAATGATTTGTTATCATTTCAGTAATGAATAAAAGCGCTAACGTACTCATGGATACATTTTAATAATCTTGTTTTGATAGTAAGTAGGGTGAGTGCGCTCTTGGCACCGAACGGCGTGCGGTGGGTTAACATCGTGTTTAGTAAATTTTAAAATTTATAAACAAATTATTTAATATTTTGAAAAAAAAACCTTTGTCGAAACCATGATAATTGGATTATGCTCTCGATTCTAAACAAACTACCTTCTAGTTTTGCGTTAATTCATTAAAACGTTGTATATGCTCATGTGTATATAAGGTCTAACAAAATTAGGTGAAACTATTTTAAGGGGATGATCAGACCATCAAACTGAACAACTTTCTCTATGAGACCGATATTGAATTCGCGAAAAAAATCAGCAGTTCCATACAAACCTACTCGACCTGAATGTATGGGACAGCTGATTTTTTTTTCGCGATTTCAATATTGGTCCCATAGAGAAAGTTGTTCAGTTTGATGGTCTGATTATCCCTCTCTATGGGACCAATATCGAAATCGCGAAAAAAAAATCAGCTGTTCCATACAAACCTACTCGGACCTAAATGTATGGGACAGCAGATTTTTTTTCGCGATTTCAATATTAGTCCCATAGAGAAAGTTGTTCAGTTTGATAGTCTGATCATCCCCTTAAAATAGTTTCACCTAATTTTGTTAGACCTTTTATAAAAGTCCCTAATGAAAAATAAAAAAGACCCTAGTAATATTTAAAGTGGTGGTGAAGACTTTCAAACTGAACAACTTTCACTATGGAGCCAACATTGAAAAAATATTATAAAATCGGCTGTTTCATACAAAACTGCAGTACTTTACCTAGGACATATTTTTTTCTTTAGACATTTCCTCCGTAGCGAATGTTGTTCAGTTTGACGGTCTAAACAACGCTTTTTAATATTTTTAGAGGTCATTCCATATACGCAATGAAAATTACAAATTTTCTCGAAAATTTTACTTTCTTAAACAGTACAAAAATCTATAATCCGAATGGCACCACATCATCTGTCAAATTAAAACTGCTAGGTAATTTTTTTGTGTTAATATGAATTTATTCCCTCGCCACCACCCATGAGCCGAACCGTTTCACATTCACCTCAAATTAAAAAAAAATTCAGCCTAGTATGCCCCTTTATCCTGATAAAGTCCTTTTTATATTATTACGAGCGTTAACCCGCGACTTTGTCCGCACAAATTATATACCAGATTTTAAGTCAGATCATTAGCTATCAAACAAAAAAAGTTTCATCAAAATCGGTTCAGTAGTTTTTGCGTGATACTCGTTCAAACAAACAAACACACAAACAAACACCCAAACAAACAGACAGACAAAAAATCCAAAAATTGGTGAAATGGAATCAGGGACACCTAAAAACCATATCGTAACTTTTTTTTTGTTAATATCTTCAATGTACAGACAAACTTTCTGCTACAGTTTCAAATATTATTGATTTTAAACATGTTACAGCCATGTTGTGCTATTTCGAATCAAATTAAAGATTGAAAATTTTGTCTCGGGCGGGACTTGAACCCGCACTCTTCCAAACCGGGGAACTGCGTTATCCAATTTCGCCGAATTCCAATTTCACGTCCCCTTAAGACGATACAGATTGAAAATTTCGTTCTCTGGGTAGTGGGCTCGGTGGCGAAATTGGATAACGCAGTTCCCCGGTTTGGAAGAGTGTGGGTTCAAGTCCCGCCCGAGACAAATTTTTCTGCTACAGTTTTATAATAGTTTAGATTGTGGATCAAAATAACTGTACCTGCTATTAATTTTCTAAGATATCATAACTTACATTTGCAGTGCAACAAAATACTTGAGACACGCAGCGATTACGGGAAACACATGAAGTCAGCGCATTCTAGACCTGATGTAGAGAAAAAGATACAAAAGCAATACCCTCCTAGTTCAATAAAAACAACGCCGGCAGTCTGCGAAGTGTGCGGGAAGGTGGCCAAGGTTTGTGTTTTTGTCAATTTATTTACTTACGAGCGTTAACCCGCGACTTCGTCCGCACAAATTATATACCAGATTTTAAGTCAGATCATAAGCTATCAAACAAAAAAGTTTCATCAAAATCGGTTCAGTAGTTTTTGCGTGATACTCGTTCAAACAAACAAACAAACAAACACCCAAACAAACACACAAACAAACAGACAGACAAAAAATCCAAAAATTGGTGATATGGAATCAGGGATACCTAAAAACCATATAACTTCAATGTACAGACACACTTCTGTTACAGCTTTATAATAGTATAGATAGATTAAGAGGTTTCCCTGACCGAATGACCTTGACCCTTTCAGAGCCGCCTTACCTCTACTAAACTACGTCATTCTAGTAGGTATACCTTTTTTTGACTAGCTTGTCCTTCATTATGTCACTGTGGTGCCTTCTTTTTAAATTTTAGAATTATCTAATTAAGGGTTGAATCTCATCTGGCAGCACCGCATCGCCTTTTTCTGTCGCTCCATCCTTTTCTGTACTCATTATCATTCAATATTGGTCTTAAAAAAAATTTTTCGGTGTGTCGCAAGTAAAAGTGACTTCAACTTATAAAGTAGATGCACATAATACAGACTTTTTAAAATATTTAGCTTTCCTTTGAACACAGGTTTCATATTGTGTATTTTATAGAAAATTAAGAAATATACTTCATAGCAAATAAAGCCGAGATGTTGAAGATCATTGCTATATTTTTCATTAATTTGAAAGTCTTTCAAATAACGAGAAGATTGCTTCTTTATGTATAATATTACATAATTATGTGGAGCATCTTAAATGGACTCCTGCTTTAGTTAGTTAGTACTGCATTTTCGCCAGTATCAAGTTGTTTGTGGAAGTATACAGAGTGTAAACTTAAATGTGTTTCCTAATTAGAGGGGTGCTTCAGAACATCGAATTGAACGACTTTCATTATGGGACCAATAACGAAATCGCAAAAGAGAAATCTGCCATACATTTGAGTCGAGCCGCCCGCCATTGAGGTCTTAAAGCAATAGCTGTTTTTTCCTTGATTTCAATATATGTTTCATAGTGAAACTTGTCCAGTTTGATTGTGTGAAGCACCGAAAAGGGTTAAGATATGTAAAGCCCGACCGGAAAAATAAAAAACCTTGCCATGTTGAGGAAAATCATTAAAAATAATTTTTGTACTAGTAGTTGTTTGTGTGTGTTTTGTAGTGTTCCTAGGAACACCGCAATTAAAGGTTTTAATCGATTGCAGCACCCTCAAACCAAGTTTTTTTATATCTGGTCAGGCTTTTAACTAATTTAATTTGCACTTTGTATGATTATAAGTTGTGCATTTGACATGTACAATTTAATAAAATTAAAGATTGAAAAATGAAAAAATACTATGAAAAAAAAATTAACAATTAAGCATTTTTTTTTGAAAATGTACAATTTAGTTTATGAAATAAATGAATATGTATATCAGATCAATCCCTGACCGCTAATTTACGCTAACTTCCAGAATGTGTATCTCCTCCGTGATCATCAACTGACGCATAAAGACAAACGTCCTTTCGAGTGCGGCGAGTGTGGCAAAAGATTCGCTCAACGCAGCTCTCTGCACACACACAAAAACGTTCACACACGGAAACACGTCTACGAGTGCGACGTGTGCCAGAAACAGTATTCCCATAAGCTAGGACTTACCAAGCATATTATGGTTAGTAAAGTCTTAAAAGTAATGGTAAGTTAATGCCAAGGGCGTCTCCAAGAGGGGAAAAAGGGGACAGCTACAATGAACATGTGATAGACTGGGGTTCAAGAGGTTTATACATAGAGATCTAGAGAGATGCCAACCAACGAGCTGAGTCCGAAACCTAGTGTCGCATTACCACCAGTACCACGCGATAGAAAGTATTTTGTTAGGTTGAATGTGCTCATTATCCATTGCGGTATCAGAACTCAACGTTCGAATAATCTTTAGTACTACGCAAGCATTGTAAAATAATTACACATAATATCTCGACTGGCTTTCAGCCTCATAATATATTGAATCATTACTGTCGCGAGCAATGTGTTCCGTTTTTGCGCATATTGCTGCGACACTGGCCCCGCCCCCTTTTCACATCTCCCTTTAGTTTTTGTGATCTGCTCTTTTTCCCGACACACACTTGGTCGTTTTTTTCATAGCTTATGCTCATCGCGGATAATGTAGCATTCGAATGGTAAAAGAATTATTCAGATCGATCCAGTAGTTTCGGAGCCTATCGGTTATCACTTATCAGGTGTTTCAATACAAACACAAATCAAATCTTTCCTCTTTATAATATTAGTGTAGATGTAGATGGAATCTATAATATTCCTTCGTTTTCGAATCGTGCTCGTCGCAAAAAAGCTTATCAAGGCAATGTATGATTGTATACTATACTCCATTCCAAATAGCAACGAAATTTTAAGGCTATTTTGCATTACAGATACAGAGATTTGAAACACTTCCTCTCACTTATTCTTAGAACAGCTTTTGTAACGTCCAAGATATGTCGGATACTATATCATTCTGATAAATAAATTATATTTGGTAATCAGAATTGGCCAGAAAGCTAAGTGGGAATCGGAAAATCTCGTCGTATTTGGAATGAAGTATAGGTAAAGAAAGCTTTTAAGTAGCAGAATTCGCGCACGATTTCTCAAAATCTGCAATACCATCATCATCTCAACTGGTAGACACCTGCGGTGCCCTCATCCAAGGTTTCCACCGTCTTCACCAAGAGCTAGCATGCCATGCACGACGAAACGTCAAAATCCTCATGCGCGCTCGCTTTTGCTTATACAAAGACAAAGACAAAAGACGTCTCGATTTTTGTCGTGTTCTCGGGGCTGGCATGCTACGCCTGGTCGGATCGGCCATCTGTTCTACGAGCAATGTACCCAGCTCATTGTCACTTGAGTTTAGCAATACCACAGTATAGGAAAGAGTATCTATCAATACTTCGGGCTATGTTGGCGGCCTTTTATCCGCGAATCTGTATTTCCGATTCGATGCAACCTTTGAGTGACTGCAATACGGTGGATAATTAATGTATGTTTTATTTCCTGGCCCACTGTGATCGCCGAACTACATTGTCTAGTTTTATTATTCCTCTGCTTTTTACAGATTTGCTGTACCGGACAAAAATAACTATGTAACTTTCTTCCAGGTTCACTTCGGGTTTCGTCCATATGAATGTTCATATTGTCACAAACGTTTCAAATATAACTATGAAAGGAGAATGCATATAGAATATGTACACTTCTCAAAGCCGTGGCCGCAACGAGATAGATCAAAAAGACGTGCTAAAATACAATCTGTTTTACAATCATGATGAACGAAGGAAACGTTTGGGGACTTGCCACAGACGGATGTCAACACCAACATGTTATGGCAACGAAGCCAACAGATGGCGATACCGTCGCCCTTCGGAAATATGCTCCATACAAAGAATACGTTCACCGTGAATACGTAGCTCGTAACTTACTACAAATAAGGTTCACAATCGATTGCAAGATATAAATCGCGCAAGAGAAATAATCACAAAGATTCGATATACAGGGTATGCGTAAGGGACATCCCTCCGAAGACTAAAACGGTAAACTCGGACCATCAAACTGAACAACTTTCACTATGGAGTCTACCTCAGGAAACGCGAAAAAAATTCAGCTGTTTCAAACAAAACTGCTGTACCTACCCGACTCAAATGTATGGGACAGCTGTTTTTTTTTCACGTTTCCTGAGGTAGGCTCCATAGTGAAAGTTGTTCAGTTTGATGGTCTGAGTTCACCGTTTCAGTCTGTCGAGAGCTGTCCCTTACATCCTATAATATACTAGGTCCAACTAGGAACTGTTGGAGCACGGCCGGTCCCGAGGCTTCACACATAGCCTGGCGGACGGTCTTCCCTTTTCAATGGAGGAACATTCACAGTAGCACCTCCACACTTTTTTTATGATGAGTCTAAAGATGCCCACTCGCTATTTATGCAGCGCTCATCGAGCATAATAGCTCTTGCCTACAATCTAAGGCCCGCCAGTTAACACTTTCGCTGCTAAGCTCAAAACAACGATCTTCGCACAGTGCTAATACTGTGGAATGCAATACAATTCTGACTCATCGGGCGAGTCGTGCGCACTGCGGCCCATTTGTTGCTGACCTACGACGTAGGTCGTCAGCAGTTAAAGTGTTAAGTCAAGCACAGAAGTAAGGGATTTGATGCTTTTGGGGCCCACTCCGACCAGCCAGGAAACGCAAGTCCTCCAGGGAATCTCTCGAGTAAGGATCAAAAGATGCAGTTCTCCTTAATGCATGTCTACTATACAACCATAATATGTCACGAAATACTGTCCGCAGTGGAAGCGTGCTGGGCCCATAACCTGTCACCGAGATAGTAAGTTTTGAAGGCTTGTGTACAAGAAACTCTCAGAACTGCTTACCATGGACGCTTATTAAACCTTGATAATACTTTTATACAATCACGCACTTATCACCTGTGATTAATTAATAATTATGATTAGTCTACTTAACAAAGGAGTTGTAGAGTGCGTGAGCTGGGACCTAAGCGATTTCTCCTGAAAGTTGTTCAGGGTTCTTAGGGAGTAAACATACTAAAAGTCTAGGAGTCGCGCCGGAGTGGGGGGAGGGGGTTAAAGTTCTCACTTTTGGGTTATTCGTAATAAATGAATCTTTATAAAATTCTCTACACCTTTTATTCTATACACTTTCCTATTTCCCAATAGTTTACGAGCTACACGCTCCAGAAAAGTAAAAATTAAAGTTATTCAGGGCTATGAGCATCATTTGAACCGTAATAGCTATATAGATGAAATTTTCACAAAATCAGCGTTACTACGGCGGATTTGCTAACAAATAATAAAAATTTCAAAAAGTTAAAAATTGAGGGGGGTCCTACACAAGAAACTAGTTTTTATCAACGTTTTTTTTATCGCTCTATCGTAAAAACTGTAATACATACAAGCGTTAAACTTGGTGTGATTATAGAGCAAATTCTACAGTATAACAACAAATAATAAAAACCGGCCAAGTGTGTGTCGGTCTTGCGCTAAAGCTCCCGGAGGAAACAAATGTACTAAAAGTGAGAAATAAAGAAAGGCGCGACCATATGATTCGGATTAATATCCACGTAAAACTCCCTTAAGCATTGAAATGTGTGAACCACCCTCGCATTTCAATGAGTTGGGTAACGATGAGACGAAAAACTGCAGAAGACAACGGATTGCTGTCAATATTGGAAAAAACTTATTGAAGACATCGGCCACTAGAAACATCATCTCGGAAATGACACGTGGAAAAGAAAAAACCCCAGAAATGAAATTATTACGGAAAAACAACAATTTACTAACAAAGATCAGGCACATAGTGCCTTTTATTAATAATGGATTTATGAGAAAAGGCAAAAACAGACTTCGCCGCATGGGCTATGTACCCTTTGCTTTTCCATAAGGAAAAATACATCAACAACAAAAACATTAAAAAAACAATACAAATGTCACTGACTCCGTTTCATAACGTGTGAAAATCACTCTGCTCTGGGTGGCAATACGAAAGAGAAAAACCGTACGAAGAATGAAGTTATGTGTGCTTAGAGTAAGGTAGATAGCCTACGCCGAGTGATTTTTACACTTTTTAGAACAGACCAAATAGTACTTGTCAAAAGGAATACTCCATGATTTCGAAATTGTTAGACATAAAATTATTCTAAATGATCTGTGATTGGATTTCATTTATGTTTATTTCATAACTTGTTTGCTTTGCAGCAATAATTGATTTATGTAGGCAGATTTTTGAGTTTGTGGTTTTGTGCTTGCGGTTTGTGAAAATATATTATAGTGATTATTTTGTTCAGTGAATTTGTGCTGTTTGTTGGGTGGCGACTATTTATGTCTAGAGTGGATATTATCATATAACAATAAAAATGTCTACAATGGAAGGTCCGGATCGTACTTTCTGTAAGCTGTGTTTAGTGACCGATGTTAAAATGTACAGTTTGAACTCACCTGCAATAGTTGAAGCGTATTCACAACTCCTCCAAGTTTCTGTAAGTACTTACTGTAGTGTTTCTAAGGTAAAAGTTCAGTATCGTGCTCCATGAAATTGGGGGTGGTATGGGATGAAGGGTGGGGTCCACCTTCATCCCCAAGAAAGGGGAGGGGAGTGAGGAAACCCCTCTTTTTTTTAAATAAAACAAAAGACAGTCTGGGGATCTGAGGGGGGGAGCAGTTAGCGTTCAAAAATCTTTATTTACTTCATAACAAGTCAGTTTATATAATTTTTAATGTTTTCTCTATTGCTATTTAGTCCAAAATATTTATTATTATTGTTAATTCTAATTTCATATAATTTTATTATTTGTTTCAGACTGACGATGACTCAAAAACATATGTTTGTTACGAGTGTGCAACTTTACTGCTCAAGTATCAGGAATTTCGTTTGAAGTGTGTGGCATCTATCAATGTGTTAACTTCTCTTAATGTGGACCACTCCAAGGTATGCACGTTTTAATTTGATGACCCCGTTGGTGTAAAGGTTACCACACCGACTGCCAAACCAGGGCATACATTTGGGACGAGTTGCCATTGGCGTTTTCTTTGGAACAGTTGTTTTCTTTTTTGCAATTTCAATATTGGTCCCACACTAAAAGATTGAAAAACTTGAAAAACAATGAAAAAATTATAGCTGAAATTGATGCTCCATACAAATATCCGGATTCCAGGGGGAATAAATCCAACCCCTCCTGGATGCGAGTTTACACCCTCTAAAGTATTAACACATTTAATTTCAAATATTATTGATTTTTAAACATGTTACAGCCATGTTGTGCTATTTCGAATCAAATTAAAGATTGAAAAATTTGTCTCGGGCGGGATGTGAATACCAGTTGTAAAGCTGAACTTGCGGGTTGGTTAGTTTGTAATAACTACCAGTAGATGGGGCTCACGTCCCCTTAAGATGCAACAGATTGAAAATTTCGTTCTCTGGGTAGTGGGCTCGGTGGCGAAATTGGATAACGCAGTTCCCCGGTTTGGAAAAGTGCGGGTTCAAGTCCCACCCGAGACAAATTTTTCAATCTTTAATTTGATTCATTTAATTTCAATTTCAATGTATTTATTCAGAGACAACAATAGCTGTGTAGAATATTTAGCCCGGTCATTTTACGGTGTTTTGTTAGGAGAGGTGGGAAGTGATTATTAATTGGACTTTGAAACTGTAACCGGCACCATTGTGACAAAAAGACTATCTGAAAACATATTTTAAAAAAATTCACTACGCAACATAGAAATCAAAATTGTGAGTCCCAGACGGCTTTTAAATTAATAATATTAATACCAATGCACTCTCATTTCAATTAGATTTATCAATATACATTATTTTTGCGCAATAAAATAGGCATTGAAATTTAAATAATTAGGTTTTCATTAGAAAATACTAATTAATTTTTCAAAACCTTCTAGTAGACTAAAATATTTACACCATGTTTGAAGTATGTATAATGGTAATGCCTTAAAAATGTGCAAAAAAAAATTACCCTCTGGTTTTTTATAACGAGATAATAGCTAAATTCAAAATTTGGACCTGTTGCTGACGGGATTTTTAAATTTTGATACATTTTCAAGCTCAAATTGGCTCTTAAATACTGTACCGAAAAAAAATATCAATTATTAATTAGTTCCGGCTCAAACCGTAAAATGACTTGGCTAATTAGGAAAGTTAACAGGATGTATAATCTATGAATGTGCCCCCCCAAAATAAAACGTGCTTGGCCACGACAGTAAGTTGGTGAACCAACTAGCTATGTGACTGCCCAATATGCATGGTTTACCTGCACATTAAACAATACTTGTTTTTAGATAACTAAAAAGCTAATTAAGAGCATTGATAGAAATGTCCACAATTTGGTGTCTAAATTAGCACCATGCTCCATATTGGTATGTGATAGTAATGACCAATATCTGATACCAAACAATTGTATGAATTCTGAAGTGAAGAAAAACATAAATATTGAGTCAGAATTAGAGATTGAAACAAATATAGTGGAAATTAAATTAGAAATTGATACTTGTGACAGTGAAATAAATGATAAAAATAAGGATCAAAACATGACCACATCAAATGAAGTTACCATTCAGCCAAAAGATGAATTAAATAAAAATTGTACATACAACAACAAAGATCGTCTTCAACAAATAAAACTGAAACCAAAATGTTTATCAAAATTAAAGAAACAAACAGAAAATGCTAACACATCAAGTACTGCACAAGATAAAAAAAATTCTAGCGATTTAAAAGATAAACCCATAGCAAAGAAAAGAAAAAACAAATTAAGTCAAAGTGCAGAAGATTTAAAGGATGAACCCAAGGCAAAGAAATCAAAGAGTAAAAAGGTAAAAAAAAAGAAATTAAGACCAGGTGCAGATGAATTAGAAAATTATTTAACAGTAGAAACTTTGACTCCGATGGAAATTCGAAACAAAATCTTATTAAGGAAAGAGTCCAAAAACTATACTCAGAATCCACACAAATGTGATTTATGCTACAAAGGTTTTATGACCAAAACAACGTATGATAATCATATGAAGAAACACAGTTCGGTAAGATGTATATTCGTTTTTCTTTCCAAGGTACACACGGCGACATATCAATCTATACGAAACCAAAATAAGCTAGCCGCGCATAAGTCGAATAACGTCTAACGTCGCGCTGCTAGCTTTTGTTGGTTTTGTGTAGCTTGGTGTGTCGCCGTGTGTACCTAATATTTGTTTCACGTTGATGTGAATCAGCGTGCATGTGTAGGAACAAGGTGGACCGACGACCTGGTGAAGGCGGCGGAAACCCGTTAGATGTGGGCAGCGCAGGACTGGTTGTTGTGGCAACGATCCTTAGGGGAGGCCTATGTCCATCAGTGGACGTCCATCGGCTGAGATGATGATGTTGCAGATCTTTAAATGTTCATCCAAGGTTTTGACGAAGCGTGTTGCTGATTACTGGCTGTTGTGTTATGATTGACGGAGCATGTGCTGACTGCTTATTTTGTGTAGACTTTAATGAATTATTTTTATTATAAACGAGCGTTAACCCGCGACTTCGTCCGCACAAATTATATACCAGATTTTAAGTCAGATCATAAGCTATCAAACAAAAAAAGTTTCATCAAAATCGGTTCAGTAGTTTTTGCGTGATACTCGTTCAAACAAACAAGCAAACAAACACACAAACAAACAGACAGACAAAAAATCCAAAAATTGTTGAAATGGAATCAGGGACACCTAAAAACCATATCGTAACTTTTTTTTTGTTAATATCTTCAGTGTACAGACAAACTTTCTGTTACAGTTTTATAATAGTATAGATAAATGTTCCTTCTATCAAGAATAGTATGATGATGATGATGTGAATTATCCAAGTTATAGTACCTTAATTAATATTAAAAATATTATTATGTAAAAATTTTTTCTAAGTTCTTCATATGTATTTTTACAGGAGTTTGGAAATTTCGAATGTGAATACTGCCATGTAAGGCTTCACAGAAAGAATCTTATGAATCTCCATGTGGTGTATAACCATGAAAGGAAATTTAATTGTAAAACGTGCCCATTTGTATGCTACTCACAGTAAGTTTATACAATTTTAATTTATATAGGGTCTAACAAAATTAGGTGAAACTATTTTAAGGGGATGATCAGACCATCAAACTGAACAACTTTCTCTATGGGACCAATATCAAAATCGCAAAAAAAAATCTGATGTCCCATACATTTAGGTCGATTAGGTTTGTATGGAACAGCGGATTTTTTTTTCGCGATTTCTATTTTGGTCCCATAGAGAAAGTAGTTCAGTTTGATGGTCTGATCATCCCCTTAAAATAGTTTCAGCTAATTTTGTTAGACCTTATATTATTATACAACTATACTCAATATTTTATTGCTATTTGCAAACAAAGGTAAAGATATATATTCAGGTGTAGTGTAGGTACCTACTTCTTGCCCATTAGTAGGTTTAAATTCTAAAGCAATTCAGCAGATTTATTTTTGCTCTCATTGTAAACATTGTTCAGTTTGATGGGTAGACTATAGGATGCTAATGATATCAATTTCACCCTGTATATGCTGACGATTTCTTAAAAGGATGATCAGACCATCAAACAAAACAATTTTCGTTATGGGATCAACTTCAAAATCGCTAGAAAAAAATCAGCTGTCCCATACATGTGGATTGAGTAGGATTGTAGTTTTGTATGGAACAGTTGATATTTTTTCGCGATTTCGTCGTTGACCGCATAGATAAAATTGTTCAGTTTGATGATCTGATCATGCCCTTAAAAAGCCGTCAGCATATTACGAAGGACCCTATATTTCATAGTGTATGCTAATGCAACGCCTAATTTAATAATAGTAAATAATCATGTCAATGGCATGTCAAAAAACTCTGACACCAGGGATCTGCTCAAGCTCTGCCCACACGATAAGTAAGTAAGTATGTCAATTAAAATGTTTCCAGGAATCAAGCTTACGGACACATGAATACTCATAAGGGCAAGAAGTTCGAGTGCAAAGAGTGTGGAAAATGTTTCAAGTAAGTACATATTTCATTTTATATATATATATTTTTTTTATTACTAGAAAAATTTTAAGTGTGCGCCCAGATAATGAAACAAAAACAACTTTCCCTAATAAACAAGGGTTGAAAAAAGCAGAACTATTTTGGACTCCCATAGGTAATCGATCGGCTGATCCAAACTTGTATGAAAGGTCCAAACATTTTTCCTTCTTTTTCGTTCCATTTTCCTCAGGGAAAATTAGCTAGTAAATAAAAAAATTGCAGATAAAAAACAAAATGTCGTTCTCTACCGCTACAAACAAAATGAAAATGTTCGTCCAGATAATTTAGGGCGTTCAAAGGCTCTGAAGATTCACCCAACTAGTAAATGTATGTGGTTTAGCCCAGTCATTTTAAGGTTTGAGCCGGGACTAATTAATAATTAATATTTTTTTTCGGTATAATATTGAAGAGCCAATTTGAGCATAGAAATGTACCAAAATTAAAAAAATCACGTCAGCAACAGTTCCAATTTATAAATATAGGTATTAAGTATTTCGTTCTAAAAAACCTGATGGTAATTATTTTTTTTGCACATGTTTAAGGCTTTACCGTTATACATACTTCAAACATGGTGTAAATATTTTTGTCTACTTAGAAGGTTTTGAAAAATACATTCGTAATTTCTAATAAATACCTCATTTTTTAAATCTCAATGCCCATTTTATTGCTCAGAAATAATTTATATTGTTAAATCTCAGTCAAATGAGTGCATTGGTATTAATATTATTAATTTAAAAGCCTTCTGGGACACATTATTTTGATTTCTGTGTTGCATAGCGAATTCTTTTTTAATATGTTTGAAGATAGTCTTTTTGTCACTAAATGGTCCCGGTTACAGTTTGAAAGTCCAATTAATAATTACTCCCTACCCCGCCTAACAAAACTCCGTAAAATGACTGGGCTAGTTTTCAAAGTCCGATAAGAGCCTAATTTGTTGTAGGGCGTCGTCAACTCTGTCTACTCACAAACACACTAATCATAAAAGAGAGTTAGTGTGTACACAGTGCGGGGATATGTTCGGATCTCCACAAGGTCTGAATAGACACCAGAAGATTACACATAAACAGGTAAATAACAATCGACAACCACCAACAACTATAATTTTAGGAAAGGTCTAAAAATTTGAAAACCATTTGGAGATTGTGTCATATAAAGAACGAGAACATTTTTGGGCACCCAGAGAAAATCGATCGGCTGATCCAGTTTGGTATGGGAGGTCGTCAGGTCAAATCGTTTTGAATACATCCTAAAAATTGTCTGGTAATTAAAAAAAAAATAGTCGTGAACTTATTACATTTAACGAATTAACTATTTCTCTAGTTATTTGAAAAATAATTAAAAATAACCTTCATGACTGAATGGAATTCCCTTCCTTAGCTCATCTTAATCTCATCAATCAAAAATCTTAATCTCATCATCGTCATCAGAATCAATACGTTTCTTCATAATTTGTAAGACAATTTTTCCGGATAAGGTAACAACGGCCATACGTCCCTAAAGTACTGAATACAAATCTCGAATGGGAGCGGGTGATGAATATGTTAATTAAATTCACATAAACATACTTATATTTCAGAATAGTACAGAACTGCTGGGTCCCAAATGTGAGGAGTGTAATATTCAGTTCACGACAGAAACCGCGTGGAAGCGACATCTGGTGATCTCTTCTAAACATATCGTGAGGTGAGATCGTGAAATATGTTTTACCTACTGCATAATTAATACCCCGATGTTATAATGCTGTCACTTGGTCAGTTGATGTTTAAAATTAGCAAGTAATCGTCATCATTATCAGCCTTTACTAGGTGATTTCATTTTCAAGGGTGATTAAGTAAAAGTTTATGACTTTCTAGGTACTTTACCAGTCTAGTATTTCTAACTCTTTTGGATTGGAGTCAGAATTGAAAGAGGATGATAGTTGTTGATACTTCTTGCTTCCACTCTTGAAGATTGGACAATGTATAGAGATCTTTTCAATACATCAGGGAATACAATTTTTTAGACAGTGGCACAGATTATTAGTTACTTCGTAACAGATACACCACTTCTTTAGAAAATGATAAATTATCACGTTTTAATTACCTAATGCCAGACGGTACGCACAAAAATATACCGAGTGAAGGTTGCCATAGCGTTGTTGTTACTTCGTAGAGCGCGCGACATATGCGACGCTGCCGTCTGGGGCAAGTGGCAGTAATCAAGTAAGCGGATCGCTTACGATGCGCCAAAGTGTAGGTACTTATCTCGGTACCTACGGCCGAGTGACGGAAGCCAGACAGTGAGTATGGACCCAACATTGAAATCGGGAAATCAAATTAACTGTTCCATACATTTGGGTGAAGTCACCATTGACGTATTATTCTATGGAATGTTTGATTTTCTTCCGCGATTTCAATATTGGTACCATAGTGAAAGTTTGATGATCGGACGCACCCCGCGTGTAACGCTTTTAAGTTTTCAACCCTGCCCTGTATGCTCATGTTTCATTTACCAAAATTATGAACCTTATCACTTATGTTGTCAGTAACGGATGTATTGAATGTGGCGAATCTTTCCCTAACGAGGAAAGCCTAAAAATTCACAAGAGAACACACCCTCGGAAGATATATCACGATATATACAATGGTTTTAATCCGCCCGCCGCTTGTGAGATGGTAAGTGCATACCATTGCTTTCTTATATAATAACTTAATTATTATTTTATATATTATTATTGTGAATCACAATCAACGTTCCAAAAACTCAAAAATAGAGAGCTCTTCAGCGAATATTCGCGAATTTGATGTTGATCCCGTTGACAAAGTTGTTCAGTTTGATCGTCTGATCATACCTTTAAAAAACCGTGAACATATTAAGAAGACTACTGCACCCTCCCTGAGAGTAGGCCTGTGCCCTGCAGTGGGACGTGTATAGACATAGACATCATTTATTTTCTAATATGAGTACAATTACACAATTATGATATTGATAATATTAATAACAGATCTAGGCTGATGATGATATTAAGAAGAACTCTAATATATTAATTTAACAACATTTGCAGTGCAACAAATGGCTGACAACGCGACGTGAGTACGCGGCTCACGTGAAGTCAGAGCATCCTAGTTCTGTCATAGCGAACAGGATCAAGAGGAAGGAAAAGTCCAAAAAGGCATTAGTGTCGTGTTGTGAAGTGTGCGGACTAGTTTGTAAGGTTTGTACCATTTTAAATAAGTAACGACTATATCCCTCCCTCGAGGGAGTTAATGGTGATATTTCAAATAAGTATAGCCTTTTTAGGGAGATGTTGGCACTCAATAGCTAAAAAAATAGGGTGTCACCTAACTTTTGAAATACTGAAGATAAAAATCTGAAAATTTTCGTGGACGTAGTTCGTGGTAAGTACTTTCAATGAAAATTACAACGGATGCTTTAGTCGCCATCAGTGACAGAAAAAAACATCCATATACAATGGCTATGAAACCCTATCATGGGCTTATCCGACACATTCCTGGCCGGTTTTTTTAGTTATTATTATTAAAAGGACTGTGGAGCTGGCAATCTCCATACATATCTGATATCAAACATATGCGTAAATTGAAATCTTCAAACCTATCACGAAATTGGATAGAATCTAAACCTACAGAGGAAACCTACTGTTTAATGAGGCGATTTAATTAAAAAAAAAACAATTACAGTTGTGGGATGTCGTTTAAACTTTTTTTTTATCGGGCATAGGACCACCCTGTAGGACCACCACATTTACCCACTGTAACTCCTGTAAACCAGGATCAACAATGTTGTTACAACTATTACAATCTCATTTAATTAATTCTACTCCTTATACAGAGTGTAAGGAAAAGTATCGTTAACCTTTGAACCCAATTTAAACCACATATTCTACCCATCAAACTGAACAACTTTCACGATCGATGGGAGCAAACTCCTAGGAGCAAACCGATCGGAGCAAAAAAAATCTACTGTTGCAAACATTTGAGTCTAGTACTTATTGGACTTTAGTATGGGACAGCTGATTTTTTTTTGTTCTGATCGGTTTGCTCCCACAGTAAAAATTGTTCAGTTTGATGTAGAGTATGTGGCTTAAAGGTTAATGATGCTTTTCCTTAAACCCTGCATACGGTAATCAAATTATTCCAAAAAAAAAACCCTGGTTGCTGCAAGGTTTCTGCCCACCCAAAAAGGGAATATGGTCATGAGTTTATTGATATATGTTGCGTATTTCAGAATAAATGGCAACTGGAAGCGCATCAAGTGAAGCACACCGACGAACAACGTTTCGAGTGCAGCGAGTGTCTTAAAAAGTTTAGATACAGATGCAGTCTCTACCAACACATGAACATGCATACACGCAGGCGTGTGTATGAGTGCGATTTGTGCCAAAAACAATATTACACCAAGTTCGCACTCATCAAACATATTAATGTGAGTATACAGGGTCCCACTTAATATACTGATGGTTTTTCAGGGGATGATCATACCATCAAACTGAGCAACTTTCTGTATGGGACCGACATCGAAATAGCGACAAAATATCAGCTGCTCGAACAGGTTTGCAATTTTGTAAGGAACAGCGGATTTTTTTCGAGCGAAGTCGATCTTTGTCTCGTAGAGAAAGTTGTTCAGTTTGATGGTCTGATCATCCTCCTAAAAAACCGTCAGCACAATGAGAAGGACTTTGTCTGAGTTCTGGAGTGGAGACTGCGAACTGGTAGGCGTAGTGTGGGAGGCCCTGCTGCCCGCTGGACAGACGACCTAAAAAAGGAAGCGGGGAGCGACTGGCTGAGGAAGGCCGAGGACAGTCTTGTGGCGCGCCTTGGGAGAGACCTATGTTCAGCAGTGGATGAAAATAGGCTGATGATGATAGCGGTGTACCTATTTGTTAAGCAGTCGGTCGGTGGTTAACGTGCCTTCTGAAGTACGGAGGCACTTAAAGCGATCGAGGCTTCAGAAGTGCGATTCGTAATCATGACCGAAATCGTCATACATTTAAGTCATTTTCTAGTGCTGATTTCAACGTGTGACTTTTAAAAATTCGATTACTGCTCACACTCAGAATAAAACATCAGACTAAGCCTGTAATTTCTAATTACTCTATGTAATTGTTGCAGGTTCACTTCGGGATTCGTCCATTTGAATGTGAATTTTGTCAAAAATGTTTCTTTCACAAGTACGAACTAAAAAATCACATAAACTACGTCCATTACGGGCACGCGATGCCGAAACGAAAAAAAAGAATTAGAAAACGTGCTGTAAAAGAAAGTTCAGCTATATAATGAATGATGTACCATTACTATATTATAATGTAAGTATCATATTTTTAAACCCGCCTTTACTGGCCCAAGATTGTCATATAAAGGACAGCAATATTCGAACCATGTGCTTAACTTACTTTCCGAAGCAAAATAAATACGATTTATTAACTGGTAGCACCAAAGCTCCATTATTTGTTTCAATAAAAGTATTAAGTAAATAAAATTTTTATTGTTGTTTCATTTTGGTGCTACATCATCAACATTATCTACCAGTCCAGGCGAGGTCAGCGCACATCTGGCGGAGAACTGCTCGACCAGTAGGCCTCGCATGCCACCCTCGAGAAAACGATAAAAATCGAGATGTGCCTCCATCTTTATTATTTTACGTATGCCAGAAAGAGCGCGCATGACGTTTTTCTCGTTTAAACACTTTGTCGTGGGTGGCATCCAATAGAACGCCATACCGACAAATTGTGTTATCTACGAATTAATACTTTAACCAATTATTTTGATCATTTATAATTCGTTCTCGACCGTGTTGGTGTTCGACAAATAACTTTCGGTGTATGTTAGTAGATGGCAGTACTAGTATTTATTCTATAGTTTAGTACTGAACTAGACAAATTATTTGTTCAGTGCTAGACAATACCTATGCCAGTTTCCTGTACTAAACCCAAAGATTTTAGGTATAGACAATACCTATTCCCAGCTTCCTGATCAGCGTAAGCGAAAAAATTTTCGTCTATGGCTAGATCATATATTATTATAAAAATTATAATGGATTCATGCTATGTTATCTTAGTACAAACTAAGTGGAACGCTGATTTTCCATAGACAGCTTCCGCCATCTATCGGTTATGTTTCGAAGCACTATGTGTTGAACTGGGGTTCATATCGGAGTAACAGGCGCACTACACCTCACGCGCTGCGCTGTAGTAGTGAGAGACTTCGCCCATAACAATCACCGTCTTGTTGGTCTAGCGGTCTAGACAACTGGCTTACGATCCGGGTAGCTAAGGTTCGATCCTCGTGTCGGCCGATCGTCTTTTTCAATTTATTTCATAATGTGGCGCCCCCTAGTGCTAATAAGCGGCAACGCAATTAGGACGTCCTAAAATTCAAGGCGAGTTACCTATCTATATCCAATATACATATTAATCTATGAATGGATTTGCCATCACAGACTAATTAGAAAGTAGTTCTTCTAATTAGTTTGTGATCAGAAAGAACTACCGTTCAAAAGGAAGAATTGGTGTCCACATATTTTATCGAATTGTTATTGTTTATAGTGAGTTTTGGTTCGTAAAATTGGTGTTGTTTTGCGTAACAATGTGTCGTGCAAGCCAGCGTAAGCGAAAAATTCTTCGTCTATGCGTGCAAGTGAACAATATACAGTTCAGTGAAATATGGTGGTGTATGGGTCGTAAACGGGAAAAGTGTTCCGTCATTTGTAGCGCAGCAAAGCGGTCGGTTCACCTCTTTCCTGTGGACTTCTCTGCGTTAACTGCATCTTTTGCGTGTGTCCAAAAATTCCAAAGAAGCGTTAAAACGTCGAACACTAACGTTTTGATTGCCATAAATGAGAAAACTGTATTAAAGACATCGGCTGCATGGGATAAAAGAACCCTTTGCCTCGAATTGAACAAAAAAAAAACATGTTACTGTCAAGGTTTTTGGCGGGATTTCGTCAGCAGCTACGTTTGGAGTCCACATAATTTATCTAATTTTTATTGTTAATAGTGAGTTTTGTTTCGTAAAATTGGTGTTGTTTTGCGTAACAAAGTATCATGCAAGTGAACAACATACAGTACGGAAAGGCAAGGGGAACTAGCTCATACAGCCTGGTCAAATGTTAATTATCTTCTGTATATTCAGGCCGAAGCCAAGTCTTCAGTTTTTCAATGTCTGAATTGGGATACAATTTTTCAGGCCGAAGCCAAGTCTTCAGTTTTACAATGTCTAAATCAGAGTAAGTTTTCTTCAGGCCGAAGCCGAGTCTTGAACTAAACAAAAAAAAAACGTAGTCAGTGCTGCCACCCGCTTTTGGCGCTAGATCTATCGCTTTTTTGGTGTCTTTAGCACCGTATCTCAGATTTTAGCACCTAGCGGAGAATCTAGCGCTTTTTAAACTTTCAATAAAAGAACATTATTTGTGTTTTAATATGCTATATTTTGTGTTTTTTGATAGGAACATGATAAATATTGATAGCATTTTGTGGTCAAAACATGTCGATAAAATGTACAGGTTCTGGAGATTTAAATATGAATGCTTATTTTGAGTGTTATCATAAATTTTATAGGGGACTTATGAATTAACTGACTTAGAGAACTTTAAAGGACTTTTTATGTGATAACAATTTAGCGCTTTTTTCAGCAGCGATAATTTTGGAATCTAGCGCTTTTTTCACAGTTGTAGCGCCCAATCGATATTTTGAGGTGGCAGCCCTGACCGTAGACTAGTGAAATGATCGATTGATTCGTCCGGTATCTGTGGATTCGTCAAATATTCTATTTCCCTTTATTTATTATTGCCTTTCGACGAAATTGTTATTGTTTAGAATAATCAAAAGTGTATTGTTTCTTCTAGCTTCATGGAAATCACTTCATAGCAATGTATATCACATAATTTATTTACAACTTATTAGCATATTAGATACAATACAACACCATTTACAATGGAAGGTCCGGATCGTACTTTCTGTAAACTGTGTTTAGTGACCGATGTTAAAATGTACAGATTGAATACACCTTCGATACTCGAAGCGTATTCACAACTCCTTCAAATTATTGTAAGTATACTGTTCTATTGTTTATACATCTTGTAAGAATATAAATACTCTAAGGGCCCATACAAAAGGCACCGTCCTTTGTATGGACCCACCGTCGGTTAATGTGTTAACCATTGACATACCATATAATGGACCCCGGGTCTAGTACAAAATTCTCGAAAAAAAGTGTCCGAGACTAACCTACACAAACCCAAGTATGTGTATAATAAAATATGAACCAATTAAAAACATTGAAACTGCTGAAATGCATTTTGATTTTGCTTGCATAGTTTTTACCCCATCGCGGAGCGGTATTATATGTGCGTGTAGTCGGGCGATCAAACGAAGACTGTCGCGTATTTGGTGCTCGTACTACTTTTGAGCGCGGACCCTAGGTCCAGGTAGTCGGTAAGTCAATGGTCACAACCCAATTCCTTTATAAATCTAGAACTAACACTACTGTACTGTTATTGTATTCTTAACCCATGTCTAGTCTAACCCTTGAACTCCCATGGACACAATATAATTGAACTACCAATGGTTTTTACCCAACTGGACCAGAAAGAGGGTAATGTTATTCTAGGGCATAAGCCTCATACCCTTTATGCCATTCTTCTCGGTCCTGTGCCGATCGCATCCAGGTGTTATTGGCATTTTCCAGATGTTGTCAATGCACCTGTCTGCAGGACGACCCACTCTCTTTTTGTTAAGTCTCGGCTACCACTTTTTCAAGGCTTTACTCCATATGCCATCACTTCGCCACACCTTGAACCATACATACAAATGGGAAAAATTGAAAAGAAGAGGTAAGCATTTGCGATACAGAGTGAGTGCAAACGAGACAGGAAAATGCATTTGCTTGCATTGAAGCCACAATCCTGCCAGAGGGGGTGAGTTAAGAAATTGCTAGGAGGCAGGGAGTGTCCGTACTGTATGAAGTACTAGATACTCTTTCTTATACTGTGACTTCGCTTAACTACATCTCCTGCCGACCACCACTTAAAGCCACTCTCCTAATGGCATATGATAATGTAACTTAGCATTCTGTTACATCTTCGACTAGTTTCACAATTTGTCTATACATTTATTCCAGATCTGTGCAGATTCACAAACATTTATATGTTACCAGTGCACCACCCAACTGCAAAAGCATCAGGAATTTCGTTTGAAGTGCGTGACAGCTCTCAATGTGTTAACTTCTCTCGATGTGGACCATTCCAAGGTATGGAAGCTGAGATTATGGGATTGAGTTTTACATACATATACTCGCGCCATTATTACGCGAGGGTAGGCACAGACTATAGCATGCTTAGATTCTGACATACTTCTCTCCTTTCATCTATCTCTTCATGCAGATTTGTTAGTTGAGGGTGGCACACTCTTGTCGTTCTAGGAGAAGACCATTTATTTGATCATTGACAAATGTGTCCTATGTATGCATTGAGTTAACAACTACTGGACGTAGGTAGGGTCCGCGCTCATAAGTGTCTGAACAAAAAGAGAAACAAAACACATAAAGAGAAACAATAACATGCCAGTCTTCATGACCGTCAGGTAAAAGTTTGAATAGAAATTCCGATACAAATTCGATTTTGTCCGTAGCTTCGTCCGCATCCGCTCCCGTCATCGTACCTGGATAAAATAAACACTAGTTTTTAAGACTAATAATATGCTTGTAAATACAAAAAGTTTTATCAACATAGGTCCATTAGTTTTGGTAGAATCCTCGAACAAACAGACTTTTACAGTACTAAAATAGTGAAGATAATTCATGGCTGTTTGAAAAAGTTCTGACAGTACGCCGCGCTAGTGTGGCGCTATTGTCGTGCACACAGCTTATACCCTTGCTGTTATGATAATAAAGGTCATGTATTTCTTGAGAGATGCTTGAAGTTGATTTGAATAACATTCTATTTTAATTTCAGATATCTAAAAAACTCATTCAAAATATTGACAGAAACTTTTTCAATTTGGGTTCTAAATTATCATATAGTTCCATTTTGGTGTGTAGCAGTAATGACCAATATTTGGTGCCTAGTGATTGTTTAAATACTAGCGTAAATTACTACAAAAATGAAGTGGGTACAGAACTAGAAATTGAAATAGATGTGCCGGCAATTGAAATCAAACATGATACTTGTGAAACTAATAATGATACACTTGATCACATTGTTTTAAGTGATTCAAATGATGAAAGTCAACATGTTGCTATGAATGCATCAAATGAAAGTATTCACTTAAATGATAATAAAAAAGATGTCCCTAAAATTAAATTGGAACAAAAGAGTTTATCACAAGCTAAGAAAAGTACCCGGAAGCCTGTTAAAAAAACAAATGCTGATGTTAAACCTTCAAAGAGACCAACTAAATCAAAACTCAGAGAATTTGAATGGGCAGACAAGACAGAAAATTATATTAAAGAGTACGGAGATATACAGTATATGACCGAAGAGGATGCTAAAAATGATATGCTCTCAAGAAAAGAGTCTGATAATTATAAGTTTAATCCACACAAATGTGATCTTTGCTACAAAGGCTTCACTTGTAAAGTTACATTTGATAATCATATGAAGAAGCATAGCTCGGTAAGATGTATCTCTTTTTGTAATTATTTATTGATTGATGCCAAAGAAATTCTATAGAAGGACTTTGCATCAGTGTGCTATTAACAGGACCGCTAAGTTATGTTTAATTGTTGTACTGTACAACTTGTACATTACTGTTTTGTGACTACATTTGGAAGATTTGAAAGGACTGGAATGACAGAGGCAATGTATGACAGCTAAGCATAACTGATGCATACAAAGGTGACATTAGCGCCTGGCCACGGGACAGAGCGAACTGCGGCGCGAATTGAGATTTTAGAATACACTGCCTACGCGCCGCTGCCTGCTTGCGTAATAGTAGGGACAACGCTCAGTGTATTCTAAAATCACAATTCGCGCCGCCGTTCGCCCTGACCAGTGGCCAGGCAGTTAAAGACATGTGCTTTTTTTTTGTTCTCTTATTGTATGACGTAGTGAGTCCCATTGATAGATGCAAACAAATTTTCGTATACATTTTTATACATCAAAATGTTCTTACGTGTTATGATTCTTTTATCAACCTCTCTGAAGCCCACACCTGTGCGGACTTTACCGAGGTGCCCAGACCGCTTATCTAAGCGCCCATACATGTTTCCATGAATCACAAACGAATTGAAATTGGGCATTCAGGTAAAAATCTTAAATGGAAGAGGGTCTCAAAGGTGTTAATTTAATGCAAATGTTCTCTATCTTATAACCTGTGAGATAGGCATATTGAGGTTTACTGCCAATGACTGGTTCTTAGTGCCAATGTTTGTACCTGGAGTGCCAATGACTATACTTTCGGGTATATATTTTTTCAATCGCAAATTTATAATTGAATCTTTGATAATGTACACTAGAATACTCTTTTATTGAAAAACGTTTATCCCAATTATAATTCGAAAATGGTTAATTATGTCTGAACATAAAATTGAATTTGTTATAAGGAAGTCAAGTCTGGCTAAGCCTTAAGGTGCCAATCATTGTATAGTTTACCCTACTTACAGGAATTTGGAAGTTACGAATGTGAATACTGTCACATAAGGTTCTCCAACAAGAGGCGCATGATTGGTCACAAGAAGCAAAGCCACATGCGCAAATATATCTGTAAGAAGTGCCCCTACGTATGCTATGGCAGGTAAAGTTTACATTCAATACCCTTTGATGTCCAATTAAGGCCCAGAATCCACCAAAGCGGAGTGGAGAAAAGCGGTCGTGAACAATCAATAGGCGGGTCCACACCGACCGAGCAGCCCCGGGCGAGGCCCGCCGCGCGCGGCAAACGTCCCACCGCGGGCGAGGCTTATTCGTTCGGATAATTTTACAGCCCGAGGCTGCCTCGCTCGCTCGCTCCGAGCCGTATTATACAAGATGGCGCCGAACTTTTTTTTTTTTTAACGTTTATGGCCTGGTAACGTAGACCTTTGGGCCAAGTCTTAAAAAACACTTAAGTTTTAAAAAACACTTCACTTTACTTTTACACAAATCGCGATTTTTCACGTCTATAAGACCCCAACAACGATTCCATTTTTTTTTTCAAGTCCATCAATTGACGGCTTATATCTAGCCAGGAATCCTCTCTCATCCCCCTCTTAGTATAATTAGGATCCCTGGCATCCCAAAGCCAATTATTTGCGGCATACAAACTTATTAACCTTCGACAAAAATCTTTATCCATATCGAACGCGGCACCGATCAAAAAACGTGGCGTCCACACCGCGCGCGGCAAACGACTGAGGCACCTTTGAGCGAACCGAAAAACCGACAACGCTCGGCTCGGCTGCGTACGCGTTCGCCCGAGGCTGAGCATGCGCCTGCCGCACCCGAGACACGTCCACACCGGCCGCGCGGAAGGGCGCATGCCGCGCGCGGCGGGCCTCGCCCGAGGCTGCTCGGTCGGTGTGGACCCGCCTAATAGGATTTCGTAATCCGGGCATTTCATAAACTTACTAGTTCCTAAAAACTCATGGTTACTAGTAGGCCTGGACGTAGATCGAACTGCCGTCGCCTCCTGTATGGACAGAGAGGCTACTCGCCACTAAACTACGACACACAATGCGACAAACCACTTGAAATATGGGTAGGGGGTGAGGGGTGTGCGCAGTACCGCTTTCGCCTACAAATTTTGTTCTGCGCAACCAAGGCCTTGTTCAAGATGTTTGCCGGCCATAATAACATACATACCTATATTTACAGGATGTTACAAAAGTAAAAATAAAAATTTAAAACTTTAGACCATCAAACTGAACAACTTTCACTATGGGACCAACATCGAAATCGCGAAAAAAAAATCGGCCGTCCCCATACATTTAGCTCGAGTAGATTTGTAGTTCAGTATGGAACATCAGATTTTTTTTCGAGATTGATTTTGATATTGGTCCCATAGTGAAAGTTGTTCATGATCTAATCTAAACCACCCCCTTAAATGTTTATTTGTATTTTGGTAACACCTTGTATAGATTTAGATGGAACATAGAAAAAAACTCAAATTAATTTATTCAATATAAGGTTGAAGCCCACTTATTAAAAGCCAAATCTTTATATGAAGCTACCACCGCGTCGGAACGTTTTATCGCTGGAAAGATGCGGCCAGAAACCTTATTATGCCACTCTTTCTTGTCTTGTGCCAGTCTCCTGCCGCCTTCGTAAGCTCATCTGGCTGGACGAGCCTCTCTTGCCTGATCTCGGCCGCCACTCGAAGAAAAATACAAATACTAAAATATAATGTTTTGAATATTGCAGAAATCAAGCTTATTTACACGTGGATCGTCATAAAGGCAAGAAGTTTGAGTGCAATGAATGTGGAGAAACCTTCAGGTATTGTATCAGAGTTTCCTTACCTATTACAGGATATAACAGAGGTGTGATTAGGGTTGCCAACCAACCGTGAGAGGCGGGACGTCCCGTTTGTAGATCCTTGGAAGATGCGTCCCGCGAAAGATCTGTGCGAGATGCCATTTGTCCCGTTCTCTGGCTTTTCGGGCAGATGTGAACTCAGTTGACACAGAAGAAGTAATTTAAAACTTTAAGTTTCTTTTCCAATCCTGCCGTCTTTTTAAAATGCAAAGTTCTAAATATGTAGGTATAAATTTTCTGTTACGTTTGTAAAATCATAGAAAAAGTTTACCTAATTGAACGATTTTCGTTTCCGATTCAAAAGTTCCTAATGAAATGTACAAAACTGTAATAATGCAGTTTTTGTACATTTTTTATGGAGCTTTTTTACCTACCTAGGTAGGTGTTCGGATTTTTTTTCACTTCATCCTTACTTTAAACTTTTACTATAAACAAAAATGGACTGACTGAAGACACAAAAATGATTAAATTTGTTTTTTTGATTTGCCTTATTGAATCTACTTTTTCTTATTGTTTTTTCGACTTCTTATACTTTGACAGCTGGGTCCCGCATCTTGGTTGCAAATATCCCGCTAATCCGTGCACTAAGGTTGGCAACCCTAGGTGTGATCATATTTGAAGGGGTGGTTTATTATAAAACCATTGTTATGGCTCCTACACACAGATAATGAACTCAATGACTATTGAAATAGATTTGAAAATCATCATCATTCTCTTAGCCATTTCCCATTATTTGGGGTCGGCACAATATGTCATGCGGGAAATAATGCGAACACGTCACAGGACAGTCTCATTGACAGACATCTCTTGCACGCTATTTTCATCTCTATTTCAGTCAATATTGAGTTGATTATTAATTGATTAATGAAAACTGCTAGGTGTGCGCTGACCTTAATAGATAATATAATTATTATAGTAGGTTAGGTACAACACACAGAATGGCCACTACCTGCCCTGCCTCTCTCACTATTTAACTTCAGATGCTGCACCTTACCCTGCACTTCAGGGGTGATTTCAGAGGAGCCAAGCAAGAAGCATATTATACACTACTGAAATGTAATTAATTATTGACTATCTTTAAAATTACTGAAGTATACGTGATCAAAGTTTACGATTAGAGCTAGAGGCATATATAACAAAAGTGACGTCATAACTGAGTATTGTCACACAAATCATGACTATGTGAAAAAAATGAATGAACATTTTGCTACTAAATTTAGCCTATTTCTGTAATTCGTCACAATATATGGATTTCCAGGATCAGTCATCATCCCTATTCGGGAATAACCTACCAACCGTTACAACGGCGCGCGTGAGCGATGGTACTGTTCAAGCATTGTAAGATCGTCGTAAGGAGTATCAGGTGTCTTTTTAGAGTTAAAAGAAGAAAATGTTTTGTTTCAGAATGCCGAACACTCTGTCCAGCCACAAAAGTAAAAAGCATTCTAAAGAGATGGTGTGCGAACTGTGCGGGAGTACGTTCGGCTCTCTAAAGGGCATGAATGCGCACAAGAATTTATTACATAGACAGGTGCATTTCATTCATTATGTATCATAGCTTCGATTTCAGTGACCACTTTATTAAAAAGTTTTATCTGCGAGAGACGAGACGCAAGCTTTGCTTCTTCTTTTATAATGCGCACGGCTAAAGAGTGGAACGCACTGCCTACGGACCTGTTCCCTGAGCAATACAACCAGGGCTGAAATCGCGGTGAATATTCGGTGATTGAACCGTTATTGGACTACGTACGAACCGTAACTTTTGACCCATTTGGTATTGCGCTAATCGCGGTACAGCCGTTAGAGCCGTTTTGACAGATCGCTCAGACGTTATGGGCTGTCAGTTACATAGAGTTTAGCGCCATGCTGAATTCAGCACAGTTGAATATTATTTGGATTGCAATGTGATTAGAACTGAAATTGGATAAGAATAGAACTTCGATGTTTTAACTTAGCGCAATCGGGCTCCTGGGCCTCTTCAAGGCGAGAGTGATTAGGCATTTTTCTAGGTAAGCATGCTACATCTTCGGCCTCATCATCACTCAACATCAGGTGACATTTGTGTGTGCGCTAACAGATGCACTCTGTCGTTCTAACCGTCTTGAATATTATGGAACTAGGAACCGTAACTTACACAGACACACGCTTCATTAAAACTTATAATCTAAACTATTATAAAACTGTAACAGGAAGTTTGTCTGTACATAGAAGATATTTAAAAAAAGTTACGATATGGTTTTTAGATATCCCTGATTCCATATCCCCAATTTTTGGATTTTTTGCCTGTCTGTTTGTTTGTTTTACTGAACCGATTTTGATGAAACCTTTTTTGTTTGATAGCTTATGATCTGACTTAAAATCTGGTATATAATTTGTGCGGACAAAGTCGCGGGTTAACGCTCGTAAATAAATAAATATCTTTACATTGTTGCACATGTAGAATGATGACTAGACAACGATACATACATGGGTCTTCTATGCTGACGGTTTTTAAGAGGATGATCAGACCATCAAACTGAACAACTCTCTCTATAGGACCAATGTCGAAATCGTGAAAAAAAAATCCGCTGTTCCATACAAAACTGCAACCCTACTGGACCTAAATGTATGGGACAGCAGCTTTTTTTTTTCGCGATTTAAAGTTGTTCAGTTTGATGGTTTGATATTCCCCTTAAAATACCGACTTAATATGCTGACCAGAAAATGATATAGAATACTTATTAGATACAAACCATCTTCTTCTTCTTATCGTGTGGGCAGAGCCATGGTGTCAGAGTTTTTTCAGACCGCCTTACGACCTCTGACGTGGTTTTTATGTAACGACTACTACCACCAGAGATAGTAACCGGGACCAACGGCTTAACGTGCCATCCGAAACACGCAATCATCTTTCTTTTCAGACAATCAGGTGATTCAGCCTGCAATGTCCTAACCAACTGGGGAAAACGCACAAAGTGACATTTCACTAGGTGTCCCCGTGGGGATCAAACCCACGACTTCCGTGTCGAGAGCCAATGCTCTTAACCATTAGACCACGGAGGCAGTTACATTTATGATTCGGGTACAAATATTCATATTCATCATACAAATATTTGCCCTTTACGGGGTTCGAACACGCGACTCTCGGCACAGCAGGAAGGTTCACTACCGACTGAGCCATCGGGCCGTCGTATTGTGGATTGTGGTAAAGGCAGTTTAATAGTCAACTTGCTATTTTGGTGTTTTCAGGATAGTACAGAACTGTTGGGTCCCAAATGTGAGGAGTGTGATGTTCAGTTCGCGACAGAAACCGCGTGGAAGCGACATCTGGTGCTCTCTTCTAAACATACTGTCATGTGAGTTACAGTGTATTAATATTGCATTGAAACCAGCTAGTTCATCAGAATGATAACCTGGGTTTTAATTTGGCAAAAACTACTAATATATTTTTGTTTATTTGGTTACAAAAAATTTTAAATTATTAGTAATTATTTATTTTATTTTACTGAATTATTTAGTATCAAATGTAATGGGAACTCAATCAATCAATCAATCAAATATACTTTATTTTACACCAACAACATAAACAGTAAAATACAGAAATAAAATACAAGAGGCACAAAATAAGGCGGTCTTATCGCTAAGAAGCGATTTCTTCCAGACAACCTTAGGGTAGAGGAAACGGTGAAAAGAAGAAAGGTAGGCGGTGTTTCCAGAAAAAAATATCAAAAATCAGCAGTTATTAGTAAAAACAAAAAGTAAATATACAAAATAAACCTATTATAAATACATATATTATATACATACTCATATGAATATATATATATATATATATATATATATATACACATACATCATACATAAATACGCGTACTACACAACAAAATACTATAGGAAAACATGAACCACAGACATAGGAAAAGATGTACCTATGAAAACAGATCGAGGGTCAGTTCAGTTTTCAAGGAAATGAGACTTAACTTAACTCGTACCTGAAATAAAAATTTTATTCTTATAAGTACGCATAAGAATAATACATAATAAAAAACTGAAACTCCCGCACCAGATGCGTTTAAAGATAAACGCCTGCCTACCGATAAGCCTATTATCATTATCAGGCCTTCATCACTCTGCTTTAGGTACCGAGAAAAGCACCTGGCCTTGCTTGATTTCTGCCAGACGCGCCAGACTGACGAAGACGAAGTAATAACAACGCTGACTCAAACTTCATTAGATACATTTTTGCGCGTACCTGCTTGGGTACGCGCAAAAACGTATCCAGACTTTGGTTTCGGGGAGGGGACATTTATTTTCGGGGGGCGATTTGTAAATAAAGATGTACATTTTCAGTAACGGGTGTGTGGTATGTGGTGATATATTCTCGAGCGCGGCGGCCCTGAAGTACCACGCGACGGTACACCCGAAACGGAAGGGAGACAAGGGCCGGCACATCTTCCGGTTCGTGCCGCCCGCTGCTTGCAAGATCGTGAGTACATTGATTTGTTCCTATTCCTTATTTTAAACATACGCTTTGTTCATTACAGGACGTATCCAGGGGGGATAGGTGGAATTTCCGTCAGTTGTTAAGATGTTTAATATGGGATCAACTTTAAATTACGGAAAAATTTAGATGTTTACACATTTTGTAACTACATACATAAACTCACGACTCACGACTGGTCAGAAAAATAGCCGAACCGAGAATAGAAAATAATGAAATTGTTATGGAACAGCTAATGTTTTTTTTTTTTCGCGATTTCGATGTTAGCTCTGTATTGAAAGTTGGTCAGTTTGATGGTCTGAAGCACCCGGTTCGATATGTAACGCTGATGATTAAATAGTATCTCTCATAAGTATGTTACAGTAGTACCAGGTTTATAAGTCTTACCGATGTACCTGCACAGTTGACAAATTTCAATACCGCGCGAAATTATATTCACCAATCAGGATGCGCCACCTTTCCGCTGCTATCCGACTTTGCACCCTTTGATTACTAAATGACTTCGGGTTTTGTCGGGGACTCGGGCCTGCTCTGCGCAAACGAAAATTGACGAGCGGAATTATTTTCCTGGTCGTACTGTATACTATTATCTATTCTCTGACCAAACATTGTATTGGCAGTGCAACAAAATGCTGCAAACGCGCACCGAGTACAAGGAGCACATGAAGTCAGTCCATCCTCGACCGAACAAGAAGGGGCCGGTGGCCTCGCCGCTTATATGCGAGGTGTGCGGAGAAAAGTTCCAGGTTTGTGCCTTCTTACTACCAGTTCTTTCTTTCTTTCTTATCCTGTGGGCAGATCCATGGTGTTTTCATGGGTTTTAAGATCGCCTTACTGCCTCTGACGTGGTTTTTTTTGTATCGACTACTACCACCAGTGACCGGGACCAACGGCTTAACGGCCATCCGAAGCACTATCAGATTAAACTGTTTATTTAGCTTTACGCTTTATAAAACCATTATAAGACCTGTCGTCATGTATGGTTCGGAAATTTGGATTGTTGGGCCGTTAAAGTGACGGATGAAAAACGACTACATGAAGCAGAGATGCGAATTTTGATATGGATGTGTGGTATTACTAGAATAGATAAGATTAGGAGTGAGTATAGTAGAGAAAGTTTGAAAGTAGCTCCTGTGAATAAAATACTGCGCGGTAATCGATTATCGTGGTATGAGCAATGCGATGAGAAGAAATTAGTGTCATATTACAAGACGATAAATATGAATATGAACGGCTGTATGAAATGAGGACGACCGAAGAAAAGATTATATCCCGATTATATTCAGGATTATATACAACGTGTTAATGAATAAGCGCAAAACCTCATACACCCCAACTGATTTATAACAAAATAATTAGATTGAAACAATAATTTCATTATTTTGATAGTTAAAATTTAAAATTCACATTAAAAAAATGATTTGTTATCATTTCAGCAATGAATGAAAGCGCTAACATACTCATGGATACATTTTAATAATCAATCAATCAAATATACTTTATAATCTTGTTTTGATAGTATGTAGGGTGAGTATGCCCGTGGGGTGGGTTGAGATCAGGTTCGGTAAATTTAAAATTTTACAAACCAATTATTTAATATTTTGAAAAAAAATACCTATGTTGAAACCATGATAATTCGATTCTGCTCTCTATTCTAAACAAACTACTTTCTAGTTTTGCGTTAATTCATTAACACGTTGTACCTATATATAGAAAAGACTATTCAGTAGCACTAAAGTAATCCTTATTATCATCATGTGTACGCTAGCTATACGGTCACATCCGGTGAGTGTCATTGACCTAATTTTGCTTAATAAAAACTCCTCATTCCAGAGTCTGTATTTCTTCCGGGCGCACGAGCTGAAGCACACCGGCGAGCGTCCGTACGAGTGCGGCGCCTGCGGCAAGAGGTTCAGACACCGACAAGCGCTGTCCCTCCACGAGAAGATACACACGCGCACCGGCGCCGACGCGTTCCAGTGCGACATGTGCCAGAAACTGTACGATACCAAGACCGGCCTCGAGAGACATATCAAGGTAGGCATAGGAATTTTGCGCATTTTACAGCGTCAGTGGCGCGTTGCGAAGAGTTATGGAAACTTAATCTTGAGGCGTCCGGGTTCGAAAGGACACAGTCGCCCAATGAGTTTTTCTATCTTATTTACGTAATATAATACCAACTGCTCTCAAGCGGTGAGTGGGACGTATATAGGCTGATGATCATGATTTCTTCTGGATTAACACAGAATATAACCTGTACATTGCACACTGGTACTTTAAATAAAATAGTTTAAAGTGGGGCGCGTCTTAGTGAATTGAACTATCTGTAAATATCTTTAACATCAATCTTTGAAAAGATTCCTAATTAATCAATTTTGTTCCAGGGTCACCTCGGCATTCGTCCATTTGAATGTTCATATTGTCACAAGTTTTTCACTTTTAAGTATGAAGTGACAATGCACATAAACTTCGTACACCTAAAGAAGCCGTGGCCGAAACGAATCAGAACCAAACGGAAGGCGAAAGAAGAAAATTAAGAATTATAACACAAAATAAAATTAATTAAGATTTATAATTTATACTATTTATTATTATTATTATGACTAGCTGAATACCCGTGCAACAAAATCTTCCATTCGCATTTATTTTTTTAGTGACGATGAATTTTGTAAACTGTATTTGGCTTTCTAAGGCACGTTACGTTATCCACAAAATCGGAGCAGAGCTGTGTAAAATCAACCAACTTAATTCCTTATATTTACCTCGCTTGTTCTGATAAGCGAGGTAAATTGAGGAATTACAATAAGTTGGTTGAATCGAGATTTTTTTAAAATTCATAATGGGTTTGCGCTTGGCTTCATCTCACCTGACGAGAAGTGTAGATGAAGCCGAGGACGTAGCGCGCGCACCCGATACTTTATTAGTTGGTTTTACACATCTCCGCTACGCTTTGGTGGATTCCGGGCGTTGTACATAGGATTATTGATGTAAGCATTACTATTAACGTATCGTATCAATAAATAAAAGTTACAAATGTAATTTTATAAAACTTGTTTTATTTTGTCACTTGGAGTGAAATATATCAGCACCTTACGTGAGGATATGTGTTTACTATATCACAGGAGGTCAGGAGCAGCTGCCAAACCGTAATCGACATTGATTGCGTTGAAATAACATCGAAAATCAATTAACACAACTTTCGCCTAAGTCGCTTCGATGCTCTCGGGGACTCGCAGTTGTGTTAATGTGTAGTCCAGCCCTTATTAAAATAAAAAAGACGTTAGTCATCAAGGGGAGCGCGTATTTTCTCTATGGTCGCCATAAATAGCGCTGTACTGTTTTTTTTAAGAAGTTAGGATAGATACCACTAGTGTAAAACCAAGTTTGCAGCTTCGAAAGACCTGTGCTAACTGCGTGGTGCTCGGAAAACCTAGAAATTTTAGGACAGTGACCTCAACCAAGGCACCAGGGGTGCGATTTTTGAATCTCATTCGGTGAATTCAGCAGTTGTAAATGTCAAAATTACTATGGAGATATGCATCTTTCTAATGCTGATTTGACTTTCAATAATCGCACTCCTGAAGTATGATTTTTGGAAGTCAAATCAACAGTAGAAAGATGCGTATCTCCATAGTAATTTTGACATTTACAACTGCTGAATTCACCGAATGAGATTCAAAAATCGCACCCCTGGTGCCTTGGTTGAGGTCACTGTCCTAAAATTTCTAGGTTTTAAGTAAGTTGTAAGTTCAACGTTTGAGATTCAAAAATCCCACTCCTGCGCCGCTAAGCCTGCGGAAATTCCCGTCATGCAGGTGCCAGAAAGGGTGCGGAGGGGGGGAAGGGTAAAGAAAATAAATGTCTAGGGGTCAACACAAAAGATCCCATTGGGTCGAAGTATTGCTGGCTTGCCAGCCCCCACAACAAGATGAGATTGGGTCACTAAGCCAGCTGAGTTAAAGTGAAACACAAAGTTCTTTAAACACTTTTTATTGTGAGTCCTTTCTTCTTCTTTCCCTCTTCGGCCACGGCTTCTTATAATGTACATAATTGATATGGTTCTTCATCCCGTACTTGTGAAGGTAGGATTTACCACAAAACGAACACTTGTATGGTCGGATCCCGAGGTGCGTCTGCAACAATGTTATTTTTATTACCATGTAGAATATTTTTTATCAAAGTAATAAGCTTCGAAGAAGTTAAGTTTAGATATTTTGCACAAGTGGCTGCAATAAGCTCGTAAATGGATTAGGCGCAGAAATTTACATTCGTATGTCATATCCGATTTTCGCAAAACGTCTAATTCGTGAATTTTTATTCAGATATAGTCCATTGGTCCGGTGTGGTAGGTACTAGGTTTTGTAAACATAACCGATTTCTGTTGAATTATTTACGAATTGGACATCTTGTGAACATGACGAAACTATCTCCATATGCAAAAGGTCGCCAAGCCTGTTCTTCCGAAAACCACCGAAATAAATAAAAATAAAAAATTGACCTTTTGCGCATTTAGTCTTGTGTTAATAAGACATTTTGAGAATGAGACAAATTGTGAACTGGACTTTTTGAGTATTAGATTACAACAGTGGTCTCGAACGTCAAAATGTGTAACCGGTAGAGTTGCCCACAAATTTCGGTAGATTGGTACCAAAAATCGGTAGCTATTCAAAAAACAATATTCAATCAAATTTCTTGCTTTTTAAACATTAATGTGGTTAGATGTACGTCCCCAAATCACAAATTTTTCTGTCTGTTTGTTTCTTCGAGAAATGCGCAATAACTACTGAACTCTGTTTTTTTTCACCAATAAAAAACGAAGAAATACATCTGTAAAACATGTGTTGTTAGAGAAAGTAAGCAGTTGGCAGTACAAACCAACTTAAAGAAATCGGTTCTTACTTATTTCAGAGTTGTTATCTCAGTTGATGATCAATTCATCCATACAGTTGTGAACATTAAACTACTTTTCTCAACGTGGGGAGAATCTACGGTGAAACATAAATGAAACGAACAGGGTTTGCAGTTAAGAAACGGAAAATCGGTAAAAAATTCGGGAGAATTTCCTGTATTCTCAGAAATCGTGGAAAAATGTTTACATTTCGGTAGATGAGACCCCATATCGGTAGAAATACCGAAAAATCGGTAGTTTCGAGACCACTGGATTACAATTAAAAAACTTGTTTGCGAATTTATTAATTAGTTTGGGGAACTAGTCCGTTTGGTAAAGACGTTTTGGTGCACTAGTCGATGTGTATGTATATGTATACATGCGTATGTATATTTATTTTAAAGTGGTGTTTATACAGGGTGTAAACTTAAATGCGTTACATACTTTAAGGACTTTCGGACCATCAAATTGAACAACTTTCACTATGGGACCAACGATGCAATCGCGAAAAAAAATCTGCTGTTCCATACATTTGGACCGAGCTGCCATTGACGTTGTTTATGGAACAGCTGATTTTGATATGTAACGCATTAAGTTTACACCGTTTATAATGTTTATTTTCATGTTCTTATTGTGCGAAATGTTCTATAAACAGTTTTTTTTGTTGCTAATATGAAATATTGCGCTTGATCCGATTCTACGGGCCTGTTTCACCACTTTTTAGTAAATTCTTGTTATTTTATCTGACAGATCGTTTGACATAATGTTCATACAAAATATGTGAAATTAAATCATTTATTTTAGAACATAAATTCCATAACAATGTCACAAATTACAATTTCATTGTTAGTATTGCTTACTCTGAAAATGATCTGTCAATTTAGCTAACAAGAACTCCCTAAGAAGTGGTGAAACAGGTGATTTCGGGTTGGAAGATATTCAAATAGATAGTGAAATAAAAACTAATAGTGGTGAAGCTCAGCGGTCGCGACAGGGCATTCGAGCGCGGTGTGCGGGGCCGGGAGGAGCGCGTCTCGGCCCCCTTGCCTGCACAAGTACCCACAAAGCGAATTCAATTAGGGTACGGCGTGAGCTTTCACTATTAGTTTTTATAACCAGGCACGTATCCAGGGGGCCCCCGGGGAGGGGGGGGATAGGTGGGATTTACACCCCCCACCCCCCGAAATCCGAATATTTGTATGGAAAAGTGATTACAGCACTTACTTTTTTATTGTTTTTCTATGAATACCCCCCCCCCCCCCCCTCCCGAAACAAAAGTCTGGATACGTAACTGTTTAATTGTTTATAACACTACTAACAACAGATTTTAAGTGATTTATTTAGATTTTAAGTGAAATAAGCTTTTAAATAAAAAAGTTCGATAAATTCAATATGAACTCTATTTTACTATTTAGGGCTGCAGTTTCAAGGGTCCGAATAGCCCTAACGATATCCAACTTCCTATAGGAGATGGCACTACAAGAAGATGAGTTTACTAACAGTTTTGATATGAATGGCGAGCGCGTTCTTAACGAAGTACTGTTTGTCGCACATGTCGCACTGGAAGATGCGGCTGCGGGCGCGGTGCACCTGCGCGTGCTGCTGCAGGGAGGCGGGCTGGCTGAAGGTCTTGCCGCACTCCGAGCACGAGTAGGGACGCTCGCCCGTGTGGTTGCGCAGGTGGTATTCTAGGATTGCTTTACTCTGAAACGAATAAGAGAAGTATTTTGTGGCTTACACAAAAAATGCTTGGGTCTTAGTGCGCTAACTTATAGTACTAGTATACAGGGTGTAGGCGACGCTGCCGAAACTAATGTTAAATACTTAAGTATAGATACTTAGATATAACTACGGAGACGCTAAGCAATGTACCTACGCACTGATGCGGTTTAGCGATCACTTTATTATGTAATAAAGATCGATGTATGTGAGGAGTGTACGTGCGCCTCACCAATTTGTCAATGTGTGCAAATTAACTTTTCTTATGCTTTTTCTAAAGCACCGTCAGTTGCGGACACACTGTGCTACGGAGCGCACCCGCAGCCCTCACTGCACATTTTTTTCGTTCAAAAGCCGGTGTTTTCTTTCAAATCGCGACCCCTAAGTTTTCCATCCCGCCACATACGATACATCCCTTACACAGGGTGTTAGGTTAAACAGTGAAATTATTTTAAGGGGTGCTTGTACCCATGATACTGAACAACTTTCCCTATGAAACGTGTAGGGAATACGCAAAAACAAATCGACTTTACATACAAATGTTCAGTATCATGGGTACAATCGCCCCTTAAAGTAATGCAACTGTTTACCTTAATATCCTGTAGTATGGATTATTTAATTAATAAATAGACTATGTATCATATGTACTGTATACATTATTATTATTCATTTATTCGCAAACGATATACATTGTGTAGGAAATTATATAACAAAAAAACAGTCTTAAGCTAAATAATAAGTAAATTAAAAAACAAAAATCATAAAAATTAAGCAGAAAAAAAATGACAAAAATTAAACAAACTAATAGATTTAGAACCAATACCTGAGAATAGATATTATCAAATGTCATATACGTATTTCAAAATAAATAATACATAACCTCAGCTTAAGGTGGTTTCAGTCCATAGAAAAGTTTGACGCACAATACGCGTAGCCAAAATAATAAAAGTAATATTTCTTATATGGAAAAATAGTTTAGAAAATCTAGTTGCCGCGTCACAAATAACATTTGAAATTTATAATATGATTACAAAGACATAAAGCTTTTAAAATTTTGTATGAAAAATTTCAAAGCTTTATATCTTCGTAAATATTTTATAAATTGCAAATGTTATTTGTGACACAGCATCTAGATTTTCTAAACTATTTTTCCATATATACAAAGTTACTTATATTAATACCGTCTACGCGTTTTGTGCGTCAAAATTTTGTATAAAATTGACCCCTCTACAACCGCCTTAATTGTAATAGTCGACAAGTCGTGTTATGTTTTAGAGTTTCTGGCCGCATCTTCTCTACAGCGACAACACTTTCCGACGCTCAAAAAAAGATTTGACGTTTCGTAAGTGGCCTTCAAGCTCCAATATTGAATAAATGATTTTAAGTTTGTGGCTGTACATTTATTACATACTAGCTGTTGCCTGGCATGCGTTTCAATGTCCCTTTTTTCCCGAAACACACTTGGCCGTTTTCTTTAAATCTTATGTTCACCACGAATAATGGTGAAAGAATTATTCAGATCGGTCCAGTAGTTTCGGAGCCTATTCAATACAAACAAACAAACAAACAAAAAATCAAATCAGGGTACTAAGAAGGACCCTGTATGTACTAGAGAACAAGCAAACAGTATGCCATAACATTAGTCTCTGTGCTTTAAATAAGAACAAACCTTAAACACATCCCCGCACATTTCGCAGACGAACGGAGTCTCTTCTTTTGCTGAATGTTGTGACTTCATGTGAGCCTTGTACTCATCGAGAGTGGTGAGCCACTCGTTACACTGTAATAATCATAATAAATCATTTATCGTTAGAAAAACCTCGTGCTTCAATTTCGAGGCATGTACCTACTGTCCATTACAACTTACAAGTGGTAACGGGCTCACTCCCCGTCACACTGGACAGAGTTTCGGTACTACTAGTGAAATGTGCATGTTCTGAGGGTTCAGAATATCTGTGACTACACCCTCGGGGAATATAGTCGTGAGCATATGCGTGCAAGCATGCAAAATCATTTATTTTCTTCACAAGCAGAAATTATAGTAGCTTACAATAAATAGGTACAGGTAGTATTGTGGGAGACTGCTTAGAAATAGGTAAACCAAGGGTACTCCTGAATATTTTCGAATCACAAGGCGCCCATCCACAGCGAGCGTAAAAGTTTAGAATTTATGTAACACAGAAAACGAAAAACAAGGGAGCATAAAATAAAGTTAATATCTCTATACTTTTTTAAACAAAATATAAATCTAAAAAACAAACAAAAAATTTTGTTGCAAAAAAGGTTGTGTGTGTGTGGAGTGCATTGTTTGTGGTCTTTGACTACTTATATAGGGACTAGTTATGCGTGTAATTCTACTAACAAACATTTCTAAGTTCGAAATTATTGTTTCGCAATTATAGGCTGTCTCGTTTAGTGATAAGGTATAAAATTGAATGTAAATGCACATGATTAATTGATCTTATACCGTGGCAGAGGGGAAATGCTACCGCAAGGCTAGTCCTTATAATAAATAGTCAAAGTTTGTGGTGAAGTGTGAGGGATTGTTGTTTATGTTTGTTACTAACATTATACAGATTGTAAGGAAAAGTATCATTACATTAACATTCAAACCATATCCTGTACCCATCAAAATAAACAACTTTTACTATCGGAGCAAACCTGAAAGTGCAAAAAACAAATCTGATGTTCCATACTAAACTGCAATGCCTACACGACTCAAATGTTTCATAATTAAAAAAAAATCCATCATGTTAAAATTGGTGGGTGGCAGGGAGTGTCCGTACTGTATGTAGTACTGGATACTCCTTCTTAAAGAGTGCTCAGACCCGCACGACCAAAGCGACTGCGAAGCGGGAGCGTCTATCGCGCGGCGGTCGCTGCCCATGCAATCTTACAAGTCGCCCAAACCGACGCGACCACGACGCGGGAAGGCAACGTCAGCGGAGCGGGAAGCGCGCGTCATGTGGTCAGATGTGTTACGCTCTCGTAACAAAATAAAATACTTACAAATTGTAAATGTCAGTATATTTTGGTTCTTGTTTGTAGTTTATGGTTTTTTTTTATAGATTTGGATCGTTTTGGGTAGTTTTTAGATTTTGGTTGTTTCCGGTTCTTTTTAGTAGATTTTGTAAATTTTTGGTTCTTTTGGTAGTTTTTGGTAATTTCTTGTAGATATTGGTAGCAAACACAACAAAAACTTAAAAACTAAAAAAAAACAAAAGAACTAGGTAGGTTCTAGAAACTTCCAAAAAGTAATTAAAACTACCAAAGAGTACCAAAGTACTCTAGATATTCAATTTAGTTAAACTCTGATGTTAAAACGAAAATTACATAACCACAACAATAGTTAAAGAAGTGTTGCTTCAATGACTACTCATCAACAAATGAAGTTCGCGTCCCGCGTCACAGTCGCGCCGGTTTGGAGGCCGAGTTTCGCGTCGTAGACGTTCCCGCTTCGCTTCTCGCTTCCCGCGCCGCAGACGCCCGGGTAGGAGCACTACTTCATACTGTACCTTAGTGAAAGTTGTTCAGTTCGATGGTCTAAAGCTTAGACTCTTAAACTACCCTGTAATCCTGCTTCATACACACTCTTTGTAAAACCGAAATCCCTACATACTTATATCATAAACTTAAGTGGAAATCCTGTAGATCAAATCATAACTTAAGGGATAGAGGTTATCTTTTCAATCTTCCTGTATATTCTCTTATCAGCACCCAGGGTTGCTTCAAACACGCTGCCTCGAAGTTATGGAACGACCTCCCTCCCCCCGTTCGGGAGGCACTGTCGCTATCACTACCAACCTTCAGGAAAAAATGTTTCCAGTGGCTGTTCATGAGGCAATCGCAGGCTGCTGGTGTCCCTCTTTAGGCGTATTTACCGAAAATTTATTTATGTATACTGATTGTGTTCACCTATCCATAACAATATATTTGACTACTTCGTATCCTGAAAGTTGTATAGATTCTTTAATATTTGGGTATTGTGTTTCACGCAGTTTATGTCTGGCTAAGGCAGAATAACAGAGGCAGCTGATTTATTCAACTGTCGCTGAGCCGTAGACCTTTTTGTCTTATGTAGTTTTATATTAATTGTATTCTAGTGGTACTTCCCTCGGAGTATATGTACACATCCAAACTTGTTTGTGTATAGGTGCCCTGGGGAGGTATCATTATCATACTAACAACAGAAAACAACACTTTTATTTTTAATGTCCTTTTGTCTCGTATTACCAATACCTACTTCTGTTTGTGTACATATGTAAAAGACAAATAAACGATATTTAATAGTAACGTATCGGTACAGTAAATAGGCGATAGTGGGCGCACGGACGAGGAGTGGGGTGACACTCGCTAGCAGGCTCGCGCATCTAACAAAAAAATGTTATATGAAACGTTCGCTTCGCACCCTTTTCATACATTCTTTGATATCGGTCACGCCCAGTTTTTAGTATGGAAGTCCCGACTCTTAATAACGTAGCGAGTTACATTCTCTTTGCTCGCTAGCTGTCAGTCGAACGGAGCGGACGTGCGTGCACGACTGTCACATGAACTAAATCTGTTTTGTTATTTGACTGTACTTACCATAGAGATCTAACCAACGCGCTGAGTACGAAACCTAGTGTCGCGTCACCACCAGTACCACGCGATAGAAAGTATTGTGTTAGCTTGAATGTGCTCATTATCCATTGCGGTATCAGAACTCAACGTCCGAATAATCTTTAGTACAACGCAAGCATTGTAAACTATTTACACATATCTCGACTGGTTTTCAGCCTCATAGTATATTGAATCCTTACTGTCGCGAGCAATGTGTTCCGTTTTTGCGCATATTGCTGCGACACTGACCCCACCCCCTTTTCACATCTCCCTTTAGTTTTTGTGATCTGTGGTACTTACTTACCCCATTCGTGACGAAATAAGCAGACGTCATACGCCCCTTTAAATTACTAGGGTGTTTTGTTACATCCTGTAGATGAATTAGGTAACGGACATGAAGCTAGGAACGAGTCAATACTCGTATTGGTTTATATGCAAAGAACAAATACAACAAAAGCCTATTAAATTGTTCCAGCACAGAACCAATAGTATTTAAAAGAGTAGATATGATAATCAATTAATCAGATAGGATACTTACGATAGTACAGGCGGCGGGCGGGTTAAAATCATCCCATCGTTTCATTCTCATCCGGGGGTGCTGCTTTCTGTGATTTTTCAGAGTCTTTTGGTTATCGAATGATTCGCCACAATATTCACAACCATTACTAAAAACAAAAGTTAACTTATTGTTACATAATACGTCCCATTATCATTATGAATACAAGTACAGGGTGGGTTTTTAAAAACTAGATGTCATCAAAATTTCCATTTCTTGTAGTTTGTCGTGTCTGGAAGGACCTGGTGTCCTAAACTAAAGAACTGGAAAAACTAGGGTTGCCACCTCTCAATCTGCTGCAATTCAAGGGTTAAAAAAAATGACTTCATTGAACCTAGCAACCATAGAGTTGCGGCAGACTGATAGGTGGCAACCCTCGTTTTTTCAGTTCTTTAGATCGGTCTCTTTCCGATGGCCCCTCATTTACTTCCCATTCCCAAACAGATAGGCCGAAATTTTTTTTCCAAAAATCTTGCGGCAAAATTTTGCTCGGCAACCTGGCGGCATTGTATGAACTCCTGTGTAACCTTACACCTAAATCACATTTCGATCACCAAACAAATAGTTGCATAATTGTACGGTCGGATCTTAGTTTAATAGGTACACAGCAAATCTAACTCCATAACTCACATGACAATATGTTTAGAAGAGAACACCAGATGTCGCTTCCACGCGGTTTCTGTCGCGAACTGAATATCACACTCCTCACATTTGGGACCCAGCAGCTCTGTACTATCCTGGAAAGAACAAAATCAACCACAAGTATATACTAATGACGAAGAATATGAAATCATTCTGAAACCTTAAAAACGCGAGTACAAAAACGTACCACAATGGCGCCAAAAAAGAACTTAGTTGTATCAAAGCTATTTACCACCTCGAAACGGATTACGGTCGTGAGTTTAGAAAGTATGTAAGCGCATTTACTGCACTTTTTTGGGGGGATTTACTATTGGGGGGTACACCCTATTTTTACTAAGAGAGCAGATATCTCGAGACAGAAGCATTACAAAGATTTATTTTCTATAGGAGTTTTGTTCAATTGGACAAGACCTATCGAACGACACCTCACTCGATTTTTTGTTTACTTTTATTAGCCATCCCCCTTCGTTGTATGGGAATGGATTGTACATCGAGAAAAAAATTGTTTCTTCACGACTACCTCATTTCTGTTTTTGAGTTACTTTTATCTGTCGTCATGCAAAGTATCGATCCAATAGTTGCAAAAATGAGCGAGTAATCGAGGTGGGGCATACAGACAGACAGACGGAATGGACGAAAGTATAAGGGTTCCTTTTTTGCCTACGGAACCCTAAAAATTTACACGCAGAGTGGTCTGGCAGTATAATAGGTGTAACCCATTGTTCAACTATTTGTGTCGGGGGCCTCCGATAAAAGATAAAGAAACCACTAGAGTTGACGGTGGCACTGAACGTGTAAAGGGAAAAAACAAAACATAGGGACATGGCAGAGGCACAGCCCGGACACTGCATACAAAAAATTTAAATTGACAAGATGACGTCAGCACATGCGGAAAACAAAGAAATTGAACCTTAAGTCTTCTTCTTAGGTAACTGGCCGGTAACCAGAGGGCGATAGAGGGGGTGAGGTAAAAAGTTGGTGGGTGGAAGGGAAGGGAGTGTCCATACTGTATGTAGTAATAGATACTCTTTCTTACACTGTGGCAGAGGTAACATAGATTGTATGGTAAACAAATATATGCTCTTGAGTCCAGGGAGGAAAGAGAGGAATATGTTTATGGCACAGAAATAAATCAAGATAGAACGGCCATAACCATTGTTTTACTTGTATTCTGCGCCTGCCTGTTTCGGACCACCCGGGCATTTTTGAATTTTTGATTTTATTGTCATTAAATAACGTTTTTAATTAAAATTAAATACTCCAATCTTCAGTCACCTCAGAACTTTTGTTGCTGCAATTAGAAGCCGCGCAATAAGGCATTTTCTCTGATTTGCCACCGATATTTATTGTAGCGCGACTCAGTGCGTAATGAGTAAACGTATGGAAAATTAAGTAATATATTACTCAATGTTGGCACGCGTGCCCCGCGCGCTTCACCGTTCTATCTTGAATTAATTCTGTGGTTTATAGACTAAACGCAGGGACCGCGACGCGAAAGTGAGGGGCAGAGTGCGCCAAATGCCCCAACTAAAAACAAACTGGGGTACTTCCGCGGTGCCTGACTAAACGTAACCCGTTGTGATGACGTAAGGGCGCGAATGTACGTACAGTACGACCAGGAAAATAATTCCGCTCGTCAATCTTCGTTTGCGCAGAGGAGGACCGAGTCCCCGACAAACGCGTAAACGGATTGAAGGTATCGGCATCTTGATAGGTCAATATACTTTTGCGCGCTATTAAAATTTGTCAACTGTGCAGGTACATTGGTAAGACTTATAAACGTGGTACTACTGTAAGAGGACCCTTAAGTTCTACCTGTCTATGTGACATCTTCTGGTGTGCGTTGAGACCTTGTTGATTACCGAACAAACTGCCGCACAGTGCGCACACTAACTCTGTGGTGTGCTTGAGGCGTTTGTGAGACGACAGAGAGTTTGACATACTGCAACAACGTAACTAAACTAGTTGTACACCGGACACTCTGTATAAACACAGGGTGTCCGGTGGCAGAATTAGGATTTTAAATTTAAATCAAAAATAAACTATGAGAGATACACATTTATTTTAGTAATTACGAGCGTTAACCCGCGACTTCGTCCGCACAAATTATATACCAGATTTTAAGTCAGATCACAAGCTATCAAACAAAAAAAGTTTCATCAAAATCGGTTCAGTAGTTTTTGCGTGATACTCGTTCAAACAATCAAACAAACAAACAAACACCCAAACAAACACACAAACAAACAGACAGACAAAAAATCCAAAAATTGGTGAAATGGAATCAGGGACACCTAAAAACCTAAATAATCTGTGACTGAAGCCAGGTTTCAAGAGTGTGTCCGACGTGATGGTCAACATTTGGATGAAATAATTTTCAAGAAATAAAATCCGCTCTACTGTACTTTATAATAATAAGCTAAGATAAATGTTAATCTCTCATAGTTTATTGTGCCACCGGACACCGATCTACCCGCGACTTCGTTCGCACGGGTTACCGTCATCGTAGCAAGATAAATGCGTGGCAACATGCAAAAGTATTTTACTATCTACGACCCAATCTTTGTCCTGAGGACTAGATTAAGGTCAAGAGCAAATAGAAATTTTATTTTTAGCAGTAACATAATTAATTTTGTAGACACGGGAGTCACTTGAAAACGTTATAATCGCATTGAGTTTGAGATGATAACAAACATTAACTAAAAAACCTCCTTTTTTGAAGTCGGTTATAAAAAAAGAAGGTTCCTACCTGAAACATTGTCCACATTCTTTACATTCAAACTTCTTTCCTTTGTGACGATTCATGTGCGCATTTGCTTGAGTACTGGAAATTAAAAAAATAATCTATATTATTTTTCACATCATCATCACAGCCTATACACGATGTTACAAAAGTTCAAATAAAAATTTAAGGCCACCCCTTAAATTTTTTAAGACCAGAAAACTGAACAACTTTATGTAGACTTCACCCTGAATGTAGGCCTGTGCCCTGCAGTGGGACGCATACACTATACAGGGTGTCACAAAAGTAAAAATAAACATTGGAAACTTTTAAGGGGGTTGTTGAGACCATCAAAGTGAACAACTTTCACTATGGAACAAATGACAATGGGAAAAAATTATGTTCCATCATCATTATCATATCAGCCGATAGAAGTCCACTGCTGGACATAGACCTCCCCCAAAATGGGGAGATTTACCATAATCGCCATAATGCGATGCGTTTGCGATGTTCCATACAAAACTGCAGATCTACTCGAGCTAAATGTATGGGAATGGGACAAAAGATTTATTTTTTTCGTCCCACTGCAGGGCACAGGCCTACACTCAGGGTGAAGTCTACCAAACCCGCATTGTGAACGCGTAGTCGACTCAGGGTGAAGTCTACCAAACCGCACTGTGAACGCGTGGTGGACTAACGCCTATACACCCTAAGAGTAGGCCCTGCTGTGGGACGTTCTAGTGATCCAGTCAGACCTCAGTGTAAGTGTAACAACTGAGCCCAGAAGTATGTCAAGTTTTCTTTACAGGGCTGAATCGAAAACCATTTCGAGATAATTTTCTCAATAGCAATATTTTCTTTTTTATTAGACATTATTTTATTTAAAATATCTGTAATCCTAGAACTAAACATTTTAACGGGTTCTTACCGCGTTTTGGTATATTTGAGTTCCCGATATTTCGGCAGTGTTACAACTGCCCAAAAAAAAAACAAAAATGAACGAAAGAACGAACGAAATATCGGGAACTCAAATATACCAAAACGCGGTAAGAACCCGTTAAAATGTTTAGTTCTAGATTAAATAATAACTGCGTAACTCTCAAAAACTGTATCTGTAATCCTTTCATATTAAGGTTATGAAAGTCATTAAATTTGGTTTTCGATTCAGCCCCCCCCCCCCCCCCCCCCTCAAAAAGAACTTGACATAACGAAGATATTTGTCCTGAAATGCTTTAAGCAATCAACATAGGGCTTTATGAACTTACATGGAATAGCAAACGTATGGGCATTTAATACACGTAAATTTCCGTCTGTGACAACTCTTTATGTGGTCGTTCATGAGCCTCTTTGAAGGGTACCTTTGGTGACAGTACTCACACTCCGAGCTACCACTCTCCTGCAAATATATAAAGTTCACTTTACAATAACATTTACATTCAGTCAATTAACACTTCGCTGCTAAGCTCAAAACCAACGCCTCTCGTGGGTCGTGCGCACAGTCGTAACGTAAAAAGACCAATGCGGCTCACCTCGTGGGTCACCCGCACAAGCGTAAGGTTTGGGTGACTCACGTTGTAGGTCATGACATGAGCACAGGCGAAATGCAATAGAACTTGATCCCCCTCGTAGGTCGTGCGCACAGTCGTAACGATGATACGATAAATCTGGCTCGCGTCGTGGGTCACCCGCGCAGGTGTAAGGTGTTCGGTGACTTGCGCGGTAGGTCATGAGCACAGGCGAAATGCAATCGAACCGACTCGTTACGTGGGTTCTTCAGCACTGCGGCCCATTTGTCGCCGACCTAAGACGTAGGTCGTCAGCAGCGAAAGTGAATAAGATTGTTAAAATAATTGGCTTTACTTGTATTCAATCCGAGAGCTTTCAACTAGTCAAATCAGCAACTCTTTATCAAACGTCAAAACACGAGCTTTGTATGAAAAATTTTACTAAATCATGAATAGTGACATCATTTTTTTTTTGTCATCGTTTCGATACTTTTTTCTTAGTAAATCCTTTTATTAAAAATAGTATTCAAGCTACAGAATTACTGAAAACGTATGTTTTGCATTATTTTCAAACGTATTTTTTATTGAGAAGTGTAAACTAAAATATATTTGATGCAGTCAACTCCCCAATTATAAGGAGAGCATGGAACAAAATAAGGGTAGGAGGACGTCCGTCTACCTTTATTTTCTTTCATAGACCAGATTGGGGATGTAATTAGAAAATTAAAAGTTCAAAGTTGCCAAGATTGACGAGAATGTATAACAAGATGTATGGCTCTAGAGCAAGCAAGAGAGGTATGCGAGGACCACCCAAAGTAGAGATCCATAGTCTATTTATTTATTAAGAATCTCTAGAATCTACATAGATAATACTACTTTTGGGAAATGGTGGTAATTATAGTACTCTGTGATACTACTCTGATAGTTTCCCAAAATCTACATTGTAGATTATGATTATGAGAAATACACTGGCCTACAAAACTAAGTATCACACTTTAAAAATTGAAATAACTTTTTCAGTACACAAATAATATATATTTAAAAAAAAAAGTACTTGAAAAAGAGTTTAATTTACAAAGAAAGCTGATAACATTTGCTATAAAACGTTTTTATTTTAAATCTCTAATTTCTATAGTTCAGAAAAAATTGGAATATTAAAAGTGTAGTACTTAGTTTTGCAGGTCAGTGTAGTTAGCAGAACAGTTTAGTGAGTATTATTTTTTAAATTCACTTGTAGCAGAGAGCATTCTTAGAAACCAAGAAAAATATACGAGTCAGATAGAGCCATCAAAAAAAATATTGATCATACATTTTGCCGAGTCGCGCTGCTAGTCTGGGGGAGGTCAGACGCGTGCATATTGGCATCTGTTAGGCTTGCACGTGGCTCCGCCATTTTGTAAACTCTTTTGTATTTTAACTATAAAACGTTAACTTGAGATTATAATAAACTACTTGACATTGGCAGAAATGCTACTAATCTTTTTCCTACGTGTACTCTCCACATAACGGGACATTGGCACAATTTTGATAACGCAGCCATTAAATAAAAATAGAATAGAATAGAATACATTTTGCCGATTTTGTGATGACTCAATCAGTAAGTGTTTGGATTTTAAAAGTTCAAGCCTCTTCTCTCTTGTATTGTCTTGAGACTCTCTTGCTAAGGCCTTGTCCAGGGAGGGAGACGCGAGGAGTAGCGGGGGCGTTGTGTTATTAGAGTAGGAAGCGGTCGGCGGTATTGGGGTTCGCAGGTAGCTTGAATAAATTTCATACGTTGCAGAGAATCAGTGTAACAGTACATTACACAATTACACATCAACAGGTCAGAACAAATCGACTTAATTAAACAATGATTACTATAATAATAATCTATGTGGGTATTATTAATGTGTCGCATTGGGGTCTAGGTGGGTAGAACTGTAACAGTTGCGGCCAAGACAAACATAATGCAGATACATGAGATCGTTTATGCAGAAGCATTGTCACACGCATTAAGTTGTCATTGTTTTGGCCGCACTATGCACCGCATCTCCCAGCAGCAAATCCTTAGTCATTTAACTGCAAGAAAGAATATACTTATGTAAATAGTTTGTAAAACATAAAAAAATCTTACCGGGCTATGTTTCTTCATATGATTATCATATGTAGTTTCAACATTAAAACCTTTGTAACAAAGTTCACATTTGAACGGATTAGACTTATAATTACGTGTCTCTTTTCTTGAAAGTATTTCATTCATAGCGTCCTCTTTAGACATGTACACTAACGTAACAAAATCTTTAAAATTGTTTTCAGTGTACTGAATACATTTCTTAGCGTATCTCACTTTTTTTGTCTCTTTACGTCTTGTTCTCGTTATTGGTCTCTTTACTTTAGTGGGTTTGTCAGGTTTATTTACATTTTTTACCAGTTCCACTGTGCTTTTAATATTCTCACTTTTCTTTCCCTTTGGTAAACATTTACGTTTAATTTTTATTTCCGATTCACAACTATTGCTTTGCTCAAAATCGTTTGGTTCTAATTCTAATACAATTTCTATTGGAAAATCTGTATCTTCATCCTGTTTCTCAGATTTAGGGTCAGCATCTATTTTGAGTTCAATTTTAGGCATGTCTGTTTCTATTTTAACATTAGAATCTATGTCATCTTCAAACAGAGTTAGATCTATTTTGTCACAGTCCTTTATAAATTCTTTTTGTTCAAATTTAATACGTAGCAAAGTGGAACAAGATAATTTTGACTCTAAATTGAAGAAGTTCCTATCAATTGTTTTAACTATATCCTTGGTTATCTGAAAAATCATTTGTTACTATTATTATTATTTATATACAGTATCACCTAATCTGTACCTAGTGGAATCAAGGAGAGAGAGTATTCGTAAAATTGTTTGCGTATTGTATGGTGTGATAATTAATTGATGCAGCTGTGGACTTCACATGATGTTTGTATCAATGCAGGTGTACTACACCCACTATTCTAATCGTTAGTATAACAGGGACTGTGTTTGTAGTATGAGCACAGTTCGATTCTAGCTATGGAACAGAGTGGACAAGCGGCCCAAACACATACTGAAACCTCTGCTCTCCCTGGGATCACAGATGTAGACTTCATTTTCGAGAATAAAAGCAAGATTGGTTTCGGAAAGTCAAAGATTGAAAAATTAAGTCTTGGATGCTTATCAAATTAAGCTACCGAGCCTACTATGCCAGTAAACTACATTCTTCAGGAACGTATCTCCTTGTGTTTTTCAAATTATCAATTAGCAAAACCAACGTTAAAGGTAGTGGGTTCAAGTCCCTTCGGAGACAACATTTTTTAATATTTAATTTAAAACTTTGAAATGCCGGAGCGTACTTAATCTACACGATGAACATACGATTTTCTAGGATGTCTTGAATTGCAGCAATCCATGGGTTAAATTTAACCTCTAAATGCCACTTTTTAATTTGAATATCTAATCTAAACTATTATAAAACTGTAACAGAAAGTGTGTCTCATTAAAGATATTAATAAAAAAAAAGTTATGACATGGTTTTTAGGTCTCCCGGATTCCATATCACCAATTTTTGGATTTTTTGTCTGTCTGTTTGTTTGTTTGTGTGTTTGAACGAGCATCACGCAAAAACTACTGAACCGATTTTGATGAAACTTTTTTTGTTTGATAGCTTATGATCTGACTTAAAATCTGTTATAATAATTTCTGCGGACAAAGTCGCGGGTTAACGCTAGTCTATTATAAAATCATAAAAACTGTACCTTGGAGTGGTCCATATCAATAGAAGATAAAACGTTGATTGCTGTCAGGCATTTCAAACGAAATTCGTTATATTTTTGCAATAAACTTACACACTCGTAACAAACATACATTTGGTAATTTTCACAAATCTGTAATGAATAAAAACATACATGCTAGTAATATACAGGTAGGGTAAACAGTTGCATTACTTTAAGGGGTGATCGTACCCATGATACTGAAGAACTTTCCCTAAGAAAAGAATCGAAAAAAAAACGAACTTTTTATTCAAACATTTGATCCATTTGATCAGATTGCATTTAGTATGGAAAGTCAAAAAAAATATTGCGAATTTCCTATAGGATTCTTTGGGAGAGTTGTACAGTATCATGGGTACAATGACCCCTTAAAGTAATGCAAATGTTTACCCTAACACTTTTTTGACCATTATTAGGGGGATGATCAATCATACCATAAAACTGAACAAAATTGTCTATGGGACCAACATCACTCTCGAAAAAAAATCTGCTGTCCCACACATTTGGCTCAAGTAGGTTTGCAGTTTTGTATGGAAGAGTGGATTTATTTTTTTGCGATTTCGATGTTGGTCTTATAGAGAAAGTTGTTCAGTTTGATGGTCTGATCAACCCATAAAAAAGTGTCAGCATATTAAGAAGGACCCTGTATAATTTTCTCTAAATTTTTTCGGAGGCTTTTGGCCCTCGTGAAGACGATGTCAGCCTAATATTTAAAGGGGTGGTCTAAACCAGGGTTCTCCAAACTATGGCCCTTGGGCCAGATCCAAATTAATATCCAACGTTTTTATTTAATAATCAAATTAAAAACTTACATAATGAAATTGAACATGTTACTACCTGCAATACCTAAGTATTATAGATTCGTGATTCACGCTATATCTTGGCCCTTGACACATAGTGAAGCTAAAAAGTTTGGAGATCCCTAGTTTAGACCAACAAACAAAACACTTTCACTATGAAGCCAACATAAAAAAATATAATTATCAGTTTCATACAAAAGTTCCAGGCTAGGTTGCTGCAATAAAATATAAAACTGGAGCGAGCGGAGCAAACTTGAGATTTCATTGTAATATGATTAACTAGTAGCTATATCATCTAAAACCTGGAACGACTTCTGCATTATGACAGTCTGAATACAATAAAAAAATCAGGAGCAAGTAAAATGAGCTCGAGATTTTACATAATGAGATCCCCCTTCCCCAGATAAACCCATATAGGTTTTCGTGGGACAGGTTTCATTTTTTGTGTTGTATTATTTGTAAATGTTTTTATTCAATAAAATAAAATAAATAAGAAAAAGCCAATATGATCTAAAACCAGGAGGTTTTTCTGCAACATTTTTTTTTCAAACATGATTTTGGCGCCCCCCTTAACCTGGCGCCCGGGGCGTGGGCTCAGACTGACGAATGTCAAGGAAGCAAGAGAGATACGTCAGGATCGTAGCAGATGGCCTAGTTACAATTACAACATAGCGAATAAGTACAAATACTTACAATTACAACTTGGAGGAGTTGCGAATACGCTTCAACTATCGACGGTGTATTCAAACTGTACATTTTAACGTCGGTCACTAAACACAGCTTACAATATTTCAGGTCCTCGTCTTCCATTGTTATTAATAACTGAACCGCTGGGGTCAGGTCACTCCAACGCAAAAATTAATAAAAAACAAGATCCGCGAAAACGAAAATCCCCAAAAATTTCCAAAAAGACTCTGTCAGACCGACGCGGCCGCAGACATCTGTCAATGTCAATGTCAAAAACAGTGCTGCCGCATCCATAAGTTAAGAATTATCCCTGATTGACAGCAAAATTATCGTGTTTTTATCGCATTATAAATTCCCAAAATTATCGTATAATTCAATCATTCTTACCTACATCATATACAAGTATTTTAATGTTACCTATTTATAGGTAGGTAGGTAAATATACGAAGTTTAAGGAATCTCAGTAAAAATTCTTGATTGTGAGAGTGGGGAAATACTTCTATCTCAATTTTTGTCATTACAACTTCAAGTTTAATAAAATTTGAGCACTGTTATACCCAATAATAAACGCCAGTATGATGTATCATTGTAATTTAACGGATATTAGATCTAGGATAATTATCGTACGTCTGGCAGCACTGGTCAAATATCCGTTTTTTTGTTAAATTCAACGCAAGGGGATCTAGCCCATACAGCCGATGTCTTTAGTAAAGTTTTCTCATTTATATCAATTATTATTAAATTCGAGCTTCAAAAAATAATGTTGCAAACTTCTAAACATTTACCCGAATTATATGATATTAAATACAGTACAGACCAAAAAAAATCTTTGACGTTGGTGTTCAACGTTTTGACGCTTCTTTGAAGTTTTTGAAGATAATCAAAAGACGCAGGAAACGCAGAGAAGTCCATAGGAAAGAGGTGAACCAACCGCTTTGCCGCGCTAAAATCACGGAATACCTTTTCCTGTTTACGACCCATACACCATCATATTTCACTGAACTGTATATTTTTCACTTGCTTACGTTCACTTGCACGACACTTTGTTTCACAAAGCAACACCAATTTTTAAAACCAAAACTAAACAATAAAAATTTAATGTTGACTCAAAATGTAGCTAACGGGTTCTCGCCATAAACTCCTCAAACATTCATAATGTCAAATCTGTTGTTGTTGTCTATACTATTATAAAGCTGTAACAGAAGTGTGTCTGTACATTGAAGATATTAACAAAAAATAAGTTACGATATGGTTTTTAGGTATCCCTGATTCCATATCACCAATTTTTGGATTTTTTGTCTGTCTGTTTGTTTGTTTGTTTGAACGAGCATCACGCAAAAACTACTGAACCGATTTTGATGAAACTTTTTTTGTTTGATAGCTTATGATCTGACTTAAAATCTGGTATATAATTTGTGCGGACAAAGTCGCGGGTTAACGGTCGTTGTTTATAATTTATAAATTTATCTTTGCGGAAAGGAATGGAAAACAAGGCCCATACTGAAAAATCTGACCAAAACACAGTGATTACTTGATCAGTGTGATTTGTCATTTGGCGTATTTTGGAAAATTCGTAACATAGGTGAAGTTTTCCAATGTCCTAGGCAAGAACATTGTTTATAGAACATTTTTGGTAAAATTAATTATGTACTCTTTAGGAGTCCACATGCCCTTTTACTCACGTCATAAGAAAACTTTAATCCCTTAGTCGCTTCGTAGGACACCCACGAGAAGAATTGGGGTGGTCAATTCTAAACTGAAACTGCCGCAAACACGCGCTCTCATCTGTCTTTCATTAAACATGTTAGTACCATTCTTGGCATTCTGCGTTTCTATTGATTTCTGGGTTTTCGCGTTATTGACGTTATATTATGCGTATCTGGCATATTAGCCCAGTCATTTTACGGAGTTTTGGTAGGAGAGGTGGGAAGTAATTATTAATTGGACATTTAAAGTGTAAGCGGCACCATTTAGTGACAAAAAGACTATCTGAACACATATTAAAAATAAATTCGCTATGAAACATAAAAATCAAAATTGTGAGTCCCAGAAGGCTTTTAAATTAATATTAATACCAATGCACTCATTTGTATTAAATTTAACAATATAAATTATTTTTGAGCAATAAAACAGGCATTAAAATTTAATATTTATTAGAAAATTCGAATGTATTTTTCAAAACCTTCTAAGACAAAAATATTTACACCATGTTTGAAGTATGTATAATGGTAATGCCTTAAATATGTGCAAAAAAAAATTACCATCAAGCTTTTTTTTAGCGAAATAATAGCTAAATTTTGAATTTGGAACTGTTGCTGACGGTTTTTTTTATTTTGGTACATTTATAAGCTCAAATTGGCTCTTAAATACTATACCCAAAAAAAAAATCAATTATTAATTAGTCCCGGTTCAAACCGTAAAATGACTGGGCTATATTGCGTGTCTGACATAGACCATTTCTGGATTTTGCGTAACTAGCATATACATGGTGAAATTGATATCATTAGCATCCTTTTAAACTAAAAGTCTACCCATTAAACTAAGAATCTACCCATAGAACTGAACAACTTTTATTATGGCAGCAAACCGAACGGAAAAAATAAATCTGCTGTTGCATACATTTGAGTCGCGAGCTCGCGCGTCGACATTGCAGTTTAGTATGGAACAGCAGATTTTTTATTTGCTCCGATCGGTTTGCTGCCATAGTAAAAGTTGTTCAGTTCGATGGGTAGACTCTTAGTTTAAAAGGATGCTAATGATATCAATTTCCCCTGTATAGAAAAAAATGGTGTATTTACAGGGGGTAAACAGATGCATTACTTTAAGGGGTGATTTTACCCATAATACTAAACAACTTTCCCTAAGAAACTTAAAGGAAATTAGCAATTTTTTTTTCGACTTTTCATAAAACTTACGATCAGCTGATTACATTTAGTATGGAAAGTTAAATTTTTTTGCGACTTTCCTATACGATTCTTAGGGAAAGTTGTTCAGTACCGTGGTGGGTACGATCACCCCTCAAAGTAATGCAACTGTTTACCTTAACACCCTGTATATAGGGTGTAAGGAAAAGGATCATTAACCTTTAAGCCACGTACCCTACCCATCAAACTAAACAACTATTACTATGGGAGCAAACCTGTCAGAACCAAAAAAAATCTGCTGTCTCCATAGACTTAATAAGTCCTTGACTGTATCATACATTTGGGTCGTGTAGAGCTGACAGGTTAGGGTAAGTTGTTCAGTTTGATGGGTAGAGTATGTTGTTTAAAGGATAATGATACTTTACTTTTCCTTACACCCTGTATATCTGGAATTTTTTGTCGCGTTTCTGAAATTGTGGGTTTCATTTTAGGGTTGAGGATAAAAACGTAATAATAAAAACAATATACTCTTCAATTAATAATTTATATACACAATTCATTTTTAAGTGTTTCTTCTTTTAGTTCTGTCTCGTTTCGGCCACGGCTTCTTGAAGTGTACGTAGTCCATATGATACTTCATCTCGCACTTGTGATGGTATGAATTATCACAAAACTGACATTTGTACGGACGAATACCGAAGTGAGTCTGTAACAAAATTATGTGTTACTAGAGTTAACTCGCGACTTCGTCCGCACAAATTATATAACAGATTTAAAGTCAGATCATAAGATATCAAACAAAAAAAGTTTCATAAAATTGGTTCAGTAGATTTTGCGTGATGCTCGATTAAACAAACAAACAGACAGATAAAAATCCAAAAATTGGCGATTTGGAATCAGGGACACCTAAAAACCATATCATAACTTTTTTTTGTTAATATTTTTAATGTACAGACATACTTCTGTTACAGTTTTATAATAGTTAAGACGAGCGTTAACCCGCGACTTTGTCCGCACAAATTATATACCAGATTTTAAGTCCGATAATAAGCTATCAAACAAAAAAGTTTCAGGTTCAGTAGTTTTTGCGTGATGCTCGTTTAAACAAACAAACACACAAACAAACAGACAGACAAAAAATCCAAAAATTGGTAATATGTCAGGGATACCTAAAAAACATATCGTAACTTTTTTTGTTATTATCTTTAATGTACAGACAAACTTCCTGTTACAGTTTTATAATAGTTTAGATTAAATATCATTTAAGGGTTGACGCACATTTGTCAGCATGGAATCGCGTTTACGTCGTAAGTGCTGCCGCTTGTAATGATTCCAAGCAAGCACTATAGGCTGTTTATTATGGAAACCATACAACAACGGCACAAACATATAAACATCCATGACCGAACCGAAATTCGAACCCAGGTCCCTGGTTTGGCAGTCCGGCGTGGTAGCCATTACACCCACCGGGTCGTCAGAGATAGAACTTAGAGGGAGTTGACAAAGTGCGCGCGTGAAAGGACGCCCTGAGCAAGTAACGCGCGCATCTCCCGCAACTCGGCTCGTATAACTGCGAGGTTGGAAGAGCCATGATGAGGTGGAGGGTTCTGTACCTTGATATGTTTAGCGAGGGCGCCCTTGGCGGAGTACTGTTTGTTGCAGGTATCGCACTGGAACACGCGGCTGGTGTTTGTGTGGTGGGTGCGCTCGTGTATGTAGAGGGAGGAGCGCTGGGTGTAGGTCTTGCCGCACTCGAGGCACTCGTAGGGGCGGTCGCCCGTGTGCTTGTTGCGGTGGTTTTGGAGGGACGTTTTTAGCTGAAATGTTATGTTAAAAGTTAGTTTTTCGAAATGACAGATACGCGCCTATTATATACCTTCTTAATATGCTTACACTTTTTTAAGGGGATGATCAGACCATCAAACTGAACAACTTTCTCTATGGGACCAACATCGAAATCGCGAAAAAAAAATCAGCTCGCCCACACAAAACTGCAAACCTACTCGAGCAAAATGTATGCGACAGCTGGTCTAATAGAGAAAGTTGTTCAGTTTTATCCTTATGGGGAGATCTATGTCCAGCAGTGGACGTCCAACGGCTGAGATGAGGATGATGGCTGTAACATGTTTATGGTCATAATATTTGAAATTGTTATTTCTGTACGTCTATACGAACCTTGAAGGACATGCCGCAAACCTCACACACGAACTGCTTCTGTTCCTCGGCTTGAGGGTGCTGTGACGTCATGTGCTCCTTGTACTCGCCGCGCGTCGCCAGCCATTTGTCGCACTGAACAAAATATATTGCTTGAAGAATGTTGATCGTGTTGCCAAACAATTCGTATAAGGATTGAACCTCATCTGGTAGCACGGAATCCCATTTTTTCAAGCTCTATCGAGCGAGCGAGAAAGGTCGCACCACTGCCGGTGCGACCGCATTCCCACTATCTTTCTCGCTCTAGCAAATGACGTTCCTGAGCGTATTGTATTTGTCTATTCTTGATGTGCAAATAAAGAATATTTATGTTATGTTACTTATCCTACGTTTGACAAATTTTATAGTTTATCATGTTATTAAAAACATAATAGAGGCAAAGAAATTACTGTAAATATGGGTTTAGTTTATATTAATCAAAATCAAACGTTTATTTTAATCAGAAAAATAAAACTATTTCATGTAGTCAAATACCCTATTTAAAAACTACGAAGCCTTTTATCCCGGAATTCTCACAAGACTGAATAGGACAAGAAATGCAAAGAAAAAAGTTTACAATACTTACAATTCTACAAGCGGCTGGAGGTTCAAAAGTGGTTGTTTTCTTTATCGTCTTGCCGGGGTGCAGTTTTGAATGTATCCTCAATTCTGCTTTACTATTTAATATTTCACCACAATATTTACATCCGTTTCTGAAAATAATAATTTATTACATAAAAAGAAGAAGAAAGAAGAAACCCGACATTTTATTTTATTGGAAAACCAACAGCAGTATAATGTAGCAGTTGCATTGCTTTTCCTTTACAAACAAATTTGCTGTGACTAACTTCAATTTATGTTTAGAAGAGAGCACCAGATGTCGCTTCCACGCGGTTTCTGTCGCGAACTGAACATCACACTCCTCACACTTGGGTCCCAACAGCTCTGTACTATCCTGAAAATAACGAAAAACATGTCTATCAACGTTTTTTGTTGGTCTACATATTGTTGGACTATGTAGTGTAGATGGTAGTGTAACAAAAAGACCCTAGTAATATTTAATGAGATCGTTTAGACCATAAAACTGATCAACTTTCACTATGGAGTCGACATTGAAATAAAATAAAGAATAGTGGCGCAGTGTCTTTCTACAGAGCCGTGCGAGGAAGCTGAACTGAAAAATGCTTCCTCCCCAAAGCCCTTTCCCACTGGAGCTGCGAGGTTGAGAAAAAGAAGCAATCCTATTGGATTTTTTCTTTGCTTCCAATACTAACATTTTCAATCTTTAATTTGATCTGATACAGTGCAACATGGCTAGAAAAATATTTGTAAATATAGAACACCTGTCTATGTAACAGCTTCTGGTGTGAGTTGAGGCCCTGCAGGGCACTGAATGTACTGCCACAGAGAGCGCAAACCACTTCTCTCGGGTGCCTCAGACGTTTGTGCGAACACAGACTGTTCGCCATACTGAAACAACATTCAATACATTAATAATCAAGTAAAATTGAGATTATCTAGTCTGAAATAGGACGTTTTTTTTCTTATGGCCCTCGTTATCGTGGCCCAATAATTCCGCCAATAACAGCGTAGTGTAGAAGAAACAAAATTAACTACGCTTGAAGTTTTTGTCAATGCTTTAAAAGTATTAAACAGGTTGTGGAAATAAAACATAGAATAGTATGTACTTAAATATTATGAATGAGGATATAAATCGGAAATTATAATAATTACGTACATACCTGAAAACTTCCCCACATTCTTTGCATATAAACTTCTTGCCTTTATGACGATTCATGTGCGCTTTTGCTTGTTTTCTGGAAATTGGAAATACAAAAAAAATTATGAGCTTCAGCAATAATATCTTATGTAATATACAAATATATCTAAAAAAAAATTAAGTCTCGGGCGGGACTTGAACCCGCACTCTTCCAAACCGGGGAATTGCGTCATCCGATTTCGCCACCGAGCCCACTACCCAGAGAACGAAATTTCCAATCTTTAATTTGATTCGAAATAGCACAACATCATGGCTGTACCATGTTTAAAATCAATATTATTTTATATTAGAAAAATGTCACTAGTCATTGCTTAGTTTAGTTAGACTGACAATAGACTAATGTGTCTATTATAATTCCATGCCATTATCCCAAAAAAGGACAATTAGGGACTATTATTTTGACAAACTAACATACTTACGTATCATAGCAGATATACGGGCAGATTTGACAAATGAATTTCCGCTTGTGCACGTGGGACGCGTGATAGTAAAATACCTTTTTCGTAGTGAACCTTACATGACAGTATTCACACTCCCAATTTCCATACGTCTGTAAAAAAGATATGACATTTTTTATTTTCTGTTTGTTTGTACAGGGTGTTAGGGTAAACAGTATTGCATTACTTTAAGGGGTGGTTTTACACATGATACTGAATAAATTTCCCTAAGAAAACTATAAGAAAAACGCAAATTATTTTTTTCGAATTTTCATACAAATGTTTGATCCCTTGGTCACAACGTCACTAGAGAACGGCTGGACCGATTGCGATGAAACTTTGGTGGGATGTTATGCAAATGCCAGGGAAGGTTTATAAACAAAAAACGGCCAAGTGTGTGTCGGTTAAAACTAATTCTGAGGCGGTACGAAGTTCGCCGGGTCAGCAAGTTTATAATAATAATAAATCTTACCGGGCTATGTTTCTTCATATGATTATCAAATGCTTCTTTAAATTCATATCCTCTATAGCAGTAGTCACATTTAAATGGATTAGCCTTATAATTAGTTGATTCTTTTCTTAAAAGCATCTCTTTTATAGTCTCCTCTGGACTCAGGGTTATCACCGTTGCATAATCTTTAAAATGGCTCACATCAAATTCTGGTTCTTTTCTCTTTTTATCCATTTCCTCACTTACTTCTTTCTTTAAAACTTTTTTTCTACTTCTAGTCTTTATAGCTTTTCTATCTTTGGGTTTTTCAACAATGGTATTTAGTTTCTGTTTTGTTTTAGTGTTAGATTTCGCTCTTACTCTACTTTTCTTTATTTTAGGTACACATTTTCGTTTCTTTTTTATTTCTGGGGTATCATTTTCTGATTTCAATAATATAGTGTTAGAAATATTTGTCTCTTGATCCAGTGTATCACAGGGATCACTATCATCATTCTTGAATTCAATGTCAATTGAATTGTCTATTTCAATTTTAATGTTTGAGTCTACATCATTTTTAAACAAAGTTTCATCTGTTTTGATACAGTCTTTTTGTGATTCACTTTGGTCACTGACACAACATACAAAGGTGGAGCAGCATTCTAGCTTAGATTGTAGATTAAAGTGGTTTCTGTCTATGTTTTTGAGAACTTCTTTAGATACCTGAAATTTAATGAAATTTCATGTAATTTCTGTGATAAAAAACCGTCATATACAGGGTGTTAGGGTGAACAGTTGCATTACTTCAAGGGGTCATGGTACCCATGATACTGAACAACTTTTCCAAATAAAACTATAGGAAAAAAAAAATGTACCTAGTATGGAAATTCGCAAAATAATGTTGGACTTTCCATACTAAATGCAATCAGCTGATCAAACGTTTGTATAAATAAAAAGTAGTTTCTTTTCTTTTGCACATTTCCTTTATGTTTCTTAGGCAAAGTTGTTCGGTATCATGAGTACAGTCACCCCTTAAAGTAATGCAACTGTTTACCCTAACACCCTTTATTGGATGCTGCATGGCTACAATAGATCTATCCAGGTCGCAGTAGCTTTTGGTCATCGACCAAGCCCTTATAACCAAATAATGGAAACAATGCAAATATAAATTTAAAAGTAACAATTATCAAATATTTTCTTATATATTTTCTTTTAAAACTTCATCCCCTACCCCCAATGTGTTAAAATCCTCCGGGTTGGTGCAATTACAAGGTGATACTTACATTCAGTCAAATCAGAAGCCTTTTGAGTTGAAAATAATCTGTAAGTGACACAACGCATGCGTGTGTGCTGAGATGGGCGTTATGCAAAGTTAAATACATGGATTTTTTTCTCAACTAGAGGTGTCGCTAATTGGCTCATCATTATCAATATGACTATGACCACAGGCCATGTTATCATAGTTTATCTATTCTATTAACATTTATGTACAAAGCACATTGTAACAAGTTAGCATTTTCATGCATTTACTGCTTTGCACTAAAATGTTTACTGCCAACTTACGTTACTTCACGCTCACCTTCTACAGTGTCCACACATCATATCATATTTTAGGAAATAAACATCATCAAGTATATCAAGACTGTTGTACCATTAACAATCCAAATAGATCATTAGCAAGCTTCCCATACAAACAATATTAATAAATAGGTTACATTATGTCCAGTTTGTAACTAAATCATACCTTAGAGCTGTCCATATGAATGGAAGACAGCAAATTGAGAGCCGTCAAGCATTTGAAGCGGAACTCCTGAAACTTGCGCAGTAAACACACACACTCATAACACACACACAATTGTAAATCTTCATGGATCTGAAACAAAACATGAATGAAATCAGATATAGAATACAATTTAGTTATATACCAGATTTTAAGTCAGATCATAAGCTACCAAACAAAAAAAGTTTCATCAAAATCGGTTCAGTAGTTTTTGCGTGATACTCGTTCAAACAAACAAACAAACAAACACCCAAACAAACAGACAGACAAAAAATCCAAAAATTGGTGAAATGGAATCAGGGACACCTAAAAACCATATGGTAACTTTTTTTTTGTTAATATCTTCAATGTACAGACAAACTTTCTGCTACAGTTTTATAATAGTTTAGATTAGCACAGTATAAAAAAGAGCAGCTATGACTCTAGTATGAAACAGTAGATTTTTTGTTGCAATTTCATATTTGCTGCCATTGTTAAGTTGTTTAGTTTTCAGACAGCCTAATAGCTCAGTCGTTAGTGAACCTGTGTGCTGTGCTGAGGATCTCAGGTTTGAATTCCATAAGGGGCAAATATTTGTATGATGAATATGAATATTTGTACCTGAGTCATGGATGTTTGTATATACAAGGTGTTACAAAAAGTAAAATAAACATCTAAGGGAGTGGTTTAGACCATCAAACTTAAAAACTTTCACTATGGGACCAATATTGAAATCGCAAAAAAAAATCTGATGTTCCATACTAAACTACAAATCTACTCGAGCTAAATGTATGGGACAGCAGATTTTTTTTTTCTCAATTTCGTTGTTGGTCCCATAGTGTAAGTTGTTCTGTTTGATGGTCTGAACAAACCCCTTAAAATTTTAAATTTTAATTTCTTTTTTTGTAACACACCTTTATTATATGTATTCTATATCATTGTCTAGTCATCATAATACAAGTTCAGATTAGATTCTGGTACTTTAAATGTTACTAGATTATTTGTGTGACAATATCCAAGATATATTTAAAAAGTTTTGTGCCCTGGGTCAGGCCTACATCACTCGGTCGTCAGTATTGAGATAAGTACCTACACTTTGGCGTATCATAAGCGATGCGCTTGTTTGTATTCTGCCACTCACTCCAGACGGCAACGTGCATACGTTGCGCGCTATACAAAGTAATAGCAACGCTGTGGCAAGTTTCAATAGGTACATTTTTGCACATACCATCTGACAGTAGGTAATTAAAGCGTAGGAATTTATCGTTCTCTAAGGAAGTGATGTATCTGATCTGCTACGACTTAACTAGCAATCTGTGCCTGGGTGTTTGTCAGTGACTTCTCCCTGCGATCTCACTGGCTTATGACCAAAAACCTGACAGGGCATTTATGGGTTGGCTTTACACTTGGGATGCACAAGTTGGGGGGTGGGAATTGGGAAGGAGGAAGAGGGGGGGAGGGGTACCCCCTGGTACCACTCCCCCCCCCCCCCCCCCGCGGAGATGCATAGTTACTGAGATATATTAATTTAAAAATTTGTAAAATCTAACCTAAAATTACTATTGGGACCGTAATTTTTGGGTTTTGGGAGGGAGGAGTGGGGGGAATGGAGGGAAGGGGGATTTGGAGTGTGAGGGCGAGTGGGAGTGGGAGAGGGAGCCGAGGGGAGGGTGGAGAGGAGGGAGGGAGTGGGAGAGGGATTTGGAGTAAGAGGGGGAGCGGGAGAGGAGGGGGGAGGGGGAGTAGAGCGGGTGTTTTATTAAGAATGCTCCAAAAACCTTTCTTTACTGGCATTGGCACCGGGCCAATTTTTGACAGAAGTAAGGGGTGCAATATAGAATCGCGGAGCGAAGCGGAGCAATTCCAACCAGCAATGCGTCTTTCTATTTTTAGGTATGACGTCAGCAACGCTCCCTCCCTCTCACTCCCGATCCCCTCCGCCCTCCTACTCCACCCTCCCACTCCATCCTCCCCCTTGCAAATATTTCCCTCATTTCTTTATGTCCCTCCTGATTAGTAGTGGGAGCCACAATTTAAAATTTCGAATAGAATAGGTACTTACGACAACTTGAACGAGTTGTGAATAAGCTTCCAGTATCGAAGGCGTGTTCAAACTAAACATTTTCACATCCGTCACTAAACACAGTTTACAATACTTTACACCTTGATCTTCCATTATGATTGTGATCAACTCAACTTCTCGGTAGATAGTAGTTTATATCTTAGATGATCTGATTATCAATTTGTCACTAACATTATCAAATCTTGATTATTATTCCCTTTGATATAACACAACTAGGTATCATAAAAATAACCAAAAACTGAATAAGAAAAATTATTAAATCAGAGAATATAATATATAGAAAATAAAATAAGAGAAATAATATTTTAATAGGTACGTCACGTCAAGCTTAAACATGACATAAAATGTCAACAAAATGTCAATGTCAGTTAAGTCAGTGCTGCCATTTGCTTCTCTGATTTAAAGCTCAATCCACATTACGACGGGCAGGCGCGGAGGGTGCAATATAAAATAATACCTATTTCAATACAGATGAATACACACACTGTAGAGAAAAGTATATTCCTTTGTCAACAGAGAAAGCTTCGACCCCGTCTGTGGGGCCCGTATAGGCGTTCCCTCTGCCGCTGTCGGTATTGGTAATTGAACCCTCCACGTCCTTCCGTCATAATGTGAATAGAGCTTTTTTGGTTAAATTCAAGGTAAGGGTATCTATATTATATAACCCATACAGCCGATGGGGAGTTGACTGCATCAAATATATTTTAGTTTTATCTTAGTAAAAAATACGTTGGAAAATAATGCTAAACTTTTCAGTACAGTGCAACATAAAAGAGTAGAAAAAAATTGAGGGCGCCACTTCTTTGTAACAACGTCAAAATCACGTATAAACTGGCAAGACCAATATACAATTTGTACTAAAATATTTAGTTCCTTTTGCCACCGTTTTCTACTCTTTTATGTTGCACTGTAATTCTGTAGCTTTAATACTAGTTTTAAATAAAAGGATAAACTATAAAAAGTACCGAAACGACGACGAAAAACAATGACGTCACTATTAGTACAACTTTTCATAAAAAGCTCGTGTTGTGACATTCGATAAAGAGTTGCTGATTTGACTAGTTGGAAACCATAGAGATAAGAAGTACTACGTCAGGAAACGTAGTGAGCCGTACGAGCTCTTATAGCAGGGACCTTACTACGAGCTCTTATAGCAGGACCTAAACAGAACTGCCCTGCTTTTGCGTACCATCAACTACTATTAGCAGGCCTGCGGCAGGGCAGCGTTCAAAAACCGTTAAACGATTTTTGAACGCTGCCCTGTTATACGTGTATCAAGTATACAATAAAATTTAATACTTGAGACTCACCTTGCTTTTATTATCCTTTATATACCTAGTGGTCACCGAGCATACTAACAACAAAGAAAATATAGCTCGTTCTATAGATACTTTTAGGTAGGCACAGGAAGAACCAAACCAGACACTAAAGCTAAGAATGCTTAAATATGCGACATGAAAACATCAACCACGACATAATAACTAAATTAACTTATTTCGGATAAAAAACACCCAATTTGGCCAATTTTTAAGTAGGTAGGTACGTTCTTAAACTCATTCCATTAAAATTCTCACATTTTAATCTACTTCCTTAAACAGTGCTTCTTGCGAATTGAAAATAGTAGCTTTTAATGCTTTCTGTTTCATTCATATTGTTTACGCCTTGAATGACAGCTAGCAGACCAGAGACAACCAACCGTTCACCATAGCGGATAACCAGTGCAAAAGCAGTTCACCTTTAAGGACATCATGGTACGATTTTAAACAATTCAGTTTAAGGCCTGCTTATAAGGATGGTTTTTTAAAAGTTTGTAGTAGGCCCCCTGACGGGTTGTCACTTTTAACCATCAAATTCGATGGTTGAAAACACTCTGACGTTTTGATTATCTGTGGTTACTTGACATTTCGCTCGTTTTGAATTATTTTTATTCACTTTTTGATTTGCTTTATTGTATTTGGAAATGATGGAAGCCCATATTACTGTCAATGTCAAAATTTTAGGTTATAAAAAATAACCATGATCGTTCCGCAGTTTCCGCACCTTTGAGCGCTCAGCAGGGCTGCGTTCAGAACTTACGCCCCAGGTACACCCCGAGTGCAACTTTTCCCACTAACGCCGTTCCGAGGCTCGGTGAAAAACGCTCTTTGCAACTCGGTTGTCACAACTCAACCGTTCCGAACCTCTGACGGGTTGCAACTTTTAACCATCAAATTCGATGGTTAAAAAACACTTTGACGTTTTAATTATCTGTGGTTACTTGACTTTTCGCGCGTTTTGAATAAAAGTTTGTTTTTCAAACTATTTTTATTCACTTTTTGATTTGCTAACATGGAAAATGAGTTTTTTATTGTATTTGGAAATGATGGAAGCCCTGGAAGCCCATATTACTTTAAATGTCAAAATGTGAGGTTATAAAACAACCGTGATCGTTCCGTACCTCATAGCGAGTTGAAAATTGGCGCGGTCGTTCCGTACCTCAGAGCGAGTTGAAAAACAACCGCACCTAAAGGTCGTGAACGCACCCCAGTAGGCCTACCACGAGTTTTCACTGTCCGTTACTACTTTAGTTGCGGCGCCAATTTTGTGTGACAGAATTAGTTCTCAACGTAACCACTAGAAGCGCTGTACGAAATTCGATACAAAAACTGACGTTTACTACAGTAGTTTTACTGTAGTTTACTACAGTGTAAACTCATTCAAAATTCAAAATTCAAAATTTTTTATTCAAAATAATATCACATAGATAGCTTTTTGACGTCATTTTTTGAATCTACCACCGCGTCGGAAGGTGTTCCGTTGAGAGAAGATGCGGCCAGAAACTCTACAACACACATCTTTTTAACAAAACAAAATATACAAAGTACAATTAAAATACAATATTGCATTACATAGAGTAACATTGTCAAGACCAGACATTTTGGTCATTCAAATAGTCATCGAGTTTATAGTAGCCTTTTTTACAGAGGACTTGTTTAACATGGGACTTAAACTTTTTGTCTGGCAAGTTTAGAATATCCTCTGGTATCTTATTATAATAGCGTATACAGTGCCCCATGAAAGATGTGTTGACCTTACTGAGTCGAAAATGTGGGGATACTAATTTATTTTTATTTCTTGTATTGTATTTATGAACGTCACTGTTTTTGGGAAAGAGATACAAATTTTTCCGAACGTATAAAATATTTTCGTAAATATATTGACTGTAGAAAGTCAAGATACTGATATCTTTAAAAAGATCTCGTAGTGAATCTCGACAACGCAGATTATAAATGGCTCGAATTGCCCTCTTTTGAAGGATAAAGATCGCCTCAACATCTGCAGCACGGCCCCACAGCAAAATACCATAAGACATGATACTATGGAAGTAGCTGAAGTATACAAGTCTTGCAGTAGCTATATCAGTTAGCTGTCTAATTTTTCAAACCGCATAAGCTGCCGAGCTCAGCCTACCCGCTAGGGTTTCTATATGTGGACCCCACTGCAGCCTCGAGTCAATCTTTATCCCTAAAAATACAGTATTATTTGTGAAATTCAATATATCATTATCTAAAGTTATTTGATTTTCATTATTTATAACGTTTGGTAAAGTGAATTTAATACATTTAGTTTTCTTTGCATTTAATGCAAGATTATTAACACTGAACCAATTCAGAACTTGTCGAAGAGTGTCATTTACATTCTCATTAATATCATCAACATCTTGTGCCTTTCTACTGGTTTTGAAAATAAGAGAAGTATCATCAGCAAATAAAACTATATTCGACAAGTTCTGTATCATGTAGGGTAAATCGTTTATATAAACCAGAAAGAGAAATGGACCCAGTATAGATCCCTGTGGAACGCCCATTTTTACTAGTGAGCCAGACGAATTTGTTCCATTGATAGATACCCTTTGAATTCTCTTTTCCATGTAAGATTCTAACAGATCCAGAGCCCTGCCTTGAATACCATAGTGGTTTAATTTGATCAACATTGTTTTATGATCAACACAGTCAAATGCTTTGGATAAGTCACAAAAGACTCCGATTGCATTTTGGTGCTCCTCCCAAGCGCCAAAGATATGCTGAATCAGCATAACTCCAGCGTCGGTTGTTGAGCGACCCTTGGTGAATCCAAACTGCTGCTCATGTAGCAGCCTCTTGATGTTAAAGTGGGAGAGCATTTGACTGAGTATAATCTTTTCAAAAACTTTGCTGAGAATGGGTAGAACTGACACAGGTCGAAAGTTACTCGGGTCGCTTTTATTTCCCGTTTTGAAAAGTGGTATTACTTTGCTGTGTTTCATTAAGTCAGGAAAAGTTCCTGAGTCAATGCAGCAATTAAACAAAGATGCTAAATATGGTGCTAAAGTTTTAATTACGGAGCTGAAGAGCTTGACTGACATACCCCACAAATCTTCAGTATTTTTTTGGTTCAATGCTTTGAAGACCTTAACTATTGTATGAGGGTCAACATGGTCAAAACTGAATTGGGAAGTGCACTCGTTTACATTATTTTTTAGCAAAACTTCGGCAAGAGCAGGAGAGGAGTTCAAAGATTCTGTAGTCTTTACAGGAATGTTGGTAAAAAAAGTTTCAAACTCCTCAGCCACTTCCGCCTCTGAGCTAACTACACCATGATCTGTTTTAATTGAGATGCCTTGTTCTCTGGGTTTCACATTCCCAGTTTCTCGGTTAATCACATTCCAAACAGTCTTAACCTTGTTGTCTGACCTCCTAATTTTATTACGGATATGTATAGATTTTGCTAAGATGCAAACTTTCCTAAATATTTTTGAATAGGTCTTGACGTATTCCTTAAATTTTTCACTATGGATATAGGTCTTTTTTTCATATAGTTCAAAAAGTGTGTCTCTACTCCTTCTGATTCCGACCGTAGCCCAGTCGCTGAATTTGAATTTCTCGGTTGATGTGGTTTTACAAATTTTGAAAATTTTATTATATTCTGTACAAAGTACATTAAAAAAATCTTTGTAACAATTATTAGGATCACTCTTATTGAACTTAAGAAACGGTAATTTACTCTCTAACGTGTCTTTATATCTCTCTATTCTTCCAATAGTGACGGGTCTACTCTTTTTCGTAATTTTATCGTTAGTTTTTAAGGCTGGGAAAGAAACTATTTGTCCACTTTGATCAGACTTAAGGCAATTTATTACCGCTTTATCAATGAACTCATAGTAGGCCTACTCAAAGAGTAATATATGGGCCTACTGATTAATTAATATTTGAGCGACATTGTATTTTCTTTTTAATTATGGATTAGTTCTGGATACTGGTCCTTTTGAGCCAATAGTTAATTTTTGATTATTCTTAACGCCCATTTCAAAGAGAATATAAACACTACAGCGGAGGTCAACAAACATTGTGATCCGAGCTTTGATCTGAGGCTTTGCCCATTCACTGCATTCCGACTTGGACATATTCTAATTGATCCGTGATTCCGACACGTGAAGGACTACAGACGCAGTTTCATGCATTTTGCTCAAGGTTGTCGGACGCCACGCAGGACTGCAACAACATTCACGATCCGATATTAGCGTCGGACTGCAGTGAATGGGCCCCTAAAATCTTGATGATGACATATTCATGTTTGGGGGACGATAGAAAGCAAAATAGATAAATCCCACCTATGCTCCCCCTGGATATTTGCTGACTACAATGCCAATGTCTTGTCTGGTATGATCAAAATGTCAATAAAGCGAAAGTCATAACATAACCCACACATTTTATTTAGACTTCAAATAACAACATATTTAATATACATAGCTAGACTTCTTCCTTGTCAAAAACACTTAAACTTAAATATTCTACAGCAATTTTATCTTCTTTATTTTTCCTTTTAGTTCTATCTCGTTTAGGCCAAGGTTTTTTTAAGTGTATATATTCCATATGCCTTTTTACTTCATACTTATGGCAGAATAATTTATTACAAACCTTACATTGGAATCGACGAATACCGAGATGCACCTGAAACAAACAATAACCATGCATATAATAAAATAATAGCAAGGTAATAATAACGTACATACGGCAACAGATCAATTTACGCATAGTTGGACTCTATGTCCATGACATAGAGTTCTATTCAAAAGTTTCATTACCTCTACTATCTATTATCTGCAGTATTAACTAACTGGTCTCAACCCTTAAACTTACCATGATCATATGTTTTCTTAACATACTCTTGAAGTGAAAGTCTTTCTTGCAGACGTCACACATGAACCTAGGCGCGCCTGTGCCAGAGTGGTGCTTGGCTTTGTGAACATACAGGGAGCTCGGATTGGTGTACTTCTTGTCGCACTGGTCACACTCGTACGGAAGTTCGCCCGTGTGCTTGTTTGTGTGGTAGTTTAGTAACAAACTTGTCTGAAATGTTTCGAACAAAATAATTAGTAATGAAGTTGACGGCCTATAGTTCCTACACTTACTTCCTCACTCACTTCCTAAGAAAACGATAAATTCCCTCGCTCTGACGGTACGCTCAAAAATATATGGAACTTAACTAAGCGTTGATTTTACTTCGTACAGCATCATAGAGGTAGGCGTAACTCGTGTCAACGCCCCGAGAGAGACCTTACATTACCTTCGACAGGCCTTACGCATAATTTGCCATACTTTCCCCTCTATCAAAGTCTCACCCCCGCGACGGCCCCGACCTAGCCCCGATGGGCTACTTAATTCGATGCGTTTTACTGTTATTGTCATAGCAACGGCCCCGAAAAAAACAGCAGAAAAATGTTCTATGGAGAAATAAACAATACCCGCACCCCTCCGGGCGTTGACAGGAGCCACGTGACGCTCTACGTACAGCGCGCGTCGTTGCTGTCTGGCGCGAGTGGCAGAAATCAAGCAAACGCATCGCTTACGATGCGGCAAAGTGTAGGTACTTGTCTCAGTACCTACGGCCCAGCGACGGAGGCCTGCTCGTAGTGACTTTTTTAGGAAATTCTGTGCGATTTCCAATGCCACTGGCTTTTCGGTACAGGAAAACATTGTTTCGAAACCAAACTAATTATATTTCGAGATCAATGTCAAAAGTGGCGACAGACTTATTACCTACTTCTCTTTAGACAGAAGAGGATTAGGCAGTACCAGACCTGGGTGACTCCGCACTATAGATACTATCAGTTTTAAATAAGAATGTGCATGACCTTGAAGGGCCGTTGGTTATCTTCTGTTGAGTATGGTCTGCACAACAATAGACGAATTTTTCGTAAAAAAATGGCTAACAGTAAACATTAGCTGTGAATTCTTGTTTTGTGTTTAGTAGTTATTATATTTTTTAAAACGTAATTTAATTTCGTACATTGACTTTTATTTAATCGTAGAATTTCTTTTTTTTTTGTTGCATAATTCTATCTATCTATTTATAACGTCACACCTCTTTTCCAGTGGGGTAGGCAGAGACCAGGACGCGCCGATTACTACGATCCTTACATACCTCTTTTGCCTCATGCACATCCATACATCTCTTCATACATGCCCGTCAGTTTCGCGTACTCCGCACCTCCCCTTTTTGTAGGACGCAACTGATTTGATCAGAATACGTCCTTCGAGGGCGCCCTCTGCCGACACTTCCACTCACATTAGCAACATATATCACTTTCGTACATCTGCTGTCACTCACTCTCTCTCTCTCAACATGATCAAACCAACGAAGGATACCTTTCTCTAATCTTGTCACAACTTGTCAGTCTGCTTTCAATTTACATCGATCTCTTATTTATCGTGACAGCGTGACACATACTTCGCAAGGAACGCATTTCAACAGCATTAATTTTACTTGCATGCTTCTTCTGCCATACCCAGCACTCACTGCCATACATAAGTGTCGGCACCAACACACCATTGTGTATATAGCAAGTCGCGCCTTATTGGACACTAATTGGATAGCCACAATTTTGCATAATTGTTGACATTTATTGTGGTAAATACTCCAATATTACAATAATTAAGATTTTTTCAAGTCACATGTATTTTTAATTAGTCTTTTTTTGCACGCCGCGCCGCGCTGTACTCAAAACGACTCGAGTGAAGTTTGTTCGCATGAGTGACGTCACTCTTGCGACAGAGGTCATGCACATTATTTTTTACAGGACAAAGACTGCACATATACCTTGAACGCCATCCCGCACACTTCACAGATGTACTGCATATTATCTTCCTCAACTTGTCTTTTTAAGGTCTTCTTAGCAATTGTAACATTCGGATGTGCCGACTTCATGTGTTCCTTGTGCTCGGCATTGGTTTCCAGCCGTTTGTCGCACTGCAAATATTTGGTAAGAGTCATATCAATAAGCAAAGGATATCACTATCATCACTACATAGAATAAAACTAAGTCGCTTCCCGCTGTCTGTCCCTATGTATGCTTAGATCTTTAAAACTAAGCAACGGATTTTGATGCGGTTTTTTTAATAGATAAGAGTGATTGAAGAGGAAGGTTTATACAGGGTGTCCCGTAAACCGACGTCAACCCGGTGGATGCTGATAGGTTAGTTCATAAAAAAAATATCTGTCAATCAATCAATCAACCTGCCAACATTTTACTTTAGGAAAAGGTTCTTAGTTTTCGAGATAAGGACAGTTTTATGAGATTCGTGAAACTCTTTACCTTCACTATTTTCAGTGCCACGGCTACAAATGTTCTATGCAGTATCTGTGTTAAAACTGTCAATATCTCGAAAACTAAGACATTTTTACTTAAGTCATTTTTTGATATTCTGCTTAGTCATGACCTAAACTATCAGCATCCGCCGGGTTGAAGTCGGTTTACGGGACACCATATAAACGTGCAAATTATGTCCTACTACTCTGGTACTCCGTAAAAACTCAAAGACAAAATGGCGGCAACACATTATAATGTGAAAGACATTTTGATACTTGGAATTCATTTACTTTTTGTGCAGTCAATGTTCGTGTATACAATAAACGTATATTTTTGGTGTTATTGCGTATTTTAATTTTTAGTTTATCCATCGGCATACATACATACATACATATTCTCACGCCTGTCTCCCACTGGGGTAGGCAGAGACAACGGAACGCCACCTGCTACGATCGGCATCGGCAACACCGCCAATTTAGGGTTGAACCTCATCTGCCAGCACAGCACCGCATTTTTCCGTCGTTCCATCCTTTTCTGTCACTCAGGAACGTCATTTGCTAGGGCAAGAAAAATAGCGGGAATGCGACCGCACGCGGCAGCACTGGCAGTGCTGCGACTTTTCTCACTCTAACCAATGACGTTCCTGAGCGACAGAAAAGGATAGAGCGTGAAAAAATGCGATGCGGTGCTGCAAGATGACGCTCAACCCTTAATAATAAGTTTGATAATGATGATAAGACAAACAACACTTTTATACCGTCAATGTAACGGGTTTTTTTCTGTTTTTAATAATGCCATCGACTATACAGGATGTAAGGAAAAGTATCATTAACCTTTAAACCACATAATCTACCCATCAAACTGAACAACTTTTACTATGGAAGGAAACCTGTCAGAACAAAAAGAAATCAGCTGATCCATATGTTTGAGTCGAGCAGGTATTGCAGTTTAGTATGGAACAGCAGTTTTTTTTCGTTCTGACAGGTTTGCTCCCATAGTAAAAGTTGTTCAGTTTGATGGGCAGAGTATGTGGTTTAAAGGTTAATGATACTTTTCCTTACACCTTATAGTTTATTCGTTTTACTAGTCTTGGAAACTTACCTTGGACACTTAGCTGTCATAGCATATGCTCACGACTATATTCCCCGAGGGGATAGTCAGAGATATTCTGAAACCTCAGAACATAAACGTTTCACTTAGCTGTCATTTCATACAAATGGCAAGAACTGGTATGAAGAGGTTAGCATGTGCGATATTGAGTGCAAGCGAGACAGGAATACACCATTGCTTACATTTTATGCCACGCTTGCAGATAGTATCCGTACTGTATACAGTACTAGATATTCTTTCTTATACTGTGGTAGGAGTCTGCTTTAGAAAATTCTGATAAACTTACTAGCTTACAAACGGCGGCGGCAGGCCGTTTGGACCTCAGTTTTAAGTAATGTGCAATAGCCAGCCTCTGAGGATGCTCCTTCGCATGACTTTTCAGTTCTTGTGCAGTGCAGAAAGTTTCACCACATTCTTCACAACCGTTACTGAAAATACAAGAAATTATAGGTCTACCAGAATCTCATAGCATAAAAACATTTAGATTTTTGCAGGGTAATATCAAACTGTCACATGTCTAGTCAAAGTAGACCCATTAAAAACAGCGACTTTTGCAGCTGTAATTTGCGATTGACAAGCGCGGGTTTGTCAATCGCGTGACTGCATCGCAGGCGTTTGTATGTATTCAAACGCGTGATTGTAGCGATGCACACTCACGTTTGTACCGATCTAGACGCGCGTGATGCGCGTACAAAACCAACATAAACTGGCCGCGCAACGTTAATACGTTACGCGACCTACGCGCGGCCAGCTTATTTTGTTTTTGTATAGCTTGATGTGTCGTCGTGCGTACATTGCGACAAAGGCTGTCGGCGAATGACTGATCAAATATTACGAACGTTTTGCGTCGTGGCTGTATCGCGTTTGCATCGAAAATCCAATTACCCCAATGTTGTTTAGTCTAAAATTTTATTTCCTTATTTGCCATCAGATTCTGGTAGACCTATAGTTGATTCATCATCACCAGTCTATAAACATCCCACTGCAGGGCACAGGCCTACCCTTAAGGACGTTAATCCACGACGAGTGCCCAATGCGATTGGTCATACGGTCAGTTGCAGAAACGCTCTTTAAAGTTAATCCCCCATTAAATCTCTTGCTGTCACTTTTTGTCTTGTTGACGTGGTAAAAGCTAGCAAGAGATTTAATGGAGGATTAAATCTAATGAGCGTTTTTGCAACCGGGTGTTAGATATATTATTACGCGTACCGTCTGGCAGTAAATGATTAAAGCGTGAAAACTTATCGTTTTCTAAGAAAGTGATGTATCTGTTACGAAACTATAATGTGCTTTAGTTTAGTTGCCCTGTAGTAGGACGAGTACCTACTGGCTGTCAATGTAACTCACATGACAGTATGTTTAGAAGAGAGCACCAGATGTCGCTTCCACGCGGTTTCTGTCGCGAACTGAACATCACACTCCTCACATTTGGGACCGAGTAGTTCTGTACTATACTGGAAATAACATAAAACTACATATTTTAACTTTCCTATGAATAAGCTGAATATCATAACCATCCTAAGTCCTAAGATAGAAGATACGTATTGAATAGATACGCTTTCGATGTTTGCAACAACGGGTGGCATAATTTTCACTGTCCGAAACGTATATAGCATAACAAACTTGGCGTAATTGTTCTTGGACAAATATTATCAATGTAGAAAGCCATATTCGATATAACAACTAAGTGGCAGAATAATAATATATGCGAATTTAATATACCATACTACCACAGACTACTATAGTTACTTTCATCATCATCATCATCAGCCTATAACCGTCCCACTGCAGGCCACAGGCCTACCCTCAGGGAGGAGTATGGGCATTAGTCCACCACGCGTGTCCAATGCGGATTGGTAGACTTCACATACACATCAGAATTTCTTCTTCAGCGTTTGAGAGCAGTCGGCATTTCGTACATAAGTTAGAAAAAACTCAATGGTACATGGCATGTTGTCCGTGTGGATTCGAACCCGGACCCCCATAATTGAGTGTCCATACCTCTCCGCAACGCGCCACCGACGCTATAACTACTTTACTACCGGAAATATACTACGATAATCGATATAATAGGTTATATGTTAGAACATGCTTTTTTGTGATATTTTCATTTTATGTGACAATAGCGCCCCTCTCTAGCGCCGCCTGCAGCTAACTCGGCAATATTAAAGAGGAAAGACGGGTTCCGTTTAGTCCGTACGTAAACGTATTCCACTGTTTCCTCCCTGGATAATGCCACTAGAGCAATTTTTTTTTACAATACAGGCAGAGACAGTAGTAACTATGTAACATAGATGATGTTACCTCTACTACTGTCTCTGCCTGTCCGTATTTTTCCTTAAATTAAATAACTACTTATCTATATATACTATTATAAAACTGTAACAGAAAGTTTGTCTGTACATTGTAGATATTAACAAAAAAAAAGTTACGATATGGTTTTTAGGTGTCCCTGATTCCATTTCACCAATTTTTGGATTTTTTGTCTGTCTGTTTGTTTGTGTGTTTGTTTGTGTGTTTGTTTGTTTGAACGAGTATCACGCAAAAACTACTGAACCGATTTTGATGAAACTTTTTTTGTTTGATAGCTTATGATCTGGCTTAAAATCTGGTATATAATTTGTGCGGACGAAGTCGCGGGTTAACGCTTGTAAGAACTAAGACCCTTCGAAAATTACCAAAAATTTCTCAATTTTACCGCTGTGTTCAGACATCCAGCAACCAGAAGATATTGCCCACGTGACGAAGTGTATTCGTTTCATTTCCTTTCACTAATATAAACAATAAAAGGAAAACATACAGACATAGCCAAAGTCTTTCTCGCATTATTCTTGAAAGAATTATTAAAATCGGTTTAGATTTGGAGGAGAAAACAGGGGAATACGAAATCGTGATTTGGTTCCTTTTATGTAGGTGAAATCAGTCCGAGCTGCAGTTGTCACTTTCGCGCTGGCAGCTCAGTTGCTCGGGAACAGCGCCACACCAATAGATCTGTTAAAAACCTATTCTTCAAATTCCTCGTAGACCGCCTTTCCTCTCATAGCAAACGAAACATAAGGGCAGTTTCAAAAATTATTGATTTTTAAACATGTTACAGCCATGTTGTGCTATTTCGAATCAAATTAAAGATTGAAGTGCGGGTTCAAGTTCCCGCCCGAGACAAATTTTTCAATCTTTAATTTGATAAGGTCAGTTGTTATATAGATAGAGAGTTATTACTTGAACGTCGTATTTTTACCCGACTGCGCCAGAAGGAGGGTTATGTTTTTTTATCTTGTATACGAACGACGACTGGCGAAGTACAAAAGCAATGTAAATTACCTGTCTATGTGCTCTTTGCTTGTGTGAATTCAGGCCCAATAGAGAGGCGAACATGCTGCCGCAATGTGCACACACGTGCTCTGGGTGCTTTAGTCGTTTGTGATTTGATAGGGTATTTAAATATCTGCAAACAAAGAAGCGTATACTCACGACTGTATTTCTTCTAAGTATAGCATTAATATCCTTATTAACACATTCGCGGACAGTGACCGGCTACAGCATGATAACAATAAAAGTTCTATTGTGTCTCGTTCACTGTCCGCGAACGTGTTAACAGGATTGTTTATACTACACTACAGGGTGTTAGGGTAAACAGTTGCATTACTTTAAGGGGTGATAAACCCATGATACTGAACAACTTTCCCTAAGAAACCAATAGGAAAATGTTGTTCAGTATCATGGGTACAATCACCCCTTAAATTAATGCAACTGTTTACCCTAACACCCTGTATATTTACGCATAAATAACATTTAAAAGTATATAAGGTCTATCAAAATTAGGTGAAACTATTTTAAGGGGATGATCAGACCATCAAACTGAACAACTTTCTTTATGGGACCAATATTGAAATCGCGAAAAAAAAACAGCTGTCCCATACATTTAGGTCGAGTAGGTTTGTATGGAACAGCAGATTTTTTTTTACGATTACAATATTGGTCCCATAGAGAAAGTTGTTCAGTTTGATGGTCTGATCATCCCCTTAAAATTGTTTCACCTAATTTTGCTAGACCTTTTGTATACTGTCGAATTGAGAAACCTCCTCCTACACAATCCTCTTAACAGAGTAAACGTTTTTACTAACCGGAAATTCATTCCACACAGTTCGCATGTGTAGGTCTCGCCTTTATGAACAGCAATATGATTTTTCGCTTGTTGCCTGAAAACAGAAAGAGTTATATAGGATGTAGTTTCACCCTGAAACACAGAATAGCTAATCTATACTATTATAAAACTGTAACAGGAAGTTTGTCTGTACATTGAAGATATTAACAAAAAAAAAGTTACGATATGGTTTTTAGGTGTCCCTGATTCCATTTCACCAATTTTTGGATTTTTTGTTTCTGTCTGTTTGTTTGTGTGTTTGTTTGGGTGTTTGTTTGTTTGAACGAGTATCACGCAAAAACTACCGAACCATCAGAGACCCCACCTCACACTTTCGGGAGACAAATTAGGGGAGTCGAACAAGGTAACGGAGTCAGACGCGCGCACCCGTAGACTACATCTAAACTATCATAAAACTGTAACAGAAGTGTGTCTGTACATTGAAGATATTAACAAAAAAATAGTTACGATATGGTTTTTAGGTGTCCCTGATTCCATATCACCAATTTTTGATTTTTTGTCTGTATGTTTGTTTGTGTGTTTGTTTGAACGAGCATCACGCAAAAACTACTGAACCGTATTTGATGAAACTTTTTTGTTTGATAGCTTATGATCCGACTTAAAATCTGGTATATAATTTGTGCGGACGTAGTTGCGGGTTAACGCTAGTACTACATAAAATTGTATCTTTTCAGTGCAAAAAACGGTGAAAAATAACGAAAAATTCACAATTTATTATTTAGCTCAAATACTATTAAACAACAGAACAATAACAGAACGAACAATAAAAAGTACAGAAATGTAGATGACGTTCGCGGTCTTGCAGCCGTTTCAGCCCTACACACAATGTCATGGATAGTTTTCACAAGGTGCGCTTGTGCAGACGCCATTTCCAAAATAAAAAAACGTTCTATACAGTGCCAGACCTGAGCCTGAAATGTGTTTAATACAGGGTCCTTATTACATGCTGACACTTTTTTAAGGTGATGATCAGACCATCAAACTCAACAAATTTCTCTATGGGACCAATATCGAAATCGCGAAAAATATATCAGCCGTCCCATACATTTGGCTCGAGTAGGTTTGCGGTTTTGTAAGAGCAGATGTTTTTCTCGCGATTTCGATGTTGGTCCCATAGAGAAAATTGTTCAGTTTGACGGTCTAATCGTACATACATATTCTCACGCCTGTCTCCCACTGGGGTAGGCAGAGACAACGGAACGCCACCTGCTACGATCCTGACATACCTCTCTAGCTTCCTCCACATTCATAAGTCATCGTCTCGTCGTCGTAATCGAAAATTGTCAGCATATTAAGAAGGACCCTATATTTATGTGGACACTTCGGACCATCGAACCCGAAAACCTTCCACTTCAGGAATTTTCTGACGGCCAATAGATTATTTGACAAAAGCACATTGCTCTTGAAAAATAAAATTAAAATAGAAAACAGGGGAATCATTTTAAACAAAATTTTAAAGATTTCAGTCTTAGGTAGGACTTGAACCCGCTACCTGCCAAACCAGGGCCATACAAATGGGAAAAACTTTACAAGAGTGCGAGCGAGGCAGGAATACGCCATTGTTATGAAACGTAGCGCTAATCTGAAAATCACATAGTAAAGCCCCTCCAGAAAAATAAAAAACCTCGCCATTATGCGGAAAATCGTTGAAACAAATTTTTGAGGATGTTGTTTTTGAGATGAGGATGATGTAATGAAATTACAAAGATAGAGAAAGGTATGTTGAGATGGTTTAGTCATATGGAAAGAATGGATGAAAGCAGATTTTAGCAGATGCAGTGCAATCTATAAGGCAAGTGTAAGTGGAAATGTTCGAAGGGGACGGCCTAGACGTACATATACGGACCATTTGGCGACGTGCTTTAAAAGGGCCAGGACAGATCTACCGGAAACCAACGAGCATGCATGAAAGGGCTAATGAATGTGGAGGAAGCTAGAAAGGTTTGTCAGGATCGTAGCAGGTGGCGTTCTGTTGTCTCTGCCTACCCCAGTGAGAGATAGCAGGCGTGAGAATAAATATATGTATGTACTAATTTTTGTACTTGGAACATTGACATTAAAGGTCACATTCGATTGTCGTGCCCCCAAACCAGGATTTTTATTTTTCTGGTCAGGCTTTAAAAACATATCTTGTTTACTTACAGGTTGAAGCAAATATATGGACAACATTTGCAAGTTATTTTATACTTGTGACATCGGTTAACATGCTTCATCAATCTATACCTTGTACGAAACAAGAGGTGACAGAAATCACATTCTTCAGTTCCTAAATTCTGTAAATAAGAATCCAAATAAATAAATATATCTTGGACATTGACACACAAATTATCTATTCATATACCAAGACTGAAGAGATCCGCAGAAGAACCAGAGTAACTCACATAGCCCAAAAAATTGTTAAATTAAAGTGGCAGTGGGCTCATTGCTCGCAGAACCGATGGCCGAAAAGTTGTCGAGTGGCGACCGCGTACTGGAAAGCGCTGCATTGGTAGGCCCCCACACGGTGGACCGACGAACTGGTGAAGACGGCGGGAACCCGTTGGATGAGGGCAGCGCAGGACCGGTAGTTGTGGCGATCCTTGGGGGAGGCCTATGTCTAGCGGTGGACGTCCTTACCTCAGAAACAACTCACCGGACTATGTTGCTTCATATGATTATTGTATGTAGATTCTGTGGTAAAACCTTTGTAGCATAAAGCACACTTGTGTGAATTCATTTTGTAATTATCTTTTTCCTTTTTCAAAAGCATTTCTTCCTTAGCTTCTGATGGAGTCATCACATATTTTGTTATGTATTTTTGTAACATTTGCATCCTAGGGTTTCTTCTTGGCGAACTCAAATCACTCATAGGTAACAAATCTGAATTTTGTTTTTTTTTAATATGTTTCAAAGGTTTCTTTTTTTTCGGAACACATTTAGTTTTCTTTGAATTCGGTAAACATTTTTGTTCTGGTTTTGTTTCTGGGTCTACATTGTTTGGTGCATGATTTAATTGAAACATTTCGTTAGGGTATTCTGCATCTTGCATTTCTACATTGGAAAAAAGGTCTCCGGCATAGCGCACAGAATCCACTGCCTCAATTTCAGATTTTATGTCAGGTTTCTCATCTTTGAACGGTTTGATATCAGTTTCAATTTTATCCCAGTCTAAATTAGGTTCTTGTAGTACATTCTGTTCGTTGCTATTGCATACAAGAAGTATGCAACTATGAGATAATTTAGATTCTAGTTTGTAGTGTTTCCTATCAATGTCTTTGATAAGTCTTTTATTTATCTGAAACATTGAATTATTGTAGGGTGAATATCAAATGATGAACATTTTTTATAGTGTTCTTAAAAATAATATTCAAGTTAAAAAATAACTGAAAATGTCAGTTTAAGAGCATTATTTTCAAGAAGATTAAACGTGTCACTTGCAAAATGAATGTGGTTTTACATTGTGAGATAAAAATACTGTTCCAGAATGACCAAAACAGAAATTGATATTACTAATTTCTTAATACCTACTTTAAGAGAGAGAGAGAAGAACTTTACCTTGGAATGGTCCGTCTGAATAGATGATAACACTTTGAGAGCCATCATGCATTTGGATCTGAACTCCTGACACTTGCTAAGTAGATGTTTACATTCGTAACAAACATACAGTTTGTTATTACACTGCTGAAAATGTGTGGCAAATAGATAAACAATTCATGGGTAAATTTACTTTCCATAAAATATACATACAGGGTCCTTCTATGCTTAATGATTTTTTAAGGGGATGATCAGACCATCAGACTGAACAACTTTTTCTACGCAGCCAAAATCGAAATGGTGAATGAACAATTACAGCTCAGTCAGGAAAAAGCCCAACTATGAAGCGTAGATGTTCTGAGTTACCAGATTATCTCTGACTACCCCCTCGGGGAATACAGTCGAGAACATACAGGTAAAAAAAACCCTGTTGGAGCCTTAAAAGGTTGCTTCAGACCAACAAACTGAACAACTTTGCAACCCTTTAAGGCTGCAACAGGGTTTTACACCCTGTATAAGCTTATGCTAATCAAGCAACAATTTGAAATTTTCAGAATTGAATTTACTGAACTCTTGGCAGGCTATCATAAAAGTCGACACTGGTCGACGGTGATCAACCTCTTGGCCGCCCCTGATAACAACTCCCACACACTGGAGCGGTCGGCAGTGGGGGGCAGTTGTGTTAGGCGCAGTTTATATAGAAGAGACTTGGCGCGGGCGGGGTGTGGCAATATAAACCTTATATTACGAAGCATAGTGTCGTTTGGAGAATAATGCCCGCCCCTACAGGCAATGTCGCCTGGTGGCGCGGGCGCGATTTTCCTTTACGACAAAAACGACGCTAAGCTACATACTATAAGGTTTAGATTGGTGTTACTTTGACAATCCGCCACCGCCACACGTCTCTTCTGTATAAACAGCACCTTATATCGGTAATCTATGGGGGGATAGGTTAGGGGAAAACAGTGCAAAAGAATGCGCTGTAATCACTTATCTATACAAATATTCCGAACCGGGTGGGGTTCTGAATAGTTGTATAGATAAGTGATTACAGTGCATTCTTTTGCACTGTTTTTCTATTAATATCCCTCCCCGGAAATAAATATCCTCCCCCCCCCCCCGAAACTAAAGACTGGATATGTGCTTGTCTATGGAAGGATCACACAGGCGCGGGCAAGACGCGGTCTACAGTCATTTAAGAATTGTATGGCCAACTTTGAAACTATATTATATATTTTGGTCAGAGTGTTATCTTAGGTTTAATGGGTATCTGACAAAATAAATGTAAAGTACCGATATTGGTTCTAGATCCGTGTCTAAAAGTTTTCATTGACTTTAATTGGTTAGTATTGAAACTATAACCAGACTTTTATTTTCTTCGGTCCTAGAACTAGAAACATTACTTCTGGTTCTACGACTCATAAAAGCAGCAGGAAAGGAGTATACTTACATCTTGAACGAGTTGCGAATATGCTTCGTTTATTGAGGGCGAACTAAACATTTTGCAATCGGTCACTAAACATATTTTACAATATTCGTCTATATCTTCGTCTTTCATTGTAAATTAATAAGAAACAAAGAAGACAAATTATATGTTAATTAATTAGGTAGTAATCTCAGAAAACCTGCAGAGCAAAGAGAATATAACCACTACGTTTACTGCAGAGCACAAATACAAAAACAAGTCAACAAAAATAAAATAATATCTTTTTTTGTTGTTGTTAAATTCAAGGCAAAGGGATCTAGCCCATACAGCCGATGTCTTTAGTAAAATTTTTTCAATGTTGGTAGCACTGATCTTGGAAGCATAAGTGCGATGCAAAGAAATTATTCTTGTTCTTAGGTGCGATCAAAGAGTAATATAAGTGCGATGCCGCCGAAATCACCACACAAGTTAACTTGAACCAAAGCTTATTTTGAGATTCATGTTATGTTGGTCGCTTTACGCAACTTTTTGGTCCATAATCCGCACGAAATTGTGTCACAAATATAACTAAAACCAAAGATTTTAGAATCATAAAGGATGCCACTCCTCCTTACAAGCCGTATAATTTTTCGTCATGTTACAAGCCGTAGAAAGAGGAAGAAAAATGTTTCGTCTATGTTACATGCATAGAAACAAGAAAATTGGCCATGGCAGTTGGTAATGTTCGACCTTCTTTCGTATGTCTCCGTCGACGATACTTCCGTTTTTGTGTCCCTTTCTATCCAATGACGTGACGTAATGTATGACAAGCATAGTACTTACTATCTCTATGATGACAAGAGGTACAATTTTTGTCGTTGGATTAGAAAGAGACAAAGTAACGTCGAAAACAACTTCGGGAATTTACGAAAGAAGAACGATCATTACCAACCAACAAGGAGTATTATCATGTTTCAACGTTTGTTAGGCAGACTGTACAGTAGTACCAGATTTATAAGTTCCCCAGATGTACCTGCACAGTTGACAAATTTTAATAGCGCGCAAAATTACATTGTCCAACCAGGACGCACCACCGTCAATGCTTTGCAACTCAATTGGCTCCCGTCAAAGAGAATATAATCACTAGCTCCCGTTTCGCTGCTATCCGACTTTGCACCCTTTGATTACATAGACGAAGAATTTTTCGCTTTTACTTACTCTGTCTACGTTTGATTACTAAACGACTTCGGGTTTTGTCGGGGAATCTGCGCAAACGAATTGCCGAGGTTAATTATTTTCCTGGTCCTACTGTACTCCAAGGTATAGAATAGACAATACCTATGCCAGCTTCCTAATTCCTAACCATTTCGAAACCAATTTTTCACGAATTTTAATGACGTAGTGCAATGGCGCCAAGCAAAACAAATAAATGGACCATATTTTGTTAGAAGTTTTCAATAATTTGTTAAATATTGATCCTTTCGGAAAGGCAATGGGACTAGCCCTTACGGCCGTTGTCTTTAGTAATATTTTTTTTGTGCCTAACCTTATTCTCGAAACGTGAGGGTGGATCACACATTCCAATGTTAAAGCATGTTCAAGGGAGTTTTACGTGAGGAACACAGGTGAGGACCAATCCGGATCAAACGGGAGGGTCTATCTTTATTTCTCACATTACATTATTAAACTAATTCCACCATATTAACACAATAATAACCACGAAAAAATAATTTAGAAAATTAAGAAACAAAGCCCGAATCATTCTTGAAATGGCTACCTATCCGTGAAATGCCTAATTCGTTAAAGGCAAAAAACAACGCTGGAACATGGTGGAAGCCGGGTTTGGTCCCATAGGATCAATGGTTGAAAACTGCAGTAGGGGGATAAATTCCACCTATCCAACCCCTGGATACGTAGATGTACTTGCCTTATCACTGTTTCATCACAACACGAGTCGGTGATTTTGATTTTATGATATATCTAAAACCTCGCACGGGTAAAATTCGTTCAATAAATTAAAGAAAGCGAGATTTATGATCCACACATTTTATTGTAGATTTCAAATAACAACATAACATATTATTTATACATTTAGCTAGAGAACGCAACTTTATTCAAACTTCTTTATTCCTTCGTGGTTTAGTTCTGTCTCGTTTCGGCCAAGGTTTTTTGAAGTGTACATATTCCATGTGGTTTTTCACTTCACACGGATGACGATATGATTTATTACAAATCTTACATTTAAATCGACGGATGCCGAGATGCACCTGAAACAAGTAGTTAAGCATGTAATTTATTTATTTATGTTTATATTAGCACGACAATGAATTGACTACTTTATTAACATTTATTTACGGATTTCCATGCATCGGAGAGCATAATGACGTTTTTATAAATATACAACTTTTATATTCAGCCCATATCAACCCGCTGTTATAATGTCCCTATATAAGTAGTCAAAGCCTACGCCTTATAACTTATAAGGCGTAGGATTTGACTACTTATATATGGACTAGTTATGCGTGCAATTCTACTAACAAACATTTCTGCCACTTTTTGCGGGGGGCGAGATAACATGAAATCGGCAACTTTGGATTTTATTCCCTGTAACTTTAGATTCTAATTTTGATTGTTAAAAATCATGAAAGTAGTCTCGTGTGAACCCCAAACGTCATAAGTTCGTAGTTATTGTTTCGCAATTAGTCTGTAAGTGTCTGTGTAATTAGCTGTCTCGTTTAGTGATAAAGTATAAAATTAAATGTAAATGCCCATGATCAATTGTTCTTACACCGTGGCAGAGGGGAAATGCTACCGCAAGGCTAGTCCTTATAATAAATAGTCAAAGGGCGTAGGACTATAGTGACACGTCATTTATTAAGGTACCTACTGTGTACACTTTGCATCTTATTTATATCATAATATGTAAATTTGGAAAGACCGTTTTTTTGACAGGATTGCGAATTCGCGATGGCCATCGCGTCATAAGCAGCGATCATGCGCACAGGGTTATGGAATCTGTGGCGCGGACTGCTAACGACTGATAGCAGCTAACGTCTACGTTCAACCACATGAATAGATATCTCAGCGAGGCCGGACCAGAAGATAAGCTTCATACAAGCGGAACGCCGCGCCGTAGCCCGCCGCTAGACACGTATTTACGCCACTGTGATCCTTATAGCAATGGATTACAACTTTTTTCGCGAGTCTAGCGCCGCTGCGCGCTGTTCAAGAAGCTTGACATCTAGTCGTAGTTATTCATATTTTAACATTTCGATTTATCAATCTGTAGCACCTATATCTACGCTTCAATCTCAGAGGAAGGATCTCTTTATTCCAAAGCATAGAGTCCGCATCAATTTAAGATTGTAGTTAGTCTCTTTTATCTTATGACGTACCTTTAATAGTAGATAGAGACAGAACTATAGATATTTGTTTATGCGACTGTCCACTTTTTTTTGGCTAGTGGGTGTGAAAAGTGACCGTAAACATCAGGGCAGTTGTCACTTCGGTCTTTTATGCGACTGTCCACTTTTTTTTGGCTAGTGTGTGTGAAAAGTGACCGTAAACATCAGGGCAGTTGTCACTTCGGTCTCTTTTGTACATACTACTTGACACCACACACTCAAATACAAACGTCAAACAATGGACATTCTTGCACTGGTATGGCTCCCTCTATGCCTTTAGGTATAATCTCTTTGGCTTCAATACAAAGTGTTACTGTACAAATAGTAAGTACCAGATTTATAAGTTTCCCCGTTGTACCTGCGCAGTTGAAAAATTTTAATAGCGCCCGAAATTATATTGACCAATCAGGAAGTGCCACCTTCAATTCCTTGCCCCGATTGGCTAATTTTTTCGCGCCCTTTTCTCTGCTATCCTACTTTGCACCCTTTGATTACCGTAAAACCATACAACTACAACCCCAGGTAGTCCATTGAATAAATGAGTTCTAGACTGCGTGAGAAGGGTCGTAAGCCATTTCTTCGGAAACATGTTCAGAGGCCTTAGGTAATAAACATACTAAAAGTACTACCACCACTAGGAGTATAGCCGGAGTGGGGTGAGGGGGGGGGGGGAGGTCCCATATAGTAGGTGGTTCTTGATGAAGCTCTTCATCATCTTCATCGTCATCTTCATGAATAGGCAGACCGTTTAGGCACTTTCCTTGGGAATATTTATTTATTTATTGTATAATATTTTTTTGCAATGAAGGCATGCTGCTGAACAGTTTAACATAGCTTTCCGGCATCTAAATTTGCCAGTACCACAGTCCTTTGTGCAGCGGCAAAATATCGTTTGCAGAAGGACCTCTGGTGCCGGTGGATCTTCAGTTTTTATGGGCTCCAGGGTGTTTTCTACATACTACCACCCCCACTCTTGAGGGGGAAGCTCATTCCCGAGCCACTGCTGCACTTGATGTTTTTTCTAGAACGCACCGTTTCTGAGATATAATCGGAAAACTCATAAATGGGACCTTCCCATATTATAATCCCATTATAAATTCCTTACAGTAAATGTTACCAATTATATCTAAACATGTATTTTGTCATAAATATCTGAACAGCTAATTTTCAATAATTTTTTCACAATGTTGTTTAAAATTGAAATGTATAACAACGGATTAAGGTCTTTTTTCCTACACTGCTCAGATGTTTATGATCACACTGACTGCGTTGATATATTTGATGTTCTGGGCGTTCAGATATTTTTGATTGGTTATGTGTAAAGAAATTATTGAAAATTAGAACAGTAGATATTTCTAAGAAATATTTGAACATTTTGTTTGCTATGATATACCTGATGGTGACTGTAGTCGTTCTTAGACTTGGCCGTACATGCTTTCAGTTCCAGTTCCTCTATTCCTAGTATAATACCTTTATGGTCTAGAATAAGCATCACGTTTCTACCGCATAAAACAAAAGGGGCCAACTTTCTTAGGATGGTGTGCGTGAGGCGTGACACAAATTATGTGTGCTCAAATTTCTAAGCATGTTTGAGAAAATGATGTAAACTAACCATCATCATATGTTTTGTCAGTACAGCCTTGAGATAAAAGCCTTTCTGGCAGACATCGCACGTGAACCGGGGTGCGCCGGAGTGGTGGCACGCTTTGTGGATATAGAGGGCGGTCGGCTGGGCGTACTTCTTATCGCACTGGTCACACTCGTACGGAAGGTCCCCCGTGTGCTTGTTTGTGTGGTATTTTAGTAGGATACAGGTCTGAAATTAACAGAAAAAGTTAAATAAAATAGTTAACCTTTGATTAATTATGTCAAGATAGAACACCACGCTTCTAAAGTACAAAAAACCCCATAAAAAAAAAAGTGAAAAATAATTCGATCACTTATTATTAACTCTCTTTAATATATTTTAGGTCAATTATAATTGACCTAACACATTATATTGTGTCGGGGACCGCAACTGACTGTCGAATAAAAAAACGATGATCATTTCATAGCGGTCACTAGCGGTCACTAGCGGCACTCCCCTAAAATTAATAATAGGTGACCGAATTCTTTTTTACTTTTTAAATGTTTGTTTTTAGCGTAGAGGGTTTTTTTAATTTGTAATTTAATGTTATTTCGTAATTTTTAAAGTTACTAGAAAACTACTGAACTGAACAAAGCAATGATTATCTTTCTATTAAAAAAACCTGCATCGAAATCGGGCCACCCGTTTGGGCGCTACGATGCCACAGACAGACAGACAGACCGACATAGGCGTCAAACTTATAATTATAACACCCCTCTTTTTGCGTCTGGGTTTAAAAAAATGGGCAAACTTTCTCAGGTTGGTGTGCGTGAGGCGTCATTCAACTTATCTTTTGTGCGTGAATATATGGATATTTTTTTCGACGCGTTTTTTTTTGTAGCTTCTACTGTCTATCTTGAAATATAACTTATCAAAGAGTTTAACAATATACCAATGCTTTCTTTAAGAAATAGTGTACAATAATTATTTTTAATACCGCTACGGCTACACCTGATGCTATCAGGCTAGCCGAACACCTGGCCAGTAAGATATAAAGACATCTGAAGAATCAAAGAAGAACACCACTGGCTTTTGAAGGAAAACACCCTGGAAAGACATATAGAGCCGGTGCCATTGACCTTAAATATTAATATAAGATATCAATGGCCGGCACACACCTATGCAGAGCGCAGCGCAGAGCATTTTTTACTGTCAAATCAAGCCGTGGTGGTGCAGTGGCGAGTAACGTTGCCTGCCGTGCAGGAGGCGATGGTTCGATCCCCGTCCAGGCAGACTCGTATTAATGCGTTTTTCGGAATTTATGTACGATTTGTGACACCACTGGCTTTTTCCGTGAAGAAACCAGCATGCTTCAATTTCTAGGCATGTATTGTACCTACTGTCCATTCCAAGTGGCGACAGGCTCACTCCCCGTCACACTGGACAGAGTTTCGGTACTACTAGTGAAACGTGGATGTTCCGAGGTTTCAGAATGTCTCTGAAACCTCTACTACTACTACCCCCTCGGGGAATATGGTCGTGAGCATATGCTATGCTTATGGGAAATTATTATCGACTTTGCTCGCGTTGAAATAACATCGAAAATCAAATAACACAAATCTAAGTCCCTAAGAGCATCGAAGCGACAAGTCGCCTCAAGAGGCGAAAGTTGTGTTAAGGGCGATGTCGAAAAATAATTGAAGCGAAATGGGCGTGTGATAGCTTATATTACTGCCTGATGCGAGAGAAAGAGATGTGGCGGCGCACGCGCCTGAAACGACGCAAGCGTAAAACAAACTTTATTTAATTGTGATTGTACTATTTATGTAAGTTCAATTCTGCTCTAATCAAAATTTATAAAATATCAATCGCTTTTTTTATAAATCAAGTCTCGTGTTTCTATTATTCACCGTTTAGCAGTTCCAAGCATTTATCGATAAAGATGGAGGCTACATTGGCTTGTTTTTCTATCGAGAAAATGTGTCTTAATCGTGTTTTGGCTCTAATCAAAACTTCAATTATATGTTCAATTTACACATATCCGTTAATCATACTCCTACTGTTAGTACTTCATGATATATGACGCTTTGAAGAATCCTTTTTTTTTTTAACATAGCCTCTTAATTGAGTTTCGACGTTAAAGTCGATATTGGTTTGGCAGCAAATGCTCTGCGCTGCGCGACGTAACGTACTTTCAACATAATTTATGAATGGATCCATTCATAATGATGTCATAATCATAAGATACTTCAAAATTGGTCGCCAAATGCAAAATGCAAATGCATGTTTAGTTGCAAACTTAGGACTCTATATTCTATACCAGGGGTCCGCAAGTAATGTTAAGTGGGGTCCGGATATTTTTGAAAAATGTTATCGAGGTCCAGACAAAAAGTTCAAGGTCGCGGGGTCCGTGCTCAATCGCACTCACTTGATTTTCCCCCCACCCCCTTTTTTCTATATTCTATATATTGAGAGCGTCGCATAAACAGCATAAAAAATATGGAGCGAGCGAAGGAAGCTCGAAATTTTTTAGCACAACTTGGGTTGTGTTCAGGAATATCTTGGCTCATCCATACTAAAATATTTTAAAGGGAGCTTTATTTCTTCCCAATACGACTCGGTTGTAGCCAGAGCTCTTTCGGTACAAAACATGTGCATCTAAGTAAAAGCTAATCGACATTTTTAGCACCACGATTTAACAATGGTAAGAAATCTTTTGAATTACGTCTTAGAGCAAGCTAAGCGAGCTCGAGTTTTCTCCGCTATACAAATCGGTTATAGAAAGAGTCAATCAATAAAAATTTTTTTTTTTCAAATTATTCGCCCGGGGCATCTGCCCCCCCCCCCCCGCCCGCCAGGCGGTCCAGGATTCGGCCTTCCGCGGTCCGGATTCGGACGCTGCTCTGCAGTGATCTTCTGATGAAAAAGAGACAGCACAAACCTTGAACCTCTTCCCGCACATTTCACAGATGTACTGCGTATCATCTTTCCTAACTTGTCTCCTTACGGCCTCAGTATTCGGATGTGCTGACTTCATATGTATCTTGTACTCGTAGTATGTATCCATCTGTATGTCGCACTGCAAATATTTGGTTATAAGTATCGACGGCTCGATAGCTCAGGCGGTAGTGAACCTGCCTACTATGCCGAGGGTCGCGGGTTCGAATCCCGTAAGGGGCAATTTATTTGTATGATGAATATGAATGTTTGTTCCCAAGTCATGTTTGTATCTATATTATGTTTTCTATAACGTTGTCTAGTCATCATTATACAAGTCCAGGCGCTAGATTCTGGTACTTTAGATGTTACTAGATAATTTGTGTGACAATATCCAAGATAAAAAAAAACAAAATCAAAAAATCTATAAGCAAAGGATACTACTATTACTCTAAAAATTTCAAGACAAATAAAAAAAAATGTCAGCAACGGAAGCTAAAAAAATAATATTTTGACACGATCTTGGCAATTGATATTTCTTAATCCAATGTAAAGCTATCCAGTTAGGTAGGTCCAACTTCAAGAACGAGATCAACCGTCAAATCCAACTCGACTGGACGGCGTTCGGGAAGCTACTACTTAATATCTACATGTCCCAAATACCGTGTCTCAAAACATATAGAACAAAAATCAGCTGTCCCATACATTTGAATCGAGTAGGTACAGCAGTTTTGTATGGGGCAGCTGATTTTTTTTCGCGTTTCCTGAGGTAGGCTCCATAGTGAAAGTTGTTCAGTTTGATGGTCTGAGTTCACCGTTTCGGTATTTGCTAGGCTGTCACTTACACCCTGTATAGGACTGTGCAAAAATGTGCTCAATTTTTTTTACATTATTTCGTAGTTTTTTTTTTTTTTTTTTCGAATTGACAAGTACAGCATTACTCAGGGAGCATCGACTGCTTATTACTGCGGACTATGGGGGGACCACACCAGTGATGGCGAAGCGCCCTGGTAGGTCTACCGAACCAGTGAATGAACTTAAGCAACCTGCCCAAGGGGCACCCCTAAGGGGTACGGACCTCGGCAATGCGCGTTGCTGGGACTACGCGGACTATGATTGGGTAGTGGGGATCGGTGAGAACCGGCCAGCGATGTGCCGGTGGCGTCTGTAGGCACCAGAAGGAAAAGGAGTGAGCAACAAAGAAAAGATTGTGTTACCGCCGGCGGTGATCGTGTTGCGTGAGTTTGTGTCGGTGAGTCGTAATTGAATATTTCGTAGGTATACTCAAAAATATTGTATCCAAAAAATATAGAAACCGGCTTTATGATTCTCATCTGGATGACGTTTTACGAGTAGAATGCACTAATCCTAGACTATTTATGTGGGTACAGAAGTTCAGCGATCTCATTATGCTTAGGTACTTATTTACGGAGGGATTTTTTTTTTTCATTTCATTCGTAATGTGTGAAAAATTCATGGCCCGCATGAAATAGCTGTTTTGTGAATGTGAACCGAGAAAAAAAAAAGTTTGGCTGCCCTAAAGTGTCCTCAGAAAGTGTGAGGTGAGGTGGGGTATCTGACATCAGAGGGGGGCGTGGATGGCCGCTCTGTATGTAGAACAGTACTATTACCAGTATTACTATATGCCTCACAGTATGGCGACGCTCTTGATGGCGGGCGATCCCGCCGGCCCCTATCTTGCACTGATATGCAAGGCAATCCCGACACCTTCATACCGATCTCGTGATGCGACCCCCGCCGCCCGCTTCCCCGCAAAGCCCCCACCGTTGCCCTGCGTAAGTACATCCATTGCCGTACTGTAAGGACTATAAAGTTATGCTGTGCTATAACCTATTCTGTGGTATAATTTCACTTATCAGTGACATTATTGGACAAAATTAAAATTATATTTTTTATCTACATTGTTCTACGTTACATACATCTTAGCAGCGGTTTATACAGAAGAGATGTGTGGCGGTGGCGGATAGTCAAAGGAACACAATATAAACCTGATATTAAGTAGCATAGCGTCGTTTTTGTCGTAAAGGAAAATCGCGCCCCCGCCACCAGGCGACTTTGCCTGGAGGCGCGGGCGTAATTCTCCAAACGACGCTATGCTACGTAACTATTAGGTTTATATTGTTTTACTTTGACTATCCGCCGCCGCCACATGTCTCTTCTGTATAAACCGTGCCCTAGAGTTAACAGCAAGAGTTATGATAAGGCATACTTGAGATAAACTTACAAGCTTACAAACGGCGGGCAGTCCGTGCCGCCGCCGCCTGATCCATTGGTATTGTGCTTTAGCCAGCCTCTGAGGATGCACCTTTGCGTGACTTTTCAGTTCATCTGCAGTAAGGAACGCTTCACCGCATTCTTCACACCCGTTACTGAAATCAAAATTAGTCGTAGCCTATAATTGCGAAACAATAACTTCGAACTTAGAACGTTTGGGGTTCACACGAGACTACTTTTCATGATTTTTAACATTCAAAATTAGAATCTAAAGTTATGGGAATAAAATCCAAAGTTGCGGATTTCGTGTTACCTCGCCCCCCGCAAAAGGTGGCAGAAATGTTTGTTAGTAGAATTACACGCGTAACTAGTCCCTATATAAGTAGTCAAAGATCTGGTGGTGTACCTATTCGGTAAGAGGGTTTGCACGCAAAATGACAGATACTCACGCAAAATGTCAGTTCTATTTCTTTTCTGTAAATGCCAGACACGCAATATGCCAGATATGCAAAATGACAGACACACAATATGCCGGATACGCAAATTGCCAGGAATTTTATTGAGGTCTTCACTATGTAATATGAAGCAAGACACTATGACAGGTGAGAGGCACATTAGAGACAATTCATTAACGCATTCACTGCCTCACCTGTAAGCCTAAGGATTGAGGCACATTTGCCGACGCGACGGCGAGTGAGACGGCAGCGGGCCCATACTAAATGACATTTTTGTATGGGCCCGCCGTCGGCAAATGTGTCTCAACCCTTAATCACCTATTTTAGATGCCACTTCGAAACATAGAAAGCTGTGTGCCCCGAACATTTATAATTGTTCAAAAAAAACTTCATTCCCATTTAGGTCAAGTTGTCATACTGTACAATATCGTATATTAAAAATTTATCACTTAGGTATATTTAATTTCAAATATTTAGGTATGTATATATAATTAAATTACATAATTGTCATATTTAGGTTTGTATATTTACATTAGAGAAGTACTCTACATACATACTCTAAGCCTAACACCAAGTTGCCCACTAACTTGCCTCCACCAACCCGCACTTGGCCCGCGTGGTGGAGTATGCCCCGCTCCCTGTCGTGTGAGAAAGCCTTTGCCCTGCAGTGAGACGTGTATTAGGTTGGTGACGATGAATGAAGAATTGAGCTCACATGACAGTATGTTTAGAAGAGAGCACCAGATGTCGCTTCCACGCGGTTTCTGTCGCGAACTGAACATCACACTCCTCACATTTGGGACCCAACAGCTTTGTGCTATCCTGAAAATTTAATAGATATAAAGTACATAACTCTGAATTGATAGACTTCCTTAAAGGGTATCCCCCACCGAACGACCCCTCTTAGAGCCGACTCATCTCTACTGAACTACATGATTTCAGGTACACCTATATTTTAGTAGGTTTTGATTGGCTTGTCTATCATTATGTCACTGTGGTGCCTTCTAATCCAAGGAAATCAAAATCGAAAATCATAAGAATTCGCTCCAATCTACTAATCTAAAATTCGAAATAACTCATCAAAAATTCGAAAAAAGCGCGCGAAATTGGTAGAATGCGGAGTGCGGTATTTCGATACCTCCACATCTGCCGGGCGTCCCGCGACATCGACTTTTTTTATAGTGCTGTCGTGTTTTGTTTGCACTAGCATGGCACTAACATCGAAATCTACTCGAAATGTATGGGATAATGATTTTTTTTTCGCTATTTGAATGTTGGTCCCATAGAGAAAGTTCGATTTGATGGTCTGCTCATCCCCTTAAAAAACTGTCTGGTCCAGTGGCGAGTAACCTTGCCTGCCGTGCAGTAGGAGATGGTTCGATCCCCGTCCAGGCAGACTAGTAGCAATGAGTTTTTCGGAATTTATGTACGATTTGTAACACCACTGGTTTTCGGTGAAGGAAAACATCGTGAGGAAACCTGCATGCTTCAATTTCGAGGCATGTATTGTACCTACTATCCACTACAAGTGGCGACGGGCTCACTCCCCGTCACACTGGACAGAGTTTCGGTACTACTAGTGAAACGTGGATGTTCTGAGGTTTCAGAATATCTCTGACTACCCCATCGGGGAATATAGTCGTGAGTATATGCTATATTAAGAAGGACCCTGTATAAGGAAAATTACCTGTCTATGTGCTCTATACTTGTGTCCCTTCAGGCCCAATAGAGATGCAAACATGCTGCCGCAATGTGCACACACGTGCTCTGGATGCTTTAGTCGTTTGTGATTTATTAGAGAATGTGAATATCTGCAAACAAAGAAGCAATCATCAACATTTGCCGATACAGGGTGCTTCTTAATATGCTGACACTTTTTTCTAGGGATTATCAGATCGTCAAACTGGACAACTTTCTCTATGGCACCAACATCGAAATCACAAAAAAAAAATCGAGCCATAATTATGTAGGTATATGTAATAACAGCTGATTTTTTTTCGCGATTTGGATATTGGTTCCATTGAGAAAATTGTTTAGTCTGATGGTCTGACTGATCCCCTTAAAAAAGTGTCAGCATATTAAATTGGACCCTATAATACGTCCCACTGCAGGGCACAGGCCTACTCTCAGGCAATGTATGGGTGTTAGTCCACCACTCTTGCGAAATGCGGATTGGTAGGCTTGATACCGACGACCCGGTTGGTGTAATGGTTACCACGCCGGACTGCCAAACCAGCATCATGGGTTCGAATCTCGGTTCGGTCATGGATGTTTATATGTTTGTGCCGTTGTTGTATGGTTTCCATAATAAACAGTTTATAGTGCTTGCTTGGGATCATTGCAATGTATGTGCCTGTGAGCGTTATTTATTTATTTATACACACACGCATCGACATTTCTTCTTTAGCTTATGCAGGTTTCCTCAAAATGTTTTCCTTCACCGTTTGAGAGCAATCGGTATTACGTACAATAAGTTAGAAAAACTCATTGGTACATGGCATGTCGTTCGTGCGTCTCAAAATTGAGTTTCCATACCTCCGCAACGCGCCACCGCCGACGCTCTAAGCTCTAAACAAAGAACACTACAACGATAAGAGATAACTCATCACTTGAGGGGGCACCGAGCCTATTGTGCTGCCCGCAATCGTATTTTTTTATTTCTAAACAATTAAAAAACATTCCCAAATAACAGGAATGTCACATTGTAGTCATTGCTGATTTTCAATGAGCGTTTTTCTTTCCTTTTTTTAAACTCATTGCTTTTTTAATTTTAGTTCCTAAAAAACTCTAGAGATGGCATGTTTACCGCTCCATAGAGACGTTCGCGAGATCCTGTCAAAATCATGTCAAGACTGTGCCTGTCATTTTTTTTAAGGCCAAGGGATCAAGCCCATAGAACCATGGCAGACGTAAACAGTTTCAAATTTTCAATCAAAATGATTCGCAAATAATGAAATATTCCATCAAAAGATGAGTTGGCATCTTTTTGATCATCTTTTCCCTCTTTATTGTTTTAAAGAAACCCTTTTTGAAATTTTGACTTTTATTCGCACAGACCGTAGCGCCATCTATCGATCCCCTGGAAAACCAAAAGAAAAACGCTCATTTATCGAGTCACTGCGGATTTGTTTTTGTAATGTTTGAAGTTATTATCTTTAAAATCGCCGAAAGTGGTCACTTTTGATATTAATTAACCAAATGATCATGTGAATGATTAATCTAGATGCCGAATCTAACTTTAACTCAAAACCCGACAACTGGGTTTTTGCGTGGACGCTCACATATTATTATCTGAAAGGTCGCCCATTCGTCAACGCCATCTATCGAGCAATTTGGAACTACTTTTTATTTTTTAATGGCTTTCGGAATATCCCTCATTGTTAGTTTGTGTAGAACAGACTATTATTTTCGGTGTTATTGCGTTTTTATAGGTACTCACCGGAAATTTATTTTGCACAGTTCGCATGTGTAAGTCTCGCCTTTATGTATAGCAGAAATGTGACTTTTCGCTTGACTCCTGGAAATATACGTATGAAAATAGTTTTATTTTCAGATAAGCAGGTAAACTTGAAAAAAATACTTTATTAATGGATGCATCAGACTCTTCTGGAATAGCAGGTGTGGAAACTGATTCCATGGCTAAAAATACTGATTTTACTGACTAAAACCATCTAAAATACTGACCATTTACTGACCAAATCTCTATCAAATTTCACCTGTGACTACAAAATGGGACAATGTTTTTTTTCAGCTGCTTTAAATTTTTTGTTATGATTTGATGAAGTAATCACCGAAACTTTGACTACGTATATGAGGACTAGTTACGCGTGTAATTCTACTAACAAACATTTCTGCCACTTTTTGCGGGGGGGCGAGGTAACAGGAAATCCGCAACTTTGGATTTTATTCCCATAACTTTAGATTCTAATTTTGAATAATAAAAATCATGAAAACTACTCTCGTGTGAAACCCAAACGTTCTAAGTTCGAAATTGTTGTTTCGCAATTATAGGCTGTCTCGTTAAGTGATAAGATATAAAATTGAATGTAAATGCACATGCTCAAATTGATCTTATACCGTGGCAGAGGGGAAATGCTACCGCAAGGCTCGTCCTTATAATAAGTAGTCAAAGCACCGAAACAATAAAAAGACCTGTGATATTCTACAAATTCTTAATTAAACGTAAGTTTAGGGACCTACCAAAAAGAAAGATATTTTTAAGGAAATCCCCACTCCAAAACGGTAATTTTTTTCACCTCAATCTACTGAAACCAGATAATTGAGTGGGAACGTAGCCCCTTATCCTCAAAATAATAACCTAAGCAAAAAAACTGACTTTTACTGACTTTACTGACCATTTTCCACACCTGCCTAGCTAGCATGCCACCCACAACAAAGCGTTTAAACTAGAAAAACGTCATGCGCGCTCTTTCTGGCCTACGTAAAATAATAAAGATGGAGGCACATCTCGATTTTTGTCGTTTTCTCGGGGGTGGCATGCTAGCTAGGCAGGAATAGTCACGATTAGAGCTTCCAATACTGCATATCCCTGCAGGATCTCGGTATAAGCGAGACCAACAATTTGTAATGGTCCAGCTTCTCGGAAGATCAATTTTAACGAAACATATTAATGGATCCATTCAATAAGATAAAGATACGTCGATCTTGGTCACCGAATTATGAATTTTAGTTTAGTGGGGGTCAAGCATAATTCTTCTTTATTTACTGTATAAACTTGAGAGCTGTGTCAAGCCAACGCCAGCTATCGAAGCATTGTATAAAAGTTACATAAATCCATGACTGTTTACTTTCCGGGTGATCAGAAATTTTGATCCATGTAATAAGAGGGTAACGAGCCTATTGTGCTGCCCTCAATAGTTTCTTTTTATTTCTAAACAATAAAACAACATTTCCGAAAAACAAGAATGACACATTGACCTCTACCCAGACATTCGAACTTCACAATTGTGTGAACGATTTCGTTCTAATGTCAACTCTATTACAATGAAGTTCGGACCGAAACGGTCGCGATATATCGAAGATCGAAAGTCCGAGTACAGGGTCTGATTGGCTTTCAATTTATCGAAAAATGACGGATTATTATGTTTTATACTTGTAGCTATTATCGTCAAAACCACCAAAAATAGCCACTTTTGGCGGTTTTAAAGATAATAACTACAAACATTATAAAAACTAATCCGATGTGACCCGATAAATTGAAAATCAGCAATGACTACAATGTGTCATTCTTCTTTTTTTGGAAATGTTGTTTAATTGTTTAGAAATAAAAAAAAACGATTGAGGGCAGCACAATAGGCTCGGTGCCCCCTTAACTATCGACTAAATGACTTCCTCTTCACCTACCTACCTAGTTATTTAATCAGAGAAATTATTTATGTATTACTTACAGATTGAAGCAAACATACGAACATAATTTGCAGGATATTTTATACTTGTGACATCCTTCAATGTGACGCGACAAATGATTCCTTTTAGAAAACAAGAGGTGACAGATTTCACATTCTTGAGTACCCGAATCCTGTAAATACCAAACTAAGTAAAACAATTTTAACCGTAGCAAGATGTTGTAAATGTATGTATACAGTGGACATATGGAGGTGCTACTTGAAAATGTTCCTCCATTGAAAAGGGAAGATCTTCCACCAGGCTATGTGTGAAGCCTGGGGACCGGCCGTGGTCCAACAGTTCTTAGTTGGACCTTGTATATGTATCGAATCTCTGTGATTATTTCTCTTGCGCGATGTATGTCTTGCATTCGATTGTGAACCTTATTTGTAGTAGGTTACGAGTTACGTATTCACGGTAAACGTTGTCTATGTATGGAGCATATTTCCGAGAGCGACGGTATCGCCATCTGTTGGCATCTTTGCTATAACTTGTGGGTGCTGACCTCTGTAGCAAGTCCCCACAAACACACTGTATTTGAGCCTCTTTAATTAAAATACTTTAGTCTTTGACAAAACATGGGGAACTCTAACTTTGTCTACATTGTAGCACAGTATAAGAATGAGTGTATCTAGGTAACTATTAAATAGTCTGTGCTAGTCATACAATACGGCCCCCCACCAATTTCTTATCTCACCCCCTCTGGCAGGAGTGCGACTTTTGAAAGTAACACGTTTAAAATCTTGGTTGAATGACGCATAATCACCATACCTAGTAATTTTGGCATTTTCCACTGCTTCTTCTTCTTATTGTGTGGGCAGAACCCTGGTGTCAGAGTATTTTCAGACCGCCTTACGGCCTCTGACGTGGTTTTTATGTAACGACTATTACCACCAGAGACAGTAGCCGGGACCAACGGCTTAACGTGCCATCCGAAGACGGAATCATTTTTCTTTTCAGACAATCAGGTGATTCTGCCTGCAATGTCCTAACCAACTGGGGAACCCCGTGGGAATCGAAACCACGACCTCCGTGTCGAGAACCAATGCTCTTAACCATTAGACCACGGAGGCAGTTTTCACTGTTTTCCACTGCTGATTTGAGCGTGTGACTTTCATAAATCGCACTCCAGGAACGTGGTGTGAAATGAGGTCAAATTGTATGAAATGACAGCTAAGGTCCATGGTGGGACTATACTGGGTGAAATTGATATCATTAGCATCCTTTTAAACTAAGAGTCTACCCATCAAACTGAACAACTTTTACTATGGGAGCAAAAAAAAAACTGCTGTTCCATACTAAACTGCAATGCCTACTCAAATGTAAAGTTTTGTATAAAATTGACCCCTCTGCAACCACCTTAAGTATTATTTATTAACTTTGAAAAAGTGGTGATAGGCAGCTGGCTTTTCAGCCATAGAAGTTGTTTGAAATACCTAATATACAACTTACCGGGCTATGATTCTTCATATGTTTATTTAATGTAGATTCCATGGTAAAACCTTTGTAACATAACTCACACGTGAGTACATTTGTCTTGTAATTACTTGATTCCTTTTTTAAAAGCATTTCTTTGTTAGCTTCTGATGGAGTCATCACATCTACTATTGCATATTCTCCTAACATTTGCATCATGCTCTTTCTAGGTGGCCTACTTAGAATTCTTGAAACACTCATAGGTAACAAAACTAAATCCCGTTTTTTGGTAATACGTTTCAAAGTTTTAATATTTTTGGGAACATTTTCTTTAGTTTTCTTTGACTTCAGTTGACATTTTTGTTCAGATTTTATTTCTGCTACTATATTTTTCGGTGCATGACTTGATTGAATTGTTTTGTTTGAGTAATCTGTATCATTCGTTTCTACGTCATAGAAAACGACTTCAGCATCAATGTTAAATTTTTTCTCAGGTTTATCATCTTCTATTGTGTCGGGATTGGTATCAATTTTAATATCCGAGTCGGAGCAAGGATCTTTGCCTTCGGCATCAATGGCAAATTTAGTCTCAGATTTGTCATCTTCTAGTTCATCAGGATTGGCATCAATTTCAATGTCAGAGTCTAAATTTATTTCTGGTAATACAATCTGTTGATTGCTATTGCATACAAGAAGCATGGTACTACAGGATATTTTTGATTCTAGTTTGAAATGTTTCCTATCAATGCCTCTGACAATTCTTGTAGGTATCTGAAAGATTTAGTTTTGTATAATTTATTATCTCATATGAAACTGTTCCATGACTGACGACAGACAGAAACATGAAGGGACAATGCCCAGGGTTCATAGAAAATTTCCCCAGCCCTGGCGCAAAAGGAACGGATCTCTGATTTTTGTATATTGCATGCCAAGTCAGGGGCCTACCCTAATAATATAATATAAGCCCTTAATCGGACATCCGAGATGTTTTTAATCTAGTAGTTGTGCTATGTTCGTTTTTTGTATGTCCGTTTGCCAGTCGGCAAAGGCCTCCTCCAACCTTCTCCATTCCTGTCTGTCACTTGCCACTCTGTGCCATGTATTTCCGGCAACCTGCCTTATGTCGTCAACCCATCGTCTCGGTGGTCTACCTCTCTTTCTTTGCCCTTCTCTTGGGTGCCATTGGGTGATTATTTTACTCCACTTCTCTTTGCCTCTCAATGTGTGACCTGCCCATCGCCATTCAAATCGTTTAATCCTTCGTTTTATGTCGTGGACTTTTGCCTTGTTTCTAATTGTGAAATTTCTTAGTCTGTCAGATCTTTTCACCCCTAGCATGCTTCTTTCCATCGCTCGTTGACAGATTGCAAGTCTGTCTGTGTTGTCTTGTGTCAAACCCCAAGTTTGGCTGCCATACATAAGGATGGGAAGTATGCAGATGTTCAACAGTTTACTTTTGGTACCTTTATGTAGCGTTTTATCCTTCATGACCTCTTTCTTACTCCAGTATCTCTTCCAACCGTTTGATATCCTTCTCTCTATTTCTTTGCTAGTACTGTCTTGTGGACCCTAATAAGGTGACTTGAAAATTATCTGACAGTAATTCAACCACTATCTCACTTCCACCACACTCACTGGGCTCGATTGGTGAATTATCATAATTAAATTTACAGAAACAAGGCAGCTACAAACCCAAGCACTCTCTACAATCGAAGCTAAATTATAAATTGTTACCTACAAAACATACTTTGAAATTAAATAATGTTGTTATTTATAGTACCTAGTAACATAATATGTACAGTCAGCCGCAATCAACAATCCAACAATTCAACCCATCCTGTAGGTACCCGGTAGAACCTAGTCACGTCGTGTACATTAACGTCATTAAACTCAGGCACGTATCCAGTAGGCCTCGCATGCCAACCCCGAGAAAACGACAAAAATCGAGATGTGCCTCCATCCTTATTATTTCACGTATGCTAGAAAGAGCGCGCATGATGTTTTTCTCGTTTAAACGCTTTGTGGTGGGTGTCATGCTAGCTGTGCTGAGATAGATAGGTGGGATTTATCCCCCCCCCCACCCAAGTGATTATAGCGCTTACATTTTTTTTTCTATGAATATCCCCCCATGAAAACTAAATGTCCCCCCCTCCCCCCCGAAACAAGTCTGGATATGTGCTTGATTAAACTTCTCTCAAATGTAACAGCGAATAGTTTGATGTGAAAAGGTTCAATGGTGGGTAATATTCAAATTGTCTATACTTTCACGGCGCCGACCGCAGCGTGCGAAAATGTACCTAAACGTTCAAACGTTACAGTGATTAATGCTTCGCAGCGGCCTGCTTACGCACGGCAACACATCAAGCTATACAAAACCAACATAAGCTGGCTGCGCGACGTTATAAGTTACTCGAACTACGCACGGCCACCTATGTTGGTTTTGTATAGCTTGATGTGTCGCCGTGTGTACATACACATAATAAAAAGAATACCTTTGAATGGTCAATACAAATAGATGATAACACATTGAGAGCCGTCATACATTTGGATCTGAACTCCTGACACTTGCTCAGTAGATGTTTACACTCGTAACAAACATACAGTTTGTAATCAGCGCAGAACTGAAAAATAAGACGCAATAACATAAACAATTTATGGATAGAATTTACTTCAGGAGTGACAGGAACTTGTTGGTATATGTAAAAAGAATTTAATATTTAATTTAAATCTAAGGCTGTCAGCTTCTAAAACATTTGGCTGCTACTTTTTTATGATTCTGTAGAATTTGTCCACAAGAAAACTTTTTGTGTAGTACTTAGTTGACCTGCATCCTCCCCTATATAACATATGGCTGTGAGACCTGGTCCCTTACTGAAGACCACATAGAGAAACTGGCTAGATGTCAACGGGCAATGGAGAGTAGTATGCTAGGAGTCAAACTAAGTGATAAAATTAGAAATCTTGATATAAGACATAAAACCAAAGTCACAGACATACTTACTCGAATCGACCATCAAAAATGGGGCTGGACGGGTCACATGCTACGTTGCACAGTAAATAAATGGAGTAAGCAAGTCACACTATGGTACCCAAGGGATAGCACCAGAAGACAGGGATGCCCAATAAGACGATGGGTAGATGATATTCGTCTGACCTTGTGGCCGCATTGCACAAGGGTTGCAGCTGACAGAGCACAGTGGAACGCAGGACAAAAGCCCCGGGCGGAACTTTACAAGGGGTGGCAAATTAGGAAAAATATTGATAGATTGAGCCCTGTCTATAACAAATTCATAGAAATATTTCTCTAAAAGTTGAGCTTGCTTCGCTCGCTATAAATATCTTTTTTTATTACTCCTACAAATAATCCTAAAGAGTTCAGACTTCTGACTTTGCTGGACTTAAAGGCTTTTATTTAAGTCACTATGCACATGTTTTGTATGTGAAAAACTCTGGCTTCATCCTATTCTTATTGAGGAGAAAGTTGAGGTCGCTTCAATCACTTTTATGCATGGATAAACGAAAAAACGTCTGGCCAAAACATTTTTGTGCAAAAAAATTTTAAGCTTACTTTGCTCTCTCCTTTATTTTTTGTGTAGGTCTTCATAAGGAGACTCCAAATCGGCCTATGCCCTGGGCGGCAGTAACCCACGCTACTGGGTATAAACAGGCTTGTGAAGCACTAGTGGGAAAACTATGGTTGATTGGGCTCAATGTTCAACTCAACTCAGAACAAACATTCCACTCAATTCTGTCACTTTCATAGGCGTGAGCTTTTCTATAATAATTATTGTTTGTGGGATGTAGGTGGATGTAATAATGGCCTTTCCTCTGTCGGATCTGGCGAAAGCACTATACAAACTGGTAAAAAGGGGTGTCAGTTGTCAAAAAAATTTCCGCCAGTGTCAAGTATTTTATGGGAGAATCTATCCCAATCTCAGGGATTGTTTTTGGTCAAGAACAAGAAGAGATTGAGGATTGCGGAGCCTCGTGGCACAATAACCACGCGAGACAAGTGCTCGGGCCAGAACCTGCAACGAGACTCTTATTGTATTACTTACAGAGCGGCAGTCATTTATTGACTAAGCTCAAAAAAAAATTTGTCACTCATTTTTTGGGTACTAGTGGGTCTGACGCATTCTGGATTATGTCCTATGTTGTAGGTGCTAGACTTTCAAACCTCCATATCCATGGGGGATCAGGGATCCATCGAGTTCGCGGATATTTTATTTTCAAAAAGGCGTTCCTATAGATGCTAAAAACGAAATTTGGACTTGCGACTCAAGGAAAGGAGTATACTTACGACAACTTGAACAAGTTGTGAATATGCCTCGCTTATTGAGGGCGAACGAAACATTTTGCAATCGGTCACTAAACATATTTTACAATATTTCATATCTTCGTCTTCCATTGTAAAGTATATGTTTTTAAATATTTTGAATCTCTGTAAATCAAAAATAAATCATTCGACAAATACTAATCATTAATTCCATTATTTCTTATTTTGTCAGTTGTTTTATACATATTAAAAGTACTCTGTGGTCTCTGTGGTCAGTTGACAGTTGCAGGCACGGTTGCATTTGCGGCACCATGCTATGTTATCTTAGTACAAACTAAGTGGAACGCTGATTTTCCATAGACAGCTTCCGCCGTCTATCGGTTATGTTTCGAAGCACTATGTGTTGAACTAGGGTTCTTATCGGAGTTCCGTTTTTGTTCTGCTAATTTTCGTGCCAACACTCTCCAGTTTTTGCTGCCATTGTGCCAATCTGCTCTGGACCTCGAGTCCATCTTCACCGACAAGAACAATGTCATCAGAAAACAGTATGCACCAGGGTGCCTTTTGCTGTATGTCCGATGTTAAAGCATCCATAATCAACAGGAAGAGGTAAGGGCTTAAAGCCGACCCTTGGTGCAAACCTACAGCCACATTAAACTTATCGGTGGTACCAGCAGATGATCGGACGCATGAGCTGGATCGGCTGTACATTGCACGAATCAACTCAAGGTATTTTCCAGGCACCAAGACCGGGGTAACCGCAAAGAGTAATATGAGCACGATCGTATGCCTTCTATATCTATTCAATATACTTATATAACTCTTTGATCTATTCTATATAATTACCTATCTATATCAAATATACATATTATATTAATATATGGGCACGGCGCCCGTAATGGCCAACCCATCAAACGCCACCCGGATAATTGCCAACCCTGTAATGCTGGGTATTATTGGGCCAGCAAATACGTGCTGGACATTAACAGTCCGAGCCAACAATGTTCAGCAACATAATGCCCAGCAGCCCGTATTCCGTGACCAAAGGTTCAAAATTGGTTCCAATTAACGGCGTGGACACTATGTGGTCGGCAATTACGGCCTGGACATTACGGGACCGAGAAAATAATGCATGTCACCAGATTGTTCAACCAAATAATGTCCACCCATGTAATTGGTGTCCAAGATGGCGTCTTTTTTTTTAAGAGCACCGGTTGTATATAAAGCGGGACATCCAAGTACCGTTTTTGACTGAAATATAGTTGTGTCAATGTAATTGGTTAATGGTCTTCAATTACTGGGTCGGCCATTACACGCCGCGCATTTACACGACGGACAATACGAGCTGGACGTATATAACAAAGTACTCTGTGAGCTGGACCTTCACCGTGGTGGTCACCATTGGTGCTCATTTTTAGCTCGGGGTGTATTTGCGAACCCATCATTGCATGGAATACGTGCTGGACATTATTTGGTCGGAAATTATTGGTTGCGCATTACTGGCTGGCCATTTGGGCCATTTTCTCCATGATTTCGCCATGTTCGTTGTGTCGTATATTTTTGTACTAAGTTATTTTACTTAACTTCTTGTCTTCTTAGACTCTCAGTGCTTATTTGTTAATAATATACAATGGAAGACGAAGATATGAAATATTGTAAAGTATGTTTAGTGACCGATTGTGAAATGTTTAGTTCTCCCTCAATAAGGGAAGCATATTCACAACTTGTTCAAGTTGTAAGTATACTTAAACTCCTTTCCTTGAGTCGTGGAACCTATCTCTGATCTTGTTGTGGGGCTGGCAAGCCAGCAACACTTCGTGTCCAGTGGGATCTTATGTTACCCCAATACTTTCTATTTTCTTCACTCTTCAAATACATGGTCAATGAAGGAGGTAATACCATTGAGGGGAAAAAACCTTACATCTCCCGGTTTTGGATATCCATCTCCGTGGAGGCACATGCGTTTAGCCGCCAAGAGATCAGTCATAAAGGATATATTCCATGTTTGTGGAACCTAAAGAATTTTCTAAGGATATTAAGTTTCTTGTTGCACAAGGCGAGAGTGTGAGGCTATAATATGATTGTTCTTTACACCAACATCATCTACCTCATATCTTAATAGTCACGTTGCAGGTTCTAACTTGTCTCGCGTAGATTTCGCGCGTCGCGTTTTTGCCTGCCACGAGGCTCCGCAATCCTCAATCTCTTGTTCTTGACCAAAAACAATCCCTGAGATTGGGATAGATTCTCCCATAAAGACTTTACACTGGCAAAATCATCAAGGAAACTCCATTATACGAAAAATAGAATAGAATGATATATCTCTGTAACCGTGTTATACTATGAAACCTAAGACAGTATGACTATTGACGAGTTACACATGTAATTCTACTAAAGCAGGCACTTCACTCTCGTGAGAACTTCCAAAGGAAAATTACCATGGCTCACGATGCCGCGAGAACAATGAACGGCATCCACACTCTCATTCTCGTCCGTTCTGGGTGAGAATGTAGTGCGTGCATTACAAAATTTGCGGGGAGTAAGGTAGCATGAAATCCGCAACTTTGTATTTTATTCCATTACTTTAGATTCTAATTTTGATTGTTAAAAATAGTCTCATGTGAACCCCGAACATGACTACTTTAAAGTTATTGTTCCACAATTATTGATTGTCTTAGTGACAAGGTGTTAAAACTGTTTGTAAATGAACATCATTAATTGATCTTGTGACGTGGCAGAGGGGAAATGCTACCGCAAGGCTGGTCCATGGCCAATACAATGATACATAATCTATGAAAATTTCAACTGGCTACCTATTACGGTTCAGAAGATATAGCCCTCTGAAGCTAAGACGGATGGATGGACGGACGGACAGCATAGGCTTATGAATAGGGTCCTGTTTTCACCCTTTGGGTGTACGGAACCCTAAATCGAGGATAAAATAGTTTAAAAAATCAAAATGAATATTTATCCTTACCTGTACATGAACCTGCTTGTACAGTTTTTGACTGGGCACACTAAGTGTGTCTAGTCTACCTTCACTAATACTTAAATTTCGTTGTTATAAATTTTATTCATAAATTGTTTAGTATAAGTATTTGTGTCTTATTTTCAGTTCTGGACTGATAACAATCTGTATGTTTGTTACGAGTGTAAACATCTACTGAACAAGTATCAGGAGTTCAGATCCAAATGTATGATGGCTCTCAATGTGTTATCATCTATTCATCCCGACCATTCCAAGGTATTCTTTTTATTATGTGTATGTACACACGGCGACACATCAAGCTATACAAAACCAACATAGGTGGCCGTGCGTAGTTCGAGTAACTTATAACATCGCGCAGCCAGCTTATGTTGGTTTTGTATAGCTTGATGTGTTGCCGTGCGTAAGCAGGCCGCTGCGAAGCATTAATCACTGTAACGTTTGAACGTTTAGGTACATTTTCGCACGCTGCGGTCGGCGCCGTGAAAGTATAGGCTATTAAAGCGGTAGGTATTGAAGATTTTATTTATGGCGTTATGGCTATCCTTGTGGGAGGCCTATGTCCAGCAGTGGACGTCCATCGGCTGAGATGATGATCTGTTACGTAGAATATTATTATAATAGTGATTAGGGGTTGATTTTAAAATAAAATTTCTTAGTACGGGGAGTACTAATCTATATACCTACTAGATGTACATCCTAGTACATCTAGTAGGTATATAGGTATACTTGAGATATGTCTGAAAGGAGAATGTGTTTTCTAATTATCGTTCCTGATCTGGATCCTGAGGGTCTACCCGGACATTCGAACTTCGCAATTGCGTAAACGTTTTCGTTCCAATGTCAACTCTATTACAATGAACTTCGGACCGAAACGGTCTCGATATATTTAAAATCGAAAGTCCGGGTACAGGGCCTGTTGGATCCCACTGAAGGGTAAAAGCCTCCTCTCACAAATAAGGGTGACATGGAGTGGGCTATACTCCACCACGCGGGCCCAATGCTGATTGGGCCCAAGATAGTGGTCAACTTGCTGTCAGATAATTTTCAAGCCACCTTAATAGGCCGCTGAGCTGGCAAGAAATGTACAATGATCCGTTCTTTTCCTTTTGCGCCGGGACTGGGGTAATTTTCTATGAAACCTGGGCATTGTCCTTTCATGTTTCATTCTTCAGCGGCTTAGACTGTAAGTACAGTCAGTCACGGAACTGTTTTAGTTTTATAGATAATAAATTAAATGTAATTGAATCTTTCAGATACCTAAAAGAATTGTCCGAGACATTGATAGGAAACACTTCAAACTAGAATCAAAACTATCTCGTAGTTCCATGCTTCTTGTATGCAATTGCATTAAACAGATTGTACTACCAGAAACCAATTTAGACTCAGACATTAAAATTGAAATTGATATCAGTCCTGATGCGCTAGAAGATGACAAATCTGAGACTAAATTTGCCATTTATGCTGAAGGCGAGGACCCTTTCTCCGACTCGCATATTAAAATTGATACCAATCCTGACACATTAGGAAATTATAAATGTGAGAAAAAATTTAACATTGATGCTGAAGACGTTTTCTCTAACGTAGAAATGCCAAATAGAGATTACCCAAACGAAATAATTCAATCAAGTCATGCACCAAACAAAATGTTACCACAAATAAAATGTGAACAAAAATGTCAACTGAAGTCGAAGAAAACTAAAGAAAAAGTTCCCAAAAAAATTAAAACTTTGAAACGTATTACAAAAATACGGAATTTAGATGTGTTACCATCGAGTATTGTAAGAAGGGCTCCTAGTCAGAAGAGTCAGGACATGATGCAAATGATGCAAAATCACGCAACAATAGTTGTGATGACTCCATCAGAAGCTAAGGAAGAAATGCTTTTGAGAAAGGAATCACGTAATTACAAGACTAATCCATACTCGTGTGAGTTATGCTATAAAGGTTTCACCCTGGAATCTACATACAATAAACATATGAAGCACCATAGCCCGGTAAGTTGTATCTTTAGGTACTTTAGACATTTATGGCTAACCGCTTTTTTCAAAATTATGTCTTGTTTGATTATCCCATACCAATGAGTTTTTAGGAACTTACGTACGATCTATACATTTGCAGCGCCTCTGCCATTTAGCTTCTTTTAGACCAATGTTCGATGAGAACAATGATGGTGTTCGAACACCCTAAAGATTCCCCCGTCCACTGAACACCTACATTTAGAATATCTTCTCTCTGGCTACTCCCTCGGGGAATTCAACACTGAGCAATCTTTGACAAGGTTGTCTACCCGTTAACATTACGTTTGAAATGCTTAAGTGATTTAATCTAGTTAAAAACGTTTAAATGACTCCTTGTGTTGTAAATTGTGGTGCTTTAGTTGTAATAAGTGCATAAAAGTGTTATTTGACTATTTAAATTGAACTGGAATCGGAACTAAAACCGTAAATATGCAACAAAAATTTTTGTGATATTGTGACGAACAACAGCTGACGCCATTCATTACGACTGCGCGCAAACGAATCCCGCGGTTGTGTACAGTGCGGACGGGTCATTTTTGCGTCCGTTCCACCACCGGCTCTTTAAGTGTAGTGATTATTGAACAGAAGCGACATATTTTTATTTTTACCTTAAGTTGTCTCTCAGAGGTTTCTTCTTAAAAAATTTTATTTAATTAGATATTTACGACATCTAATACCACTTGAGGAACCTGGTGGTTATTAATAAAACAAAAACGATGGGGTTAGGTAAAGATATATGTACAAAATGTCACAAGAAATTACCCAAGAGATACTTTATTAAATGCAAACAATGTCATAACGCGTTTGATTTGGACTGTGCAAACATATCATCAAAGTTATTCGATTTAATGAAAAGCAAATCTAACTGGCATTGCAAGACATGCAAAATAGGTACTATGTCAACAAATTCTAAAATACAAAGGGAATCTCAAAAGGCTACTTCAACACCGCAAGCAGAGACAAGCAATAATTTTGTGACCTTGAGAACTAAATACAACGTCGAAGTCGAAAACACCTTTGAGTCTTTACCCGGTGACGACGACAACAACTTACCTGAAACGAGCTCAATCCTATCTAATACATTATTCAATAGAAGTTGCCCCGATATTACTCAAAACCTATGTGAAGAAGTAGATACACTTAGAATGAAATTGACTGAGACACAAACACGATTAGACATAGCAGAACAGGAAATCGAGAACCAAACTTCTGAAAACTTCGCACTGAAAGAAACAATCTCCAAATGTGAAGCAAAAATTGATATGCTAAAGAAATTATGTATAACTACCCCAAATAGGGAAATACGTTCGAGCAATATTGGTGAAAACTTAAACATTATAGCAACATTAAAGAATGATATTGAAACTTTAACATCTGAATTGGAAAAAGCTCGTGAGTATATATTAGAATTGGAAAATAAACTATTACAATTGGAATATAATGATGATAATGATGATGATAATGATAATGATGATAATTCATATGAAGATATACACGAACGACATATTAACGGTAAGAATTCTGAATTAGATAAAAAGATCTGCATTATAAGTGCTAACAACAGCAACAAAATTCTATCAATCGCTGAAGACAGAATATCTGGAAACCACAAAGTGTGTCATTACATTACCCCTGGTGTTGGTATCAAAAACCTACTAAAGGACTTACAATCAAAATTAAGTAACTACAATATGGATGATTTTTGTATCATACTTATCGGCGAGGAAGATTTTAAACAAACGAGTGACTATATTGCCATAATTAGGTACATAAGAGAGACTTTAAGTGACATCAAACATACAAACATACTTCTTTGTTCTCCAACCTTTAAGCTTGGCAATTTTAACATGTTTAACTCGAGAATAGAAAAATTCAATAATTTGTTATATCTGGATAATTTGCGTTATGAATATGTATACCTAGTAGACTCAAATTTAAATCTAGAATATGATCACAAGTTCTTTAAAAAACATTCAGGTAGAATAAATGATAGAGGCATGAGAGTGGTATTTGAGTCCATTAGAGATACCATTTTGTATTTTAAATCTGAACTTGCAAATGTAAATGAGAGTTCATGTAGCCATTTTTTTCGATAATGTAAGCTCAAGAATACAGAGAAATAACAACTACAATTCTGTCAACAATTTCTTGTATAATTCTATTAATATCTTGCATCAGAATATTAACGGATTGATATCAAAATCAGACAATGTAGCAGTGTGCATAAACGAAATCGAAAAGTCAGGTAAACAACTAGATGTTTTATGTTTTACTGAACACAACATGAAATCTGATGATGTGGATTTTCTGAAAATCCCCAATTTCAATTTGGCACATTATTACACACGTAAATCGAGGGATGGTGGATCATGTATTTTAGTGAAACCACATTTAAAATATAAAATTATTGATTCTATTTCACAATATAATGTGTCCAAGGTTCTTGAATGTTGTGCAATCAAACTAGAAGACCATAATCTAATCATCTTGTGTGTATATAGAGTGCCAAAAAACAAAAATGTGAATATATACTTCGATTTGTTCTTTGATAATCTAAATAATATTTTAAAGGCTCTGATAAGGAATAACAAGAAAATAGTAATCTGTGGAGATTTTAATATTAATATCTTAAAAAGAGTTAAATATAGTTTGCTATTTGAAGAATTACTACTAAATTATAATCTAAAAGTAACGTTCAGAGAACCAACGAGGCCCTGTAGTGGTTCATGTATCGATAACATTATTCATAACGTACATGGATCTAAAGGTGAAATACTAGAGCTAAGCGTCTCTGATCACAGCGCACAGGTTCTTAACTGTCCTGTCAAAAGGACTTGTGCATTATCGTGTTGGTATGTCATCAAGAGAGATTACAGCAAAGAAAACATGCGTAGATTCGGTGAGTGCATTGATAAACTCTCCTTCAATGAAGTAATGGAAATAAAAGATGCCAATGACGCTTTTAATGAATTTATCGATCTCTTTAAGCTCTTTTATGACCTATGTTTTCCGGAAGTCAAAGTAAAAATTTCTACTAGGGTAAAACCGAAGTGGATATCACAAGGAATCAAAAATTGTAGTAAGCGAAAGCATGCATTGCTATGGAAGTACAGACTATCAAAAAATATTGAAGATAAACACATATTTAAAACTTATTCTCAAAGATATAATAGAATCATTAAACTAACTCAAAAATCACAGAACAATTACTATATATTGAAATCCAAAAATAAGTCCAAAGCTACATGGGAAGTAATAAAAAATAGAAGGCAACATTTACCAAAATTAAATAATGTGACTCAATTAGTGGTAGATGATAGGAAAATCTCAAATTTATATCAGATAGCACAAGTTTTCAATGAGTATTACACAAAAATACCTGAGCGTATCAACAAAAATCTAGTCAATGTAGACAAAAATTACATTTTAAATGGAAGCTCAAAATCCTTTTTTCATGGCCCTACTAGCCCTGTTGAAATATGCAACATTATAAAATCCTTAAAAAATACTGCAAGCACAGGCTACGACTGTATTTCAACCAGGGTCCTCAAATATGTGTGTCTTCTTGTTTCTCCTATATTGAGCTATATTTTCAACATGTGCATAGAGCAAGGCATATTTCCGCAAAAACTAAAGACTACCATAATTAAACCTCTTTATAAAAAAGGTGATAAACATGACGTTAAAAATTATAGGCCCATAGCTTTAACTCCAATCATTTCCAAAGTTTTTGAAAAGGTAATTTCCAGTAAACTCTACAATTACTTTGAAATTAACAACCTTTTTTCAAAAGAACAAAAAGGTTTTCGTAAGAACAAATCTATCAATGAAGCAATTTATGAGTTTGTGACACTAATATACCCTAGAATGGATCGTAACCAAACAGTTTCTGCTCTCTACATGGACTTAACTAAAGCTTTCGACTATGTAGAGCACACAATTCTTTTGAACAAGCTGGAACAGTATGGTATAAGAGGCAACGCTTTAGACCTACTAAGATCATACCTCAGTGATAGGAAACAATTCACTCAAATAAACGAAATTTGCCTTAGATCAAAAATCGACAAATTATACTCATCAGAACAGAGGTTGGTAGAGTGTGGAGTTCCTCAAGGTAGTGTCCTGGGGCCTCTACTGTTTTTGATTTATATTAATGACATACCGAAGTCAACTAATCACCATATGATACTTTTTGCGGACGACTGTACTATTTTATATAATAATATTAATGACATGCATAATAGTTTGACATCTGTAAATAAATGGCTTCAAAATAATAATCTTCTGATTAATTTCGACAAAACTAAAATTATGAGCTTTAGACAATCGGATAGGCAGACCAATAACAGCTTGACTTATAATAATATAACTATTGAAGACGTGAAAGTTGTAAGGTTCTTGGGTCTCAACATTGACTCTAATATGAAGTGGCAAACACATATAGAGTCAGTATGTTCTAAAGTAGCGCAGTCATCCTATGCTCTCTATATGCTGTCAGGGAAGGTAAATAAAGAGGCTCTACTTATGGCGTATCATGGTACTGTTGAATCAAGGTTGAGATACGGAATTATCTTCTGGGGAAATGCTACTAACTGGTTGCGCGTATTTCGTGCACAGAAATCATGTATACGAGCTATGTGTAATTTAAAAAGGATAGATAGCTGTAGACCATATTTTGAAGAGCTTAATATTTTGACATTTCCCTCGCTCTACATATACGAGCTGGTAATTTATGTAAGACAGCACATAAACGAATATAAAAGAGTCAATAGAGCACGACTACAGGATAGGCTTTGTACTAGAACCTGGCTTGCTAAAACAGCACTGTACATGAAGGGTGTCCTCTACATGGCTCCAACTGTATATAATCATGTACCTAAATGTATAAGAGACATTGCATGCAATTTGACATTTAGAAAGACATTATGTAAATTTTTAATAGAAAATACATTCTACTCAGTTGACGAATTCTTGACATGGAAACCTAAATAATCATAGTTTTATTATATTGTATATCCATAATAATGATTGTAAATTTGTACGCCTAATAGGCTGATCACAGAGGTCTTCCTTAATTTATGTACCAACTTTTTGTAACCTGTGTTTCACAAATAAATGATTTTGTATTTGTATTTGTATTTAGCATGATATAATTGTTTTAGTTGCAATATTTATTTACAGGATTCAGGAACTGTAAAGTGTGATTTCTGTCACCTCTTCTTTCGTATAAGGAAGGAAATGATGAAGCACATTAGAGAATGTCACAAGTATAAAATAACCTGCAAAAGTTGCTCGTATGCTTGCTTCAGCCCGTAAGTAAACAAGTTAATTGTTTTTTTTTCTATTTGGTTCCCGGATTTATATCCATACCTCTTTCTTGTCTACTATCACTTGTTTACATATATCATGTGGGTGTCATGTAAGGTGAATAAGGAAAGCATTTAGTCGGTAGGTACGTAATAGTAGCAAAATGTCTGTTCATCCTAAAATTAAACATGGTTTATGTATTTGTTAAACCCATCTGTTTCGAAGGGATTTTTATAAAGCATACAAGTTTAATGCTGCGATAGATGGTGTTGGCATGACATAGATCTCAAGATGCAGTCGACAATGTAGAATTATGCTTGACGCACCTAAACTAAACTGTAATGAACTAATGTAAACTATAATGATTCCATTAACAGTTCATTGATAAGTTACATAAAATTTGGTTGACTTAAATTATGAATTAAAGTAAGACCATTATCGTGATCGTCTGAATGGCGGGTCAACGCTCATGTTTATATTTGAAACAGAGTTAAATAATTGCTCATGTTTATATTTGAAACAGAGTTAAATAATTGCTTATATCTGCTTATCATGATGGCAGATTTATATAAGCAATTGGTAAGCAATTATTTAACTCTGTTTCAAATATAAATATGAGCGTTGACCCGCCATTCAGACGATCTCCCATTATCATCCGCCCAGTAAACTGTAGCTGGTAATAGGTAACACCATTCTCACACCTCACCTGGAACGATCTCAATGGTCGTCAACTGTTTGCCTGCCGACCACTTCACAGAATGTTGTCCGATAATCCACCTGGCTGCTGTAGGGCATAGCATGCCACCCAGGACAAAGCGAAAATCATCTCGCGCGATCATTTTGGCAGGTGCACGTCTCCACATGGCCGCCGGCGCCGTTCTATCCGTGCTTTTGTCCATCTGCCATCATTCCATCTAGCCAAGTGTAGTGTCCTGTCTATAGCACAGATTGGGGTAACAAAACCTACTAATATTCAATGGATTAGTTTAGATCAGTGATCGGCAACCGGCTTCCCGCCTCTGTTTTGTAAATATTTTATTAGACCTTTTTATTTCGTGCCAAAACTGAAATTTGTAACAAGGGCAAGGGCCAGGGGTGGCAATTTTGGTAAAAATATAATATTGGTTGAGCTCTATCCAAGAATAACCGATATGCTATCGCGGTAGAAAGTCGAGCTCGGTTCGCTCGAAAAGTATAAAACAAGTGCGACCGCCTTTGCTTCTTTTTGCCACTATGTTGTTGTATGTTAAATAGTTAAATGTAGGTAACGAGATAAATGTGGAGAATCTACCTGTCATTGAAAAATAAAAGCAGTCTCAATTTAGCAAGCACGTTGTTTCATTACATGGTGGCAGCGGTGCGTTTAATTAATAAGTTACCAGTAGTTAATCGGGATAAAAGTGTTTATACACGTGTGGTACATTTAGTGTAACGGTAAACAAACGTAATTAGATACAATGGAACATGCAAGGCCTCCGGTAGAACTTGTGTTGGAGGGTGGGCCCGCGAACCGCGCGGACTCATGGCGTAAGTGGTTAAAGCAGTTTAATGTATTCCTGAAGGCTTCTGGAGTGTGTAAAGAAGGAAAGGACGTGCAGGCCAGCCTCTTGATTAATCTTGTCGGGCCGGATGGTTATGATATTTACTCGACTTTTAAATTAAAGGAGGGAGATGAAGACGATATAGACGTGCTAATAAAAAAATTTAGTGAGCATTTCGGAACGAAGCATAACACTACGATGGCACGGTTTCGGTTTTTCACACGGAATCAAGAAAAAGGTGAACACATAGACGCCTATATCACAGCGTTGCGCTTATTAAGTCAACATTGCGATTTCGAACATCTGGAGGACGGATTAATTCGCGACAGAATCGTGTGTGGAGTATCGGACAGCGCCGTGCGAGACAGATTACTCAGGACGGACGATCTTAACCTCGACAAGGCAGTTAAAATATGTCAGGCAAACGAGGTATCCAGCGAGGAAAATCGGCAGATAGAAAGTGCAAAAGACTCGTCAAGATCAGGCGCCGTACATGCAGTATACGAATCGCTAGGCAGTGGAAGTGCGCGGGCGCGGGCGCGGGCGCCGCCACCGGGACGCGAGCGGGGCCGAGCGGCGCCGGCGCCGGTGCCGGCGGGGCTGCGGCGCGGATCCAACCGCGAGGGAGCCGGCGCGACGCCGATGCCGCCGGGGCGCGGGCCCTACTGCGGAGCGTGCGGTGCCGAGGCGCATAATGATCAGTACATGTGTCCTGCCAGGAATGTGAAATGTTTTGTGTGCAACGGCAAAGGGCATTTTAAAAAAATGTGTTCGGCTAAATATAATAGGCGTGTTTTCGGATTAAATGAGGAGTGCGACGATGAATTATTTTACGTTTCGGCATTGGACGGAGAATCCCAGCGTAAAGACAGTAAGTGGTACGAAATATTATACCTAAGTAACAGTGGAATGAGTGAGCAGTTTAAGCTTGATACCGGATCGGATTTGAACGTATTATCTTTAAATAAGTTTAAGGAATTTGGATATTCGTTAAAAGATATTAAACCTTGTGTAATACGAGCTCAGTCGTTTTGTGGTAATTATATTCCTATTTTGGGTACCTGTGATATGTTGTGGTCTTATAAAGGACAACATAATATAATTAACTTTGTTATTTCTAATGATAACTGTCAAAGCGTGCTTGGAAAGGTCACTTGTGAAAAATTGAGTCTAGTGAAACGTATTTATACTGTGGACATAGATAAATACAATGATTTATTTCAAGGAGTAGGAAAATTACCCGGTAAATATAAAATAGTATTAGAAAACAATGCAAGTCCTTCCGTCTGTCCTGTGAGGAAAATCCCCTTAGGCATACGGGATAAATTAAAAACCGAATTAGAACGAATGGAGCAGATGGGAATAATTCGAAAAGTGACTCATCCAACTCCGTGGGTAAACGCTATTGTACTACCGGCCAAAAAAGATGTTCATTCCGCGTTTGTTTGGATCCGCGACCTATGAACCGCGTTGTGCGCCGTGCACACTATCCCTTACCTACCCTTATGGAGATATCGACTAAGTTAAACAACGCTAAGTATTTTAGCAAACTAGATGCGCGTTCTGGATTTTGGATGATTGAATTAGATGATGACAGTGCTGATCTGTGCACATTTGGCACACCATTCGGAAGATACCAATTTTTACGTTTACCTTATGGTATAAATTGTGCAAGTGAAGTTTTTCATGCAAAAATTCGACAATTATTGGAGGATTTAGAGGGGGTTGATTCCTTTGTAGACGATATTATTGTTTGGGGTAGGACTAGAGAGGAACATGATGTGAGGCTGACGCGATTGTTAGATAGGGCTCGGGAAGTGGGCATTAAATTTAATAACAGTAAATGTGAGTTTGGTCTGGAGCAAGTGTCTTATTTGGGACACACATTTAATGCCAACGGCATGCAAATTGATGAAAATAAATTGAAAGCTATCAAAGACATGCCGAACCCAAAAGATAGATCAGCACTAGAAAGATTTTTGGGCATGGTGAACTATCTCTCTAAGTTCATCCATAACTATTCTGAGATAGCATCACCTTTAAGATGTTTACTAAAGAAAGAGGTCCAGTGGAGCTGGGACAGCACACACGAGAGGGCAGTGAGGCAGCTGAAGGATGCACTGTGCAGCGCGCCGGTGCTGGCGCTGTACTCGTGCGAGGAGCCAGTACTGGTGACGGTGGATGCAAGCAGCACGGCGCTGGGCGCGGCGCTGATGCAGGCAGGTCGCGTCGTTGAATATGCCTCACTGACACTAACAGATACCCAAACGCGATACGCGCAAATAGAAAAAGAGTTGCTTGCGATAGTGTTTGCTATGGAAAGGTTTCACCAATATGTGTACGGACGATCAAACGTAGTGGTAGAAACCGATCACAAGCCTCTGGAATCTCTGTTCAAGAAGGCATTAGATGCAGTGCCAGCACGTTTACAGCGAATGATGCTACGTATACAGTGTTATGAATTCACTGTGGTTTATAAGCCTGGAAAGTACATGTATGTGGCTGACACGCTATCGCGGGCGGCGCTTACAGAACTGATGCATGATCGAGTATCAACAGAAGTTGAGGATCAAGCATGTTTTCTAATAGAAAATGTACAGTTCAGTGATATTAAGTTACGGCAGGTCAAGGAAATGACACAAAAGGACAAAGAAAGCAAAATTTTGATAAGTTACATTGCAAACGGATGGCCAAAGTACAAAAATTACGTTGAACCGATGGTTAAACAGCACTGGGCGTATAGGAGTGTCTTTGAATTTATAAATGGTGTACTATTTAAAGATAATCTTGTTTTTATACCACAGGGCTTGCGAGGGGATATGCTGGCACTAGTGCACGAGGGGCACCTAGGGATAGATCGTTGCAAACGACGTGCGCGTGACGTTATGTTCTGGAACGGAATGTCGCGTGATGTGGAGCGTTTAGTACGCAATTGCGCAGCTTGTTCAGAATACGCCAGTAAACCACCTAGAGAACCTATGATTTCTCACGCGGTCCCAAACATTCCATGGAGCAAAGTCGGCTCAGATATTTTTGAAATTAATAAAAAGTATTTCTTAATTTTAGTAGATTATTTCTCTAATTACATGGAAGTGTGTCCCCTGACGAATATAGGTTCGAGAGCAGTCATATTGGCAATGAAAGATCAATTCGCTAGGCATGGGATCCCTGCGGAACTGATATCAGATAACGGCCCAGCGTATGCTTCAAATGAATTTAGAAAATTCTGTATTGATTGGTCATTTAGGCACACCACTTCATCACCAAACTATCCTCAGTCTAATGGGCTCAGTGAGCGTGCTGTACAGACGGTAAAAAATATAATAAAAAAATCGATGTCAACAGGCAGTGATTATTACCTGGGCCTGTTAAATTATAGAACTACTCCGCGGTATGGGGTAAGCTCACCAGCACAGTTATTAATGGGTCGTCGTTTGAACACTAAGCTACCAGTGCATGTGGAAAAGCTACGACCAGAACGTAATAATGACAAAGATTACAATAATATTATACAGAATAGGGAAAGCACAAAACGCTATTACGATAGACACACGCGGAACTTGTCAAAGTTATATTCAGGTGAAGAGGTTATCGTTGCCGATGGAAACGAGAAACGGCGTATGCGTGTCCAAGGGCCGGCGCCACAGCCGCGTTCGTATTTCCTCACGGACGGATCAGGCAGGCTGTACAGACGCAACAGACGGCACTTGATTGCGAGAGAGCGGCATGCGGACCAGCCACCTCCTGCTTCCTTGGAAGGGAAGGAGGATGGCGACAGTATGCATGATGAAGGGCCAGACTCCCGAGAGGACTCGGATGAGTTCTCGGACGCGGAGACGACTTGGAGACGTAGCTCGGTAAGCTCGTCATCGGAGGACTCGGGTCGTCACACTACAGCTGAACGCCAGCCTAGGGCAGCTTCTCGTAGGGCACACGAAAGGCTTGCATTGCTCAAAAAGAAGTTTTAATAGACACAAATAATAAGAAACATGTGAGGCCTTTATTTGATAATTTTATTGTAAAATATGTAATGATAATGTTTATAAATATCATTGTAAACATAGTTTTGTTATATAATACCTACTTATGGATATATATTTTATATAAGTATATAAAGTAGCATGGGCACGTTCAATCGTGTTTACTTTGGGGTGGTGGATACTCGTATGTTTTACAGCGAGTCTTAGTTTAAATAAAACCAGCAATAGGTTATTACTTATTTAGGTACTGTTAATTTGTTTTCATTAAGGGAAAGATGTTGTATGTTAAATAGTTAAATGTAGGTAACGAGATAAATGTGGAGAATCTATCTGTCATTGAAAAATAAAAGCAGTCTCAATTTAGCAAGCACGTTGTTTCATTACATATGTGACCCTTGCCTGCTAAAAGGTTGCCGACCGCTGGTTTAGACAATCAAACCAAACAACCTTCATTATAGAGCTAACAACGAAATAAAATAAGAAGAATCAGCTACTTATTTCATACAAAATTGTCGTACCGACTCGACTCCAATTTTTTTTTTGTTTTTTCGGTCCATAGTGAAAGTTGTTCAGTTTGATGCTCTAAAACTCTAAACCCATCCATTCAATAATAGTAGGGTCTTTTGTTATACAGTGTATTAAGAACATAAGAATAACGGCCGCGTGGGTACCGCACTTAAGGTGGTTCAAGATGGTTCATAGTTTCACTTTATTGACTGTACATTATGCCAAAAGAGTCTGATGCATCTATTGACGAAGTATCTTTTCTAGTTTTCTTGCACATTTAAAACTACTTACTATATTTTCAGGACTCAAGCGAAAACTCATTTTGCTATTCATAAAGGCGAGACATACACATGCGAACAGTGTGGAATGAATTTCCGGTGAGAACAATTATTTACTTTGTTAATAGGAGCCACAGATATTTGTATAGAACTGCGAAGCTTTGCAACCAGGAAGTTGTAATAGGTTTTGTTTATACCTGGAGAGCAGATTGACTTACAAGCGGTGAAACATGAAAATACTCCTTCGAGGTCGGTAATGTTCGTCCTTCTTTCGTAAATTCCCGTCGTTGTTTCTGACTTCAACTTTGTCCCTTTCTAATCCAACGACAAAAATAACGTCATTGGGTAGAAAGGGACAAAGTACCTAAATATGTTGGAAACATCGACGACGGACGGTTAATATTCGTATTTCCCTGCTTGTAATGGATGGATTATCCTGTTATGGATCCATTAGTTTATATCAGGAAGCAGGAAATAGGTATTTCACTTAGATTAAAAACTACTGTTTTTAAATACCTATCGTTGTCTTACTAGATCCTAATTTACTATGGAACAGCAGATTTTTTTTGTGATTTCATGTTCGCTCCCATAGTCTTCTTCTTCTTATCGTGTGGGCAGAGCCCTGGTGTCAGAGCTTTTTCGAACCGCCTTACGGCCTCTGACGTGGTTTTTATGTAACGACTACTACCACCAGAGATAGTAACCCGGGACCAACGGCTTAACGTGCCATCCGAATCACGGAATCATTTTTCTTTTCAGACAATCAGGTGATTCAGCCTGCATTGTCCTAACCAACTGGGGAAAAATGCACAAAGTGACATTTTACTAGGTGTCCCCCGTGGGAATAGAACCCACCATCTCCGTGTCGAGAGCCGATGCTCTTGACCATTAGACCACGGAGGCAGAGGCTTCCATAGTAAAAGTTGTTCAGTTTGATAGTCTGAACCATAGAGAAATTACGCGCTCCCCTAGGTAGAGATGGTGTAACGAAATGTGCAGTTCAGCACGCTGCAAAATGCTGTTCAGGTTACCGTTTGTTAAACAACAGCTCAATATGAAATAACCCTCCCTAGAATGTTGACAGCAAAGAGTAATATAAGTATATTAGAAAAGAGAACCCACTCGTGGCAACATTATGCATCCACCTTATGTCAAATTGAAGGCTAGCTAGCGCCATCTATGTTTCACTGACAATAATTCAACCTATACTATACATACCTACTTATATCTACTCATACCGATGCATATTATTGTTTTGAATGCTAGATTTCACTCAATCCCGCACCGATCGAGTGAAATTCCAGTATCTTTACTATTCCTGTAATCTAAACATTGGTAAGAGAAAAACAGAAACTCCAGAACATCACTAAATCGGCACGAAATTGAACGAAAACTACAAACAATTCGCGCATTACGCAAGATACGTAGCCATTTTGTGAATCTGTCATCTGTCAATTAGACATTGACATAGACAATAAAATGTTTTTTTTTCATAGTTCTGCGAAGTAGTTAATAGATGGCAGCACATTCTATGCAAACTGAATCGGAAAAAGCCACCAAAAGGCGACTGTCCTCCGCCTGGTTGACAGGTTTTAGGCATTGATTATACTTACCTATTATAACATAACATAGCATGTGCTCACGACTATATTCCCCGAAGGGGTAGTTAGAGGTATTCTGAAACCTCAGAACATCCACGTTTCACTAGTAGTACCGAAACTCTGTCCAGTGTGACGGGGAGTGAGCCCGTCGCCTGTTATTATATTAAAAACTTCTGCGAACTACAAATAATTATTTAGGATACTGAGTTCATCCCTTCTTCGAATTCCTTATCTTAGATTTTTTTTTAATTGCTACAATTTACTAGATGTCGCACGTAAGACAACTACCGAGAAGTAGCGAAATTAAATGCACCTTAAACCTAAACCTTAAGAAAGAGGTTTTGCTTTCGACCACTAGATGCGTTTTGTCTCTCCACCCTCCCCTCACCCCCTTTGTTGGCGACAACAGTTTCTCATAGAAAAAAAGCCGATACGCCATCTCGTCTTTCTCCATGGTCTGAACCACCCCTGAAAATTTGAAAAGTGTTTACAAAATCATCACTTGGTATGTAAATGTATGGGAATTTAATTTTCCTTTTTTTTAGAGTTCTAATACCTCGAACTCGGTTGACCCCATAGAGACTTGTTGTTGTCATGTTCCTTATCAGTAAGAGAATAGATTGGGTAGAAAAAAAGTTTTGTGAAAATTTCAGTCTTTCTCGATGACTGTACATTTTTTCAAAATCGGTGAATGCAGAAGTAAAACACTCCAAAAGTTAGGGTTAGTCTCCTAAGATCGTTTTCTTATAGCTATAATGCTTCTGGTAGCTGCACTTTGTGTCCCATATTAGCTTTCCACACATAACACACACAACTCAACTGAAATGTATGGGACGGTTGATTTTTTTTCGCGATTTTGATTTAGGTCCCATAGAGAAAGTTGTTCAGTTTGATGGTCTGATTAAAATAGTTTCAGCTAATTTAATTAGACCTTATAATAGTTTGTCTAAATTCCGTGGGTCACTGTCGAGGCGACAGTCGCGCGCGGCCGATTAAAATCTATGGACACGACAGACGTCTGCCTCGCTTAGACATATTAAAATGTATGGCGCTACAATACTTAAGACACTATGAAAATGTATGCATAAAACAACTTCCGACTCGGTGGTCAAGAAAATGACGACGTCAGAAACTTCCAGTCGCTGGACTTGACCCAGAAATGAAATGAAACTTGTGCACACAATTTCGCCCCGCGAGATATGTAATAAAAATCAATTATTGATCATTGATAATGTGCAATATATTTTCGTATTTTCGACAAAGAATGTACTTTCCTGCCTAGCTAGCATGCCACCCACGACAAAGCGTTTAAACGAGAAAAACGTCATGCGCGCTCTTTCTAGCATACAAAAATAATAAAGATGGAGGCACATCTCGATTTTTGTCGTTTTCTCGGGGGTGGCATGCTAGCTAGGCTGCTCAACTATTTGTCTTCTCATTCTTAGTAGTGTTTAAATATAAGTACCAAGTTTTAATTATGTTTACTTCTTTGATTGCAGATTATCAAATTCTCTATTAAACCATAAACGAAAAAAGCATCCAGACCTTGTGTGCGCACATTGCGGCAGCATGTTTGCCACACTAGTAGGCCTGAGAATACACAAGGGTAGAGAACATAACCAGGTAATTTGCAAATTCGTCGGTCGTATTCCTTCTCTCGAGACCTCGTAGCCCAAAAAATCTAGTTTATCCTTCCCAAAACAACACTTAGAAATGTTAATAGTGATTCCAAAATCATTAAACCTGTTAAATACCTCCTCCAGGTGCATTTTGTGTTGCTCTATGTGACGTAACACTACTTCACCGGCCGTCGTATTCAGGCTAAAAAAAACGACGTTCGACTTACATAGCCAAAGAAAACAATAGTTTTCCCTTACCAACATTAATTGTGCCTTGTACAATACTCATTGTGCCTTACATTTATTTATGCTATGCATTTAGGCTATGAATTAAGCCGAACTTTATGTATTATTTTCAGGATAGTACAGAGCTGCTGGGTCCCAAATGTGAGGAGTGTGATGTTCAGTTCGCGACAGAAACCGCGTGGAAGCGACATCTGGTGCTCTCTTCTAAACATACTGTGAGGTGAGTTACATTACATCAACAGCCTATACGTCCTACTGCAGGGCACAGCCCAAGACCTAAATTTGATAATAATGATTTGTTATGCTCTGTCGATATGTAGCAACACTAATAATGTTACACTGATTCTCTTTGTTTTGATTCTGAACACTTAGCTGAATACATAATTCTCTGCAACGTGTGAAATTTATTCAAGCCACCTGCGAGCCCCGAAACCGCCGACCGCTTCCTACTTTAGAGTAATATGGAGTACTTTGGAGTTTTAGTAACATGGTCTCGCAACGAATCATGAAGCTCCATTCACATTTTTTTTTATATCTTGGACATTGTCACACAAATTATCTAGTCACATTTTAAAGTACCTGTTATGATGACTAGACGACGATATAGGATTCATATATAAACACGAACATCCTTGAATCGGGTACAAATATTCATATTTATCATATAAATATTTGTCCCTTACGGGATTCGAAACCGCGACCCTTGGCACAGCAGGCAGGTTCACTACAGACTGTGCTACCGGGCCGTCAATTATTAGCATTAAAATAACTTTATCGGTCTAAACAACTATCTGTATTGATATAGGTATTATTTGACATTGCACCCTATATACTTAACCCATATGACCTAAAAGGAGATTTATCGGTTCGGTTACGCCCATTTCATACGAGGGCAGGGCAGTGAACGCAGGACAGTACTGCCTTATTGTGAACAGCCGCGCCGAGGCAGGACAGTACTGCCATGGCAGTAACCAGAGCAGGATTGCGATTTTTGTAACTCACACGTTGAACTCGGCAGTTGAAAATGTCAAAATATTTATGGAGCATCTTTCTACTGCTGATTTGACTTTCAAAATCATACTCCAGGAGTGCGATTTTTGAAAGTCAAATCAGCAGTAGAAAGATGCAGATCTCCATAGTGATTTTGACATTTTGTACTGCTGAGTTAAACGTTTGACTTTCACAAATCGCACTCCAGCACGGCTAGCATGCCACCCACGACAAAGCATTTAAACGAGAAAAACGCCATGCGCGCTCTTTCTGGCATACGTAAAATAGAAAGATTTTACCTTACAATAAAATCAATATTGTGATCCTGAAGTCCTTTCCGGGGGTTGTGAGAGAGTGTTTGCTGGATTTTACTGCATTTTTGCCTCAAAAGCCCATTAATTGACCGCTTCCGTTGATATTTTCCTAGATTTCATAAACAGAACACTAAACGCTAACTTCCGCTTGTCATTTTCCCGCCATTTGCCAGCGTGCTCGATTGGCTCTGACGCCATCTTTTTCATTGCGACTCACCAGGTGGCCTTAAATAGGCCCCGGAAAGGACTTCAGGATCACAATATTGATTTTATTGTAAGGTAAAATCTTTCTATTGTAATCCCTTCGTCCTTTCCGGGGGTTGTGAGACGTGTCTGTTATCACCTGGTGAATGGCGGGGATGAAGCTATGACAGGTACCAGATTCAATAGAATAAGGAATATATTGTTATTAAAAACAAAAACAGAGTAGGTACTATTATGGTAAAACAAGAAAAACAAAATAATATAATTAATTGAATACTCTTCAATTATTAAGAATAATATATACTTATAATGATGCTTTATTAACCTAACAAAGTTATCAGAATCATTTTCTATCAAAAATTATATGACTGAAAAGATTATGATAAATGCTGTCTTTAGTCAACCTATTTTGTTTTCTGTAGCAATTATGGAACTTTTTACAAATCCCTTTAATACATCATCAAGGGAGAAATCACTAATCCGACTGCGATGTCTCGCATCGCTTTAACTGTACAAAAAAAAAAGCTATAATTCCCCACTGGGAAAGAGGCCTGACCTTTCTTCTTCTTATCGTGTGGGCAGAGCCCTGGTGTCAGAGTTTCTTCAGACCGCATTACGGCCTCTGACGTGGTTTTTATGTAACGACTACTACCACCAGAGATAGTAGCCGGGACCAATGGCTTAACGTGCCATCCGAAGCACGGAATTATCTTTCTTTTTAGACAATTGATGATTCAGCCTGCAATGTCCTAAGTCCTAACCAACTGGGGAAAAACGCACAAAGTGACATATTACTAGGTGTCCCCCGTGGGAATCGAACCCACGACTGATCTTTAAAAAAAAAGATATATACCTAAATAAACAAAGCTGAGATTCAGCTCACTTATACCGAATGTAATCAAATACTTGCCAAAATCTAATTTCGTGGCTAAAACTTTGATCGTTGCAACCAAACAGTCGATCAAAAAAATTATGCTAAGTTTGTTTCAAGCAAATAAGGAAATTATGTTATTAGAAGATCATTACCAAAATTATTATTATACTTATTACAAAAATACTCGCCGGGCCGATGCCAACAAAACTGATGCACTGACGCAACGAATGGCATAATCATCTCTAGATAGATCCCAAATCGAAGATCTTACAATTTGTGTGTTTTGTTTGCTAAGCGAGGATGTCGCTCTATTCCTGGCCTAGGTAAGGTTCACAGTAAGAAAACACGACAGATTTATGAAAGTTAATAAACTTAATAACGTATAATAAATAAAGTTAATAACACGATAAACTTGGTTCCTCTTTGGTTTATGGTGTGCAAGATTTTACAGAACACAGGAGAAGATAGAACAACCTTACGCCACCGGTTATTTTAGGCGATGCCGATACATAGGAAATGACAATATTATATTTTATATTTTTATGTAAGCAACATTTTAGCCATCTTATTCATGGAGTTCAATAGGAATTTAAATTTAAAAACGTCTTCTTATCCACTGTAGCCTGTTTTTGGGGACTCCCTCAACCATGCTTTTAGTTTCAGATCCTCAGAGTTTGGACCAGGTTGCACTGTCCGCGTTCAACGGTGATGCTACTCATCTGTGTTCACTCTGTTACAGCTATTTGGTGTGCGATTTGACTTTTCTATTAATGACTTTACTGACGTCAAACTTTCTATTGATAGAATTGGAATACGAAGTACAAAGTCTCTGTAATGAAGCAATTCATAGTCATACTATACCATAAACCAGCTATTATTTTGTTATAAGCCATAAACAGAAAGAAGTGAGACAGAGGGTATAAACGAAGGCCAAGATCTCCACTTTTATTATACATATTAGCCACAGCGGAACAATAATTGTCGGACTATAGTCAAAGCCGTCAAATCGCGTATCAAATTTTACAGCTGCTCACATTTATAATCCTCTATGGTGAACGCTGGAGGCCATCTGAGACTCCAGGGACTTGACCGCTGGAACTCACGACTCAATATCCAAGCTCTGCGACAATATAGGCGGCCCAGATGACACAAAGAATCCGGCAGAGCTCAGCCTTTCGTTCCGAGTGACTACACCCACCTGGAAAGGACTTTACTTCCAAGGAAGGACTTTACCCATCTGGAAGTGTGCACAACGAAACTCGCCAAGATTTATCTTCAGAGGAGAGACTTTAACCACCAAGAAGTATGCACAACTTAGCTGGCAAAGATCTGACTTCAGAGTTTGGACTTTACCCACCTGGAAGAGTGCACAACGAAGCTCGTAAAGATATGACTTCACAGTGAGGACTTTACTCACCTGGAAGTGCGCACAACGAAGCTCGCAAAGATCTGACTTCAGAGTGGGGACTTTACCCAACTGGAACTGTGCACGGCAAAGCTCGCAAAGATCTGTCTTCCGAGAGAAGAATTTACCTCGCTCGCAAAAAATTTGTCCTCCATGGAGGGACTTTACCCACCTGGAAGTATGCAATACGATGCTCTCAAAGATGTGTCTTCAGAGGAGGGATTTTATACACCTGCGCGCAAAAAGAAAGCTAGGGCGCGATAGCGCTCCATCGCGCCGTCATGCCGCGGGCGCTGGTGTGTTCACGATAAAACTCGAAAAGATCGGACTACCGACAAGGGACTTTACCCAACCGGAAGTGTGCACGACGAAGCTCGTAAATATCTGACTTTCGACAAGGGGCTTTACACAACTGGTAGTGTGCACGACGAAGCTCGTAAATTCATAAATAACTGAGTTCTGACAAGGAATTTTGCCCAACTGGTAGTGTGCACGACGAATTCTAAGATTCCACTCCTTCCCTCTTTCGTCCGCTTTTCATGACGAATTCTTGTTTAAGGTCACGTTGCAGTAGACATGCTTCAATAAATGATATATCACTTTTTAGAAAATTTATTGACTTTTGTAATTAAACCATTATCCAAGGCATTTCATAGCATTTATAATCAATTGAAGAACCCGATGGTTCTTTCGATGTAGCGAAGCTTTCTGGAGAGGGTTACGCCAAATAACATGTACGTACCATGTTTTTGTGGAAAAGTATTGGTAAATTTACCTAAGAATTAAATGATGAGCTAGAATTGATATTAAATGACGATCAATTTCTACCTTCTTTGACTAACCAATCGCTGTAGAAAATATACGTGTCGAAGTAGGATATTTAATACTCTAGTGATTCGACACCCACCTGAATAAATCTATTTTGACATATTTTCTCAGGTTTATAGATGATTCAATGGACGGGATATCCCGCCTCCTTTTAAATAATCAAATGTTTGATGAAAAGAACACTTACTTATTATGTTGAACAAATCGTCATCTACTGTAGAGGCAACGACGACGCGACGCGACGGTAGAATCTCGAATAATATTTCAGAATATAACCAAAACAAAGGTGGCTATTAGTAAAATATTAAGTTTGAGATCGATAAAAATATTCAAATCATTTTGGTTCCTACTGATAGATGGCGGTCATTCGCTAAACATTCCGATAAGTTGGCTAGTAACATAGGTATTTTTAAATATAAAGTTAAAATAAAAAGTTACCAAAGGTTATACAAGATAATTTAAGACCTTTCTTATTCGGTTTTAATCATTTTGGAAAACATTTTACTGACACCCCCTTTTTCTTTAAATTATCGATTTACTCATTAACTCGCAATCTGTAACCTTAGAAGATGGTTGGTAGTTGTAGCGACAACCTTTCCGAAATGGAAATACGATTGTGGGCTTATTCAAAATTAAATAGATTGGAAATCTTCGAAATTCCGCCGATCCTGCTTCTGTTACAGGGCTGACATTTGAAAATCTCGTTCTAACGGGACATCGGTCAAATTCGATATCGGTCAAACCGGTATTTCGTCTAAAACGAACCGAAATAATGTCAGCTCATCATCGAAAAGCTTATTATATTTATTATCACAATGCAAAAGAAAAACGTTCTATGGCATCTAACTTTTCGATTTATCATGATGACATACTCATTAGGATTAAGATAGGCTAGTACATTAAGACAATCAAATACTCTAGCCCCAAAGTCGTTATAATTTGGCCCAATGCCGCGCTGGGGTCAGAAGGATTCCCTCGAAAATGGAAGGCTGGCGCGCGGTCGAGCACACAAACGTTGTACAAAGTCAAAGCACAAACCTGGCCCGCGAGTTATCAAACCTCAACTCGCAACGACTGTAGACAAGGGGCGCACGTGCAGCTGCACCTGCACCTGGAGCTGGGGCTGCGCGGGGCGCGGGGCGCGGGAGCTGGGCGCGGAGCACGTGGACACGGCGCGACGCGACGCGAGCGGCCACATTACACTCGATTCGCCGATATTATGACTCTCGGAAGCCATTACGAACCGAATTCACTAAACGGGCTTCAAATTATAACAAAACTACACTATACGAGTGACTTAATCGAAATTATTTCACATTATTATCGTTAACGGAAATTTCGAACTTTTCAAATTATTTTCACTCGCGTGATTTTGAGGCAGAACTGCACCCGATAAAATCCGGAAACACAATGTAATGAAAAAGATGTCATGAAGGCGTCAGAGCCAATCGAGCACGCTGGCAAATGGCGGGAAAATGACAAGCGGAAGTTAGCGTTTAGTGTTCTGTTTATGAAATCTAGGAAAATATCAACGGAAGCGGTCAATTAATGGGCTTTTGAGGCAAAAATGCAGTAAAATCCAGCAAACACTCTCTCACAACCCCCGGAAAGGACGAAGGGATTACAATAATAAAGATGGAGGCACATCTCGATTTTTATCGTTTTCTCGGGGGTGTCATGCGAGGCCTACAGGGCAGTGAATGCCGGCCGGTCTTCACTGTGTCTTCACATTTTTCGAGGGCAGTTCGCTGCCCCCTCCACCTATTTCTCTCGACTGCCTCGCAGCTGCTCCCGTGTGAACGCGAAGGCAGTGCAGTGCAGCAAGATATTTTATAATTTTTGTCATCCTGATTTATTTTATTTAGATCTTAACTTTATTTGTTATTTATGAAGATCATACTACTTTTATTTTCAGTAACGGGTGTGATGAATGTGGTGAAACTTTCCCTACGGCAGATGAACTGAGAAGTCACGCGAAGAAGCATCCTCGGAGGCTCGGCAGTGCACATTACGCTAAAATCGCAGAAGTGTATAAAACCGAACCGAAGTTCAAACCCGCCGTTTGTAAGCTAGTAAGTTAGTCACCTTACTGTCCACTTGAAAATAATTACTATGACTGCATTGACGTAGAATACTATGGACGCCGGATCTAGTACAAAATTCTCAAAAAAAGTGTCCGAGACTAAACTACACAAACCTAAGTACGTGTAGTAATATAAACCAACTAAAAACATTGAAAATGCCGACATTCTTTTCCTTTCCACTCCCCGGTATCGGGGCACGGGGCCTGCCGCGCGCCTGCGCGTGCGCGTAGTCGACCGAACAAACGAAGATTGTCGCGTAATTGGTTCTCTTTTTACGTTTTGGTCCCCTTTTGATCCGGACACTTGAGCACGGACCCTACGTCCAGTAGTTGGTAAAGCAATGATGCAAGTCAATGAATGACTGTGATAAATTATTATCTATTATTTTTAAATAGCTAATTCATACATGTTTAGTTGAAAGGTAAATCACATTCGATTCACATTGTGATAATTATTTTCTTATTTTAACAATTACTTCTTGTATTGATATGCCCTTTCAGGGTTCATGAGGTGGGAACCTTAGGAATGAGTAACACCTATGCTGTAATGTGGTATTTTCTGAGAGCCATTAAAAAAAAGAAAAAGTAGTTCCAAATGGCTCTATAGATAGTGTCGATAAAACATGGAGGAGCGTCCGTGCTAAAGGTCCTTTTAGATAGTAAAATACAAAAAAAAGAAAAATTTGTATTTTTAAGTAAACAGAAAAATATGAACATTAGGGGTATCGCATACAGAAGGAGTCGAGGCGCGGGCGCGCCTTGGCGACTTTGACATACGGTCGATAATTGTGTACCAAGAAAAACTTTTTTTTTTAAATCGTTATTTTATTTATCAAACTAGATTTTTTCAAAGTATGACCATCTTTTTTCAATTTTTTTTTCTCAAAAATAGGTATTAGTAAGATAACACACTACAAAATAAGTATTACAGATAATCCTTGCTAAGTTTCATAATGGGCCAAGAAGTCGTTTAGAAGCTAGACCAGCTAGACCAGGCCGCGGCAATTACTCCATACATTCGATGCATTGTGCGGCATTGTGACTGGTCTAGCTCCTATACGACTTCTAGGCCCATTATCTGTACACTAATAACTATTTTGAGAAAAAAAAATTAAAACAGATCGAATGGGTCGTACTTTGAAAAAAATCAAGTTTGGAAAATAAATATTTTATTTTAATTTCCAAAAATACAGTTAGGAAGCTTATTAAGTCAAGTATACATTTCTCTAGTTTGTTTATTTAAGTATAACTTGATAACACTTGGTAATTGGGCCTAAAGTAGCGCATACTTGTAAGTTAATCAAAATTTCAACGCCCTTTAACTCGTTAACTATACATTGGACCGCAAAAATATTGTATATCTTAGTCGAGGACGTATGTAGGTAGGCATAACTCAATCGAATATAACTAAAATCGGAAACATCGACATTTTTCACCTGTCCGCTTCACGTGGAATGCCCCAGCTGTCAGAAAACTACTCATTATACAAGAATGCAAATAAATGAATATGGATGAGGAGAAACGATATGACATCGTTTCAAAATAATTTTGTTTGTCTTAGTTGCCGCCATTTTGTCTTGAAATCTTTTTTGTAATAATACTATCCTTTGCTTATACAGGGTGAAATTGATATCATTAGCATCCTTTTAAACTAAGAGTCTACCCATCAAACTGAACAACTTTCACTATGGGAGCAAACCGATCGGAGCAAATAAAAAATCAGCTGTTTCATAATAAACTGCAATGTCGACGCGGGAGTTCGCGACTCAAATATATGCAACTGCAGATTTTTTTTTCTCCGATTGGTTTGCTCCCATAGTAAAAGTTGTTCAGCCCGATGGGTAGACTCTTAGTTTAAAAGGATGCTAATGATATCAATTTCACCCTGTAGATATGTTATTACCCGTAGCACAGTATAAGAAAGAGTATCTATTACTAGATACAGTACGGACACTCCCTTCCTCACACCAACTTTTCACCTCACCCCCTCTATCGCCCTCTGGTTACCCGGCAGTTACCTAAGAAGAAGACTTAAGGTTCAATTTCTTTGGTTTCGCATGTGCTGACGTCATCTTGTCAATTTAAATTTTTTGTATGCAGCGTCCGGGAGGTGCCCGTATAAATAGAAAGACTAGAAAAGCCATTAAAATATTATAATAATAGTCGCGGAAATGAGACAGGCTATACGCTATTCGCATTAAGTTACCAAGAGAAAATCTATGTTGTTTGTCCCTTTTTGCGTATGCGGTATTTTTGATGACGAAGTTGAAATTGCTTACAAAATCTGGCACCTTTGCCAGTCAAAGAGCGATTTTTCATACATCCATCCCTATCCCGAACCTATAGAATACTCAATCAACGTTATTACCAAATATTTGCAGTGCGACAAATGGCTGGAAACCTACGCCGAGTACAAGGAGCATATGAAGTCGGTGCATCCAAATACTACAGCTGCCAAGAAGATCGTAAGAAGACAAGCTGAAGTAGATAATATGCAGTACTTCTGTGAAATGTGCGGGAAGCAGTTCAAGGTTTGTGCCTCTCGTCTTTTGCATTAGACGTTTTACTAGTAAGTCGTTTTGCTTTTGATTCACCCCACAAAGACATTTTACTACATTGTTTATCTGATATGGACCCATTTAAAGATCACTCCCGAGTAGTCTTAAGTTTGAAATTAAACTCAAATTAATTATTCGCTGACAAATTTTAACGTAACTCATGAATGATTTTGACATAGTTATGAATGGGAGTCATGTTGCAACATTGCAAGTATTGACACGAGCACTTGGCTTTCGCGTGATGTTCGCGTGGTTCGTGGTATTGCCTGCCATGAGGCTCCGCAATCCGCAATCTCTTCTTGTTCTTGATCAAAAATAAACCCTGAGATTGGGATACATACTCCAACAAACTACTTGACACTGGCGGAAATAAAGTGCTGACGCATAAGCAAACGTCCGTTGAATATGAATAGAAAAAAATACTAAAAAATACACAATTTTTACGTAACTTATAAATATGAATGATCGATGGATCCATTCATAAGTTACGTCAAAATTGGTAGTCGAATTACCAAGGATTTTAGAATCAAAGTATGCCACTCCTCCTTACAAGCATAGACACAAAAAAATTGGCCATGGCAGTCGGTAATGTTCGACCTTCTTTCGTTCGTCGCCATCGTCGATTTTTCCAACGGTTTGTGTCCCTTTCTATCCAATGACAATTTTTGTCGTTGGATTAGAACGGAACATATACGAAAACAACGAAGGGAATTTACGGAAGAAGAACGATCATTACCGACCACCAAGGAGTATTATCATGTTTGCGTCTGTGCATAGACAATACCTTTGCCAGCTTCCTGCGAGTTACGAATTTTAGTTTAAGGTCGATTCTGAGACGTTTTTATTAGTTTGACCCCTTTCAGACCCCTTTTGAGTTTCGACCTCTATCAGACTAAACTAACGCTGCTCAAAAAACGACGTGAATCTCGGCGTAAAATTATAATAATAAATAAAGCTCACATGCACATAATTGTGGTAACAATTTTATATATCCTCCCAAGACAAAAATTCTGGTTACGGTCCGGTCTATGCTCACGAGTTCACGACTATATTCCTCGACAAACACATATTATCCAGAGTGTCAGCATATTAAGAAGGACCCTACCCCCCGTAGGGTCCTTCTTAATATGCTGACACTTTTTTTAAGGGTTGATCAGGAGTGTGATTTTTGAATCTCATACGTCGAACTCAGCAGTTGAAAATGTATGGAGATACGCATCTTTCTACTGCTGATTTGACTTTCAAAAATCGCACTCCTGGAGTATTATTTTTGAATGTCAAATCAGCAGTAGAAAGATGCATATCTCCTTAGTAATTTTGACATTTTCCACTGCTGAGCTCAGCGAATGAGATTCAAAAATCGCACTCCTGATCGTCAAACTGAACAACATTTTCTAACATCGAAATAGCAAAAAAAAAAACTGCTGGTCAATACAAAACTGCAAACCTACTCGAACCAAATGTATGGGACAACAGATTTTTTTTCGCGGTTTCGACGTTGGTCGTATAGAGAAAGTTGTTGCTTATCCTCTTTAAAAACTGTCGGCATATTAAGTTGGACCCTGTATGTACAGAGTGTAACAAAACACCCTACTAATATTTATGGGGGTGGTTTACACCATCAAACCTCACAATGGAAAAAACTTCCAAAAAACTCAGCTCCTCACTTTTATATGAGATTCTTACTTTGCATAACAAGATTCTCACTTTGCATTGTGAGTATCCTCACTTTAATGTGGGATTCTCACTTTTCTCGCTTTGCATAGTGAGATTCTCACTTTGAATACTGAGATTTCACTTTGCATAGTGAGTTTGTCACTAAGCATAGTGAGAATCCTCTTTTTTATTTAGATGAGATTCTCACTGCATCATTGGCTTACCAACTACTGGACGTAGGGTCCGCGCTCAAAAGTGTCCGAACCAAAAGAGCACCAAAACGTATAAAGAGAACCAATTACGCGACAGTCTTCGTTTGATCGGCCGACTACGGGCACGCGCGGGCGCGCGGCGTGCGCGCCGTGCACCGATGGGGGAGTAGGATGAAAAATAATTTCAGCTGTTTCAATAATTTTAGGTTGTTTGTATTAGGTACTATACACGTACTTAGGTTTGTGTAGGTTACTCTCGGACACTTTTTACGAGAATTTTGTACTAGACCCGGCGTCCATTATTTTGTACGTCAATTTGTCAATGCTTTGCATAGTGAGATTCTTATTTTGCATAATGATATCGAATGTGATTTTGTTAAACTTTTTTCTTAAATTTCAGTCACGTTTGCTACTAAAATACCACACAGTCAAGCACACGGGTGAGCTGCCGTACGAGTGTGACCAGTGCGACAAGAAGTACGCCTATCCGACCTCCCTGAACATACACAAGGTCACCTACCACTCCGGCGCGCCTCGGTTCCAATGCGATGTCTGCCAGAGAACCTTTCACCTCAAATCTGTATTAAAAAAACATATAATGATAGTAAGTTTATATCATACTAGAGGTAAAGTTAACTCGCGACTTCGTCCGCACAAATTATAATATACCAGATTTTAAGTCAGATCGTAGGCTATCAAAGTTTCATCAAAATCTGTTCAGTAGTTTTTCCGTTATGCTCGATTAAACAAACAAACAGACAGACAACAAATCCAAAAATTGGTGATTTGGAATCAGGGACACCTAAAACCCATAATTATCGTAACTTTTTTTTATTAATATATTACAATGTTCACACACTTCTATTACAGTTTTATAACAGTTAAGATTGTGTGGTGTCGGCTAAGAATAGTACCATCCCATTTCCTCCCGTGGGTGTCGTAAAAGGCGACTAAGGGATCTACTGAAGGATGGGCAGCAGCATTCTCTGAATACACACATTGATTCGATCCAATTGCGATCGCCAACCCGCCTGCCAAGCGTGACGATTATGGCAAATCCCCCCGTTTTGGGGAGGCCTATGTCCAGCAGTCTATGTGTCTATCGGCTGATAATTATGATGATGATGAATATTTAAGATTATATAAAAGGTCTTTTTTTTTTTTTATTATTATGTATGGGTTTGCTCTTGACCTCAATCTAGTCCTCAGGACGAAGATGGGGTCGAAGATGTAGCGAGCTCACCCAGAAGAAGCCTATTCACTCGTACTTTAAAGGAATTCGGGTTGTAAGCAAAATTGCAAAAGGGCTAAGGGCATTGCTATTTTAAGGGCAGGTTCAGTTCATGGTGGGGCAAAAACAAATTTCTTTACTACTTAAGGGTTGAACCTCATCTGGCAGCACCGCATCGCATTTTTCCGCAGCTCCATCCTTTTCGGTCACTCAGGAACGTCAATTGCTAGAGCAAATAAGATAGACGGATCGTGACCACACCAAGGTTCAACCCTAAAGGTGCTCTAGACCACCAAAGTGGAGGTTTAATCAAATTTAATCACCTGGGTGATATCACCCGAGGTGACTCATCTGTTTACTATGACCACATGACGAAATGATCACCCAGGTGGTTAAGTCGACTCGGCCTTTAGTTCAGTTTTTGATATAAACAAATCACCCGTAAATCGTCACCTCACGTCTCAAATAGGTAGGTACGTTTTTTTTTTAGATACGCAACGCAAAGGAAGGGTAATGGGGTTATCAGCCTATGTATCTATATACTATTATAAAACTGTAACAGGAAGTTTGTCTGTACATTGAAGATATTAACAAAAAAAAAGTTACGATATGGTTTTTAGGTGTCCCTGATTCCATTTCACCAATTTTTGGATTTTTTGTCTGTCTGTTTGTTTGGGTGTTTGTTTGTTTGTTTGAACGAGTATCACGCAAACACTACTGAACCGATTTTGATGAAACTTTTTTTGTTTGATAGCTTATGATCTGACTTAAAATCTGGTATATAATTTGTGCGGACGAAGTCGCGGGTTAACGCTCGTTATATATATATTTGTTCCTTTGTGGCACTCTAGAGACCAAACAAGTTGGCCGATTTTGATGGACTGGACTTGTTTTTTCGTTTCAGTTTTTATTTAAAGTTCACTTTTCTTTTTTAATTATTTGTTTCAGGTGCATCTCGGTATCCGTCGATTTCAATGTGAGATTTGTAATAAAACATTCTGCCATCCGTGTGAACTTAGATACCACATGGAATATGTACACTGCAAAAAACCTTGGCCGAAACGAGATAGAACTAAACGAAGGAATAAAAAACATTGAAGTTGCTGTAGAATATGTAGATTTAAGTGTTTTTGGCAAGGAAGTCTAGCTTTATTTATACATATGATAAGTTGTTCATTTAAAGTCATCAATAAATTGGTTGGATCTTAAATCTCTGTTTCTTTAAGGTATTGAATAAACTTTACCCGTGCTATGCCTTAGATATACAGGGTGTCCCAAAACTCAACGTCAAGCCGAAAACAGGAGATAGGTGAGTTTATAACTGTTCGGGGATATTATTTTAATATTAGAAAAATCGCCCCCCCTCGGCGCTTAAATTTTAGATGTAGCTACTACAAAAAATTTCAAAAGTTGGCCAATATAATCAAGTTTTCACACTCTTCACAATCACACTTGGCACTTCTTGTTCTAATAAAGTAGTAATAATTTCTTTTCTTGCAGAAAAACCCGATTTGGAAACAATAATTCTATAGTAAAATTTCTTCTAAATCTTTTTTCTATAGTAAAACCACCGTGGTTCAGGGTGTTGCGCGTTTATTAATTTTAGTATGGAATTATTATCTTGAAATCGGGTTGCTCTGCGAAAAAAGAAAATCGGTCAAGTCGCGAGTCAGGCTATATAGCCTGAACTTGAACAGATTTTCTTTGCAGTCCTAATATTTGCTGACGTCGTCGTCTTGCCACTTTCTGTGATTTCTATTATTCTATATATATTGCTGACGTCGTTATCGTATTAGGACTGCAAGAACTATAATCGGGTACATTGCGTGCGTGACATATTATATTTATAATGAATAACTATTCATATAAATTATAATTTTTTTCGCTCGCGTACGCTCTACTACCAAAAAATTTTTTGTAAAGAAGTTGTTCTTAAGACTGTCGTGTCTCTAATCTGCGCTCCTCAGCCTTACTCTTTGGCTTGAACTAAACTTGTTGTCAGGAGTTTTGCGCGGGACCCGTAAAAAAAAGAACGGGCTTTTTTCCTTAATTTTCTAATAAATTTTTAGTGGCTATTATTGTGTTAATGTGGTGGAATTAGTTTAATAACGTGCCATTAACGGAGATAATTATGGTAAAAGTGAGAAATAAAGATAGACCCTCACGTTGATTTCATTGGATCCTCACATAAAACTCCCTTGGACATTGAAATGTGTGAACCACCCTCGCATTTCAAGAGTTAAGCAGCTATTACATTACCCAACATTTAGGGCCGATTTCGGCATACATTGCCTAATTTGTTCTCTAGTGTAGCGATGAAAGCAAGCAACTTATGCCGAAATCGGCCCTGCATGTTGGGTAATGTAATCTCTGCTTTAGGTAGGTTAGGTTCAATCAAAAATATAACTAAAGACAACGGATGTAAGGGCTAGTTCCCATTGCCTTTCCGAAAGGATAAATATAACAAAAAATGGGAGTCGCGTTAGGGAGTATTATACTCCTCGCGTTCAATTATATTACTCTTTGGTCGCGTTGTAGGTCTGCTATTAGGTAGTCACGTGTCGCTCGTCGATTGTTGGTTGCGGGTCCCGGGCCTACAACGAAGCTCCAGTGGTGGCTCAAGATACTTAGTGTTCTTTTCGAAAAACAATCCTTGAAGTCACCAACTACCGTACAACGTCGAGCACTCTTGCTAAATGAACTAGACGTTGGCAAAATCATCACAACCAAGATGGCAGCCATTATTTTAGAAATAGAATAGAAAAATAAAATAACAAAAATTGAGTTTTGCGCGGGAAAGAAAACGAAACAGACGGACTTTGTTTCTTAATTTTCTAAATTAGTTTTCTGTGGCTTTTTTGTGATGTTGTGGAAATAGAATAATAATGTGCCTTTAGTGGAGAACATGTAGTGAGAAATAAAGTAAGGCGTGACCGTTTGATTCGGATTGATATCCGCGTAAAACTCCCTTGAGCATTGAAATGTGTGAACCACCCTCGCATTTCAATGAGTTAGGCATAAGGTGGCTTAAGTTCGATGAAACAAATCGGAAATGACACATGAAAAAGAAAAAAAAACCTCAGAATTGGCTGCATGGGCTATGTACCCTTTGCCCTTCCGTAAGAAAGAATACATCAACAACAACATAAAAAAAATGTTTTTGTTTTTTGTTAATGTTGTCAAAACCAATATTCTCTTTGGTCAAAACTATTGAAAAAGTCCAAAAATTCTTGGTCAATGCAAAAAACGTAATTCACTATCATTTTACCTTAATTAGTTTTCTGTCTTTGTGCTTGTTTGTTTGTTAATTTACAATGGAAGACGATGATATGGAATATTGTAAAATATGTTTAGTGACCGATTGCAAAATGTTTAGTTCGCCCTCAATAAACAAAGAATATACACAACTTGTTCAAGATGTAAGTACATTGAATTTCTTACCTGAACAAATAATAAATAATGTAGGTACCTACATAAAACATGAACATATGCTCTCGACTATTTTAGTAGTCAGAGATATTCTGTTACTTCAGAACATCCACGTTTCATTAGTAGTACCGAAACTCTGTCCAATGTGCCGTGGAGTGAGCTCGTCCAAGCCGAGTTAGTGTGTTCGAGACTCCAATCCGCAGCCAGTGCCCTCGGGGACTGGTTTCGGAAATGGAGGATCGAGGTCAATCCGGAAAAAAGCATGGCAGTGTTCTTTTTCGGGAAGGACGTAAACTCAGAGCTACCTCAGATTAGGCTATTTGACCGTGCGATCCCCTGGGTGAACACAGTCAAATATTTAGCAGTCACCCTAGATCGCGGAATGACATTCCGGCAGCACATTATGTGCATTCGAAAGAACGCACTTCATGTGCTGCATCGTTTATATCCAGTCCTGAACAGACATTATAAATTGTCACTTAGAAATAAGTTGACAATTTACAAAACTTGTATGAGGCCGATATTCACGTACGCCGGAGTGGTATTCGCGCACGCCGCCCCGTCCCATATCCATAAATTAGAGGTCATCCAAAATAGATTCATGCGTACCGCGACTGGCGCACCAATGTTCTTACGTAATAAGAACCTTAACATCGATCTAGAGTTGTCTACCATCAAGCAACTACTCAAATCTATGGTGACGGACTATTTCACGGCCCTCCCACCACATTATAATCCTCTTATTAGGAAAAATGCCACCTACTGCTGTGCTGGTGCTGGTGCTGTAGGCACAATAAGCCTCGAAAGCGTCGGCCTCGGAACGTCTTAGACGAACCGGACGACCCAATCATGGTCGCTATAATAGCGGCCCTCCAATCACGACTCACCGACACAAATTCACACAACACGATCACCGCCGGCGGTAACACAATCATTTCTTTGTTGCGTCGTCGTCGTAAAAATCGAAATCCCCACCGTCGCCGGGGGGGTTCGTCGCGATCTCTGCCCACTCCTTTTCCTTCTGGCGCCTACAGATGCTACCGGCACATCGCTAGCCGGTTCTCACCGATCCCCACTACCCAATCGTAGTCCGCGTAGTCCCAGCAACGCCCATTGCCGAGCTCCGTACCCCTTAGGGGTGCCCCTTGGGCAGGTTGCTTAAGCTCATGCATTGGTTCTGTAGACCTACCAGGGCGCTTCGCCGTCACTGGTGTGGTCCCCGCATAGTCCGCAGTAATAAGCAGTCGATGCTCCCTGAGTAATGCTGTATTTGTCAATTCGAAAAGAAAAGTGAGCTCGTCGCCAAAGAGAATGGAATCACTACGTTTTAAGAGTTGGCACTGCCTAACTAGCTTCGAAATCCAAAATAGTTTAAAAAAATAAATAAAATAAATAAATAAATATCTTGGACATTGTCACACAAATTATCTAGTCACATTTAAAGTACCTAGACTTGTATTATAATGACTAGACAACGACATAGAATACATATATAGATACAAACATCCATGACTCTGATACAAATATTTATATTCATCATACAAATATTTGTCCCTTATGGGATTCGAACCCGCGACCCTCGGCACAGCAGGCAGGTTCACTACAGACTGTGCTACCGGGCCGTCAAGGCCAGTTTGAAGCTAGTGTAGAACTAGGGTATTAAATCTTTGGAGCCCATACAATCTAGTGTAGTTCATACAATTACGATTTTGTTCTGAGTGACGCGGCACTGCTCGTCGCCACTTATAATGGACAGTGGGTACAATGCATGCCTCGAAATTGAAGCATGCAGGTTTCCTCACAATGTTTTCCTACACCGAAAAGCCAGAGTGGTGTTACAAATCGTACATAAATTAAATTCCGAAAAACTCATACGTACGAGTCTGCCTGGACGGAGATCGAACCATTGCCTCCTGCATGGCAAAAAGTCGCTTCTATAGCATGAAGAATTAGGTCTATAATCCAATTTTTAGTCTATAAAAAATTGGCATTTACTGTAGCAATACACCGTAGCGGCAGCTGTGGTATAGAGAAAGAGGAAACACGAAATGTCGTCTCACTCTATGTTGCTAGAAATACAGAATTCCGACGCATTCTTGACATATTTGAATCATTCGATCTTACTACCGATCCGATCTTACCCGAGTATACCTTACATAGTTATGGTTGGAAATTTACCCTGTAAATATATACATCTGCACAGTCATAAAGTGCACAAATGAAAACGAATAAATAAAATGTCGTTAACTATACAAGTTTGTTTGTGCAGTTTTTGACTGTGCACACTATACTGTATCTAGTCACAGTATAAGAATACAAATACAAAATACAAAAATATTTATTTTCAATGAGCACTTACTTTACGTTTAAAATTAGTTCACTACAATCTGAGTATAGGCTTGCACATTGACAACTCTGAACTTTATCAGGTTTTAAGAAAGATTATCTATTACTAGATACAGTACGGACACTCCCTTCCTCCCACCAACTTTTTACCTCACCCCCTCTATCGTCCTCTGGTTACCCGGCAGTTAGGGCCTGTTTCACTACTTCTTAGAAAGTTCTTTGTTAGCTAATCCGACACGTATTTTGACATATATTTCATACAAAATATGTCAAATTATCCGTCGGATCAGCTAACAAGAACTTACTCAGAAGTGGTGAAACAGGCCCTTAAGGTTCAATTCCTTTGGTTTCGCATGTGCTGACATCATCTTGTCAATTTAAATTTTTTGTATACAGTGTCCGGGCTGTGATCTAGTCATCCTACGACTTATATTTCGTTGTTATACATTTTCAGCTGGGTGATCACAAACTGTATGTTTGTTACGAGTGTAAACATCTACTGAGCAAGTATCAGGAGTTCAGATTCAAATGTATGATGGCACTCCAAGTGTTATCATCTATTCAGACGGACCATTCTAAGGTAAAACTGTTCTTTATACATGTTGTAACAAAACACCCCAGCACAGATTAAAAAGTTACTTACTACATAACACATACATTACTTCCTTACAAAACTTCCTACTCTTTAATTATCTCTCTTTCTCGCTATATGATTTTGTTCATCGCTCTAGCTTACGCTGATGGCAATTGAATAGCAAGGGAGTGCCGGCTCTCCCTGAAAGTATAGGCACTTATTGCGGTAGGTACAAACTGTGCTAATCTATCTTAAGACCTATTTGTAAACCAGTTCTGCAATAAATTTTCAGATTTTTTTAGTTGCTATACTCTTGTATCTTTATTACTCAGCATAGCATATGCTCACGACTATATTCCCCGAGGGGGTAGTCAGAGATATTCTGAAACCTCAGAACATCCACGTTTCACTAGTAGTACCGAAACTCTGTCCAGTGTGACGGGGAGTGAGCCCGTCGCCACTTGTAATGGACAGTAGGTACAATACATGTCTCGAAATTGAAGCATCATTTATTACTCATACTTATGTAAAATGACATTCTGGCGTGCAATTTCTATATTTATGTTTGAAATCATCAAAGAACCACAGAATTTATGCCATATTCGTATGGTACAATACATTATAACATGTGAAAATAATAATATAATTAATCTAACACAATTCAATGTTTTAGATAACTAAAATAATTGTAAGAAACATTGATAGAAAACACTATAAACTAGAATCTAAATTATCAAATAGTTGTATGCTTCTTGTATGCAATAGCAGGGAACCGATTGTACTACCAGACCCTAATTTAAATGCGGATATTAAAACTGAAAATGATACCAATCTTGATGCATTAGAAGATAACAAATCTGAGATAAATATTGAAATTGATACCGAAGACCTTTTCTCGGAAGTAAAAACGCAAGATATAGAATATCCTAACGAAATCTTTCAACCAGAACACAATTTAGTCTGTGATATTAAAATAAGAACTGATACCAATCCTGATGTATTAGAAGATGACAAATCTGAGATAAATAATGTTGAAATTGATGCCGGAGACCTTTTCTATGACTTAGAAAAGCAAGGTACAGAATATCCTAACAAAATCTTTCAAACAAATCATGCACCCAATAATATACTCTTGGAAAAGAAACCAGAACAAAAATGTTTACCGAATTCAAAGAAAAAAGAAATTTTTTCCAAAAAAATGAAAACTTTAGAATGTATTACAAAAAAATGGAATTCAGATATTTTACCTATGAGTGATTTGAGTGATAAGAAAAGAAGTAGGAAACAAATGATGCATAATTATGCAACAATAGATTTGATGACTCCGTCAGAAGCTAAGAAAGAAATGCTTTTGAGAAAGGAATCACGTAATTACAAGACTAATCCATACAAATGCGAGTTATGCTACAAAGGCTTTACCCTCGGATCTACGTATAATAATCATATGAAGCTGCATAGTCCGGTAAGTTTTATATTTTAAACAACTTTAACACTTTCGCGGACACTGAACGAGACACAATAGAACTTTTATTGTTATAACTGCTATAGCAGGTCCGCGAACTGTCCGCGAACGTGTTAATGGCTGAAAAGCTTGCCTTTCATCACTTTTTCACATTAATAATCTTCAAACATGACATTTGTTTTATTCTCATATCAATAAGTTTTTAGGCACTTACTAACGATCTATTGATTTGTAGCACCATTACCTTTTCGGTGAATAAACATTGAGAGGAAAACATGGATTTAATAGAAAATACCTAGTTACAGCTTTTTGGAGGAAACCAAGTGTCTTTACAGGGTGAAATTGATATCACTAGCATCCTTTTAAACTAAGAGTCTACCCATCAAACTAAACAACTTTTCCTATGGGAGCAAACCGATCGGAGGAGAGAAAAAATCTGCTGTTTCGTACTAAACTGCACCCGCCGCCGCTGCCTACTCGACTCAAATGTATGCAACAGCTTCTATTTGCTCCGATCGGTTTGCTCCCATAGTAAAAAAGGTAAAAGTGGTTCAGTTTGATGGGTAGACTCTTAGTTTAAACGGATGCCAATGATATATAGGATAGGATAACAATTTCACCCTGTATACCTCAATTTGGAGCTATGCACTCTGTTCGCAGCATACTTACATTAATAACATCTTCTCTAGCTACCCCTACCTTTTTATTTACAGGATTCAGGAACTGAAGAGTGTGATTTCTGTCACATCTTGTTTCGTACAAGTAATGAATTGTCGAAGCACATTACAGGATGTCACAAGTATAAAATAACCTGCAAAAGTTGTCCGTATTTTTGCTTCAGCCTGTAAGTAAGTTTGTTTTTATTAATTAAATAATGATGTAAATCTGTCTAATCTAAAATTCGAATATTGTAATCGAATTGTCAACCGATTGAGTTTAAATTTTACACACATTGTGTTGTTCCCATTACTAAAATTATTATGGTTACATAGAGCTGATCTGCCTAGCTAGCATGCCACCCACGACAAAGCGTTTAAACGAGAAAAACGTCATGCGCGCTCTTTCTGGCCTACGTAAAATAATAAAGATGGAGGCACATCTCGATTTTTGTCGTTTTCTCGGGGGTGGCATGCTAGCTAGGCAGATGATGGATATGGAAGGTGGTCGAGGGTTCTCCTCGATTTATTGTAGGAAAACAATGTTGGGTCACAAACATATTTGGTCTCATTCAATTTGTCTCAATGTGGAATTTATTGTCTCATAGAAAAAATATAATAAGTAGAATGATTTTATTAAAATTAGGTTTAAAAATCATGTCTTTCATTGCTGATTAAAAATCCATACCACAGATTTTTGTATCTACTTAATATGCTGACGGTTTTTCAAGAGGATGATCAGACAATCAAACTGAACAACATGGGCCCAACATCGAAACAGTGAAAAAGAAATCAACTGTTCTATCATAGAGAAAGTTGTTCAGTTTATATTCTCATAATCCCGTTAAAAAACCAACTGCGTATTAAGAAGGATACTGCCTACAAGAATGACGTAGCTCTGCAGCAGCGACACTGCACCGCATCATGTAACTTGGCTCTTACGGTGGATTGTGAATCCTCTTTGTTGACCGTACATTATGCTAAAAGAGTTAGGTCGAGATTCAGAGACGTTTTTTAAGTCTTAGTTTGAACCCCCAAGGTATGTCAAAATCCATACATTTTTGACCCTACTTAGTTCGAACTAAGACTTAAAAATCATCTATAAATCTCGACCTTAGGCCCGGTTATTATAGAAGAGACGTGGCGGGGGCGGGGTGCGGCAATATAAACCTTATAGTACGTAGCATAGCGTCGTTTGAAGAATTACGCCCGCGCCTCCAGGCGACGTCGCCTGTTGGCGCGGGCGCGATTTTCCTTTACAACAAAAACGACGCTATGCTACGTACTATAAGGTTTATATTGGTGTTAGTTTGACAATCCGCCTCGCCATGCATGCGTCTCTTCTGTATAAACAGCACCTACGACTCCAATCCAATAACGAAGTATCTTTTCTAGTTAGTTTTCTTGATTATTTAAAAATAAGATTATTTACTATATTTTCAGGGGTCAAGCGAAAACTCATGTTGGTATTCATAAAGGCGAGACTTACACATGCGAACAGTGTGGAACGACTTTCCGGTGAGAACAACTTTTGCTCCTGCTTTAACGTAAAATTTTTAATTTTCGAAAATTAATTTAATGACTCCGGTGCAATGGAAAAAAAACCTTGTTTTCGCACCTTGTTATCTTTTTTTTTTTGGCGGGCTCTTTCAAATTCGGACCTGAAATGTATGATTGTTCTGGATGATGTCTTTTTACATTTGGACGTCACTTCACCCCCATCCTGTATAAATCTTTATTAAGATTTAGAGAAAACAGAATATTTTTACATGATATGGTAAAAAGGGGTTTATTTTCGATGATGAGTTTTCTAAGTAACAACTTTGTAATACATATTGATAGCAAATAAACTATTATACTCTTTGACTTGACTTGACCTTGCCGTGTGGTGTCGGCTAAGAATAGCACCATCCCATTTCCTCCTGTGGGTGTTGTAAAATGCGACTAAGGGATCTACCGGAGGATGGGCAGCAGCATCCTCTGAGTACACACATTCAATCCAACTGCGATCGCCTACCCGCCTGCCAAGCGTGGCGATTATGGCAAATCGCCCCATTTTGGGGAAGGCTTATGTCCAGCAGTGGACGTCTGTCTGCTGATATGATGATGATGAGTCTTTGGCTAACATGAAATCCGCAACTTTGGATTTTATTCCCCATAACTTTAAATTCTAATTTTGAACGTTAAAAATCATGAAAAGAAGTCTCGTGTGAACCTCAAACGTTCTAAGTTCGAAATTATGGTTTCGCAATTGTAGGCTGTCTCGTTTAGTGATAAGGTATAAAATGTAAATGCACATGATCAATTAATCTTATACCGTGGCAGAGGGGAAATGCTACCGCAAGGCTAGTCCTTATAATAAATAGTCAAAGATTATATACTCTATGGATACTAAAAAAATAAGAGACCAGCAGATGGCAAAACTTTCAATTTGAAGCTGAAAACATTTGGTTGTCTTTTGTTTATCGAGGGTTTATGACAATTAATGCCAATATATGCAAGTCTTTGCGTTCCTGGTAGTGTTTAAATATAAGTAACATTTTATTTATCTTTACATATTTGTTTGCAGACATGCAAATACTCTATCAAACCACAAACGAGTGAAGCATCCAGACTGTGCATGCGCACTTTGCGGCAGCATGTTTGGATCACTAGCAGGCATGATGATCCACAAGCAAAGAGCACATAAACTGGTAATTTGCTACTTCTCCAGCCCTCGTATTACTTGTTTATTATTCGTAGCCTCGTATACAGGGTAAGTACTTTCGGCCCATAAGGACCACTTCCTATAAGGAGCAAATGATGGAAGCCCTGGAAGCCTATATTACTGTCAATGTCAAAATTTGAGATTATAAAACAGCCGTGATCGTTCCGTACCTTAGAGAGAGATGAAACCAAGTGTTCGTTCTGTAGCTTAGATTGAAAAACAACCAAACAACTTAGAAAAACTATATGTCTAGAAAGAGCTTTATGCTTCTATCGTATAAAACAAAAGGGGCCAACTTTCTTAGGTTGGTGTGCGTGAGCCGCCATACTAATTATGTCTGTGTGGATATGGATAGGGTTTAGAGGCCTGTACTGGTTGCAATTTTTTTCTACGCTTTCGTAGCTTTGAATGTCAATCTTGACACATAACTTATCCAAGCCAAACAACCGCACCCAAAGGTCGTGAACGCAACCCTGCATGTAGCCACGTATATTGTCAAGAAATGCATTTTCGCGGGATATTTAAATAATATTTTTTGTTTTCGTTTTTTCTTGCACTATAATGTAATCGAACGTAAAATAAACAGTTTCTATAGAGTTCTTAGACCAGCGATTATACGTAGAACAGTTTTTTAAAACCTGTCAAATACCCTATTAAACGCATAGCCAGCAAGACATGTTTCTCTCATATTCCTATCGAGATATCACAATAAGTAATACTTGGAGATACTTAGCAAGCACAGCGAAGCGCGATACATAACATAATAGCACTCTAGTATCACATCAACAAAACACGACAACACTAAAAAAAACTCTAGTCTTACGTTTAATGAAGTCTATGAATTAATCACTTATTCATAGGAAAGTAAAAGTTATGTACTTTATGTACGTTAAAATTTCAGGATAGTACAGAACTACTCGGACCCAAATGTGAGGAGTGTGATGTTCAGTTCGCGACAGAAACCGCGTGGAAGCGACATCTGGTGCTCTCTTCTAAACATACTGTCATGTGAGTTACATTCTTCTTTAATTTTTTTTTTCATTTTTAATTTATTTAGAAAACCAACAGCCATATTTAAACATAGTATTTAAAATTAACTAACTATAACATAAGCCAATTATAGGTTTCCCTACAGTACTAGTACATAATAGTTTGATAACATCATATCATAAGGATGTGAGCAATTAATAAAATAGTTTTAAATTACTTATAGTTTTAAAATAAATCTTGACAAAACAGTTTACATGAATTTTTACCAAAGACGAAATAAGTTGCAAAGTTTAAACATAAACTACTAAGGAAAAGCAATTGAAGAATGCGAATCAACTAAATTTCTTGGGTTACATATAGATAAAAACGCAAAATGGTTTACACATTTAGACAAAGTTTGTAAAAAAGTCAGCCAACATTCGTATGCTCTGTACAAACTGGCCAAAGTAGTTAATAATAATGCGGTCTTAGCGGCTTACCACGGTTTTGTCGCCTCCACGTTGAGATATGGGGTCATATTCTGGGGTAATGCTATTGGTGTCGGAGACGTGCTTATAGCGCAAAAAAGGTGCATTCGTGCTATTTGCAATTTAAGGCAAACAGACAGTTGTAAACCACACTTTAAGAGACTTAAACTGCTTACCCTGCCCGCGATATATGTCTTTGAAACCGCCTTGTTTGTGCGGAAAAACTATAATCTGTTCAAAAGAGTGACTCGTGAGCGTAGATGTGATGGATTGCGGTTGGTGTCTTGCAGAACTGCTCTATTTCACCAGAGTATTTTTGCTATGGCACCCAATATATATAACAAGCTACCAAAACTGATACGAAATCAGAAGGACATTATCACTTTCAAAACCCATTTGTTCACGTTTCTCATAGAACGGCCCTATTACTCTGTATCAGAATATCTTAACGACACAACAATGTAACGCAATAATTTAAATACCGACATATTTATGGGTCCGAAAATTGACATGTAAAACTAATTATAAGAATGAACTAAAGTTGTAGATGGGAAATGGGCAAGACAATGATGACGATGTACTTATCTATATAACGACTATTTAATTTATCTCAGGTTCAATTTTATTTTTATTTTTTGGTTTGACATTTGATTATGAATTTTTATTATACGCCGATTAAAGGCAGAGCATATTGAACTATTGTAATAACTTAATGAACAACTTCTTGACATTATGCACATAATAAAATGATTTCTATTTCTATTTAAATCTATACTATTATAAAACTGTAACAGGATGTTTGTCTGTACATTGAAGAAACAAAAAAAAAGTTACGATATGGTTTTTAGGTGTCCTGATTCCATTTCACCAATTTTTGGATTTTTTGTCTGTCTGTTTGTTTGTGTGTTTGTTTGGGTGTTTGTTTGAACGAGTATCACGCAAAAACTACAGAACCGATTTTGATGAAACTATTTTGTTTGATAGCTTATGATCTGACTTAAAATCTGGTATATAATTTGTGCGGACGAAGTCGCGGGTTAACGCTCGTTACTTATATAATAACAACACAAGCATAGCGACTCCAACACAATTACCCATCTAAATAATGTGTACTTACTTATATAATGTACCGTAAATGCGCGTGTGTAAGTTGTATATCAAAGTGGAATGAATACACAACCACCATGCTATTATCTTAATAACAACATTAAGGCTATTCATTCGACTTAAAATCTGGTATATAATTTGTGCGGACGAAGTCGCGGGTTAACGCTCGTCGTAACATATTTTTTGTTAATATCTTCAATGTACACACGGCGACACATCAAGCTATACAAAACCAACATAAGCTGGCCGCGCGAAGTTATACGTTACTCGACCTACGCGCGGCCAGCTTATTTTGGTTTGTATAGCTTGATGTCTCGCCGTGCGTACATACACACTTCTGTTACAGCTTTATAATTATGGTAAATAAATAATGTTTGTGTACAATATTCTAATGTCTATAACTGTAGGCAAGTATGAGGGTAACATGGAATCTGAAATGTGGCCCACTTCTAAAATTGGTTGTGAAGCATTCGTATAAAGCGTGCGGGGTATATTGCTTTCTCGTCTGTACCACACACCTCGGCATACCACATGCGGGCCTTGTCGCCCAACGAAAGCGGTTCCCCGCATGCGGGCTCTATGGCATGCTATACAGAAATCTCCCGCACTCCGCCTGCGGACGCTATCGACCAATGAAATTGAGCCTGCTGATGTTATTTACAGAGATACAACTACTTTTATTTCCAGTAACGGGTGTGAAGATTGCGGTGAAAGCTTCCTCACTGCAAAAGAACTGAGACGTCACACAAAGGAGCACCCTCGGAAGCAGAATAGTGCTCATTATGCTAAAGTAGCTAAGCTGTATAAACGGAAGTTCAAAGCCGCCGATTGTAAGCTAGTAAGTTTGAGTTGCCGCAGTAGACTTTTACTGTCCACTCGAAAATAATTACACTGAATTGAATATTTATTTTCAAGTTCAAATTAAAAGAATCATGGATACACCCTGTGTAAACAGATTTTTCTTATTATATTTACCTAATTTTATTATAGCAAGTTTGAGTGGTCTTCTTTAGACCTAAGTATTGTAGGTTTGCATAGTAAAGAACTACTTACAAAACTTCCTTACCTAGTTATAAAGATTAATTAATAAAGAAAATTTATAGGTGTAATCTTTGACTACTTATTTATTTATTTTATTGGATTAGGGAAACATACAGCGTTAATATTTACACTTGGATAGGGACTAGTTACGCGTGTAATTCTACGAACAAACATTTCTGCCACTTTTTGCGGGGGGCGAGGTAACACGAAATCCGCAACTTTGGATTTTATTCCCCATAACTTTAGATTCTAATTTTGAACCTTAAAAATCATGAAAAGTAGTCTCGTGTGAAGCCCAAACGTTATATCTATATAATTATTGTTTCGCAATTATATGCTGTCTCGTTTAGTGATAAGGTGCACATGATTAATTGATCTTATACCGTGGCAGAGGGGAAATGCTACCGCAAGGCTAGTCCTTATAATAAATAGTCAAAGGGTGTAATACATTACTATTTCAAAATATCTATTCTCATTTTACCCTCAGTTGCCGCCATTTTGTCTTGAAATTTATTACGGAATAAGAGGTGGTTTGTAGTATCGTTTGCTTATAGATGTTTATTATCAAATATTTCCAGTGCAATAAACGGCTAGAAACCAACGCCGAGTACGAAGAACATATGAAGTCAGAACATCCGAATTTTGCTGAGGATAATATGCAGTACATCTGTGAAGTGTGCGGAAAGGTGCTCAAGGTTAGTGAGCGTCTTTTCCAAAATTTTAAGTTTACTCCGAGTAGTGTTATGTGCAACTGTTCAAGATGACATTGAAACTTTAGAGCAAGCGAAGCGAGCTCGACATTTTACTATTATACTTGATTGTATGAAAAATCCCACCTTCCATCTTTCTTTTGATTATGTGATTAGTGCCCACAATATGATGTGAAACCTGGAGCGAGCGAAGCGAACTCGAGATTTTACTACAGAACGATTAGCTCAGTTTAAGTTACTGCAATACAATTTAAACTAAAACACGAAGCGATTATTAAGCTGTTATTTGATTAGGGCGCTGCATAACAATCTTAAACGTGGAGTGAGCGAAGCGACCTCGAGATTTTAACTGTGATCTGTTATGATTAACACGTCGCAATACGATCTAAAATCAGGAACACGTGATTTCGCTGTATTATTTACGTGTGGCGATCCTTGGGGCCCTCTATGTCCAACAGTGGACGTCCATCGCCTAAGGTGATGATGATGATTTATGTATAACAAAACTCTATGACTGATCAAGCGAATCGGATAGGATCAAGTTCAAAGTGTAGAACCAAAATATATAAAACTGAGCGAGCAAAGCGAGCTAATCATAATTTAGATAATTATAAGAGCTCATTATTTGTTTAATGTATTTCAGTCATATTGTTTACTGAAACACCACAAAAACAGTCACACGGGCGAGCGTCCGTACGAGTGCGAGGAGTGCGGCAAGAGGTACGTCGGAGCGAGCGGCCTGCTCGTACACACGGCCAACCACCACGCCGGCGCGCCTCGGCTCAAGTGCGACCTCTGCCAGAAGAGCTTTCACTTGAAATACATATTAAGCAGGCATATGATGACTGTAAGTTTATTAGTTTGGCTTAAATTAAATACGGAACCCTGAAAACCTATAATAGCCCAGTCATTTTACGGAGTTCTGTTACGAGGGGTGGGAAGTAATAATCAATGGGACTTTTAAACTGTTACCGGCACCATTTAGTGACAAAGAGACTATCTGAAAACATATTTTAAAAAAATCGCTACGCAACATGGAAATCAAAATTGCATCTCTCAGAAGGCTTTTGAACTTAATAATTTTATTACCAATGCACTCCTTTTAATTAGATTTAACAATATAAATTATTTTTGAGCAATAAAAGACATTAAAATTTAAAGAATGAGGTAGATATTAGGTATTCGTGAGAAAAAAATATATTTTTCAAAGCTTTCTAAGTAGACCAAAATATTAACACCATGTTTGAAGTATGTAAAGCCTTAAAAAGGTGAAATTTTTTTTTACATCATTTCTTTTTAGAACGAGATAAATACTAAATTTTAAATTTGTGGCTGTTCCTGACGATATTTTTTATTATTATGGTACATTTCTGGTCTCAAATTGGCTCTTAAATACTATACCGAAAAAAAAAACGATCATTAATTAATCCCGGCTCAAATCGTAAAATGACTGGGCTATAAGGCTTTTGTAGTAATTTGGAGTAGCACTTTTTTAATTTAGGTGTTTTTGGTTGAGAAACATTAAATATTGTGATGACGGCGCCACTGAACGGTAGAAAGACTCTTAAGAACTTCTCTAAAGAAAAACATTTAGTAAAATAAAAACTGAAACGAAAAGAAACAAGTCCAGTAGTCTAAAATTATGTTAAGTAATATTGAAGCGACTTTAACAGTCGGGACCCATTAATAATTCTAGACCGGATCAAATTTTCCCAATAAGCGCACTTACAGACGAGCGACACTTTGCGGTCGCAGAGTCGCGCTCATAGACTTTACGGTCACCGTGTGTCGCGCGACCCTCTGCGACCGCAAAGTGTCGCTCGTCTGTAAGAGCGCTAATGGGTATGGCGTCTGGTTGTCGACACATTGCATTTTGATTACCGTCATGTCTTTAGTGACACTCGCAAGATTTGTTCCTGCAAGAACGCTAATTAAAGATAATTTCTCCGTTAAATCTATTGCTGTCACTTTTTGTCTTGTTGACGTAGTAAAAGCTAGCAAGAGATTTAATGGAGGATTAACTCTAATGACCGTTTCTGCCACTGAGTTCAAACAAATCATCAAAATCGGCCAAAAGGAACAAAGTTACATAAATACATATGCTGATAAACACATTACCCTTCCTTTGAGTTGCGCAGACGTAGTAAAAGCTAGCAAGAGATTTAATGGAGGATTAAAGAAACGCGCGGGTCCTATTAAGTTCAAACAAATAATCAAAATCGGCCCAAAGGAACAAAGTTACATAAATACATATGCTGATAAACACATTACCCTTCCTTAGTTGCGCAGTCGGGTAAAAATGACACGTCTTTTAATTTAATTACATATCTATTGTTTGTTTCAGGTGCATCTCGATGTCCGTCGATTTAAATGTGATATTTGTAATAAATCATTCCGACATCAGTGTGAAGTGAAAACGCATATAGAATATGTACACTTCAAAAAACCTTGGCCAAAACGAAACAGAATTAAACAAAGGAATAAAAAAGAAAAAGTCACTGTAACGTAGGATTGAAATTTAAGTGTTTTTGCAAGAAAGAATCTAGACTAGAGGTACTTAATTATGGAAAAGAAATACCTCCAGCTTCCTGGTATGTTGTTATTCAAACTTAAAATAAAATGTATGCGACCATAACTTTGGTTTTCTTTATTCTTCATCTGCTCGTGCACTTGGTACAGACTACAGACAAACCCACGTCAAGGTTCCACATTACAACTAAGGTGCGTATAAAATATGAGAAAGTATTGCTTGCGTATACAAGGTGTATCAAAACACCCTAGCTTTATTTAAAGAGGTGGTTTGACCATCAAACTGAACAACTTTCAGTATGGAGACATTGTGGAAAAAATTGTTGGCGCTCGTGCGCGATCATCCGCCATCTCACTTAAATTTGACGTTTAGAAGTGACCTGTGTCGCTCTCACCCCTACACCGTTACAGGGGTGGTTTGCGCGGGGAGTCGCGCGTCGCGCTTGGCAGCGCTAGGCGCAGGTAATAAATCTATGACAATTTGACGCGTGTGACAACGCTTCTGCATTTACGCTCTTAATACCTCCACGGAGAAACAGCTGATTTTTATTTTGCGATTTCGTTTGGCTCCGTGGTAAAAGTTGTTCAGTTTGATGGTCTGTAGCACCCCCTTAAGTAGTACAGTACGACCAGAAAAATAATTCCACTCGCCAATCTTCGTTTGCGCAGAGCAGGACCGAGTCCCCGACAAAACCCGAAGTCATTTACTAATCAAAGGGTGCAAAGTCGGATAGCAGGGAAAAGGGCGCGAAAACAAATGAGCCAATAGCGTTAACGGATTGAAGGTCATTTATTTATTTTATTTTAACACTTTATTGTACACACGGAAATATAAATGAAAACAGCATAATAGACAATTACAAAGGTCATCCACATCAGGCACATCCTGATTGGTCAATATAATTTCGCGGGCTATTAAAATTTGTCGACTGCGCAGGTACATCGATAAGAATCAAATTAAAGATTGAGAAATTTGCCTCGGGCGGGATTTGAAACAATAATATTTGATATTACATCGATAAGACTTATAAACCTGGTACTACTGTACTAGGGCGTTTTGTTACACCCTGTAGGGTTGTTTTTTCGCAGCAGGACAATCGGCAAAAATGCAAGGAGCGTGGCACCTCCAGTAAAAATTGGTGCAACATTAGCATATAGTAGTTCATAGACGAAATTTTTTTCGCTTGACGCTGATATGCTGAACCACAACGTAACCACGTATGAGACAGAGATAGTCATAAAATCCTATACAATTTATATAAAGCTAGATGACTGACTCCGAAGTCAGACAGCCGTCGTAGTACAAAAAAGTGGTTACGTCGATAAGGACAGCAATAAGTAGCGATCTCCTTTTTTAACTAGAACGAATTTGGTATGTGCATCTCTTATTGATGAACATGACAAGACACTTGCTTCATTCTAGTACCTTCTCTTTCTAAGATGTGGGTATATTTTTGAACAAAAGCTGTATAAATCGTAATGATGTTTTGTCCACGTATACATTTTTTTGACGCTGAATCTACTATAGTGTATCTATAGAACAACATTTGCTCGCATTTCCAATGCTGCAATATTATCACTAGTGAATAAAGGCCAAATTTACGGGGAGGGGGTGGAGGGTGTGCGCAATAGCGATTTTCATTAAGAAAGGGGGATAAATCCTACCTATCTCTCCTCCCCTGCATACGTGCTTGATAAAACTAAAACCAGCCTCATACCACAGTATAAGAAATAGTACTTACAGTACGGACAATCCCTTCCCTTCGTATATACTTATCTATTCGTATATACTCTTTGTCTATATCTCTTTAAACGTATATTCGTATATACTCTTTGCCCTGCCCCTCAACAATTCTAACCTCACTTACCCCCTTTGCTATGAAGCGTGGTGGAAAATGAAGGAATAGCAGGGCAATAGCTTATTTCTGTCTGACCTGTCTCGCTCGCACTCACTCAGTATCGCACATCTTTTCTCGGCATAAGCATATGCTCACGACTATATTCCCCGAGGGGGTAGTCAGAGACATCATCATCATAGACATCAAGGTACAAGGTGTCCTCGCGAAAAAAAATCTGCCGTCCCATACATTTCAGTCGAGTTATGTTTGCATTTTGTATGGGACAGCGGATTTTTTTTTCGCGATTTTAGTGTTGGTCCCATAGTAAAAGTTAATTAATTAATTTATTTTTTCTCACAAAACACAGTACAGTATTACAGACACATTTTATGCCAAACTGCATAACAGTTTGTCGGCAGTTGTTCAATTTGATAGTCTGAAGCACCCCTTTAAGTGTCTCATTTAATTTTACACCCTGTATATATCGGTGTGCGTTAAAAGATCGATGGAATAGTTTGTACTTGGTTACTGTGCCAAATAAATAAAAAATAAAAAAATGAAATATCTAAGTATACCTCGCGGCACGAAACTAACGCTCGAATGAGTGAATTTAGACGAAAATAGTGCATAGTGCCTTGTACATAAGGTCAGCGCTAGACATTCGTGCCGCAACTTATACAAGGTCATACTCTTACCACAGTATAAGAAAGAGTATCTAGTACTACATACAGTACGGTCACTCCCTCCCCCCACCAATTTCTTACCTCACCCCCTCTGGCAGGATCGTAGCGTAAATTTTACCCAAGCAAATGCGTATTCCTGTCTCGCTCACACTCGATATCGCACATGCTTACCTCTTTTCAATTTTTCCCATTTGTATGAAATAATGACAGCTAAGGGTTCCTCTTCTGGCAGCACCGCATCGCATTTTACCGTTGCTGCATACTTTTCTGTCACTCTGGAACGTAATTTGCTAGAGCAAATAAGATGACACCGCATCGCCGCGCCGCGCAAGCGATGCGGTGCTGCCAGATGAGGTTCAACCCATAAACTTAATATACTGTATATTATAAGAGATAAGTGTACTTTTTGTAACCATCAGCAGCAAGGCTGATTCAGTGTTTGTGGGGTGTAGAGCATCTCTGTGATGGGGATGGACTAGGTCTGCCTGCAAAACTTCAGTCGGTTTAGGAGTTAAAGATGTTTAAAGATCAGTAAAAAATTAACGATCAGCTGCAAGGGTGATCGTATGATATTATTATTGTGTGCACTGTAGCTGTGTGAACAGTACAAAAACTGGCATGAACTGCTAGTCGGTTTAGGAGTTAAAGACGTTTGAAGATCAGTAAAAAATTAACGATCAGCTGCAAGGGTGATCGTATGATATTATTGTAGTATGCACTGTAGCTATGTGAACAGTACAAAAACTGGCATGAACTGCCAGTCGGTTTAGGAGATACAGCCGTTCAAAGGTCGGTCAGCCAGATCCTAAACCGACTGATGAATCATGTCAGTTTTTGTACTGTTCACATAGCTACAGTGCATACTTAATAATATTATACGATCAGCCTAAGGCTGATCGTTAATTTTTTACTGACCTTTAAACATCAGTAACTTCTAAACCGACTGGAGTTATGCAGGCAGACTTGGTCCATCCCCATCACAGAGATGCTCTACACCCCATAAACACTGAATCAGCCTTGCAGCTGATGGTTGCAAAAAGTACACTTATCTTTTAGTTATATTAAGTTTATGGTTCAACCCTAAATGTCCAAGGTGTGCTTACACTGCGCCATGACACAGCCCGGACACTGCATACAAAAAATAGAAATTGACATGATGACGTCGGCAAATGCGAAACCAAAAAAATTGAACCTGAAGTCTTCTTCGTAGGTAACTGGCGGGTAACCAGAGTGGGTGAGGTAAAAAGTTGGTGGGAGGAAGGGAGTGTCCGTGCTGTCTCTAGTAATATATGCTCTTTCTTATACTGTGGCCATGACATGCTGTTCTTTTGTCTGATCCGTCAGGATTGAGAAGGCGATACCTACAGCTACGCAGACGATGAACAATTTCGCCCACGGCTTTCTACGGCCCGCGGGCACGTTGTCTACACGATGGAATTCTATGGACGTGTGCGCAGAGTGCAGGCGGACAAAACATCGTTCGTCTGCGCAGCGTCGCTAGCGCCTACTACGGGTTGAGCCTCATCTGGCAGCACGGAATCGATTTTTTTCATGCTCTATCCTTTTCTGTCGCTCAGGAACTTCATTGACAAGAGCGAAAAAGGTCTAAGCACTGCCGGTGCTGTCGCATACAGGGCCGCCGACGCTCGCCACACATCTATGATTTTGCACTGATACAAGCAACGCGAGTGAGCGAGCTCGAAGTAGTGCGACCTTGAAATGGTCAATCACGTTGCACCGTTTCGTGCCCCGCTACCCGTACCTACCGCCAAAAATGGTGACTTCGGGCGTGTACAAAATTTTCAACATGCGGTATCTATTAGGGGTAATCTGTGGCGATAGAAAAGGATAGAGCGTGAAAAAATTCGATTCCGTGCTGCCAGGTGAGGTTCAGCCCTAATAAGTGTTCTGTGCTTGTCTGCTTGTCGGTAACATCCAAGAAGATTAAATACTGTTACGAGCGACGGGTTTCGGGATTGGAGTGAAACGCTAAGTCCAATTTATTTACAGAGTTTATTGGGTTACACACTTACACACGGACCACCTCGCAGAGGTTCCCCTTTAAGCAGTCCTCCTCGCAGGGGTTTCCCCTCTCACCACTTTTACTGTTCACTACGTCACGATGCGCGACACGCTATGACGTCACGACGCACGGCACTATGACGTCACGACACGCGACACACACTACACTGCACTACACTGACACTTGTCTACTCACTGTTCCACTTTACTTTGCACTTTACTTTTCACTAGTACTTTTCCACTTTTACTTTTCTTCCTTTTTGTTCCGCACTTTTCACTGTGAAATCAATACTGACTCGCGTCCGCAAACTCGCGGCCTTATATACTCCTTAGAATTTTCTAGATGCCCGAATTTCGTTAGTCTTTTCTTTATTCCTTTGTTCCCTTTCGGATATTCCTTAATCCCGCCTTCCTTCTCGAATTTTCCTAAACACGCCCCTTTTTATTGTTTCTTTACAAACATTTCTTCTCTCTCTTCGTTCTAGAACATTCCTATTGTTTTTGGTTCTTTTCAAATATTCCTTCTCTCTCTGTTTTCTAGAACATTTCTAAACACGCCCATTTTCTGTCTCTTTCCAAATATTCTTACTCCCTCTTACTTTTCTAGAACATTTCCAACAACAATAAAATCTACAATTATTTTCGACGAGTCTCGAACCATCGACCCCCGGCACGGGAGTCCATGCGTCGACCGCCGAGCTACGAAGCTTGTTGACAGACCGGCCGAATTTTTGAATGCCTTTCTATAGCTGCGTCATTTCACAGCATCCGTGACACTGCCCCTCCCTTAGTTCTGCTCGTCCCGAGCATCATTACTTCCGAAATAACGAGCTAACCGATCAACGTGCACAATCTTCAACGGGCTCCATGGCGATCGTCGGGTTCGACATGTGACGTCATTTATTTCGGTCTCTTCCTCATACGGCCCTTCCCAACTTGCCTGTAACTTCGGGCACTTCCCTTTCTTACGAACAGGGTTATACAGCCAAACCGGTGTTCCTTCCTCCTTCCCACGAACAAACAGAATGCACCCGGTTCGTTGCTGGATTGGCGCCACATCTCTTGTTTTAATCGTGAGCTTCACCAGGTCTGTTCTACCAATATCTGCGCCGTTCTTAGAGAGCCAGTTCTTCGCTATCACAGTCGGTGACTTAGTCAAGTCCTTGCTGGGGTCTTCCATAACTTTCGATACTACATCCCCCTCAGCTTTACGTTTCCTAGGAGGATTATCCTCATAGTGATCAACAACCTCCTCCTTCTCAATCGTGAGGTTCACATCTCCGACGTTAAGTATCGGAATCGAAGTAGAAGAAACTGATCCAACAACTTTCCTCGCCGGAATCCAACAAGTTTCAGTTTTTACCTTTTCCATCACAGCATATCTCCGTGGTAATTTCCCGTCGTTACTCTTAGGCAAAACAACAGGTACCACGGTCTGTGATCTAGGCTTGAAAACTATTCTTCTCACACAGTAGACCTTTCCCGATGATCCACCTTTCATCGGAACCTCCTCTGTGTTACACAGTAATACGCCGTTTTTCATGTCTATATTGCACTGGTGACTTTGTAAGAAATCTAAGCCAATGATGCAATCGTCCACTATTTCAGCTTCAATCACCTCATGTTTGAAAGAAGTTTTCCCGATCTTAATCGAAACTCCCAACTCTCCCCTAACAGGTATGCGCTGGCCAGTAGCTGTTGTTAACTGTAGGTTGGTTTGCTGCACAACTCGTTTCTGATAACTTTCCATATCGCTTATCAGTCGAGCATTGATTACCGTCCTCGAAGCTCCGGTATCCAAAGTTAATTGACAGCTTCTACCATTGACCTCTCCTTCAACTAACAGACTATTTCCGTCCGATGTTTGTTTGACTTCAATGGTTGGATTTGCAACATAACCACCCAGCGCCCTCCAGTTTTCCTGCTGCTCATCAGTCGAGACTCCTATATCCCGACGGCCTGTACGCTTCGGGCAAGAGCTGCGAATATGCCCCAGTTCACCACACTCGTAGCACACATAACGACGGCATGTGCGCTTCGGGCAGGAGCTGCGAATATGTCCTCGTTCACCACACTCGTAGCACACATAATTGACGCTTCGATTTCTCGCCACTGATGCTCCAGTCGCCACAATCTCCCTAAGCCGAGCGGAATGAGGATCCTGACGTACGGCTTCCACTTCCAATGCATGAGCAACAGCGTCCCTGAGTGTAACATGGTGCCCAAGTCGCACTGCAGCTCGTACCTCCGGGTCCCGTATCCCATCCGTAAAGGTCTGCAGGAGCATGTTATCGATGACTGCCGGTGACGACTGAAAAGCCTTTCGCACGAGCTTTTCCACTTCCACGGACCATTGTTGCAGACTCTCGTTAGCATTTTGATTACGTTCCCTCAACCGCGCCCTATACACGTGTTCGAGATGTCCATCACCAAATCTAACCTCCAGAGCTCCGAAAAGATTGTCGAACGTCAGGTTTCCGCTAGCTCCTACGGCTTCCAGTACGGTGAGAGCCTGTCCCTGGAGTGCTAATATCAACGCAGGCTCCGCCTCCTCTTTGCCCCAGCCATTAACCTTCATTGCTGTCTCAAATTGTAGCTTAAAGGCGGCCCATGACGTCAGTCCATCGTAAACCGGAGTCTTGACACCTTTTGGTTGTATGGGTGAGTCAAAAACAGCAGCGACACGACTATGAGATTTGCTCTGCTGAACTTCTCGCCGGATTTTGGCAAACTCACCCTCCACACGATCCAGCCTCCCTCCGAACCTCACCCTTCACATGATCCAACCTCCCTTCGAACTCGCCCTTCACACGATCCAACCTCCCTTCTACGGCTTCGACTCTCTCTACAGCCTGTTGCAAGCCTTTCGTAATATCTTTATGAAGGGCCTCCTGCATCGTGCGCATTTGTTCTTCCATCATGTGTGCCTGCTTCTCCTGACGGCGAGCCTGTTCCTCCTGACGGCGAGCCTGTTCCTCCTGACGGCGAGCTGCTTGTTCCTCTTGACGGCGAGCTTGTTCTTCCATCATGCAAGCCTGCTCCTCTTTCAGTGCGCGCAGTTGTTCCTCCTGACGGCGAGCCTGCGCCTCCTGCATCGTACGCATTTGTTCCTCCTGCCGACGAGCCTGTTCCTCCATCATAAGCTGGATTTGATAGAGGAAGTTTCCCGGGTTCTGCTCTGGAGTGCGCTGCACTTCACCTCCCTCAGGTCTTCTCACTGGAGTGCGCTGCACCTCAGTTGCAAGGGCCGCATCTTCCTGCCGCGCTTCCGACATGGCCCGGGTGGTGACTCCCTTTAGCTCCTTTGGCACCAGCGGCATCTTACTCCAATCCCACTTCTGACACCAAATGTTACGAGCGACGGGTTTCGGGATTGGAGTGAAACGCTAAGTCCAATTTATTTACAGAGTTTATTGGGTTACACACTTACACACGGACCACCTCGCAGAGGTTCCCCTTTAAGCAGTCCTCCTCGCAGGGGTTTCCCCTCTCACCACTTTTACTGTTCACTACGTCACGATGCGCGACACGCTATGACGTCACGACGCACGGCACTATGACGTCACGACACGCGACACACACTACACTGCACTACACTGACACTTGTCTACTCACTGTTCCACTTTACTTTGCACTTTACTTTTCACTAGTACTTTTCCACTTTTACTTTTCTTCCTTTTTGTTCCGCACTTTTCACTGTGAAATCAATACTGACTCGCGTCCGCAAACTCGCGGCCTTATATACTCCTTAGAATTTTCTAGATGCCCGAATTTCGTTAGTCTTTTCTTTATTCCTTTGTTCCCTTCCGGATATTCCTTAATCCCGCCTTCCTTCTCGAATTTTCCTAAACACGCCCCTTTTTATTGTTTCTTTACAAACATTTCTTCTCTCTCTTCGTTCTAGAACATTCCTATTGTTTTTGGTTCTTTTCAAATATTCCTTCTCTCTCTGTTTTCTAGAACATTTCTAAACACGCCCATTTTCTGTCTCTTTCCAAATATTCTTACTCCCTCTTACTTTTCTAGAACATTTCCAACAACAATAAAATCTACAATTATTTTCGACGAGTCTCGAACCATCGACCCCCGGCACGGGAGTCCATGCGTCGACCGCCGAGCTACGAAGCTTGTTGACAGACCGGCCGAATTTTTGAATGCCTTTCTATAGCTGCGTCATTTCACAGCATCCGTGACAATACTAATATCACAGAGAAATATAAAATTCTTGGTATTAGAACACGAGTCATTGATTTTATGTCACACGAGTAATGCAAAGAAAGTGAAATTTGTGATCAACACATTTTATTTTAGACTTCAAAATTAACAACATAATATATTTTTAAATAAAACTAAAATTCTTCCATGATAAAAAAAATTTTAAATTTAATTATTCTACAGTAACTATATTCTCCGTTTAGTTCTATCTCGTTTCGGCCAAGGTTTTTTGGAGTGTACATAATCCATATGAATTTTCACTTTTAAATATAGCTAGAACTCTTCCTTAGCAAAATCATTTAAATCTAAATATTCTACAGTAACTTTTTCTTCCTTATTTTGCCGTTTAGTTCTATCTCGTTTCGGCCAAGGTTTTTTGAAGTGTACATAATCCATATGCAATTTCACTTCACACGGATGGCCGTATGATTTATGACAAATCTTACATTGAAATTTACGGATACCGAGATGCACCTGAAACAAAAAATTGATTAAGCCTATTATAATAGCAAGATAACGTACAGTGAAAAGATGTAATCATAATTTAACATTTACAACGAACGGGGTTAACAAACATGTAAAATGAAAAAAAATCCCCTTCAATTTGAGGGGGATTCAACTTACCATCTTCATATGTTTTATTAATGGACCCTTGAGGTGAAAGGTTTTCAGACAGTCATCGCATTGGAACTGAGGCGCGCCGGAGTGGTAGGTGATTTTGTGTTGGTACAGGGGACCCGGCTGGGTGTACTTCTTGTCGCACTGGTCACACTCGTACGGACGCTCGCCCGTGTGCTTGTTTGTGTGGTATCTTAGTGATGCGTAATACTGAAATTAATCGAAACAATTATTAATACACTACAAGAGTGTCATTACAATACAAGAATTTGAATGGAAGTGTCGGTAACGGGCGACCTCGTGGCGACGTAATCAGTTATGTCGTACAGAAAGGTGAGGTGCGGTGTACTCGAAACCGGAGGGCATGTATGGCCTTGGTCTCTGCCTACCCCTCGGGAAAAGAAGCGTCACAATATTGATCCACCACCATTGACACCAGTCTCTCACAAAGGTGAACAATGTGCTACTACAATACAGAGTGTTACAAAAGTAAAAATAATTTTTAAATATTTAAGGGGGTTGTTTAGACCATCAAATTGAACCACTTTTACTATGGGACCAATATCGAAATGGCGAAAAAAAAAATGAGTAGATTTGTAGTTTGGTATGGAACATCAGTTTTTTTTTTTGCGACTTCGATATTGGTCCCATAGTGAAAGTTTTTCGGTTTCGTGGTCTGAACGACCCCCATAAATGTTTATTTGTATTCTCGTAACACCTGGTATAACGCGCCAATTTGAGATTGTTCTAATTAGATTCGAATAAGAACCTTTGTGATGAAACAAATAGGGTTAGGTGATATCTCGCTCACTGTGTGTGTGTGAGAGAGAGAGCATTGGCCCGGGCGGCACTTTACTAGGGAAATTACCACTAATTCGGGAAAAATATACTTAGATTGATTGTCGGTGTTTGACCATCACATATTACATAAAAACAAAATATTTAATATTATTAATTATTATGAATTAAATCGAATTACTAGTCAAAAATAATTAATTGTAAATCTTTGAGTCCACAATTAATTTTAACATACACATAGCTATAGCTTTTACTAAGGATACTTTGCACATGTTGAAGGTAAAAAGCTCTGGCTCCAACAGATTCGTAGTGTTGGGGAGAAAACTCGATCTTTCTTCGGTCGCTCTAAGTGTCTATTTTTGTATTGGTAAACCAAAAGATGTCTGACCACAACCCGAATAGATGTCAAACAAAATGTCGAGCTCGCTTAAAAATATAAGAAGCGGCAAAATCGGTCTGTGCCCCGGGCAACAGAAACCCAGGCTACGCCACTGTGTGTGTGTGTGTGTGAGAGAGAGAGAGAGTGATTGAGGAGGTAACCTGGCAAGTTTTCTCTAAAGATGGCCCATTGTGCGTGTGTGTATTGTATTGTTTTCAGAATCGTAGTTTTAAACATAGCACTCTACTCGGTAGTCATCTTGAAATAATGAAAAAGACAGCACAAACCTTGAACTCCTTCCCGCACACTTCACAGATGAACTGCGTATTCTTTTCCTCGACTTCTATTTTAGTATTTGGATGCTCTGACTTCATATGTTCTTCGTACTCGGCGTTGGTTTCCAGCCTTTTGTCGCACTGCAAATAATTTATTAAATTTCTTCTCATGTCATCATATCAGCCGATAGACGTCCACTGCTGGACATAAGCCTCCCCCAAGGATCGCCACAACGGCCGGTCCAGCGCCTCGATTTGGTCGACTTATTTTTAAACTGAAATTTTCTAATTATGTCCCCAATGTGGAGTGTTATTTCTTAATTTCACACAGCATAATCCTAATCCATACTCGAAAATGACTTAAACTGTATGGAGTTTTTTTTTGCAGACTTCTCATCCAAATGAAGTTAGTCGATCCCATTCTTATTATAATGACTAATGAGGGATTTTCCGAAAGCCATTAAAAAAGAAGTAAATAAAAAAATAAAAATAAAAAATAGTTCCAAATGGTTCGATAGATGGCGTTGACGAAACATGGATGAGCGACCTTGCCGATTAAAATACAAATAAATTAGTAAAGATTTGTGTTTTATATGAAAATTTAGGGTCCTTCTTAATATGCTGACTTTTTAGGGGGATGATCAGACCGTCAAACCGAACAACTTTCTTTACGGCACCAACATCAAAATCGCGAAAAAAAAATCAGTTCTTCCATACAAAACTGTAAACCTACCGAGGTTCTTTCCTTATAAGGGTGTATTCAGACAATAAAACTAAACGACTTTCCTCAAGGAACATAATATGGGTCCAAAAAACAAATATTTTTGCGCACCCAGACTGATACGCACTTTAGTATGGGAGGTCCAACATTTTTTTTTAAAAGGAAAGTTAAGGAAGGTTAAGGTACTTCTGATTCTGATTGAAAGAAAGATCCTATACTGGATGATTTTTTAGTTTCAAAATTTTCAGGAGTAGTTCAGACCAATCACACTAAACAATTTTTACAATGGGAGCAGACCTGTAATCGCAAATAAAAATCAGCTGTTCCATACTAAACTGCAATGCCTACTCGACCCAAATGTGTGAAACAGCAGATTTTTTTCAGATTTCAGCTATTCTCCGATAGTTAAAGTTGTTCAGTTTGATGGTCTGAAACACCCTTGAAAATTTCGAAACGATAAGAAAATCACCCAGTATAGGTTTTCCAAATGTTCCACACTAATTTATTTTCAAGACAATGTAATTATTTCCAAGTGGACAGTAAGCACAGTAAAAGTCTGATATAGCAACTTAAGATATACTTCTTCGGGTTCCTCTCCATTACTGGAGGTTGGCAGTCATTTCTGCATATCCAAACGAAACAGCTCTTCGACACTGGTGATGTCTGTCCCATAAACTTAATATACTATCGTAATGTCAACCGAAATGTCAATATGTGCGAAATTGATACGTGTGGATTTTGGAAATCAATTTCTATGCGAAACGGTTTCTTTTTCATTATCTAGAAAATAGGACGTTTACTGCATGTAATGAATGTATTACGAAATAATTTTAAGAATAACATATATGAAAAAAGTATTATGAAAGTAGTACTGTACCTTTGAAACTTCTCTGTATTTGAGTTGCTGGTACAAGTTACACTGCATTCCAACACAGAATATGATACTGTAATGATTTTATATATTTGTCTGATAAAACACAAAATGAATTATAAAGAAAATCATAAAATAATAAGAGATAATTTTTTGACAGAATACCAATGGAGACTTTATTGCTTCAAAGTGGTTTTACGGCTATTTATTATAATCTCTTTCGCACGCGTAGGTTTTTCAGTAAGGTCGGAATCTCATTCGCACACTGTGTTGGTCTACTTACGGTAGTAATATTAAGTTTATGGTTTGTCCACTTTTTAAGATTCGCGAGCCATGACATTCGTGGCCTACCGACGCTTCTTTTGCCCTCCACTTTGCCCATTATTATAGTCTGGAGCAGTTAGTATCGCTCATTCCTCAAAATATGAACAAGGTAGGCTTACGATATACTTACGAGCTCACAATCGGCTGGGATGCGCCTCGGTTTAATGAAACGTGCTTTAGCCTGCCTCTGGGGGTGCTCCTTCGCGTGAAGTCTCAGATCTTTTGTAGTCGGGAAAGTTTCACCGCATTCTTCACAACCGTTACTGAAAACAAACGTATTTGCGTTTTATAAATTACACATACACAGACACAGATTGATTTGTAAAGATCGCGCAACCACATAATATGTAGTACAAGCAGAACGGCCACTCCCCCTCTCTGACTTCAGATACCCCACCTTATTTTACACTTTCCCCACTTTAGGAGAGCCGAACAAGGCAATGCAGTCAGGCGGGCGCACCCGTAGTATTTGAATACATAAAATTGTATCTTTTTAGTACAAAATAAAATCTTGAAAAATAACGCTAAATTCACATTTTCAATAATTCTTCAGACATAATCATAGAGAAATTACGCGCTCCCCTAGGGACATAATGTTATGGACAGTTTTCACAAAGTGCGTATTGTGCAGAAGAAATTTTGAAAATCAAAAACGTTCTATAAAGTGCCAGACCTGTGGCGCAACAAAACATGAGCGACAACCTTAAACGCGCAAAAATCAAATTCGGGTCTATTTGGCGGCGCGGGAAGCGGGAGGCAGTCGCGCAAATTCTATTGGCCGAGTAGCTTTTTACGTCACCAACCTGCGCGAAAATCCCTACCACTTTCCCCGAGCGCTCATGATCAATGTTATGATGTTAAAAGAACACTGTAACTCACCTCACGGTATGTTTAGAAGATAGCACCAGATGTCGCTTCCACGCGGTTTCTGTCGCGAACTGAACATCACACTCCTCACACTTGGGTCCGAGCAGTTCTGTACTATTCTGCAAACAACAAAAATTAAAGGTACATAATGGACACAACTTTTACTTTCCTATGAATAAGCAATTTATTTCTTTGATTTTGATGATGATACCATAGAGAAAATTGTTCAGTTCGATGGTCTTATCATTCTCTTAAAAAACCGTCAAACCTAAGTTGGACCCTGCACTGCATGTTGTATAGAAAAAATAGTGGATACAGACAAGGTACAGACATACATACTATATTAACCAGGGTTCGAAATATATCCGCATTATAGTCACACATAAACTCCACTCGACGAAGTTAAGTGCGGCGTGATTTTTTGAAAGAAAACATTTTATTTCTATAAAAACACATCCAAAACATGTTAGAAATACAACATTTTGCAAAGGAATCGTAATTTACAGAGAAAATAAAAATTTTACAATTGTTTTACTAATGCGTTTGTGAAAAAAGTCCGGCTGTGGAACTCTCCCCCATTTAATATAAGAGGAGACTGTTAAACAATCGATTCATTTAAAAAACAAGTCAAAGATCGCTTTGTCTCTCTTCTATAACTTAGTATATTTATTTATTTATCTTACTGTATATAAGTATTTATATAATATGTATTTATTAGTGTTAAATACTGTTTTATTAGTTAAATGTGCACACTATGCCTGCCTCACTCTGTATACTCTCTCTGTCTGTGTCAGGGGTTTGCTGGAAGAAATCTCTTTACAGATAAGCTCGCCCTTTGTAATTGTCTATTATGCTGTTTTCATTTATATTTCCGTGCGTGCAATAAAGTGTTAAAATAAAATAAAAATGAATGATAATTATACAGGGTCGTTCTTAATATGCTGACACTTTTTTAAGGGGATGATCAGACCATCAAACTGAACAACTTTTTCTATCGGACCAAAATCTAAATCGCGAAAAAAAATCAGCTATCCCGTACATTTGATCACGATTTCGATGTTGGTGCCATAGAGAAAGTTGTTCAGTTTGACGGTCTGATCATCCCCTTAAAAAAGTGTCAGCATATTAAAAAGGACCATGTACATCATTGATTGATTGATTCAAGAATAAATATCATTGATATAATTATTCACTGGCATATATCATCGAACCCTGAATTTAACTATCAAAATAAATCATTTTTGATCATGCTGCCATCCCTATAATGCGCAACGCGTGCGCCTCCACCGTCCGCCCGCCGGCGTGGCGTCGTAAGCGAAATATTAGTTAGGGTCGAACATTGTAACTATTTACGAGAAACTTTGATAAGCTGTAACTTTAAAACGGTTGAAAATATTAACATAGTCGAGGCCGGATTTTTACAAATGCTATAGTATGTGAAATTCTTTGCCACCACTGGGGGACTTTCCCTAAAATTACGTTAAGTAAACGAGCCATCCTCACACAAGCTATTTTGAGCGCTATTCCTTGAGGTACAGTTGTGAAATCGCCTACGCTTAAAAATAGCTTGTGTGATATTGATATGGCTCTAAGAAATGTTAATTAGGTACCTGTTTATGTGTTCTATTCGTGTGCGCCTTCAGGCCTATTAGATTACCGAACATGCTGCCGCAATGTGCGCATACGCACTCTGGATGCTTTATGCGTTTGTGATTTGCTAGGGTATTTTTAAATCTGCAAAAAATATAAAAAAATGCTCATGACTGTATTCCCCCCCGAGGAGATGGTCAGAGATCTAAATATGGCTTCAATATCTTATTTCACAAATGGAATTCGTCATCATCATCACAGCCTATATACGTCCCACTGCCAGTTAGTCCACCACGCGTGCCCAATGCAGATTTTCTCACGATGTTGTACTTCCCCTTTTAGAGCAGTCGGTATTACGTACATAAGTTAGGAAAACTCATTGGTACATGGCATGCTGTCCGTGCGGATCCGAACCAGGGCCAGCGCACACCTGGCTAATTGCAGTGACGATTTTTTTGCTAAAATGCCAAACCATTATCGACTTTGCCTGTGAAATAACATCAACGACTAAGGGCTTTTCATTGGTCGTTCTGTAGGCCTAGCATGCCACCCCAAAACGATAAAAATCGAGATGTGCCTCCATCTTTATTATATCACGTATGCCAGAGAGAGCGCGCATGACGTTTTTCTCGTTTAAACGCTTTGTCGTGGGTGGCATGCTAGCCGTGCTGGCTCGCATTCGGGGTGCGAGAGATTTCTGTAACACATGCCATAGACTCCGCATTAGGGGAACTATTTTCACTAGTCGATATAGCCCGCATTCGGGATGCGAGAGATTTCCGTAACGCATGCCATAAGGCACGCATGCGGGGAACAGTTTTCACTGGTCTATAGGAAACGATAGCAGGGTGCAAAAGAACATGGTTGGTAGTTGCTTCGAGATAGTGCTTGGAATCCGGCGAGTACCCGCACTCTTTAAAAAGACAGATTAATTTCATTGGTCGATATTACAGCATGCGGGGAATACCCGTAGGTGACATAACGACCACTGTATCGACTTGTTGATTTTCATTGGTCGTTAGCCCGCCTGCGGGGAGTACCCGCTTGCTGTATATCGACCGAGTTATCGACCAATGAAAATGAGCCTTAATAGTAGTTGTTGATATTATATATTACGAGCGTTAACCCGCGACTTCGTCCGCACAAATTATATACCAGATTTTAAGTCAGATCATAAGCTATCAAACAAAAAAAAATTCATCAAAATAGGTTCAGTAGTTTTTGCGTGATACTCGTTCAAACAAACAAAGAGACAGACAAAAAATCCAAAAATTGGTGAAATGGAATCAGGGACACCTAAAAACCATATCATAGCTTTTTTTTGTTAATATCTTCAATGTACAGACAAACTTCCTGTTACAGTTTTATAATAGTATAGATTTCAACGCAAGTAAAGTCGATAATGGTCTCGCAGTGAAAAATTATCTGCGCTTCGACAGGTGTGCACCGGTTCTAAGGTGACGAAACGCAGTGATAACTCTAAACTAAGAGCAATATAGAGCGTTAGATAGATGGTTCAAAGTACTCAGTTTTGCTGAATTTTTGCAAATTTTACATTTATTTAAAAAATTCAGGGAATACATTGAGTCTTTCGCTTTTTACATGGATGACGTCGTTGACGTCTTAAGTCTTAACAAAGTAAGAAAACCTTTTTACTAACCTGAAACTCATTCCACACTGTTCGCAAGTGTAAGTCTCGCCTTTATGAATAGCAATGTGAGTTTTAGCTTGGCTCCTGAAAATATAAAAATTATGCTATACAGGGTGTAAGGAAAAGTATCATTAACCTTTAAACCACATACTCTACCCATCAAACTGAACAACTTTTACTATGGTAGCTTTAAAGTTTAATGATACTTTTCCTAACACCCTTTAAAACCCAATAGCCCAGTCATTTTACAGTTTCAGCCGGGACTAATTAATAATTGATATTTTTTTCGGTATAATATTCAACAGCCAATTTGAGCCTAGAAATGTACCAAAATTTAAAAAAAAATCACATCAGCAACAGTTCCAATTTTAAAATTTAGCTATTATCTCGTTCTAAAAAAGCTGACGGTTATTTTTTTTTGCACATATTTAAGTCTTTATCATTATACATACTTCAAACATGGTGTAAATATTTTTGTCTACTTAAAAGGTTTTGAAAAATACATTCGTATTTTCTAATAAATACCTCATTTCATGATTGGTGATCACTGATCAGTGATCACCCAATAGCAGACCTACAACGCAACTCCGTATCTGTTCACATTTTTCTGCTAAAACACGAATTTTTACTACTTTATTAAACAACTACAAGGTTACGCATCCATTTCGCATCAACGCCATCTATCGAGCCATTTGGGAATTTTTTTCATCTTATGGCTTTCGGAAAATCCCTTATTGGACACCCAAAAAGATACACTTTGCTTACTTACGTGTTGAAGCAAACATATGGACAAAATTTGCAAGTTATTTTATATTTGTGACATCCTTCAATATGGGTTCGCAATTCGCACGTTCTAGGAAAAAGTCGGTGACAGAAATTACATTCTTTAGTTCCTGAATCCTGAAAATAAAATTATTATTTATATCTGTGCTAAAAATGTCGAGCTTGCTTCGCTCGATCCATAGCTTTTCCTTAGGCTACTTTGTACAATGTTTTGTACATACAACGCTATTGCTCTAACCGATTCGTATTATGAGGAGAAAAGTGCATAGATAAACCAACAGATACCTGACTTTGACCACAACCAGAACCGATGTGCAAAAAGATTTCGAGCTTCACTTGCTCCATTATTTTGTGTGGGGGTAAGATAAGGGGGTGGCAAAATCGGTCTGTGCCCCGGGCGGCAGAAACCCACACTACGCCACTGGGTAAGATTTACAATTCGGTTACTTTTCTTCGTATTCTACTCAAGCAATGTCTACGGAACCCGGACACGCTTGGCTGTTTTTTTTTCTTTTTAATTGGGGTTGCATGAAGTACCTCACAAAGAGAATGGGTGCCTCATTAATTATAATTTATAAGATATGAATTTCCAGGATCCTAATCCTACCGTATTGTTTAGCATTTACAAGGTTTTATGGTGATATAAAGCATCAAGTGCAGTGGTGATAGGTAGACTTTTCAGTTAATACAATTGCTGTAAAATTACAACTAACCGGGCTATGCATCTTCATGTGATTATTGTATGTAGATTCCAGGGTAAAACCTTTGTAGCATAAATCACATTTGTGTGGATTATTCTTGTAATTTGTTGATTGCTTTTTCAAAAGCATTTCATTCGTAGCTTCTGACGGAGTCATCTCATCTATTTTCGTATAATTTTTTATCATTTCAATGTTCTTATTAGATTTACTCAAAGGTAAAACATCCGATTTCTTTTTTCTTATTCTACGGATCAATATTTTCTTTTTTTTGGGCACATTTTCTTTAGTGTTCTTTGATTTTGGTAAACATTTTTTATCCAGCTTTATCTTTGTTTCTATATTATTTTGTGCATTGATAAATTTAATGTCTTCGTTAGCTTCATTAAGACAATCTGTATCTTGAGATTCCATGTCAGGCAAAGATTCTTCAGTGAACATAGTTTTCACTTCAGGCAAAGGTTCTATTTTGGGCATTATCCCAGGCAAAATTTCTTCGTCAGACAAAGGGTCTCCTGCACCAAAGTTTTCAATGACAGAAATTTCAACTTTTATTGCATCAGGCTTGGTATCAATATCAGTTTTAACATCACAGTGTAAATTGGGTTCCGGTAGCACAATTTGTTTGTTGCTATTGCATACAAGCATGGAACTACGGGATATATTTGATTCCAGTTTATAGTATTGCCTATCAATGTCTCTGACAATTCGTTTAGTTATCTGTAACATTGAATACTGTTTTTTATGTTAAAATTACAAGAACGTCGGTGGTGTGTGGTGGAGAGGTATGGAAACTTAATCACGAAGGACCTGTAAAATCAGTACCTGGGAATCAGTACCGACTGCTATCAAATCGTGAAGGAAAATGGTGAGGCAATCTGCATACACTGAATAAGAAATTATAATGCATATATGAAGTCTACCAATCCATATTGGGCACCCATACATCCATACATCCTCTCTGAGGGTAGACCTGTGCCCTGCAGTGGGACATAATTATGTAGGCTGACCATGACTATGATATTAAAATGCTATATTTTGCTTAATAATATCTGAATCATCTAAAATAGATAAATAGCGTTACCTTGGAATGTTCCATATTAAAAGATGATAACACATTGAGAGCCATCATACATTTGGATTTGAACTCTTGACACTTGTTCAATAGATATTGACACTCGTAACAAACATACAGTTTGTAACCATCACAGAGCTGAAAATAAGATTTACATAAACATGGAATTAATACGTTAGGCACACTGAACGTTTTTAGAAAATAAAAAGTGGATCAAAGTAGAAGATTGGGTACACTTTGGAACCTCTCTGAGAAGCAGTGGAATCGACAGTGAAGTGCCTGCTTTAGGGTTGAACCAGAAGCATTGCCTCCACCGATGACACCTCTTTGGCTTACCAGTGCTCTTCAGACTGCGGTGCTGGCGCCGGCAAGCAATGTTTTGCCCTCTAGTTAGGGAATGTTATTTTTTTTGGCATCTATATTTTGATGTGTGATAAATGATGATTATGATTATACTCAGGTTCGCACAACTCTCTAACAAAAAAATGTCATATGAAACATGCACCACCGCCATTAAATTCCTTTGAACGGTCAATTCTATTCTTTTTTTTTTAAATGGCTGCCATCTTGGTTGTGATGATTTTGCCAATGTCTAGTTTATTTAGCAAGAGTGTTTGACGGTACGACTTGTACGGTAGATTATGTATTTTGGTGACTTCAAGGATTGTTTTTCGAAAAGAACACTATCTTGAGCCACCACTAGAGCTTTGTTGTAGGCCCGGGAGGAGGCTACCAACAATCGACGATACCCAATAGCAGACCTACAATGAGACTCCTTCGAACGGTCGCACACGTTTCATACATTCTGTGATATCGGTCACGACCAGTTTTTAGTATGGAAGTCCCGAATCTTATAACGTAGTGAGTTACATTCTCTTTGACGATATATCTGAGCGACAGAAACCGATAGAGCTAAGGAAAAATTACATTTCGTGTGGACAGGACTGGTTCGAACCTACAAAGGGCAATAGGTACTTACGACAACTTGAACAAATTGTGAATATGCTTCGCTTATTGACGGCGAACTAAACATTTTACAATCGGTCACTAAGCATATTTTACAATATTTCATATCTTCGTCTTCCATTTTATATATTATATTATTACTAAAGAAGCACAAAGAATATAAGTATTATTTTTATATCTAAGACGAAAAAAATTTCGCTTTTATAAAATCAATATTTAAATTTGACACTTGGACTTGACAACAAAACGTCGGAAAAAAATATTTGTTTTGGGTAAAAGGGCTGGGGTGCGTTCACGACCTTTAGGTGCGGTTGTTTTTCAACTCGCTCTAAGGTACGGAACGACCGCGCCAATTTTTAACTCGCTATGAGGTACGGAACGATCACGGTTGTTTTATAACCTCAAATTTTGACATTTAAAGTAATATGGGCTTCCAGGGCTTCCATCATTTCCAAATACAATAAAAAAACTCATTTTCCATGTTAGCAATTAAAAAAGTGAATAAAAATAGTTTGAAAAACAAACTTTTGTTCAAAACGCGCGAAAAGTCAAGTAACCACAGATAATTAAAACGTCAGAATGTTTTTTAACCACCGAATTTGATGGTTAAAAGTTGCAACCCGTCAGAGCTTCGGAACGGTTGAGTTGTGACAACCGAGTTGCAAAGAGCGTTTTACACCGAGCCTCGGAACGGCGTTAGTGCGAAAAGTTGCACTCGGGGTGCACCTGGGGTGTAGGTTCTGAACGCAGCCCAGGGGTGCGTTCACGACCTTTAGGTGCGGTTGTTTTTCAACTCGCTCTAAGGTACGGAACGACCGCACCAATTTTTAACTCGCTATGAGGTACGGAACGATCACGGTTGTTTTATAACCTCAAATTTTGACATTTAAAGTAATATGGGCTTCCAGGGCTTCCATCATTTCCAAATACAATAAAAAAACTCATTTTCCATGTTAGCAATTAAAAAAGTGAATAAAAATAGTTTGAAAAACAAACTTTTGTTCAAAACGCGCGAAAAGTCAAGTAACCACAGATAATTAAAACGTCAGAATGTTTTTTAACCATCGAATTTGATGGTTAAAAGTTGCAACCCGTCAGAGGTTCGGAACGGTTGAGTTGTGACAACCGAGTTGCAGCTGCCCAGGGCTGCGTTCAGAACCTACACCCCAGGTACACCCCGAGTGCAACTTTTCGCACTAACGCGGCGCCGAGGCTCGGTAAAAAACGCTCTTTGCAACTCGGTTGTCACAACTCAACCGTTCCGAATCTCTGACGGGTTGCAACTTTTAACCATCAAATTCGATGGTTAAAAAACATTCTGACGTTTTAATTATCTGTGGTTACTTGACTTTTCGCGCGTTTTGAATAAAAGTTTGGTTTTCAAACTATTTTTATTCACTTTTTGATTTGCTAACATGGAAAATAAGTTTTTTTATTGTATTTGGAAATGATGGAAGCCCATATTACTTTAAATATCAAAATTTGAGGTTATAAAACAACCGTGATCGTTCCGTACCTCATAGAGAGTTAAAAATTGGCGCGGTCGTTCCGTACCTTAGAGCGAGTTAAAAAACAACCGCACCTAAAGGTCGTGAACGCACCGTAAAAGGATAAAATTCTTTTTTTTAAGAATATGCTTTACGGCATTGGATTCTAGTCTTTTTGTACCACTCGTTATTATTTTATTTTCTTCTTGTTTAAAGCAGTGTTGCCATCCAATTTTTATAAATCCGTAGGTCAAGGTTGGAAAATCCGTAGAAATCCGTCGATTACCTCTTGAAAAATCAGTGGATCTACCACGGATCTACAGGCTTTGTTGCAGAATCTAAATGCTTTATCTGAGTATTTTGGAGTGAACTGACCCAAAACATAGCTCTAGATTGGCGCAGAAATTGGAAACTTAGACAAGTTTAAGCGAGAATAATGCCTAGATATTATGAAAATCAATAAAATTAACTCTTCTAACATAACTTTCTCTTTCATTGTTTTCATTATCACTTTCGAATCATTCCCTTTACGTCGATCGTCTCCGGACGTCGAGTCTCCCAACAGTGAGTCTCTGAACGTCAACTGTCGCTTTTGTCTCCCTACGTCTCGAGCCGATGACGAAAGCGTTTTGTTTTAGGCAATATAATTGTGCAAAATGTCCACGTATAATTAAATATAAATATTTTTTTACATAGGATCATTAGTGCGGTGCGGTGTCCTAAACATAAGTTAAAACACATTACCCTTCCTTTGCGTCGCGCAGTCGGGTAAAAAAGGCTAATAAACATTGAGAAGTACCAGAAGAGCAGAATAGTACAAAAGGTTAAACTATTGAATCATTCCCTCTACGTCGGCGTCGATCGTCTCCGTACCCTCTGCTCTTCTGGTACATAGGCACATCGGTATTGTGCAAAGATTGTATTTGGTCTTCGCTGAAGCGCAGCGAACAGGAAGCTGGCATTGTTGGCAGCGAAGAACAAATAAAATCTTTGGAGCGCGTAATTTCTCTCTGGTATTAACACAATCTTGTGAAAATAAAAATAAAGAACGAAAAGCAAACCAACAATCTATTTATTATTTCTACTGCTGATTTCAAAAATGTTGCTTATTGTTTATCACAACTAAAGTAAGAATTGAGACGGTTATTCTAAAGCTAAAATTAGCGAGATTTGTTGTTTGTTTAGATTGCTTTTGTGATGTATTTAAGAATCAATTCGTAAACAAAATATTATAACACTTTATTGTACACACAGACATAATAATACACAAAGTTGAGAAAACATGTACAAAGGGCGAGCTTATCTCTGAAGAGATTTCTTCCAGCAGACCCGTAGAAGAGACAGTTAACAATTACAAGGCAAACTTATTGTGTACAAGCAAACAGTATAAATAAATAAATAAATGTAATATATACCTACAACATACAATATATATTAATATAATTATGTATATAATTATATATATGAATATCACTTAAGATAGAGAAAGGTAGTGCTCTTTCGTTTTCTTTTAAATACAGCTAAAGTCTTAGAGTCGCGAATGTCGGCGGGGAGTGAGTTCCACAACCGAGCAGCATGAATGGTGAAGGAGTAGGAGTAGAAGTCGGTGGAGTGGGATGGCATACTAAGTTGGGTACGGATGTGGGATCGGCAAGGTTTGTCAGAAGGGCGGGAGAAGGAGAAACGTTCACGGAGATAGTTAGGATAGGAAGGATTGTGTAGGATGTTGTACAGAAGACAAAGGATGTGCCATTTCAGCTGGGCCCGAAACTCGGACACATGGTCAAATTTTCGCAGACCGAAAACAAAACGAATGCCCAAGTTCTGTAATCTTTCCAACTTGTTATTTAACTCCTCGGTGGCATCAAGACAACAGACATCCGCGTAGTCGATAATAGGAAGGATTAGGGATTGGGCTAAGAGGATTTTGGTGTTGATGGGAAGAAAATTTTGAAGGCGTTTGAGGGAGTGGAAGGAGTAGTGCACTTTTTTACTAATCTGGTTGAAGTGGTCCGCCCAGGACAGGTTAGAATCGAACATAACACCGAGATTTTTAGCGGACTTACTGTAGGGAATGATGATATTATTGTAACTAACAGGTGAAACGAGGGACAGATCTACGCGGCTACGCATCCTTGTACTACCGATGACCAGACACTGCGACTTGGAGGGGTTGACCATCAGACCATTGGACTTAGCCCAGGTACAGATACGCTCCAAGTCAAGATTTATCGCATTGATAGCGTCACTGATATTATCGGGTTCAAAGTGTCGATAAATTTGAAGGTCATCAGCGTACAAATGATAGTTGGATGATATAATTACAGAGATGGTATTGATAAAAACTGAGAAGAGAAGAGGAGAAAGAACGCCGCCTTGAGGCACGCCTGCAGTGAGATCGCACCAATCAGATGAAATCCCGCCAGAGCGGATACACTGCGAGCGGCCTCGGAGATAAGAGTGAAACCAAGAGATAACTGGTGGAGAAATGTTGAGAGATCTAAGAATACCTAAGAGAACATCGAAGTCAACAGAGTTGAAAGCACTGCTGAAATCGAGAAGTATGAGAATAGTGAGCATTTTATTCTCCATAGCCAGTCGGATATCATCAGAAACTTTAACAAGTGCAGATACAGTACTGTGCCCAGGGCGGAAACCAGATTGGAACGAGTTCAGTAATTTGTTGCATCGGAGGAAGGAAGACAGTTGTTTATGAACAATAAGCTCTAATACCTTGGAAAGAAAAGGAAGTATGGAGATGGGGCGGAATTGAGAGAAGGAAGTAGGGTTGCTGGATTTTGGCAGAGGAACAACTAGAGCTAGTTTCCATGCCGAGGGAAAGGTGTTGGAAGACAAGGAGAAATTAAAGATGTGTGTGAGAATTGGAAGTACCTCAGGAAGGATGAGGGAGATCATACGAGAAGATATCGTGTCATGGCCCTCTGCGGTAGAGGAGATAGAAAGGATATGCTTCCTAACATCAAGCTCAGATACTGCAGAAAAAGAAAGTGGGGGACATGCAGGCATTGGTAGTATGGAAAGTTCCAGAAGTGTCTTAGATTTTACAGAGGGATCAATGTTAAATGGAGCTGAAGAGAAATGTCTATTAAGAGCAGAAAGGTCAAGAGTAATTGGGGAAGAATCGGAGGATTTACCAATGCCTAGTGATTTAAGAAACCGCCATACCTGTGCAGGATCTGAGACACTTCATACTTCTAAATGATAAAACAATAGGATACACCATAATCTTTTTTCACTTTGCTTAAGTAGTTTTTAAAAGTTCTTACAACACACCACAGTACGGTGTAGTACTAGTATTTATTCTGTGGTACGGTACGGGATCATGAACTCGCGCGTGCTTGGACGATCAAAAAAAGACTGGCACTGGCTCTTTTTAAATTTTGATTCTCTTTTGGTTCGGACACTTGATCGTGGAGTTCCATAGAATCTGAATTCAATGGTTCCACGTAAGCAGACGAAGAAAAATGCCCGCGGTCACGTTTCTCAAAATGTCCATCATCGCTGTCTATAAGGTCTAAGGACCACGAGTCATTAATACAATACATCATATATAGGTAGCCTATATATGTTCCACTGCAGGGCACAGGCCTACTCTAAGAGAGGGTGTATGGGCGTTAGTCCACCACGCGTGCCCAATGCGGGTTCGTAGACTTCATATACGCATCGGAATTTCTTCTTCAGCGTATGCAGGTTTCCTCACGATGTTTTCCTTCACCGTTTAGAACAGTCGGTATTGCGTACATAAGTTATAAAAACTCATTGGTACATGGCATGTCGTCCGTGCGGATTCGAACCTGGGCCTCAAGATTGAGTTTCCATTGCTCTCTGCAACGCGCCACCGACGCTCTTTACAATATATACCTACGAGTAAATTCAATTCAATAAATGTAAATAAAGAGAGATTTATGATACACACATTTTATTTGACTTCAAAAACCAACATACCTACCTATTTATAAAATGTAGCTAGCATTCTTCCGTGTCAAAAATACTTAAATCTAAATATTCTATGGCCATTTTAGCTTCTTTATTCTTTCGTTTAGTTCTATCTCGTTTTGGCCAAGGTTTTTTGAAATGTACATATCCCATGTGCGTTTTCACTTCACACTGATGTCGGAATGATTTATTACAAATATCACATTTAAATCGACGGACACCGAGATGCACCTGAAACATACATGTTGAAGTAAACAAGAAGTTACCATCATAATTATACGACTTCTTACTTACAAACAAGGTACAATTACAAATACAATATTGAATTCCTATTGAGATCGGACATTTTGGTCATTCATACAATCGTTGAGTTTCGATTTGAGATTGCATTTAGTAGGTACCTATGGAAATTTGACCACCCTATAGGTTTCTAGGGAAAATTGTTCAGTAGCATGGGAACAACCACCTCTAAAAGTAATGCAAATGTTTCCCCTAAAACCCCGTATTTTACTATGAATTCAGGATTTTATAACTTACCTACATTATGTAGCATAGTTATTTTTGTCTATTATCGTTGTTTATAATTTATATCATTACATTAATATCGTTGGTTTATGTGAGCATAAAATTAAGAGACAGAAGATTACCGAGCTAATATGATTTCTTAATGCATTCTTGTTGTAATAGCTTTTCTGGCAGATGTCGCACTTGGGCTTAGGCGCGTTGGAGTGGCGGCTGAATTTGTGTTGATAAAGGGGCGCCAGATTGGCGTACTTCTTGTCGCACTGGTCACACTCGTACGGCAGTCGGCCCGAGTGGTTGTTTGTGTGGTATTGAAGGTGTGCATTGGTCTGAAATGTATAGATGAAATAACATTGTTTCAGACTCTTAGCAACAAACCTAGCAGTCAGAGGCGGACTAAGCCCGTCGGAGGCCTGGGGCGGCAAAACTAAATGAGGCCCCCCGGACTTTACAGAAATTGATATCTATGATTTTTTCGAGCCGTGACAAAAACTTGACATAGGCCCAGACCCTTCATGGACGTAGTTAGCAATCATTATTTCCCTGAGAGTTTCAGGTCCAGCACGGCTAGCATGCCACACACGACAAAACCGTCATGCGCGCTCTTTTTGGCATACGTAATATAATAAAGATGGAGGCTCATCTCGATTTTTATCGTTTTCTCGGGGGCGGCATGCGAGGCCTACAGGTTAGGTCGTTGCAATAAAATTTTAAACCAGGAGCGAGTGAAGGGAGCTTGAGATTGATTTTACAACAATATTATTTACCGCGATGCGATTAGGTCGCCTCCACCAACCCGCAGTGGCCCTGCGTGGCCGAGTATGGCCCTCTTCCACTCACCCTTATTCGTGAGCTATCTATGGTGTATACCATGTTTATAAACCAGGCTTAGGGCGTGTTTCAACTCTTCTGGATAAGTTCTTAATAGCTTATCTGACAGCTCGTTTGACATATTTCTTATGAAAGATACGTCATATAAGCTATTAAGAACATATTCAGAAGTGGTGAAACAGGAGTCAACAACACAACTGCGGAGTTGATTAGTTTTAAAACCGCGCGAATCAATCACGATTCTCTAATACGAATTTTGACGTGATTGACGCTCATTGATGCGAACATTGATCGTTTACTCCATGTGATTGAAGCGTTCGTCAATATTTGAACGTTATAAAAAACTGTCAATTGACAATCAATAATGATCGTCTCACAGCATGACAATCCCCTACCTAATACCACGCCTATGTTGGGTCGGTTCTCAGATATGGACTCATAATGTGTCAACAGTAGGGACGTTAAAAAAGTATTTGTTGCCTAAAAAAAATGTATTCGGGCAATATGTGGTGTTGCTTCAGATGTCTCATGCAGGCCACTATTTAGGAACCTAAGAATACTCCCCCTTCCGTGTTTATATATTTTTGAGATGGGAAAGTTTGTTAAACAATACCAGTATAAATTATTCTTATGATAGAGGTTAGAATATGTATGTATGTATGTATGAGCACGGTACGAACCTTGAACTCTCTCCCGCACACTTCACAGACATACTTTTTCTCTCTCCAACGTTGTCTCTTTGCTTTTGGTCGTCTCGCGGCAGTCTTTGGATGCTTTGTCATCTTATGCTCCTTGTACTCGGCGTAGGTGTCCAGAAATTGGTTGCACTGCAAATATTTGGTAAGGTAATAAGAATCTACATTCTCCTCGGTAAGAAGAAACGACATTCTCCTCCCCCGGCCAATTTGACGTCCTTCGCATATTAGTGATATAGTGGTAAATGGTACCATAGATAGATAATAGTAGAGTCACCTTAGATAAAGAATATGTCTTGGTGGAGCCTCACGCTTTTACCGTATAAAACAAAAGTGGCCAACTTTCTTAGGTTGGTGTGCGTGAGGCGTCATAAAACTTATCTCTGTGTGCGTGTAGGTATACAGACACGGTTTATCAACTAAGAGTTCAATGACACTTTTTTCGACGCGTTCGTAGCTTCGACCGTCAACCTTGACATATAATATAACTTATCAAAGAGAGTCACAGTATAAGAAAGAGTATCTAGTACTACATACAGTACGGACACTCCCTGCCTCCCACCGATTTTTTACCTCACCCCCTCTGGTTGAATCGTGGTTACTCTTAAGCAAATACGTATTCCTGTCTCGCTTGCACGCAACAGTATCGCACATGCTTAACAAGCTTTATAAATAGCTAATATTAATAATATAGCTAATATTAAAAATATTATAAATAGCTAATATAATATTTTAGCTTAAAACGAAAGTCTTCGATCATTGTGTGTTGCCAGTGATGACATATGGAACAGAGACGTGGTCGTTCACTCAAGGCTGAAAGTCACCCAAAGGGATTGGAGAGGGCTATGCTCGGAGTTTCCCTGCGAGATCGAATCCGCAGAAGAACCAGAGTAACTGACATAGCCCAAAGAATTTCTAAATTAAAGTGGCAGTGGGCGGGGCATATTGCTCGCAGAACCGATGGCCGATGGGGGCGAAAAGTTCTCGAGTGGCGACCGCGTACCGGAAAGCGCAGCGTGGGTAGGCCCCGCACACGGTGGACCGACGACCTTGTGAAGGCGGCGGGAACTGGTTGGATGAGGGCAGCGCAGGACCGGTCGTTATGGCGATCCTTGGGGGAGGCCTATGTCCAGCAGTGGACGTCCATCGGCTGAGATGATGATGATGATGAATATTTTAGCTTTATAAATTGACAGCTATAAGCTGTCTGTGTAACATATAAGGGGTCGGCAAAATCGGACTGAGCTCCGGGCGACAGAAACCCTCGCTACGCCACTGCCTGCCATAAGATCTTCTCCACATGAAGCAATAAATGATTATTTATTTTATGAATTATAAAACTCACAGGCTTACAAACATAACGTGTAGCGGTCTCCCTCTTGGGATGCACCTTTGCGTGACGTCTCAGTTCGTCTGCAGTGAGGAAACTTTCACCGCACTCTTCACACCCGTTACTGGAAACAAAAGTAGGTGCGTCTTCATTATTCGCTTTGAGAGCGTCGGTGGCGCTTTGCGGTGAGGTATTAACAATCAAAAAATCGGACTGTTTTTTTGTTGTTGAGAGAGCACAGTTCATAAAGTAAACACACGGCATAAGAAATTAAAAAAAAAATCATTCTATTCTATTCTTTAAAAAATGGCTGCCATCTTGGTTGTGATGATTTTGCCAATGTCTAGTTTATTTCAAACTAGACATTGGCGTCGGTGCACGTTTCATACAACATTTTTTTGTTAGAGAGTTGCGCGAGCCTGGTTTATTTAGCACGAGTGCTTGACATTGTACGGTATTTGGTGACTTCAAGGATTGTTTTTCGAAAAGAACACAATCTTGAGCCACCACTGGAACTTCGTTGTAGGGCCGGGAGGGGCAATCAACAATCGACGAGCGACACGTGACTACCCAATAGCAGACCTACAACGCGACTCAAAATTTCATTGGCAAAATTTAAACAAAGAACATATTCTCTTGTAATCGGGTGGGAACCGATTTTTTTCTTGGCGTGTCCTGATGGGTACCCAAGTATTTCAAGTGTGGACCATCGTGTATAGGCTGCTGATGACGATGAGAGAACATTGTAACTCACCTCACGGTATGTTTAGAAGAGATCACCAGATGTCGCTTCCACGCGGTTTCTGTCGCGAACTGAATATCACACTCCTCACATTTGGGTCCGAGCAGCTCCATACTATCCTGCAATACGAGTATAAACATTATGTGGGCCGTCCACGCAAAAAGTTGTCTTTTTTTTTCGAATTGACCAATACAGCATTACTCAGGGAGCATCGACTGCTTATTACTGCGGACTATCGGGGGACCACACCAGTGACGGCGAAGCGCCCTGGTAGGTCTACCGAACCAATGAATGAACTTAAGTAACTTGCCCAAGGGGCACCCCTAAGGGGTACGGACCTCGGCAATGGGCGTTGCTAACTACGATATACGGATAGTGGGGATCGGTGAGAACCGGCCAGCGATGTGCCGGTGGCGTATGTAGGCGCCAGAAGGAAAAGGAGTGGGCAGAGATCGCGACTGACCTCCCCCGGGGGTATGGCTGGCGCTCTAAAATAAAGGTTTTTATCGTTTCTGTCGGTTCGATTCCCGGCTTAACGTAATTTTTTATTTTAATGATATATTTATAATGCGTAGAACAGAGTGATAATGTACAATAATCTCTCGTTTTCTATCCAGTACGCGAACAGGGCCCCTAAACCAAGTACTTTCGATTAGCGTTAACGACAGTAGAAAACAAAAAATGTATGGACTTGAAGTATGGTGGAGAAAGCAAACGTCAAAATGTTTCGATCGCCAATGTCAAATCCATACATTACGTCTACGCCAATACAAATGTTACTTTGTCTATAGGCCCATGTGAATGAAATGTGCAAAATATAGTACCAGTTTATGTTCTCTATGCTTGTGCACCTTCAGGCCTGCTAGAGAGACGAACATGCTGCCGCAATGTGCGCACACGCACTCTGAATGCTTTACTCGTTTGTGATTTGCTAGAGTATTTGAATATCTGCAAACAAATAAGCCTATACTCACGACTATATTCTAGGATAATTTCATTTCATTTCATTTCATTTTCATTTATTCATTAACAATAATAATTATCGTGTGCGAATATTACAGGCATATAAGACATAAGGACGCTACATTTCACAAGATAGATAGATATTATACAAAGCATTCAAAAACAATATTCAATGCAATGAAAATGATGTCATAAGCAAGATAAAAATACAGAGTTATAATTTAAATATGTCACCCAAAAACAAATCAAACAAAAAATCATTCAGTAATGTCAAAAGATATGGATGTCAATTTATAGGTAGAAAAAATACAATTAATTAAGTCAAAGATAAACAATTTTCACTGAAGCTGTTACTTTTAACACAATGTCAATAATTAAACAACTTTATATATCACAGCATAACTATATAGTCCTTAAGGTGGTTTCAGTCCATACAAACGTTTGACGCACGATACGCGTAGACGGAATTAATAAAAGTAATATTTTGTATATGGAAAAATAGTTTAGAAAATCTAGTTGCCGCGTAACAAATAACATTTACATTTTATAATATAATTACGAAGCTTTTAATATTTTGTATGAAAAATTTCAAAGCTTTATATCTTCGAAATTATTTTATTAATTGCAAATGTTATTTGTGACGCGGCATCTAGATTTTCCAAACTATTTTTCCATATATACAAAGTTACTTATATTAATACTGTCTACGCGTATTGTGCGTCAAAGTTTTGTATAAAATTGACCCCTCTGCAACCGCCTTGAAGTATGGCAACGCTCTTGATGCGCCGCGCCACACCGCCGCGCTGGTGTATTTATAATGCCCGAATCTTCAGAAAGACCCTCGGGAAAATCCGCGCCGGCCGCTTCCCCGCAAGGCCCCCACCGTTGCCCTGCGCAAGTATATCCGTTGCCGTACTGTAAGGACTGTACAGGGTGTAAGGAAAAGTATCATTAACCTTTAAATTAAACTACCCATCAAACTGAACAACTTATTATGGGAGCAAACATGTCAGAAAAAAAAATTGATGTCCCATACTAAACCTCATCGTCGCATCACGAGATCTGTATGAAGGTGTCGGTATTGCCTTGCGCATGACAGCGTAAGTACGCGGGCGCGGCGCCAGGGGCCGGCGGCATCATAGAGAAATTACGCGCTCTTACAGACAAGCGACACTTTGCGGTCGCAGAGGGTCGCGCGACACACGGCGACCGTAAAGTGTCACTCGTCTGTAAAAGCGCTAAGGGCGGCATCACCCGCGTTGCATCATCAAGAGCGTTGCCACACTGTGAGGCTTATAGTAATAGTATTGATATATGCTGCACAACCCTCTCAACAAAGTAAATAAATATTTGAAATTAGGTCTTGATATTGTCTTTGGTCTTAGGTCTTGGTTATTATAATAAGTAGGTAAGTAAATACATAAGAGCGAGACACTCAGGCCTCTGCCTCGAATTTTGCGGGCAGCGGGGCGGCGGCGGCGGCGGCGCGGGAGCGGCAGGATCTTATGCGTAAAATCAAATGGACCGGTTCTCGAAAACAGCGGCGTGGCAGCGGCGCGGGGGCGGGCAACGAGCGGTGCACTCCAGTCAAGCGGTATGCGCCGCGCCGCCGCCGCCGCCCCGCTGCCCGCAAAATTCGAGGCGGAGGCCTTAATCATCCGGGTTCAAATTCGCACGGATGACACGCCATGTACCAATGAGTTTTTCTAACTTATGTATACGTAATGTCGACTACGTAAACGGTGAAGGAAAACATCGTGAATAAACCTGCATGCGCTGTAGAAGAAATTCTAATGTGTACCTATGTGAAGTTTACCAATCCGCATTCGGCACCTTCTGGATATGAATGATATAAACTGTAAACTTTTGTATGACTTTCTTGTGTACCACAGCACGGCTAGCATGCCATCCACGACAAAGCGTTTAAACGAGAAAAACGTCATGCGCGCTCTTTCTAGCATACGTACAATAATAAGGATGGAGGCACATCTCGATTTTTGTCGTTTTCTCGGGGGTGGCATGCGAGGCCTACAGGGGTTTGCACATACATAAAGAATTAGAACTCACCGGAAAGTCATTCGACACAGTTCGCATGTGTAAGTAACGCCTTTATGAATATCAACATGATTGTATGCTTGAGTCCTGAAAATATACAATAATACTTTGGCTTATTATAAGGATTGATTTATTATAAGGACTGGCCTTGCGGTAGCATTTCCCCTCTGCCACGGTATAAGAACAATTGATCATGTGCATTTACATTCAATTTTATACCTTATTACTAAACGAGACAGCCTATAATTGCGAAACAATAACTACGAACTTATGACGTTTGGGGTTCACACGAAACTACTATTCATGATTTTTAATATTAAAAATTAGAATATAAATTTATGGGGAATAAAATCCAAAGTCGCGGATTTCATGTTATCTCGCCCCCCGCAAAAAGTGGCAGAAATGTTTGTTAGTAGAATATCTCGCGTAACTAATCCCTATATAAGTCAAAGACAATAATATTATAACATAGCGAAGTTAAGCAACGAAGAGCGTCGCTTGGTGGCGCGTTGCGGAGAGGTATGGACTGGACACCCATCGGGTTCAAGTCCGCACGGACAACATGGCATGTACCTGTTAGTTTTTTTTCTGAAAACCGACTGCTCTCAAACGGTGAAGCAAAACATCGTGAGGAAACCTGCATACGCTGAAGAAGAAATTCTTCTTCTCTAATCCTTAGGGTCAATTCACACCAGAAGAGCATTGAAGAGCATCGGCGCGCAGTGGCAATGTTATTAGTAGTGAATACTTTCCTGCCCTCGGTGTGTAATCTACTAATTTTTGCATATCGCTGACGCGGCGGCCGCGCTACCCGTATCGCTACAAATAAAAAAAATATTGACCTTTATTCACTAGTGATAGTGGTAAGAACAGAGGATGCCTTTGCCCTGCAGTGGGAACCTACAACCTATAACAACACTTTTGGGACACTTTGCTGTCACTTCAGACAAATAATGGAAAAATCAATATATGAGTATACTCAGACAGGCACATATCCAGACTTTTGTTTCAGGGTGTGGGGGTAGGGGGGAACATTTAATTTTCGGGGGGATATTCATAGAAAAACAATGAACGAGTATGTGCTTTAATCACTTTCCCATATAAATATTCGGATTTCAGGGAGGGGGAGGGGGAGAGGATAGGTGTGATTTAGCCCACCTCCCCTCCAAATTCTGGATACGTGCTTGTACTCGGAATGAAGTGCGAAAGGCATAGTTCGCTATTTGTTTATTCATTAAAATAATACACATGACTACTTACGGGCTTTGGCAAACATACGGACAAAATTTACACTTTATTTTATATTTGTGACATGCTTCGATGTGCGATGTCAGGTCACTCATTATACGAAACAAACAGTGACAGAATTCACATTCATTAGTTCCAATAACCTGTAAATAAAGAAATCCAAATAAAACATAAGTATAGTTGCTGGCAAACTTATTGAAAAAATCTATGGCTGCGCAGAATAAAATTTTTACGTGAAACCAGTGCCGCGACCTTAGTGGTCTGTGGCCGCGACGCACAGAACAAAATCGTGATGTATGAAATGTCCTAGAATGTTTGGGCTTCAAGGGTAGAATGCCCTAGCTTCATACTTATTTGGATTTCGAAGCTAGTTAGACAGTGCGGTCTCTAAAAACGTAGTGATTCCATTCTCTTTGCGTGTAACCGCTACTGCGCATAGGCATACCCCTCACCCCCGCCCGTTTTTCATTATGTTTGCAGGGTACTGTACATTATGGGTGGTAAGTAGCTGTATAAATGAATCCAGGAGTTCCATTTTTGAACATCACATGTTGAAATCAGCAGTAGAAAATGTCAAAATTACAATGGAGATTATGCATCTTTCTACTGCTGATTTGAATGTGTGATGTTCATAAATCGCACTCCAGTGCGATGCAAAAACGAGTGTCAAAGTAAATTGACTCTTAAATACTAAGCCTAATTGTTGAGCATAAATTTTTTTTTAATGGTAGGCATTTTTAAGATAAAAATAATTTGTGACAAGGAGTCACGTTGCAGGTTCTGACCCGAGCACTCGACTCGGGTGGTTATCGCGCGTCGCATTTTTGCCTGCCCCGAGGATCCGCAATCCTCAATCTCTTCTTGTTCTTGACCAAAAAAAATCCCTGAGATATATTCTCCCATAAACTACTTGGCGGAAATGCAGTGCTAACGCACAAGCAAGAGTCTAGGAGCAAGAGTCCATTAATTATAAATACAAAAAATTTTGTGACAAGTTTAATCGCTCGCATCCCGACTTTAAAATAACAATTGATAAACAATGGACGACAGAACCTTTAACCGCACTAATTCCCATAATAAACAAAAAAACTAACTTTTGATAATAACTTAAAAACTATGGCGCTTGTCATAAAATGCTCTGTATGGTTAAAAATGATCGTAAACGTGCCCTCAATCAGCTCAGAAAATATCTACATCGTTCTACCCATAGAGAAATTATTACATGCTCCCCTAGGTTCTAACCTAACACCCTGTATAGTCTTGTTGGCTACCTTCCTATATACAGGATCCTTCTTAATATGCTGACACTTTTTTAAAGGGGATGATCAGACCTACAAACTAAATAACTTACTCTTTCACTTTACAAATCATAGATTAATAAATATATTGGATATAGATAGGTAACTCGCCTTGAATTTTTGGACGTCCTAATTGCGTTGCCGCTTATTAGCACTAGGGGGCGCCACATTATGAAATAAATTGAAAAAGACGATCGGCCGACACGAGGATCGAACCTTAGCTACCCGGATCGTAAGCCGGTTGCCTAGACCGCTAGACCCAACAAGACAGTGATTGATATGGGCGAAATCTCTCACTACTACAGCGAAGCGCGTTAGGTGTAATGCGCTGTTACTCCGATATGAACCCTAGTGTAACACATAGTGCTTCGAAACATAACCGATAGATGGCGGAAGCTGTCTATGGAAAATCAGCGTTCCACTTAGTTTGTACTAAGATAACGTAGCATGTTACAAATCTTGTAGATCATATTATGTTATGTAAGTTCTTAAAAACTCTTTGGTATGAATTAAACAAGGTAATAAACAATGTGAAATAGTGAAGATCAGATGTAGTTTCTAAAATATACAACTTACCCGGTTATGGCTCTTAATAACATGATTATTGTATGTAGATTCCATGGTAAAACCTCTGTAGCATAAATCACACTTGTGCGAACTAGTCTTGTAATTACGTGATTCCTTTCTCAAAAGCATTTCTTTCTTAGCTTCTGATGGAGTCATCACATCCATTATTGTGTAATCACGTATCATTTCAATGTACTTAGGTTTCCTACGGATCACTGGTTTCTTTTTTTTTGGAACATTCTCTTTAGGTTTCTTTGATATCGGTGAACATTTTTGTTTCGGTTTTCTTTCTGGGTCAATTTGTTCATTATTCAGTTGAATGCTTTTGTTACCATAACCTGTATCTTGAGTTTCAATGTCGGACATATTTTTCATGTCAGGCAATGTTTCTACGTCAGGCATAATTTTCATGTCGCGCTTAGTTTCCATGTCTGACACAGTTTCTAAGTCGAGCATAGTTTCCACGCGAGGCAAAGTTTTTATATCAGGCTCAGCTTCCAGGTCAGGCAAAGTTTCTACTTTATGGATAGTTTCCTTGTCAGGCAATGATTCTACATTAGGCTTAGTTTTCATGTCAGGAAATGATTCTGTGTCGAGCTTAGCTACCACTTCAAGCATAGTTTCTACGGCAGGCAACGATTCTATATCAGGCATAATTTCCATGTCAGGCAAAGTTTGTACATCAGAGAAAGGGTCTCTGGCATTGATGTTTTCAATATCAGAATCGTCATCTCCGAATTCATCGGTTTTGATATCCATTTCAATTTTAACACCTGTGTCTAAACAGGGTTCTGGTAGTACAATCTGTTTGTTGTTATTGGATACAAGCATGATACTATGAGATAATTTTGATCCTAGTTTGTAGTGGTTCCTATCAATGTCTCTGACAATTCTTTTAGTTATCTGAAAAATTAAGTTATTCTTAGGGCCTGTGTCATGAGTTTTGGATAAGTTCTTGTTATTCAAATATTATTGATTTTAAACATGTTACAGCCATGTTGTGCTATTTCGAATCAAAGTAAAGATTGAAAAAATTTGTCTCGGGCGGGACTTGAACCCGCACTCTTCTAAACCGGGGAACTGCGTTATCCAATTTCGCCACCGACCCCACTACCCAGAGAACGAAATTTTCACATCCCCTTAAGACGCAACAGAAATTTCGTTCTCTGGGTAGCGGGCTCGGTGGCGAAATTGGATAAAGCTAAAACTCTATAATAACAAAACTCAAGGGACCAAGTATTTGGCTTTTGTAAATAGAGTTTTCATTAACATGTATGGAGAGACAAAATAAACAAATAGTTGGCGGCGGTGGACAAACAGCCTTACAGGGAGTTTTTAAATTTAACAAAGTTTGTTATACAAAGTCTACACTGCATATACAAGGTGTTACAAAAATGCAAATAAATATTTAAGGGGGTTGTTAAGACCATCAAACTGAACAATTTTCATTACGGGACCAATATCGAAACCGCGAAAAAAAAAAGTGATGTTCTATCATCATCATTATCATATCAGCCGATAGACGTCCACAGCTGGACATAGGCCTCCCCAAAATGTGGAGATTTGCCATAAACGCCATGATGCCATGCATTTGCGTTGTTCCATACTAAACAACAGATCTACCTACTCGAGCTAAATGTATAGGACAAAAGATTTTGTTTTTCGCAATTTCGATGTTGGTCCCATAGAGAAAGTTGTTCAGTTTGATGGTCTCAACAACCCCCTTAAAAGTTTTAAATGTTTATTTTTACTTTTGTAACAGCCTGTATAATATGTGTATCAATATGACATAAACCACTGTAACAACTTTATTCTATGCAAATAAAGACATGATTGATTGAATGTTTAAATTCTATGGTACTTTGACATATTCAAATTAATAAATAATTTAATAGGTAAATAGTAATCACCTTTAGGGGCCGTTCAAATATTACGTGAGCAGATTTATTACAAGTATTTACCCCCCATCCCCCTTGTCAGCAAAAGTAAGCAAAGCTCTTACCCCCTCCTCCCATGCTTACGTAAACATTTTTCAATTATAAATGTATTTTTTTTATATTATAATTATAATGTTATAACACTGACAGAGGAAATTTAGACAAGTGAATAGAGCGCGGTAATTCCCCTACTCGGTTCTAAAGCGAATGCCTAAACGAATGCATTATTTGCGGGAATCCCCGAAAATGCGTTTCGTTATCAAGCATAGACAATGTGATTCATGTAAAAAAGTAAATAACTACCGATGACGTAATTATCATCTAGTTTCCCCTACCCCCCATGTCATCCAAAATAAGCAAAACGAAGACCCCCGGCTCCCCCATAGCGCTTACGTAATACTTGAACGGCCCCTTACCTTGGAATGGTCTGTGTAAATAGACGATAACACATTGAGAGCCATTATACATTTTGATCTGAACTCTTGGCACTTGTTCAGTAGATATTTACACTCGTAACAAACATACAGTTTGTAATCGTCACAGAGCTGAAAATAAGATATTACAGACACATTAATGAAACAGAATTTAATTTTGTACAAGGTATATTTTACTGCAGTGTTCCTTTGTTTTGCAGAGAAGAGCATTGGCGGTGCTTTGCAAAGAGGTATGGAAACTAAATCATGAGGGTCTGGGTTTGAATCCGCATGGACGAAATTCTATATACCAATAAGTGTTTCCAACTTATGTATGTAATTACCGACTGCTATCAAAAACGGTGATAAAACCTACATATGCTACATGCAGTGGGATGCTTACTGCCCTCATCCAACGGGTGAAAGCTACTTTCACCAGGTCGTCGGTCTACCTTATCTTTCTACCAATGCTGCGCTTTCTATGTGGTTGCCACTCGAGAACTCTTCGGCCCAATTGGCCGTCTGTTCTATGATGATTGGAACAGGGTTGCCATCGAGGAGATAAATAATCGGGGCAATCAGTCGGTCGTCGGAGACAATCGGAGTTTGCACCTAACTGGCAGACCCGGATCTACGATTTTTCCGAGGCGGGGAAAAAATATGATATTGGCGCCCCTTCCCTCCAATGGTATAGCAATAATTTTTTCCCAGGGTTGCCAAGTCTAGGTAAATATGATCGTAGTCGGGACTTGTCCCGGCAGAATCGGGATGGGTGGCAACTCTGGATTGGGAACCGTATTCAAGTTGAACATGTTGCTTCTATGAAAGGGCCTGTCTACCATTAGTTAACACTTTCGCTGCTAAGCTCAAAACCATGATCCTCGCGCAGTCCTAATACAGACCCCCCTCGTAGGTTGAAACGATAAATGTGACTCGCGTCGTGGGTCACCCGCGCAGGCGTAAGGTTTTCGGTAACTCGCGCGGTAATGAGCACAAGCGAAATACAATTGAACCGGCTCGTTACGAGGGTTCTTCAGCACTGCGGCCCATTTGTCGGCTGCGAATGTGTTAAAGAAAGAAAAGGAGTATACTTACGACAACTTGAACAAGTTGTGAATATGCCTCGCTTATTGAGGGCGAACCAAACATTTTACAATCGGTCACTAAGCATATTTTACAATATTGCATATCTTCGTCTTCCATTGTATATTATTAATGTTATTAACAAACAAACACGTATATTTAATTTTCTAATAGTCTTTATAATAAAACATTTTTATATTATAGCAATAAAACAAAAATAGGTATTATTTTTTGTTTTGTTTTGTTTTGTTTGACAGCCTTTTTTTTAAATAATATTTTTGGGCACTATCACCGCAATCGATTACTCATAATCGATCATAGTGATGATCGGTTGCAATCGATATCATCTATAATATATCGATTATAATAGAGTTTTTTTTTTGCATGTTTATCGCTCCATAGATAACAAAGTACTTTGTGCTCCATAGCAAGAACATTGTATATATTAATTGATCGAGTCACGTATATTGTATTAATTAATCTGAGCCTCTCGGTGTAAAAATGTAACGAGTGTTTTCTTAGTAAAGACAACATAACTCATAGAGATAGTAAGTACTACACATAACTAAGGTGTTCTGTTAATTTATAGATTGACTATCTACCATGGTTCGATAATTGTACCAATCAGTAGGTAAGCAAAGTGATGTCTATGGTTTTGTGGGGACAGCCAAAACCATATGAAGAATTTTTCGCTTACGCTGGAAGAATTTTTCGCTTACGCTGGAAGAATTTTTCGCTTACGCTGGAAGAATTTTTCGCTTACACTGGTAGACGGAATGTCAGTGTAACCGGGTATGAGATAGCGATAGTCATAAATTTACGATAGATTACTTTACTCTTTGACTGCGGCTGCGCGCGAGAGGGTCGTACAACGGTGCGGGTAAAACGTAGTGATTATATTCTCTTTTGGGTGCGAGTTGCGGGCGCGGGCAGTTGTCATTAGGCAACAAGGAATAGCCTACCACAAGCATAGAGATAGTAAGTACTACGACCACGAGAGGCTCTTGTAGGTAAGGTTGGACCTTTGAGAGACGTGGTTTACTATAGTTGTTCAAAATAGTATGATCTACGAAACTAAAATAAAAAAAAATACAGCCGACAATGTTTTTGTGTAATGTGTGCTGAAAAACATTAGCAGGAGTCATAGCTTGCTCTTGCGCTTGTTTTTTTTTTAGCAAAACAACAAAAACACAACACAACCATAACCATTTGTGTACGCAAATAAAACATTTATTTATCGGTAATAATAATTTATTTTTCAAAAGATCCTTAGTTCATAAGTATAATGATAGACCATGGACACATCTTAGCTTTTATTTCATACAAATAGGAAAAATAGAAAAGAAGAGGTCGGAAGAGGTAAGCATGTGCGATACTGAGTGAGTGCGCGCGAGACAGGAATTTGCATTTGCTTACATATTACGTCACGACAGAAGGGGTGAGGTAAGAAATTGGTGGGAGGCAGGAAGTGTCCGTACTGTATGTAGTACTATGTAGTTCATTTTCTTTGGTTTCGCATGTGCTGACGTCATCTTGTCAATTTAAGCGAAATACAGGGTGTAAGGAATTAATTATTTACACCACATACTCTACCCATCAAACTGAACAACTTTTACTATGGGAGGAAACCTGTGAGCGCAAAAAAAATCTGCTGTTCAATACTAAACTGCAATGCCTACTCGATTGAAACGTAGGTTACAGCTGATTTTTTTTGTTCTGATATGTTTGCTCCCTTAGTAAAAGTAAATTTTTTTATTATTTTTCCATATAAATATTCAGATTGATGTATGTGGTTTAACCCCTTGTCTGTCGGAACGCAGATCTCGTCCAGACACAGTGCATTTTCTATTGTGTCTGAAATCTCGACAGACGACGAGTTAAAGGTTAATGATACTTTTCCTTACACCCGTATAAAGCTTCTCCATGAGAAGACGGAAGACCCTTCCAGTCGATGTCTGGAAACCGGCCATGGCGTGCTTCCGTCACTCGGCCGTAGGTACCGAGAAAAGTACCTACCCTTTGGCGCATCTAAAAATGCGCTTGCTTGGTTTCTGCTACTCGCGCCAGACAGCAACGTAGCATACGCCGCGCGCTGTACGAAGTAATAATAACCCTGAGTCAAGTTTCATTAGATACATTTTTGCGCGTAGTCTGGCAGTAGGTAGGTAATTCGCGGGGGATTTTATCGTTCTCTAACTCTGTCAAAATCTGTGGCCATAGCGGTCTATGGCCTGTGTCGGAACCCAGTGTCGCGACACACAGAACAAGGTATGAAATGCCCTAGATTGTATGGGCTCCAAGGATGTAACAATAATAATAAATATTTATGTATTCAAGTAACAAGGACTCATAGTATGTTCTTATTCTATGTTAGTAGGAATACATAAAAATAAATTAAATTAAATTGACAGGGTACGTCAGAGGCATCATCGGTATGAGTCATCGCGAGGGACGCGCATCTCTTGCGCATTGTGGTGTAAAAGCAATTTGCTCGCGCTTGGGCAACCATCCCTGATGCGCTACAGAAACGGGGCAACCCCATTAGCACTCTGAGCGAATTATTATACTGGACGAGAAGGGCGCTGTATGCCTTTTGAGTATATGTAGCCCACAGACTGCACGTATAAAAAGATGTACAGTATGCTTGGAACAGCGTAATTTTAATATTTTTTGAGCAACGTGCAAACCATGTTCGCTCTCACAGACAGCGCCCTCCGCTCCCTCTCGATGTTCTATGCCCTAGCTTTATAGTTTCATACTATTTTGGATTTCGAAGCTAGTTAAAACATAGTGATTTCATTCTCTTTGTGGTCCAACAATCGTGAATCGGAACTTGTATTTATGTAAGCACGTGTGAAAACTTCGATAGCGCAATTCAGGTTTCACCTCAGAGGAAGGATCTCTTTATCCTAAAGCATAGTCCGCATCAATTAACGATTGTAGTTAGTCTCTTTTGTCTTACGACGTACCTTTAATAGTAGAAGGAGACGGAACTATAGATACCTATTTGTTTATGAGTCCACTTTTTTTTTGTGCTAGTTGTGTGAAAAGTGACCGTAAACCGTAAACATTAGGGCAGTTGTCACTTTGGTCTCTTTTGTCCATACTACTTGACACTACACACTCAAACACAAATGTAAAAACAAGTGGACATTCTTGTAATGGCTTGGCTCCCCATATGCCTTAAGGTATAATCTCTTTGGGTTTAATCGGTTTGTCTCACTCTTGCGCGCCTGTACAAACATGTTGTGATACTCATTTGCGCGCTTATGACCGCAGCTGCAAATAGTTCATTTTGAATATCCTACAGCAACTTCTTCATGCTTTCTTTTAGTTCCGTTTCATCTCCGCCAAGGTTTCTTGTAATGCACACAATCTATATGAGTTTTCAAGTCGCATCGATTGAAGAAGCCTTTATCGCATAACGTACATTTGTGTGGACGGATCCCGAGATGAGACTGAAACAAAAGAAAAAGTTATTTAATTACATCTCTGTCACTGGACAGAGACTGACATATCAACGCACAGCCCAAACCGCTGGGTATAGAGATTCCAGCCACGTAGGTTCCTCATGTGGTCTAGGGGTCTACTAAGAAAGGATTTTGCAAAATTCACCCCAAAAGAGGGTGAAATGAGGGTTAAAAGTATGTACGGGGAAACAAGATAAGTTGGACTATTTTATTCGAAACTTCACAGGAGTAATTCTATTGATTAATGAGTAAACAAGTGTTTCAGGTTTTTTCAGAATTCAACCCCTGAAAGGGGTAAATGGGGTGACAAAGTCTGAAAATCAAGATGGGTATATAATGCCACAAAAAGAATCCTAAGTCCACGCGTCCACAATAGGCACAGCGGAATTAAATATATCGAGGTTTTGGTAGCACTTCTGGCACAAGTCACAGTAGAACCTGCAGCCGCCGGAGTGCACTGCAGTCTTGTGGTCGTAGAGACTTCTGGGTTGACCGTACTTCTTAGTGCGCCTGTTACTGTGGTATTGCAGTAATCACCATCTGCATATGTCTAGCGATTCTCATCTTGGTAGGGTAGCTCTTCTGGCACAAGTCACAGTAGAAATTGCGACCGCCGGAATGCACTGCGCTCTTGTGGTTGTAGAGGCTACTGGGTAGACCGTACTTCATACCGCACTCGTATTAGTGCGCCTGTTTCTGTGGTACTGTTTCTGCATTACTCACCATCTGCATATGTCTAGCGATTCTCTCCTTGGTGTGGTAGCTCTTCTGGCACAGGTCGCAACAGAACCTGCGGCCGCCGGAATGCACTGCGCTCTTGTGGTTGTGGAGGCTGCTGGGTAGACCGTACTTCTTGCCGCACTCGTCACATTCGTACGGAAGTACGCCAGCGTGCTTGTTTCTGTGGTATTGCAGTAATTGGAGGTTCTGAAATGTTTCGAACGTGTATAGACAAACACCACTATTTTTTAATTAGCTTTTATTAAAAGTCTTCCTACTTATACGAGTACAATGGCTAAGGAAGCCTATCATGGGCGAGTTCAACACGCTCTAGGCCTAGGAACAAGTTACAACGTCCCTACTCTAGGCCGTTTTTTATATTATGTGCGATTTTCGTTTGTTTAATATTTGGTTATCCGGGTGGTTTCACAACAAAATACATATTTAAAGGGATCATATGGGAGGGAATCGGGAGGATATCGGAGGGAACATATTGATAGATAAAAAATTTATTTGCATAAGTAACACACACACAATATATCAGTTCACAACAGTTAACACAAAACAAGAATACAATGAAACGTTAATAGAACAACATGTAATGTATTGTATGCTACAGCAGCAAATAGGTCCCAGCCCTAGGGGAGCGTGTAATTTCTCTATGGTCCCAGCTCAACATAGACCTTGCCCAAGGATTTTAGAATCATAAAGGATGCCACTCCTCCTTACAAGCATGGAAACAAGAAAATTGGCCATGGCGGTCGGTAATGTTCGGTCTTCTTTCGTACGTCTCCGTAGTCGATATTTCCTACGTTTTTGTGTTCCTTTCTATCAGAACAAAAATTAAATAAGAACTTTATTTTTATTTTTCAGTGGATTAGAAAGGGACAAAGTAACGTCGGAAACATAGACGGGAATTTACGAAAGAAGAACGATCATTACCGACCACAAAGGAGTATTATCATGTTTCATCCATAAACATAACTTTTATGGTTTCACCGCTTGGTTTGTATAGACAATACCTATACCAGCTTCCTGACCTTGCCTTGCCCGAATGCAGGGTGTTGATTTTCAGATGAAACGAAGCGTGACGCGTGATGTTCGATCAAACAAACAAACACACAAACAAGAAAACAGACAAAAAAAAATCCATTTTGTGATTTGGAATCAGGGTCATCATAAAACCATATCGTAACTTTTTTTATATCTTCAATGTACAGTCAGAAGCAATAAGTTGTATACACTTTAGTTCTACGACGTAGAACAAAATTGTATACAGGGTGAAATTGATATCATTAGCATCCTTTTAAACTAACAGTCTACCCATCAAACTGAACAACTTTTACTATGGGAGCAAACAGATCGGAGGAAAAAAAAAATCTGCTGTTGCATACATTTGAGTCGAGTAGGCGTTGCAGTTTGGTGTGGAACAGCAGATTATTTTTTTGCTCCGATCGGTTTGCTCTCATATTAAAAATTGTTTGATGGGTAGACTCTTAGTTTAAAAGGATGCTAATGATATTTCACCCTGTATAAGTGTGTGTAGTGTGTGTGTGTGTGCTGACTGTACAGACACTCTATTACAGTTCTATAATAGTTAAGACAAACCTTGAAGGAGCTCCCGCACAGTTCGCAGATGTACTGCGTCAGATTGCCGCCCCTCTTCTTCCCCTTGACGGCTCTACGAGGGGGATGCTGCGATTTCTTGTGTGCATTGTACTCTTGTTGCGTTTTCATCCATTCTCCACACTGAAGAAACAAAATAAAATCGGTCAAGTGCGAGTCGGGCTTCTCGCGCACCCAGGGTTAGACTTCCACTACTGGACATAGGCCTCCCCCAAAATAGGGAGATTTGCCATTATCGCCATGATGCGATGCGTTTGCGATGTTCCATACTAAACTACAGACAGTGGCGGACTAAGCCCGTCGGAGGCCCGGGGCGGCAAAACTAAATGAGGCCCCCCCGGTCTTTCCAGAAATTGATATCTATGATTTTTTCGAGCTGTGGCAAAAACTTGATATAGGCGCCCCTTCCCTCCATGGACGTAGATAGCAATAATTATTTCCCAGGGAGTTTCAGATCCAGGTTAGGTCGTTGCAATAAATCCCGGTGAAAAAAAGTGAATTGAGCTTGAGATTGATGCGATCTAAAATTTAGCTAGAGCGAGCGAAGCGAGCTCGAAATTTTACTATAATATTATCAGGCCATTGCAAACCTTGTTTTAAACCCCAGCCTCTAATCTACGATTTTTCCGAGCAAGCAAAACTTGACTTTAGCGCACCTCCCCTCCAAACGCGTAGCAAGAATTTTAACAGAAAACTAGGAGCGAGTGAAGTGAGCTCGAGATTTCACTGCAATACGATTTAAAGCCAGGAGCGAGCGAAGCGAGCTCGAGATTTTACTACAATATAATGAGATCACTGCAATACGATCTAAAACCAGGAGCGAGCGAAGCGAGCTCGAGATTTTACTGCAACATAATGAGATCTCCGCAATACGATCTAAAACCAGGAACGAGCGAAGCGAGCTCGAGATTTTACTGCAACATAAAGAGATCACTGGAATACAATCTAAAACAAGAAGCGAGCGAAGTGAGCTCAAGATTTTACTGCAATATAAAGAGATCACTGCAATACGAACTGAAACCAGGAGCGAGCAAAGCGAGCTCGAGATTTTACTGAAATATTAAGGGAGCACCAACCCTATATTGTTGCCCTCAATCGTATTTTTTTATTTCTAAACCATTAAACAACATTTCCAAAATACAAGAATGTAACATGATCTACATCCAATGAGCCTGAGACACATTTATAACCGGGAGCTCGCTCCCGCTAAAAACTCGAGCTCGCTTCGCTGCTTCGCTGGCGAGCTCGAGTTTTTACTGCAATACCTTCGATTAGGTCGAAAACCCGTAACGAGCGTAGCAAGATCGAGGTTTTACTACAGTGAGTGAGTACTAGGTCGTTGCAAAAGGAGCGAGCGAAGTAAGCTCGAGAATTTACTGGAATCAAATGAGATCATCGCAATATGATTTAGAACCAGGAGGGAAAGTCAATCGAGCTCGAGATTCTGATAAATTATAACTCAATTTTCAGGCGAAATTAAAACTTTTCGAAAAGTTGGAGCGAGCGAAGCGAGTTCATGATTATGCTGACTACATAATAACATGTTTGAGTAGCTCTTGCCGAAAATCAACTCGATTTGTAAGTGAAACAAAAACTGGATTGTTTCGAGCACAGAAATAAATTAATAAAAAATTGAGGGAGCGAAGCGAGCTCGAAAATTCGCAATATTTTTGACTCTATTTCCGAGTTTTTTTCACTATGTGTGAGGCCTCCACTGCAGTTCCAAGACCGGAGGCCCGGGCCTCCAAAATATTTTCAGTAAGAAAAAGGCAGTTTGAAGTTGTTCAAACTGCCTTTTTCTTACTGAAAATATTTTATAATAAGGACTTCTCTTCTCCAGACTTCGGAGGTCCCCCAGGGCCGGGGGCCCGGGGCGGACCGCCCCTCCACCCCCCCGTCCGCCAGTGACAACAGATCTACTCGAGCTAAATGTATGGGACAAAAGATTTTTTTTCGCGATTTCGATGTTGGTCCCATAGTACAAGTTGTTCAGTTTGATGGTCTCAACAACCCCCTTATAAGTTTTAAATGTTTATTTTTATTTTTGTAGCACCCTGTATTGATGAATTTTATTATTCAAAAGAGTCAGTTATTAACTTACTGTCTTACAAGGGCCGGGTGCTCTAAATCGTTGTGCGGCGTATTTCCCTTTATTAATTAACTGCAGAGAGTGAGTCTTCACGTGATTTTCAAGTTTTTTTGCACTAGGGAAAGTTGCACCGCATTCTTCACACCCGTTACTGAAAACAAAAACCTATGATTTTACATATTCGCTCATCTGCAGAAACAATGACATAACTGCAGAAAATTCAAAATTGAGTTAATATTTTTTAAATTCAAAACATGCATGCATTGCATTATGAGAATTTTAAATAAACTGTATATAGGGTCCTTCTTAATATGCTGACACTTTTTTAAGGGGATGATCAGACCATCAAACTGAACAACTTCCTCTATGGCACCAACATCGAAATGGCGAAAAAAACAGGCGTCACTCAACCACACGAACATCACTCGAGCCAATATCCAAACGATTTTTTCCTTTGCATAGTCTACATTCCTTTCTCAACTGAGTGAAGTTATCCAACGGTCCTTCAAGGTCATGCACATTGTTATTTCAATTTCAATTTATTTATTGCACATCATAAAAAAAAGAAAGTACTGATAAAAAAAATAAAAAAATTAAATTGATAGTACTGTTTTTGGGAAATCTGTCTTCCTGCCAAATTTAAAAAAATGAGGGAGTAATTGAGGCCACGAATATAAGAAATGGACGAAAGTATAAGGGCTCCTTCTTCCTAAGGAACTCTATAAATTGAGATCATAGAACATTGTAACTCACCTTACAGTATGTCTAGAAGATAACACCAGATGTCGCTTCCACGCGGTTTCTGTCGCGAACTGAACATCACACTCCTCACACTTGGGACCCAGCAGCTCTGTACTATCCTGAAATGTTATGTTTCAGCCATGATTCAGAACTGCGGTCAATTGATCAAAACTAAAGCACAGTATAAGAAAGATTATCTAGTACTACATACAGTAAGGACACTACCTGCCACCCACCAATGTTAACCTCACCCCCGCTTGGTAAGAAGCGTTGCGAAAAATGAAGTACTCACTCAATATCGCACGTGCGATCGTGCGTGCTCTTCTTGTAAATATTCCCATTTATATGAAATGACAGCTAAGTGTCCAAGGTTCAGGTTCCAGGTTATGGTTCAGAACTGTGGTCAATTGATCAAACTGAAGTATGAGCTACAACAGGGCAAAACAAGCACAAAATAAAAGTAGCACAGAGAGCCATAGAGCGCACCATGCAAGGCATATCACTATTGGACCGAGGACGAGACGAAGAATCAAGGTCGAAGACGTGGGTAAAGTACGACCAAGAAAATAATTCCACTCGTCAATCTTCGTTTGCGCAGAGCAGGACCGAGTCCCCGACAAAACCCGAAGTCATTAAGTAATCAAAGGGTGCAAAGTCGGATAGCAGCGAAAACAAATTAGCCAATAGCGTAAACGGATTGAAGGTGGCACATCCTGATTGGTAAATATAATATCGCGCGATATTAAAATTTGTCGACTGCGCAGGTACATCGGTGAGACTTATAAAACTTGTACTACTATAAGCGGATCACAAAGTTGAAGTGGAGATGGGCAGGACACCTGGCTAGACGGGAAGAGGGCCGGTGGACCAAGGCAATATGAGAGTGGTGGCAAAGAGAGGGATGGAGGTCAGTAGGCAGACCACCAGCACGTTGGTCTGATCACATAGAGAGAGTGACAGGTTCGCATTGGATCAGATGAGCACAGGACCGTGAAGAATCAGATTTGTAAATTTACCTTTTCATGTGATCTTAACTTGTGTATCTTAAGGCCCACTGTTGAGCCGAACAAGCTGCCGCAATATGCGCACACGCACTCTGGATGCTTTAATCGTTTATGATTTGCTAGAGAACTTGGATATCTGCAAACAAATTGGATCTGGAACATCTTAAGTCTTTGTGTTTCGGAAGGCATGTGAAACAGTAGGGTGTAACTATTCGTTAAGCCTGGTCAGAGGCGTATTAAGGCGGCTTGAAAATAATCTGACAGCAAGTTGGCCATTAACTTGCCTCCACCAAACCGCACTGGGCCCCCATCGAGTCATGGCCTTCTTCCTCTCGAGAGGAGGCCTTTGCCCTGCACTGGAATCATACGTTATATATACGTATCTCTATATAGTTTGTGGTGGAATCCTACAGGCTATAACTTACATACTTTATTTATAAAAAGTTTTTCGCATAGGTATTGGCTGGAGGACAGTGTAGTCCTCTTAAACTACTACACAGTACACACTATGCCACCATCAACGACCGCCGGTATTATGGAAATGATGCCCGCTTGTGTATATTTTAGTAAGTATAACCTAACTTGACATTGATTGATATAAAATGGTTTTATGATTTTGTAAATAATCGTTTTATTATTAAATAAATAGGGCACCAAGCACATACATTGTAATGATCCCAAGTAAGCACTATTGGCTGTTTAATATGGAAACCATCATACAACAAAACGGCACGAACATATAACATCCATGACCGAACCGGGATTCGAGCTCAGGACCCTGGTTTGGCAGTCCGGCGTGGTAACCATTACACCAACCGGGTCGTCAAGGGCAATCATTAAGAAGATACTGTCTGCTTAAATTTTGCACTGCCCTTTCATATTGCATGAGCTCTACATAAATATATTTTAGGGCCCATGTAACTATTTCATGGTGTGTAGAAGCTATTACAAAGTACTTTTTCTCACCTGAAAGTCTTTTCACACAGTTCGCATGTGTAACTCTCACCTTTATGAATGGCAATATGATTTTTCGCTTGAACCCTGAAAATTAAAAAAAACTGTAGGGTCCTTTATATGCTGACTTTTTTTTTATGATCAGACCATCAAACTGAACAACTTTCTGTATGGGACAAACATCGAAATCGCGAAAAAAAATCTGCTGTGTTTATAAGATTTCGATCATTTTCCTACGTGTACTCTCCACATAACGGGACTTTGGCGGAATTGTGATAACACACCGGACGCCATAAATAGAAATTGAATTGAATTGATGTTGGTCCCATTGAGAAAGTTGTCCAGTCTGGTGGTCTGATCATCCCATTTAAAAACCGCCAGCATATTAAGGAGAACCCTATAAAAGTGTGAAATCTGGGAAATATTTATAATTCCTAGGAAATGTATTATAGGTACAATATGGAGTGCCAATTTGATGATTAAAATAATTTAGTTAAATTAATTGTAATTTGTCAAAGGTTTTATAAATACCTGCATTTCCTTTTTCCTAGGATAAATTATATAAGAAATTAAATGATACTAGGAAATGTATAAAAAATGAACTATAAACGGATCGTATAGTACAATAAACTTGCATCGGAAAGAAATGCGTAAAATGTTGTTCGTTGTATGTTTACTTACGGGCTGCTGCAAATGTATGGACACAATTTGCAGGTAATTTTATACTTGTGACATCCTTCAATGTGCGGTGTTAATTCACCCTTTCTACGAAAAAAGAGGTGACAGAAATCACACTCCACAGTTCCTGAATCCTGTAAATATATAAGTCCAACTAAAACATAAGTTGAATGGACAACATTTAATTTTATGAAACATACCAAAATTCGAAAACCATTTGGATATTATGGTAATTCAAAGGCTATATAAAAATTATCACATTTTTCTATCCATTATTTCTCGAGGTATTTGATAACTATTTGAAAAATACTGTAAAACTAAAAAAATGATTGAATGAGATTTTATTCCATTTGCTTGCTTGCCTTTGGCAGCACCGCATCGCATTTTTTCACGCTCTATCCTTTTCTGTCGCTCAGGAACGTCACTTGCTAGAGCGATAAAGGTCGCAGCACTGCCGGTGCTGCCGCGTGCGGTCGCGTCCCTGCTATCTTATTTGTTCTAGCAAATGACGTTCCTCAGTGACAGAAAAGGATGGAGCGACGGAAAAATGCGATATCCGGATGAGATCGGAAATTCGATGCATTTTTTATTACGAGTTGGCTATTATGGAATCCACTTTTGTATCGAAAAAAAGTTATTTAATTTTAAGAAGTCGCTTCCATACTATGCATCCGATTAATTATGCATTCCCGTATTTTCTGGCATACTAGGATTTATTTAACACGTTCCGGGACAGTGACCGCCTATAGCCGTGATAACAATAAAAGTTCTATTGTGTCTCGTTCACTGTCCCGGAACGTGTTAAAAATAATATATTAAGAAGCCGCTTCCATAATTTCATAGCCAAAAATTTACTGTAGGTAAATATGCATCCGAATATATGATCTCTGGTTATGATTATGAGTATTGGTCGTCAACCCATCATTATGTGTACTAGACCATTTGGTCCTAGTATGTTGTCATATTATATGTATTATTTTTTTGCATGTAGGTCCTTTTGTGTAGGAATTTGTCGATGTGCGCAAGGGAGTTCTTAGCCATTGTTCCTAATGCAAGTATGCCGGTACGAAGGTTAAAATAGATAGGAAGATTTTTCGGCAAATTCAAGTTGTATAAAATACGTTACAACTTACCGGGTTATGCTTCTTCATATGATTGTTATATGTATTTTCCAAGACAAAACCTTTGTAGCATAGAACACACTTGTGTGGATTAGTCTTGTAATTTTTTGATTCCTTTTTCAAAAGTATTTCATTCTTAGCTTGTGATGGAGTCATCGCATCTATTGTTGTATAATTTTGTATCATTCGCATTGTGTAATAACTAGGTTTTCTACTTTTTCTATTACTCAAAGGCAACTCGACTGAATTCCGTTTTTTTATCATATGTTTCAAAATTTTCTCTTCTTTGGGAACAGCTTCTTGAATTTTCTTTGATTTCAGTGCACACTTTCGTTTTGATTTCACTTCAGGGATCATATTGCTGGGTGCATGATTTGTTAGAAATATTTCATTAGGATATTCTGTATCTGGAGCTGCTTTGTTGGTGAAAGGGTCAAATTTTATATCAGGTTTGTGATCTTCTATGGCATCAGGATCCGTATCAACATCTTGTTTATCATCGGAGTCAGAGAAAGGGTCTCCGGCATCAGGGTCAAATTTTATCTCAGATTTTTCATCTTCTAAATCTAAAGTATCAGTTTCAATTTTAATTTTAAAGTCTAAACTGGATTCTGGTTCTTCAACCTGTTCGTTGCTATTATTTATTGTAGTGCTTACTAGCGTAGAATGAGATAATTTTGATTCTAGTTTGAAGTGTTTCCTGTCAATGTCTCTGATATTTCTTTTAGTTATCTGAAAAATTTAATTTTATTTAATGAACTAAAAGGCGAAATTTTTATTTTCATATCGTTACCTATTAAGACATCATAGGTGCTATTTTTGAATATTTCTCTTTCAAAGTACAATGGGCAAAAGTGGTCCAAAAGCCTCCTGACTGATGAGACTTGCACAAGACTTTCATTTTCCGTAAATCTCACCAGTAGAGGCCCGTAGACCAAGTTCCATACACTTTTGCCCATTGTTCTTTGTATACAAATCGTGCATAAACTCCATAGTCATAACATTTCTGTATACAAATTAAAATGTGTAAGGCGCGGTTTATACAGATTAGACGTGTCGCGGTGGCGGATAGTCAAATAACACAATATTAAACCTTATAGTACGCAGCATAGCGTCGTTTTGAGAATCGCGCGAGGTTATTGGCTGCGGATTTGTTAATTTCATAAAGTAACAGTGTATATGTTAAATATAAACAACGATGAGATCATGTATGTCACTGCTTACCCCATTCGCAGAGGTATAATCAAATTTAAGATTGAAAAATTTGTCTCAGGCGGGACTTGAACCCGCACTCTTCCAAACCGGGGGAACTGCGTTATGGGGTGTGTCATCTATATCGTATGAATTCCAGTTGTAATGCTGGACTTGCGGATTGGTTAGTTTGTAATAACTACCAGTAGATGGCGCTCACGTCCCCTTAAGACGCAATAGATTGAAAATTTCGTTCTCTGGGTAGTGGGCTCGGTGGCGAAATTGGATTACGCAGTTCCCCGGTTTGGAAGAGTGCGGGTTTAAGTCCCGCCCGAGACAAATTTTTCAATCTTTAATTTGATTCGAAATAGCACAACATGGCTGTAACATGTTTAAAAATCAATAATATTTGAAAGAGGTATAATGTTGTAGATGGACTTATGGCTAGTAATTATTTAATGATACACATAAATAGAGAAGAGCTTTACCTCGGAATGGTACATATGAATAGATGATAACACATTGACAGCCATCATACATTTGGATCTGAACTCCTGACACTTGCTCAGTAAATGTTTACACTCGTAACAAACATACAGTTTGTGATCACACAGCTGAAAATGATAAATCAAATATTTATCCTAAACACATGAATAAATATAATTTCATCATCATCAGCCTTTATACGTCCCACTGCAGGGCACGAAGTGTTTCTAGTACATACAGTTCGCACACTCCCTGTCCCCTAGAACGATTTGACCATGTCCCTCACCAATTTCGCACCTCAGCCCCTCTGGTAGGATCATGGCATTAAATGTAAGCAAATATGTATTCCTATCTCGTTCACACTCACTCAGTATCGCACATGCCTACCTCTTCTTTTAAATTTTTCCCATTTGTATGAAATGACAGCGAAGTGATCAAGGTGTGGCACAGGCCAACCCCCTGGGATGCATGGGGGTCAGTCAGTCCACCACGCGTGCCCAATGCAGATTGGTATACTTCACATACACATCAGAATTTCTTTTTCAGCGTATGCAGGTTTCCTCATAATGTTTTCCTTCACCATTTGAGAATTGGTTATGTACATAAGTTAGAAACGCTCATTGTTACATGGCATATCGTCTGTGCGGATTTGAACCTGGACCCGAGGGCCCACTCATGAGTGATTGGGCGGCTATATCTCTCCGCAACGCGCCAGCGACGCGAAGGAAATTGAAAGGACTGTACTTAAGGCTTCAAATTTTTTTTTTCTAGAAAGTATTATAGTAAAGCTAAATATGGAATTTCAACTTGATTCCAATTTTTTTTTTAATTCGGCATATCTTTACAATATGTCTAAAGGAGCATGTCAGGGAACTGTGAAAAAATTTTGTTTAAAAACATACATAAACAATTGAATACAATAACATACGTTTTTCTTTTTAGACAATCAGGTGATTCAGCCTGCAATGTCCTAACCAACTGGAGAAAAACGCACAAAGTGACATATCACTAGGTGGGAATCGAAACCACGACCTGCGTGTCAAGAGCCCAGTGCTCTTAACCATCAGAACACGGTGGCAATTTTAGCATAATTGTAATAATAGTGGGTGCGCTCAGCTGTCGCGGCGGGTCTATGCTCGCGCGGTTTGCGGGGGACGGGGTACCGGTAAAGTCGGTACCGCGCGCAGGTAAGTCGGTACTGGGACGCGCTCCCCCCCGGCCCCTGCTCACCGCGCACGTGCGACCTGTCGCGACCGCCGAGCGCGCACACTAGTGTAATTACACTGTAGTGTAGTTGAGCCCAATCGTTTAGCCTTTAGCCTCACTTTTATCGTCTTGTTGGTACCTAATACTTTGAGAAAGTACTTAGACATAGAGTACCCTACGACAGGTGAATACTTACATCTTGAACAAGTTGTGAATATGCTTCGCTTATTGAGGGCGAACTAAACATTTTGCAATCGGTCACTAAACATATTTTACAATATTTCTTATCTTCGTCTTCCATTTTATATTATATCAAAGAATGTTTTTAAATTAAAATAAGTAATAAATATTTTAGCTCAGCAGTAAAACTTTCGTTTCATTTTTATTATTCATAACGTGTGAAAATCACTCACGACATGCTTACGACTCGGGGTGGAGTGTCATAAAGAAAGAGAAAATGAATACAAAGATATTTATGCTAGAGTGAGATAAATAGTCACTCCCGAGTAATTTTCACACGTTATGAATCGGATTCTAAGTTGACATTGACAGATACTTCCAATGCCTACAGTAAATTAAAAAAAAATTACATTGACAGAGGACTTCCAGAGGACCATAGGCTGCCAGTACACGTTCAGTCCAGAAATAGATGACGGATCAAATATCAACAGACGGTCAATCTAGACCATAATCACCAGACAATCAATACATAATCCAAGTTCACTGTTCGAAAAGACGAAGAGAAGAGAAGATAGGCACTATAAGACTTCCCACGTTTTCAAGAATCGAGTGAGATTACAATACTTGGTGCAGCTAATATGAAAAAAACTTATTGAAGTGCTTAAGGCTCATCGGCTGTATTGGATATAGATCCTGTAAGAGAGAAGAGACCACTATCGGGTCACCAGATCTCTTTGGTGTCACGTTTAAAAGTAATTTACCAATGTCAATGTTGCAGTCATTATATTCTCTTTGATTGCAGTGCAAAATGCAAATGTTATTGCAATCCTAATGTCTGTTTATTTATTATATTTCGTTGGTAGATCAGCCTCTGAGTGTTTATTTAGCATATCTTACATGGTAGCAGAGCGCCACGAAATAAAAATTTCGAAAAATATGACGTCGAAATAAAAACAAATTGGGTTACGTAATTCTTTGACAAAAAAACAAAAATGTCAAGTCATAGAATTGAACCCCTAAATAAAAACAACTATGACACCTGGTGTATTCAAGAAACAATAACAAACTACAAAACCTGACAGAAACTGAGAATTTCAATAAAAATAAATCGAGAAATTAGGAAAAACTTTTTTATTTTTTTTGCTTTTGGAAAATCCCTCAATAGATTGCATTGACGGCCCGGTAGCACCAGTCTGTAGTGAACCTGCCTGCTGTGCCGAGAGTCGCGGGTTCGAATCCCGTAAGGGACAAATATTTATATGATGAATATGAATATTTGTACCCGAGTCATGGATGTTTGTATCTATATATGTATTCTATATCGTTGTCTAGTCATCATAATACAAGTCCAGGTACTTTAAATGTGACAAGATAATTTGTGTGACAATGTCCAAGATATTTATTATTTATTTATTGCTTTTGCTTGCGCGGAGTTTTGCGCGGGAATTGAAAAGAAAAGGATGGGCTTTGTTTCTTAATTTTCTAAATTAATTTTTCGCGGTAATTATTGTGTTATTGTGTTGGAATTAGTTTAATAATGTGCCATTAATGAAGAATGATATAAAAAAGTGAGAAATAAAGAGTAGATATTGCTGTAATGTATATTTTTATTTTTGATGTAGCTGTACACAATAGTTTACTCTAAGTAGTAAATTACCCAATAAGCGAAAAAAAGAAGGCGCTCCCGTTTGATTCGGATTGATCTTTGTGTAAAACTCTCTTGAATATTGGAATCATTTCAAGAGTTAGGTTAGTTTAGGTTTAAGTATAATGAAATAATTATATAACTTATGACCAGGCTGTAAGGGCTAGTTCCCATTCCCTTTCCGAAAGGATAAAGTATTAAAAAAAAATTTTCACGTTTCAGGCTCGCGCAACTCTCTAACAAAAAAAATGTTATATGAAACGTGCACCAGCACGATTAAATTTCTTTGAACGCTCGCACACGTTTCATACATTCTGGATATCGGTCACTACCAGTTTTTAGTATGGAAGTCCTAGGGAAGTCCCGACTCTTATAACGTGGTGAGTTACATTCTCTTTGGCGCGTTTCTTGACGTTTACTGCGGTGTTGTGTTTTTTGTTGTTTTTATTTACTTATTTTGTAATCAAATCAAACATTTAAGCTATAAAACAATGGAAGATTTTAAGTATTGTAAACTGTGTTTAGTGGCCGATGTTAAAATGTTTAATATGAATACATCTTCTATAAACGAAGCTTGTTCACAACTTCTTCAGGTTTTTGTAAGTTTGTACGATTCCACTGCTAGGCAAAGGACTCCTCGTTCGAAAATAGATATGATGAGAGGGAGTGGGCCATACTCCACCTCGCTGGCCCAGAGCGGATTGGAAGAAGCAAGTTAGAGGTCAACTTGCTGACAGAGAATTTTCAAGCCACTTTGCTAAGCCTCTGACCTGACTTGAACTAGATGGCGTAGTACGAGCCAGCAATGCTGTGGGCGCCCGTGCTCCGTCAGCGTCACTCGCCCTCTCCGTCTGGCCCGCGCCTAAGACGGGCCCCAGACAGACGCGGCGCAGCGCCTCCATACTTCAGAAGGCACAATACGCAGTTGGTCCCAGATACATGCATTTATTTATTTATTACAGCTTTATTTTCCACTTAACACTTTCAAAATATATACATGCAATTATAGTTATTTCTTTTCCGTTTCATTGTTATGTGGCCCCCTGTGGGTGAAAGCCTCCTCCATTCCTTTCCACCTTTCCCTGTCTTTAGCAAAATGCATCCAACTTTTTCCAGCTATGTTAATTATGTCATCCGCCCATCTTTTCTTCTGTCTTCCCACATTCCTTTTGCCTTTTGGGCCCTGCCATTTAGTTGTTTGGTAAGTCCATCTGTTATCTTTGTATCTTGACAGGTGCCCTGCCCAGTTCCACTTCTGTTTTAAACTAAAATGAAGTGCATCTGTCAGTTTAGTTTTCATGCGGATGTCTGCGTTTCTAGTTTTCTGTATTTTCCTCAGTTTCAGTATACTTCGTTCCATTGCATGTTGGCATGATGAAATTTTGTTCTTTACTTTTTCAGTGAAGACCCATGTCTGGCTGGCGTAAGTTAAGCTTGGGAGAATGCAAGAATCCATTATAGTCTTTTTTATGTTACGGCTATAGTTCCCTTTTAGAATTTCTTTTTGGGCCCAGTATTTTTTCCATGTTGTACTTATTCTTCTGTCTATTTCGTTTTCGTTGCTAATTGCATCGAAGGATACCAATTTACCTAGGTACACATATTCATTCACATAGTCCATCGGTTTTTCTTCTAGTTTAATTGTTTTCTTTTGGCTGTTTGACATAATTTTTGTTTTGGATGCGTTCATGTGTAGGCCGATTTTTATGCTTTCAGAATTTAGTTTTTGTAACATAGATTCTAACCCTGTTGCAGATTCACTAAAAAGAACAATGTCGTCTGCAAACCTTATGTGTGTTAATTCGTTATTATGTATCCATATGCCATTATTTTCCCAATTAATGTTTTTGAAAACATCTTCAAGTACAGCTATGAATAACTTTGGAGACAGCGGGTCCCCCTGGCGCACTCCTCTTCCGATTGTGAAGTCATCCCCTTGTCTTTCCAGTTTTACTCTGCTTACACTTTTAGCATAGATGTCTTTTATTATATTCACATATGCTTTGTTTACATCATTATTTCTCTGAGCAGTCCATATAGATGGGTGTACTATGCTGTCGAACGCTTTGGAATAGTCCACAAAAGCTATGTAAAGTGGTCTATTGTATTCTTTAAATTTCTCTATAATTTGTTCCATTGTGTGAATGTGGTCTATTGTCGAGTAGTGCGGCCGGAAGCCCGCTTGTTCTATTGGCTGATTCTTGTCGATATCTGGTGCTATCCGTCTTAGTATGATTGACGAAAAGAGTATTATGTTATATATTGATGATAGTAAGCTAATAGGCCTGTAGTTGCTGATGTCGAGCGGGTTCCCTTTTTTATACAGTAGTATTATATTTGATTTACTCCATTGCAATGGTATTTGCTCTTTTTCCAGTACTAAGTTGAATAATTCTGCTAGATATGAAACTAGGATTGGCGCTCCGATTTTCAAGGCTTTGTTTGTGATGTTATCTTCGCCTGGGCTCTTCTCGGGTTTTAGTTGTTTGATTTGGATCATTATTTCTCTTTCTGTCATTGGGTCTAACGGTGTTTTTGCTATATCCTCTCCAGTTATAATACTATTATCATCTTGTGTCTTGTCATGTGGTGGTTTTTCATAGAGAGAAGTATAGAAAGCCGTTGCACGTTCTATTATACCTTCTCTATCCTTGGTTTCGCCCTTTTCACTGTTTAAGCTTCGTATCCAATTTTTGTGAGTAGATAGTTCTTTAAAAGCTCTTTTCGAACTTCGGAAAGTAAACATATTTTTTTCTATAATTGTTCTTCTATGGTTAGCATAATCTATTTTGATTGCTCTGTTGGTTTGTTTGAACAATTTATTCAGTTCTTCTCTCATTTCTTTGGACTTGTTTTTCGTGAACATATGTTCAGTTCTTCTAGAGATTAAATTCTGTGTGTGTTCGCTAATGATCTTTTCTTTTTGTTTATTGTTTTCTTCCATTTTAAGGCTTTTTGTGATTACTTCTTCAAGTTTGCATTACCCAGGCCTATTACCTATGTATTTTCAAAGTGCAGCTGTTTCTTTTGTCTTCTACAAAGACAGAAGCCTTTTGAGCCTTTGGTGTTTCCTGATTGTTTGCTCTCTGTATACTCTGTTTTTTGGTGTCAAATAAAGTATAATTGATTGATTGATTGATTGATCGACAGAACAAGACCGATCATAATTTAAGTTAAGAGCGCACTAGGAAGCATTACGGGTCGTGACGCGGTGCGGCCTAGTATTGTTTATACATAGTATGAAAGTGTATGAGAGAGATGCAATACTTTTTAACAATTTCATACAAAATCATTGAATCACTTGCGTTGTAGGTCTGCTATTGGGTAGTCACGTGTCACTCGTCGATTGTTGGTTGCCCCTCCCGGCCCTAGAACGAAGCTCCAGTAGTGGCTCAAGATTGTGTTCTTTTTGAAAAACAATCCTTAAAGTCACCAACTAACGTACAATGCCAAGCACTCTTGCTAAACAAACTAGACATTGACAGAATCATCACAACCATAATGGCAGCCATTTTTTTTTAAAATCGGATAGAATCTCCCTGCGTCGCGTAGTGCGGCTGCCATCTAGTATGGTTTTTCATTCTATATATCTTTATAAAAGAGGAAAGAACTTTGAACATACATAGTTAAGGCATTTATCTGGGACCAACTGCTTAATGTGTGTTCTGAAGCATGGAGGGCAATACCAATAATATGGTCTGATCGGACCTGACATTGCTTAGGACATTTACACCCTAATACCATTATAACATTCTTTTTCCTTAGCCTATTTCATCCCACTGCTGGGCAAAGGCCTTCCCCTTTATCCTTCACGCATCCCTGTCCTAAGCCAGTTTCATCCACTCTTTGTTGAAGGCATCCAAATCGTCTCTCCATCTCTTCATTCATTCATTTACTTTTAAATAAAAAAATATGTTATTAAAATTGCAGGTCACTGAAGACTACCCACAGTTTATATGCTACATGTGTGTGAGCCTACTGCACAAGTATCAAGAATTTCGCAAAAAATGTATGGTAGCTCTCAAAGTTTTATCTTCTATTCATACGGACCATTCTAAGGTACAGTATCCTCTAAAAATAGTATTCAAATGTGCTGAAGATAAAGGTGAAACTTTACCTGCACCACAAAATAAATACTAGTACTACGTACAGAAGTTTCTCTTTCATACAATGAACAAAAAATGATAAAAACATTAAATAAAAAAACAGAAAAAAATAATATAAAAGTCAATAAATTAATAAATACATGTGAGTCAAATTAAATACTGCGCGAAAGGTAAATAAATAATTTTTTTCATTTACAGATAGCTAAACAATCGATTCAAAACATAGATAGAAAATTCCACAATTTACATTCAAAACTATCTCATTCAAGTATCACTACAGATGACCAATGTATACTAGAGAAAGACTGCCTTGAAACTCAGGAGAATTTATTTATTGACGATATAAAATCAGAATTAGACAATGAAACAGATCTACCAGAAAATAATAGTGAGGGTAACAAAGAATTATGTAATCAAAACTCAAATTTACTTAATGATGTAATTATTGAATCAAATGATTACATATCAGATGAAAACACCAATAATTACATTCCAAAAAAGAGAAAAAAACGTAAAACAGAAACAAAAAGAAAGAAATCAAAAACGAAAGAAACTCTTAATGAAATTAAGCATGAACAGATTGAGTGCAGTGATTTGGACGATGAACCATTATCAAAGAGATCTCTGCGAGCCAAAAGTAAAGAGAACAAAGTAAATAATGAAGATTTAAATAGTAGTACTGTAATCAAAGTTAAAAAGAAAACTGGTCCGAAATTCGACGAAAGTTATTTCGAAGATTACGCTACAGTAGTGTTACTGACACCGGAGGACGCTAAGAAAGAAGTGTTGTTAAGAAAAGAGTCTAGTAATTATAAGAATTGTGAATACAAATGTGATCTTTGCTATAGAGGTTACGAAGCTAAGACAACGTTTGATAATCATATGAAGAAACATAGCTTGGTAAGCTATTTATTATTAATATAGAAATTCTATTATCAAATTCAGTAGTTGCGTATAAAAAAACTCTTTCTCAAATTATACAATTAATAGAATAGAATAAAAAACCTTATTCTAAAACATATTGATTCTTCTTTGAGCTCACTACCGTCACACTGGACAGAGTTTCGGTACTACTAGTGAAACGTGGATGTTCTGATGTTTCAGAATATCTCTGACTACCCCCTCGGGGAATATAGTCGTGAGCATATGCTTATGCTATGCTTATCGATTCTTATAGTTATCTCGAGGGTGGCATGGAAGGCTTATAGGAATGTGACGTCAAAGCGAGAACAATAAAAATAAACTCTATTTTTATTACAATACAATTTATTATTTTTAAGTAACTCTGTCTCCATCCGTCGGCCGTTGTCTCATCTCTATCCATATGAAAATAGTGATTATTTTATGTTGTTCTCACTACGCCCTCCATCGCGTCGGCGTACCATTGTAATGTTGATAAGGGGCGCATACCTGGAGAAGAGCAGTGCAAAGCATTTTTCACTGCCAAACCATTATCGACTTTGCTTGCGCTGAAATAACATCGAAAATCAAATTAACACATCTACTTGTCCCCGAGAGCGTCGAAGCGACTTGGGGCGAAGGTTGTGTTAATTGATTTTTGCCGTTATTTTAACTCAAGCAAAGTCGATAATGGTTCGGCAGTGAAAAACGATCTGCGTCGCGTTTCACCAGGCGTGCGCCGCCGGCTCCAAACTTTCTTTTATTTACAGGAGTATGGTAGCTGGGAATGTGAATACTGTCGTCTTAGATTCCCAGCAAAGAAGTTCTTGTATAAACACCAGTTTTCATGCCACAAACGTAAATTTTACTGCATGATCTGCCCTTATGTTTGCTTTTGCAAGTAAGTAAGTTTAATACATTTTCGAGATAAAATTTCTTTTGAATGAAAGCTAAATAACATATTATGTCAATGAGATTGATCCATTTCTTAGACAAGCCTCGCGTTAGCATTCCCCTCGGCAAGTTACACGATCAATGTATGTGCATTTACATACAATTTTATATCTTATCTGAAATAGTCTATAATTCTAATAACTGCAAACAGAAACCCAAACGCGACTATTTTTAACAATCAAAATTAGAATCTAAAGTAATGGAATAAAATTCAAAGTTGCTGATTTCATGCTTCTTCGTACACCTTAAAAAGTGTCAAAAAGTTTGAAGTAGAAATTACATGCGTAACTCTTCCATAGGAACATGGTCTAAGGTGAATTTTTAGGTGATTTCACACTGAACAGTTGCTAATATTTTTCGCATTAGCAGTCCATATCTGATTTATTTTGAAGAATTTCGAATGTTATTCATATAATGCTATTATTTGTATTTTCAGTCATCAAGCAAAGACGCACATTAGTCTTCATAAAGGCAAGAAGTATCCGTGCAAAGAGTGTGGCGAAATCTTCAGGTAAAATTGTAATTATTATTATAGATTATTACGTACATACATATTCTCACGCCTCTCTCCCAGTGGGGTAGGCAGCAGAACGCCACTTGGTTTGATCCCGACAGACATCTTTCGCTTCCTCCACATTCATTAGTCTTTTCACTCTTCATGCATGCTCGTCGGTTTCGGGTACATCTGACTTGGCCCTTTTTAAAGCGCATCACCAATTTGTATGGTATGGTTTATTTTGCAGTGTTTTTCTAGACGGAAGGCAGTCATCTGTCTCCACTTAATCCAGTACTGTTCATTAGGCGGGACAGTAAGTTCAGTATTTTAAGTATTATTATTTGAAGAAAACATGTAAAAAGGTACAATAGAGCGGCATAGTCGCTTTGCGACAAAGCTCTTTTAAATAAAGATATAAAAAAAAAAAAATTAGGCTGGACCACACAGAGCGGGCGGCCCCGCGAGGTATTTGCGGCGAAACAGCCTCGATCTCATAATTTTCGTACGCGAGACTGCCGCGTGGAAGACCAGAGCCATTTTATTTTTGCACTGATCATTTTGTTAGCAATCTTTGAACGGAGCACGGAACAAAATACGTGTGCGTCCAAAGTGTGCGAGTCAAACAACTGAGGCGCTTTTGGGCAAAGCGAAAATACGGACACCGCATGGCTCGGTAGCGGCTGCGCTTGGCGAGGTGGCGCGTGCTTTTGCCTCGGGCGAGGAACGTCCAAACAGACTGAGCTGTTTTGCGAGGCATTCGCCGTGGACCATAAAGTTACTATACTAGTAGGCCTAGCATGCCACCCCTGAGAAAACGATAAAAATGGAGATGTGCCTCCATCTTTATTATTTTACGTATGCCAGAAAGAAGCGCGCATGACGTTTTTCTCGTTTAAACGCTTTGTCGTGGGTGGCATGCTAGCCGTGCAGGAATGGAGAGACTGACAGCTGAGTGAGATGTACCTAGCGGCACAACTGTAGAATCTATTAAGAGATACTTGACGCGAGGCAGTAGAACTGTTTTTGGGAACTTATCGGCAGGATAAAAATTCGAGCTCTGTGTATAATTCTGAATCTAACGTGAACACAGATAATTTTGTGAAATATTCTAACACTGTTTTATTAAATTATCAACGATTTCACGTTAGATTCAGAAATACCCAGAGCTCGAATTTTTACCCTGCCGATAAGTTTCTAAAAACAGTTTCATTTGACAACTCATGTCAGTTCCTCTACTCCGGTAAGGTATAGTAACTTTATGGCGTGGACCCGCCTATTCATGTTAAAGTTTCAAAACTTCTCTTATTTACTAGTTATTGGAGCGTAACGTAGGTAGTGATATTGTTACAGCATGCCGAACAGCCTGCTGATGCACAAGCGCGTCAAGCACGTGACGGAGTGCGCGTGCGCACTGTGCGGCGCGCTGTTCGCGACCCCGCGCGGCCTCTACGCGCACTCCATGCTGCTACACAGACAGGTATATTATTTTACTAAATACGAGCGTTAACCCGCGACTTTGTCCGCACAAATTATATACCTGATTTTAAGTCAGATCATAAGCTATCAAACAAAAAAGTTTCATCAAAATCGGTTCAGTAGTTTTTGCGTTTGATGCTCGTTCAAACAAACAAACAAACACACAAACAAACAAACAGACAGACAAAAAATCCAAAAATTGGTGATATGGAATCGGGGACACCTAAAAACCATATCGTAAGTTTTTTTTGTTAATATCTTCAATGTTTTATGATAGTTTAGATACCTATTAAATCACTACAACACATCTTTTATCTATGCATGCATAAGCTCACGACTATATTCTCCGAGGGGTTAGTCAGAGATATTCTGAAACCTCAGAACATCTATCTATCTATACTATTATAAAACTGTAACAGGAAATTTGTCTGTACATTGAAGATATTAACAAAAAAAAAGTTACGATATGGTTTTTAGGTGTCCCTGATTCCATTTCACCAATTTTTGGATTTTTTGTCTGTCTGTTTGTTTGTGTGTTTGTTTGTTTGTTTGAACGAGTATCACGCAAAAACTACTGAACCGATTTTGATGAAACTTTTTTGTTTGATAGCTTATGATCTGACTTAAAATCTGGTATATAATTTGTGCGGACGAAGTCGCGGGTTAACGCTCGTCTATACTATTATAAAACTGTAGCGGGAAGTTTGTCTGTACATTGAAGATATTAACAAAAAAAAAGTTACGATATGGTTTTTAGGTGTCCCTGATTCCATTTCACCAATTTTTGGATTTTTTGTCTGTCTGTTTGTTTGTGTGTTTGTTTGTTTGTTTATTTGTTTGTTTGTTTGAACGAGTATCACGCAAAAACTACTGAACCGATTTTGATGAAACTTTTTTTGTTTGATTGCTTATGATCTGACTTAAAATCTGGTATATAATTTATCTCGCTACATTGACGGGAGCCGGAGATATAAACATATAACCGCAAGTGCAACCAATGTACGGTGCCATTTCAATTTCAAGTAAGTAACACTAATTAAAATTAAAAGACTTGTAATAAAGTAAGCTGATTCTGAAGACTGTTTGATTTATAAATAGCGAAAATAACAACAAGTTACAAAATAAATACCAATAATTATAAATTTTATCATTGTCCAGTGCTGATGACTGCACCGGTTGTTAGTGTAACATTGTTTTTCTTTTTGGCGATAAAATCTTTCAAACTCCATGGAGAAAACCTTTGCATAACAAAAAAAACCTTAGGACTGGCCACAAGAAAAAAAGATAGAACTACAAATTTCTTGACATTTTGTAGAATTAAAGTGCAACCAAAGCAGGAGTAATTATTTAAAAAAAAACTGCACGCCAATTTCAAACAAAGAGAATATAATCATGATTTCAAATCAGCAGCCGAAAGATGTCTAAAACTCGATTTTTAATTCGGAATGTTTTTATTTACGGTGTTATCACACACTGTGATGTAATACACATTTTAAGCAAGACTGGATAATAGTTAATATTTTAAAGCAATTATAAGACAGGTAAGAAACTATTTTGAAATACCGTAAATTATTACTAAAATACAAACGAACGAACTCTAACAAATTAATAAGGGTCGGTTTTTATGCCGCCGATGCGATGTGCCGCCGTGCATTTTGCGCCCGATTCGATTAAGGGGATAATATATTTTTCTACGGCGCTCCATCAAAACGAAGCTTAGTTTAAACATTTAGTAATTAAAGTAAAAAATGAATGGTTTTAAAACAATCTAGAAGCCAATATCTGTGATTTCCTTTTAAATGTTTAGTTCTAAAGTTATCTTGATTTGTAGTCCGTGCTGCGGTCCGTCCGTGTCGTATGTCGTCCACCATTTGCGCTCTCTCTGAGGAACCTGCCACAGCCCTACGGACTGTCGCTTGATATGAGCTTTACATAAATTAATGTAACATTCGGCAATAGCCGACTGCGTTCTTCCGGACGAAATTATTCGCTGGAATCCAGGCGCATACGTGTTGCCGTTGTTTCAAATGCACGCAAATTGACAGCGAGTGCTGACCAGGCCATGTACCCGGACTTTAGATTTTCCATATAACCCGATCGTTTCGGTTCCGGTCCGAACTTCATTGTAATAGAGTTGACATTGGAACGATAACTTTCATGCAATTGCGACGTTCGAATGTCCGGGTCAAGAACAAAGAACATTGTATATAGTATTCGTCCGTCCCTGCTGTCAAACGTCAAACGGTGACGTTGCAGTAAAATGCGGCCGGCACCGATTTCGCGCGCATCTGACCGAATTGCAAGATGTATATGGTCCTTCTTATATGCAGACAGTTTTTTAAGGGGATGATCAGACCATCATACTGAACAACTTTCTGTATGGGACCAAAGTCGAAATCACAAAAAAAAATCAACTGTTCCATACAAAACTGCAATCCTACTCTACAAAAATGTATGGGGCGGAAGATTTTTTTTCGCGATTTCGATGTTAGTCCCATAGAAAAAGCTGTTTGATGGTCTGATCATCCTCTTAAAAAAGTGTCAGCATATTAAGTTAAATAAATAAAAAATAAAGTAATATAATATATATAATGCACCCCGACGCGTTCCGTTCAGTGATAAAAATACTTAAAAAATAATTTTGTATCTGCCAGTACACTTGATTGTTTTCAGTAATGAAAAATGTCATCACGAAGAAGCACTAATAATCTCACTAATATTATAAACGTGAACGTTTGTGACGATGTTTGTAAGGTTGTAATGTTGTATGTTTGTGGCGCAATCACGCATAAACGTTATCGTGTCGACTTCAAATTCTGAAGTCGCTAAATAGTAGCTTGCCAGAATCGGGCAACCTATACTGCACCGTCGCTAGCGGTCATGAGCTCCTCCTGCGTGCAGATGTAAGGGCACGCAGGGCACGATGTGAGATGGGCCATCGTTTGTGGAGTTCCACACAAGCAAGTCACATTTTGCGCATCCGAGTATCCCCACCTGACCATGTTGTCCTTACTGCGACCGACCTGGGTTCGAAGTCGGTTTAAAGACTTCCAGGTCGCCCAAGGCAAGTCATGTCTAGGCGGGACACAAACGGCTCTCAGGCGGCGACACAAATGGAGTTGGGAGGGACACTTTTTGTCGCCATAGAGTACACCTTGCTTGCGCTGGGCCAGTATTCAGGGGGTCGACACACTTCATAAAGCTGCGTCGGCCTGGCAGCCTTTGCGGCGCAGGAATAAAGCCATGCATGGGATGTCGTGTGTCGTCCACCATTTGGGCTCTCTCTGAGGAACCTGCCACAGCCCTACTTACATCTGGGGGCGCTATGCCAGCCAGTGGCTAAAGCAACTGTACCGGAGTCGGTTTCAAGCAACCAGTTATAATCCGACACGTTTCGTTTAGTGCCGGTATCCACCAGCTTGGCGTGGGCAGATCGGCCCCACACCGGGCACGCGTATTCTCCAGCGGAGAACGCGAGAAAAATAATTAAACAAATAAATAAATAACGCTCACAGGCACAAACATTATTTTAATTATCCCAAACAAGCAATAAAGGCTTTTTATTGTGGAAACCATACAACAACGGCATAAACATATAACATCCAATACCGAACCGGGACTCGAACCCAGGACTCTGGTTTGGCAGTCCGGCGTGGTAACCATTACACCAACCGGGTCGGCAAATACTAAAAATCCTCTTTCTTTTAACCTTTTCTAAAGTTAGTGTTCATAATTTTATCGTAGTATTGTTTTCATCTTAATAGATGGCGTTGGGTGTTTTTTTGAAGCAAGTACCATACTTAATTCACGCTCAACACATCTCAGATATTCGGTCTTACAGATTTGATTGTATAGTTACTTACCGGCTGAATTCGAAAAATAATTAAATAAATAAATAACGCTTACAGGAACATTGTTATGATTCCAAGCAAGCACTATAGGCTTTTTATTATAGAAACCATACAACAACGGCACAAACATTTATAACATCCATGACCGAACCGGGTTTCGAACCCAGGACCCTGGTTTGGCAGTCCGGCGAGGTAACCATTACACCAACCGGGTCGTCAACTATCAAAAATCAAGTTTTCAAAAAATTTATCGTAGTAATTTAATCGTAGTATTGTTTTCATCGTAATAGATGGCGTTGGGAGTTTTTTTAAAGCAAGTATGCTACAATTATTAATTCAAAAACTTAGCTATAGCTGGAGCTTACAAATTTAGTTGATTATATAAGGTCTAAAAAAATTAGGTGAAACTGTTTTAAGGGTATGCTCATACCATTAAACTGAACAACTTTCTCTACGGGACCAATATCGAAATCTCGAAAAAAAATCTTCTTCCCCATACATTTGTGTTTGCAGTTTTGTATTGAACATCAATTTTTTTTTCGCGATTTCCATATTAGTCCCATAGAGAAAGTTGTTCAGTTTGATGGTCTGAGCATACCCTTAAAATAGTTTCAGCTAATTTTGTTAGACCTTATATTATCGTTGTAATACATCGTTGTAAGTATATTGATTGTTTGAGTCCAATCTGAGCCAATGCTACGGATGATAACCTTATTTTACAGAAAGGATGAATTTTGTTGCAGTAAGTCTTGCCAAATTTTTGTTTTGTTTGATTTTCGGTCTCAATTATGATTTTTTGAGGGTTTGTGCAACTTAACTATAGAACATCATTCTACCACAACGTATAAAAAGGTACCTACGTATCTAAAAGGTCCTTCTTATACTATAACACCACAGGTCGGTAATGTAGCTACTTACATAATTGAAAATATTTTTTAGCAAATTGACCATTAGCTTGCTAGAATATTATTATTTTAGCTCTTGCCTTCACCATTTTACACTAGCCCGCGTGGTAGAGTATCGTACGTGAGTGGAGGTCTGTGACCCGCAGTGGGTCGTAAGATGATTATTATGCTGCTCGACATAAATGAAAAACTAATAAACGACGAACAGTAGAAAAATTAAAGTGATGGATCCAGTGAATGACTTTTAAATCTGATACCTACAGAATTACTTGGGGTACTTTCTGATTTTGATTTAGCTTAAGTTCATGACTTTCTTATCTTATTATGGGAAATGACAAGCCAGCAACACTTCGACCCAATGGTATCTTTTGTATTGACCCCTACATATTATTTTCTTCATCCTTGAAAAACTTGGAAAATGAGGGAGGCAATAGCGTTCAGGGTATGAAACATGTAATGAATAACCATCTCTCAGGAATCACATACGTTTACCCACCAAGACATCGCAGTCACACAGTACAAATGTTCCATGGTTTCCTCCTCCTCTCCACACGCTCGGCAACCGGGATCTAGAGTGAGCTTTATCGTGCCTGTTGAGTAGTGCCCGGTGAGGGCCCCAACGATGGCACGAGCTTTGCTCCTGCTGTTGTTCAGTATGAACTTTGGGATTCGTGGTGTTATATTGCTGTTATACTCTGACACCAGGGCTTTGCCCACATGATAATAAGAAGATTGCTGATGAATTTCCTGCACTGTTGCAGACCCGAGAGGCCAGAGCATTCTAGCCTGTGACTTTTATTAGCCCATTCCTTAATCGCCATTCTAATGTTACATGCCAGGATTCCTAGACTTGGTTCGGACCATGACCTTCATGACCTTAGACGAGACATAAGACAAAATTACATGTCCACGCAGACGAAGTCGCGGGCAAAAGCTAGTATTATTATAAGACTGTAAAAGTTTTTTTGTTTGCAACACAAAACGCAAAATCTACTGAACCGATTTTAACGAAACTTTTTGATTTGACCTACATCTTGTATATAATTTGTGCGGATAAAGTCGCGGGTAAACTGTAGTAATTAATAATAGTATCGTACTCGTATCGTTTCACTTCCATACAATGCGCGCTAAAGTTGATAAAACATAACAAAATATGATACGAAATGAATTGAACCGTACGCGCATCGCGGAAGGTAATTATTACACTGAATCGGTTGGTGTATGCCATCCCAATGAGGACCGCGATTCGCGAAATTTACACGAAATGTATGATTTTTTTACCTTGACGGAGCCGCGCCGAGGAGGTAGGTACGTTTTTATGCCTGTCTATACACACGGCGACACATCAAGCTATACAAAACCAAAATAAGTTGGCCGCGCGTAGGTCGAGTAATGTATAACGTCACGCGACCAGCTTATATTGGTTTTGTATAGCTTGATGTGTCGCCGTGTGTACATGCTTGAAAACATAGGGTTGATTGTTGTAGCACAGTTTTTTACAACTTGACAAGAGAGTGTGATAAAATGAGGGCACCACTATCTTTGCAAGAACGGCAAAATCACCGCACAACATGGCAAGACTACCATACTAAAATAATTTGTTCCACCTGTCACCACGTCAAACTCTTGCCAAGTTGCACCACTCCAAAAGAGGTTATAATGATTGTGAGTTTATGTGCCCATAAGGTTTGAACATCTGGCAGCATGGAGTTTAACCGACTTCAAAAAAGGAGGAGGTTTCTCAATTCGACTGTATATACATATTTTTTTTTGTGTGTTCGCGGATAACTTCGTCGTTTATGAACCGATTTTGATCATTATTTTTTTTGTTGGAAAGAAGATATTCCAAGGGTGGTGCCATGATAAGGAAACCAGGATCAGATGATGGCATCCTAGAGAAATCGAGGGGAACCTTTGAAAATCGTAGTGCCGGCCAGTACGTTTGTTAATTTAAAGCACTACTATTAAATTGAACTAATGAATTCACCACTGAAAATTGTGAAATAAACAAAATTTTAACAAAAAATTAAAACAGCCTTAAACTCAACGTCAGCGACTTCAATAAAACAAATTAATTTTCTTACGATGCGAACGAAAAAGTCATCGGCAGCAATATTATTTTTTAACTTTTTAGTTTTTTTGAAAGCGGTTTTAATTTTTTGATGTTCCATCCTTTCCTGTTGCTAAGGAAAATCATTTGCTAGAGCGAGAAAGACAGCGGGAACGCGAAAGCACGCGGTCTGCACGGGCAGTGCTGCGACCTTTCTCGCTCTATCCATCGAAATTCCTGAGCGACAGAAAAGTTTCCGTGCTGCCAGATGACGCTCAACCCTTAATCATTTCTCTGCTTTTTCATTTGCCACAGGTCCATTACAAATAATAAAAAAAAAAAGAACTATAAATATCTATAAAAGGATATCGACTTTGATTAAACACCAGAACAAACGCTAAATGCCAAAAAATAACTATATTTGTGTTTTTAATTAAATTACTTATGTGTATTTCAGGATAGTACAGAACTACTCGGTCCCAAATGTGAGGAGTGTGATGTTCAGTTCGCGACAGAAACCGCGTGGAAGCGACATCTGGTGCTCTCTTCTAAACATACCGTGAGGTGAGTTCAAATCCGGGTTTCGTAAGAGGCTCGTATTAGAAGGGCATATCCTCCTAATACGAGCCTCTTACGAAACGCGAGCGCGATCCATACAAACGAAGTATGATTTTGAATACCTATTTAATAATAAAGATTAAAAACATTATTTTAAACACGATCTAGAAACTAATATCTGTGTTTGGTTTGTCAGATTGCCGTTAAATTGGTCCAACAAAAAATCTGCCGTTTCATACATTTTGGTCGAATAGCTATTGATATCTATGGAACAGCGGATTTTTTTTCGTGTTTCCTGAGGTAGGCTCCATAGTGAAAGTTGTTTAGTTTGATGGTCTGACTTCACCGTTTCAGTATTTGCTAGGCTGTCACTTACACCCTGTATAACACATTTAAGTTTATATAGTAAACAATGGGTAGTGATCACATGTGATACACTGGGGCTCCAATAAGAGGCAGCAGGCCATATTCCACTCCTCGGGCTCACTGCGGTTATGTTAACAATGTAACTTATTTTCAGTAACGGTTGCGAATATTGTGGCGAAACTTTCTCTAGTGAAGAAGCTCTGAAAATTCACTCAAAAGTGCACTCCCGGAAACAGATAAATAGAGGTCACTGTCCTAAACTGCCTTCGGCTTGTTCTATTGTAAGTATACTTACATACTTTAGGCTGAGCACCTTGTCTTACGTTTGGTACGATTCTTTATCGTGAATTCGTGATGTACAGTCACCATCAGATATATCGTAGCATACAAGTTGTCCAAATATTTCTGAGCAATACTAATTTTCAATAAATTAATTACAGTAAATGTTACCAATTATATATAAACTTGTATTATGTCATAAATATCTGAACAGCTAATTTTCAATAATTTCTTTACAATGTTACTTAAAATTGAAATGTAAAACAACGGAGGAAGGTCTTTTTTCCTAAACTGTTCAGATGTTTATGACCGCCCTGAATGCGTAGATAAATTTGATATTAAGATAAGATAAATATTCTTTATGATGTTCTAGGTGTTCAGATATTTTTGGTTTTTATATGTATGGAAATTATTGAAAATCAGAACTGCTTACAAATTTTTGACCACCTTGTTTGCTATGATATATCTGATGGCGACTGTACGACAAAAGAAATCGTGAGGAAACCAGCATACGCTGAAGAAATTCTGATGTATGTGATATCCATCATTCTACTATACCTAAATATTTGTTCCCAGTGGTGAACTAACACCCTCCGGGAAGGTTGTGCCCCAGTCGCTGATGATGATGATGACTAACTAAATTTCGCTCCGATCTAATTCAAACAGAGATGTCAATATTGTGCAAGAAATAATTTGCACTAGGGGAAACCAGGCTCGCGCACTCTATTTACAAATCTATTTGAATTGGATAAGTTCGATATTTAGCTGTTATTAGTCGGAAAAAGCTCGATAGCTTTCTCCGCCTTCAAATAAATTTGCATTGTACCTACTCGTAATATAATGGCTGGTTGCTGCTTTCGCCGGTTGTCAAAATCGGCTATAAGAATTGATTCATTCAAAATCGGCTATAAGAATTGATTCATTCAAAATCGGCTATAAGAATTGATTCATTGAAAATCGGCTATAAGAATTGATTCATTCAAAATCGGCTATAAGAATTGATTCATTCAAAATCGGCTATAAGAATTGATTCATTCAAAATCGGCTATAAGAATTGATTCATTCAAAATCGGCTATAAGAATTGATTCATTCAAAATCGGCTATAAGAATTGATTCATTCAAAATCGGCCCTAAGAATTCATTTCCAGTAGGCTATAAGAATTCATTCATTTATTCGATATCATCATAATCATCATCATCTCACATAGGCCTTCTCCAAGGATCGCCATAACGACCGGTCCTGCGCTGCCCTCATCCAACAGGTTCCCACCGCCTTCACCAGGTCGTCGGTCCACCGTGTGGGGGCTCACTGCCTACCCACGCTTCGCTTTCCGGTACGCGGTCGCCACTCGAGAACTTTTCGGCCCCGTCGGCCATCGGTTCTGCGAGCAATGGGCCCCGCCCACTGCCACTTTAGTTAATTGAATTTATTCGATATAGCCTATTCAAATTCATTCATTCATAATCGGCTATAAGAATTAATGAATTCAATCAAAATCGGTTGTAAGAATTAATTAATTTCTTTAAAATCGACTGCGAAAATTAATTCAATTTAATCCCAGCCTAAAAACATTGCAGTGCGACAAATGGCTGGCAAACCGTAGTGAGTACAAGAGTCACATGAGGTCTGAGCACCCTCTCTCGACGGCTACCAAGCTTATAGTCGCCGAGGATCAGATGCATTGGGTATGCGAGGTCTGCGGGATGGCCTTCAAGGTGAGCTACTCTTCATATATTTGTATCTTCCATCTAAGATCTTACCTCCAAAAAATCGAAAAATCTTTGAATTTAGTTAAATATTTGTACAAAGTACAAATCTATTACCGACTGACTGACAGATAACGTACAGCCTAAACCACAAATGTTTTGATAAATTAAGAAACAGCAATGTCACATTCTTTTTTTTTTAATGTTGTAATAGGGATGGTGAGATTACAGATCCTGGAAATTTATATCTTACGAGCGTTAACCCGCGACTTTGTCCGCACAAATTATATACCAGATTTTAAGTCAGATAATTAGCTATCAAACAAAAAAAGTTTCATCAAAATCAGTTCAGTAGTTTTTGCGTGATGCTCGTTCAAACAAACAAACAAACAGACAGACAAAAAATCCAAAAATTGGTGATATGGAATCAGGGATACCTAAAAACCATATCGCAACTCTTTTTTTGTTAATATCCTCAATGTACAGACAAACTTCCTGTTACAGTTTTATAATAGTTTAGATAACGAATTTAGAAATTAGTAACAAAATGTTCAATCGAAATTACAATCGAATAGAAAACAAAAAAGTTATAAGCGATGGAAAAACGTTTTTTCATTCATTCTATCTGAAATCTTCTTCTTGCATGAAAGAGTCATGCAAAACAGGTGTTTCTGTGACACTATGACGAAAATACGTACCTAATTATGACGCCACTTTTATTATATTTGCTACTCGCTCTAATCGTAAATAAACACCACGCGTAATTTCTCTATGATGAACACTTATATTTCAGTCATTTTTAAAGATAATAAAAAAATAATGTTCACTTTACATTTTTAAAAAAGTAAGTAATTTAAAATTTTTAAATAATTTTTTTTTCACCATCGCTATTTTTAAGAAATTTAAAGAAAAATACGATTGAGGTCAGCACTGGAGGCTCGGTACCCTCATAACTAAAAATATATTACGCCGACGTACTCTCATGTAACGTCTGTTACCCGTCATCGCAGAAGCAGTGCTTCCTGAAGTACCACCAGCGCAAGCACACGGGCGAGCGTCCGTACTCGTGCTCGGAGTGCGGCGCCTCGTTCCGCTTCCCCGGCGCCCTCTCCTCCCACCGCGCCGCGCACTCCCCCGCCCCCGCCCGCGCCCGCACCCACCAGTGCCACATGTGCCTCAAGACGTTCGTCTACAGGAGCGCGCTTAACAAACATGTCAAGGTAAACCATTTACAGCCCCTGCTGTTTTTGCTGACTAACTTACGTTGGGCACGGTGTCCAACGTAATTTTATAGAGGGTCAGGTTTAGTATTTTTGTAACCGCAGTACCGCACACTCCGCTTGGCTCGCTACGAGCCAAAAGCTAGAATATGTCACTTTTCAGACTGTTTACGTTTTTGTCCAATCCTCAGGGCCTCTACCCACACATTCCAACTTCGCAATTGCGTGAACATTTTCGTTCGAATGTCAACTCTATTACAATGAAGTGGGGACCGAAACAGTGGCGATATATCGAACATCGAAAATCCGGATATTCCCCTGTTTCCTCCTCTAAAACTAAACCGATTTCAATAATTCTTCCAAAAATAATATAGAAAGACTTTGGCTGTCTGTATGTTTTTTTTTGTATATTCGTCAAATTTGTTTGCTGGATGTCTGAAAACAGCCGGTAAAATTGGGCATTTGGTGCCTAGTTCTTACATTAATTAATTTATGCAAAAAAGCAAAACATTGGGAAATAGCAGAGGTAACTTATATTGTTTGGTAAAAAAACTTTTGGTCTAGTGTCATTATAATCCAGGGAGGAAACAGGGAAATACGTTTGCTTTGTATGGAAAAAACGGTACTAGTCTATCCTCTTACAACGATTAGCAAAATATCTGTGGAGACTTGCTACAGATGTCAGCACCCGCAAGTTATAGCACAGGTGCCAACAGATGGCGATACCGTCGCTCTCGGAAATATGTTCCACACATAGACAACGTTCACCGTGAATACGTAACTCGTAACCTACTACAAATAAGGTTCACAATCGAATGCAAGACATACATCGCGCAAGAGAAATAATCACAGAGATTCGATACATATACAAGGTCTAACTAAGGTCCCCAGGCTTCACACAGCCTAGTGGAATATCTTCCCTTTTAAATGGAGGAAAATTCCCAGTAACACCTCCATATATCTATTGATGTGTTTTATTTAAAGTTTAAACTAGTTCGCGGGCCGGATGAAGGACTCCGGTACAGTTGCTTTACCCACTGGCTGGCACAGCGCCCCCAGATGCTGCGGACATCTGGAGGCGCTGTGCCAGCCAGTGCTCATGACCGCTAGCGACGGTGCAGTGTCGTTTGCCCGATTCTGGCAAGCTACTATTTAGCTACTTTTTTACGAAAATTAAAGCAATTTGTACCTTTTGTAAAAATGAAAACTTAAAATAAATTAAAAAAAAAAAAAAAAACGACTTTGTTCAGAATTTGAAGTCGACACGATAAGAAGAAGAAGAAGGTATTATAACTCTCAGAAAACGAAGAAAATTAAGAAAAAGTAAAATTAAATTCCCATGCTTTTAGTAGCGGAATAAGCAGAGAATAAGTCAGACTCGCACTTGCCCGGTTTTTATTAATGATAATAACTTTGTTGCAGGCTCACCTCGGCATACGTCCGCATAAATGCTCTTTCTGCGAGAAGTCATTCCCGAACCCGAGCGACGTGAAGGTGCACATGAAATACGTTCATTACAAAGTGCCGTGGCCGAAGAGAGACAGAACTAAACGGACTGCTAAAGAAGATAGTGTTTGATAGTGTTGTTTATATTCATGTGAGAACTATCTATTTTATACAAGCCGACTAGAAATGTACGCCAAATAAAATTGATGGTTTGAAAATGATGCAATCAATTATTTTTACTTGGGTAAGTTATATGTCAAGGTATTCAGTCGAAGCTACGAAAGCGTCGAAAAAAATTGCAACCAGTACTGGCCTCTAAACCCTATCCATATACACGCACACATAGGTACATAATTTGTATGACGCCTCACGCACACCGACCTAAGAAAGTTGGCCCCTTTTGTTTTATACGGTAGAAGCGTAAATTGTATGAAGTGCTCATTCTAGATAAAATATACTTTTGCACCCCTCCGGTTTTCGTCCCGCTGCGCTAAACGAAGTTGTCGCTTTTCGCCTCCGTCAGGGTGAAAAATAGTGGACTAACCTCGGGCAGTAAATAAGAAAGCCTCAGATCACATGTTTGTTGACCTCGGCGAGACCTTTCTTACTTACCTGCCCTCGGTGTGTAATCTACTATTTCTAAGTATTTTTTTTATTAGCTATAGAAATTGAACAATGAAATAAACCGCGTCGTCTATTATGGTAGCCCGCGAAGAGTTCAAGAAATTAAAAAGAAAAACAATTTTTAAATTATCGCGGCACTTTTCCAAATTGGGCTGGTTTGCATGTGTAATTTAGAAACTGTAGACTTCATGGCTTATTAAAATCGGGCGATTAATTTCATAGATTAATTGATGCTAAGTCTGTAGTGGTCGAGATGGAAATTGTTGGAAATTATGACAAGTTTATTACTTCGAAAAGAATCAGCGTTTGCTATGATGTTATGAAACATCAGTCTCGATTAATATACGAGCATTTAAAAATGCCAAAAATCCACCAGCGAAATATAAAAGTGTTGATCTACTAAATATGTCAGAAGTACAGTTTTTAAATGTAGACCGCCAGGTATTTCTGAGATTAAATGTAGGCCGCGTACTTGAAAAGTTTGGCCACCCCTGTCTTAAACTTAACATAGGTATCTTTTAACTATCAAAGAAATGCCAACAGGATCATAAACGAAACGTTAAGATTATCGGCTGGCGCACACAGGGAGGGCGATTTTTGAACATCACACGTTCAAATCAGCAATAGAAAATGACGTAAAATCAATGATTCGCTATTTTTGAAATCCACATTCTATCACCTGCAAAGAATGTAGAAGAATGAGGGGCATTCTTCCAAACCACTCGTATTTAATCTCACCACTCCGTTTGTAATGTTGTCAGACGTGAACAGAGTTTACTTTTTATTTACGTTCCGTTACCAAATAATTTTGGTGCAGCGCAGAGCATTTTTATTCACTATTGTGTTGAAATAACTTTGAAAATCAATTAAAGCCTGACCAGAAACATAACACCTCGCCATGTTGCGGATAATCATTGCAAATATTTTTTGTAGCCTACTTGAAATATGGTCATTAAAAGTTATAAATATGATTGATCGTAGTGCCTCCAAAGCAGGATTTTTATTCGATTTTACTGGTCATGCTTTAAGACAAATCACTGCAATGCTCTCGGGGACTAGGAGTTGTGTTAATAGATTTTCAATTAGCCCTTTATCTACAAAAAGACACGAGATCTGTAATAAATCTTATAATTTCACATTAATCTTAGTATAAACCAGACTGTAATTTGCTTGATAACAAATAACCATACTAAGGCCGGATTCGATCAAACTTTGATTTATAGAAGAGTAACTATACAAGGAACAAATGTATAATCCACCTAAAGAAAGAGGTCGTTTGTATCCGTACTTATTGCATTGTGAGATTATACAGTTTTAATTTGTTAGATTTATTTTTTCTTTAATTTTTTTAATTATGTGACATTGACATATAAGCTTTACACCGTCAAAATTGGCCGTGTAAAATTTACTCTCAACTTATTCAATTATTCATAGATTAGGGTTGGTAAAACGCAAAATCAGTTTACTCTAGAGTAACCGGTGACTTAATCTAAGAATAAAATTTGGTTTGGTCAAAGCGTTTGGTCGAATCGGGCCTTAGTTTGCTTGATAATAAATAATTTAACTTAGTATAAGGGTGGACGCATATCTATCCGCGGCGAAAGTGGTGTGGAAGTGTTGAACAAAATAGTTGACGATATCGAAAATCGATAGTCCGGGTAGAATCTGTCTGAAGTGTTGTCAGAGCGAACAATCCGTAGGTAATTTGCTATTCAACCACATACATTCAGACTTTTGGTAGATTTTTCGTTACGATTTTTTTTGTCTTGAAGTACCGTGCAGTCTGTCAATATCTGAAGGATGACATCTTATTCCTTTCAAAAAATCATAGACGAAAATTTTTTCGCTTACGCTGGTAAACGTAATATCAGTGTAACCGCGTATGAGACAGCGATAGTCATAAAATCCTATACAATTTATATGAAGCTAGATGACTGACTCCGGAGTCCAGACAGCCGGCGGCGTAGTATAAAAAAGTGGTTACGTCGATAAGGACAGCAATAAGTAGCGATCTCCTTTTTTAGCTAAGTAGAGCGAATTTGCTATGTGCATCTCTTATTGAGTGACAAGACACGTGCTTCCTTCTATTACCTTCTCTTTCTACGCACAAAATGCATTTGTTAAAAATATCGATTCGATGTCTTACGTCAAAGAGCTTTTACATCTTTATACTTGGACAATAAGGTCTTCTTTCCTTTGAGACTTATTACGATAGAAATAAACGTAAGTGATTGCAATCGCTTTGCAGAGGTTAAGTATGTGTAAATTCCACTGGCTTCATGACGGTGTCCCATTCAACTGCGGCGATATAGTACTCTTGCATTTAGTAACCCTTTCACTGCTGCGGTCACGTGTAGCAGTTTGATTGAAAAAAATGTAATCCTCATAAAAAATGCTTCGGTATGTACTGAGATACTGCACAAACAATTCAAGAAATGTAAAGGAATAACTTTTCGTAGGTAAACAAGATGAATTAATTATTAAAATGCATTTTCAATATCATTCTAAACAATATTTTTTCCTGCCCTCGAAAAATATATTAAATTATTAAACAAATCCAAACAAGGACAAACCTATACGCGAGACAGAGAAAACGAGAGATATTGCCACTCATATAGATAATAGTGAAGGACAACCCTATATGCGAAAAAGAGAAGGCAATGGTATGCACAAAACTATGCAAAGTTCGTTAAGTTGTCAACAAAATTTTGTCTTTCTCCTGGTTTTAGCTTTTATTATCTTTTTATCTCTCTCTCTCTCTCTCTCTGTCATCTTCTTGCAAACGCCCCCCCTCCCCCGTTCCCCTCACCGGCTGCCCCACATAGCGAATGACATTTATTTTGTGGTTAATTCAGACAAAAATTTGCTATGATTTTGTATGAGACTGTGGGCACACCGTAGATTCCATTTCATACAAATTGGAAAACCTGACAAGAAGATGTGCGATACAGAGTGCGAATGAGAGAGGACTATAATGACAAAGAAGAATGTTCTCTATCGCCTACTGTCGTTTTCCTCAGTCTGCCAAGATTAGGTGAGGTACTGAATTCACTATATTTCAATAAATAATTATAAGTAATCTAAAATGAGAAAAGTACCCCGAATATAAAGGAAAACACCCAAAGGTGGCAAGAGAATAAAGAATTCTGATGACGTCATCCGGATCCGAGGTGTCATAGAATTTCATACAACGAATTCTAAAATTCGATACTTTCGCCTCCTTCTACTCTTTCGCCGCGGATAAATGTGCGTCCAGCTTAAATCAGACTGTAATTTGCTTAAGGCGGTTGCAGAGGGGTCAATTTTATACAAAACTTTGACGCACAATACGCGTAGACGGTATTAATTGTATATATGGAAAAATAGTTTGGAAAATCTAGATGCCGCGTCACAAATAACATTTGTAATTTATAAAATAATTACGAAGATATAAGCATTGAAATTTTTCATACAAAATTTTAAAAGCTTTATATCTTCGTAATTATATTATAAATTGCAAATGTTATTTCTTACGCGGCAACTAGATTTTCTAAACTATTTTTCCATATATAAAATATTACTTTTATTAATTCCGTCTACGCGTATTGTGCGTCAAGCGTTTGTATGGACTGAAACCACCTTAATAATAAATAACCATAATTACTTTTGACGCGGATCATTTTACTTCAGACGTAATTTGCTTGATAATAATTTTTACCTTAGTAATCTTAGTATACCTAAATCAGACTGTAATTTGCTTGATAACAATTAACCATATTTAATCTTGACGCATATGGTAGACGACAGTAGTAGTTGTGTGCTTAGCTTCTTGTGTAGTCGCAGACTTGATCGTGCGTATAGTGAGGACCAGCTTTTCACTGTGGGGGAGACATGTCACGACAGCCAAGCAGCGGGTCGGGCCGAAGGTCTTCTTAACTGCACGCCCGTCTACCAGCAACTGAAACAATCAGAAAGAAAAACTTGACGGCTTTGATCACTTATAAAAAATGTTATTCACAAGCAAAACGCTTCATAAATCCATATATGACAAATCATTGACTATTTATTTAACCTAGGTAACGTAATACATAACGAGCTCGCAGTGTGCGCGTGGAGAGCTGAAATCGCGGCGAGTGCTTTGCGCGCAATAAATTGTTAATGTATTATCAGGCTTCCGTCACTCGACCGTACCATAGTAAAAATATAAGAAGTAAACCATCTTCGGCCCCGTACGACAGATAATTAACTACTCACGCTCGGACACTCAGGGTTGCCTCACTCACACGTGTACGTGGCGCATACGTGGCAGGCGGAGATATTGTCAGGGTGTGCGTGCGTGCTCCGAGGCGTACGGACTGAAGAGCACACATCAAGCCGCGTTGTTGTATACCATTGTATGAAGATATTCTACAATATACTGTGATAAACCGCGATAATAACTACGCTAAGTCGTGTACTAACCGCGATAAGTGCCTACACTTTCAGGCAGAGCCAGTTACTATCTCGCTAGTCGATTGCCACGAGTGCCAGCGAGAGTGCCGATCAAAATGTCCTAGCGATAAAGATAGGTAAAACGCGTGAGAATTTTTCGTTTTACCTATACAGGGTGAAATTGAAATCAATCGACAAAATTTAAAATAGTGTTATACTCGAGATAAGGCTAGTTTTAAAAATAGATTTAGTCCAAATTAAATAAAATCAGCTACAATAAATAATCGTAATTATTTATTGTAGCTGATTTAATTTGTGACTGACTGTACAGGTACCGGAGCGGCGTAGTTGAATGTCCGCGCTGCCGATGACTGATGATGAGTGACCGGTACGAAACAATAGCGTCATCTGCGTCATTCGATTTTATTCTCTTACGATCACACCCGTTGAGTTTTGGCGAATTTAAACATTTAAAGCACGATATGTATCGGTATAAAAATCAATGGTATACCATTTGGTATACCAAAAAGAGTAGTAAAAGAAAATGTCATTACCTAAGTGTATTTTAACAGATGTTCTAAGTGACCACCTCCACCCGCGGCGACACTGGTTGTCTTTAAATTTTCGCAACACAAGTTTGTGATTTAACAGAGTCAGATGCACTGAAAATGTTTTCTCTCAGTTCACTCACTGTGGTCGATTCAGTTTCATACACACGTCTTTTAATTTCCCCCCACAAATAAAAGTCTAGGGGGTATTAGATCAGAAGATCGCGGCGGCCAGCTGATTGGCCCACCTCGCCCTATACACTGCCGATTTGTGTACGACATTTTTATACAAATTCAGGTTGAAATTAATATGACACTGCACTGAAATCCAAGTTCAAGTCCAATTCGTAAGCGGGGACTGATTGATTACAGAGCGGTAACCTCATTCGATCGCGATCGAGCGGAAACTGTTTTTGTTTTCTTTGCGGGATCGGGAGGCGCATGCGACCCTGCCGTGCAGTGGGGATTTGCTCGACTCGCTGGAGTTGCGCGGGGGTGCCCCGAATGCGAGGGGATGAACGTTGACCGGGCCGGGCCGGCCGGTAAAATTTACAGTTCACTTGAGAAAAATTTTTATTTAAGGAATTATTTTAATAAAAATATTTAAACTTTTTTTTATTTAATGTTTATGATACAGAACGTTTATTATGAACACCTGAATGTTTTGGCATGCTTAGATTGTATTTTTTTTCATAATTTAGATTCCAAGAAAACCCTGTAATATAAGATCTAAATCAGGAGTACAACTTGCCACAAAAATTTGTCGAATGTCTTCGATTTCACCCTGTATACAGTATACGGGGTACACCCCCTTAAGTATGACTAGGGTGTAATAAAACACACACACACACACAATAAAACACCCTAGTCATACATAAGGGGGTGATTCTGACCATTAAACTGAACAAAATTCACTATGGAGCCAACATCGAGAAAAAAAAAAAAACTGCAGTACCGACTCGACTAAAATGTATGGACAGCTGATTTTTTTTTTCTCAATCTTGGCTTCATAGGGTGTTTTGTTACACCCTGTACTTATATGTTACGTGGTAGCTCTTTAATCTGTGTTATTATGGCGTACCTCATAACCCTTAACATCAGTAATATCGCGTGGAGGTCTCCACTTCACCAGGATGGTGTGGTCGGACACCTTCCGCACGGTTTTGAACTCCACTCTCTCTGCATTGATGCCGGCCTGCAACATTTATATCTATTATTGTAATGATTCCTGCGTAGTCATTGAACTATCATGTAATGCAAACTAGAACTAACACAACAAACAAACCACCCAGGTACTAGCTATCTGGGTGGTTTGTTTGTCATTCGAGCTCCTTCGAGATTACCACTCTTGTGGTACTATCCTCGATAAAGAGATATTATATTTATTTCCTAAAGAATACAATTCACTTATTATCCAAACTCCCAGTATGTCAAAATCCATACATTTTCGACCCTACTTAAACCAAGCTCAAACCGCTCAAGACGTCTCCAAAACTAAGCCTTAGGTGCGGTTTATACAGAAGAGACGTGGCGCGGCGCGGACATGTGGCATGTGACGTGGCGCGGATATTTGTCGCTTCATAAACTTTACTGAAGTGGCGGAGATGCGTGGCGCGGCGTAAGCATTAGTATGAAAGGGTATCTATTACTACATACAGTATGGACACTCCCTGCCCCACCTTTTAACTTTTTTTTTAATTTATTTTACTTTTACAAAATTTTTGGAATCTAGAATACACAATTTCTCTCCAAAACTCCATAAAGAGTTTAGCGGGAGATCCACAGTTGCTACGTGATTTTTGGAATCTAACGTTTTTTTACCAAAAAACCAAAATTTTCACAATAATACTGAAATAAAAAAATTGTTGCTGATTCTATCTTCGCATCGATTTGAATTTTATTTCATATATAACACTTTTTCAGAGCTTTTTTCATAAATTAATGTTCGAACATACAAAACAGTTCAAAACAAATAAATCCGATACCTATTCGTAACTAACACTTTTTCAGAGCTTTTTTCATAAATAAATGTTCGAACATACAAAACAGTTCAAAATAAATCAATAACAATGACAATCTATTTTTGAAAAAAATATTGTTAGTCTTGAAATCACGCGTGTTATCTCCATAAATTACTATGACATCAAGTGTGCAGATTACTAAAATAACTTTCTTGATTTGTTAGCTTTCTAAAAAGGTATAAATAAAAAGTAAATGTCAAAAAAGATTTTTACTTAGTACAGGTTACGTAGAGGCAACATTCTTTTGGAGTAAAATTAAATGAAAATTCCTTAGATAACATTATTAATCAATTTAAATTTACACATCTTGCTCAAAGTGAGTTGCAGGGAGTGTCCATACTGTATGTAGTAGATACTTACGATTGACGTGACGTATGTCACGTCGCCGCCACTCGGTGGCGACGGCGCGTCACCTAGTGGCGGATGTCCCCTGGAGGCGCGGGCGCGATTCTCCTTTACGACAAAAACGACGCTATGCTACGTACTATAAGGGATATATTACCGCACCCCGGCCGCGCTACGCCCGCGCCACGTCACTTCTGTTTAAACAGCACCTTAGAATCGACAATGTTTGGTATATCGACTGATTATAAAATAATCTTACTGAGGATGAGGATGGAGAACTGCTTGCAAAAGAATGTTCTTTTTCGGGAAACTTTAAATCTGATTCCCTTCTGAAATTCTTGAAAGATGGTATGTAGAACTCATTCTTGACTCGTTTCGCAATCTGGACAAAACAAATACGCATTCATGGAATCATTCGGTTAGGATTAGGTTCGTTTAGGATTCCCATTATTTTGAGATAAAGCCATAGAAGATAAGCCACAGTAGTATGCCACCGTGATACAGCGCTATCGCACCTTTGGTCACTTTCTATTTTTTTTTATAAAAGCTGCGTTTGCTCTTGACCTCAATCCAGTCCTCAGGACAAAGATGGGATCGAAGGTGTAGCGCGCTTACCCAAAAGAAGCCTATTCACTCGTACTTTAAAGGAATTCGGGTTGTAAGCGTTCGGAAATACTGCGGCGGCGGGCTAGGCTATTTGCGCGCGAACGAACGAGATAAAAGGCGTGATATAGCCGTATCACGTGTAATATGCTAGCTAGGATGGAATCGAAAATAAATAGATCGTGAGAACCGCCGCGACTCCTTCCTCTAACGAAAGCTACTAGTTTCAGTAGGCCTCGCATACCAACCATCCCCTGGAAAACGATAAAAATCGAGATGTGCCTCTTTGTTATTTTACGTATGCCAAAAAGTATGACGGTTTTCTCGCTTTGTCGTCGGTGACATGCTAGCCGTGCTGCTATTTATCGTAATATGATTCGAAGTTATAGCGCTCGAAGCGGAACGTATTTTCTTCACCTTCACTGCACTGCCATACGGAATTTGATGCCATGCCAGAACATACAATTGCGACGGAGTTATTGTTAGCGCTCAAAGATTTGAATCGTTAGAAAAGACTGTTGCATTCATCGTGCGCCAAAAAAAAATTACAATGGGAAGAGTGACCTCACTCTTCTGCATTGAAGGACGCACGCTAATTTAATTTGGCTATAAGTAATTTTACTTAGATTTGTATGTTGAGCTAAAAATATTTAAAAGTTTGTTTTGACGCGTATGCCTACGGGGCCTAACGATTTATCTTAGCACCATAATGTCTTAATAAGAAACGTATTGTGGGTCAAAACTTACCATGGAATTAATTCCTTTGGAGCAACTTGCCACTACTTCGTAATTTTTTTCCTTCAGTGCACATTGCATTTGAGAGAAAGAAGCGCTAGATATATCGAAATCAATGTTCGAAGTTTTTTCTGATTTATCTTCGCTTTGACCCTGTAAGAGTGGCATGTTGTACATGTTTTTGACCTCATCTAGTAAACTGGCCTGCAAAATGAACTCTCGTTTAATAAATTAAGGCTCTAGGGTGAATAGTGAAAAGTGTATACAGGGTGAAATTGATATCATCAGCATCCTTTTAAACTAAGAGTCTACCCATCAAACTGAACAACTTTCACTGTGGGAGCAAACCGACCGGAACAAAAAAAAATGCTGTTGCATTTGAGTCGAGTTGGCATTGCAGTTTAGTATGGAACAGCTGATAATTTTTTTGCTCCGATCGGTTTGCTCCCATAGTGAAAGTCGTTCAGTTTCATGGATAGACTCTTAAATTAAAAAGGATGCCCACCCTGTGTGGCAGGCCCCGGAACGCCTTCGCTTCTCGCAGGATCGCGCCGCACGATCGCGATTCCCGCCGCCGCCGTCGCGCCGGCTCGCTTCCCCGCAAATTTTAATTGCACAACAAAAAGTGCATCTAAATTTTCCCGATAGATTTATTATACAGGGTGAAATTGATATCATTAGCATCCTTTTAAACTAAGAAACCCAACCACCCATCAAACTGAACAACTTTTACTATGGGAGCAAACCGATCGAAGCAAAAAAGAAATCAGCTGTTGCATACATTTGAGTCGAGTAGGCATTTCAGTTTAGTATGGAACAGCTGATTTTTTTGTTGCCCCGATCGGTTTGCTCCCATAGTAAAAGTTGTTCAGTTTTATGGGTAGACTCGGAGGTAGTTTAAAAGGATGCTAATGATATTAATTTCACCCTGTATATTTGTTATTGTCAAAAAAATTATATTTCGATTTTTTCACTGCGTAAGCTATTTTACTTTAATAATATTTACATCATTCCTGTCCTGTTGTATTAACTTGCGATGCTTCCCGCACATGCATGCAAGCTTGGACAAGCCTGCTGTACATCGACTCGTATTTACTTTATAGAACCTTATATACTATAGGAGCTTTACCCGCGACTTTGTCCGCACAAATTATATACCAGATCTTAAGTCAGATCATAAGCTATCAAACAAAATTTCATCAAAATCGGTTCAGTAGTTTTCGCGTGACGTTCATTCAAACAAACAAACAAACACACAAACAAACAGACAGACAAAAAATCCAAAAAATGCTGATATGGAATTAGGGACACCTAAAAACCATATCTTAACTTTTTTTTGTTAATATCTTCAATGTACAGACAAACTTCCTGTTACAGTTTTATAATAGTCCATAATTCAAAATGCCTATTTTAACTACTAAAAAAGAATATCTTTAATATGAATATCGTTAATATGAATAAAGTTAAAAAAAAAGTAAAATAGGTACATGTAATTTTAATAATCATAAATTAAAGTTAAAGCTATACAGCAGTGGTGGTGAACCAATGGCACGCGACTCAATATTTTGGGCACGACACGGACCAATACGGTTTGCATTTTTAGTTCAAAATATGAAGTAGGACCTACTTTCTACCTACAACTTAATAGTAAGTAGGTATTACGAAAGAACGCGAGTGAACCTACGCCACGGAGTGATAGGGCGCGGGCGCGGTGCGCGGGTTTTTAAAATTATTTTCCCAATCACTAAGTCAAAATTATTTGACGGCACGTCTATGGCCGTTTTTTTTTTTTTTAGAAAAAATGGCATATTGATTCAAAAAGGTTCACCACCCCTGCTATACAGATGTAAACTTAAATGCGTTACATACATATCAAACATCAACTTGAACAACTTTAGGTACTATAGGACCAATATTGAAAATGTAAAAATGATTAGCTATTTCGATGTTGTTTCCATAGTGAAAGTTGTTCAGTTTGATGGTCTGAAGCACCCTGATATGCCTGATATAGATACCTGTATTTTTGATACCTATACAGGGTGTAAACTTAAGTGCGTTACTTACTTAAATGGGTAACTTTAGAGCATCAAACTGAACAACTTTTACTATGGGACCAACATTAGTCACACTTCGAAAAAAGCTGCTATTTTTACATTATAGATCTAGTAGCTATTTAAATTTTGTATGAAACAGCAAATTTTTTTTTGTTGCGCTTTTTATTTCGATGTTGACTCCATAGTGAAAGTTGTTTCGTAAATAAATGTTGATTTTACCATTACTCATTTTTTTATTCATTCATACCAGGAGTGCGATTTTTGAATCTCATTCGCTGACCTCAGCAGTTGAAAATGTCAAAATAACTATGGAGATATGCATCTTTCTACTGCTGATTTGACTTTCAAAATTCATACTTCAGGAGTGCGATTTTTGAAATTTAAATCAGCAGTAGAAAGATGCGCATCTCCATACATTTTCAACTACTGAGTTCAACGTATGAGATTCAAAAATCGCACTCCTGGAGTATGATTTTTGAATGTCAAATCAGCAGTAGACAGATACATATCTCCATAGTTATATTGACATTTTCAACTGCTGAGTTCAAAGAATAAGTTTCAAAAATCGCACTCCAGTTCTATAGGTTGCTCCTATAATACTTTAATGTTATGCCATGCCCTGAGATGTTAGGTATTTAAAAATTAAGAATTTCTTCAAAGTTATGGATTTTCATTACTATGGCAAATAATTCTATATATTTCCACATTAAACATTTTAATTGCTATACGAATTATCGTTATGTCATGTCTGTTATGGATTTACAAAATATGACTTTTAAATGTATGGAACCTGAGGGACACCCGTACAACAGTCATAGGAAACTAAAGCAGACTTTAGACCAGCACCGGATCACAGGCTTACGATCAAGGCCAAATCGCGAAGGTTGTTGGAAGAGCGATACTGAACAGAGCTGCCCATACTGAAGAGAGCTAGCGCCTCAAAAATGAGGACGCGGTTCGATTCCTGGCCTGTACCACTAAGTTCTTCGGAAATTATTGTTAGGTTGTATTTATCATTTACTAGCTCGGCAGTGAAGGAAAACATCGTGAGAAAACCTGCATTTCCGAGAATGAAAATAAAATACCATAAGTTCGGGGGCATGCGTAAAATATGGGTGAGCTTAGGGTGAACACAAAGGATCAGCGCTGGTCGCAGTGTTACATAACGATAACGACAGTAGTATAATATTGGGCACTCTAGGCCACCTCGTTTCCTTCAGGCTCACCCTGTTCGCCTTCAGTCACTCGTTGACCTAGAGTGCCCAATATTATACTACGAGCTTGAAGGAAACGAGGTGACCTAGAGTGTCCCAATATTACAAAGATATCTTTCGTGAAATCGTTTACTCTTGCATCCACGATGCTTAATTCTAATTCAAAACCTTTCCGATCAAACGCTTTCCTAATGTATCAGTCAGCTGTGAGAGCAATCTGAAAGACTCGCATGTAGTCTGTGCAGATACAAGATTATAGTAGCAGATACCACGTTGACATCGAACACGACAGACGTTATAAATAAATAAGTAATAATGTCTTTAAAAATAGATGATGTTGTGGAAGTAGTTATTGTTAAACGCAATGAATATGGAATTCATAATGTTCAAATAATCGGTTCAGACTATTACGAAGGTATTTTAATACCAATTCTACACAAAAACCAATATGGTACATGGAGTGGAATTTATTATGAAGGACTCAGGGTACCTGCTCGTGTGATTAGAATGAACAATAAATTTATAGATTTCGAGGAAGTACCCAAACCGTGAACGAGCAAATAAGGTATTAGTTATTACCTACAACGACAGGAATATAAATAAACGTTGTTTTCTTACATTACTTTCATTCTTATAAAGACAGCATCCTTATTTGCACCAAAATGAAATTTGTGAAACAAGCACAATCTTTAAAAGTTGAAAACCTATGTATAAATTCTAAGAATATTACTTCTCGTCATGGAAATCTCCTACCGAATACAATAAGGTGCTTAATTTGTGGACCATCAAACTGCGGAAAAACTAATTTAGTCATTGGACTTCTTCTACATGAAAATGGGTTAAATTATCGAAATGTGTATGTTTATTCCAAGACTCTTCATCAGCCTAAGTACGGATTCTTGGAGAAAGTTTTAAATATGGTTCCAGGTATATCTTTCGCAAAATACCACGAAAATGAGACAGTCTTAAGTCCTCAAAATGCTAAACCTAACTCTGTTATAATATTTGATGATGTTGCATGTGAAAATCAAAATAATATAAGAGATTATTTTGCAATGGGTCGTCATAAAAACATAGATTGTTTTTACCTTAACCAGACATATACCAAAATTCCCAAACAGCTTGTAAGAGATAATGCGAACCTTTTGGTTATCTTCAAGCAAGACGATGTGAATTTAAAACACATTTATGATGAGCATGTTAATACAGATATGACGTGGTTCGATTTTCGAAAAATGTGTTCAAAAATATGGAATAAGTCGTACAGCTACTTAGTGATTAATAAAGATTGTGATAAAAATAAAGGGTGCTATAGAAAGAAATTTGACACATTCGTGGTATTCGACTAGTTGATAATACATTAATAGTATATAAGTGTATTGCTTTCTTACGTTTATCATTACGTGGAAATTATTCAAAGCTTAGACACGTTACACTGAATTAAAATGGAAAAATCTATAAAAAGACAAGTTGTTAATGCAGCTGAAGCTGTAAAAAGAAAGGTACGAAAAATGCGTAATATTGAAACTGATAGAGATAAAACACTTGAAAACGTTTTTAAACCAATAATAAATCCCCTTAATCAAATGTTGGCAACAAAGAAACAAAGCACACAGTCAAAAAAAAAATAAAGTTAAAAAGATTAAGTCTTTGAGAGATAGCTATTCCGATGCATCGTCATCTAGTGAACCGTATCTGGATAAAACAATCATGAAAAGGAAATCTGACATTATAAATAATGAAAAAGATTTATCAGATGTAAACACAGATGAAGATGATAATGACAATAATAACAGTTTTAATGACCATGATATTAGCAATATGTCCTTTAAAACTGTTGATTCAGCTCAGAATAGTCCTGCACGTAATGCATCATCATGGTCTTTATCTTCAGAGTTTTATGAAGATGTTCCGTATGGTGTTAGGAATGAACGTGGAAAACTTATGATGGGTTCAGCTCGTGTAACTACAAATGGAGAATATATAACAATAGGTGGGCATACGTATGATAACACTGTAGGAATACGTGAACTGATATTCAAGAAAGTACCTGATACGAACTTGATAACTTCCGAAGACATACAAAATTATAAAACCATGTTGATGGATACAAATGCGCATAGACGCGATTTTGATTCAACTAAACCAATAAAGAGCAATAAAGGACGAAAATACTTGAATATTATCAAACCATTATTCAAACTTCGTAAAGTTTCTGTAAGTACTGACGGTAGTGTTGCTCAAGGATCTGGCTTACCGTCTATGAAAAAGTGGAACAAAGATGTGGATTACGTTTACTGGGATGATCCTAACGAATTAGTGGAAAGACTAAAGATATTAATTGCATCTCGAGATGCAGGTAACACTGGACTGGATAATGAAATAATATCGGTTCTAGAAGAGTTGCGTGAAAGTGGAATTATTGTATAATAAATAAAGTCATCATATTTGTTTTGTTTCATTTGTATATTAACTTTTCAATTGATAGGTTCTCATCATGAATATTGATAAATTTGGTCATCATGTTCATAAACGAATGCGGTTATCTGAAATATTTGATTTAACCGATAAAACTTTGATGAAAACAGAAGGAGGAGAATTCGATTTGAAAAAAACAAGACTAAGAGGTGTTAAAATACCTTCGTCAGCTGATGATGCAGCTAATAAAGAATATGTTGATACTGTTATTAAATTATGTTGTAGCAAGGATGATGCTTCGGCACTCCTTAAAAGTATAAAAGCAGACGTAAACAAGGTTTTAAATCACTTCAAAAAGGAGTACTATACTAAAACTGAAGTCGATAAAATTGTAAAAACAAAATGATAAAGCAGCAAATAGTGAAAGAACTTCATAAAGCAGCTCGAAAAAATTTTATACGAAGATCTGTGATTCTAAAAGGAATTGATGATCTATGGCAAGCTGATCTAATAGACTTTTGTTCATTAAAAACCCATAACAAGGGTTTCAAGTTTATCTTAGTTGTAATAGACTGTGTTTCTAAATATTCATGGGCAGTTCCAGTCAAAACCAAGACAAAATCTGAAATAACAAAGGCGTTTCATCATGTATTGTGTACGAGTCATCGCCGTCCAAAAAATTTACAAACTGATATGGGTACTGAGTTTTATAACGATGAGTTTGAACAATTAATGAAATTATTTACCATCAACCATTATTCTACATTTTCTATAAAAAAAGCTTCAATTGTTGAGAGATTAATCAGAACTTTAAAAAACAATTTGTATCAAACCTTTTGCTTGAATGGTAGTTATAAATGGATCCAAGGACCGCTAGATGATGTAGTAAGGCTGTATAATAATACAAAACATCGTATTACAAAATATAAACCAATTGAAGTTACTCAGGCTAGTGAAAATATAGTAATGGGTAACATTAAAAAATCACAAATTTTTATATCAAAACCTGATAGACAGAAGCTCTTTGCAGGTGATTACGTTAGAATAAGTAAATATAAAAGTATTTTTCAAAAAGGGTATACTCCAAATTGGTCGACAGAAATTTTTACAATTAAAAAAGTTAATAATACTATTCCTATAACATACATTATTGAAGATTTACGTAAACAACCTATTCTAGGAACATTTTATAAACAAGAACTTCAAAAAACCAAATATCCTGATGTATATTTAATTGAGAAAATTATTCGGAAAAAGGGAAATAAGATATTGGTTAAGTGGTTAGGTCTCAGTGATGATGAAAATAGTTGGATTGATAAAAAGGAAATGGTATGAACTTAGTATTCATTACCTAATGAGATATGCAAGGAGGAGGTCTTATTAATAAATTAATAAATAATCTTCCATTCGAGTTACACTTACCTGGATATAATTTTTGTGGACCTGGTACTAAACTACAAAAGCGATTATTGCGAGGTGATAAAGGTGTTAATGAGCTAGACAACGCTTGTATGCATCACGATATAGCTTATTCTAACCATCAAGATTTGGAAAATCGACATAAAGCAGATACAGTGTTGTTAAACATGGCTAAGCAAAGACTTAGATCAAAGGATGGTTCGCGGGGAGAAAAACTTGCTTCTTGGATAGTAACTAAAGCCATGAAAGCTAAATTGAAATCAGGAGCAGGAGTAAAGGGTTTTAATAAAGCTGTTTCAAAAATCAAGTCTCACCTCAAAAGGTCAAAACCTAAGAACACGAAGGCTGCAATCAAATGTGCTTATTTTGCAGCTAAAAAATTTCTCGCTAATAACAAGAGAGTTCGTTTACCACGCGTAATACCACTCCCAAAGACAGGCGGAATTCTACCTTTACTACCAATCTTTGCAGGCCTTTCAGCCTTAGGTACACTGGCAGGAGGAGCAGCTGGCATTGCAAAAACTGTGAACGATTATAAATCTGCTCAACAAAATCTAAGTGAATCTAAACGTCACAACAAAGTGATGGAATCTATTTCATTGGGAAAAGGTTTATACATTAAATCACACAAGAAAGGCGCTGGACTGTTTATTGCGAGTTCAAAAAACTAAACGAAAGGTTACCTAAACGAGCCCTTACCAACTTAGATATTATAAAATTTGCTAGAGATATACCGTACTTTAGAGGTGTTTTTATGAAAGATCGATTACCTAAAACGCCTAAACCTATCGAATGTGGTATTGTTAATTTAGATAATTCTGATGGTGATGGAACTCATTGGGTAGCCTATGCGAAATTAAATAATTATTGTGAATATTATAACAGTTATGGTGATTTGAAACCTCCTTTAGAGATTGTTAATTATTTTAATCTCTTCGACATTTTTTACAACTACAAAAGTTATCAAGAGTTTAATACAGTAAATTGTGGTCATTTATGTATTTCATATCTTATAAATTTTTGGAATAAACATATAAAATGAGAAAGCTGGTTTAATATTCAACATTAATATAATGTCTTTCACTGTATCAATAACTGGTAATAAATCGATTTTATCTAATAATTATTATCCAACTTTACAATTAGAAGGTCAATATGAATGCGCTTTATTGTATCTATCAACCTTTAATTCTATTCCTAATATTGATGTTAGAAATAACAAATTTCATTACGGCAATAATGAAGTTATCGAAATACCCGAGGGAGCCTACGAACTCCAGGACATCTGCGATTATTTGAAGGCCAATATAAAAGATGCAGTTTTCAAATTACACTGTAACAATAATACATTAAAAACATCAATTTTTTGTACAAAAGAAATCCATTTTGAAAGAGAAACTTCTTTCGGTCAACTTTTGGGATTTGGAAATGAAACACTCAAAGCAAATATATTACACGAGTCACAGCATACAGTCAACATTCTATCAACGACAGTTGTGAGGGTTGAATGTGACATAGTGACAGGATCTTATATTAATGGAATATCAAGCCATATTATCCATGAATTTGCGCCGAATGTACCACCAGGCTATAGAATTATAGAAATACCTAAAAACATTATTTACTTCCCAGTAAATCAAAACAACGTAAATTGTATTAACATTCGATTGTTAGATATAAATAATAATTTGATTAATTTACGTGGAGAAGAAATTCAGTTATATCTACACCTAAACAAAAAATGATTGAATACAATAAATATATATCGCCGCTAACCAAAAACATCAGTACCATTCGATCTATCGGTAAAGAAACACCAAGAAAGAAAATAAAACTGACAAAAGAAAATAAGAAATTCCTTAAACTAATTGGATTGTTAAAATGAGCATTCTAGACATATCTAGTATTCCTTCGTACGATAACACTATCGACAGTGTTGAAATACATTCATATAAACCTTACGTTATCACTTTTAATAGAAATGATGAAATTCGTATTCCTATAAATCAGCAAGATTTGTACGTACTACCATCAGCAAGTACTTTATATTTGGAGGGGGTTGTAAAAGTTCACCACAGAGAAACGAAAGTAAGGTCACAGAGCGTGCAATTTACCAATAATCCCTTACTTTACTTATTCCAAGACATTCGCTATGAATTAAATGGTGTAGAAATAGATAAAATAAAAAATGCTGGAATAACAACAACGATGAAGTCATTAATATCGATGAACGAAAGTGAAGCAAAGATGTCTAAAGCTTGGGGTTGGGATATTAACGGAACAAAGAACAAACAGAGTGGTGGTTTCTCTGCATCTATACCCCTTTGTAATATTCTTGGTTTTGCAGAAGACTACAAAAAAGTAATAATAAACTGTAAGCATGAACTGATACTCTTACGGAGCAATACTAACCTTAACGCATTGAAATTAGGTTCGGGAGAAGTTGTGGATGATGTTGAAATACATAAAATAGTTTGGCGTGTTCCGCATGTAAAAGTGTCCGATAGAGAAAGGCTAAACTTCCTTAAATTATTAGAAAAAGATCGATCACTTCAGTTATTATTTCGAAACTGGGATTTATATGAATATCCATTATTACCAAAAACTACTAAACATACATGGTCTATAAAAACCTCATCTCAAATAGAAAAACCCAGATACGTTATTATAGGATTTCAAACGAACAGAAAAAATAATGCCGCAGCAGATATGACCCAATTCGACCATTGTACTATGCGAGATGTAAAAGTCTATCTCAATTCAACTTACTTCCCATACGAAAGTTTAAATGTTAATTTTACCGATGGCAAAATTGCTTTATTATATGAACAATACGCAAGATTTCAGCAGTCTTATTTCGGTCGTAGAACAGAACCGTTGTTGAATTTAGAAGAATTTAAAGAAAAAGCACCTCTGTTTGTCATCGATTGCTCGAGGCAAACTGATAATCTCAAGTCGGGACCTGTCGTTAACGTGCGAGTTGAACTCGAGAGCAACACAGAAATACCTGATCAAACTTCTGCATACTGCCTTATCCTAAACGATTGCATTGTGGAATATAAACCGTTGAGCAATACAGTCAAAAAGATATCATGAATAAGGATATTATTTTCGTAGATATTCAAGGCTTTAAAAATTTTAAAAATGATTTTATTGTTAAAGAACTATCTATAGCTACTATCGAATTTACACAAACGTTTCTTATAAAATCTCCATATTCATTTCATAATTTATCGAATTTTGAAAAGAAACAAATCATATGGTTAGAGAAAAACCGAGGAATTCGATGGAGTGAAGGTTTTATTGACTATCGTGAATTTAAACGTGTGATCATACCATATTTAGAAAATAAAAAAATATTGACAAAAGGCTTGGAAAAAATTAAATGGATTAAAGAACTGTGTTCAACATGTCAAATAGTAGATATAGGAGAAAAAGGATGTCCTAATATTCTAAAATTACGTAATGATTATTGTAAAAACAATATTAATTTTAATTGTATAAATCATACAAAAGAATGTGCTTTAAATAATGTAATATGTATTAAAAAATGGTACGAAGACAATTATATGTACAAGTTCTCTTTGTTTGATTGATTGTAATATTTTTTTTTATTCTCTTTATTAAAATTTAATTAAGCAAATAATGTTAAAAATATAAAATGTTAAATTGCATGTTAGAATTAGATATATGATATAAAAATAGTAAATAATAAATCATTTCTTTGTGAACAAAAACATTTTTTTTTATTTATACCTAACATCTTATCACTTATTTTAAAACCTTAGTGAAATTATTTAAACAAATTTTAATTGATAATAGCATGATACATTTTTTTATTTTAATCGCTCTGTCTTACAAGTCTGAGAGTAATTTCATAAAATAATAATACTTAGGTCTAAATTATTACTGAATATATTAAATTACAGATTATAAAAGCACTAAAATTATACAAAATTAGAATTATTTAATTACTTTTTTTTTTTTTTGTGTATATTTCTTCTTTAATTTTTTTTTAATTTATTAATGAACATGAATTACATAAACTAAAATTAAATTAAATGTATTTAATAAGTACTAAAGTAAGTATTCCTCTTGCATTTTATTCGCTCCAAACGGTAGTACCTGAAAAAGAAAATATAAAATGATTTTTACACTATTAATAACAACGCAGTATCGAGCTGTAAGGTTGAAAAAATACATAGATACATAATGCCTACACCTACGTCGCACCGTGGGTAGGTTGAGACCTATGAAACAATAAGAAAAGAAAATAAAAGAGTATAATTATGTACTAACCTATTTACTTGTATCTGAGCGGTCTCCCAATTCTCTCGAAATCAAAAACAATGTGTGTGACACTGATTTCATCACAGGATCTTCTTCATCTTGCGCTGCATAAATGGATCTCAGCATTGGTCGACCCTCAATTATTGAATCTCGTTCAACTATTTGATTTACTTCTATCTTGATGGTAAATTTAGGAACACCAAACGTATCAGTTGCAAGGTAGCTAGTGATGACTGGATTCACTGGTCTAGACATTCTGATTATGTTTTTGAACTTTAAGTATGAAATAAAAATGCGGATGCTCCGTACTAAGGTTACTTAATGAATGACGAATAATTTAATTATGAAATAAATAACTTGAGGCATGGAAATTTGAAACTTAAAAACTGCAAAACGATCTATGTCATCATAATCGGTAGCTTCACATGACCGACAAGTATGAACTTGAATTTGCTTTCCATGCAATTTTTCATTACGGGAATGGTTTAACACGTGTAATCACTACCTATACCTACCTATGTGAAAATGATAAAACTATTTTTGTTTAATTAAGGAAATATATAAATAGTAATGTAAGTACCTATCTAAGAAATTTAAATCAAGTTTGATCTTGTTTCATTCTTGAGATGAATTGAATATTTTTTTCATAGAACCTGAGGCTTAGACGTGATCTTTTTAGGTAAACAACTCTTTAGTCACTTGCACATAAGCATTTGGAGAGGTCACTTAATTTGTTATTGAATTAAAATATTATAGGTAATCAGGCATTTCGGTAAGTTTAATTCATCTCTTTATAAAATATTTAAACTATACTGGGTGTAAGTGACAGCCTAGCAAATACTGAAACTGTGAACGCAGACCATCAAACTGAATAACTTTCACTATGGAGTCTACCTCAGGAAACGCAAAAAAAAAATCTGCTGTCTCATACAAAACTGCTGTACCTTCACGACTAAAATGGAAATGGGACAGCTAAATTTTTTTTCGCGTTTCCTGAGGTAGACTTCATTGTGAAAGTTGTTCAGTTTGATGGTCTGAGTTCATCGTTTCAGTATTTGCTAGGCTGTCACTTGCATCCTGTATAGGTAAGTACCTCATTAATCCTGCTTAATTACAGTTATCTAATGAATAATGATTTTACTTTTACATTTTTTTGTTTTCAGATCATGGAGGAAACTACCGTTCCTTACTTTTATAATCAAGATCTCTTGAATAGATTTGATGTAGATTACCCTGAGCTAAGAAACAAACGCGATCATGGAAAAACAAAATTTAAGGAACAAAAGAAATCAAATAAGCGTGTTAACAAAAAGAAGTCAATTATTTCACCTACATCCTTTGTAATTTGCAAGAAACCGGACAGACCTCTGCGGTTAATAAAAATATTAGTCTATGATGTGAGCGAAATTGATTGTGTTAGAGAAGATAGTGCAATACTTAATGCGCAATATGTTGTCACCGAAAGAATGGACGAGATTATGGATCAGACAGAGAGTGTTATTAATAAGATTTCTAAAAAGTTGACAAATTACACTTTGTAAAATAATTAATATTTAAATGATCAGATTTATGGACACTGTAAAATTGTTTCTGTTAAGTTTAATAAACAGTAAAATGAAAATGAACTTTCAAATTATTTACAAATTCCTTCTTCCTCCAAATTCTAAAGTGAAACAATTATAGTTAATTGAAGTCTGAGTATGAGTCGAATTACTAATAAGCTAATAAAGTTAAGTATACATATATATCTTTATCATAATATTTTATTATCTGTCAGCACAGCTAGCATGCCAAAGCGCTTAAACGAGAAAAATGTCATGCGCGCTCTTTCCGACATACGTAAAATAATAAGGATGGAGGCACATCTCGATTTTTATCGTTTTCTCGGGGCTGGCATGCGACGCCTACTGGTTTTACCTCACCATATTTTTGTGTGATAGACATTATGTCTATGTAGGGAAGTAGGGTACTATAAATAAAAAATGATATGAAGTAGAAAAAATTTTATTATTAGCACGCTATAAAAGTGCTAGCTGAGACATTTAGGCTAGCGTAACTTATACAATAGGTAAGTAAGAAATTAATATTATATCATTTTGAAGTTAAACATAAAATAATGTTGTCTGCTATACATATAAATTTAGTATTATAATCAGTTTTATTCATTGAAATATAATTCACACAATCTTTTTACAATACCACCTAACAGTCGATGAGTAATCAACCTATCTATTTCTTCATTATTATACTTAATATTATAGCCCGCTCGCAACTGACTAGTCACCGCCTGAGACATGGGATGGCGTGAAGCTCCGAATTGATGACGCGACGATCGCTTGCATGCGTTTATTCTACGTCCCACCTCCCTTGCCTCAGGCGGAGATTAGGTTTTGTGCGCAAGGTATTAGAAACTATCAATTTAGGATAATGTCTACACTCGTACTGTTACTGTTGATAATAAACTACAAAAATTTAAGATTTTAAGATACATTCGCTACCCCACGCCTTGGTAGATATTTTATCTTGAGAAATTGAACGTTTGTCATCATTCGCTGAGAGTGCAACTTTGTTAACACTTCTAGTAAATATTTCATGTTTGATTGATTTAAATAAAATATTTTTTTTGCGAATGACATCTTTATTAATAAGAACTTTCTCGTAATCTGTTAAACTCAATTCTCGCACAATGTTTGCTTTAACACCCTTTGCCTTTTTTATTGTTTTTTCTTTGGTTTTAATGCAATATAACTTTGACCTTAAACCAACAAAGTCCGTTATAATTTTCCCTCCCATCTCATCCTTAAACAAACCAGGTATCTTTTTGTTTTTAAGTGGTAAATTAAATTTATTATTTTCGCTATAATTGCTTGTATCTAAGTAAGGTAAGAATTTGTTTTTCATGTCTCGATAAAAATCATCTGTGGTAATATTATAGATGAAACTATCTGTGTCAGTATAACATAGCTGAACTCGATCTCCATAGAAGGGTTTCACTACATTATAGTGAAAATCGTACATGTGAGCCTTGGATAATTCCAATACCGAAAAGCCTATGTAAATTGGCTTATCTAAGATGACTCTATCTGGTTTCATTTGTATTGCAACCAAACTATCATTAAAAATTGATACACTATGGAAGTAAGGACTAGCTATGAGTTTATCGGCACTAGTTTCCTTTTTGGTTATATTTTTTGTATCATTCCATTGGTTTATCAATTGTACGTTAACCCTTCGCTCATTGTTTTCCAGAGTTTTACCAAAAACGCTGTTATTCAACAGTTTAAAAAAATCTTGTTCGAACTCAGACTGTGCTTTTTGCCGTAGCTCTGTGTTAAACTCTATGTATTGTCTCAAATAAGCACTTTGTTTGAATGTGATAGCCCTGTGAATTTTACGCAATACTAACCCATGCTCTAGACATTTTTTCAAATGAACGTAATGGATCACGTAGTTGTATTTATTGTACAAGTTTGGTACAAGCTTTACATTCTTCCCACCAGGTGGTATACATTTCTCTGGACAAAACGGGAAATCGTTATGATCACAATGTACGTTTTCAGGATATAGCAGATCAACCTCGAGTATGAAACCGTAATCAGCGTCATCTCGTATATCCGAAACGCATAAACCATCAATTTCGTTCTGCTCTAAAAATCTAAAATTAGAGAGGGGTAATGTTTGACACATACTATACCCATACAAATTATTACAATCTAAATAAACTATGAATGAATTTGGTTGGGAAGAGTCATAGTCATCTAGATATTTATGATTTGCTTTTGCGTATCGATGAGAGCACATACATACACCGCCTCTGATTCCATTTTGTAGCATTCGAATGATAGACAAATCATCAATAAGTTCTAGTTGTACACCGGTTTTGAGCAACATCGCATCGAAAGATAAGCTTGGTGCAGTGACATAAAATGCAGGATCGAGCTGGTAATGACGTTTACACGTTTGCCGAAAATTTTCAAATATATCCGTTAACAGAAGAACGTCAGTTTTCAGATATAAGTCCGTGTATTCCCCTAAACTTTTTATTTTAAATTGGTACCATACCGATTGCGCATGCTTATAATCTTCGCATGATATGTTTTCACCCGTCAGTGAGTTGTAAAATTTACTTTGCGGCGGTAAAGAGTTTTCTTCATAACATTTCCAGTCAGTCATATAATCATAGGGATATATACCTTTTCTTGTTAGTAAACTAAACTCGTCTTTATTTGGAAAGAAATAGTGGAGACTAGTAAATTCATCTTTCTTCATTGTTTTCGCTAACTTTCCTAAACTTGTTCCTAAAAATTTAAATGAATCTACGAATCTTAACTGAATATACTCTTCGTTTGTAACTTGAATAAATTTAGTGAATGAAATATAGTTTTCTTTAGACTTTGGTATGATTTTGATCATGCCGGGAGTTACTCCCAATTCTTTGATAAACAGGTGACAGTCATATCCTGCAAGATTGTGAAAAAAAATTGGAATAAATTTAGGAAGCCGATACTGTAAATTACAGTACTGATGGACAGCACCGCGATATCGTCCTGTGATATGACAATGATCTTTTACTCTATCATTCCATAAAAAATTATGACAAATATGACAACGAGTAGATGACTCGAAATCTTTAGCATCCTGTTTACTGAATATAATAGGGATAATAGTACCTAGAACTTCATGAATTTCCGCGACATCTCTATGCAGTGAGCTAACAAACTTTGGCACACAATCTTTACCGCGATAACTAACAAACCGATTATAACGTTCATCAACTGAACAAACGACTTGATAAGCAAACGCAACGGGCACATGACGCTGTAAGTCTGTTGTACTTGCATTATTTGGATCAGGTTCACAGCCCTGAAAAGGTTGTAGCATAGTTTCAAAGTCAGCGTAAATAACGAAAGGAACATTTTGTTTTCGTTCATAATTTTTAAACTGTATAACTGACCCTTTCTCAGGCAGCACAGTAACGACGCCTCCACAAATGTGTTCATCAAGTTTAGCAGCTGATGTAAAAAATTGTAAACAAGTATCACAATAGTATAACTTGCCGTGATGTTTTGTTATTTGTCGTCTAACAAGACGCGGCAGATCTTTGATTAAACAATAATGCGATGATTCACCATTTTTTTTATAGCTACTTGACTCCGATTTGTACAATGGTCCAGTTATAATCTTTTTGTCTTTCAGACCATAAACATAAATGCTTAAAGCAGGATTATTTTTCTCGAAAATTGAAATGTCCCTAAAGCTGACTGGAAACGACATATCTTTAATTTGCAACATATCCCGGAAATTTGCATATGATAAAGGTCTTACGGAGTGTTTTGTGGTAGGATATAGGGCCGCCATCACGCAATATAAGAAACAGTATTCGTCATTATTCTGAATATTCAGGCATGCCTTTTTGTTTTTGATAAATTTAGGTAAGTCTATATAATTTGATCCTCGTAATGGTTGACATTTATTTATGTTCAGTTCTAAGTGTAAATTGTTCAAAAATGTCCACCCACTGTCCCTCTCTTGAAATTCTTCAATCTTCTTTATCAAATTACTTTTGACATCTAAAAATAATGAATCGAAGTCATAATTTAAATGAAGTGTAAAATTTTTTGTTCCAAAAGACTTCACTTCCTGGGTATCATTTTTGAACATCAAAAACATAGAAAAAAGTTCAATATTAACTTTAACACATATATGACTTTTAAGTGATCGATCTAAAAGTGACTTGATTTTGAAACTAGTTCTGACAAAAAACGTATTTATAGAATTTACTTCCTCTTCAGTCACTGCTAAAATCCTATAGCTCGCGATACGACCCCGGAAAGCGGATTTTATTATCTGTACGTTATCGTAAACAGATGCAGCGGCATTATTTTTGTGTACGTTACTTCGTAAATGACCTGTCCATTTGTTTCTTACAACTAAAATACCGCAGCTTGAACAAAAAGGCATGTTAGAATAATTTAACTCTTGTAGTTTTTTATCAACAGTACGTATTAACTATAATTAACGCTAAGTATTTATAGATACGGTTTAACTGTACCTACCTACTATTTTTTATCAAAATTCAACAAATCAAAAAATGATGTGACTAGTTATTAAAATTATTATAAAAAGAAGGTGGAATGTCCTCAAACAGCTCATGAGCCGATCTCACAAGATTTTGGACATTTTGCCACTGCGGACAGTCGTCATTCGTAAAGAACTTCACCCTTACGAGAGCCTTCTTCCAACGTTCCTCTGGCTTAGAACCTTCGGCGTCGGTAGTATTATATACTTTAAGATCAATATAGTATTCACCACTTTGTTCGGTCACCCGTCGTTGGTTGCCTGTTGCTACCCGGTTTACGAAGCAGGACTCCAGAGTCCCGTTCCGCTTTGTTGGCTTTGAAGATGACGGTTGCGGTTGATCCTTGGTCAACCCAAACACGTCGAGCGCTGCTGGGGCTGTCTTCTTGCGCGCACTGTAAAAGCAAACAAATAGCTATAACATAACATTTTGTTTATTAAGAAAAATCAATCAAAAAAAAATTATGGTGTAGGTGCGAGTTAAAAATCAAATTACCTAGCTAAATTAGTCGATGACGTTTTTCGCTTCCCCACGCTGCTACTACTCAACGACGTAGATTTCTTAGAGGTCTTCTTTTTCGTTTTATCAACCTTTTCTCTCTCCTCTTCACTTACAATTTCATACTCGGAGTCAGACCTGAAAGTTAATAAAACTATTAAGCAAAAATTAATAAATTATCTACCTTCAGATCTCGAACGTTAAACTGTACCTAATGTGTTTAAAATATAAGTACTATAATTGCAACTAGGCATATCAAAATAAGTTTCAACTAGGATTCGAACCCATGTTGTAGGTATTAAATCATAACCATAATGTTAATGATTGCATGATTAAATAATTGTTCTCATACCTACTTACATTTTTTCTTGAAGAAACTGAATTTATTAAAAATCACTCACGATAATTTATACTGCGACTACTGTTGAGCAAATTCAAAATAAGTATGTTACAAATTATGGATTGCAATAATTAGGTAAGCTTTTTTACTCTTAAGTCTCCATCTAAAAACGTAATGTAAAGGTTCTAATCAATGTAATTTGAACCTTAAATTCAAGTAAATACTATGTAACATTCTACGAGTCACTTTTATCACATAATACATTCTGATTTATTACGATAAAAATGCTTACTTAGGTTTTCTTCGGTTTCACAGTATGAATCAACATTCGAAAAAAATACAGTGTGTCATTTTGATAAATATTGAAGAAAGATAATATCTATTTTGTAGGTAGGTAAGAAGCTTAACGTGTTATGTAGCTAATTAAATATCTTTGTCATCACTATAAATTATATCTAGGTATATAATATTATTAATTAAGATATAAACATATTTAATTTTATCACGCATATATTTCAGACAATAACTGCCTACCTATTATACCTACCTACCTACCTACTTATTATACTTACTTATTTATTATTTAATAATAAAATGATAACGAAATTCGTTAAATAAAACCATACTGAATAAAACTAAGTAGGTATATAAACACACCTAAACTTACGTAAGTTCACTACTAAATACGAACTAGTACACAACTTAGTTGATAAAATAACAAGAAGAATTTTTGGTTACATTATCTTATTACAGACTTGAGTTAATCCCTTTAGTATTGTGATGTAATCAACTTAATAATAATATCCTTCTTATATTATCGTATATTTCAGTGGATACCTAACAAAATATTAAAATTAACACCTTGTATAATCGCAATGACGACATCCTTAGTATCATATTACGGTAATCAAATACTAACCGGGGAATTCAGTTTTTATTTAATGCCGCGTCTTTAATCCAGCTGTATGAGGTACATCGACTCTTTTATAAAGGTATTGTTACTGGTTCTGTTTACTAAAGACGTTAGTGTACAGCGGCCTAGCGAAAACTCGCGCATTAAAATAACGATTTCTAAATCGCGCTATTAAAGTTTTCAACGATGTTAGTATATATACCAGAGTGAAACAGTTTCCTCTGGGCTGGTTGAGACCATGTGGTGTTAGTTAAGCTTGGCCGACTTGACTACACTCCATAACTTCAAACATGCCTGTGATATGAAATATCAATTAGTATCGATCTGGCCAATCTGAAACTTGATAAAGTAATATCTCTATGAACTGAAATCCTACCTGAGAACTGACACTGTAATGTCGAACCTCAAATGGATACCAAAAACCCTGAAATCCTACCTGAGAACTGACACTGTAATGTCGAACCTCAAATGGATACTAAAAAAACCCTTAGGGGTTTCCTCTAATGTGCGATGAGCAATTAAGGTACCTTGCACAACTTCCGACACTAGCCGACGAGACCGAGCAAGGTACCTGAAAGCTCAAAGCACGAGGTTTTTGCTTCTTTTGATTAAAATAATGTTTTCAGTTCGACAAATAGACAGATAAAACGAGTTCCTGTTCTTGTTAAATAAACGATTTAACATCCTAGATGACAGTGCGTTCAAGGAGTGATCTTACCATGGCTCTCATCTGATCGCGTTATAACGACACAGGTTGAATTTAAATTAGAATGTCTGAGTAAATGATTGAACGAAAAATATCTTTGTAATATTGGGCACTCTAGGTCAACGAGTGACTGAAGGCGAACAGGGTGAGCCTGAAGGAAACGAAGTGGCCTAGAGTGCCCAATATTACACTACTAACGACCCTTGCTTGCAATAGCCCAACCACAAATAATCAATAAAAGGTGATTGGAGGGGAGGAGCATGCGCTCTTTATTGGCTGAGATCTGGCTTGCGATCTGGATTTCTGCCTTTACATTTGGCTAATTGGCGATTTGGCCTTGAGAAAAAAGTCTGCGTTCGGTTGCAGGTCTAAAGAGTGCATTAGGAGAAAGTATTTAGGTAAACAACAACCCTACCAATGCTTTATTCTCGTAAGGTGCGGCAATGGCTTTTCTTGTTTCAATAGTCTTGCCCGTCTTCGGAGATGTACATTCTACTAACCCCTTCACTTCCAGTTCTAAATAGGAAGTCTTTTTGACTTTGTATTTATCGAAAGGCATTGAGTTTAGTGTGAAGTTTTTCTTCGTTTCCTGCCATGACTTTCTTCTTTCTTGATTACACTTCTAAAAAAGAAAATACTTCATTAAATTTAAATTTAAAATATTTTGTAATTTTAAGAGGCGCTCTTCACACTAAAATGTTGTGCCATTGGTTGTATGGTTGTTTTTTGATCGGAGCGCTTTAATAGACTGCGATAATAGAATGCAGTTTCACAAATATGTAAATACGGATGATTGTATATTGCCTGCAACTCAAGTATACTGATTCATACAAATGCGTGTGAAGTGCGCTTTAAGACACCCGACGTACCTCAGCTTCTCGGTTTCGATTACGGCTTTTAGTTTCGTTTAAGCTATCCAACATATTTCCATACGGTGTTAAGTCTATGCTTCCAGACACTTGTGGTATTGAAGAAATTAAACCTCTAGATGCAGTTTTTATTGTCATGCCAACGTTTCTTTGATTGCCATCATTTTTAATTACATTGTTTAGTTGATTTGTAGTTTCAAAATGAGGAGTCTGTTTTGTAGTTTTCGATAAAAGAGTCGATCGCTTTTCGTCAACATTTTCTAACGATATGTCAGGGTTCATGGAAAGTTCATTCGTATCATTACTTTTCACATAATTTCGCCTGGCTGTAACTACAGCTCGCTGGATGACCTTTCTGTATTTCTTATAAGTTTTTCTGTTTTCTTGTATTTTACTTGGTTCTATATCCATTTTGGTCAATACTTCTTCAATGATATTTAGTGCGCCTCTTTTAAAAGTATTATCCTCGTGTTTCTCTTTAATATGTTTGTTATTTATTCCATTATCAGAGCATTTCGATATGTTGGAATCGTCGCTATCAAAAGTCATCGTATAATAATTGGTATTATTAGTAAGTTTGTGTTCGTCTTCAGTCTTAGATACTGCATTATCGAATTCGTCTTTAGTAAAATTTTCATTACTTTTATTTATAAGAGGTTCTTTGTCTTTATTAACAACATTTACATCATGATTATGTCCCAAATAATTAATCTCTGTATTATTTTCAGTATTATCATTAACTTCTTCTTTATTTTTAGTTTCAATTTGTTGGCTTTCTTTTGGGTTATGAGCATTGTAAGTATCTAACATTTCTTTATGAGATTGTTTAAGTTTGCGAGATACACTCTCGAATTCTTTATTTGCCTTCTCGTATTTTTGTAATATATTCATTAGATCCATTGAAAATGCTCTCGCTTCTTTTATAGTTTTATGTACACTTTCGTAAAAATTTACACTAAGCAAATCTAAATTATTGTTCATGTAAGAATCTAGTGATCGATATCCGTAACCCCAGTGGCGGAAATCGTCTTTCACAAAATTATTTATGTTGTTTCCTGTAGAAATTAGGTTATCTTTCTGTATTAGAGTATCTTCATCCTTAGATACTTCAAGTTCCTGTAAGTCTGGCAGAATTTTTGCTTTACTAAATGAATCATAGTTGGGTTTAGATCTTAATTTATCACCAGCACTATCTTGGCCACGATCAGATACCACTTTTTCCTTGGTTTGAGTACTCTCATTCTTACGAATTAAAATAGACAAATCTTCTCTAAGGCCCTTACCACGGCAGCTACATGTATTGCATTCACAATAACATTTTTTAAATTTGAGTTTTTTGTAAGAACATTTGTCGCATAAGCACTGGTCGCATTCACAAGCGTTTTCAACGTTCCAGTTTTTACATACATTAGGATAATAAATTTGTCCTGCTGGAATAGGATGCTTGGTAGAATTTGGGTTTTGGTTAGGAGACGAAAATGTACAATGTGGATATAATGGGATGGTCGGCGAATCAATATTGATCGATTTCGATGGATTACAATTTAATTTCCTTTCATACCTAAGATTCATAATATCGTTAATGCAAGTTTCGACTGTCTTTCTAGGGAACTGTATTAAATAATCAGAATGATCGTGGCCAGAGCTGTTGCAAGAACCGTCCCATGAATTTGTATGATGTCTTAATGAGACGGGTGATACACTGTCACTTTCGTTGTTGTATGATATTCTGGATGTTGTGGCATAGGTTGCAAAAGCAGAAATATAGCTTCTTGAAGCTTTGCAATCCTTACTATTGCCTGATGGTAAGGTTATCTCTCTATTATTAGATTGTACGTTAATATCATTAACTATTGATTTCTTGTGATTTGCAACATCTGTATCTTTTTCGTCGCTATATGCTCCTGATTGGAGTATTATAGGTTTCGTGATTTTATTTCTAGATAAACTGTCTTGATAGTTATTTTCGTGTTGTTGTAAAGTTTGGTAAATGAAAAGGTCTTGATCTGAGTTTTTAATACTACTGACTTGGCTGTAAGGTGATACTGATTTGTCATGACATCTAATGCCGATATTCCTATCTGAGTACGTTGTTTTAGATACTGAAAATCCCAGGAGTTGGCCTTTTTTGACCGTTTCTACTGTTTCCGTGGTTTTATTGCTAAGTATCCAACGTTTGTGATTATTGTAGCGGTCTCTTCGATATTCTACGCATTCGCAAGGTTCACTATCACAAACACTCTTTGACGGTGTATTAAGAGCCGTCATGATAACATTCTTATTGGAATAGAAAGGTATATTTAAGTTAGCACAATGTATGCAGTCGCAAACGTCACACTTACAATTCCTGTTTTTTTGTTCTAAAACTTCTCTGTTAGTACACATTTCGCAATTACAGGATGAACGTTGACAAGCGTCAGGTCCCTGTGGTTTGTTGTACATATTTTGCATGAATTCATAATTTTGAAATGTTTTAAAAGTTTTAGCGACTGCGTCTGCGTCTCTACATTCACATTCATTACAGTAACAGATACAATCGCAACCGCGGTCATGATCCGGAATCCTTTGGGGTAGAGAAGCGAACATTGCTATTGTATCATATTTCGTGGATTTTTTGTTATCACGAGTCGTTTTGCTATCGCTCGAAACATCGGCTCGACGAATATCAAAATCATGTGTGTCTTTCTCAACAGGTTTCCTCATAATTTTGCTGTGACGTTCACATCGACATGCGTCGGCGTCTTCTCTTTCACAAGCTTCGTTTAAACAGGTCTCACAGCGGCATGTTGGATGCCTACTTATACCCGTAGACATTTCATGTGTCACATTTGTGTTTATGGTCCCGTAGACATGGCCGCATTCGAAGCAACCGCATGGATTGCATTGACAATATCGACGATGGTTGTCCTCGACGGGTGCTACTATTATTGTTTTTATAGGTGTTTTACGGTTCGCTATTGATTTACATTGTATACACTGGCAGGGCTCACACTCACATTGTTTCTGTCGTGGTGACTCGTTGCGGGTTTCAGAGAAAGTTTTTACATTTTGTTTTATGTTACTTTGAGTGTCAGTTAAATTGCGTTTTGCATTTTTACAATCGTCACATTCACAAGGTTTGCAATTGCATGTGTCTTTTTGTAATGGAGATATAGTAGCAATACATTCGCATACTCTGCAACTGCAGGCATTGTATGCATCTTTAATTCTCTGTAAGATGTCATTCTTTGTTAGTTTGGTTTTAGAGAGTTTCGGTTTATGGAACGAGACAGAGTTCTTGAAATCTTTGTAGGGCACGTTCATTATTTGAGCGGTAAGTTTGCCAGTTGAAGAAGTAATATCTGCATTAGAGTGAGACCCCGCCGTACTCTGTACTACGTTGACTTCGTCTTCTTTCTCACCACCAGCACTTTGCGCTGGCGTTTTGTTGTGTGAATATTTAGTTTGTTTATGTATGAAAGTTTTAGTACAGTCCGATTCGTAATACGTTTCATTCTTAGAAAATTTTTTAAGTTGACCATTGTCTACGGTAGATGAAGTGAAACTTTTCATTCTGGTAGTCCCTAAACCTTGATTCCTACATTTGACTTTAATAATCGGACGGGTATTAGAATTACCATTTTTGACAACAGGTTTATTAGGTTTCATTGTAACATCTGATGAACTTTCATTTAAATTTTTGTTAGAGTAGAACAAACATGTATTTGAAATCTTGCATTTCTTACAATTGCATTTTTTTGATGCCTGGTACCGTATCTCGAAACATTTACCAAAGTCGCATTCCGTGCATGAGCATACTGCTGCAGTTGGCTCTGGGATACTTCCTTCATTTATCACATCAGATTTCACGGACATTGTTGACTATCGGAGATTTATATCAATTTAAGTGCGTGTTTGATTTGACTTCTTTGACGTGTTTGATTCTTTGCTGCCACTTCTCTCCGGTTTTTGAAACTGAGATGTATTGGCTCTACAGTGCAGAGATTTCGCAGAGACAACGGATTTTTTCGAGTCTTGGTCACATAAGGTCGCAGCTTTTATAATCTGCAAATGAAAAGAACTGTTAATCTAAAGCGGGGTAAGAAATATATTTGATAGCGGTATGAGTTGCGCGGCTTTCTGACGAGGCGAGGGAACCTTTTTGTCGCAAGCTGCATTATATATATAATACGCTTCAGCACCTCGAACACTCTATACAACGATCTCGCAATCCTTCAACAGAAACAAGATGGCGTTCACACACGTCGTCCCACTTGCATGCGCGCGCCGTTTATATGTTCTTCTTGCTCGGCACCCCTAATGTTACCCTCAACGTGCGGGGTGATGTGCGGTTTCTGAAGAGAGGGGCAGGGAGTGGCCATTCAGTATGAAGTAGCTACTACACAGGATGTTAGCGTAAACATCTGCATTACTTTAAGAGGTGATTGTACCTATGATAACGAACAACTTTCCCTAAGAAACAAATAGGATATTCGCAAAAAAATTATTGGTTTTACAAATCTCCGCTCCGAGCGCACCCTTATCCTTATTTAGCCGTTTTAGTAAACTATTTAGTATATAATTTGCCACCTACACATTAAAATTTTAAAACCTGCAGCTCCATAATAATTGGAACACTATTTAGTTCATTTTTATAAGATAAATTAAAACAATTTTGATTCATAAATATTTACAAAAACATTTTTTATTCATTTGTCATTTTATGTTTGTTGACAATTCCATAATTTTATCCTTCTTTCAAGTAAATAGTCATGCAAAGAGTACTTTATGCTACCTTTCAATCTTCTTGTTTATGAGTAATATTTAACGAGGGTTCTGAACCACCACGCAATATAATATTAAATTCCCAATTTTTTTTTATTTTTGCTGGACCCTTTGCGCGAGAGCGACCAGTTTTTATTATATTATGCTGTTATTCTGTAGAATTTACCACGTCTGACGTTTGTATGTTCTTGTTTGGGGTCCCTTAGTTTTTACTTTTTTTGTCATTTCCAATGTTGTATCAAGGTTTCACCCTTTGGGTAAAAAAAAGATAATTCTACTGCAAGTTTAAAATTTTTTTTAAAAAGTTTTTAAAACAACGCTATTATTCACATTTTCAGCAATGCTTTAGCTCGAATACAATTTTAGTTACTAACAGGATAAACTATAATAGAACCGGTCAAGTGCGAGTCGGGCTACTGGCGCACCGAGAGTTGTACTGTGTAATAAAACAAGGAAATTATTATTTCAATGCAATTATTTCACTATAAATCAGTTGGGGTGTATGAGGTTTTGCGCTTATTTATTACCACGTTGTATATTACCGTTTTTACGATAGAGCGAGAAGAAAAAAAACGTTGATAAAAACGAATTTCTTTTATGAAGATACCCCTTAACTTTTTTTTATTATTTATCATATCCAATATAATGAAACATAATTTTTATTCAAATACGCCAATTTCAACTGTCTTATTAGCTATTATGGTTCTAAAGTTACAGCCGTAGCATACGTGGAAAAGACAGATAGACAGACAGATGGTCCCGTTTTCACGGAACCCAATTCTATTCCATTTTTTTTTTGCAATCTTGGTTATGATGATTTTGCCAATGTCATGAGTGCTCGACGTTGTACGGTAGTTTATGTAATTTTGGTGAATTCAAGGATTGTTTTTCGAAAACTATCTTGTGCCACCTCTGGAGCTTCGCTGTAGGCCCGGGAGGCGCAACCAACAATCGACGAGCGACAAACACGAGCGACAAACACGAACAGCGACGAAAAAGTAATGAAATGATAAGGAAAGTCGTACGGTACAGCCATGTCATAATCTGTTATTATTTTAATTTTTCCGTTTGATGAATCTGTTTATTGTTTCTGTACCTTTTTGTATTTTTGTGTGGCAATACAGTGCATTTTATTTATTTAATGTAAAAACAAAACGCGGTCGTTCGTTCGCTCGATACCTATTGCAGCTTCCAGGGTGTTCCTGGTCCATACCATACATACTCGTAATTATGTCATGCACAATGTGCGCGTGCGCTGCGTGCACATGGGGCACACTGAATTTTTTTAGAAAACAAAAAGTGTATCGAAGTAAGAGATTGGGAATACTTTTATTATTTTTAGAAGTAGCCTCCATTCCATTTTATGCATCATCGCATTTGGTGGAACCTCTGTGAGGAGCAGTGGATCCCCTCGCTTTACTATGAAATTATTGCAATTGGTTAATTTATGGGTTATTTATCTAGTACAAAGCTTCCCGACGCCTAAATATTTATGTAGGATCTTTTGTAATGTTGTCATGGCAATGCTTAAAGTTGTTTGAATCTGCTGGTGCCTAGTCTCTCTGGTCACCGTCTTATCAGCCTCTCTCATGTTCTGCACAGCATTGGCGTTTTCCTCGCTTTTGACGGACGTCCCTCAAGCAGATCATCACTGAGATTGCTATGATCGTGCTTAAACTCATTTAAAAACCAGTTTTAAACTTGTTTAAAACTGGTTTGACACTTGTGTCAAGGGATGGGGCTTGATCATGAAATACCAATCCACAGGGCCACAACGAAAATCGTAATAAATTGGAAAGAAAAAAATCTTTCCTTGCTAAATTCGTCTCGCGACACGTACTTTTCAAATCGCTGCCAAATCGTTAAAACAAATAACAATCGAATAAAATTGTCAGCGATAGATTGCCAAAGAGTTGTTTATTAGAAACTAGCTGACCCGGCGAACTTCGTACCGCCTCATAACTTTTTCCGACACACACTTGGCCGTTTTTTTGTTTATAAACCTTCCTTGGAACGTGCACAACAACCCACCAAAGTTTCATCGCAATCGGTCCAGCCGTTCTCGCGTGATGCGTGATGTTGTTACAGGGAAATAGGGATTCATTTTTATAAAGATTAAAAGAAAAGACAATGCTGGTTTTGTATGCAAGGTTGGCGCCTTATGTTTCGCCGTTGATTTTGGCGCGGCCATTAACCAAACTTGAATATTTTAGTTCAGAATAAAGTGAGAAACAAAACCTGTTATTATAAATATCTCGAAACTTAGTCCGAACTGAGATACAAAAGCTTGAAGTTGAAAATATATTCGTTACGTTCAAGTCTTTATATCTCAGTTCGGACTGAGTTTCGAGATATTTGTAATAACAAGTTTTGTTTGTAACTTTATTCAAAACTATAACATTCAAAAGAAAAAAGGCGCCATTTTAGGCATTGCCTTTTTTCATTGGAATTGTCACTAACTTCGCTTACGCTGACTGGTAGACAGAATGTCAGTGTAACCGCGTATGAGCCAAGGAAGTATGAGCGATACATGGCACTGCTACTACCTACTATTTCTTTTAATGTACTCTGTTGTTTCCTGTGTGTCTTTAATAATCTTATCTTAAAGATCTATATATAGTCATAAAATCCTATACAATTTATACAGGGTGTATGTGACGAAATGGAAAAAAAAACTGCTGCTCCATACAAAAGAGTTTTACTCTATTAAAATTTATGAAACAGCTGTTTTTTTTTCACGTTTCCCGAGGGTGTCTCCATGATGAAAGTTGTTCTGAATTCACCGTTTCAGTATTTGCCAGGCTGTCACTTACACCCTGTATGAAGTGACATTGAGTTAGGCACAAAAAAGTTGTTACGTCGATAAGGACAGCAATAAGGTAGCGATCTCCTTTTTTAACTAGATCGAATTTGCATCTCTTATTGAGTGAATATGACAAAATACGTTCCGACCTAAGCACATAACCTGAGCTCGCCGAACCTGTGGCCAGGGTCAGAAACGGGCAAACCCCATTGACTAAGAATTTTTCACTTACTGCCATTGATCTCATATGTAACAGACATCAATGCTTGCGGCGAAGACTAATAGTAAAAAAAAATACTGCTTCATCTTCATTGTTTTTCTTTTAATGAATGAAGCGCGTATTCCCAGGATTATTTTCTAAACTATGTAGGTAGACACATTGAACGTTTACTCTTGAAATAGTGAGATAATTGCACTCGATTTTAAAACTGATTTTAAATACAAAATTAAACATAATACAGTCAAAAAAATAGTGTAGAAAGTCAAACTTATTCCAATTGACTAATACAATATTATATGACTTTGACTTGTAACAAATACATAAGTTCACACCACTGACCCATGGGGGTAGGCAGAGACTATGGACCGACAGACACGACTTTTTAGCCTCATTCACATATATCTTTTCGTGCATTTCTGGCGATCGAGGGTCCTTCTTTTATTCATGTGCAACAATGAAACTGAACTAAAGGTAAAAAAGACAACAAATAATTAAGTTTAAATATTCAATTTAATTTATCAATGAAATTCATCTTTTCGTAAATAAAACAAAGTTTTAATAAAAGTAAAGTAGACAAAGATAAAATCGCTAATTTGTGAGAATATTGTTAGGTACAAATTACATTGATTATTAAGTTTTTAGACTGAACAAAAAAATATATATATTATTTACACAAAACTAGACACGATTGGCACGGAAACGATAAATAATAAAATAATTAAAAACACGTCGAAAAACATGCGTTCACTTAAGAGTCGAGATGAAGGTACAAATTGTTCGATATTGTTCGCTTAACTTAATATTAGAGTATTAATATGATACAAAAGTATGTACAGTTCGTTAAAATAACTGGCTAAACTAACGAAGGCACCAGAGTGAGGTCGGTGGAGGTTTTACACCTGAAACAAAAGAAAACAACATGAAATCGTTGCATATTTGGAAAAACATCCTCCTTCTGGGGAAGGAAAACCGTATAGTCTATCGTATAGTATAACCGTCAAGCACGTATCAAATAAGTACTCAAATGTGAGACAACTTACATAAATTCACACGATTGGCAGCATTATACATCCGTGCTCCAAACTATCGCATTTGTACCCAACGCACAAGATGGACAATTCTGAAACAAACAAATAGCACAATTTATATCTTAATGTATAAAATATTTAACTTTAAGGCCGACCGCACATTACTAGGAATTTCGTATAGGAAAATCCTAACGTTCGTTAACATACAGTTGGAGTTAGTACAATATAAGCATGTGTCTAGCCATAGTACAAAAATATAGTAACGTCGATAAAGAGCAATAAGGTAGTGATCATCAAATCAAATATGCTATAATATCCCTTTTCGAGTGAATAGGACAAAACACGTACAAGACCTCTATATTTTCTCCATCTCCCTTTACGATTTGAATGAGTCTGACAGTTTGCGGGAAAACCTTTGACTACTTATATAGGGACTAGTTACGCGTGTCATTCTACTAACAAACATTTCTGCCACTTTTTGCGGGGGGCGAGGTAACATGAAATCCGCAAATTTGGATTTTATTCCCCATAACATTAGATTCAAATTTTGAATGTTAAAAATAGTGAAAAGTAGTCTCGTTGTACCCCAAACGTCATACGTTTGTACTTATTGTTTCGCAATTATAGGCTGTCTCGTTTAGAGATAAGGTATAAAATTGAATGTAAATGCACATGATTAATTGATCTTATACCGTGGCAGAGGGGAAATGCTACCGCAAGGCCAGTCCTTATAATAAATAGTCAAAGGTTGATACTGATTTGAGTCCATGAATACTTACAACAATACTTTCTATGGCGTTCGCTAACTGCTCCTCCATGATTTTAACATCGCCATGATCCAAAACTTCCTGCAAAAGAACAAAAAACAATTTTATCATTAATCCGGCTCGAAAGACTTAAAAATGTTAATAGGAAAGCAAAATACTTGTTTCATGGATTGGTTTTTGCTCATAAGTATTTAATAATTTATATGTATGTGCCTGTTTGTTATGCTTGTAATATACACACACAGGCTAACCCCGGCAGCGGAAGACTGGCTGAAACACCTCGACCTCGAAATCTAATCCTCCCTCGGATCCAAGCAGGAAGACAAAAATGCCATACGATATGATGATGATATTAGAACCTGGAGAACCCTTTCACACTAGCAATTTCTCTGAGATTTCTCAGCACAAAGCGCGGAATCGCTTGTGTAAAATGGCTCTAACACTATGAATGAATTTACTATTGCGGTCACTTTTAATATATAACAAAATTCTACTACCATATCACTATACAGGGTGCTTCTAAATATGCCGACTGTTTTTTTAAGGGTATGATCAAACCATCAAACTGAAAAACTTTCTCTAAAGCGATATAAATCGGCTGTTCCATACAAAACAGCAAACCTACTCGACCAAAATGTTACCACCACGTACGTGTACCAATATAATTTTTTTAGACACCCATAGAATGCAGCCATCATACGCAAACGAGCCGCCTCCCTGCTGCGCAGGGTACGGGGCAGCACCAACACCCTCCTCGAGCCCATTGCAGAGCGGTTCCAATGTCCCATCATTGGGCATTGGAATAGCCTGCATAGGGGCTCTAGGCCCCCTTTTGTTAATGTTAAATAAGTGTTAAAAAATGTCGTCACTAACATAGTTTTAAGTCATTGTTACTAACACTATGGATCTATGATCTGCAATAAAATATATGAATGAATGAATGAATAGAAAAACGATCGGCTGATCCGCACTTTTGTATGGAAAGTAAAAAAAAAATCTCGTTTTTCGACCCATGTTTCCTTAGGGAAAGTTGTTTTGTTTTAGTATCTGGCTTACACCCTTAAAGTTAAGTTAGTAATGAAAAACTGAAGGTGCATCATTTAAATTCCTCCGCCGCGTTTGTCATCCTGTCTATCTAATCCACAGATTACCCCTAATAGATACCGCATACAAGGCCGCCGACGTGCGCCACACATCTATGATTTTACACTGATATAAGCAACGCGAGTGAGCGAGCTCGAAGTAGTGCGACCTTGAAATGGCCAATCATGTTGCAATGTTCCGTGCCCCGCTACCCGCACCTACCGCCAACAATGGTGACTTCGGGCCTGTACAACATTTTCATCATGCGGTATCTATTGGGGGTAATCTGTGATTTAATCTAATCGCAGAAACTGCTCTAGGGATTGATGATACGGTTTTCACTAACAGATACTGACACATGAGTAGGTTTTATGTACGCGTGCTAGTAGCACTATAAACACAGTATTATTCGGTGTCGCACAGTATGGTAACGCTCTTGATTGCGGGCGATGCCATGCGCTTCGCCGCAAGGCCCCCCGCCGTTGCTCTGCGCAAGTTCATCCGTTGCTGCACGGCTAGCATGCAACCCACGACAAAGCGTTTAAACGGGAAAACCGTCATGCGCGCTCTTTCTGGCATACGTAAAATAATAAAGATGGAGGCACATCTCGATTTTTATCGTTTTCTCGGTGGTGGCATGCTAGCCGTGCAGGACTGTAAGGACTATACAGTGTAAAATTAAATGGGACACTTAAAGGGCTGCTGCAACTTTCTCTATGGGACCAATATCAAAATCGCGAAAAAAAAATTGCTGTTGAATTGAATTGTCATTTCAGTAGAGTTACGTTTGCAGTTTTGTATGGGACAGCGGATTTTTTTCGCGATTTCAGTGTTGGTCAAGTTGTTCAGTTTGATATTGTGAACCTCCACCAGGTTCTCAATATCAAACTCACAGGTGAGGTCCTAACCTAACCTAAGTGTCCCATTTAATTTGCCACCCTGTATACTAATGCTGTGGTATAATTAACCTCCTGACAAAGCTTGACGCTGTCGGCCAGGTCGGGCAGGGCGGCGCAGAGCCTGGCGGCGGCGCAGGCGCAGCTCACGCTGGCGAGCCGCGCCGCGCCGTGCAGCACGCCCGCGTTGCCCGCCAGCCGCAGCGACGCGAACTGCGCGCGCGCCGAGCTGCCGTCCCCGTAGGGCACTGAGTACGTCATCGACGATATCGCGCGCTGCCACTCCTGCAACCGGTTACATTCGTGTAGTCATAGAGAAACGATGACAAGAACTAGAACTAGAGGCGTGCTATTCTCCATACTAAATTGCGTGCACCGGAATTTAGTTAGTTAGATGCCGCTAGATGTCGTCAAGAGCATAATGTCGTTATTTATCAAGGATTTTAGAATCATAAAGGAAAGGAAAATTGGCCATGGCGGTCGGTAATGTTCGACCTTCTTTTGTACGTCTCCGTCGTCGACATTTCCAACGTTTTTGTGTCCCTTTCTATCCAATGACGTAAGTATGACAGGAGCTACAATTTTTGTCGTTGGATTAAAAAGGGATAAAGTAACGTCGAAAACAACGGCGGGAATTTACGAAAGGGGAACGATCATTATTCATTACCGACCACCAAGGAGTATTATCATGTTTCACCGCTTGGGCTGTTAGGCAGTTGTACTCCAAGGTATAGACAATACCTATTCCCAGCTTCCTGTTATTTATTCATCAACAATTTCGGATCTACTACCCAGTTACAAAAAGCTACCACTCTTACGGAGTGGGTTTGGTTCATAATATTGGGAGACTCATCAATTATTTTTAGCGTATATTGGCAATTCATCTATCTATTCCTGGCAAGGAGTCAGCGCCATATAAGAGACGGGTTTTGAGCTTTTTCCGAGGTACGGCACTTAGTATGGAGAATAGCACTCTTTCTTATCTCCTTTTATAGTGTAGTCAGGTGTAGTAGAGCGAAGGTACGTACAGGTGTAAGTTACAAAAAGGTACGATCATACCTAGAGGAGTGCTTCAGACCATACCTTCACTGTTGAGCCAACATGGAAATTGCGAAAAATTCGATTTTTCATTTCAGTTTAGTAGGTAACTATTGCAGTGTTTATGGAACACCCGATTTTCGTTAGCGATTTCGCTATTGGCTCGGGACAGTGAAAATTGTTCAGTTTAATGGTGTGAATAATCCCTTAAAATGTGATCACGCCATTCTGTTTTACCGTGTAGGTATATGTATGTTTTTCAAAAAAATTTGCTGTGACTAAGGTCTTTGGATGTTTTATGACTCGTCGCAAGCATACGATCTACAAGACCATCATCATATCATCTAACCACGCGACTCCTCGTACAAATTAAACGATGCAGTAGTTGAACTTGTGATAAAATGAAATAAATTCCAATATCTACATTACTTCATAGTTCGTCTGATGACAAAAATACTATAAATTATCTAAATTCGTCTCACATTGAAAACCAGACAAACTATAGGACGTGACCAGGTTGGTTCGTTTGGCATCTCCATTAATCTTAGGAGTACACAATAATGGACGACATTAACGTAATCCAAAGACTCGAAGGGTTGCAAATTGTGCTGACTATTTTATCTCACTTCGAAGACAACTTAAACAATTTGCCACAACCATTAGTCACAATCATTAGTTAAACATTAGAGACAGAGAACTAACGCAGTTATCATTTAGTAACACAACAGTTAAAACAAACTTACCTCCGTATCAGTCTTAGCGTCAGCATCGCCTATCGATCTAACGAGCTCCTTCGATATAGCCATTAAGAGGTAATTTGTGATTTTCGCTTTGGTTTCTGCACTCACATCTCTTCCGTTCACAGGAGATATCTCTCTGCACAATCTCGTCAAATCATCGTCGATTGTGTTGTGGATCCTATCGAATAAGTCCTCGATCAGTTGGCTGACTAGTTGGCTCCTCATGGACGGACAGGAACAACCAGAATCCGACGTTATGTAGCTCATGCTATGATGCATTCTCCCGTAATCTGTCTTCTTTGGTACTGCCGTGTATATCGAGTAGCCTTCGTCGACATACTCTGTTCTGTCTGGCTTCAGGTCTATTCGAGACGCGTGGTACGTCTGCCTCATGGTTTCACTTCTAAGCTCTTCTAATTCTTCAGTTTTAATGGACAGCTCGTGACTTAGAGTCTTTATCTTCTCATCGCACTTCCTCTTGCATTGATTCAAAGCTTTCTGAGTTAAAGCTAGCTGCTTTTCCAGAGATTCAACCTGAGAACACATTTCTTCTTAGAACTGCTTCAGAACCACTCCATGCATATTTACATGCCACAAGTCTTGTGTTTGAACATGCGCCGCTTTGTGAACCGAGCGAAATAAAAACAAAAGAAAACCGAAGAACGAAGCGAAGCGAACGCTGAACATGCAGTGTTAATCGGACAAACAATTAAAGCGTTTCTAAAAGCATTTCTATAGCTATAATTACTAAAGCTACAAATGACAAATAAGCCTATAATCCCCAAAAAAACACCATTATACGCGCCACTAGGACGAGAGATTTGAACGGTTTCTAACAATATAAAACTTGTTAAGTCAAGACCATTATTATTCATGCCTTTCGTGTTAGTGGCGCCAAAAAATGATCGAAGATAGCCCTGCTTAAGTTGTGCTGAAATATGATCAACCGACAATCCAGATAGTAAAACCGTGCATACCCAAAAACACTTCCTAATTACATACCTCCTCTTTCAATTCGCTGCTGGTTACTTCCAGTTCCATATTGGCCTTGTTAGACCTCAACAGCTCTTTCCTGATGGTATCCAGGTCGCCCTTGAATGCTACCTCGGCTTTCTTCGACTTCTCCTTGACACTCTTATTTTCATCTACGAGATTCTTGTTCAATTTTCGCAGGTTTTCCACTTCTTTCTGTAATTGGAGTTGAACTTGTTGATGACTTCATAATTTTTGTTTATTAGTTTACTAAAGCTAATTCATTGTTTATTTAATTCTTTGTCACAAAGGCATTTGTAGCCATACAGGAAGGCGTAACTGTCGCACGAGTTACGCCTTCCTCTATGTATGTAGCAATACTGAATTTATTTAATATCTTATAAAACTTTAACAGAAGTGTGTCTGTAAATTGAAAATATAAAAAAAATCTTTTGTTTTTTTTTGTTTGTTCGAGCATCACGCAAAAACTACTGAATGAATTGGATTGTTTGTTAGCTTATGATTTGACTTAAAATCTGGTATGTACTTTGTGCGGGTGAAGTCGCGGGTAAACTCTAGTAGGTACTCTAGGTACCTTATAAGTTTGTGAATTGTATATTCAGTTTCAGTTATGTATTGACTTAAAATGCATGTATACATAAGATGGAATTTTACAATGGAATCAATGTAATTTTTACCCAAGGGTGTAGCAATTATATATATAAGTACATGTAAAATTTATTTTTGAAATTTGAACAATTAACCAAAATATTTTAAAACACAAGCTATATTCCTATTATTACAATTAAATTACACCATGTCAAAAACTATATTAAGTACAATAAAAAATATTGGACGACACAATTCTAATAGGTAAGGTACTACAGACATAATAATATGAACGTTGCTATTTGTGTCAAAACTTAACTTTGAATAAACCATATCCAATACATTATCAATACCAATATATTTATTATATCATTCATTTTATTATCATGTTTCTTTTTCTGTTTTTGTTACGAAATGAAAAAAAAAATTAATGTAATCAAAGCACAAATATCTTTTCAACACACTTGCTCATAAAATGGCCCTTATTTCACCGCAATTAGGCACATAATGACACCTATAATCAAACTGTGACTTTTTCGTTATTATTCACAAGTGAGTTATAGGTTTTTTATAGTAGGTATCTAAACTTCTTGGTTGAGTTCTTGAGTTGCTTTGTTCTTAAAAAAGTTTCGATACAAAAAAGATCATATTCAATAGTACAAATAAATTCTCTAAATAAACTTTTTATTTACTAAATAAAATGATTTTTTATTATTATTTTCTTCACAAGTGTGTTGAAAAACGTCGTATGATACACGTGTGTATTGATGATTACCGTCCTCGGCTCTCTTAAGACCCTCGCCTGCGGCTCGGGTCTCAATGGCGCCTCAGCGGTAATCACCAACATTACACACTTGTACCATAATGTACTATTATTCTATTATTTTAAAGTCGATGTAATAATGTGATCTGCATCCATTCATCGCTAGCTCGTTTTCTTAAAACATTTAATATTCAAAAGCAACTTCCTCGGTGATATTGTTTTTCCTAAAAATAGCACTTACCCTAAACTTAGAATCGAGCGATTTCAGCGCAGTCTCAGACTTCTTAACCTCGGCCTCAGATTTTTTAAACATCTCCGTCAAGTTGGCATTCATTGACTTCATAATTTGGGCATCCCTTTCTGCCTTCTCCAGGGCTATGCGTGTTGCCGAGTCTGATTCCTCTGCTTGCTTCAATTTACGTTGTAATGGGTCTATGAAGCATCGTAGTTCGCACTTCTCATTTTCCAGCTTCACTACCTGGAATAAAATTATTTAGTATAACTTGCAATGCAATTCACTAAGCTTAAACATCGTCACAACCTTAAATTCGTCGCTGAAAGGTCGACGAGCTTTCAATTTCATGTGTCAAACTCATATAAAATTTCCGACGATCTGAAGGATGCGAGCTCGTTGAATTTTTTGACAGCGACCACCTCAGTACCATAGTTTTATTGGGAATATTCTTTTTCAACTTCTCTACAAGTTGTAGAAATTATAATAATACAATCTATTTAATTTTATTCACGCTGCCATACTAAGGCTGCAGGAGTTTTATAATAGCGCTTTCTAGAATATAGAACAATCTGCCTAAGGAAATCAAAAGAATGCCCTTCAAAATATTTCAAAACAAAAATAACAAAATGGCTTTTAGATAAATATTTCTATTCAATTAAGGACTTTTTTAATTATAAATTATTTGACATTGGCTAGACAAATTATTGTAAAAATATTTAAAACATTGACCACTTATCAGACCACTCATGGATATTTTTTGGATCTCGCATGTCATTTTGTATATTTCTTTTCTTTTCATAAATAATTATATTTTGCATGACATTTTAAAATTGTATAAAACTAGCTTCAATTTATTAATATTTTGTATGCCCTGTGTGGTAGAACATTAGAACCATTGTATTCATCATGTCATCTGAATGTACCTATGTTCTTACAAATAAAGTTCTGATTCTGATTCTGAAAATATTCGGCCAGATAAATTAGGGTGGTAAAACGCTGTGAATATTCAGTATTCACCCACTTGTGTTAATCTGTAATCATTGACGTACTAAATAATGGACGCCGAGTCGAATATAAAATTCTCGAAAAAAGTGTCTTAGACCAACCTACCACTTTGCGATCGCCGTGAGTCGAGAGTCGCGCTCATAGAGTTTACGGCCGCCGTGAGTCGCGCGACTGTGCGCGCGCGTCCCTCTGCGACCGCAAAGTGTCAAAAAATTAAAAAAACATTGAAACTTGTACTTGTAAACGTTGTAACTTTTTCCATTTTGGATCCGTAGTTTTTACCAATTCCTACAGCACCACGGCACGCCATTATAGACGTGCGCGTAGTTGTTCGATCAAGTGAAGACTAGCGCGTAATTGTTACTCTTTTTGCGTTTTGTTACTCTTTCGGTTCGGACACTTTTGAGCGCGGTCCCTACGTCCACGGCCCTGTTTAATAAACGTGACAAGTGCAATTGACAATGACAAATCAGAGTACATTGCTGAGAATGCTAGGACACATGAAGCACTGCAAGTTTAGCGTCATTAGTAACCAGCGATGTACTCTGAATTGTCATTGTCAATTGTCACTTGTCGCGTTTATTGAACAGGGTCCAGTAGTTGGTAAGTCAATGTCTGTAATACAACCACAGAAGTTCCTCACCTTCCCTTTCAACTCGTTCTCAGTGCTGATGCATTCGTTTATCTTCTTTTTGTAGCCGCCCTCCATCTCTGCCCACATGTCGTCCGCCTGGGTCAACATCTCCAAATACGCCGCCTCTCTCCTCTGCAGCTCTGCTATGTGACTTTTTAGTTCTTTCTCGCTGTTTAGGAGGGCGCTAACTTTTGTTGCCGTTGATGGGTCCGAAGGCAACTGTAGATAAAAATGTGTTTTGGTTAATTGGTAATGTATTGGTAATTTTAATATGTAGTAAAAAAATAATAAAAAAACTAAGATTATAAAAGTATAATCTGGGTATTTATCATAAAAGATTTACGTATACAAAGTGTTACAAACGTAAAAATAAACATTTAAAACTTTTAAGGGGGTTGTTTAGATCATCAAATTGAACAACTTTCACTATAGGACCAACATCGAAATTATCATCATCATCATCATCAGCCTATAAACGTCCCACTGCAGGGCACAGGCCTACCCTCAGGGAGGGTGTATGGGCATTAGTCCACCACGCGTGCCCAATGCGGATTGGTAGACTTCACATACGCATCAGAATTTCTTCTTTAGCGTATGCAGGTTTCCTCACGATGTTTTCCTTCACCGTTTGAGAGCAGTCGGTATTACGTACATAAGTTAGAAAAACTCATTGGTACATGGCATGTTGTCCGTGCGGATTCGAACCCGCACCCCCCATAATCCCCCCCCCCCCCCCCCCATAATCCCCCCCCACTGGAAACGTGCCTGATTATTTTCTTTATTTATAATTTCGCATTAGTTTTCCGCGTTCGTTTTTTTTTGTTTTTTTTTTTCGCTAATCTAGCCTTTTATACCGGAACGTACTAACTTTCACTATCAGAGCCATGACCTTGGTCTATCAAACGCACATTCATGCTCTACTAACATTTCATGATGGACTTACGCGATAGTACCCTAGGGTTGCCAACTTAGTAATTTTACTTTATATTATACTAATGAAAATGTAGGTAAATGAGAAAGAGTAAAAAATTGCATTTTATTTTCTTTTAAGGCTTGCCTTGATTGCTTTTATGGCTTTGGTTTGGTGTTGTTAAATTCAGTGTTGCGGAAAACTTTATTTTTATTAAATAATAAACAGTTTAAACCCACGAAGTAGAATCGCAAATGATGGCACGGGATAGATGGCTGGCTGGAAAAGCTTGGGGAAGACCACTGCCCAACAATGGGACTAAATAAGTTAAAAAAAAAAGAAAGTAAACGGTAAAAATAAAGTACAAAACTGTATAGTTGGCAGCCCTATACCCAGCAGAAATAACAAAACAATGTAATTTTCGCGCCATCTCAAACGTTCTGATCGCGATTTCATTAGAGGAATCGTCATGGTTAAAGGTTTTTAGTGTTATTACATACAGTGAGTCTTGTTCGGTCTGGTTAACTAAAGAATTTTAACAATGTGATGGAAACATAGTTGGAAAGCTGCGTTGTTCATTTTAACACCTCACACCCGGATTTATGACACAAATAACAGGGTAGGTTCTTATTCTTATCGTCTGGGCAGAGCCCTGGTGTCAGAGTTTTTTCAGACCGACTTACGGCCTCTGACGTGGTTTTTATGTAACGACTACTACTACCAGAGATAGTAGCCGGGACCAACGGCTTAACGTGCCATCCGAAGCACGGAATCATTTTTCGGTTCAGACAATCAGGTGATTCATCCTGCAATGTCCTTACCAACTGGGGGAAAACGCACAAAGAGACATTTCACTAGATGTCGCCCCGTGGGAATCGAACCCACCACCTCCGTGTCGAGAGCCCAATGCTCTTAACCATTAGACCACGGAGGCAGTTAATGAAGATATCTATCAGATAAAGTTATTCTGAAATAACCAATTTTAAGAAATTTTTTAGTTTTCTGGTCGTAAAATGTTCGTTAAAATGTTGATTTATACGTTTTTAACTATATTTTCGACTTATTCGCTTTTATAATAATTTATAAGGCAAGAAAGAGTTGACATGTCTAAACGATAATCTAAGTACTTAGTTATTTGAATTTTTTACTACAACAGTAGGTACCTACCCAATTTTTTTTTAAAGAACCCTTAACTTAAAAAGAAATATATCTAAAAACCCACTTCACTTCATCCATCCATCACTCTCTTTAATGTGATCTCAAAACTAACTAGGTAAAGCCTGACCAGAGATATAAAAAACCTGGTTTCGGGCGCTGCAATCGAAAGTCTATAACCTTTATTGTCAGTGTTTCAAATACAAAAATTAGTTCCAATGATTTTCCGCAACATGGCGAGGTTTTTTATTTTTCTGGTCATTTCCCATTTCGCGCTTTATGGACATCCGTATGTCCGTAAGCTTTTTGGTCTAACGCGCCTTATGGACACACGGGTGGTCGTAAGCCGCTCGCTCCTATTGGCTGGCGCTTGTACCTGCCTATTTATATTTCAAATTTCATGTTTCTAACTTAAGTCAGTGGTTTATGCAGTGCGTTGTCTGTTAGTCACAGAACAATTTTAAGTGTAGAAGATAATAATGCTGTACGTACAGAAATAAGGCAACTAGTAAATAGAAAAAAGAGGAGTCACATAGATCATCGAACACTTCTGTTTGAATTAGGCAATAAAAAAGCATACAAACCGTTTCATTTTCCTTTTCCTTCTTAATCTTTTCTTCGACGACAATAATCTTTTCGTCTACCTTTTTCGTCTTGACGTTACAGCAGCAGTCAGTCGCGTTTATTTGTCTCTTCGTCGTCGCCAGTTCGTCTCTTAGTTGCTTTATTTTTGTTTCCAAAGTCTTCTTGATTTTCTCCGATTGACCCGATATTTGTTTCTTCTCCGCTAAGAGTCTGGAAATGAATAAATCTATTGTTAAAATTGATTCCGGCCTTAATAAGTGGGCTGGAAATTGCAAATTCTTCAAATACCGGTACCGATGATTTTCTGTTCAATTTTAAGGAGTTCTATTGTGTAGCTCCGAAGTGCGTCGTTAGATCTTCTCCAAATTAAAATGGCACTAACTGGGGGTTCTTTAGATCAGAAATTGAATGGAATCATCCAAATCGGCCAAGAAATGCCGAAAGCTATTCCGTACCAAACATATAAAAAATTACCTTTAGCTGAGAAACAAAGCCTCTACCGCTACCTTTCCGTAAATGTACAAATCATGAAAGGCAAACATACATAAATACCTTTCAGGCCTCTCTCGTTCGTTCTACATAAGCGAATACCGTGGCGTTTCGCACTCTATATTAACAATACGTAAACACATTATACTTTTCCTTTGTTAACATTATTTTATTAATATTCGAAAGAACGAATTTTGATCCGTCTCTTTCAGATTTCCTCAATATTAGAGTAATTCACAAATTACAACGAAACCAAAACGGTACCAAAGCTTGAACCTTGAACTTCAATCAAAAGTACCCTACGTGATATTTCCGTCATTTTTTGACCTTTAAGAGCCAAGCCACACTTCTAAAATGTTTCACCGTGGTAATGCCACACTGGGCGGTACGGTATGTTTTATGTTTTCTTCTGATACTCCGGCGTCGCATCTCTTATCACCTCTTCCATCCTCGTCCTTCAGGGGTTACAAGTCTCCAATAATGCACTCGTGTGACATACCACTGCGCCTACTTTTCGAATGCAGGGGTGACGCAGCAGCACTGCTGCGAAACCATATCATGTAGTTTGCCACTTACTTCGAACACCAATATAAGCTCATGTTTGTTATTATATCGGCCCCTCATTTCCAACTCAAAATCCAGCATTCTACATAGCATTGAGTGGGAACTAAATTTACACTCTAACGACACCAAACATAAGAGCTGAACTTACTTGTTGACCTCTAACTCCAAGTTTCTGATGGTGGGTGGGGTACTCATTATGGCGTTGTTGGTTGCAACGACCTGACACTCCGGCTTCTTCGCGCATTCCTCCTTCATCTGAGCTATCACTGACTTGGTGTCTTCACCCAAAGGTCCCAGACGTTCTTGTAGCGCACGCTGGAAATAAAAAAAAAAATCAATGAATCAAATCAATCAATTTTTTTTTATTCAGAATAATATCACATAGCGACGCCTTAGACTTAGAGTGAAGAACTCAAAAAGAAAGTGAAAGACTGTGTGACTTTCTCGTGAAAGTTCAAGAGATAATTTTTCAGGAGGAAGAAAAAACTGCGTCCTATAACAGTCTTGTAAGTATTTGCGAGGTTCTTATTACACGCTATAGATGGCATTACGAGTATCAGATTATATTTTAAATTGAAATCAGGAGATTTTCTTATAAAACCCACCTATCCCCCCCCCCCCCCCCCCCTGGATACGTGCCTGTCGGAAGGTGTTCCGTTGTAGAGAAGATGCCGCCGGAAACTCTTTTTTGTTGTCAGAAAGTTTGTTATAGCCTGTAGGATCTATCTATATTTAGTTACACCGCCATCTGGAGGAACTATCCGGAACCAACTGTTTAACGTGCCTTCCGAAGCACCGAGATGCTCAAGATGAAACACAGTGATATTTGCCATACCAATCATTCACACAATCGCCACTAGACCGAAATGTATGAAACAGACGAAAAATTTTTCACGATTTCAATGTTGGTCAGTTTGATGATTTGATGCACCCCCGAAGTATGTAACGCATTTAATTTTATACCTGTGTAGGTATGCTTGCTGGCTGAGTTCAGGGCAATGCCGCTAGCTAGTATAATAAAACAATAAACCCGTGAATATCGCAACACGGACAAGCCGACAGAGAACGCCGCCTATCTGAATTAAAGAGACGTTGACCCTGACATCATAGACCTTTGAACAATACCTTCTAATTCTTAGAATTATTGTTACATTATTATTGCCCTGCGTCATAAATTCGTACGAGCCGATTACGAGGATATTCCTGATAAAGCACTCCAGTAGCGTAGCAAGGAATATAGATTGATTGAGCTCTGTCTGTAACCAATTCGTAGAGCAGAGAAAAGTCGAACTCGCTTCGCTCGCCCTAAGTTTCTGTAATTTCTGTTTTAATAACTGAAGTTATCTATACATAATCCTAAAGAGTTCGGACCACAGCTAACGTGGTGCTAACTTCGCTCGATCCATAGCTTTTACTTATGTTACTTTTCACATGTTTTGCTCTAATCAAATTTTATAAAATATCAATCTCTTTTTTTTAAATCAAGTCTTGTGTTTCAGATTATTCACCGTTTAGCAGTTCCAAGCGTTTATCGATAACGACGGAAGCTACTTTGGCTTGTTTTTCTATCGAGAAAATGTGTCCTAATCTTGTTTTGGCTCTAATCAAAACTTCAATTATATGTTCAATTTACACGTATCCTAAATCATACTCCTACTGTTAGTACTTCATGATATATGACGCTTTGAAAAATCCTATTTTTTTCACATATCCTCTTAAGGTGGTTTCAGTCCATACAAAAGTTTGATGCACAATACGCGTAGACGGAATTAATAAAAGTAATATTTTATATATGGAAAAATAGTTTAGAAAATCTAGTTGCCGCGTCACAATTAACATTTGCAATTTAAAGCTTTTAAAATTTTGTATGAAAAATTTCAAAGCTTTATATCTTCATCTAGAAACTAAAATTTGTGTCGGCACCTTGTCAGATTGCCAATGTCGAGTCGGTTTTCGGAGTATCGTGATCTCAAAATTATTTTATAAACACATAAAAAACGCCAGCACGATTCACAACCACATATCCGACTCGCGACTTCGGTTCACTTTTGACATTTTTGCGTTAAGTAAAATTATGTAGTCTGCAGCAGGGGTCGCCATCTAGGTGGACACATAATGACACCTACTGACATTAGGGACCTCCCCTCCAAAAGCATAACACGGTTCATGAAGTCCGTGGGCCTGGGAAATGACATTTAGGTCTAGGCTGACAGCTACAATAGATCAGGTCGCAGTAGCTATTTGGTCATTGACCAAGCCCTTATAACCAAATAATAATAATAGTCTGCAGCAATAAGTTGTATACACTTTAGTACTACGAGGTAGAAAAGTGTACCTATACAACTTATTGCTGCTGACTGTACATACATAAACTCACAACCGTAATCTCTTTCGGGGTGGTCACAAACATTGCTACAACTACGAACTTTCTGTTTAAGAATGTAGTTGTAGCAATGTTCATATTTAGCAATTTAAATTTCAGAATGGACTGATGTGTCAAGTGGTGAGAGGTCTAGGTGAAGAGGCTGGCCAAATAGAAACTGCATAAGAAACCTTCAATCCCTTAGTCCCTTAGTCGCCTCCTACGATACCCACGGGAAGAATGGGGGTGGTCCATTCTATTGTATACCGGAACCACCGGCTAGTAAAAAAATTTAAGTGTTTGTATATTTACCTTGCCACCAGGTGACATATCGACTCCGATGGTTTTGAACACATTCCACGCTATGAGGGCCGGCACTGCCTTCTCCAATTGGCTTAACCTCGTCTGTAGATCAGTCTGTAAAAACCATATCAGATTAAAGATCTTTCAAAAAATGGTAGACAAAATTAGAGCTTACAACTAAATTATGTAGTAAGCGGGATTTAACCCCTGTCTTAGTCGAGATTTGATCGCTTTGAGACTTACCACATCGATATTCTTCAATCTTAGTAGGTAGGTACTTAAAATTGGGCAAGCTTTATTTTAAAGGTTTTTGCTGTCCTTTCGAGTGGACCTAGCGTTGGTCGCTTCAATTTTACCTGTCATACAGTAATTATCTATACTAAAAAACCTGGCATATCTACAATTTCACAATCCTAATAATTTCTCTTGTAACATAAGCGGATCCATCCGTGAAATAAAATAAAATGATATGATATCACGACCCGGTTGGTGTAATGGTTACCACGCCGGACTGCCAATCCTGGGTCCTGGGTTCGAATCCCGGTTCGGTCATGGATGTTATATGTGTGTACCGTCATTGTATATGGTTCCCATAACAAAAAGCCTTAGGCTTAATTTGGGATCATTACAATGTATGTGCCTGTGAGCCTTATTTATTTATTTATATTTTATTCGTAAACGTAGGTGGACTGGTAGGTGGTGAACATTCAAACTAAAAAATTGGTTTTTGAATCTCATTCGCTGAGCTCAGCAGTTAAAAATGACAAAATTACTATGGAGATATGCATCTTTCCACTCCTGATTTGACTTACAAAAATCGCACTCCAGAAGTATGATTTTTGAAAGTCAATGTAGCAGTAGAAATATATGCATATCTCCATAATAATTATGATATTTTCAACTGCTGAGCCCTGCGAATGAGTTTCAAAAATCGCACTCCAGGGTATAAACTTAAATGCGTTACAAAGGTACTTAAAAATCAAATCAAAATAATTTTATTTCAGACACAGTCCATAGATTTTTGTCACTAAGGCTGCTTTTCCACCAGAGATGTGCGAGGTAGCGAGGCGGTGAGCGAAGAAACAATCCGCCAATAGCGCGCTCGCTCGATCACGTCATTGGGAAATTGAAGCACTCTCATTGGCCGATTTTTTCCTCGCTCACCGCCTCGCTACCTCGCACATCTCTGGTGGAAAAGCAGCCTTAAGGGGGTGTTTCAGAATATTTGAGTCGTCGTAATTGACGTTTTCTATGCATCAGCAGTTTATTTGTGCGATTTTAATAATGATCCTATATTAAAAGTTGTTCAGTTTGATGGTCTGAAGCACAGATCACAAAAACTAAAGGGAGATGTGAAAAGGGGGCGGGGCCAGTGTCGCAGCAATATGCGCAAAAACGGAACACATTCCTCGCGACAGTAATGATTCAATATATTATGAGGCTGAAAGCCAGTCGAGATATTATGTGTAAATAGTTTCCAATGCTTGCGTAGTAGTAAAGATTATTCGAACGTTGAGTTCTGATACCGCAATGGATAATGAGCACATTCAAGCTAACAAAATACTTTCTATCGCGTGGTACTGGTGGTGATGCGACACTAGGTTTCGTACTCAGCGCGTTGGTTGGCATCTCTCTAGATTTCCATGGTCTGAAGTATGGAACGTATATAATTTTATTTACTCTGTATCATTTATTCATGAACGTTTGTAAAGTAAAGCCTGACTAAGAAAACAAAACCTCGCCATGTTGCGGAAAAGCATTGTAACTAATTTTTGTACTTTAAACATTGTTATTAAAGGTTATAGTCGATTGTAGCGCCCCCAAAGCAGGTTTTTTATTTTTCAAGTCAGGCTTTAAGAAATTTTCAACTCTTTCCACGCACCTCCCTAGACTTCAATTCGCACTCCCTCTTCTTCAGCTCTGTCATCAGCCTCTCGGCCTGCGCCCTCGAACACTCTCGCTGCTCCGTCATATCTCTTAGTTGTGCTGAACAAAGCTCATAGTCCATTTCAAGCCTGCAAATTATAAACAAAACCCTGAAAAGGACGCTGAATCACACGTTTAATTAAAAGCTAAAGAGTATTTTATTATGACTTAATTTCAAATGACACAATGGACAGAGTTTTTGTACCACTAGTGAAACGAGGATGTTCTGAGGATTCAGAATATCTCGACTACCCACCCCCTCGAGGAATATAGTAGTGAGCATATGCTTATGCTTCATATTACACAAGTGGGTCACAGTATATAGGACATCAGTTTAATTTTTCGCGATTCAATGTTGGTTCCGTAGAGAAAGTTGTTCAGTTTGAAGGTCTGATCATCCCCTTAAAAACCGTCAACATAATTATTAATTTGAACCCTGTATATTATGTGTAGAAATCCAAGTACGTTTTGCGAGGGTCTTTCACAACTTGAATTAAGTAGCATAGTGTAGTACCTAGTCCATTTAATAATAATAAGTTTAAAATTGAACCTATAGACCTACCTACTCTACATAACTACACACATAAACCTACATTAAGTTCCTACAGTTACAGAATAAATGAACAAAAATACAGAGACCTTGATGGTAATGAAGCATGCACATTTAAAGTAAACGCCAAACCCACGATTTACACAACAATGCGTTGATAGAAACAATGGCAGGTCATGTCCGCAAGAAAGGATTTATTACTTATAACGGATATAGCTTACTATGCTACGCTAGCGTATAATTAATTCTACCTGTGTCATATTATACGAGTAACAGCACAACAACAAAGACTACAGTACAAATAAAAACTTGGTAAGTAATGTAGAAGGTAAGGATATATCGTTCCGGCTATAGCCGAACGCCAGTCTGGACCAGTAGCTTGCCACCCCCGAGAAAACGATAAAAATCGATATGTGCCTCCATCTTTATTATTTTACGTATTCCAAAAAGAGCGCGCATGACGTTTTTCTCGTTTAAACGCTTTGTCGTGGGTGGCATGCTAGCCGTGCTGGGCTGCGTATAATTAACCCTTTGACCTATATCTTTTTCAAAGGTGGTGTTTTTGTGGACTACGTACCACATCTAGGCGTCTTAAATTGTATACCTAGGTAGTTGTAGTTCGTATTAAAAAGCGTTTAAAATATTAGTTAGGTGGTGAAACAAAAACTTGAAACGTCAATATTTCAAAAGAACACTTATTAACATCCACGCAGTTGACTAACAAGGTTTTTGTTTGATTAAACAATTAGATTCTAAATGCCAACAGTCAAAAGATGACTTCGTTATGGGTCGTCCTGTCTCAGAAAATATGTTGACGTAGTTTTATGTTAAGGGGATACGTGGGTAGCAACTTAGTCACTACCTATCGATCTTAAATTATTATATGTTACTAGATTTTGCCCGCGACTTCGTCCGCACCGAGATAAAATGTATACCAGTTTTTAAGTATTATCATGAGCTTTTAAAAACAAAAAGTTTCATCGAAATCGGTTCAGTAGTTTTTGCGTGATGTTCGAACAAATAAACAGACGGATAAAAAAAAGGATATGTAGAGTCGGGAACACCTAAACACCATAATATATCATAAATTTTTGTTGTAAAAATCTTTAATGTGCATACACACTTCTGTGACAGTTTTATAATAGTGTAGAAAGGTAGTTATATAAGGTCTAACAAAATTAGCTGAAACTATTTGAAGGGGATGATCAGACCATCAAACTGAACAACTTTCTCTATGGGATCAATATCGAATTCGCAAAAATAAATCTTCTGTCCCATACAAAGTTTTGTATGGGACAGAAGATTTATTTTTGCAGTTGCAAACAAAACTCTACTCAAATATATGGGACAGCTGATTTTTATTTCGCGAATTCTATATTGATCCCTTAGAGAAAGTTGTTCAGTTTGATGGTCTGATCATCCCCTTAAAACAGTTTCAGCTAATTTTGTTAGACCTTATATAGTTATTGTATTACTAATATTCGTAGGTAATGTTGTTCTTTATAGTTTCCTTTAGACATAATTTAATTGTCCGTTTTCCCTGTGTGTGTGTGTGTGTTTTCCGTGTGGTCGGGAACATGTAATACCAAATATGGCGTGAAGTTCTAGCAAGGTCTCACTTTAGGGTAGCGATGGGTTTGACAAGGTTTCACGTCATGCTTCGATGTCGTACTAAAGATCTTATTTTTAATTATGTACTTATTTGAAAAAAAAATCGCGGAATTACGCTCACAAATAATAGGAAAAATGCAAAATTGAGTTTTTGTTATAAAAGTACCAACTTATAGTCGATACTTTTTGCATTTATAATGCATTTTAGCGAGAACAGTACTCAATTATAAGTTTAGTTAAAATAATAATTATTATTATTATTTCCCAATACGAGCATTCTCGAATTGCTCTAAGGGAAGACCTCAAATTTAAAATGTTAAACTATTGAGTTAAATAAATAATTTTTTATTTTATTATTTTTATTATTATTGAAAACAATATAAGAAATTTGTTTCTTGTAAAGATAAAAACATCAAGTCGATTCGTTTCAGTTTGTATGCAAAACGAAGTGTGACGTGTCGTCTTAACAATTCACCTTCGTGACACATTTACCATTTGCATCACAAATGTGAATGATTGAAGGAAAACAACTAAATAAATACATATAAAACAACTAATAAATAATGTAAAACACTTACTGCTGCCAATGCAATCGGGTATCATTTTCTATCTCTTCCAATTCACAGCATTCCTCTTCTAATGCTTCATATTTATCATGAAGTTCTGTTAATTGTGATTCAAGCTCCTGCAAAGGAATTCAATTTTAGTAACTAGTAATTCATCGATTCCTGGAAATCAAGAGACCTATCACACAAGCGAGTTTGGAGGGTAGGGTAGGCAATGTCCCCAAGTAATGGGATAAGGGCAGGAAGAAGAAGGGAGGCGATGTCGCAACTGCATAGCCGCAATTTTTAAGCAATGGCGTAGACTGAGCATTATCATCGCGATTCTTAATGACCTCAGAAATATCGCAGCGATAACGTGGCGATATCGCTTATAGTATGTATTCCTCACATACAAAGGGTGTTATCATCCGTAAAAGAATAACATAGGATTAGGTAATGAGATTACATCATTGTTAAACAGGATAAATAATAAATAATGACAAATGATTTAAACAGTATGACAAAGTACCTTAATGCCAGACCAAATCTTCATGGATAAATCATGTTAAGTTATTTCGTAATGAGTAGGTACAAAAAACACCTCTGTTTTAGCCTGTAAGTCATTAGCTTATTGGGAATTATACCTAGTGAACCTTCAGTATGTTATGGGCAAGAAGAAAAAAATATCATCACAGAGTATGTAATTGCTCGTTTGATCTCAAACATTGGCGGCCCGGTAGCACAGTCTGTAGTGAACCTGCCTGCTGTGCCGAGGGTCGCGGGTTCGAATCCCGTATGGGACAAATATTTATTAATCATCATAAAACAAGTCCAGGTACTTTAAATGTGACTAGATAATTTGTGTGACAATGTCCAAGTAAAAATATGTAGTAATAGATACTCTTTCTTATACTGTGGTAAAAGCTATCTAAAAAGTAGATGGTTAGGTACAATGATTTCAGTTGGTATGTTCTAGAAATATGAGTGTATTACCTGACACCTATTTTCTAATTCGAATTCGTTCTGCAACCTCTGTGCAAGTTTAGCCTCTTTCACGTCTTGCGCTGCCTCGTAAATAGATATCTTCCCCTCCAAGAACTTGAGTCTTCTCTCGTAATACTGTTTGTGTTTCTTGCCCAACTTCACGCACCTGCACTCCAGGCCCTCCCCATCTTCCTTAGCATTTAATGTCCTATTCCTAACTCCCTGCCTCTCAAGTTTCTCTCTTATACTATTCAGTCGTTGTATTTCGGTGTTGAGTTCACCGCTGCATTCGAAACTTTCGTTGACATCTGTTTGTGTGCTTTTAGACTCTGTCTCGACTTCCTCGAAGATACCACTTTCCTGTAGAACGTTTGGTTTCCTCTCTTCGCTACAAAGACTCTCGAAAGAATCACTTTTGTATCCTTTCTGTTGGTACGGTGTGACTGTGGCGATTGCTTTCTGAGTTTTGTGCGATGGAATGTCAGTTTCGGGTTTCTGTTTCAGGTCATATAGCTTTTTCGGTTTTGCCTGTAAATGGAAATTTGTTGGATGGAAAATGAAATCCACTGAACAAGTAATAAAACGTAGTGATTACTTGTTCAGTGATGAAATCATCTAAATCATTTTGTGGAATTTGTCTCTATGAATGACAGTGACACTTGACATCTTTATAATCTTATTTTTTGTAGCCAAACGGTGGAGGTCGATTAAGCGAAAAATTCTTCGTCTATGACGTCGATATTATATAATATCTCCAAAAATTTTGAACATCTCCTTGATGCTCGTCATATTTGGCATTCGTTATTATTATTTACCCCCAGCGTGAGCGAAAAATTCTTCGTCTATGCCCTCCCAGCCTATTATCAAAATTAAAAAGAACTTGTTTTTAATTTTTATGACCAGAGTTATTTACCTCAGTCTATTAACTATTCTTATGCCCCCACCATCATCTTCCAACACCAAGTGAATAAAACATCTGTCTAACTTCCAACCAGACGGTCAAGACTATGACTGTCTTGCAGTGATGTTTTCATCAAAACAGTGAAAAGAGGATACCGGCAATTGGTGCACAGACATAGACAATGGATAAACATACCTGATAACATTCGTCTTCGCTCACAGAGCTGCTCAAAGCTTGCAGGTTGTACAGCAGCATCAGAACCTGTTCCAAGCAGCTCCTATCCTCAGCCGACGCCGCGTTCAAGATCATCTGTTCGAGGTGCTCCTTCACTGGGTTAGTCCTCAAAGAATCACTGGTTTCAGAGTTCTTATCCAGAATATCGGCCAGGACTTGAGCCTTCGCAAAGTCTTCTTTAAAGTCATCGTGTGGTGTGGTGAGATTCCGTCGTGGGTTACAAGGGCTGCTTGGTATTTGGGGTGATTTGTATCCTGAATCCATTCGTTTCAGTTCAGGGGATGCGGAGTCCTTTATTCGGGAGCCGGGGGAGACGCAACCCGAGTCGGAGTCTGTTAGGTTGTCCCTAGCACCCTGTTGGAAAAAGAACCAATTAGATTATTTGGAATCAAAGGAAAAAACACTTTACACAAGACTGTCAAAGTTCAAAATACTATTTGAAGTCAGGAGAGGAATTTTTTAATTTCACACCGTCTAATTCGTATTTGAAAGTGGCTCATAGGTGTATGCCTAGATGTTTCCATTACCTACTCATATACGAATAAGGATGTGTGATATTAATAAATAACTCTTTCCTCGCTCCTGGCTTTTTCCAGGCCTTTCTGCTAAATTACACTGTTATATACAGTTTACCTTCTTAAAAATAATTAAATGAAAAACATTTCGTACAAAAAACACTCTTAGTTCATTATTTATAAAGATCAAAATTCTATCTGGAATTTAACTATTATTTCTATGCTCTGATTAGTCTGTAGATTTTATAGTTCTACTGTATAGTTTTCGCTGTTACAAAATAGACCGAGTTACACCGTGGTTACTCCCATAGAAATAAAATAAAAACACTTTTCACAATAACTACGTAAGGTCTAAATTCTAAACTCACTTTTTGTCAGTTTTAAACTAAATTATGAAGGCTCTACAAACGTGTGTAGGTCCTAATGAAGTAACGAGCGAAACAGCACTGAATCATAACGCGAGTAAATAAATAAACTAAGGATTATTGGAGCATAGTTATGTTTCCGTATTGAACAAGAAGTAGTATAAATCCTCGGGTTTCTAGATCAGCTGTTTTATAGTAAGCTTGTTATTTTTATAAGACACAGTAAGTACTTAAATAATGTTATGTAACTGGCTAAAATTAAAGGGCTCTTTTTTATGAAACATTGTGCTTACCATAATCATAATCAATCACATACGATATTTTTTCGCGGTTTCTTATTTGGTCCCAAAGAGAAAGTTGTTTAGTATGATGGTCTGATCATCTCATTAAAAACCGTCAGTACCATACCACCACCACTATTTGCATGAGACCAATGGACCAAGATCCTGCTACGAAGTGTTCTACACTGCACCCATAATATGTGTACAGGGTGAAATTGATATCATTAGCATCCTTTTAAACTAAGAGTCTATTTATCGAACTGAACAACTTTTATTATGGCAGCAAACCGATCGAAGCAAAAAAATAATAAGCTGTTGCATACATTTGAGTCGCGAACTCGCGCTTTCTTATTTACTCCGATCGGTTTGCTCCCATAGTAAAAGTTGTTTAGTTTGATAGGTAGACTCTTAGTTTAAAAGGATGCTAATGATATCAATTTCACACTGTAGACAATGGTGTCTACCAATTCCAGTGGAAAGATACTCAATAAATAGGGTTGCCTCACTTAGGTTCACTGTGGTAACCCCATGAACTTTAATAATTATCGAATGGAATAATTATCTGTATATAAAAAAATATTTTTAGGTTTACAGAACTTGTCCTAATTATTTTAGGTATGTTGTAACAGTCAGAACAAGAGCGTTTCTTCAAAACAAAACCACCCGCTGTATAACTAACGTAACTTGAAATATTGTTAGCCGTATATAACTTAATTAGTTAACGCAATTAACGAACTAAGTTAAATCTTACAACGTTATACTTGTTAACGGTAGCTGATAAAATACTCGTAAAATATAATATTACTACTTTGTAATATAGATACTTTCAATCTATTATGTTTCTATAACCTTGTGTTTCTATTAATTCCTTAATTAAACTTCCTTTCATTTATTTTGATTCGCTTAGCTGAATTATTAGAAACTGCAAGTACTACAATAAATAAAACATCTGTCTATAAACCTATTAGTATAATAAAAAGAAACATTGCTTTCATAAAAAATTACCTACTTCACATATTCCTTTTTTAAAAACCCACTACGCTGATAAATTTACAGAAAAATCCAATCTCTACATCAATAAGATATACACAAACATAACATAAGTACTTACAGATAAATAAATCAAAGACGTTCCTATTAATTTCTAAACGCAAAATTAACCACTTTAAACCTTACATCACTCACAATAAAACACACTTCAGCCTCACCTTATCGGGATTAGCGTCCTCCAGCTCCAACAGCCTGAACTCCATCAGCTCGAGCTGGTCGCGCGCGTCTCGCAGCGCGTCTGACAGCCGCGTGCACTCTCGCGCCGACGCACTGGCGCGCTCCGCTGCCAGCCGGCACTGCCCGCATGACTGTTGGTGTGACCATGGCGCGTTAGTTCGTAGGAAGCGGGCATTCGAGGCTGAAGGGCTAAGGTTGTGAAAGGTCCGTTCTGTAGTTGTGATGCGGACTTTATTTTAACTAGGTAGGTATGTCAGAATGTAGGTAACTTAATAGAGCGTCGTCGGTGTGCGTTGCAGCGAGGTATGGACACTAAATTATGAGGGTCCGGGTTCAAATCCGGACGGACGACAAACCATATACCAATGAGTTTAATACCGGCTGCTCTCAAACGGTGAATAGAAGGGAATAGTTATCCCCTCCGAAATCAAATTATTTGTATAGAACAGTGATTACAGCGATCTCTTATTCATTCATTATTTTTATTTAATGAATATGACTGTCCCCCCTGAACCCAAAGTCTGGATACGTGCTTGTTGGATCCACATTTACAGTGACTTCGTAAAAAAAGTGGTAAGTAGACTAGGCACCTAAAGTATTTCAGATACCTAGTTTTATTGTAAAAGAAAACATATTTTACGTTTTATATGATTTTATCACACAACAGATTTTAATCAAAATGACGACTCTAGCTGGTTAATGCATCACCGATTTGATATAAGATTAGATACTGATGATTAATTAGTTTTGCTGAATGCACAAGAGTTTTTACTATAAAAGTTTCACATGCCAATAAAAGCGGAATTTCATATAACCTAACAGATAGTGTTGTCACCCGCCAAACTATGAAATACAAAGCTTATGACGCAAGCCAAGCACCAATAGTTTACTAGGTGAAGTAGGTGACAAGAGGTTTACTTTGCAATACTATCTGACATTTAGCTGATGTCTGCTTAGAGCCTTAATGCCTCCTCTATCAAGGTCGAGAGAATTCCTCCGTGTTCATTGTTGATTATCATTTTATCCGTGATATAGATGTAAAAAGACTTTTTCTACACAGAATTGAGCTGTGTATTTTTATATAAGGTCTAACAAAATTAGGTGAAACTATTTTAAGGGGATGATCAGACCATCAAACTGAACAACTTTCTCTATGGGACTAATATCGAAATCGCGAAAAAAGTCAGCTGTTCCATACAAACCTACTCGACCTAAATGTATGGGACAGCAGATTTTTTTTTCGCGATTTCATTATTGGTCCCATAGAGAAAGTTATTCAGTTTGATGGTCTGATCATCCCCTTAAAATAGTTTCAGCTAATTTTGTTAGACCATATATATAGTTTATCATATGGTATTTACGGAATTCAAAGAAACGAAAAGAAAACGAAAGTCTTCGATCAGTGTGTGTAGTGATGACATATGGAACAGAGACGTGTTCGTTCACTAAAGGCCTCATAAAAAGGCTGAAAGTCACCCAAAGGACAATGGAGAGGGCTATGCTCGGAGTTTCCCTGCGAGATCGAATCAGAAATGAAAAGATTCGAAGAAGAGCCAGAGTAACTGACATAGCCCAAAGAATTGCTAAACTAAAGTGTTAGTGGGCGGGGCACATTGCTCGCAGAACCGATGGCCGATGGGGCCGAAAAGTTCTCGAGTGGCGACCGCGTACCGGAAAACGAAGCGTGGGAGGCCACACGGTGGACCGACGATCTGGTGAAGGCGGCGGGTACCCGTTGGATGAGGGCAGCGCAGGACCAGTCGTTACGGCGATCCTTGGGGGAGGCCTATGTCCAGCAGTGGACGTCCATCAGCTGAGATGATGATGATGATGATTTACGGAATTTCTTTGTATTGTAACCGTGTTGATTCTGCATAAAGTTGGCGCTTAGGAACACAATGATACTATCGATCGTTATACCTATTTTATTACTTATATAAAACGATATCTTAGATAAAATGAGTAGGTATTTATCTAAGTGATAACTGATATCAGTGATAAGCTTCAATAGCTAATCTTATCTTATCTTATCTCATATAATATTTTTAAGACAAAGTTGTAAGCGTTCTAGGACAGCACTATAGGTACCTACTGTTATTAATTAATTGTTAATTAATTAGGTACATTAATATCCATTAGAAATAAAAAAGACGGATTTCCTACTGCTTACATTTTAAATCACAAAACACGCAGTAAAATAATTATGAGTTATAATTATTATGTCTTACAGAAAACACTCGTATTTTTTATCAATACGTCGTTTTATATCAACGTTTTTTGCCAAATCCAAGTCAAATCATAAATAAAGTAATTCATAAAAAATTCTGTCAAACTAGGTCATAGGTTAAGTTACCTATAAGAAGAAAATAGAAAAAAGAATTGAAAGAATAATTTGTCTAAAAATTTTATTTTCTCAACTACATAAGAAAAAATTTCATAGTTGGGATAAATGGGATCCTTACTTAAAGGGGTGGTTCAGACTATCAAACTGAACAACTTTCTGTATGGGACCAATATCGAAATCGCGAAAGAAAATCTACTGTCCTATAAGTAAGTACATTTCAGTCGAGTTATGTTTGCAGTTCGACCGCGGAATATTTTTTCGCGATTTAAGTGTTGGTCCCATAGTAAAAGTTGTTCAGTTTGATGGTCTGAAACACAGGCAAACACAGGGGTGCTTGGATCGGACACTTACTTAAAGGGTTAATAAGTGTCCGATTTAATTTTACACTCTGTACAAAAAGTTTTCAGAGGTATACGTATCACGTTCATTAGCACTTTGTTTATGAATGTATCTTGCGCTTCGCTTTGCCTACTACTCGATTTTTATTTGACAACCTGTTTGTTATCTGAAATGCGTTTCCCTGTCCAAGAAGTGTCGAAACAAAAACAAAGAAACGGTAAGAATAAGTATTAATTACAGATGCAAATGTCTGCTTTCATTGCTATTCTAATAACAGGCTTGTGTTGCAGAAGTGATAATATTTACATATTTTCTTGCCTGCTTACTGTGTTAGAATTTGTTTCACATTCCACTGTAATTTATTAGAGAAGTTAATGTAAACATTATAGTGTAGGATCCCGTATATCCACAAGCAGTACCTGTCGATCAGCTTTGAATGTAGACGTCTATATGGCCTTGTCACAGCAAGCTGTTTGATGTTATGTTGACAATAAGGATTCTAACAAGGAGGACAACATTTCAAACAATTGATTGACTAGACATAAAATTCCTTTCCTCATCGAAATGCGATTACCTACTGAGTGCAAACAGAACCACACTACACTATTCCGCAAATGTTGGATCGTGTTTTCTTAGTACATAATCCACTACATTTTTCTTTAAGAAACTATGTTAATATTTTTATCCATTTTCAAGATATAGCTCGTTAAAGTTTAACACAATAAATTAATAATGTCAACCCCACAGATCAGAAAAATTGTTAACCCTAACCAGCTCTCGGGTTCGGTAAGTTAGGGTTGAAGTAACACGAAAAAAAATTTTTTTTGATACTCATGCATTTGGTACTTTTGTCTTCTTTAACTATAACATCAAGTATAGAACGGGGTGCATGAAGAGATCCTTCCGACTGACGTAGGTAGGCTAGTAACACTGATCTCTTTACCACGACTATCGCAAGTCGAACTCAAAGATAAATGCCATCGACACGAAAGAAGAACAAAAATGTATAGAAGTGTTACATACCCACATATCGTTGAGGGGTTGCGGCGAGAGGGAGGCGGGGGCGGATGAGACCGCCGAGTCCTCGTCGGACGGTGCCTCCTGCAAAACACCCTGTACATTAACAACTAAATCATAAGCTTAAAGGTAAGAAAGCTCACCCTTGGGGTGTAGCAGCCACGGGGTGACGAGCACGATATAATCATTTTATTGTCACCGAAAAATCACCTAGGTATTCTTACCATACATTTGGGTCGAGTATTGACGTTTTCTATCGGAAGAATTTTTCTTTTTTCTCGATTTCGATGCTGGCTCAATGAAAATTGTTCAGTTTGATAGTCTGAAGCACCCCTTTAAGTAAGTGTCCCATTTAATTTTACACTCTGTATAATCCCAACTATAAAATTTTTTCTTATGTAGTTGAGAAAATAACATTTTTAGACAAATTATTTCTTTTAATTCTTTTTTCTATTTTCTTTTAATTTCTATTTTCTTTTTATAGGTCACTTAACCCTCTTAAAAATAATTATAACGCATTTAAGATTACATTACACCCTCTCATGTTTATTCTCTTTCTTTTATATCGTTGCTCTATTATCATATTATTTGGGGTCAGCACAATATAATGTCGTCTTCTACCATTCATCTCTGTTAGTCGTAATTTTAGAACTCACTCTTTTCTTAGACGGACGTATCTTCTTTCGTACGATCCATCCATCTATCAGTGAGTTATATCCTGTATAACTCAAAACATCTTAATTTGCTAAAAAAAAAGGACTTACCCGATAGAAGGTTTCTTTTCTATGTTGTATATCCGTTTTCAGATCTTCACGATTACTCTTCTCTTTACTCTGTAACAAGCAGAAACAAATAATTAATATCAAGCACGACCTTTATAATTTAAAATGCACTTTAGGTTGCCAAAGATAGGGCTTAATACTTTCACCTATGAGTATTGTGGATTTCTGATAAGTTAAATTCATTTATCAACAACTGACATATAAAGCGTAAGTACGAATAAACCTTGACTGTCAGAGATCTTGGTAATGACTCCTAATGACTCCAAATTGTGGACAGCTTTCGTCCAGCCTAGTATGGTAGTTGGCATAATGGTCGCCCCAGGCAGACATCTGCTGACACTAATTCCTTTCAGTCGTGACCAAGTACAAGAATAAGGATTGGATATGATGGTAGTTATTGATACAAAATAACTTTTCAACAGAAAAGTTAAAAAAGTTCAGTTGAAAATTGAAATTGATGTTCAAACGCCTGAGAGAATTAGCAGAGGCGAAGAAACAACTGTACGCGAATTTGCTATTTTAAATTATCAGGCGTTTTTATTAATTTGTTTTTTTTTCGCTGTTCTAATTACTTGTTGCATTGAAATGGATATTGATGATGAAATTCTCTAAGATGATGAATGATGATTAATTAACAATGATCGTAAGAACAAATCGGTCATCGTTAACACATCGGACGCGTAATTGTTTTTTGGCGCACTGTTTGGTCTAAACGATAGCTTTAGGCGTTTTTGTTAATTGATTTACCATTTCGTTTGTGTAACAGTTACGAATGAGTAAAGATTAATGATTTAACTGAATTAGATAACAATGTAACATAATCATTAGGGATTTCTATTCCATTTCAGCAACTACAATCTGTTGTATTTTTATTTAGGTTTAGTTGTTGTACAATAAAGTATTACAATTTATTTTAGTGTTAAAACATAGATATTAAAACTTGTTAGAAATTGTAACACGCGGTTTACTTAGGTACCTATTTGTAGAAAAAAAAATTGTCGTTTTCTACCTATTTTCTAAACTAATGTAAGTTATTTTGTTTACCTACATATATCATAAGCTGTTTTGAATGGGATTGTATTTATGAGCAATATAAATTGTTATTGACGGTAATAATAAATCCATCCTGATTATGATTAGTGTACTTTAAATTTTTGTCACAGAGCCGGATTAAGACCAAATAATGAGGCATCAAGGCAGCCAAGTTTTGAGGCCCTCATAAATTTCCTAGTATTTTTTTACGCTTTTAAAAAACGAAGTTTATGACAAAATGTCATAGAATATAGTACATACAATACATTAAAAATGTTACATTCCTTCTTGGTTAGAAGACGATAAAAAAAAAAAAAAACGGAAAACGGAACACTTACGGACATAGCAATTGCTGGTCCAATATCATATATGATGTAAAAAAGTTTAATTTCTATATTGGGGTGCAATTTGGGGGGGGGGGGGGGGTAGAAAGGGTAACTAAAAAAAAATTTTTTCTTCCCTATCTATGGTGTGGGGTATCAATTAGAAGCTTATGAAATACGAGTCTAAAAATATGTTTTTCAAATTTAGTTACTATATGTGACCAGACCACATACTAAGTAAGTGTCAATTTATAGTGATTGTCATCAATGACCCATTTTAAACAACTGGTAGTACGGAACACTAATTGCCCGAGTCCCAAATCGTACTTGGCCGGTTTTAAGTTCTAGTGTAGGTTAGGTATATACTGTCTAGGTAGATATTACACGTAAGTAATAGATAATCTTTCTTATACTGTGACGTAAATAATCCTACTGACTGACAAATAGAACAGACTACAAGCCTGAAAGCTTGGCTCTTCTTAATTTAATTTGTAAGTATAATCGCTAGGCGGCGAGGACCGTTGCGATGTGACGTGGCCTTGATCGTTATGCTGTTGCGGGGCCCAAGTATCGCGCGGGGCCTGTGCAGACCTTTATTTGGCCTCGGTGGATAATACGGCGCTGCATAGATATCCATCGTAACTATTTGATTAGCGAAAGCCGATAGAAAGCAGAGGGTCAGCTGTGTTCGCCGCAGACGAAGGCTCGTGAATCAAACTAATTTCAAATTTACGAGGTAGGTTATAAGAGTTCTTTCCAGGGACTTTAATTCAACTGCAATCTACGATGCTTCGCCACACATCGATGGGATACAATCTATTCTAGATTAAATATTGATTATTGATTAATGATGTGAACTGTTTTTAATAGTGATTGAAGATTAATTTTCTTTGAGATCGAAAGATCGATTTCACTCAAGGGCAGGAGTGCAATTTATTAATCTTATCTATATCTAAGTATTATAGTTTATGCATCACTTATGACGTCATAATTAGTATACAAGTTTGAAGATGCGAGTACCAATAAGTTTCTATTTATCGTATTTTCATAACTTTAACGTAGGTAGTATATTCTGCTTCAATTATAGCGTCCATAAGGTTTTAACTATACTGCACCTCACTGTTCAGGGCTGCAGTCTACAGGGTCGGAATAGCCCTAAGCCATAGCCAACCTCCGATAGGGGTTGCACCACAAGAAGAAGAAGATGTTTAACAAAATGTTATGACTTGAACCACAACGTTTAAAAAAGTAGTTAGCAAAATCAATGAATAATTACTACCTACATCTACATATCCAAAAGATTTTTAAGATAAGTAAGTATTTTAATTTAGGTATTTAATCAAAACAAGGGAAGAAAATTTCCCGTACTAAAATTCACCTACTTTTCCCTAACAAAGTACTTACCTAGTTTCCGTATTGCAAACGTATACTATCGTAAATTCAAAGATGTTCTAAATTCACATCTCACGGACTGGTAACTGGTAGGAAAGTAAGCAACATGTTCTGAATGTATTAAAGCGCGAGTTTCCTCTATTTGTCCGAAGATCAAACATTTTGGGATCCGGCCAACACTTTCACTGCTATTGTTCTCCATAATTAACATTTGGATAAACTTCGAAAGCTGCGAAATCCGTAATGCACAATGAAAACACTAGTCTAAGTGGGAACTCTTAACTGATTACTTGCACACATCGTTTGTTTGTATTGTTTATGTGTACGTACAGTACATAGTGATGAAAATGATGTACTCCAGATAGATTTTACCTGGGTGACTGTTTCAAGAAGCCAATCTGATTGGGCAAATCGACCCAATCTTCTTATAGAAGATGCTCAGGCATGTGAAACCACCATTCTCATCGTGTATACAGGATGTATAATTAAATGAGTTAAGTAATAAATGGGGTGCTTCAGACCATCAAACTAAACCACTTTTACTAGTCGACCAACATTGAAATCCCAAAAAAAATCTGCTTTTCCATTTTCTATGAGTCACCCAATTTTTTAATTGCTTTGGGTTTAGTTAGTGAGGGAATGGGTAGTCACTGCCCATCCTAGAAAAATCATTGTCCAATTTCTATGTAGGTGTGTACCTACCAGTGACGTGCACTCAGGGTAGACACAAATACAGTAAAACCCTAATAATATCAAACTAAAAGCATTTTGTTCACTAAATGACTTTTAATTGTTTAATTATATGTATTTTAACAAATCAAAGTCGTTTAGTAAAGAATATACTTTTTAGTTTAGAAAATATTAGTGTTTTGCACTCCGGGCAGGCAAAAGACAGTGAAACCCTAATAATTACTAAACTAAAAAGTATTTTTATTTACTAAATGACTTTGATTTGTTTAAATACACCTGTATTATACAATTAAATGTCATTTAGTGTACAAAATTCTTTTAGTTTAGAAATTATTAAGGTTTTACTGTATTTGTGTCTTCCCTGAGTGCTCGCGCCTGGTACCTACCTATTGTTGGTGTTTTTAAGGGGTTCTTAGTAGTTGCGTCGTAATATCTGTTAGCTTAACGCTATAAAGTAGGCTATAACGCTCCTGTAAATCAAATTATACGACCAGATCACTGTAACAGCATTAAATTACAATATACTTTAATACGTTTACTCAGACAACGTTGCTGGCATGGGAACCGGGCCAACTAAACGAGATCTAGACAAAACCCATGGACACAAGGACTCTAGAGCCGCCTATTAAATATACAATTACTGTACGAACATGGATAATGACTTACTATGCCAATTGTTAATGAAGGCCTTAGCTTGTAGCTTTACTAAGTTTCATCATCATCATCATTATCAGCACGGTAAGGCCCACTGCTGGGTATTATGCCTTTCATTTTCACGCCAATTTGAACGGTCCCACGCTAGTCTCATCTCAGGGCAGCCATCACCAAAATCGCTGTCGCCGGACTAAGACTTCAAAAACCCCGTACATTTTAGTAAAATCCGAAATCCCCGGACCACCACGAAAAGTTATATGTATTTTGACAACAAAAAAGCGCATTGTTAAAATAGAGCGAGCAGAGCAAGCTCGATATTTTGCAATACACAATAACTCGATTGTCAAGTTTATGCCGAGACGAGATCGAGTTAATGTTGATGACCATCATCATGTATATCAAATAATCGAGTGGGCACAGGAAGTGTCCGGGTTTTCCCCGGACACTTTAGTGACAAACCTGCCCGGACGACCCCGAACGCCCTTTAAACAAGAAAAAATCCAGAGAAACCCAGACGGATGGCAGCCCTCGACTCATTCAATGTTTGCTGGCTACAAAGTTTTCTATAAGCAAACGCTACGCGTTTTACGTTATTCCTATTAACTATTCTGAGCTATAAGTCATCTGTCATCTCATCATCATCATCATTTTCCGCCTCTGTTTTATCCCTTCCCAGGATATCCCCCTCTGTTTATGTATCCCTAACGCCTGCCATCATTGTTGACACGTTTTAAAATAATTTATTCTGTGGTTTTCGCATTGCATTTTGCATGCTCTATGGTTACGTAGTTAGTTGACCTGCTTAGACCTATGAATCATAACTAGTTTAGAGCTTAGAATTTGTTCAAAAGGTTAAAAATGGCAGCTGGTCAACGTTTTTGACCTGAAGGGAAAATAAAATTAAGCATTGTTTTTATTTTTATCGTACTTAATATCGACTGCTTTCAAACGGTGAAATGAAAAAAATCGTAACCTTTATATACGCCGAAGAAGAAATTCAGGTGTGCGATTTTTGAATCTCATTCGCTGAGCTCAGCAGTTGAAAATGTCAAAATAACTATGGAGATATGCATCTTTCTACTGCTGATTTGGCTTTCAATAATCGCACTCCTGGACTATGATTTTTTAAAGTCAAATCAGCAGTAGAAAGATGCGTATCTCCATAGTAATTATGACATTTTCAACTGCTGAGATCAACGTGTGAGTTTCAAAAATCGCACTCCAGATCCGTAAATTGTGTGTACAGCCAACCAATCCGCATTGTGCACGCGTGGTGGACTAACCCCCATTACATCCTCCCTGAGAGTAGGCATGTGCCTTGCAGTATGACGTATACATATAGGCTGTTGAGGATAGGTTTTATCAAATCAAAGAACCGGCAATTTCAACACCAAAATTCCTAACCTAAGTAAAACTGGATCAATACAATAATTTACCGCACAGTCAATACCAATAAATCATACAACTTGACTTGATAAACAACCAGTTAATAAGTGATAACGTTATTCGATACATAAATTCATAAGATATCGTAACTAGGGGTGTAATAGGCATAAATTCGATAGCGCGCTGCGATAGAATCGATTTAGATCGTAATAAATCGAAAGTAATCGAGGCGCCGCACTAGTCGTGAATACGATAGCTTACAAATCTTGCGTTGTTTCTAGAACTATATTTAGTAATTACTAGTTAATCTGTGGTACTAACTATACAAAATTTGAGAGGAAATAGTAAATCTTCTTCTTATCGTTCGGGTAGCAAACCCTGTTGTCAGAGTTTTTCAGACCGCCTTAAGGCTTTTGACTTGGTTTTTATGAAACGACTACTACCACCAGAGATAGTAGCTGGAACCGACGGCTTAATGTGCCATCCGAAGGACGGAATCATTTTTCTTTTTCAGACAATCAGGTGATTCTGCCTGCAATGTCCTAACCAACTGGGGGAAAACGCACAAAGTGGGTGTCCCCTGTGGGAGCCGGACCCACGACCTCCCACGATCGTCTAGAGCCCAATGCCCTTAACCATTAGACCACGGAAGCAGTCAATTAATAAATAAAGAATGTATTTCAATAGAAATGTCTTAAAAAACTAATAATTATCGAATCGAAATATACGAATATTTTCTTGGGTCGTAAAACGATTTTTTTAAGCTCCCGTAGAAAATCGTTCAGCTGATCCCATCATCGTGTCATTTCTCTGTGGCTGATCCGTGCTTTTGTACGGAAGGTGCAAAAAAAAATTATCGTTTTTCGACCCATATTCCTTACGGAAAGTTGAAATTGTAACGTATCTAGCGACCCGACCCAGCTTCGCCAGGGTGGATGTCCTGGGATATAATATAATCTATACTATTATACAACTGTAACAGGAAGTTTGTCTGTACATTGAAGATATTAACAAAAAAAAAGTTACGATATGGTTTTTAGGTGTCCCTGATTCCATTTCACCAATTTTTGGATTTTTTGTCTGTCTGTTTGTTTGTGTGTTTGTTTGTTTGAACGAGTGTCACGCAAAAACTACTGAACCGATTTTGATGATTGTTTTTGTTTGATAGCTTATAATCTGACTTAAAATCTGGTATATAATTTGTGCGGACGAAGTCGCGGGTTAACGCTCGTATACACATAAACCTTTCGTGAAAAATTGTCTAACTGTTGATGAAAATCGCATCAAAATCCGTTGCGTGGTTTAGGAGGAGTTAGCGGACATACAGACAGACGCGGAAAGCGACTTTATTTTATACTGTGTATGTGTACTACAGATTAAAACTAATGGTGTAAAGACAGTGTACGACGACGTAAAAAAATATGTCGTAAATAAAAGCACTATGAAATGTAATAATACCTTTCTTGACATTTAAATTTGTTGTTTTTACAGCAATATTAAGTTTAATGTTCGTCTTACCAAGTACCATTGTTTTATGACCAAAGTATTATGTTGGCGGCGAAGTTGACATGTCAGTTGCACATGCAGGTGGTTTGCTGACCTTTGTTGTGTGTTTCTTTGTTCCATTTTGTGTGTTTGTTACACTTTTGTCACAATACATACCGTCAAATCTATGGGGCGAAGATGTCTAAACAATAGCTACGGTTTTGTACTCTTATATATCCTGTGCTACGGCGTATTAACTATTTTAGATTTCAATAAATTTTGCTTCTTTCGTTCCCAAAAACACAGATTGAAGTTTTCTTTCCTTTTTCCTTAGACGTCTCGAATACCTAACAACACTCAAGGGAAAAATACGATGAACTTTGTTAAGAAATAAGAAAGGATACTGTTTTTTAACTCATATTATGATGTTACTTTAACCTTTGACCTTTAAACTTTGCTTACTTTAAACTCGATGATTATTATTATTATTAACACGTTCCGGGACAGTGAACGAGACACAATAGAACTTTTATTGTTATCACGTCTATAGCCGGTCACTGTCCCGGAACGTGTTAATGACCAAAATGTGTAAAGGGTGAAATTGATATCATTAGCATCCTTTTAAACTAAGAGTCTGCCCATCAAACTGAACAACTTTTACTATGGGAGCAAATCGATCCTGATGTTCCATACTAAACTACAGTGCCGTGCCGTGCCGAGTAGACTGAAATGTATGCAACAGCAAATTTTTTTTTGCTTTGATCGGTTTGCTCCCATAGTAAAAGTTGTTCAGTTTGATGGGTAGACTCTTAGTTTAAAAGGATGCTAATGATATCATTTTCACCCTGTATAATTCAATAATGTACCTATTTGTAGGAATTGTGTTTCTGATTCTGATCTTCTTTACGTTGGAACACTTTCCGACGAGGTGGTAGAGTCACAAAAATGACAACACAAAGCTAAAAAATTTTTAGTTTGAGTTTGACCCCTTTATTTAAAACGTGGTCGTGAAGACCACGATTTATTTTTCAAGATCATTTACCTAGTATTTATTCTGTGTCATTACCAACTAAGACAATGCACGGGAAAGTTTGACCCGATGCTTACAGCCGACCCCCAATGATTACAGCGCCAGCGTGGTAATGACAAATGGATGTAATTATCGATGGGAATAATGTACGGTATCTTACAGCTGTTTATTATGATTAACTTTACATTATTAACCTTGAATTGTGGTGAATAGGTGTTATTAAGAGGAAAGGTCAAGTTTATTTATGGCATAACAATAAAAAGTTTTGTAACTAACTATGAGCAAAGTGTGACCTATAGATGGTTTAATAATTTTTATAACTTTTTTGTTTACATTAAATGTACTTTATGCATATTTTCTGTCGTCTCGCCTGTCAGTATACCTAGGCTAATCTCAGAAACTACTGTAGGGATTTTGATACTGTTTTCACTAAAAGATAGACTGATTCAAGAGGAAGGTTAGGCGGGTCGACAGGTAATTATAAAAGGAACATTTTGAACACTTATTGCAAAGGCGCAAACACGTACCCGTACACCCACCCTCCCCTGACGTTTGTAGGTAGGCCTGTGCCCTGCAGAGGGACGTTTATAGGCTGAGGATGATGATTGCAAATGTGAAAGAAGAGCAGGCGGAGGACAGTCGCCTTTTGGTGGCTTTTTCCGATTCAGTTTGCATAGAATGTGCTACCATCTATTAAATATTTCGCAGAACTATGAAAAAAAAGATTTTATTGTCTATGTCAATGTCAAATTGACAAATTCACAAAATGGCTACCTATCTTGCGTAATGTGCGGGTAGTTTGTAGTTTTCGTTCAATTTCGTGACGATTTAGTGATGTTCTGGAGTTTCTGTTGTTCTCTTACCAATGTTTAGATTACAGGAATAATACGGATACTGGAATTTCACTCGATCGGTGCGGGATTGAACGAAAACTAGCATTCAAAACAATAATATCCATCGGTATGAGTAGATATAAGTAGGTATGTATAGTATAGGTTTAATTATTGTCGGTGAAACATAGATGGCGCTAGCTAGCCTTCAATTTGACATAAGGTGGATGCATAATGTTGCCACGAGTGGGTTCTCTTTTCTTATATACTTATATTACTCTTTGAAGAAGAGTAAGTAACTTTCAAAAATATAATTCCAGAATAAATTTAGAACGCTCATGAAGCGTATGTCTTGTATAAGTATAGGAAGGACCGTAGAACATTATGAAAGGACACAGGTATAAGTATAATACGCTATCAGCAACTAATCTAAAAGGGGTAACCACAAATCAATCATATCAAATGAAACAATTAGTATCTTGTATGCACATGGTATGCACCAAATGGTTCATACACAGTGAGTCAGTTAGATTGCGACACTACTGTAACATACACTGGTCTAGTTACCTACACATACGCCATGACACTCCATGACCCTAGTTATTAGCCATTCACTTCTCATAGGTGTGTAACTAGGTACTCTACCTATACAGGGTGTAAAATTAAATATGCTACATATCAAAGTGGGCGCTTTAGACCATCAAACTGAACAACTTTCTAAACGAAGCGCGTCCCCGTACAATGATCGCAGACCTACAGGGTGTACATTTAAATGCAATCATATTTAACAAAATTTTATTATGGGACCAACATTGTGTCTAATAGAAAATCTCATTCTGTTTCATAGAAATTTCATTAGCTGCAGGACCAAAATGTATGAAACCACTGTATTTTTTTCGTATTTTCACTCTGTATCGTATTCGCATCGCAATCTTTCGTGTTTTATACTCATTTATATCCGCAAATCCACGACGCGGACGCGAATTTTTAAAGATACCTGGTAGAGAGGTTAAACAACATTTTAGATAAATAATCGGTTCTAGATTTATAAAAGGCTAAGAAGCTAATACTAATAATATCAGTATATAAAAATTAATACCAATCATAACAAAATTCCAAAACCCTCTATTGTTATCCAAAACCATTTGCCAGAACAAAAATGAGAAGTAAAACGGTATGCGCAGACGCAGCGGCTTCATTCACAAAGAAACCAGTCCCGTTTATAGTTCCGAGAGGTAATAGAATATGTTAAGAACGGTGGGACTCATGGCGAAGGCTTCATTTTATGTGGTTTTATTCATATAGCTTGAGAGGAGCTTGGGAATAAATTGAAAGGATCGGATGACCTGTCGGCATTTGTCAAAGTTAAAGCTAACTCATGGTGTAATCTGCTGCTGAAGATTTCTGCAAATTTCATGACAGATTTTAGGATAAACAAAAAAAAATTAAGAAAAAACCGAAAAATAAATCGAAAACAAAATTTTAACAAAAATTTAAAACCGCCTTCAAAAAAACTAAAAAGTTAAAAAATAAAATTGCTGCCCATGACTTTTTCATTCGAATCATAAGAACATTAATTTGTTTTATCGAAGTCGCTGTCAAGCCGGTACGATTCGCGACAGGGCTTGCATCTTATGATGCGAACGAAAAAGTCATCGGCAGCAATTTTATTTTTTAACTTTGTAGTTTTTTTGAAGACGGTTTTAATTTTTTGTCAAAATTTTGTTTATTTCACAATTTTCAGTTGTAAATCCATTAGTTCATTTTAATAGTAGTGCTTTAAATTAACAAACGCACTAGCCGGCACTACGATTTTAAAAGATTCCCCTCAATTTCTCTGAGATGCCATCATCAGATCCTGGTTTTCTTATTAATTTATTAAAAAAAAGAGTCATCAAAATCGGTTCATAAACGACGAAGTTATCCGAGAACACACATAAAAAAAATATATACTTTATATATATATACGGTCAAATTGAGAAACCTCCTCCTTTTTTGAAGTCGGTTAATAAAATAATTGGTTTCATAATGAATCAAATAAAACCAAAATCATGGTGGCAAAGCAACGTTTTGGTTTTTTTTTCTATGAAGATTACCATTTTCTTCATTGCTTCTCAGTCCTTGTAATATGCACTTACACCTACTTATGTTGAATTAGGGAAAATTAGTTCACACAAACTCAAAAAACGCTGCGACCGATGTATGTACTCGTATACTAGAAAAGCATATGTTTGCTTTAGAATTTCGAAAAATTACTTTAAATTATGAAGGTGTTATCTTCAAATCGTCATTAATAATAAAAATCGAGAAATATTTTTTTGTAATTACGATCATAAAATAAAATCATTGCATTCGTGTTGCATTCAAATGAAAATTAAGTAGGTACAATTATTAATAATTACATTAAATTAAAACGTCAACATAACAATCACACTAATCGGTTTTGAGATGTGTCTGACCTTAAAACGATAGGTCACTCATCAGTCGGATGCACCGACACCGACACCGGCGGCGGGCGCAGGCGCAGCCCGGCCAACTTTCACCGGACATGTAACTTGCTGCACAATGCATCGATGTCCCGAATCGATACGATCGGTGAATCGATTGCGTAACTCGCGATTGTGGCGCTTACTTTGTGATTTATTGGAGTACCTATTCATATCAATCTATAAGGTCTAACAAAATTAGCTGAAACTATTTTAAGGGTATGCTCAGACCAACAAACTGAACAACTTTCTCTATGGGACCAATGTCGAAATCGCGAAAAAAAATTTGATGTCCCATACAAAACTACAAACACAAATTGACTCAAATGTATGGGGCAGCAGCAGTCGGGCAATTAGTGCTCTGTACTGCCAGTTGTTTAACATGGGTCATTGATGTGATGACAATCACTATACCACTAGTTTACCCTACACCTCTATAGAATAGGTATAATATTCAAAATTAGCCCAGTCATTTTACGGTTTGAGCCGGGACTAATTAGTAATTGATATTTTTTTTCGGTATAATGTTGAAGAGCCAAAAGAACCAAAATTAAAAAAAAATCACGTCAGCAACAGTTCTAATTTTAAAATTTAGCTATTATTTCGTTCTAAAAAACCTGATGGTAATTTTTTTGCACATATTTAAGGCTTTACCATTATACATACTTCAAACATGGTGTAAATATTTTTGTCTACTTAGAAGGTTTTGAAAAATACATTCGTATTTTATAATAAATACCTCATTTTTTAAATTTCAATGCCTATTTTATTGCTCAAAAATAATTTATACTGTTAAATCTAAGTCAAATGATTGCATTTGTATTAATATTATTAATTTAAAAGCCTTCTGGGACAAACAATTTTGATTTTTATGTTGCGTAGCGATTTTTTTAAAATATGTTTTAAGATAGTCTCTTTGTCACTAAATGGTGCCGGTTACAGTTTAAAAGTCCAATTAATAATTACTCCCTACCCTGCCTAACAAAACTCCGTAAAATGACTGGGCTAAATTGCATGTTTCCATCTTCAGTGGTTTTAGGCTGTGGGTTGTCTATCAGTCAGTCACGTAACTGTTTTATAAGGATAAACACAGAATAGGTTTATAAGATAAACTGACGACCGTAGTTCCCTTTCTCTTAGGGTTGGTCAAAATTTCAATTGTTGCACTTTATTTAAGACAAATGTATTTCATTATGTAGGTACCTAACAATAAGTAGTGTCTATAAGCTTAGTTGGCATTGTAAATAAAATCGTATCAACTAAGCATCTTTACAATAATGTAGTCGGTCGTAGGAAGCGTCTTTAACACACTTTTTTCAATCTATAAAAACCTGTTTAAAAACATTGACATAAAAAAAAAGGTGCAAAACCTATCAATTCAAATCTTTTATAGTGTCACATCTCACACATAGCAATAACCGACCCACGCAATTATACGTCTATTTCTCATCAAAGTTTAACTTCCGATCCGGAAATACTATTACTGACAACCCTATTGCGACAGGTGTCCACACCCACACGTACACGTGGTCCGCCTGCCCCGCGGCCCACTTGTGCCCACTTTCCCAAAGCCTGCCCGATGTAGGCCGTGGGTCAAAAGTCTACGCCTCGCAAGGCAAGCCTACTTTTAGTGATTTGTATGAGAAAGAACGCGCGGTCTTGGATTATGTTTTATTGTTGTTTATTTATATGGTCGTAAAAGTCGAATAATCGAATAATATACATATAAAGAAGATTTCAATATTGAAAAAGAGTACCCGACTGAGAAATGGATGAATTATCCCGGAAGAACTCTCTGCGTTATCCATTCCACGCGAATAAACTTGCGGGCAAAGCTAGTGTTCGGTATCCTACAGATATCAGTAGTTTGCTTTGACGCAAAGGTAGCTTGAGTACCTACGTTTTCTGGAGTCAGGATATCGAGCGTCTCAAAACAATTGAGTTTCTGTATGGAAACTAATCAGTTGCCCAACAGTGACACTAGTTCTGTGATTCGTGAATTAACTTTTACAACTAGTGGAAATAAGCGTGAAAGATTCGTCATCAAAATATTGTCACTCTCGACGCGACATTGATGACTCGAGGTTCCACTCCACTATCGTTGTATAAAATCATAGTCATCATCATAAAGAAACCGTACAAGGTGACAAACATAAAGAGTGCATATGGAAAGACACACGTGAGAATGCCGCACCTTCCGCAGGAAAAATATTAAAAAACACAGATTCTTGCCGTGATTAATTGCAATTGCAGCGAAATAAGAAGAGATAAAAGCGGCATTTTGGTTGAAGAATTATGTAATTTTGTGAGTAAAAAATTTGAGAAAACACGAGTTCTTACGTATAGTGATTACATTTTTATAATTAGGAACAAAAGATATGATCACAAAAATGTGATGCTTCTAAAATATACTTCCTTTTTTAATGATCTTGTACAATGTTGCTCGAGTACTATGAGAGCATCTACTGCTTCTTATTGCATGTTTCTGCGAACAATTGGTTGGACTTTATACTCGGAGGATGTCAGATGAAGTCAACAGAACCAGGGAAATGACCCACTTAAAACATTGCTGATGATAACAAGTTGCTGCGATCCTTAAAAAGTGGGAAGCACCCACTCAATCAGCTACTCAATAGTGACTTTGATATCGTATGCTGGACCAAATTCGTGCTTAATCTTAGACTAACAACGAAGTCATAGAACTATCATTTTTTAAAGTGCTGGAAACATCTTCAATTCTGTCACATGCTAAAAGGTTTTTAATATTCCATGTATCTTGTAGCCTCTAATAAACCGTCTAAACACGACACGAGACAAGAAACAAGTTCTTTCAATGAACCAGACATAACCGGTTTCGGTGCCGTATCCCTAAGGTTCAAGTCACGACTCACGTCACGATTACATTTTGGGATGGACCCTTTCAAATACCAATACAACAGGTCTATCCTTGAACTCCTTATTTTAAAGAACTTAGGGTCTATAGTTGAGGGAAGCAGTGATGCTGATTATGTTGCTAGAACCTTAAAAAAATAGAGGTGAATCGTTTTTGTGGCATCTCATGAATGGATGTAATAATAGGATAGGTTTTAGTTTTATTGGTACAAGACAAATTGAATTGAAGAAATTTTAAAATGAAGACAAATTGGATTTTTATGCTTTTTGTATGGGATATTTTAACGTAACCTGTCGTGTAAGTGTCTATTAAAAGCCTCTAAATTTATAAATATTGTTTTCTTAAGTTTAAAATTCCAATTTCCAAAATTCCTATGTCAAGCGCACTCTCATTATGGTAAGTGGATGATTTTCGAGCGTTGCTTGCTGCTTGTGGCCAGGATATAAAGCGTTTGCTATATGACATTAAAGGATAAGCTAGATTCAAAGTTACCTTTGTCCTGCCTTTGTCATGCCAAAATATAATAATACAAACAAAACAAAAGTTTGCAAAGTGTCACTGAACTTCAGAGCTGATTTAGGAGAAGCAGGGAAAGGCTTTTGTTTTGACATAATATGAGTATGCAGAGAATTTGTGTAACGCTACGTCTTTCTGTAAATGAACCACATCAGAAAAATTAACTTTGCACGAATCAAAGCAGACTTTTGCAGAAATTGGCGCAAACGATAATTATGATGATAGATGACCATAGGCTGTTGCTGGTGCACGAGTGGTTCAGGTCAAAGGCGATAAGGCGATTATTTTGCCTTCTACGATTCCTTCTCCTCTTCATGTTGATCTTCTCCGCTCCTAACCCACTACGTACTTGGGGACGGCGCAATTTGTTGATCTTCTTATGTGGATGAAGTCCAGTCAAGTTAAGTCAAAAGTAAAGTTTATAGCTCCAAAATATCCTCGTTACCAGAAAGTCCAGCAGTAGCGACAATACAAGTAGTTGTAACCCAATGCTCCACATGGTAGACTCGTAAAACCTGATCGTATGTGGACAGCAGACTGGCTATTAAGGGTAGGTAAGTGAGGCCCGAGTCGGTCCGACGGAAATGTAAGCGTTTGCAATTCCAACAAAAAGTTGCCGATATCCGACGTTTAACATTGAAGCGCTGACGGACGCGTATGCGCTTTACTGCGGATGTACTCGTACCTATCAATCGGAGTGTGTATTTGACTGATTATTATTAGTTACACAGTTCTCGAGTAGGTTTTGTTTTTAAATTTAAAATAAAATGCTAAGGTACGTCTCTAATTACGGGGATTAGGTAATTATTAAACGCGAAATCAAAATACTTAAAAAAAAAGATTAATATTCTTTACAAAAAGTTTACAAAGGTCTTCGTAAGGGTTGAAGGTGGAGACTGTGGTGTTTGGTAAGTATGTGTACTACATCATGTAAATAATTATGTTCGTACATCTGTTTTTTTTTCTGTCTTAACCACTGTCCCTTTTGGGGTAGTCAGAAATTTTACTATTAACTAACCTATCTTCTTCATCGCTACGCCATGCAGGTGTAGCAACCTTAGACTTAGGTCCCTGTAGCATATAATTATAGATACTGAATTCCTTTTAGTAATGTGTTTCCATGGAATTTAAATCTTATAGGAATCTTTGAAAATTTAAAATCCTCGTTTAACTTGTAGGTAGCACCTAGTTGTGACTGCGGGATCGAAGACCAAACGATGCAGCACATTATACAGCGGTGCCCCCTTCGAGCTTACCCGGGTCATCCTGAGGACTTGACACATCTAACACCTGAGGCCCATCGATGGCTTCAGACACTGGATGTGGACTTATAGCTCATGCTTACAAATAAAATTCGCCATACGCATAAATAAATAAGCACCTGGGTACCGAATCTCTGTCTGATGTGACGGGGAGTGAGTCCGTCGCCACATATAATAGACAGACAGTAGTGAGAGGATGTTCTAAGTTTTCAGAATATATCAGACTATCCCGTTGGGGAATATAATAGTGAGCATATGCATATTATGTTATCTTTGGAAATTATTGTGCTCAGTTGTGTAATTTATACGTACATTATACATTCATATCATATCATTCAAATCATCATTAAAATTCTTAACAATCTAACTAAAACCAGCCAAAACAATTACATCACAAAACAGTAAACGAAACAATTTCCTTGGAACTAATAAACCTACTTGCTCTTCAAGGAAGCTCCACAAAATCACATTATCAGCTACATCAACAGGTCCATTGCCATATTGAGAGCTTCTCCTTAACCGGCGTGCAGCGTGGAGTGTACCGTTTGTACGACCGGTTCCGTGACGGTACGGTTCCGATATGTGTGGTCGTGAACTCTTGACTATTGAACCATCTTGTATGAATATATCTTGACACTAAGGACGCGGCCGCTTTTGCCTGCGGCTTCGTCAGCGTAGAATCCATTAATCCACCAGCATAGAAGTAACAAATTACTTATTATTGTGATCTATGCTTGACATCATGTACAGGTAATATATTTGCATTCATTGCAGAGTGAATGAATAGGCTTCTTCTGGGTAAGCTCGCTACATCTTCGACCCCATCTTAGTCCTGAGGAATGGATTGAGGTCAAGAGCAAACCCAACCGTAATAAAAAAAAAAATTGTGTGTCTGTATTAGTACAGAGTGACGGTCTGATCATCCCCTTTAAGAAGTGTTAGCATTTTAATAATTGATATCATTAGCATCCTTTTAAACTAAGCGTCTACCCATCGAACTGAACAACTTTTACTATGGGAGCAAAACGATCGGAGCAAAAAAAAATCTGCTGTTGCATTGGTACATTTTCGTATGAAACCGCAGATTTTTTATTTGCTCCGATCGGTTTGCTCCCATAGTAAAAGTTGTTCCGTTTGATGGGTAGACTCTTAGTTTAAAAGGATGCTAATGATATCAATTTCACCCTGTAGTTTTAAAGTGGGAAGAGTTAGAACAGTGAAATTCGCTTCAAAATAATTTCGGTTGTGGTCAAAGAACAGACAAACGTGAGCGAGCAACACCTCCTTGCTTAGGTATAGGTAGAATAAACAATTTGTTTCCATAAGTAACACACATAAAGCTACAGTTCAAAACAAGTACCTAACTTGATGTCGATTTTCAGACACAGATTTAGACTACAGCCAAGAAAATAGCTGCTGCTAATTCGGAAAAGCAGGTGCGCAGGATATGCCGGTTTCATTCTTCCTTCCATCCTTCCAGGGATCTATTGTCCAGGGTCGTAATAGTAGAGGCAGAAGATAGCTAAGATCTGAGACGAATTAATTCCAACTTTTATCGGTTTCCAAAAATGGCTACACCAACTACTAGTACCAGTTATCGATTGACAGATCACCTGTCAACTGACATTAAAATCAGAGTTCCGCTAAATGTTAAATCTTGTTATATGGTAATTCAAACTCGGTGAAATTGTTGATCCAATTTCTTTCTCATTATTTCGCCAATTATCGGGCAAATGTGACACGTTTTTGGGACACAAGACGTTGCACTTAAAAGACTTTAAAATTTAAATGTGTTTGCTGAAAGCACGTAAGTATTTTTGATAGTTTCATATTCATGAGGTTATGTCAGCCCCAGGATTGGAGTGCGAATCGAATTTCCGTAGGTACTGCTATTATGTCAAATCCATACGATGTCAGCCTTAACTCAGACTCAACTCAGGGTCAAAATTCTGAATCTCTGTCAAGACTCCGCTCATTGTGATAGGTAAGTAGTTAGCCCGTATTCACTGTTTAAGGGAAATGCTTGCAGGTTTCCTCACTAAGTTAGCCCGTATTCAAGGGAATGCTTGCAGGTTTCCTCACTAAATATTATCATTGTAAAGTCTTTGTTACGAATCGTACACCTCCTACAAGTCAATCGTCAACCAACCCAGTCATTTCAGAACGTCATAAACATATTCTGAGAACCGAAAAGTAGATAAATGTAAGAGAAATCAGCAGTTCAGCATCCCAGTGACACGGTGACTCTACCGTTTGTTACCAACTTCCCACGAGAAGCGGAGAGGCTTTACTGTTTTAGCTTTAACCATGTTATCCACTAGTAGCAAAGGAGAAGAAACAGCAAAATAAGCAGTTTCGGTAACATTGTATTGTCCTAAGAGTGTATATTTTCTATGCCTAAGATGCAAACATATAGAATTAATCAAAAACTCAATATTTCCTCAGTATTTTCAAGAAAAGGATACTAATAGTAAAAACACTTGAAAACCGAAAACCGGGCCTAGATACGGTAACTAATAAGTTTGGAAATTGACAATGCTAAAATATTTATTTTTAAATATTAAATCAAGGTGGAGAGACAACATCAATGCTTTCTTGGAGAGTTGGCCAGAAGTAGCACACAATAGAGAGGATTGGAGAGTAAACAGACATTGAACAGGCTACGTAAAAAAAAAATTAAATAATACAGTAAACTATACATCAAAGTATCTCTCTAACAGGAACGAGTGGAAGAGCTTTGGGAGAGGTCACCAACACCATTTCATTTCCAGGAGGTTATTTAGTTTTGCTGTACAGTTTGTGTTAGTGAGGTTTAGGTACGATGGGGCCGGCATGGCCTCAAAGCTATAAGCACCAAATTAAAAAGTATACATATAGCTTAGCTCTCCCACTGCAACTAGAGTATAACCTCCACAATATGACAATAAACAATGGCAGTCGTCCGGCGAAGCTGCGCGCGCACCGTATTTTACAAGCCGTCAACTTTATAGCTCCCATCCGTGTTGTAGCTTTTAGAGTCGGATGATGGATGCCGTTTTATTGTCCTCAATTTTGATTTAGGTAAAAGGTGGTTGTTGTGGCAGCCTCTGGGCCACCACTGAAATGAATATGCCTTAGCTGATATGATGATAGATTAAAATAATTATTTTTTATTTCATTATGTGTCCCAGAGAGTCGCAGGAGTTAGACTGAATTGAATTGAATTTAAATTGAATTAAATTGTTTTTAAATTATGTAAATTAAATTGTGTATTAATATTGTGCTGAATGTGATGTGAAATGTGAATGTGTACTAACATAGTTTAGTCATTAATGTATCTGCTAACAACGCTATAGACATTTGTTGAAATAAATAGATTTTATTTTATTTATTATTTCGTAAGACGTTTGTGGCTTGGAACAGTGAAGCTTTAAAAGTTTGATTCTTTATATGGATAAAGAATCAAACTCTTCATCTTCTCTCTTCTCCTTTCTTTTCTTTCTTTTTTTTCGATTTTCTTTTCTTTTTTTTTGGTTTTCTTTTTATTTCAACATCATCGATCCTACAGAGGATCAACATAGGGTCAATGATCTTATTTAAAAAGTTATTACCATGGTCATCATCTTCGTGTACCTACTTATCAAATCCCAATACTTTTTTACTTATATTTAATGGACTCTTGCTTGTGCGTTAGCACTGCATTTCCGCCAGTGTCACGTGTTTATGGGAGAATCTATCCCAATCTCAGGGATTGTTTTTGGTCAAGAACAAGAAGAGATTGAGGTTTACGGAGCCTCGTGGCAGGCTAAAACGCGACGCGCGAAACAGAACCTGCAACGTGAGTCTCATCCCAATACTTGGTGTCGAACCGACTTCAAAAAAAGGAGGTGGTTCTTAAAAATTGTTTATTTTATATGCATGTCTTATTTAGGTACCATTTAAAAAGTCAACGTTCAAGAAATTTCCCAAATTGCAAGTTTAAGCAGAAGAAGTTTTGTTGTGCGCCTTAGGAGAGGCCTATATACATCATAGATGAGGATGATCTATTTAGATACTAAACCATTGATACTTATCAACCCCTCATTTTATCTTAGTCTTTAATTTACTGTTGCAGCATATTCTTTCCTTAGAAGTCTATGGTAGTTAATCTGTGACATCAAATAACGATGAATCATGATGCAGCTTCTTTCACTCGCCTTCTAATAATGATTAGTAGCACAAGTAAGTTCAGAATCGATTCCATTCAATGAGCCAAATGGTTGTGTAACGGTGTCTTGTGATTATGAGAGAGTATAGAAGGTGTCGGTGCCGAACATCAATGTTATAGATGGAAGATATAAGTAAAGTGCATGTTTTCATGAAATCCAAATACTTACATTGAGTATTTAATAATCACGAAATCTATAAATTTTGCACGTTTGATGATCTTGGATTCTAGAAAGATTTTTCTCGCTTACTTGCATGTGAATAGCTTGCTTACTCGGTTCCATGTGGAAGGTGTAATATCTTTGTTAGTTTTGTTCTGGAGAAAAAAGCAAAAGTGTGAAAATAAGGGCGGAAATATTGAGGGAATTTCATCATTCATAATTCAGACATTGTAACTCCTGTTAACCAGGTACAAAAAAACTGGACAAAAATGCCATTGAGCCAGAGGGATGAACACAGATGTATTCCGTGACTTGGATTGATACCTGACTTTATTTCTTGTAGTTTTGACAGAGGTTTTGTGGAAAAATGACATAATTTACAACATATTGGTAAAATTCTGCCCTTACCTCTTTTATCTCTCCTTATCCGACGCGCCATCTTTTTAGAACACCGTAAAAAATAAGATGCGATACATAGAGTGATCAGGCCTCGAATTTTACGATCGACTTCCGTAAAAAGGCATTAACCTTATGAATCATTTAAACATAAGTTATGTTCAACCTACACAATAAGAATCGGCCTACTCGATACCAATGACCAACTATCGAACAGTTCACAGCGTTACAGCTAGAATTCTCCAAATTCGAAGTCGTCAAAGTGATGACGAGAATTCTTTTGTAGTAGGTAGGCGCAAAAGTTACACATTTATTATATACGAGCGTTAACCCGCGACTTAGTCCGCACAAATTATATACCAGATTTTAAGTCAAATCATAAGCTATCAAACAAAAAAAATTTCATCAAAATAGTTTTTGCGTGATCCTCGTTCAAACAAACAAACAGACAGACAAAAAATCCAAAAATTGATGATATGGAATCAGGGATACCTAAACACCATATCGTAACTTTTTTTTTGTTAATATCTTCAATAAACAGACAAACTTCCTGTTACAGTTTTATAATAGTTTAGATTAGATTTCAGAGAGAGCTCTCGATTGAGTAATAATAATAATAGCAGCTTGTGGCGAGCTGTTGGTGAGTAGCGACACCACGGACCCGATTCTCCAAAGGGCCCGGATTGATTTGGCCCTCACCTCCTGTCTTGCCTTAACCGGCCGGCAAGGAGTGGAGTCGCAAGAGCGGAACCTATGCTCAAGGTTGAAAGTGCAAAATGTCATAACACCGGGATCTGCTAACTGGAGCGTCTAGCACCGGGAACCAGCGCCCGCAGACTCACCTCTCTACAACCTTAGATGTTGCCTCTTTTTCGCTCCTTGCGAGCGGCCTCTTTAGGGGGCCCATTAAATGAGTTGGTGAGTCACCGTCTGCCATTTTTGACAAACCAGAGACATTTGTTACGGCAGGCATCCCGAGTCTCTCCGCAATAACCCAGATTTTCCGGTCCACCCAGTACCCCCATAACCCGAGTAGTATTCTGTCCTTTCTACAATAGTCTCTGCATCGAACGTGGTTTGTCTTCTGGTGCATTTGCACAATGTATTCAGAGATAGACCACGATTGGTGCATCCCATTGCATTTCGATAATAGTGTCTCAAAGGGGCCTCTACGTGTTGAACCTGTGTCCCCACGCAAGCCTTCCAAAGGTCCGGGCTACGGCCCGTGAGTAAACCTTTTACAGAGATACCTACATGATAATAAAAACATTTATTTTCTCTCAAAACACATTACAATAATATTTAGTTATAACAGGTGCTTAAAAGAGTAGGTAGGTATATAATTACTGTTATGAGAGACTGGTGTCGGAGCTAGGTACAGATCTGTGAGTCGCAGAGCACCAGGTTCCACCAGTAAGAAGTTAAGCCTACCTATAATAGCTCCATAACTAAAAAAAAAAAAGTTTTTACCGCACTTATATACTTTAGAAAAATTAGAAATCGTTGGTTTTGATTTCATTTGATTCAGTCAGTGCACTATATCTATAAGGTCTCAGAAAATTAGCTGAAACTATTTTAACACGTTCCGGGACAGTGACCGGCTATAGACGTGATAACAATAAAAGTTCTATTGTGTCTCGTTCACTGCCCCGGAACGTGTTAAGAGGATGATCAGACCATCAAACTGAACAACTTTCTCTATGGGACTAATATCGAAATCGGGAAAAAACAGCTGTCCCATGCAAAACTGCAAACATAACTCGACCGAAATGTATGGGACAGCTGAAATTTTTTTTGCGATTTCGATATTGGTCCCATAGAGAAAGTTGTTCAGTTTCATGGTCTGATCATCTCCTTAACATAGCTTCGGCAAAATTTGTTAGACCTTGTATATTCGGTAGGTAGGTATGTAGGTATATTTACTTGAAATTTAATTCTTTGTTTTGTCATTTCTTTTCGTAAATTAAAACGCTCGCGCTCATAGCTAGGTAATCAAACATGAAATTCAGTAAGTGTTTTCGATTTTTGTAGGTTCGGAGACTGCTAGCTTCACAATCACAATATAGCTGTCAAAAATATGGCTGGGATTTTGTATTCAGAGTGCGGTACCTAGCTTGCTTATATAAGGTCTAACAAAATTAGATGAAACTATTTTAAGGGGATGATCAGACCATCAAACTGAACAACTTTCTCTATGGGACCAATATCGAAACTGCGAAAAAAAATCAGCTGTTCCATACTAACCTTCTCGATCTAAATGTATGGGACAGCAGATTTTTTTTTCGCGATTTCGATATTGGTCTCATAGAGAAAGTTGTTCAGTTTAATGGTCTGATCATCCCCTTAAAATAGTTTCAGCTAGTTTTGTTAGACCTTATACATACTCTAAGGCGGTACCTGATTTACTCATGTGCCTCTGCTACGTAGCGTAGGTATTGTGTGTGGTCATATTGTGGTCTAGCTGGGCGTACGAACTCGCGGGGGCGCAACTTGTAGCATCTTAGCATTATTAAGAGAATAGGCGTGTACCGTTTTTTCCTTACAAACGTATTCTCCTGTTTCCTCCCCAAATAATGACGCTAGAGCAGAAAAATTTTTGCCATACAATCTGTTAATTTTGCTATGTTTTCCTTTTTTGCATTAATTAATTACTGTAAGAAATAGAGACCTTCGAAAATAACCAATTTTACCGCCCATTTTCAGTCATCCAGCAAACAAATTTGACGAATATAAACAAAAAAGCAAATGTATGTAACATAGCCAAAGTATTTCTTATATTATTCTTGAAATAATTATTAAAATCAGTTTTGTTTTGGAAGAGGAACCAGGGGAATACGAAATGCTGATTTCGGCGATTTTATGTACCTAGATAAAATCGGTCTGAGCTGCAGTTGTCTCTTTCGCACTCTAGTCGACAAATATACAGCCGGAAAAGTGACCTATTTTCGAAAATTAGATTTCAGTCCGCCTATCCTCTTAAGTAGTTATGCATCTAGAGATGATAGAGCGACCTCCTTTCTACCGAATGGTGGCGATATGCGAATTCTCGATTGTCAGCTCAATAGCCGCTTTCGATGAGTTGTGTAACCTTATTAAGGATGTTTATTTCTTAAGTTATGCGCTTCTTTAGCCCGTTAATCATGTTTGGATAAATGTTTTGCGCGGATGTTTGCTTACCGAATATTTTAACGGAATGGGGACTTTTGAATTCGGTCAGGCAGTATTAGTTGTTGTGAATAAGAATAGATCATCTATTCACATCGAAGGCGGCGGGAACCGGTTGGATGAGGGCAGCGCAGGACCGGTCGCTGTAGCGAACGATGGAAGAGTTTTATGGCGCCCTTGGGAGAAGCCTATGTTCAGCAGTGGACGATGATAGGCTGATGATGATGATTTCAAACACACGCCATGTGTGACTATTAGAAGTCGGCTTTAGCGTATTAAAACTAGCTCTACATCCTTCGTTAATTAATTCCTGTAATCTTCCACCATGATATGGTTTGAAATTAATTCTGCACATAGATCTTATCGGGCCCTTAGACATTTAGTGTCTTTCGAGTTTGTTTAGGAAAGTTCTTGGTAGTTCTTAATGAATCAGTGAGAGTTGAATACGCTCTATTGAATAATGTTAATTTTTTTATCTATTGAATTACGTTAAATAAACCCTGTATTTTATAAGGTCTAACAAAATTACCTGAAACTATTTTAAGGGGAGATCAGACCATCAAACTGAACAACTTTCTCCATGAGACCAATATCGAAATCGCAAAAATAAAATCAGCTCTCCCATACAAAACTGCAATCAGCTGTCCCGTACATTTCAGTTGAGTTATGTTTGCAGTTTTGTATGGGAGAGCTGATTTTGTTTTCGATATTGGTCCAAATAATAATACTTTCAGCAAATTTTGTTAGACCTTATATAAATAAAATTGTTACCCTACGTCAACAGTCCATGCGTCTATGAACACAACAAAGCGTACACGATATCATAATTTGGTCATTATTATAATAATTAAAATCATATTCCACGTCCTTCTGAATCATGTTTTCGATAGGGAAAAACCGGTACGATAGCAGAGTACGATAACGCCAACAATCAAAATTTATAAATAACAATGTAACTTACATGCTTTCGTCGCAATAACTATTGCATATTGTAAAACTAAGATGAATCAACCAACGATATTTTAAAAGCAACTTTACACATGTTTATTCACGTGTAAAAACTGCATAGGAAATAAATGTAATTACACTAAACCGCAATTCTAAACGGGACGTCACGTCATGCGTCAATTCGAACAGTAAATTTAAAAAAAACCGCCATGTGTGAGTCGGAATACTCGTGCACCGAGGGTTTCGTACAACAACACAAATAACGTCCCAAAAAAAAAAAAATTTCGGGACACTAAGCGCGAGACCGACTCACACTTGGTCAATTTTTATTATTTGTTATTATAATTTAGAGTTTTCACTATAATCACACTAAGTTTGACTCTTGTATGTATACAGGATGTAAGTGACAGCCTAGCAAATACTGAAACGGTGAACTCAGACCATCAAACTGAACAACTTTCACTATGGAGCGCTATCTCAGGAAACGCGAAAAAAAATCAGCTGTCCCATACATTTAAGTCGGGTATGTAAAGCAGTTTTGGATGGGACAGCTGATTTTTTGGTCTGAGTACACCGTTTCAGTATTTGCTAGGCTGTCACTTACAACCTGTATGTATTACCGTTTTTACGATAGAGCGAGTAGATTTTTATTTGAAAAAAGCTAGTTTCACGAATGGGGAGGGGACGCCCCTTAATTCTTTATTTTTTGTGTTTTCTATGTCACCAAAATCAATATATTGATACATATTCTGTGAAAATTTCAACTGGACACTTACTTATTACGGATACAGCCCTCTGTATGGCTTAGTAATAGGGTCTCGTTTTCACCTTTTAGTTTGGGTGAGGAACCCTAAAAATACCAATAAGTTAATTGACCAGTAAGAACAGCCATAATTGCTAAAAAAACCTAACCTACTACCAGCTGATCGTGTTCTCTTTTCAAAAGCAGGTGCCGGGCCGAACCGGTTGCGCAAGCGGTAACCTGACATGGCTATACTTTGACACCTGTCAAAACGCAACTATATGTGTCAGATGTGAAAGTGACGCGTACAATTGTCTCGGCGAAGTGCAGCGATTAATCTAAGGGCAATGGGTGACAGGTGTCAAAACAAATGTCATGTAAGGTTAGCCTTTTGTCCCCGGGGTTGTACGTGTGGACATTATTTATTGTTTGCATCGGCTAAGTGCATATTTCACAATAGACATAATCAGCTAGCGGATTGGTGGAATATGCGAAAGTTTGAGAATTACGTAGGTATAGCTCAATTACACTGAGATGACATCGTAATTTCAAACAATCGAATTTATCTCACTAATTATTTTAGAGGGAACTTCATCCAATCATGGCAAGATAATTAGATACCTAATTACGATAAAAGTAAAACACTTACGTAAGCGTACTTAACATACTTAATGGTCTATTAAAGAAACAATAGATATTTGGACATACATAACATAACATATACCTATGTACCGTATCAAAACCGTCTATTGTTCGATACACAAAACAAAACATTGTAAACGTTCTATTATATTAGCTAAAGATTTTTTTTTGTCGAGACCAAAAAAATCTTTGATATTAGCATTTTATTTATGTCAATACGAGTCATTGATATCTTATAATGTTATAATTTAATGTAATACCTAGTATGTAAATTGGATAAAAAACAAATGAATTTTCTATACTTTTTAATATTACCTACTTTGTACATACGTGGCGGGCGACGAATCTATGAAAAGCTGGGCTGCGTTCAGAACCTACGCCCCAGGTGCACCCCGAGTGCAACTTTTCGCACTAACGCCGTTCCAAGCCTCGGTGAACGGTTCCGTACCATAGAGCGTGTTGAAAAAACAACCGCACCCAAAGGTCGTGAACGCAGCCCTGGTAGCTGGTGGACAAAGGAAACGTAAGACTGGGGAGCTTTAAAAAAGTGGACTAAGCTTGGGCTGATCATCATCAACTGTTAATTAATATCCCTTTATATTATACCTAACTTCAATGAGAGTAATATTTCTCAGTAAACTCTATCTTCATCATCGGGAAAGGATAACTTCCGTGCGTTTTCAGATGTTTTCCGGAAGTAAGTAGGCGTAAATACTATTGGTTTAGGTTCTTCTTTTTGTTTTGCTGTTAAAATTGGTTCTTTCGCGGTGATAATGTTTAGAATAACATTATATGTATGAACAATTATAGTCAGACCTCCAAACGATAACAGGAACTACGGAATAGATGTTTGATTGTTAAAACGTCTATTTTGTGTCTATGCGATGTTCCAACTGCGGCCGTAGCATGCAGACTCGTAATAGCGATAAAACTCGTCAAAAAAGAATAGGTACACTTTAGCGCGCGTAGCTGTCAAACTTATTATAATGGATGAGTAAAAATATCGGTATCGCTCGCTGGTCTGTATGCTACGGCCGCTGGTGTACCTAGATCATTAGATACGTCTATAAATACATCAACAGCTGATCATGCATAACGTCTATTACGCACCTGTTCAATTCGCAGTTTCCTGCTGAACTCAGTCACTGCACCCTCCATCCTTAGTGCCTGTAACAAGAAAAAAACATATTATTCGCTATTTACCGTCTATTTACCATCATTATTGTACTGTATCAGTAATTATTGCATGTAAACATGGATAGAAATATGTAATTAGAAGATTGTAAACATAGTTAATAGGTAACCTGAAGGAATTTAAGTAAATTGCAGGTGGTTGCAGTCAGGTGGTCGATTATTTTATTTATAGTTAGTTAGATGTTTTTGAGGCACTTATATACAAATCTATCATTCTCGTTAGGTTACTAGGTTCTAGTGATAAATTATGTCCCCAGTACCTGGTTGTCCAAGTCTTATTTCATCCAAAAGCAAATTTAATTTTGTCCAAGATTCATTTCATCCATGTTTAATTTGGTCCAAGTTTCATTTCGCCCAAGTTTCTTTTAGTCCAAGTTTCATTTCGTCAAGGCTAAGTACGTCGTTTATAATATTTAGAAAGTAAAACATATTGTGTAGGACGTATTTACTTATCTAGTCTTATGTATTATTATCTAAAAGTCTAATAACTGGAAAAGTTTTTGTTTTGTGATTTGGTGTAGGCACAGTGTATTTAAGTTATATTTTTAATCGTTTAGTAAGTAAGCATTTCAAGTTTTTAGTCAGATTTCTGTTCCTGTTGGAATATAATGTAGATAGTCTAATTGAACTACAAAGCACCCGTATCAAGTACAGTCAGAAAAAAACAAGTCGGTCGCATCAAACGCGGAGAGATACAGGAAAGCGATCAGTAAGTGAACAACATCCGTTTGCATCCGTTGCACTTGCATTATGCTATCTTGCATCCGGCTGGATAAATCACGCGATTTATAACTCTATAGTGAGGTGTTAAAGCTCAGTTAATCTGAATTTCATAACGTTGTAAGCATTGTAATTTTCCCAGTCGTGTTATTTAAATGTAGACTTTGCAGTTTGGTTTTAGACGTTAGTTTTGAGTGTAAAGTATAGGTGTAAAGGATGGAAAGCTCATCAAATGAAGAATGAGTGAACGTGTCAGGATGTACTAATAATGGTCAAGATTTGTGAGGTAGATATTATCTCATGGGATGTATCCCGTTGCAGAACATTTATAGCGGTTGCAATGATAAAGGAATCTTGTTGCAACTATGAGATACGTATTTCTGGAAGCAAAGTAGGTCATACTTTTAGGTTGCTCTTTATATTTTGGTAATTTAAATTGATGATATCAAGAACTCAAGACAGGATTTGCAACAAGAGCAACCGACAAGAGCGTAAGAGCTCTTAAATAAGATTGGTTCTTTTGCGGTATGGTCCACAAGCCTGCCATCAATGATCCCTGGAGTTGGTTTACTAATAGCCATGCTTTTCTTATTGCTGTGTCTTCTTTACTTCTTAAATTTTTGTTCCAAGACAGATTGAATCATATGCAAGCTCGCTGGTCTTCATTGTCTATGTAAATGGTCCCCGTGCCCAAATAATAACAAAATTAATGATAATAATAGTTGAGAGGGCTTCCAAGGAGAACTTACCACGACCAAATAAAAAGTCTTCTCCGAAAGGGACAAAGTGCGTAGTACTCTCAGCCGCCGGAAGTGCATGAAGAGATGTATGAAAGTGGATGAGGCAAGAGAAGTACGTTAGAATCGTAGTGTGCGGCGAGCGGTAGTTTCTGCCTACCTCTGTGGGATAGTGGCGTGTGTATATGTATATTAATCCCGGAACAGGTGATTTTCTGATATTTATGTTCAGCTGGAATTCAGAATTATGTAATGGACATGGCAAAGTTTTTTTGTTTACTTACCATTTTTACATTACAACATCAACGTCTTTTTGTTATTATAACAAATGCGTCGATGACTTGTCTAATTGTAATGCAAGACACAGGTAGGTATGTCCATCACTATTCATCACCATTATGTATGACAACAATACAGCCTATCGGATTCGGTCGAAGGTTAAAAACGTGAGTGAAGACGTTTAGTCATGAAGGTGCATTCTGAATTTTATTTCAAAGCTTTCGAAGCGTAATTTGATGTCATTGTACTTGAGCCAAATCGGTATGAGAGATAAGACCGCCGTTTTTTTTAGTTTAATTAGCGCACTAAAAAGCTGAATGAACCGAAAGCTTGAAAACTGTGCAGAACCAAGATTAAATCAAAATTTGAAATTTCGGAAATGGTAATAAAAATGATTTCGCTCCATTTGTGGTCACGTTTACCATAAAGTTTGTTTCTAATTTTCATTCTGATAATCAGATTATTACTTACCTAATGAGAAGAAGACTGGCAATGGCGTTTCAAACGATATTTTTCTTCTATAACTAAAATTTTGGAACCTAAGGGTCCTTTGGATTTGCAAATCATTTGAAGGCCTACGAATTTTCCGCAACTGAACTTTTAAATGTTATCGATACCAAAGTAATGCGTAAAATTTTATCCAACGAATGAATTTAGGAATTCGACCATGCCTATCCTAAACAATTGATAGTATCTTGTAACTTGCTTGTAACATTAATGACCTAAATCACATGACCATGACAAATCTGCTTCTCAAACAAGTCGTATTTCATAATTGTCGTAATGGAACCGTATCGTTTTCATATAATTGTATAATAACATTATTATTATATATCAACCCCGATGGCAAGTAGTCCGTGACGGATGCTGATTCGCTGTCTTGATCCGATTGGTAGTTGACATATATTATCAGACAGTTTAATTATCAGTTAACACCACATTTTAACCAAAAACCACAAATTTCTTTTCTAGTTATGCTTCTCGTTCTATCGAGTCGATGGCAGCTCGGCAGTGGCCGAGCTTATCAAGACTGCAGTAAGTATTTTTTGTAAATTTTTCGGAATCCTTTTGACGAGCTCTAAAAAATTATCTTACTTACTGCACTCATGCTTATTGGGTCGACTACTTCTGAATGAGATATTACAATAAGGATCAAAGTTTCATATACTAAGAGGCTCGTCACAAGGATTCCGGAAACATATACAACTCAACCCCGCCAAAAGAAATGCTTACAGTAGTCTTGATAAGCACGGCAGATCATCATGATCATTGACTTTACTTGTCACAGCAGCGTGAAGAATCAAAAGACACATAGAATAGAAGAAGATATCACAGATCAGACATATCCTACGATCAAAATAAGTTTGTACCCTACTACTTATGTCCTATACTAACAACTTCTATTATAGGCAATGATAAAAATAGCATGGCCAAAGCATTTTTGCACAGACGAAGTTATTTCCTACAGCTATTTGGTTATTTAGCGAAAAGGCTATTAGTTCCGAGGCCTATCAGAACATTGTATCTAATCGGATAAAGTTCTGGGCGTGAAAACGTGGAAACTATTAAAGTTTCGAGCTCCAATTCGAAAGCAACTATCGATTTGAAATTAAACGGTTGTTTCACACGCGATCTCAGACGTTTTGGAACTATATTAAATGATCGCGATCAGTTGAACTAAAGGTAATCGATGACGTACAGGTGTCGAGATATGAACACGCACTAAGCTGCACCAAAATAGGCATCGCCCTTCTAAATCAAAACAACAAATATCAATTAGGTATACCCTGAAGTTAATACACAGGCTGGCGATGAAAAGTAGGCAAGATTTTGTATCATGATATTATAAAAGAGAACTGTAGATAATTAATTAAGTAGCCATGTTGGAAAAACAAGTGCCCGGAAAGACAATCTTAGAAAAAATAAATGAACAGCTTTCTTAGACAAAGACTACGCTTCATCATCATCAGACTATAAACGTCCCACTGCAGGGCACATGCCTACCCTGAGGAAGGATGTATGGGCATTAGTCCACCACACGTGCCCAATGCAGATTGGTAGACTTCACATACGCATCGGGATTGCTTCTCTGAAGAAGCAATTCCGATTCCGATATCTACGCTGAGCGTATGCAGGTTTCCTTACGATGTTTTCCTTCACTGTTTGAGAGCAGTCGGTATTACGTACATAAGTTAGAAAAACTCATTGGTAAATGGCATGTTGTCCGGTTACGGACGGACGGACGGTCCGGTTGTAGACTAACGCTTAGTTTCTTCAAAATCCAGGAAAAACAAGCCGTTAAGGTAGGTACCTAGATAATTTAGGATCCTTCTTAATATAATGCTGACGGTGACTATAAAACTAAACAACTTTCTCTATAGAAACAACGAAGAAATCTAACTCTAAAAAAACCGCCAGCATATTAAGTTGGACCCTGTACTTTTACTTTTCAAGTGCCCAATACATCTATATCTTACAGCAAAATTGTTACAAGTGCAACTGTCCATTTTCGCAATACAACCTCAACCTTCATCAAACACCTGAGTAAATTAACAGTTTCAAGTTTCTACACGAACATAATTCCTTTATTAAATTAAAACAGAACCGTTTCCGCCTATTATGGTGTTACACAATAAATAAAAACTTTATTAAACTTGTCACAACTGTTAATAAATGAGTTGGCTTCCCGCTAGAATTAACATAATCAGATACAATGAATGATGATCATTAAATGATGTAACTATGTAGCCACACACGTTGCGCTCTTTCACAGCTAAGTAGTCGAGTAGCAGCAGTGAATGCCATCGAAGATAACGAGATGAAAGGTGGATGAAATGAAACTTCTTCGGCAAATATTTTAATCGGATTTGACGGGGATTTGACTTTGAATTTGAATGTTTGTCGTAGTTTAAGTGGTGTTCATATCTATGTACTCACTGCGTTTTTGTATTTTTGGTAATGAATAAAACAAAACCTTTTCTAAGTTTATTAAAACAACAAAACGAAAAATCTGTAGAGACTTATCACATTGATGGTAAAAAAGGCAGTTTGTCTTTGGTCTGTCTATTGACTGAGATAATCGATGGCGTTGCCAATCATAGAACTATTTTTTTTTATGAAAACGCCTTATTCTTTTATACTTTATTAAATGAAAGGAGCTTGTAGCAAGCATAAGAAATAATAGGTACTCGTATTTTTGTTATATATATTTAATACGAGCGTTATATACCAGATTTTAAGTCAGATCATAAGCTATCAAACAAAAAAAGTTTCATCAAAATCGGTTCAGTACTTTTTGCGTGATACTCGTTCAAACAAACAAACAAACACACAAACAAACAGACAGACAAAAAATCCAAAAATTGGTGAAATGGAATCAGGGACACCTAAAAACCATATCGTAACTTTTTTTTTTGTTAATTTCTTTAATGTACAGACAAACTTCCTGTTACAGTTTTATAATAGATGAAGAATATTAGATTCAGCACCGTGGGCTTTAACAAACAGAGAGTTGGGTATATTTTTTCATTTAATATTATATACTATTCTTGAGTAGGAACGTGCCATCTTTCATTGGCAATGGTTTTATTCCATAATCGTTGTTGGTTTTTGTTATCTTACAGTTTTTTTTTAACAGGTAAAATAATTATGATGAAATGTACATTCTGTTTACTAACTTCTCTTTGCACGACTAGTTTTTATTTCCTTTGCATAACGCCCTTTGTAAAACTTTATCATTTTCACTTTCGCTGTCATCCTACGCGATAACAATAAAATCAAGTTTACATAAAACTTAACCCTATGGGCCCTAAAAGATGTCATAAAATAAATCAACGCTTATTGTCGACTCCGGTTACATCAGTTACGTAAGTGAAAAACGAATTACATAATAAAGAAAGTGAGCAACTTCAGTAAAACGTTTTTTAAAGGGGTGTGTGAAACGAGACATTTTCATCTATAAGGTTCAATAAATTCCTTAGTTATTAATTTGTTATTATGCATAGGTATTGCAAGAACATAATAAATTTCATAACATAATAAATCACTATTCACTACACATATACCTAAGTATTTTCAATAATAGCATAGTAAGCAAATTGTTTTTTTTTTTTTAATATGTATAGGTGAAGCTGCCTTTGCCATTTTTTAATATGATACAAATAAAGGTAGGTAAGTACATTAAAATAAATAAAAATATTATAAGAATATAAAACAAACTTACCTAAAATATAATGCAGGTTTCGATCGCGCGGGAGTGTAGCCGTTATTATTAAATAACTTCATACTAAAATACTTTTTAAATTAAATTAAGTTAAATTAAATTAAATTTGTTAGGTTAGAGTCGCAAAATTATAAAAGAATTACAATACAACTGTAACCAATTTTTTTTCTCGTAAATATATCAGAATAGACCTTTGCCCTGCAGTCTCCTACAGGAGCTACAGGCTATATAACTTTATAGGCAACTATTTTTAAATCAGACATCGATTGTTCAGATCTAATTTTATTCATTACGAGTGTTAACCCGCGACTTCGTCCGCACAAATTATATACCAGATTTTAAGTCAGATCATAAGCTATCAAACAAACAAACAAACACACAAACAAACAGACAGACAAAAAATCCAAAAATTGGTGAAATGGAATCAGGGACACCTAAAAACCATATCGTAACTTTTTTTTGTGAATATCTTCAATGTACAGACAAACTTCCTGTTACAGTTTTATAATAGTATATATAGATTTGTGCGTATACTTATAAAGATATAGATCAAAGAATCAGTTTATTCCACGAAACCAGAGCAGAAAAAAAACTCGTCGAAAAGGCAGTTTTAGCAAAAATTTTGTAGGTACCTTCGATAAAATGATTGATCGAGCCCATTTGGCCTAAAACCTTATGCGAAAGCATATTAAATTGTGCATACGGAAAATTGGATACCGTGGTCAATTATTAGGAAATTGTTTTATGATTCCCTATAGTGAGGCGAGGCGTACATAAATGAAAAATGTTTGCTTGATAGCTGCGTTTATCTTTATTTACATAATCATCATCATCATCAGCCTATATACGTCCCACTGCATGGCACAGGCCTACCCTCAGGGAGGGTCTATGGGCATCAGTCCGCAACGCGTGCTCATTGTTCATGTTCAATGCGAATTGATCGACTTTATAATAATGCATACGAAATTATTCTTCAGCGCTTGCAGGTTTCCTTACGTTGTTTTTTATTTAGGGAACGTAAAGATACCACGCTTGGTCACAGGGACTATATGTATAGAGCGCTATTATACAACCATTTCTTTACAGTGTGAGAGAAATACTACAATACATGATTTGTATTCAAAATAACATCTATGTAATGGCATTTATTTTTTGTTTGCTCCCATAGTAAAATTTGTTCAGTTTGATGGGTAGAGCAATTTTTATTTTGCGAAATGGTTCCATTTTCGTCTAACCCGTACTCGTAACCAGCCAGTCTCGAAAAATCAAGAATTCGTAACAAACGATGCGCATACGCAATTCAGAGCATCGTCAGCGTCAAATTTGAATAATTCCAATCACGAACGATTCGCGACGGCGATCGTGCTTTCGTTTAAATTGTTATTGATAGCGGTCTTATGCCGTTTGTTGTGTAATCACACAACGAGCTGGTTTCCATCTAGTTTGAAGACTACCAACGGGTATTGACCTTTTGATCTCCAGCTGGCAGCTTTGGTCAAACAAGGTCTGCCATAAAAGGTGGCTGGTGTAATAAATGTGAGATAGAGGGCCATAGTACATCTGACAAAGGATCTATGTTAGGAAAAGCTAGAGTTGAAGCTTATATACTTATATTACGTAATATTTATGATAAGAATATCATACTCACACCAAGGAACATATAAGAGTCTCACACTAAAACTTTCTGTATGGGATTAAAATTGAAATTGCCGGAAAAAAATCCACTGTTTCATACAATACTGTAAACTTACTCAACCCTTTATGAAGTTTATGAAACAGCAGATTTTTTTTCGCCTATTATATTTAGGTACAAAGTAAAACGACCAATTGAAGACAAGTTTAATAAAAACATTCAACTTCAACAGCCTTTCCGTCGAGAAGATTATAATTGCATTATAAACTTAAGATGCAATATACATCTGTTTCAACAATTATTTCTATAATTGGAAGCAGGTGAAAGCATCGTCCTGTGAAGACACAGCCGGTTAAGTGAATCGGTTACCGGTTTAACGAGAACGTATTGTTTCCAGTTAACAATTAGTTTCATTCAATGACGGATGGTTAATTTAGAAAAGGTTACGCAATGTGGTTGTGTCATTACTAGTATGTTATTGTATGTAAGGTGCAAATAATTACTCGGGCTTCTGCGAGATGGTAGAAATAAGCAGCTGTCAGTCTGTGCCTCGAATATGAACTTTTATATCCGAGTAGGTACAGTAGATACAGTAAAAAAATAAGAAACTTTACTTAGGTCCGCTACACATACGGAATTGCAATCCAGAATCCTGAATCAGGATTACGATTTCGTATGGATTTTCCCCCTCCACAATTGCGTTCGGATTTCTGATTCGGAATTCCGGATTGCAATGATAAGGACCGCTTATTGCTGTAAAGTAGTACTGTAGCCCCGGAACTTTTTAATTACCAAAAAGATTACCGATTGCCGTTTAGAAATTTTTGTAAGATTCAAAATTACTAATATAAAAACCTAAGTCTTAATAGATCAGAACCCGCCGTCGGCGCCGTAACAAAAAAAAATTAAAAAGATTGTCTGAAATTCGAGGTTACCGTTTTTTTTCTATACTGTCATGTTCTTCACCTTAGTTCAATACCCATACGTAAGAGTAAGACTGTCTAAAGTTGCCATACAAAGTGATAAGACCAGATGAAAAAGACAATTTTGATCGGTCTTATAGCTTTGTATGGCAACTTACTAGGTATTATGCAGCTTTTAAATATCATTTATTTATTGCCATTCATAAAGTAAAATACCGATACGTCCGGCGCACCCTGGGCAATCAGCGAGCCTCTTACGCTGATTGGCAAATCTCTTCACCACGATGACAAGTCTAACTCCCAACCCAGTCAAATTCAAATTCAAAATTTTTTTTATTCAAAATAATATCACATAGATAGCTTTTTGACGTCATTTTTTGAGTCTACCACCGCGTCGGAAGGTGTTTCGTTGAGAGAAGATGCGGCCAGAAACTCTACAACACACATCTTTTAAACAAAACAAAATATACAAAGTACAATTAAAATACAATATTGCATTACATAGAGTAACATTGTCAAGACCAGACATTTTGGTCATTCGAATAGTCATCAAGTTTATAGTAGCCCTTTTTACAGAGGACTTGTTTAACATGGGACTTAAACTTTTTGTCTGGCAAGTTTAGAATATCCTCTGGTATCTTATTAATCTTATTATAATAGCGTATACAGTGCCCCATGAAAGATGTGTTGACCTTACTGAGTCGAAAATGTGGGGATACTAATTTATTTTTATTTCTTGTATTGTATTTATGAACGTCACTGTTTTTGGGAAAGAGATACAAATTTTTCCGAACGTATAAAATATTCCTCAGTCCTCTTTCAAAGCCTGCTTTGTGTGTGATCTCGATCAACATCGAAGGGTTCTCACAGGACAAGTCAGAGATCCTGTCTGAATTATGCCGTACTACACATAGCGACATCCTATGTGTACAAGAGACCCATCGAGACACCAGCCAAAGCAGGCCACATGTTCCTGGACTGACGCTTATCGCCGAGATCTCCCACCCGAAGCACGGTAACGCAGTGTTTGCTGCTCCCGGCGTAAACATAGTGTCAACTGAGCATGCCCTGACACCTGCACGCGAACGGAGCTTGTGGACGCTGCCGGCAGTGCTATCCGTGTGGCAAAGTACTGCGCTGGAAAGATTTAGAATGATTTGTCATCGACTCGATAGAAGAATAAAGTAAAATTTTTGGCTAGAGATTTAAGTTACAAAATGAAGTTCAGACTTCAGACGTAACGTGAAACAATTATTGCCAAAACTAATTTAGAAAAAAATATTGTCTTGTCTATTGCGCTTGTGAGAAACGTGTCGCAGTATGTGAATTAAATTATTTCGTGACCGAAATTGCAGTAACATATGTTTGAAAATAACCTTGCGTTTACGTAACATGAGTGCAAATGTATTTTTGCCCACCAAATAGTCTGCGTTTATTAACAAGCAACGATTGGGAATTCATTCATTGTAACTAGATTAGGTATACTATATAAAAGCCATTGCCTAAAAATGGCGCTTTTTTTTATTCGCAAATTTTTTTAGCGCGGCTATCAATCAAACCTGAATATTATAGTTCAGAATAAAGTTACAAAAAAAACGTATTATTACAAATATCTCGAAACTCAGTCCGAACTGAGATATAAAGGCATGAAGTAAACGTAATGGATACATTTTCAACTTCAAGCTTATATATCTCTCTCTGTTCGGACCGAGTTTAAAGATACATGTAATAATAAGTTTTGTTTGTTAGTTTATTCTGAACTAAAATATACAAGTTTGGTTGATGGCCGCGCCAAAAAAATTGGTGAAAAATAAGGCGCCACTTTTCATACAAAATCCCGCATTGTCTTTTAAAACAGGACGTCATATTCCTAGAACGGTAAAGGGAAACATCGCGAGCAAACCTGCATATAAGCTGAAAAAAATATATATTTATACAGGGTGAAATTGATATCATTAGCATCCTTTTAAACTAAGAGTGTACCCATCAAACTGAACAACTTTTACTATGGGAGCAAACCGATCGGAGCAAATAAAAAATCAGCTGTTCCATACTAAACTGAAATCTCGATGCGCGAGTTCCCGACTCAATTGTATGCAACAGCAATTTTTTTTTTGCTCCGGTCGGTTTGCTCCCATAGTAAAAGTTGTTCAATTGGATGGGTAGACTCTTAGTTTAAAAGGATGCTAATGATATCAATTTCACCCTGTATATGTGAAGTCTAGCAATCCGCATTGGGCCATGGTGGATTCGCCTGTGCTCTACCTTTGGACGTATATATAGCTTTTTTATTTATTTCATATTTATAAAAAGATATTATTAAAAAAAATCAGAAAATATTTGCACTTTATTGAAAATAGAGCATTCATCTAGTTTACGAATGATTTACTTCAATGCAAATGCTGACAAACGAAAGCTAAGACATCGTTTATGACATCACAACCATTAAAACGTCTTCTCTATCAACCCATTGTAACTGTGACATACCGTGAAGATTACAATCACTACGTAGTTACACATTCATAAATTCTAATTACCTAGGTAGGTAGGTACTTAAACGTTTACATAATAAACAATTTACATTCATAGTGTAAAGGAGACATTACCCATAGACTTGGTTAAGTATCCAAAATGACACACATTAAGCTGGGCAGTAGTTAGAGAGTAGATGCGCAAGCGCCGGAACACTTTCTAAGCGCAAACGAGCCTTCAAACTGTTATGAAGTTGTCGACGGCTAAGTAGCTGTAATTATGTTTTGGAAGTTGCGTAGAAGACGTCAGTGGTAAAATTTAATTAATGTTATTATCAGAAAGCTAATTTTATTGCTTGCTAACTGCGCTCGCGATTGCGTACGGCGCAGATCACTTAAAATTAAGCCTAGTTCGGACTACGCGAGTATTTTAGTAGAGTGGCGAGTATTTTAGTAGCTAAACAATAAATCAATCAAATATACTTTATTTTACACCAATACATAAACACTAAAATACAGAGAAAAAATACAAGAGGCCAAAAAATTACTGCCGCTGAAACACAACAATTAAATTTTGTCAAGTAGTTTAGCGATTGCATTAAAGTTTACTAAATCACGTGCTGTCTTTTTGACAACATATCTCTTGATTGAGAGGACCTATAGCGAATGAAATGAAAACTAAGTATTGCTTCAAGTTAGCTCTATGTTTAAATCTTTAAACTCTATAATTCAATTATTCAATTATATTCAATTATAAATAAAAATGAGTTTGGTGGCCTCATAAAAAAGCGGAAAGTCACCCAAAGCGCACATGAGGAAATGAAGAGATTAGGAGAAGAACCAGCCAAACACGAACAGTACAAAGGGTGGCAATGGGCGGCCACATTGATGACCTGGAAGATGGACCACTGCTGACTGCTGTGCTGACTATCTCCCGATAACCGAGAGGTGGCGAGCTAGAATCTGGTGGGGGCAAAGAGCTTTCATATATAGTATACGTAGTACCATACTTTTTCTTATACTGATATGGTGAAGACAAGACCTTACTTATATGTTTTGTTTGTTTTTCTATCGAATAACTGCTTGTGTTTTAATAAAAATCTTATTATTTCCCATACTTCCTGTGTTGTTTGACATACTCTTTCATAATGCACTTTTTATTACAGTATCACATTTCGTTCCGACAGAAAACAAATCTGATATTTCTATAGGTGTTTTATTCTCCCATCGCAGGTAGAGTTACGGGAAATGTTGGACACTTCTCGGTTCATCTGACGCTTCCTTTATTAATATACAGTTGTGTTGTGGTCATTAACGGTAAGATAAAATAATAAATATCGTTTTATAGTGGCTACTTTTCGAAGCGAAGAGTTCTCGAGTGGCGACAGCGTACCGGGAAGCGTAGCGTGGGTAGTCCCCCCACAAGGTGTACTGACGACCTGGTGAAGGCGGCGGGAACCCGTTGGATGAGGGCAGCGCAGGACCGATCGTTGTGGCAATCTTTGGCGAAGGCCTATGCCCAGCAGTGGAAGTCTCTCGGCTACTAAAGAATGCCGTAAGGAGGAGGGCAGGACATGTTACACGTATAGATGCGAGAGAACACAGGGCACCCCACATATTAGCAGCCTGCGTCAGTATTTCCGAACGTTTACAACCGGAATTCCTTGCAAGAGCAGTGATAGATGGACGGAATTAATATCATGGACATTGCCACACATATTAGTCTTAGTTAAATTTAGGTGCCGGAATCTAGTCTAGTCTAGATGACTAGACAACAATACAGAATATCTAGATATACGTAGAGATACAAACATACGACTTGGGAACAAACATGCCCCTTGCGGGATTCAAACAACCACTCTTGGCTTATCGCATGCGGGCAGGTTCATTACAGGCAATATGCGAATATCTAAATAGCGGCAAAACTCATGAAACTGCTTTAATTCCTACATACATTTTTCTAAATTCTATTTCCCATGTAGACAGAGACTAAAGATTAAATCAGAAACACCATCAACCATGAAAAATTCATTATCACACGGTCTATTCGCTAATTTTGATCCTGGCAACTCCGTAGAATTGCAATGTCCTAAAATATTCGCAAATTATCAATTCTGGTCACACCATGAGAACGTTAACTCGTGATGACATTCAAGTTTAGGATTCAAGTTAAGTACTCAATACACTAATCAAGCAGTATGAGTACTACGCCTGTGGTATTGAACATTGCAAGCGACAGTGGCCTACTCTGAAACTACCCGAGCCGCCCTGACATGTAGCCCTGCCTGGATGACCTGACACTTCTCTATTGCCTATTCCATTTACGAACGGGTGGAGAATGCTAATAAAGAGTTTAATAATCTTTTAATTGTAACACTATGCTTTTAGACTTTCGGTACTACTAGTAAAACGTGGATGGTAGAGTTTATAGAATATCTCTGACTACCCCCTCGGGGAATATAGTCGTGCATACTATGCTTTTAAATAACAGAAATAAAATCAATGTTTGCGTAAAATGTAAAAAACGGCGCAATTTTTGGAAGTCAAAAATTTTTTTGCAATGGCTCGATATGCCGCTACTGTTTCACTACTATACTTATTGCGCTAAAGACTACCGCAATATTTTACATGCATCGTTAAAAGTTGAACGAACGACTTTATATTAATGTTTAGTGCATTTTGTGCTACGTTTTTTTTACACGAATCAAATGCGAATATTTTATATAAGGTTTAACAAAATTCGCTGAAACTATTTTAAGGGGATAATCAGACCATCAAACTGAACAACTTTCTCTATGGGACCAATATTGAAATCGCAAAAAAAAATCTGCTGTCCCATAGATTTAGGTCGAGTAGGTTTGTATCAGCTGATTTTTTTTTCGCGATTTCGATATTGGTCCCATAGAGAAAGTTGTTCAATCTGATGGTCTGATCATCCCCTTAAAATAGTTTCTCCTACTTTTGTTAGACCTTATATCATCTGGATTGAATCAGAATTCATCCGTGCTTGGGCTGTATAAGGTCTAACAAAATTAGCTGAAACTATTTTAAGGGGATGATCAGACCATCAAACTGAACAACTTTCTCTATGGGACCAATATTGAAATAACGAAAAAAAATCTGCTGTCCCATACATTTCCATACATTTAGGTCGAGTAGGTTTGTATCAGCTGATTTTTTTTCGCGATTTCGATATTGGTCCCATAGAGAAAGTGGTTCAGTTTGATGGTCTGATCATCCCCTTAAAATAGTTTCACCTAATTTGGTTAGACCTTATATAGAAGTAATGATCCGAAGCGTCGAGTCGATACGCCAAGAATGTCCCTCGCGAACCTGAAGGAATGGACGGAAATCGCCAGCTTCAAAAAGCTGTTTCAATCAAGCATACTGATTATCTGTTTTGTTTAACTAGAGATAGGCAAGTTATATGCAGAGCTAACTGCCATACTCCAGTAATAGAGAGAAACCCGAAGAAAAAGATCCTAAAGAAGGGCGATCTGGCGCACCCTAAGCAATCAGCCAGCCTCTAACGCAGATTGTATAATCCTTCACCACAGTGCTAAGTCAAACTCAATGCCATGCCATCGATCCTAAATAAATATTGCCAAGATCTGATGCGACTATGCGAGAGCGTATTTTGAATAATGATCAGCATATCAATTCAAACGAATTCTCAGTTTCACTGTCATTCACATAAACTAAACAGTTAGAGCACCGTTGTGGAATATTTAATGTGATATTAAAGAAACCCAACTTGAAGGCTATAGAATTATAATTGTTATATCCCAATCCCAACGCGGATCAGACACGTAGGGTGTGTTTTAGGAACTCATACACAATTTGTGACATCGCTGGCTTTTTGGAGAAGGAAAATATCATGAGAATATTTATATACTTCAAGTACGAAAGAGTAAATAGGTAGGTAATAAGAATAGAAACAAAGCAAATATTTAGTTTGAGAAGTGAAATCTTAATGTTCTTTGACAAACTTTAATTTGAGGCCAAAATTAAAGTTTTGAGTGTATGAAAAGAGTGTAAAATAACTTAGCAATTATGACTAAAGAAATTATGAGAAATGTTCTGAAACAACGGCACCAAATAATGAATGAGAACTAGGTAGTTTTTATTGAATGAAACTATAGAAGAAATAGGTAGAATAGAAATGGTGTCAAAAGTACCGAATGACGAACGGTACAAAAAACCCAATCAAATAGTGAATATAAGTCATAATATCTCAGTATAACTTAGTAAATGTTAACAACAGTGTAACAATAGATACAATTATATTTGAGCGTGCGAATCCGACCCGGTCGCACGGCCAAGTTTTTGTTTCATTAAATACTGAAATAAAAGGATTACTTCAATATTAAAATAACAAGAATATAATCTTTTGAAAAGGTTAGAAGCCACTGCAGGCAGCCAAAAATCTTCCTTCCGTCAATGAAGGTGAGAAGGAAGGATAATATATTGATACCTAACATAAAGATAACCAGTATAAAAATATTCTTTATTTGCACTGTACACAAAATAAATTAGAGGACAAATGAGAAGTTACCAAAGGCATACCTACAACTATACTTATTTACTGTATACAAATTGAGAGATACATAAGTACTTTTGCAGAACAAAAACATGTAGGTACTAAACATTTGAATTATACGCGATGAATTCTTACAGTACCAAAAACAGTTTATATGTATTTATAATTTGTAAAATAAAAATGTTTATATGTTTAATTATGCGTAAGTATTTTGTTTGTAATAGGTATAAATCACAATATAATTATTAACTTTACAATAATAATTTTAAACACTTTAAAAAATGTTTGATGACCATGTGAAGTCACATTTCGTAAAACTTTTTTTTGTTAGTTTTATTCAAAAAAGTAGTTAACCTTAATTGAGGGTTTGCATGTGTTAAGAACAAACTTGTTAATATTGAACAGAATTCTAAAAATGTCTAATAATTGTGAGAAAAGAGGTAAAAAGTCACTTACGGTCATTCACTTTCTGGGTCATTCGTGATTGCAAGTCTAGGTACAGCAAAATATCATTGTTATGAGAAATTATTGCATTTTTAGTTGAGTCTATCATAGTATACGCAATATCGCATGTCCATACATCAAGCACGTCGTGTCGTCTGTCTTTGTCTGTCTGTTCGCTTACTTTTCTATGAAACAGCTGATTTATTTCAGGTCAGGTTAGAGGTAGACAAACTTTCCAAAAACGAGGGCCATTTTTTTATTTATGAGTTTAAAAGCTAAAGATTTTGTTTTCTTGGAACCGTTATTATCAAAACGTAAACATGTCTTGTTTGTTTCAGATATTATACTAAATTCTTCCAGAAAGATCAAACTATTCCCGGTTAAAGCAATCGAACAGTGAAAATTTGTTAACACACAACATCTAATCTCCTTCGTTTCATTCAAAAACCCGAAAGTAACACATTTGAGGGGAAGTGGTGAGAAAAAACTGTTAGCTTACTAAGAGATGTGAACAGTCAGTAATAGGAACTTGAGATAAGTGTACATTTTTTTACCTAATACATTTACTAAATATATGACTTCAAAGAAGAGAATTGATTAACATCTAGAATTGACTACCTGTAAGGAAAGTTTAAAATAAACCTAGCACAAGAATGATCCTAATGCTTATATTACGTCTCGTTCGCCGATAGACTAAATTATTTGTCGTATTCGGTTCAGTGAAGACACATGTACAGACAAATACCAATTTTTTTTAGTGCAAGCAAATAAATAACGCTCACAGTAACAATAAACAATGTAATTATGCCAAACGTAAGCTGCTAGGCTTTTTATTATGGAAACCATACAAACACAAGCATAATATCCATGATCGGACCGGGATTCGAAACCAAGGACCCTGATTTGGCAAACTTACATAACTTGTTACCGCGTTACACCAACTGGGTCTCAATAATATATTGTATTGTATTACAATGACCTACCTATTATATATAACACTTGGTACAATAGAACTAATAGATGACCCAAACCCTATTGAACCAAACTCAATGACGAAGAAAGAAGATAAAATAACCCATAAATGCTAGATAGATGTGCACGAAGAGAGCCTTCCCTAGTGACATACTGATCCTGAAACAGATTAGAGGACCTAAAGTCCTCTGGACTATCAATAAGCCTCAAACGCTTATAAGCGAATCTCTTCACCACAATCGATAGCGATAGCAAAACAATGATATGCCTTCTACCAGACAGAAGAAGGCCAGCTTTATCAAAGCAAAGTAAAACTATTGTAAATTCCACCATTTTGAACGGGGGCTACATAATGTAAACAATAAGAAAGGGTCCGTAGAGCCATACGTGGGAAAAGTAAATAAACATACCCAGCTTTTGAACAAATATTAACTTCCTAACTGGTTATTACAACAAGACAAGTGTCGACTTTACTAGGTTCCTTACTAACTGGGACGTTTCATTCATGATCACCACTTATTTTTATGAGAGAAGTGATACTTGATGTTTCTAAAAATGTAATAGAGGAAACAGAAAACACGAGTTAATTACCGTATCAGTGAAACACTTTTGTTTGATAAAAAAACAAGCCCCTTTTGGATTTAAACAGTTACTTGTTTTGACGCTTGATACAAGATAAGCTAAAGTTGTAAAACGTTTTAAAAATCCTAGAAACGATTCTAAAATAAGGCAAGTAATGAGTAATACCTATGTATTTGTTTCATTAAAGCTAAACACAAACTCAAAGCTTTAAACTAAAACCACAGAGTACTATAATTACTACCTAAAACTAAAGAAAGAAACGATACAGAAAAAATACATCTAAATGCTAATACAGTTATCGAAAACAAACCATAAACTATAAACGTAACAGTTAACAATCTCACCGAGATTATAGCGACAACGTCATAAAACTCGAAGCCATCTCAAAGCAAATATCTGCAGAAATATACCGGTGTGAAATTGGTAGCCAAAAGTAGTAGCTTTTTATAACCTGACCAAATTAAGGAGTCGTCAATTTTAATAGACTATTTAGCTTTAAAAAGGTATGATGCAAGAGACCTGAAAGGTTAAAAAGTATATAGGCATAATGTTTGAGTACTAAACTACATACTAAGATAAATTTTATCAGGTTTGATATGGTACGAGTGATTGATATGATCGATAGAACGTGGGAGTATTTTTTCGCTATAGTCCCCAATAAAATGCTAGCTACCGGTATGATGCAAGAGACCTGACAGGTTGAGTTGTTTTTAGGCATAATACTTGAACACTAAGCTATATTTTAAGACTAATTTTATTTGGTTTGATATGGTACGAGTGCTCGATATGGCCGATAAAGGTGAGATATTTTTTTTCTTCGGTAATAAAAAAAAGCTACTGCTAGATATAGGTATGATGCAAGAGACCTGACAGGTTAAATTGTAGAAAGGCATATTGTTTGAACACTAAACTACATACTAAGATAAATTTTATCAGGTTTGATATGGTACGAGTGATTGATATGATCGATAGAACGTGGGAGTGTTTTTTTCGCTATAGTACCAAATAAAAAGCTAGCTACTGGTATGATGCCAGAGACCTGACGGGTTAAAAAGTATATAGGCATAATGTTTGAGTACTAAGCTATATTTTAAGATACACTTTATCAGGTTTAATAGGGTACGAGTGACTGATATGATCGATAGAACGTGAGAGTATTTTTTTCGCTATAGTACCTAATAAAATGCTAGCTACCGGTATGATGCAAGAGACCTGACAGGTTGAGTTGTTTTTAGCCATAATACTTGAACACTAAGCTATATTTTAAGACTAATTTTATTTGGTTTGATATGGTACGAGTGCTCGATATGACCGACAAAGGTGAGATATTTCTTTTTCTTCGGTACCAAAAAAAAGCTCCTGCTAGATACAGGTATGATGCAAGAGACCTGACAGGTTAAATTGTAGATAGGCATATTGTTTGAATACTAAGCTACATACTAAGATAAATTTTATCAGGTTTGATATGGTACGAGTGCTCGATATGACCGATAAAGGTGAGATATATTTTTTCTTCGGTACTAAAAAAAGCTACGGCTAGATACGGGTATGATCCAAGAGACCTGACAGGTTAAATTGTAGATAGGCGTATTTTAAGATAAATTTTATCAAGTTTGATATGGTACAAGTGATTGATATGATCGATAGAACGTGGGAGTATTTTTTTCGCTATAGTACCAAGTAAAAAGCTAGCTACCGGTATGATGCAAGAGACCTCACAGGTTAAAAAGTATAAATGCATAATGTTTGAGTACTAAGCTATATTTAAAGATAAATTTTATCAGGTTTAATAGGGTACGAGTGACTGATATGATCGATAGAACGTGAGAGTATTTTTTTTCGCTATAGTACCCAATAAAATGCTAGCTACCGGTATGATGCAAGAGACCTGACAGGTTGAGTTGTTTTTAGGCCTAATACTTGAATACTAAGCTATATTTTAAGACTAATTTTATTTGGTTTGATATGGTACGAGTGCTCGATATGACCGATAAAGGTGAGATATTTTTTTTCTTCGGTACTAAAAAAAAGCTACTGCTAGATACAGGTATGATGCAAGAGACCTGACAGGTTAAATTGTAGATAGGCATATTGTTTGAATACTAAGCTACATACTAAGATAAATTTTATCAGGTTTAATATGGTTCGAGTGATTGATATGATCGATAGAACTTGGGAGTACTTTTTTCGCTATAGTACCAAATAAAAAGCTAGCTACTGGTATGATGCCAGAGACCTGACAGGTTAAAAAGTATATAGGCATAATGTTTGAGTACTAAGCTATATTTTAAGATACATTTTATCAGGTTTAATAGGGAACGAGTGACTGATATGATCGATAGAACGTGAGAGTACTTTTTTCGCTATAGTACCCAATAAAATGCTAGCTACCGGTATGATGCAAGAGACCTGACAGGTTAAAAAGTATAAGTGCATAATGTTTGAGTACTAAGCTGTATTTAAAGATAAATTTTATCAGGTTTAATAGGGTACGAGTGACTGATATGATCGATAGAACGTGAGAGTATTTTTTTCGCTATAGTACCCAATAAAATGCTAGCTACCGGTATGATGCAAGAGACCTGACAGGTTAAGTTGCATTTGGGCATAATACTTGAACACTAAGCTATATTTTAAGACTAATTTTATTTGGTTTGATATGGTACGAGTTCTCGATATGACCGATAAAGGTGAGATATTTTTTTTCTTCGGTACCAAAAAAAAAGCTATTGCTAGATACAGGTATGATGCAAGAGACCTGACAGGTTAAATTGTAGATAGGCATATTGTTTGAATACTAAGCTTTAATCAAAGATAAATTTTATCAGGTTTGATATGGTACGAGTGATTGATATGATCGATAGAACGTGGGAGTATTTTTTTCGTTATAGTACCAAATAAAAAGCTAGCTACTGGTATGATGCCAGAGACCTGACAGGTTAAAAAGTATAAAGGCATAGTGTTTGAGTACTAAGCTATATTTTAAGATAAATTTTATCAGGTTTAATAGGGTACGAGTGATTGATATGAGCGATAGAACGTGAGAGTATTTTTTTCGCTACAGTACCCAATAAAAACCCAGCTACTGGTATGATGCAAAAGACCTGACAGGTTTTTTTGTAAATTGGCATAATACTTGAGCACTAAGCTATATTCTCAAACTTAATTTATCAGGTTTGATATGGTATCAGTGCTTGATATGACTAATAGAACGTGGGAGTACTTTTTTCGCTATATTACCAAATAAAAAGCTAGCTACTGGTATGATGCCAGAGACCTGACAGGTTAAAAAGTATATAGGCATAATGTTTGAGTACTAAGCTATATTTTAAGATACATTTTATCAGGTTTAATAGGGAACGAGTGACTGATATGATATGATAATTATAAACAAAACCGTACCGGCGGCAGCGGCAGCAATTGTAAGTCAATAATGGGACAATGGCGACGGCGCGTGCATTTCCGATAAGAAATGGAATGCATTGTCAATAAGTAAGAATAAGACTAGCCAAAAATGTTTCGCATGTGTTATATTTCTTCAAAAAGAACATAAGTGCACGTGTTTTTTTCCTCAAACCAAATTAAATGGTACTTTAAAATAAACTATATGCACTTTTCAGGTTTTTTGCAACAAACCAGTTCGTAATTCTTCAAACTATGATCTATGGAAAAAACTGACTACCACATCCTTTCGGTCATATTTTTTTACACTCGAACCATATCAAACCATATTAAAGAATTATTTTAGATATGGCTTAGTATTCAAGTATTATAACTTTAAACAATTGAACTTGTTTCTTTGCATCTTACCAGAAGCAGTAACTAGCTTTAATTATGGTCCTATAGCGGACTCTTTCTTTTTTTGGCCATTTCGGATAACCGTTCCATATGAAACACTAAAAAAGAAATATTTAAATATAGGTAAGTGTTTATAATCATACCCGTAGCTAGTTTTTTAGTTAATACTAAAGTGAAAAAAATTACTCCCACATTCCGTCGGTCATATTATTATCGAACACTCGTACAATATCAAACCTGATATAATTTCAAATATTATTGATTTTTAAACATGTTACAGTAATGTTGTGCTATTTCGAATCAAATTAAAGATCGGGCTCGGTGGCGAAATTGGATAACGCAGTTCCCCGGTTTGGAAGAGTGTGGGTTCAAGTCCCACCCGGGACAAATTTTTCAATCTTTAGTCTGATATAATTTATCTCAGAGTTTAGCTTAGTGTCTTGAACACTATAATGTCTACGTACAACTTAACCTGTCAGGTCTCTTTCATCATACCTTAATCTAGCAGCAGCATTTTTAGTAACAAAGCGAAAAAACTTCTGCAACGTTTTGTCGGTCATATCGAACGTTCGTACCATTTCAAACCATATAAAGTTAGTCTAAAAATATAGCTTAGTGTTCAAGTATTATGCATAAATACAACTTAACCTGTCAGGTCTCTTGCATCATACCGGTAGCTAGCTTTTTACTTGGTACTATAGCGAAAAAAATACTCCCACGTTCTATCGATCATATCAATCACTTGTACCACATCAAACTTGATAAAATTTATCTTAAAATGTAGCTTTGTATTCAAACAATATGCCTATCTACAATTTAACCTGTCAGGTCTCTTGCATCATACCTGTATCTAGCAGTATCTTTTTTTTAGTACCGAAGAAAAAAAAATATCTCAACTTTATCGGCCATATCGAGCACTCGTACCATATCAAACCAAATAAAATTAGTCTTAAAATATAGCTTAGTGTTCAAGTATTATGCCCAAATGCAACTTAACCTGTCAGGTCTCTTGCATCATACCGGTAGCTAGCATTTTATTGGGTACTATAGCGAAAAAAATACTCTCACGTTCTATCGATCATATCAGTCACTCGTACCCTATTAAACCTGATAAAATTTATCTTAAAATATAGCTTAGTACTCAAACATTATGCATTTATACTTTTTAACCTGTCAGGTCTCTTGCATCATACCGGTAGCTAGCTTTTTACTTGGTACTATAGCGAAAAAAATACTTCCACGTTCTATCGATCATATCAATCACTTGTACCATATCAAACCTGATAAAATTTATCTTAAAATGTAGCTTTTTATTCAAACAATATGCCTATTTACAATTTAACCTGTCAGGTCTCTTGGATCATACCTGTATCTAGCAGTAGCTTTTTTTTAGTACCAAAGAAAAAAAAATATCTCACCTTTATCGGCCATATCGAGCACTCGTACCATATAAAACCAAATAAAATTAGTCTTAAAATATAGCTTAGTGTTCAAGTATTATGCCTAAAAACAACTCAACCTGTCAGGTCTCTTGCATCATACCGGTAGCTAGCATTTTATTGGGTACTATAGCGAAAAAAATACTCTCACGTTCTATCGACCATATCAGTCACTCGTACCCTATTAAACCTGATAAAATTTATCTTAAAATATAGCTTAGTACTCAAACATTATGCCTATATACTTTTTAACCTGTCAGGTCTCTGGCATCATACCAGTAGCTAGCTTTTTATTTGGTACTATAGTGAAAAAAATACTCCCACGTTCTATCGATCATATCAATCACTCGAACCATATCAAACCTGATAAAATTTATCTTAGTATGTAGCTTAGTATTCAAACAATATGCCTATCTACAATTTAACCTGTCAGGTCTCTTGCATCATACCTGTATCTAGCAGTAGCTTTTTTTTTTGTACCGAAGAAAAAAAATATCTCACATTTATCGGTCATATCGAGCACTCGTACCATATCAAACCAAATAAAATTAGTCTTAAAATATAGCTTAGTGTTCAAGTATTATGGCTAAAAACAACTCAACCTGTCAGGTCTCTTGCATCATACCGGTAGCTAGCATTTTATTGGGTACTGTAGCGAAAAAAATACTCTCACGTTCTATCGATCATATCAGTCACTCGTACCCTTTAAACCTGATAAAATTTATCTTAAAATATGGCTTAGTACTCAAACATTATGCCTATATACTTTTTAACCTGTCAGGTCTCTGGCATCATACCAGTAGCTAGCTTTTTATTTGGTACTATAGCGAAAAAAATACTCCCAAGTTCTATCGATCATATCAATCACTCGAACCATATCAAACCTGATAAAATTTATCTTAGTATGTAGCTTAGTATTCAAACAATATGCCTATCTACAATTTAACCTGTCAGGTCTCTTGCATCATACCTGTATCTAGCAGTAGCTTTTTTTTGGTACCGAAGAAAAAAAATATCTCACCTTTATCGGTCATATCGAGCACTCGTACCATATCAAACCAAATAAAATTAGTCTTAAAATATAGCTTAGTACTCAAACACTATGCCTATATACTTTTTAACCTGTCAGGTCTCTGGCATCATACCAGTAGCTAGCTTTTTTTTTGGACTATAGCGAAAAAAATACTCCCACGTTCTATCGATCATATCAATCACTCGTACTATATCAAACCTGATAAAATTTATCTTAGATTAAAGCTTAGTATTCAAACAATATGCCTATCTACAATTTAACCTGTCAGGTCTCTTGCATCATACCTGTATCTAGCAGTAGCTTTTTTTAGTACCGAAGAAAAAAAAATATCTCACCTTTATCGGTCATATCGAGCACTCGTACCATATCAAACCAAATAAAATTAGTCTTTAAATATAGCTTAGTATTCAAGTATTATGCCTAAAAACAACTCAACCTGTCAGGTCTCTTGCATCATACCGGTAGCTAGCTTTTTACTTGGTACTATAGCGAAAAAAATACTCCCACGTTCCATCGATCATATCGAGCACTCGTACCATATCAAACCTGATAAAATTTATCTTAGTATGTAGCTTAGTATTCAAACAATATGCCTATCTACAATTTAACCTGTCAGGTCTCTTGCATCATACCTGTATCTAGCAGTAGCTTTTTTTTCGTAAAGAGGAAAAAAAAAAATATCTCACCTTTGTCGGTCATATCGAGCACTCATACCATATCAAACCAAATAAAATTAGTCTTAAAATATAACTTAGTGTTAAAGTATTATGCCTAAAAACAACTCAACCTGTCAGGTCTCTTGTATCATACCGGTAGCTAGCATTTTATTGGGTACTATAGCGAAAAAAATACTCTCACGTTCTAACGATCATATCAGTCACTCGTACCCTATTAAACCTTATAAAATTTATCTTAAAATATAGATTAGTACTCAAACATTATGCCTATATACTTTTTAACCCGTCAGGTCTCTGGCATCATACCAGTAGCTAGCTTTTTATTTGGTACTAAAGCGAAAAAAATACTCCCACGTTCTATCGATCATATCAATCACTCGTACCATATCAAACCTGATAAAATTTATCTTTGATTAAAGCTTAGTATTCAAACAATATGCCTATCTACAATTTAACCTGTCAGGTCTTTTGCATCATACCTGTATCTAGCAGTAGCTTTTTTTTAGTACCGAAGAAAAAAAAATATCTCACCTTTATCGGTCATATCGAGCACTCGTACCATATCAAACCAAATAAAATTAGTCTTAAAATATAGCTTAGTATTCAAGTGTTATGCCTAAAAACAGCTCAACCTGTCAGGTCTCTTGCATCATACCGGTAGCTAGCATTTAATTGGGTACTTTAGCGAAAAAAATACTCTCACGTTCTATCGACCATATCAGTCACTCGTACCCTATTAAACCTGATAAAATTTATCTTAATATATAGCTTAGTACTCAAACACTATGCCTATATACTTTTTAAACTGTCAGGTCTCTGGCATCATACCAGTAGCTAGCTTTTTATTTGGTACTATAGCGAAAAAAATACTCCCACGTTCTATTGATCATATCAATCACTCGTACCATATCAAACCTGATAAAATTTATCTTTGATTAAAGCTTAGTATTCAAACAATATGCCTATCTACAATTTAACCTGTCAGGTCTTTTGCATCATACCTGTATCTAGCAGTAGCTTTTTTTTAGTACCGAAGAAAAAAAAATATCTCACCTTTATCGGTCATATCGAGCACTCGTACCATATCAAACCAAATAAAATTAGTCTTAAAATATAGCTTAGTATTCAAGTGTTATGCCTAAAAACAGCTCAACCTGTCAGGTCTCTTGCATCATACCGGTAGCTAGCATTTAATTGGGTACTTTAGTGAAAAAAATACTCTCACGTTCTATCGACCATATCAGTCACTCGTACCCTATTAAACCTGATAAAATTTATCTTAATATATAGCTTAGTACTCAAACACTATGCCTATATACTTTTTAAACTGTCAGGTCTCTGGCATCATACCTGTATCTAGCAGTAGCTTTTTTTTAGTACCGAAGAAAAAAAAATATCTCACCTTTATCGGTCATATCGAGCACTCGTACCATATCAAACCAAATAAAATTAGTCTTAAAATATAGCTTAGTATTCAAGTGTTATGCCTAAAAACAGCTCAACCAGTCAGGTCTCTTGCATCATACCGGTAGCTAGCATTTAATTGGGTACTTTAGCGAAAAAAATACTCTCACGTTCTATCGACCATATCAGTCACTCGTACCCTATTAAACCTGATAAAATTTATCTTAATATATAGCTTAGTACTCAAACACTATGCCTATATACTTTTTAAACTGTCAGGTCTCTGGCATCATACCAGTAGCTAGCTTTTTATTTGGTACTATAGCGAAAAAAATACTCCCACGTTCTATCGATCATATCAATCACTCGTACCATATCAAACCTGATAAAATTTATCTTAGTATGTAGCTTAGTATTCAAACAATATGCCTTTCTACAATTTAACCTGCCAGGTCTCTTGCATCATACCTATATCTAGCAGTAGCTTTTTTTTAGTACCGAAGAAAAAAAAATATCTCACCTTTATCGGCCATATCGAGCACTCGTACCATATCAAACCAAATAAAATTAGTCTTAAAATATAGCTTAGTGTTCAAGTATTATGCCTAAAAACAACTCAACCTGTCAGGTCTCTTGCATCATACCGGTAGATAGCATTTTATTGGGGACTATAGCGAAAAAAACACTCCCACGTTCTATCGATCATATCAATCACTCGTACCATATCAAACCTGATAAAATTTATCTTAGTATGTAGTTTAGTGTTCAAACAATATGCCTTTCTACAATTTAACCTGTCAGGTCTCTTGCATCATACCTATATCTAGCAGTAGCTTTTTTTTAGTACCGAAGAAAAAAAATATCTCACCTTTATCGGCCATATCGAGCACTCGTACCATATCAAACCAAATAAAATTAGTCTTAAAATAAAGCTTAGTGTTCAAGTATTATGCCCAAATGCAACTTAACCTGTCAGGTCTCTTGCATCATACCGGTAGCTAGGATTTTATTGGGTACTATAGCGAAAAATATACTCTCACGTTCTATCGATCATATCAGTCACTCGTACCCTATTAAACCTGATAAAATTTATCTTAGAATATAGCTTAGTATTCAAACATTTTGCCTACATACAATTTAACCTTTCAGGTCTCTTGCATCATACCTTTTTAAAGCTAAATAGTCTATTAAAATTGACGACTTCTTAATTTGGTCAGGTTATAAAAAGCTACTACTTTTGGCTACCAATTTCACACCGGTCAGAAATATATCGAGATATCGCTAAGACCACTGATGCAATAACGTCAGTGAAGTCAGGTGAAGGCAGAAGGTGATTGGCCGGTGTCCGCGATCCGAGGTGAATGACTGTAGTTTATTCGATGTCAAAAAGAACTATGGTTCAAGTTCCTATCAGGTAGACCCCTCTTTAAATTGTTCAGAATAATTCAGATGCACTTCTAATTCTATCGCAAAGCTTTTATTTTACTGATATATGAAAAGTTTTATTGATCTTAATCGATCATAGTTTTATGTGATTCGTATTGAAACAAGGCAGATCGACAAGGCCTCGTCAGTCAATAAAATTTAAGTAAAGAAACATACATATTTTTTCTCTAGAGTAAGTCCTGAAAATTGTAGAAGAGCCACAGATTAATAATAAGTTACTACAATAATAAGTTAGAGCTTTTAGAGATTAAATAAAAATTATTAAGATGAGTGAGCGCTTAAATGGAGGTGGAGAATGGAAAAATATGACATAATACGCCGACCCCTATGAAATAAAATAAGGGCAGGGTTAGTATGTTTGGTGATTTCATTTTTTATACAGTGTATGCTGCTGATTGTTCATAGCCATCTTCAATTACAGCGACTATACTAAATTTATTATCTACTCTGGTTCAAATCCCAGTAAGAATCTTGCAAATTCAGATGCAATTCATCAGCCCAGCCTTCTTCCACCTTCCTTATTTCTCGTATTACACTCTTGTTGAAAAGGTCATGTGTTGTCAATTAAATCTAAGAACCTAATTAGTTGAAACCTCAGTAAAGGTTTAGCTTAAGTTTAAATAAGGAAGAAGGCTAAAGATTGGCATCGTAAATCAATATAAATAATTAAGTACATATATCTACAAAACAATAAAACAAAATGATTATGATGCAAGTGTCAAAGATCTGGGACAAGCCTCAGGTGATAATTGCAATGTATTATCTTATAGTGTTAGGTGTTATGTAATACACACGGCTTGGTTTGCATTTCCTATCAAAAACATTGTGTGTTCATTATCTTTAGTATTGTTTGTTTTGACCTAATTGCAGACAATAGCATAAACGGCAAACGTTTTAAATTGGCTTACGAGCATGTTATAAACCGAAACTTTCATTTCTTCGTGTGAAAGCTTCTTCCCTTTTTCCATTGCCTGATTCAGATTTCAATATATAAAGTCATCTTTATAGCTGATTTCGCTATATCTCATTTCAATACTGAGACATATATTTCAGTACTTACCTAATAAGAAAAAAAAATATTTTTCTCCAGAAATACAATAAAGTGTAAAAACCTACATACAAAAAGAGTTATAAAAATTTCTTTAGCAGGTAGTTTTCCATTGCTTTCCTAATTTCACTCAGCTTATAATTAGAGATTAGTTGTTTACTCCACAAAAATTAAATAAAAGTGTCAATATTTGGATCGTTCAAGACAAAAGAAGGGATGATGACTATCTTTTTTTCTTTTTCATCCTTGTATGATTTATTTTGTTGCCTTTTCGTTATGTTGTATATTGTCATGGAACTTAAATTATTATTGTATAGCTTTTTGTGAATCGAAAAAGATGCCCGAGAGAGTTTTGTGAGGATTTGATAGAATTGTGTTGTGTTATGTGTGTTGTGTGTACAAACAAGGTGTTAGGGTAAAGAGTTGCATTATTTTAATGGGTGATTATATACCTAAGATACTGATTAACCTGTTTCCCTAAGAAACCAATAGAAAATTAGCAAAAAATTGAACTTTCCATACTAAATGTGAGCAGCTGATCGAACGTTTGTATGAAAAGTAGATTTTTTTCTTTGAGAAAGTTGTTCAGTATCATGAGTACAATCACCCATTAAATTAATCCAACTGTTTATCCTAACACCCTGTATTACGTTATGTGCACTATAATTTCACATTAGAAAATACAGATAATGTGTGCATATGACGTAGTTCTGACATGCAACAGTAACATTCGCGATGGAAGAGTCCGGTAGGAAATGAATTCTTTATCCAATTGTTCCCAACAAAACACACTGTGAACTTTCACAAGGGGATACTACATGAAAAGAAATTCTAAATGTGAGAAATATGTAGATCTTTGTAATAAAAATCGTAACCACTTGCTATACTATACTAACCAGCATCCAGTAGAAGCGTAAGACCATTGAATACAAGGAAATGGTTTTTCTCATTTGCCAGAAGGTTTTGTACAATGCGTTGTTAAACGTTGTTTAATGCCCATTCTACTTAGGGAATCTCTTGAAACGAGCAATTTTTATCTTTATTAATAGATACATAAGAGTTTTGTTAATAGTCTTCCTACATGGAACGTAGAGTACAATTGAACTGAAGGGTTTCGTTCTTCTCACACCATCGCGGGCGCATATGCAATTACTGTGCGTCCTCTACATGCTCGTTGCATGGTTAGAATTCATTTTTAATTGCCCTTCCTGGTTGAGAGATGTGTATTATTATTTTTTTAGCTTGAAACAGCGTGGTTCTACTGTTTTTCTCATAAGAAACATGATTTATTGCTACGGTTATCATCATCAACCTTTTTCTGCTTCTTTCATGTTGCACATTTGCGTTATTTACAGATTTCCTTATCCTTTTTTTCTTTTAAGTGATAACTAGAGTGGTTTTCTAGATCAGGGATAGAACTCTATGGTCATGATCATGACTCATAGTATCTAGAATGCAACAAAGGATAATTAAAACAACTATCAAAATACGCACAACAAGTTTTTTTTGCGAATTCCAGGTGTTTTATAGCGCAAGGTCGTCGGTTCGTCTCTTTCTACAGTATCTGTTTTATTTTCTAATCTTCTACTGAACAACCAATCGATCAATTTAATATTATGAAACTAAACACAAACTGAACTTTGATTTCTGCTGTTCTAAAAACGAACCTTTCATTAGGTGCTAAAACAATAAAGTCGAGTGGTGTATTCTTTAACGCCACCTATACAATTACAGAACCTCTATAGCAGAACTCTTATTCTCTTTATTACAAGAATGAAAATAGTTTGTTTTGCGGAGCTTCAGTGTAAGCGACTTTATAGTTTTTGCCTGTTTTGCAATTCGATCATATCATCTTATAATTGTCTCTAATTGTGCCCGATCCATAATTGCGAAATTAGATCGAGCAGCGGTTGGCTGATTGTACACTGTGACTCTTCCTTATTGATTTAATCAAGTTTGTAATGAGATGAGGATTATAATGACCGAAGTATTTTAGTGTAATGATTACTTCTTGTATTGTATGACGCACTTTTGCAATAATCGAAGCTAAGAATGCTGCCGAAATCAGGATCCTACTGTTTTATGAGAAACATAAGAGTGTCATCAAAAATCGGTCGTGCTCGTGTAAAATTGTATTTTAATTCACTATTCTTCACTTTACTTTACTTGGGACAAAATCCACCACGGGGTGACTCGCTTATACCACCACTATTTTTTAACTAGCTGTTGCCCGCTTACAAATAATTTAAAGGTGTATTCCGATAGTGAAACTCCACAACTTTCCATAAGGAACATGGAAATGAACATTTTTTTGGACCTCCCGTAGAAAATAGATCTATAGGCTGATCTGGACTTTGTACGGGAGGTATGGAAAGAGATATTTAATGGATTTAACAAAAATAAAGCCAGGGAATTATTCTTATCTTAACTGTACTGGAAAGCGCAATGATTTTAATAAAATCAAAAAGACAACTACACTAATAGGTATTCGACTATACAAATAAAAGTCCGAAGTTGGAGACCGACAAATACAGGGAAAACAGTAAGACTAACTGCACTAAAGGTCTTACAAAATTAGCTGAAACTATTTTAAGGGGATGATCAGACCATCAAAGCGAACAACTTTCTCTATGGGACCAAAACGTCGAGTTATGTTTGCAGTTTTGTATGGGACAGCTGATTTTTTTTTTCGTGATTTCGTTATTGGTCCCATACACAAAGTTGTTAAGTTTGATGGTCTAATCAACCGCTTAAAATAGTTTCAGCTAATTTTGTTAGACCTTATATTAGCAAAATTTTAACCTACTAATAGAATTCCTAGTATGCCTCCTCTACCCGCACATTCGCACTTCTACATTGGAACAATCCAATGTCAACGCTATTACAATGAAGTGCGGACCGAAACAGTGGCGATATATCGAAAATCAAAAGTCCGGGTACAGGGCCTGAACCTGGCCTATTTTGTTTCCAGTACCTACCTAACAAGAATTGTAGAAATACAAGAATGCACGGAAATACATTTTTCAGTGACGTAAGATAAGATCCATAATTTCGTATGTTTTTCGACGGCTCGAGAGGTCTTCCAATATCAATTAGCTAATCTCATTTGCTCATTGGTATTAGGAAATATATTTCATAAGATAATTATGAAGCGAAGTTGTTCAAGCTAATATCTCTAATATTCCTTTCTCCATAAAGATGACAATATCGTAAACAGAAGTTGCGTATGTTACAGTGAGTTCAAATATTTTACAGTCTTTTAAGTGTATATTGATTTTACCTTATTCGTTATAACAAATATGTGTTTGTCTAGTCTGTTTGTCATTTTCACTTCCGATGGGCAAGGAACTTTCATTTTGTATTATTATTCAATATGAACCTGCGACGGGCTGTTTTCTTGGAACCTTATATGGTGACCATTGACTATCAATTATGTTGCCTCAGTTAGAATGAAATATTATGTAGCAGTTAATAATAACTGTCCATTTTGATAGCGTATTGTCTAGAATTCGATATATTTCATTTTGAAAACGTTTTGTTCTGAAATGTTGACATTTTTTTTTTATCGGGCATAGGCCCACCACACATTCCCACCGCTGTAACTCCTGTAAGCCAGGATCAACAGCATGAAATGTTGACATGACTAATAATGAGTGCATGTTATTAGGTTTGAACGACGCGACAAAAAAAAATTGTAGCTATAGTTTTTTTCTATTGTTGACATTAATTTTGTTTATAGATTTTTTAAATTAAAACCAGGATCACAGGTATATGCACACAACTTACCTATACAATCTATCTATACTGATATCATGTATCATCATCATCTTCAGCTTATATACATCGCACTGCAGGGCACAGGGGGTCTACCCGGACATTCGAACTTCGCAATTGCGTGAACGTTATCGTTCCAATGTCAACTCTATTACAATGAAGTTCGGTCCGAAACGATCTCGATATATCGAAAATCGAAAGTCCGGGTACAGGGCCAGGCCTACCGTCAGGGAGCGTTAGTTCACCACGCGTGCCCAATGCGGATTGGTAGACTTCACATCCGTATCGGAATTTCTTCTTCAGCGCTTGCAAGTTTCTTTACGATATTTTCCTTCAAGTATTTATAATACAAAATTATTTCTCTCCCGGAATCGACAGTCGATTGGGTGGAAATTCTGCCATCGATTTAAAAAAATAATCTTTTATCGTCGCCAGACGTCTATTTTGAGCCGTCGTTGTTGATGATAATAGTCACTTAAATCGATCTTTTGTAACTGCACCTTGTTACAATACTTTGTCGCATTCTTTCGTAAGTAATTTGATTTTAATTGTATTCAAAAATCTGAATAAACTCGTGACGGGTTCATGTAAATGTACTTAATCGATTCCGATGGAGCTGTTCGTGATTGAAAGGCGAGAATAACCGTTATTAGTGATTCGTTATAACCTTGTTAATTTGCAAGTTATGTAGCTGTTGTATGTATGTAACAATTCTAATTAAGTTACCACATCTGACTGGCGTCTGTACGTCTGTTTGGTAAAGCTTACAAAGGTAAAACCTACTTCACGGGTTACAATGCGTGATTCTTTATATTTGTGAAGGATTTACTAATAATAAAGACTTTAAGGCGGTTGCAGAGGGGTCAATTTTATACAAAACTTTGACGCACAATACGCGTAGACCGTATTAATATAAGTAACTTTGTATATATGGAAAAATAGTTTAGAAAATCTAGATGCCGCGTAACAAATAACATTTTCAATTTATAAAATAATTACAAAGATATAAATCTTTGAAATTTTTCATACAAAATTTTAAAAGTTTTATATTTTCGTAATTATATTATAAATTGCAAATGTTTCATATAATATTGATTTTTAAACACGTCCCCTTAAGACACAACAGATTGAAAACGGTTTGGAAAAGTGCGGGTTCAAGACCCGCCCGAGACAAATTTTTCAATCTTTAATTTGATTGCAAATGTTATTTGTTACGCGGCAACTAGATTTTCTAAACTATTTTTCCATATATAAAATATTACTTTTATTAATTCCGTCTACACGTATTGTGCGTCAAACTTTTGTATGGACTGAAACCACCTTAACAAGATTTGTGCTTCACATCCTAAGGCTCGTTCAGAGGTGTTTTACCGTTTAGTGGCGCTCTTATCACAAGCTGTAAGATTTCTTGTTCTTGTGGATACATATGCTTAAATATCTTTTAGTCCCCTCGGGGAATGGAGCCATAGCCACGAACATAATTATGTAGGTATTTATTTATAATAAATTAATAAACACTTTTTCCTTATTGTTATCGTTTTTCTTCAATCAATTATACTTTATTTACTTACACATTTTGGGGAAAATATTTAGAAAAAAAATATGTATTTTCATTCATCCTTCATTATCAATAGTGAGAGAAAATGCCTTTGCCCTGCCCTGCTAGATCGGTAACCAGCGGCTATTAAGTCATTTAGAAATAACTAAATATCTTAATACTTTCGATTATCATATCAAATCACTTAAAATACCTCCATAATGTCCACATCCTGTAATCAAATAACCTTCCAATGCAAATGCAACAGGATTCTCGAGCCATTCTCACGTAGTACCAGGAATGTAATGTAACACAATAGTTTACAATGCTAATTTAATTTATTCTACTCGTTTGCGGTTAATTGACTTTCTACGTTTCTGGGAATTAAGATTGACTTGCAGACATTTGTAGTTTGATGGATTTTTTTCTTCGAAATGACAAATTCAGCGCTGTTCAGGCGACGTTGGAGGGACCACACCATGTCACCGATCCCCACTACCCAATCCGCGGCGCAGCCCCGGCAATGGCCTATGCCGAGGTCCGTACCCATTCTGGATGCTCCTAGGTCGGTTGCTTAATTTCATTCCCCAGTTCGGTAGACCTTTCGTGGTCCCTCCAATAGTCCGCAGTAATAAGCAGTAACTGCTCTCTGAGCAAAGCTCTTGCCAATTCGAAAAAAGACAAAAATAACAGTTAGTCCATAGGAAGCTGAAAATTGGCATAGTTTTCAAAGGACTCACTGTTGCTTTATTATTGTTAGTAACGGCAATGGGCCTCTGTTGCCGTCACAAAAGAAGTTACAACACCAGTTACGACGAAGCGTCCTAATTGGTGAACCGAACAAGAATGAGACGGAGACAGAGGAAGCTAAAGTACCAAGATCTCTATAAAGCTTGTTAGCTACAACCATGCATATGTAATAATAATGCATACATATACTCACGCCAATATCCCACAGGGGTAGGCAGAGACTACGACTCGCCGCACACTACGATTCTGACATACTTCTCTCGCCTCATCCACTTTCATACATCTCTTCATGCACTTCCGCACACTTGTCCTTTTCGGAGAAGACCATTTATTTGGTTGTGTTAAGTTCTCCTCGGACGCCGTCTTCGCCGTAGTAATAATATTTTGCATAAAACCCTACATTATGTATGTAGAATAGAAAAAAAAAGCCTTTTTTTTTTAATTTAAAATTTACATCCGGTGTTTAAAGGATGAGTTATGAATTTATGTACCTTATAGAAAAGAGATTAAAATATGTAGATATTATGATATATTATGTAAGAACCAACGTGTTAAAAGAAAACCTACACCTAAATTATTACGTATCTAAACTAACAGTTATCGGGTTGTGAATGTAAAGCCGCAGTATGGCGAAAGTACAAAATTTACCGCAAAACAAATCTGGGAGCTGCCGCGTACGTATTTGTTCAAAGTTTATTGTTATTACGTTTTCAGCACACACTTTCACATCGTTATTTACTTTCCTTGGCCCTTTTACAAGTACCTAACGACGGTAATCCGAGGGACCCGGGTTCGAATCCCGTAAGGGGCAAATAATTGTATGATGAATATGAATATTTGTACCCGAGTCATAGATGTTTTGTATTAGCGTATACTATGTATATACATACAACTGACAATATTGTCAGTTATCATGATACAATCCCAGGTTGAAATCTGGTACTTACCATGGTACTACACTGAAAAAAATGTTTTGTTAAATATGACCGAACTTTAGTGACTTCCAAACTGTTTTGTAGCACATAAACAATCCATGACACGGGTACTAATATTCATATTCGTCATATTAAATATTTATCTCTTACGGGATTCGAACCCGCGACCCTCGGCACAGCAGGCAGGTTCAGACTGTGCTACCGGGCCGTCAAACTTATGTATGATTACAGGATCAAATTGCAAAACTTATCCTTATTAGTGTTTCCTTAATTTGTTTCCTCAAAGTAGAACTGATAAGTATTAGTTGACGTTTAAAAATTGATTTGAATAACATCATATTTACAAGAAATTTATTCGCAATGTATATTAATGTCTACTAATATTATAAATGCGTTAGTGTGGCTATCCGTCCCTATGTTCGTTACCTTATCACGGCTAAAGTGCTGAACTGCACGGCTAGCATGCCACCCCCGAGAAAACGATAAAAATCGAGATGTGCCTCCATCTTTATTATTTTACGTAGGCCCGAAAGAGCGCGCATGACGCTTTTCTTGTTTAAACGCTTTGTCGTGGGTGGCATGCTAGCCGTGCTGATCCAGATTTTTGGCAAAGAGATACCTTGCATATTGAAGACTGACATTGGCATAAAAATTCCATCCTAACGAAGTAGTTTCCAATACATCTGCGAAGATGACGTGACTCAACCTGCAAGCAAGTGCTAAAAGGTTGAGCACCTCATCAGACCTATCTTGATCTAGTCGTGGCGCCGGTCGCCGACGGTTGCTTACAACTGCCCCACACGTACCTGATAATCATCGCCACTCTTACCTGACTGGACAAGTACTCCAGGATGTTCGTGAGGGGCTTTTGAATATTAAATCGTGACGGTGTTCGTTTTATTCACACTCCTGACTTTGAACTCTTTGTCTCTGTATTATTAGTGTTGAAATTGGACTACATGATGCTAATGCTAAGCTTTTTCTGTGGTTTCTTTAGCAGTGTATTTGTAGGATTGTAGGTGCAAGCCCACCTCTTACAACTTTACTAGAAAACGTAATTCTCTTTGATTAATGATTGGTCTTTATTGGAAAACGTAGGTACCTGATTCTTTTATGCGTCTTCGCGAGCACAGCGAAGACCAATCATTAATCTAAGGTCATTATATTCAGACCCTACAATACCAATAATGCTAAAAGAGAGTCTCGCTAAGTTGCAAGCACTGGAAGACTGCTTCGGCCTATTCGGAATTGTGGTTTTCGGAGTCTCAATAGATCAGAACTTAGAAAATTCGGAATTTTGACATTCATGATTTCCCAATTCGGAAAAAAATATTTTTCACGATTATGTAGTGTACCTTGAGTGTACCCACCCGTCAATTTGGGATTCAGTCGATTTCGGATTCAGTCAATTCGCGATTCAGTCAATTTCGGATTCCGTTGTATTGACGTGTAGGGCAATTAGGTTGAACTGTACCGGAAGCTTTTAAATGCCTTACCGCTCATATCTTAAGTACTTTGGGCTACAAATACATTTCGATATTTCTGTATTCAATAATTTTTCATTCATTTGCCTCGTCTAGTCTTGAAGAATAAAATAATGCCGGCGGCAAAACTAGTTCCAAAATGCAGTAGTAGTAATAAGGATGGAAGAGACAAAGTGTGCAATTTGGCGGCGCGTACGCAACAGTCAAACGTCAATTGACATGTCCACATTATTGAGGTGATGACAAAATTACTGCCGACCACTGTAAATTTGCGGCATTAAATTAAGCGATGTCCAATTTTATAATCCTTCTTCGTTCTTACGACCGAAATTGTGGTCTTCAATCTTAGGAAATAGATGTAATTTGACATTTTGAACTTTTAGACACTTTAGGAACAGCTTTAAGTGTTTATGTGAGTGACCTATGAAAACTAATCATCTTTACACAACGCAATCTGTAGGACTATTGTTTTGTTGTGTATTCTTGTAATGTAGGCAAGTTACCGATTGAATCGACACAAGATCGGTAGACCTTGTAGTATTTACGACTTTACTGGAAAATTTTTAAACTGTGTTTCACAGATCATCAATTCATCATATTATCGATTGACTGAAATATTACCTAGCTCAATATTTTAAATAAATAAATAAAATTGTCTATTTGAAAACAAAATTGATTTCATTGGTCATTTCATTATATTAGCAAGAACTGTCAAAAAATTATGTTGATTTGAAGCAATGACATTAGTAAATACTAATTTCGTTTTTTTTACTTTCGCTGTTCGTGTTCGTCCATTGATACCGATTCAATCGGGTAGTTACACAATAAGATCCCTATGGTAGGTATATTCAGATTTACCTACACAATAGCATCCTGGTTCTACTTATCGTTGGCATGGTGCGATCTGAAGTATGCAATTTTAATAATGTACTCTTTGCGCTACAGATTTTATGAAAATATTGAGTGCGATCCCGCTACGAAATCGTTCATACAATTTCGCAAATAACACGAACTAATCTAGAAATAAACATTTTAACGGGTTCTTACCGCGTTTTGCCGTGATCTTGGCAGTTGTAACACTGCCGAAATATCGGGAACTCAAATATACCAAAACGCGGTAAGAACCTGTTAAAATGTTTATTTCTAGATTAAATAATAACCGCGTAACTCTCAAAAACTGTAAGACGAAGTAAGTCCTTGTTTTACGAATCATAATAGTTAAATGGTTCCTGCTGAAATGCACGTATACTGTAATAATGTTGAGCAATCAATAAAACAGTAGGTACTTACTTAAGCATAATATTACATTTGTCACACTAGCTTCATTGTCACGTTGTTTACCTGAAACAAAACATAAAAATTAGTATTTAGTTGTTTAGAAACGTGATTATTGTTAACAAGTAAACATACAAACATTTATATCTTTTAGGTCAATGCATACACATAATAAATATATGCAGAAGCCAAGAGAACTAGTTTCAAATGTAAACAAATCTAATAGTTTAAAAACAAAATCAGAAAATACATTTGAAAATGCTACCTACCTGGAATTACCATACTGAACTTCACTTTTGTCATAAAAGTCTACCGGCACTCTCGAAGATAGTTTTGGTAGTTGTAGCAAATTTACGTACTGACAGGAATCAATCAATCAATCAAATATTCTCTATATAAGGATTCAAATAGAGTAATTGTGAGGTACTTTCATTGATATTGGTAAAACTAGAATATAATATCCTGATACAGATATGACAACATCGATGTGATCGATGACACACTGCTAACTAAGATATAAGTGTTATAAGTTACGAGCGTTAACCCGCGACTTCGTCCGCACAAATTATATACCAGATTTTCAGTCAGATCATACGCTATCAAACCTAAAAAGTTTCATCAAAATCGGTTCAGTAGTTTTTGCGTGATACTCGTTCAAACAAACAAACAAACAAACACCCAAACAAACACACAAACAAACACACAAACAAACAGACAGACAAAAAATCCAAAAATTGGTGAAATGGAATCAGGGACACCTAAAAACCATATCGTAACTTTTTTTTTGTTAATATCTTCAATGTACAGACAAACTTCCTGTTACAGTTTTATAATAGTATAGATAAGATGCAATAATAGTCTCCTTACGTGGATAAACAATGCCATATCATCAATTATATTATAATTAAAGCTACACTGTGGTGGAACCAGACCGCAACTATAGTTTAGAGCTCCCAGGGAATTTTCCTGCGTGCTCTAGACTAATATGTAGATGACACGATGGTATCAAGACCTTCGCTTCTAAGTACCTAGTAGATAAAGTTGTATTACGTTATGCAATACAACCTGCCCACCAAATAATTTCTACTCTACACGTGTTTCGCTCCACCAAGGAGCATCCTCGGGAGTTAGACCGACGAACGTTCGAAACAGAGTTGTTAATACCATCGTGTCATCTACATATTAGTCATGGATTTCCGCAAAGTAACGCCTGATTCAATTAATTGCTCTAAACTAAGTGTATGTCAGCGAATCCGAATCGAATCTTGTATTTAGGACTTTGTCCAAGCACGTTAGGTTCGTTAAGGTGGTTTCAGTCCATACAAACGTTTGACGCACAATACGCGTAGACGGAATTAATAAAAGTAATATTTTATATATGGAAAAATAGTTTAGAAAATCTAGTTGCCGCGTCACAAATAACATTTGCAATTTATTATATAATTACGAAAATATAAAGCTTTTAAAATTTTGTATGAAAAATTTCAAAGCTTTATAACTTCGTAGCTATTTTATAAATTACAAATGTTATTTGTGACGCGGCATCTAGATTTTCTAAATTATTTTTCCATATATACAAAGTTACTTATATGAATACCGTCTACGCGTATTGTGCGTCAAAGTTTAATATAAAATTGACCCCTCTTTAACCACCTTAATATAATATTTAAGCATACAGTCCATAATGTATGTACACACCCACCACCTCAAGCTATACAAAACCAAAATAAGCTGGCCGCGCGTAGGACGAGTAAAGTATAACGTCTCGCGACCAGCTTATATTGGTTTTGTATAGCTTGATGTGTCGCCGTGTGTACGTATTATACATTGCAACGATTCGCTTGGGTAAATTACGTATTTTCTTAACTCTAAAACATTACAGGGTACCTAGACTAAGTTACATTCTATTGGCGTAGACGCTAGTAGAATGAAAGATTGTATGGATTTGACATTGGCGACCGAAACATTTTGAGGTTTGCTTTCGCCACCATACGTCAAGTCGTTTCTTTTAGCGTCGATCGACGCCAATCAAATGTCACTTTGTGTAGGTACCCATATCCAGACGTTACAGACGGATGACCTCATAGTCCGTATAAACGATACATCGATTTCTTTTAACTTCGTTTTGTCACTCCCAAAAAACGCTATGCCATTTTTATAATGGGTAGGCAATAGCCACAAGGTTATATTATAAACATTTTCAATTGGTTTCTTAACTGTGAAACTGCATGTAACATATTAAAATAATTCTCAACATTTAGGTGCAAGATAACATACACCTAGTGTCGCAAGAACTAAAACCCACACTTAGGGTACAACCTAGATGCATATGTGATTGAGTTAGGCAACCTAATATTTAAGACCTATGCCCCTGTTACATATTCTATGAACAGAATGCAAATAGAGTAACTTTATACGGTACCAAACGTAAGTACTGGCTCATTGGTTCCACTTGAAGGAATGAAAAATATACTTTATTCACGAGGGACAAGTTTTATTTATAAATATAAAATATAATTACTTAATACTAAACAAAACCATATTTATTCACCAAACAACAAATTCGAGAAAGTTTGAAAGTACAAGTGACTGAAAAACTGCGCAGTTCTAATCGATTATCAATTATCATGGTATGGGCATGTGATGAGGAAAGATAAGTGTCATATTACAAGACGAGTGTTAAACGAGGCGACTAAGGGATGAAAGGTTTCTTATGCAGTTATTATATTGTGGGCGAAAGGCTGGTCACCTCTCGCCACTTGATACATCATTCCATCTTGAAACTTAAATTTCTAAATGTGAGCATTGCTATAACTACATTTCTTAATCAGAAAGTTGTTAGTTGTAGCAATGTTTCTGACCACCCCGAAAGGGATTATGGTCGTACGTTTATGTATGACTGCATGAAGAAAGGACTATCAAAGAAATAATAGTTTATCGAGCTAATGAAGTCACGTTAACTGATTCAGTTCTCATTACACATTCTTACAATAAATTAATAACTATTTTTACAAGTTTTTAGTATCAATAACTTTACCAATCTTATTACACAAGACGTAGTCGGGTATCGGAATAAAAAAGAGGTTATTATTTGCTCTTTAGAATTCATAGGTACATGTACCTATCTACACTTGAAACTTCATGAAAAGGTTATCAACATGTCTATAATAAATTAATAATCAATTATTAATTTTATTTAACTGCACAATGCAATCGATCGGGCATAATTACTATTGCATGATTTGTCCTCATTATTTTATTTTTATCTGTATTTTATTTCTTGTCAATTAACTAATAAACTTCCCACATTACAACAGATTTTAAATACACGATAAGTACATTATTTTTATGATGTGTAAATTCACGAATCTAAAATAAAAATGATATAAATATTTCTTAATAAGAGCCATCGTACAGGTATCGCCAGTAGGCGATTTCATAACTGCCCCGGAACGACGTCGCAACTGAATCGCTGCGATTTATACTCTGACTCTGATTGATCTTAGAAATATCGCGACGATATCTTGACTACATTAATGGTTCCTATCAACCCCTAAAGCTAAGCTCAAAAATCACATAGGTATGTGATGTGGCTTATGTATTGGAGTCAAATTTTTTGAGATTTGTTCGAAACGATCACCAAAGTTGGTGATCTTTGACCACATCTCGTTCAGTGCGTGTGTTTGGACTGGCCAGTTTTAAGCCATAGTCAGTTCACAATGGGTATTTCTCCTGGGCTTTCAAACGCACAGTCATTGTCCTCATCTAACATTTTCTTCTTGTTTATAAAACAAGGCTTGACGTGTTATAGCGCTGTTATAAATCACATGGACCTTTATAAGAGCGCTATAAATAAATATAAATTGTATGCCTTTTCTTATAAAGAAGATGAAAATGTTCGATGAGGACAATGAGACGGCTTTCAAACGCCCAGGCGAAACACCTACAATATAATCCGGAGGTTCCGTACTTCAGAATGCACGGTGGAATTCCGTGACATCAAATACATAAATGTCGAACAAATACAATATTTTCGAAAGCAAATAACGAAACGCGAACGTGCTAAACCAAAAATGGTGCGGCTAAATCGTGAGCAACCGCTAAGGGCGATGAAAGTGTGTCCCAAATGCATTGTTAGATCAATAGATGATATAAAATTGTGTTATGTATGGTCAAAGTATGTTATTAGTTGACCATCTGTGTAGGAGCCGTCCATTGAATGCTAAATAATGATTGGTTATCGATTAGAAATTATTGTGATTTGGCACTTAGATTATGATGTCAAAGATAGAAATCAACATTATATAATTATAGGAAGTATCGATCGGAAACGTTGATTGTTCTATTATTTACATAACATTAATAGACACTATTAAAGGTACGGCTGCGTTGACGATTGGTTCTTGGTTGTCAAGCCTTGCCTGTCGCCCAGAAAAACGTTACATCTGATTATGGAACCCGCTGAATGAGGGCAGAGTAGGACCGATGGTTGTGGGAGGCCTATGTCCAGCAGTGGACGTCCATCGGCTGAGATGATGATGATGAGGATCATCATCTTCCCGCACTCATCCCATTACTTCGGGTCGGCGCAACATGTCGATCGTCACCGACGTCGATAATCACAGTTTCTAACATCCTGATCGGGAATATGTTCTGGAGCTGGAACCATATTTCCGATCAGGCTAGCACTAGAGTAGATGCTGAATACCTAGATGTAGAGTTTGTAGAGTATAAGTACTACAAGTACAAGTAGTGTGAACAAGATATCACAGCCAGAAGTAAATACTTAAGTTGATTGAATAAAATTTTGAAAAAGAGTTGATGAAATAAAATTGTAAAACCCAAATGTTTTTTACGGACTATGAAAGCTTAACAGTTTCAATTTCATTATCAGAAAGTATCAATAAGAAATCTTTGATTAAACCGATCGAAGCGAGAGGATCAAACAGGAAATGATACAGCACAAATCTAATGCCAAGTAAACAAACACGACGTTTGACCAATCAAAACTGTTCGTGGGAATCTAAAAACCTTTCGGTTGAAGACAGGATGGCAAGAAATCAATCGCTCTAATAATCCTGGTATATACGAAGACAAGAAGTACATTACAAGCTGCTGAGATAAAGTATATTAGGGATCCGTAATTCCGTAGTCTACCTGCACTAGTTTATTATTGTGTTACAGTCTAACAGCTAAAAAACTATTATGGAGTAAGGCACCTTGGGGTCTACTATAGGTTCGATTATATATTATAGTAATCGATTTCATGGTGTGGAAACTTACGTTCAAAATGTCACAAGTTCTGACAAAAACTATCACAATATTGAAAATCGAAAATCCGGTTTGAGAAATCATTCAGTTTCGAAACCGGAATTCTCCGTCATGAGAATTTTTGAATTATCAAACGAATTGAATCTGATCTGAATTTCCATGTAAAAAAAACATACGGGTCGAATTGAGAACCTCCTCCTTTTGTTTTGTTGAATTCGGTTAAAAATACACCTTCATAGGAGAAATAATAGATCTGCATTTTCCAGGAGAAGAACTATGTCTTTCCTCGCGCGGCGTTTACATACATGCAATTACATAATTCCTATTATTTTCTCGACAGCAAGACTCCCAAACTCGCACAACCGACTACGACGGAGGAAATTATCTTACCTGATAATGTTACACACGACGGAACCCATGACGTATAACTTTATATACTTAACACTGCAGGTTTATATCAGCACTACTCGGTCAAGGCCTGTGACTGAGGCCGGGTGGCATCTACCATTGTTAGATGCAGTCGTGATCGGCGGAGCATAGAGGCTTTCTGAATAGGGCTCTCGTGGAGACGATGTGAATGATGGTATATAAAGGTATATGAAGACGAGGCTCTCTTGATACTTCTGAATGGTAATGAGTTAAAGACAAAAGAAGTATAAAGAAGGTTAATATCGTGAACTAGGATAATAAATTAACAACAAACATGTGAGAAGACTTATGTTGGAAAGCAAATCTATATGAAAATTAAATCGAAAAGTAACTATAATTTTATTTTCGATACGGTTGCGTACGGTACGTACTTTTTTAATCTCGAAAACATACAAGCTAAAAAGACGAAAAAACATTTGCGAATATGAAAAAGATCAATTCATGATCAGTATATTAATCAATTTTGTCCAAAATAGTCATCGAAGAGACGTACCTAGTATCGTCGTTCTATCGATAAAGCTACACTGATTTACGCATCATAATGGAGAGTTTAGCAATTACATGTTATAATCACTTACAAATTTGAATAAACTGTTTATTGCACGATTTATGTAAATGTAACATTAATTACGTTATGTGTGTGAGGTTAAAGAAACGCTTTGCGAAAGACATTACGTGGACGATGCCGAGGTAGGTGCATTAAAAGTTGTAATACTTCGCGAGTTTGGAAAATAGAAAACGTTACTTATTGCAGACTGCGGCTAAGTTTTGCTTCATAATGTTTGTTGCTTTTTGTAAGAAGAGATGAAATAGCAAGTATATTCTATGCTGAAATAGCACAAAAAAGAATTCGTTAATATATATCATAGCCTGAAAGTCATCATCATCATCTCAGCCGATGGACGTCTACTGCTGGACATAGGCCTTCCCCAAGGATCGCCACAACGACCAGTCCTGCGCTGCCCTCAATCCAACGTGTTCCCGCCGCCTTCACCAGGTCGTCATCCTTCGTAGCATGATAGTAATGGGTTTTAAATCATTTATTTACGATACCTAGACAGTATTATTTTGAGAATTATTGCGTCATTATATATCCCAATAAAATTTTGTCTTTCATAAAAATTGGCATGAAATATTCAGGTTGAAAAATAATTGCGAATTTTGAAATGAGGAAACTACACGCTTTATGTAAACGATACAATAAGTAACAATTCGAAACAACATGCAGCGGATCGAATGCAACCGAGGACATTGCTATCGAGACATTGGCAAGAAAATAAACTAGTCACGATCCTAACAACAATACAATAGTATGTTTTATTTGTTTTTGTATTATCCACGAAACGTAAATAGGTAAGTTACTAAACTCAGAAAGTTTTCCGCTTGACCGCGTTACGAAATAGAAACAGATGACTGAATTGTCCAAAACATTTTATACGAAGTTCAAGATCACGCTTCCACATTAATTCCTTTCAAATAAAAAAAAATTTAATCGTCAATTGACCAAATTGACAACGTTGAATAATTCGTTCCCTATCATGGTTCCCTGAGGGACACTTATTTATTTTCAATCAAATTTAGTCCTCGGTCAACTATTATGACATGTCATTCATCATTGCCGTCGCTACGAGTTTTTCTCTAGGCGACCGGCCAGCTGATTAGCCACCACAGAGATTATGCCATTACATTGTGTTGCATACACAAGATACATTGAGTATGCCATTGCCATTAATAAGGTATGCTATCAAGTTAAAAAAAATATTAATAAACATTGTACAATATGGTCCCCAGTGCTACTCCCTAAGGTACACCAAGTAATCTCCTAACGACATCTATCCGCGTCGATCGTCCTGATCCTATCAGTTAAGACACTCAGTACGACGCTAATTTAGCTTAACTCAGATCTTAATGTAGTGAAACAGCTTCTTGGTTTGGAGTTATGTGTAACGTGACTAAGATTGTACGTTGGCTTCTTAAATAGGCTCTGTTTAATGTCTTTATTATTTCCATGCTAGAAAAACTTGATGAAAGTTTTTTGAAGACCCAAAGACGTTTAAAAAAAATAAAAAAAGCACAACACCATGCCATGTCTCTTCGTAACTATGAATTTAATAAGCTACGAATATTGTACGATGAATTAAAAGTATATATTAAAAATATGAATTCAATATTGTACCATGTACACTTAAATGCGTTACATACTTTACCTGGTGCTTCGGACCATCAATCTGAACAACTTTCACTATGGGACAAACAGCGAAATTGCGAAAAAAATCTGCTGTTACATACATTTGGGTCGAGTACTTATACCTACCTGCCGTTGACGTTTAACAGCTGAGTTTTTTTCGCGATTTTGATATTAGGTACATGTTGGCTCTATAGATAGTGATCCATAGTTGTCCAGTTTGATGGTCTGAAGCACCCTCATAACTTTTAACGTATTTAAGTTTAGACTCTGCATAAATTAAACATCTAGCTCAATAAAACTGTAGCGCATAAAACTTCAACAAATCAAATAGACACAAGACCACATGCGCAACCTAAACTACTTAACTATAATGTCAAAGCTTAATCGCTGATCCGCCTACGCAATAACACCGATCACAATATTTATCAATGTGGTAGATGCAAATGAAGTCGTTTGAACAAGAGACCGCCCACGGCGTTGCTCGGTTGCTTCATCCCTCGTTACTATTGCATGGGACTCCCTACTGTGCAATTTGGTTACAGATCTACAGTGATTTTTAATTCTTTGGACAAGATAAAAATGTTATTGATAAATGGATTGTGTGATTTTAGTTTCACAATTTCGATGTGTCTGTACTGGACTGTAATAGTTATCTAATATCTACTACTGAAAACAGGGAAAAGTATTAGAATTGATTCAAAAGACCGAGACTGATTTATAATAAAAGTATTAAATTAAGAATGTGAATGTGAGTGAATGTCATGCGATGTATCATGATGTTGCAATTGCAACGAAAGAAGATAATCATGTATCAGAATGTCTCGCAAATAGTTGATACAATAGCGAAGAAAGGAAATAGGAAGGCGAGGTTACGGCAGATGGAGCAAAGCATTGTCCGAGGGGTGGCCGAGGGAAGGGAAGCGAAGTGTGGTTCGTCTGGCAGCAAGATGGGTTGACGATATAAAGATAAGAGTCGCGGGAGCTACGTCGATGCGAGACGCTCCGCACGGCTAGCATGCCACCCCTGACAAAGCGTTTAAACGAGAAAATCGTCATGCGCGCTCTTTTTGGCATACGTAAAATAATAAAGATGGAGCCACATTTTTGTCGCTCGGCCTACTGGACAGAGGAGGGTCGCATAAATAAATGGAGGCCCCAACCCAGCAGTGGGTGTATTCAGGCTGTGGAATATGATGATGATGATGATATTGAAATAGGGAATACAGCGGTGAATTGGCGACAAAGTGCACGCAATCATCACACAACTGAAATATTATCCTTTCGTATCCTAAGGTGGTTCTTTCCAGAAAGATAAATAATAATTATACACAGTTTTTAGTTTTTTCTCATACTATAAAATTGTTCGTTAAGATCTAAATTAGATAAATATGTAAAACGATACACTTTATAACAAGTTAAAGCTTAGATTGAAGATTCTAGTTACCTTATAAGCGTAGAACCATAATGAGAAAGATATAATTAACCAGCATCCTGGGTGACTGGCATTAGAAGACGATTTGTTAGACATTGACCATGAATCAAAGTTTTTTTCCTGTTGATATATCAAGGACAGCGTCTGTTCCGAATTCGGTATGCTCCAAATTTGAACCATGAGTCACGTGAACATGGATGTCTGATATTCAGGTTAGGACATAAAAAGCACAAGATTTAAGTTATTATAGTAATAAAACACGCCATGTTATTTTTATTCTTATTTCCTGTAAATAAACTACCGACTCTAATACTTTGCTACTACCAATACTAATTTCAATTTTTGAATTATGATTTCAGAGTGGAATTTACGTCAATAGACGACTATTATTGTGCCTATAAAAGAGGAAGGTTGCAGCAATGCAATTCACTAAGCGTAAACATCATCACAACCTTAAATTCGTCGTGGAAACATCGGCGAGCTGACAATTGGGGAGTTGACTGCATCAAATATATTTTAGTATTATCTTCTCGGTAAAAAATACGTTTGAAAATATACATTTTCAATCATTCTGTAGCTTGAATACTATTTTTAATAAAAAGTATCGAAATGACGACGAAAAACACTGACGTCACTATTCATGATTTAGTAAAATTTTTCGTACAAAGCTCGTGTTTTGACGTTTGAGAAAGAGTTGTTGATTTGATTAGTTGGAAACTCGCGGATTCGGTATTCGAATCGCTATGGTTATGCCATGTGTCAAACTCATATAAAAACTTTTATAGTTCATCATGTTATTAAAAGTAGTATTCTAGCTAAAAAATAACTAAAAATGAGAGTAGTATATCAATCAATCAATCAATCAAATATACTTTATTTTACACCAAAACATAAACAGTAAAGCGTTATTTTCAAATGTTTTTTTTACTAAGAAGATAAAACTAAAATATATTTTATGCAGTCCGCTCCCCTATTGCCTACTTGAGGTTACTGACTTTATAAATATTCCGTGCTTCAGGATACGATTTTTTTATTGGTTGAGTTTAGTCGTTGACCAAAAGCTACCTGCTATCAAAAAACACCATCTTGAATTATTAAATGAACCATTTATACAAATAAATGAAGAAACAACCTGTAATAAAACTAAATATTGTATTTTGCTGTCAGCTTCTGTTACGCTGGGATATACCTATGGTATCTAATCTAGCCTAACCTAACCGATCTACTAGAGACAAATGAACGCTTGACTAACAGACCGTGGCAGAATCAGTTAACAAACAATAGTAAAATAATTAAGTACGTATTATTCAGTCAATTGTTTCAAATTAAATAAACAAACATAACGAATCAAACACCAATTCTTTATTATTGAACAAAACAACGGAACAAAGATAAAACAAACGAACGGGCTTGTTTGATCATAGAAGTGGGCCAAGAACGTCTTGAATTCGCTATTAATTGTACATAAATTATCATCGATAATATAAACACTGTAATTGAATTAATATGAAGAATTCTAAGTAAATACTCGAGAAGTAAAATGTATTCAACTATGCTAAAAGCTAGGTGTTATATGTTATGTTATATAATATGCTAACAACTGTTATAATTTACAGATACTGACGAACGAGGGTAACATTTACGTAAAATTTGTGATATTTATTCCTGATATCACCCCTGGTATTATTATACATTGTAACGCATTTAAGTTTACACCCTGTATATTGTATATTTTGGTGTGCAAATAAAGAGTATTTGTGTTATTTATAATGCTATATTATAAATAACACAAATACTCTTTATTTTATGTTACGCAAATGCGCCTATTGTCAAAAACGAACTCTATTTACCATTCTTACTAAATATTACCAATGAAAATTGCTGAGTCCGCAATAAGTATTATCGAATAAGATAGAACTGTCTGCACTCAGTTAAATACAATGTACAGAATGAGATTAAAGTCATTCGAATCAATTTATTAACTGAGACTCTAAATAGGTACTAAACTGAACAAAATTTTCAATGAGACTAAAAAAGCAAAAAACGTTAGCTGTTCCACACAAACATTCTTAACTCAAATGTATAATCCCATAGAAAAAGTTGTTCAATTTGATATGTAAACTTACAATATAAATGGATGCCAACGACTTCAAATTCACCCAGTAGGTAGATATATTTCATAGACTTCGCTGAAAAAATATAATGGCTAATTACGAGCATGACCTATATTCCAAATAAAAGCCCATAATTTCACATATGACGACACAAGGTCGGTATTATAAATTGTATAACGACGCGCCCTTGTCAACAGCATAATGGTAAAAGTACATTAATTATGGTATTCATAGTCATGTATGAAACAATACGGATACCTTTAATTAAGTTACTATAATTACACTCTCCTATTATTATTATACCGGCATGTTTTAATCAATTTTTGATTAACAAGTTGCATTAGGTATTTTCGTATACAATTCTAATGCAATGTACGTGAGAATTTTAAAAACATGGCCCAGTGTGGTGCCCTAAAAACATCCCAACAGTTTTTATAAGAGTATGGTATTCTGGAGAAAGCTTAGTAAACTGTAGAATACTACTAGTAGTATTGTTATATAGGCAATGTGTATACCAGTAATTTTATTCGTACATAAATTTATATACTATATACTCATTAATCCAGTTATGCCCTCAAAATCCTTCTCAAGGGGAAAATTGAAATCGAATGTGAATTTTGTCCCAAAATGCCTCTTGCAATACGGAATTTTATAACCCAACGATAATTTTTTTCGGGGAGTCTGTATACTTACTTGTACTTATTTTAAGTAAGGCGATTATATTAATTATAAATCAATAAGGTTATGAAATATAATCAACATATCTTCAGACGAACGATCAATTTGTAGTATTTTTTGAACACCTGTTTTTATACTTGAGCTAGTTCTTGGTCTAAATGAGGTTTCTATAGTCATGTAAGCCAACTACATTGATACTTACTATATGTATAATAAGGAACATGTTTTACGCTTATTTGTATTCAGTACCAACATAAAAACAAAGGAGCAAAGACGAATCTCAATCGAGTTGTTTAGAAAATCAAGCTTAAAGATTTCACAATAAGAACGTCTAATAGTCATCTTCATAACATTCCATACAATATCATAATAATGTATGGAACAGAGGTGGATACCTTGTAATTATTACATTAAACTGTCGTCCCTTCTCTCTGGAGATATAAATGTCAGAGGGACTTATTTAGACATCATCTGGATAATGTTCTTGAGTGATGAACACGCAACAGTAACTTGACTTATTTGGGATCTTTTGTAAATCTTTTGTCAATAACATTATTATAATTTAGCTACTCGTAGTTTTATTCTCTATTTCTTTTTATGTATAAATGATAAGACGAAGAAATAAGACCAAGAAAAAATGATTTTTAAAGACGACTCGTAGAGAATTCAGTCATAGAATACATACTTTAAAGTATTTTCTTTAGATAGTGAGTAAGTTTAACAATGAAAAAATAATTTTTTCTTGGTCTTTTTTTAATTTAAGATACTATGTTGTTTAAAAGAAATTGATCCTTATGAATGACTCTTTCGGTTGGTATCATAAAATACAGGATGTTTTTTTTTCACATTTCACCGGTGCGATTCCCGGCTCAAGCAGATGATTTTTCAAAAATCTTTAAATGCAGTTTTAATTATTTTTGAAAATAAAGGAATGTTTCCTTTCAGTAAAATTTGCCATCATAAATATTAAGGGTACTTTCCCTCCAACCACGGCCTTTTTTTCCACCCTGTATACGACCTCATTTCAGAAAAGCCGTTTTAAAATTCCATTGTTATATTCGATAAAATTATTAAGACGATGTTTATGGAAAAGATACTCCTAATGCGATGGACTTGTGCTACCTACCTATGAAACGACTGAACCAAATTCCAAAGCTTGCATTTTTGTACTAACTTCAACAGTAAAATAAAAAAAGAAGTGGAAACTGTAATATCGTCTAGTTGCAACGTAACCTTATTATTATTCAACACAAGAAACAGTGATTGATTACGAAAACTGTAGCTGTTATACTTTATCCAATAGATCGTGACCGACAAGCGAATGATATTCAATTATTTACTGTTTATTTACTTTTTGTTCCGAAGAGATAATGGTTCATGGCGATTCAGATTCAATTTCATTTTATCCTATGATTGGTCATAATTTTTGCAAAGAATAATAATAAAATCAGAATTTTAAACTATCTCAGAAATGAATGAATGTAATATGTTATATTATATCTTTCAGAAAAGATCTGAAGATTTATCGCTTTTTATGGTATGGTAGAGTCAAAAAGCAATCCATCTATATGAAAATTTTTGAGTTGGTCTGAAAATGCATTTTCAATTGTGCAAAAAATAAAACCCATCTATATCTACATCTATATTATTATTTCGTACTGACCTTAAAAGTATTCGATATCCAAAACCAAATCATTTAGCAGCAAATTCTTGCCAAGAGCCAAAATTGACGCAACCAAAAACCAAATTAAGAGGAGCAGCGTATAAAGTAATAATCTTGTTTTGAAATAAAAATTACAGTGCCAAATTAAATATCCAACTAACCTTTATGTTATTTGCTCGATGCTGCAACACATATTAACTTAATGAATCCTCACCTGAAGCAAAAAGAAACAAACATTTACATTTTTGACTCCAAATTATTTGGTTGGTTTAAGGCGTTGTTAATATTTAAAGTATCGTTCAGTGGACAAACAACAAACTGAACAACTATCATCTTTTTTTTCGTTGGCTCCATATTGAAAGTCGTTCAGGTTGATGGACTGCAGCACCCCCTGAGATATCAGCCATCGCTGTCCCATTGTTGGGCAAAGGCCTCCCTCCGTTCTCTCCATGAGTTCCTGTTTTGCGCTTCGATAGGTCAATTCTTTAAGATGCTTATTGATATTCTCCTCGGTTTTCCTCAACGCCGATTTCATTTTGCTGGGGACAAGTGTGTATTGTTTTTTTACATTGCACGTGTTACATTACCCTGTGTAAAGAAGGGTCGAGTTGTTCATTACACCATTATCATTTACAAAACACTACGGGTCCGTAACATGTATTTATTTCATAACACCGGCACCGTTTAAATTCACTTGCTTTCTGTTAAAGTACACTTTTTATAAGCATTCTGTTCATTTATGAACATGAGTGTATTATTAATATGGTTAAGAATAAAATATTATCTCTTTACGTAAAAATTGCTAACAAATTACTGTTACGACCGACTCTTCTGAAGAAGTTACGATTGTTAAGGTGACCAAAAATCCAGGTAGAGTAAGTAATTAGATTTGTTCATTATGATAATGTCCGTATGGTGTCGGCTAAGAATAGCACCATCCCATTTCCTCCCGCGGGTGTCGTAAAAGGCGACTAAGGGATCTACTGTAGGATGGGCAGCAGCATCCTCTGAGTACACACATTGATTCGATCCAACTGCGATCGCCAACCCGCCTGCCAAGCGTGGCGATTATGGCAAATCCCCCTATTTTGGGGGAGGCTTATGTCCAGCAGTTGACGTTTAATGGCTGATATGATGATGATTATGATAATGCATAAAATAACTAAGCCTAATTTTGTTTGTTAGACTGCGTACAAGATTTGGCGTTTGTGCCCAGATAGCAGACTTCTCTCACTGCAGTGAAAATTCCTCCTGTCACTAATTAGGGTGATTAGGGTGATTAGGGTGGGTGTGACCTTGCACATCAGGTACCTATTATTATGTGCCTATCAGGTACCGATTATTATGTGCCTATCAGGTACCTATTGTTATGAACGTATCAGGTACCTATTATTATGTACCTATCAGGTACCATCTGACCCGAATTGTGACCGACGTAGTCAATGGTATATTTGGCCAACGTAGTCAATGGACAGACATTGCCAGAGTCGAAGAGCTGTTTCGTTTGGCGAGAGATAGACAGGGCTATGCAGAGCTGACTGCCAACCTCCAGTAATGAAGAGGAACCCGAAGAAGAAGAAGTCCATGGTGTATTAGCTGCCGGAATACGATTATCCAGAATACTGTAGACCCCACTTGGGGTAACTCAAGGGGGATCCACACTTGGGTGATCCTGACATGCTTCTTGTACTTCGTGCACCTTGCTACAGTGGCGTTTTATCTTAGAATCAAGCTAGATTTTTTGTTGGCGTGGTCAAGTGAAAATGTTTAATTCAGTGTCTCGTTTTTAAAAAAATTCCGCAGATTATAGCAAGCTCGCGGACAGGCGCAGGCGCAGCAGATGTTGTCGTGTTGACAGTTCTGGCTGACTCTAATTAACTATAATGAAGTTTCGGTCTGTTTGTCCGTCCGTCTAATTGTTCTACATTCGCACGTGCGACTTTCGCAATGATTCCACATTAATTGCCGGCTTTTTAGTTTGTTTTCGGTAGTTCCTCAGCGTTCTTGAAATTTGCTCGGTTGCAGAAAGAAATTTTGATGTTTATCAATTTGCCGGAAAGAGGATTTTAGAGGAATTCCTCGCTTTTAAAAAATTTGAGATTCTTTTGTTCTGCATAATGTATTACCTACTTAATTGCAAAATAACTTATTTTAGAAATCGCACAGGATAACACTTTATTTACAAGTAAAGATTAAAAGTGACCCTGTTAGTACGTATATACTATATCACATAAATTAAGTATGAATGAACCCGTCATGGCGTACCTGCCTATGGTAAATCATGACAAAAAGACCTGAGACATACTTTTACTATGGCAAATATTTCAAAGCAGCTTAGGAACTTAGAATCTTCATAGACCATGTTAGAAGGGTAATTTTTAAACATTTTGAATATTTTTTAAACAAAGAAGACTGTTGGCATTAATGGCGTTGCAAGACAAAAAAAAATAGACACTCGCAAGCTAAATGATTCATGCATTCATAAAACATACAAAAGTTAATTCAAATTCATGCTCATCCACTTTTAATACTGACTGTTCCATATTAAAGAACATGACTGCGTAAAAACCAGTACCGCTGCTATTGCAGTTGTTATATCTATACAAACATACAATAAACATAGAATTTTGATTACACTCATGTGTACAGAATCACATTTGCTTAGATACAATATTGTATAATGCGATGACGTTGTAAATCTTCAGCTAAATCAAACACATTGCTACTTTCCCGGCGGCCATATTGGATTTTATTAAGGATTATTGTTTGTAAGTACACAGTATTATATTTTATATACCATTTTAATAAGACTGGCTAGCTTCAGATGTAAACATAAACTTAAATAAAAGTTTGAATTCATTGTAGTTCTTATAGCCACCCTATCGCAATACAATGTCCGAAATATAATTATTAATTAACTAAGTAGGTACCAACGATTAAAAGAACTATCGGAAACTAATCGTAAATAAATAACTACATAATTTCATAATTTCATTTGGCATTGATCATGAGTAGGTAGGTAGCTACATATTGACGATGAGATTCTTTACATACGACAATCGGAACGGGATTATTATTCAATGAAACCGAATGATATTGTACAAAGTTTTTTATCGTACAAAGTTATGGTACGATAAAAAACTTTGTACAATATCACGAGTTGAAAGTGAGGACATCGATTCTATTTTTAACGTGTTTCATATCGTATCTAATTTAATTGTGATAGTAGCGTGAGTTTCACGATATAATAAAGTACAAAATTGTATTATTTTCATTACGATATAAAAATCGTATTGATATCCTCTAACAGGATGTATTTTGTGACGAGAAACTTCCCGAAAAATGTAATCAAATTCTACTTTGATCGTAATCAATGTAAAATTCTTGGATAACTTTGTATTCTTGACGGAGCGATATAGACCCACATTCCCCCCATCTATGGCGCTGTTTTTCAACATTACTAATTCACAGAAACACCTAAACAAAACACCATCTTGTCTTAATAGTACCACTTGTAAACTCACACCCAAGTTTTATCCCGAACCCGTTTGAAAACATCCAAGTTCACCCAACCTCGTGGAAAGTCGTTTAAGACCAATCAGCGAAAGTTGTTGCGATAAGTATCAGGTATTATTGATAAGGCGATAGGGCTCGACGAATACTTGAATAGGACCTTTATAGCAGGTGAAAGGGTGACCGCAGCCTTATAAGCCTAATGCTTATCTGATACAATCATGGGATACTTGGCTTTGGTATAACTGTGCTTTGAAATCGGGGTTTTTATGAATATGGCGACAATCGACATCTATTGCAAGTAAGATGAAATGCGTTACATAGATATTGTAGGGGATGCTTAAGACCATCGAACTGAACAACTTTCACTATGGGATTGAATTAACGAAAAAATTAAAACGGCAGTTCCCTACATTTGAGTCGAGCAACATTTTCATCTTGTACGTTTGTAACGACAAATTGTTTTCCCAAACTAAGGGATGTTTCTTTTGCAATCTCATTGCCAGTAGCAGCTAAAAGACTTGAGCCTTGCTACAACTGATTGTTAGTTGTTACAGCATTGTTTCTGACCATCCCGAATAGGATTATCGTCGTGAGTTTATGTATGCGTGTGTATATTAAACGTATCCAAGATCAACACTATTATTAAACGATACCATCGTTTACGAAATGAGTTAACTTTATGCAACTGGAAAGTAAACTAGAAAAACATTTGCATGAGTAAAACTAAGAGCACACAGACCATCTTTGCACTAAACCAGCAAACCTGAAGCTTTAATTACCTGCGTATAAGTAGGGTTGCCATGCCACCTATTTATACGAAATATAAAGGTATTTTTAAACAGCTTGCAGTGTGTTTTCCGTTAGCATAAAATTGTACCGTGTAATTTTGGTATACAGGGGTGCGATTTTTGAATGTAACCGGTGAGCTTGAACGGATTTTGAATCTCATAAAACATCCTACTCATACCCATGAGTTCAATACGAGTGGGCATGAGCACTCGTAGCACTCGGATCCAACTCATTGGTATGAGAATTTAGTCACCGATGAGATTAAAAAGTGCGAACTATGGGATATCGGTAAATATCAGCTATTTTACTCAGACGGTGAACTTTCAAAAATCGCACTCCAGTTCGCCTATAACATGGGACCCATGAAGAAAGCCTCCATGTGACTGACGTCCTGATACGTCCATCGTACCTTCAATCTAATTTTTTATACAGAGTGCAAAAGAAAGGCAAACTGAACAACTTTCACTATGGAGCCTACTAAAATTCAGCTGTCCCATACAAAACTGCTGCACCTACCCGACTAAAATATGTGGGACAGCTGATTTTTTTTCTGGTTTCCTGAGGTAGGCTCTATAGTGTTCTAAGTTGTTCAGTTTGATGGTCTGAGTTCACCGCTTCAGTATTTGCTAGGCTGTCACTTACACCCTGCACCTGCATATACTAGGATCTGCGATCAAAGTAAAATGAATGCATGGGCTAAAATTTTAAACGCGCACCTTATAAAATATGTTAAAACTATTGCTAGTCAATATTGCCTTTACTTTGATGAATTAATTTTCAATTACGTACCGAGATGACAGACCAAGTGGCACGCCTGCGCCGCGCCGCCGCCGGCGCCTACTTTGTGTGCTTCAACTAAATTCGCTTTGGACTTATTATTATTAGTTTTACTTCGATCGAAGCATCGCACCCTCGCAATCGTCGAGCCTTTAAAGCTGATTGGAAAATCTCTTCTCTTCACCAGAACAGCAAGTCAAAACTCGGAAACATGCCATTGACTCGATAGGTGAAGAATAGGGAACAGGGGGTAATGGGAGCCAGCGGGTAATGGGAGCGGTGCGACTAGAGACAAAACTATAGCTCGTATGCACTCGGTTGCCACTCGGGCGCCTTCGTCACATTGTTGTCATGTTCCCCTGCCGCGCTCGGCTCGCCAGTGCCACGCATTATGTGACCACGGACGCTTGTCGATTTTTTGCTCCTCGCTTATAAAAAATACGAAATTTCAACGGCCAGGTAAGTTTGAAGTTATATGTTTGTTACAACCAAACCCGTTTTATTTTATAGCTAATGTTATCACTTTTGAGTATATGTGCATAAAATTTCATTACAAGTTAGATTCAGGATATCATTTTATTCAATTTCAAGATGGTGGTATTCGGGTGATTGGAGCTTATTAGGCTCTGATTACCCCTTGTAGCTCCAATTACCGTAAAGTTAATTATTATGCGGTTACGTTTATATTAATATTTAAATTAATAAGTGAGATTTCAGACTGACTTGTAGAAATTTTTGAGGCTGACTTAATAATTAAGTAGCTCCCATTACACATATGGGAATTTATAGGCTCTCATTTCTCGCATAGTCGGGTAATGGGAGCGATTCTGTTTTTTTGAAAAAAGTTTATTTGTTGCAAAATGCCTAATAATGTAACGTTGACGCTAAGATTAAATGATAGTCAAATAAGTAAGGATTTAGTTTCTAATAAAAAGTTCCTAAAGTATCCATAAATTTGCCTTTTATTGAACTTTTTCCTTAGTAAGCTCCAATTCCCCCCTGCTCCCCTATTATATAGATGTTGTAAGAAACATTGTTTTGTATCTAGTAGAGGTGGAAACCCTAACTAAACGATAAACTTTTTACTAGCCTCGTTCACTAAACCCTTAACGAGATCCCATTAAACCACGTTACGCGCTAGTTCCTTAATAATAAGGACTTTTTAATACTTGCAGTGGTTTACTCCGGCCTTAAAAGCATGGTAATATACTAATAACGTTAAAAGTTTGAATAATTTCCTGCTTCCATATCTGCCCACGCCTTGACCTGTCTTATACTTAGTTTGTAAGTGGATAGTGTTTAGTAGAGTAGTCGAGTCACCTAATTTTAAGTAATTTGGGTTGATTTTAGGAAAGGATGAAGGGGTGTCTACCCTTGATGTTAATCCTTCGTCTGTGGGTTACAAACCTGTTCATAACATAAAATCTTGTGTCCAGTAAAAATTCTAGGGTATTTCAGATTATATTTAGATTTTCGTCAAAGTAGGAATGATACTTTGTCAAGACAATCTTCCTACGTTACCATGTAATCGAATAAGGATGCACTTCTTAAAAAAACACTCCATGACATTCTCTTTACGTATGATATCGACAATGATATCAGATTTTCAAGACTTTCAAGAAAAAACGTAAATACAAAAATCAGAAAATTTCTCAATTTCAAGACGACAAACTTTAATTTTTGAAAAAAAAAACAAAACTATCAAGCCCAAGCAGTGTCTGTGGGATCGAATGAAAGCAAAGGTTTTCAAGTAATACTGATACATTTAATTTAGCAATATAATTACTGGTCATGTTGAAACCAGGCTCCATGTCCAAGTGATAAGGAAAGGACCTATTTTTTATAACTGCTCCGTAACTAGTTATTAGCCAGTAATTAGTGGACCGACATGATATGAGTGATTGCAAAGTTCTGAGGTCGTTTTGACTTGCTAATGCGACCCGATCTTTCACAAGCTGTCCACGAGGAAATGAAGTGTGAGGGTTGGTGTGCAAAATGAATAGTAATAGATCATTTTAAGCGTACTTTCAGTAGAATGTTGTTATGTTACTTGAATTGACTACTAAAACTTAAGTAAACGTTAGTAGCTTTGATTAAATTAAAATAGTGGAAGATACACTACTACCTTTTAACACATGGACCGCATAAATTGAGCCCCCGTGTCGCCTAATTTGACTCAGTCTGTCAGTCTCAACCCGAGCGGCATTCGCATGAAACGCGTGCATGATTGAGATTACGGCAATACATCATCGACTTGCTCGCAAGCCACCTGTTCGCGAAATTAAGTCTCTTTTTAATTGTTGATAAATCCGTTTGTGTGAGTAAATGTATCTATGGTAGAAACAGGTCCATTATTCGTGTACGTAATGTCAGAGCGTAGCGTATCTTTGGCTATTTTTATTTAATCAAAGGTCAGTAGGTAGAATTCCACTGCAGGGCAAAGACTCTCACGAATAAGGGTGATAGAGTGGTCAAAAGAATGAACGCAAAATATATTTAACATAAAGAAATTCGCAAAAACCAATGTTCTTGGCTTAGAAAGACCACCCTAACTGTATTTGTCTATTCTGAAAGCAACTAAGAGATAAAGTTTCTCCAGTTTTTTTGTGGACGAAGGGTTAGCCTTACTATCTAATTTACCCTGAAATCGTAATTAAAAGAAAATGAACCTTGAAAGTTACATATACCTTACTAACGACATGGAATTTCTACGTTCTGAAATAAAAGTTATTAGTTTTTTTATAGAGAATACCGTGTGTTAAACAAATAAATTATTGTTGTGCAGTAAATGCTGCACCAAGCCTATTAACAGCAGTGATGCTTATCGGCTTGCTCCACATTGTACAAGTATAAAGTCCTACATACTCTCTGATCGAAGCTGCTTTCTTTTCACATTAACTATTAATGAATGGGTAACAACATGCACAAATTGTTCTATAAAAGAAAATATAAGTGGCAATTCATAGGAATACACAGCCACATACTTGACACGTCATAATGTCCTGAATCTTTAATACATTTAATGAACACAACAACAATTGTCAATCAGATTGGTAGTTGTAGCAAGGTTTCTGACAGGTCCAAAGAGAATACTTTCGCGAGTTTATGAATGAATGAAGATATAACTAGAGTTTACCCGCGACTTCGTCCGCACAAATTATATACCAGATTTTAAGTCAGATCATAAGCTTATCAAACAAAAAAGTTTCATCAAAATCGTTTCAGTACTTTTTGCTTGATGCTCGTTCACACAAACAAACAGACAGACAAAAAATCCAAAAGTTGGTGATATGGAATCAGGGACACCTAAAAACCATATCGTAACTTTTTTTTTGTTAATATCTTCTCTTCAATGTACAGACACACTTTTGTTACAGTTTTATAATAGTTTAGATTAGACATACATAATAGTTATAGAAAAAAAAAAGTGCTTAAATTATATTGTGATGATAATCTGCGATATGCATAATTATTTAGTTTCATCTATTCTGTATGTATTAAGCATAACGTGTATTGGCTTCTGTGAACGAGTTTCTACCATAACATGTGGTATCATCAACTTATCGATTGTTTGTATGAATTAATGAAGATTGAGCCTCAGCACACGGCGTGCTACAAGGCTTTGTCACTTCTTATATTATTCGCTAATAGGGAAAGAGAAAGCGAGCGATAAGCGCTATAACTATGCTAGAACCATCCTGATTCTAGAATCCATAGCAGCCGGTAGATAAACTTAAGGATGTCGCCACAAAATTTACTTGCTTTGCCTTTTTTTTTTAATAAAAAGTTTGAAATACATACATGTTTTACTTATAGTCCTACAAAACCATATTTTATGGTTTGGCTGTAGGAAACAGAGAATCACAGTCTCACATTTGATGACCGCTTCAGGAGCAAACTTACAGGTTATGACAATCACCAACAAAAGTCTAATATAAAATTAAAAACATCCAAAACACAGTTACAAAACAAAAGTTAGTCACCGTTAGATGTGACATAATAAATCCGGTCTAAACAACTTGGTTGTTGATTATAATCGCGGTAGGCGGAACAATGGGCGCGCGTAGGGCGCAGCATCCGTCGGCGCCTGCGCAGGGAGCGCCCTGGCTATGGGCACGCATACAAACTACGCACCTAGAGCAAAGAATACTATAATTGACTACAACTTAAAACGCTCAATGATGGCACATTGACGATTTATAGCAGCATTGACGCTGCATTGACTCAATGCTATGGGTCACTGGCCACCACGTTGTCAAAATAAGCGTGTGTTTTCCATATACTTGCTGTACGCAAGAGCAACTGCTCAAGGAGTGGCCAGGCTTCTTATCATTCTCACAGTGATTGACGATACTTTCTGTGAGGGCATTGAATTAACTGGTTGAGTCAACCAGACCAGTGGAGGAGCTCCTCAATTAACATTGACTTACAACTAAGGTGACACGATAAGGAGACTGGAATTGATGGAAATCGACCAGGAAAATATTGATAATAAAACAGAAGCAGAGAAAGGTAGGCTGTCTCACAAATTGATCAAACGATCGTCTATGATGGAGATGGACATAGATCTATTTGGTGTCAGCCATGTGTCAGCACGTAGTACTTCCTATCTCTATGGTGTCAGCTAACTTCTATTATAGTAAATTGAGTAAGTATATTTCATTCCTTCATTCATTGAACTCTTTAGACCATAGACGAAAATTTTTTCGCTACGCTTTAGACCATAGACGAAAAAAAATTTTAGATACTGTGATAAACTGATAAGTATAATTTAGACTTATTTCTCAATAATTATGTAAAGTAGAAGAAGTGACAGCGTCAGTGTACCAACTGCCAGCATCAGAACGCAAAGAGGAAGCGGTCCAAAGTCACGTCGAAGGAGACTCCTATTTACCATTTCTTCAGCCAGCTCTACCATTTCATTATCATTTTATTTATGAACTACCTCTTGTTGGTGGAATATTCGCCCATCCTGTATATGTTCTGCAACTTCCTTGAGTTCCTGGTACAAGTACAACACGATATTTTTTCACCGCTAGATGTTTCTCTTCCCCAAAGCCCTTGCTTTGAATTGAATCGAACAAATTCAAGTTTTCTACCAACTATAAACGTATCTACATCTTGCCTAACATAACCTGAAAGATCAGTAATAAATAACACACACTAAACCCTACAGTTTTTCGCTTATTTTTTGTAAACTCACCTATTATTTAAGAAGCGTAACACATGCGCATGATTGCACTGAGTAAATGGATGTCGTGCCACTATCCGAATTAGAATGTAATCAACTGGATAGTTGGATTGTTCTAGTACAGTTTTTTGGACCGTTAACGTAACTACGTTAATAATTTAGTTGCTTTTTAGGATAGGATTCAAGGAATTTTCTGAAAAACTTTGTCGATCTTTTTGTACGTATAATCTTTAACTATCTTTCTGATTTATTTCTTGTTTTTTAATATCGTTGTTTTTTTGTTTGTTTTTAATATGTTTAATTGTTCATTTAGATATTTATTTTTCTTTTTGTGTTTTTTTGGCAATAACCTGATTTGAAATTGATTTGAAAATAGATTTGATTTAGTTAATCCTAAAGGGGTGGGTAAGCCTTCTTGAAATTAATGCCCAACATCTCTAGTTTACCTACATGGAGAATTTCGACTATTGCGTCACTCAGGAAAACAACTAAAAGCTATGTGTAACGCCCACAATAGACAATTGTTCTTATTTCATCAAACAAACGAGGTTTTTCGGCAAATTTCAGAAATAATGCCTAGACTTGGGTGTTATACAACTAGGTAAATAGTATAAAGAAATCGGTTTTGAAACATAATGAAAGAATACCTCTGAGCGCGTATTGCGCAGATGACGATTTATTTAAACATAAAGCTAATGAATAGGTAAGTATAGAAAGACTCAAGATTGCAAATAACGCTAAAGTTATAACCATATTCATAAGTGTGGAAGTCCTTAATCGGCTTCGCACTCAGGTTGGTCGTTGCAGACAAAGTTTGGGCCCCTGGTCTAATGAAGTGCAATTGCTGCGAACCTATCCAGTCGATGGCAGACCTGTTAGAATGTCCATTGTGCCCGAAAGGCTGCACGAGAGAGGACCTCAATAAAGCTACACTGGACGCTATCAGGCTCGCTGAATATCTGGCCAATAAAATATATTTGACATGAAAAGAAGAAGAATCCATAATCCATCCATAATTAGTATACCTAATCCACCTACTATCACCATTTTACTACAATTTCATTTTGAAAACATTAATAGTAATATAATATGGATGGACATAATGCTAAAAGTGAGCCTTGCTAGTACTTGTGTATCTATGTACAGAAACAAACAAAACACCCTAGTAATATAGTAAAGGGGTGGTTTAGACCATTAAACTGAACTGAACAAATTTAAATAAAGAGCGTCGAAATAAAATTGTTTCACACAACAAGAACTGCAGTTTCTATTCGACTCAAAGGTATATAAGGTCTAACAAAATTAGCTGAAACTTTTTAAGGGGATGATCAGACCATCGAACTGAACAACTTTCTCTATGGGACCAATACTGAAATCGCGAAAAAAAATCAGCTGTTCCATACAAACCTACTCGACCTAAATGTATGGGACAGCAGATTTTTTTTCGCGATTTCAATATTGGTCCCCTAGAGAAAGTTGTGCAGTTTGATGGTCTGATCATCCCCTTAACATAGTTTCACCTAATTTTGTTAGACCTTATAGAACAGTAGATATTTTTTTCGGCTTTGTCTCCGTGAAAGTTGTTCAATGCGATATACTTAGCTCAATACCGTTAGAAGTACGATGGAAGAAAAAAAAATGATAAACATAGATATGAAACTTATTTATTTACTTACTGTTCACGTAGTTATGCATCTAATCATTAATGATCGAAACTTACCTGTAAAAAAGAAACAAATTTAAGTTAGTTCTCTTCGTGGCACGATTAACAGTATATTTTTGGTAAATTAGACAATGTAGGCCACAGATAAAAAACCTCCAGGCCAGCTGTAGACGCATCATTGTTCTCTTTGCTCTATTTACCCAATGAGACTGAGACAAATACATACCGCTATGTACAGTGTTTCTTTTTTTTTAAACATAATAAGAAGCTACAGATTAAATTGTCAGATGAAATTACTGCACGGTTCCTTTCTAAAAAAGTTAGCATTCTTGTTTCAAAATTTAAAATATCTTGAAAACCAATAAAATCGAGCTTAAAATACGTAGATTACCTTGTAGGGTATTTTTCTTTTTAATAAATGCGTTACATATTTCAGGGGATAGGCTGAAACAGCCTTATTCTGGCTGAAAAACCCATAAAAAAAATGTAAAAAATAATTTGTTGTACACTTAGCTTTAAGTTTTCTTAAGATATTATATTGAAATTGATGTATTTGTATTAGTGTTACAACTGTTGGGAAATCAATAAAGATAGTAAAAATATATAAAGTACCTATTTCAGAGAATGCTTCAATTCAAACCATCGATCGATCTGAACCAAGTCAACATATTTTGAGTCCTATCTCCTATCCTTAGTTGTGATGTTACACATTGATGATTTCTATGGAGCAACAATAATTTTTTTGGTATTTCGATGTTGACTCCATGCTAAAAGTTGTTCAGTTTGATGGTCTGACGCACGGCTTATTTCCACGCATTAGTCTCGAATTGACCGATTTATGTTGACAATTTAAAAGTTTAAGCAAGTGACCGCGTAACCAAATAGCGTTTGTCAAAATTAACACAAAAATGAAAATTTATCTACAAACCACTTAAGCACATAAAGCCATTAAGGGATATAGCCGTGACGGAATCACGCATTAGAGTTAGTCACACTCACACACTTGTGTTTGGTTTGGTCACACCACACCTTACATCTGCCGGTGAGGAATCCAGAGTTAGTTCCGCCGACTTCCGCCGGATTCTTTGGAAAGTGCCGCGAAGAAAGCGCCGGGTTTGCTATCAAGAAAATGTTAAAACTAACAGCCCTTCTGTAAATTGTTTCTTCTATTTTATCGAATACTCATGACTATAGTCCCCGAGGAATAGTCAGAAATATACTGAAAGCTCAGTACATCTACGTCCATTTTTTATACCTCAATGTTTTTAAATAAATACCTAGATTATTTTAATTTTAGCTCTGTTTTGGTAGCAAGAGAGGCTTGTAAGTTCTGTAAAGACAAGACAGTTATAAACGACAAAAGACGGTACTGTATAAATATGGCTAATGAATAAATGACCTCATTACCTTAGTCTCTAGTCAATATCCGATCTGATCAGCTGGGTTAAAAGTGTCTTAACTTGGCCACTGAATCTAGATAGGCTGTGGCTCTGTATATTTTTACCAGACTTAAAAAAAGGAGGAGTTTCTTTAGTATTATAAATTATAATGTACACGCTATAAAAAGGAAAAAAATTTAAAAAATAATTTGTGGCGACGGGCTCATAGTGAAACGTGGATGTTCTGGGGTTTCAGAATTTCTCTGACTACCCCCTCGGGGATTATAGTCGTGAGCATATGCTATGCTATGCTATAAAAAGCTACCTAAGTAAACATGTCAACGAAACCGCAGGGACCGAATGTGTCCATTTTCAGAGCTATTAACCTTTATGACTGGATGTCAGGTACGAACGTGGTGTTCAATTTGTTCGAAACTTTAATATATGTAATGTCGGTAGTTAGGTTTTAAATAATAAATATATTGTGAGGTAGGCTCGATTGTATTGCAGCCGGTCTGCTAATAAACGGTATAAGGGACGAGAGCGTTCTCTTTGTTTTTTTTTTTTTGCGTTTTTTTTTTTTTTTTTAATTTCCAAAACTATGCCGAATACATTACATCTAAATCTAATCTAAACTATTATAAAACTGTAGCAGGAAATTTGTCTGTAAATTGAAGATATTAACAAAAAAAAGTTACGATAATATGGTTTTTTAGGTATCCCTGATTCCATATCACCAATTTTTGGATTTTTAGTCCGTCTGTTTGTTTGTATGTTTGTTTGTTTGAACGAGTATCACGCAACAACTACTGAACCGATATTGATGAAACTTTTTTTGTTTGATAGCTTATGATCTGACTTAAAATCTGGTACTTATATAATTTGTGCGGACGAAGTAGCGGGTTAACGCTCGTACTATTATAAAACTGTAACAGGAAGTTTGTCTGTACATTGAAGATATTAACAAAAAAAAAGTTACGATATGGTTTTTAGGTGTCCCTGATTCCATTTCACCAATTTTTGGATTTTTTGTCTGTCCGTTTGTTTGTGTGTTTGTTTGGTTGTTTGTTTGTTTGTTTGAACGAGTATCACGCAAAAACTACTGAACCGATTTTGATGAAACTTTTTTTGTTTGATAGCTTATGATCTGACTTAAAATCTGGTATATAATTTGTGCGGACGAAGTCGCGGGTTAACGCTCGTATGTCATAAAATCCCATCTTCACATTAAAATATCTACATTTTCTTAATCATAATCATAATCATTTATTTCATAAACAATAAGTATAACAGTAGTATAACATTCACGCTTTACAAGACAAAAGACATCGATTAACGATTGCAGTTCAGATAATACAATACAACACAATACCTAAATCAAATTCCACGAAGGGCAATCAGTTGCTGTTCATGGTGCTTATGGAATACCTCCCTAATAGTAAGCAAAATTAATTACACAAATTAATCCTGCTATAACATTCACTAAGTCGCCACACGCAGAATAAATTATCTTATTTTAGCATGTGATAGCACGGGAGAGAGCAATATTAGGATCGCAAATAAGCAAGCACGGGGGTGGCGTATAGAGAAAATGATCCTTGCTCGAAACTGGCAGTTGCTAGGCCATGTATTAAGGAGGCCTGATGATCTCCAATCCAAGGCAGCCTTAAAACGGCACCCACGTGGCACTCTATGGAAGTTAGAGGCTAAAATGACCTGGGAGGATATCTTCAGTGCTGCCCAAGATCGCAAACGGTGGAGAGCTATTATTCGAGCCGTACACCGAACGTTAGGGAAGGAGGAAGAGAAGAAGATATAAGCAAGCAAGAATTACCCCAATTAAATGTTGGCACTTTGATCCAAAACTTTCAACAGAGCCTCATTCCGTGCCATGTAAAACAAGAGCTAGCACCACATTTCCCGAGTTGTACACCATCAGGTAACCCATTAACGCTACACGTTTTAGATAACGCGTTACGGTTTCCTACAGTTGTCTATTCTCACCCACACTTAATACTTTCTCTTTGGAACCGAACAATTTGTGTCGATAGTCCATACTTCGATACGAGTCACGCCGACTCTATTATAATAATATAGAATAGAACCTTTTACGGACAGCTGTAAGCGATCTGAGAATAGTTCACGTTACAGTGACATTTGCACCTGACGGTAAACTGGTTATAAAACATCTGTAGTAAAAGACAACAATAATAAGGCTGTGCAAGTGAGCTCATAATAGGCTATTAGGGTGCAAGGAAAACTGGCAAACCCTGAGCAGTCAGCCTCGATAAGACCATTTTGCTGACTGGCTAACTTTCCACTACCTACAGCAGAAGAGATTGTCATAAGACTTGGCTCATCTGACAAAAAAGTGCATTAAAATATGTAGGTTTTTTTCTGTTGTTTTGTCATATACGACGTCACAAAAGTGTGTTTTATACAATGGACATAAGGGCAAAGGGTTTTATATGGGCATAAGTGTCGCTCAACACAGATGCACTTCTTAGTCCCATTGAAGATACAGTGTTATGATATGACTAATAAACAGATTTAATTATCTTGTTCTAGGAACGAAGGGCTAGATGCCTGTAGCAGGAAGAGTATCCGCTCTATTGTTTCACCTACCGCCTGTCTACCCTGTATCCGGAGCAAGTGTATAGTAAATCATTTCGTATCTAAAAGTTATATAGGTATGCAGACACAAATAAAATTATGACCATTTCCCATTTCAGGAGGTTAACAACTGCTACAATACAACTACCAGCCGCGCTGTAAGCTAAGGATTCCAGGATAAAACTACATCTATACTATAAATATTTGAAAACAGTTCTGTGACTGATTGACAGATGCACAAACCTAAACCGCTGAAGATAGAGACACATGTTGAATGTATTATATTATACGTCACAGAATGTAGGGGTGATCTAATAAGAAAGAATTTTTCGAAAATATATTCCTAAGAGGATGAAATTGAGTGCAAGAGTTTGTAATCAACGCGGACGAAGTACCGAGCAAACACTAGTATAAAACTAAGTCGCTACTCTTTCGCCCACAGAAAACTGCAAAATAAATAGAATATCCGTTATCTTTCATTAAAGTTTTCTCATACGATATCCACAAGGAGAAATTAAGTGTGGTTCTAAGTTGAAACCTCACTGTAATAGATAGAGAGAAGAATTTGATCAGAATAACTTCTAGATTAAAATCCTGATAAAAATAACATGAGCATTATTAATAATTAAAAGCTATAAACAGTTATTATATTCGATCAAGATTACAACTATACTGAAAGCCAAACGTACCGAAACCTGTTCCGATATGACTGATACGATGTTACCTCACAGGGAGCAACTTTTCGAAATTTGCGACATAAAGCCGGCAAGTCTGAGGCATTGTATTCAAATTAGATTATTCAGAGCAAAGCGTGACTGTTAATATAGGTATCTATTATTTGGTAACATCTACCTAATATCATCATTCGTTTCAAGGTCTCTGGGATACGTGAGAAGACATCGATTAGTGTCGCAATTCGTAATGGTAATGTAATAATTGTATGAATTAATTGTTCTTACGAAATGGTCCTTGAGTTTTATGTGTTGAGAATTTTGTGCTTCTAATAGTTTAACAACGTCTTAGGAGGAAAAATTCTTCAACAGGGTGTAGAGTAGACTGTAATGCGTTACATATTCAGACCATCAGCATCAAACTGAACAACTTTTAGGGATAATTGGGGCTTTATCATTTTTTTCATTGGGGTTCATACTCAACAAGTGATCCCAATGCGGGATGCTGGAGGTTTTGTTAATGGTCAGCTATTGCGTTAGTAAGCTCAACTTGCTTTATATTATGAGTATTTTCATAATAGGCGTCTAAGGTCTCTTACAAACGAGCGATACTTTGCGGCGCCTGCGACCGCAAGGTGTCGCTCGTCTTTAAGGGTTCTAACTTGCCTTATCGAATGGTGGGAACTCATACATATTTGATGTTGGTTTTATCCGACCGGATATGCCCCTAGCATAGTGGCAGCGGTTTCGCTTTAGCTCTTTGTCTGCTTCATATTCGAGCGAATGAAAAGGTTTGACTGGCCCTCTGGATGAGGTTCTATATTGGGTTCGTAGCGTACCGTATTTACAGCAAATCCAAACAGCAAAGGGCAACTTAAGTGACAAGCACGTATCCAGGGGGAGGGGGGGGGGGGGATAGTTGGGATTTATCCCACCCCCCCGAAACCAAAGTCTGGATATGTGCTTTTTAAGTGAGGGTCTTCAATTAGGAGTATTTTTCCACCAGTTTCACAATTCATCTATCCATCTATCACAGCCCTTGATCAGTTTGTCAGTACCTATAGGCCATAGAGGTCTATGTTTAGACATATGCCTCCTTCTTTACAATTTGTACTGCAAAAATAAAGGACGGCATATCAAGCAAATTACCACTTCGTTGTTTAGGTACACCTAACCAGATTGGATCAAACCTGAATGCCTAATTGGCATGTAATTCGCCATAAAAATACTTGACACTCCTAATTTCGCAGATGAAAGACGAAAGTGAGACGTTTTCAGTCAGTTGTATACTTTTTTCTGAGAGAAACGGAGCGTAACTAATAGGAAATAAGGAAATCACCGAAACGAAACTTTGAATTCGTTAGTTCGACCAAATCTACTTTTCACTTTCTGCCGATTTAATGTTTAACAATAATTCTTGTGACGTCATAACAACATCTTGTTTGCGATGTTCAATTGTTTTCTTTCTTCGAGAGAATACGATTGTTATTTGTTTCTTTTTTTATTTGGTTTAACGAAGCATATTGTTCTGCGTTCCGTTCTATGTACGAAATTGAAAGTGTTTGATTGTTTTTCTGTGTGTGATTGTAGGTGTGTTTTATAACATAAACAATTGTTTTAACACTTGCTGGTCGGAATCGGAACACAATATCGTGAGATAATAAGAGATCAAGGTTTTATATGTCAAGGCGACATTCTTCAACTTTGATTGGATTTAGAGCTAATGCTGTATCATATTCTAGAACCCCTTCTAAAATTTGACCTTTGAGTCCTGTAATAACGGAAGGTTTATCATGTTTTTCTTATTATAACACTCTGTCACAATCGCAATTTAAAAACTGTTCGAAAATCAATGAAATTTTTTTTTTTAAAAGAACGAACCAAGAAGAGGAATATTATATTGGTAACTAAAGCCAGCATGAACTACAAAAAGAATATACTTATAACAACATTAGTTTTAGTTCGTTGAACTCAAAAAGCTATTGGCCAGAATAGATAAGAATCGGTTCATAATAGAAGTGCCAGTGAGTCTCGTCTCGACCGGGGTTCCGGTATTGAAATGATTCATAGTTTGACTCGAATATTGCAATTAAGTATATACTACAGGTATATACCCATGTTACTGAACAACTGTTCCTAAGAAAACTATAGAAAATTCGGACTTTCCATACTAAATGCAATCAGGAGTGCGATTTTTAAACATCACATTATAACGTGAGCAGTAGAAAATGTCAAAATTACTATGGAGATTATGCATCTTTCTACTGCTGATTTGAACGTGTGATTTTCAAAAATCGCACTCCAGTGCCCCTAGACAAAGTATCTTTTGATTAGCGTTAACGACAGTAGAAAACATAAAAAATGTATGGACTTGAAGTATGGTGGCGAAATCAAACGTTAAAATGTTTCGATCGCCAATGTCAATGTGTCTACGCCAATAGAAATGTCACTTTTTCTAGGGCCCCAGGCCCAGGTGCTTTTCAACTGGTTTTATTACATTTTTTATTACTTTCGCCCATGAAAGAAGCCTTCATGTCAGTTTATACTGTAGTTATTTTAAGCCTGCAACAACACTCAACATTTTTCAAAATCAAATAACAAATATATTCGAAAAATCGTTGTCAAGTTTGATGCCCCTACCTGTGGTAGGTATAGGCACAGTATTAGCGGATGACGTCCTAAGTCACATCAGCACCAGGTTCTATGCTAAGGACGGCGGGCCTCTCCCGGTGAGGGTACGGGAACTGGAGAGCAGGTCTACAGACTTCAAGGCCTTCAAGCTCCGGGTCCCCGTCGCTCACCTGAAGACGTTCCTGCTCCCCGAAGTGTGGCCTACCGGAGTCGTGTTTAGACGCTTCAGGGAAGCGAGGACAATAAACCCTAGGGAGTGATAAATGTTAATTAAGTTATATTTTTGTGTATTTTAGGTTAAGGTAATTTTGTATTATACTTATAATTTTACATTGTACTGTTGCCTGATTCAAATAAATTAAATAAAATAAATAACAATTAAAAAAGAGTATCTAGTATGGTGTACGGTATGATACTTGTCTCTCTCGTCTTCCAACGACTTTTTAAATATTCAGCACAAACACAAAATGCTTCTTCTAGGTTATTCAAATACATTAGATTCTATTAGCACTACTGATTCCATTATAGCTGTTAATGACGCATTGAATTATTCCAACAGATTTCACACTGACAATTCCGTTACCTATTTACATTGGCACTCATTTACCGAAGTCGGTTGAACCGTTAATTAGATACTCAGTTATAATTAAGTGTCTTCTGTTTTTAGTTTATTTATGTACAGAATGCTATCTATGACTACGTGGCAAAATTATATTGTGTGGTCCATTTATTCGATACAATGGTGTGAGAACTGTAAACCTGTAGCGTAGGTATCACATAGATACTTTCTGACGTCATTTTTCTGACTCTTTCTTTTCCTTTCTTTACCTTGTAGAGAAGATGCGGCAGAAACTCTACAACACACATCTTTTAAACAAAATATAGGTACAAAGTATCAGTAGGTAAATAAGTAAGTTATAGACAGTAGGATCCCTGCACTGCAGGACAAAAGCCTCCTTTTCAAAGGAAGTCAGATACCTCAAGGTACACTAGTTTCTGTCAAGCTGGCCTAATTTGACAGGAGTTGAGGAACAAAACAAAACACACGTGACAATAATAAATGTTACAGAATTGAAATGAAACTCTCTCGAATAAGGGTGAGAGGGAATGGGCCTGCATAATCCACTCCACCAATGCGGAATGTGGAGGCCAACCCTGGCTTAATGAATTACATGCTTAGTTACACCGACATCTGACGGAACAATTCGGGACCAACTGCTTAACGTGCCTTCAGACGCACGAAGGCGCTCAAGATGAAATATCACTAAAACGGTGATCCATTCAAAGACTGACGTTGACGTAGCTTAACTTCATTTCCAATACCAAATCTCCACTTCGCCAACGAATGACTTTTTAATCTTCTTTTATGGGTATTGTTATAATATCGAAATAATAAAGATTATTAACGCTATTTTAGAATCTGGAGTTGAGCAGTCTTACCTTATTGGATACCTGCTTTAAAAGCATCACTGTTGAGTGACAACCTTAGATAATCTATGATGAGAGAGAGAGAGTAAAACATGAATGATAATATATTCAATCTTATAACATAACAGCTATTAAATCACCAATTAATTCTAAAAATCGCAGACGCAATTTCAGAAACTAGTCTCTCAAGTATCTGCGGACAAGACCGCATCAATATCGGTACAGTTTCACATACGAGAAAGTAACCATAAACGTTCCACGGTTTCCGATTAAAGGCCAATTAAAGTGCAATCAATAAACCAACGTTAATGTCTCCAGACGGTAATCTGTGATGCTATTAGACAGGGTAATGATGTCTAGAACTGTAGACTTTGCATTTTTGCAGGAAATGTTTTCTCTGTTTAACTAGATATGCGTGGTTGAACATGGTATAGCAATAGGGACAAATGGTTGATCGATGTAATGACAGGGAAGTTAACTTTCGTTTAGCGTTTTGTTGATAACGGTTCTTGTTCCGATACGTCTGAACTGATGGGACCGACAACGAAACCGCGAAAATAAATATTGTTCCTTAGAAAATTTCAATGAATGCTCGAGCCAAATGCAGATGTATTTCCCGATTTCAAAGCTGGTCCCATAGTGAAAGTTGCGCAGGTTGATGTTCTAAAGCACCCCTTAAAGTATTTAAGTTTACATCATGTATAAACGAATGCCCATATTCAAATATCTAATCTCTTCTATTATATCAAATATGAGAATAATTGCTACATCAACTAACTTGGCAGCACATTTCACTTCTAGTAGCATTTTAGGGCGTCAAAGGTGACAACTCTGTCACAAGGTCCAAACACCATAAATTAATCTTGGTTGGCACAAATTACTCGTATCTATACCTAGTCTATTATTATATTTGTTATGCTTCTGATCATATAGGCATAGTCTGCCGCTAAAAGTGCATGCTATAAAAACGTCAATTAACACTTTACCAAGAGACGAAGGAAGGAATAGATCTAAGTTATATCCTTTGCTAGTTAATTGCAGGTAAATGAAGTAGTCTACAAGTTATCTAGTAAACACTTAAACAGTCAGTAAGGAGTATTAAGTAGTTAATTCTACGGGAAAGTAATAGGTAGAGTACAGCGTCGAATAACAAGTAATAATCATTCACACAGTCCTACAGTGCTGTGTGTATACTTGGATCTAAGGTGAGCCGAGTGAAAAGTTGCAAACCCTTTAATTTTCTTATCCACACTGGTTACATTACAGCTTTCAAACAATTTACTTAAGTAGTAAGGTACTAGGGATGCTTTAGTGATATGTGAAAGATATTTAATCGTATTGTTTAATATCGTTTCGTATCGAAATGGTCATTATTAATTATAATATATTAATAAGCTAAAAAAGGGCCACTTAATTCCCATGCTGATAAAAATGCCTACACAAACCACAAAACTTTCATAATTTATCAAATTTTGTAGTATACATATTTTGGACAATATGTTTTAGTAAACTATTGAATCTCGATTTTATCGGAATTGAATGCGTCCCTTGACACGTTATTCCCTCCTAGACTATCTAAAACCACAGTCTCATCGGTATTCCATAGAACGATCTCATGATAATTGAAGAATACTACTACAGAAACGACGGCGGCGTCGATTTACTTCATTTGTGTTGTAAAATCGAAATCCCGCTTCAGATACAACACAAAATCCCCTGAAATACGATATCTGAAGTTAGTGAGAGGTGGAGAGTCAGTGGCGTAACTATACCATCTGAGGCCCGTGGCAAATTCATTGGATGGGGATCCGCCAGTAAAAATCGTCACGTTGTAATTACATTTTAAATAGCCTCCACACTCTCCAGGAATGTAGTATGTTTAATAACAGAACATATCAAATGTTTAACTGTTATAGCAAAGTGTCTGATAAGTATCATTTTATACAGTCGTGAGTTTATATAAACTCAATAGCAACGGAGAGAACCCATAGCTCTCTCTACTAGACCAGGGCCACAGACCACAATTGAATACCAGAATGACAGGTTTCGAAGCGCCTAGACCCGTCTGACCTTCGATCTTCTGAACCCTGCAGTAAAACTGCAGTTTAAGAGATCAAAGGAATCTGCTTTTCTGTACACTCGACAGTACCTCAAATTGAATAGTAGGTCCTTAGTTCAATTTCAACTCTAAGGCACTGAGAAAAAATGGGACAATATAATTAATTAGTGATGTGTTTTCAACTGTAAAAGCATGAAACAAGTTTCTAGTTCATTGGTTTTAGTAAGTTTGTAGTTTGTTGATTCTAAGCTATTCATGTAGGTACCTGCTATATCTCATTATACCTATGTATCACAAATAAATTATGGGTACGTGAAGTAGCATGTTGTGGGGATACAGCGGGATACCTTGTGTTTGTATTTTATTTATATATATATATATATATCTGTTTTAGTACAGTTTATCCAGAACAGACCTAAACATAAGTTTCGAATTCCGTATTTCTAAAAAAAAATTTATTGAGACTATGATTTGATGTTTTGAGCCCAAATTAGGTAACTCGTTCACATTCTGATGCAAATATTTGTCGAATTATTCAGTTTGTTTGTACGTGTCTGAAGAAGTGGTGGATGACTAAAACATGTGGTTTATCAAGCCTAGGAAATGCGTGACTTTTATCTCGATACATCGTTTTATCGTTATTTTCCACATTCTTCTATAATCGTAGCACGCACTATTGTATGTCAACATTGAGTAGGTATCAATTCAAGACTCACTGATCATTCTTAGGGTTCCGTATCCAAAGCGTGTCAACGGAAATCGGGATTCATAAGCCTACACTGTCCGTCCGTCCGTTCAAGCTCAAAAGGGCTGGTATGCGTTTAGGGGTCGTGGTTCACTGAATATGCGTTGATACATAACCGTCAAACTCGATGTGATTACTGATTAGATTACACTCTAAAGTAAGACAACAAATAATAAAAACCTGCCAAGTATGTGTCGGGCTCGCGTTAAGGAAGCTAGATTTTTTTTGTTAGTTAATAATTGTGGTACGGAACCACTGTGCGTGAGTCAAACTCGCACTTGGCCGGTTTTTTAAAATTATCTGTTCTTATTTTACCAGTTTTCAAGTTTCAAGATCAATTCGGTCCTAAATTTACTAAGATTTTACAGGATGTTGTGTGAGATACATTACAATAAATTAGTGGTCTAAGCTTACTACATATACTATATTTAATAATAAGAAGGAATAAGGTTAACAAATGAAATGACTAGCGTATGTCGTTAGATAATAATGGAGTCGACTTGAAAGTGGTCAACACATTACACGTCCATCTCTTTGTGTAAGTTCGCGGTAAAATTGAAGTTGAAAGCTCAGTGCTGAGCGAAAGTTGCAAGCCGAACTGTTATGAACCTTTCCTCTACTCTAAGGTATCTATAAAATTAGGTATGCCTACTTACTTAGTACCTATAGGTAAGTAATTGACGAGTACTTGCTTGAGAGTGTAGTCGCGGATATTATGTAGGTGTCATATTAGGTCATCCTCGTGGCTGGTTTTGATAAGGAACGGAAGACCTGGGCTAAGCTAAACCAATTCAGAACCAACCATGGAAGGACCAACTACGACCTCTACAAGTGGAGCCTGAGGGAGTCACAGATGTGCGCAGGATGTGCCATTGCGGGGCACCTGACCAAACCCTCACCTTTGTGGAAAATGCACTCTGCGCCGTTTTCCGGTGGAATTGAAGAACTCCATAGGTTAACCACGGCCGCGGAAGACTGGCTAAAACACCTTGACTTCGTCCTCCCCGGATCCAAGCAGGAAGACAATAAATCCCATACGATATGATGATATGGGATGGCTTATTCTTCATAATCTTCTTCTTCTACCTTATCTATATGTATAAATATAAATGAAATGGTGTTCGTTGGTAAGCGCTTGACTTATTTTATTTTCCAAATAGTCCGAAATAGGTTTTTAGGGAAAGAAAAATTGGTATTATTGCCTGGAAAATTCGAGAAAAACTTAAAGAGCTTTTTTCTATGGGATTTTTGCTACTATATAAGTGCTTTTTTCGTTTGTTAGTAGGTACATACTACTAGGTACTATAACATTTTGGTTATATTTTATTTCTTGATCCAACTTGGTCTATCTAAATACCATTTCATCGTTGTCCAACCGTTTTAGCATGACATAAGTAGGAATTTTTCTTCAATGTGCTAAAAATGAGCTTTGCTATAACTTTAATCTTAATTATATTCGAAATTAATACTAATAATACACAGTTCTAAAACGAATACGATTTCTACCAATAGCTATGCTATACCTATCTATATGCATACTTTCTATTTCCCAGCCCAAACAGTGTTCTTATTAACGAACCATTCAATAAGGCATACGCACTCGTAAATAGTAATAATTTTAATGGGAATTTCTCTTGTTACACCATACTATGACTTGCAGACCAGTAAGCCCGTTAGATTGATGACAACGAATTTATTGCATTGTTAATAAGTTGCATAATAGGTTTAAAGGTTGATCGAAAAGCTATGGAAAATTAGAAAGAAGGCCGAACAGTTTTTCTTCGAAGTATGTTTTGAACCTGTTTTGAATTATTTGATTTTTTTTTTTATTCCTTGAATACCGCTTTCATAGACTTAAGTATATTGGCAAAGATTTTGGCTTTCTGTAAGTTATTAAGGGGTACAGTCACGCAATCCTAAAGTAAATCTGTTAATGGGATCAATGGACTACTATCATGAAAGTGGCCCCTGATTTAGGTATATGCCGATCGTCCTACCAACCCAACATAAAATATTATATTTTTACCTTAGAAAATAAACCTATTGGTATTTCAAAACTTTACACAAACTTGAAAACACAAAATCTGTCATTCATTGTGCTTGTGAAAAGTTGAAATGTTTTAAGAATTATGTACAAAAAAGATACAGACAATATCAGTTGTACATTGATTGATTCTTTAGAAACTGTTAAAATAGATTTTGTTCTTATTTCCTAAGTTTGTTCATAACAAGTAGTTCAAAAATAAAATATAAGAAAACTATAAACCAAAATTAATTCTGAGACATCACTGATATTTAGAATGCATCCAAAACCTCCAAACACGTGTTCTAATTATCATATAAAGTAAATAAGTAATTCCCACTTTGGTATCAGAACATGTAAAAGTAAAATCGTGACGGTACCATTAACAAGTCTGTACTAAGTAGCAATTTGTCAGAGTTATTTTAGAGCTATGAACACCTTCGTGTCTGTTAACATGATACTGCTAAAGAAATGAATGGAATTTTCACAGAACCTGCACTTGCATGTTCAGTTGAGACCAAAAATATCTAAGAAAATAATCAGCTATTAAATATAATATGAATGAGTTATACAATGAAGTGTTGACATCATTGACAAACTATATTATTCATGATTAGAATGTTACATGTTACACTAACAGCCAATATGGGTGATTGTTATTTAACATTTTTGGGTATTGGTGCAATGGACCTTTGACTGTATTTTTTAGCATCATACTAATTTTTTTTATTGATAAAATACATTTACAAATAACACAATACAATAAATGAAACCCGTCCCACGAAAACCTATATGGGTTATTATTATATAAGGTCTAACAAAATTAGGTGAAACTATTTTAAAGGGGTGATCAGACCATCAAACTGAACAACTTTCTCTATGGGACCAATATCGAAATCGCGAAAAAAATCAGCTGTTCCATACAAACCCACTCGACCTAAATATATGGGACAGCAGATTTTTTTTTCGCGATTTCGATATTGGTCCCATAGAGAAAGTTGTTCAGTTTGATGGTCTGATCATCCCCTTAAAATAGTTTCACCTAATTTTGTTAGACCTTATATATGATAGCTAGCAGCTCAAAGCTGATGCGTGTATGTATGCATATAACTGCACTTAATTGTTTACTCTAGATAGGTATCTTCCATTCAGTAAGTTAAGTACTTATTAAATGTACACAAAACCACCACCACTAACTGCACTGCAACTATTAAGCCAGTTAAAAAATAAATAAGTACTCAAATTAGACTGATTATTCGCGTGCATAAAATCTCGATAATGTGTCCTGACCTGACTCCTAGCATACATTTTGATATTTCGGAAAATCATTCAGCTATCATCGCTTTTCAGAGTAGACTTCTTTAACAAGTCCGATTGAAATAGTCTAACATAAGTGTAGGAGCATAATTATACTTACCTACAACATTAAATACGTATATATGTTTAGCCAACAAGTGAACGACTTGTGACTTCAAAGTTTAATAATCTAAAGCACGTAAACCTGTGTGGATAGCTAATAGCTACATACAATCATAGAAAACTAATCGAGATATAATTGCACTCGCTTCTAACAGATTTCTAAATCAAACCGAGGCGAGTTAGAACTATATGGTAGCACGCGATAGTCTAAGTAATATAACGATTGAAATATAAGGTCTAACAAAATTAGATAAAACTATTTTAAGTTGAGGATCAGACCATCAAACTGAACTACTTTCTCTATGGGACCAATATTGAAATCGCGAAATAAAAATCTGATGTCCCATACATTTAGGTCGAGTAGGTTTGTATGGAACAGCTGAGTTTTTTTTTGGGATTTCGTTATTGGTCCCATAGAGAAAGTTGTTCAGTTTGATGGTTTGATCATCCCCTTAAAATAGTTTCACCAAATTTTGTTAGACCTTATATAGTTAGGGCAAAATATATTAGCTAGGCTTCGGGCATGGGGATCGCATATAGTGTAAAAAGTGAAATTACAATATTATAGGAGAGCGACTCTCCTATAATATTGTCTATTTAATTCGATAGAAAATTTTAGCTATTATTATGTTGACGTTCGACAGAAGTGGACCAAAGTTAAAAAAAAAAAAAAATTGTAAGTACGAACTAAACTATCGGACGTAATGCAATGTAATATCAAATTAAATTAGAATCTAGACTCTTACGTGAACCTATTACGTGGTATTCGACTTTACTAATTATGATTCGCTTCGACAAACAGTTTCTTTCGTTGTGTATAGTACTTATATATAAACAGATTCAGTCCATGGAACAAAACATTATCAAAGTAATCCAGATCTACGGGGACTACAAAAAACCCTTTTAATATGTTAAGTGGTGGTTATTAGGGGCAGTTATTTGGGGTCGGCGCAGTATGTCGTCCTCCTCCATTCATCTCTTTTAGCCGTCATTTCTTCGCACACTCCCTTTTTACACATGTCATCTTTCACACAATCCATCCATCTTTTCTTTGGTCGTCCTCTCTTCATGCAGCCATCCGCATTCATATTTAACATTCGTCTTGTAACATGAAACTCATCTCTTCTCATCACATGTCCATACCACGATAATCGATTACCGCATAGCTTTTCATTCACAGGAGCCACTTTCAAACTTCCTCTAATATACTCATTCCTAATCTTGTCCATTCTAGTAACACCACACATCCATCTCAACATTCACAAGATCATCAAACAGAAAAACTTTCTCTTTAGAGACAAAGTCGAAAAACAATTTAAAAAATCTGCTGTCCCATATATTATAAGTCGGTAACTGCAGTTTTGTATATATTAATACTATACATATTATTATACCAAAACACGTAATTCCATCTAGTTCTTTCTTTATCAATGACCAGTAACATGTATAACTAGCTTATAATAAAACATAAACAAACAAGCACATCTCAAGTCTCTACCAAGTAACGGCGTATCTCAATGGGAAGCTCATTGACTTCAATGCTCGGTGTAAGTTAGGCTCCTCGCCATTCAATTCAAGTCTTGATATCGTTTGCCTTTACCGATGACGCTATGGATGTCGAACTAAACGGACTAACCATGAAAGGGGTATATAGTACGATCATAGATCTACGCGGCAAGCGGGTAGTAGGTACCGGATAAGATCTAGGCTTTTGAGATACTTGATATGTTTATACTATGTAGATACAAGTCTTCGCTATATACGAAATCCAATAAACTACCAGCTATATTTTCGAATCTTTTTCACGGTTGAATTTCGAATAATTTAGTAAGTATTTCTCGGCATGCACCTGGAAACCCAAGGCATTAACATAGTGAAATTGTAATCGTTGGCGTCTATTTAAAAAAAACTATTTATAAATCTATGGTTAGACTCAAAAGTCTAACCATAGATTTTTTCTATGGAACAGCAGATTTTTTCCTGCGATTTCAGGTTTGCTATAAATAGAGTTTTTTGTATGGAACAGGAGATTTTCGCGATTTCAATGTTGGTTTCATAGCTAAAGTTGTTCATAGTTTGATGTATAAAGTCACAGATTTTACTTGATGCCAACGACTTCAATTCGTGAAGAATAAATGAGTGAATAATCACCAAGCAGACGTAGAAGAGGAGGTTTCCTTTTTGACTATTTATAGGATCGTGAACGTTAAAGATAATTTAAAAACATCAAGGAAGATTAAAACGCATCCTTCCGATAATTTTAGCAGTCATGTTTTAGACAAGGCTGAACGGAAATCTAGAAACTTGGCAAAATAACAAAAACTGGTTCTTAAATCGGATTATTCAAAGCCTCTAATTTGTATATTTAATTTCATATCCTAACACATTTCCATATTCTATTTTTAATGGATAAAGAGTGTCATTCTCATAATAACCAAATAATATGCAATATCATAAAAAAGTTACTGATAAAGTAGGTATAATAAGCGAGACTTTGAAGCAAACTAGTAAATAGTAACGGTTGACTAGATGCGCAAGATTCGGTCTACTTATTAACACTTACATTCTACGAATAACACACGCGTTTGCTGTGAAGTCAACATTACCAAGCATTGCAAATATTTATTACAATTTAATATACCTGTGCTGTACATATAGTGTGCAAAACAGGGAAAAGAAACACTTAGCTATTACAGTATCATTAGTAATGTAATCATAGGTAGGTAGAGGAAAATAATACTATAACCATTACCACAAATATAAGCTATTACTCACAGAGCTAAATAAACTGTGATTAATAACAATTAGATATTGGTAGCAGAAACACGAGATTACTATCGTAACGCCAAGGTATCGAACGAAAACGATAATTTCCCTTGTACCAACAGGATAGATTCTCACCTGGACTATTCTGGACATTATCTCAAGTGGTCAGATTCGAAACTGGACAGATAGAGTAGTCTTATCCATATCATATAGGTAATTGAGTTTGACAGTCTAATAATAGATGATATATTTATAATAAAGAAAGAGCAATTCTTCAGTTATCCATATTCGGTGTGGTCTGAAACTTTGCTATAAAAAAGTGCAGTGCAGTAAGATACCGCAACCTTCAGAATAGGGTTACATTATGGATTAACGTGTCAAATTCAATTAGTGAAAGTATAATTTTATCTTAATCTTCAAAGCTGTAAATTGAACTAACCAAAAATGTTGATACAAATAGATAGTAAAAGTTAAAACAACTTAGGCGAGATATAGACCTAAAAAAACACACTTCTAACTGGTCTTTGTAAAAAGAAAAGACGACGAAGACTCATGTGATATAAACGTTACGTTATAATATTATAAGCCTTTAAGAAAATATCAATCAACAATATGTAGGTACCAACTTAACTAAAGCTGTGACTAAAATCAAAAACACGCACTAAATAATGACACGCATGTCCCAACAATTCACATACTAGGTATTGAATGCAAATAAATAAACAATCAAAGCAACTAGACGTAGAAAAAGAACAATAAGACGTGTTTTCATTCCGCTGCGTTTATTTCCGTTGGGAACAATCGACATTTGACGAGGTCGAGTGTCGAGAACGGTGAGCGGAATCGACCCCATTGTTTTTACCTTAGTACCTTAGTTTTTATCTTAGTCGAATACTCTGCTGACATATCTATCTTTGAACAATCTTTGGAGTACCGTCTTTATTCAATATAGGTACCCTAAGATAATGCGGTCTTATCGCTAGAGTATACATAGGTAAAAACACAATGAAAAAAGTACCTAAATAAAAACCCTATAATAAAAACACCTCATTTAAGGCCTCGCCTTGAGGCACCATGACCAGGAGACTGTCAGACTAGAATCGTAACAGAGTGCGTAAATTATTCGCATCTTGTATTTCAACGTTGAAAAAAAAAATATCTAGACCATGATCTAGACACGCCCAACATTATAAGACGACAAAACATTGTGATAATACATAATGTGGGCATCCAAGCAAGAAGGGGCCAGTTGTCGGCATTTTAATAATAATAATAAAGTTTTTATTAGAGGCAAAAAACCCATATAGAAATGTACATACAAAAAAAAAATAATAATAATACAGTATAAATAAAAACCTTACATGCTAACAAAGAATATAAAAATAGACTTTGGTGTCATTTTTTATTCGCGTCCTGGTGGACAGACAGCCAGTACCTAAACATTGAGCTATTGAGACCCTCGCTTACCACTCTTAATATACTGTTGTCAGAGCCACGCAGCCTGTTCCAAAAAGAGGCAATTCGGGCTCTAACAACAGCAAAAAAGTCAGGTATCCTCGCATCAGCAAACATGCTCGAAGCACTACAGAATCGCGGCAGTCTCATAAGGGTGCGAAACGCATCATTGTATTGCACCCTTATGGTGCTATACGATTTTCTAGTGAACTTGGTCCACAATTGGCAGGTGTAGAGACAATGACGCAGCTTTTTTATTGTGACTTATTAAGATGCCGAAACTAGCCTCTCGCAACCCGACAACTGGTCCCTCTTTGCTTGGACGCTCACATACGAGTACAATTATCTCCGTCACAACCTTTTGACATGATATTTTGTAGATTTATGAAGAAAATTCAAAATCAAAGGGAGTGAAATTGTTTCGTAGCCGTAACTGGATCCGATCAGTTACTTTGATGCAATTAAAAATGTCATGAGAAATCTGAACTAAATAGGTTGTTATCATACCATCTTTGGGGACAAGCACCTTCGTTTACCGTGTCATAACTACGATAGCGATCTTTTGTTCCGGTGTAGCCGGTTTTAGACCGACAACATGGCTATTTATGTATGGTTATAGTTTCAAATTTATTACCTCAAACATATTTTGAGGATGTTCCACGCTTCCCAATTCATCATTGCTGCATTTTTATCTCTAATTTCTTATCTTTGTTATCACGTTCAGTTATTTCAGTTTTATCATTATCTCTTCTTTTTTCTTGAATGCTAGTTGAAAATGCTTCAGATGTAGCTCAAGGTGCTTTCACTTTTAAAAATTTCGATGTTATCTTCAATCGTGTTTTAAGATCATTCGCATCAACATGATTGATCGCAATTGAGAATAATTCAGTTACATACTTAATCGACTTAACAATGTAAGGATAAAGAATGTAAGTAACTCGAATCGCGAATCAAAGATTTCATGTTGTTTGTCGTTCAATAATCCGTTGTAAATCCGTTGTTGATAAATTCTTAAGTCTTGATGCATCGAAGGCGAATTTATTATTCTGTGGTTAAATACCAAAATGCTCGTCATATTCTTCTAGTGCCATCATTGTGATTAGATTACCAATGGGACTAGTTCTCCAAAACAATATCAGGAAACTAATTGTGGAGTTCATCTTCTGGAGAACATTCATTTATTATTTCTATCCCATATTGTACGACCTGAAACTCAACTCTTTATAGAACTGTTACTCCTTTGTCTTGGGTTTACTATATTGTAGTCTTTTCTGCATGTATGAAGACTGTGTTTTATAACCTATTACCCATTATCACCATTAACCTCTATCTTATTTTGACGTCAACGCTACAATAAAGAAAGAATAATGGTAATGGAACATTGCGATGTGTCATCATTAATGCTAGTATGTACTACATCAGGTACCTACAACAATAACTATAACTCCATAAAGTAAGAGGTGATATCTTATGAAAGCACAATTATCAAAAGGCAAGTGCCACGGGTACGAGTAGAAAGTTCTTTACGAGCGTCCGACGTAGTGAATGACAGTTATTTATTATGGTGCATTCTTGCATCTTGCTGGGATGGGTGCTCTTGATCATGTTTTTAATGTACAAATTATGCATTATTAATTTATGTGTCTGATATAAATTTAAATACGTCATTAAATGATGAATGATTTAAGGATGTTCAAAATAAAAAAGCATTAGCAAACATACGTAACATACGAATAATATGAATATCGTCTTATCGTTATGCTTTTTATATGAAGAGAAATATTCGGAAAACAAGCGGAGAACTGATTGGACGTTTGGGATAAGAGATAAAAAGAAAAAGAGGAAGACCTAGACCTATGTCACCCAAAGAAAATGAACCTTTGATGTCACCCTAGAAAAAGTAAGTTACTTAGCTCATTAGAATAAAAAAGTTGATGTCATCGTGTCGTTTCAGGATTTAAAGGCACTTCCAGAAAGACAGGACAAAAGCGTTGCTCTAAAATAACATGTTGATGACAATAAAATTGTCACATTCGATATGATTAAGATACAAGTACTCGTGCTCGCATCCAACGACAATACAAAAATAAAATTATAACAAACAGAAAAAAATCGGGTATAATTTAGGTGAGATGAAAGAGCTTCAAAGATAGAGATATCGAATGATGATATTGACGATGAAGATGAAAACTTACAAGCATCCATATTGCATCTTATATTGAAAGAACAATTTGAAATAATTATGAAGGGGCATGACCTTATAAGGACATTAAGTAGAACAAACAACATTCAGAAAATTGAACAAGTTGCAAAGGTTGAAGCAATGAAATGCTTTTAAAAAGTACGTGTTTTTTTAGGAGTAAAAGTTAATATGTTTTACAAGATTTGGTAACAGTCATATAGATAAAGGAATAAGTATGTTTCAGGCTGCTGATCCCACTGCCTGAAAGCCTAAAGGGCCTAGGGCTAAAAGGTACAAACATGTATAGATCTGGTTAAAGCACTTTCAACTTTGAAAAAACTTCTTGGTTATTTACCATACATAGACATACATACTTTCATAATCTACATATAATCCCATTCAGGGTGATCAGAAACTTTACTACTACTACTAACTATTAAGCGTCTTGAGAAGTTAATGGTTTCAGGGTTCTTATAATATATATATATACCTATATGAGGTTATAAAAATCTTCAAAGATAATTAAAAAAAAGTAACATCATTCTTTCTCAATTTGCAATGAAACGTTGTCGAAATTATAATTTTATCTGAAATTATGAAATGAATAACGTTTTACTGCTCTGTAACTGACAGATAATAAAAATCTTATCTGCAATATAATTTCGAAACAAAACAGAAAACGTTAAAAACTCAAATACAATGTAAGTTATATTATAGGCGTACCTACATTTTGATCTAATTAATTATGGACAGACATGTTTTGTGCAAGGGTTGTAATGTTTTATTACTTTGCAAACAATATTCGTGCGGTGAAGTAATGATATTGTGGCCAAGCCCTGTCGGCCTCCAATTTCATAATTAAACTCAGAAATATACTTATTTACGTATTAGATAGGTTATATTATTATTAGGTGTCTACTTAGTACTTAGTAGGTTATCGCCCATTTCTTCCAAAAGGACAAAAACCTAGGTTGTTTTGTAGGGTTCTTTTTGTCCCCAATTCATCGCATTCTTCACTTTTTTCACTCATTCTTCCAGGAAACTCTAAAACATTAAATATCTTACGCATTAATAATTACCTAGGTGATTAGGTGTAGGAAGGTTTTACATCATCATCATCGGCATCATGATGAGTTTTAGGAAGGCTTGTGACTAACCTGAAAACCCCGAGAATAAGGGTGTGTGTGTGTCTCAGAAGTTACTTCAAAGATTATCTTCATCTATCGCTCTCGCCGCGAGAAATCATTTCATAAACTTAATCGGTTCTTAAACCTTAGATCACTTGCCCGTTTTCTATAAAAGTTTAATACTAACTGCTTTCCGCCGCATCTTCAACTGAATCAACTTTAGGTACATTAATCTACCTACGTACCTTTCTTCTCAATCTGGAGTGCGATTTTTGAAACTCATTCGTTGAACTCAGCAGTTGAAAATGTCAATATTACTAAGGAGATATGCATCTTTCTACTGATGATTTGACATTCAAAAATCATACTCCAGAAGTGCGATTTTTGAAAGTCAAATCATAAGTAGAAACATGCGTATCTCCATACATTTTCAACTGCTGAGTTCAACGTCTGAGATTCAAAAATCGCACTCCTGAGCGTTATTATTTTTAAAATAAAAAAGACTCAAATTCAAGAAATTTTGATATAATATTTAGAATAAGAATAGAATAAGAATAAGTGGATGGTAAGTATATAGAATTTTTGTACTCAAATCTCATCATATTTTTGTTTCATTCATTCAGATCTTTAGATCATACTTCCAGTCTGAATTCCCTTCTTCGATACTTTTTGTTGTCGCTACAAGTAACTTCAGTCTTCACAAATTGTGCTGCAATCAATCCCTCTACATCAAAACATTTAAAAACAAATTAGGAACAAACAAGAATTTTAAACAGAAACCCATATTAGCATCCTCATCCCACAGCGTAGCTCATTCCAGACAAAAATTAAGATCTAATTTTGAAAATTAATGGCGAATTTCGTCTTTGTCAGCTTTTCTGTCGTTTCTTTTCAACGAAGCCATGGGAAGCCGACAAAGGTCAATAGCAAGACCAGAAATAAACAGAATGAGCCGTTACAAATCGCGATATCACCGTAGCACAGTTTCCTGACAAAATACCGGTGTTCCCTGATAATAGTTGTTGCGCATTTTACGTTATTTCAGCTAATTAGTTGTTAGCGTTACCAATAATTACTGTTATTATCTCCAATTAAAGAATACTTGGCTCGGTTTCCGAAATATTCTGCGTAAAATAGGTAAGTAGAATATTGTACTTACGTGTTTTTACGGTTGGTGATTGCGAAATTGGTCAGTAATTTTTTTTTCACGATTATTATAACCTAAGTAAGAAAATCGTATCACAAAGAAGTTACCACTAATTCCGATGATAGCTTTAAAAGTTATAATAATAACAGACTGAAGTGTGTTAGCACAGAAAAGTGAAAATTAACTATTTAGTAGCGTAACAGTGACACTTGAAGAACTGTCAAAATTATTACAAAAAACAACAACCCGTAATATACTTTGATTAAAATACTCTTATTAGAGTCTTATTAGCAGTTATATTCTAAACAACAAATTAACTCTTAATTATTATAAGTAGGTAGTAAACGAACTTTCTCCTTTAAACTATTTTATAACTAGAAATAGAAACAATAAAACACTTACAGCAATAGAAAGTAAATCCGAAATTCGAAGTCCCAAACAAACTTAGATCACGACTCTACAGACGCTCTACCACAGTCACAGTCACAAAATTAAAAAATAAAACTAATCTTAAAAAAAAGAAATTAAAAAATACGAAACGTCACAAAAACACTTTTTGATTCGCAAGAATTAAAGTCAAGCACACACGATCGAGAAACGTTAATTTTCAAACGGAACGCGTGACCAAAATGACAGTTGGAAATTCAAGATGGATTCCGCGCGTGCGCGCTCCGCGGCAACCTGACTCGATCTGGGGAACCGTCTCTCTGACTGCAGCGAACGAACACTGAACAAACGAAACGAGTATCAAGCTTGCGCTCGGCAAGCAAGGCACAAGCGGTTCCATGATAATAAGTTCCCTGTTTTTTATCTCAATCCCGCATCGTTAAAATATTGTAGTTATATGTAACCCTAGAGTGCTTCAACTGTGTGTGGCCTCTCATAACTCAAGAGGATCATTGTTTTTGCTGGGATTAATGTTTGAAGTCGTTAATCCATTGATTTCGTGAGAACAGTTAGAGGGTAGAGGCCACCTTTGTGGCCAAGAATCTGAACGTTTTGTGTCTTTTATGCACCTATTTGCTTGACGTTTGCCGATTCTCTGGTCAGATTTCTTCATCAATGTCACAGATATTATAATACAAGCCAATGCCATCATTTCAGCATACAAAACGTTTCAAGACTGGATATGGCTTACTTACATCGGCATCGTCTCTTTAACAATCATCATTAGTCTTTAACCGTCCCACACAGTCCCTTCACAGGCCTACCTTTAAGGAGGGAGGACTATCGACCATACTTTAACTATACTGTGATATATTCCGTGACAATGGTTTAATTAAATATACAGGGTGAAATTGATATCATTAGCATCCTTTTAAACTAAGAGTCTACCCATCAAACTGAACAACTTTTACTATGGGAGCAAAAAAATCGGAGCAAAAGAAATATCTGCTGTTGCATACATTTGAGTCGACTAGGTAGGCACTGCAGCTTATTTGCATCACTGCACTGATTTTATTTTTGCTCCGATCGTTTTACCCCCATAGTAAAAGTTGTTCAGTTTGATGGGTAGACTCTTAGTTTAAAAAGATGCTAATGATATCAATTTCACCCTGTATGCACACACCACGAAACGTTTTTACTAGACTACATAATTTTAATAGACTGCATCAACATGCATGTCACGAGATTAGGTACGTTATCATTTTTCATTATCAATCACATTATTCCAGGAGAAACCCCAAACTTATGCTAAAGGAAGAACCTTGCTGTACCTATATAATACCTTATATATAAGGTCTAACAAAATTAGGAGAAACTATTTTAAGGGGATGATCAGACCATCAAATTGAACAACTGTCTCTATGGGACCAATATTGAAATCGCGAAAAAAAAATCTGTTGTCCCATGCATTTAGGTCGAGTAGGTTTGTATGGAACAGCAGATTTTTTTTTCGCGGTTTCAATATCGATCCCATAGAGAAAGTTGTTCAGTTTGATGGTCTGATCATCCCCTTAAAATAGTTTCACCTAATTTTGTTAGACCTTATATACGCTTCACAAGTCGTTATAGCAAAGTTTTTGACTAACGCACCATCAAAAACGAAAATGATTATGATTTTAAATATTAAATAACAGAATACTCTACAATACCAGACTACAACAACATTGATTGCGCAATCAATCAATAAACAGAAAACTTTATGCAAGTACGTATTTCATAAAAACGATATCTACAGATATATTTTACACATATTTACACTGCTAATGTGCCAAACGCGTGAAAATCGAACAGTCAGTCGGTCGGTTTCAAAGAACATTATAACCGTAAACACACTTTTGCAACATAATATAATATACCTTATAGCTCAGTCCTCCTGAGGAAAACCCTTACATCAGTTTTATTTCTATGTCGTAAGTATAAAACTGGCTTGAATAACAAGGCTTCGTATTTTGGACGAAACATTAAGTTCTAACGGTAACGTTTTGCGCACAAACTCACAGAATTATTGCGCGTTAACGTAAAATTTTTCCAAAAGTGCGTATCTAAATCTAAATAGTGAATCGAGTTTAAAAGTTTATGGGCGCTTAACTGTGACTATTTCTTAGACAGAACGGACTTGAAATGTCAACTGTTTCTAACAACAACACTTCTAATCTAACAATGCTAACCTAACAAATTTATACCTTTTACATCGACATTATACTTACGCATTTCAGGGAAGCAAATGAAAAATAATTATATTTAAGAACGTACCTCTGCATGTCAAGGATATGTTAGAAAACACAAATGTTAATGTTAAGTTAAATTTAACTAACGAACAATAAAACTATCTTAATACAATATACAATAAATAATTAAAAATCTAATTTCCTAAAAGCGTTAATAAAATTCAAACTAACTGGGCGGCTTTTTCTGGGTGAGCGCGCTACAACCTCGGCTTCATCTATACTTCCCATTAGGTGAGATGAAGCCAAGCGCAAACCCATTATGAAAAAAAAAACTAGGATGCAGGCAAAAGAAATTAACGCCAGTCAAAAAGTCCGCCCCGTAGTCATACCGGGTGAGTGTAATATTACAAGACGAGTGTTAAATATGAATGTGCATGAAGAGAGGACGACTAAGAAAAGATGGATTGAAAAAGGAGTTAACGCTGAGATGTTGGCTACAAGACCGACCGATTTCACCGATCCCAAATAATGAGATAATAGCAGGAAGTTTATGACAAATGAATGGACTCAAAAAACATCCAATATGGGACTACATTCAGTAATGGGACGAAAGCAGAATAACTTTTTGACGTTCTATTACATCGTTGTTATATCTTTAAGACCTTTAAGTACTTACATCATACAACGTTCACATAATAGCCAAGCCTTTATGAATCAGCCTTTCAGCGTCCTATAACTCAGAAGATACGGCAGCCATTGTTACAAACGTAGAAACAATTTGAGCCTTACTGGGGCTATCTAAACTGCCATCATCTTCATATCTTACGAGAAACAATAGTGTTGAAGCTTACCTTTAATTTATAAACAGTTTATGACTTGACAACTGTGCTTTGCTTTGAAACCATGCGCTTTGGTATTGCGCTTTTTCTAGAACATTTCCAAATATATCATTATTATTATTATAACACTTTATTGTACACACGGACATAATAATACACAAAGTTGAGAAAACATGTACAAAGGGCGAGCTTATCTCTGAAGAGATATATATCTTTGTTGTTCTTAGGTAATTTCCTTTATTAATTACAGTGGGATAATATAAACTTCAACACCCATCTATCTGCAGATCCTTAAGAGTTTGTTATCGAAAAATCCCTTCTACGTGCACCTCTACATCCTCTGTAGAATTCGTATTCCAAAAGTTTCTATCTTCAGTGGTTTAGGCTGTGCGTTGTTTGTTACTCATTTAGTCAGTTAGTTATTGAATTACTTTATCAGTATAGATAGAGAAGATAGAGAGATAGAATAGAAGAAAGAAGATAGACGAAAGTTTGTGACGGTATTTGGATGTTTTACGACTCAGAACGCATTTGGATAAAATTTGGCACGCAGATAGATTTTATATTCTGGATTAATACCTACGATATTTTTTAAAGCCAACGCAAATAATGCGGGCAAATGTCTAAGTCCTTTATAAACTTTAATTAAAATAAATTTGAGGTTGAGAGTTGAGAACATAATGCACCGCCATTAATTATAGTTTTTTCTTTGATGAAGGCTAAAAAACAACAAACCAAAGTTATTAAATCCCTTCACGAAGATACCTGAATGTTGATGTGTCGTGAGAAATGTGCATACAATTTGATATTCTAAACGCGTGGGCAAAATTGTTTTTATGTTGGTTTCTTGCTCGTGACCAACCGACCGAACAAAGCATGTTGAAATTATGCTTCAGGTATATTAAAGAACCTTCTTGATATGTTAACTAAAACTTCCTAAAACATATTTCAATACAAACCAAAGTCTTGACAGCTATATTCCATAATAAATTTCAGAAACAGAGCCTTAGGGTTCATGATATTTCGGATAGTACCTAAGCATATCTCTCTGAAAAATTAATTATATTTGCTACCTGATCAGAATTGGCCAGAAAGCTAAATAGGAATCGGCATATCTTTCCATCCTTATATGGAATAACGTATAAGTAGGTCGCGGACTTTTCCGCCTGACCACCGCTAGGCTCATTTTTGCTTGCATACTAAAAAATAAAAACCCCGTCTAGTCTTACTTTGTATCTTTTTTACTGTACCAAAAATATCAAAAGTACCGAAGTACCTACTTCAATAGATTTATGTTAAGTACCAACATGCCTGGATGACTGGGTGGTGTCCAGAAAGGAAGGATGACACATGCAAAACAATGTTCTCAAACAATAGCGTAATCAATGGGACTCTATGTGGACTTGCATTGCAGTATTGTTTAGTTGGATATTCTTCACGATGACGTCACTCAGGATAAACCAACAACCAAAGATCCTTTTGTGGCATAATTTTCTCACGATAGTTTGATTTCTGTAGCGATACAAAAGTTGGCTGTGCATGACTGCTAGTTTTTATCTCTACGTAGCTATAGCTATAGCAATAGCTATAGCTACGTATCCCAGATCTAGAGGGGGTCAAACCAGGGCCCAAGCCCCGGGCCGCAGGTTAAAAGGGCACCAAAATCAAGAGTTTGACAAATAATTTATTGCAACGACTTAAGGGCCTATGTCGAAAAATAATTAAAGCGAAATGGGCGTGTGATAGCTTATATTACTGCCCGATGCAAGAGAAAGAGATGGGGCTGTCTGTACTGTCCATTCCAAGTGGCGACGGGCTCACTCCCCGTCACACTGGACAGAGTTTCGGTACTACTAGTGAAACGTGGATGTTCCGAGGTTTCAGAATGTCTCTGACTACCCCCTCGGGGAATATGGTCGTGAGCATATGCTATGCTTATGGGAAATTATTATCGACTTTGCTCGCGTTGAAATAACATCGAAAATCAATTAACACAAATACTAGTCCCTAAGAGCATCGAAGCGACAAGTCGCCTCAAGAGGCGAAAGTTGTGTTAAGGGCCTATGTCGAAAAATAATTGAAGCGAAATGGGCGTGTGATGCGTATTACTGCCTGATGCGAGAGAAAGAGATGTGGCGGCGCATGCGACCAAAACGACGCAAGCGTAAAACAAACTTTATTTAAATGTGATTGTACTATTTATGTAAATTCAATTCTGCTCTAATCAAAATTTGTAAAAATATCAATCTCTTTTTTTAAATCAAGTCTCGTGTTTCTATTATTCACCGTTTAGCAGTTCCAAGCGTTTATAAATAAAAACGGAGGCTACTTTGGCTTGTTTTTCTATCGAGAAAATGTGTCTTAATCGTGTTTTGGCTCTAATCAAAACTTGAATTATATGTTCAATTTACACATATCCGCAATTCATACTCCTACTGTTAGTACTTCATGATATATGACGCTTTGAAGAATCAAATTTTTTCACATATCCTCTTAAGTATTATTGCAACGACCTAACGTGGACCTGGGCCACGCTGGGAAAAAAATTATTGCTATTCCCTTGGAGGGGAGGGGCGCTAATGTCAAGTTTTTGCCCCAGCTCGGAAAAATCCTAGATCCGGGGCAGCCCATCTATATAGTTGTAAAGCCTTGTGGTTTTGTAAAATACATTATACTAATAACATAAAGAGGGCTTTAATCCTGAATGTTCTTTATTTCCATCAGAATAATTCCATAATAATGGTAAACTTTCCAACGTTTAGATGATATCAAATGCCAAGAAATTAAAAAGATCAAAATGTGCTGTTCTTTTCGTCTTATCTAAGTCATCATCATCATCATCATCATCTCAGCCGATGTACGTCCACTGGCTTTCGGGGTTCCCACCGCCTTCACCAGGTCGTCGATCCACCGTGTGCCTACCCACGCTGCGCTTTCCGGTACACGGTCGCCACTTGAGAAGTTTTCGGCCCCATCGGCCATCGGTTCTGCGAGCAATGTGCCCCGCCCACTGCCACTTTAGTTTAGCAATTCTTTGGGCTATGCCAGTTACTCTGGTTCTTCTGCGGATCTCTTCATTTCTGATTCGATCTCGCAGGGAAACTCCGAGCATAGCCCTCTCCATTGCCCTTTGGGTGACTTTCAGCCTTTTTATGAGGCCTTGAGTGAACGACCACGTCTCTGTTCCTTATGTGATCATTGGCAACACACACTGATCGAAGACTTTCGTTTTAAGACACCGGTATTTGGGACTTATCTAAGTATGTGAAGCAAATGAAGCGATAAACTATTCTTTTATATAGGTATGTTTTTGATGTCAACGAATGTTCGAACAGCTCACTCAGCTAAAACCTTATGTAGTAAGTAATTTGGTTTTAAAATATAATAATGTTGATTCCTACTGTTAGTTTTTATATTTAGAGGAAACAAAAGCCATAGAGTATGTCCAGTATAGGGTTGATGTGGGTTGATTTGATTGTTAAATACTCAGACAGTAATAATGTAACTATATAAATCGATATCATGAACATAGCAGTTCTGCTAAAAACATAAATGTAGAGTTTTTCTTTTTAAATTTCGATCGATCCGTCAAAACTGCCAGCACTTGCGTGACCCTAATTCCCAAACCACCTGTGTTCGACTCGGAACAACTCTCATTATTACATTAATAATCGGAAATTGTATACATTCCTTGAGGCTAAGGAATTTTTGAACCGCCGCGCCCCGTGAAGTCCCTTGATTTCGTACCCTTAGGCACATTCACACGCTCCGTTTTTTAGAAGGCTCTTGAAACCTGGAGAATGTTCTAATATTAAGTTAAGTGTGTGGTAAAATAAAGTACTAAAGCTGCGTCCACACGTGCATTATTAGACTGGATAAACATCACACATAGTTTCACTGTCATGAATGCTTGCCGAATAGCATCAACCCAGTTCGTGTCGTACAAGAGGAGACTAATTCCTTCAGGCGTCTTACACATCTTTGACACCCAAACCGTGTGGCTGCCGGTTATAGCCACTGCATCTGACCCCACCTCTGATCGTATCGGTCTCCCGTTTCCATAGGAGGGTAAGGACGAGAGAGTGCATCTGTGTTTAGCGCGTACACTTATGAAATTTAAAATATCCTGCGTACCTGACTGCTTTTCTATAAAGATTATCAGTCGAAAGCGACTAAGACTCCATCATCATAATAGGTTCACTGTCATGAATGCTTAGTTTTGATGGCAAAAGAAAATGGAAGTTTTAGTAAAGCAAAGCTTTTGAAAAGTTCTCAGCAAAGTTTTTGAAAAGATTATACTCAGTCAAATGCTCTCCCACTTTAACATCAAGAGGCTGCTACATGAGCAGCAGTTTGGATTCACCAAGGGTCGCTCAACAACCGACGCTGGAGTTATGCTGATTCAGCATATCTTTAGCGCTTGGGAGGAGCACCAAAATGCAATCGGAGTCTTTTGTGACTTATCCAAAGCATTTGACTGTGTTGATCATAAAACAATGTTGATCAAATTAAACCACTACGGTATTCAAGGCAGGGCTCTGGATCTGTTAGAATCTTACATGGAAAAGAGAATTCAAAGGGTATCTATCAATGGAACAAATTCGTCTGGCTCACTAGTAAAAATGGGCGTTCCACAGGGATCTATACTGGGTCCATTTCTCTTTCTGGTTTATATAAACGATTTACCCTACATGCTACAGAACTTGTCGAATATAGTTTTATTTGCTGATGATACTTCTCTTATTTTCAAAACCAGTAGAAAGGCACAAGATGTTGATGATATTAATGAGAATGTAAATGACACTCTTCGACAAGTTCTGAATTGGTTCAGTGTTAATAATCTTGCATTAAATGCAAAGAAAACTAAATGTATTAAATTCACTTTACCAAACGTTATAAATAATGAAAATCAAATAACTTTAGATAATGATATATTGAATTTCACAAATAATACTGTATTTTTAGGGATAAAGATTGACTCGAGGCTGCAATGGGGTCCACATATAGAAACCCTAGCGGGTAGGCTGAGCTCGGCAGCTTATGCGGTTCGAAAAATTAGACAGCTAACTGATATAGCTACTGCAAGACTTGTATACTTCAGCTACTTCCATAGTATCATGTCTTATGGTATTTTGCTGTGGGGCCGTGCTGCAGATGTTGAGGCGATCTTTATCCTTCAAAAGAGGGCAATTCGAGCCATTTATAATCTGCGTTGTCGAGATTCACTACGAGATCTTTTTAAAGATATCAGTATCTTGACTTTCTACAGTCAATATATTTACGAAAATATTTTATACGTTCGGAAAAATTTGTATCTCTTTCCCAAAAACAGTGACGTTCATAAATACAATACAAGAAATAAAAATAAATTAGTATCCCCACATTTTCGACTCAGTAAGGTCAACACATCTTTCATGGGGCACTGTATACGCTATTATAATAAGATACCAGAGGATATTCTAAACTTGCCAGACAAAAAGTTTAAGTCCCATGTTAAACAAGTCCTCTGTAAAAAAGGCTACTATAAACTCGATGACTATTTGAATGACCAAAATGTCTGGTCTTGACAATGTTACTCTATGTAATGCAATATTGTATTTTAATTGTACTTTGTATATTTTGTTTTGTTAAAAAGATGTGTGTTGTAGAGTTTCTGGCCGCATCTTCTCTCAACGGAACACCTTCCGACGCGGTGGTAGATTCAAAAAATGACGTCAAAAAGCTATCTATGTGATATTATTTTGAATAAAAAATTTTGAATTTTGAATTTTGAAAAGTCTAAATTATTGAAAACATTGGGCTGCGTTCACGACCTTTGGGTGTGGTTGTTTTTTCAACTCGCTCTATGGTACGGAACGACCACGCCAATTTTTCAACTCACTATTAGATCAGGTACGGAACGATCACGGTTGTTTTATAACCTCAAATTTTGACATTGGCAGTAATATGGGCTTCCACGGCTTCCATCATTTCCAAATACAATAAAAAAACTCATCTTCCATGTTAGCGAATCAAAAAGTGAATAAAAATAATTCGTAAAACAAACTTTTATTCAAAAAGAATGAAAAGTCATGTAACCACAGATAATCAAAACGTCAGTGTTTTTTGACCATCGAATTTGATGGTTAAAAGTTGCAACCCGTCAGAGGTTCGGAACGGTTGAGTTGTGACAACCGAGTTGCAATAGAACGTTTTTCACCAAGGCTCGGAACGGAGTTAGGTCCGCCACACAAATACGGAATTGCGATCCGGAATCCTGATTCAGGATTCAGTGTTGTCAACTATGGTTACAAAAAATAATAGTGCTGTGTAAAAAATGCCTAAAATAAAAATGTATGAAACGCCAAATGAATGACAATATTTGCATTTTTAGGTATTTATTAAAACAAAACAAAACAATTTCTATACATGATAATTACTATCATGTGATGAGGTCATGACGTTACGAATGTTACGGTGATGGTTTGTAAATTGTATTCCAATATTAATGCAACTATATCAAAAGACTATCGATCGTTTTAACATTAGACATAATCTGCATACAAAATGGCATGAACCATTATCACACAAGCGGTTTTTGAGCGTGGGCGATTTCACAACTGTGCCGCAACGACGTCGCAACTGCACCTTCACGATACGGTATCGTTCCATCAACGCCTACGCTCAAAAATCACTTTATAATATGCCACCTAAGACATCGAAAAATCACTAGATCTAGTTAAAAAGTCTCTGAAAGCGGCAACACTCCATACGGAATCTAATTCCGAATCAGGTTTATTCCGGATGTATGTGGCGGACCTTAGTGTGAAAAGTTGCACTCGGGGTGCACCTGGCGTAGGTTCGGAACACAGCCCTGCTGTTTTTTTCGCGATTTCTAAGTTAGTCACATATGTAACTGTTATTAGTCTGTGCCCATAGTAAAAGTTGTTCAGTTTGATGGTCTAAATCACCCCATAAAGAATGTAACGGAATTCAGTTTACTTATAGTGTATTGTTATGTAGGTTAATGTTGTAGGTGTATCTAAGTTTCCTCAAAACAGCTTTTTACCGTATTCATAAATACCATAATAACATTACTAAGGATTTATTTTGGTTTAAAAAGAAAACATAGTGAAGCCATACTATCCAAGTAACTTCAAGTCGTCGAAAATTCTAAGAAGCAAAGCCCTTTGACTGCTTTATTGGAACTCGTTAAACGGTAGAGAAATAAATTTTACGTTTATGTAAAATTGTACTTAAGATATGTGAATAGCAATAAGCTTTTAATGGGTTTGTTTACATTTCGGGTTTACCTGGAGTCGTTGATTCCTATTTTATTTCCATAAAAGTACAAGGTGAAAAGGGAAGCAAGAAAATCACCTCACTTTCTAAATAGAATAGAATAGAATCACATTGAAATATATTCGCGGTTTCGATGTTGGTCTCACGGTAAAAAAAAATTCAATTTGAAGGTCTGAATCACCCCTTAACACGATCCGGGGCGGTGAACGAGACACAATAGAACTTTTATTGTTATCACTGCTATAGCCGGTCACTGTCCCGGAACGTGTTAAAATATGTAAATCATTTAAGTTACCTGCGTACCTACAGACCCTGCGTATATGACTGCTTTGTATTTTAAACCCGAGTTTGTCGGCGAACCCTGTAGGCCTCGCATGCCACCCCCGAGAAAACGATAAAAATCGAGATGTGCCTCCATCTTTATTATTTTACGTGTGACAGGAACAGCGCTCATGACGTTTTTCTGTGGGGTGGCATCAAAGAGTAATATAAGTATATAAGAAAAGAGAACCCGCTCGTGGCTAGCGCCATCTATGTTTCACCGACAATAATTCAACCTATACTATACATACCTACTTATATCTACTCATACCGATGGATATTATTGTTTTCAATGCTAGTTTTCGTTCAATCCCGCACCGATCGAGTGAAATTCCAGTATTCTTACTATTCCTGTAATCTAAACATTGGTAAGAGAATAACAGAAAACTCCAGAACATCACTAAATCGGCACGAAATTGAACGAAAACTACAAACAACCCGCACATTACGCAAGATAGGTAGCCATTTTGTGCTTCTGCGAAATATTTAATAGATGGCAGCACATTCTATGCAAACTGAATCGGAAAAAGCCACCAAAAGGCGACTGTCCTCCGCCTGGGTGGCATGCTAGCCGTGCAGGGCAGTTAGCCTCAATACCACTATTGCTGACTGGCCAAACTTTACACTACATTACAGCATGAGTGATTGTTATGCGCTTTATCTCATGTTGACACGAAAGAAAGAGAATTTAAATCTGTTATAAAATATCATCTCATCGTTGTGCTTACACTTCGACTACATTATGATTCTCATGTTATGAATTATTCTTCAGACACTAACCTGATTATTTTGCTGTGAAGCTGCCGCCCGCGCTGCCTCTCTCTTCATTTGTATTATCACCCTCTCTTTCGATTTGATTTCCTCCAGCTGCGGACAAATTGAAATAACCATAATTTTTTGTCTTAAATAAAACACAAATTTGCAAAAGTTTCAGTAAGGATACCTAAATAAATAAGTAAGTAAGCCCTATCTAGGTATCTATGTGAATAAGTGATAATTTGAATTTATCTATGGCTGCAAATAAAACGGTAATGCTTGAAAGAAATTAGGCATAGAATAGAAAGAGAGTTTACAATCTAGATGGAAATACAGTAAGTACCTAAACAAATTTCAAACAATGAAAGAAGACGCGTGCAAAAACTAGTTTTAATTTAAAAGCGCCTGATAAACTTATATTTCTGTGCTACTAAATTGCTATTAACATTTTAGGCGGCGCTTTTGACTAGATAAGAAGCTACGAAATAACAGGATGCCGTATTTAAAAATGTTAATTGATTTATTGTTATCGTCGAATTATGTTCTAATATAATATATATAACAAATACGAATAAGGAAACTAAAAAAAACAATGTTCTTTTCAAATTAGTTCTAAACTTAAACTGGTAATATAAACCGCCTACTGTATGCACTAATCTGGAAAATGTTGTATGTCACCTTCGACCAAAATAATAGGTATGGACGGGCCTTATCGAACAGTCACTTTGAAGCTTACAAATTGAGTGAGCTCAGTCGGTATTTATGACAGCTAGTAACGACACGTATGTTGAAAAATATTAATTTATATACCTTCGGGATACAATGCCTTCCTGTGCCTTTCTAAAGTGTTCAAACAACACAAGAAATCCAAATAAAGCTTCAGGTGCCATATTTCATTCCTAAGTAAACGTTTTGATATTATTCTAATCAAATCTCTAAAAGAAATTAATAAAATATTCGCGGTCTTAGCCGGCCATTTTCTACCGATGCGTGAGTGAAACAGTAATATGACATTGCGGTTGGTATGAAAAAGACGAAATGATTCGGGGAATACCCCGCTTAACAAGCACAAGGACTAACAACTGCTATCACGTTCACGCATAATGCGAGTACGTTTCTCTATCGCTGTCAAACCTGATTGTCACACACATCAGCACATGATCAGAAAGACTGTGGCTGTGTGTGTACTTTTTTCTTCACTTGATTTTATTTGTGTTTTGTATTCGCTAGGCCCGTCCATACTTATTATTTGGTCAAAGTATGTCACTAAGTATTAACATACAAGAATAGTGTTTAGGCTATCTTATGAATGTCAATCGTGTCGTATATACCTAATGCTAGGTATTGTTTACGATACTCTTAGTTTGGCAGGGTGACATCAGTTTATGAACACGGTTTTTATTACCTGTCCTTCTTTACATGACTGTAAACGTAAGGTAAATAAGTAATTATACCTACCCATACATAGGAACCTGAGGCCTGAATTACATGTGCCTTTTAAAGGTTACTTTTAACTGCCCAGGGGCTCAATCAAGCACGTTTAATATTCACAGAAAAACAATGAAAAAGTAAGTGCTGTAATCACTTTTCCATACAAATATTCAGAATATAATAATTACCCTATCGCCAGATACATATTTTCATACAAACGTACAATCAGCTGATTGCATTTAAAGCCCAAATTGGATCTTAAATGCTATACCGAAAAAAATATATCAATTATTAATTAGTTCCGGCTCAAACTGTAAAATGACTGGGCTATGGATGAGGCAAAAGAAGAGCTTTGATTGTCTGTGTTTAGTGGAAGATGACAGTTTATGGCCCTAGCATGTCGCCTCCGAGTAAAAAAGAAAGATCGAGATGTGCCCTCTGTCTTGTGACATTACGCATGAACGCGTATGATGGCTTTCTAGCTTGTTGCTTTATCTATATTGAGGATAATAATAAGGCTAATATAATTAAAGGGCTTACCAGTTTGTGACACTGCGCGCGCGCATCTCTCCGCGCGGCTTGCTCGAGTGCCGCGTGCTTGGCGGCCTGCGCGCGCAACTCCGCCGCGCGGGCGCACTCCGCCGCTTGCGCTACCTGCAACACACAACATTGTCATACCACAGTATAAGAAAGACTATCTAGTCTACATACAAGTATGGACACTCCCTGCCCTCCACAAATGTTAACCTCACCCCCTCTGGCAGGAAGCGTGGCGGAAATGTAGGCGCAATGACGTTTATCCGTCTTGCTCGCACTCACTTCAGTATCGCACATGCTAATCTCTTCTTTTCAATCTTTCCCATTTGTATGACATGACAGCTAAGTGTCCACGGTGTGGTCATACCCTGGACACTTTATACAAGGGGCTCGCACTGACAAGAAGACGTCAGCGCATGCAAAGAAAATATACACTCAGTTGCGAATTACCATCAAACCACCAAATTAAACTAGGAATTGAGACATGGTTGGTCGCCCACTAAAGGCCTCATAAAAAGGCTAAAAGTCACCCAAAGGATAGAACTACGCTCGGAGTTCCCCTGCGAGATGAATCAGAATTGGCTTAACTAAAGTGGCATAATGGACACATTGCTAGCAGAACAGATGGCCGATGGGGCCGAAGAGTACTCGAGTGGCGACCGCATAGCGGAAAGCGCAGCATAGGTAGCAGGTCCCTACAAGGTGGACTGACTACCTGGTGACGGCGGTGGGAACCCGTTGAATGAAGGCAACGCAGGACAGTCCTTGGGGCAATCCTTGGGAGACGCCTGTGTCCAGCACTGGATGCTTATCGGCTGAGATGATGATGATGATGATCAAATGAAAGACGCACGTCATCATGCCATATGCCAGTACGCCAGTTGCTGACTGAGAACTGGGAATGGCTGACGAGCGATGCTGCGTGCATGACAACAAATAAATTCAGGCTACCAAGGCATGCAGTGACTGAGAGATGACCTTCTGAAGATTGTTACACCTTAATAATATTATTTGTTAACGGTGCCTCAAACGGTGGGTTTGGTGGATATTATTTCACAACATGAAAAAAATTACAACTCTTCAACGATACCAAAGTAGATAGTTAGAGTTAATAATTTGTAAACCGCCACCACTCGTCAGCTGTACAATTAACCGCACCAATATTTTCCTTGCGCCCTTAATTGACATGACTCTATTGAACACACAATACGTGCCTACTGACATTCTGCCTAATGATCACAAACAACCCTACTGATACGACCTTAAACCCTCAGTCCGCATCTAGTTGCCCTTAAAGGCCACACGTACCTAACCTAAGCAAATTAATCGAGCCACAATTTCAAAATGATTAAATCTTTAGTCGTAGCCTTACTAGCTCATCAATCACTATGTCTAAGCCCCACTAGTGTGCTCTACAACGAAATTTTCACTTATCATAACGAAACGGCATTCAAATCAGACTTCGCCTACGAAGTAGTCGACAAAATCTACAACTCGTTCCGCGAATGGTTCTTCACAATCATCTTCTGTGAATTCACCTATTTCGAAAATCGGATACTTAAGTTCACCGAGACAATGAACTACGGCTATCCAGTTCTTCTTATCAATGGATGTGCTTCTACTGATAGTTCATACAGAGTTAAACCGAAGATTGATAAACAAGGTGAGACTGCTTACGTGGTGACCTCCGACGATCTCTCTGTAAACGTGAACGAAAATTCTATAAGAGCTTTGGTTCGGACTGGAGTATTTAAACCAAGATCCACAGTGATATTCATCATAAACTTACCGGTTGTCATCGATCAGTACTTCCATTATGCTGTACATCAACACTTCCAACTGTTAAGGAGCAACAGAATTACTAATACGGTCCTCATGGTTTGGTCTGATGATAAATTACGTATGTACACTTACAATCATTTCTTTGACGAAGTAAAAGATATAACAGACGAGAAAGACGTTAGTCTGTTATTGACTAGGAAGTATTATAATCTTTACGGTCATGAACTACGTCTTAGTGTGTTCAGAAAGGTCTATGTGTCTGAGGAAACTGGACCAGTCAAATGTAACTCAAGATTAGCCACAACTTTGATGAGTTATTTGAACGCAACTTGCTTGCCTCTAGTACCAAGAGATGGAAACACAGTTGGTGATTTACTTGAAAACGGCACAGCGACAGGAGTCACTGCAGATTTGATAGATGGCTACACTGACTTAGAACTGAGCTCTCGAGTTCTTAAAAACTCATACTACGGATACATCGACACGACTTACCCTCTTGTTCAAGATGAATTATGTTTCTTAGTAAAGAAATCTGATAAAGAAACGACGTTTGCTGCGACGATAAAATTGATATCGATTAGTATGTTATTATTTTTCATGTTCAATGTTGTATTCTTGATAACATCAGCGATTATATCTCGCAAAATGGAGATTTACATTATGGACATCAAGGAAAAACAGACCGTCTCGTCAACAACGTTTGACATGGTGAAATGCTTTCTGAGGCAAACGTTCGATATCAAGTTCATGGGACCAGGGTTCAGATTAATCGTTTTAATTATCATTCTCTACTCATTAGTGATCGACTGCGTTATAGATGTAAGTACAGTTATAGTATTTTCCATATTATTATCCTATAGACATCTAATAATACATCTTAATCATTCTTTCCAGGGTATCATAACTTCAGCTATCTCATACCCAAGATACAAACCAGAATTAGACACCGGAAAGGATCTGGTATCCCAAAAAAACTTAACATTCGGGGTGCACAACCGACATTTGCAACTTTTTAATAAAAGCTTGAATCCAGAGTACTTCAAACAAATACAGAACCGATTAGAAACGTTAAGCGACAAGAAAATTAAAGATATTATTGATAGAAAGGATTTCCATTATGCTATTTTGTTGAGGAAATCTGATGCATTGTTTATCACCAGGAAACCGGCAAATATGAAGGATGGAAGACCATTGTACCACATGGCTCTAGAATGTCCCATACCGTGCTCAATTGTTTATGGCTTGAGACTTGGAAGCCCACTTCTACCGAGGATCAACAACCTCCTTCACCATCTGAACCAAGCGGGCATCCTGACCCATTGGACTCAATCTGACGAATACACTCTATTCCAAAATCTTGGAGTGCGATTTTACACAGGAGATGGAAAAGAGAAGAAACCATTGAATTTAGAAAATCTTCGAGAATTTTTCATGGTATTTGGGATCGGTCTTCTTATTAGTTTCATAGCTTTTATTTTTGAAATACTAACGACGCATTGTAGGTCACTCGTAGATCACCCGTAATTACTAGATAATTATAGTAATGTACAATACGCAACTGATTGTGTTCGAAGGTTTGATTTTAATTTAAAAAGGGTCGTTGTAATTGTAAGTGACATAGTTTTATTAGTGAACACTGATGTCCTTGCCCTTAAACCATCATTAAGTTAACTATAGAAACACTTTATATGGATCAGTAATTGTTATCCTTAATCATGGGGTGCCTGCTACTATCTCTGGTGGTAGTAGTCGTTACATAAAAACCACGTCAGAGGCCGTAGGGCGGTCTGAAAAAACTCTGACACCAGGGCTCTGCCCACACGATAAGATAGAGATGGGGTGACCAGGGGGAGAGCAGCTGCCTCCACAAAAGTAAACTTTAGCTGGATACATACCTATAAAAACATCTTAGGATACATACATATAATAACATGAAATTTCTGATTGCCCCCCTTAGGCCAAAAGCTGAGTACCTATATACGCTGATGTCCTTTATGACTTACCTTGAGTTTCTCTTGAAGTCCCCTGTTCGCTGTTTTCAAAGACTGAATTTCTGTAGTTAATCTCTTCAGCTCGACAAGTTTATTGCCGGTCTGCTCTTCTACTTTGTCAGGCCTAGATGTTCTCAGCTGTTTCTCTAAGACATCTTCCCGTTTCTTGTATTCAGTCTTTAAGCTCCTTAGTGAGCTGTCGTGTTGGGCCTTCAAGGCTCGTACTTCGCTCCGCTCGACGTCGAGCGATTTCTTCAAGGTCGCATTTTCAAGCCGTAACCTTTCGACGAGGACTTTTAACTTGTTCAAGAATGCTTCGTCGACGGTTCGCTTGTGCTCTTCTGGAGCTGCGGCGGTGATTGTGCTGGAGGTCGATGTGTCGGTGGACGCCATTTTGTTCTATGACGTCACCGGTCTCGTTTTACAGTTCGGGATGGTGTCCCGATCGTCCGCGGTCTTTGGCCTCGTACTATGTTCGTACGGATCGCTTTGATTTCGTTTTGTCGGTCGTTTCGTGCTTCGGGCTTGTGATGCGTTGCCAATTCTGAAATTGTAAAGGTTTGGTGTTTATTTAGCGAAGTGACCTTGACGGCGAGACTGGGTCACACTCTCACACTAATATCCTGTTCTGTATTTAAGCAGATGTTTTCTTGCTAGTATTGAATGGAATTGTATTTTCAGCTTTTGCGTTCAAAGACTTTTCAATAATTTATTAACGCGACGAGATCACGAGAACCCTTTTTGTCATGCTCAGCGTTTTTCAACATGATATTACAATGAGTGCGAATCCTTTATCGAGAAGACCATAAGCATCTTTGTGCATTGTGTCATTCTTGTCATCCAGAATAGGTAGGTACTTAGGCATAGGTAGGTATCATATCACGTGGGTATAATTTATATACTTCCTTAATATCTAGAGATCGGATATTCAGATGCATATTTCCCTTGGACTTTCTTAGTCCAGGATACTTCCCTAAAGTATTTTTTTGGCTACCGTAAAACTCCGTAACTTCGCCTGGGTTTTGAAACATTTTTGACTCTAGCGCTAATACTCCTAATACTAAAAGCTGATTTTGGCAACACTGATTTAAAAAGTACTCTTTAATGACTTGGCTATAGCTACAGACGAAATTAACTCTCAAAAAACGATTTTAAAGCCAGTAGGCAAAGTTGGGTAATTTTGCATAACTTCGCCTATGCTCTGTAACAAAGCGTAACTCTCGTTTAACAAAGCGTCTGTGGCTGAAATTTTTTATAATTACTTTACACCAACAGCCAACACCTCAATTTTTGGTAAACATGCATCCGATTATCCGATCTCTGTTAATATCACTATCACTAGTAGTACTGATAGATTAGTGTATTGTAACTTTATTGCAACGTTATTTTCTGCATTGTTTATTCTTTATGATTGATGTTACGTACTTATGTGTGATGTTAGTAAAATTCAGTAGTTTCAACATAAACAGTAGAAAATAGTTATTTCATCATCTAACTAATCATAAAGTGAGAAAAAGATGAGTTATAGTTCGGGAGACAGCTATGTGTTTACGATCTTCAACTGGGTCATGGAAATAGAACTTCAAATGGATGTAATGTAGGAAGATTGTGGGCGATCCTCGTTGTTTAATTAGTATGGTTTGTTAAAAAAACATCGACCTACGGTTTTGCGTTCCAGAACTAAGTAATTATAATAATTATTAAATTAAATACCTACCTATAGGTTCAGTATACTTATTTTGTTTTTCTTGTTATTCCTATGTTTTGAATTGTAGAAAATATTTTTTATTAGCAACATCAAATAAATATAAAAAATATATAAGAGTAAAATAACTTTGAACTTTTTTATTTTATATTCGTAAGACACAAAACTAAAAATCTGCTGTTCTGTCCCATAGAACAAATCAATAGCTAATATTGGCTGCTCGATTCAAATGTTATTTTATTACTCTCTTTTTTTTTGCGATTTCGAAAAATGGTATTCATCCTTTTCTTTGTCTGTACCATGGGAGCGCGGAATTTCTCTAAGGTCTGTACCTACATTTGACTATTAAATAATATTCAATTTCACCCAGTTTTTTCCTCATAGGAAATCTTATGAAAAATTGCATAACAGCCAATGTCATCTATTTTCTATTCTTTTAAAGAAAATTGCTCATTCATAGTTTTCTGAATAAACAAATGACTTCCTCACACAAATCAAGTTCTGTCAAATAAAAAAGAACAAATGACAGCTGCGAATTATGTTATTTGTGTCAAAAGAGACGTTACACCAGCGGGCTCATTTTGTTTGGCCTGAATATGAAAGTGATAAGGTAAATAAAAATAGTTGGCTCATTTAAAGCGGGCAGGGCCGCGGCCGTCACTCGACACCGACCGCCACATCATTAGCTAATGGTTGATCCTCACGGACAGCCCTATCTGCGATATTATGCTTATTAGAGTTAGCATGCTTTCTGATTATAAGGTCATATTGGAATAGTTGCACATAAAATATATTATGTGTATTGGGTCCTTCCTAATATTATGGTGACGATTGATGATAGCCGTGTGGTGTCGGCTAAGAATAGCACCATCCCATTTCCTCCTGTGGGTGTCGTAAAAGGCGACTAAGGGATCTACCGGAAGATGGGCAGCAGCATCCTCTGAGTACACACATTCAATCCAACTGCGATCGCCAAGCCGCCTGTCAAGCGTGGCGATTATGGCAAATCCCCCCAATTTGGGGGAGGCTTATGTCCAGCAGTGGACGTCTGTCGGTTGATATGATGATGATGATTGATGATGACCAGACCATCGGAACGGGACCAAATTGAAACAGCGAAAAAAATCACCTGTTTCATACAACACCGCAATCCTACTTGACCCAAATGTACCTATGGGACGGCGGATTTTTCTTGGCGATTTTTATATTGGTCCCATCCAATCCATATATATAAGGTCTAACAAAATTAGCTGAAACTATTTTAAGGGGATGATCAGACCATCAAACTGAACAACTTTCACAATGGGACCAATATCAAAATCGCGAAAAAAAATTTGCTGTTCCATACATTTTAGTCGAGTAATGTTAGCAGTTTTGTATGGGACAGCCAATTTTTTTTCGCGATTTTGATATTGGTCCCATAGAGAAAGTGGTTCAGTTTGACGGTCTGATCATCCCCTTAAAATAGTTTCACCTAATTTTGTTAGACCTTATATAGAGAGCTGTTCAGTTTGATGATCTGATCATCCCCTTAAAAAAGGAACCTATATATTAAGTTGAACCCTGTTGGTTGGTTTCACCCAATACGAATTTTAATGTAAACAAAAGTCAAGAGGAGTGTGTTTGGTATCAATAAGACAGACACAACCTTTGCGTGTTGTGCCCAGAGCTGTACCCAACACTATCACTCATACTGCATGTATCCGAACCGAATTTATTGAATAAATATATTTGTATTTGTACCCTTATTCGTAGGTTACACCGCAGAGTAATATTATAATTACTACCGTAATTACACTGATCTATTATTTGTTATTTCCCATGAGTGGGTATCTTTAAACCTCTAAAACCCTAAAGTATCACATGTGATACAGATCTCATAGACTTCAAAGATGACGTTGACGAAAAAATATGATTATTTGTCCGTTCGGGGAAATGGTCGTACAAGGAATCCGGGCGATGGACGTTCAGGGAAAAGGACGTAACCGACCTGATCCGATTATTTCAATATGTATTTGACTATCTACTTAGACTGGCCTGCACCGAAAAGTATTTAAAAACTATTTAGGTTTAAACATGTTCTAATATAATACACTATTTGAAGGAAAAATATAACGTTCACCTAATTATACTTATACGGGGTGTAACAAAATACCCTAGTAATACTTAAGGCGGTGCTTTTGCCCATCAAACTGAACAGCTTTAACAATGGAGCAAAAATCGAAATCGCGAAAAATAAATCAGCTATTCCATACAAAACTGCAGTAGGCACCGACTCGACTAAAATGTATGGGACACCAGATCTTTTTTCGCGATTTCCTAGTTGACCCCAAAGTGAAAGTTGTTCAGTTTGATGGTTTGAAGCACCCCATTAAGTATTACGTAAATGTTTTACCAATGTATATATATTTTGGTTTTAACCTGTATAAAGTTTAAAAAAAAAAGATTGTTAGTTAAACTATCCATACTTGTACAGAGCAACACTAATGTAGGTACAGACACATTTCAGAGCCTCAAAATAAACACACACCGCAGTCAGATAATCTCATAAAATCCATAACTAAGTCGGATTAACTGAATTTACATCGTAAGTTTTAGTAAATCCGTAATAATTGGTTCACACTAATCAAGTTTGTAGGTCATAAATAACACCACACTGTTTCAGTTCTCTACAACACTAGTGTCTATAAGAGATGGAATCGAAACTTTTTTTTTAAAAATGATGGGGTTGCTCAGGCGGAGGACAGTCGCCTTTTGTTGGCTTTTTCCGATTCAGTTTGCATAGAATGTGCTGCCATCTATTAAATACTTTGCAGAACTATGAAAAAAAATAGATTTTATTGTCTATGTCAAAGTCTAATTGACAAATTCACAAAATGGCTACCTATCTTGCGTAATGTGTGATTTAGTGATGTTCTGGAGTTTCTGTTGTTCTCTTACCAATGTTTAGATTACAGGAATAGTAAGGATACTGGAATTTCACTTGATCGGTGCGGGATTGAACGAAAACTAGCATTCAAAACAATAATATCCATTGGTATGAGTAGATATAAGTAGGTATGTATAGTATAAGTTGAATTATTGTCGGTGAAACATAGATGGCGCTAGCTAGCCTTCAATTTGACATAAGGTGGATGCATAATGTTACCACGAGTGGGTTCTCTTTTCTTATATACTTATATTACTCTTTGGGGTTGCTCTTGACCTCAATCCAGTCCTTAGGACAAAGATGGGGTCGAAGATGTAGCGAACTTACCCAGAAGAAGCCTATTATTCACTCGTATTTTAAACGAATTCGGGTTGTAAGCGCTCGGAAATACAGGCAGGGCATTCCACTCCATGGCTATGCGCATTATAAATGATTCAGAAAGGCGCTTGGTGCGGATAGGTATGTGGGATATCAAATTCAAAAATTTTGTATTTAAAATAATATCACATAGATAGCTTTTTGACGTCATTTTTTGACTCTACCACCACGTCGGAAGGTGTTCGGTTGAGAGAAGAACAAGATTAACCAAGAAGGGGTGATATCCCGCGGTGCGTCTGGAAGTCCTATAGTAGAAAGGGGAAGGCGGGATGAGCTTATGGGATGCACACTCACAGAAGTATAATCTGTAGAAGACCGACAAGCAGGCTACTCTGCGGCGGTGGGCTAGGCTATATGAAGCTTGGTCTCCACCAGCTTACTGTCGCCTCCTGGCTCTGCGTTCAACCGAGTCGAGTGCGCAAGTTGATACTTGGCTGAGCCACAGGTGGCAGCAGTGCTCCATACAGGATCGGACCTGAGCTTTATACAACATTAGGAGCTGTCCAGGAGTGAAATACCGCTTCACCTTATCGTATACCTCGCGTATCAGGATTGCCTTCGTAGACCTCGCGTATCAGGCTTGCCTCGTTTTTGTTCTACTGTTTAATGTAATAGTTTTAAGCAAAAGTTAAAAATAAACATTTACCATTTACCTTGTCTAAGATGCCCAGCTTTTTGGCCGCAGTTTGAATACCATACCTTTACCATCGAATAATTCTTATGCCTTTACACAATTTTTTCAGAATATCTTTATAAATTATTTCAAATGAGTTTTTTTTTGTCTAACAAAATCGTATCAGTAGAAATTTTTCTTTGTTAGTTATATTGTGAACAATTCGAGCTGCAGGTAACATTTTATTATTTCGTGCAGACATTTTATGAATTAAATCGAAATTAATAAGGATATGACCGCAAAGGACGCGTGCAATTGTAACAATTACTGGCTGGAGTGAACTCTATGACCTACTATACTGCTGAGCTGAGCTGAGTTTTATAAGTATGAAAATAGATGTTCCGTCTGATACCAATACAAAGAACATAACTTATCACCTTAGAAAAAGTATATGTCCAGAAAGAGCCTCAAGTTTCTACCGTATAAAACAAAAGGGGCCAACTTTCTTAGGTTGGTGTGCGTGAGGCGTCATACAAATTATGTCTGTGTGCGTGTATATGGATAGGGTTTAGAGGCCAATGCTGGTTACAATTTTTTTCTACGCATTTGTAGTTTCGACTGTAAATCTTGACATATAACTTATCCAAGCTTATCACCGCACGTTACGCTTTTTACCCTATTCTCACTTTTAAACGTGGAACAAGACCCCTCACTCGTACCACACCTTGGACACTTAGGGTGAAGTCAAACGAGTGTAATTTTGTGAGTTTTGAGTCGCGTATATTCAGTCCGTTTCATATAAAATCCGGGAATGCATTGTCTATGACCTCGGCCTTTATGTGAAACGGAATCAAAATACGCGACTCAAAACTCACAAAATTACGCTCGTTTGGCTTCACCCTTAGCTGTCATTTCATACAAATAGCAAAATAGGGAGTGTCTATACTGTATGTCCTAACTCTATAACTGTATAATTATTGTACTAGATAATTCTATATTATACTGTGCTCGTGCTTTGATTTTTGATATAACCTACAGGGTGTTAAACAACTCGATTGTAAATATAATTATGGAACAGCTAATTTATGTTGGCGATTTCGATGTTGGTTCCATAGTAAAGGTTTGTTCAGTTTGATGGTCTGAAATATCCGTCTGAATTAAGTGTGAAACGCATTTCAGTTTACACCCTGTATTTTAATCTCTATTCTATTGTATCAGAAATATGATACAATAGAATACGATAGTTAATAAAAAGAACGAAAACTAGGACTAGAATTAAAATTGTAAAAAAGAGAATCAATTTAAAAATTAAAATAAACCATATAAAATGAGGATCCAACATCAAGCAACTGTTATAAAACTGAATATTAACAATCGAACTACTTACTTATTACAAAAGTAGTTCAGTATTGGTATTTCATTTGTTGAATCAGCTTTTTTTCCATCGCCTATCAAGTATTTAATAACATGTGCATTTGTGTAAACGTTTACCTTACGCAATAGGTGACTTATGCAGTATAATGTGAAACCAATGATACTGAAAAAATACTAGAGCGCTGTTAAAAAAATGCCTAAAATAAAAATGTATGAAACGCCAAATTAATGACAATAATTGCATTTTTAGGTATTTATTAAAACAAAACAAACAATTTCTATACATGATAATTACTATCATGTGATGAGGTCATGGCGTTACGAATGTTACGATGATGGTTTGCAAATTGTATTCCAATATTAATGCAACTATATCAAAATACTATCTACAGTTTTAACAGTAGGCATAATCTGCATACAAAATGGTATGACCCATTATCAAACAAGCGGTTTTTGAGCGTAGGCGATTTCGCAACTATACCGCAACGACGTCGCAACTCCACTGTCACGATACGGTATCGTTCCATCAACGCCTACGCTCAAAAATCACTTTAAAATATGCCACCTTAGACATCAACAAATCACTAGATCTAGTGAAAAACTCTCTGAAAGCGGCAACACTCCATCCGGAATCTAATTTCGAATCAGGTTTATTCCGTTTGTATGTGGCGGACCTAAAAGGTAAGGTACGGTCAAAAAGATACATTCAAAGATCAAGATTCAAAAATCAACGCTGCCAGCCTTCTTGGCACACTCCAGCACGGCAGCAGCTTTGACGGAGTGTTCTACCTGTAGATGGTCTACCGACCAATCTAAGATCGGCATACCATCTGCAGGCTGAACCTACCTAGCTGGCCCGTCTACCCTTTTCTCTTTTTTATTTTTGTTTTTGTTCTAATTTCTTTTTTATTTTGGTTTGTTCTTCGTTTTCCACAAGTTAGATTAGAACCTATTTAGTTTAATATTATACCTATGTTGTAGTATCAGTTAATAATTTTCAAACTTAGTTACTTATATATAATTATTTTTTTCGATTTTATGTGATTACGCTTCAGATAATCAGCCTGTAAATTATAACGTCTACCTAAATAGAAATCAGTCACGCACTCGTAGATGTCATCACGTTTTGAGTGTTAGACACAACATTAGGCACTAACATCAGGCACTTTTCATGATAAATACAACGAGTTAGCCATTTTAAATATTATATAACAACTAAGTATTTTAATACAAATTGTACATTCATTATCGTAATTAGTTAGGTACCTAGTTTACGCGTACGTACCTACAATTCATTTTCGCGCATTTTTTAAATTACCTACTTATACATAGATAGATAGACAGAAAAAGATAGTACCTATACAGGGTGTCCCGTATACCGACGTCAACCCGGCGGATGCTGATAGGTTAGGTCATGACTAAGCAGAATATCAAAATTTGATTTTAGTAAAAGTGTCTTAGTTTTCGAGATATTGACAGTTTTAACACAGACACTGCATATAACATTTGTAGCCGTGGCACTCAAAATAGTGGCTAAGGTAAAGAGTTTCACGAATTTCACAAAACTGATAACACTTTTAGTGATAAGGCCGCCTTTTGTACCCTTCTTGATCATATTGTTGTTGTTTTTGTTTATTTTGGTGTGCAAATAAAGAATATTTATCTTATCTTATCTGATCTGACCTTATCTCGAAAAGTAAGAACCTTTTCCTACAGAAAAATGTTGACAGATTGATTGATTGACAGATTTTTTTATTTTTTTGTATATTCTGGTTAGGCATGAACTAACCTATCAGCATCCACCGGGTTTGTATTTGAGCAATCTGCGAAGCTGAAAGCTCCCGAAAGTATCTATCTACAGATTGCTGGTCTATCCATTGTGTAAATGCATGCTTTTTGGATATACATGTTTATCCTTTTGGAGATAAAATATAATATGTATTATACCTAATGGTCCTTGGTAATGCTGACAGTTTTTTAGGGGGATACGATGATCAGACCATGAAACTGAACAACTTTCTCTATGGGACCAACACTGATATCGCGAAAAAAACAGATGTTTTCTACAAAACTGCAAACCTACTCCTAAATGTACGGGAAAGCAGATTTTTTTCGCGATTTCAATTTTGTTCTGACTTCTGATAATCCAGAATTTGAGTTTGATGTTCTAATTATGCCCTTAAAAGACCGTAAATTATGAAATACCCTGAGTATTTTATTTAGCAGTGTTTTCGTCTAAACAAAAACTTTTAAACACCAAAAGTGTTATTAAAGTCCAGTATTTTTCGCGCAATGCTCAAACAAACAAGCAGACGGAGTCACGTTGCAGGTTCTGACTCGAGCACTCGTCTCGCGTGGATTTCGCGCGTCGCGTTTTTGTCTGCCACGAGGCTCCGCAATCCTCAATCTCTTCTTGTTCTTGACCAAAAACAATCCCTGAGTTGGATAGATTCGGGTGAATCTATCCAAATCTCAGGTTTATGGGTATAAACAGTTAGGGTATAATGGCGGAAATGCAGTGCTAACGCACAAGCAAGAGTCCATTAATTATAAATTTAAAAAAAAAACAAGCAGACCACAACAAAACATCAAGGATCTTCAATGTATAGACACACTGGTGTTACAGATTTATAATGAAGTAGTAGACTCCATATCAAGTTGTCTGCGTTAGCTTAATCTTTCGCAATCGCAGCCGGATTCCTTTAACTTGGTGGTAGTTCCGTAAATACTCTAAAGTTTAATGAAACATCGTGGCATTGCTGTGCCTAAATACTTCGCATGCTACTCTATTATGGGCATAGTGCGTCGACCCTTCCCGTTGCCTAGCAACCGGTCTACAAACAATCATTATTTCTACTTTAATATTAAAAGGGCTATTGAACTTTTCCATCTGAAAGTATCAAAACAATCTTGTTGACAAATCTGGGTCTTATAAACCTCACGATCATTCAATCCATTTCGTAGTGAGACGCATTGCTACTACAAAGTACCTACAACTAATATTATCCTAATTATTGTTTGTATAGGACGGGAGTTGAACACTTTGGGTTGTGCTCTGATAGGTCCTCTATCTTTAATCTCGTTACCCCGGTACTATTATTGACCTGGTTCCCTGAAAAGGAGTCCAATCCGGGCCAACACATATTTACCAAAACCAATCAGCTTCCAAATGGTCAAGAATGTATTATTATGAATGCAATAGACGAAGACGCTTCCCGCCGGCGCGCGGCGGCGGCGGCGCGGTGCATAACGAACATTGTATACCTATATTTCCTACCTTTATTTAATAAACATTTGCCAAATATCCTGATTCACATGCAGTCGTCATCCGAAATACAGGCGCGGCCTTCAAATCACTCATAGTGCTAAATAATTTATGGCTCTCTGCCAACTCGTTACGGTCGGATTTGGATTGAAGGCAGCTGGAAACTGCTCTGCATCAATGGAGAAGAGCAAGGGCAAAGACTAAATAAAACTACAATAAAACATCTAAAAAACAGATTTAAAAAGTTTAGGGATTAGTCTTCCATTTCCGTCTTGTTGTTTTTAAAAGTTAATGGCTTTGTTTTTAAATCGTTTATTGCTGTCTTTTCTTTTTTAAATTCCAGCCATGCATGGCGATGATAAAAAAAATCGAAGCAAAACTAAGCTTATAAAAGTTGTAAACGGAAATATATTTATTTATTTTAGGAAATATAGGACATAATAAAATGACCGTTTATTAACTTTAAGTCAAACCGATCAATCGATCGAATACAAAAAGTTACGATTTGAGTAGTACATCAAATGAAGAAAGTATATTATCAATTATTCTTTTGTCCGTAATCATGGAACAAAACGTTTTAAGGAGTACGATTTTTGAAACTCATTCTTTGAACTCAGCAGTTGCCAATGTCAATATTCCTTTTATTCTACTGCTGATTTGACATTCAAAAATCATACTCCAGGAGTGCGATTTTTGAAAGTCAAATCAGCAGTAGAAAGATGCGTATCTCCATACATTTTCAACTGCTGAGTTCAACGTATGAGATTCAAAAATCGCACTCCAGGTTATCATTATCATCAGCCCGTATCCACCACGGCATAACTCTCCTCCCAATTTTGCCATCCTTCTCGGTTCCGTGCCAATCGCATCCAGGTATTTGATTACCGATACTTTACACACACACACACTTTTCCAGATGTCGTCCACATATGTACCTATAGGTTGGGTACTCAACAGTAGGTAAAATGTTTTAGTTTATTTATATAAATTCGCTATAAAAGATACGTAGGTATTAGGTAGGATTCATTATCTGTCAAGCTTTATTACCGATGCCACTTTTGACGCTATAAGAGAAAACTCTTACTAGGTACGTACTTTAGGAACTGTTTTTAGTAATGATAGAATAGCATCCCAAGATACAAACCCACAATGAACATGTAATTATAAGAATGCACGGTTAATAACGACACAGTTTTAAAACAATTTCGCCCAATCGTTACGAATCAGAATGACTTTACAACTGGTGAATAATTCAAAGTGGTTTACATATCCGTCCAACTAGAATGGACAACTTTCCAGTGGGTATGAATACGACTATTTGTTCTAAGTATTAGGTTGTAAAGTTAATTGTCATACTTTTTTTAGAACGTCTACGAATTCTTTATCTTGGTATTTTGTTAGACCAGATATTTGGATTACATTCCGATAGGATAATCTAGAATTCGTGCGATTTTTGAAACTCATACTTTGAACTCAGCAGTTGAAAATGTCAATATTACTATGGAGATATGCATCTGTCTACTGCAGATTTGACTTTCAAAAATCGCACGAATTCTAGATTATCCTATCTAGAATTCGTGCTATTTTTGGAACTCATACTTTGAACTCAGCAGTTGAGAACTTGTTGAAAATGTCAATATTACTATGGAGATATGCATCTGTCTACTGCTGATTTGACTTTCAAAAATCAAACTTCAGGAGTTCGATTTTCAACTGCTAAGGTGCAAAAATTGCACCCCAGGAGTGCGATTTTTGAAACTCATTCGTTGAACTCAGCAGTTGAAAATGTCAATATTACTATGGAGATATGCATCTTTCTACTGCTGATTTGACATTCAAAAATCGCACTCCTGATCATCGCCTTAAAAAACCTTTTACATCAACATTAAGTTAGACCATGTAGGTATACAATTTATATAATACCTAGGACAAGCTTACAAACACGCAAATTTCTACCCAATATCAAACTGTACAAAAACAATCATATTCATATTACTATGGAGATAATTATGCATGTATGTGCATAATATTTGACTTTCAAAAATCTAACTTCAGGAGTGCGATTTTTGAAACTCATTTGTTGAACTCAGCAGTTGAAAATGACAATATTACTATGGAGATATGCATCTTTCTACTGCTGATTTGACATTCAAAAATCGCACTCCTGATCATCGCCTTAAAAAACCTTTTACATCAACATTAAGTTAGACCATGTAGGTATACAATTTATATAATACCTAGGACAAGCTTACAAACACGCAAATTTCTACCCAATATCAAACTGTACAAAAACAATCATGTATATGTATAGTCATTCCTTACAGTCGCACACAGATTTTCATAAGAGTGACAGATTAGACGTAAATCAGTTACGTCTTTAAACAAATGTCACCACATTTTAAGCAAATACAAGCAAAATTCGTCCGTAACGTAAGGAAATAGCGGATTCCTCCAGCTGGAGACCTGGTGACAAAATGGTTCAAGACGGTATCTGTTTACTATTAACATTTACTATTAACTTATCACAAGCAGTTGAGCTGCTCTTTGTGACAATTAGAAGAACCATAAATTAGAAAATCTACTCGACCTAAATGTATGGGACAGCTGTTTTAAATTCGCGATTTCGATATTGGTCCCATAGAGAAAGTTGTTCAGTTTGATGGTCTGAACCCCTTAAAATAGTTTCACCTAATTTTGTTAGTTGTTGTTTATATAAGGATATTTTGTAGGTTAGTTTACCTACAATACCGTATTTATGTTACTTCACTGATATTGCTGGTATCCTGTGCCGATTTGGTCATGTTATGAAAGTTACATTGGAATTCAGTTATACCCAATGCATCGTCAATCGTAAATTTTTCTCATTCTCACATATCCTTGGATTATTCAAAACCTTGTTTTCAAAATTGTATAGTAAACAGTTTTTCATTCTTATCCGGTTAATTGTCTGAAAATGCTCGTTCTTCACGTCGGATAAAATGCTTCAATTTCGAGCCATGTATTAGTAGTCTGCAGTCCATTATTATAATATAAGCGGCGACGGGCTCACTACCAGTCACACTGGACAGAGTTTCGGTACCTACCCTTTGTGAAACGTGGAGGTTCTGAGTTTTCAAAATACCTATCTCTGACTAACCCCTCGGTTATTATTTGGTACCATATCACTACACCACCAGTATCATCATCACTATCACTATCACTAAACTATCACTAAATAGTGTAAATTATAAAACAAAGTCGCTTCCTGCTGTCTGTCCCTATGTATGCTTAGCTTTAAACCAACGCAACAGATTTTGATGCGGTTTTTTTTAATAGATAGAGTGTATCAAGAGGAAGGTTTATATGTATATATAATACATCAGCATTGCACCCACAAAAACTCTGTTCAAAACTAGTAAGTAGGTAATTCTAAGTAGGAAGCTAAGTATTTACATACATACATAGGTACCGTACATACATATACCACTATCCCACAGGGGTAGGCAGAGACTACGGCTCAACACACACTACGATCCTGAAATACTTCTCTCGCCTCATCCACTTTCATTCTTTTCAAATACCTTTTAATAAAATCACAAAATGCAACATAGTCTAGTATTAAGTCGTGGGCCTTTTTCCACAGATAGACTACTTTATATTGGCAAAATAGCTAGAATCTTAAATTCAAAGTTACCTAGTGTTTTGAGATTTTTCTATCGGAATATAGATATTATACCTATGCCTACTTATAATAATGTAGAATTGTAGGTATTATTAGTTTCTATAACAATTTATAAAGGCAGGGGCACAGTGACATTGGGCTTTCCCTAGATTAATGGGAATAGGGAAAGGAAGGGTCGGTAAGTCACGCAATATTTTTTAGGCTTGTTGTCTGAAATGTAATTCTATAAACTAAAATTATGAATTCGGGGATTGAATTGAGATTATAGTTTTATTTATTTTATGCGATTAGGTAAATTAGGAACCTTCCTGTGTAAGTTTAGTTGTGGACGTGCACCTACTGTGCATGCTTAAAAAATACACACATTAAAAATGTTTTTTTTTTGTTTAAATAAATACAATATCACCACAGTTTATAATTAGTTAGTTAGTATCACGATGACATTAGGTATGTAGACTATAAAATTGTAGACAGTTCCTAACTCATTAGCCATTCGATCATAATAGGTAGGTACCTAATATAATAACTATTCACCTTGAAATAAAGAATCCTTGGTATATCCTTCAAAAGCACCACAAAATAATATTGTCACTCAGTTCACCCGAAGCATTTCACGAGCACTCGAATCGAATCGCGTTTCGCCGTTGCCCGCAAAAAAAAAAACAACAGTAAAAAAAATAAAAAACAAAATGGCGCGTGTTTATGAAGTCACATGCGAATTTAGGTTAGGAATAATTAAATAAATAGGGGGGTTAGTGTGGGGAACGACAGGCGGACCGCGCGGAGTGGACGATGAGACTGATTTTCAGTGGTGGGCGGCAGCCCGAGCCGCCCAGCCGCGCCGGGTACGCGTTATGCAGTAGTGAAGTAACATATTTTATTTGAGCTTGTGCACTGTATGCTGGGCTGCGTTCACGACCTTTGGGTGCGGTTGTTTTTTCAACACGCTCTATGGTACGGAACCGTTCACCGAGGCTCGGAACGGCGTTAGTGCGAAAAGTTGCACTCGGGGTGCACCTGGGGCGTAGGTTCTTAACGCAGCCCTGAAGATGCGAAATAGCTCGTGGCCTAGAGTCATGTATTAACTTGCTATTTATGATATGTATGAAGAGGAAAATTAATGTGACGAGCTCTATTAAAAAAATGAGTATATAAGGTCTAACAAAATTAGGTGAAACTTAAGGGGATGTTCAGACCATCAAACTAAACAACTTTCTCTATGGGACCAAAATTGAAATCGCGAAAAAAAATCTACTGTCCCATACATTTAGGTCGAGTAGGTTTGTATGGAACAGCTGATTTTTTTTCGCTATTTCAATATCGGTCCCATAGAGAAAGTTGTTCAGTTTGATGGTCTGAACATCCCCTTAAAATAGTTTCACCTAATTTTGTTAGACCTTATATACCCGCGAAAAAATTTATACCTGCGTAAATGTCGGCCCTTGTTGAAAGGTATTTTGGGCTTGAAACCTGAAAATTATATAGTCCCAGGCTCGCGCAACTCTCTAACAAAAAAATGTTATATGAAACGTGCACCGCCGCCATTAAATTCCTTTGAACGGTCGCACACGTTTCATACATTCTTAGATATCGGTCACGACCAATTTTTAGTATGGAAGTCCCTACTCTTATAACGTAGTGAGTTACATTCTCTTTGTATAGTCCTAGGGTGTTCTAAACTTCAAACTTCAATTATTGTGTCTGTGTTACTAAGTACTAAGTACCCATACCCAGAACACTTAAATTCTATGCTTAAAAAAAATAATGCCGCAGTTTCGACACTGCAAGCATAGCATAGCATAGCATATGCTCACGACTACATTCCCCGAGGGGGTAGTCAGAGATATTCTGAAACTTCAGAACATCCACGTTTCACTAGTAGTACCGAAACACTGTCCAGTGTGACGGGGAGTGAGCCCGTCGCCACTTTTAATGAACAGTGGGTACAATACATGCAAGCACTTTGTAAAAACATGTTATTATTGTCAAAACAATATCAATTAGACGGTAATTAAATGTTGTACCTAATCTAGTTCTTGGTGAATGTTTGCATCACACAGACACGATATTATGTTCATTGGTACAACTAAAGTCGATGAGCGAATTCAAAAGCTATTGACCTAAAAATAACGCAAGAGTCCGCGGCAAAGAATTGTTTACTATACGTTCGACGCGGCGATGTTCACGGCTGAAACATAAGCTTTCAAGTTAAAATGCGATACAAACACTATTCCTCTTTATAGAAGCGATAAATAGTGATGTGAACTTCATTACTGTCGATACTTTACTTACATACTTGAAATTCTAAAAAAAAACTTGTATTTATCCTTAAGCAGGCACTTCACTCTCGTGAGAACTTCTCGGCGAGAACTTTCAAGGAAAATTACTACGGGTTATGACGCTACGAGAACAATGAAGGGCATCCACACTCTCGTTCTCGGCTGTTCTCGGCGAGAATGTATAGCCCGCATTATATATTTAGATTGGATTCTTGAATATTTCCAAGCTATTATATTATATCATATAGCTATTATATTATAACTGCCGCCGTGGTCTAATGGTTAAGAGCATTGGCTCTCGACACGGAGGTCGTGGGTTCGATTCCCACGGGGGACACCTAGTGAAATGTCACTTTGTGCGTTATTTCCCAGTTGGCTAGGACATTGCAGGCTGAATCGCCCGATTGTCTGAAAAGAGAAATGATTCCGTGCTTCGGATGGCACGTTAAGCCGTTGGTCCCGGCTACTATCTCTGGTGGCTACTAGTCGTTACATAAAAACCACGTCCGAGGCCGTAAGGCGGTCTGAAAAAACTCTGGCACAGGGGCTCTGCCCACACGATAAGAAAGAAAGAACTTGTCTGTTACGTTTTCGAGACTAAACTGATTTTGATGAAAGTTAGTACTGAGATAGCTTGAACCTTGAGAAAGGAATGAAGATATAGGCATATAAATTACACGCAGACGAAGTCACGGGAAAAAACTAGTCTATTATATTATTTAATTCTGTAGGTCCTCTCTTTAACGATGTTTAAACATCGTATTAGGTACAAGTCTAGGCTAAATCCTAGTTCCTAACCTACTAGACTGGATAAAGTCCCTTTTTGTTTTGGATAGACACGATACGTTTTATAAATTTTATGACCATGTAAGTATTATAGAAATAGAAATCATTTATTTGCCTCAAATAGGGTAATTTTTACATTAGGTGTTATCAAATAATATATCACTTAACAATACATAAAGATCATGCCTATCTAGCCATTTTAAATAGCATGCAAATAATTATAGTAAATACAATTGATAAATTTGATTTTTTGAATTTAAACAGTTAAATTAGGATGCAATGTCAACCATGTATTGTGAGAATATTTATACAATGTCACTAATATTATAAAAATTCGTCAATCACTATTATACAAAATAATCACATTTTTAAATTTCATACAATAATGTCAAATTATGTTTATTGTAAATTGCTACTGCCTCAATAATAACCAATTATACGCGCAAATCATATTTAAAAAATTCGTCAATCGAGTAGAACGTGTTCTGAAGCAGCCACTCACGCAGTGATCTTTTAAATTTACTCATCGGAAGTATTTTTATGTTAGTGTAGAGAATGTATGTTTTCAAATTGCAGTTAACTTTACTATCTCATAAATAAGACTTTCTCCGTACCTACACGTGAATAAAACATGTTCAAATTAAAGATTGAAAAATTTGTCTCGGGCGGGACTTGAACCCGCACTTTTCCAAACCGGGGAACTGCGTTATCCAATTTCGCCACCGAGCCCACTACCCAGAGAACGAAATTTTTCAATCTGTTGCGTCTTAAGGGGACGTGAGCGCCATCTACTGGTAGTTATTACAAACTAACAAACCCGCAAGTCCAGCATTACAACTGAAATTCATACGATATAGATGATACACCCTGTTCCAATTTCAAATATTATTGATTTTTAAACGTGTTACAGCCATGTTGTGCTATTTCGAATCAAATTAAAGATTGAAAAATTAGCACAACATGGCTGTAACATGTTTAAAAATCAATAATATTTAAAACATGTTCAGTTAATATTCGCCATCGTATACAGGTACATTCATCGTTATTATTTGTACTTCCATTTATATTTCAACTAACTTCTGCCCGCAACATTATATGGGTGTTGACGTCGACAAAAAAAAGAATCTATGTTTTAATCCAAAAAATTATTCTATCTGTGAGCCAAACTTCATCCATCTGCTTTTCCATATTTTTGAAAAAGGTAGAGACGCCATTGAAGTTTTTCGTGATTTCAATGTTTGTTGATCCTACAATAATCATTATTCAGTTTGATGGTCAGAAGCAAGCATCCTCTAAAATATGTAACCCATTTAATTTTTTTTAATACGTAGGTAGCTAAAGGAGAGCTTTGCTACAATGACAAATATGCATTATAGCCCAGTCATTTTACGGTTTGAGCCGGGACTAATTAATAATTGATATTTTTTTTCGTATAATGTTGAAGAGCCAATTAATATCTTGCGTTATTTTTAGGTCAATAGCCTAGAAATGTACCAAAAATTAAAAAAAAATTCGTCAACAACAGTTCCAATTTTAAAATGTACACACGGCGACACATCAAGCTATACAAAACCAAAATAAGCTGGCCGCGCGTAGGACGAGTAACGTATAACGTCTCGCGACCAGCTTATATTGGTTTTGTATAGCTTGATGTGTCGCCGTGTGTACCTATTATGTCGTTCTAAAAAACCTGATAGTAAAATTTTTTTCACATATTTATGGCTTTACCATTATTACATACTTCAAACGTGGTGTAAATATTTTTGGCTACTTAGAAGGTTTTAAAAAATCCATTCGTATTTTTATCTAATAAATACCTCATTTTTAAAATTTCAATTACTATTTTATTGCTAAAAAATTATTTATATTGTTAAATCACATGAGTGCATTGGTATTAATATTATTAATTAAAAAGCATTCTGGGAAACACAATTTTGATTTCTATGTTGCGTAGCGATTTTTATTTTAATATATGTTTAATATGTTTTAAAATAGTCTTTTTGTCACTAAATGGTGCCGGGTACAGTTTAAAAGTCCAATTAATAATTACTCCCTACCCCGCCTAACAAAACTCCGTAAAATGACTGGGCTATTAAAAATACTTGGTTGTTTCCTTTGAATAATTAAATATATATGGGTTGGTTCTAAGTAAGTACTTAGTTATCAAAATCATACTCAAATGTATAGAGGATGCTGCCAGAAACTCCCACCCGGTAATGAATTATGATCGCGAGGTTATGTATTATGTAGGTACCTAAATCGAGTAGAGAACAACACTAGCCATCCGTATATCCCACTCCTGAGCCAGAAAGAAAAGCAAAATAAACACCGCACGGATTATCCTACCCGTTTCAGTTCTGTACAATTATCAACTTTATTACCCTTCAGCATAAAGATCAACGACTTTTGAGAAAAGCAGCTACATGTTTGGTGTTACTTCCGTGAAAGTTAACGGAGATGTATTAAATCAATCTGATTGGTGTTTTTAGAAGGCACGTGTTTTGAAGAGTTGAAGTTAAGCAGGTGTTCGATTTGTTAGATGGGTATATTGACTGGGAACCTTTTTATTTCCTGTTGCGTAAATGGGTCGGGAAATTGTTAATATGCTAAAGCATATAGATATACAGTGAATTATTTTGTGCGTGAGTTTATGGATTTGAGTTTGAGAGGGTCAAAAACGTATGTATTTCGAACTCAAATGTGCTCAACTCACATTTCGTTTCTGAAACAGAGCCCAGTCATTTTACGGAATTTTGTTAGGCGGGGTAGGGAGTAATTATTAATTGGACTTTTAAACTGTAACCGCCACCATTTCGTGACAAAAAGACTATTTTAAAACATATTAAAAATAAATTCGCTACGTAACATAGAAATCAAAATTGTGTGTCCCAGAAGGCTTTTAAATTAATAATATTAATACCTATGCACTCATTTTACTTCGATTTAACAATATAAATAATTTTTAAGCAATAAAATAGGCATTGAAATTTAAAAAATGAGGTATTTATTAGAAAATACGAATGTATTTTTCAAAATCTTCTAAGTAGACAAAAATATTTACACCATGTTTGAAGTATATGTATGATGGTAAAGCCTTAAATGTGTGCAAAAAAACTTACCATCAGGCTTTTTAGAACGAGATAATAGCAAAATTTTAAAATTGAAACTGTTGTTGACGTGATTTTTTTTTAATTTTGGTATATTTCTAGGCTCAAATTGGCTCTTCAATATTATACAAAAAAAAATTATTAATTAGTCCCGGCTCAATCCGTAAAATGACTGGGCTATTAACATACTTTGGGCACATGAATAAATATTCCTACAGAACGAAAGCTTTATACAAGCAGCTGCTGTCGGTGCACTCACACATAGCGCGTGTTAAGAGGACGTACAAACAGGTGCACACATAGGTCCTAGCACAGATAGGTATAAAGCTATCGTCCTAGATACATTGAACAAGGAAACGAAACATATTATAATACTAGGTAGGTACTGTAAGGAGGTTGTATAGCCATAGCTTGCTGGCTGGTTCTTATTTAAATTTGGAACGTTGTCGAATCCCGTGGTGGATTTCTTTTATTTATGAGACAAGGGGGAGTCGAAGATAGGTTCTAGAAGCAAAAAGCAAAAAAAATATAAACATTAAAAAGCAATAAAGCTTTTATTTATTCTACCATTGAGTTCACGCCTCCACAGTACTTTTCCAAGCCAACAGCAATGCAGGAAAATAACATTAGTTACCTACATACGTAGGTACCTACGAACGTCTAAAATTAACTATGGTTCATTCTAAAATTTTGGTTTTCCTAGTAGGTAATTTGTAAATTTTGTGGTAACTATTCTGGTAGAAAATATGAAAAAGAGTAGGGACATCACTGTAGGGTAGGGCTATTGTGTAAGTTTCAGATTTTATATTATACGAGCGTTAACCCGCGACTTTGTCCGCACAAATTATATACCAGATTTTAAGTCAGATCATTAGCTATCAAACAAAAAAGTTTCATCAAAATCGGTTCAGTAGTTTTTGCGTGATACTCGTTCAAACAAACAAACAAACATACAAACAAACAGACATACAAAACATCCAAAAATTGGTGAAATGGAATCAGGGACACCTAAAAACCATATCGTAACTTTTCTTTGTTAATATCTTCAATGAACAGACAAATTTCCTGCTACAGTTTAATAATAGTTTAGATATCGATATAAGATCGATAGTGTATCAACACTGTAGGTACAAGGTAATTTTTTATTAATATTGTGTTTTCCTATCATCATCAGATTTGATGGACCTAACTCTTTATTGTGTAAATAAACATGCACGTAATCACAAAATAAAACATATTTTATTTTACTTTTACGATGGGAGTCGCGCTGCAAGTCTGGGGGAGGTCAGACGCGTGCGTATTGGCATCTGTTAGGCTTGCACGTGGCTCCGCCATTTTGTATACTCTTTTGTGTTTTAACTATAAAACGTTAACTTTAGATTATAATAAACTACTTGACATTGGCAGAAATGCTACTAATCATTTTCCTACGTGTACTCTCCACATAACGGGACATTGGCACAATTATGATAACGCATCGGACGCCATTAAATAAAAATAGAATAGAATACTTTTACGATTATTTTTCTTTTTTTCTTTAACTGTGGTTAAAAAACTAAAATGATTTTTTTTCCGAAAAGTAAACTTTCAAATGATAAGTACCTCATAGTCACACCGTGACTTTTGTCCAAGTAGGTTCAAAAGTAGTTTGAAGCCGAATTTATTATTTTCAGACCGCCTTACGGGTCACCATTACATGGCTGCTTGGGAGTTATAGTTAGTATCGAGCACTTACGCACTTCGGAAGACACGTTAAGCAGTTTGTCTCAGTAGAACGAATATTTATAGAAAGAGAGCGGAGGGGAGACGCGATATTAGTGCTACATTACGCTACCATACTACGACCGCCAGATGCCTATAATATACAGGGTCCTTCTTAATATGCTAACACTTTTTCAGGGGTTGATCAGACTATCAAACTGAACAACTTTCTCTATGGGATCAACATCTAATTCGCAAAAAAAATCTGCTATCCCATACATTTGGCTCGAGTAGGTTTGCAGTTTTGTATGGAAGAGCTGATTTTTTTTCGCGATTTCGATGTTGGTGCCGTAGAGAAAGTTTATCAGTTTGACGGTCAGTAGGCCTCGGATGCCACCCCTAAGAAAACGATAAAAATCTGGATGTGCCTCCATCTTTATTATTTTACGTATGCCAGGAAGAGCGATGACGTTTTTCTCGTTTAAACGCTTTGTCGTGGGTGGCATGCTAGCCGTGCTGATCATCCCCTTAAAAAATTGTCAGCATATTAGGAAGGGCTATAAGGGGCGGTTTTAAAAAAACTCTCGAGACGACGTTGACCTCTAACTTTCCTCCACCAGTCAACACTGCGCCACAACGTCCTGCGCTGTCCTCATCCAAAGGGTTCCCGCCACCTTCACCAGGGTAATCGGTCTTCTAAAACTTAAAAAAAATCGTTGAAAAACTTGTGACGCACTTGCGCTCCTCATGTGGATATGGTTATTGCGTCTTGACTGTTGCATTTTATTACCGGCTACGGCTAGTGGAACAGACTCGAGACGAGAGTTGAGACGACTCTACCCACGGTCTTGTTATTAAACGAGCTAAATTGAGCTTATCACGGACTATTGACCTTTGTTAGTCCCTTCGCTTGTGTTGTGTGGAGATGTTAGTTAGATTAAGATTTTGTTTGTTAAAATGTATAAGAGAGAAGAATTTTAAAAAGTTCAAAAAAGTTTGACCACTTGTTTATTGGCAAGGTAATCTTTTTTGTGAAATTTTATACTGGTTGATTTGTTCCAAAATTTTTTTATAAAATACCGTTTACTTATTTTAAAAATAATTTGTAACATTTTTTAATTTAATAAAATGGCAATGGTAACACAAATAATCAGCCAGTTAAATAGTACCTAGTCTTTAAAACTACGAATAAATAATTTCTTTACCTATTCGAAGCTTTAAAAATGTACGGAAATAAATTAGCTAGTCATAACAAATCGTTTATTTAAAAGTTATGTGCCTAAATAAATATCGTCGGACAATGAATCATCCGGAATCCCTGTTTATCAGCAAATCAATGCTGCCAACATTATTCACTATGACGTTCCATTCTTCACTATTGCACGCAGTGTTAAATTGTTATTAACTTTTTACATTTGTTGACAACTGCTCTCCTGAATTTATATTTACATATTTTATTAACATAAGTAGATCTTATGTTGTATTTTACACGATATATAATATTAAATTGAGATTTTCCAACATCAGTTCCACAAATCTCACGCACACGTAAAACGTAACGTAAGTCCATTCATTTGACAGAAGATAAGTTTCACCATTCCTCAATTTTTTTTCCGTCCGTGATTTGCCACTCCTATATAGCGAAAACCGATTTCACTTTCATCCAAAACAATATCGCGCGAGAGATGTAGTGTTGGTGTACCCAAAAAGTGCTAAAGGATATGTCTTAAGTGTTCCTAATAAGTTAAAAAAAGTGTGTAAAGATGACTGGTCGAAGTCGCGGTGTATTCGGGAAGTTGTTCTCCAAAAAACAGCAGAATAAAGATGAACGTGCTACAGAAATAGGAAGGCCTACAAATGTCAAACAGCACATACACGTGAGTAAGAATTCCGAGACGGGAATGCTGGAAGGTCTACCATCTTCCTGGCTTCGTCTGTTAAATACACAGATCTCTCCAGACGAGCAGAATGAGAACCCAGACGCGGCCATCCAGGCTGTCAAGTTCCATATGTACACAATTAAAAAAGAAAAAACCCAAGATGAGCCGTTCAAACCGTTCGTCACAGCGGACATGATCACTGAAGAAGACTTGGAAATTGAGAAATTATTAGACAAGAAAAATCATCAGAGTCAAGACTCCGATTTATCAGTAGGACAGAGTAGCGAAGAAGATGTCGCCGTCAATGATAAGTACTCGCAAAGGCAGACGATGCCCGTCGGACCTCAGAAACATAGCCTTAAGAAGAAAGATCCGATTATGGACTTAACGGCAGTTGTCGAGGATCTAAGTCTTATTGGAAAGGAGGAAGAGAGCCCAATATTGAGGAGGAAGGAGATGTTGAACGCACAGATGACGGATGAGGAGATTTATGATGAGTTGCGGAGGATTTGTAATAAGGACGACCCGTACGTTAGGTTTGAGAGGGTCAAGCAGCTCGGTGCGGGAGCTTCAGGTTAGTAATGGATTAACTGACTATAGAAACATCCTGAGTAGTATACAGGGTGGAATTTTTAAATGCCACCTGAAGGGAGTACTCTAAATAGTGGAGATAGAAAATTTTCAGTTCGATTTCCAGGTGTGGAAAGCAATACAGTTTTTGAGAGTTACGCGGTTATTATTTAATCTAGAAAGCAAATTATCGCTAATCTTTGAATGCAGTTTTGTTTCTTTTTAAAAATAAATGAATGTTTCCTTTAAGTAAAATTTTCTATCTCCAGTATTTACAGTACGTTCCCTCCAGGTGGCATTATAAAATTCCACCCTGTATAACACACACATTCATACATGAACTCACAACAATAACCTTTGGCACAGTACAGTGCTGCAACCTTAGCGCTTTTGGTGCTAGATTTAGCACTTCTGGTGCTAGGTTTAGCGCTTTTGGTGCTAGGTTTAGCACTTTTGGTGCTAGGTTTAGTGCTTTTTTGATGTGTTTAGTGCATAGCGAAGAATCTAGAGCTTTTTAAACTTTTAATAAAACAACATTATTTGTGATTGAATATGCTATATTTTGTGTTTTTTAGTAAATATTGACAGCATATTGTGGTCAAAACATGTCCATAAACAGTGCAGTGTTTGGGAGATTCAAATACGCTTATCTGAAGTGCTATTATTAATTTTACAAGGGACCTACGAATTGACTGACTCATGAATGGGTTTCAGAAAGACTGATAAGACTATTTAGAGAACTTCGAAGGACTATTTATGTGATAATATTTTAATTTAATTTAATTTTTCATATTTTTTACGTTTTGTACCTTAAACAGTTTTTAAAACGTGTTATCATGTAATTGGCGCTGTAAAATTTAAATGTTGCTGTATTAGAGATTAAGTAATTTGCTGTTTGATAACTAATAAAGATAAATAAATAAATAAATAAGAATTTAGCACCGAAACTAGTGCTTTTTTGAATCGCAAAAATTTTGGATTCTAGTGCTTTTTTCCGTTTTAGTGCCCAGTCAATTTTCTGAGATGGCAGCCCTGGCACAGTATAAGAAAGAGTATCTAGTACTACATACTGTACGGACACTCCCTGCCCTCCACCAATTTCTTACCCCACCCCCTCTAGCAGGATTGTGGCGTAAAATGAATGCAAATGCATATTCCCGTCTCACTCACACTCAGTCAGTATCGCACATGCTTACCTATTCTTTTCTATTTTTCCCAAGTGTGCCCTCAGGGTGGTCAGAACCTTTGCTACAAAAACCAGCTGTCTTTTGAAGCATGAAGTTGTAGCAATGTTCACTTTTAGCAATTTGTACCCAATTCCAGTCAGCCTGAAAGCTTCTTTAGGCTGACTGGAATTGGGTAAATTGTAGTGATAGGGGCTAGCTTTCAGCATAAAAGAAACCTTTCAGCCATTGCCTTGCCAACTACTGGACGTGGGCTCCATGCTTCAATGTGTCCGAACTAAGAGAAACAAAACATATAAAGAGAAACAGTTATGTGCCAGTCTTTGTTTGATTGATGGACTAAGCGTATGTCTGCATGCCGTGCTGTTGTCCTGTAAGAATTTGTAAAAACTACTCAAGCAATATAAAATTAAAATGTCATCAGTCTCAGTGGCTCTAGGAGGATTATATTATTAATTACTTTTGTTGCATTGCATTGCCTTTCAAACCACAATATAGCACATTTTTTTGATACAAAGAAATGCAAATTATAAAAGAAATGTTCCATTTCATTCAGTTGTGGTATAAATCCTAACCCCACCAAAATTTTTGGTAAAAATAAATTATCTGCCAGGAAACTAGTTATGATATGGAAATATATAGCTTACCAACTAGGTAGATACAAAATATTGTTGACTGGGAAATATCAAAATTTAATTAAAAGTATTTTGATTAAATGCAGTTTTTGGATTTATTCTAAACATAATTTAATGTCCACAATTAACAATCTGAACAGTTCCGAAGAGTTAACTTCAGTGAGCTACTGTACCTGTAGGTTTATGTTTACATTACAACACAACTCAGAAGTCAGACAATCTATAAAAATAAACATTATTAAATGAACAAGTTCCAAATATTTTAATTAATAATTTAATAATTTTTCTTTTTTGAGGTCTCAATCTAAAATTGTGCGAACTATTTGAATATCTGTCACACTGAACAGAGTTTGAGCATTACTAGTGAATTATGGATATTCTGTATAACATCTCTGACTCCCCCCCCCCCGCCCCGGGGCTAGCCTAGGGGGATGTGAGCATAATTCTGTAAGAAAGGCATAACTACATACATATAGGATGTTATGCACACTAGGCAATGCCATTCTATGTCATGGCATATTGTAGGTAATACATTGACTTTATAATAAGTAACAACTGTTAAAAATAGAATTAACAGATAGTGCAGTCAATATTTGTCATGGTATTTAAGATAACATAATTATTATGTAATACAAAAATAATTGAAATAACAAGTTCACATGAGGATGTTAAAAAATATTAGGTAAATATTTATTATTTTGGAAAACAACATTTACACATCAAAAACACTATATAATTAATCCTACTAAATAATACAATATGTTACCTAATAAATATAGAAATTATAGAATCCCCACAATGCTACAAACAAACTCTGCATATTTAGTGTAACTATTAGCTGAAATCCCTATAACTTCAACAGGTTATACAAGGTAATCCTACCCCAAAGAGAGGACTGGAACGGGAATACCCCACAATCCTTCAGCGCTGGAGATGTCGTCTGGTTTACAGATGGCTCCAGGAAGGACAACCGTGCTGGAGCTGGAATATGTGGCGGCATTCCAAGAATTAAAAAGGCGATTCACCTTGGACAGCATGCCACAGTATTCCAGACTGAAATGTACGCTATCATAGATTGCGTACACGAGAATCTGAAAAGATGCCCAAAGGGGAAACATATTGTTATTTTATCAGATAGCCAGGCTGCTCTAAAAGCGCTAGGATCTGATGAAATAGAGTCGAAACTAACATTAGAATGTGCCCGAGCACTCAACCAGCTAGGACGGACAAACTCTGTCACCCTAGGCTGGGTGCCCGGACACTGCGGTATTGATGGAAATGAGGCTGCTGACGAGCTGGCACGAAGAGGGGCGGAAGAGGACGCCATAGGCCCCGAGCCTTATTGCGGCATCTCCCGCAACACCTCTAGACGTGTGCTAAAGGAATGGGCCGTGGACCAAAGCCGTAAGCTCTGGTCGGATACACCAGGACTGAGGCATGCGAAAGAACTTGTGACCGGCTTTTCAAACAGACATACCTCAGATGCCATCAATTCAAACCGCAACGACTTAAGGCTCTTAGTACGAGCCTTAACAGGACACTGCAAGTTAAACAAACACCTTCACAGAATGGGGCTTGTAGACTCACCCACTTGCAGATTTTGCTGTGAAGCAGAGGAAACGCCCATACATCTCCTCTGCGAATGCGAAGTGCTCATTCACAGCAGGAGTCGCCATCTAGGTGGATACATAATAACACCTACTGACATCAGGGACCTCCCCTCCAAAAGCATAACACGGTTCATGAAGTCCGTGGGCCTAGGAAATGACCTTTAGGTCTAGGGTGACAGCTACAATAGATCTATCTAGGTCGCAGTAGCTATTTGGTCATTGACCAAGCCCTTATAACCAAATAATAGCTGAAATCCCTTTTTTATCACTAAACACCTGTACACATTTTGTTCAAAACCAGCTAAAAAAAAACATTCTTTCATTCAGACATTACATCCTATATGTTGTTGGTAACACACTTAAATAACTATGTTAGTACAAACACTTAAGTGTAGACCGATCCAGTGCTTAATTAAAGCTACCGTCACAGAATCTACTGGAGACGATGTTCAGGACATCTGGTGCTAAAGTCATCTCACAAATACCTACTAGTTTTCGATTTTAAAATACTGCATCAAAATCGTTCTAGACGGTCCATAGGTCGCAGCACTAGGTGGACACAGATAGACGGAAACATCAAACTTGCAACATACAGTCAGCAGCTATAAGTTATATACACTTTAGTACTACGACAAAATTGTATACAACTTATACAGCTGACTGTACATACGCCGATTCTCACACCTTTTTTCAGAAGGACAGATAAAAACAATGGATCTCCGCTTTGGGCTGGCATACTTTTCGTCTATCCTAAAGAAGCCATAATTTACAATGACAGTTTGAGATACATTACTGAGACGGTTAGGTCGCAAGTTGTTTAACACCATATATAACCAGTAACGTATCTCAAATTGTCATCTAAACTATTATAAAACTGTAACAGAAGAGTGTCTGTACATTGAAGATATTTACAAGAGAAAGATTACGATACGGTTTTTAGGTATCCCTGACTCCAAATGAAACTTTTTTAGAATATCTGTGTCTGTTTGCTTGTTTGTTCGAGCATCACGCAAAAACGACTTAACCGATTTTGATGAAACTTTTTCTGTTTGATATCTTATTCTATCTGGTTGCAATACCTTGTGTTACATCTTTAGTCAATCTATTATCAGAAACAAAATTACATAAAATAAAACAGCTGTTCATACATTTTGTCAAGTCATAGTGAAAAGAAATTCCATGATTATTAATTGTAATCAAAACTTTCAATGAATAAAGTGGGTGTTAGATAAACACCTTGACTTGATATAACATTATGTGATAAAAGCTGATTCATTACAATAAAATGTTCTTACTGTAACATCATAAGAAGTTAATGATAACATCAGAAGGCAGTGTGGCCTTCAACAATTTACCTGATAGTGGAACAATAGTACATTTTCTCACAGACCTCCCATTTAATTTGATCACAAATGCGAGTGTCCTTTGCTGTGAACTACAAAATAGATGTATAAGTATGGTTGATTACTTAGTATTTTAGTATGATAACAAGATGATTCTATAATACACGAGCGTTAACCCGCGACTTTGTCGGCACAAATTATATACCAGATTTCAAGTCAGATCCTAAGCTATCAAACAAAAAAGTTACATCAAAATCGGTTCAGTAGTTTTTGCGTGATGCTGGTTCAAACAAACACACAAACAAACAGAGAGACAAAAAATCCAAAAATTGGTGAATCAGGGACACCTAAAAACCATATCGTAACTTTTTTTTTTTTAATTTCTTCAATGTACAGACAAACTTTCTGCTACAGTTTTATAATAGTTTAGATAACATATTATATCAGGGTCCTTCTTAATATGCTGGCAGTTTTTAAAGGGATGCTCAGACCATCAAACTGAACAACTTTTTCTATGGGGACAAAGTCGAAATCGCGGGAAAAAAATTAGCTGTACCATACAGAACTGCAAACCTACTCGAGCCAAATGTATGGGACGGCAGAGCTACAATAGATCTGTTCAGGTCGCGGTAGCTTTTGGTCATTGACCAAGCCCTTACAACCAAATAATGGGACAGCAGATTTTTTTTTTTTGCAATTTCGATCTTGGTCCCATAGTTGGTTCTATATGTTATGTTTGAAGGTCTGAGCTTCGCCTTAAAAAACTGTTAACATGTATATGCATATTGTGTCCTTCTTAATAGGACTGTGGATACTAGCGGTAGCGCGACTTCGTACGCGCAGACCATTAACTTTAAATACTCATAACTTTTGATCGAATAAACCGTTTACAAAGAAATAAAGGCCTAAATGTTAATCCAACTCCAACCAAACTAAGCTTATGTGACCCCATTCAAATTGGTTCAGTAGTTTTAAGTGATGCGTGCACAAACAAACAGTCATACAGACAACAATTCTAAAAATGGTTCCAATGCATTCCATTACGTTTCCAAAACACCCCCAATTAATACTTATGCAATTATCTTCAATGTACATCCACACCATTCCCCGCCAAGTTTACAATTGCATTATATGTAAGTAACATATATTACTAAAGCCACGTTTTGGCTATTTAAAACAAAATAGCACATTCATAAATCCTGTCCTGTCCTACCTGACGCATACACACGATTTGTAGACTTTATCGGAGTGTCCAGACCGCAAGTGTGCGTCAATCCATGTATGGACGCAATGCAAACGAATTGAGAATATGCACCCTGACAAAATCTCACAAACATAGATAGGATAGGATTTTTAATCAATCAATTACACTTCATTTGACACCATAATTGATTGATTGATTCGTGTAAGATTTTCATGTTTCACAATGTTCATAAACTGTTATCTTTGTCAAACTGTTTTCCTTAGTGTGAATTGAATACCAAATAAGATGTTTGTTCTTTAGCGAAGTACGATTTTTTTCCTTATTAATTACCTAAATTTGTAAATTTTCTTTTTATTTCAGGAGTCGTTTTCGTCGCAATAGACAGTACGGACAACTCGCGAGTCGCAATAAAGGACATAGACTTGACCAAACAGTCCAAAAAGGATCTCATTCTCAACGAAATCAATGTACTCAAAGATTTCAATCACAAAAACCTTGTTAACTTCCTCGATGCTTTCCTGAGCTACGACCATCTTTGGGTCGCGATGGAATTGCTCGACGGAGGCTCCTTGACCGATGTCGTCACTGAAGTAGTCATGAAGGAGGGTCAGATTGCCGCTGTGTGCCGCGAAACGCTCCAAGCTGTAGCATTCCTCCACTCCAAAGGCACGATACATCGCGACATCAAATCTGACAATGTACTACTCGGCATGGACGGTAGCGTCAAAGTAACAGACTTCGGTTTCTGCGCCAACATCGTCGGTGACGAGAAACGGCAGACAATGGTCGGTACCCCCTACTGGATGGCCCCCGAAGTGGTCACCAGAAAGCAATATGGAAAAAAAGTCGATGTTTGGTCACTTGGCATAATGGCCATTGAGATGATAGAGGGCGAACCGCCATATATGAAGGAGACACCACTGAGGGCCTTGTATTTGATCGCGGCGGTCGGTCGCCCCAAGATACCGAGCTGGGACAAACTGTCACCGCATTTCCAGGACTTTCTGGACAAGTGCCTTCAGGTGGATGTAGACATGCGCGCGTCGGCGGAAGAGCTCTTGAGACATCCGTTTCTGGAATGCTCGATGGAGCTCCGCACACTCACCCCCCTCATCAAAGCCGCGCAGAAAATCCTCCATAAGAACTACGAATGAGACTGGTAAATTCTTCCATTCCCCCATGTATTTTATACCAATATTTCACTTTTATAACTGTTTACAATTTGTATGTACAATTTTGTGTGTAGGGATGTAATGAGGTGCCAAGTTTTATGGTTAGTATTCTAGTTTTGATGTACGATTGTATAGATAGCGACTGGCAAATATTTCACGAATGGTGTGACTATAGTTAACACCTTACAGGGCAAGGGCATTATTGAGATATGTGTCATCAAATGATAGTTGTCGGAGAGAACCAGATAATGTTAAACATACGTGTTATATATTAAAATTATAATTAGTTGCTTTGGACGCAAACACAAATGTCAAACATTAAATGTTCCCTCTGCATAAAACCCACGAGATATTTATTTAGACAATACGCAACGTGTTCTAAGGCTTCGTCTTATCTACGTTAGTGCAGATAACCATATCTTTTGCTGATATAGATAAATACATCACGCTGCAGCATATTTTTCTTATGTTACAAATGAATTGAACTGAAACTATAATTTATGTACAATTAAATGCCATAATTATTTATGTTTTTATCTAATTGGTTATATTGAAACTAGTTAATTAGAAGCTTTATGCTTTAGTTTAGAGATACTTAAAGATGTCTGTCCAAAATTTATTTTTACGAATTAGGTATTCCAGAATTCCAGATTTATTTTAAATTAAACTTTTTTTGTACCCGAAATTAGAGGCTTAATTTTTTTATCTATCTTTATTTGTACAGTGCGTCTGTTATAAAAGACCTTAATTTTCAATTTATAACTTCTAGACTCTTTTCAATCGTAAAAATATACCTTGATCAAATTATATCCTGATTTCGCGAACAACAGTTACCAAATCCATAGAGATTGGCGACAAATCAGTGGGTTTTAATTTTAATGGTAAGATTGGTTGGTGCACTGAATTTGTTAATTTACCAAAAATGTACATAAAAAAACATTATTTTAACTAGTCCTAAACACATTTGCACTTTTAAAATTTCCACAATGCACATTCCTCTTGATTTCTTTGGAACTGACAGAATTTTTGATACTGCTTTTCTACAATTAGAATAATCTAGTATTAATGCAATAGGAATGTATATAAATATAAGACTGTAAACACTAATTCTATGCTCTAGAACTAGCATACGTCCCAAGACACGAGAAAGCTCAATGGGTCTCGCGCACTCGCTCTTTCGTACGCAAAATGAGGAACACAAAGTTATATTTAGATTTTTCTCTCTTTAACGGCGGTATGCGCTTGGCTCTAACTTCTTAAATGGGTGTATATCTTTCTATTGTACTGCCTATTTTATAAAAATTGCATTTTGTATGTATTTTATATTTATATCTGCATACATATGTATATGTATTATTATTATGCAATAATTAGGTAATGGCGTTAGGATTTTAATTGATTGTTGTAACTTGCTTGCAAACTGTACAAAATTCAATTTATCAATTTTATAAGAACCATGATTCTTTTTCGTTTCGTTTTCTTATCTCTATCGTACACAATGTTTTAAAAAATGGTGCAATAATTATTGAGATTTTACAAAAATCTAAACATTTAACCAAAACACAGTTAAGTACAAAATGTACTGTTTATTTTGTATTGTATTCGTTTAGTATTATGTCAGTATCGATTGGTAATGTATTATTTTGCATTTTACTCCAGTAGCCATATAAAATTGTTTTAATTTTTAAAAGATTCCTTAAGAGCCTACCGAGCCCGTTGTGCTGCCCTCAATCGTATTAATAGTTTTTTTTTTATTTCTAAACAATTAAACAACATTTTTAAAAACAAGAATGTCACATTGTAGTCCTGATTGGCTTTCAATTTATCGAAACATTCGATTATTATGTTTTATGGTTATCGTTACTACAAACATAAATCAAATCCACAGTGACCCGATAAATTGAAACTCAACAATGATTGACATTCTTGTTTTTTGGAAATATTGTTTATTTGATAAGAAATAATAAAAATACGATTGGCAGCACAATTGGCTCGGTGCAGCCTTAAGTCTTTCGTAATAGAGGTTAATTTGGTGCAAATTATATGAAGGATTTAAGGCATTTGTACCACTAGTGCCTGCTTGACAAAGCGCTAGGTAGTAGGTCTAATAAAATATAGGTATAAGTAAAAGTAAGCCTTTTCAGCCACACATCGAAAAATTGTGTATTTTGTATCGAAGCTAGAGCGCTTTAGTTATAAGTTTATATACACCAATGACACTTTTGGAACATTTTAATAGAGATTTGCCTATTAAATTATTTTTGTAAAATTTTTAAGTGTTTTTGTAAAATTTCTCTCTACTACCATTTTAGAAAAAAATGAAGTGCAATAAAGCGCCACTAAAGCGAACTATAAATGGCGGCGATTCTCATCTCGCTCATATAGTAACTCACATATTGCGGAAATGGTGCAAAAATAATCAATTTGAATCAGGCACTAACATAAACAAAGTCTGACGTCGCACTCGTGTTTCAAATGCTTTCATCTACCCGACGCGCCGCCATTCTTATATCGCTTATTGGCATCATCATCACAGCCTCTACATATACGTCCCACTGCAGGGCACAGGCCCAGGCCTACCCTAAGGGAGGGTGTATGGGAGTTAGTCCACCACGCGAGCACAATGCGGATTGGTAGACTTCACGTACGCACCGGAATTTCTCCCTCAGCGTATGCAGGTTTCCTCACGATATTTTCGTTCACCGTTTGAGAGCAGTCGGTTTTACGTACATAAGTTAGAAACACTTACTAGCACATCCCATGTGATCCGTGCGGATTCGAACCTGGACCTCAAGACTGAGTTTCCATAGCTCTCCGCAACGCACCACCGACGAGCTTATTTATTGGAATAGGTATGTATGTGGTAGTTTATTTGCAATTTGAACTATAATTTGTGGGTAAAATTATCACTTAAATTCAGGCGAAATTTAGGTATGTAGGCAAAGTTACGTTTACGGTACATATAAATCAAAACAATTTTTTGTTATTCAAATAATATATGTATTTACAAATTAATTATAAAACATTTCTATTTCGCAGTTAACATTTCTAGCTCCATATATCAACAAGATATCGTTTGTCTTTCTGCATATCACTAATAATTTTCTCAGCTTCTTCCTCCGTCTGGCCATCATATTTGATCAAACATTCCGCTACAACACGTTTTACTTGCGTCGCCATTGCTTTCTGGTCCCCGCAGACAAATATTGACGCTCCATCCTTTATCAGTTGTATTACTTTTTCACCTTCTTGTAGCAAAGCATCCTGCAAATAAAAAAGTTAAATTAGGTACAGTCACCATCAGATATATCATAGCAAACAAGGTGGTCAAATATTTCTAAGCAGTTCTAATTTTCAATAATTTCTTCACACATATTTATTCAAAACTATCTGAGCGCCTAGAACATCAAATATATCAACGCAGTCATATGATCATAAACATTTGAGCAGTTTAGGAAAAAAGACCTTAATCCGTTGTTATACATTTCAATTTTAAATAACACTAAAGAAATTATTGAAATTAGCTGTTCAGATATTTATGACAACATACACGTTTAGATATAACGAGCGTTAACCCGCGACTTTGTCCGCACAAATTATATACCAAATTTTAAGTCAGATCATAAGCTATCAAACAAAAAAAGTTTCATCAAAATCGGTTTAGTAGTTTTTGCGTGATACTCGTTCAAACAAACAAACAGACAGACAAAAAATCCAAAAATTGGTGAAATGGAATCAGGGACACCTAAAAACCATATCGAAACTTTTTTTTGTTAATATCTTCAATGTACAGACAAACTTTCTGCTACAGTTTTATAATAGTTTAGATTGGTAACATTTACTGTAAAGAATTTATTGAAAATTACCACTGTTCAGAAATATTTGAACACCTTGTATGCTACGATATATCTGATGGTGACTGTACTTAAAACTTTCCTGCCATTGTTTATTAAAACAAGGAGAGAAATAAGTAATGTTTTTTTTTTAAATGTTGCATTAAGTAATTAAATTAATGTAACTTTCAAACACACTATTTACATGCCAAGTACTTATCAATTTATCCAGTATGAATACAACTATTTAAGACGGATATTTCTGTTAACAGTAAAATTTCGTTGTTATCTTGTTTATAAGAAAAGGCATGCAATTTTAAAGCACTATTATAAAGCTCATGGACCTTTATAACAGCGCTATAAAATTGTATGTCATTTCTTATAGTCAAGATGAAAATGTTCAACCAGATAAATTAGGGTGTTCAACTGAGACATTCAAAGACTATGAAGATTCACCCAAACACACTTGGATTTTTATCCAACTGCCCCAGAACGAGGGCTAATATTATACTAGTTCTTAATTACTAACAAAATATGAAGCGTGTATTCGGAAAATAAAACTAAACAACTTTTCCTAAGGAACATGGGTCGAAAAACGAAAAGGTTTGGATCTCCGATTGAAAATCGGTTGGCTGACCCGCACTTCAGGGACGGGAGGTCCAAAAAAATTCTCGTTTTTCAACGAAAGTTGTTCAGTTTTACTGTCTGAATAAGTACACCCTTCAAATTAACTTATTAATTGAAAACTATTAGTGTATGTAGATATTTTGAAAAGATTTCATGGTTTTACTTACTTGAACATATTTAATGTCATTATTTTCTCTAGAAAATACTGTGCAAAGTTTATTCAAAATCCCTTTCTCAGCAAAGGTATTCAAAGAGTCTTCATAAATAAAATCCAACTTTGAATTTCTGCAGCCAAAGAACATCCAAACTTCACCTAAACTTATTTTAGGGTTTTGGCACTTTAAAAATTCTCTTTCTTCTAGAAATCCGATAAACGGAGCAATTCCTGTACCAGGACCAATTAACAACAAAGGTGTTTCCAAATCATTGGGCATATTAAACCCTGAAATGTTCTTTCTAAGGTAAATGGGTATTCTATCCTCCTTACATCTATTTATGCTAAGATTTTTCATTTCATTCTCTAAACTTTTCTTTTCTAAAACACTTTCCAACCAGCCAGTTGTAATTCCTTTTCTATTATTTCCTAAATCCATAACAGAAAAACATATTTTTAATATATTCATATCTTGTAACCCACTGTTTACTATTGAATATGGTCTGGGAAGTAACCTTGGAAGATTTGCTAGTAAAATTTCTGCAGGTGGTTTACATGTTTTGAAAATCGTAAATATATCGAGTATGCTCAAGTTTTGGTTCAACACATGGGTAGTATATGTAACCGAGCCTTCTTTGCTACAAATGTATTCTAGGACTTTCCTTTCATTTTCGTTTTTCGTGTGCCTTGATAATGCTAGGATGAAAAGCTGAAAAAAGAAATTAAAATTTTAATCCGTGCGGACATTTCCGCATTTACTTTTAAAAAAAACTCATAGTTTCGCGCATAATTATTTATTGTTTAGAAACAATTCATTCATTTGTCTATTCAACAATAGGACGGGGCTAGAGAGGCGCTTTTATTTATTAGCAATGATATTAATGTTACTACTTTATTAGTATACAATTAAAATGAGCCCAGTGGTGTTCAGGCCGAAAAGTCCGCGATTGTACCATTATGACCTTGTTAATATTATTTTTTTGCTTTAATAATAATAATAAAACATCATATGCATGGGCTACAGTAAAAAAAAAGAATAAAAAAAGGAAATTCGCAAAGAAATGCCAAACAGTCATCATATCATTAAATATTATTTAAAACAGATTTATCAGAGGCATTTTGTTAAAATAAGCTTTCCCTTGTTAAAACTAGTTTTAGCTGAGGAAAAAGGTATTTTAACTCAAAACCGGTTCTAACCTAAGGTTTTATCTGTAACAAATTAAAGACCCATACCTTTTTAACAACACTCCTGAGATCCAAGCAATTAGTAAGAACATGTCTCAGCGTAGATTTCACAGGCACATGTGCAGGGATCTTGGCCTTCTGAGTTCTGTCTACGCTCAGATTGTAGACACGGTCTGCCTGTGCGACGAGACCTAGTTGTTTGAGGATCACGTCCACATCGCAGTCAGGATTGTGGGGAATTACGCCTATTGTGTCACCTGGCTTGAAACTAAAATTGCTACCCTGGAAAGTAAATACAGGGTCCTTCTTAATATGCTGACGGCTTTTTTAATGGGATGGTAAGGCAATCAGATTCAACTACTTTCGATTTTGTAGTATCACTTGTGGGAACCTTAGTGAAACTTGTTCAGTCTGATGGTTTTAACCAGCCCTTAAAATATTACGAGGGTATTTTGTTACACCTTGTATAATCTATACTTATAAAACAGTTCCTTAACACTTTCGCTGCTAAGCCCAAAATCATGATCATCATGCAGTGCTAAAACTGACGCTCTTCGTGTGTCGTGCGCACAGTCGTAATGTAAAAAGACCAATGCAGCTTACCTCGTGGTCATGGTCATGAGGTCATGAGCACAGGTGAAATCCAATTAAACTCGACCCCCCTCGTAGGTCGTGCGCACAGTCATATCGTTGAAACGATAAATGTGGCTCGCATCGTAGGTCACCCGCGCAGGTGTAAGGTTTTCGGTGACTCGCGCGGTAGGTCATGAGCATAGGCGAAATGCAATTGAACCGGCTCGTTACGTGGTTTCTTCAGCACTGCGGCCCATTTGTCGCACAGCATAAAACGTGAAGATAGAAACATGAAATTTGGAATGTATTGGATGGAACTAAGAAAGGATTTTTCGAAAATCCATGAGGACGAAGTTGCGCGCTTAAGCTAGTAGGTATAATAAGATAATGAAATTACTACTGAGTAGAATAACATTGAATGGGGGATAAACTAAAGAGTAGAATAACATTGAATGGGGGATGAAGGATTGGAAATATGATTGTTAAATGAATTATTGTCTGTTTGTTTGTTATTAAGACTACTGAACCAATCAGGATGCGGTTTCCACAATGAGACTTAGTTTGGAGTGACATTTAATTTAGTTTCATTTCATAGCAATAGGCTCACCGAGCCTATTGTGCTGCCCCTAATCATATTCTTTTTATTTCTTAACAATTAAACAATATTTCCAACAAACAAGAATGTCACATTGTAGTCATTGCTGATTTTCAATTTATTGTGTTACTGCGGATTTGTTTTTATACTGTTTGTTGTTACTATCTTTAAGCATAATAATCTGTAATGTTTCGATAAATTGAGTTCGATTTTTTAGAAATGTTTAATTGTTTAGAAATAAAAAAAATATGATTGAGGGCAGCACAATAGGCTCGGTAGGCTCTTAAGTACTTAATCTAGAAATAAACATTTTAACGGGTTCTTATCGTGTTTTGGTATATTGGAGTTGATTTTTGGGTTGGGAACTCAAATATACCAAAACGCGGTTCTGTTCAAATGTTTTTTTCTTAAGTACTTATTTTAAAATTTAGTTGTCAACGCAAATAATTTGATTATGTAGGTACGTACAGTAATATCGAATGTAAGTTCATAAACGGCCTTAACATCGTCGGAGATTGCCGTAAGTCGTCTACATTCACGTATTCTTGCATTAAATACATCTCCTTGTGCGAATGGCAATGGGGGCTTTAGTCCATCAAAAACCGTTTCTGTAACCTGTTGACATGGTAATAGATCAATTAAACATAATTCTAAGCTAACGAATCACTCAAATAAATGAATCATTGCAAGAAAATAACGAAAACTTACATCAGAATTTTCGAATTCAAGTTTCAAATAGTTCTCCTTGAATGTGGGCAAATTTAACACTGTAGTTTTAGACGATACATCGAACACATCTTGAAAGTTATGTGTGACTACCATTTTTCATTTAAAAACAATGAAAATTCTATAGAATTATGAAAAATATAATTCACGCGTGTAACTTTGACATTTTTGTAGTTGCTGTTGTTTCTTTTTCCTTTGCCTTTAAAAACAAAGGGTATACAGCCCATGCAGCCAAGTCCGTTTTAGTGTTTTCTTATAAATCATCATCATCAGTTATAAAAGGCACTATGTGCCCAATCTGTGTTATACTTATTATAATTTTTCCAACTCTTCATAATTCGATGTTATTTTTCTGTAGTAATGTCAGTGGTTTTTGTCATTTCCATGTTACATTCATTTTCGAGATCATGCGTAAAATTCTTCGTCTATTTGCATAGGCGTAGTACAATACTTCCTATCTCTATGAGATCATGTTTACTAGACTATTCATAGAGATAGTAAGTACTACGTACAATCTATGAGTCTATTATTTTTCCAAGTCTTCATCTTTATTTGTTTTTCCTTTCGGAAAAGCAATAGGAACTAGCCCTTACAGCCGTTGTCTTTAGTTATATTTTTCTTTGAACCTAAACCTAACCTTATACCTACAATAACTCTTGAAATGTGAGGGTGGTTCACACATTCCAATGTTCAAAGGAGTTTTACTTTTACGCAATGATCAATCCGAATCAAACAGGAGCGCCTGTATTTATTTCTCACTTTTACTATATTGTTCTCCATGAATGGCACATTATTAAACTAATTACACCACAGTATCACAAAAATAGCCACGATAAACTAATTTAGAAATAGCAAATTAAGAAACAAAGCCTGTCCTTTTCTTCACGGTTCCCGCGAAAACATGTCATGCTCCCCAGCAGAACCACTTTACTGGATATTTATAGAAATTTCAGGATCAATTGTACAGAATATGTACTAATTTGTAACTTCGTCAAAAAATTGTACCTCCATTACTTTTCATGTAATCAGACGTAGTACTTACTATCTCTATGGTAATCAGTCATTTTAAGTGGTTCTGCCAGAGAGCATGCTCCCCAGCAGAACTACCTCCAAATCTCGATAACTATACGGAGTTTAAGCAAACGCAAGACGTCAAAACATGTACTCCAATTGTACTTCGACTTCGCACTATCGATTTAAAACATATTTTGATGATTTAGAAATTATAACAATATCAAACCTTCCTGTTTAAATGCGCCTGCAAAAAATAATTAGCAATTACTTCATAATGCTCAAGTCTCAAATGGACCAATGCATTTTCTATAATACGCGTTAATATTTATTGTAATTATTCTTTAACCACTTATTATTAAAAGTGAAAGTTGTTTATTGCTTATTATTTTCCTACAATAAGTAATTATAGTGCAATAAAATAATGTTTATTAATACTAACAACGTTGGAATTCAATTCTTATGATACCTATAGATACCTACGCTTCAGTGTCTGTATAGCTAGTGTCTAGGTTTAGGCTATGTATGACCACGTCGCAAAATACCGTTCGCCAAAAGGTCCACTTCGCTTCGCGCAACTTCGCAGAACGTCGCTTTCGAAGAATATCGCTTTCGAAAAATGTATGTATTTGTGTGGGTATGTATGTGTATTTTGTATACACGTAAATAAATACATTCACACACGCACATACATACATATACACAACCAAATGCATGCATACCTACATGCAATCTAAAGACATTAGGTACCCTCCTTCTGGCGAAGTCGGGTAAAAATAGTTGGATAATTTTAGTACCGATACTATGTCCTGTAGGCCTCGCATGCCACCCCCGAGAAAACGATAAAAATCGAGATTTGTGCACTATAATTTCTTATTGTAGGAAGATAATAAGCAATAAACAACTTTCACTTTTAATAATAAGTGGTTAAAGAATAATTACTATAAATACTAACGCATATTATAGAAAATGCATTGGTCCATTTGAGACTTCAGCATTATGAAGTAATTGCTAACTATTTTTTAAAGGTGCATCTGAACAGGAAGTTTTTATATTGTTATAATTTCTAATTCATCAAAATATGTTTTAAATCGATAGTGCGAGGTCGAAGTACAATTTGATTAAATTTTTTTGACGTCTTGCATTTGCTTAAACTCCGTATAGTTATCGAGATTTGGAGGTGGTTCTCATGGGGAGCATGTTCTCTGGCAGAACCACTTACAATGACTGATTACATGAAAAGTACTGAAGGTACAATTTTTCTGAATAAGGTACAAATTAGTACATATTCTGTACAATTTATCCTGAAATTTCTAAAAATATCCAGTAATGTGGTTCTGCTGGGGAGCATGACATGCGAAAACTCTCCGACATATTGACATAAGTTAAATTCAAGGCAAATAAAAGGGTGGAGACGTCGCACGTCGTTTTGCAACGTTGTTGCGTTGAGCGTCACGTGTTGGTTGTTTAGTGGTGGTGGGTTTATCTATTGTTCATTTCGTAAAACAACACCAATTTTACGAACCAAAAATCACTATTAATTTATACAATAAAAATTCTATTAAATATTATGTGGACTCCAAACGTAGCTGACGGGTTCCCGCCAAAAACTCCTTTTGAGTGAAGTGTCAAAATGATTGATGATGATGACTTAGATCATCTCTCGAAAGAAAGGTGGATGACCTAATAGCCATAACTTCGTCTAACAGGTGATCGATAAGGTACAGTCGACGACAGTATAAGATTTGTGTATGTCTGTCTGTATCAAAGATATGAGTACCTATTTAAAGTTCAAGTACTTTACATTTCGTGGTCTACGTGTACGAAGTCACTGGCGCAGCTAGAGTGTTGAGAGAATAAAATAAAAAAATCACTCTATAAACAAACATTTATTGACCAAGACCTCATTTACGCAGAGTTTCCTTTATTTCTTTCTAGAATTATTATCATCATTGTCTTCAGATACTGGAAAAAGAAATTCGAATTTAGGTAAAATGTAATTTAAATAAGTAGAATGTTTATGAATGTTTTTAAAATGTTCTTACATTCCATTGGTACACCAGGTTCTTCTGAATATCCTTCCATACATTCTGGACAGATTGTGGTCTCGCAAGGATTTTGAGTTGAAGTCGGGAACGAAGGCAACATTTCTACTGGCGGCGGCTGAAAAACAAAAATTAATTTATCGGTTCGATTAATTTACCTTGTAAGCCACATTTTGTAAGAAAAAGGTAAATATAATAACCTCAAGACGATACAAGTAGGACAAACGACATGGATCCCACGTCGTACATAACGTCGCATTATGCATCATGTCCTTTCTGGGCTCATCACCAAAGTAATCAAAAGTAATTACAACGTTGTAATCAATCGCACACATATTCAGGAACTCATCTAATGTAACCTGTAAAATATTAAAATATATTTAAGTATTTCATATGTACCTAGGTGTTCTGGCAAAAAAATTATCGATAATTCTTGGATTATCTTGTCCCATTTAAAGTATGAATTCATCATACAAATATTTTCCCCTTGCGGAATTCGATCCTACGACCCTCAGCACAGCAGACAGGTTCTCTACAGACTGGGATATCGGGCCGTCGAACATCAATCTCTGTTTTCTTACCTTAGTTTTATTTCCACAGTCTAAAGTACCATTTTGAAAATAATTATTTTCTCTATCACCGTTCCCAAGACAGAACATCCAGCCTTCGTGAAACGAATACTCGATAGGCGCTGTTTCAGCTTCTATACATGGATCTATCGGTATTTGTATTGACTGCTTCCCATACGTGCATTTACGTTCGTGCATATTAGCTTGTATACGATATGCATCTAAATCGGGTTCGGAACCCGGAGGACATTTGTAGTAGTTACCTGTAAAGAATAGGCATTTATTTTCTCAAAAATATTTTAAATTAATCATTAATTGATGTGAAACATCTGTATTCGAAAAATTATGACATGACGCTCTCACGCCACGTTTGATAGCTGAAGTACCTAGTACCTACCTGCCTATTTTTAATGTATCTTACCATTCTGTATTATGTAAATAGTTTTATTAGACTGGCTGATTACAGTTCGGACAGTGAGTCCATTTCCACCGCTTTTAATATTTTCCATCAGAACCTCTTGCGCTGCACGCTGCTCTCTCGACCACTTCGCTGCTTCTTCAGCTAATATTTGACGGCTAACTTTTCCTGGTGATTGAGTTGACTGAAAGGAAATGAACGCTTGTATGAATTGCCGTATTTACGATCAAGCCAAAACAAAAAACCTTAATAAAAACAAGTTTCTTGTACCCCTTAATTTTTGGTATTTTTTATAACACATTCTGTGAAAATTTTAACTCTCTACTTTTTACGTTTCAATAGATACAGCCCTGCCGTAAAAATGAAAAAATAAAACAACGTCGCTCGTGATCAAAGAGTAATATAAGTATATTAGAACTCGTGATTCATCAAAAGACATGCAAAGACATACCTGTGGTGGATTTTCCATGATGACATGAGGACGCCCAAGGGTATGTTGCCATATCAACTGTGCTGCGACTTTGTGCTTAGCACTGTGATGAAGTGGTTGAATTTGAAGGATGCCATACCACGCTAACTCTCTGTATACGCTATCCGGAAGATAGCCCGTCTGTTGGATATTACGTATTAGTTGAATAAGGATTCTATTCTATTCTATTCTATTTTTATTAAATGGCGTTTCCTTACAGATTTCGCCAGTATCAAGTGTTGAAGATATTATTATAATTCAAGTTAACGTTCATTGTACGGTAATTGATATGGCGATCTCAAAGCCCTGTTTTTATACAAAAACACACACCCGAAACCGCCATAAAATGGCGAAGCCGCACGTCTACCTAAATCGCGAGCCAAACGAAAGACGTCTACTCGAGAGACCTCTAGCCACGCGACTCCCGAATAAGGATTATTGGATATAATGAAACGTTACCTAACGATTTGACACTTACCGGCATAAAATCCATATGCCACTGAAATAGATAAATTGTTTGTTAGAATTTCGTCTAAGGTAAATAATTGCTGACTCAAAGTATATGACACTTTGACAGCTTACCTCTTCCTCACTCTGTTCCGTTGTTGAATCTGAAACGCTTCGTTGGTTAATGTGACATGTAATCTGAGTTCATCAATATCTATTTTTTTGACTAGTCGTTATTAACCGACTTAAAAAGGAGGTTATTTTTGTATCGTGTGACCGACGTTTTCAAGTTTCAGTCTACCAATATTAAATTTTTTTTATAAATACAAAGACTGACCTTCATCGTCGGACATTGAATTATCTGCATTAACTTGAATCATCTGTGAATTAATTAAAACACACATAGGACATAAGGTAAGTAGTTTTGTTTCATAATTGACAAATAAGTAACAAAAACTTTAAAAAAATGTATATTTCTAAATACCTGGACAGCTATCAATATGTAAAATAAAAAACATTGTTTTAAACATTGTTCCATTTTATCAAATGGGCCGTCAGCTCCGAACGTTTTAAACCAAATGTGACATTTCTAGAACTTTTCGCTAATTGATACCTAGAGAAACTAACTTTATCGCACATAAAGTTTTAACAAAGATTGTTAAAAATAATTGGGGGCGTTAACTCAATTAACAAGAGGTACCTAGTTAGATTTATTTTGAACCAGTATTTATTGTATTATAATAGTAGAATTGCATTAGAATATTAAATTAAATGTTTCCAAAAATGAGCAATCTAAATGCGTAACTTATTTTGCACGAGAATATACATACTACAGCTTATTTCAAGTTTCTTTATAATTTTTTTATAGTGACAAGATTGTCAAGATTAAAAAAAAACTTATTTACGTTGGCAAAGTAAATAATAAACATTTATGTTTCGTCTAAGATTTTTGCACGCAATTGTACCCTGAAAAGTCCGACCATAGACAACGTTGATTACTTTTTAGAACAAAATTGATCTTGATTCTTGCCTGACGAAAAAATATCTGCTACAGATAACAAAAAGCGGGACGCAAAAAAAAAAACAATCTGTCATATTTGCATCAAACAAGGCAATTAGCGAGTTTTACAATTTTTACGATTTATGAATAAAATCAACGGTATATTTTGCACGAGTGAGTGAAAAAACACAACAATGAACACGCTCGACAAGCAGTTAGCTGATCTGCGGATCTACGCTAACGAATTGGACGCAAAACTGCAAGATGATATTAATGCGGCTAAGATGAAACCTTCTATTCCGCCCAAGAAAAATAAGGCACCGCTGCCTCAAATACCTCAAAGTATTATTGTGAAGTCAGCCTGTGAACCGTCCTACTCATCTAGACTGGAATACGGAAGCCGAGCCAGTTCTACCTACTCCAATTTGGTGCCAGTAAAAAGTTGTATCGTAAGGAATTCTGCTCGCGCTCGAAGCGGCGATGTGCTTCTATACAGTAACTTACTACCTCCAGGAGGTACCAACCACGTTTATTCTAACATTCCGATGCAGCGTAACGTCGCTGAAGGTATTTATGATAGAGATACAAGGTCTGTGGTGTCACGGATTAGTGATTTGGGTGCGCAGTCGAATTACAGCGAGCTGAGACGGCCGGGGTCCGCTTACCCGCCCTCGTCGGCGTCAGTGAACGCTCAGGACTTCTCCACATACGGTGGATCTCAGACTTCGTCGACGTATGAGTCATTATATGAGCCTATTAATCCTCGACCCTGCAGTCAGCTGTCAGGCACGTCGTTGTACGGAGGGTATGTAGGGACGACAGAGCCAACCCCGGAGCCTGTCGATGAGTTGTACTGTGGTAACTGCTACTGCTGCGGTGAGAAGATCATGGGGGAGACGACAGGGTGTACTGCTATGGAGAGGATCTATCATATCAAGTGCTTCTGTTGTCAACATTGCGGGATTAATTTGCAGGTAATATACAGTTAATATCATATTAAAGTTTTTGAATAGAATAGAATATAATTTATTTTCTTTGAAATAGGTAAATATTACAAAAGATAGATTGAAATAAGTTTCTTCTGTTCAGCTGTAGCAACAGCATGCAAATATTATCTTAACAACTTAAACTATACTATATTAACACTTTATATTTTACATTACATATTTACTTACACTTAAGATTGAAACTCTTCAACACTGTAAAAACTGTTAATTATTAGCCACTGATAAAATTTTTTGAACATTATTTTGGTGTTGAGTTGCTTAAGGCTCTCAGGAATTTTATGGTAAATTTTAATACTCATGTAGTAACAATTCTTCTGGATTAACATTAATCTAGGATAATATTCGACGACAAGTCTATTCGGATATCGAGTGCGCTTAGGGCATACGTCAGAAACAGTTTTGAAAAGGTGTGGGTGAAATTTAACAAATTTACAAATTTCTAAAATATATATACTAGGCAAAGTTAGGATGCCAAGTTTAAAAAAAAAGGTTTGCAAGTGTCCAGTGGACTTATATTACATATTGCTCTTAAGCATTTCTTTGAGCTATGAAAGCCTTTTGTACATGAGTACCATTACCCCAAATTTGGGAGTATTTGGGAGTTAAGTAGTATCTATTTAGCACATTTGTGTTCCCTACATATGTGTGTTTTGCGGACTTTATACCTGGATTACACAATATGAATTTACCCATGCATGAGCTCATCGCGAAAAAATTTAGAGTGGATATTATCATAATCAACATTCCTGTGCAGTAGCACTTTTGGCTAGAAGTTTTGTTTAGCAGTGCATTCAAGGCCTTTGTCAAGAAGTTTGCCGGCCATTATACCATGGATATTTTAGCCTACTATAGATGGAATTGGAATAAAAAATTGGAACAACTATATTTTTTGTGTGATCATGGATTTTCTCTAGGATGCAACCTATCTTCATTAATTTACAAGACATTCAGCGAAGCTCAGTCCGCCCAGATATAATAATTAATAAATAGGACCCATTGCAATGTTTACCCTAAGTTTAGGTACATAATTTTTTGTATGTACTTCATAAATATAGATATAGGTAGCAGTTTTGTGCTAAAAAATGTATAGCTACCATTAATACATTTAGTTTCCTCAATATTCTTACAAAACAAAAATGTTTCCTTCCAGGGCCGACCATTCTACGCAGTCCAAGGCAAAGCCCTCTGTGAGCGAGACTACCTGGACACACTAGAGAAATGTTGCGTCTGCGGCGACCCGATCCTCGACCGCATCCTGAGGGCGACCGGCAAACCGTACCACCCTCGCTGCTTCACCTGCGTGGTCTGCCAGAAGAGCCTGGACGGAATACCCTTTACGGTCGACGCTGTTAACCGCATCCATTGCATTGAGGACTTTCATAAAAGGTGAGCATCAGGGGCTTATTTTCTAAATACCCTTTTCAATTTAAAAATTCAAACGGTATCTAATCAAAATGTTTTTTTTGGCAGTTTTTAGTGATTCTGCTTCTTATTATTTAATAAATTAATTGCAGACAATTGATATGATTATCACAGAAAAAAAGTATTGCTTCAGAATTGTCTAGTATAGTATTATACTTTACCAATCTTGTAATGTAAACAATAGAATTGGCCACAATATAGCCTAGTCATTTTACGGTTTGAGCCAGAACTAATTAATAATTTATATTTTTTTTTCTGTATAGTATTTAAGAGCCCATTTGAGCTTGGAAATGTTCCAAAATTGAAAAAATATATATCACATCTGCAACAGCAAATCCAAATTTTAAATTTAGCATTTATCTAGTTCTAAAAAACGAATGGTAAATTTTTTTTTTTTCAGCTTTTAAGGCTTTACCATTATACATACTTCAAACAGGCTTTGAAAAATGCATTAGTATTTTCTGTTAAATATCTCATTTTTTAAATGTCAATGCCTATTTTATTGCTTAAAAATAATTTATATTGTTAAATCTAATTCAAATGAGTGCATTGGTATTAGTATTATTAATTTAAAAGCCTTCTGGGACATACAATTTTGATTTCTATGTTGCGCAGCGATTTTTTTTTAAATATGTTTTCAGATAGTCTTTTTGTCACTAAATGGTGCCGGTTACAGTTTAAAAGTCGAATTCATAATTACTCCCCACCCCTCCTAACAAAACTCAGTAAAATGACTGGGCTTGGTGGAAGGAAGTTAGTGGTTATATATTTCCAAAATAAAACATACAAAGATGTCAATATTGTCAGACAGCCTTGGTAAATGCTATGCAAGAAACTAGTAGTGCAACATAACCAATTTTAAACTCAAATATAATATAATAGTAGCTATATGTGAACAAAATAACCTTGTAACACCAATCAAGGCAATTGTAACACTAATCGCAAGGAATCATCTAATGCTTGCTCGTGCTTACCTCCACGTGCTTGCACAAGCTTAGGCGAGGCCCAGACATAGATTCGTTTATAAATTAACTGTTACTAGTTAACTTTATAGAAGCATCAAGAAACAGTCAGCTTCAGAGAAACTTGACCCCTCTACCTTAATCTTTAAAATCTAAATAATAAAAGAGTTTAGGTGTTTCTGATGCTGACCTTACAGCGGACTCGCGTAAGCTGGCGCGAGCGTGTGCCATTATTAATTTCAAACGTAAACCCAAAATTATACCCACAGGTATGCGCCCCGATGCGCACTATGCCGTGAACCCATAGTCCCAGAAGGCGGCGCCGAGGAGACGGTGCGCATCGTGGCCCTCGACCGGAGCTTCCACATCGCGTGCTACGCCTGCGAGGACTGCGGCGCCTCGCTCTGCTCCCGGCAGGAGGGCAGGGGCTGCTACCCGCTCGATTCACACCTCTACTGCAAGGAGTGCAACGCGAGACGGATACAGGACTTGTGTAGGAATATTAATTAAGTTGTTTTGATGGTGAAGACAGGTGTTGAGAAGGTTGAAAGAGTAAATTTCTCACTAACAAGTCACTCCACGCTCTATTCTATACTATTAAGACGTAACCAATTTGAGTATGTTTTACAAATGCGCACTTTACCGACACTAAACACATTGAAATTTGGACAACACAATAGATCTCTTTCGTACATTATCCTCCCATGACCAAACCAAGGAAGCATACCTTTCTCAATTCTTGTCACATCTTTTAATTTTCATTGGTTGTTAACTCTGTCGCAGGCGGTATAACGATTAGTGAAAATAAGCGGTGGATACGCAGCATGAATTAACAAACGATGAAATTGATCAGTCTATGTCCAGCATGCAGGGAATTCCTTATAGAGGGCCTTACCACTGAAAATAAGCCGAAGTTTAAGTCAGTCTAAATTTACTATTTTACCCACCATGCTTGCAAGTTAACTCGCTACTTTTCATGTGGAAGTGTAAATCAGGCTTTAATCTCAACTTCTCAAGACACTATTCCCGTCAATCACACTCTGCTTGCTCGCGGAAATTCATTGTCTAGTGTTGTAAGCGCTCGCCGCTGCTAAAGCTGGTTTACAGAAATAACTTGTTATTAAAAGGTATACTATATTATTAGAATATTTATAGGAATGATCTGTGATGTCTGAATTTCACTGTCAAAACACAAGTAGAAATTTCGATTCATGTTGCACGTTTGGCCCCGAGCGGTTGTGTCATGCGCGATGTGTTCGTGCGGTTCGCGGTTGAACTTGCTACGAGGCTCCGCCATCTCTTCTCAACTGTGTTTTTGCTCCAAAAAAATCGTTGAGATTTGGATAGATATTTCCACCAAACTACTTGACGCTGGCAGAAATGCAGTGCTAACGCACACGCAAGCAAGAGTCCGTTAATTTATCAATAACAAAATGTCAATTCTTAGCCAAAAACCACAAAGCTGCATTAGCTATTCTAATCATGTCTCGATTCAATAATCAAAGTTTAGGGCCTAAGCTGATGTGCATTCTTTACTTTACAAAAACGGTTTCATTGTTGTTTTTGAAAGTATTCTTGAATAATCAGTATTTGTTGAATATTAGCCTATCAGCCTATTGTAGCATTTAGTAGTACTTAATTATCTATACGATCTGTTTTATAGGCTATAAAACATTTATCTGAATAGTTGTATGTGTAATCGTTAAGAGATTGATATACCCTATCCATTGTCTTTTTTTATGTTAGATCCATTTTGATGTTAGATTGTTAAAACCATACTTGCTACACTATTTTTATATACCAGACAAATTTAAGGGTGTATCCAAATAATGAAACTGAACAACTTTCCCTAAAGAACAAATCAAAAATGAGAAAAAAATATTGGATCTCCAATAATAGTGTAAGTACACTACCAAATACTGATGTCACAGACCATTTTGTCTCGAATATGTTTCTGTTTGTGTTTTTATGTATTTGTAAGTACTGACTGTGTAATATATTGTTTTTGTAATGTGTTTTAAGACTAATAAAGAAATTCTATTCTATTCATTAAAAAAATCTATCGGCACATAGGCACTCTTTTATGAGAGGTCCAATATTATTTCTCGTTTTTCTACCCATATTCCATAGGGAATGTTGTTCAGTTTCATTATTTGAATATTGGATACATGCTTAAATTTTTTCTGATTCTGGTATATAACAATTTATAATTTCTTCAATTAAAAAAAGAAAAAATGAGCAAAGTAGGTAAAATTATTATGTAATGGTTTTGATTATCCGTAAATATTCCTGTCTAAACATGAGTTTTGATGTATTTGAGACATATAGTAACATACAGTAACAAAAACAGAATAACATAATGGAAAGGGTATAATTTAACATTCCTAATGCATTTATAGGTGTATAATTATAATTATAAAAGGCTGTGTAGCTCCACCATTTGTGTATTTTTAGCCATCTGTTTACAGTATTAATGATCGATTGTGATGTATTCTAAGTTTTATGTAAACCTAGTAAGGTATATAATCGAAAACAACTTATTTGTACGAGTTTTCATTATTCCTGGGACATTTTGTATATTTTGCATTTGTACGTTTGTATAGATAGATTTAGTTGTTTATATAAATAGTGCCATTTTATTATTAGAGTATTAATAGAGGTTATTATTAAGTTTTATTATGTTAATGCTGAGTAAGTATTGATTTTATACATTTTTACAATGCTAGTGTGTAAGTTTTCATTCTCGTACTTAATGTGTGATTAGTATTACAAATTATATTCGTGTTAAATAAAAATTATCGATCAACATTCGCCAAACATTTAGTAACTGAAGTATCTTTAGGTGGCACAAAACTGCGCTGCGGTAACTACAACATTGCATTGTGTGCTAACGCTACGCAACGCAACGCTACTGTGGCGATGTCTTATACGAAATAGGACTACGGAAAAAATTTTCTAATGGTGTATGTATCACAAAACAAAAAATGTACCTTCTCCGTTTAGATGCCGGCAGATGAGTAAATACACAACAGACAAAGTTTCATATCACGCTACGATAAGTACACTACTACAAGGCGCGGTGTGCGTGCCCATTCACCGACGAGAGCCGGCGCTTTTCACTGCCAAACCATTATTCAGTTTGCTTGCTTTGAAATATCATTGAAAAACAATTAACACAACTTTGGCCTCAAGTCGCTTCGATGCTCTCTCGGGGACTAGTAGTTGTTTTAATTAATTTTAGATGTTATAAAGTGCGATAGTGGGCATCCCGTTACGATACCATTTCAACGCCAGCCACGTCGATGATGGTTTGGCATTGAAAAATGTTCTGCGCCGAGGTGTACGCCGGCCCTTACGCCGCCGCTTGAGGACAAAACCGGTTCACGGGTTAACTATCACCACTATGGCCGAGCGCGTCACGTGACCATTTTGTGCCTAGAAGCTTTGGAGCCCGAATAGCTTCCGAGATATTTCAGGTAAGTTTTATCACTTGTGTATGTTATCTCGAACTGTTTTGACATAAGATCTTTAGACTTCAGAACTCAAAGAAGCGGTCTGTAAGGTCGCTGGGAGTAATCTATCCAAAACAGTTTTTCGTATGTATACATACGAGTACATCAATGGCCTCCCAACCCCTCACCCATGGGCACCCCAATGATGTTTTTGTGCTCTACTCAACGTGAATACACAATTGTTAATAATGTCAGCTAAAATCAGTTCATCTTTTTGGTAGCTGTAGATGTTTGTGAAAATTATGTACCAGGCCTATATAAATCATGTATGTATTACCGTTATTGTAAAACTAGGTATACTAGTCACAACTGTGCTATAGATCATTGTGCTTATATTCTACCATTGTATCGATGTTACATAGATCAAAATAAAACGTACAAGAAAAACTGTTGTTTGAAATGAAACAAAAGAACGTAACTCATCAATTTTAACTTTAATTTTTATTCTATACAAGACATTTTGTATTTCTCAAGCGCTTCTTAACCATGACTTAAGTTGTCACTATAAAAAAACTAAACTACACTTACTTTATTACAAACAAGACTTAGTATTCTCTTGCAAAAAGAAACATTGAAACAGAACTTCATATAATTTCCACAAGATACTATGACACAAGCAAATGCAAATTTTACTAATTATAGATTTAATCAATGACAACATTGTACTATGAAACAAAAGAATTACCAAAATACTCAAACTTAGCCGGTACACTGCGAAGAATATTAAAAGGTCGATGTTTCCTTTAGCTTCTTTAAAATGTTTCGTTTCACACAATCACTCTGAAACCAGCCACACCGCATGCAACCTCAAGTATCACATTTCCTTAATTTTGAGGAATTCCGAATTACGGGAGAATTACATTTTAGAATAATTATGTTAAATGACATAAACACTGGTCAACCTTGAACATTGTTCACATTACAGAACATTATAAGAGGGGTTAGAAATGCAAAGTAGCGCTTTTGCTTCGGAGACGGCTGTCGCCACTTGTCTTCCCGCTCACGCTGCTACTACTAATCATGCCCTCTCGCTCTCACCACACCACGCGCCTTATAGTGCGACGCGTTCCACGCCCTATTTGCCCTTCTAACCCCTCTTATAAAAGTTCTGTTGTTCTCATTTAGGGTTCCATACAATTTACAAGACAAGTATTTTGGTATATAGATAGCTTTTAATTTTTACACGAATTTAGTGTTAATTCTTCGCAGTAAAGAACCCTAAAAATCCACTCTTATAGAGATTCCTTTAATATAATTTGTAGCCAGTCTATTAGTTACTATTCGGCGCCCAATTTACTAACTGTTATATTTACAAGTCGCTTAGCGGCACTGGGCAGTCTTACTCTATGTCACCTAGTTCAAACTATTGTTATAGCCTGAGAGAAATTATCCTTTAATACACATCACCTACCTAAATGCTTTTAACCGAAAGCTTTAAAACAATAAAACCCACCCTCTTAATTCTGTTTAACATAGTTAATAGCTATTTGAATAAAACATTGATACAAAATTTGAACTCTATAGGGAATGTAAAAGGGTGTATTTTGGTTAAACACGAGTTCTCATAATTTCTTACAATATTGGTGAGGCCCTTGCCTTGCAGCAGGATCCTACAGGCTATAACTTATTTTCTTACAATGTATTAATTTGCTTATAAACAATAAAGCTTTAGTAGTTTGGGCTTGAAATAAAAAATACTTACAAAAATAAACTTATTCACAGGCAAACAAAGTTTAACAAACCATACTAACATTCTTGTCAATTTACGAACTTTTGTTACAAGTATCTAAATTTTTAATATAAAACAAACTTTTATAATTGTATGTATTACAATTGTCTTTCAATCAAGTCACTAAAATTTTTACAGTGAATAAAAAACTATCTTCCATTCCGTAATACAATTCTGTAAGACAACATTCATTCCCTTAAGAATTAGCTATTTACAGTGATTTAAAATGTATGAACAGAAGAACAGTAAAGTAGAGTAGCTGTGACAATTGATTTATTAACAATTTTATGCTTTTAAAACTTCATGAATATAGTAATAATATACTGATATTGACCAAAACCTGTACATTGTCACAAATTCTTATAATTTTTTTCCTTGAATTTACATTTCTTTGCAGTTCAGACTCTTCAGACTTCCGAAATAATAGGAGATAGTCGTTTTCCCATAATCTACACATACATTAAAATTTTTCGTAGGTAAGAGCTCTGAAAATTTGGAATAAATTTGCAAATAAAAACAAAACCTACGGTCATAGTATGGCAGCTTGATATAGCGGTATCACGACTTCTCTGGTACGACGAAAAGACGTGATATAGCCTTATCAAGGGTCATGCTACAGCCTCTGTAAGGTTCTGAAGCATATTACGCGTATGATATCTCTTATTTATTTTAACATCTTCAAAGTGCTCTAGGTGTAAATTGTGGAATTATAATAGAGACATTCATAGAAGAAAAAATTAAAAAGAAAGCACTGTAATCAATTTTCTTTACAAATAATCGGATTTCGGGGAATATATCTGGATTTTTTTGGAAATGACATGTCCAGGCTAGATTCTGGTACTTGAAAATGAGACTAGATAATCAGTGTGACAACATCCACGATATTTATATTCATCAACATGTTGTATGTCTTCTTGAATCAAACATAACATTCACTGGACTCAATGATAATTATCTTATCGAACCTTGGCCTCTAGACAAGTAACCTTTCTATTGGCGTCGACCATAGATAAAAACTATAAAATGGAGCCATGAAATCGAGAGCGAGATAGCCAGTTGAATCTTATGTAAACAATTATTTATTGTTTCGGTCACCGTGGCCGGTTTTTGTGTTTGGCAAGATGTCAATCCTATAGAATAGTTGCCAAACATTATAGTCTTTTAGTATGCAAAGTCAAACTACCATGTGCGGCCAAGATATGGCTTAATCTAGAGTGTAAATCTATGGCGTAGACGCTAGTAGAAATGAGAGAATGTATGGATTTGACAATGATAATGGAAACATTTTGACGTTTGCTTTCTTTATGTTTTCTACTGTCGTTAACACTAATCGAAAGTACTTTGTCTAGGGGCCCTGGTTAGACAAGTTCGTACGCTACCGTCCCGCAGGTCACGTACGTTGCGGGAGGCGAGGTTGTACGTGCGAATGTCTTTAAGCGGCGCGCGCTTCCCTTCCCCGCCACACGCCCGCCCGCCCCCCGCTAGCATCAAGAGTACCGCAGCACGGTAGCAAACTTGTCTGTACTATGAAAACATTAGATATCAATCAGTATGCTTTAGCTTCAGTAACAAACCATGCAACCCATCACAACAATTACAATTTGTAAATCTAACGCACAATTAATTCCGTAAAGATTACGAACACCAGCGTAAACTAAACACTACACGTATTCATCTAAAAGCACTTTTCCTTCGTTCACTTTTCTCCGCACTAGGGTCCCATTCGACATCGTCAGGGTCGTCACCATCGAATGGAGTCGGTGATAGGGCTGACAGTGAGCTGGATCGGTCGTCCTCCTCCTCCATGCGAGGGGGGGAGGGCTCCGGGCTGCTCTGTCGGTATCCCTCTGGCATGACGGAGAGCATCGTCATGTAGGTGTCGTCTTGGAGGGGGAAGAGACGCGGGGAGTAGGGCCTGACTGTCTGGAATAAGAATTGTGTTAAGTTAGTTGGTGTTCTGGGTTAGTTGGAAAGATGAGTGATTTTAGGTTAGGAAGAAAATTGCATTTACAAGTGGAATTTAAGTGAAACTTGCAAATGGAAACCTACAAAAACCATATTGAGCCTGTAATAAGCTTAATAAGGTTTTTGTAGGTTTCCACTGATAAATGATTCAACCCTAGTAACTCTCTGCTGAACATTAGGAACATTGCATCGACCACCAGAACGTCGCATGTTATATGAAATAATAACAACGCTGAGTAAAACTCCATTAGATACATTTTTGCACATAATGTTTGGCAGCGGGAAAGAAATAATCATAATCATTTATTAGGTAAACAAAGCGTGAGAATTATCATTTTCTAAGGAAGTAATGTATATGTTATGTAGAAGAAACTAGAAAGAAACTCTTTAGAAATCTGCGTTAACACTCTTCTATTCTCGGCGAGAATGTAGTGCAGGCTTTACAACCCGATCACATTAAAGGCTGGGCCACACAGATTGCGGCTCTGCGGGCCGGTAGTAGTTGTAAACTATGGAATTACATGCGAGGTGTCACACTAGATGCAGTCCGGCGCGGCTGCGGAACGGTAGCCGCAGTGTGACACCTCGCATATAATTCCATAGTTTAAAACTACTACCCGTGTGGCCCAGCCTTAACTCTGCACCTCGTTGGAATGCAATGCCCCTCTTCACTTAATACTCGCGTCAGAACAGTAACCATCATCGCCACGCGTCTCGAACACGGGTTTCACACCGAATCAGACGCTAGGGTGCACGCACGGATAATGTGACCGGGTTGTAGGTATATCCAGACTAGAGACTCGCCGGTTTGCGCAGAAGAGTTACATAATTATGATACTCGCCTCGTGGTGCAGAGGCGGTGGTGGCGGTGGCGGTGGCGGCGGCGCGGGTAGAGGCGCGGCAGGTGGTGCGGGTGCGGGTGGTAGAGGCGCGGGTAGAGGGTCGTGCTGGGAGCGGCGCGGGCGCGCGGTGCGCAGGTAGCGCGCGCGCTCGCGTGTCTCCGCGCGGGAGTGCCGCGCGCGAACCGCCGGGTCTGAGATGTCCTCCTCCTGTGAGACAACATTATATGAGGGGCTGGCATAGCGTTGCCGAGCAAGCCGGGATTTTACAAACACAGAGTCGGGACCTGCTGAAAGCTTCTTCAGTCCCGCCTCTTTGTGGCCTGGCCTTTAATCTTTGAAAAAGCGAAAGCGAGATTCTTTAAATAAAAGCGAGACACGAAAAATTCTAAATAAATAATTATGACTTTTTTATAAGAATACTAGCGTTTACCCGCGACTATGTCCGCACAAATTATATACCAGATTTTAAGTCACATCATTAGCTACCAAACAAAAAAAGTTTCATCAAAATCGGTTCAGTAGTTTTTGCTTGATGCTCGTTCAAATAAACAGACAGACAAAAAATCCAAAAATTGCTGAAATGGAATCAGGGACACCTAAAAACCATATCGTAACTTTTTTTTGTTGATATCTTCAATGTACAGACAAACTTCCTGCTACAGTTTTATACTAGTTTAGATAGATAAATATTGCCATAAGCCAATGGCGAAAATTTTGGGTTTATTGAAAAGAGGTTACGAAACCATTTGCATTTTCGAATTAATTAAAATCGTATGATTTCCTGATTTTATCCAATCACTTGTGATCGGAGCAAAATTTAGTCTTCCTCGTTTTATCTCCTTTAGTCGTCATTTCAGCGCTCTCCTTTTGTACACATGTCATAATTCAAGAGTTTAACTCGTATGATATAACATGTGCCATTCAAATTTACCCTAATATGAAGCGTGAATATTTTAGTTTAACGAACATACCTCGCTCTCCACAGACATGCGATGTGAGGACTTCATAACACCGTTGTTAAGTGGCACGTCCGGAATGTCTAACACCCGCCATCTGCAATTACAAACACATTCATTAAGTTCGCACATTAGTTAGTTCAACACGCCTTATAGAGACCACTGGTGATAAGAGGGCTGGCAGTTACCTTCGTCAGCGCATAAGCTTGGCGATACAGAGGGGGAATGCTGCCAGCGTTCTTGGAACCGTCCCCCAGGGAGAGGCATTGGAGGAGGTTTATAGGTTGTAAGTCCCCCCTGACGAAGCTTGTTGCAGATATTCAGGATGTATTTATTGACGAAACGAGTTGTGGATCTGAGTGATGTACTTTCTTTGACGAAGCCTGTTGTGGATGTGAGTGATGTATATACCTATGACGAAGCCTGTTGTGGATATGTGTGATGTATTTTGTTTAATAAAATAATGACCTTTTCATTAAGTTACAGTCGATAAATCTGATACATTTCAACGAGTCATATATTATATTATATTATATATTATAACACTTGAACACAGTCATGAACTTGTTTACCTTTTTCCTGTTAAAACTAATTATAATTCGAACTACATAGTTCGCTAGTACATGAGCTTGGGCTAAATTGATTATGTAACCACGGTCTTTTTAAATTAAATTCTATTCTTTTTTCTATTTTTTTATTATATCAGATTTGGGACCTATTTCCCGCTGGAGCTATGCTATGCTGTAGGCGTTGCGTTGTATTCTTGTTTTGTGGACTTTTGTATTATGTAAGCAGGCACATTGCCGTGTGGTATCGGCTAAGAATAGCACCATCCCATTTCCTCACGTGGGTGTCGTAAAAGGCGACTAAGGGATCTACCGAAGGATGGGCATCCTCTGAGTACACACATTCAATTCGATCCAACTGCGAACGCCAACCCGCCTGCCAAACGTGGCGATTATGGCAAATCCCATTTTGGGGGAGGCTTATGTCCAGCAGTGGACGTCTGTCGGCTGATGATTATGCAGGCATGAGGTCAAAAACTGACATTCTCTCTTACAAGAATATTGCAGTCTGTGCTCTTCGGCTCTCTAAACTCTCTCGAAATCTCGGAAGAACGAACGATGATTATTATTATGGATTGACGACCCGGTTGGTGTAATGGTAACCACGCCGGACTGCCGATTCAGGGTCGATGTAGTGACACATAATAATGATTACAGTTTACAAATAAATAGTTTATCTACATACTTGGGTGTGAGTATCTCCTTGTAGGTGAGAATCTGCGGGCGCGTGTTGGCGGCGACGCTCTGCGGTATCACGATGTTGTCTATGTCGTAAGACTGCCGACGGTTGCGGCTTTCCGTGCTAGGCCGCCCAGGCCGCCGGCTGCGACAGTCAATCATACATTATACTCTCGTTCGTCGTGATGGTAACCACATGCCGTGCAGGAGGCGATGGATCGATTCCCGTCCAGGCCAACTTGCAGTTTTTCGGAATTTATGCACGATTGGTAACTCCATTGGTTTTTGGTGAAGGAAAACATGGTGAGGAAACCGGCATGCTTCAATTTCGAGGACTCATCACGTCATATAATACCAGAACCCAAAAAATGACACGTCTCTAATGTCACCTTAGTATCTTCAGTTGTGCCCTACTGTCATACATTGCCGCTTAGCCCAGTCATTTTACGGAGTTTTGTTAGGAGGGGCGGAGAGTAATTACGAATTGGACTTTTAAACTGTAACCGGCATTTAGTGACAAAGTGCTATAGTAAATCAATGTACCTTTCATGTCCGGACGTAGAAGTCTCGTCGTCTCGCTCCCTTTCTCTTATTTTACGCGATAAAGGAGGTCTTCCTCTTTTCAATCCTGAAACATAAATTACACAGATTATTTATAATAATTCTTAAGTCAGGAAATTGAAATATAGTTTATCCATTGGATTAACTAATTAAGTAAAGTTAACAGTGTCTTTCAGTGAAAGTGTCAGCATTTTACTGAAAACCTCAACTGAAGATAATCTTACCTAGGATTATTATGATTCATCTTGTGCTTGGTAAAACTATGAAACAACTGAAACTAGTCCATAAATTGGGATAATTGGCAATAATCCGAACAATTATAATGTTACCAGGAAAACTTTTTTTTCTTAAATATCCTCACTGTACTGTCAGTGGAAATGTAGTTTTTAGCGGACTCCTCTGCATTCTCTATGCGGTACGGATATGCACTTTAAAATGCAGAAGGGTGATCCCTTCTGCATTTTGAAGTGCATATCCATACCGCTTCGGCTGTTATATAAGGTAGCTGAAAATATTTTAAGGGGATGATCAGACCATTAAACTGAACAACTTTCTCTATGGGACCAATATCGAAATCGCGAAAAAAAATCAACTGTTCCATACAAACATACTCTCACCTAAATGTATGGGACAGCAGATTTATTTTTCGCGATTTTGATATTGGTCCCATAGAGAAAGATGTTCAGTTTAATGGTCTGATCATCCCCTTAAAATGGTTTCATCTAATTTTGTTAGACCTTATATATAATTATTAAGGAAAAGTATATTAAAATGTATTTAAAACAGTCCAGAGAGTTTCTCTTCTATCAGTACAAACATACTTTGGTTACAATTTTGTGATTGCAGAAATAGTGACTCACTGGGAGGATGGCGTCTGGAAGGTTTGGGCGTGTGTTGCTTGACGGTGTGCGAGGCGGAGTGTGACGCGTGGTCGGACCTGTGCCCCCTGTCCCCGCGGTCGGGGCGCTCCCCCCGCGGCCGCGACGACGAGTTGTTGTGGGCGCCGCGCCACGACTTGTTGTAGCGCGACCTGAACCAGCCCCGCGAAGATAACGCTGACAAGTGTACCGATGGCGATATATCTGCGGAGTTACATGTTAAGAGTTAGTGTTTGTATAGTTATGGTAAAGATGATATAATAATATGATTTCTAACAAAAGGGAAATATGTTTCCTTTCGGAGTGCTGAGAATCTTAGGTGAATAGGAGACATACTTGCCGTCAAGTGAAACTCAATAGCATGCCATCGATTCGACGAAAAAAGGAAACACTATTCAATAGGCAAAAGTTGTTAAATATCGTCAACCCTTTTAAAGACTCGGTTGGTGTAATGGTTACCGCGCCGGACTACCAAACCAGCGTTCTGGGTTCGGTCATGGATCTTAAATGTTAGTGCCATTGTTGTATAGTTTCCATATTAAAAAGCCTATAGTGCTTGCTTGGGATCATTATAATGTATGTGCCTTTAAACGTTTTTTTTTAATTCTCTTTCTCGTTTTAGTATGGTGAAACTCATTCATCATCTCAGCCGATCGAAGTCCACTGCTGGACATAGGCTTCACCCAAGGATCGCCACAATGACCGGTCCTGCGCTGCCCTCATCCAACGGGTTCCCACCGCCTTCACCAGGTCGTCGGTCCACCGTGTGGGGGGCCTACCTACGCTGCGCTTTCCGGTACGCGGTAACTCATTCTTGCTTATGAATAGGTAGCGACCGATCGATTTCCGATTGGCCTTGAATTTCTCTTACACTTCGTGCAATTTCTTGAAAAGCTAGATATTTATTCTTGTGCTGATTGGCTCTGAAGGTCTGTCTGAAGCTAGTAGCTGTAGTGAGGGAAGGTACCTCTAGAGTCGCTGAGCACGGGGTGGAAGGTGGGGTCTACGCGCGCGACGCGCTGCGCGGCTGAAAGCGTGCTAAGCGGCGCGAGCGGCTCCGTCGGTTCCGCCCGTCCCGTACAAACCGCGCAGCTTTCCACCGGGTATCGACAGCTGCATCTGTGGACGCGAGGCAACGATTTTAATGTATTTGCTACTGCAATAAAGTAATCATAAGCTATGAACAAACATACATAAACATCGTGAGGAAACCTGCATACGCTGAAGAAGAAATTCTGATGTGTATGTGAAGTCTACCAAACCGCATTGTGCTCGCGTGGTGGACTAATGCCCATACACCCTCCCGCCTGTGCCCTGCAGTGGGACGTTTATAGGCTGATGATGATGATATTGACACCCTGGCGACTAGAGCTGTGCGAGGTAAAGAGGTGGTTATGAATGTGCTATTGGTGAATTTCCCTCGCTACCTCGCTCAGCTCTGGTGAAAACCCAGCCTTATGCGACGAGCTTGCACTGACAAGACGAAATAAGCTAAAGCGATACTGAGTAAGAGAGGACTGCAACACCTTTTACCGGCAGTAACCGAGAGGGCGAGGGGGCGTTAAACTGAAACGGTGGCAAGAAGTGTCTGAATTGTATGTAGATTAGTGAAGATTAATGTGAAAAGACGGCAATCTTCATAGGGAGGTACTCACTCGGCTCGTACATATTTATATGCACACGACTTGCACATACAATCCGCATCTATTTTTATAATTTTTCTCTATGCTTCTACTATCCCAGAAAAAATTAGATAAATAAAAAAAAACCTTCTTTTCCATTGGTACCTAAAGACGTAAGCACATAAATGTATCAAACCTATACTTGATGTATGAGTCACACAATACATAATAACTGTTTACTGTATACAACTCAATTAAAGCCCTTTGCATATGATTTGCTTAGAATACTAAATAGCATTACATTAGATGCTATTACGCTGGAACGTCAATCAGACTGCAATCAAATACTGTACGTCATTTGATGACAAAATAAGCGAACATTCTACAAATATTCAAATGTTTTTTTACATGTTATTTATAGCTTTTGCTTGGGTTAAATTGAGTCTCACCTGTCACATAATTTCTCAAATGTATGGGATAGCTGGTTTATATCCGAATCCGTTGGCTTCATGATCAAAGTAGTTCTGATTGATTTTAATTTTTTGTTCTTATAAAATATTTGTACCTACTAACTACATAAATTTACCAAATCTAATAAATCACGTTCTGTTTGATGGTCTGATCATCTCCTTAAAAAAACAACAGCATATTAAGGACACCGTATATTATTAATGTTTAACTCACCTGACATCAGAGGGTTTAGCAGCCTTGTTGGTAGCAATATGCAGGTTGTGCATCTGCAGCAGCTTACGTTTCTTGAAGGTTTCTCTGCGCAGTGGTCGGTGGCGCGCGCAGGTCTCCGTTGCCGGGTCGTCATCATCCAGCTCGGGTGCGCCGGGGAGTGCGCCGGAGTAACCCACTGGCTCCCCCTCGAACTCTACTGGACCTTTAGCTTCGCGGACCTGGTGGGTTTAAAAGTTTAAAAATGTTTTGAGTGATAGATTAGAATACCGTTTTTTATTTCTTATAAATAGAATAAAAAGACTATCATAATTATTTCTTTGGTCTTCGATAAAACTATCTTCCGTACTAGATGGAGAATCAGATACGAAAAAAAAAAATCTTTCGAAATCAGTTAAGGGAATATAATTAGGAGCGCGCTCCATAGAAACGAAGTCTGGTGATATTTTCAATACTAACCAATTAAAGTAAATTAAAATTTTCAGAAACAATCTATAGACTAATCTCTATCAAATTAAAGATTGAAAAAAATTTCTCGGGCGGGACTTGAACCCGCACTTTGGCAACATGGCTGTAACATGTTTAAAAATCAATAATATTTGAGACTAATCTCTATGTTTGTATGAAGTCAGATTTTCGATAAAATTTGTAGTTTTAAAGCAACACTGCCTCAAAGATTTCCATACAAATCTTAAATTAATCCAAGCATTAAAGGCTGGGCCACACAGTGTGCGGCTGCCGAATGGCTGCGGGGGGCCTGCAGTAGTTGTAAACTATTCAATTATATGCGAGGTGTGTGAATTATATGTCAGCTGCGGAACGGTAGCCGCAGTGAAAAAAAACTGTATATCTTAACGAAAATCTGACTTCTACAGACAGAGATTAGTTTCTAGATTGTTTCTCAAAAATTTTCATTAACTTTAATTAGATAGTATTGAAAATATCACCAGACTTCGTTTGTGTGCAGCGCGCATTTGCGCTCTCGGAATAAATTTCTCTTACGTACGCGGCCAAAAGGGTGGCGCCCAACCATCAGAGTTCTAATCCTATAACAGTCTTAAAGAATACAAGAGATCAAATGAAACCGCAGTTCATAGAAGACGACCTTGAACTCTCGCGCCATGCTCCCTCGAGCGTGCTTACAACATGTTGCGACATACTATATCTTGCATGCAGAGTTTTACATAACAAAGACAGCTAAATAAACCATTCATACCTCACCGGACACCAACATCATTATCACCGTACCTAATATTCTTAACTTTTTATTCATACATGGTGTAAAATTAACATATTATTTTAGGGAGTGCTTCAGACTACCAAACTGAACAATTTTCGCTATAGGACCATCATAATAGGAATCGCAAAAATAAATCAGCTATTTCATACATTGACGTTTATTATGGAACAGAAGATTTTTTTTCGCATTTTTGATGTTGGCTCCATGGTAAAAATTATTCGCACCCCTGCACCCCTTAAGATAAGTAACGTAATTAATTTTACACCCTGTATATATTTCGGAGTGGTCAGAAGGTTAGTTACAACAAACTTAAACCTGCAATTTTGACAATGTCATTAGTCTATTTATTGATTGATTTAATTCAGGATAGAGAGATGTGTCATGTGATAGGTGGCCTTACTTATAAGTTGTCTCGTAAGACGCCTATGAAAAGATATGGAGTGGTATATTATAAGTCGAGAAGCACACATGGAACCTTGAAATTTTGTATATTTCTTTCTCTTTAGCAAGAAAATGTAACGCACGAAAAAGCGATAATGTGAGAAATCTATCACCTCGAACTTGCTCGCTTTCTCCGAGGTGGCATGCTAAGCACACTGAATTGTAAGGCTATTGTGTAAGTTTCCGATTATATCGTTTACAAGATCAGTAACATATTGTGAACTACTGTGCAGTTTTTAAGTAGGTAATATTTTGTTTCTCTGATCATTATTATCCTGAGAATGCTCCAAGTATTAAATATATTAAATAATAGTACATTATGATACAAGTGAGCAAAGTTGGTCATTACAGCCGAGGCGGGATTGCAGCACGAGCTGCCAGGCGAGTGATGCATACTAGCCGAGGGCTGTAATGACTAACGCTCACGCGTTTCATACGACGTTTTTCAACATACTTGGGAGGAAAAAGTAATAAAATTTCGTAAAATACAACAATTTTAGATAAATATTTGTGGAAAATGGCGCTGGGCTTCTTTTTTTTTGCGTTCCGTACCTTTGGTTGAGATAGCTATGCGCGCGCAGGTCGACGAAGAGGCAAAGACGTTAACCGACATTCAACCAGCGATATTTTGTTGCAAACAACATAATATTATTTAAAAAAAATTTAACAAAAATTAGCTGAAACTATTTTAAGGGGATGATCAGACCATCAAACTGAACAACTTTCTCTATGGGACCAATATCAAAAGAGCGAAAAAAAAACTGTTGTCCCATACATTTGAGTAGAGTTATGTTTGCAGTTCTGTGTGGGTGGTCAGTTGTTTTTTCTGTCGATTTAGATATTGATCCAATAGAGAAAGTTGTTCAGTTTGATCGTCTGATCATCCCCTTAAAATAGTTTCAGCTAATTTTGTTAGACCTTATATAAACTATTGTCTGAAATTAAAGAAGCACAATCGCTGAGAACTGCTAAAACACCATGCCGATTTGATACCGATTGAATCAGGTAGTTACACAATAAAACTACAGATTATAAAGACATGTGTAACACACAGAGACAGAGATAAGTAAAACAGCTGAAATCGCTGATAATGCCAGGTAAACAATTAATTTAATTGCACAATTAAATAATTTCTACCCATTCTTTCATTGTTTAAAGAAGAAGAAGAAACATGTCTTGTATTATAATTTTCCTGTTTGACACAAAATGAACGTACCTACTTGTGAATGAATTACTTTGTCAGATTAGGTACGTACATAAATGATTGACAACAATGGAATTGATCTACTTACGTAGGTACCGAACTCTGAGCTAAACAAATGCTGCACCTGCTGCTGCAAATTTTTTAACTTCTCAGATCCCGTAATTAAGAAGAACAATAGAAAAATTTTGGTAATCTGACCTCAAATCCTTAGGTGCCGAAAGGATTAGGATTAAAAAAAAAAGATATATGATATGATTTATAAGGGCAAATAGTTGCATTACTTTAAGGGGTTATTGTACTATATATGATATGATTTATAAGGGCAAATAGTTGCATTACTTTAAGGGGTTATTGTACTTTCCCTAAGGAACATATAGGAAGTTTTTTTTTAATGATATAAAGCCTAAATGTCAATCCAAACTAAGCCCTATACTTTTGTGAAAACCCCATCGAAATCGGCTCGTAGTTTTTAAGTGATGCGTGCACAAACAAACAGACAGACAAATATTCAAAACTTGGTCTCAATGCATTCCATTACGTATACTACTCCCCCAATTAATTTCTTTGCAAAAATATTCAATGTACACACAGCGACACATCAAGCTACGCAAAACCAATATAAGCTGGCCTCGCGACGTAATACATTACTCTACCTACGCGCGGCCAGCTTATTTTGGATTTGCGTAGCTTAATAATCGCCGTGTGTACATCCACACCAAGTTTATAATTTTATTATATGTATAGACAAGCCAGAGTGATTAATTTCGTGTAGTGTCCTGCTGTTGCGAACACCATGAGGCTACTGGATAAGTCACTTCATCAGACTCTTATTGTAATAAATAAAAATAAATTAGTATTCCCACATTTTCGACTCTAAGTTCACCACACCACATCTTTCATGAGATATTAGAGGATATTCTTAAAAAACAAAAAGTTAAGTCCCGTTTCTTCTGCGTTCTTGACTGATTTTGTAAATAGGCAATCACTGTAGTCGAACAAAGCTATGAAAAAAGGATCGTAATTTAAACTTGGTTAACCTTTGGTATGCCGGGCGGATCGGCGCGACGAAAAAAATTTATTTCTATTTGTGTCTGTAATTCCCGGCATACGAGAGGTTAAATCATATCTAAAACCTACCTAACAGATTTGATTGAAACAGATATGTTAGTAGCGCGCGCTGTGAAGACTCGAAAAAGACCTAATTTTGGTATTCTTTCAATAGTCCGCGTGAATCAATGCTACGAGCGTGACAGCTGTGACGCGGCACATTTTAAGCGCCATATTATATTCATGGAAGATAGTTAACGTGTAAACAAGGAGATTTCTAATAGTCACTTGACATATACACATTATTATGTATTTGGCTGTAGTCTCAATTGGCATAAACATGAATAAGAAAAGTATTATAAATTATAATATACGCCAAGCCATTTTGCGACGAGAAAGCAATAGCGTGATATTGTATTCTCATAGGAAACATGAACTGTTACTATACTTATAAACTTGAGCAGTTTAATCATCGCTTAGTATTTATCAGTAAGCAAATGCTTATTATATATAATTTAATTAAAAATTCTCAATTTCAAAAATATGTAAAACTGGAAGCTGGCATAGGTAGTGTCTAAAATCTATGATGATCCATGACTCCATGATGTATTGTCATCTATCTATAGGGTGTAACAAAACACCCTAGTAATACTTAAGTAGTGCTTCAGACCATCGAACTGAACAACTTTCACTATGGACCCAACTTCAAACAAACGCAAAAAAATAATCAGCCATTTCCTAGCCGATACATTTGAGTTAAGTCGGTACTGCCGTTTTGTACGAAATAGCTGATTTTTATATCGCGTTTTCGAAGTTGGCTCCATAGTGAAAGTTGTCTAGTTGGATGGTCTGAAGCAGCCCTTAAGTATTACTAGGGTACTGTATAGCACCTCTTTCCCAGTGCGCAGTGTAAACGATACGCTGAATCACTACAAGAAAAGGTACGTGCAGCGGCAGCGGGCGTGCCCCGCTCATTTGGATCGCCTCGGCCCCCACATCGATTACAAAGTTATGAGTCAATGTTACATGAAATAAATATCAGAAAGGCAAGTGCCTTTTACGGGACGCAATCATCACTTTCGCCGCCAGATACCTACGTCTAACGATGCGGACGCCTGGAGCAGCCGAGGAGCTGGCTGCCGTTAAGAAATGGGACACGTACTCGGCCCTGGTGGCTGATTATCTTTTTGTACCTGTTGCTGTTGAGACCACGGGGGTTTGGGGTGCCGAGGCTAAGACCTTCGTTGCGAAGATTGGCGGTCGACTGATGGAGCGAAATTGTGACCCCCGCTCCGGGTCGTTTCTGGTGCAGAGGCTAGCCATAGCAATTCAACGTGGCAACGCTGCTAGCATTTCGGACTCCTTTGCGCCGGGATCGACAAGGGGCGTGTTATTTGACTGAGCATGTTCGGGCTCCTATGTTGACGATGCGTGTTGCAGATCTCTGCCTTCTGACTCTGATTCTACACTGACTTCTACAATGAAATCATTGTATTGACGAAGAATGTTGCTGATTTATGTCTGTTTGTGTATTCTTGTTATCGACTTGTGCTGAATAAATGATTGATTGATTAGTACTAACTTGTTTATGGAGATCATTGTGCTGTCGTATCTTGTAGTCCAGCTCCTGCACCTGGGCCTGGAGCCAGGTCCACCGGGACGCGATCGACGCCCGCGCCCGCTGCCACGACCACAGCGCACGTTTCTCACTGCAACACAATTTATTACTGTTCATTTATTCTAATTCATAATAATGAATTGTTAAATAAATAGGTGGTTATTAAATTTTAGCTTCATTGCATTCGTTATACAGGCAGTCAAATTAAATGCAAACTGAACAACTTTCACCATGGGACCAACATTGAAATCGCGAAAAAGAAAACGTCAATCGCTGCTCGACCAAAATGTATGGGAATGTATTTATTTTTTTCTAGATCTCAATGTTGGTCTGTCCCTTAATGAAAGTTATTAAGTTTGATGGTCTAAACCTGCAGGCTGCTTAATATGTAACGCATTTAATTTACACACTGTATTAGTTGTAAATTCAATTCAATGAAAAAATGGGTCACGTTGTATGTGTACATTCTAGGTCAATGGCTAGGTATTATATGTAAAATTTTCTTGAACCAACGATTTTCTTTATTCTTATGATAAAAAATTCAAGTGATTGAAATCTCTTAACCCGGAAATACGTTAACTCAATCAGATGGAAAGTGAGTTAGGGGTCACATACGGAGTCGAGGCGGCGTTTTGACATACGGTCGATAATTGTATACCAAGAATCCGAGCGGCGCTATTGGTATGATATACAATTACCGACCGTATGTAAAGATATTTAATGCGCGCGCCCGCGTCTCGACTCCTTCTGTATGGGATACCCCTTACAGTCACAAAGTTATTCCTAGTGAGTGTAGACTTGATTGATCTTGTAATCTAAAGTCAAAGTTTATTAAACTTGTGCTGTTATCTATCAATTATTATGGTATCAGTTGCTGCCCGATAATTATTTTGACACCTATTTGTACGTGGGGTCAACCAGGAACTATTTTATTAATTAAATAATGAGGTTGTCTGGAAGAAATAGCTTTTTATTTTTAGCGATAAGGCCTACTTAAAATCCTGTATTAATCAAATATATGTTTTGTTTTGGTAAGCAATATAATGAATAGGTAACTGATTGATGATGATAATGATACCCATAATAGTGTATCAGTAAAAACTCAAAAGTTATTTTGAAAAAAGCTTTACTTATAATTAATGTATTCTGTATATTTGAAGATTAGGTTATAACTGCCATGTGGTTCAGGCAAGGATTTTAAAATGATAAAGAATGCCACTCCTTACAAGCATAGAAACAAGAAAATTGGCCATGGCGGTCGGTAATGTTCAACCTTCTTTTGGACGTCTCCGTCATCGTTATTTCCAACGTTTTTGTGTCCCTTTCTATCCAATGACGTGACGTAATGTATGACAGAAGCTACAATTTTTGTCCTTGGATTAGAAAGGGACAAAGTAACGTCGAAAACAACGACGGGAATTTACGAAAGAAGAACGATTGAACGACCAAGGAGTATTATCATGTTTCACCGCTTGTTAGGCAGCCTGTACTCCAAGGTATAGGCAATACCTATGCCAGCTTCCTGGGTTCAGGCTTAGAATGGACCACCCCATTACCCTTTGATGTCATATGAGACGACTAAGGGATGAGGGTTTCTTATTGATTGTTTCTGTGGGTGACAGGTTAACCAACTATTATCACTTGACACAACGATCCAGCCTGAAACCTGAAATTATGCTAAAAGTGAGCATTGCTACAACTGCATGCTTCAAGAGATAGTTGGTAGTAGTAGCAGCGAAGGTTATGACTACACCGATAGGTTTATGTGGGTGTATAAATTACATTTTAAACTAATCTTAAATTTAAGGCTTCGAAGCGTTCTAATCTAACCTAAGTCCAGCGATTCATGAAAACTCATGTACGATTCGACGGTATCCTGAGAAGACCTCAAAATATTAGCACAATCCATATAATACGGTTGTTTCTAGATTTTTAAAAGATCGACGGCATTCAAAACCATGTTAGCATTTTTTGTATTGTTTTTTTATTTATAATTAATGGACTCTTGCTTGTGCGTTAGCACTGCATTTCCTTTTGATTTCCTTCTGATTGTTTTTGGTTAAGAGCAAGAAGAGATTGAGGATTGCGGAGCCTCGTAGCAGGCAAAAACGCGACGCGCGAAAACCACGCGAGACAAGTGCTTGGGTCAGAACCTGCAACGTGACTCATTTTTTGTATTTAATAACAATGAAAAGTTTTAATGACTAAGGTTCAAGTTCTCATTAGCATTTTTTACTTTTAAAATGTTTCATGTTCTTTACAAAATTACTGAGTCAGGTGAGGGTCCCTAATGCAGTAGTTGTTATAACTAGCGAGCATAGACAGACAATTTTTTATGGCTTAAACATATAAGTGGAGATAAAAGTTTAAACTACTGGCACATAATATTTAATAGTGACTACCGTAACTACTGGTATCTAGGTGCTGGTGAATTTATTTTTGCAACAAACATTATTAGTCACATAATTACACAAAGGCTTATTAGAATCTCATCAGGTTTACTACCAAGTATTCCTTATAATAAGCTCTGATGATAAATGAATGATGTTGCTGTTTAGCCCAAAAACGAATATGAATATGAGTTTATGGTGTATACAAAGGTATACCCTAAACCTGAACAAGTTAATAATAATTTCTTAAAAATTCAATGAAAACTGTAATGCTATAAGGCTGCACAGTATTGATTATAATTTGTACTTTAAACTACAAAGAAACTAGGTCACCCTAGGCTACATCTACATTTAACCTAAGTATGAATGAATGAATGAATAAGCCCTTTATTCAGACAGTTTACATTTCACTTAAAAAATATATTGTATAAAATAAGGTGCCAATTATTAACCTAAGTATATTGTTAGCTAAATCTGGTGCCTAGGCTAAGAGCTTAGAAATCTTATAGAAATAACTAGCTGTTGTCCGCGACTTCGTACGCGCAGCCCACTGAAATATATACTTTAAGACCTATTCTCACACCTACTGAATATACACACAAAATTTCATAAGAATCATTCAAGCTTTTTCGAGGAGTTTTGTTACAAACACTGTGACCGAGAATTTGATATCTATACTATTATAAAACCATAACAGGAAGTTTGTCTGTACATTTAATATATTAACAAAAAAAAAGTTACGATATGGTTTTTAGGTGTCCCTGATTCCATTTCACCAATTTTTGGATTTTTTGTCTGTCTGTTTGTTTGTGTGTTTGTTTGGGTGTTTGTTTGTTTGTTTGAACGAGTATCACGCAAAAACTACTGAACCGATTTTGATGAAACTTTTTTTGTTTGATAGCTTATGATCTGACTTAAAATCTGGTATATACTTTGTGCGGACGAAGTCGCGGGTTAACGCTCGTAATACATAAATTTAGTCACACCTAAATTGAAACTGATGAAGCGATCAAACTGTTGTTATGACTGCAAGAGCCTGTACAGTCAATCCTGATGCATTCAATAAGAGATGTTATTTATATGTAGTCAAAATGCAGTCTGCAAAAAAATCTAAATCACTTAACCCTAAGCTAAAAACAACAATATATAAATTAGGCATTACCACACAAATTATAGTTTTAACCCGTATCAAAGTAGAAGAATCTAACCTAGACTTGTGTTATGATCAGTGATTGGAATAGGTAGTGCAATTTAGGGTAAAGTCGCGAATATTTGTGTGATGAATATTAATATTTTTATTCGCGTCATGGGTGTTTTGTATCTATACAGGGCGTAAAATTTTATGCATTGTATATTAAACAGGATCCACGGTTCACACCAAAGAGTAATATAAGTATATAAGAAAAGAGAACCCACTCGTGGCAACATTATGCATCCACCTTATGTCAAATTGAAGGCTAGCTAGCGCCATCTATGTTTCACCGACAATAATTCAACCTATACTATACATACCTACTTATATCTACTCATACCGATGGATATTATTGTTTTGAATGCTAGATTTCGTTCAATCCCGCACCGATCGAGTGAAATTCCAGTATCCTTACTATTCCTGTAATCTAAACATTGGTAAGAAAACAACAGAAACTCCAGAACATCACTAAATCGGCACGAAATTGAAAGAAAACTACAAACAACCCGCACGTTAGGCAAGATAGGTAGCCATTTTGTGAATTTGTCAATAATGTCAATTAGACATTGACATAGACAGTAAAATCTTTTTTTTCATAGTTCTGCGAAATAGTTAATAGATGGCAGCACATTCTATGCAAACTGAATCGGAAAAACCCACCAAAAGGCGAATGTCCTCCGCCTGGTTCACACCCCATGTAGATACAAACACCCATGAATCAAATACAAATATTAATATTCATAACACAAATATTCGCGCCTTTATCCTAAATTGCACTACCTATTCCGATCACTGGTTATGATGACTAGATAACAAACCTAAATGCATATAAGCAAATATAAATCACAACAAATAACAAGCTGGATTCATGTTCTATGGTAAACATTTTATTCTCATACAATCTTCCACCCTTTTCACACCTTACTTTGAATTATCTTGAATATTAATTTCAAAGTTTGACATTTTGGTAAAACCAAAAGAATTTTTGACTTTAAGAAATAATGGCAAGCTGATATAAAAATGTCTAATTCCCATTACTGTGCAAATACTAAGCTTATCTAGGTATGTATAAAATAGTTAATATGGCTAGGGACTTTATCAAATGCCCACTTGATACTTTATCTATATTTAATTTGCCTAATTCTATGTGCATTTTCATACAGTAGGCTTTTCATATGTTGTTCAGGTGTTGTTCTGTTGTCTCTGCCTACCCCAATGGGAGACGATTGTAAGAAAAGTAATGAAAGCATGATCAAATTTAAAGTACCTTTTCTATTAGTTTCTTACCGGAACAATAAGAAAAAAGATTTTCAATTAAAGTAAATATGCAAATGCGAATTCGAAATCTTCGAAGCCAGTTAAGAGGATAGGCGGGCTAAAATGCTAATTTGGAGAAAAGGTCACTTTTCCGACTGTATGCGTATTTATCCGATCCATCCAATCCTTACACCCCGCCAACTAGAGTCTGAAAGAGACAACTGCACCCCGGACCGATTTTATACACAAAAAATCGACGAAATCAGCTTTTCGTATTCCCCTGTTTCCTCCTCCAAAAATAAGCCGATTTTAATAATTCTTTCAAAAATAATATGAGAAAATCATGTTTTGCTTTTTTTGTTTATATTCGTCAAATTTGTTTACTGGATGTCTGAAAACGGGCGGAAAAATTAGTCATTTTCGAAGGTCCCTAGTTCTTACAGTAATTAATTAATGCAAAAAAGCAAAACATAGGGACATGGCAGACGTGACATAGATTGTATGGCAAAACAATATTTGCTCTAGTGTTATTATCCAAGGAGAAAACAGGGGAATACGTTTGTATGGAGAAAACCGTACTGGTCTATCCTCTTAATGGACAGTGTATACATTACATGTCTCGAATTTTAAATTCGAGACATGTAACATATCCACTGTCCATTAACTGACTCACTACCTGTCACATTGGACAGAGTGGGTACTAACGGGTGAAATATTGATTATCCTATACCAAATATTTAGAATACCTATCAGAGATTTGTACAATGAGTTAAAGCACATAAGGGCATTGTGGTACATTTATTCCAAAGTAATGAGAATGAAAGGATTTGAGAGTAAGTAAATTTGGTGACGGGGGCTCAATTTATGCGGTCCATGCGCTATAAGCTAGTCACCTAACTTCCGCTATTTTAATATATTATATTATTATATATGATACACTAGCAGCTCAAAGCTGATGCGAGTATATCACTGCACTTGTTTAGCTTTTGAAATATTTGTCCAGATATGAAATGAAATAGATATAGATATGAAATATGAAAGAACTGAGACACAGTCTTTATATACATAAGCTCACACCACTTTCCAATGGGGGTCGGCAGACTATGAACTGCCACATGCCACGATTGGGACAAATCTATAAAGTTTATACATTTTATACATCTTTTCATGCATTTTCGATGGAGGACGCTACCTATGACGCTAAGCAATTGTCCTTTTCAGAAAAGATAATTAATCTGATCATGCTTTGTTTTTCAGACGGCCTCTACCAAGATTTCTGCTCACTTTCATTTGATATATTTGATTCATAACTCATTCACTCTACTATTTGATTGAAGAATCAAGCATTCTTGAGCTACAAAAATATATTATATGAGCATTAACCCGCGACTTTATCCGCACAAATTATGTACCAAAAAAGTTTCATCAAAATCGGTTCAGTAGTTTTTGCGTGATGCTCGTTCAAACAAACAAACAAACAAACACACAAACAAACAGACGGACAAAAAATCCAAAAATTGGTGATATGGAATCAGGGACACCTAAAAACCATATCATAACTTTTTTTTTGTTAATATCTTCAATGTACAGACAAACTTCCTGTTACAGTTTTATAATAGTATAGATGAGCATTAACCCGCGACTTTGTCCGCACAAATTATATACCAGATTTTAAGTTGGATAATAAGCTATCAAACAAAAAAAGTTTCATCAAAATCGGTTCAGTAGTTTTTGCGTGATGCTCGTTCAAACAAACAGACAAACAAACAGATAGACAAAAAATCCAAAAATTTGTGATATCAGGGATATCTAAAAACCATATCGTAACTTTTTTTTTAAAAAAAAGTTCAGGATAAAAAGCTTACAGATTTATTAAATACTAGAAAATTTTGTAAAATTGGTTGGAATTCGCTTTGCAATTTTTAACAATGTCCCTAGGTCAGGGTAACAGTCTTACAGCACATTGTAATTATGATGCAATACCTTGCAACACCTAAGTTTACAAATCTGTCCTACTAATGTTACAGTTATATCCTTCTCTTCCTCAATTATATTATGAAATAGCATTTTTGATTGTAGATAGCATTGTTTACTTGATGATTCAACATTGTTATAGAATTTTTGATTAATCATTTTGTAGAAAACAGCTGTGACCAAATAGGTTAATGAGTAATACATAAACACGACCGTTTTAACATATAGTGTGGTCAGAAACTAAACTACAACTACCATTTGCATTGGCTTGCACTAAAAAGCATTTCGGATAAAACTTAATTAGTGAATGCAGTCTCTCACACTGATCATACTAATTACAGTGATCGCAAATTATTTAGACATGTTTACGCTAAATACTTGACGGTTTCAAAAACCCTTGGGGGTCTCGGAATTAAATTGTGTCAAGTGGTGAAAACTAACCCATTAAAAACACTGCAAAAGAAACATCCCCTAGTTATTCTGCACCCACAACATGACAAGAGATCAATCTGTTTTTGTTCTATGATATTATTATTATTTATGAAGCACTCGCAGCTTAGAGCTTTTGCTTGACATCACATCCCATATTATATCAAACTGAGAAATTAAGATAAGAATTAAGATTTAATAAAAAAGAACTCACATGGGCATCGGCTGCTGATGTATATTGTTGTACGTGACAGCCTCATCATTGCTCTCTGCTCCGGACGAGGATGCTGTAGCGTCAGAGTCCAGCTCATGCTTCACCACTGACAAGTGAGACCGTAAAGCCCCTGCAGTGTCCTGCAGCCCCGTTAGCGTTCCCGATGATATCCCTATTGAAGCTGACCTTGATGCGTCTCCTTTCGATGTCCCAGCGTGATAGTATTTAGGACCAACTACAGATCTGGACGCAGCACTGGCCTGTAACACCGAAGTTGTCTCTATACGCTTCAGCAGCGCTTTCAACCCCATAGGTCTCCCTCCACCATCTTTCCGAGCTCCTCTTGTACACTTATCAAAACTTTGAGAAGCCTCTTCAGAAATTCTTTTTCCGATTGTTCTAGCTTGCAATATCCTTAAACGTCTTTGTAGGAAAGCGCATCTTCGATCAAGTCGAGCCTGTTGAAGCCTTATCTTATCCTCTGGTGCGTCTCCTTCAGAATCAATAGTTTCAGTCAAGTCAAAGCTGGAAAGTGGGAATATTGCATCAGCATCACCTGTAGACAGGGCGTCGGCGCCGCCCTCTAGCGTTTTTATAGCCTGGAGCAGATCGGCCTGGGCTAAATCACTGCTGCCTAGGTCTACGAGGATCTGCTCCATTTCCTGCGAGTCTTTCGCGAGACTGGGTGTGTTTTGGAGGCCCATGTCATCATCCTCCATGTGTGTGGAGAGGTTATCGACGGACGCGAGCGCCCGTCTCCGGTGGTTTAGTTGCTTGTCAGTATCGGGCGCGTCCCGGTCGTAGGGCTCTCGGGGCGGCAACGAGAGCGCCGGGGCCATGTCACGAACGTCGCCCGCCTCGGACGCCGGCGCCCGACGCGTCACGGCAGGCTCCCGACCATCCCCTCCCTTATATAACACTCCCACAACAATAAACGTTCACGAGTCACTAGCACAACACTGCACTGCACTACACTACAATCCGCCGGGATCATTCTCCGTGTGATCAGTCTCCCGCCGGCTCCATGGCCATGGCGCTCCGACAAGGGCCGAGCGAACGCAGCGCCGCGCGTTTCTGAAAACACAACGTTTAGCACCGATTACGAGCCGGTCTTTGTGTCTTTGCACAGCACATTTTCATCACAAATCGATCGCAAACAAAGAACACACAAAATTCAAGCCATAGGGCCACATAATTCGAAATTTGACCCACGTGATAACGAAAAGGGTACACTAGCGGCTGCAGTTGATTGTTTCTTTGATATGAAACAGGAAATGATACACTTCGCAAACACTTCTGCGGGACAGTAATGCACCGTTACGCAAATTAGTCTGCTTGGAACATATTACTGGTTTTGTACGATACACCAAAATAATGATACGGTAGAATTTTTTTAGTAATGATGGCGGAATCAGGCCAAAAAACACAATTCAATTCATGTTCAATGACGAAACGAACCGCACGCCACAACTCGCGTCGAACGACTTGTATGCGTTAAAAAGAGACGGCTAGAACGTCCTTGAAATAATACTTGCGCGGTAAAGTCAAATTAGATTCAAACAATGTAAAAATATTTCTCCTACTTCGATATCTAACTAATTGCAGTGCGTCTTTAACCAGACAATGAAATTAGAAGCCTATTGTTATATTTTTACTCAAATCCTACAAGAATAATGCATAAAAGTGGCTAAACGGACCTTTAAAAATTACCGCCGCAATACGCCACGCCAACATGTACTTATCATTGGAAATTATGACGAAATGTATTAGTTTCTACCTTATTATTAAGTAATATACAATTTCGCTCTGTATAATTCAATTCATGATTATTAATCATATTAACTTTGTATACACAATAGAATTAATAACGCATGTTGCATTAAGAGTAGTGCGTTTGGGACACAAAACTTCCGGTGCGTTTACGAATTTAGATTCAATGTTTAATTAGTAAGAAATAGGTTGACTAACTGCAAAACAAATAAATATTTTTGTCTAGTAAAATGAAAAACTTTCTTCAACTGAAATAAATCCTACATGGTATTCGAATAGCAATTTTGTTCGCGAAACCGTATCCGTAAACGCACAATATCACGCGTCAAGCGTCAATCCACATGAAGTGTTTCGTTCCACGCATTTTTCGTTTTATAATAATAATCTATTTTCGATGCATTTTATTTTATAATTTCAATGCATTTTAATGGGACTGCTAATTTTCTTTTTATTAATTATCAAATAATTTAGAGCTTAGACATTTTTGATGTAGGAGGTGTTTTTTGCACTTAACTATCAGTACCTATCACTACAACTATACCTATATTTTTGAGATGTTGAGTAAACAAGCAGAATAACAACAATATGAGCCCACTATTCTTAATACCAAGAACTTCAACTATATACCTACCTATGAATACAAGAAATCTATGAAAAGTTTAATCAGTAAACAAATTTATTTAGAATGCAAAGATTGACTGTAAATGGACCTCGCTACCTAATTTTACCTAATTCTCAAAATCTTAGTAAGTGTTCTAGTTAATTAGAAGAACCTATATTTTCCAATCACAATACTGATTGATTAGTTTGTACATGAGAGGGTTTGAGACTATGTATCAAGGTATTAGTAATTTTATTACATGTATTGAATATTTTGAGTTCACCGATCATATGAAAGCGAATAAGTCCCAAAAGCGAACTAACCGAGTTATCTCAAAGAGATGCAAATTATTGCATTATGTATTTTGTTTCATGTTTACAGTGTTCTACATAATATTAGTATTAAACAATAGTTAACTAGCTACAAATTTATTTTTGGATTGTTACAAAATAGTTTTTTACAAGACTGACATTTTTTTTTTTAACTTTAGAAGTAGTTTTCAACTGAATCAAGCTTAATATCTACAATTAAGAACAAGTTAAATAAAATCTTACCTCTAAAGCAACACATTTTGCAAGTGAGCAGTTTTCTTGCAAGTTTTTTTAAATTAGTGAAGACTTCTTCAACGCAGCTTTTTCTTGCTCTCTTATCCTACAATCAAGACAAAATTTTTACTAGATAACAATAATTTTTTATAATTTTAATCATAAGAACTAAAATATCTTCCTCACCTTAGAGACCACAAGAATGACAGTTGACATGGACTTACAAAAATATAAAATGACATGTCAGTTGTCAACAATATAGAAAAACAAAAAATGTAAAACTTAATTTTGTAATCACTTGTTTATCATATAAATAACAATAAATCAGTTAACTAATTTTGTCTTGTAGATAAAACTTAGGCACAAGTTTAGTGCCTAAGTTTTGTCTACAAGATTCAAGATTAACAGTAGGTATACTAAAATCGAGTGCTTGGAGTTTAAATATGTTGGGGTGCCTAAGTACCTTTGCAATAGGCACCTAAGTACTTACTTACCTTTAAGTACCTTTCTTTGTACCTACATAACTTCTATACTTTTACTTACCTGATTCCTGAACTCTGGCATTTTGTGTTCTGCAAATAAATGAAAATTAATATTTTTCAGTGAAGTAAATATTGATAATTAAATAGGTAGGTTGCTATCTTAATACATTTTGGCTGTATTTTAAAGTGCCTAGGTACCGAACTATCTACCTAAATATCAATTTGTATTATTAAATATTAAGTCAATAGGTAGGCACCTAGATGGGTACTCTAACTAAAATCTAAGGCATAGGCAGATGAAAGGGGAACTAAAAAGTATTTTTTAGAAAATAAATGTACCTATCGTAGGTTCATGCTTCTTTTCTTTTTTTTTATTAGAAATCATTATGACTGATATAATTAAAAAAATCTATTTCTATTACTTAATAGAAATTATGAATGCTGCTCTAAAATATATTTTTTAGGCATGTAGGTAGGTACTTCTGTTACTGAATGCATTCTCTTTGTAATCCTACATGATTAACTAGATATACAAAAATATCGACAGGAAAACCAATACCTACCTACCTATTTACTTTGGGCAATTAACATTCGTTTTGATTCTATTAGAGATATAATAGAATATTAATTGAATGAAATAGCAGGACATTTTAATAAGGTACCTAGGTAAATAATACAATAATTCAGATTAATTACTGTTACTTACTAGGTATATGTTGATTAGCAAGCTTGATAATAATTACCAGCCCTATTTGCTAAATTAACTTTTTTAAGTCTGTACATTACTCCAATCATGTAAATATAATCCTCATGGTCAACTTGGGATTGAAAAACAGGGGTCACAAATGTTTACAGGACTAGGTAAGTAACCTACTTCTTACTGGTAGTAAATAAATATAATATGGTACCTTTACCTATTCCAATTTAAATAATGTTATGCCATAAGATAAGCAATTGAAATTATTTGTTTGGCAGGCAATGGACTTGTAAAAATAGAAACCAAAACTTATTATAAAGTATTACAGAATATGGGCAAACTTCAATAAGCTGTAGTTTCAGCCAAATTATAGGTAATGTCGTATTTGTTTTTTAGGTCTTGGTTTACTATTCTACTATACAACTAGAAGACATTTATTTATTTATGGCAAAAATGTTATTCAGTTTCTCACCTTCGCAGACAACAACAACGAACGGCCGCCCGAAGCGAAGAATGGAAATGGAGAAAAGTGTGGATGTGGTGTGTAGTGTAGCAGAAATACCAAAAGGGATGGGAATGTCCATATACTTAGTTCTTAAAAAAGTGCTTCAACCAACTAAGTGTTTTTACAAAATAGCAGAAACAGGGAGAATGTTGCTTTAGAAAACACCTGTTTAAAGTTCATTAGATCTATTTTTCTAATAAATTTTCTACAAGTTATCTAGTTCAAATCAAAATCATTTCAGCGGAGCTAGTACGCCGACCCGCGATAACGACATTTAACACATCCATCTGTCAAAAATCTTTTATCTCGTTCGTTCGCGCGCAAATAGAAAGAGAGCGGAAACGTTATAGCGCTATATCACGCTCTCGCGGGTTGGCGAACTAGCCCCGCTGACTTTTCGTTTCGTTCTTAAATAAAAATTGTTTTTCTTGAACCATGTTTGAATATTGCATGCGATCTTAGTATGCGATTAATTCACAGAACATTAAGAGGGGTTAGAAGTGCAAAGTGGAACGCGTCGCCACAGGTTATGCAATGATTTGCATAACACTATAAGGCACGCGGCGTGATGAGAGCGAGCGGGCATGAGTAGTTGTAGAAGCGTGAGCGGGAAGACCAGTGTCTACAGCCGACTCAGAAGCAAAAGCGCTACTTTGCATTTCTAACCCCTGTTCTGTGGATTAATTAAACTTTTTTAACTTTCATTGTATTATTTTAGGTTGTAAGTGTTGAGGTTTTGTTATGAGGGATTTTCCAAAAGCAAAAAAAAAATCAAAAAGTTCGTTCCTAATTTCTCGATAGATGGCGTTGACCAGAGAGGGGTCCAATAGGTATGAGAAGATGTAATAATTAATAATAATAGTAAAAATACGCAGTACAAACCCTTTCTTATTGTTGTTGGTTTATTATTTAGCAATGTCGGTGTTATTGTCCGTCAACAACGAATCGAGTATCGGACGTGGTTGTATGGGCTACATATCCGTTTTGAAGATACGAACAATAATCGAGAAACAATAAAAAACTACAAAAACCTAACAGAAACTGAGAATTTCAATAAAAATAAACCGGAAATATTTAAATCGTACGTCAGATTCCGTGAATGAAAAGCAAAGCCATATACGAAAAATTTCGCCCTTTATTAGCAAAGCAATTTCAATATTCTTTATACTGAAAAGAGAAGTGACCAATTTAAATATTGTTCGTATATTCAAAATGGATACGAAGCCCATAGAGCCAAGTCTGTTAATTTAATCGTTATTGACAGATAATAAATGAATAATAGATAACGCTCACAGGCACATACTTTGTAATGATCCCAAGTAAGCCTTAGGCTTTTTGTTATGGGAACCATTCAACAATGGCACAAACATATAACATCCATGACCGAACCGGGACTCGAACCCAGGACCCTGGTTCGACAGTCCGGCGTGGCGTGGCAATCATTACACCAAACGGGTCGTCAATAACACCCACATTGTTAATAACTTGTACTGTGTATTTTTATGATTAATATTAATGAATATATTTGCTCATACCTATTGGACCCCTCTCTGGTCAACGCCATCTATTGAGCAATTAGGAACTTACTTTTTTTTTCTTCTGGAAAATCCCTCATTGTTTTTGAACGCATTTAAATTTCTTTCTACTCTGTTCCGTCACTGTCAAATTTTAAGAAAAATAACTACCTATCACAGACCTAGGCTGTATGGCTCTGTACCATTGGATTGCCCGTTGGGGTGAATTTAGCAGCAACAACAACAACAACAAGGGCCTTGCGCGGGAAACGAGAAGGACGGGCTTTGCTTCTTAGTTTTCTTAATTAATTTTTCCCGGCTCTTATTGTGACAATGTGGTGAAATTAGTATAAGAATATGTCATTAATGGTGAACAAATCGCATTTCAGTAGTAAAAATTAGGATAAGATCAAGAAAAGAAAAAATTAAATCACTGTAGTCAACGGCTGTAAGGAAGGACTAGTTCACATTGCTTTTCCGAAAAAATAAAAATAAATCATCTGTCACTGTCATTTTGCGTTGCGGCGTTTCTCGGGTTTTGTGGTTTTGTTTGCTTGCAGTTTCAATAATTTCTGTTAAATATACATAAAATAGCAATGAATTTCGATAAATCACAGCATTTTCACTCCACGCAACATACACCGTTAAGAAACAAGCGTACGAGACAGCTATTACAAAGAGAAGACACGCTAAATCTATCGCCGATTCTCAACGACACTTCGATATTCAAAAATCTCAACGATACCAGTCTGAGGCAAGTTTTAGATGAATCTTCAATGATAGTGAGCTCAGGGAACGCCGGGGATGGTTTAAGCGAAGCTTTCTTCGAGATAATACAGGCAAGTAGAGCGAGCGATGTACTCGATACATTGGCTAGGTTATCTCAGGTGTGTTGCGACTCTCTCGAGCTGGTGGAGCCGTGGAACAGGTACAATGTGCAAAATTACTGGCTGGCAGAGGAGGCGAACACGTGGAAACTACTACATTGTTTATACGCAGACTCCATCACTGAGCATCCCGAGTCTTTAGACAGTTTACTGACCAAGACCACACTATCACAGCAAACTTTAGTCGGCGCCCTATTTCAAAGTGATTCAGAACTAAGACTCTTGCAATTGTTAGTAGACTGGTTGGAAGCCACCGCTGCATATCAAGAAGAAGCAACAAAGACATCTGCTCCCGTCATAGGGAACAACATACATTGGGGCAACACACTACATCAGTTACTAATCGGCTCTAGTTTGTTCAACAAAGATAAAAACAAGGCCATGATCACATGTATGGATCCTGATGCGCCGAGACGTCAAAAGAAGACAATACACTCTGATGATCAGAATGATGACATTGATTTATGCAAGAGAATCTTTACTGAAGTCAGATGCGGGAAGTTTAAGGAAGCTGTCTCATTATGTATTAGCGCAGGGCAGGCGTGGCGCGGTGCAGTACTGCAGGGATGGATGCTCCTCCACTACTTGCCTAGAGAAGACCCTAACGCTCCATTAGAGATTTCAGGAAATCCATCCAGAGACCTTTGGAAGTGGTGCGCATTGGGAATAGCCAACAATGTTTCAGAGAACATTCATTACAGAGCTACTGTCGGCATTCTATGCGGCAGTCTAACCAGCACTCTTATAGCGTCCCAAGGAAATTGGGAAGACATCCTTTGGGCGCATTTGAGAACTCAAATTGAAGCCAGAGTCGATAAATTTTTACATGAACACCATGCAACTGCCGATGCAAATACAACTCCATCCGATGTTCTAGAGCTGCTACAATCTGAGCTGAAAGTTGAAGAGATGTCTTTACAGCAAATCTTTAGTGCGGTAAAAGCTTTGATGGATGGTAAAAGGGAATCAAACTATCAGAGATGCCAGCGACACCTCATGCTGGGCAACGTCAGGTCTATAATGCAAAACTCTTTACAGTGGCTTGATGATGCAGAAGAAAAATTTATTAGATTCTTAGCTCATTTGGTTTTGGTTCTAAGACAGATGGGAAAAGATCCTCAACATGATGTTGGTGATAAAATCATAGAAAAGTACATCACCCAACTTATTGATAAGCTGAACGATGGGACTATTGAATGTCCCGAACTCATTGCTTACTATACGTCTACAGTACCGATTTCAAGACAAATTCTCTTGTACGCTGAATTAATGGACCACATCTTCAAGAGTGAGCACAGAGAGGGAGTAGTAAAAGCTGGGTTTAATGCAGGAGTCGACGTAGCAGCTTCCGCTAGAGTCGCTATCAAGAAAGCAATAACTGATATCCAACAAGGCTACGGAAACATAGACCTAACATTCACTCAAACCACTGCAGTGGAAAAGGACAAAACATTGATAAATAAAGTAATATCATCCCTTGAGTGGTTGTCACTTGTTTCCAATCAGCTTGAAGAGGCATTATGGTTGGGTAATTCTATGATACGGACATTTATCTTCATTAGCAACACTGATGCGGCATTGGCCTGCGTTGTCAGCGTCAATAAAATGTTCCCTAACTTTATCAACAAGGTCTCTAGGAATTCTTCTGAACTGCGGGAGCATTTATGTTTGAAAGCTTACTTAGAAGCTCTTGAAGGATTTGCTACCTGGTACAGACATTACATAAGCGGTCAACCTAAAGATGTAGAACCTTTATTACCCGATGCATCATTCTCCGATAAAGTCCATCATGAACAGAGATGTGCACAGGTTGAACAACAGAAAGCCCGTTGGCAAAACGCTGTCCTGCATCAGTCGCGCCACACCAAGAACTTGCTGTACAATGTCTTGCTGTTCCCTGGAGGATGGCTCCAAGATGAGAGTGACAGTACTGCATCACAAAACTTCAGTGAAGAAGAAAAAAAAGAGAGGAATAAACAGTTGGAAACTTTGAGACGTCTTTGCATCCCTGAAGTTGCCATTTTGATATTAAAAATCCTGCAGAGCAATGATGATGTAGAAAACCATAAGGAGGCATTGAAGCTGAGCAATTTGATTGCCGGTGAAAATAGATGCTTATACAAAGTATTTACCAAAAATAAGCTCACAGAAATCTTGGATAGAATCAAGGAATCTTCTTTGCTGTTGCTTGAGAAAGGAAAGGATATGTTTGGTTATGAAATAAGTGAATAATTTGTTTTGCTAGTTATGCTTTGTAATAAATATTTTTATTAATAACATTTATTTCTTACATACCTTATAAACCAAAAAAAAATGTTACTTGTCTAACAGTCAAAGAGAGAGTAACAAAAATATATTTTAAATCTTGCACTGTACAGGCTTAGAGCCCTTTCATACCAACGATTCTTCATGGTTCATATGATCGCTTTAGTTTCGAAAAAGCAGCAATTATTCTGGGAAATTGCTAGTGTGTAATAGAGCTCCTTAGCAGCAAACTTATGACACTGATTGTAAATTAACGGGATTCAAGTTGATCAGATCGTTGCTGCATTCAGCCAACTCTGTGATGGAAACTCTTCCCCTCTGCTTGATAAACTTGGCTACATCTTCTAGCTCCTTCTGTGATATGTAGATGAATTTTCCCCTGTCGTCTATGACTCCAGTTAGTTCACCAGAAGCTTGCAAATCTGATATCCTGTCGATGGCTGCTTGAGTTTTCAGTTTAAAGTGGGCTGCTAAGTCTTCGAGTAAAACTACTTTTTGAGCCTGGAATTCAAAACAATGAATAATTATTATAATTAAATTAGGTATAGGAAATAGTATCTGTCCAAAAGTTGAAATGGGTTGGTATAAGTCTAATATATATATTTATTTTAATAAGGCTAAATAACTTTTATTTAATCCAATACAAAGTGCGTATCCACGACAGGCTTGGTCAAAAATGATTTTATTCTATTAGCATTTTGCAGATTGTTTTGAATGTTGTGTTGAAAATAAATGACTTTACATCTAAGCAGGGATCTACCCGGAGATTTGACCTTCGCAATTGCGTGAACGTTTTCGTTTCAATGTCAACTTTATTACAATGAAGTTCAGACCGAAACGGTCGCGATATATCGAAAATCGAAAGTCCGGGTACAGGGCCAGGAGTGTTATTTTTTATCAATTTCACACATCCTAATTAGTATAAGTACAAATAAAAATAATGCATAAATCCCATACAGTTTATGCATTATTCTTACACAAATTAAGATGTGCGAAATTAAAAATAGCACTTGTAGTCCTATGCCAATCTCAGCTGCTCTTTGTTCACGGTACAGCAGAGCTTTATTCTTTCATATTGCAAGAGAACAAACCTTGATATAATCAATGAAGTTCCTGAGCAGACTATCCTTGTCATCTTCCTCATTTTCTTCGAAACCTTCGCCTTCCACGGTGAAGGCGGCCTTGAGTGCCTCGTATTCTTCCTGTTCTTTTCTCTTACGTTCTTCCTCCGCCTTACGTTCGGCTTCCTCGCGCTGACGTTCTTCCTCCTAAACACACATTTTTGAAGGACATATTTAGATGGGAATTTCCACATACCCATAAAATAACAAAGGTTTAATCCCTAATAAGATATCTTCTGTATTGCATTCTTTTCACTGTTAGGAATCAGAATGTGTTCTCTTAGTTCTTCATTAAAAAATTGCTGTCAAGATAAAGAATGCTTTTAAGCTTTTTTTTCTTACAAACTGTTATAACGGTTGGTATCTTTAAATGCCAAAAAAAGATTAGTGAATTGCAGTTAAATAACTAAAGATCTTACCTCTTGTTTTTCTTCAACCTTTCTTTTCTCTTCTTCTCGTTCTTCGTCTTTCTTCTTTTTGATCTCCCTCATCTGCTCCTCTGCTTCTCTTGCTTTCTTCCTCTCCTGTTTAGCTTCCAGCTTTGCTCTTTTCTGTGAACATAGCTCTGATATTTGCCAAAAGAATCATTGTTATCTATGTATAATGTATTGTCACAATGCAGGGCACAGGCCTCCTTTCACGAATAAGGGTAAGTATCCCAGTCATTTTACGGTTAGAACCAGGACTAATTAAGAATTTATATTTTTTTTCGTTTTGTATATAAGTCTCAATTTGAGTCAAGAAATATAAAAACTAAAAAGAAAATCTCGTCAGCAACAGCCCCAAATTTAAAAATTATCTTGTTCTAAAAAACCTGATCGTAAATTTTTTTTTCGCATATTTTTAAGGCTTTACCTACATACACAAAATGTGGTGTAAATATTTTTGACTACATAGTAGTTATTAATAAAAGTCATTATATTAGCTAGATTAAATTTTCGATCTGTAATTTTAGGTCTATAGTATACTAGTACCTATTCTATGCAAATAAATACTTTGACTGAAGGTTAAGTGGTACATTTTTTCTTCCCATACCAAGCAACATTTTAGGACTTTACCTTGGCTCCCATTTTGTCATCAAAATCAACCTTGGTAGTGGTGTCAGCTTGATTGTCGTCATCGCCTTCATGCTCTGCCTCAGGCTCCTCGTCCAGTGCTGCTTGATGTCTCGCCGCTGTTGTATAAAATAAATTCATTTTCAATAAGTAGTCATTACATCAGTTCTCAAGGATTAATGCATGATATTAAATGTTTTTTTTTATTTCTATTTTTTAAAGAACTTTTATACAAAAATTTTATGTACATGTCAGTCCCATTGTACCTCATGTCTAGATTTTACCTACTCTAAGTTTGTTATTCTAATTTACTTAATGAGACACTGATGAGATGAGTTTGCAAAAAAGGCGAACACATTTCTAGCAGTGTCAGAACTTGGAACTTGGTAATTCTTCGAAAAAGGGTTCATAAAAGGTAAAAACCAATGATTTGATATTTTTTATTTTTATTTTTTATTTATGATTAATGGACTCTTGCTTGTGCGTTAGTGTCAACTAGTTTATGAAAGTATTTATCCCAATCTCAGGGATTGTTTTAGGTCAAGAACAAGAAGAGATGGAGGATTACGGAGCCTCGTGGCAGACAAAAACGCGACGCGCGAAGACCACGCGAGACAAGTGCTCGGGTCAGAACCTGCAACATGACCCCAGAGATTGGATAGTCAGGCACTTATTCACATTTCCTTAATGTTCACTTTTTCCCCACAAAACATATCATGTACAAGACTTTCTGAAATAATGTTAATATAAAGAAAAATGTTCATAATAGTCCAAAAGAGTATCTATTACCTACTTTACTGTTAGATTGTCACATGATCGGTTGTATGTTTATATTTATTTTATTTTGTATGTCAGTAAAATTTTAAGCAATCCTGTGACTTTGAAACAATCATGGGACTTTTAAATAAAAATAAATTTTACTAAGACATGTCCATATTATGCCTAGTAAAAATTAAGTTTAGGTAAATGAGTTGGATGAGGGCAGCGCAGGACCAGTCATTATGGCGATCCTTGGGGGAGGCCTATATCCAGCAGTGGACGTTCATTGGCATATGATGATGATGAAATAAGCGCCCAAATATCTGATCACTGATAAGAAACTTGTCAGAATGATGTGTTTTAAAGTTTCTGATCACAGTGGTCTGGATTACAAAGACGAGAAAACTCACCTACGTCATAATCCTAAAGAGTTCTTATCATAAATAATGCGGTGATAAATATTTCATTTTTGCTGCGCTTGATCCATAGGTTTTGCAAAGGTTTCTTTGTTTAGAACGTAAGAAGCTCTGGCCCCCACCGATTTGGATAGAGGAGAAAAGAGGAGGTCGCTTCGTTTGCTTGAAATTTCTATTTTTTCATGGTACAACCAAAGATGACTGACCACAATCCGAATACTTGCGCTATAAAATTTAGAGCTCGCTTCGGTTCCTCCAGAGTGTAGGTGTTCTTTTATAAGAACACACAGATACAGATAAGGGGGCGACAGAAACCCATACTACGCCTCTGGGTGTCTAAACTAGATGACACTCTAACGGAACTCACCATTAGCTCTCATCCGCGCTCTCTGGTTCCTAACCGCTTGTACCCTGCCTGGAGCGCCATCCCTCTCGACAGCGCGGGGTCTCGCACCAGCTGTATCGCGATAAACAAAAGTTTGGTTAGATGGAGAATAAAGACGAATTATCAATTGTACTGAGTCTAACAACATTACTCACTCTGAGGCTTCACTTGTGACACCCGCAGGAATGCAATAGACAATAAAATAATAACTATAGCGCTAATAATAGCTGCAATAATAAAAGGATCCATGGCTATGTATTGTTCGTTTTCTGGAAAGTAATCTTAAGTTTTAATTATTCTAATGTAAACACTTTTGCATGGTTAGCAATGGTTACTTTACTTATTGTGTAACCCTGTTCGAAAACAGGGAATTTTTATAAAATGTGGTGAAATTCAAAACAGAAATTGCACGACAGCAAAAGCTTTTCAGTAGCTCAGTTTTTGACAGATAAATAAAGAAACCGAACTGTACTTTTCTTGTTTCTTTGCCGTTTTTTACTCAATAAAGATGCAGTCTCAACTTGTTAAAGTTACTCACCAAATATTAAATTTACCTTATGTGATTTATTTAAGATTAAAACAATTTTAACATTTTTGAAGATCTGGTACTTGGCTACTGGAACACAAATCCACAGATAAATAAGTGAGTCGTCATCAGCTGTCATCGTCATAAAATTCGGTTACGCACATCAGATGCCATGATTAGTGGAACCAGATTTGCAAATGGCAACTTAATTCAGGTTTGCAAATGGCAACATAATTTTTGGTTTGACATTTTAGAGGTGACGTGTGACGTGTATCATGACATTTCTATGATATTTTCGGCAATTTTTGTTGTAATTTATAGATCCTAAAACATGGAGTTGTTAAAGTTTTCTTCCGTTCTAGCGATATTCCTCTTCCTAGACGCGGCCTCCGCTTTATATTTCCACATAGCCGAAGGAGAAAGAAAATGTTTCATAGAAGAAATACCGGATGACACTACTGTTATTGGTAACACATTTTCATGCATTTCTCTTCGAATTTTCTTCTGAAACTTGTTAAACCAGCTGCTAAATCTGTTTAATTTTATAGTGAACTACAAAGTGGAGCTCTATGATCCTCGATCGGGGGGTTTCATGCCTTCGTCTCCGGGTATCGGGATGCACGTAGAAGTGCGAGATCCCAACGACGGTGTGGTGCTGTCTCGGGTGTATTCCTCGGAGGGGATGATCTCGTTCACGTCGACGACGCCAGGGGAGCATGTTATCTGCATGTATTCGAACAGCACCTCATGGTTCAGCGGGTCACAGTTGAGGGTAAGTGCTGATAAGAACACTTGTACAAACAATGAGTAAGAATAGGTGAATGGTAAAATAGTTGATTTCTTTTGCCGAAAGAATTAGGTTAGGCATCCAAAAGGGGCAATACTGTCAGCCTGCTGCACTTTTTTATTTAACTTTTTTAGGCATAGTCATTTATCTTATTTTTAATCTGTCTATGAAATAAATTGTTTATAGTATACAGAATGTTAGAAGCAAACTTGAATTAAAAAAAGAAATTCAATTGTCTCATACATTTAAGTCAAGTAGGCATTGCAGAGGTAGTGATTTCCATTCTCTTTGAGGCATTGCAGTTTTTTTCTTTGCTATTTCAGGTTTGGTCCCATAGTTAAAAGTTGTTCAGTTTGATGGTCTGAACCAAACCTTGCAATTTTGACATGGTAAAAAAAATCATCCAGTGTAACAAGACTGACAAAACATCCTACTAGGTCGAAGTGTTGCTGGCTTGCCAGCCCCCACAACAAGATAACAAGACGGCTAAACGAAAAGGAACTAAATAATTTTTATTAAAACCTTGATTTGTATTTATGTAATTGCCAAATTGGTTGTGATTGCCAAATAATAAAGGTCTACCAAGTTTTGGTTCCAATAAGAAACAAATAACCATAATCTGTAGGATGAGGGCAGCACAAAAGCAGTTGTTGTGGTGATCCTTGGGGGAGGCCTATGTTCAGCAGTGGAGGTCTTTCAGCTGAAATGATGATGATGATCCAATCTAAGATTGTAAGAACTATTACCCATTTTCCCTCATTTATTCTCTCACGATAAAACCTTAGATAATCCCAAAACAATATCATTACAGGTGCACCTCGACATCCAAGTAGGTGAGCACGCAGTGGACTATGCCAACGTGGCACAGAAGGACAAGCTGACGGAACTGCAGCTCAGGATCAGACAACTCCTTGACCAGGTCCACCAGATAACCAAGGAGCAGAGCTATCAAAGGGTACACACAATATTTCTTAGTAATATTTTTTTCGAGGCTTTTGTCCCTTGGTGACAATGTCAGCCTCATAGGTTTATACATATTTTTTTCTTACTCATCCAAATAAAGTATGGCTACCTATTCAATTGAGAGTGATTGCGGGATTAGGTGGCGTGTGCGAAAGAGTGAACAGTATCCTGCAATTGCACATGCAATCACACAGTCAAACTTTCAAACATTTTTTTTTTAAATCTTTATTTAAAGAGCTTAGTCAATAAATGACTATGCCGCTCCGTTCAAACATTTGAACGAGTGACTTTCAGAAATCACTTTACAGGTCAAGTGACATGCGTGAATGATTTTATTCTCGTGCTAAAATATATATCTTTAACCCTTTCCACGCCACGGATTTATTTAGAAAACGCTCATCACACGCCACAACCCAAAATATTGGCACTATCTGGAAAACTTATACGTACGTTGATAAGTTTATTTGTGATAAAAATAAAAGGTTTTTTCAACAATTTTTTTTGTCTGATATATCAGACTTTGGCGGCGAGGGCACGAAACTTATACGTCTGATATATCAGACTTTGGCGCTGAAAAGGTTAAAAAAGGCCATGTTTTCGCGTGGGATTGATTTCGCGCACGAGTATAAAAACCATACTAGAGGGACAGGAAAGCTACGTCTGTAAATGTGATTCTAAAGTCAAATTATAATTTTTAGTCCAAAAGTTTCCTTTTGTACTTTTGGGAAAGTTGTTCAATATCATGAGTACACACGGCGACATATCAAGCTAAACCAACATAAGCTGGCCGCGCGTAGGTCGACTAAGGTATAACGTCGCGCGGCCAGCTTATGTTGGTTTTATATAGCTTGATGTGCCCCGCATACTCTCATGCTCACTCAGTTTATGTCTGACTTTCGGAGAATAACAGAGGTAAAAATAAAAAATAATAAAAATTTTGATAATTTAATTGTTCTATTGGCACTTGCCTTGCAAGCTTGTTTATGTATAGGTACTCTGAGAAAGTATTATTATCATACTAACAACAGAAAACAACACTTATTTTTAATTTCCTTCCGTCTTGTATTACCTACTCTGTTTGTATACAAATGTAAAAGACAAATAAACTATTTATAATTTAATTTATTGTTTTTTGTTCCAGCACCGAGAGGAACGTTTCAGACAGACATCGGAGAGCACAAACCAGCGCGTGTTGTGGTGGAGCTTGCTCCAGACGGGTGTCCTCGTCGGCATCGGCTACTGGCAGATGAGGCATCTCAAGAGCTTCTTCGAAGCCAAGAAATTAGTCTAAACAAATTAATTATTTCATAAATTAAGAATTAGATGTTCAATTTTTTTGTTCACTGTCCTGTAATAAATTTATTCATTATTGCTGTATTATTTTCGTGTTTCAATAAGACTTTGTGTTTGTGAGAATAATGATCTGTATTTTTTCAATAAAAGTCGAAGGATTAAAACAATAATTTATTTACAAAAGATTCAGTATATAGGAATGTTATACAGCCGTTACAGCACTTGGTATAACATAGAGTGATAATGTACTGTTGGTAAACCAAAATACAAATAAAATAGAAAATAAACATCACAAAAATAACATTTTCATATCAATAAACTGTTGCGTACAGTATTGATCAATAGAGCACTAGAATCACAAGTCTTTCGACTGAAACTTTGTAAAATTGTCTTAGTGACAAAAGTGTGTTGTTTATCTTTTGTAAATGAAATGCATAAACAGATATGGTATATAAAAAATAATTAAAAGAAAAAAGATGTCTTCCCATGTGCCATGGATATGGTCTATTTTTTGTATTCTTATTTCATAGCCGGTTGCTAGTGTCCAGAGCGTAGCAATTCTGCCAATGTCAAGTAGTCAAAAGGGTTTCACAAAATGGCGGAGCCACATCGCGAGCCTTAGAGAAGCCAATTCGGGACTGTCTTTCGTCAGACTTGCAGTGCGACTCCCATGCTACTTCTATTAAAGTGAAACCTATTTCTTTGTTCTGTGTACACAATATTTATGAACTTTAATCTAAACTTGGCTTAACCCTTAAAATATCATTTAAAAACCTAACAAACAAACTCGCGTCTGGTTTAGGCAAAGGTGCTAACATTTCAAAATCCACCACTTCTAAAGTACTCTCTAATGTGTCACAGGTGCAGTAATACAAATGGCCGTCCACCTGCAGCTGTTCGGCCAGTTCCAGCTGATGGTTGTCCATCAGATCTTCATTTACAACTACTAGCAGAGGTTTGTCAGCTTCCAACGCTTCGAGACAACTTCCCGCTCCTGCATGACTTATTATCAAGTCTGCGCTTTTTATATCTCCTTCTAAAGAATCTTTAAACCTGTATAAGTCCATTTTCAAGCCATCTCTTTCATATTCTCCAGGTTCGTGGTCACTGTTGCCTATTTGAAAGGTTATTTGTTCACAACCGATTTTCTTTAAAGCATTCAGTATTGGAGAGGTCATAATAGTTTGACATAGTAAATCGAAACGTGTAGTTCCAACTGTTATGAAGATTTTCTTGTATTCTTTGGGCATTGTGTTATTTTAGGAAACCTTTTGGAAAAAGTCTGAAATCTGATGTTCTGCAACTTTGTTTGTTTTGACGTTTAATTAAAATGTCAATGTTTTTTTTTAAATATTTTTCCTTTCGAAAAGGCGATAGGATCTAGCCCTTACGGTCGATGTCTTCAGTATTTTTTTGTCATCATCATCATCAGCCTATCATCGTCGATGGCGGATGGCGGCGATGGTTCGATCCCCGTCCAGGCCGACTCGTACCAATGAGTTTTTCGTAATTTATGTACGATTTATAACCATACCACTGGCTTTTCGGTGAAGGAAAACATCGTGAGGAAACCAGCATGCTTCAATTTCGAGGCATGTATTGTACCTACTAGCCATTTTACAAGTGGCGACGGGCTCACTCCCCCTCGTCACACTGGGCAGAGTTTCGGTACTATAGTGAAACGTGGATGTTCTGAGGTTTCAGAATATCTCAGACTACCCCCTCGGGGATTATAGTCGTGAGCATATGCTTATGCTTTAAGCTGTACACTAGACACATGGCCTGGTTGGTGAGGATCATCATTAGTATTAACATTTAGATACAAAATGAGCGAGCTATTTATAATATAGTCATGTCTTTATGTCTGCATAGCTTATACATATGGTTTGGGTAATACATGGCTGTAGCCTTGCTCTCAAAAAGTCTTATACAGGGTACTCTCAAGAACACACATTCCAATATTCAAGGGACTTTTACGTGAGGATCAATCCGAATCAAACGAGAGCGTCTTTCTTTATTTCTCACTTTAACTATATTATTCTCCATTAATGGCACATTATTATACTAATTCAACCACATTATCACAATAATAGCCGCGAAAAACGAATTTAGAAAATAAAAAAACAACGCCCATCCTTTTCTTCTCGTTTTGCGCGCAAAACTCTTAATACGTCAATGTAATTATCAGTTTAAAACTTAGAGGTTTAAAACACAAAAACCGACCACGGTAACCGAAACAAAAAATTATATTTCTGTCTTTTTTGTTTACCTACACAAGTTTTCAGCACAAAGTCTGTGGTTTTCAGATTTAGTACCACAGATTATTTAATAGTTACTACTTCCTATCTCTATGGGTTTTCATAACTGGCTCTCTCGTTCCCTCATTTCATGGCTCCATCATTCAGCGTAAGCGAAAAATTATTAATCTAAATAGCTTTCTTTTCCTTCTTCTGTATACAGAAGTCTGTGGTTCTTTTCAATGTACAATTTTGGTTCAGTGGTTCAGTGCTGTATTTTGGATCCTTTCATCCTTGCCCTATTTCTGTGTTCTTGCATTATCTCTCGCTCTCGATACCTCTTTTTTCAATCACAAAGTTTAACAGTCAGCACTTTGCCAAACATATTTACGCTATGACTTTGCTGTAGACAAAGAATCACAAAACAATAGATATATTAAAATCTTTAGTCGCGATACCACGAACTGCCCATTTCCGGTGATTTTTACGCGCGAATTTTAAAATGTTTTAGAATTTTATGTTATTTCCGGGGTAAGAGAGTCAAAGCGGTAGTAACTATTAAATAATCTGTGGTCAAAGCGCGGAAAATGATTTAGAAGCGGGGATTTTTAGGGAATCGATAAGAACAAGGGATATTGTAAAAAAGAGGAATTGTTTACAACCGAATTGCAAGTGTGGAAAAAAAAGTATAGGTAATATAGAAACCCGGGTAATTGCTTTATCTATTTGATTAGGTAAGTAGGTTTTATTTACCAAGCATATTTCGATAAACATTAGCCCCACTTGCGTCAAGCTGGGTTTAAGGCGGTTGCAGAGGGGTCAATTTTATACAAAACTTTGACGCACAATACGCGTAGACGGTATTAATATAAGTAACTTTGTATATATGGAAAAATAGTTTAGAAAATCTAGATGCCGCGTAACAAATAACATTTGCAATTTATAAAATAATTACGAAGATATAAAGCTTTGAAACTTTTCATACAAACTTTTAAAAGCTTTATATCTTCGTAATTATATTATAAATTGCAAATGTTATTTGTTACGCGGCAACTAGATTTTCTAAACTATTTTTCCATATATAAAATATTACTTTTATTAATTCCGTTTACGCGTGTTGTGCGTCAAACGTTTGTATGGACTGAAACCACCTTAGGCAATAAAATCCGGGTAAATTTTTTTATTTACACGAAAATCATGGGTTACCAACTTAATCTGGAGTTTATTGCGAACCCAGGAGTGTGCAAGTGATGCTAAACTGAATTTTGCATGAAACAATGATTTATTTTTATAATATACAGGGCGGTCAGAAAAACTCTAACACCAGGGCTCTGCCCACACGACAAGAAGAAGAATAATATACAGTGTCCTTCTATGCTTACAAGGCTTACAGTATCATCAGACCTTCAAACTGGACAATGGGGTAACTTTTTCTATGGGACCAACAATCAAGATGGCAAAAATAAAAATTTCATACAAAACTGCAAACAGATCCAATAAGGAAATACGTCCATGAATTTTTTTACCTACCTTGCGGAGAAATTTCGAGAAGTGCACGAATGGAAAGCGGTAAAATTAGAGGAATCTAGAAAACATTAGGAATCTAGAAATCATTAGGAAAATATCTAGAAAACTTACATTGCTTTTTCTTTCTTGCAAACTTGTACCGAAAATACCGACTCGTAGGTACCTACCGTAGGTAGGTAGGTACCTACTTTACCTACATTTCGAAGTTGCAATGACCCATTAGTAAAGTAGACATGAACACGAAACAAATCCTTGGCATTTTATTTCGTAACACTTGTAGTTAGCCCGTCCTTGAGCTAATTTACAAGACATCAGACAAGAATGACAGATAAATTAGACGCGCCACCTTAAATATTTAGAGCCTATTACAATACTTACCTAGCAATACCTATTCAATTATAAATTGGTAAAGTACACAATGTAAAATTATCTGCGGAACCTTATACCTACGGTAATACTTAGTACCTGTTGTGAATGGCCGCCGATGTTGATCCTGGCTTACAGGAGTTACAGCGGTGGGAATGTGTGGTGGGCCTATGCCCGTTTAAAAAAAAAACTTAGTACCTATAGGTCGGTACATGGAGGTCGGTACCTCTACCATTATTAAGAGTCATTTTACCGTTCAGTGGTGCGCTCATCACAATATTTAAGATTTTTCAATAAAGTAAACGTAAATTAAAATAGTGCTACTACTCCAACAAACTACAGGGTAAAATTGAAATCATTAGCATCCTTTTAACCGAATAGTCTACCCATCAAACTAAACAACTTTTACTATGGGAGCAAACCGAGCGATAGGAGCAAAAAAAAATTGCTGTTCCATACTCCATACTAAACTGCAATATCTACTCGACTCAAATGTATGCAACAGCAGATTTTTTTTTTGCTACGATCGGTTTGCTCCCATAGTAAAAATTGTTCAGTTTGATGGGCAGACTCTTAGTTTAAAAGGATGCTAATTAGACATAGACATATATTTATTGATAATTCTCATTACAGGTCATTTCATTATATAAATTTCACCCTATACGAAAGCCTTAAAGCATTTTTTTAATATAAGTACTTTTAAGTATGTCTGAAGAAAAACTACCACTTTTACATGCACATATTTCAACATTCTTAAAAATTGAATGTTTAGGACAGAACATATAAAAGAATTCTTTAAAAATAGCTTTTAGGCTTTTGTAGTACCTAAGTTTGATTAGCACTTTTTGTTTTGGGTTTTCATTACCTATTGAGAAATCTTTAATATTGTGATGAGGGCGATACTCAACGGTAAAAGGACTCTTAAAAATTGTATGCGTAGTTTATTATGTTACGATATTCTATCAAGTTGATTACAGACCTGGCATTTAGAAGGATACATTTTTAAAAGCAATAACAACAACGATGACGTGAGCCTAGATCTTATTTCGCATCGCAGAGCGGTGCTGGTAATTATCATGAATTTTTAAATGAAATACGGACTTTTCTGACCTTTTCTGTGATTGTAGTACTTGCTTACGTTGTAGCTACCTTACAGGGAGTGTTTATTTTATAATATAAGGTAGGTATGCAAGTATGTACATTAACATGATCACAATATTGTGATCTTAGTTGGTCGAAAATAAAGTTTTCTATTCTATTAACATAATTATTGTACCTACCTATTTGTTTTAATTATGTGTTTAAAATTAGTAATAATAGTGCGGTTAGAGAGTCTACATAGTAACGAATTAAGTGCCTAGATAGGTATATAAATATAGTTTTATGCGTCAGAGCCTCAGAGGGGTCTTTAGAACACGCGAGCCTAAGTTTATTTTGTTTTTGTTCACACGGGCCTTTGTATGGGATCGTCTGGGTCAGTCTAACTAGGTGGGTACACGCTATCATGGTTCTCAACTACCGGAGACACTTATTTTTTATTTACAGTCAAGTCCCAAAAGCCTAACAAAAATTACTTACCAATAAGCATAATCGATATATGATAATAGACATCGCATTATATGCATTTCGAATATCGATTAATATTATTATAGTGTGTACAGTAACACGCTGTGAGGTGAAGTGGTGATGCGCGCGGAGCACCTTACTCTTGACGGCCTTTCCTCCCGCACGTCCCCAGCGCTTGTCTTTGCTCCTTGCGTGAATGAAGATTGTATGGTGACGTATGTTTGGTGATGAATGTAATCTTCAATCATCGACATGCCCCCCGGCGTTGAAAGGCTTAGTTTCAACCGATATTTTAGGACCTATGTCTTCATTTGGTAGCGGACATATTTTGTTGAACGCACGTCGTATCACACCCTTACTAGTTAGGATATCAGCAACTCGACCAACACCATCGCTTCTAGTATAAACGTCCTGGACCCGGCCGAGGCACCATTTCATCGGTGGTACGTTCTCTTCCTTTACTAGGACTAAAGCACCCTTGTCGAGACGTCCTTTTGTTGTTCGCCACTTAGTTTTCTGTTGGAGCTCTGTGACATATTCCTTCTGCCAACGAATCCAAAAATGTTGGCGCAGCTGCTCTACACGTTTCCAGCGTTCCAGCCTGTTCCAGTTTGTATTATCTAACCTTGGACTTGGCAGAGCGGTTAGAGGTCGTCCGACCAAGAAGTGACCAGGTGTTAATGGAGTGAGATCGCTAGGATCTGGTGAAATTGGTGAGAGTGGTCGCGAATTTACAATTGCCTCTATCTGAACTAATGTTGTATATAATTCTTCGAATGTCAAGTTTGAATTGCCTAAGACTCGAACTAAATGATGCTTGCATGATTTTACGCCTGCTTCCCATAATCCGCCAAAATGAGGCGCATATGCTGGAATAAACTTGAAATTGATTTGATCATTGGCCAACGTTTCAGACAGCGCGGGTGAATTTTGGCTTATAAACTTACTTATTTCATTTTTAGCTCCAACAAACTGTGTGCCGTTGTCGGAAAACATGTTCGTAGGCTTTGAACGCCGCGCTATAAATCTGCGCAGAGCCGCAATATAGGCATCCTTAGTCAAGTCCGTTACTAACTCTAAATGTAAAGCTTTCGTGGCAAAACACACAAATACCGCGACGTATACCTTTATAAGCTTACACCCACGTCCCCGTCGATCAGCGGCCAGCAGCGGACCAGCATAGTCGACACCTGTATTCTGAAAGGGATATCCAGGGCTGAGGCGCTCCTCTGGCAACTGTCCCATGATAGGGTTGATCGTTCGAGCTCTCATCCTAAAACACCTCTGGTATTTGTGTGCGACAAGCTGGGCCATGTTACGTCCACCTATTGGCCAAAATTTTTGCCTAACTGACGATAAAAGCAGTTGTGGTCCTGCGTGGAATAACCGTTTGTGTTCGTCTGTAAATATGAGCACTGAGATGTGGTTTTTACATGAAACCAAAATAGGATGTTTCGTATCGTAATCGAAGCTTGAATTTCCCAAACGGCCACCTACTCTGATTATACCCTTATCATCTATAAAAGGTGATAGATGTAGTAGTGTGCTTTTAAGCGGTAAAGTTTGATTGTTTTGTAATGATTTGAATTCTTCTAGATTTTCGAAGGATTCTCTTTGCGATTGTTTTAATAAAATCTCAAATGAATTATCCATTTCGGCAGTACTAAGGGGTCCTGATAACTTTAGTTGGATATGACGCGTTCTACAATTGTGTACGAATCGTAATGCATACGCTAATGATCGTTTCAATTTAAGTAAACTGGAAAACCTGCCTATATCTATCAAATTATTATTTGTGTGTGAATCCGGTACTACGAGCTGAACAAAAACCTCGGGTAAAATATCAACACTGTGATCAAAGTTTGATTTAGGCCAATTCTCAGATGAGTCACGCAGAAACGCTGGCCCATTCCACCACAAATCTACGTTTTGCAGTTGTGACAAGTTTATGCCCCTTGTCAATAAATCTGCTGGACGTAGATTGTTTGTATGCATGTTCGCATATGCAAAGGAGGGTCGGTGGCGCGTTGCGGAGAGATATGGAAACCCAATCTTGAGGTCCGGGTTCGAATCCACACGGAATTTATGCCTATGAGTTTTTCTAACTTATATGTGTACGTAATACCGACTGCTCTCGAACGGTGAAGGGAAACATCGTGAGGAAACCTGCATATGCTGAAGAAGATGCGTATGTCTACCAATCCACATTGGGCACGCGTGGTGGACAAATTTTAATGATAACCAACATGGAAATAACAGAGTAGCCTCAATATCAATTTCACCGCTAAGTCCTTACCTGAACAATAATTAACCAAGATCTTAAGCTTTAAAATCTTAGATTATTATATAATATACTAGCGACCCGCCTCGGCTTCGCACGGGTGCAATGCTGATATATGTATATTGTATAAACCTTCTTGAACACTCTATATATTAAAAAAACCGCATCAAAATCCGTTTCGTAGTTTTAAATATCTAAGTATACATAGGGACAGACAGACAGAGAGGGGGAAACGACTTTGTTTTATACTATGTAGTGATTTTCAAACACCCCCTATTAATTTAACAGGTTGGCATTTCTACGAAGCTTGCCTTGCTTCGCCATTTGGCCGCCTCCTTCCCTCGCTACCACATCAATGCTTAACTATGAAACACCTGCGATCTACCATTAATTAAAACCTTAATATTTTAACATTCTTATTGAAAACAAGAAATTATTTTATACGAATTATGATTGGAACTTCACTTTTGATAGACGCAGATAGAAGAGTGATCGTGTCAGTGCAAAATGCAATTATGGATATTAAGTTTTTTGTATTTATTTTTGGGGGTGAAAGGGGAGGATTTTCCTTCGTTGATAACAGCGAATGCTTCTATCGGTAAGTACTTACTTATAATTTGTGGATATTATTTACATCTTTCATTTTACACTAAAATAAATGTGGTCGACAGTGTAAGAAAAATTAAAAATAATGTGCGATGTTGTCACGAATCGGTTATTTAAAGAATAGGTATATAATATATATCCCAAAATCCTAATCATAGTCATTTCTAGAATCTAGATGTGCTTAAAATATATCATCAATATTATAATCATCCATCTTTTCTTAATTAATCGATTTGAAATGTAAGCTACCTTAGAACCATGTCACAATAACCTGTATTAACGTAATTAAACCTTCTATGAAACAACAACAAGTAAAGTACGACCAGGAAAACTTCGTTTGCGCAGTCCCCCGACAAAACCCGAAGTCGCTTAGTTAGAAAAGGGCGCGAAAACAATTATCCAATTGTGGCAAGGGAATGAAGGTCCTGTCCACATCCTGATTGGGCAATATAATTTCGCGCGCTATCAAAAATTGTCAACTGCGCAGGTACATCGAGGGAACTTCTAAATCTGGTACTACTGTTACTTAATTTTCTTGCGGTTCTAATGGTGGCCTTCATCTTAAATTGGCTGACAATACATAAAGCCTGCATCAAAAGCTTGTTACAGCTGTAGTCCTAGACCGGCAGTACCTCGGCGACCAGTACCAGGCTGTGCTGGACGAGCTGAAGGACTACATCAAGGAGCTGGCGAGGGTTGAGCTGCAGCACGGCGGCGTCGTCGTCCACTACTACTCATGGACTGCCATCAGTCTCAAGAAAGGTGGACTTTTAACACAGTATATAAAATATGTGATGAATCCGCTAAGAAGTGGATGATTCATGTGTTGGCTTCTCATATAAGTGCGATTACCGGATTGCCCCACAATGGAACGGTAGCCATCACTCTTCCACTTTTTACCGAAGTAAGAAAGCTTCGCGTAGCAACTTTGTTGGTTTTCTTTTATTGAATTTGAAGGAAGGACACTATTTTTAGTTCATTTAAAAAAATATATTGTTGAGGTTTTTCCTAAATATATAGGTAGTAGATATTAATTAGACGGATAAAGGTTGAGTTAGGTTAGAGAGTCTACTGAAAAAAATACATTGAGTTTTTTCCTAAATATAGTTACCTACCTACTTAGATCGGACAAAGGTTAGAAAAAATATCCTTTATACTTTAACCCTAAAGTGTTTTTTTTCCTCAATGATTTAGTTCTAAAAGTCTGCAGAATTAGAGAATCAGGATCACAATGTTATGTGGATAGAATTACATCTTATCTCTCCCCTTATGTCCCATAGGTTTCTTAGCAGTGTTCAGCATAGCATCATGCGTAGACACCTGGTCCTTATTCTCAAGGACAGAAGAAGAGGAACTCCTCCTATTTGCCCTGACTGAGGTGGATTGTCCTCGCCTCCCTTCACACTCAGCCATCACAGTGACCTTCGCTGACCCTGGGCAGGAGCTGCCTCAACTGCTTCTAGATTTGAGGACCATGAACGCCTTTAAATGGAAGTCAGCTGTTATATTGCATGATGATACTTTGAGTAAGTTTAGTACTGTATCAATAAACTAAGCCTAAGCCTTGGTGTACCTCAAGTAGTTAAGCCATGTGGATATGTGAATCACCTAGTATAGTAGTATACTTCCTGGAAAAATCACACACATAGCTGGTGTTCCTGCTATTTCATCCTGTTCAGGGTATCCTTGGAGCGGCAGACAGAGTCAGTTCATAGTTTTCCAGATTGGCCACGGATCATGATGCAGACACATTTTTACAGGTCGCGATATGATTTCTCGGGTGGTACAAGCATTAACATTGAGAATAGACGAAGACAGCGCGCAATCTGTATCCGTAACCGTGTTCAAGATGAAACACGAGATCAACGAGTATCTGCGGAGGAAGGAGATGCATAGAGTTTTGTCTAAGCTGCCTGTAAAGTACATTGGTCTGTATAGTATTCTATGTGTGTTCTTTTCGGATTAGTAGTGCGAAAAACATCGCCGGGAAACTTGCACTTTTGTGATAAACCGATGGGTGGAAAGACGAAGCCAAAACTACAATAATCCTGCTAAAAATAAGAATTTTATGGCTGTTTGAAAATTGTATGAAAATTCTTCTGAATGAATCATGAGGATACAATAATTCGTATAAAAATTCTTGCGCTCCCAAAAGTAAGCTGTGCACAGAGCTGGACAGCTATATAAAAAGGGACTTTAAATCTAAATTAATTTCGGGGTAGATTTTAGGTAAGTGAATTGCACGAAAGTAGGGAAACATCTGACAAGCGTTCCACATCTCACGCACTTCACAAGCGCGGTGTTGACTTCACTGGCCTACAGAGAAATATTGTTACTAGTTTCAACACTTTCAAGCACCTCTACGTGTTACTTACGAACCAAATATCTTTTAGGCGAGAACTTCGTAGCAATAGTAACATCGGACGTGATGACGACGATGGCGGAGACAGCCCGTTCCCTCTTTATGTCGCATACGTCAGCGCAGTGGCTGTACGTTATATCGGATACAAACAAACGAAACGGGAACCTCTCCAGCCTCATCAACGCGTTGTATGAGGGAGAGAACGTTGCTTACATTTACAATGTTACCGACGACGATCCAGATTGCAGGGTAAGTGCTAACGTCTTTAGTAGGTACGGAACGGAGTGTAGTTCGTCGCGCTATTAAAGTTTCACAAGCTCGTCCTAATGTAACTATATGATTGGGAGATTCTGTCGCATCACTGCTGGTTTCAAAAGCTTTCACATCAGCTTGGCGGCCGTTTTTCATGGCATTTCTTTGGCAAACCAAGAATCAGACATAGCTTTCCATCCACAGAGAAATATATCTAATCAATGTTTTTTGGACCTGAAAATGTAAACCTTTTCGGATTGCTAATTTGTATCGGTAATACTGCAAAAATTAAGCAATGATGTCCTGTTGGACATCATTACAGCCGTTATCATTGTATCTATAGACTCGTTGATGATTATGCTTCAATTTGCAGAACGGTCTAATGTGTTACTGCCAAGAGATAATGAATGCCTTCATATCGGCACTGGAAGCAGCTGTCCAGGACGAATTTGAGGTCGCAGCCCAAGTGTCAGACGAGGAGTGGGAGGCGATTAGACCTAATAAGATACAGAGGAGGGATATGCTGTTGAAGCATATGCAGGTGAGACACTTTTAGGTCATTATTATCATCTATTCCAAAGACAGCCGTGTGGTTCCAGCCTAGAATGGACCATCCCTTTTCTTCCCGTGGGACTTGATAGCGGTGACACATAATCTATGGAGGTGACAAAGAGATAAGGGCCTCTACCCGGACATTTGAACTTCGCAATTGCGTGAACGTTTTCGTTCCAATGTCAACCTCTATTATTATGAAGTTCGGATCGAAACGGCCGTGATATATCGAAAATCCGGGTATAGGGCCTGGTTTCTTATGGCATCGTCGCCTCTTGCCACCCCGAGTATTTTTGTGGGCTAAATGATAGTTAGATTAGAAATCTATCAGCCCTATCAGATCCACCCTTCGAACATGATAAATGCTTGTATTGGATTTGGGAGGAACTCGCAACTTCCCACGGTTACAAATCATTTAGGTATATAGAGACAAGCAAAATAGGTAATAATTTCAAATAAAGTAGGTAAGTAAGTATGCCTGTATATTTTATTAATTAAAATAATTAGGATTAAGACTAGGCCAAGGGTCCGACCCACCAAGCACACCCTCAACAGCCCATCCGACAGATCGCTCCACATAACTCGTATGAAAGATAATTATGTCGAACGAGCCGTCTAGTAAAGTATTACACACATACTGACCACTCCCCTCACTAGCATTAGGTAAATACCCCGGACCTCACCCCGCACTGTCCCGCACTTCAGGGGAGATTTTAAGGAAGCCGAGTACGGGCACAGAAGGTGCGCGCGTCCGGTTATACAAAACAGTGATCATTATACTGAATTCCAGCAACACATATCAGCCAAAAGCCGCTGCGGCAACTGCAGCACATGGCGCGCTTTAGCAGCTGACACGTGGGGCGTGACTTACAGAGAGTATTCCGAAGGAAAAACCCAGGTCGTGCCGAAAGACAGCAATACCACAACTGGAGTTATTGAACACATTGAATTATTGCCGGTAAGCAGCTAAAGGACCAGTAAATCTGTTCTTTTAATCAATCAACATGCACTTAATAATATCTTGCGTAACTGAATGCATTTCTAAATATGCTTATTTATGAAAAAATCATTATGTTGTTTCAGGTGGGATACTGGCGTCCTATCGATGGAGTCCGATTCTCAGATGTCCTTTTCCCTCACGTCGAACACGGGTTTAGAGGGAAAGAGCTTCCCATTATTACTTATCACGTAAGTATTTGTCTAGGTCTTAAGTCTAGGATATGCATGGTCATATTTTGGTTAGATTGGAAATTAGTCTTTAAACAATTGTAAATAACTTTCAGAATCCTCCGTGGACGATTCTTCACGTCAACGAGTCTGGTGCGGTTGTTGGCTACAGCGGTCTTATGTTCGACATTGTCAATCAGCTCGCGAAAAATAAGAACTTCACGTAAGACCTTCAAATACCTTCGTTCTTATCTAAGCTGCAGATTTTTTAAATACCCTTTTCAAACGAACTCTTTCTTTTTCTTCCGAGTCATAGCGAGAAAAAACAACAAACCAAAACATGGTACCACGAGTACCATGCCACCTTCCTTATATCGTTTTTCTTAATTGCTGATGGGTGATTGCTTTTTCCAGGATAAAGATATTGCTGCCCAGTAACGTTAAGCAGGATTTACCTAACGACACAACGAGTGATGTAAGCATAGTTTGAATTTATCGGTTTTGGTGAAAGTTATGGATCCGACAAGGATTTCTTTCTAAGCAATTAAGCTAAGCATTTTTACCTACCTACGCATTTTCCGGGTAATAAGCAAGTCACTGAAGAAAACTTTATGCCAAGATAATGTTTTAACTTAGTACCCTATTTGCATAGAATACCGAACAAATTTTCATATTCTCTAAATTAGTATGGAAACTTGAACAGGGCGTCGCGGTGCGTTGGTAAACTTAGGAACTACATATTTTGTCAGCTATACGCAGAGAGCCTACAATGCTCTGCGCATCCAGTACAATAATGGGTTCAGGATGCTGATGGGGCTCCCGAGGTTTTGTAGCGCGTCAGGGATGTTCGCGGCGGCAAGTGTGACTTCCTTTCACGCCATAATACGCAGTAGAGTCGCCTCCCTGATGCGTCGCGTCCAAAGTAGCACCAACAGTCTCCTGAACACCATTTCAAACCGGCCACACTGTCCCTTCTGGAGGCACTGGACGGAACAACACCTCTCCGATGCCCCCTCTATCAGAAAATAGGCTATTTTAAATTATATGACTGTTATGTATATACTGTACTAACATAGTTTTTAAGTATGTACTAACAATCTATGGACTGTCTGAAATAAAATTATTTTGAATTTGAATTTTGTTTGGTTCTGTTATGGTTCCAGCTTAGAATGGACCAGTAATGAATGAATAGTGGGCTAGTACAGAATCGGCTTCAAATAAATCTGATCCCTCTATCTAGAACTTGGTTAGCGGAAGAGGGTTAGATTTCTCTGATGCAGAATGTACAAGGCGATTAGGGGCAATGTTTCTTTTGCAGTATCTTTGTAGGCTATTCTCACATATTTTGATCTTGAAACCCCTAAATAATGCTAATAGTGAGCCTTGCTACAACTAAACGGTTAATTAGTTAGTTTCCAGTTGCTGTAAAGTTTACTAACCCGAATGGGATTGTTGTCGTGAGTTTAATATACTTGGTTGCAGATGATGCACAGCGAAAGTGCTTTGCTAACGATGCTGGCAGTGTCTAAAGGTCAGGCTACCTTGGCAGCGGCTTCGTTCACTGTTCTCTTTGACCCATTGCCCGGTGAGTTGATCATATTCTGCTATTATATCCTCCTAATACATAATACAGGGGTTTGGGTGAAAATTCTAGCTTCATCATTTCTTCATGATTGTTGAATAGCCCCACGCCATTTTGTTTTTCTCTCATTTGCTATAATTCAGAATATTGTCCACAAAGACTTGACATAGGTCATTTCGGAGGACATCAAGTTAGTTTCCGAGTCTACCTGGCTACTTCAGCAGGCCCAGGTTAGGTAGCAATAGGATCTTAAATCAGAAGCGAGCTCGAAATGTAAATGCACGATAGATGAAAAGATGAAAACCAGGAGCAAGCTCGAGATTTTTCTGCAATGTATTCAAAAATAAAGACCTTGTTGAAAAAGCTAGTCTTTGTAATACTTATGTTTGGGCTACCGGGGCCCCCTTCAGGCCCGGGGCTGTTGACATTTATCCAGTCCTGCCAGCCAGCAGTTACCACATCTCTTAACAAAAAACACAGCCACTGCTCGTCAGTATCACTCACTAGATGTACTTCGTCTCATTGAGAGTAAAATCATTTGTCATCTACAGCCTGAACTGAATCCACCCACAGCTGGGTGGCTGGGCCACAGCCTCTATTTGTTTATGCCACCTTCCTCTGTTCTGAGCATCTCGCATCTACTTAGCTCCCACGACTCTCTTTATATCTTCAACCCATCGAGAGTAAGATATACAGAGTCATTGCTATAAATATGTCGATATTTGAGGGATGGACTGATGAGAGTGATTTTTTTCTGATTGGTATCATCTGAACATGCAACCTTTTGTCACAGTTAATAAGATTGATCTTGCTGTCTTTTAACGTACTGTTTTGGCTCAGGGATAAACTACACGATACCGGTCAGCACGCAGCCGTACTCGTTCATGATAGCACGACCACGAGAGCTCAGCAGGGCCATGCTGTTCCTTCTTCCCTTCACCACTGACGTAAGTTGACGAAATGGCCCTTTCCACCAGGGCATGGAGAATGCAATCACTATCGTTTTACACCAGAGATGTGCGAAGCAGTGAGGTGGAACTTGCGAACAAATAATTCACCAAATAGCGCACTCACTCGATCACGTCGTGAGGTTACTGAATTACTTTGCACAATTTTGGTATAGGGCCAACCTACTTATACCGATATTGATATCGCAAAAAAAGAAAAACAATCAACAGTTTCATTGAAAAGTTTCGGATTTGACCCTGAATATGCTATTCTTGAATGGTGGGACATTCTTAATTCATACTCGATGAAATATAATTTCCCCATAAGACTTTGGCATCACTTTTAGAGTGACATTCAAAAATAGGCCTCAGGTAGTTTTAGTTGTTCATTTGTGATTTAAAAACTTTCGTACCGTATGTTTGATACTTCTTGCACTTATTCCACAGACTAAGTAAGTTTGATTAGGCCTACCTAATCACGGGGCGTAATTAGGCGTACCTACTCTACCTATAGAGTAGGTACTTATTCATCATCATAGGCCTTGCCATCTGTTACAGATGAATTAAGCAGTGTTACTTTTTATACAGGGTGTAACAAAACAAGTAATATACTGTACATTCTGTTTGCACAATAAAACTTTTTTCAATTTCAATTTAAAGTTGTGGTTTAGAAGACCATCAAACTGAACAACTTTCACAATGCAGCCAACATCTAGAAAACAATAGAAAATATCTGCTAATGTTTGGGCATTTGAGCCGAGGTTCAGTACTGCAGTGAAACATGTGCAGTGTATGAAACAGCAGATTTTTTCTCGCGATTTTGATGTTGGCTCCATAGCTTTAAATATCACTGGGGTGATACATGGTGGTGGGGGGGATGAGGATACACCCTGTATCATGCTCTTGAATTAATTTGTCTTCCCGCAGACTTGGCTGTGCCTAGGCCTGGCGGTGATTCTAATGGGCCCAACACTCTACGTGGTCCATCGCTTGAGTCCGTACTACGAAGCCAAGGAGATCACGCGGCAGGGTGGCCTGGCAACAATACACAACTGCTTGTGGTACATTTATGGTGCTTTGTTACAACAAGGTAAGGCTTTAGATAGTAAAAAATTTAAGGGGGGGGGGGGGGGGGGGTGTTTATGGTCCCTTTTTAGGTTTTGCTCATATTTACAATTTTATTTTTATTTGCGTTTCCTGATGTAGGCTCCATAGTGAAAGTGGTTCAGTTTGATTGTCTGAAGCACCCCCTTAAGTAGTACTAGGGTGTTTTGTTACACCCTGTATAATTTATTATAATTACAAAGAGTGAAGCGAGTTTATACAGAAGCAGCGTGTTTTAAACAAGGATTAAAGTTAGTGTGAACAGATTTAATCCCGGGCTAATCCTAGTTTGTGTCACACTGGAATTTTAAACATCTCTAACTGAGAAGTTTAAATCTTACCTACTGTGTTGGATTTGTTAAGCGAGTTAAATAAATGTTTTAAAATTAAATAAAATTGTAAAAAATGACCAAGTACAGTGCCACCAAATTATCTGTAGAATGGCCAAAAGCGGAACTACTGATACCATTTTGAAATCGTCATTTTGTTGCTGTCAGTCGATGTAGTCTCTCATTCTTTGATACAGAAAGTGGCGCCATCGCTTATTCTACAGATAACTTATGTACAAGAATTTAAAGAATTTTCGCTGTTGTACTTTGTCCACATTGAAAAATAGAATTCATCGCATGTTTCCTACCTATTTAATGCAGTAAGAACCTGCTACAATCAATTATAGCCTGACCAGATATATAAAAAACCTGGTTTGGGGGCGCTGCAATCGACTATAACCTTTAATGTCAGTATTCCAAGTACAAAAATTAGTTCCAATGATTTTCCGCAACATGGCGAGGTTTTTTATTTTCCTGGAGTGCGATTTTTGAATCTCATTCGCTGAGTTCAGCAGTCGAAAATATCAAAATTATTATGGAGATATGCATATTTCTACTGCTGATTAGTGCAATTTTTGAAAGTCAAATCAGCACTAGAAAGATGCGTATATCTATACATTTTCAACTGCTGAGTTCAACGTATGAGATTCAAAAATCGCACTCCTGGTCGGGCTTTAAATAGACAATTCATCATATAGGGTTCCTCTTAATATGGTGAAGATTTTTTCAAGGGATGATCATCAAACTGAACAACTTTCTCTATGGAACCAACATCGAAATCGCAAATCAGCCAGCTGCCCTGTACATTTGGGACGAGTAGGTTTGCAGTTTAGAATGGAACAGCAGATTTCGATGTTGGTCATTCCACAAAGTGGTTCATTTTGATGGTCTGATTATCCTATTAAAAACCCAGCCTGTATGTGTAGGTATTAATTATTGCAGGTGGTATGTACCTCCCACGAGCGGACAGTGGTCGGCTGGTGGTCGGCACGTGGTGGCTCGTGGTGCTGGTCGTGGTGACCACCTACTCCGGCAACCTGGTCGCCTTCCTCACGTTCCCCAAGCAGGAGGTTCCGGTGACCAACATAGCTCAGCTGCTGGAGAACAGTGCTACTTACACGTGGTCGATCAGTAAGGGATCTTATTTGGAGATGGAGTTGAAGGTTAGTGAAGAAAGGTTTTGATGTTATATTCTATTGAACGATCACAATTATTCGTGTAGAGTGTGTAAGCCCTATAGTCAGCCTCAGAATTAAATTAGTACCTAAATCTGATATAAAACAGATCTGATAGAAATAGATTGACAGACAATCGCACAGCCTAACCCACTGAAGATAGAAACATTGAATTTGGAATACGTATTCTACAGGATGATGGTAGGTGTGCACTAAAAAAGCATTTTCCGAAAATCTATCCCTAAAGGGGTTGCCCACGCGGAAGATGTTGCGGGTCAAAAACTCGTCTGATATAAGACAGTTCTGTGACTGCCTGACGCACAGCCTAAACCACTGAAGATAGAAACATAACATTTGAAATACATTATTATACAGAAGATGTAGGGGTGCACTAAGAAAGGATCTTCCGAAAATCAATACCTAAAGGGGTACAAAGGGGTTTTGATGTTTTCCGAAATCCACTAACGATGGGCGAAGGTGACTTCGCCCATCGTTGCCTCGTTGCATCGATGCCCGCGAGGGCATCAGCTATTGCTTTGGATATATCCAAATATATTATTGATACAAAATGGATAAATATAAAGAAAAAGGAGAAGAAGACAGAAGGGACGTTAATGGGCATGAGACGATTGGTTATCATGATGATCATCAGCCTGACATCGTCCACTGCCAACGAGCCTATATCCCACGATGCGCCTCTTCGCTCTTCCTCACTTAGTCGCTGTCAGGTACCTGTCTCGGTCGTCAGTCCAACGGGCCGGAGGGCATGCGACGGTGATATAATAATAACTTGTCTTTATGTGCTGTAAATTAGTAAGCTGAAATGGCATGGTTTGTCATATTATTCTATAGCCAAGATAAGAGTCAGCTGAATCGATACTCAGTCCGAGTTCTAGAATATAGACCACGAGCAGGCAGGCGTTGAAGGTGTGGGATTGCTTACCGGTCTGAGGCAGGTGGAGGGGAGAGACGGGATAAGGATAAATTTTGAGGGAGAGGACTTTGTTCAGTAAAGACAAATCTTCTTACTCGCAGAATTCAGACGAGCCGAAGTACTTGTCGCTGCTGAGAGGAGCGGAGCTGACGGCGGTGGGCGCGGGTGGAGGGGGAGGGGGAGGGAGAGGGGGCGGCGCGGGGCGGGGGGTGCTGCAGCGCGTGCGCTCCGAGCGACACGCGCTCATCGACTGGAAGCTGCGTCTCAGATACCTGATGAGAGCTGAGCATCTAGCCACTGATTCCTGCGACTTCTCTCTTAGTATGTTTCTTATAGTACCTCCTCATATAACTCAGACGAGCCGGAGTATTTGTTTCAGCGACACGCACTCATCGACTGAAAACTGCGGCTCAGATACCTGATGAGAGCTAAGCATCTAGCCACTGATTCCTGCGACTTCTCTCTTAGTAAGTATCTTATAGTACCTCCTCACAGAACTCAGACGACACGCGCTGATCAACTGGAAGCTGCGGCTCAGATATCTGATGAGAGCTGAGCATCTAGCACTGACTCCTGCGACTTCTCTCTTAGTATGTATCTTATAGTACCTCCACACAGAACTCAGACGAGCTGGAGTACTTGTTGCAGCGACACGCGCTCATCGACTGGAAGCTGCGGGTCAGATATCTGATGAGAGCTAAGCATCTAGCCACTGATTCCTGCTCCTCTTAGTAACTATTGAGGATTAATTAGTGTAATTTATAGGATTTATAGGATCAATTTAGATATACCACAACCAAACAACTGAGACAAAAATGTCGCATGCTCGAATTTGTATGAAGTGAAGAAAAAGTGTAGTTCCAATCAAACATGCAGTCAGTGATTGCGTTGTAGCCACTTGTAGCTGAGAGAGGGCTTCAAAAGAGCGACCAGATTGCAGCCACATAATGTGACCACATCACAACCACACATACTTGTAGCTGCCACACAACACAACTGCCAAAACCAAGACCAAAACGTAACTTCTAGCAACTGAAGCGATACCATTCACACGACAAGACTTCTTGGGCATATATTTTTGTCGCTGTGGTGCGGTTGTGATTTGTAGTTCGTTTGAATATAAGCTGTTTTGAAATCTCACGATGTCAACCTATCCTCATATGCTTAATTAAATTCGCAGGTAGTGAAGAATTTCTCAACGAGCAAGTGGCAATGATAGTGCCTGCTGGAAGCCCTTATCTAAGCGTTATTAATAAAGAGTGAGTACACAGCTGGGTGACTCATAAAATCGTTTGAACGAAAAGGCTTCCAATTTTTTAAAACTTTATAAGGCTGTACCACGCCCTTTTTATCTCGTTCGTTCGCGCGCAAATAGAAAGAGAGTGTAGGCGCGACAGCGCTGCATTACTCTGCCATACTAAGACCGCAGGAGCTTTATACAGGGTGTGAAATTTAATGGGACACTTACTTATGGCGAACTTTTACTATGGGACCAACACTGAAATCACGAAAAAAAAATGGTATGGTAATGGTATGGTATAAAATTGTACGCCTTTTCTTATGAACAAGATAAAAGTTTTCGACCAGATAAATGAGAGCGTCCGAACGCTCTAAAGATTAATCACCTCAGTAATCAAGTAGGTACCTATGTTTTATGACAATTCTCAAAACTGCTTTTCAGCATTAGAATATATAGAACTGCTTCAAATGTCTCATACTTACTTACTTACAACAACTCAACTCAAACTCAAAACTCACTTTCTCATTTGTAATCATGTTTCACAGAATAACGCGCATGCAGAGAGCGGGGCTCATAACAAAGTGGTTATCCGCTTACCTTCCGAAGAAGGACCAGTGTTGGAAAACCTCCTCTATAGCCCAGGAGGTCAACAACCATACTGTGAACCTGAGCGACATGCAAGGATCCTTCTTCGTTCTCTTCCTCGGTAAGATCTCTATCTAGGTAATAGTGGTGGAATAGTGTCTGAGCTAGTTTGCTGCGCAGTTCTGTGCAGTGGAATGTATATACCTACATGTAACATGCTTATACAGGGTGAAATTGATATCATTAGCATCCTTTTGAACTAAGAGTCTACCCATCAAACTGAGCAACTTTTCTTATTTGATCGGTACACTCGTTTGATGGGTACACTCTTAGTTTAAAAGGATGCTAATGATATCAATTTCACCCTGTAGATGGCTCTGATTTAAGACAGCGATAGCGATTTATTAATAAAGTGTGGCGATATCGCCTCAAAGAATGGGACAGCGTTGTGACGTGTATAGTGTTATTCCTAGTACGTTACGTAGTATAGTTCAATGACATTAATGGAGAAACAATAGTAGATTACACACCGAGGGCAGGAATGTAAGAAAGGTCTCAGATTTTATGTAATAAAACGTGATCTGAGGCTTTCTTATTTACTGACCGAGGTTAGTATGCTATTTTTCTCCTCGACGGAGGCGGAAAGCGGCAATTTCGTTTAGCGCAGCGGGACGAAAGTTGACGCTTTCCGCCCGGAAAAATGTATTTTCGAATATTCTACAGAGGATGAAGAGTGCACTAAGAAATGAATTTCGCCAAAACTATTGGTAGTTGTAGTAAAGGTTCTAATCACCCCGGTCGTGAGTTTACGTGCCTAGTAAAACCGCATCAAAATGTACAGGATTCAAATCAATCGACCTCATCTTATGGGATAATTATAGCATTTTTAATGTCTTTTTTTTCAGGTTTTTTTCATTTCAATTAAGGATTTCTCTTTTTTCAGGATTTTTCTCAGCTTCTTCTGTTCTGTTGATTGAGTGGCTCTATAATCGGAGGAAGAGACGAAATGAAGATGTCATAAAGCCTTATGTTGAGTAATTATTTACTGGTGAAAATAATTTATTAGGTGGTTTAATAAAACAGCTTTTGTATTTTATGATCCTGTGTTTCATTTAATGAACTAGCGTGTTGCAAAAACTAAAGATTTTCTTTAAAAAATCAAGTTTCTTATACAAAAACAGCAAATTGAAATCAAAGAGAATATAATAACATAACTTAACATAACATAAATATTCTTTATTTGCACACCAAAATATCAGTAACAAAAGTAACAAAAACGAATAAAAAGAACGTAGGGGTACAAATGGCGGTCTTATCACTAAAAGCGATTTCTTCCAGACAACCATGGGATGGACGAACTCTTAAGTAAAAAACTTGCTATGGCGGTGTAATAAGATATAAAATATATAGCTTACAATACATTTCAGGTATATAATTATATATATATATATATATATATATATATATAAATATATACATACAAAATATCCAATAATAAATATATTATATAATAAGTCTAATGGATCAAAGTGTCATATTAATAATTTAATAACAATGAGTCAAAGGGCGAGATAGTGATCCCTTACTCGTTTTTTAAAAACGGGCAGGGAGGGAGCTTGTCTTATAGTAAGAGGCAGGTCATTCCATAATCGAACAGATTGCACTGTAAACGAATTATCATAGGCGGACGATGTGTGACGTGGAATAGCTAGTAACAAAGTTTGAGCAGAGCGCAGTAAACGGTCATGGTCATATAATCACTACGTTTATTGAAATACCCAGCGTAAGCGAAAAATTATTCGTCTATGTGAAATACAAATACCTAACCTAGATCATACTATTTTTAAAATAAAAAAGAAAAGTTTGATTACGTTTAGTCCAAGCGAACTGACTGGTTTTTGTAAAAAAAATCAGAGATAGCCCTTTGATTGATTAAAAAGAAAATTGAATTTCTTTTTTGTTTTAATGGCATTTAATTTATTTTTTCAAGAATAATTTACCAGCTTCTTTTTGCTAATGACATTTTGAGACCAAGGAAATTGTTTATTATTATTGTAAGTTAGTCAAATCCCTAGGAGAGCGCGTAATTTCTCATGGTCAAATCAATGTGGCTCACGCAGTATCTTTTTTCAGTAACCATTTTTGACGATGGTTAAAAAAATCAGTACAAAATTCACATAATTATGATACTTGTATTTGGAATAAGTACCTGCATATAGGTACACCTACCTAATTTGAACTTCTGAACCCTTAGAACAATTTTAGCTTCTTGGTATTGAGCTTCGATTTATAGCCCAGTCATTTTACGGTTTGAGCCGGAACTAATTAATAATTGATATATTAATAATAATATTCGGTATAGTATTTAAGAGCTAATTTGAGCTTAAAAATGTACAAAATTAAAAAAATCCCGTCAGCAAGTTCCGAATTTGAGATTTAGTATTATCTCGCTATAAAAAATCTGAGGGTAATTTTTTTTTGCACATATTTAAGGTATTACCATTATACATACTTCAAACATGGTGTAAATATTTTTGTCTACTGGTTTGGAAGGTTTTGAAAAATACATTCGTTTCTTCTAATAAAAACATAATTGTTTTAAATTTCAATGCCTATTTTATTGCTAAAAATAATTTATATTGTTCAATCTAATTCATATATTATTAATTTACCACCTCTCCTAACAAAGCTCCGTAAAATAACTGGGCTATTAACCTATAGTACCTATAGGACACTGGTACTTAAATCTAAGATATTTTTTTGAAAAAACTACTGTGTTACTCAGGCTCAGGGAACAATAGGTCGATACTGCCGACGGTTGGAACGACATCACGCTTGGACGGTGAAGCGTCCAGCCTAAAAGCACCCAGGGGTAAACCTTGGCGTAACACCACAGTTTGATAAAATGCTGGGTTCTCTGAGATAAACGCGTCCATATAAGCACAAAAGAGACTGGTATTATGATATTGCTACCGGAACGATTATATAACACCCTATTGAACCTACCAATTCAACGCAAATAAACAAATTCAATTTCAATTTTGCCAGTCAGCAATGGTCGTTTCAAGGCTGGGTGCACCAGACGAACTCAGCAGGTTTCGTCACTCGGAGAGGGTCTTTCCTTGCACCCCTACCAGAGCTGATAAATTTCTCTTAGCGATCAATGAACGATCTGGCGCAGCTCATCTTCCTAGGAATTGTTCTCCCATTTGTCGCCAACAACTGGGAATACACGGCTCTAGTCAACAGCCAGTCTTGGCAGGAAATTCCCAGCGCCATTATACCATTATTTATAAATAAATAAATTATTTTATATTTATAACGCTCTCAGACGTCTCAGAGGATATTTCCATGATGCCACATCGTGTGATACCTATCGTTGTCATGACGACCGAAAAAACGGGTTCCTGTTGCTAACTCGTTTCGTTTTTGGATTACTCACGGAATATAATTTTCGAAGCTGATCTGATACCTACATAAAATCAACATAGCTACCGGTACTTCACGTCAGGAAGGTCAAGATTCCGAGACATTTTTTCAACGTGAGCTTCGTCTCGTCTACAATTCATTTCAATATTTCTCATTATGGGTCTATCGTGTGAACGATGATTCTACCAATATCAAGGTAAGAAAACCATAAGAAAGCACACTGTAGGTACCTTAATGCAAGAGAAACGGTCAGTTGCAGAAACGCTAATTAAAGTTAATTAATCCATTAAATCTCTTGCTGTCACTTTTTGTCTTGTTGACGTAGTAAAACCTAGCAAGGGATTTAATGGACGATTCACTCTAATGAGCGTTTTTAATGTAGTGTAGGACGCCTTGCGGCTCGCTGGACTACCTAATATCAACGGAGGCCTGCTCCTATGCTCGTCTGGGGCACACTGAGCACTCAGCCTCGATACGACCTTTGCTGACTGGCTAATCTTTACACTACAGCGTAAGTGATAGTTATGCGATATAACTCATGATGACACGAAAAGAAGAAGATTGTCTCACCATGTGGCTTTCGATTGGAGGCACTGCATCCGATCTTTTACGATGGTAGAGGTTTCCATGAGGATGAAGGGGGTACCTTGAAATGACAACTAATAATAGAGATTAATCTAAGATTACAATAACCCTCCTTCTGGGTCCGGGTTCATTGCTCTGAGCGTCGACCTCTAATAATTAGGTAAGGGGACGATTACGATGATCGAAGAAGGTGACAAAATATAATCTAGAAAGAACCAGCTATTTTTATGTTTATGGCTTAAAAATAAGATAAAATACAGTCGCATTCACGCATCTATCGGCTGATAACAACGTGGTTGCTCTCCGAGTATGCAAATGAATTAGTAACGTGTTTACTATAGTATAGTATAATCATAGTGTAGTCAGTAGTTGCTATTATTTGTTAACAAACCCACCATAAAAGCACGCCACCTTCTGTAAAAAATTCAACTGTCTAGCTCTAAATAGGTAGGACGGGGGTAATCTGTGGGTAGGACAGACGGACGGACACCCTTTGGATACGGAACCATAAAGCATGTCGGTCGAATACGGTAGTTAGGTTCACAGAGTCTCAAAATACCAAACTCAAAGAAGCGATGGATGGAGCACTATATAAATAGCTGTACAAACTGAACAACATTCACTATGGAGCCAACTTCGAAATCGCGAAATAATAAAAATCCGCTGTTTCATACAAAACTGCAGTAGTGGCTCGACTCAAATGTATGGGATAGCTGATTTTTTTTATTTTTTCACGGTTTTGGCTCCATAGTGAAAATTAGTCAGTTTGATGGTCTGAAGCACCCCCTTTAAGTATTACTAGGTCGTTTTGTTACACCCTGTCATATTCGCATAATAAAGTATCTATAGATAGATAGAAAATAACAGAATTAAGTTTTGATTAAATTAAAATAGTGGAAGATAGCTGACATTCTTGCATTCAACATTACGTGACTCAAACTGCTCTCTCGAATGGTCTGCTTTTCATGGTACTTATGAGCCATACTTACAAATCAAACGTAGTGCCATGTGATTTGTTTTTTCTTTTTGAATAATTTGTAAGTACACGAAGGCATTGTGATTTGTGGTGCCTTTACTCCGCCTAAAATCAAAAAAGTATCTCAATCACGCAGTGCCACTCAGATTGCGACTAAGTCAATTAGGCGACGGGCTCAATTTATGCAGTCCATGCGCTATAGGCTAGTCACCTATCTGCTATTTTAATTTAATCAAAGGAATTAAGTTAAAGCAACTAGAGGACGGGTTCGTCACAAAACCGGTGTGTCAGCCAGAACATAAATAGAAGCCGCGGAGTTTCACAACTCAGTTGGACTAAGTTCCTGCACCAAATCGGCCGCAAAATTTTATTTTCGGATTATCATTTTTAAATTTTTACAAAGAACCAGAGTGTGTCAATGACAAAATCGAAGAGAAAGTACGCGATCACAGACAAATTTCTTCCAAGGTTAGTTTTTACCCTAGACAATTATATTTAAGCCAAAAATTTTTACTAGATTTTTAACTGGTCTGCCTTTTTAAAATTTCGGAACCAGTTAATAGAACCAGCGCAGTCGTTTTTGAGTAAATCGTGAACATTCATTAGTCATTACCTATACACGATTCAAATAAAGGACCTTTCTTTTCAAGTCGGTCAAAATTGACTTGATAATGGACTTACTCTCTAGTTAACTGACCAATTTTAGAACATAATAATTACAAAAAAACCAAACTAAATAATATTTCGGGAGTTCCCCTATAAGGTAACTTACCACAACTTAAAATAGAACTAGAGACTGACAGTTTCCTAAAAATCTATTATAATCAATGGATTATAAATGATAATCGATTGCAACCGATTATCACCATAATTGATTAATCGATTATTAATAATCGATCACGCGCATCACTACATATAAGGGTGAACTAATAAATAGTTTGCAAAATGCAATCCCATGAAGGGGTACAATGGGGTGTTGAAGTTTCCTAAATCCATGCGGATGAAGTCGCGGGCATAAAAGCTAGTATTACTCCTACAGAAATTCCATAGGTACGCTGTCAAAGTCCGCAACATTACGAGTGTCTTACCCATAAACAAAGAGTTCAGCTTCATAAATAAACATTTTTTGTCGATTTTAAATTCAATGGACTTTAACTGTTTAAATATTTAGATAATTTATGAACTTGGTAAAGTTGAAGTCAAGCCTACTTACTTTGCTAAGTCCTTACTCGAGCACCTTCACAATTTGACATCCTTACATAATAATAAATGACCCAGAAAAGGCAAACTGACGTCAGTGAAGATGTAATCTATGAGAGCGAATTTAAATTATCCAACCTACGTATGTACATTTTTTATATGTAGCATTATAGATATAATATTTAGTTTTTAAGTACCTGTGCTCTTTGCCACTCCTTGGTATGCAAATGAAGAATACCTACATACTTATTTAAAATATTATTACAACCATAAAGGGAATAAGTTAAGGTGGTTGCAGAAGGGGTCAATTTTATAAAATAATTACGAAGTAATAAAGATATAAAGCTTTGAAATTTTTCATACAAAATTTTAAAAGCTTTATATCTTCGTAATTATATTATAAATTGCAAATGTTATTTATGACGCGGCAACTAGATTTTCTAAACTATTTTTCTATATACAAAATATTACTTTTATTCATTCGTCTACGCGTATTGTGCGTCAAACTTTTGTATGGACTGAAACCACCTTAAGTTATTACAGTCTTCAGTAGTTCCAACTCTATGTAAACATGTTTTTATAAGATTTATGAAGCACCATAGTATAATAAATTCCTATGGTAGCATAATCTATTTTCTTAATTACTTAGCTAAGAGCGAATTACAAAGTATAATAGTAGGTGATTATATGTATTTAGGGCCTTTTTCACCACTTTTTAGTAAGTTCTTATTAACTTTATCAGATCGTTTGACATATTTTGTATGAAAGATATGTCAAACCATGTGTTAGATAAGCTAACAAGAACTTAATAAAAAGTGGTGAAACAGACCCTTAGTCTTAAAATTTGTCTTGTAAATGTTCAATAGATAACTGCTCTAGAGCTTAAAGTTTCAAATGAAAATGAAACATCCAATGAGGCTTTTAAAGTGAGGACCTGGGGTCCATGGACGCCGGGTCCATGTCTTCATTCATTCTGAGGTGCCTTGTGATCATTTATAATTAATGCAATAATTTGTAATACTGCACGCATTAAATTTACTTTTTTTACCAGACTGCGCCAGAAGGAGGCTTATATTTTTCGAGCGTTTGTATTCGTATCTCTATTTCTTTTTATAAAACTTAAGCAGCAGCAACCTTTTCATTAACAGATAATCAAATCATAAAATTTCATCTTTTATGTACTACCGATTGTTCACAAGGCTGTTTCCTGTGAGAAGAAAAAGTAAGAAACTCACAGGTTGCTGTGCTGTTAACCGCCATTGCTTCCCTTATAATAAAAAGAAGTTTAAAAATTAGAGTTTAGAGTTTTAATAAATTCCCTTATTTTCTTTTTCTGCAATTTAATTCCAAAGGGGTCCATGAGATTTTTGAACTGTTTCCGCGAAAACGAAACGAAACAAAAAGTGTCTAATATCGATTAATTACGATTATGTTTTTGATAGATTACGAGTTATCTAACCTAGTGTTAGTGCACCAAAATAATTGACTGTTTCTAATGTGGCTACTTACAAATATACTTACCTGCTGTCAGTTCTATAATGGACAATAGAAACGATTCTTCTCAAATAGGCCTATAATAACATAAACATAATATTATTCCACCAGCGCAGCGGGATAATTAAGTCAAAATAAATTGTGGCTACAACTTTTGTTCTATAAGCTCTTAATCAGAAGGTAGATATTTTTTCGATAAATACCTACCTGCACTTAGTATTAGCTTATTACAGAACAAAAGTTAGAGCCATTTGACCGCTCGACCTTAGGTACCTCTGTTACATTATACCTACGTGTAATAGGTATGGTAATTATAATTAGTGCTTGTTTTCCGATCCGCAGACATATATTTTATATCTATGGATATTTTGGTGTCAAACGACAGTGAACAGTGACAGCACAGAATTTAGGTGACAGTCCGGCCGGCCGGCATTACTAAATTAAATAGAAGAATCCAATGTTGCAAGTCTACTACAGGGTGAAATTGATATCAATAGCATCCTTTTAAACTAAGAGTCTACCCATCAAACTGAACAACTTTTACTATGGGAGCAAACCGATCGGAGTAAATAAGAAATCTGCTGCTCCATACAACAACTGCAACGCAAAGTCGACGCGCGAGTTCGCGACTCATATGTATGCAACCGCATATTTGGTTTTTGCTCCGATCGGTTAGCTGCCATAGTAGAAGTTGTTCATTTCGCTTCTCCTTCTCCCGTCCTTCTGACAAACCCTGTAGATCCCACATCCGTACCCTCCTTAATATCCCATCCCACACTACTGACTTCTATTCCTATTCCTTCACTGTCCATGCAGTCCGGCTCTGGAACTCTCTCCCATTTAATATAAGAGACTGTGAAACAATTGCTTCATTTAAAAAACAAGTCAAAGATCACTATCTCTCTCTTCATTCAATAAACTAGTATAATTTATTTGTTTATCATTCTTTATAAATATATATATATATATATATATATGTGTATGTATGTATGTATGTATATACCTGTATCTTTATATAATCATATCTATTTATTAGTGTTAAATACTGTTTTATTTGTTAAATGTGCACACTATGCCTGCCTCACTTAATATGCTCTCTCTCTTTCACGGGTTTGCTGGAAGAAATCTCTTTAGAGATAAGCTCGCCCTTTGTAATTGTCTATTATGCTGTTTTCATTTATATTTCCGTGTGTACAATAAAGTGTTAAAATAAAATAAATAAAATATGGGTAGACTCTTAGTTTAAAAGGATGTTTCGGTTTAAAAACAGGACGCAGTATAGGAGCAGTATTTATGTAATATACGCAATGCAAATAAAGTCAATGAAACTCAACTAATAGTAGCAATTCTTATTTTATAATTCATTTCTAATTACCTTGGTATATAAGAATACCAGGGTAATCTAATTAACAATACAATTTTGTTTTGTAAGAAAAGAAATGAAAAAATGAATTTATAAAATACGACCCCCCGATACTTACACCTAAGTAATAGTGACACGCGGATCTTAACACAGGACTTTCGCAGGATGCTTTTAAAATCAATCAATCAATCAAATATACTTTATCATCAAATAAACAGTAAAATACAGAGAGAAAAATACAAGAGGCACAAAATATGGCGGTGGCGGCTGCGGTCCCATCCATGCAGGATGCTACTTAAAAACTATCCAGGACACCCCAAAAAGCAAGGTATGTCCTGGGAAAACAGGACGGTTGGCAACCACTCTCTGGAGCGTTTTCCATCAGCAACAAACCAACTCCTACTGAGGCTACAGATTTATACTAATCTGAAAATAAGTAGGTACCTAGTTACTTTCCACATACCATCCAGTGTTATACATTAAGAGTAGAATAAACATTAGAAACAACAACTAAATTATTATAATTAAAACTAATCTGATTCACTGGATGTTGACGAACCGGTTGCCTGTTTACTCCGATCCTATGCAAAGTGTGCTGACTATAATCTACTCCAATAGTCTGTCCTAAACAGACTAACCTTAAAACAAAATACAATGTAAAAAGTCTTTTTATCACTATTAAGTATTTTGATGTTATGAGGTTTAAAAGTTGTGATGTCAATGTCCATTCCTACATAAATTCATTATCATAAATTCATAACCCCTTTCGGAGTGGTCAGAAACTCTACTACAACTACCTAACAACTATCGTTTAAGCGTGCAGTTAAGTAACAAAGCTAACTTCTATTTTAAGGTTTCAGAATCGTTTCACGTGTTGAGTTGTGAAAGGTGACTTTTCGCCCATAGAAACACCGCATAAGAGACCTCGTCTCTTATAAATTAGCTCGCCTCGTACGACACCCGCACAAAATGAAATTGGGTGGTCCATTTTAAGCCGTTAATTTGGAATGTTTAAGGTGTACATTGTTTGATTTGATCTCTCTGTTTTTAAAGTGTAGCGATCAAAACCAAAGCCATATCGATCAATATGCCAAATCGGGCCTGATTATTTGGGAAATGGGAACGTTTAGCTGTTTGTTGATATCTCAAGACAGTTTTATTGAAGTGTCATATACTTGGGTCGTAAGTGGGTTGTCCACGCGACCACGTAGTGATCAGACGAGAGAATCGTTACGCCTGTCCGTATGCTAGATGTTGGTACCTGGATTTAAGCAGTCAACGACCTTGTTTACAGCTACTTAATTATTCTGACGATTGGAAATATCCAAATTCATGTCGAATTTGAGAAGGTGTTGTTACACGGATTGTTCTCGTGATGGTTTCGTGCATGACGTGCAAGGAATATAATATTTATGACGTGTGGTCTGAATCGGAATAGACCATCGTTTTTAATTAATTCAATTATAAGCGCCCACTTTTAAATTTTCTCTCTTTTTAATAATTCGACGACGTTACCATCGTATCGCCACCATAGAAATATTATGTACTAATCGCCATCGAACTCAAAAATTTAGAAACCAATCGATGTGTATAAAGAATTTAAAGTCTTAGGGTGGTTTCAGTCCATACAAAAGTTTGACGCACAATACGCGTTGACGGAATTAATAAAAGTAATATTTTATACATGGAAAAATGGTTTAGAAAATCTAGTTACTGCGTCATAAATAACAGTTGCAATTTAAAATATAATTACGAGGATATAAAGCTTTTAAAATTTTGTATGAAAAATGTCAAAGCTTTATATTTTCGTAACTATTTTATAAATTGCAAATGTTTTTTGTGACGCGGCATCTAGATTTTCTAAACTATTTTTCCATATATAAAAAGTTACATATATTAATACCGTCTACGCGTATTGTGCGTCAAAGTTTTGTATAAAATTGACCCCTCTGCAACCACCTTAGGGTTGTGCTATCATAAGTTCACTCTACACGTTGTAAAAGCTATGCACAACTAATTAATTAAACCTAACTAAGTTAATTTAATAACCCAACTAATAAAATTTTCGATAGGATCGATAGAGGTAAATTTAATGGTTTGCAGCCTTTTGCATTTAAAAAAGTAATTTCAAACCTTTAAGGTAGTAATTTTAGTACTCTGTGCTTATTTAGTAACTAAGGGCTCGTTTCACCACCTTTGGATAAGTGCTTGTTAGCTTATCAAACAGCTCATTTGACATATTTTGTATAAAAAATTTGTCAAACAATCTGTCATGTTCGACGGCCAGCTTAGCTAGCATGCCACCCACGACAAAGCGTTTAAACGAGAAAAACGTCATGCGCGCTCTTTCTGGCCTATGTAAAATAATAAAGATGGAGGCACATCTCGATTTTTGTCGTTTTCTCGGGAGTGGCATGCTAGCTAGGCTGGTAGCACAGTCTGTAGTGAACCTGCCTGCTGTGCCGAGGGTCGCGGGTTCGAATCCCGTAAGGGACAAATATTTATATGATGAAGAATATTTGAACCCGAGTCATGGATGTTTGTATCTATATATGTATTCTATATCGTTGTCTAGTCATCATAATTCCAATCCAGGTACTTTGAATGTGACTAGATAATTTGTGGGACAATGTCCAAGATATTTATTATTATTAATTAAGCTAACAAAAACTTATTCTGAAGTTGTGAAACGGGCCCTTGGTATTTCAAGTTATGAATAGTAAAAAAAAGTATTTGGCTGGAGTCTGACCATGAAATTATTATTTTAAAATTAATTAACATATAAAAAGCAAAACAACATTATTATGTAACGAAGAATATACCTATATTTTTATAGGTACCTACTTTATGTACCTACCTACAAGGATGATACAATAGAAATCTTTATTGCATCAGCTGGTCTTTCCAGTTACATAAATATTTATATATATATTTATTCTGTTTTAATGATAATTTACTTATTTTATCATCACCCAACCTGTTTCCAGATTTATGCACTCTGCACGAATACAATGTACCTTAGTATGTACCTAAGCAGGTAATTTTCTGATGCCTTGTTCTCATAGATTCCTTTGCATAATTTATAAATCCTAGATATTATAATATAGTTGCGGTTTATAGTCGAGAATGTTTAGGAACTGATTGGTTTTGAATAGTATATAATCTGAATATTCTATTAATTATAAATTATACGGTAATTTCGTCATATACCAGTACTTTATGCGTCTGATGTTCGACTATACGACACCTACACGACCAAATTGTTAATTGGGTCATGGCGTGTCGTCCGTGCGGACCCTCATGTTTAAGTCACAGTCAGTCAAGTAATATTACTATTGTATCCCCCCCCCCCCCCTCCCAGCTCCCCAAAAAAATTTCCAAAGTAACGTAATAAAACCATCAATATATATTTTAATTTAGGGACTATGTTCTAAAACGCTATTTCCTTCCTTTCCAGGCTCGCCAAAAATTTGTGCACCAGAAAAGGCAGTCGTCGGGCGAATACCGGTAACCGACTAGAACACGCAGTACTTACCCATCTTCAGCACGTGCCGTAGATTCTCTACCCACCCCCTTCCATCAGCATCATCCATCTTCTTCCACACCGGCAGCAGCAGAGTGAAAGAGACGACAATGGCCCGCGGCGATGGTATCAAGACTGCCTCGAAGGCTAACAACTTGATGCAAAGCAAGCAATTTGATGTTTCTGCTCCCATCAAGTAAGTTTCGTTTACTTTCTTCTTTGGATGATAATTTAGTACCCAGAGAAGTATATACATTCGCTGATAATATGGCTTAGCAGAACAGTTTTGAGACGAGCAGCAAATGATTGAATTGACGAGACCAATAGGTTGTGGAATAATTTAAGCAATTTAAAATCTCCTTGTCAGACCACCTCATGTTCACATTTGGTCCAAAATTTAGAGGTCCCTCAATGTTGGGCCAAATTAAATCTTCATTAGCGTGGGCAAGACCACTTTTTCTTGAAAAAGTACTTATAAGAGAAGAAATCGCCTGCAAATGTTTGCTTCAGTTTTAAACTACGACTACATCATGGTCTGTAGAGTCAAATGTCGTCAATGACTCCCAAAGTTTCTGGCGGGCAGGATTAGGTCCACCAGGCAAGGCAAAGGCAGGTCGATAATGAGAGCATGTCTTGACAAGAAAAAGACAACATTCCAAAATATCGTGCATATAAAAAGAGCTAGCTCGCTGAAATGGATTAAAATGAGAAACTTCTGAAACTAATGGTCCGTAGGTTCTACTCCCTGTATTTCTTTTCCACCAAACAACCATATCATCATCTCAGCCGATGGACGTCCACTGCTGGACATAGGCCTCCCCCAAGGATCGCCATAACGACCGGTCCTGCGCCGCCCTCATCCAACGGGTTCCCGCCGCCTTCACCACCAAACAACCATATACTCCAACTAAACATATTTTTCTCTTTTTCCAGAAAACAAATGGCAGCTACGTCTTCGTACAGCGCTCCAAAGAAGGAGGAGCCTAAAAACTACGGATCCTGGGGCCCCGTGTTCAAGGACAAGAAGACTTTCACCGACATGCACTTCTGCTGAGCAGGCTTTCCACCAGCCGGTTCATCACCATCTCTGTCCTGTCATCATCCTCGTCGCAACTCTTCATTTTTAGTCTAAGTTCTTGGAGTATTTGGGAAAACAAGATCGTATTTCGATCGTAATTGGTTTCGGTTTATTTTTCTTTGCGCATCGCATCTTTTAAAGTTCTTCCAATACAGTTCGTATTAGGTACTTCAAGAATGGAATAAGCTTTAAGTAATCTATTTTTTCCTCTCCTACTTTGTCGTTCTGGTCTGGGCCTTCTCTCAACTATTTCCTTAATGACCGATTTTGTGCAGGTCTGCAGTCCCTCTTAATGACTCCAATCTGATTAACGATCAATGTTAACCTGAATTCTTCAAAGACTCTAAATTGTTATGTTTAGTACATAAAGCAGTCGCCAAAAATTTTTACTTATAAAATGAATAAATGTTTTAAAATTAACAAATAAAAATGTCGTCTATTGATTTCTTGTTTCTGAGTTTGTGACGTAAGCTTGTCTATATTTCACTGGTTTAGGGTGTCTTCGCGTACTAACAATGTCATGTATTTTCATGTTAACAGATTAAAATTCATCACCATCTGCACAGCATTTGATTTGTTCTGAGTCCTGGCTAAATTCGTTAATAAATTATTTAGGTTAGTAGTGTTACTATGAAATGGTATTATTCTAAAGATCCTCTCCTTAATGAATTGTTAGCATTATTTTGAATGTTTTAATATTCGATTGTAGGGAAAATGAACTAAGCTATAGTGAAGGGTTGTGTTTTCGTCTGTTTGTTTATAATCATATTGTCTTCACTTCTAAACTACAGATGGATAAATTGTAACGTGAGAAATGAAGCTACTGTACTGAGCTACTTTTATTTATCCCAAAAACGAATATAGGTACATAGAAAATATAGTCTGCTGAAATAAAGTCAAACACCTATTTAAAAATACATATTTTATTTAAAAGGATCACAAGAGATTTGGGTAAACATAGGTACCTACAGAATTCCAAAGCTGCCTGAGACAGCTGAAAAACATTTCTGTCTAATATTTTATAGACCAAGTAGGTACTTATTCAAGCTAGCTGTAAGAAAAATATCCATTCTCCGAGAATACTAATGAAAACTTTGCAATGTTATTCATATAGGTTACCTACTGACTCCAAGCAAAAAATTTAACTAGATACCTAGGTACCGTACTCGGTATGATAGGATATGTTAGATAAAATGTTATCTAAATAAAGAAGGTTTTTATATCGAATCCAGACCAAGTGTGACAAAAGAAACTTAGTTGGTTTTATTAGGTACAAGTACATGTACATAGACGAATATGGAAGAATATGGAATTTTTTGAAAAGTGGTTAGCAACTATCCAGATACCATGCAAGTGCATTCGCGCCATTAGTAATTAATGGCGCGAATGCACTTTTTTTGAAGAAAAGCCCAATTGATGTCAACCGAATTTCCCCACAAAAGTAAGCCATAGTTTAGCACTGAAGCGACATACCCATGATACGCTGTTAGTGCCGCTTCAGTTGATATTGTTTGCCTAAGTCTTCTTGGAGCAGGAACAAAGCGATTTAACCTCTTACAAATTATGTCAATGATGACTGTCAATGTCAATATTTATGCCTAAAAATGTGATATTCTCAACTACCTCTACGCGTGTATTATATGAGTAGATTTGTACTGGTAAAGGCTGAGAATTATACGAATGAACTTACATTATTTGCCAATATTAACATTCAAATTATTATTTTGCATCCATCCAAGTACGTTGTTGAGTGCTAAATTTACACTACGTTCAAATGTGTCTTTTTTGTCGCCAAAAGTTTTGGGGCGCGCCTTAAGAGAGGTCTATGTTCAACAGTGGACGATGATAGACTGATGAAGAACGCATTCGGTCGGTACTACTTGACTTGCTTTATTGAACTAGTAGGTTGGGTACCAACTGCTATTGATAAAGTACAATACAGGGTGTTACAAAAGTAAAAATAAATATTGGGGTTGTTGAGACCATCAAAATGAACGACTTTCACTATGGGACCAACATCGAAATCGCGAAAACAAATCTTTGGTCCCATACATTTAGCTCGAGTAGATCTGTAGTATAGTATGGAACATCGCAAACGCAACGCATCATGGCGATTATGGCAAATCTCCCCATTTTGGGGGAGGCCTATGTCCTATCCAGCAGTGGATGTCTATCGGCTGATATGATGATGATGATGATGGAACATCCGATTTTGTTTCCGCGATTTCGACATTGGTCCCAAAATGAAAGTTGTTCAGTTTGATGGTCTTAACCACCCCCTTAAAAGCTGGGCCACACAGAGTGCAGCTGCAGAACGGCAGGCCGGCAGTAGTTGTAAACTATGGAATTATATGTGAGTTGTCACACTGAATGCAGTCCGACGCCGGCGGCGCGGCTGCGGAACAGCTGCGGAACGGTAGCCACAGTGTGACATCTCGCATAAAACTCCATAGTTTACAACTACTGCCGGCCTGCAGCCGGTCTGCACCCGTTCTGCAGCTGCACTCTGTGTGGCCCTGCCTTTAATGTTTATTTGTATTTTTGTAACACCTTGTATAGTACAGTATGTATTGCTATTTAAGATGCTGTCATCAAACAGAGAACGGCAGATTTTTTACACAACTCGATGTTTTGTCTAGTTTGATACATTCCCCACTCACTCCGACACTGGTTAGACCTCAAAGCAATTTGCAATTCAATCCACGTTGTTTGTAATTGGTGCAGAATAGTGATATGCCTATAATTGTGATTGGTCTCTAGAATATAACGTGACCTAAATAAATACATTGTGATTGCTCAGGTTTTTAAGAAGTGAAGTAACGGTTATAATTACGATTAATAAAACACAGAATTTGAAACAGTCAATTTATTACGAAAATATTTTTACCTTTGTAAAAAAAGTCTTTCCACATTTTTGTCTCAGTAGAGTGTTTATAGAGTTTCTGGCAGCACCTTCTCTACAACGGCACATATTCCGACGCGGTGGTAGAGTCAACAAAAAAAACCAGTATGTTGGATTCGCCCATAGCCCATGATAGGGTTCTGTAGCCATTGTATAAGTAGATAAAAAGGAAGAAAAGTTTTTAACCTGTTTATCTGACCTTAGAGAACTTTTTGAAACAAAATTACAGCGCAATTTATTTTCGTGCAACGTCATCTAGTTTGTCATTAGGGAACAAATCTATTTTACTTGTTTTTGCCGAAACTGGTTGAGCTACAGCATCCGTTATGATTTTCACTGAAAGTACTTACCTTAAGCTATAATATAAATATAAATATTTTGTAACATTATTATTTACGAGCGTTAACCCGTTCGTCCGCACAAATTATATACCACATTTTAAGTCAGATCATAAGCTATCAAACAAAAAAAGTTTCATCAAAATCGGTTCAGTAGTTTTTGCGTGATACTCGTTCAAACAAACAAACAAACACACAAACAAACAGACAGACAAAAAATCCAAAAATTGGTGAAATGGAATCAGGGACACCTAAAAACCACATCGTAACTTTTTTTTTTGTTAATATCTTCAATGTACAGACAAACTTCCTGTTACAGTTTTATAATAGTATAGATACATATTTTTCACTCCCGTATTTTAGAAGTTAGTTACGCCCTATTTTTGACATTGAGCGCAGATATCTCGAGACAAGCATTATATCGATTTATTTTCTATGGGAGTTTTATTCCATTCTAGTATACCATCCAACTACACCTCACACGATTAAGAAAACTATTTTTTTTGAGGGAGGGGATGTTTTATTCATAACTAAGTACCTACTACATTTCTGTTTTTGGGTTACTGTTATGTGTCTTCATGATAAATTGCAATTCAATAGGTGCAAAAATGAGCGAGTTGTTGAGGCGGAGCATACAGACAGACAGACAGAAAGACAGAATGGACGAAATTATTAAGGGTTCCTTGTTTGACTTCGGAACCCTAAAAATGATGTCAGAAAACAATCTTCTTCTTCTTCCCTTCCTGTTACCCCTACGTGAGGTATAGGGCTCGGACGATAGCTCTCCATCGGTTGCGATCTTGGGCAGCACTGTAGATATCAGAAAGCTATCGATGTGATATTATTTTGAATAGAAATAGCATAGCATATGCTCACGACTATATTCCCCGAGGGGGTAGTCAGAGATATTCTGAAACCTCAGAATATCCACGTTTCACTAGTACCGAAACTCTGTCCAGTGTGACGGGGAGTGAGCCCGTCGCCACTTGTAATGGACAGTGGGTACAATACATGCCTCGAAATTGAAGCATGCAAGGTTTCCTCACGATGTTTTCCTTCACCGAAAAGCCAGTGGTGTTACAAATCGTACATAAATTCCGAAAAATTCATTGGTACGAGTCGGCCTGGACGGGGATCGAACCATCGCCTCCTGCACGGAAGGCAAGGTTACTCGCCACTGGACCACCACGGCTTACGAATTGAATAGAAATAATAAGTTTAAATTAAAAAAAAAACAGTCACCTAGCGCCTCTCGTCAAGTTTTTCAATTATTTCTATTAGTTTCTATTTAGGTACCTAGTTGCAATTTATAAAACTTCAATTTTTGTCTTCTATTGTGGTTCTAGTGCTTGTGCAATCCTGGCATTGCCGTTAGCGCCTATAATGTCCACAATAAAGACATATAACTGTCAATAGAATTTATGTTTTCTTTGCAAAGCACTGTCACCTCTATAAAGATTGCCTACCTAGACTTCTATATAGCTTAACGAGCTAAGCTTAGCTTTACGATTATATCAACCACAAAGTACTCTAATATACAACTATTTATAAGAAGGTGAAAAGTTTGAAGAAAACTTTATCGTTAATACTTAGACGATATTTTATTTTAAATTGGTTGCGTCACCTTTATGTGAATGTTCTGTTAGCGACTTCGAACAGACCGCTCATCATATTCTTTGGGAGTGTGAGCTCTGGTAGGCCGAGCGCCAGACCATGCTTGACTCAATCAAATCGTTTTCTGGTGTCCCTTGGATGGATCTTGTTGCGACTAGGGATAACTTCCGTGCGTTCAGATGTTTTTGCCATACTTATTACTGGAAGCAAAATAGGGCATAGTTTCAGTACAATATTAGGTTCCTATTGTTTTATTTTTTATTTTTGGTGCTTTTGCGGTAGTGTCTTCAACACTGCCATAAATGATCACCGGAATTGGCTCTCTAATAGCCATGTTTTTTCTTTCTTATTGTTGTCTCGCGTTTGCAATGGAGGGAAGTCGGATATTTCGTTTTCCTACTCCTCCTATCTTCTTTGATTAATTCATTGCGGGACAGATTAGAGTCACCCCCCGGGCTCGCTGGACTTCATTGTCCAGTGTTGTGAATGGTCGCCGCTGTTGATCCTGGCTTACAGGAGTTAGAGCGGTGGGAATGTGTGGTGGGCCTATGCCGGAAAAAAAAAATACTTAGACGATTTTGTCTTCAGCGACTATTTGAACCAGTCAGGCAGTAGGTTTTCGGATTAAGGACGTAGGTAGGTAACCTCGGACATGTTGATGAAGCCTGAAAGCATAAGTCCCCTTGTACGACACCCCTGGTGTCATTCTTATTTGGATGGACTCTACATAGCGCGATCGTGAATACTAAGTAGGTGTTACAGAAGTAAGAATAAAAATTAAAACTTTTAAGGGGGTGGTTTAGACCAACAAACTGAACACCTTTCACTGTGGGACCAACATCGAAATAGCGAAAAAAAAATATTTTGTCCCATACATTTAGATCGAGTAGAATTGTAGTTTAGTATGGAACATCGCAAACGCATCGCATCATGGCGATTATGGCAAATCTCCTCATTTTGGGGGAAGCCTATGTCCAGCAGTGGACGTCTATCGGCTGATATGATGATGATGATGATGGAACATTCGATTTTTTTTTTCGCGATTTTGATATTGGTCCCATAGTGAAAGTTGTTTAGTTTGATGGTCTTAACCACCCCTTAAGTTTACACCCTTTATAAGCATCTTGGTAGAACTTTTATTATTTTTGTGTACCGCAAAGTCTTCAAACAATATAGGTAGGTGTTTTGATAGCCTAGTGTAGGAAAATAGGCTACCTTTGGGTTACCTACGTATTACTTCACCCCGTATTCATTACTGTTCGGAAAACATCTAGTATTCTCTATCAGACAAAGGATTTTACGTCTTAAAGCAAAGTAATAAGATTGGAAATAAAAGGATCTGAGAGGTTTAATATTATTGTTTTGCTCGCCGGGTATGAAATTTACTAGAAGGCATGTTTTTATCTTCTTGGGAAAAGTAAATTAGTTTTCTATCCGTGTGCAAAGAAATTCAATAAACGTAGGAAATTTCAATGCCTACTCGACCTAAATGTAAGTGGAGTATGTATGGAGAAGATTATTTTTAGTTAAGTTTTTCAGTTTGATGGTCTATTCCTCCCTCGAAACGCTCAAAACAAAAAATTTTGGGAAAATATAGCAGGTAGTATTCGATTTGATGCGCAAACTTTTTAAAAGTTCGATTAGGGTTGGCCCGGGTTTGCACGAGGATTGGAGAAGAGAGGAGGGCTTTGCCCGGCAGTGGGACGCAGTGCAGGCTTAATAAATAAATAATATACCTACGTTAAACATGAAAACAATTTTTTGTAACCACCTTTTATTAGATTAACACGTTCGCGGACAGTGACCGGCTATAGTAGTGATAACAATAAAAGTTCTATTGTGTCTCGTTCAGTAAAAAAAAAAAAAATTATAGTAAAAACTATAAAAAAAACTATACTCCAAAGAGTAATATAAGTATATTAGAAAAGAGAGCCCACTCGTGGCAACATTATGCATCCACCTTATGTCAAATTGAAGGCTAGCTAGCGCCATCTATGTTTCACCGACAATAATTCAACCTGTACTATACATACCTACTTATATCTACTCATACCGATGGATATTATTGTTTTGAATGCTAGATTTCGTTCAATCCCGCACCGATCGAGTGAAATTCCAGTATCCTTACTATTCCTGTAATCTAAACATTGGTAAGAAAACAACAGAAACTCCAGAACATCACTAAATCGGCACGAAATTGAAAGAAAACTACAAACAACCCGCACGTTAGGCAAGATAGGTAGCCATTTTGTGAATTTTCAATAATGTCAATTAGACATTGACATAGACAATAAAATCTTTTTTTTCATAGTTCTGCGAAATAGTTAAATAGATGGCAGCACATTCTATGCAAACTGAATCGGAAAAACCCACCAAAAGGCGAATGTCCTTCCGCCTGCTATACTCTATTCCAAATAGCAACAGCAACGAAATTTTAAGGCCATCTTCAATTACAGAAACAGAGATTTGAAACACGTCCTGTCACTTATTCTTAGAACTGTAACCTCCAAGATATGTCGGATCGTAGGTATATCTTTCAGTTAAATAAATTATATTTGCTAATCAGATTAGCAAATATAATTTATTTAAAGATTAGCGAGAAAGCTAAATAGGAATCGGAAAATCTTGTCGTCCTTATTTGGAATGAAGTATAGATATGAATAATACTGCAAAGCTTATCCAAGACCGTGGCTCATCCATTTATCTAAAGGAACCAAAGTTTATAGACCGGCAAAGATTGGGTGCCTATCTTTTCGGTAGAGATATCCGCATAAAATTCTCAAGTTACCTCGGCAAGTGGAGTCCGCACCGGATTCGAGGAAGAAATAAGAAATCTCTTTTTAATTATTAGGTACCTTTTTTTTTAGTAGGGAATTATTCCCGCCGCGACTTCGTTTCGCGGCTCCTCCGATAAGTTACCTAATAAATAATTACCTATGTTGTTTTAATTATAGATAGTGATACCACTAACACGACTAAAACAAAGAAAATAATAATCAACAAAAAATCCTTTATGGTTTATTTGTGCCTAGAAGAAAGTTTGCTCTAATTTTCTTAAATTTTCAGTAGGTATGTAGTGTTCGCACGGTGTTCGCACGTTCCAATTTACACAAACTTAAAATTTCTAAACTTACACTTTCAAGTCACGTAAAAGAAAACAATGAAAATGAAGTTATTCTCAGAAACTACAAACGAAATTTAAAAAGAGAACGTATTGTTTTTAGTTTTTTTTTAATCCGGGTTGCGTTCCGTTCGGTCCGAATCACAATGTTGCGGAATTTTTATGAATTATTCAGTATTATTCTCTTTGTTTGCGCGCCTTTTCGATTCCTTTTTTTTAGTTTCGCTAATACTAAATATTGAATGGTGTTTTTTTTATCAGATGATTACAGTACGTAGATAATTTAGCATGAGGTAAATTCGTTTACTTTCTTTCATAGGATTTCTTTTTAGATTTATTTAACTTTGTGATAATTGCCCATTGATAAATACCTATCGGTACTTTGAAAACAAAGGAATGGTTTAAAAATATTGACTTAGTTAATTTAATTTAATTTCGCCAATTTCAACCAATTAAGTAATGAAACTTTGGAAACAAAGGAAACTTTAGCGCATAGATTTAGTAAACAAATCTTTGTTGAATAATCTACACTTTGAAGATAATTTTTTAAGTTGGATTTAGAATTTACTTAAAAAAAAAGATAATGTCAACCCTTTCAGCGCTGGTGCATTTCTAGCAGATCCCGCATGCTGCTGCAGCGTGCGTCCTGGAGCTGGACACGTGCTATCGACCGCACCGGTCGGTAGTGCGGGACCGCCGGCACGCGGCATGCGCGCGCACTGACATAACGTTAACTAGGGATGCGACTTTTCAATTTAAACTGTTAAAATGTAGGGACCTTGACCTTGGCATTGTTACAATGTATGTTGAAATGCGGCAACAATAGCATTACAAAGAGTTTTTAAGGTGGATTATTACAATGTGATGTGGACATTGATAAGGTTATGCTACCTACCTATTTTTATTTATATTTCTTACCTACGTTTTTATTTAAAATTGTATCATTCCAGTAACTTAAAAAAATTATATGAATTTAATGGTCATAACCGGTCTTTGCTGCTTCAATGGTAATAACCGATCTTTCGTGGAAACTAAAAAAATAATTCTACATTAAAGCTGAGGCATTTCGCAGCTATTTCAAGAATCCGCATTTTTGCGGAGTAAATTAACGTGCCCACAATTATCGATTACAGCAGCCTAATGAGTTAAATACAAGAGACTTTCAACGCAACGGTTCATCGATAAGAGCCGGCACGGCTGCGGCACTCGCGCGACATACGCCAGACGCCGCATGGCCGACCGCGGCAAACATCGCGTCGCGCCCATCCCGGCGCCGACCAAGAAACAGTACGCGTATGTCCCGTGCCCGAGGTCCGAGGAGGTCGGCACCGAATTTGCCATCCAGCTGACACGCCACAACCACCACGAGGAGCCCAAGCCGGTCCCGGAGACTCCGCAAAAGTCACCGCCCGGTGAGTTAAGTGTTAAAAGTTTTAGTGGCGGGAAAAGTTTTTCAAAGTGATTTTGGGTAAGTTTTAGTTTTAAAACTAAACGCATATATTATATTTTTTGTGAACATATAGGATAGGTTACTAAATCATTTTTAGTGTAACACTTTTAGAAACTTCCTACACGTTTTCTAAAAAAAGTGTTTTTAGATTTTATTTTTAAAACTGCGTCCGAACTGACAATGTTGACAGTCGCGTAAACATGCAAAATATATTAAAAGCAGCTGGAGAACGAAAAAAATTGTTACGCGAAGTGTCAAGCCAAGCGGTGCGCTGTCAAATTAAAATAATTTTACTTCCTCGTGACATTGAGTGATAATCAGCGTAGATCATCGGCACTTTAAAACGCGAATCTTTCATCCGTTGCTTTATAAATGAAAACCATAAATTTTGTGCATACCTATTCCAACAATCTGATTTAATGCCAGCCGTACCTCAGAGGCCATAAATAAGTATCGAACAAAGCTCGTATCGAATGAGCTTTCATTTTAGTGTCCTTTCTGTCGTGTTAACAAGGTACGAGGTGGCACCATCGATTTATATTTGAACAAGTTACTTAAAATATTCCGAACCAACCTTTTATACTAACCAAAAGTTATTTCATGGAATATTCATCCTTATAAGGAGAAAAGTAACAAAACACCCTAGTAACACTTAAGGGTGCTTCAGATCATCAAATTGAAAAACTTTCACTATGGAGCCAACACCGAGAAAAAAATAAAAAGAATCATACATAACTTCAGTACCGGCTCGACTCAAATGTATGGGACAGCAGATTTTTTTATTTCTTCTCGGCGTTGGTTCCGTAGTCATAGTTGTTCAGATTGATGGTCTGATGCAGCCCCTTAAGTATTACTACGGTGTTTTGTTACACCCTATACAGGAGAAGAAACTGCTTCGCAATACACGGTTCTCCAACTTTGGGAGTCAGGGACTCAATCATTTTAAAAGGACCTAAGGTCAAGGTAAGGAGTCTTGTGATTGCAACTATCTGGTAATTGCAACTATGGAACAATTGTACTTATAAGAATCACGATTCAGGTCTTCTCTCAATAGACTTATGTCTAGTCATCTAGAAGGCAAGTGTTGATATAAAGAGAAGGACCGAATTGTGATTCATGTAAGTGCAATTGTTCCATAGTTGCAATTACCAGGTAGTTGCAATTACAAGACTCCACATTATCACTAAAAAAAATTTTATGATATATTATATTTTTATTTATATTAGGTAGCTGACTTTACCTGTTTACTAGAAAATTTGTTATAAACATACGTCGATTATAGTGAAATGTACCAGAATTAGATTGATAACTAAAAATTTTCTAGAAAAGTCTACTATTTTTTAGTAAATTATACTAAAAATAGTTGTCACGACTACTAGATATTTTTTTCCTTTAGTGTATAAAAGTAAAGTTCACCGTAGAAATAGCTCTATGTAGTAGGTATTATGAATGCTAATGACTAATGAGATAGTAATTAGAGTGTTTATTTGAACGGCTTGGTCAGGTGTTTATTTGTTGATAATTACGCAATGCACTTGTGTATCGTCCCCCGCACGCTCCGCTTCGATAAAATTAGTTTGACATAGAAGTTGGCGCGATTTGGGCGCTATTTATTCTGTGACATTAATTCGATATTTTAATTCATATGAATGAGCTGGGAAGGGTCATTGATAGTGAATTATTGGGCCGTTTTGTCTTGCCTGTAGGACGTATACAGGGAAAAATATTTAATAGACAACTATTTGTATTTGCAGACTTTACTAAATCATTGTTTGTTAAGTTATAATGTATTGTTAACTAGATTTTAGTTAAAGTTAAATATACCAGAATTCGATTTGTAAGTAACTAAAGTCTGCTAAAATAAATAGTTTTTACATATACTACTTACTTACTAGATATTATTCTCTGTGTAGAGTATAAGGTGCTACGTGGGGGGAAGGGGCTACCGTGTAAAATAAAATGGACCAACTTTCAGAGGTTGGTTTTCGTGGCCTCATACAAATTATCTCTGTGTGCGTGTATATGGATAGGGTATAGCGGCATTACCAGGTTGAAATTTTATTCAACGCATTCGTAGCTTCGACTGTCTATCTTGACATATAACTTTTCTCAAATTACCACCCAAAATTATAACCCAGTTAATAAACAATTATGAAATGTCCTATAGGTACGCATCAAATAATTGGAAAAACTACAGGAAATTATCAAATTTCTTATTATAAGTAGAAAATAAATTATTTTCAGGAGCCTATTTTTGTAATTAATTTTATTTTAGTTTCGAGTTTGTTTTAAGGGTATTTATAGAAAAAGACAATTTTCTACGTACCTACCTACGTAGATAATAAACTTCGTAACGAAAAACCTTTTTTTTCGTTCTATTTGCAAAACTACAAGAACAAAATATAATAAAAGTCCTAGACCGACCCAACTCGGAAACCCTTGTCTAGTTTAGAAAATGGTCTTTATTTGGCAAGAGACAGACTTTTCACAAATGCTAGGTTGTAAAAAACAATAGGTTTTGTGGTGGGTGAAAACTGGCCCGGAATCCACAAGTTATTCCGCCAATTTCTTGAGTAAAAAGTAAAACAGCCTTGGGAACGGTTGAAAATAAAATGTTATCAAGGAGATTTTACCTCTTGATATAATCTTACTGGCTATAATTTTACGAAAAAATATTTGGAAATGCCGTTAGCGATTAAAAAGTTTAGTTTATTATTTTTAATCTTTTAATGGCGTTCTTAGGTTTTTTTATTAGGAAATCAGCTAGTATTTTAAACCTTTTAAAGCAACATTAAAATCTTTTTAGTGAAAAAAACGAGCTCCTAATTCTTTTTAAAGATTTGAATTTTGAAAAGTTTGCACCTTGTCTACCTAATGTAACAATTTAAATAACAAGTTCAATACATTCGATCTTCATTCGATCGATCTTTCCTCACATTTCACCGCAAAAATTGCGTCTTTAAAGATACTTGTTATAAGAATGTAAGTACGAAGATGAATATAACAAAGAAAGGCAAGCATTTGAAACGTTATTATAAGCTCGAAGGCCCGCATTGCGCCTGACTGAAGGTAGGTCTCTCCTACAAATCCCACGTCCGCACGCCTTTTGTTATCATATTTAATTTATTTGACTAAAATTGCGGTTGTTCAACTTCATACACAGAATGACCAACGCTAAATCAAATTAAGTAGGTATGAGTACTTCACGTCATCTTAGATTTTTACTATTGATAAAAAAACAACATTATATTTAACTAGCTTTTGCCCGCGACTTTCGCGTGGTTTTCGGAAAACTTCAAAATTGTCAGGATTTTCGAAAACTCGTTTCTTTGTGCACCTCTACATCCTCTGTAGAATAATATCTGTAGAATGATTTATTAAAAATTACATTTTTTGCGAATTGCCTTTATATTTCTTAAGGTATATTGTTCAGTATCATGGGTACAATTACCCCTTAAAGTATAAAATAATGAAACTGTTTACCTTAACAATCTGTAGAATACAATGCCCTTCGCATTTTGTTTCCAAAATGTCAAAAATTTCCCTGAAAGACTTTGTCACAGAAAAGTAGAACATCTCTGACTATCCCTCAGAGGAATATAGTCGTGAACATAATTTGCATGCTGCTATAAAATAGATACGGGCGTTAATACTCAAACCTAAATGCCAACACAACCGGGACTTAGTCCATTAACCAACCAAACGTATAACTTTTAAGCAGGCAGCACTAAAGTGTTTCCGTAAGTACTAGGATTCGGTCTAGGAGACCTAATTCTATCTAGACTTAGCAAACTCTGGTTATATTACGTTTGATGAGTTTGCTGACGTCCGTTGTTCTTGTTATGGGTTAGGGTTAGTGTCCGATGGGAGTTTTGGGATAAAATACCGTTGGTGCGCTCCATACAAACGAAGTCTGGTTATATTTTCAATACTAACCAATTAAAGTAAATGCAAAAACAATCTAAACACTAATCTGTCGTAAGATAGATATAAAATGCTTTGGACTGTGCGGTGGCCCCCTGTAAATCTGTATATTAATACTTACCTACTATTACTGATTACTGATACTAGATTGTTAATTTGTACATACTTACTTACTTTTTAGTCTCAATATTCTATATTTGTATATATACTTTTTACCCGATAAATAATATAATTTCCATCTAAAAACTAATCTCTATGCTTGTTATTAGAAATAGAAATATTCTTTATTCAGTCCGATTTTCGTTAAAATGTATAGTTTAAATGTTACAGTGCCCCAATGTTTCCATACAAATCTTAAATTAATCCTAGTCCTAGCATTTATAGTAATTATAAAAATAGTACTCTGTTCTATGCTAATACTGACTGCTCTCAAACGATGAAAGAAAGAATTGTGAGGAAACCTGCTAAGCTGAAAAATATATTCTGATGCGTGTGTGAAGCCTACCAATCCGCATTGGACAAACGTGGTGGACTGACGCATTGCCCATACACCCTCATTGAGGGTAGGTCTGTGCCCTGCAGTGGAATATACTAAGAGATAAGTGTACTTTTTGCACCCATCAGCAGCAAGGCTGATTCAGTGTTTCTGGGGTGTAGAGCATCTCTGTCATGGGGATGAACTAGGTCTGCCTGCATAACTTCAGTCGGTTTAGGAGTTATAGACGTTTAAAGGTCAGTAAAAAATTAGCGATCAGCTGCAAGGCTGATCGTATGATATTATTGTAGTATGCACTGTAGCTATGTGAACAGTACAAAAACTGACATGAACTGCCAGTCGCTTAAGGAGATGCAGCCGTTCAAAGTTCAAACCTTTGAACGGCTGCATCTCCTAAACCGACTGATGAACCATGTCAGTTTTAGTACTGTTCACATAGCTACAGTGCATACTACAATAATATTATTTTTTACTACCCTTTAAACGTCTATAACCCCTAAACCGACTGAAGTTATGCAGGCAGACCTAGTTCATCCCCATGACAGAGATGCTCTACACCCCAGAAACACTGAATCAGCCTTGCTGCTGATGGTTGCAAAAAGTACACTTATCAAGAGATAAGTACTAAGAAGTATATTCCACTGCAGGGCACAGACCTACCCTCAATGAGGGTGTATGGGCAATGCGTCAGTCCACCACGCATGTCCAATGCGGATTTGTAGGCTTCACAACACGCATCAGAATATCTTTTTCAGCTTAGCAGGTTTCCTCACAATGTTTTCCTTCACCGTTTGAGAGCAGTCAGTATTAGCACAGAACAGAGTACTATTTCTATAATTAGTACATATTCCAGTAAGATAGAAAAAAGTTTCTCTTGATCCTTGGATTTTTGCAACCGAACTAAATAGAATATCAAATTAATTTGATTTAGTTACATTTCAAAATTCCTTGTTTTCAAAATACAGTTTTAAATACATACATAGGTACTCGTACGCTCGATTTTTGAATCTCACTCGCTGAGCTCAGCAGTTGAAAATGTCAAAATTACTGTGGAAATATGCATGTTTCGACTGCCGATTTGACTTTCAAAAATCATACTCCAGGAGTGCGATTTTTGAAAGTCAAATCAGCAGTAGAAAGATGCGTATCTCCATACATTTTTAACTGCTGAGTTCAACGTATGAGATTCGGAAATCGCACTCTAGTTTTCAAGCTTATAAACTAAGGATGTAAAATTTCTTTTAATCTAGCGGTTTTATACTAAGCATCGTTTAGAATTAGAGTATTTAGATAAAGAGGTAGACGTAGAGTTTATAACAGCCTCATGTTATCAGAGACTTTGAGACTCTTCGCGGAATATTCTCAAACATTTACATACGAAAATACTAAATTTTGTGGAAGTATGACTACAAGGGGTGTTCTTGGAATTTAAATAGGTACGAGAGAGAATATATATTATTTGATTAAAAATACGAATTAGCACGTGTTAAATTTATAATAGCACGTAATATAAGAAAGATATAATAAGTTACACTATCACTCAGGTTATCTAGAAGCTCGCTTTTTAACGATAAGACCGCCTGTTTTTGTGCCTTTTGTATTTCCTGATTGTTTGGCTCTCTGTATACTACGTTTTTTGGTGTCAAATAAAGTATAATTGATTGATTGGTTACTAGAATTTTGTCCGTGACCCTCTGCACCCTCCCGTTATCGTAATCGAGATAAAATAATACCAGTTTTAAAGTATAATCATAAGCTTATAAACACAAAAAGTTTTATCAAAATCGGTTGCGAAGTTTCTGCATGATGCTTCAACAAACAAAGAAACAAACAGACAGAAAAAAAATCAAAAGTCGGTGATTTGGAGTCAGGTCCACCTACTCGTAAATACCATATTTACTTTTGTAGATTACTCGTATTTTCAATGTATAGATACACTTCTGTTCTGTTACAGTTTCCTTAGAAATCGGTAATGGCGACTCGACCCATTCGGATCCATACATTTGTACAGTACGACCAGGAAAATAATTAACCTCGGCAATCTTCGTTTGCGCAGTCTCCGACAAAACCCGAAGTCGTTTAGAAATCAAAGGGTCCAAAGTTGGATAGCAGCGAAAAGGGCGCGAAGACAATTAGCCAATTGTGACAAGGCATTGAAGCTCGCACATCCTGATTGGTCAGTGTAATTTCGCGCGCTATTAAAATTTGTCAACTGCGCAGGTACATCGGGGGAACTTATAAATCTGGTACTACTGTATGTATGGAACGATGTTGAAGGTCTGAAGCACCCCTAAAGTATGTAACGCATTTACCTATATGTTTACACCCTGTATAATCTGATTATTATGTAACGAAGTAGGTCTTCATTGCAGGTGGATTAATTGTAGCCCAAAAATTAAACAGGGTTTAAGTTTATAAATGCTATAACATTTCACGACACCCTATACGTTCATAACAAATACATGTTGTCACAAACTCGGTCCTGGATGGGCGCAGGGGGCATCATACGTCATGGAAACACGGCCCGCTAATGAAAACTCTCCAGCGAGCGCCGCCACTGCGGGCCCAGGTTTACCGCGCCGTACGATACAAGTACCTTTTATTTTGATTAAAAACTTGAATAAAACGAGAAGCGAGTCTTATGTTAGGTGCTACTACTGCTAGGCCTACTAGAGGGAAGAAGAAAGCTTTAGTCAAAAATAAAACATCTATTCACAACATAAAAAAGATAGGACTGTTTACCAGTGCTCGACTCCAATACGATCGACTCTCAACGCCGCCGCCCCAAACAACATTTTTACATGAGGTAACGATTTCATGGCAACTTTCTAACAAGACAATAAGACTTCGCAACGCGCTTGCGGCCATTTCGGAGCGCGCAATGTGCTTGTAGCCATATCAAAGCTTGCTACGCCCTTGTAGGCATACCAATGTTCGCTACGCGCTTGCAGGCATTTCAAAGTTGTTAACTCTCTTGGAACCATTTCAAAACTCGCTACGAGCTTGGAGCCATTTCAAAGCTCGCTCCACGCTTGAAGCCATTTCAAAGCTCGCAACACGCTTGCAGCCATTTCAAAGCTCGCAACACGCTTGAAGCCATTTCAAAGCTTGCAACACGCTTGCAGCCATTTCTAAGCTCGCAACACGCTTGAAGCCATTTCAAAGCTCGCAACAGGCTTGCAGCCATTTCAAAGCTCGCAACACGCTTGAAGCCATTTCAAAGCTCGCAACACGCTTGCAGCCATTTCAAAGCTCACAAAACGCAATCGCGGCTAATCCCACTAGTAAAGGTAAGGTCAGAAAAGTTATCTGTGACTTTTTGCATGTGACTTTGTGCGAAAATTTCACGTTACCTGGAAGATTGTGACATTTTGCGTCAAGATGACAATTTGCAAATGTGACATTATCCGACGGATCCTGCAAAAAAACATAAAATGTTGGTAAACAAAGAAAAATAGCAATTTTTAACATAGCATAGCATAGCATAGCATATGCTCACGACTATATTCCCCGAGGGGGTAGTCAGAGATATTCTGAAAGTTCAGAACATCCACGTTTCACTAGTAGTACCGAAACTCTGTCCAGTGTGACGGGGAGTGAGCCCGTCGCCACTTATAATGGACAGTAGATACAATACATGCCTCGATATTGAAGCATGCAGGTTACTACTACTATTTTTAACCTTTCTTAAATTCCTTTAATCAGTAAATCACAGTAAGATTTAGCTTAAATTGAAATTCTTAATATTATTTTCATGGCCTATAAAGCCGGCGATGTTATCAAAAAGTCCGCATTATGACTTTCATAATTAGTTTTTGGGTTAGGAGTCTAAAACTTTCCTACTTATACAAGTCTTTACTTGCCGAGTACCTTGACATAAACAGCCCCTTAGAGGTACTTTATTTCATTCAAGTAAACAGAAATTAGAAACCTAGGTAAGTACCTACATTAAATACAAAGATGTTTTGCGCAGCGAAGAACAAAAAAAAAAACGGTGATTTGATTACATACATGCGTAAAGATGTAATGGTGATCTGGATATTCACTAAATAGACTATTAGAAATAGTATAAATACTTGAATATTTATTGCAAGAAAAGTGACAAAAGATTTGATCAATGGTACTTCCAACTTCCAAGAACCATCGCAGTCTACCTGTTAGCGCGCTCTATACAAATAGTCATATTTTATTTCCCCATAGTTTCTTATTTTATACGTTCTGTCCTTTGTACCTTAAACAGTTTATAAAACGTGTTATCATGTAATTGGCGCTGTATAATTTAAATGTTGTTGTATTAGAAATTAAGTAATTTGCTGTTTCATAACCAATAAAGATAAATAAATAAATAAAAATATGTTTGTATGGAGCGCGATCGCCAGCGAGCACCAATTTATTAAACAAATATTTATCAAACTTATTGAGGTTTTTTAAACATGATCTAGAAAGAATGATGTCCGTGTCTGGTTCGTCAGATTTTCGTTAAAAAGTATTGTTTAAAAGTTACAGTGGCTCAAAGATACAAATCTTAAATTAATCCTAGCATTGACACCGTATAATTATGTATTTTAAATAGTCCAACATATCTACCTCGTTTGTACAGTGTATGCAGCGCACTTGGGTGCGCTGAAGGATATTAATATTATTATCCTCCTTCTCGGATGACTCTACGCTGTTCACCCTAATGACCTAATGAAAATACGGTAGGAAACCAATATGATTTTCGACATTGGTTTTTTCTCTGATGTTCGTGTTCTAAACCAATCCAAGTGGAATAAATCTAGCGTAGGTACCGCAAACAACATCGAATAATCGAATATCAATACAAATGTAGAGTACCAACGTATGTAGGTAAACAATTTAAAATATTAATTACCACAAAAGGTCTAACAAAATTAGCTGAAACTCTTTTAAGGGGATGATCTGAATAGATAAAAACTTTTTCCAATGGGACCATCATCAAAATCGCGAAAGACAATCAATGGAATCACCTGAACCATCCCTGAAAATGTTGGCAAAGATTTTATTATCACCCATCGACCCAGTTTACCATTCCAAATGGATTGCTTTGAGAACGATTTTACTATTACTTACATGAACTTGTTATATTATTAAAGGTTTGCTTTAAAATTATATTGGAATGTGATGTAAGTGATACCTACTTTTAACACAAATTTTTTTTGAGATTTTACTGTTTGAGAATCTATTGACATTGTGGTGCGCACTAATCAATGCAGTCCTCAGCCGTATTTACTTATTTTAATCAAAACATAACTTCACGCCCATGATAATCAGCATCTTCAGATCTTTTTCAATGAGGCCCTTGATATATTCCGAAGGTCCTTTTGTGAGGGGCACTTGGCGACGATCGTTGTAGAACACTTGCAAGGCGAGGAAAAATGTAAAGAGAAATGGAAAACGGTGCATTGTCACCGCTGTTGATCTCCATGTACTGTGTTAAAAAGGGGATGAGTATATAATAATAATAAAAAAAAAGAAATTGGTGATTAAAGCGCCAAACTTAAATGGGAGTGGGCCGGTCATGTCTATCAAATGCATTCTGAAAGAAGGCCAAAAACCATCATGCCCTGGATCCCCGAAAACGGTCGCCGGCGTCTGGGTCGATGTCTTCTTCTCTATCGGGAAGGCGGGATGACCTGGATCAATTCGACGACCAATGGCCAGAGGTTGCCCAATACAGGAACGAATGGAAGCGTAATGGGGATGCCTTTGTCCAGCATTGGGATGATATAAACTAATAAAAAAAAACTTCTGGTATTAACGAGGAGTATTTTTTTAAAATAATACTTATAAAAAAACAGTGCGTAAGTACCTATATTAACCCTCATCTTTATAAAAAAAGAAAAGAATGATTATTATTCATCCATTTCGCACATTTTCTTCTGAACATCCTCTACCCAGCCTCGCACAACCAAACTAAACTTAGCATAATTTAATTACGTACATAATATGTTGAAATTCTGAATACTAACATCGCATTATCTCTCCAAATCTCCGCTACAAGAAGGTACTTATTCGACAAAACGAAGAAGAAAAGGTACTCTCTGGAGATTCAAGGTACATCCAACTTTTGTATGTATGAATGTTGTATGATTTAGGTATAAGGTGTCGCTGTCCTTTTTGCGCGACTGTCGAGGTTATGTATTATGTAGATCCAGGGATCTGCTATAAGCCGTGGAATGACTCGAGAATGGAGTATAAAAAGATTGAAGAAAGGAATGTGAGAAATTGATACTTATTTTATTCTTTTCGTCTTACAAGTAAATAAGCATAAGCTCATGACAATAGAGGTCATATTTAGAACACTTCTCCCTATAGTCACATGCCTCTAGTAGAGTAGTCCCAAACCGAGGTCATATTTAGAACACTTCTCCCTATAGTCACATGCCTCTAGTAGAGTAGTCCCAAACCGAGGTCATATTTAGAACACTTCTCCCTATAGTCACATGCCTCTAGTAGAGTAGTCCCAAACCGAGGTCATATTTAGAACACTTCTCCCTATAGTCACATGCCTCTAGTAGAGTAGTCCCAAACCGAGGTCATATTTAGAATACTTCTCCCTATAGGCACATGTCTCTAGTAGAGTAGTCCCAAACCATGTGGTACTAGATACCTATACTCTTTCTTATACCGTGCCCAAACTATGTCCGTTATAGTGGCACTATAAATACACGCCTCGAAATTGAACATGTTTTGCTAGTTAATAGCGTATTAATATCAGAAACTGCATAAAAGTTCTATTATTTATAATTTCTAGTTCCCATTCATCGTTTGAACTGAAAAATGTTCTATCGAATCGAATGATGAACGGTTATTTCAATGAACATTTTTTATACATTCAAATGCTAGAAAAGTCAGTATCAGAATGATAGGTTTCCGATAGTAGACGTAGTAGACAAAGACGTAGACTAGTAGACGTAGGATCCGATATGATAATCGAAGCTTTATACGATAGCTATTCATGTAGGAAATTCTGTTTTGCACCCATTAGCCTAATCTGAGCTTAATTTGCAGTTTTTCTGTTATACTTTTACCTTACTTTGGGAAATAAAGGTAATCACGTTTAGCGTTTAGGGAATTCCGCGGCTCTTTGCCCATCACAGTAGGGAACCAGTATGGACATCATGTCACGGCAAGCTGATAATTCGACAGTGTCCATCACAGGTAGCATTCGATATCGCCTGATCGAATGCGGATTGATGGTTATGTAATGCATTTAAAAGTTTACACCCTGTTAATGTGAATTAAACTGCCAAGTACTTTTTTTAATTCTTAATGCGTACTTAGTATGAAGTATGAAGGTAATAACATTAGAGTAGATTGTTTTTAAACTACTATGCGCAAAAGGTGTACACAAAAGGCGACACTTCAAGCTATACAAAACCAAAATAAGCTGACCGCGCGTAGGTCGAGTAACGTATAGCATCGCGCGGCCAGCTTATATTGGTTTTGTATAGCTTGATGTGTCGCCGTGTGTACATCCCTCGTGCGTAGGATAAGCGCCAGCACCAACAGCATCTAGACCATGTTTGACTGTCAGTACGTGAACCATTGCTGTATGATTCACGTGCTGACAAACAAACAATTGTAATTATAAAGAAATATGTAGCTGTGTATAAACTAACAATAGGCTAAGTGTGTTACTAACAATATTGTGATCTCAGTTGGTCGAAAATAAAGTTTTCTATATAAAAAATACAATAGCTATCCGTAGATCATATACTATACCTCAAGGGATCAGGTGCAAAAAATGTTGTCTAACATTTCCTAGGCACTCGTGTTAGGTTAGCTTGATTTATAGCTATAACTCGTTCAACCCACGAAGTCTCTAGAATCATGCTATTGTCATCCTTACGATGTACGTGTTAACAGTTAAGAGTGGAGTCTTAATAAATTAATCTTGGCATGTTGAGTTATGTCTATTCGCGGACTAACCTAGACTTCTAGATATCTAGGTGGAAATGCTCGCCAGTCCCATTTTAAATGTATAACGTTTTGTATTCATTTGAATATCATTAGGGATAGTTTTTTATTTGTTTTTAAGAAGCCGTGTTTAAAGTGGTTTTGAATTTATTTTACAATGAAAGAAAGGTTTTTTTAGGTCAACTTGCATCACTCCGTATTAGGCAAATGAAATGCATTATCGGCTATAATATATGTTTAAATATATAAAGCTGGTTACCGAACTTAATCTATCTTAATTTCTTTGAAAATTTAATTAAATGGGCGAACTTTTGAAATAACTTGCCAGGTTAGCGTCATAAATTTTTTTACATACCTGTATACAGGGTGTAGTCTCTAAATTGCTGAAGAAAAATGTTACCACAGAAGTCTGACAAAACATAGTGTTTTCTTAATAAAATATGCCACTATTGCCTTTATTTTTTATTTGGACCACTGGTAAAATAAATCAGGATTGCGCAACAAATATTTTCATGAAAACATTTACGAATAATGTAGTCACTAGATACATCTAAAAGTTCAGCGCAGGGTGGCGATTTTCACAATGTTAAAAAAAGAATCAAAATCTCGTAAATAATCAAACGTAGATTTTTTTGTATTATTAAATTATAAACTAACCTATCTCCTGTTTTTAGCATGACACTGTCGTTAGGTTTTGGGATTGTATAGAGGGGGTAACAAAACACCCTAGTAATACTTGAGGGGGTGCTTCAAACCATCAAACTGAACAACATTTACTATGGAATCAACTTCGAAATCGCGAAAAAGAAACGGGTGTTTCATACAAAGCTGCAGAACCGACTCGACTCAACGATTTTGATGGTCTGAAGCACCCCATATTACTAGGGAGTTTTGTGACACCTTCTATTATAATTTTATAATGTAACGAGCGTTAACCCGCGTCTTTGTCCGTACAAATTATATACCAGATTTTAAGTCAGATCCTAAGCTATCAAACAAAAAAAGTTACATCAAAATCGGTTCAGTAGTTTTTGCGTGATACTCGTTCAAAGAAACAAACAGACAGACAAAAAATCCAAAAATTGGTAATATGGAATCAGGGACACCTAAAAACCATATCGTAACTTTTTTTTTGTTAATATCTTCAATGTACAGACAAACTTTCTGCTACAGTTTTATATAAGTTTAGATAAATGAAATTATCACAAAGACCCTAAAGTATCAAAGTAAGAAAACAGTTTGAGTCGCAAACCGAACACTTTAGGAACCCTGGTAGTTTTTGTTCCCACGGGCTCTTCGTTCCGTTTGAGCGGCAAAACCAAAAACCTTGTTTTGTGCCTTTTTTTTTAATTCTCCTTCCTTTCGGAAAGGTAATGGGCAACATAGCCCTTAAAGCTTTGCGAGCTATGTTGCCAACTTGGCTTTTGAAAAGGATGTAAAACAGCATTGAATTAGTAAAAGAAGAGTGGCGGATATCTATTTCGGTCTCTGTCTGAGGATTGGATTCAATCTCAAGAAGTGTTTTTGATTAAATAGCCCAGTCATTTTACGGTTTGAGCCGAGACTAATTAGTAATTGACATTTTTTTTTGGTATAATATTGAAGAGCCAATTTGAGCCTAGAAATGTTCCAAAATAAAAAAAAAATCACTTCGGCAACAGTTCCAATTTTAAAATTTAGCTATTATCTCGTTCTAAAAAACCTGATGGTATTTTTTTTTTCACATATTTAAGGCTTTATATTATACATACTACAAACATGGTGTGAATATTTTTGTCTACTTAGAGGGTTTTGAAAAATACATTCGTATTTAATAATACCTAATTTTTTAAATTTCATTGCCTATTTTATTCCTCAAAAATAATTTATATTGTTAAATCTAAGTCAAATGAGTGCATTGGTATTTATACTAATAATTTAAAATCCTTCTGGGACACATAATTTTGATTTCTATGTTTGCGTAGCGATTTTTTTAAATATGATTTAAGATAGTCCTTTTGTCACTTAATGGTTCCGGTTACAGTTTTAAAGTCCAATTAGTAATTACCCCGCCTAACAAAACTCCGTAAAATGACTGGGCTAAAACACAGCTGAAAAGAGATTGTAGAACCTTGTAGCAAGCAAAAGAGCGAATCGCACGTACACCACGCGAAAGACAACTGCTCGCGAAAAAACTTTCAACGCCAACCCGTCAACATATAAAGAAGCATTTTATATACTTCCTAATGTCACTATATACGCTTCGTTCAATGCTATTTATTTGCACCTCCGCGTGTAGTGCTATAAAGTCTCATATAAAATGCATGAGTTCACAATGCAACCACATCGGTCCGTGTTCTAAGTTTAATGTTACCGCTTACCGTATCTATTATACTTAGCACAACATTATATAACAGCTTTAAAAGTGTTTTGGAACATAGATATAAGTTTACATACCTACTCGCGTAGGTAGGAACATCGAGTGGTTGATAACATCGACATTCAGAGCATCTAAATCAAATTCAAATCTACAGGGTCCTTTTAAACTAAGAGTCTACCCATTAGCGTCCTTTTAAACTAAGAGTCTACCCATCAAACTGAACATCTTTTACTATGGGAGCAAACCGATCGGAGCAAATAAAAAATCAGCTGTTTCATACTAAACTGCTATGGCGACGCGCGACTTCGCGACTAAAATTTTTGCAACAGCAGATTTTTTTTTGCTCCGATCGGTTTGCTCCCATATTGAAAGTTGTACAGTGTGATGGGTAAACTCTTAGTTTAAAAGGATGCTAATGATATCAATTTCACCCTGTTTCATAAATACTTTATTTAATACTAATATAATAACAATAGCAGCAGCCAGTCATGGCGGCTAAGAATAATGCAATTGCTAAACAAAAATGTTTTTTATTGTAAATCACAGAATCACAGAAGTCCAAACTCAAGGTTTACCAAAGGGCGATGAAGCGTAGCATATTGGGAATCAAACGGACAGATCGCGTCAGGAACACAAATACGCCAAAAAACGAAAATGGCCGATGTCGGTGAGAAAACCGCCAAGTGGAAATGGGATCGGAACAGCCATGTCTGTCGATTGCACCCGGAAAGATGGGCCAAAGTCTTAACACCGTGGATCCCGGAGAATGGGCGTCGTTGTCAGGGTCGACCTGGATACATTCGACGAAGAGTGGATGGAACTGGCTCAGGACAGAGTTGCTTGGAGGATAAAAGGGGAGGCCTTTACCCAACAGTGGGATGAAAAAGGCTTTAAAAAAAATAGCAAATAATGACAGTTCGTATACTGGCAAGTATAGAGGTAAGCTCAAATACCAAATGAATAGAACTTTTCAAGTCCAGTGTCCTCCATTAGGACGTTAAATTGTTAATAGGTTCGAGCCTAGTCCAGACCGAAGCCTAAAACCTTTTCATTATGCAAGCCAAGCAAACGGTCGGCTTATGAAGACCTTAAACATGCTCCAATATACATCAATTACAAAGTAGCAACAAACTCTTCGTTTGAGTCCAAAAAACGCGAAGATTCGCGCACAGGGACCTTGGTGATGACATGTCAATCATGTGCCTGGACTTCGCGGCCAGATGGCATCTGAGAAGAGAATTTTCGACGAGTTGACAGATTGCACGAAAGCGTGGAGGCACACAAGTTCTGACACGCAAGCAAATAAGGTGTTTATTTTGCGTGCTACGCGTTAATACTACGAAGTTAGCTTACTGTACTTGAGTGTACTGTGGGACAGTATTGGGCCCGAGGGTGTAGTAAAATGAAACATATCTCCCAAAGGCTACAAAATGGCAGTTTTAGCGGCAAACGCTTATTACTTTATTACACGATTTGGTTTATTATAGGTACCTACTTTACCTTTACTTAAATATATTTTTATTTGCGGTGATTCGTGTAGGCTACTTATTTTATATTCGTTTCCTGATAATATGAATTGTAGGGAGAAATAGATAATGTCTTTTGTGCCAATGTTTCGTTGCAGGCCGTGGAAAAACCAATCATGCTTTAAGCGTGATTCTGATAGATAAAGGCTTCGTGTAGTCTGTTACCATCATATAATTTTCTTTTGATGTTCTTTATTTATTTATATGGGGGCTTTTGACCCTGAGGTTCTGTCAGCCGCATCGTGCCTTAAATATTGATACTCTAAATAACAATGAAAACATAACACTTCCTAACTAAAATAGAACGAAGCACTACAACTATAAATAACAAGGTACACCATTTTAGCCTCTCCTGAAGTAGGTGCGGCTAAAATGGTAACAAAGGAGCCTATATCATTGATGTTATAAATTATCTCCTGAAGAAGGATTAGTTTTCATAGAATATCAAAGGTTTAGGAGGTTTTGCGTCTTAGTAAGGATAAAATACATTAATCAAATTCTAGATAAAGCGATTTACATATCAGTTATCAGTTTATCACTCATCGTCTCTTCACAAAATATCGAAAACTAAGTAAGCACAAATGCTTGAGTAAAACTTGAGGCACCTCTTTGCTCCTAAAAGTTGCTCAACACTGAATTTTTCCTCTGACTCCGACTATTCCACTCTCAGTAGGTCTCTACACTATTTAAGAGGCTATGTGAAAAAAATAGGATTCTTCAATGCGTCATATATCATGAAGTACTAACAGTAGGATTATGATAAGCGGATATGTGTAAATTGAACATATAATTGAAGTTTTGACAAGAGCCAAAACACGATTAAGTCACATTTTCTCGATAGAAAAACAAGCGATAGTAGCCTCCGTTTTTATTTATAAACGCTTGGAGCTGCTAAACGGTGAAAATAATAGAAACACGAGACATGATTTAAAAAAAAGAGATTGATATTTTAAAAATTTTGATAAGAGCAGAATTTAACTTAAATAAATAGTACAATCACAATTAAATAAAGTTTGTTTTACGCTTGCGTCGTTTCAGGCGCGCGCGCCTCCCCATCTCTTTCTCGAGCATCAGGTAGTAATATAAGCTATCACACGCCAATTTCGCTTCAATTATTTTTCGACTTAGGCCCTTAAGGTACCTTCTACTTAGGTACCTATCTATTATATAAAAACGATTTCAGAGTTTACTGTACTTTTTGTTAAAGGCTTTTAACATCATAAATTTTACCCATACTAATTTACTGTTTTTTTTTAAATGGCATGTATCTGTTGCAAAAATTGACAAAAAAGTTTCCTCTCCACATCCTCAGCAATAAAGCAACAAAAAGTTTATATCCCGTTCTCCAGCCTCCGCAGAGTGTGCAATAAACAACTCATATTTGACTTAGATTACTGCGAACAGCTCCTGTGATTTATTGTGCTACCTACTCGATACACGTACCTTATCAACACTTCCATTGAACAGCTTCAGATTATAGTGGCTTGACCACATCGCATTCTAGAAAATAATTCAGCAGCATACTGAATTTTGTAAAACATTTCCAGTAGAAATCGAGAAAAAAATCAGTTGTTCCATACAAAACTGCAATCTTACTCGACCATGTTTTTTTTAATGTTTGATAGATAAACATTTGACCCTAATATCACCTGATGTTAAGTGACGATGAGGCCGAAGATGTAGCAAGCATGCTTACCTAGAAAAATGCCTATTCACTCTCGCCTTGAAGAGGCCTAGGTTGTATTGCTCAGGGCCGCAGGCAGTGCGTTCCACTCCTTAGCCGTGCGCATTATAAAAGAAGAAGCAAACTTCTTCGTGCGAATTGCCGGTAGATCAACGACATAAGGGTGGAAACCCAGCCTGCGTCTCGTCGCTCGCAGATGAAAGGGAGACGGAAGTATTAGTTCGTGTAATTCCGTCGCACACTCTCCGAAATGTATCCTATAAAAAACAGGTATAATATTATGTGCTGTTTCCGCTTTCGATGTTGATCCTTCCGTTTCATGGTCTGATCATCCCCTTAAAAACCGACAGCATTTTTAATAACCCAATAATCTGACATCTGGGGCAAACGTAACATCGTTATACAGCCAAGACCTGAATTTGAGTCAAAATTAATAATTATAACTTTAGCGCGTAAAACTGAAACTTATGAGTTTGGGCAAGTTTGAGTCTTATCTCGTTAAGTTAGGGTGTAAAACTAAAAAGTTTGTTACTATTTAGTAGTCCAGAGTCGTAATAAAAGTAATATTTTTATTAAAGCGCCGACGCGACCCGACTACAACCGCAAGCCTCGTTTGATATTTATTCTGATTTTATTTATTCAATGTACAACTGCTGGCAATGATAAATTTCACAACCTACGAATAAGAAATGGTCACAACCGTTTGTATTTCAAAGATCATTATGTACCTACCTATTTTCTCTATACATAGGTGTAGCTAGTGCTAGTGGGGAGCAAGGTGGAGGATTACCCACCTAGAAAATCGATTCAGCCTATTCAGCCCTCCAAAAAATAACTTGACATACTGACGGAGATCATTATTGGCGCGTTGCGGAGAGGTCTGGACACCCAATTATAGGGGTCCGGGTTCGAATCCGCACGCACAACATGCCATGTACCAATGAGTTTTTCTAACTTATGTACGTAATACCGACTGCCTCTCAAACGGTGAAGGAAAACATCGTGAGAAAACCTGCATACAACTGAAGAAGAAATTCTGATGTGTATTGGAAGTCTACCAATACGCATTGGGCACGCGTGGTGGACTAATGCCCATACACCCCCAACAACCCCACCCAATCCCTGAGGGTAGGCCTGTGCCCTGTAGTAGAACGTTTATAGGCTGATGATTATACCGTATACGTTGATTTCTTATGTCTTCGGTTTTATCGAAATTTAAATGCTTTTAACCCAGCAAGGCTCAATTTTAGCGTTATGTTTTTAACGTGGAATGACATGTTGTATTGAGAAATAGACAACAGAATAGAATAGAATAAAAAACTTTATTTTCGACCAACTGAGATCACAATATTGTTAGTAACACACTTAGCCTATTGTTAGTTTATACACAGCGACATATTTCTTTTTAATTATAATTGTTTGTTTGTCAGCAAGTGAATCATACAGCAATAGTTCACGTACTGACAGTCAAACCTACTTGCAAACATGGAAAAATAGAAATACAAATAGAAATATACATTTTCATTAAATAGGGTACAAGGTTGGTTGTTACAATAATCCTGTTCAATAGTATCACCGATTCAACCATTTATAATTCAAATTACACATTTAATTTGAGTGGAGTATAGGTGGCTACAGTCCAAAGAGTAATATAAGTATATTAGAAAAGAGAACCTACTCGTGGCAACATTATGCTGGATGCATAAGAGCCTTATGTCAAATTGAAGGCTAGCTAGCGCCATCTATGTTTCATCGACAATAATTCAACCTATACTATACATACCTACTTATATCTACTCATACCGATGGATATTATTGTTTTGAATGCTAGTTTTCGTTCAATCCCGCACCGATCGAGTGAAATTCCAGTATCCTTACTATTCCTGTAATCTAAACATTGGTAAGAGAACAATAAAAACTCCAGAACATCACTAAATCGGCACGAAATTGAACGAAAACTACAAACAACCCGCACATTACGCAAGATAGGTAGCCATTTTGTGAATTTGTCAATTTGACATTGATATAGACAATAAAATATTTTTTTTTCATAGTTCTGCGAAATATTTATTAGATGGCAGCACATTCTACGCAAACTGAATCGGAAAAAGCCACCAAAAGGCGAATGTCCTTCGCCTGCTACAGTCTTTCTCCTAAAGATATCCCTAAGTCGCCTTTTACGGCAGCCACGGCAAGCAATAGGTTGGACTATTCTAAGTAGAAATCTCCCAGGATCCAAGAAGGAAGACAAAAAATGCCATACAATATGATATGATGACTACTAAGTTACTATAGAATTTATGTTAATATTTTGTTGACAGGTAGAGATCATCCGCGTCTCTCAAAATAACATTGCACAAATAAGCAGGTCGTTTGGTCGAAGTAACAACGACAATCGACATGAATGAGTTGGACAGATGTTGACAAATAATGTTGCAGTCGTGACTGAAACCTTAGTTTAAATTGTTCGTTGTTTGCGAGAATGTGCAGATGTTGGTTTTCAACCCAAAGTTTGATAATTCTATCGTTGTGTTTTTTAAACTAAGAGTCTACCCATCAAACTGAACAACTTTTACTATGGAAGCATACCAACCGGAGCAAAAAAAATTTGCTGTTACATACATTTGAGTTGAGTAGGCAGCGGCGGCGGCGCGGCGGGTGCAGTTTAGTACGGAACAGCAGATTTTTTTTTTGCTCCGATCTGTTCGCTCCCATAGTAAAAGTTGTTCAGTTTGATGGGTAGACTCTTAGTTCAAAAGGATGCTAATGATATCAATTTCACCCTGTATGTACTGGAATTTAATGATCTTTGAAAGATAACACCAAGAATGAGGTGATACGTCTGAGAACTAAAATGCTTAACTCAGCTCAGAAAATTAGCAAGCTGAAGTGGCAATGGACTGGTCGAATCTGCCGAAGAACTGACAAACGATGGGTACCCACGAGTTCTAGAGTGGTTCAAGAGGTAGTTACATAGTTTCTGACCACCACGAAAGCGAACAAGGTCGTAAGTATGGAACTAGGAGCAAAGTTTAGTTCTGGAATCGATTGCAGATGATATTTAATTCAGCGTCCCAATTACCCAAAGCCCGGCCTTCTATATGCATTCGTTATTAGGAAATACCACTGCTGTTGTTTTATAACGTTTACTTACAAATTAGTTACTAATTCTTCTAGACTACACTGAGAAAAAGTAAACTAAAATATTATTACAAGTACGACTAGGGAAATAATTCCGCTCGTCAATCTTCGTCCGCGCAGAGACCCGAGTCTCCGTCAAAATCCGAAGTATAGTAAACCGATTTTATATCTCTGTAAATGCTCTGTAACAAAAGTTTTCTTAGTGTATATTAGGTAGATACAATAGTGTATTCTCGAAGCCAGAATTCTCGAGAGACGAAAGAGAAGAGAAAAAAATTCAAACAACACCAACTAAAAGAAATGTCAAGACTGTTTTTTGTTTAATTTAGGGCAGATTATTAAACTGTAGTCTTTGGGCAGATTTCTCGATGGTCAGATAATTCCATTTGAATAAATTATATTTTATTGAAACAAATAAAATTTACCATACACCGATCCAGGAAAATTACTGGAAAAACGTAGGTAATAAATTATTGTTCAGTGGGTAAAACTCTCGTTATTTTTTAAATATTTTAATTCAGTTTGGTAAATAGGCACCAAAGAGACACTATTGGGATTATTTTTGTGATTTCGGAATAAAAACTTTTTATAAATTAAATATTTTTTTATGTCAACTGGCAAGATGACTTGGAAAAAAATATCCAAAGCCATAAAAACTAAAAAGGAAGAAAACTTTTTTCTTTTTAATTGAAGTATTTGGCTTGTAATTTTTTTTTTGACAGATAACTGCCAGTTCTGTTTTTCTTAGATATAATAAATACTCTTTGGCTGTATGAAAAATAAAAACTTTTTGGATTACTTTTTGAATAATTATTTTAACTTCTCTTGATTTACTTTGAATCCCAAGTGAGTTACAGTGGTACCAGGTTTATAAGTCTCACCAATGTACCTGCGTAGTTGACAAATTTTAAAAGCGCGCGAAATCATATTGACCAATCAGGATGTGACACCTTGGCTGCAATCGCGGTAAATATTTGGTGATTGAACCGTTATGGGACTACGTACGAACCATAACTTTTGACACATTTGGTATTGCGCTAATCGCGGTACAGCCGTTAGAGCCGTTTTGACAGATCGCTCCGACGTTATTGGCTGTCAGTTACATAGAGTTTTGCGCAATGCGGAATTCAGCACAGTTGAATAGTAATTGGATTGCAATGTGAACTGAAATTGGATAAAAATAGAACTTCGTTGTTTTAACTGAGCGCAATCGAGCACCTGGCCGCTATTGCCTTATTGCTTTCGCGCCCTTTTCGCTGCCGAAGCATCCATAAGTCTGATATTCGAGTTGGAGCGAGATAGAGAATACCCGATTTAGCACTGCTCTGCGCAAACGAAGATTGACAAGCTGAATTATTTTCCTGTAGGCCTCGCATGCCACCCCCGAGAAAACGACAAAAATCAAGATGTGCCTCCATCTTTATTATTTTACGTACGCAAAAAAGAGCGCGCACGACGTTTTTCTCTTTTAAACGCTTTGTCGTGGGTGGCATGCTAGCCATACTGGTCGTATACATTCTCTATGCCCGTGACAACCCCGCTATTTGCCTCTAAAGATATCGTTCGACCATCTTGTAGCTGGTCCACAGGAGTGTGATTTTTAAGTCACACGTTCAGCAGTACATAATCGTCAGTCTTCGTCGTGTCATAATATCAAGTATTCCTTCCAGCCCACGACTTCCACTCTCCGAAGAAATCCGTTTGCCGGTAACTATCTTTGTATTGTTGTTGTATACAAAGTGGTTGTATTGCCGATATCTAATAAGTAGGCACTTTTGTATTAGCTTTGAATTCACTTACAATTACAACTGAGTAATATTTTTTGTATCTTTTAAACTTTGAGGTTACAGACCTTAAATTTTCAAGACGCGTCTTTGTTCTCCGATAGATTTCACCTGTTTTTTTTTTAATCTTGTTCAGCGTGACGGTAAGTAGTAGCGTTATACCTTTAGGTATTTTCTATAGTTTGGTCTAGATTCTGTACTGCGTTGAGTACTGCGATTGTGCTGGATGATCAATTTTACGATGATATTTTTAATACTTTTCTGCAACGTTGATGCTAATCTTATTTTAATTGGCTATCAATTCGTTTTCCTAGTTCAAATTGCTTTCCTGACAATGATGAATCCAGAATCCAGATGCACGTCTGATTGGAGTCTTTAAGATAAGACTTCCCTAAAGTAATCTTTATTCCCGAGTGAATAGAACGGAAATCACAATGCTTTCTTTGTTCGTTCAGCCTGTAAAAAGGTTTTTATGTCTTGTCGGATTTCTTATCAGGGCATTAAAATTTTTATTATCACAATTTTCCTCAGACAGGACTCGGTTAATGCGATGGTTTCATTGAAGTATCAAATGAATGGTCTTAGTCTTATGGTCGACATTCTGAATCATAGTTCGAACTTGGAGATGTAGTCACAGATTACTAAAGAGTTAAACTTAACAGATACATCAAACCATAAATCTCACGCTTCCATAGAAAACTTCAATGCCAACTCGATCCAAATGTATGGGACAGCTGTAATTTTTTCGAGATTTCCATGTTGGTTTCATAATTTATACTAAACATTGTTCAGTTTGATGGTCTGAAGTATGGAACGTATTTAAGTTTACAACCTATATATATATATTCTCTGAGTAAGTTATTATAAAATGGGGTCAGAATAATGAAATAGGCCGTACCGAGTGTCTTGATAAATTCAAAAGGGCCTTTGAAATTACGACTAATTTTTCAGAGCGATCCATTTTGGAAGACAAACATCTTAATTAAACAATTTATTCCGTTAATTTTCGCAACAAAACAAAATGCTGTAACTAGAGTTATCTATAATAGGAATCGAAGGCTAGATACAAGTGTGTTGTGTCGTACGAGACGACTAAGGTGAAGGCGAAGGTTTGTTTTTGTTGACGAAACGGACACCATACGACATATTAATAATAAGTTACCTACGGTTCGCCACGCTGCTGTGGCGTTTTTGTAAAGTTCCTGCATAGTGCAACTGTAACTTCTTGCAGTGTCCTTATTAACTACGAGCGTTAACCCGCGACTTTGTCCGCACAAATTATGTACCAGATTTTAAGTCAGATCATAAGCTATCAAACAAAAAAGTTTCATCAAAATCGGTTCAGTAGTTTTTGCGTGATACTCGTTCAAACAAACAAACACACAAACAAACACCCAAACAAACACACAAACAAACACACAAACAAACACACAAACAAACACACAAACAAACAGACAGACAAGAAATCCAAAAATTGGTGAAATGGAATCAGGGACACCTAAAAACCATATCGTAACTTTTTTTTGTTAATATCTTCAATATACATACAAACTTTCTGCTACAGTTTTATAATAGTTTAGATTTAACTTTTTCTGGAAACACCGCCTACCTTTCTTCTTTTCACCGTTTCCTCTACCCTAAGGTTGTCTGGAAGAAATCGCTTCTTAGCGATAAGACCGCCTTATTTTGTGCCTCTTGTATTTTATTTCTGTATTTTACTGTTTATGTTTTTGGTGTAAAATAAAGTATATTTGATTGATTCTGTGGTGAAGGGGCCATATCTCCATACGACACGACACGACATTTAATTTTATTCTGATTCTAACTTAATAAAGTTGTGATGTTTCTGACCACCCCGAAATACGCTGTGAGTTTTTATATTAATGTATAATGGACGCATTATGTTTTACATATTGACGGCCCGGTAGCACAGTCTGTAGTGAACCTGCCTGCTGTGCCGAGGGTCGCGGGTTCGAGTCCCGTAAGGGACAAATATTTATATGATGAATATGTATATTTGTACCCGAGTCATGGATGTTTCTATCTATATATGTATTCTATACCGTTGTCTAGTCATCATAATACAAGTCCAGGTACTTTAAATGTGACTAGATAATTTGTGTAACAATGTCCGAGATATTTATTTATTTATATATTGTTTGTGAAAATGGAAAACATGACTGTTATAGTTTTAATTATATAAAGAAGAACCTTCTTCTTAGTATGTGAAATAGGCTACCAAAGAAATATTAGCTTATAGTTGGCGTATAGTTGTGGAACTCATGTCAATTTGTTTCTCATAATCTCTAGATTATATTATAGTGGTAATATTAGCTATACCTTATCTAAACGGAGTGTCGCGGTAATCGCAGTTGGCGCACTTCTTTCTTAGTGAGACGCAGATGGCGAAGATACTCTACGATTTACTACACATTTTATTACAATAATATTAATAAAACTACTAGATCCTGGTACATTATCGTCTCAGCCGATGGACGTCCACTGCTGGACATAGGCCTCCCCCAAGGATCGCCATAACGACCGGTCCTGCGCTGCCCTCATCCAACGGGTTTCCGCAGCCTTCACCAGGTCGTTGGTCCACAGTGCGGGGGCATACTCACGCTGCGCTTTCCGGTACGCGCTCGCCACTCGAGAACTTTTCGGCCCCATCAGCCATCGGTTCTGCGAGCAATGTGACCCGCCCACTGCCACTTTATACTTTATAGATCCTGTTAAATTAGCATTTTTGCAAGTTCATATTATTCTATAGAACAGAAATTTTTCCCACTTCTTGAACTGCTGACTACCTAGGTAAGTAGGTATACCTACTTAAAACGTTATCAATTCTTTGCTGCAACTGTACTTGTTGTTTGCCACTTCAAAAGCCCTAAAAACACCTTCGAAATAGCTGAAATATTGTTAAATTTTTAGATGTTGCTGTTGTGGTAAACGGTTCAGTGTTCATTATAACACTTATAAAACCATTTTACAACCATTCAAATGTACAATTTACTCTTGATAATTGCGCTAACACATGGCCGCGGTGTGGTGAACCTCGTCGCAGCTCCGCAGACCACCTCTTTTACGTCCGAAACAGTAACAAGGCTTTCCGATCGATGCGATGCGGATACTCCCGATAATAAGGCTGTAAAACGGTTATAAAACTTTTTTGTTACCATTTTATATTACTCGTTCGAAAAGTAGAGTAACTAGGCTTGCAAGACGCCATATTTTAAACGCAATATAAATGATAGGTACCTAGTTATATAGATATAGGTAAGTACCTATTTAGTGTCGTGTCGTCCTTTGTTTCACACCGATCATACTGAACAGTAACAGCATCATACATCTTTAAGCTTAAATGCCTGATAAAGGGCGATGTACAAGCTTTACATGAAATTTTTACATATTTAGTTTTAAGTAGTTTCCTCCTACTCAGGTCCTCTTAGAGTCTTTTCCAACGCAACGCTATCAGCGTCACGCGTTGTGTTGGCAACGCGGCGCTCTCGGTCATTCCATACTAAATGTATGAATCACTCGAGTGATTCATCCGCATCGCATCGCATCGGAAAGCCTTGTTACTGTTTCGGACGTAAAAGAGGTGGTCTGCGGAGCTGCGACGAGGTTCACCACACCGCGGCCATGTGTTAGCGCAATTATCAAGAGTAAATTGTACATTTGAATGGTTGTAAAATGGTTTTATAAGTGTTATAATGAACACTGAACCGTTTACCACAACAGCAACATCTAAAAATTGAACAATATTTCAGCTATTTCGAAGGTGTTTTTAGGGCTTTTGAAGTGGCAAAGTTCTTTGGTAGCCTATTTCACATACTAAGAAGAAGGATCTTCTTTATATAATTAAAACTATAACAGTCATGTTTTCCATTTTCACAAACAATATATAAATAAATAAATATCTCGGACATTGTTACACAAATTATCTAGTCACATTTAAAGTACCTGGACTTGTATTATGATGACTAGACAACGATATAGAATACATATATAGATAGAAACATCCATGACTCGGGTACAAATATACATATTCATCATATAAATATTTGTCCCTTACGGGACTCGAACCCGCGACCCTCGGCACAGCAGGCAGGTTCACTACAGACTGTGCTACCGGGCCGTCAATATGTAAAACATAATGCGTCCATTATACATTAATATAAAAACTCACAGCGTATTTCGGGGTGGTCAGAAACATCACAACTTTATTAAGTTAGAATCAGAATAAAATTAAATGTCGTGTCGTGTCGTATGGAGATATGGCCCCTTCACCACAGAATCAATCAAATATACTTTATTTTACACCAAAAACATAAACAGTAAAATACAGAAATAAAATACAAGAGGCACAAAATAAGGCGGTCTTATCGCTAAGAAGCGATTTCTTCCAGACAACCTTAGGGTAGAGGAAACGGTGAAAAGAAGAAAGGTAGGCGGTGTTTCCAGAAAAAGTTAAATCTAAACTATTATAAAACTGTAGCAGAAAGTTTGTATGTATATTGAAGATATTAACAAAAAAAAGTTACGATATGGTTTTTAGGTGTCCCTGATTCCATTTCACCAATTTTTGGATTTCTTGTCTGTCTGTTTGTTTGTGTGTTTGTTTGTGTGTTTGTTTGTGTGTTTGTTTGGGTGTTTGTTTGTGTGTTTGTTTGTTTGAACGAGTATCACGCAAAAACTACTGAACCGATTTTGATGAAACTTTTTTGTTTGATAGCTTATGATCTGACTTAAAATCTGGTACATAATTTGTGCGGACAAAGTCGCGGGTTAACGCTCGTAGTTAATAAGGACACTGCAAGAAGTTACAGTTGCACTATGCAGGAACGATATAATATAAATGATAGGTACCTAGTTATATAGATATAGGTAAGTACCTATTTAGTGTCGTGTCGTCCTTTGTTTCACACCGATCATACTGAACAGTAACAGCATCATACATCTTTAAGCTTAAATGCCTGATAAAGGGCGATGTACAAGCTTTACATGAAATTTTTACATATTTAGTTTTAAGTAGTTTCCTCCTACTCAGGTCCTCTTAGAGTCTTTTCCAACGCAACGCTATCAGCGTCACGCGTTGTGTTGGCAACGCGGCGCTCTCGGTCATTCCATACTAAATGTATGAATCACTCGAGTGATTCATTTTACAACCTAATCGCCGTGCGTGAAAAAAGGCTCTTAGAAAAAACAAACATGGATATGGGATCAAGGATTCATTTATTGCACAACGCTCCGTCAATCATAACACAACAGCCAGTAATCAGCAACATGCTTCGTCAAAGTCTTAGATAAACAGAGATCCGCAACATGCTTCGTCAACTTACCTAAAATCCACCACAGGCTTCGTCAGTAAATTCGTCGTTCTATAGGATGTTTACAACTTTATTTCCCGAGAATTATATTCTGAACTAATCTGAACTATCCACATTTCAATAGCAGCGCGTCAACAAAGTGAACACATACAACACACACGATTCAAAATGTATGTAGGTTTCGATTCATCACCTCTTAGCTTTTCATTTTATTTCTTGTCCCTTTTTTCATCCATCCTCACGCATAAACAAAGTTTCCTGTCTTGCATTTTGAAATCTTTAATTAAAGAAGGCGAACCCATTAGTAAAGGTACGTGGGTAAATACCGGGTGTTAAAGGAAAATAGTACATAAATAAAATGATTTAGTTCGTTGCAGGCTGTGTCGTGAAATCTCTGGATTAACAGCCTCCGTCGAAGGCTTGAGCCAATCGTTCGTTTCATTTAAACAGCTATACTACGGACTTTCGAGTAGGTAATACAGTTTAAAAAAAACAACGTTGTACCTATTTGCAGAATATGGCTATTTAGATTGATTAGATCAAAGGAATGTAAAAACCAAATAAAAAGAGCAAAAAATTTAATCATACTGTATATCCTTAGGTAGGTATTGTAAAATGACGCTAGATTAAATTGACCTAATAGCGAAACGACCTATTATAAAAAGGACCAGTTAGCAAACGGTCCCAAAAGCAAAACGACCACTAAAGAAAGGCTGAATACAGAGTGTAGGGGACTAAAGAGACAGCCCTCCGCAGACTGAAACGGTGATCTCAGACCATCAAACTGAACAACTTTCACTATGGAGCCTACCTCAGGAAATGCGATGACGTACATCGAAAATGACCTACTTCTCCATAATTGAAAAAAATCACCTGTCCCATACTTTTTGAGCCGGGTAAGTACAGCACTTTTGTATGAAACAGCAGATTTTTTCACGTTTTCTGAGGAATCCATAGTGAAAGTTGTCCAGTTTGATGGTCTTGAGTTCACCGTTCCAGTTTGCGGAGGGCTGTCCCTTACAACCCTTGCAAGGTGATCTATTGTCTGCCTACCCTTAAATAGAATACCAAATACCTTTTACACGTAGTTACAAGCAATGCGCAACGTATTTCCTTTGATGTCCGTTGATGGAGTAATTCATAAAAGAGATTTGCTTACGCATGACGTAGAGAACTTTCAACAACATCAAACTTTCTGAGAATTTAACCTAAAAATTATCCAGTGAGATAATGCTTTGGTTGGCAGCCAGTCTAAGCCAGAGCATATTTTCTTCTTTTCATGTGGAGTAGTCATTAGGGTAATAGATTATCGTGGTACGGGCATGTAATGCGGAGAGACGAGTGTCATGTTGCGAGACGAGTGTTAAGTATGAATATGGATCGCTGTGGTAGGAGATGGAGGCCGAAGAAAAGATGGATGGATTATGTGAAGGATGATATGTGTGAAAAAGGAGTGAGTGTTGAAACGACGGCTAAGAGAGATGAATGGAAGAGGATGACATATTGCGCCGACCCCAAATAATGGGAAATGGGCAAGACAATGATGATGATGTGGAGTAGTCATTCTCATTTTCAAATCGCCCGATCGTCCTAAGCTTTGAATAAATAAAATAAAATAAAATAGCGGTCCTAAGCCTATTTCAAAACAATTGAAATTAAAAACAAACAGGGCAGGGTGATAGAGCGCCAGAGCGCTATCGCGCCTTAGCTCTGTTTCTATTTGCGCGCGAACGAACGAGATAAAAGCTGTGATATAGCCTTATCACGCGCACCATCCTACGGTCGGTCGCTGCATGTACTACGTATCAAAAACATGTCATGTGAATAGCAACATCAAACGATTAACAGACTAACAATCTACCCATAAACCGATTGTGTGCTAAGCCGGATTTTTGGTTACATATTCGTACGCGTCCGGTTGTTTGCATATGATAGCAGTAGTCACATCCGGGTTTCCGCTGAACCGTACCCGAACGTGCTCAACTTAATTTCCTCACAATTCTGATATCAGGAACATCCTGTTGCCTTAGGTTTTATTGTCTCTTCAGCCTTACGTACCCCAGTCTCTTATATATTCCGTGCCTCAGTGAGGCCCCATGTTGGGCGCCAAAGCTTTGGAGTGGATTGGGACTAAAGACAAATCAAATTCATCGCAATCAAAGCCGCGAGCAAGGACTAAGGTATAGTATTCAATATATGATTTTTATTACTAAAACCTTCGCCTTTCAATAAAAGGCAAAGCTCAAACATTTACGTAAGACATGTTTATTCAATTTGGAATTCAATTTGGAACAGTGGCCCTTTCTAATTGAGTCGAGAATTGAAGGTTACTTACGTTTGTATACTTCCGTGCCAGGTACAAATGTAATCCAGCGGAGAATGCTATTACATTAAATATACAATCTCGTTAAGTCGCAGAGTTCTCATATTTATAACGTGAACTTGAAAGATAAAGGCCCCACGTTGGGCGCCAGTTGCTTCGAAGTGGATACTCCAATACTCAAAAAACGCCTAGACTCAAGGATTTGAGGCTAGGCGTATTTTGAAACTACAGGATGTTATGGTAAACAGTTTGTACCCATGATACTAAAAATTTTTCCCTCAAAATCAATAAGAAATTGAAAAAAAAAATCGTTTTGACTTTCCATACTAAATGCCATCAGCTGATCGAACGTTTGTATAAAAAGTAGCAGCCGTTTCTGAATTTCGTATAGGTTTCTAGAGGAAATATATTATACGATATTATAGTATTAAGCCTGTTGGTAAACCTAATAAATAAAGTAAAACATCTACGTCTTTCACATTTTAACAATCCATTTTTTTCAATCCAATTGCTTTTTAAAATCAGGGAGTCGACAAATACACGGAACACAATCGATCTGAAAGCAACATTGCCAACCTTTCTCCTTGCATCCTATTGACGCTTAGCAATGACGGAACTTTTTGTAATGAAAAACCAAGCTACCTTTGAAATGTTTAATTGGAGTTCAGGAGATGACATAATTTACCACTTGACGATGTTACATCAAGTGGTAGTTATAGTGACTTAGGCTTGACTTAAGCCTTTCGCTCAACATATAAATACCTACAATGAAAAATAAACCTTAAAGCTAAGCTGCCTCGTATCCTATTAGAGATCAAAGTAACTAATAAACGGTTTGAGTAAAGTGCAACAGGTCAAATAATACGGGAAGCCCATCGCTGAAGTTAATGGTTCCGCAGGTAAACGAGCGTTTGTTACGATCGCGCTTTTATTGACTCGCCGAGGAAATGTTCTTGCTATCTGATTTGTGCTGTAAAGCTGGTTTTATTTCGACTTTTTACAGCTTTGGGTTGAATTGGTGCGTTAGATTGGAATGCGTTCGTAAATGTACCTTTCCAGTAAGCCTATCCCGGGTGCTAGTCATAGCCGCAAAGGGTAGAATGTCTCTTTCCTTCTCTATAAAGTTAAAATGGTATGCAGGGTGTAAGTGACAGCTTAGCAAATACTGAAACGGTGAACTCAGACTATCAAACTGAACAACTTTTACTATGGAGCTTACCTCAGGAGACGCGAAAATAATCAGCTGTCCCATACATTTGAGTCGGGTAGGTACTGCAGCTTTGTATGGGACAGCTGATTTTTTTTCGCGTCTCCTGAGGTAGGCTCCATATTGAAAGTTGTTCAGTTTGAAGGAGTCATCAGTCATCATTTTTCTGAGTTTACCGTTTCAGTATTTGCTAGGCTGTCACTTACACCCTGTTATATTATAATGTTTCAGACGAGCCCGAAAGGGAGTGGGAGTGGACTCGTGAGTTTGTGTATGAATGTCTTGCTAGCATAGGCGGTGGGAACCCGTTGGATGAGGACAGCACAGGATCGCTCGTTGTTGATCCTTGGGGAGGCCTATCCCGTATGTTTAGTTCTCAATGTAAACTAGTAGCGCTGCAATAAACTCTTAGAAGGCCTGCGGTCATTGCACCAAGACCAGTAGACATTGCCAAATGATGGTAATATGGAACCCATTTTTTTGGTGTAGCTTAAAATTCCCATGTTTTGAAAATTGTTATAATTTTTCACTCATAGTAGGCAAGTTAAAATTGTTGCGCTAATTTGCGTAACTACGTCATGTCTTTGAATTTGAAGTTTTTACAGGAAAGAAAAAACTTGGATCATGCATATAGATTAAATAGACAAAACAAAGAGTTTTATTTATCAAGTTTTATTAAAGTGACTTTTCCATGACCATGAGACCATGACCATTTAAAAGTCAAAGTACTATACAAAAACCATGCAAAAAATGTTTTTACATAAAACAGTATAGTTGTCAAAATATCTGTATAAAGTACGTTCCCTGAAGCTCAAGCGTTAGCCACAGCAGGTATGATCTTCTCGTAGCTCTTGATGCCATCGAGGAAAGTGTCAACCCTTAGGCTCTCGTTGTGCTGGTGCAGCCCTGGCTCCGTGCGGGCTATGGGGGAGAAGCCCAGCGCTGGGACGCCCAACTCGCGGATGTAGCGGCTGTCCGTAGCTCCGGGGAATGTGCACACTTTTATGGGCAGCTTTCTGGGAAAATGAAATAGAATTTGTATCGATTAATTTCATTCGATTTATTTCTGGGATCGGCACAAGATGAGTAAATATTGTCTCTTTAGTTCGCGCACAAAAAAGAGAACTAAGGCGAACTCCATTTGGTGTCTAGCTTCGAATACCACCAATCCAGTTTGGTGTCGTAAGAGGCCACTAATTCCATCAGGTGAAATGCACATCTTGGACGCCCAAACCGTGTAGCTGCCGGTTATAGCCACTGCATCTGACCTCACCTCTAATCGTATCAGTCTCCCGTTCCATCAGACATAGGAGAGTAGGGACGAGAAAGTGCATCTGTGCTTAGCACTACACCATATCCTGCGTACCTGACTATTTTTCTACAAAGATTAGCAATCGCCGTAATCGAAATCGCCCAGGAATTCTTCATGCGTATGGTATATTTCAGAGAAGGTAAAGCCGTGGTGGCCCGTGGCGAGTAATCTTGCATGCCGTGCAGGAGGCGATGGTTCGATCCCCGTCCAGTTCAACTCGTATCAATGAGTTTTTCGGAATTTATGTACGATTTCTAACACCATTGGCTTTTCGGTGAAGGAAAACATCGAGAGGAAACCTGCATGCTTCAATTTCGAGGCATGTATTGTACCCACTGTCCATTACAAGTGGCGACGGGCTCAATCCCCGTCACACTGGACAGAGTTGCCGTTCTGAGTTTTCAGAATATCTCTGACGGGAAATATAGTCGTGAGTATAAATGCTAGGTAACGTCGATTTTCTGAAGCAATTGCGTGTCCGGATGGCGGTGGCAGGTTGGCAGGTAGCTCAACTGTCGACCTGTCAATCTTACCCTGACATGTTCAGACAAACGGTTTTTAAAAGCAGCTTTCATTTACTGAATGTGCTTAAATGCTGGGATTCTAATCTGACTTAAATGGAGCTCTGTATTTCTGTCAGGTTTTTTTTGCAGTGTCTTTTGTTGTTGAAAGGCTATTTTGCATTTTAAGGCAATAAAGAACTGAAACGGAAAGTTTGTTGTCCGGTTTCCATAATAAAAAGTAGTTTATTTATATTTATTAGTCCGATATCTGAACCATAGCCATCGCAAGAAATGTTTAAAACTCTTGAACCGCATGCAAAAGTTTTGCTATAAAACTGCAAAGAAACATCACAATTAAACTTACAGATCATCAGCAGCGCTCTTAAAGCCAACCCAGTAAGGGTTAGTATCGTTTACCACAGTCGGTGGCACGTAGGGGTCCTTCTGGAAGAACTCGTAAGTCACGCCGGCCCCGGCCTCCTTGCACCAACGCTTTATCTGAACACATTAGTTTAAGGCTTTTACAAATTAAACAATTTTATGTTTACTCTCTATTTTATTAGGGTGCGATTTGTACCTAACGAAGATTCCAACTTCAATACTAATTTTACCCGTGATGCTCGGACAAACTGACCAAAATGTATGTAATATAGGGTCCTTCTTTAAGGGTATGATTAGACTTTCAAACTGAACAAACTTTCTCTACGGCACCAACATAGATCTCGCGAATCATACCCTTAAAAAAGTGTCAGCATATTAAGAAGGACCCTGTATAAAGTGTATAAGTACACACGGCGACTCATCAAGCTATACAAAACCAACATAATCTGGCCGCGCTACGTTACACGTACAGTACACGCGGCCGCAGCTTATTTTGGTTTTTGTATAGCTTGATGTGTCGCCGTGTGTATATACACTATATAAAGGGTACTTCTTAATATGCTGACACTTCTCTCAAATATACCAAGGATAAAGTGTGTATCTGGGGTGTACACACGGCGACACATCAAGCTATACAAAACCAACATAAGCTGGCCGCGCGAGATCGAGTAACGTATAACGTCGCGCGGCCAGCTTATGTTGGTTTTGTATAGCTTGATGTGTCGCCGTGCGTAATCAGATAATGAGTATTACGGAAGTAATTATGGTCCCTACTCTGTGATGAAACTAAACATTCTCTAAAGGTCTAAAAACGAGAAACATTTTCGGACCATTTTTTGTTATTTATTTATTTTATTTCAGTTTATTTGATCACTCTAAGGATCTTAATCTCCACCTATTTAAAAAGAGGCTGCAAATGTATTTGGTGGAAAAATGTTATTACTCTGTGCAGGAATTTTTGAATGATAATGATAAAATATATTAAATTAACTACCCTATGTATACCTTCTAACTGATGTAATTAAATAATTCAAATAATCATTATAATACATTGTGATAAATATTTAACCTGACATTGTATAATTTGTAAATTTTGTAATTATTGTGTTTGTGTATTTGTTTATAATTGACATTAGCGATTTAGCGAGAAATATAATAAGAATTGTGTAAGTATTTTAATGTATCAAAAATTCATTACTTATTGTCTGTAATTTTGTTTTTGTTTTTTTGCTGCTAGTTGTTGATTAATTAATTTTCTTACCTACTAATATTTCCACGCCGTTACGGGCAGAATATGTTGGATAAACTGAATTTTTGTGAACATTTGTACCATATTCCTGAAAATAAACTATTCTATTCTATTCTATAAGTTTAGGGGCTTTTAACCCTGAGGTTATTTCAGCCCATTTTCGAACCTTCAAAGTGCGGAACTTTTGTGGGAGGTCCAAAATTGTTCCCTTTTTTCGACGTGTTTTTTCCGTGAACCTTCCTTAGCAAATCTAGAAAACTTATTTCCCCCTCCTAGAAAAAACGATTGAATACCGTCACATGCATCACATATCCTATCATTTCATTACTTACCTTAATACCGTCACATGACATGTAAAAATATCTTTATGTAATAAATGATTATGATTATGATCATGCATCATATATCCTATCATTTCATTACTTACCTTAATACCGTCACATGCATCATATATCCTATCACTACTTAGGACTTAGTGACTAGGTAATTCATTCGTTAAAAATTTTTACAATTCTACTGAAACTTGTATACTCAACTAACCATGTCTTCAAACTCCTGACGATTGACGGACAAAGCCAGGCGAAGGTCGAAGCTAGCCGTAAATTTCTCTGGCACCACATTGTCCTGAATACCACCCTGTTACGAAAAAAAGGATAATATCATAATTGGTACCAATAACGTACATACTTTATTGAATCAGGATACTTTGCGGAAGTCCCTAATAGGTAGATAACACGATTGAATCACGACCTCCGCTTCTAAATACCTAGTAGACAAAGTTGTATTACGTTATGCAATACAACCTGCCCACCAAATAATTTCTACTCTACACGTGTTTCGCTCCACCAAGGAGCATCCTCAGGAGTTAGACCACATATCACAAAAACTAAAGGGAGATATGAAAAGGTGGCGGGGCCAGTGTCGCAGCAATATGCGCAAAAACGGAACACATTGCTCGCGACAGTAAGGATTCAATATATAAGGTCTAACAAAATTAGGTGAAACTATTTTAAGGGGATGATCAGACCATCAAACTGAACAACTTTCTCTATGGGACCAATATTGAAATCGCGAAAAAAAAATCTGCTTTCCCATACATTTAGGTCGAGTAGGTTTGTATGGAACAGCTGAATTTTTTTCGCGATTTCAATATCCGTCCCATAGAGAAAGTAGTTCAGTTTGATGGTCTGATCATCCCCTTAAAATAGTTTCACTTAATTTTGTTAGACCTTATATATTAAGAGGCTGAAAGCCAGTCGAGACAATATGTGTAAATAGTTTACAATGCTTGGGTAGTACTAAAGATCATTCGAACGTTGAGTTCTGATACCGCAATGAATAATGAGCACATTCAAGCTAACAAACTACTTTCTATCGCGTGGTACTGAGGACTCAGCGCGGTGGTTGGCATCTCTCTAGATCTCTATGAGTTCGACCGACGAACGTTCGCAAGCGCAATAGTTGTTACTCTTTTTGTATGGAGACTGCTTTACATTTAAGTACCTGGGCATCGAATTTTGCTCGGCGTCTTCAGAGGTTATCAAGATAGGTTTCATATCGGAAAAAAATCCATGATAAAATGATTTGGCATACTTTTATGTGGAGCGATGAATATGCCATGTATGTAGAGTTATTTGTGATTTTTTTTAAATGACTATGTTTTAACAAAAAACAAAAACTCACAGAAAGTATAGTCAAGTTAGTTGAAGTTACATCCCCAATGGTCAATTTAGGGTCGGCAGCCAGTTTCTCCACCGATTCCCGACGTAAATCCATGAATTTGTCTATTATGTAACGAACCTGCAAAAAGTACAATTTCATCATCTTAAACATCTTTAGCATTAATCTAGCTTAACAATGGTACAATGCCATGTAAATGCACTTTCTAGCTAGACCTCCTGCTGAACGTGCCTTCCGAGGCACGGAGGCGCTCGAGATGAAGTACCACTAAAACGGTCACCCGTCCAAACACTGACACGACCACAATCAGGCGTTGCTTAACTTTGGTGACCGTGTCGAATACCGAAGCTCCCTACGGCAAAGAGTGAGTCCAAAATAACATATTTTAAACTCACGCACAACTATATTATCTAGAAATAATAATAGTTCACCCCCAGAACCCAAGTAAAATTCAGTCAGCCAGTCAGATTGTGGTCGTGTCAGTTTACTTTTACTATGGGAGCAAACGGATCGAGCAAATAAAAAAATCTGTTGTTCCATACTAAACTGCAATTTCGACGCACGAGTTCGCGACTCAAATGTATGCAACAGCAGATATTTTTTTTTTGCTCCGATCGATTTGCTCCCATAGTAAAAGTTGTTTAGTTTGATGGGTAAACTATTAGTTTAAAACAGCTAATGATATCAATTTCACCCTTTATAATAATAAATAGTGTATTTCTTCTCACACACAATATTAGTTTACAAGGCACAAGATGATAATGTAGGACAATAGACTTAATGTGGTTTCAGTTCATACAAAAGTTTGACGCACATTACGCGTAGACGGAATTACTATTTTAATATTACTTTTATTAATTCCGTCTACGCGTAATGTGCGTCAAACTTTTGTATGAACTGAAACCACATTAAGTCTAAATATTACTTTTATTAATTCCGTCTACGCGTAATGTGCGTCAAACTTTTGTATGAACTGAAACCACATTAAGTCTAAATATTACTTTTATTAATTCCGTCTACGCGTAATGTGCGTCAAACTTTTGTATGAACTGAAACCACATTAAGTCTAAATATTACTTTTATTAATTCCGTCTACGCGTAATGTGCGTCAAACTTTTGTATGAACTGAAACCACATTAAGTCTAAATATTACTTTTATTAATTCCGTCTACGCGTAATGTGCGTCAAACTTTTGTATGAACTGAAACCACATTAAGTCTAAATATTACTTTTATTAATTCCGTCTACGCGTAACGTGCGTCAAACTTTTGTATGAACTGAAACCACATTAAGTAATATTACTTTTATTAATTCCGTCTACGCGTAATGTGCGTCAAACTTTTGTATGAACTGAAACCACATTAAGTCTAAATATTACTTTTATTAATTCCGTCTACGCGTAACGTGCGTCAAACTTTTGTATGAACTGAAACCACATTAAGTAATATTACTTTTATTAATTCCGTCTACGCGTAATGTGCGTCAAACTTTTGTATGAACTGAAACCACATTAAGTCTATTGTCCTACATTATTATCTTGTGCCTTGTAAACTAATATTGTGTGTGAGAAGAAATAAAAAAAAGGTAGAGGTATAAATATGTGGAAAAATTGTTTAGAAAATCTAGTTGCCACGTCACAAATAACATTTGCAATTTATAATACAATTACGAAGATATAAAGCTTTTAAAATTTTGTAAGAAAAATTTCATTTTTCAATGTGACGCGGCATCTAAATTTTGTAAACTATTTTTCCATATATACAACATTACTTATATTAATACCGTCTACGCGTATTGTGCGTCAAAGTTTTGTAAAAAATTGACCCCTCTGCAACCACCTTAAGTATAATATTGTGTGAGAGACCGGTTTCTGCTCCTGCCATAGATTTATTAACAGTGTTTATAGGTCTGGGTGACGGGTCACCAGGCTCTCACCCCATAGAGTCATAATTTAACTATGTAGGTGGTCAGTAAATACGATATATCTTTACCAACTTTACCAAAATAAAGAGCGTTTAAGATACCGGAGGATTTTCTAAACTAGTCAGATACAAATTTTAAGTCCCATGTTAAGCAAGTCCTGTGCTAATAAGCACGATGGTTACGAATTATAAAATTATAATGAATGACCAAAATGCCTGGGCCCCATTTAAATGACAATTCAGTGTACATTGCTGGTAACTAACGATACTAAACATGCAGTAGGTTATGTACCCTAAATTGTCATTGTAAATTACAATTTTCATGTTTATTTAATTGGGCCCAACTCTTGACAATGTTAATGTTAAATGTGCAAAGTAATTCAATATTGCATCTATTTATTTTGTAATTGTCCTTTTTGTTTTGCGTTGTAGAGTTTCTGGGCGCATCTTCTCTCCGATTATAGACAATCTAGATTTAAAAAAAACTTAAATAAAAGCTATAAATAATAATAATAATATAATGCATGTGATATTTATTATTCTGAATGAAACCTTTTGACTTGACTTGATTTTGGCATCGGTACCTAACTTAATTTACTTTTTTTTTTACTTGCCCACTTCATCCCACTGCTGGGCAAAGGCCTCCCCCTTCATCCTCCAACCATCTCTGTCCTGGGCATGCTCTGGCCACGCGTCATCGAAAGCATCCAGATCGTCCCGCCACCTCTTCCTAGGACGACCTGGACGCCGACGACCGTTTTCTGGGATCCAGGGCGTTACGTAACTTAACTTACTAGGTACATAATATCTAATGTGCCTACTGCGTGCAGTTGTAGCAAGGTTAACTTTTAGCATATAAATAACATGCACAGTTTTTGTTGCACATAAACAAGTTATTCTTTCACTGCTAACTGCATTGCAGGTTGCAGTCGGAAAACCGTTTCAACAAAAAACTACAAATAATAAAACACAAAATAGAATCGGCTAAAATGGCACTTCACTTCCACATGCTAACATTTTACTTGTGTTTCATTTTGAACGGGAAAAAAAAATACAAAAAGATTGTTGTCAGAAGTGGGATTCGAACCCACGCCCACAGAAGTGGACTGCGACCTGAACGCAGCGCCTTAGACCGCTCGGCCATCCTGACTTGAAGAGTGGGGCCGAAATTACGCAATGCTATCAAGATGTAATTAGATCTGCTAAAAATAGATTTTATTGATGATAAATTGCCCCTGAATGCATCTAGATCTAGTTTAGATACGTCTGTACTATTTTATGAATTACAAGGATACTAGTGAGAGAAGATATAGGTATTTTACTTACCTTATACCACATTAAGTATAAGAAAGAGTGTCTAGTACTACGTACCTGTACTATACAGTATACAGGGTGTAACAAAACACATTTAATAGGTGGTTTAGAGTATACCATCAAACTGAACAACTTTCACTATGGAGCCATTTAAAAAAATCCCGAAAAAAAACGGTTGTTTCATACAAAAATGCTTAAATGTATGTGGGAAGGCAGATTTTTTTTCGACTTAGTTCAATAGAGAAAGTTGTTCAGTTTAATGGTCAGCATATTAAGAATGACTGAATGAGGGAAGTGGATAAAAAAGTGATATTGACCTATGGCTTTAAATACATGTGTAATAGTACATTATGGTACAAGTGTGTAATGTTGGTGATTACCGCTGAGGCGCCATTGAGACCCGAGCCGTAGGCGAGAGTCTTAAGAGAGCCGAGGACGGTAATCATCAATAAACACGTGTATCATACGACGTTTTTCAACACACTTGTGAAGAAAATAATAATAAAAAATCATTTTATTTAGTAAATAAAAAGTTTATTTAGAGAATTTATTTGTACTATTGAATATGATCTTTTTTGTATCGAAACTTTTTTAAGAACAAAGCAACTCAAGAACTCAACCAAGAAGTTTAGATACCTACTATCTAAACTTCTTGAACTCAACCAATAAGAAAAAAACCTATAACTCACTTGTGAATAATAGTAATGAAAAAGTCACAGTTTGATTATAGGTGTCATTATGTGCCTAATTGCGGTGAAATAAGGGCCATTTTATGAGCAAGTGTGTTGAAAAAAATATTATAATATACTTATTAGGTAAGTACTTATAACAATTATTGTAATAATATATTAGAGTTTCCCCCAACTTCGTCCGCACAAATAAGTTTAATAGGTACCAGATTTTAAGTCAAATCATAAGCTATCAAACAAAAAAAGTTTCAGCAAAATCGATTTTCAGCATTGTTTTTAGTAGTTTTTGCGTGATGCTCGAATGCTCGAACGAACAAATAAACAAAAGATAGACAAAAGTTCTTAAAAAGGTTGATTTGAAGTCAGGAACACCTAAAAACCATATCATAATCTTTTTCTTGTAAATTATGTAAATATCTTCACTGGCGAGACGCTCTTTACAATTTTTTAATAGTTTCGATTAGATTACTTACCTACTATATCGACTTATTTACCTATGTATTATGTATATGAAAGAAAGAAGCCCAAACAAGAAATAGGTTAATCTATTTTCATCCTCTCCCAATTTTTTCAGCTAAATGAAATATGTTTTCTTTTATATATCTAAGCGTTGGGCTGAGTAGATATAGATAGATAAGTGAATTTCACCTGGGTGTGCCTAGATCTAATCCTAAATACTGGCGAACTACCCACGCAGTTCAGTTTAGTTGGAGGAAGGTCAAACCTGACGCCTTGTTATTATTTCGTTTAGATTTTCAGATAAATGAACGAATAGCCAGAATTGGTAACTAAACTCGTTTGGGAGCTACGATGCCACAGACAGACAGACCGACAGACAGACAGTCACCCCGACATAGGCGTCAAACTTATAACACCCCTCTTTTTGGGTCGGGGGTTAAAACAGACATGACATGACAGACAAACTATACAGGGTGAAATTGATATCATTAGCATCCTTTTAAACTAAGAGGTGCTAAGAGTCTACCCGTCAAACTGAACAACTTTTACTATGGGAGCAAACCTATCGCAGCAAATAAAAAATCTGCTGTTTCATTCTAAACTGCAATCTCGATGCGCGAGTTCGCGACTCAAATGTATGCAAACAGCTGATTTTATTTTTGCTCCGATCGGTTTGCTCCGATAGTGAAAGTTGTTCAGTTTGATGGGTAGACTCTTAGCTTAAAAGGATGCTATGCTAATGATATCAATTTCACCCTGTATAAGGAGGTCCGTGCCAAGCCGCACGATAGTAGATAAAGGCGTTGGAATATGACACGTAGGTACTAACATGACAATGCATAATGCATTTATTAATGACCCGTAATGCAAGGCATGTTCAAGTGTGTCCGGAAATCCGGAATAATATCCGGTATCCGCATTATATCCGCGAGTAGCTGGCTTGGCGCCAAATAGAGTTAATTATATCATGTGCATTCCCTGTAACTTAATTATATCAACCGATATATTCACACTAGATACCTAAAGACATTTGAGAACTCCATTATAATTATAACATAACGAGCGTTAACCCGCGACTTCGTCCGCACAAACTATATACCAGATTTTAAGTCAGATCATAAGCTATCAAACAAAAAAAGTTTCAACAAAATCGGTTCAGTAGTTTTTGCGTGATACTCGTTCAAACAAACAAACACACAAACAAACACACAAACAAACACACAAACAAACACACAAACAAACAGACAGACAAAAAATCCAAAAATTAGTGAAATGGAATCAGGGACACCTAAAAACCATATCGTTACTTTTTTTTTGTTAATATCATCAATGTACAGACAAACTTCCTGTTACAATTTTATAATAGTACGAGCGTTAACCCGCGACTTCGTCCGCACAAATTATATACCAGATTTTAAGTCAGATCATAAGCTATCAAACAAAAAAAGTTTCATCAAAATCGGTTCAGTAGTTTTTGCGTGATAATCGTTCAAACAAACAAACACACAAACAAAAACACAAACAAACAGACAGACAAAAAATCCAAAAATTGGTGAAATGGAATCAGGGACACCTAAAAACCATATCGTAACTTTTTTTTTGTTAATATCTTCAATGTACAGACAAACTTCTTGTTACAGTTTTATAATAGTATAGATAGATAGATATATTGCTAATAACTTGAAGATAGTACCCTCGTTTCAAGCTTCTATAAGGACTAAAATAAGGCTTAATATGCACCATATACCAAGGTCCTTTGTAATATGCTGACACTTTTTAAGGGGATGACCAGACCATCAAACTGAACAACTTTCTCTACGGGACCAAAACCTAAATCGCGAAAAAAAAAATCAGCTGTCCCATACATTTGGCTCGAGTAGATTTGCGGTTTGAATGGAAGAGCAGATTTTTTCGCGATTTCGATGTTCGTGCCATAGAGAACGTTGTTTAGTTTGACGGTCTGATCATCCTTAAAAAAGTGTCAGCATATTAAGAAGCTGACACTTTTTTAATATTAAGAAGAAGAGCGTCGGTGGCGCGTTGCGGAGAAGTATGGAAACCCAATTATGGGGGTCCGGGTTCGTATCCGCACGGACAACATGCCATGTACCAATGAGTTTTTCTAACTTATGTACGTAATACCGACTGCTCACAAACGGTGAAGGAAAACATCGTGAGGAAACCTGCATACGCTAAAGAAGTAATTCTGATGCGTATGTGAAGTCTACCAATCCGCATTGGGCACGCGTGGTGGGCACGCCCATACACCCTCCCTGAGGGTAGGCCTGTGCCCTGCAGTGAGACGTTTATAGGCTGATGATGATGATTATGATATTAAGAAGGACCCTATACCTACGTACATAATCTGTGATCTAGACTGTACATACTATCATCATCATCTCAGCCGATGGACGTCCACTGCTGTACATACTATACATGATGTAAATCAGAATGTTAGGAAGAACCCCGTGTTGTACTGTAATGCATTTAGCATTACAGTGGGGTTCTTCCTAACCATCAAACTGAACAATTTTCACTACACAGGATATTAGGGTAAACAGTTGCATTAATTTAAGGGGGGATTAAACGACCCATACCACTGAACAACTTTCCCTAAGAAACCTTTAGCAAATTCGCAAAACAAATGGTTACACTTTCCATATTAGCCCAGTCATTTTACGATTTGAGCCGGGACTTATTAATAATTGATATTTTTTTTCGGTAGGTATAATATTGAAGAGCCAATTTAAGAGTAGAAATGTACCAAAATTAAAAAAAATCACGTCAGCAACAGTTCCAATTTTAAAATTTAGGTATTATCTCGTTCTAAAAAACCTGATGGTAAATTGTTTTTGCACATATTTAAGGCTTTACCATTATTTACATACTTCAAACATGGTGTAAATATTTTTCGCTACTTAGATGGTTTTGAAAAATCCATTCGTATTTTCTAATAAATACCCCATTTTTTAAATTTCAATGCCTATTTTATAGCTAAAAAATAATTTATATTGTTAAATCTAAGTCAAATGAGTGCATTGGTATTAATATTATTAATTAAAAAGCATTCTGGGAAACATAATTTTGATTTCTATGTTGCGTAGCGATTTTTATTTTAATATATTTTAAGATAGTCTTTTTGCCACTAAATTGTGCCGGTTAAAGTTTAAAACTCCAATTAATAATTACTCCCTACCCCGCCTAACAAAACTCCGTAAAATGACTGGGCTATATTAGGTAATCAATTTATCGAACGTTTTATGAAGTCGAAATTTTGGTTTTTCTAATTTCCCTTAAATGTTCCTTTGGGCAAATTGTTCATTATCATGAGTAAATGTTGTCTGCCTTAACACCCTGTAGAGGCAACATCGAAATAGCGAAAACACATTGTGGTTCCACTGAAACCTAAATGTATAAAAAAGTGATTTTTATTTTACACCCTTTAACATAATCTGTAAGTTGAATAACTACCGAATTTAATGAAAATAATTCAATGAAAATTGTGCATACGAATATAAAGCCAGAACGCTGCTTTTATACAGGAACGATTTATGATCTTGTCGCGAAGCCGCCGCGTAGGCAAACTTATATTACGTAAAACTTTACAAACGAACGTTTGTTTTAAAAACAAAAGCACCAGTACCTTCTCCCCACAGTTGTCCGGGAGCAGCAGTGACCCGTGGCCGGACCGTCCCGGGCAAATAACATTCACGTCTGGAAAGATAAAACTGTTTAATTTTGCCCCCAAAACTGTTTGCCTGTACCTACCGAGAGATTTTATGACACAGCCTTGTTTCAACATGACCCTTATGGTTGTGTAATTTTAAGGATTTTTTTATCTTCTCTTGGGGTTTTGCGTTATGGAGGGTCCATAAGTCACGTCCGGGGGAGGCAAAATTCGGCCAACAAATATACTAACTGGCTATAGACATTCTTGTTGAATACTAGTATGCATGTTAACATTTCCCCTACGAGTTACGTGGAGAGATAATATGTTTTTTTTTCATATTCACTCAAATAGAGATGCACTATAGCTTTGCTCTTGTTAAAAAAAGGGGACTTTTTGCTGCCCTTAATGACGTAACCATATTTTTGTTCTTTGGCTCATGTGCCCAACGAAGAGGTAAGTATCAAATTGTATGTAAATTGTATACCTCCAACTCTCCCTACCGCTATCTCAATTGTGGTTACGATGAGACTCTGTCTACTAGCGTAAGTGAAAATTCTTGGCCAATGTTCCCCTACGTACCCTGAGTGACAGTGAAGTATAGTTTTAAAACTCTCTATAAAGACACTTGCAAGCGATGACGATTATTAAAGAAGGAAACTCACGCCAAGAAGACCTCTCAGCATTGAAGACGAGGTATTCATCAGTGGCGCTGGCTATCCCCTCGTCCAGAGCGAAGCCAACGTTCATTCTCTTGTAGTGGTCAGTTTTGATGAATTCTCCCATACCTTGCCTGCCGCCTATTTCTTCATCTGTTTGGGTAAACATTATAATGGACATGAAAGATTTGACTGAAACCTACGATGTAATCCATCAATCATAGCCAAGCCTCGAAATTTAAGCACGAAGGTTCCTTAAAAGCAAGGCACATACATTTACGTCTTCTCAACAAAGGCAAATTCTAATTAAATCACTAACCAGGCACAAAAGACAGATGCAAAGTCCTCTTCAGCCTGATGCCCTGACTCTTCAACCTCCTTACAGCCTCGATATACTGGATGCCGACAGACTTCATGTCCTGCACTCCTCGGGCATAAATCACGCCGTCTTCTATACGTGCCTCGAACGGAGGGTATTTCCAGCTTTTCTGGGGATCGGATGGAAAAGTGTTATGATACCTAGGTAACTAACTAATAGGTAGATAACGAGAGACCTCCGCTTCTTAATACCTAGTAGACAAAGTTGTATCTCGTTATGCAATACAACCTGCCCACCAAATAATTTCTACTCTACACGTGTGTCGCTCCACCAAGGAGCATCCTCAGGATATTATCCTATTAGTCATGGATTTCCGCAAAGTTAGCAAAGCCCTAGGTTACTATTCAAAGTGGCGCACTGACTTGTATCACAGCCTGTATTATCACAACCACTCCAGTGGTTTCACAAATACGTGTAGAGTAGAAATAATTTGGTGTTCAAGGCTGTCCCGTAATATTTACAGCAAATATTTTGTGTTGTTTGGAAAGTGCCACCCCCGATTGTCCCGCAAAATAATGACATACCTAATTTTATTTATGATTGGTATTACAGTTTCTCTGGACACTTGTAAACGCCTCTACTATAGGTATCATAGGATCTATTACAACGAACAGCGTCAAAATGGACAAATAAAATAGACAGGCTAAATTCAGAGATCGTTGGTTGAAAGTGGAGCTCCATTACGCTTCAAACGAAGATCTGGGACTAATTGCTTATACATATCATTAGCTGTGAAAACTGACTGCAGGGAAAATAGCAGTCTATTTTACGGGTAGGTTAATCCTATGTTAGTACCGAGAGAACCCAAGCACTGTAGTCCTGGACTAAATAAATACTTGTCTTAAGCTAACAATATTATTTACTGTTCAGAGGAAAAAGCTTCTCAGCGTACATAACTAAGCCAGGAGGTCTAGGGGTAACAAATAGAGCAATTAAGACATTTCAAGTGTACCTACATTCTTGTTTCCAAAATGTAAAATATTTGGAAGAAAGAGCAATTTAACATTGTTTAACCTTTCAATCCTTCGCTGTACCGTATACGTATTGGAAAATGATAAATAATAATAAATAAAAAAATGATTTCATCTCAATTGTTTTCACCTCGAACACAGGGACGACGTCCATATGAGAGTTGAGCAGGATACTCGGCAGGGCCGGCTCCAGGCCCTCCCAGGTCATTACCAGTACTGGTTTCTTCGGGACAGGTTCACACACCTGCACCGGCAAACCGAGCTGGTCCGCTTGACCTCGCAGGTACACCAGACACTCATCTGGAAGATAATACTGAAATCATTACCTTCATCAACACTTGTAACTCCTGACTCGTTGATCAATGCTAATAACTGGCCGAGAGCGAGGTGAAAAAAAAGAGATCACAAATAATGCGAACCGTAGAACTGCGGCTGTAGTATAGCAGCGTAATATATCAAGATAATAGAGGCTTGACATAGCCATATCACGCTCAATATACTACGGCTTCTGGTAATTATAAAAATAATAGGCAGAGTTTCATACCATCTGAAAAGGATATTTAGAAAGTTAATAGATGGAAAATTGAAAAATGTACCAAAAGTAGTACCTATAATCATTCATAAAATAAGCTCATGATACGATTCCAATCTTGAAGTCATATCAAAGATTGTACATAATATACCAAACAAAGAAACCAAGCATAGCCAAAACTTCTATATCGTATCTATCATACTCATATCTAGGTAGATGAGGTATCACCCATACTACTATAGTTTTTTATTATTGTGAATATTCAGTGTCATCATCATCTACCTAGCTGCTGTCCCGCTGGGTAGCGGGGTCTGCTTTCTTCCACTTCGCTCTTTCTTGAACATCGTCGATGGAGAGCTCGTAACCGTCCATTTCCTTCTTTACAACATCAGACCATCCGAGTTTTGGCCTGCCTGTGCCTACGCCACGTTGACTTGGTAGGGAGAGGTCCATTGCTTTGTAGCCTATAAAGTCAGGTGGTCTTCTTTTTACATGACCAAACAATCTAACTCGAGTTTCTTTAATTTTGTCAGCTACGTCGCGGACTCCGAGACTACCTCGCACGAACTCGTTGCGTATTCTGTCGTATCTCGTAACCCCGCACATCCAGCGTAACATCTTCATCTCAGCGACTTGAATGGTTTGGACTTGCCTTTCGTTGCCCATGTCTCACTACCATAGGTTAGTACAGGTCTTATTATACTTTTTTACACAAGGCCTTTCATTCTAATGGGCATATTTTTATCGCAGGTTACATCAGTCAGTTCCCGCCATTTGAGCCAGGCTGTTGTAATACGGTGCTGAATGTTATTTTCCAACGATCCGGAACGATTATTGTGAATATTCAGTGTGAAGAAGAAATCTATCTATCTATACTATTATAAAGCTGTAACAGAAGTGTGTATGTACATTGAAGATATTAACAAAAAATAAGTAACGATATGGTTTTTCGGTATCCCTGATTCCATATCACCAATTTTTGGATTTTTTGTCGGTCTGTTTGTTTGTGTGTTTGGGTGTTTGTTTGTTTGTTTGAACGAGCATCACGCAAAAAGTACTGAACCGATTTTGATAAAACTTTTTTTGTTTGATAGCTTATGATCTGACTTAAAATCTGGTATATAATTTGTGCGGACGAAGTCGCGGGTATTAGAATATTTACATTGTATCAACAAGATTGTTCATTTTAGGGAACAACGATCTCTAAAACCAGTTTTAGAGATAAGCGAAGAATATTCCCTGCTTCAGAATCCTTTGGATCTAAGGAGGTTCCCTAGGGATAGGCGAGAGGTAATAAGGTACTTACATTTTAGTATACATTACACTTTTGTTAGGCGTAAAGTGTTACACAAAAGACTACTAAATAACTTATAACCAGACACGCAAAACAAAATAGCCTAAGACCTTTTTTTGTTTTTGCGTAATCATGCTTCGGTTACCGTAACGATCATTATTTATTTTTCAACACACTTGCTCATAAAATGGCCCTTATTTCACCGCAATTAGGCACATAATGACACCTATAATCAAACTGTGACTTTTTCATTACTATTATTCACAAGGGAGTTATAGGTTTTTTATAGTAGGTATCTAAACTTCTTGGTTGAGTTCTTGAGTTGCTTTGTTCTTAAAAAAGTTTCGATACAAAAAAGATCATATTCAATAGTACAAATAAATTATCTAAATAAACTTTTTATTTACTAAATAAAATGATTTTTTATTATTATTTTCTTCACAAGTGTGTTGAAAAACGTCGTATGATACACGTGTGTATTGATGATTACCGTCCTCGGCTCTCTTAAGGTGCCTCAGCGGTAATCACCAACATTACACACTTGTACCATAATGTACTATTAATTAGCATGAAGTTTTTTTGCCTTGTAACTATTAACATATTTATCAAAATACTATTCGAATAAACCAGACTGCCAAAATCCCTTGCAATGCAAAAGTAGCTGCAGCACCTTGCAACAACTGCTGCAGCTATAGCAAGGTGATCAAGTGAATATTGACAGAGTCGTGTGGCCAATTTGCGGAAGGACTGATTCGTGCTTGATTTGGCTGTTCACGTGGTTCTACCAGGGCGGAATGACTGACGTATCAACCGGTAATAGGTAGCTAGCCTTTCATCCACAAAAATAAAGAAATTCATTCTGGCAAATTAAACATTTGGATCTGGATTGAAAAATAATGTCTCTTTGGATGGGTAACTGTGGCAATCTGGTGCCAGTATTATAACATTCTTCCATTTAATAACTTTACTTTCATTTTTATTGGCAGCTTGAAAATACTTAGAAAACAAATTGACTACATAACAAATGGTCTGGATTTATACTTAACTAGCGTTAACCCGCGACTTCGTCCGCACAAATGATATACCAGATTTTAAGTCAGATCATAAGCTATCAAACAAAAAAAGTTTCATCAAAATCGGTTAAACAGTTTTCGCGTGATGCTCGATCAAACAAACTTCTTTTTTAAATTTAAAGTTTTATAACAGTACGAGCGTTAACCCGCGACTTTGTCCGCACAAACTATATACCAGATTTTAAGTAAGATCATAAGCAATCAAACAAAAAAGTTTCATCAAAATAGGTTTAGTAGTTTTTGCGTGATGCTCGTTCAAACAAACAAACAAACACACAAACAGACAGACAAAAATCCTAAAATTGGTGATATGGAATCAGGGACACCTCAAAACCATATCGTAACTATTTTTTTGTTAATATCTTCAATGTACAGACACACTTCTGTTACAGTTTTATAATAGTAAAAATATAGATAGATAGATGAAAGGAGGCAATGGGAATAACGAGTATTTATGTTATGATGTTCAAGAGGGGAGACACATTAAAAGTTTGGGAAGTAGGTAGTTAAAGTTAAGATGATAGTTTAGTTAATTTTGTTAGCCTGTAAAGTGTCCTCATGTTTATCATCCAAACTACTAAACTTCCAGATGTTAATGGACAGCTGGTTTTAGCTAGGCCTCTTTTCTTCATATATAAAATCTGCTAAAGTATTTGTAGACTCTACTACATGTAGGTAGTGTGTGTTGGTAGTTGTATCAATGTTTCTGACTACCCCTAAAGGTATTACGGTCGTGAGTTTATGTATGTATGTATTGTATGCGTCTAGTCTACCACATTTATTGTCAGAATCGTGGCAAAATCGATAGGATATGTTTGATAGTTTCGTCAAGCCTGTCTCACTCCACAGCTCAGGTACGTTTGACAGCCAGACCCCACCGTGGGGTGCATTGTCGCTCATTGGCATAAGGCGCATTGTATTTTTCGTTCCTAAAGCGCGCGTTCGATATTCGAAAAATCGGGTTGAGTGAACTAACTAGCTTCTTCTAGAAATGAACTACAGGGAGACTGAAGCATTTCTTCGAATACCGGAATAATTCGTTTTATGCATGACTATGTTCTATTTGCCTATTAACTATCGCGTAGTGGTATTTCATCTATCTAATGATAAAAATCCCGATCCCAAGATCTAACGGTCACTGTCATACAAATACAAACATAAACAAATCATACCCTCAAGATTTTCCTTGTTTTTTTTTTACTATTTAAAGAAATGATATCACATAGCTTGGTTCTGTTCTTTTGTTACATTGTTATTTTTTCTTTATTGTTTGCAATGAGGCTACTTCTTCGAAAGAGCCTAGCCCTCATCCCCCAGAAATACCTAGACTGAGGGCTAGAGTGCTATATTTGTGTAACTACAATAAGTTTATTGCAAAAATAAATATTTTTTTCATTTTCATTTCATTTACCTGTTACGGCAGTAACTATTAAAATAATCTGTGGTTTCGTTTTTTTTTTCGATTTTTAATTTTAAAAGCAAAGTAGGTATATTGCTTAAAGGGTGCTTCAGACCACCAAATTCTGCTGTTCCATACATTCCATTTCGAACGTCAAAACGTGCGCTTTATATGAAAAATTGTACTAAATACTAATAAGTGACGTCATCAACATATCATTATTATTATCAAATCAAAGATTGAAAAATTTTTCTCGGGCGGGACTTGAACCCGCACTCTTCCAAACCGGGGAACTGCGTTATTATTATAGTTCGTCCTATTATTTAAAATAATATTGAAGTTAAAGAACTGAAAATGCGAGTTTATTATATTCTATTTAAAAAAAATGGCTGCCATCTTGCTTATTATGATTTTGCCAATATCTAGTTTATGTAGCTTGAGTGCTCGACGTTGTACGGTAGTTTATGTAATTTTGGTGACTTCAAGGATTGTTTTTCGAAGAGAACACTATCTTGAGCTACCACTGGAGCTTCCTCGTAAGCCCGGAAGGGGCAACCAACGATCGACGAGCGATGCGACTACCCATAGCAAACCTACAAAGCGACTTGAATGCGAGTTAAGCGATATCTTCAAACTTATTTTTTTCTGTAAAGATAAAATTAAAGTCCGCTACCCTATTGGTCCATTATGCCAAGGCAAGTAATCTCAGATTAGCAAATAAAATGTACGTACCGTAATTAACGTTCGGATGTACGCTGCGGATCTTGAGGTAATTCCGTAGATTGGTCACAGCGGGGTCATTCGCCAAATCGCTCGACATCCTAACCGAAATTATCGAACACTCGTTACGATACTTTTTATCGTACAAATATTAATTCTACTCGTGTAATGGAATGTGATGTTATGTTCACAGTATTTATATTTATTGTTAAAACCACAATCGTACGGTGTGAAAGAGGAGATTGGGCTAGAATGGAACGTGGCGAGAAATGTTTGTTTTATTTTTAATACAAAATAAAAAAAAAAATAACATATTTTTTTAATAGTGAAATTCACGAATATGAATAAAAGTTGACATTACTAATATTCAGAATATCATAAATAAAAATGAAACGAAATGTCTGTCAGATTTTAATATTCATTCTATAAAATAATAAAGATTTGAGCTGTGTTTTGTGGGAAAAAACCTAGACTAAGACCTATCGACACAAACTTACAAATAATTCGATTCTGCATCCATTGATATTGTAAAATTGGGGCGAGGTGGTAGGCTTATTTAAGGCCCCGTCGCTTTATATGGAAGTGCAGTTGTGAAAAATGACAATGACGAAAGGACGTTCCGCTCCGAGTGCTATAACTTGGAAGAAATTTGCGATAAATAATAATTATTAATAGCGTTCGACACAGGAAGATAGATATGGTCGTGAGCTTAGATAAGTTATATGTCAAGATTGACAGTCGAAGCTACAAAAACGTAGAAAAAAATTGTACCCAGTATTGGCAATCCATATACACGCACACAGACATAATTAGTATGGCGCCTCACGCACACCAACCTAAGAAAGTTGGCCCCTTTTATTTTATACGGTAGAAGCATGAGGCTCTTTCTAGACATATACTTTTTCTAAGGTTGTGAGTTTCTGTACATGGGCAGTAGTAGTTCCAAAAGTGTTTTTTAATGTAAAACAATTAACCCACATCTACCCTAATGCTACAAAATAATAGGTACATTGATTGTCAACCGCAAGTATTGTGACATTGTACAGTCAGCCATAACATCTCAATTCATCTATCTATCACTCAATCAGCAGCTCTAAACAAAAGCAACTAATGAAGATGTTTCTACACATTGACTTACCAACTTGGACGTAGGGTCCGCGCTCAAAAGTGTCTGAACAAAAAGAGCACCAAAACGTAAAAAGAGAACCAATTACGCGACAGTCTTCGTTTGATCGGCCGACTATGCGCACGTGCGGTCGCGCGGCGGAGTGGGATGGAAAACAATTTCAGTATTTAAATGTATTTAGTTGGTTTATATTACTACACGTACATAGGTTTGTGTAATTTAATCTCGGACACTTTTTTCGAGAATTTTGTACTACACCCGACGTCCATAGTATTCTACGTCAATGTTTCTACACGATGTTTTTTTACGATATGCTCTAAATATTAACATTGTATTAATAATGTTCTATAGAAGGTGTAGTAAACAACATTCGTTCTATGTCGAAGTACTAGTTAAAGTTAATTTTTGAGGCTGACTGTACCTACTAATAGTAATGATAACAATAATGATAGGTACTATAATGATGATAATATGTAAGAAAACGAACGAACGGTATGAAAAAGCTGATAATAAATATTCCATTACGGTGACCGGTTATCAAACATAGAAATTTTTATGGTGGGAGAACATAAAATTGCATGTGCATTTTTAGGGTTCCTTACCCAAAGGGTGGCACCCTTTTCATACAGTCTAGGCTGTCCGTCTGTCAGTCTGTCTGTCCTACCCAGTGAACGCAAATAAAACAGTCTTACATACAAATAATATCTTTTACGTATAATAGCAGACAGTTAAAATTTTCAGAATATACATTAGGGCTGGGCCACACAGAGTTCGGCTGCGGACCGGCTGCAGGCCGGCAGTAGTTGTAAACTATGGAATTATAATTATGCGAGGTGTCACATTAGATGCAGTCTGGCGCGGCTGCGGAACAGCTGCGGAACGGTAGCGGCAGTGTGAAACCTCGCATATAATTCCATAGTTACATCTACTGCCGGCCCTCAGCCGGCTCGCAGCCGCACTCTATGTGGACCAGTCTTTATACAAAAAAATAATGTAAAAAATAAAAGGAGAAACAATTTTTTTTGTAATTATTTCGACGGAATCTAAAGTGGGATTGTGCTGGACATGTCTGCCGCACGCCAGATGACCTATGGGCCAAAACCACAACTGGACCCCAGTAAAACAAAATCGGCGTCGAGGCAGACCTAGAAGAGGGTGGCGGGACGAAATCGATGGCTTCTTGAAAAACTGGCCTTACGAGGCGCAAAACTGAGACGCATGGAGAGAACAGAGGGAGGCATTTGCCCAACAATGGAACAGCGACGGCTGATATAATAGATTATGGTGGGGTTGTACTGAACCCTCCATGCGCTAGTTTGACTAGCGCTTGGCTATATTATTAATATCGGTAGGAATGTCTATTATCAGTAAACCAGTAGAAAAGTTTTTAACAACTTACTATAATAGACTGGACGAAGCCGGGGTGGGCAGCTAGTTCACAAATACCTATGTTTAAATAAGGAATGACATTAATGACGAATCGCGAAATCTACTTTATACAGGGTGTTAGGGTAAACTGTTGCATTACTTTAAGGCGTGATTGTATCCAAGATACAACAACTTTCCCTAAGAAACCTATAGGAAACTCGCAAAAAAGTTTTTTGGACTTTCAATACTAAATGCAATCAGCTGATCGAACGTTTGTATGAAAAGTCGAGATTTTTTTTGCGAATTTCCTTATGTTCCTTTGGGAAAGTTGTTCAGCATCATATGAGTACAAACACTCATTAAGGCTGCACCGAGCCTATTGTGCTGCCCAATCGTTTTTTTTTTTATTTCTAGACAATTAAACAACATTTCCAAAAAACAAGAATGTCACATTGTAGTCCTGATAGGCTTTCTCTTTTATCGAAACATATACATTACGGATTATTGTGTTTTAGGCTTGTAGATATTATCGTTAAAACCTAGATAAACCTAGAAAAAGATGATATCAAAACATATCGCAGTGATCCGATAAATTGAAAATCAGCAGTGACTACAATGTGGCATTCTTGTTTTTTGGAAATATTGTTTAATTGTTAAGAAATAAAAAAAACTATTGGGGTCAGCAAAATAGGCTCGTCTGCTGCAGTCTTAAATTAATGCAATTGTCTACCCTAAAGGTACATATAAAATAATCTATTGAATGTGTTATTTATTTGAGTAATAACCATAATGCAAGTAAAATTCATCGTTTAGATTCGTGAGGTCACGCGATGAGTTCTAAATTAGCGTGTCAAATAATAACTATTTGTTATTTTGTTCACGAAAATCACGGAATGAACGTTTTGGTTTCACTGCAATCGACTCAGTACAGAACGTCCACTAATTTTAATGAGCTATTTTCCTGTGGTTTTCTAGGGTATTGGCAGATGGCGGTACGGTTTACGCGAATAAAAGTCAAAATTTCAAAATATATTTCTTTAAAATAATAAAGAGGAAAAAGATGCCAACTCATATTTTAATGGAATATTTCATTTACGAATCATTTTTGACATGGCTTTATGGCTCTTGAAATTTAAAAAAAAGGAGGCACCGTTTCTTTCTTAAGGTGGTTTCAGTCCATACAAAAGTTTGACGCACAATACGCGTAGACGGGGTTAATAAAAGTAATATTTTATATATGGAAAAATAGTTTAGAAAATCTAGATGCCGCGTCACAAATAACATGTGCAATTTATAATATAATTACGAAGATATAAAGCTTTTAAAATGTTGTATGAAAAATTTCAAAGCTTTATATCTTCGTAATTATTCTATAAATTGCAAATGTTATTTGTGACGCGGCATCTAGATTTTCTAAACTATTTTTCCATATATACAAAGTTACTTATATTAATACCGTCTACGCGTATTGTGCGTCAAAGTTTTGTATAAAATTGACCCCTCTGCAACCGCCTTAACTTAAAATCTAATAAGGTAAAAGTTTTATTAGTATTTGATATGGTTACATATCGTTTGCAATAAATTTTGACTCAATTTTATGCATCGATCAGTTTCTATGAGAATTTAAAAACAAAATTGGATATTTTGCTATTTGCAATAAAATGTATGTTTAGGTAGATCTGTAGAATCTTCAGTTTTGTACTTTGACTACTTATATAGCGACTAGTTACGCATGTAATTCTCCGAACAAACATTTCTGCCACTTTTTGCGGGGGGCGAGGTTACACGAAATCAGCAATTATGGATTTTATTTTTCATAACTTTAGATTCTAATTTGAAACGTTAAAAATCATGAAAAGAAGTCTCGTGTGAACCACAAACGTTCTAAGTTCGAAATTATCGTTTTGCAATTATATGCTGTCTCGTTTAGTGATAAGGTATAAAATTGAATGTAAATGCATATGATCAATTAATCTTATACCGTGGCAGAGGGGAAATGCTACCGCAAGGCTAGTCCTTATAATCAATAGTCTAAGGTTTTGTATAATGTTAGAAATTAATTTTTGAATTCTTCTAATGTTATTCTCCTAATTAACATAAAATGGTGTACCTTTTTATTTATAGTACTGGTGTTTAATATGTGTATGTGTGTTTGTATATTCGTTAGGTAGTGTAAGGTTTTTATTTCATTGTAAAATTGTTTTATTTTTGTAGAGTCTTAAGGGTTATGGCACGATGGGGCTGACATAACCTCAGGGTTAAAAGCTCCAAAAAAGACAATAGAATAAAAAAAAATTATACATACCTATACCTACTATTCTCGTTCTCAACCTCACGGTCCCCACTGATTTAAATTTTTTAATTGATGATTTTGATTTATTTAATTGATTTTAATTTACTTGTAAACTATTTTGTTTGATTTGATTTTATCTATACTATTGTTACGAGCGACGGGTTTCGGGATTGGAGTGAAACGCTAAGTCCAATTTATTTACAGAGTTTATTGGGTTACACACTTACACACGGACCACCTCGCAGAGGTTCCCCTCGCAGGGGTTTCCCCTCTCACCACTTTTACTGTTCACTACGTCACGACGCGCGACACGCTATGACGTCACGACGCACGGCACTATGACGTCACGACACGCGACACACACTACACTGCACTACACTGACACTTGTCTTCTCACTGTTCCACTTTACTTTGCACTTTACTTTTCACTAGTACTTTTCCACTTTTACTTTTCTTCCTTTTTGTTCCGCACTTTTCACTGTGAAATCAATACTGACTTGCGTCCGCAAACTCGCGGCCTTATATACCCCTTAGAATTTTCTAGATGGCCGAATTTCGTTAGTCTTTTCTTTATTCCTTTGTTCCCTTCCGGATATTTCTTAATCCCGCCTTCTTTCTCGAATTTTCCTAAACACGCCCCCTTTTATTGTTTTTTTACAAATATTTCTTCTCTCTCTTTGTTCTAGAACATTCCTATTGTTTTTGGTTCTTTTCGAATATTCCTTCTCTCTCCGTTTTCTAGAACATTCCTAGACACGCCCATTTTTTTTGTCTCTTTCCAAATATTCTTACTCCCTCTTACTTTTCTAGAACATTTCCAACAACAATAAAATCTAGAATTATTTTCGACGAGTCTCGAACCATCGACCCCCGGCACGGAAGTCCATGCGTCGACCGCCGAGCCACGAAGCTTGTTGACAAACCGGCCGAATTTTTGAATGCCTTTCTATAGCTGCATCATTTCACAGCATCCGTGACACTGCCCCTCCCATAGTTCTGCTCGTCCCGAGCATCATTACTTCCGAAATAACGAGCTAACCGATCAACGTGCACTATCTTCAACGGGCTCCTTGGCGATCGTCGGATTCGATATGTGACGTCATTTATTTTGGTCACTACCTCATACGGCCCTTCCCAACTTGCCTGTAACTTCGGGCACTTCCCTTTCCTTCGAACTGGATTATGCAGCCATACTGATGTTCCTTCCTCAAACCCTGTATAGTTCGCCTTTCGGTCATATCGTGTCTTCGAACGGTCACTGGAGTTTTGACCTGCTTCTCGAAGTTGTTCATAGATGTCGACCATTTTCTCCCGCAGTTCGCTCACATAATCACTGATACTTTTAGGGGTGCCTGGTGCGCACCCTGATAGCAAATCCGCTGGAAGCTTCAATTCTCTCCCGAAGTTTGCTATCGCTGGCGTTGCTGAAGTACTCTCATGAACAGCGGTTCGATAGGCCAACAGGAAGAGAGGTATGTACTCATCCCAGTTATCCTGATGATTATCGACGACCTTTGCAAGATGCCGTTCCAAGGTTTGATTGAACCGCTCCACCATTCCGTCGGACTGAGGATGATAAGGAGTAGTCCGGGTCTTATGAATTCCAAAAATCTTGCAAACTTCCTGGAACAACTGTGACTCAAAGTTCCTGCCCTGATCACTGTGCATTTCTAGCGGAACCCCAAACCGGCAGAAAACTTCGTTTACCAACTTGGTAGCCACAGTTATCGCTTCCTGATTTGGAATGGCAAATACTTCCGGCCACTTTGTGAAGTAATCCATTACCACAAGTATATACCGGTTTCCTGACTTAGTGACTGGAAATGGTCCCGCAACGTCTAAAGCAATTCGTTCCCAAGGCGCCCCAACATTATAAATTTTCATTGCTGCCCTGCTCCTCGTATGAGGTCCTTTTACAGCTGCACAACTTGTACACTTGCGGCACCAATCCTCTACATCGTCTCTACAATGCAACCAGTAAAATCTTTCCTTTACTTTCTCCAAGGTTTTCTTTACACCCAAATGCCCTCCAGAAGTTCCATCATGAAAAACTCGCAGAATTTCTTTCACCTTAGCTCGTGGGACCACTAACTGTAGATAAGAGTCTTTTCCATTCGATGTCTCCCATTTCCTACAGAGCAATCCATTATGTATGACGAGACTCTTCCACTGAGCCCAAAGTCCCTTCGTGTCTGTCCCGTACCTTGCCACCTCACTCCACTGAGGCTTAGAATCATCATTCCTTAACCAGTTCAGGATTGGCCCGACTCCTGGGTCCTTTTCCTGTTCATGGCGCATCGCTTCGTTGCCCCACTCATCGTTGATGGCATCAGTTCTGATAACCCTGAGTGAAACTGATTCCTTCCCCTCCTGTTTGCTACAGTGCTTACAATCTTCTGGACATGGCCTTCTTGATAGTGCATCTGCATTGGAATGAACTCTTCCGCTTCGGTGTTCTACTTCAAAGTTGAATTCCTGTAGTTGCTCTAACCATCTTGCAACTTGACCCTCCGGATTCTTAAATTGAAGCAACCATTTCAATGCAGCGTGGTCAGTCCTGACTAGAAATTTACGTCCCAGCAGATACTTCTTGAAGTGTTGTACAGTCTTCACCACCGCCAATAATTCCCGTCTAGTTACACAATAGTTTCTCTCAGGTCTAGATAATGACTTACTGAAGTAGGCTATTACAGTTTCCTGTTCACCATGTCGCTGTGAGAGCACACCTCCAATCCCGATGTTACTGGCGTCCGCATCTACAACAAATTCCCCCTGAACATCGGGATATCCAAGAATTGGCGCCTTACTTAGACGTTCTTTCAATTCCATAAAAGCCTCTTCACACTCTGAATCCCATGTGAACGTCCTCTTTTCTTCCGTAAGTCGATGCAGTGGCTTCGCGATGTCCGAAAACCCTTTCACGAAACGACGATAGTAAGAACAGAGCCCAAGGAAAGCTCTAACTTGTGTCTTATCTCTCGGAGTCGGCCACTCTCTTACAGCAGCAGTTTTGGCAGGATCAGTCTCGACTCCTCTCTCAGAGATCACATGTCCAAGGTAATTGACTTGCCGTTTAAAGAAAGAACATTTCTTTGGACTTAACTTGAGATTTGCTCCACGCAGTCTTTCGAAAACTTTCTCTAACTTCTTCAGATGATCATCGAAGTCTCGACCAACAATGATGATGTCGTCCAAGTAGACCAGACACGTATCACCCAGAATTCCCGCTAGGACATGTTCCATCAATCTTTCGAAAGTCGCAGGGGCGTTACACAATCCAAACGGCATTACCTTGAACTGCCACAGTCCTTTCCCGGTAGAAAACGCGGTTTTCTCCTTGTCTTTGGGGTCTACGTCCACTTGCCAGTACCCACTTTTCAGATCGAGTGTTGAAAACCACTTCATTCCACTCAAGGTGTCTAAGGTGTCGTCGATTCTTGGTAAAGGGTAGCTGTCTTTCTTCGTCACTTCATTAAGCTGCCGATAATCCACACAAAATCTTGTTGAGCCATCCTTTTTCTTAACGAGAACTACTGGTGAACACCAGGGACTCGATGAAGGTTCGATGGTGTTACTCCTCTTCATGTCCTCTATCATTTCGTCCACTTCCTTCTCACGAGCAAACGGAATGCGCCTAGGTCGCTGCTTAATTGGCGCTACATCTCCTGTATTAATCGTGTGCTTCACCAGGTCTGTTCTACCAATATCTGCGTCGTTCTTAGAGAACAAGTCTGAAAAACGCAGCAGCAAGTTCTTCGCTTTCATAGCCTGTAGCTTAGTCAAGTCCTTGCTGGAGTCTTCCATAACCTTCGATACTACATCCCCCTCAGCCTTATGTTTCTTAGGAGGATTTTCCACACATTGTCGCAACCATAAAACTTCCTCACAGTGACCAACAACCTCCCCCTTCTCAATCGTCAGGTCCACATCTCCGACGTTAAGTATCGGGATTGAGGTAGATGAAACTGATCCGACAACCGTCCTTGCCGGAATCCAACAAGTTTCAGTTTTAACTTTCTCTATCACAGCACATCTCCGGGGTAATCTCCCATCGTTACTCTTGGGCAAAACAACAGGTACCAAGGTCTGTGATCTAGGCTTGAGAACTGTTCTTTTCACACAGTAGACCTTTCCCGATGATCCACCTTTCATCGGAACCTCCTCTGTGTTACACCGTAGCACTCCACTTTTCATGTCTATATTGCACTGGTGATTTTGTAAGAAATCTAAGCCAATGATGCAATCGTCCACTATTTCAGCTACAATCACCTCATGTTTGAAAGGAGTTTCCCCGATCTTAATCGAAACTCCCAACTCTCCCTTAACAGGTACGCGCTGGCCGGTAGCTGTTGTTAACTGTAGGTTGGTTCGCTGCAGAAGTCGTTTCTGGTAACTTTCCATCTCGCTTAAAAGTCGAGCATTGATCACCGTCCTCGAAGCGCCGGTATCCAAAGTTAGTTGACAGATTCTACCATTGACCTCTCCTTTAACTAACAGACTATTTCCGTCCGATGTTTGTTTGACTCTAATGGTTGGGGTTGCAGCATACCCGGCCAGCGCCCACCCCGCAGCCCTGGCTGGTTCTAGTTTTCCTGCTGCTCGTCAGTCGAGACTCCAACATCCCGACGGCCTGTGCGCTTCGGGCAGGAGCTGCGAATATGCCCTCGTTCACCACACTCGTAGCACACATAACCGAAGCTACGATTTCTTGGCGCTGACGCTCTAGTCACCACAATCTCCCTGAGGCGAGCGGAACGAGGGTCCTGACGTACGGCTTCCACCTCCAATGCATGAGCAACAGCGTCCCTGAGTGTAACATGGTGCCCAAGTCGCACTGCAGCTCGCACCTCCGAGTCCCGTATACCATCCGTAAAGGCCTGTAGGAGCATGTCATCGATGGCTGCTGGTGATGACTGGAAGGCCTTTCGCACGAGCTTCTCCACTTCCACGGACCATTGCTGCAGACTCTCGTTAGCATGTTGGTTTCGTTCCTTCAATCGCGCCCGATACATGTGTTCGAGATGTCCATCGCCGAATCTAGCCGCCAGAGCTCCAAAGAGACCGTCGAACGTTAGATTTTCGCCAGCACCTACGGCTTCCAGCACGGTGAGAGCCTGTCCCTGGAGTGCCAATGTCAACGCAGACTGCGCCTCCTCTTTGCCCCAGCCATTAACCTTCATTGCTGTCTCAAATTGTAACTTAAAGGCGGCCCATGACGTCTGTCCATCGTAAACCGGAGTCTTGACGCCTTTTGGTTGTATGGGTGAGTCAAAAACAGCAGCGACACGACTATGAGATTTGCTCTGCTCAACTTCTCGCCGGATTTTGGCAAACTCACCCTCCACACGATCCAACCTCCCTCCGAACTCACCCTTCACATTATCCAACCTCCCTTCAAACTCACCCTTCACACGATCCAACTTCCCTTCTACGGCTTCGACTCTCTCTAATGCCTGCTGCAAGCCTTTCGTAATATCTTTGTGAAGGGCCTCCTGCAACGTGCGCATTTGTTCCTCCATCAGGCATGTCTGTTTCTCCTGACGGCGCGCCTGTTCTTCCATCAGGCGTGTCTGTTCCTCCTGACGGCGAGCCTGTTCCTCCTGACGGCGAGCCTGTTCCTCCTGACGGCGAGCTGCCTCCTGCATCGTACGCATTTGTTCCTCCTGCCGACGAGCCTGTTCCTCCATCATAAGCTGGATTTGATAGAGGAAGTTTCCTGGGTTCTGCTCCGGAGTGCGCTGCACTTCACCTCCCTCAGGTCTTCTCACTGGAGTGCGCTGCACCTCAGTTGCAAGGGCCGCATCTTCCTGCCGCGCTTCCGACATGGCCCGGGTGGTGACTCCCTTTAACTCCTTTGGCACCAGCGGCATCTTACTCCAATCCCACTTCTGACACCAAATGTTACGAGCGACGGGTTTCGGGATTGGAGTGAAACGCTAAGTCCAATTTATTTACAGAGTTTATTGGGTTACACACTTACACACGGACCACCTCGCAGAGGTTCCCCTCGCAGGGGTTTCCCCTCTCACCACTTTTACTGTTCACTACGTCACGACGCGCGACACGCTATGACGTCACGACGCACGGCACTATGACGTCACGACACGCGACACACACTACACTGCACTACACTGACACTTGTCTTCTCACTGTTCCACTTTACTTTGCACTTTACTTTTCACTAGTACTTTTCCACTTTTACTTTTCTTCCTTTTTGTTCCGCACTTTTCACTGTGAAATCAATACTGACTTGCGTCCGCAAACTCGCGGCCTTATATACCCCTTAGAATTTTCTAGATGGCCGAATTTCGTTAGTCTTTTCTTTATTCCTTTGTTCCCTTCCGGATATTTCTTAATCCCGCCTTCTTTCTCGAATTTTCCTAAACACGCCCCCTTTTATTGTTTTTTTACAAATATTTCTTCTCTCTCTTTGTTCTAGAACATTCCTATTGTTTTTGGTTCTTTTCGAATATTCCTTCTCTCTCCGTTTTCTAGAACATTCCTAGACACGCCCATTTTTTTTGTCTCTTTCCAAATATTCTTACTCCCTCTTACTTTTCTAGAACATTTCCAACAACAATAAAATCTAGAATTATTTTCGACGAGTCTCGAACCATCGACCCCCGGCACGGAAGTCCATGCGTCGACCGCCGAGCCACGAAGCTTGTTGACAAACCGGCCGAATTTTTGAATGCCTTTCTATAGCTGCATCATTTCACAGCATCCGTGACACTATTATAAAACTGTAGCAGGAAGTTTGTCTGTACATTGAAGATATTAACAAAAAAAAAGTTACGATATGGTTTTTAGGTGTCCCTGATTCCATTTCACCAATTTTTTTATTTTTTGTCTGTCTGTTTGTTTGTGTGTTTGTTTGTTTGTTTGAACGAGTATCACGCAAAAACTACTGAACCGATTTTGATGAAACTTTTTTTGTTTGATAGCTTATTATCTGACTTAAAATCTGGTATATAATTTGTGCGGACGAAGTCGCGGGTTAACGCTCGTTTGTTATATAATACATTTTAGTTACCCTTTATTTATTTATGTTGCCGTGCCCAGAGGGTATCATAATTGTAGATCAAAATTTGTTACATTTAAGACCTAACTGTACCATGTGATTGCAATAAATATATGAATATGAATATGAAAAAACATAAGTGTCTATTGCGTTTTTTTTTATTTTGTAACCTAGTGCGTCGGTAAAATCGGATCAGCATGGGCAGCACTTTGCTCTCTTTCTATTTGCGCGCGAACGAACGAGATAAAAGACATGATACAGCCGTATCACGTGTAGCATGCTACGGCTTCTGGTCTAGGGGAGCGCGTAATTTCTCTATGGATCAGGTTAAGATTCTTGCTGACGTCACGTTTTGATATTATGTTATCAAAGTAGGTGCCCTAGAATTAATATATGTTTGATTAATGGAGAAAGGTATAACTTTTTATGAGGAAATAACCTTAATTTGAGCTTAGAATATTTTGATGGCCTGATAGCTTAGTTGGTGGTGAACCTGCATGCTGTGCCGAGGGTCTAGGTTCTGAAACTCGTAAAATTTGTATGGTGACTACTAATAAAACTATTTAGATAAATATACATAAATATTCTGGTAGGTACTTCAAATGGGACCAGATCATAGAGATCTAGAGAGATGCCAACCACCAGTACCACGCGATAGAAAGTATTTTGTTAGCTTCAATGTGCTCTTTATCCATTGCGGTATCAGAACTCTACGTTCGAATAATCTTTAGTACTACGCAAGCATTGTAAACTATTTACACATAATATCTCGACTGGCTTTCAGCCTCATAATATATTGAATCCTTATTGTCGCGAGCAATGTGTTCCGTTTTTGCGCATATTGCTGCGACCCTGGCCCCGCCCCCTTTTCACATCTCCCTTTAGTTTTTTGTGATCTGTGGACCAGATAATTTGTGTGACAATGTCCAATATTTTTATGTTACTCTTTTTATCGTTGTCGAGGCGTCAATTTCCTACCAGGGTTAAATAGTTTCCATCACAGAAAAATTACACGCTATGGTTGCCATGTTATTTCAATACGACAAGTGAACAATAGGGAGCGAACAACAACACAAAAACAAATTGAACATCATATCCACAGCGTCCATTAGTGAGCGAATGTAACGGCAACTCTAACAAAACGTCAAGCTGATGTCGGGCTGCAATTTGTGTCGGATGTTTTTGTTTTAACATTTTATTATGATTGTAATTACATTTGGTATACCTGCAGTGTACTATTATTTATATGACACAATAATGTAATTGGTTTTGCCGAAAAATTTTAAGATGTTGAACTCTATTTTACTTAAGATGGTTGCAGAGGGGTCAATTTTATACAAAACTTTGACGCATAATACGCGTAGACAGTATTAATATAAGTAAATTTGTATAAAATAGTTTAGAAAATCTAAATGCCGCGTCACAAATAAAATTTGCAATTTATAATATAATTACGAAGATATAAAGCTTTTAAAATTTTGTATGAAAATTTTAAAAGCTTTGTATCTTCGTAATGTGACGCGGCAACTAGATTTTCTAAACTATTTTTTCATATATAAAATATTACTTTTATTAATTCAGTCTACGCGTATTGTGCGTCAAACTTTTGTATGGATTGAAACCACCTTAATAGTGTACCGAGCCTATAGTGCTGCGCTCAATCGATTTTTTTTTAATTTTTAAACAATTACACAAAAGTTCCAAAAAAATTGAATGGCACATTGTAGTCCTGTTTGGCTTTCAATTTATCGAAACATCACGGATTATTCATAGATTCTTTATTGTGCACAAAAACATAATTATGAAAAAATTACAGTAAATCGTGATGTACAAAGGCGAGCTTAACTCTAAAAGAGTTTTCTTCCATCAAACCGTCGAGTGAGATTATTATGTTTTATGCTCGTAGTTATTATCGTTAAAGCCGCCAAAAGCGGCCACTTTTGGCGTTTTTAAAGATAATACTTAACTAAAAACAACCCCCATAAATATGGGGGTTGTTTACTACAGTGTGACATTCTTGTTTTTTGGAAATATTGTTTAATTGTTATGACATAAAAAAAATACTATTGGGGCAGCCCAATAGGCTCGGTGCAGCCTTAAAAAGAAAAAAATAATTTATTCCCACTTTAAGTGTAGGGAGGAAGTTACGGGGAGCTTGGACTAAGAAACTAGTCCAAGATGGGGAGGTACACTAAAATACATTTTTTTTTTCAAGATTTTATTTTACCACTTTGTTGGCGTGATTATAGTACATATGCCGCAAATAACAGCTTACTAGTACTAAGAGTCTCTAAGCTAAGCCGCGGACAGACAGACAGACAGACGGACGGACATGGCGAAACTATAAGGGTTGTTGACTACGGGACCCTGGTTACAGTTTTTAAAGAAAGAGAAATTACTTATTTAATTCAATTAATTAGTATTCGAAGTAGCGCAGTTTCGCTGAATCACTAATCATCATCCTATAAACGTCCCACTGCAGGGCACAGTCCTACCCTCAGGGAGGGTGTATGGGCATTCGTCCACCACGCGTGCCCAATGCGTATTGGTAGACTTCACATACACATCAGAATTTCTTCTTCAGCGTATGCAGGTTTCCTCACGATGTTTTCCTTCACCGTTTGAGAGCAGTTGGTATTAGGTACATAAGTTAGAAAAACTCATTGGTACATAGCATGTTGTCCGTGCGGATTCGAACCCGGACCCCCATAATTGGATGTCCACCTCTCCGCAACGCGCTACCGACACTCGTAATCTCGGAATGGGATCTTAAAGATACAACAGCCGTAGCATGGCAGCGTGATGTAACACTATAGTTATCTTTCTATCTGCGCGTGAACGAACGAGATAAAGACGTGATATAGCCTTATCGAACGCATCATGCTTTGGCCGCTGGCTTAGAAGCCGCTGGAGATTGAATTAAATACCTATTTTATTATAACATTAATTTGACCGTAGATAAATATTTAACGGTAATATAATAAGTATACAGGGTGTTACATAAGTAAAAATAATCATTTAAAACTGTTAAGGGGGTTGTTAATACCATCAAACTGAACAACTTTCACTACAAGACCAACATAAAAATCGCGATAAAAATATATATTTAGCTCGTGTAGATGTGTAGTTTAGTATGGAACATCGCAAATGCATCGCATTGTGGCGATTATGGCGAATCCCCCCATTTTAGGGCAGGTCTATGTCCGGCAGTGGACATCTATCGGTTGATATGATGATGATGATGATTGAACATCGGATTTTTTTTGCGTTTTCGATATTGGTCCCATAGTGAAAGTTGTTCAGTTTGATGGTTTTAACCACCCCCTTTAATGTTTATTTATATTTTTGTAACACCTTGTATAAGTAACATAAAAGTATTGAATATTACATAGTAGTTGGCATTTGTTGTAAGTTGGTGTTGCACTTTATTATTTTATGTTTTTTGATTGAGAAATCATAGTGATGAGGGCCTTTAAATAATTCTTCTTAAATTCTGATTGTAGAATATTGACCGGCATACGGCAAGGAAAAGGCAATTTTCATTCGAATACGCCATCTATTGGAAACCCAATAGAACTTCCTTGTACGCTCGTAGCTTCGTAGCGCAACTGCCTACGTCTCGTAGCGCTAAGAGCTACAGTTTCAATGTTTTGCAGGATGTTTTCATATTTTTGTACAGGTGGCGCCACTCGTTTACTAAAATACTCGGAACACATCACGTGTTTTGTAAAATAGAATTTACATTTTTTTGGATTAGTAATAAACTTAGCATATAATTTTGTTCGTTTTTTCTACTGGTGAAACAAGAATTTTCTGAGATTTCAGAATATCTCTGACTACCCCCTTGGGGAATAAAGTCGTGAGCATTTATGCCATATAGTTTCGCCGTAAAATGGGCCACCACATTTCTTGCCATGGGAGTCGTACGAGCCGACTAAGGGTAAAGGAAATTCGTTGGCTGGAAGTAGAGGAGCTGTTTTCATAGACGGATCCTAATGATAATAGTATCAAAGTTTATTAACTAGAGTTAACCCGCGACTTTGTCCGCACAAATTATATACCAGACTTTTAATCAGATCATCAGTTATCAAACAAAAAAGTTACATCAAAATCGGTTCATTAGTTTCTGCGTGATACTCGTTCAAACAAACAAACAAAAACACAAACAAACAATCAGCCAAAAAATCCAAAATTTGGTGATATGGAATCAGGGACACCTAAAAACCATATCGTAACGTTTTTTTGTTAATATCTTCAATGTACAGACAAACTTCCTGTTACAGTTTTATAATAGTTTAGATTACGTTAAATTTATAACAACGAACGTACTGACAAAAAAGCTAGTCGCGTGAATATATTCATTATTCTTGCCTATATTATGAACACACACGTGATCTAATCAGTAAACAATACAAAAAACATGAAAGAAGCAATCAATCAATCAATCAATTATACTTTATTAAAAAGAAAAAGGGAAAGAACGAGAAGGGAGTAAATTCTTTACTTATTTTATTTTCTATTTCAGTTTTCATAAGATAAATAGAAGCTAATTTTTTAATTTCAAATTATTATCTATCTATACTATTATAAAGCTGTAACAGAAGTGTGTTTGTACATTGAAGATATTAACAAAAAATAAGTTACGATATGGTTTTTAGGTATCCCTGATTCCATATCACCAATTTTTGGATTTTTTGTCTGTCTGTTTGTTTGTGTGTTTGTTTGGGTGTTTGTTTGTTTGAACGAGCATCACGCAAAAAGTACTGAACCGATTTTGATGAAACTTTTTTTGTTTGATAGCTTATGATCTGACTTAAAATCTGGTATATAATTTGTGCGGACGAAGTCGCGGGTTAACGCTCGTTGATTATAAAAATGTTACAGCCATGTGCTATTTCAAATCTAGAAATTAGGTCTCGGGCGGGACTTGAACCCGCAATCCAAGGAATTGGGATTTTGGTTTGGGTTGGGGGGAATGGAGTTGGACAATTGCAGGTTTCAGTCCCACCCGAGACTTAATTTTTCAGTCTTTAATTTGGTTTTCTAATACTTAACGTTTTTTTTTTCTTACTTCAAATTGTGGTACCTATCCTTATGGGTTATTGCACGGATGATGTGAGGAGACGCGGGATGGTAGAGTCAAACATAGTTGATAGTTTAACGCTCAGTTGCAGAAACGCTCATTTATTTATTTATTTCCAAAAACGCATGCATTTACAGAATGAGTAGATCAGCAATCTGTACTGGAGTTTTCCGCCTCACAGACAGCTTTACAATTTATTTACATTATAGTGGTAACAGTGGTCATTAAAGTTAAATCCTCCATTAAATCTCTTGCTGTCACTTTTTGTCTTGTTGACGAAGTAAAAGCAAGCAAGAGATTAACTCTAATGAGCGTTTCTGTAACTGAGTGTAAGTGTCGTATATTGAATCAAATCGATAGTACATAGTTGCACTTATTTATAACTTACGAATTATTTACGCAGCTAGTACATTGGCCCAATTACACAATAAGATCCGCCACACACATACGGAATTGCGATCCGGAATCCTGATTCAGGATTCAATGTTGTCAACTATGGTTACAAAAATTACTTAGAGTGCTGTTTAAAAAATTTCTAAAATCAAAATGAATGAAATGCCAAATTAAAGACAATTGTGTTTTTATGTACTTACGAGTGTTAACCCGCGACTTCGTCTGCACAAATTATATACCAGATTTTAAGTCAGATCATAAGCTATCAAACAAAAGAAGTTTCATCAAAATCGGTATCACGAGTATCACGCAAAAAGTAGTTTTTGCGTGATACTCGTTCAAACAAACAAACAAACGAACAAACAGACAGACAAAAAATCCAAAAATTGGTGAAATGGAATCAGGAACACCTAAAAACCATATCGTAACTTTTTTTTGTTAATATCTTCAATGTACAGACAAACTTCCGGTTACAGTTTTATAATAGTATAGATTAAAACGAAACAAACAATTTCTATACATGATAATTACTATCATGTGATGAGGTCATGACGTTACGAATTTTACGATGATGGTTTGTAAATTGTATTTCAATATTAATGGCATTTTAAACCATTATCATTATCACACAAGCGGTTTTTGAGCGTAGGCGATTTCGCAACTATGCCGCAACGACGTCGCAACTGCACCGTCACGATACGTTATCGTTCCATCAACCTAAGACATCAAAAAATCACTAGATCTAGTGAAAAAGTCTCTGAAAGCGGCAACACTACATACGGAATCTAATGAGGGATTCTCCAGAAGAAAAAAATTTTAGTTCCTAATTTCTCAATAGATGGCGCTGACCAGAGAGGGGTCCAATAGGTATGAGCAAATATATTAATTATAAAAATACACAGTACAAGTAATTAAAAATCTGGGTGTTATTGACGACCCGGTTGGTGTAATGATTGCCACGCCGCCGGCCGGACGGCCAAACCAGGGTCCTGGTTTCGAGTCCCAGTTCGGTCATGGATGGAAACATATAGTTTTTGCCGTTGTTGAATGGTTCCCATAACAAAAAGCCTAAGGCTTACTTGGAAGCATTACAAAGTATGTGACTATGAGCGTTATTTATTATTTATTTATTGTCAGTCAAAAATTAATAAAGTATCAGACTTGGCTGCATGGGCTTCGTTTCGTATCCATTTTGAATATAGGAACAAATTTTAAATTGGTCACTTCTCTTTTCAATATAAATAATATTGAAATTGCTTTACTAATAAAGAGCAAAAATTTTCGTCTAGGGCTTTGCTTTTCATTCACGGAATCTGACGTACGATTTAAATATTTCCGGTTTATTTTTACTGAAATTCTCAGTTTCTGTTAGGTTTTTGTAGTTTGTTATAGTTTCTCGTTTATTGTTCGTATATTCAAAACGGATACGTAGCCCATACAACCACGTCAGATACTCGAGTCGTTGTTGACGGACAATATCACCCAGATTGCTAAATAATAAACCAACAACAATATTAAACGGTTTGTACTGTGTATTTTTACTATTAATATTAATTAATATATTTGCTCATACCTATTGGACCCCTCTCTGGCCAACGCCATCTATCGAGAAATTAGGAACAAACTTTTTTATTTTTTTTGCCTTTGGAAAATCCCTCATTCCAATTCAGGTTTATTCCGGATGTATGTGGCGGACCTTAGTGTTCATTACGGATACACCATTGTTACAATGTTATCATTAGTGTAATACATTGTAAACCTAAATACCGTATAATTATTAACAGACAGTAAAATTTCATTGACTCAATAAATTCCAGCATCAACGAGTCGTCAAACATCCATAAACCACTGAACGAAGGTCGAATACATTTCAATACAGTTAGAACCGCTATAAACTTGCCAAGACAGTGTCGGATGTACACACATCTTCGCTAATCTCATGCGGAGTGATGGCAAGATATACTGATCAAGTAGTAGACACATGGAGAAAAATATCTAGTCTTCTTCTTCCTATAATGTGGACAGAGCCCTGGTGTCAGAGTCGGCCTCTGACGTGGTTTTTATGTAACGACTACTTCCACCAGAGATAGTAGCCGGAACTAACGGCTTAACGTGCCATCCGAAGCACGGAATATTTTTTCTTTTCAGACATTCAGGTGATTCAGCCTGCAATGTCCTTATCAACTGGGGAAAAACGCACAAAGTGACGTATCACTAGGTGTCCCCCGTGGGAATCGAACCCACGACCTCCATGTCGAGAGCCAATGCTCTTAACCATTAGACCACAGAGGCAGTTATATCTAGTAGTATGAACACTACTTATTTTGTAATGACAATATACCTGCTTTCTACTTTACATCCTCTTGAAAAGTTCCCTGTGAAACACATAAAACTTATATGATTACGATGGTTGGTACGGCATACACAGGGTGAAATTGATATCATTAGCATCCTTTTAAACTAAAGTCTACCCATCAAACTGAACAACTTTTACTATGTGAGCAAACCGATCGGAGCAACAAAAAAATCTGCTGTTCCATACTAAACTGCACCCGCCGCCGCTTCCTACTCGACTCAAATGTATGCGCTGATTTTTTTTTTGCTCCAATTGGTTTGCTCCCATAGTAAAAGTTGTTCAGTTTGATGGGTAGACTTTAGTTTAAAAGGATGCTAATGATATCAATTTCACCCTGTATTTATACCTAAATACTTATCTAGGACTACCCAAAACCGAGCTAATATACAAAAAAACCTAAATCTACACTATTATAAAGCTGGGATAGAAGTGTGTCTGTATATTGAAGATATTTACAAAAAAAAGTTTACTTTAATATAGTGTTTAGGTGTCCTTAACTCTAAATGGTTTGTCTGTCTTTCTGTCTGTTTGTATGTTAGAGTATCACGCAAAAACTACTGGACCGATTTTGAATAAACTAAGCTTATGATTACTCCCACTATGTAAACCCTGGGCCGGGCTATACAGGGTGTTACAAAAGTAAAAATAAACATTTAAAACATTTAATGGGGTTATTGAGACCATCAAACTGAACAACTTTCACTATGGGACCAACATCGAAATCGCGAAAAAAAATCCTTTGTCCCATACATTTAGCTCGAGTAGATCTGTAGTTTAGTATGGAACATTGCAAACGCATCGCATCACGGCGATTATGGCAAATCTCCCCATTTTGGGGAGGTCTTTGTCCAGCAGTGGACGTCTATTGGCTGATATGATGATGATGATGATGGAACATCAGATTTTTTTTCGCGATTTCGATATTGGTCCCATAGTGAAAGTTGTTCAGTTTGATGGTCTTAACCACCCCTTGAATGTTTATTTGTATTTTTGTAAAACCCTGTATTTTGCTTGTTTTTAGAAGCTATCATCTCGTTATTTGAAAGACACAAATTAATGGAAAATATAGCAATGATATTCAACATCTCGGCTTTAATTGCTTTGAAGTATATTTCTTATTTTTCTATAAAAGACATATGAAACCAGTGTTCAAAGGAAAGCCTAAATATTTGAAAAAGTTTGTATTATGTGCATCTACGCTACGTTATAAGTTGAAGTCACTTTTACTTGCGACGCACACTATTTGAGACAATATTAAAAATCTAAGAATGCTTTTTTTTAAGGATGAGTTTTTTCTTGACCTCAATCCTGTCCTCCGGACGAAGATGGAGTCGAAGATGTAGCGAGCTTACCCAGAAGATTCATTCGTACTTTAAAGGAATGCTATGAAGTAAATTATTATTTTACTGTTTATGTTTTTGGTGTAAAATAAAGTATATTTGATTGATTGATTGATTATATTTAAGTAATACCAATATTTAATGAGTTAGTTAGATTATTTTAAAATCTGGTGCGAATTCTAATGATTTTCGAATTTGATTTCCTTCGATTACAAGGCACCACAGAGACATATTGAAGGACAAGCCAGTTAAAAATAGGTATCAAATTAAAGATTGAAAAATTTGTCTCGGGTGGGACTTGAACCCGCACTCTTCCAAACCGGGGAAGTGCGTTATTCAATTTCGCCACCATTTTTAACCATTTTGGACTTGCGGGTTGGTTAGTTTGTAATAACTACCAGTAGATGGCGCTCACGTCCCCTTAAGACGCAACAGATTGAAAATTTCGTTCTCTGGGTAGTGGGCTCGGTGGCGAAATTGGATAACGCACTTCCCCGGTTTGGAAGAGTGCGGGTTCAAGTCTCCCGCCCGAGACAAATTTTTCAATCTTTAATTTTATTCGAAATAGCACAACAAGGCTGTAACATGTTTAAAAATCAATAATATTTGAAAAATAGGTATACCTACTAAAATGACGTAGATTAGTAGAGGTGAGGCGCCTCTGAAAGGGTCAAGGTCGTTCGGTGGGCGATACTTCTTAAAAGCTTATGATTAGACTTATAAATTGGTAATATTTTTATGTCGATACGATGACGAGACTGTCGGTGCAGAATCTAGTAGAAGTCGGGGGCAAAATCTAGTAGGTACAGTAAGTACACAGATAGAATCGCCCATAACGTATTGGTTTCCGCGACTTTATTTATTACGTGCGCCCAAAAGGGTACAGTCACGTAAACTTTTATTAATATCTACGATGTTGTGCTAAATCTGTCGATGAAGAGATATATTTTTTTCCCTTAGTTTCAATCGGGCTTGCTGAGGGGCTCGTTGCGTTGGTTAACCAGGGGCCTATTTCATCGACAATTGTAATTTACAATGAAAATTTGAGATACATGACTGCCAATGTTAGGACACATGTTGTTTAATGCTATAAGTAAATCAGCAATGTATTCTGAACAATCGTTGTAAATGACTATTGCCATGTTTATGAAGTTTACGAAGTTGCGGAGGGGTTGGACACCCAATAATGGGGGTCCGGGTTCAAATCCGCACGGACAACATGCCATGTACCAATTAGTTTTTCTAACTTATGTACGTAATACCGACTGCTCTCAAACGGTGAAGGAAAACATCGTGAGGAAACCTGCATACACTGAAGAAGAAATTCTGATGCGCATGTGAAGTCTACTAATCCGCATTGGGCACGCGTGGTGGACTAATGCCCATACACCTCCCTGAGGGTAGGCCTGTGCCCTGCAGTGGGACGTATAGGCTGATGGTGATGATGATGATGTTTATGAAATAGCCTAGTCAGGCCCTGTACCCGGACTTAAAATTTTCGAAATATCGCGACAGTTTCGGTCCGAACTTCATTGTAATAGACTTAACATTGGAACGAAAACGTTCACGCAATTCGGTATGTCAAGTTAGTTTTTTGGTCTTCATTTTATATTTTTTACGAATAGAAGACATAATTTTAAGAAACCAGTTTTATGTTTAAATTAATTTGATCTGTAATCTCTAAATGCAAAAATGTTGTAGAGAAAATAATTTGAAGTCTAAACTCCATGGAGAAAAATATTTGCTTGCTTTATTTAAAAAAAAATCCTTCCTTCTCTTCATAATTTTTTTTATTAAAAATATTCAATTTCAGTTCAATTCAATTCAAAAACTTGACATTCCAAATTGCGAAGTTCGAATGTCCGGGTAGAAGCCCATAGTGCGTTCGTTCTTTCGGAGTTTTTTCTTTACGGAGAAAAATATATTTAACAATACAAAGTGGCTGTATTTTTACATTTTCGTTACATCTACAGAATTATTAACAACAAAATTAGTGTTTTTCCCTCGAGGTTAGGCATTATTTTTGTCTAAGTAAGTACATTAAGTTTATTCAGCCTGTTCTGTGTTCCACTTCTGGGCAAAGGCGTCTCCTCTGCTCCTCCAATCCTCCCTATGCAATGCAGTCTGTGGCCAACCTATCAGCACAGTATAAGAAAGAGTATCTATCAGGAAGGTATTTAAGTCATCGCTCCATCTTCTCCTGGGCCTTTCACGACGTCGGCTACGATCTTGTGGAACCCATTCTGTGGTCATCTTGGTCCACTTCTCCGGATGCATGCGGTAGATACCTATGTCTGCTGCTCTTCAGCTGCGCTGTTTTATCAGCTATGCCAGTTTTGGAGCGCAGATCTGTGATTCGTACCCGATCGGTCAATTTTACACCTAAAATGCTGCGCTCTATAGCTCGTTGGGAGATTGAATTAAATTAAACTCCATGCACAATATCATTGCAGTAAGTAGGTTTTAATCAAAAATAAGATTCTCGGATGCGCAAAATGTGACTTGCTTGTGTGGAGCTCCACAAACGATGGCCCATCTCACATCGTGTCTTGCGTGCCCTAACACCTGCACGCAGGAGGAGCTCAAGACCGCTAGCGACGGTGCAGTATCGGTTGCCCTATTCTGGCAAGCTACTATTTAGCGACTTTGTTCAGAATTTGAAGTCGACACGATACGAAGAAGAAGACCAATTCATTACAATACATTGTATCTTTGTATTTTTCACCTGCTAACCTTGTCCTGGACTAGAGGTATCATAAAGTTTTATCTGTCCACCATCTGTTAGCATATTTAGACAACATTGTATTTTATCTAAGTACAATGTCATTTTGTATCATAAAACAAACTTTTTGTGTGCTCGACTCCTTAGTTTTACCTATATAGGATTATACTCGTGTGGTTATAGGTACCCACTGCAATATCAACGCAGGTACGTGGTTCTGTAATTATACGTCAATCATTAGGATAATTATTTAGGATAACTTTAATATATTATTGATACCTAGATACTACAGGGTGTAAGTGACAGCCTAGCAAATACTGAAACAGTGAACTCAGACCATCAAACTGAACAACTTTCACTATGGAGCCTAACTCAGGAAACGTGATAAAAAATCAGCTGTCCCATACAAAACTGCTGTACCTACCCGACTAAAATATATGGGACAGCTACATGGCTAGCATGCCACCCACGAAAAAGCTTTTAAGCGAGAAAAACGTTATGCGCGCTCATTCTAGTATACGTAAAATAATAAAGATGGAGGCACATCTCGATTTTTATCGTTTTCTCGGGGGTGGCATGCTAGGCCTACTGGTTGTTTATCGCGTTTCCTGAGGTAAGCTTCATAGTGAAAGTTGTTCAGTTTGATGGTCTGAGTTCTAAGTTTCAGTATTTGCTAGGCTGTCACTTACCACCCTGTATAAATAACATTGACTGTAGATTGTTTTTTTTTTTTGGCGGCATCCTTTCTACAACGGAACACCTTCCGACTCTGTGGTAGAGAGACGTCAAAAAGTTAATGTGATATTATGTTGAATAAAACGCTTTTGATTTTGATTTTATGTTATACGAGCGTTAACCCGCGACTTCGTCCGCACAAATTATATACCAGATTTTAAGTCAGATCATAAGCTATCAAACAAAAAAGTTTCATCAAAATCGGTTCAGTAGTTTTTGCGTGATACTCGTTCAGACAAACAAACAAACCAACAAAGACACAAACAAACAGACAGACAAAAAATCAAAAAATTGGTGAAATGGAATCAGGGACACCTAAAAACCATATCGCAACTTTTTTTTTGTTAATATCTTCAATGTACAGACAAACTTCCTGTTACAGTTTTATAATAGTATAGAATACAGGCGAATCAGGTCCTTACTCAGACTACAGAGAATAAGAATCGTTTCAGTGGTTTAGCAGATCATTAAGATTTGTAACAAACACAGACAGGCAAACAAACATAGGTACCTATACTTTCGTCTATTGCTTCAAATAAACTACACGTAGTTATAGATTGTTAGTTTTTATTACCAACTGTAAATACTTACAACTATACCTACATCTACATTATCATATCATATCTTATCTTGATGTGGGGGCTAGCAAGCCAGCAACACTTCGACCCAGTGGGATCTTTTGTGTTAGCCCCAATACTTTTTGCTTTCTTCACCCTTCAAATACATGGTCAATGACCTACACTATAGGGAAGTGTCATAAAATTTAATAACATTAACAATCGAAGCAAGTTCACGATAGAAATCTATGTCTAACAATTTTAAAACCATCGATACCCATGCCATCTTCCTGGTTAAAACCAAGGAATATACTTACTACTCTCTACCGAGAGACTAAAACACTCCTATACCCCAACTACTTACTATAGTTCCACAAACCCAGACTATAGTTTAATTTTTCCAACGGAATCACAAGAAACAGAACAGTACTTTATACAACTTTTTACTCTGTTTTGTTTTTACAAAATGTCATCGTTCGATTTACACGGTCACGACAGATTCAAGTTAAACCCTGACCCGATTGCTACGGCTGTAATGAAGATTCGAATCATCGATAACACGAGTGACCACACCGACTACCAGGCTACCATCAGCGTACGGTAGGTACCTACTCGAAGAGACTTATAGACGCTCAGTCGTGAAACCAAGCGCGAACCGCTTACGCGTCTCATGCTCCAAAAATACACGATTCCAACTCATAAAATAAAAAAACAAAAATGTGTTCCAAAACCAAATAAAAACAAAAAAGAATTGAATGTCATTGACGCATTCGAATTCTAAATTTAAGTTCGCGCGAAAGACGCGTTCTAAAGCGCGTTCACAAAGTTTGATTTAGTTTTCGAAAATGACTTGACAATAAACATTTTTAATAATAGTGTTGTGTACATATAGGTTGTTAAATAAATGTTGATTAAGTGTAGTTAAGTGTTATATAGCGTGTGTGAAGGATTGTAGATAGTTAAGAGAGTGCTTAATTTGTGTTTATTACGGTTGTGGTAAGATTTTAATCGGGGCAAGATGATCAACGACTTACTGTAATTACCTGAAAATTTCCCAATCAACAATACGTGCAATGAATAAACTATAATTAGGTACTTTAAAAAAAAGGAAAGCGAGATTTTTTTTTAAATTAACATTAAGAGCTCCTTCATAAGTTTTGATATGATCTTATATTATTAATTCCTATTCGAAAATTACAACAGACATTTTAATTCTTATTTAATTAATCCAAAATATTTTTAGCATAGTTTTTCTGGCGCCCCCTAGTCTCTGCCTACCCCACTGGGAAGGAAACGTGACGTTATTGATGGAAATTTAGAGTAGCTGAATTTAGAGTATTTGAACAGAAAAACAGTTTAAAATAAAAAAAATAAACTTTCAGCAAGCTAGAGTAAGTTTGCTGAAACTCTATTTTTTTTTTAAGTTAATTTAATAATTATAAGTAAAAAATAAGTGTTAATCGTGAAAGTTTGAGTAGAAAAAAGTTTAAAAGATAATCCGCGGCAGATATTGAAAACACTTTTTTTACACATGCTGTCACCGATTAAGTCTTACTTATTAATCTCCATTTAAACTCGTACATTTAATTTATACTGACTACAAAATGTGGAGGAAATACAAAGTAAAGAAAATGTTTCATATAAACTAAAAGCTAATTCTTCAAGTTTCTTACCAGCATACGACACTAACAGTACGAAATCTCAACTTTTGTTAACACCTGCACGCTCCACATAATTATTCTGGGATCCCGTTGATTTATTTAGCTGCAAAACCAGCCAAGACACGGTTATTCCTGGACAACTATTTACGCGAATAATTTCGGAAACAAACGCTCTTTTGACTTTGACAAAACATTTGGCGGCCGTAATGTTTTCATTTCATAAAAATACTGTCGTTATTTTAGTGAAACAATAAAATCTAATGGCTTCCTGAAAGCTTTATGCCAGTTTTGATGTTTTTAGACGTTGTTTTAAACTTATTATGAGTCGCTAGCTAGTGTAGTGAAGCGTTTGTGCAACATTTTAACAAATGATTACACAGTTTATTGCACAACTTTTGATAAGGAAAAGTATCATTAGCCTTTAAACCACATAATAATACCCATCAAACTGAACAATTTTTAGTATGGGAGCAAACAAATTACAGTAAAAAAAAATTCTTATTCGATGCTGTTCCTTTACTATATAAAATGCAATGCCTACTCGACTCAAACGTATGGTTTGGTCAAACAGCAGATGTTTTTTGTTTTGACAGGTTTGCTCCTATAGTAAAAGTTCAGCTTGATGGGTAGAGTATGTGGTTTAAAGATTAATGATACTTTATCTTACACCCTGTATAATTACATGTTGATATAAACGCCAAAACCTTTTATCCCATGAAACTGACGCCATTCCAGATACAATAGAAAAATCTATTATTTGTGGCAGTTAAAATAAAAGGTTAAAAATAGAAGGTACAAAGTGAATTTCTGATTTTCAAAAGTCACATACCTGTTACTTATTACTATTCGAGGCTATAGGTGACAGGATGGCTGGCATCCTCGCGTAGGATTAGCCTAGCGATCCAAAGAGGCAACGCTGGCAATCTCCTAGGCACCCACCTTATTTCGAATAGGCGCTTTAGGGAGGACCTTTGCCAGCCGACATATTTGGGAGATTATTTTTAAACTATCTATTGATAATAACCAAGTATACAAGCTTGCTGATCTTATATTTTGAAGAGTATTTTGGAAATAAACTCCTTCCTTGGACTTTTGCATTCCTTTCTTTTTATTTAATTGATAAAAAAATGCGGCGTTTTTCTGTTTGATTATAACATGTCTATAAGTACCCTAGATTTATATATATCATTAGAAAAAAAAAAATTTGTCTCTTTTTATAAATTCACCAAACTTTGCTAACGGTCATCAATTTAAGCTCTAAAGTTTTCGAGAATAATGTAGAAAACAATAACAATCTCAGTATTTGAATTATTATTGTGGCTTAAGGTGGCAATTATTTATTGGTTCAACCATTTTTTTAGATGTGGGTTATTGTTATAAACCTTTAATAAAGTTCTATGTATTATTAATAATTATATCCATTACAGTGACATGCATTCTGAAACGATCAACATGCTAAAAGTAAGCGTTGCGACAACTGGACACTTGTAGTTAGGAAGGGTTTGTGTTCCATTACATTGACAGTTTGATACGAACCCTGAGACCGTTAAAAGATAAAAGTGAGCGTTGCTACAACTGCACACTTAATAAGATACAGTGTAGTTAGGAAGGGTTTGTGTTCATTACATTGACAGTTTGACACGAATCCTGAGACCGCCGACAAGCTAAAAGTAAGCGTTGCTACAACTGCACACTTAATAAGACACATTGTAGTTAGGAAGGGTTTGTGTCCATTACATTGATAGTTTGACTCGAATCCTGAGACCGTCCACAAGCAATCTAGGGTTTGTGTCCATTACATTTACACTTTGACACGAATCCTCACGTCATGTGCAGGGCAAAAATTGAATAGCTGAAGGGGTAGGGGTCATGAGAGATTACCGAAAAAGTATAGTAGATAGGAGCCCCGTGCACAGTTTTCAGATACATTTCTTACTACGAAACATTTTAAAACAAAAACATGATGTCCAGCACCAGTGATTTTCATGCACTCGTATGGGGATTGACGCATAATGACTTGGGTTTTTTTCCCGAGCTCCCGGGACCGGAAATTCCCGGGAATACAGGCTTTTCATTACCCGGGAAATATTTGGCATTTGGCTCATTTCTCAGGAACCCGGGAATTTCAAAAAAAAATTTCAAATCTTCTGGGCACCCTGCTCCAGTAGGTACGATTAGTTTGTAGTTATGAAGGTTTTTACTTTTGAGGTTGTGAGTATGTACGTATGTATTAATTACAGCTAGATAGAAGTGAACAATAACATAATTTCAGTACAATACCCTAAGGTTGATTTTCGATGTTTCATCAGTACCTACCTAGTTTCAGATCTAATTGAATAGGAAATCCATTGAATTCCTGCGGTGATGTAACTAATTGTTCTTCAACTGTGAGCACCTCTACGTAGACCGTACAACCACTCTGAGAGCTTACTACAGATCGTTCGTCATCATTAATCATGATTTATGAAGTGTAAGGGTTCACATTTAGATAACAGAATCGTCGACTTGAAGGAGATACCAAGTTTCAATACGTACAAATATTTTCTTGAGGAAACCTACATGTATTATGGTCCATTGAAGTGGCGACGAGGTCAAAGTGGCAGTGGCGTAGCCGTAGAGTGGGTTTTTGTCGCCCGGGGCACAGACCGATTTTGCCGCCCCTTATCTTATATAAGGTCTAAAAAAATTAGCTGAAACTATTTTAAAGGGATGATTAGACTTAACTGAACAACTTTCTCTAAGGGACCAAAATTGAAATCGCGGAAAAAAAATCTGCTGGGACATTTAGGTCGAGTAGGTTTGTATGAAACAGAAGATTTTTTTGTTCCATAGAGAAAGTTGTTCAGTTTGATGGTCTGATCATCTCCTTAAAATAGTTTCACCTAATTTTGTTGGACCTTATATAAGAAAGCCTACCAAAAAAAAAGGAGCGAGCGTAGCGAGTTCAATTTTTCTCCTCAATACGAATCGGTTTGGGCCAGAGCTTTTTACGTACAAAACGTGTGCAGAGTAACCTAAGTAAAAGCTAGGGATCGAGCGAAGTTAGCACCGCGTTAGCTGTGATTAGAACTGTTTAAGATTATGTATAGGTACAGTAATTAACACAGCTCTACGAATTGGTTATAGACAGAGCTCAATCAATCTATATTTTTCCAGAAAAGTTGTCGCCCCTAGTAAAGTGCCGCCCCGGGCATTTGAACCCCTACCTCGCTACGCTACTGCATAGTGGACGTGTCAAGCAAAATAGAGTTTGGGCATTGATTTATTTGGAATATCTCGGAAATCCTCATAATAATCATACGATTTTTTTTTCTTATACAGTGTATTAAATTTAATGCGCTACGGGTGTTTCGGACCATCAAACTAAATAAGTTATATTATGGAGCCAGCTTCGATAGGTATAGAAAAAAAAATCATGTCCCATAGAAAACTTCAACAGCTACTCGATCCAACGAAATGTATGGAACAGCTGATTTCTTTATGCAATTTCCATATTGGCTCTTTAGTGAAAGTTGTTCAATTTGGTAGTTTAAAACAATCGTTTGACACATAAACGTAAATTTGACGAATATTATTAAAGTTAAAAGCTTTCTCGTAATGTAATATAATAACCTAACTACTTATCTACTAACGACACTTTTCTCTTTTCTCTAAAAGTACAAATAAAATTGCGATGCCATCGATATCAGTTGTCTGGCAAACTTATTGTTTATTTCTTAAATCGAATTTCTTTCTAAGTAAATACAGTTGTACCACATTTATAAGTTCCCCCGATGTACCTGCGCAGTTGACAAATTTTAATAGCGCGCGAAATTACGTTGACCAATCAGGATGTGCCAATTGAGCCACCTTCAATGCCTTGCAACGATTGGCTAATCTTTTCGCTGCTATCCGACTTCGGGTTTTGTCGGGGACTCTGCGCAAACGAAGATTGCCGAGGTTAATTATTTTCCTGGTCGTACTGTACGCATAGGTATACCTACCTAAAAATGTGCTGAGAATAATAGCACAAATTCAGATATGTGGTCCGGAAAAAAAATCTGTGAGCTACTCTAATTTGACAAAACAATAAAAAACTCATAACAATGATGATTGAGGGTGAGAATTCGAAAAAGATTTCTCGTTATTGAAATACTGTCCCAGCATCACATCGTCGAAGTTTTCATCTACCAATTTAGACAAAACAAATTACTAACTCTACAAAATGCTCCCAACAATACCTTTCAAACTCGAAATGAAACGAGGACTCGTTTCAAAATTAATATCTTAAGCAGCTTTTCTGCTTCGATGTGTTTGAAGGAGTCTCATTTGCGTAATATCACATCAACGGTTTATAACACCTAGTTTCACTAATAGTGATAATTTAGTATGGAAATGTGACCTTTTTTATTCACGAAATGGTTTCATTTGACCCGGTTTTGCTGTCAAGAAAGCGTGACCCATTTGTTTGTATTCCTTTCAGATTGTTCAGATGGAATAGGAATCCTTGTTTGTGACACCAAAAGTACATGTGAATTATAAAATCATTTTTTAAAAGACTGACTTAAACAAAATCCTCACAAAAAGTCGAATCTCTTTACAAATCAAACTAAAGTACATTATCACACTTAAAAATAGCACTGCTATAATCCTATCCAATGTCCCACTAGCCTTTTTGAACACAAAGTGTTTCATAAAAATCGGTTCATTAATTCTTGTGTGATGCTCGAACAAACAAACAGACGGACAAATAATCCAAAAATCTGTGATTTGGAGTCAGGGACAGTCCTAATCTTATTTTTTGTAAAATATCTCTGTCCAATGTACAGAATGAAAGGCCCGATGGCACCAATTTAAAACATCAAAGTTCAATCCTTATTCAATTTCAGTTGTAACCAAATTGCAAGCCAGTTATTATTTACATTGTGCTGAATACCGTATCGCGCCATACTTGACGTATTACCTGAAACGTCTGAGCGATCTGTCAAACGACTGTCATGGATGTGTAAAAAGTTGTGATTCGTATCGTATGCCGTCCAATGACGTTTCAATGGAGAATTATTTAGCGCGTTCACAGTTTTATAATAGTGTATAGATGTAGACGCAACTTTAGTTTTTTCTATGGCAGGTACAGAACCCTAGTTCGATTCACGTCTCTTACTTGGCCAGTATTGTAAACGACTTGCATCGGTTGGCTACCTTTTAGCCTTTTCCATTTCACTCTCCATCCATCTTTTCCATTACTGTTCGAACACGAAGGTTCCACAGTGCGTGCTCAGTGCTCACCTATCCTATATCACAATAGATCTAGTTATTCCATTCCTACGTGCCTAAGGTTGCCTTTCCACCAGAGCTGTGCGAGGCAGCGAGGCTGTGAACGAGGGAAACATACTTTATATTGTGATGATGCATCGCTTCTTTAGTTAGTAAAACTTTTGGTAAAAGTTTTTATTACAACTAAAAAATTGTGACAATAATTAAAATGGCAAATAAAGGGACAGCTAAACTGGCCTAGGATGTAATGCAGCTTCGGTCCTTGTTGGAGGGCACTAAAACGCTGGCGGCATTTCCTTTCGGAATGGCTATGCTGGTCTGTTGACCGAGGAAAGCCCTTAGGTGTTGTCGAGTCGAGGCGCTTTGATAGGTCTTCAAAAAGCGCCTGCCTTCGCGTTAGGTCCCGAGAGTTTCGACAGCAAATCCCATAAAATGATATAATAAGTCAAATTAGAATTCCATTGAACTTACGTAGTTAATCCATTGAATAGGTATACGATTGGTCTAGACTAAGCATTACATAAGCAGACAAAGTAAATAAATGTATATAGGTCATCTACTAAAACAGAATTTTGCCGAAGCACGCCTTTGTACATACATCACGGCCTACTGTAATTTTTTTCATAATTATGTTTTTGTGTAGAATATGAATCTACGAATCTGTGAATCTATGAATATATGAATTTCAGTTTCGGCTCAAAGTGTGACCAGTTTTCGACTCTAGGAATCGTTTTCAAGGGTCAAGTTCAATCAATTATACTTTATTTTACACCAAAAGAAACATAGTATACAGAGAGCAAACAAACATTAATTTCATTTATTAACACGTTGTATTACATTGTTGATGTCAGTTTCCTTTGTACAGGATGTAAAATTTTATGCATTACATATCGAACAGGATGCTTCAGACCACCAAAATTTCACTATGGAGCAAACATCGAAATCGCGAAGAAAAGATCAGATGTTCCATAGAAATTGTATGAAACAAAATTTTCAAAGTTGCTCCCATAGTAAAAGTTGTTCAGTTTGATGGTCGGAAGCAGCTCTTATGTTATGTATCGTATTTTAGTTAACACCCCGTAAAAACAAAATTTAAATACTTACGTAAACGAAATCACAAAAAGAAAACCGCTCCAAGCGTCAGGGCGTCTCGCTTTAATAAAATATTCATACAATTATTATTCATTAGTTGTTTGGAACGGTAAACGGTAAGAAATGATAATCCCAGTTGTTTTGGTAAACAAACCGAAGGTCAACCTTATGCCTAGGGGGAAACAAAGAGATTTACCTAAGGCGATGCGATGATATAGAGCAGGGATCACAAAACTTTTGACTACGAGCCAATGACGGTAAAACAAATTAATTGTGGCCATGATGTGTCTACAAGCCATAGATAGAATTGTAGTGGGCAAAAATTTACCTGAAAAAAACATTAAAATTTTCCATGATGATACCGGCCATGGATTTATAACCAATGCATGCAAATCCTCCTTCTAAGCATTGAAACCCGAAAATTGTCCATGGCGGTCGGTAATGTTTGTCCTTTTTTCATACGTGTCCGTTGTCAATGTTTCCGTTTGTCCCTTTCTATCAATTTTAGGTCTAGTCTAGATCTAGACCTTGCTCCGATCGGTTTGCTCCCATAGTAAAAGTTGTTCAGTTTGATGGGAAGACTCTTATTTTAAAAGGATGCAAATGATATCAATTTCACCCTGTATAAATGGGTGCTCCACTCATGATTAGACGAGATTACGTGCGTCTTTTTTTCCAGGGCCGTGTTTATGATTTCATCTATCAACAGAAATTAATTCATGAATGATTAGGTAAATCAGATATTATTGCCGAACTGTTCATGGTAATATATTTATGCTGTTGAATTATGAACTGTTTTTTTCCCTAGATTCTACTTTTTTGTATTTCTCAATATAAATGATAATGAAATAACAGTCCCTTGTTATGTAGTACTAGATAGTAAGATACTCTTTCTTATACTGTGCCCTTGTTGTGGTCCAACAATTACGTTTACCCACGATTAATCGCCGGGAAGGAAGGAAGCTAAGACTAGTGGAATTCCATATTATTGCATACTCTTCGTTCCAGCTCGGAACAAAAAAATAATTCCTTTTTTCAAAAACTTTGCGCAAATTCTTATCAAAGTACAAAAAGTAATATATAAAGTATGCGAGACAGGTGGAAAAGTTCCCGTTTATTAATTTCGAAAATAGAAAGAATTGTTTTTTGGAAAAGTTGATTACTTGATCCCTAGCAACGTTAGTTTTGATACCGAATAGACTATAACTGTTATGTGATCATGAAATGCTAGCTTTAAAATACGACCGTCGTTTTAAATTAAAAAAAAACACATCGTCAATGGGATCTAAATTTTTTCATCGAGTAGGTAAAAATAGTTTCGAAGTATTCATTCGATACGATATCGATACGCGAAAAATCTGATACTTCCCAGACCCAACAACATTAGCATAGGAACACCGTAAATTATACTATTTATGGGACACGTCAGGAAAAGAATATTTTACGACACTCTCTGCTTGATTAGTTTTCAGATGCTGAAGATCAAAGAACAACCTTGTTACGTTAGCTTTGTTTGTCGCTACTATTATGTACTTACATTTTATGGGTTGGATGTGACGCAAAGATATTGTTTAGGAGACGGCTTGTCGCCGGAAAACGTACTTTGACCTAATTGGCTGAGATATCTAGAATCTAGGGGTCGCTGTACCAACGACGGACGGGGGAAGCATATATGAGGATGTAAGGCTGCTTAGGAATGTGTTTATGCAGGGAATAAACCTACTCTAGGAGATTGGTAGGTACATGGTAGTATTAGTATGAGTACAGGAGATAAAATACCTGCCTCGCTTTAGATGAGATCAAGAGTAAATAAGAACGATTTTGTACAAAGATTTATTGGTATATCAAGGTTCCAATTACTTAATAGATTGTAATTTACAAAACCCTTTATAAGTCCTTGTGTGGTGGATTAAAAAGTCTATAAAAGTCCAAAGGAATAAAAATAGTTTCACGGTTTTAAAACGCTTTTTTTAAGTGTTTTTAAAAATTTCTAATGGGCTGTTCACGTTTTAATTTGAACTTTTCATCTTTTGTTCATCTAACGTGGAGTGCAATTCTCTAAGCATCACATCGCTGTCTAAAATATCGATAAGCTCACAAATGTAACATCCTTCTTGCATCGAAGTTTTTATATAATAAGTTTGAGACATGACTTAACCTTAGCGAATATCAAATTCACAATTCGCCGCAGTTTCAACGACGAATTTAATGTTTTGACGATGTTTGCGCTTAGATAATTGCATAGCTCGGAGCCGAAAGGTTGAACCTAAAACAAAGGCCAGAGAAACATTCCCATACAAAAGTTACGATGTTCATATAAAATACATAGTCAAAATTTTATTTGGTAAAACAAATTAAAAACCGTTACTAGTACTTATTAACCGACTTCAAAAAAGGAGGAGGTTTCTCAATTCGACCGTATATAAGGTCTAACAAAATTAGGTGAAACTATTTTAAGGGGATGATCAGACCATCAAACTGAACAACTTTCTCTATGGGACCAATATTGAAATCGAAAAGAAAAAATTACTGTTCCATACATTTAGGTCGAGTAGGTTTGTATGGACAAGCTGTTTTTTTTTCTCGATTTCAATAATGGTTCCATAGAGAAAGTTGTTCAGTTTGATCGTCTGATCATCCCCTTAAAATAGTTTCACCTAATTTTGTTAGACCTTATATAGTATTTTTATACATATCCCTACCTTCACATGGAAATACAGAAAAATGCCATGTGTACAAAGGGCGTGCTTATATGTCAGAGATTTCTTCTAGTAGACCAGAGATAGCTAGTGAAACAATTTACAAAATGAGACATATGTCACATACTCACATAGGCAATAGGCATGTACAAGAATTATACTTACCTACATAGAAAAGCATTTCTTTTTCTTTCTGATTAGAGCGTTCACACACGATGACGCATGTCGGAGCGGCATGCGGCTGCGTCAGTGCGGGGAATCCTTGCGACAGTCGTCGTGTCAATCCATCAACGTGTGTGCTTCTACGTGAGGTTTCATACAACTCCTTGCTTCACAAATGACGGACTGACGTCTGCCGCTGCGACATGCGTCATCTTGTGTGATCGCACTTATTCTATACGAGCGTTAACCCGCGACTTTGTCCGCACAAATTATATACCAGATTTTAAGTCAGATAAGTTTCATCAAAATAGGTTCAGTAGTTTTTGCGCGATACTCGTTCAAACAAACAAACACCCAAACAAACACACAAACAAACAGACAGACAAAAAATGCAAAAATTGGTGATATGGCATCAGGGATACCTAAAAACCATATCACAACTTTTTTTTTGTTAATATCTTCAATGTACAAACAAACTTTCTGCTACAGTTTTATAATAGTTTAGATACTTCTTTGTGCGAGTAAAGCATGAGCATGTTTTTGTTATTCATAACGTAAATAGTTCGTCACGCGTGTAAAGTGGTTGTAATCACTCACTCTCTCACTCACTCACCGTGTAAATAGAAAACATAATTTCCAGTCGTTTCATCATTACAGAAAAAAATAACAATAGGTTGTATTTTTCTATAAGAAACGAAACACAAAGCTTAATTTTGGAATAAATATCATTAGAATTATCCACAGATTTAACAACGTACCGTAAAACAATTAAAACTACAACCAATTTAAGTTACCTACCAACAGAAAAAACAACAAAATTAAAATAATAGTAGAAAATTACAATCACTTATTTGTTCGAGTATAGGTTGACGAGTAAGGCCGCCTTATCCCCCTCTTTTTGTGAATTTTCCCGCCCCCTTTATAATTCTAAAAGTTCAGTACTTTTTTTGATGCTCTTCATCACACTGGAATCATTTAGAGACAATAAGCAATTTCTAATTATGTATGCGTGTTGAAAATTCTGACTTTCATACTACGGTGACCATGACCCATGGATCACCTTGGGACTAATAATGTTTGCGTTAGCCCTAAATGAGGTTATGGGCCCAGAGCTTCCGTTTAGTCTCTGTGAGAGGTCCGCCATTTATTTTCGTTTTATGAAAATTATACATTGCAGACTTAGAATTAGATAAGCTATTGTTGCGTACCATTTGATAACGCAACGCAACGCAACATAAAAGTATTTTTTTAGATTTAAAATACACGAGCGTTAACCCGCGACTTTGTCCGCACAAATTATATACCAGATTTTAAGTCAGATAATAAGCTATCAAACAAAAAAAGTTTCATCAAAATCAGTTCTGTAGTTTTTGCGTGATGCTCGTTCAAACAAACAAACAAACAGACGGACAAAAAATCCAAAAATTGGTGATATGGAATCAGGGATACCTAAAAACCATATCGTAACTTTTTTTGTGTTAATATCTTCAATGTACAGACAAACTTCCTGCTACAGTTTTATAATAGTTTAGATAAAACAGAACGTACGTAGGTATGGTTTCTCATAGCAGATTTTGACTACATCCACTACTTATTAACAACAGCAGTCAGATAGGCAGGATACGCTTCAGTCTGCGCGCTAAGCACATAATTTACATACCTTTCTGTAGAAAAATTTAATAGTGTATTTATTTGAAGATAGTAAGGGTAGCTTGCACTAAAAAGTATTTAGACTTGATCTATTCAGTGAACGCTCTGTCTCATACCGAAGACAGTGGTATCACCATGTTTAATCATGTTTAAGCCTAAATAGATGCAAGGAATCTATCATCACAGAATATTCTATGTCTATCATAGTGGAGCGCAGCGGGCATCTGTACTAATAATCAACCAATGAATAAAATTGCTGGATTCTGAGCTATTCGATTGGTTGATTTTACACATCCCCGCTCCTCTTTGGTGGATTCCGGGCATGGCATCTTCATTAATAAGGTCGATTTTCTTCTTATTGTGTGGGCAGAGCCCTGGTGTCAGAGTTTTTTCAGACCGCCTTACGGCCTCTGACGTGGTTTTTATGTAACGACTACTACCACCAGAGATAGTAGGCCGGGACCAACGGCTTAACGTGCCATCCAAAGCACGGAAACATTTTTCTTTTCAGACAATCAGGTGATTCAGCCTGCAATGTCCTAACCAACTGGGGAAAAACGCACAAAGTGACATTTCACTTGGTATCCCCCGTGGGAATCGAACCCACGACCTCCGTGTCGGGAGCCAATGCTCTTAACCACGGACGCAGTCGGTTTGGTCGATTATATCGATAGGTGATTATAAATTAGCGCTGAATGAAGCTAAATTAATGAGTATCGACGTAATTAAGTTGCATAACATGAAAGCACGCTAACTATGTTAACTATACATCTACTAACATGTTTTGAAAAGTATTTGAAATGTTTTCAAGTACTGATTTTATAGTTGTTGACTTATAGGAAGAGGAGAGAAGGCCTTTGCCTAGGTGTAGACTGCAGGGAAAAGTTCTCCTCTCACGAATAAGAATGGGAGGGAGTGTGCCAGACTCCACCCCCGCGATCACAGTTGGTGGACGCAAGTTTGTGGCCAACTATAGTGTTAGGATCCCTAGGTCTATAGGATCTTGATTGAAATAAGAGCGGACTGTATAAGTAGATTAATATAATTATTTAAATCAAAACGTATCGAAACTATACATAGGTAGATCGAGATAGGTATAACGGTGGACGAGAGCAATAACTGCCCGTCGGTCCGATGGTTGGTAAAAAGTTTCGGAGCCGGTAGCCCGCGCCCTGCGCGCCCTTGGCCGCCCTCCGCTGTATCTCACGCAGGCTCATTATAGCAGCAATAGGTCGCTGAACCACAAAATTCTATACCAAAAGTAACAAGCACATGAGTACCTATGTACTCCACAGCGTCACGGATTATTATAAGATACAATCGCGCTTACTAGTTGAAAATCTATGGGAGACATTGGGCGCATCATTTTCTGCGCTTCTAAAAGCATTGTCTCCAGAGACAAGGTGCGCTTCTGGCCAGCCAGAAGCGCACCAAATTATCACGTGTTTAATCTCTCCCATAGTTTGTTATATAGCGGGATTGTATCGTCTAATACTCTGTGGAGTACTTAGGTACTCACTCATAACAGCTTCTCGCACCGCCTTGAAATCGCCGTAGGTATGGAGATCAGCTCTTACTAAGTAGGTTCTTATAATAGAGTTCGGTGGTTCGGTGAGAATATCTCGCTCGTGAAATGGCGCCTTGATTACGATGATACGATAATAATCGCTTACTTTTCACAGTATCCACAAGCCGTTGGTTTGCCAACAATATCAATTACATACTATCATAATATAACAGCTGTTCATATTTCTAGCACTTCTACATGCCAGTTCGTAAGTCACGCCTGCTAATCATACAATTATTATAGACACAGTCTAGTTAATTCATAGCATTACGAGTATAATCAAGCTTCGGGAAGCTTTCAAAGAATATTGAAAGTGGATCAATATGAAACCATCACGAATGCGATTTATTATTTCTTAGATTCCTTTGAAGCAATAAACGAAAATGGTATTTAATTACTAAAATATGATTGGATTTCGTAATAAACAGTTAGTCTTAACTTAGACATGTAATAATACTAACTATCATATTGTATGAGTATAAAGAGACACTCGACGCAAAACTTAGAAAGCATCGCCATTGGTACAATTTCGTGATTTGTACAATTCTCCGTTTACACAAATTATCAATTTGTACAATGATCGATTGGTACTATTTTTACATCGGTACATTCACAGATCACAACAACTAGGTACTCTGTAGGTATGTACTCTGTTGTTTCGTGTGTGTGCCTTTAATGGTGAATAAAGATTTTTCTTTCTTTCTTTCCTTCTTTCTTTCTTTTAGGTACACACGGCGACACATCAAGCTATACAAAACCAACATAAGGTGGCCGCGCGTAGGTCAAGTAACGTATAACGTCGCGCGGCCAGCTTATGTTGGTTTTGTATAGCTTGATGTGTCGCCGTGCGTACATTATTTCTGTTCACACAAATTATCAATTCATACAATGATCGAATTATGAAATAGACGACGAATATATTTGTAGAAAGTTGGAAGAAATTTTTTACCAATATAAATAATTTCGGACGTTTCTCTCATATTAAATATATTTAAAGCTCATAAATATTGAATTTAAGCTCAATTTTATACATATCTTTGCCACAAAAATGGTGTAGCTCACCTAACAGTATGATTTTTAACCCTCGCAAACCGATTCTGGCGTGAGTCCAACGAGCCCTGCAAAAACTGGCTTTGAATGTGAATTCTCTATCCATCTCCGTCGCATATTAATAGACAGGAATAACGAGTAGGTACCTAGTCGGAAATTCTGTAGTTTCATGAATGACGGGTACAATATGACGGCAGGCTGAATAAATTGGCGACGTTAACTTTTGTAGGTACAATAGTTAAACAACTGATTAAATAATAGCAGATTTTTTTTTCGCGATTTCAATATTGGTCCCATAGAGAAAGTTGTTCAGTTTGATGGTCCGATCATACCCTTAAAATAGTTTCAGCTAATTTTGTTAGACCTTATATAATTTGTGCGGACGAAGTCACGGGTTAGCGCTAGTAGGTAATAAAGTTCGTGACACGGATAACATCATCAGCCGCTATTAAAAGGGCAGCAAAATAAATAATAGATTGTAAACAACGATGGCGTGTCATTTCAATTTATATACTGTCGAGTGGCAAATATATCTATACCTATTCGACGTTTCAGAATCTAAGCTAGAGTTATACATGGTGTAAGGAAAAGTATCATTAACCTAAACCACATACTCTACCCATCAAACTGAACAACTTCTACTATGAGAGCAGACCTGTCAGAACAAAAAAAATCTGCTGTCTCATACATTTGAGTCGGTTAGGCATTGCAGTTTAGTATGGAACAGCAGATTTTTTGTTCAGTTTGATGGGTAGAGTATGTGGTTTAAAGGTTAATGATACTTTTCCTTACACCCTGTTATCTGAAAGAGACTAGGCAAAAATAGATTGAGGTTTTAACTTTTTATTTTTGTCGGTTTATGGGCACATGTCACTAACACGTAAAAATTGTTGACCTATTTGAAAAAAACATAGGCCTTAACATGGAGTATTAGCATTTCATTTTTATTTCATTTATTTCATTGCAATCTGCTTCCTCAATCGGAAGTCAAACTAATGAAACTGTTTCTTAATTACAGAGTCTTCTATTACGTATTTCAGTAGCAAAATATTCGTATTCGTTACACAAGTTTATACATATCGAACAAGGTGCATCAGACCATAAAACTGAACAACATTTAATACAGGAACGACAACATGGAAATCATGAAAAAAAACCGCTGTTTCATAGAAAACGACATTGGCGGCTTGACTGAAAGGACTGTATGAAAGAGGAACAGCAGATATTTTTCTTCACGATTTCAATGTTCGTCTCATAGTAAAAGTTGTTCAATTTGATGGCTTGATGCACCCCCGTATGTAACGCATTTAAGTTTATACCCTACGAGCGTTAACCCGCGACTTCGTCCGCACAAATTATGTACCAGATTTTAAGTCAGATCATAAGCTATCAAACAAAAAAAGTTTCATAAAAATCGGTTTAGTAGTTTTTGCGTGATACTCGTTCAAACAAACAAACAAACACACAAACAAACAGACAGACAAAAAATCCAAAAATTGGTGAAATGGAATCAGGGACACCTAAAAACCATATCGTAACTTTTTTTTGTTAATATCTTCAATGTACAGACTAACTTCCTGTTAGTTTTATAATAGTATAGATACAGGGTGTAAACTTAGCTGAGCTGGAGTATATACACTCTATCGGGCTATAATGTATTTACCAGCCGAGTGAATATATTGCCACAAACCAACAGAGATTGCGTGTCGACAAGTCAGGTCAAGATAGACAATCCGTCAAACATACTACACTGTCTACACTACCTTAAATACCTACATAGAGTTGGGTTTGGCCTTAAATGAAAATCACCCCATGTCTTGTCAAAGGGTGTCGTTCAAGTCGGCTAAGGGATATGGTTTCTAATGCTATGTGGGTAAATGGGAACCTTGCTTCAACTGGCATGCTTAAAGTATAGCTAGATAGTTATAGTAAAGTTTCTGACCACCCTGAAAGAGTGAATTTATGTACTCGATATAAAACTTAAAAAAAAAACGATTTGGTGGTTATCAAATCTCATTGGACCCACTATGCCTAGTGACAAAAATCATATCCGATTTGTGTGGCATTATTCAGTTCAGTACCTACCTAAACTTTTATGAGGTGTAGATCATCTCTGTGATGGGGATGGACCAGGTCTGCCTGCATAACTCCAGTCGGTTTAGAAGTTACTGATGTTTAAAGGTCAGTAAAAAATTAACGATCAGCTGCAAGGCTGATCGTATCATATTATTGTAGTATGCACTGTAGCTATGTGAACAGTACAAAAACTGACATGGTTCATCAGTCGGTTTAGGAGATACAGCCGTTCGAAGGTCGGACCTTTGAACGGCTGTATCTCCTAAACCGACTGGCAGTTCATGTCAGTTTTTGTACTGTTCACATAGCTACAGTGCACACTACAATAATATCATACGATCAGCCTTGCAGCTGATCGTTAATTTTTTACTCACCTTTAAACGTCTATGTAACTCCTAAACCGAGTGAAGTTATGCAGGCAGACCTAATTCATCCCCATCACAGAGATGCTCTATACCCCATAAACACTGAATCAGCCTTGCTGCTGATGGTTGCAAAGAGTACACTTATCTCTTAAAGTGACCTTGGACCATTCATAAAACGGGCTCGCACTGCCTAGAACATGCTATGTTATCTTAGTACAAACTAAGTGGAACGCTGATTTTCCAGAGACAGCTTCCGCCATCTATCGGTTATATTTCGAAGCACTATGTGTTGAACTAGGGTTCATATCGGAGTAACAGCGCACTACACCTCACGCGCTGCGCTGTAGTAGTGAGAGATTTCGCCTATATCAATCACTGTCTTGTTGGTCTAGCGGTCTAGACAACCGGCTTACGATCCGGGTAGCTAAGGTTCGATCCTCGTGTCGGCCGATCGTCTTTTTCAATTTATTTCATAATGTGGCGCCCCCTAGTGCTAGTAAGCTGCAACGCAATTAGGACGTCCTAAAATTCAAGGCGAGTTATCTATCTATATCCAATATACATATTAATCTATGGCCAAGAAGAGATTGGCACTAAGTGAGTGCGCATTTTGCTTACTGTCTGCCTCCACCTTTACCACCGAGAGGGGGTGAGGTCTAAATTGGGGGCAGGGAGTGCATTAGTGCGATTTTCGAAAGTCAAACGATGAAATCAACACCAGAAAATTACAAAATTACTATGGAGATTATGCATCTTTCTACTGCTGATTTGAAAGTGCGAGTTTAAAAAATGTCACTACAATACTGTATGTAGTTTTACATACTCTTTGGTACTACAAGTACTTCTTATACTGTGCTTGTGAGTCTGGGTTACTATTCAAAGCTTCTATGTAGAAGCGTATTATCGTAGGTAGACTGGCGCCCACCGAGAGGCCCAGTATACTCGATCAATGGACGAAATATATTATTTAAAACCACCCTCCTTACAAACTTGATATTAGAACTTGTTAACCTTTATGTGAAAATGTTGAAAAAATTACTTCATTGCTCCACTTTTGCTAGATAGTACTACACTGACCTGCAAAACTAAGTATCACACTTTTAATATTGCAATAACTTTTTAAGTACATAAAATATACTTTCGAAATAAAAAGAAGTTTAATTTAATAAGAATAGTTACAAAGAAAGCTGATAACATTTGCTATAAAACGTTTTTTATTTTTAATCTCTAATTTCTACAGTTTAGAAAAAATTGAAATATTAAAAGTGTAGTTATTAGTTTTGCAGGTCAGTGTATTTTGCTTTGTTTAACTTAACAACTTTCACAATAGAGCCAACATCAAAACCGCGAATAAAATCTATTGTTCCATAGAAAATGACAGTAGCTACTTGAACAAAATGTATGAAACAGCTGATTCTAATTTCGTGATTTCAAAGTTGGTCCCATAGCAAAAGTTATTCACTTTGATGATCTAAAGCGTTGAAGTGTTGTAACGCATTTAAGGTAACACCCTGATAGCCATACTAGTCCATCATTGCTTTTTCAACATCAACCAAAGTTCCACTAATAAAATAATTTCAACTTTAATATACATTTGCTCATAAATTTGCAGAAAGTCGTCATCAAATCCTGTTCATGAGATATACTAACGTAAAATATACCTGGAGCATTTCCAAGCAAAGCTCGTAAAGAAAGCAATTTATCTATTTACATCTCAAACTTGATATCTTCATACAAAATATTGACACAAAACTAAATGCGCATAAACGCCATCTGTCGTGCGTTCAATGACGCATAACTATGGAAAGTTAGGATTCGCCTTGCAGTTCTGGTACTGGGCGGTCGGGTCGCGTGTCGGTTGCCTGCTCTCCGGCCTGCCACAAAACTCCACCAACTAGTAATGATAAATGGTTTTTATAATTGTTTTATCGCAAAGGAAACGGAATTAATGGGTCACCGCGAATACAAATTCCATCATCTCTCTGAAAAAAACCATGCCTTGGTTTTCCTCTTCACTTCTATTTTCCATTCCAGGAGTGCGATTTTCGAATCTCATTCGCTGAGCTCAGCAGTTGAAAATGTCAAAATATCTATGAAGATATGCATCTTTCTACTGCTGATTTGACTTTCAAAAATCGCACTCCTGAAGTACGATTTTTGGAAGTCAAATCAGCAGTGGAAAGATGCATATCTCCGTTGTAATTTTGACATTTTCAACTGCTGATTTCAACGAGTGAGTTATTAAAAAATTGCACTCCTGGAGTGCAATTTTTGAAAGACACACATCCAAATTTCTAAGCTGTCCGTGCAGCGGAAAACTCCAATAGGTTATGTTACTGATGATCGGCTGATCTACTCAATCTGTAAATGCATGCGTTTTTGGAAATAAAATTCGTACCAACTCGAAAGTGATGCCCGCAAGCTCTATGGAATTAATGCATTATTTGTATACTAATTAGGAAATGTGACTTTCAAAAATAACTTCTCTCTTCTCGTCTTAGATTTTACTTTGATCAAAGTGAAATCTTCAATTTCAGAATAATAAATTCTAGTTGCCAAAACCTTTAGCTCTATTTATAAGCAAAAATATCGAAATGATTCAGCAAAACGGTATTGTTTTGCATATTTGAAAGGTTTGATGGACGCTGTAAGTGATTTGCGGCATCAGAGGAGACGTGAACTGACATCTTCGGCATCTAGATTGATTCCCGGCAACAATGGCCCGACTTTACGATAAATGTCCGCCTATTTTGTGATTTTCGTGAATAGAATATTGTATTGACGGAGAAATTTTTTTCGTGAAATTATTTCCTTAGTAACTAGGTACTTTGATTGTCTATAAAATGAGCGATTTGTACTATACAGGGTGAAATTGATATCATTAGCATCCTTTTAAACTAAGAGTCTACCCAGCAAACTGAACAACCTTCACTATGGGAGCAAACCGATCGGAGCAAATACAAAATCTGCTGTTCCATACTAAACTGTAATGTCATGTCGACTCAAATGTATTCAACAGCTGTTTTTTTTTTTTTGCTCCGATCGGTTTGCTCCCATCGTGAAAGTTGTTCAGTTTGATGGGTAGACTCTTAGTTTAAAGGATGCTAATGATATCAATTTCACCCTGTATAATTTATGTATGGATTTGTACTATTAATTAATAATAGCGGCGCTCACGACTTCGTACGCACAGACCACTGACTTTAAATACTCAAAACTTCTGATAGAATGAACCGATTGTAATGAAATAAAGCATAAATGTTAATCTAGAATTATCCCTATGTTTTTGTGAAAACCCAATTCAAATCGGTTCAGTCGTTTCTATGTGATGCGTGCACAAACAAACAGATAAACAGCCAACAATTCTTAAAATGGTTTCAATGCATTCCATTATACAGGGTGAAATTGATATCATTAGCATCCTTTAAACTGAGTGTCTACCCATCAAACTGAACAACTTTCACTATGGTAGCAAACCGATCGGAGCAAAAAAATAATCAGCTGCTCCATACTAAACTGCAATGCCAACTCGACTCAAATGTATGCAACAGCTGTTTTTTTTTGCTCCGATCGGTTTGCTCCCATCGTGAAAGTTGTTCAGTTTGATGGGTAGACTCTTAGTTTAAAGGATGCTAATGATATCAATTTCACCCTGTATATCCTAAAGGCCCCTAATTAACAGGGACATTGTGGATAGGAAACTTAGAGCGAAAAAAGATCGGCCTTTCTCGCACTACTAATCGGAAGTAGACAGATCTTTAAAACTAGATATTATGGTAACATCATCAACACTACGATGTAGCCACAATTTTATAGTCATAATCAGAATAAGTACCAAATAAATTACATTTCACAGCCACAAATGCGATCCTTAGCAGTGACATAAAAAAACTTTTTATACATTTTATTTCCCAACCATTTCATTAAGCGCTTTCTTCGAACCCACAGTATATTTGTCGACGTTATCAAAAGTTACATAAAAAGTTAAAAAGTTCGTTTATTATTATCGTCGTTATCTGTTTCCGGTAGATTTAACGCGGGGGTGGGGCAGGGGTGAGAGTAGAGTGATCGTCTGAATGGCGGGTCAACGCTCATGTTTATATTTGAAACAGAGTTAAATAATTGCTCATGTTTATATTTGAAACAGAGTTAAATAATTGCTTACCAATTGCTTATATTTGCTTATCATGATGGCAGATTTATATAAGCAATTGGTAAGCAATTATTTAACTCTGTTTCAAATATAAATATGAGCGTTGACCCGCCATTCAGACGATCACAGAGTAGAGGGGTTGTGGGTGTCAACGTTTTTGAATTGTCGCTCATGTAGAGAGAAAAGACTAGTACCGTTTTTTCCATACAAACGTATTCCCCTGTTTCCTCCCTGGATAATGACACTGGTGCAGAACATTATATAAGGTCTAACAAAACTAGCTGAAACTCTTTTAAGGGGATGATCAGACCAATAAACTGCACAACTTTCTCTATGGGATCTATATCGAAATCGCGAAAATAAAATCAGCTATTCCATACAAACGTACTCGACCTAAATGTATGGGACAGCTGATTTTTTTTTCGCGATTTCGATTTTGGTCCCATAGAGAAAGTTGTTCAGTTTGATGGTCTGATCATCCCCTTAAAATAGTTTCAGCTAGTTTTGTTAGACCTTATATATTCTACAGGGTGTCCCGTAAACCGACGTCAACCCTGTGGGTGTTGATAGGTTAGTTCATGCCTAACCAGAATAAACTAAAATAAAAAAAAATAAAAAAACAACCAACAACAAACAACAATCAATCAATCAATTTGTCAATATTTTACTTTAGGAAAAGGTTCTTAGTTTTCGTGATAAGGACAGTTTTATGAAATTCGTGAAACTCTTTACCTTAGTCACTATTTTGAGTGCCACGGCTACAAATGTTCTATGCAGTATCTGTGTTAAAACTGACAAATTTTGATATTCTGCTTAGTCATGACCTAACCTATAAGCATTTGCCGGGTTGACGTCGGTGTACGGGACACCCTGTATATTACCTCTGCTATGTCCCTATGTTTTGCTTTTTTGCATAAACTAATTCCTGTTAGAACTAGGGCTCTTCGAAAATACCCAATTTTACCGCCTGTTTTCAGACATCCAGCAAACAAATTTTGGCGAATATAAACAATAAAGCATAACAGACAGATATAGCCAAAGTCATTTTCATATTATTCTTGAAAGAATTATTAAAATCGGTGCAGGAGGAAACAGGGGACTACAAAATTCTGATTTCATCCATTTTATGTAGATAAAATCAGCCCGAGCTGCAGTTGTCTCTTTCGCACTCTAGTCGATGGGGTGTGTGGGAATGGCAAATACGTATACCGTTGAAAAAGTTACCCATTCTCCAAATTTCGAGAGCTACTACTACTTTCTTTGAACAATTTGTTGTTAACATTGACATACTGGCCAGGCCTTGAGACGCCCTTCAGCCCGCAGCATGCCACGCACTACAACGCGACAAAACTTATGAACGATTCTGATATCTTCTTCATGTCGCTGGGACAGTATACCAAAAGAGCGAAGGACGCAGTAAAGAATGCAGCCTATTAAACCACATATAAATAACATTTTTTTTAAACAAATTTCATTTCATTTCAGTATCTTTTTATAGTATTGACACCCATTCACACACATACACACAAACACAATTGTTTACACACATAAAACATTAACATACTCGACAAACAATTCGGTCATTAAGTAGAAGCACATTAGTCTTTTTATTTGTCAAAATCTTTCATATTTTTTACGTTTTGTCCTTTGTACCTTAAACAGTTTTTAAAACGTGTTATCATGTAATTGGCGCTGTAAAATTTAAATGTTGCTGTATTAGAGATTAAGTAATTTGCTGTTTGATAACCAATAAAGATAAATAAATAAATAAATAAAACGAGAAATCCGTCATACACTGCTTAAGAAACCCTTTTTCCTTAGTCGTCTCGTACGAAACTCACGCGAAGAAATGGGGTCATCCATTCTAAGCCGGAAACATATGTGATGACGTGTCGGTGAACAGCATCTATGATTTATCAAAATGTTTCGCATCGCACTAAAAAATCTATGTGTCAATCAAAATGTCAAGGTCCCCGGAAGTAAAAGGTCAGTAGGGCTAGGGGCAGAGGCCGCCCCGCCCTTAAGTGGGGGCCACAGTCGTGTAGGGGTAGGTAGCTACTACTCGCTAGCTATATATACAGGGTGTAATATAAAATGGGACAGTCTTTTACAGGGGTGACTTCAGACATATATTACACCCTGTATATCGGTTTTAAGTTTTCTGATGATAAGAAAACATGACCGCCAAGCTTTGACTACTTATATAGGGACTAGTTACGCGTGTAATTCTACTAACAAACATTTTTGCCACTTTTTGCGGGGGGCGAGGTAACATGAAATCTGCAACTTTGGATTTTATTCAATCAATCAATCAATCAATTATACTTTATTTGACACCAAAAAAACAGAGTATACAGAGAGCAAACAATCAGGAAATACAAACAAAAACAGGCGGTCTTATCGCTAAAAAGCGATTTCTTCCAGACAACCTTAATTTATTCCCCATAGAAATTCATTCTCATACCTATTATTCTTCATAACTTTAGATTCTAATTTTGAATGTTAAAAATCATGAAAAGTAGTCTCGTGTGAACCCCAAACGTCATAAGCTCGTAGTTATTGTTTCGCAATTATAGGCTGTCTCGTTTAGTGATAAGGTATAAAGTTGAATGTAAATGCACATGATCAATTGTTCTTATACCGTGGCAGAGGGGAAATGCTACCGCAAGGCTAGTCCACCAAGCCTTAGGCCACGCGACTGTCTTAACACGTTCCGGGACAGTGACCGTCTATAGACGTGATAAGTGATAACAATAAAAGTTCTATTGTGTCTCGTTCACTGTCCCGGAACGTGTTAAGGTATTCTTTGTTTAACATATAATAGATATTTATTCAAGTAAGATACAATAACAAATTATAGATTGAAAAAAGTATCGGACGGGATAGATATAATTTTATTGTCAGATAAAAGTAGGCTAGGAGTGCGATTTTTGAATCTCATTCTCTGAGCTCAGCAGTTGAAAATGTCAAAATTACTATGGAGATACGCATATTTATACCGAATGAGTTTCAAAAATCGCACTCCAGGCCTGCCACACACGTATATAATTCCGTTCGGAATTACGGAGGCAACAAACCCCTACAAAATCAAAATTTCTTTCCGGAATTCCGGATGTAAGTATGTGACCGACCTAAGTATAGTCATAAAAGTTCTAATTAATAATAATTATTATGTCAAATTATTACACATAGACACGCACGTACGGACACAAAATGATATAGGTACACGGTTTTTTAAGAGAATGATCAGACTATCAAACTGAACCACTTTCTATGAGACACCAACATCGAAATCGTGAAAAAATATATCAGCTTTTCCATACAAAACTGCAATACGACCCAAATGTTGGACACTAGTTTTTTTTTTTGCGATTTCGATGTTGGTCCATAGAGAAAGTTGTTCAGTTTGATAGTCTTGATGATGATGAGCTCCTGACCGATTTCGGCCGCGGCGATTGTTTCAGCTCCGATTTTGGCGCTCATGTGCTCGAATGTGACTCACGAAGCCTATTTTTTGAGTAAAGGTCCTCGCACATTGCAGACACGAGAGCACACCATTAATATATGTGTAATTGATCGCCGCAGGTGGTCGGGCTTTCAATTCGTCGCGCTTTGAGTCAAGGTCAGAGCGCACCGGCGTTGAGCTTCAAAGTCAAATACTTTCGATTATCATCCCCTTAAAATAGTTTCAGCTAATCCTTATATGTAGAGAAAATAGAGGTTTTAGAGTACTTTAGGCGCTACAAGGACGTTGGCACTAGAGCTATAATGCTTTACATGTCAATCACGTGTGTGACACAGCAGAAATGTAATAATTTATTATACTGTATCTATACTATACTGTATTATACCTAGTACCTACTTTCAGATAAATCCTGCCACTTTTGGTTAGCACTTTTAGATTACCTCTTTTAAAACATACTGTATGTAAAAAGAAAGATATTATTTCGTCGAAATTTTTCGGAAAAATTGCTACACTAAAGTGGCATTAGGTCAGGCGCATTGCTCGCAGAACCGATGGTCGATGAGGCCGAAGAGTTGTCAAGTGGCGACCGCGTACCAGAAAGCGCAGCGTTGGTAGGCCCCCGACACGGTGGACCGACGACCTGGTGATGGCGGTGGGAAACCGTTGGATGAGGGCAGCTCAGGACCGGTCGTTGTGGCGATCCTCGGGAGAGGCCTATGTCCAGCAGTGGACGTCCATCGACTATGATGATGATGATGATTGTTTAGGATTTACATCTTTTGTTCATAACTATTAAGTTTAATTTTTTTTTAACTCAAGCCTACGTCGTAGCTCGTAGCACTTGCGCAGCAAATACTACGACTTTACATGAACTTGAACTGAAAGTAAAATATAAAATGTAGGTAAGTAAGAATGCTTCAGTTCACATATTGTTTAATTAGTCCAAAATGTAGTTACTTAATAGTCCTCACGCATGCCATGCGAAGTCTACATATTTACATAAAAACCATGTTGGGCCACACCCGAATTCATATTAAATCGTAACGTTTCCTCCTTTATTTACCGTTACACCGGATTCAAATAGAGGTGTCAAGCTTAAGACGAAATAGATTGAAAAATTGCGGATTGAATAGATACCTACGTGATTTATTCTTTATTTTGATACTTTATTTGATCCGCAAGCGTATTTTATTTGAGGCGCTCCTTAGCTTAGAGTATTGAAAATAATCACCATTGTTAAACTTCGTCAGGTCAGGTCTCTATGCTTCGGAAGGCACGATAAAGTCTAATCATAAGCTTTCAAACAAAAAAAGTTTCATCGAAACCGGCGAAAATAAAAAAATTTGTGATTTGGAATCAGGGTCACCTAAAAACCATATCGTTACTGTTTTTATATTCTCAATTTACAGACAGACACTTTCTTGTTGACTTCATGATATTTTGTCACCGTCACGCGTGGGAATTTTAGAAGGTACCTAGGTAGTTGCTTTGATACAAATGCACGCTAAAAGATAGTTGGTATCTTCTGAACACCCCGAAATTGATTAAGGTCGTGAGTTCATAAATCGTCGTTTGTAAGGGCCGCATCAAACAAGCTATTTTTGAGCGTCGCCTACGCTCAAAAATAGCTTGTTTGATGCGGCCCTTACAAACGACGATTTATCGACGCTCAAAAATAGCTTGTTTGATGCGGCCCTTACAAACGACGATTTATGAACTCACGACCTTAATCAATTTCGGGGTGTTCAGAAGATACCAACTATCTTTTAGCGTGCATTTGTATCAAAGCGTGAATTTGTATTAAACGAACGATATCGTAGCGATATCGCCGCGATATTTCTAAGAACAATCGATGAACAGTTGCGACGTTGTTACGGTGCAGCTACATCGCCTACGCTCAAAAACTCTAAATTGTAGTTAATAAACTCAGACCAATTCAAGGCTTATCAATGGTTTCCAGTCAGATCACAGATATCGAAATTGAATCATCATTAAATTAACAGCCAATATGAACCTTATCTCCAACTAACAGAGCTTATCTCCCACAGATAAACTATGCCGGAACAATAGTAACTAACGTACGACAGCGTAGGGCTGGCACGCGGCCAGGGTTGCCACTAATACGCTAATTTACTCGCCACGCTGCCAGAGAGGGCTGTGTAATACTGTCGATATTTTGTGGTTTTTGGTTGACATGGTCTAGTTGAGGAACGTAATCTTGAGGCTGTTTAGAGGTCGTAATTTTTGCAATTTACTTACTTCTTTCTGCTTTTATTCGTCAATGGTACGATGCTCCTAAATTTTACTGGCCAGGTATTTGGTGACCTGGCTTCCACTCCCAACGTATTAGGAGGGAATTTGTCAGGTTTTTAAAATCTGTTCTACGTTAATCACTGATGTCTAAGGACTCTATTGAAAATTAATATTTTATGTTCCATTACATATATTGCAAGAAAAAACGAAAACAAAAAATATTATTTAAATATCCCGCGAAAACGCTTTTCTTGACAGTATACGGTTACATGCAGGTGACGTCATCGTGACGTCACCTGCATGTGACACTCAAACTCTACACGCAACTGTCTGCATGCAGTTGACGTCATCAACCATTCGGCCAATCACAGTCGTTTACGATCACGTGACTAAAGTAATACCCAAAAAAAATATTTTCTTTGTCGATTTTCTCTTAAAATATTCCAGTATTTTTTTAACTGACTAAGTAGTTGGTTTCCAATACGGATATTATATTCAATACGGAGGCCATCAATAGATCCTTTATTTTACGAGCGCAGTTTCAGTCACCGATCGCACGAAATCGCGATCTAACATACCAATATCCATGGAGTGTCCTAATTGACCATAGCGCGATCAAGTCAACTTAGATTTGTATGCGGGTCATTACTGGTTCATTCGATCGTCGCACGATTGCGCGAGCGATCGATGGCCAATTATAACAACGCCTTAGGAGAAATAAAATCTGCGCGACTGCGCTGGCTCAGACACTTCGAACGGTAGGGAGATCATGCGGTGAAGAGAGTATATCTGAGGCACCCTCTGGGCGTTGTACGGCAGACAGGCCCTGGTATCGCTGGATAGAGCAGCTTGTTACCAAGGAACTCGAGGAGCTGGAGTGCAATTCACTAAGCGTCACATCGCTGTCAAAAACGAGCTCACAAATGTAACATTCTTGCATCCAGGAATAGATTGCTTGCACCCTACAGATTGTCGAAGTTTTTATATGAGTTTGACACATGATTAACCATAGCGAATACAGAATTGTCAGCTCGCCGATGTGTCAACGACGAATTTAAAGTTGTGACGATGTGTGCAATTAGCGAATTGCATTGCTGGAGGTGTGGTGTCGGCTAAGAATAGCACCATCCCATTTCCTCCCGTGGGTGTCGTAAAAGGCGACTAAGGGATCTACTGAAGGATGGGCAGCAGCATCCTCTGAGTACACACATTGATTCGATCCAACTGCGATCGCCAACCCGCCTGCCAAGCGTGGCGATTATCGCAAATCCCCCAATTTTGGGGGAGGCTTATGTCCAGCAGTGCAAAGAAGGCATATAAAAGAGATGATTGGTGTGTTTTGTTGTCGGAATTACTTCGGGTCCCTGAGCCGGCGCAGTAAAAGGTTATTCGGTGAGCCTGACAGCGTCAGGTTTGGCTCTTGAGCGAGGGTACAAAAGATATTCCAGCAATGTCCCATCAACTGGATAGGCTATACGCAATCCCAATAATTATAAAGGAAAGGTATCGGACTCTGCAATATTTTTCGTGACCCTTCGAATTCGTAATATGATTAGGTATCAAAGATACGCATCCGCTTGTCAGGTAGGCATTCCCATTTCTTGCTGTCATGAATGGAATTTAATAAAGAACCCTTCGGTATTTCCGTACCTATATGATAATACGTTTCGAACCAATACGTATTGACGAATACCTTTTTAAGGGCCTTTTTACATAAGCAATTTTCTAGCGTAAAGGTAGTCGACATACTTTAGTATCAACATAGGAAAAACTCTAGGTTTAAAAAAGCGCAATCAAGTCAATTTTGCCTGACTAAAATGAATGAACCAGCCGATTTTTATTCACGTTTCCTTAGGGTGGCTCCTTGGTGAAAGTTGTTCAGTTTGATGGTCTGAATTCACCGTTTCAGTATTTGTCAGGCTGTCACTTACACCCTGTATTTTACGACAACAATACTTGCTCTCTCTCTTTCTTTGAACATGTCGTTGTACTAAGACGTGTGCTCAGCTGTGTTCTCTCCAGTAACCTCATAAGCAAATACGTTTTAATATTTTCTCAAAGCATCCAAGGTAAAGTCTTGTTCAAACAACCAAGGCCTTCACCTCCCTAGCAGCCACCCTAGCAAGCCCTACAGTACAACTTCGAGTGATAATGATAAGGCTAGTCGAACATTTGTATGGTAAATACCATTCGATAGTAGATCGAATAAGATAGTACTTCAAGTTATGTCCAGTTAAAGAATACCTAGGTCAGTTCTGGTGAAGGCAAACAAAGTCTTTGATAGCGGTCGCGTTCGTATCTACAAGTGCATCTACCACGCAAGTTAGGAATAGGTTCACTACATAATAGAAACCCAATACTAATTGTGCATCGGTGATAATTTATTCCCGGAATTAAGACTGAAGTACAGCATAATAATTAACATAATGCTCATGTTAATTTGGATGTCTTCTGTGAATCTGTTCCTATTTTATTTTAATTTAAAATATCATTGATACTAGCGTTTGCGTTTGCGTTTGCCGCGTTTGGCTTTGTTTGCGTTGTCTTTTAAAACACGTTTCTTGTGTAGGTCCCTTAATTTGTTACTTTTCGTTTCTTTTATATAACAAATGTAGTATAGGTAATATCGCGTATTCACTAAAAAATGTCAACTGTCTAGCTATTATGGTACCGAAAGATACAGCCCTTATGGGTAGGACGGTCGGACGGATAGTGTAGGCTTATGTCTAGGGCCCTGTTGGCACCCTTTGGGTACGGAGCCCTCAAAAGTATTCTGTATCAACCCAGAACGTATTCTATATTCCTACCAAAGTTCATCCAAATCAGGTCAGCCAATGTTTATGCGTGATTTAGTCATGAAATTCCAACGGGGTACCTAATGATATTAATAGTGGCCATGTATCATCGAGTGTTAATGTGGATGGCTGTAGTAGGAGAGGAAGACAGAAGAAGAGATGGATGGATTGTGTGAAGGATGATATGTGTAAGAAAGGAGTGAGTGCTGAAATGACGGCTAAGAGAGATGAATGGAAGAGGATGACATATTGCGCCGACCCCAAATAATGGGAAATGGGCCAGAGAATGATGATGTATCATGAATTCATGAATTAATATGATACGACAGTATCAAAGATCGTTTTAGCCAACTTGTAAAAGCTCATCTGATGATAAACGACATATCCAATATCCATTGCATTCCAACCGCATTCGACAAAATGGATAACAAAATAGTAGTTTTTAGTTCAAACTCCGCTCTAGTTTGCAGAGATGATGGATTTAAAACGAATTGGTTACTGTCCATTCCCCAAAAGTCGCCCCAAGTTAAATGGGACTCTGAAATCTACGTTATAAGAATGACAATGGCTGGATCTGTGTGACTTCGTTTGAAGAACGATGTTTATTTACGTGATATATTTGATTTGATGAAAAAATACGAGTGGTCTTCACCTTCGCCTTGGTTTCGTTTAATTTATTAGATATCTTTGTAGTTCCCGATTGTAGTTTTATTTTTAAACGTTAGGCAATCGGTTATTTAATTCTGCTGTGATGTCTTGCTTTTATTTTCCGGTAGTGTTTTAATGACTTTTTCGTAAATTAAAATGTTTTAAATGAGGACAGTGAACATCAAACATAAATGGTTATGGCTCCAGTAATGACTAGCTGCTGCCTGAGACTTCGTCTGCGTTACCTTTAAATACTATTCAACGTGTTAATCCAGAATATAATTATTATATCTTTGTGGCAAATTTGGTCCCAGAGTGAAAGTTGTTCAATTTCATGGTCTGAAGTCCATCAAATTGCATCCCCTTAAGTATGTGACACTTTTCCTAGCATCGCCGTTTATAAAGATCTGTATTCTTTTGTGATCTTATGTAGATCAAATGTTTCAACGTAATACCATTAAAATAAATGCAGTACATTCTGATAAATAAATCTTTGACATGAAATGACTGTATGTGATGTGATGATAGACCCTCTGTAATTATCTTCTCCTTACATCTAAAACGTAGAGAACGTTTGTAGATGTAAGGAGAAAAGTCAAGTCAAAAAACCCCTAAACTAACAAACGAAGCAAAACTAATGAACACGATTAATATTAACCCTGCGTGCGTCTCGCTCATTAGATAAACTTGCGTGCACTCGCGAGATAAGGTAACGTGCGTAGCGTAGTGACCAGTGAGCCCGTGATTAAACACATACTATAGTACTGACGATGAAGGTTTAGTGCAGTGATGTAGAGAACCATTAGGTGTTAGGTACGCGTAGAAAGAATTTGGGCACAAGGTTATATTTTATTGATAATACAAGGTGACAAGGGACAGCCCACCACTGATTTTTTTCGGATTTCCTGAAGTAGGCTCCATAGTGTAAGTTGTTCAGTTTGATGGTCTGAGTTCGCCGTTTCAGTCATCGAAGGGCTGTCCCTTACCCTGTATTATGCGTGCTAAACTCATTCTTAGCAAACAAACATAAAAAGAAGAAATGAAGATCCCTGAGCGGCTACTCCAAAATAAAACACTGAATATGCCATTTTGAAAAAAAACTTTTTTTATTATTACAAGAGGGTGTTGTTCAAATGTATCAGAATTGAGGATCCCTTTATTTTAAACATTTGTTATACATATATGTACCTAATAGAGAAAATACGAAAAATAATCAATATCAAAAAGTTTCATAATAAAACCTTCCGATAAAAATGAACACCCTGTATGTGAAAGAATCGATCAATGAAATAAAAAATAAAAATCAATCCATCATCAAAATCCGTCACTAAAATGTTTTCAAGATAAAGAAAACATTTCACGACGATACCATATGACTGTTCTGTTTTTCTCAAGAAACACAAAACAAGGCACCCTGTTTGTTTGGTTGTTTTTGGAAAACAATCGGCACCACCAATAAACAATGTTATTACACGCTATCGGCTTCAATTTCACTTACATGGGCAATTTGAGGAGCAAGATACGTTCAGCGGTATGGACACTGGGTCACTAAATCAACCGGTTTATGAGCCCAAGTATCATGGCACCCAACGCTCTGTAATTCTGATGGTGCATGTCTCGAGAGGAAGCGGAAAATATATTGATTGACTGTCAAGTTTATTTGTGGTATGTGTCAACAGGCGCAGGATCCACCGTTGTAGGCACGTTGGTGATAAATAAAAGTGGCGTGTATTGTGTGCACAGTAAGACGTATATTCCAATCTGTCATTACAGTTATTTCAGTGTTGCCCACTATATACAATAGTTGGGTATGCCCAAAACCCTAATTGAGGTCGATGGGATTTCAAGGTCTAAAAGTTTCATCAAAATCAGCTCAGCAATTTAGATAGATGTGATATAGTGATGTGCAAACAAACACAAATTTACGTTTGTATTTCGTGAGCAAATGGACTTATATTTTACAGGCTTATTAATTTACGAGTGTTTGCCCTGCTGCTTTGCCCATGTTGACCTGTACAAAGACTTGGCCGTGGCGTCATACGTTTTGTAAACGTCTTTTTTCGTGAGCGAGTCATTTCGACTAGCACTTGGCCGATTTTCGGGTAGCCATCACCTCAACCTTTTTGAGGGCTGAATCAGCGCCTGTGTGTCAACCGTTGACCCATCATATATATAACCACGCGAATATTTATCCCTATTGGGGTAGTAAGAAGCTTCGCTACAACTATCAACTATCTTTTAAACCATGCAGTTGTAGTAATGCTCTCTTTTAGGATTTTCGATGTTTTAGGTAGGAGTGATGTATTGATTGCCGATTAGCTATAAAGGCTTTATAAAGGCTAGCTAGGCTAGCCATTTTACAACAGATACACTGCGTAAGAAACCTTATTCGTTAGTCACCACTCACGAGAAGAAATGGGGTGAGTCCATTCTAAGCCAGAAGCTATCGCTATCGCTTGTATTTTAGAACTTGGTTTTGTTGAGTCACATGAGTGATCCAGAAATTGCACTCAGGGTTATTGATTCCTCTACATTGCTTCCTAATTATATTATCTACTGATTCTATACTTTTAAAAACAAGGTGAACAAATATATCTTACGCTGCGCTGTTTGTATTTTTTTGGTTGTAGATAGGATTTATAATGTCGAAAAACCATCACATTTTCTTTTCATCAAAATAATTTGTTTATAAATGGTGCACTACTTGACTACTTCTTTCTTTTCTATTTGACATGATTGACCCCAAGATAAGTAGATGCGGGGGAAAAATCTTTTAAATAATTGTTTGCGGCTTCAAACTTTCTATACAAGATTTACACATTGATGCTTCTATCAAACCATTTACCGAATTCATTTAATTTAGACATTTCATCAATTCGACCAAATAACAAAAGGCATAAACAGCGACAAACACCCATAAAGAACTGGAACGCAACTTTATGACCTCACAAGGCGAGACGAGGAAAAAACAAAGCTCCCCAACTCCCCATAATACTCAATCTGGTCGCAAATTGTTCCATAAAAGTTACCACAGTCATAACACCCCGACATGCCTCACTGACTTCCTCGTTCCTCGGCGAATGGGCAATGCGACTGAATTGATATTTAGGCAGGAAAGCTACCTTAATAGTAGGGCATCGGAAAACAGGGCAAGGCAGTTAAAGAAAATTATCCAATCGTTTTATTTTAAGACAGACATTTTCACAGTTAAATTGTAGAACTAATTTTGTTGGTAACTTCGTTTTGTAGTTAGAAAACGAACTTTATTAGAACGTAAAGTTCTACATTCTAAAGTTTGTAATTTAAAATAATATTACATGCTTTTATAAAGCTGTTTGAGGTCGTTTACCACCGCGTTGACTGTGTTCCATTGTAGAGAAGATATGCGGCAATATACTCTACAATACAAATCTTTTAAACTTAGTATGTGATAATTGAAAGAAACGGACTAAACGGTAACACAAGATGCACTAAACAACCTCTTCCGATCATGGCATCCTTTCAAATTTAAAGGTACCTATCCCTTATATGAAGACATGAGGTGAACAAAGATGATGTGGAGATTGGCCGACCTGTGGGCCAAGACAGTATCATTGCCCAAGGGAAGGACGGAGTTTAGTAGGCAGACCACTATTGCTTACCAGCATTAGTCCGATGACATTGTGAGGGTGACGGGTTAACATTGGATCACATTAGCACATGACCATGAGATTCATCCATTTTATGTTATTTTTCTTCAAATACCTAGGTCTTGCAAGTGGAAGTTAGATTTTTGCTAGGTTGATAAATGGAGTTGATTCACCGTTTGCTAAATTATATTTTTAATCAATGCCAAGTAAAATCGATCCCATATTCACTTGAATATTATATCAAGGATAAACCTACCTATGATGTTGACCTACATTAATGAGTCGCTGACGAAAGCAAAATTTCTAAGAATCACTTTCAAACTTATATTTAATAGGTATATTGACTATAATTTTATTATGTCTTTGAATTGGACACTTTGATGATATAATCATTTACTAACTATCAACCTTTAACTGCGATCGCCAATCCGCCTGCCAAGCGTGGCGATTATGGCAAATCCCCCCATTTTGGGAGAGGCCAATGTCCAGCAGTGGACGTCTATCGGCTGATATGATGATAATGAACCTTTAACTAACAACCCATATAATTATTATTTGTTTTGAAATCTGGCGTCTTTTGATTTGGGAAATCTGAGACTGCTCTCTCTAATAGGAGTATACGATACGTATATATATATATATATGTATGTATATATGCGTAGATATATAGTATTTTTTGCGTCGGGGGATAAAACTCGACCAAATGTGTGTCGTACTATACAATATGTTAGGTTCCGTAGTTATCTTATTAAAATAGCTAAACACAAACTACGTGCCATAATGTGACACCGTGAATAAGTACACGGGTTCGATTCAAAAAATTTATGTATCTACACACGGACACATTGATACAAATTACAGTAGACACGTTCAAGGAGCGAGTTAATATCCGAAGACATTTCTTCCATTCCAATAGACCCACGACAATACTTTAGTATGCGTTATTATATTCTGTCGCCAAACAAAATTAACACAAATACAGTAAGTCTTAGTCGTCACCCCCTAAAATAACCGTTAGATCATCTTGCACCGCACAGTTTTACCATAATCTCCGCATCACCGCACCAGGCCTAATCCAACAAAACGGCGTGAAACAGCACTAAAACAAACTACCAGAAACTCATCAAGCTAAAAAGAGACGATAGAAATCTGAATATAGCCGAGCTTAATTTCTTGGCGTGACTCTGTGGACTAATTACTCAATTAGACAAAGTATCAGACGAGTGTGAACCTATTGGGGAAACCCATACGTGTGAGTGAGAGGTATCGTGGCAATCTTCCAAGATGAATTTGATGTTTCGGAAGAACTTCAGCGGAGAGAAGAGTGGGATGGGAGGGAGCGGTGGAGGGGGCAAGGCGAAGGGGGCGTTAGGTGCAGGAAGGAACGCTAAGAGACGGGACCGCGACCGGGGGTACTCCTGTATGGAGGAGCATCACTACAGGACCCACCTGTTCTTCTCTGCGCCGCGAGCCAGCGCGCAGTACAATGATGGCGGAGGTAAATACCCGATACGTAGTGAAGTGACAAGTGAAATGGAATGCCGCGCGTGTTTTGTTTTGTTGTGCCAACTTCCGAATTCTTCTGAGTAAGTTTTTCTTTACGTCGCTTTTCTTAATAACTGTCGTGACATTTTAGGCGAAGATTAACTATTAATAACTGTAGTTTAGAGCCCGATCAATCTATCAAATCATCTTATCAATATTAGATACTATTGCTTAGAAAATACGGTTCAAAATGCCAGCAGTTTTGTCACTGGGTAACGAATGCGAAGTTTTGACTCAACAGGTGTATTCAAAGTTTCAAAATCGACATTCTAACACTGACTTTGAGTGTTTTAAAATAGACGTAAATCTACTCATTAGTTTGTTCATTAATAACGCGCTTCGCAAGACGAAACGTGCTATAAATACTGTGACAGACGAACGGACTCATGTTCGCGTATAAACTGACAACTAATACATATTCATGTAATGAAGGTGCCGGAATAATTGGACAACGAAGAGCTATGTAAATCATGTTAATTCAATCATGGCTCGGAATTGTCGTTAATACGGACTTATTCAGGGATAATTTAATTTAACAAGTGCTGAAAACAGTTTACAAGACGAGCAGGTAGTACCTACAAAAGATTGTAGTTAAACTGATGAAAACTTATTTCCTTTGAGACATGCATCTGTCTTTGTTACTTTGCTTATGAGAAAGCGAACGGGCATGTTAGTTTTCTTGTTTGGTCGCTATGTCGTGCGTGGAATGCTAGGCCTTACTAAGGCTCTGGTATATCATGCAATTCAATGCAATGCAACTAAACGAGAAAACCATCATGCGCGCTCATATAACATTCGCAAAGTAACAAAGACACCTCTCGATCTTTGTCGTTTTCTTGGAGGCGGCATGCTAGGTCCACCCACATGAAGATACCAGCCGGCGTGTTCCAAAATGATATCTATCGTCTATCCGTCTCGTACATAGGGCCTAAACTCATAGCTAAAAGCAGTAGCTCTAACCGAATCAAACCGGTCAAACCCGCTTCAAACCGACGACCGTTAGTTTTGGCTGTAAACACGATAGGTACATTACATTCTATTTCAGCGAGGTTATAGTAGGTACTTAATGTTGTCAAGGTATGAAGTATTTTAAAAATCAATCAATCAAAAAGAAAACCCAGAAATTCGCAAATAAAAGCATAACCCGAATGTTTCTAATCTTGAGACGTAGCAACTTATTATTAATCTGTGCCTCCTCGGTGAACAGGCTGGTTGCTTTACAAATCTGATTTTTTTATAAGTGCAAAAGTTACTAAATTACTGAACCCAGCGACCGTAGTATGATGCGCGCGATAAGACTATATCACGCCTTTTATCTCGTTCGATAGCTATGGAGCCGAAGGTGTTATCATATCGGTAGTTCCCCCGCCAAGATGAGTCAAAAAAGCGGCGCAATATCTTTTCCTATTTAGTGATACAATAATTGTACTCTATAAAGTAATGTCCACATTGTCGTCTCTCCAACTTAAGCAACCCTTCGTAGACTATAACTGAACTTTGCTACAACTAACTACAATGTTACAATCAATCAATCAATCAATTATACTTTGTTACAATTTTAAGCGTTTAGTTGTAACAAGGTTCACGTTTAGTGCACCTACGGTATTTAGTATTTCAGTATGGAATGAGGAACTTCGCAATGTAATAAACCAATTTCAGTAATGACGATTGCACTAGTTCGTAGTACCTATATGTAAGTAGGTAGGTTATTTCGGCGCGGAATGCGAGGTCTCCAGCTGCTTTTAATTTGATGGCAAGTTCTGATTAGTGACTAATTTTGCTGCTAAAAGTAGGTAATTTAGCTTTCTGGTCACGTACGTGGAATTGGAACTGAAATCGTGAATGTTAATTTGATATTATTTAACTACTTAGCTAACTTTACATACAGTATAGTTAAAAATATTTCCGTTTCTTTTTACGTCCTTTAGTTCACCTACTGTCGCATTTTCGATGAAATAGCCTTTCGAACAAATATCCCATCTCAAAGAATCTTCGATCACTCGGCTTTCTTTTAACTGATCCATCAATTAATTGGTTTTTCGATTACCTACTTGGGTTCGAACAAATGGGTTTCAACAAGATGTCTTTCAGTAACGAGTCCCAATCCCGTGTGCAACATAATATCACAAATATTAATAATAAGTTAACTTTCGGAGTCCTCACCGGGCACTACGCGACAGGCACGATGATGCATAAAATGAAGCTCACCCTAGATCCCAGCTGCCGAGCGTGCGGAGAGGATGAGGAGAGCATGGAACATATCCTTTGTAACTGTGATGTCTTGGCGGCAAAACGCATGTGCCTCCTCGGAAATGGATACCCAAAACCGGGAGATCTTAGGTTTCTTCCCCTTAATGGTATTGCCTCTTAAATTGACCATGTATTTGAAGGGTGAAGAAAGCAAAAAGTACTGGGGCTAACACAAAAGATCCCACTGGGTCGAAGACAGCCCCCTCAACAAGATAAGATAAGATACTTGGTAATAATTTCCAAATTTGATCGAAGTTTCCAAACATCAAAACTAGCTTGCTTATACAATACACACCATCAAAACCTAATAACGCCGCTTATAAAATTCGGATGTGTAGGACGGACTTCACAATCTTTAGATACCACGCAGCGATTATCAGCATTTATTTTCCCAATCCAATCCTTCACCGACAACTCTCTAATTTCCAGAACGATGCGGCCCAGTGCTTGGTGGTGGTACCGGCCCGGAGACGGAACCGCCCCAGCCGCTGGTGACCAGGGATCCCTCGGTCTCACTGATGCGATGGGACCACCACCGGCCCACCACCACGTCCACCAGCGCCGCGGACCGGCGGCGGACTCCGGCGGAGCCTGTCTCCCTCGCGACCCTCGAGAAGGACTGCTTTGTGATACCTGCTCATGCCCTTGAGAGGTTTTTGCCTGATGGGGTACCGGTACGATTTTATACTTTTTAGAAATAAGGTTCGACCCCCTTCTCTGTTCGTAGCGGTATCCCGTATTATCAAAAGGAGAATAGGGATAAGAGGATTACATTGAATTATCAAGTGGGGATAGGTATTTCGGTAAATCTTTCGTCCAACTTAGTTGACCACCATGGACCACCCAAATTCCTAACGTGTGGGTGTCGTACGAGGCGACTCAGAGTTTCAAAGTTTCTGTTGCAGTGTCTACGTGAGCTAAACGCTAGCCGCCTCTCACCACTTGACACGTCATTCCATACTGAAACTTAAATTGCTAAATATGAGCATGTTACGACTACATTCTTAAACAGAAAGTTGGTAGTTGTAGCAATGTTTCTGACCACTCCGAAAGGGATTACGGTCATGAGTTTATGTATTTATGTATGCTTAGCTGACACAATAACTAAGTATGTTCGAAGTTATACGACTGCACGATTACTGTCCCGAAAAGCAACATCAAAACAAAATTTGCAAAAGTTGCAACTTACAAAGGTAACTAGTTAGACATTTGGCTCAGTTCACGGTTCCAAAACATATCATATCCGATTCACAGAGTCTACTTTGGCAACGTAAGCTTAATCTTAAGACGGTTGCTAGCCAAACGACTTAGCGAGATCAGATGAGAAACTTGAAATGCATTTGGTTTTAAAGACTTGTTTCACTGCCCAATTATTTGGAAGGTTATTGCCAACCCTTAGCCAAGACATTAGCGATACCGACGCAAATTTTGGTCATCTTGTTGTGATATTTGCCGAGGAAGTTTACGAAGTTTTTTTTTAACATTTCAGCTTCCAGTGCCACCTCCGACGCCAGAAAAAGGAGGAGCAACAAAGACTCAGAACTCCCTTAGCATCCTAGAGGTGGCTGACCCCAAGCTGTGTATTCTAGCCCATCTTATGAGCCCCCTGGAACCTATAGAGCCTATCCTGGAATCACCACTAGCTAAACCCATCATCAGGCAAAAGTTAGCTGCCGGGGAACTGCTGAACGATGTGGCTCAAGCGAACACCGCAGTCGGAGGGATGCTCCTCGCTAATATGGAACGAAACGCAGAATTCCCATTCATATCATACTATGTGTTGAACACGACGCAAACAGATCCTTTACTTTTTTACAATAACATGAGATGTGCTTCTTTGAACAAATTTGATCCTAAGACGATAAGATACTCGGCTGCGCATACGCTGGACTTGTACAGTGAGGTGGCGATGATATGTAGACCGCCGTTCAATGATTTAGCTGGTGGACCGAAGAAATCACATACGCCTTCTACCGGATTCATCATTAGTGTTTATAAGGTTAGTATGCTTTAGTTTATGTACCTACCAGTAGGTAGGTAGGTAGTTTTAGATTTTCTTGAAACTGACAAGCGTATACGTAATAAATTGAATTATGTGCTTGTGAAATGGGAGGGAAAGTCATAGGTGTACAAAATGACTGCTTTATAATCAATGTACTAGGCTTAAGTGATATAGGTATAATTCAATGCTTGTTTGTTTTCCACCTGAACAACCTCTACTGTGCCTTATTTCACGTTTAACTCTAACCAGGCCAAGGTTACTTTTCGTCCTTCAATCTCACCTCTATCATATTTATTCTGTGCCTCTATTACCAGGCAATTTTTGAAATTGTTCCTTAATTATTTACTTCAACCTTCGTATCGTAGGGAACTTAAGGATCGTATCTACACTCCAAAAGTCGACAAGACGATCGATGTCGGCGTCATTGATGGCGGGTTCGATGTGGATAAGGCCTTGTCCGCGTCAATGTTGGCGATAATCTTGCGCGACATTCAATATCTACCGACAAAAAGATGCATATCTCGTGCCACCGAAATTTCACGGACAAAGATTTCCGACTTGAAATGATAAATTTGCCGACAGTGACCGACATTTTACTACTACGAAAATAGGTAGCACATCTTTCCCTCAAAACACGTCACATGCGCATAACTTCCCACTGTCGATGCCAATGTTATCCTCTCCCTAATATTCTCTTCTCCACCTTCCAGGTCTTTGAAGGCGACGACGGCGAGAGATTCGAACGCAACTGGTTATACTGGACAGGAGCTCGTATGCTCTACCGCCATCTTCCACATTCGGTCGGCATGCGGAAGATAGCTCTTCACAAATCAGTTGCATCACACGGCGATAAGATGTATCTGTTGGTCTGCGAATGTGCCAACTTGTTGGACGATTTGTCCGGTGCTTCCATGCTGGTGACGGCTTTGAGGGCAAGGTTGTGTGGTTACACGGGCCTCTATAGACCTATACAGTCTTTCTAGTAGGAGGGAGGCCGTAAAGGCCTAGAATGTGTTGTTTTGTAAGACTTGGGATTAGTTGGTTTGTTGGATGATTGGAGAGAAATGATCTTTTGTAAGTAAGGGTTGTTTGAACAGGGATAAGATTGGAAACTGACTGCCGATGCCGTGGGTGTAATGTAACCTAAACTTAATTTTGTAAAGGATAAACAAAATACATGTCTGTATAACCTTATCATCATGCAATAATGTTAAAAATAGCAATAATAATCAAGTATTTTGCAATGGCTTCAAACTGTCTTCCGATAATCATTTCTCTCAATCTGCTCTAAGAGATGGCGTGTTTAGGTTTAATGAATGTGGTGAGATGGTCAACGAAGGACATGTTGTGAATAAAATGGACCAAAGTATTAAATAAACTATTACGAGACGGGATTAACCACAAAAATGTCGAACCAGTCTTTGGCCTGGGCCCCATTTAATAACATGACAATTTAGGGATGTACCGACCCTAAATTGTCATTGCCATTTGCTGAGAATTTTAGGACACATGTTACCTACTGCATGTTTAGCATCATTAGTAGGTAGCCAGCAATGTACCCTGAATTGTCATTGCAAATTACAATTGTCACGTTTATGAAATAGGGCCCTAGAGGTCTCCAACTTCAGTGACAGTTGACAGTTGACAGTGGTTACTATTGAATAGTAATATGGGTTGTTTTACCTTTTTGTGGTAATATAATATCCCCCAGTATGTATGGAAGCGTTACCATCGTACATCACGTGTTCTATTTCGCTAATACTAGATCTAAGTAAATAATTTCGAGATTTAATAGTTACGCTTTCTTTTAGTACAATATTAAACTGTACAAATCTAAGAATAAGTTTGAGATTATGGAAAATATTTATACCTAAGTAATGGACCATTCGATTCGTTTCAAACTGGATTCATACACAACGTCGATTACCAATAAAAATAAGTTTGATGGAGTGATTAGATTTGCTCCAAGGAGTAAAAGTAAATAGAAGGAGTAAATAGAAACCTCTGACAAAAAAGAAAGACTACACTTCTAGCTATTTCATCAAATCCAGGCCTATCAAAATTTTTCGCTATAATAATAACATTTTTACATCTAGTATGTACTTGATATAGATAAATCCTCCATTTCGCGAACGTCATAGTCGGCTGAACATAGAAATGAACTAATTTTCAAGAGTTCCGTGTCCATAATGTCCATTCAAGTCAAATTCCAAAATTCTCTTGAACGAATAACAACGAGTTTAATTGAAAATGGCCCCCAGTACTGGCAGTGGGATGATAGGAAAAATAAATGTCGTTTAGTCTATATTCTATTTACCTGGCGATGTCTTCCATCAACCAAGAATACAGTTCATTCGTATGAGGGTATAAAGGCTTGTACCCAAACAGTGAAGACGTACTTATGTAGTGGGTTCCATAAATATCTGCACAAAAAGCCATTGACCTTTCTGTACGGTCGGCAACAAAAGTAGATTAACAATCTCGGATATAAAAACGACTAATAGTAATTATTTAACTTTCATTAACTTTAGTTGCAGACTGTACTACGTTGTCCTTTGATCGAAAACTACTAGCATGCAGAATTAGAAGTATAGTGGTAAAAAAGAACAAAAGAAACACCGCAATCAGAAATCGTAAACATTTATATTAAAGTGTTAACAGGTTAGGGTCAATTTAATTTTTTGCAAATTTATATGGCACCTACCTACTATAATGCTGGTGATGATGCCCAGGCTATCCTGGTGCTAAATTCTCTTTGACCAGACGAGTGGGCCTTTTTATATGAGATCTCAAATACTGAACTTAATTGTTGGATCCGCCATAATTACTGCTTTAATTTTTAGTACCTCTAGTTCTATAGTATCAGCATATCTCGCGATACATATCATTATGTACTTAATTCTACTCAAATTCATGTTTATATATGTATACCTACAGTTCCTTTAGGAGGTAGACAATTTTGAATATTAAAAGGAATATTTTACGACATATTTCTGTGAATATGACATTATTGAATACGATTATATGTTTGTATGTATTTCCAAAAGAACATGGCGAATGGAAACTTATAGCTTGTTTTAAAACTTTGTATTACATTATGACTGTTTAAACAACACTTGTTTTGTCGTGTGACTTTTGAAAATTCGCAAAAAATACCATTCTTTGAAATTGATCTTCTAAATGAATGATAGTGTATTTTTTCACATTTTTTCAATAAATTAATGATATTGAACAGTCATTTTGTTTTTAATCTGCATGGGACAATAATTTCTAAAAAAATATATAGTTAAGTTACTTAGATTAATAATTACAAAATTCTCATGCAAATAGTATTTAATAGTTTCAAGCATTTTAAAATCTATTTAGGTTTAAATAAGATAATAGTGACTTAGCAAAATAATTAGAGTTCTGTGGGGAACCAAAAAGTAACATTTAGACATTAATTCATCGAACTTTACAATGAGCGTTTTTCTTTTCTTTTTTAATTTTAGTTCCTCAAAAACTCGACAGATGGCATGTTTACCGCTCTATAGAGACTTTCGTGAGATCCTGTCAAAATCATGTCAGGACTGTGCCTGCCATTTTTTAAGGCCAAGGGATCGTGCCCATAAAACCATGTCAGTCGTAAACAGTTTTAAAATTTTCAATCAAAATGATTCGCAAATAATGAAATATTCCATCAAAAGATGCGTTGGCATCTTCTTGATCATCTTTTCCCTCTTTATTGTTTTAAAGAAACGCTTTTTGAAATTTTGACTTTTATTCGCACAGACCGTAGCGCCATCTATCGATCCCCTAGAAAACCAAAAGAAAAACGCTCATTAAAACGATGATAAAACAAAAGGCATAGGTTTTTACAGTCACAGGATGGATTGTGAGCCAATATATTTACATGGGTTTCATTGGTGGGCCTGTAACAATTAGGAATAACTAAAACAAGGAAACCAAGAGGGCACCATCAGTAATAATATATTATTACATTCAACGTAGTTCCAACGTGAATCTGTCCTGCAGAAAAGGCCAACAAATTGGTTTTCCAGGGCAAAAGTTGGGTAGTTATCTTGACTTTACCTATTATAACAGTCAAAAAAATTGGTCGTAGGTACTTGACAAACTGCCAGGCAGACCAGCTCCCAGAGAACAATCTATAAAGTCCCTTTTGAAAATTCTTAAACTAAAGTTGGATATTCATCAGAAATAGCGAACTATTTATACAACTTTGTACTGACTTTAGGTACTACAGAAGAAAAATATTTATGTTCGTCAAGTATTGATTTGTTTCAAAAGTGACCAACAACTGAAATTGTGATTCAATAAACTAAATACTTAATAAAATTAAGTAAATATTTACGCACATTATGTAGTCGGCTTGAAAGCGTTATTTACTCACAAAGTATTATAAGTAAATATTAAAAAAAAGTTTACGTAATAACTAAGAAATTAAGTGCCAGAAAAGCCTAATAAATTACCTATGTTAAGATAAAGTTATGTAATAATTTATTTCCTGGACTATTATAATAAAGCATTACTAACGCGTATTTAGGTATATTTGAGTGAACAAATTAAAAATTTATGTTTTTCAAAGAACAAATTAAATCTTTGTAAATTTACAGATAATTTATATTAAAAAAGTAATATTGTTGCGAACTAACGAACTTTATGCTTAGTTTCAAATATTATTGATTTTTAAACATGTTACAGCCATGTTGTGCTATTTCGAATCAAATTAAAGATTGAAAAATTTGTCTCGGGCGGGACTTGAACCCGCACTTTTCCAAACCGCGTTATCCAATTTCGCCACCGAGCCCACTACCCAGAGAAGGAAATGCTTTTATGGTTAGTTGCTTTAAAACAAAAAAATTAAGTAGAAAGAATATTGAACAGGAACAAGCAAACACTCTTATTAGAGCTGTAGCATAGCAACATTTTTTTCTTATTCGATAGATGAAGCACTGACGAATAGGGTGCTTTTTTAAAATCAAAATTTCATTCACACATTCTATCATAAACTGGTTCTTTCACAAATTAAAATGCATTGAGTAGAAATAATGAAGTACTTACCTACTTATTATTTTTCGACTTTTTCGTATATAGGCTGTTACAAAAATACCCCTAAAGAAAAAAGGGTGTTAAAGGGTCCCTGTAAAAGTCTGTTGACTATGTATGACAACCGTAGCATAGTATTATTATTTACCGAAAAATTTATTATCGATAATAAAATAGTCATAGTTGAAGCGCAGCACTATTTTACGGAATGCCGGTAGGTAGTTCAAGACTAAACAGCAGCCAGATACGTCGTAAGGTTACCGCGATGTCACTACCTATCTTATAAGTACTTCATTTAAAAGATAATTTTACTCTAAGTTATCTTTATTTTTAAAGCGAACTTGAATACTAAGATATATTTATTGCAAAAAAAAAACAATAAATAACAGATAGACAAAAAAGTTAAATTATTGGTACAAAAATTAAAAATAAAGAATAATTTCATTTATGTTTGAGCCGCTGTTGTATGGATTCCATAATAAACAGCCTATAGTGCTTGCTTGGGATCATTACAATGTATGTGCCTGTGAGCATTATTTATTTATTTATTTCAATAAAGTATGCAACTATGCATATTTGTCATCATATAAGATAATTTAAGTATCTTACTGAAATGACTTACAAACACTACCCTTCTGAAATAATAGTCTATGTTTCAAATGTCACATTAGAGTTGGAATTTTTTAATAATTTGCATCGATGAGTGATTTTTTTGGTTAATTATGTAACACTGTTTGCTGAGGCTTAGCTATTTTCAAAATAAAGATTTTTAATGACGTGACGTCAAGAGTGTTTTCTAGAGTGTCATCTTAAATTAATATTGGGTTAGTTAGTTTCAACAAACGCACGATTTTTTTTTGCAGTGGTGCTAAATCTAGTCAATTTGTAGAGTAAATTAACAAATGCTTGCAGTTACGAAAACGGTTCGTAATTTTCATAACGTAGGCATTTCTAAAATCTTAAAAGAATCTATTTAAATTCTAAGATCCAATTTGATGATGCTTGAAATTAAAATATTGTTACATTTTGAATGTACAGTTAGTCACACAGGTATCAAGTTGTACATTTACTAAGGAAATAGTAAGCTGTGTTGCTGGCTGTACTTTAGTGGGGTAAGAGCGTTAATATTGTTTAGCTTGTAAAGCTAGTTTTCATTATGAGCTAAGCTCCGTTGTAGATAATTTAATTAAATTATTAAATTTCAATTATTTTTGTAATAAAATTGATAATGTATTTGTGGTTTTATTTTTAGCTTTTAGTTAGGTATCTGTGATGAAATGGCCAACAATTAGATAAACGTTATTTTTTCCAATATATTACCAATCCCAATCCAAAAGTATGTCAAAGGTTGTCAGAAAATAATTAATAAAATTATAATTTTATGCCCTCATTTAGAGAAACGTATGCATAGGAAAGAATGAAGAAAAAAAAAAAAATCTCAATATATTCTAAAGTACAATTGGCAACGAAAGTTGATGAACATTTCTTACCTTTATTTCTATGACAAAAAGGTTCAGTAGGCCTACCATGAGTTTGCACTGTACTTTACTAATGTAGTTAAAGCTCCAATTTTGTATGGCAGAATTAGTTCTCAACGTAAACACTTGGAGCGCTGAACAAAATTCAATACACAAATGGAAGTAAAATTACTGTAGTATACTACAGTATTTATAAACTCATGATATGCCTACAGAAAGTGCTAATCATATTTCGTCGCTGACCTATGCCAGTAGTTGGTATTCAACTTTCATCGCGCAAATAATACCCGTAAAGGTTTGTAATAATATGTCTGGAAGAAATCACATTTAGTGATAAGGCCGCCTTTTGTACCCTTCTTGTTCATATTGTTGTTAGTTTTTTGTTATTTTGATGTGCAAGTAAAGAGTATTTATCTTATCATGAGACATGATATTACAACAATTAAATTAAAGCTATTGCATTTTTAAGAACAAATTATAGAAGATTTATCAGAGGTACACTTGAATGTTTTATTCGTAAAGGTTTACTTACGAATAGCGAATCACAACTTTGTATAACTTGAGAGGGAAATGCACAAAATAAAACAGTGCATACAGACACACAACTGCGACCTAGGGCCGAAGCATGATGCTCGCGATAAGACTATATCACGCCTTTTATCTCGTTCATTATGAAATAGAGCTAAAGCGCTATATGGCGCTGTCAAGCTACGGCCGCGCTGCTCAATTATTTTGTTTGCTCAGGTCAGACATCGGAGCATCAACTGCTTATTACCGCGGAATATGGTACCACACCAGTGACGACGAATCGCCCTGAAGGGGTAAAGACCTCGGCATTGGGCGTAGCACAGATTACGCGGCAGATTGGGTAGCGGAGATCGGTAAAATCCTCTCCACACACTCAAAAGGCACTGAAAGTCAATATTAGTTGTCTTGTATTAAATAAAACTCCAATGCTGGCGGCCTCTTAAGAGGACCTTTTAGTACAATAGTACCTGGAGTGCGATTTTTGAATCTCATACGTTGAACTCAGCAGTTGAAAATGTATGGAGATACGCATCTTTCTACTGCTGATTTGACTTTCAAAAATCGCACTCCTGGAGTATGATTTTAGAATGTCAAATCAGCACGGCTAGCATGCCACCCACGACAAAGCGTTTAAACGAGAAAAACGTCATGCACGCTCTTTCTGGCGTACGTAAAATAATAAAGATGGAGGCACATCTCAATTTTTATCGTTTTCTGAGGGGTGGCCTCCGAGGCCTACAGCAGTAGAAAGATGCATATCTCCATAGTAATATTGACATTTTCAACTGCTGAGTTCAGCGAATGAGATTAAAAAATCGCACTCCTGGTTTATAAGTCTCACCGATGTACCTGCGCAGTTGACTAATTTTAATAATGTGCGAAATTATATTGACCAATCAGGATGTGCCACCTTCGTGGGCTCAAAATACCCTGCCTCAATTTGCTAATTGTTTTCGCGCACTTTTCGCTGCTACCCGGCTTTGCACCTTTTGATTAAATACACAACTTCGGGTTTTGAAGGCGACTCGGGACTGCTCTGCGTAAACGAAGATTGACGAGCGGAATTATTTTCCTGGTCGTACTGTATGCGTTTGATGTTACTTAAGAGCCTATTAGAGTTGAGTTTCATTTATTAATATATATAACATAATAATACCTTAGTTCTTTCATCGTCAGTAATAATCAGGAAGTATCTATAATGGCTGCCCCAAGCCTATTGTGCTGCCTTCAATCGTATTTTTTTAAATTTCTAAACAATTAAACAATATTTCCAAAATACAAAAATGTCTCATTGTAGTCCTGATAGGCTTTCAATTTATCGAAAGATTACAGATTATTATGATTTATGCTTGTAGCTATTAATGAATACAAACATTATAAAAACAAATCCACGGTGACTCGATAAATTGAAAATCAGCAGTGACTGTATGTGACATTCTTGTTTTTGGGAAATATTGTTTAATTGTAGAAAAATAAAAATAATACTATTGGGGCAGCCAATGAGGGCAGGACAATAGGCTCGGTGGAGCCTTAAGTTGTCAAGTGAAACATTATCTAAATTCAAAGTCAAAATAAATATAACAGTCAACTTTTATTAAACAAAACAATAATGAATACTTTTGTGTATTGTAATGTGTGACATTAAAATTAAATCATACCCTAATATTGATCCACTAAAACTTTTTGGACTCACATCAGTAACCTTTGTGACCTCGGAACCTTCTTCTGTTATCCAACTGTGACAAAAAAAAGGATTATGGTAAGAAAGATACACAGGGGTTCTTTTTAATATACAGCTGATGGTTTTTAAGGTGATCATCAGACGTGCGATTTTTGAAACACATTCGCAGAGCTCAGCAGTTGAAAATGTCAAAATTACTATGGACATATGCATCTTTTTACTGCTGATTTGACTTTCAAAAATCATACTTCAGGAGTGCGATTTTTGAAAGTCGAATCGGCATTAGAAAGATGCATATCTCCATAACAATTTTGACATTTTGAACTGCTGAGCTCAGCGAATGAGATTCAAAAATCACACTCCAGACCATCAAACTGAAAAACTTTGTCCAACATCGAAATCATGAAAAAAAATTGTTATCTCATACATGGATTATGGTAAGCAAGATACACAGAAGTATACCTAGGCGAATACCTAGTTTTGCAATGAGTGCTTTTCTTTTGTATTTTTAAGGGAACGATAGTGCTACGGTCTGCGTGAATAAAGGTCAAAATTTCAAAAAGTGTTTCTGAATAAAATAATAAAGAGGGAAAATATGTTCAAAAAGATGCCAATGCATCTTTTGATAGAATATTTTATTATTTAAGGATTTAGAATAATCCGTAAAATTTGAAACTGTTTACACCTGACATGGTTGTGTGGGCTCAATCCCTTGGCCTTAAAACAATAGACAGGCACAGTATTGACCAAATTTTGAAAGGATCTCGCGTACGTCACTAAGGAGCGATAAACACGCCATCTGTCGAGTTATTAGGAACTAAACTTTGTATGGAATGGAAATGTACCTCGAATACTTACTAAAGATCGTTTACATTCAAAGAATATTTGTCGTAATTGCATACACTCATCTGGCACTAGGTTTTCCTTCAAACACTCTCTGGGAGTCTTTTTGTCCTGAAAATATAAAAATGCATGCAAGGTTACATTACAGGGTGACTGGTAATTCGACCTATTCCTTGAAAGGGGTTATACTAGAGTTCATTTGCAACAATTTTTCCCCAGTTAACTGGGGGTCGAAAATCGCTTGTTTTCGAGTTCTCTCATTTTTAAGAATTTTTTGAATATTTCCGTTTTTCGACCTAAAAATGACAATTGTGAAAAAAATACTCCACTTTCTGCACTCTGTAAGCATTTTTCTAGTAGCTGATGAATGAGCGACTACTTTAAACTAAAATACATGTGAAAAATACCCAAAACCACCGAAATAAAAGGTTATAAACCGCAAGACAACAATTTTTTATTTGGATTTTGTTTCAATCCAAAGAGGATTACTCAAAAAAAATTTATGACACTTGGCGTACAAATTGCGGAAATAACTTCCTCAATTCCTAAGCTTTCCAAAAAGATGCAAAAGTTGTGTACTTTAGTTCAAGTTTGGAAAATAAACCTTATTAAACACGCAGATGTGAATTTTATTCAAAAAGTTATTGGTTTGGTGAAAATAAAAAAAAGAGTAAAATAATAATGTTTAGTACCTAATCATATGAAATTACAAATTTTGTTTTAAAGTTTTACATTTAAAAATCACAAGTCTTGCTCAAATTGTCTTCCTCCGTTACGTATGCAAGCACGAAGCCTGCGACGTACTTCGCTTACTGTCACTCGAGTTGAAAGCGTGTCTTTAATTTGTTGGGTAGCTGCCAAAATCCTCTCTCTTAATTCTTCTTGAGAAGAGATAGGTGTACGATACACCAATGTCTTCATATGACCCCAAATGTAGAAGTCGCATGGGGTTAGATCGGGACTCCTAGCCGGCCAAGGGATCGGGCCGCCTCGACCAATCCATCTCAGTGGATAGTTCTCATCCATCCACTGTCGCACGCCCCGGTAATAGTGGGCTGGGCAGCCATCATGTTGATACACCAAAGCTGTTCTTGTGGTAAGCGGCACATCCTCCAGCAGCGGACGTAACTCTTCTCTTAAAAAGTTTTCATAGGCGATGCCGGTTAGGCGTGCCGGCAGAAAGAATGGCCCGATTAAATTATTGTGCACGATTCCCATCCACACATTAAGTGAGAATCTGTGCTGGTGAGCTCCTTCGTTAGATTTTCTCGGATTCTGACCTTTAGGGGCCCAAAAATGCAGATTATGATAGTTTGTAATACCATCACGGTCGAAGTTCGATTCATCTGTCTACAAGATTGTTTTTAGATACTCAGGGTCTTCAATGTCTGCATTTATTAGAAATCTGCAGAAATCCATCCTTCTGACAGGATCTCCCTCCTCGATAGCTTGTACTGGCGTGTAATGGAATGGATACTGCTGTGCTGTGTGCTGAGTGAACCAGACTTTCCACTGAGACATACCAAGCTGCCTAGCCACAATTCTTGTTGAAGTAGTGCCGTCTGCTTGAAAACACTGCAAAATTTGCTCCTCTTCGATTGGATCACTAACGCTAGGTCTACCAGCGTCGGTTTGGCGACGTCGAACCGATCCCGTTTCTCGAATGCGCCGATATGTCGTACCAAACACGCTGACATCAGGTAAACGGCGGGTAGGAAAACGTCTTTGATAGTCTCTTCGAGCAGCAGCAGCGTCACCATCACAAAACCCGTAACAATACATGATATCCGCGTATTCTTCATTTTGGTAAGCAGCCATTTGAAAAGGAAGCTGTTTTAGCGCAGAATTTAAGTTAGTTAACAACGACACGTCCGAACTCCAAGATGGTTGAAACTAACTGATTACTTAATGAATTGAGCGAATGAGTGGGCCTCGATTGTGAACCTTAGTACAAACATTCCCGAATACTTACAAAAGAGAAACAATGTAAGCAATAAAATGAAAGAGACAAAAGCAAATCGGCATCTTGTAAGGTTCGCTTCTAGGAAATCCGCTACCTGCTCTGCCATTGTTAACAATTTTTTTCAAACTCTTGTCAAAGTAGACAACATTTGCACCTTTTTGGAAAGTTTAGGAATTGAGGAAGTTATTTCCGTAATTTGTACGCCAAGTGTGATACATTTTTTTTAAGTAATCCTCTTTGGATTGAAACGAAATCCAAATAAAAAAATTTTGTCGTGCGGTTTATAACCTTTTATTTCAGTGGTTTCGGGTATTTTACACATGTATTTTAGTTTAATGTAGTCGCTCATTCATCAGCTATTAGAAAAATGCTTACTTAGTGCAGAGTAGGAGTATTTTTTTCACAATTGTCAGTTTTAGGTGGAAAAATGGATTTTTTCAAAAAAATCTTAAAAATGAGATAACTCGAAAACAAGCGATTTTCGACCCCCAGTTAACTGGGGCAAAATTGTTGCAAATGAACTCTAGTATAACCCCTTTCAAGGAATAGGTCGAATTACCAGTCACCCTGTATGTTTTACCATTTTTACCATGAAAATCGAGGCATGTTTTATAATTTATAGTAAACAAAAAAGCTTAGGCGAAACAGTTTTGACCAAAAATTGGTAAAATTAATCATTATTTCTAAAGAAATTTTCCAAAATCGAAGTAAAAAACTAACCTTTTTGCAGCAAGTACTTTCAAGTAAGCACATCTTGAGATCGGCTCTAATCCCAGCGCACGGCGATGTATCAGCTAATCCTATTTCATCTGGTGCGAATGTTATCATTTTTCAATAACAATTCCTCTGTAATTTCACAAAAGAACAAAATATTTTCGAAAAAAATCTAATCTCTCCCGATGTTGTCATTCGTTTTGACTTTTGAGTGTGTTTTTGTTAAAACGAAAGGAATAAAGGGAGGAGTTTTTGGCGGTAATTTGTCAGCTACGTTTGGAGTCCTCATATTTTATTGAATTTATATTGTTTTTAGCGAGTTTTGGTTTGTAAAATTGGTGTTGTTTTGCGTAACAAAGTGTCGTGCAAGTGAACAATACACAGTTCAGTGAAATATGATGGTGTATGGGCAGTAAACAGGAAATGTGTTCCGTCATTTGTAGCGCGGCAAAGCGGTCGGTTCACCTCTTTCCTGTGGACTTTGCTGCGTTTCCTGCGTCTTTCGCTCAGATTAATTAATACTTCGATTAGAAAAAAACTTCAAATATACCAAAACGCGGTAAGAACCCGTAAAAATGTTAATTTCTAGATCAAATAATAACCGCGTAACTCTCAAAAACTGTAATACTTCGATTGTCTCCGAAAACTCCAAAGAAGCGACAAAAGTTCATAACGCCGAACACCAAGCAATAAATGAGAAAACTTTATTAAAGACACCGGCTGTATGGGATATATAGAACCCTTTGCTTTGATTGAACAAAAAAAAATCTGCTCAAATCAGCTGTGTTGTCAAATGCACAGATCAATTAGAATATGGTCAAATGTCAGTGTTGTTTCGAGTTCGATGGACTGATTTTCTGTGAAATTCGTGCTAAAAATGGGAAAAATACTCCCTATAATTACGAGAAGACTGTCACACGTGTGTAGTTTGAAGCCTTACAAGGAAACGAGATGGCTCATGCCGAACGGGAACCCCACCGGCCTATATATTTACAACTGCGTAGCCGATATGAAGGTGCCTGTGATCCTGAATGATCCCCACATCGCCACATGGTACTCCTGCGGCCCTACGGTCTACGACTCCGCCCACATAGGCCACGCTAGCTGCTACGTGAAATTAGACATTGTGCAAAGGATATTAAAGTCATTTTTCAACATAAAAGTCGTCACCGCAATGGGCATTACGGATATTGACGATAAGATTATCAAGAAGGCTATTGACACCAAAACAGACTTTAGAACAGTCGCTAAACAGTTCGAGCATGAGTTCTGGCTTGATATGTCCAGTCTAAACGTTGAAAAGCCAATGATAATCACCAGGGTTTCAGAACACATAAACTGCATAGAAAGTTTTGTTAAAAATCTTATAGACTCCGGCATGGCATATACGACTTTAGACGGATCTGTCTACTTCGACACAAGTAAATTTCCTACTTATGGAAAATTACAGAAAACGCAAGAATCTGGCGAGGCATCCAATGAAGAAAAACGGAATAAGATGGATTTTGCTCTCTGGAAAAGTCATAAGCCGGGAGAGCCTTCTTGGGACGCGTCTTGGGGTGAAGGAAGGCCGGGATGGCACATAGAATGCTCAGCTATGGTCAGCAAGCTCTTTGGCTCTCAGCTTGACTTCCATGCGGGCGGCATAGACCTTCAGTTCCCTCATCACGAGAATGAAGAAGCTCAATCGTGCGCTTTCCATAACATAAGGCAATGGGCAAACTATTGGATCCACATCGGCCATTTACATGCGAAGGGAGATGCTAAAATGTCTAAATCATTGAAGAATACCATATCAATACCTAATTTGTTAGAAACGTATAGCGCAGATACATTTAGAATGGCATGTTTGATGTCTAACTATCGGTACCCAATGGAATATAATGACAAACTAATGCAGACTGCTGAAGAAGTCCTTAATAAATTCAAATTCTTCCTCAAAGATGCTTCCGTGTACGTAAACAATAACGCTACACAGAATGGAGATTATAAAGATAAGATTCTAGATAATTTACAAAAGGTTGAAGACTCAAACTTGGAAGCGTTGAAATCTGATTTCGATACAGCAACATGTATAAATACGCTACTACAATTGATAAGTAATACGAACAAAATAATCAAAGCGGATACCTCTGAATATTACCCTGTACCTATTATATTAATAGCTGATTACGTAACTAATGTATTAAATAAATTTGGTGTAAAACTACAAGATTCCTCCGAGCAAAACGTATCAAACATTCTAATAGACACTTTAGTAGAATTCCGGCATGCAGTAAGGCAAAATGCTTTAAGTAAAAAGGACAAAGAATTATTGAGTGCGTGTGACATAGTTAGGGATAAAATGAAGTCAATGAAAGTTCAAATCAATGATGTGAATAAATCTGCAGCATCTTGGGTGTATACAAAGTAGTTTTATAATGTCAATTGATGACTTGTTTATAATGTTTATCTATACTATTATAAAACTGTAACAGGAAGTTTGTCTGTACATTGAAGATATTAACAAAAAAAAAGTTACGATATGGTTTTTAGGTGTCGCTGATTCCATTTCACCAATTTTTGGATTTTTTGTCTGTCTGTTTGTTTGTGTGTTTGTTTGTTTGAAAGAGTATCACGCAAAAACTACTGAACCGATTTTGATGAAACTTTTTTGTTTGATAGCTTATGATCTGACTTAAAATCTGGTATATAATTTGTGCGGACGAAGTTGCGGGTTAACGCTCGTGTTCAATAAAGTAGGCGTAATTGATATATTGATTGACCTTTTGTAAGAGCGTAGCATACGCTAACAACTAATTATCCCCTAAAGGGATATAGATAATAAGGTATATTAAAAATATCCACATAACACTAGCAATGACCAAAGAGTCCATTGGGTCTGTGAGAAAGATAGTGTGCCCATTGTCAATCAAGAGAAAGATAGTGAGCCAATAGTCCATTGTACAAAAAAATACCTCGTACAACAATACCTCGTAACACGTAAATACATTTTGCACAGACAACATAAATTAAGATGTTTGCACTGTTGTCTGTGCAAAATGTAATTGTGACGAAAAACATGGCTGTAAGCCTGTTACAAGTCCTTGACAATGTGAAGAATAAAGTGGTACCCAGAAATAGACAACTGCCACCACCAGATTCTACATCACTCCCTCCCCCACAACAGTAGACAATGGTGTAGTCCTCTCACACTCAGTATTGCATGCCTTCCTCTTGTGTGAACCCATATATGAAGTGACAGTGAAGTGTAGGGTGTGGTTACGATATAGCATGAAATTCTTCCTCAAACAATATGAAAAATGTAAAAAATAAAAGAAATAAATAATCGTTATTCATTTAATTAATAACTGTGTTGACTTACATTCATGTCCACTGACTAGACTATGACGAAAAATTATAATTAAATAAGTTTTGCTTTTAAATTACAACTCAATGTTTAAGATACATTTTCAATTTATTTTGAAAAAAATCTTTCCTCATGGCAAGTACAGTATTGTTCACATTTTCACAGCTGTTTAATAAAACACACGTAAGAGCCCTTGAAATAACTGACGGTTTTTTAAACATGAACTCTGTTGATAAAGATCAAATTGACATACATATACAAGGTAAAAAAATAACCTTTGTACTTCCTTATTTTTTTCTCTCTGTCTGTGAAGTACTGAGATAGAATTTGATGACAAAATCTACAACAAATTATAGGTACTCAGGGCCTATCGGGCCCAGGGACATTCGAACTTCGCAATTGCGTGAACGTTTTCGGTCCAATGTCAACTTTATTACAATGAAGTTTGAAATGGTCTTGATATATCGAAAATAGAAAGTCCGGGCGCAGGGCCAGACCTATATCTTGTCACCAAATTCTAACAAATTAAGAAGCTTTTTACCGTTCAAGTTTTAGGAAAATCTAAATAAATATTTTTTTTTGCGTCCGGATTTTATCTTGTGTGCTGCCATTGACGAAGCTTGTAGCGAAAAAATATTTTTAAAAATATTATATTTTCTTTAAAGTGGAATGTTTCAAACCTATAAAAAGTATTGTGCGAGTTTTGTAGTAAGTTGGCATTGCACTTTTTTATTTTAGGTTTTCTTTATTGCTTTCATATTTTGTGATGAGCCCACTGAGCGGTAAAAAGCCTCTTAAGCATTTTTTCAACGATTTTATTCAACCTCGAAGCCGTTTATTTATGGCACCTACTCTGAATAGCGAAATGGCAAATTATTTTCAATGCAATGTTGTTATCCTTTTACTAAAGAGTTACTGTGTACAAAACTGTCAGCTTATTGAGAAGAAGCCTATAAACACAGATCTAAACAAATCCTTAGAACATATTTTTAGATATTATTATGATATTTCCATACATAAAAGTCAAGACGACAGAAAGAGGAGGCTTAGTTAACGTCTCAGTCTTATAAAATTTCACATTGAATGCTATTCATAGTTTGTTCGAACCGAATCCTAACGTAAGAGCGCTTCATAAACAAATATTAAGTACAATAGACACAACTATGAAAATTTAACAACAGATTAGAATCTTGTAGCGATGCGATGCGGTCTTAGCTGATTTTTAAACGTTCTTTGCTGTCCAGCTTCATTTATCAACTACTACAAATTCGTATAAATTAATCGAAAGCACATTTTTAGCTTATTTGGTCTATAACCTTGCTTCAATTACAAATATATAAAAATAAGATACACAATGAACACTTCAAAAATGGCAAAACCCAACTTGCAAACAAACAAATAGCTGTTTAATAAACGCGACAAGTGACAATAACAATTCAGGGTACATTGCTGAGAATGCTAATACACATGAAGCACTGCAAGTTTAGCGTCATTAGTAACCAGCAATGTACTCTGAATTGTCATTGTCAATTGTCACTTGTCGCGTTTATTAAACAGGGCCCTGAGTGCGACTAACGTCTCTGACAGTTTGGATAGGAGATTGTAAGGGTGTTTTTACTGAAGCGGAGCGGAGATGTGTGAAATCAACCGATTGTATTACTAAATTGTCCTCGCTAAATGGAATCAAGCTAATTGATTTTACACATCTCTGCTCCACTCTGCTTGAGTTGAAACGCACCCTAACTCTAGTTTTTTATTAGTGATCGGAGCTAATTTCACTTTACTTCTGTTTTTTACAAAATTGTACCTGCCCAAGGAATATGATATGCATTTGTATTCACCATTCAATGCGACTTCACAAACACTAAACGAAAATCTGCATCACACAACCGCATCGCATCACAAACAGACAAAAGACAAAATTTTGTGCGCAAACGCATGGATAACATTACGTTAACTATTTTACTTTAATCAATTAACTGGCACTGTACCGTTTTTATCCTGTATCATATTCTCGGCCTTATAGACTTTCCATGCGACTAAATAATCGCGCATCATTTTGAATAGCGTGTAGTAATTGATAAATAGTAATATTAGTATGGAGAGGAAATTGTGCCAGTGTATTGAGCTGAATATTAGACACAGTTGGAGTACCACGAGGGACAGCTGCAGGCACAGTAGTAGACACAGCAGCATTGATGGGTTTATGAACACCGCCTGCGAACAATGTTATAATATGTTAGTGAGTGCAGTAGTAGCAGGTTTATAAGTCTTACCGATGTAATATCGCGGACTTTTCCGCCTCACCACCACTAGGCTTATTTTTACTTGCATACTATAAAATAAAAGCGCTGTCTAGCCCCACCCTATTAATGAATAGACCAATGAAGTAATAGTTTCCCAACAATAAATTATGTTTTTTTTTAAGTGATCAGTTGGAATAGTCCGCGGTAGTACCTGCCCAGTAGACACATCGAATCATAGCGCACGAAATTATATTGACCAATCAGGATGTGTCACCTTCAATCCCTTGCCGTTATTGGCTACTTGTTTTGGCGAACTTTTCGCTGCTATCCGACTTTGCACCCCTTGGTTACTAAATGACTTCAGGTTTTGTCGGGGACTCGGGTCTCCTCTGCGCAAACGAAGATTGACGAGCGGAATTATTTTCCTAGTCGTACTGTACATTATTTTTTAGTGTTCCGTATAAGAAATGACAAAACAGAATACTTAGGCCCGTTTACACACACAGAGGCCTGTCACTCTGGCCGTAGGTACCAAGATAAGCACCAACACTTTGTACGATGCGCTTGCTTGATTTCTGCCACTCACGTCTGACGACAACGTCGCATACGCCGCGCGGTGTACGAAGTATCACATACTAGCGTACTAGGTACATTTTTGTATCAGTGATTCGCGTTCTTCAATACGGCTAAAACACTAGACGTAATGTAATTCGCGGGTCATAAATCGCCACTTAGTCAGTTCTAATTTCAATTTCTGACACTAGAGCGCTGCTTGTCATAAAAACGAACAACAATGGCGTCGAATTTTAAAATAATTTCCGTTGAAATTGTTAATATTTGATGTATTTTACGGGCAGTGTTTTAGTAACAGTATTTTAAGGACAAACGGTAAATTTATATTGTTACTAACCATGATTGATTGTTGGTTGGGCTATTGCAAGCAAGGGTCGTTATGTAACACTGCGACCATCGCTGATCTATTGTGTTCGCCCCAAGCTCACCCATATTTTACTCATACCTCCGAACTTATGGTATTTTCTTTTCATTCTCGGGAATGCAGGTTTCCTCATGATGTTTTCCTTCACCGCCGAGGTAGTGATAATGATAAATACAACCGTACATAAATTCCGTAGAACTTAATGGTACAGGCCAGGAATCGAACCGCCTCCTCTTGATTGAGTCGCTAGCTCTCTTCCGTATGTACTATCATCGCTCTTGTTATTAACCCTAGTTTTTAATTCTTTAGTCACCTAGCTTGCAATGCAACTTGGTTTTTTTTTCAATTCATTACTTTATAATCACTAAGCGGCTAACAATGTTGCGAAGCGGTATCGAAATGATAATCCGGATAAACGTTAATCCATTGTAATACAAAACGGGTCTGTTTTTTAGGCTGCGACATAATGTATTGGGATTAGGAGGTTTGATACTAACGTGGAAGCGTCCATGGTGGGAGTCCTTGGGGCAGGCGGCCACGCAGGCGCAGTCCGTCGTGAACACGGCGCCGCGCCACGCCACGCGCGCGCCTCGCGACCACACGCGCGCCTCCGACCACGCCGTCACCTCCGTGCCCGTGTCTGTTGATAGTGGTTCAGCGTTTTAGTGGCCATTTGACAATTTTTAAGCTTAAAAAATAGGCTTCATTATGGAATATGATATGAAAAGATGGCAATTTTTAATTTAATTTTTAATTAATAGGTGAGCTGTCTGTCCCACTCTGTGTTAAACTGTTCTTGCGCTACTCGATGGCTGTCATTTTGCATTTAAAAATTTTTTGAGTGTCTAATGTCAGGCCGAGATTCAGAGACGTTTTTTAAGTCTTAGTTCCCTTATGTCAAAATCCATAAATTTTCGAATGTACTTAGTTCGAACTATGACTTAAAAATCGTCTCTGAATCTCGGTCTTACACTTTCAAAATCATGATCGAATAATGAATAATGTCCGTAGTAATTTTGACATTTTCTAGTGCTTATTTAAGCGTTTGACTTTCAAAAATCGGACTCCCAAGAATATCAGATACGCAAAATTCCGAATATGGCGAAATGGGTCATTACGCGATATCTGGCATTTGCGTATTTAAATATATGCTATCTAATATAACAAGCAAGTAAGGTAAGTAGGGTAAGTTTGGCCATTCAGAGGGGCAATGCGGCCAGCCTCCTAGGTACTCTGCCTCAGGTGGGACGCTTTAGAGGACATATTTTCTTTGTAATTTGTGTTTTAGTTTATTATGTTTTTTTTGTCTAGTGTTCTGTATTTTTTATGTGTTTTTGTCTTTAATATAACAAAATGTCAGACACGCAAAATGTTAGGAACGCAAAATGTCGAACAAGCGAAATTAATATTAGACACTCAAAAAAATTAAAAATGCAAAAAGACAGCCATCGAGTTGCGCAAGAACAGTCCAACACAGAGTGGGACAGACAGCTCACCTATGCACGTGTTGTCTCGCTCTAGCGCCCAGCGGCCCAGGTGTAGCGCGGCGCGGTGAGGCACGTCGCAGGTGGCGGCGCTGAGCAGCTGGCTGGCGTCGCGCAGGAACAGGCCGCCCCACACGAACGCTATCTGCTGCGATGCGCCGTACACGTCGTAATATAAGTATGACTGTAACGGATATACAAACAATATTAAACACATTTTTATTTCATACCCATTAGAAGCTAGAAATTATGTAAAACAAACCAACATTTATTTACTGCATTACGCATATTCGTAAAATTTTAATTATGATTCAAAGTTTGGTATACATTATTAAACTCCCATCTGTACCTACATAAAAACAGATTGTCGGACAGACACCAAGGTGATTCCAACAAGTGGTCCGTTTTATCATTTTTGGTCTAGAACAATAAAAATATGCATTTCACAGTAAATAATATATTTCATTTCATATTTTATCCAATGCTGAATGTCGATTTTCACTAGTCTACAGGGTGAAATTGATAACATAAGCATCCTTTTAAAATAAGAGTCTACCCATCAAACTGAACATCTGTCACTATGGAAGCAAACCGATCAGAGCAAAAAAATAATTAGCTTCAAATGTATGCAACAGCTGATTTTTTTGTTGCTCCGATCGGTTTGCTCCCCTAGTAAAAGTTGTTTAGTTTGATGGGTAGACTATTTGTTTAAAAGGATGCTAATGATATCAATTTCACCCTGTATATCGCAATTTTGAATATAAAATATTGCAAACATATAGTCCTTCTCTATTATCTTTTTTTACTCTTTTTTTTATTATTTGTAAACTTAATAGAAATTTAAAGACTATCCTCCGTTCATCTCTTTTAGCCATCAATTCACCGCTCAGGAATGACTTTATACACATGTCATCTTTTCTAGGACTTCAGTTTTTATCACATATCTAGACGGATAAGTCTGCTCATAAAAATGATCCTGCATTTTTCCAGTCATCCCGTGAGCATGGCAGTTGTAACACTGCCGACATATCGGGAACTCAAAAACAATAAATATGTTTTAACTTAATACACAAGAAATCGAAATGTAATAGGTATAACAACGGCGAAGTGTCAGGATCTTCTATCTTCAAAAACAGTTGTAATTATGCAGGGGGTAAAAAAATTTAACTGTTTGTGCTGTTTTGAGTTGAGATTATAATTTATGTTACCTATAATGTCTTGTGTATAATTCCTTGTTGTACCCCTTCCTTGTAATAATTTATTAAATTGATTTTATCTGTATAATTCTTACTTAGTACATAGCTGCAATAATAAAATAGATTTTAGTTGTATAGTTATAAGTTACTATTTAATTGTTAATTTTCTACACAATGAAGACTGTTTTAATGAAATAAATCAAATGAAATGAATGAAATAATATTTTCTAAAATCACTGACTTGATAATCTTTTCAGCGCATTTGGCGTCTTATTTTTATGTGTAAATGTTGTGCTCACGTTGTCTTTTAATGGGGTGTGTAGTTAAGAAAATCGAGTCGTTCTACATTAAAATACTGAAAAACGCCAAAATGTAAGTTAGGAGGTCCTGACACTTCGCCGTCGATAACTCAAATTGCTAAGTACTATTTGACTCACCTGTGCAAAACAGCAAGGAATAAAACTAGAATAATAAGCCCCTACAATGGAGTTGAAGAGTATTTTCTTGACCCTCATATTGAAGTCCTGCCGGAGGACCTCCACCTCGGCTCTGATCTGCTGAGGGTCGTGGCTGCAGCAGTGGAGGGGCACCGTTTCTGAGTTCAGCTCGAGGAACGGACTCGCTTGGAACCCGAATAGGATGAAGTATATTACTGCGCTGTGGAAACAAACATACAAAATGTGTAAAATTAAAAAATTAACCGCTTGTCTTGTATTTGTCCATTAATTTCACGTGTAAGTAGCCGATTGATGATTTTACCTACTACATATAGACAAAATTTTAACAAAAAGTTAAAACCGCCTTCAAAAAAACTAAAAAGTTACACAGTGATAAGTGATAACAGCTATAATTTTTTAATCGTTTTTCAATGAATATCCTCCCAAAATGCCCCCCCCCCCATTAAAGTCTGGATACGTGCTAGCTATGCCTGTATGTTTTTCTTCTATTGTTTATAGTAAGTACTCAAATTTGATTAGATTCTTTGTCGCACTCGTTTTCGATTCTCGAACTAAATAATCTCAGGCTATTTCCACTGGTTCTCTTTTCTGTGAGTAATACAATAGTACATCTAAAGTAATATGTTGACGGCTTTTCAAGGGGATGATAAAACCATCAAAATAAACAACATTCTGTATGGGAATAACATCGACATCGCTGTTCGATACAACTACTAAACCTATAGAAATTGAAATTCTCGGAATAATGTTGCACAAACATTCGAGATAAAACGTTTGTTCTGTGTAAGCACCCAGACTATGTTAGTTTCCAGTCCAGTTTAGTTTATTTATAACCAGTTGCTAGTAGGGTTATCAACTAATCACATGTCATCATAAATTTATAACAGGATACAATGACCTCAAACTTAAAACAGCTTGTGGTTTTGTTATCATTTCCTGTTGTGTCATTGACACTTCAACAATAGCAACTCTTAATAATACTATCTGTTTATTATAATATTAATAATATTAAGGCGGCTTGAAAAATCTCTGATAGCAAGTTGTCTAATAATATGCCTCCACCAATCCACCCTCGATTTAAATGCAATAAAAAGACCCGAGATGATATTTTTTTATGCGAAGATGATATAAACCCTATAGCCTTTCTTACATTTTCGTACACGAATAAAAATGTGTAAAATAAAAAAAAATTGCACTCCTGGGCTTTTAAAACAAAACAAAACTTTATCGAAATAGGTTCAGTAATTCTCCCGAAATGCTTGAACAAACAGAGGTTATACGGTTCTTTTTATAGTTTTTAAAATTAGTAAAATTGATGTAACTAGATAGATATAGATACTTACGGATAGCAGAGGTAGAATATTTTGACGAGTGGATATTTGAGTACGATGAAGTAAGCGCACCAGGCCAGCGCGCCCAGTACCACGCCCAGGATGAACATTCTGCAAACACAAACATACTTTATTTAACACTAAATATACAATGTAGGTGGGACGATGATATCAGGGGAATCACGGGAGTAGTGTGGAAGGCGAGGGGAGACAGGTATGGTAGTATTAGTACTGCGTTATTTACTCCAGAAATATTTTCTGTTTATGGCCATCATTGGCTGATTGCATATACGTTTGAACAATTGAGGGACAGCTCCACAAACAATAGGCTCACTGCTCTTTTTTTTTTATTACGTATGGGTTTGCTCTTAACCTCAATCCAGTCCTCAGGACGAAGATGGGGTCGAAGATGTAGCGAGCTTTCCCAGAAGAAGCCTATTCACTCGTACTTTAAAGGAATTCGGGTTGTAAGTGCTCGGAAATACTGACGCAGGCAGGGCATTCCACTCCTTGACTGTGCGCATTATAAAAGATTCACATTCATTCTTCTTGACAGAGAGCCAACCAGCATTTGAGCTACCTATTGTGACCGTTAACAGGTCCAATAAATCTAGATCTGTATTCCTGACACATTCCAGCATAAAACGTATAAGGACCTTATTGCAGACAGTGCAAAGTGGGAAGGGTTACTATACAGGGTGTAAACTTTGAAATAACGAATAAACAATCTGCTGTTTCATACATTTGGCTCGAGTGACGTTTTCTATGAAACAGCAGATTTTTTTTCACGATTTCAATGATGGTCCCTTAGTGAATGTTTTTCAGTTTGAAGGTCTGAGAGCACCCCTCTTAAAAATATATGTAATTCATTTAAGCTTACGCCCTGTGTAATACCCATCAAATGATGAAGCTTAACAGGTACAAACCTGGCAGCGACAGTAGCATGGGGCATCAGCTTCGGTGCGAGGAGAGTCTTCAACAAAGCCATGCTTAAGCTCAGGAGGAACTTCCTGAGTATAACGGTGACTATGAACGCCACTAGGTGCGGGTCTATGAGGTAGAAGTTCTGTAATTGAAGACGCATTTTGTAACCATATTTTGTTTCGAAGAAAATAATAATAATAATAAACATTTTTAAAGACGGAAAAACGACTAAAAGTATTTATGACCCCCAAGTTATAATATAAGCCTAACCCTCATCCATATAATGATCTCACAATGCTTCAAAAGTACTGCAACAGAAACAAGATGGCGGCTCACACGCCGCAAAAATCTATTGGAGTCACTAGTTACTATGTGTCACATTGCAAGTTTGCTCATATATGGTTGTGTCAATCGCGTGGTTCACGTTTAAGCCTGCCACGAGCGAGGTTCCGCCATTTCTTTTCTTGAATGTGTTTTTGCTCAAGAAACAATCCATGAGATTGGAATAGATACTCCCACAAACTACTTGAACAAAATAAATTTAAAAAAATCATTTCTTACGTCATTTAGATCTATATTCCAGCCATAAAGTTAATATACCTTACCAGGAAAATAGTAAAACACATGAGCTGTCAAATGAAACATGAAGTCGTAAATAATTTTGATTTATCCCACAAAATTTGCCATGACTGGAGTTAACCCGCGAATTCGTCCGCACAAATTATATTATACCAGATTTTAAGTCAGATCATAAGCTACCAAACAAAAAAAGAACAACATTCATCAAAATCGGTTCAGTAGTTTTTGCGTGATGCTCGATCAAACAAAAAAAAAACAAACGCACAAACAAACAACAGACAGACAAAAAATCCAAAAATTGGTGATATAGAATCAGGGAAATCTAAAAAACATATCGTAACTTTTTTTTGTTAATATCGTCAATGTACAGACATACTTCTGTTACAGTTTTATAATAGTTAATGTAATCTTAGCTATGCCCTGGTTTAGTTCGGCCAATCTTCCTAAGAAAACACTAGTCTCAGCATTTAGGCTGCGTTCGGGGCATATTCCAGTTAATAAGTTTTATCATCTAATGGGTATTAAACCCTCCCCACTATGCACAGTGTGCAATAAAGTATAAGGTCCTCCACCTCTGGTAAGGTATAGTAACTTTATAATTCCGGCAGTTTCCTGTGTATTTAGTAATAAATAAACTAATCAAACAATACGTACCATAGCCTGATTCGTATAAGAATGTGGTAACCACCACGCAGTCCTGTACAAATTAAGGAACTGCAGTCCTGTCGCTACCAATGTGAACACAAATGTCATAGCCTCAAACAACAGTTCCCCATCCTGAGGGATGTAAGGGAATGGTATATGTTTGGGCGCTATCGGTCCATCTGTCAATTTTATGTCTGTCACAGTTGAGGGGAAGAGACGCGCTGGACGGACTCTCTTTCCGTTGCTGATTATTTCTTCTTCTGGAACAGGGTAAGTGCCCTGGAATAGAAAGTTTGTTTTGATTGAGAACTGGCGAACCCAATGCTTTGGTATGAATTATCGTGCAATCAAATCCTGCTTCCAACTCCTACTAATATTATTTATGTGAAATTTGTTTTGATGTATTGAGGACCTAGGTGTATGGTTCCTCCGTTGAAAAGGGAAGATTTCCGCCAGGCTAGGTGTGAAGCCTGGGGACCAGCCGGATCCAATGGTTGTTTGTTGTACTTACCTCGTACATTTTTTTTTATTCTAATTTTATTTAGGGACTTTTGTACCTATTGTACATGTTAGTCACATCGTACCCTTTTACTCTTATATATATAAATATATAAAACTTACAACTATTTATTGAGACACTGATGAGTTAACAAAGGTGAACAGGCTCCTTGCAGCCTCCAACTCCGGTGATGCCAAAATTGAGTGGAACGTTCCTACATTGAGCCTGCACAACTCTAGTTTTCCCATCAGTGCCTCCTGAGCCTGCTCATACCGGACACATTGCACCAACAAGTGGTATACATCCTCAACTACTCCGCAAGTCTCACAGTTTGGTGAGTTTGTCTTTCCAACTTAATATGCTGACAGTTTTTGAAGGGGATGATCAGACCATCGATCTGAACAACTTTTTCTATGGGGACAAAACCAAAAAAACGCAAAAGAAAAATTAATGTTGAATTTGGGTACAGGGTCTAGGATGGTTTTTCAAGATCCTTCATCAAACCTAGGTAAGAGTCGGTTTGCAGTTTTTTTTGACAGTGTTTTTTTTCGCGATTTTAATGGTCCCATAGAAAAAAGTTCATCATTTTGATGAAGGATCTTGAAAAACCGTCCGAGACCACAGGGTCTAGGTGCAGTCTATGTAGGTACAGACATCTAGTTTTTATTATTCATCTAAGCTTACCAGACTCAGTTTGATTCCAAAAGATACACAAATCAACCTTAAACGTTAAGTTAAAACAAAATCAAAAATACCTTCTTGGCAACTCCAGCTGACTTTTTGGAGCCAGGAGGCACCATTTTACAAGCGATAGGCGGCAGGGGCCGCTTGATGAGCGGATCTTTGATGATCTTGCGACGCCTAGAGACAGCAGTCGAGGACGTATTGCTGACCTGCGAACAAAAATCCTTTATAATAACTAGATTGAACAATACGGTGCTGGCAACGAGCAGAGCAAGACTCTCCGAACACTTGTGTGTCCACTTGTTGAGTTATATCTAAACTATTATTAAACTATAACAGAATTTTATGTGTAGTCTGTTCATTGAAAATATTTATAGGAAAAAGATTTTGGGTTTTAGGAATCCAAATCTCCCAAGGACTCCAAATTGTCCAAATCAACCTTGTTTTGGAATTTTGTTTGCTTGTTGTTTGTTTATTTGTTATGATTTTGATGAAACTGTTTTTGTTTGATAGCTTATGATTTAACTTAAAATCTGGTATATAATTTGGGCGGATAAAGATTAATATGCTGACACTTTTTTAAGGGGATGGTCAGACCGTCAAACTCGGCACCAACATCGAAATTGCGAAAAAAATCTGCTCTTCCATCCAAAACTGCAAACCTACTCGAGGCAAATGTATGGGACAGCAGACTTTTTTATCGTCATTTCGATGTTGATCTCATAGAGAACGTTGTTCAGTTTGATGGTCTGATCATCCCCTTAAAAAGGTTCAGCATATTAAGAAGGACTCTGTAGGTATATATTTTATGTTGGCTACACATTAGAAAGGGCCACACAATTTTTCCTATCTCACAGTGGTTTTGAAGGAAACTAATACTTGTCGCATAGAATTATCAAGGAAATTTGAGTTTTTGGACCACTTAACCTAACTTAACCTACCTAAAATATCTAATGGGAAAGCCTAAAAAAAGCGCCTTTCATTAATATTATAAATATGAATGTGAATTTGTTTGTTACGCTTTCACTTGAAAATACTCAAACAATCATCATAAAATTTTGTACACATATTTTCAAGAGTATAGTAAAGGAAATAGGACACTTTCAAAAAACGCGGTTAAAAGAATTTCCGATGTATTGTACCCACTGTCCATTACAAGTGACAGGCTCACTCCCGTCACAGTGGAAAGTGTTGGTACTTCTTATAAAATGTGGATGTAGGCCCATCTTTTCCACTGGGTCCCGCGACCCCCCTAGTTCCTGCCCGATCGCCAACCGATAACTGATCATCATCATCAGCCTATAAATGTCCCACTGCAGGACACAGGCCTACCCTCAGGGAGTGTATGGACATTAGTACACCACGCGTGCACAATGCGGATTGGTAGACTTCACATATGCATCAGAATTTGTTCTTCAGCATATGCAGTTTTCTTTCACCGTTTGAAAGCAGTCGGTATTACGTGCATAAGTTAGAAAAACTCATTGGTATGTGGCATGTTCTCCGTGCGGATTTGAACCCAGACCCACATAATTGGATATCCATACCTCTCCGCAACAAGCAACCGACGCTCTCCGATAACCGATAAATACCAAAATTTTCCGAAAATATCAGTTTTTTGCTATTCTAATGAACAACAGTGGCAACAATTTGGCTGCCTACCCTCAACTTGTAGGTCTAAATCTAGAGAACTTTGCTTACCTTCTTTAGCATGTTGTTAATAAAATAGTCATGTGTCATATTCATACCTAAGTCATAGGCGTTATATGATAAATAAATAATAAGTATCGGAAATAATTATTAAAACAGTTTGAAGTCCGGTTCCAGAAGACTTTATTCTTTTTAAAAATATCAAACCTCATTTAACATTATAACATCTCCCTTTTCTAAATTAACAGATATGATAAGATCATGCAATACAAAATACAACTCTCTTTAATAAAATTATAGAACATAAAACTTTAAAACAATCTCTGTCTTTTATTAACTTAAACATATAAGTAGCTCTGCAATATAAGGTCTAACAAAATTAGGTGAAACTATTTTAAGAGGACGATCAGACCATCAAAATGAACAACTTTCTCTATGGGACCAATATTGAATTCACGAAAAAAATCTGCTGTCCCATACATTGAGGTCGAGCTGGTCTGAGCATACCCTTAAAATAGTTTCAGCTAATTTTGTTAGACCTTATATATTAACGTTAATAAAAATAATTTGGAGGTCGTACTAAATCTGGTATCTCATGAGGAATTAAAGTCTCCTTCTTATTGTTATTACTGTAGAGTTTACATGTCTGACATGATGATACAAATATCGTTGTTGATACCTGGCCAGTATAAGACATCATGAGCTCTAAGTTGGGTCTTTGTTATACCTAAATGGGGCATGTGTAACCTTTCCAACATTTCTTTTCTCATATTAGATGGTATGATGATACTCTTGTTTTTGAGAATTATGTCATCTTTAAAAGTTAAATCATTTCTGATAGGCCAATACGATCTTACGCATTCGGGTATAAGTTTTTTATGCATAGGCCCCACCCATCAACAATGTACTTCTTTAATATTTTTAAAGCTTTATTGTCATTTGTACATTTTTTCATATTTTGAATTTGCTGCTCCGTTGCATTTATATTACTTATAATTATAACAATGTCTGTCTGTGCTTCTATATTATCTATGTCTAAATCAATTTCCAAAGAGTCTTTCTCATTAAACGATCGAGACACAGTGTCTGCCATATAAAGTTCCTTCCCTTGTTTATAAATAAGATCAAACTGATATGTCTGTAGCTTTAATAGCATTTTCTGTATTTGAAGTGTTAAAGAATTCAATGGCTTTTTGACAATACTAACCAGTGGAGCATGATCCGTTTCAATGGTTATTTTCCGACCATAAATGTATTGGTTGAATCTTTGACAACCAAACAAAATGGCAAGAAGCTCTTTCTCGATTTGAGCATAATTTTTCTGACAATCATTTAAGGCTTTAGAGGCATATGCGACTGGCAAATTGTTTTGGAAAATGACTGCTCCTAGACCATCTTTAGATGCATCAACTGATAAAACGAGGGGTGATTTCTCATCGAAAAATTGCAGAACTGGTTTTGATATTAACTGCTGCTTTAATTTCTCAAATACTTTCTCGTGTTCAGGTAACCAACAAAACTCAACATCTTTTTTTAATAAACTTCTCAAGGTGCATTCAGCATGATATGTAGCTCGGTGTTTTTTATTTATTATACTGTAGATCGCACATAGATTACTTTGTTAGGTATTTTCACCATCACTTTTTCGGATTCACTTTTTTATATGATAAATAAATAATAAGTATCGGAAATAATTATTAAAACAGTTTGAAGTCCAGTTCCAGAAGACTTCTTTTTAAAAATATCAAACCTCATTTAACATTATAACAATAGGGAACCTATTATCTTAAAGTGCCGAGGGCCCCCAATAGGTTAAAAACGGCACTGCGTGGATGTTCTGAAATTTCGGAATATCTCAGACCAGACTACCCCCTCTGGGAATATAGTCATGAGCTATGCTTTATAAACTGGTTTCAGAGTCACGCTTACGGTATTTAGTAAATAGTAATAGACACTCTTTCTTATACTGTGCTTACGGTCAGCGCGGTCGGTAAGCGCGCGGTACGCACTATGAAAATGAAATAGTCTGTCGCGGGTCAGTTTTCACTGTGAAACAAGGCAACACCTAGTTCGTGGCCCGCGTAAGCGTGACTCTAAAACCACCCGTAGAATGTATACAAAGTCCTTGCCTGCGAATTAGCCCAGCGCCGTGCTAAGAGAATGGTCAGGCAACCCACGACCGCTGGTAAGAAGAACACGACAAAAGGCCCACTTTCATTTTCGGTACAACTCATCACTCACATGTTAATCAATTTTATAAAGAGTCACAATTATTTTATTTTCACTATTTGTTAGCACTATAATAAAACACAAAACGCCACACGTCCGTGGATCTGTCAAGTTTAATAGTGATGGGAAAGAGAGGTGACGACAACGACGTGACGAAGATGTGGAGACGAGACTGTGACGATATTCGGTCGATAATTATTGAAGTGAAACTTCTTATGGGAGGACTTTGAAATTCACGAGTGTGATTTTTAAACATCACACGTTCAAACCAGCAGTAGAAAATGGCTAAATTACTATGGAGATTAAAGGAGATTATCCATATTTCTACTGGTGATTTCAACTTGTGACTTTCAAAAATCTGATCCGCAGCCATTTCGACTTTTCGTATGATGGAAGCTCGAAATTTAAATCTAGAGAAGTTTCACATCTGCCGGGCGTCTCGTGACGATAACATTTTTTATTAATTAAATGGATAAAAAAGAACAAACTTCAAATCTGCAACACGCTTCGTCAAAATGTATTTTTAATTAGTTACTAGGATAACTTGATGAGTCTATTCAGACAGTGAAACTAAACAACTTTTCTGGAACATGGGTCGGAAAACGAGAAATTTTTGAGTACCTTCCATGCAAAAGTGCGGATCACAGAACATTATAAGAGGGGTTAGAAATGCAAAGTAGCGCTTTTGCTTCGGAGACGGCTGTCGCCACTTGTCTTCCCGCTCACGCTGCTAATATTACTCATGCCCTCTCGCTCGCACCACGCCGAGCGCCTTATGGTGTTATGCAAATCAATGCATAACCTGTGGCGACACGTTCCACGCCTACTTTGCACTTCTAACTCCTCTTATAATGTTCTGTGGTGCTGATCATCCGATTGTTATTCTATGGGAGGTAAAAAAAATCGTTTTTCGACCCATGTTCCTCAGGGTAAATTATTTAGTTTCATTATCTGAATAGACACAAACTAATGTTAGTAATGAGGAGTTTTCTGATAGCTAGTCAAACGTAGTTCAACAAACCGGCGATAGATGGCGTTGACCAGAGAGGAGTCCGAAGACTACAATTTTAGGCTAAAAAGTGAACAAAAATGCATGTCACTGAGTCAGACGCATCCGTTGACGAAATATATGTTGATATTTTGCTGTTTACTTACAAACACAAATTCTTACTATTTTATTTGTATTTTACTATCTGCAAGGTCTCTCACCCCTGTCTCGTCAACGCCATCTATCGAGCCATTAGGAACTACTTTTTCTTTTTTAATGGCTTTCGGAAAATCCCTCATTAAAAACTAGTGGTGTATTATCTATCAGTCAAGTTAAGGTATTTATTATTTTAGACTTTATCAGTTAGCGAAGAAATATACTTAGTTAAATCACTAAAACTTTAACCGTCACCGCACCGCACTGCTTATTAAAATATAGGTACAGGGTCCAACTTTATATACTGACGGTCTTTTAAGAGGACAGGATGATCAGACCATAATCGAAATCGAGGAAAAAATTGCTAACCTTGCTACATTTCGGTCGAGTATGATTGCAGTTTTGTATTTTAAAATGATAGTACGCACGGCTACCCATCAAGCTATACAAAACCAATATAAGCTGGTCGCGAGACGTTATACGTTACTCGTCTTACGCGCGGTCAGCTTATTTTGGTTTTGTATAGCTTGATGTGTCGCCGTGTGTACACATTTTACATCGAGTTAGGTACTTTTAGGTTTCCGATACCATCTAAAATTGAGAGTCCAATTTAGAGGTTTTTATTTTTGACTGCGTGCTTCGCAGTTCAACCAGATTTTTATTTATTTATTTATCTTTATTGGTTATCATTATCAAACAGCAAATTACTTAATCTCGAATACAGCAACATTTAAATTTTACAGCGCCAATTACATGATAACACGTTTTAAAAACTGTTTAAGGTACAAAGGACAAAACGTAAAAAATATGAAAGATTTTGACAAATAAAAAGACCAATGTGCTTCTACTTAATGACCGAATTGTTTGTCTCGACAGTTAATGTTTTATGTGTGTAAACAATTGTGTTTGTGTGTTTGTGTGTGAATGGATTTCAATACTATAAAAAGATACTGAAATGAAATGAAATTTGTTTAAAAAAAAATGTTTTTTATATGTGGTTTAATAGGCTGCATTCTTTACTGCGTCCTTCGCTCTTTTGGTATACTGTCCCAGCGACATGAAGAAGATATCAGAATCGTACATAAGGTCCTCGTGAGCGTCAATACATCGGTTCAAAACAGAATTTCTGGCATAATTACTTTGTGCATGCGGATGGTGCAGAAGGCGAGGCCGCCGCAAACGAGAGGTGTTCGTACGCAACCCCACCCGTGCCAACATTTCCGGGCAATCCAATGCACCATTGAGGATGGAGTGTAAAAAATTAAGATCCACGATCAGTCTTCTATCCCTCAGACTCACGATTCCAAATAATGCACGGCCTTCCTCATATTGGTGGAAGTTGAGGTTAAATTTAAATTAAAGGAATTTTAAAAATTTGTTTTGAACTGCCTCTATGCTGTTTGCAAACGTGTTATACAGGGTGACTGGTAATTCGACCTATTCCTTGAAAGGGGTTATACTAGAGTTCATTTGCAACAATTTTTCCCCAGTTAACTGGGGGTCGAAAATCGCTTGTTTTCGAGTTCTCTCATTTTTAAGAATTTTTTGAATATTTCCGTTTTTCGACCTAAAAATGACAATTGTGAAAAAAATACTCCACTCTCTGCACTCTGTAAGCATTTTTCTAGTAGCTGATGAATGAGCGACTACTTTAAACTAAAATACATGTGAAAAATACCCAAAACCACCGAAATAAAAGGTTATAAACCGCAAGACAACAATTTTTTATTTGGATTTTGTTTCAATCCAAAGAGGATTACTCAAAAAAAATTTATGACACTTGGCGTACAAATTGCGGAAATAACTTCCTCAATTCCTAAGCTTTCCAAAAAGATGCAAAAGTTGTGTACTTTAGTTCAAGTTTGGAAAATAAACCTTATTAAACACGCAGATGTGAATTTTATTCAAAAAGTTATTGGTTTGGTGAAAATAAAAAAAAGAGTAAAATAATAATGTTTAGTATTTATTTATTTATTTATTTATTTATTTTGTTTATTTGCAAGTCACAAGTTATTTGGATGTTATATAATATAAAGTAGGTACAGGTGACGCCCTGTAAGGGCACAGCAAAACGTAAAGGGCTACTAGTTGTCATCATAATAATAATTACATAATTAAATTAGTCAATAACAAATCATAGTATCAGTCAATTCAAATCACAATGTCAACGTTATATAATGTCAATATGTTAAAAAGATAGTGAAAAATTTAAAATTAATAAGTAACATCGTAAGTCAAAATTAATTTCTAGTCGTAGAGTCATCGAAGCATCTAGGTATCTAGTTTATCGTCAAAGAATTCTAAAATATTATAGTAGGATTTATTCAAAAGAAAATTTTTAAGGTGATTATTAAATATGTTGAGTTTTTCAATGTTTTTTATAGAATTTGGAATGTGGTTATATATTTTAATTACCATGTGGTGGGGGCTAGAAGAAACAAGGTACATTTTTGTACCTAATAGTACCTAATCATATGAAATTACAAATTTTGTTTTAAAGTTTTACATTTAAAAATCACAAGTCTTGCTCAAATTGTCTTCCTCCGTTACGTATGCAAGCACGAAGCCTGCGACGTACTTCGCTTACTGTCACTCGAGTTGAAAGCGTGTCGTTAATTTGTTGGGCAGCTGCCAAAATCCTCTCTCTTAATTCTTCTTGAGAAGAGATAGGTGTACGATACACCAATGTCTTCATATGACCCCAAATGTAGAAGTCGCATGGGGTTAGATCGGGACTCCTAGCCGGCCAAGGGATCGGGCCGCCTCGACCAATCCATCTCAGTGGATAGTTCTCATCCATCCACTGTCGCACGCCCCGGTAATAGTGGGCTGGGCAGCCATCATGTTGATACACCAAAGCTGTTCTTGTGGTAAGCGGCACATCCTCCAGCAGCGGACGTAACTCTTCTCTTAAAAAGTTTTCATAGGCGATGCCGGTTAGGCGTGCCGGCAGAAAGAATGGCCCGATTAAATTATTGTGCACGATTCCCATTCACACATTAAGTGAGAATCTGTGCTGGTGAGCTCCTTCGTTAGATTTTCTCGGATTCTGACCTTTAGGGGCCCAAAAATGCAGATTATGATAGTTTGTAATACCATCACGGTCGAAGTTCGATTCATCTGTCCACAAGATTGTTTTTAGATACTCAGGGTCTTCAATGTCTGCATTTATTAGAAATCTGCAGAAATCCATCCTTCTGACAGGATCTCCCTCCTCGATAGCTTGTACTGGCGTGTAATGGAATGGATACTGCCGTGCTGTGTGCTGAGTGAACCAGACTTTCCACTGAGACATACCAAGCTGCCTAGCCACAATTCTTGTTGAAGTAGTGCCGTCTGCTTGAAAACACTGCAAAATTTGCTCCTCTTCGATTGGATCACTAACGCTAGGTCTACCAGCGTCGGTTTGGCGACGTCGAACCGATCCCGTTTCTCGAATGCGCCGATATGTCGTACCAAACACGCTGACATCAGGTAAACGGCGGGTAGGAAAACGTCTTTGATAGTCTCTTCGAGCAGCAGCAGCGTCACCATCACAAAACCCGTAACAATACATGATATCCGCGTATTCTTCATTTTGGTAAGCAGCCATTTGAAAAGGAAGCTGTTTTAGCGCAGAATTTAAGTTAGTTAACAACGACACGTCCGAACTCCAAGATGGTTGAAACTAACTGATTACTTAATGAATTGAGCGAATGAGTGGGCCTCGATTGTGAACCTTAGTACAAACATTCCCGAATACTTACAAAAGAGAAACAATGTAAGCAATAAAATGAAAGAGACAAAAGCAAATCGGCATCTTGTAAGGTTCGCTTCTAGGAAATCCGCTACCTGCTCTGCCATTGTTAACAATTTTTTTCAAACTCTTGTCAAAGTAGACAACATTTGCACCTTTTTGGAAAGTTTAGGAATTGAGGAAGTTATTTCCGTAATTTGTACGCCAAGTGTGATACATTTTTTTTAAGTAATCCTCTTTGGATTGAAACGAAATCCAAATAAAAAAATTTTGTCGTGCGGTTTATAACCTTTTATTTCAGTGGTTTCGGGTATTTTACACATGTATTTTAGTTTAATGTAGTCGCTCATTCATCAGCTATTAGAAAAATGCTTACTTAGTGCAGAGAGTGGAGTATTTTTTTCACAATTGTCAGTTTTAGGTGGAAAAATTGATTTTTTCAAAAAAAATCTTAAAAATGAGATAACTCGAAAACAAGCGATTTTCGACCCCCAGTTAACTGGGGCAAAATTGTTGCAAATGAACTCTAGTATAACCCCTTTCAAGGAATAGGTCGAATTACCAGTCACCCTGTATGCAGTAGACCAGACCGGAGAGGCTTGCTCGAGGATGCTACGAACGTACGCACAATACAATGTTTTCAGTGTTTGCGGTTTCCGAAAAGCCTTTGCTACACGAAAAACAAAGCCCAATTATATTATAAAATTATATATGTAGCCACCTTTTTAATTTTTATGCAGTCGCATAAATGCCTAATATTTTACTACATCATACTATTTTCTATTACTATCTCCGCTATTAATTTTATTTAGCTGAAACATTTTGAATTTTTAGTAAATTAACTAAAGGGAATCGCAGGAAGTTGGATTAGGTATTTGAGTCATGCTTGTATCTCAATGCTTGTATCAACTTTTGACGAGACAAAAACGCGCACAGCACTAGTTTCCATGAATTTTTTTTTAATCGATTTAAAGCAAAGATGACATTCGATTCTGCCAAGCAGGCAACAAATGTGCAAGCATGTAAATGGTGTATCCGAATCAATTTATTTACTTCTGGCAGCATTGCCTGACAGTGGCAACACCAAAGGTCCGTTTTATAACGTGTGGAAATTAATCGGGATGCAAATGTGAAAGAGAAAAAGCATAAGTATACGCACTGCAAGTCTGGGGGAGGTCAGACGCGTGCGTATTGGCATCTGTTAGGCTTGCACGTGGCTTAGCCATTTTGTAACCTCTTTTGTGTTTTAACTATAAAACGTTAACTTGAGATTATAATAAACTACTTGACATTGGCAGAAATGCTACTAATCATTTTCCTACGTGTACTCTCCACATAACCGGACGCCATTAAATAAAAATAGAATAGAATAGAGAAAAAGCATACGAAGTTAAATATGCTAGCGTGAGAGAGATAGACTAAAGCGAGTGATTTCCACACGTTATGAAACGCATCCCGAATATTACTGTCACTTTGACATCTATCTATGTTCTGTGATCGATTTCGATATTTTCTTAATTTTCTTTCTGTTTGCCGGTTAGAGCAAAACTGTAAAATGTTTCTCTTGAATTGTAAGTAATAGGATATCAAAGCGTGCAACCATGTCTTTTACTGTGCTTTGTTCGTTCGTCGTAGTTTTCTACGTAGTAATATGGTTCTTTGATTCGTTTTTCAAGGTAAGTTTAGACACATGAGATTGTTTACAAAATTATAACTTCGCAGAAAACATTCTAACTGCCATTATTTGTTTTTCAGAGTTGCATGCACTATCCTTACTTCGCGTTCTTAGAAGGAACTGGATTAAAAATTGGTATATTCAACTTCTCTTGGACAACAACTGCATTCAATAGATGCATATACCGATGGAGCAAAAACATGCATCGTGTCCTTCGCAAGTGGTTCACGTGTGGTTACGTAGTCACTGTATGGTTGTTCCTGCCCTTCGCTGTGTGGACACTACTCTCATTCGTGTACGAACATTTCTACGAGTCTCTCCAAGTCAACAACGCGCCTGAAGTAAAAGCAATGTTGCCGGGAGTAAATATTCCTGCTTCAGACTTTTGGGTCTATTTTCTTTCTATAACTTTCAGTAGCATGTTCCATGAGTTAGGGCATGCTATGGCAGCGACGGAGGATGATGTCCAATTACTGGCGGTAGGAGTTTACGTAGTTACGATAATACCAGTGGCATTTGTACAATTGAACACGGAGCATTTAAATAGTCTAGCTATAGGAAAAAGACTGAAGATTTACTGCGCAGGAGTATGGCACAATATTGTCCTAGCATTCATTGCATTATTACTATTTTTCTCTGCACCGATACTGTTTAGTATTGCTTATAAAAGTGGGACGGGTGTGAGGGTGACTGAATTGACTCCTGATTCTCCTTTACTAGACGTAAGAGGGCTCGAGGAAGGTGATATATTGTTATCAATAAACCGCTGTGCGGTAAAAACTGCTAGCGATTGGACTCACTGCCTGCACATGGCTCATGAACGCTTTGGCATTTGCACCAGTGCAGAATTTGTCGCTCAAAATGATGAAATAATGATGGAAACTATAAAAGAAAACGATGTTGTAGAATGCTGCCGGAAAGACGATATTTACAGCTTCTGTTTTGAATATATGGAGCCGAAAACAGCAGTAGACTCAGTGTTGCCAGGACAATTTTCTTGTCTCAAACCTAGAGATATGGTGAAAAAGAATTTTGCTAAATGCACTGAAGCTGGCGGGTACACTTGCCAGCGCGGCATGCACTGTTTAAAGCCTTCAATGAACAATCATACGTATCTAGTAATAGTAGAAAGGAAGGATAATAATGCTGTATTGTATTTAGGGTTGCCGTACGATTTGTACAAAACAGTATTTATTGATCAATATTTTCCACGATTAGCATTGTTTTCGTTCTTCTCTCCCGCTCAGTTTGAGAAGCTACTACGATACATATTTATATTTTCAATGGGCATTGGGTTTTTGAACGTGATTCCCTGTTACGGAACCGATGGCCATCATATAGCCCGAAACTTGATACAAATTTTGGCAAAGTATTTTAATAAGAGCAGTGATTTTGTATCTGTGCTTACTATTATTACTGTAATAGTTGGTACAGGGGTTACTGGGCCTATGTTGTTGTATTTATTTTACAAGGCTGTGTTTATAGATAATTAAATTAGGTTTAATTTGATTTAGCTTAAGCATAGACGATCAGGCTAGAAAATAGGGTATGCATTTGGTCAACCATCAAGTCATCTGAAATCTGAATACAAAGAATCTGCTAAAATAGTAACTTAATAGGAAATAACCAAATGGAGGCATCTTTTCGCAGTTGTATTTCAGATTCTGGATTCTGTGGTGGTTCTGATTTGATGCATACCAAAATAGGACTAGTTCTAAAAAAGTCTGACATTTGCCTATAGGTTTTGGCTAAAAGCTTATTAAACATGGAATTGAAAAGAAGCCTGACATCATTTTGTAAATATTGTGTATTTAATTAAAGCTTAGATAGTGTAAATTGTAATTAACTTTTTGAATAAAACGATCATAAAAGTTGTAACACTTATTTAATATTTCCTGAAAAATTAAATTTTCTATTTACACAACATAACAATCATCTCCCATTATGGACACACAGCGACACATCAAGCTATACAAAACAACAACAAATATTAGCTGGCCTGGCCGCAACGTATATCAAGTTACGTATAACGTCGCGGCTCATGCGGCCAGCTTATGTTGGTTTTGTATAGCTTGATGTGTCGCTGTGTGTCCATAATGGCAGATAATAAGCTATCAAACAAGTTTTTTCAAAATCGGTAGTATTCATCAGTAGCATGATGCTCGTTCAATCAAACAGACAGACAAAAATTGCTGATATGGAATCAGGGACACCTAAAAACCATATCGTAACTTTTTTTTTGTTAATATCTTCAATGTACAGACACTTGTTACAGTTTTATAATAGTTTAGACAAGTAAAATTAAAAAGTTGCTTCCAGATTTTTTCCAAGCAAAGGTTAAGTTTTGCTCAATGCCATGGAGGTTTGTAAGTCCTTCAATGATTTCTTTCCGTAATGTAACATGGCTTTGATAGTGGTCTCGTCTTTGTGATGCTTGTTGTTTCTGAAGTCTGCTCTGGCCCATTCTTTGAGTTCTAGTTTAGTTTTTTCGTCTTGTACATATTTCAATGTTCTGAAAATTTCTCTGTATAGTTTTAACACTTCCTGACGTAGTAGGAACTGAAACGGATGAACAAATTAATCACTAAGAATCAAAGACATTCAATAGTAGTATTATGTTAAATCTCTTTGCTAAGAATTTGGTGTTATTTCTAACCTATAACTATTAGAAAGTATCAGTTATATTTATTTGTACTTATTTTATGCATAATTTCGTACTATAGAGGGTGGAAAAAAGGCCGTGGTTGGAGGGAAAGTACCCTTAATATTTATGATGGCAAAGGAAATATTTCCTTTCAGTAAAATTTGCCATCATAAATATTAAGGGTACTTTCCCTCCAACCACGGCCTTTTTTTTCCACCTTGTATATTTACTGTTATAGAATTATTATTAATATTAGTTAAAAGTTTCAACGGAAATACGGATTTTTTACCTGTTTTAAACTCAACGCGGCCTTTGGTAGTTTGGAAGACATTCTTACATAACTTCGTCGTTTATTATATGCGAAATGATTTAAGCCATAAACTTGTAATAATATTGAGCCATAATTATTAGGAATTACTATTCTAACTGAACGTTTTGCAACATAAAAATAAATAAAAGATCATTTTCAAGCAATATGGCTAAGGCCAATCAGCTGCTTGTTTTTGACACTTTGATATTTTTGACTTTGACAAGTTTCAGTTTGACATATCTAAAATGGCTTGTTCCGTTTCACGTTTGGTTTCACGTTGCCGCTGCGCTGTTGATAATAAACGAAAATCCCACCCAGAGACGTTGATCCCACCTATCGCCCCCGGATACGTGAGACAGATGTGAAACAACGAAATACCGCACTCTCTCGATTTCGCGCGCATTTTTCGATCGCAGCTTTTAATACCGCACTCCACGATTTCGCGCGCTTTTTTCTATAATTTCCACAGACTTACAGAAGTCTGTGATAGTTTCGAACTTTCGCAGCTGTCAAATGGCGTGAGATCCATTTCCATCACGGACTATGAGTCGGGTTTTACGGTATTTCGTAGTAAATTAATATTTCTATGGGTTTTACTGCTAACTAAGGCGCGCCAATATATGTTTCACATCTAAAATTAATAGTAGTATAAGAAAGAGTACCTAGTACTAGTACTACATAGTCATAATCATAACCATGCTATGTTATCTTAGTACAAATTAAGTGGAACGCTGATTTTCCATAGACAGCTTCCGCCATCTATCGGTTATGTTTCGAAGCACAATGTGTTGAACTAGGGTTCATATCGGAGTGACAGCGCGCTACACCTCACGCGCTGCGCTGTAGTAGTGAGAGATTTCGCCCATAACAATCACTGTCTTGTTGGTCTAGCGGTCTAGACAACCTGCTTACGATTCGGGTAACTATGGTTAGATCCTCGTGTCGGCCAGCCGTCTTTTTCAATTTATTTCATAATGTAGCGCCCTTTAGTGCTAATAAGCGGCAACACTAATAATTAGGACGTCCTAAAATTCAAGGCGACTTACCTATCTATATCCAATATAGGTACATATCAATCTTTGGCCATAGCCTACTGGGCAAAGGTCTCTCACGAATGAGTGATAGTGGGTCATACTCCTCGTGGGCCCAGAGCAGATTGGTAGAGTAAAGGCCTGCCCTAAGTATATTACAAAAGAGAACCCACGCGTTGCAACATTATGCATCCACCTTATGTCAAATTGAAGGCTAGCTAGCGCCATCTATGTTTCACCGAAAATAATTCAACCTATACTATACATACCTACTTATATCTACTCATACCGATGGATACTATTGTTTTGAATGCATGTTTTCGTTCAATCCCGCACCGATCGAGTGAAATTCCAGTATCCTTACTATTCCTGTAATCTGAACATTGGTAAGAGAATAACAGAAACTCCAGAACATCACTAAATCGGCAAGAAATTAAACGAAAGCACCCGCACATTACGCAAGATAGGTAGCCATTTTGTGAATTAGACAATAAAATCTTTTTTTTTCTTAGTTCTGCGAAGTCTTTAATAGATGGCAGCACATTCTATACATACCTCAGATTAATTATACAAACTGAATCGGAAAAAGCCACCAAAAGGCGACTGTCCTCCGCCTGGGCCTACCTATTATTAAAGCAGTGGTAATCTTGAATAGTCGAGTCGGTTACACCGCCATCTAACGGAACTATCCGGGAACAACTGCTTAACGTGCCTTCAGAAGCATGTAGACGCTCGACCTCTCGTTGCTTTTAGGAGATCGTTTCCAATACCAAAGAGCTCAACAGGTAGGTACGCCAACGAGCGACATAAAGAATGCCGGGATACATAGGAAATAAATTATTTTCAATACCTTGTGGCCAGGAACTTTGTGAACTTTTGTTATAACAAAGGTCACTTAGAATATTATCATGGAATGACGTAAGTAAGTATTATTTTGTTATTCACCAGTGCGATAGGTTTGTTTCATCCACTTTCTAAACCTAAAGGCGATTTTCATAGATAGAGGTATGTGATAGAATAACTTACGTAGTAAATTAATATTTCTATGAGAATAACGTGGTGTTGTGGTTGTGGTTGAGGTGACCATGCGATTCCCGAAATTCGTTGGACAGTCCTAATTCAGTGACAATTATTGAATTCAATCGTTTTATAGTAAGAATAGGAAACGTTATTTTTTTTTTGAATTATTATGTATTATGATTATGAATGCATAGAACTTGTGTATTTTATGGTACCTAGATCACGCAACCTATAAAAATATTCTAAACTAGGTAGCAAAGTACATAGGGATGTTTTTTATACAAGGTCTTCTGAGCATGCTGACACTTTTTAAGTGGATGATCAGACCATCAATCTAAACCACTTTCTCAATCTAAAGCTGGTGTCAGTAATACATTTGGCTCGAGTAGATTTGCAGTGTTGTATCGAAGAGCAAATTTTTTTTCCGCGATTTCGATTTTGGTGCCATAGAGAAAGTTGTTCAGTTTGACGGTCTGATCATCCACTTAAAAAAGTGTCAGCATATTAAGTAGCTGTATTTTTCGACTTCGACTTATGTATCATTGTAATTTGTTAAAAATGAGAAATTTTGGTTATTGAAGTTGGTAATATATTTAGCAGGTACCTATTTCTATCACTATCAGTAGCAAAAACCTAGCGAAAAAGGTAAACCAAACCAAAGTTTGCTATTCTATTATCCTTCAATTAAAAAGTAGGTATAACTACTTACAAGTATTTCTATGATAAGCCTCATTTCATTACATAACTAATTACTTCGTTTTAAACTTGTGCCAAACATTTTGTTTCAGTGATGGAAATCAAGTAGTATGTATCTACTATGAAGTCAAGTGCCCGCCCGCCCTCGCGTAAGCTCCGCCCAACCAGCAAGCGCGGGAAAAATGAACTTTTCTCGTCGTATATTCTATCTCTGTCCAATAGCCAACCAATGGCAGCGTCACAGTCGCGCTGCGAACTCCGCATGGTTAGCACGTACCCATCGAGGTTCAATTCTGCACGCGCGTAAGAAATGTTTACGCGGATGTCAAAGTTGCGTCGTAAAAACTTTTGAAAAGTATTCAAAATTTTTGTGTTATTTTCGTGTATTAAGTGGACTTAAAATTTTGAGATGGGTAGCGAAACCCCCACAAATTCATCCCCACCGCCCAGGGCTCAAGTTAAAAAAGAAAATGAAGAAGAAATCAAGGTAAGATTTAATTTCATATCTCTATTCCGACATTGATGTGAATTTCCGTTGGAAAACCATAATCGTGTTACGGTTTCGTGTTATTGGCAAACAGCCTGTTTCATCTCGTCTCGTAACAGGAGAAGCGGAGTCGTATTTTTAAATCCAATATTATATTCACGGTGATGTGTGAGGGGTCCTCCACAAAGGTTCGAACCTCAGTCAGTCGCAGGGTTACGCCGAATAAATTATACGGTATATGGTTACAATATTAATTACATTTTGCGATACACAATAAAACTCGTGTAATATCACATTTGCGAGGCCTTTTCCAGCCATTAAAGTATGTAACGCGATATCCGAAGCGCGCTCGGATCGCTGTAACCGGAGTCGGTGGATGTTTTGATAATAGATATAGGCGGTGCGGCTGTGTGAGTATGCACGGACAGGCGGCGAGTTACGTGTGAGCGTGCGGGGTAATTTTAGACGTTCCTTTGCTCAAAACGTAACTTGAAACCGTCCCAGGCCACAAGCCGAACGCTTCAATTTATTGTTTTCAACTGATTATAGTTATTGTGGATGTATGGTATTAAATGAGTAATATAGCGTAACTCCAATATGTCTATGGTTCCCGCCCCCGCTGTTTCGCGCGCCTTTATTTTGGCGCCACGGAAATAGTGCGACATGTCAATAACCCCATTGGCTGTGTCCACGCATTGGCGACATCACGGGACAAACGCGACGATTTGTTTGCGATAGTTTGAGGTCGTTTTAATTTATAATACTGCGAGTCTAGACGTCTTAAATACTTAGGCATCTATTCGTTTTATTTTCGTGAGTTTCTCACTAATTTTAAATACCCAGCATCTGCGTACTAACTCTAAGATTCGATTTCACAGATTTTTGTATATATGATTGTTCATAAAAGTTCCAAGCTGTTCCACTATAATAAAATTATGTAGTATTCTATAAAAAACCTCAATTTAAATTCACAATAAATTGAATGCAACGATCTGATAGCACTTGTTGGAGCTTTCAACCCGTTATTACGCTGCCATAAATAGCAAAACGTATGCCACTTGTAAATATGAATCAAAGTAAGCACGTAACGTCTCCGCTTTTACTCGTACACAAGTGATTAAAATAACTTTCTTGAGCGGGCTGAATCACTTATCGTTAAAAAAAATACAATTATTGTAGTGCACCTTAAATGTAATTTTTTTCTGAGACGGTAGGAACATCATTCAGTCATTATTCATAATTCATGAAATCATATCATGTTTTCGTTCTAAATGCAAATTTCAAATGGCATAATGCACAGATCAATTTGTCTTTACGTTGGATGCCAATCGCCTGTGTCATGTCATGTAATAAAATGATACGAGGTAAATTGATGAAAACCGTATTTGAGGTAAATAAATTCGTCGCATGAGACATGCAAGCAATACAATACATTGGTGATGTGTTACTTTGCATTGGGTATTGCATGTTGCCAATAGTGTAGATTTTAGATGGTTTTGTTTCCATATACGAAACTATGAACTGAAATAGAGCATTGTGGTAGTTTCCACAATGTTTACTATTAGTCACTCAACTCCAATAAATTATAAGTAAAATTCAGAGACTTATAATTTCTTCAACAACTTAGATACTAGGTACTTATCATCATAAATCAGTAAGGTGATAAAGGACTTTTCCTGATTTTCTCACTACTATTTACCTACTGGGCCTATAGACAAAGTAATTTTTTTCATTATTTATAATTAAATGGACTCTTGCTTGTGCGTTAGCCCTGCATTTCCGCCAGTGTCAAGTAGTTTATGGGAGAATCTATCCCAATCTCAAATATTGTTTTTTGTCAGGAATAAGAAGAGGTTAAGGATTGCGGAGCCTCGTGGCAGGCAAAAACCACGCGAGACAAGTGCTCGGGTCAGAATCTGCAACGTGACTCCGTAACATTTCTATTGGCGTAGACGCTAATAGAAATGACAGAATGTATGGATTTGACATTGGCGATCGAAACATTTTGACGTTGTCTTTCGCCACCATACGTCAAGTCCATACATTTTTATGTTTTCTACTGTCGCTAACGCCGAAAGATACTTTGTCTATATGCCCTGATTTCTGAAAGAAATACCACCTACTACCAGTACTACCTAGGCTAATTTTGACAACAAATTAAATCAAAAACTCTTCAAATCGCGCGCTTTGTATGAAAAATTATTCTAAAATAAGGATACTGCTGTCGCTGACTTTATCTACATCTTATTACTTTTTAAAGATTATCTTGTTATTAAAAATAGTATTCTAACTAAAGAATGACTGAAAATGAGTTATTTGTTTTCATCAGACCTCGATGTTCCGAACATCTGAAACCCAATTGCTAAATAACAACGCCCTAGAAACTTTTCCGCAAATCGCTTACGAAACTGTACATCACAAATATTGCACTTGCAACGAATGCGTGCGCGCTGATTATTGGGCCAAGGTTGCATTGTCATACTTTATGCGTGTCACTTACATCTTCCACTGTATATATTATAAAGGTGATATTACAATGTCACGGATGTATTTTTTGGACATTGTCCATCTGTGACCATCGTGTTATGTATTTATGGGACAGCTGTAATGTAATGTGCTTAGTGGTGTTTGATGTAGTGGCTGTTTAATTTGATGAGGTCAGCTTGTAACGGTCAAGGAAATGTTTCGTTTGTATGATTCATATTTTATGCCCTACAATCCTACATAATAAAGAATGCGCTTTCAAGGTTTCATTTAAAAGAAGATTACCTGTAGTATAATACCTATTACGATGCATTTACATGTTAGTACAATATTTCATTTTAGTATATAACTAGATGGATATGTGCTTCTTCTGTCGAGTCGATAGGATGTATTGTTTGTCTTGACATCATGGTGATGATATTTTACCAACTAGCATTATAGGTTTGCTGAGAGAACAGGAGTTCTCCAGATATGAGAGAAACTCCCCGAATGACATACCATGAACATCTGTTTTTATCAGTACGTCATTCGAGGAGGCTCTCTTCGTGCATCCCAAATCTAAAAATGCTAAAAGCAGTTACCTACTATAATTCTCATGGCCAAGAACCATTCGATCTCACATGATGCCTTTAGACTGTGTGATATGGTTTATATCAGTTCTCATATTCTCGATTTCTCAAGACTGATGCAAGTTGAGAAACGCTAGAGCTATTGTTGCTTTAACACCAACAGCGTCATTTTCAACGTTGATTCAAACTCAGCTCGTATTACGATCCTGTTACTCTTTAATCAAGTTACTTATATCCTTAGGGCCGCTATGAAATTCTTGTGGGGAATTGGCAGCCGATTGGCAGATAATATCTCACGTCAAACAAGTAGACGATCAGTCTGCGATGCGTTCCAAGATTAGTTACGAACAATTACGTTTGTTGGATGTGAATGCGCATAAATCAGTGACACTGTGTATCGGTTCGTCGCGAATGATCATTGTTTTAGATTTGTTTAGTTGCTGGTTATGTTGGACGAAATTTTTTTTCTAAATGGTTGAATTTGTGAAATAGTAAATCATATTCGATCTTGAACATCTTACTGCAGAACATTATCCCTCTTTAGGGCCATGAGATTATTCTGTTGTTCGGTGGAGGCAAATTTCTAGTAGGCTGAACATAATATCCCTCTTAACAAAAAATAATAATAGGTTGAGTGGGAATGGACCATACTATAAAGAGAAGTTCCTTTCCAGTGTGGATTGGTGGAGGTAATATTTAGTAGGGGTAATCAACTACTTAACAGGTTATTTTTAACTTCTTACTCACAACATTAAAGAATTTGAGTTTAGGCTTTGATGTGAGCTTGCGAGTCATGGTTGATTCTAGGGTATTGCTGTAAATAGCTTAAACTCAGTAGAGTAATAGAGTTACTATTGTTGCTGTTCTGTGTAATTCCTACAACCTACCTATGTTTTTCATCAACATCGTTACAGTCATATATTTTCTACCACATGGATCACGCCCGCCCGGACTAAACGAAAAGGAAAACACACACACATAAACGCACGTCACGACTGTAATTTCTTTCTGCGTGGTCAGACTCTTTGCGTCAACGAATAATTATCTTTCAACGAAATGGACAGAAATATAAAATTAGGGTAGGTATCTTAGTACTTATCAATAATCCATTAGAAAATAAATTATTACTTCGACTTTGTCACCCTACAACAAGCCAATCTAAACTGTAATACTTCCAAAATGGCAATAAATGCGTCAAGGACGCCTTACTCATCTTAGCAAGTTACTATAATAATTACAGCAATATAAGGTAACATGGACAAACATGGAAAGTTAACACTGGTGTGATGGCAGTGACATACGATACCCAGTTGTAACCGATACTGACGATGCGTTGCCTCTGCATTGTACATCTTTCTGTCATAGAATAGCCGGGTGAATTTATAGGGCGGATTACTCGGCTTTGTTTTATTTGCCTCTGAGAGGCTGAGCACATTGTACACGTTTTGATAAAGATTTTATTAGCATTCGTATTTATGTCCAATCTTTTTATAGAACAGATTTTAATAAAAGTTACAATGTAAAATTTAGAACAAATAGGTTTTAAACGGAGGCGCAGCTATTAAGTTTATATTATTAGCTAGTTAGCTATTATAAATTAAAAGCACATCATCAGCATCTTTTTTAAGAGCTACGCTCTTGTCGGTGGAGTATTCGCCAATCCTGTCCAATTAAAAGCACAGGGTCCAATAAACTCCTCTATTTAAATTTGATCCACAAACAGAGCCCGCCTAGTCTATGTCTCAGGGGGGGGGGGGGTGAATAAACAGCACCTCACCGGCACGGGAGGCGTGCGTGAGTATCGGATGACACCGTCCACCATCAGCGCCAATTTAACTGGACACCCTGCGTCACTCTTATTCCAACGACGTAGGAGTATTACTGAACCGTTATAGGAGTCGTAAAAGTTTGTTTGGAGATGCAGGAGAGGTGATAAATCTAGCTGGCTGGATTTCTAAATGTTACGCCTTTACTTGCACACGCTTGATGATCGTTTTTGTGTTAAATTCGGGGTAGTCCTTTTAGAACGTCGAAGCCATGGTCACATTCCAATTAAGGTTGAAGCTATTTGAATATTTTCTTATAGTATCTAGACAGGAATTATTATTTTCGTTTCTAGAAATTCACTCAAAGATAAGTATATTTAAAAAAAAATTACGAGTAATAAAAAACTAGCTTATGCTGTTATTAATGATTTCAATAAAGTTAATGATTAATGATAATAAGATAATCGTTATGATTGTTGAATGTTGTGATTGTTATGATTGCGGGTTCAAGTCCCGTCTGAAACTCAATTTTTCAATCTTCTAATTTGATATACCACAACATGTTTTTATTTTTTTTTTTATTACGTATGGGTTTGCTCTTGACCTCAATCTAGTCCTCAGGACGAAGATGGGGTCGAAGATGTAGCGAGCTCACCCAGAAGAAGCCTATTCACTCGTACTTTAAAGGAATATGTTTGTTTATACGTAATCAGTAATTATTTGAAGTTAAATGATTCATTGACAATTAAATAATCACGAATTTGATAAATACGTATTGATGTGGTTATTAATACAACGTACCTACTCATAATGAAATGTTAATTTAGAATAATTTGTATTTTATTTGTTATGAAGTTAAATTTTTATTTAGGTTGGTACTAAAAGATCGTCATACGATCACTTTAAAGATTTCGTTGTATAAAGTTACAGATATTTAACACCAAACGGCTGGGTTTAAAAATCTCACAGCGAAATGGAATTTAAGTGTTTTGAAAAGGGGAACGTTGAAATAAACATTGAAACATGTTTTGAAACCATGAGCAGGGCCCAGGGCTTGGTGTCCATTTACTAAGGACTCCAGTTACCTACTATTCGTGAGAAATACGGCTTTTAATACTTTCACACTCATATTAAAATGTTTTTTTGAAATTATATTTTGTTACTAAGCAATTTTTTTCTAATAAGTGGCTGCGAGTTGGGATTGGAAGTCTCATTTTCTCCCCGTGGGTGTCGAACGAGGCAACTAGGAGACCTAATCATGCTGAGTGCTGACTAATTCTTTTGATTTTGACAAAAAAATTAAATTTGGCAACAGCCGGATTTAAACCCAAAACTCGTTCACACGACCTTAAAACACAATTTTAACATTTAAAAATTAATACCAATCCTAATCAATCAATACTCTTTACATGGGGCACAACACAATGTAACCCGATATATTAGACGATGTACAACTACATTTGGACGGGTAGCTTTTAGTCTAGTCTCGGTTTACTGACATCTCAAGTTACTACAAGTTAAACCGGACACAAAATATAGAAACGGGTGACGTATTGACTGTCAAAAAAATTATGTAGAGGGTTTTATGGACGCAGATTTATGAGGCTGATTGTTATCGGCGATCTAAGTTAATATTAACTTTCTCTTTGATGTTTTTAAAATATAATCAGACCTTCTAGTATGATTTCTCAACTCGTAACGCGAGTTCGCTGCTTAGAAAATGATTGCAGGTAAAATTCACTAAGTGTCATACTTGACCAAAGGCACTTAGTGAGTTTTACCTTCAAAAGTTCAAACCGACACGATTACTTTATTCATGTGCTTGAATAGGTATACTCAAAGCAAATATAGGTATGAATATATATGAAATAAGGTATAATGTAGGTATGAAAAAAGTCGAGTCGCGCCGCGCGCGCAAGTAAAGAAGTCATATCAGAGAGGTTGCTTTAGTGAATACAATTTTTGGGAGACAGCAGTAGTGTAAATTTTAGATTGTTTTGTACACTGAACAAAGAGTGAGGACAATATAGAAAATTCTGTAGAAATAAAAAGATTTCGCAAAAGAAAAATATTCCCCGACAAATCTTCTCGCAATTTTAATCAAAAAAGAAACTAAACACCCAAAACAGTAGACACATAATACCCACCACTTTTGAGATTTAATTAATATATTTTTAATTACATAATTTGAGAACATGCCTAACATCGTCGGAGGTTTCAATCGCGCGTTTTAATTATTCTAAGTCGTCGACACCCGAGCTTGTATAGTCGTTAATTTTAGTGTAAACCGAACCGCGGTGTTCCTCCGCCATCTCCGATGTTTTCATGCAAAAATAATTCATTTTCTCTAATGTTATTTTATACTTGTAATATCAGAAGCTTCTCTTGATGAGTTTGGTAGTCTTCGATATTTTAATACTGCTATAATTTTGCTATCCTGTAGAGTCTACAGGATAGCACAACATCTTCTCTACAGTCATACAGTGTAGAAAAAATAAGCAGATTGATAATTTTGATGGTCTTTGGATAACTTAAAAAGCAGCAAGAACTATTTTAACGACGTGAAATTATCATCCTGGAGTGCGATTTTTGAATCTCATTCGATGTTAAATTACTATGGAAATATGCATCTTTCTACTGCTGATTTGACTTTCAAAAATCCTACTTCAGGAGTGCGATTTTTGAAAGTCAAATCAGCAGTAGAAAGATGCATATCTCCATGGTAATTTTGACATTTCATCTGCTGAACTCAGTGAATGAGTTTCAAAAAATCGCACTCCTGGTCCTCTCTATTGTGAGCCAATTATGACCAACTCCTGTTGTTGTCCTGTTGTAAAATTGTCAAAGTATTCTCCATCTTCAAATTTACAGTCATAAGAAGATCATAAGTTCATTTTCTTATCAAGTATCATCATGACTGATTAAAACGCATCTGAATTTTCAATAAAAAGAACGTAAAGAACAATAGAATTGCCGGCTTTGTGCTAAATCAACATCGCACCTCTAGCTCCATGAACAGAAAAAAATAAAAACACAAGAGGGGCTCCAGGCTCCACTGACAACGTCCATGACAAGCTCGGAACCTTATAGCTCGGTTGTTTAACATGATCCCCGTATAATTAATGCTCGTCTCAACTAAACCGGCCCTGGCGTCATTTGACTCCATTTTGCGTCAGCCCGTCCCGTCAGCCTGACGTTAATTTTCGTGAAACTCGAACCGTCTGGCGGTTCTACTAGTTTTTACATAGATCTTTACTTTTATCTATGTTTTATAGTTTTGATGAAGTCTTTCAGGTACATAATACAGGGTACTCTGTAATAAGTAGGTATAATATCTTCATTTTTTATTGTTCATACAATTTAAACTAAGTGCTAGTTTTTTTTTAAAACATTTATTTTGTACTTCAAAGGAACACAATATACAGATTTAATGCAAATAGAAATTTATGAAATCAAGTCAAGTCATTTCCATTTAGGTATTTGAATCAGGACAAATCCGTTCTCAAATCTGAAAACATGGTCACCCTCCGATCCATAGACAAAATAAGCAAAAAATTTTGTTTTCGTCTAAAATTGCCTACACAAGTTACTATAAGCGTTTTCGATAAACTCTTCAATCTTCAATTTTATTTGATAAGCGTCGTCCTTGCAGCGACAAAGTGCGACCCCATGTTGTCATTCCGTAACACGATACTGCGAACCCGACACCGCCGCATCGTTCAAATATGTATCTTGTAATCAAACACCGAACGCCTTTTATTTTTTTTATTAAAGAATGTTTATTTAAATCCGTTGCCGAAAATTATAAAATTATTAGGTAGGTATTTGATCAAGTAAAGATTAAACTAGTAGGTACATACAACCTTGAACTTTGTTACTTTACGTAACAAAGTAGGTTCAATATTATAAGGAAAATACAAAAAAAATTGTGAAATTCACTTAAGGTGGTTGCAGAGGGGTCAATTTTATACTAAACTATAAAGCACAATACGCGTAGACGGTATTAATATAAGTAACTTTGTATATGTGGAAAAATAGTTTAGAAAATTTAGATGCCGCGTCACAAATAACATTTGCAATTTATATTTATTACGCATGTTGTGTTCACTTTTAAGTGGTTATGCATTTAGCTTAAGACGTAGTTAAGTATCACAATGATTGTATGAGTGTAATAACTGTAAGTGAATCAAATAAATAAATAAATAAATAAGATAATTACGTAGATATAAAGATTTGAAATTTTTCATACAGTAATTTAAAAGCTTTATATCTTCGTAATTATATTATAAATTGCAAATGTTATTTGCGATGCGGCAACTAGATTTTCTAAACTATTTTTCCATATATAAAATATTATATTTAATTCTTTTATTAATTCCGTCTACGCGCATTGTGCGTCAAACTTTTGTATGGACTGAACCCACCTTAAGTATACTATGTATTCCTATCACGAATATATTCTCCTATAGATAGGAACCTAGGTATAAAGAAATGGAAAAACAAACATGTGGTACCTACCTACTTACGCGCCGCGTATTTTTTATCTGTCAATAATTAATTAGTAATTAAGTAAGTAGGTACACTAAAAACTAAATAAGTAATTAATAAAATAAAAAGTTAAACTACGAGCAGCGTACTCAGAATATTTTAACTATTTTTTTTAAACGCAAACGGTCTATTGCTTGTAAACTGCGTGAGTCTGCGTGTTTTTTAACGTAGGGTGTCAGGGGCGTATTCTCCTAAGGGCAAAATGGGCAAATGCTAAAAACTGTGGGTTCAAGGGGGGCGACGCGTAGGGCTATACACTCGGGGAGGAGATTTTTGCCAAAAGAAATGCAGTACCTATAGCCCAGTCGTAACGGAAAAATCACGAACTCGCTTCGCTCGCTCCAAGTTTAAAATTTTGCTGCTACTTACGAAAACACAGTTCTGTCAAATTTTAAGCTCGTTTCGGTGGCTCTAGATTTGGATGTACAACACTATGATCAATTCTTAAGAATTAAAACCTTAGAACTTTGGCTGGCGCAAATCTTGGGAAAGCTGCAGTTATGAGGGGCAGCCAAATATATTTGCCCAGGGGCGCAATATTCCAATTCATCCCTGGGTAGTGTATCTATACCTATACTTAAATACAGTCAAGAGTCGTAGCGTGTGGCGGTCCATGGTCTCTGCCTACCCCCATGGGACATTGGCGTGAGCTTATGTATGTATGAATGATACTTAGGCACCTATAAGTACTTCTGAAGTCCATGTAAGTAGATTATATTCCATTCATTCCATTTGATGACGATTGGTTATCTTTGCACTATGACAAAACACTAAAATAAACCTTAGTTTGCATGTAGAAATAGTTCGCACGGATATCAGTTCCTTAAGCACATGTAGCTATGTTTATTTATAGTTCATTAGAGACGGTCCTACTCAATATCTTGGAATTCAGCAAATAGTTCGTTTGCTTTGCTTTGTGACTGAACCATTGATGGCACAGGAAAAGTTTAATAATTGTTCTTTGATTAATGATTTTGAAGATGTCCATTAATACCTAAATAAAGAACATAATTGTTAGTAGGTATAGGTAGTAGTATAGTTAGTACAGAATCACAGTTCCACATTAGTATGAATAAAAAACAAACATCAGCCAAATGAACTGTGGTAGAATAGAAAGTTCCGACATCACGCAGGAATGAAGGCAATAGACGCAAAGTACCTGCAAATAAAATCAAATTGGACCCATAATAATTAATAAATTAATTAATTATTATAAAACTGTAAAAGGAAGTTTGTCTGTACATTGAAGATATTAACAAAAAAAAAGTTACGATATGGTTTTTAGGTGTCCCTGATTCCATTTCACCAATTTTTTGATTTTATGTCTGTCTGTTTGTTTGTGTGTTTGTTTGGGTGTTTGTTTGTTTGTTTGAACGAGTATCACGCAAAAACTACTGAACCGATTTTGATGAAACTTTTTTTGTTTGATACCTTATGATCTGACTAAAAATCTGGTATATAATTTGTGCGGACGAAGTCGCGGGTTAACGCTCGTAATTAATGAAACCAAAAATTTTATAGTGTGGAAAATAAGTAGGGTAAGTAACAATGCTTGTGTTTGTACTTGTAGGATAAGACGATCGTCGAAGAAACTCGGTGTAGCCCAGTCATTTTACGGAGTTTTGTTAGGCGGGGTGGGGAGTAATTATTAATTGGACTTTTAAACTGTAACCGGCGCCATTTAGTGACAAAAGGACTATCTTAAAACATATTAAAATAAAAATAGCTACGCAACATAGAAATCAAAATTGTGTTTCCCAGAATGCTTTTTAATTAATAATATTAATAAAAATATTACCAATGCACTTATTTGACTTAGATTTAACAATATAACTTATTTTTTAGAAATAAAATAGGCCTTTAAAATTAAAAAAATGATGTATTTATTAGAAAATACGAATGGATTTTTCAAAACCTTCTAAGTAGCCAAAAATATTTACACCATGTTTGAAGTAATAATGAAGGAAGGTTGTATGTAGTGATGGTAAAGCCTTAAATATGTGAAAAAAAATTACCATCAGGTTTTTCAGAACGAGAAAATAGCAAAATTTTAAAATTGGAACTGTTGCTGACGTATTTTTTTTTTACTTTTGGTACATCTTCAATATTATACCGAAAAAAATATCTATTATTAATTAGTCCCGGCTCAAACCGAAAAATGACTGGGCGAGTGGGTGACACAGACACAGCCATGTCTTCAGGCGAATGCCTGTGTGATAGGCTCTTAGAATTAAAAACAAGGGTTTCAAAAGTTTATAAAATAATGAAACCGCAAGCTTACGTCAGCGTACAGTTCAGTCGACAAGTGTGTCGACGCAATCCGCAGCGGGAGGTGTAGGGACTGGTGTATTTTTAGAAATCCTCCATCCGACTCACCGGCCAAGTTCACGAGCGGGATAACTAATTGAAACTTTCACTTGTAACTTTAAGAATAAGTGTTAATAGCGACCACTTTGACGTAGCTAAGGATTTTCCTTAGCAAGCAAGGCCAAGCAAGAAAGGGGCAGCCGCCGAGCTGGTCGGCCACCACAAGCTTTAAATTTCGGCAAATCCGATGAAAGTAGGGTCGAAAATTTTGTTTCAGTGTAGTCGAATTGTCTAAAATTGGAACCAAATGAAGTAGATTACATAAAATAAAATAGGTAGCTATACGTAGACATGAACTCACTTCACATAGGTAAGTCACCTCCAAGGTGAAAAGACTGAAGCGCCATTTCAAACTGGAAATGGAAAACTTGTGGCATTCCCACATAAAAGAGTTCAAGCCCATTCGAATACATTTTTCTTCGTATCTACTGCTCCACCACACAATTTATGTTTGTAAAAAAATGTGTTTTCTTTCGTTAGGTCCGCCACATACATAAGGAATAAACCTATTAGTTCCGGATGGAGTGTTGCCGTTTTCAGAGACTTTTTCACTAGATCTAGTGATTTTTTGATGTCTTTGGTGGCATTTTTTAAAGATTTACAGTCATATGAAACAAGTGATTTTTGAGCGTATCAGATATACTTACTTAAACTCTTATTTTGCCGTCAGTGTAGCCACTACACTAAGAGGTCTACAAAGCTGGCCCGCACAATACCTACTGTAGTACCCGGGGGCTGCAAACCTGGTGTTAGACGAGTTTGTGCCGAAAATGTTGCTCTCACATGGCCAGCACAGTGGCAGCGCGAGCTGCTGGGATCGCGTTGCGATTTGAGCGGTCGTTCGTGTACTACGGCTCATGTGATTCAAATCAAATGTGACTACGCGTTGTATGTACTGGGCACAGATATTATAATATACTGGGCGATTGACTTTAGTCAGTATCCAAATTTTCAGGGGTGGTTTAGACCATCGAACTGTACAACTTTTACTATGGAAGCAAATTAAAAATAGCAAAAAGACACCTAGTGTTTCATAAATTTGAGTTGAGTAGAGTAGGCATTGCAGTTTAGTATGGAACAAACAAAAATCTGCTGTTCTAAACTAACTGCAATGCGATTTCTGGTTTGCTCCCATAGTAAAATTAATTTGCAAAATGTGCAGTTTCATGGTCTTTCTTCAGTAGTGGAGACACCTAACATTTTGCGAACATAGCTGGCTAAATTAGATGTGTCAAAGTCAAAAGTACCTAACATGTGCTAACATTATAATAAGCATGCAATGTAAGCGGAAAATAATCCCACACGCATGCGCGACACGTCTGGAGAAAAGCCCAAACGATAGTAAACTCGTATATTCTTGTTCTAAATTTGACCCGCCTAGCGATAGCTCCCAGACCCTTTTAGATCCGAAGCCTAGACCCATACATTTCTCACGAGCCCGTAGTACATAATCGGCTCTCTCCATAGAGTAATGCACGGAACCCGACACTCTCTTTGTTTCGCACCAGACGTTATAATGAGAAACATGTGAAACATAATCGATCGGTGGTTATTGGAGACGTAACACTACTCCGTGGTTTGTGAACGCTAAGGTTCTTTGTAGATGGAGAGGTAAGATGACGCATTTTGAGTTTGATGCTTTAGTTACTAACGTGACGTCATTGGTTGAGGGTGAAATGCCATTGAAGAATACAGTAACAAAACACCCTAGTAACATTTAGAGGGGTGGGTTAGACCTTTAAAATTGAACAACTTGAGACAACGAAGAAAAAAATCAAAAAAATCATTTAAAGTTTACACCCGTGTAGTAGGTACCTATGTCGAAATCGTGAAAATCGTTTCAGCTGTTCCATACAAAACTGCAATACTACTCGACTTAGATGTATTGTACATCCGTATTTTTTTCGCGATTTCGGTATTGGTTCCATGGAGAAAGTTGTTCAGTTCGATGGTCTGATCATCCTCTTAAAAAACCGCCTGCATTTAAGAAGGACCCTGCTGTATGTAGGTATGTAGTATAGGTTTTAAAATGTTTCACACTCGCCAGATGGCTCTTTACAGGAGCAAGCCATCAAGCTACGCAACCCAATCGCGTTGTAACCCGAACACAAACGTTCTAGTGTTGCGGAGTAGCCCAGCTTCTATTCGAGGGTGCGATGTACTGAGGGATGTTTTAGAGTTGAGCGCCGAGCCAAGAGAATCATCGACGACGCTAAGTCTGTCGGTGTTTTATCGGATACACTTCGGCGAATGTGACCAGGAGCTATATGGCCTGATTCCACCATCCCTCTTCCACCAACGTACGACAAGACGTAGTGCGAGACTGCATCCATAGGCAGTCGATATTCCAACCATCCGCACAAAAAGGTTCGCATCCTCTTTTATAATGAGAACCGGTAAGGTTTGGAAACTCTCACCCTGCGTCTGTTTCCAAGCAAATTATACAATCAGAATATTTTTTAAAAGAAGTGTTAATAGGCTTTTTCTGGGTGACCGCGTGAACACTGCAAAAGACACCTCATCCCTTATTCGCTTCATACTACACCCTTGGGAAGAAATGGGGTTGTACATCCTAACATTCCTAACCAGAACCACATGGCCTGCTTCTTTTTCTAATCGCGTGGGCATCAAGCCTTGGTGTCAGAGTTTTTCAGACCGTCTGACGTGGTTTGGCTTGGCTTGGCTTGGCTGGCGTGGCTTGCTGCATGGCTCATGCATTGAGTACAGCAGTACCAGATTTATAAGTTCCCCCGATGTACCTGCGCAGTTGTCAAATGTTAATAGCGCGCGAAATTATATTGACCAATCAGGATGTGCCATGTGAACCTAGCAATAGAATCATAAAACCGTGTAATTCCGACTATTTCCAACAAAGCAACATAACAAAGTAATAAGTAACGTTTGCCTTTGCCTGCAACAACGATGGCGTCCATATTTGTTTCCGCGTACATTAGCGGGGCGATCGTTTTACACGGCATTAGGTAAATTATAAGCTCTACTAGTCGCGACACCCGATATGTTTGCAGTCGGTGCCGTCTCGGCTTCGCTCCGGCTACAGTCTACCTTATACAGTTGTTACACTACGTAGTTACTTATTTATTGAATCATAGCCACAGATTATTCAATAGTTACTACTGTAGCATGTAACAGAACGCACACTCTCTCGATATCGTGTGCTTTTTTCAAATTTCGACGCGCGACTGCCTGCTGTATCTCGTGCGATACGCGGCACCGTAGGTACTTATAGCAACTGTCATACGTGAGTGACGGAGGACTCTCATAGTTTCAGTATGTGCAGTGGACATGACGTAGAGACACAGATTATTCAATCAAGCTGGATGCGTGCTTTTGTACATGAGAAATATTTCAATGTGGGTATAATGGCCGACAAATTTCTTGACTACTGCGCAAGGCCCTCCCCCCCCCCCCCAAACTTTTCAAGATGTTTGCCAGGCAAGTACTACTGTATCTTTGAACTTTGAATGACATCTCGCCTTGATCTAACGTCTCTCGTCGAAATCTTGCTTCAATGTTAAATCCGATCTTTTATTAACCAACGAACGAGCACTCCTATTCAGTAATTCATGTTTTTTTAACCTATACTTACATTTCAGTTATTGTATTCAGCAGTAATCGAAACCTCACGCATGATCGTTGCTCTATCGCTTATTCAGCCAGCTTATATGAACCTAGAGTCAATGCTTATGGAGATTATGCTGTCATCTCTGCCGGACCTGCGCCTTTGCCTGAGTCCGAGCTGTGACATCATTTGAGAGCGTTCTTCACAATCCTGAGGCAGTGGGTTCGATATTCTGAAATAATATCTATAAATACTTAGTACAAAACAAAGTAGCATAATGTGTAGCCGTTCTTAACTACTTAGTTAAAGAAAATAACGTAGGCAGATGAGGATCGAGCCACGCGTACAACAATGGGGTAAACCGTAGAGCGTCACGTGAGTCCCGTTCCGCAAACGGGAGTCACGTGACACTCTACGGTGTGAACAAACTGTTTTCTCCTACACTGTGGCGTCGTCTCGACTTCGCCCTAATGAATGACGTGATACATTCTAGGTTCCCTGTGACATGATAGTGATTGCGTGGGCTGCTATAGTTCTTTTATATTGAGGTCACTGGGTCACTTCATTATTGTGATCAGTTTATAAAATGTTGGAGTCAGCATTAACTTATAAAAATGCAAGCTCTTTATTAGTTTGATTGTTCGGTTATGTGTAGTCAGCAAATTTGAAATGTAGGCCACCTTAGGACCTTGTAACAATCACCTCTATTTTACTGTGACAAGGTTCCACAGACCTGTGGTTCTATTGTGGCCTACTGCATTTCAAACTTTTTAAATTTTATTTAACGCATGAGTTGGGGTGCGATTTTTGAAAGTAATACGTTCAAATCAGTAGTAGAAAATGTCAATGTTCGTTTTATTGCGTGTGGTTCCGTCTTAGATTGGATCACCCCATTTCTTTCTGTTGGTATGGTAGGTAGGTATAAATAGTTAGCAACGAAAAGATGTATGATTTAGTACTACGACCTATAAGATAATTTCCTTCGCATTCGCACTCTTAAAGAAAATGTCGTAAAACTTAATTAAACTATTTTTTTTTAACCAACTTCAAAAAAGGAGGAGGTTTCTCAATTCGACCGATTTCGACCGTATATATATATATATTTTTTTTTTTTATGTGTTCGCGGATAACCGATTTCGACGATTCTTTTTTTGTTGGAAAGGAGATATCCCAAGGGTGGTACCATGATAAGGAAACCAGGATCTGATGATGGCATCCCGGAGCTACACAATAGAACTCCTCAAAAGTTGACAGCAAATCATCGGCGATTGAAAAATTAGTTTCATATCGATGTACCCTTTGCGTGTATAACTGATATCTGAGTCGAACTAATGAATTCACCACTGAAAATTGTGAAATAAACAAAATTTTTACAAAAAATTAAAACAGCCTTCAAAAAAATAAAAAGTTAAAAAATAATATTGCAGCCGATGACTTTTTCGGTCGCATCATAAGAACATTAATTTGTTTTATCGAAGTCTGTGTCAAGCTAAGCCAAAAAACTAATGCAAGCCCTGTCGCGAATCGTACCGGCTTGACAGCGACTTAGATAAAACAAATTAATGTTCTTATGATGCGAACGAAAAAGTCATCGCCTGAAATATTATTTTTTAACTTTTTTTTTTTAAAACGGTTTAAATTTTTGTAAAAATTTTGTTTTTAAACTGACGTTGCATTTTTTGTTCTGCTGTCCAACGAATGCCTCTAATATAAACAAACTGCCTTTTATAACAGCCATAGCATAAACTAGAGCCAATGTTGGTCCTGGTCTAAGTTTTCCTCCGTGCGTAGGTCGAAGCGGTGTCGTGTTCCCAACGCTGCTCCTAAATTTACCTTGCCTGCTACTGCCATTAAAAGCATTTATGTTATATTGGATATCACAATATTATCGACGTAGCCAACGATCGGGTTTCAGCTGCATTGAGAGCGGCCACTTCTTTGTTTTATTATGTTGTTTTTAGAATCAGTGGGTAAGGTAAAGATAAACGAAGTAAAAGGAACATCGACGATGTTTCTTATTTTGATAAGACTTTATATGTAAGTCGATAGCATGTCATTTAGGTTACATACTTAGGACTTACTCCTAGAATCTTTAACTTTTATTTTATACCAAATTATACAGGGTGAAATTGATATCAATAGCATCCTTTTAAATTAAGAGTCTACCCATCAAACTGAACAACTTTTACTATGGAAGCAAACCGATCGGAGCAAAAAAAAAAGCTGTCGCATACTTTTGAGTCGCGAATTCACGCTTCGAGATTGCAGTTTAGTATGGAACAGCTGTTTTTTTATTTGCTCCAATCGGTTTACTCCCATAGTAAAAGTTGTTCAGTTTGATGGGTAGACTCTTAGTTTAAAAGGATGCTAATGATATCAATTTCACCCTGTATAAGTACCGACTACTATTGTAAATATTGTAATAGGTACCTACCTGTTTCAAAGCAAATACATTATATTATATTTTATAGGTACCAACTACTTACCTACCTAATTTTGATATTTATGATTGGTAGGTACCTAAATGTGCTTTGAAGATAGCTTAGAATGGATAGCATTCATGACCTGTAGTTAGATAAGTCTACCTAGAGATTTTTTATCAAAATCCTTTCTTAACTTTCTTTTAACTTCTTACTATGCGAAGAGAAGAGAAAGCCTACATTTGCACTTGGCTTTATAGTTTTGGAGATTTCATGAGAAGGGGATTTGCCTTATACAGGGTGCATGTAAGGGACACCCTGGAAAATACAGAAACGGTGAATTCAGACGAACAAACTCAACAACTTTCACTATGGATCCAACCCCAAAGACTTCGAACGTAGAAGGTCATTGAGCCACCCTCAGGAAACGCAAAAAAACAAGCTATCAAAACTGCTGTATTCAAATGTAGAAACACAAACGGTCTGTCCGTTTGTCCGTCCGCGGCTAAACTCAGAGACGCTTAGTACTAGAAAGCTGTAATTTGGCATTTGTATACATATTTATCACGCCGACAAAGTGGTAAAATAAAATATTGGAAAAAAATTTTTTTTTTGACGGATGACTTTTTTTTCTCGTCTATCCCATGTTGTGGGGTATCGTTGGATAGGTCTTTTAAAAATATTGCGGGTTTGTGCAAACTATTTTTCTATTTTATCTATTTTTGATTCGAAAATATTGGTTAGAGTCAAGTGTCCCCCCCCCCCCCCCCCCCCCTCCCCCTCCCAGCTAAACGGTTGAGGATGGAGATGTGAAAAAATTCACGGCAATAGAATATATAAGGTCTAACACAATTAGGTGATACTATTTTAAGGGGATGATTAGACCATCAAACTGAACAACTTTCTCTATGGCACCGATATCGAAGTCGCGAAAAAAAAATCAGCTGTTCCATACAAACCTACTCGACCTAAATGTATGGGACAGCAGATTTTTTTTTTCGCGATTTCGATATTGGTCCCATAGAGAAAGTTGTTCAGTTTGATGGTCTAAGCATCCCTTTAAAATAGTTTCAGCTAATTTTGTTAGACCTTATATTCCTAATTTAGTTAGATCTTATATAAGGTCTAACAAAATTAACTGAAACTATTTTAAAAATTTCAGTTAGAGAAAGTTGTTCAGTTTGATGGTCTGATGATCATACCCTTAAAATTGTTTCACCTAATTTTGTTAGACCTTATATAACGAATTTAAAAGGAAAACTATCACGGTTAAATAGGCTTTTCAAGATAACGAATATTAGTCGACCAAATAAAAAAATTTACTTGGAGACGGTTAAACCGTAGTATAAAACAAAAAGCCTCCTTCTAAGTCCATATTATTATATTGTGACGGGCAACTACGGAACTGCGCGTGACCCGACACGCACTTGGCCGGTTTTTTCTTCCGAGTTTCCTGATGTGGTGTGGGCTCCATATTGAAAGTTAATCAGTTTGTTGGTCTGAATTCACCGTTTCAGTATTTACCTGGCTGTCCCTTACACCCTGTATATCGGATGCCGTAGAATTGAATAACTGAATATATCACTTTTTTTCGTAATCAGATCCAATCTACCACCACAATTCAAAATACTATTTTGCATGTTCAAACGTAGTAAACCTATTAGTTACTATATTTGATATTATTGAACGCAAAACAAACTTTAATTAATACAAGGCATTGCATTTTCAGAACATGAAATATTTGATCTGGTAGCCAAATCATTATTCCGATTGTAATAATGGTTTCAGTATTAAGTTTCAATACAACCTGCGCTCTATGGAATATCTGTGGCTTATATTGTATGAAATAGTGGCAAACAGTAAGGTAAGTTAAGTATAATTACCCTAAGCGTTAATCAATCAATCAAATATACTTTATTTTACACCAAAACATAAACAGTAAAATACAGAAATAAACATACAAGAGGCACAAAATAAGGTCTTATCGCTAAGAAGCGATTTCTTCCAGACAACCTTAGGGTAGAGGAAACGGTGAAAAGAAGAAGAAAGGTAGGCGGTGTTAATGTAGGATCCTTCTTAATATGCTGACACTTTTTAAGGGGATGATCAGACCGTCAAACTGAACAACTTTCTCTATGGCACCAACATCGAAATCGCGAAAAAAATTCAGCTCGTCCATACAAAACTGCAAACCTACTCGAGCCAATTGTTTAGGACAGCTGTTTTTTTTCACGATTTCGATCTTGATCCCATAGAGAAAGTTGTTCAGTTTGATGGTCTGATCATCCCCTTAAAAAAGTGTCAGCATATTATGAAGGACCCTATATATACATACCTGTATATTACACTAGCTTTTACTACACTACAGTTCCAACTTGTAGCTAAGCTCTGTTTATTCATCATCATCATCAGCTTATACTATACTATATGTCTCAGGGACGGGTACGGGCGTTAGTCCACCACGCGCAGCGACCAAATATAGAACACGTGTGCACAATGGGGATTGGTAGACTACATATTTTTTTTTTTTTTTTTTTATGTTTGATAGGTAAACATTTGACCCGATCTCACCTGATGTTAAGTGACGATGAGGCCGAAGATGTAGCATGCTTATCTAGAAAAATGCCTATTCACTCTCGCCTTGAAGAGGCCCAAGTTGTATTGCTCAGGGAACAGGTCCATATGACGCAATATAGCTTAATTTTTTTAAACCGACTGCTCTCAAACGGTAAAGGAAAACATCGTGAGGGAGCCTGCGTACGCTGTTTTGTGTTAAATCCAAAAAATTCCCACAAAAATTAAGTGTCCTCCCACTGGATTGTAACTCGAGCCCAATTATCTTGGCTGGTCATCTTCCCCTTGAAGTATTACCTGTCCAGTCCGTCGTCACAGAGACTCTTGTTCGCGTATTAATTAAACCAGGTTATTTAGAATCTCGTGTGTCAAACGGATATGGTTACAAGTATGATAATGAAGCAGAAGGTTGCTGGGAAATTTTCCTGGAAACTTACATGTCTAAGTATTGTTTATTTGATGGTAGGTACCTACTTACCTACTTACGTGTTTGGGATAACAATTTATGGATAATTAAACAATATTTTATTATTTTGCGAGTTTTGAAATGAAAATCTTTGTAATACTTACCTGCTGTGATTCGGTTTATATCACAAATAACAAAAACTAAAGGGAGTTGTGAAAAGGGGGCGGGACCAGTGTCGCAGCAATATGCGCAAAAACGGAACACATTTCTCGCGACAGTAATGATTCAATATATCACGAGGCTGAAAGCCAGTCGAGATATTATGTGTAAATAGTTTACAATGCTTGCGTAGTACTAAAGATTATTCGAACTTAGAGTTCTGATACCGCAATGGATAATGAGCACATACAAGCTAACAAAATACTTTCTATCGCGTGGTACTGGTGGTGGTGATGCGACACTAGGTTTCGTACTCAGTGCGTTGGTTGGCATCGCTCTAGATCTCTATGGTTTATATACGGGACGGCCATCGACGTTTTCTATTGAACAGCATCTACACCCTCCCTGAGGGTAGGCCTGTGCCCCGCAGTGGGACATATATTAGGCTGATGATTATGATGATACAAAGAAATCTGAAAGCTTCAGAATTTCCTCTGCAATGTAAGTATGCAGGTTAACTCACGATGTCTTTCTTCGCCTGTATTCTGGCAGTCTTACTATTACCTGCTTACTTACATGCATTTTAGGGTAAATTACCTTAGAAAAAAAAGGTTTTTTCTTTCGATCCGTACCCCATAACTATTTATTCATTTCTGTCGTCACCACATAAGTAAATACACCACGGAGAAAAAGCTTCATACGATCGCGCTTCCATATGTGTACACTACAACAAGGTGCGGCGGTGTGTGTGTGACCTTTCACCGACGAGTTCACCTACACGCCGCCCGTGGAAAAATCGGCTCGGCCAGTGGACTATCTTTGAGCGAGCGTGTCACGTGATCATTTTGTGCTCTCTTTAGAAGCTTTATCTACTGTGGAGTCTTTACTGATGTGCTCATGTCGTGACATTGATGCTATTTACCGAGATTTGTTCAGACCCCACTTATAACTCCGCCTGCACCGTTTAATAGCAAAGCTTTCCTTGCATGAGATCACTTGATATTGATAACATTGCCAACTCGGTTTTATGATGCAATTCTAACCAAGTGTCCAGTTAAATCAATGTGACCTCAATGTCAATGTCAAACGTTACATAATAAATCCCTGAGTATTAAAGAAAGCTTTCTAGTAGTTAAGCTTCTGTTCTAGGGCTTTTTCATGATCACCCGATCTTTAAAATGTAGCTATTTGTTAGGTAACGATTTTAAATGAGCACCTAAATCAGAACGCCCAAGGTATTCCAAACTAGTATACAGTTTATTGGGATATCGATATGGAGTTAGAATTGGACATATACAATTTGAGTTTCTTGGGCTGAAACATAACCATAAGATAAGGTAAATTATTCTATAAGGCACATGTGCCCAGCCATTAGAACAAAAGGACAGTAATAAGGTAGGAATCTCCTTTTTTTAACTAGAGCATATATCTATGCATCTCAATGTGTGTGTGAATAGGACAAAACACATACTGACTCTATACTTAACACCAATCCTAGGGCTCAGTTGCAAATAAAGCAATGCCATCATCCGCATGCAGATCCATGCGTAACAAGAAAAGCACCCGTATGAATACTTAGTAGCATAAATACACTAAAGACTACCTAAATATAGTTACATTGGGATTCTAAGCGCAATATTCGATAGGGTATCTACCTAATACGACGATATGTATTTAACTATCATTTCAAAATAACAAATTTTCAAATTCGCAAGCATGTCCTAGATTTCAGAAATAAATATACGAATGTGTGGGTGACTTTGATTGCAAAGCCTACGCTACACACGCACGCACCCTTGAATACCATTATTAATTTGTATTTAGAACGGAGTATTTTTACTGGTCAAAATGTCTTTTTAGGGTTCCGTACCCAAAGGGTGCAGACGGGACTATATTCATAAGCCTAAGCTGTCCGTCTGTCCTAGCTTTAAAATGCTGTATCGTGTGAACCGTAGTAGGTACCAAGTTGGAATTTTCACAGAATAGTTTATTATTTTAGATTTGCTAACAAATAATTTAAGGTGGGTCCCCAAATAAGAAACTTTTTTTATGGCAATACATACAAGCGCCAAACTTAGAGCAATTATAGTGCATACCTACTCTATGGTAAAACAATCTATACTATTATAAAACTGTAACAGGAAGTTTGTCTGTACATTGAAGATATTAACAAAAAAAAAGGTTACGATATGGTTTTTAGGTGTCCCTGATTCCATTTCACCAATTTTTGGATTTTTCGTCTGTCTGTTTGTTTGTGTGTTTGTTTGTTTGTTTGAACGAGTATCACGCAAAAACTACTGAACCGATTTTGATGAAACTTTTTTTGTTTGATAGCTTATGATCTGACTTAAAATCTGGTATATAATTTGTGCGGACGAAGTCGCGGGTTAACGCTCGTAAATAATAAAAATCGGCTATGTGTGTGTTTGGCGGCTTGCGCTAAGAATTTAACGCGAAAAGTACGGAACCCTCCGTGCGCGAGTCTTGCTCGCACTTGGCCGGTTTTTTCCTTTTTTTTAAGATGCCAATTATTAAAATTAAAGGACAGGCGTGAATAGCCACACGTACCCACCTACCTAAATACCAACTTTGATTTAATAAGCTTTATTTAGCGGCACAGATATCTCTTGAATTACGTCGTTTGTAAAATCGCTTTTTATATATTCTTACGAATTTATTACAGTGATCGTTGGCAGTAAAACGATGCCGTAAGGAGGTCATTCGTGGTCCCATTTATATTGTATAAATCTTGTTTTATTTTAAGAAGTATAAGTATTAAAAATAGCCGCTATATTTTTGCGTTCTTACCATAAAAAATGTAAACACACGTGATTTCGTTTTATGTCGATGATTAATCGCACGTGGTTTAGGAATACAGTCATAATTATTCAATTATACATAATACGAGCGTTAACCCGCGACTTTGTCCGCACAAATTGTATACCAGATTTTAAGTCAGATAATAAGCTATCAAAAAAATAAGTTTCATCAAAATCGGTTCAGTAGTTTTTGCGTGATGCTCGTTCAAACAAACACACAAACAAACAGACGGACAAAAAATCCAAAAATTTGTTATATGGAATCAGGGATACCTAAAAACCATATCGTAACTTTTTTTTGTTAATATCTTCAATGTACAGACAAACTTCCTGTTACAGTTTTATAATAGTTTAGATTAGATTATTCAAACAAACACACAAACAAACAGACAAAAAATCCAAAAATTGGTGAAATGGAATCAGGGACACCTAAAAACCATATCGTAACTTTTTTTTGTTAATATCTTCAATGTACAGACAAACTTCCTGTTACAGTTTTATAATAGTTTAGATTAGATTAGATAATAAGTATATGAATATAGATTTTAAGGTTTTGTTAATATGAGTAGCAGGTATCCTGAGTCATCTTTATTGCATACGTTCCATTTCACATTAGACAATTCCATAGATAGGCAGAAGGTGGCAAAAGTGCCTAATTCTGCTATGCCTCTGTCACTATACAGAGTCCTTCTTAATATGCTGACACTTTTCTTAGGGGATGATCAGACCGTCAAACTGAACAACTTTCTCTACGGGAGCAACATCGAAATCGCCAAAAAACAGCTGTCCCATACATTTGGCTCGAGTAGGATTTCTGTTTAGTATGGAACAGTAGATTTTTTTTTTCGCGATTTCGATGTTGGTGCCATAGAGAAAGTTGTTCAGTTTGACGGTCTGATCATCCCCTTAAAAACGTGTCAACATAATAAGAAGGACCCTATATAAGGTCTAACAAAATTAGGTGAAACTATTTTAAGGGGATGATCAGACCATCATACTGAACAACTTTCTCTATGGGACCAATATCGAAATCGCGAAAAAAAAATCAGCTGTTCCATACAAACGTACTCGACCTAAATGTATGGGACAGCAGATTTTTTTTCTAGGTTTCGATATTGGTCCCGTAGAGAAAGTTGTTCAGTTTGATGGTCTGAGCATACCCTTAAAATATTTTCAGCTAATTTTGTTAGACCTTATATAAGAAAGAGTATCTAGTACTAAGTACATGTGCATTACGGACACTGCCTACCCCCTAGCAATATAGGCAATGGCGTATTCCTGTCTCGCTCGCACATGCTTACCTCTTGCACAGATTATTTAATAGTTACCACCGTAACAGATAGTTCACTCAACCCGATTTTTCGAATTTCAAACGCGATCTTCAGAAACGAAAAATAAAATGCACCCGTCAATGAGCGACGATGCGCCCCGGTGGGGTCCGGCTGTCAAACGTACCAGAGCTGTGGAGTCCTCTTCTAAAATTTTCCTATTTGTATGAAATGACAGCCAAAATTTCAAGGTGTGCCTCAGGAAGCTGGCATAGGTATTCTTTATACCTTGGAGGGCACACTGCCTAACAAGCGGTGAAACATGATAATACTCCTTGGTGATCGGTAATGATCGTTCTTCTTTCGGAAAATCCCGTCTATGGTTTTCGACGTAACTTTTTTTCTCTGCTTTGTTCCCTGTTTGTTCCTTTCTAATCCAATGACAAAAATAAAAAAATAATGATTTTATTTAATTTTTGTTCTGAGAAAGGGACATACCTATTAACTTTGGAAATATCGACTACGGAGATACGAAAGAAGGTCGAACATTACCGACCGCCATGGCCAATTTTCTTGTTTCCATGCTTGTAAAGAGTGGCATCCTTATGACTCTAAAATCCTTGGTGTGCCTCTTGTATTGTAGAATTTTGTACGAATGTACGAATCACAGAATGGCTTAGTATAAAAAAAAAACAGTATATTCGTAACATTGTTTTTTACGGGCTAATGAAACCAACTAAGAACTTTATATTACCTTGAGAGAAACGGTGAAACTTTGTTGCAAAAGCAACCGCACCATTTATCGCCCATAAACCCATTATCCTCGTATAAAAGTAGTTGTTTTATTTTTCCAGGACTTCGCGGAGACTGCAATGAATGAGCTGCTGGGTTGGTACGGCTATGAAAGGCTGGAGCTACGACGCTGGGCTGCCTCAAGGGCACGGGACGGCTCCAGCCCTGAACAGAATAGTGACAAGATTAAAGGTTGGTTTATAATACAGTTATACGAAACATTATTCTAGCTGTTCGTGACCATCATCCGCCAATTAAACGTCCCACTGCAGGGCACAGGCCTACCCTCAGGGAAGGTGTCGTTAGTCCACCACGCGTTCCCAATGCGGATTGGTATGCTTCACAAACGCATCGGAATTTCTTGTTCAGCATATGCAGGTGTCGTTTCCTAACGATGTTTTCCTTCACCGTTTGAGACTTTGAAAGCAGTCGGTATTAAACTTTAACACCTTTAATAAAAATAAAACAAAAAAAAAGAATAGGTAAGTAAGTACCTATACTTACACCTGTAGGGCCTGGAGTGCGATTCTTGAATCTCATTCGCAGAGCTCAGCAGTTGAAAATGTCAAATTTACTATGGAGATATACATCTTTCTACTGTTGTTTTGACTTTCAAAAATCATACTCCAGGAGTGCGATTTTTGAAACTCAAATCAGCAGTAGAAAGATGCGGATCTCCATACATATTCGACTGTTGAGTTTAACGTATGAGATTAATAAATCGCACTCGTGTAGGTACTTAGTTGGTTTCCGATGATATTTTTTTATAATAAGTTATATAAGACGTACTTAATAAGATTTCAGAATGTTTTAGTGAAGAAGAAAACTAATTTTTTACTGAAGTTGTTTAGTTTACCTAAGCTATAAGTAAATTAGAATTTCATTTATTTAACAATTACCTATAAGTAAGTTAGGGGGAAGACTGAATCGACAACTCACTTTTCCACGAAACTCATCAAATAAAATTATCAAATCTAATTTCAGATTGCTGGTAAATATTATTGAGATTCTTAGAAATATCACCCTCTTTCAAAACAGCTGTAATTCTATGAAGTTGCGTATCCGAACGCATCCCTTTTGCTTTTTTTTAACGGAATAAAGTGGCGTGAAAACGTGGGGTAGATTTTGATCTAGAGGTGCCTTTATCAGCTTATCACAGGTTTTTTTAATTAATGAAGTGATTTTCTGGGAATCTGTTAGAAGGGGTTCATATACTTACGAGTAGGTATGTTTGAATTTATTAGGTACCGAGGTAGGTAGACAGAGGAATACAAATTAGGCTAACGGGTCAGATATCTTCCTTTGCATTAGCTAATAAAACAAGCCAAATATAATAACCCTTAAGGTGGTTTCAGTCCATACAAAAGTTTGACGCACAATACGCGTAGACGGAATTAATAAAAGTAATATTTTATGTATGGAAAAATAGTTTAGAAAATCTAGTTGCCGCGTAACAAATAACATTTGCAATTTATACTATAATTGCGAAGATATAAAGCTTTTAAAATTTTGTATGAAAAAAATCAAGCTCAATATATATCTTCGTAATTATTTTATAAATTGCAAATGTTATTTGTTACGCGGCATCTAGATTTTCTAAACTATTTTTCCATATATACAAAATTACTTATATTAATACCGTAAAAAATTGTGCGTCAAAGTTTTGTAAAAAAATTGACCCTTCTGCAACCGCCTTAACTGACAACATTACTTAAATTTTTTTAACCACCTTTTTTAATTAAAAATATAAAAATGGTAAAAAAAAAATAAGAGATACGTATTTTTCTGATTTAAGTTTTGACCGGTAGAGGCCTGGTGTTATGTGCCTGTGACACGTTATTCAAGCTCACCGCCAGGTGCATAGGCATAGTCCAGGCACCAGTCTTCACACTACTACAATAATGTAAATAATATTAGTACGTAGATATACCTAAATCACTTATTGTTTATTTTTTTATGTGGAGAAATAATTTTTTTTTTAATATTTATTGTGTGTATTACAGGTTTATATGAGCGTTAACCCGCGACTTCGTCCGCACAAATTATATACCAGATTTTAAGTCAGATCATAAGCTATCAAACAAAAAAAGTTTCATCAAAATCGGTTCAGTAGTTTTTGCGTAATACTCGTTCAAACAAACAAACAGACAGACAAAAATCCAAAAATTGGTGAAATGGAATCAGGGACACCTAAAAACCATATCGTAACTTTTTTTTGTTAATATCTTCAATGTACAGACAAACTTTCTGTTACAGTTTTATAATAGTATAGATTTATTATTCTAAATTGTCTAAGTTCTATTCTAACTGTCTACCAGTATCTAGACCAAAATTTAATTATAAATAGGTAACTTTTTAGTTTATGTTATAGTTTTCCTTCACCTGTGATTCTGGATTGATTTAATAATTAAATTCATCTAAAACAAGTAATTACTGAACCTAGTACGCCGTATTACCATAGGAATTTCAAATTTGATACCGCAAACCAGGTTTACTGTTCCTAATGAACTCCACGCAGAGTTTTGTATAGGTATTTCAAATTTAGGCAACATTCAGGTAACATGAGTCCCTAAAATGATAGTACTTTATATTTAACATGTTACAATCGTGTTTGTTATGCAAACAATAGAAACAAGTATTTGCAATGCACTGTATACAGCGTGTTACAAAAATACAAATAAACATTTAATAATTGGTTTAGACCATCAAACTGACCAATATAAAAATCGCGAAAAAAAATCTGATGATTCATACTAAACTTCAAATCTACTCGAGCTAAATGTATTGGACAGCAGATTTTTTTTTTCACGATTTCGATGGTGGTCCCATAGTGAAAGTTGTTCAGTTTGATGGTGTTAACAACCCCCTTCAAAGTTTAAAATTTTTATTTTTACTTTTGTAACACCCTGTATATTATGTTTATACATTATATTTGAAGTACCTACACAATTGGGTAACTTTTTTATGCTTGGGCTTGGGCTTCACGTGTAACTACGAAGTGTGAGGCTGGCAAAATCTTAGAGGGGCACTCATCCCGCTCTTAATCAAGGCAAAAATAGGCTATAATATGTAGGTATAAAAAGAAATGGGATGGTGCTATTCTTAGCCGACACCACACGGACAATCCCGATGGGTGTCGTAAAAGGCGACTAAGGGATCTACTAAAGGATGGGCAGCAGCATCCTCTGAGTACACACATATGATTCGATCCAACTGCGATCGCGAATCAGCCTGCCAATCGTGGCGATTATGGCAAATCCCCCCATTTTAGGGGAGGCTTATGTCCAGCAGTGGACGTTTAATGGCTGCTATGATGATGATGATATAAAAGAAGCTGTGTTTGTGGTAATCGCTACTAAAAGGTTAGGCTCTCGGGTCTCCTTCAGGCCTGTACCACCCACGACAAAACCAGCCTGTGTCAAAAAAGGCACGTTTGGCTATTAGAATAGAATAGCTGAAAATAGCATAGAATAGAAAAAAAAAGAAACCTACCCTTATGTTATGCGAATGAATGTTGGATTATGGCATAAATCGAACGAAAGCCCTTCATTACGACTTTTCAGAATGGTTCAATACCACTTCAATCAGGGCAAACGCAATCGTTAGTTTTCCGTATTGGTTTACCTACCAGCATCCAAGATTAATAAGGCGGTAACGAGCTATCACTGCTCGCTGTATCAAGCAACAACTTCGTAATGAGAATGCCAGAGTCAGATTTCCCAACGTTCATTCAATGTATTTTTTTTCATTGAATATCATTTGCGAATTAATTGGAGATCGTATTTGAAGATCTTTTTTCATTTGAACTTCGTTTGTATTTAGATAGGTACTTTAGAGTTTCGAATGAATAGAAACAATTAAACGGTAGAAGATAGTGTCATATCGATATCGTTCGTCGATCTTAATTGTTAGGACCCAATAAATAATTTTCTTGCAACAGCAAAATCAATGGAATTTCGTAGTGGGGCAAAGTATTACTGAAGCGCTTTAGAAATTTAATAATAAATATTTTCTTATTTTAGACCAATTAAATGCATAATCAACATTATGACCATCTTATTTAAGAGCTACCTACGTTATATCTATTCGCCAATCCAATCTTTTCTCGAAAGTTTCTGATACGACACGACATCAACCTCTTCTTCCACTCCTCCACTCAATTTCTACATTTCGCCTTCTTTGCCAATTTAGTAGATTTAGAACCTTCCTAATTCTAAAAAGTTTAATGCCATTTAATGTTTCTGAAGTCTGTTGAATATACTATCTAAAATCTTCTATTCTATGCCTAACATAATTATAAAACAGTTCAGGAACTGACTGACAGACACGTACAGCATTAACCAATGAAGATAGAAACATGAAAGTAATACCCTACATATTCTACGGAGGATATAGGGGCGGACTAACAAAGGATTTTCCGAAAACGACCCCTAAACAGGTCAACGACGTGATAAAGATTTTCAAAATCCACGCGGACGAAAGCTAGTCTTCAATTAATAACATAAATCTTAATTGTGATATTCCAGACGAATGTTCGTGGTGCAACAAGCGGACCCGCGAAGGTGGCGCCCTTCAGCACGCGGGGTCCACCTTCTGCTCGGAGCTCTGCTTCAGCCAGTCCCGGCGCGCCAACTTCAAGCGCGCCAAGACTTGTGACTGGTGCAGGCATGTTAGGCACACTGTGGCTTACGTCGACTTTCAGGTGAGGACTATTCTTTAATCTAGCAGTAGATACGCAAAATCCTTTATTCCATAGGAAATTTACAGAAAATTCGACATCCAATGTTATGTTCGTCAAGCCAAATAATTCACATCTTTTATTTTATTATACGCTCGCTACAAGACACAACCAACCAGACAAGACACAATCACATTTTGGTGATAGTAGGTACCAGGCTTACATCCTCTTTCTAGCGGCACCGGACATAATGAAGAATGTTAGGACTTTTAGGAATCAGTTTGCAATTTCCTTGAAGAATTAAACCCTTAGGTATTATCCTCTGGTGTCATGCATAGGTACCAGAATTTAATTAGCTCTGATCGCCCACGGATACCTTGAACTCTTCTGAACAACTTGCACAAAACTGCAACATTTGCTGAAAACTCTATCTCAATAACCGAATTTCTTATTCCAGGACGGCGCCACCCAACTCCAGTTCTGCTCCGACAAATGCCTCAACCAATACAAGATGCAAATATTCTGCCGAGAGACGCAGGCGCACCTAGATCTCAACCCCCACCTGGTGAACGCCTCGTCTACCTCCAACCTAATCACCCCTGAACTATGGCTAAAGAACTGCAAGAGCAGATCAACATCACCGACCTCAGAAAAATCAGGATCTCCAAACCCAGAAAACATGTCATCCAAACCACCGGAAAAAGCAGAGACGTCAAAACAAAGAAAATCTCCTGTACCCTTAATAACCATAGCACCAACAGCGAAACTGATGAAACCAAAGGTTGCGGAAGAAAAGACAGTTCAAAAATCACCGGAAGCTAAAAAAGATGTACGGAATAATAAAACGAATCTGAGGAAGCGTCGGACGTCGAAATGCTCGGCGACGGTGACATCACAGACTGTCAGACAGCATGCTTCGACGCCTAAAGCACAAGATCTGCGAATGTGCAGCCCTTTAATGGACGGGTCGTCACCGTCGTCGACAGCGGGCAACAGCGCAATACATTCGCCTCCCCATCCCGTGAATCCACATCCTTTACCACCACAGTTTCCTAATCCCATGTTCGGGATGCCACCACCTGGTTTCGTTGAAAACAGTCATGAAATAAGACATCCTAACTTGTTTCCACCGAGGCATTTCATGCCACGACCTGGCATACCGATTCATCAAGACAGACCGAGGCTTCCACCACCGATAAATTATCCCCATCCGATGGGACAAGCTCCTCCCGTTACAGTATTAGTTCCTTATCCTGTCATAATACCAATACCATTTCCCATACCTATCCCTATTCCTCTATCATCATTTATGCAAGCGCACTGTCTGAACAAAGTGAAGACAGAGGTTAAAGGAGAAGATAACGAAGGTCCTTTAGATTTTACCATGAATGGCGATAAGAATAAAGAAAAAGAAGAAAAAGAAGTTAGAGAAAACATAGAAGTTCCAGAAAAATCATCAGTTTGTGAAAAAAATAACGAAGTAAACGAAAGGCTAGAGGACGACGAACGAACTGAAAGCGAAGCCGGTGAGACAGTTAACCCAGAACAGACTTTACCCAAATTTAAGATAACAAGGTTAGGTAATAAAATGGCTAAAATAGTAACGAAGCCTAGGGAACCCTCTGAATCGACCAGACCCTTAAGGAAACGGCGGAGACTTGTAGATGTAGCCGCGGAAGAAGATTCACTCATTCCTAAAACTAGGAAAATTGTAGAAGTGTAAAATATTATAATAGACAAGTCGATAATTTGAAATTAATATATTTCTTCATAAAATACATATCACAAACGCATGATAATCAGAACTGAGTTGAATATTTCGAATTGCTAGTCTTAGTTTTAAGATCTATCGAATTATTGTAAATTAGTTAAGATAATAATTTAGAGCGCACTGTAAATGTGATACTACCTGCATAGTAACTCAACGTAAACTTCTATGTGGAATAAAAAGTTGACACGTTTCTTTTGTTTAATTACCAAGAAACTTATCTTTCTAAAATGCCACTTTCCCAGTGAGGTAGCCAGAGAAACGTTTGAACCTAAGAGGAAGGATCTTTAGAATAAAGCTCAGATAAATTAACAGGAAGAATAAAGAGATCATTCCTCTTAGGTTTGAACCTTATTATAAGAACGAATAAATCCTGGCCTGCAGATCCTACAGATGTATACCTACCTACCAACATTCTGCCGAGAAAGTAGTCTATCAAGTTCTACAAAACTTCCTTGCTAATAATGTGATATTGCCACAAATGTATGAGATTTAAAAAAAAATGTTTCTCCGTAGTGAAAGTTGTTCAGTTTGATTGATGGTTTGACCACGTCTAACTAAACCACCCCCTTTAAATACCGATAGTAGGTAGTTGTTGTTTTGAATTGAAGGACATTAAAAGGGTTTGTTTTGTATCATACATGCAGAATCAGCCAGTCATAACATAATTATTTCACATTATACTTATAACACAGTAATCTTAGTGTATGTTCACACGGCGACACATCAAGCTATACAAAACCAACATAAGCTGGCCACAATATGCTCTACGTTACTCGACCTACGTGCGGTCAGCTTATGTTAGTTTTGTATAGCTTGATGTGTCACCGTGTGTTCCTTTTAAAATGGTACATGGTAATGGTGGTTTGGGTTTCTACGTATCACGTAAAAACTACTGATCCAATTCGGATGGAGTTTTGAGAAAAGCATAGTACTTGTATTACATACAATAGCATGCCACTCACGACAAACCGAGAAAATAGTCATGCGCGCTCGCTTTCGCATACGCAAAGTCAAAAAGACAGAGGCACGTGTATTTTTTTGTAATGCAAGGCCTAGAGTAACATTTAGATTTTATTTCATCGCAATCTGCTAACTTGTTTTAATAATAATACGGCATCGGCATTTCATTACTCATCATGTACGAAAGTCACATTTAATCCATTTGTTTTGAATTTGAACAGCTGTGTAGTATAAATATACATAGAGGTTTGACATATGAGTCATGGAAATAGTCTGCATAATACAATATAATTTTAATATTGACGGATCATTTCATGGTGAATTTCTCAAGATGCTTAAGGTGGTTTCAGTCCACACAAAAGTTTGACGCTCAATACGCGTAGACGGAATTAATGAAAGTAATATTTTATATATGGAAAAATAGTTTAGAAAATTTAGTTGCCGCGTCACAAATAACATTTGCAATTTGTAATATAATTACGAAGATATAAAGCTTTTAAAATTTTGTATGAAAAATTTCAAAGCTTTATATCTTCGTAATTATTTTATAAATCGCAAATGTTATTTGTGACGCGGCATCTAGATTTTCTAAACTATTTTTCAATATATACAAAGTTACTTATATTAATACCGTCTACGCGTATTGTGCGTCAAAGTTTTGTATAAAATTGACCCCTCTGCAACCACCTTAAAGTGAAACTTGCTACAAATGGCTGCTTTTGCAAGTAGTTGCTGAAAAGTTCTGACTACTACAACTGCACGCTTCCAAAGAGATAATATTTTAATAAATATCTTGGACATTGTCACACAAATTATCTAGTCACTTTTTAAAGTACCAGAATTTAGCCTGAACTTGTGTTATGATGACTAGACAACGATATAGAATACATAAATAGATACAAACATCCATGACTCGGGTACAAATATTCATATTCATCATTTTGCCCCTTACGGGATTCGAACCCGCGACCCTCGGCACAGCAGGCAGGTTCACTACCGACTGAACTACCTGTGGGTTTCTAACCACTCAGAAAAGTATGAGGTCGTAATTTTAGTATTTATGTAAATCCTGAGCTGGCTGACCTGGAGCTTATAAATATAGTACCTACCTACACCCCTATTTTGTAATAACTAGAAAAATTTTGAGATTAGGTGTATTCAGATAACGAAATTTGGACCTCTCAAAATCGATCGGCTGATCCGCACTTTTGTTTGGAAGGTCCAACAAAATGTTTTCTCTTTTTCCGACCCATGTTTCATAGGGAAAGTTGTTTATTTTCAAAAACTTCTTGCCATGTTGCGGAATGTAATTGGAACTAATTTTTGTACTTGAAACATTGTCATCAGAAGGTTATAGTCGATTGTACCACGCCCAAAGCAGGTGTGTTTATTTTTCTGATCAGGCTTTATATAAAATACACAAGAACTAAAATTTCACAGCTTTTAATGTCTCGACTTTCAAAAACATTGCTAAAAAACAATTCCTGGAAAATATTCATTGCTATTAATTAACAACTTGTTATCTTACAAACTAACAGCCTGGCCTCTCGTGTGGATACATTATGCCTCTATTAGCCATTTGTACATTCTTTGAGATCCAACTAAACATTTACATTAAATTGCATTCACTAATAAAAATATAAATTTGAAATTAAAGCATCACTGGATGATCCATTACAATTAATGCAATATAACATTTTAACACATTCGCTGCTCGTCTGAAAATATGAAATTCGAAGGTGTCTACTGGGAACATCACGAAAATGAGATATAAATCGTACTGCTTGTCAGGTTCTTCAGCATTCCGACTTCAGCATTGACTTTAGCAGCGAATGTGTTAAGTGAAGGCAAATCTGGCATGATTTTGTTAACTCGATATTTAATACTTTATTTTTTTTTAGATTTTTATACTTTTGTCTCAGAAATACTAGTCTAGATACTACGTAAGTTGAATTTTTAAGTTACTGCTTCGTGTTGTATAAATTCCAAAGCGTTATGGCACCATCTAGGCCTCCTGCTGCCATTATGTGTGCCTTCCAAAGCGACACTTTTTCCATGGAATATGCAATATCTTGCACAGCTTGCTTATGTTCAGTGAGCACAACGAGCGGTCTCAAGGAAAACCAAGAAAAAATTCTAATATGACCATCCCAACCTCCTGAAGCAAAAACTTTGCCATCGGAGCGAGTCTGTACTCTGTTTATTCCGGGGTTTTTGATCTTACAATCCAACTTATGGGCCAAGCTTAAGTCTTTTCTCCCTATGCTAAATATTTGTATCACATCTGAAGCGTTTCCGATCATGCCTCTCTGTTGATCGAAATGGAAGTCTACTGACATGGGACATTGTTTTGTTTCGAGTTTGCTGATGCATTGACTAGTATTGAGATCCCATAAGAAAAGCCACCCCGCTTCGTAACCCACCAACAGGCATGGTCGGTCACATGGGAACTCAACATATTTCATGCACATCGGGTCACCTAGTTTAATCGCCTTATCAGGTTCTAAAAATCCTTGTTTTTCTCCGGCAAAATTGTAGATGCCTATTTTGGATTCTTTGTCAGGTACGTAGAGTGTTTCGAGTTTTGTGTTGGCTTCGAATCGGCAGAAGCCGGGGTAATCAACGTCTATGATGGCGTCCTCCTGGTAGCCAGAGTTGGTTAAGCCGAAGATCTTGTACTTTCCTCCTTTCTCTTGAGTGATGAGCTGGCTGGTGGTGTGGATGAGGTGAAGGATGGGAGCTTGACCGACTTTGATTTTCTGCTGAACTCGATTAGTCTGGAATTTTTTATAAATTATATTAAATTATCATAAACTTCCGAAAAATTCACAAAATTGGTACACTGACATGCACCAACAAGTATTTAGGCCTAAACATAGGTAGGTATTTATGTTTAGCACGCAGCTGCTCTTCATAATTATGTATATGTACTACATTAAGAATATTATATCTTAACATTGAATGATAAAATATCAAAGAGTAATATGCTGCATGGCCAGCATGGCAGCGTGATACTGCGCTATCACACCTTTTCTCTATTTGCATCTAAACTCCCTCTATTTGCGCGCTAACGAGATAAAAGGTGTGATAAAGCTGTCACATGCATAATGCTACAGCGGCTGCTCTGGCTGACTGCTCTGCATTCAAATAAGAATATACATTTTGTGAAGGTAGTTTCATTTAAAATTCACAATATCAAAATTGGTATAGGCAATACCGTCCACCGTCGAGCATAGAAACAAAAATATATTGAGACTAAATAGAACTTGCGTGACCGCTTCAATCGAAAAAAATCTACATCGAAGATTACGTAGCTACTAATAGATTGCCACGCGGTAGAAGAAAAAAAACGTGTTATTACTATTTTTACTGATTCACATGATAAAATATATTATTTACACTATTACACTTGAGACAATAATAGATTCTATAGTTCGGCGAGTCGCGCGGGACAGATGGAGCCGCCTTTCATTTTCTGGGTCACGAAATGAGGGTAGTAAACAAAGAAATTGAGCGATACGCAGCAGCGATAAAACGCGCTATACAACTTTTTACGCAGTTTACATATCAAGATACGTGACCGAATCTGAATATTATGATCTCACCTGAAGGTTGTATGCATAAACATAGCCATTTTTCGAGCCGGCGAGTAACCTCTCTAGACCGCCCGGTAGAAAGCTGAATGCCAGAGAATATACCGGCACGTTATCAACATTTCTGATTGTGTAAACTGGATCTGGAGGTAGCAATGCCATCTCTGGTCAAGCTCGAACCGAAATATGTAATCGGAATTTGAAAAATAAAATAATAACAAAATTAATCAAGCCATCAGAAACTCAACCACAACTACGCACAACACAAAACTGACAGAAAAACAAGAAAGTTTTCGTCGTTGTCACGATCACGTTCTGAAGATAGCAAAACTCACATCAAATACAAACAAGAACAAATTCGAATTAAATTATTACTTAAGTCTACCTATAAAGAATTAAAGGCGATAGCAGAAAAGCAATGATCAGAAAAGTCGTGAAACAAATAAAATTATGAGAATTTACTGAATTGAAATGATCAGAGCAGACTGAAAATCATTTTAAGAATGGTAAAATTTTGTACAAATAGGTAGGTTATGAACGCAAACGGCAAATAAAAAAAAGTGTCCGTTTCATAACGTGTAAAAACCACTCGGAGTGCCAGTATGAAAGAGAAAAAGCATATGAAGATATGTATGGAAGAGTGAGATAGATAGACTCCAAAAGTGATTCATACACGTTTTGAAACGGGCCCTTAATGGCATAGACTGTTCGTTTTATCAAAATTTTAGTAAGTACGAAAAAAAAAAGTTTTAATTCACAACAGCAAAGAAAACAGAAACAAAAAGAATACTTGTTATTAGTCTCAATATTGTGAAAATCTGAACTTTTTGCAGGGACTCAACAAGATTTTTGGTACGAAATTCTTTTAATATAACTTGCAAAAAATTTTGACTGCTATAAAAAACAACCATCAAACGAACATAGTCCTTCTAATCTGTGGAAGCACGAACTGTCAAAATCGAAGAAAAAAAAGTGTCAGATTGCGACAAAATCTCGGGAGCACAGTGTTTTACTGATTCATGAATTTTTGAATGAGAAATCATTGATTTTACCTAATAATGGGTACCATACGTAAATTAAGAAGACCAAGTTAATACTTGAAATCACAAATGGCTGGGGAGCCGCTTTTAAAACTCAAACCATCAAAGTCTCTATCGTATCGAAAAATTCCATTCCATAGATTTTTCGTTGGCCTACTAGTGTTTATAGTGATATCTTTGGTGTTTACTGTGGTTTATAATGGCTTATCGAGTAGTTCACCGCGGACAGACTTCCATGAGCCAGTGAATTTAGAAGATGCGAGTGTACAAGTGATAAAACTTTCAAGTGATGCGCGAATCTCGGAGAAGCGCCTCGCGAACTGTACCTATTGGGATTGCTTCAATGTGTACAAATGCGGGAGAGGTGGACACGATAAGATAACCATATACATATATCCACTGAAAGAATATCAGACTGAGAATGGGAGTCCTATATCTCGATTTTCTAGAGAGTTTTATATAATATTAGATACAATAAAACATAGTAAATATTATACTTCGGATCCAGAGCAGGCTTGCTTGTTGGTTCCGAGTGTAGATACGTTAAATCAACAGAAGTTTTCTAGTAGACATGTCTCTCAAGTACTGCAGTCGCTTGAACAGTAAGTAAACTTTTGGATAAATTTGTTTTAACACCAAGGATCAATGGGGCCTTGTGAAAAAGGTGAGCTAACTTCAGGGTTGGATTTAGAACGTTGAAAAAGATAGCGCAAAAAAATGAAAAGGATAGTATTTATAAAAAAATTATGGTACACTTTAATTATTTTTAATTTAACATAATAGTCATTAAAATCAACACCAGCCAAGGCAAAATTTAGTCGACTTCTATTAAGTTTATCAGTTCTTAAATATTACTATTAGTTCTATCTTCATCCTTGGCATTTAATCTCATCAACATATCTACGGTAGTTCTTTCTAATTAGTCTGTGAAATATCCTCAGTAGGAATAAAATCAGTACAATTACCACATTTGCTACCGCTTTTGATAGCGTCACAAGCATAACACAATGGATAGTGGTGTTGCCAGTTTGTTTCGTATCTTAGTCTTGGTAAGGTTCACATTACTGAATATTCTATATTGCAAGATCTGAATTCGGATACACGCACGGACGAAATATTCATATGATGTAAGCATTCAGGAGTAAACTTGAAATTATAGAATTTTAGCATGCTATCCTTAGATGTGGATAGTATATAGTACAAAGGGCAAAATTATAGCATAAATACTATAATTACAGTACAAAATCCAACACTGGCTAACTTGCAAGTCCATACCTGTTTCAAAGTCATATAAAAGAATAACGTGTTAATGAATTAACGCAAAACTAGAAAGTAGTTTGTTTAGAATCGAGAGCAGAATCGAATTATCATGGTTTTAACATAGGTAATTTTTTTCAAAATATTAAATATTTTGTTTGTAAAATTTAAAATTTACTGAAATCGATGTCAACCCACCTCACGGGCACACTCACCCTACTCACTACCAAAACAAGCTTCTTAAAATGTATCCATGAGTACGTTAGCGCTTTCATTCATTGCTGAAATGATTACTAATCATTTTTGCCTCAAAACTTAAAATGCAAATAACTTTAAGTTTTAGCTATCAAAATAATGAAATTATTGTTTCAATCTAATTATTTTGTTATAAGTCAGTTGGGGTGTATGAGGGTTTGCGTTAATTCATTAACATGTTGTATAGCAAGCTGTTTTGTCTATCGCTATATCTATAAATAACTCTAGTTCCTTTAGTAATAAACCTTTGTATAAACGGCTTAATTAACTATAAACACAAGAAATATACAGAACGATTTTTATCATGCACCAGAAGAACAAAAAGTGTAAGCAGAAAGGTTTTTCAAATGTGAAGATAGAACAAAATATCATTCCACAAAAAGAGGTTGCATTACCGATGCACCGTTAGTAGAGTGAACACCATCAAAAGTGACTTACATTACAGTGCACTTCAATATTAATTGTGAGCAATGATATTATCACTACAAATAAATAAGTAGTAAAAAAGAAACATATTAACGCAGATTGTCGTGGACAGTAACTGGCTATAGCATTGATAACAATAAAAGTCTATTGTGTCTCGTTCAATGCCGAGAATGTGTTACATGAAATATTTTAAATAAATATTATGTTAACTACTCCATCGCTTTCCATGCTGATAGAAAATATGTGTAAGAATGAGATAATGTACTGTGATTTTAGAATAGATAAAATTACTCTGTCATTCCATGTAGTAGAATAAGTTTAAGTTGGTAGGTTTACTTTGAATTACTTTAAGATTGTGATGGTTAAAAAGTTTTATGGAAATAAAGTCAATTCGAATCCCGGTTCAGTCATGGATGTTATATGTGTGTGCCGTTGTTGTATGGTTCCCATAACAAAAAGCCTAAGTCTTAATTTGGGATCATTACAATGTATGTGCCTGTGAGCATAAATTATTATTATTATTTGAAAACATCCCTATCTAATCTATTTTTTTTTGTTTTGTTCTGTAGTCAAAACCCACATAGTAGTCCATTATTTCGTTCATTAAAATGAATTGTATTACTTAAATTATAAGGCGTCATGATTTGTTAACATTAGTTTTTATAATTTCTTAACATTGTAGATTATAGTCTTAAAAATCGTAATATTGAATATAGACTATTTGTGTTATCTACCTGACCTTAATTCCTGAACAATACATTCATGGGCTAAAATTCCAAGCTCCTTTTGTTATTTTGCAAAGTTTAAGGAACATAAAATTAACTGGTTCCAGTGTTTTTCAGATAGATTTTCATTTTTGAGTTCTATAAAACTTTTCTTGCAGCTGGAACGATGGAGAAAATCATCTCATATTCAACATGCTGGCTGCCTCATCACCCAACTACGATTTCAACCTTAACACCGGAAAAGCCATTATAGCAGGTGCTGGCTTTGACACCTGGTCATTCAGATACGGTTTCGACATATCCATACCTATACACAGTCCCATAGCCGAGAAAATAGATAAAGCACAACCAGAACAAAAGAACTATTTAATAATATCAACTCAGATAAATCTACCACTTGATTATTTATCTAAATTACAGAACATCGCTTCTTCTTCCAATGATTTGTTGTTATTAGACAAGTGTAAGACTGAAGCTGGTAGAGTACATCATTTGAAGCGTTGTGAATACACGACGGGAAGAGAATTTGACTACCCAGATATATTAAAAGAAGGATTGTTTTGTCTAGTTGTACGTGGTACTAGATTGATGCAGGCAGCTTTGATGGATATACTAGCGTCTCAATGTATTCCAATAATTATTTCTGATTCGGTAATAATGCCTTTCAATTCCCATATTGATTGGAATCGTATTGCATTGTTTATACCTGAAGAAAATATTAAGAGTTTACTGAAAATTGTACATTTGGTATCAAAAGAGAGACGTGGTGAGTTATATTGGCAGCTGAGATGGGTTTACGAAAGATATTTGGAAAGTATAGAGAAGATAACATTGACAACATTGGAGATTATTAATGAAAAAGTGTTCCCTTTAGCCGCTAGAATGTATGAGAATTGGAATATGCCTGAACATTTGGTAAGAATCTTTTTGAAATTTTTATTTGGGTAGACTAATTTTTTTACCGCACCAGTTTTTATGTAGAATTTTATGTTTGCGGCAATTTTAATTTTGAATTTTATTCACAAATTTTCAATTTTGATCTACAAACAGGTTTTCAATTCAATTCAAATAATTTATTTCAGACAAGATGTCCATATAGTGTTAGTAAGCTGGAGTCTTGTAATTGCAACTATCGGGTAATTGCAACTATTGAGCAATTGCACTTATAAGAATCACAATTCAGTCCTTCTCTTTATACCAACACCTGCTTTCTAGATGACTAATGATATAAGTCTATTGAGAGAAGAACTGAATCGTGATTCTTGTAAGTGCAATTGCTCCATAGTTCCAAATACCAGATGGTTGCAATTACAAGACTCCACCTTATACATTTATCATACAGCTAGTGTTAGTAACAAAACATTTTATTTTATTTTAAAAACCCCTTTTACTCAGCTAGCCCAGTCATTTAATAAAACTTATTATTATTATTATTTGTGGCTGGGCTATTGCAAGCAAGGGTCGTTATGTAACACTGCGACCATCGCTGATCTATTGTGTTCGCCCCAAGCTCACCCATATTTTACGCATACCTCCGAACTTATGGTATTTTCTTTTCATTCTCGGGAATGCAGGTTTCCTCACGATGTTTTCCTTCACCGCCGAGCTAGTAAATGATAAATACAACCGTACATAAATTCCGAAGAACTTAGTGGTACAGGCCAGGAATCGAACCGCGTCCTCGTGATTGAGGCGCTAACTCTCTTCCGTATGGGCTATCATCGCTCCTTAATAAAACTTAGCTATTTTCCCGTTCTAAAAAACCTGATGGTAATTTTTTCTTGCTCTTATTTAAGGCTTTACCATTATACATACTTCAAACATGGTGTAAATATTTTTGTCTGCTTAGAAGGTTTTGAAAAATACATTCGTATTTTCTAATAAATACCTCATTTTTTAAATTTCCATGCCTATTTTATTGTTAAAAAATAATTTATATTGTTAAATCTAATTTAAATGAGTGCATTGGTATTAATATTATCAATTTAAAAGCCTTCTGTGACACACAATTTTGATTTCTATGTTGCGTAGCAATTTTTTTTAATATGTTTTAAGATAGTCTTTTTGTCACTAAATGGTGCCGGTTACAGTTTAAAAGTCCAATTAATAATTACTCCATACCCCGCCTAACAAAACTCCGTAAAATGACTGGGCTAAGCAAGCAATATAAAAATCTTTAAGAAATACTGCTCCATCCATAATACAGTAATCTGCAGCTTTATGTACCTTTAGCACAGAGTACTAGAATTACTACCCTGTAGCAAGTAATGATATCTAGCTTAAACCCTAAAGAAGAACATTGGAATAAAAATACCGCGCAGACAAAGTAAATATAACTTTGAAAAGACCGAAAGGCCTTTACAACTAATGAAAGATTCTAAGCAATCATTTACAACCTTTTACGTCTACAGTAAAGGTAGCAATCAAACAATAAGTTATTAGCCATTGTAATAGTTATATCTCATAATTTCGAATATAGTACTTAAGCACTCAATGTAATATCAACTGAACATTACTCTGTCACATTAAGTAAACAAAGACCTGTTTTGCATAACATGGTCTGTACTTAACATAACATATTGTTGTCTGGTACGCTATTCACCATAATATGGTTATTGTTTTGGAACAAAACAGTTAACAGTACTGACATTCATGGTAGATCATTTTGCTTTATTATGACGTAAATTGTAACTACTTTTTAATGTTAGTAACTGAATACATTTTATTTTCGATTTACCGATATCATATAGCTATTCTATAGGTGTTTACCTTATTGTAGCAGCTAGGACCAAAGATGAAACGAAATATCTACGTACTTTTGAAATACCTATACATAGAATGAAGGTTTAAGAAAAAGACAATTTTTTTAATTGCTTTTTGTTTTAATTTGAAATGGGGACATGTAAATAATAGAACTGTAATCAAATTGGTTAAATAAGAATTTATTAATATGTAGATGACACGATTGTATCAAGACCTCCGCTTCCAAGTACCTAGTAGACAAAGTTGTATAACGTTATGCAACACAACCTGCCCACCAAATAATTTCTACTCTACACGTGTTTCGCTCCACCAAGGAGTTAGACCGACGAACGTTCGAAACAGAGTTGTTACTCCGCCGAGCGTCCGACACCGAGACCGAACCGAGTCTGTCTCGGTGTCGGACGCTCGGCGGAGTAACAACTCTGTTTCGAACGTTCGTCGGTCTAACTCCTGAGGATGCTCCTTGGTGGAGCGAAACACGTGTAGAGTAGAAATTATTTGGTGGGCAGGTCGTGTTGCATAACGTAATACAACTTTGTCTACTAGGTACTTGGAAGCGGAGGTCTTGATACAATCGTGTCATCTACATATTAGTCATGGATTTCCGCAAAGTAACGCCTGATTCAATTAAGAATTTATTAATTTATATTATTACGGAGGATCAAAGGGGAGGACTTTGCCCAGCAGTGGGATGAAATGGGTTAGTAAAAAAAAATATTACGGACCGATCTAACCAATGGACGGCGAAAGCATTGCAAAGATTGATTCGCGATTTCGATGTTGGTCCATCCATAATTATTTATTTATTTATACATGACAATACAATGTTTACTAAATTAACAAATATGCAGTAATGGTCTGATCATCTTGTTCTTCTAAAATAAGGTGGCAACCCTAATTCGACCGTAAGCATTATTTAGCTAGTTAGTTTCAAACCTAAAAGTGTAATTACTCGTTAACGAGAGTTACCGTATAATATCTGCCAACAGTACGGTCCAGTGAACCCCCTGTTCCTGCCGGTGACAGCCCCGAAGGCGCCAGGCTTCACCGCGGTCATACTGACCTACGACCGGGTGGAGAGCCTGTTCGCGCTAGTCAGGAAGCTGGTCCACACCCCGAGCCTCGCCAAGATCCTCGTCGTATGGAATAACGTCAAGAAACCACCTCCTCCTTGTAAGTTTACTTAGGATAAATTCATACCGTGATGGCAGCGATCTGCCATGGAAGCGGCGAGCAGTTTCTGTTTTACATACGTATCATTTTAAAACTTTATCTTCATTGCTAAGCTGTGCCGCGAGGGTCCAGTTATTGTTCAACTGTTCTGAGCTAGGTGCTGCTGTCCGCTGTCGGCCGCTGCCATCTTTGTGTGAATTGAGCTTTTAGTATGGTCGGTCACTATTTAGGCCATGACTATTTAGTCATGGACACAGTCACTGACACTGGCTGCATATGCATAGTCCGGTCGTTACACATAACATTACTAATATTTCCATCTTACGTCCAAACTGTTATCATCATCATCATCATCCACAGACTGAATACAAACAAATGCTGAGTATAGGCACCGAATACATACGTTTCGATGTTTCTACCAACTGCCTCTAATTCTCGTATGAACGTTCACATATTGCCGCACGCTGCTCTTGTACGGGTGTAACGGCCGCCGCCGGCCGTTACCGGCCGAAGCTTTTTTACTGGTAGGATATCTGTTCTGTGGTAAAGGCCTTCATTTGTACTGTACATGCCAACCTCCGTCCTAAGCATCTCGCATCTAAGTACGACTCTCTTTATATCGTCAGCCCATCGTGCCAGGCGACCCGCACTTGGCTTCCTTTCCCTTGGCCACAACTCCGGCAAAGCTTTTCTCCATCTGCCGTCACCTCACCTTGCCACGTGTCCGGCCTATTTCCATTTGAGCTTCATGACCCTCTTACCGACGTTTTGGACCTTATTACGGCATTGGATTTCCGTATTCGGACCTTTGTTTACCGAAACTGTTACCGCCTGGCCACGGGACAAGGTGAAAAAAATGCGGCGGCGCAAATTGGGATTTTAGAATACACTGCTAAGGCACCGCTGCGTGCTTGCTTAATAGTAGCGATACAAAACGCTCAGTGTATTCTAAAATCGCAATTCGCGCCGCCGCCGTTCGCCCTGTCCCGTGGCCCGGCGGTTACGATTTATGAATCTAGCCTACCAACCAGTACCACGCTTATATTTGAACTATTTTACACCCCAGTCATTTTACGGTTTGAGCCGGGACTAATTAGTAATTGATATTTTTTTTCGGTATATTATTTAAGACCCGATTTGAGCTCGGAAATGTACCAAAACTAAAAAAAAAACGTCAGCAACAGTTCCTTATTTAAAATTTAGCTATTATCTCGTTATAAAAAACCTGATGGTAATTTTTTTTATGCATAGTTATTAAGGCATTACCATTATAAATACTTCAAACATGGTGTAAATATTTTTGTCTACTTAGGTTTTTTTTAAATTTCAATGCCTATTTTAGTGCTCAAAAATAATGTGTATTCTTAAATCTAATTCAAATAAGTGCATTGGTATGAATATTATTAATTTAAAAGCCTTCTGGAACTCACAATTTTGATTTCTATGTTGGGTAGCGATTTTTCTTTAAATATGTTTTCAGATAGTCTTTTTGTCACTGTGCCGGTTACAGTTTAAAAGTCCAATTAATAATGACTTCCCACCTCTCCTAACTAAACCCCTAAACTCCGTAAAATGACTGGGCTATTTAAGGCCCTTGTTAATAAATGTGTCATCCACGTAAGCGAGCGTGTGTCTCGGGTAAAAAAGTGAGATTAGAAATGTGATCAAGATGATAAGAAGTAAGCGACAGACATCCTTATTCCTTACAGTCAACAGCAAAGATAACCAATAAGTCAATGAACTTTGGCGAAATTCAAAATGAAATTAACCTTAAACACATCGAAATTTTACAAAGTTTTATATGTTACGTGAAAGAGCGATAACTGATAATAATGAACTTCACCCGAAGCAAACAATAAGTAAAATTACTAGCACGAATATAATATCAGATAATAATTTTGAAATTACTTTCAAAATTTCATGTGGGATGACCCAAAGTCCGGTAAACTCCGCTATAAATTGAACAATGTGACAAGAATAGAAAAAAAAAAATGATTCGTTAGTTTGGATATGTGTGTATGACAGAAGATGCACGAAAGAGATCTATTGTACGGATCTGATAGAGCCTTGGTCTATAGGGTGTAAGTGACAGCCTAGAAAATACTGAAAAGGTGAACTCAGACCATCAAAGTGAACAACTTTCACTATGGAGCCTAACTCAGGAGACGCGAAAAAAAATCAGCTGTCCCATACAAAACTGCTGTACCTACCCGACTCAAATGTATGGGACGGCTGATTTTTTTTCGCGTCTCCTGAGGTAGGCTCCATAGTAAAAGTTGTTCAGTTTGATTGTCTGAGTTCACCGTTTCAGTATTTGCTGGGCTGTCACTTACACCCTGTATATCTCTACCTACTCTTATAAACCAATGGCGTGAGTATAATGTATGTATGTCTATGTACAAGCACTTTTAATGGATCATACTTGACAGATTTATTACCGGCTGTGCCCGACGCGTTGCAATGCGGTTTTTTTGCTTCAGAATTCTTAACGGGCATACGCACTACAAACCACCAAAGTTTCATCGCAATCGGACGAATGTTGTAGGAACCATATGGGACAAATAGACAGACAAAGACAACATTGATATTTGATTAGTATTCCAAGTAGTAGATCTAATAGAATGTTAAAATTACATACCTACCGGACTAGAAGCCTCAATTTGTAATCTGCTGGGTCTATGACACCTCTCAAGATTGCAGATATCCTTTGATATCTAATATACCTTTTGCCACATTAGATAGGTACTCTGTATAGAACACCCATATTTCACTTCTTTGCAGTACCAATTGTAACATAGAGGGTGTAAGTGACAGCTTAGCAAATACTGAAACGGTGAACTCAGACCATCAAACTGAAGAACTTTCACTATGGAGCCTACCTCAGGAAACGCGAAAAAAAATCAGCTGTCCCATACAAAACTGCTGTACCTACCCGACTAAAATGAGATAGATGATTTTTTTTCGCGTTTCTTGAGGTAGGCTCCATAGTGAAAGTTCTGAACAACTTTGATGGTCTGAGTTCACCGTTTCAGTATTGGCTAAGCTGTCACTTACATGTCACTTAATGGACAGTGGGTACATGTGGTGAAGCATAACATGTTTCTAGCACCTTACTTTGAAACACCGACTCATAATAAACAAAACTATTCGTTTCGGGCAATTCTTTGTATTTTTCCATAAGCATCATAAACGTGTGCTCACTACAATATTCCCCGAAAGGCTTAGTCAGAGATATTCTAAATATATCATTCAGAATATCCACACCTTGTGTAAATGCAAACAAAGATATCGACTAACTATTACCACATGAGTAAATACCTCACGGAAACAAAGGTTCGAACAATCGCGCCAGTGGACAATCTATGGGAGACGTTGGGCGAGCGCGTAACGTGGTCATTTTGTGCACACCTTGCCCCACAGAGACCATGCTTTTAGAAGCGCACAAAATGATCACATGACGAGCTCGCTCAATGTTTCCCATAGATTGTCCACTAGCGGATTGTTCGAAGCTTTGTCTGTGGGGTATATATTCATGTGCTTTTTTCATGTACTCTTCGACCTCGGTCACATGGCGAAATGTAAACCCCGACGTAAAAAGTTGTGTTTTTAGAAAATAATGATTCTCCTAACGGGCTCGTTTGCTTTTACTGTGAATATAAAAATATTATTGTGCGATAATGTATACGTGTTATGTTAGAAAATATCACGCGAAGTACCGATATTATGATAATGTAATATTAACAATTTCTATGTATTTACTCTCATAACAGTCCATCGTACTCATATAATTGATATTAATAAAACAGAGACGAGTGCGTACGTAAACACGAATCTATATAAAATATTTTCATAGCTACTTTTGGGTTTTTATAAAGAAAATCATTTTGAACATAGAATGATATAGCTTACATAGTGTTAAGTTCTAGATTATGGTATCTAGACTCTCACGTGTCCCATAGACAAACTTGTTTAGTATGATGGTCTGGTCTGATCATTCATCATCCCCTTGACAATATACAGGGCGCCCGAGCGCTGCGTACAACCGAAGTTTCGACCTATTTTCAATATTCACCAATTAAAGTAAATACAGTTTTTACAACGTCTAGAAACCAAAATCAGTGTTGGTACCTTGTCACCGTTTAAATATTTAGTTTTATTGCTAGGATTTATTTAAGATTTGTATGGAAATCTTTCAACCACTCACGGTAATTTTGGAACTAAATATAAAACGTAGTGATTCCATTCTCTTTGCTAAATATTTAAACGGAAATCTGACAAGGTACTGTAAGGAGGTCGCATACCTAAAGCCATAATGGCTGGTTTTGATTCGAAATTTGGTAGTTAAATTTAGAACGACTGAAAAACCCGGGGCGCCTTCGGGAGATCGGTTCGAATTCGATACGAGAATCTATCTAAACTATTATGAACAGAAGTTTGTCTGTACATTGAAGATATTAACAAAAAAAAGTTACGATATGGATTTTAGGTATCCCTGATTCCATATCACCAATTTTTGGATTTTTTGTCTGTCTGTTTGTTTGTTTGTGTGTTTGATTGTTTGTTTGAACGAGTATCACGCAAAAACTACTGAACCGATTTCTGTTTGATAGCTTATGATCTGACTTAAAATCTGGTATATAAAATTATATAGCCGCGACTTCGTCCGAACAAATGTGCGGACGATAATTAAAGTTTTCGCTGTTTCTATGACCGTCTGAACAACGCCTCTCACAGTACCGACACAGATATTGATTTTTCTAGATTTTGTTAACATTTTTTTTACTTTAATTACTAAATGAGCAAAGTAGGACGTAACTTCATTTTTATGGAGCGCTTTATCAGGAATATCCTCTTATAAAGGGATGATCAGACCGTCAAACTGAACCACTTTCTCTATGGCACCAACATCGAAATCGCTAAAAAAATATCCGTTGTTTACAAAACTGTAAACCTACTCGAGCCAAATGTATAGGACAGCTGTTTTTTTTGTTCAGTTTGATGGTCTGGTCATCCTCTTAAAAAACTTTCAGTATATTAAGAAGGACCCTGTATAAAATCGGCGATCAAAACCTCGGACAAAGTCTAGGCGACATACCAACTGGACTACAATTCAATAAAAATATCAGTTTAAATTGAGTAACAGAACACTTTCAATGAAAAAGCAGATGTGCAATTAAATGTGATTATAATGCGCGCGCAACCACAGTGGAGAGTGAATTGTGTTACCCACAATCCATTATCAATTTTAACACTTTGGTGTTAAAGCTGTTTTTTAATTGCACGCGATAGAATAAATCTGATTTGATAGATTCAACGTTGATATTAAAGTTTGGACTGTGAAGATATGTGAACAAAGCTTGTTTTCGTTTGTTTAAGTCTTGAAACATTGTATTTAATTGACATTTGATGGAGAAATTAATGCCATATGATTATGTTTTCATAACATGTCTTGTAAAAGGGGTAATTTCAGCATCCGAAATGCAGATTTAAGATTCTGATTGAAAGGCCTTCTAATTGTCACAAAAAGCAGCTCAACTGCTGGTTGACTGACCCACCAAAGAGAATGTAACTCACTACGTTATAAGAGTCGGGACTTCCATAATAAAAACTGGTCGTGACCGATGATCCAGAATGTATGAAACGTGTGCAACCGTTCAAAGAAATTTAATGGCGGCGGTGCTCGTTTCATATAACGTTTTTTTTGTTAGAGAGTTGAGAGTCGGGACTTCCATACTAAAAACTGGTCGTGACCAATGATCCAGAATGTATGAAACGTGTGCAACCGTTCAAAGAAATTTAATGGCGGCGGAGCACGTTTCATATAACGTTTTTTTTGTTAGAGAGTTGCGCGAGCCTGTGACCCACTATCTAGAGGGCCTGTGACCCACTATCAGATGGGGCTGGCAAGTAATTTTCAGTAGGATCCAGGAGTGCGATTTTTGAAACTCATTCTTTGAACTTAGCAGTTGAAAATGTCAATATTACTGTGGAGATATTCATCTTTCTACTGATCTGATGTGACATTCAAAAATCATACTCCAGAAGTGCGATTTTTGAAAGTGAAATCAGCAGTAGAAAGATGCGTATCTCGATACATTTTCAACTGCTGAGTTCAACGTATGAGATTCAAAAATCGATAAAAGATACTTTTTAAAAATGATATCGATATCAAAAGAAAATGTTCCGGCCGCGGAAAAGAACACGCAATTTTTTAGCTACTTAACATACTGACTAACGTAGAGATTGTCTTACATCTATAATCTATACTCTTCGTTCTTATGGTTATTTTTTTGTTGTCAGAATGAGATACTATGATTTTTAACACGACAACAAAATAAACATTTAAAAATAATTATTTTCTTTTTCCGCAGCATCCGAATGGCCAGTAATAAACAAGCCGTTGAAAGTGATACGAACCAAAGAGAATAAACTGTCGAATAGATTTTATCCGTACGACGAAATAGAGACAGAATGCCAGTTGACCATAGACGATGACATTGTGATGCTGACGCCTGATGAGTTGGAGTTTGGGTGAGTTCAAGGATTTTAGAATCATAAAGGATCCTTATAAGCATGGAAACAAGAAAATTGGCCATGGCGGTCGGTAATGTTCGACCTTCTCTCGTATCTTCGTAGTCGATATTTCCAACGTTTTTGTGTCCCTTTCTATCATAACAAAAATTTAATGAAAAATTTTATTTTAAAATTTTTGTCAATGGATTAGAAAGGGACAAAGTAACGTCGAAAACATAGACGTGAATTCCCGAAAGAAGAACGATCATTACCGACAACCAAAGAGTATTAACATGTTTCACCGCTTGTTAGGCAGTGTGCCCTCCAAGATATAGACAATACCTATGTCAGCTTCCGGCACGGCTAGCATGCCACCCACGACAAAACGTTTAAACGAGAAAATCGCGCTCTTTCTGGCATACGTAAAATAATAAAGATGGAGGCACATCTCGATTTTAATCGTTTTCTCGGGGGTGGCATACGAGGCCTACTGGGTGAGTTATACTTTTAGTTACTTACCTATATGAATATTGACAGAAAATTGTCAAAGAAAAATGTACCTTATTTCTTCAAGACAAAACCTAAATTTCGGTGTCGGAATCTCTGGTTTATCTTTCCGCTACGAAAAAATCCGACACGTGGTCAGTCTTGACTTTCTAGTTCATGGTATACAGTAGTTATTCAATGGCTGAATTTTCAATCCGCATATTACGAGTACAGTATAAAATGTCAAAGTAGTTTCCTTGATCAAAGCGCCACGTATGTGAAGTCCAATTCAACCATAACACAAAAGTGTTTTATCTGGGACATTGTCACAAATTCGCAATAGATTGTTATCAAGTACCAGAATGTAGTCTAGACTTGTATTATATAGTATTAAAGGCGTTAACCCGCGACTTCGTCTGCACAAATTATATACCAGATTTTAAGTCAGATCATAAGCTATCAAACAAAAAAAGTTTCATCAAAATCGGTTCAGTAGTTTTTGCGTGATACTCGTTCAAACAAACAAACAAACAAACACCCAAACAAACAGACAGACAAAAAATCCAAAAATTGGTGAAATGGAATCAGGGACACCTAAAAACCATATCGTAACTTTTTTTTTGTTAATATCTTCAATGTACAGACAAACTTCCTGTTACAGTTTTATAATAGTACGAGCGTTAACCCGCGACTTCGTCCGCACAAATTATATACCAGATTTTAAGTCAGATCATAAGCTATCAAACAAAAAAAGTTTCATCAAAATCGGTTCAGTAGTTTTTGCGTGATACTCGTTCAAACAAACAAACAAACAAACAAACAAACACACAAAGAAACAGACAGACAAAAAATCCAAAAATTGGTGAAATGGAATCAGGGACACCTAAAAACCATATCGTAACTTTTTTTTTGTTAATATCTTCAATGTACAGACCAACTTCCTGTTACAGTTTTATAATAGTATAGATAGATGCAGTGTGTAAGTGACAGCCTAGCAAATACTGAAGCGGTGAGCTCAGACCATCAAACTGACCAACTTTCACTATGGAGCCTACCTCAGGAAACGCGAAAAAAAAATCTGCTGTCCCATACAAAACTGTTGTACCCACCAGACTCAAATGTCTGGGACAGCTGATTTTTTTTCGCGTTTCCTAAGGTAGGCTCCGTAGTGAAAGTTGGTCAGTTTGATGTTCTGAGTTTTCCGTTTCTTGCTAGGCTGTCACTTACACCCTGTATATTTATATATATGACTAGACAACAATATAGAGTACATAATGTGTAGATACAAACATCCAAGATTTGGGTAGGTGCAAACAGATATTAATATCCATACAACATACAAATATTATTTGCCCCTTGCGAAATTCGAACCCGGAGCCCCTTGGATCAGCAGGCAGCCCACTACCAACTAAGCTACCGTATATGCTAGTGCTTATACTAATCATAATCTTACATTATTCCTACGGATTGTTCTTCGTACTCCGTGTGGGTTTATATCTGATATCAAAGTGAACGACCGATTTCGTACTCGTTTATTACTGCTCGTCAAAGAAGAACGGTCATTTGTGACCCAGACCCGACAGAAACGAGACATATCTCAGTTTTTTTGTTATTTTTTATATAGTTAAATTACATATTTTTTTTATTCAAAATCAATGGCTAACACAATAAAAAAAAAGAAACTGCCTATTTATCCACAAAGATCATACATGTATGTAATTAAATGACGATACAATAACTTTAGGATGTATCTAGGTGACCTGGAGATGTAGCTGGAGTATAATATTTTTGAAGTCCTAGTATAAAAAGCGAGTAAATGATTCTCTAAAATAAGCCGTAGTTTATATATGTTTATTGTATCTATTTGTTTATTTATATATATAATAATAAATATATAATATATAATAATAATATGTCCAAATAAAGTCTTTAGTTATTGTATCGTCATTTAGTTATATACAACTATGATTTTTGTAGATAGAAAGGCATATTCTATTTTTTTTATTATATCGCCTGAACAAAAACATAAGGCAATATTTTGGTGTTAGCCATTGATTTTGAATAAAAAAATATATAATTTAACTATATAAAAAATAACAGAAAAACTGAGATATGTCTCGTTTCTATCGGGTCTGGGTTTTTTTTCTATGGGGAGTGACCGTTCTTCTTTGTACTATTAAATGTTGTTCTTGTCCTTTATACATCTGTTCTTTACGTGAACCATTAAACTGAAGTAAAAGGTCAAATGCTTGGTTAAGAATATACAGGGTGAAATTGATTACATTAGCATCCTTTTAAAGTAAGTATCTATACTATGATATCAATTTCACCCTGTAATGGGTCTACCCATCAAACTGAACAACTTTTACTATGGGAGCAAACCGATCGGAGCACCAAAAAAAAAATCAGCTATTGCATACATTTGAGTTGAGTAAGCATTGCAGTTTAGTACGGAACAGCAGATTTTTTTTGGTGCTCCGATCGTTTTGCTCCCATAGTAAAAGTTGTTCAGTTTGATAGGCAGACTCTTAGTTTAAAAGGATGCTAATGATATAAATTTTACCCTGTATAGGGTGAAGTATAAGATTTTGGCATCAACTACGAGACTCTAGGTACGCATCAAACTGAAAAACTTTTACTATAGGAGCAAAATATTAAAGAAATATGCTGTTCCCATTGAGCTATTATGTGCTACGAGTACCTACTAGAGATGACTGCATTTCATTAAGGTGCTGGCCTTTTCAAATGCGGTGAAATCGCCGTACTTCACTCCGTCACTCGCTAGATTCTCCTTCATCCACCTGACCCCTACCCGCATTTGGCGCGTGACTTTTGTTTGTCGCGTACATTAGTACCAGGTTTATAAGTCTTACCGATTTTTTTTTTTTTTTTTTTTTTCGAATTGACCAATACAGCATTGCTCAGGGAGCATCGACTGCTTATTACTGCGGACTATGGGGGGACCACACCAGTGACGGCGAAGCGCCCTGGTAGGTCTACCGAACCAATGCATGAGCTTAAGCAACCTGCCCAAGGGGCACCCCTAAGGGGTACGGACCTCGGCAATGGGCGTTGCTGGGACTACGCGGGCTACGATTGGGTAGTGGGGATCGGTGAGAATCGGCCAGCGATGTGCCGGTAGCGTCTGTAGGCGCCAGAAGGCAAAAGAGTGGGCAGAGATCGCGACGAACCCCCCCGGGGACGGTGGGGATTTCGATTTTTACGACGACGACGCAACAAAGAAATGATTGTGTTACCGCCGGCGGTGATCGTGTTGTGTGTGTTTGTGTCGGTGAGTCGTGATTGGAGGGCCGCTATCATAGCGACCGTGATCGGGTCGTCCGGTTCGTCTAAGACGTTCCGAGGCCGACGCTTTCGAGGCTTATTGTGCCTACAGCACCGGTAGGTGGCATTTTTTCTAATAAGAGGGTTAGAATGACGTGGGAGGGCGGTGAAATAGTCCGTAACCATAGATTTGAGTAGTTGCTTGATGGTAGGCAACTCCAGATCGATGTTAAGGTTCTTATTACGTAAGAACATAGGTGCGCCAGTCGCGGTACGCATGAATCTGTTTTGGATGACCTCTAATTTATGGATATGGGACGGGGCGGCGTGTGCGAATACCACTCCGGCGTACGTGAATATCGGCCTGATACAGGTTTTGTAAATTGTCAACTTATTTCTAAGTGACAATTTAGAACGCCCGTTCAGGACCGGATATAAACGATGCAGCACATGGAATGCGTTCTTTCGAACTCGCATAATGTGCTGCCGGAATGTCATACCGCGATCTAGTGTGACTCCTAGATATTTGACCGTGTTCACCCAGGGGATCGCACGGTCAAATAGCCTAATCTGAGGTAGCTCCGAGTGTACGTCTTTCCCGAAAAAGAACACTGCCATGCTTTTTTCGGGATTGACCTCGATCCTCCATTTCCGAAACCAGTCCCCGAGGGCACTGGCTGCGGATTGGAGTCTCGAACACACTAAGAGCTTGCTCCTACTGGAGGTGTATAGAGCGGTATCGTCCGCGAATAGGGCTAACTGACAATCGCGCGGGCGCGGTATGTCGTTAGTATAGAGGGAGTAGAGTAGTGGGGAGAGAGCGGAGCCCTGAGGGACTCCGGCGGTAATGGTACGAGGGGACGAGTGCGTACCTTCTACTCGGTAGCGAAAGCTACGATTCGACAAAAAATCTCGTATGATGTGCACGAGTCTGTCTGGCACTTGAAGTATAAACAGTTTGTAAATCAAACCGTTGTGCCAGACTTTGTCGAAGGCTTTCGCTACGTCGAAGAAGAGCGCCCCCGTCCCGACGGGCCGTCTAAATAATCTATTACCGAGTATGAATTCCGTGAGGCGGTGGACTTGGTGGATACACGAGTGTTCGGATCTAAAGCCGAATTGCTCGTCTATGAGAATGCCTTTGGATTGTACGAAATCTTTTAGGCGATTGAGTAGGAGACGTTCGTATATCTTCCCCATAGTCTTGAGGAGACTTATGGGGCGATAGTTAGAGGGAATTGTCTTGTCTTTGGAAGGTTTCGGGATTCCGATGACATTTGCCTCTTTCCAGGTGTCAGGAAAGATCGAGTTGGACATGGCCGCATTGAAGATGGCGGTTAGTAATAAGATGAGTGGCGCCGATAGGCACTTGAGCACCTTATTGGAGATGCCATCGGAGCCCGGAGCCTTCCGGGGTTTCAGTACTTTAATAATGTCATGGACCTCGCTGGGGGTGATGGGTGACAGAGTGTCAGTAGGGGAGACCGAGAGTCTGCGTTCGACCTCACCGTCGACCTCTGAGAGGTGACCGGCGTCTACTGGCAGTGTACTGGGGGCACATTGAGACTCGAGGCTGTCTGCCAACACCTCGGCCTTCTCCTCATCCAGAAAGGCAGGGGTTGGGTTGTTGGGTCTAACTAGAGGGGGCATGGGTGCCACTGTATCTGATTTGAGGGCTCGAGCCACCCTCCAGAAGGCAAGGTGGCTGGGAGTGATACCCCGCATAAAGTCGTCCCAACGTGCTTGCCGCATGTCTCGAATGCGATTCCTTACATCTCTCTGTAAGGCTCGCATTCGGACTCGGTTCGCCTCGTTGGGCATCGAGCTATATGCGCGGCATGCGGCATTTCTATCTCTCATGACCTCCCTAATGTCGTCCGGCAGTTTCCAGCGGTGATCAAACACCGCTGGGACCTGCCGTGAACAATCGTTGACGACATTACGGATGTGGCCGGTGAGAGCGTCGATTGCCAATCTAACGTCATCTACAGTGGATATGTCGGTCGGTATCGTGTCAAGGAGGGGAGAATTGGTAGATTTGAGGGATTCCTCAAGTTTCTGCCAATCCACTAATGTCTTTGTGGGTGGGGTTAGCTGGGGGGGCTGCCCTAGCTGTACAATAACCGGGCGGTGGTCGGAGTTAAGCTCATGAACCACTTCTATGTCACAAACCGGGAGGTTTATGTTTTTGAGTAGAGTGAGGTCTAGAACGTTGGCTCTGTCGCCAGGCCGCGTTGGATATCGGGTGGGGGACATGGGGGCTATTATGGCAAAATTAAACTCTTCCGAGAGGCGGCTGAGTTCTTTGCCTCTAGCTGTGGCTGGGGGAGGGCAGTGCCAGTCTGGATGTTTGGCGTTGAGATCACCCGCTAGGATGACCGCGCCATCGATATTGAGCAGACAATTCAGTTCATTTCTGTCCAGAATTGTCGGCTCACTACCGGAGAGATAGGCCGAGATGATGGTGATTGGCTGATGGCCTGTCATGGCTAGACGACACATCGAGACCTCGATGTGCCTTAGGGAGGTGGGGGGGTCTTACCGATGTACCTGCGCAGTAGACAAATTTTAATAGCGCGCGAAATTGTATTGATTATTGACCAATCAGGATGTGTCACCTTGAATCCCTTGGCGCTATTGGCTGATTGTTTTCGCGCCCTTTTCGCTGCTCTCCGACTTTGCACCCTTTGATTACTAAATGACTTCGGGTTTTGATCGGGTCTGCTCTGCGCAAACGAAGGTCGCTGAGCGGAATAATTTTCCTGGTCGTACTGTAACATCTGTAATAATCAATGAGTTTTTATAACCATAGAGTCATCATGTCATACAATGACAAAGCCTAAACATGGCACATGTCTCTAATATCACCTTTATATGCATCAGATATGTCCAGCTGTCATACATTGCCGCTGACAGTCCAGTCCTTTCAAATCTTTCAAATGTATTCGGTTACAAAGCAGTAATGTAAAACAACTGGACATAACTTAGTGGTCCCGTTAATATCGTGCTGATGCGAAGTCCTCCTTGTATAGAATGTCATTGGTAATAATCGATAATAGCTCAATGGATGTTCCATACATTTGAGTCAAGTACACACGGCGACACATCAAGCTACGCAAAACCAATAGAAGCTGGCCGCGCGACGTAATACATTACTTAACCTACGCGCGGCCAGCTTGTTTTGGTTTTGCGTAGCTTGATGTGTCGACGTATGTACCTGCCGCGATTAGTGCCTAAACTTTCGGACAGTGCCAGATACTCTTTCGCTAGTCAATTGCCACGAGCGCAAGCGAGAGCGCCGAACAAAATGTCGCAGCGAGAAAGAGAGGTAATTAAAGCCAACTTAATTCTTTAATCTGCGATTGCAGTTTTGTATTGTTCTCCAACTTCACGCTATACAGTGTGAAATTGATATCATTAGCATCCTTTTAAACTAAGAGTCTACCCATCCAACTGAACAACTTTTACTATGGGAGCAACCCAATCGGAGCACAAAAAAAATCTGCTGCCATACATTTGGATCGAATCGGCACGGCACGGCACTGTAGTTTAGTATGGAACATCAGATTTTTACTTTTTTTTTATTACGTATGGATTTGCTCTTGACCTCAATCCAGTCCTCAAAAGATGGGGTTGAAGATGTAGCGAGCTTACCCAGAAGAAGCCTACTTTATGGTTGTAACAAAGTTTAATGTAAATTTTAATGTAAAATATAGGTGCTGCAATTTGTATGCCATCGAATTACATTTTATAATAAACTGTGTATAAAAAAAAGAGAATTATGATGTTCCTGGCTACCCCGAAAGGGGTTATAGTCGTTTATGTCTGTGAGTATGCATACGAGTTCAATACCCGACGTGAAAGTATTGCAATAGTTTAATGAATTTAAACATGATTACGTATAAAAATATAATTAAAGCATCATCTATCATTTTAATTACACGATAGGCGATAATTATGGATGGTTAATTGCAAAAACATAAACGTTTGTAACGAACAAATTAGAGAAAAAGAATAAATGATAAAATCTGAGTGAACTATATCGTGTATGGACTCGGGTGTAGTAGTCCAGTCATATTACGGAGTTTTGTTAGGCGGGGTAGGGAGTAATTATTAATTGGACTTTTAAACTGTAACAGGCACCATTTAGTGACAAAAAGACATATTATACATTAAAACATATTAAAATAAAAATCGCTACGCAACATAGAAATCAAAATTGTGTTTCCCAGAATGCTTTTTAATTAATAATATTAATACCAATGCACTCATTTGACTTAGATTTAACAATATAAATTGTTTTTTAGCAATAAAATAGACATTGAAAATTAAAAAATGAGGTATTTATTACAAAATACGAATGTATTTTTCAAAACCTTCTATGTAGCCAAAAATATTTACACCATGTTTGAAGTATGTAATAATGGTAAAGCCTTAAATATGTGAAAAAAAATTTAACATCAGATTTTTTAGAACGAGATAATAGCTAAATTTTAAAATTGGAACTGTTGCTGACGTGATTTTTTTTTTAATTTTGGTACATTTCTAGGCTTAAATTGGTTCTTCAATATTATACCGAAAAAAAAAAAACAATTATTAATTAGTCCCGGCTCAAACCGTAAAATGACTGGGCTATAGGTAGAAACATTTGCAAGTGTTTTGGCAATGATTAGTTACACTGAAGCCTACGCCTGAAGAATAATTTGGGAAAGACTTTGGCTATGTCTGTATGTTTTGCTTTTTTTGTTTATATTCGTCAAATTTGTTTGCTAGACGTCTGAAAACGGGCTGTAAAAGTGGTTATTTTCGAAGGTCCCTAGTTCTTACAGTAATTCATTAAAGCAAAAAAGCAAGACAGGGACATAGCAGAGGTAACATAGATTGTATGGTAAAATTTTGTTTGCTCTAGTGTCGCTATCCAGGTAGGAAACAGGGGAATACGTTTGTATAGAAAAAAACCGTACCCGCCTATCCTCTTAACTCAGATTCATAATTCAGTTAAGTTACAAATGACTTTGACATGTTATGAAAGTTGCGCCAAAATTGGTCGAATTATGAAGTTTAGCTTTGTTTGACGAATTTTAAATATAATTTGATGATACGTGGCAAACATCAATTCATGGTCGCTCAGCGAGCTATTGAGAGAGCTATGCTCGGTGTTTCTCTGAGAGATCAAATCAGAAATGAAATGATACGTCAGAGAACTAAAGTGGTTGACATAGCTCAGAAGATTAGCAAGCTGAAGTGGCAATGGGCTGGTCATATGTGCCAAAGAACTGACAACCGGTGGGGTGTCTGAGTTCTAGAGTGGAGACCGCGAAATGGTAGACGTAGTGTGGGACGCCCTGCTGCTCGCTGGACAGACGACCTAAAAAAAGTGGCGGGGAGCGACTGGATGAGGAAGGCCGAGGACACAGTTTTGTGGCGCGCCTTGGGAGAGGCCTATGTTCAGCAGTGGACAATGATAAGCTGATGATGATGATGACGTGTCGTGGCAATACTTCATTGATATAAAAAAAGACGGACGCAATGTAAGACGAATCACCGAAGTGTAACTGTTTTTTTAGAGCCTATTACACTTCTTTTTTATTATTGTAATTGATATGTTAGTTGGTGTACTAAAGAGCTCTCTAGATTGAGACTAAACGTTTAAACTGCGCACGCTATATTTGAAATGATTAATTGTTTGAACAATTTTACTGTTCCTGAGGTATGCTACACATTTAGAGTCAATCAGGTAGGTAATTTTTTTAGAGACTCATGATTTATTACCTGTGTATCTTGCTTTTTGACTTTTATTTAGATATTGATTAGGTGTATGTATACAGGGTGTAAGTAAAAGTATAATTATCCTTTAAACCATGTACTCTACCCATCAAACTGAACAACTTTTACTATGGGAGCAAACCTATCAGAACAAAAAAAAATCAGTTGTCTCATACATTTGAGTCGAGTAGGTAGTGCAGTTCAGTTTGATGAGTAGAGTATCTGGTGTAAAGGTTAATGATACTCTTCCTTGCACCCTGTATACTTATATAAGGTCTAACAAAATTAGCTGAAACTATTTTAAGGGGATGATCAGACCATCAAACTGAACAACTTTTTCTATGGGACCAATATCGAAATCTCGAAAAAATCTGCTGTCCTATACAAAACGGCAAACATAACTCTACCGAAATGTATGGAACAGCTGATTTTTTTTCACGATTTCGATATTGGTCCCATAGAAAAAGTTGTTCAGTTTGATGGTCTGATTATCCCCTTAAAATAGTTTCAACTAATTTTGTTGCCGCTGCCCAATGTTTACGAGGTCGTTGAACAGTATTTATTATATTGTTCGGTCTATTGAAATTTTGTATCGTAATGTTTTCAGTTTCGACGTGTGGCGTGAGTTCCCCGACCGTATAGTGGGGTTTCCGTCCAGACTGCACGTTTGGGACAACGTCACCAACTCCTGGCGCTACCACAGCGAGTGGACCAACCAGATATCCATGGTGAGTTTCATATTAGCTTCTAGACTTTTCCCAAACGCCTAAATGATAAAACATGGGCAACTCTTTTTTCGAAATGATAAACACAAAGTCGCTCAGCGAATTATGGAGAGAGCTATGCTCAGTGATTCTCTAAGATAACACAGGAATGATACGTTAGAGAACTAAAGTGATTGACATAGCTCTGAAAATTAGTAAGCTGAAGTGGCCATAGGACAGCCTTTTATCATATCTGCCGAAGTACAGACAACTGATGGGGAGTTTGAGTTCAAGAATGGAGACCATGTACTGAAAGGCGTTATCTAGGATGCTTTCCGGCCCGTTGCTGGACCGAAGACCTGAGAAGGGTAGCGAGGAGCGACGGAACGAGGAGGATTGAGAACATTGTTTTTTGGCGCGCCTTGTGAGTGGCTAGTTCAGCAGTGGACGATGATGATGATGAAATATAGCGCTGCCTCATCGAACACCTTCTGTTTATTACTGCGGCTAATGAGACCATACCAGTGCCCTGATAGGTTAACCGATAATATTAGGTACTACTCATTTCTGGTGGCATACTAATATGTTCGTTCTTTGTTTTTGTATTGTTATTTAACTGGAGATTTTGCAGTAGGGTCTTCAAAGCTGCCATAAATTATCTCTGGAGTTGGCTTTTTCTTATTGCTGTCTCCCGTTTGCAATGGATGTCGCCGGATATTTAATTTTCCTACTGCTATTTTCTCTGATTAAATTCGTTGCGAGATGCAAGACAGATTAGAGTCATCCACCGGGTTAGTTCGCTGAAAACGATATGCTATGGTGATTTTTTTACAATACTTCTTATACCAATCTTTTCATTTGATGCTGACTGCCTTCGACCATGGTTCTAAAAATAACGATTGTATACAAAACAGAAATACTTGCGTTTGACCTTCTGGTCGATTGATTCAATGAGATCGTACTGTACGATCAGATGTTGGTTTTAATTGCTCTCAATTGAAAAGCTATTGATATTTTAGTAGTGGTTTCTTTGAGTGATACTTTTGTACTAAACTGTTCATTCGAGCTTTACCCTTGGACTCATCAGTCATCGTGTCATACAACGGCGCATGTGTCTGAAACTCTTAAGAGGATAGGCGGAAATTTGGGGAATAGGTCACTTTTCCGATTGTATACGTATTTGTCCGATCCGCCCCACCCATAGACCCCACCGACTAGTGTGCGAAAGAGACAACTGCAGCTCGGACTGATTTTATCTACATAAAATTAACGAAATCAGCATTTCGTATTCCCCTGGTTCGTCCTCCAAAACTAAACCGATTTTAATAATTATTTTATGAATAATAATGATAATGAGTTTAACTATGTCTGCATGTTTTGCTTTTTTGTTTTTACAAGTGCGTGCTAGCTATATATTTTTTAAATTTCCAATTTTCTAGGTCCTGACCGGAGCAGCATTCCACCACAAAGTGTGGTCGTGGTACTACACATACAAGATGCCTACAGAGGTGCGGCAGTGGGTGGACGACAACTTTAACTGCGAAGACATCGCCATGAACTTCCTCGTCGCTAACGTTACTAGGAAACCTCCTATAAAGGTGAGCGTGGCCGGCTATTGCATGGGTGACCACTGCTGTAAGGGTATAGCTATAAACTTTGTCATTTTAGTAATACACAGTCTTTTATTGTTACTAAGAAACTGATTAAAACTCATGTTGAAACCCACGTTCAAAAAAGGCGGTTCCCGCAAGGGTGACTGCTGATGTGTGCTGATACAACTAGTCGGATTTTCTGGGAAACCACCTTTAAATATCTCGTTTTAAAGCATCGGTAACTGAGGGCGTTTCTGGCAAAGGTGACCGCACTCGTAAGAAATCTCCGTGAACTTCGTCGTCGCCAACGTTACTAGTTGACTTTTTGATCTACCTAATCTTTGATTTTGAATTTGATTTAAAAATCTATTATAATTCTATTTATTTTTATGGAAAGTCCAAAATTATTTTTGCGAATTTCCTATTGGTTTCTCAGGGAAAGTTGTTCGGTATCATGATTACAAGTAACCACCATGTGTTTACCATGCGTTTACCATGTGTTTACCATGTTTAGGCAAGTATTAGGTTGCCCGCCGTGCAACCTAGAATCGAAACTGTGGCTCACCTCCGAAATCAGTTTTCGGTGCCTTGACCTAGTCCATATTTTACGTAGTAGACCACCACTACATCACAGCCCCAACACTGCATACAAAAAAATTAAATTGACAAGATGACGTCAGCACATGCGAAACCAAAGAAATTGAACCATAAGTCTTCTTCAGGTATCTGCCAGGTAACTGGAGGGCGATAGAGGGGGTGAGGTAAAAATTTGGTGGGAGGAAGGGGTTGTCCGTACTGTATGTAGTAATACATACTCTTTCTTGTGACTGTGACTACATATTAATTAATTTTATGATAATTTCTCATTTATAGGTTGCACCTCGTAAGAAGTTCAAATGTCCGGAGTGCACCAACACCGAGATGCTCTCAGCTGATGCCCGGCACATGTCCCAGAGGTCTGCATGTATTAATTACTTCACTTCCATCTATGGCCACATGGCTCTGAAACCTATTGAGTTTAGAGCCGACCCGTTACAGTATAAAGAAACAAATTCTGGAGTCCCGCACTTGTATCCCGATATTGGAGCTTTGTGAACAGGTAATTTTGTGGTATTATAAGCAGAGATCGGATAATCGGATGCATATTTACCTAAACTTACTTTTTTCCTCACGAAAGCATAATATGGATATGCCTTTCTTTTTAATAAAGATAATAAAAAAAATCGGGCAACCCGCACCGTCCTCGTAGGTAGTCAACAGAAGGTAGAACAACTTAGACAACATGAACAATTCAGTCGACTTGGACAACTCTGTCAAAATAAACGGGTCCGTATCAGAACGACAAACCATGTCAACTCGGACAACATGAACAACTTGGTCAACTCGGAAAACTCTGTCAACATTTTATAAGTTTACCAAATTATCAGAGTTGTTCATATTGTCCGAGTTGTTCATGATGTCCAAGTTCTACGATATTTAAGCAATCCCGGGACTTAAGAACGATCCTGGGATTGTTTTATAATATAAATGAATTAAGATTTGTCCACATTATTCTTGTGATAAATGAAGTTTTGGTAAATATGCATCCGAACATCAGATCTCTAATTGTAAGAGAGGTTTAGGAAATTATAACTCGGCTACGGTTGTATCCGCCATATTGGATTAAAGCCGCATCGACGCATGTGCGTTTGGAGTACATAGCTATCTTTACAGTATTTATATTATTTTTAGGTTCGATAGTTCGGTAACGCTAGGCTTCTAATATGACGACGTCATGTAAAGAAGATAATATGACGTCAAATTTTAAAGTGGTTACATAGATACGTAAAATCATTGCACTAAAACATTACCCTCCTTTTGGATGCGTCGTAGTCGAGTAAACTTTAAGGGCCGGTCGAATTTTGAGCTCTACAGGGAAGTGTCGACTTTTATGGGTTACTTTATGACCTCAAGGCATTTCTGTAGTGGTGTTCGAGTATGCCAACATTTGTATGAAATAGGTGTTTTGCAAGGTATCGAATTGGGGGTCCTCTTAATATTTACTATAAGAATAATAAATAATACTGCCATAGAGTAATACCGCTTTTGTTTACGCAGTAGGTAATAGTTAATATTACAAACCGTCGTAAATTAGTATTGTTTGCTATAAGGGGCATTCATGACAACATGCTACCTAGTCTTCGGTGTATGTTTTGGTGTACATCTGAGGATTATTTTCCACGTATCAGTTATGATTAGAGATCATATAATCAGATGCATATTTAACTTTAGTTGAGGTGTTGGCTTTTATGGAGTGCACTTTTGTATCGAAAAAAAAAAGTTTTTTGTCTTATTTAATAATTTTAAGAAGTCGCTTCTATACTATGCATTCCCGGACTTCCTGACATCCCGGGATTTATTTTAACGAAATTTTTTTTTTTAAATTTAAATGATATAGTTTTAAGAAGTTGCTTCCATACTATGCATCCGATTAGCATTCCCGGATTTCCTGGCATCCCGAAAAATATTAAAAAAAAAGATAATTATAAGAATCCGCTTCCATAATTTTATAGCCAAAAATAAAGTTTAGGTTAATATGTATCCGAATATCCGATCTCTAGTTATTATCTAGGGATTCTAGGAATTATTTTCTTAGAGGCCTATTGAGGCGACCTACTCTGCAAGCAATTTGACCACAAATCGCCTGGCCACGGGACAGGGTGAACTGCGGCGCGACGCCTACGCGCCGCTGCGTGCTTGCGTAATAGTAGGGACACAAAGTTCAGTATACCTCGCGGCACGAAACTCTAGCGCTCGAATGAGTGTATTTAGACTAAAGTAGTGCATAGTGTCTTGTACATACGGTCAGCGCATTCAAGGTCAGCGCTAGAGATTCGTGCCACGACTTATACAATGTACTGCAATTCTAAAAATCCAGGCCAGGCGGTAACTTGCCACTGCCGATCAGCTTATTCGTGAGGTTAGTAGTAGCGTGTACGATGTATTTAGGCTGATGAAAATGAAGTTATAGAATATGGATGCTTACAGATATGAATTGGAAGATGATATATTGCGCAAACCCCAAATCTTAAGATATGGGCGGGATGTTGATGATTATATTTTTTGATTCAACAGACTTCTTATTTAAGAAGTGCTAGTTTCGAATACACTAGTATTATTTATTATTCTTACGTTATTATTATTATAATAAAAATAAGGCTTGGAATTTGTTTCATTAAAAATGTATGCTAAAGATAGTAGATTTTTTTATAGTTTTGCCAAAGAGGACCCCATTAGCATTTATGATTGTAGAAGGAAAGGACAATAACAAAATGAAAGAAGGCTGTAAGAGATTAAATTTGGGCATTCGTCCCCAAAACCAGGGTATGTAGAATTAACTGCCATTTATATTCCTTTGTACTGTCTATTCAGTTCTTTAGTCTTTGGTGCAGTGTCGGTAAAAAGTTGGCATAATTTTGTTAATTATTTATTCGTATTTTATTTATTTTTGTGATTAGATTAATAGATGTAAAATTGTTACTGTTTACCTATATAGTTTCATTGGGTCATTCCGAACGGCATTGGCAAAAATAATCTGGCAGCGATATTTATATGTTGGCCAAAATAAATATCTAGGTAATTCCGGATTACCCCAATGCATCATCAAAAATCTTAGTTCTTTTTTTTATCGACACTGTATTCATAATATAAGTGAAATATATTTTTGACGTTTTTATAATTTCTTTCCCCTATAGGTTATGATAATAATTGTGTTGTCAGCTTAAAGAATGCCTTCTTATGTAAGCCCCGCCATTATAACGGATTAAGTAATATGGCGGCGAAAATTTACGATATGGTCAGCACGATGTTTTCAAAAGTGGAAATGTACTTATTGCGTTGCACTCTGTTCCTCGATATGAGTGAGATAGCATGAGAGTGGCCGCTATTTATATATCGTTTCTTTATTGGCGGGGTTTATTAATTTCTCTCCATTTTCTAAAGTCTTTGAGTAAATTATTTCTTTTTTTTTCTCTTCAAAACCGAGCTTCATATTGTCTTAAGAATTTCTGCACCAAATTTGGGGACTATTTAAATTCATTTTTAATCAAGTTCTTAATTTCTCTCCACCCGCACTGAGCCCGCGTGGTGGAGTATTTCCCACTGCATCCTTAATCGTGAGAGAGAAAAAAGTTTATTTTTTCGTAATTTTGTCAATTTTCGTTTGAGAGAAATGAGTTTAAACAGTCACCATACAATTCTGAGCTTCAAACAAAATTGTCCCTTCAAAATATTTCTTGGCGCGATCGTAACCTCAAATATACATATCTATTTATACCCTAACGAACACAAGTATTGAGCGGTGTGTCATTGACCTAGAACAGTGATCGGAACTTTTGTGATGGTTTGTACACTTAGTTTTCCTCTGCTGCTTGAATACAGAGAGATTGAACATTTATCAGTACCGGGGCTTGCCCACACGATAAGAAGAAGTACCTACATAAATTTACCAATTATCCAGCGATTATGGCAGTTGTAACACTGCTGAAATTATGGAAACTCAAAAACAATAAAAAAACGCGATAAGGGCCCATTAAAATGATTAACTTTGGCTCAATTAATAAGCGCGTAACTGTCAAAAACTGTATCAGAGAGGTACCAAGAATTTTCCGTTTGAAAAATATAAGATTGTCTAGATGGCGTTGTTTCTAATTCTTATGCTATCTTATCTACTATAGTTATCTAACAGCTGTGTTTAATTAAAAAAAAATAGTTCTCTTAATGTTTTGTAACACTTTGGCCTTTGAATGTTGTATTGTAACCGTTCGGTACCCGGTTAAACGAGATAAAACAGATAACAGTGGGTGGCAGGCTCCTCAGGGAAACGTCGGTTACCAAAGGTTAAGGGTCAGTTTTCAGGTTAATAAAAGGTTAAGAAAAAGTATTTTAGATGTCAAAGTATGAATTAACGTTTGTTTATTTTCACCAAAGTCACAATACGTAATAAATAATATAAGAATATAGTCGAGCGGGGCAATTCCGTCAGCGAAGTAATTAAGTCATATGACTATAACTTTCGTTCTATAAGCTCTAAGTCAATACATGCATACATATGCTCACGCCTATGACCCACTACTGGGTTAGACAGATACAACAGATCCCCACATGCTATGCTTCTGACACACATCCCTCTCTAAGTCAGTAAAGATAAAGCATATTTCGTCGATAAATACTTACCTGCAATAGATGTCGCTGTTGAGTCAGAGCTTATTTACCCAGCTGACAGAATTGCTTGCCCTCTTTACACCAGGTGCACACGGCACAAAAATTCCGTTCACTGTCGTCTAAAACCTCAAACTTGCCGTTCTGACAGCAAATAATTTTATTAAAAGACAATAAGTCTCTAGCTCGTAATTAACCTAATTGCTTTCATGTCAATTCTAATTCTATGGGTGTTCTGATTTTTTGTCAAAATATTTGGTCGAAATATCACATTTTAACACGGATGGATGGATGTCTCATTTCAAAGAACTGAAGGGGAATTTCTTTTAAATAGGCTTAATAAGTAAATAGCGAAAATTAAAATTAAATTATTTGGGTAAAAATTTAGTAGTAATAAAAAAAATTACACAGTCTTTTGACAAAAAATCAGAACGAACTAATTGTGTAAGTACCTAATAATATTAACGCCATCTGTCCTTAGGAACTTAAAGAAATGATATTCTAAAATGTTAGTAAAAAAATTAATTCTTAGATGTTAGTGAATTAGTCCATCTCGACATATCGGTGCTTGTGTGAAGGAAAAATTATTCCTAATAATTTTTAAATATTGTAGATACTTATATATAATATTATGTATTATATTATACGCACGATATTGTCGTAGTGAGATATATTGCATAGATATTAGAGTTCATTTTTGCAACATATATTTTTTGTATATCGGCGCGTTGTAGCGACTGGTCAGGATATCGAAAAAATAACAAAAAATGCATGTTGTTTTGTAAACAATTCAGAGACAAGCTTTTTTATGAGATCGTTAACATATTGAATATTCAAATCAGCCCCTTCATATTATGGTTAGTGAGCAATTTTTCTGAAATTTCGAACGTTGCTATTGACTGAAAATACTTGAATCAGTTTTGTTCACTCACTCACTAAGGGCCTTTTCAAATGTTTGATCCAACACGATTAGTATGAAACTATAAGGGTTAAATCCCTAAAGCAGCGGCCGGCAGCGCGCGGCATTTTAGCTAGCATATAGAACTTTATTTCCTCTGACATTAGATAAAATATCAGTTGATTACCTCAGTGGTCTAATGGTTAAGAGCATTAGGCTCTTGACACGGAGGTATTGGGTTCAATTCCCACGGGGGGCACCTAGTGAAATGTTACTTTGTGCGTTTTCCCCCAGTTGGTTAGGACATTGCAGGCTGAATCACCAGATTGTCTGAAAAGAATGAAGATTCCGTGCTTCGGATGGCACGTTAAGTCGTTACATTAAAAAAACCATGTCAGATGCCGTAAGGTGGTTAGAAAAATCTGAAACCAAGATTTGCTGCCCACACGATAAAAAGAAGTTGACAGAACGAGTAGCCATGCCGCGGCGGTGGAACTGTCATTCTATCTCGTCAACTGGAATGTTATCCTATCTCACTATAGATAAAGTTCAATATTATGCAAGGTAAAATGCCGCGCTGCTCTTTCAGTGGGAATTTCTTTGATTGTGAATCTCTTACTAATCGACGCATAGAGATCTACTTCGATAACATGGCCTGCGGTCATACTGATAATGATGAGCCAATTAGTGACATCTCTAGTCGAGCAACAAATATGTTTTTGTAAAACGTCCGTCTCGGCCCACACTGTAAACAATTAAAAAGTGCGGGTCATATTATCGTAGTACCTATCTCTAGTTCTCTACAGCGTTGCTGACATCGCTCCGACGAAAAGGCTCTTATTGTAAATCGTTTTATCGCTCTAAAGTTTATTAGTGTCTGGAACGACGCGACGTAAGATGCATGCAATTTTAACTTCAGAGTAGATAAGTATTCCATTGTGTATTTAGCCAACTTTAGAGCGAAAAATTAAGCTAATATTATGAAGATCCTATTATTTTATTTTATAACATTTTTATCTAACAAATTTATACATTTATACACGCAACTAGTTAATTTTTAAGCTGCGAATGAAAGTACAGTTTTAAAATAATAATTCAACCCATTAATTAATAGTTTGTATAATTTTTATGTTTATTTTATAGTGTTTATTTAAGAAATGTTTTAATTATGTTGATTTTATTTTGATATCCAATATAATTGATGTTTCAAAGGCGATAATTATAATCTATTGACGTTTGTGGGGTGCATTTAAAGCGAGCAAGCATTATTATGATCAAAAAGAAAATATCATTTCAAATTCAGATACCTACATAATATATCTTGCCTCAAAAACGATATTTATATAATTTTATACTTATGTATTGAATAAAATAGAGTTATTAAATGCCTGCGCTTAAATTTGAATGCACTGTATTACAAACAAATAGAGTTTAATTTATAAATAAAAAAATCTTAGCCAAAGACCTTCTCGACTAGTCTCCAAAATGTATTTATGGTTTCGCATTTACGTGAATTGTGTAAATTGGTAAGATATCGTCGAATGGAGTTACCAACAATTATATCAAATCGACAGACTGACAAACGTTCTTTTTATCTGTAGAGAATTTGCTAGATGTTAGGTAGGGGGTATGTTGTAGAATGTGTAGGGTAATGTTATGTCATTATTTTTGTTTCCATTTAATTCCAAATGTATACAATTTTATTACGGCGTAACTCTAAAAAAGTACCAGTATTCTTATATTTAAGGTCAGATGGGGCAAGTGCATCAGCGGGGAAGTCTTCTACCTTTCAATTTACTTATCTGAAATTAAGTTAATAAAATAATACAATGTGAGCAGGTATCATGCCAGTTAGATGCCAGCCATGCCATAGAGCGATGATAGCCCATACGGAAGAGAGCTAGCGCCTCAATCACGAGGACGCGGTTCGATTCCTGGCCTGTACCACTAAGTTCTTCGGAATTTATGTACGGTTGTATTTATCATTTACTAGCTCGGCGGTGAAGGAAAACATCGTGAGGAAACCTGCATTCCCGAGAATGAAAAGAAAATACCATAAGTTCGGAGGTATGCGTAAAATATGGGTGAGCATGGGGCGAACACAATAGATCAGCGATGGTCGCAATGTTACATAACGACCCTTGCTTGCAATAGCCCAACCACAAATAATAATAAATCATGCCAGTTTTTCAAGTAGTTTTAAAAGCAAATTACTATTTTTTTTTCAATATGAAATTTTCCGAGATATTGAAAGTCCAGGGTAAATTTATATGATTGACCCCTCCATGATGATGATTTACCTCTTTGACGCACTGCCCCATATGCCATATTGAAATTTAAAAGATTAATCTAATTGTTATTATGGGGTGCAGCTTGGGCTCTGGGTCCGAATAAATGTACATATTAGTTAATTTTTTATTTAATCACTGAATTTGTCTGATATTAAAACAGTAAAAGTACAATCTTGATGCATTTGTATTTGTTCACTTTGGAATTAAATGGAAACATTTATAGATTTTTTATTTGTCTCGCAGGTCCTATTTATTTTTGTACATATTCATAATTATTCATTTTAATTTTAATAAAGTATTTATGAAAATAATATTTAATTAAAAAAACCCTGATTGTTATTAAAATCATGTAATCTAAATTAGATTACATGATTTTAATAACATTTTGGTTATTAATGTTTTTTTTCATTGACAAATGATGAATAATGATGACACACAGTTTTCTCATATTCCTTTTTAAAAATACTATAATTTATTATAGAAGATGAAAAGAAAAACCTAACATGCTTTCCATAAGGTTTATTTTCTTAGAACATAGTTTGGTTTGTCTTTGCGTTGCATAGGATGATTTAAGGGTGTGAGCGGAGATGTGTAAAATCAACCAATCGAATTGCTCATTTTCCTCGCTTGACAGAATCGAGCTTTTTTATTGGATGAATTTACACATCCCCGCTCCGCTCAGCTTCAGTGCAAACACACTCTTAGGAGCCCTCAGCCTAGCCCAACATTGAAAAGGCTTATATACAAATTAAATTTAATATATGTGAAGCCCTCCCAATGAGGGTAGGTAGGCCGGTGCCCCAGTCATTAGCGCGAATGATAGAGGCTGAATTATGATATAAAAATACATTATCAAACTCATACCGGCCTCTCTTGCCATCTCCATTGAGACTGCGGTCAAAAGCTAGCCAATTTTAAATTAAAAAAAAAAGTGTTTTTATAATTCTAAACCTGTGGGACTTAGAATTTATAAAAAATAGTGCAGAAGAAAAAAAATTGCTTTAGTTGATGTACTGTCTAGATATAAGCAATAATTATTGTTGTAAGCGTAATTTAATATTTAATAATTTTGTATTTAAATTTATGTGTTCGGTGTCTAAATGGTCGCATACGTAGATATGTGTAAATTTTTATTAGGTGGATGTTCTGAATGTTTTATTTAGAATATCTATGAATTCCTTGGGTAATATTAGATGTTGTCTTAATACAGTAAGGGAGATAGCGAATGTGCTTTTGAAAAAGGGTAGTGGACCCAACTTGAAATAAAAGTAAAATTACTTACTTGTTATTTCGCATGTCTATAAATTTTCACTGAAATGCGAAATTAAAAAAAAAAACATGTTGAAATGCGGATTAAATAAGTATACAAATTGTGTCTGAAAACATGAAAAACATTGAACCTCTGTTGATAATTCTAGTCTTTTTCGTATAATTCTTATAGCACTACAAGACTACAACTATATACTTAAGTATATGTGCTGCATAAGTATTACAAGTATACATATAAGAACTGAAAGTATATAAGGTTTAACAAAATTAGGTGAAACTATTTTAAGGGGATGATCAGACCATCATACTGAACAACTTTCTCTATGGGACCAATATCGAAATCGCGAAAAAAAAATCTACTGTCCCATACATTTAGGTCGAGTAGGTTTGTATGGAACAGCTGATTTTTTTTTCGCGATTTCAATATTGGTCCCATAGAGAAAGTTTTCAGTTTGATGGTCTGATCATCATCATCATCTTCCTAGCTGCTGTCCCGCTGGGTGGCGGGGTCTGCTTTCTTAACACGTTCAGCGCCACGTGTATCCCTACATATACACCCCATACTTTTTGCCTCAGGCCAGTGTATCATTGGTTATACACGAATAGTACTTGACATCGTGGGCCGGTGTATCTGAACGTATGCACCGTACCGTTCATTTTGTATTGGCGTTTTCAAGCTCTGGCCCTCACAAATCGTTTGGTGTTTTTGGGGTGAACATATCTCTAATATTCGCGAAGAAATCGGTCAGTGAAAAAAAAGACGTACATTTTTTTTTGCATATTTATTTATTCAAGAAAGAGATCAATTTTTATGAATTTTACTTATAACTAATTATAGTTTTTTTGCTTATTTATTTATTAATTAATGACGATTTATTTTAGAAGAAAAATTAAGTAAAAAAGTTAAAAAAGAAAAAAACATATTAGTAAAAAAAGATATCGAAAAATGGCACCATCGTTTCATTTTGAGATTACTTTTCAATAAACATAGTTGGCATGGTTTTGGTGTTATATTTTTATTTATTTATTATATTGCTTATTTTTTATTATTTATGTGATTCGTTGAAACAGGGTCTACAATAATAGTGTTTGCAAAATGTAAAAAATGTACAAGGGGGGCTAAAAAATCAAAATTTGGAAGTAAAAAAAAGGTGTATCATGAAGGATACACTGGCTTGTGAGAAACAAATCCAGCCGAATTTTACTCCAAGGCCAGTGTATCCTGAGTTATACACCACAAAAAAAGAGGGGATAAAGCCTTTAGAGGGGGGAAATATCAAGTACACATAGTAAATATATACCTAAAGAAGCAAAAAAAAAAAAAAAAAAAAAAAATGTGTTCCTCACATTTTTTACCTCGGTGGTCCCTTGGCGCTGAACGTGTTAATCTGTTTCTTCCACTTCGCTCTATCTTGAACATCGTCGATGGAGAGCTCGCAGCTGTCCATTTCTTTCTTTACAACATCATACCATCTGAGTTTTGGCCTGCCTACGCCACGTTGACCTGGTAGGGTGAGGTCCATTGCTTTGTTGCCTATATAGTCAGGTGGTCTTCTTTTTACATGACCAAACCATCTAAGTCGATTTTCTTGGATTTTGTCAGCTACGTCGCGGACTCCGAGACTACCTCGCACGAACTCTTTGATGTCTTTGAATCTCGAACTTTGATGGTCTGATCATCCCCTTAAAATAGTTTCAGCTAATTTTGTTAGACCTTATATAATGTCACAAGTAGTACTACAGAAATCTAACTAAGTCGAGTGAGAGACGCCACGATAAGAGAAATGTCTCTCCTTTATTTTTATTCGAAAATTTTCAAAATAAATCGCCAGATTAATTAACTTCATCTATTTTTTGTCTACTACCCTAGCACGACTTTTCTTGAACAAAAGTATAACAAAAAATGCGCACAGATCATTTGTAAATAATATTGATGTTATTTACAAAGTGAACAGAACAAAATCGAAGACTGATTAACGGTCAATAACAAAAACACTGAAAACTATGTAACTCTTCCCTCTTATTCTTATTCATAAGACAGGCCTACAAACAGTGATGTTGATGATTATTTTCCCATTGGAAAAAAATAATTTCTATAAAATTAAGTATTTATGGTCTTTGTGGTCACTTTTTTGCCAGTAGTACATATTTACGAATGCAGTACCAACGATTTGTTAAGAAATTTAAAAATGAATTTGTCCATTTGTTAAATTGATTTCTACATATTTTTGTGTAGATGTTTTTATTAGAGTAAGTACTTAATTTGTTGAGTTGCCGTACCTTATGTACAGTGTACATATTACACAATTATACTGTGAATAAAAGAAGACATATCAATTTGTAAAATGTGTTTTTATTTTTACGTTATTCTAATCTGAAACAATGAACACACTAAACAAGAACTTAAACGTGTATTTCAGCAATGTTTCTAGACTATTTTGATTTGCTAAATTTTATTTATTTACCCCTTCAGACCCTCTGAAAGGTAAGTAGGTGTTATACTACCTACTTGTAGGGTGCTTCAAACCATCAAACTGAACAACGCGAGACCGCGAAAAAAAAGATTGTTTCATAGAAAAAATAAATAGCTACGGGTCGACCAAATAAAAAACTTTTATAAAACGGTTTTTTTTTTTCGATTTCAATGTTGGTCCCATTGTAAAAGGTGTTTAGTTTGATCGTTTGAAGCACTCCATTTCATATGTAACGCATTTGAATATACGAAATTTAATGTTTCTGACTTTCTATCTTCCGTTGGTTAGGCTGTGCGTTTGTGCGCTTTCTGTCAGTCACAGAACAGTTTTTTTATTTGTATTTGCCTTTGCCGCGTATTCATACTAAGGTGCCATAGGTTCAGACGAATATTTTCTATGGGAAACGCTATCGATTGCCCAGCCCTCCGAAAAGTGAGTTCGCGTGCCGTATTTTCGATTAAAAAGAATTAAAAAAAGTACTATTTATAGATTTTTTTTATGATTTCACTAGATGTACTATCTGAGTATAAATACCAAAAATCGGAAACTATTTTAAGTTTTTCTAAAACGAGAAATATGTTTAAACACAAGAAAATACGTCATCTTTGTGACGATTTTCTATCGAGTGAAGTCATTCCAATCATGTACCTATACAATTGATGATTTCACTAGATTAACTATCAAAGAATATTCAGGTATGACTTCGGTAAATTGTATAAAATCTAGTCGAAAAATGCATGAATCCAAGGTGTTTCGTCCAGCCATAGGGCCTTAATTACCAGCCTAGCTAGCATGCCACCCCCGAGAAAACGACAAAAATCGAGATGTGCCTTCATCTTTATTATTTTACGTAGGCCAGAAAGAGCGCGCATGACGTTTTTCTCGTTTAAACGCTTTGTCGTGTGTGGCATGCTAGCTAGGCAGGTGTTGTGTTAATTTGTTAACGCCTTCTACTCATAAAGCAAATAACTCCTAATTCTGCCAGTCTTATCATTCTCAATCTCCAGGTACCAGGTCTGACTATAAAACCACCTTATAGCAATCTGTCTCAGGTAAACAATGGGACAGGATAGCTACCATTTGCGCCAGTCCTGCCTTAATACTATAAATACTTAAAGTACATAAGGTCTACCACAGAAACTTATCAATAGGTACGCGTGTGTATGTATGGATTAACGTATATTCATATGGCGTGGCGGGCGACATAAATATTTAAAGTGAGTTCAAGAAATGAACGTTTCAATTTGTTGTCAATAGATAATAATAAGAATAAATAAAATCATGCACACAAATTATCTAGTCACATTTAAAGTACCAACCTAACATAATCTAGCCTGGACTTGTATTAGATTAAACGATATAATTTATTCACAAAACAATGCAGCCTAGCTAGCATGCCACGCCCGAGAAAACGACAAAAATCGAGATGTGCCTCCATCTTTATTATTTTACGTAGGCCAGAAAGAGCGCGCATGACGTTTTTCTCGTTTAAACGCTTTGTCGTGGATGGCATGCTAGCTAGGCAGGTATAAAATCAATCAACAGAACAAAAATAAAATACATAAATAGGTAGTTCCCAAGCTATTCTTACCATAGAGAAATTACGCGCTCCCCTAGGATTCTTACTAAGTAAGTACATACTGAGATATACAGGGTGAAATTGATAACATTAGCATCCTTTTAAACTAAGAGTCTAACCATCAAACTGAACAACTTTTACTATGGGAGCAAACCGATCGGAGCAACAAAAAAATCTGCTGTTGCATACATTTGATTCGAGTAGGCATTGCAGTTTAGTATGGAACAGCAGATTTTTTTTTTGCTCCGATCGGTTTGCTCCTAAAAGTTGTTCTGTTTGATGGGTAGACTCTTAGTTTAAAAGGATGCTAGTGATATAAATTTCACCCAATTTAATAAGTATATGTATTAAATTTAAGGAAACTGAAAGAACCTCTTTTTTATTATTTTATTTTTTATAAGGAGTACCTAAGTTATTTAAGTAAGGCACCTATTTAAACATAGAGACTGTTTGGTAATTCTTGTTTTTAGTGCCTGATTCGTCGCTATATTGAGTTGACGTTTAGTTCTTTCTGTATTTTGTATCAGCACAGTGCGTAGGCGCAACGGGTCGGTCGCATTAAAGCCACGTGTACATTGTTCCTTACAATACAATACAAACAAGTTGCCGCAATTCTGACTTATGGCAGCCCCAATCCCGTAATTTACCATTTACCGTATTCGAATTTGTAAGGTTCAGATACCTAAGATACGGAAATTCACTAATGAATTGTCTTGTGTCCATCGCTGTAGTTTTGTAATGCGTTAAAATCTAGTATCTAATAACTAGGTACTGAAGGCGTTGACATCGTGAAACTTTCGCCAGAAGTTGTGATTTTATAAAAAATACATACTTATAAGTTTTCTTATAAGTAAAATGGTACCTATCGTCGACCATAATACTTATTATGAGGATCGTTCCTAAAATTCTAAGCGAGCAGCCATGCAAAAGTTTGCCTGAAAATGCTAAAACGTACCTAGTTCGCTTTGACTATTTATTATAAGGACTAGCCTTGCGGTAGCATTTCCCCTCTGCCACGGTATAAGATCAATTAATCATGTTCATTTACATTCAATTTTATACCTTATCAGTAAACGAGACGGCGTATAATTGCGAAACAATAATTTCGAACTTAGAATGTTAGGGGTTCACACGAGACTACTTTTCATGATTTTGGACGTTCAAAATTAGAATCTAAAGTTATGGGAATAAAATCCATAGTTGCGGATTTCATGTTAGCTCGCCCCCCGCAAAAAGTGGTAGAAATGTTTGTTACTAGAATTATACGCGTAACTAGTCCCTATATAAGTAGTCAAAGCTAGTTCGTGACGCTCTCTGTCTTTACTCTTTAAAATTACAATATTTTGGATAAGTATAACTAATTAAAGTCCATGAAATTTTTATACACGGTCTAGAAACTTGACTATTCTCTGGTTAGTCAGATTTTGTTAAAATTTATAGTAGTTTCAAAGATACAGTGGCTCAAAGATTTCCATACAAATAAGAATAAAGAATAATCCGGCATTGTATCAAGGTCGATAATTTCTCATTCGAAAGAATTTTACCCGAGGAGCCTAACATTAAGAAAGTATTTTTTATCGACTTTTTTATCGATTCTAAGTTATCGCCTTCTTAAAATTTTTATCTGAATTCAATTAAGTTTGTAAATGAATAAGAAATGTATCTTTCGTCACATTTAAATAATTACGTATCCTGCTGCTGTAAGTCCTCGATGATTAAGGTAAATAATGTTAAACGAATTAATTAACTTACCTACACAAATGAACGAAAAAACCCAATAAACCGTTCGTAGATTATACCCAGAATCAATTAGTTGGCCGCGTGCACGTGGACCCAGTTTCCCAGGTCCTTATCAAACGTTAGCGTGAAGGAAAGAAGACTCCACTACACCAGACGTAAGAACCTACTCCACGCCGGCGCCGTCAACATTTTATGCAGGGTGTAACATTAAATGGGACACTTACTTAAAGGGGTGCTTAAGACCATCAAACTGAACATCTTTCTCTATGGGACCAATATCCAAATCGCGAAAGAAAAAATCTGCTGTCTCATACATTTCAGTCGAGTTATGTTTGCAGTTTTGTATGGGTTTTATTTTGTTTTTTTTTTGCGATTTCAGAGTTGGTCCCATAGTAAAAGTTGTTCAATTTGATGGTCTGAAAAACCCCTTTAAGTAAGAGTCCCATTTAATTTTACACCCTGTATTATGATGCCCATACCATAATTGCTTTACTGTTTGTTCTCCCAAATAAAATAAATATTATTATAATAGCCGTGGTGGTCCAGTGGCGAGTAACCTTGCCTGCCGTGCAGGAGGCGATGGTTCGATCCCCGTCCAGGCCGACTCGTACCAATGAGTTTTTCGGAATTTATGTACGATTTGTAACACTACTGGCTTTTTCGGTGAAGGAAAACATCGTGAGGAAACCTGCATGCTTCAATTTCGAGGCATGTATTGTACCTACTGTCCATTACAAGTGGCGACGGGCTCACTCCCCGTCACACTGGACAGAGTTTCGGTACTACTAGTGAAACGTGGATGTTCTGAGGTTTCAGAATATCTCTGACTACCCCCTCGGGGAATATAGTCGTGAGCATATGCTATGCTATGCTATGATATGTAGATTATTTACCGTTCACACGGAGAAAATTATCTAGTAGGTAGAAGGCTTTCTATCAGACTTTGACACACTCGGGAGGGTAAAGAAAGGACAAGAGAGTGCATCTTTATTACCATTAAGTGAACCCACTAACGGCAAAGAAAAGCTCTTTTTTCTGTGCAAATGTTCTTTAAGTAATAAATCCTGCGTACCTCATCATTTTCTTCTTATCGTGTGGGCAGACCCCTGGTGTCAGAGTTTTTTCAGACCGCCTTACGGCCTCTGACGTGGTTTTTATGTAACGCCTACTACTACCAGAGATAGTAGCCGGGACCAACGGCTTAACGTGCCAGCCGAAGCACGGAATCATTTTTCTTTTCGGACAATCAGGTGATTCAGCCTGCAATGTCCTAACCAACTGGGGAAAAACGCACAAAGTGGCATTTCACTAGGTGTCCCCCGTGGGAATCGAACCCGCGACCTCCGTGTCGAGAGCCAATGCTCTTAACCATTAGATCACGGAGGCAGAGGAGAGGCGTATCTTATCATCATCAACAGCCTATCATCGTCCAACGCTGAACATAGGCCTCTCCCAAGGCGCGTCACAAAACTCCATCCTCAGCGTTCCTTATCCAATCGCTTCCCCCTACTTTTTTTAGGTCGTCTGTTCAGCGAGCAGCAGGGCGTTTCACACTACGCCTGCCAATTCGCGGTCTCCACTCTAGAACTCTGACACCCCATCGGTTGTCAGTTCTTCTGCAGATACGACCAGCCCATTGCCACTTGCGTACAAATTTTAGCTTGAAAATTTACTGAGCTATGTCAACCACTTTAGTTAAGTAGCCTATCTGACTCGTTTTGTGGCTAAGCCAAAAAGAAAGAAGTGATCGAAATTAACTAATGAGCGTCACATTGTCCAGGCTTGCTCCTTTTAAGACCATTTGCCTACCAAATTAAATAGGTATGATTTAATAAGCTGCACTAATTGCAAAATTAGACTTAACAAATCCAACCTGCGGTTTGATTAACTACAGTACCTATACAATGCGACCACTATACAGGAAACTTTACTAACTTTACTTTACATTACTTTCCATTTCAGAATGATTCTATTTTAGACTGCAAGCTTCATTATTATAGATAATAATGCACATTTACGGTCACAACCCTATTTTGGTCATTACCGCTTTAATTTAATTTTAAGTATAACAAAAATCTACTGAGGAAATTCTAAAAATTGTGAAATTACCCACGTCATTAAAATAGTAGTTTATTCGGTAAATATTTCAACGTAGGTACCTAAAAGTTAATGACTATCACAATCGTCCCTACCTAAGAAACCCAGAATTAATATAAAGGTTGAAAAAAAAAACGTTCATCTAAGCCAAGTCACTCTTTATTATCACTATTGTCTAAGGTGTGAAATGTATGATGTATTGTTGTCTATATGAATAAATGAAATGAAATGAAATGAAAGGAAAATATCTTGGAAAAATGTAAAAAAATAAACTGCGCTGCGTTATCCAACACAGCACGGAAGCAATAAACCAAACAATTAATGCACGATAGCTTTCAGGCACATTCTATTACAGGAAAAGATGTAATCTGGTCCGAACAAAGCTCAGTAGCGTCCATATATCGAAGCTTAGTTAACTTACGAGCGCCACTATCGAACGAAAACGTCGATATATTTAAACGCTGTTGGCCGCAAATCGTTCCAACACCAGGTCCTTTGTGAAGCCGAATGCACGCATTGTAAGCTCGCAACACGGAGGTGTTAATGTCAGTCCCACAAATATGTAGCAAGCTAAAAACAAAGCAAGAGTGCTACATGCCCCCGAGTTCCAACCTCGATTTATTTAGCGCGTAACAGAGCTGAAACAATTTTAATTAGAATGGCCGCCTTTAAATGAATAGAGACATAAAGTGTGGTGTGGATTCTTGAGGAGTTTGATTCCGTATTCGAGCGTTCCCGTATAATTGGCTACTAGATGAGGATATTCGAGCAATGCGCGGTATGCGAGGATATCTGCCGATAGAATATTGTTGCGATTGTAGCTGGTTTTCTTTGTAATGATATAGGGGCGTGTAGGTATGTGCTTGGAACGTTCATTGGTTCTTCTGTAATTACTATTAAATTGTTGGTAAATCACACTTAAATTTGTAACAAAGAGCAGTGTTGGGAATGAGTATGGCTATACAACAAACAACTACCACAACAGGCAACAACTAACAATAAGCTAAGTGTGTTACTAACAAAATTGTGATCTCAGTTTGTCGAAAATAAAGTTTTCTATTCCATACTTAATAACACCTATTTATTATCTTCCAGGCCATGTTTGTTAGCTTTCATTACCTAGATTTATTCATTCATACCCTGAATACTGCGGGGGAAGTCGTGTTCTTACTCCCATTGAATTTTATGGGAGTATAGAGGACTCTTTTGTAACTAAATTCTTCGTAAATTTAGGATTGGTAGGTAGGTAATAGGTTACGGATAAAGGAACTGAGGTTAACAAATTTGATGTACCTACCTAGGTGCTTTTCACAAAGTTATATAGCTATAGCCTTAGTTCAGCGGAAACTTGTTTACCTTTGTGACTTTATCAATAAATCTATGATGTGGAAACGCATTCATTAAGTAAAAGGTAACAATTGAGATTGGGAACAGCATATAAATTACATTTCAGATAGAGAAAAACTAAATAACCCAGAACTGTTTCAAATGTTGGACAATAGGTAATATAAATATAAAGACGAGGAAAGCTAACCGCGATATCGGCAATCTGATTGTGTACTTACCTACGACTGAATTGTGTATTAAACTTGCCGATCATATCGACATTGAATCGATGTGTTTGTACATTTAAGATACATAAAATAATGACCATAATCCATTTAGGGGTGGTCAGAAACATTGCTACAACTACCAATCAATAAACTGTCTTTTTTAAGCGAGCAGGGAGTTGAAGAGGTCCAAAAAACGGCATAAAAATCTTATCGTTTAGTCACCTCGTACGAAACCCACTGGAAGATATAGGGTTCATTATAAGCTGAAACGAAATGAAATAGGACTAAAGGATGAAATTGATATCATTAGCATCCTTTTAAATTAAGAGTCTACCCATCAAACTGAACAACTTTTACTATGGGAGCAAACCGATCGGAGCAAGAAAAAAATCAGCTGTTCCATACTAAACTGTGGTGCCTACTCGACGCAAATGTATGCAACAGCAGATCCGATCGGGTTGCTCTCATAGTAAAAGTTGAGATGCAATGATATCAATTTCACCCTGTATTCAGGGTGTAAGTAACAACCTAGCAAATACTGAAACGGTGAACTCAGACCATCAAACTGAACAACTTTCCCTGAGGTCGGCCCTCAGGAAACACGAAAAAATTAAATCAGCTGTCCCATACAAAACTGCTGTACCTACCCGACTAAAATGTATGGGACAGCTGATTTTTTTGTCGCGTTTCCTGAGTAGGCTCCATAGTGAAAGTTGTTCAGTTTGATGGTCTGAGATCACCGTTTCAGTATTTGCTAGGCTGTCACTTACACCCTGTATAGGTAATAAATACAGGGTGCCTTCTGCCTTCTTAATAGTCAGACCACAACTTTCTGTATGGAATCAGCATCGAAAAAAACATCACCTTTACAAAATGTCAACAAATAAATATAATGTCTTGCTAATCACGTAATTAATCAAGCTATAACTTTATTTATAAACAATAAACAATGACGAGAACATAATGTGATATAAAAACAAAACACTGCCCATATTAAAAGGTTATGCTTATGAATCAAAGTCCGTGGGGTCATCGCCTCTATTCCTATATCTATTTAGTTGACTGCCTCACCTGGCGGTCACCATAAAATATGGTCACTTTGTGGATAACAGTAGCTCGAGCCTACCTAGTTACCTACATGGCCGTCACTGTGGTTAGGTACAACTAGGTACTACAAGTGTCAATTAAAAACAAAACTAGAAAACAGTTTAATTAAATCTACAGTACCAACTTGACAAAATTGCGTTAATTCCATACTTTAAGGGGTGTTTTAGACCATCAAATTCAGCAATTCGCTATTATGGGATAAACAACAAAATCGCGAACAATAATTTGCTGTTCCATATCTGCTCGACCCAAATGTATGGGACAGCATATTATTTATTCGAGATTTCAATGGTCCCTTAGTGGAACTTATTCAGGTTAATGGACTTACCCCCTTAAAAACCGTCCGCATGTATAAAGAAGAATGGCAAATTTGGACCCAGCCATTTTTTACGTAAACTAAAAGCCATTCAGGACAGCGGTCATAATTATAATATACAGAAAAATTAAGGCATTTTTAAAAACTTCGACATATCCAGAAGTCCAGATTCAAAAGTAGAAATTATTAGTAAAATTGACAAATCATCCAAAAAGCAGTAGCAAAACGCAACCACGACTGCTTATTATCACTGAGGTATTTTTTGGTTGTTACTGAACGTATTTGCCTTGGTTGAACTGATAGTGTGTGTGATTTCGTTTTCTTCCATTATCATAATATTGTACGGTTAATCGGTTATCGTGAATTTTCATTAAAATGAACACAATGAATGCGTAGAAGATTGAGTATACTATCTAATAAGTATTATGAGTTTCACACACTTGATACAAAAGGTATATATAAGGTAGGTAGGTAGGTAGGTAAGGTACATAAAGGTATAAGGAGAAATACCTTTCCCCCAACTTCTACAGGTTACAACCAAGTTACTTTTTTGTTAGTTACATGTTACATTAATTTATCTTTCAAAGCATGAAAAAATTACCGTTTAAGTAATAACAGAAAGCGATATTACAAAAATTCATATAAAAAGTCGAAAGTAGTCTGCTTGTAGAAAACGCTCAGAAGAAATAGAACAAAAACAGCTCGCTAAAATGTTGGTAATGATTTTAAATGCATCGAGTAACCATTCCGAATGTATTATCGTTCAATGACTTATTGGTGCATGTCCGATTGTAGAATTAGGCAAATCTTGATACATGTCTGGGCATTTCGTTATTTATATGCCAAGTCATGATTTGACCATCTTCTAAGATATTCGATGGACGATTTTCCAAGCCATGTTTCGGCAAGCAAATAAAAATAGCTTTAGATAAAAAAGTGACTCTTTAATGTTATTTTCTGCACTATTTATTTACTTTATGGCTTTTTTTGTCAAATTTTTTATTTAACACGTTCCTGGACAGTGACCGGCTATAGCAGTGATAACAATACAAGGTCTATTGTGTCTCGTTCACTGCCCCGGAACGTGTTAAGTTATTTTATGGGACCAGATAATTTTAATAACAATGTCCAAGATATTTATTTACATAATTTTTATCTTATTTTCTGCACAATATTTTGGCGAAGTAATTAGCTGGGAATATCAACAAATAGGTTGCTCTTATCTATCCACCCGAAAAGACTAGGGCCCATCTCATATCTTGCCCTTCCTGCCCGCAAACTTGCACGCGAATGGAGCTTATGGACGCTGCTGGTAGTGCTATCCGTGTGGCAAAATACTGGGCTGGAAAAATATAAAATGACATGCCATCGAGTCGATAGAAGAAGATCATGAAATAATTAAGAAAATCCTGACTGTAGAATTTTTACATTGAAGCATGAAGCATTTTATCGATATTTGAAGATATTTAGGTAGGTACAAGTTGAAAGTAGCGCCTGTGAATGAAAAACTGCGCGGTAATCGATTGTCGAGGTATGGGCATGTGATGAGAAGAGAGGAGTGTCATATTACAAGACGAGTGTTAAATATGAATGCGGATGGCTGCATGAAGAGAGGACTACCAAAGAAAAAATGGATGGATTGTGTGAAAGATGACATGTGTAAAAAAGGAGTGAGCGCACTACTGGCGCCGCATTATTTTTTTTGTACAATATCCATCTCAGCACATGCACAACGCAAACGTTGAGACTTTTAAACACTTTGGAAGCACTTGAAAACCCTTTCTCTAAAGTTGGTAGTTGTAGCAATGTTACTGACCACCCCGAAAGGAATTATGGTTGTTATTTTATGTAGGTTGGTTACCTACAAACATTTATAAATGTTGTTACGTAGGTACCTAAACCCATAATGTGGTGAAATTGTTTTACCACATAAAATTATCGATTCGGATTTCATGTTTTGCGTTTATGATGAGACAGTTATAATTCTTTAACTAACAGTATTTCGAGTCTGTCCCGCGACCACATCTCACATATCGACCCTAGCTGGCATATTGAATGGCATTGCGTCAACACGCCATCCCTGGCAACTGGCAGGCACGCCAAGTTTGGCAAGGAATGCGCTAGCGCAGCGTAGAACCCGTGCCCGATTATTTGTTTAGAAAGTGCTCGGGTGGCGGAAACTGTTTAATTCTTTTTATTGATTTACAGGGTCTTCTTAATATGCTGACTGTTTTTAAGGAGATGATCAGACTAACAAACTGAACATCTTTCTCTGCGGAACTCAAATCGAAAACGTGAAAAAAGTCTGCTGTTCCATAAACAAAACTGCCTTCCTTTATGGGACAGTGGATTTTTTTTCGCGTTCAATATTTTAGTCTCGTATTTAGTTGTTCAGTTTGATGGCCAGACGGCCATCATGATCAGACGATCATACACTTAAAATAGTTTCAGCAAAGTTGACCCTTAATTCCATCAAGCGCGTCTATTATGGCCCGTCTACTGGGCGTAACAAAACACCCTAGTAATGCTTAAGGGGGCGCTACTGACCATCAACAAACTGAACAACTTTCACTATGAAGCCAACATCGAAATCGCGAAAAAAAATCTGCTGTTTCATACTTAACTGCAGAACAGACTCGACTCCAATGTATGCGAAACCTGATTTATTTTCCCGATTTCGATGTTTGCTCCAAAGTGAAAGTTGTTCAGTTTGATGGTCTGAAGCACCCCTTTAAGGGTGTTTTGTTACACGCCGTATATGAAAACAGCCCATTTAAACTTCATGATGCCTTGTAAACAAGCGTCAATTTAACTTCTTCTGTCTATAGTCGAGTGCATTTTCATGGAATTTAACTTGCATTGTATAGCCCAGTCATTTTACTGTTTGAGCCGGGACTAAATAATAATTAATAATTTTTTTCGGTATAATATTGAAGAGCCAATTTGAGCCTGGAAATGTGCCAAAATTAAAGAAAAATCACGTCAGCAACAGTTTTAATTTTAAAATTTAGCTATTACCTCGTCCTAAAGAACCTAATGGCAGGGACCGAAAATTTTCGGTTACCTTTATTTAAATGTTACCTTTATCCAGGTAACAACCGATTTTAACCTAAATATGACATTCAAGAGCATGCGAGTGAGTGCGGGTAAGGGTCAGTATACACGGAGCGGCAAAAAGCGCACGTGGTTTTTAATAACACTGAAAAATGAACTTTAATTTCTACTAATTAAAAGTACAAAATTAATTAAACAACGTCGTTGTTTTAGCGGATGACGCAAATTTTGGAGTACCCAACGAGCGACGCGCGCACTATTTTCAGTGTTTCTACAGCATTGGACAGGTCGAGATAATAAAGGAGATGATTATTTACATTTTATTGAACCCAAAAGCATAGAATGGTTTAAGTTTATGTTCACGTTTGAGTTTAAGTTTTTTATTAAAATTGATTTAATTTATATTTAGTAACGACTAACGAGGTACTTACTTAAAAATTGAATACTTACTATATTTATGAAGAAACATTTTTTTATTTAAATACATATCTGTGTACGCGGACCGTTAGTAGAATGATATTACCTCTAAAAATCATAATCATAAGGTTACCTCTAAAAATACCTGTAAAAAAATAAAGGTTTTAACCAAAAAGCACCGGTATTATCGATACCGGTTTCGATCCCTGCCTAATGGTAATTTCTTTTTGCACATATTTAAGGCTTTACCATTATACATACTTCAAACATGGTGTAAATATTTTTGTCTACTTAGAAGGTTTTAAAAATACATTCGTATTTTCTAATAAATACCTCATTTTTTAAATTACAATGCCTAAAATAGGCATATTGCTCAAAAATAATTTATATTGTTAAATAAAACGAGTGCATTGGTATTACATTATTATTTTAAAAGCCTTCTGGGACACACAATTTTGATTTCTATGTATCATAGCGATTTTTTTAAACATGTTTTAAGATAGTCTTTTTGTCACTAAACGGTGCCGGTTACAGTTTAAAAGTCCAATTAATAATTACTCCCTACCCTGCCTAACAAAACTCCGTAAAATGACTGGGCTATGTGCTTGTGGTGAAGAAATATACCTACCCACCGGTCCATGATGTCGGCCAACAAACGCTTCTCTTCTCTTCCCTCAGCCTCTCAAACAATGATTTGCTCCATATTATACTTTACCTTATTTTCCTATTTACCTTATTAAACGTATTATCCAATATTATAATCATTCATGACGTGACGTATTTTACCTACTGATTTGTAATTTAATTGAAATAATGTTACTTTTTATCAGGTGACTCATTGGAATTCAAAATTTTCCTGATGGTAACCTGCAGGACGAACTGAGTTCAGTTAGGAATTAACCTTGTTACATGTGATAAAACATAGGTACCTACAGGATGTGACGTTGTATTACGAACACTAATGATATAATAATTTGCAAAAAGAAAAAATTATCGTGCCAAATTAGATATTGAACAAAATGATTAAAAAAAATTTGCATTAGTTTTTTGGCTTGACGCCGACTTCTATAAAACAATATAATGTTCTTATGATGCGAACGAAATAGTCATCGGCTGCAATATTATTTTTCAACTTTTTAGTTTTTTTGAAGGCGGTTTTAATTTTTTGTTAAAATTTTGTTTATTTCACAATTTTCAGTGGTGAATTCATTAGTTCAAAGTAATAGTAGTGCTTTAAATTAACAAACGCACTAGCCGGCACTACGATTTTCAAAGGTTCCCCTCGATTTCTCTGGGATGCCATCATCAGATCCTGGTTTCCTTATCATGGTACAACCCTTGGAATATCTTCTTTCCAACAAAAGAAGAATCATCAAAATCGGTTCATAAACGACGAAGTTATCCATGAACACACATAAAAAAAAAATAATACGGTCGAATTGAGAAACCTCCTCCTTTTTTGAAGTCGGTTAAAAATGCTAGGAGAGCTATTTTCGAATTTCAAATAGGTGGGTTTTTTTTCGCGATTTCGACGTTGGCTCCATAGTGAAAGTTGTTCAGTTTGATGGTCTTAAGAACCCTCTTGAGTAATACTAGGGTGTTTTGTTACAATCTGTATAATACATCAGCATTGCACCCGTGCGACATAATAAAATAAGCGAATTTCGGAAATTTACCTACCTACTACCTAGACTCCTAGATATAAGAAGTCGTCTTATTGTTCAGTACAGTTTTCGGGTTTTGCGTTAATTTGTTTTCACTTTGCATCAGTTACCTTACCATTTTATCACATCCACAATATTAATGAACAGACTGACACGTAGGTCGTGGGTTCGATTCCCACGGGGGACACCTAGTGATATCTCACTTTGTGCGTTTTTCCCCAGTTGGTTAGGACATTGCAGGCTGAATCACCTGATTGTCTGAAAAGAAAAATGATTCCGTGCTTCGGATGGCACGTGAAGCCGTTGGTCCCGGCTACTATCTCTGGTGGTAGTAGTCGCTAGATAAAAACCACGTCAGAGGCCGTAAGGCGGTCTGAAAAAACTCTGACACCAGGGCTCTGCCCACACTATAAGAAGAAGAAGAATGAGCAGACTTAATTAATAGATTTTGCTGCTTTTTTTCCGCAAAAATTTAAGGAATTTTTTTTAATTATTTAGTTCTGAAAAAATTGTATTTTAAAACGATAATAATTGTTAGAGAATTGTATGTACCGACACGTAAATTCCTAATAAATGCTGGTACGTAGCTGTAGGTAGGCACATAGAGATAATTGACAATTGAGTACCTAATTAGTTTGGTTCAGTTCTGATTATGTGGATGTGGATTCTGTTAACTATAGATTTTACCACCGTTTTTTCTTCTGTTATAATTTTGAGGATAATTGTTTAGTTGGAAAACAAAAAAGGAAAATAATCAATTACAAGAGAATTTTATTTTATAAATTCTCTAATAAAGACACAGACACGTGAATTCTTGAAACAAAATTCAATTATTGGAAACATGGGTTAATCGTACCTAACGTGATTAAATCGTACTAGTACCTACTTATAAGCATAAGGCGAATGCTACACGAAGAGTATTTGTCATTCGCTTATATTATATGTCATTAAATGCCAGGCCACACAGAGGCGGTTATGCGGGAAAGCGGGCCGGAGGCGGTTAGGCGGGAAAGCGGGCCGGAGGCGGACCTGCGGGAAGCGAATATCTCCGGACCCGACCGTATTTCTGTGTGGTAGGGTACATACAAACTCGAACATTACCACCACACCACACCATACACAACAAAATACACAGAAAACCGAGCGTGTCCGAAGTTATTCGCTTCCCACAAGTCCGCCTCCGGCCCGCTTTCCCGCAAAATGTGTTTCACGCCTCTGTGTGACCTGGCTTTTAGTCATTATAATTTTTGTTATATTTATTGACCGTGTAGGATAGTATATTGACGGGTTTCAATACTTATCATAGAATTCGAAACTTCAGAATTTCGTTTGTGATAAATATTGAGCGTCTAGTCTGTCATCCACCAATACGGAACGGAGTGTGATCCATCAAAATATCACACTGATGTATCACGATTCGTTTGAACGTTTAGCATGAGCATCCGTGTCTCGATTACGGTCAGGGATGTATTCGAAAATATTGCGCCCCTGGGCAAATAGACTTGGCCGCCCTCTGTAGCTTGCCGGCGGCGGGCCCGTAGCTAGGATTTGTGCCAGCTAAAGTTCTAAGGTTTTAAGATATTAAAGAATTGACCGAATAAATATTAGCACTATATACCATTAACCTAAAGAAAAAACAAAAAAGAAACAATACTTATACGTAGTACATCCTCTTTGACCGAATAAAGTTGAATTCAAATCTTGAGCGAGATAAGCGAGCTCAAAATTTTACAGAACTGTGATCAGATTTGTGTTGAGCGAAGCGCGAACAAGATTTTCCCGTTATGCTACTTGGCTATACTGAATTTCCCGAGCCCTACGAGCCGCTCCCATTAAACCAGCCGCCCTTAGCACTTGCCTATTTTGCCCTTAGGAGAATACGCCCTGATAACGGTGCCACACTGATACGAAATTCCAATCCGATTCCGGATCAGAATTGTGATTTTGTATAGGATTTGATACCTCGCAAATCTCTCAATTCCTAATGGAATTCTAGAGGGGGAAAATCCAAACGAAATCGTAATCCTGCATGTATGTGGCGGACTTTATCGTGCTTTGTGAGTTTTCGAGTCGCATCTGTTGGGCTGAACCCACCTACCACGTAGTACATCCTAATTCTATGAACCTACCTAATTAACCCAAACTTCACAGGCTTACAGTGTCCAATCATTTACCTGACTGGTGGTTTGAGTTTGACAGAGTTGTGGGTTTATCAGTGACGAAACGACATTTGGGGATAAAGCGGTTAATAACTTAGGTATTTTAGGTACCTATGCTATGTAGTAAGTAAAATATAACAATGCTTTGAGGATTCCGGGTTCTCCGTACTACGGCTTCTGGTGGACACCGGAGTTGAGAAATCTCTCTACGTCGGTGTCTATCGATCGCACAGCGGTGACCAGGAGACAGCCAGGCTCATGGAGTATCTCACTGAGACGGCAGACACAGCCCAACGAAGGTATCCAACGGCGGAGCTTGTTTTTCTGGGGGACTTCAATGCCCACCATAGCGAGTGGCTGTTCCCGTTCCAGAAAACTGGCCATGCTGGGAGAGAGGCGCGCAAGTTTGCGTTAACGCTAGATCTCACCCAGCTGGTGAATCAAGCAACGCGGGTACCGGATGTTGATGGCCATACGCCCAATTGCTTGGACCTTCTGCTGACATCACATCCAGACAGGCACTCAGTATCGGTCTCTGCCCCGCTGGGAACGTCCGATCACTGTCTGGTGAAATCCGTGTCGATCTGCTCTTCTCCCGATGACAGCCCTAAAGGCACGAGGCGAGTCTGGCGATACGGGTCGGCAGATTGGGATGAAATGCGACATTTTTTTTGCGTCTTACCCGTGGCGGCAAGTGTGTTTTTCTGCGAGTGACCCTACCTGTTCTGCTGATGCGGTTGCGGACGTGATACGACAGGGAATGGAATATTATATTCCATTCTCCGACATCGCACTCGGTCACAAAGCCCAGCCTTGGTATAATGCGGATTGTGCTCGCGCTGAGGCCCGAAAGGAATCCGCCTACCAAGCATGCTCCAAGCTCGCGATCGCAAAGTTAGAGCACGTAGGGTTCGCGCGAAGAAGAAGGCCTTTAATTCTGCCGCCAAGTCCTGCAAACGGGTGATCCGGAAGGCTCGATTCGATCATGTCAGTCGCATTGGAACCAGACTGGCATCCTACCCTTCTGGTAGTAAACAGTTCTGGTCCCTTTCAAAATCGGTCGAATCCAATTTCTGCCGTCCCACTTTACCTCCCATGCAGAAACCTGATGGGTCGCTGGCTCACTCCGCAACCGAGAAAGCTAATTTATTTGCTTCTCTGTTTGCGAGCAATTCACATCTGGACGCTGGTACCAAACAGCCACCAACCATCCCTCGTTGTGATTCTTCGATGCCGGAGATCACTATACACACGAAAGAGGTCCGCAGAGCATTGCGTAGTCTGGATGTGAACAAGGCCAGTGGTCCTGATGGCATACCTGCAAGAGTGCTGAGATATTGTGCGCCTGAGTTGTCTCCTGTTCTAACACGCCTGTATCGCCTCTCTCTCAAAACAAGAACAGTGCCAAAAGCCTGGAAGCTTGCGAATGTGCAACCGATACCTAAGAAAGGCAGTCGTGCCGACCCCTGCAACTACCGACCTATAGCCATTACTTCCATTCTCTGTAAAGTTATGGAAAGAGTTCTTAACAGTAAGTTGCTGACATACCTAGAAGATAATGATTTACTCAGTGACCGTCAATATGGCTTTCGCCGGGGGCGATCGACTGGGGGTCTTCTTGTGTCTGTCACGCACTGCTGGGGCGAGGCCATCGAGAAACACGGTGAAGCACTAGCTGTCTCACTTGACATCTCGAAGGCCTTTGACAGGGTATGGCACGCTAGTTTGCTAAAGAAGCTTCCTGCTTATGGCATCCCCGCTGATCTCTGCAGCTGGATATCTGATTTCTTGAGTGAACGGTCGATTAGAGTTGTCATTGACAGATGCTCTTCTGACCTCATGGCAATTGATGCTGGAGTTCCTCAAGGGTCTGTTCTCTCCGCGACACTTTTCCTGCTACACATAAATGACCTCCTCGTGTCAGGTATTGTTGGGTATGCAGATGACAGTACTGTCACAGAGAGATACATTTCCGGCGCAGGGGCCAGCGGGGATGAAATACGTTCGCAGAGGGAGGCCATGGTGGAGCGGACAAACTTGACTTTAAGTCTTGTCTCCCAGTGGGGTGACAACAACCTAGTCAACTTTAACGCCACCAAAACACAGGCTTGTCTGTTCACCGCCAAAAGGAGTCCGATTAATCTGACTCCCACTTTCCGGAGTACATCTGTCACTGTTTCCGACAGTCTTGAGCTTCTGGGCATGAGGTTGATCACGAAACTCAACTTCGGCGCTGACATCGAGTCTAAGGCACAAACTGCGGCCAAAAAGCTGGGCATCTTAAACAAGGTGAAGCGGTACTTCACTCCTGGACAGCTTTTAATGTTGTATAAAGCTCAGGTCCGATCCTGTATGTAGTACTGCTGCCACCTGTGGCAAGGCTCAGCCAAGAATCAACTTGCCGCACTCGACTCGGTTGAACGCAGAGCCAGGAGGCTCATTGGCGACGGTAGGCTGGTGGAGACCAAGCTTCATAGCCTATCCCACCGCCGCAGAGTAGCCTGCTTGTCGGTCTTCTACAGATTGTACTTCGGTGAGTGTGCCCAAGAGCTACATGAGCTCATCCCGCCTTCCCCTTTCTACTATCGGACTTCCAGGCGCACCGCGGGATATCACCCCTTTTTGGTTGACATACCACATATCCGCACCAAGCGCCTTTCTGAATCTTTTATCTACCTGCGTCAGTATTTCCGAGTGCTTACAACCCGAATTCCTTTAAAGTACGAGTGAATAGGCTTCTTCTGGGTGAGCTCGCTACATCTTCGACCCCATCTTCGTCCTGAGGACTAGATTGAGGTCAAGAGCAAACCCATACGTAATAAAAAAAAAAAAAAAAAGAATTAATTACTGGGCCAAATTCCAAGAATTTTTTTTAATGACGCCGGACGAAATACCAAACTTACACATGCCACGCCGCTATCCAGAATCCATTGGTAGGTAAGTAGATAGGTAGGTACAGTCTACAGGTCGCCACATGTAGGGTTGCCAACATTTAGCAAAAAAAAAAATAAAGAAAGAATATTAAGGGCGAAGGAAAATAAACAGTATTTAGGAAAACAAACAGTATTTTTCTTTTTTAATTCAATAAACTTAAATAGATAAATAATGTTTTAAATACCATATTTGATAGTGCTTCTAGCGCCTTCTCGCGCAACTTATGGTAGTTTCACCCTAAGATATTTTTATATGGTTTCACCGTCATTTTTGAAAACACTGTATTCGTATGCTTGCAGGCTAGGCCCTGAAGCATACGAATACTACATTTAAAATCGGAATTAAAATAAATAAGGAGTTATTTTTTAAATTATTTGTGTCGTCTAAAACCACTTCGCAAGTTCGTATTCATTACATAAAACACTCTTTCATGGTTTTAATTTACGTTACGGCTGTAGGTACCATATAGAGGAGAAAAACAGTATTAAAGAGCCAAATAAAGTATAACGGGTTCACTCCCCGTCACACTGGATAGAGTTTCGGTACTAAGTGAAACGTGGATGTCCTGAGGTTTCAGAATATCTCTGACTACCCCCTCGGGAATATAGTCGTGAGTGTCGTTATATGTATGTATGTATAAAGTATAACACTTCTTTCATCTCATCCTTATTCCACTTGACACGTCATTCTATCTCTTGAAACCACAAAGTTGTTGAAACTTTCAATGCCAAAAATGAGGAAAATATGAAGGGAAAAAGCATTAGGTAGGCCCAGAAAATAAATGTTGAAAAATTAAACGTTAAGAAAAACTAAGTAAATTTTAATAATAAAAATATTTAAAAGCATCAAAAGGTCAGTGCTCTGTGAGTAAGACTATAAAATTCACTTTAAATGGAAAAACAACATGCGGGCTACAGTGGGCGGCTAGTCGCGGAAACTTAAAAATTTTAGCTAATAACCTCTTAAATAGACATAAAACTTTACTAATTTCAATTTTTATTTACCAGTAATAGAGCTAAGATTGAGTGTTAGATTGACATAAAAAGTTAAAAAAAATAATTAATCATTATAAGCCTAAACTTACCCATGTACATGTAGTTGGTTTTGTATAGCTTCATGTGTCGCCGTGCGTACCTTACCTACCCATACACAGGACACGGTATTTATGAACAATTTTGAAAGGGCCATATTTCACCTTGAGGGTTTCGAGTATTTTTAAGCCACCTTACTATGCCAATGATCCCTATTTGCATGCATGCATGCAAATGATCACATCATGACTATATTCCCCGAGGTGGTCAGATTCAGAGATATGAAAAATCAGAACAATGTTTCATTAGTAGTATCTAAAGCCTGACCAGAAATATAAAAAAACATGGTTTGGGGGCGCTGCAATCGACTATAACCTTTAATGTCAGTATTCCGAGTACAAAAATAGTTCCAATGATTTTCCGCAACATGGCGAGGTTTTTTATTTTTCTGGTCGGAAATTACATCGGTCGGAATTAAATCTATACCGAAACTCCGTCCAGTGTGACGTGACGGAAGTGAGCCCGTTGTCACGTACAATTTAATAGTGGGTACAATGCATGCATTAAAATTGAAGCATGCAGATTTCCTCACGATGTTTTCCTTCACCGAAAAGCGTGTTACAAATCGTACATGAATTCCGAAAAAACTCATTGGTATTGGTCAAGTCGGCCTGGACGGGGATCGATGCTTCGCCTCCTGCACGGCAGGCAAGGTTACTTGCCACTGGACCACCACGATGTTTTCCTACACCGAAAAGCTAGTGGTGTTACAAATCGTACATAAATTCTGAAAAACTCTTTGGTTCGAGTTAACCTGGACGGGATCGAACCATCGCCTCCTGCGCGGCAGTCAGGTTACTCTCCAATGGACCACCATCCCAATTTATATTTTCGCGAAATAACTGTTTCAGTTACCTACAGTACAGATTCCTATTGTTTTATTTTGGTGCTTTTGCGGTCGTGTCTTCAACACTGCCATAAATGGTCTCTTGAATTGGCTCTCTAATAGCCATGTTTTTTCCTTCTTATTGCTGTCTCCCGTTTGCAATGGAGGGAAGTCGGATATTTCGTTTTCCTACTACTCCTATCTTCTTTGATTGATTCATTGCTGGTTCCAAGACAGATTAGAGTCATCCCCCGGGCTCGCTGGACTCCATTGTCTTGAATTGTATGTACCGTAGGTAGGTAGGTAGGTACCTACAAGGTTGTTCATTTGATAAGACCTTAAAAAAAAAGAGATGCTAGTTTTAATCCAGTTAACTTTATAACTTATAAATCTTATTAATACCGCGGTATTTTGTTGAGAAAAGTGGTGCGATAGAGGAAAACAGTTTCTCATGGCTCATGGGCGAATAATGGCAACGAACTCTAGGTAGGTAGGTATAAAGAGTGCAAACAGATATTTATTTATAGGTATAAATTTGACTTAAAGTATTTAATATTACTTTATCTGCTGATATGTGCCTAGTCTTTCGAAGGAAAGTATTAACTTAGTTTATTAACTTTTTTACGGTATTAGAACTATTTAAGTGCTATTTATTCGCAAGTAGGTACCTACAGAGTTAGGTTCGATAGCCGATATTTCAAACGCATTTATACCGGTCATACAATAAATAACGTGACAAAGTTTTTAATTATTAGACGTGAAAATAGCCAGGTGCGAGTAGGAGGGATTTCAGTGGCCCCCATTTGACCGACGATGGCCATATTTGGCACGGCTCGCGCTAAACATGGCCCGGGCCGGCCCACCGCCCGCCCCCCGCCACGCCGCGCCGCGCGTCGCTCCACTTCCGACTCTATTATTTCTATTTACGAAATAAACTCAAAATAAAAGCTCTATTTTAATACGAGATTTCGGGCACTGAAACGTTCGCGGGTTCCCGGTGCAACTCGCTTTTCCTACGGATGTGTCGGGTTACGTTCGTGGCCGATCGCTCCGTCACGCTCGCGATTCGTACCCCGCTCGTCGCGTGGGAGCGAGACGGCTAGAGGTCGAGGTGCGCGGGACGGAACCGCGCGAAGTCAGTCGCGGTCCGTGCGGCCGAGTCGTCAGTCCCGCCCTCGGTCCTTTCGCGTTTTCGGTCAGTCTCCGTTCGTCGTCGAACGGTGAGGTGTGATAGCGCTTGCGCGCACCGGTTACTGTGGCGTACTGCGAGGTTATAATGGACGCGCCCGGCGGAGCGCGCGAGCCCCGCTTCGGGTCGCCCTACGGCATGGGACTGCTAGGGGATGTGCCGGACATGTACGGAGGCGGGCGGCCGCCGAGCTCCCTCGGCGGAGGCCTGCGGCCGGGCATGCAGCCCTGCCCGGTGCCTCGCGGCGTCAAGCGCCCCTCGGACCAGTGCTACGACGACCGCCCCTCCCAGAGCCTCGGGCTGGACCACTGCCCCATGCCTGACATAGCGGACGATGGCTATGCATCTCTCCAACCCAAGAAGTCACCACCGTCCAATGGGAAAAAGACCAAAGGGCGCGTTAAGATAAAGATGGAGTATATAGACAACAAACTGCGGCGGTACACAACATTCTCTAAGCGGAAGACCGGCATTATGAAGAAGGTGGGTCGCAGAGCGCTTTTGGCAATATTCCATATGGGCCGAGCGGAAGCGTTGGCCGCTAGACACATGCCACCGTGGAAGTGCATAATGTTTCTATAAGTTCAACATAAAACTAGTGCAACGAGATACATTCTGTGCCCAGAAATATGTTCTAAAGTAAAATAAATTAGTGACTGAAGTTTTAGAGCGAATGTGCGAGCCTGCCTTAATATTGAAAGAACATAATTAAAGTACAATATTAATTTAAAACTGGGATCTGTTATAGTTCTAGTCAAAATTAATTGCAAATTTAATCTAGTTGGATATGATATGAATTGAAATAAAATAAATATTAAGATTCAGTATAAAGCGCCAACTATAAAATCTTGGTCAAGTTATGAAACTGGTATAAGAACTCAAAAGGAAAATATCTGAAGGCACTGGAACCTGTTTAGTATGCAAATATACTGGAGCTAAATGGTTGTACTGTAAGAATTGATTAATAGAATGCAGAATATCCTGATAGTTGTGCGCCAACTTGCACGTTTGTAAAATTAAAAGCTTGATTAGAAGCATTACTTTTTAAATACTGAATTGAGTTCCTATTAATCAAAAAGCTATAACAGTTATGTAAATCTTATAGAAACGTAATTATATGCCCAGAATAACATGAAATTCGCAATGTTATTGAGATTTTAGGTTATGTTGAACTGACCGACGAAAACCTATGGAATATTGCCCAAAACGTTTCTAGATGCATGTTTCGCTTATGTATTAGATTATTTATAGGTAGACGAAGCAGAAAAAGTGCGTTTAGCGTTTATTTATTGTGTTTTTGTGAACATTTGTGACGAAAGTTTTGACAGATGTCAGCTGATTCGAAGTGTTTCTCGTAAGTATTTTGACGACATTTTCACATAGAATTGTTCATTTTAACAACATATAACATGAATTTCGACTGATCAGACAGTGTTTTAGTATTTGCTAAAAGGAAAAAACATAGTAAACTTGCTTATTTTCGTAAATTTTATGACAGCTGTCACGTTTTGGTAATTTATCGTGCCAAGAGATGGCGCTAAATGTATATTTCGTTGGGCATTCCAAATAGAGTTGCGCATGTTTTTTTTCTTGATTTAAATTTTATAATCGAGAAAATTTTATAAAGTTCGTTATTATAGTTTAGTTATTCGGTTGGTTATTTTGTTTAAACCCAAAATCATGGGTTGAAGCAAAGTTATCTTACCTACCTATTCAGTAAGAAACAATAATATAATAACTCTGCAATTATTTTATTCTTGCCATAAAAATTCTAACATAACTTCACGCTTTAAAATAAATACATTAATTATCATTATCTTTATACTAAACATGGCATTAAAAATCTATGAAAAAAATTTAATTAAAAATGCTGGATTTTATTCTTTTATTTGGCATTGCAATGCAATTCCGTAAAATTTTATGATCGTTTTTAAGACACAAATTATTTAATAGTTAATGTTGAGTTACTACGTTAAGATAGGAAAATTTCATTGACTCAGGGATATCTTTCTAGTAACTACCTACGGACATAATACCACTAACTCTTTTGTCACACACATGCGTAAAATCACGACCGTAATTCCATATCGGGGTAGTTAGAAAATAGAAGAAACACTGCCAAAACTAGGACCAACGACATTATTATGTGTTTTGTTGTAGAAACATTTTCTTACATTATATATTTTTGATTGATTGATGAATATGTATTTCTAAGGATCTTTAATTGTTTCTTATTAGGTACCTACTAGTGGTCTAAATTATCTATTCCGTCTCAAATTGATTTCCCATTTACTTACACTTACATGCACACCTTGAAACTAAGCGAATCCACTTGCTGCAGGTTCTGCGGGGAGGAAATGGAAACTCCCCTGCACATTATCTGCGATTGTGGTCCACTAATGTATAAACGAAGTATTCATCTTAGCAGACAGGTACTGATACTAGATGAGATACAGGATTTTACTGTTAAAAATCTACTGCGCTATCTAACTGATATAGGGATTAATAGGGAACTGTAGAAGGAGCGTTCACAAAAGATCAGCGATGGTCGAAGTGGCACAGGCGTAAGCCTGTTAGGGCCCAATTACCCAATAATAATAATAATACTCTTAGGATAACAATCAGTAGAAATGATCAGTAGAAATGTTCAGCACTGTACAAAATATCTACATAAACTCTATAAACTTGGGCCTTTTCCCCGAGGGGAACGAAGTCATAGATATCATGGATCTCCTCTCCACTCTTACCTATATTAAATCTATAGGAAGCAAGACCAAACTCCTCCTATCTACTTTTTCTCGAATCGAATCTGTTTCCTCTAGATTTATACTCCGTCAATCGTCATACATTCTCGTCAGTTTCGGATACTTCCATAGACGAAATATTTTTCGCTTACGAATACTTTATTTTACTAATTCTAATTTATGTTCCAAAGACCATAAAATGATAAAAACGTCATTGCTCACATCTCTTCATCTTTTGAGTCTGCTCCGACACAGCGGCGGGTTTATAAGGTTTTTATTTAATTCGGTATGTCAAGTGTTTTTCTTATTTGTTATATATATTTTTTTTACCGATTTTTTTAGTGGTTAATTGAGTGTATCAATATAAATAACATTTTTTAATAATATGATCTGTGATTTCTATGGTTGCGACAAATTCATGGAAACTATGGAGAAAACATTTGCATAGAAAAAGAAAAAATGCCAGTCTTCTCTTTCTATCTTTATGCTGGAAACCTGAAAGGAAAGGTAGCATGGGAACAGAAACGGCAAACATCAAATGTCAAATTTTTACATTGTATATCTTTAATGGCCAGTTATTTTCAGTTCGCCGTGAAGCTTACAGGTAATCAAGTGACGTCACTAGTTTTAACGAAAAACTACATTATTTTAATAAAAATATCTGTAATCCATTCTATGTCTCTAACAATATCTATCATAAAACATATTGTTATAGGGATAATTAACTCGAAATGCTTTTCGTTTCAGCCCTCCAAAAATAAAACTTGACTTACCGAATTTTCCGTTTCATTTTACAGATAGAACGATTTTTTTTTTAAATGATCTTGAATCACTCTTCCTTTAATCAACAACACAACATCCATATTAGTTACCGAAAAAATCGTCGAATAACAAAATTTTAGATAGTTGGACGATAAAATTTTCAAAATTCTCTTAATGATATGAAATGGATGTTCCATAGGTCGAAACTAATTTATTAATATTTATAACTTAAGTGTATTCAATTTACCAAAAACTTACCAATTTTTTATTCTTATTGCTGACATTACTCAAATGTTATCAGAACATTTAAATAAACTGAAATTTAACGACCAGTGAAACATTTTAAGAGGCAGAATACCACGAGTTAGTAAAAAAAAAAATGTTTTACAGATTGTTAAATTTCAGTTTATTTAAATGTTTTTTGATAATATTCGACTAACGGTAGCCTTAAGAATAAAAAATATTGCTATAACAATTTTTTCGAACAAAATTTTTTCTTAGCGGATTTTTTACCTAATTTTGGGAGCCGATTCCAGCGTGAAATGGCTTAATAAGAACCATTTTTTTTCAAATCGCGGAACATACATGGTGTATTTTCGGATTCATCTAGGTGTGAGCAATCTAAAAAAAAATTGTACTTCTCCGTTTGGACAACCCTGTACAAAAATAGTTCTGAATAAAGTCAAAACCTTTATTGTGTGAATCTATACCGAGGTTCACACTTACTCATAGCTAAAAGTATAGTACTCTGTAAGTGTATAGTGTGTATATTTAGAGTTTCAGAAGGGATTAACATGACTGTTATGAGTTATCGGTCTTCTGCTTATGCTACCACTTGTATAGGAATAATATGTATAATTAATCCAGGAACATGGTTCTATATCTATGTCTCTTGAGTAAACTACAGTACGGTAGCTTCATTAACTGTGTAGACATTGTCAATCTGCTCGTGTAGCCACGTCGAGGCGGCCCGTGCAGGGATGTCCGTCAAACCCAACCTTTAAACCCTAATGCAAGTGTGGAGCGAGCAGCGATCAGCTGATCAGTAATAAATTAATAAATAATTAATAATCTAAGACAACAATCCGTTCTATTCCGTTGACTGACCAGCCAGCAGTTCTGCTTCAAGGACGCAAAGACGACTGCAATATGAAGGAGCCGGTGCTACAACTATTTGCTAGAGACGCTCGCGAGCTCTGAGTGGATGCAAGACTATAGTTAGGTTTGGAACATTCAAAACTTTGAGAACCTTTACGGGCAAACGACAAAGCTGTAAAACTTTTGGCCCAAATTTGCATTAAAGATAGTTGTATGAAACTTAGTCAGTACGTACATGACTGTACCAATCCCAAAAAATGGGAAAAGGGCTCCAGGAGGCTTTAATATAAGTCCAGGTTAGATTCTGGAACTTTGGTTTGAATTGGATTAGGTAGGTAACAAAAAATATGTGAGACAATGTTCAAGATATATCTCAAAGTTATTATTTTTACTTGTTGTGACGTTAAGCCACGGGATTTTTCGTAAACGTACTATCAACAAAGACTATATTTTGCAGCGTGCTATTGTACCAAGGCGCTTTACTGGATAGCATTGCAATTCACTGTTCTTTAAGACATGAATGTATCAAAAGATGCTAGCAAATATCCCACGTACCCACTTCCTCAATAAAATAATCTCCCTTATTTTGTACCACAATCAAGGGTCGCGTATTGCGCACGCAATCGGTCCTGTCGCGCAGCGGGTATCAAAGTCGGCCGGCGCGCTCCGTTGTTACTTGTTAGCTGAACGCAACGTGCGCCCGCGCATCCGTCCGCCCTCGTTATGCTGTGGTGATCCGGACTTTTTTCTCTGTTTAGTGCACCTGAATTGTAATTAAGTTTGAGCTTTGTTGGTTTTTAGTAAAATTTTGTACGGCTTTTGTTAGCACGAGTCGTTCCCGTTTTTATTAGAATCATAAATTACATCTACACAAGTATAAGAAAAGCCTGAACATATTTCGGTGATTCCTTCGGGGATTATTTTTTGACTGTATCTTACAGTTAGTCTGCACAAATGTCTACAAGTTTTTAGGAAATATCGTCCCTAAAGACATCTGGCACATAATACCAAAAAATGTATAACCGTACTTCTAATTTTATTATGGACTATGAAACACTAGAAACTAATGACTAAGAATTGACGACCCGGTTGGTATAATGGTTACCACGCCGGACTGCCAAACCAGGCTCCTGGGTTCGAATCCCGGTTCGGTCATGGATGTTTATATGTTTGTGCCGTTGCTGTATGGTTTCCATAATAAACAGCCTATAGTGCTTGCTTGCGATCATTACAATGTATGTGCCTGTGAGAGCTATTTATTTAATTGCAGACATCAGTTTATTTTATAATGCTTTTTTAGTTTTTAAAACATCACCTCCTATCAAACAACATTGACAGCCATTTTGGGGTTGCTGCTTTTTATAACTTATTAGTAATATATTACTAAATAACTCGTTAAATAAAAATAAATTATAAAATCGTGAGTATTTTTTATGAAACCCCATAATTTATTAAAAATTTTACTACAGTCAAAACTTCTATACATTTTCTGGTATTTCGTGAAGGGAATGTGCCGATTGTCCTTTCTTGTTCCCGGTAAGTTCTGATACCTTTAGAATATCTAGAACAGAGAAAACGGTGTTTTAAAGACGAGCAAAATATCTGAAATCCGTTTGTCAATTCCCGTCGTTACTATTTAATGGATCTGTCGAATAAGTCGTCATCGTCCTTGGTTGTCTTTTTAAGTGGCTAACAAATTGACGACTAGACCTGATGGATTCTAAACAGTCTGCTATAAACAAGATAATCTTTGCACAGTCCTGCAGGGCCTATCATCATTCAAGAAATCATTGACTACATCTAAACTAAAGAAAACCTCTTCCAAATCTGCAGGAAACTCCCCATGAACTTCACTCTTTTATTAATAACCCCTGGGCTCATCAGCGGTCAACAGATCACCTCACAAGAGGTACTTTAATTACGACGCCGCAGGGGCCGACGGTACGACACGACGGCATTTGTTGTCGGCATCGGTATTGTGCTTGTAATTGCCTACAATATGTTGTTTGGTCTTTGAGCTAGTAGCTAAACGTCTGTTTTGGACGTAAACGCCTTGTAGGAAGTGGGTTTGCTCTTTGTTTGAGTTTTCAGTTTGCGGAAATTATTTGTTTTGGGTGATTTGTTTGCTGGCTCTTCTTTGATCTTGGAACTGCATTTGCTTTAAAGATTTGTGTTGGTAGATGTTGTGATTCAGAATATGTAGCTTTGATCTCGCTAGGTGCAGCATTTTATTTAGAGCTTTATTTAAGTGTAGATAAAAATCTGTAGAGCAAGATGCGGCATGTTGAAGAAGCGGTAAATTATAAAATATTCTTCCAAGATTCTCATCGTACGCTTGTAAAAGTCATCGTAAAATACTGTTATTTGTTTATCTTACATAATTTTAGCTAATAAACTGATCAAACTATGAAGTTTACGTAGATCTCTAAAACAATCTACGTAAAGTTGAATTTTAGAAAATATCCGCCCTCATTGTCTTGCTTTTCTCCAATGGAAGAATAAATTATACAGTCCGATATAGGCGTTCCGATATAGTCCTTAAAGAGGACATTTTAATAAATTTAAAATAACGATAATCGTTGCCTCGCCGAGTCGTGATTTCGTTAGGTTCGTGGTTGGTTCTAGGGCTGGAATGAGTCGTCACGAACGATTACTAAATTAATTAGGACCTAGCTCGGATGTAGATTGTTCTCCTGATTATTTTCCCACACGACCCGGCGATATTAAGATCTTGTGATTTTGTTACTATTGTTTAGAACTTGTTCAATATGAGCCGGATTAGATATAGCTGTACTTGACTAATCGACACCAATAGATGGCTCTACAATCCTTACAGGTGACAAAGTTGATGGATATTGGCAAGCTCAAGGGGCTTAGACCGTGATAGGTTAGGGTTATGTATGCGAGGTTGCGGGTCCAATACCTCTGAATCTTTTATTTCATAAGAGCAAAACATAAGCTGTTCAATATAATCTCCGAGTCCAAACAAAGAAAAATAATTGAAACATGACACCAATTTATTGATTTCTGATGTCTTGCTTTCTTCTCCTAACCGATGCTAATTGGAGTTTTAATAATTATCCTTAAAAGTATACTAAATTCTGGAATAATTAGGTTTCCACGTCCTCCAAAAACGTTCCTTGATAAGCGAAATGTTTTTTGCAGTAATTTTGAAGCACCGCGTGCGAGTTTCCGAAATGAAACAATTATTTATTGCGCGAACACTAATTACGAGGCTGAGCGAGCTCATCTGCGACCCATATCTCACGCTCGGTTTTGTAATGCTAATGCGGGGTGCAACCTGTGTGGCGCTGCTTTGTATTTTGGTGCCGTTTTGCGGCCTGGGATAGTTCCAGAGATTGAGGATAGTGGTAGTCTTATGTTTTATCGATGGGAAAGTTAATACGATCAATGATTGATAGTTGAAAATTAAAAAACTGTTACTGTTACTGGTACAACATTAACTAGCAAAAAAAAAAAAAAAGATTACTTTTGATTTAATATTCAGAAATTGATTTGTTTGGCGAATCTATTAAATTAGTCAATCAATACGTCGCTATTCACTTGTTATCATAAAATTGTTATTAATCAATTAATGACCAACGATGTTTATGTGCTCGGAAGTATTTTTAACTTTAAATGATCAATGATCACTTCATTTGAACCAGCAAATGTCGCTGATTTATTTCGGTGTTTATTTAATTATAACATAACTTATAATAATTATCAGTTATATTATTAACATCAAACAAAAGACACAAACTTAGGACACAAAGGTGAATCTTAAGCAATCTGAACCAGAAGATTTTATTGTGTTCATGTGTTTACACTATTCAAGTCGAGTCGATCGACTTATATCGACCCTTGTCGCGTGGACAAAATCGAAAGTGCCAAATATGGTTCCTAAAATACCAGGAGCGCAGAATGCTCAAGGAGTACGCCCAAATGCTGCCTTTTGTTTTGGAGGCCATCTTACGGTGATTAAGTGAAACGCTAGCTTCTCGAGCACACGTCCAGGGATTACAGCGCCGCCGGCCGGCCCCTCTGTCCGACTTTCTTTTTTTGTCTGACGCTTTTTTGTCTTTCATTGAAATCTGCAAGCTTGCTTGAACAAATAAACTGCAATAGATATTAAAATAAACTATGAAATAAAATGAAAATTATTCATCTCATAAAATACTATTAATTAAAATATTATAAATTCCTTAGTAAAAAATATATTATTCATTATCTGTCAGACTTGCTCTATATAATGAAATAATTAAACTAGTTCTTCTTGTCTGGGCTTCTAAAGTTGAATCTGCAAACGGAACAAGTTGATGATTTCTAGCAACATTTCTAGCATCAAGCGCGACCGCCTAACCAAGCCAGTTACCAGGAGACCATGGCTATTTGAGAGTAAGCGTAACATGTCCAATAAACAAAGCGCCTTAGCCCGACTACTGTTCTACCCTCCGTTCCGTGTTGAGTGATCTAAAGCGAGGGGCAAGGTAGGTCAAGCTTAATTGGGCGGTGATAACTCGAGAGAAGGGAATGTCTGGCGCGCCGGCCCGCCCCCCAGCGACACCTAGCGTGAACGCCTCGTTGTTATGCACTCCTAGTACTTTGCTGTGATTTGGGTGTCATTGCAAGCACCAAATGAGTGGCGCTGCTCTTCCAATCGATTGCAGCAGCTGACTACGCGACGTTCCATTGGCTCTCGAGTAGCAACTTATTGCATCGCGATCTTAGTTTTGCAATGGCAATGTTATTTATTTAAATTATCGTATTTTATCTCGAAATTTTGGGGTTTCGGGATGGTCACAAACTTTACTGACAGTAGCTTAATCAAATTTTCCCCTTCGAATTTCCTACAAAACATTACACAAAACATTACACAAAACATTATACAAAACATAAGTTTGTGCCAATGATTATGTAGAATGACATACAGATTTCCTCTTTCTCTAATTATAAGAGGAGAGAGCGTGGAGGATAATCCCCCACAGGAACCCAGTTTTTGTTGGCAAGTCAACTAGCTCCCCAAGTATTTTCGAGCCTTTGTCCTTATTTATCTAACATCTTAAAGTCTTCTTAACATAAACGACTTACTATTGGAAACTTAGATGATCCATAAAACATAAATCGCACAATCTAAAGTCCCCATTAAAGACAGTTGTCATTGGGAGTGATTAGTCGAGTAGATGGACAGTAGGTCTCGATGTCTCGACTAATCGGTTTATCGGTAGTTCGTTAGTCGTCGGTCCGTATCAAAGGGATGTCGAGTTCACGACACTCACGACCTAAACGTTTGACGACACGACATTTTCGAGAAAACTGTACCAAATGCGTAAGGTATGCACTGATGTTGTTTACATGCTATTGTTTGTGAATTATGGTTTTTGCATATTTTATTTGGGCTTCCAAAAGATGATGAGTTCACTGGAAGTCACCAGACAAGATCATAAAGTCAATTCCAGTTTATCAGTTTTATAGATTGTACCCTAATTGTACCCCCTCTGAGAAAGAAAGCGTATGTAAAGTAGGTTAATTGACTAGTTGAAAAAAAAATGTCTTCAAAAGTGTTAATTAACTTTGTACGTACTATGTATCATCTATCACTTACACTTTGTACTCATTACATCTCTTGATATCATTACATGACTCAATCAGGATTTCAACAAGTCAGAATCAGTTTTAAACCTTAAATTTAATCAAATCAAATAATTATAATTTCGAGTCGTAATGGTTAGGCACTGCTGTTTAATTTGGATATGCTGATGCTGTGCATGATTTATTATGATGCTTATTGTGCAATAGTGGTTCTGATACCATTAAAATTCAATCAACAAAATTCCCAAAGAAATAATTTTATTAAGAATTCAGACGGGAATTCTCTTTCTTCAACTTTTAATTGAATGTCGAGCTTAATTGTACAAAGGCAAAGAGCCAAAGAAGTTCGAAACGTCTTTAAGATTGCATGGCCAGCGTTTAGTCGATGAATACTTTATTAACGCTAAAAAGGTTCTAAAGGAAACTTGGTCTACCTATAAAAATGTTTGTCCTTTAGTCAACCCGGTATTCAGCCTTTTGTTAGCACAGTGATTTATTTGAAAAAATTGCTGGTTTTTGAGCTACATTAAACGATTTCACGTTTCGTATGCGTAGGTACTACAGAGTTTAGGTCGTATTTAGTGCACTGTCGATGTCGGTAAGTCGGACGTCAAGATTTGGCATCATTCAGTCATTCCATCAGTCAGTCTAGGATTTACTTTAAAACATTATGATGATATGAATAGTAGTAAATTAGGATTAACCATTAAAAAAAATGATTTTCTAATTTTAACTGTTCACTTTTTAATATTTCGACACCATTATGTACTATGTCCACGTGAATCCAAGAAAAGAAGGATAAATCCGTTAACTGTAAATATTTATTCGTATGGTTTGTAAAAGATGTCAATTATAGTTCTGCGCATTAAATTATTGCTTTTACAAGAAAAAACGAGTTACAGGGCGGTCTAGCAAGCACTATAATAAAATAAGCGAGGAAGATATTTCTTACAAATTTCATATTCTTTTTTTTATCTTCAAGATGCCTATCATATTACACTTGCAGATAGATGCAATCATTATCACAATTCTTGTAATGAGAGTCAATATTCGAGTCATAAGCTTAAGCGGACAAGTTAATTTATAATTTTATTCTATAAGAAATAAAGTCCATATTTGTGCAGCTGCAATATACATGCCTCCCCTTACAAAAGAGCTTCACGCTGTGTCATTGCTAAATTAGACTTTAAAAGATTAATAAAAATGTAAACCTATGTACTTTTTTTCCCATAAAACTAGTAGAAATTGTTTTTACCCGGTTATGCCAGGCCAGGCATATTTTTCACGCTGCGTAAAGTCAAGCAACCGGCGACCGTAGCATGATGCGCGTGATAAGACTATATCAAGCCTTTTATCTCGTTCGTTCGCACGCATATAAATAGAGCGAAGGGGCGATTATTATTTGTGGTTGGGCTATTGCAAGCAAGGGTCGTTATGTAACACGGAGACCAGCGCTGGTCCTTTGTGTTCGCCCCAAGCTCACCCATATTTTACGCATACCTTCGAACTTATGGTATTTTCTTTTCATCCTCGGGAATGCAGGTTTCCTCACGATGTTTTCCTTCACCGCCGAGCTAGTAAATGATAAATACCACCGTACATAAATTCCGAAGAACTTAGTGGTACAGGCCAGGAATCGAACCGCGTCCTCAGGATTGAGGCGCTAGCTCTCTTCCGTATGGGCTATCATCGCTCAAAAGGGGCGATAGATAGCGCTATATCACGCTGCCATACTACAGCCAAAGAAGTTGATTGCTTGACTTTACACAGTTGTTGTTGATTAACAATCATAGTTTATATTGTTATTGTTTTATCATAATTTTTAATCTGTGTAATCCGTTATTATAAGAGTTATATATACCGAATACCTTTCATTTGGCTTTTAATTTAGTGATGCAACGAATAACAGATAGTGGCGTCCCGGTTGGCATAATGGTTACCACACCGGACTGCCAAACCAGGTTCCTGGTTTTGAATCCCGGTTCGGTCATGGATGTTATATGTTCGTGCCGTTGTTGTATGGTTTCCATAACAAAAAGCCTATAGTGCTTACTTGGGAATTGGGATCATTACAATGAATGTGCCTGTAAGCGTTATTTATTATTAGATAAATTGTGTGACATTGTCCAAGATATTTATTTATTTATTATTTTATTTATTTAATACTAATATTCGTATTGCGCGCATCACTAAGCGTTTATGACCGCGAGCGAGCTTACAAACACATTACTATACCTAATTCCTCTGGCGTCAAAGTCACACCTGTGTTTTTGTTTTAATTTATATTTATCGTTTTTATAATAGCAGTAAATTCAACCTGTTAACTTTAAATGTAATGTAGATGTATTTATAATTAGTTTGTACACGATCATACGGTAGCCAGCAATAAGTGACCCGTGTTATGTTATGTTATTAATTTAATCGCTTCCTGTAGTACTTGCATTATTATACGCAGTCAATGAGTTGATTTATTGAATGAAATATTTTTAATACTACATACTAAAGTATACTAAGAATGATTTTATTTTAGATTTTTAACATAGAAACAATTCACCTCAAGCATTCTATATTACATGAGTATATACTATATACCCCACAGAGGCAAATCTTCATACAATCGCGCTACGATAGGTACACTACTACAAGGCTCAGGGATGTGTGCGTGACCTTTCACCGATGAGTTCACCTACACGCCGTCCGTGGACAAACCGGTTCGGCCAATAGATAATCTGCATGGTGTAAGAAATCACTGTAGTAATATTTAAAGGGATGGTTTAAACACACTACTTCAACATTCACAATGAAGACAAAATAGACTATTAAATAAATAGGGTGTTTTTACACCCTGTATACATAATAATTATCCTTCTGGGTTCGCCGTTGGTTTGGAAATTACACTAGTCTCTTGAGTTAGTGGTTGACGAATTGATTAATTAAATAAAATAACGAGTTCTTCTTCTTCCTAATACTCATTCAGAAACTTTAATAGAATCTAGTGAGATAGTTGCAGAATAAAAAAAAGAAACAACTAACGCCATCTATTAATTCAAAGTAACAGACACCTGCTCTCCAAGTTAACGATGCGTACGCGCAACTGGTTCGACCGAAATAGTCCCTCAGGTGTCCCAACTAAACACGTCAGTGTGGCCACACTAATAAATTAAGGTTGTTTACTAACGTTTATTTGATATTAACACCTTGTGGGTAAAAAATTGTTTACTTTGTTCGAATGAGATCCTCTAGTACCTACTTATTAAAAAGTAAAATGGAGATAACCATAAAATGCAGTGAATTATCGAGGAGCTAAATTGGTAGGTAAGTGAAAATAAAGGGCCAACACGTTCCGCACCGTGCTTCTCAAAATGACCATCGTTATAAAAGTCATAATCAACACCACATAGTTATAAATCCATTAACATAACAAATATGTGTACGGTAATCAGTAATCACCAAAATTTTCTTATGAACCTATATACTCAACTTAAAATGCCGACGATTTTTTAAGATGATCAGACCATCAAACTGAACAACTTTCTCTATGGGGCTAACATCGAAATCGCGAAAATATATGTAGTTCCATACATTTTGGTCGAGTAGGAAAGTAGGATTATGGTTTTATATGGAATACCTGATTTTTTGTTCGCGATTTTGATGCTTGGTCCCGTAGAGAAAGTTGTTCAGTTTGATCGTCTGATCATCCCCTTGAAAAACCGTCAGCATTTTAAGTTGGACCCTGTGTTACACAGTTTAACAGGTGTACCATGTACTATGTAACATATTAAAAAGGATCAAACCTGAAATCGCACAAAGCAGTTTTTTTATGCCATTTCAGGTTTGATCCCATAGTAAAAGTTGTTCAGTTTCATGGTTTGAATTTGAACCATCCCTGAAAATTTGGAAAGTGAATAAAAATCGCCCAGTATTTATATTTAGTAATAACTAAAGCATTCGATATTTGAAAGCTTCACGGCAGTTAATGTACTTAAAAGGTAAAGTGATGCTTCACCTTAAGTGAAATATTCTGGAACCGTTTATCACAGAAAAAATTAACTTGGCTTGCAATTTTAAAAAGGTGCACTTATGGTACTTTATCGCGTAACCGACTGTAACTAATTTGAAGAGCGTGGAAACACGGTCGTAACTCTACTGATCTTATCTGTGGCAAAAAAAAAACATCCACAACGTCCATAGAGATCACATATCTGTCGCTTTGTCAAAATTTTCCGAACGCACCAGAGCCAGCGGGACCCCATCCATAATGTATTGGCATCGGGAATTTAATACATAAAACATTAACGAGAAGGTTTTTATTTGATTGCGATCCGAGAGCAAAGCGAGACAGTTTTTTGATCAATTAAAAAAATTCACCAAACATCCAGATTTCGGTGGGAAAGCTCGAGTTTTGCCGTCGTTACCATGCAATTGGACAATACCAGCACTTTTTACCCGCCTTTTGGTGGAATTCTCGTAATTTTGAAACGAAACTCGAATTTTGTTTCTACGGATTCTTGGAGACGTGTTTGTTTTTGCGGAGGCATTGATCGGTAATTGAAGCTTGACAGGTGAAACTGTTGAGCTCAAACAATCGATCGGAGAAAAAATCTTCTGCAGCCTTTGTTCCAGCCTTCACACTTGGATGGGCTGTCAAAACACCATAGACAAAATCGTCAATCTCAGTGTGTGGAAGGCACCCATCCGTGTCAGTGTGGCGGCTGCCGCCCACGCGAGCGGTCGTGCGCCACGCTACGCTATCGAGGCACTAGGTCCTCACGTGCGAGCAGGCCTGCGCCCACGTCACGCCTACCGACTCATAACATTGCGAAAAAACGAAATCTCTCAACCTAACTCCCATTTTAACCTTGAAATTTAATGCCTTCGTTAATTTACTGCATGTGGGCCATAATAAGTTTCTTTTAACTCCTTTTGTTCATTGTATTCCAAAGCATTTATTGCTTGAATTGTCGCTCTAAATTGATTCGGATCCTTAGCCTCGGCTACTTAAACTTAAGGGCCATCAAATATAATTAGAGGTGAGATTCTAGAGCGCGGGGAGTATTAAAATGATTGCGCCACTGACTTGATAATTGTGCGCAAACGTTCCACGGAGCAGCGAAGCATTCGGATAATCGCAATAACTCTCGTGTCGCGTGTTAGTCGTTAATTAAGCTATTTGTCAGGTGCCGGGACAATTTACATTTCTCCCAGAGTCCCAGAGATCCTCGGGTCGGGAACTTCGGAACGACGTATTATTATCCTTTTAGGGACGGCGGCATCTCCACTCAGAGGCGCTCGGCGTCCACCGAACCTTTTATCGGGACCACCTGTGTTTGTTGGCGACGTCTGAATTGTCCCGTAAATAAAGTTAGCGGAATATTTGCTCCCTCTTAATGCTATTTAGTGGCATTGCAGTTAATTTGCATAGAGAGACAGAAATTAGCATTTAACACGGGGATTTTACAGTGATCTAAATCGTCGCATTGAATAGTCGTTGAATTAGAAAGTGGATCGATGGTCGCGGGGAGCGGAGGCTGATCGATTTAAGTCTGGGACGATAGAATGCATTAACATGTAAGCTACTGTGGGTACACGTTGTCGGACAGAGGTATAAAAATGTCTCGCACGCAACACAATTCATGGGAACTCGTTCTGGGCACCGACAGGCCATCAAGTTGGCCAGCGCAGGTGAAATGTATTGACAACTGGTCTTCCTTGATGCGTATCGGCGTGATGGTATCGTGGAGCGGCGCTTCAGTCGGCTCCTGTTCCCTGGACCCGTTGCATTGTGGAGATCGCTGATAAACCTTGTTTATTTAGCGCTAAAATTTATTCAGCCATGAGAGGCCATTAAGAAAAAGAATTATTAACAGTTGGACAGGTTTACGCTCATAAGATCGAGTAATAGCGTGCTGAGTTATGTTTATTTTTTCGTGTGCTTCAATAATGAATTATTCGCTAATTTATTTAATCAATTCAGTGAATACATAGAGAAGCTGTGTAACTTTCTTGATAGCTAATCAAGGCTACAGCGTATTCAACTGTCATGGTATATAACTTAGTCCTATTGCTGAATGAACTTAATAAGGCAAGGTCAAGTTAGCGCCTACAAAATGATAGCGCGTAGACAACATTCGATAAATGGTAATGGGCGACAAGGAAACTTATGGAAGTCGGGCGACACAATAAATTAAGGGCACGGTCATTCATAAAGCAATCTCGCTTGTTTATGAATGAAACCTGCATCGAGACTATAAACGTAATTATTGACGCCATTGATACCTTAAGCCACTGCCGCATTTGCATGTGCCTTAGCATGCTTTAGATCCAGTCAATGTGGATATGCAAGCTACGCCTGTTTTAATTCAAGGACAGTCCATTGTTTAATTGATTAGGCATTGTCGATGTAATCTGTTCACGCATTATGATCTTTAAGATTTGAATCTTCCGTAGGATTAATATGAATTAGTTTTTAGTTGACTGGTTATTTTTTGACTCGGGAGGTGTATTAAATATTAGTGGTACTTTAAATTCACATTTTAATTCAATCATTTCATTTCATCATTCATTGCTGTCCTTGTTAACCACTTTTTTTTTGTTAATTAAGAAGCTATGGGCAGAGTTCTATACCCATATTTTTGTTTGCTTGCTTCGAGACAGCAAATTGCATATATTCTATCACATTCTACAGACTACCTTTGTGCCGAATTTTATTGCAATCGCTTCGGTAATTCAGACGTAAACGTACGAAACATACACAAACAAACAAACTGTCAAATTAATAATAATATTAGTGTGTATCATTCATGATATATTCTGGTGTTTAGTAGTAGTAACACTGTCTACAAGGCTCTGGTTTCTGTAGTCAGCAATTATTGTTAAAGCGGCGTTTAAACTAATCACCTTCGTCGCCGCTAACCTGCTAAGCTGCCACTTTGTCGCCAACCGTGCAATCTCTGATTATCTGCTGAATTACTATTTCAATATAACTGATACCAATTTTTACTTAACGAACATGCCTGGCAACATTCACTTCGTTATTAACATGATATTTCATTATTTGTTATCTGATAGGGTTCAATTTGTTTTGTTTTTCTTTAACAGATGCAATTAAATTGTTTTTTCTTTGTAATGATCATTAAATCTAGTCTGATAAGCTTGTTAGCTTTATAGGGCCGTGGTCTATTTGTTAGAATTATATTCTCAGCTAGCTAGTCTAGTAGTTAAATACATAATATCAGTTTTATAGACTGTGTTTAATCTTTATGGGAGATTTGTAATGGTGTAAATTTTCTTCTTAACCATAGTGTGATTACTTGAATTACTAATCGTTGGTCCAGCTTGTTGGTTTGTAATAAATAAAATGATCTTAAGACTATTTCTTTCTTAGATTCCTTATTGTACAAAGTTTTTCTTATGCGTCGGGTGTCCCACTACTGATATAAATGCTGTATTTCGAATGTATGGAAACATTAAATTAAAGATGAAAGATTATCTTTTTGAATAGTTTTACTGTTTGTAAATTTTTGCGACGTTTTTTTTGCTATAAGTGTTCACAGTAACTTCCGAAACGATAATATTAAAGAATTAATTGAATCAGGCGTTACTTTGCGGAAATCCATGACTAATATGTAGATGACACGATTGTATCAAGACCTCCGCTTCCAAGTACCTAGTAGACAAAGTTGTATTACGTTATGCAACACAACCTGCCCACCAAATAATTTCTACTCTACACGTGTTTCGCTCCACCAAGGAGCATCCTCAGGAGTTAGACCGACGAACGTTCGAAACAGAGTTGTTACTCCGCCGAGCGTCCGACACCGCGTGTCATCTACATATTAATATTAAAGAAATTATGATCAATTTTGACTTTAATAACGTAAATATTTTTCAGAGGACAAGTATCAAAAGGCAAGTTTATACTACCATTATTATCATGAAATATACTTTATAATGCATACGTTCAGAATCGTACGCATCATCCCTGCAATTTACATATAATACCGCTATCCAAGGAATCCAACTGGTTATACCGAATTACCTTTTTTCTGTAATCAAGTTTTCTGCCGCATCTTGACGAGCTCTCAAAACAAACAAGCCGATCGTTTTTTTAAACTTTTCCGTTGGGATTTTAGACTTTATTCGTTTATGTCTAAAGTGATGTATGCCGATGGTAATGACGATGACATTTGAGGTGGTGAAGACATTTCGAGGCGTGTTAATCGTTATTAAACTCGATGCTTCCGATCAACTTTTGTGAAATGAAACGTGTCCAGCTTTCACTTTTCGATCATTACTGCAACAATTTCAAGGTATTGAAGAATCGTCTGGGCAACCCCCTGTAGATTTTTATGTGGCAGCCGTCTTGATAAATGTTTACAAGTTAATGAGTTAAAGATGTTTAATAATGATTGCAAATCAAATTTTGAAGATTTATTTTTTGACGTTGATATCGGTTAGCAATACATAGTATAACGTTAATATAGCTGAATTGACTTTAGCTAATTTCTATTGTGTAAATTAATAATTAGAAATCAATGAAGATCTTTATTAAAAATGTGTAATTACAAGAATACATTTTGCTTGTTTTTGATCAGATGATTTTGACAAAGGTTTCAAAAGCTTGGTAAATATGGAACAAGTGTTTCCTAATTATATTAATTAGTACCTCTACTTTTGGCCGAATATATCGAACTCCATGGCGAACTAGACGAACGTTTTTGCCTTGTTACAATAAAACTTAGAATAAGATTAGCGGATACTCTACCGATAAGAGCGTAGCTCTTAACCAAGACGATGATGATGACAATAGAACTTATTTGTATAGTTATTGAAGCAATAAATCTATCGAAAATAAAACCAAAATCATACATACCAGACATACGAATACACACAATTTATCAGCCGAAACGTGGTCTTCTAGTGCAGTATGAATAAACATCAAGAGTACATACCATGCTATCAGAGCAAGCATGTTGCGTTCCTTAACCAAAACAACAAATTCCCAAAAAGGTGAATCAAGAAACTGACCTCATAGCGGAGTATCCTTGCCATAAACGGGCGGGGTGTGATGACGTAAAAACATCTTCGATAACAAAGCCACGTGTTGAGCCTGGCCCGTTTAAACCTTTTACGACTAATCCAGTCGGAGTCGCCGTCAAATATGGACTGCACATTCATAACCTGTTTTTGGGGTTTCCTCCTGCCCTTGATTGCTGTTTTTAACGGAGCTTGGAATTTAAGATTTGTGCTATCTATAGATGACTTCGATTTTGTTTATCAATCTATCTATACACATAAATTCGTTTCGTGACTTACTGACAGACAACACACAGCCTAAACCACTGAAGATAGGAATACATATTCTACAGAGACTGTAGAAGTACACTAAGAAAGATTTTATTTGAAAATTACACTTGTGTTAAAATTTACTGAAATCCACGCTGACGAAGTAGCGGCCATTGAATATTTTCCTTTATTTGAGTATATCGTCATCCCCATTTCGAATTGTCATCTAAGTATGATTCAATTGACGTAATATAGGTTACCTATTGCAAATATTAATTTGTCACATTTAAAAAACTAATCATCATTATGTGTTACTTAATTCTGATTTATTATAACTGTATTATTTTACATTAAATAAAGTAGAACTAATAGCTATCGACGTGTACAATCAATCACAAATAACAAGCTCTCCGCATCCGAATCAAAAGCAACAAATTCCATCAACTCATCATCTAACTGGACTTTCCTGAAATGTAATAAACGTTAATGCCCACCGTTTAGCCTTGCTTGCTCCAGCAACAGTTGCTCTGATAACCTGTCCTATAACCCAGCTGGTAGCTGCTAGCTAATTTCCATAGGAATTGCGTCTGTCTGGCCACCATGCCACGATAATGGGTTGACACCTCAGGGCTTAGTGAAAGTGGATCTGAGGGTTCTAGGGAGTTGATCGAATTCGTACTGGTTGGCAGGGTGTTTACCTTTTCTAAAAGTACGGTCAAAGTGATGCGATCTACGTTCGCTGTCTCGATTTTCTTTACACTGTAATAAGTGTTGTCTCTAGCAACGTTTGCATAGATCATAATCCTTAGTAATAACTAATAAGAGACGGATTGATTGGGTATATTATTTTTTATTTTATTAATTATCAGCATAATAATTTCGTATGGAATCGTTTCTATTCCTGCTTAGGTTTAGGGAGGGTAACATTTTGAGGTCAAACGGTTTTAGCCAGTCTTCGGCTGCCGGGATTAGCTTATGGAGCTCTTCAATTCCACTGGGGTAACAGCGTATAATGCACTCATTTACCGTGACCGCAGACCGCGCGGTTTTGACAGTACCTACTTACATGTTAAAAGAAATTTCCAGATAGTGACGATGATTCTGCTGACGTTATGACTGAAGTTAAAGCAAATAGTATATATGTCAGAATTCATAGTACGGCAGGTATATTTCTTGTAGTCAAGAATTTCTCAAGTCTATTCGAGTAATTTTAACGAAGTAAAAAATCGTAACTTCCTTGTTAATAAGCTGAAGATTGATTGATTGATGGATGGAGTAAAGCCACCTGGTTTTTATTTTTTAATTATGTATGATATCAAGAAACCTTTGGTCCTTTGTTGTAAAATGAGGGTGTAAAATTCATGTATTCCTAAATTAAGTTGTAATATTGCTATTTTGTACCTTGTTAGTGATGTTACTGTAGTGTGTTCTACATTATCATCTTCGTTAATAAGCGCTTCTGTATTCCTATCGCGGGTTCGTATAATAATTACTGTTAACAACTTCTTGATACTAATGTGTGGCAAGTAAGTGTCTTTAATGGTTCCCGGAGCTACTTCATAAACTACATCTATGTCGTCCAACTAAAATTTTATGTCATCGGCATATGTTGTTTTAATAATCGTTTGCATTTCATTATCGAAGCATCTGCTTTTTAATGTTTCAATGGAAACTGGTGTAGGTACGACGTTGATTTACTAATTTCTTCTTTCCTCACTTGTATAGTAATTTCCGTTTCACATATAAAGTTCTTAAACAAAATTATGATATGTTCCTCCCTAATTGGTGAAAACACAGCGTTTACCAATAAAATTAAAATGTCATAAAGAGATGATTGTATACTGAAAATCTGGACAGAAATCGGGGAGTATTCGTAATATTATATTATTATTAGTCGGTTATTGCGAATTTTATGTGTTTTCTGGTTCTGGTTTCTTCGAAATGTATCTTGGAGTGTGACGGACAGTCAGAGACCCAGTTAAACAAGACTGGATGGCAATTAGGGACTGTTTACCGGGCATTAATTTTTGGCAATAAAAGAGGAGCACGCCCGAAATGATCGGTACGCATGCGCTCTCGGATGCTCCGTGGGAAAAGCGGCCGCTTTGTACTCCATTGTAGTCGCAATTAGCAGTTTTTTCGTCGGCGATGTAGCAGCTCGCACTTGTCGGAGAAATGTCGCATCAAGTAATGCGTCGTCCCAAATGTTTTTCATTAATTTGTAACTTACGAACGGCTCGAGCGTAACTCATTTTGTACATTGACGATTTTTTCTTACGTGCCACGATTTCAAGGGATTTTTTTAATCGTTCCAAGATGAACAAATGCATTTTTTGCGTTTCACAAGTGGTTATTCACGTGTGATTGGCTTGACTGACATTTTTCTTCGTCAGTTTGAAGCTTCTCCTTTTTATTTCAAGTTTGCAAGTCTCGGAGATGACTTGTATTATGTTCCGTTATTTCCCACGGAGGTACTATCTGTCGATAGTGGATGGAGTGTCGTGACACTTGGTCTATAGAGTCATATCGACGAATTATCGAGCCGGCTCCGGCGCGCGGTCTGAACGAACGATTCTTGTCGCGATATCGAGCTCATCTTCCAACATGGAGGTAGAAATTGCGGGATTTCTGATTACTTTATAATTCTTATTTTAGATACTTTAAGCAGAAAAATAATCTTCTCTAAAGGGTTGGACTTTATTCTGAAAACCACTATGGAATCGTCATTCGTTTTTTCATTATGTAGATTTTCACTAATACATACCCTTTCGGGGTGGTCAGAAACATTGCTATAACTACCAACTTTCTGTTGTTTCGTAGTTGTAGTTGTGTTGTGTAATGCTCACATTTAGCTATTATACAGGATGGAATGACGTGTCAAGTGGTGAGAGGTGGCTAGCCTTTCGCCAACATAAACACTACATGAGAAACCTTGAATCCCTTAGTCGCCTAGGGATAAATTGGGGTATTCCATTCTAAGCGGGAACCACACGGTTCTATCAAATATTAATTATAAACGTATAAGACTCGTTAGTATACTTAGTTCATTATTGACATAAACCAACAAACAAGTCAATAACAAAAGCTAAAACCTTTTTATAACCTTCTGATTTCTCATGCCATTTATGATAGACCTGCGTTAGTTTCATCCACAGTTTTCCAGCTGTCCTTCAGATATCTGACCTCCTATAAGAATCTTCTTCCAAATCGTCCTTCTCGACTCCCTTTCTGTCACTGCTTTCATCCATTGTCATCGCTATCGTTTCTTATCTACAGGGTGAAATTTATCGGGAGTGAGTGTTGAAACGACGGCTAAGAGAGATGAATGGAAGAGACAAGCGAGCAAGAGAAATGGGCAAGACAATGATGAGGGTGAAATTGATCATTTACTATGCGAGCAAACCGATCGGAGGAAAAAAAACCCGCTGGTGCATACATACATTTCAGTCGAGTAGGCATTGCAATTTAGTATGGAACAGCAGTTTTTTTTTGCTCCGATCGGTTTGCTCCCATAGTAAAAGTTGTTCAGTTGGATGGGTAGATTCTTAGTTTAAATGGATGCTAATGATATCAATTTCACCCTGTATATCTTTATCTTTTTTGTCATATCGTTGCCATGTGCTTGAGTTTGACTTGCCATGGTATGGTGAAAAGATTCACTATCCATCACTTGTCCAGGAGTGCAATTCACTAAGTGTCACATCGCTGTCAAAAACATGGATGAGCAGACAAATGTAACATACTTCTTGCATCCTTCAGATCAGATCTTCAGATGCCACATGACATTTTTACTGAATTGCATTGCTGTACTCGAGGCTACAGTTTGCAGGGTGCGCTGGACGTATCAGGTTACGGGAAGGCTCTCTTCTTGCGCCTATCTTCCTGTAAAATACAATTTACTTATCAATCCGACTCCTATTCGTAGGTATATCAAATACGGCGTGTTTCCCAGCGCTAACTAGACGATTATCTAGTTTATGGAGCTATTAGTTATCGTTGTACCGGCCGGTATCTCGATCTAGGCATCTAGGCAAAAAGTGCCGTTTTCATCGCCCGCTGGATCTTTGTTCTGGGGTTAGTTTAGCATTTTAGGGTTGTCGGTTGTCAAAAATATGACATATATATTAATCTAGACTAGAGTCTAGACAAAGCGAAAAAGGTTAAGTGGATATATCCACTCGGTAGACTTCTTTGGGGGAGAAGGTGAGAGTTCATGTTGTGTGTTGTGTATGTCCATATAAATGAAATGAAAAAGTGAAGATAAGGATGACAGTTCTTACTTTTAAATAGACACCACCTAATTATTCTACTGATGTACAGTGTGTGTAAGGTTTTGTTAGCATATTGGTTTTGTTAAGCCTATACCCTAAATATTTTAAGAATGGAGGTTGCTACAACTACTTACGTTTCTGAACGTCCCGAAATGTACGGTCGTGATTTTGCGAATGTAAACAACAAAGTATTCTTGATGATGGAATAACGGACTTAATCAATCAATCAATCAAATATACTTTATTTTACACCAAAACATAAACATTAAAATACAGAAATAAAAATACAAGAGGCACAAAATAAGGCGGTCTTATCGCTAAGAAGCGATTTCTTCCAGGCAACCTTAGGACAGAGGAAACAGTGAAAGAAGAAAGGTAGGCGGTGTTTCCAGAAAAAAATGATCAAAAATGAGCAGTAAAATAATAAAGCTTAATGTGAAATCAATAAGCATGTTATAATACTTTGGATAACAATATAAGTATATTTTTAATAAGCTCGTAGTAAAAGTGATTGTAAAGTATTTTTTTAACGATTATTAATTAATCTTACATACCTACTTAAATTATGCAACTACACATTATTGCGAAATAATGAAACATACGGAGGTATATATGAATTTATAACCTTCTTTCATGTCGGTTAAAAAGTGAAGTTTCTTACTAATACAGAGTTAAATTGAAAACATTTACTAGGGTTGTCGGGTGGTAATACTACTAATTTGTTTTACGCGATTTCGTCCGGTGTGGAATTTTTATGATTATGTCCTTCCTCAGGGTACAAGCTATGTCTACAGGGTGAAATTGATATCACTAGCACCCTTTTAAACTAAGATTGTAACCATCAAACTGAAAATCTTTTGCTATGGGAGAAAAAGACCGGAGCAAAAAAAGAAATCTGCTGTTGCATACATTTGAGTCGAGTTGCAGTTTAGTATGGAAGAGCTGATTTTTTTTTACTCCGATTTGTTTGCTCCAACAATAAAAGTTGTTCCGTTTGATGGGTAGACTCGTAGTTTAAAAGGATGCTAATGATATCAATTTCACCCTGTATATCAAGTTTCAACGAAATCGTTTCAGCGGGTTAGCCATGAAAATGTAACAGACAAACAGAGGTATCTTCGCATTAATAATAATGTATAGTATGGACTATGGATTACTGTTTTTTATCATTATTGTATAAATCTTGTATACACTTTTCATTTTAAAATGTGGTTTGACCATTATTTATTTATACTGAAATTTATACAATACAGTATGCGCCATTTAAATACCTGTAATTTAAGTAGCATTAGATACCGGCTGATGATGTCAAAATAAAAAAAATGTGGCACTACTTCCACTACTGTTAAAGCTATAAAAACAACATAGTAACTATAATCATCATCAACATGACACATAACATTAAATGCAAGATCTTCTCACTTATTTTAGTTGTTTTTAATAAGTACCTTGTTATACTTAATGTGAAGTCTCACGAATTATGTTAATTTCATACTTATGTCATGGACATAAGAGTGTTGTTAGGATAATGCCATAAAATTACACAGTAGAAGTCCCAGGAATTAAGAAAAATTCATATTTATGTCGTTGAAATAAGGGCGCAGTCAGGAGATTTGTAGATTGATCAGTTAAACAGTAACATGGTATCTTGTTATTATGGCATCAAGAACTGTCGGATTAAGTGATAGTTTCTTAAGTATCTTCATTTGTGGTCTAGACGTGTCTAGGGTCCTTTACATAACAACTTGTTATAGGGCCTATTGATTCTACAGGCTAAAATTGATATCATTAGCATCCTTTTAAACTAAAGAGTCTACCCATCAAACTGAACAACTTTTACTATGGGAGCAAACCGATCAGAGCAGAAAAGAAATCAGCTGTTGCATACATTTGAGTTGAGTAAGCAGCGGCCGGCGGCGGGTGCAGTTTAGTATGGAACAGCTGACTTTTTTTTGCTCTGATCTCTTTGCTCCCATAGGAAAAGTTGTTCAGTTTGATGGGTAGAATCTTAGTTTAAAAGGATGCTAATGATATCAATTTCACCCAACAATTTTCATGTATAGTTGTCGAGAAAAGTTACGTTTACGTTAGCAATAATTTGTTTATAACCTGTCTCGAAATAAAATAAAAATGTACAAGGTCCTCCTTAATATGCTGACACTTTTTTAAGGGGAAGATCGGACTATCAAACTGAGCAACTTTTTCTATGGGATCAACTTTGAAATCATACAACGATATTACGTTCCTACTAAAGATATTGACGACACCCCCTATATGAACAACATTGCAACTCACTGTTCTCACAAAAAATCTAAGATTTAATTTTGTATTTGGTACCTAGATCTAAAACGATCCTAAATGGGCAACAACCAAGTAAATGATTGATTGATTATTATTATCGGTTGATTATTCCTGATTTTAATTGTGGTTCGATTTAACTTCGAAATACGTACGATTTGACACAGCTACAAAGTGACAACAGATTACACTTTTTAATAGTTTGTCGAAAGTTGGCCGCACTAATTTTTTTTTTATATCTTGGCTTAAATTAAATTAGTTTTCGTTTATTTAATTCAAATTCAAATAATTTATTTCAGACAAGATGTCCATATAGTGTTAGTATACATTTATCTTTATTTTAAAAACCCGGTGTGGAGCTTCACCCAGTGATGCAACAGCGGGGAGTCCCATCGGTCTTTGAACACATTCAGGAGACCGTTAGTGCTGGCTCGGAGCCTGCCCAACATGGAGGCGCACCGTTTTCTCAATATAGCATAGAAGTCGTCCGTGTGCGCCTCCGCAATTTAAGTCAAATTATTTTTCACAAATTATTTTTTGGGCTTGCTTTCTGATATCCATCTGTTGTAGAATTCAGTCTTTTAAAATTACTGAAATTGGTGTAGGTATTCCAGGTTAAAAAAAAAAGTATCAAGTCTGACCTGATAAGTGATAACTACAGGTTGTTCAAAAACGTTACGCACTTCGTCAAAATTTTAGTCACAATCACTGTCATGAATTTATGACATTTTGACAAGCGTGTCACTTAGACCTACTTAACTCAACGAACGTCATTATTAAATGTAGCGATCTTGCCTTTCACGCATGCGTCTTAAAAATACTTAATTTTCACTGCTTTGGTTCACATCGTTACAGAAAAATAATTTGAAATGAAGAAAGATAAATTGAATGTTTGTTTTGAATAAGTCGATTTTGCATTGTCTCGAATTTAGCTGTCAAATTGTCCCAATCTCAAATCGACTTTGTTTTTAAATTGTCAAGGTTTAAATTAGTGGAATTAAAAACGTGTTTTAGTAACAAGTTTTGTGTATTTCGCTGCACTTGACTGTACAATCACTCGAGACATATCTAGAGCAGTTTATATCCGTTTTTTCGCAACTGTAATATTATCGATTTCTTTTATATCGATACTAAGACGGCGTCAATCTTTACTTGTTACCAGTGGCACAGATACAGGCTGTTTCTAATTAACTATAATTATAACATAATACAACCACAGCAAGTCAAGTTTATTGGGACATTATTCAACTTTTATGACACATGAGATAAGGAGCAAAGTTCTAGGCTTAAAGTTATGCCATAGTACGTATAAGAAAGAGTACTAATGCCTACGTACAGTACCTAGCGAAAAAAACCACTCCGAAAAATAGGGCTTACAATCCAACTTTAAAAATACGAAAGTAAAAAACCTAAACAATATTCTAAAATAATTATAACTCTTAGTAAGTACTTTCAATGAAAATTGTAGCACAATTGGAGTTGAACAAAAATCTACGTTGATCGCTAATTTGTGTTTGTATCTTCTGACTGTAGCTTCTGAGTTACACCCATATTCTTGGACATCCTGTATTTTTGCGTTGGATTATTTTACGTAATAAATAAGATATCACTTAAATAGACGTTAAGTTTTAAGGGATTATAGAGAAAGTTATTTAGCGTGACACCGTGAGTTAAGTACTACTAAAGTATGTAGTTATACACTAATTATAGGTATGATCTATTACAAAACAGTTAAGTAAAATAAATAATCCTTAATTTTGAAGTTGTGCTTTTTGTAATTAAAAATAATTATGCGACAAGATGATTTTTAGGATCAAACCTATTCATTCATTATAATAATAACTGTTCTTACACACTAAATGCTGATTTGTCGGAAAAGTCTTTACATAATTAATTTTTTGCGAGTAGCCAATTTCAAAAAGTAAAGTTTTTTTTTAAATCATCGGTTCTGTAATTTGTTTTTAGCTTTCGCATCTGTTACACGTTATATAAAATACTACTTAAATATTTGTGGCAACCCTAGCCGCTAGGTCAATAGCGAAGTCAAACGGAGGTTAGCCAATTGTTAGCGTCGGCTAATCATCCTTAACTTTATTGGTTTAACTTGAACACTGTAATCACTTTTATAACTGTAATCCTTGCTTTCGGTAATTGAACCAAGAAATATATAATAATTTTAAGGGGATGATCAGACCATCAAACTGAACAACTTTCTCTATGGGACCAATATTGAAATCGCGAAAAAAAAAATCTACTGTCCCATACATTTAGGTCGAGTAGGTTTGTATGGAATAGCAGATTTTTTTTCGCGATTTCAATATTGGTCCCATAGAGAAAGTTGTTCAGTTTGATGGTCTGATCATTCCCTTAAAATAGTTTCACCTAATTTTGTTAAACTGTATATAATAAGTCTTCTTCGAAGATTTCAGATGGATAGGTATTATAATTAAAAAGTAAATAAATTAAGTATATGATTAATTAATCATCAATCAATGGTAACAACTACATTCGTACTGAAAAATGTTGCATCAACAAACGATATTTTAATCTAATACATAAAGTTTGTTTGTTAGTAAACCAAACATGAACCATCAATGCTAATCTGTTTAAAATGATTCACTAAATGCACTTAATAAAGTTAATTAACTAACTACGATTGTAAACTTTCGCCACCGTAACTAAATGTTTATCGACTTTTTAACAAGTTAATAAAGACTTCAATTAAGCCATAAAATTTTACCTGTAGATTATTTTACGTAAATTACAGCTTTTTAAATTAAACGTAAATGAACAGGTAGAAAATTTTACAAAGCTATGGTAATTATATAAAAATCTTTCAGGTGTTAAATTGAAAGGGAATGTAATCTAATTATGTTCGTCATATTTTTGTTATTCGGCTTTCTTTCTTTAAAATTCTTTTCCTACCAACGGAAAACCAATAACTTATAGGTTATTGTAATTGGTTTAACTAAAATAATTGGTACAACCTATAAGTAATTGGTTTTCCGTTAGCTATGAAACTTGTAATAAACATGTCAACAGCTAAAAGAAACTCAAAAACTCAAAATTTTTTATTCAAAATAATATCACTACAACATCAAAACAACAAAGCTATATTCTCTATTCTGACGTAATTTGTTGACTAAACCCTTACTCTACTACCGCGTCGGAAGGTGTTCTGTTTTACAGAAGATGCCGCCAGAATCTCTACAACACAACACATCTTTTAAACAAATCAAAATATATAATGCACAATTACAAATACAATATTGAATTTCATAGTGTAACATTGTTAAAACCTCTTCCAATGAAAAGAAAATAAATGACGGTGAAGGTACCTAGAAGACATTTTTCTGTAAGACAAACGAAGGAGGCAATATTTTTTTTCAGATAAATAAATACTAGGGTTATCAGTATCATTCTAAAGTTTATATGATACATGTATCTAAATAAAATAAAAATATATGCAGTATAATTAATAGCTACATTAAAATTAATTACATTCCTACGTTGACTTTTTGAAAGGGGTCGAAGAAAGTACCCAACTGCCCATCCATGGGTTATCGTTGCTATATTTGGAAGCCATTTTCATTTTTAATGTGGCAATGATATTTGCCACTGTTATTGTATTTTTGTCGGAGTCTTCAATGGGTCTTGAGAAATTATGTTACCGTTGATCGGTCGTCTTTTCTTTCAGAGAATATTCCTTTTCAACATTTGTAAAGTGTCTTGTCGCCGGGTCATTTTATAATATAAAATATTTTTAAGGTCTAGTTACTAGGTAATTTTATGAGTCTTTTTAAACTATCAATAAACTATGTATTTACTTATTTAATCAAACTACAGAATTAACAAACTATCACAAAACAGTTTTGTTTGAAGTCTAATCTACTACTTTCTTATAAAGATATTATAAAGTTACTGACGGTTTTTTGACGGGATGATCAGACCATCAAACTGAACAACTTTCTCTTTCGGATCAATATCAAAATTGCAAAAAAAAATCAAGTGTCCATTTGGGTCGAGTCGGATGCAGTTTTTTATGGAATGGGTGATTTCTTTTTGGCGGTTTCGATGTTAGTCCCATAGAGAAAGTGGTTCAATTTGATGGTTTGGTTATCCCCTTAAAAACCCGTCAGCATATTAGGAAGACTCTATAATCAAGTGTCAATATTGATTGCTTGCAGCCTTTCAACATATAGGTAATAATATTGGTGAGTTTAAATTTTCACTAGTCTTCAACGTCGCTGCTGGGGCATCATCATCATTTTTCCAAATAGGATAGTCTCGATCTATTGCTGGGTGAATGCCTGCTATAATTTTTATCACTACACACCTGTTTTGTGATCCTTAAGACATTGGGATAAAATTCACAGAATGCGTCGTTAATCACATTTTACAACAATCCCCCATTAAAGGTACATTTGTAATTGTCAATTTCGCTGGTTTTCCTCGCCGATACAAAGATAATGCTGCTTGATTGTGCTGCTTTAATGATTCTTATCTTTATTTGTTTAAAGCTGGTTTTGAAATGACACAACAGATCGTTGGATGCAAGTTGTTGCTAATTACGATCTTATCATCAATCATGTCCTTTGGAGGTACAATTGACGACACCTTTTACTGCCAAGTGTCAAATTCATTCATCCTGGACTGTGTTTCGGTTGATTAATGAAGAATGATGTCTATAATTATCTAACTTCCGTAGATTTATGTTTTCTTTCATTTTTCCGGTTTCCGAATTTATACAGGGGGAAAAAAGCCTAGTAATTTTTAATGAAGTGATTTAGACCATAAAACTGAAAAAGATTTCACTATGGAGCCATCATCGAAATAAAATAAAATAAATCTGCTGCTGCTACTGACTGCTCTCAGGAAAACATCATGAGAAATCCTTCCCACACTGAAGAAGAAATTCTGATGAAGTATACCAATCCGCATTGGGCAAGCGTGGTGGACTAATGCCCATACACCCTTCCTGAGGGTAGGCCTGTGCCCTGTAGTGGGACGTTTATAGGCTGATGATAATGAAATCTGCTGTTCCATACATTGGAGTCCAGTCTATTCTGTACTACGATTTTAGGCTGTAGTACAGTTACGTACTTAATGAAAGGTTGATGGTCTAATCTAAACTTTAGACGTACGGTCTTTTGTTCAAGTTAAAATAAAAGTTTGTAAGTAATCTTAAACACTCAATGAGACACTGACCAGGCTAAGTAAAAAAAAAATCTTAAATAGCTGCAGATCAAATGTTTGCTACCACGTGCTGAGCTTTTAAATCCAATACAAGCCACGCTTGTATAATTCAAACATCCAATTCATTGTCTCAATAGTAACCACGCTTGACACAACACCATGAGATTGATTCAGTTTGCTCCCTCGAGGGATTACAGTCGTGATCTTATTTATTTTTTTAACTTCTTTGTTTTGACAATGCTTCAGTCGTCTGTCCGGCTGATTGAAAGATCCCTGACCCGTTGCCCCTCGATCTTTCCGTATATTCAATCTACCAGTAAATTGAATGTGGAATTTCCATTTCGTGTTTTTAAATTGTTTTGTACTTTTAATTTCTTATTTTTGTTTTAATATTTTTGTGTTAACAGTTAGTAAGCACATGTACCTACATTTTCAGATTCGTGCGCAGTTGTTTTATAAATTTTTTGAAAGCTGTCCAGCTTACATGTTTACGTCTTGATTTGATAAAAATATAGATGGAGATATCGGGATGATTTTGATTTTCAAAAGTTTACATAGTATCTCTTTGTTTTTGTTCGATGATAATTCCAAACATGTTGGGGAGGAATAGGGGCTGTAAATTGTAATTTAAGAATCCAACAATGAATAAGAAGACAAAGTCTTTTCTACATTAAAGTCTCACAAAAAAGTCCTTCTCAAAGTTCAGTTAGTCTCAATTTGTGTTTTGTGTCTCAGTTTTGTTTTTATAAACAGAAATAAAAGCTTTAATTAGCGTACTTTAGTGTTTATTTTAATACTTTCGCCATCGTCGTGCAGGTTTTTTAAAAGTCTTTATCATGTAAGTAGGCGAATAGTGAATGCGATCTGATGCAATTAAAAAACAAAGTTATGTGATCGATTGTAAGATTGCTTTTAAAACAATCTAAATTTAATAAAGGTATTTTCCTTGTTTCTGATTAAATACCGACTCTATCGACTTATATTAAAGTTGAATATTCACATATCAATCCTGTGATCTCCATTCGTTTGTAAAACTAATCGTAATGCGTAATACAGAACCATTTCTATTCAAAACCGCAGTGTCGTCAAACAATTTAACGTGTAGGTGGCGCTAGTGGGTGTGATAATTCAACTAGCACACAAATAGTCCCGTATTTTCCATTGTATAAAATCCCCAGAAACGAACAATTTTCATCTTTACGTAGCCGAGATAAGTGTTTGGAGATGGCAGTTCAAAAGTGGAAGAGAGTATCGTGAGACTCGCTCCCGAACTTGGTTTACTTACGAATTAGTCACGTGGGAAGTATAAAGGTCGAAAGGGCATAACTTTGAAATGTACCGAAACATAAATTGGATCTCTGTTTACTTGTTTCACTTAGAGGTGCAAAGAATCAGGAGGTCGGTGAACTTTCTGGTGCTGTAATTAAGTAATTTTGGATACCGTTTTGACTTTAAGCGAAGTTCACAAAAACTGCAGACTAAATGCGAACACACTTTGTCTGAGTCATTCTTATATTCGATACAACTTGATCAAACTTGTTGTATTCTTCTTGTAACATGCTCATTATCTATCGGTACTAAATCGATAAGAGTAGACGACTGTTCCAGGAAATTAAGAATATTCAAACTTTATTAACTGGTTTTGCCTTGCAATTTTACAATGGGAAATGCAACAAAACTGTCTCAGAAAAGTTTGATTGGGTTTTATAACAATTCAAAATTGCCAGCGATAACATTGTGGAATGATCTTCTAACTAGCTCTTTCTCTCTTACAGGCTTACGAGCTATCAACCCTGACCGGCACACAAGTGATGCTTCTAGTCGCGTCCGAGACAGGACACGTGTATACCTTCGCAACTCGCAAACTGCAGCCTATGATAACATCGGAGGCAGGCAAGCGACTCATCCAGACCTGCCTGAACTCCCCCGACCCTCCCACCACCAGCGAGCAGCGGATGGCGGCCACCGGCTTCGAGGAAACTGAGTTGACGTATAACGTTATTGAGGAGGATATGAAGGTGAGACAACTGGCGTACGCTGGCTCGCAGTACCCTATAGAACACCACCCGGGACTTGCGCCCTCACCGCTGCAACAGTACCATCAACACCCCCCGTGTCCCTCACCGCTCCCCATAAGCTCGTTAGGTCAACCGTATTCTCACGCGCATCTTTCGCACCCTCACATGTCCCATCATAGTCAACGGTAGTTCTGATGGCACTTAGAGTAAATCATTGTTGTCATTTTTCGAGCGAAATGACTCGGGTTTTGAATTTTTGATTATAGTCACGTTCTTTAGGTAATTTTTAATTCAATGATTTGTTACATCTTATAGGATTTGAGTTGCGAATGTGTGCTAAAGTTTTACGTAACGTGAAAACATAATGAGGTATTACAAAGTAAGTGATATGTGACTGGTGCAACAGCCGATTGCGAATCATAATTGACAGATCCATTCAGATTCCGTGAGATACGAGGCTCCGTGGACGCGCGAAATGAATTATTACCTTCAAGAATTTCACGCTTCTGGTAATGTTAATGATATTCAGATTTTGAGGGAACCGTTATGAATGCTTACATCTCTCTGTACCAAATAAAAAGTCATTATGAACAACAAGAAGACATTCAGGATATAATAAGTGCAAAAAGCGTAACTAACAAATGAGTTTACGAAGCAAAATCGAGATCGCCTTCCTGCTCCGATCCATTAGAATCTAAAATCAATTTAACCGCCGTGTACTTTAATTAATTATCCACCTAAAAAGCTATCAATAAAATTGATGATCTTTGTGCATGAGATGTCGAAACCGATAGAGTATTCAGTAGCAAAATAATCAGATTTAGAATCGTTTTATAATTAACGCTAGCAACCGGTTCAGTGTTTAATAGTAACGCTTCGAAAGTGGGAGCGGCTGTTTGAGCCTCCGTTGAATCATTATGATGAATGAATCGGCCTTTCATTCTTGAATTAAAACCGATACATCCGAAGCGAGACGTAGTATTAATCTCCAGCTAAATTGCCAGGAAGTGGCTTAAATTTAAATAGATGGCTCTACACATTTTGTGACTTAAATTGAGATGTTGCCAGCGGTGTGATTACGAAGGCTTGTAGACGAACAAAATCTTGGGTAAGAAAAAAAGAAACAAAGTACTTAGCAGGTGTTATTTGTAACTAGAGACAGTTTCCAATTATGAAGGGAGTGCACGTCGCCTCCGGCTCTAAGTCCTCACCCGGCCCCGTGATCCGGATTATCAAGAAACTTAATTGAAAATTACTTTCGGAGGTACCCAGTGTGATTATTATAAATTCCCCTGTCAAACTCGACGCGGGATCGCGATCGCGCTAGGAAAAGCGTTCCGAGCTACGGAGTAACTCGGGAGCTTTCACATCTTAACTCATAAACGCCACCGCTGACTTAATTTAATGTTCGAATTCAATTTCAAAATTAATTATTATAACATCTAGCAGTATCATTATGATCGTCGCTCGGTGAACGTGCGAACAGTTAATGAAAAGTGCTGATCAAATACACCCAAATACGGGTTGGAAGCGCCGATTCACTGGGCTCGTATTCGATTCGATTCATCCATTAACGCCGTACACACCTTGCGCTGCTAATCAGACAGTATTTATTCATCGATTTGTACCCAGTAGCTGCTCTCGCTGCCGTCGCATCGATTGCATCCAACGATTAATTCACATTCTTCATTTGCATATCGTTTTAATTTCGAATCCATCCGGCGCCCACTGCGTCGCCCCCGACCTCGAATATCGCTTGTCAGCTTTGATATGTTGAAATCGATTACGTCGATTCTTTCGATTCGAGTTCGCATCGATAAAAATCTTTCGTCTTCAGGTGGGTTCTCACCCGTTCACGTTTGACGTAAAGAAATAATGCGTCAATGGTGATTGTGATCGATATTGTTCACGCACCATCGATAAGTCGATCCGATTGAAATATTCACGTGGTAATTACGATTCTGCGAGATAACCGTGCCACTTGACAGCTTGCTCTTATATTTTAATGTCCCTTATTTTTATTCTATTCATTGTTTGGAGGCTCGTGGTTATAACAGCATGACTTGCCTCTACCAAGTACTTGAGAACAGCATGGTGGCGTAAGGCTCACTTTACCTCACACTCTGATGATCTTGATGAACTAACAATGTTTAAAGTATCTTCTCTGTATTTGCTTGAATATCATTGGTCTTATTCGTGCTCCTTATTATTCAGTGTAGATTTTAGCAGTTTATCTAGGTACAGTTTCACATGTCATCGTCTCAAAGTCATAACATAAATATAATTATTTACGTATTCGTAACGTGTTTTACTCGTTGTCTGCGTGCCTGTTCCGTGAATATAAACATTATGAGCGGAGTATACCGCGCCTGGTGTTCAGAGTACGCCCTCGTAGGATGCAGATGCTCTTGCGCATGAATTAGCAGTATAAATGTGGAAGTCGGTCAGTGCCCTCGCTCATATCCCCTAATCGCAACGCGTTTCGTAATAGTTGCAGAGCACTCGAGATTTCGCTTTCGTTTACACTGGCGTTCTTCTCCGGATTCCGTCGCGAAATCACTCGTTCTATTTCCAGGCACGTTCGACTCTCAAGGGAACGGTCGCTCAAAAAAGACGCCACTATAGAAGTTGTCAACACGAGTCGTAAATTCTTGCTCTTTTTTAGTCGACAATCAAGCTTAGTCCCGCCTTTCGAATAGCGGCGGTGAGTCACGCGCATCCATAACGTATTCCGCTCGCATGGGACGCGTGCGTCTATTCTCTACATCGGTAATCGCTCGTTAGTCTCGCGCCTTGCTTTATTAACTTATCAATACTATTGTTTTGATAAACGTTCGAGAAGCAATTTCTGTTGACTCATCGTATTGTGCTGGCTACATTACCTACATAATTGTCCGCCTCTAAGCCGATCGCTCTTGTCTTGTGCAACCCCAACAATAAAGCTAATTTGACTAATAGGTGCGTTGTAATCGTCACTGCGTGTGGTTTAGGGATTACAAGATTATTCTGTACAATTTCTTCGCTTCTAAGATCCTTAATGAACGCCGTTCTAAAGCCATTGTTCTAGTTCTAGTTTCGTTTGTTGTTTTATGTTGTACGGGCTTTGGAAACGGGTTTCTTTTAAGTGGAGCTTAATTTGTGACCAAATTGTTCGGGGTCACGGATGGTGCGATCATTAATTTATTATTCCGCGCGTGAACGCACCGTTGGCTTCGATTTTTTAAAATTATTTAATGTTTGCGAAATTCACATTAAATGATGGTCTCTTCCCTGTAATTAAGCGTACCGACCGACCACCCGGACGCAAGATCGATGGACCTACCGTTAATCCCACATAAGGGTAATTTTCGCACACCGCCTTTGTCGTGTTGCCAGTAAGCGGACAAATGAAGAGATTCGATGGACCAATCTCAATTTGGTGAAATTTCCGAAGAGCAACGGCCGTCAGAAATTCGATTTGCGCCGTCATTTAGGTAATGGATCAGTGCATTAATTATAAATGACAACGAACAATCATCGCCTGTTGAAAACATCCGTTATGACATTTATCTTCTGGATTTACAAAGAGAACTCAAATTACAATGTGCCACAATTTCTTTTCCCATATTCGCAAAGTCTCACATAGGTCAGTTACTATTCTTGAGACCACAACCGGAGAGAAGCGTGTCCATCCGTCAGCATAAAAATTTCGGAGTTGGCGTTATTTCGAGAGGCGCGCGCAATCTGTCCGAGCCGTATTATTTTAGGCGTTGTCGGCCACTCCGTGCACTATTACGGCAGTGCGCCTGCTCCGTTCTGTTGCATAATTCAGACACGAGCCGCGTTTGCATTCCGATACTTGATATGTGCTTTCACATGTATTTATGGACAAGATTTTGTGTATGTCCGCCGAATAAATAAATCGTGTTTAAGGCATAAATACAATGGGCGGCTTCCCTCGTTACGTCGGCGAATGTAAAGTCCACCGGGGCAGCGAACAGCCGGAGTTAGCTTGTTGGGATGTCCGCCAGTCAGACGCTGAGATATTTCGCGGATCGCGGACTCTTGATCCGCTGCGTATGCGCCGTTGTTTAGAGCCTTCGTTACATCCGCGGTTTATGTCGCCGCTTACAAATTGGCGTACGCGGACGCATTGGCGGGCGTCGCATATCTTCCATGGAAATTATGCTTCGTCGTGTACATTGTATTTCATTGGAACAATTTGACATCTCATCCATTCTTCTTTGGATGGCACTGATGTCCGGTGGTCAGGTTTAGGTGAAGCCGTTAGCAGTCAACGTTGTTTTGAAATTGTTGTTTACGTTTTGTTTTCATTTCCATCAAGCTCATTTCTTTCAATCACCTCTACACATCTTTCCAACGCCTCTAAGAATTACAAATATACAAAAGCAACAAACGCAAAAGCGGTCAATAACCAATCTTCGCCTACACCTACAATTCTCATCTGTTTATTTAAACATATTACTTTTCCAAAACATCCGTCATGATTTTACCAACACTTTATTTGAACTCGACACCTGACCTCTTCCAACCCACCGAGTTGCCAACTAATCCGAAACAACATCATTATCTGGCGCTCACATCAAAGAGCACGATTCCTCTCACATCTCACTTACCGCAATCGTAATGATTTGCGGAGGTCCTCCTTTGTATGCGCCGGAGTTGACCATTCGTATGCAAGGTGCGCGCTCGGCCTATCCCCGCTCATCGCGTCCTGATGCTTCCGCGAGTCGCCCTGATTGCTCTAATTGAAATTTATTCGTGTCTCCAATCGGAACGCGTGCCGATTTCCCAATGCCATCTTTAATTCCTTAGCTGTTGTTACCAACATTTTTAATTAGGCTTTTGTTACTTTTCCAATTAACTTTAAGGATACCACCAAAACCTAAAGTAACTTCTGTCGAGTTAAGAATACGAATCATTTTACAAAGCGTAAAAGAACCCAAAGTCAAAAGCAAATGTTGCTCACCACTGTATTAGATTAATGAATAAGCAGCGATTGTCTCCCGTTTAGTTATGTATGCGTCTGCGCTTATGCGATCTCGTTTACTGGACTGACGCGTCTCATCCATTATAGATTTATCCAGGAGCGGGTAACGTCCGACTCTGGTCTGGATATGGTGGACGTTGTCATTTCGATAATTGGCCCCTGAGTTGCGCAATTCACAAACATCTGTGATAGATACGCTGATTGACAGCTGATTGCGTCAGTGAATCTAATGTAAGTCCAATTAAGTGTTTTGTCTGTAATTAAAGCCTGAGATACAAGTACAAGGGCAATGTGGAGTTAGTTTTTTTGCTAAACTGGTTTAGTTTTGCTAAGTTTATAAACTTGTGTTTATGGTGTATGTCACGATGTAAGGTTAAAATGTTTCTATTTGCTATTTGAGACGTATTTAGGTATCATTAACTCACAACTCACATTATGTTTTTTAATAATCGTCAGTATTACAGTCTTCTTGTTTCCCTTCCGAAGCTCAAATATGGCATAAACATCGTCTCTTCATTCCTTCACTTTTCTTTTTCCAAATTTCTATTCATTCTTAAATTTTTGCAACACTATCGTCATTTTCAATACTTGACTAATCAGGATCTACAAATTCTAACGCTTCAACATCCGCAACTATATTAACCAGCACTATTGATTCGTCGAAACCCGGCCCACTTCCTAATACTACTGGTCTGGGCGCAAGACGCACATGGTTAAAATTAGTACGGCCGAGAATAGCGTAAACTCCGCCGCGCTCCGACCTGATTTTACATATATTGTGTTACACTTTATTAGGGGCAATCGGGGATTCTAAGATAATTACATTTTGGCTTTCTATGGGATGTAATTAGTTAGTTTATGTTCTAACGTTGCAAAGTTGGATTAGACGGGAAAAAACGTACTCTATTTAGACGATATATTGTCTAAATATCCGAAAAGCAAAATTGTTGATGAAATCTTATCATTATCAGCCTTCATACGTCCCACGGCAGTTCAAAAGCCTGCTCATGAATAAATGTGGAAATCAGGTCCAAGCAACAAAATTAAACCCTAAATTCATTGATTAGTAACGTTCAGAAATAGATACGAATGTCCATCCACCTTGATATAAATAGATTCATTATAAGTCTTGAGAGGGAACTGCCCATCAGGTCATAGCTCTCCGCTAACCTCTAAAACATGACAGTGAATTTTTTCAAACTCATTGTTAACAACGCAAACAATGTTTTCTTCTGTTATTGAAAGAATTATCGGTCATCCTTTTGTACCGCCATCTTTCATTTTGGCAGTATCATTTCCTTTTCAGATGTAGATACATCTCTTGTTTTGTTAGCAGTTTCGTCATTACTGCTATTGAGGAGAAGTATTGTATGGCGTTTACTGCGATAGTGACGCGACTATAAATTCAAACTAGCTTGGCTGAGGTCCGTTAGCTCGTGGGAAATGATTGGTCCGAGTCTCGGTGGGCTTTGTTAGGACGATTGTCCACTGGTGTGGTGTAGATGCGGCGATAGGGCTGCGTATAGTGCCTGCGCCCGCGGTGACAGTTTCGTGGGAACGAGCGGGATTGTGTGTAAGGTGCATTCGCTATTTGGATGCGATTGTTTTCGTTTTGAGGATTTATGGCAACAAAATTGTACGGTGTTTGTTTGTGTACCTTGGAAATTGTTTGTCGGGTTCACAGCGGCATTACCTTAGAACAAGAGTTTTAAGAGTTTGACGTTCAACGTTTTCTCTTGCTCATACAGAAAAGTAGTCAAATGTTAGCACCAAACGTTGACGTGAATGTATAAATAATTCCTAGGAAAATTTATATTCTGCAATATGTGTACAGAGGACGGCTCCAGTCGGAATAAATGGCTCGTACATGCATAGTTGGTTGTAGAAACTTTATTTTCCATCCCATAAACACTAGGGCGGCCGTGGAAATGGACTTCCACGCCATAATGTATTCCACACGCGTGCGCCGCTAACTCGACGGCTATTCAGCTCTGAAAACAAATCCTTAGCTTTTGTGACCACCGATCCATCATACTTTTTCTATTGACCAATAATTGACAAGCTTTAAAACAACACAAACAAAGAGCTTTCAAATGCTAATCTTTACTACGTGCTCTCGATTTGTTCTGAGAGCACGTGGGAAATTTCCTGGTGTCATACTTCATACACGGCTTAATTATTTGTTGGACAATTAACCTTATAAGGCCACCTACATGCACGGTGATATAATCGACGCATTGGCCTAGTGCAGGGTGCGTGGGCGACGTCCTTCGCGTTCGAGCTCTGATCCTCTAATGCGCTGGGTACATAAAGCGCGTGCTCCGATGCCGCACTCCCGCGCATGATTTATGTATGACCGGTATTCCTCGCGGTTCATTTAACTAGATATATTCCGGAATTATTGTGTTCGTAACGCAGCTCTCGTACTGTTAAAGGCGTGTTGTGAATCTATAAATTTGTCGTATAATGATACATTTTGTTGCGACGTTAATTTATGAGGTAGTGAAGTAGGTTTAATTAGGATAGGATAGCATTAGAATCGATAATGAAATCAGGTTAGAAAACAGCTGATGTAATGCGAAAAAGTTGGAGAGCGTTGTTATGTTAAAAATCTGGGTGTCGCCATATAGGGAAGGACATGCAGTTTCTTAACACTACACACGTATAACTTCGTAACATGTCCGTCACCTTGTTATCAGGTGGGTCCAGTTACCGAAATTGCACTCATTAACAGTCATGCGTGCCTTTCTTTCGTGAAACTGTAGCAAATAACCTGTCTAGAAAAGAAACGATCGAAAAAGAAACTGTATCAAAAAACCTGCTCCTTTTTAGAACAATCGAATTATCGTATCTTAAAATTTTCTGCAGCAAAGATAAATTGGTAAGATATTCTTACGGAGAACAGCGAAAGTTTGACACTCATTCTTATGTTGGAATCATAATTGTTCAGATATGTGTTGCTGTCTGTAAATAAGCATTTTTTTCTGATGGGTTTGTTGGGACTACTCGTCGATTTCCCAACTTGTTGATTAAATTCAACAACGTCAAGTGGACTAAATATAACGTGCTGTTTTGTTATTTCACTGTCCATGTCTTTGATAAGTACCGCGGCGTCGTAACTAAGTTAAGTATGTTACCTGTCACTTTACATTTGTCGTAAGATATTGTGATCAAAATCAGAAAATATTCTTGGAATTGGCATACGAATGTTTCAGAATTTACAGAATTTATAGCTTATAATTCTAGTCAAATAAAACTACAATTAAAGAAGATGGCTTTGAAATTAGCTCAGGCATTTCCTAAACTATACCCTCATTTGTATCAAATACGACAAATTTGTATGACATGAATCCAAGCATTAAATGGTACAAACTTAACAAATTAGTACTATCAGTTAATTAGTTCGAGGAACTCTATGCCTTGCAGTGGGATAAGGCTTGCTGATGACGGTGATTATCTTCGACTACGAATCTCCTTTAAACTGGAGGCATTAAGTTGATCAAGAAAGCTAATTCGCATTCAAAATTCCAAAAGACTTCGCTACCATCACACCCAACATCCCAGAAATACTCGAAATTCCTTGTCATATGTTCAATGGGCTCATTACGTATTAGATTTTAATTGAAACTCATTGGGTCCTGCGGTTATAAACATGGCATGGACAGAGAGGTAGGAAGTCTTGTTGGATTCCTGCCATAGCTCCGTGGATCAGGCTGGACGTTACGGCGATTGGCTCGTAAACTTGTGTACGCGCTTTTGTATTGAGGACTAAGAGTTGAGCTGATGCGTTTTTACAAATACAAATACAAAATACCCTTATAATATGTATGTTTTTACCTTTTGCATACATTGATACCCTTTTTAAGTATAGTGAATAGAATGGTGAGCGAAATCGCGAAATGTATTACATATTTCTAGTCTATGTCGTATTCGTAGCGCATGCTTTTGTGTTAACTTGCAACTTTATTTTCCATCAAGAATTTCGTGGCAAAATATATAAATAACGCTCACAGGCACATACATTGTAATGATCCCAAGCAAGCACTAATAGGCTGTTTATTATGGAAACCATACAACAATGGCACGAACATATAAACATCCATGGCCGAACCGGGATTCGAACCCAGGACCCTGGTTTGGCAGTCTGGCGTGGTAACCATTACACCGTAGATAGATTTTTCAAATGAATATGATTCTATTTTTCCCTTTGCTGGAAGAGTAGATGTTTGTCTCATCATCCTCAGCCCTGGATACGAGCTGCAGGTCATAAGCCTCCTCCCCATTTTGCAATCCAGTTTGGTCTTGCGCCAATCGTATTCAGGTCTTACCGACTCTTCTATTGATGACATCCAACGACTCAGCCGCTGAAGACTGACTCCTCTTTTGCCAGTTTTCCCGAATTGGATGCAATATTATGGTGACGTTGTCTCTGATCTGAATTTAGATTTCCTATTGATCATTTGTCATTCTCAATTAGTATAATTATATCATTCCTATAGTACTGACGCCTAAGTCCTATTAAGTTTGCGGAGAAAACTGAAACACCTCTTTCATATTTTTTTACATCGATAAACCTTTTCAAGCAATCATCTCTTAGGCACAGTATAAGAAATAGTATCTGTGTCTTGGGTACGTTTTGACGCAATTTTGATGTTTCGATTCCAAGTCGTAACTATTCCCTATTAACGGTATCAAGACGATTCTCGCTGTCTCTCATCGTTCAACCATCAAGATAACTAATCTCGTAGATAAACGTATGAAATCGAGTTAGTTCCGCAGCCGTGCGCTGCGCAGACGCAGCCGCAGCACAAAGCGACATCTTCCACAGTTTTATTGCCAACATTTCACAGATCTTAACTTGTCTATAAATTCTTAATTAAGAAGAACAATAGTTTCTTCGAAATATTCTGGATTTGAAAAGCCATTTTATGATGGAAAAGTGACCTTTCTCTTTAAAAGTTATTAACTTCTTTTATTTCGATTAAACGATTACTGTCTTTTAGGTTTACTGTACATTTTATGATTTTTCCACTTAGTACTGAAAAAACATGTAACTAAATGTTTTTATTTCTTTTTGGCTGGTACCCGCGACTTCGTCTAAGTAGAATGTTTATCCCTGTCTTTCTTCACGGTTTAAGCTATCTCTATAAAAAAATTAATTAAAATTAGTTTAGCGGTTTAATCGTAAAAAGTTAACAGACACATAGGTAGAGACATATTCGCATTTTAAATATAATTTTGTATGTAATACTAATAACTCTCAAACGAGGAAGGAAAACATCGGGAGGAAAACTGCATACGCTGTAGAATACCAATCCGCATTGGGCACGCGTGGTGGACTGACACCCATACATCCTCCCTGTGCCCTGCAGTGTGACGTATTAGATTGATGATTTTGATGTAATACTAGTCTCGAGTAACACGTATATATGGGATGGATAAAGTCTCATTGACACCGTTTTATTTGTGCACTAAATTGAACCACATTAATTTTCGGTAAACCAGATATTTTGGTCAATTTTGACATGAAACGTGACATGATTTAATTGGAAAATTACAGTTTTTTTTCTCAATAAATACAATGTTTAAACGTTCTTTAAACACGTAAGGTTTAACGATTTTTATTTAAGTCAAAATTAAAAACTTGCATTGTTTTTTTTAAATCTGAATATCTTAACATCTTACTGTAATTACGCCGTAATCGTGTTTTTGGTCGTATTATGGATTTTAAAATGAACCAAATTCGAACAAAATTTATGTTCAGGTATCTTAAATTAAACAAACTTGCACAATTCATTCCTTCTTTATTTATAAGGTGACTTATGGATATGGTTTCTTTTTGGAGTATTATCTACAATTTTCAATTGGTATTAAATGAAGCGAATAATAAAAGTTTTCTTTTTTCAAGTATTTTGTGAATGTTGTTTGTACCTCTCTCTCGTTTGGCATGACATTATGTTATATCTAGAAGCCTTAGATATGACGCTGAACTTATCTTAGTTAGGCGCTTAGTTTAAAGTTGTAGCCATGTCTCCGATCACCCTATTCCCTACCATCGTGAATTTACCCAAGTTCTATTTTTATACTGTTTCTACAACATAAGAAAGAATATTGCAACAATTGCAATCTTCTCATTGCGTCATACAAACCGAAAGTGGTAATAAACAAAACCTTGTGTTATATCAACCGAGATCTGTGACATTGCTACTATCTGTTACATTCGCTCTTACAATATTTCGTTAATGTTAGACAAAGATGCAAAACGAGCTCTCACTTCCGTCCGCCCACGTGTGGCGCCTACGCCTAACTTAATTGAAAAAAATCGCAAGGTGGTCTTTTGACAATAGTTTTGACCGCTTTAAAGTTTGGTTACAACGACCGTGTCTGCGTTTTGCGGCGATCAGAAACTATGTTATAACTACCAATCTTGCTTGAATTATAGTTTAATAGTTTATTAGGTACACCAACGACACATTCACAAATTTGATTTAAAGGTTTAAAAAATACAGGAGCAACAGGTCTTATGAATACATCATAGATTCTTTATTGTTCACAAAAAACATAATTATGAAAAAAATTACACACAATTACATCACATACACTCAGTTGCAGAAACGCTCATTAGAGTAATCCTCCATTAAATCTCTTGCTAGCTTTTTCTACGTCAACATGACAAAAAGTGACAGCAAGAGCTTTAATGGAGGATTAACTTTAATAAGCGTTTCTGCAACTGAGCGCTAAAGGTATACACAGCTTTGGTATTCATCAACAATTATAGGCAAATGAAGTTAAGTATACTGAAGTACCTACCTATTTCGAGGAATAATTAATGAATGAATGAAATATACTTTACCAAAATATTTACACCAAAAGAAAATACAATGCACAATAGGAAACATAAACTATTAATACTACTAATACTATTCTTACAGAATTTATTGACTATTTCACGATTTTCTTTTTAAACAAGGTAGTAACGTTGCACATACCCTCAATAATGGAAACAGATCTAATCACCAATCATCTATCATGGCTGTCGTTTTTAAAAAGAAAATAACACTTTTTTTTGCACACCTCATAAGTTACACTGGAAAACATCCACATCCTAATAAAAACAAAGATATAGCCTTTTTGAAATAATGACATCAATTATCAACTATCAACACTGTCTACAACTTGAAAAACGTAAAATCAAGTAAGTGGAAATACGTAGGTATTGAGGCCTATCTTCCGGTTTAATTTTCATTTTGTAGTGCATGTCTGTAGATCTTTCTATGAAAAATTATTAATCTAAATACTATGGCGATAAATAACTTTTCTACGAGTCTTAATTTCAAGTTGTGACATTGTTGAAGTGGACTGTGGAGGTGCGATGTAACCTCATTTGCAGCCAGGATCCAAGACACTGACCCTTTCGCAACCACCGTGACATCAACCCGTAGGTGGCTTGCGCCCGCGCATGCTCACTTAAAACTTACAAAACCTTTCGAAATGACCATCTTTTTTTAACTTATGACTTAATTTCGCATGTTCCTTTGTTCGAAATGTATCGTAATAACGGTATTGTTGTTTGTCTGTTCGGTGTCACTATCGTTATTTTCAATTTTGACGTTTATTTGCGAATAAAAAAATGTTTATGTATTTGCTTGGGTGGGTAAACATTGAAACATGAATGAACTCTGACAAGTTGTATACGTATTTGCTTACGACTTAATCCCCCGATGGGCTAGTCAGATATATTCCAAATATCGATATTATTCTAAAGTGCCCAGACTATGTCCACTTCACTGTCTGAAAAGTCAAAGAGACACTTTTTACCATAAAGTAGTGTAGTAATATTTTGACAAAATAAAATATTGATTCGCAATCACTAGTGCACCTTGTAACTTAGTTTTACGATAAACTCAAAAATCCAACTCATATCCTCAAACCAGAAGATAAAATTTAAAAGTACTTAACATAAAAGATCAAAAGAAACGTAGTAGCAAGAGTATAAAGACAAATACTCTACTAGAACGTGACTCGATTTACCAAATCATACGAGAAGCGAGGCTTAGCATAATAAAATACCATGAGACACAGAGCCCTAGAGAAAATATGCACAAGCACAGCCGAAATTAGCGTTTAAGTTGTGCAGTAGCAGAGTTCGGCTACTGCACAGTTTTGGCGCACCAAAGTTGTGCAAAAGCCGAGTTTTTAATGCTACACTCTGTATTATACGCACCAAATTTTTTACGTATAATCTGCGATGTGGACACTATTTGTGGAATGAAAATACGCCGTAGACTATTCGTCTTCTGCTTTCGATAACTCGTGTAACCGATACATGATGGAAAAAAAATAGTAACAATTGTAATTTAGCATTTAATTTGCACAGTTTTGGTAACGCTAAGTTGGCTATTGCACAAGAATTTCATTGGTGTTCAATTCTGCTGGTGTTATAATGAACTTTCAAGTATTTTTCTTTAGGACTCTGTGTGTCGTGCAAAATACCTATTACGTTCGCTATGTAAATTTTGTTTATATTATCGCGTTACACTTTTTAATTTTAAGGTTTTTTTTATCTAATGCATTTTACTCAATTCTCAGGCCATTAATGAAGTGCCATCGTCTGTATAGGTTATAAGTACAACGACGTTTGAACACATCGATTAGATTTAGGTTTATCACTACCCACGTCCACTTTCTGATGTCTGATTTACATAGCTAGTTTATAAAACCTACTTTTAGCTTTAAGTCTAGCGTGAAAACTGTGCTCTAGCCAACCTTTGTTTCACAGTTTGCTGTTACACAGTTTTTATGCTACCTTTCGATTGGCATTAAACTTGGGCTTTGGCAAAATTGCAGAGAATACTGGCTAGTGTGAACCAGACTTTAAAGTTGTTTTTCGAATATATTTGGTGCTAAATTGGTGCTGTTGCAGCGACGACGGTTATTTTAAAACGTAGATGATCTCTACTCAAATTGTTCTAAAGTATATTTTTAATCGTAAATCTTAATATATTTTTATACTGTAGTTAGTGTATTTTGACAGTTTTTTGATCTGTCAAATATTGATACCTGTATTACCGGATGAGTGGGGCGCTTAAGTTTTTTAAGCGCCTTATGATTCGGACGTAACGTAACATTCCCAGTTTGCGCTTTAGTGACCGTTTTTAACATTGTTTGTGATCCATCCATCGTTTTGAGTATACTAGTGTTAAGGCATGATGTTGTGTGAATTTGTACCTTTTATACTAGTTACATAGAATGTAGATTGTTTTGACAATTAATACATTATTCACTTGATAAAAAAGGCTCAAATCTTTTTGTGAAATATTTTTGTCAAAACGAGCTACTTTCATTGACTTTAGTAGATTTATAATTGACTGATGCTTTATTGAATTCTACATGTCATTTTAAAATTATTGGTGCTACACGATTCTAAATTGTATTTACAGTAGTAGAAGGTAAATAATTCGAAGACCTTTAATGAAGTGTCAGTTGATACCAATTTTACTAGTACATAAATAATTAGATAGAGAACAAATGCATAATTTCCTTGAAAGTGCTAGTAAAATTGAAAGTGATTGACTTTGAAACATAATAATATATTAATAAATTAAGTTTAAAATAACTTATGTATCCTAAATATCTAACATTTGTGATGCAGTGATACTTACGTAATGAAAAAAAAAAGACTTTAAGGACCAGTGTTAGTGCCTTATTAACTTTGAGTGAGAAAATGAAATAAAAGTACTTAAAAGGCCAGTGTAAGTGAGTTCTATCCAATACATTTTGAGAGTTATTAAAGATAGTTAGTGCTAAATGTAATTGAGAGCTGAAATGTGTCAATATGAACATAACAAAGCACCAAAAAAAATATTTTAATGTACTGGTTTAGTAACTTTCAAAATGTTAACGGAACAAATATACGAAAATGACATTTTAATTTCCTTCGTGGAGTAACCGAGGCCTTAATTGAAAAAAGCTGGAAATCGACTGTAAAATTCAGTATTATTTTACAAAAGCATAATAAAAAATCCAACAAAGTTTCTTCTTCTGTTAAATAGTTTTCAAGTTCGAATCGGATCAACATGGTGACTTTTGAGGCTTTTGAGTACTTAATGAAGTTGACGAATGTGGTCTACATTGACATCGGTTACAAAATTATTAGTAGAAAATTATTTAGTAATCCACGAGATACTGTAGTATCTGTATTGTGGAACATAAACATACTATTTCGAAGCCGACTGCTGACTGCAACTGCAGTTTTCAGTACTAAATCTATAGAAATATTTTACAGTATAATACAAAAAACTGGACTTGTACTGCAGTTTTCTGTACTATACCTGTAGCAATATTTTACAGTATAGTACAGGAAACTGCACTTGTAGTCTGCAGTCAGCAGTCGGCTTCGGAATAGTACCTTAAACGTCAAATTAGGCTTTAATTGGCATAACAATAAGGGTCTCGTCGCTTATCTCAATCTAACAACGAATGCTTGTCAAAGACTTGTAACTTTTGACAAATCCTATAAACTGTTCAATGACGTAGTCGTCATTAATGTCAATGTTAGCCACTGTGCTCGATCGAAAGTATAATTCGCGGTGTAAATAAATAAAATAAAAGTCGAAAACATATATTTAAATATGAAATTAAGTTTTTCGACAAGCTTTCATTGCTCTTTGAGACGATTATTCATGGCTGGCTGATAAATGTGCGACGTGCAATAATTCAATTCTCGTTTAAAAGCTTGTCCGTGGTAAGGTCTGTGCATACAGGCGTCGGCAGTAGCTTTACTTATGTATGAAATTTATAGTGCTCATTACAATTTTTATAGTATTTTTAACATTGCCGTGGCGTGTGTGGACTGGCTTATTTACATTGTAATTGAAGATTATTATAAAATAGAATCTCTTTACGGCTATTTCTGCAACATGGCAAAATACGCTTCGTAAACTGTTACGATTATAATTTTTTTTATAATATTTTTCTAAATGGTTGTGAAATAGCCGGAATTTTGAAGTTTTTTTCTTACTGAAGTCACTTGAGTCGTTTTACAAAGTCTCAACTGTTCGATTATTGATCGATCCTTGGAGGTGACTTGTAGACAATGTGATAGATACAATACCTAAAGACGCTAGATCATTGTTACTGTAACATACAATTTTTTTTTGTAAATATGTACAATAATAATAACGTAATAAGCAAGAATAATTTTAATACTAGATGCAATGTTGTAAAAGTTTTTTTTTATTTAAATATTTTTTTGAAAGATTTAATCTACTCTATTTTTTTTAATAATGACTTATTTTATCTTTTCGAATAATTTATACTATGTGTTTGTACAATGTCGTAGATGAAATCGGGGGAGACATTAAAAAAATTATAAAAAAATAAAATGTTAAAAAATTGCTCAGGTTTTAAATTGTTACTAGTTTTAAGTCCTTCCTTTCATCCACTATCGGCCTCTACCTGGGAACTTGGTCCTGTCTGCTGTCCTTTGCCTTAAGGTTGAAGTTTCAATACACTTTACATCTAAATTCCATGTAAGTACTTTTATATTTCTATCTTTTAATTCAAAGAACTTTCAACCCTATTGAAACTTGAATGTCAAGGCATCGATACGTAACATGTGAGTAGGGGCGGCGGTCAAGGGGCCCCAGTCAAGGTGCATCACTATTTTATCGATATTCGGCACATCACTTAAAGGCCTAAAGTAATGTGTACGCATTCGATGGAATTCTGCTTCACTTTGACTCTGATCGCCGCCATATCGGACCCTACAGATCATCTTCCCGTGTTTCATATTAATTTTATTACCAACAAATGTCGTAAAACATCGACGTTTGACGTTTTTAATTACTTACGATATTAATACGGATGTTTAAACTTTTAAAGGGGTGTGTCCGATAGTGTTTGGTTTTTATCGATGATTTATCCAACCGAATTTGAATGTGCACTTACGGGTACAGTTATGTTTCACGTGAGCGTGTATTCAATATGGTCGGTTAATAGTTTTTAAAGTACGTCGATGCCAAAAGTTGCTGGCTGTCCCCATAATTACTTTCGCCGTCTGAACGCGAATATTACAATCATAAACACGCAATAATTGCTCAATGATCCACCTCCAGGCATTTTGGACAAGCTTTCTTTTGGTTTCGATAAATTTAAACTTTAGAATAAGATTGGCCAATCAAATCGCGTGTGAATGAAGGAAGAGAAGAGAGAAGACAACGGAAAGGTAAGTGAGTTTTTTATTATCTAGTTTTAAATAATGTTTTTGCATTAACTTAACTAACAGCTGACCGATTTAACTGCATTTTTGTTTTTGATGTGCTTTCACAGGTCCCTTTTACAGGTATCAATACAAATTGTGGTCGGTCAAATGATCTTTATTATTTTTCATAATAAAAATGTATTATTATAAATTAAAAAAATAATTCGTTGTTTTCGGCTTCGATTTTATAATTTCATACGCTCTATTCCGAATTCGAAAATCTTGCGAAGATTGCCTAGATCATCGATAAATTATCAACAGTTTCACTATTGTTAGGCAACACTATTAATTCAAATATAAAACGCGTGACATTGAAAATCCCTTTTTCTTTACACAGTTAAAAATAACACTTATTTAAATTACATTACAGTTTTGTTTTATCTTCACAGCTTCGTCTTCCTTTTTTTTCACGTTTCTACATTTAAAAGTAAACCACTCGTACCTTATACTTCCATTCTCATTAAACAATATTTTCATCTTGACACCGGTATCAGTGAGAGGTCAGACTTAATGTATGCGTTTAAAATATTGTGACGTCCCTTGAATAATCTTTACTACGTGCTGTAACTGCGAAATTACAACCAAATTACTTTGAACCCGCAAACAAATCTTAAAACCCTTTATGTTTACGTATTCGTGGATTCAAAGAGGGGGTTGGAAGGTCTTTGTAAAATGGTTTGAGCTGCCTCGATGATAGTCGTTTCAATAGAGAAGATATATAAAGGAGACTCGGATTAGTGGTTCATCTTAAGGGGGGTCGTCACGCTGAAGTCTATAAAAACTACCCAATTTGAGGATTTCGAACACAAAATATAATTGAAACGTCTTAATCTAAAATTCTGTTAATATGTTACGTACAGAAACAATTCCTTTACAATTATAAAAAGTAGTGACTCATTAAAATTTCGATACAAAAATTTGGTAAATATTTATAAAACTCTTATGTGTTTCTTTTGAAAAGTAATTGTGCATAATAGTGACGTATGATTTTACCGCAGAGTTACACAATGAATAAATAGAACAAATGTCATAAGGTCTACACTAAGAGGGACTATATTTCGATAGGTAGCTTGATATGAAACTTTTATTTTTATGTTACTGTTTTTTTTTTAATATTTATAAACTTACTTTAAAGTCAATGACGTTCTAACCATGCTATGTTATCTTAGTACAAACTAAGTGGAACGCTGATTTTCCATAGATAGTTTCCGCCATCTATCGGTTATGTTTCGAAGCACTATGTGTTGATCTAGGGTTCATAACGGAGCGACAGTGCGCTACACCTCACCGCTGCGCTATAGTAGTGCGAGATTTCGCCCATATGAATCACTGTCTTGTTGGTCTAGCGGTCTAGACAACCGGCTCACGATCCAGGTACCTATGGTTCGATCCTCGTGTTGGCTGATCGTCTTTTTCAATTTTATTTCATAATGTGGCTCCCCCTGGTGCTAATAAGCGGCAACGCTAATAATTAGGACGTCCTAAAATTCAAGGTGACTTACATATCTATATCCAATATACATATTAATCTATGGTTCTAACCCAAAGTATGTAGTACGCTTTTTTCATTGAATTTTATTTCAGGGTTTTTATCATTTTTGATACACAAGCCTCAGCCACAAAACACATGCACCTATTAATTGAAACATGAATAAAGCATCTTAGCTACCTCCGAGTGGGGGTGGAACCTACCTTTGACTTTGTATAATTCCCTATGCGTGACGATTCACCTTAACTATATTTGCTAGTCAATGCCTAATGCTCATAATGTGGTAGTCAGAGAATTGATTGAAACGCAATTTCTAATGGTCATACAATAGTTGAAGTTTGTATGCGCGTATTAATATCATGTTGACAGCAGTGACAGTATGGATGGTGATGGATTGCCCAATAGTTTAATTTACGCATAATTGTAAAGACTTCAATGTCAATCCCTTGATTTTCCTGCTAAGATGGTTCGGTCACGTTGAAAGGAATGAAGGGCGTTTTTTTTTAAATTGATCTAATCTAATATTTTATTTTTTTTATTTTTTTTTATTCAGGATAATAACAGCCTTAGTTACACAAGTTACAACACTGTTTACATTTTGATGGCCAATTATAGCTATCCATAAGGTAACTTATCAATTAATTAATTAACAAGCAGACATACATACAGGGAGAGAAAAAGATGAGGCAACTAAACACAATAAACATTGTTCATCACTCTATAGAAAATGTGCATTGATTGGCGAGGCATGTCAATTTCAAACAAAAGCTACCTAATCTATACTATTATAAAACTGTAACAGGAAGTTTGTCTGTACATTGAAGATATTAACAAAAAAAAAGTTACGATATGGTTTTTAGGTGTCCCTGATTCCATTTCACCAATTTTTGGATTTTTTGTCTGTCTGTTTGTTTGTGTGTTTGTTTGGGTGTTTGTTTGAACGAGTATCACGCAAAAACTACTGAACCGATTTTGATGAAACTTTTTTTGTTTGATAGCTTATGATCTGACTTAAAATCTGGTATATAATTTGTGCGGACGAAGTCGCGGGTTAACGCTCGTTACCTATACAGGGTGTCAGATTTGTCTATTAATTTGTTTTCGCAAATTTGTAAATGAACTATCTGGTGACATTCAGGAGAGCAAATTCAGAATCTCACCTTGTTTAAAACCCAGCGTGTTCAACTACGACAAACTGAAAGATTCAGCAATACTTATATTTGTCGTCGTTTCGGTCCATAAATTCAAAGGAACGTAAGACATGTTCGAATGACTTATTGAATCGTTATGCAAATCTATTACAAATGTAGCGTGACAGATGCCATTAGTGATTGATTTCCATAGTTATGAGTCCAGTGATGAATTGTTTGCACGTTGAAAGTTATCACTTTATTTGAAAATTGTGTTAACGATGAATTTAAATTATAAAATTATAGATAAATGCGTCGGTGCGCTTGCCAAATCTGTTCAGTAAGTAATTTATTTTATACTAGCTTTGACCAGCGGCTTCGCTCGCGTTGATGTCCTGAAATAACTGTCAAAGATTATTATATTATATGATTATAAAATAATACGGCAATTTTATTTTTTCAACGTTTTCTTTTTTTAAAGTGTCCTTTGTCCTTTACTCTTGAAAATATGTGACAAAATTTCATGATGATCGATTGAGTAGTTTACGCCTGAAAGCGTAACAAACAAACAAACTACTCAAATACTTTTTTTAAACCGAAAACACACATATTTGCGGTCGTTTTTCGCCCGGTTTGGGTGAGAAACAATTTCAAATCTCGGAAACGAAAATCGAAAAATTAAAAAAGAAAACTCTACAGATATGACTTTGAACTCCCTACAGATACCCTATATAGGTATATTTAAAAAATATTGGTGGTGAGTATGACTGAGGGGTTATTTTGTACCTGTGTGACGCGGTGAAAAAATATAATGCAGATTCTTTTTTAATGTACCCGAAGCGAAGGCCTTAGAAGACAAGAGATCTGTAAATTTTTCGCTATATGTCGCTCATTTTCAAAGGTTCAAAGGTGGACCATAAAATCACCCAAGATGAACACAAATATTTTGTACGAGCGTTAACCCGCGACTTCGTCCGCACAAATTATATACCAGATTTTAAGTCAGATCATAAGCTATCAAACAAAAAAAGTTTCATCAAAAGCGGTTCAGTAGTTTTTGCGTGATACTCGTTCAAACAAACAAACACCCAAACAAACAGACAGACAAAAAATCAAAAAATTGGTGAAATGGAATCAGGGACACCTAAAAACCATATCGTAACTTTTTTTTTGTTAATATCTTCAATGTACAGACAAACTTCCTGTTACAGTTTTATATTAGTATAGATAAAATAGAGGAAGCATCTGTAGCATATTTGTTTCAGTGTTATCGAAACACGGATAGCATACAAATCTATATTTTCCGCGAGTCAATGGCGAGTCAGAGATTGCCAAAATTCATATATTTTTGTTTTTTCGTACAAAAGACATCAACGAGACCTACATTTATTTTAGTGTTTTTAATTTGTTTTTAATTTTTTTCTGAAGTTATGATTCTGTTTCGATATGTGTAATGTATCCACGTGTGTGTATTTTGTATACTTTAAAGTCCCAATAGTACGTGCATATGTTATACAGGGTGTAAGGTACAGCCCTCCGCAGACTGAAACGTTGAACTCTGACCATCAAACTAAACAACTTTCACTATGAAGTCTACGTCTGGGAAACCGAAAAAAATCAGCTGTTTCATACATTTGAGTCGGGTAGGTACAGCATTTTTGTATGAAACAGCTGATTTTTTCGCGTTTCCTATTGTAGGCTCCATAGTGAAAGTTGTTCAGTTTGATGGTCTGAGTTGATCGTTTCAGTCTGTGCTGTCCGTTACACCTTGTATATACAGGGTGAAATTGATATCATTAGCATCCTTTTAAACTAAGAGTCTACCCATCAAACTGAACAACTTTCACTATGGGAGCAAACCGATCGGAGCAACAAAAAAATCTGCTGTTCCGTACTAAACTGCCGATTTTTTTTGCTCCGATTTGTTTACTCCCATAGTAAAAGTTGTTCAATTTGATGGGTAGACTCTTAGTTTAAAAGGATGCTAATGATATCAATTTTACCCTGTATATTTTTTTACAAAGAGCCTCTCTCTGGCTTTCTAGACTGTAGTATAAAGAAAAACCAACGCGCTGAATCCAGATTTCAACCATACACCCGATCAGACATTCCATCCGAGACTACTGACCGCAGACCGCGGTGATAACGCATGCGTTTTATTAATGCAAATTGCCGCAGGACGTCGCCGGTGTTATCGAAACATTTTTATACACGCCCCGAGACATTCCGAGCGGTCATTATTAAGAAGGATGCATCCCAGGTTCACATGCCGCCGGTAAATGTGGGGCTTGTGTAAATACACTGACCTGCAAAACTAAGTACTACACTTTTAATATTTCAATTTTTTCTGAACTATAGAAATTAAAATTAAAAAAAAAAACGTTTTATAGCAAATGTTATCAGCTTTCTTTGTAACTATTCTTTGTAAATTAAACTCTTTTTCGAGTCCTTTTTTCTCGGAAATATAATTTGTGTACTGAAAAAGTTATTTCAATTTTAAAAGTGTGATACTTAGTTTTGCAGGCCAGTGTATATTGCATGGCATTGTAATTAGTTTACTTTTATGTTTCTCTAATGGTTAACGTGTCCTGAGAGTGTGCATTTACACTTTTTAGCCAATACAGGGTGTTAGGGTAAATAGCTACGAATAAGAATAACTCTAAACAAAATCCTCATAATTTTTTGCACCTAATGAAAAATGGCATGTTGTGTAAGTTTTGGCAAAAACAGATTTTAGAAAAAATTTAGAACACTGTACAGTTTTTTTGGTGCCACTTTTTGAGCAAACAGTTGCATTACTATAAGAGGGGTGATTGTACCCATGCAACTGAACAACAACTGATTCCGTGTTTCGGATGGCATGTTAAGCTGTTGGTCTCGGCTACTATGTCTGGTGGTAGTAGTCGTTACATAAAAACCACGTCAGAGGCCGTAAGGCGGTCTGAAAAAACTCTGACAGAGCAGAGCCCAGGGCTCTGCTCAAGCTCTGCCCACACGATAAGAAAGAAAGAACTGAACAACTTCCCCTAAGAAAAAAGGAAATTAGCAAAAAGATCATTTCGACTTTTCATACAAACATTCGATCAGCTGATTGCATTAAGTACGCAAAATCCAAAAATTTGTTTGCCCATTTCCTATAGGTTGCTTAGGGAAAGTTTGTTCAGTATCATGGGTAAATTCACCATTAAAAGTAATGCAAATGTTCACAGGATGTAAAATTGTATTAACTCTGAACCGTGTATACAGGGTATAAAATTAAATGCGTTACATTTTTAAAGGGTGCTTCAAAATATGAAACTGAACAACTTTCACTATACCAACATTGAAATCGCAAAAAAAATATCAGCGGTTCTATCACAAGTCCGTGTGTTCCATAAAAAACGTCAACCGCTGCCCGATCAAAATGTATGGGACAGCTGTTTTATTCGCGATTTCCATACCTAGTGAAAATTGTTTAGTTTGATGGTGTTTAATACGTAACACATTAAATTTTACACCCTGTATACTAATACCAATGATTTCAGGATAGAATTACGCGTAATGGTGATGAGCAAGCTATCCGTTTGAAATTTTTTTGATAAGAGACTAGCTTTCCGCCCACAAAAACATTGCATAACAACTTTACCCCTTAGTCACCTTGTACGACACCGTCAGTGTAAAAAAATGAGGTGGTCTATTTCTATGTCAGTTAAGTTTTTATAAGCTTGTAGTTGTAGCTAGGCCCACATAGATGGATGGATGTAACTAGATACATGTAGGACCAAGAAAATAATTCCGCTCGTTAATCTTCGTTTGCGCAGACCAGACCCGAGTCCCCGACGTTAGAGTAAGAGAAGCGTCCTTCATAGTCAAAATCGGGTGCTACTAACCTACTAAATCTGTCTCTATCTCGCTCATCATCGAATAGCAGACTAATGGACGCTACGGCGGCGAAGAAGGCGTGAAAACAATTAGCCAAAATTAGCGGCATGGGATTTTATGCGCGTGAAGGTGTACATCATCATCATCTCAGCCGATGGACGTCCACTGCTGGACATAGGCCTCCCCCAAGGAGCGCCATAATGACCGGTCCTGCGCTGCCCTTATCCAACGGGTTCCCGCCGCCTTCACAAGGTCGTCGGTCCACCGTGTGCGGGGCCTACCCACGCTGCGCTTTCCGGTACGCGGTCGCCACTCGAGAACTTTTCGGCCCCATCGGCCATCGGTTCTGCGAGCAATATGCCCCGCCCACTGCCACTTTAATTTAGCAATTCTTTGGGCTATGTCAGTTACTCTGGTTCTTCTGCGGATCTCATTTCTGATTCGATCTCGCAGGGAAACTCCGAGCATAGCGAGCGAGCGTGAAGGTGTACATCCTGATCTAACTTATAAGAGTTCCGTGACTGACTGACTGACAGACAACGGATAGCCTAAACCGCTGATAGAAACATGCAATTTGGAATATATATTCGACATAGGATGCCGGGGTGCACTAAGAAAGGATTTGTCGAAAAACGACCCCTAAACGCGTAATCCACACGGATGAAGTCGCGGGTCAAAAGCTCATTAGTCAATATAATTTCGCGCGCTATGATAACTGCGTAGGTACAGTCAGCAGCAATAAGTTGTATACTTATTTGTTTTTTATTAATTATTTCTAATGAATGGACTCTTGCTTGTGCGTTAGCACTGCATTTCCGCCAGTGACAAGTAGTTTATGGGAGAATCTATCCCAATCTCAGGGATTGTTTTTCGTCAAGAACAAGAAGAGATTGAGGATTGCGGAGCCTGGTGGCAGGCAAAAACGCGACGCGCGAAAACCACGCGAAACAAGTGCTCGGGTCAGAACCTGCAACATGACTCCTGTATACAACTTATTGCTGCTGACTGAACATCGGTAAGACTTATAAACCTGGTATTTACTTTACTTACATATTCACGAAGTTGATTTTTCTCTGAATATATATCCAGTTTTAATAGCGGCATTTCCCCCTGCAATTTAACGATTTCACGCCTGCGCAGTGCGCATAGCACTCAGAACAAATACATTGCACTTATCACTAAACGAAGGATGGCAAACCTTCAATTTGGCGATTCTGACGGTCGTAATAATTGATACGATCCCACCCATATAATTGACTAAGGATGTTATGTCGCTTCGTATCTTTATCCGAAACTACGATATCCAGAGCAATTACGGCATACTTAGGGAAATAATTCGAACGAGAATATCGTCTATTCTATAGAAAAATTAAATATGGAATCGTCGTATCTTCATGACTCAAACATGTTTTGTTTTCGGCCAGAGTTTGACAAATTATCACGTCGTTAACTTTGCATTCGTTTTTTTAGGTTTAATCAATCAATTATGTAATTTGGTATTCAAAAACGGTCATAAATCCAGACACAATGGAAAAATCTATTGTGTCTGGAAAGATAGCCGTTTTTGATTCCAATCGCCTCAATTAATCAAATATTCTTTAAAATTTCTTATAAATATTTGTTTAAAAACAAGATGATTTATGTAATCATACAAACAATACAGAAAATAGTATTTGTAACATGCTGCATCATGAAAAATATAAAGTTTAAAATGCGCGTCATGCGTCAAAAGATCCACAACATGTTTCGTCATTGATATTCGATAATATTGTTTTCTTAAATCTTGTTAAATCTGACGTTTCTTTAGTCACTTTTTACAGAGTTCAATCAACCCTACATTATTGATAAGTCGATAGTGTGTTTATTCTTATAGTTTCGAAATGGTACTTTTATTTGCAAACAGCGTAACTTAAAAATAGCTTTAAAAATGTCAAATGTTTTTTTTTTACATTAAACAGTAACATAATTTTAGTTTTATGCTGCACTCAATCAGATACCAAACCGAAAAAAAATAATTGAAAAATAGTCGATTGCCTAAAAAACTTGTAAATATACAATATCCGTATCCGAAAACTTATTTCCCTTACATCCCTATAATTGACACGAGTGTTGGTTTTGGAGGGAACAAACTTTCCAAAAATTGCTTCAGTGAAATTGATATCAGTGAAACCAAAAGTTATTACTTTTAGTACATTGGTTTATTTATTATTTTATATGATATCAGAAGTTGTAATGGTATCCAAGTGTTTATTATTGAAGAATGTTTAATGATTACTGCGTCTTTTAATAAGCATGGTGTGTAGTTAAAAAGCTGTTTTGTTGAGATAAAATACTTTTTATTAAAATATTTCAGACAATTACAAATCAGTTAATTTTTAAATGTTATTGTACGTACGTGCTTATTTTTAATGTGTTCAAAAGTATTTAATAATTTTTTTATCGAAGGCTAGTGTGGCTAGTGGCTCATATTTAATATAAGTAAAATATTTATATCTCTTTTATGTTTAAGACATGACAAATAAAATATTTTTTTTAATAAAATATGTATTTCTAAAAATGCTATATTAAGAATGGCATTGACCACAGAACATTATAAGAGGGGTTAGAAATGCAAAGTAGCGCTTTTGCTTCGGAGCCGGCTGTCGCCATATGTCTTCCCGCTCATGCTGCTATAATTACTCATGCCGTCTCGCACCACGCCGCGCGCCTTATGGTGTTATGCAAACCATTGCATAACCTGTGGCGAAACGTTCCACGCCTACTTTGCACTTCTAACCCCTCCTATAATGTTCTGTGGTATAAACTAATTACCTACTCAGAGAAAAATAGCCATGATCATATAGGTTCTAACAACATATTTATTCTTCTAGTACGAGCGTTAACCCGCGACTTCGTCCGCACAAATTATATATCAGATTTTAAGTCAGATCATAAGCTATCAAACAAAAAAAGTTTCATCAAAATCGGTTCAGTAGTTTTTGCGTGATACTCGTTCAAACAAACAAACAAACAAACAAACACACAAACAAACAGACAGATAAAAAATCCAAAAATTAGTGAAATGGAATCAGGGACACCTAAAAACCATATCGTAACTATTTTTTTGTTAATATCTTCAATGTACAGACAAACTTCATGTTACAGTTTTATAATAGTATAGATTAGGTATATGTATATAATTTAAAGGCCTTCCTTTTCGTCCCGTCTATACAGACGTATAGGCTGATTTCAAACTACTGTGTGGATTGTGATGTGGTTTTCATTTATTGTTAGACTAATTAACAAGGAAGATTTGTCTACCTACCCATGCGAAGCCGCGGCATCGCATGTAGTTGATAATTTCATGTGAAATAATGTCTGAAACTAAGCTTTAAAATTATAAAAACATCTTTTTTTATCAAGGATGGGTTTGCTCTTGACCTCAATCCAGTCCTCAGGACCAAGATGGGGTCGAAGATGTAGCGAGCTTACCCAGAAGATGCCTATTCACTACCTAACGGAATTCGGGTTGTAAGCGCTCGGAAATACTGACGCAGGCAGGGCATTCCACTCCCTTCTTCCATCTTCATAATACTTCGACATTTTTATGTACAACGAGCGTTAACCCGCGACTTCGTCCGCACAAATTATATACCAGATTTTAAGTCAGATCATAAGCTATCAAACAAAAAAAGTTTCATCAAAATCGGTTCAGTAGTTTTTGCGTGATACTCGTTCAAACAAACAAACAAACACACAAACAAACAGACAGACAAAAAATCAAAAAATTAGTGAAATGGAATCAGGGACACCTAAAAACCATATCGTAACTTTTTTTTGTTAATATCTTCAATGTACAGACAAACTTCCTGTTACAGTTTTATAATAGTATAGATTCGAAAACCGTTGCCAATTAAATTTTTTCGTAAGTTACCGCAGCCATGCAAAATTAAACCTTTCCGATTTAATTAAACACTAAGTTAAAAAGCTAATAAGTAACTAAAAAGGATTTTTATTCAAAATCCGATAAAAAAGTTAAAGAAATTAAAACGAAATGTACCATTAATTAGTTTGTTAATCGGTTTTTAGCACGAAATTACAGTTTTGAAGGGCAATGAATACTTAAAATAATGTGTTATTGACAAAAAAGTAAAAGCGCTCGTGAATTTGAATCATGTACCTACGTAATGAAACTTTTAATTTAACTGGGTATATATATCCGAGTGATAGTCGTTAAGGGTTGGTAATTGAAAAAAAAAAAAAATTTAAATAACAATGTTTATTCAGCATAAAAAACTACTGAAAGTGATAATGAAGCCCTATATAATGAATATACCCCATGATAAAGTATTTGTATTTTAAAAATACTTTGAGTTTTGGGGTTCAGTCTCATCCTCTGGCACAAAAATTGTTCTTAATTAAATTCCGTTTTTTTTTTATTTTTTTTTTATTTTAGTTTAATGGTTATTGATGTAGTGCTTTAATATAAATAAATGTACATAACTAACTAACAGTAGAAATGTAAATAACTCTCACGACTTATAAATAATATTGAATTATGTTAAAAAAAAAAAAAAACAGAAAATTAAAAATAAAAATAAAGTGAGACCCAAATCGCAAATTAGCACAGAAATAAGGATGCACAAAGACAGTACTGCAAAAAGGTGTAAAGATGTAACATTCGATTTTAGACTTTGGTTCTAATCATCAGTTATTTGTGCTTTCTGTGGTAAACGAAAACTTAAGTAAAGAATAAAAAATAAAAATAAAAAATATTATATAAATTGAGAGCGACGATAATAGTACAAACTTCAAGAGAACCTTCAAAACGTCAAGAGAAAAATTATAATGTTTTTTGGCAATAACAATTTCCTTTTATGTATTTTTCGTAAATTCTTTGTTTTGTTTTCCTTCTTTTATTACTTTTATATATATTTTTTAAATATAATTATTATATTTTTTTTTTACATATTTTTTTTGTTACAGCTACACATTTTTGCATTGGCTAGTTGTTTACTTTAGTTTATTTTGCTTATCTCTGTCAGCTTTTAAATTGTATTTGAGTACATGTGCACACAGTTTATCATTATAATAATATTAGTAAAATATATTGTAAGAATATTGTAAGAACATTGTGCATGCTGTGTTTACCTGTAATTGGTAGTGCATTTTGCTCAATGCCTTTAACACGTTCCGGGACAGTGACCGGCTATAGAAGTGATAACAATAAAAGTTCTATTGAGTCTCGTTCACTGTCCCGGAACGTGTTAACATTGTAATTTGTAAAATTTTAATGTAACTACTGTTGGTAAACCTAAATAAATAAAATAAAATAAAATAAAAAAAATAAAAACTAGCTGATGCCCGCGACTTTGTACGCGTGGATATATGATTTATAGCCTTTATAACTCAGATAGTTATGCTTTCTATTAGTGTAAGAATTTTTAGGAGTGGTTTAATTCATATTACCCCCTACATACAAACAATTTTTTTTTTATTACCTATGGGTTTGCTCTTGACCTCAATCTAGTCATCAGGACGAAGATGGGGTCGATGATGTAGCGAGCTCACCCAGAAGAAGCCTATTCACTCGTACTTTAAAGGAATTCGGGTTGTAAGCACTCGGAAATACTGACGCAGGCAGGGCGTTCCACTCCTTGGCTGTGCGCATTATAAATGATTCAGAAAGGCGCTTGGTGCGGATATGTTGTATGTCAACCAAAAAGGGGTGATATCTCGCGGTGCGTCTGCGCTGATGTAAATTGCATTATTTTGACACTTTATGGTCTCTACAATCACCCCTTGAAGTAATGCCACGGTTTATCCTAACACTTTGTATAAATTCGTAAAACATTACAAAGAATAATGAAAAAAAAAACTAAATTGACGTTGATTGATTTGCATTAGCAGACAAAGCAAAATCATGCATCTTTTTTCACTACGATATCTTTCCATGGTAAGGAAGTTACATCGCTAACATGCCCGTAGTAATAAAAATTCAAGCAGTATAGAAACCAACTCTTAACTCTCCGTCAGCGGGAGTGTGTCAAAGATTTATTGACATAATTACACATTGTGCAGGACGGAGTCAAAATGCAAAAACACCTAAACGTCGATAACACCCGAGATACCGGTCCCCTCAATTTTCACGCTACTCGGAAGATGCGGCCAAAACAATTTGTTTAAAAATAGGGTTGTCCCGTAAAGCTTGTAAGAGTTTTCGGGACGAGAAAGCGGGACATACTACCTACCTATACCATGTAAACTGGACAAAAACTTATTTATTAGGCACTCTAGTATTAGTAGTAGCCGGTTCCGAAGTCAACAAGGAACCCTTTATAGTTTCGCCATCTCCGCCCGTCCGTCTGTCTGTCTGTCTGTCTGTCTGTCTGCGGCTTAGCTCAGAGACGCTTAGTTCTAGAAAGCTGTAATTTGACATGGGTATACAGTCATATTCATCATGCCAACAAAGTGGTAAAATAAAATATTGAAAAAAAAAATCAATATTTAATTTTACCACTTTGTTCTCGTGTACACGCGAACTGCGAATGGATTTTTTTTCTCGTCTTAGTGGGATATCGTTGGCTAGGTCGTTTAAAATAGTCATGATTGACTGATCTAGGTTTATGTCTGTATACTTAAATAATAATAAGAAGTTTTCAGACAGCTACAAAAACATAGTTTAACATACCGCGATAGATGGCGCTGATGTGAGTTGGATGCGAAGACAGAAATTTGGGCTAAAAAGTAAAAAAAAAATGTACGTCATTGAGTCAGACGCATTCCCCTCATTGAATTTATTAAATTTTATATTCCAATAAAATTAAAACCAGTTGAGTTCTATTGTATTTAGTAAATAATTGTAAAATTATAATGACACTAACTAAGAGACGGGACAATTAAAAGTAAAATAATGACGCAAATAATAGAACGCGGGACAAATTTTTTGCAGCCCTATCAGAAGATAATTTTCGGGCGTTAATTCACGAGCCGTCGTCGATAAAGATTGAAAGAGCCTCTTTTAATATATTACGATACGAAAGTACAGTAAACCGCGAAACACCTCTCCTTTGTATAGATTGCGTTTTAAGTTACAAATTGTTATGCATTTATGGAAAATATAATAGCAGTAGGTAATCAATATAAACTGGGTGTAATATTTGGTCTTTATAATAAGAGTATCGAATAGTCTTCTTGGCTTAAGAACTTGTGTGAATAGGTCAGTCAAATTACGGTCTGACCTAGAATTAATTTAAGTGTTGATTTTTTAAGTATATTTATTTATTTATTTTTGTTTTTTTTTACCTTTCATATATATTTCTTTTATTTTTTTTTATTTTTCTCTGACTACTACCTCATATGCATATGCTTATGCTTATTTATTTTATAACAATTCTCTCCTAGAAGTAATCGAAATCTAGATATAAAATGCTTATGGCATAAACTGTTTTGGACATTTCTGAAGCTATACAAACTTCAAACACGGAGTACATATTTGTGTCTATTTAGAAAACATTGAAAAATATATTATTATTTTTCAATTAATAACCTACCATGACAAGTTTTCAATTATTATTCAAAAGTATATTTTACTGAAAATGAGCGCATTATTGACCCACGTAGGTAAAGTCGCGGGCAAAAGCTTGTAATGACGTGAGTGTTTTTAATAGGATACATTTCGGAGAGTGTGCGACGGAATTACACGATCTAATACCTCCGTCTCCCTTTCATCTGCGAGGGACGAGACGCAGGCTGGGTTTCCACCCTTATGTTGTTGACATACCAGCAATTCGCACTAAGAAGTTTGCTTCTTCTTTTATAATGCGCACGGCTAAAGAGTGGAACGTACTGCCTGCGGACCTGTTCCCTGAGCAATACAACTTGGGCCTCTTCAAGGCGAGAGTGAATAGGCACATTTCTAGGTAAGCATGCTACATCTTCGGCCTCATCGTCACTTAACATCAGGTGAGATCGGGGTCAAATGCTTACCTATCAGACATAAAAAAAAAAAAAAAAATAACCAATTCTGTATTGGAATTTCTTCAAATTTGTTAAGTTCTCCACACGACACTTGCTTTGAGGCCCTTTTAAGAATTGATCTCAAGTCAAGGTACAGTACGAAATTGCTAACGTCCTTACAAACTGGAAATGTACCCGTGATCGCGGCGATCTATCAACTCACGCGCATCTTCACAAAATAAAGAATAAAACTGCGTTTAGGTGCATTTCAACGTAGACCATTAATTTTGTCAAAGAAACCGATTATTTCGCTGTTTCGTGTTACGCTAAATTAACTTAATCTCTTGAATTAGTTAAATTAATATAAAATGTAAGTGTAAACAGTTTCATTACTCATAATACTAAATAGTAAATAACTTTCCCCGAGGAACCTATAGGAAATTTGAACTAAATGCAATCAGCTAATTGAACGTTTGTATGTAACTTAAGGTTTTTTTTATCGAATATAGACCTCTCTCCGTTCTCTCCGAGAGTGTTTTTTATTCTGCGCTTCGATAGACCTCTTCTTAAGGAAGGAAGCCATCAATTTCGTTTCGGTCTACCGCGACGCCGATTCGGTTTCTTTGGGGACCAGATGGTGGTTGTAAAATAATATGCAATGCCTAAATTACGTCACACATTTGACAGACACAGAGGTCGAGAATTATTAACAAGACAGGTTACTTTACAAATAGGGCAAATAATTTTCAACTAAGCACTTTTCACTTGCCTCAAAACCAGCATTCTGTACCCATTAAAAATGAATCAATCCCTCATAATTGCTTGGTCGTGGCCGACGTTAAACAATTACTCTTTTGCTTCATCATCCGCCATTTTGCTTGTTTGTAATATAACTTGTAACACAATCAACTTGTCTTCTATGATAAAGGGGATTGTGGGCAGGTGCCGCTAACTCGACCCTGGGTAGTGATGGGATGCTTGTCGATTAGATTTTATCGATGGATAATGTTGTTAGGTTCGTGAGTTATCGTCCCAGTTTGCTCTCAGAACAACCAATTTGCAATTTTCTTGTATTTTCTCACGGTAAACCTGTCATCTTCAGTCAATACTATCTAAAATCACATCTTGGCTTGATTTACGAAGGCTACGTGACATCAACACTTGATTTTGGATCCGCGTTTTTACAAAATACAACAAAAACAAAAGATATACTTTAATGATATTACTGCTATTCGAAATGCAAGGGGATTAATAATGATAAAGAATTCAGCTTTAAATTCATATGACACGCATAGGTATATCGATAAATTGTATCGACACTCCAACAACACTGCCTTACGATCGATGTAGCGAAATTGATTCAGACAAATATGTACGCGTCTCTGCCTATATTAAAACTACCAACTCGTGTGTTTGGCATTTTTATTACGGTCAATTATTAGTCGATTGTCCGACGGTCGATGTTCGATAGTTGCAGCTGACGGATTGATGACGCTTTTTCTACTTTGACATTCAATTTGGAAAACTTTATTGTACAAACTCTAGGGCATTCACGCCAGCGCCATCTGTTCTTATCGATAATTTTTATTATTTTATGACACGAAGAAATTTCAAAAATGTATGAGCGAAAGGTTCTAGTGCAGGTGACGCATATTTTCTTTTATTAGGGTTGGCATTTTCAGAGAAAAGTTATCGATAAAGTTTGAGAATTTATTGTGCTAGGCTTTATTAGTTTTATGATTCGGTTGACATAAAATCTTCTTAATATTGTGGACATAAAAGCAAATATTTGTTTATAACTACCAAAGCGGAGTTGTCAATATACGTATTTATGTTTAACGAGCGTTAACCCGCGACTTCGTCCGCACAAATTATATACCAGATTTTAAGTCAGATCATAAGCTATCAAACAAAAAAGTTTCATCAAAATCGGTTCAGTAGTTTTTGCGTGATACTCGTTCAAACAAACACACAAACAAACAGACAGACAAAAAATAAAAAAATTGGTGAAATGGAATCAGGGACACCTAAAACCCATATCGTAACTTTTTTTTTGTTAATATCTTCAATGTACAGACAAACTTCCTGTTACAGTTTTATAATAGTACTAGCTTTTGCCCGCGACTTCGTCTGCGTGGACATGTAATTTTGTCTTATGTCTCGTCTAAGGTCATGAAGGTCATGGTCCGAACCAAGTCTAGGAATCCTGGCATGTAACATTAGAATGGCGATTAAGGAATGGGCTAATAAAAGTCACAGGCTAGAATGCTCTGGCCTCTCGGGTCTGCAACACTGCAGGAAATTCATCAGCAATCTTCTTATTATCATGTGGGCAAAGCCCTGGTGTCAGAGTATAACAGCAATATAACACCACGAATCCCACAGTTCATACTGAACAACAGCAGGAGCAAAGCTCGTGCCATCGTTGGAGCCCTCACCGGGCACTACGCAACAGGCACGATAAAGCTCACTCTAGATCCCGGTTGCCGAGCGTGTGGAGAGGAAGAGGAAACCATGGAACATTTGTACTGTGTGACTGCGATGTCTTGGTGGGTAAACGTATGTGATTCCTGAGAGATGGTTATTCATTACATGTTTATTACCCTGAACGCTATTGCCTCCCTCATTTTCCAAGTTTTTCAAGGATGAAGAAAATAATATGTAGGGGTCAATACAAAAGATACCATTGGGTCGAAGTGTTGCTGGCTTGCCATTTCCCATAATAAGATAAGAAAGTCATGAACTTAAGCTAAATCAAAATCAGAAAGTACCCCAAGTAATTCTGTAGGTATCAGATTTAAAAGTCATTCACTGGATCCATCACTTTAATTTTTCTACTGTTCGTCGTTTATTAGTTTTTCATTTATGTCGAGCAGCATAATAATCATCTTACGACCCACTGCGGGTCACAGACCTCCACTCACGTATAAACGTTAGAGGATACTCTACCACGCGGGCTAGTGTAAAATGGTGAAGGCAAGAGCTAAAATAATAATATTCTAGGAAGCTAATGGTCAATTTGCTAAAAAAGATTTTCAATTATGTAAGTAGCTACATTACCGACCTGTGGTGTTATAGTATAAGAAGGACCTTTTAGATACGTAGGTACCTTTTTATACGTTGTGGTAGAATGATGTTCTATAGTTAAGTTGCACAAACCCTCAAAAAATCATAATTGAGACCGAAAATCAAACAAAACAAAAATTTGGCAAGACTTACTGCAACAAAATTCATCCTTTCTGTAAAATAAGGTTATCATCCGTAGCATTGGCTCAGATTGGACTCAAACAATCAATATACTTACAACGATGTATTACAACGATAATATAAGGTCTAACAAAATTAGCTGAAACTATTTTAAGGGTATGCTCAGACCATCAAACTGAACAACTTTCTCTATGGGACTAAAATGGAAATCGCGAAACAAAAATTGATGTTCAATACAAAACTGCAAACACAAATGTATGGGGCAGAAGATTTTTTTTCGAGATTTCGATATTGGTCCCGTAGAGAAAGTTGTTCAGTTTAATGGTATGAGCATACCCTTAAAACAGTTTCACCTAATTTTTTTAGACCTTATATAATCAACTAAATTTGTAAGCGCCTGGTATAGCTAAGTTTTTGAATTAATAATTGTAGCATACTTGCTTTAAAAAAACTCCCAACGCCATCTATTAAGATGAAAACAATACTACGATTAAATTACTACGATTAAATTTTTGAAAACTTGATTTTTGATAGTTGACGACCCGGTTGGTGTAATGGTTACCTCGCCGGACTGCCAAACCAGGGTCCTGGGTTCGAAACCCGGTTCGGTCATGGATGTTATAAATGTTTGTGCCGTTGTTCTATGGTTTCTATAATAAAAAGCCTATAGTGTTTGCTTGGAATCATAACAATGTTCCTGTAAGCGTTATTTATTTATTTAATTATTTTTCGAATTCAGCCGGTAAGTAACTATACAATCAAATCTGTAAGACCGAATATCTGAGATGTCTTGAGCGTGAATTAAGTATGGTACTTGCTTCAAAAAAACACCCAACGCCATCTATTAAGATGAAAACAATACTACGATAAAATTATGAACACTAACTTTAGAAAAGGTTAAAAGAAAGAGGATTTTTAGTATTTGCCGACCCGGTTGGTGTAATGGTTACCACGCCGGACTGCCAAACCAGAGTCCTGGGTTCGAGTCCCGGTTCGGTCTTGGATGTTATATGTTTATGCCGTTGTTGTATGGTTTCCACAATAAAAAGCCTTTATTGCTTGTTTGGGATAATTAAAATAATGTTTGTGCCTGTGAGCGTTATTTATTTATTTGTTTAATTATTTTTCTCGCGTTCTCCGCTGGAGAATACTCGTGCCCGGTGTGGGGCCGATCTGCCCTCGCCAAGCTGGTGGATACCGGCACTAAACGAAACGTGTCGGATTATAACTGGTTGCTTGAAACCGACTCCGGTACAGTTGCTTTACCCACTGGCTGGCATAGCGCCCCCAGATGTAAGTAGGGCTGTGGCAGGTTCCTCAGAGAGAGCCCAAATGGTGGACGACACACGACTCGATACTCGGATGCGCAAAATGTGAATTGCTTGTGTGGAACTCCACAAACGATGGCCCATCTCACATTGTGCCCTGCGTGCCCTTACATCTGCACGCAGGAGGAGCTCATGACCGCTAGCGACGGTGCAGTATCGGTTGCCCGATTCTGGCAAGCTACTATTTAGCGACTTCAGAATTTGATGTCGACTCGATAACGTTTATGCGTGATTGCGCCACAAACATACAACATTACAACCTTACAAACATCGTCACAAACGTTCACGTTTATAATATTAGTGAGATTATTAGTTCTTCTTCGTGATGACATTTTTCATTACTGAAAACAATCAAGTGTACTGGCAGATACAAAATTATTTTTTAAGTATTTTTATCACTGAACGGAACGCGTCGGGGTGCATTATATATATTATATTACTTTATTTTTTATTTATTTAACTTAATATGCTGACACTTTTTTAAGAGGATGATCAGACCATCAAACAGCTTTTTCTATGGGACTAACATCGAAATCGCGAAAAAAAATCTTCTGCCCCATACATTTTTGTAGAGTAAGATTGCAGTTTTGTATGGAACAGTTGATTTTTTTTTCATGATTTCGACTTTGGTCCCATATAGAAAGTTGTTCAGTATGATGGTCTGATCTTCCCCTTAAAAAACTGTCTTCATATAAGAAGGACCATATACATCTTGCAATTCGGTCAGATGCGCGCGAAATCGGTGCCGGCCGCATTTTACTGCAACGTCACCGTTTGACGTTTGACAGCAGGGGTCTACCCGGACGAATACTATATACAATGTTCTTTGTTCTTGACCCGGACATTCGAACGTCGCAATTGCATGAAAGTTATCGTTCCAATGTCAACTCTATTACAATGAAGTTCGGACCGGAACCGAAACGGTCGGGTTATATCGAAAATCTAAAGTCCGGGTACATGGCCTGGTCAGCACTCGCTGTCAATTTGCGTGCATTTGAAACAACGGCAATACGTATGCGCCTGGATTCCAGCGAATAATTTCGTCCGGAAGAACGCAGTCGGCTATTGCCGAATGTTACATTAATTTATGTAAAGCTCATATCAAGCGACAGTCCGTAGGGCTGTGGCAGGTTCCTCAGAGAGAGCCCAAATGGTGGACGACATACGACACGGATGGACCGCAGCACGGACTACAAACTTTGAGTCAAGATAACTTTAGAACTAAACATTTAAAAGGAAATCACAGATATTGGCTTCTAGATTGTTTTAAAACCATTAATTTTTTACTTTAATTACTAAATGTTCAAACTAAGCTTCGTTTGTATGGAGCCCGTAGAAAAATAAATTATCCTCTTAATCGAATCGGGCGCAAAATGCACGGCGGCACATCGCATCGGCGGCATAAAAAACCGATCCTTATTAATTTGTTAGAGTTCGTTCGTTTGTATTTTAGTAATAATTTACGGTATTTCAAAATAGTTTCTTACCTGTCTTATAATTGCTTTAAAATATTAACTATTATCCAGTCTTGCTTAAAATGTGTATTACATCACACTGTGTGATTACACCGTAAATAAAAACATTCCGAATTAAAAATCGAGTTTTAGACATCTTTCGGCTGCTGATTTGAAATCATGATTATATTCTCTTTGTTTGAAATTGGCGTGCAGTTTTTTTTTTAAATAATTACTCCTGCTTTGGTTGCACTGTAATTCTACAAAATGTCACGAAATTTGTAGTTCGAATCTTTTTTTCTTGTGGCCAGTACTAAGGTTTTTTTTGTTATGCAAAGGTTTTCTCCATGGAGTTTGAAAGATTTTATCGCCAAAAAGAAGAACAATGTTACACTAACAACCGGTGCAGTCATCAGCACTGGACAATGATAAAATTTATAATTATTGGTATTTATTCTGTAATTTGTTGTTATTTTCGCTATTTATAAATCAAACAGTCTTCAGAATCAGCTTACTTTATTACAAGTCTTTTAATTTTAATTAGTGTTACTTACTTGAAATTGAAATGGCACCGTACATTGGTTGCACTTGCGGTTATATGTTTATATCTCCGGCTCCCGTCAATGTAGCGAGATAAATTATATACCAGATTTTAAGTCAGATCATAAGCAATCAAACAAAAAAAGTTTCATCAAAATCGGTTCAGTAGTTTTTGCGTGATACTCGTTCAAACAAACAAACAAACAAACAAATAAACAAACAAACAAACACACAAACAAACAGACAGACAAAAAATCCAAAAATTGGTGAAATGGAATCAGGGACACCTAAAAACCATATCGTAACTTTTTTTTTGTTAATATCTTCAATGTACAGACAAACTTCCCGCTACAGTTTTATAATAGTTTAGATTAGATAGATTAACATCCATAGATACATACCTGTCTAGTCTGCTGAGAGATCAGCGTGAGTTTTGTAGGTATGGGCAATTATAAACAGGTTTTTTAGGATTATCGGGTTTTTAAAAGTGCCAGCGAAAAATCGGTAAAGTGCCAATACCTTCCTAAAAAGTTTATAAATTGATTTCGTAATTCAAAATGTATGTGTAGTGCATTAAAAAGTATGTGTACTTCATCAATAATATACAGGGTTCTTCTTAATATGCTGACACTTTTTAAGGGGATGATCAGACCGTCATACTGAACAACTGTCTCTATGGCACTAACATCGAAATCACGAAAAAAAATCAGATGTTCCATTATTGAACTGCAAACCTGCTTTAACCAAATGTATGGGACAGCAGATTTTTTTTAAAGATTTCGATGTTGGTCCCATAGAGAAAGTTGTTCAGTTAAATGGCCTGATCATCCCCTTTAAAAAGTGTCAGCATAATAAGAAGGACCCTGTATACTTAGTATTCAATCAATCAATCAATCAAATATACTTTATTTTACACCAAAACATCAACAGTAAAATACAGAAATAAAAATACAAGAGGCACAAAATAAGGCGGTCTTATCGCTAAGAAGCGATTCCGAGCAAGTATTCCTATGTCTCATTGTGATCCTGTCCTCTATACAGGACAAAAAAAAACTTAAGGGCCTATGTCGAAAAATAATTGAAGCGAAATGGGCGTGTGATAGCTTATATTACTGCCTGATGCGAGAGAAAGAGAGACGCAAGCGTAAAACAAACTTTATTTAATTGTGATTGTACTATTTATGTAAGTTTAATTCTACTGTAATCAAAATTTGTAAAATAACATTCTCTTTTTTTAAAATCAAGTCTCGTGTTTCTATTATTCACCGTTTAGCAGTTCCAAGCGTTTATCGATACAGACGGAGGCTACTTTGGCTTGTTTTTCTATCGACAAAATGTGTTTTAAACGTGTTTTGGCTCTAATCAAAACTTCAATTATATGTTAAATTTACACATATCCGCTAATCATACTCCTACTGTTAGTACTTCATCATATATGAGTTATATGACGCTTTGAAGAATCCTATTTTTTCACATAGCGTCTTAAGGTGGTTGCAGAGGGGCCAATTTTTTACAAACCTTTGACGCACAATACGCGTAGACGGTATTAATATAAGTAACTTTATATATATGGAAAAATAGTTTAGAAAATCTAGTTGCCGCGTCACAAATGAATTTGTATGAAAAATTTCAAAGTTTTATATCTTCGTAATTATTTTATAAATTGCAAATGTTATTTTTGACGCGGTAACTAGATTTTCTAAACTATTTTTGCATATATAAAATATTACTTTTATTAATTCCGTCTACGCATATTGTGCGTCAAACTTTTGTATAGACTGAAACCACCATAAATGCGTTAAGTAACAATCAATGTTTTTTTCGCGATTTCAATATTCGTCCCATAGTAAACGTTATTCAGTTTGTTAGTCCGAAGCACCCCCTTCAGCATGTAACCTATTTAAGTTTACACCCCGTATAAGTCGACAAAATGTATATTTGTGCTAGTTATGGTTCTATTTTACAAATAGCCAAGCAAGGTAACAAAACTGACCTTTAAGCTTTGTGTAGGTACGTGTATGACATAATCAGATATAATAAGTAAATATGATAAGGCGCTGCGAGCCGCGGCGCGGCGTGCTACGTCAAATCAACATCGCGTAGCGTAGGCGAGCAGCTTAATTGACGGCTTATTGACATTGGTCTAAGAAATGAGATATTTGTCTGTTTGTTTTTTAATTTTATTTGCTTCCTGGTGAAAGGTAAACAAATGAATGCAAAGCCTGAAACAGCTTCTAACTGTATAGTTTGTATAGATTTGATTACCGAACAACGTGTTAGATATAACTTTTTTTTTTGCTTACAGTACTGTCATTAATATTCTTTTATTCACCATAATAAACTAAAACACAAATTAAAAAAAAAAAAGAAGAAAGATGTATATGTACATATTCAATGTACACACAGGGTGCTTCAGACCAACAAAGTGAACAACTTTCTCTATGGAGCCAACATCAAAATCGCGAAACAAAATCACCTGTTCCATAGAAAATGACAATATAAAATGCTTTCAAAAAGAAAGATTTTTTTTCAGGTTTTAGTTGGTTCCATACTAAAATTTGTTCAGTTTTATGGTCTGAAGCACCCTTGAATTTAAGTTTAAACCCTGTATAAATATGATGAATATTTGTAAAAAAGGTATATTTTTCCGTTTTCCACCTATCCCTACATGTTTATCCGTGTCTGTAGTGTTAAAAGTTACTGATCTTACTGTTAACATATACAGGGTGATAAAAATTCACAATATGTAAGACTCAGTTCTACCTCAATCCATGAAATAAATGCTGAAAGTGAACTTTGCTACTGTTCGCCTAAAAACATGTTGTTACAAAGTTTCTGACTCCACTGGAAGGGAAAACAGTCATGAGTGTATAAATGTATATCAATCAAAGCTTAACACTTAAACCATAAGATTCTACTGTGTTAATCAAACGGGTGGGCGACAAAAGACGAGTGACAAATGTTGTTGTTTTAGTCATTTCGTTCCTCTCATTTTTACCTTTTTGTTAATTTACGCATTAATACATCTTAATTAAGTCCGTTTTTTGGTGTGAAATATAAGTTTGGGCGTAATTACTGTTTTTGATATATTGACGTTTGTTTTGTTGCTCAAGTTAGGTTTTTTGTTAGAAATTGAGTGGAGGCGTGTGTTGTGCCTACACACTTACTGTCCCACTGTAGAGTTTGGGTACTGTAATGAAATCTGGATGTCATCATCATTCGTCTATATACATCCCACTGTTGGGCACAGGTCAACTCTCAAAGAGAGCGGGTGTCAGTACACCACGAGTGCCCAATACGAATTAGTAGACTTCACAAACGCATCAGAATTTTTTTCTTCAGCGTATGCAGATTTCCTTACGATGTTTTCCTCCACTGTTCACATCACACACACAAACACAAAAATCTGGATATGTTGAATGATATTTACAACATCTCGGAATTGGTACCTTTCCGGGAATGTACGCACGGCACTAGGAGAGCGCGTAATTTCTCTTTGGGCGGCGACCATGGAGGCGACACATCAAACTACGCAAAACAAAGCTACGCAAAACAAAGCCGCGCGACGTTATACATTACTCTAACTACGCGCGGCCAGCTTATTTTGGTTTTGCGTAGCTTGATGGTTATTTAGGTATATAGGTATTTAATTCAAATTCTGCGATTGGTTTTTTCTTCACAATATTCAGTAGGAAACTACAATATTTTCTAGATTTATGATTATTTACGAAAGTGACGAGCCTTCGAAATAGCGTCGACAGTCGACACCTTATCTGGGTGCTTTACTATCCACATTATTTCAACAAAAACTTAATATAATCATATCGCTATCACCGATCAGCCCTTTCAACAATAAATACGTCACAAAGCTGACAATTCGATATAAAGTCAGGAAGACAATGGCATAATTTGACGTCACATCAAAATATCTTGAGTTACATATCTGGACCGTGCGCCGGCGCAGTTTGAGGCGCATAATAAAGATCTAAGAGAACCTCCCATGAACAGATCGCAGATAACTGATTTCAGATCATCACTACAGATAACGCACCAACATTTGAAAGTATAAAATGTTTGGACATCTCACGTATGGAATCTTTCACATTCGTAAACGCACGAATATGACGGTTTCAATCTTCTTCAAACTCAACTAAAGTAACTCTTAAACATTAGTAGCTTAAAGTTCAATTTTCTCGTTGTGTCATAGAAGTACTCAACAGCGGTACCCTTTGTGATAAAACAATGAGAAATATATCTTAAATCTTGAACAGAAAAGTCGGAATTCCTTCGGGCCCAGCGTTATCTGTACCATCGCTTGACTTTCGCACGATTGATCGATAGTATTTTTTGCGGGTGCTTTATTTATAAAACAATCGAACGTCTCCGGCGCAATAAATGTGAGTGCCCCTACCAGTGGACGGCGTTATTTTAGAGCAAAAACTTATTTGAGAGCAAAAAGGAGGGGAAAACCGGCCAAGTGTGAGTTGAAGTTGAGCAATGAGCGTTCCGTACGCGACCTCAAAAGTAAATTAGAACTGTAGAATCACTAAATTAAGGAAGCTACCACCTGACGCTATTAAGCTCGCCGGATACCTGGTCAGTAAAATATAAGAACACGAATGAAGAACCATTGACACGAAAAGAAGACTAATATTATAATGTAGAGCAAGTATGGAGGCTTTCCCAAATTATAAGCATTTTGGGTATCTAGGGAGATCAATTCAACCTTTTAATATCGAGCAAAATGTGTAAATATTCGTTTATATTTTTAAATTCACGCTTTCGCGTGCTTTCATGGCATGGTAATACCGATTTACCCCAAAAACCATGAAAATATAAATTTACATTTTAAAATAATTCTGTAGTGAAGCAGATTCTTCTAATCTACATTAATTTTTAACATTTTACACCCTAACAGGTTCAGAAAAAATCACCTGCAACCATTGACCTCATGTACAGAACATGCAACGGAGGAAAGTGAGCAGGAATTTCAAAAATGTTTCGTTTTTCCAATTTATGTGCGGAATGCTAAAACTAGACTCGGAGTTAAACTTGACATGTGGATACGTAATTTAGTTTCAAAGACCAGCAGTTGGTCTATCTTGTATCTCTTTTGACATACGACAAAGACATAGTGAACGATTAATGCCTAGTTTAGATAACTTTGTGCTGGTTTTTGTTACGATGAAGAAAATGTCTACATTTGTCATGCGGTAATTGTAAAGTTGTGTAAATATGCATAAGGTTCTTCAGGGGTTATGCTATAATTATTATCAATGTTCCGTTCAATTAGCGAAACATAAACACGTTGATATTTTTGCGTTTTTTTGCTTTGAAAAAACATAAAACCTCGGAAACAACAATACCACGGTCAAGTGAAAAAGACCAACTTTTCCAGATCATTCTGCAGATGCAGGAGAAAATTCTAGGGACAGAAATACAGCCAGTAAGTTTGAATCTGTGTGAATCAGAGCTGCAGTCTCTAGGGTCCAAATAACCCAAATGATAGCTAACCTCCGATAAGAGATGGCACCACAAGAAGAAGAAGAAGAAGAATCCAGAGTAAAATTTAAACCATAGACTTACGCGGCGGTTTATTTTATTTGCACGGGATAATACGTACAAGAGATTAAAAAGTGTGTTTATGACCACACGATAGAAGTCATAGACGAAGAATCTTTCGCTTACGCTATAGAAGTGAAAATTTCCGACTGGAGCCGAGTATACCCGATTTAGTCAGCGTCACCGACCCGATCGTTACGGGACGGTTTAGTTTCGTTCACTGTTCAGAACAAGTGCGCCTCAAGAAGTTTTCACTTCAAAAATATCTGCTCTATAAATAAATGCTTTGTCGCACCCAATCACCCAATGAGCGCGACAGCCCTTGAGATCAAATTATACCATTTGCATCATTAACTTCAGCAAAAAGGAAAATTCAATCGAGAACCACAAGTACCGTTTCAGGGTTCGATTCCCAGTTGCGTAACATCTCCAGGAATCCTCAGCTTGTCGTAGGTAATTGTCATTTCATTATAGAAATATGCGAGAAGGTTGTCCGGGAGGTATTCCGAGCAAGTTTTTAGGTGGTAACGAAATTACTGATAATCGAAGCGTTCGATTCGTGATCGATGTTCGTGGACGTATCGATTTGTTTTTGTTTTGTTGTCTGCTGTGTCTAGAGGTGCTTGTTGACAGATGTTTGTCTGGTTCGAAAGATATTCGGTGGCTGAAACCTTGTGGTTTTTCAAGAGTACACATTTTTGAGGGAAGCCTGTGTAATGTTCACTTGGCATAGTAATAATTAAAGCTGCTTGCTATTATAGTATGACCCTATTGTAATTTTACGCTATAGGTAAAGGAATTGACAGTGAAATTAATGATGGACAAATCTTTATTACCTATACAAAGTTTTACATACAAATCATTAAGTTAATACTAGCTGGTGCCCGCGAGTTTGTCTGCGCTTCGTCTGGACAATTCACACAATATCTTTATAAATTGTAGCCTATGTGTTATTCTGATGTATAAGCTATATTATTGTAAAGTTTCATTAAAATCCATTCAGTAGTTTTTACGTGAAAGAATAACAAACATCCATCCATACTTACAAACTTTCGCGTTTATAATATTAGTAGGAAGTAGGATTACATTAAAATTAATACCACAACTGTTATTAATATTATTTGGATTGAGGCATCGGAGAAGGGGCTCAGGCCGTCCATTTCCAAGCGACCCCTGGAAGGCAGGGGTAGTACGGCGTAGTCCCGTCCCGCTGCAGCGCAGAGACGCTGCGGGAGTGTTGGCCCGGCATCAGTGCTGAGCCGGGAGAGCTTCGGCGAAGCGCGAGAAGGGCCGTGGACGCACATTGCTTCCCCATGGCCCTTCGACAGACACAAAAAAAAAATTAAGGACATCACTGATGCTAAATGGTACACAATAATTAAAAGTTGCTTGTATTCCAAAGGGATTCGAAACATTGAGAGCGGATTATACAGGCAACCTATATCTTAACTGTTTACTTAAAACCTGTTTTAACAACAATTTAGAGAAACAATTGGGTCAACTTGTTCAAATGTACACACGGAAATAATAGCCCAGTCATTTTGCGGAGTTTTGTTAGGCGGGGTAGGGAGTAATTACTAATTGGACTTTTAAACTGTAACCGGAACCATTAAGTGACTAAAGGACTATCTTAAAGCATTTATTAAAAAAAATCGCTACGCAACATAGAAATCAAAATTATGTGTCCCAGAAGGATTTCAATTATTAGTATTAATACCAATGCACTCATTTGACTTAGGTTTAACAATATACATTATTTTTGAGCAATAAAAAAGGCAATGAAATTTAAAAAATGAGGTATTTATTAGAAAATATTTTTCAAAACCTTATAAGTAGACAAAAATATTCACACCATGTTTGTAGTATGTATAGATTAGCCTTAAACATGTGCAAAAAAAATTTACCATCAGGTTTTTTAGAACGAGATACTCTAGCTAAATTTTAAAATTGTTACTGTTGCTGACGTGATTTTTTTTTTATTTTGGTACATTTCTAGGCTCAAATAGGCTCTTCAATATTACACCGAAAAAAAAATGTCAATTACTAATTAGTCCCGGCTGAAACCGTAAAATGACTGGGCTATAAATAATGAATATAAAATTGTAGACGTAGATTGCGCTTACAACCCGAATTACTTTAAAGTACAAATGAATAGGCTTTTTCTGGATAAGCTCGCTACATCTTCGACCCCATCTTTGTCCTGAGGACTGGATTGAGGTCAAAAGCAAACCCATTTGAAATAAAAAACAAGACACTTATCTACGATTGTAAGATGGGTGCACATACATATTTTCGACCAGATTGTTTCCAGCAGACTTTTCATTCGGGGCTTCGATAACTTCGATTAGAAATGTTGGTTAAATTAACTTTCAATTCATCTTGGACTCTGCCATCCTTCAAAGATTCAATATAATCTAGAATCTACAACCATCCACAAAAGTAAACCCTTCCTACCAACGTTAAACTAACCAACCGCGATCGCTGCCTGCTGTACTACTCCCGCCATTAAATCATTCTACCAATAACATCAACCCTACTGACTCCATAATGAACCGTTTCAGTTTTAATGTTACATTATGACATGTGTGCTCAATAAAAACTATTAAACGACCATTCGGAATATCAAGTCTCTTACTTCAAAGGGATTTCTACCTTATGTATTAAAAATTAAAGTTAGTTCATAAGACTTCAGTTATGGGATGAACTGTAAAAAGATCTCTGTTCAGTATCAGCTACTTCTTGACGTGAATGTATGGCTCCTACCATATATCTTTCACATTTCTTGTAAGTATAATACTGTTGTTTTTGCGCAGTCGGCTAAATGGTTTTGATTTGGACAGTTAAAGTTTTTCTATGTTGATACATGGTTGATACAATTGACGGATTATTGTGATATTTCAGATAGGCGGCAAAAAGTTTGGCTTCGTGACTTTGACGGACACCGGACATAGCAAATACACACACACACATACAATATCAATATCATACATAATTTTGATCGTAATTCCCTTTCGTGGTGATCAGGAGCCCGATTGCGCTAAGTTAAAACATCGAAGTTCTATTCTTATCCAATTTCAGTTCTAATCACATTGCAATCCAATTATTATTCAACTGTGCTGAATTCCGCATCGCGCTGAACTCTATGTAACTGACAGCCAATAACTTCTGAGCGATCTGTCAAAACGGCTCTAACGGCTGTCAAGAGCAGTACCGCGATTAGCGCAATACCAAATGTGTCAAAAGTTATGGTAGACTAATAAAAGTTCAATTACCGAATATTTACCGCGATTGCAGCCCAGGACACTTTATACATACCTACGGGTTCGCGCTGACAAGAAGAGGCTAGAACATGTATGCACAGTGAGTGCGGGTGTAGCCTAGTCATTTTACGGTTTGAGCCGGGACTAATTAATAATAGATATTTTTTTCGGTATAGTATTTAAGAGCCAATTCGAGCTTAGAAATGTACCAAAATTAAAAAAAACCGTCAGCAACAGTTCCAAATTTAGCTATTATCTCGATATAAAAAACCTGATGGTAATTTTTTTTTGCACATATTCAAGGCATTACCACTATACATACTTCAAAAATGGTGTAAATATTTTTGTTGTATTAAAGGTTTTAAAAAATACATTCGTATATTCTAATAAAAACCTCATTTTTTTAAATTTCTATGCTTATTTTATTGCTCAAAAATAATTTATATTGTTAAAACTAGTTCAAATGAGTGCATTGGTATTAAAATTATATATTTCAAAGCCTTCTAGGACTCACAATTTTGATTTCTATGTTGGGCGGCGAATTTTTTAAAAATATGTTTTCAGATAGTCTTTTTGTCACTAAATGGTGCCGGTTATAGTTTAAAAGTCCAATTGTTTAAATTGTAAAAAGTTTTGTTAGGAGAGGTGAGAAGTAATTATTAAATAATTACTTCTCACCTTTCCTAACAAAACTCCGTAAAATGACTGGGCTATGATAGAGAAATACACCACTGCTCGTAGGTACACCGAGAGGGACGAGGTCGGAATTCGGTACCTACCTAAGCTGCCTGTCGAAAGCATTTATTCTAGACTCATTCCTCTTCTGCCATACATTTTATATGTTTGTACATGTAATTGAAAAATGTTACAAACTATTCATTAAGCCATCAACTTCTGGCTACAATTTCCTTTAAAACAAAAATAAACGTGCCAGAAGGGCGTGTCTAATTGCTATTAAAAATAAAACTAATTTTACGGGAATTATAAAACGTTTACTGTATGCATGCCGTATATCAATTTACAACGGACACCGTTCGCATAATTTTCATATTAGTTCTATGTCTAGGCAATGAGTAGTTTTGTTGAACCTAGTTTTAAGTTTATTAAAATGTGATGTTGATGGCGACTGTACATTAAATATCAAAAGTAATAATGACGTTCATAACTTTTAAAATTATTATCTGAAATTATACGGGGTGTAAAATTTATTACGTTATATACACACTTATATTTATGATTGGTCTTTGCTGCTAACTTACATAATCTTAGGGGGTTAGACCATCAAAGAGAAAACTTACAGTATGAAGCTTTCTGGAACGTCTTTTAGATATTTAACGTATAAAATATTCTAGAAAAAATATACCCGATATATAAAAAAAAAGCCCAGAAATCTTATTATAAACATAATGCATTTATAAATAAATGTATTTTGTATTTTTGTATAAACGTATTTTGTATTTTTCTTACGCTATCATCGAAATTGCGAAAAAATAAGTTGTCCCCTACATTTGGGTCGATTAGTCTTATCGGTAGGCATGTTTTCCATGGAAGACAGAAAATTAAACTAAATCTACAATATGTCTCAGACAAACTTAATGTCGAGGAAGCGACAAGTTATAATCTTTTAGGACTTACAATCGACTCGCACTTGACCTGGGAAAATCACGTAAAAATTGTAAAATCAAAATTATCACAATTCACCTACGTCCTGGCCATTCTCAAAACAAACACACATTTCGAAGCGTCATTAGCCGCATACTACGCTTATGCCTACGCATGGATTCGATACGGTGTGCTGTTATGGGGAGACAGTACCGATGCGCACGACATCTTTGTGCTACAAAAGAAATGCATTCGAATTCTTTTTAACATCAAACCACGAGAAAGCTGTAGACCATACTTCTTAAACAAGAAAATTTTACCATTCCCTTCCATCTTTATCCTTGAAGCGGCCCTGTTTGTAAGGAAAAACATACACTTATTCGAATACTGTAAAAGTGCGAGAAGAAACTACCTTTTGGAACTACCTAAAGGAAATATGCAGTTGTTTAGAAAAGGCCCCCACTATACGGCGGTAAAAATTTATAATAAAATCCCAAAAGATATAAAAACTGAAACCGGAGACAAACCTTTTTACAGACAACTTAAGACTCTATTAGTCGACAAATGCTATTATACGACTGATGAGTTTATCTGTGATAAACTATAGCGTGCTGGTCTTATCTTTGATGTAATTTCCTTTTAATATACCTAACAATATTTTATTTCAATTTTAAATGTATACAAAAATTGTATAATTCCAAAGCTATCTGTAATTCTGTAAATCAATTTATCCATGTTAAATGTTATTTGTTGTAATTGATATTAATTATCTTGCATGACTCTTATTTGCAATGCCCTAAGGGTTCATGTACTCATACCTAACCATATAATAAGACCTTTAATACTGTACATGAAAGCAATAAATGAATTGAATTGAATTGGAACAACAAGCATTTTTATTGCGATTTCGACGTTGACTCCATAATTCCATGTTCGGTTTAATGATCTGTAGCACCCCTTAATATTTTTAAGTCTACACACCCTGTATATGTGCTAGTAATTTTATTGTAATCTTAATGAAGTTAATTTAACGTTCTATCCCGTAATATTTACGACTTTGAAAATACTGTTTGTTCAAGATTAATTTTATTTTGAATTTCTCTAAAGTTTATCGTCTTTTGCTGTTGACTGTACATAAAATACAGAAAAATAAAGAATTATACAAGGTGTGTACTATTATACAGGGTGTGAACTTAAATGCGTTACTTAACTTAAAGGCTGCTTCGGACCATCAAACTGAACAACTTTTACCATAGGACCAAATATGACATCAGAAAAAAAATTGTGTTTCATAAATTTTCGTCTAGTAGCTCTTGACATTTTCTATGGAACAGCAGATTTTTTCTCATTTTCGAGGTTGAAGCCATAGTAAAAGTAGTTCAGTTTAATGTCCTGAAACATCCCCTAAATACAACGTAACATTGCTACAAAAATTATATAATTATGTTTATTTAAGTTTACAATACAAATATACAGGGGTGTATCATTGTTTAATAAGAAACTATATTTTTAAGGCACGATGAGGCTGACGTAACCTCAGGGTTAAAAGCTCCAAAAAAAAAACAAAAGAATAAAAAAAAAATATTTCTTGTGTGGTAAAGTTCACTTTCAGCACATTTTCAGGTTTCAGTATAAAGGGAGAGATGTGACAGTGGTGAACGCAAACCACACCGCAAAATGAAAATCTTGTTGGAACATTTGATTTGAAGCTTTAAAAAGATTTTCTTCTTCCCGTGTTGTTCAGTTGATGTTGGGTAAACGTTTGTCAGGTTAATAGTTCAGTTTTTGATACCTTGTCATCGGTTCTATTCCCGAACAACTTGCAAACTGTGAATTTAAACATAAAAGTTCTAATCAATCAAGATTTCCCAACGCTTTCAAATTACGGTCTACTTCTCTACGATACCCTCAGGCTGTCAAGCTAATACCTGTTACTATATAATAACAGCTCCGTATAGATTCTAGGAACCTATTACTCAGTCCCACCCCTTCGTGTAAATATGTATGAGGGTGTATAATGTCGCAGTCACTCTTGGTGGCTGGCAGAGAATTGAATCATAAGTAACATAGTTACTATGTATGTAGATGGTGATATTCTTAGTTTCTTTGTAGGGTTGACACTTATAAAAAATTCGAAACTTTTAAAATTCTCTTTTCGAAAGTTGATACAGGTAAAGCATCGTAAGGTGTCCTACATGCTTTATTTCGAGGCGTGTATTGTTTTTTCTGTACCCGAATACGTTGAAGAATAAACCACGAAATTCGATGATTGCGTGAACGTTTTCGTAAGTTCGGACAGATTCACAGACGGTCACGATTATATCGAAAATCGAAAGTCTGAGTATAGTGCCCTGCATTTGCAGTGCGTCGTATACAGGGTCCAACCTAATATGCTGACAGTTTTTTAAGAAGATGATCAGACCATCAAACCGAACAACTTTCTCTATTGGACCAATATTGAAATCGCGAAAAAAATATCAGCTGTCCCATACATTTCGCTCGAGTAGGTTTGCAGTTTTGTATGGCACAGCTACTATTTTTTCGCGATTTCGATGTTGGTGCCGTAAAAAAGTTGTTCAGTTTGTCGGTCTGGAGTGCGATTTTTGAATCTCATTCGCTGAGCTCAGCAGTTGAAAATTACAAAATTACTATGGAGAAATGCATCTTTCTACTGCAGATTTGACTTTCGAAAATCGCACTCCTGGAGTATGATTTTTGAATGTCAAATCAGCAGTACAAAGATGCGTATCTCCATAAATTTTCAACTGCTGAGTTCAATGTACGAGACTCAAAAATCGTACTCCTGATCATCCCCTTAAAAAACTGTCAGCATATTAAGACGAACCCTATATAAGGTGTCGAGTTTAAGGAAAAATATAGATTGACCCTTGGTTTGTCATACAGATCTGTTGTATAACGAATTTAATTTTCCTACTATTTAATTTGAGTTTATTGCAATTATCCTATCCATTCTAAATGGAAATAGAGACAGAAACTATTTGCTTTTATCGTACTTGTATGCTACTGCTATCTATATTGAATGTTATGAGTTTTTGACAACCCTACCCTGCCCATTTCACTGTCGGCATCTGCAGTTGTCCTCACGCCACCACTAGAGTCAGCGCTTTTGAATTGCCACTTTGCTGACCTTACATACACTGTTATTTAGTAAATGTTCTAGATTTCCGGATACATGCTTAGAAAAATTAAACGCTAATTTCATCTTATATTTCTAGTACTGTATTCTGTTATGCTTTAGATTACCATCCTAATCTAAACTATTATAAAACTGTAGCAGAAAGTTTGTCTGTACATTGAAGATATTATCAAAATAAAAGTTACGATATGGTTTTTAGGTGTTCCTGATTCCATATCACCAATTTTCGGATTTTTTGTCTGTCTGTTTGTTTGTGTGTTTGTTTGTTTGAACGAGTATCACGCAAAAACTACTGCACCGATTTTGATGAAACTTCTTTTGTTTGATAGCTAATGATCTGACTTAAAATCTGGTATATAATTTGTGCGGACAAAGTCGCGGGTTAACTCTGGTAATATTATAAACGCGAAAGTTTTGTAAGTATGGATGGATGTTTGTTACTCTTTCACGTAAAAACTACTGAATGGATTTTAATTTAACATTTATGAAGATATTGTGTGAATTGTCCAGACGAAGCGCAGACGAAGTCGCGGGCACCAGCTAGTTCTTAATAAAGGTCAGTGGTCTTTGTTTTCCCGATTCCTGTGTTTTTGACAGTTTTTGTGATTCTGCTTCTTAATTAGTTAATTAATTTCAGACAGTGGAATGGATATGATGTTCAGAGAAACACTAAATTACTTAAAAATTATCCAGTTCAATCATGAATACATTATCGATCTTGGTTAGGTAATAGGTAGATATAATTTGAAACTTTCACAATGATGTAGGTACCCGAAACTTGCTTGCAAGAATGTATGGTTCTCAGCATGCGTTAATGAGAGTTGTTTGTATGTAGAATATTTTAGAGTCTAGATTGAGAAAGCGAAAACATACGCCTATACAGGGTGTATGGAAACGTACCATTAACCTTTAAACCTATACTCTACCCATCAAACTGAACAACTTTTACTATGGGAGCAAACCGATCGGAGGAAAAAAAATAATCAGCTGTCCCATACTAAACTCCAATACCTACTCATGTATGCAACCGCGGTTTTTATTGCTCCGATAGGTTTGCTTTATGTTGTTCAGTTTGATGGGTAGAGTATGTGGTTTAAAAGTTTATGATACTTTTCCTTACACCCTGTATATCCGATGGACCTAACACTTGGTCCGTGAGAAAGGGATAAAGATCGAGATGTCACTTTACATAGTCAATAAGCGAAAGATGGCTTTCTCGCTATCTCACTTTATCGTATAATGCTTACCCTACTGCAGGATGATGATAATGAAGTATATAAGTTCCTTTGAAACCTAATGCAACATAAAAACGGCACCCGTCATAAAATGATACCATAATAACACAACATCCATAAACAGGAAGAAATAACGCATCATACAATACCAACAAATCAATGTATGATTTAGAGTCCAATTTAGCTACTCAAGTTAACAGTAAGTCAGCTTTCTACGGTCTCACTTACACACGAAGTCTCACGTACAAACCCAATCTCATTCCTACAACTACAGAATAAGAACTTTTTAACGAGACTCGAGACGGAGTTTATTCAATTTACGTTCTACCTGAGACAAGAGCGGGAACAATAAACGGTCGCTACACGGGTGAGCACTACAGACCATTACGTATTCCAACTGCGATCGTATCTCAGCGACGAATGTATATGAGAAATACAAGGTTTTATCCCATGGTTCTGCTTCCAATGACGCTGAAGTACACAGCGGAGAGATAAGTGAAGCTACTGGAGCGGCTATGGAAGAGAAACGTGAGGATATTGAGGTAGGAACAGTTGGGAACAATAACGCAGAACGCAAACGTCATTGGCTGATAATTGTCGCTTCTAAAGGCGGTATCGTCCTAGATAAACGCTTCCAACTTATTGTCCGTTCACGGAGATAGCTACGACAATGCACTCGCAATATTACTAATTAGGCTCTGTTTATGAACGCACAAACCATTGTTGAAAGAATGAGATAGTTATCTGTTTGTTGTCTGCAAATGAGATTTGCGATGCCGCTTTGTCGGTTAGCGAAATTGTAAGAGCTTTGTTTTCATCTGAAATATTATCTGGACTTTGTCCTTGCAATGAGGTTGTTTATTCATGATCTTTCTGGCTATCTGATGTTATAATAATGGTTGTTTTTGTTACCATTGTAAGTAGTGGGTGTTGGTTTTACGCAGCGCTTAGTAAGTGCCCTGTAGGATCACACTGTAAGGTACTGTCTTTTAAGTACTTGACATTGGACTTGTGATCGTAAAGAGGGTTCAGTGAGAAAAAATATTGAAATAACAACGAACACAATCTATATATTTTCAAATAGGATACCTCCTTATCACTGAATAGGTGACATTGTAAAGCGTAACCTATAGTAAAATAATTTCTAATAGTATACCAACAGTTTATATTGTTATTGCCAAATCTTTTAGAATTATTATGTTTATTTTTTTAAACAATTTATCGCCAAGACGGACTTTTTGATGAATAAAATATTATAGTCAAACAGTACACAGGCTTGATGTTTCTTTAAAATTACAGTAGATTTGTGTCTGAATCGCTTTAAGATGACGTAAAAGACTATGAATTCTTTTTTCCAAAGGAGCTAAATGTCAATGATCTCCAAGATTAAAATGGTAGCTCAAAATACAATACCTAATAGAGTTACTGGTAGTGGTAGCGAAATACAAAAAACAAACATTTGAAGAAACGTAAATAGAAAATCTAAATAAGACACGTAGAATATAGGTAAAGTACACTACACAAAACATAAAATAAAACATGTGTAGTACAACATATAAAAACATTAATAAAAAGTTTCCGGCACAACTACAGACTGACGCTACCTGTAAACAAAAAGATATAAATTTAAATCCACACAATAATCACCGTTGAGATACGTAAAGGAAAATCGTAAAATTTCTTGTGGGGGTGTTAATGTACGTTAACACAAGTCGTAACGTCAAGCACCTTAAAATATGGCACCGTTTTATACTTGAAACGAAATACCTTCGATAGCATTTTCAATCTCGGTTGTTTTTAGTGTCCAATACACCAATGTTTGTCCAACACTTCCAATATAGAAATGTTCTTCTTTGGTTGATGTTTCCAGGAGTACCTACTTTAAAAGTTGGTGGGAGCTCTCGACCAATATTGGTTTTGTCGAAAAAAGTACGCTGCTGAATTTTACGCCGCCATTCCGCCGCTAGATAAAATCGCATTTCGCGTTTATTGCACAATGAATTGTAGCATTTTATGTTAATAACTGAGGTCCATGTAGGCGGGAATGTCGAAATACTGACTAATCTGGCCGTGGGTTGCCAGCGAAAAAAATGGCAATTTAAAATTATTCATGCTACCCACATCCGAAGCGTCCGAAATCAGTTCTTTATTTTATGCTCCTAGATTGTTAATTACTTAATTATTTATTATGAGGTATCGTTTCCCGATGTCTGTTTTCGCCCACTATACTTTTTGCAAGTATAATTTTATTGGCATTTAATGAATAGTCTTAAATATTGACATTAATAATAAAGTTTTTTGTACTTGTTCAAAGGATCTACTTAGGATGTATTTGGTAGTAGATCGTTAACGGTTTTGTTAGTAATTCCTCATATTGACTGTTTAGTATATTTTTTTGGACTTCTGTGTCATTGATCTTGTGCTACTTTCATTAGTAATTTATGACATTGTAGTACTTAATCATAATTTACATCAATTTAAGTCAACGTTATTAGCCAAGTTAGGATATTCAAACTTTCCTGTTTACCTATAATATTTTTTGTAACTGTCAGCAACGGATATTAGCCCTCACGTTCTCCTACTAATTTGACTCCTAACCAGGATTAACAGTAGTGACCATTCACAAAACTTATGTTAATTCTCGCCACTGATGAATCCCCGGTCCTACTGGGCTAAATTCCATCAGAATTATTACTGAACTGCTTGGGAATCCCGCAAGGAATTTTATCAACAAGATTACATGATACTCTCTCTAGTCCATAGTTTCTTAAAACGAAGTCCATGGACCTGAGAGATCCACGTCATGAGTGGCGGGGTTCGTGGTTGCTTTGAGAGGAATGAGCAAGAAATTTGCAGGTTGCTCCGCTGATAACCTCCAGTCCTACGTAATATAAAGTATTTTTGAATTCCCTTGTTTTCTTTTTCCACAACTGTATTCAAAAGGGGTCCATGATATTTTTGAAAGTGGTCCGTGTCTACAAAAAGGTTAAAACCCTTTTCCCTTGATCCGAGAACTCTACTTCCACTAGAGGATCTGACGACCCACAGCTACATCTGCTTGCTTTGATATACGTTTGTAAAGTTCTTCTCTTTTGGTTCACCTCATTATGGCTTTTATCGTTTAGAAAAACTTCGGAGTTCGTATAAAGGATAAACATGGTCTAGCAACGCCTTTATTTATCTTTCTAGGTCCTGGATTAGATTTCCAATACCTATAGGATCTTGCAGATCGTCATTTAACCTTGAAGCGTAACCATCGACCTTTCTTTCGTCGTTTCTTTACACCTTTCATTACTACAATTTGCCGAACGAAGCGTACAATATCGGTGCTTTATTAACACCAATTTGTTAACCCTCAATCAGCTGCAACAGCGGTTTATTTAAATCGCTCAATAACTTCACACTGCTGTCAATGAGACGATGATGTCTTTAAGGTAGGGTGTGCTCTTTCATTGTCTTATTTAGGGATTTAATAAAAATTCTCATATTTCTTGACGATCGTATTCCTTGATCAATGGATCCTGGTCAGAATTTTTGCTATAATTGTATCTCTTTTCGATACTTTTGATTATGGTATGGGATTATGTCTTCTTCCTCCATTAATCTCTTTTAGCCGCCATCTCAGCACTCACTCCTTTTCTACACATTCCATCTTTCACACAATCCATCCATCTATTCTTTGGTCGTCTTCTTTTTATGCAGCCATCCAGATTCATATTTAACACTCGTCTTGCAATATGACACTCATCTCCATCACACACAAACCCTCCCCCCCCCCCTCACACCCTCTCACTTTGTTTCAATTGTACTAGTTCGTAACTAAATTATTTGTTTATTGTTAAAGATTCCCAATCGTATACCTCGCGTATCAGGCTTGCCTCGTTTTTGGTCTACCGTTTAATGTAATAGTTTTAAGCAAAAGTTAAAAATAAACATTTATCTTATCTCTTATCTATCTCTCCACTTGAAACGACATTGTTATCCTGAAATTCTAAAAATACTAAAATTGTTCCTTGCACAATCACTGACCATCCCGAAAGAAAGGTTATGAGTTGTAATGTAAGTTAACTTGAATATAAATATTTCATGTATGAACTTCATACGTATAAATATTTCATTTATATCGTATCATCTTCACAAAACACAAAAGAGTGATCACCCTACCTCGCTAAAGTGTCGAATCGATACGAAAGTAAGAGAATCGAGAATTACAATCGATTACCGCGATCGTGGTGAAATCACTGGTGTCGAAAGCCCCTGGTCACTCCGCCCACAGTATCATCGCCAGTTTATTAAGTCATTACCTGTTTTCTCTGGATGAGTCTAGGTAGGCATACAACATGTCAGTAATTTAGCAAGGCTTACTTTCATTTTAAAGTATTGAGATTTGGATGATGGGCCATAATATTGTAATTTCATTCTTTATCTTTATTTAAAGTATCAATGAAGGAGATCATCAGAACTGATATTAAAACTAGTTTCTTAAGAGAATCAAAAATCGATTGAAAAGTGATACAATACAATTAAAATTTATTGCACTCCAAAATACTGATATAAAACTGTAAAACCATTTTGCCTACTGAAAATTCAAACATGCGTCTTGAGAAGTAAAGCTTGCTCATTAAAATTGCATACATAAATACATAAACTTACGACCAGAATACGGGGTGTTCAGAAACAATGCTATAACTGTCAATTGTATGCAATTTATATTGTCGAGGTTGTTGACATTGTTGCAGAATTAATATAGATCATCTTTAAACTACATAGAACAGATTCATATAAATAAACAGGTAACAAAAAGGTTTTTAAGATAAAAACAAAAAACAAAAGGGCAAACATTGTGCAGCAAAATCGTTGCACGTATAAAAATACGATAAAAGTGTGAGCCGGTAGAGAGTGCGCGCGCGCAGGTCGTGGCACGCTTGAATCAATCACGTTGTGATAGTGTCAGATGGACCTTACGTGGGCTGGAATAGAGGGGATGACATGGTACTTTTTGTTTTTTGTATTCCCAATTATGTGGGAAATGGTTCGAAATGAAGGAAAAAAGGCTGTGGTGGTCTAGTGGGTTGGCCTTCCAAGCAGAGGGCGATGGTTTCCATGATCCCGGCCTAGATAAGGTTGGGCCAATTAGTTTTTAGGATGTACGATTTGTATTACCACTGGCTTAGAAACTTGCATCAATTTCGATGAGTGTTTTGTTTTCACAGTCCATTCACAGGACGTAGTGACTACTGGGCCTACTACCTGTCACACTGGTCAGTAAAAATTGCTTCACTGCTGGTCAAATATGACAATTTGCACTATTCGTTGTTCTAGGAGATTATAGTCGTGTAGTTGACATCCCATTATTCGCACCAAGCGCCTTTCAGCATGTTTTATAATACGCACAGCCAAGGGGTGGAATGTCCTGCCTGCGTCAGTAAAATACGAATGAATAGGCTTCTTCTTCAGAAAGAACCTTCCTTATTGCAGACCTATTGCAGAAACATTTTATAGCATGTTTTGACAAACAAAACAAATGAATGAATTTAAGTTAGTAATCTTATTTTTAACCGACTTTATAATATCTTAATCTTTTTATTACTACATTCTGTACGTGTGTTTCCATTAGTCTATTTTAATTTGCAATCGATTTGACAAAGTACTTTGAGAATTGAACTTTAGTCTTCAGACGTTAAATCTCCAACTTGCTAAGTACTTGGCAAGGAACAGCTTTTCAAATTGAAACTTTGTTATCTTCTGTTAATTGTTGGAAATTGAGCAATTAGAGCCATATCTCACAAGCGATTTTTGAGCGTTGATGGAACAAAATATCGTCGCGGTTCCTCCGCGACATCAGCACGGTATGGCCACGATATTGCTGCGATATTTCTGAGATCAATCAATGTCACGACGGAAACGCTCAGTAAAAATCGCGGCGATTCAGTTGCGACGTCGCGGGCGATGCAGTTGTTACCACAGTCGCCTACGCTCAAAAGAATGTAGCTCGGTCTACTGATGATTCTTTTGTCCTCTAATTTGCCTGAACTAGCTGATATCGCTCGTTCCTCAAAATATAACCAAGGTAGGCGACTTTCCTACTCTTGAAGGTTTGCAAAATTCCCGGGAATTTTTGCAGCATCTGTATTGTAATGTATTCAACCTAAAAACCCTAGCGACGACGCGACCATGTCAACACCTCAGCAACCGTTTATAATAATTCCCTATTTCCCACAATTACCATCGTGCCATGTTCCACTATTCCCTCATTTCACGGGAATTATTCAAGGCTAATTATCGCCTTGTGATTATATTTCGGCACTATACGTGTCAACGCCGTAACTCGCACAGTAATAACACGCCGGCCGGCTGCGCGCACGCATTATTCTTGTGGAGATGCGCTGGAGTGAAATTGGGTATGGTGTGTTGGACGAGCGGGTAGCGGGTTTCAACAAGTTTGCTTCTGACCCTCGACGTAAAAAGAGGGTGTTATGGCTTAAGTATTATTATGGGACACGCTTGTAATCCAATCAATATTTCTTTTTGCCCGCAACTTCGTTCGCGTGGATTTCGGAAAACTTCAATACCTCTTAAGGGGTTGAATTTCGAAAAATGACCTGTGGAATATATATATTCAAATTTTTATATTTCTATCTTCAGTGGTTAGGCTGTGCGTTGTCTGTCAGTCGGTAAGTCAGTCACAGAACTGTTTTATATGTGTCAAGATTTAAAACACTTTCGTGACTGACTAACACACTGACAGACACGAGACATGAAATTTTCACAAATCTCCATATAGTATTTCTTTCTCCATAGGGGTTATGGAGAAAGAAATCCACGCGGGCAAAGTCGCGGGCAAAAGCTAGTATCATTATCTCAGCCGATGGACGTCCACCGCTGGACAAAGATTGCAACAATTGCGCTGCCCTCATCCAACGGGTTCCCGTAGCCTTCACCAGGTCGTCGGTCCACCTGGCTTACCCGCGCTGCGCCTTCCTGTACGCGGTCGCCACTAGAGAACTCTTCGGCCCCATCGGCCATCGGTTTTGCAAGCAATGTGCTAAGGTCAAAACCTGGTAATAGTAATAATTTTTTGCTCGCTACTAGGCCGTCACTCACACCGCAGCGCAACGCAACCGTTCATTAAGCTCCACGTTTCGGATAATTACGTACTGATAAACCGAGCAAATTGTTCGCGAATTATCTGCGCTGGGCGTTCGTGATGAATATCATCTCCTGTACCGAATAACGCTTTTACTCATTGACGGACTGTCACTGTCGTGTTACGTTAATTTGTAGGTCTGTAATGCTTTTTAATTTGTGATAAATCATGGTTTCTTGTCAGATCTTTAAAGGAGATGCCACTTTTCTTATAAAATTGATAAATTGAGCTCTTCTTTCACAATATTCTTTTTAGCTTATTTTTATCAATTTATAAGCGAGTTTTAAGTTCCTTTATGTAGGTATCAATAATATACCTTCTCATCTCTTACCCAATTAATATTTACTAATTAAAATACGAAAAAATCCAGGTCCGCCCGAATATTCGTCGTCGTTCGGTAATTAACTGAAGATCTACCATCAGGACATTGATTAAAATGTTCATTACTGTCCCGATCCCTATCCCAGCGCCGAATATACGACTTACGGTGTGAGATGCTGTCGTTGATAGCGCCGACAAATTAAAAACTTTCTTTCTTCGAAACTATTGGATGTGATATCATTATCATTAGGGTTATCTGAAACATGAGAAAATGCTGATGCTAATTTTGAACTGATTTCTGGTAGAGTTTGCTGGGGTATTTTCGACTCTATGTAGGTAATAATAGGGTATTTGCCTACTTAGTCAAATCAGCAACTCTTTATCGAACGTCAAAAAGTGCACTTTTGTATAAAAATTCTACTAAATGAGTAATATGACGTCATAATTCTCGCCATACTTTTTACAGTTTATTCCGTTATTAAAAATAGTATTCAAGGTAAAAAATTACTACAAAAAAATGTGAGTTTAGCGTAATTTTTTTAATGAAGAGATAAAATGTGTATAAATAAAAGTTTAATGTTGATAGACGAAATCTGAAATATTTTGACAGTGTCCTTCGAATATTTTAATTTTTAATGTCTAAAGGCAAAAACAAGTCAAATTAACATGGAAATTAATCTTAGAGACTTCATTAAACAAGTAACTCAATGTTGAATGCAATCGAATTTTTTTTCATTCGTTTGACAAAATAATAATAAGTATAACAAACCATGTCAGAAATCATTTACTATAACTTGCTGCGATACAATAGTAGTTTTGAAAGTAGTGTAAACGTGTTCCTAACAATATGTAACATGTAGTTGAACATAACATTACAAATACATAACATTCTGTTTGTCACGAACTAACACAATAGTGCACCGCTCTTTATTATAGGTATAGTCTATCAAAACCTAAAGTCTATTGAAAAGACTTTTATGTGGAGATTGTAGAAGCGAGAATGGCTTGATAAAGGGGATATGTTTTGGAATAAGGATGATAGAGATGTTATCTAGAATGTTTGTATGTTTGTTGCATATTCGAATACTTTGTGATATTTGAAAATGATAGAAAATTACTCTCAAAAGGTGTGTCGGAGTTTAGCTTTAGTGTCTGACTGATGCAATTCTTTTTCGTGGGTTACCATTGGAATGATAGGTCTCTCAAACACCTGCGTGTTTCTGCACGTCATGGGTAGGTTATAGGTGATGGAAGGGTGCGTATAGTTTTGTGGCCCGCCTTAAGAGAGGCCTATGTATATTCGGCCTATGTAAACTACCTACTTATATAATAAGAGCGTTAACCCGCGACTTCGTCCGCACAAATTATATACCAGATTTTTAAGTCAGATCATAAGCTATCAAACAAAAAAAGTTTCATCAAAATCGGTTCAGTAGTTTTTGCGTGATACTCGTTCAAACAAACAAACAAACAAACACACAAACAAACAGACAGACAAAAAATCCAAAAATTGGTGAAATGGAATCAGGGACACCTAAAAACCATATCGTAACTTTTTTTTGTTAATATCTTCAATGTACAGACAAACTTCCTGTAACAGTTTTATAATAGTACGAGCGTTAACCCGCGACTTCGTCCGCACAAATTATATACCAGATTTTAAGTCAGATCATAAGCTATCAAACAAAAAAAGTTTCATCAAAATCGGTTCAGTAGTTTTTGCGTGATACTCGTTCAAACAAACAAACACACAAACAAACAGACAGACAAAAAATCCAAAAATTGGTGAAATGGTATCAGGGACACCTAAAAACCATATCGTAACTTTTTTTTGTTAATATCTTCAATGTACGGACAAACTTCCTGTTACAGTTTTATAATAGTACGAGCGTTAACCCGCGACTTCGTCCGCACAAATTATATACCAGATTTTAAGTCAGATCATAAGCTATCAAACAAAAAAAGTTTCATCAAAATCGGTTCAGTAGTTTTTGCGTGATACTCGTTCAAACAAACAAACAAACAGACAGACAAAAAATCCAAAAATTGGTGAAATGGAATCAGGGACACCTAAAAACCATATCGTAACTTTTTTTTTGTTAATATCTTCAATGTACAGTCAAACTTCCTGTTACAGTTTTATAATAGTATAGATACTACCTACTTAGACCACTTTTATTCATTCGTGATTTGGCCTCAGATTTGGTACCTATACATTAGTGCGAGAGAGAAAAACAGGTTTTTATGAGTTGCACTCACTACGTTACGAACGTTATAAAACATTGCAAACAATATGAAAAAGCATTCCGTTTTATAGAAAAATATTGATTTAAAATATATCATACAAATTCCGGAAAATCACCTAAAAGTAACCTTTTGAATCATGTAACCTAAAAGTAACCTGACAGAGCTAAAAATCACCTAAAACATTACAAAAGTAACCTTCTGGCAACACTGGTAAATCCGAGAAAATCTAAAATTGCCGCTAAATGAACGGCAGGTGCTTATGTAACTACATCTATCTATCTATCTATCTATAACGTCACGCCTCTTTCCCAGTGGGGTAGGCAGAGACCAGGGCGCGCCACTTACTACGATCCTTACATACTTCTTTTGCCTCATGCACATCCATACATCTCTTCATACATGCCCGTCGGTTTCGAGTACTCCGCACCTCCCCTTTTTGTAGGACGCAACTGATTTTCCCTCCAAAACTTCTTAGAAACGATTTAATTTTATTATCCCCACATTTGCATAACACTATCACGTCTTGTCACTTCATATCAGATAGCCGAGAATTCTCCGTGATTATATCGTAAAATTTAACATTGTCAATTTATGTGTATCATTTTAATAAGTCTCTTTCACGCTTGAAGAGTTTTACCGTCGTCGGTGAAGGATGGCAGAGAAATCTTGGTGCTACAACATAAAATTAAATTGGATGCGAAAATTAACAGTGGTTAAACGTAAAGTAAACAGAGGGTTATAAGAAATTAAGACCCCATGATTTTAGGCCTTACTAACTTCAGGGCTTTTTGAATCTTAAGCCATTTTTGACTTTCGTTTTAAGCGTGTAAGGTTTACTTTTGTTATTTCGATCCGATTTTAACGTGTTATTATTGATCGGTTTTCTTTTCAGTAATCGATGATTTTGGCACTGTAATGTTTAATCGTTGGCAGTTAAATTATTTGAGTTAACTCCGTTGTTTTACATCGACTTTCAAAAGGGAGGTTCTCTTTTATATCTTAAGTGGGTGTGAAAGTTTGTAACTGTAAATAAAGGAAAAACTTATTGTTTTGTAAAGGTGAGCGCATAATACGATGACGGGTCGCATTGGATCGGGCCAGATACAATTTATATGAACTATCTTATTCTAAGTAACATTAATCTGTGACATAGAAGACGTTTAGAAGAAAAAAATTCGCACCACCTTAAATGTCGTGATGTCGTGAAGTACCTAGTATCGAGACAAACCTGATAGGTTTAACGATGCTAGCCAGTATTCCAAATTGTTATTATATTTTTTTTGATAAGAGAAAAAAAAAATATAAGGTCTAACAAAATTAGGTGAAACTATTTTAAGGGGATGCTCAGCCCATCAACCTGAACAACTTTCTCTATGGGACCAATATCGAAATCGCGACAAAAAAATCAGCTGTTCTATACAAACCTACTCGACCTAAATGTATGGGACAGCAGATTTTTTTTTCGCGTTTTCACTATTGGTACCATAGAGAAAGTTGTTCAGTTTGATGGTCTGATCATCCCCTTAAAATAGTTTCACCTAATTTTGTTAGACCTTATATAATTATATATAGTATATACAGGGTGAAATTGATATCATTAGCATCCTTTTAAACTAAGAGTCTACCCATCAAACTGAACAACTTTTACTATGGGAGCAAACCGATCGGAGCAAATTAAAAATTAGCTGTTCCATACTAAACTGCAATGTCGACGAGCGAGTTCGCGACTCAAATGTATGCAACAGCAGATTTTTTTTTGCTGCGATCTGTTTGCTCCCATAGTGAAAGTTGTTCAGTTTGATGGGTAGACTCTTAGTTAAAAATGATGCTAATGATATCAATTTCACCCTGTAGTATTCAAAACCAACGGGTATGTATAAAGAGATGTGTGGATGTGAATGATGCGAAAGAGGTAAGTAAGGATCGTAGGAGAGGCGCGCCCTGGTCTCTGCCTACCCCACTGGCAAAGAGGCGTGACGTTATAGATATAGATAGAATTGCCATCGTATAAAAAGCGATCATACTTTCGTGTTACTTCGTCGAGATATTAATCTTCTCCGTCTATTTTTTTAATTTGTTTCTTCAGTTATCGATTTAAAAAAATCTTCATCAAAATTTCATTTGACAATACCTTATAGAATGAAAAAATTCATGGCCGGTGTTATACCTATACCAATAGCTTTCGCTGTTATTTATAGCATTGTCCTATTAGGTAAGTTGCGGGTTCAAACCCTCTCAACACACGTACTTCCTTTTTTCTTTTTTTTTCAACCTCCAATACAATTAGTAAGTACTGCCTACTCTCTACCATCCCTAAACCTTTTCTAAGAACATATAAATCCCAAACAACAATGTAATATTAAGGTGGACATACAAATGCGGTGCAAGTCCGGTGGGTATTGTCAAAGAGCTTCACAAAGCGCATGTATAGACTCTCTTATGATGATAAATGGTCAAGCTTGCGTTGTCATACGTGCACCGTTGGCAGGCAAAGCTAGATAAGAAATAAATAAATGAGCTATAAAATTCATGTTGAAATTCGAACTTTCTTAATAAAGGTTTGAAAAAAAATTACAACAAACAAAAAACTTTGAACTTCTTAAATTAAAAGTATACATAAATTACTGCATAATAATGTGCCCACGACTATATTTCCCGAGACTATGAGATATATTTAAAATACACACAAGATACACACTTATCCACATTGTCCAGAGTGACAGGCAATTGAGCTCATCATCGCCACATCTAACTTAAATATTTAAGGACTATTAATTATACAAAACACCCTGGTAATAAAGTTGGTTTGGACCATCATACTGAAAATCTTTCAGTATGGCAACAATGACGAAAAAAAATCAATAAAATCAGCTGTCCTATACATTTGAAAATTTGAATGCATCAGGTACTGTAGTTTTGTATGAAACAGCAGATATTTTTAATTTATTCTCGATGTTGACGCAATAGTGAAAGTTGTTAAGTTTCATTGTCTAAACACTCCGTTTAAAATTAACTAAACTCCATCCACGAATTGAAGATTCCCGATGTAAACAATGGTGTTACCAGTATAGAATTTACCGTCTTGAGACAGAAGAAAAGTTATATTCGGAATTAACAACAGTACATTATTTATTCTACTCGCAAAGGAACACTACAAATAATATGTTAATTTTATAAAGAAAAAAAAATGTGTGAGTCATAATAGTTTTAAGAACAAAAGAAAGCGTGACTGTAAATATTTTATTTCGTGGACTGGCAACAATCAGACTTACCGTACCGTTGGTTCATTTTTTAAAAGTTTTTAGCTACTGATAGGTATCAATAGTATGTAATTCATTATTAATCATTATAGTCCAGCATGTGCTTTTTTAATAGTATTTAATTGTCTCAAATTATTACAACTTATCTTTGTACTAATTTATGTTTAAATAAAGATAAATTGTCGATATCAATGGCGTTGATTTAAAAAATTATAACTAATTACATTACAATAATTCTTTATTGCACACCAAACATAGAAATAAAATTAATTGAGAGCACAAAGATACAATAATGAGTAAAATAATTTTATTTTATAAAATGTGCCAATGGTTCCTTACCACGAAATGTCACTTTGACAATGACGTTTGTTTGTTTACATCGGGAATCTCCAATTCGTGGATGGAGTTTAGGATGTTTTTTACACCATTTACATTCATTAGTAAGTTACTCTCTCATAGATATTATAATATAACACTACAATTATCGCGTGTCCACCCACTGGAGGGTCATATCACTTGAAACGACGATAATTACAAATTAGAAAAACACAGCTAAAAGCAAGATTACATTTAGCGCTCACAAAACACAGATTTATACAATTTAAACAAAAATACCTATAAATAAAATAGTAAATGGTTATGCGGACGGTACGCACGTGTGAATCGTTTTTTAAGAACATTGTATAATATCTTTTCGGAGGTGACCACACTTTGTCCAAAACGCGTCCATCATGCTGTTTGGAGGACGATTTTATGCAACACGATCCCACACAAAAAAGATTACCATCATTTTTATTAATTTTAATAAACTAACTGTGCATCATTAATTGCAAAAACAGTATGTGCCGACATGTAAAAAATAATTAAATGTTTAAAACACAACTTTTTATTCGTTTACGCATCTCATTTTAAAATTAAACTGCTTGCGTGCATCATAAACTTTGTTGGTATTTTAATAGATAATTTCTGCTCTTTACGGCTAACGTTACCAATAATTCTAAACCATCTTAACGAATGCTCGCTTTTTGTTCATAAGGAAGTTTTGCACCTGTTTTCTAGTTTAAGAATTACGGATACGCTCCTAATAGCAAAACAAAATATTCCTTAGTTGATACTAATGTCCCTTATTATGCAGAAATATTTAAATTGCGCGTAAATGACTCTTAAGTGCAGTTAACACATGTCTTGCTTACGCAGTCGCAGTTCAAAACAGTTTGCGACCACGCCCTTTTAATATCAAAAAATGTTAAATGCTCTCTGTTTTAATAAGTGCGTATAAATATTAATGAGAGGTATAAACTGGCTTCAAGATTTACTTGACACTTGTTGTTTTGAAGCGATAAGTTCTGAGCTGGTTTAGATACAAGACTTTTATCCATCCGGGGGCGCCAGGTGTCTACTTGCAAATAGCCGATTTGTCATTTTAACTATTTCTCCAAGTGACTACTTCGTGATTCTCCAATTTATCATTTTGACTACTTCTCATACTGATTGCTGCGCATTTGGTCAATTTTTAATTTCATTTCATCTTTATCTTGATCTTGTATTTTATTGTATTTGAACAAATATACAATTTATTTCTTGTTTTCAGGTCAGTTTTGGAAAATTCGTAACTACGTGAGAGGTCGGTAGCATGAGTATTGTGTGCTTTTATGTTATTGTGCTTTAGAAACATTATAAGTTAAATGATAACTTGATTTAAAACTAAACCGCAATCTAAATAAACCTTTAGTAATATACCATGTTGATCACGTTATACAACGAACTAGATATACCTACCTACTTATTATGACTGGGGATTTAGTCCACATATGTTTAGTCTTCAAGAGTTTTGATGAACATTGTTTACCAAGGAGTATGCAGGTTGCATACACTGAAGAAGAAATTCTGCGCCGTATGAGATGTCTACCGATCAGCAGTAGGCACACGTAGGTGGACTAACGTGGCCCGTAGGTGCACCTTCCTCGAGGGTAGGTTAAGAACTTTAGGTGATACCAAGGTTCCGAATTTTAGATCATACATTTATACAACTCTGTATAAAAGTTTGGTTATCTATCGCATAAGTATGGCTTTGTTGACACAATTTCACTCGGCCACGATTCGCCCGCGCTCGGCCCACGTTTTGGACATAGGTGAATATTGTGTCGGAAATGAAGGGTTAAATGTGTGTTTTATGTTTGTGACAATTGTGTTGTTGTTGAGAAATTTGGTTCATTGCCAATGTTTGTTGTTGATGTTGTTGATTTGATTTGCATGTTCTTTTGAGTTTGTACTGCTTTCGTATACAATTTAATAATCTTACGACCCTTTTAAAGGTTTGTCGTACATATTTATAAATTGAAAGTAGTAATTTGAACAAAACTTAAATACATACATACACCCCTACTTTTTTACTACCTACAATAAAAATGCGCATGTTTGTATTTTTCGACATATACAGGGTGAAATTGATATCATTAGCATCCTTTTAACACGTTCGCGGACAGTGACCGGCTATAGCAGTGATAACAATAAAAGTTCTGTTGTGTCTCGTTCAGTGTCCGCGAAAGAGTTAAACTAAGAGTCTATCCATCAAACTGAACAACTTTCACTATAGGAGCAAATCGATCGGAGCAAAAAAATAATCTGCTGTTCCATAGTAAACTGATATGTCTATTGTCTACTCGACTCAAATGTATGCAACAGCTGATTTTTTTTGCTCCGATCGGTTTGCTCCCATAGTAAAAGTTGTCCAGTTTGATGGGTAGACTCTTAGTTTAAAAGGATGCTAATGATATTAATTTCACCCTGTATTCCTTAGGGACAGTTGTTTACTATCATTATCTGAATCTTTAAAATTATAATTGTAATTAAAAAATAGGGGTAGGTATACAAGGTGTTACAAAAATACAAATAATAAACATTTAAGGGGGTGGTTAAGACCATCAAACTGAACAACTTTCACTATGAGACCACTATCGAAATCGCGAAAAAAAATCGAATGGTTCATCATATCAGCCAATTAGACGTCCACTGCTGGATATAGGCCTCCCCCAAAATGGGGATATTTGCCATAATCGTCATGATGCGATGCGTTAGCGATGTTCCATACTAAACTACAGAGCTACTCGAGCTACTAGTATGGGACAACATATTTCGCGATTTCGATGTTGGTCTTATACTGAAAGTTGTTCAGTTTGATAGTCTCAACAGCCCCCTTAAAAGTTTTAAATGTTTATTTTTTGTAACATCTGTGTACAAAACTCTCTGCTTACCAATTTAGATCTTTAAGTGTATTATATATATTTTTAATTTAGTTCAAATTAAATGATTTATTCTTTCGTTACCACTATTATTAATTCGGTGATACTATAATAAATATAATTAAAATACATAAAAATAAATAAAATAAATTATGATTTCTGCAAACGACTCGTGCCCAGGAAACTTAATTTGGTAAAAGTGTTTTTACGATTCAAACGCAAGTAACTTTTTCCAATAAACAAGATCATTATTTCTGATAGACTTGTCGTACTTTAGATCAATTACTTAGTCCGATATTGGTGCTATATTGGTGCTATACTGCTACAATAAACAGGTAGGTTGTTCTGACCCAGAACATTATCGAAATAAAAGACTTGCGATCGTAAATAAACTTTCTTAATTGCGTTTTTGCTCCAGATGTGTCAAAACATGTAATAAAATTCTACATCTTGATCTTACGAATCGACACGGGCCTTTCATTTCTATAGGCTACGAATTTTAAGGTTCTTCGGTAAGGCCGACCGCACTCTTTGCATAATAAAATATTTTGATGGTCGGTGTTCTTCTTGTTAGTTTTGTTCCGCAAATACATTTTATGTTTGTTTATAATTTTTTTTTTCGTAATTCGAGGTTGTTTTACAAGATGACATTTTGATTTCGAATTCGTTTAGATTTACGGGTTGTATACAAGGTATGCCTGTGGTCTGCCTCATTTTGTTACATCATACATATAAGAAAGAGCACTATCTATGAACGGTATGGGCACTCCCTTCCTTCCTACTGATTTTGATCTCACCCCATCTTGGTGTTACGGGATGGGGTGGGTGGGGCGGGTGGGTGACAGCAAGGAGTATTCCTTTCTCAGTCGCAATCACTCAGTATACACATGTACTAGATCAGTGCAAGCCCATTTTTATGAAGTGTCCAGGGTGTGTCAAAACCATAGATTTCTGTTAGCTAAGGTTAGAGGTACAGTAGTACCAAGTTTATAATGCTTACGGATGTACCTGCGCAGTTGAACATTATTAAAACTGCGCGAACTATAATAATTTTTTTTTACTAACCCCAGCAGTGGGATGAAATCATCCCACTGCTGGGCAAAGACCTCCAAAAATGATCTGCGTCAATTAATCGATTGATTTCACTCCTCACGCATGACCAACGCGATCTACATTCGGTCAATTGACTGCACGTCAATTTTCCCTCTTTAACAGCGTAGCCATAAGTTAGATTATTTATCTCATATTTTTGGAGTACCTACATATCGTCAAAAATTGTAGTTCCTGGTCTGAACGAACGATGATTGACGAGCGGAATTATTTTCCTGGTCGTACTGCAAAAACGCTTTTTGTATGGAGACTGCTAGCTTCATGGTCCTCTTTGGTTCAGAATAAACAAAATTTTCCATCACAAAATTTTTCGTGTCCCTTTCCACAACCAATTAGTATAGCCTAGCACTTGTTGTGCGATGTTTAAAATGCGCGGCTAATGGCGGCGCCTGCGCAGTCCGGACCAAGGCTCAGCAATTACCGCGATATGTAGGTCGCGAGCTGAGACTGTGACTTACTGCGATCAACACCTTTTTGACACAAATGTATGGCTGTGGCTGGACTATTTTATGTTGTCTTGTAAAATGTTTGAGTGCTTTTATCGAAGTTAATGGGTATCTGAGATACAACTTTAAAGATAGACAGGGGAATCTAGAAAAGGGAAGCAAGGTTGTTTTTGTTATTATCACTAGCTCGCCTGTGAAAACATCGTGAGGAAACCTGCATACCCGAGAGTGAAAGGAAAATACCATAAGTTCGGAGGTACGCGTAAAAATATGGGTGACCTTGAGGCGAACACAATAGACCAGCAATAGTCGCAGTCATAACGAACCTTGTTAGCCCAGTCAGCAATAATAAAATAAAGGTTGTCGTGCTTTTGAAGCGGAATAGGGACCATCTTCCTTGTATCGGGATGTGATACATTAGGACAGAGTGTTATTGAATCTTTGATTAATCCAACGTTATTATGTAAATATCGACAGTGTGATTCAGGGGGTCTACCCGGACTTTCGAACTTCGCAATAGCGTGAACGTTTTCGTTTCAATGTCAACTCTATTACAGTGAAGTTCGGACCGAAACGGTCGCGATATATCCAAAATTGAAAGTCTGGGTACAGAGCCAGGCTTTTTCATTTGATTGAATCTCATCTCAACTATTCGTAGTTCTTTCAAATATTTTGAAATCTTCAGTCTTCTTGCTGTGCGACTATACATATATTTCTCATGCAAATATATTACAATTGTTGTAGTAACGTTACTTCAGGTTCCAAATTCGAATGGGAGCAGAACCATGCATAGCATGCATGCATGGTTCTGTTCCCATAGAACTAATTTGGAACTAATCTATACTATTATAAAACTGTAACAGGAAGTTTGTCTGTACATTGAAGATATTAACAAAAAAAATTTACGATATGGTTTTTAGGTGTCCCTGATTCCATTTCACCAATTTTTGGATTTTTTGTCTGTCTGTTTGTTTGTGTGTTTGTTTGTTTGAACGAGTATCACGCAAAAACTACTGAACCGATTTTGATGAAACTTTTTTTGTTTGATAGCTTATGATCTGACTGAAAATCTGGTATATAATTTGTGCGGACGAAGTCGCGTGTTAACGCTCGTACATAAATAAGCGTGTTAAAAACATACAGTCAAATTGAGAACCTCCTCCTTTTCATGATGTCGGTTAAAAACAAATTTCCTATATCACAATATTTATAAATACTATTGTACTCCTCCTTATGTTGTTCCTTATTTTGTATCTCTTACTACATGTTATACTTTCGAAAATATTCGTCAAGATCGTGACTCGCCCCTATAAACCACTGTAACGATTATTGTGATGTACATACCCACAGACAAAAATACTTTATTAATCTCATATCAGATATTTATTGGCAATCAGTCGGCACAAATTAATGATATCAACAAAATCATTTTACACGAAACTTCATGCTTTATTTGTGGCTTATATTTTTATTAAATTTACGATGATTTTATCGAGTATGTAATTAATTTTATTTAATTATTATTAACTGTAATAAATATCAATGCTTATCGATGTTGCTTTTCAACTGTGAATTGATGAAATATTATTTTAAAAGTTTTATTCGAACATATAAGTGCAGTGATATACACGCATCAGCTTTGAGCTGCTAGTGTATCATATATAATAATAATAATATAGATTTTCAGAATATATTGCGCCGACCCCAAATAATGGGAACTGGGCAAGACAATGATGATGATGATGATAGATTTTCAGAATTCGAAAAAAGATAAATAATTTAAATTAAATTGATTGCTAATATTGTATAAATAAGAATATGAATGCGACGTGTCCTATATTTTTTTGGCACCGATTGCTTATGAGTATTTTGATTACAGGGATTGTACTCGTGGATTGTTTGTATTGTGGGATTGTATTGTACTCTGGTACTGGGGTACTATTTTTGAAATCAGTCAGTTCTATTTGTTTTACGACAAGACAATTAAAAAATAACTATTAAAATATATTTTTCGAAAATATGTACAATTTAAAAATATCAGTACAGATCCTAAAAAGGTTATTTTTCACTCCTCCGGGCGGAAAGCGTCAACTATCGCCCCCCGGCGCTAAACGAAGTTGCCGCTTTCCGCCTCTGTCGAGGAGAAAAATAGTTTACTAACCTCGGTTAGTAAATAAGAAAGCCCCAGATCACATGTTTGTTGACCGCTAATAATTACATGAGATCTGAGACCTTTCTTAGTTTCCGGCTCTCTCAGTGTGTAATTTACTATTAATTTTCATTGTATCTATGCATGGTGTGTTTTTTTGTCTTAATAAATGTGGAAAAAATTTCGAATTTGTGTTTTTATTTTCTGAATTTCCTTACGTATTAAACTATGCATTTCGTTGTTTAACCTTCTTCTTCAAGTAGTCTAAACCATTTAGATTTCCGTGTTACCTTTTTAGTTTGTCATCTGCCTTAACTATACTTTTAACGTACTCAAATCTAACGTGGATGGATTGCAAAATTAACTTTTCTTCGCTTACTGACTGCATGACCCTTTCTCTCTCTCTTCGACAGGATTTGGAAACCGCATCGACTTCCAGGGAAAAACCTAAGGTATGTTCTTAATTTTCTAAAATGTAGGTCATGGAACGCTTCTTATTTATAGTCATATTTCCTATCACATATTTCCCGTTTGATCGAACCTATTATATAAACAAATGAGGTTATAAAAAATTAACAGGAACAAAATTTTGCATGCGGCTGTGTTAGAGGGTTGTGAGAGGCTTTAGGTTGGCATCCTTATTTTTTAGGATTCTTAAACAATGACCTTTCAACTGGAATTATGTATTATTGCCTAAACAAATACTGTAGAAATTTTGCAGTGGGATCTTGGAATGTAAAACAAACACTTTATATTTACACCGCTGTAAAATGGCTAGTTTTTGACAAGCATGGCTAATTAAATAATAAATACCGAATAAATTATGTCTAAAAATGTTTTTAAAATGTCTTGCGTAAACATAAATTCAACAGTTTGCTGCATCTTTTAGGCTCGGTTGCAATAGCGTCAATTTAAGTTAATTTGTCAAATAAAATTCCCGTTCTAGCGGGGGTGGTTCCCGTAGACTTGGAAATACAAAGCCGCGCGGCCAATTACTTTCGTTCAAGAAAAGTTAGTCATAACTTCTTAAAACCTCGCGACCGAAATAGAATTAGTAAATTATTTAACTTTGATTGCAACATCTTTGATGAACTTTTATTAGACTGGGAACTACGGTGGCAAGGGTCTACAAAGGGTCGACATCTATACCAATTTTTTCCATCTGTTCGCGATCGTCTAGACAAAGCGTGGCTAGAGGTAGATCACTGCGTAGCCCAATTTCTTACTGGACATGGTAACTTTAAGGGAAAGCTATTTTATTTTAAATTGGCTGCGTCACCTTTATGTGAATGTTCTGTTGACAGTAACGAGTTCGAACAGACCGCTCATCATATTGTTTGGGAGTGTGGGCTCTGGTACGCCGAGCGCCAGACCATGCTTGACTCAATAAAATCGTTTTCTGGTGTCCCTTACTACATGGATCTTGTTGCGACTAGGGATAACTTCCGTGCGTTCAGATGTTTTTGCCATACTTATTACTGGAAGCAAAATAGGTCATAGTTTCAGTACAATGTTAGGTTCCTATTGTTTTATTTTGTATTTTTGGTGCTTTTGCGGTCGTGTCTTCAACACTGCCATAAATGATCTCTTGAATTGGCTCTCTAATAGCCATGTTTTTTCCTTCTTATTGCAGTCTCCCGCTTGCAATGGAGGGAAGTCGGATATTTCGTTTTCCTACTCCTCCTATCTTCTTTGATTAATTCATTGCGGGTTCCAAGACAGATTAGAGTCATCCCCCGGGCTCGCTGGACTTCATTGTCCAGTGTTGTGAATGGTCGCCGCTGTTGATCCTGGCTTACAGGAGTTACAGCGGTGGGAATGTGTGGTGGGCCTATGCCCGTATTTTAAAAAATAAAATTTGCTTCAGCATTTAGGTATAAGCTTTTAAGCATCCCACTCTGCTAGGCATACACCTATCACAATAACAAAAGAAGCGGGACATGCTTCCACAAACATTGGTGGATACACGGAAGCCAGTATACAATACCTAAATAAGGATACAAGCTCGCCCTTTGTAATTGTCTATTATGCTGTTTTCATTTATATTTCCGTGTGTACAATAAAGTGTTAAAATAAAAAAAAATAAAATAAAATACATTTTCTATCTATTATTTAAACTATCTTTAGATATCGGGCCTGCAATCACAATATAAGTCAAAGATATCTAATCTGATTAACTTAACAGATGTTTAAATATTGCAACTGGCCCTTACTCAACCCGTAAACTGCTCACGCTCACTTCGTTTCAACATGATTTATAAACATCTAAGTGGCTGCAATTTAATTATTATAGTTGCTATTATTAGCTATTACCCAGTCGCGGAATAGCTGCTTAATCGGAGGATTAAATTAATTGGAAGTTTAACTGGTGTTACGTTGGTTGGCACCTGGATGAAATTTTGTGTTGACTTTTGAGAAGTGTTTGAAAAAAAAGGATGACTTTTGCCACAGTAGTTTAGTGATTTTTTCCTTTTCGGGTTCAACGACCATGCAGTTCTTGGACGATCACTATTAGAATTACGAGGATTTCAGATAATATGAAGTGAAAAGTGGTGATAGGTGGCTAGCCTTTCGCTCACAAATATACCTACTGCATACGACACCTTCATTCCTTAGTCGCCTCGTATACTGGAAGAAACGGGTAGGCCCAAAATTCCTTAGTCACTTCCATTTGTAAAGGATATAATGGGGTATCTGTTTATGTCAATGGAGCATGTCTATGTCTAAGTCTGAAACCATTCGGTATGGAATTACTTCATTCGAGAAGGTCTACATAATCCCCTACCAAATTCACCTCAAATCTGAGTTCTTACCCAACTACAGCGAAATCAAAAGGTAATGTTCTGATAAATGTTAATCTGTTTCGAAATACAATACCAGAACACCTTCCTAATTCTTTTGTCACTAATACCCAAACCGGTCGCATGGAATCGTCACAATCTCTCGATAAACAATCGACGCGCACGCAGCTTTGACTCCGATAATTGAGAGTTATTGCGGTGCGCAGGAGCAAGCGAATCGCGTTTAGTCGCCCCATGATGTGCTGGGCTAGAGAATCGGCGTGTTTTAGGGTTTTAAGGAAGTGTGGTTGTGTGAAGTTAGGCCACAAAATTTGCGGTTAAAAGCTAAGATTTGAACACTTTCAGGCTCTAGTCCTCAGACATTTTGGTGCAGAGCTAGACCACAGATTAAAGGTAAAATTAAATCAGATGTAAAGAGCTGTTCTGTTCCGGTGTAGGTGGCTATCCTTTTCACGAAAACAAATAGAGTGGTTCATTTTGAACCAGAAACACGTTTTCTAAAGCTATTTAGCCAAGCATAAAATAGGTAGGGAACATTGTAAGGTGACCTGCAGGTGGAGCGAAGCTTTGTATATCCTGGTGGCCTTGTGTATATAATGGTTATAGGAAGGGAAGCAAAGTATGGGTCGGTGAGCTCATGGTATCTGCGTTGCAGAAGACACTTGCAGAGGAAGGTGGCATAAACAAATGGAAACTTATCATCAAGTAGGTCACTGACAATGACAAACGATGGACTCAGAGTCTTAGAATGGAGATCGGAGTCATGTTGCAAGTTTGGCCGCGATCGTTTGTGTCATTCCCGTGGTGTTCACGAGGCTCGCGTTTGAGCTGGTCACGTTGCTCCGCCATCTCTTCTCAGGTGTATTTTTGCTCAAAAAACAATCCTTGGGATTGGGATAGGTACTCCTTTACATTGGCAGAAATGCAGTGCTAGTCACAAACAAAAGGCTAATTTACAAATTAAAAAAAAAAGGATAGAGACCAACCTTGGCAGGCGTTAAGTGTAGCCTAGAAAGATTTGAGGGTACCTTCCGACCCACTGAACCGACCTTTGCGAGGTAATGGGGAGCGACTGAATGAAGAAGGCCGAGGATAAATTTATGTAGAGGTGTATTTTGAAGAGGCTTATGTTCAGCAGTGGACGATGCCACGCTGATGATAGACCGATAGCGGCGAGCGGAGTTGATCATCTACACCCAGATGATCAACTCCGCTCGCCGCTCCCTCTCTTACTCAACCTCTTTCTTCATCCTGTGGAAGGATAACGGAGCACTTACGTCATTTATACAATTTACGACGATGTTAATGTTGTTTATGAATGTCTGAACATATTCGCTGGTTGCGGCGGTCGGCAGTGATTTGAGATTACACTGGCATTCCACCTTTATGGTGAAATCTAGGTGAATTGATGTTTCGGAATGCGTGAGTTGAGCAAAGTTTTGGGTTTAGTTGGGTTGCTGTTTTATTGTTTTGTGGTGTCAGAATTTTTATTGTCTTTAATTTTGAATACTCAGGTACTTACCTTAATAGTAAATACGTGAAAGCGGCAGCGTGATCCATAAAAAACGAGCCGAGTTAACCACCAAAAATAACAGCTTTTATTTTAAGGATTTTTTCCCCCGCGGGGATAATAGAATATAAATATGAAATATTCGTAAGCATATGCTTTTTTGCATATAACTTTAAAAAAAAATTGGCATGTATTCAATGTTTTGTCGCATATTTTTAGTAGGTATTAGGTAGAAATATTGATTCCATTTATTTTTACAAAATAAAATTATATAAGTTCTAACAAAATTAGGTGAAACTATTTTAAGGGGATGATCAGACCATCAAACTGAACAACTTTCTCTATAAGACCAATATCGAAATCGTGAAAAAAAATCAGCTGTTCCATACAAACCTACTCGACCTAAATGTATGGGACAGCAGATTTTTTTTTCGCGATTTCGATATTAGTCCCATAGAGAAAGTTGTTCAGTTTGATGGTCTGATCATCCCCTCAAAATAGTTTCACCTAATTTTGTTAGACCTTATATAAAACTCATATCACTCTTATCATCATCTCAGCCGATAGAGTTCCACTGCTGGACATATGCCTCCCCAAGGACCACTACAAAGAATGGTCCTGTGCTGTTTTCATCCAAAAAGTCGTCGGTCCACCTTGTGGGGAATATCCAATTCGTCGATATCTAATTCAAGATGAGTGATTATTGTCACTTAGACCACTTTAATGTTTGAACCTTTCGTGGTGGCCAGAAACTATGTTATAACTACACCCGATAGATCTAGGTACGTCTACTGACATGCCCTTTTGCCTAGTTAGCACAAGAATTGTATACGAGCCGTGGAAACTTAAACTATTTGCTTTGACAGCAAATTATAATATTGAATGATGGACAACTAATTGCCCTAAAGCAAGCACGCTTCGCTAAGGTGACAAGGTCTAATGTATTGCTAAAGAGTTAGAGTAGGGTGACATTTATAGTTTCTTAGTTACAGGATAATCAAAGGTAAAACATTTGGTTTAATGGCTAATCTCTCATTCATAATGCGTATACCAATTTTGACGTTACTTATGCAGGGTGTAACAATGATATCTAAAGGAGTTCGAATTCATGAAACTAAACAACTTTCACTATGGTGCCAATATCGAAAAAAAACTAATGTTTACTACAAGTACTTGTCACAAATGTATGGAACACCAAATTTTTTAAACGTGGTTATTCTAAAAAGATGCTTTATTTAACATATTTCAGACATACCTCTCGGACACTAAAGTAAAAAAATTGTTATTATATTTTAAAAATTGCGGGGATTGTCAAACTAGACAGAGTGTCACTGGACTTCATTGTCTAGTGTTGCGAGTGGTCGCCGCTGTTGATCCTGGTTTAAAGGAGTTACTGGTATGAATGCCTGGTAAGCCTCTAAACAACAAAAACTATCCCGGAGATAATTGTTTAATACTTATGAAAATTAAATTAATGTACTTACAACAATCTAACTACTAGCTTATGATTCAGTGTTGCCAGATCCACACTTAAGAATTATCCCAGATTGACAGCAAAATTATCGTGTTTTTATCAATCATTCTTACCTATATTGCACGCCAATATGTACGGATAACGAGTTTCATGTTACCTATTTATAGGTAGGCAAGTACGAGGTTTTTAGGAAATTTTAGTAAAAACTCTTTATTGAAACGACACAGTGAGGAAATATTTTCTATCTCAATTTTTCTCATTAAAACTTCAATTTTAGAAATAGGTATTTGAAAACTGTTTTACGCGGTACTTAACGCCAAAATGATGTATATTATTGGAATTAGACGTATAATATGGTTGAAAATAGTTATTTGATATACATATTTCATTAAATTACAAAATTTACGTGGATTATCGTGGATTATCCTGGAATTTTGGTGAATTGTCGTGCGAGACTTTTATTTTCTATCGCATGCCCTTCAAAAATATCGTGGATCTAGGATAATTATCGCACGTCTGGCGACACTGATGATTACTTCGCTGTCGTTTACCAAAGTAAAATGTCAATGTAGCCGTACAAAACAAAGTAACAAACACAATACCGAAGTTATTAAACTTTCTTAACGCCCTCCTCGTATTTATCACCTCAGCTTGTTTATTATGCACACCGTTCTGAACTCGGTAAATAACTTGAAACGTTATTGTAATGAAGTTTTCAGCGTTTAAGATTTAAACCTGACTTCTCAGTTAAATAGGTTTATATACTCGGCTCGAGTTTAACACGTTACGCGTTTAATTTATGGGAGTTCTGTTATTGAATTTACAAAATTACAAACAGATACCAGAGAAGAAGTGAAATAGACATGGAGTATGTGTCAAAAAATTCGGACTATAATAATGACGTGGTTTGTTTGTAATTTAATTTAATTTATCTTTATTGGTTATCAAACAGCAAAATACTTTAATATTTTCAAGTAAATTCTCTTGTTTCAGTAAATTGGACTAGGCCAAAATCTGTTATTCTAATTGAATCAAAACAAAAATAGATAAGTATTTTCAAGAATGAGAATAGTTTCCCGAGACAAAAAATACAATACCTACTTAGGTTTTGTACATAAATCTTACTTAAATCCTTTGCGATTTTTATATTATGTTGCTTACAAAAAATTTCATGGTCGATAAAATTATTTATTAAATCCTTTTATTCAAAAATCCTTTAATAATAAATCTTTTTTCAATTTCTATATGAAAGCATATTGTATTTGTATTTAATATTTATTTATGAAAAAACATTACAATAAATTGACAAAATAGTGCAGTAAAAAGCAATTTAGTTTTATCTATGACACTATTGACTCGTCTAGGACGTCTTAATTAACAAAGATTATTATGTACAAAGATGTGTTATATCATAACCACGAACATATGTACAAACTCTTCCGGGATATTCAGAATATTTTCCCCAACTACAAACAAACGGACAAACAAAATAATTCCCAGCAAACAATTTGGTCGTATTAGGCCCACATTTATATGACTATTTTGGCTTATAAAAGTTATATTACGGTAATTTCGTCATAATAATATACTGGTGCTTTATGCGTCTGATGTTCGACTATATGACACCTATACGACCAAATTGTTAGTTGGGTTTCCACAAACCGAGTATACTACCACTAATCGTGAGGCAATTCTCAAAATGGCGTTCAAGCCGTGAGACGTTAGCGCAATGAAAGATTATCGCATTAGCGCCGACGGAGAGCGCATGCGTCGATGAAGATCTTCGCTTTGTGCGCCCCGCCGCCCGCGCAGCTAGATCTATTGTGAGAATGTTACGCTTGTTGATAATCTGGAGGCTCTCTTATCTTTAGATGGACATTTGGAAAAGCTTTGAAACTATTTGTTTTGGTAAATCTACAGGGTGGGTTAACAGTTGCATTACTTAATTAAAAGGGTGATTGTACCCATGGTACTGAATAACTTTCCCTAACAAACCTATAGCAAATTCGGCAAAATAAAATTCAATTTTTTATGCATTACAAACGTTCGATCTGCTGGGCTGCTATCAGAACCTACGCCCCAGGTGCACCCCGAGTGCAACTTTTCGCACTAACGCCGTTCCGAGCCTCGGTGAACGGTTCTGTACCATAGAGCGTGTTGAAAAAACAACCGCACCCAAAGGTCGTGAACACAGCCCGGATTGCATTTAGTATGGAAAGTAGATTTTTTTTACGAATTTCCTATTGGTTTCTTTGGGAAAGTTATTCAGTATCATGGGTACAATCACCCGTTTAAGTAGTGCAACTTTTTACCCTATAACAAATACAGGATGTGAACTTAAAGACGTTACAAATTTTAGGGGGTGCTTTAGACCATCAAACTGAACAAATTACATTACCTATGGAGTCAATATCAAAATCGCGTAGAAAAATTTGCTAGGTAATTTCATACATTTGGGATGAGCCATTGGAGTTTCCTATGGAACAACACAACTTTTACGACAGACTTGGGCGTTCTGAGTTTTCAGAATTTCTCGGACACCCCCTCGGGGAATATAGTCGTGAGCATGTACATTCATACATTCATTCACCGTATGGTTCTCGGCGTAGAATAGACTACTTCATTTCTACCCATAGGTGTGGCATGAGGCGACTAACGGATATGGTTTCTTATGCAGTGTTTTTGTGAGCGAAAGGTAACCAACCTATCCCTGAAACCTAATTCGGCTAAAAGATTTGATTAAAATAGATTTTTTTTATCTTTCTATGATAGAGGGGCATCTCCGATGTTGAATGTACATTCAGCAGCAATAAGATGTATACACTTTTGTTCTACGTCGTAGTACCTACTAAAGACATACATCTTATTGCTGCTGACTGTACATAGAACATGATAGCTGGACGGACGAAAGGACGTTAGTATACAGGGTCCTTCTTAATATAATGACACTTTTGTTAAGAGGATGATCAGACCATAAAACTGAACGACTTTCTCTATGGGACTAACATCGAAATCGAAAAAAAAAATCAGCTGTCCCATACATTTGGCTCGAGTAGGTTTACAGTTTTGTATGGACGAGCAGAATATTTTTTTCGCGATTTCGATGTTAGTGCCATAGAGAAAGTTGTTCAGTTTGTCGGTCTGATCATCCCTTAAAAAGTGTCAGCATATTTAGAAGGACCCTATATGTGTCGGTCGGTATGCAAGTACAAAACTAAATAAATAAATACCTATGCGTATAATTTGTATTTTCCATTTGCTTTACAAAACATCAAGTACTATTTCAGAATTAAGTACATTTACATCCGCTACATTCCACGATCAACAATACCTTTTTTATAGCCGTATAGAGTCCATAATTATACAAATACTTTTACTACATTGTATCTGAACAGATGTCCTGCGAAAAGACAAGATAATCGTCACCCTCAGCTATCAATCGTGTGGCGTGTGTCCCGACAATTTGTTGTTGCGTTGTCACCGAGCGTTGTGTGCTTACAGAGTTTGTTCGCATTTATAATTATAGTTTATGCGATTATTTAATTAAATTAACCTAAAGATTAAATAATTAAAATAAAACTCTAAGAAATATGAGTATAGATAAATCTTTGAACTTGCATTTTAAAAGCGAGAACAATAGCTTCGTTATGAACTCAATGGATGTTAAAGAAAACCAAAAAAATAAGCCTTTTCAGTTTCCCACTGCTGGACAAGGACTTCCCCTCCCTATCCAATCTTCCCTATTTTGTGCAACTATTGACAAAAAGACTCACCATCATCAGCCTGTAAACGACCCACTGCAGGGCACAGTCCTACCCTCGGGGAGGGTGTATGGGCATTAGTCCACCACGCGTGCCCAATGCGTATTGATAGACTTCACATACACATCAAAATTTTTTCTTTAATTTACGCCGATTTCCTCACGATGTTTTCCTTCACTGTTTGAGAGCAGTCGCTATTAAGTTAGAAAAACTCATTGATACATGGCATGTTGTCCGGATTTTAATTGCGGATTCGAACCCGGACCCCTATAATTAAGTGTCCATACCATCACCTTAGCCGAATGAGGTCCACAGTTATTTTTTTTTGGACGTTACTATTACAGCTCTGCTCAGGGAGTAACTACTGCTTTTAACTGCGGACTATTGGAGGGACCACGAAGAGTCTACCGAGCCAAATTAATGAACTTAAGCAACCGACCTAGGGGCACCCAGAGGGGTACGGACCTCGGCATAGGACGTTGCTGGGGCTACGCGGCGGATTAGGTAGCCGGGATAGGTGAGAAGTCTGTAGGCGCCAGAAGCGAAAGGAGTGGGCAGAGGTCGCGGCTGTCCCCGCCGGCGGGGACGTTGATTACGGTGTCGACGCATTGATATCGTGTTACCTGTTGTCGTGTGTTGTGAGTTTGCGATTGTTAGTAGTGTCTGTTGGGCTGGTCCACAGCTGGACATTGGCCTCCCACAATGATTACCACAACGATCGAAATTTTGCAGCTTGCATCTCTTTTGTCCACCCTATTATATGGAGCTAAAATTGAATTGAAATCGACTTCAAAGGTTAGTTTTGATCATTCAGTTGAACAACTGGTCCTATAAGAGTGAATTAAATGACCAAATAGCCTGCAATAAAGTTGATAGAGTGACAGAAATTTTAATTAAACGAGCCAAGACGAAAAATATTTACAAACGTTTATCCTTGTTTACTGAATGAAAAAAACGATGCATTAATTGATTTTGTATTGAAAATTAATTTTTAGCAGATGTCGATTTTGTTGCTTATATTCAGTTAATAGGACTTCAAAAGTTATGTTTAAAGCAAAGCGGTTTGCGATCTCAGCCAGGCACGCATAAATAAGTGAAAAAATCTTAAGGGCGGTATTTTTCCTTTAACAATTACAGCCTAAAACCTATGCAAGGGCCAGACCTTTCTATGGACTAAGGTTTGAATTAAATTATTTAAGTGTGGTATTTTTCCTTTAACAATTACAGCCTAAAACCTATGCAAAGGCCAGACCTTTCTATGGACTAAGGTTTGAATTAAATTATTCTATTCTTAATTTGTGGAGTGGACATGCTTGTAGTGGAGGTGTAGGGCTCGGATCCGTGCCGCGTGCCGCGCCGGCGCAGGTCCGTGCCCGCGCCGCAGTGCCTTGTGTTGCGCCGTGCGCGTGCGCCGCGCGCGCCTCGACACCGACCGAGCACTGGCAGGCTGCGGCTATATTATTTTGTTTAAAAAAATAATAATAAATAAATAAAAAAAATTAAAATCATCAGTTTATCAACGTCATCGCTTACCATAAACCTCTTCCAAGGTCCACTCACTAAACTTTGTCAAATGCAACCCTATTTTTATTTTTTTATTTTAAGCGTTTATTTAAATAATGAAACTAAAAATCTTTTGCTAAGGAACATTGGGTCGAAAAAAGAGAAAAAATTTTGGAGTTCCCATAGGTAATCGTTCGATTGATCAGCACTTTTCTATAGAAGGTCCAAAAATTGTTCTCGTTGTTCGCTTTTTTTGATCCACATGCAACCTCTGCCTAATATCTTTAATAGGTTTGGTAGAACAGGAAACCATAAAAAACAGACAGATAAATACATTGTCGGATTTATGACAGGAGTACGGAACACGTGAAATATATTTTAAATTAAGAATTTTTAAATTTTTTTAAATTAAGATTCGCATTATAAGGCAGAAAGAATATAAATCTGTCGTCGCGACCGCATCCCGCCTCATTTTAATCGTACATTAAGATATCTGGAGCAAAATAAAAGTGTTTTAACCTTCATTACACTTATAATGAAATTAATATAATATCGTCATCCTTAGGCGAATGGGGACTGAGCAGAGAAACCTCCTTTTTTGAAGTCGGTTAATACAATAGTTGTGTTATGAAGTATAGGTATACAGGGTGAAATTGATATCATTAGCATCCTTTTAAACTAAGAGTCTACCCATCAAACTGAACAACTTTTATTATGGGAGCAAAACGTTCCGAGCAATAAATAAACAAACAAACAAATATATTTTATTTTACACCAAAATATAAACAGTAAAATACAGAAATAAAAATACAAGAGGCCCAAAATAAGGCGGTCTTATCGCTAAGAAGCGATTTCTAAATAAAAAATAAAAAAAAAATCAGCTGTTCCATACTAAACTGCAGTGCCTACTCAATTCAAATGTATGCAACAGCAAATTTTTTTTTGCTCCGATTGGTTTGCTCCCATAGTAAAAGTTGTTCAGTTTGATGGGTAGACTCTTAGTTTAAAAGGATGCTTATGATAGCCTGTTATTCTACCAGTGAAAACCTGTGGCTTTCTGCTTTATACTCATGTAACTATTTTACTATATTGCTGTTGGACACAGACTCCACCTGTTGGGTAAATAAATATAAAATTACTGGCCTGTGTTGAGTTGTCAAGTTTTGTGCGAGGTTTTAGTTTATTGCTAGCGTACGTGTCTTTTATATTTACATATTTAATTGAGTTTTGTTTTTTATACACAGCAGAGAAAATAATATAATGCTATTGTACCATAAGCGTTGTTTCTTGTCATGATTAGAAAATAGCATCTCATTATTTCATGTTTTTTCTTTCCTTGAGTGTTATAAAAGACTACTAAGTTATATAATTTCTTATTAGGTGCTTTGGCTACCCACCTTAAATCTTGCTTATCTCAATCTAAATTCCCTATGATGAACGTTGCTTAACTTAGGTAGGTAATCGTTTCCAATACTGAAGTTCCACTACGCCAACGAACGCGTGTAACTTGTCGTAAAATATTCAACTGGTACCCCTTTCGTTTCAATTAACTTGTTCTATTGATAAAGATGTCAATTTCTGCCTTATTGCAAGCGGAACTTTCGGCCATCTTTGTTCCCAATTTGAACCCTTTATTTCTTCATAAAGTATTAATTAATGCAAATGTAATGAACGTTCCCTCGCTAACCTATACAAAGTAATTACGTTTTAACGTATGTAAGTTTGTTTATGGGTTACATTACGTAGTAAATTTATTATGGTATCACTAATAAGCACCTGTCTTCGGCTCTTTCGATCTTTAATTATTTTTCTGAATACATTTTTGAGGAAGCCATTGAATTGGAAATTGTTAGGCCAGTGTTTGATGTGGACAGTACCGGATTAAGGTCTGTGATAGACCCTTGGAAGTCTATCTCACTGGTTATGCAGACTTTATTTTAAGCGGATGATTAGACCATAAAACTAAACATAATTTCTCTATGTGACTAACATCGAAATCGCTAATAAAATCAGCTGTCCCATACATTTGGAATAGCTGATTTTTTTTGTCGTGTTTTCTTTGCTGGGTCCTATAGAGAAAGTTGTTCAATTTGATGGTCTGATCTGGTCCGATTAACATATTCGCGGACAGTGACCGGCTATAGCAGTGATAACAATAAAAGTTCTATTGTGTCTCCTTCACTGTCCGAAGATTCTGTATAAAAGAGTAAGCACTCGATAGCGATTGGATGACAGAGAACAGAGCATACTCTTCGTAGTAAGAGTAAATGAGATATAACTATATCAAAGCAGGGCACTGTTTTATTCAGATCCATTGTGTAACTAATAATTCACGCTTTTGATGGTCTAAGCCATTTGGATATACTTACGTTCAAACTCAAAATCAAAATATTTTTTTATCCAATATAGGAACGAAACCAACTTATTAAACGTCAAATCTTTTTTTAAGCTCACAATGTGTTGTCGCTTTAGAGAAGATGCGTTAAGGTGGTTTCAGTCCATACAAAAGTTTGATGCACAATACGCGTAGACGGAATTAATAAAAGTAATATTTTATATATAAGGTCTAACAAAACTAGCTGAAACTATTTTAAGGGGATGATCAGACCATCAAACTGAACAACTTTCTCTATGGGACCAATATAGAAATCGCGAAAAAAATCAGCTGTTCCATACAAACGTACTCGACTTAAATGTATGGGACAGCAGATTTTTTTTCGCGATTTCGATATTGGTCCCATAGAGAAAGTTCTTCAGTTTGATGGTCTGATCATCCCCTTAAAATAGTTTCACCTAATTTTGTTAGTCCTTATATAGAAAAATCGTTTAGAAAATCTAGTTGCCGCGTCACAAATAACATTTGCAATTTATTTTATAATTATGAAGATATAAAGCTTTTAAAATGTTATATGAATAATTTGAAAGCCGTAATTATTTTATAAATTGCAAATGTTATTTGTGACGCGGCATCTACATTTTCTAAACTATTTTTCCATATATACAAAGTTACTTTTATTAATACCGTCTACGCGTATTGTGCGTCAAAGCTTTGTATAAAATTGACCCCTCTGCAACCACCTTAAAAGTGTGATTTTTGACGCTTAGTCAGTCTACCATAATTTTGAGTTTTTCTTAGTCTGCAGTGCTCCATCTTCAAATGTTCTAGGGCTGCGGGACATAGTTATAGGCATTTTATACGGGGCCATAGCCTCTGTAGAAAATCCGGACCTGTATATTCATCAAAGTTTATACAAACTGAAACAGTATTTAATTAGTAGCATGAAGAGCTGTAACCGCTTCCTAATTGATTGATTGTTTTATATTAAGACTAACCAGGATTAATTAATAATATCAGTTACAATTTCTCCCCTTTATATTGATTATCAGGTTAACCAAGTGTTAACAAATGAACGCAAAAACTGATAACTGTACTGAATCGATAATTTTTTAGCTAAAACGGAGAAGGAAGAATTGGTTACTTACTTTGTTACTTTGTAGTAGCTAGATTGTTGTTTTCGAAATGAGGAATCTGTGGATAGACAAACCTTCAACCACAGGTGTGCGAGGAAAAATCCACCAATAGAATAGCTTCAATGAACACCTCTTCGTGGCCGATGGTCTTCATCTTTTGTGTCGATGGGACTCCCGAGTACTAGAATGGAGACCACAAACTAGAAGGCGTAGTATGGGACGGTGTAGCCTGCTGGACAGACGACCTGAGAAAGGTAGCAGGGAGCGACTGGATGAGGAAGGCCGAGGATAGAGTGGCGCGCCTTGGGAGAGGCCTATCTTCAGCAGAGGATGAGGCTGATGATAATGACGTAAAATTTACATAGCAAACGTCTTTATGGGTTTTCACTGAAAACCCCTGTAAATTACACAGGGTGGATAGAAATTATTCGACAAACCAACCATTAAGGAATTATTATCACGATGAAGTTAACGCGTAAAAGTAGGTAACTCGATATTTTTCGTTCCTAGAATTAATATTAGCATCTCAGTTAAAGCAGTAAGGTTACTCGCGTGTTAAACTACCGTTAAATTTTAATGCAACCCGTTTACCGACCGTGGTGTCATCTTGGTAATTAATCTCCTTGTTATCACTATAAAAATTAACTTAAATACTGTTTAATAATAAACCCTATTACTTTGTAATAAAGACTTTTATGTTAACAACTTTTTAAGTTTATTAAAGTATGTTGAAAAATGGCACTTATATTCGGTCTTATGTTTTAGTGTGTTAAGTTGAATTTTGCTTGTATTTAAAATAAGATGGCAAGATATGTAGGTGTCATAACATAAATTGTCCCATGTTAATATAATTTTTTTAATTTAACGCCGCAAAGAAGAGCAGTCTGGTTTGGTTACGATGGGTATCAGTAATGATGCTACTTTCGCAAAATAACGTTTTCTAGATTATTTTCTCTGAGATAGCTTTCTGCATTATTTTGCCTCCAAAAAATTAAAAGAACCTTCAACGGCTCGATGGATCAGTTTTTAGATTTCCTGTTTGATTAGCCAAGGGTCGTGTTTTTGAGGAGGAAATATTTGTGTGGTGAATACGAATGTTTGTAAGTCAGTAATATACAAGGTGTTTATTAGTTAGATGCGATCTTTTCAAGGTGATGATAAGACCGTCAATCTGAATAACTTTGGGACTAACATAGAAATCGCGAAAAAATATCAGCTTTTTCATTCATTTGAGTTATTTCAGTCGAGTCTGCAGTTTTGTGTGGAAAAGCTAATTTTTCTTTTCACAATTTAAAATTTTAGACCCATAGTGACATTTGTTCAGTTTGATGGTCTGAAGCACCCCCTTGAGTGTGTAACGCTTTTAAGTTTATACAGGATGTTAGGGTAAACAGTTGCATTACTTTAAGGGGTGATTGTACCCATGATACTGATTAAATTTCCCTAAGAAACCTATAGGAAATTCGCAAAAAATTTCGACTTTTTGAGTTTTCATACAAACGTTTGATCAGCTGATTGCATTTAGTATGAAAAGTGCAAAGTATTTTTTGCGAATTTCCTATAGGTTCTTCTAGAAAGTTGTTCAGTATCATGGGTAAAATTACCCCTTAAAGTAATGAAACTGTTTACCCTCACACCCTGAATAATTACAAGGTGTAAGCGTAAACAGTTGCATTACTTTAAAGGGTGATTACTACCCATCATACTGAACATATCATACATTGCCGTGTGGTGTCGGCTAAGAATAGCACCATCCCATTTCCTCCCGTGGGTGTCGTAAAAGGCGACTAAGTCCCTTTTACGACAGGATGGGCAGCAGCATCCTCTCCTCGTGAATTTATACGGGCGTATTAACATTTTAACTTACAGTAAATTGATTGACAGAAAGTCAGTTAGTTGTCGATAGTTTACTGATCGGCTAACGAGCTAGTGACGTTACCGGTTGATTATAATTATTTATATCGGGTTTTTAATCGATAGGAATGGATGGCTGCATGAGGAATGTTGCGATGAACTGGGGTTCGTACGCTTGATTTAAAAATATCACCGTATCTACGGTCATGAATATTTAGAGAGCAGTTTAAAAAATGTTACGAATTTTTTATGCCATGCATCGATAAAATATCAAACCCCTACTCCAGCCTGTGTCCCACATAATCTTTGTGCAACTACACAGCATTTGGTAGTTGCACAAAGATTATGTGGGACACAGGCTGGAGTAGGGGTTTGATATTTTATCGATGCATGGCATAAAAAAGTAGGTAAACTGTTCATTAATTAAAAAAAACTCTGAACCTGACGAAAAAACAAAGCAAAAACAATATAAGTACTTTTTACTCATATTTTAGAAAAAAAAACATTTCTTTTGGTTATCAAAATTAAAGTTTGATTAAAAAGTGATAACGCATTCTTTATACTGAAAATAAAAATAAATCTCAAGTTACGCAAATTAAAAATTTCAAAATTAATCTGTTAATCAATCCCAAATCACATTTTATGAACAAGCCTAAAAGTTTATTAAAATACTTGTAAAAATATTTTCCCCAAAGATACAAGATAAAGCACGACCATTGCGTCTGAGACACGAAACCGATTACTTTAAAAAACGCAATAACTTTATATTGTCCCGATACTTAAAGATTATCTAAATTCACCCAAAAATATCGTTCGCTAAACTTTATTAAAATCGAGTTCCATTATCGATGTTTTCGCTAAAAAAAAAAACAATTTTATCGAATGAGCCTGCTTCATGAGACGCTAACAAATTGGGTCGTTATCATCCGATCGGCGGCAATAAGTCGTCGCGTCACATCGATAAATATCGATATAACGTATCGATACGGCTACCGACGACACGCGAGCGCACAACACTAATTTACTTACTGACACGCGACGGTGAGCGATTGGTTGACTTCTTGATTCAATGTCGCGTGTAAAGAGGTGACAATTTTTAGATCTCGTCAGTTTAAAAGTAAAGTTAGCCTCAAGAGTATACTCTAGAGCTTTTTCATAGATACATATACTTATCGAGTGATTACTAGAATCGCTTACCGAACAGGGAGGTACAGTCTCAACCCGATTCATGTTGCAAGTCTCTTATTGGGTGGACGCGTTTCGGTTGCTCGCCGGCTTGCAACGAAACTCCACCATTTCAGGGTGGCTCTATGTGTGTATTTTGTGCACAAACAATCCTTAAAGTCACCAAATATTTTGTAACGTACAACATCAAGCACTTTTGCTATCTAAACTAGATACGGGCAAATGCAACAACACTACTATGGAGCCGCAATTTTATATGAATTGAATATAATCTCACCCCAGCACGGCTAGCATGCCACTCACGACAAAGCGTTTAAACGAGAAAAACCTCATGCGCGCTCTAGCATACGTACAATAATAAGAATGGAGGCACATCTCGATTTTTATCGTTTTCTCGAGTGTGGCATGCGAGGCCTACAGATCAGACGATATAATAAAATGATATGCCGTCCACTCGATAGAAGAAGAAGACGATCATACCTCTCTCTCTCTCTCTCTCTCTCTCTTCCTAGCAGATTAATCCCATAATGGTGGCGCGGTCAGCTCTCTCCACCTTACCCTATTCCTGACGTCATTTTCAGAGACAGTGCACTCGGTCATATCACTGCGAACTGTGTTTATACATCTAGTCTTCGGACGTCCTCTTGGTCTCTGTTCTGGAATCGACAGTTGCAGTGCTATATTTCCTATATTAGGGTTCAGCCAAACGAGCGTAATTTTGTGAGTTGTGAGTAGCGTATTTTGAGTCCGTTTATATTAAACGGACTCACAATACGCAACTCACAACTCACAAAATTACGCTCGTTTGGCTTCACCCTTAGTGGGGTGGCTTTTGTTTCACGTGATGTTAACGATATTATTTTTAGTAAGTTTACTGGATGCACACAGAAAGATGAGGTCATATTTAAAGCGGTGCCGGTGCTGCAGATCTTCATACTGAATAACGTTCTAATGAACGTTCGTCGGTCGTGGCTTCCTAATGGAAGCCAACATTAGAATCGCGAAATCAGGGGTTGTTATCAAATCGACATGTTCTTTGACAGTTCTTGGGCAATTCTACTTTTTTATATGTAGTTATTTAGACACTGGATACGATGATCGAATAGTTACAAGATTTTTTAGTACAGTTCAAAGTCAAAACCTAAAAATTGTTATTAAAAATAATATCAAGATAGCTTGTTGATGTCAATTTTAACTCTACCACCGGCACCGCGTCGGAAGGTGTTCCTTTGTAGAGAAGATGCAGTCAGTAACTCTACAACACACATGTTTGAATGTCACAAATACAATTTAAATCAGAAAAATTGGAAACTTACACAATACAGGTGTTTCATATATTTAAGCCGAGTAGGTAAGGTAAAACTGATAACTGAAACTTTTGGATGGAAATTTTGTGTCAATTTTCTTTTCACGATTTCGATGATGGCTTTGTTGTGAAAGTTGTTTAGTTTGATTGTCTGAAGAGATTACCAACGATTTATTACCATTAACTTCTCAGTGCCGGAAGAAGAGAACAAACCTAAATGGCTAGTAACTTGCCTCCATCAATCCGCAAAATTATGTAGTTCTTATCTCTCTAATATCTCTACAAACGTAAGAAAGGCCTTGTCTTATCCAGAACTAATCGACACAAGCTAATGTTAGAACTAAACTTACATTTATCATGATCTCTAAACTGGACTATCGACTACCGTTGCGTGACGTCACTAGACAGAGCCGGCAATAGTCAACCCACGTAACAAAACAGGACGGCAATATAGCAAAAACCACATACCAAATACGGTGTTCACATGTGACTAAAAATCACTATAAATGGAGATCGAGCTTTGATATCAGGTTGGAATTTTCTTCGACGTTACAGTTTTTCGTATAAGCTTCGATTTTCAAAATGGCGGTTGTTGGTTTTTGTTTCTGATGCGCAGGAGTGGATGTTTTGGTGCCATGTGGTGTATGAAGACATTATGAAAGCAGTTAGATGATAGTTGGTGCTTGTTTTTTCGCTTTATCTGTGGAATCGTAGATTTTTATCTTTTGCTAGTTAGGTGCGTAAAATGTTGTTTTGACCTGTTGAGGTAACTATATTCCGTGTGAATTATATTTTTTTATGTTTTGACTGGTTTTTGAAATTGATATTCGAAAAAACGTTGATTTTAAAGTAGTAGAATTCACATGAATGCTTTCGCTAAGAAATCTACTGAACAATAATTGAGCAAATACCGTTTAGTAAGCAAAAAATTACAGAGGCGCTAGATGAGTAAAAGAAGCCCTTCAGGAGTGCGATATTTGAATCTCATACGTTGAACTCAGCAGTTGAAAATGTATAGATCAAAAATCGCACTCCTGCAGTATGATTTTTGAAAGTCAAATCAGCAGTAGAAAAATGCATATCAACATAGTAATTTTGACATTTACAACTGCTGAGCTTAGCGAATGAGATTCAAAAATCGCACTCCAGATCCCTATTAAATAGCCTGACACTAAAATATAGGGTCTTTCCTAATATGCTGATACTTTAAGGGGATGATCAGACCGTCAAACTGAACAGCTTTTTCTATGGGATCAACATCGAAATCGCGAAGGAAAAATCAGCTCTTTCATACTAAACTGCAAACTACTCGAGCCAAATGTATGAGACAGCTGTTTTTATCGCGATTTCGATGTTGGTCCCATAGAGAAAGTTGTTCAGTTTGATGGTCTTATCATCCCTTTAGTGTCAGCATATTCTTCTTCTTATCATGTGGGCAGAGCCCTGGTGTCAGAGTTTTTTCAGACCGCCTTACGGCCTCTGACGTGGTTTTTATGTAACGACTACTACCACCATATTAAGAAGGGACCTGTATATAAAACGCCCTCTTCACTTCGAACCATACAAAATGACTACTTACAAAGTAAGTAGTTACTTAGTCCTCAATGATTATAATAGTAACAAACAGACAGACAGACTTATCTCGGCCATAATCTCATTGACGGCTGCGGTCTTAGTAATAAATAGAGATCTAAATGTTAAGCGGGTCACACATTGCACGTGATCTTTTAAGTTGAGGTGAGAGAAGTAGAAGTTTTTTTTTTTTCGGGCATAGGCCCACCACACATTCCCACCGCTGTAACTCCTGTAAGCCAGGATCAACAGCGGCGACCATTCACAACACTGGACAATGAAGTCCAGCGAGCCCGGGGGATGACTCTAATCTGTCTTGGAACCCGCAATGAATTAATCAAAGAAGATAGGAGGAGTAGGAAAACGAAATATCCGACTTCCCTCCATTGCAAACGGGAGACAGCAATAAGAAGGAAAAAACATGGCTATTAGAGAGCCAATTCAAGAGATCATTTATGGCAGTGTTGAAGACACGACCGCAAAAGCACCAAAAATACAAAATAAAACAATAGGAACCTAACATTGTACTGAAACTATGACCTATTTTGCTTCCAGTAATAAGTATGGCTTCCAGTAATAAGTATGAAGTAGAAGCTTAGCGTTTGGGATTGATTTTATAGTTGACAGCTTTAACGAAGTTAGTATTCATTGTTTAGTTAATTTTAATGATAAATTATAGAATAACCAAGACGTAAATTTTATTATTTATAGCTAGAGCCCATATTACCTACCCACTTATACACTGCATTGCAGGCATCTTATTATACAGGGTGAAATTGATATCATTGGCATCCTTTTAAACTAAGAGTCTACCCATCAAACTGAACAACTTTTACTATGGGAACAAACCGATCGGAGCAAAAAAAAAAATCAGCTGTTGCATACATTTGAGTCGAGTAGGCAGCGGCGGCGGGTGCAGTTTAGTATGGAACAGCAGATTTTTTTGCTCCGATCTGTCTGCTTCCATAGTAAAAGTTGTTCAGTTTGATGAGTAGACTCTTAGTTTAAAAGGATGCTAATGATATCAATTTTACCCTGTTACTTGTTCTTACTTATTTATATAAGTAGTGGATAACCCTTTAAGAGTCAATTTTCGAACAATACTTTCTTAGTGCACCCGTACCCGTACATCCTCTGTACAATGTACAATTACATATATTCAAAATTTCATGTTTCTATCTTCAGCGGTTATGGCTGTTCGTTGTCTGTCAGTCAGTCACTGAACTCTTTTACAAATATTTGTAAGTATAAATAACGCTCACAGGCACGTACATTGTAATGATCCTGAACTGAAGAAAGATGTAAGCTGCTAGGCTTTTTATTAATGGAAACCATACAACAACGCCCAAAAACATACAACATCCATGACCGAACCCATATGGTTTGGCAGTCTGACGTGGTAACCATCATGCTATGTTATCTTAGTACAAACTAAGTGGAACGCTGATTTTCCATAGACAGCTTCCGCCATCTATCGGTTGTGTTTCGAAGCACTATGTGTTGAACTAGGGTTGACAGCGCTCTACACCTCACGCGCTGCGCTGTAGTAGTGAGAGATTTCGCCCATATCAATTACTGTCTTGTTGGTCTAGCGGTCTAGACAACCGGCTTACGATCCGGGTAGCCAAGGTTCGATCCTCGTGTCGGCCGATCGTCTTTTTCAATTTATTTCATAATGTGGCGCCCCCTAGTGCTAATATGCGGCAACGCAATTAGGACGTCCTAAAATTCAAGGCGAGTTACCTATCTATATCCAATATACATATTAATCTATGGTAACCATTACACCAACAGATTTTGCTTTATCACTAGTTGTAGCATATTTATGACCCCGTTCGTGAGTTTTTGTATGTGTATGTATATGCTCACGATTATAATCCTCGAAGAGGTATTCAGAGATATTCTGAAAACTCAGAACATCTAGTAGTACCGAAACTCTGTCCAGTGTGACGGGGACTGAGCCCGTCTCGCCACTTGTAATGGACAGTGGGTACCCAAGTTTGGGTTGGTGGTGGGTGGGTGGGTAATACATGCCTAGAAATTGAAGCACGCAGTGGTGTTGTTACGAATCGTACATAAATTCCGAAAAACCCATTGGTACGAATCGTCATGGACAGGGAACCATCCAGTGCTGCCAGCCGGATCATGTCAAAAGTAACCGGAAATAGGTAAAAAAGTAACCTTTTGGTGTGAAAAGTAACCTTTCATATTTTTTTCCAGTAATAAGATATTAAAATTTGATAGACCGATGTTGGTTTTATTAACTTATTAAAATATAAACAATTTAGTAGCCTTTGTCATCTGATTGATTGATCGAGCGAGTAAGTGAGAAAACTAAAGAGTCATTTGTGATTTTTTCTCCGATTTGGTACACATTAGTGCGAGTAAGAAAAACGTATTTCTAGGAGTTGCAGTTTGCATTCACTATGTTACGAACGTTTTGCGTTATAACGCTTTTTCATATTTTTGCAATGTTTTATAAAACATTGCATAAAATATCAGAAAGCGTTCCATTTCAAGGAAAAATAAGAATACAAATTCCAAAAAATCACCTAAAAGTAACCATTTGAATCGTGTAACCTAAAAGTAACCAGACGGAGCTAAAAATCACCTAAAAGTTACAAAAGTAACCTTCTGGCAACACTGGAACTGCAGGAGGCGATGCTGCACGGCAGACAAGGTTACTCGCCACTGGACCACCACGGTTTTTTTTCTTTTATGTTACAAAACACCCTTGTAATATTTGAAGGAGTATATCTTTTAGCTTTGTTGTAGGGCCACAATGCCCAAGGCGGACTGATGATTTTATAACTGAGAAAGGTATACAACTAGCAGTGGACGTCACTAGGCTGAAATAATGTTCATCGAAATTTCTACAAAAACCAAGGGGGTCCTTTTAAGGTTCATGTGTACCTCGCCTTAGGCCTGTGGCGCCACAGCCATATCTTATATCTACGCTCATACGCATTGCTGCTGTTTATTACCCACCGTTTCGATACCATACCTAGATTTCACTTAACACCCTTGGATACAAACCAATTTGCACTTCAACCGCATTGAAATATGATTGCGATTTCTCTTGCAATAATTCGAGTAGTTAAGATTTTTTGTTGGTAGTTTAGGTAGTTTGTTGATTTTAGTAGATAAAACAGAAGTAAATATATCTCTTTCCAATGCGTTGTGATTAGATATGCTTGCCTCTTTCTCGGTTGTTTTGTTTATCTAGTGTCATATCGGTTAGTTGATAGTTTATGGGTTTTGTTTTAGCGCTGAAATTATTGTAATTTATGTCTCAATTATTATTATTGATTGTGAATTTAATGTCAGCTTTACGTTGTGGGCGATCCTTTTCTACTTAGTGTTTTGGAAATAAGGTCACCTTTAATAGAATGGGGTTGGATTGTCATTTTGTTTTTGCAGATTCGTTTCGGATGGGTTATTACTTTTTCAACACGCTTGCTCATAAAATGGCCCTTATTTTACCGCAATTAGGCACATAATGACAACTATAATCAAACTGTGACTTTTTCATTACTATTATTCACAAGGGAGTTATAGGTTTTTTATAGTAGGTATCTAAACTTCTTGGTTGAGTTCTTGAGTTGCTTTGTTCTTAAAAAAGTTTCGATACAAAAAAGATCATATTCAATAGTACAAATAAATTCTCTAAATAAACTTTTTATTTACTAAATAAAATGATTTTTTATTATTATTTTCTTCACAAGTGTGTTGAAAAACGTCGTATGATACACGTGTGTATTGATGATTACCGTCCTCGGCTCTCTTAAGACTCTCGCATACGGCTCGGGTCTCAATGGCGCCTCAGCGGTAATCACCAACATTACACACTTGTACCATAATGTACTATTATATCCTAACTAAAAACATCTAAAAATACCTTTATAAAATTGCAATGTTAAAGAGAGATGATGGTGATTTTTTAAATTATAATTTAAAACAAAATATCATAATCATCATAAGCCTACGGATTACGGAATTCATTCATTTTGTTAACCTTGGCTTCTAGATGCTTGCTTAGAAAGGATTTTTTGAAATTTAGACCCTTTTAGGTGTGAAAATGCGAGTAGAAGATTGTTGTGGGAAATAGTGATATTTTTCTGGTTATCACCGTAGTTGAAGCATAGGTATCTTGCCAGTATGTGTAACAATTTCATTATCAGACTAATTATATTGGGTCTGTTTCAAACTTTAACAAATCAATTTATTTCCAAATAATATAAAATTCGTTATAACAATATGCTATAGCTATGTCGTGATGGCCTAGAAAGACAGAATAGATAGAATAATTAGGAAGGTATCGACAGAAATCGTACCGGAAAGCGCAGCGTGAACTGGTGAAGGAGGCGGCGGGAACCTGTTGGATGTGGGCAGCGCAGGACCGGGTGTTGTTGTGGCTATCCTTGGGGGAGACCTATGTCCAGCAGTGGACGTCCATCGGCTGAGATGATGATAATGATAATATCGAAAGAAATGATAATGCCGGTAGCATAACTATATGAAATCACAGCCCTGGTTTGGCAAGTTGCTTGAATTTTTGCAATTTGTAATTTGATTAAATTAATGTTGTTCATCGTCGTTTTATTTCTATTTTAAATTATCTTCCTATTGGTGCGATTTGCCCTATAAGGGACATTCAGAAATAATTTGTGTTATTTTCTTTATAAAGTCATCCATAGAATCACTGTTCCAAAATTTTTGTATGTGAATTAGCAAGATGTCTTGGAAACAAAATATTAAAAACCATAAATACAGAGGTATATAATATTTAAAAAGATCTTGAAGAGCTTTTCGTTTTAATCTGGCGAATGTTTTTATCTTTCACGAGCGTTAACCCGCGACTTCGTCCGCACAAATTATATACCAGATTTTAAGTCAGATCATAAGCTATCAAACAAAAAAAGTTTCATCAAAATCGGTTCAGTAGTTTTTGCGTGATACTCGTTCGAACAAACAAACAAACAAACAAACAAACACACAAACAAACAAACAGACAGACAAAAAATCCAAAAAATGGTGAAATGGAATCAGGGACACCTAAAAACCATATCGTAACTTATTTTTTGTTAATATCTTCAATGTACAGACAAACTTCCTGTTACAGTTTTATAGTAGTATAGATTAATAATTCCACAGCCTTTTGGTTTAAGTCTGTCACTTTAACACCATGATAACAGTTTTCTTCTTGAAACAGTATCAATTGTCACTTGGCCTGGTTATGTATTACTCAGCGATTGTCGCACCTCGCCGTCAAGTCGGTATTAAAATGAATGCAAAATCCGACAGTGTCAACCCAAGTTGTAAGTCGTACGTAAAGTTGTAAGTCGTTTGTTGTAACTGTTGTAAGTCGGGTAACAAATGAACACGTTTGTAAGTCTTGTTGGTAACTTGGATTTAAACTCTTATGTCGGCGAATGGTTGATGAGATGGCAGTGTTTCTTGTATTGTTTTTAAGTGGTACATACCACACCCTACATACCCATACACAACCTCGTATCCAAAATTATGAGACGAAAGCATTGTGTCTTGCAGTGGGAAGTATACAGGATCCAACTTAGTACGCTGAAGGTTTTTTAAGGGGCTGATCAGACTATCAAACTGAACAACTTTCTCTATGGGACTAACATCAAAATCTAATAAATAAAATCAGCTGTCCCATACATTTTGGTCGAGTAGGATTGCAGTTTATTATGAAACAGCAGATTTCTTTTTCCTGATTTTTATGTTGGTCCCATACAGAAGGATGTTCAGTTTGATGATCTGGTCATCCAAAAAAAAGACAGCATGTTAAGAGGGATCCAAAATACATCCTCATACTATGATTTATGAGACGTAGCATGTGCTTTGCATTGGAAAGTGTAGAGCATGATGAATATATTTAATACATAAACAAACGTTAACGACAACATTAAATCCCCATTGGACTCCTCATCTTCTGTTGAGTTGATATCATGTCATTGAGTTTGTCTTGAAAGCAAAAAACCATCCATTTTGGTGAAGGTAAAAAAAGGCTTGCCAATGACCGTTAACAAACAGATCAACATCTTCCTACGAATCTCTCCGAGCTACATGCAGGTTGTTTTCAGGCACTGATTAAGTTTTTGGGTCTCATTTTTGGAGTCCAAGACAATTTAGAGCATATTTTTTTTGTCTTGGTTTTACATCACTCAAAATAGGTAGATCAGAAATAAAGACATACTTTCCTACACCAATAACGTTTTTGAAGCGTGAAGTGGTAGCTTTGTGCCTACACAAGGACTAAGAAGATACAATTAACTGACTTTAGGGTCATCCCAATTAAATTCTGAGGCTGGTAATCGCACGAATGCAATTAAAATGTTAAGAAAACAGATTTATTTACCTAATTATCAGAATTTTAATTCTGCAAATATTTGCTACACGACATTCTTACAGGTGTATGTATAATGCGTAAGACGAAACCTGGCAATGCAAATCTTTCAAATATTTATTGTCGGGTAAAATCTGACTTCTCTTCTATCTCTACTATCATACAACTGTAACCGAAGTGTATCTATACATTAAACATATTGAAAAAAAGTTACGGTGTTCAGGAATTCCAAATAAAATTTTATATTATTTTTTGTCCGTCTGTTTGATTGTTTGTTCGCGCATCACGTGAAAACGACTGAACCGATTTCGACGAACCTTTTTGTTTGAAGGCTTATGATGACACATAAAACCTGGTTATCATTTATCACGCTACGGTGACGGGAACCAATGCGGACGTCGTCGTCACGGGTAAACTCTAGTAAATACTAAAACCGTAGCAAACATACAGAATAACTTACTTGAGCGTCAATATCAGCCTTGACTCTTGAGATGGAGTTTTGTTGCTGTAGGTTTTTGGTGTGCAAATAAAAAGGGCTACACAGTGGACCCAAATAAGTGGCCAATAAGCTGCTAATGTAATGTAATGTCCTAACCAACTGGGGAAAAACGCACAAAGTGACATATCACTAGGTGTCCCCCGTGGGAATCGAACCCACGACCTCCGTGTCGAGAGCCAATGTTCTTAACCATTAGACCACGAAGGCACCTGCTAAGCTGTAAAACGCCGATGACATAAGTACCTAACAAAAAATTCAATGAATTTTTCGCCAGCTTTTACTTTTCCAGGTATATCTATAGGTAGATAATTTTATTAACAGTTTTAATTATTCGCAAATTAAAAAGCACGCAACCTCTCACTTCGGCCCACTTTCGGTAAACGTATAATTATATACAATGCAATAACTGATTGAGCTTGCAAATAAAATTATAAATTCCCTGATAATTTTCGCACGTTGCCAAGACATGAGATGAAAAGATAAACAAACAAGTTAGCTGACATGATTAGTTAGAGTACCTAAAATTACCGTCCTATATACCACTATTGGTATAATATTACTCCCTATATTAATGTACTAACTGATGTCCACTTTGTGCTCCTTTTGTGTCTTTACTCTGTTCTGGTTTTTTTCTTCTTTCCTCGATGGTTCAGTACATCAGTAGGCCTAGCATGCCACCCCCGGGAAAACGATAAAAATCGAGATGAGCCTCCATCTTTATTATTTTACGCATGCGAAAAAGAGCGCACATGACGGTCTTCTCGTTTGAACGCTTTGTCGTGGGTGGCATGCTAGCCGTGCAGAGGCTCTCTTCGTAGAAAAAATAATTTTACAGGGTGTAAATTTAAATGCGTTATATGCCAGGTAAAGTACTTCAGACCACCAAACCGAACCACTTTAAAGAAGATAAATTGGTTTTCCATAGATAATGTCAACCTGACTTTTTTCGCGAAGAAAGTAAACTATTAAATTTTTGTTCTAAACATGGTTTTAATTATTTTTTTACATAAAATTCAGTCTTCAAAAGAATGTAAAAGAACACTGACCCAGACCGGAAAAATTAGGATAAACAGAACACTTGGAGATAACGCGGCGGATGGGGCGCGCCGTGACGTCACTTCCCGCTCGGCGCGTGCGCCGCTCCACTAACAGTGCGGCTCAAGTGATGAGCGAAAGCGTGTTCAAGGCCCATAGTACCTAAAATCACGCTTTACTAAAGAGAAGACGGTTTTTCTTAGATTATTCAGCTAGGACTACAGCTGACCCCAGCATTAAGAATTATTTAGAATTATTCGCAAACTACATCTCTCCTTTCCAACAACACACGACACGTTAAGTGCTAACGTATAATAATTATGCGGAAAAAACATTGGAAAAAACTAGTAACTGTTTGAGACGCCGCCGGTGTAATCAACTCAAAAAAATTTTGGTACCTACTTAGAACGGTGGACAATCAACAATATTTTTGGATAAAGAATTAATAACCACTTTTCCCACCGTTTAAAAACATCCCACCATCAGCTCTTCACTTGTTCCAAACAACAATGCGAGGCCGCGCCGCTTCCGCCAGCAAGCCCACATCTCTTCACATCCCATACACCTTAAATCACAGCTATACAGACTAAATTCCTGCGACAACCAGGTAATTAAAGTTGTCAAGTTTTTTGCTAAAAACGTCGCCATATAAAAGAGTTCAGCGGGGTGCGTGAAAGGAAGTCCGTGATCCGGGAACTGCACTGAGATTTCGATCTAGATACTTGCGAGCGGTCGTCTCTTTAAGGTATTGCTCGGTGCTTAAAGAGATATTTGTAGCGCGTCATTTAACTTGTATAGCTGTATTGCTTCTTCTCAATGTTAATTGATTATCTTTGGTTTGGTATCTGGTGTGAAATTGCTTTATTTTAATACGCACTTATGAGCGTCGGTGGCGTGTTGAGGAGAGGTTTGGACAAACAATCACGAGGGTCCGGTTTCGGATCCGCACGAAAGACATGACATGTACCAATGACTTTTTCTAACTTATGTGTACTTAATACTGACTGCTCTCAAACGTTGAAGGAAAAACATCGTGAGGAAACATGCATACGCTGAAGAAGAAATTCTGATGCGTTTATGTGAAGTCTACCAATTCGCATTTGGACACGTGTGGTGGACTGACGCCCATCCATACACTCTCTTAGGGTAGGCCTGTGCCCTGCAGTGGAACGTATACAGGTTGTAAGTGACAGCCTTGCAAATACTGAAACGGTAAACTCAGACCATCAAACTGAACAACTTTCACTATGTACAAAACTGCTGTACCTACTCGACTAAAATGTATGGGACAGCAGATTTTTTTTCGCGTCTCCTGAGGTAGGCTCCATAGTGAAAGTTGTTCAGTTTGATGGTCTGAGTTCACCGTTTCAGTATTTGCTACGCTGTCACTTACACCCTGTATAGGTTGATGATGATATGCAATGGACAAACAAACGCATGTAGCAAAACAAACGTGGAAATCAATGAAGGCGTAGCGCCTACGCACACGTAGAGTTCATGAGGACTTTCTTTTATTTGTGCGTTTTTAGTGCCGAATGTTTTCACTGTTATATCGCGGCTTATTGTGCTCGAGTATTGTAAACACTTTTATCTATTCTTTGTGACGCTTGTTGTGGTTACGCCAACGAGAAATTGATGTACATCAAGCTATGCAAAACCAACATAAGCTGGCCGCGCGACGTTATACATTACACTGCATACGCGCGGCCATCTTATTTTGGTTCTTCGTAGCTTGATGTGTCGCCGTGTGTACCATATTTTTTGATATTAGCCAAAAAAATCAACCTGTACAAACCTGATCTTTAATTTTTTTTTATTTAATTTAACTTCTTATCATCATCATCATCAGCCCATTTTCAGCCACTGCATGTAGGTTTCATTAAGGTGGAATAAAACGCTCCTATATTAAAAGGGGTTGGTTTAGATAAAACATAAAATCTTTCACTATGGAGCCAAAATCGTAAAAATGAATGAATCGTCTCAAATGGGGATAGCTGATTTTTAAAGAAAAAATCGTCATTGTCTGCATAGTGAAAGTTGTTCAGTTTGATGGTCTAAACCACCTATTTAAATATTACTTTGGGTGTTTTTGTTACACCTTGTAGGGGCATGCTAACATGAAAGGAAAGACAAAACAGGCTAAACCAAAGAGTAATATAAGTATATTAGAAAAGAGAACCCACTCGTGGCAACATTATGCATCCATCTTATGTCAAATTGAAGGCTAGCTAGCGCCATCTATGTTTCAATAATTCAACCTATACTATACATACCTACTTATATCTACTCATACCAATGGATATTATTGTTTTGAATGCTAGTTTTCGTTCAATCCCGCACCGATCGAGTGAAATTCCAGTATCCTTACTATTCATGTAATCTAAACATTGGTAAGAGAACAACAGAAACTCCAGAACATCACTAAATCGGCACGAAATTGAACGAAAACTACAAACAACCCGTACATTACGCAAGATAGGCAGCCATTTTTTGCTTTTGTCAATTTGACATTGACAATAAAATCTTTTTTTTTTCATAGTTCTGCGAAATATTTAATAGATGGCAGCACATTCTATGCAAACTGAATCGGAAAAAGCCAACAAAAGGCGATTGCCTCCGCCTGGGCTAAACTCTAGGTTATTTTACATAAAAAACTATAATATCGCCCCTTTAGTACAATATTGCCAACATTAAAAATTTCTACGAAATTTTATGTAATCTGAAATCTGCAATCACTGTCTGTTTTTTGGCCCAATTAATGTTTTGCTTTCCAGACCCTTTCACTTGTCAATAACATTTGCATTAAAATGTAATCTTATTTTTATACTTTAAATTTAATTAAAACATCAACTAGGTAGTTACGTTATATTTCAATCTGATACCCCTCTAACTAAAAGTTGAAAATTGCTTATTATTCTTCTAAGATGCTCAAGATTTCAAGGAAATACCTATCTTGTTTTTGTACACCTAATGACTGTTTATGAATATCTATGTTATGTTATGTTATTTAGTATGACACATTTTCTTCTCAATTACAAATTTTTTACAACACTTGCTAATACTAATCTATCAATTATCGTGGTATGGATATTGGATAAAGTGAAGGAGAGATGAGTGTCATATTACAAGGTGAGTGTTAAAAATGAATGTGGTTCGCAGAATGAGAAGAGGTTGACCAGAGAAAAGATGGAGTGAGCGTTAACCACAAGTAATAAGATACGAGCATGAGGAAGATTTTAGAAGATGACTTGTTGCAAATGATACGATAAACTTGCACCTCCACAGGGCCGGATTAAGCCATGTAGATAGCCCCAGGCTACGTAAATCTCGGGGCTTTTATTCCCATGACCGTAGCAATGATTTTAATCCCTATGAGGGGGGGACAGGTACAGGTACAAACTAGTAGTGGTCGGAGAAGTTACAGTGAAATAACTACCAAATAATAATCCACTAAAATCTGTAGTGCTAGTGACCGAGGCTAGTTCGAGCTTTTACTATACATTCATTTATATCAGACCATCAAACTGAACAACTTTTACTATGGGACCAACACTGAAACCGCGAAAAAAAAATCCGCTGTCCCATGCAAAACTGTAAACGTAACTTGACTGAAATGTATAGGACAGCAGATTTTTTTCGCGATTTCGATATTGGTCCCATAGAGAAAGTTGTTCAGTTCGATGGTCTGAAGCACCCCTTTAAGTAAGTGTCCCATTTAATTTTACACCCTGTATTTTATACCTAGGGTGCAATCTTGCAATACGATCCAAAACCAGAAGCAAGCGAAATGAGCAACATTAATTAGGTGAGGCAACCAGAAATGTGATTTAAAAAAAAAAAAATATACGGTCGAATTGAGAAACCTCCTCCTTTTTTGAAGCCGGTTAAAAAAACAGAAACGAGTGAAAAAAGCTTTTTATGCAAATAATTATAGGGTGTCTCTAAATCTTTGTTTTTGACTTATTTTTCTCACAGGCCGCAGGACCCCTGAGCAGGTTATGGCCCATAGGCAGTTGTCTAAATAGCTTCTATATATAATCCGGCACTGCCTCCACAGAAAGCATTGACAAAACGTAAATACATATTACGTACAAAAAATATTGTAATTTCAATGGTACTTAAATTAAATTAAATTCTCCAAAACCAATAAAAATCGACATAATAAACAGATAAGTACGAAAACAACTACATTAATCAAATAATTTTATTCAAAAAATTACAGAATTTTACAACAACATTTTATATGTAGGTAATCGTGACTCGATGAAAATAAAATATAAGTAAGAGACCACTTAATATTAGCAAGTAGGGTTACCAGATGGAAAATTGAAAAGTCCTGAGATTTTGTCGCAAACGTATATCTTTTTTATTACATGAGTTTACTCTTGACCTCAATCTAGTCCTCAGGACAAAGATGGGGTCGTAGATGTAGCGAGTAGTGAGCTTACTCAGAAGTAGCCTTTTTACTCTTAACTTTATAGGAATTAACAACTCCGTGGAAAAAACAAAGCAATTATTGGTTTTCTGCACTGGGAGGAAGCGGGGGCCACGTCACGCTTATTTGTGCAATTCATTTAATAAAATTTTATTTTCAAAACTAAAGAGGGTAAATTAGATTATTTTTTAAATATTTTTTTGGTAATTACGTTTATTTGTGATATTTCATTGCTATGTTGTAGTAAAAAAATCTGAAAAATGTACTGTATTTTATCAAAAAATCCAGAGATTTCCAAAATCCGGCCGCAATCCTGCCCGGAGCCTAAAAATGTAGAAATCTCGGGATAAATCCTGAGATATGGTAACCCCATTTGCAAGTTGATCGAGATGAGAAATAAAATGGCCGGCACTCGGATAATCCACTCAGAATTGAGTTAAAAGCATTAAAAATCAATTACCTGAATCGAGTCAGTGGCTTCCGAGTTACGATATCAATTCACTGCGTTCATTCGAATTAAAAATCGAGATCAGATTTATAGGCCAGTTTCGAGTTTTTTGCCGCTTTCGAAATGGACACTAAAGTGAGCATTTACTTTTTAAATTGGTTATTAGTACACAGATTTGCGCACCTTTAGAAGTGATGGTGATGCTTAATTTACAGAAACGTTTGCAATAGCTTCTTCTTTCCCTAGTTACACTATCGAAAACCCTCTAGCGTTTGCAAGCTCAAATTCATTCATTCTAGAGCTACAAACTAATTACCAGTCTTTCTAATTATTGATTCTATTTTCTAGATATAGGTTTCAATTTATTTACCGAATTCAGGACCAGATTTTCGAGCGTCGTCAGAAAAGTTAATCTTCCGTGATGTCATGTATCCAGCTTTAATCCAATTTTAGGGTTTTAGCCTTTGTTCGCTGTGCCCAAATTACGTTTTATGCCTAAAAGACATTTCAAATAAGCGTTTGGACTAAGCAGCTTTTCGTCTAAATCGATATAAGTGTATATTTACTACATTGCCCGTATCGCGACACGACTAGGTCGCTATTCTTTTAGATTACGTTTTTCTTTCAGATTATGTTTCTTTAGATTTATTCCAATACCTACCTTTCTAATTCGAATGGAGGATGAATTGGAAAGAAACTTAAGAAACTTTCGTGGTTGACCGTAGGTATGTGTTGAAATTCCTCTGCATCAAATATCACGCTGCGGTTTGCGTTTTCTCAGAAACGTAATGATGACCGAACAGATTTTTGAGATATGTCATCGATTTAGGGGTGGCAAACATTTTTATTTAAAAACTAGTTTTTTTTAAAGATCTGATGTGAAAGTTACCACGCCGTTCTGTCAAACTAAAGGTCCTGGTTTCGATATTAGATTGGTATACGTTTGTATTTTTGTTATCTGGTTCCCATACTAAAACCTTGAAACTTCAGTTTTGGATCAGAACAATGTATGTGCTTGTAAACGTTATTTATTATTTACTACTAATGTATGGGTAGATAAATCTTCCTTATGAATCAGTCTATATACTCATTTGTGAAAACCGTATTGAAAAGCCTACAGCAGTTTCTGAGATTAGTCTAGACAGAAAAACGTGGGGATTTTAATTTATAATTATGTACATATGGAAGTTTTTGTAAAGTGTAACTTGAACTGATGGTGGAATGACGGTAAAAGTTTATAATAACATAAGTTAGTAGGTGTAAAATCGCTTGTCGTTTAATTAAATTTGGTGAGCCAAATCATAAGGCTCACCAAATTTATAATAATTAATTTTAACTGCCAACATGTTTGTACTATGAGAGTTTTTTAGCCTACAACTTCTTCTCGAATCTGTCTAAACAATTTTATTTATTGTTTGAAAAAATAAAGTTACTACATGTTTTACGGACAAACGAGCTGCTTTTAAAATTGTCGTACTCCATACGACGATTTCGTGTAACGATGTGGTAAGCTCTGACCCCCGTACCATTATCTTTCGTGCATAATTTAAAAACAAGTTGACGACCCCTGCTCGCCCGACGCCAGAAGACTCGGAGAATCGGAGCCGTATCGAATTGCATTAAAATCAGCACATCATTATTTTAAAGTTTATATTGTCAGGTCAAAGTACAAATACAATGTTTATTCAATTTTAATTGTTACCTCCTGGATCTGCTTCTGCTTCTGCTCCTGATTCTGCTTAAAGCTTTCAAAAGCATTATTATGGAGCTATTGGTTTTAGAAAATGACCTTAGATGTCGGTACAAATTTATAAAGAGGGTTTTCGCCCTCATCAACAAACTTTATAACTGCTACTTTATACAATACTTTTATAGTTATAAACGAATGTTTATACCAAAGTTAAGAAGAAAGTTATGATCAAAAATAGCTTTTTGGCTTTCGGATATTGTTCAGTTACCACCGGAGCTTTGTTACTCTCTGTAACAAAACACCTTAGAAGTATTTTAAAGGGGTGGTTTTGACCATCAAACTGAACAACTTTCACTATGGAGTCAAAGAGGAAAAAAAGAAACAAAATCAGCTGTCCATATATTTGGGTCGTTGAAGTTACTGCAGTCTTGTATGAAATAGCAGATTTGTTAAATTTTTCTCGATATTGGCTCCATTTTGAAAGTTGTTCAGTTTGATGTTCTAACCATCCCTTTAAAAATTACTAAGGTGTTTTTTACACCTGTATTGTTGTTTTAGGATCACTCCGTATAATTTTTTTCATCAATATTCTACGGTAAAGGTCTTACAATTAAAAAAGCGTGTACCACAAATGTCACCTTTAAAACAAATTTATGCACAATATAACGAATAAAGCGGTTTTGATTATTCATACCGTCAAATGTTACGCTCATTAACTGTCGATCTATCGGTCACTTAATTAATGTCATTGCTTAATTAATGCGTTTTTCATTAATTACAAAAAGTCATGTACCACTTTCATGCGGTTTGTCCTTTGTGAGACCGATCTGTGAAAAAAGACCGAATTCGTCAACTCCCGGTAACTTTTTGTAAATACATCATAATGCTAATTTTATGGAGTTTAATTAAAAAGGAATTAACAATTCATGAGACGGTGGGGGTCTTCATTAACTAAGTTACTTTTAAGTTAATTTATCGGCGAATGTAAAGTTTAAATGTTGAGAAATATTTGCAAATGTTTTTTTTTGTTATTTCGAATGGGTTTGCGCTTGACCTTAATCCAGTCCTCAGGACAAAGATGGGGTCGAAGATGTAGCGAGCTTACCCAGAAGACGCCTATTCACTCGTACTTCAAAGTAATTCGGGTTGTAAGCGCTCGGATATACTGACGCAGGCAGGGCATTCCACTCCTTGGCTGTGCGCATTATAAAAGAATCAGAAAGGCGCTTAGTATGGATTTGTTGGATATCAACCAAGAAGGGGTGGTATCCCGCGGTGCGTCTAGAATTCCGATAGTAGAAACGGGAAGGTGGGATGAGCTCATGCAGCTCTTGGGCACACTCACCTAAGTACAATCTGTAGAAGACCGACAAGCACGCTACTCTGCGGCGGTGGGCTAGGCTATGAAGCTTGGTCTCAACTAGCTTACTGTCGCCAATGAGTCTCCTGGTAATCTTAAGGGCCTAATATACGCACTTGCAGCAACGCGTAGTATATGGGTGTAGCAGAGCACTCAAGTAATATTGTGGTTAAGATCATCAAACTGAACACTTTCACTACGGAGACAACGTTGAATAAGTATACAAAATATCTGTAATCCAATACATTTGAGTCAGGTATGTACATACCTACTGCAGTTTTGTATGAAACAGCAGATTTTTTATTTTCTCTCGCTTTGTCCTCCTTAGTGAATGAAAAATATAACACTAAAAAGTTAAGAAAGAGAACGAACTAAGTAATTAGCATACCTCCCAATATGAAAGAGAAAGGCAGTGGGACGCTACTTAGGGTAGGTAAGTATAAAAATTACCTAATCAAATGCATGTAGTTTAACACTTTATTATAAGTACATCAAAGCAAAGTTGAATAGGCTTCTTCTGGGTAATCTCGCAAAATCTTCGACCCCATCTTTGTCTTGAGAACTGGATTGAGGTCAAGAGCAAACACATTTGTAATTAAAAAAAAGATTTCATCTATTAAATTATAGCAACATCATCATCATCATCTTTTTAAGATAGGCTCTTGTCACATGTCACATTTATTCCCCATAAAATCACCACCTTCCAAATTTTCAGGTTGGTTCAGACCATCAAACTGAACAACTTTTACTACTGGAGCAAACTGGAAATTTTAATTTTTTATCCCGAGATTTGCTCCCGTACATGTTGTTTGAAAATTTGGAAAGTGATTAAAAAATCACCTAGTGTATAATAATGTATGAGTTTGTCCATAACAAATTCGAAAAGCATTGCATTCAATAGCAGATAAAACCTAAATTACTACGTTTAATCCAAACAATAGGAATTTTTGCGCAAATAAAGTCTTATTTGATTTCATTTCAATCGAATCCTGTGGATTTACTAATGGATAAAGTAATTTTATTACTGTTTGTCTGTAAATCTGTTAGTTCCCACCAAAAACGTTCAATCGAATATATAAGCTGCGTTTTTAGAATAATTAAGAATATTTAAGGAGTTGAATGAAGACGTTTCGCTTTCAGGGTTCCTTATACTATATGGGTTTGAATTTGAAGACCTTGAAGACAATCGACCTTGAAGACCGACTTGACACGTAATTCCATAAAACCCATATGAGTAAGCTTTACTCTATACAACATTAACCTTAAACCACATAGTCTACCCATCAAACTGAACAACTTTTACTATGGGAGCAAACCTGTCAGAACGAAAAAATACGTTTGAGTCGAGTAGGTATTGCAGTTTAGTATGGAACAGCTGATTATTTTTGGTTCCGACTGGTTTGCTCCCATAGTAAAAGTTGTTCAGTTTAATGGGTAGAGTATGTGGTTTAAAGTTTAATGATACTTTTCATTACCCATCTGCAGTGCAGGCTTAAGAAAAGTCGTGATATCGTGATAATAAATTTTTCACTGAACTGCTCAACCAAGAAAAGTAAAATTGTTCCAATTTTTCAGAGCAATCTTACCTAAATGTAAGATAGACTACATAGTACTTAATATTTCTATGAAATTCAGAAAACTGAAAAAAATACTTAATTACTCTACTTATTAATGGGGACTAGCCACGTGTGTAATTCTACTAACAAACATTTCCGCCACTTTTTGCGGGGGGCGAGGTAACATGAAATTTGCAACTTTGGATTTTATCCCCCATATCTTTAGATTCTAATTTTGAACGTTAAAATCATGAAAAGAAGTCTCGTGTGAACCCCAAACGTTCTAAGTTCGAAATTATTGTTTCGCTATTATAGGCTGTCTCGTTTAGTGATAAGGTATAAAATTGAATGTAAATGCACATTATTAATTGATCTTATACCGTGGCATAGGGAAAATGCTACCGCAAGGCTAGTCCTTATAATAAATAGTCAAAGTTCTAGTGATACATACTTGTATTTATTATTATCAACGCTTTTTTCTCAATAGGAAAACTCAATAGTTTTGCAGATACAATTAACATCCATAATCTTCCATTAATTTCCATCAGGTTCCATATATAATATACTCACCGATATACAGGGTGAAATTGATATCATTAGCATCCTTTTAAACTAAGAGTCTACCCATCAAACTAAGCAACTTTTACTGTGGGAGCTAATCAAACGGAGCAAAAAAAATCTGCTGTTGCACATACATTTGAGTCGAGCAGACGAGACGTTGCAGCTTAGTATGGAAGAGCAGATTTTTCTTTTCCTCCTATTGGTTTGCTCCCATAATAAAAGTTGTTCAGTTTGATGGGTAGACTCTTAGTTTAAAAGGATACTAATGATACCAATTTCAGTAGGAAAGTATTTTTGCATGAATAATTTTATTGAACCCTCAGTACAAAGGTCGAATTAACGCTCTTTTCCATCATTTGTCCAAAACTTTTTTGCTAACAAAGCGAACAATACAATTCGTGGTAGGTTAATGACACAATTAAAAAGTTTTACGGTCAACACAGTCGTTTAAAACCGAATAACGATTTTATTATAACTCGATGCATATTTATTTAATCGATTATTGATCATTCGTATCGTGGTTGTTACGTGTGTACACTGTACAAGTCGTCTTTTAATGTTAATATTGATGGATTTTATTACTATTTATCGTGACTGCAGTTTTGCTAAGCAGCTGTTTAGTTTCAATTTTAGGGTTCAATTATAGAAATGAAGTAATTCCGAGAAAAGCCTTATAGTCATGTAAGGCTCTTTTTTTCGAAATTATACGTCTACAATTCGAAGTGACTGTCAACGTCAACCAAAATTTTTATTTCATCAAAAATGATACCGTATGACATAAAGCCTGACCAGAAAAATAAAAAACCTCGCCGCTTTTAGAAAATTATTGAAACTAATTTTTGTACTTGAAACATTGTCACTAAAGGTCATAGTCGATTGTAGCGCCCCCAAAGCAGGTTTTTTATTTTTCTGGTCACGCTTTACATAACAAATGCCACTTCACAATATTATTTCCTGGAACTTTTATAACAATTGATGAGTACAGAAAATCATACTGTTTGAATTATCTCGAAACTTTGTTGTTCACTCGGACTTTGATTAATGTATTTGAATAGATTCAAAGTAACCTTATGGTAGCTTGCACCAGTATTTAAATATAATGCTGTCACTGTCCTCAGTATAAACAGTGTGAGAGAAAGAGCGTTCACTTAATACGTTTAAGCCTAAATATTCTTATTTAATAAGTGTATACTTGTATTGAAAAATTATCGCTGTATTCTTTGGTATCTCTGCTGTTAATAAGTATGTTGATAAATAAATTTTTGTAGCCAGGCTTACGTCGAAGATACCACAAAAGACTACCGCTTTTTGATAAAGGAACAATATTATCGTAGGAACACAAGTTCACGGAACCCTTGTAATCTCCTACTCGTTCTTGGCCGGCTTTTTGCTGCGTATAGTTTAAGGTTATCTTTATTGTTCTTGTCGTCATCTAATTTTGATAGCTATCTCTTCTGCTTAGAATTCCTTTTTGCTACGTTATTTCTTGAAATAAAATTGGATAATATAGTATAGGTTACATTTGCGTCCTTCAAAAAGCAAGTGAATGAACACTATCACTCTCTAAAATAAGCCATAGTTTATGTATGTTTATTGTATCTATTTGTTTATTTATATTATATTTATATATATATAATTTACTTCCATTTAACTAGAAGTATCTAGTTTTTATCATTTGTGCTGTACACATTTTGTCTGCCTCACACTTCAGAACTGTCTCTGTTGCGGGTTTGCTGGAAGAGGTCTCTTTAGAGATAAGCTCGCCCTTTGTACATGTCTACTTTAATTGTTTTTCTGTAATGTTATGTGTACAATAAAGTGTTAAATAAATAAAAATAAATAAATAAATAGGTTTGCCTGAAATTCTTTTGTGTAGAAATTGATAGATAACAGAATACAAATGATCAATAGAAATAGTTCTTAAATGACAAGTTTCCATACAATAAAGCGTCAATGGCGCGTTACGGACAGTTATGTACACTTTATCCTGAGGGACCGCTGTTTACCTACAGCAAGATTTAGATAAATTATAATATCAATGAAGTTGTGATAATGTCTTTGATTTGCTCTTATACAAACAAATGCGGCTGCACGACAGAAGGCTGTTGCAGCTGGGTTCGGACGCTCTAAGTCATCCGCAAGATTATGCAGCATGCCTAAATACAAACAAATGCGACTGCACTACAGACTAGCTGTGTTGCAGCTGGGTTCGGACGATCTATAAGTGCTCTAAGCCATCCGCAAGATTATGCAGCACAGACTATGGGTGTCTGTGCTGCAGTCGGGTTTGTATTTACGTGACCGGGTTCGAATCCGCATGGACGATGTCATGTACCAATAAGTTTTTTAACATGTACGTAATACCTGCTTTCAAACAGTGAACAACATCGTGAGGAAACCAGCATGATTATGCTGAAGAAGAAATTCTGATGCTTGTTATTGTTACATTTGCCAAATTTGCCTCGTGTACCTATTGGCATTTTCAGTGGAACAGACAATTTTTTTCTTCGCTTTTTTAGTCCCATACTAAAAGTTTTTTTTAGTATGATGATCTGAACTGAAGCACTCCCAAATCAAGTAAGTTTGTAAGGCATTTATATTTACACCCTTAGTCAATAATTGTTATGACTCAATTAATAACATCACCTTTTACATTGAGGGTTAATCCCACCGATCCCCACAACGGAATTCGCCACGTAGTCGCAATGCCGAGGTCCGTACCCATTCGGGGTGCCCTTAGGCAGGTTGTAAGTTCTTTCACTGGTTAGGTAGACCTACCAAGTCGCTACGTCGTCACTGGTGTGGTCCCCCCATCGTCCGCAGTGCTCCCTGAGCAATACTGTAATTGTAAAATCAAATATATTTTTTTATTACCCATTCGATACGTCCACAGACATAAAAGCGACTTGACCATAATCCCTTTTGGAGTGGTCAGAAACATTGCTACAACTATCAGCTTCATGCATTTATCATTTTGCATATACAGTATGAAATTTATATCATTAGCATCCTTTTAAACTAAGAGTCTGCCCATCAAACTGAACAAATTTTACTATGGGAGCAAACCGATCGGAGCAAATACAAAATCAGCTGTTCCATACTAGACTGCAATGTCGACGCGTGAGTTCGCGACTCAAATGTATGCAACAGCTGATTTTTTTTGCTCCAATCGATTTGCTGCCATAGTAAAAGTTGTTCAGTTCGATGGGTGGACCCTTAGTTTAAAAGGATGCTAATGATATCAATTTCACCCTGTAGTTTAAAAATACAATAAAATACTCCACTTAAGTTGCAGCTTGGACGCCGTTTTTACCCACATCGCCGCCTTAACATTTATTTTGCTTATTTTCACGCAAACCTCTTTTATTTGTCTCTTAGCAATTTCTGTTAACATAAAAACTACTAAATAAAAGTAATGTCAGTCGTACATGAACTTTTTATTCTTTTTAAAACAGATTTAAATGCACTTCCGGATCGACAGCCGGGGTCAGAGTGCGCATGTCGTTGTAAATTCAGAATCTTATCGGACCCAATCTCGCACGGAGGGACACAAAAAACTGTGAATTTCCGAAGAAATTCGGTAACTACTTATTGTGGGACACAGTGCAGGTTATTAGCAGTGGTAAAAGTACAGATTGCATCGAATAACTTTTGAAGTTAAATTACATTAACAACATTAATTCATTTATAGGTAGATTCATGGACACATAATATGAAAAAATTGCACTATAATAGAAAAACAAACAATGTAAGATCTTAACAGACAGAAATCAAGTAATATAAATATTATTTCTGCATTGCTTAGTGAGAGTCGAATAACTTTTTAATATAATTTATGTAATAATTTGAAGATAATTCAAAACCTCGTTAATACAAAGTAAATATGCATTACATTTAAATGAAATAATATGAATACTTACTGTTTATTAATATTTTAGCATATAAATAACGATTAGGGATTTGTGTAATGCTTTGTAAATATATTAAAAGAGTAGCTCTGCTGTTTTGTGCAAGTTTTTCACTCTTAGAATTTGCATTACTTACTGTTTCTTTTACCCTGTGACCGCAAGCCTTAATAAACCTGGCTGTCAGTGAGTGAAAGTTGCAGATTTATACAGCGATGTCCGAACATCCTTATGTAATTCGGTGTCTGTGGGCCTTAATGCAATTTATTTACATAAATCACGCTCGGCCTGAAGGCGTAGGACGCTCTCAGAAAAACACGTTAATGTAATTACTGTTTGTGATTATACTGTGCAATTTACGGTAGCACAAAGTTTTTGAAGTCGAGATTAACTTTTTGATGAAAATTGAGTATACGCCTATTTGCTAACGAGGTATATAAAAGAATCAGCTACCTACATCACTGGTAAATATGGGGTCTTTCTTAATATGTTGACGGTATGGAAAAATTGAATGAATGAATGAAATATACTTTATTTACACCAAACACATAAATACAGTACAGAGCAGGTCACAAAAATAATTATGCTACAAATAAGGCGGTCTTATCGCTAAAAAGCGATTTCTTCCAGACAACCTTGGGGTAGAGGAAATATCAACTAAGAATACGGGTCGGTGTTACAAAGAAAAATTAAAAAGAAAAACAATGATATAAATACCTAACATAAATAGATAAACATATAATTCTTATTTAAGTACATAACAAATAAATAGATAATATAAATATAGATAATATAAAATTCCTTATCTTTAGTTTTTTGTTTTTGTATTATTTTATTTTTAAGGTTTTCCAACTAAATAATACATATCTAAGACGGTTTGTAGATATATCAAAGGTTTTGACCACTACAAAATGATATAATATTATGGTCGTTATTTTGTGTATGCAGGGGCCTTCTTAATATGCTGACAGTTTTTTAAGGGGATGAAAAGACTGTCAAACTGAACAACTTTCTCTATGGGACCAACATCGAAATCCGAGCAATGATAACCCATACGGAAGAGAGCTAGCGCCTCAATCCCCGGTTCGATTCCTGGCCTGTACCACTAAGTTCTTTGGAATTTATGAACGGTTGTATTTATCACGAGCGTTAACCCGCGACTTCGTCCGCACAAATTATATACCAGATTTTAAGTCAGATCATAAGCTATCAAACGAAAAAAGTTTCATCAAAATCGGTTCAGTAGTTTTTGCGTGATACTCGTTCAAACAAACAAACAAACAGACAGACAAAAAATCCAAAAATTGGTGAAATGGAATCAGGGACACCTAAAAACCATATCGTAACTTTTTTTTTGTTAATATCTTCAATGTACAGACAAACTTCCTGTTACAGTTTTATAATAGTATAGATTTATTAGCTCGGTGGTGAAGGAAAACATCGTGAGGAAACCTTCATTCCCGAGAGTGAAAAGAAAATACCATTAGTTCGGAGGTATGCGTAGAATATAGGTGAGCTTGGGGCGAACACAAAGGACCAGCGCTGGTCTCAATGTTACAACGATTCTTGTTTGCAATAGCCCAACCACAAATAATAAAAAAATAATCACATAACATCTAAATCGCGAAAAAAAGTCGGCTGTCCCATACATTTATTTTTCGCGATTAGTTAAATGGTCTGATCATCCCCTTAAAAAAAGTGTCAGCATATTTAAAAGGACCCTGTATGTGTAGGTAATGGTGATAAATGGTATTATGGTGACTCATTAAAATCCAGGAAGACTAAAAATCTAAAAACATGTAAGCGACAAAGAAGACCTTGGAGCAATCAGAGTATACAGATGCAACTGTAACTCGATACAGCTAACTGACTCACCCTGTATTTATAAACTTGTCACGTCTCTAACTAGCTTGTATCTAGGTTTTTTCTTAAAGATAGCCGATGGAATTAGTGAGAAAAGAGGTTGTTACTTATTTTGTATTATTCCTATTGATCAGTAGGCAGTTAACTGCCTCCGTGGTCTAATGGTTAAGAGCATTGGCTCTCGACACGTATGGCGTGAGTTCGATTCCCACGGGGGGACACCTAGTGATATGTCACTTTGTGCGTTTTTCCCCAGTTGGTTAGGACATTGAAGGCTAAATCACCTGATTGTCTGAAAAAGAAAAATGATTCCTTGCTTCGGATGGCACGTTAAGCCGTTGGTCCCGGCTACTATCTCTGGTGGTAGTAGTCGTTACATAAAAACCACGTCAGAGGCAGTAAGGCGGTCTGAAAAAACTCTGACACCAGGGCTCTGCTCACACGATAAAAAGAAGTAGGCAGTGAATAAGTCAGTAATAACTCAGTACCACAAAGGCTCAAGAGCCGCAAAAACTTTCTGAAGTGTGTCCACCCTATACAAGGTATTGGTAATGGTCCTCGAGCTAGATGTGACCTCTGGCGAAGAAAGAGCACGCTACCCGACCCGTTTGTTCCCCCTCGGAAAGCCTTCCCCCAGGACATGAACTGCCCAGGCCGATTTGGAGGTCTTTAAACAGGCTCCGAACTCAAGTCGGCCGGAGTAAGGAGAATCTGTCCAAATGGGGTTTTATCGATGGATCCGACCTGAGGTGTGAGTGTGGTATTGCCCCTCAGACTATGGCCCATCTCATATCTTGCCCTTCCTGTCCGCAAACTTGCACGCGAATGGAGCTTATGGACGCTGCTGGTAGTGCTATCTGCGTGGCAAAATACTGGGCTGGAAAAATATAAAATTATCTGCCATCGACTCGATAGAAGAAGTGAATAAGTTACAGTAAAAGTCCGAACTACGGCGAATCCTAAGATTTTCCGTTAAAACCTAGTGTAAAAGTACGAACTGTTATTATTATAAGATAATAGTTAATCTCGGAATACATATAATTATGCGCACGGCTATGGTTTTTTCTTCATAACGGTGTTTTTTTAATGGGACGATCAGACTATGTAACTGAACAAGTTACAGACAAATTCCAATCGCAACAAAAATCTGCTTTCCCATACATTTCGGTTGAATAGTTTTACAGTTTTGTAATCTTCCTCATGGATGAGGTGCGGTATTTGAAGTTGATTAGAGGCAAAGGAGAGTTAAAAAAAACTATGTAATTACTAAATAAATACCGAAAAATAAACAAAAATATCACCTATAATTATTTTTTTGTATATAAAGTGATGAAATGTACTTATGTTAAGGATAATAAAAGGCTTTTTATTTATTTATTAGGGGCAGAGGGTGGCTATTTTGTGTTGTAGTAAACAAGTTAAACAAGTCCTCTGTAAAAAAGGCTACTATAAACTCGATGACTATTTGAATGACCAAAATGTCTGGTCTTGACAATGTTACTCTATGTAATGCAATATTGTATTTTAATTGTACTTTGTATATTTTGTTTTATTTAAAAAAATTGTGTTGTAGAGTTTCTGGCCGCATCTTCTCTCAACGGTACACCTTCCGACGCGGTGGTAGAGTCAAAAAATGACGTCAAAAAGCTATCTATGTGATATTATTTTGAATAACAAATTTTGATTGGATTTGATAAGTAATATTGAGCATTTTGAGCATCATAAAATGTATGTAAGGCTAAGTGAGTGAAATAAACATTTTTTTTTAAATATAATTATATACAGGGAGAAATTCTCAAATCAGTTTATTTACTAAACTGCAATGCCTACTCGACTCAAATAAATGCATTATGCAACAGCAGATTTTTTTGTTGCTCCGATTGCTTTGCTCCCATAGTAACAGTTGTTCAGTTTTATGGGTAGACTCTTAATTTAAAAGGATGTTAATTATATCAAGTTCAGACTGTAGGACATGTGGAACCTACGTTTCGGTATACAATGAATCACAGGTGTCTATGGAATTAAAGGTTTTTTTACGAAGGACTTAGGATAAATTTCAGCTAAGTAGCATAAATCTATAATTATAAGTAGGTACCCAATCTATATTTTCTTGTGTTTTTATTACCTACGTTTTTTTTAAATACCTATAGTATTTAATTTTCTTTTTCATAGTGTAGAATTGGGCGAAAATTCGTAGTTATAGCAATGTTTCTGACTTCTATAGAAGGGATTACGTTCGTGAATATTACGTATGTATGTATGTTTCTTTAAAGATTATCTGTCTAACGCAAATGATAAGAAATGCTATTGTTTCCAGCCGCAACTAAAATAAACAGTTTTATGTCTAACCGAATGTAAGTGAATACGGAATTAGCGTAACAGAGGTGAAATTGTAGCGTGGGTGTCTGTTTGTTTGTCGCGAGTCCGTGACTAAGTGGACTGGACGATCGTAAGTTTGTTTGTTTTACTTCGGGCGACACTGGGTTAAGGAGAAGTTACGCTAGTTCTGGGGGTTCCCGATATTCTTCTTTTCGTGTTTCGTTCTGTAACCTTTACAGTAAATGTAAAGATCTCTAGTGCCCTATCTAGATATCTTATAGGGAAAACTAGACGAAATGATAAAGCGGACTGTATACTTAAAATTTTTATAATTCCGAAAAACAAAGGAAGAACAAAATCGTTACAAGCCAGCTGATATTGTCTCTAACCTCCAAATTGCCAAGTAATCCCGAATGACAGGTGTCAAGTGACAGATGTCAAATCACGACAGATAAACGGCTGTTTACGAGTATAGCTAAGTGCTACACGTAATTAAAAATAATTATAGAAACATAAAGATTAAAGAGCTTTAGGAGCTCGAACAGTAAACTTTAACTTAGGTGTAACTTTAACTTAAGAAAAGTTTTTTCCGAGTGCGCAATTGCGCACTGCATAATCATAATAATCATAATCATTTATTTCATGAAAATATTTTTACATGTCAAATGCACTCCGAAAGTGACAAACGAAGTCTGGTGATATTTTCAATACTATCCTATTAAGGTCAATGAAATTTTTCAGACACAATCTAGAAACTAATCTCTATGTTATTTCTAATGTTAGGATTAATTTAAGATTTGTATGGAAATCTTTGAGGCACTGTAACTTTAAAACTATACTTTTGAACGAAAATCGGACTTGATACAAACATAGAGATTAGTGTCTAGATTGTTTCTGAATAATTTCATGTCTCAGTCTGCTCCATGAAGCAAAGACTTTCGTCAGGATTAAGGTATTTTGTAGTGAGGTTCACTTTGGATCATCCTGAGACACCTCTAGAAGAATTAAGAGCATGTTGATTGTATCTTGTATTTTGAGCTAACAAAATAAGCAGACTACTTACAACGAAAGTAAATACCAACCCCTCTTACGTAATTCTCCGACCGATGCCCGCGTTCAAGTGACATTTATGACATTTCTCTCGACTTGCCCTTGCGCACGCGTCGCTTCGCTCGGCGCCTGCGCTGATTCACCGGTCACCGGTCAAGGTCTGACTACACACGGTGATGTTATGCACCGTTTTATGTCGCTTTATGTGGCAAATATTGGGTGCTTTGTTTTAAATTCAATTTGCTGCTGCATCTGCGAAAGATTAATAAAAAATGTTTAAGTACTCACTTTACTAGGCCTGTGTGGTAGAGTATGGCTTACTCTTTCTATACCTACAACTAGGTACCTACTATTTACTGCCCCTCGGGAAATATCATCATCATAAGCCTGTCATCGTCCACTGCTGAACATAGGCTTCTCCCAAGGCGCTCAACAGAACTCTGTCCTCGGCCTTCCTCATTCAGTTGCTCCCCACTACCTTTTTAGGTCGTTTGTCCAGCGGGCCGCGAGACGTCCCACACTACGCCTGCTGGTATACCGGGGATCAGTGAGAAAGGTTTCCTGGTACCTATAGCTGGTATAGCCTTGGTTCTACCCACCGTGTGATGGTCGCCTCAGATACGCTTTCACCGCACTATCTCTCCCAATTCGTTCGATGTGGTTTTACATCACAGTCTTGATCTTTAGTTTACGTTGCTCCGATGCTTTTGTGTAGTCAGGTCTTCTGTCTCTTGCTTTTACCGCCACCTCCAGCTCTTCTCCTCTTTGTTGGTCCTAAGATCTTGCGCAGAATCTTCCTTTCAACTAATGGGAGGTGATTTAAGTCAAACAAATCGTTTATTTTCGTTCTTGAGTATAAGGCTCAATTATTCTCACGGCGATGGCAGCGGCGCCGCGCCGGCAGAAACGGCCTCAACTGAAACAGCTATCATCACTTCGTTGCTGGTCGCTGCCATAGAATGCCATAGAATGCCACGTGAATTGGGCTATTTTTTGTTTAAAAACCTGTATTTTGATGGGTATAAGTTAGTAAGTATTAAAGTCTTAGCTTTAATATTTAAATAACATTGTTAACCACTTAAAAAATAATTTGCAAAATCTTAAAAAGCTATTGGAGAGCAATTGCGCTAATTTAAAACATCAAAGTTCAATCCTAATCCAATTTCAGTTCTAATCACATTGAAATCCAATTACTAATTAACTGTGCAGAATTCCGTATTACGCTAAACTTGACTTATTTACTATGTGACTGACAGCCTTTAACGTCCGAGCGATCTTTCAAAACGGCTCTAACGGCTGTCAAATGAATAGCGCAATACCGAATGTGTTAAAAGCACGCGGTCCGATCATGGTTCAGTTACGATTTATTTAGCGCGATTGCTCTCCAGGAAAAAGAAACAATTAGTTATTAAAAAAACTCCTAAAGCAAACAATTTTGAACTCTAACCCGAAGCCACTAATAACGAAAGCAACCGTTTTAAAAGTCAAACACAATACTTTGTATAATGTGTGCACGGGTACATAAAACAATTACTTCTCTCGTTTGCCACTTGCCTCGGTTTGTCGTACAATTATCGTTTAACTTGGCGGTTTGGTTCAATTTACAGGAGAGAGCGAGTGTAGGGCATAACAAAGAAAAGTTGTGAAAGCTGGAAACAAACGTTAAAGCTGAAAAAAGCTTAGCTATTTGAAGTATCAACTTCTTTTGTCGAGTCGATGGCATTATAAGGTAAATCCGATAAGTGAAAATATCAATTTAGGTCTTACTTTAAACTCTTACACATATTGAAGAGAGTGCTTTCACTACGGAGCCAAAGTTATAAACAAAATCAAATCATTTATGTTTACAGCCTGTACTTTTACTAAGGGTGACTTGCACTCGCTAAGGTTATTTGTCTCAAAGTAAAATTAATGGATAGGCCCAAAGGGCGTTAAGTTGAAGCACACAAGTACTTGGTCCATACAAACTAGCTCACTTGGTCTGCCATCTCGGTACATATCTAAACTATTATAAAACTGTAATAGGAAGTTTGTCTGTACATTGAAGATATTAACAAAAAAAAGTTACGATATGGTTTTTAGATATCCCTGATTCCATATCACCATTTTTTGTCTGTCTGTTTGTGTGTTTGTTTGAACGAGCATCACGCAAAAACTACTGAACCGATTTTGATGAAACTTTTTTTTTATAGCTAATGATCTGACTTAAAATCTGGTACCTATATAATTTGTGCGGAGAAAGTCACGGGTTAACGCTCGTACAGTATAATACTGTACCTACCTACTAACGATAAAATGTTGCAAGAATAAAATGCACATAAACCATTTTTTGTTTGTTAGCTTATTATCTGACTTTAAATCTGGTATATAATTTGTGCGGACAAAATTGCGGGTTAACGCTCGTTTGAAGTAAAACTGTCATTTGTTTTGCCTCATTTTTCTGGTTTGAAGTGTTCGCGTTAGGCCTATCTATTAATTTTACTTTTATCTAAGTTATTTGTCATGTGTCAAACTTAAATATAAAAACGTCAGAGATCTGAGGGATGCAAGAAGGATATAGGTTACATTTGTGAGCTCATCGACAGCGATGTGACCACAGATGATTAGAGTGTCATCGTACACAACCACAAATCACAAAAAATAAAGGGAGATGTGAAAAGGGGGCGGAGCCAGTGTCGCAGCAATATGCGCTAAAACGGAACACATTGCTCGCGACAGTAAGGATGGACAGAAGGCAATATATTATGAGGCTGGAAGCCAGTCAAGATATTATGTGTAAATAGTTTACAATGCTTGCTTAGTACTAAAAATTATTCGAACTTTGAGTTCTGATACCGCAATGGATAATGAGCACATTCAAGCTAACCAAATATTTTCTATCGCGTGGTACTGGTGGTAATGCGACACTAGGTTTCATACTCAGCGCGTTGGTAGACATCTCTTTAGATATCTATGGATGTGACGCTTTAATATTGACTCGCGCGTCCTCCCTGACTTGACCCTCAAAAATTAACTTAAAGCAGTGAAAAGCGTTAGTATAAATACTTGGGGTTCCCATACCACGCCCACATGTCAGCCCCAAGTGTACTGATCTCATTAACAATAACTGGGGGGTAGACAGTGGCTTGCGGTAGCCAATCAGTGGGTCGTTCTTATTATCACTTTTAAGACCTAAATATTAACTTTGGTATGAACGTAACTATAGAATGTAGCTTCAAAAAAAATTTTACATTTCATAAGTGGACTTCCAGCTTGATTTTGAGTTGAGTTTGAGACTGAGTATACTACTACATATCATCATCAGCCTATAAACGTCCCACTGCAGGGCACAGGCCTACCCTCGGGGTATGGGCATTAGTCCACCACGCGTGCCCAATGCGTATTGGTAGACTTCACATTCACATCAGAATTTCTTCTTCAGTGTAGGCAGGTTTCCTCACGATGTTTTCCTTCACCGTTTGAGGTATTACGTACATAAGTTAGAAAAACTCATTGGTACATGGCATGTTGTCCGTGCGGATTCGAACCCGGACCCCCATAATTGGGTCCCCCAAAACTACTACACAGCTACACTAATATACAGCTGGATAACCTTTAAATAATAGGGTCCTATAATATATTTGTTCAGTTTTGATAGTCTTATCATCCTAGCAAAACAAGGTCGTCAGACCGTGATCAGACCATCAAACTGGACAAATATAAGGTCTAACAAAATTAGCCGAAACTATTTTAAGGGGATGATCAGACCATCAAATTGAACAACTTTCTCTATGGGTCCAATATTGAAATCGCGAAAAACAGCTGTCTCATACATTTGAGTCGAGTTATATTTGCAGTTTTGTATGGGACAGCAGATTTTTTTTTTGCGATTTCGATATTGGTCCCATAGAGAAAGTTGTTCTGTTTGATGGTCTGATCATCCCCTTATATAATGTTGACAAAGTAAGCAATTTACAGCTGGATATATATATATTTTTTTTTTGCATTCCTGTTTGAAAATAAAGATAATGCTTAAACCACCTTGAAATATATAGTCCTATTTTTTCAGTTTAGTTAAGTCATCAGACCATGATCAGACCATCAAACTGAACAAATTTCTCTATGGGAACAACATCGAAGTCGCCAAAAAAAATCTGCTGTTCCATACAAAACTGCAATCCTGCTCGATCCAAAAGTATGAGACAGATAGTTTTTTTTTCGCGATTTTGATGTTGGTCCTATTGAGAAAGGATTGTGGGCAGGAGTGGTCAAAGATAATCTTTAACCCTATTGATATTAACATCCATGAGTCGGGTACCTAACAAATAATCATATACCAATAAACCTACATATTTATTTTAATGTCGAAGATGCGAAGAATGCTATAACAGGATCGTGGAAGGCGGCACATAAATACGCGATCTATAAAACACTGTAGGGTGGTAACCCTGGGATAGGATCCTTTTAAACTAAGAGTCTACTCATCAAGCTGAACCGATTGGAGCAAAAAAAAAATCTACTATTGCATACATTTGAGTCAAGTAGGCATTGCAGTTTAATATGGAACAGCAGATTTTTTTGTTGCTTCGATCGGTTTGCTCCCGTAGTAAAAGTTGTTCAGTTTGATGGGGAGACTCTTAGTTATAAAGGATGCTAATTACATCAATTTCACTCTGTATTATAGCATCATATCAAAAATCGAACAAGAAAGTTATTGACAAATACACCAACAACAAAACAACAATGTGCTTTCGCTACTGTATTGAACATTACATTAAAATATGCTATACGAATATCAATCTTCCTGGCCAGACATAAGGTGCACATAAAGAAAAAATATGATACACCTACGAGAAGATAGTATCGACAGTGATATTAATTTCATTCACTGACGATGACGACTACTGTGATTGTATAACACGGTCGTCGAGGAAGACGATGCATGTGAATTTTTATTTGTCTCACAATACGTAAGTGGTTAAAATGGCAATGGGCTGGTCATATCTTCCGAAGAACTGACTACCGATGGGGTGTCAGAATTCTAGAGTGGAGACCATGCGAACTGGCAGGCGTAGTTTGGGACACCCTGCTGCCCGCTGGACAGACGACCTAAAAAAGGTAGTGGGGATCGACTAGATGAGGAAGACCGAGGACAGAGGTCTTGTGGCGCGCCTTGGGAGAGGCCTATGTTCAGCAGTGGACGATGATAGGCTGATAATGATGATACGCAAGTGTCTAAGACAAATATACCTATTTGTAAGTGAATCAAAAGAATAAAAATGATTCACAGTCCATACATAATATTAAGATACGATGTAGCTTAATCGGCTGATGAATGATTAATTATTTGATCTTGAATATGATTTATTTCTCAACTCAATACATTTAGTTATGATGGTTTTCATTTGTAAATTTGTAATGCCCTAAGCATGATAAGCATATAGCATAAGCATATCATAAGCATGATTATCGCCATAAACATGATACTGCAATGACTACAATCTAAACAAATTTAATTATATAAATTCCTTGGATTATACATACATCAACATCACACAAGGTATTTAATATCGAAATCAAGAATTAATCTAAACTTGTCTTGTTGGTTACTACATAAGTAAAAAATTTGTATTTGGATACAAATTATTAGTATTAATTATGCAGCAAGATTTTTATGAACATACCGTATAACTTATTAACTTAACCGTATAATTTATTATTGCTACGGCTGTTCTGTGATCCGCTATTACTTTAGCGCATTCTAGATATTTTTGTACCTATCTAATTTATATCTCACTTGCACGGTAGTTATCAATTTCATCATGTCTTTATTGCGCAAAGGTTCTACTGGCCAGACCTTTACAAAGTTCACCATAAACCTTCTTCCTCTAACCTCCACCCGCCCACGCCGTGTTTAATACAACGCTCTAATATGACGTTATTTATTACGCTCACAGTGTGCGCTGACCATTATCTGGGTTACCCATTGTACTTGCACTTTATTATGTTTAAATATCTGTTTGAATTAGTTCGAGTGTGACGGATCGGTCTGAGGTTTAGGTCGGCAATTATTTTAATATAACTTTAAGACAATTGTGATTTGTGATGTAAAAAGTCATATGTTACATTACTTCCTTCTTCTTTGTTAGGGAATAATTTTTTACTACGTTTTATGATGGTAAAATTGGTTTATATGTAGATTCATATATTCAGCACAGAAAATCGCTCGCGGTGACGTCGTTTACACCAAGAAAATAACTAGTGAGGTACTTAAAGTTTGTTTCTAAAATTGACTTTCTAAAATATTAGTGTTGGGATAATGACAAGCTATGACAACATCCGACTCAACCTAATCTACTTAACTGTCGTCAATGTCAAAACATAAAACAAATCAATTTAATCTGATTCACCGCATAAATAAGCAATTTGGTTGCAAAACATGAGAATGAGACGGGGTCAAAGCCAGGCCTTTTGATTTATCTCAAAAAACAGTAATTTAAAACTCGTACCTTTTTGCGGTTGCGCCTACGCCACCTCCTACGCTCAAGTTCGCCTTAACAACTAAAAAAAACCTGTTTGTGATTTGAATTTGCTCTGCAATCTTATTGTTTAATTTGTGAAATTATGACTCCTGTTGTGTTATAATGGCTGGATGTTTTATCGTGAAGGGATTTTGAATAAAGGTTATTTTAACAAAAACATTTCATTGTGAATAATGTAAAGGGGTGTACTATTAATAATTTAAGATTGATTGTACGTTGCTTAAAATGATTATTGATTGTGGTTTTCGAATTTTTTTTTTCCATCATTTTCTATATTTGCCCACTAAATGTATGAAGAGTTTGATTGAATCCTGAGTGGAGCATAAATATGAGTTAATCATCAATCAATATTAAGTTTCTGTATGTATTCCACTCTCTTAAAATAACAGTCTACAAGTACGTTGCTACTGTTCTTTTAATAAATATTAGTATTATTCCTTTCATTAGTAATCACAAACTTCTGTTTGTTTTATTTCCAATCTAAGACGACAAGCCCTCAAACAAAAGCAGCCCAGCATTAAAACAAAAAGGGCAAATACAATCATAAACAAGATTAATACGATACGCTCCCGTGCCTCGTACAGAGATGGTATCTCACAATTTTGTCTTGCAGTAGTTACTGGATGTTAACAGCTGTCCGCGTGTCGTCGGCGCCGTATTGTGCTGTCATAATAATTATGTACCGCCGTGTTAAATATTGGCGCGAGTTTGCAGTTGCTACCGTCGGCGCTACGAGCGTTGCATCAATTTTGGCACTATTAGGGAGCTAATTATACATAATAATTTAAGACTTTATTCTTTAAATTAGTCAAATTTAATTTGACTTGGAATGTATTTAAATTAATTTACTTATAAGCGATGATTGATTTATGTTCTACAGGGTGAAATTGATATCATTGGCATCCTTTTAAACTAAGAGTCTACCCATTAAACTGAACAACTTTTACTATGGGAGCAAACTGATCGTAGCATAAAAAAATCAGCTGTTCCATACTAAACTGCAATGCCTACTCGACTCAAATGTATGCAATAGCTGATTTATTTTTTGTTCCGATCGGTTTTCTTCCATAGTAAAAGTTGTTCAGTTTGATGGGTAGACTCTTAGTTTAAAAGGATGCTAATGATAACAATTTCACCCTGATTGTTTGAATTTATTTAAGCAGACAATTGTAGTTTTTACAACCACTCTTGAAGTACACTTATGACTGTTACAATGACTCAAAATACAATTACATTTGCTAGTTTAGACTTTATGCTCGTATGTCAAAGTGTTATAGTTGAGATTCGTTTAGTTTTTACGTAGAACGCAATAGCGCCAGGTCTCAAATACAAGGTATCTTGTCGGCATCGTGCACAAGCACAAATATTTGACATCCGTACCTCTTCCCGTCTCACTTCCTTCGTTAGTCAGACGGCTTTGTTGGCTCGCTTTTTTTTCGAAATTAAAAATTGTCAGTTGTTACTGTTTCATGTTTGACCGTGAACCTTTGTAAGGTCATATATTATTCTAGGTCCTGGAATAAATAGTAGCAGGGCATGCGTTTTCGACTATATTCCCCAAAGGGGTAGTCTGAGACGACAACGGGTTTAGTACTGTCATCTATTCTATACTATTATAAAACTGTAACAGGAAGTTTGTCGGTACATTGAAGATATTAACAAAAAAAAGATACGATATGGTTTTTAGGTGTCCCTGATTCCATTTCACCAATTTTTGGATTTTTTTGTCTGTCTGTTTGTTTGTGTGTTTGTTTGGGTGTTTGTTTGTTTGAACGAGCATCACGCAAAAACTACTGAACCGATTTTGATAAAACTTTTTTTGTTTGATAGCTTATGATCTGACTTAAAATCTGGTATATAATTTGTGCGGACAAAGTCGCGGGTTAACGCTCGTACTTTATATAATTTAGACACTGCTTGTACAATGTAGATGTTCTGAATATTTTAGTGTTTTAAGAATATCCCTGGCAGCTATGGAAATAAATAGTTTAGTTTTAAAAATACATTTTTGATCTTCTACACTACAAAAGCGTTTGTGGCGCGTTACGTAACTTACGAAGACCGTACCTACCGTTACGTACCTAAGTAAGTTTTGTAGTCAAAAATGAAACTAAACCCTATAACTATACTTTTTATTGCACTGTAATTATTGTGTGATGACTAACGTCACGCAGTAACTGTGGATCTCCCGCTAAACTCCTTAAGGAGTTTCGGAGAGAAATTGTGTATTCTAGATTATAAACATTTAGTAAAATATAAATAAATAAAAAAAAAAGAACTTAATAAGGGTGAGAGGGAGAGGTATCAACTTTTAATCGTGATGGTCTGGGTTCGAATCCGCATGTACGACATGCCATGTACCTATGAGATTTTATACGTATCTAGCTGTGCCCGGCGTGCGTTTCAACGCCCCTTTTTTCCCGACACACACTTGACCGGTTTTTTTTTACTTTTCGTCTTCATAGGAATCGGTTAAACCCATAGAGAGATTACGCTCTCCCCTAGGGTCAAACCGTTTCGGAGGAGTTTTGTTACAAACACCGGACACGAGAATTTTATATATTAGAGAAGAAGATATAACGAACTGCTCCCAAACTCTGGAGGAAAATATCGCGACGAAACCTGCATTCGCTGAAGAAGACATTCGAATGCGTATATGAAGTCTACCAATTTAAGTATACCAAGTGTGAAATTGATTTCTGTGCTGCCAAATAGTCAAATGCGCGAGTTTATCCTTCTAAACGTGGTAACACTGAACGCGGTTTTAAAGTTATCTGCTCGGGTTTGTCCCTATTTTAAACGTGGTAACACTGAACTCATTTCTGTTCCTGATTTGAACCAGAAGTTTAACATGCATTACGGCACCTAGCGCCCTCAGAACAACTGCCCTCATTCCCTCATCTAACAATCAACAATGCATCACACGGCCAGATAATGTCGCCCGGCCACCAAACGGCTGGAAAGCGGTCCGTATCGCGACAATAGTTATCGTGGTCGTGTCGTGCGATGATCCGATTGTCACTGTAAAGATGCCGCTCTTGTTTTGTTCTCGCCGCTTTGGGTCTTAATTCTGGTACATTTGTGTTGATTTTGGATAGGGAAATGTCTTAACATACAAACATAAACTCGGGGAGGTAGCATAGACTATGGATCTCAACTTTAGTTGGTCCTTACGCTGGACCTACGTCTCTCGCCTCCTCTAGATTCTATCATTTTTCAATGACATCCCATTATCTAGTACGTCTCCTGATACTCATAGGCGCTAAATATGGTTCTAATTCCAATCTGCAGTTACTAAGAATGTGTTATGAAAACCAAAAAAACATCGACACAAATATACGCATTTATGGCCAAACTGAGATATGAACCCCTGGTCATAAAACCCCTGGTCTGTGATGGTAATGGGTATCTGGGGTAAAACCAATAGGGTCGTTAATTTATGAAAGACGAGCGTTAACCCGCGACTTCGTCCGTACAAATTATATAACAGATTTTAAGTCAGATCATAAGCTATCAAACAAAAAAAGTTTCATCAAAATCGGTTCAGTAGTTTTTGCGTGATACTCGTTCAAACAAACAAACAGACAGACAAAAATTCCAAAAATTGGTGAAATGAAATCAGGGACACCTAAAAACCATACCGTAACTTTTTTTTTGTTAATATCTTCAATGTACAGACAAACTTCATGTTACAGTTTTATAATAGTATATAGTTATGAAAGATTAACAGGAACAAGGCATTGGCAAATTTCGAATAAGGCGACTAGGGATAGGAGTTTTTATGCAGTATTTTGGTGGGTTGAAGACTTGCTACCTTCTTAATTTGAAAAGATTTCAGGTTGTCATAGCATTATTTCCTATTGCCTAATCGACTTTACCAGTCCATTTTTAAATTTGGAGACCGATGTTCTTTCGTGAAAAAAAAGGAAAAAATAATCATTGTACTTACTTACCTATAACTTCACCCTAGGCTGGGTGCCTGGACACTGCGGTATTGATGGAAATGAGGCTGCTGACGAGCTGGCACGAAGAGGGGCGGAAGAGGACGCCATAGGCCCCGAGCCTTATTGCGGCATCTCCCGCAACACCTCTAGACTTGTGCTAAAGGAATGGGCCGTGGACCAAAGCCGTAAGCTCTGGTCGGATACACCAGGACTGAGGCATGCGAAAGAACTTGTGACCGGCTTTTCAAACAGACATACATCAGATGCCATCAATTCAAACCGCAACGACTTAAGGCTCTTAGTACGAGCCTTAACAGGACACTGCAAGTTAAACAAACACCTACACAGAATGGGGCTTGTAGACTCACCCACTTGCAGATTTTGCTGTGAAGCAGAGGAAACGCCCATACATCTCCTCTGCGAATGCGAAGTGCTCATTCACAGCAGGAGTCGCCATCTAGGTGGATACATAATAACACCTACTGACATTAGGGACCTCCCCTCCAAAAGCATAACACGGTTCATGAAGTCCGTGGGCCTAGGAAATGACCTTTAGGTCTAGGGTGACAGCTACAATAGATCTATCTAGGTCGCAGTAGCTATTTGGTCATTGACCAAGACCTTATAACCAAATAATAATAAATACCTATAACTTAAAACATACACAAACGAACAATGTTCACAATAGATACCATTCGCCACCAACCAAGCTACCACACAATTTATAAAACGAATCACCTACCGCCCACCCATTCAGCGGGATTCGAACCCGCTGCAATTAAACGACGCCTCGGGACCGTACGGTCATCCGATACTATCTGTGTGACCCGACGCCTGTGGAGATCCCCTTTACTTCAATTTTATAAAGGAATGTCCATACATCTAGAATTAAAGACCTATCTAGAAAGTTTCGTGTTCATTTTTCATCCTGAAACAGATTAATATGCGAAAAATGGTGCATATGTTTTGGCGTCGGTGGCGCGTTACGGAGAGGTAGTTACGGATACGGAGTTTTCTTAACTCATGTACGTAACACCGACTGCTCTCTAAACAGTGAAGGAAAGCACCGTGAGGAAACTTGCATACGCTGAATAATAAGTTCTAATGCGTATGTGAAGTCTACCAATTCGCATTGTGTACATGTGGTGGACTGACGCTCATACACCCTGCCTTAGGGCAGGCCTGTGCCCTGCAGTGGGAAGTATCTGGACTGAGGATGATGCATAATAAGTTTGCGCGCTAAAAAAATACACTCTCTACATCTTATCCTCCTATATTTGATGGAACTGGAGACGGCTCCAATTAAAGACGGAGTTCGGTGCCGTGACTAACAGAGAACAAGAGATATATTGACGATGCTATAAGGGATTTTTCGCCTCTTGCGACACCAATCTGGATTGGTGCTATTCTAAACCGGATATCAGAAGAAACAATTTTTGATAGCAATTTGTCAAAGTGTGTACACGCCCTTACTAAATCGCTAAAGGAGATTCCTACAAAAATCTTTCCTAATCATGAGCCGTTAAAGCTCTTTTTACCTTGAAATTACTTCTAACTTTAACCGTAAACAGATTTCGAACTTTAATGTACTGAAAATTAGATAAACTTTCGCACAGTCAAAGTGGCGTTTAAGTCGTTACCATAAGTCTACAATGGACATTACAGTTTTGCCACTGTGACTCTGTCGAATGGTCATAGTTGAGGTCAAGAGCTGAAATTATGGTCAGAATGGAAGTCGATCGCGGAAATAAAATAGAAACAGCATGATGCATTTAGTAGAGTAAAATATAACTGTAGAATTTCTAAAATGCTCTTGTAATAAATAGTTGTTCACGAGGTCTTCTCCCTCGTACTCTGTGCTGTTAGTTTTGTTTGAGGAATTATTCTAAATGCGAGGTTGATAGACTGATGGTAGATTGATTTTTTATTGATTTGATAAGTTTGACTTTGATACATATAATTTAATCAAAATAACGTAAGTGAGTAAAATACATTTTGACAAAATTAGAGAGCAAGATTTAAATAGGTAGGTACTGATTATACATAGATGTAATGATGTATCTTTTCAAAGAAGAAATTTCAATAAAAAAATTATTTCCTATATTGATAAAATTTTACATTATTTGGATCGGTACTTATATACTAAAATTCAAAACAATCGAGCCCACCTAGTCTAGCCAGCTTGTAATATTACGCGGCGTTTAACTACACTCAAATGCAAATACAATTTCAATGTCAGAAATAAACAAGATACTACAAACGTTCCACGAACCGCAAAGATCTTAATTTACAAAAAAACAACATCGAACCTAATCTCATTAATATTAAAACAATAGATAGGTTTTCATAAGCATCCCATTTCTTACACAAAATGACTCATCCACTCCGCGGCTTTTGCATAAACATAACGCAAATTATAATTACGTATCGTCGTATCTCAAACGCTTTACTAAATTACACTCTAACAAAATAACATTAAATCTCAATTTAGTTCAATTCAAGTTCTTTGCATACGACCTTTCTCTTCCTCTCTGCTTTGCCATGGAAGAAAGCCGTAAGTACATTTTTCAGTTTTCTTCAATCAACCTTAAGTTTTAGGTTGTAAGGTGAATTTTGTGTTAGTTTAGTGTAGGTATAGGTTAAGGCACTGTATCAAAAAGCTAGTTTTGACTCCCGGGGTGGCTTGTACAATGTACGCGCGCGTGACACTGCTCTATTTACGACGGAGTCGGTCGCACGGACCCATAAAGGTGTGCCGCGGTTCGTGAATTGTAGTATTTGTTTGCTTTTTGATTTTAGTTCTTAATGACCTTTCCTCCGCCTTTGCCATGGGCTGGACAATGCATTGTCCAGTTAGGGCTTCTACGCGGACCTATAATTGAATATGATATTGTTATGATGGCTTTATTTGTTGTTTGTTGATTTGATTTCTATTATCTTCGTTAGTGAATTAAATTTTTGATACGTTGTCTTTTTTTTCGTTTTGCTTCGTAAATCCGTGGCTTAATGATCAAAAATAGCTTAGATACTAAGCAACATTATTATCGTACAGGTATCAAAACGACGTCTCTTTTATGACCTAGGTCTGTAATCGTCACAAAAACTGAAAATTACACAGAAAAGTAAGTGAAGGCTGATGATGATAATACTGAAATAAACAATGGAAATTTCTTTAAGCTTCAGTACAATCCTGTTTCAAGTTATTTTAAGTAGAATACTAATAATAACTCGAATATAATGCTAAAAAACTTAATAATTTTTACGTCCAACGTAAAACTCAAAATATCCGTACCGGGTCGGACCTTGCGTTAGCTCATAAGATGCACATGCAGTGGTATTGTGTGCCACGTCCACACTATTAACGGGCCGATTTATATGCCCTTAATAGCAACTTGTGGTGGATTTTCAATAATTATAAAACGATGTGATGCGCGAGCGCATGGCGCACCGCTCGATTTATGTAGATGTTACTCTGCCTCTTTATTGGTTTAATGGATGTTTGTATTTTGAATATGGTATTTGCTTTAGAAAACTACTGCAGTTTCTTTTTTGAAGTTGATGATTTATCAAAAGTAATTGCATTTACTCAAGTGTTAAGACTTAAGAGATAAAATGAGTGTACGGAAACCTGTTTTTATTTTTTGTAATTTTAATTTAAATTGTTTATGACCTTTAATTTAAAGCCGAAGATGGCAGTGAAAACAAATTAAAAGCAGAAGAAAGTTGTAAAAAAACAAAAAAGAATGTATTACATTGTTTCACTTATGACCTTTTTCTACCGAACTACACATTAATACGTTTTTAATTTCGTCCGAAATTAGCGAATTAAATGGGCATCAATTTTAACATTCTCACATCAAATGCCTATATGATTTTACTCTTTAAGCTTGCAGTTGCTACAAGCAACTTACGACTTTATTGGATTGTAATAAGGAAGATGGTAGTAGTGTGGTATTGTGGATCAAGAATGAGTGAAATTTCGCCGGTGGTCTTTAATCAAGAGCTGGTTTGTGACGTAAGACAGTACACGAAAGTTCATGGTATGCAAGGATTCACTGGGTTGCCTAACCACTTGCTATTTTGGATTCCTTTTAAACTTACTTGGACTTGGATTTAAAACTATCTCAAGCATCTAAATAGCTAAGAAAAAGACAAAGGTTTATAATAACCGAGATGCAATTCAGCTCTAAATCTAGAACTAAGGAAACTTGAACAAAAAATATTTCTCTTTTATTAACAGCATCATCATCATCAGACTATATACGTCCCACTGCACTTTAGAGTACATGCCTACCTCCGACACTTATTCGCGATGGTATGGTCCATATCCACTAAACGCCGCCGTTCGGACTGGTGATAGAAAGGTAGTGGTCCACTTAATGACCAATAAACTCCGTCTAACGGCATTATCTAGGATAAACTGCTTAACGTACCTTCTGAAGCACGGAAACGCGATAATATACATATACATACTCTCACGCGTGTCTCCTACTGGAGTAGATAACGGCGAACGTCACCTGCTACGATCCTGACAAACATATCTACCTTTCTTCACATTAATAAGTCCCTTCATGCATGTTCGTCAATTTCGGGTAGATTTGGTCTGCCCCTTTTTATCATGTCGCCAATTTAAAACAACAATAACATAACAGCACAACAACACGCATTTGAATAATGCTCCATCGCATCTACATCGATTCAATAGCAATGGACGTTACACCTTACAAATTGAACTCCTGACTTCTAAACCGTCGTCAAATAGTTCAATTTAGTAGCAGTCAGCGACTACATATTGGTTCACGTTTACTGCCATACCTCTACCCCTACCGACAAAGCGTAGCTATACTAATTTCGATTTAACGCACTACCAGCGGCCATCTTGTTAACTTGACGGCTTCCGCCATTTTGTTTTTACGGCTCTGAGATTAGATTGTTAGGTCTTCAATGTTTAGGATCTATAGTATCTTGAAGATCTAGTTGGGTGCAGATGCTATTGAGATTTAAGCAAAATACTTGTTGAAGAACTGTACCCTCCTTCTGGCGCAGCCGGATAAAAAGAATAACATCTTGAGATACCTTCACTACGTAGCAAATATTGTTCTCTCAATAATTCTGATGTTACCGAATTCCAATTACACGTGTAACGAACGCACCTTACCTATGTAGGTACTTAGAATTTGTTTTGCTGCTTAACTAATTGTTAGGGTTCCGTAGTTAAACAACGGGAGTCGCGCTGCAAGTCTGACGGAGGCGGACGCGTGCGTATTGGCATCTGTTAGGCTTGCACGTGGGTCCGCCATTTTGTAAACTCTTTTGTGTTTTAACTATCAAACGTTAACTTGAGATTATAATAATATTTTCAACACTTGATACTGGCGAAATCTTTAAGGAAACGCCATTAAATAAAAATACAATAGAGTAGTTAAACAACGAACTCTTATAGTTTCGTCCAATCTATGTCTCTCTGTATGCCATCCATTGAATCTAAAAGCATGAAGGGAGCGAAGACATAACAATTACCTCAAATCAGAAATGTTTATAAAAAAGAAGTAGAACAATCTTCAAAATACTGCAGTATTATAAAATGGCTACGGAACCGTATAATGGACGTGTCCAACACACTCTTCGCCAGTTTTTCTTCATAACTCCAACCTTAACGCCCCGAACATTCCTAATAGATAAAAAGTTCTTACATTAACAATTCTTAATTCAAGTTAGTTACGTCTTGAATTGAAAGTGCCTCTTTTAATGAAATTCTTCCAAGCAATAATTTGTTTTATATTGACCCATGTAAATAACTGCAGGCTCAAAAGAATCCTAACGGCCGGCAATAAAGTAAAAAGTTGTGCAATTCAAAGATTCTTTAAATATCATCACACCTCGCCGCACTGAGGGTATGAAAACGACCTATTGATTTCGATAAAGATGTTGCCGAAAAACTGTTAAAGTGCCGCTCTTCCACCATTGTGGTGGCCACAATGGGTTGTTAGTGGTTAAGAGGTTCTTACTTTGAGATTTTATTATTGAGTTTCTTTGGTGCAGTTTTGTCTAAAAATCTCGAGTATTCCAGAAGATTTGTACTGTAGCAGGCTAGTTTAACGATATCTTCGACGCAAAAGCAAATCCGCGAAGTTGATCTTTATTAGGCACTTACAGAGTTCCTGTCAAAAACGTCATGTGTAATAAATAAATAAAAATCTAAACATTTGTAGGGCTCTTAATAATAATGGTGATGGTTTTTTAAGGGGATGATCCGACTACCAAACTGAACAACATTCTCTATGGAACAAAAGTCGAAATAGCCAAAAATACTGCTTTTCCACACAAAACTGTAATCCTATTCGACCTAAATGAATGGGACAGCCAGTCTTTTTTTGTTCTTTCGACTTTGGTCTTGTAGACAAAGTTGTTCAGCGTGATGGTCTAATCATCCGCTTAAAAAACCGCACATATATTAGGTTGGACCCTGTATACCCAATGCAGAATACCTGAAAGTGAACATTTCTAATGAAACGACTACTATTGAAGCTCCTTGCTCCAACACCAAGCTACGTAACGTATAAACTTACAGCAAAGTAACCCAAAATCGATGGATCGACAAAAAGCGGACGACATCGACGTCCCGACGCGGCACGTGTCACGGGCGACCGACAAAAACTAACTGCTGGTGCGGAATAGTGGATAATGGACACTCGGCGGTCGCAGTATCGACCGATATCTAATTAAATAAGACTGTGCCACAAAATAAATAGGAACAGAAGGCCGGCTCGACGCGAATGTACGCCGATCTCGAATCATGTCGGCCGACCGCTGGTACTACACTACCTATTCATTATGTTGCTGTATGCGTCAATTCAATGGATTAGTGCCATCTCCCCCCATACCCAGCTGCCCCCGTCCCAACTGAACCCGATTTTATTGCCCTACTATAAAATGTGGGTAATCGCCGTATTGCTCGTTGCATGAAGCGTGTCTTCTAGTTCTATCTATTTTGTGCCGATATTGTAATACGTATAACCCTGTGCTATCAAATTTAAATTTTTAGGTGATAAGTGTAGCTGACATAGCCCAAAGAATTGCTAAACTAAAGTGGCAATGGGCAGGACACATTTCTTGGAGAACCGATGGCCGATAGGGCTGAAGAGTTCTCAAGTGACGACCGCGTACCAGAAAGCGCAACGTAGGCAGGCTGGTACAAGGAGAATCTACGACCTGGTGAAGGCAGCCGGAACCTGTTAGATGAGGGCAGCGTAGAACCGGTTGTTATGGCGATCCTTGTGGGAGGCCGATATCCAGCAGTGGATGTCCATGTGTTGATGATTATGATGAGCCGATAAGAGGTAGAGAATGATGGTGGAAAACGCATGCGTCCCGGTGGAGACAGAGACATAGACTGCCTTGTACAATTCTATCTGACACACATTTCAAAAACTTTGGATTCAATTTAGTTAATTTCTCATGACACATGGTTAGGTTTTTGAAATCTGTTTAAGTTTTAACAATCGTATACAACGGCTAAGCTTCGATATGATATCTTGACGTGCTTTGACGATGTACGGACTGGACTAACTAGTAATCCCTCCGACATTCACTCAACATAACAACCCGGAATCACTCAAACACCAATAACCAGCCAGTCGCAAGATAAAAAACAAAAAACTAACGAACGTAAAGGACCTCGCACACGATACGATCGCGTCGCCCGATCCCACGCTGTCGCGCGACAAAAACCTTCGCTCATTAGAATGCGGCGCGCGACACGGACGCTGCGCAGACGCAGCATTGTCCGCAATTGCGCTTTTTCGACCGACCCCGCGATTTTTCAAATTACCTAGGCATTATCTTTTGAATTCACACCTTTTTTGGGGGAAAGTTAAATTGCTTTACGGTACCGGTCGCGGTGCGAAGATGTCATTATTGTGGGGAATTTTTAAAGTGATTTTGCAATTAATTTTAGGGATTCAGGTCACGTTTTTAATGGTTATATTTTTGCGTTCAAAAGTTATCTTTTGGTCTTCTTAAGAATTACTTTAGGTTCTATTGATGGTTTTTTTCTGATTTAGATTTCTTTTTAGTTTTTTTCAGTTATTTTGTTTTTCGGGCTCACTACCTGTCACATTGGACAGAACTTGGTCACTACTGTGAAATGTGGACATTCACAATATGATTCAGAATATCTCGGACTCCCTCTCACTGTCCCTCTCTCCCTACAGGGTGTTAGGTTGTGATACGCCTGAGAACCTTTCCCAAAGGAACAAAAAGAAATTTGCAAAAATTTTTCAACTTTTCATACATAGGTACGTTCTGATTGCATTTAGTATGGAAAATTCAAAAAATTGTTTGCTAATTTCCTGTAGGTTTCTTAGGAAAAGTTAATGTATTGTTGATGTATGTTTCAGTATCATGGGTACAATAACCCCTTAAAGTAATCCAACTGTTTACCCTAACACCCTGTATAGTCATGAGCGTATGAGATTTCTGTCTTACAGTGTTATTTTATAACATCGCCATTTTCATTGATAAGCAACAGGATCTGCTACAAAAACTGGGTCAAAACTACCAGTAAAAGTAATACCTTAGTTTACTTGGACATAATACGCCCCTAGAGAAAGAAGTTCCAAGTTTCTGACTATCTAACAAAAACAGAAAGTTGCGAGGAAAGCAAGTGAAGCTTCCTTTGTGTGACGCTATTTATCTAGGCATGTGCCCTACAGTGAGATGGACCTATGTAGGCTGATGATGATGATGATAATCTACTTGTCAGCGCTATAATATCCATGGTTCGCTCCATGAAGTGTTGATGATTGTCCATAGCTGATTTTGATTAGGTAGGTATATTATTTTCCCAAGTTCTTCATTGATCAAATCAAACTTTCTATCGCATGGAACAATCATACCTCAAACTTCTTCAATCACTAACATTACAAAACATAAAACGAAAATGTCCTCTCACAACCATAGAAGTTTTCGAAAAATTAAAAATACCGGTACTTTCTTTGTATACACTTGCTCAAGAATAAAGTGTTGAAAACTCACCCAATAATTTAATTTTAATTTAATTTAATAACCCAATATTGTGTGATATTTATTCACTTTATTTTATTTCCACATTCCAAATTATCAGGGGTGGTTCCGATCGAGCATTTATGTTACTACATAAAGAATCTTAACTTAATCATTATATGATAAGTCTATTTAAGTACCTACAGACATTGTAATTTAATATTATAATTGACATGTACCTATTATGACCTTAATTCTAAACTATTGACATTGTAAACTCAGCATAGCATAGCATAGCATAGCATATGCTCACGACTATATTCCCCGAGGGGGTAGTCAGAGATATTCTGAAACCTCAGAACATCCACGTTTCACTAGTAGTACCGAAACTCTGTCCAGTGTGACGGGGAGTGAGCCCGTCGCCACTTGTAATGGACAGTAGGTACAATACATGCCTCGAAATTGAAGCATGCAGGTTTCCTCACGATGTTTTCCTTCACCGAAAAAGCCAGTAGTATTACAAATCGTACATAAATTCCGAAAAACTCATTGGTACGAGTCGACCTGGACGGGGATCGAACCATCGCCTCCTGCACGGCAGGCAAGGTTACTCGCCACTGGACCACCACGGCTATTGTAAACTCATTACTGAATAAATGAATATGAATATGATCATCAAACTGAACAACTTTGCAACGGGAGCAAACCTGAAATATTTGAGTTGATTGTACTTGCACCATATTAAAAGTTGTTCAGTATGATCGTCTAGATAGTCTTTGAAAGTTTTAGAAAGTGATTACAAAATCATTTCGTATTTTGTATAACACAATCAACGCTTCAAAAAAGTGGATTCAAATGTGCTTTCAAACGCATATCTGTGGATATTTTTACCTTAGTATTGCTCAATACCTTTACCTTTTTACCTTTGTATCATGTCAATTTGGACATAAATTTACTAAAATTGAAACATGAAACAGTACACTCTAGTTCTTATATTTCGACCAATATGTACCCTTATAATTCTCCTTATTATTTCCCTTAGATACAAAAACTTTAGTTACCGAAATACACGCAAAGCTCCCCAATGCAACAGTGTTAATAGTGATGTACACTAACCGGTATTTACCGGTACTTACCGGTAGCCGGTCCTTGTCCGGTACTGTAATGGGGAGACCGTGGGGCGCCGAGGTTAATTCTTAGAATCGTACGGGCACGCAGACATCCTATTTGAAATTATTATTAGAGCTAGAGTAGACTGTCGAGCACTTTATGACATGGTAAAAAATACACCTTTACTGCTAATTAAAATGATTGGATAACTTTAATAGGGATAATGATAAGAAATAAACTTGCGTTCGAATTCCATTTCAGGGTTGCCAGAGACTCAAATAAAATACACAAATCAGAGCTAATGTTTTAGGATGGAAGACAGTGATAGATTCCAAAGTCAAGGAAATATAGCAATAATTTTGTCAAACATAAATTAATTATCATCATCATCAGCCTATACTGGTTATAACAAAACACCCTAGTAATATTGAAGGGCCTTCAGCCCATCAAACAACAACTTTCACTATGGAGCCACGAAAATCGAAATCACGAAATAAAAATCAGTTTTTTCCCGATTTCGAAGTTGGCTCCATAGTGAAAGTTGTTCAGTTTAATGGTCTGATGCACCCCCTTAAGTATAATTAGGGTGTTTTGTTACACCCTGTATAAAATAAATACATATATGACACATTTGCAATTTGCACCTATAATCTTCTTCTGTCGTGTCAGCATAAGCAGTCGCATGACAATTACTCATGCTCTAATCGAAACCTATGGTGTAGGAAGAGGAGATAATTCGGACCCTAGAATTACACCTCTTCAACACCCATAAGCTGCTTTATATTTCCCGAGGGTAGCCACAGGGGGATTTAATCAGATGCACGGTGTAAGTGTAAGGGTCAGCCCTCCGCAAACTGAAATGATGAACTCAGACCATCGAACTGAACAACTTTCACTATGGAGCCTACCTCAGGAACAACGAAAAAAAATCAGGTGTCCCATACATTTGAGTCGGCCAGGTACGGCAGTTTTGTATGGGACAGATGTTTTTTTTCGCGTTTCCTGAGATAGGCTCCATAGTTAAAGTTTTTCAATTTGATGGTCTGAGTTCACCGTTTCAGTTTGCGAAGGGCTTTACACCCCATATATTCTGAATATAATAAATCGAAATATCCATATTTCACTAGCAGTGAAAACTGTCCTGGCAGGTTATGGGCCTTTCGCCACTTTTATTGCATAGCATAATTAACACCTCGAAACCGCCGACCAATGGACGTCAATATCGGGTACATTTCGCCCTGCCTAAAGTACATCAAAAGTTTTGACTAATCCACTCACATTTGCTTTTGATTTCATACGCTGAATACTCACCCTCTCCACATGAGCAAACCAGTCATCACTTTTTATTAAGGTGATTGCAGAGGAGTCAATTTTATACAAAACTTTGACGCACAATACGCGTAGACGGTATTAATATGAGTAACTTTGTAAATATGGAAAAATATTTTAGAAAATCTAAATACCGCGTCTCAAATAACATTTGCAATTTATAAAAATAATTACAATAAAAAAAAAATATAAAATAAAAAAAAAAAAAAAAATTGTATGAAAATTTTCAAAGCTTTATATCTTCCTAATTGTATTATAAATTGCAAATGTTATTTGTGACGTGGCAACTAGATTTTCTTAACTACTTTTCCATGTAAAAAATATTACTTTTATTAATTCGCGTATGTGCGTCAAGCTTTTGTATGGACTGAAACCACGTTAAGTGATTATTAAAAAGTTATTTTAATCTCTTGACTTACCTATCAAGACAATTTGTCATCTCGGCCGTCGTCGTGGGAAAACATAAAGATTGTCAGCTTTCCCGGTACTATTCGCGTCGAAGCGCTAAAAGTTTTAATTAGCAAAATCAAATGCCAATAATTTCAAATGTCCACTTTAATGTGAGAAACTTGAAGACGGACGGACGACACTTCCACGTATTGCCATAGAGTAACGGAATTCAGATAGGGATTAACTTAGAAATCTATCATTTCTTCTGTGACTATTTTCTGCTTCAGAAATTTTTTTGTAAGCCAATGAGTCTGAACTGGAAGTCCTAGGTACTCCGGGTGGCTTGGCTACCAATGTGGCTACAATTATTAAAAAACAAAAATGAGCATCAAAAACTTTTTAAATTATTATTATAACAAATGTCTAAGCTTAGCCTGCCAGTATCGATTATTTTTCTTTTCAAGGAGTATCTATTTCATTTTCACTTTTTATTGTACACCTCTAGTAGAACAGCAGATTCTCAAGGATCTATTTCATTCTAAGGAACTAAAACGCATGATTGTTTGGTGGCTAGCAGTGAACGATGACTTTTCGATTCCACAGACATAGATTAATATGTATATTTGTATTTTTACATAATTATGATCGTATTGGCTCCACTAGCTTTTCGGTGATGGAAAACCTCGAGAGGAAGACTCCTTATTTCAAGTATTTTCGGCGTGTACTGTGTTAATAGTACATGACATGTGGCAAAATTAATTTGTGACAATACTAAAAAGAATATAGCACAGCTGTCTCTAGCTATCCTATGCAGAACTTCCGTTTTCGCCAGATGCACACAAACCGCGGCTTTTACTCTTAATCTTGACTGCTTAATTGTCTCTCAGAGACAAAACACTAATAGGTACAAACCCCATCCCAAACTCACCAAATCTCATCTGTGTCCCAAGGCTCGCATCCCGCGCATTCCCGCGCGTGCAACTTTTTGCTGCGCCTGGACCGATGACTCAAATCTTTACGTTTATTGCGACTTGTGAGTAAACTTTACTACTGTCGGTCTTACTGCCTTGTAGACGTGAGATACATAATAGGATTTAGCTTTGTGTTTGGGTTGTTATGGTAAGAAAAACTCGAGAGGTGTGTAAGTATGACGAATTTTCAAAATAAAAAGAAAATTATAGCTTGTAGTATCCCACTGCAGGGCAAATGACCTCCTCATACGAATAATGGTGAGAGGAAACGTTTATGAAATAAAATATCCTAGACAAACTAGAGAAGGTTATAAACCCTGAGCCATGCTGCGAAAACAAAGAGGGTAGACGGTTTCACAGGCGCTCGTCAAATCTTTAATTTGTCAAATAAGAGATTAGTCAGATTCTACCATTACACGATCTAGAATGCGACACCGAAAACTACAATATATTAAGCGAAAACTTATACTTTTACGATTTGCTTGGAGATAAGTCAGAAATGAAGAAAATCCATGCCTCAAACCTCAAAGCCCACGCGGGCCCAGTGTGAATTGGTGGCGGCATCTTGGTAGTTGGTAGTCAACTTGTTACCCAAATTTTCAAGCCGCTTTACTTTGCCTGTCATGTATACACCGGCATATACCGTTATCTGTCCAGGTTTAGGTTGTCTTTGACTTATTTTATCAATTTTTTCCCCTTGATTTTGCAACTGAGGCTTCTTAAACAGTTATTTATTACCTAAAAAGTACCTTATTAATTTACAATTTCTCTGAAAACAAATCAACGAGAACAATAGTAAGAGGGACAATAAAATAATCAGTAAAGTTGTGCGCGCGCGCAGTCGTGCCGGAGTCTCTTTATGATCCCTTTTTATTCCGATATCTTTTTGTTATCTCGATGCACCTACTGTGCAATGATTATGTATAGGTACCGACAAGAATACGGTGAAGAAGAAACTCTGATGTGTAGGTATGTGATGTCCTCTGTGTATTGGAGATTTGGTATTGGAATCGATCACCGAAGTTAAGCAACGCCAGGAGGCCAAATCACGCTAATTTAAAACATCGAAGTTCAATCCTTATTCAATTTCGGTTGTCATCAAATTTCAAGCCAGATACTATGTAACTCTGCTGAATTCCGTATAACGCTAAACTTGACTTACTTACTATGTAATTGACGTCCTGAAATGTTTGAGCAATTTGTCCAGGAAGCGGGCATACTCAATTCAACCTATAGACAATGGTCTATAGGTTGAATTTGTCAAACGGCTGCTGCCTTGATACCGAATATGTAAAAAGTTGAGATTCGCATGCAGTCCAATGACAGTTCAGTGGAAAACGAACTTCATCTCGAACGCCTTCAGAAGGTACGTTAAATAGTTGGTCCTGGATAGATCTGTTAGAAGTGTGTACCTTTTCGTTAAGCCCGGTCAACGTTGGAAATTCTCAGATACCAAGGCACACCTTAGATGCTTAGCTGTCATTTCATACAAATGGGAAAAAAGAGTCAATTTATTCTAGGCCTACAAACAGTTACGTTTATTGATGGTATTACACTCTAAAAACATAATTTAATTTATTACAGTAATCGGACGAACGATTAGGTAAAATTGCAAAAGGAATTATGAAATCAATATAAAAAATTCACCGTTTCGACTTTTTTTCTAAGATTCCTTTTCCCTGTTAGAACGCAACGTCTTAGATTTTCATACGAAAATAAAAATAAAAAACAAACATATTTTACCAAGACAAGACGTGCGCCAACTGCGATTACACGACACTCCGTTTAGATGAGGTATTGCTAATATTACCACTATAATCTAGAGATTATGAGAAACAAATCAAAATGAGTTCCATAAATATACGCCAACTATACGCTAACATTTGGTTGGGGGTCTTTTTCCCATAGATGGAGAAATTATCTTCTTTGACAAGAAGAGGTAACTATGTGCGATACTACATTTTCCGCCACACTTACTACCAAGCGGGGGTGAGGTTAGAATTGGTCGGGGGCAGAAAGTGTCCGTACTAGATACTGTTTCTTATACCTACTGTTCCCATGCTCTTCTGCTTGACTCTCTCGGTTGTCTCATTTGCCCCTTCCTCCTATTTTTTACTCCATGGTTTTATAAGCATAACCTGTAGTTTTACAGGTGCCTTTGATGTCACTATTTACACATTTACAACGACTTGTGTACAGTTGAGCAAAGATTAAAATAATTCCTTTCAAGAATTATACTGTAATTGTACATTTTATCTTCACGCGTCTGTTAAAATGTAGATTTTTTTGTTTTATATCCGCATTAAGTTTTAGTATCTGGATTGTTGGCGATTCTTCTGTCAATTTCTACGAAATTATATCATGATTTTTTTGTGTTTGTTTGTTTGTTTTAAGATAATTTTGAATGCCATTTTACAATAATTTTTAATTGAGTTTGTTAGGTATGTCTTACAGGTTCAATGTGTTTGTTGTTATGATGTTTTTCTTGTTCTGAACTGATTCTGGATATCCATTCTTGGTCCAAAGTTTTTATATATTATTATATTTACAAAATAAGAGTGAAATCTATCCGAATTCGGATTGGATAGTTTTATGAGCAAACAAGTTTGTGTCACATATTTTAAGGGGATATTATAGGACCTATGTCTATTCTTTCTGGTACTCGGACCTGTAGGCCTAGCATGCCACCCCCGAGAAAACGATAAAAATCGAGATGTGCCTCCATTTTTATTATTTAACGTATGCCAGAAAGAGCGCGCATGCCGTTTTTCTCGTTTAAACGCTTTGTCGTGGGTGGCATGCTAGCTGTGCTGGAGCGACAATATCTCTTTGTTCTGGTCGCCGTGGAGACCACAGGGGTGTGGGGAGCCGAGGCTAAATGTTTCATTGCTGAAATTGGGCGTCGCCTTAGGGAGCGAAAATGTGACCACCGCTCCGGTTCGTTCCTGGTGCAAATAGCAATACAACGCGGCAACGCTGCTAGCGTTATGGGCACCTTTGCACCTGGGTCGATACGGGGCGGGCTATTTGATTAATGTTTATTAATTTTTATTTTTATTTATAATACATATTTTTCTATTAATGTCTATGTCTATTATAATTAGGTTAGTTCAATATACTGTGAAAAGGTATCGTCCGTTTTGATCTAAAATGCGAAAATGTCAGCCAAAAAAAATTGTTATTCTGTCAGAACTTGTCCGTCTAAGCTTTTATTGTTATGGCATTTATTAGTAGGGTTATTGTCTTGGTTTTATTTGGGTTAGAAAAACCTGCCTTACTTATATGTTATTTATAAGTATGGCGCCAAAACTGTAGGGCCATTATCCTTGGTTTTATTTAAGTTTGAAAATTCTTACTGTTCATACATTTTTGATGTAATGAAACTTACATCTACAGCTCTCATGCCATAATAATAAATGCTAAGATAGCATTAGTTTTTGTTGGCCGGCACTTTCATATTTGGACCATAAATGTATGAAACGTGGGTGGATGTCCTTTGAATTTTTTATTTTAATAGGATTTTATAGTTTCGCTTGTATCAAAATATCTATCAAGTCGAATTCGATGTAAGTACCATTGCTCCATACAAAAGATATCGACGCGTGCGCATGTACCAACGCTCCATACAAAAGACATCGATGCGTGCGCATACGCCATCGCTCCATACAAAAGACAGCGCGTGCACATGTGCCATCGCTCCATACAAAAGACATCGATGTGTGCGCATGTGCCATCGGTCCATACAAAAGACATCGACGCCTACGCATGTGCCATGGCTTCATACAAAAGACATCAACGCGTACACATGTGTCATGGCTTCATACAAAAGACATCGACGCGTGCGCATGTGCCATTGCTCCATACAAAAGACATCGACGCGTACGCATGTTCCATTCCTCCATACAAAAGACATCGACGCGTACGTATGTGCCATCGGCATCGCTCCATACAAAAGAAATCGACGCGTACGCATGTGCCATCGGCATCGCTCCATACAAAACACATCGACGCGTACGCATGTTCCATCGCTCCGTAGAAAAGACATTGACGCGTACGCAATATTTTTCTGGTGGTATTAAGACAGAAATCACTAATAGTGAAAGTGTAACCCTTTCGATTTTCGAAATGTTTACTTATCATTATCACAATTTCTTAAAGTGGTGCAAATAAATAATGTTACTTGTTATGCGCGAGAGTCGATTTATTTAATCGAGGGATTTGTAGCGGGTAATAATTTAATAGGAAGAGTTATGTTAAGAAAGAAAGATTGAAAAAGAGTGTTTAAGTTTATTGAATTTTATAGCACTTTGCAATCTGCTATTTTTGGAGCGTTTATTGAGCATCTATAGATTTTGCATTTGTTGTTGCATACGGGTTCCAAATCACGCATGGGACTCTTCGTCAAAGTTAAAAAAACGTTTAGATTATTAGTGATTGTAACAATAGTACATTATGATACAAGTGAGCAAAGTTGGTCATTACAGCCGAGGCGGGATTGCAGCACGACCCGCCAGGCGAGTGATGCATACTAGCCGAAGGCTGTAATAACCAACGCTCACGCGTTTCATACGACGTTTTTCAACATACTCGCGAGGGAAAAGTTATAAAATTTCGTAAAATACCAAAGTTTTAGATAAATATTTTTGGAAAATGGCGCTGGGTTTTTTTTTGCGTTCCGTACCTTTGGTTGAGATAGCTATGCGCGCGCAGGTCGACGAAGAGGCAAAGACGTTAACCGACATTCAACCAGCGATATTTTTTTGCAAACAACATAATATTAAAAACATTATAAACTTAATATTTATTTATTTTTAACACAAATTAATGTTAAATTGTTAACTAAAATAAATTATTTGATGAAATGAAGCATTTATTTATCAAATTTTAACAAAAAAATTTGTTAAGAAAAAAAGTTTTTTTTACATAAAAACTCTTTGCTGAGATTTAAAAACAAACTGTAGAAAAAAAAGGAACATTACCGCTCAAGTGCGGTAATGTAATCATTTTCGCACGCGTGTTCTATAAGCTGCATTATGTACCTAAAAGCGGTGCAATAAGAGCCACTTTACAAACAAGTACGTTGAAAAAATACATAATACAAGATTTTACACTGATAGGTTCAAAGTTCAAGAAGCTATTTAGTTTTTATGGTTCCGTACCCAAAGGGTGAAAACGGGAATCCATTCATAAGTCTACGCTCTACGTCCGTCCTTCCTTCAGAGGGCTCTATCTTCTGCACCGTAATAGGTCGTCACATACTCATTGTGTTGTATTTGACAGCAAATAATCTAATCTAAACTATTATAAAACTGTAACAGGAAGTTTGTCTGTACATTGAAGATATTAACAAAAAAAAAGTTACGATATGGTTTTTAGGTGTCCCTGATTCCATATCACCAATTTTTGGATTTTTTGTCTGTCTGTTTGTTTGTTTGTTTGTTTATTTGTGTGTTTGTTTGTGTGTTTGTTTGTTCGAACGAGCTTCACGCAAAAACTACTGAACCGATTTTGATGAACTTTTTTTTTGTTTGATAGCTTATTATCTGACTTAAAATCTGGTATATAATTTGTGCGGACAAAGACGCGGGTAAGGCTCGTACAAAATAAATTTAATATTAAAGATGCGGATGTTCCTCAGTGCGGGAGTAGCCCGTCTCGCGCTTGACTGGTTTTTCATTCCATTCCTATAAAGTTTTTTGTATGGCACTTACGCGGTTTTCGCGAATACTTGTTATGCGCTATTGCATTATCCCCTACGATATTATATAAATTCTCGTCGGTTTAGACCTCTTTTGACAACAGTTTCTCAATTATAAAAATGTTCTTTTCCTCTCCGCTTTGCTAATAAACTTGAACCAAAAACGACGGTCGGCAAAAGCACTAAAGCGCCGTTTTGTTACAATTAATGCGGTTAATTAAAAAAGTATTAACTCTGAACAGTGGCAAAATCGCGGCTAATGAAAACTGAGAGGCGTGGCCGGGTGCAGTAACCTTCACCTGTCGTTAAAATAAGATTTACTGTCGCTTTAGTTATTGCGCTTATTCACAGTTTATTTATTTCTCGATTGTTAGTGTAGCAGTATGGTTCTATAAGGTATAACAAAATTAGTTGAAACTATTTTAAGGTTATGCTCAGAGCATGAAACTGAACAACTTTCTCTATGGGACCAATATCGAAATTGCGAAAAAAAATTGTTGTCCCATACAAAACTGCAAACACAACTTGACTCAAATGTATATTTGTATATAATGTATTTTTTCGAGATTTCGATATTAGTCCCGTAGAGAAAGTTGTTCAGTTTGATGGTCTGAGCATACCCTTAAAATAGTTTCAGTTAATTTTGTTAGACCTTATATAGGATAGGCCACCATATTCTCGTGGGAGTCATACAAGGCATCTTGGGATACAATTTCTTATGCTGTGTTTATGCAAAAGAATAGCCACCTAACACTAATGGACACGTTACTTTATCCTGAAACTTTCAATACAAAACATTTTACTTTGATCTAAGATAAAACTGCGTGCTTCAAAAGATAGTTGGTGGGTGTAGCAAAGTTTCTGACCACCTCGAAAGTGAATTTGGACGTTAGTTTATGCATGTAGGTATGTTCGTCTCTTACTTTTTCTCCTCCTCCTTGAAACCAACAAACAGATTGTTCCTTCTATCTAGATAATGTGGCTTATTTTCATTAATCAATCAAACGAATAATTTATTCATAAACAGGTGATTACGAGATATATAAAGTTTTAAAATTATTTCACTATGTTTAACCCTATGCTAAATCATACGAATTTATTTCAATGTAACTAGTTATATCTATACAGGGTGAAATTGATATCATTGGCATCCTTTTAAACTAAGAGTCTACCCATCAAACTGAACAACTTTTGATACGGGAGCAAACCGATCGGAGGAAAAAAAATCAGCTGTTGCATACATTTGAGTCGATTAGGCAGCGGCGGCGGATGCTGTTTAGTATGGAACAGCAGATTGTTTTTTTGCTCCGATCAGTTTGCTCCCATAGGAAAAGTTGTTCAGTTTGATGGGTAGACTCTTAGTTTAAAAGGATGTAAATGATATCAATTTCACTCTGTATAAAAGAAAAAACTAACAAGCAATCGCGACTTAATTTTGGGTCATGTCAGGTCTTAATATCTAGACTAGAATTATTTCGGTAGTGTATGTTTAAGGGGATGATCAGACCGTCAAACTGAACAACTTTCTCTATGGTACCAAAATCGAAATCGCGAAAAAAAATTAGCTCTTCCTTACAAAACACTGTAGGTATACATTAAAAAATAAAATAAAATTTACATATCTTTTAAAAGAAAAATGACGACAATAACATTAAAACGTCACAGATTTAGGTACACTTTATTTTAAAGGGATTAAAAATAATACAAAAAAATTGTTATTTTTCTGGCTTCAGTAAGCATCCGAACGCTTCCAAGTCTGAATCAGTTATTTACTTTACACTAGCAGTCCAATATATCAAAGTTTCATCTGATCTAAACGGGAATCGAGTCGATACTCGATATTGATGGAGAGTTAGAACCGAGAATAATTTGGTTAGTGTCGGGGGTCATGGTGGGTTTTTAGCAGATCGATAACGCGCGTGGTTGCCGACGGCGGTTAGTGCTGGGCGTTTATCGATAAATTTTTATATCGATATTTAAGCTACATTTAAACAGTGTTAAGTAATAAAACTGTAACTCAACTTGAGGCTTGATTGTGTAAAGTTAACCAACTAACAAAGTTCTAGCACCCGTAAAAGGGATTAAGCTCGTGAGTTAATTAATGTACTTATACGTTAAGGAGTAAGAGATAAGGTTTCTTTTCCACAGTTTTAATAAATGAAAATCTAGCCAGATATCACAACGTAACGCATTGAAAGCCCTGTTTAACGAGATAAACGTATACCTTAGTATATAAGGTCTAACAAAATTAGCTGAAACTATTTTAAGGGTATGATCAGACCATCAAACTGAACAACTTTTTCTATGGGACCAATATCCAAACGGCGAGAAAGAATCTGCTGTTCCATACAAAACTGCAAACCTAAGTCGACTCAATTAATGGATAGGACATCCGCTTTTTTTCGCGATTTCGATATTGGTTCCATAGAGAAAGTTGTTGAGTTTGATGGTCTGATCATCCCCTTAAAATAGTTTCAGCTAGTTTTGTTAGACCTTATATTATAATCTGCATGCTTAATAAAAAGGGATAGGGCTCAGTATGCTTCTGCATGGCGACACTCAAATGAATTATTACAATTTAAGATATTTCGACATACTTTACCTATTTACAAAGTCTGTGTTCACAAAGTATCTTAAAACTATGGGTAGAAAAAGTAGTCTATTTATATGTATGCAAGCTTTTTGTCCGCCGCAATTCTTGTCATTATTTTATCGACATCGATAAACCCGATTACATCACTAGTTGAGCTAGTGATGCGCGTAAATCGGTGCGCGTGCGCGCCGTGGGGCGACGCGGGCTCGTAATTCGCGCCGCCCCCTCTTCTCTGCGACGCCGTTTGAACTAGACCTATCATAGGACCTACCTTTTTATGTCTAGAGGTAGGTACATAGGTTCCTTGAGAAAGTTATGAAATATTAAATGCGAATTTTCAATGGGAAGTTGGGATAAAGGTGTCATTGACCAAGAAATGTCACTTGCGCTAGAAGGAGTCCATATCTAAACTATTATAAAACTGTAACAGAAGTGTGTCTGTATTGAAGATATTAACAAAAAAAAGTATGGTACGGTACGGTTACGGTATGGTTTTTAGGTGTCTCTGATTCCATATCACCAACTTTTGGATTTTTTGTCTGTCTGTTTGTTTGTGTGTTTGTTTGTTTGTTTGAACGAGCATCACGCAAAGTCTACTGAACCGATTTTGATGAAACTTTTTTGTTTGATAGCTTATGATGAACTACGAACCTCCCTAGATCAATCGAATTTATATAAGAGAGAGCCTCGTATATTCCTATCAACTCCAAATTCATTATTGAAATATTCTGTTCTATCTTTAAGACCATGTGGGAATTCGTCTGTGCATCATGGAAAGCAGCGCCAGATCCACCTTTGTCCTTTGACCCATCCGTGTATATTTTGTAGAAGTCACTGTACTGTTCATTTAAATAGTCTATGCAAGTGTCTCTCAGGTGTGTAATGTTATATTTGCCTTTCGGTCTATCCATGTTTTCAATTTTAGTTTTAAGAATATCTGTAATATTAATGTTGCTCATCCATGTGTCTAACGAAAACATCTCTAGTTGTGTACTTGTATCTACTATAGTATGTTTATAAGTTTCATGCATTTGTGCTAGTAGTGGTTTCTCTGATCTAGTCCACAAGTGGAGATGGTCTAAAAGTTCATCCAATAGTCTTATCGTTACGTAATTATCTTGAAGAACTTCAAATTGGTATTGCAATCTACATTTTAATTTTACCAACATCAAAAACAAAAGCATCAAAATAATCGATTCACGAAAATATCGATAAACAATTCATCTTCAAAGCATAAACCCTCATTATTGTATGCAAACTCGATTCAGCATATTTAATAAAATCTTTAATCCACTCCTTGAGTTTAACGACAATAATGTATTATTTTTTCAAGCATGGCTCATTGTCCGGCACGCCTCGAGTACGCCCTTAAAAAAAAAGAAAAAATTAAAAAAGTCCGCATATGATTATAGCGAGCAATATCCGAAAAGATTACAATCTTATCTTGCGATCTGGACATGAGCGCATCTTGACGATTTTACACATTACGATTTTTTCAGGTTTTCGCTAAAAATGGTTTGCTAGTTCAGACCACGCTGAAGGAGAAAAATTACTTAGTGTGATTGTGTTGTCCATGATTTGATAAAAATGTAAAACTAAACTTGCAATTTACCCAATTAATCGATTAGCGATTTTTTCTGAACTGAGTCCGCAACAGGCATTGTTGTACTTAAACATTAATTTTGATGTTTATCTATATTTTTTTAATTTTCCCTTCGTCCTATAGGATAATTATGTAGGTAGGTTCTAGGTTTTTGTAGGTTGCTTTTAATTCTTTTTCACTTCAAAATTTTTGCATACAGTTCTCGATGACGCTATCAACCAAACCAACATTCTCTTTTTGGTAATCTAATAAACTATACATTGTCAGACCATAACAATTACTTATACCTACTTGTAAAAATATTATAAATTTAGATTTTCACAAATCGAAAGATAATCGTATGAAAATCGATGAAGTTTCCGAATCCCACAGCCAACTGTAAAAGTCACCTTATTAATGCGCTTCTCTGTAATCTGTCTTGTGAAATCCAGCATTGTGTCCACTTTCTTCCGACCGTTTGCGAAACCCTTGCTTTTGGCGGGCTTTAAAAAAAAGAATGAAAAAACATTGACGAAAAACTTACACATCGATCCGTTCGAACCGGCCAGTGTATTATCCGCGCTAAAAAAGTTAATTATTGATCGGCGTTTTTAATTCGATTTTTAAACTTCCGAACCGATACTGACGTAAGTTACGATTTCTTTACTTTTTTTTCAGAAAAAAATAAACACGGAAAGAATAAAGGAACGTTAACAATATTGTCTCGAACATTCAATTAAGCCGAACCCAAACCAAAGATATTTTCTTTAGGAATTTCGCGCGGCGTGGTCGGCTCATGGTCTTGTCAATAAACTCCATATAAATTGCCTCTACCAAGTTGAATTTGAATATAATAGCCCTTCTCCTATGGGTTCCTTTTTACCCCCTTTCCTTGAAGTCGCCAGCAATCGCTGTCCGATTATATTGTAAGCAAATTATCTGCTCGGATCTGGCAAGCGGATTGAAGAAAAATATACTTTTTGTTGACGTTTTTATTTGTTCTTTTATTAATAATTGTTTGTTCTTCGTATTGAGTTATTATTTGTTATGCTTTCTATATCTTTAGGAAACTTAAGGGAATTTTAAATAGGTAGGTACCTTTACCTTATTTTTAAATACTATTAATACCTTTAATGAACCATTGACCAATAGTAAGACGTAACGCATAATTTAGTAGATCTAATCAGAGGGAAGAAATTGGTATAACTCTTAAGTTCCCCAGCACCATAATAAAATAGTGTCCCGCTGGCTGGAGGTTCTCTCAAACCCTGCTATTTTTGGAATTACATGCGCTAGAAAAAAAGCCGTGGTGCCCGTGGTGGTCCAGTAGCGAGTAACCTTGCCTGCCGTGCAGGAGGCGATCCCGGCCGTCCAGGCCGACTCGTACCAATGAGCTTTTTCAGAATTTATGTACGATTTGTAACACCACTGGCTTTTCGGCAAAGGAATACATCGTGAGGAAACCTGCATGCTTCAATTTCGAGGCATGTATTGTACCTACTGTCCATTACAAGTGGCGACGGGCTCACTCCCCGTCACACTGGACAGAGTTTCGGTACTACTAGTGAAACGTGGATGTTCTGAAGTTTCAGAATATCTCTGATTACCCCCTCGGGGAATATAGTCGTGAGCATATATATATATATATATATATATTCAATAATAAGACCAAAATCATTAAGAAAATATGAAATATTCAAAATATACCATAGACAATAAAAGGAGAGTTACCTACAAAAAGTTAATAACTGTCCCACTTGCGTCAACCTGAGTTAAAAATTAACTCCAGGCAAAAAAAGTCAGTTGTTTTTCTATACAAAAAATCATTGGTTACCAACTTATCCTGAAATTTACAGTTAACCCAGGAGTGCGTAAGTGGGGTTGCTTTAAATAGACTAAAGTTAACTACGGTTAACTTATTTATGTCTTTGAATTTGAAATGACGTATCAATTTGGCATTGGCTATCTTTTCAGCCACGGAAACACAGCTATATATTAAAGATTTTCCGTCTCGTACGATATCCGTGCATATAGATAAATAGGTAAGTACACAGAAGGTATATTCGACTTACATTACAATTCTATAGGTACATTTTAAGAAATACACTCAATTATAAAGTCACAACTCAATACTACGAAATGAACCTGTCTAAAACTGGCAACGCGTCCCGCCACGCGTCCAAACGTCCGCCATTTTGAATTCGAATAAAATTACTTGGAACACGAAATTACGGGAAAATTAAATTCGATGCCCGACACGGTTGACGTGAGGGTATTACGCGCGAATAAATATTCAATTTGAACGTGCATTCAGCAGTCGATAGGTGAAATTTTATTCCTCGTCACTTTGTTCGTAGAGGTGTCAATATAAAATGGAACGGAACGTTTTTAATTAATGTTGCCAGATGCGAAAAAACGTTATTGTTTTCAATTTTGCAGCTGTATTCTATTTAAGTAGGAAGATCATTTTCTAAGCTTTTTATTAGAAGAATGTGAATCTTACTTTAAATTTGTACTATAACTTACTGTTTGTTATTCTTCTATCGTACAATTTAGGTAGCTAAGATTTGTTATTATTTTTCAATAAATTTATTCTTTTTGTTATTATTAATATTAATTTATATTTAAAATGTTAACAGCTACAAGTGCAGAAACAATTAAGCTTTAAGTCTACCTACTACTTATTTCATCTAACTGGTCCATATTAAGAAAATCGGATGTTCCATCATCATCATATCAGCCGATAGACGTCCACTGCTGGACATAGGCCTCCCCCAAAATGAGGAGATTTGCCATAATCGCCATGATGCGATGCGTTTGCGATGTTCCATACTAAACTACAGACCTACTCGAGCTAAATGAGGAAAAGATTTTTTTTTTTCGCGATTTCGATGTTGGTTCCATAGTGAAAGTTGTTCAGTTTAATGATCTCAACAACCCCCTTAACATTTTTAAATGTTTCTTTTTACTTTTGTAACATCCTGTATACTGTCTACAAAAGACACAATTTTTCCTTCTTGTGTAGATTTCACTTCTCTTTCTCTCTGTTTTTCCTTTTCAAACGCTAACTAGAGGTTAACTAAGTACTTTAATTGAAAAGATTGGTGCATGTGTCTGTTTAAGTATGTGTTCTTGCATACTGTTAGAATGTTAGTAAACTGGTGTAAAGGACACGTCGGCTGACAGTGGCTCGGCGGAGATCAATTATCGCGCCCGGTCTTCTGAATACATTTGTGGCTACCACTGATACTTTAGACTCGAAGTCTTTTTTATATTCAATATACACGGTCCTTCTTAATATTGATGCTGACGGTTTTTTAAGGGGATGATCAGAACATCAAACTATACATCTTTCTCTATGGGTCCAACGTCGATATAATCCATTAGGGTTGAATCTCTGACTACCCCCTCTTGGGGAATATAGTCGAGAGCATAATATGCTTAGGCTTATGTATGCCTGAACTACTTTTTTATTTGTTTGGTTCCTTGTATGCCTGATTCAAAAATGGAATATTTATGGGTAGGGGTTGATCGTTTTCGAATCAAAGGGCATATTATATGGGTTAAGGGGACGATCAGTCCATCAAATTGAACAACTTTCTCCATGGGACCAACATTGAAATCGCGAATCATACTAAACAGTAAACAGAAAACCTTCTCGACCCAAATGTAATGGGCTAATGGGAAGGCAGATTGTTTTTTACGATGTCGATGTTGGTCCCATAGAGAAAGTTGTTCAGTTTGATGGTCTGATCATCCCGTTAAAAACCGCCAGCATATTACGAAGGACATTGAATTGGTAGATGTAGAATTATAGCACTGCAACGTACGAAACACTTGTGTTATGTGGTATTATTATATATGATACACTAGCAGCTCAAAGCTGATGCGTGTATATCACTTTACTTGTTTTGGAGCAGAGATTAATAATAAGTAACTACGTACGTTGACTTAATTTATCAGCTCACGCATCCAAACTACACTTCAGACCACAACCAGCTTCCCACTATCGTTTGGCCAAAAGCCCGCGATAATGGAAAATACCCCAGGAACAACTGGGAGAAATGAAAAACAAAACGAAAAATTATAATAATAATAATAACTGCCGATTCCAGGATCTGTCTGGAATCAGCAGTTATTATTATAATTTTTCGTTTTCGAGCACGAGGACGTCCGAATCCGAGTGCAGTGTCTCTAAGAGAATTAAAACATATTAAATTACAAAACCTGTCGTTTTTGTCTCAAGTTGATAGTTAACCACCTCACTCCTGTCTGAGGCCCGGAGAGGGAAAGTGTTGAGTGATGACATCAACAGCTGCAAGGACACGAAGAGACGAGACCAAGCAGAGTTCATATTTATCCCTACACTTTTACTTAGAAGAAAGAAGAAAGAAGAAAAGATGAAGAAGAATAAAAGAATAATAAAGAAAATAAAGAATAAAGAAAAGAAAAAAGAATTCAGAAAACAGAAAGATTTCAGATTTTTTGGAGATTCTTTAAAGAATATTTATGTTATGTTATGTTTATTGTCCGTAACAGTGAATGTTAAACTTTTAGAGGTATTCTTTCAGGAATAGGTAAAGATGCGACTACATTACTCAATTAATCAGGCCCAATTCGACATACATTGCTTACTATGATTGCTACACTTTCAAAATAAAGAGAATAAAGCAGGCAATGTATACCGAAATCGGGCCTGACGAATTGGCAATGTGAATGCTGCCTTAGAATTGCAGTGGGAAATAAAAAAAAGGCTATATAGTAAAATGAAATTAAATTTATTTATTGTGTTGGTAGTTCTATCACAGATTACTAAAGAGTTACTTAGTTCTACTATAGCCGTAGTGGTCCAGTGGCGAGTAACCTTGTCTGCCGTGTAAGAGGCCATGGTTTGATCCCCGTCCAGGCCGACTCGTACCAAATGAGTTTTTCGAAATTTATGTACGATTTGTAACATCACTGTCTTTTCGGTGAAGGAAAACATCGTGAGGAAACCTGCATGCTTCAATTTCGAGGCATGTATTTAACCCCTATCCATTATAAGTGGCGACGGGCTCACTCCCCATCACACTAGACAGAGTTTCGGTATTACTAGTGAAACGTGGTTGTTCTGAGGTTTCAGAATATCTCTGACTACCCCCGTCGGGAAAATAGCATTATAATCCAGTCATTTTAAGGTTTGAGCCGGGACTAATTAATAATTGTTTTTTTTTACGGTATAATATTGAAGAGCCAATTTAAGCCTAATAATGTACCAAAATTTAAAAAAATCACGTTAGCAACAGTTCCAATTATAAAATTTAGCTATTATCTCGTTCTAAAATACCTGATGGTAAATTTTTTTTCAGATATTTAAGGCTTTACCATTATTACATACTTCAAACATAGTGTAAATATTTTTGGCTACTTAGAAGGTTTTGAAAAATCCATCCGTATTTTCTAATAAATACCTCATTTTTTAAATTTTAATGTCTATTTTATTGCTAAAAAATAATTTATATTGTTAAATCTAAGTCAAATGAGTGCATTGGTATTAATATTATTAATTAAAAAGCATTCTGGTAAACACAATTTTGATTTCAATGTTGCCTAGCGATTTTTATTTTAATGTGTTTTAAGATAGGTAGTCTTTTTGTCACTAAATGGTGCCGGTTACAGTTTAAAAGTCCAATTTATAATTACTCCCTACCCCGCCTAACAAAACTCCGTAAAATGACTGGGCTATTATGTATGCTACTAGTTATACCCAATTTTTCCTCAACTAACCTACTATAAAATTATAGGTTGATGACGATGTCTTTGCGACTATCAAAATGTGCGGAAGAAAGATTTGATAGAAACTTTTCAACTATGTAATGCTTTGCTTTTGGGATCCATGGCATTGTTATCAACAGTATTTTTTTTTTTTTTTTTTTTTTCGAATTGACCAATACAGCATTGCTCAGGGAGCATCGACTGCTTATTACTGCGGACTATGGGGGGACCACACCAGTGACGGCGAAGCGCCCTGGTAGGTCTACCGAACCAATGCATGAGCTTAAGCAACCTGCCCAAGGGGCACCCCTAAGGGGTACGGACCTCGGCAATGGGCGTTGCTGGGACTACGCGGGCTACGATTGGGTAGTGGGGATCGGTGAGAATCGGCCAGCGATGTGCCGGTAGCGTCTGTAGGCGCCAGAAGGCAAAAGAGTGGGCAGAGATCGCGACGAACCCCCCCGGGGACGGTGGGGATTTCGATTTTTACGACGACGACGCAACAAAGAAATGATTGTGTTACCGCCGGCGGTGATCGTGTTGTATCAACAGTAGCAAGATAAACTCTATTAACATAAAAATACTAAGTTATTCTTAGGCTATTAGGTAACGGGAACCCGTTGGATGAGAGCAGCGCAAGACCGGTCGTTGTGGCGATCGATGATTATCCCCAACACACTGACGCACGTCTGTCACCTGTGATGATGATGATGATGCTATTACAGTCTTATCCATCAGTCGATATCAGTTGAATTATCTAAATAACCACCTATCATATACTCTGTCTGAACAATAAACGATTATGAATTATGAAATGAGGAGTTTTCTGACAGCTAGTCAAACGTAGTTCAACAAACCGGCGATAGATGGCGTTGACCAGAGAGGGGTGCAAAGACGAAAATTTTAGGCTAAAAAGTGAACAAAAATGCATGTCACAGAGTCAGACGCATCCGCTGACGAAATATATGGTCATAATTTAGCTGTTTACTTAAAATCACAAATTCTTACTATTTTATTTGTACTTTATTATCTGCAAGGTCGCTCACCCCTGTCTCGTCACCGCCATCTATCGAGCCACCTAGGAACTACTTTTTCTTTTTTAATGGCTTACGGAAAATCCCTCATTAGCCCTGTTGCTATTTATGACAAAATCCGTATATTTACTTTTTTACAAAAGTTTAAAAAATTACCAGCATTTAATTACTTTTTTATTGCATTGCGTACAAGATATGAGTAACAAGCGGTAACTGTCGCCACGTTTTAACAATTTGCATTGATAATTACTAAATAATCGGCTTTTTAAAAAGTTACAAATAAAAAAAAACATAAAATTTGCGATTTACGATAAAAGGGACCAACATTCACCTGATTTACAAGTTCGATGGAAGAAATAAAACTGGAAGTCCAATTAATGGGATTTTTTTAGTTCAATTAAAACGGTAGCAGTCGATGGGTTACATAAGATGCGAAATCTTGTAATTAACCAACAAATTTACGTAATACGATCGCGTCTGATACCAGACAACTGTGGTGGCGCGAGGTATAGGAGCGAGAGGTAGCGATTAGCGGATTTACAAAACAGCCTACTATTTGTACACAATCCAATGGTTTTTATTTTATGTCTTAAGGATGGAACTGGGAGGTCTTTGTTTAAGGGATAAAAGGCAACAAACAATAACTTTCTGGTATTCCTTTAAAAAATTAATTTCTTTAAAATTCTGACTTCTTCTTTAATATTTTTTAAAATTCTGACTATAAAATCGCCAGGAGAAATGATTACAGCGCCGTACTCAATGTCAATGTATGTTTCGCAACAATATTAGCCGATTTTAAATTTTGCAATAAATCACCACAAAACTTGCTTGAATGGTGCCGCCATTAGTCATTTAAAAACTTCTAACTTGTATCCATAAACTTAATATACTATCGTAATATACAAATCATCTCCTCATTATCGCATCACTGAAACCGAAATGTCAATGTGAGCGAAATTGATACGTGTGTGAGTTTTAGTGATAGATTTTGGAAATCAATCTCTATGCGAAACGGTTTCTTTTTCACGTATACAATATTTTTTTATCTTACACATAATAGAAAATAGGACGTTTACTGCATGTAATCAATGTATTACGAAATAATTTTAAGAATAACATATATGAAAAAGTATTATGAAAGTAGTACTGTAATAATGGTATTTACCTTTGAAACTTCTCCGTATTTGATTTGCTGGTACAAGTTACACTGCATTCCAACACTGAATATGATACTGTAATGATTTTTCATATTTGTCTGATAAAACACAAAACGAATTATGAAGAAAATCATAAAATAATAAGCGATAATTTTTTGACAGGTTACCAACCGAGACTTCATTGTTTAAATGTGGTTTTACGGCTATTATATTAGAATCTCTTTCGCACGCGTAGGTTTTTCGGTAAGGTCGGAATCTCATTCGCACACTGTGTTGGTCTACTTACGGTAGTAATATTAAGTTTATGCTTGTACCACACAATACACTACTAATTTTTTTATCACTACGGAATTTTGTCATTTCAATTTGTTTTATTACGTAATGTGTTTATAAAATGGTTAAAGACCTGAAAGATTACAATTTAAACAAATTTAGTACGGCTCCATGGCTCAGTCGCTAGTGAACCTGCCTGCTTTGTCAAGGGTCATGGGTTCCAATCGCGTAAGGGGCAAATATTCGTATTATTTCCTAATTCCGAGTAAATTATGGCCGAAGCCACTTCTTCAATTTTCTTTGTCTATATCAAGTAAAATTAAGGCCGAAGCCACTTTTTCAGTTTTCTTTGTCAGTTTCCAGTATTATTAAGGCAGAAGCCACTTCTTCAGTTTTCTTTGTCAGTTTCCAGTAAAATTAAGGCCGAAGCCACTTCTTCAGTTTTCTTTGTCTGTTTCCATTAAAATTAAGGCCGAAGCCACTTCTTCAATTTTCTTTGTCTATGTCAAGTAAAATTAAGGCCGAAGCCACTTCTTCAGTTTTCTTTGTCAGTTTCCAGTAAAATTAAGGCCGAAGCCACTTGCGAATAACGAATTCACAGCTCGCCGATGTTTCAATCATAAACTTAATGTACTATCGTAATAGACCAACCATCTCCTCATGATCGCATCACCGAAACCGAAATGTCAATATGTGCGAAATTGATACGTGTGTGAGTTTTAGTGATAGATTTTGGAAATCAATCTCTATGCGAAACGGTTTCTTTTTCACGTATACAATATTTTTTGATCTTACACATAAATGTTTGAAATAATATATTATCAAGAAAAAAGGAAGTTTACTGCATGTAATGAATGTGTTACGAAATAATTTTAAGAATAACATACAAAAAAAATGTAAAAAAAGTATTATGAAAGTAGTACTGTACAAATGGTATTTACCTTTAAAACTTCTCTGTATTTGATTTGCTGGTACAAGTTACACTGCATTCCAACACAGAATATAATACTGTAATGATTTTTTATATTTGTCTGATAAAACACAAAATGAGTTATAAAGGAAATCATAAAATAAGAAGCGATAATTTTTTGACAGGTTACCAACCGAGACTTCATTGTTTAAAAGTGGTTTTACGGCTATTATATTAGAATCTCTTTCGCACGCGTTGGTTTTTCGGTAAGGTTGGAATCTCGTTCGCACACTGTGTTGGTCTACTTACGGCAGTAATATTAAGTTTATGGTTTCAACGACGAATTTAAGGTTGTGACGATGTTTGTGCTTCTAAGAAAATTGTATTGCAGCTTTGTAGGGTCTTTTGTGAGCGAAAGGCTAGCTTCCCTATTCCTTTTTCCATTTCGCAACTCATGGACCTCTGGGTATACTTTAAGCACCTAATACAAAGTCTTCTAAAATACATTAACGTCTAGATATTGAATGAATTCGCTTCCTCTGTGAACTCGTGATCTGGTTCATAGATCGAAGCGTGCCGCTTCCATTAGCCGTTGAACTTTATTACTACTAGCTTCCCACCAGGCTTTCACCGACTAGATTATCTAAGGTCTCACGGCTAAATTTGTTGTAAACACTTACTACCGAAACATTCATTAAGATTGCCGATAAATTGGATAGACTATTCTACGTACGAGGCGACTTAGGGATAAAGAAGAGTGGTGAGAGGAAAGGTGATATGATATCCTAATGATACTTTTTGAATAAAGTGTGGGAACCTCGTATTATTTCTTATTAGATAGTTCACTCAATCTTCTTTACATTCATGGTTTGTAGTTTAACGGATTATTCACGATAACTATATTTTCACGAAACGAAACGTATGACACTACTCAGTTCAACCAAACCAAAGACGTTCCCTAATGACCAAAAAATACATAGGCGATTATATTCGATAAAAATGGATGTCACACTTTCGTTTTGCTTCTGATTTTTGGCTGACTTGTCCAATTTACTAGTTATTTTCACTTTAGAATCCAAACTTACTCCTTCATTCTTTTTTCAACTTAGAGATGTGGAATTTTTCCTTAATATAAAATAATAAATTATAAAAAAATGCCTTAATTTTCTCTGTTTAAAATAATTTATCACCGCCTGCTAATGTAATGCGGAGAGACGAGTGTCATGTTACGAGACGAGTGTTAAGTATGAATGTGGATGGCTGTAGTAGGAGAGGGAGGCCGAAGAAAAGATGGATGGATTGTGTGAAGGATGATATGTGTAAAAAAGGAGTGAGTGTTGAAACGACGGCTAAGAGAGATGAATGGAAGAGGGTGACATATTGCGCCGACCCCAAATAATGGGAAATGGGCAAGACAATGATGATACGACCGCCTACTAATACGGCTTTTAGTTTTCGTAACAATTACAGGGTCCAAATTCGCTATTGTTCTTCTATCGTATCTATACTATTATAAAACTGTAACAGGAAGTTTGTCTGTACATTGAAGATATTAAAAAAAAAACAATTACGATATGGTTTTTAGGTGTCCCTGATTCCATTTCACCAATTTTTGGATTTTTTGTCTGTCTGTTTTTTTGTGTGTTTGTTTGGGTATTTGTTTGTGTGTTTGTTTGTTTGAACGAGTATCACGCAAAAACTACTGAACCGATTTTGATGAAACTTTTTTTGTTTGATAGCTAATGATCTGACTTAAAATCTAGTAGTAGTAGTAGTTATTTGCTTTGATTATGGTGCATAATACGTTTGTAAGGGATATTTAAGATGGCGATGCAGTTTCAACATTCTAGATTAAATAATAACCGAGTAACTCTCAAAACTGGAAAACTGTTTCTTTCTACAATACCAATACTGGCGTATTATTTATCTCTGCGACCGCAAAGTGTCGCTCGTCTGTAAGACCGCTAATCCGTCGGTATATCTAACCCCAAAGACGCGTTAAACTGGTGACCCCGACGCCGACATGAAGAACAAAATTCTGATGCGTATGTGAAGCCCACCAATACTGTTAGCCACCAATAGCTTTAGCGTTGGCGTTAGTCCACCACGCGTGCACAATGCAGATTGATAGACTTCACATATACGCATCAGAATTTCATCTTCAGTGTATGCAGGTTGCCTCACGATGTTTTCCTTCACCCTTTGAGAGCAGTCGGTATTATGTACATAAGTTAGAAAAACATGGCATGGCATGTCGTCCTTGCGAATTCAAACCCGGACCCTCATAATTGAGTGTCCATACCCATCCGCAATGCGCCACAGACGCCCAGTCGAAATCGGCTGTGCTAAATGTAACTGTGTTTTAACAATTATTGATTAAACAAACAGACAAACAAACTGTGAATGTAACAACAACAGTAAAGGTAACGATGAATGAGTCGCCACGGGGCGCGACTCTTGCGCGGGCGCAGGCGGTAGACCACACAGTTAGGACACCCGTGTTGTTACCCTACCTAGGTCTTAGGTCTTTGTTTTTAATGTTATCTTTCATTAATTGGTTTAATTATAGCTTTTTGGACTTCTGTGTTCCGTTTATTTTTTATTTATCGCTGTAAGTAAACATATTTAACGCTAAAATTATACAGAATAAAAGCACAACACAAAATCTAAAACCCGTTTTTTTAAGGGATTGATAACCGAACATATTGTGATACCAAATTGTGATGACTATCAGGAGATTCAGGAGTGCGATTTTCGAAACTCTTATTTTGAACTCAGCAGTTGAAAATGACAATATTACTATGGAGATATGCATCATTCTACTGCTGATTTGACTTTCAAAAATCATACTTCAGGAGTACGATTTTTGAAAATCAAATCGAATCGAATGAGTTTCGAAAACCGCACTCCTGATCTCATTCGATACGATATCGACACTAGATACTATGTTTTAATGAAAATGTAATAGGACAGATAGACAGAACTCTTTTCCATGTATTAATTTGTATGTAAAGTCTTAGTAAATTTTTTATACAATTTGAAATTTTAACTGAAGCCAGATGGAACGATACGAAAACAAAAGTGCCCTTCTATTTTGAGTTTGAGAGCTATTTTTAATCTGCTATTTTTTAAGCATGGATTTATGGGTATATAACCAGTGATACCCTACTCCGGTTTCGTACGGGTACACAAACCTTTCTGGTGAATTAGTATAGGTATATCTATGTGTCAGTGAAAACTGTGTCACTGGAACTATGGTCTGAACCACCCCTAAATGTATGTCGACTAATTCCAATGTCCAAACCCGAACTACAGGTGCCCATGTGTAGGACAGCCTCGTATCAGCGTACTGCAATGTATAACGCTGTTATTGTGTACAATAGGTTGCCCGAGGATGTCAAGTCTCTCAGTGGTAATAAATTTATGAAGAAGTTAAAATCGATGCTTGTAACAACGTGTCCATATAATTTAAATGAATTTCTTAATAAATGACTAAGTGGTTAGATACCTATTTGAATTTAATTTATTAAATATCGGTGTTTTCGATATTGTAACTGTTGTACTTATATTCCAATAGATTAATTAAACTTATGGACATTAAAAATTGAAATTAAATGAAAATGTAACCTGTGGATATAAATTTAAAAAACTTAACCTAAACAAAACTTTAAACTAAACCGAACATAGCGTAAAAAGTATCCTACCCGCAGGCCGGACCAAATTTAAATAACCAATTACTTGGTACAGGGCCTGTGTTGATTTATCGATCAATTTTCTTTAACACTGATTGTGCGCCGAAATTAAAAAATAGCAATACTTTACATCACGGCACCTGATCTGATCGACAAGGGAAGAATACTGTTGTTTGAGATTTAAATACATACATAAACTAACGACTGAATTCCTTCTTGGGGTGGTCAGGAACTTTGTCAATTAAAGCAGCTTATACTGTTGAGCATTATAGACCTCATGGCTGGCTCATAATCAATACCCAACCTACCTCATGTAGGTAGGTTGGGTATTGATTATCATCTTATTTAAGAGCTAATTGCCTCTTAAATAAGATGATCATCATTGCAGGCTGAATAGCCTGATTGTCTGAAAAGAGAAATGATTTCGTGCTTCGGATGGCACGTTAAGCCGTTGGTCCCGGCTACTATCTCTGGTGGTAGTAGTCGTTACATAAAAACCACGTCAGAGGCCTTAAGGTGGTCTGAAAAAACTCTGACACCAGGGCTCTGCCCACACGATAAGTAGAAGATTTAAGAGCTACGCTCTTATCGGTGCAGTATTCGCCAATCCAGCTTATCTTCTCCGCTAGTGTCTTCGTTCTTTAGTGAGTTCTTTATACGACACGACATCAACCTTTTCTGTCACTTGTGCTTGTAACTCTGTCTAGGTCTTCCTCTGCCTCTGGTAATCTGGTTATAATAATATTAAATATGATGAGATCACATTAAAACCAAATAATGAGTTTACCTTCTCTTACTCTAATAACGGAATATATAAGATCTAATGAAGTGGAAGGAAAATCTGACGTGAATTTATTTTTGTTTCAGGTATGTTATCCGAATTTCGGTTTTCCTGAGAACTACGTAAGGTTTGATTTTCATTAATACTTACCTACAGGAACTGTGGAAAATTTGTACCTAACTGACTTTTTTCATTTCGCCAAACGTAATAATATTATTTTCTTTCCATATATCTTTAAAATCCTTATTGATTCACAAAGGATCGCTTGTTCAGTGAACTTGCCTGCTGAGCCGAGGATCGCGGATTCAAAGCCCGCAAGGTGCAATTAATTTATGAAATCTCCAAAATATTTATTCACTAAAACATCGTTGGTAGGTGTGCTAATTCTATTCACAACTCTACCTTATCATATCCCCATAATCAAACGTCATCAGCCCATTTAGAGAATTTAAACACTCCCGCGCAATCTAGATCAATTTGATGACGTCACAGAGAGCTGCGCGCGCAGATTGTAGGTGTCACAATACGCTTAGTCATCTAATTGCCTTTGTTTTTGATTAAGACACGCTCTGAGGTAGAGCTTTTGCGTGTTAGAAATTTAGAACGTTGAAAAGATAATTCTTGCTGTTAGTGACTGGACTGAATGGATAAGGCCGTCTTTGGAAGTAGGGTGTAGTGTTCAGTTGTGTACATAGAGATCTAGGGAGATGCCAACCAACGCGCTGAGTACGAAACCTAGTGTCGCATTACCAACAGTATTTTGTTAGCTTGAATGTGCTCATTATCCATTGCGGTATCAGAACTCAACGTTCGAATAATCTTTAGTACTACGCAAGCATTGTAAACTATTTACACATAATATCTCGACTGGCTTTCAGCCTCATAATATATTGAATCCTTACTGCTGCGAGCAATGTGTTCCATTTTTGCGCATATTGCTGCGACACTGGCCCTGCCACCTTTTCACATCTCCCTTTAGTTTTTTTCTGTGGTTGTGTACGATGACGCTCTAATCATCATCAGCCTTTATGTTCTACTGCATGCAGGGCACAGGCCTGTGTTCAGGTTTTTGCGTGCCCAATGCGGATTGGTAGACTTCACATACGCATCATAATTTATTTGTCAGTGTATGCAGGTGTCGTCACGATTAGGGTTTCAGGTCGAGATTTCTCGAAGCAAGAATTCTCGGGAAATCTGGCCGTATTCGAGACGAGAAAAAAGTGTCGTGTAATCGAGAAATCCAGAAGTACCTAAGTTTTGTTATAAATTCTACACTATTACCTGTAGTAATTATAGTATTCTGTGCTATCTATCTATACTATTATAAAACTGTAACAGGGAGTTTGTCTGTACATTGAAGATATTAACAAAAAAAAAGTTACGATATGGTTTTTAGGTGTCCCTGATTCCATTTCACCAATTTTTGGATTTTTTGTCTGTCTGTTTGTTTGTGTGTTTGTTTGTTTGTTTGTTTGTTTGAACGAGTATCACGCAAAAACTACTGAACCGATTTTGATGAAACTTTTTTTGTTTGATAGCTTATGATCTGACTTAAAATCTGGTATATTATTTGTGCGGACGAAGTCGCGGGTTAACGCTCGTAATAGCAATGTGTCTATACATTTTAACAAAGTTCATAATTATGTTGCGTTTAGATATCCTTGACTCCAAATCACCGTTTTTTTTACTTCTTTTTGTGCGTAAAACCTTATAATAAGACTTAGAAATCGGTACTATATTTTATTGTCTATATTTTTATCTCGATGCAATCACGAGAGCCTATGGAGGCGTGGACAAATTCACAGTCAAAATTTGGTAAAAATATAGGTAACGAGCGTTAACCCGCGACTTCGTCCGCACAAATTATATACCAGATTTTAAGTCAGATCATAAGCTATCAAACAAAAAAAGTTTCATCAAAATCGGTTCAGTAGTTTTTGCGTGATACTCGTTCAAACAAACAAACAAACAAACAAACAGACAAAAATCAAAAAATTAGTGAAATGGAATCAGGGACACCTAAAAACCATATCGTAACGTTTTTTTTTGTTAATATCTTCAATGTACAGACAAACTTCCTGTTACAGTTTTATAATAGTATAGATAGATTAATATTTACCTATGATCAAGCAATTAACAAGTAACTAACGAACGAATCGACAGCGCGAATCAATAATCAGAAATCGTTTTAGATACCGTTCTGCTGGACTGAACTGCACCTAGCGTTCATTATTACCATCGCATGCAATTGAAGTTGTTATGCTGGTGGCATTTGTAGAAAAAAGAAACGCTTTACGTTGTTTATGGACCACCCAGTGTACGGAGACTTATTCTAGAATTACGTGTGAAACGGCCGGTTTGATGAGATTGAAGAATCGTCAATCATTTTTGGGATTTAGAACGAAGTGAGAGTTATTATCTTCTGTAGGTAGAACCAGTCTCGCGAATAGACTAAGGGATAAGTGTACTTTTTGCAACCATCAGCTGCAAGGCTGATTTAGTGTTTATGGAGTGTAGAGCATCTCTGTGATGGGAATGGACCAGGTCTGCCTGCATAACTCCAGTCGGTTTAGAAGTTACTGATGTTTAAAGGTCAGTAAAAAATTAACGATCACCTGCAAGGCTGATCGTATGATATTATTGTAGTGTGCACTGTAGCTATGTGAACAGTACAAAAACTGACATGAACTACCGACATGACATGAAACCGACTGGAGTTATGCAGGCAGACCTAGTCCATACCCATCACAGAGATGCTCTACACCTCATAAACACTGAATCAGCCTTGCAGCTGATGGTTGCAAAAAGTACACTTATCTCTTAGTCTATTTTGGGATTTAGAACGAAGTGAGGGTTATTATCTTCTGTAGGTAGAACCAGTCTCGCGAATCAGTGTGTTAGAATCTATAATTCAGAGGTAAAAAGAATAGTAAAAATAGTAGGTATCAAAAGGTTAAACCTACTTATAGGTTTCTGCATTGTTGGATTTAATTTATAATACCCTAAACCAACATACAAAGCTTTAATTTTCTTATAACCGTAATTAAAAAACATGTGAGATTTAAAAAGGAAAAAGACTGAAGATTTCCAGAGTATATTTGGTATAATTGATTTTTTTTTCAATCTTTAGCTAGAGGGATATCGTTCTATGTTTCTCTTAATACCAGCTAAAGTACTTACGGGTCTGCTATAAAAATTTAAATTAACAAACAATTGAGCTAACATTGACAAATAATTGAATGTCTTGCGGAAACATAATTACCTATGCTAGAAACTACATACAGCTAACACATCGTTTAACTCTAAACACTTTATTCAATGTAAAATCACAATAGCTTAACAGCACGCTAACATCTAATTCTACATCTTGTAACACGTTAGATTCCTCACGTTGCCGTTGTCGCCCGACGAAGAGTTCTCGACAGCACAGAATAAGGACTTGGGGCGACATGTTTAGCTCAGCAGGGGTTAGAGCGGCATTATATTTAATTCATTTGGTGATCTTTTTACGGCAAATTATGGGAGAGAACAAGCTGATTGACATTTGTGAAGCAACGCTATCAGAGATCGGAGCGTTACTTGAATGACAATTTTAATCGAAATTTCTAATTAAAATCGCCAACATTCTTGTTTGAGAATAAATACATAAACAGATGCTTGTAAAAAGTATTTTTGTGATTTTATTCTTGGGTTTAATTGTATTATTAATTACAAATGGATCATGCATGATATCGAAATGAATATTAAAATTAAGCCGTTATAATATTCATGAAAAACCGTATAGAACGGCTCCGGCTTAGAATGTATGAGACGACTAAGGCATTAAAGGTTCTTATCCAGTATTTATGTAGAAAGATGGCTCCTCACCATTTGCTACGTCATTTTTCTTCCTGAAAGTAAAATCAAAAGAATTATTTTCCCAGTTTTTTAAATATTTCCGTCTCATGTAGTCAGAAATATAGGGTCCTTCTTAAGATGCTGACGGTTTATGAAGGGGATGATCACCATCATACTGAACAACTTTCTCTATGGGATTTAGATGTCGGTCTCGTTGAGACATTTTTTCGTTATGATTCAGTCCTCTTGGAAAACCGTCGGCATATTAAGTTAAACCCTTGTTAAACCCTGTATAGTTGTGAACATACACAATGTAAGCAACAATTACATTTAGTTTTAATAACGCAGTGATCTCAAACAATAATAATTTAAAACATTATTATTACACCGCCCTATGTTCACACTGGAATAGAGGTGTTGGAATAAATAACTTAATCCATTAAAAACTCAATCAACTTAACAAAAAGCTTAAATAGGCGTAATATAGTAGCGAGAACAAAACTTCGCTTCGCATAATCGAGTAACCAGTATCGATAGAATCGAATCGGTTCGATATTTCGCTAATCGCACCCAATTAATCTAAACGTTCTCGCCGCTGTTAATATCGATATTATTATTAATTTTAGTTTGAAACGCTTTAATGCGGTAGCTGAACCATTTTTCTTGGTATTTGATTCGATTATTTTTGACCGTCGTTTTAGATTCTGAGTGAAAAATTTTTTTTTTAAATAGGTGTTTCGGAACAACTTAGTAGTTAGTAGTTAGTTAGTAGGTTTTATTCTGAAGAATTATTTCCCAAAATTATACCTTAAGAAATAATACATCTGCCTTCTTTTATGTATTGATGCACCAGCCAACGTGGTGTAAGACTTCGATACGACCATTCATGATTAGCTAATCTTTCGACTACAGCATGAGTAACATGAGTAATTGTTATGCGAAATGGGCTCATGCGTCAGTGGATCAGACTTCTTCTTTCGTGTCTACGAAAGAAGAAGTCTGGTCCAAACCTGGTCCTGGAAAATTTCCTTTCGCTCGCCATATAAAATATTTGTTTCGTAAGTTGACTAACTAATGTTACGAATATACCTGTACCTATGTTTGTTACCTTTTCACGGCTAAAGCGCTTAATTGACCATGATAAAATTCAAGGAGATAGATTGCAACCTAAAGACATTGGCACAAAAATTCCATACAAACGACGATGTCGCGGCTCCGGCGTCGCGGTTAATAATTGTTGATTACCTAAATTAGGAAGGTATTAAATGTTATCGATAAAATATCAATGAAATATAAAAAAAATACTTTTCTAGAAGAGACAGTTAAATTGATGTTTGATTGATCGAATTATTGCAGTAACAACACCGATTACAATAATAGTTACAATGAATAGAAAAATCAAACAAAACAAGACAAGAGAACTTTAACACTTTTTTAACATAAAATTACAGTGTAATAATAGTGTCGTAATTTAAATCGATTATATGAATGCATCGAATCAATCGATACGTCAATTTTTTTTCATCAATTTTCATCCCCTTTTCTGGGATAATAAGCTGTGTCCACGTTTTTGTTAATTGATTTTGCAAATTCCTAGCGATGGATGAGTGGCTATAAAACCAGATATTTCGCAAGCGTTTCCTTTCGTAGTCTAGGAGACCGTGCACACTTGCTGTAGCTGTAGCAATAAGAGATGCATAAGAGTTTATGCGAGTTTGCGTGTTTCAGTAAAAAAACTGGGTGCTGAAAAAATATAAGTAGTATCAATCATTTAGCTCTAAATACATCATGTGTGAAACTATTAATGTTTTGATTGTGGTCTGTTTTTGTGTCAATAAAAAAATAAACACTCTTATCGATAATTTATATTTTTTGACACCTTCCAAATGGTCATCTAAAATAATGCAATCAATCAATCAATTTAAACCAAAAATAAGTACAGCATGAAGCCCTCCCCTCCCAAACCAAAAGTGACGGAACAACTGAATCTGGTATTTAGTGTGATTTACTGAAAACCCCTCAGCCCTTCGATCAAAGTAAAATGAATATAGTGGACTTATGCGATCATTTCAAACGAGTATAATAAGTTAAACAGTTGCTAGTCAATATTGCCTTTACTTCGACGAAACTTCAGACTGCAATTCTCTAAGCGCAAACATCGGTTGTAACATCAGCCAGCTGTCAATTCAGTACATTGCACTCTCTTCAAATACGTACCGAGATGACAGACCAAGTGCACGCTGGCGCCTACTTTGTGAGCTTCAACTACATGCGCTTTGGGCCTATCCATTCATTTTACTTTGATCGAAGCCTCAGCCCGCTAAAACAAATTATAGATCACCACTATCTTTAAGGCTTTCCATTCCCACCTCTAGTCTTCTGGCCTAACCGAATGATGTATTCACTCATTATCTCGTCAAAATGCAAGCGAGCGACGTGAAAATGACGGGATTTACGAGCTTTAACACGCCGTAATGCAAAAACAGTATTCCAGCTAGTGACACTAACATATTGCCTGTACATTTAATTTGGAAGGATTATAGGTCCAATTGACCCTGTGGTGACAGTGGTCAGAGTGGTGCAGTTATGATAATTTTAGCTTTTATGTTGGGAGATTAAAAGTTAGTAATTTTGAGTGTTTTTTGAGTGGCGCTTTTGGATCAATATTATTAGGAACCGGTACAAAACAAATTGTTGATTTTGGTGTTACCAATAAATGAAGACTGTTCTTATTAGACTCTTTGTTATGTCTTCAAGTATTATCGAATATGACAGAATGGTAATTTAGCTAATGTATTTGTAATGCTACAGTTTTTCTGAATAACACTGTACCCTCTCTGACAAAAGATTTAGGATAAGAGGTTATACAGAGTGTAAACATAAAGTACTTAATTAAGGGGATGTTCGTTGATATAGAACAAACCAAAATTTTTGGTGCTATTGCGTATTTATTCGTAGTGAAATATTTATCCATTGGCAACACCACCGCTATCAAACGTCATTTGAATGATGCAAACCATAGACAAACAACACTTTTTACTGTGACAGGCATAGACGAAGAATTTTTCACTCTTTCTACGGTGACAGGTTTTTCTAAACTTATAATATTGCCATCTACTGACTTTTTGATTTACTTGTCTTATGTAAAACATTATTGAGTAGAGTGGCCATTGATGTTTTCTACGAAACAACAATTATTTTTTTCGCGATTTCTATGTTTGCTCCGAATGCTTGCTTGCTTTCACTAGAAAGTTGTTCAGTTTGATCGTCAGAAGCACCCTTGTACGTAACGCATTTAAATTTTAAACCCGTATTTAACTTTTCGGACTGCTCTCAAATTGTGAAGGAAAACATCGTGAGGAAATCTGCATACGCTGAAGAAGAAATTCCGATGCATATGTCAAGTCTACCAATCAGCATTGTGCACGCGTGGTGGACTATCGCCTATGCTATCGCTGCTCATAGGTACACCCTCCCTGAGGGTAGGCCTGTGCCCTACAGTTTTTATATACAAGGCAATGATGATGATAAAACAATTATCTGAAATGTAGGTACCTTAATCTTAACTGAATATGAATTTATGCATAAATAACGTTCGATGTTTATATCTATTTACAGCATGACTAGTAGTTTTAACGCCTCAAGGTGTTATAATCTCGATACATTACACCGTCCGATAATCATCATTCATCATATCGATTAACTCGAAAATAAAACAAATCGATAGTCATCTTCGAAATCGATCAAAGCATTCGATCGATTGATCGCTGACTCGATTCAATTACACATTTTAATGATCGGAAGGAGTGTAATCATCATTTCTTATTTGTCATTCATCGGAATTGGTCCAATGTGGTCTAAGTTATGAAAAATGAGATACTTAAAAGCTTAAGAGGTTAGGCGGGCTGAAATGCTAATTTGGAGAATAAGTCACTTTTCCGACTGTATACATATAATTTGTCCGATCCGCCCCACCCAAACAACCCGCAGACTATAGTGCGAAAGAGACAACTATAGCTCGGACAGATTTCATCGACATAAAATCGACGTAATCAGCATTTCGTATTCCCCTGTTTCCTCCTCCAAAACTAAACCGATTTTAATAATTCTTTCAATAATAATATGAGAAAGACTGTCTATGTCTGTATGTTTTTTTTGTTTATATTCGTCAAATTTGTTTGCTGGATGTCTGAAAAAGGGCGGTAAAATTGGCCATTTTCGAAGGTCCCTAGTTTTTACAGTGATTAAAGCAAAAAAGCAAAACATAGGGACATAGCAGAGGTAACAAAGATTGTATGGTAAAAACTTTTTTGCATCAGCGTCATTCTCCAGGGAGAAAACAGTGGAATACGTTTGTATGGAAAAAACCGTACCCGTCTATCCTCTTAAAACATACATTCAGGATGTAATAAAACACCCTAGTAATATTTTAAGGGGTTGTTTAGATTAGACCATCAAACTGAACACCTTTCATAATGGAGCCAAGTTCGAAATCAGGAAAAAAATCTGGTCAATTATCTTTTCTCGACGTTTGCTTTATAGTAAAAGTTGTTCAGTTTTCCACCTCTTTAAAATTACTAGTGTTTTTTTACATCCTGTATACTTTCAAAAATAAATTCACAACCATCAGGGTCCCCAATCCCAATCAGGGTCATCAGAAATTTGCAACGGCCTCAGAAGCTGGACTACCCATTGAAGGTATTTAAAATGTATACGTATACTGTCAATATACTGTAGATGAAGTCGCGAGGAAAAATAAGTTTTTTCTATTACAAATCGTATTTTTAATAACTCATTGGTAGGTCTGTTTTTAAGGGTCCGTGTTGGTAGGTATTAGTTTGATTTAGTCCTTCGACTGTTATTTTCATCGAATATTTAGACTCGGATCGAAACGTTGTCCATTGTATTGCAGATGAGGCTGCTAACGACTAGACCACCACGGTTTTTAGGGTTCCGTAAGGTTATTAACGGTACTCCCGTCCGTCAGTCTGTCTAGCCTACCTATAAAGGGCTATAATAGGCTATAGACGATTGAAACAGATACAGAATAATGCGTTATTATGTGGATTTTCTAACAAATAATAAAACAAAACATACAAACGTCAAACTTGGTGTGATTATAGTGCATAATCTAAGGTAAAACTACAAATTATTAAAACCGGTCTACCGGAGAAAACATTTTTTTTTGTTATTATTGTATGATAGTACGGAGCCGGACGCGAGCGCGTCCGACTCGAACTTTGCCTTTTTGGGTTTTTTATTCGTCTTTTTACCTTATCAATTTTAGTTCATTCATGAATTGGACCACATAACAAAGGTACCACAAAACATAATAGATTTAAACAAACATTCCTATTACGAACGAACGAACGGTTATCGAATGGTAACAAAAAATATCATTAAACTACTCGATAAAGCAGTCAGAGGTGATAATTTTACTAATGATAGAGTTTAGGCTGATCCGGTGATGATAGGTGCGGTACTTTTAATATTTTTAGGGATCCCTAAGACTTATCCTTGGTTTCATGGTTTCCTGTTGTTAAGGCAATAGGCTATTTGCCAACTAGCCAAGTCAGCAACTCTTAAGGTGGTTTCAGTCAATACAAAAGTTTGACGCACAATACGCGTGGACGGAATGAATAAAAATAATATTTTGTATATGAAAAAATAGTTTAGAAAATTTAGTTGCCGCATCACAAATAACATTTGCAATCTATAATATAATATAAAGCTTTTAACATTTTGTATGAAAAATGTCAAAGCTGTATATATTCGTAAATTGCAAATGTTATTTGTGACATTGTGACGCGGCATCTAGATTTTTTAAACTAATTTTCCTCATATACAAAGTAACTTATATTAATACCGTCTACGCGTATTGTGCGTCAAGGTTTTTTATAAAATTGACCCCTCTGCAACCACCTTAATCGAACAATAAACAACTATCGAAAATGTGAGTTTAATCTTGGATATAAGAGAGTCTTTCAATAAGAATTTAGTATAGCGTTATTTTCAAACGTAATTTTTACTGAAAAATAAAAGTCAAAATATATTACGTACAAGCAAATAGCCTATTATTTTATTTGTAAAACACCTATGGCACGTCATTCCATCAATAAAATAAATAGGCTAAACCAATTTGCATGCTCTTTGTAGTAAGTTAGATTTAGCAAAGTTTATGATTATCCTAGAAAAATATGGTTCTCCTTATGTGTGAAACAACTCGAACATGATAAAATGTTAATCATAAAAATATTAATTAAAACTACTGTTCAATAAAATACAAATTAAAACCACAGCGTAACAAGTGAAAACCGAAATGACATTTGTTTTTCATTAGTTACATAAAAGCATAAATTATTCGAATTTGTAAGTATACATAGGTGTACTTACGCTCATTATCCCCAATTAATGGGTAAAGGAGAGGTTACCCGAACCTCTCCTCTACCCATACACCATAACATACATACAGTAGGTATATACCCCAATGTTAATTGAGTTTTAATTCAGTCTCTTCTATATTTTCCACAACTAAATCTACAGAACCCAAAATACTTAAAGCCTCTTCACGCTTGACCCAATTTTTTATCCAATTCCTTGAGTGTACTTTCACGAAGACGCTCCGAGAAAGAAAGTACAGTGGAGGAAAAAAGAGAATTATGACAAGAGCCCGCGGCGTCCTGCGAGCTGCGCTGCGCGACGCGGAAACAAAATGTACAATTCATAATTATCGACCTCTGTTTTAGGGATGTGTTCTTGTCGATAGTTTGAGATTAATTGCGAGTTTCTTTATTTTAGACTGATATACAGGGTGAAATTGATATCATTAGCATCCTTTTAAATTCAAATTCAAATATTCTTTATTGCACAATTACAGGTATAATAGTTTATACATTACAATAGATCAGTTTCACTGTAACTTGCCAGTGTCAGCATGCAACAATTATTCTCAAAGAACATTATATTATTCTATATTCTTCAATATCTCCAGTTCACAATTTTTATTAAACTAAGAGTCTAGCCTTCAAATTGAACAACTTTTACTATGGAAGCAACCGATCGGAGGAAAGAAAAATCTGCTGTTTCATACTAAACTTAATGCCTAATCGATTCAAATGTATGCAACAGCAGATTTTCAGTTTGATGGGTAGTCTCTTATCTAAAGATGCTAATAAAAACATACATTATTTTCTCCACAAGCAACAACATTTCAAAAATCTGTACTTATTTATAAAATAACTATCAAGAAGTGAATTAGCAGAATTGAAATAGCCTTTTCCCCGTTTTTGTTTATTTTATTTATTTATTTTAACACTTTATTGTACACACGGAAATATAAATGAAAACAGCATAATAGACAATTACAAAGGGCGAGCTTATCTCTAAAGAGATTTCTTCCAGCAAACCCGTGAAAGAGAGAGAGCATATTAAGTGAGGCAGGCATAGTGTGCACATTTAACAAATAAAACAGTATTTAACACTAATAAATAGATATGATTATATAAAGATACAGGTATATACATACATACATACATACACATATATATATATATATATTTATAAAGAATGATAAACAAATAAATATACTAGTTTATTGAATGAAGAGAGAGATAGTGATCTTTGACTTGTTTTTTAAATGAAGCAATTGTTTCACAGTCTCTTATATTAAATGGGAGAGAGTTCCAGAGCCGGACTGCATGGACAGTGAAGGAATAGGAATAGAAGTCAGTAGTGTGGGATGGGATATTAAGGAGGGTACGGATGTGGGATCTACAGGGTTTGTCAGAAGGACGGGAGAAGGAGAAGCGTTCGCGGAGGTAACTAGGAGCAGACGGATTGTGGAGGGTGTTGTACAGGAGAGAGACGATATGACAATTTCTGCGATCACGTATAGGAAGCCATTTTAACTGCTTCCTGTATTCGGATACGTGATCATATTTACGCAATTTTGTCTTTAAAGATAAAATATTTTTTTTTATGTTTGTAGTACCTAAAACAATTTTGTTGTCTAATTACTTAACTCTTACTTAACGCATTTTTTTTCGTGCTAGTTTAGTCGAAAGTAGTTTTAGTACATTACATAGTAATCTTTTTTTATAAATTCCAGTCATAATATTTAATTTTCTAATACAGACGTTTTGGGTAAAGTTACGCATTATAAAACACTTTTATAGTACGTTATACACACGTTCGCAATTGAACGATATATCAATATCAGATACGAACATCTCAAACATTATCAATTTGACAAACTATAATATTGGATTTTTATCGATATCCGAAACATTGACATTATCCCAACACTAAAGCTGGCAATTACAGCGCGATGAGCGTCACGTTTACTTTGCGCGCGAACATCAAAGAAGCCGCGCCCGCCCGCCGATATTTGTGCCCAAATTTCCCTTAATCGTCCCACAATTCACATTTCTGGCCGTTAGCTTAAAAACACAATTACTTAAATAAATCTTACGTAATTTCTCATCCGGAAATTTGTGTTAAATGTTTGTACTTACCTAGTTTACAATTGAAATTTTAATAGTTAATTTAGCTTTTAAATTTATTTACGCTTAAATAGGGTTCGAGTCGACACCTAAAATATATTTTTTTCGTTTTATCTTCCCAGTAAAAAACAAAATTTGATAATAACACTAAACTCATATTACAAATTCTTTCGCTTCAATAATTATTTCTTATTTGCTTTTTTTTGACACTTACACCTAAATAATAAGGATGTGTAAGAAGACAGAAATTTTAGCTACATAAATTTAAAAATATAGAGGGTGAAATTGATATCATTAGCATCCTTTTAAACGAAGAGTCTACCCATCAAACTGAACAACTTTCACTATGGGAGCAACCGATCGGAGCAAAAAAAACCGCTGTTGCATACATTTGAGTCGAGTAGGCATTACAGTTTAGTATGGAACAGCTGATTATTTTTTTGCTCCGATCGGTTTGCTCCCATAGTGAAAGTTGTTCAGTTTGATGAGTAGACTTTTAGTTTAAAAGGATGCTAATTATATCAATTTCACTCTGTATAAAGATGTAAACGTAATAATTTTATAAGTAAATAAATATAAAAATACTTATGGGTAACTTACTAAGATAATACTACAGGGTGAAATTGATATCATTAGCATCCTTTTAAACTAAGAGTCTACCCATTGAACTAAACACCTTTTACTATGGGGGCAAAACGATTGGAGCAAAAAAAAAATATTTTGTTGCTTACATTTGAGTCGCGAACTCGCGCTTCGACATTGCAGTTTAGTACGGAACAGCTGATTTTTTATTTGCTCTGATCGGTTTTGCTCCCATAGTTAAATTTGTTCAGTTTGATGGGTAGACTCTTAGTTTAAAAGGATGCTAATGATATCAATTTAACCCTGTATACATTTAAATAAATAATAATAACATTTTGAAAATATTGTGTCTATTCAAGTCCTCTCTTTTAAAATTGATTTGCCCTCACAGGGTTCATAATGTTGAATAATAAGATTACACCACCTATTTTATACCCTATTGTAAAACTCAATAAAGTATTGGGTATTATGAAATTACTTAATTCAGTTCTATTTCTTTTGTTCTTTTTCAATTATAATTAATTTAAAAATGCTAATAAATAAATTTTCTTTTTCCAGGTAAGTGATTAAGTTTAATTACGACAACAGTAAGTAACACTTTTTCTTTTCGCTCACGAAAAATATCATCAACGCGACTTGTTGTATAAAAGTCATTAATATCGCATACACTGTGAAATGTAATCGAGACTCTTTAATGAAAGCCTGCGCGCGTCAGTTCGTTAGCTCGCCTGCGCATGTGCCGTCGTCGACATCCGCGATTTATCGACACCGCGCCGCGCGGCGACAAAGTAATCGATATCGACACGCCAAATCATAATCGGCGGTGTACATCACTATTCTTATGTTATTTGTTTTATGATGTATGTTTTATGGTGATTTGCTTGTCATCTTTTTTTCTTAATTTTTATATTATGCATATGCTAATTAGAAATTCTACAATGTCTTTCAATTGAAAGTCTAACTGACTTACAGTCAAGGAATTATCATCATCAACCCTTTAATTTTTCGACTTTTTATCGATATTGACTCTACATCTTTTTTTGTGTAACGAGCTATTTTGTCAGCTTATTTGTTAACACCTTATATAATCATATCATAAGTAGTTGTTTCAAAAGAACAGTAGTTCAAACATACATAGGCGAATGTAATTTTCATTTTTCTCAATTAAAAAGACAATCAACCCTGTTTACTTCTCTTACAGTTTATTTTCGAATTCAACCACAATTTCGTGACTTCGAAACATAAAAGCCAGCATTACTTTGCATTGTAATGACACATGTTTAAAGAAGACCAGAAGACCCGTAACATATTTTAATATTGTCTTTTGAAGAAACATTGAATAACCTACGTTATCTCTTGAAGTTTAGAATCGTTTTTGGCTCGATGAGTTGTGAAGATGATTTCAAAATGGCAAGTGGGTTTGTAGCTCAATAAATGTGAAATAAGGATGTTATTTAAATATGTATCCGTAACTGAAACTGCTGAATATCCGATCAAGCAGCTCTGTCTGTGATAGACCAAAAAAATGTGATATTTCTGTTTGAAATATTATTTTCCTATTATGTATTTCGGATACTAAAAGTCATTGTCATTGAAAAATTGCTACTAGCGATAATACCGCCATTTGTAGGTACCTTAATTGTTTACTTTATAATATTGTTATATTGTATCTTTTCGGTGTGCATCTAAAGAGTATTGTTTTGTGTATTGCTTTGACACATCAAATTAAAAATTGAAAAATCAAGTATCTGACGGGCGCCACTACATGGAACCAAGTCCCTTAATACAGACGAGCGATACTTTGCGGTCGCCGTATGTCGCTTGACCGTAAAGTCTATGAGCGCGACTATCTGCGACCCACGACGGCGACAGCAAAGTGTCGCTCGTCTGTAAGAGCCCTAAGATGGAATAGGTTGAAGAATTTCGTTCTCAGACATAGTTGGCTCTGTAGTTTAATTGGACGAAAACAAAACCCCGGTTTTGCAGGTTGCGGGTTCAAGTCCCGTCCAAGACTTAATTTTAATTTGAAATACCTGTAACATGTTTATAATCAATAATATTTATATTGTCACTGTTCTAAAGCAAGCTTATTTATACTATCAGTAAATAAGAAAAATTTAAGATTTTACTAATTTTAGAGTATGCACTCGCGTGTTGCGTAATTTCGTATCCATATCCGAATCCCTTGTCATCCCTAGTCCGTAGCTCAATAAATGTAAAGCTAACTACAATTTCATAACATTTGTTGAGTTATTGGGTCTGTAGTAGCAGATCTCATATTAGATTGTTGTTGCAAGATGTATGTATACTGCGCACCACGCATACTGGCCCAAGAAACAGATGTTTGTGTGGACTATGACAGCCCCAAAACTGGGTCCTACTTAATGTAATATCAAAATTATTGAATTGAACAGTCACAAAAAAATCGATAACGTTTGTACATTTACTAGGAATACATCGTATTTTGTTGCCAGCTCTTAATATGCGCGTCATACATTTATAATGTTGACTTTAAAGGTACAGATAGGTAAAATTTCGATGGATCTTGATTAGAGGGATATTTAAATGTCAAGATACGACAATCATGCATGCATGACTGCATCGTCGTTCTAGAACAAAATCACCCTTTGATTTAAAGTAGGTAATGCAACGTAGTAGGTAATAATACTTACACTCTTTATAAGTACTGAAACAGACATACAGACGAACAGACATAACGTTCTTAAAGGTTGTTTCGTTGACTACGACATCCTTAAACTTAAGAAAGATTATCTATATTTTAATTTAATTTTTCTTTATTGGTCATGTTATAATGGAAGTTTTTTAAATCCCCATTGAGTTTGTGCTGAAAATTAAACGAAATATAATTTCGAATCAAATCAAAATAGTTTATTTAAGTTGTACCATTATTTACAAACAAAAGCTTTTTGACGTCATCTTGCGTGATGGTCATTCATTATAATAATTATCAAACTTATACCAAACATTTTTGCAGAAGACTTTTTACCTGGGGAGCTCTTGTGGGTCTCATGTGATTCTCTTGAAATTAAGACATATTTTAGGTTATAATAAAATACTCTTTTTCAGGCCTAATTTATGTGAAATTCAGGAAGCTCCTAATGTTAAATTTTTTGTAAATAATATTTGAAATATTCTCAAAAAGAAACAACAAAATACCGCAGCACTTACGTAAACAATTAAACCCCATTATCGCACCTAGCACTCATCCAGATAATACAAATAGAAAGCAAAATAGAAATATTGCTAACCCTAATCTGAACCCAAGCGCGGTCGGCTACCTTCTACATCTTAGTTCGCAAAGGTGCCGCTAGATACCGCCACCGCGCGATTAGATGCGTACGCGCAGAATTTACTGCCGGGGTGTGGTTTATCGCGCACTATAAATTAGAAATTCGTTAGATAGAGACGTCCCGCGTGAATTCCAATTATTTTGTCTATTGGTGTTTGTTTTGGTTTGAGAGGGTTAATTTGGAATGTAGAAAGGGTCCAATGCTCTGTTAGTAAAACTATACAGGTTGGGTTGGAGCTTTTATATAGTAGTCCAAAGTTTGTAATTATGCATCGATTTCTAAATCTATTACCAACCATTTTTTTAAGGTGTTTGTTCACGCTTTGGAATCCATTCTAATTATTATTTTGTATTAGCTATGTAATCCAGCATTGTAATGAATTTATTATTTTGTGTATGCTTTGATAAATAAAATAAATAAAAATATATTGGCAGAGGCCATCGTTGTTAATGTAATGGGGGATTTTGTGAAAGCTAATTAAAAATAAAAAAAGTTGTTCCAAATGGCTCGATAAATGGAGTTAACGCGAGACGAGAGGGATAAGGAATTATGCAGATAATAAAATACAAATAAATAGTAAATGTTAATGTTATTAAGTAAGCAGAAAAATTTTAACAGACACTTTGTCAACGGATGCCTCTGACTCAGTGACATGCATTTTTTTGTTGACTTGTAGGCTAAATTTCCATCTTCGCATCCAGCTCATGGCAACGCCATCTATCGTGGTATGAACTACGTTTTACTAGCTGTCAGAAAAGTCCACTAATAAGAAACTTTTTACTTATAAACCAGGATTAACAACGGTGACCACTCAAAACACTAGACAATGAAGTCCAGAGAGCCCGGAGAATGACTCTGATCCATCTTGGAGCCCGCAACGATGTTATCAAAGAATATGGGAGGAGTAGGAAAAATAAATATCCGAATTATAATATCCTTCCATTGCAAACGGGAGACAGTAAGAGGAAGAACATGGATGGCTACTATAGTTAAACCAGAATTAAATGGCGAATAAGGAAATCAAATTTTAGAGTAAGCAACACCTATTGGATTACACACAGCGACTTTTTGCAGCGTTTCTGAATCGATTCAGTCGCGATGCTGCATCGATGCAAACGCAATACAGCCATGAAACAAAACGTTCGTAATATTTGTTCAATCATTCTCCGATAGCTTTTGTTGTCGCAATGCACACGCGCAACCGTACTCTGCATCGATACAAACGTGCGTGTGCACCGCTACAATAACACATTTGAATCGATACATACATACATACATACATATACTCACGCCTGTGTCCCATTGGGGTAGGCAGAGATAACGGATCGCCATCGGCTACGATCCTGACACACCTTTTTCGCCTCTTCCACAGTCATAAGTCGCTTGATACACGCTCGTCGGTTTCGAGTACATTTTGATCTGACCCTTCTTAAGTACGCTGCCAATTTGGTCCGCATACGTGCGTCTAGGGCGACCTTTTTTGACTGTCCCATTCACACTCGCTTTATATATTTCATTCGTCAGTCTGGTATCACTCATTCTTTCCATATGACCAAACCATCTCAGCATTCCCTCTTCAATCCTTGTTACTATATCCTCTTTCAATCCACATCTATCTCTAATTACACTGTTTCGTATTCTGTCATTTAGAGTCACACCACACATACTGCGTAAAGAACGCATTTCGACAGCATTTATTCTAGATTCATTCCTCTTCTGCCTTACCCAACATTCGCTGCCATACATCAAAGTTGGTGCCAGCACACCGTCATGAACTGCCAAACGTGCCTTTTTGGACACGTTATGACTTTTCATGAATCGATACAAACGCCTGTTAATTGCTAGTGTAGCGATGCAGTCACTCTACTGAAAAACGTGCTTTTGTATCGTTGCAAAAAATCGCAGTTTTTATAGGGCCTAATTTGACTAGACGGATGAGTTTGACATTACCATGCGACAATCTCTATTTTTTTCTTTTTTTGTGCCAGGAGATTCTGGTATACCTATAGTTAGCCAACTCGAGGCATATATATCTATACTATTATAAAACTGTAACAGGAAGTTTGTCTGTACATTGAAGATATTAACAAAAAAAAAGTTACGATATGGTTTTTAGGTGTCCCTGATTCCATTTCACCAATTTTTGGATTTTTGGTCTGTCTGTTTGTTTGTGTGTTTGTTTGTTTGTTTGTTTGAACGAGTATCACGCAAAAACTACTGAACCGATTTTGATGAAACTTTTTTTGTTTGATAGCTTATGATCTGACTTAAAATCTGGTATATAATTTGTGCGGACGAAGTCGCGGGTTAACGCTCGTATTTTTAATAAGGTTTACGGTAGGGTTAAGGACCCTACGCTATTCTGATTACAGAAACGATAGCTGAAAGAATTTGGAAATCGCTGAAGTTCTCAGACTGAGTAAAATGTATGCTCAGCGGCCGATGCCACTTAAAAGCCGTCCATAGACAATATCATTAGAAAAAATAATTAGGTACTCATTTGCACTAAACGCATGACATGATTAACATCAACAAAAAAAACATGACAAGTAGACATACGCGTAAAAACTAACCCCTTACCAGCAACAGCAGTGAATTTTAAACAGCTTGAGAATAAAACAGCAATAAAATTAGCCATTCACTCATCTCGTCACTTGATTGAATCTCATACAATCGCGAGATGTCTTAAAAACACCGTTCATCATTATCCCTAATTGACGTCCCATCCAAACAATGTCGTCCGAACTAGTGATGTGCTCGACAAAAACTGTAATCTATCGATTCTTTCGTCGCACGTATCGGTTTTTGTTACCGAACGCATGCCTATCGGTCTCGCGCTCAAATTGCTGTGGTGTGGTGTTACTATTGGTTAGCTCGATTCGTTTTCACTTGACCACCGATTTTGGGTGAAATGAGAATGAGTTAAGTAAGTACCAACCTATGGTCGGTAGGTCACGAATGTCGTGGCTCAAGAAACTGAAAGAGTGAATGCATATCGCCAGCGCGTCGAAGTGCTGTTTCGTTTGGCGAGAGATAGGCTGGGATATGCAGACCTCGTGCCCGATTGCGCTAAGTTAAAACATCGAAGTTCTATTCTTATTCAATTTCAGTTCTAATCACATTGCAATCCAATTACTATTCAACTGTGCTGAATTCCGCATCGCGCTAAGCTCTACGTAACTGACAGCCAATAACGTCTGAGCGATCTGTCAAAACGGCTGTAACGGCTGTACCGCGATTAGCGCAATACCAAATGTGTTAAAAGTTATGGTTCGTACGTAGTCCCATAACGGTTCAGGGCTCCAATCGCGGTAAATTTTTGGTGATTGAACCGTTATTGGACTACGTACGAATCATAACTTTTCACACATTTAGTATTGCACTAATCGCGGTACTACTCTTGACAGCTGTTAGAGCAGTTTTGACAGATCGCTCAGACATTAAGGGCTGTCAGTTACATAGAGTTTAGCGCGATGCGGAATTCAGCACAGTTGAATATTAATTGGATTGCAATGTGATTAGAAATGAAATTGGATAGTGTTTTAACTTAGCGCAATCGGTCTCCGGACTACCAATCTCCAGTAATGTCCAGTAATGGAGAGGATTAGACCTATTAATTACCCATTAGACGATGAAAAAAGAATATTTGATTGATTGATTGATAAATGTTGAATGATTGATAAATGCTTTATCAAATTGTAAAGATTTTAAAATTATCTGCGTATTTCAAATTGTTTTAGTGCACATTTTTCCTCATTTGTTTTCTACTAAGGCTGCCTTCATATTTGTAAATATTTATTATCTTGTTACTTACTTATTTTTTTCGGTGGGTGTGTCGGTTGTATAGGCATAAGGCGTCTATTAAATTGTACAGAGTTTTGTGAGCAGAACATTACATGTTAGACTTGATGAAATAATAATAGTTTTTGTTTTTAAGTCAAGTCTAGGTAAGTGAACAAATAATTTGTATTTTAAAAATTAAAGTTGAAATAGGTAAGTATAGGTCCTTTTCTATCTTTGCCTATTTTTTGTCTAATGCTGGTTACCTAGTTCAATTTAATTATGGGATTCCCATGTCCTAAAATCTCCCCATTTTGACGTTAACTGAATATAAGTTTAATTCTAAAACCCCATACCTGACGTTTAACGATTGTTCTTCAGTAAAATTTGACTTCTTTGTAGGCAACTTTTAAATGTCTTCTCGGCTAAATTATATACGACTTTTATGCGACTTTCATTGTTCCATAGTAACTCTGCAAAACAATGTGGCGCCAATTACAATATCGACCATACCTACGCTTTTGCAAACCCTCGTTTACCTCTAAGCAAAGTCATATTTTTCTTAACCCGATCCTCTAAGGTCCAATTTTCTCTGAACGTCATCGTTAAAACATCCGAAGATTTTTCCATAAAGTTTTATACGCACTTTACGGTGCAAAAAGCGACATTGTCATGAATAAATCATGAGCTGCGACAAATAGTATAGGTAAAGGTCAGTCGCTTTATTATAGATGCATTTCTGCTCACCTGTTTGATTGGTTGTTGTTTCTATTTGTTACTTTATATTAAGTACCAATAAAAAAAAGAAACGAATTCTTTGCTTTGGGTACGATAAAGAATCTTATTAAAAAAAACTAGCAACATTAACTTAAATGAAATAAAAAGCATGCCATTAAAGTCGTTCGAATTTTCAAATCGAGCGGGAAACGTGGTAAGCGCGGGAAAGCGCAGCGCAGAGCGACGCGAAGTTGCGTTCTAAGCGACGACTTGTCGCGCACTGACACACCCCGCCCCGCCCCTCGCCCCGCCCACTGACGTGCCGCTAACTTCAGGCCGGTCGGGAAAGTGGGAAATTCATAGTGGGGCGAAGGTGCTATGGTTGCCGAACGCATTGGTGGGGTGGTGTTGTAACTTTATCGATATTTGTCATTGCTGTAGACTGTAATTTTTAGTAGCATTTGTATTTCGAGTAGGGTATCCAGATTTCTAGCTGACAAGAACGTAACAATTAGTCGTATAATTAAAAAATAAAAATTTTTAAAAACACTGGCTGGAAGGATGGCGTTACAATCTTAAAAACTTTGCTTTAAGGAGCAGTTTGTTAATTCATAAATATGATTATTTTTATTTTGTTTATAATGTGAAAGACATTTTGTTAATTTGAATTGATAAACTTTTTGTGCAGTCAATGTTCGTTGATGTAGGTACAATAAAGTAACATTACCATTATCAGTGTTATTGCGTATTTATTGGTAGTGGAAAGTTTATCTATTAGTAACACCACCAATTTAAATCATCAGTCAGAATAGTCAGATGATGATGAAAACAAAACATTTTACCGTCAATGTGAGAGGTTTTTTTCTAACCTTACCTACTGATTTGTCGTTTTACTACGCCTCATTTTTGAAGCGTGTTATTTTAATGTACAGACAGGGGAAACTCGGCTTAAAAAGGGTCTTATTTATAACAATCTTCGGATTCTAAATCTATCTTTAAGGTCAGTAGTGTCAATTGTGCTATTGTGACAGGGTATTTTTTAAATTAAATTTAATTAAATATTCTTTATTTTTTTTGACATTTCTTGGCGATTCTACTTCTCTTAATAAGTTAATCAATATCGAACATTAATAATGAAAATCGGAGAAACGCATACTTCTTCTTCTTCTATCGCATACATCTAACGCATGTTTATTTGCTACTTAAAAACTCATAAAATACATTATCGATCTTGTATTGATATAATCGGAAAAGTACACAAAGCCCTATTAATTCAATTATTAATTAATTGACCTGTATGTTCCACATTTAAATCAAATAAATGATTGATTGATTAAATATACCTATTGATTGATTATGTCATTTTCTATAGGTTCGATTTTGTATCATGTTATGTATCGTTGCTCATTCGTTAATTAAATTGATACCTTACTTAGATACTTCAATAATTGTAAACGCTGTGCATATCAGTAATTTAAATACGTTGAAGCTTCTTTAATTAACGCTTTATTCATAGAAACCATGTCCTGACTTTTTTATGAAAATGTATTTATTGTGGATCATAGGTAAATTAATAGATGTATACAGAAAATAAAACGGTTCGGCTATGTCCTGCCACATGGGCGTAAAATATTATAAAAAAATATGCAAGCAAGAAAAAATTTAAACAAGCACTAAAAATAACTAGTAATAAAAAACAAATGAAACATGATGAAACAGTGACTGAATGTAAGATTATGATAGGTGATGAAAGGCTGGAGCAAGTCAGTGAGTTTGTGTACTTGGGTTGTATGTTCACAAGAGACGGAAAGTACGACGGAGATATAGAGAGAAGAGTGAAAGCAGGAAATATGCTTAATGGAGCCTTGCACACCGTCATGAAGAGTCAAAATATGTCTAAAAAGGCTCGTTTGGCGGTTCACGACGGTGTGTTGGCACCAACTTTAATGTATGGAAGTGAGAGTTGGGTATGGCAGAAGAAGCATGAATCTAGAATAAATGCGGTTGAAATGCGCTCCCTCCGTAGTATGTGTGGTGTGACTTTGAATGACCGGTTACGGAATAGTGTGATTAGAGAAAGATGTGGTATGAAAGAAGATATAGTGACTAGGATTGAAAAAGGTATGTTGAGGTGGTTTGGCCATGTGGAAAGAATGAGCGAAAGTAGGTTGACGTATGAAATTTACAAGGCAAGTGTGAATGGAAGGGTTGAAAGGGGTCGCCCTAGGCGCACGTATGCTGACCAAATCGGATGCGTACTGAAGAAGGGCCAAATAAAATGTTCCCGGAACCGACGAGCTTGCATGAAGAAACTTATGGATGTTGAGGAAGCTAAAGATGTGTGTCAGAATCGTAGCATGTGGCGATCTGTTGTCTCTGCCTACCCCAGTAGTGGGACATAGGCGTGACCATATGTATGTATGTATGTAAAAAACAAATATTACAATTGTACAATTTGGTGTAGTTACAATGGCAAAAAAAATAAGTTCACAATTTGGTACATTAGATGGATTCGTCAGCAAGGAGTTTCGTCAAGACTCTAGTAACATTTCGTAACTAATAAATCATTCAGTTTGCTTTTAAATAAATTAAGCTCATCCGTGTCCCGTATGATGATTTTATTGTAGATGTGAGGTATCCTACATAATAAGCTATTATGTAACAAACTATGTTTAAAACATGACTATGTTTATTTAAATAGTGCCACGACACGACACGGAGGTCGTGGGTTCGATTCCCACGGGGGGCACCTAGTGACATATCACTTTGTGCGTTTTTCCCCAGTTGGTTCGGACATTGCAGGCTGAATCACCTGATTGTCTGAAAAGAAAAATGATTCCGTGCTTCGGATGGCACGTTAAGCCGTTGGTCCCGGCTACTATCTCTGGTGGTAGTAGTCGTTACAAAAAAACCATGTCAGAGGCCGTAAGGCGGTCTGAAACAACTCTGACACCAGGGCTCTGCCCACACGATAAGAAAGAAAGAATAGTGCCGCAATTAGAATCAGTAAGCACCTAACAGGTAAGGCTTACCAATGAAATACATCCTAGGTACACGGACCTAAAAAAAAGACGGACAGAATGTCGTCTAATCATGTCGCCCTGTCGCGCGGTACATAATAATGGTTGAGGGTTGCCGGACCAGGAGTGCCATTTTTAAATCTCATTCGCTGAGCTCAGCAGTTGAAAATGTCAAAATTACTACGGAGATAAGCATCTTTCTATTGCTGATTTGACTTTCAAAAATCATACTCCAGGAGTGCGATTTTTGAAAGTCAAATCAGCAGTAGAAAGATGCGTATCTCCATACATTTTCAACTGCTGAGTTCAACGTATGAGATTCAAAAATCGCACTCCTGCGCTGCATCTTGAACTGGTGCGTCTGTGTGGTAGGTCCCTTGTAGAATAAACGAAATTGTAGGACCTTGCATGCTTCACCTCTTTTTAGTGTGACATTACTTACGTCCGTCTTTTTTTCAGGGTCCGTGCCTAGGTCGGATAATTCTTATTTATCGTTTAAGTAGGTACTTCTTAGGCCGGATTCGACCAAACTTTGTTTTATAGAAGAGTAACTATACAAGGAACAATTTAACTCTTGTTATTTACTCCGAAATAACTTCATTTGTGATCTACCACACTAAACCCATGCTAAAAGAACGAATGTATAATCCACATAAAGAAAGATGTCGTTGTGATGTTATACAGTTTTAATTTGTTAGGTTTTTTTTTCTTAAATTTTTTTAATTTTGTGTCATTGACATTTTATTAGTCTTGGTATAAGCTTTACACCGTCAAAATTGGCCGTTTAAAATTTACTGTCAACTTATTCATAGATTAGGGCTGGTATAACGCAAAATCAGTTTACTCTAGAGTAACCGGCGACTTAATCTAAGAATAAAATTTACTCACGTTTGGTCGAATCGGGCCTTACTGAAACGTGGTAATTCTAAGTTTTCTAATTATCACCTCGGTGAATATACGAAGTTGTGAGCATATGCATGATGCATAAACATTTATTTCCAAAAACGCAATTATTTACATTTACAGAGTGAGTAGAGCGGGATAGATAGGTAAGATACCTGCTCAAGATAGTTTATGATACAAAGACCCAAAAGTAATAAATAAGAAACAAGATAAATATTATTTTCAACACACTTGCTCATAAAATGGCCCTTATTTCACCGCAATTAGGCACATAATGACACCTATAATCAAACTGTGACTTTTTCATTACTATTATTCACAAGTGAGTTGCAGGTTTTTTCTTATTGGTTGAGTTCAAGAAGTTTAGATAGTAGGTATCTAAACTTCTTGGTTGAGTTCTTGAGTTGCTTTGTTCTTAAAAAAGTTTCGATACAAAAAAGATCATATTCAATAGTACAAATAAATTCTCTAAATAAACTTTTTATTTACTAAATAAAATGATTTTTTATTATTATTTTCTTCACAAGTGTGTTGAAAAATGTCGTATGATACACGTGTGTATTGATGATTACCGTCCTCGGCTCTCTTAAGACTCTCGCCTACGGCTCGGGTCTCAATGGCGCCTCAGCGGTAATCACCAACATTACACACTTGTACCATAATGTACTATTATTTGCACACCAATATACACAAAAAGAGAGAAGAGAGACAGAGGAAGACCTAGACAGAGTTATCTAGCCCAAGTGAAGGAAAAGATGTCGTGTCGTATCAAGATCTCAAGAGACTAGCGGAAAGGAGACAGGATTGGCAAATACTCCACCGACAAGAGCGTAGCTCTTAAATACGATGATGATGCAAAAAAAAAAAACAATATACACGAACAAGAAGGGTACAAAACGCGGCCTTATCACTATCAACCTTAAACCTTACCATTTCCTCTTCTTAATATTGATTGTTTTAATTTGATTTGTTTATTTGATTGTTTTTCCTGCTTTTATTGGCGAAAGTCATCTACTACCTTGCTACTTCTACTAGTATCTTATTTATTTATTATTTATTTAACACTTTATTGTACACATAACAATACAGAAAAAACAATTAAAGTAGACATGTACAAAGGGCGAGCTTATCTCTAAAGAGATCTCTTCCAGCAAACCCGCAACAGAGACAGTTCTGAAGTGTGAGGCAGACAAAATGTGTACAGTACAAATGATAAAAACTAGATACTTGTTGTTAAATGGAAGTTAAATATATATATATATATATATATATATATATATATAAATAAACAAATAGATACAATAAACATACATAAACTATGGCTTATTTTAGAGAGTGATAGTGTTCATTCACTTGCTTTTTGAAGGACGCAAATGTTTGACAATCACGAATATCGGCGGGGAGTGAGTTCCACAACCGGGCAGCATGGATAGTGAAATATCTTCTGCATTCCATCTTCAAATCCTAAATGTTAAACCTTTTACACCACGAAAGGGTAAATACATTTTATTCCATTGCTTTACTTTGCACTCCCTCATTCTCTATCCCCTTAAGCCTGAAGAAACAAGCAATAGCTCCTACAATTTGTTGACTTGACTACAGTAACTCCTTGAAATGCATTTCCTGCAAATCCCTTACTTGCTGAACGAATATCAGTCGTATTTCAATATGGTAAGGTGGACTGTTGATCAGCTGGTGAAAACTATATTGTATGTGGATGCATCGGGAAGATTTCCCCGGAGTCAACTCTGGACATTTCTCGACGTGTCAGGAATATGTGATTACTTTTCATGAAGAGGAAAGATATGCATGTTTGCGTCAATTTGAGAAGCTCTTCCGATGTTCGTAAAGCATTCATAATCTATTATACAGGGTGTAAACTTAAATACGTCACGTACAAAGTGTTCCAGACTACAAAATTAAAATCCATTGAAATTGTCTTTGGAACAATAATTTTTTTAGCGATTTAATGTTGGTCCGATAGTAAATGTTGTTCAATTTGATGGTCTGAAGTACGCATTCAAGTGTATACCGTGTAACCTAATAATAAATAACCTGGTCTGCCAGTCATCTTTTTAGGATTTTCTTGACCGTAAAAAACCTGCCGAATTGCGCCCTGGCAGACCAAAACTTTTTTAAAGTCTATTTTTGTAGACCAAGTTTGCAAAAAACTTTTACTTGCAGAAATCAATAAGAAATTATTTCTCTCTCTACATCTTTTAATTGTTGTTTGTTGTTTCTATATTCTACAGAGTGCACTAAGAAAGGATTTTTCGAAAATATACCCCTAATGGGGTAATCCACGAGGACCAAGTCGCGAATCAAAAGCTCGTAAATAATAAAGATGGCGAGTTGAATTCGATATTGGAATCAATATCAATGTGTAAGACTCAATAAAATTGGTCATTCAAAATTACCTATGCGCAATAAAGTATCTGTATAATATTTATAGCCTGGGGCCCATGTCTCTATGGAATTATTATGACAGCTGATAGACAATGACTAGTGACCACCCACGTCACGGTATCTGCAGGACATCGCAAGGAAATCCGGCGGCTAGGTCTAGAATAATTGTTTCATAACTAGATTCTTATCTTTTACCTAGGATTTGAGAATTGTACGAGAATTTTATGAATTAAAGACGTCGTTACGCTGGAGTCCAGCTGATAATAAGCATAGCATATTATGATCACGCCTATTTTACCGAGGGGATAGTCAAAAACATAACAAATACATGAAGGATGTTTTAAATACCTTTATCATAATTTCATTAAAATATACATCCTAATTTATTCCAAACAATAATTAAAAGATGTAGAGATTATTTCTTATTGATTTCTTCAAGTAAAAGTTTTTTGCAAACTTGGTCTACAAAAATAGACTCAAAAAAAGTTTTGGTCTGCCAGAGCGCAATTCGGCAGGTTTTTTACGGTCAGGAAAATCCTAAAAAGATGACTGGCAGACCAGGTTATTTACACTTACAAATTATTTGATATTTTGAAAAAAATTAACCCATGTTGAAACCGCAAAATCGCGAATCGCTTCTTAGCGATAAGTCCGCCTTATTTTGTGCCTCTTGTATTTTTTCTCTGTATTTTACTGTTTATGTTCTGGTGTAAAATAAAGAATTAATAATACTTTTCCTTACACCTTGTATATCTGGTACATACAGTTTTAAAAGTACATCAATAGTCACTAGGTAGGGAACCTGCTTGCTGTGCTAAGGGATGCGGGTCACGGAAGAGGCAAATATTACAAATAAGTTACAATACGTATTTTTTTTACCAGAATGCTTCGTGCGCACAACAACGCACCAAAGTTTCATCGCAATCGGACGGTTTAGGAACACACATGACAAACAAACAGACATAGGTACACACATTGATTTTTAGATATAGATGTATGTCTGTGTATGTTAATTCAAATACTTACCTTATCTGTTATCAAGTAGTAAACTTGATCTGATCGTCTCGTGGGCGAGTGACTGACTGACTGACTCACACAACCATATTCGGCCATTTTGTTCTCTAGCTTCCCAAAACGGTCAGTATAATTAAACGAGATCCACAAGTGCTTTTTGTCCAAATTTTAATGTACACGATATGTCACCATATTTGGTAGATGTTTAGGCAGTTAAAGCTACTGTGTTTGAATGGGCCAGTTAGACAATACGACAATGAGTTAAATCTGATGCTGTTTGTTTTCCTTTTTTGGAAGCTTTCTCTTGTCTTGGTCGTGGTTTGAATTTGTTTTTGTAATTACGTTGAATGGGAAGTGTGAGCCAGTTAAAAATAGGGCGCTTTTGAATGGACTTGTATTATTATGTACCTACATGATATTGAATTTAATGTTAGAGGGTGCTTCAACTGTTCGATACATTTAAGTTGATTGAAGTTTTCTACGGAACTTTAGGAACAGCAGATTTTATTTTCGCTTCAAATTAAAGATTGAAAAATTTGTCTCGGGCGGGACTTGAACCCGCACTTTTCCAAACCGGGGAACTGCGTTATCCAATTTCGCCACCGAGCCCACTACCCAGAGAACGAAATTTTCAATCTGTTGCGTCTTAAGGGGGCGAATTTTTCAATCTTTAATTTGATTCGAAATAGCACAACATGGCTGTAACATGTTTAAAAATAAATAGTATTTGAAATTGGAACAGGGTGTGTCATCTATATCGTATGAATTCCAGTTGTAATGCTGGACTTGCGGGTTGGTTAGTTTGTAATAACTACCAGTAGATGGCGCTCACGTCCCCTTAAGACGCAACAGATTGAAAATTTCGTTCTCTGGGTAGTGGGCTCGGTGGCGAAATTGGATAACGCAGTTCCCCGGTTTGGAAAAGTGCGGGTTCAAGTCCCGCCCGAGACAAATTTTTCAATCTTTAATTTGATTCAAAATAGCACAACATGGCTGTAACATGTTTAAAAATCAATAATATATATTTTCACTATTTAGATTTTGGCTCCAAATTGAAAGTTGATCAGTTCCATGGTCTAAATCACCCTTATTAGGTTTGACATGCTGGTTTGCAGTTTTTTATGGAATAGCTGAATTTTTTTCGTGATTTCGATGTTGGTGCCATAGAGAAAGTTGATCAGTTTGACGGTCTTTAACATCCCCTTAAAAAAGTGTCAGAATATTAAGAAAAATACAGGGTGTTAGAGAAGTAAAAATAAAAATTGAAAACTTTTAAGGTTTAGACAAACAAACTGAACAACTTTTACTATGGGACCAAGATCGAAATCGCAAAAAAAATTTTTTCTTGTCTCATACATTCATTTAGCTCGAGTAGATCTGTAGTTTAGTATGGAACATCGCAAACGCGAATCATAGCGATTATGGCAAATCTCCAGAGGCCTTTGTCCAGCAGTGGACGTCTATCGGCTTACATGATGATGTTGATGATGGAACATTCGATTTTTTTCGCGATTTCAATATCGGTCCCATAGTGAAAGTTGTTCAGTTTGGTGTGGTTAAGAAACCACACCCTTAAATGTTTATTTGTATTTTTGTAACACCTTGTATTCAGGATCCAACTTAATATGCTGACAGTTTCTAAAGGGGATGGTCAGACCATCAAAACTATCGAAATCGCGACAAAAATAATAGCTGATTTATGAGCACTAATAGACCAATATACCATTAATACTAAATGCAACCATACGTCAGCTATTTAAAAGCTGTTAGGGTCTAATACAGACTAATGATGTCACAGGTTCCATTTGTAGACCATTTGCATAACTAACAAATGGTACCAGTCTGATGGAAGTACAGTGCATAGCGAATACTAACTAACGTTGTAAATCTGCGTGTTTGTTGCCATGCAGTGTATTTCATTATAAGTACTTGGGCGACCGAGCACTGCTTGCTGATGACTAGTTTCTCAAGAGATAAGACCTATCCAGATCGATTTAAAAAGAAGTAATTCTTAGAGAAGAGAAGGCTGGAAAAGCTTGGGGGAAACTTTTGCCCAACAATGGGACGGTTCAAAAAAATCTTAGAGGCGTTTTCTAGAACGAGATTACTTATTCTTAATAATGCTGACGGTTGACGGTTTTTAAGGGAATGATCAGATCATCAAACTGAACAACTTTCTCTAGTCCATTCTCTAGTCTCTAGTTACCAAAGTCGAAATCGCGAAAAAAATATAAATGGTTCCATTAAAAACTGCAATCCTATGGACCCAAATGTATGGGACAGCTGATTCTTTTTTCGCGATTCTGATATTGGTCCCATAGAGAAAGTTGTTCAGTTTGATGGTCTGATCATCACCTTAAAGAACCTTCAGCATATGAAGTTGGACCTTGTATTGAGTAAAGTAATGTTTTCTTTAAGTTGGTATATCTTTAACTTCTTATTTATTAAATTATTTGCCTAAAAAGGAAATACAGCCGTGCGTGAGCTGCTAACTTTATATCCTTTTATTTAATTAAATATAAATAATAGCAAAAATAGAAATAGAAGATTTCCGCAAATGAACACCTGTTGATAGAAAAACAAATTAATTGCATTCATATATCAATCAAGCTAGTTTTTTTAATCACTGTATATTACCATGTATGATTGTGGATACGAAATCATTTGAAATTCTAAATTATCGTTTTAATACGAACCTTTCCATTAGTGTAATAAGGATTTATTTGCTTTACTCCTCATTGTGATACTGTGTATACTGTATAGTTAATTTCGACTATATATTCTATACTAAAACGAAAAGGTACTTATATTTCAGTACCCTTAGAGGTGCTAAGTAGAATTTTATTTTTTATTTTACTTTTCTTGTTATAGTCCAGTCATTTCACGGAGTTTGGTTACGCGGGGTAGGGATTAATTATTAATTGGACTTTTAAACTGTAACGCGCACCATTTAGTGACAAAATCTTAAAACAAATTAAATAAAAATCGCTATGAAACCTAGAAATCAAAATTGAGTGTCCCAGAAGCCTTTTAAATTAATAATATTAATACCAATGCACTCATTTGACTTAGATTTAACAATATAAATTATTTTCGAGCAATAAAATGGGCATTGAAATTAAAAAAATGAGGTATTTATTAGAAAATACCAATGTATTTTTCAAAGCCTTCTAAGTAAACAAAAATATTAACACCATGTTAGAAGTATGTATAATGGTAAAGCCTTATGAGCTTGCATAAAAAAATTTAGCATTCGTTTTTACGAGAAAAATACAAAATTTAAAATTTGGGGCTGTTGCCGACGTGATTTTTTTTTTATTTTGGTACATTTCCCGGCTCAAATTGGCTTTTCAATATTATACCGAAAAAAAATTTCAATTATTAATTAGTCTCGGCTCAAACCGTAAAATGACTGGTCTATTATTCTTAGGACGTACTAAGATGAAGCAAGATGAAATAGAAGTCTCTGGAATTTTTACAAAGTTCTAAAAGAGTAAGGAAAGTCGCTTACCTTCGTTTAAGTGGCTCTGTCTCTGTAGCCAAATATTTTAGCAGGTTCGTTACGATGAGAGTCCGATACCAAGGGATTTAGAGTCCCTGTAAATTTACGTAACGTCATAGACAAATGCGTTCCGAAGCGTAAGCGAAACATTTTTCGTCTATGGTTCCGATAGGTACATGTTCGCATTCTTTACATCAGTCAAAATGTTTAGGAACGAGCTTATCAGATAATTCAGACTGTGTAATAATGGGCAAAGAAGGAGGCAAAAGAAAGCGCCTGTAGACCAAGAATGTCGTGGCACGAACCTGAAGGATTGGACAGTCATTGCCAGCGTCGAAGAACAGTTTCGTTTGGCGAGAAATAGGCAGAGATATGCGGAGCTGACTGAAAATCTCCAGTGTGAAGTTGTTCATACAGTTTTGATGAGCTGAATTCGTCGGTAAACAGGGTTATGGCTAGTTTGGTCAGTTAGATTAACATGACAAAATGTATGTTTATGATTAATCGTTTCTTCTGTAAAAGACTACTTCCCATACATTTGTTTACCCACAGAACATCATAAGAGGGGTTAGAAATGCAAAGTAACGGTTCTGCTTCGGAGACAGCTATGTCGCCACTTATCTTCCCGCTCACGCTGCTACAACTACTCATGCCTTCTCACTCGCACCACGCCGCGCTCCTTATGGTGCTATGCAAATCATTGCATAACCTGTGGCGATACGTTCCACGCCTTTTTTGCACTTCTAACCCCTCTCATAATGTTCTGTATTTACCTGTCAAACTATTTTTTATTTAGTTGAAGTCGTATAATACTCTGTCCGTGTGGTGTCGGCTACGAATAGCACCATCCCATTTCCTCCCGTGGGTGTCGTACAAGGCGACTAAGGGATCTACTGAAGGATGGGAAGCAGCATCCTCTGTGTACACACATTGATTTGATCCAACTGCGATCGCCAACCCGCCTGCCAAGCGTGGCGATTATGGCAAATCCCCCCATCTGATATGATGATGATGATGATGTATAATACTCAAAGATTGAAGTATACAGTTAATATTGATATAGGAAAACTATAGGTTGATTCCGTATACCTACATCGGTACTAAATAATAATTTATTTTAGTTTGATAATGAGGAATAAAAGTTTTACATGTTAATAGTTGTTAAATTATTTGACAGGTAAAAAGTGGGCATCCTTGACTTGACACACACACACACATACACACACACATCATCATCATCAATATTTGAGATTTTGTTATTGTTATAAGGTACAAAATCAAATTATTGTTTTCGCATCGCTTCATTAATGTCCCTTAAAACGAAAAATTGATGAACAGGAAAATGTTTGTGTTCACATAATAACATTATACCTCAAATGTGATATTATAGTACTCTGTGGGGATTGTTCTTCCGCTCTGCTGGACTCTCATTAAACCTTTATAACTTCCAAAGGCTCAAAAACATAATCTACTTATAAGGCAATAAGGTCGCGATTTCTGACGTCATCGGCGCCCGCGCATCCCACACAATCGTTTCATTCACTATCTAGTTATTCGTTCTAATTATGAAGTCTCACCGATTGAGCTATTTTCAAGTTTATAGTGTTAGGATTAAGGGTTGTATTGTAGGTCTTTTTAAGTGGTTTAGACTAATATAGATGATTTATTCATCACGATGCATGACAGCAGTCGTGATACAGATTGCTTAATGGTGGTCGTTGAACAATTTACTTCATTGATTTTAGATTTAGGTTTTAGTTGGATTAATGTTTGGTCATGTTTTGACAGATCGGATTACTAGATGGCGTCATTTGGGTATCATTTGAGATATTTGTGCTGAAAATGTTTACGTATTCGTAAAAATTATGATACATGAATATTGTTCTACTGCAATAGAAGATCATCAAATGATCATCATCAAATGTAAAGAATAACAGCGATTCTGCAGCGGGTTCTGCAGACCATAAAACTGGGACTTTCACTGTGGGACCAACAATGAAATGACGAATAAAATCAACTGTTCCATAGAAAATGTCAATGGTGATTGTTTGCACTCTATGATTGAGTAACTCTACATAAATGTATGGAGCATCCATGAACATTGTATATACAGGGTGTTACAAAAATACAAAAGAACATTTAATTTTGGCCCCTTCGACCACAGCTGGCCATATCGCATTACATGCTACTAGTGGTGCTGTCTCCGCGATGTCCGTTAATAAACAACCTTAAATAACATAACACAAATAGTAAAAAGAGCCGAAAATAACTAGAGTTACATTTTATCATCAAACGATCAATCGTCAAACGATTAGTTGAATGATATGGTGGGTGGCGTATCACAAAATGCCCAGATTGATCACGATATGGTCGACCCAGATTGGTCTAACTCCGACATCTATAATGGTAATATTCTTGACAGACATAGATAGCATTTGTTTTAACTCATTTTTCTCGTTTGTAATGTTCGCGCTAGGCCGGTCCATTCCTGTTTTTTTTTTTTTTTTTATTCGTAATGGGTTTGCGCTTGGCTTCATCTCACCTGATGGGAAGTGTAGACGAAGCCGAGGATGTAGCGCGCTCACCCAGAAAAAGTCTATTAACTCTTCTTTTGAAAATATCCTGATTGTATTTGCTTGGAAACACAGACGCAGGGAGTGAGTTCCAAACCTTACCGGTTCTCATTATAAAAGAGGATGCGAACCTTTTTGAGCGGATTGTTGGAATATCGACTACGTATGGATGCAGACTCGCACTACGTCTTGTCGTAAGTTGGTGGAAGGGGGATGGTGGAATCAGGTCATGTAGCTCCTGGGCACACTCGCCGAAGTGTATCCGATAAAAAACCGACAGACAAGCGACCAATCGCCGGTGTTCCAGACTATGTAACTTAGCCTCGACGAGTGCGTCATCGTTGATGAGTCTCTTGGCTCGGCGCTCAACTGAGTCCAGTGCATCCAGTTGGTATTTCGCAGAACCGTCCCAGAGGTGGCTGCAGTACTCCATGCAGGATCGCACTTGGGCTTTGTAGACTTGTTTACTAATATCATTGGTTGACCCCATAGTGAAAGTTATTCAGTTTGATGGTCTGGTAAATTTAGGGATGCTTCAGACCCTGGAACTGAACATCTTTCTCTACGGAACCAAAATTGAATTTGCGAAAAAAACTCCACTTTGGATCGAGTGACCATTGGTGGTCATTGGTCAATTGTTATTGACGTTTTATTTATGGAACACATTTTTATTCGTGATTTTGATATTTGTTCCATGATCAAAAAATTGATGATCTAACTAAACCACCCCCCCTTTAAATATGAAACGAATATCCTAGGTGCGTTTGTAAAAGTTTTGTATTTTGTTGAACTGGCACTAAATGTAGGTGCCTACCTACTTCACAACACAGCAGTAAATCAACAAGAGTGACCAAAATATAAAACAAAGTGCCTAATTATAACAAGCGACGTGCTCGGAAGTGTTCGGCGCACGCGCTGTTCCGCTCGCTTCGGTCATTCGGTGACCACAATAACGGAAAAAGTAGAGGTGATAGTGTATCACCTGAATTATAATGCGTAATTTTGTGTAATTTTGTTCGTATTTCTGATGGTTTAAAGATGTTTTAAATTTTGAAAAACACGTCTGGATATTGAAATATTGAATCAATTAATTATACTGTATGGTTTACCATAATATGTAATAATAATGAATACTTAGCATAGCATATGCTCACAACTATATTCCCCGAGGGGGTAGCCAGAGATATTCTGAAACTTCCGAACATCCACGTTTCACTAGTAGTACCAAAACTCTGTCCAGTGTGGCGGAGTGAGCCCGTCGCCACTTGTAATGGACAGTAGGTACAATACATGCCTCTAAATTCAAGCATGCAGGTTTCTTCACGATGTTTTCCTTCACCGAAAAGCCAGTGGTGTTACAAATCGTACATAAATTCCGAAAAACTCATTGGTACGGGTCAGCCTGGACGGGGATCGAACCATCACCTCCTCCACGGCAGGCAAGGTTACTCGCTACTGGACCACCACGGCTTATTTACTCATAATTAAACAAATTGGTTGTTACATTCCGCCGCACCCTAACCTAAGCAAGACAGCTTTAGTCCCCTCAATGGCATGTTCAATTCTAAAAGAGTCAGACAATCAGTTGGTACACAGTAATAAAATTACTGCTGCTTATGCTCAGTCGCTAGTTCAAACTAGACTTATCCTTAATCCCACCTAAATCATATGTGCCCTACTCGTGAACTTTATTATCAAAATTCTAATTCGTTATACCCATTGCATTTCTAATGCTATCCCTGTTCCCATACATATTGTGTTCTAAGCACGAGTTTAGTACCTATACAGGGTGAAATTGGTATCATTAGCATCCTTTTAAACTAAGAGTTTACCCATCAAACTGAACAACTTTTACTATGGGAGCAAATCAATCGGAGCAAAAAAAAATCGGCTGTTGCATACATTTATGTCGCGTAGGCATTGCAGTTTAGTATGGAACAGCAGATTTTTTTGTTGCTTGTGAAAGTTGTTCAGTTTGATGGGTAAACTCTTAGTTTAAATGGATGCTAATGATATCAATTTCACCCTGTATATCACTGCAAATTCAAAATACTCTAATATAATATTATTGTCATACGAATCAGAATTTCGTCTTCGGCGTATGCCAGTTTCCTCACCATGTTTTCCTTCACCGTTTGAGAACGGACGGTATTAAGTACATATAAGTTGGAAAAACTCATTGGTACATGAAATTCTGTTGATTGAGTGGTCATACTTCTCCACGACGCGCCACCGACCGACGCTCTCTTCATAATATTATACAGGGTCCTTCTTAATATGCTGACACTTTTTTAAGGGGATGATCAGACCATCAAACTGAACAACTTCCTCTTTGGGACCAACAATGAAATCGCGAAAAAAAAAATCTTCTGTCCAATACATTTGGCTCGAGTAGTTTTGTATGGAAGAGCTAATTTTTTTTTCGCAATTTCGATGTCTATGCCTTAGAAAAAGTTGTTCAGTTTGACGGTCTGATCATCCCCTTTAAAAAGTGACAGCATATTAAGAAGAATTCTATTATATCCTCGCTTCACATGCTCGCTTATTTGTAACAGAAGTTTAAAAAACTCGTGCTTGTGCTACTGGTCAACGAACCTTTTTGGACGGAAGCTCGTCTGCGCGGAAGGGAAGTACTCTTTCTGCATTTTATTTTTTTAATGTCTATTTTTACATTCGCAGGATATTATATTTTTTTCCGAGTCCATTGACCGCCTTTGTTGTCTATGATGTGATTTTTGTACGTGGAATAAATTTTTAGTTTTAAATTGTGTTTTAATAGCAATATTACCTTTTAATAAGTTTCTGATCACTCCGAAAGTTACAAACGGTTGTAAGTTGATATAAATTGTGTATACAGTCATGATGTAAGTATGTGATAAATACAAAATCAGGTACGCAGTGGCTAGAGGCTGGCTACTGGTTTGGGCATCAGAGATGATGACTATCTGTCGAATTGTCGATGTGGGAAATAAAATAGTTTCCTACGACAGCTGTCATCGGTCAGGTAGACAACAGATTGGTCGGACCTTAAGTGTGTGCAGTTATGCTCCTCAGGACTATGGCCCATCTTGTAGCCTGCCCTTCCTACCTGGAACAAGCACGCGAACGAAGCCTATGGATGCTGCTGGTTGTGCTATCCGTGTGGCTAAAGACAGGACTGGAAATTTTGGAATGACATGACAACTAACGACAACTATTAGTTGCGAATGGTAAAAGGCTTTTGTTAACAGCAGTTTTGGGTTAGAACGACGATGTGCAGTCAAATATCCACGAATAAAAATTCAATTTTAAACATCGCAAAAATCACGATGCAATTTAAATATTATTTAAATACAATCAGTATGACTTCCCTAGTGACAGTTAATATCCTAAAATAAAAGAGATAACGTTTTCACGTCACGTCAACGACGTCGCTGTCACGTGCACCGACGCCCTAATTGCATCGTTGCATGCTGCATCGGTAATGCTGACGAAATTGTTTAATTGTTTCCTGAAGTGTCATGGCGCCTTACTTCTTAAGGCTCTCCACCAGTAGGCCAAGCACACGGCTTCCAAGAAAACCAGAAAGATCGAGATGTGCTTGTGCTCTGTCTTTCGCATGCAAAAATGAGCGTGCATGATAGCTTCCTTTTGTTAGATTGTGGTTTCCCGTCTACTAGCCTTCTAGAGGAAGCGAAGAGGCTAGATATGGATATTGGCCCTATATTACAGAGCGAAATTAAAATCGTTGACATCATCTATATCAATGTATCGAGTGATACCAGATTTTTTGCAATTTTATTTTTGCTCCCATGTTAGTTTAAATCGATGCCATCGACTTCAATTTCACACCCTGTATAATAGCGCAAGGGTGGCAAGGCAATCCTATTTTCTTAGGATTCTTAAATGATGACATTTCTACTAGAATTTGTATCAACTGCTTGAACATAACAATTATGGAGAATATTCGTAACCGATTCTTAGAATATATGGGAAAGAGAAAAAGTAAATTACTCTATAGGAACACAAGTCTACATTTTGGCTTTTCGTAACTATCTTCTATTTTTCCCAAAGCACAAAAGTGCAGGCACCTCGTCTTCCTGATTGCCATTGTCTTCGGAATATTAAACCACAGGAAGTCCCGTGTGAAATGTCCAAACAATGCTCCGTTTTCACATTATAAACTATAACCTTTACACGATCCTGCTGCATATTCCTAACTGGATAAGGTGTATTTTGGTCTGGTAGTGCAAGTAGACAGTAGCTTGGTAAATGTGACATTTTATTAGAAGGAAGTATTCTAGTAGTGCATTGGTGACATAATAATTTTAGTGGGTAGTTTGAGATTATGTTAGCATCGTGGATTTTAATACTGCTTTATAAAATCAGTGAATGCAAAACTTGAACGTCATTTCCGGGTGGTTCGGTCTTAGAATTGACGACCTCATTTTCTTCTCGTGGGTATAGTACAAGGCGACTAAGGGATACTACAGAGAAGGCTAGTTATCTATATCACCACTATTCACCGCCAAGTTAAACATTCATCATCATCACATCAGCCATTAAACGTCCACTGCTGGACATAAGCCTCCCCCAAAATGCAGGGATTTGCCATAATCGCCACGCTTGGCAGGCGGGTTGGCGATCGCAGTTGGATCGAATCAATGTGTGTACTCAGAGGATGCTGCTGTCCATCCTTCTGTAGATCCCTTAGTCGCCTTTTACGACACCCACGGGAGGAAATGGGATGGTGCTATTCTTAGCCGACACCACACGGACACGACACCACACGTACGGTATACATGCTGTTGGGTGGCAATAATACGTTGTATTTATTTCATCATCATCATCAGCCTATCATCGTCACTGCTGAACATAGGCCTCTCCCAAGGCGCGCCACAAAACGCTGTCCTCGCCGCTAATTGTTTTACGTCGTCTGTCCAGCGGGCAGCAGGCGTCCCACACTACGCCTGCCAATTCGCGGTCTCCACTCTAAAACTCTGACACCCGGTTGTTAGTTCTTCGGCAGATATGACCAGCCCATTGCCACTTCAACTTGCTAATTTTCTGAGCTACGTCAACCTCTTTAGTTCTCCTTGTATAGGTTTATTGTTTGAATTATTACAAAAAAATGTCCGAAGTTATTTTTTCGCTGTCAAAGTGTCTACAATAATGATGAATTAATTACAATTTCCTTTTGATAAAATCTCACCACGTGCTCAAAATGGCTGATAGCTTCACGCTATCGCGACAAAGCGGTGTGAGTGAACTGTCAAAAGACGTTTGGCGATAATCTGTGTGTGACGTCACTTCCTATGGAGGCCGTTCGCACCGGAAGTTGGCAGCCAAAAGCGATATGTGCCGAATATTGATCCCTTTTTGACTTATTGTTTGATTTACAATGTTTAAGAGTTATGATATGAGTTTATGATACTAGTTTACTTGTTTATTTTAAAGGCTTACCAATTAAAAACATTATATTATGTACGGCTACCGCGCAACCGCCGCAATAATGTTTTGTTTGGCAAGTGTAAACTCTATTTACTAGGTAACAACATTCAAATTTCTCCCAATCACCAAAACCGCGCAGCGGCCAGTTTTTTTTCAGTTGAGTCATATTTTCCTTTACACTGTGCTATACCTTCTATTGGTGACATAATTACAATGAAACAAACCGGCCAAGAGCGTGTCGGAATCACCCATGATAGGTTTCCGTAGTCATGGTATAGGCACAGTATAAAAAAGAGTATTACTACATGTATAGGTAAGTAGTGACGCATTTTACAAGACCTATATATCCAACGACACCTCATTAGAAAAAAACTAATGTTTTCCAACCACCTTTCCGTTGTATGGGAATAAAAAAATCGGTCAATAATAAAATTCTTCTTAATTTTATTCTGTCTTCTTGCCAAATATAGATTCAACATGTTCAAAAATGAGGGAGTAATTGAGGTGGGCCATACAGACCGACAAAATGGACGAAAGCATAAGGGTTCCTTGTTTGACTACGGAACTCTAAAAATTGGGGTCAAGTCAGTATTAATCGATGTGTTCGTATTCTTTGAATAAGTATGAAACATGTAAGAGCATACACGGTAATACGTATTGTAACTATAATTTGTGTGGAACGTCTTATGAATTTTGAAGAGGCTAGGCGTATCAAGCAGGTGTTCTGTCCACCCCAATAAGAGACAAGCGTATTAATTGATATGTAGGATGTTTTTGTATGAAACTTTTAAACGTGAACAATAAGCTTTTTTCTTTTATTTTTTATTTAAGTTTACTTTCTAAAAAAATCAACAGATGGGCTCATCAATCTAAAGAGAAGTGTACCAGATCATGGCAATATCATGTCAAGACTGTGCCTGCTTTTTTTAAAAGCCAAGGGATTGAGCCCATACAGCCACGTCAGACCTAAACAGTTTCAAATTTTCGATTAAAATTATTCGTAATAAATACTAATGAAATATTCCATTGAAAGATTTGTTGGCATCTTTTTGGTCATCTTTTACCTCTTTATTGTTCTAAACTTGTTTTAAACACATGCATTTTGGCCAGACAGTATCGTCATCTATAGATACCTGAGAAAAAGTAAAACGATCAATAAAATTCAGCTTTTGGCATCTTACATTTTTGTCATGTCATGAGAGATGTCCTGACTGAGTTATCAGTGATGAGTTAAAAGGTGACACTAATGATTCATTTGAGTCATTTAAGAGTTGATATTAAATAAATTTTAACAGCCAAATTTAAGAAAGCCTCTTTAGCAAGTGTTTAAATTGAAATTGCGTTCTTGAAAGTATTTTTTTCTCACAGCCTTATTAAGGCGAAGATATATGGTTATATGGAGAACATGAGGAGCAAAAATAGCAATTAAGGTGGTTGCAGAGGGGTCAATTTTATACAAAACTTTGGATGGAAAAGATATAAAGCTTTTAAAATTTTGTATGGAAAATTTCAAAACTTTATATCTTTGTAATTATTTTATGAATTGCAAATGTTATTTGTGACGCGGCATCTAGATTTTCTAAACTATTTTTCCATATATACAAAGTTAGTTATATTAATACCGTCTACGCTTACTGTGCGTCAAACTTTTGTGTGGACTGTTACCACCTTAAGGTATTTAAGATATACCAATAGGTGATTTAAAAGATAAGAAACTAAAAATATCTATCGATTGCAATTTTTAGAGATAGACTATGAAAGAAGTGATAGATAAATGAAAATGGGCCAAGTGTGAGGTAAAGATGCGAAATAACTGTTCTAAATCGCATTTTAAAATGAAACAAAATGTGTTTCCGATCTCTAATATTGACCACCGTATTGATAACATTGACCACCTATCAGCGGCTACTTATAGACTATTTTTGGATCTCGCATGACATTTTGTATATTTCTTTTCTTTTCGTAAATTATATTTTGCATGACATTTTAAAACTAGCTTCAAATTATTAATATTTTGTACACCCTGTGTGGTAGAACATTAGAACCATTGTATCAATCAATCAATCAATCAAATATACTTTATTTTACACCACAAACATAAACAGTAAAATACAGAAATAAAATACAAGAGGCACAAAATAAGGCGGTCTTATCGCTAAGAAGCGATTTCTTCCAGACAACCTTAGGGTAGAGGAAACGGTGAAAAGAAGAAAGGTAGGCGGTGTTTCCAGAGAAAAAAAAAAATGTGTATTGTATTCATCATGTCATCTGAATGTACCTATGTTGTTAAAGTTCTGATTCTGATTCTCTACTTTGATGTAATGAACGAAATTGTTAATGGTCGTGCACATTGCTCAACGTAATTTTTCCCCCTACGTCCACTTAAAAGATGTCATATTTTTAATTTAATAATGAGACAAACAAAAAGTGACACGATAATCTCCTTCATCTGCAGTAATGTGACAGGTAAGTACATAAATCATCACTATATGAAAATGTTGCATCCGTCAGTCTTAAACGACACGTAATTTTGCTTAATTGTGGTTTAAAGTCAACCTTAATTAGGAGGAGATTTATATTAAAGCATTGTTCAGTAAGAACCATATTTTAAGAACTTTCGGGTCGAAAATAAATTACGATAATTTATTGTACAAAAAGTATTTAAGAAATGGCGTGTACTGAAGAAAAGGGTACAAAAGTTTCTAAAAACTCATTGATCCGAGTTTTATCCACGCTGGAATCGAACTATTGCCTTCGTTCGACAGTTGCGTGGCTACATGACTGTCATGAATTTACATTGACTGTACTTATTGGTACTAGATAGTGAAAATTTTATGTATTTGATGACGATGAAACGTGCCATACTCAAAAAACTTTCTATATGACTGTTTCGGCTTATTCGTTTTTATATCATCTTCTTGCCCTTATCCCATCGTCGGCGCAATATGTAGTCTTCCTCCATTCGCCTCTTTTAGCCGGTCATTTCAGCGCTCATTTTTTTCCTCACAATGTTATCTTTCACACAATCTATCCATCTTTTCTTCAGACGTCCTCTCTTCATGCAGCCATCCACATTCATAATTCTCGTCTTGTAATATGACACTTCATCTCTCATGATATGCCCATGAATTTTTCTTTTAATACAATTTTGAAAAACGCCTCATTACTTTAGCAGGGAACGCTATTTTAAGTATTACAGTTTATTTAAAAATACATAAATTTTGTAATCATAATTAAAACTGCACTTTATCATATTTCCGAAAAATAAAAAATTATTTGAGTACTTACTCAGATTTTTTGAACCTTTTGTAATAATGACAGTATTAAGTATTTTTCAAAGTTCGTTAAAATTATTTCATAGTGATTTGTGTATTTATTACATTGTTCAAGAATACTTAACATTATTTATTACGTTGATTAAGCAATTATGGCGGCGTTTTGATAAAAGACAGTTTTAATATATTCGTTTTAAAACTCTGTGGTGACACCAAATGACTTTAATTATTTGTTTATAGAAATATTTCGAGTGTCGCCTTAAATAAGGCGCGTGTATGGAAACAATGTATTTAATTATTTATTAAAATAACTCTGTGATTTTTGGAGCGAATTTATAGCTTGTGGTTTCGACAGTGATTGAAATGTTATGGTAATTTCCTTTTGTGTATAAAACAACAGAATTTTATAGTTTAATATCACACAGTTAGGGTGATCAGAATATAAGGGTGGGTAATCTGGACCCAGTCTTTTATGACGAAAACTAGAAGTCGTTCTGGTTTTAAATATTTTAAACAGAAAAATTTAAGTCATTTTTCTAAAAAAAGGCCACGTCTCTAAAAGTTTCAAAAGTTGAAATTACTAGTAGGTAAATTGAACAAATCAGCTAGAAACCTGTAGCAAAACGCAAACATGACAACTATTTTCATCGATTTCATGATTACTTAGGCAATGGGCGGGACACATTGCTCGCTGAACTGATGGCCGATGGGGCCGAAGAGTTCTCGAGTGGCGACCGCGTTCTGGAAAGCGCAGCGTGGACAAGGTGGGCCGAAGACTTGGTGAAGGCGGCGAGAACCGGGCAGCGCAGGACAGGTCGTTGTGGTGATCCTTGGGGAGGCCTTTACGGAACGTCTTTGCTTTAATTGAACTGATAGTGTTACTCATTTCGTTTTTTGCAATTATCACAATATCTTACGGTAGATTTTCGTTATAATAAAAACTATGAATGAATAGAAGAGTGAGTGGAATTGTAATTTTAAATTTCTTTCTTTTTTTTCTTACCTAGGAAGAAAGAAAGAAATTTACAATAACATTTAGAAAAAAAAAACAAATGAGATAAAAAACCTTAGCCCTGTAGGTAGAATTACTCGTTTAGAATGATTTAAGTTTAGGGTAAGTTTAATTTTTTTATTTATTATTTATTTATTAATATATATCTGTGGCTTGGTATAAGAAGTACGTAAGTCGGGTAACCATAACAATGGATATACGAATTTCTTGTTTAAAATCTAAGAATGTATGTCGGGTGTCTATAAAAATGGACAAACGTACTATTATTACAATTTGTGTTATCGTACACCCAATGCGACGACAGTTTTGTTTGTTCTAGTGCATTTACTATTTCATTTTTTTATTAAAAGATTAATTTAAATCATGAGATACAAACACTTGATTCAAAAGTTGTATAAAAGGTGAAAGTTTCCCCCAACTTTTAAAGTTTACATTTAACCCAGGCAAATGACTTCCCCGTATAAATAAAAATTGTCCAAAAATGTGTACGTTTCGTGTACGGTGTATATTCTGTGTACGGTGTATGTTTGGTGTACGTATAAACAGACAATGTACGGTGTAAGGATGAAATGAATGTCATAGTTAGTAATCGAAGTAGCGTGCCAATATCACAGGTCACAGGAACGTGACTGTAATGTCGAAATGATTATTAGTCATGACTTCATGACATTATCAAGGTCTCTATTCGATAAATTACTCATTGATACATTGTTATTAAAATTTATTTCAATGAATTATCACTTTGTACACCTTTCGGTATCCCAAAATCGCAAGTATTCATAGATAAGGTATATTTAGAAAATAATATCCTACTTAAATTATAGTTTTATAAGTTACTGATGAAGTTTGGGTGTTTGTGCCTCAATCACGCATAAAAGGGTGAACAGATTTGGATGAAATTCGGCACAAATATAGAATATGTTGTAGAGTTTCTGGCCGCATCTTCTCTAAAGCGACAACACGTTCGGGAGCGCTGGTACATATTAAAAAAAGATTTGACGTTGAATAAGTTAACTTCAAGTTCCTATATTGAATACATTATTTTCTTCTTCTTATCGTGTAGGCAGACCCTGGTGTCAGAGTTTTTTCAGACCGCCTTTCGGCCTCTGACGTAGTTTTTATGTAACGACTACTACCACCAGAGATAAAGCCGGGACCAACGGCTTAACGTGCCATCCGAAGCACGGACTCATCTTTCTTTTCAGACAATCAGGTGATTCAGCCTGCAATGTCCTAACCAACTGGGGAAAAACGCACAAAGTGACTTATCACTAGGTGTCCCCCGTGGGAATCGTACCCACGACCTCCGTGTTGAGAGCCAATGCTCTTAACCATTAGACTACACTTATATTTACATTATTTTGAGTTTGATTAACACATAGGATTCTTTTTAAAACCGTTTGACGGGAACCTACGACCCGTTGGGTGTAATGTTAACTCGCCGGACTGCCAAACCAGAGGTCCTGTGGTGGAATCCGATTCGGTCATGGATGTTATACAGGGTCCTTCTTAATATGCAGAAATTTTTTTAAGGGTATGATCAGACCATCTAACTGAACAACTTTTTCTATAGGACCAACATCGAAATCGCGAAAAAAAAAACAGCTGTCCCAATACGCTAGGATTGAGTAGGTTTGCAGCTTTGTATGGACGAGCAGATTTTTTTTCGCGATTTCGATGTTGATGCCATAGAGAAAGTGTCAGGATATTAAGAAGGACCCTATTATGTTTGAGCCGTTGCTGCAAGGTTTCCATAAACAGCTTTGTAGCTTACGTTTGTGATGGACGCACGGCGACACATCAAGCTATATAAAACCAAAATCAGCTGGCCGCGCGTCGGACGAGCAACGTATAACGTCTCGTGACCAGCTTGTATTGGTTTTGTATAGCTTGATTTGTCGCCGTGTGTACCTTTTGTGCCTGTGAGCGTCTTTTTTTTAAAATTCAAAACAGAAAAAGTCGCTGGCAAATGGTAGCGAATTTATAATCAAGTTAGCAACTTAATAAAACAGAATTAAAAATCGTAAACGACACTTTACGATAATTTACTCGTCATAATCGGCGTTGGCGGTTGCACACGGTACCGATTGTTCTACTAAAAATCTAATTTGCTTCTTATTTAAACAACCTTAAAGTTCAATTTAGAATAAATATAAATTGAATCCTTTCTGATCACTCCTTTTAAGGTCTCCATAAAATTGTGATTACGTAATGTGACATATATTTTTCTATAAATTATTTGTTGAATTTTTAGATTTAATTAATCACTTTATTTGAATTGGAAATTGCCTACTTTACCTAACTTAGATATCAGTTAAGTCAAGTGAGTTATTTCTTAGATTACTTATTAGTTATTTACTAAAGGTCGATGGGAATCTAATGAAACTTAGAAGTCATAATTATTTAAGAGGCTATGTAAAAAAAATAGGATTCTTCAAAGCGTCATATATCATGAAGTACTAACAGTAGGAGTATGATTAGTTAACCTATCTAGTCCCATTTAAAGTACTTACTAGAAGGTTACCCGTACTTTATTTTGGATTGTATTATGTGATGAAAAGACAATAATACAGGGTGTAAGGGTAAACGGTTGCATTAATTTAAGGGGTGATTGTACCCATGATACAGAACAACTTTCCCTAAGAAACCTAAAGTAAATTCGTAAAAAATTTGTTAAACTTCTCAAACTAAATGCAATCAGCTGATCGAACTTTTTTTATGAACTTTCGATTTTTTTTTTGCAAACTTCCTGTAGGTTACTTTGAGAAAGTTGTTTAGTATCTTGGGTACAATCACCCCTTAAACTAATGCAACTGTTTACCCTAACACCCTTTATAGTCTATACAGAGTGTGACCTTAAAATGTTTCGTTTGGCGAGAGATAGACTATATAAGGTCTAACAAAATAAGGTGAATCTAATTTAAGGGGATGATCAGACCATCAAACTGAACCACTTTCTCTACGGGACCAATATCGAAATTGCGAAAAAAAAATCGGATGTTCCATACAAATCTACTCGACCTAAATGTATGGGACAGCTGTTTTTTTTTCGCAATTTCGATATTGGTCCCATAGAGAAAGTGGTTCAGTTTGATGGTCTGATCATCCCATTAAAATAGTGTTACGAGCGACGGGTTTCGAGATTGGAGTGAAACGCTAAGTCCAATTTATTTACAGAGTTTATTGGGTTACACACTTACACACGGACCACCTCGCAGAGGTTCCCCTTTTAACAGTCCTCCTCGCAGGGGTTTCCCCTCTCACCACTTTCACTGTTCACTACGTCACGACGCGCGACACGCTATGACGTCACGACGCACGGCACTATGACGTCACGACACGCGACACACACTACACTGCACTAGACTGACACTTGTCTACTCACTGTTCCACTTTACTTTGCACTTTACTTTTCACTACTACTTTTCTACTTTTACTTTTCTTCCTTTTTTTGCTTCGCACTTTTCACTGTTAAATCAATACTAACTTGCGTCCGCAAACTCGCGGCCTTATATACCCCTTAGAATTTTCTAGATGGCCGAATTTCGTTAGTCTTTTCTTTATTCCTTTGTTCCCTTCCGGATATTTCTTAATCCCGCCTTCTTTCTCGAATTTTCCTAAACACGCCCCCTTTTATTGTTTTTTTACAAATATTTCTTCTCTCTCTTTGTTCTAGAACATTCCTATTGTTTTTGGTTCTTTTCGAATATTCCTTCTCTCTCCGTTTTCTAGAACATTCCTAGACACGCCCATTTTTTTTGTCTCTTTCCAAATATTCTTACTCCCTCTTACTTTTCTAGAACATTTCCAACAACAATAAAATCTAGAATTATTTTCGACGAGTCTCGAACCATCGACCCCGGCATGGGAGTCCATGCCTCGACCGCTGAGCTACGAAGCTTGTTGACAAACCGTCCGAATTTTTGAATGCCTTTCTATAGCTGCGTCATTTCACAGCATCCGTGACAATAGTTTCACCTAATTTTGTTAGACCTTATATTATGTAGAGCTTATTGCCAACATCCAGTAATGGAGAGGATCTAGAAGAAGAAGAAACATAAAGAATTTCTTTAGTGGGTACTTGACATAATAAAACTGAAAAGCGTTTACTATGTGACCAACTTTAAAATCGCGAAAAAAATATTCTGGTCTCGCATAGAAAATGTCGAAAACTCTTTCTTTTTTCTCGATTACAAAGTTAGTTTTTTTTTATTTATTTAAATTTTACAAGCAACCAGTTCCATAGTAAAAGTTGTTCAGTTGTTGGTGTGAAGCACCTCAAAGTATGTTAAGTTTACGTCTATATATTCCGATACTCCATGAATCGGGTACAAAATGAAATATTAAAATTTATCATAATCTATATTATTATAAAACTGTAACAGGAAGTTTGTCTGTACATTGAAGATATTAACAAAAAAAAGTTACGATATGGTTTTTAGGCGTCCCTGATTCCATTTCACCAATTTTTAGATTTTTTGTCTGTCTGTTTGTTGGTGTGTTTGTTTGTTTGTTTGTTTGAACGAGTATCACGCAAAAACTACAGAACCGATTTTGATGAAACTTTTTTTGTTTGATAGCTAATGATCTGACTTAAAATCTGGTATATAATTTGTGCGGACGAAGTCGCGGGTTAACGCTCGTTATAAATATTTTCCTAGATTCCATAGACCAGTAGGCAGGTTCACTACCAACAGAATTATTGGGCCGTCTAATGTCGATTCCAAAAGTGTTTCGTTTTTCTACTTTTGGTTATGAACTAATACTATGTTATTAATAGAATACTTAAGTCAATTATTATGTTATCAGACTTATCAGTAAAATACGTAAGTCGTGCTTTAATAGCTTTGTACAAATAACAGTAATCAATCAGTACCTAGGTATTGTGTGAACTCAATTCCAGAAGATAGAATCAAATGTATTAATTTGTCTTCGATTGCATCTTGATAATTGATATTTAGTTAAGCGTAGGATGGTTTTATGTCACAAGTCATAAGTTGACAAATCAACATCAAATCAAAACACTATTTATGCATAAAATCGAAATCCGAGTTATAGATAACTGAATTTGCATTGCTATACACACTAAAATTATAATATAGATAATGAAAACTTGTTTTTATTCTTACAAACATTTTTTTCGCTGAGTAATCTAGTATGATCCCACTGTTGAGCAAACAGCAAAAATTTTTTTTTATAATTACTTTGATTTCCAAATGGCAATTTATTTCCATTTTAAACAAAAGACACCTCATGTTAATGCAATTATCAGCTGTTGTCGATTCTGAATAAACGGTTTCCGTTTTTTTTTATTACACCTTGTATAAAAATTACCGTGTGACTACTGGTTAGAGAATATACCCCTTCTATGATCGGAGCAGTTTCCTGTTCCATCAGAATCAGGACGATTTGGACGAGAAAGTACATATTATGTGTTTACTATACTGTTATTTAATAAAATTTCTCCAGCGCTACAACCCTTGGCTCCTAGATTTATCCACTTCGGTTCCTTGTAAATATGTGTTTGCTAATACGGGCATCTCAAATATATATCTTGCGTACGACTCAATTACTTTCGTAATCAAGCAGTCACTGTCACAAAATCGACTGTAAGCATGTCAAAGTAATCTATTAATTACAGCTTAAAATAGCTGGTTCTCTCTCACATGACGCCATGTTGATTCAAAGCTGTTAGTTAACTCATCTCCTCACCGTCCGAGTAGTTGCGATGCGATGTGTGAAATTATTATAATGAGCCGTTCCATTCACTCATTCGTTCATTAATGGCTGCCGTAATTAATGGTTTCGGAGTAGATTGATTTGTAGTTTAAGACTTTTTGTTGTTGTTGAAATGTGTTGATGGTTCGATTAATAAGCTACAGCTTTTGAGTCAGGGGTGATCACATAGTACAATGAACAAACATAGTTATATAAGGTCTAACAAAACTAGCTGAAACTATTTTAAGGGGATGATCAGACCATCAAACTGAACAACTTTCTCTATGGAACCAATATCGAAATCGCGAAAAAAAAACAGCCGTTCCATACAAACCTACTCGACCTAAATGTATGGGACAGAAGATTTTATTTTTAATATTGGCCCCTAGAGAAAGTTGTTCAGTTTGATGGTCTGATCATCCCCTTAAAATAGTTTCACCTAATTTTGTTAGACCTTATATAATGTCTAACAAAATTAGGTGAAACTAGTTTAAGGGGATGATCAGACCAACTTTCTCTATGGGACCAATATCGAAATCGTTAAAAAAAATCTGCTGTCCCATATATTTAGGTCGAGTAGGTTTGTATGGAACAGCTGATTTTTTTTTACGATTTCGATATTGGTCCCATATAGAAAGTCGTTCAGTGTGATGGTCTGATCATCCCCTTAAAATAGTTTCACCTAATTTTGTTAGACTTTATAATTATAATAACAGCACATAGTCTTTTATTTGAGTTTAGAAAAATTATCAATTTTCGATCCAACCTAGTGGGGGATTATCACGACCCCAATGACATTCCCCATGGATCCGCCCTTGTACCTTTAGACTATTATATGGCTATATTTCGTATACATGATGACTGTCTAGTCCTTTAATTCGCATGTGCCGGTTATATTATAAACATTGTAACTGTAAGAGCCTTGATATTTTCCATCAAAGCCCAGGACAGTACGCAAGCTTTGTTAAGCTGCTGATGCGCCAAGATTTATAGTGTAGTTTTTACTTTCGTTTTTAGTGTGTAACAAGTTTCTTATATTTCATGTACTTATTCATATACTAACCTATCTAGCTCTTATGTTTAAAAAGTGTAGTAAATTCGTAACAATATAATTAGAACGCTGTGCGCAGTTATAATTGAGGTGCAAATTTGATGTAGTTTAATTTGTTACATTTTTAAGATCGAGTATTAGTTTGTACTTTGTGTCTGTGCTAAATAAATAAAAATAAATAAAATAATACCCTAATGTCTATATGCCCTTAATGCCCTTATGTGTTATACAAAAGACGGACTTCGACCAAACCTTAGAAAATAATAAATTGTAAATAGGTACAATAATTATATATTATTTTATATTGGTATTATTAGCAAAATATTCATCCACCCCTAGAATTATTGTGGTACGTTACGTTATGAAAAAAACTACAGTAATTAAAAAATAAGTGTTTTTAAAATATTTTTTTAAGAATTTCACCGTAATTTATACCTACTTAGAATAATATAAAATGAAGCTAATACAGAAAATGTTAACATCACATTTTACAAATGTCCTGTTATTCGTATTCAAATTATTCTTTTCCTAAAAAAAGAATGAAGCGAGAATCTTTTGAAAGTAAAACATGAGAATTTGCGGAGAGCATAATACGGGTATTGTCAAACGGACAGACTGACGGACAAAAACGGCATTTAGGTAGGAACATTATACGGGAGATTCGTTTGATGGCGGTCCAAGCGTATAATTTTTGCTTCGAAGTTCTATTGGCAACATTGTTAAGAAGATTTTTGATTTTATGTTTGGGTGGTGAACGTACTATCGGGGACTTTTATGCCCGACCATTAAAAAAAAAATCACGTAATTTCGCGCAAAATTAATTTTTTGGAAACTATTCATTTTATTATTTTTTTTGTTATTCATCAATATGGCGGGGCCAGACAGCGCTTTTATTTTTTAGTATGCACGTAAAAATGAGCCTAGTGGTGGTCAGACGGAAAAGTCCGCGATAGTACACACGGCGACACATCAAGCTATACAAAACTAAAATAAGCTGGCCGCGCGATGCTATACGTTACTCGACCTACGCGCGGTCAGCTTATGTTGGTTTTGTATAGCTTGATGTGTCGCCGTGTGTTCATCGCAATTTACGATTTCATTCGATATTTGAATTATTTATTATTTAAAAAATCAATTACCTATACAATAAGTTAGTTTTAATTTTCCTCCTCATTTGGCTACGGAACCCTAACAAGTAGTAATCGTTTTCATAAAACCAAACAGATAAAGTGAACTAAATATTTACGACACAGGAACTACACTTAAGTGACTGAACATTAACATACATTAACCAACTAAGCACATAGGTGGGTAAGTTATGTAAAAACTTTATTTATTTATCTCCAGCTACGAGTAGCTCGTCGACAGGATTGCAGTCCCATTTCCGTAACTTGCATAAAGAGACACGCTCCGACATGTGTAAAAAAATAACTAAGCGTGAGACGGGCTTGAAAGTTAAAGGTTCCGTATCATCAGTATACCAAGGACATAAATAGACTAGACGTTTTGTCCCCCGCAAAGGAGTTGAGGAAGACCTCGCTCGAGTGCCCTCGACAAATATAGATGGATAGCTTTTATACAAGGGTTATGTTAAGAGGTTATAGTTTTATATGCAGTATTTTTGTTATAGCGAAAGGCTAAGCACATAAACTATCGGGTATTATACTCGACAGTATATGTGCTTAGCCTTTCGCTATAACAAAAATACTATAATAGTCAATATCTCTGATATCTGCACGTAAGAGCCATTTTATCCCACCTCTGATGGTAGCGTTTTCCCATTCCAAATTCCAAATCCATGTTTGATGTACACATAGAATAAGTTGATTCAAAATTGTGTGTCAGAATTGTAGCATGTGGCGATCTATTGTATCTTCCTACCCTAGTGGGACATAAGCTTGAGCATTTATCTATGTATAGTCATCTGTTCTTTCTTTCTTATCGTGTGGGCAGAGCCCTGGTGTCAGAGCTTTTTCCGACCGCCTTACGGTCTCTGACGTGGTTTTTATGTAACGGCTACTACCACCAGAGACAAAGCACGGAATCATTTTTCTTTTCAGCCAATCAGGTGATTCAGCCTTCAATATCCTAACCAACTGGTGAAAAACGCACAAAGTGACATTTCACTAGGTGTCCCCCGTGGACATCGAAACAACAACCACCGTGTCGAGAGCCACTGCTCTTAAGGTGGTTGCAGAGGGGTCAATTTTATACAAAACTTTGACGCACAATACGCGTAGACGGTATTAATATAAGTAACTTTGTATATATGCAAAAATAGTTTGGAAAATCTAGATGCCGCGTAACAAATAACATTTGCAATTTATAAAATAATTACGAAGATATAAAGCTTTCAAATTTTTCATACAAAATTTTAAAAGCTTTATATCTTCGTAATTGTTTGTTAAAATGTAAATGTTATTTGTTACGCGGCAACTAGATTTTCTAAACTATTTTTCCATGTATAAAATATTACTTTTATTAATTCGGTCTACGCGTATTGTGCGTCAAAAGTTTGTATGGACTGAAACCACCTTAAGCATTAGACAACGGAGGCAAAAAAGCACTGCCTGTAAAAGTGGTACTATATTCACCCTGGCAGGTAACAAAACAGTCGTAATCTACATAAGAACGAAACGAAACGTTACCAACCCTCCCAAGCGGATCTGTGTACTCTTGGTACAGAACCCTAAAAAATCCAACATGTCCCATCTGACATGTAAAAAAATTCAACATGTTCTGTTTCGTGTCGTAAAATGTTAGAACTGTGTCCGGAATATTCGCGGATGTTTTTGTGTATGTTCGAAACTTGTGTTTCGCGTGTCGGTAGGAGATTCAGGAATTTGCTTGTCTAACTGCATTTTAATTAGTTTCGGACACGTTTTAACTCTTGTTTATTTGTTGGTTGAAGACATATAATGTGACGAGGTGGAAATTGTTGGTTTTGCTCTTTTATATTATGTAATTTGAAGATTGTTCTCTTTTGGTGAAAATTGTTCATGACTACTATCTTTATTGGTTCATCTCGTTACTTTCTTTTCTGAACGACTCGTTTGAAGTCATATTCAGACTATTATATTTGTTTGAGACAATTGTATAAAGCCACATAGCTAAAAAAAAATCAATTCTACGTTGACGAAGCCGGGGTGAAATAGCTAGTTTGAAAAAGTGTCAGATTTTGCAGTTTATACAAAGTGTTAATGAATAAGCGCAAAATCTCATACACCCCAACTGATTGATAACAAAATAATTAGAATGAAACAATAATTTCATTATTTTGATGGATACAATTTAAAGTTATTCGCATTTTAAGTTTTGAGGCAAAAGTGATTTGTTATCATTCCAGCAATGAATGAAAGCGCTAACATACTCATGGATACATTTTAATAATCTTGTTTTGATAGTAAGTAGGGCGAGTACGCCCGTGGGGTGGGTTGACATCGGGTTCAGTAAGTTTTAAATTTTACAAACCAATTATTTAATATTTTGAAAAAAAAATTACCTATATTGAAACCATGATAAATCGATTCTGCTCTCGATTCTAAACAAACTACTTTTTAGTTTTGCGTTAATTCATTCTTCATCAGCCTATAAACGTCCTACTGCAGGGCACAGGCCTACCCTCAGGGAGGGTGTATGGGCATTAGTCCACCACGCGTGCCCAATGCGTATTGGTAGACTTCACATATACATCAGAATTTCATCTTCAGTGTATGCAGGTTTCCACACGATGTTTTCCTTCACCGTTTAAGAGCAGTCGGCATTAGAACATAAGTTAGAAAAACTTCTCTTCTTCTTTGGCGTTTTTAACATTGTTTAGTTTGATAGTCACCCTTTTAAAATTTTGTCTATTATTTCAGAAGGATATTTTATTATTTTTGTGTTTAATAAAAAAAGACGAATTGATAACATTGTCCTTTTATAGAAGACGATTAAAAATAAAAGTTTTGGAGTAATGCAAGTTACGCTTTGTTACGATTGACGATTTCATCTTCAAAATAATTCTTGTTACATTGAACTATAAAACCCAATCTGTCGAATCGAAATTGTATTTTATGAAAGGATTCCGTCTTCATCTGCCATCTTAACGTCACCCCCACTGAGTTCTACAGGTGAGGTCCTTTTTAGGGCCAAACGTATAAATCGATGGCAAATTTATTGCCAAAAATTCCTTTTATTGCCAACGTATTAATTGAAGATGTCAGTCGCGACGAAATCATTCAGCTTTGACAGTTCTTTCAGCCAATTAAATCATTTTTTGCTAGCATTTCTACACATTAACTTTTACCGTCCTAATTAGGGGTTTCTTTTCTATATGTTCTAGAACGTAAGGTTGTAAATTGGAGCTAAAGTTGTTTGTGTAACGGTAAATTTGATGTTGTGTGCAAAAAGCGAATCGATTGGTTTTTGTTGGATTGAGAGGGACCACACAAGATGGTAGGACGGTGGCTGTTGAATTCATTACATTCGTAACCAACTTTATTGTTCTAAAGTATTGCAATAAAGGGAATATTTCCAAAAAGTAAGATTTCATGTGAAATTGCCATTAAATACTCAAGAATCTGGTAAATGTTTTTCTTTTTAATTGTTTGACTTTTTATTTATCTTCTTATAAAAAAACACGATTGAAAGTGTCGCTAAACTCAGGTTTATTTAACTTGAGTGCTATTTTTAAGGTAATAAGATAATCTTTAAAAAAAGTAATAAAATAGCAATGATATCCCCATATAAAGACTGATTTGAATAAGTTACATTTTTATTTCATGCGACAAAATATGTGCAAGGTGTAACAAAACAAACCCTTGTAATATTGTATTATTTAAAGGGATTTTTAGACAATTAAACTAAATAACTTTTACTTTGTTTTTATAAATCTTCTGTCCCATACGTAGGGTATGTAGTTTTGTATGAAAAATCAGATTTTTTAATTTTTCTGGATGTTGGCTCCATAGTGAAAGTTGTTCAGTTTGATGGTCTTACTAAACCACTCCTTTAAATATGGTGTTTTGTTCCACCCTGTCGATGAACTTTGTAAACCTATTAGGTTGAAACGAGGGATAATTATACTCTCATAAGTGGTATACCAAACTTTCAAATGTTCCACTGTTTACTTCTCCATTTAAACTTGATAGGCTTTACAATACTTAACAATGTGTTCGAATATTCTGAAGTAAATAAAAGCCATGTGGTTCCAGCTCAGAATGAACCATGTTTGTGGGCAAAAAGCTAGCCACTACTACCACCACCACTTTACAAGTCATTTCGGCTTGAAACCTTCAATTTGCTTAAAGTGGGCCTTGTTACAACTGCATGCAAGACTGGTAGTAACAATGTTTCTGCCCAGCCGAAAGGAATTATGGTCATGAATTTATAGGGACGAAGACAAAATTTTATTCCTAAATAATGTTATATATATAAGCCGACTCGTACCAATGAGTTTTTCGGAATTTATGTACGATTTATAACGCCACTGGCTTTTTCGGTGAAGGAAAACATCGTGAGGAAACCAGCATGCTTAAATTTCGAGGCATGTATTGTACCTACTGTCCATTACAAGTGGCGGCGGGCTCACTCCCCGTCACACTGGACAGAGTTTCGGTACTACTAGTGAAACGTGGATGTTCTGAGGTTTCAGAATATCTCTGACTACCCCCTCGGGGAATATAGTCGTGAGCATATGCTATATGCTATGCCATAATGTTATTCTTCAAACTACGTAATTTTTTTAAAATTCCAAAGTCAAATTTGTTATATCGAATAATTCTCAGAAATCATCTCAAAATACCAAGCACAAGCGCATTCTTGTATTCCATATTGCATTACATAATTCCAACTATTTCAAACTATGCAATTTAGTACATTATCCCAGATCGAAAAATGTGCATACTCTGCAGTATTGAGATTAGTCATGTTGCATATTGCTACAGAGAAGTTTTTAAAAATTTATCACAACTATTATAATAAATAGTATACAGGGTGTCAAATTAAATGGGACACTTACTTAAAGGGGTGCTTCAAACCATCAAACAGAACAACTTTCTGTACGGGACCAATATCGAAATCGGAAAAAAAAATCTGCTGTCCCATACATTTCAGTCGAGTTATGTTTGCAGTTTTGTATGGGACAGCGGATTTGTTTTTCGCGATTTCACTGTTGGTCCCATAGTAAAAGTTGTTCAGTTTGATGGTCTGATCACCCCCTTAAAAACTTTCAGCATAATTATCAAGAATGACCATGTATATTATATAATATACTACCTAGTAGCTATTATAATTAATGCATTTGTCGAAAAAAATGTCGCAGCGGGAAAAAGAGCACACATACAAATATATACATTAGCCCAGTCATTTTACGGTTTCAGCCGGGTCTAATTAATAATTGATATTTTTTCGGTATAGTATTAAAGAGCCAATTTGAGAGCTTAGAAATGTACAAACATTTAAAAAATATCACATCAGCACGAGCCCCAAATTTTAAATATTGCACTTTTCTCGTTCTAAAAAAACGAATGGTACATTTTTTTGCAAGCTTTTAAGGCTTTACCATTATACATACTTCAATTAATATTTTTGTGTACTTAGAAGGCTTTGAAAAAGGATCAGTATTTTTTTAAATATCTCATTTTTAAACTGTCAATGCCTATTTTATTGCTATAAATAATAATAATATATTGTTAATTCCAATTAAAATAAGTACATTGGTATGAATATTATTAATTATAAGCCTTCTGGGACAAACAATTTTGATTTCTATGTTGCGTAGCGAATTTCATAATAATTTCATTTTCTTTTAATATGTTTTTAGATAGTCTTTTTGTCACTACATGGTGCCGGTTACAGTTTAAAAGTCCAATTCATAATTACTCCCCACCCCTCCTAACAAAACTACATAAACTCACAATACGGGTAATCCCGTATAGGTGCGCATTCTGTTTAAGAATGTAGTTAGCAATAGAATAGAGGTAATTATGGCGTGGGAATTTAAAGGGAGTGATGAATCTGTTACGTAGTAACTCTTTATTAATCTGTGACTCGGGGAGCAGATATTGATTTATTATCTCTGCCTACCACATTAGTAACTTACCTTTAAATCTTATACATACATTAAATGTAGGTTTGTATGTTGTATCTTGAAAAAATCTTGAGTGTATTATCATTGCACTCATCCAATTCCACGAATGATAATGATTTGAAATTCAATTATTCGAATACATTTACCTAATGGCCATTCATTCATAGTTTTTATCGGTTAGGTACTTGGTAACTCGTACGGCTACTTAGCTGTAACAACTATAAACTGTAAACGAAGGGAGTTTAAGTTGTTTTTTGTGTGAAAATGTATTGTAAAGTGAATAACTGTGTTGCCTGGTTTCAAATCCAAAAAATTAGGAGAATAAGAGTTAAAAATTTAGATAAAATCTTTCTAGCTAATCAAATCCGCAGCACTCCGCAGTTTTATTTAGCAAAGTTATTGAATACATCGAAAGTTAGCTGTTAAGTCTAAAAGTAAGGTCGACGACGTTGGTGAGCTGATCACAAAGTTATAAGTGAAGATGGGCAGGACACTTGGTCAGAAGGGAAGATAGCTTGTGGACCAAGGCAGTATCGGAATGGTGGCCAAGGAAGGGAAGGTCTGTAGACAGACCACGACCTCGTTGGTCAGACGATTTGAAAACGTTGCAGTTGATCAGATATATCGTAGGACTGTGAGAAGTGGTGCAATATACTGGGAGGCATATGCTCATCAGTGGGTTGATGTGACCTGATTTGATTGATTGAAGAATTTCATCGTCATCATCTCAGACGATAGACGTCCATTGCTGGACATTGGCCTCCCACCAAGGATCGCACCGACCTGCGCTGCCCTCATCCAACGGGTTCCCGCCGCCTTCACCGGGTCGTCAGTCCATCTTGTGGGGAGGCCTTGATTGATGACGCTAATTAAACATTATGCGTAATCGGAATTCAAAGCAGCGAAGTCAAGTCGATTTATCATCAGCCTATATACGTCCTACTGTAGGGCAAATGCCTAACCTCAGAGAGGGGGGTATTGGCACCAGTCCACCACGCGTTTCCTCTCGATGTTTTCCTTCGACACCAGTCGGTATTACGTACATAAGTTAGAAAAACTATCATGAATAAAACCAGTCAATTCCATACTCATAATCTGGTAAATCTACGGATTCACCAGTAGAGCTGGCAACACTACAGTAAAATATAGCGGTGGACCTTTAATAGTATTCGGAGGCGATCAATCATTTGTCACGACACAACAATAATCATGATTTGTGAGTTTGTTTGTTCGTAAAACAATGTCGGACAATGTATTAACGAATTTATAGTTTTTTTTGAATAATTTTACAAATGAAAGCCATTATGGAGTTTAAATTGTGAACATGCGAGGAGGATTTAAAAAAAATTGGTAGTTTTTGAATGGTCAAGTTTAAATAAACTTTAAGTTAGAATTTAAGATTTCTTTTGTAGTGTTTTAAGGGCGTCAGACTTCGTAAATTATCACTACTCATTCCGTCCTAAAACGTTCAATATGATAATAAACTTGAGCCTTTTTACAAAGGATCTGACCATCCCTAATGGGATTATGATCGTGATATATGTGTTGTGTACCTTAAAACGTAAAGAAAAAATACAAGAAATTGTATACAACCCTAAGATCCTTTGTTCAAAAAAAGACGACTCATTGAAAAAATTAAATACAGATTATTTTATATTTTTTTCATTTTTTTTTTATTAATTATTCAAATATGTACCATGTTATAGCTTACCTACAAAGTAACGTCCTAAAACTTACCTAGTCAGGTATACACAAAAAACTAAAAAACAAAGCAGTTTTACCTTATTATTATCTAATCCCAACAATCCGCATTGAGCAAGCGTGGTGAACTACTACCCATGCACCATCACCATGAGGCCAGCAGCAGGCCAGCAGTTTGGATTATAAGCTGATAATGACAATGATGATTATTTTCAAGATAATGCTACTGTATACTCCGTAAAAATATTGACCTCGCTACCGATTAAAGCCTAAAGACATAATTTACACCAAAAAGAAAGAACCCATCGAATACAATACAAACTTTCCCTCATACGTTTAAACATACCCCAATAACGTCTTAATGAGACAGGATGATGTATACTACCATCGTCCCAGAGACTTATGATTGCAAACGAAATAATAGTGAGAAAAAAACAATGGTAACCCTTCACAAGTATAAATCACTATACTTTTGTGACATCGGATATGATTCATTTTATACGGGATCGCTTTAATAAACTCGGCGGTATGCGGTGGCATGTTCGGATTGTCACTGCGTTCTTTTTTGTGGATTAGATTTGATAATATTCAACAAAAGCTGAAAGTTTTGTTATTGAAATGGAATTTTGTGAAACTAATATGAAAATATCATAATAAGTTTTTAAATTTAGATAATGTTTATCTTTCTTTAAGTGCCTCTCCATTAATGGAAGTTGGTCGATATGTACTACTTATCGCGTACCTTTCTATGCAAAAGAAAATTGGAACCGATAAATATTTTTTTCTGGTCCTATGTTACAATCTTGTAAATCGTACTCATTATCATTAGGTTCACAAGACTGCTGATGGACGTCCACTGCTGGACATAGGCCTTCCCCAAGGATCGCCATAACGACCGGTCCTGCACTGCCGCCTTCACCAGGTCGTCGGTCCACCGTGTGTGGGGGGGGGGGGGGGGCACCCGCGGTCGCCACTCGAGAACTTTTCGGCCCCATCAGCCATCGGTTCTGCGAGCAATGTGCGGGGGCAGTGGGGGGCCACTGCTACTTTAGTTTAGCAACTCTTAGGGCTATGTCAGTTACTCTGGTTCTTCTGCGGATAATGCATTAGATAATACGTGGATGCTAAATAAAAGAACTAGATGCACAGTGTCATGTCCAAAATCCGAATTGAAAAGTTTACAGTAAGACCGCGCAATACTAAATTCCTTCAGGTATTAGTTCAAGAGCACTTTTGAATGTGTCATTTTTGGAGGTTTTATTGTAAAGCCACATCGATTTTTATTAGTGACGGAAGGGTGTATATTTAGGCCCTGAGCAGACGATGAATAATTTTGCCCGCGGACAAGGTGTGTGCACGATGAAACTCTGCGGATGTGTGCACAGGTAACGCACCCATGCCGAGGTGACATATCCGCGGATTAGCCCAATCATTTTACGGTTTGAGCCGGGACTAATTAGTAATTGACATTTTTTTTCGGTATAATATTGAAGAGCCAATTTGAGCCTGGAAATGTACCAATATTTAAAAGAAATCACGTCAGCAACAGTTCCGATTTTAAAATTTGGCTATTATCTCGTTCTAAAAAACCTGATGATAAATTATTTTTGCACATATTTAAGGTTTTACCATTATACATACTTACTACAAACATGGTGTGAATATTTTTGTCTACTTAGAAGGTTTTGAAAATACGTTCGTATTTTCTAATAAATACCTCTTTTTTTTAATTTCATTGCCTATTTTAACAATCATCATCATCAGCCGATGGACGTCCACTGCTGGACATAGGCCTCCCCAAGGATCGCTATAACGACCGGTCCTGCGCAAAGCAATAGCTCAAAAATATTTTATATTGTTAAATCTAAGTCAAATGAGTGCATTGATATTAATATTAATAATTTAAAATCCTTCTGGGACACATAATTTGGATTTCTATGCTGCGTAGCGATTTTTTTTAAATATGCTTTAAGATAGTCCTTTTGTCACTTAATGGTTCCGGTTACAGTTTTCTGCAGCGCATCGGGCATGTTTGCGGCGGCGCGAGTAGATAGCTTTGCAGCCATCATACGCAAACGAGCCACCTCCCTGCTGCGCAGGGTACGGGGCAGCACTGTTGGTGCTGCCCCGTACCCTGCGCCCTCCTCGAGCCCATTGCAGAGCGGTTCCAATGCCCCATCATTGGGCATTGGAATAGCCTGCATAGGGGCTCTAGGCCCCCTTTTGTTAATGTTAAATAAGTTTTAAAACTCGTCACTAACATAGTTTTAAGTCATTGTTACTAACACTATGGATCTATGATCTGCAATAAAATAAATGAATTTGAATTTAAAAGTCCAATTAGTAATTACTCCCTGCCCCGCCTAACAAAACTCCGTAAAATGACTGGACTAGATACCCGCGGGCAGAAGAGTCCGACGTCTGCTCAGAGCCTAAAAAACCGTCGAACGTATCCGAACACTTCGATCAGGCGTTCCATAAAGGAGGATCTTTTTTAGTGTCTCCCAACTGTTATTGGAAACATATTTGTTGCGCGACACGTCTTCATTTAGCCCTATACGGTTCACAGATCAAATAATAACAATGTCTCTGTAATGACGTTGAGTTTTTGTTAATACATCGCCACATTTTATTTTATTACGCCTTGTGAAAAGTGAGCTTTATTTTGATTGTAGTGCTTTATACGTTGTCTTGAACGTGTTCTCTTAAGGGGAGGCCAAAAAACATTGCTACAACTACCAACTAATTTATTCAGGTATACATTTAAATGCGTTTGACCAATAGCTACCCGACCCAAATCTATGAAGCAATTTTTTTTACGCAACTTCAATGTTGGTCCTATAGTAAAAGTTGTTTTGTTTGAATGTCTAAATCATACCTTAACATAATTATGTAAAACATTTAAGTTTACACCCTGTATAAGGGTGAAATTGTAGCAAAGTACATTTTTGACATAATATTTAAAATTTCAGGATGAAATAATGGCCGGGACCGTGTAATGTTTTCCTAAATCTGTGGCGCTATTTAAAAAAAATTATTAACATCTCTTCCAGCAAAACATGAGCGTTAGCAAATATTTCATAATACAAAAATTGCTATGCTGGAAAAACATCAGCACTCTCAAGTAGCATCAGAATTCACTAACAAGTGCATACAGCATTCCTCCTTTCATTTCCTATGACTGAACTCGAAAAATACGACCTCTTATTCCGTACATAAATCAATTTTCCTTCAATACATTGCTGTTCAAGTATTCCATAATTAGAGTCAAGTCAAAGGTAAAGCATCAATGGAGGTGGCATATGAGGAGAGGGCCGTTGAGAATGTAGGGTCCTTGTTTGTGGTACAGAGATGCACTGCAGGACACAAAAGATGGCATTCGAAAAACAAGAGCTACATGTAGGGTGTGCATGGTTTGGTACAATTGTAGGATTTTTAGGAGCATAATTTTTGTAGTGTTCCATTAGAAATCAACTGGAAACTGGTTTATTTTATTTTTATTCATGTTAATCCATCTATAATAGTGGGTTTACATTTTTGAAATAAATATGTAATTCATATAAAACATAAACATTTATTTCCAAAAACGTATGCATTTATAGAATGAGTAGATCTGCAGTCTGTACTGGAGTTTTCTGCCTCACAGACTAGACGGCTAAATTCTGTTTGCCTATTTACATTTTTACATCTCTATCTCTTGACAAATTGTCATGAATATTTTTGGCTTAATGACTCGGCGAATCTGAAGGCACAGATAAAAGCAATTCATAATAGGTATCATATACTTACAGGTTTTCAATTATGTACAAATAGGGGTAAATATTTTTGGGTATAAATAAGTTAGTGTGGGCAAAACGGAAAAAATAATCAACTAACAGGTTATTTTTATTCCTTTTATTTGGACAATACAATGCTTGCAAATCCCTCTGCAATATATACTATACTGAATATTAAGTAAATTTACCAAGGCCCGACGTTCTTTTTTTTAACTTTTCGATAATTCGTCTTTATTTAATTTAATTTATTTAACTATACATACTTATGCTGCTTTTATGTGTGTTTTATGTAATATGTAGTCAGCTTCCGAAAAACGGACCCCATCTATCTAAATTTCTAAAAGCGCAAAGGGGTTAGATTTTTCTGATGTCGACCATTGTAATGACACTTATGTATATTCTAGCATTTCTTATATTAGTTTTTCTCAAATAGCTTCTTCATATTTAACATTAAGAGACACAATCTCCAGCTTCTTTTCTACACTTTAATCCTTACAAAAGTAATATGTAGATGACACGATTGTAGGACCTCCGCTTCTAAATACCTAGTAGACAAAGTTGTATTACGTTATGCAATACAACCTGCCTACCAAATAATGTCTACTCTACACGTGTTTCGCTCCACCAAGGAGCTTCCTCAGGAGTTAGACCGACGATCGTTCGAAACAGAGTTGTTACTCCGCCTTACGTCCGTCTCGGTGTCGGACGCCGAGACGTCCGTACCGAAATGTACTAGAGTTGTTATGTTATGTCGGCGGAGTAACAACTCTGTTTCGAACGATCGTCGGTCTAACTCCTGAGGATGGTCCTTGGTGGAGCGAAACACGTGTAGAGTAGAAATTATTTGGTAGGCAGGTTGTATTGCATAACGTAGTACAATTTTGTCTACTAGGTACTTAGAAGCGGAGGGCTTGATACAATCATGTCATCTATATATTAGTCATGGATTTCCGCAAAGTAATGCCTGATTCAAAAGTCCTAACATATCCTGCCCTCGTACCAAAACTTGTGCACCGTAAGGTTATGGGGTGAAGTCGGTAGCGAGATGATTCGACGCGATACGGAGCCGTGGTAAAGGTCGCGGGCTCCCCGTATTGAGGACCATTGTCTGATGTCCTCGCGAGCTACCTGGTGCGGGTGCGGGTTCAAAAACCCTCGAGACTATCGCTCAGGAAATTGGTTTAAAGACTTATCGATGCTTACATCTCCTTCAACAACTTCTTAAAGTGTTGTAAGACTAATATTTTCAGGCGTCGTCAATATCTCAAATGCCCAACTAGTATACAGGGTGAAATTGATATCATTAGCATCCTTTTAAACAAAGAGTTTACCCATAAAACTGAACGACTTTCACTATGGGAGCAAACCAATCGGGGCAACAAAAAAATCAGCTGTTCTATACTAAACTGCAATGCCTACGCGATACACAACAGCAGATTATGTATGGAACAGCAGATTTTTTTTTGCTCCTATTGGTTTGCTCCAATAGTAAAAGTTTTTCAGTTTGATGGGTAGACTCTTAGTTTAAAAGGATGCTAATGATACCAATTTCAGTCTGTATAGTGTATACTTACTTATTTTGTATTTGTACTTTTTCTTTTGTTTTGTTTAAACGATGTGTTGTGTGTGTGAGTGTCTAGTCTCTACCAAGCAATAGCATCTTCTCTACAATGGAACACCTTCCGACGTGGTAGTAGAGTCAAAAAGCCAAAAAGCCATCTCTGTGATATTATTCTGAACTTTTAGAGCGCTTGCTTTCTATCGGGAATATGTCATTACAAATTATTAATTAAGCATTTATAAAGAAAATTAATTTTTAATTTCCGAAATGAATCAATTTGTTTAATAAAATAACAGCGACTAATCTCAAAACTGGCATCAAAAGAATTAATTAAGTAACTCATTGTAAAATGTTTTTCTTCAAAAAATATTTAAGTAGAAAATGTTTTAACAATGAAACCGTACAAAATATTGGCTTCCTTTCATTCTCTAAGATATAATCGAAATTCTAATCTTGTAGACTGAAATATAAAATGTTTTGGTGAATTTTGTTTTTAGCTGTTTTCATCGGCGCTTCAATAACTTTGGCCTTTATTCTTTAACAAAATTGCGTGATAGTTTGTTTGTTGCCAAAAAGGTATTAGTGGTATTAATTCTGTAATAATTCTCACTCTGTTTACCTTAATTAGAGTGAAATGTGACGGAAAGGCTTGAGTACCTATATGTCTGACCACAGGAAATCTTATAAATTTTTTATCCTTTTGCAATGTACTACACTCTTGAATGTGTAAAGTGTTAGAATCTATTGTAACAGGGTCTTTCTTAATATGCTGAAACTTTTTTAAGGGGATGATCAGACCATCAAACTGAACAATTTTCTCTATGGGACCAAAACCGCAATCGCGAAAAAAAAATCTGCTCTTCTGTACAGAACTGAAAACCTACTCGAGCCAAATGTATGGGAAAGGTGATTTTTTTTCACGATTTCGGTGTTGGTCCCATAGAGAAAATTGTTCAGTTCAGATAAAGTTGTTAAGTTTGACGGTCTTATCATCCCCTTCAAAAAGTGTACGCATAATTAAGAAGGACCCTATATATTGTTCAATAAAATATATTTTTTTCATTTAATTTGATATGTTTATTTGTAAATAAAAGAGCTTTTTTTCATCTCAAGGGCAATTGCTTCAAAAGGCACGTTAACACTTTCACTGCTAAAAACACTCGTAGCCTATAATTTTCTATGGAGAAAAGCGCAATTCTCAAAACTTAGCAGTGCAAGCTGTTAAACCAAGTTAGTGAGCTTATAACTTGGGGCAGCAAAATAAGCTGGAGCTGCTTGAAAATTTTTACGTACTCTTCAAAATAATTTGGGTTAAAAAAAAATTTAACACCTTAAAATAAAATTATCAAAAATAAATCAAGCATCGCCACTTCAAAAGCCTAGTTTAACCCATCTTTTGTGTAGATCCGAAAAATGCATCACAAAAATATTATCGCGCAGGACAAATCAAAAATTTTTCGAAGACTTTCGGACAAAAATAAATTATTAATATCGAGTCGAATCGATTCACGTATTAATTCGAATCCGAAATATCGATCATCAATCATAACTACCATACTGTATTGACATTATCACAAAAGTGCATCACCGAAGAATCGAACCCCATACCTTTGTTTCTTGTTCACCACGAGTATAACAATTAACTATTGTTTATTGTATTTCGATACTAAATTTATATCGGTTCAGTATCGCAAAAAGGGAATTTAAATCGAGTTTTATTTTGTTTAGAGTGAGTAAATAATAATATGTATTTATGTGCCGGGGTGTGTGTGAGTGTGTGAATCGACGATAAAGTGGTTTTGGGTGTTTGGCACCACGATCGGTTCGGACCATGGTGTGAGTCGCCCAAGTGTTCATCTTGAATGAGGCCTTTCGGAGCACAGCTGTCAAAAGTTTAATAACTGAGGCATTCAATCTAGCATTGGATATCTTTGGAGTGAAATGATGACGATAGAACTATTTGGTACATAAAAATAACAAACTTTTAAAACTTGATAAGTAGAAAAGGAATCAGGATAAGGAATAAAATAGTTTCAGAAACTGAAATTAAAAGCTAAACAACATGAAAATGGCAGTCAACATAATATGTTAGCAAAAATACTGGATTGAGGTCAAGAGCAAACGAGCAAACCCATCAGAAATATAAAAAAACGAGCGTTAACCCGGGACTTCGTCCGCACAAATTATATACCAGATTTTAAGTCAGATAATAAGCTATCAAACAAAAAAAGTTTCATCAAAATCGGTTCAGTAGTTTTTGCGTGATACTTGTTCAAATAAACAAACAAACACCCAAACAAACACACAAACAAACAGACAGACAAAAAATCCAAAAATTGGTGAAATGGAATCAGGGACACCTAAAAACCATATCGTAACTTTTTTTTTGTTAATATCTTCAATGTACAGACAAACATCCTGTTACAGTTTTATAATAGTATAGATATATATGTATATTATATTTTCTTTTCAAACGATGTTAAAAGTTATTTGCGGGCAGCGAAGTGATACAAAAAAAAAATATTTTATTAGGTTAGAAAATTTTACTCTTTTTTTCCTTTTTAAAAAAAGCAAGAAAGAATAAAAAATTTCAATTCAATTCATTACCAAACAAACAATACCGTTACCATTTTAATTTATTTCTTACCTATTACAAGAAAAACATTTTTTTTGTATCACTTCGCTGCCCGCAAATAATTTTTAACACCGTTCGGGAAATGTTTTACAATTTGCTGCTGCAATTTTGCTGTAATGAATAAATAGTCTCTAACCTTTTGCTTACAGAAAAATTGCAAAACAACCCTAACATTTCAATGCCATATAAAATGTAGCACCTAATTTAATACATCAGACATTATTGCCAACGCAAGAATGTATACTACATAATGTATCATCAAAAAACGCATTATCTTCATAGTTCAGTTTATCCCACTAAATACTGTTCTCTACATAAACTCCATTCACATCCGAAGCCTTAACAACGAACATAAATAAAACACAATACATTCAAACTGTCACATTAAGGGGTATAACAAACACTAAAATATTCCATCAGTGGCTGCCGGCGCAAAACATAGCTTATTCATGGCTTGGTACATTTTTATATCAAATAACATTCTTCTATAGTCTTTTGAAATTCTACTAAGTTTCTTAATATCGAAGTCACGTGAGTTAAACAACTTTGTATGCGAAACGTGGGACATCGCGAAATGCAAAATTAATGTCGCTCGCATCATATTTCGTTTTTTGTTTGATGCCGAATAATACTTGTTATATCTTTTGTCACTCAATGTGAAATTTATAGTATAATTAACATTTTCAAATAAAACTTTCAATGAAATATTATAAAGACGAAAAAACGTTACAATACCTTCTAACATCATCCATGTAAGAGTGCCATTTGAACAATTGGAAGCTATTAATTAGTAGATTAACCTGCACCTGTGAGATAGCCACGTGTATAAATTGGGGTCGGCAAAATAACATACCGACCCATTAATCCCGCCATAAATGTTAGTTATCTTTACCACTATTATACCACCGAAAAGTGTTCAGTGTCTTTCTATAAAATGTAATGTTTTGTTTGCACAGAAATTATAATATAATTACAGCTTGAAAGATTCTACAGCATAGCGTCTACGCATTGTACAAAACATTGTATTGCTAGTGATCATGAATATTTAAATTTATCTATCTATAATTAATGTTTTTCTTTTTTTTATTACGTATGGGTTTGCTCTTGACCTCAATCCAGTCCTCCGGACGAAGATGGGGTCAAAGATGTAGCGAGCTTACCCAGAAGAAGCCTTTTCACTCGTACTTTAAAGGAATTCGGGTTGTAAGTTGTGATAATAATAATATGCCGTAGGGAGTTTAAATTATGCATTCAAAGACCAAACTAATCCTTTTATCTCTAGAATACAGACTCTTGATTCTGGTTAATGCGGGTCTAAGTTCGATTCATAAAATCATCAGCCGGGCGCCCACGTTTTATCTCAAACTTTCGCATATACTAAACAAAAATTCCAATCCGCTGAATATCAAACGGGCATATATGATAAAGTTTTTACTTAATACACGAACCGAGGCGCCGTTTGTTATTATCATCCAATGGCCACTAGTTTAATATCAATTTATTAATAACTCGTATCTTTTTGTGTCATTTCTCGTGGCCGCCATGACATAAATATGTCATTATTGCCACTGATCAATTAGGCCGTTTGGTAATCCTTTGATGATTCCGTTAAGCCTTTTTAGTTTGGACAAGGCTGATGTATTTTAAGTATTGTGTTATATTTAGCTGACATTATTATTTTTGGTTATTTGGTAAACTACTGGTGCTTTATGCGTTTGATGTTCGACTATACGACATCTATACGACCAAATTGTAAGTTGGGTATACAGGGTGAAATTTATATCATTAGCATTCTTTTAAACTAAGAGTCTACCCATCAAACTGAATAACTTTTACTATGGGAGCAAACCGATCGGAGCAACAATAAAATCTGCTGACATACTAAACTGCAATGCCTACTCGATTCAAATGTATGCAACAGCAGATTTTTTTAGCTCCGATCGGTTTGCTCCCATAGTAAAAGATGTTCAGTTTGATGAGTAGTTTAAAAGGATGCTAATGATACCAAATTCACCCTGTAGTGCGTCCAAGATAGCTCGGTGATTTTAGAGCGATTATTTTACTTTTGAGCCGTAAAACCTTATATTTTATGTTAAATGTTCAATCAATCAAAATCTTTATTTGTGACACACAGGTATTACAGGTGTTACGGTATTCATCTTTTATATTTTTAGTGTATTATAAAGCTTTGACGGCTCAAACAGCTTTGGAAAGTAAACTGGAATCTCTAAAACCACCTGTAAATATCACCAAGCTATCTTGGAAGCACTATTGATAAAATTGGTGTACTTCCTCTTTTTTTTGTATAAGCATGAGCTATACTATACAGCTATACTTAGACAGCCTAGCAAATACTGGAACGGTGAACTCAGACCATCAAACTGAACAACTTTCACTATGGCGCCTACCTCAAGAAACGCGAAAAATAAATCTGCTGTCACATACATTTTAGTCGGGTAGGTACAGCAGTTTTGTATGGGACAGCTGATTTTTTTTCGCGTTTCCTGAGGTAGGCTCCATACTGAATGTTGTTCAGTTTGATGGTCTGAGTTCACCGTTTCAGTATTTGCTAGGCTGTCACTTACACCCTGTACAAGAGTACAGTCATATAAAACAACTGTACCTTACCTACCCGACTTAAATGTATGGGAGAGCTGATTTTTTTTCGCGTCTCCTGAGGTAGGCTCCATAGTGAAAGTTGTTCAGTTTGATGGGTAGACTCTTCGTTTAAAAGGATTCTAATAATATCAAATTCATCCTGTAGTGCGACCAAGATAGCTTGGTGATTTTAGAGCGATTATTGTACTTTTGTCACTTACACCCTGTGTAATAATATCACGAAAAAGACGTTTTAATCAAATGCAATGTATAAGTTCCACCCAACAGTATGCATTATTGTGTCGATTCGGACAAAAATTTGCTAAGATTTTATATGAGACTAGGAGTCTGTAGTATTTATGTCAATGGTTTCCCATTATAATTGATTGTTTTTTTGTTTCAGGTAACGCCATAGAGATAGTAAGTACTACGATGGGTAACACATCGATACTTCAAGCGTTCAAACTATATTATTTGACACGGTAACCTTTTATAACATCCCTAATAAAAGCTTTCTCTTCTACGAAACAACACCGTTATTAAGTACAATATTTTTTAACGCGTAAAAACAAAATCATGATCATCAAACAGCTCTTTAAAATAAAATTAAGAAAATAGCTAGTGATAACAGGCACTGGACATCTTCGCCATACAGCCAAACAGTCAATTTATATCAGGCAGGGTGTTTGTGAACTTTCATTTAGCACTAAGGGTTCAGTACAATAAAAAATAATAGATTCGTTTCTAAGTATTTAAAAATTTCTCTTCGGCTCGTTCAAAGTTTTAGTTAGGTTCTATTTAAATTATTAGCCATAGGCAATCACTATAACCCGTTTGCTTTAGTCCACCTTTAGTCTATTAATCCAGGTTTAGGTATATTGGAATTTAATAAAATTGTTTCAAGGAGCTTTAAAGTTATCTAAGTAAAATAAATCGAAGATTAATTTTGTTTGCCATTTAATTTCTAAGTCAAAAGTTCCATAAATCTTGTGATAAAACTATCTCGATGAAAAATACAAATTGATGTCAGCATTACCATTTTTCTGAACACACATCTATGATTTTGCACTGATATAAGCAACGGGAGTGAGCGAGCTCGAAGTAGTGCGACCTTGAAATGGCCAATCATGTTGCATTATTGTTTCGTGCCCCGCTACCCGCACCTACCGCCAAAAATTGTGACTTCGGGTCTGTACAAAATGTTCATCTTGCGGTATCTATTGCGGGTAATCTGTGGTTATTAATGCATCAGTTTCGTTTAAAAACAAATTGTGTCTGATTTCATTGCGTAAAAATTGATAGTATTGCCATTTAGTTGTCACTTCATATAAATAGGAAAAAATACAAGAAGCATGTGCGATACTGAGTGAGTGTGAGCGAAACAATAACACGCCTTTTTTTAAACATATCGTTACGAAAATGCCACAGCTATTATAACGACACGTTTCTTCTTCCGCGTAACCCTAAAAGCGAAAAGCGTTAATATATCATTGCGGAGGCGTTATTTTTCGTACGTTATCTGCGAATCTGCGGGTAACAAGTGTGATTAATTTGTGCGTGCTCTTTAGTGGCCCCTGCCGACCCATCTGCCTCGCGGCGCGATGTTAAACGTTTTAAATTTACCGTTTTATTTGGCATTGCATTTTTAAATATTGGGTTTTAAGTGAGAGGACGATTTTGTGGGACTCTTCTTTTTAACTTGTTGTTAACTTTTATTTTACCTTAGTCGTAATCAACAGCCTGTATTTAGTCCACCGCTGGACATAGACCTTTGTCAATAAATGTCACCAAGCTCTGTCCTGTGCTTCTTTCATAGTATTCAATTATTGTTAAGTAGAGTATACTCTTTCAGTCTTTCTTATACTATGGTAGAGTCGAAAAAATTAGTTAACATATGGGATATTATTTTGAATGAAAAATAAAATAGAATTTGAGTATAATATATTTCCGAGGAGGCAGTCGGGTATATTCTAAATATACTTAGCATTACATATTCAGAATATGCACATTTCACTACCTATTTTTAAATGTATGGGGAGCAGATTTTTTTTTTGAGATCTCATTGTGTTGATCCCATAGATAACGACAGCGACGGCATTCAAAACAATGTTAGCATTTTTTGTATTTTTTTTTACTTATAATTAATGGACTCTTGCTTGTGCGTTAGCACTGCATTTCTTTTTGATTAAAAGTTGTTCATATTGATTTTAAGTGACGTTGTTTTTATTGACTTTTACCCCTTTGAGTTTTCGGAAGCTGTTCCCTTACACCCTGTATAATAATATTATAACTAGCAGATCTAATAGTGATACAATGAAAATACAAAATAGGTACGCTTCCAAATTAAAATATTATTACAAAAGATTCTCCACGATGTTTTCTTTAAGCATAAATACAGAATAGGTAATAGTATACAGGGTGAAATTGATATCATTAGCATCCTTTTAAACTAAGAGTCTACCCCTTAAATTGAACAACTTTTCCTTAGGAGCAAACCGATCAGAGCAAAAAAAAATTTGCTGTTCCATACTAAACTGCACCCGCCGCCGCTGCCTACTCGACTCAAATATATGCAACAGCAGATTTTGTTTTGCTCTGATCGGTTTGCTCCCATAAAAGTTGTTCAGTTCGATGGGTAGACTCTTAGTTTAAAAGGATGCCAATGATATAAATTTCACCCTGTATAGTTCTACCATAAATCTGTCAGTTGAAAAGCTAAATCAATCATTAGTTTCCTTAAAACTTAAATGGGGCCTAAACAAGCTGATATATCTGGGAGTATTCCAAATCTATAGTATTTTCTAAATAAACCGCCATCTAGCGACAGTATCCGGAACTCGTTTACATGCTTTCTAAAGCATACAGAACATTCCCCTACACATAAGCCCTACACCCTGTAAATACAGGCACTACGATGGCACGATGGTAAAACGTGATAAGACACATAAACACATCTCAGACAAACGAACAAAACATAAGGTATTGTGGATGTGGATTCGCAAATTTCCCTACAATCCTGCGCGAGCGCAAGCGGGCGCACAACTCGATCAACATCGCGAGTCGAACAACAATGCATACTTTGTGTGTTGAGGGTATGCGGGAAAAGGTTGTAAGTAAAAAAAATTTAAAATTTGGAGGATTTTTTTAGTGTAAAATTTTGTTTGTATTAAAATCAAATATTTGGACCAATACGCTTATTAAAGACAGTCTAATACGATATAATATAAAAAACAGTGCCGTCTTTTTTCTCCATATAGAAAAGATGGCGTCCATGATACTAGTTGACATCACGTTCTATGCAGTTTCCATAGAAAATGCAGCCATCTGTTGAAATTCCCTCCAAAAGTCGATGGTTCTCTTAGGCTAGCACTTATCATGAAGGTAGCTTAAAGTGACAAGTAGTCTATCGCATATAACATAAATAAAACACTAGTAGGTACAGTACCCGGCAAACATCTTAAAAAATTAGAAGGGTTGAGGGTGCTTGTGCACAGTAGCGCTTTCGCCTAAATATTATTTTGTTTCTGCGCAGTCAAGGTCTTGCTCAACCAGTTTGCCGGCTACTATACCTATTCCTTCAATCGAAATTTGTCATGCACCAAAAATAGTTAACCTCTAAATTCCCAAAATGTTACTTACACCGTGCTACAGCGCAACCCCGGCTCGTTGCGTCGAACTTGTAAATATGTTATTGTACCCAAGTCGTCTGTCCGTCCGTCTGTCGACTTGATTTGCTGCCCGCTCCCGTATAGTAATGAAGGTGCAATTCTCTGACAGCGTACTCGCGCCGACCTCCGATGATCGATTCGACGGTTATAATCGATCGTGTACAATCGATTTGCGATCGATTTGTTGTTTAATTGTTGGATTGTTGTTGTTGTCTAGGTTTGATTGGTTTAGAGTTTTGCTATTTTTGATGGTTGCGTGGTTTTAGTTCAAAAATAAATTAATCTTTTTGACGGGTTCTTATTTTTTTTTTTTTGTGTTGGGAACAACTGTGTAAGTGTACAAGGCTTATTTGTAGCATATTAAAGAAAGAGGTGGCTTACCGTTCGCCCATATAAAACTTCAAACGAAAACTTATTTTATTTTATTCAACAACTTAAACAAATGTATAGACACAAATTCATAATAAAACTGAAATATCCTAAAACTAAAATATAACTAGACTAAACAAAATAATCAGTCAAAGAGCCCGCCTCGAGTCGAATCCGGTTGAAATGTGCCCATCACGCTCGTGGCGTTTCCACGCTGTATGGCTAGGGAAATGTGTTGAACCAGGTACGACCCGACACACTCATCTTATCCCTCAGTAGCATCGGACGGCAGAAGAAGAGCGATGGTCAATTCTTGGAACAACCCTACAAAGTGTAAAATTAAATGGTACACTTACTTAACTTAAAGGGGTACTTCAGACCATAAAACTGAACAACTTTTACTATTGGACCAACACTCCACCTGACTCCGACATGTCATTTCATATAAATTGTATAGGATTTTATGGCTATCGCTATCTCATACCCGGTTACACTGACATTCCGTCTACCAGCGTAAGCGAAAAATTCTTCGGATATGACAAAAACACATTTGACCGTTACGACCTCCTGTAAAAAGTCTTACCAAGCGACCAAACCAATCTTAAACTGTCATAACTAACAGTAACGTCACTCAAACACCTTTAAACTATAATTATCAATCACGTGACATACTATCACGTTTAAATGCAGCATCATTATGAAAGTGTCCTCCGATCCACAATCACTACCATCAATATAAACGTCATTACCTATCATTAAATTCAATTCATCTATTCTACACACGATTCCCTTTTTTTAGGGTTCCGTTAGATCTTCTTATTTGCGCGCGAACGAACGAGATAAAAGACGTGATACAGCCGTGTAGCATGCTATGGCTTCTGGAATTCAATTAGGAGCTTGGAATTCGCAGGCCTAAATTTATCCTCATCTAAAAGAGGAACATGAAAAAAATCTGAAAATAATGCTCATTTAGTAGAAGTGTTGATATAAATTTTATTTTAAATATTTAAATATTTTGGTTCAATTTCTTTGGCTGCAATTTCTTTCATAAACGACAAGGACTGCGCATGGCCGACGCCCCACGGCGGCGCCAGGCCTGCGCCGTGTGTCACTCCACACGTCAAACATTTGTTTATGTCTATGTGCCAAAGGATGATTTAGTAACATTGTTTTTTATATAAGTGTATATTTTTCGATTCCCTTGTTTTAAACATAGTTTTTCTGCGGTGTAGGTTATCACACGGGTGTGCGGATGCCATTTCCCAACCGAATTGCTACACCGGTCATCTGCTCTCAGTGCAATAGGTCATTTACCACCGAACGAGGCCTCCATATACTCCTAGCATCGACCACAAAGGAGTCCGGGTATTGGCTACACGCCTATCCTTCGGTCAACACAGGAACCTACCTGGACTCCAACACCTTGCGCGTGGCAATCGGGCTTCGAGTCGGCGCAGAAATTTGCCTCCGCCACCAATGTTCTTGTGGTGCGGCCGTCGATCGCTTGGGTCACCACGGACTCTCATGTCAAAAGAGTGCCGGCAGATTCCCTCGCCATGTCACCCTTAACGACATCATACGTAGGTCTCTTGCCATAGTCAACGTTCCTGCCATTCTCGAGCCGACTGGCATCATACGGAGCGATGGCAAGAGACCAGACGGGATGTCTCTCGTCCCCGAGATGATGGGTCGGGCGCTAGTGTGGGACGCTACCTGCGTGGACACACTGGCCCCGTCTCACTTACAGGGCACGAGTCGAAGGGCTGGCGCAGCGGCGGAGGCGGCCGAAAAACGAAAGGCCTACTGGTACCGGGATATCGGCCCCCAATACCATTTTATGGGTTTTGGTGTCGAAACTCTTGGGCCGTGGGGACCTAATGCGCAGGCGCTTTTTAAAGACCTGTCAAAGCGCCTGATAGACTCGACAGGGGACCCAAGAGCTGGCACTTTCCTCGCTCAACGGATCAGCATAGCCATTCAGCGAGGAAATGCGGCCAGCGTTCTGGGTACCCTCCCACAAGGACCGAACCTGCACCACATCCTAGGTTAGTTTAGTTTTAAGTCTCTTTATTTATAATTTTATTTAATGTTACTATTTTATGGATCTTATTGAATTAAAGAACAATAATAATTAAAATCTCCTTTTAAATATCAATGTAAGTAATGCTTGCCATATATGACGCCGCCGGCGCTGTAAAGAATAAAATATAATCAGATACATAATCGTATTTTGTTACATTTTTTCAAGAGAAGAAAACACGAAATAAAATTAAAATAAGCATTAAAACACGCTCAAGACTAAGAACACCTAGGAAATAGTCTGATAATTTTGTTAAATATAGGAATAAAATAAAATGCGATATAGTCATTAAAAATATCCTGCTGTCCTTTGTAAAAAATTTAAATTTATCTAAGCTAAAATATGATACTAGCAAGTAATTAAGTAGGTAACACTGTCCAATCTGACAGCCGAGTCATGCCTTGCTGCTGACTTTAATTAATGTTTGATACGGAACCAAATTGCATAGTGCAACTCGCACTTCACAGCTTTTTTCGAGTCACGACACTATCTTAATGATGCACCATTTTGAACTGAATCGTGGTTAAGTAATGTATGGAATTCTACGTGTGCCGGCCTCCTGTCTTGTTTAATCCTTCTGAAGGATTTTCAATCATTACTTATGTCGTTAAAGTCGATTTCGCTCTGCGTTTCTTGCAATGAAAATTTTTAAATTTTTTGCTGTGTTGATTGAAAATCAGTTCTATGTATACCAGACTTAGGTTATTTATTGAATTAATTTGTAAATGACTTGCGACATTTCTCAAGGCTTCTGTACAAGACCTAATTCAATTAATTACGCCTGCCTTTGAGTATCATACTGATGATGGGGAAATCACAGTTCATCAATACTTTAAATACAGTAGGTAGGTAAATACTTACCTACCTACTGTATCTCTAGAGTAGATAATTGTAATCTATTTTTCCATCCAGTATTTTTTCTTCATGTATCCCCCCCACCCCCTCCGAATCCCCGGAATATTCCTAGTATAGTCTGGATCACAGCATGCTGGGTTTAAAAAATTCTTGTGTCTTGGAAATGAAATCTTTTTTTTTTTAATTTATAGTACACACGGAAATATAGGTAAATGCCTACACCATAAACAAAGGGCGAGGTTATCCTTAAAGGGATTTTCTTTGTGGGCAGTGTTTTTTTAATAACTATTTAAGCGTGGGACAATTTTTTTAAATAATTTTGTTGTTGTTGGAGCTTTTAACCCTTAGGTTATGTCTGGTGTCTGTAGAACAATGTTTATGGCTTTCTCATAAACTTTTCTGATCATAGATAGGTACAGGAAATTACCATTACATAGATGGTATCAATATGGCTAAGATTATTAAGTATTCGTATTAAGTTTTTACTGTTTATGTTTTGGTGTAAAATAAAGTATATTTGAATTGAATTGAATTGTATTCGTCATCTTATTCTGCCAGAATTCTCGGTATTCGATGACACGTCGATGTAACCAATACCATAGCAAAAATAAAAACAATGTCGATGTAGTGCCGATACTATACTATTATAAAGAAAATAGTATTTTAAATTCAAATGCCCAGTTGCACTAATGCGTATATTAACCTGATGCCTAAATTACATAAGACACTAGGGGTGATTTTTTGTTGCAGTCTTTTCAGAGTTCTAATACACTGGGTAAAGGCTCTCTTTCTCCAAATCCTCTATGTTATCTGCTAACTACTAAATATCTAAACAATCTAGGTTATTTCTCCATATTTGTCTCGAGGCCGTCGCCCATCCTTCGGAACCCGCAGTGTCAAACTAGTTTAATTTTTACTGAAAATTGTGAAAAAGTGTTTCTTTCAAAACCGAACAGCAATTCAAAGATCACCGACCAGACATTTCGTAACTTACTCAATAACCTGATCAAGTACCTACATTCCATTTAAGGGTTGACGTGCGCCCGGCGCGTGGCAACTGAGTTTCAAACTCCTCGAACTCCCTACAAAGTCCCACCTACCAACCAATTCTCACTCCAAACACGTCCTCAAAAGAGTTATCTTACGGGTCAGAAGAAGATAAGGAATGGAGTGTATATAAAACCATAATTAGGGACGAAAAAGTGATTGAGCCAGTTGAAGAATCCAGCTTCGTGAGGCCACCGCCAAGGTTTTCTGGTTACAATGAATATGGATCGAAGGCGGATAGTTTAGATTTCGTTTGTAAGTGCTTTTGATCCTCTGGGTTCAGGTTTGAAGAGAAAAAATGAGGCTGAGTAGGTATGAAACGATGCGAAAGGTTTTTGATTGCGGCAATGAAGTCGAACAGTTGATACAATGACTAAGATAGGGTAAGAACACCTTGGACACTTGGCATGGGAAAAACTGACTCCTACCAAGAAGAGGCATATGAATATAATAGTACCCTATATAAGTTCTAACAAAACTAGCTGAAACTATTTTAAAGGGATGATGAGACCATCAAACTGAACAACTTTCTCTATGGGACCAATATCGAAATCGCGAAAAATAATTCTGCTGTCCCATACATTTGAGTCGAGTTATGTTTGCAATTTTTGTAAGGGACAACTGATTTTTTTTTCGCGATTTCGTATTGGTCCCATAGATAAAGTTGTTAAGTTTGATGTTTCGATCATCCCCTTAAAATAGTTTCAGCAAATTTTGTTAGACCTTATATATAAACGAAACTCCCGCGTTAAATGTCAAGATACGCCTACCAATCTCATGTTGGTTTAACTATAGTTTCGCTTCTATAGTGTACTATTATTATCTATTCATATGGGAGAGGCAATATTTGAAACAGGAGGCTGGAAGTAGGTATAATCCTTGCATTTGAAACATTTGTCCCGGGCATAGTGTCCGTACTTTATGAAGTGCACACTCTTTCTTATATTGTGGTATCTACTCATAAATAGATTCACTTTTTGAAAAAATAACGGAATCTCATTTTTTCACGCTCCGTCCTTTTCTGTCGCTTAGAAACGGCATTTGCTAGAAAAGGTGCTGCCAGTCAACCCTAATTGTTATTCAAAGATTTTAGAACTAGGTAGGTATATATGAATGCAAGAGATGTGAAACTAATCAACACAAATATTAACTTTGTTGTAAAACGTGACTAAATGAAGGCACAACAAGAAAATCTTCCTATCTTTCACTGTTTTCTCTATTACCTAAGGTATAAAGATGTCTGGAAGAAATAGCTTTTTAGCGATATGATTGCCTTATTTGTACTTCTTGTATTTTCTCTCAATATTTTTGCTGATAAGATAAGATAAGATAAATATTCTTTATTTGCACAAGCTGTTTTTTTCTGATGCAAAATATCGTTTTTTTTTTTTCAAAGCAAAAGCTTTAATTTATCAGTTATCTAATACAGGTTGTAAAAATAAATGCGTTACATAACGAATAGGCTGCTTCAGATCAACCTAAACAACTTTAACTATGACGTCAATATCGAAATAAAAAAAAATGCAATAGCTACTCGACCAAAATGTATAATAAAACAGTTGATTTTTTTACGCGATTTCAAAGTTGGTCTTAAGCAACTCATTTAAGTTTACACCCAAAAATAATTCGTTAAAGTCTACATAAACCAAGCACAACACACACACACACACACACACACACACGCACACGCTCTATCAATCATAACACAACAGCCAGTAATCAGCAACATGCTTCGTCAAAACCTTAGATAAACAGTAAGAGATCCGCAACACGCTTTGTCAACTCACTAAACTAAAATCCACCATAGGCTTCGTCAGTAATAAAATAAAAACCAACTTAAACGCCCTCCGCAACACGGAAAGCACCCAGCTCAAAAGAATCCATCACACTAGCAGCATTCCCGCGTACACCCTGTGTACTCTTAGCATATTTAACTAAATCACTATTGGCTGAATAAATAACATCAGACTAACAAGGGGTCATGATCAAAAGGCATTATTCACACTAACGCCGAGAATTGACAAGTCTGTTAGCCCAGTCATTTTACGGAGTTTTGTTAGGAGAGGTGGGAAGTAATTATTAATTGGACTTTTAAACTATAACCGGCACCATTTAGCGACAAAAAGACTATCTGAAAACATATTAAAAAAAAATTCAGTACGCAACATAGAAATCAAAATTGTGAGTCCCAGTAGGCTTTTAAATTAATAATAATGATTAATACCAATGCACCCATTTGAATTAGATTTAACAATATAAATTATTTTTGAGCAATAAAATGTTTAAAAGGTTTTTATTAGAAAATACGAATGTATTTTTCAAAACCTTCTAAGTACACAAAAATATTCACACCATGTTTAAAGTATATATAATGGTAATGTCTTTAATATGTGAAAAAAAAATTACCATTACAGGTTTTTTATAACGTGATAATAGCTGAATTTTAAATTTGAAACTGTTGCTGACGTGATTTTTTTTTAATGTTGGTACATTTCTCAGCTCAAATTGGCTCTAAAATACTATACCGAAAAAAAATATCAATTATTAATTAGTCCCCGGCTCAAACCGTAAAATGACTGGGCTATGTCCCAACGCTGATTTAATTACCTAACCGACACGTCGCGTCGCGTCGGTAATGTTACCTCTGTCAAGATATGCGTAAGCGACAGACTGGGTGGAAATTTAGGTTGGATTATGTTGAATGGTAATTGGATTGTGTACAACCTTAGAAGAATTAAGAATAAGAATAAGAATAAGAATAATATTTATTACTCCACAAAAAGCCATTTTACAGACAGATTTGTAATAAAATAATGAAGCACTAAATGTTAGAATAGTAGGCTAGGAGTATTGGTAGGTACAACTGATGCCATGAAAGGTAGGAATTACCTGCCTGAGCTATTGACATCAGTTACAACTGTAAAACTTATTGCAAATTAAATGTACAATGTACTTGTAAGATGTGTGGTTTGTATGGGTGAGTGAATAAGTAGGGGTGTGTTTATGTGTTTATGTAGGGGCGTGTGTTTATGTGGAGGTGTGTGTGCGTGTATGAAAGAGAGGGAAAGAGAGAGAGAGGGAGAGAGAGAGAGAGAGGGAGAGAGACATTATTCGGGGGGGAGAAGAAGATTTTCTGTTTCGTTGTAGGATAGATTTTGTAACCACGTTTTTAAGGAAATTTTGCATAGTCTATTATTAAGAGTGTGTATGTTTAATATGCGATGTATGCTGTTATATAGGAATGGGCCAAGAAAACAGAAGAATCTATGACTGAAACTTGTGTTGTATTGAACGGAACGTGCGATTAGGTGGTTTCTTTTTGGAGCATTATTGGTGTTGTGTGCAGTCACACAATGTTGGAGAAGGACAGTATGCAGAATGAAAAGCTGACGGACTGTGAGCACTTCATAGTACTCATAGAGCGATTTCGTAGGAAACAGTCTGGGCTTGAAGGTGGCAACTTTTAGTAATGCACGTTGGGCACGCTCGATTTTCACAAAGTGGGTTTTTGGCGCACCACCCCAATTAAGGGAGTCTGTCGGATTCTGCTATATTATGGTCGCTGAAGTGTGTTTTTTAACCGATATCAAAATAGGAGGAGGTTTCTCAATTCGACCGTATATACAAGGTCTAACAAAATTAGCTGAAACTATTTTAAGGGGATGATCAGACCATAAAACTGAAAAACTTTCTCTATGGGACCAATATCGAAATCGCGAAAAAAGATCAGCTGTCCCATTATAATACTGCAAACATAACTCGACTTAAATGTATGGCACAGCTGTTTTTTTTTCGTGATTTCGATTATGGTCTCATAGAGAAAGTTGTTCCATTTGATGGTCTGGTCATCCCCTTAAAATAGTTTCAGCTAATTTTGTTAGACCTTACATATATATTTTTATGTGTGTTCGCGAATATAACTTCGTCGTTTATTTTTTTTTTGTTGGGAAGAAGATATTCCAAGGTGGGACCATAATAAGGAAACAAGAATCTGATGATGGCATCCCAGAGAAATCGAGGGGAACCTTTGAATATCGTAGTGCCGGCTAGTGCGTTCGTTAATTTAAAACACTACTATTAAATTGATCTAATGAATTCACCACTGAAAATTGAGAAATAAACAAAATTTTAACAAAAAATTAAAACCGCCTTCAAAAAAACTTATGAGTTAAAAAATAATATTCCAGCCGATGACTTTTTCGTTCGCACTATAAGAACATTAATTTGTTTTCTAAAAGTCGGTGTCAAGCCAAGCCAAAAAACTGATGCAAGCTCTGTCGGCTGTCGTGAATCGTACCGGCTTGACAGCGACTTCGATAAAACAAATTAATATTCTTATGAAAAACTCATCGGCTACAATATTATTTTTAACTATAGTTTTTTTTAAGGCTGTTTTAATTTTTTTGAGTGTTATATTGATATTTTATTATGCACCACTAGTTTTTAATTACTAACATAACTCCGAAATATAAATTTAACATCCCGGGGTCGATAAACGAGAAAAATTTGTGGACCTTCCATACAAAAGTGCGAATCAGCTGATCGATTTCCTGTGGGAGGTCCGAAAAATTTTCACGTTTTTCGACCCATGTTTCTTAGAATAAGTGAGAGGAAATGTTTCAAATCTCTGTTTCTGTAATTCAAAATAGCCTTAAGTTTTTGATGCTATTTGTATAGCCATTATATTTTTCAAAAATATATTTTCTATATTCCCAAAACCACCAGCTATCGTCAAAATTTCCTTACCTATCTTCACAGTGGGTGTTTCTTTAAGAAAATATGTCCGATAGCTGGTGTGTACTAACCAGTATCAACTAATAATCCTAAGGCAATAAATTGACTTTTTCTCTTACCTCAGCAGGGTGCCATCGTCGAGGCCGCCGTTTAACTGATTCTATTGAATTGTAGATGCCATTTATTTTTATTGTAGTTGAATTTTCAAGTGATTATACCGTCTTCCTAGATAAGCTTTGTTTCGTAAAGAATTAGATAGCCATTTCATGCGCAATTCTGATTAGAAATTCGAAAGATATTCTATTTGACTTACCTAATATCTCGGATTTTATTAATGAAAAGTTGTTCTAGCTGATGTTTTGCCATCGCAATCTTTCAAATAAAATAATAAATATATTGGACATTGTCACACAAATTATCTAGTCACATTTAAAGTACCAGAATCTAGCCCGGACTTGTATAATGATGACTAAACAACAACATATATTAACTTTATTAGATAACATAATTATGTATAACACCCCTGACTCGGGAACAAACATTCTTATTCATCATACAAATATTTTCCCCTTACGGGATTCGAACCCGGTAAGGCTACCGAAAATGTCAAGGCTGACACAGCAGGCAGATTCACTACCGACTGACCCATCGAGCGGTCATTTTCGGTAAATCCGACGACATCATAATAATAGATTGAAATGTTAGTTTTAGTAGAATTGTCAAAATTTGGAACTAATGAAGTATAATGATCGATAAAGTGATGTATGTGACATTTAATAGATTTTTCTAGGTGATGCAATCAATTCTATTCGATTAAACTACACCCATGGTCAAATTAATTTTCAACATTTATTTGATTTCATGAATGTATTCCAAAATGGAAGCAGCACGTGCCAAAAGATGGAATCGTTTAAAAAGTTACCGTCTCCTGCTGTGCTCCTGTCAAGTAAACTTCATTCGAGTATAACCTCTGTTACTTTGCCAATAAGTTTATTATTCGATGAAGGGTTGGACTCGTCAGCTACTGTTGGCAATCGAAGGGTTTATCTTGGACGCATGTCGGCAAGTCGGCATATATCCCTATTCTTGACATTTGTGTTTTGTTATTCGAGTGTTCGTGGCAAGCAAATACAATAAGGCACAGGACCTGAAATGCCTACATAAGTGGAACACAGGCAATAACAATTTGAAAATCTATTTTAAACTCCTTTTTGCAATTTATCATATTTGGCAAAATATTTTTTTATTTTATTGTTGGCGCTCGCTGTGGAGTATGGGTTCGTGGAACGGGTAATAGTTATCCCAAATAGTAGGTACTTTAGTAGGTATTACTTTTGTGTGGGAACCTTTACATGAGATTGTCCAAATCAAATGAGAAAAATGAATGAATGAATGAATGTTAAGGCGGGCGGGCTACTTAGGTGAGATGATCTTAGTAGCTAAAGCAAAAATATCATTAGTGACCGGTTTTAACCGCTCACATCCCAGCTTTAAGATAACAATTGATAAACAATGAGTGGTTAAACGATATCGCGACCGTGGAAATTGAAGGGTTAAGTACCGTTTTGATTTCAAAGACCAAATAAAATGGGTAGTAAACAAAATCACATAAAAACTATCAGATTATATAGCAGAAAAAAAAATTACACTGGTAACCCTACCAGGCTGGCAACCCTCGTTAGCGCTGGCATCCCCGTACGCGCGTACGCACTCGTAACGTAATTTTTTGCCGCGCAACCGCGACAGGCTTCGAATATAAAGAGTCTGCGAGCTTCCCCGGCCTTTTACGGCGTGCCCCTTAGGCGAGATTCCTCCCTGCACAATAAAACGATTTATATTTATTTTATCCGACAAATAAAAGGCGATCGACCGTCGCGGGCGCAAGTTCCCCGAAGCTGGTTAAATTAGTATTTCTTCCGTACGCGTGCGAGCTTAATTAGGATGCGCTTCTGCATTATTGGTTTTCAATTCATTTGGTTAGGTACTAACTTCAACTTAAAAATATTATGCTTAATATATTCCCTGAGGATGTGTTCTAAATATACAGGGCCCTTCTTGATATGCTGACACTTTTTTCAGGGGATGATCAGACCATCGAACTGAACAACTTTCTCTGTGGTACCAACATCGAAATCGCAAAAAAAATTAGTTGTCCCATACATTTGGCTCGAGTAGTTTGCCGTTTTGTTTGGAAGAGCAGATTTTTTTTTCGAGATTTCGATGTTGATTCCATAGAGAAATCTACCTATATACCTGTATACCTAATTTACCCATCAAACTAAACAACTTTTACTATAGTTGTCCCATACGTTTGAATCGAGTAGGTATTGCAGTTTAGTATGGGATAGCTGATATTTTTTTTGTTTTGACAGGTTTGCTCCCATAGTAAAAGTTGTTCAGTTTGCTGGGTAGGGTATGTGGTTTAAAGGGGAATGATACTTTTCCTTACACCCTGTATACTGTATATCAGTTCGACTTGAATCTTGAACACTTCAAGATTTAAGTAGAACTGATTATTGCAGGTCCCATTGCATTGCATGGATGCAAGGAAATAGCTTCCACGAGTCATGAAATCCGAGTTCGTCTAGTGCACCCCGGGCAGTCAGCCTCAATTGGACTATTGCTGACTGACTAATCTTTACGCTACAGCATGAGTGATTGTCATGCGATATAGCTCATGCTGACATGAAAGAAGAGAAGATCGCATTGCATGTTCCATGCCCACGTGAGGTGGAGTATTGCTTAGTCCCTTTACGCTTATTATAAGAACCCATAATATGGCATTGTGCCATAGAGCATCGTTTCTCAACCTGGAGGTCACAACCACTTTAGGAGTCGCGTTTTGATCCAATCGGGTCACTATCTGTCCATACTAGTTAGTAAACTTGACATTCTATACCTCCCAAAGTCTTAGTGTACTATTGTTAAGTCCCAGTGTACTATTTTAAGTACAAAGGCCTACCCTGTAATCACTAATCATTCCAGTCGAGAAAACACTGCATCAAAAATACAAAATTAGAAACAGTTTTTTCGAAATAAACTTTACAAAGTGTCTTTAATTTATAATGTCCTAAGGCCTGCTAAACTGTAATATAATGTTTTCTCAAAACAAAACACACTCGACTGCGTTAGAAATGTAAAGATATTTCATCGATAAATATTTATCGATATTATAGCTATTGAAAATCAACAAAGAGTTCTTATAGGCTCATCGACAGATAGACGGATCTATGTTTAGAAATCAGCGGAGTTACGTGGCGACATACCGCAGTTGTATTTTATAGTAGACTCTAGTATCTTATTTTAGTGATGGGCAATGATCGATAAAATATTTTTCACGTTCAAGTTACACTGTTCTTTTATTTTGGGCTTGGGTTTGGGTATCCTCTTTGGTTTTTGGACCTGAAGTTTATAAATTGAAAAATAGCCACATCACAGTGCAATCTCAAAAATTCTAGTGGACTTATTACTAAAAGCTTCGTTTTGAAGTAATGTCATATGATCTGATGCATATGTTAAGTCTATTATATTAAGCGCATTGAGCTTGTGGGTGGACTAACGCCCAAACTCCCTCCTTGAGGATAAGCCCGTTCCCTACCGTGGGATGTATAAAGGCTGATGATGAAAATGATGATTAATTCTCTGTGCTTTCACTACTATCATTCAATAAGACAGTTAATTAATACAAGTTTGAATTGTCATGCATAATTTGCTTTGCAAAAACGTAACATCATTTTTTATCGGTTTTAAATATTATCCCTTTGATTTGACTTCACTAAGTAGGTACCAGTCTATCAAACCTCGTACCAAATTCGAAGAAACCAAAATCTATCGATAACAAATACCCCTTTTACTGACCGCATCCCATCCCTACGAGTCCGAGAAAAACCCCACACGTTCCTAGCGTAGCGTAGAGTTCCCAGGGCGAGGTTCCGGGTTCTATTCCCCGTAGCACGTGGGAAACCTCGGACAATAAATCACAAAGTTTTTCTACCCTCCCTTCCTTCCAACAAGTCCCATCAATAATCAATTTTCTGACTTACGACGTTAAGTATAAGACGACTGTCAGAGGACTTTTTAAGAAATTGTTAGTTAAAAATTATCGCCTCCGAGATGTTATTAGTAAGGCTTTTTTGTTTGAAGTCTTGTACTAATTGGTAGATGTTTGTTTTAGTGATTGTATGGATTGTAGTGTGGTTAGACTTGTAGGATACTGTAGGAACGTCTCTACACTTATTTTTGAGCTTGAAAATTATCATAATGATATCAAATAGTACCTACAGGGTCTGTCAGTTGAATGATTCATGCAGTGTTCTTTTTGATTAACTGTGCTGCGCGTTTCGTTTTAGCGACCGATAAAGATTAACTCATTTGACTAGTTTTAAAGGTCTTACTGCCTGTTGTTTTGGATGGAATAGGAGTTTTAGTTTAGTTTGAAACGCATTTATTATTAGGTATTTATTATCTACTTTTAACAAAATCTTATAAACATATTTATTACACACAAACATAATTTATGGGAAATATATTATTGTGGCTAAATTTTTGCACTTGGATACCTTACCTAACTAATTTAACAATACAGGTCGCACGGTGTCATATTCCAACACCTATACATACAATATATATTGTTGTTTTTATTGATCGGTCCGTCCGTCATGGGAGCTCCCTGTTGCTGCTGCGGCTTTACACGGACCTCCTTATGCGGACTCTAAAATGTTATGTTTATCCTGTATTGTTATGTTGAAATAAATGAGTTATCTATCTATCTACAGCAACGGGACATTGACATTTGTATGACTGTAATTGAATGTTAAAATTAAATTTTCTATACAAGGTCCTTTTTAATAATATGCTAACCGTTTTTAAGGACATGTTCAGACGGAATCAAACCATCAAACTTAACCGCTTTCTCTATGGGGTCAACAAGGAAATCGCGGAAAAGAAATTAGCTCCATCATATCGTATGGCATTTTTTGTCGTCCTGCTTGGATCCGGGGAGATCTAAATTTTGAGGTCAAAGTGCCAGTTTTAGCCAGTCTTCCGCTGCCGGGATTAACCTATGGAGTTCTTCAGTTCCACCGGGGAAACTGTGCAGAGTGTACTCATTTACCACATGGGTGAGGGTTTTGTCAGGTGCCCCGCAGTCGCACATCTGTGACTCCCTCAGGCCCCACTTGTAGAGGTGGTAGGTGGTCCTTCCATGGTTAGTTCTGAACCGGTTTAGCTTAGCCCAGCTGTTTAGGCCCAGGAAATTAGCTATTAGCTGGGTTGAGCAGGTTTGCAGTTTTTATGGAACAGCATTTTTTTTTTCGCTAGAGAATGTTGTTCAGTTTGATAGTCTGATCACCTCCTTAAAAAACCGTGAATATGTTAAGACGGACCCTATCTACCTAATTAACATTTATAATAATACCTCTACATTATTTGTATGCATTTTCATTGACTCGATTTCGATTATTGCCACCATTTATAATATACCATAGTCTAACCACACCCATGGACACTCCATACAGAAGGCCTGGAACTGACAAGAAGAGGATAGCACATATACGCTGAGTGAGTGCGATAGAGAGAGGAATACACCACTGCTTTGCTTACTATCGACCTCCTCCCGTACCACTAGGGACTAAATAATATGTGTGACAATGTTCAAGATATCTATTCATATTTTATAATGTTTGGAAATGCATAAATCTCTATTCCCAAGACCTCTCCCAAAGGTTACCACCGACCGCGGCGCATGACAAACCGATATTTTTTAATTACCACCTTACCACTCGTTCGCGTGACAGCTGACTGCAACTTTGATCGATACTTCACACTGTCACCTTGGCAGCTGTCATTTATTACGGACTCCATAAAATGTAGTTCGATATAGTGTCACTTAATTTGTTCCCTTGTGTGAACGCTTCCTTATTTGAAAATCTAGTTATACGTTCAAATATACGTGATTACTAAATGGATGAAAAACTTGAAAACCGTATGTAAACATTTAGGTACAAAATATTTATTATTTTAAGGCAATATCATTCCAGCTATTTTTGAGCGTAGGCGTTGACGTAAGTAAAAATATCGCCGCGATGTTTTTTTGATGCGGCGGAATCGAAGCGATGCTGATGTCGCGTCAGCCAAGCCCAATCAACGCCTGCGTTAAAAAGTAGCTTGTATGATTGTTGCTGCGATTTGCGATTGCGGTTCATTTCTGACGATAGACCTGATTTTGAACCTTAAAAGGAAAAAAAACCGATCGCTTATTTTCAAACCCACCATGTTTTCTTTCATTAAATACTAGTGAGTTCTAACATAAATTAGAGTCATTGTCTAGTGTTATGAGTGGTTGCGATGATTACCACCCTGGATTGCCACCAGAAGTCCTAGGTTTGTATCCTGGTTCGGACATGGATGTTTTTATCTTTTTCTTTCGTATCAGCATGAGTTATTTCGCATGGTAATCCTTCATGCTGTAGTAGAAAGATTAGCCAGTCAGCAATTGTGACGTGTAAGGAAAGAACCTCCTTGAGTCACGGAATATATAAGGAGGAAACCTGGGTTAAGCCTTTATATTATTATGAAGGCGCCGTTGTATGTTTTCCATAATAAAAAGCCCTGTAGATTACATTTGGGTTCATGACAATGTATGTGCCTGGCATTATTATTGTTATTACCTTTCTTTCAACACCAGGAACGCGGCAAAATAATTTAGTCTTCATAAAACTGAGTGGAACATCGTCGGCAACGGTACAGCGGCATCGATAGCCTATAAAGTATGCAGCCGTGAAATATAAAAGTGTCGGTAGCGAATATTCTGCGCATTAGCATTTAGATGAGCGCCTGCGCTTCGTTACGCTTCTCTTTTGAGTTATAAGCGAGAAGCGGGATCAATTTCTCTTGACATCATGCGAAAAAGCCTGTTGTAAATGAATTTTTATTTCAAAAGACGATGTTAGCAGCAGAAGCGACTAAGGTTAATCATGGAACGCAAAATTTACATTAGAGTTAAAAAAAATAGTAAGAATTTTCAAAAGAAGTATTGGCCATGAGTCTCTTGCTCAATCAGTTCTAACTCTCTTGATTTCTCAAGCCTATTTCGACAACCGTGACTTCTTATTTAGAGAAGCAGTCAGGTACGCAGGATATTTATAAGTGTATGTGTGTTTGCTAACACAGCACCTTCTCGGCCTTCCACTTTTAAATCTGATGGAACGGGAACACTGCTACGATCAAAGCCACATTTTGCAACTAACGTCTGCTGGATCTTCGTGATTTACTAGGTTGCCTGATGAAGATTTTTTAAAATCATTTGGCTTGTGTCGGCGAATCTGATTCTCCAGCGGATGACCTCATACCTTATTATACCGCGCGAAAATATTTCATCCTCGCTTCTGCTTATGACTTAAAAATGAAAGCGGTACAGTTTGATGCAAACTTTGCAGATACCTTAAAACAATACTATGCCAGTAGTTATATTCTTTACCTCAAAACTCTGTATTTTTTATTTCCTTTCGCTATTAACTTCGAAGTATAGGATATAGATAATAGTTTTCTAAATATTAGCTCGCAAGCTTGCTAATATATGAGTATAATTTTAAGTTGTATAATTTGCCTTGTGGTGTTTGCTTTACCAAGCCTTATCTTGTCGTGGGTATCATACGAAGTGACTAAGGGGCAATGTTTCTTTTAGACCTACCAGACCGAATTATTGTAGTAGGTAAGACCTCCTCTCGCGAATTAGGGTGATACTCCACCACGTGGACCCAGTGCAAAATGGAGCACCTGAATGTTTTTGAGATTTCAGCGTTACTCCTATAGCTTCTTCTTCTATCGGGTCGCTAGCAAGTCATAGTTCTTGGACTTATCGATTTGTCAGTTCCTCATAATCTACCTAGATACCCTATCACTAGGCTATTCCATCCATCACCCTGTAAAACTAATGTTGGCTCCAACGCGCCTATAACAAGAATGTGTACTGAGTTCAACAAGATAAACTCAACTGTCGAGGACATAGACATTATTTAACGACTCGTTGCGTGTGTTTCGTCGTAAGGCGCTGAGATCATTTCGTTCTTAAATTTAAGTCAATTGTTAAATTATGCTCTGCTCTGTTTCATTTTTGGTTATATTTGTTTTTATTGTTATTATTAAGTATTATTTTTATTTTTTTGTAATTTCTTTTAATTTCTGTGTCTAGTTGTAGTGAATGTCGTGCCCACCTGTAACTGGGTTATGTATCAGAACTATACCTAACTTAAGATGTACATGTGAGTCTTATAATATGTAATCTGTTGGTGAGCCTAAATAAATAAAATAAAATAGTATTTCGCCACACAGATAGCACTGCCGGCAGCGTCCATAAGCCCCTTTCGCGTGAAGATGTCAGGGAGGAAAGGCAGAATATGAGGTGGGCCATAGTATGTGGAGCAACACCGTATTCACACTGGAGGTCAGACCCGTCTATGTAACCCCACTTGAACAGGTTGTCTTTACTCCGGCCGAATTTTGGGTTCGGAGTATATTTTATAAAGACTTTATTTCCAGCCTGTATTTTCTTCAATCGATTTTACATGAAGCCATCCACTCCAAAACGAATATGAAATAATCAGAGCAGCTAACTGAGCGATCAATGTACAGGATAATGCGATCCATTATACAAACACGCATCGACTGGTCCCCATTGATTTAAAGCACACTATCAAATAGTAAGATGGTTGTTTACGAGACAATTTTAATAGTTGTACTTCTGCTGTGGGTGTGGAATTATGACTTTATTTAATAGGTTTTTGCTAGGATTCTGTTTTTGGAGAGTAATCAAGCAGTAATGATATGATTTTAACCAACTATTCAGCTCTCGATAGAACTCTTGCTTCGTCAGCCTTCTCGCAAGCTTCAATTCTGCGTCGCATCGCTTCTTGCATCGACGAGCTAACAAATCCTTCTTGCATCCTTCAGACTGTCTAAGTATTTATATGAGTTTGGCACATGATATAACTATAGCGAATACCGAATTGACAGCTCGCCGATGTTTCAACGACGAATTTAAGGTTGTGACGATGTTTTATTGTTGGTTCCGCAGTTGGAATTGGTAGAAGTGGGGTGCTCAGAGTCGGTTCCATGATAAACTTCTAACCTAACCCAATGAAGACGTTTTTGACTTTTTGCGTTACATGCATACCCCAATCAGGAGGAGTTATTTCGTTAAAACTTTGTTTTGTCGAGCTTGTTTTGACTAACATAAATATTACTAAATTCTAGTTGTAGAACTTGTTTTTAACTAGAGAAAACGCGTTCTTATTAAAAACGTTAACATACACAATGTGAGCGCATCTGTGTGTATGCTTGAGCCCAAACTAAATATATGACAGTATTGACCAATTATTCAAAGGTATTGACAGTACCAAAAAAAGCTACTCTCATCTCCCCCTCATCATTTGTGTTTCGAAAGACACGATAAGCATTTGGTCCAGGTTGGTACGTGTGTGAATTTAGTGTCGATACTGCGTTTATATAAATTTAACTTGCTCATTTCTTCAGAAGCGTGAAGAGAGGTTTAATCAAGCATCTGTACTGAGAAACGCTAAATTAACAATCCAGTGCAGACCACACATGACGACCGGTGCCTTTGTCACCGACTGACTGCTGTACCTACATAATATTTTATAAGAACCAGTTGCATATTTAACATGATATTATTATTACAGACAATAGTTCTAGTCGGTGAAAATAAGACTGATATCAATCAAGATGATGAGTTTGCCCGAATTGTGATAAGCATGTGAAAGCTTTTAAATGCGCATATAGGCGTATATGATAGAAAGACAAAACTATTGCAAAACTAAACACAAATAAAATCGTTTCGGTAATATTATGACCGTTCGAAGTAATTAAAAATAGCGCAGTTAGCAATATAAACAAAAATCGGTCAAGTGCGAGTCGGGCTACTCGCGCACCTAGGGTTCCGTACCGCACAACATGTTAAAGTACAAAAAAAAAATTACTCCAGGACCTTAAGCTCGAGACCGACTCACACTTGGCCCGTTTTTATTATTTGTTGTTATAATGTAGAGTTTTCTTTATAATCACACCAAGTTTGACACTTGTATGTATTACCGTTTTTACCATAGAGCGAGAAGAAAAAACGTTGATAAAAACTAGTTCCTTGTATGAAGACCCCCCCTTATTTTTTAGTTTTCAGACATTTTTATTATTTGTTAGCAAATCCGCTTTAATAATGCACATTCCGTGAAAATTTCAACTATCTAGCTATGACGGTTCGAAAGTTACAGCCCTAAATAGGTAGGACAGACGGACGGACGGACGGACGGACCGACGGACAACGTAGGCTTAGTAATAGGGTCCCGTTTTCACCCTTTGGGTACGGAACCCTAAAAAACTATCTCTCCACCAGAAGACCTACGTGATTGCGCGCGCGATTCCAGGATACTGCTCGCTCTTTCGGCTAACATTGATATCTTTATAATTTATTAAAAGTCAACTAATCCCGCGCGATAATAGCCCATAAAGAAAAATAGTTTCAAACAGTCTATTTGACGATATCATAGGTATGTTAGAAATCTCTTCCTAAAGTCAAACACAGCGAGAGGTGAACACAACTCTGCTACACTTTCAACAAGCATCGCATCAAATCTGTAACTATCCGTGAACCGACACGACACAGCCTGGCCCCAGGGCTCCGGCCTATCACGACCCTCGCTATCTGACAGAATTGTACAGGGAATTAACTATTGCTGGGGTTCTGATATTTAGTTCAACGCCATTTGTCAATTCAGTGCTGGTTGATGGAGATGAGTTAGAGCCTTTTCTCACACAGCGCTTATAGCATAGCGTTAGCGGTAGGGCGTAAAGCTGCTTTTCCTAATCACTAATCCTAACTAATTAGTAGCTTTATTAGGATCTAGGATCTCTAGAATCTAGGTTCTAGGTGCTCGCTAGGATTTTTAGAGATTCAACACCTTAATTTGTGAAAATGGAGATGTTATGTAGCGAAGCAATGGAATAAATAAAGAAATATCTTCTTTCTTCTTCTCCTTGTGTCATCTCCAATCGGAGTTTTGCTATCATTACCGATATTCTGACCCTGGTGACTGCAGTCCTAAACAGTATAGTGGTGTTCATATCGAAACAAACACGCAGGTTCTTAAGCAAAGAATACCAGACATTCGTCTCTCCAAAATTGTTTCCAGCTAAATCATTTGAAGACTAATATATTTTTTACTCATCTATACTGTGACTCGGTCACTGCTGCTGTAGTTTCTTTGTTTTTATAGATTTCAGGGTTTCTCTTATTCGTCTTCAGCAGGACCGCCTTGTTGCTAATTCTTTTTGTCCTTGATATTTTCCTCATCTTCCTGTATACCCACATCTCAAAAGCCTCAAGTTTGTTGGAACGGGAAACCGATATGATCAGAGGTAAGTTCGAACTGTTTCCATCTGTCTCCACCAACGGTATCGTGAACCACTTATGCAATCGTAGCACATTTTTCCGCAAAGTGCAATCTCTGGTCACCCCCGGAACACGGCGAGATGGTAAATGTATGCAGATAGCCGTCGCCGGCGGGGATGCGCGGGCGCAGTCTCCCACGTGCCGCGGTGCGTTGTGGTATGTTACTGGAAACATTTAAGGAACCTCTTTTTTTTTTCGAAAATTAATCAATCAATTATACTTTATTTTACACCGAAAACATATAATACAGAGAAAAGGTGAAGCAAGGAATATAATAGGTACAAAATAAGGCGGTCCTCAAAATTTCTGTCGCCGGGCCTGAGTTCGTATTGCCATATTCACATAGCTGTCCCTTCATACAAATGGGGAAAAACTGACAAGAGGTAGTAATATATGCGACACCGATTGAGTACTGGAGAGGAATGGCGCTAAATAAATCTCAACTGAACCGTGATTGGATCGCGTGCAAACCACAACTTTTATTACATTAGAACCATTTTGACAGATCGCTCATACGTTAAAGGCTATCAGTTACATAGTAAATAAGTCCGGTTTAGCGCGATATGGAATTCAGCACAGTTGAATAGTGTTTGGATTGCAATGTGATTAGAGCTGAAATTGGATTTGGATTGAACTTCGATGTTTGACAATTTCAAACGCGATCACCCTCTAGAAATGTAAAATTTTGCCTACATTTTCTAGCTTCATGCTTCCAAAGTGCTTCCTTTCCGTGAGATGAAAATTCCATCGTGGTGAAAAGATTACCAAAAATGGTTTAGAAACATTCTGTTCTTTGTTGTCAGTTACTTACCATCAAGCGGTCAAGTGTGAACTGTTTATCTGGGCGAGCGTGCTCGATTGCTCTAGCATTTCATTTGTTACAGCACGTCGGTAACCAGACGTTTGATGTACATTGTTTGACTAGGTGTACCATTATTCCTCTAATAACCCAAATGGCCACATAACTCTGTGGGTGGCGTAAACTGGAAGAGATAAGGTTTCTTTTCCCGTGCGTTCTTATTAGTGCTTTCGTTGGCTATCAAGCTATTGCCACTTAGTTTGTCATTTTTATTCTGATACTGTTACGTGCTAGAAGTGAACATTGCTGCAACAGCACGGTGGTAGTTGTAGCAAAGATTCTGACCACCCTCATAAGAAACCTCGAGAAGAAATGGGGTGGAATAATATTCTTAGACTTAGAAGACATCCGCAGGGGAACCAGGGTAGTTGACGTAGCTCGATGAATTGCTAAAATAAAGTGGAAATGGGCTGGACACAATGCTCTCAGAACAGATGGCCAATGGGGCCGATGTGTTCTCGAGAGGCGACGGCATATCGGAATGCGCAGCGTGGGTAGGCCCTCACTAGGTGGACCGACGACCTGGTGAAGGGGATAAACCGTTGGATGAGGGCAGCGCAGGACCCGTTTTTGTGGCGATCCTTACGAGAGGCCTATGTCCAGCAGTGGACGCTTATCGGCTGAGATGATGATGATGATGATGTTCTTAGTCGGAACTGTAGTTAGAATAATAAAGTAGTATGCCCTCGACTATATTTCCCGAGGGGGTCGCCAGAGATGTCCGCAGACCAAATCAGACTAGTAACTAAACAACACTCACTCATACCTAGGCACGTAAAATACGACCGAAAATAATTCCGCTCGTCAATCTTCGCTTGCGCAGAGCGGTGCAAAATCTGGTATTCTCTATCTCGCTCCAACTCAAATAGCAGACTTATGAATGTTTCGGCAGCGAAAAGGGCGAGAAAGCAATAAGCCATAGCCAAGCATATAATTTCGCGCGCTTTTAAAATATGTCAACTGTGCAGGTACATCAGTGAGACTTATAAACCTGGTACTACTGTACATGATTATGATCCCAAACGTCCAATATCAAAATCCAGCAGACTGGTCCAGCAGTCCAGCGTGTTAACTATTACACAAACCGGGTCGTCGAATTCTCGACTTCGACCGTTGACTCATCACCATCATAGTCAGCCCGTATCCACCCAATGCTGGGCATAAGTCTCCTCTCTTTTTGCAATTCTTTTCGGTCCCGTTCCAATTACATCCAGGTCTTACTGATACTTTTCCACCGTCGTCATCCCACCTGACTGCCGGACGTCCCACTCCTCTTTTGCCTAATCTGGGCCAACACTTTGTTAAGGTTTCGTCGACTTTTGCTATCCCAAAAACTAAAGGCCCATGAACACCATCCAACCGGGCCGGCCCACTCGACCTGCCTGAGGGAGGCACGACCCAGCGATCTAGACATCGCCACCGCCCGTGATTTGCTGCTAGAATCCCGACTATGTTTGTGCTTCGATTTGAATTCGTCACGTTCAACAGCCGCGGACTTGGATTAAACCAAAAGCTTCTTGGTGTATCTAACCGGAGCTAAATGGGCCTAACTTGTTTGTTTACTCAAACCTGACCTCAAATGGCTTGCATACTCATGTTTCTTTATACTGACAAAACAATCGTAAAATTCAGTTGGCTATTTCTACTATTTTACATCCGTTTTGTAATTATTTTTTGTTTTCGTAGGTGTGCAAATGAAGAACACTTTTTTATTTCATCGGTATCAGTTTCACTCATTTCCAGCAGTACCCAGGACTCATTATGGGAATTAAATTCAAATTAAATACTCATTCATTTAAGACAAATATCCATAATAAACTATGTCGATACCTTCCGAATTTTTCAACCTATCTCGACTTTAAAGGATGTGAAAGGGACGTGAAGTTGGTAGGTTGCGTTGCGGGTTCAAGTCCCGTCCGGTACTAAATTTTTCAGTCTTCAACTTATTAAATTATAATAGCCATGTTGTGTTGTTTTAGATTTTATATTTGATGTGTTTACTGTTTAAGGCCAGCCAAATACATGCGGAATTATTCCGGGCGGATTTTTTTTTGACACGTTATCGTGTGGATTTAGCCTCCCAAAATTCCGTTCAGAATTATGGAGGCATCAACTCCTATACACAATATGGCTTATGGGTATGTATGGCAGGCGTTATATTTGACTTTTACAGAAGTCATATTTTAAGTCTTTTTCTGTTTACATTTGAAGAAAACCCTAAATCTGAACCATTGTTTCGCTACGGCAACATGCGGTGTCTTCCTCTAGTTTCATCTAAGGGTTAGTTGCAAATTTTCGAGGCGGGTCCGACAACGACGCCGGTCGGTGCGAACGGTTCTCGATTCGATAAACACGATAAGTGTGGAAATGTAGATGTGAACGCGTTGAACAATGCTTTTGATGGTACGTCTGTTCTGTAGGTCTCTTGGTTACCGTTGCTGTCTGTTTTGTGCTTTTTAACCGGCTACGGTAAAGAAGAGTAATGTTTTTAACATGATTGTACGTAAACACCGTGGACACTTCACACCGCTCCCCATTCGGGTTCGCACTGACAAGAAGAGGTAAGCACGTGAAATACTTAGTGAGGGCGAGTGAAAGGGGATTACACCACTGTCGTTCTCCTGTACCCATGCGAGGAAGGGAGATAAAAATTGAGGAAGGGAAGGGGAGTATATAATATCTATACTAATAAAAGAATTCCGTGACTAACTGACTGACAGACAACGCACAGCCTAAACAAGAAGTTTGTGAAAATATATCTACAGAGGATGTAGGAGTGCACTAAGAAAAGATTTTTCGAAAATCGACCCCCAAAGCGGTAAACCACGCGGACGAAGTCGCGGGTCAAAAGCTCGTCTGTGATAAAAAGGTCTCCCCTAAACTCTTCCACATATCTCAATTCAATGCGGTATCCCTCTATTCATTGCAATAGGCTCCCAACTTATCGCCTCAACTTTTTCGGGGTCTGCCTCGACGTCGACTACCATCATTAGGCACCCATTGCGTGGCGATTGATTCCCACCGCTTGCTGTGCAAACTTACCCAGCCCAGTCCGACTTTAGTTTCGCTGATTTCTCGCCTACATCAGCTATGTGAGTTTTGGAACGCAGTGTTGTGTTCCAGATATCTGTGTAACATAATATAAATATAAACTTATAAATTAAATAACACAAATAGATTATCTAGTCCAATTTAAAGCATCAGAATCTAGCCCGGACTTTTATAATTATGACTAGACAAAGATATAAAATACATATTACATACATACATGACCCGGGGTCAATCCTCATACAAATATTTGCAACTTACGGGATTCGAATCCCCTTGGCACAGCAGGCAGGTTCACTACTGAATGACCCATGAATGACCGATGGTTCAGCTGTTAAAATACTCTTTTCACCCCTCAGGACCGAAAGCGTCAACCTTCGTCCCGTTGCGCTAACCGAAGTTGCCGCTTTCCGCCTCAGTCGGGGAGAAAAATAGTGTACTAACCTCGGGCAGTAAATAAGAAAGCGTTAGATCACAGACATGTTTGACTTTTCTTACTTTCCTGCCCTCAGCGTCTAATCTGCTATTCTTATTTTGACATCTCTGTGTATGTAGGATTCTAGCCTCCACCAAACTGCACTGGGCCTGCCTACCTGGTGGAGTATAACCCAGTCCCTCTCACCTTTATGTGTGAAGGATCCTACATGCTATTGCTATTACATGCCTAGGTACTTACATTTCAAGATATTTTTAAAAAATTTCTTGAAAAAAAATGTCGTTACACGATTTCTTCTATTCCCATTCCCCAAGCTCTAAGTGCTAACAGCAATTTAAAAGCTTTCGTCAGTGTTAGGGAGGGTGATTATTTAACTCGAAAGGTTTCGTCCATTTAGCGTGAAGACACTCAAGACTCGGTGAAATCCGGGTGGATAAACATGACGAGTTGAGTTTTAGTTAAACGACTGATTGAAGAAAACAGACTCTCTGAACACACGAATCCTGTTTTATGGATTATTTTGATTCGTCTAAATTAAACATACCTACTGGGTGGTTTATTTACCGTTTCTTTTAAAATTGTCAGGGGTAGTTCATAAAAACCAAAATCTGCTGTCTCATATATTTGAGTCGAGTAGTTAGACATTGCAGTTTAGTATGAAACAGCAGATTTTTTTTTTGCTAGAAATTAGCAAAAGATCCAGATTTGCTCCCATGGTAAAATTTGTTCAGTTTAGTAGTCTGAACAACCCCTGAAAATTTCGAAACGGTAGAAAAATTATATTGGCGAGCTTTTATCCATATGGTTTTCGGCTCTGTGTTAATTTTATTTTGTATAATTATGTGTAATTATGGGAAAACATCGTGAGGAAACCTGCATGCTTCGATTTCGAGGCATGTATTGTACCTACTGTCCATTAACAAGTGGCGACGGGCTCACTCCCCGTCACACTGGGCAGAGTTTCGGTACTATAGTGAATCGTGGATGTTCTGAGGTTTCAGAATATCTCTGACTACCCCCTCGGGGATTATAGTCGTGAGCATATGCTATGCTTTAATTATGTGTAACAAATATTTTTTGTCTAGAGGTACCTAATCATCATCAGCCTATATACGTTCCACTGCCACAGCGCACATGCCTATGCCTGCCCTCAGGAAAGGTGTGTAGGCATAAGTCCACCACGCGTGCCCAATGCTGATGATGGTAGACTTCACATATGCATCAGAATTTCTTCTTCAACGTATGCAGGCTTCCTCACGATGTTTTCCTTCATCGTTTGAGAGAAGTCGGTATTACGTAGGTCGTAAGAGTTTAGCCTTTTATTGTAATTATTTGGTTGTATGGGCTTGGTCAATGACCAATAGCTACCGCGACCTGAACAAGATCTATTGTAGCTGTCACCCTTGACCTAAAGGTCATTTCCTAAGCCCACGGACTTCATGAACCGTGTTATGCTTTTGGAGGGGAGGTCCCTAATGTCAGTAGGTGTTACCACGTACCCACCTAGAGAGAGTTTAGGCTTAAACATGTTTAAATATTATGCTGTCACTGTCATCAGTATGAGAAGTGTCAGAGATAGAGCGTTCACTAAATACGGTTAAACAGCAAAATGTTCCAAAACAATTTAAAATTTGCGAAACCATCAACATCAAACGCTCTCTGATCTCCACGTTTTTTGTTATGCAAATCACACCCCTGACCGTTATAGCGTGAAGATACCAGATACGAGATAATGTTTTATGTATTCCGAGCACCCTGTGTTAAACAGTGGGCGTACATTGGATTATCTGAGATCTGCCTGTATCTCGATTAATATTGATTTGCTTTCCTTTGTTTGTTTAGACGATGAAATTAGATACTCGTAGTTTCTGTTTTGAGAAATAACGAGACTTGTGACAGTATTATATCGATCTAATGAGGCATTGTCCAACACTAGTAAAAAGAAAAATCAGTAGATCACAGATTTAGGAACAAATAAGTCTGTGATGGCAATATTGAAACTCGAAAAAACCTTTCACTTTCAGGAATTCGGCAGCCGTTTAGGCTCGAAGTACTAAGGACGAAAAGTCTCAAAAGTTCGGTCCCGAACAATTAAGACAAAAAATTTCAATTTTGAGTGGCGACACCACGGACCCGATTCTCCAGAGGTCCCGGATTGAATTGGCCTTCACCTCTTGCCTTGCCTTAACCTGCCGGCTAAGAGTGGAGTTGCAAGAGTGTAACCTATGCTCCAGTTTGGATGTGTCATAACGCCGGGGATACGCTGACTGGTGTGCTTAGCACCGGGAACTGGCGCCCGCAGACTCACCTCTCTACAACCTTAGCCGCTCAGTATATGTTGCCTGTCCCCTTGTCGCTCTTTCAAGAGCCCACTTAATGTATTGGTGAGTCACCGTCTGCCATTTTTAACAATACAGAGATAATTGTTACAGCACGCGTCCCGAGTCTCTCTGCAATAACTCAGATATCCCGGTCCACCCATTTCAGCCCCATAAGCCCCCATATTCTCGTCTCTGCAGCGAACGTGGTTTGTTTTTTGGTGCATTTACATAATGCATTCAGAAATAGACCACGCTTCATGAATCCTATCACATTTAGATAAGTGTTTCAAAGGGGCCTCGTGTTGGATCTGTCACTCTGTTGGAAGTGATTCAAGCCTTCCTAAGGTCCGGGTAAGGTACGGCCCTTGAAATAACTTCCCGAGAAATAACTAGGTACTAATTTAACATTTTTCCATCTGCCAAACAGAGTTCTCCAACGAGATCTAAACAAATATTACTGCACTTTACCAACGCAGATCTCGATCACTTGCAATCCTCTACCGATAAATAAACCCAGTAACAATGCCAATGGTCATAGTCAACCATTAGTGGCTATTACATCACGCATATTAAGTGCTGCTTTCATCTTGCCGGCCATTGTGCCGTCTGGGGGCTTCCGTGTGCCTTGTTGGGTTTGGCACGGTGCGATAGCGTTGTAAGTCAGGTTGAGGATTTTTCCAGAAAAAAAATTCGGTTGTTATTTTATTCACTTGAACTAATGGCCTTTTTCTAGTTAGTACTAACACACTTGCAATGCGACTCGCATTGCAAGTGTGTTACTACAGAAGTTTACATTAAATTTTTTTACCCCCGACGAAAAAGGTGTTATAAGTTTGACGCCTATGTCGGTCTGTCTGTCTGTGGCATCGTAGCGCCCAAACGGGTGGACCAATTTCGATGCGTTTTTTTAAATACAAAGCAAATTTTTTGGGAGTGTTCTTAGCTTTGTTTCATGAAAATTGGTTCAGCAGTTTTCTAGTAATTTTAAAAATTGCAAAATAATATTAAATTATAAATTTAAAAAACTCCCAATGCTAAAAACAAACATTTAAAAAGTTTAAAATAATTCAGTCACTTATTATTTTTGATATAAGCAAATGTATGTTTAAATTTTTAGCTCTCTTTGAGATATTGTAGGTCAATTATCAAAGGAAAATATTGTGAGGAAACTTGCATTGTAAGTGGTTAAAAATAACTACCATCCACCGTTTAACATTGTAAGTATCTGTATCTAATCTATCTGTCACAAAAGCCTCTACTAAAATACTGCCTAAAAACATAATCTCTTAGTCACTTCGAATCAACACACGGAAAGAAATGGAATATGATGCGAGTATACCTGTGAGTGGTGTGAATACGTAGATAAGTATGTAGGATATTTTATAAAATGTATCATGGTAAAATAAATAAAACGTTAAAATCCTTTTCCAATTTTAATGAAAATTGTCGACGCACTGACAATTTCGTTTCAGTGCGGGATGCAATTAAAATTGAGTTTATTATGAACAAACAAGAACGGATAGTAAAGTAATTGTTTTCGAAAGCCTACCGCAGTGGAAATTTTACAACAATTAATGAGTATTTTAAGCTATGAAATAAATTACAATCACGATTAAAATAAAATTTAATTTGAGCTACTACCAGATTTCATGATTCTACGTCAGCACGAAGTATCCATAACCTATGGATTATTGATTGATCATGCGAGTATCAAAATATGTGACATTAATGGCCGTATCTTTTGATTGCATTGACTTAGAAGCTTACATTTTATACACCTCCAAAGGACTGTTTACCTTAGTATTTGTTATTAATTTCAACTTGATACCTCTTCCCGTTCCTGAGAAAAAGGGTCTCGACAAACGGGCAGTTCGATGGACAACGAAGTGATCCTATAAGGTTTCCATTTTTTTCCTTTTGACGAATGGAATCCTATTAGGACGTGTTAGGTTTTCATTGTTATGAAGAGTCTTAAGGTTAAGACCCTGAGTTTTGTCAGCCCCATCGTGGCTGACAAAACTCAGGGTTAATAGCCAGCATATAAAAAACAATAAAAAATATATATTGGTAATTAAGTACAGCAACTGAGATGTTATTGCAGGGTGAAAGATTTCGTCAGTTTAAAGAAATTGAATAAAAAATAAACTTTATGAAAATGAACGATATTCTGAATTTAAAAAATAGCCGTGTTCAAAGCCGTTTAAACATTTGAATTGAGGACAAAAGGATTTTTCACTCGGTCGACCGTTTGAAAAATAATCGGATCATTGGTTTTCATTTCATCGTTTTAAAAATACGTAGAGACAACATGCCTGCAGGCACGGGCAGTTTTTTTAAAGTAGAATTTTCCGTATCGGAAATTGAATAGAAAATATGCGCAAACATTTTTGGTAAACTTTTTCACTTGCTCAAAATTCTATTTTGAACCGTCGTATTATTATAGATGTGTAGATGTCACGTATAGTTGCAAATTATGTTTTTTTTACTGTATGATGTGGAGAAAAATTTTTTATTAAGGCGACGAATGTGACTATTTATTAACATAATATATTTTTTTTAATCACATCTTATTCACCTCTTTGACTGTAAAACCCGTATCCATGACTTCAAAATAAATAAGAAAGTTACTCAAATTTATGAAGAATAGCAGTTCATTATTTAAATTATGTAGGTAAGTGATTTCTTTTTTAAATTATACTTATTTATCACTATTATTGAAATGAAGAAAGAAATTTATATTCAAACAAACTTCAAACTTCTGCAGGTCAATGCGAATTTTATCATCTACATAATAAGATTCATTATCTCACCACCATCTCAGCCAATGGACGTCCACTGCTGGTTATAGGCCTCTCCCAATCTGTAAGGTTACTTACTTTACCTAAAACGTTGACAAAAAGAAACTTTCTGCCAATGTAGACCTTAAGACTAATACTGAGAAATGTACATTATTCCGTCAACGTGCCTACCCTTATCTCGTTCTTTAGGACTTCGAACCCTTATAGCTTAAGACCTAAAGTAATTCTCTGTAGTAAACCGACGAGCGGATAGGAAAAAACTCTTTTTTTACTGGTCTTTTTATTAAATTGATTGGGGTTGCTGAACTCTTTTTTTTATTAGTCGTAAAGGGCGATTCATGCTTTGTTTTTTTTTTTTTTTTGAGAAAAAGTGTGTTAATAAGATTGTACTGCAGGGCATTGAACTTTCACTGGTGAAGGTGGAAGGACATCATACTCCACCACGTGTCAGTACTTGGTGTTGATTTTTCATAGCTGATATGCGTTATGGTGGAAACTTACATACGCCGAAGAAGAAATTCTGATGCATTTATGTGTAGACCACCAAATAGCATTGGTCAAGCGTGGTGGATTAAAGTCCATACTTTCCTTGAGGGTACGCCTATGTCCTGCAGTGGCACGTATATAGGCTGATGATGATATGCACTTTAAATTAAACGTGGATTACTTTCCCAAACATGTTTCGTAACTTTTCCAACAAAGTTACGAAACATGTTTGGGAAAGTAATTCCATAGCTGTCGGTGAAAAAATGCTAGATCCTTAATATCTCGCCTTAAAAAGATTTGCTTGATGTTGATAATTGCAGTAAAGTTTCTTCCATTCCACTACAAAAAGGATTATAGTCGTGAGTCTATGAACACTTTGTATGGAAAAAGTATAGACCATAATTTAAAATAATAATGACTTTCTTAACAAAAAATTTAATAAGGTCCCCGAAAAAGAAATTAATCAAGTTATGGCAGTTTACATTAAGCAAATTGCTCCCATTTTGTGCGAGTTCGAAACTCAAATAGGCTTTAGCTAGTTATTATGTTATTAAATATATTGCGACATCTTATTGTTGTTTAATCGGCATTCAATGTTATTTAACCCTCGATGAGTTTTAGAGGTGTTTGAGAATTGTTGACTTTCCTACCTATAATATTACTAGCGAGGTGGCTCGCTAGTAGCGAGCCACCCTAGCTTCGCCCGGGTGCCGCCACCTATCGCTTCTAAAACTATCCTATCTTTCAAGCTGGAACCAATTCGGAGATTGGGGTGTAACAAAACCCCCTAGTAATACTTAAGGGGGTTCTTCAGGCCATCAAACTGAACAAATTTCACAATGGGACTAATACTGAAACCGCGAAAAAATCTGCTGTTGACATTTGGGTCGAGCAGCGATTGACGTTTTCTATGGAACAGCAGATTTTTTTTATGGTCCTGTGGTGTAAGTAGGTTAGTTTGATGGTCAGAAGCATCCCCTTAAGTCTACAGCCTTATAGCCCAGTCATTTTACGGAGTTTTGTTAGGCGGGGTAGGGAGTAATTATTAATTGGACTTTTAAAATGTAACCGGCACCATTTAGTGACAAAAGGACTATCTTAAAGCATATTAAAAAAAAATCGCAAACATATTTAAAACATATTTAAAAAATCGCTACACAACATAAAAATCAAAATTGTGTGTCCCAGAAGGCTTTTAAATTAATAATATTAATACCAATGCACTCATTTGACTTAGATTTCATAATATAAATTATATTTGACCAAAAAAATAGACATTGAAATTTATAAAATGAGGTATTTATTAGAAAATACGAATGTATTTTTCAAAACCTTCTAAGTAGACAAAAATATTCACATCATGTTTGTAGTATGTATAATGGTAAAGCCTTAAATAAGTGCAAAAAAAATACCATCAGGTTTTTTAGAACGAGATATTAGCTACATTCTAAAATTGGAACTGTTGCTGATGTGATGTTTTTTTAATTTTGGTACATTTCGAGGCTCAAATTGGCTCTTCAATATTATACCGAAAAAAATCTCAATTATTAATTAGTCCCGGCTCAAACCGTAAAATGACTGGGCTATTAAGTATTCAACACATTTAATTTTGCATCCTGTATATTAATAGGAGAAGAGAAGATAAATGCGAATGTGTGTTTGTCCGTATGTTAGCTACCGTTTCACTGCTAAACTGATCATGATGAAATTCGACAGGAAGATTTTCATCCTGAGGACCTATGTCCGTCTTCACGATGCAATGTCTTCCTGTCAATCATAAAAATTCCACGCAGACAGTTTCGCGGGTAGCAAGCCAGTATTAAACAATTTAAAAAACTTTCCATATAGATGTACGTAGTGCATGCAATGTAGGTATTTATACTGAAGAGCCTCCGCAGTATCAGACGGGAGCAAACCACGTGAGATAGAGATCTGTGTAACAAGATGATCCTATCGTATTGGGCTTAGTGGTTTCACCCTCGTTTTATCAATAATAATAAATATCTTGGACATAGACACACAAATTATCTGGTCCCATTTGAAAGTAACAGATTATAGCTCGGATATCTATTTGTGATGACTAGATAACGATATAGAATAAATATACAGGGTGAAATTGATATCATTAGCATCCTTTTAAACTAAAAGTCTAACTATCAAACTGAACAACTTTTACTATGGGAACAGAGAAAAAATCTGCTGTTTCATACTAAACTGCAATGTCGACGCGCGAGTTCGCGACTCAAATGTATGCAACAGCAGATTTTTTTTGCTTCGATCGGTTTGCTCCCATAGTAAAAGTTGTTCAGTTTGATGGGTAGACTCTTAGTTTAAAAGGATGCGAATGATATCATTTTCACCCTGTATATTTGTGATGACTGGACAACGATATAGAATATATTAAATATATATATATATTACATTTTTATATATATAAAAATTATATATATTAAATATATATATATATATTAAATACAAACATCCATATTCTCGTAACGTCATTACAAAAGTAAGTATTTGCCCTTTGCGCGATTCGAAACCGCCACCAGGCAGCAGGCAGGTTCACTACTAACTGAGCTATCGGGCCTTCAATTCGTAATTTAGACCAGAAATCAAAATCAATGCTTTTCATAAAAGGAACAAAATTTTACATATTTAACGATAGAGCGAAACCAAACGAAAAAAACCTTGAAGATAAATAACATGCTTCTTCCACCTTTAGATTTGCACTTTTTGTTTTTCTTATTATCCAGCATAAATACTTTAATTACACATATTTTGTGAAAATTTTAACTGGCTACCTTTAACGATTAAAAAGACACAGCCCATTAAATTAAGGACACAGATGGACGGACATACAGCATAGGTTTAGTAATAGGCTTATAGGTTCCCGTTGGCACCCTTTCGGTACTAAAATCTAAAACGTAAAATTTCAAGCCGATGTAAAAAAAAACCTTATCGAAATTGAATACATTAAATAAATATTGAACATGCTTCTTTGGAGCCAACCTACGACTACGAAGTGGAACGGATCATCGCGCCTCGCTGTCGCACGTAGGTGTTGACGCGTGTCCATTGTGAGGCCGGGGTTCGAACCCGGCCGAGGTAACGCTGACGTGACACATTGAATTTTAAACGCGAGAGGTGCCAATTACTCCCTAATGCCTTTTTGGATTTTTTGAGGTATTGAAAGCTTGTTTTTTTTAAATTGTGTATTGAGTTTTGGTTTGTTTTTAAACACATTTAAATTCTCGGTTTTTGGATTGGTCAGAAACTTTGCTACAAGTGTCAAATATAGATTGACTATTATACGAGGGAAGCATCATCGAATCAGAGGTTATGCAACTGCGCGATCATCTGCCTGAATAAACAAATATCTTGGGCATTGTCACACAAATTATCTAGTACCTGCTCCCGCGGCATGACGCCTCGATAAATGTTTTATCGCCCCTGCTAACTCGTTCGTTCGCGCGCAAAAAGAAAGAGAGCTAGGACGCGATAGCGCTATATCGCGCCGTCATGCAACGGGCGCAGGACTTGTATTATGATGACGAGACAACGATATAGAATACATATACATATAGGTACAAACATCCATGACTCGGGTACAAATATTCATATGCATCATATAAATATTTGTCCCTTAAGGGATTCGAACCCGCGACCTTGAAATTCGCGAATTAGAATGAACTGCCGAAATCGACATGGTGTTTTATGACCGTTCTTGTGTCAAACTAATAGTAATCTGTGGTTAAACAATTTCAGACAATATTCAGATAATTTCACCATTATTTACATGAGGAGGCCTGGAGGCCCTGCAGTGGGACCCTATACGCTAATAACTTCACTTAACTTAGTACATGCATGACCTCCCTCGTAAATGTGACGTCACTCAATCACACGAACTTCACTCGAGTCATGCAAATGATTGTTTCTTTTGCCTAGAGTCTACATTCTTTTTTCACCCGAGTGAAGTTATCTAACGGCCCTTCAAGGTCATGCACATTGTTATTTTAAACAGATAGTAGTTCTGATGATAACAAAGACTTTTGTTTTTATATAAATAACTTGATCACAGTTTTGGCTTTTAAGCTTTGCTGAAAAATTCACAAAAACTGAAAAAAATAGATGACAATATTATATTCACTTAAACTTAAGGTGCACATTGCCTTGAGTCGAACTTTCGCTTGATTAACGCAAACCTACGCGTTTGCGTTCCTGAAATATTTGTTAATACAAAACAGCCTGTATCATATAAAGATAAAGTATACATTGTCTTGTGTGAACATTAGCCCGATTGACAGGAGCATGGGCCTTGTTACCGCTATCTAGATGCCTATCACTATCCTGGACCTTTCGGCTACTGTTTTCGTATAGAGCTATGGAGTTAAAGTGCTAGAAGTGTCAGTTTTGGATGCTCGGTTTTCTCGCCTTTATTCAATAATAATAATATCTTCCCAATGGAAGAGAAAACGGCCGGTGGACCAAGGCTATATCTAAATGATGGCCCAGAGAAAGAAGGTCAGTAAACAGACCACCTATGCATTAGTCAGATAACATTGTAAGGGTTGTGGGTCAGAGATGGATCAAATCGGTACAGAACCGTGAGGAGTGGCAGATTAAAGCGGAGGCCTATGAAAAGCAGTAGGTTGATGTATGCCAATTTGATTGATGTTTGGGATCAGATCGGTTTTTCTCTTTCTCGATTTCGTAACGGCAGTTGTTGAAGCATTATCTTAGTTCATTTACTGGCCGATTTTCATTGGGTCGTTCCTTGTATTGTTGGAGCGATGTATTGAAGGCTGACCTACGTGAGCTTCAAGGCAGCAGCTAGCGAGAGATTGCACAGGATTGGTTTTGGAGACGAAAACCCACTTTAAGTCGCTGTGCCAATGGAGTTGGAGCTTATCGTGATGTGCGGGAGAAGGCCCCTGTTGCATATATTATCTCGCTTGTTTATACGTAGCAGAGAACTAAGGTGTTAAAGCGCTAGGTCACGCTGCTATGCCACAGAAAAAAGTTGACTCTTTTCTCTTGCCATGCTGATATGCATTAATTTTCATATCGCTTCCAGCACAACCCCAACTATATCCACGTTAGCGCTTCTCGGGTGTAAATGGGTGCATAATAAGCGGCCATTCAAAATCAAACCGATGCATTCCGAGTGGTATAATAGGAATTCTCGGCTACACACGTGTTTGCATCGCTTGTATGTATGTTCGGACATTTGTATGGACTGCCGGAATAATGATTTACAATGTTAAGATGTAAATTGTGAGCTTTTTTTTGGTTTGGGTTTTTTTGGTGGTTGGTGTGGTTTGGGGTTTGGATTTTAATTATTGGATGTTGAATTGTTTTGTTCATACATAGGAAAGCTTACGACCATTATATCTTTTAGAGTGATCAGGAAAATTACATCAAGTAGGTACCACAGTGGTATATTGTTTCGAAAAAATAAAAGTTCAATTAACCTGCCAAGGTGCTTCGTCGTCATTGGTGTGTATTTAATGTCAGCAACAAAACACGTTTCTGCATAATTTGCTTATTTAAATATTGAGTAACTTTTTGAAAAACAAGATAGATAAGTATGTATTGAAGATAGCCAAGTATACAATGTACAATTGACCACCATTATGGCTCCAAATTCCACTTAAAATGATCAACCAATAAAAATATTGTAATAAATATTCTATGCAGTGCAATAATGTAAACTAAATTGTATTAATATGATAATATATTATGCCATAAGTTGTTTAAGTCTGGTTGCGTATACAAGTAGCATAATTATGCCTTTTGAATGGTTTATAATTGTTAACGCGGTGTATAAAGCCCACCCAGGGATGGTAGCATTTATTTATGGAGGAGTTAGACCTATGGTATTGTTACATAGATGTTAAAGTTACAATACATGGTTGAAATCTAAAAAGAGGCCCTATGAGTTATGATATCAAATTTTTAACTTAGTTCGTTAAAGTGGAAATTTAAGGCTATTCATTATACTCACTCTTCAGCTCTTGGATAGTGGGTTCAAACTTCGATGATCTTTATGAACATTAATTTCAAACTTTTCGTTCGCCTTCGGTATAAAATTACCTGTAATGTACCTATAGGTAATTTACATCTTTTTCCTGAGGACTAGATTGAGGTTAAGAGCAAACCTATCTTTTACAAAAAAAAAACTTTTAATATGAGAGTAAAACGGTAAAAAAATCTGCTGTTCCATATACTATGCATCCATATTGCATAATGATATTTTGTATGGAACAACTAATTTTTTTCGCGATTTCCATATTGATTCCGTAATAAATGTTGTTCAGTTTGATAGTCTGAAGCACTACCTAAAGTATGTAACGCATTTCGTTTACACTTTGTATACAGCGTATGCTTATGGTTTTTTAAAGGGATGACCCGACAATCAATCTGAACAACTTTCCCTATAGGACCAGCATTGAAAATCTGCTGTTCCATACAAAACTGCAATCCTACTCGACCCAAATATATCAGGTTTCAATGTTCGTGCCATAGAGAAAGTTGTTCAGTTTGATGGTCTGATCATCCTCTTAAAAAACCGGCGTCTTTATTAAGTTGAACCCTTTATACATTTCACTACCAGTGCCAGTATGACAGGTAAGACCCTCGCCGCGGTTCTCATCCAATATAGTTAAATTTAAAAATACCAAAAGGTTCATCAACAGTATTAACCGTTTTTCATGTAACAAATTCAGTGTTACTCAGACTCAATCGTGAGGCATCGTATCGCACGATCGGACGAGCGTATCGGACGCGATCTCTGCGATACCATCGCGTCGATTGTCTCTGCAAGGGCTTGTCTCGTTTGGTCGTTTGCATTTCGTCAAGAGGCGATGTGTTGGGTGATTTAAGTTCTGCGTATGTTATTTCTTCTTATTCTGCTGAAGGTTTTTTAAGGGGATTATCAGACCGTCAAACTGAACAACTTTCTCTACGGGACCAAGGTCGATTTCGCGAAAAAATCTGGTTTTCCTTATAAAACTGCAATCCTACTAGACAAAAATGTGTAGGACCACACACGTGTGTGGGGTTGGGCTGTGCATCCTTCAATATATTTCCAACAAAATTGGAACGTTTTTTCCTTAAGGGCAGGTTATCCCAGTGCAAGCGTCTCTTTCTTACAAGCATACGTTTGCAATTAGCCATCCCACTTTAATTGAAAGCAGGATCACAGGATCTTTTATATAATTTGATATTTAAAAATATTAAAACATTTATTTAAAAAAGTAATCGTTAAATATTCTTTGATATGTTATTACCTATTTTTACATGTGATTATTGTTACTTAAAACCTGATAATCTTCAAGTAAAACAAGAAAAACAATCAAAAACATCCTATCTTTGTGATTTTTTTTTATCGAGGCAAGTTACAAGTATCGTGTTTTGAACCGTTGAATAATCAAGAAAGTATATTAAACTAAAACATATATTTATTGCGAATCATAAAAACGAATATTACTATGTTTACAGCTTTATCAAAACAGGTGGTTCGGGATATCCTGGCCTTAATAAAAGTTAGCGAAGCGAGCCTACCCCGTGGATCATTCACGCCTGCGCACCTGTGCATTGAATATCGCATTAATGGCGAGATTTTAGTCCCGATTCAAGATTCCAGCTGATTTATAGCTTCTTTAAAGTCGAATAAGAACGCTGGACCGCTATGCTTTCGTATTACACATACCTTTAAAGTTTTTAAGATATTTTATATGGGAACTTTTGAATAAAGTGATTACGAGAAATCTTGGTATTTAATCGTTAATAAGTCGTATCAATCATTGCTTTTAATACGTTACCTGTTACAGGGTCCAACTTAGTTTGCTGACAGTTTTTTGAGAGGATGATCAGACCATCAAACTGAACAACTATCACTATAAGACCAATGCCGAAATCGCGAAAAAAAAATCAGCTGCTCCAATTGCTATCCTACTCGACCCAAATCTATGGGACAGCAGTTTTTTTTTTTGGGATTTCTGTGTTGATCCCGTAGAAAAAGTTGTTCTGTGTGTGCTGAAATAAATTCTATTACGTGTGTAAAGTCCACCAAACCATATTGGTCGTGCTTGGTGGGCTAATGCACGCTATGTTATCTTAGTACAAACTAAGTAGAACGCTGATTTTCCATAGACAGCTTCCGCCATCTATCGGTTATGTTTCGAAGCACTATGTGTTTAACTAGGGTTCATATCGGAGTAACAGCGCACTACACCTCACGCGCTGCGCTGTACTAGTGAGAGATTTCGCCCATATCAATCACTGTCTCGTTGGTCTAGCGGTCTAGACAACCGGCTTACTATCCGGGTAGCTAAGGTTCGATCCTCGTATCGGCCGATCGTCTTTTTCAATTTATTTTATAGTGTGGCGCCCCCTAGTGCTAATAAGCGGCAACGCGATTAGGACGTCCTAAAATTCAAGGCGAGTTACCTATCTATATCCAATATACATATTAATCTATGGGCTAATGGCGATACACCCTGACACGATGACCATGACGATATCGATGGGCCTATGTCCAGCCTGCGCCCATTGTCTTTGTAGGGGCAACTTTGTAGACTGACGATAATACGATAATGATTTAATACCAACTTTAGTGCAGTTTTATGCTACACTTCATAGTGATTGACAATCGCAATAGGTACAAAATCGAAGAAAAATGAAGGATGTATAATGTTTGTGTAATGATTGAATGATGATGGATGAATGATAGGATGAGTGATGATCAGATTGGATAAGAATTAATTAGGATTTAGAACGTGTATCAAAAAAATACACTTCATTAAATAATTAATGAGCCTATTAATAATAATAAATAACGCTCACAGGCACATACATTGTAATGATCCCAAGTAAACCTCAGGATTTTTGTCATGGGAACCATACAACAACGGCACAAACATATAACATCCATGACCGATCCGGGATTCAAACCCAGGACCCTGGTTTAGCAGTCCGGCGTGGTAACCATTACACCAACCGGATATCTTATAGGGCTTATGTTTATGGAGGTGCTACTTGGGAATGTTCCTCCATTGAAAAGGGAAGATCTTCCACCAGGCTATGTGTGAAGCCTGGGGACCGGCCGTGGTCCAACAGTTCTTAGTTGGACCTTGTATATGTATCGAAACTCTGTGATAATTTCTCTTGCGCGATGTATGTCTTGCATTCGACTGTGAACCTTATTTGTAGTAGGTTACGAGTTACGTATTCACGGTGAACGTTGTCTATGTATGGAGCATATTTCCGAGAGCGACGGTATCGCCATCTGTTGGCATCTTTGCTATTACTTGTGGGTGCTGACATCAGTAGCAAGTCCCCACATGTTTTTTTGGGGTTCTGTTTCCAAAGGGTGTCAACATTACTGCTGGGGCTGGGTACTTTTTTTGTGAAATTACTGACATTAGTAAAAAGATAATATTACCTATATCCAATATCAAAAATTTTGTTCGACGAGTCACACAATAACACTAGATTTACCTACAGGGTCTTAGGGTAAACAGTTGCATTACTTTAAATTTAAAGGGTAATTTTATCAGTATCATGGGATGCTGAACAACTTTCCATAAGAAAACTAACGAAAATTCGCAAAAAAAATATTTGGCCTTTCCATACTAAATGCAATCAGCTGATCGAACGTTTGTATGAAAAGTCAAATTTTGTTGTTGCGAATAGCATTTAAGGTTTCTTATGGAAAATTCTTATACTTGGGCTAGATAACTCTGTCTAGGTCTTCCTCTGCCTTTCTTCCCCTCTATCTTCCGTTCCAGGGTTGATGTCGTGTCGTATCAAGAACTTAAGAGACTAGCGGAAAAGAGACAGGACTGGTGAATACTCCACCGACAAGAGCGTAGCTCTTAAACAAGATGATGATGATGGAAAGTTGTTCAGTATCATTGGTATTTACCGTTAGGGAAAAACATCCATAGTACTACTAAGTAACAAAGTGCGCTACAATTTTGATAACAATCTCAAAATGGACAGTATTATTACAACAGAAGGTACAATTACAAAACAGTTAATTTACAGTTAAAGCCATAATGAGTTGAGACACATAGGGTATTGTGACGTCACGTCTCTAGAAAGCGAACAAAACAAACTATAGCGTCCAAAAATGGCGACTGCCGACCGATTACACCGCTGTGGACACTTCGGTACGGTGTACAAAAGAATTTAGTTAGTTGAAAATGGGTTTAGTGAAACAAGAAAGAGAAGTATATTTAGGTAATTTTTTTTGTAGTTGTATCAGTTTTAGAACAAAACTCCTGGGACTAATTTGGTACTTTCTGTCCATTTTTCGAAATCGTGACGTCATTGTATACATGCGACTGAGATTGTTGGTATGAAAAAACGCCAAATTCAATACAAATCCAAATAAATTATAACTAGGTACCTATACTGACCTCAGAAGCATATTTACACTAATATCGATAACATCAAGTTTAGTTAATAAACAGTCAATAGTTTAGAGTCTTAACGAATTCCGTCTTTTCTTGTGCAACGTATTTCCGTGGCGATTCAGGGCTTAGCCCGGGGAGGGTTGTTTGGTTAGGTAGGTTTACTAACTTGGCGAAGCATGTTGCGGATGCCTATTATTGTATTTGTTTTTTTTAAGTCTTCAGTTTGACGAAGCTTGCATGGGGATAATTTTTGCTTTTTTAGAATTGTGCCTTTGACGAAGTATGTTGCGGATGCGTTAAATAATGTTTTACTGTTTTACTGCTGATTCGAATATTCTGTAAATTTAGTCGTGTTTTTTATATTTTTTTCGAATAAATGATTTATGTGTTTTTGCGTCTCTATATTGTCTAAAAGTTGTCTTATGATTATGAAATTAATTGATATGACATACGCTAGTAATGTCAATGATCCAGAGTCTAAACTAAACTATTACTAGTAGTTACTAGTAGACACTACTAGTATACCTAGTGCATAGTAGTTACTGCTAGTAGACACTACTACATAGTATACTGCATAGTAGTGTAAATATACAGACACCGCACTAGAAAAGTTTTCCACGAGCCGAGCGAGATCAAGCAACAAATAGTTTGCTAACCGTACATTTAACTTATCAGATGTACAGAAGAAAGCCGAATGCGTTAAACGGTAGTTAGTTAACCACAATTATTATTATTTAGTACGCCGGCGAATAAAGACGACGCCCACGCGCTCTTATCAACTATTGGTGGCTTAGCGTGGACCTTCCTTGTTATAATCCTTATTTTTTATTTATTTTAAAAATTTATTGTACGCACAGGAAATACAAGTGAAAACAGCATAATAAACAAAGTACAAAGGACGAGCTTATCTCTGAAGATATTTCTTCCAGCAAACCCGAGATAGAGAGGAAGTTTAGAAAAGGGAGGCAGGCATTGTGTGCCCACATTCCCACCACTTTAACTCTTGTAAATCAAGACCAACAGTAGCAACCATGCGAATACTAGACTGAATTCCAGCGAACATGTAGAATTATTGATCTGCCTTGGTACCCGCAATGAATTTAATCGAAGAAGAGAGAAGTGAAGGAAACCTACTAAGATTCTGGCTAGCCTTGTGCAGGATCCATTGTATCTTGTGTTCTGTAATTTTTCCTTTTTTAACCAACTTCAAAAAAGGAGGAGGTTTCTCAATTCGACCGTATATATTTTTTTGTTGAATATTATCAGCAATACCTTTTTGTATCTATCTATACTATTATAAAACTGTAACAGGAAGTTTGTCTGTACATTGAAGATATTAACAAAAAAAAAGTTACGATATGGTTTTTAGGTGTCCCTGATTCCATTTCACCAATTTTTGGATTTTTTGTCTGTCTGTTTGTTTGTGTGTTTGTTTGTTTCTTTGAACGAGTATCACGCAAAAACTACTGAACCGATTTTGATGAAACTTTTTTTGTTTGATAGCTTATGATCTGACTTAAAATCTGGTATATAATTTGTGCGGACGAAGTCGCGGGTTAACGCTCGTCTACTATAAAGGCGATTCTAAATATAGACACCAAACTACGAAGTATGTCTTTAACTCAAGCACACTAAAATCTTTCAAGTATACACCTTATTACAAGATATTATTGTATTTATAGCATCGGGATTTGCGATAATAAATAATAATAATGAATAGAAATGAAGGTAATAATTATAATTAATAATAATTTTTATTATTAGCCGTAGCGTAGCCGTGGTGGTCCAGTGGCGAGTAACCTTGCCTGCCGTGCAGGAGGCGATGGTTCGATCCCCGTCCAGGCCGACTCGTACCAATGAGTTTTTCGGAATTTATGTACGATTTGTAACACCACTGGCTTTTCGGTGAAGGAAAACATCGTGAGGAAACCTGCATGCTTCAATTACGAGGCATGTATTGTACCTACTGTCCATTACAAGTGGCGACGGGCTCACTCCCCGTCTCACTTGACAGAGTTTCGGTACTACTAGTGAAACGTGGATGTTCTGAAGTTTCAGAATATCTCTGACTACCCCCTCGGGGAATGTAGTCGTGAGCATATGTATTTATTATCGCAAACCCCGATGCTATAAATACAAATATTTTGTAATAATGTGTATACTTGGAGGATTTTAGTGTGCTTTAGTTAAAGACACCCGACGAAACCAAATTAACTTTATTACTGTAGATAACAATTTATTATACCTACGTATTGTAATATTAAAAACAATATTTGTTGTCGTATCCACTATATTCTACCGGGCCACAGCGACCGATTGTATCACTGCGTACGCACAGCGGTCGCTGGAAATCATCCTGTATTTATTAACAATTGTACTGCCGTGATATGCTCTTGCGATATCTACTAATTACGTACCTTCTACATGTATTACATGTGACATTTATACTTTTATTGCGCGAGAGTTGTATTGACGAAATTTCTTAAATAAGTACCGTATCCTAATGAGCATTTTTCTTTTGGTTTTCTAGGGGATCGATAGATGGCGCTACGGTCTGTACGAATAAATGTCAAAATTTCAAGAAAAATTTCTTTGAAAGAATAAAGAGGGAAATGAAGATTAAAAAGATGCCAACGCATCTTTTGATGGAATATTTAATTATTTGCAAATCATTTTGATCGAAAATTCGAAACTATTTACTGACATGGTTGTATGGGCTCGATACCTTGGCCTTTAAAAAAATGGCAGGCACTGTCTTGACATGACTTTGACAGGATCTCGCGACCTTCGCTATGGAGCGATAGACATGCCATCTGTCGAGTTTTTAGGAACTAAATTTAAAAAAGAAAAGACCAACGCTCATTGTTTCAGGACTTTTTTAACGTCTCGGCCTCCAGGATAAAACACGGCTAGCAAGCCACACACGACAAAGCGACAAAACGAGAAAAATTTCATGCGTAGTATTTTCGGCATACATAAAATAACAAAGATTGCGTCCATCTTTCTCTTGTCATCTTAATTTTTATCGCTTTCTCGGGGGTGGCATGCAATGTCAGGCCCGACGGGCGTTCGAGATGTTTTTTTTTTATTAGTCTGCTGGGCACACTCGCATTAGGTATTAGAGAAAAATCTATTGTTTTATTCAAACTTTTTTAACCTCTCATGTGCTCTTTATCCATTGCGGTATCAGAACTCAACGTTCGAATAATCTTTAGTACTACGCAAGCATTGTAAACTATTTACACATAATATCTCGACTGGCTTTCAGCCTCAAAATATATTGAATCCTTACTGTCGCGAGCAATGTGTTCCGTTTTTGCGCATATTGCTGCGACACTGGTCTCGCCCCCTTCTCACATCTCCCTTTAGTTTTTGTGATCTGTGTACCCAAAGGATGCCAACGGGGCCAATGCCAACGATGCCAATAATAAGCCTATGCCGTCCTTCCATTAAAATTGGTCCTAACCACGGACGACAGAGTCCCAACTTTACATTTTTTTGTCTTTTGAACCGTAATAGGTAGCCGGTTGAAAATTTCACAGAATATGTATTATTTTCTTGGTTTGGACAACATATAATTTAAAAAAATGCGCCCATGGGTAGAAAACTGAGGTTTTTAAAGGTATTTATTGCATCGTAAAATATAGGTAGGTAATATATAAGGTCTAACAAAATTTGCTTTTTAAACTATTTTAAGGGGATGATCAGACCATCAAACTGAACAATTTTCTCTATGGGACCAATATTGAAATCGCGAAAAAAAATATCAGCCATCCCATACATTTCAGTCTAGTTGTGTTTGCAGTTTTGTATGGGACAGCAGATTTTTTTTCGCGATTTCGATATTTGTCCCATAGAGAAAGTTGTTCAGTTTCATGGTCTGATCATCCTCTTAAAATAGTTTCAGCTAATTTTGTTAGACCTTATATTAGTAGATAGATACAAGCGTCGAACTACTACTGATTAAGGTGCTAACTCTATGATATTACTAGAAATAATAAAAACCGGCCAAGTGTGAGTCGACCTTCCGCTAAGGTCCCCGGAGAAAACGTTTTTTTTGTACATAACATTATTGTGTTTGTGGAACAGAACCGTCGATGCGCGAGTCCGACTCGCACTTGGCCGGTTTTTTGTTAAGTTGAACAGTTGGCGGCTCTTGATTATACGCCTAGGATTTTAATCAACAGCCTGGCTCCATCATTAGCTCGCGACATACGTAAAAGTCTTCGTGAACAAAATGGTTTTCCTTTTCAACACAATTTTCCCCAAGTCCCTGCTCCCCCCAATAATGCATCGTTAGGTACCGATATCATTCACCGTTCGAATTCGTTACCATATCGGTAGGCAGCGGGGAAATCGAGTTTACACGAGCGCGCCCTCGTCGCCTAAGGCCCAATTCACACGGTATCGTGAAATGATAGGAAATGAGTGGTTCGGTACGATTGCTACGTACTTACGAAGTTTAGGGGAGAAAATGGCGGAAGATTATCAGATAAGAGCGAGTTGCACGATGTTGTTTTCGGAAGTATATAGGTACCTGGTACCTACTTGATTTTTACATTGAAGAAAATTTTCAGTCTGATTCATATTCCACACTGAAATGAGACATTGTTGAATGACACTGGAAGGATTGCATTACAATCTATGTTACAATGATGAAGGAGATATTATTTTGAGAGTACCTGTAAGCACCGTTTTTGAGAGCAAGGCTCTAAAGCCATGTATTACACATATTACCCAAACCATATAAACTTTGCACTATGCAGACATGACTATATTGTAAACGAGCTTTAGACCCGCGACTTTGTCCGCAGGATTACCCCTTTAGGGGTCGATTTTGGAAAAATTCCTTCTTAGTGCACACCTACATCCTCTGTAGAATATGCAGGGTGTTACAAAAGTAAAAATAAACATTTAAAACTTTTAAGGGGGTTGTTGAGACCATCAAACTGAACAACTTTCACTATGGGACCAACACAAATCGCGAAAAAAAATCTTTTTGTCCCATACATTTAGCTCGAGTAGATCTGTAGTTTAGTATGGAACATCGCAAAGGCATCGCATCATGGCGATTATGGTAAATCTCCAAATTCTGGGAGAGGCATATGTCCAGCAGTGGATGTCTATCGGCTGATATGATGATGATGATGATGGAACATCCGATTTTTTTTTCGCGATTTCGATATTGGTCCCATAGTGAAAGTTGTTCAGTTTGATGGTCTTAACCACCTTAAATGTTTATTTGTATTTTTGTAACACCCTGTATATTTCAAATTGCATGTTTCTATCTTCAGCGGTTTAGGTTGTGACGTTTAGTCAGTCAGTCAGTCACGGAACTTTTTTATAAGTGTAATAGAAGATAAACTTCAGTTTGGTACGGAACTTTGGATTTTTTTCGCGATTTCGTTATTGGCTCCATTGAAAGTTGGTCATTTTGGTAGGGTCAAGATCCTCCTTAAATATAACCACATCCTTCTTTTACACCCTGTTTACAGGAGGCCGTTTTTCAGCGGATGATCATACCATCAAACTGAACAACTTTCTTTATGGATCAAAATCATGGAAATAAATCTGCTCTTGATATAAAACTGCGAACCTGCTCGACCCAAATGACAATTTTTTTTTGTGTTTCTATGTTAAAGTTGTTTAATTTGATGGTCTGATCATCTCCTTAACCGACAGCATTATAAAGTCAGACCCTTTAGACGTTATTAGACTTTGACTTACCTCCCATCAGGTGTATATCACCTACTTCAAAGTACGTTAACACATTCCTACTTTAAACTCGCTAAGTGGTTAGAAACTCGAGGTTCATAATTTTTACTCTCGCTAAAATGTTTCAAAGAGCCTTTGGTTTGTAACACCTGCTCTTCATTACATTAGCTGTTGGTACAGTCAACTTTATTAATATGTGTCTTATTTTATGATGATGAAAACAACACCTTATTCTCACTTCCATTCACATCCATTTTTGTCATATACATTTTTGTAAAAAAAAAATATTGTTTTGTTATGTTGTGATGAAAAGCATTTGAATGATTATGACATTGTAATGCCAATGCATTAGCAGTAAACTTAAATGCGTTACATATTTTAGGGGGTGCTTCAGACTATCAAACTGAATAACTTTTACTAAAAGACCAATTTCGAAAACGCGGAAAAAAATAGCTAGTTTCATAAATGTTGGTCGATATTTGACATTTTCTATGTAACAGCACATTTTGTGCCTCTTGTATTTTTCTCTGTATTTGTATGTTTATGTTTTGGTGTAAAATAAAGTATATATCTGATTTATTGATTTTTTTCGCGATTTAAAAATTGGTTTCATAGGCATAGTGAAATTTGTTCAGTTTGCACGTGGAAGGTCTGGTATGTAACGCATTTAATTGTACCCCCTATATAGCCGACATTAAATAATAGGACAGGAAGATCATGATGATGATAGCAAGTCGTCAATCAATATCCCTTAAAAAACCTGTCACCTATAAAGAAATTAGGAGATAAAGTAAACGGGTCCGTGCCGAGATTCTAGTTGAAAAGTATCAGTAACTAAAACCATTTTCCCTTGCAGGATGAGCCGGCCTCATCAGGAGACAGCGGGGACGAGAGCGGCAGTGAACCAGAGTCGCCGACTGAGAAGCTGCTCCAGGCTCAGAGTCACAGACAAGACTGGGGTGTTGATGCTACAGATAGAGAAGGCAGTAGCAGGTACGTCTATTAATTAAGACATAACGTCCTCTTTGCCAAAAGAGTTTTCATAGTAATTATCATCATCAGTAGCCTATCATCGTCCACTACTAAACAAAGGCACTACTAAGAAATAGATTTACATTAGTCGAGTGAGTCTTCAAATACACGCTATCTTTGAGGAAATTCTAAATGTTTTCCACTAAGAGTTCTTGTACTTAGAGCGTTTGTATATTTTAATAGTAAAATACCAGACTGGAGTCGCTACTGCAACCGTATAAATACCGTGAGAGTATCCGTTACAAATGTTTTCCCAAAAAAGTACCTACCTTTTAAAAGGATACCAAGTAGCCATCTGTGTTGCCTTCAATCTGGAAGATCTAAAACTTTACTTAGGTAGGTAAATATTTTCAAGACACCTTTGAGGATAACAAAACTTTTTTTCTTTCCAGGGATAACGCAAACGACCCACAAGCATCAACATCATCGACAACTCATGAAGCTGACAGCAGTAAACCAAGCCAGCCTTCACTGCGAAAGATCATGCCAAAGATTGACCTTCCCGGAGGAGCAATGCTGTACCACTCAGGGGTCTTAGGACTGGACGGGCTGGGCTCTAACATGGGGCTAGGCAACTTGGCAATGGGCTATCCTCATAGTTTTATTCTGGGTCTTGCTAATCAGGGACAAGAAGGTGGTAAGTTGGATTTGTTTTGTGATTTCTTATGAAGAAGCATTCAAGTTTTAAGAGAAAAGATTATTTAGCAAGATTCACCTAAATATCATGAATTATGTAGCCAAAGGCCTCCTCTTGCGTATAATGGTGAGAGGGAGTAGCCCATATTCCACCACGCGGACCCAGTGCGGATTGGTGGAGGCAAGTTAGTGGTCAACTTGCTGTCAGAGAATTTTCAAGCCGCCACGACTTAACGAATAGTTACGCCATCATCCGACGGAATTATCCAGGACCAACAGCTTAACATGCTTCTTGAAGCACGGACACGCTCAAGATGAAATTCCACTAAACGGTTACCAATCCAAAAACAGACCGGACTGGCGTTGCTTACGGTAATCGTTTGCCAATACCAAAGTTCCACTACGCCAAGGAGCGCCTCTTGCGAACAACTTTTGGTTTAATAAAAGCTGGTAAAGATTCTACACATCTTTTTAATCCAAATGTTGTTGCTTTGTTCCAGCATCACAATCAAACCAGCCGCAATTCATAACGATCCCGCTGTCGATGGCCATGGCTGCAGCAGCCGGCACTCCAGCCAACGGCTGCCCAGTCAGCGCCTCCAGCGATGACAGTAGTGAACTGCAGGACCTGAGCACCGGGAGGAAGTGACCGAAGTATGTCAAGGTTGGTTGATGTTATTTTATTAATTCATTTAATAACTAGGCCGATTCGGAGGAGCTTAAATAGACTCCGAACTCAGGTCGGCCGTAGGAAAGACAACCTGTTCAAGTGGGGTTACATAGAAGGGTCGGACCTCCAGTGCGAATGCGGTGTTGCTCTACAGACTATGGTCCATCTTGTATACTGCCCTTCCTATCTGGACACCGGCACGCGAACGGAGCTTATGGACGCTGCCGGTGCCGGCAGTGCTATCCGTGTGACGAAATACTGGGCTGTAAAAAATTTTAATGACATATACGTATGCCATTGACTCTATAGAAGAATTAAATAACAATAATACGTTGTATCTAAATATCACAAAGTCGGATATTAATTTTTCCGCCTCCTGTCTTCTTTGATTGAATTCATTGCGGATTCCAACACAGATTAGAATCATCCCCCTGGCTCGCTGGACTTCATTGTCTAGTGTTGTGTGTGGTCACCACTGTTGATTCTGGATTACAGGAGTTACAGAGGTGGGAATAAAAATAAGTATTTGCTAATTATTAACTGCAAAATGGTGAGTTCATGGACTTTGTGAAAAGAAAAGGCCTTGTTTCAATAGTAAAATGTTGGTGGAATAAATGGATTTCCTTCATTTGGTTGGTTACATGGTTAGAAAATATAAAAAGTTTGATAGTAATGAATTTAAAAAATTAAATGAAACATTAAAAGTTAAATAAATGGAGCTGACTGTACTATTTCGTTTGGCATGCTTATTCTTTACATTTGTTTGTTTCAGATGACTGAAGGATAGAGGGTGTTATTGGTATTAAAATTGATTTACTTAATTTAAATGTTGTGTACCAAAGTATTTGCGTACCAAGTATTTTTGGTACCAATTGTCTTTTTGTACCAAAGTACTTTCGACATTATTCTTAGCATATTTTATTAATATGTAGCACAAGCTATATCCTGTATTCGAGAAAATGCCTTAAAATTATTTAAAAACGTATTAATTGCCTTTGAGTGTAGAATAAAAATGGGTGGACCATTTTATGCAGAATCCTTTCAAGCTTTTACTCGATTGCTAATGAAGTAACGTAAAACACTTTAGTACGATAATATCAATCACAGGATTCAAATTTAAGTAAAGTTCTATAAGTTTTGACATCGTATTGAATAATTATGCAAATGTTTAATATTACAATATTGTATAATAAACATAACTTTTTTCTGTAAATTTAAATAAAATTTTTCAGTGGAATAAACTTTTTTTTCAAGTTTCTAAATTCGTTGACGTCACGCTGGAAATCATTTGTAGCCAGTTTTTGTTATTTTCTTATCGTTTTTGGGCGTAGCGTATGTAATTAATTACTTTCTTTGAAAAGCATTAAACGGCGCACTTTTGCATGAAATGGTCCAAACTTAAAAATTGTTAAACCGTTGTAAAACATAAAATAATAAAATATCAGTATCTGTAATTTATTGTATTTAATTACGTAGCTAAGTTTAAATTGTTTGTAACAAAAATAACATTAAAGTATTTTTGTACTGAAACAATGATTGTAATAAAAACCTCTTTAGATTTTAGAATTTTTCTGTATAATTAAATTACTCCTTACTATTTTACTCTTCATTTTCGATAATAGGTGATTTTCTAAAAAAAAAAACAAAAGATAAGAAAAGGTGTGATTTTTTTGCAAAAGTTTGTAAAGTATACATTATTCATAGAAAAATCAATAACTGGATGATATTATGCGATCGTTGCAACTTCATCTTTTGCTATTGGCAAATTCAAGAACACAACTTTTTTTATGAAATACTCTCGTTATTATGTGCATTTTTATGTTATTTTTAGTCGAGTTTTAGATTTATTTCGTTTTTGTACTAAATCCGAAAAAAAAATTGTTTGTATTGTTCGAATGTAATTCTAGATTTTTTTCATGTAGCAAATTATGTAAGCGGATAACATAGCAAACGACACCATTAAGCATTTTTTTTGTTGAAAATCCCAATGTCTCGAAAAATCTATGTATTTTTTTTTTGCCGTAGGTTGTTTTACTTATAATGTTTTACAGTTTTAATTTTAGATCATCATATTATCGTGTTAAAGTTACCTAGTATAACAACCAAGCTCTATAGTAGCTTTAGGACCACTTGCGCCAAATGCTGGGTTAAATTGCGTAACCCCGTCTTTAGTAGCACCGACCTAAAGATTGAACGAGTGTTATCGAAGATAGTCTTGCGCCAATGAAAACTAGTTCATAGTTAACTAACCTGACAGTTGTCTGTTTTTCGCTGGCAACATTCTAAATGACCATAGAGTTTATGTAATCCGACGAAATATGAAAAGTGAATGATGAATGAACATAATATATGCACGTCTCTTTCACACTGCATCTCTTTGTATTTGTCTGTCTCATTTGTTTTATTTTGGCAATGACATTTCGTTTTCATCGTTCATTCATGTTATCAAAGAGCATGTAACACACTACGTTATGAGTCAGGACTTCCATACTAAAAACTGGTCGTGACCGATTATCCAGAATGTATGAAACGTGTGCAACCGTTAAAAGGAATTAAATGGCGCGGTGCACGTTTCATATATTTTTTTTTGTTAGAGAGTTGCGCGAGCGTACAACAAAACTGTAAAAACAGCTGTTGCCTCAATTTTGACATTTAGCACGTAGTTTAGTGACTTAAACCTACCACATCGGGGGTTTAAATATAACACAAGTTTAGCCCCTAAAACAAGATGGTGCAAGACATAATTATAATTTAATTCCAAATTAGCGTCTAGTTCCGAGTTAATAACGATAACCCTGCTAGGCGCAAGCGGGCCTTAGTGTAGAGCTTGTGTATTACTTCGGTTGTACCATATTAACTTCTTTATTAAACCTAATTACATATACTACCCACTGTTGAGTATAACCGTCCTTTCAATTACATCTCCTTCTCCCCCTTACCGTAGTCCTGTATTACTTTTTTCACGTCATATGAAATTTCCGCTTGCTAATTCAGTATCAGTTTTATAAACCAAAATATCATGTAACAGCATTTATAATTATAATTGTCAGTATTGTGTTACAACTACATCGAATGATAACTTAGTAACCAATGTTTTTAATTTACTTTTTTATATAAATAAATAAATGTTCCTCTTTCGTTTCTTTTTTTAATAAAATAAATTTTAAAAATAAAATGTTTTATTTTTATTTTTGAAAGTTCCGTCTGGTGTTTACTATAATACGATATATATATATATATATATATATTTTCGAGTAATATCAATTAATTATAATTAATTTCAAGTTAGTTTAAGGTGTGATGATTATAGAATATCAGAAAGCCAAAAATCTAGATTCAGAAATCAGTAATCCGAAAATATGAAGATACTAGCTTTTGCTCGCGACTTCCTTTAGTTTCTATGAGAGCATCCTAATAGTATTCCAGAACATAACACACACAACAATCTATTATTATTATTTATTATTTAACACTTTATTGTGTTAAACATCCAAATCCGTTCAGCCGTTTATGAAATTTCACATTAAATGTGAAAATCCACCGCCACAATACCATACTTTCACAACTATAGGGTCTATACTATAGACTATAGAGAACTACCTGGAGGGCGATTGCGCTAATTTAAAACACCCAAGTTCAATCCCAATCCAATTTCAGTTCTAATCACATTTCAATCCAATTACTGTTCAACTGTGCTGAATTCCGAATTGCGCTAAACTTGACTTTTTTTACTATATGACTTGCTTTTAACGTCTGAGCGATCTGCCAAAACGGCTCTAACGGCTGTCAAATGAATAGTGCAATACCGAACGTGTTAAAAGTTGTGGTTCGCACGCGGTCCAATCATGGTTCCGTTGCGATTTATTTAGCGCGATAGCTGTCATGAGGAGGTAGTCAGAAAATTATAAATGTATTTAGAATATCCACATATGCACTGAACCTTAGCCAGTGTGACACAATTTACCCGTCGGCAATTTTAATGGCCAGTGTACCTGCATAAACTAAAAATCAACTGTTTCCTCACAATTTCTCCCTTCACCTGAAAACCGTTTCTCTAAAAACAATAACTGAACACCTTGTGTATAAGTATAATATTCTACCATTATAGTCTGGTTTCCATATTAAAAACCGATTATTTTTACAAGTCAATTTAATTACAGAAAAAAAGTAAAAGAATATAAAGTATTGGTAACTTTTAAATTGATTAAATTACAAGTATTTTATAACAATAGAGGCTTATAAACAAATACATTAATTTCCCTTCACATTCCTTAGTCGACTTATATTAATTCCATGAAAACTATTAAATGAGTCTTGTTTTTGTCTCTGGTGACATTTTTTTTAATCTCCGTACATACTTAAGTGCCTTCGTTCCAGTTTTTATTCGAGAATAATTTATAAAAACATCAATTTATAAGTTTCCATTACTATGAAACTTGAATTGTGGGAATCGACAAAAACTCGTACTAGACTTATCGCATTGTTATTATAAAAAAAAACAATGACTCTTAACGATTCCAATCGACCATTTAATCTTGAACTATCATGTCTTCAAGTTTCTTTAAAAACACAACTGAATAAAATTACTTGCATTCTCGGCGAGAGTTCTTAATCGATTGGTTTGTATTGATATTTGGCATAATTCGATGGCGTCAACAATAAAATCGATATTTAATAATGTAATGGTAGAATGCCATTGGTCGGCCCTCAACCAATCAGCTTGCTTGATTGATAATGAATGTTTAGTACTGACAGCTAGGAAACTGTGGAGTCGTCGTTGATTTAAAAATCTACTGCTTGCTTGCTAAAAAGTAATTGATGATTTGACTTTAGACATAATTTGTTTAAATACCTATTGCTAACCAGAAACATTAAACCATTAAATCATAAACGCGAGCCCCATTGGAACCATAATGTATGTCATTTATAATACCTACCACTGGCTTTTCGGTAAGGGAAAACATGGTAAGGAAAACTAAATGCCATAATTTATGGGTGTATTTTGTGTCCATATTATCTATTAATAACTGGCCAAGAGAGAGGTGCGCACTCGCACACAGATGGTTCCAAACCTAATGTTAACGTAAGAAGAGATGAGAACAGTGATAGTTATCAGTTCTGCTTGCACTCTACTTGTATAGGTACGAAAACAAGCGTTGTTCGGAAAACGCAAAATAGTAGCGAACATATAATTTAAAAATAAAAGAGCCACGATATAATCTACATAGAGAAATTATGTAATGATAACTTTTAGCTTACAGTTGTTTAAGAGAAATATAATCATTACGTTTTTAATGTATTATTATTATTATTTGGTTATAAGGGCTTGGTCGATGACCAAAAGCTACTGCGACCTGGATAGATCTATTGTAGCTGTCACCCTAGACCTAAAGGTCACTTCCTAGGCCCACGGACTTCATGAACCGTGTTATGCTTTTGGAGGGGAGGTCCCTAATGTCACTAGGTGTTATTATGTATCCACCTAGATGGCGACTTCTGCTGTGAATGAGCACTTCGCATTCGCAGAGGAGGTGTATGGGCGTTTCCTCTGCTTCACAGCAGAATCTGCAAGTGGGTGAATCTACAAGCCCCATTCTGTGTAGGTGTTTGTTTAGCTTGCAGTGTCCTGTTAAGGCTCGTACTAAGAGCCTTAAGTCGTTGCGGTTTGAATTGATGGCATCCGAGGTATGTCTGTTTGAAAAGCCGGTCACAAGTTCTTTCGCATGCCTCAGTCCTGGTGTATCCGACCAGAGCTTACGGCTTTGGTCCACGGCCCATTCCTTTAGCACACGTCTAGAGGTGTTGCGGGAGATGCCGCAATAAGGCTCGGGGCCTATGGCGTCCTCTTCCGCCCCTCTTCGTGCCAGCTCGTCAGCAGCCTCATTTCCATCAATACCGCAGTGTCCGGGCACCCAGCCTAGGGACAGAGTTTGTCCGTCCTAGCTGGTTGAGTGCTCGGGCACATTCTAATGTTAGTTTCGACTCTATTTCATCAGATCCTAGCGCTTTTAGAGCAGCCTGGCTATCTGATAAAATAACAATATGTTTCCCCTTTGGGCATCTTTTCAGATTCTCGTGTACGCAATCTATGATAGCGTACATTTCAGTCTGGAATACTGTGGCATGCTGTCCAAGGTGAATCGCCTTTTTAATTCTTGGATTGCCGCCACATATTCCAGCTCCAGCACGATTTTCCTTCCTGGAGCCATCTGTAAACCAGACGACATCTCCAGCGCTGAAGGATTGTGGGGTATTCCCGTTCCAGTCCTCTCTTTGGGGTAGGATTACCTTGTATAACCTGTTGAAGTTATATTCTTTGTTCATGGTGTCTTTCGGCATACACATGATCGGAATTGTTAAGAGAGTTTCATGTAACCCTCTCATAACAGAGGACTTCCATTTGGAATCTCCTCGTTCCAAGGCTCGGAGCATTGCAATTTTTGCCTCTTTCTGCACATGGATGTGTAGTGGAGGCAAACCTAATATTGCGTCCATAGCAGCCGTGGGTGTAGATTTCATTGCCCCCGTTGCTATTCTGCATACTAATCCTTGTAGGCTATTTAGGGTGTTTACACACTTCGCTTGTTCGGTTTTCTTATGCCAGGCTACACTGCAGTAGGATACCATAGGCCTCACTATCGCAGTGTAGATCCACATAACCGAACTCGGTTTCAGGCCCCATCTGGAGCCCGCTAAGCGACAGCATGTCCCTAGTCCTATTTTTGCCTTTCGCACAATGTGGTCCAGGTGTTGGTTCCAAGTGAGTTTTTGGTCTAGAATTACTCCTAGATATTTAACCTCCTTGGAAAACGGTATAGATTTGTTGAAGAGTGTTGGAGGTCTAAGGCGCTCCAATTTTCGCCTTCTTGTGAAGGGTACTATAACCGTTTTATCGGCATTTACTGAAAGACCGAAGTTCTTGCACCACCTTTCTATCTTGTGTAGTGCTGTCTGCATGAGACTGGATATAGTGCTGGGACATGGGCCCACAATCATCACTACCAGGTCATCAGCATACCCTTGAGTATCTAGGTAGGCGTTGTTAAGGTCCCACAGGAGGCAGTCCACCACCACCGACCAGGCCAGAGGTGAGAGCACTCCCCCCTGCGGACAGCCTTTGGATACCTTTACCTCTAGGGTTTTACCTAGAAGTGAGGTCCTGACTGTTCTTGTCGTTAACATTGCCTCAATCCACTTTTTGGTAGTGGAGTCGACATTTCGATCATCCATACATTTTAGTATGATTTCAGTAGAGGTATTGTCAAATGCACCCTCTATGTCCAGAAAGGCACAGAGTGCAATCTCCTGATCATCGAGGGCTTTTTCCACTCTGTCGACCAGTTCTAGCAGAGCACTTTCTGTGGATTTGCCTTTCTGGTACGCATGTTGCCTGAAGTGCAATGGCCTACCTTTGAGGTAGGTCTCCCTAATATGCAGGTTTATTACCTTTTCCATGGTTTTTAGAAGGAAAGAGGTAAGACTAATTGGTCTATAAGATTTGGGTTGTGATTTATCTTTATCCCCAGCTTTGGGAATAAAGGTAACCCTAACCTTAGTCCATTTCTCTGGTAGGTATCCCCAAGCAAAGCTCGTTCTAAAGATTTTAACTACCAGTGGTTGGATGATCTCTCTTCCTTGCTGTAGGAGAGCAGGGAAGATCTCATCTTCTCCGCCAGTCTTGAATGGTTTGAAGCTATTTATAGCCCATTTGACTCGGTCGGGTTTAAAGACCAGTGCCGACATACGCCAGTCTACAATCCTTGGTTTGGATTTAGTCCCGCTTTGTGAAGGTGGCTCGGCTCCTGGTTCCAGAACTGTTGAACCTGGGAAGTGGACACTGGTCATAAGTGTTAGGGTTTCCTCAACAGTTCTGGTAAAATTTCCATCTGGTTTCCTCAGTAGCCCCAGATGAGAGGTTGGCGATTTGGACATAATCTTATAAATTTTTGCAAGGTGTGCGGCTCCATTTATTTCCTCGCAGAACCTATGCCACGACTTCCTTTTCGCCTTCCTCAGTTCTTTATTAAAATCCGTTAAGGCCTTGCGATACGCATCCCAGTTACAGTGTTTTTTTGCCCGATTGAATAAGGTTCGGGCCCTCTGTCTGAGTGTTTGAAGCTTATTATTCCACCATGGTACTCTTCTGTTCGAAGCTATGGTTTTAAGCGGGCAGTTGTTATAGAAGGCTGAGATTAACCCAGTCTCAACTGCAGCCACTGTGTATTCCAGTTGTTCCTTGGATCTTACACTTTTCCCTATCGACCCTAGGCTGTCCTCGAGATCGGACCTAAACCCATCCCAGTCAGTCTTCCTTCGGTCACGATAGTGTTCAATATGTCTGTTTTTGTTACCCAGAATATCGAATATAACATGTCTGTGGTCAGACATGGACACCTCTTCACTGACGTGCCAGTTGTCTATACGGTCCTTAGTGTGTCCTGTACAGAAAGTAATGTCTAACACCTGTTGACAATTTCTTGTGACATATGTTGGAGTGTTGCCTTTGTTTAGTACATAGAGGTTGTTAGTCATAAAGAAGTCATAAAGTAGCTCACCCCTTTTGTTGGTTTCTGTGCTGCCCCAGGAGGTGTGATGCGCGTTGCAATCGGTGCCTAGCACCAGCTCGGCGTCCTGTTCCTGGCAATACTCTACAATTGGGGTGAGGTCTGCCACCGGATCTGTTGATTCCGGGGGTCCAGGCAGATAAGCTGAACATACAATCAGCCTCATCTCCTCGTTACCTTTCGGGGCGATGTAGGCTGCTACCAAGTCATCTGTGCACATGCAAGGTATAGGTAAGAATTTAATATTATTCTTAAAAATTATACAAGCTCTGGGTCTGAGTCCCTCGGTATTATAAAGAATCTTACCCGAGGAGTTCAGTCCCATAATCGTGTTCTGATTGACCCACGGTTCTTGTATAAGAGCCACGTCCAGGTCTTTATCAAGGAATGTTTGGCAAAGTATTGCGCTGGGCGCCTTTGCATGATGGAGGTTTACCTGGATGGCTTTGATCATATTGTTATTTAATGGGGATTGGGTTTAGGGTGAAAATAAATAAATAAATATAAAAGGTATATAAGGGGACAAAGGGGGTGAGGGATGCGACTAGGAATTAAGGAAGGACTGTTTCGGTACGGGTTGGGTTAGGGGTGGGGTGTTTTTAATGTATAAATACCATTTTAAAAAGTGGCAACGGGCTCGCGACATAAACACATTCGGAATATTGAAAGTCTGTAACTTCTCTGACTGCCTTTGCGAATTACAGTAGTAGAGATATGTTTAAGCATGTCTTTATAAAAACAACGTCGTATTGGTATGTTGGAGTACCTATAGCTCTCTCCCATTATTTATTTACTTAGGCTTTGACAGTCCACGGAATTATAAGTATTTAGTAATAAGAAGAGTTGCGCTGCAAGTCTGGGGGAGGTCAGACGCGTGCGTATTGGCATCTGTTAGGCTTGCACGTGGCTCCGACATTTTGTAAACTCTTTTGTGTTTTAACTATAAAACGTTAACTTGAGATTATAATAAACTACTTGACATTGGCAGAAATGCTACTAATCATTTTCCTACGTGTACTCTCCACATAACGGGACATTGGCACAATTGTGATAACGCATCGGACGCCATTAAATAAAAATAGAATAGAATAGAATAGTAATAAGAATAAAATAATTTTACCTCCAACGTCGACTCCGCACCACCTCTGTTCATTTGACACAGTGGACCCAATAAGGTGGTCATTGCATTACATATTCTCATCATTCACACACACAGAAATACATTCCTAGGTATATATGTGTGTCTACAGTCTATGTACTTGTGATATGATTAATCCAGTACGAACTGTTTTAGATTTCGTATCTGCAAGGTGTTAGAAAATAAAAGCACAATCTAAATACCACTGTTGCAGTATAGATTAGGTATAAATCAACATAATTATGATAAACGTATTAATCTTACAATCTATCTATACTATTATAAAACTGTAACAGGAAGTTTGTCTGTACATTGAAGATATTAACAAAAAAAAAGTTACGATATGGTTTTTAGGTGTCCCTGATTCCATTTCACCAATTTTTGGATTTTTCGTCTGTCTGTTTGTTTGTGTGTTTGTTTGTTTGAATGAGTATCACGCAAAAACTACTGAACCGATTTTGATGAAACTTTTTTGTTTGATAGCTTATGATCTGACTTAAAATCTGGTAAATAATTTGTGCGGACGATGTCGCGGGTTAACGCTCGTAAATTCATAAAATTATATCGAGTTATTTATAGCCTGTAAAATCCCTCTGCAGGCCTCTCACGAATAAGGTTGACAGGGAGTAGGTTATAACTCCATCACGCAGTCATTGTGCGGTTTGTTAGAGGTAAGTTAGTGGTCAACTACTTACCTCTAAGAGTATTTTCACGTTGCTTGGATTTGCCTGGGATGTCTTAAACTCCACTACGCAGGCCCAGTCCGGATAGGGGGTCAAACCAAATTGAAACGTCAATAATATATAGATAGATAGATAAATAGATAGATAAATAACTCATTTATTTCACCAGAACAATACAGGATAAACAGTGACAGACAAAGGCAGTAGGTAACATTTTAGAGTCCGCATAAGGAGGTCCGATAATATGCTAATGGTAAGCCCACACCCTGGACACTTCATACAAACGGGCTCGCACTGACAAAAAGATGTAAGCACGTGCGATGCTGAGCGAATGCGAGTGAGAGAGGACTACGCTGCTTGTCGTTCACCTCCCGTACCACCGAGAGGGGGTGAGGACAAATTGGTGGGGGGCAAGGAGTATCCGTGCTTTGCTACAACTACCTATGACTAAGATGACATCCCACCTCTAAAATATCTCGCCACAAAGCGAGTTGCCACTCTTTCTCACCAGGATCATGTCGCCACCAAGACAGAACGAGTACTACCTTTGACTATTTATATAGGGACTAGTTACGCGTGTAATTCTACTAACAAACATTTATGCCACTTTTTGCGGGGGGCGAGGTAACATGAAATCCGCAACTTTGGATTTTATTCCCATAACTTTAGATTCTAATTATGAACGTTAAAAATCATGAAAAGTAGTCTCGCTTGAACCCCAAACGTTCTAAGTTCGAAATTATTGTTTGGCAATTATAGGCTATTTCGTTTAGTGATAAGGTATAAAATTGCATGTAAATGCACATGATTAATTGATCTTATACCGTGGCAGAGGGGAAATGCTACCGCAAGGCTAGTCCTTCTAATAAATAGTCAAAGAGTACTACACGCATAAAAATACTTGTTAGACGTAACAAAGTTTCCACCCCGAAAGGAATTTACAGTCGTAGAGTTATGCAAGTATCTACAAGTAAACTAGAACCTATTTGTATGTATAGCATACTAGAAGAATTAGGTTTGCAAACACGAGACAGATCGACTGAACCGATGTAGATAGCCTTGTACGAAGTCTACCAGTTTTGATCCACTTACATATGGACTGCTGACAAGTTGCTTTTTGTTTACATTTTGTTTAAAACAAATTACATGTTTAAAGGAGCATCCTTACCAAGAGCATAGCACCAGAGGTACTTTCAATTGATCGACTTTTTATGCTGTCGATCGATATAGAAATACTATTATAAAACTGTAACAGGAAGTTTGTCTGTACATTGAAGATATTAACAAAAAAAAAGTTACGATATGGTTTTTAGGTGTCCCTGATTCCATTTCACCAATTTTTGGATTTTTTGTCTGTCTGTTTGTTTGTGTGTTTATTTGTTTGTTTGTTTGAACGAGTATCACGCAAAAACTACTGAACCGATTTTGATGAAACTTTTTTTGTTTGATAGCTTATTATCTGACTTAAAATCTGGTATATAATTTGTGTGGACGAAGTCGCGGGTTAACGCTCGTCGTTTATAAAATATGTAAAACAGGCTAACTTTTTCGCTATTATTACATAGTGTTTCCTCATTCTATGCATTTTCGGTGTCATTGCGTATTTATTTGTATCGAGCGTTAACCCGCGACTTTACCTTGCAAATTATACCAGACCCCCAATAATACCAGATTTTAAGTCAGATCATAAGCTATCAAACAAAAAAAGTTTGATCAAAATCGGTTCAGTAGTTTTTGCGTGATGCTCGTTCAAACAAACAAACAAACATACAAACAAACACACAAATAAATAAACAGACAGACAAAAAATCCAAAAATTAGTGATATGGAATCAGGGATACCTAAAAACCATATCGTAACTTTTTTTTGTTAATATCTTCAATTACTTCTGTTACAGTTTTATAATAGTACGAGCGTTAACCCGCGACTTCGTCCGCACAAATTATATACCAGATTTTAAGTCAGATCATAAGCTATCAAACGAAAAAAGTTTCATCAAAATCGATTCAGTAGTTTTTGCGTGATACTCGTTCAAACAAACAAACACCCAAACAAACAGACAGACAAAAAATCCAAAAATTGGTGAAATGGAATCAGGGACACCTAAAAACCATATCATAACTTTTTTTTTGTTAATATCTTCAATGTACAGACAAACTTCCTGTTACAGTTTTATAATAGTATAGCTTTTGCCCGCGACTTCGTCTGCGTGGACATGTAATTTTGTCTTATATCTCGTCTAAGGTCATGAAGGTCATGGTCCGAACCAAGTCTAGGAATCCTGGCATGTAACATTAGAATGGCGATTAAGGAATGGGCTAATAAAAGTCACAGGCTAGAATGCTCTGGCCTCTCGGGTCTGCAACACTGCAGGAAATTCATCAGCAATCTTCTTATTATCATGTGGGCAAAGCCCTGGTGTCAGAGTATAACAGCAATATAACACCACGAATCCCACAGTTCATACTGAACAACAGCAGGAGCAAAGCTCGTGCCATCGTTGGAGCCCTCACCGGGCACTACGCAACAGGCACGATAAAGCTCACTCTAGATCCCGGTTGCCGAGCGTGTGGAGAGGAGGAGGAAACCATGGAACATTTGTACTGTGTGACTGCGATGTCTTGGTGGGTAAACGTATGTGATTCCTGAGAGATGGTTATTCATTACATGTTTCTTACCCTGAACGCTATTGCCTCCCTCATTTTCCAAGTTTTTCAAGGATGAAGAAAATAATATGTAGGGGTCAATACAAAAGATACCATTGGGTCGAAGTGTTGCTGGCTTGCCATTTCCCATAATAAGATAAGAAAGTCATGAACTTAAGCTAAATCAAAATCAGAAAGTACCCCAAGTAATTCTGTAGGTATCAGATTTAAAAGTCATTCACTGGATCCATCACTTTAATTTTTTCTACTGTTCGTCGTTTATTAGTTTTTCATTTATGTCGAGCAGCATAATAATCATCTTACGACCCACTGCGGGCCACAGACCTCCACTCACGTATAAACGTTAGAGGATACTCTACCACGCGGGCTAGTGTAAAATGGTGAAGGCAAGAGCTAAAATAATAATATTCTAGCAAGCTAATGGTCAATTTGCTAAAAAAGATTTTCAATTATGTAAGTAGCTACATTACCGACCTGTGGTGTTATAGTATAAGAAGGACCTTTTAGATACGTAGGTACCTTTTTATACGTTGTGGTAGAATGATGTTCTATAGTTAAGTTGCACAAACCCTCAAAAAATCATAATTGAGACCGAAAATCAAACAAAACAAAAATTTGGCAAGAATTACTGCAACAAAATTCATCCTTTCTGTAAAATAAGGTTATCATTCCGTAGCATTGGCTCAGATTGGACTCAAACAATCAATATACTTACAACGATGTATTACAACGATAATATAAGGTCTAACAAAATTAGCTGAAACTATTTTAAGGGTATGCTCAGACCATCAAACTGAACAACTTTCTCTATGGGACTAATATGGAAATCGCGAAAAAAAAATTGATGTCCAATACAAAACTGCAAACACAAATGTATGGGGCAGAAGATTTTTTTTCGAGATTTCGATATTGGTCCCGTAGAGAAAGTTGTTCAGTTTAATGGTATGAGCATACCCTTAAAACAGTTTCACCTAATTTTTTTAGACCTTATATAATCAACTAAATTTGTAAGCTCCTGCTATAGCTAAGTTTTTGAATTAATAATTGTAGCATACTTGCTTTAAAAAAACTCCCAACGCCATCTATTAAGATGAAAACAATACTACGATTAAATTACTACGATAAAATTTTTGAAAACTTGATTTTTGATAGTTGACGACCCGGTTGGTGTAATGGTTACCTCGCCGGACTGCCAAACCAGGGTCCTGGGTTCGAAACCCGGTTCGGTCATGGATGTTATAAATGTTTGTGCCGTTGTTGTATGGTTTCTATAATAAAAAGCCTATAGTGCTTGCTTGGAATCATAACAATGTTCCTGTAAGCGTTATTTATTTATTTAATTATTTTTCGAATTCAGCCGGTAAGTAACTATACAATCAAATCTGTAAGACCGAATATCTGAGATGTCTTGAGCGTGAATTAAGTATGGTACTTGCTTCAAAAAAACACCCAACGCCATCTATTAAGATGAAAACAATACTACGATAAAATTATGAACACTAACTTTAGAAAAGGTTAAAAGAAAGAGGATTTTTAGTATTTGCCGACCAGGTTGGTGTAATGGTTACCACGCCGGACTGCCAAACCAGAGTCCTGGGTTCGAGTCCCGGTTCGGTCTTGGATGTTATATGTTTATGCCGTTGTTGTATGGTTTCCACAATAAAAAGCCTTTATTGCTTGTTTGGGATAATTAAAATAATGTTTGTGCCTGTGAGCGTTATTTATTTATTTGTTTAATTATTTTTCTCGCGTTCTCCGCTGGAGAATACGCGTGCCCGGTGTGGGGCCGATCTGCCCACGCCAAGCTGGTGGATACCGGCACTAAACGAAACGTGTCGGATTATAACTGGTTGCTTGAAACCGACTCCGGTACAGTTGCTTTAGCCACTGGCTGGCATAGCGCCCCCAGATGTAAGTAGGGCTGTGGCAGGTTCCTCAGAGAGAGCCCAAATGGTGGACGACACACGACATCCCATGCATGGCTTCATTCCTGCGCCGCAAAGGCTGCCAAGCCGACGCAGCTTTATGAAGTGTGTCGACCCCCTGAATACTGGCCCAGCGCAAGCAAGGTGTACTCTATGGCGACAAAAAGTGTCCCTCCCAACTCCATTTGTGTCGCCGTCTGAGAGCCGTTTGTGTCCCGCCTAGACATGACTTGCCTTGGGCGACCTGGAAGTCTTTAAACCGACTTCGAACCCAGGTCGGTCGCAGTAAGGACAACATGGTCAAGTGGGGATACTCGGATGCGCAAAATTTGACTTGCTTGTGTGGAACTCCACAAACGATGGCCCATCTCACATCGTGCCCTGCGTGCCCTTACATCTGCACGCAGGAGGAGCTCATGACCGCTAGCGACGGTGCAGTATAGGTTGCCCGATTCTGGCAAGCTACTATTTAGCGACTTCAGAATTTGAAGTCGACACGATAACGTTTATGCGTGATTGCGCCACAAACATACAACATTACAACCTTACAAACATCGTCACAAACGTTCACGTTTATAATATTAGTGAGATTATTAGTTCTTCTTCGTGATGACATTTTTCATTACTGAAAACAATCAAGTGTACTGGCAGATACAAAATTATTTTTTAAGTATTTTTATCACTGAACGGAACGCGTCGGGGTGCATTATATATATTATATTACTTTATTTTTTATTTATTTAACTTAATATGCTGACACTTTTTTAAGAGGATGATCAGACCATCAAACAGCTTTTTCTATGGGACTAACATCGAAATCGCGAAAAAAAATCTTCCGCCCCATACATTTTTGTAGAGTAGGATTGCAGTTTTGTATGGAACAGTTGATTTTTTTTCGTGATTTCGACTTTGGTCCCATACAGAAAGTTGTTCAGTATGATGGTCTGATCATCCCCTTAAAAAACTGTCTGCATATAAGAAGGACCATATACATCTTGCAATTCGGTCAGATGCGCGCGAAATCGGTGCCGGCCGCATTTTACTGCAACGTCACCGTTTGACGTTTGACAGCAGGGGTCTACCCGGACGAATACTATATACAATGTTCTTTGTTCCTCACCCGGACATTCGAACGTCGCAATTGCATGAAAGTTATCGTTCCAATGTCAACTCTATTACAATGAAGTTCGGACCGGAACCGAAACGGTCGCGTTATATCGAAAATCTAAAGTCCGGGTACATGGCCTGGTCAGCACTCGCTGTCAATTTGCGTGCATTTGAAACAACGGCAACACGTATGCGCCTGGATTCCAGCGAATAATTTCGTCCGCAAGAACGCAGTCGGCTATTGCCGAATGTTACATTAATTTATGTAAAGCTCATATCAAGCGACAGTCCGTAGGGCTGTGGCAGGTTCCTCAGAGAGAGCCCAAATGGTGGACGACATACGACACGGACGGACCGCAGCACGGACTACAAACTTTGAGTCAAGATAACTTTAGAACTAAACATTTAAAAGGAAATCACAGATATTGGCTTCTAGATTGTTTTAAAACCATTCATTTTTTACTTTAATTACTAAATGTTTAAACTAAGCTTCGTTTTGATGGAGCGCCGTAGAAAAATATATTATCCCCTTAATCGAATCGGGCGCAAAATGCACGGCGGCACATCGCATCGGCGGCATAAAAACCGACCCTTATTAATTTGTTAGAGTTCGTTCGTTTGTATTTTAGTAATAATTTACGGTATTTCAAAATAGTTTCTTACCTGTCTTATAATTGCTTTAAAATATTAACTATTATCCAGTCTTGCTTAAAATGTGTATTACATCAGACAGTGTGTGATTACACCGTAAATAAAAACATTCCGAATTAAAAATCGAGTTTTAGACATCTTTCGGCTGCTGATTTGAAATCATGATTATTTTCTCTTTGTTTGAAATTGGCGTGCAGTTTTTTTTTAAATAATTACTCCTGCTTTGGTTGCACTTTAATTCTACAAAATGTCAAGAAATTTGTAGTTCGAATCTTTTTTTCTTGTGGCCAGTCCTAAGGTTTTTTTTGTTATGCAAAGGTTTTCTCCATGGAGTTTGAAAGATTTTATCGCCAAAAAGAAAAACAATGTTACACTAACAACCGGTGCAGTCATCAGCACTGGACAATGATAAAATTTATAATTATTGGTATTTATTTTGTAATTTGTTGTTATTTTCGTTATTTATAAATGAAACAGTCTTTAGAATTAGCTTACTTTATTACAAGTCTTTTAATTTTAATTAGTGTTACTTACTTGAAATTGAAATGGCACCGTACATTGGTTGCACTTGCGGTTATATGTTTATATCTCCGGCTCCCGTCAATGTAGCGAGATAAATTATATACCAGATTTTAAGTCAGATCATAAGCAATCAAACAAAAAAAGTTTCATCAAAATCGGTTCAGTAGTTTTTGCGTGATACTCGTTCAAACAAACAAACAAACAAACAAATAAACAATCAAACAAACACACAAACAAACAGACAGACAAAAAATCCAAAAATTGGTGAAATGGAATCAGGGACACCTAAAAACCATATCGTAACTTTTTTTTTGTTAATATCTTCAATGTACAGACAAACTTCCCGCTACAGTTTTATAATAGTATAGAAGAAGATAGATAGATGGACAGTATATCCATTGGCAACACCAATAGACAAACCATAGACAGCCAGCCGTAACCTATTTGATAGTTTTTTTTTTAAATTGAAGTCGCGTTGGAGGATTGCCTGAGAGCAGTTGTCTCCTTCGCATGGTATTCACGCGGTTGCCGTTTGAGCTTGCTACAAGGCACCGCATCTCTTTTCACATCTATGTTTTTGCTTAAAAACAATCCACGAGATTGGGATAGATACTCTGGTAGTTTGGTAGAGATGCAGCGCTAGTCACAAGCAAAACGCCATTAATTTATAAATAAAAAAAAATATCCTTACAAAACATTGTTATACTAATCATGGAAAATGCCTCATTAATGTACCTACTGTATTCCGAAAATATAACATTTTATTTTTACAGGCTTCGCAGGCTTGGCATTATATTGGTGTGAACTGGCTTTTCTTTCATATCTCATAGTTGATCAGTGATACTTATCACTTCTACGTACCAATATAATTGTAATTATAAAGGATGATACGGAGGTCGGAAAAACGTAATTGTTTCACGTGATAGGGCAAATATGGAACGTGGTGAAATAAGACAACTGACATTTTGATGTCTGTAAAAGTTACATGTTAAACCAGCTATACCTACCTATATATACAGGGTGTAAGTGACCGCCTAGCAAATACTGAAACGGTGAACTCAGGCCATCAAACTGAACAACTTTCACTATGGAAGAGCTCTCCCATACAAAACTGTTGTTACTACCCGACTTAAATGTATGGGAGAGCTGATTTTTTTTCGCGTCTCCTGAGGTAGGCTGCATAGTGAAAGTTGTTCAGTTTGATGGTCTGAGTTCACCGTTTCAGTATTTGCTAGGCTGTCACTTACACCCTGTATATATAGCCAGCAAATAACTGAAACAAAATACATAATATAGGTATCTTGTAATGTTTCTTGATGAATAGCCGTAGTTGTACAGGTGGACCTTGAAAGAAATGGAATTATAATGATAATATAAATAAGTTATGACCTGGATACCTGGAACAATAGGTGGATGAAGCTGACCCATCATCATCTTATAAGCTCTTGTCGGTGGAGTATTCGCTAATCCTGTCTCTTTTTCGCTAGTCTCTTTAGTTCTTAATACGACACGACATGAACGTTATCCTTCACTGGGGCCAGAGCTGACCCAAGACGGATAAAAAGATGCATGAAAGATAAATACGGAGGCGTTTTACTAGCAGTGGTATAAAAAAAGGATTTTTTGGATAGCGACCTCAATCAATCAATTATACTTTATTTGACACCAAAAACATAGTATACAGAGAGCAAACAATCAGGATATATAAAAGGCACAAAAACAGGCGTTCTTGTCGCTAAAAAGCGACTTCATTTATAAGTCTCAATGAACGAATTTGCAAAACCCTAAGCCCTAGAATTTGACTGCAAAACTCTATTTAATTTCAATTCTTTACTTAAATAAATTACCGAAGGATTGTCTCATGAATTTTCACTACTTTGTCACCATTACGTTTGTCGCAGGACTGCGTAGATAAGGGATGATTAAAAACTCGCTTCTGCTAAGAAAAAGAGCAATTTTCTTACTTGACTAATTGACGTATTAGAATTCAAGTGAAGTCGCCATAGCTAAGATATACAAAACAAGCAGTACTGAACAGTGCTGATAGTCCACGTGATCAAGATAATACCTTACACAGATATCACACAGATACATTAACATGTTTTTCTCATAATTCTCGGATCGGAGCCAATTTTGATGTGCCTTTCAGTGAGTAATGAGGTAAGGTCTCCCAACAAATATACTACACTTCCATCCCTATAGCATAGCCCACTCTCCATACAAAGTTGCCCAGTCTCTATTGGCTATAATCAATGTAATACTAAATTCTTACACCTAAGACCTTCCAGGCAATGGGTTTGTAAAATGGTCTACAAAATTAGTAGGTAGAATTATTTTGATGGCAAAAAAGAATATTTTTTACCGGACTACCTAGTGTAATATAGTCAGATAGTCTCCTTTCTGTTTATTTTTTGAACTTCAGTCGATAGTCCTTTAAGAATCTCTAGATTGCATATTTTCTCTGAACTGGAGTTATTTCTGCTACTGTTTGATTGCTGTATTGAGACATAGCTATGTATTTCTAGCATCTGTTTATTTGACATTAATAAATTGTTTTTAGAGACTGTAGGTTTTAATAATTCTTTATTTTTGTTTCTTTATAAGGGCGTGTTGGGGCGGCTTATAATTATATTTCTGTGGAGACAATAAGTCCTATTAGAAAATAAATTGTTGGTTCTAAAGAAATCGATCATACGCTCGCCGAGCAGCACAAGATCACGACATGTTCCGAAATATTGGAAAATTACTGGTACTTATAGCATAGCATATGCTCACGACTATAATCCCCGAGGGGTTAGTCAGAGATATTCTGAAACCTCAAAACATCCACGTTTCACTATAGTATCGAAACTCTGTCCAGTGTGACGGGGAGTGAGCCCGTCGCCACCTGTAAATGGACAGTAGGTACAATACATGCCTCGAAATTGAAGCATACAGGTTTCCTCACGATGTTGTCCTTCACCGAAAAGCCAGTGGTGTTATAAATCGTACATAAATTCCGAAAAACTCATTGGTACGAGTCGGCCTGGACGGGAATCGAACCATCGCCTCCTGCACAACAGGCAAGGTTACTCGCCACTGGACCACCACGGCTTATAGTATCTACAAAATCCTTTTTAACCTGAAACGCGGCATACGGATTCACAAAGAGACAGAACTTAAAATCTTACCCGGGATCCTTAGCGCGAGGCCGACACACACTTGGCTGTTTTTTATTATTTGTTTTTTTTTTACTTTAGGGAGCACCCCTTAACTTTTCCCCTTAACCCTTTACTTTTTTTGTTTTTTTTGTCAGCAAATCCGTCGTAATAAAAGTCATATTTTGTGAAAATTTCAACCATCTAGCTATTATGGTTCAAAACATACAGCCCTTTATAGGTAAGCCAGACGGACCGACAGACGGGCAGCTCCAGCGTAGGCTAAGCAGTAATAGCACAGTAATAAGGTCCTGTTTCCTTTGGGCACGGAAACATAATAATGATCTTAAATGCATTCGACTTCTATTTCTAACTAGTGCATCGTCGAACGTAGGTAGGTACCTATATAATGATGCACCTAATGCAACTGCAAGGATATCAACTAACTGGGTTTGTCGCATAAAAATATATTAAAATACCTGACTGCATACTCAACGTATAAGCCTAGATTCGCAATGAAAAACTTTGTGTAAAATAGCATAGTTGTTATTTACGCAGGACAGAAATTGTTGATTCATTTTATATATCTATGTAGTTAGAATGGCTGCTATTAAAAGTTTATTTATTTTAATGTTAATTTATTTATTTAAACAATCTCCAAAGAAAATGCATGCTTATAAATATAGTGTCCGTCTACATAATTCAGGCGGTTTTTAAGGGGATTATCAGACCATCAAACATAACAACTTTCTCGATGGGACCAACATCGAAATTGTAAAAAAATTACTCTGTCCCACACATTTAGATCAAGTAGGTTTGCAATTTTGTTTGAAACTGCAGATTTTTTTATTTTCGCCACATTATTATTATTTTTTTAGCATTGATTACACACTTAACACACCATGTAAACTACAAAGTTACTTGAACATGTAAAAAAATAAATATTTATTAAAAAATGTTAGTTTAAAGTTGCTGACATTTAAGAACATAGAAAAGCATTAGTTTTTTTTGTAAGCCTTTGTAGTACTTACTTACAAAGTCCGGCTATAGCCGTGATAACAATAAAAGTTCTATTGTGTCTCGTTCACTGCCCCGGAACGTGTTAAAATTGAAATTAATAGTGCAATTCCTTTCTTGTGGCTATATTTTTTTACAATAATAGCCTTTTACAATAGTCAGTATTACTGAAATAATTTTTCAAAATGCTTAAACACAACAACCATTAAATATTTATTGATTACTACAAATGCAAAATAACTGCAACTTATCGAACTTTATGGTACAACGTTTGTTTTTACTGCACCATCAATAAGAAAAAACTGGCCAAGCCCGAGTTAGAATCGCGCACCGAGGATTCCGTACCATAACATAAATAAAAAGAAATCTATCTTTACCGCCAGCCCAGCATACACTTGACCGGTTTTTATTATTATTTATTGTTTTACTTTAGATTATGCTCTACATGGTGAAATTGATATCATTAGCATCCTTTTAAACTAAGAGTCTACCCATCAAACTGAACAACTTTTACTATGGGAGCAAACCGATCAGTGCAAAAAACAAATCAGCTGTTGCATACATTTGGAGGCGCGGCGCGGCGCGGTGGGTGCTGTTTAGTACGGTACAACTGTTTTTTTTTGCTCTGTTTGGTTTGCTCCAATAGGAAAACTTGTTTAGTTTGATGAGTACTCTCTTAGTTTAAAAGGATGTAAATGATATCAATTTCACCCTGTATAATCACACATAGTTTGACGCTTGTATGTATTGCCGTTTGTTATATCTATAACCATCAAGTAAAAAAAAAACCTTAAAAAACACGTTTCTTGTAAGGGGATTTTTTTTAAAAGATACAGCCCTTTAGAGTTCGGACGGACGGACAGCGTAGACTTATGAATAGGGTCCCGTTGGCATCCCTTTGGGTACGGAACCCTAAAAACATATTTATACTTTGCCCACCTTGTCTGCATAAATTCCAGTACTTTAAATGATTCAACACCATAATTATTAAATTTTCCTTCCATGCTTTGTTAAAACCCATTAAAAATTCAATGTGATCACTAATTCTATGAACACTTTATTTTAATAATGGTACCCATAATTGATTTCGCGCGTCAATTTTGACTGTGGTGACCATAATTTATTTTAATTAGTAGCAACACTCTATTTTTCTGGAGGTAGTCTTCTTCTTCTGTAGAGTCGACAACACAGCACCACATTTCCTGACCTCTTTATCCCTCTTAGCCTCTCTTCAGGGCAGGAGTTGCCCAGGCTGATTTGGAGGTGCATATAATAGACTCTGAACTCTGGTCGTCCAGAGTAAAGATGAATGTTTAAGTGGGGTTACATCGAGGGGTCGGACCTCTGACTATGACTCATCTTGTATATATCATCTGAATATTTATCTTATCTTATCTTATCTTATCTTATCTTGTATCCTGCCCTTCCTGCCTGACACCTGCACGCGAGTAGAGCTTATGGACGCTGTCGGTAATGCTATCCATGTAGCAAAATACTGGACTGGAAACATTTTGAATGACATGCTATCTACTCGATAGAAGATCATTTTGTGGTGAAGAGATTGGTCAACCAGCTCTAATGCTGGGGGTCAATTTTATCAGCCAGACCAGAATGATTTCTCTACTTACGCACGACTCGGCCATGTTCCGTACTACCTATCACGACAAGCCCGGCTCGTCTTCGTCCTGAGGACTAGATTGAGGTCAAGAGCAAACCCATAAGTAATAAAAAAAAAAGCGGTAATGTTCTATGCAGCGAAGGCGCGTCGCGCGCGATTAGTGAAATAATACTGGAGCTATCTATGACTGCTGTAAATTATCGTCATCGCGAAATCACCTACTTCATGTTAAAAGGAGCTGTAATTTGGGAAAACAGAAAAAGGCCAAGGAAAATCCCAATAAAATCTTCCATCGTACTCACCAATAGTTAAACAATCAGTATGCCCGCCGCGCACGCGCCCTCCTAAACCGTAGCGTCCGCTCCGCAAAAGGCGCCGCACGCGCCGCCCATGGTAATGCCTGAAGGACAATTTTCATGAGGAAATGGTTTATGTTGACAATAGAAACTTTGGGTTTTTATTACAGGTGGCACAATGGTGATGTCGTTTCTATGTGGTATTGTTGTAGCAATAAAAAAGTATGGATTTTTTTTCCAAGAAGTGACCATTCCGGAAAATTTAGGCGACCGCACTATTGTGGGTGGATTATTTTAACATGATCTATTATTTGATGGCCAAAATGCGACAAGTGACTGTTTTAGTGAAACCACATAATACTTAATACCCACATCTCAGGCGTTTCTTTGTTACCAGATTCGGCTACAGAAAAGTTATGACCCCTTACTCTGATTCCCATGGCCCACATGGTCATAGTCAAGTTTCTGTCGTGATGATGAATACTTATTACAATTGATAGTTTAATACTATCGTCCAGGGCGCGGTGCAGCTGTACTTGTTGTCACCTCTTGACGCCGGGCCTGTTTGTTCCTCCACCATTGGGCTTTAGATTAAACTTAATAGTTCACCCTGGATATTATCATAGACGCCGATTATCATAGGCACAGACGGCTGGAAGCAAGGTACTGTAGATTTCAGCGGGGGGCAGGTAGTGTAGCGGGGAAGGGAAGCGCGCACCGCTCAGCCGCAGTCGCACGTGCTACCTCGCCTCCCCCGTCGTCGGTACCCCGCAGGAAGGTCGCGTGCAATGCAAACTTGTCTGACTGTAAACCGGCAATAATATATCACAGTGCTGGCCTAGTAGTTTTTAAATGAACTACTAGGCCAGCACTGTGATATATTATGGCCAATTCACTGCTACATTTATTCGTAAGAGGAGACCTGTGCCCTGTAGTAAGACATAACATAGGCTGATGATGATGAACCTATAGGTACCAAACGATTCGATCAGTAGGTACATAGTGTACCGCTAACAAATAGAACATTAAAGTGCAATCTATCTTCTATGTTGTAACATTGACACATTTCATTACGTGTCATCTCGTCTAAACTCTTTTATTGCCTTCATATCATTAGCTTTCTTATTTCTGATAATTATGGTCATCATCATCCAATATCCGGGAAGATAAAGTCAGGGTATAAGCAGCGGGAAGGAAACCTGAGTTTGTCCGGCGCACCCAGGGCGTCAGCCTCTGCATAGCTTTTTGGTTACGGAAAACATCCTGAGGAAACCTACACATGCTTTTCATTTTGAGGCGTGTATTGTGTCCACCAGTGCATTAAAAAGTGACGTTGGGCTAATTACCTGCCCCTTCCCTACGACGAATATTTATAGTCTTGAGCGAATGCTTCTGTAATATCTGAAATTGTAATTTGACAACGATTTATTGATTAAACACTGTAGCATTTACGATAGAGTTCATTAGATAGCAATAGCAACTGTCAATCAATCCCCACACCAGGGACGTAATAAGGGAACAGATCCCTTAATAAGGGCAGGGCTGGATCAAAAGAAAAACGCAAAAATTATGAGATGGCCCGATCGTGTTACGCGTGGGCGCAAAAACTGAGGCGCGGCGTACACGCGGCAATCAGCCAGTTGTAATAGTATAGTTTTAGAGGCTACGATGGCCTTTAGCGACGATACGATGGCGATTAAATGCCTCCGTGGTCTAATGGTGAGAGCATTGACTCTCGACACGGAGGTCGTGGGTTCGATTCCCACGGGGGACACCTAGTGAAATGTCACTTTGTGCGTTTTTCCACAGTTGGTTAGGTCATTGCAGGCTGAATCGCCGGATTGTCTGAAAAGAGAAATGATTCCGCGCTTCGGAGGGCACGTTAAGCCGTTGGTCCCGGCTACTATCTCTGTTGGTAGTAGTCGTTACATAAAAACCACGTCAGAGGCCCTAAGGCTGTCTGAAAAACTCTGACACCAGGGCTCTGCCCACACGATAAGAAGAAGAAGAAGAGGCTACGATTATGGCTAATCGTGATGATGATGATTTAGAAACTGTTTGAATAGGTGCATACTTAGGAGAACCTAAGTAAGCAGAATAGGTAAAACTTCAGAACTTACTACTTAGAACATTTCTGTTTGACGTTCTGCTCAGATAGGATCTGTCTGGGGCGTTGATAAACGCGGAGGTTTAATCAGTGATTTTATTAGGTCATCATTATGTAGCTTAGAAGGCTAACTACAACGCTTAGCTGAGAAGCAGCACAGCAATGTGGGAGGGGGTGAAATTTGATGTCGTAACAGCGCTTTTAGTCGACAGACGTTACATTTCACCCCCTCCCGCACCGCTCCGCTACCTAAGGAACCTACTTAGTTAAACCTTAGACGTCTAGCTGAAGACACCTCTCGTGATATAGCTCGTAACGTTACAAAATGAACATCGCTATCGCTATGAATCCAACTAAACCCGAAACAGAAACAAAACAAACCATAAATAACTGAAGTTACAATCGTGTCGTGTGGTGTAAGGAAGTCGATCAGCTGTAATGCGCTGGAGTTGTGAGACGCACGTCTTGGAGTACCCACTCTGCTTGGTGACATCAGTCACACGGGGTGGTTTTGTGCAAAGGATTATTTAAAGCAATAATCATATTTTTACTCTCCCTTTGTACATTTCTACTCATTATGAATTCTATCTTGAAAAAAAAAAAAACTATTGTACCTACCTACCTAGTAATCTATGACAATATAAAACAGTTCTGTAACTAACCGACGGACTGACTTACAGATAACTTACAGCCTAAACCACTGAAGATAAAAACATGACATCTGGAATTGATTATATTCTATACATTATTAGAGGAGCACTAAAAAAATAATTTTTCGATATCCTATTTCTACGTGGATGAAGTCTCAACATGGTATCCTACTGCAAGACAAAGTTTTGCACACAAACATCTCTATACTGAACGATAGAATAGAATAGAATAGAATAGTTTATTTTCAGGAATATGGTACAAATGTTCACAAAAATTCAGTTTATCCAACATATTCTGCCCCTAACGGCGTGGAAATATTAATAGGTAAGGTAACAACAACAATCAACAACTAGCAGCAAAAAACAAAAACAAAATTACAGACAATAAGTTATGAATTTTTGATACATTAAAATACTTACACAAATCTTATTATATTTCTCGCTACGATTTAGCGAGAAATATAATAAGATTTGTGTAAGTGTTATATATCATAATGTCAATTATAAACAAATACACAAACACTAATCAATTATTACAAAATTTACAAATTATACAATGTCAGGTTAAATATTTATCAAAATGCATTATAATGATTATTTGAATTATTTAATTACATCAGTTAGAAGGTATACATAGTTAATTTAATATATAAGGTCTAACAAAATTAGGTGAAACTATTTTAAGGGGATGATCAGACCATCAAACTGAACAACTTTCTCTACGGGACCAATATTGAAATCGCGAAAAAAAAATCTGCTATCCCATTCATTTAGGTCGAGTAGGTTTGTATGGAACAGCTGATTTTTTTTTCGCGATTTCAATATAGGTCCCATAGAGAAAGTTGTACAGTTTGATGGTCTGATCATCCCCTTAAAATAGTTTCACTTAATTTTGTTAGACCTTATATATCATCATTATCATTCAAAAATTCCTGCACAGAGTAATAACATTTTTCCACCAAATACATTTGCAGCCTCTTTTTAAACAGGTGGAGATTAAGATCCTTAAAGTGGTCAAATAAAATGAATTATTTGAGAATACTTGCTTTCTCTGAACCGGTACGCATAGTTTATATTTGTACTTTTCTCTTCTATTCCAAACATCCACCTTTTTTTTAAAATGATACATACTGACCCTGTACCCGGACTTTCAATTTTCGATATAATATCGCCACTATTCTGGTCCGCACTTCATTGTAATAGAGTTGACATCGGAACGACAACGTTCACGCAATTGCGAAGTTTGAACTAAAGTGGTTGACATAGCTCATATAAATCAGCAAGCTAAAGTGGCATTGGGGCTGGTCATATCTGTCGAAGAATTGACAAGCGATGGGGAGATAGAGTTCTAGAGTGGCAGGCGTGATGTAGGACACCCTGGGGCCCGCTAGAGCGACGACCTAAAAAAGGTAGACGACTGGACTGGATGAGGAAGGCTGAGGATAGAGTTTTGTGCTGCCTTAGGAGAGACCTATGTTCAGTAGTGGACGATAATTGGCTGATGATTATGATGATTAACGAAAATTGTTTCTAATAAATTGGAATTGCATAAACACATATAAAAAAGGAAAAATGCATCCCTGTGCGCCGACGCATGCGTAGCTTATGATATTCAGCGTACAAACGTTGCACAAAAACCAACCGCTTCCATTTAGGCCGCGCGCGCGTCCTACGCTGTTATTACGGGAAATCTTATGTTAATTACAATTATGTACTTGCCTCGACCGTCACATACGGCGAGAGCAAAAAGGACGCACTATACAATTTTAATGCCTTCACAGGAATTTACGGCAGATTCCGCGCGTAGTCTGTGAAAAAAGATGCGTGCGCGCATCGAATTTTGATTTGATGTCTAGTTGAGTTTTAATATTAAAAAGATGGGTTGTACGGGTTGGTACCACCTCTTTTGTGTCAAGTTTTTGTTTGGATCTATGTGTTATTGATATGCTATAAAATTGTCTGTTGAATAAGTTTTTGTCTCGCTCTTTCAGTCGGCTTGTTGAAAAGTTGGAGTGTGAGAAAAGATTATGTATTAATAAATAATTAATGTGGTTATTAAAATTATTGTTTTATTTTATTATAATTTGCCTTTGTGTGCCCAAAAAATGAATCATCAAAAACTTTTAATTGCATTGTTAACCTTTCAGAAATTTAAATTAATTAATTAATGATTTTATTATGATAATTGATCGATCTATTGACACGTAGAATCGACTCTTGGGGAGAACGAAGGGAGGCCTTTGCCCAGCAGTGGGACATCAATAGATGACAGTAATATTAAAATAAATTACAGTTGTAAGCAAATAATAAAAAGTTATGTATTTTTTATACATTTATTTACTTTCGAATTCTGAAGTAATTTTAGTTCCGAAGCTGGAAAATATTTGTTTCATGATAATACTCTTCCTCCTGTTGGTGTTTCACTATAATCAGTACGAAAATAAAAATTAAAAAACCTACAATAAAAATATTTTTTTTTTATGCTATACTTATGTTTTTTGACACAAACTAAACTTCAGTCAAAAATATGTAATAATTTTGTGTACGTTTCCGTGATCTATATATTTGATCTATATGATTGCAGGGTTATTATTAATGTTGTTTAGGTACTTCGATCATCAATATCTTCATTGTCTAAAAATAATCAAATTAATATTAAAAAGCTGCTGATAAAAAATACAGCGTTGTTTTGATCTATATCCCGCTTTAGTTTGGTTTTGAAAAAAGCGTGATTTTGGTATTAAAAAATTACCTATAAAAACTATTAATTTTTATTTTTCCGAATTGTTTTTTGATACCGTCATAACATTTAAACTTAACTGTAAGGTCACATAAATAGGTTAGTAAAAAGTTATTTTAAAAAATGTGAAATTTATGATATGAGCTTTATTTATTTGCCATCAGTGAACACATTAAGGAGCGGTATGATTTTTAGTTTGTACCAATTTAATTGTTTCTTACCTTCTAGATATCTACTCGGTGCCTCTACTTCACAGAAACTTGACAAGATAAATGAGTAACATTTAATAACAATGTCAAAACACTCCATATAATTGGTCATGATATTTAACTTTAATAAATTTTCTATCCAACTGTACGTTCCTTTAAAAAGACATTTAATTATGTTAATTATGTTCTTTACTAATAATTTTCCGTTAATACCTAATTACATTTCATTAATGTATATGTCAAGTATGCTTAGTAACTAATGATATGTGGTATCTCCATATTTATTAGTGAGTAAACTTCTTATGGCAATATTATGTTATGTTTATTTGAGATAATTACGCGTTTTCACCATTTTCAGGAAAAATTATAGAAATTTGTCGAAAGGTAAAATGCGGACATCAAAAGCATTGATAATATAATTATGTAGGTACAAAATAGTACCGTCCGTAAATCCGTATGTTTGTATCATCATCATCATCATATCAGCTATTAAACGTCCACTGCTGGGCATAAGCCTCCCCCGAAATGGGGGGATTTGCCATAATAGCCAAGTTTGGCAGGCGGGTTAACGATCGCAGTTGGATCGAATCAATGTGTGTACTCAGATGATGCTGCTGCCCATCCTTCAGTAGATCCCTTAGTCGCCTTTTACGACACCATTACAAACCATGTCTATGTTATGTGTATGTTTGTATCATTATCTCAATTAGTGTTTCATTTTTGCAGTCCTATTGAAAGGCATGAAGGCAGATACAACATTCTTTGTACCTTTTTGTGTAAATATTTATATAAAATAAAAAATAAACAAAAAATAGAATTATGGTAATTACTACGATAAAGAAATAAGGTAATGTGTTGTGCTAATCACATGTCCCACTGCTGAGCAAAGGTTTTTAGCCCTTTTACTTGGAATTGGAACACAGGTAGCAAAATCACACATTTTATAGGTTAGAAAGATTTTTTATCCTACCCTTATTAGTCGTGTCAAATTAAAACAAACCACTTTTTTCCCGAAGGTCAGTCTCCCGTCTAGCACACCGCATGTTTGGAATACCAACACTATGGCGAAAGGCGATCAGCTTAGTTTACTTTCCTCGCACATCCGCCGGATACGCACCGCTGCGCGCGCAGTTTAGGCCTAATTCGTCCACCATGCCCTTTTGTGGTGGCTGGCGATTCGCCAGTTGGTGAGAATGATGTGCGGGTTCTTTAAATTACAGATTAAGTCGCTGTGTGAATTTGTCAAGTGTTTTGATGTTTTACAATACTTGTCTGATCGTTAGCTTAGTTGTTAGTGAACCTGCCTGCAAAACTGAGGGTCGTGGGTTCAAATCCCGCAATATTTATGTCATGAATATAAATTATTTGTAGGTATAATCTAACCTACCCGAATCATGGATTACTCTTGACATGGAGGTTGTGGATTCGATTCCCATGACAATTAGTGATTTATGTCACTTTGTGTGTTTTTCCCTATTGAATGAAGGCTGAATCACGTGATTGATGATTTGTCTAAAAAGGAAGATGAAACCTGCTTCGGATGGCACGTTAAGCCGTTGGTTCCGGCTACTATCACTGGTGGTAGTATTCGTTACATAAAAACCACGTCAGAGGTCGTAAGGCTGTCTGAAAAATTCTGACACCAGGGATTTGCTGCCCACACGATAAGAAGAAGAATCATCAGCATATACCTACGTCCCACTGAAGGGCACAGGCCTATACCCTAAAGGAGCGTATGGGCGTCAGTCCACCACGCCTGCCCATGAGTATTGGTAGACTTCACATACGCATCAGAATTTCTTCTTCAGCTTATGCAAGTTTCTTCGCGATGTTTTCCTTCACCGATTTGTTTCACTGAGTCATGGATAACTATATTTAAATAGTCACCGATCCAACATCAGACCTGAGTGAGCGTTGCATAACTTGGAGGATCCTTTCCAGTACAAATTCTGTACTACGCCAACGAGAGGCTAGTCATAAAATAGGAGGAAATAACGGTACAAATGGAATAATTTTATGATTATTGTTACAAAGGGTCGTGATAAGAATAAACCATAGTTTTCGCAAGCATCCGCAAGATGGCGCTTATTGTTATGCAATTCTCGCGCCTAACTGTCCACGTCCTTCCTGTTAGCACCGGATATGAAGTTATTATAGCCACTATATTGCATTTCTACACACGTGCTTACGAACGGTGTCAGTGTGATTGACATTGAAATTAAATTATTAGATGGAAAGTGGTAACACATGCATAAAATCACGACCATAACCCCTTTTAGGGTGCTACTACAACTACAACTAGGTACCAACTGTATTTTTAAGCGTTTATATAAATGCATGCTTAAATGATTAAAAAGACCTCACTACAAAACAAGCCTCACCTTTAGAATATTGAAGGTTTCAGAACGGTAATACCTGTCAAGGTTACTAGCCTATCACCAGAAAGAAACCTAGGTAGTACATTCATGGATGTTCCTTTCCTCACTGGTCCTTATAGCAGCGTTTTTGGAGAGCCGAAGTGGCTTGTTACGCCGCGATCACCTTCCCTGAGACAGTCATGGTCCAAAAGGAAGACACAGACCCCGCCCAAACATTCAGACTCTGGGGAGGCCGAGGAGGCCCCCCGATGCAAGAGCGCCTAAGTCTGAGAAGGGTCTCAAGACGTTCATTTCAGTGCGTGGAATGGTAGTACAGCGTGGTCCCGACTATCGGGCAGTATGGATCGTGAAGACGTAGGCGTAGAAGTCGGTAGCGTGGGATGGAATGCTAAGGTACGGGTTCTTTTTTAGGCCCACCACACGTTCCCACCGCTGGAACTCCTGTAAGCCAGGATCAACAGCGGCGACCATTCACAACACTGGACAATGAAGTCCAGCGAGCCCGGGGGATGACTCTAATCTGTCTTGGAACCCGCAATGAATTAATCAAAGAAGATAGGAGGAGTAGGAAAACGAAATATCCGACTTCCCTCCATTGCAAACGGGAGACAGCAATCAGAAGGAAAAAAAACATGGCTATTAGAGAGCCAATGCAAGAGATCATTTATGGCAGTGTTGAAGACACGACCGCAAAAGCACCAAAAATACAAAATAAAACAATAGGAACCTAACATTGTACTGAAACTATGACCTATTTTGCTTCCAGTAATAAGCATGGCAAAAACATCTGAACGCACGGAAGTTACGGGTACGGGTGTGTGTGTGAGGTTTGTAAGGAAGGCGAGAGAAGGAGAAATGTTCTCGTAGATAGATTTTATGACATAAAAGATTGTGGATGATGTTATAGACTATAGAGGATATAAGGGGTGTAAAAATTCGTAGGATCGCGTACGGGTAGCCATTTCAGTTGAGCCCGAAACTCGCTCTAGCCGAAAACGAACCGAATGCGCCCAAAATCAGAAGTCTCTCCAACTTGTTGTTTAATACACTCTTCTCAAATATTTTTTTTGGTCTACTTATCCTTTAGTTGCCTGTTAAATTGAATTTTGTTAGCAATAACTAGAACATTTAAAATATCTATGTTATTACATTTCAAATTACATGTAGTACCTACATTCAGTAGTTCTAACCTAAATTTTGAGTTCTACTGAAAACGAAAGTAGGTCATCTTATTAGCATATTCTCCTTTCGGAAATGATAGCCAGTTGGAATTTTCTTTGACTGCGAGATTGGGCCAATCAGTATTCATGAATACTTTATTGGTATTATTATGTCTGGACTTAAAATAAGAGTGATATAATACCGCTGCTGGGCTTTCACTACAGGGTAAAAATGACAAAGCGAAAAACAGTTTTTAAATTTTGAAAGTATCCTGCTGTTTTTCAGAGCGATTTCGGTCACGGAAACTGTTTCAACTCCTTTCTTGGCGTTCGTGATCTCTCATGTGATAGTCAATCTTTTTGTTAACATTCTCGCGTATGATTCTCTCTCATAGTCGTACTACCCTGGTAGACTTGTGTCACCTTCATTTCTTTGATAACTAGGATGTGTGAAATAAGGAAGGTAAATGGTAAAATCATCTCAATGATTTACGCCAAAAGTACGCCAAAGTTTCATTATAACTTTCATAAGAGTGCTTTATGTAAAAAATTATAGTCTAGGTATTACAGTTAATTTCAACGAAAAATATTATAATACTGTTATAAAACATACAACATACATATTTTTTACATTAACATTCACATTAATTTTTACATATGCCGACGACTATTGACCGTCGGTCGGATAAATTGACATCAACTTTAGGCCTAAGGAAATACAATCAATCAATACTCAAACAACAAAATAATAATATAAATAACAAATTATTTAAAGAAATAACTAGAACATAATTAAATTAAAGGTACTGAAAAAAAAACATAAACAAAGTTATTAACAGAGATTGCGTCGGAAATGGCGACCTTAATTTTTTTTAATACTATTGTGCCTAGATATTATTTCTTAACATTATACTTTATTATCTAGTGTGCCATAGTCTCCATCTTGTCGAAGTTGTATGTAGAAAATGCTAGTAACCTACATTACGTAACGATAGCCACCATTAGATATCACGTCATTCCACACCGAAACATAAAAGTGAAGTTGTTACAACTACATGCTTTAACAACTTCTGACTACCCCTTAAGGAATACGGTCTTGAGTTCAAGGCATTCCCAGTCAACAACCTGAACACAAACATTACGCACATTCCTTTTAAAAACGAAACACCAAATACGTAAAACCACTTTTACACTAATCAAAAATAAAAACATTTCCATTCATGTTTTAACTTACGTAACTTCGCCTACCAAAAGGGGTAACAGACCAAAAAGGAGACTGTAGCATCTTTACCTACAGTTCCGATAATGCCACCCTGCCTTACCAAGCGTGGCTAAATATGTAGAAGCGACTGAAGTAAGTCATTGGTCCCTTATTTATGGATTGGAGCCAAAAATATGGATCGACGTGGAACTGGTAAGGAGATGCACGTGGTTCCGACGTCTGGTCTCTGGACCGTTGGGGTTTCCTCTGTTTATTGATGATCAGACTAGGCCTTGTTACGCCTACAAGCTCGAGACCTTTATCGCAAGATTGTGGATACTAAGTTTAGCGTATTGTCATCATTTTATTGCGTAAAAACAATTGAATGTTTGTATTATATGTTAACGTTTAGTTTCGTTTACGAGTATATTATATGTCTGAAGAGGTGCTGAAATTGTCATACCTACCAAATATTTATAACCACAGACTATAAAAATATGCTAGTTAGGTTTCGTTATGAGTACTTTTAGGATAAAATCCTGTTACATTTTGGGTCAAAATTGTGACACTCGCTTAAGTAGGTAAGCTTGTAAGGCATTACAGGGCAAAATTCCTTTCACGAATAAAAGATGCAAGATTAATATAAAATTATATTTTACAGGGTCATGGTGATAATTTTTTTTGTAATGGAGTTTGATAGTAAGTTAAACCACTGATAAAAATCTGTGAAAATAGAACATTTAAGGCGATTTAATAAGGTTTTTAAGGGATGATCAGACCAGCATACTGAACAACTTTCTCTATCAAGTACGTACCCAGGGAGGTGGATATGTGGGATTTGCTTCTGTCCCATAGATATGGTTTGCAGTTTAGTATAGAAAAGCTCGATTTCGATGTTAGACGATAGAGAGTGTTGTTCAGTTTGATGATCTAATCATCCCCTTAAAAGCTGATAGCATTTATTACTAAGTAAGGCCCTGTAGGTATTAAGTGTCAAAATGCGTCGTCTGCGTTAGGCCTATCTGTCGCCCTGTCGATATTTATTTACATTCCTCTACATGGAATTTACGACTACTTTCATCCATACAAAGCATGGCTAAATAAGCAGAGTCTAACTCATCGGCACCATGCAAAAGGATCGGAACCAAAAATATGGATCGACGTGTTACTGGTATGGAGATGCACGTGGCCTGGCTGTTTCTGTCTGGACCTAGGGCTTCCCTCTTGTTTATCTTCGCCTTATTTCGCTGGCTGTTGACTGTTGTTGGCACTTCTGGCGTTGAACCTTATTTGGCTTGGCTTTTTTATAACTGGGTGTTTGGCCTTATAACAAGTACTATACTTGGCAAAGATTTGTTCTTTTCGTCGTATGGTTTAGAGATTAAAGATAGAGAGATATAAGCACATGATCAAAATCACTATCTAACTCACCACGCCACTTTTAATGGACAGTGGGTACAATACATGTCTCGAAATTGAAGCATGCAGGTTTCCTCACGATGTTTTCCTTCACCGAAAAGCGAGTGGTGTTATAAATCGTACATAAATTCCTAAAAACTCATTGGTACGAGTCGGCCTGGACGGGGATCGAACCATCGCCTCCTGCACGCCAGGCAAGGTTACTCGCTACTGGACCACCACGACTCATATCTACTATTAACAAAAATATGGATAGGATGAAAGAGTTCGTAAGCATGACGAAGATTCGATTACAGAGTTGCAATCATCACTAGCTCGAAGGAAATTACATGACGAAAGCTGTATCTGAGAAGGAAATACAATCAGAATCACTAACAACGCGTTATAAGAAGATATCGCTGTGGAAAAGATGAGGTCAGAAACTCTCAAGCGTATTAGAGACTTAGGGTAGACAGTTGTATTACTTTAATGGGTGTTTGTTCTCACGATACTAAACAACTTTCCCTGAGAAACCTATAGGAAATTAGCAAATACAATATCTTAACATAAATATTCTTTCTTTTTCATTTTATTTTTTACAATTACAAACAATTACCCCAACTGTTTACCTTAACACCCTGTATAACTTCAGACATTACGTGCCAATTGGAGTAGCTTTTTCACAATCGAATGTTCGTACAATAGAAAGCTTCTGATGACAATTATGATTTATCATAGCCGATTTCATTCATTGCTCAACTTTCAACTTTGCTCACTCTGTACCAAAATTACAATGTTTCTACTCACTCCCAAGATTCTGGCTTGCCACGGGATCCAATATTTCATAATTATGTACCTAATATTATTTTTCCTGTGTTTCGTAATATTTGTAGGCATATTCATACTGAAGTTTTATTTTTTTATTAACTACAGAAAAGATACTGTAGATATACTAAAAGTATTTATATTTTTTGGTGTATGATAGTTTAAGCTGTAGATAAATTAACATGTTACTTTACATCTAAAAGGCGCAGTACCAGGAACAAAAGTACTTTTCAGGAGCCAGTTGGTTTTATCTAAGACGAGACGAGGCTAAGTAAGATACACACTATCTTACAACATTTTCATAAGTTTCAAGAAGGTTTCAAGGTACACAAACTATCCTTGACGAAAAATGACGTAACTCATTTAACAGCTTTTGTCAAATCATAAAGAACATTCTTGAACCAATTGGCGTCGCCAAATAAGTACGTTTGTTTATTTTAACAATTCTAGGTTCCTAATATGGGACGCCCCCTTTTGTAGGTGTCACTATAATTATTGTAAAAACTAATTTTGTCCATATATGTGTTTGTTTGTTTTACGTAAGTCTCGGTCATGTGGTTTGTGACAGATTTCATGTTCAATGTCATATTTTTCCGGTCATTATTGTATTCAAAATATTTCAGGATTATTTCTCAAAGTCAAAGTAATTTATTGAATAACTATAGGTAGGTAAGTATTTACAAGGTGTTGATATAATTAACATTATTGTGCCATATTGTCTACCTTTAGAGGTGTACAATAATCTTATAAGCTAGGTATATTTTTTCACATTGCCATTGCTCATAAAATAAAATGTCCAGAGTTTCATTCAAAAATAATATAATAAAATTTATTTATATTAAAGCACTACATACATAACCATTAACCTAAAGAAAAAACAAAAAAAAAACAAAACTAATACTACTTACAAATAAAAAATGTCCTCGAAATTTCCGCCACTTGGCGGCAAGGTGCCCAGGAGGCTGGCAGCGTTACCTCTTTGTATGGCCAGGCTGATGCGCTGACCGAGGTAGCTGCCAGCCCTCTGGTCACCGGATAATAAAATAATCTTCGTCCTGAGGACTAGATTGAATTCAAGAACATACCCATACGTAATAAAAAAAATATAATTGTATAAATGTAATAATATAGGTAAAACATAATAACATAATTGTGATAATATAAATAAAACACTGTAACAATAGCATCAATAAGAATCCAGTCCAATAAAGAATTAAAATCATATAACAATAAATCCTCAATAAATCTCACCTTTTTGGGAATACAACATATACCTAAACTCAAGCTAATAGTTCGTTTTGTGGTAGCCAGAAACTATGCAGTTTTATTTTTAGCACAGCTAATAACAAACAAAATTCCTGAAAAGGGAGAAGAGGCGTTTTAGCAGAGGTGTCAACGTCCATGTTACAAAACTGATGTACCTACTCGACTCAAATGTATGGGACAGCAGATTTTTTTCGCATCTCCTGAGGTAGGCTCCATAGTGAAAGTTGTTCAGTTTGATGGTCTGAGTTCACCGTTTCAATATTTGCTAGGCTGTCACTTACACCCTTTATAGCAGTCTCAACATAAAGACAATAGGTTCCTATTTTACATAATCTTTAGGATGAGTACATGTCATCATTGCAAACAGCTTCGGTAAAATGAAGAAAGTAGACACATCTTCCCAAAATGGCCAAAGTCAAACGTGTAACATGTATGGCGTCTACCTTTACGTCTAAAGGATACCAACACAAATAATATTTGTTGTATAACTGACATCAAAATGTCTGCTATAGTTTCTAATTCTGATGTGCTGCAAAAAACTGCAGTAATATAAAAACAATGTCTAAATCAACGCATAACTACAAAACTTCGAAAATGTTAACAATTACCAAAGTCTATTTAGGTACAGAATAAAAGTTCAATTCTAAAAAAGTCAAATTTTGTTTAAACTTATTGATCATTAAAGTTTGGGGTGAACTTCAACCCCACGCAACCAATAATGTAAGTTTTTTTAACGCGAGCACAGAATAAATACTAGACGCGAGTAACTAAGTATATTTAACGCGAGTATACCTATTTAACTTCCATTTAACAACAAGTATCTAGTTTTTATCATTTGTGCTGTACACATTTTGTCTGCCTCACACTTCAGAATTGTCTCTGTTGCGGTTTTGCTGGAAGAGATCTCTTTAGAGATAAGCTCGCCCTTTGTACATGTCTACTTTAATTGTTTTTTCTGTATTGTTATGTGTACAATAAAGTGTTAAATAAATAAATAAGGGTTAATAAAAGTAATTAAGTCAGTACTTACTTTTTACGTAAAATTCGTTTCAGCTTTATAACGTTTTAAAATCAAGTTAAAATTAATTAGTACGAGCGTTAACACGCGACTTTGTCCGCACAAATTATATACCAGATTTGAATTCAGATCATTAGCCATCAAACAAAAGAATCATCAAAATCGGTTCAGTAGTTTTTGCGTGATGCTAGTTCAAACAAACAAACAGACAAAAAATCCAAAAATTTGTGATATGGTATCAGGGACACCTAAAAACCATATCGTAACTTTTTTTTTGTTAATATCTTCAATGTACAGACAATCTTCTGTTACAGTTTTATAATAGTATAGATAAGGAAGTATTTTATTGCCAATTTCACAGACCAATCGTTTTCCAATCCACCAACAGCGTAGGTTTAAGCTCACAAAAACGGTACTTGTAGGAATAAACCGTTACTTTTCAATCTAATTTTACTAAAAAAGCTATTTTCTGTTATCGTCCTCCTTAGATGATCGTAAATTTACTAAAAAGGGTAAGAAACCATTAAGAGAGCGTTGATTCAGAAAATGATCACATATTGATTCTGTTTTGGTTTTATTAACGGGTTTTGTAAGAAAATGCTGGTAGGGTAAATGTTACGGTTGTTGAATACACGAAATTCACGTGAAAATGAGTGAAAAGATCGATTTAAGTAATTATATAATAAAAATAATAAATAGGTATCTGGGACATTGTTACACAAGTACCATTATTTAGCCACGAACGATAAACGTAAAAGATCTTTAATCTGTTCCTTTCATCGTCATCATCAGCCTATACGTCCAATCTAGGGTCCGTGGCACAGTTCTTATGAGATGGCAGGCATCTACATTAGTATCCAAACGTCTTTCAAATAAATGATTTCATTCATTAATTTATTAATCATTCTACCAAGCGTGCCCAGTCAAAAATTACTCTCCTTCTGCGCTGTTCGGTAAATAGACATCGGAATTTCTTCTTTGGCGCATGCAGTTTCCTTCAATATGTTTTTCTTTACCAAACGGTGGTGTAATAGGCGAACAAAAACAAAACTCTTTTTATTTCTAGTGTTTAATTACGTATTTATATTTTTGAAATTGAATTTTATTTGAAACTGTCTTCGTTTCCTTTTAATTCGACTAGGTACTAACGACACTTTTATGCAGGAAGAGAATTTTTTATTCAGAGATAAGTAATTTGGTTCAGTGCCAAATTCTGTGCTAGAGAAATTCAAAATCTGCGAAAACTAGTGAACTGTTCACTTTTATCTCATTAGCGATTGAATTTGGTGACAAAGTTACAAAAATGTGACCAGATTACTTAATAACTATGTTAAGAGTCTACTGGTAAAACTAAATTTTTACACAACATCCATTATTCTTTATTTGATACATCAAAAACATACAAAAAGGATACAGTAGGTTTATTGTTTGTTAATTTGTGTATATATCATTTAAAAACTACTAAAAGTATCAGGATGGGGTTTTCAGAAAATGAGAAAAGCTTAGTTCGACTTTATATTTAGTTTTTATTTCACATCAATCGGTTCGCAATCAAAAGTTATATATGAGCCTACTGGAAAACCATGAAAACTTTTAGGTTTTGCGTAGGTAGATTCTATTATTCAGTGGTCGCTACAAATTGACTTACCATCTACTGGATGTAAAGGGTCCGCGCTCAAAAGTGTCCGAACCATAAGAGCACCAAAACGTAAAAAGAGATCCAATTACGCGACAGCCTTCGTTTGATCGGCCGACTACGCGCACACTGCCCCGATGGGGGTGTGGGATGGAAAAGAATTTCAGCATTTGCAATATTACTTGTTGGTTTATACAGGGTGAAATTGATATCATTAACATCCTTTTAAACTAAGTGTCTACCCATCAAACAGAACAACTTTCACTATGGGAGCAAACCGATCGGAGCAAAACTTAGGTTTGAGTAGTTTAGTCTCGGACACTTTTTTTCGAGAATTGTGTACTTGACCCGGCGTACATAGTATTCTATGTCAATGTCGCTACAGGATAAAATATTAAAGTTAGATAAAAATATGTTTTTCTTTGTAAAATGGTGATGTTTACCCTACATTGTATCGGCGTTAATCGGTTGTTCAACTTTTGTTTGCGTCAGTTCGAACGTTTCGCCCTAAGATTTCCTTTTTGGGGATGCGTGGTCCGATGTTTTCGAATCCAATCAGTAGCACTGTTATAAAGTCGATTTTATAGTTATTTCTTGTATTAATATATCTTATTAGTGTGAAAGTTTGGATGTTTAGAACTTTAGATGTTTGGAAGTTGGAGTTGTAGCAATGTTTTTGACAAGGGATCACAGTCGTGAGTTTATAATAATAATAATGCAGTTTTTATTACAGGCACAAAACCTATAAAGAAATGTACATTAAAAAAAATGCATGTATGTAATATGTTTGTTTGTCACAAATTTTGATGCTGAACGGATTTCGATTAAATTTAGCACACAGATAAAATATGTTCTGGATTAGCACATAGGGTACTTTTTAAAGTAGGTATACATGGACGAAGTGCTAACAGCTAGTTTTATATAAAAATAACGGGCCTGAAAAATATCGTCTAAAAACGTTATTATCATAACTCCGATTTCTATGTAGTTTTTTGGCCAATTCTGAATTTCCGATTAGCAAATATAATTTATTTACCAGAAAGATATAAGTAGTAAAAGATATATAATTCAATCCGTCATATCTTGGACATCACTAAAGCTGTACTAAGAATCAGTTTGTTTCAAATCTGTTTTTATAATTCAAAATAGCCTCAACATTTCGTTGCTATTTGGAATTGAATAACGTACTTAATTTATTTCTACGCCTTTTTACACCAATCCTCTTGCCTTGAGATCTAGATTAGATTTAATAGATGGGAAATATCAAAATTCTAATTGCTATTGATTAGTCATTATTGGTTCTTAGCTTTGCAGAATCTTCAGTAGTTACCTGTACCTACCTGTCAAACTAGATTTATTTCATGTAACATCCCTGGAGTGCTATACAGTAAAAAAATACATAATAGTAATATTGACATTTTCTACTGCTGATTTGAACATGTGACTTTCAAAAATACCACCCCTGTGTCATATGTAGGTACCTACCATAATTTGACAAATAAATTATCATTATCAACTTATCAATATTTAATTATCAATATAAATATGATTTTGGTCGTTTTGAGACCTTTTGCCCGAGTCTTCGTCCGCGTCGACTTCAACAGCTCATTGAACTCCTTAGGTGACACACGGCGACACATCAAGCGATACAAAACTAACATAAGCTGGGCGCGCGTAGGTCGCGTAACGTATAACGTCGCGCGGCCAGATTATGTTGCTTTTGTATAGCTTGATGTGTCGCCGTGTGTACATCCTCTGTAGAATATGTATTCAAAATTTTTGAGAAATCATGGGAATCTGTTTACCCTGTTGTGATTTCATTCTTATAACTTATAGCTTAATTGCCTCCTATACTTTGTCCGCAACGATTTCGGAAATTTCTACAGCCCATTGAACTCCTTTAGCAAGCACGTATCCAGAGGGGTATGTAAGTATATTTTCGAAGTTATTCAGTCACGGAACTTACTGTTTTATAAGTATAGATAAGCAAGATAAGAATAAGTCTGTTCAAATCTTGCAAATTTTATTGGTAGGGCTTTACAGAACTAGTCAAACATTAAAAACTACTAACGCCATCTGCCGCCTTCGTACCAAGATTTGAAAAACTTCACTTCGATTAGTTCAGTTAGGTATTAAACGTAACATCGATCGTACAAAGTCTATCGAGACTTATCCAGCAGGTGGCTCTGATGATTTGTCAGTCAATTTCGGTACGATATCTTTAGGATAACTCTACCATTTTGATATACTTACATAAATATACGGTTTTTCAACGCAATGATCAGACCATAAAACTGGACAACTTTCTGCATGGGACCAACATCAAAATTGCGAAATAAATATCGGCATTTCCATACATTTGATTTGGGTCGACTACCTTACCTACTACCTATTTCGAGGTCGAGTACGATTGCAGTTTTGTATGGAATAATCGTTTTTTGCCGCGATTTGATTTAAGTCTGACAGAAAAAAATTTTCAGTTCTTCCTAGAAATACAGACTTTACACACTTAATGTATTTCTAGACGGTTATTATAATTAATTTACTGACATTGAATATTTCCTGAATTTGACTTGACATTTTACTATACCTAATTTATAAATCGAATTGACCATAATTAACTATTAATTATACTTACAATGAGCATGTTCTTCATAACTTTGCACTTCTATCTAAACCTTTGTTACTTCCTATAATTTTATCACCGACGAGCGTTAACCCGCGACTTCGTCCGCACAAATTATATACCAGATTTTAAGTCAGATCATAAGCTATCAAACAAAAAAAGTTTCATCAAAATCGGTTCAGTAGTTTTTGCGTGATACTCGTTCAAACAAACAAACAAACAAACACACAAACAAACAGACAGACAAAAAATCCAAAAATTGGTGAAATGGAATCAGAGACACCTAAAAACCATATCGTAACTTTTTTTTGTTAATATCTTCAATGTACAGACAAACTTTCTGTTACAGTTTTATAATAGTACGAGCGTTAACCCGCGACTTCGTCCGCACAAATTATATAGCAGATTTTAAGTCAGATCATAAGCTATCAAACAAAAAAAGTTTCATCAAAATCGGTTCAGTAGTTTTTGCGTGATACTCGTTCAAACAAACAAACAAATACACAAACAAACAGACAGACAAATAATCCAAAAATTGGTGAAATGGAATCAGGGACACCTAAAAACCATATCGTAACTTTTTTTTTGTTAATATCTTCAATGTACAGACAAACTTTCTGTTACAGTTTTATAATAGTACGAGCGTTAACCCGCGACTTCGTCCGCACAAATTATATACTAGATTTTAAGTCAGATCATAAGCTATCAAACAAAAAAAGTTTCATCAAAATCGGTTCAGTAGTTTTTGCGTGATACTCGTTCAAACAAACAAATAAACACACAAACAAACAGACAGACAAAAAATCCAAAAATTGGTGAAATGGAATCAGAGACACCTAAAAACCATATCGTAACTTTTTTTTTGTTAATATCTTCAATGTACAGACAAACTACCTGTTACAGTTTTATAATAGTATAGATATATAGATTATTTGTATGGTAGATCACAGAGAACTTTTATATTTTGTACTTACAACAACTGTAATACCTGTGTGTCACAAATAAAGATTTTGATTGATTGATTGATTGAATAATCACACTATTCGGGACCAAATATATTGCATACATACATAATAGCCCCACTTATTTGTATGGAGAAAAAACTATTATACGATACAGGGACTAGAGTCTTGTTTTAACGCCTCAGTAAAAATATCCCATGCAAAATTAAAGTTTCCAAAAATTTTCATCGATATTCCAGTGGTCTGCGAATTCGAAGCCAGCTCAGCTAAATTTACATACTAAAATATTTGAATAAAGTTCTCAAACGTCAACAATTCAGGGGCTTCAAACTCAATGTTGTTCCACCACATTCGGTCTCTACTCTCAATGAATCGAAAACTAATCGAATAGTTGTCCAAACTATTGAATAGCGAGCCTCAATAAATTCGGTCGTGCCCTGGATACTGGATACTAGTTTTAGGGCGGTATTTGTGTTTTGTATTGACACACAAACAGACAATGTGAATGTTCCAATTTTAGTTACAGTTCATGGTTGAAATCGGAGGTTTTAGGAAATACTAAACTTTTGAAAGTTACAATATTTTAAGCTTAGCATTTACTTTTAGCGTCCGTGTGGTGTCGGCTAAGAATAGCACTACCCTATTTACTCCCGTGGGTGTCGTAAAAGGCGACTAAGAGATCTACCTCAATCCTGAGGACGCGGTTCGATTCCTGGCCTGTACCCTTAAGTTCTTCGGAATTTATGTACGGTTGTATTTATCATTTACTAGCTCGGCGGTGAAGGAAAACATCGTGAGGAAACCTGCATTCCCGAGGATGAAAAGAAAATACCATAAGTTCGGAGGTATGCGTAAAATATGGGTGAGCTTGGGGCGAACACAAAGGACCAGCGCTGGTCTCCGTGTTACATAACGACCCTTGCTTGCAATAGCCCAACCACAAATAATAAAGGGATCTACCGGAGGATGGGCAGCAGCATCCTCTGAGTACACATTCAATCCAACTGCGATCTCCAGCCCGCCTGCCAAGCGTGGCGATTATGGCAATTATCCCCCCATTTTGGGGAGGTCTATGTCCAGCAGTGGATGGCTATCGGCTGATATGATGATTTACTTTTAGATTATTCTCGAAAACGGTGAAAAAAAACATTGTGAGGAAACCTAACTGTATAGGTACGCTGAAGAAAAATTTCCGATGCTTTGCATACTAAAGTATACCAATTGGCACGCGTGGTGGACTAACTATAATAATACTTTGTTCCAAATAACATCACAATTTATACTTTTGAGATTTGGTCGGAATGTTTTCCGTGGAACAAAGTAGGTAGCCCCCCTCATTATTCCTATTTGTTAGTTGCTATGTTTCGGAACTCCCTGCATGGCCAGTGGCGGGTTACGGCCCAAACTCCGTAATTACCTATCATCATCATCATAATCTCAGCCAATAAACGTCCCCATCTTTAGGGGAGACCACTAAAGATCGCCACAACGATCGATCCTGAACTGCCAACGTATTCCTGCTACCTTCAACAGGAAGTCGGCATTGGACGAAAATTAATTTCCCAGTTGCGTTTTCACCAAATTTAGCGCACATTAATATAATGAAATTATGGAATTGTGTCTCCTGGATAAGTAGGTAAGTTTAAGTATTCGGTATTTAACTTCACTACTTTATAAAAATTATAAAAACCAACTTGAACTACGACATGACTTGGTACCTACTCAGACAGACAACCGTATAATTATTAAAATCGATTTAGGATTATCGACTTGCATACAAACACCAGTTAAACTTAACCTCTTCACCCCTACCTCCCTGGTCATCAGAGAGCTCTAATTAAACTGGGAGGTAAGATAATTTGAGGCTATAAAGGGGGTGAAGGGGGTAAGAGTACAGTGAAGGGGCAGGGGGTGTCTATGCATTATGTAGCGGCAATCAATGGTAGGTGTCGGTAGGTGATTGTCGGCCGAGCGTGTGACGAGTCTTGGTCGGGGGTGTGGAGTCGAATTTGTTACATTCCTTGAGATTATTGCATTCTAAAAAGATCCTAAAAGAATGCTTTTAAGGTTTCAACTAGCTCCTTTAGTTCTTATTATTATAATTTGAAATTCGCCTTTATAAATTTACGAAGCATTGTTTCAAATTAAAGTAGTTGCTCTTTAATCCTGGCAGGTGCTATTCTTTCCGAAATCAATTTACCGTCTCGTGACTCTCAGCCTTTTTATAAGGCATTGAGTGAGCGACCACATCTCTGTTCCTGCACTGGCAACACAGACTGGTCAAAAACTTTCGTATTGAGACACTGCGATATTTGGGACGTGAAGATAGATAGAGTCTGGCTAGCGAAACCTGAACCTCTTAAAGCGAGGCAAATTCAATATCTATGAAGAAGGCAACACAAAAAATTGTTGGAAAAAACTATTTTGATATTTTTTTACAATCAATTTTGGGTTTCATTTATCTCATTATAATTTTACTATCATTCCTGAAAGTCTGTTAAAATTTTTATTTCAATTATAGATAGAATAACACTAATATTTTAAAGAGAAAAAGATTTATATGTTTTTTATTTATCACTACACATATTACATATTATCACTGCTACCTTTATTACAAAAAGGCAATTCCTCAGCAGTGCGAGATAATCGAATTCTACGCGGGCGGAAGTTTGGTAAAAAATAAAGTCACTTAAAATAATAAATATAATTCGAAACCTGATTATATCTCACTTCCAGAAGAACTTCTTAAAATTTCGGATTAAAGTATAAAGTAATAAGAAAGTACCAAAAAAAGAAAAGAAAAAGTTCCGATCTGTCAAAACGTCAGTGTTGCCACTTTAAAAATTGATGGGTTCACCATTCGCTAGCCAGACTCTACGTAGCTAGTACGTAGATAGTACGTAGTAGGTACTATACAAGATAAAAAATCTTTTCACTTAAAGATAAAGGCAACAGCCTTACCGTACAAAAACAAACTCGCACCGTTGTTTTAAGAAACTTTAAAATCTAACTACTGAAACTTTGAACGAGTACGCTTTGGAGATAAAACTTTGGAAACTGGATCAAAAATTCAATTTGTTGGCGTCTCACTAGCTTTGTTGTTCTAGCCGAGCTACGGGCGAGTGTAATTTGTATGTAACCATTGTTAGTCCTGAAAGTAAGGCTGGCGAGGTGTCTTGATACTTGAGTTCACTTTTGTATGGTTTCTAGGGATCACAGAATGTAGTATAACATGAAGCAGTAGATCACACTCGAAACAAAATGTATACTAGCAATTGAATCACCTCTGTATATCTTCAATTGCGTATAAAGAAATTCTACAAACTTTAAGGTGTTTTAAACTTTCTTAAATTTGAACAAAACGAATTATCAAAAAAATAGGGTCAGAAACGACGGCACAAGTTCATAGAATCTTCTCTTTTTATAATAGGTTCAAATAAATATGTCAAGTATCAAAATGACTCCGTCTCGGTATCTAACCACGTATCAGGGCTGAAAAAAGCTTCTAGTTGGTTGAAAATAAAGTTTGTAATGATCGAACTTGATAGTAGCGGTGGCGGTGCGGCGACGACCGCACGGGCTTTCGGTTCGATTCCCGGTTAATTGAAATTTCTATCTAGGTAATTACAATGTTAACTATTTACTTAATTAGTTGGTGACATTTTCTGCAGTGAATTTCTAGAATTTTATAGGAATTGTGTTAAAGTGAAGTGTTTGTAACCATAATTTAAATGTGTCATTATTTAACAACCTTATTAAAAGAATTATGCTCACGACTATATACCCCGAAGGTGTATTGATAATACATATACACAGATATACAAGGTGTTACAAAAATACAAATAAACATTTAATGGGGTGGTTTAGCCCATCAAACTGAACAACTTTCACTATGAGACCAATATCGAAATCGCGAAAACAAAATCTGTTGTTCCATACTAAACTACAAATCTACTCGAGCTAAATGTATGGGATAGCTGATTTCTTTTTCACGATTTAGATGTTGGTCCCATAGTGAAAGTTGTTCAGTTTGATGGTCTAAACAACTCCCTTAAAAGTTTTAAATGTTTATTATTACTTTTGTAACACCCTGTATTATCAATAAATAATAATAAATATCGTGTATATTTTACATGGATTAAAATGCCTAAGTACCAAACCCCAAATGAAGTACCAAAATCTAGTCCAAACTTGTATTTTGATGATTAGAAAAAGATATAGAATACAGTATTGTACAGTAGTACAATAGTAGTAGGCACAGTAGTCATGATAAAATTATACCTAGATACAAACATAATTACTTGACTTGGTTACAAGTACATAAACATTCGTATATTTGGCCCCTTGCGGGATTCGAACACGTGACCCTTTGATCAGCAGGCACATTCATACTGACTAAACTGACTGACTGGACTGAGACTTATACAGAATATCCACATTTTACTTTAATTGCCCAATGTCTGTCCAATGTTACACATTGACAGCTCATGGTAACGTTTAATGGACAGTGGACATACATGACATTCTATTTTACAACTAACTTTGCCACCACCTACAGAACTATTTTCTGTTTCACAACCGATTCGCCCTGGGCCCGCGCGGGCGGTATAGCTCACGGTATCACCTTTATTCATGAAAGGAGGCTTTTGCTCTGCAGTGGAATCTTACCGGCTATAACTTATTAACTTCGGTGGTGTCCGACTTCGAATGTACCAACTCAGTCGTAAGAGGCAACTCAATCCTTGAGGCGTCTTAAATATCTTTGACGCACAAACCGTGTGGCTGCCGATTATAGCCTATAGACCTAACCCTACCTCTGATAGTGTCGGTCTCTCGGTCCATCAGACATAGGAGGGTAAGGACGAGAGAGTGCAAAGTGTCTAGAGCGTACACTTATATATACTGCAGACCTGACTGATTTTCTATAAAGATTATCAGTCACCTTAGTCGAAATCAACAAGGAATCCATCATCAATCCATCACTTCTTCTTTTTGTGTTAATAGTTCTTCAGTGGTTTTTTTATATTTTACTGTTCAGGCATTCAGCAAGCCTGATAGTGTCAGTGTAGCTGAATTTAAATAATCTCTCCTGCAGATGTTCGGGTACAATGGACATTCCAGTACTCCAGTATTCCAGATGACCCACCAATTGAATAGGTTCACGACAATTACACTATTTTAGGCCACGATCTCTATTCCCCCAATTGCACACATTTAGTCTGCAACGACCGACCTGAGTACGAAGCAGATTTATGCATTTCCACAGATTGCAGATTGTGTCCGGGAAGTAGTTGTTCCTGTGGGGGAAAGAACTGGTGGAGGTATCCTTTCTTACCACACAGTGCATCTTGTTGCAGACGGATGACCCTATTTATAGCCTTCGTGAAGTTTTGGAATGGAAATTCCCCACTTACTTTATGTAGAAAACAAAACTTGTGCTTGCCATACAACAAAGACACAGGGAATTATAATGTCGAATGTCACCGATAGTTGCAAGGTCTTAATGCAACGGCTGACGATTCCCACGTACAATACTGCACTTGTCTGTTGTCCATGAAACTGATCAATGTTACCTATACATATATTATTATCCAACGGTACATAAGTAAATAACTAACTTAGGTTGTCAATTTTGATGTAAAGCAGAGTAGTGCCTTTTTAGGGTTCCGTAGTCAAACAAGGAACCCTTATCATCATCATCATCGCAGCCGATAGACATAGACCTCTCCCAAGGATCGTCACAACATTGGTCCTGCGCTGCCCTCATCCAACGGGTTCCCGCGGTCGCCACTCGAGAACTCTTTGGTCCCATCGCGGTTTCGTTTCTGCGAGCAATGTGCGGCGCCCATTGCCACCCTTGTAGTTTCTTCCAATTCGGTCTGTCTGCGTGTCTCACCGGAATTTCTCTTTCATTTTAACCCTTTAGTCGCCTCGTGCGATTGCTAGGTAGACGTACGGAAAGAACTTGAAATGGACTTTTAGGACAATTATAAGCATTTTTATTATATTTTAGGCCATCATCATCATCCCACGACCACCAACTACAGCAAAAGACCCTTTCCCTAATATGATATTTTTCGCGACCCTATGCTAATTACCATCCAAGTCTTTCCATTTCAGAGCAATTATATATTTTTTATTACCTACCTATACTAGAAGATAAAGAAACTATACTCCTTGCTATAGGAACGTGCGTGCAAAAGAGGGTAAAATTTTTAGATTTACCACAGAAAATCGATCAGCTAATCCGCACTTTTGTATTTTATAGCATTTTTCTCGTTTTTCGACCCATGTTCCTTAAGAAAAGTTGTTTAGTTTCCTTATACAGCACCGCTAATTTTTTTTAAGGGTGCTGTATTATTCTTATGCCTGCTGTATATCATATTATGGTGTATTTTAGGATAATCGACATTATTTAGGTCATCCATCATAATGCAAATCACTTGGTTTATTTCCCAGAATACCGCGTCATCGAATTTTTACTGTTAACAGAAATAATTACGGAAAAAGCTTTTTCGAATTCACGCTATTATTATGACTGGGCTATGACTATTATAATTATAGTGACGTCATGCAATGTTGATGCTTTTGTTTCGTGGAAAACGATGAACATGCCCAAACATACCCGAACTCATAACCGTATTCACTTTTGGGGTGATCAGTTACCGTTCTACAACTACAAAGAAAATCCGTTTCGTTAGTAAGCCTTCATAAATAAATAAATATCTAAAGTCTAACAGTCGGTTGCAGAATCGCTCATTAAAGTTAATCCTCCATTAAATCTCTTGCTGTCACTTTTTGTCTTTTTGACGTAGTAAACAAGAGAGCTAGCAAGAGATTTAATGGAGGATTACCTATGAGCGTTTTTGCAACTGAGTGTCAGTGCAGTTAAAATCTATTTAAGTTTTGTTTCTTCAAGCCAGAGGCCTCCTTCATCAACAGCTTATACAAGGTATAACAAAATTAGCTGAAATTATTTTAAGGCGATGATCAGACCATCAAACTGAACAACATTCTCTATGGGACGAATATCTAAATCGTGAAAAAAAATTAGTTGTCCCATACAAAACTGCAAACATAACTATATATATAAATGAATCCCTATTTCCCTTGGTCACGACATCACGCAAGAACGGCTAGACCGATTTCGATCAAACTTTGGTGGGTTGTTGAGCACATGCCATGGAAGGTTTATATACAAAAAAAAGTGTGTCGGGAAAAGTTCTGAGGCGGTACGAAGTTCGGCGGGTCAGCTGCATGTATAAATTATCTGCCACACTTCCTACCACAGTTAGATTAAATGTTATTGGGGGTAGGTAGGGAGTGTCCGTACTAGTCTCTTTCTAGTAAGTAGGTATATTAAAAAAAAACGAAGTACCCAGAAAAAAGGTCAAGCATTACTTCCAGTCAAAAACAATACAAAAGAAAACGAACTAATCCCGAACCAATTTCCAAAATAAACAACAGACGGAAGTGTCCCAAAGTGAAAAATAATTAAAACAAAACAATTTCAAAATGGCCGCCGTTCTACAAAAGTTAAAACCATTTTTCAGTTTAGAAAATATCGTCCGTAAATTCGTTAGGCGACCCCTTGTAAATAAAACGGGAGATAGGATAGATGGCCGGTAATATTTTCTGATTAGGCTTTACCGGTACTTTCCCGTTGCCAACCGATACCGGAAAAAAACAGGCGGGAAGAGCGGATTGGATACTTTTTAAAACAAAACAAAATGCAAGCAACAATCGACCCTTGGTACCATAGAGTACTAAATAATTTGAAAAAAGAACGGTTTAGGCCGTTAGTGCACTAATGTGCTAATATTGATAATACCTGGATAATACAATTATTTTCATTTAGATTTAGAAAAGATAGATTCAGATTTCAGATTTATTTATTCATAAACAATTTACATTGTGTTTGAAATATTAATATGAACTTAACCTAAAATATTACATCAGAATAACAAAACCTATTACTTATATGACATAATAAAATTTAGTATAAATTACACAACAGGTCAATATTAAATTCATAATTTACATATCGTTTAACCTACACAAAGAAATTTAACCTTCCAATTTAGATAAACATGTCAGTAACCTACATTCAATTTTAAATTAATGGTAATGTCAAAATTGAATTAAATTGAGTTGAATGTCATAATACAATTTTAAATACAAATACAATACGTTAAAGATTCAATTTTACATAAACTTCCATATTACATAAACATGTCAGTAATCTACATTCAATTTTAAATTATTGGTAATGTCAATTATAATGTCAAAATTGAATTGAATTGAATTGAATTGAGTTGAATGTCATAATACAATTTTAAATACAAATACGTTAACGATTCAATTTTATTACATATAACAATACAAATTATCCTCCAATAAACTCATCTACCGAATATAGACATTTTTCCAAAAGAAGTGCTTTCAACCTGTCTTTGAAATTATTGAGGCTCATTTCTTCCCTGTAATCAACGGGCAGTTCGTTAAATAAACGCACAGCTTGGTATCGCGCACAATGCCGCACAACCTCGAGCTTAGGACGTAAATCTGTATTCAGATAATCCTCTTTTTTTCCCGTTAGTGTTGTACAAGACTAAATACTTAGTTTTCTGTTGCAGCGGCGGTAGAAGCCAAAAATTTGACTTCCTAAAAAGGATTAAGTATCTTGAGTTTGTGTATTTTTATTGTTTCCATGCCATGGTTCTATTGTAGAGCAATATATAGCCTTGGTTTCTATTGTAGAGCAATAAAGCCATGGTTTCTGATGTAGAGCAATATAGGTTTCTGCTGTAGAGTAATTCTGGGTCTTTAATGTAATTAATCGGCGATTCTCGTCGTATATTTTAAAATAGAAAAGTCTAACAAAGATTTACATTGTTTTTTAATAAGACTATTAAAATACTACAGAACCGTGAAGGAATTAAATACGAGTGAGTGCACCAACGCCCTTAGCAGATTAAATTTTTGCGGTTTCTGTAGAGATAGAGGAAAAACGGTGTTGAGGTTTTTCTCGCCATCGTTGCGTTGCATTTCAAAATAAAATGCTGCAAGTAAAGTGTAAAACTAAAATAAATAAATAAACTTAGGTAAGTTTATTGCCATGTTTTCTATACTATTATAAAACTGTAACAGGCAGTTTGTCTGTACATTGAAGATATTAACAAAAAAAAAGTTACGATATGGTTTTTAGGTGTCCCTGATTCCATTTCACCAATTTTTGGATTTTTTGTCTGTCTGTTTGTTTGTGTGTTTATGTGTTTGTTTGTTTGTTTGAACGAGCATCACGCAAAAACTAATGAACCGATTTTGATGAAACTTTTTGTTTGATAGCTTATGATCTGACTTAAAATCTGGTATATAATTTGTGCGGACGAAGTCGCGGGTTAACGCTCGTGCTTTATAAAATTAAAATTCTTATAAAAAAAAAAATAATAAAGAAATATATACGGTCGAATTGAGAAACCTCCTCCTTTTTTTGAAGTTGGTTAAAAAGAAGATCTGAAAGCGTTTTATCTATTGCAGTTGCATTTGATAAATAAATAAAAAACTTGCTGCTTGCAGAAGTTAATGGAGAATTTAAGAAATTACGATATACAGTAAGAGATATTGAGAACTGGTGTGTCGTGGCCGATGTTGTAGAGTATTTGCTGCATCTCTGCACACTGTCAAAACGTTCCGAAGCGGTGGGTGAATCTATTTCATATGATTAGACCATCGAACTGAACAACTTTCTCTATGGGACCAATGTCGAAAACTCGAAAAAAAATCTGCTGTTCCATAGAAAACTGCACCAACTAAACTGTTCCTACAGAACCGGAATGTATCGGACAGCAGATTATTTTTCGCAATTTCGATGTGTTGGTACCATAGAAAGAGTTGTCCAGTTTGATGGTTTTATCATCATCCCCTTAAAATTGTTTCAGCTATTTTTGTTAGAGATGGTATAATCTATAACAGGAATGAGAAGGGCACAAAAGGCGGCCTTTATACTAAAAGCTATTTCTATACGTACAACCATTGGATGAAAGATCTATTTTTATCCCGAAAACTAAATTATTTAAGCTTAAGCGGGCTAAACTTGTCACATTTTTGAAGGTAGCTTCTAATCTAGACTTTTAGATAAAACCATGAACACTGTCATCATCATCATCATCATCTCAGCCAATAGACGTCCTGGACATAGGCCTCCCCCAAGGATCGCCATAACGACTGGTCCTGCCCTGCCCTCATCCACACTGCGCTTTCCACTCGCCACTCGAGAACTTTTCGGCCCCATCGGCCATCGGTTCTGCAAGCAATGTGCCCGGCTCACTGCCACTTTAGTTTAGCAATTCTTTGGGCTATGTCAGTTAATCTGATTCTCTCTTCATTTCTGATTCGATCTCGTAGGGAAACTCTGAGCATAGCCCTCTCCATTGCCCTATGGGTGACTTTCAGCCTTTTTATGTGGTCTTGAGTGAACGACCACGTCTCTGTTCCATATGTCATCACTGGCAACACACACTGATCGAAGACTTTCGTTTTAATACACTTTAAAACTTAGTGTAGTACTAAGAAGTTCAAAAGTAAGTAGCAAAATTCGAGATTAAGAACTGGTTGCAGACTTTGACTTACGATGGAACTGAAGACTTAATCAAGGATATATCTTAACATACAAGGCATATACACACGCAAACAGACACACACCTACACAACCCCCCCCCCTTCCCCCCTCCCCCCACTCACACCCTCTCACTTTGTTTCAATTGTACTAGTTCGTAACTAAATTATTGTTTATTGTTAAGGATTCCCAATCGTAGACCTCGCATATCAGGCTTGCCTCCTTTTTGGTCTACCGTTTAATGTAATAGTTTTAAACAAAAGTTAAAAATAAACATTTATCTTATCTTATCTTAAAAAAAACAGTAAAACTCTGACAATTATCAAATTATGCATGTCCCATAAAACAAAATGCCGGAAAATACAAGCCCCAATTTTCTTATAACCTATATTTCTGATTGCCTGTCCAAGTACAAAATATTGGGGCAATTTTTATAAAACTGACACTACTATTTCTATGCACAAATTGGGGTGACCCAGTATCGAACACTTTATAAAAGTGGCGGTCTCAAGTTCTTGTGATAAATGAGGGGGCTTTGTCACGATGGCGTTGATCGAAAATCTAAGGGAAAGGTTGTTAATTGATATAACCGCAATTTTAGGAAAATCGTAAGGATTTCGGTACATTAATGGTGACGTTGATGGTAATTTTAAGACTAGCTGTGCAGACGACTTCGCCGGCCGATAATTTTGAAAATAATAAATTCGCATGGCTTGCGACAGAGGCTTTTTATTATTATTATTATTATTTGGTTATAAGGGCTTGGTCGATGACCAAAAGCTACTGCGACCTGGATAGATCTATTGTAGCTGTCACCCTAGACCTAAAGGTCATTTCCTAGGCCCACGGACTTCATGAACCGTGTTATGCTTTTGGAGGGAAGGCCCCTTATGTCAGTAGGTGTTATAATGTATCCACCTAGATGGCGACTTCTGCTGTGAATGAGCACTTCGCATTCGCAGAGGAGGTGTATGGGCGTTTCCTCTGCTTCACAGCAGAATCTGCAAGTGGGTGAATCTACAAGCCCCATTCTGTGTAGGTGTTTGTTTAGCTTGCAGTGTCCTGTTAAGGCTCGTACTAAGAGCCGTCGTTGCGGTTTGAATTGATGGCATCCGAGGTATGTCTGTTTGAAAAGCCGGTCACAAGTTCTTTCGCATGCCTCAGTCCTGGTGTATCCGACCAGAGCTTACGGCTTTGGTCCACGGCCCATTCCTTTAGCACACGTCTAGAGGTGTTGCGGGAGATGCCGCAATAAGGCTCGGGGCCTATGGCGTCCTCTTCCGCCCCTCTTCAACAGAGGCTTATTAATGCTAATGCGGCTTGAAAAATTATCTGTGAGCACATGGTGGAGTAGGTATGGCCTACCTCGCATCCTTATGTGCGAGGTCCTAGAGACAATAATTACTTCTATAATCATAATCATTTATTCCTTGCTAGATCATAGATCAATATAATTATAATGTCTTTTTTTTAAAGTATCTTGGTTATCAATCAATCAATCAATCAAATATACTTTATTTTACACCAAAAACATAAAAAGTAAAATACAGAAATAAAATACAAGAGGCACAAAATAAGGCGGTCTTATCGCTAAGAAGCGATTTCTTCCAGACAACCTTAGGGTAGAGGAAACGGTGAAAAGAAGAAAGGTAGGCGGTGTTTCCAGAAAAAATATCAAAAATCAGCAGTTATTAGTAAAAACAAAAAGTAAATATACAAAATAAACCTATTATAAATACATATATTATAATATACATACTCATATATATATATATATATATATATATATATATATATATACACACATACATCATACATAAATACGCGTACTACACAACAAAATACTATAGGAAAACATGAACCACAGACATAGGAAAAGATGTACCTATGAAAACAGATCGAGGGTCAGTTCAGTTATCAAGGAAATGAGACTTAACTTTCGACTTAAAACATTCAAGGAAGGTGCACGTCCTATCGACTCTGGCAATAAGGCTCGGCTCGGCTCTGGTTATCGAAATATAAGTCCGTATTCCTGTATTTCTTTATTATCAAGAAACGAATGCAGAGGTTTTAGGATGCTAAAGTTGTTCTGCAAACCCTTTTCTACGACATCCTGGAGTTTCTCAAAACGGTCTCTACCGGCTCTATCTCAAGGTTCATATCAGCTTAGTGTCCACGTTGCAATGCCAAAGGATATTGAGTTTACACGGACAGTGTTGGTTCAATATTTGTATGCGTTAAACAATATTTGTTCAGTCCCGCTGGACTGAGGACCCACTATTTTGTCAGTAGCTTACTAACTATCAATAGTGGAGGGTTATACCGCTTTGGGATACTGTTTTATGATCCTTTCACAGTTACAGTGAATTCCGGGCACATTTTATTTGGTCCTTTTTATAACGTATCATATTTGTACGTGCGTTTACGCGACCTCTGTCAACCAGGCCGTTCAATGTTCACTCATCCTTTCCACATGACCAAACCACTTCAACATTCATTTTTCAATCCACACATTCAACCATCCATTCATCCATCCATTCCTCCTTCCTCTCCATTGATTTTTTACTATGTTATTAATTGTATGAACCCTTTTTTAAACAGTTAATTTTGTAATAATAAGAATAAATTTGACCCTGAACCTGCGATTGCAGTAAGTGCGTAAAAAACACAAAAATGAACAGTGTAAGTTGAAATAACAATGAACAAATAATAGACTGTGACAAGATGGGCTGTGGATCTTCAGGACAAGTATCCGCTCACGGTGACACGGCGAATGGTCACCCTAAGATGAACGGCAACGGCAACCATGGCCATGATGATCTACCTACCGTCGTGTTACCAGCTACACCGGCCAAACCAAAGCCTCGTAAGTATAAACTATTCGTTCGTTCATCCATAAGGGATGAAGAAGGAGTCCATAAGATGAAAAAAGGATAAACATTTGAAGCCCCTCTGAATTACGTGTCAAATGCGTTTTCAGTTTCATTACTTTTCTGAACTGTCTGTAGGAAAGTACTTTCTACATTTATAGCACATGACATCTCATGACAAACCTGCTTGTAATAAAAATAGCCAGGTTTTTGAGTAATTAGGAACGCAGATGGCAAAACAACTATAGTGTATCGATCTACGTGATTCTATTTGTTTTATGCCTGCCTGTCTTCTACCGACAAGAGCATCGGTCGTAAATTCATAAAAAATAATAAAATCGAATTACTTCCATCGTCTACTCTCTACGCAACTTCTCTTTGATGGACAAAATACAAAAACCCCGGCCCCTTTTCTACTTGTTTACTTAATTGAACTGTCCTGAAATCAATTATTTGTTTACCAGTTGGATTTCATCCAGAGTCCCATCGTGCATTTGTCTCAAGCGCGGTTAAGTTGATGTCAAGACCTGGAGGTTTATTTTTAATAATTACATACAAAACTAATGCACCATCTTGTTATTTTAATGTGTCATGAAGTCGTCTACGTGCATCCAAGTTTTATACAAAATCTTTTACATCTTTTCGATCTTAGAATAAACGTGGTTTCGTCCCTTTAAATCTTTTATGCAAACTTTATATACGTCTCCTCTGTTGTGGTTCGTCAGCATTTATTTGTATTGGAAAACTCACCGACTATAATTTCATGCACTTTATGTCATTGTCAATACAGAACTTTACTGATCAACAGAAAACTATTATTGGACACTTTTTATGAGACACATTCTTGTCCGTGAATCCATCAATACTACTTGTTATCCAGATTTTTTTTTGTGGACCTAACTCAACACCGATTTTAGTGCATTATAATTCATAGAAATTAATTAAATTATATATTATATAATATATATTATATAAATTATATGGTTGGCCCTCTGTACAAGTCCATACAGGGTGAAATTGATATCATTAGCATCCTTTTAATCTAAGAGTCTACCCATCAAACTGAACAACTTTTACTATGGGAGCAAACCGATCGGAGCAAATAAAAAATCAGCTGTTCCATACTAAACTGCAATGTCGACGCGCGAGTTCGCGATTCAAATGTATGCAACAGCTGATTTTTTTTTTTTCTCCGATCGGTTTGCTGTAAAATTTATTCAGTTCGATGGGTAGACTCTTAGTTTAATGATATCAATTTTACCCTGTCTTGACTGTTGTTTTCGAATAACACCACAAATAGACAACATAAACAGTAGGTACCTTATAATATTTTAGCTCATTGTTTGATACTTTGGCTCTTCTTTTTGTGGTGCCATCTCCTATCGGACGTTGAACACTTTGATCACACCTATCAAATGTCAAATATTGTAAACTGATCAAATACACTATTTTTTCCAGCCATAGCCTTCGAGATTCCTCTAGAGGAATTTGATGCCACACCTCGTGCGACCACACCACCGCCTCATGTACAGAGGCTCCTCCAGCCACCACAACCCGAGATTAGTCTACCTGACATCGAGGAGAAGCTAGCTGAAGCAGAGCAGAGGAGGCACTCGGTAAGCTAATGATGTACAAACTATATCTTTTAAGCAACATTATAATAGTATGATAAGAACATTGAGTTACCAACTACTGGGCGCAAGGTCAGTGCTCAAAAGTCCGAGCCAACAAAACTCAAAAAGAGTAACAATTGCGCGCATTACGCAAACGCAAAAATTTGTAAAAACAAGCAAAGAGAAATAAGAATTTCAAACAACAATTTTTTAGTTTGTTTATATTTGCTAACACGTACTTACGTCTAAATAGGTTAGTTCGGGACACCTTTTTCGAGAAAATTGTGTTGCGTTCTTACTTAGTACCTACCTACCTAAGGCAATGGATAAGATGGTCAGTTTTTAAAATTTGATATAATAGTACATCGCACCACATATAATGAGATAGCTAAATCAGAGAGCTAAAGTTGTCGTTGTCGGCAAAGATTTTAGTTTTAGTAATTTAAGCTTGAGAAAGTTTGTTGAAATTAGCAAGCAGATGAAGTTGCAATAGCAGATCATATCTTAACTGATTAACGATGCGGAGTATGAGTTCTTGAATAGAAACCATGACGTGGCAGACCCACGGTTTACCTCCGGCCTGTCAGACCGACGACTTCAGACGAGGAAGGCAAGGGTAACGTTTAGGGGTGACTTTGGGAAAACAGTTGAAGAAGAAGAGAAAAACCTGGCTGTCATCGCTGTACTCATCATCAGTCACGTGATCATTTTGTGCGCTCTTTATAAATTTTCTCCGTGGAGTATTTTCTTGTGCCTAAATTGAAATGCTGCGCTTGAAATTTCGATTCACAAGCGCATGCCTCAGAGTGGCAATCAACTCGTGCACGTACTATAGGGTACAGTAGGTATTATGTGACTATTTGTGTGTGTATGTGTACTGTTCTTTAAAATTACTCTAAATGCTTGGCCTGTGTTTTCATAAAATAGAAAAATAGACATCGGATTTTAATCTGAAATACCTATTTTAATATTCATTCAAAGCACCCATTATGAATATTAGAAAAAGTCACGGCCTTCGACAAAAAACATTTGTGAAAACAGCGCTCAAATACTAGGACAATATAGATAAAGATTTCCATTATGTGCTTACTAATTCATCGTTCGTGTAACTTTCCATGAACCAGGCTTTGAATCACGTGAAAAAAAAATGTTTATTGCCCACACAGCTTGATATCACAAACTAGTGACACGCCCAGTTCGGCATGAGTTATTACTACCTATGAACCTATCATATTATCGCCTCGTAAATTTTAGCCATTCCAGGAATATTTTATGTTTATTTCTATTTTCTGTCGTTATAGACAGAATTATAGATTTTTTCGTGACGTGACTACACAATATCAACAGACAGATGTTCATAACCTAGAAAATTTTGTAGATTGTTTTTTCGTAATTTCCAGATACTTCAGCAACGCGCGGCATCAGCGCAGAAGAGAGCTCAGAAAATGATGAAATCATTCCACGAAATGGACAGGCTCGACTCGGAACTTGTAAGTGACCTCCCGACAAGTGTTGGTACCTACCTATAAATTTCTTCAAATGAACCCAGAAACAACTTTCATAGCAATTTTCTTTGAAACTTTTGTCTTGTAGTTTTGTAAAACGACGCACTAGCAGGCGATTTGTATAAAAATCTTAAATCCCTGTTTGGTTATTTCAATATATAGCCTAGGACAAAGTCGTTTTGAGTAGAAGCGACTAATACCTACCTGTTTACGAAAGCACTCTTGTAGGCAATTTATTTTTAGATGCTGAAATGTGAACGCCTGACACTACACTGATATTTATTCTTCCTTCTCCTCCTTTCTTCTTTACTTATATCCATTACGGTTCCAAGACAGGTAAGAGTCATCCCTGGACTCGCTGGAATTCATTGTCTAGTGTTGTGAGTGGTTGTTGTTGATCCTGGTTTACAGGAGATACTATGGGAATGTCTGTTGCAAAAAAAAACGACACTCGTCCTGAATGTGATGGAATGAGAAAAGCTATTATCTGAGGTATTGGATACTTCATCCACGGCACAGCATCGAATATGTTGATGTTGCCTGACGGAATAAAACACTTCTTAAGACACCAGTCTGGGTTGATGCTGTTCTAAGCCACCACGCAACCTTTCGCCATCGTAGCGAGGCATAAATATCAAGCTAGTTGACGTTTGTTTTCCAGGAACCACCGACCATCGATCCGTCGAGGATCCACGAAGAAACCAATAAGCACGGTGCAAACACCATGCACATACCACCAGCTCCAGGCGTGTGTGAAGACAAGAATATTTGATGAACTCGGCCTGTTGGATGCAGGCATAGATCAAAGTTATTTTACTTTAATCTAAGGTTGCAGGGTTCAATCGTAATGTCACGTAATGTGTAGTACTAATTTATAATATTATTATAATTTTTTAATGATAATAGTAATAAAATTGGGGGCTATTGTATACAGGATGCAAACTTAAACGCATTACTTATTTTACACGGTGCTTCAGAACATCAAACTGAACAACTTTCATAAAGGGGCCAAAATAGAAATCGCGAGAAAAAATCTGCTGTTCTACACTTTTTGGTCGAGCCGCGATTGACTTTTTCTATGGTACAGCTGATTTCTCCCATTTGCCCATAGTGAAAGTGGTTCAAATTGGAGGTCGGAAGAACTCCCTGCAGTAAGTATGTAACGCATTTAATTACGTATAAGGTCCAAAAGCTAAAACTATTTTAAGGGTTTGATCGTTCGATTCCTGGCCTGTACCAAGTTCTACGGAATATATGCACCTGGTTGTATTTATCATTATCACTAGCGCGGCGGTGAAGGAAAGCATCGTGAGGAAACATGACTATGACTACACGAGAATGAAACGAAAATGCCATTAGTTCGGAGGTATGCGTAAAATATGGGTGAGCTTGGGGCAAACACAATGGACCGGCGATGGTCACACTGTTACATAGCGATGCTTGTTTGCATTAGCCCAACCAACAATCAATCAATCAAGGGTTTGATCAGACCATCAAACTGAACAACTTTCTCTATATGAGAATAACATCGAAATCGCGAGAAACATAATCTGCTGTCATGTCTGTAACATTTGGTTCAATGTTCTGTTCATCCACTTAAAATAGTTTTAACTAATTTTGTTAGACCTTATATCGTCGCTTGTCTTATTAAACGACGTAACTAACATCTAGGTGAATTTTCAGGACAAGCTTTTTTCGGTTGAGCGCTATGTATAAATTGTTAGTTACGTCTACCTGTTAAAATGTTTATTGTCCCTTCAGAAACGCTCATTAAAGTTAATCCTACGTTAAATCTCTTGCTGTAACGTTTTGTTTTTAACGTAGTAAAAGCTGGCAAGAGATTTAATGGAGGATTAACTCTAATGAGCGTTTCTGCATCTGAGTGAAACGCTCGAAGATACAGATACGTCAATTAAATAAATTTGTCTTGGAAAATTAATTCGCCTACAATGAATAAGTCAGTTACGCCAAAAATGTCAGATACGTCATTTAATAAGACTAACGATGATATGTAGCATGCCGATGATGGATCTAAAAAACTATTATAAACTCAAAATTGTATGATCAAATTTATTTTTTACATGAATAGGGAAGGATCTTCCACGGGCGGGGGTGGCCAGGAAGGCCACATGAGGGGTTACTTCAAAGAATTAAAGATAGGACGATAATTTTAAGCGTGTCGCTTATAAACAAAAGAGTGAATAATCATTATTGCTAATCATAAAACATCATTCTCACTTTATAATAAGGTGTAATTTAGCTTTATCATCTGATCACTTATCCGACATTTTGTTTGTAAGGTCACAACACGAGCTTTAGAAGCTATGTATTTTCAATGTTTAATAATAAAAGTTAATAAAATAAAGTTTCACAATTAATCTTATTATAATTCACAAAATAATTTTTTTTGCAGCTGAAATCTGTTTTTCTTCGAGCAATTTTTCTTTGGCATAGTTGGATATCGGTATTGGAAATGCGGTCAATTTTAAATACAAAACTTTGACGCACAATACGCGTAGACGGTATTAATATAAGTAACTTTGTATACATGCAAAAATAGTTTAGAAAATCTAGTTGCCGCGTCACAAATAACATTTGCAATTTATAACGAAGAAGGCTTAGAAATTTTTCATACAAAATTTTAAAAGAATTATATCTTCGTAATAAATTGCAAATGTTATTTGTGACTCGGCAACTAGATTTTCTAAACTATTTTTCCATGTATAAAATATTACTTTAATTAATTCCGTCTACGTGTATTGTGCGTCAAACTTTTGTATGGACTGAAACCACCTTAAGCCACGTCCGTTCAGGTCAGTTTCTGGATAGGTGACCTTTTAGTGGTATTTATTTTTGAGCTCTTCGCTTCAGAAGACACTTTACCAAAAAAAAAAGTAACCTATCAAGACTGACCGGACCAGAGGTGCTATTTTAAACTTTCAAAATCATGGTCGAATGATGCATAATCTCGATAGTAATTTTGACATTTTCTACTGCTGATTTGAAAGTGTGACTTTCAAAAATAAATAGTGCCCCTAGGTAGGTACAGTAAACAAAAAGATACAACATCATGCTGAAAAATCCAGCATCCTCGCATCATTAAAATTTCCACGCAACAAACAAACGTTATTCACAAAAAACAAAACGCGAAATGTTCCAGCTCCGCCATTTTGCCGGAAGCTGCTCGTATTTCCGGTTCGGAGCAGCCTCCGGTGTTGAATTGTTTATGCGTACGCGCAAACGGATCTTATGTTACGTTTTTACCTGGATTAATCCTCTTGCTGAAATGAACATTATTTTACCGTTGGTATTTTCTAGAATAAGTGTTTCGTTTTATTAGTACCTAGTACATAATATAGTTACCTGATTATACCTCTGCGAGCTCTACACAATAATGGATTCAGGATGCTGTTGGGACTGCCCCGATTTTGTGGACTGCTCGCAGGCCAATAGTGTCCGGGGTAGTGGCAATAACATCCTAAAGGCTATTGTTGAAAGTAACCAGCACGTATATCCCAAATCACAAGTTCAATTTTTTTTATTGTTAACAATCCATAGTTTCATAAGTCTTATTGCTCTAACATTATTTGATCTTTGTCGTCCTTAACCTGAAGAGTAATCCTGAATCGCACATGAACCTTAAATTTAAAATGACAGAAGTGTGTCAGATGCAACCCACCTGTGCTACTAAGGTTTAATAAAAAAAAGAGGTTTTATTGTTTATATTAAAAGGAGTAAAAGACGACAAATGAAACGTTGGGAAGATGACCTTGGTGCAGTATGGATAAGAGTGGCGAGAGATAGAGATTTATGGAAGTCTTTAGAGGAAGAAAATTATGGAAGTCTTTAGGAGGCCTTTGTCAAATAACTAACCTGTTTCTGGAAAGAGCACCGATCGTTTATGAATATCGAAACTAAGTGGAAATAAATCTAACTATATTTATGCATGTATTATAATATTAATAATGGTCAAAGAACCATCATTGTTCCGAATGCATCGCATTGCAACTTTTAACTAATATAGAACGCATCCAAAACGTAACCGCAACTGTCAACATCATGTTTGACAGTTCCTTTTCCGGGATAAAATTACGACAAGAAGCATTCAGTTTTGACGCATCGGAGATCGTCGCGACATCTACTCGTCTCCGGACTTTATCAGCACGGCCGTGCTGGCAAGAAACCCAGGTACTTCAAGAGAACGACCTTTTGGATTACAAGTGCATTTCAACTCAATCAACCGACGGCATCCCACACCCTGGAGCCACAGGTATGAACAATCATCTAAACTAAGGAGGACCTTATAGTAATGGTCAATTAGTCTCTACAGGAAGTGAGTTTGATGACAATATTCACAATAATCGGCTGGAATGTAAAGTTACACCCTTAAGTGACTGATATCGAGCTAAGTGAGAATTATACCTAAGTAAATTGTTAATAACATTATATCGTCGCCGAACACTCGTGTTAGTTACCTAATCACAGTCCGCAGATAATGGAATATTAAACAAGATTCCGACGAACATCTACCACTCTCCGAAGTAGAGTTGTCAGTAGTGTTGAGTAACGGACAATATCCGAACTAATACAATGTATAACTTTCTTCGATCCTATAACTTTTAACTGAATAGGTGCCTGCGGTAGCGGAGCGGTGCGGGAGGGAGAGAAATATGGCGTAACCTCAGAGGAAGGATCTCTTTATTCGAAAGACGTAACAGCAATTTCGCGCTATAGAGCGACAATCGACAGACACTCAGGTAAAGGCTATATCTGTAGGTATACTTCTTAAGTATACTTACTAAAGTATTAAAAATTAAAATATAAAGGATGTGCCTGTACATTGAAAATGTAATGACTACGGAACGCGCAAATCTATCACGCAAAAACTACTGGAACGATTTCGATGAATCTTTTTTTGTGTCGCTCGCTACGATGACGGAAGCCGTTGTGTATTTAATTTAGCATACTAGCACTTAGCACAATTCAAACAAAGCAGCATACTGGAAAGACATGCACAAAATATATACATAAACTCACAACCGTAATCCCTTTCGGGGTGCTCAGAAACGTTGCTAAAGCTACAAAATTTCTGTTTAAGAATGTAGTTGTAACAATTCCCACATTTAGAAAAACATGCACAAAATAACTTTCAGCTTAGTTCGGATAACGTTTCCATTAAACCAGTAAGCTACCAACCCTATTTCCAACGAGCCAGAAGCCACAAACTCATAGTTTATGCGGAATAATCTATCCCCATAAATAATTGAACACTATGCCCCAAACAAATTGGATTCATACTGATTTGGCTGCGCTGTCAAGCGTAAAGGTCAATAAGGGAAAGGTCTTGTCATCAACTTAACACCATGTCACACCCCGGGCACTTCATACAACGATCTTTCACGATACTGCAACAGAAACGAAAAGTTTAGAAAATTGACTAACTCAAATTACAAAATTGCGAACTAGTATATGAAAATACTAAAGTAACATAAGAACAGAGGAAAACAAATTCCAAAAACAAAATTGCTAAAATGCACTTTTGGCGCACCACAGAGTAGTAAAAATAAAAGTCACAGATCGTCAACATTTACACTTCATTGATTCCGTTCTTTAGTAAAAAAAAAAAGCAAGCCTCGAACTGCTTTCATTAACATTATTAGAGTAAGTATTTTCAATCATCAACCTTTTAAACCATTTCCATGAAATGTATTATTCTGAGAGCATGGAGTGCGATAAGCTACTTTTTATCCAAATTTCATGCTACCGAAGACAGAATCTAAAACATACTTTGACTTGAGATACTTTAAACGACCCGGTTGGTGTAATGGTTACCAAGCCGGACTGCCAAACCAGGGTTCTGGGTTCGAATCCCGGTTCGGTCATGTATTTGATATGTTTGGGCCGTTGTTGTATGGTTTCCACAATAAAAAGCCTACAGTGCTTGGGATCATTAGAATAATGTATTGTGCCTGTGTATTTATCTTTTCTTATTTATTTATTTATTATACTTAGTAAAAAAGTACCGAGTGAAAACCTGGGTTCGTCCGGCGCACCTTGGGCAGCCTCGATACTACCATTGACGACTGCCAAATCTTTCCACTACACTATGAGTGATTGTCATGTGATTCTTATAACTCATGCTGACACAAAAAAAGAACCTTGCTATAAGCAATGCATCTGAAAATTCAACTATTTATCACATAGTTATTTTATCTATGCGAACAGCGATAACAATACTATGTTACTCTGTAGCGTGTACTGAGGACTAAAGCAAATATTTTACGAACGAAATGAACCCGGTAAGCGACCGGCCTGCACTGGAAATAACTGGAAATTTTGGCGCGAAAATTATTAAGCCGCCATATTTGTGGAGTTGGAAAATTTTCGCCTGATAGTGTTTTGTTTTGCGATCGTTGTTGTCGTGGAATTGAAAACCAACAATACATGCCAGGTTCCTGCTTGCTGTGTTGTTTCGGATGTAAATGCAAATAGTTGATATTTTATACTGTCTTTAGGGTGCCGTACCTCAAAAGGAAAAAAACGGAATCCTTATAGGATCACTTTGTTGTCTGTCCGTCGGTCTTTCCATCTGTCAAGATCCTTTTTCGGGTAGACGTATCGAGTTGGAATTAATACCAAATATGTACTTAAGTCTATGTATGTATTGCTCCTGACTAATTTCGGCCACGGCGACTGCTTCAACTCCGTTGTTGGTGTTGATGGGCCTTCATGTGGCTAACATAGCCAATCTTCTTGGAGAAGATCCTCGCACATAGCAGGCACAATTTCAGCTCAAACGGTAAAGTAAAACATCGTGAGCAAACCTGCATACGCTGAAGAAGAAATTCTGATGCGTAGGTATGTCTAACCAGTTCGCATTGGCCACGCGTGGTGGACTTAAGCCCATACACCTGAGGGTAAGCCTGTGCCATGCAGTAGGACTTCTGATACATCATTGAATAGGAGATGGTTTGAAGCCGTAACAAGGTGCTTCAGACCATCAAACTCCTCCTTCAAAACGACCCCAATTCCACTTATGATGAAATAGATTGAGTTCATTCTCTATTCTACTGTAACAAAACACCCTAGTAATTCAGAGGAGTGCTTCAGACCATCGAATTGAACAACTTTCACTATAGAGCCAACACCGAAAAAAAATTAAAACACGGTGTTTTTTTATACCCTGTAGAGTGTAGACCATCTTTTACACTTTAGATAGGTCAAGCGTGGTCATAGTAGAGCAAGAGCTCGTCATGGAGAATTGACTAAATGCTAGACATTTGAGAGACAGAGATGTAACAAAACACCCTAGTAATTCAGAGGGGTGCTTCAGACCATCGAATTGAACAACTTTCACTATGGAGCCAACACCGAAAAAAAATTAAAACACGGTGTTTTTTTATACCCTGTAGAGTGTAGACCATCTTTTACACTTTAGATAGGTCAAGCGTGGTCATAGTAGAGCAAGAGCTCGTCTTGGAGAATTGACTAAATGCTAGACATTTGAGAGACAGAGATGTAACAAAACACCCTAGTAATTCAGAGGGGTTCTTCAGACCATCGAATTGAACAACTTTCACTATGGAGCCAACACCGAAAAAAAATTAAAACACGGTGTTTTTTTATACCCTGTAGAGTGTAGACCATCTTTTACACTTTAGATAGGTCAAGCGTGGTCATAGTAGAGCAAGAGCTCGTCATAGAGAATTGACTAAATGCTAGACATTTAGTCAATTCTTCTTCTTATCGTGTGGGCAGAGCCCTGGTGTCAGAGATTTTCAGACCGCCTTACGACCTCTGGCGTGGTTTTATGTAACGACTACTACCACCAGAGATAGTAGCCGGGACCAACGGCTTAAAGTGCCATCCGAAGCACGGAATCATTTCTCTTTTCAGACAATCAGGCGATTCAGCCTGCAACGTCCTAACCAACTGGGGAAAAACGCACAAAGTGCCATTTCACTTGGTGTCCCCCGTGGGAATCGAACCCACGACCTCCGTGTCGAGAGCCAATGCTCTTAACAATTAGACCACGGAGGCAGTCAATTGAAGACTAGATAATCCTTAATATAAGGTCTAACAAAATTAGCTGAAACTGTTTTAAGGGGATGATCAGGCCATCAAACTGAACAACTTTCTCTATGGGACCAATATCGAAATCGCGAAACAGCTGTCCCATACATTTGAGTCGAGTTATATTTGCAGTTTTGTATGAGACAACTAATTTTTTTTCGCGATTTCGATATTGGTCCCATAGAGAAAGTTGTTCAGTTTGATGGTCTGATCATCCCCTTAAATAGTTTCAGCTAATTTTGTTAGACCTTATATAGGAAGTATTGTTCCGAATACATAAAAACAAAGACTATGCAAATTTAGCAAATAACCGCGTGTTTCTAACTAAAATCATATAATTCGATAATTATCAAATAAGGTCATGATTTATCACACAAACATGTTATAATTAATTCGTTTATTCAAATTACAGTTTTGATTGTTCGTAAACATATTACAGTTTTAATTGCATTATAACTACTTAGGTATTATTATGTAAATGAACGATTTCGACATGATTTCGTATCAGGAATAATTTTTTCGCTTCACCGGTTACTGAGGTTGCTGGGTTTGCTGTGTTGCTAACTAAATTTCTTTTGTCTTGGCGTGATAATCGATGATCGGTCCAAACTCCAAGGTATGATGGTCCACCAAGTATTTGAAGAATAGAATATAGGGTCATACTGGGTAGTTTGGGCGTGGACATTTACGGATCTTTTTGGTGGATTGAAAAGGATTTTCCTTCGGTTTATGATTTTGATACTCAATAATGTGTTTTATTTATATTGTTATACGATGGACTCTGTCAAACTGTCGATTAGAGTTGCTCTTTGAATCATCATCACCAGCCTATAAACGTCCCACTGCAGGGCACTGGCCTATTTACCCCCTCAGGGAGGGTGTATGGGCATTAGTCCACCACGCGTGCCCAAGGTGGATTGGTAGACTTCACATACACCATTCGATCATGATTTTAAACGTGTGACTTTCAAAAATTCATAATTATAAGTTTTGTTAAGTATAAAACTAAGTTGGAGTCTCATTTCCTACGAAATGTACGGGAAAAGTTTTTTGAGATTTCTGATATTTCTAGTACTCTGACCTCATTTGGTGCTTTAAAGTTTATTGATCCTTATAAGAAACAGGATCGATTGGCATCAAAAAAGTTTTTGTGTAAATTGTCAATTCTCTTATTGACTGTAAATTTTTTCCAAAATCTGTGATTGGAGTTCAAAATGTTTCGAAAAGTTTAGGATAGTCTCTTAGGAATGTTTAGTTATAGCTACAATACCTGCCCTTGCTGTCCCGTCTCAAAAATCCATCCCGTATTACTCAGTTAAGTTGATATAAATTGAGTGAGCTGAATTTCTTAAAGTTTGCTTCAAGAAATTCAGCTCACCAACAAATAGAAGAGGAAGTGAAGCTACGTAGGCACTAGGATGTTTGTTGGAAGCGTGTTTTTTAATTAATTAGGTAGGTACTTTATTATCCCTAAATTGCAACATCCAAATGGTATTCGATTCAATAAGATGATGAAATATGAATGAAATCTGCATCATCCAGATACAAACATACAAAAAACATCAAACACAGCTCTAGTGATTAATAAATAGTGCGAGAAATTAAGAATGAATATTTTATAAATTCTTACTAAATCTAATTTAATATCCACTCCTGCGTCTAAATCCGACATCAGCCTTTTTCTCTGATTTCAAATGCTTCATTTTGCGGTGTCTGGTTTTTTTCTCTATTTTGAGTATATAGTCAACATCGGCTATGAGAAATTATATGAGCGTGAGTCCACGAGTACCCACGATTTGTTCCCTAACAGACCATTCTCCTCCCCCAAGGGACAAGTTTTGTGTATTGGTAATTATACTCCATTTTAAATAGCAACTAGAGAAGGCTATTTTAAATTGCAGAAGCAGAGATTCGAAACAGTTACTCTCAATTATTCTTAGAACAGCTTTAGTAACCCCAAGATATGTCAGACAGTTTAATTTTCGAATAAATCTATATACTATTATAAAACTGTAACAGCAAGTTTGTCTGTACATTGAAGATATTAACAAAAAAAAAAGTTACGATATGGTTTTTAGGTGTCCCTGATTCCATTTCACCAATTTTTGGATTTTTTGTCTGTCTGTTTGTTTGTGTGTTTGTTTGTTTGTTTGAACGAATATCACGCAAAAACTACTGAACCGATTTTGATGAAACTTTTTTTGTTTGATAGCTTATGATCTGACTTAAAATCTGCTATATAATTTTCGCGGACGAAGTCGCGGGTTAACGCTCGTAAATTATAATTTTACTAATCAGAATTGACCAGAAAGCTAAGTAGGAATCGGAAATCATCCAAAATGGAATGATGAAGTTATAGGTTAGAATATTTCCAGCGGTCTCACTGGATCATTATAATCCGTGGGTAACGTATTAGGCATTTTAAACGAAAATTCGTAATTTTAATCTCTTCATTCTTTACAGGATCAATTAATGTAGGTAATAACCTGATATAGGTAGCAATAAATTATAACAATGCATTATTTTTAACGTCCGTTCTATGTTATCTTTAATAGCAATTTATCACTAATAAAACTACCTAGCCATCTACGTTTTGCCTTTGGTTGACTTGGGTTTTCATATTAGTAATATCGTACCGTAGAACAATATCAAATCGGCAATCAGTAACCTTTTTGGTCAGTCGAATGTCCCGTGGTCATATTACTCAAGCAAAATCGTTTAGAAATGCCAATAAAACAAATGTCAATTTGATTCAAATTTCGATTCTTCGGCCTTAATTTTACTGGAAATAGACAAAGAAAACTGAAGAAGTGGCTTCGGCCTTAATTTACCCGGAAATAGGAAAATTAATTGAAATCGAAATCGAAGACGATGGCTGCATAGTTCTGCCTTTGCCTTTCCCAATAGATGGGAAGAAGTTACCTAAAAAAAATTTTTTTTTTAAATCAAATCGGATTGAATCGGAAACCTGGTACTAAAAGTTGCTACAACTGCATTTCAGTAACATGCTTTTAGCATATTGAAGGTTCCAGGATGGAATGACTTAAGTAAGAAACCTTATCACATTCCTCTATTAAGACTTCCACAGAAAAAAAATAGTGTGTCCATTCTAAGCCAGAAACGCACGATCAATCAAGGATAATATTGTCTAATCAAAGTCCAGCGCATTTTAATTCGTCCGGTGTATATGCACTTTATTCAATTAACACCTATAATTATTAATGGATTAAGTACAGTTACATTTGCATCGATGGTTTCTAATTAGATTGGTCTTTTGTTTTTTTTTCCACTTTTTTTGTGATTATAATTTCAATTATCAAACATATTTTTTTATGATTTCTCATAGCTAATTTCAAATACCATGATTGGTTATTTATAAAAACCGGCGAAGAGCGTGCGCATTCACCCATGATAGGGTTCCGTAGTTCCGTGTACGCCCTATTTTTGACTATAAGCGCAAATATATCGAGATAAAAGCACTATAACGACTTAGTTTCTATGGGTGTTTTATTCCATTTTACAAGTCCCCCCCCCCCCCCCAATTCACTTCATTCAGAAGAATAAAAAAATCGTGTCCACCCCCATTTCGTTGTATGGGAGGGGAATATAATTTGTTTCTTCTTAACTTGGACCATTTAAATAAGGACGAGTCACGCATGTATTTCTACTAACAAACTTTTCTGTCACTTTTTGCGGGGGACGAGGTAACATGAAATACGCAACTTTGGATTTTATTCCGTTGTTTATCTTGAGTCAAATTTTTTATATTCAAATATAAAAAATCATGACAAATAGTCTCGTGTGAAGGCCAAACAAAACTTGTTTTTCCGCAATTATAGGCTGACTCGTTTAGTGATAAGGTATAAAATTGTATGCAGATATACATGATCATTTGATCTTGTACCTTGGCAGTGGGGAATGCTAAAGTAAGGCAAGTCCCTATTTAAATGGTCTAAGATTCTTAGGTATCACATTTCTGTTTTTTTATATCATGCATTGCACAGGCCTTAAGTAGGATGTTAGTCCACCACGCATGCCCATGCGGATTGGTGGACGGACCACTAAAACGTTCAAAGATCGAAACACTGATCGGACCTAACATGTTGCTTAACTTCCGTATTGAACACGGTCTTGTTCAATACCGAAGTGATGCGAAGGAGTTCAATGTAGTGCAAAAAAATACATAAACCTATACCTCCCCAATACACGGTTTTCCGACTTTGGGAGTCGGGGACTTGCACTCAGTTGCAGAAACGCTCATTAAAGTTAATCCTCCATTTAATCTCTTGCTAGCTTTTACTACGTCAACAAGACAAAAAGTGACAGCAAGAGATTTAATGGAGGATTAACTTTAATGAGCGTTTCTGCAACTGAGTGCCAATCATTGTAATCAAATAGAGATTTTTTTTATTTTTTTTATCCTTTCTCGACTCATCGCTTCGTACATGTAAATCTAAGGTTATCGACACATTAAGACCTCATCATCAGCTCTAAAGGGCACCTGATGCAACCCTCACCTAACTTGCAACATGATGCGTGTATTTATTATTCGACAGCAGTTTCCTACTGAATTTCGGTTCCATCCGATTGTAGGTCGTCGGTATAAATAGTGTTGTAAAACTTGATTGTTAGTACACTTCGTCTGAAGAAACTGTAAAATGAACACCTACATTACTGTAAGTTGAATTTGTTTAATTATTTCATACCTATCGTGTGGCTTACAGGTCTTTACATCTTAAGATGACTATTGATATGTCCCGTAAACCGACGTCAACCCGGCGGATGCTGATAGGTCAGGTCATGACTAAGCAGAATATCGAAATTTGACTTTTGTAAAAGTGTCTTAGTTTTCGAGATATTGACAGTTTTAACACAGATACTGCATAGAACATTTGTAGCCGTGGCACTTAAAATAGTGACTAAGGTAAAGAGTTTCACGAATTTCATAAAACTGTCCTTATCTCGAAAACTAAGAACTTTTTCTTAGGAAAAATGTTGACGGATTGATTGATTGATTGACTATTTTTTTTTATTTTATTATATTCTGGTTAGGCATGAACTAACCTATCAGCATGCACCGGGTTGACATCGGTATATACGGGACAGCCTGTATAAGTCAGATATTCTTTGCCTAATTAGACATTAGTTGATATTATATGGAAAATGTGTACTGTATCATTATAAATAAGTATTCAGATAACGTAGCCTGTAAAAATGTCGGTTTTTTATGCTTATTGCTAATAACATTCTCGCCGAGAACGGACGAGAACAAGAGTGTGGATGCCGTTCATTGTTCTCGCGGCATCGTGAGCCATAGTAATTATCCTTTGGAAGTTCTCGCGAGAGTGAAGTGCCTGCTTAAAAATTAACCCTTGAAGTGGTTAAACCAATCCTTGGTACTCGGAAAAAAATATTTTTTTACAATATAATTATGATTTAAGAAAACAGATACGAAGATTTCACTAAAATAATGTTTATTAATAATCATCATTATCACTAAATTATTATAAATTAAAATCCTTTACCGCGTTTTACTGTCTTCTAGCCCAGTCATTTTACGGTTTGAGCCGGGACTAATTTATAATTGATATTTTTTCCAGTATAGTATTTAAAAACCAATTTGAGCTCTGAAATGTCCCAAAATAAAAAAAATATCACGTCAGCAACAGCCGCAAATTTTAAACTGTACTTAAAGGCTTTGAAAAATACATAGGTATCTTCTATTAAATATCTCATTTTTTAAATATCAATGTCTATTTTATTTCTCAAAAATAATGTATTTTGTTAAATCTAAATAAAATGAGTGCTTTGGTATTAAAATTATTAATTTAAAAGCCTTCTCGGAGATACAATTTTGATTTCCATGTTGCGTAGCGAATTTGTTTTCAGATAGTCTTTTTGTCACTAAATGGTGCCGGTTACAGTTTAAAATACATTACATAATTACTCCCCACCCCTCCTAACTAAACTCCGTAAAATGACTGGGCTATTCTGTCTGTATATGTATAGGCTAATCTCAGGAACTACTGTACTGATTTTGATACGGTTTTCACTATAGATAGACTGATTCACGAGATAGGTTTGTTCGGCCATAGATGCTTAGTGCTACCTCTGAAAAGCCGGGCGGCGCGGCGCTAGTTATTATTAAATAGTAGTATTTTTATTTTGAAAAGGTGTTTAGGTCAACATGCAGCAAAGCATATTTAAACGCTTTAACGCCTAAAAATGATTAACGTGTAATTGGATTAGGTAAACAAAAGATAGATAATGAGTGCCCATGCGCATCACTGTGGGGTTACAAATATACATGGTGTAACAAAAGACCCTGGTAATATTTAATGAGATAATAATGTTACTAGGGTCTTTAGTTAACCCATAATGGTATTTAGAAGACAGGTTCAATATGACGTGGTGCAATTTCAAACTTTTACCTTATACGTTTCATTTTATTTGAAATTCGACAGTTGGCTTGCCTCCTGGCCGTAGTTGGTCTCAGCCATGGCTCCGCCATCGGCTACGGAGGTCTCGGCTACGGAGGCCTCGGCTACGGAGGCCTCGGTTACGGCGGCCTCGGTTACGGCGGCTACGGTCTCGGCTACGGCTACGGTCACGGTAAGTCCCGTAGCAAGATTAGCATACAATCCACGATTAAGAGATGAGATAGAGATGTTTCTTTCTCGCTCTTTTCGGCTGCATTCGAATCATAAATATAATTAAATATCCTGATCATAAGGTAGGTAATCATTAAAGTTGGAATCTACTTTTAATTGCAAAATTTTCGTCTTCATTAATAATATTCTCGAAAGTCAGTTTCCCTGTTTGTCCAAATGCACAGTGTTTTCAAAGTTTGATAATACTGATACAGTTTTACTGTGTAATAGTTTATTTCATCGCAATTTGACTTTTTATTACAACAATACAACGTTTTTTTTTTTATTATTTCATATGGTTTTGCTCTTGACCTCAATCCAGTCCTCAGGACAAAGATGAGGTCGAAGATGTAGCGAACTTACCCAAGTTTGTACGATGTAAATCAAATTACAAATAAGGGGATTTAAAAGTAAACTAGCTCAAGGTGTGGTGGTAATTTGTATAACATAGTTCTCAAATATTGAGAGTTAGTGACTTAACAATTTATTTACGTAGGTAAATTTACTTTTGTTGTGGTAATCAAATTAATTATCTACAGAGTCTCCATGTCCCTATCATTGTAACGATGCTGGAGCTGGACTACCGAATTTGGGTTTTAATCCCTTTTTGTTATGGATGTTAATACGTTTGTCTTATTTCCATAAAGCCTTCAGTTGCTTTAGTTTGATGCTTTCCTTTCCAGGAATTGGAGCTGTCTCCTCCGCCAACCTGGTCAAAGCTGCCCCCATCCCTGTGATCAGGACCGTTCCTATCATCACCGCACCTATTATCAAAACCGTTGCTCCAGTAGGCGTTGGATCCTGGGGCGGTTATGGACTCGGCGGCTGGGGTGGTTATGGACTCGGCGGCTGGGGCGGTTACGGACTCGGCGGCTATGGCGGTTATGGACACGGATGGGGCAAGCATTAAATCTTCAGACGAAGTGGTTTTCGAATAAAAATTGGTCTTCATCTCGAATTGGTAATGCACTATTATTAAAGCATTCACTATAGTTTTTTGGAGTTTTCTTCATTAGAATAGATCGTAATATTAAATATGTTTTTGATATAGTTTATTCGAAAGATCCATAAAATAGTAACATTAAATAAAATTATAAATAAAGAGACTTAAAAGTAAACTAACCTAGGATGTGGTGCAGGTTCGGTCCTTGTGGGAGGGTACCCAGAATGCTGGCCGCATTTCCTCGCTGAATGGCTATGCTGATCCGTTGAGCGAGGAAAGTGCCAGCTCTTGGGTCCCCTGTCGAGTCTATCAGGCGCTTTGACAGGTCTTTAAAAAGATATCCCTTTAATATTAAATTCGTATTTATCGCAGACGTAAATCGCCAACAAGCTGATTTGCAGTTTGAATTCGAATTTGTATTTTATTTATAAGAGTAGTACAAATAATGAAGGTAAAAAAATAAAATAAAAGAACAGCTGGGTAGGGTAGATTGCTGAGTTTTTTGGGATCAAAAACGGACATAAAATCCAGACACAATGGATTTTCCATTGTGTCTGGATTTTATGACCGTATTTGATCCCAAACAACTCAGATAAATGAAATAAAACCCGCTTTCTTTTTTAATTTATTTATCTAAAACAAAAACAATACATTTTATCATACAAAGCCACCCAACAAAAACCACGTTTGGTTTATTATTAAGAAAGATTAAGTGTGTGTGTGGACAGGCTTACTCTAAGGATCCCGGAGAAAATATTTTTTTTTGGTAATATTGTAGATACGGTGGTACGGAACCCTCCATGTGCGAGTCCGACTCACACTTGGCCGGTTTTTATTTAGACGGCCTCATCTTCTCTACATGTTTCATATTACCATAGTGCCAGAGTTAAATAATGATGACATAAAGGCACACAACGCGCCTTTCGACTCTATTATTGTTCTGAAAGAAGAATCCTGGGAGCGTTATAATATAAATGGAACGTACCTGAAGGCAGCACGTCTTCCTCGGTTAATATTCAGGTATATGTCTGCACAGTTGAGAACATACAGGGCCGGACTTAGTAGTTTTGGGCCCCTTATTAAAAAATAAAAATCCTAAGAGAGTTATAAATTACCCAATATAGCTGAAGGCAGCACGTCTTCCTCGGTTAATATTCAGGCATCTGTCTGCACAGTTGAGAACATACAGGGCCGGACTTAGTAGTTTTGGGCCCCTTATTAAAAAATAAAAATCCTAAGAGAGTTATAAATTACCCAATATAGCTGAAGGCAGCCCGCCTTCCTCGGTTAATATTCAGGCATCTGTATGCACAGTTGAGAACATACAGGGCCGGACTTAACAGCGTTGGGTCCATAAAGAAAAAAACAACAAAACAATAAGTCTTAGAATGTTGCAGCGGTATAGATAGATCCAATCCAATCCTTGAAGATGTTCCACAGCCTTTGTTCTTACAGTATTTATCGTCTATACTATTATAAAACTGTAACAGGAAGTTTGTCTGTACATTGAAGATATTAACAAAAAAAAAAGTCACGATATGGTTTTGGGGTGTCCCTGATTCCATTTCACCAATTTTTGGATTTTTGTCTGTCTGTTTGTTTGTGTGTTTGTTTATTTGAACGAGTATCACGCAAAAACTACTGAACCGATTTTGATGAAACTTTTTTTGTTTGATAGCTTATGATCTGACTTAAAATCTGGTACTTATATAATTTGTGCGGACGAAGTCGCGGGTTAACGCTCGTTATCTAATACAAATAGAACACTTGCTTGCACTGACTGTAACGATTTAACGTGAACGTTTAAGATAAAGAGTGCCCCTTCGTGGATTGAACTATCTTAATTTTTTTTTTTTTTTTGCTTCGTCCAAAATGGCAACACGCCCGTATCTGCAACATGCTTCGTCAAAAATTAAATCGCATGCGATTAAATGGGTATGTAATGTAAATTATATTGGGATTTTATTATTACTTTCAAACGGTAAATAAATTTAAATTCGATTTTTTTTAATAATACGTTTGAATTGTATATCTGAAGATATTACATCTCCGGTGCTAAGTATATTTTGTTTTTGAAGATAGCGAATGGTTTGCTTCAAATCTGCAATCATTTACTTGCAAGGTGAGTAAAAAGCTTACAAAACGGCTTAGGACCTAAATCAGCGATTTCATTTAAAGGAGATACGATCACCATTGCGTGGCTCATCATCTTAAAAGTACATCATTCTGTATTAAAATGTAAAGAAGGACTCTGCCTTCATTTTGCACTAGGGCCCTTGCAACTAGGATCACTTTGCACTTAGCAAGTTGTGCGGCTGATCCGGGACTGGAGGGGTTAAATTATTCACGTTTCCCGCTAGTGCTAGCTGATTTAGAGATGAAAATTTCACGTTTAGTCGGTTCTGTTTTTGTATGAGCTGGTAACAAGTAACAAAACAACGTTTGCCAAAGTAAAACCAATTGACTTTAACTGCTAAATAACACCACGCACCTGTACCAAACGAAAATGTTTACAAAAATGCTGAAGTGGAAAAGTGGTTCCGGCTTTGAATGGACTGCACTATTTTCTTATTTTCATTCCGTGCATGGGTTTCATACGAGGTTATTAAAGGATAGTTTATTCTTATGCAGTTTTTTTGTAAGCGAAAGCACAGTATAACAAAGAGTATCTGTTCCTATATATAAGGTCTATCAAAATTAGCTGAAACTATTTTAAGGGGATGATCAGACCATCAAACTGAACATCTTTCTCTATGGGACCAATATCGAAATCGCGAAAAAAAATCAGCTGTTCCATACAAAACTGCAAACATGACTCGAATGTATGAGACAGCTGATTTTTTTTTTCGCGATTTCGATTTTGGTCCCATAGAGAAAATTGTTCAGTTTGATGGTCTGAGCATCCCCTTAAAATAGTTTCAGCTAATTTGGTTAGACCTTATATAGCGAATGGCTAGCCACGCCACCTATCCTCAAAAATAGCTCAATTCTAAAATGGTAATGCTATAAGTGATCCTTACAATAACTGCACATTTTTTAATACAGCGCAGGGTGAAGGAAAAGTATCATTAACTTTTACACCAAATAGGACCATCAAACACCATCAAACTGAACAAAGCAAACCTGTCAGAACAAAAAAAGTTCAGTTTGATGGGTATAGTATGTGGTTTAAAAGTTAATGATAATTTTTCCTAGACCCTGTAGGTATAGTTGGTACCTAGTAGCAAAGTTCCTGACCACACCAAATTGGATTGTGAAGGGATCACAGTGAAATTGATAATATTATGTCATTTAGGAAAATTGTCGCGAAATTATCGTTTCATTCACGTTTCATCTGTGCCGAATTATCGCACGTGTGTTTCAATGAAGCTTCCAAAAATCAAAAGACAAATTCACCGATGGCTTTATTTTATCCATACATCAGAAATCACTACCCTACACTAAACTTTTAATCCATCACGGTTTTCGTAATAGTAAGGAAAGCGAAAATTTACTAATTTACCCGCGCTAACCTCAACAGTTTGAAATTACACACAAACTCGAGTCAAGAATATCTCCAGACCAGACCTTTGACTGTGACATTAATTTATAGAGAAGTTTAACCATTTAAGTTGTGAGCAAATTAGCTTACAGTTTTCACCGGTCCGCTTAGCATGTCCCACAAATTGACCCAGTTTCTCTCTTATTTACTCAAACATATTAGCTGGGATCAAGTCTTCCATTTAGCACAGTTAAGTTCCGTTAAGAATGTCTCACAAATCAACCCATTTTCTCACTTATGACTTGGATATAAGAGCTTGTCAGGAAACTTTAAAAGTAAAACCGGGATCAACTCTTCCAGTTATCATTACTACTGTTTAGTTGTGTTTAGAAAGTCCCGCGAATCAACCTATTTTATCATTTATGACTTAGATGTTAGAGCTATATGAGGATACTTTAACAGCGGCATGAAGTTAACGGTGAGATATGCGTAGAAACAATTGAAAATGTGATTTGTAATTAGTATGAGGGAGAACTCTCGTTTACAGGCGTCTATGACTGCAAACTTGTGCAGGTGACAGTTTTTGAAATATAAACATTTCTACACCAGTTGGAGATAAATACGCCCGTATTGCTTTACAGGGTTGGCAGAAATTTAACTGTACCTGACTACAAATTGGGAGACGAGGTTACAATGTTTTTGTGACCGAAATTCTTGCTATCTCATCTAAGTACTTGACATGTGTCTCCATTTTGTGAACTTAATTGCATGCTTGAAATGAAACATAACATACTTAGGCCCGATTCGACCAAACGCGAGTAAATTTTATTCTTAGATTAAGTCGCCGGTTACTCTAGAGTAAACTGATTTTGGGTTTTACCAGCCCTAATCTATGAATAAGTTGAGAGTAAATTTTAAAATGCCAATTTTGACGGTGTAAAGCTTATACCAAGACTAATGAAATGTCAATGTCACATAATGAAAAAAAAAATTAAGAAAAAAGAAACCTAACAAATTAAAACTGTATAACATCACAATGCAATAAGTACGGATACAACGACCTCTTTCTTTAGGTGGATTATACATTCGTTCTTTTATTATGGGTTTAGTTTGGTAAAGCGCAAATGAAGTTATTTCGGATTAAATAACAAGAGTAAAATTGTTCCTTGTATAGTTACTCTTCTATAAATCAAAGTTTGGTCGAATCCGGCCTTAGTAAAAGCAATTGTTGTAAAAAAGCTTTTGAGGCAGAATCAGAATCAGAAATAATTTATTTTCATAAACTGGCCATAAGGACCATAAAGGCCATATGTGTTTACTATCGATAGATTCTAAGGACCAATTTCAGTTAAAATTGAAAATGTTCTAAGAATAGTTGTGTTGAACTGTTTTGAAACAAAAATACTCCAAAAAGGCAACAAAGGCTTTGCCCATTTTGTTTTGCAAACATTTATGTTTTTCCAGTGACAATGCTGACAGGATAGAAACTATATTTTCGCTACTAAATTCGTTGAAAGTTCGCTAACATGAAAATAGCAGTGTATCGCCAAAAAGTTTCGAGGCACGTGCTTCTGCATAAGGCGTTACTCATACAGATGAAAAGTGTACATTTTGTAAAGTTGGCATTATGCACATAAATGACATGTCTCTCTAATGAAAATTCTTTGTTTAGTTTTACAATGGAGGATTTTCTGAAACCAATTAAAAATGAAAAAATAGTCCCAAATGGCTCTACTACAAAAGAATAAAAGCAATTTTTATAAAATACTATCTGTTCCCGGCGTACGTTGCAACGCCACTTTTTTTCCTGACACACACTTGACCGGTTTTTTTTACGTCCTATTCTCAGAGATACTGAATATGTACACAAAATTTCATAAGAATCGGTCAAGCCGTTTCGGAGGAGTTTTGTTACAAACACCGCGACAGAGAATTTTATATATTAGAAAAAAATATACAATTTGTTTGGTTTGGTTTAAAGGGGTTTTTTTAGACCATCAAACTAAAAAACTTTCAATTTCTACCCATTTTTGTGACACCCTGTATACGTGGTATTCAACTGAATGACGAACGCACTTATCTGGTTTTTATCTGTCACTCACCATGTCTATATCAAGCAGTATCTTGTCAGTGAGAGCGTATCAGGTGTATCCGCGATCCTCTCTCGCAAATGGAATTATGTCTGAGTGTCGACGGCTTCCAGATGAATAGATGTTGCAGAAGTGTCTCGTAGGTATAAATGGTACTTTATAACACAGAATTGATACCCTACTAGAAAAACAACTTCACAGAAGGTCGCGGCAGCTAATTTACAAATACATGTCTGCACATGCAAATGCTTCTACCAAACTGTCGCTCATTCTTGTACGTGAACGTGCAACGAGTAGAGTAGCGTCGTGCGTAGAGTATTGCATTGTATTGTGCATCGTCGTATGGCCGCATGCTGTGCATGTAAGTACACACTATTTTATCGGCCGCCGCGCCTTGAGCTTCTATGAAGCTATTTTTCTGGTTGGATAACTATTTGGGTTACGGTACTGAAGTTAAAACCTTTGTTTGGAAATTAAATTAATTAGATCCCAACAGGTAGTGAATTCGTCTGAGTAGCTGATGGTACAAAATTTGTAATGAATAAAAATATTCGTACACAATCATGGTTATGTATATCTAATTATGTACTTACACCTTCATCGTTATCTATGCAGTAGACTCTTATCTTAGTTTAAAAGGATGCTAATGATGTCAATTTCAATCAACCTTTAAAATGTACTGAATGACTTACCTTAAAAATGTACGTATGTATATAGGAAATTCGCAATTTTTTTTTTTACTTTTCATACAAAAGTTCTATCAGCTGAATGCAATTTTTTACGAATTCCTATAGATTGTTTTAGGGACAATTGTTCAGTATCATGGGTACAATTACCTCTTAAAGTAACTGTTTACCCTAACACCCTGTATAAGATTTGTATAACTTTTTAAAACTTTCATTTGTGCCTTCTTAACGCGTTTCGTTAAGAGGATATAATTCGGAGCGCGGTCCATACAAACGAAGTCAGGTTATATTTTCAGTGCCTCATAGATTTCCATACATATCTTAAATCAAACCTAGCATTGAAACTGTATAATTATTCGAAAATCTGACAACAATTACCAGCATAGAGATTAGTTTCTAGATTGTTCCGAAGGCATGGTATTAACCTTCGGTATGCCGGAATGCAGATCTGCGCGACGAAAAGAATTGATTTCTATTGTGTCTGTAATTCCCGTCATACGAGAGGTTAAGAGAGTGTAGGAAAAAAACAAAACATTCAAACAATCAGTCGCCTCTGCCATTAAATACTCTTTGCGAGTCCATTACGCCGCCTTCGCGAATACTCTCCCTCTGAGTTAATTGAAAAAGCAATTAAATGTGCAGTTGAAACATCCCTGTCTACCCCCTCGCACCTAAGGCAGGCGATTACCAATCATTTTCCCCAACTAATGGATTCCTATAACTTTTAATTAAAATTTTTCGACAAAACTCCACTGTTTTAGTAAATGGAATAGTTTAATGGAATTCACGCTGGTAGGTACTGTGTGGAGAATTGAAATAGATGGAAATTAAGTTTGCAATATAATTATTAAGGAGTGCTCAGACCCGTACGACCAAAGCGACTGCCAAGCTCGTGTAGCAGTTTTAGACGAAAAGTCTAAAACTGCTTCCTTTATTAAAAACCTAAAAACACATAAACATACACGTAAAGTAGTTAAAAAAAACATTTATACTTATCCACAACAGTTTCTAGTTTTTATTCATACCTATCACAAAAATGTATATGTAACATTTATTATATTATCTATTTATTTAAATTTTGCGTTGCGTTTTTCTCATGGAGTGGTATTTTTGGGGGTCACATGTTCAAATCAGCAGTGAACATGTCACAACTTTGGGGGTGAGAGTTTCAGAAATGGAACTTCTGAGACTGAAAATCAGTGCTGAGCTCGTTGAGCCTAGCATAATGCTGAGTCGTAACCCTGTTTGCTGCTGCGGCACACACTGCACGATCTTTACGTAGTAAATGAACATTTCTATGTCTGAAGGATGCAAAAAGGATGTCACATTTGTGAGCTCATCAATGTCCACTCCAGGAGTGCAATTCTCTAAGCTTTGATTATCAAACTGTAATTAATTTAACTTTCTAAAGATCATTTATTTGTAGAACATGAGTATAAAGTACAAGCAGATGTCAGTAGGTTTTAAAAAAAGTCCTTCATGCCTTGCCTTCCGACGTACAAAAAAAATTATATATTAATTTACAAATAATACCTATTCAGCAGTCAAAAATTATGTCACAATTTAATAATTAAGTTAATGATAGCAATGATTCAACAAACAATGTTAATAATTAGTAATCAGATATATTTAAAAAAGAAAAAAATGCATTCAAACATAATGTCAAACATAGTGTATTTACAATTATAAAATACAAAAAAAAAAAATATACGGTCGAATTGAAAAACCTCCTCCTTTTTTGAAGTCGGTTAAAATTCAAAGTGTGTCAGTCAAGAATCCATTTACAGTGCAGTAGCATTTATCAGTCAATAATTTATATAGTTTTATCTTAAATAGGTTCAAGTTTAGCTGTTTGATCTGATCGGGTATTTTATTATAAATCTGTATAGGACCAATATAGAAATTTATTATTATTATTGTGTCTTTATTGTGTATTATGTCTTTTCCTTATCTCGGGACATAAGTGTCCCGGACCTTTGGGAGGCATGCGTGGGGCCGAAGCCAACACGTAGAGGCCCGTCAGACAATTTGATCTAATTGGTAATGTGACACCAACCGGCAACTATTCCAGTATACACTATAGAGGTGAATCCAAAACAGCCCCCGGTCAGTGTAGGACTATTGTAAGCAGTGGAAAGAAACAAAATTTAGACTATTGCGGTGGAATAATGGAACAGGTAACTAGGTTTTGAACGGGACTATGGCGCCTGCCTTATTATTATTATATCAGCCGTCGCTGTCCCATTGTTGGGCAAAGGCCTCCCTCCGTTCTCTCCATGCGTCCCGGTTTTGCGCTTCGATAGGAATATATAAATTTCGAAATAAAAATTCTGTTTTTCTATACAAAACTGCAAACCGACTCGACATAAATATATGGTACAGTTGATGATTTCGCGATGTTGGTCCCATAGAGAAAGTTGTTCAGTTTGATAGTTTAATCCACTCCGTGGGTCTAAACATCTTCTTGACAATCCGTCAGCCAGCATAATTAAGAAAATATCCTGTACCTTGGAGATAATAGTAATATCCAAGTATTATGTACAATTATATAAGTAAATTAATTTATTCATAAAAGCATTTAGATTAATTACAAATTTATTATTAATCACACAAAGAGGTCAGCACAAGCGTCGTCAAATATAAAGTAACAAAAAAAATACAGGCATAAATCAGCAACATGCTTCGTCAAAACAATGAAATACGAACTCAGTCAAATAACCCGCCCCTTGTCGATCCCGGCGCAAAGGAGCCCATAATGCTAGCAGCGTTGCCACGTTGAATTGCTATGGCTAGCCTCTGCACAATTTCTCTCTCATTATTAGTTTCATTGCATAATTTGGTTATGGTTATTGTCTTTGTCAAGTTGAAATAATAGAAAATCCAATCTGAATACAGTTTCTAACAAGACATCTAAACTTTAAGGTACACCGGCTATTAATGGTCTCCCGACTGCCAAGTGACAAATGGCAGAAGATTGCGACTAGCGACCATCGAAGCGAGCATTTGATAATTACACTCGTTGGCGTCGACAAGTATTTGTCGCAACTAATCAAACTGTAGTTTCATAAGATAGCGGTTGGTTTACTCCATTACCCTAAATTGTGTTTTTATTGACCCGATCGTTGATTGATACGTTTACTTTTTTTAAGTGATTTCGTCAAAATTATTGATGTTTTTAATTGGTTTGTCACAATGAATACATTTGCATTGTATTTACAATACTTAGTGCTGTTACTGTATACGTTTTTCATACACCTTGTTTTTGAATAGAATAACAGAAACTTAAATGTTTTCGATTTTTTTTCATTCTTTCTTAAGTTTTTCTTATTTTTATTTTTGTGTTTGTTTTTGTTATTATTGAAATTGTTCTTACTGGTAGATATTTCACACATAAATCTTCAACGAGCTAAAAGTGAGCATTGCTAAAACAATGAACGTCTTTTATAAATAAATAAATACAAAATAAAATATTCTTGCTTCCCGAAATGAGTCATGGTTGTCAGTTTATAAAATTATGAATTATAATTTATTTCAAAAACACTCCTATTCTCTCTTTAAATTCAACTCATAATTGATTCTTAGGATCACAATCCAACTCTGCATAAATCATAACGTATGAGTACAGAGAAAAACACGTCGATATTATTTCAAAAGTAGGTTTTCTATTGATTTACGTAAAATAACGAGTCTATATTCAATAAAAAGGCATGTTAAATCTATATCATTTACAAACGTTTCAAAACACAAATTATTTTCTTTCAACCTTTACTCGTTCATTTCATCACCAAACAAGAAACCAACCTCATTTATTTACATCGTCCAAATATTTCGTTCAAAACTCTAGCGAAAAATCTTCTAAAGGCGCCCACTTCACACGTGTGAAAATTATTGTCGACGGTAAAAAAAATATTATAAGACGGGAGTGTTTTGCCGTTTGCTCCAAATGGCGGGGCGAGAGAAGTAGGCGAGACGAGTGTTTGACGCACTCTTACGTCACTCGCTGAGGTGAGGACTGGAGGGGTATAATCGGCACATTTACCTTTCCCACCTTCGTACTGCGACCCTGTTATGTTACACGGAATTGTGATTTAGAGTTTTTGATTTAATTTTGTCGGTAACGTAAATGACATTAAGAATGAATGAAGAACCAAGGTTGAAGACGCGGGTAAGCTTAACATAAAGTTGAAGTGCAGATTGGTAAGACTCTTGGGTAGATAGGAAGATGGCCGGTTGTGGCTCAAGGTGTGGCCAAGGCTCAGAGTAGTGGCCAAGAGAGGGACAGAGGTCAGTGGGCAGACCACCAGCACATTGTTGGTATGATGGCATTGTGGTATTTAAAAGGTTCGCATTGGATCCGATTAGCACAGGACCTTGAGAAATGGCGCAATAGCAGCGGGTTAATGTGGGCAAATGGTTTTTTAAATATCTTGGTCACTCACTGATAATCAATAAATGATTTTTAATTATTATTGATTGATTACTTGTATTTTATTTGATTAAAATATACACTTAAAAAGTTGGTCGTAGCAAAAGTCGTGTTTTTTTATAAACTTTATTAATCCGAAAAATCTTAAATTAAATTAACTCCGTTAAACTCGTTAACGATTGTTGATATGCATTGCTTCACTTTATTTCTATGAAAATAAATTTCAGTGTTTATAAGCATTCTTAGCCGACCATAGTACATAAATATAGCGTAAAAGCAAAGTCGGATACAGACTACAAAAACACCAAAATAAATTACGTAAACAAAACAACTTTACTAACAAACAAAATTCAGCAACAAAATCGAACGAAACTGACAGAACTGTGGAAAACAAAAGAGTAAAATCACATGCTATCGCATTCGCAGAGTGAAAAGAAAGTTGAACAGACGGCTTGAGCGGAAAATATGACGTGTAGTCCTGTCACAAGTGGACATATTAATTACAAAAAATATTCCAGTCGTAATTTATTTTAACACGTTCCGGGGCAGTGAACGAGACACAATAGAACTTTTTATTGTTATCACGTCTATAGCCGGTCACTGTCCCGGAACGTGTTAATTAATTTGTTTAATTAAAAGACAACTTGGCTTAACTTCATTTATAAAATGAATGTGAGCAAGCCGAATGCAACTCTGCACATAACATTAACATTTATGCCGCCTTGCTAAAGCTGACTTCTAGTGACTCAGAAATGGACTATCATATGTACCAGCCTGTGTCTTCAGCCTTAGCTGACAAGACCTTAGTCTTCAGTATGATTTTGGGACAACTCTCTACTCTGCTTTTGATGGAGTCAATTTTATTGCGCATTACGGCATAGAAGTCATAGAAGAATAGCAACTCAAATACTACGGTTTTTACGATTCTTAACACTGTGATTGAAATGGTAAAATCGATAGGTACATAACAGTAGGGTTGAATGTTTTGATCTAATTTGATATTGAGTGTTGGTATTAGATATGCGATGAGCTGATGGTCCATAAATATCGCATATTATAGCTATGGTACACATTTGTGTGTATTGTATTTTAGTTACTGTGGAAGCACAATAAATAATACATGTTATGACCATTGCAGACTGGCTAATCTTTCCACTACAGCATGAATGACTGTAATACGATGTGGCTCGTGCTGACACGAAAGAACGAGAGATTCATTACAAAATTATACTACCTATCCTTTTAATTTAGTTTTGATTTTGTTGTTATTTTCAACAAAAACAATCTGAAAAATCGAAAATCTGTTGCAAGCAGAAAAGATAACATAATAATATCGTAACACTCTGTTCTTATTTATTCTAACAGTAACATCAACCCTCTATGTGCGAGTAGACTCCTCGCTCTTGGCCAGTTATTTTTAATACTTCGGCGACAGGTCTATACGGTAACTGAAAATATTCCCGTCCATGCCCTGTTGGTAATTTTGTGCTGTCGTCGCTTCGTCGCACGTCGTCTCGTATCGTTGCATAATTATGAAAAAAAAAGTGTGGATTCAGTTAAATTATTCCTGCTTTTTTAGCTTTTTTCTTCAATCCTCAGACGGGTTTTAAAAATGTGCAAAGTTTTTCTGGGCTTTAATATTCATATTATCTACTCTATCTATGCCGCCGCCTACTTTTGAATAAGTTCTTGTTATTCTATTCTATTCTATTTTTATTAAATGGCGTTTCCTTAAAGATTTCGCCAGTACCAAGTGTTGAAGATATTATTATAATTCAAGTTAACGTTCACTGTACGGTAATTGATATGGCGATCTCAAAACCCTGTTTTTATACAAAAACAAACACCCGAAACCGCCATAAAATGGCGGAGCCGCGTGGCTACCTAAATCGCGAGCCGAACGAAAGACGTCTTCTCGAGAGACCTCTAGCCACGCGACACAAGTTCTTGTTAGCTTATCTGACAGCTCGTTTAACATTATTTTGTATGAAAAATATGTCAAACGATTTGTAAAAATAAGCTACGAGCATATAGAACCTGAAAGAAGTGGAAGAAGAAGTGTATACAGGGTGAAATTGATATCATTAGCATCCTTTTAAACTAAGAGTCTACCCATCAAACTGAACAACTTTCACTATGGAAGCAAACCGAATGGAGCAAAAAAACAATCAGCTGTTCCATACTACACTGCAATGCCTACACAACTAAAATTATCTATTAATTATAAAGATCGGTTTGCTCCCATAGTGAAATTTGTTCAGGTTGATGGGTAGACTCTTAGTTTAAAAGGATGCTAATGATATCAATACCCTGTAGAAGTGGTGAAAAAAGCCCTGTTTTAAATAGAGCTATGTGTTAACGATGTTACAGAAAAAAATACAAATACAAAATACGTTTATTTTTAAATGTCAAATCTTTTTTTTTGTTAAATCATTTCCTCTCGTCCACAAAACACAGCAAAGCAAACTTAGTCGTCTCATATACTATACGATAGGTACAATCTACCATAAATTGTTTCATTTAATACGTCGACGTTACGACAGTAAACTCGCCTTGAATGTAGGCGTATTAAATAAAGTAAAATAACAAAAATTATTAGGATACTCCGAGCTCCGCAAGAAACTTCCCCTACTCGTATAAACCAAGAAAAGTACTCCAAGGAACACATTCGGGAAGGGATATAGTAAAAACAAAAGTAATGAACCGAGTTACTGTCTCGTTTATACAGGGTGTAAACTTAAATGCGTTACATACTTAAAGGGGTATTTCAGACCATGAAACTTAACAAATTTTACTATAGGACCAACACAGAAATCGGAAAACTATAAGCTGCTCCATAGAAAACGTCAACCGTTACTAAAATCAAATGTATGGAACTGCTGTTTTTTTTTTCGTGGTTTCTATGTTCGCTGCATATGGTGAAAGTTGTTCAGTTTGATGGTCTGAAGCACTCCCTTAAATATGTATATGTAGTAATAAATGAAATTTGTTACTTAACTTTAGGGGCTTAGGGCGCACTTCGGACCACCAAACTGAACAACTTTCACTATGGAGACAACATAAAAATTGCGAAAAAATATCAGTTGCTCCATACAACCATGAGTAGCCATTGAAAATTTCCCCTCAGGCACGTATCCAGGGGGGGGGGGGGGGGGAACGTGGGTTTTGTCCCCCCGCAATTCGTATATTTGTATGGAAAAGTGATTACAGCACTTACTTTTTCATTGTTTTTCTATGAATATCCTCCCCCCCGAAACTATAGTCTGGATACGAATTAAATTTACACTCTGTGTTTAAATTAGTGTAGAGCAGCGTCAGTGGTGCGTTCCGGAGAGGTATGGAAACTCAAACATAGAGTCCAGGTTCGAATCCACACAGACCAGTGCCAGAAAAACTCATTGGTAGTACCATGTACCTTATGAAACTTTCTAACTTATGTACGTATTACCGATAGCTCTCAAACAGTGAAAGACAACATCGTGAGGAAATCTGTATACGCTGTGTGGGGACTCGCTACAGATGTCAGCACCCACAAGTTATAGCAAAGATGCCAACAGATGGCGATACCTTCGCTCTCGGAAATATGCTCCATACAAAGATAACGTTCATCCTAAATACGTAACTCGTAACCTACTACACATAAGGTTCACAATCGAATGCGAGACATAAATCGCGTAAGAGAACTAATCACAGAGATTCGATATAAATACAAGGTCCAACTAAGAACTGTTGGACCACGGCCGGTCCCCAGGCTTCACACATAGCCTGGTGGAAGATCTTTCCTTTTCAATAGAAGAACATTCCCAGTAGCACCTCCATAGCTGAAGAAAAAATTCTGATGGGCACACTGATCAGAAGAACAGGCACATATGAAGTCTACCAATCCGCATTGGGCTCGCTTGGTAGACTAATGCCCAAACACCCGCCATGAGGGTAGGCCTGTGCCCTGCAGTGAGACGTAAGCAGGTGATGATGAAATGAATGTGAACAGCGAATCTGTTAAAGCTAGATTTGTACTTAAATTGACATCCAAAACCATCGCATACGATATCGCGGTCGACCAAAACAATATCAGGTCAACCCCAAACCCTCATCCCTATAAAAGATCGGTTCAAGTAAAATATGTAAATCATAAAAGATCCCTTTTATTTTGGGATAATAAAATTTATTTTTTCAGTGTTACATCGTTTTGCTAGTTGGATCGAGGTATTGGGGAAGTTGGGTAGATAACGGTATGTTACATCGATGTAACAAATAAGTAGATAATGCATTGTGATCTTGGATTTCAAAATTCGACATGAACAATTTCAGGACGTCTGAATATGAGGTGTCCCCACCTAAAAGTAAGGAATGTGGTCAGGGAAGGTAAGAAAATATAGTAAAAAAATATTGCGAAATTACGAGCTCGCTTCTCATTTCGCTTTTGTATTGCAGTAGGTAACATTTTCATATTGTAGTACCTAAACATAAGATCAACTCACATTTAATTTCAGATCGTATTGCCTCGATCCAAGTATTATCATCATCATCTCAGCTGATGGACGTCCACTGCTGGACATAGGCCTCCCCCAAGGATCGCCACAGCGACCGGTCCTGCGCTGCCGTCAATCAACGGGTTCCCACCGCCTTCACCAGGTGGTCGGTCCACCGTGTGGGGGGCCTACCTATGCTGCGCATCCAAGCATATTGCAATCAAATCTCGAACCCCCTTCACTGGCTCCAGTTATAAGATGGTATTGCGATGACCTAATCATAATCTATACTATTATAAAACTGTAACAGGAAGTTTGTCTGTACATTGAAGATATTAACAAAAAAAAAGTTACGATATGGTTTTTAGGTGTCCCTGATTCCATTTCACCGATTTTTGGATTTTTTGTCTGTGTTTGTTTGTGTGTTTGTTTGTTTGAACGAGTATCACGCAAACACTACTGAACCGATTTTGATGAAACTTTTTTTGTTTGATAGCTTATGATCTGACTTAAAATCTGGTATATAATTTGTGCGGACGAAGTCGCGGGTTAACGCTCGTATTGTAATAAAATCTTGAGCTCACTTCGCTTGCTCCTGGTTTTAGATAATGTTGTGACGACCTAATCGTAATCATATTGCAATAAAATCTCGAGTTTCACAACATACATCTGTAATAGTGTAGTTAAACTAGTGGTTAGGCTTGGCGGTCGCAACAGGTCAATCATCCGCGGGGAGCGGGGCCCGGGGGCGCGTGTCCCCCGTACACCGCGCGAACATAGACCCGCCGCACTGAGTGCACCCACTATTATTATAATAACGCTATGCTTCTGTGATCTAACGTAGACCTGGGCCCTGTTTAATAAACGTGACAAGTGACAATTCAGAGTACATTGCTGACAATGTTAGGGTACGTGAAGCACTGGAAGTTTAGCGCCATTAGTAACCAGCAATGTACTCTGAATTATCATTGTCACTTGTTACATTTTTTAAACAGGGTCCTGGCAAAATATTGCTCCGCCCATGGAAAAGTCAACACCGCATCTATTGTTTTCTCTACCCGATGACTATTTTTCACCCTTATAGTCTATCCTCCCGTAATAGTGTTGACATGGTCCGAATTTTAAAAGGTTTTTCCTGTATGTATTAAGAATAGAGGAAAATACCTCGGCCGATCCTTTTTTGGGAAAGACAAATAATTTCTTTTTGGAATAAATGCGGTTTAGCAGAAACACACAAACTGCTAAAAAAATGTTTGTAATTTTTTTAGCATGCTGTCGTACCTTCAACAAAAAATTGAATTGCCTAAATTATGTATGGATTCATATAATATTATGGTTCATTCATAAGTTGGGTCGAAATTTTTCGAGTCGAGTATTAATTATGAATAATATTGTCACGGATGCTGTGAAATGACGCAGCTATAGAAAGGCATTCAAAAATTCGGCCGGTTTGTCAACAAGCTTCGTAGCTCGGCGGTCGACGCATGGACTTCCGTGCCGGGGGTCGATGGTTCGAGACTCGTCGAAAATAATTCTAGATTTTATTGTTGTTGGAAATATTCTAGAAAAGTAAGAGGGAGTAAGAATATTTGGAAAGAGACAGAAAATGGGCGTGTTTAGGAATGTTCTAGAAAACAGAGAGAGAAGGAATATTTGAAAAGAACCAAAAACAATAGGAATGTTCTAGAACGAAGAGAGAGAAGAAATATTTGTAAAGAAACAATAAAATGGGGCGTGTTTAGGAAGATTCGAGAAAGAAGGCGGGATTAGGAATATCCGGAAGGGAACAAAGGAATAAAGAAAAGACTAACGAAATTCGGGCATCTAGAAAATTCTAAGGGGTATATAAGGCCGCGAGTTTGCGGACGCAAGTCAGTATTGATTTCACAGTGAAAAGTGCGGAACAAAAAGGAAGAAAAGTAAAAGTGGAAAAGTACTAGTGAAAAGTAAAGTGCAAAGTAAAGTGGAACAGTGAGTAGACAAGTGTCAGTGTAGTGCAGTGTAGTGTGTGTTGCGTGTCGTAACGTCATAGTGCCGTGCGTCGTGACGTCATAGCGTGTCGCGCGTCGTGACGTAGTGAACAGTAAAAGTGGTGAGAGGGGAAACCCCTGCGAGGAGGACTGTTTAAAGGGGAACCTCTGCGAGGTGGTCCGTGTGTAAGTGTGTAACCCAATAAACTCTGTAAATAAATTGGACTTAGCGTTTCACTCCAATCCCGAAACCCGTCGCTCGTAACAATATGTAGGTATTATATTATAATTTCTAAACTTATCAATATAATTTAGTACTTTCATTGGGACTAGATGTGTGACAATGTTCATTATACTTATTTACACGACAATATAAGGAGCGCAACGATCTATTCTATATCTATCTATCTTCTTCTATACTTATCATAAAGTCCCGTGACTGACTGACTGATTGACTGACTGACAGACAACGCACAGCCTAAACTACTGACGACTGAAACATGAAATTAAAATGCATGTTATACATAGAATGAAGTGGTGCGTTAAGGCGGTTGCAGAGGGGTCAATTTTATACAAAACTCTGACGCACAATACGCTTAGACGGTATTAATATACGTAACTTTGTATATATGGAAAAATAGTTTAGAAAATCTAGATGCCGCGCAACAACTAACATTTGCAATTTATAAAATAATTACGAAGCTTGGAAATTTTTCATAAAATTTTAAAAGCTTTATATCTTCGTAATTGTATTATAAATTGCAAATGTTATTTGTGACGCGGCAACTAGATTTTTTAAACTATTTTTCCATATATAAAATATTACTTTTATTAATTCCGTCTACGCGTATTGTGCATCAAACTTTTGTATGGACTGAAACAACCTTAACACGTTCCGGGACAGTGACCGGCTATAGCCGTGATAACAATAAAAGTTCTATTGTGTGTCGTTCACTGCCCCGGAAAAAGTCACGGATGGAAAAAGTCCATAAATTGTAGAATAATTATTTATCATCCATACTGTAAAGATACGTTTAAATATCAAATTAATATAAATAAGAAGTACCTATTCCGAAATAAAGATGCACTATAAAACCAAAATTGTTCAACAAAACAGCAAAATTAAGATGAATATTTTTACCTCAATTCCTCTTTTGTACTTATACAAAAGGGTCTTTTCGCAAGGTACGTCCAATATAATAAGATCAAAGGTATGAAAAGATATAAGATTGCAACCATTTTGCAGTTTAGCAACGTTTTTAATATTTTGTTCAGTAAATTTCGCTTTAATAATCGCTTTGTTATATCGTACTGTTATTTACACCATAGCTATAGCCACTTAGTATGCAAGTATTCCAGGATGTAACAGGCGATTATTTTACCTAACCCCTCCCCAGAAAGAAAAACTGGATATTTGTCCAAAAATTCCCCTTGACTTTTGATTATTCCTAAATTTTTAGGGGAGATTACTGGACTAGAACATCAAGTTATTACAGAAATCCCCCCTCACAAAAGTGATTTGGCTTTTTAGTATGTACAGAGCGTTCTCATATAGAAGTAACGTAATTCAAAACAAAACAAACAACAATTCCAAAATCCAAGCTTTGGGAAACAAATAAGCCTTCAACTCAAATAACTTATATTTTCCAAAACATGCAAAGGAAATCGTCATAATTACGTTACATGGCGTTCGCTTTACTTCCACTGAGATTGATCGCAGGAAATAATGCAGCGATGTGTTACTAACTTTATGTTGATTCAGGTATTTGTTTATTCCCGTCTGAGCCTGCTTACAAAGGGTCAGGTGATGTACTCGAAATCGACGAGCATGCATGAAGAGACTGATGAATATTGAGGAAACGAGATAGATATGTCGGGAACTGTAGCACCACATGATTAAATATCCCTACCGATGAAAAGCTTCATGCTGAGCGTGCACCTTTTCGTACAACCTCTTAATAACTCCTCAATACGTAAATCACGTAACACTGGTCAAGGTCAGCAAATCTCTTTACCACGGTGTCGTGTTAATGACTGTCATTATGTCATTGAATTTGACATGCCATCAATTCAACAGAAGACGAAGCTATCCCCGAACGATTGTATTTCCTTCTATGACCTCAAGAGCCTCATAAACCTGAAATGACCTGTAATACAATACCACATTCGTGGCCATTTCGTGTTTTTTCTCTAGTTTTTTAGCAAAATTGGAGGGGTTGGGACTAAACCTTACACGTTAACTATACGGGAAGGGGAGCGAAGACTTGGCCCGTAAATATCCTGGTTCTTTAGATTTATTGCCGCAACTCGTTCCAAGAGAGTATTCCTAGATGTGAGAGATAATTGTATTATTTTGTAGTCTTGGAAGGCTTCTGATGACATATTGAGCAGTTGGTCCTGGATAAGCTCTGGATATATATTATATTATATGATATGGATTATATTCGATAAACTTAGGCCGAGATAACATAGGGGCTTGGAGAAAGGCAGGGATTGCCTGGATATGGGATACCAAACAGAATATAAAACAAAAATTCTCCTTGGTCGAATTAGAGGCTTTTCAGAGAATTGATGCAGCCAAGGAAAAATAAGTTTAATTGCGTTCAAGCACAAAAAAAATATATTCATAAGACAAAATTAGATGGTGGTACCTATATATTTGTAAAACTTCATCAGAAGTCCATTGAAACAGCTTGAAACTACTCTGCAAGGAGGATAAAGTAGTTGACCACTAATGTGCCTCCACTAAACTGCAATGGGCCATCATCATGGCGTATAGCCCCAATTACCCTTATTCATCAGAGTAGAGGAAACCTAAAGGCATACTTAAAGCGCGGTGATATTATATCGAATGATCTGCTCATAGAACCCCGTTTTACAACCGAAATCGGTGCCAAGCAATATCATAGTGATCAAATTTGCAGATTTAACGAAGTTTTGTGAAGGTGCGTTACAATCTCATGCGTTTACCTTGTTTTATGTTACCTCTGTTCTTTCTCTACTTTAGCAAAACCATGGATTCGATTAAGGACCACCTTTAGTTCTACTATGTGAGTATAATAGGTTACTTCTTAGGATAGATTGGACCAAACTTTGATTATAGAAGAGTAACTATACAAGGAACAACTTTACTCTTGTTATTTACTCCGAAATAACTCCATTAATGCTCTACCACACTAAACCCATACTAAAGGTAACGTAATCGTACTTAAAGGAACGAATGTATAATCCACCGAAAAAAAGAGATCATTGTATCCGTACTTATTGCAATGTGAGGTTATCCAGTTCTAATTTGTTAGGGTTCTTTTTATTAATTTTTTTTTAATTATGTGACATTGATATTTCATTTGTCTCGGTATAAGCTTTACACCGTCAAAATTTACCGTGTAATATTTACTCTCAACTTATTCATAGATTAGGGTTGGTAAAACGCAAAATCAGTTTACTTTAGAGTAACCGGCGACTTAATCTAAAAATCAAATTTTCTCCCGTTTGGTCGAATCGGGCCTTAATAATATAATATGCTGTCAGTTTTAAGTGGATAACCAGACCATCAAACTACACATCTATTTCTAAGGGACTTAATATAGAGATCTGTTCTCGCATATATTTCGGTCAAGTCTGTTTGCAGTTTTTGTATGAAAAAGCAATTCTTTTTTTGACTTCTCTATGTTTCTCCAATAGAAAAAGTTGCTCAGTTTGATGGTCTGATCAGCCTAATTAAGAAGGACCTGTACACGTAATACGGTCTTTTTTTGTCGTGTCGATGGCATGTCATTTAGTTATTGGTATTATACCCCGACAGAGCACAGGTCTTCTCTCACGAATAATCAAGAGTGGGAGCGGGCCAAACTAGACGACGTGGGCTTGGTGGCCCCTTCCGTGTTTGTATATTTTTGAGATGGCAAAGTTTGTCAAACAATACGAGCAGAAGTTCTTCTTACGCAACGTAGATATCCGCTCTAACCTAGGTACCCTAATGACCTAGTCCTTAATGAAGTACCAAACACCACACGTTTCCTAAAAAACTGTTACTGCATGTGCAAAACAACAATTTATAATAAACTACCGCAGCATATGAAGGAACTGCCACTCAATCAATTTAAGACTGTTCTATTCAACTGGCTTCTCCAGAACATGTTTTATTCCGTCAAGGAGTTTAACGAGTACCATGAGTGACATAATATACTTATAAGACTATTGTATTTAACTTAATATAACATTTTAAATTATATATTATTTGTACTGATGTGTTATCAATTGTAATTTTATTGTAATTATGAATGTAGATGTTTGTCGAATGTTTAATATTTGCGTGCTATTGGTAATAGCTGATTTAGGAGATGCTCTACTGTACTGACCACCTGTAATTTTTGTGTACCCTAATCAATAGCAAATAAAGATTACTTTACTTTGCAGATTATAGTGGAGGAACTAACTGTTGGTAGCTGTACCACAGAATAGGTAATAGTATATCTTAGTTCTGCATACAGAACGGCCCTTCTGATTTCAAATACCCCACCTCACCTCACCTCACACTTTCTGGGGACACTTTAGGAGAGCCGAACAAGGTAATGCAGTCAGGCGCACCCTTTGGATTTGACTACATATCTAAAATTGTGTCTTTTCAGTGCATAAAAAAACGATGAAAAATAACGCTAAATTCTCATTTTCAGCCATTCTTTAGCTCATATACTATTTTTAATAACAGATCGAGCAATAAAAAGTATCGAAATGTAGTTGACGTTAAATGCAAAGCGCGGCTTTCAACCCTACACGCAGTGTCATGAACAGTTTGCACAAAGTGTGCATGTGCAGACGTAGACGCCACGAAAACAAAAAACGCCTTCGAAATTCAAAAACGTTCTATAGAGTGCCGGACCTGTGGCTGTACCACTGTATAAGAAAAAGTATCTAAGTAGTACTTACAGTACGGGATACTCTTTGCCAATTATACCAATTATACATCACTCCCTCTGGGTAGAAAGCGTCGCAGAAAATATAGGCAATAATGTATTCCTGTCTCTCACGCACTTACTTAGTATCACACATGCTCACCTCTTCTTGTCAAGTTTTCCCATTTGTATAAAGAAAGAGCCATGCCTGTCTCTAACGCACGCACTTACTTAGTATCACACATGCTCACCTCTTCTTGTCAGGTTTTCCCATTTGTATAAAGAAAGAGCCATGTGTCCAAGTGGTACCCAAAGATTCTAACCACGCTGGATTGGATTATGGTTGGTTATACATGCATATTGCCAATCTACAAATCTGATCACGTGCAAGCAAATCAAGACTCTATATACATGTGTCCAGATGTGATTAATTTAATTGAAAACTCATCAAACTGGAGTTAGTGCCGTGTTACTGATTGGGTATTAGCGAAATGAGATAAATAATCACATTTGGTGGAAATGGTACCAAATAGTTCCACTTAATTATTGGTAGAGATTTTAAATTTTAAATTACAATAATATAATATGGTATAGACACAAATTCATAATAAAACTGAAATATCCTAAAACTAAAATATAACTAGACTAAACAAAATAATCAGTCAAAGAGCCCGCCTCGAGTCGAACCCGGTTGAAATGTGCCCATCACGCTCGTGGCGTTTCCACGCTGTATGGCTAGGGAAATGTGTTGAACCAGGTACGACCCGGAGTGGGGGTCTCGGCCCCTCTCTCTCAAACGACGGCCAATGGATTTAATTAAGTTTTTGGCTTCGGCACCCCAGGGCCCTGCGGTCTCGACCGCCACTGGCACAAACAGGTACGTTGCCTCTAAAAGTGAGTACGTGGTGTGTTTTACCCGTGTGCTGGCACCCGCGTAGTTCCCTGAAGATGCGTTCGCGCAAATGCATGCATAGGAGGCAGCGGCCCCTTTCCCATGGGATGAGGGTTAAGCCGTCCGGCCTTTTGCCGTCTGTGCGGCTTAAGCCGGTTGGTTCAAGAATGTTCAAGATTTTAAATATTAAATTTAATTTTTTCTAATTGTAAGTATGGTCAAGTGGGTTGGAGCCACCATTATTTTGTCAATTTAATTAGTTGTCCCTAGCCTATAACAACGAGCAAAACAGGGTAATATAAAAGGGGTGGCAATATTCAAAGAGGTGCTTCAGACCAATCGCGAATAAGATTTTCTGTTCCATAGGTTTTAGCTCGAAGTTGTTGACGAGTATGTTTACCTGGGACAAACAATTCAGTTAGGTAGGTCCAACTTCGAGAAAGAGATCAACCGTCGAATCCAACTCGGTTGGGCAGCGTTCGGGAAGCTACGTAGTATCTTCACGTCCCAAATACCGCAGTGTCTTTAAACGAAAGTCTTCGATCAGTGTGTGTTGCCAGTATGACATATGGAACAGAGACGTGGTCGTTCACTCAAGGCCTCATGAAAAGGCTGAAAGTCACCCAAAGAGCAATGGAGAGGGCTATGCTCGGAGTTTCCCTGCGAGATCGAATCAGAAATGAAGAGATCCGCAGAAGAACCAGAGTAACTGACATAGCCCAAAGAATTGCTAAATTAAAGTGGCAGTGGGCGGGGCATATTGCTCGCAGAACCGATGGCCGATGGGGCCGAAAAATTCTCGAGTGGCGACCGCGTACCCGAAAGCGTAGCGTGGGTAGGCCCCGCACACGGTGGACCGACGACCTTGTGAAGGCGGCGGGATCCCGTTGGATGAGGGCAGCGCAGGACCGGTCGTTATGGCGATCCTTGGGGGAGGCCTATGTCCAGCAGTGGACGTCCATCGGCTGAGATTATGATGATGATTATAGGTTTTAGTCCAGACCTGACGGTATTTCAGTTTTGTATGGAACAGCAAATTTTTTTTTCCCGATATTTTACCGATTGCCAGTGTAGAAGTTTAACATGTGCTTAGTATTTAAAAAAAGATTTAAAAACAAAACAGATCTTCCCTTTTATTAGGAAGATCCTCCATGACCTACCTCACTCCGCCAATCTATGCCGTGTTATGATTATTATTCAATTAAGAATATGGAGCAGAACGACTGCTGCATCTTCCTTTCTTACTTATATCTAAGTTTATAATATTAGATGGGATATGGTAGTGGTAGGGTCTTAGTATAATCATTGACAATGAAAACTCAACTTTAACGAAGTTATTTTAGATATTATTATCATTGTTTTAGTTGTAGAGCTCAGAGTCATAGAAAAAGGTTTTTTTTAATCCATAGTTAATAAAACAAACGTTTTAGTTAAATTTTTATTGTCTTTGGTTATACAAAAACATGGATTAATTTTTTAAAATAACTTACAAAAAACACATTTATTTTTATTCATAAATACACCGTGAATGACTAAAATTGTACATTGATAATAATAAATCTATGTTAATTTGCGAGATTTTTGACACGACTTTGACACTTCGTTCACATTCAATCAATCGTTTTTTAGGATGAAATATTATTAAACGAGTACATAATTTATTATAACTATTTCAATTTTGGTCGAGTTTCAAAATTAACATTTTTTTAACTCAAATATTTTTCGCACATATTATTTTACTTCATTTCTATTGATATGAAGCAATATACTTTTCCATTTATGAAACATCGTTTATGTATTTCAAAAAAGTTACAATCAGTGCTCGTAATCGCACATGCACTCGGAATTTTACACTTTTTTTTCTTCCTAACAACGAAAGACATAAAGCTGTCGAAATTTTTGAGCTTATTTTAAGACAAGAGATTTTAAGATAACCTTCAGTTAGTGCATTGTGCTCTTAAGAGCTCTAATCTCGAGATAATATTAAGAATACTTTGACACTGCCTACTCACGATATCATGCAAAAAACCCCATCAATTTATCGATTACTTAATTTGCCGATTTTAGTATTCCATTAAGATTTATTTTACAATGCTACAAATACACGACAATATTTTTAAATTTAATGTTTCAGTTCGTTTTACTCCCTTGTCATTATTTTAATGATTTTAAAAACCGACATCTAAAAATGCAATTGAATATGGATTTTGTTGTTTTATGAAATGTAATTACCTCAAATATTGTATCGTGTAGTTGAATGGGTGAATATTGTTCAGTAAAGTCGAAATCGATTATAAGATTCACAATAAAAATATTAATCTTAATAACGGTTTTATGATAAGCAAAAAGATGTTAATCTTAATAACGGTTTTAAGATAAGCTAAATTACTTTATCTGAAAATAATATTGGTTAAATATTTGAGGTAACTACGCAGGTTATGAAATTGCATTATACAGGGCAATATCTTGTGTACTAACAAAATAATCTTCATAAAATAAATTTACAAACTTACAAATATACGTTCACAGCAAGGAAACCGAGGCATTTGTTGAAATTAAAGACTAGGAAATTAATTTTACTTATTTACTGTACTATGAATACAAGCTAAGGAAATGTAAACATTGTAATAGATTAATAGTATTACAGAGCTCACAATTATTTGAGTTCTCAATATTTCGGCAGTGTTTCAAATGTCGCATGTCGTCTATGTCGATGAGTCCTATAGAGATAATTTTCATATAAGAACTTTATTTGTGACTTCACTCTCATTACCTCGTATCTTTTTTCAAATATTTTCGCACTAGGTGTCTTTTACGGTATTTTGTCAATATTTCCGACATATTGGGAACTAAAATAGTTAAACACCGTTCGTAACAACCGGTTACAATATTCTTTAGTATAAATTGTGACCGCGTAACTCTCAAAAACTTAGTATAAATTGTGACCGCGTAACTCTCAAAAACTGTATATGTATCTATGAATTTAGCTAACTACTCTCATTGCACAATATTCCGATACAAATTTTTCTGTGTTCATTATTTTCAGCCTGTACTAGTCCACTGGACATTATGCGTTTTTATATTTTGGATTTCATCAATTGTGTGATTTTTAAAAATAGTTATTGGACTGGACAGAGAAGGCTGTTTTTGTTGCACAAGACGACACCGTACCACAGAGTACTTAATTTGACAAAACAATGATTTCATTATCAAGCATACAGTACTATAGCCCAGTCATTTTACAGGACTAAATATTGGAGAACCAATTTGAGCCTACAAATGTACCAAAATAAAAAAAAATCACGTCAGCAACAATTCCAATTTTAAAATTAGCTATTATCTCGTTCTAAAAAACCTGACGGTAAATTTTTATTGTTAAATCTAAGTCAAATGAGTGCATTGGTATAAACTTGGCCTTCTGGGACACACAATTTCGATTTCTATGTTGCGTTGCGATTTTTTTTTATTTGTTTTAAGATAGTCTCACTAAATGGTGCCGGTTACAGTTTAAAAGTCCAATTAATAATTACTCCCTACCCCGCCTAACAAAACTCCGTAAAAGGACTGGGCTTACTATTCTCTGAAGTTCAAGCTTTGTAATCATTCGCCCAATAATAACTTTGTAACTGTTACAAAAACGCTAAACCGTAAAAAAACGAAATTCTTATTTAAACTTGACTGAGCAAAACGCCGCCGCGACGAATAGCTTTCGTATCTCTAATATAAATCTTTTGCACAACTTTATTCAGTTTATATTCGAGTGCAACGAAGATGAGACCGCAATTCTCAGAAAATTCCTTCAGGAAGAAATTTCGCAACAGTATCCAATACTGATAAAGTTTATAATTCAATTTCCTGGTATTTAGTTCTGAAGTACAGACTGATTTCGAAGGCAGGAATAACAATATGGATCTTATTTGCTTTATGATTCTTTTTCTGTGTTTCGTTACTACGACGTCACATAACTGATGAATATCCAACGTTTCCTTCCACATAAACAACATTTGTGAAATATTTTACCCAACCGAGAGTATTGGCCAGATGATACGACAATGTGCAAGCAAGAAGACAGTTTTGCACGGTACAGACAAAAGTACATGCAAGAAGGTTCTCTTTTTTCAAAAGTGATATTGGAGTCTTCAATTGCAGAAACCATCTTCTTGTACACTAATACTTACGAGATGTTAACAAATTCAACGACACAAAGTGCTTATGTACACAAAGTGTTTTTGAGAGTATAAAAAAACCATATTTTTTCTCGCTAGCGTCGCGTAAGTTCAGAACTGTCTTCAACTTATTGCAATTTGATATTTAACTACATGCTCCAAGAGAGTTCTGTTCTGACGTGAGGCTTGTGCGAAAAAAATATTTTTGTGTGAATTCGCCGATGATTCGCCTTTTATTAGACACAGCATTTTTCCCATTTCTAAACTTTGTCGAATTTCAAAAAGCTACTTTATCAAATGTTGTTAAGTTAGAGTTTTAGGTTGCGTTCATTTGTGAGCACCTGGTAATACACTAAAAATATGAAAGGAGTCAAAATCAAGGAGTGAAACAGTAAATACATTTTTTACAAGTCTTCCATACTCGAAATAAACAACGCTTATTCAAAGGGATTTAAGACAAGACATAATAAACAATTTAAGACAACAGTACAGAATTTAAGATAAAGGACCAAAAATGCAAACAAAAACATATTTTTTACGTTCCTAGAAAAATGCTCAATTTACAACAAACCCTACGTTTTGTCTCCTTAGATAATGACCAAAGTTTGTCTCCGCATTTTTTTTTGTGCTTATGTTTTTTGCGTAAATAAAGAAGATACATTTTATTTAATTTGACAAACACGAAAATAGGATTAGTCACATATTACGTAACTTTATCAACAACAAGAAATAGGAATTCTGCGTTGAATGGCGTCAGACAAAAAAAAAAAAACATCACAAGAAGTCTTGCACTTTTGGTCCTGTTTATAATAAATATACTGTATGCATATTATTATACAGATGAAGGAAGTAGGAAGTACACGACGAAACGATTTTTGTACTGTCAACTAGAACTAAATCTACTTTTGGTGTAAGATCATTGTAAATGTATGATTTATAAGTAAGTATATTAAAATTACAAATGGTTTGAATTATGACAAACTATTCTTTTGGTAAAAAGGGGACAATACCTACGCATAGTGGAATATAAGGTTATGATTGCAAATTCAGTACTCAAGATAACAATGATTAGCTGGATGTGTTGTACAGCTAATTATGGCTCCTTCTTTAACTGGCAATTTCAGTGTTTGACTTGGTGGTCGTAGTGAAAACTTTTGCCAATCAGTTTAATAGAAGCTCGATGTTTGGTCAACTAATCCTGGGCTTACAAGATATATCCTTTTTTAATTTGCATTTTTGTAGAATCTGTTATAGTTTCTATATTGGCATTAAACCTTTGGGTAACTGTTTAAATATATTTACATGTTTGTTAAAAATTTTAACTTTTGGTTCGAATGCGTCTTAAAAATCATACATTTACATATGTATAAAAAAATTGTATTACATCTACTTGGTACCCTACAAATAATGTCGGCCTAGATCAAGAGGGACGTCCACAAAAAAAATATATTTTAAAACTAACTTTTACTGTGCGCATTGACAAATACATTTAGGAATTAGAATTATTACCTAAGTATGTTTTGTTCAAAGTTTATTTACAAATACTATATGAAGGATATCAGAGCCAAGTTGCGCGTAAATTGGTTTTAGTTTCCAAATTATAAAAAATTCTGAAGTTACTGTAGCTGAAATTAGCCAAGAGCATCATTATCATCACTATCGAACAAATTGTTTATTGAAAACAAGGCTCAAATAATTATTGTGTTCAAAAGGTTCACCTATTTCGTTCACACGATAATCATCATAAGAGCGAGAAATTTAATTTAAATTATTTGCTTGAATTATAATAATATATTTCATATTGTATTTGTAATAAATTATGTTATTTCTGGTACGTAAGGTAATAGGATTACGCATATAAAGAGAATTCGTTGGAAAATGTTTTGTACCTCTGAGTTATGAAGGAAAACGATCTGACAGCTGGATTTCATACTTTATTTGGCGATAGATAATTAAGAGTTCTAGGCACACATTTTTATTTGAAAATGTTAAATTTTTACACCATATAATTTTAATAACAAAAAGAATTACAAATCAAGGACTTATATTTATTATGATGTTATAATTTACGTGAAAAGATATTCTTGTAGGGTAGGTTATGATTTGTCACTAAGAAACATTCTTTAAAATGCAATGCGTACTTAGTTGTAAATGTAAATAAATCTTTCATAATTTTTTAAACAAAAAAAAAGGATGAAGTAGGTATATTTAGTTTTGCCTCAATTCCTTTATGTTTAGTATGGTACCTAGAAAATCTATATGTCTTGAATGAGCCTCAAGCTTCTACCGTATAAAACAAAAGGGGCCAACTTTCATAGGTTGGTGTGCGTGAGGCGTCATACAAATTATGTCTGTGTGCGTGTATATGGATAGGGTTGAGATACTGTACTGGTTGCAATTTTTTTCTACGTGTTCGTAGCTTCGACTGTCTATCTTGACATATAACTTATTGAAGCCTATTCATTTATCTTCTAAAATAACTTCTAACAACGTCCCATTAAAAAATTTTCGTCGGGCCAGTTTTTAGATTTGTAATTAAAATTATATAGTGTATAGAATCGTATATCAACTTACACAGAATGCGTAATCCTTTTATAGTGAAAAATTACTGTAATATTCAAAACTAGGGCTTATTGTAATTACGTCTGATATTTTAATAATAATGTTCTATACCTACGTACATATAATATTAAATAGGTTAATAAAACCCTCATTCACAACAAAAGGAACGATGTACGACACTCATATATTTGATGTATATTATACACGTACTTTATATAAATACTTATGCACACCCATTACTTGTATAAGTAATTATAATTATAATATTCACTATTAATAATAATATAATGTCGATACAAATATCATAAACTTACGAAATATTGAATTAAATGTCATATTTACATTATTAATCTTTATATTTTTAAAATACATACACATATTTAGAATTTAATGAATATATCAGTTTTGAACTACTTTTGACACCCAAGATATTTTTTTATAATATTTATAATTATAAACGTTGTCAGTGATAGTAGGTGCAGAATTAAAATAGTTTAACTTTTGTAACTCACTTTATATTCACTCAAATATGTCACAAAAGTGACTTTAAACCGTGGTGTTACATAAGTAATTAAGAAGTGCTTCATATTAACAAAACGGCCAGAAATTTTTTAAGGCATCCGTTTCAAGGCAGCATCCCTGTCTGACACATTTGAAACATAGTTTGTTAGAAAGGGACGCAGCTCAGAAACGAAAAAAACCATTTTCTTAGCATGAAAAGCTTCTTAAACCACCTTCCCCAAAGCATACGGATAAAGCATTCCATATAAAGTTTGTTACAATCGTATCGATCTAAGGAAATCCTAGATGATTACCTTGAAGTCGTTGTATATTTTTTTAATTAACAAAGTTAAATATTATAATCACATTTTAAAATAATTAAGCAAAATAAAAGTTATTATAACCTTACCAAAAATATATAAATTATAACTGAAAACAAGTCACACATTTTTATTACTATATATGTGACTAAAGTTTTAAAGTATAACGAGCGTTAACCCGCGACTTCGTCCGCACAAATTATATACCAGATTTTAAGTCAGATCATAAGCTATCAAACAAAAAAAGTTTCATCAAAATCAGTTCAGTAGTTTTTGCGTGATACTCGTTCAAACAAACAAACAAACAAACACAAAAACAAACAGACAGACAAAAAATCCAAAAATTGGTGGAATGGAATCAGGGACACCTAAAAACCATATCGTAACTTTTTTTTTGTTAATATCTTCAATGTACAGACAAACTTCCTGTTACAGTTTTATAATAGTATAGATATCAAATAAAAATTAAAAACAGCGACCTATAACCTATAAAGTATAATTAGTTATTTAATCAAATTTTAAAAGGCAAATGATTTTATTTTATAACAGTAAAAGTTTCAGATTCTAACATGACTTAAATTTTAACAAACACCGTTCACAAATAGAAAGTTTGAATATTGCTTAGGATTTCTATAATTATAATTCTTATATAAATAAATATTACAGACAAAACACCCATTAATACTGCGAAACAAGGCTCAAAATTCTCTCTTGATAAATGTCAATTCGATAAAAAAACATACAAATATAATATCAAATCTACCTTATTCCACAACATTTTGTTTTTTAATAATGTTTGGTCTCAATAAAAACACTAAAACGATTAAAACATATTTTATACAGAAACATGAAATTTTAGTGGTTTTAGTTTTGGTATAGTACCTATCTATAATCGAATATAGTTATTGTTTCCAAAAAACATTAAACTTAATTTTTTTGTCAACAATTTATTGAACTTTGACATTTTACAAATTGAGAAAGCTATGTAAAAGATTGACGGTGTCTTATCTTCTTAGCGACTTTAGCATAGCAACAAATTATACTCACAGTTTTAAGATCACACAATAAAACGCTATAATATAATTTTAATATAAGAAACGTGTTTTAAAATTTTATATTTATTTATTTTATTTAGTTCGCGTAGTCTATAGTTTACTACTGAAGGTGAATTACCTTTGCGATTTACTAAAGCCACTAAAATTTCACTGTGTATTTATAAGGAATGTTGATTAAATAAAGTAAAGCGTCAACTATGTTGATGTGGGAATAAAACAAATGGTTCCCTGTTGATTCTTCGACGTTTACCCTAAAAGCTCAAACCTTACCCAGATGTCTAGCATAGTTGCGTCGCGATTCTACACAATTATCTCTCTTCCTATTCTCTTTGCTGGCATCAGAATGAGACGAGATCAATAAAATCACGCGACGTGTGCTAGAGCCCGCTAACCATAGAGAAAATTCAGACTAGAACAAAATTATATCGAATAAAGTTTAATACTAGGTTTTATATCATCAACTACCATTTTTAGATTTACATCTCTATTTCAGCGTTATTCATCTTTCTAACACTAATCACTCTTAAAATATTTTGGCAATTAAAATTTTTCCTTTTAACCTTTGGTTTTAATTTTTTAAACAATTTATAGCCTTCTTCTTACAAAGGAGAAGAATTAAAAAAGTAATATCACAAAAATCATGGAACCCTACAAATTAATACGTCTACGAATGGACGGGATGGTCAACTCACTAATGAAAATGAAAACGATTAACAATCAATTGCTTTTATAGAAAAAAATCAACGTTAATAACATACGTGACTAAATTACAGGTTTTAAATTTTAAAGGTACTTTCAGTTTTATATAATACTTTAATCACACCGCAGATAGCAACGTTCAAAATACGAGAACGTTCCGTGAAACCTTCGCCGTATCGATCAACGAAACTATCTTTAGCACTTCCATTCAGGTACCAAAATCGGGCAATCACTAAATTGGTACCAACCTTACAAATTTCACAATATCAGATATCCTCACAAAAACAGTGACGGACTCAAGTCTCACATGCAAAACCTTCAAAATTACGAAGCTCGTCAACCAAAATCTCACTTCGAGATTATCTTAGTTGTAAACACCTCTCGTCATCGCTTCCCTATTTCTGTTGTGCCACTTACACGTCAAAATCCTAACGTACGTTCTTCTAAATGTAGCATTACATAGAGCATAGCAAACTGGATTTATTGTTGAATTTATATAGCAAAGGGCGTAGAAAAATGACCAAAGTTCGTCTGGTATACACTTTGTGCAAGCTGTGAGAGGTTTCAGCAGCACTAAAATGTTGTAAGGCGTCCAAGTTATTATGAACGATAGAAGAATAGCAGAAAGCGTCTTCGCTGCTTTCGTCTCCTGCTTCTTCTCTTGAGTCTTCTTCTTCTTCGGCTGTTTCGATGTGATTCCCTTCCCAGCTAATTGTTTAGGAATAATCTTAGCATTAAGAGGAATTCTGACATCTTGTAAATGGGAAGTTCTTCTAGTTAGTGCGGCATGACCAGCTGGGTGTAGGTTCATTTCTGAATCACCTCTAGTTGGTCTAAAATGGGTTCTAGTGTTAGAAGGCGGGGATTCTTCGGTGATCATTTTGATGCTGGCTCTTTCTTGGTCCGCATCGGGGAGTCTGATGAGGATCGTGTATACGGAATCAGCTGATGCCGATTTGGGTGCGGGTGAGGTAGTGGTGTTGATTCTGGTGTTGGGGGGCAGCGAGCGGCTGTCACGGGCTGCGGGGAGAGGGGCAGGGGCCTCGTAGTTCCTCCTGAGGGGGGAGGTGCCCCCGTCGGTCGTGGAGCCGCTGGAGCCGCCACGTCCCGCGTACGGGTCTCGGATGACGTTGAGAGACGTACATCTGACGAAAAATAATTATTGTTTTAGTGGATCATTGAATGTGAACAACTCTAGTTATGGATCCGTAAATTAACAAATAATTTCTTGTTTCTCAGATTCGTCAAATTATCATCATTATCATTCCAAACACAGTTTGTTTTTGGAATATAGGTTTCGAGTGCAACAGAGTATTCTAAGATTTATAATTCTTGTTACTAGAATTCATCATCATCATGAATCCCAAGCACACAAACGCACCTGCTATGGCTGCTGTCACGGATTAAAAAGCGTATGAGATTATAGTAACATTATGGTATGAGAGACCTTCGACCACCCGGACCCATAACGGATTGGTGAAGACAAGTTATTGGTCAACTTCCAATCAGAGTTGCTTCAAGCCACTTTTGTTAGCCTCTGACCTGGCTTAACGAATACAAGTACACTATTCGGGAGCGATTGCTTAACGTGCCATCAAATCAAAAGCATGGCGAATTCCCTACATCATCATTTTCTTGCCCATTTCCCATTATTTGGGAGCAATTGTTAGTATTATTTGTCAAAGCTAAAAGCCTCACCTAGAAACGGAACTCTGCAGCGGCGTTTCCACGGACACAGGCGTCGCGTACCCAGGGTCTGAAGGCTCTTCCTCCGGCTCCGTGTCCTCGACGTCTTCTCTCCCGGAATGCCACCACGCCACGCACCATGCTCTCACTGCACCCCAACCTCTTTTAGGTTGACGTGCTGCGTTGGCGCCCTGGGTTGAGAAAATCAGATCTTTCATTAGTTTAATCCAAATAGAGCTATAATTCTAATTATACCACACCCTTGACTCTCCATATAACAATCTTACGATCCTTGAGTAGTAATGCTACAGAAACAAGGTGGCTTAGGCATACATTTATAATACTGGAGTAAAAAAATCTGAAATATTTAACGATGTAGCTCTTGGAACTTCAATGAAAATCATTAATAACGGATGCTGTAGCACAATCAGACCGCCAATATGCAATGGATACCGAATTGCTTTGAGTGTTTTTGTAGGTGAATGGTTAGCCACAGCTCAATGACATGTCCTTTCAAAACTTTCTAATGTATTCGGTCACAAAACAGTAATGTGCAAAAATTAAGCATAGCCACAGAATATTACCACTTGACACGTCATTCCATCCTGTAACCTTCGATCCTAAAAGTGAGTCTTGCTACAGCTGCACGTCTAAAAGATAATAGGTTGTGGTAGCAAAGGTTCTGACCACCCCGAAAGGGATTATAGTCGTGAGTTTTACATGTGTATTTTAGAGATACTTCGTCAATGATTCATTCATAGATATTTGCTTTGTAACAACCGAAGCAATATATTCCGATACTATTGGAAAATACTACTCAAACCTGGCCATTCGCATGCAGCAATTACACTCCCAACCAATCATATCCCGAAGAACTAAGGCTCGTTTTTCTTTGTTTCGAAAGCTTAGATAAGTTTGTGTAGGTTTGTGTAATTTGGCAAATGTCCAGTGGTCGACTGGGACCATTTGGCAAGAGAATGTCAAAACCAGTTGTACTCATTACAAAGGATAGTGATATAGTTCGTGGTTTTTGTTGATTTTGTTTTGAATTTAAGAGGATAGACCAGTACGGTTCACTTCCATAAAAACGTATTCCCCTGTTTTCTCCCAGCACGGCTAGCATGCCACCCACGACAAAGCGTTTAAACGGGAAAAACGTCATGCGCGCTCTTTCCGGCATACGTAAAATAATAAGGATGGTTTTTATCGTTTTCTCGGGGGTAGCATGCGAGACCTACTGGAGAATAACACTAGATCTTTAATTTTCCCCCATACAATCTATGTCACCTCTGCCATCTCCCCAACTAACAATTTGGTCGTATAGGTGTCGTATAGCCAAACATTAGACGCATAAAGTACCAATATATGAACGAAATTACAGTTACATAACTTTTATAAGTCAAAATAGTCCTGTAAATGGGGGCCTAATACGACCAAATTGTTTGATGGGCTCCCTATGTTTTGCTTTTTTGTATTAATTAATTACTGTAAGAACTAGGGACCTTCGAAAATGACCAATTTTACAGCCCGTTTTCAGACATCCAGTAAACAAATTTGACAAATATAAACAAAAAAAGCCCAACATACAGTCATATCCAAAGTCTTTCTCATATTATTTTTGAAAGAATTCTTAAAATCAGTTTAGTTTTGGAGGAGGAAACAGGGTAATACGAAATGCTGTTTTCGTCGATTTTGTGTATATAAAATCGGTCCGAGCTGCAGTTGTCTTTTTCGCACTATAGTCAGTGGGGTGTATGGGTAGGGCGGATCTGATAAATACGTATACAGTCAGAAAAGTGACCTATTCTCCAAATTAGCATTTCAGCCCGCCTATCCTCTTAACGCTTTTACTGGCACAACGTATTTTGCGTGTGGCACTTTTTTTCAAAACACATGGAGATTTTTTAAGTTATACTTCGTTTGACAGTGGTGGTGCAATGGTGATTAACCTTGCCTGCCAAGCAGGAGGCGATGGTTCGATCCCCGACCAGGAAAACTCATACCGATGAGTTTTTTTTGGAATTTATGTACGATTTCTTACGCCACTGGCTTTTTGGTGAAGGGAAACATCGTGAGGTTACACTGGACAGAGTCCGGTCCTACTAATAAAACGTGGATGCTCTAAGTTTCAAAATATCTCTGACTACCGTATATAGTCGTGAGCATATGCATGCATACTTCTTTTGGCGCGTTAGGAGAAACCGTCATGGCCCTGTATTATTATTCGACCAAAAAATCATTAAGTCAAGTTAAGTTATACTCTGTAGGATCCCCATGACCATAGACTTCTCTCACTAATAAGATTGAGAGGAGTGGGCCATACTCCACCACGCGGACTCAGCGGATTGGTGGAGGACAGATAGTCGTCAACTTTCGGTCAGAAAATTGTCATACCGCATTTATAGGACAGAGGTCCTGGCTTCATGAATAGCTATTCATTCCGTCAGACGGCGGGCGGTGTAGCTACACCGCCCGCCGTCTGACGGAACTATCCGAAACCAACTGCTTAAAGTGCCTTACGAAGCTTGGAGACGCTCGAGATTAATTACCACTAAACGGTCACCCATCCAAAGACTGACCACCGCAGACGTTGCTTAAATTCGGTGATCGTTAAAAAAAATTATAATTGCTTAAAAGATTATGAACGAGCTCAAGTGATTTTTAAATGGTTGTTATATCACAAGTTACGGCTTGCAATAGCCCCGAATAATGAATGAAGGGTGATGAAAAGTCTACGCAAGGTTAAAATTACCACAACAAAATTACAGCCAGCATAAAGGGCATAATAAATGGGCCATCTCTGTGATGGCGTAATATCCAAGCTCCTACCTTTAATTTAGCCTCCTGTATAATTCATTCTCAGGGCACGGGACGCTAGATACAGTAAAGGCAGAAAATCCACTAAATTATTTACGGCTGAGAAACACATTATTATTAGAAGACACATGGCAAAGCTGTGTGGATAAATCAGGGATATTATAAATTGTAGTAACGTTAAGTCCAACACCTCACTCATATAGCTTAAGGTAAGTTTTAAGTAAAATTTATAAATATCTCGGACATTGTCACGCAGTAGATTACCTAATCCCAAATGTAGTACCAGAATCTTGTCCAGATTTCTATTTTGATATAAAACGATATAAAAACATAATCATAGATACAAACATCAATGAGTTGGGTACAAACATCAATGAGTTGGGTACAAACATCAATGAGTTGGGTACAAACATCAATATTCACCATACAAATCACGGACCATTATAAAAGGGGTTAGAAGTGCAAAGTAGGCATGGAACGCGTGCCACACGGTTATGCAATGATTTTCACCCAATAAACAATTAAACTATTTGCATAACGCCGTATGGCGCGCGGCATGGTGCGAGCGAGACGGCATATGTAGTTGTAGCAGTATGAGCGGGAAGACAAGTGGCGAAAGCCGTCTCCGAAGCAAAAGCGCTACTTTTTATCTTTCTAACCCCTCTTATAATGTTCTGTGATACAAGTACTTGCATCTTGCGGGATTTACATCCGTAACCACAGCACACAGGCAAGTTCACTACCGCTATCAAGCCATCGAGTTTCTTTGAGGCTGATTCATATCTATATAAGAACTTTGACTAACCTCTGAGGGCCCCCGACAAAAGGAGAAAGATCGAGAAGTGTCTCTGTCTTGTTTGTTACTTTACGCATGCAAAAATGAGCACTGTGACGATTTTCTCATTTTTTTGTGGCATGCTAGCCCTGCATATACCAAGAGTACACATGCGCACGCGACAGCCAACATGTTTTCCCTCGGATTGATATGTAACAAATGAAAAAGAGATACGGCAAGACTTTGCTTCATTACCGTCAGAATTATTTCTCTGGACAGACTGCAGATTAAAAATAGTGCGGATTATAAATATTTTTGTGATGTTAATCTCTACTATTGTAAATCTAGCCATAAACCCATTTGTAAATCTAGAACAGAAGGATTAAAAATTAACCTCAAGGTTGATTGCACTTTGATCATGGTCGACCCATTTTAATGGAGTATGCATTTTGTACTGTATATACTTTGTGAGAAACTGACGTACGGTTTGGTACGGTGCAAGAAACGTAATAGAGCTGACAGATGTTGGGATCTGGGGTTGAAGGGGTTTAGAATGGCCAAGATAAATTGTTTGAGAGAAAGTTTGGACGGACGGCTCTTTGCTACGCTAGAACAATCGTTTGTTTTGGAAACTTTTAATGGTGAATAGCCCATTGTATACCTAAAAACCGTAAGTCAAGGAGAAAATAATAGTTGATGTTGGGATAAGAAGCGATTTTGTAGTTTTAAATAAAGAAAGTACTAAACAAAACATGTTATTGTTGAAAGATGTTTGTAATTATTGAACGGTTTTATTTTTAACTAACGATTCATTCCAAGCACAAAAACCGTTGCACGGTTTCCTGCTCGGGAATATAATTAAGTAAAAAAAAATTAAAAATGTGTGAATTGAACAATAAATGAAAAAAAAAATCAGCTTCTCTCCAACTTCTACCTACTTAATCAATTCTTATGAAACTTTGCACACTCACATTTTCACACAAAGACTCTGTTGATGAGGATATGTCGATTATAAATCAGCATAGTGGGTAATAATATTAATCAGACACTTCATCATTAAAATCGGGGTTCCAAATCCTCGATCCTAATACTGCAGTGATACTGCCTACCAAAACAGAGAGACTTGAGGATCTTCTGATTTTAAATCAGTGTAGTTTGTATCAATCAGAAACTGTCATTTAAATTGTGGTTCCAATTCTTCAATCCTGATGCTGCATCAGTAGTGCCTACCAAAACATTAAGAATTAGGGATTTGTTGATTTTAAATTAGAATGTAATTAAAATCCGAGTTCCAACTCGTCATTTGGATCAACTCCGTCAAATAAGTGTGTTTGAACTACTATTCACCAATTACGTCATAAAAATCGCTTATTATGCATCACTGTTCGTCTACAGTTTACGAACGCATAGCTTAGAGGATACTAAATTGGTCGATTGTCCAAAACCCTTTCAGTAATTAAAGCTCGCAACTAAAACGCACTATCAAGTGCAAATGTACTGGACAGTCGGTTATAGATTGCAAGTGCATTGACAATGCTGCTTGATTGGATGTCAAGTGGTCGGAATATCGGCGCTTGTGACGTTGGTAATTGAAGCTTGGCTCTATTGTCTATGGAAACTGAATGAAGATTTGATGATGTAATTAAGATTTGTCTTTGTGTTTTGTGAAATGCGGTTTCGACTGTGGGTTGCAGTCCATGCAAGAGGCACATTTCCACTATTTCTCACAAATTCTGTCGATTAGTTTTATCTTGACAATGTTACTCGATGTAATGCAATATTGTATTTTAATTGTACTTTGTATATTTTGTTTAAAAGATGTGTGTTGTAGAGTTTCTGGCCGCATCTTCTCTCAACGAAACACCTTCCGACGCGGTGGTAGACTCAAAAAATGACGTCAAAAAGCTATCTATGTGATATTATTTTGAATAAAAAAATTTTGAATTTTGAATTTCGTAGGGCTAGAGATATTTTTTTCCCGGTCTTATTCAGAGTCTCTCAGAAAATAATTTAAACTACCTAGTCGGATGTTCAAAGGTCAGAAGGAAGGTTTTTTAAGCAAATTAGAATGGAATTGATAACATTACATGACCTTTAAAATAATTGACAAATAAAGACCATATTAGGGCGTGGAAGCCTGCCTAATATTTCCACCACTGTCTGTAAGTCCTATAAACTGCGGCAACAGGTCAACCGGAGACAAGTTTATTTTATATGCCTATCTGAATATTTCCATGTATTAATACAAACAAAAGTTATACTGAGAGTTACGTGTTATTTAATCTAGAATTATTCATTTTAACGGGTTCCAACCGCGTTTTGGTATACTTGAGTTCTCGATATTTCGGCAGTTTACAACTGCCATGATCACGGGATGAGTGAGGACCTGCAGGTAGATTTTTAAGAGCAGACAAATTTGTCTACCCTCACTCTTCGTCGTTTGCTCCGATAGTAGTGGTCGGAGCAAACGACGAAGAGAAAGGGTAAACCAAAGTGAGTCTTTCTCTCCTTTCATATTTTCCAACACAAGCTGGCCCGTTCTTATAATAATAGCTCGCTTTTGAATATTCAACACTCGATTACAAATGCTTCCGTTGAAGACCAGCCCAGCTAGGAATTGTTATAAATGTGTGCGTCTGACAGGCGTGACCACAAATTCATTAGGTATTAATTAGAATTAACCGCTAGGTTTACCTAACCGCACTAAGTCTCACTATCTGATATAATACGACATACTCCATCCACATACCCACCATACTATATACTCATCCTTGTTGGATGAATGTGTTGATGAAATTATGTTATAATGGTATTAATGCTAGGTTATAAATAATATTTCACATCCCACTATGACATAATTTTTTTTTAATTATTATTTTATTGTAGCTGATGATGATGGCATTAAGCTTAATCCAATTGTTTGTAAATTAAAGATTAGATTTTATTACCATTGTTACTCCAATATGAATTAATTTTATTTTTATTCTATTGTATTCTTGTGTATATGCCTGTATAGGTAGAGTATAATGATACTAAATTGGCATGACTTCACATCCACAATGTATATTGTAAATACTTATAACTCAGTGTGCACAATAAAGAATGATTAAATTATTGAATTAATAAGGAGGTGATACGTCAAAGAACTATAAAGTTGTCGACAGCTCTGAAAATTAGCAAGCTGAGGTGGCAAGGGCGATCATATCTGATGAAGAACTGACAACCATACCATATTCAGTTTATGTTTCCTATTGTGCATTGTATTTTCTTTTGGTGTAAATAAAGTATATTTCATTCATTCATTCATTCATTCAACCATTGGGGAATCAGAGTTCTAGAATGGAGACCATAAACTAGCGGGCGTAGTGTCAGACGCTCTGCTACCCGCTGGACCTAGACGTCGCCGTCGGTGGCGGGGAACGACTGCACGAGGAAGACCGAGGATAGAGTTATGTGGCCCGCTTGGGAGAGATCTATGTTCAGCATTTGACGATGACAGGCTGATGATGATGTTATTCTTCATGTTGTATAATTACTCTGAATTTATTGAAGATTTCAATATGGATTGACATGTTATAACACTTGTTTCCACTTTTTTCTTTTTAAGTAGTTAAACATTTGACCCCAATCTTACCTGATGTTAAGTGACGATGAGGCCAAAGATGTAGCATGCTTACCTAGAGAATAATAATAACGAGAATGCCTATTCACTCTCGCCTTGAAGAGGCCCAGGTTGTATTGCTCAGGGAACAGGTCCGCAGGGAGTGCGTTCCACTCCTTAGCCGTGCGCATTATAAAAGAAGAAGCAAACTTCTTCGTGCGAATTGCTGGTAGGTCAACGACATAAGAGTGGAAACCCAGCCTGCGTCTTGTCCCTCGCAGATGAAAGGGAGACGGAGGTATTAGTTTGTGTAATTCCGTCGCACACTCTCCGAAATGTATCCTATAAAAAACAGACAGACAGGCTACATTGCGACGATGCTCAAGACTTTGCAGCTTCGCCACCGAGGTTGGATCACCTATGAGCTTCCTGGCACGCCAGTCGATTGAGTCCAACGCGGCCAACTGGTATTGGGCAGACCCGTCCCAGAGATGGCAACAGTACTCCATACACGATTGGACTTGTGCTTGATAAAGTTGTAGAAGCTGTCCTGGTGTGAAGTACCGTCTGACCTTCGAAAAGACGCCCAGTTTTTTCGCTGCGGTTTTTGCCATGGACTCAATATACCACCCGAAATTCAAATCGGACGATATGTTAATGCCAAGGAGCTCCAGGCGATCAGCTATCTTTATAGATACATTTCGGAAAGTCAGAATTTCGGAAACTTGTTTCCACCAACCTAGGTTGAAGAAACCTTTTTCTTTCTTTTTTTGTGGGCTTGTGTGTCTTTCGCCCACAAAAAAAATTCATAAAGAACCCAACGACCCCAAATGACTTAAATCCTAAATATACTCGTCTGATCCATCCATACGTGAAGCAATGGTTCATCAGATACCAAATTGCATCGTCAGATTTGACAAAGTTAAGATCGTAAATGCATGCTACCCTACCCAGTGTTAGGAAGTTATCTCTAAATAAGACAAATATTAGACACAATTAAAGGCTTATTTCGCTTGAAATAAATTCAATTTCGTCGAGCGAGGAAACTTTGTGTCAAAACTTGGTCCGCGGAGTAAATTAGGAGGCGCAACTCAGATGCACTTCCAGTGGAAGTTTGCAACTCCGCAGAGATAGGAAGGAAGTGCATAATAAATAATGTGGCGGTGTGGTTTGGATGCTGTTGGACTTTCGGCGTGCCGGGGAATGTAACTCGACGGTTTAGAGGATTTAAAGCAGTTGATTTTCAGTAATTTAAACAAAGTTGACGGCCCGATAGCTTAGTCGGTTGTGAACCTGCCTGCTGTGCCTAGAGTCGCGGTTTTCTAATTCCGTAAGGTAGTAATAATATTTGTACCCGAGTCATTTATGTATTCTATATTGTTGTATAGTTATCATAATACAATTTCAGGCTAGTCTGATAATTTAAATGTGACTAAATAATTTGTGTTGCTTTGCTACCCATGGTTGCAATAAATGATTTGTATTTTGTTTAATTTTATTTTTGAAGAAACTTTTAGAAGGAATGTTTCTGAGCACCCTGAAAGGGATTAAAGTCGTGAATTTATTTATGTATGTGTATGTATTGTATTTTTCCCAATGCCCAAGATAATTATTTTTTAAGCGTGCTGTATAGCAAGGCTCTTTTCTAAGGGATCATTTCAAGTGAATTAACTTGTCAATTGGTGATATGGTATATATTGGTAGTATGGCCAAAACCTACCTGTTGGTTCCAACGCTGGTCCAACGCCCCTCTCACGTGGTAGACGGAGTCAGCGTCTCCCGACTCCGACCTCGCGCGACCGTCAATTTCTCTCGTCTCGTCACTGTGGACAAAATTTTATAATTAGCTTATAGGCACATAATTATCACCATCAAGTTTCAATACAGGGCACAGGCCTAACCTCAAGGAGGGTATAAGGGCGTAATACCACCACGCCTGCCCAATAGACTTCACAAACGCCTCGGAATATCTTGTGCAGGGTATGCAGCTTTTCCTTCACCGTTTGAGAGCCATAAGCTCATAATCTGGGAGGTAAATAAACCTGGTGCTACGGTTTATGGTAAAACGGTTTCTTTGTTCTTATTTATTTACACTTGGCGTGGAAGACGGCCCGTGGACCAAGGCAGTAACAGAGTGGTGGTCAAGAGAGGGACGGAGGTCAGTAGATAGACCACCAGCAAGTTGGTCTGATGAAATTGTGAGGGTGACGGGATCAGATTAGCAGAGGACTGTCATGTGGGGAATGGCGCAATAAAAGGGAGGCCTATGTCCAGCATTGGCTTGTCACATCAACAGGCTGACAAGGCTGATTTGATTGATTGAATTCATAAAGGCTATTAATTTTGATATGTTTTCTGAACCAAAATCACTTCTGTGCAAGTGCAGCAAAGTGCTACCACGCCAACGAACGCCTTTGACCTATTACTTCCTAGTATTATGAATTGTATCTGAAATTTAATAACATTTTCCATTTCCCATTTCCTTTGTCACTTAAGACCCATTAAAACTATAACAAACGCTGCTCTCTGGCCGAGTGCCAAAGGAACAACAAGCCTATCAGACCAGCTTTATAGCTTTTTGATTAACCCTTTATGTTCCTTAAACTATATTAGGAACTACTCTAAGTGACAATGTCATCATGAAAATTGTTTTCTTATTATGAGCTACATAAAGTACTGATTGGCTTGAAGCCAGCGGTTTCTAAGATAGAAAACAATTCATGAAATACAATGCCAAATGTCGTTATGGCCGGCTGAATAAAACAGGATACTTAACTGGAAATTTATAATAGATTTTATCTAATCTCTTTTGGCGTAGTAGTATATAACAAAGAGATTCTTTTGTAATGAAATGGAAAGATGTGATCCCTCTATTATTTTAGTATTTGTAGGAAAAAGTGGGTTTATTGAGGTGTGGAGAATGGCCTAAATTCTAGCTTACTGTGTTAATTTTATCTCATTTTAAAATTATCATAGACAAGTGGCACTGCGAAAATTTTCACAGAAAATATCCTGTATATTTAATGTCGAAATTAAATATCCATTAAATCAGAAGATAAAGTCAACCCTTTTACATCCCTAAATCACGATAGCTTTAGAAATGTCAGAAAGCCACCGAATACAATCTCGATGAAATACGTCCATTCACAAAACCGATCTAATTTCCAAACGTTTTGTCCATAAAATCGCTGCAATCAAAGTAAATAGATCTTTTGGCTTTGAAACTCGACAATACGCGGACTTACAATGACAAAACAAAGACACAAAAACGTTTCAGACGAACATCCTACCCGAAAAACGATTTGAAGCCGTGCCGACTGAAAAATGAACGAAACCGATTTACAACCAAAACGATATAAAATCCTCCATTTTCATACCAAAATGACCTCAAATGGCATTACAATAGGAATGTAAATCCCGTAGGCCTCGACGTCTAAGAGCCTTTGAATAACCTCGTGGATTCCCATCTTCAAATGACAAAAACGTGATAACTACTCTCACTACATCAAGCTATTATGAATCTTAGTTCGTTACCATTCAAGTTGATTTCGGATTGTTACGAATCTCTGTCGACCTATTAACCTGGAACGAGAAGGTTGTAATGGAACGAAGAAGGTTTTACAGATTCCAACTCTATCGTTGATGAATAGGTAGCAAAATTGTTCGGGCACATTGTTAATGTTAACTTATTGAGACTACTCTGTCATAAATAGCGTACAGTAAAGCTTGTACATTTTCCGGAAGTAGGGGGGGTATTGGGTGAAGTGGTGGGGTGAGGGGGTAACATGTGGGCCCCTATTCCATATAGTAGAGACTGAACGTCGAAATAAATTGACGGAGATGGTGAAAAACGATTATCTAATTTCGCGTGAAGATTCTCAAATTTTCAATTAAATTCCAAAACGATTTCATACGTGTTTATACAGTTGTATAGTATCACGAGCGTTAACCCGCGACTTCGTCCGCACAAATTATATACCAGATTTTAAGGCGAATCATAAGCTATCAAACAAAAAAAGTTTCATCAAAATTTTTGATGAAGGTTCAGTAGTTTTTGCGTGATACTCGTTCAAACAAACAAACAGACACACAAACAAACAGACAGACAAAAAATCCAAAAATTGGTGAAATGGAATCAGGGACACCTAAAAACCATATCGTAACTTTTTTTTTTGTTAATATCTTCAATGTACAGACAAACTTCCTGTTACAGTTTAATAATAGTATAGATAGATGAGTACAACAACCCTTGAAAGTGTTTTCCAACCTTATTGAATGCGCGACCCCTTTACAAGTAAAAAATTCTGGCTACCTCCCAGGACCGTCATAGAACTATGTCAGTAATTTCAAAGACGACATATTGAATTTCTTTCTATAGACCCTACACTGATCGAGAAATCAAGTTCACTGTGCAAGAGAATCTTGTAGATTTTGCTGCTTACGATTCGCAAAAGATGGACGTCTATTGGATAAAGAGGGAAGAAGAATATCTCGAGATAGGAAGCTTTAAAATTATTAGTGCCATTCCCCACTTCCTACCTATATGAATTAATGTTCTCTTCAAAGGTGAATATAAAAACTAATAAGATTTTAATTTATACGAGCGTTAACCCGCGACTTCGTCCGCACAAATTATATACCAGATTTTAAGTCAGATCGTAAGCTATCAAACAAAAAAGTTTCATCAAAATTGGTTTAGTAGTTTTTGCGTGATACTCGCTCAAACAAACAAACAAACACCCAAACAAACAGACAGACAAAAAATCCAAAAATTGGTGAAATGGAATCAGGGACACCTAAAAACCATATCGTAACTTTTTTTTTGTTAATATCTTCAATGTACAGACCAACTTCCTGTTACAGTTTTATAATAGTATATAGATAGATTAATTTCATAAATCATAATCATAAGTGAAAATGAATTTGAATGATTTGATTATTTTCGTCTCAGAAATAGAATCACGATTTGATATATTATTAAAACTAAACAGGCACAGCCCTCTCACTGACATTGTTGGTTTTTTTATGGTTTGGTTTGGATGGATATCTACAACCCTTGCTTATGGTTACTGGTTGTCTGGAAGAAATCACTTTTAGTGATAAGGCCGCCTTTTGTACGTGTATATTGTTGTGTTTTGTGTATTTGGGTGTGTAAATAAAGAATATTTATCTTATCTTATCGTATTACTATTGTTTGGCTTACGACCATGGCCCCCCGAACTAGAGTTTAAGACCCCCCTGGGGGTCGCAACCCACAGATTGAAAAACACCGCTTTAAAGTAATGCAACTGTCTACGGTTACACCCTGTATCTATAACATTTTATTGTAGTACCAACCATGAGAAGACGTACAGTCAGCAGCAATAAGTTGTATACACTTTTGTTCTACGTCCGTCGTAGTGTAGTACTAATGGGTATATAACTTATTGCTGCTGACTGTACCTAGTCTATCATGTATCAAAGATTTGCCAAGAAAATAGATTTACCTACTGAACTAAAAAAAAACTTTCTTTTCTCACCAAACACCGTCAAACATTTTTAACAATCCTTTTTACCAAATCAACAAGTAGCCTCAGAAAAGAAAAACAAACACGATAAAAACAATGAAAACAGCAGGTGGTGAATCGAAAAATGCGAAACAGAAAAACACAAAAAAAGAACTAACAGAAACGCAAAAACCAGCCATTAAGTTTCTAGAAGCAGACATAAAAGGAGTTTCCTCTCTGCATACAAAGTTGTAACAATCGAGCCGCAACACAAAGACGCATGTCCTTCCTATTCACGCTGCAGACACAGGCATAATGCCGTCTCGCTCGCTGACACGTCCTTCCTGAGTCTATAATGGACATAGAGTAGCTGGGGACAGAGGAGATATTATCGAGGGTTGTCACAACATTTCTATGCGATTTGAATAGTAGGTTTGTGTCAATAGATAGCTGAGGCATTGTGCTGCCACGAGATAAAATGAATAGTGAAATGGATGAAGAGTACAAAATTTCCAGGAGAAGTGGTTCTTTCTATAGAATGTGCTCTATTTTTAGTGCAAAATAGCATGTAACATTATTATACATATTTAATGTTATAATTATTTTAGTTTTTCTATACAGGGTGTTGACAGTTTCATTACCTTAAGCGGTGATGTACCCATGATACTGAACAACTTTTCCTAGGAAACGTGTAGGAAAAAAATGTACTTTTCATACAAATTAAACGTTTGATCGTCTGATTGCATTTAGTATGGAAAGTGCAAATGTATTTTAAGAAATATCCTTCATCTTTTTAGGGAAAGTTTATCAGTATCATGGGTACATTCACCCCTTAAAGTAATACAACTGTTTATCCGAACACTCTGTAGATTGACAAACGTGAGTTCCAGAAAGAAATCCTTCTTCCCTTAGGTTGCGCTGTTGCGGTGTATTTGTGGGCGACTTGCCACCTGACCCCACTTCACACGTATTAATATTTCACCCCCTCCCGAACCGCTCCGTTACCCAAGAAACCTACTCAGTTAACCTCGTAACGCCTAGGCTTTTTCGACCAAACATTAGCTTACTGCCTGTATCTATCTATACTATTATAAAACTGTAACAGGAAGTTTGTCTGTACATTGAAGATATTAACAAAAAAAAAGTTACGATATGGTTTTTAGGTGTCCCTGATTCCATTTCACCAATTTTTGGATTTTTGTCTGTCTGTTTGTTTGTGTGTTTGTTTGTTTGTTTGAACGAGTATCACGCAAAAACTACTGAACCGCGACTTTTTTTGTTTGATAGCTTATGATCTGACTTAAAATCTGGTATATAATTTGTGCGGACGAAGTCGCGGGTTAACGCTCGTGTCTTTATATAGGTTTACATGGTACCGGCCCAGAAGGTTAACTTTTCGAAAATGTGTCTTAATGCGCATATCATATAGCACACTATTGAATATCTTATGACACACTCAAATCGAGTGCCTTTTAAAAAGTGGTTGGGCGTCTACGGCATGAAATTAGATTCCATCTTGGGCAAGTATCATAATAGAGCTGAAGACCTTTTAAAAAGCATCTGGGCGTTAAAAGGTTAAGCGCTAGACATGCATGCTTCAATTTCGAGGCATGTATTTTACCGACTGTCCATTACAAGTGGCAACGGGCTCACTCCCCGTCACACTGGACAGAGTTTCGGTACTACTAGTGAAACGTGGATGTTCTGAGGTTTCAGAATATCTCTGACTACCCCCTCGGGGAATATAGTCGTGAGCATATGCTTATGCTTATGCTAGACCTATAGTACCAACTATCATCATCATCAGCTAAAGGCTGATACAGGGTGCCTTGTTAAGGTAGATAGTTGCATTACCTTAATGGTTGATTGTACTGAAGGATACTGAACAACTTAAGGAACATAAAGGAAATTAGCAAAAAAAAAAAACTTTTCATAAAAACGTCCGATCGAAGATTTGGAGAGGCTTTACTTCATAGATTAGTATATAAGGTCTAACAAAATAAGGTGAAACTATTTTAAGGGGGTGATCAGACCATCAAACTGAACAACTTTCTCTATGGGACCGATATCGAAATCGCGAAAAAAAATCATCTGTTCCATACAAACCTACTCGACCTAAATGCATACATTTACATAGAGAAAGTTGTTCAGTTTGATGGTCTGATCATCCCCTTAAAATAGTTTCAACTAATTTTGTTAGACCTTATATATTATGTGTCAGATTAATGTATTATGTACCCATTTCTATGACCAAACTTTATGATTTCTGATTTCTAATTGATCAGCTGATTGCATATTATGTTATGGAAAGGCCAACATTTTTTTTTTTAATTTCCTACATAATTTTCTTAGCAAAAATCAAAGGTACAATCATAGAGCAATTATACGCTCCTCGGTACAATCACCCCTTAAATTAATGCAACGTTTACACTAACACCTTATACAGGGTGTTGCAGAAGTAAGAATAAAAATGGAAAACTGTTTAAGGGGGTGGTTTAGACCAACACACTCAACAACGTTCACTATGGGACCAACATCGAAATCGCGAAAAAAAAAATCTTTTGTCCCGTACATTTAGCTCGAGTAGATCTGTAGTTTAGTATGGAACATCGCAAACGCATCGCATCATGGCGATTATGGAAAATCTCCTCATTTTGGGGGGAGCCTATATCCACGTGGACGTGGACGTCTATCGGCTGATGTGGTGATGATGATGATGGAACATCCGATTTTTTTTCGCGATTTCGATATTGGTCCCATAGTGAAAATTGTTCAGTTTGATTGTCTTAACCACCCCCTTAAATGTTTATTTGTATTTTTGTAACACCCTGTATACCTACTTCCCACTGGAGGGCACAGGCCTACTCTCTGGGAAGGTGTATGGTGTTAGTATCTAATCTAAACTATTATAAAACTGTAACATAAGTGTGTCTGTACATTGAATGAATTACAAAAAAAAAGTTACGATATGGTTTTTAGGTGTCACTGATTCCAAATCACCAATTTTTGGATTTTTGTCTTTCTGTTTGTTTGTATGATCAAGCATCACGCAAAAACTACTGAACCGACTTTGATGAAACTTTTTTTGTTTGATAGCTTATGATCTAACTTAAAATCTGGTATATAATTTGTGCGGACGAAGTCGCGGGTTAACGCTAGTCTACTATAAATTACATTACACGCAGTACTATTATCTGTGCTTGTGCCCTGAAGTGACAAAATTAGTGAAGTTATTACCTCTTCATACAACAATTGGTGAAAATCACATGTAAATCCGCACGACTGTATCCATTGATGTATCGTACATAATATTGATATACATAAATTACATCGTTTCCTATTATAGATTGGAGCAAATGTCATGGCGGCGTGATGTATTTCCCGATAAAGAAACGAGTTACGAATATCAATAACTTAGGTTCTACAGGTTCGATTTGTTAGGTTCAATGTTTTAGGGAATTTGTTCAACTTTTCAGTGCACGTTGACATAAAAAAAACCGGCTACGTGCGTGTCGGGTCACGCGCAGTGTAGAGTTCCGTAGTTGCCTTCTCAATATATGGGCTTAGAAGGGGGCTTTTTGTTTTATACTACGGTTTAACCGCCTCCGAGTACATTTCTTAAGTTGGTCGACTAAAACTCGTTAACATGTAAAGCCTACTTAGCCGTGATAGTTATCCTTTTAAATTCATTATACAGGGCGTCCCACGGCGATGCCACACGGAGGGAAAGTACCTTAAATATTAAAGATAGGATATTTTACTGAAAGAAGACATCGTTTAATTTGTAATAATAAGTAGAACTGCATTCACAGATTTTTTAAAAATCGCCTACCTCTATCTCTTACATGTATTTTATAATAGCGTTTGAAAGGGCTACTCATAAGCATTATTTTTTCCTAAATAACCTAGCTTATTAAATGAAACTAAGATCATAAAATTTTACATTTTATTTAAAATTTTGTTCAGAGAAATTTCCTCTGACTTGGCCATGCTTCCAACAATTAACATTATCATTTCCTACCCACTTGAGATACGAGATTTCCGTGGTATACGTACATGATAATAATAAAGCGATACACAATTACCATGCAACTACTTACATACAACAACTTACAGGAACCGGTACAACAGTGTGCAGGAGTTACAAAATGAACTTAGACGTATTATTTCAAACATCCACCATGCAAAAATAAGTAAATCGACAGGGAGAGAAATTATTAAAAGAGTAAGAATTTGTATACAACAGAACGGATCACATTTTGAGCATTTGATAAATTATTATTTTTTTAAATAAAATGTAAAATTTTATGATCTTAGTTTCATTTAATAAGCTTACTTAGGTTATTTAGGAAAAAATAATGCTTATGAGTAGCCCTTTCAAACGCTTTTATAAAATACATGTAATTTTACTATCACATTTGGCGGGTTTGATTCCCGGTTGAGGTAGGCGATTTTTAAAAAATCTGTGAATGCAGTTCTACTTATTATTAAAAATTAAACGATGTCTTCTTTCAGTAAAATATCCTATCTTTAATATTTAAGGTACTTTCCCTCCGTGTGGCATCGCCGTGGGACGCCCTGTATATACTATTGCTGTGAATTTTTTCACATCTCCAACTATAACCGTTTAGCCGGGAGAGGGGGGGACACTTGACCCACAATATTTTTAAAAGACCCATTTAAAGATACCCCACACCATGGGATAGGCGAGAACAATAATATCATCCCCACTTCACGTGTAGGGGAGGTACCCTAACAAAATTATTTTTCAAGATTTTATTTACTACTTTGTCGGCGTGGTTAATATGTCTATCCATGCCAAATTACAGCTTTCTAGTACTAAGTCTCTGAGCTAAGCCGCGGACGAACGGACATGGCGAAACTATAAGGGTTCCTTGTTGACTTCGGAACCCTAAAAACGAAAAAAGAAATAGACTGCACTGAGACAATTTTTTTTCTTGAAGAAAATAAATTATTGTATAAATCTGTTTAACACTTTGTTTTCTGGAATCATATTATAAATTGTATCAGACCTAAAATACACGCGACCCTCTAGGAACATGCCCAAGATCCCCCTGGGCCTCGCGGCCTATACTTTGAAGAACACTGGTGTAGACAATGAATTTTAATGATGATGCAAAATTCATATTATGAAAATTTGTAAGACCAATTTTTAACGAGTTAATTAAATAATTTCAAAAGGTGCGAATTCTTATGATTTTCGGAGGCACCACAGTGTCATAATGAAGGACAAGCATAGCACAGCATAGCATATGCTCACGACTATATTCCCCGAGGGGGTAGTCAGAGATATTCTGAATTCTCAGAACATCTACGTTTCACTAGTAGTACCGAAACTCTGTCCAGTGTGACGGGGAGTGAGTCCGTCGCCACTTGTAAAATACATTGGGTACAATACATGCCTCGAAATTGAAGCATACAGGTTTCATCACGATGTTTTCCTTTACCGAAAAAGCCAGTGGTGTTACAAATCGTACATAAATTCCGAAAAACTCATTGGTACGAGTCGGCCTGGACGGGGATCGAACCATCGCCTCCTGCATGAAGGACAAGCCAGTCAAAAATAGGTATACCTACTAAAACGACGTAGTTTGGTAGAGGTGAGGCGGCTCTGAAAGGGTCAAGGTTGTTCAGTGGGGGATACGTCTTGAAGGTGTTTTATTTCTATTTTATTTACTATACGTCAATAGTGTCAACTAAACGGACAGGCACGAAATCTAACGTCAAAACTGTCAGTTCCCAAAATCCTTCACAAATGTACAAAAAAATGCAACGAAAGAGGCAATGAAAGCTTCACATCAATATCACTGGAACACGGGTCGTAATGAAAACTAACTTTACGACATAACCCAGGGGTTCCCAACATGTTGTGCGGTGGCGATCGATGGCACCTCGGATGTTAAATGAGGGGTAGTTCGAAACTCTCTAGGAATAACATTGTAACTCACTTTTTTTCATTTTACAGGAAAGCATATCAAACTCTTTTTTTTTTATTTGTCTACCTGGATCTAGAACGATCCTGGATGGACTACATTTAAACTAGGTAAATAATTGATTGAATATCCTGATTTTAATTGTGGCTCTATTTAACTTTGAAATACGTAGGTTAGGTACGATGATTTGACAAAAATCGAAATTGAGTTGTTGAGTTATTCCTGAGAAGTGTCGAAATTCGGTAGGTATGTCAAGTTTATTTTTGGAGAGCTGAATCGAGATAAATGTCTCAGTAACAATATTTTCTATGTTAGAAATTTTAAAATGAAAGGATTGCGGATATTTTTGATAAGAAATGCCGATTTTCGGTCAAACGAGACTCGAAGACTGTGAGCTGCTTGGTACACTTGAAATAACTAGCCATTTAAAAAAAATCATAATCCATGCCAGAATTTGACATGTGATGTTGCTATTTCTGTATCTAGGATAGATAGCCCAGTCATTTTACGGTTATTCTAATATGTTTTAAGACAGTGCTTTTGTCACAAAATGGTGCCAATTAATAATTACTCCCTACCCCGCCTAACAAAGCTCCGTAAAATGACTGGGCTAAGAGTTAGGTAGAGGAGGCAGGTAGTTATTTTTTTTTAATTAAGCAAATATTTTCTGCATTTAGAGATTACAGATCAAAATAATTCAAAAATTAAATTTATAAACTAGATGAACCGCAAACAAAATGAAATTGGGTTCTTAAAATTATATCTACTATCTGTAAAAAATATGAAATAAATTAAAACAAAACTGGACATACCAAATCGTCTTTGTCGAAATGTTATCACTCTGACGTTTGATGAGCCGTTTTCTATATTTATATATAATCGGTATGGAAAAAATCAACAGATTGCGTTAGTAAAAGATATAAAAATAAACCTATCAAATTTAACGAACATCAACTACCCATAAAATATACATTGACTCAAATATCTAAAAGAGCGTTGCGAAATTAAAATGTTGGAAACCCCTGGTATAATATAACCCATGTCAACACAGTGTACTGTCAACTAGTGATATGTGTCAACACCTGCTGGTAACGAAATGTAACCTTCTGGAAAACATCGTAGGTGTGAACTAAAGCTTATAAAATTAGCCAATTGGTTATTTAATTAATTTTTTTTCAACACACTTGCTCATAAAATGGCCCTTATTTCACCGCAATTAGGCACATAATGACACCTATAATCAAACTGTAACTTTTTTCATTACTATTATTCACAAGTGAGTTATAGGTTTTTTTCTTATCGGTTGAGTTCAAGAAGTTTAGATAGTAGGTATCTAAACTTCTTGGTTGAGTTCTTGAGTTGCTTTGTTCTTAAAAAAGTTTCGATACAAAAAAGATCATATTCAATAGTACAAATAAATTCTCTAAATAAACTTTTTATTTACTAAATAAAATGATTTTTTATTATTATTTTCTTCACAAGTGTGTTGAAAAACGTCGTATGATACACGTGTGTATTGATGATTACCGTCCTCGGCTCTCTTAAGACCCTCGCCTATTACACACTTGTACCATAATGTACTATTGTCTGCATAGCATTTACTTCCTCTAAATGTAAAAAACAAGACCTGAAAAATACTTTTCAAAAAAACGATATTATATTATTATTTAGATATATCAATTTGTAATTTTATAATTACAAATTGATATATCTAAATAAAGCAAACAGCTTGCTTCCGGCGATAGCCTCTATACAATTTAAGGTTCAACAAAATCAACTGAAACTGGGATGATCTGCCTAGCTAGCATGCCACCTTCGAGAAAACGACAAGAATCGAGATGTGCCTCCATCTTTATTATTTTACGTAGGCCAGAAAGAGCGCGCATGACGTTTTTCTCGTTTAAACACTTTGTCGTGGGTGGCATGCTAGCTAGGCAGGAGTGCGATTTTTGAAACTCATTCGCTGAGCTCAGCAGATGAAAATGTCAAAATTACTATGGAGATATGCATCTTTCTACTGCTGATTTGACTTTCAAAAATCGTACTCCTTTCGAGTTTTGTCAAATCAACGTATCTCCATAGTAATTTTGACATTTACAACTGCTGAGTTTCAAAAATCACACTCCTTATCATCAAACTGATTAAATTTTTCTACAGCAGCATCAACATCAAAATAAAAAAATTTGGCTGTCCTACGTCATACATTCGGGTCGAGTAGGTTTGCAGTTTTAAAGTTAGTTCATTAAGTAAACAGAGTCTTATTTGTTTAGAAATATAAGTTCCAAACACAATACTCTACACCTACCTTCATTATGTTTACTTGATAGCACGTAAGAAATTGGAAATAACTTTGTTTCTCATATAAGTGAAATGTACTATCGCGCACTTTTCCGTATGATCACTTAAAAAAAAAATCGTAAAAAGACTATAATTTCGCGCATAATTTATTGTTTGGAAACTATTCATTCATTGGTTTATTCATCAATAGGGCGGGGCTAGACACCGTTTTTATTTTTTAGTATGCAAATAAAAATGAGCCTAGTGGTGGTCTGGTGGAAAAGTCCACGATAATACATTTCTTTTGAAAAATAAATATTCTTTATATGGAACAGCTGATTTTTTTTATCGCGATTTCGCCTTCGATCTCTAATCATAGTCTTTCAGTTTGATGGTCTGATCATCCCTTTAAAACAGTTTCAGCTCAGAAAATTATGTTAAATCAATCATTTCTGATAATGTATGTTTTTGTTTACATCTCACGTCTTTGGTGTTGAAATAGAGTATACTAAGGAACCCATGTCAACACTGACGGGCACGTGATCTCTAACGGTTTACGTAACGTAGGTGAAATATCTTTTAGACAGGTCACGTGGGTATTTGACAAGGAGGATTTTATTGAGACGTTTATTCTATTTTTTATTCTACCATTTATAAGAATGAGAGACAGAATAGAAACCTGTGCACGTTTACGTAATAACGACTGCTTTCAAATGGAGAAGGATATTCTCAAACGTTAATGAAAAAGATTTTTTTTTTCATTTTTTTTTAAATTGGTTGACTCTTGACCTCAATCCAGTCCTCAGGACAAAGATGGGTTCGAAGATGTAACGAGCTAACCCATAAGAAGCCTATTCACTCGTACTTTAAAGTAATTCGGGTTGTAAGCGCTCGGAAATACTGACGCAGGCAGGGCATTCCACTCCTTGGCTGTACGCATTATAAAAGAATCAGAAAGGCGCTTAGCGTAATGATTCTGATGCGTATTTCCACTAATTCGCATTCGGCATGCGTGGTTCTAAACTCGGATGGATGTAGACTTGCCTGCACCCCAGTAGTATGGGAACTATCATTACCAACTACTGATAATGGTAATTATAACATTGATAAAGTGTAAAGGTTGCTATAGGTATGTAAATAAATAAAATGAATAAATAAATAACGCTCACAGGCACATTCATTGTAATAATCCCAAGCAAGCACTAATAGGCTGTTTATTATGGAAACCATACAACAACAGCACAAACATATAAACATCCTTGACCGAACCGGGATTCGAACCCAGGACCTTGGTTTGGCAGTCCGGCGTGGTAACCACTACACCAACCGGGTCGTCAAATTTTTACCGCGACTACGTCCTTTTGGAATAATGGATCTCATCCTGTCCAATTTCCGTAAAGAAATTAAGTTGGGCCACTTTAACGTTAGTTCATTGGATTTTGGACATTAAAAACCACACTAAAATTAGTTGGTAGTAGTAGTATTAGGAAAAAAATAAAAATACAAATAACAAAAATATGAATAATTCTATCTGATACCTTAAAACGGCTATAACGAACATTTTCCGTATCAAATCCTAAATAGTAAACTAAAAGTAGGTAACTTAAATGCATGCACCGTACATAAACTGTACGTTATCGTAAACATAACTCATTTCCATTTAGCAAAGCATTTCATTAAACCAAAGTACATACACAACAGCTAAAACGTTACTGCAATAAATCTCACCGTATTCCTATTTCCTCGTTTTTGAAAAGGAATTACTGTTAAGAGATAGCGACTGAAGCACCCGGGGTAACATAGAGGGGAACATTAGTCTTGCCCGACGGACCGAGAGCGGCAAGCGGGCGGACTGAGTACCCGCATGACGGCGGGGCGTGAGCGATTTGATGACGACAGCGGGGATTACGCTATGGGGAAAACTTTTAAGTGGAACCTTCAATTTTAGTTTTTAATCGGAAGTCGGATTAGTTAGCAATAGTATGAACACCATAGCTGCTAATATACCTGTAGAAATGGCGTGAAGTGTAACCAGAAAAGAAAAACATATTAAATGAAATTCAACCTTACATTCATCAGTCTTATGTTATGACAGACCTTTCGTTTTGTGACCTTTTGGATCTGATAAGCGTAGCTACGCATATTAGAGTTACGCGGGCTCCACCTATAATTATTTAGTTAATCTAAAAAAAATCCTACGTAAAATTTCCTACGACAGTTATTAGTTGTTGTTATTACATACTGTTCTTATAATTATTAACAGAAAATTAAACATGACTTAGCTAGACTTTTTTAATGGATCCAAAATTATGTATTTTCCTTTAATTTCATTTTGAAAGATGTGAACAGGAGTAGATTTAGAAAACACTAGTTAACCCGCGACTTTGTCCGCACAAATTATATACCAGATTTTAAGTCAGATCATAAACTATCAAACAAAAAAAGTTTTATCAAAATCGGTTCAGTAGTTTTTGCGTGATGCTCGATCAAACACACAAACAAACAGACAGAAAAAAAATCCAAAAATTGGTAATATGGAATCAGGGTCACCTAAAACCATATCATAACTTTTTTTTTGTTAATATCTTCAATGTACAGACACACTTTCTGTTACAGTTTTATAATAGTTTAGATCTGACAGTAGATATATTTTTTTCAACAGACGTATACACAAAAACTTGCTGCAATAGCCATTATTATGAGGACATATAAACAGACCTCATTGGTGCATTTCATCAAATTTCGATAAAAGTGTCCTAAAGTATTTCTACTTATTGGACGCCCTGTTCATCTGTTTTCTCGCAGACGTAGACCCGTTTTAGCCAGATCTATTCCAGTGCAATCTACCGTCGAGCTACGGGTGTTTGGAGCAAACAAGGAACGCTATCCAATCAGCTGATTAGTTCAGATCAATTTCTCTATTTAAATATACTGCTCTACCCTCCTTTCGTTCCCTTTCAAACGTGGAATCGGCAAGAACATTTTCTCGGCTAAAAACATTTCGCTGCTAAAGTGCAAAAAAAATGTATCCCTCTCCAAATTAGATTCCTTTTGTTCGCCTTTATGTGTTTTTGCCCGTTTTATTCTCGTACTGTCTAAATTGTCCGTCAGTGAGCAATATATTTTGCTCGGTACTTCTCTTCTGGCAGTTGGTTAAAGAAACTTGGATTGGTGATTGAGATAAATTGCTTTCGATTGGAATTGTCATTAGTAGAATACCCTGTAGTTCCATAGGATGGACCACCCAATTTCCTTCCGTGAGTCATATGAGGCGACTAAGGTATAAGGTTTTTTATTCAGTGGTTCTGTGTGGGAAAAATATGCCTTATTACCAAATTATGCACCTATTTCTTTGGTGAACGAAATGTGATTCTAGTCTATGTTTAGACAGGGGTTAATTCAACGCCGCCAAGTTGCCTAGAAAAATCTTGTCGCAATAGGCAAGTACCTTTTCCATTATGATTTATGGTATAACTTTTTCCACTTATCTGTTTGGGAAGTAAATGAGGTGCCATCGGAAGAAGACTGATCTAGAGTACCTACTGGAAAAAGTTTTCCGCAACTCAGTTGCGGCAGACTGAGAGGTAGGTGCATAATTTTACGGTCGGATCTCGGACTATGGCTATTTTTAATTCCTCATCTCCCACTCAAGACCTTAGGGAGAAGGAAGGGGCTGAAAATCAGCGCTGCGCGGGTTCAACCCCGTGCCAGCACAGGCTGAGCCTCGACCTTTTGCCTCAGTCCTGTAACTTTATATTATTTTGTACTGTAGATTGTAAGAAAAACTAAGGCAATAAAAGATTTTTTAATTTTTTATTTTTTAATCTTTCAAATGCTGAAAGTGAACGTTGCTACAACTGCATGCTTCAAAAAATAGCTGGCAGTTGTAGCGAAATTATGTTCGTGAGTTTATGTATTTAATAAGATATATCTGTTAGTTTTTATACAGGGTGTAAAGTACAGGCAAATACTGATAACGTGAATACGTGAATTCAGACCATTAAACGGAACAACTTTCACTACAGAGCCACCATCAGGAAACGTGAAAAAATCTGCTATTTTATACATTTATGTCGAGTAGGTACAGCAGGTTTGTGTTTTGTATGCAGCAGCTGATTTTTTAGCATTTCCTGAGGTTGGCTTCATAGTGTAAGTTCGTTCGAATTCACCGTTTAAGTATTTTCCTACCATACTTCCTAGGATTTCTATGACATAATAAATAACGCTCACAGGCACATACATTGTAATGATCCCAAGCAAGCACTATAAGTACCCATTATACCAACCCAACCGGGTCCTCAAATAATCTCCAAACGGTTTTCGAATTTTAGTACATTTCCTGAAATAAAATCTATTTATATTTTTATCTTTGTTATGGAACGCGAACAACAATATAGACCAACAATTTCTTTATCTGACAACACATTTGTTACCCCACCGAGGCGGTCTTGTCCGAACTATTTTTAATTGTCCCTCACGTCAGTCGGCTGTACCATTTGTCAACGTCCAGCGTTACAGGGCGGAAATATATGGGGTGATCCTTCATGGACCTGAAAGGTTTGAAGAGTTCCACTAATGTTTAAGGAATAGTGCTCTTAATTTTTGCAAAAAAGCGTTTTCTTTTCATGTTTTTCAATTTACTTCCTAAACTTCCTAAAAAACTCTATAGATGGTATTATGTTTATCGCTCCTTAGAGATGTTCACGAGAACCTGTCAAAATCATGTCAAGACTGTGCCTGCCTTTTTTTAAATGTCACTGGGTCGAGCCCAAACAACCATGTCAGACGCAAACAGTTTCATAATTTCGATTAATTTTTTTCGGAAATAATGAAATATTCTATCAAAAGATGCTTTGGCATCAGGAAGCTGGCATAGGTATTGTCTATACCTTGGAGGGCACGCTGCCTAACAAGCGGTGAAACATGATAATAATACTCCTTGGTGGTCGGTGATGATCGTTTTTCTTTCGGAAATTCCTGTCTATGTTTTCGACGTTACTTTGTCCCTTTCTAATCCAAAAAAAGTTTTTATTTAATTTTTGTTATGATAGAAAGGGACACAAAAACGTCAGAAATATCAACTACGGAGATACGAAAGAAGGTCGAACATTACCGACCGCCATAGCCAATTTTCTTGTGTGAGGAGTGGCATCCTTTATGATTCTAAAATCCTTGTTTGGCATCATTTTTATCATTAAAAAAAAAACACTTTTTGAAATTTTGATCTTTATTCGCATAGACCGTTGCGCCATCTATCGATTCCGTTCCGCCCAAAACCAAAAGAAAAACGCTCATTAGCGAGGGGGCTACAGCACAGATTATTTAATATTTACTGCAGTTGCTATTTCCTTAAGAAAAAAGAAAGTAGGATAAGATAGGATACAAAGAATGGATTTTTGAAAGAGGATCATCAACATCATGATCCATGATCCAGTAAAATACGTTTTGAAATTGCTTTAGAGACACTTATTATTATTATTATTTGGTTATAAGGGCTTGGTCAATGACCAAATAGCTACTGCGACCTAGATAGATCTAAGCCTAAAGGTCATTTCCTAGGCCCACGGACTTCATGAACCGTGTTATGCTTTTGGAGGGGAGGTCCCTAATGTCAGTAGGTGTTATTATGTATCCACCTAGATGGCGACTCCTGCTGTGAGACACTTTAGTAAAAATGTGTTTGAAATAATAGTGCTGTTATTTTATTACGTTTATCGACATTTTATAGGTTATTCTAAAAAATGCCTGTAAATAATTGCTGAAAATAAATATAAATGCAAAACGGGCAAGCTTGTCTCTGAAAATAGAAATAGGTAAATGTCTTCTATCTACCAGCAGACAGTTAGTCATCACAAGGTAAAAGTATGTACGAACAAACAGTAAATAATTTAATCATTACTTGAGGTTACATTGTTTTGTGGTAATAGGTATTTTAATAATTTATTTTATATAGAATATCACATTTTATATAAAAAACGATCAGCACCGTCTAGCGACGGGAGGAGAAAATCAATGTTGTTACAAATTGACTTAATAGTAAATAACTTCTTTAAATATTACTCAGGTGTTTTGTATATCACAGAAAATTCTTTTAAGAAACAAAACGTGTACTGGAATAGGTAATATATAGCGGTATATGTAATATCTCGCCGTCTCACACAAGTCTCATTTGAACACAATTTTTAAATGAAAAATTCTGCTGTATTAAATTTGGACATTTTTCAGCGTCAAGTTGAGGTGATGGATGATCGCATTATGACCATACGGTTATGCCAAAACTCTACGGATACGTTGGCTAAAGTGTGACGAAAGTTTTGACAAAATTACTTATTTTTACGTAGCAGAATATGCTGCATAATATCTGGGGGCACGGTACACATATTTTGCCTAAGGTGTACAGTTTGTGAAGAGAAGCATGGCTCTACATGAGGTCTGATAACTTTTTGAGCCATATGGTCGAGACCATATGGCTCAAAAAGTTGGCAACATTTTACATAAAAATCTATTCGGTGTAGACATGAGCGCCGGCGCGCCGCCGCCGCCGCAGCGATTTTTCCCGCGCCGCCGCCGCCGACCAGCGCGGTCGGCAGCGTAGTTGAGCTGAGCGAGTTAGTTCCTCCAAAAACGTTAATTTCGCGGAACCCACATGAACTACTTGCTATTTTCAATCTATTCAGACGTGTAAGTACACGTTTAAAAGAAACGGCTTAGTGAAATACCTAATACAATCGGTGGGATAGCTTTTTCCCGCCACTTTGATTTTTATAGGGTCCTTCTTAATTATGCTGATGGTTTTTAAGTGGATGATTAGACCATCAAACTGAACAACTCTCTCTATGGGACCAACATCGAAATCGCGAAAAAGAAGTCAGCTGTTTCATACAAAACTGCATTCCTACTCGACCTAGACAACAGATTTTTTGCGTTTTCAATGTTGGTGTCATAGAGAAAGTTGTTTAGTTTCATGGTCGGATCATCCTATTAAAAAACCGTCAACTGTAGGACCCTGTATATTCCAAAATTTATGTTTCTATCTTAAGGCGGTTGCAGAGGGGTCCATTTTATACAAAACGTTGATGCACAATACGCGTAAACGGTAGTAATATATATAACTTATAAATATGGAAAAATAGTTTTGAATAGCTAGATGCCGCGTAACGAATAACATTTGTAACGAATAATTACGAAGATATAAAGCTTTGAAGTTTTTCATACAAAATTTCAAAAGCTTTATATCTTCGTAATCTATCTAATCTAATCTAAACTATTATAAAACTGTAGCAGAACGTTTGTCTGTACATTGAAGATATTATTTTTTGTTAATATCTTCAATGTACAGACTATTATAAAACTGTAGCAGAACGTTTGTCTGTACATTGAAGATATTAACAAAAAAAAAGTTACGATATGGTTTTTAGGTGTCCCTGATTCCATTTCACCAATTTTTGGATTTTTTGTCTGTCTGTTTGTTTGTGTGTTTGTTTGTTTGTTTATTTGTTTGTTTGTTTGTTTGTTTGAACGAGTATCACGCAAGAACTACTGAACCGATTTTGATGAAACTTTTTTTGTTTGATAGCTTATGATCTGACTTAAAATCTGGTATATAATTTATCTCGCTACGTTGACGAAAGCCGGAGATATAAACATATAACCGCAAGTGCAACCAATGTACGGTACCATTTCAATTTCAACTAAGTAATACTAATTAAAATTAAAAGACTTGTAATAAAGTAAGCTAATTCTGAAGACTGTTTGATTTATAAATAACGAAAATAACAATAAATTACAAAATAAATACCAATAATTATAAATTTTATCATTGTCCAGTGCTGATGACTGCACCGGTATAACATTGTTTTTCTTTTTGGCTATAAAATCTTTCAAACTCTATGGAGAAAACCTTTGCATAACAAAAAAAACCTTAGTACTGGCCACAAGAAAAAAAGATTCGGACTACAAATTTCTTGACATTTTGTAGAATTACAGTGCAAACAAAGCAGGAGTAATTATTAAAAAAAAAAAACTGCACGCCAATTTCAAACAAAGAGAATATAATCATGATTTCAAATCAGCAGCCGAAAGATGTCTAAAACTCGATTTTTAATTCGGAATGTTTTTATTTACTGTACGGTGTAATCACAGTTACGCAAGACTGGATAATAGCTAATATTTTAAAGCAATTATAAGACAGGTAAGAAACTATTTTGAAATACTGTAAATTATTACTAAAATACAAACGAACAACTCTAACAAATTAATAAGGGTCGGTTTTTTATGCCGCCGATGCGATGTGCCGCCGTGCATTTTGCGCATTTTTCTACGGCGCTCCATACAAAACGAAGCTCAGTTTGAACATTTAGTAATTAAAGTAAAAAATGAATGGTTTTAAAACAATCTAGAAACCAATATCTGTGATTTCCTTTTAAATGTTTAGTTCTAAAGTTATCTTGACTCAAAGTTTGTAGTCCGTGCTGCGGTCCGTCCGTCTCGTGTGTCGTTCACCATTTGGGCTCTCTCTGAGGAACCTGCCACAGCCCTACGGACTGTCGCTTAATATGAGCTTTACATAAATTAATGTAACATTCGGCAATAGCCGACTGCGTCCTTCCGGACGAAATTATTCGCTGGAATCCAGGCGCATACGTGCGCCACAGCCGTTGTTTCAAATGCACGCAAATTGACAGCGAGTGCTGACCAGGCGACGTTGCAGTGGAATGCGGCCGTCACCGATTTCGCGCGCATCTGACCGGATTGCAAGATGTATATGGTCCTTCTTATATGCAGACAGTTTTTAAGGGTATGATCAGACCATCATACTGAACAACTTTCTGTATGGGACCAAAGTCAAAATCACGAAAAAAAATCAACTGTTCCATACAAAACTGCAATCCTACTCTACAAAAATGTATGGGGCAGAAGATTTTTTTTCGCGATATCGATGACAGTCCCATAGAGAAAGCTGTTTGATGGTCTGATCATCCTCTTAAAAAAGTGTCAGCATATTAAGTTAAATATATAAAAAATAAAGTAATATATATATAATGCGCCCCGACGCGTTCCGTTCAGTGATAATCATACTTAAAAAATAATTTTGTATCTGCCAGTACACTTGATTGTTTTCAATAATGAAAAATGCCATCACGAAGAAGAACTAATAATCTCACTAATATTATAAACGTGAAAGTTTGTGACGATATGTTTGTAAAGTTGTAATGTTGTATGTTTGTGGCGCAATCACGCATAAACGGCTGAATGGATTTTGATGAAATTTGGCACGCAGATAGAATGTGTTCTGAATTAAGATAAAGGATACTTTTTATCCTAGCAATGGGTTCCTGTGGGATAAATTACAATGTTTTATCATGCTGAAACATGTACCACGTTTTTATTCTATGCTCACTAGCGCCAATTTGACGCTGACAGATGCATTTGTGTAGATTGCAGTGATAAAAATAGTATTTACTTTTTTCAACAGTTTTGACAACAGCTGTGTAGTATATTTGGTACATGGTTAGATTTTCGTGCATGAGGTGGAGGTTCGATTCTTGGTCGAGAATGTTTTTTTTTATTTTTTTTTAAATACCATACCATTTTTCACCGGATTAGACAGAAGCAGTTAGGCTTGATATGTTAAGCCTAACTGCTTCCTTACCTTACCTTACCTTCAATCATAATAATATCCTGAGATCATATCAGATCTAATATTAGCGCAGGATGTTTTATTTTGGTTTTTTTTTCTAATTTTAATCCTGCCATCCTACCAGGTATCTCACTAATATTAATATTATGTTTGTGGTTCTATCATCAACACGTCTCAGAAATTCGGTTTTACAGATTTGATTGTATAGGTACTGGGCGAATTGGAAAAATAATCTTCTTCTTATCGTGTCGACTTCAAATTCTGAACAAAATCGCTAAATAGTAGCTTGCCAGAATCGGGCAACCGATACTGCACCGTCGCTAGCAGTCATGAGCTCCTCCTGCGTGCAGATGTTAGGGCACGCAGGGCACGATGTGAGATGGGCCATCGTTTGTGGAGTTCCACACAAGCAATTCACATTTTGCGCATCCGAGTATCCCCACCTGACCATGTTGTCCTTACTGCGACCGACCTGGGTTCGAAGTCGGTTTAAAGACTTCCAGGTCGCCCAAGGCAAGTCATGTCTAGGCGTGAGGCTCTCAGACGGCGACACAAATGGAGTTGGGAGGGACACTTTTTGTCGCCATAGAGTACACCTTGCTTGCGCTGGGCCAGTATTCAGGGGGTCGACACACTTCATAAAGCTGCGTCGGCTTGGCAGCCTTTGCGGCGCAGGAATAAAGCCATGCATGGGATGTCGTGTGTCGTCCACCATTTGGGCTCTCTCTGAGGAACCTGCCACAGCCCTACTTACATCTGGGGGCGCTATGCCAGCCAGTGGGTAAAGCAACTGTACTGGAGTCGGTTTCTTCATTACACCAACCGGGTCGGCAAATACTAAAAATCCTCTTTCTTTTAACCTTTTCTAAAGTTAGTGTTCATAATTTTATCGTAGTATTGTTTTCATCTTAATAGATGGCGTTGTGTGTTTTTTTGAAGCAAGTACCATACTCAATTCACGCTCAAGACATCTCAGATATTTGGTCTTACAGATTTGATTGTATAGTTAGTTACCGGCTGAATTAGAAAAATAATTAAATAAATAAATAACGCTTACAGGAACATTGTTATGATTCCAAGCAAGCACTATAGGCTTTTTATTATAGAAACCATACAAAAACGGCACAAACATTTATAACATCCATGACCGAACCGGGTTTCGAACCCAGGACCCTGGTTTGGCAGTCCGGCGAGGTAACCATTACACCAACCGGGTCGTCAAATATTAAAAATCAAGTGTTCAAAAATTTAATCGTAGTATTGTTTTCATCTTAATAGATGGCGTTGGGAGTTTTTTTAAAGCAAGTGTGCTACAATTATTAATTCAAAAACCTAGCTATAGCAGGAGCTTACAAATTTAGTTGATTATATTATCGTTGTAATACATCGTTGTAAGTATATTGATTGTTTGAGTCCAATCTGAGCCAATGCTACGGAATGATAACCTTATTTTACAGAAAGGACGAATTTTGTTGCAGTAATTCTTGCAAAATTTTTGTTTTGTTTGATTTTCGGTCTCAATTATGATTTTTTGAGGGTTTGTGCAACTTAACTATAGAACATCATTCTACCTCAACGTATAAAAAGGTACCTACGTATCTAAAAGGTCCTTATAATATAACACCACAGGTCGGTAATGTAGCTACTTACATAATTGAAAATCTTTTTTAGCAAATTGACCATTAGCTTCCTAGAATATTATCGTTTTAGCTCTTGCCTTCACCATTTTACAGTAGCCCGCGTGGTAGAGTATCCTCTAACGTTTATACGTGGGTGGAGGTCTGTGACCCGCAGTGGGTCGTAAGATGATTATTATGCTGCTCGACATAAATAAAAAACTAATAAACGACGAACAGTAGAAAAATTAATGTGATGGATCCAGTGAATGACTTTTAAATCTGATACCTACAGAATTACTTGGGGTACTTTCTGATTTTGATTTAGCTTAAGTTCATGACTTTCTTATCTTATTATGGGAAATGGCAAGCCAGCAACACTTCGACCCAATGGTATCTTTTGTATTGAACCCTACATATTATTTTCTTCATCCTTGAAAAACTTGGAAAATGAGGGAGGCAATAGCGTTCAGGTAAGAAACCTGTAATGAATAACCATCTCTCAGGAGTCACATACGTTTACCCACCAAGACATCGCAGTCACACAGTACAAATGTTCCATGGTTTCCTCCTCCTCTCCACACGCTCGGCAACCGGGATCTAGAGTGAGCTTTATCGTGCCTGTTGCGTAGTGCCCGGTGAGGGCTCCGACGATGGCACGAGCTTTGCTCCTGCTGTTGTTCAGTATGAACTGTGGGATTCGTGGTGTTATATTGCTGTTATACTCTGACACCAGGGCTTTGCCCACACGATAATAAGAAGATTGCTGATGAATTTCCTGCAGTATTGCAGACCCGAGAGGCCAGAGCATTCTAGCCTGTGTCTTTTATCAGCCCATTCCTTAATCGCCATTCTAATGTTACATGCCAGGATTCCTAGACTTGGTTCGGACCATGACCTTCATGACCTTAGACGAGACATTAGACAAAATTACATGTCTACGCAGACGAAGTCGCGGGCAAAAGCTAGTAACTTATAAATATGGAAAAATAGTTTTGAATAGCTAGATGCCGCGTAACGAATAACATTTGTAACGAATAATTACGAAGATATAAAGCTTTGAAGTTTTTCATACAAAATTTCAAAAGCTTTATATCTTCGTAATCTATCTAAACTATTATAAAACTGTAGCAGAACGTTTGTCTGTACATTGAAGATATTAACAAAAAAAAAGTTACGATATGGTTTTTAGGTGTCCCTGATTCCATTTCACCAATTTTTGGATTTTTTGTCTGTCTGTTTGTTTGTGTGTTTGTTTGTTTGTTTATTTGTTTGTTTGTTTGTTTGTTTGAACGAGTATCACGCAAGAACTACTGAACCGATTTTGATGAAACTTTTTTTGTTTGATAGCTTATGATCTGACTTAAAATCTGGTATATAATTTATCTCGCTACGTTGACGAAAGCCGGAGATATAAACATATAACCGCAAGTGCAACCAATGTACGGTACCATTTCAATTTCAACTAAGTAATACTAATTAAAATTAAAAGACTTGTAATAAAGTAAGCTAATTCTGAAGACTGTTTGATTTATAAATAACGAAAATAACAATAAATTACAAAATAAATACCAATAATTATAAATTTTATCATTGTCCAGTGCTGATGACTGCACCGGTATAACATTGTTTTTCTTTTTGGCTATAAAATCTTTCAAACTCTATGGAGAAAACCTTTGCATAACAAAAAAAACCTTAGTACTGGCCACAAGAAAAAAAGATTCGGACTACAAATTTCTTGACATTTTGTAGAATTACAGTGCAAACAAAGCAGGAGTAATTATTAAAAAAAAAAAACTGCACGCCAATTTCAAACAAAGAGAATATAATCATGATTTCAAATCAGCAGCCGAAAGATGTCTAAAACTCGATTTTTAATTCGGAATGTTTTTATTTACTGTACGGTGTAATCACAGTTACGCAAGACTGGATAATAGCTAATATTTTAAAGCAATTATAAGACAGGTAAGAAACTATTTTGAAATACTGTAAATTATTACTAAAATACAAACGAACAACTCTAACAAATTAATAAGGGTCGGTTTTTTATGCCGCCGATGCGATGTGCCGCCGTGCATTTTGCGCATTTTTCTACGGCGCTCCATACAAAACGAAGCTCAGTTTGAACATTTAGTAATTAAAGTAAAAAATGAATGGTTTTAAAACAATCTAGAAACCAATATCTGTGATTTCCTTTTAAATGTTTAGTTCTAAAGTTATCTTGACTCAAAGTTTGTAGTCCGTGCTGCGGTCCGTCCGTCTCGTGTGTCGTTCACCATTTGGGCTCTCTCTGAGGAACCTGCCACAGCCCTACGGACTGTCGCTTAATATGAGCTTTACATAAATTAATGTAACATTCGGCAATAGCCGACTGCGTCCTTCCGGACGAAATTATTCGCTGGAATCCAGGCGCATACGTGCGCCACAGCCGTTGTTTCAAATGCACGCAAATTGACAGCGAGTGCTGACCAGGCGACGTTGCAGTGGAATGCGGCCGTCACCGATTTCGCGCGCATCTGACCGGATTGCAAGATGTATATGGTCCTTCTTATATGCAGACAGTTTTTAAGGGTATGATCAGACCATCATACTGAACAACTTTCTGTATGGGACCAAAGTCAAAATCACGAAAAAAAATCAACTGTTCCATACAAAACTGCAATCCTACTCTACAAAAATGTATGGGGCAGAAGATTTTTTTTCGCGATATCGATGACAGTCCCATAGAGAAAGCTGTTTGATGGTCTGATCATCCTCTTAAAAAAGTGTCAGCATATTAAGTTAAATATATAAAAAATAAAGTAATATATATATAATGCGCCCCGACGCGTTCCGTTCAGTGATAATCATACTTAAAAAATAATTTTGTATCTGCCAGTACACTTGATTGTTTTCAATAATGAAAAATGCCATCACGAAGAAGAACTAATAATCTCACTAATATTATAAACGTGAAAGTTTGTGACGATATGTTTGTAAAGTTGTAATGTTGTATGTTTGTGGCGCAATCACGCATAAACGGCTGAATGGATTTTGATGAAATTTGGCACGCAGATAGAATGTGTTCTGAATTAAGATAAAGGATACTTTTTATCCTAGCAATGGGTTCCTGTGGGATAAATTACAATGTTTTATCATGCTGAAACATGTACCACGTTTTTATTCTATGCTCACTAGCGCCAATTTGACGCTGACAGATGCATTTGTGTAGATTGCAGTGATAAAAATAGTATTTACTTTTTTCAACAGTTTTGACAACAGCTGTGTAGTATATTTGGTACATGGTTAGATTTTCGTGCATGAGGTGGAGGTTCGATTCTTGGTCGAGAATGTTTTTTTTTATTTTTTTTTAAATACCATACCATTTTTCACCGGATTAGACAGAAGCAGTTAGGCTTGATATGTTAAGCCTAACTGCTTCCTTACCTTACCTTACCTTCAATCATAATAATATCCTGAGATCATATCAGATCTAATATTAGCGCAGGATGTTTTATTTTGGGTTTTTTTTCTAATTTTAATCCTGCCATCCTACCAGGTATCTCACTAATATTAATATTATGTTTGTGGTTCTATCATCAACACGTCTCAGAAATTCGGTTTTACAGATTTGATTGTATAGGTACTGGGCGAATTGGAAAAATAATCTTCTTCTTATCGTGTCGACTTCAAATTCTGAACAAAATCGCTAAATAGTAGCTTGCCAGAATCGGGCAACCGATACTGCACCGTCGCTAGCAGTCATGAGCTCCTCCTGCGTGCAGATGTTAGGGCACGCAGGGCACGATGTGAGATGGGCCATCGTTTGTGGAGTTCCACACAAGCAATTCACATTTTGCGCATCCGAGTATCCCCACCTGACCATGTTGTCCTTACTGCGACCGACCTGGGTTCGAAGTCGGTTTAAAGACTTCCAGGTCGCCCAAGGCAAGTCATGTCTAGGCGTGAGGCTCTCAGACGGCGACACAAATGGAGTTGGGAGGGACACTTTTTGTCGCCATAGAGTACACCTTGCTTGCGCTGGGCCAGTATTCAGGGGGTCGACACACTTCATAAAGCTGCGTCGGCTTGGCAGCCTTTGCGGCGCAGGAATAAAGCCATGCATGGGATGTCGTGTGTCGTCCACCATTTGGGCTCTCTCTGAGGAACCTGCCACAGCCCTACTTACATCTGGGGGCGCTATGCCAGCCAGTGGGTAAAGCAACTGTACTGGAGTCGGTTTCTTCATTACACCAACCGGGTCGGCAAATACTAAAAATCCTCTTTCTTTTAACCTTTTCTAAAGTTAGTGTTCATAATTTTATCGTAGTATTGTTTTCATCTTAATAGATGGCGTTGTGTGTTTTTTTGAAGCAAGTACCATACTCAATTCACGCTCAAGACATCTCAGATATTTGGTCTTACAGATTTGATTGTATAGTTAGTTACCGGCTGAATTAGAAAAATAATTAAATAAATAAATAACGCTTACAGGAACATTGTTATGATTCCAAGCAAGCACTATAGGCTTTTTATTATAGAAACCATACAAAAACGGCACAAACATTTATAACATCCATGACCGAACCGGGTTTCGAACCCAGGACCCTGGTTTGGCAGTCCGGCGAGGTAACCATTACACCAACCGGGTCGTCAAATATTAAAAATCAAGTGTTCAAAAATTTAATCGTAGTATTGTTTTCATCTTAATAGATGGCGTTGGGAGTTTTTTTAAAGCAAGTGTGCTACAATTATTAATTCAAAAACCTAGCTATAGCAGGAGCTTACAAATTTAGTTGATTATATTATCGTTGTAATACATCGTTGTAAGTATATTGATTGTTTGAGTCCAATCTGAGCCAATGCTACGGAATGATAACCTTATTTTACAGAAAGGACGAATTTTGTTGCAGTAATTCTTGCAAAATTTTTGTTTTGTTTGATTTTCGGTCTCAATTATGATTTTTTGAGGGTTTGTGCAACTTAACTATAGAACATCATTCTACCTCAACGTATAAAAAGGTACCTACGTATCTAAAAGGTCCTTATAATATAACACCACAGGTCGGTAATGTAGCTACTTACATAATTGAAAATCTTTTTTAGCAAATTGACCATTAGCTTCCTAGAATATTATCGTTTTAGCTCTTGCCTTCACCATTTTACAGTAGCCCGCGTGGTAGAGTATCCTCTAACGTTTATACGTGGGTGGAGGTCTGTGACCCGCAGTGGGTCGTAAGATGATTATTATGCTGCTCGACATAAATAAAAAACTAATAAACGACGAACAGTAGAAAAATTAATGTGATGGATCCAGTGAATGACTTTTAAATCTGATACCTACAGAATTACTTGGGGTACTTTCTGATTTTGATTTAGCTTAAGTTCATGACTTTCTTATCTTATTATGGGAAATGGCAAGCCAGCAACACTTCGACCCAATGGTATCTTTTGTATTGAACCCTACATATTATTTTCTTCATCCTTGAAAAACTTGGAAAATGAGGGAGGCAATAGCGTTCAGGTAAGAAACCTGTAATGAATAACCATCTCTCAGGAGTCACATACGTTTACCCACCAAGACATCGCAGTCACACAGTACAAATGTTCCATGGTTTCCTCCTCCTCTCCACACGCTCGGCAACCGGGATCTAGAGTGAGCTTTATCGTGCCTGTTGCGTAGTGCCCGGTGAGGGCTCCGACGATGGCACGAGCTTTGCTCCTGCTGTTGTTCAGTATGAACTGTGGGATTCGTGGTGTTATATTGCTGTTATACTCTGACACCAGGGCTTTGCCCACACGATAATAAGAAGATTGCTGATGAATTTCCTGCAGTATTGCAGACCCGAGAGGCCAGAGCATTCTAGCCTGTGTCTTTTATCAGCCCATTCCTTAATCGCCATTCTAATGTTACATGCCAGGATTCCTAGACTTGGTTCGGACCATGACCTTCATGACCTTAGACGAGACATTAGACAAAATTACATGTCTACGCAGACGAAGTCGCGGGCAAAAGCTAGTACTATTATAAAACTGTAACAGGAAGTTTGTCTGTACATTGAAGATATTAACAAAAAAAAAGTTACGATATGGTTTTTAGATGTCCCTGATTCCATTTCACCAATTTTTGGATTTTTTGTCTGTCTGTTTGTTTGTGTGTTTGTTTGGGTGTTTGTTTGTTTGTTTGAACGAGTATCACGCAAAAACTACTGAACCGATTTTGATGAAACTTTTTTTGTTTGATAGCTTATGATCTGACTTAAAATCTGGTATATAATTTGTGCGGACGAAGTCGCGGGTTAACGCTCGTTATATTATAAATTGCAAATGTTATTCGTTACGAGGCATCTAGAATTTCTAAACTATTTTCCACATATAAAATATTACTTTTATTAATTCCGTCTACGCGTATTGTGTGTCAAACGTTTGTATGGACTGAAACCACCTTAAGTGGTTTAGTTAGGCTGTGCCTTGTCTATCAGTCAGTCACGAAGCTATTTTTTTTTTCCGAAATGACTCCATAGCGAAAGTTGTTCGGTTTGACGATAATATACAGGGTGTAAGTGACAGCCTAGCAAATACTGAAACTGTGAACTCAGACCATTAAACTGAACAACTTTCACTATAGAGCCTTCCTCAGGAAACGCAAAAAAACGTTGCTGTCCCATACAAAACTGCTGTATCTACCCGACTCAACTGTATGAGATAGCAGATTTTTTTTCGCTTTTCCTGAGAAAGGCTCCATAGTGAAAGTTGTTCACCGTTTCATTATTTGCTGTGCTTTCACTTACAACCTGTATAACCACTCAATCAAATATTACTAGCATGTTTTGTTACAACCTGTATAACGAAATAGCACAACATGGCTGTAGCATGTTTAAAAAAATATATATTTGAAACTGTATTCGATATGGTATTGTGTAGAAGGTATGTAAAAAGCTTAGAAAAATTATATGTCTAGAAAGAGCCTCATGCTTCTACCGTATAAAACAAAAAGGGCCAACTTTCTTAGGTTGGTGTGCGTGAGGCGCCATACAAATTATGTCTGTGTGATGTTATGTATATGGATAGGGTTTAGAGGCCAATACTGGTTACAATTTTTTTCTACGCTTTTGTAGCTTCGACTGTCAATCTTGACATATAACTTATCCAAGGTAAAAAGTTTCATCATAATATCTAGTAGAAACGTATTATTTGAATAAACACAAAACAAAAAAACACCAATGTTTCTTCCGCGAGTTCCAACGGCCATTGATCATTTAATCTTGAATTGATTGATACTTAAAACTCGTAAGTATCCCGACCGTATCAAGGTTCTCAATCTAAAAATAGGCGTCCCTTGCTCTCAAGAGTCGAGGACCTATCGACGGAGTCTGCAGTCAACCATCGACAAAATATGACGCATCAGCACACTCTTCAAGTTTTGGCTGCCGGCTCATACCTACTTCAAGTCAAGTGATTTATTTTTATTTGTAGCGGAAGATTGGCTTTGAAGAAAATATTTTTCAATAAACAAACAATGTGATATTGGACAATTTTGCGGAAAATCTTGCCGATCCCGCGTTTTCTCCACCACAAGTCTTTTAGTCTATCCTAACTAGTAGGGCTAGCATGACGCACGACAAAGCGACAAAACTAGAAAACAGTCATTGGTGATGGTTGGTTTGTTTTTTTTTAAATAATATATTTTTTAAACTTATTGGTGCTCATTTTGGCTTACGTAAAGTAACAAATAATTGTATAAATTTAAATAAATTTTTATTCGGGAAACCAACAGTCAAATTACAAACGAATGGTTACAAACTATGAACATAGAGTAGATCAATTACAGGAATCCGCTAATGTTAATTTAAAATTAAATGAAAAGTGCTTGCAGAGCTTATACAATAATAGCTACCTATCAGAAGATAGGCTAAAATAACTATATATATTACGAGCGTTAACCCGCGACTTCGTCCGCACAAATTATATACCAGATTTTAAGTCAGATCATACGCTATCAAACAAAAAAAGTTTCATCAAAATCGGTTCAGTAGTGATACTCTTGCCAAAAATTGGTGAAATGGAATCAGGGACACCTAAAAACCATATCGTAACTTTTTTTTTTGTTAATATCTTCAATGTACAGACAAACTTTCTGCTACAGTTTTATAATAGTTTAGATATAGGTCATCATCATCATCAGCCTATCATCGTCCACTGCTGAACATAGGCCTCTCCCAAGGTGCGCCACAAAACTCTGTCCTCGGCCTTCCTCATCCAGTCACTCCCCGCTACCTTTTTTAGGTCGTCTGTCCAGCGGGCAACAGGACGTCCCACACTACGTCTACCAGTTCGCGGTCTCCACTCCAGAACCCTGACACCCCACCGGTTGTCTGTTCTTCGGCAGATATGACCAGCCCATTTCCACTTCAGCTTGCTAATTTTCTGAGCTATGTCAACCACTTTCGTTCTCTGACGTATCACTTCATTTCTGATGTGATCTCTCAGAGAAACACCGAGCATAGCTCTCTCCATAGCTCGCTGCGCGACCTTGAATTTATGAACTAGTCCTATCGTCAGGGTTTTGAGGCATTGTGGTAGAGCCGAGGAAAATATATGGCGAAGTTTCCCGAAAGCAGCCCATCCTAGTTGGATGTTAGATATAGGTATATTAGCTATATTATATCCAGGTTTAAAGTCGCAAGTGTTAATTTTTTTTCCGCATGCATGTTTAGGGTTGTAATCTAGATTTAAGTTTTAGTTGACATGGTATTAGGATGACAGCGGACAGCGGACATCTGGTCCGTTTTTGTTTGTGTTTTAAAATTGCGATAATAGCGGAAAGTTTGAGTATACCATTGAAAATTAGCATAAGTGAGTTACTCTAGCCATTGGCAGTGCAAATAGCAGAGGAAAGTAATGCTAGGACGTTACCTGCTTCATTGATGCTGTGGTCTGACACCCACCCACTGAACTGAACACACACAGAAGAACACAGAAGTATCTATTGCAACTTTATTTGTGGCGGCACTTTAAATGGATCTTTTGAAAATAAACGCGCAAGTTTGAGTTGGAGCTGGGAAAAGTTTATTTTTATCTCGCGGGAGTGCAGATAAGTACCTTCACTTTTTTTGATACAAGTGCTGGATTGGCGTCCGATGTAAACAAGATGACTCATTGGCCGTTAGCGGGGCGGGGTGCATTGGAAGGGGATCAATAATTTCACCAGTGTAACTGAGAGCGAGTTGGTCTAGCGGTTGGCGTGGTCGCCTATCTTCGTGCTTGTAGTGGCTGTGTGAGCACCGCCTTCCGAACCCGTCCAGACCGGTGATAAAACTTTTTTATTTTTGTCTTATTGTTTTTATTTTTATTTTTTTATTATTTTTATTCTGTTTTGTTTTTTTGTTGTTGTTGTTTATTTTGTTAGTTCAATCTATGTTTTTTTTTATCAGTATTATTTTTGTTTTGTGCTTGTTTGGTCTATGACATGATTGTATTTTGGTATTGTTATCGGTTTTATGTTATATGAACGCTAATTTTTTAATTAAGAATCGTTATTATTTTTGATTTTTTTTTTAAATATCTTTGAAGAATGTTAGTATCAATTAATAGATTTTTATTTTAAAATATTGTATATTTAATGGCAGACTCAAGGGTCGTCTGCCCATACTGCCCCGGTTCCACCAGGTTGTTTGTGGCTCCGAGGGGTTTGGGTGTTCACATTAGTCGTGTTCACCGGGATGTAGCCGCCCAGGATGGGGTTGCCTCAATTAATGCAGTGAGTGTCCCTTCGGTTGTGGCCGGTACCGATGCTGTCGGATTGGACTGCCTCCCTGATCTAAAAAGAAGGGTCCGTGTTTTGAAGCATATTCCCAAGGGCGCGCGGAACTTAGCGGCTGGTAGGCTTTGCTCGCTGTTGGATGATTGCGTTCGGTCTAACGGCGTTGACGACTGGTTGGCTCTGTTAACGTTTTCATTTTCTGCCTTGCAGGTTCCGGAGTCGGGCTCGCAGTCTCTTACCGCTAGGGTAAAGGAGAACGTTTTTAGACAAAACCCTTATTTTCCCCCGGCGCAGCCTAGTAGGCGTCCTTCTTTCTCGCGGGCTGTGGAGGCAAAGGTTTTTGATGGGGACATGCGGGGGGCGGTCCGCCTATTGTTATCGGATTCAACTTTGGCCCCGGCGGGTGCGGAAACTTTGGCCTCTTTGAAGGAGAAGCATCCGGACCCGTCGAGACCACTCGTTCTTCCACCGGAGCCGGGCCTCTCTAGTCCGAGTGTGTCTGTCACAGCCGCTGATGTAGCACTAGCCATTGGATCATTCCATAATGGTTCAGCTTCTGGCCTGGATGGTCTTCGCCCTCAACATCTCAAGGAGATGATATCACCATCTGCGGGTAACAATGGGCCGCGCCTTTTGGAATCCTTGGCGGGCCTGTGCAATTTTCTTTTGAAGGGTATGCTGAACCCTTTGGTGTGCCCCTTTTTGTACGGTGGGTCCTTGTGTGCACTTGCTAAAAAGGATGGTGGCGTGAGGCCTATTGCTGTCGGCAACACCCTTCGCCGTCTTGTGGCAAAGCTTGGTTGCCGGGCCGTGAAGGAAGATATGTCCGCTTACCTCCAACCTCGTCAGCTGGGCTTTGGGACACCTTTAGGTTGTGAGGCGGCCATTCACGCCACTCGGTATTTCGCGATGGACCACAACGACGGCAGTGACTTTGCGATCTTAAAAATAGATATAAAAAACGCTTTCAATAGCATTGAAAGGGATGCTATGCTGTCGGAGATAAGAGATCAGGTCCCGGTTTTGTATCCTTTCCTTCACCAGTGCTATGCAGCGCCATCTAATCTTTTTTACGGTGAAGACCCCATTTTATCACAGGTGGGTGCGCAGCAAGGGGATCCGTTGGGTCCATTGTTATTTTGCCTAGGTATACAGAAGGCACTGATTACCTTGCACTCACCCCTTAACGTATGGTATTTAGATGATGGCGTTATTGGTGGTAGCCCGAGTGTTCTGTTAAGGGATCTGGAGGCTCTCATACCAGCTTTAAAAACCATTGGCTTGGAAGTAAACACCAGCAAGTGTGAGTATTATCCATGTGGTTCCGGAGCTTTGGATTCAGCAGGCATGTTTGAGGAGGTCTTACCGGGCATGAGGATATTAGATAAGGGTTCGTTTAGTTTGTTGGGGGCACCCATTTTTCCCGAAGCTTTGCCGTCGGCCCTTAATGATAAGGCTAACATGCTGTCTGGAATCCCACAACTGCTGCAGGATATATCGTCTCATGTTTCATTGGCGCTCTTGCGTGGTTGTCTCTCTTTGCCGAAACTGGCATACTTTTTGAGAACGACTCCATCTTGGATGTTTCCGCTAGAAGTAGTGCGAATGGATGAAGAGATAAAACTGTCGCTGGAATCGGTGCTTAACGTGAGTCTGGACGCTGATCAGTGGACGCAAGCGTCGTTGCCTGTCCGGTTCGGTGGTCTGGGGGTGCGTCGTGTTCGGGACATCGGCCTCGTTGCTTTCTTGGCTTCGTCTCATGGAGTAGCGGATCTCGTCACTCGAATTTTACCCTCTTATGGTGTCGGGATCCCTATTCCATTTGTGACGGAGGCTATGGCGGCTTGGTCAGTTGGCTCGTCTAGTGGTGCATTCCCGGAAAATTTGACCGCGCAGAGGCAGTGGGATGAGATTGCTGCGAAGGAATCAGCGGCTCGGTTGCTTGAGGGCGCTAATGGTGCTGATCTGGCCCGTCTTAGAGCGGTCTCGGAGCCGGAATCGGGTGCTTGGTTGCATGCTCTCCCTTCTCCATTTGTGGGGACGCTGCTGGACAACGACACTTTAAGAGTAGCGGTAGCCCTGCGCCTCGGTTGCAAGGTGTGCGAGCCGCATAACTGCATCTGTGGTTGTAGAGTGGAAGCTAACGGCCATCATGGACTTAGTTGTCGGCGGTGTGCGGGTAGGTTTCCGCGGCACCAGGCTTTGAATGACGTCATTCGTCGGGCCCTGGTGTCAGTGGATGTCCCATGCCTTTTGGAGCCGCCTGGTTTGTCCCGCAGGGACGGTAAGCGCCCTGATGGTCTGACGTTGATCCCCTGGCAGAGAGGCCGTTGTCTCATTTGGGATGCGACTTGCGTGAGCACTTTTGCTCCTTCCCATTTAGGTCGGACTATGCGAGCACCGGGTTCGGCGGCGGAGCATGCGGCAAGACACAAGAGGTCTTGGTACAGTAATTTGGCTTTGGCTTACGACTTCGTTCCGGTCGCGTTTGAGACTGCGGGTCCTTGGGGTAATGATGCCAAAATTTTTGTGCAGGAGATTGGGCGGCGGTTGAGAGCTAAGGGTGGTGACCCACGCTCTGGCGCGTTTTTGGTGCAGAGGTTGTCTTTGACCATCCAAAGGGGAAATGCCGCTAGTGTCATGGGGACCATGGAGCCGGGGTTGCGTGGGGCTGGGCCTTTGAGTGTGCGATAGTCTTCATGTTGACGAAGCTTGTTGCAGATTTGGAGTGTATAGGTTTAAGTTTTGACGAAGCATGTTGCTGATTGGTATCCTGTTTATTTAATTATTATTTTTTTTGGATAAATTTTGACGAAGCATGTTGCAGATACGGGCGTGTTGCCATTTTGGACGAAGCGTGTTGCCGATTTGGATTTTGTACTTTCCTATATCTAGTAAGACTTGTAAACTATATTTAGTTATATGTTCTTATGTGTTATTTTTTCACTGATTGTTTCCTGTTTTGTGTGTCTAATAAATAAAATAAAATAAATGATAGGAAGAAAGTACATTGCGAAGTAAAGACTCAGTCTAAAGAACTTTAAGACTCTACTCTGGGTGGCTAGGCTCACAGACTGGATTATATCGCTTACTTTCTATAGGTAAGTCCCTTCAGTTTTTGCTTCAAATCATGAAACTAAAGAATTTTCACTATGAAGTCAAACACCAAGTCGGAAACAAGGGGAAAATTACATAGAAAACGCCAATATATGTACTCAACCCAAATGTATGCAAACAGCAGATTTTTATTTCGTATTTGATGTTGGTACCATTGTAAGAGTTCAGCTTGATGGTCCCAGAACTTTGACTACTTATATGAGGACTAGTTACGCGTGTAATTCTACTAACAAACATTTCTGCCACTTTTTGCGGGGGGCGAGGCAACATAAAATCCGCAACTCTGGATTTTATTCCCCATAAGTTTAGATTCTAATTTTGAATGATAAAAATCATGAAAAGTAGTCTCGTGTGAACCCCAAACGTTCTAAGTTCGAAGTTATTGTTTGGCAATTATAGGCTGACTCGTTTAATAATAAGGTATAAAATTGAATGTAAATGCACATGATCTGAGAGGGGAAATGCTACCGCAAGGCTAGTCCTAATAATAAATAGTCAAAGTCCCAAAATCTACTCCGTGACTATGAAACGTACTTACGTTTAAATTTTGCATTACCTTAAACAACGTATTATGGTTTAATCAAGGTAGGTACTTAAATTATCATGAGCAAGCGGCAACATGTGGCAAATATTTAATAATCTCCTCTGCAACTCAGGAGCTTAAGTGTAAAGTTTGGAAACACTTAAAAACCACTTTAAGGCTGAATTCACTCGCATCTATTCTTTATTACGTACCTGTGTACAGTGGGAGTCAGAAGTGAAAAAGTCCTGTCCAAAAATACAATTGTTGTACGAAGCACGTACATCAATTATCGAGGTCAAACTACAGATGTTATTTAGCAACACCTAGCGATAGCAACATTGTTAAACATTGAACGCGGACATCATGCGACCTCGATAAAAGTGCATCGTACGTAGGGCACTGACATTACTTTTTTCAGAGTATTTATCATAGCAAATCGTGTTCGAATATACGTGGATACGATCATATCTCTTAGCGTTTTCATTCCTTCGGCCGTATCCTACTTCAGGTGCCCGATTGCGCTAAGTTAAAACATCGAAGTTCTATTCTTATCCAATTTCAGTTCTAATCACATTGCAATCCAATTATTTTTCAACTGTGCTGAATTCCGCATCGCGCTAAAATCTATACAACTCACAGCCAATAACATCTGAGCGATCTGTCAAAACGGCTCTAACGGCTGTACCGCGATTATCGCAATACCAAATGTGTCTAAAGTTATGGTTCGTACGTAGTCCCATAACGGTTCAATCACCAAATATTTACCGCGATTGCAGCACTCAGTCACCCAGCAAATCAAAAGGATATCATTATCCACAGCATACCTAGCATTAGCATAGCATTCAGAGAGCGTACTAGCTCTCACAATTGTTGATAATGTAATTTCGCAAAAATAAGACCATACCTTCTAAAGTTGGAGCCCACTGCAGAGCATGGGTCTTGGGTCGAATAAGGGTATACTGCGAAAGTGCTGCACCGCTCCGCTATATACCCGAAGACCTGTAATTTTACCAAAGAGGTAATATGCCTTTGCACACTACCACGCCTTGCCTAACGGTAACCGTTTTATTTTAAATTGGTTGCGTCACCTTTATGTGAATGTTCTGTTGACAGTAACGAGTTCGAACAGACCGCTCATCATATTCTTTGGGAGTGTGAGCTCTGGTACGCCGAGCGCCAGACCATGCTTGACTCAATAAAATCGTTTTCTGGTGTCCCTTACTACATGGATCTTGTTGCGACTAGGGATAACTTCCGTGCGTTCAGATGTTTTTGCCATACTTATTACTGGAAACAAAATAGGTCATAGTTTCAGTACAATGTTAGGTTCCTATTGTTTTATTTTGTATTTTTGGTGCTTTTGCGGTCGTGTCTTCAACACTGCCATTAATGATCTCTTGAATTGGCTCTCTAATAGCCATGTTTTTTCCTTCTTATTGCTGTCTCCCGTTTGCAATGGAGGGAAGTCGGATATTTCGTTTTCCTACTCCTCCTATCTTCTTTGATTAATTCATTGCGGGTTCCAGGACAGATTAGAGTCATCCTCCGGGCTCGCTGGACTTCATTGTCCAGTGTTGTGAATGGTCGCCGCTGTTGATCCTGGCTTACAGGAGTTACAGCGGTGGGAATGTGTGGTGGGCCTATGCCCGTTTTTTTTTAATGGTAACCGTTGCTACTTTTATTCCAAAAGAGAAATAAATTCTCCGTCGAACAATACTTAACGAAGTTCTGTTTTACACCAACGCCAACACAGGCTGATAAAAGTCTACATTGTCAACATTTAAGTCGGAATTAAGTCCTCAAAAGTAGGCTGCATTTGTTTTGGTATAATATGCTGCAGTATTTAATGCCCAGTCTAATGTTTGCTTTCGTCCGTTTATTATTCGTTGAGAACATGCTAATTCCATACACAATTTTAGAAAGCAAGGTACAATCTAGGTATCTCTTAAAGGTTACAATACTCGCGGTATATTAAACCTTGAAAATTGTCACACAGTTGCCAAATAAAACTTTGGGTTCCAGAATCTAGTCTAAAAGACAATCAAGTTATATTGTATCACATTATTATCATACGTTTTCTATAAGAAATACTGATGCATGTATTATGAAGTCCTGCCAATCAGCATTGGGCACGCGCGGTGCAAGAACACCCATATACACCCTCCTTGTTACCCACACCCTTGATCCTTGTCACCCTGATTAGGCCTGTACCCTGCATTGGGACGTATATAGAGGGTGTCCCGTAAACCGATGTCAACCCGGCGGATGATGATAGGTTAGGTCATGACTAAGCAGAATATTAAAATTTGACTTTAGTAAAAGTGTCTTAGTTTTCGAGATATTGACAGTTTTAACAAAGATACTGCATAGAACATTAGTAGCCGTGGCACTCAAAATAGAGACTAAGGTAAATTTTATAAAACTGTCCTAATCTCGAAAACTAAGAACCTTTTCCTAAAGTAAAATGTATAGGCTGATGGTAAATTAAGGCGATTTGATAACCAAATCTTTGTTTGACGCCTAAAAACAGAATTTTGTAATTTAAATTATTTCCTGTCTTATAAATATTCGGAATCAAGTTTCGGCATAGACTGTACCGAGCTAATCGCGTGTACTTACGATAAGCCCTTACATGTACGGTGTGTAACATGAACACGTATACTTAGGGTTTTAAAATTTAAGCCCTGGTTAGTTCGCCTGACATAATGACACCTACAAGCATTCCTTTATTCACATTGTACGGAGGTTATTGTTGCCATTTTAAAAGATTGGCGTGGCGTTTACTGTCCATACAGTTAATTAATAATTATTAAGTGGTGGACAGGCTCATAACTATACTGCAGTATATTTATTGTCACGGATGCTGTGAAATGACGCAGCTATGGAAAGGCATTCAAAAATTCGGCAGGTTTGTTAACAAGCTTCGTAGCTCAGCGGTCGAGGCATGGACTCGCAAGCCGGGGGTCGATGGTTCGAGACTCGTCGAAAATAATTATAGATTTTATTGTTGTTGGAAATGTTCTAGAAAAGTAAGAGGGAGTAAGAATATTTGGGAAGAGACAGAAAATGGGCGTGTTTAGAAATGTTCTAGAAAACAGAGAGAGAAGGAATATTTGAAAGGAACCAAAAACAATAGGAATGTTCTAGAACGAAGAGAGAGAAGAAATATTTGTAAAGAAACAATAAAAAGGGGCGTGTTTAGGAAAATTCGAGAAGGAAGGCGGGATTAAGAAATATCCGGAAGGGGGAACAGAGGAATAAAGAAAAGACTAACGAAATTCGGGCATCTAGAAAATTCTAAGGAGTATATAAGGCCGCGAGTTTGCGGACGCGAGGGAGTATTGATTTAACAGTGGAAAAGTGCGAAGAAAAGTAAAAGTGGAAAAGTACTAGTGAAAAGTAAAGTGCAAAGTAAAGTGGAACAGTGAGTAGACAAGTGTCAGTGTAGTGCAGTGTAGTATGTGTCGCGTGTCGTGGCGTCATATTGCCGTGCGTCGTGACGTCATAGCGTGTCACGCGTCGTGACGTAGTGAACAGTGAAAGCGGTAAGAGGGGAAATCCCTGCGAAGAGGACTGTTAAAAGGGGAACCTCTGCGAGGTGGTCCGTGTGTAAGTGTGTAACCCAAAAAACTCTGTAAATAAATTGGACTTAGCGTTTCACTCCAATCCCGAAACCCGTCGCTCGTAACATTATGTAATCCTCGTCAATATTTTCTAAGTTAAGTACGTAATTTCTTGGGTTTGGTTTATTATCTTTCGTTTTTTTAGTTGAGGGTTCTTAAAAAAACAAATATTTGATCCTTTTCAATTACCTACAACGTTGGTTATTCAAATTTTTATTTTTTTATTTTTTTTTTAAACTGCAAATTCATCGAAATCGGTCCAAGAATCAAACAAAAAGAGAAAGACAAAATAATTTGTGATTTAGAGTTGTGGACACCTAAACCATAGAATAACCATTAACTATTCTTATGCCTAAGCCTTATTTTGTAAATGTCTTCAATGTACAGACAAATCTGTTTTTATTTTTATTAGAGTACTTATCTTATCTTATCTTGTTGTGGGGGCTGGCAAGCCAGCAACACTTCGACCCAGTGGTATCTTTTGTGTTAGCCCCAATACTTTTTATTTTCTTCACCCTTCAAATACATGGTCAATGAAGGAGGCAACACCATTGAGGGGAAGAAACCTAAGATCTCCCGGTTTCGGGTATCCATCTCCGAGGAGGCACATGTGTTTTACCGCCAGGACATCACAGTCACAAAGAACATGCTCCATAGTCTCTTCATCCTCTCCGCATGCTCTGCAGCTGGGATCCAGGGTTTGTTTCATTTTGTGCATCATCGCGCCTGTAGCGTAGTGCCTAGTGAGGGCTCCGATTATGGCACGAGCCTTGCTCCTGCTATTATTCAGTATGAATCTTGAGACGCAAGTTGTCACATTGCTGATAAAGTTTAGTGTACTTAGATAGGACTTTACCATAAAGGGTATAACAATGATACATTAGCGAATTATCAATCAATCCATCAAATATACTTTATTTTACACCAAAACGTAAACATTAAAATACAGAAGCAAAAATACAATAGGCACAAAATAATGCGGTCTTATCGCTAAGTAGCTATTTCTTCCAGACAACCTTAGGGTAGAGGAAACGGTGAAAGAAGAAAGGCAGGCGGTGTTTCCAGAAAAAATGATCAAAAATGAGCAGTTATCAGTAAAAAACAAAATATAAGTATACAAAATAAACCTATTATAAATACATATATAATATACATACTCATATAAATATATTATGTATCGCGGAACGCGGAAAGAATAGAAGAATTAAAAAATTTAATAAATTTTTTATTCAAATTGTACACAATTAACCCTAAAAAGTTTTCCCAAACATCGTTTCAACTCAAAGAGCTTTGTAATCAGCCGTTTTATCTAATTACTAATTAAGATAAAAAGGACTCAAACGTTCATAAAGTTATAGCGTTTCCCATAAATCTAATAAAGCAGGTTTAATCTCTTAACCCCTTCGTTTTATGTTTCATATCGCCCGGTTAATCCTGGACAGAGGTTAAATTTTGTAGCCCTGCCTGTGTTGAAATTACGCATTATAATATTATATTTAACTATGTTGTGGCGTTCAGTTTACGCTTCACCGAAAATGAAGTGACTTTGAAGTAAAATCTAAACCTTAACGTAGTACCTAAGTATACAGGTAGTAAATGTATGCTTCAGACCGTCAAACTGAACAACTTTCACTATGGAGCAAACATCTACAACGTGTAATTGAATTAACGCTAAACTAGAAAGTAGTTTGTTTAGAATCGAGAACAGAATCGAATTATCATGCTTTCAACTTAGGTAATTTTTTTCAAAATGTTAAATTATTTGTTTGTATAATTTAAAATTTACTGATGTCGATGTCATCCCACCGCACAGGTTCACTAAACCTACTTACTACCAACACAAGATTCTTAAAATGTATCCATGAGTACATTAGCGCTTTCACTCATTGCTGAAATGATAACAAATCATTTTTGCCTCAAAACTTAAAATACGAATAACTTCAAATTTCAATCATCAAAATAATGAAAATATTGTTTCAATCTAATTATTTTGTTATAAATCAGTTGGGGTGTATGAGGTTTTGCGCTTATTCATTAAGACGTTATATATCGCGCAAAAAAATCGGATGTTCCACAAATTTTTTAAGGAACAATAAATTGTTTTTCTCTTTGGAAGATTGGATTTGAAATTGAAAATTAGATGAAACGTTACATAAGATGAAACGTGACATAGCGGAAACATTACATATATGAAACATCACATCGTTGAACAGTGTATTAGATCAAAGGTGTTCGGTGAAACATGTTTCGTCCAAACACATTTAGATGAAATGATGTTTAGAATATCCTGAACAGTCCGAAAGGGATTATGGTAGTGAGATTTTGTTTCGTTTTTAATTTATATTTTTTCCTATTATGTACCCTACTTAATGTCTCATAATCGGAAAATCACAATAAATTATAGAGGGTTAGGTAAGAATTCGATACAATTGATTCGATACCATTTCCTACAAATCCCTTAAGGAATAAATTTGATCCCTTAAGGAACGCAAAAAAGCGACTGAAACATATAGTCTGCCACTCTTTGGAATCATGGTCCACAACCATGGCTGGTAGGTTCTTTGGCTTTCTAGGAGGGTATCTCTATAATAAAATAAACAAAATTGTTGACATTTATCCTCTTACAAAATTTAACTGCAAAAAAGCTACCACTACCTGGCTAAAGTCCCTTAGTTATGATGACACCGAAAATCTATTAATTGTCCCGTCTTAACTCCTAATTTATATACATCTATATGTGTAAAACAAATGTATTGTGTTTTACACTGGTAAAATATAATCAATTATACTGTCGTTTGTATCACCCACTCACGCACCCAAACACATCCAAACACCTCAAACACACACACACACCCACACACCACAGAAACACACACAAGAACATAAACACGCACACATAACTCACACTAGTTTCTATCAATTCACACCTTTATTAAGAGGTACACTTACCTGTTATCCACCTGGTCCAGAGTCGGAGAGGCTGGTAATCTGTAGTACATATTGCTTGGTACGGATACCAGTCTCTCACAAAGACAAAACTCATAAATGTAATATGTATTCTTTTCTTGTAACTTTTTTGCTGTCTGTGTGAGAGATCTAAATAAATATTTTGTATTTTTTTTGTATTGTAATTAAACATAAATTAGGCTCAGAAAATCTGAGAACATCTTCACCTACTTATTAGTCTTGAGTTTATGAATGTATATTCAAGATATTTATTTATACTTATGTAAACCATTCACATCAATAAAACCTTCAACCCTTTAAGAATCTAATAAAAATTCTTCATAGTCTAAAAGCTTTTAAACATTTCATCGCCGACACCTTTGGAATGGCAGTTGCCCCCACCCCAGGAGTAAGGGAGGTCACCCCTTTTAGGGGTGAAGTGAAAGACATACTGCGAGATACGCGACGTAGATTTACGTGTAGGACGTAGATACTATGTTGTATGTGTGTTTTAAATCTCGTTAGATTTCTAAAACTTTTTTATTGACTTGACTTGTACCTTTACTTTGTAATTTAAGCTAATAAATGCTGCCTACATTTTTAAAATGTTTAAAATCGACACTCCATAGGAATAATAATAAAAATATGGGTAGATATTTATGTAATTAATTCATCTGGACGCAATCGTTTTAAGATTTATTTGAATGGATCATTCAATTCACCGCAAATCACTTGACTCAATAAAAATGTCCATTATACCTACAGAGTGAAATTGATATCATTAGCATCCTTTTAAACTAAGAGTCTACCCATCAAACTAAACAACTTTTACTATGGGAGCAAACCGATCGGAGCAAAACTTGTAAAAATAATACACACTTCAGTGATCAAATTCATAAAATTCCAAATAGATATTTAGATCCTGCTTTCCATAAAAACGAAATAATTTCCGTATAGGTCCGGCATTTGCCGGACATCCGGACCGCATCGCTCTCCTCTCATGCAATATTAAACAGAGGCACGCTTATTAAACACACCTGGTCCTATTGGGCTTGGGTATCAATATACAGGTTGTCATAAAAGATCGCTTTTATAAAACTTAATAATCCGCACTCAAAGGACCCTAAAATTATGTTTTGAGTTAAAGCCGTAAAATTATAACCTTCGTAGGTACCGTCGCATTCGCATGGCTATATGATTCACAGGCGGACGTGTTACGCGCGCGGTTTCCGTGGTCACATGACCCCGCCATTTTATTTGTGGTGTTTCAAGTTTGTATTTATTCTAAAACAATCCTTGAGATCACCCAAATATCTACAGGGTGAAATTGATATCATTAGCATTCTTTTAAAGTAAGAGTCTATGTTCCGTACTAAACTGCCCCGCCGCCGCTGCCTACCTCGACTCAAATATATGATTTTTTTTTTTGCCATGATCTGTTTGCCCCCATAGTAAAAGTTGTTCAGTTTGATGGGTAGATTCTTAGTTTAAAAGGATGCTAATGATATCAATTTCACCCTGTATAAACGAATAACGTCAAGAACGTTTGGTAATTAAACAAGATATTGGCAGAATCATAGACACCATGATAGATTCATAGTAATAATCATTCCGATTATTGTCATTTGATTCCAGTGATTACAATGTTACTGGAAGATTAGAATTTTACGGCTTTGACAATTATCCAGGATTATTGTCAAATTGTACAATAATCCAGGATTATTGTCAAATTTTGCAATAATCCAGAACTATTGAGAAATTCAAAAACATATACATAATATACACAGATCAACGTTACGTTAGGTACGATATAAATATTTGATATAAGTACGAGCACCACACAAATAATGGAATGACACCACAACAACCGCCATCAATTATTAAAATAATAAAAATAAATGGCTTTAACATGTTAATAACCAGCAACATTTGAAAAACATTTGGAGTGCAGCATCCTTGGCTTAAAACTGAACGACGAGGAGTGCGATTTTTGAAACTCTTACTTTGAACTCAGCAGTTGTAAATGTCAATATTACTATGGAGATATGCATCTTTCTACTGCTGATTTGACTTTCAAAAATCATACTTCAGGAGTGCAATTTTTTAAAGTCGAATCAGCAGTAGAAAGATGCATATCTCCATAGTAATTTTGACATTGACAACTGCTGAGTTCAACGAATGAGTTTCAAAAATCGCACTCCGGGTGAGAAATGAGGTCATTCGCCCCAGAACCCCAGTGACAGATGTCAACACCACCGATGCCAATCTAAAGTAGGATTGGGCTGGACATGTCTGCTGCATGCCAGATGATCTATAGGCCAAAAGCACTACCAACTCCCCAGTCAAATAAAATCGGCGTCTAGGCAAACCTAGAAGAAGGTGGCGGGACGAAATCAATGGCTTCTTGAAAAACTGGCCTAATGAAGCGCAAAACCGAAAAGCATGGAGAGAACGGAGGCAGGTCCCAACAATGACACAGCGACGGCTGATATAATAATTTGAACACAACAACCATTATTTTTCTGGTAAAACGTTCATCTGTGAACACTCTATATATTAAACAGGATAAAATGTAGATTATTTCGCTGAATTCGTTCACGATTGATCATGATTGACGATTTACTCAATTGCACCTCTATTTATATAATATACCTACTACATACACGAATCGAGGTCGTTTGGAAACCGAAACAGGGTGCTTAAGACCATCAAAATGGAAGAACTTTCACTATGCAGCCAATACCGAAATGGCTAAAAAGTTGTTCCATATGAAAGAGTATATAACTTCTCGACAAAAATGGTCTGAAACACCCTGTTCCAGCTTCAAAACGCCTAGATGGCGTTGTACGATTTTAAATCGCAATATCAATGACGTTTTCGAAAGTGTACAAAGATGTGGTTGAATTTTTCCTCTACTAACCTTCTTTACAAAAAGAAAATACCTATTTTTTGAGTCATGGTCACTTAATTGACCATGAACATGCATATAAAATTATACAGTAATACAGTAATATACAGTAATAATATACAGTAACGAGCGTTAACCTGCGACTTCGTCCGCACAAATTATATACCAGATTTTAAGTCAAACAAAAAAAGTTTCATCAAAATCGGTTCAGTAGGTTTTGCGTGATACTCGTTCAAACAAACAAACAAACAAACAAACACACAAACAAACAGACAGACAAAAAACCATATCGTAACTTTTTTTTTGTTAATATCTTCAATGTACAGACAAACTTCCTGTTACAGTTTTATAATAGTATAGATACAGTAATATACAGTAATATAGTATATACAGCAATATACAGTAATATAGTATACAGACTACAGTATTACATACAGGGTGTTAGGGTAAACAGTTGCATTACGTACCCATGAAACTGAACAAAATTCCCTAACAAACGTAAAGGAAACAGGCAAAAAAAAATTAGACTTTTTATAGAAACGTTCGATCAGCAGATTGCATTTACTGGTCTTCCGGATAATGCACTGAATTTCTAATTCACTACTATACTACAAATACTAAGTACCATTTTCCAAATAGCACAGAAGGGGTACTTCAAACACTTACGCCTGTGAGTGCATCAGCGACAGAGATAAATGGACGCGCTGACTTGCTATATTACCGTCCCCACAATTTGTACGGAACCCCGGCCGCTGGGCCACTTACATTGATTAAACAGTATTATAGTACGGAAGCCTGTATCCACTTTGTTTTGGTTATTCGAACGTACATACAGGGTTCTTCTTAATATGCTGACACTTTTTTGAGGGGATGATCAGACTATCAAACCGAACAACTTTTACTATGGAGCCTACCTCAGGAAAGTTGGAAAAAAATCAGCTGTCCCATACAAAACTGCTGTACTTACCCGACTAAAATGTATGGGACAGCTGCATTTTTTTCACCTTTCCTGAGGTAGCCCCATAGTGAAAGTTGTTCAGTTTGATGGTCTGAGTTCGCCGTTTCAGTATTTGCTAGGCTGTTACTTACACCCTGTATAGGGTCATTCTTAATATGCTGACACTTTTTTAAAGGGAATGATCAGACCGTCAAACTGAACAACTTTCTATATGGCACTAACATCGAAATCGCGAAAAAAAAATCTGCTGTTCGATACATATGTATGTCCCATACAATGCTCAAGTATGTTGCAGTTTCGTATGGAACAGCTGACTTTTATTCCCGATTTTGATGTTAGTGCCATATAGAAAGTTGTTCAGTTTGACTGTCTGATCATTCCGTTAAAAAGTGTCAGCATATTAAGTATAACCCTATACAGGGTGTAAGTGACAGCCTATCAAATACTGAAACGGTGAACTCAGGCCATCAAACTGAACAACTTTCACTATGAAGCCTACCTCAGGAAAGGTGAAAAAAATCAGCAGTCCTATACACAACTGCTGTAGCTACCCGACTAAAATGTATGGGACAGCAGATTTTTTTTTCGCGTTTCCTGAGGTAGGCTCCACATTGCAAGTTGTTCAGTTTGATGGTCTGAGTTCACCGTTTCAGTATTTGCTAGGCTGTCACTTACACCCTGTATACATAAACAAACACTATTGCACTATCCATGTTGGGTCTAGCTAGCTACTCTTACAAGCACAAATCTTGCTGCTTACGGTTTTTTAAAGGGATGATCAGACCATCAAACTGAACAACTTTTTCTATATGTGACCAAAATCGAAATTGCGACAAAAACTTGTATTCTGTAAAAAACTGCAATCCTACCCACTAATATATAGGGTGAAATTAATATCATTAGCATCCTTTTAAACTAAGAGTCTGGGAGTCGCGTGGCTAGAGGTCTCTCGAGTAGACGTCTTTCGTTCGGCTCGCGATTTAGGTAGCCGCGCGGCTCCGCCATTTTATGGCGGTTTCGGGTGTGTGTTTTTTTATAAAAACAGGGCTTTGAGATCGCCATATCAATTACCGTACAATGAACGTTAACTTGAATTATAATAATATCTTAAACACTTGATACTGGCGAAATCTTTAAGGAAACGCCATTTATTAAAAATAGTATAGAATAGAACTAAGAGTCTACCCTAAGAGTCAAACTGAAGATAAAGATAAAGATCGTTTATTTGTAGAACATGAGTATAAAGTACTGAACTACTTTTACTATGGGTGCAAACTGATCGGAGCAACAAAAAAATCTGCTGTTGCATACATTTGAGTCGAGTAGGCATTGCAGTTTAGTATCGAACAGCACATTTTTTTGTTGCTCTGATCGGTGCAATTTAGCCCTGTATTGGACAGCAGATTTTTTTCTTGATTTCGATTTTGGACCAATAGAAAAGTTGTATTGTTCATAGAAAAGGTCAACGGATACTTGATCCAAATGGATAGAACAGCAGATATTTATTGCGAAATGCGATGTTTTCTCCGTAGTGAACGTTGTTCAGTTTGACGGTTCGAAGCATCCCCTTTAATACAGAATCCTTCTTAATATGCTGACCCTTTCAGACGAACAAACTGAATAACTTTTTCTATGGGAACAACATCGAAATCGCGAAAAAAAATTTGCCTTCACACACATTGGGCTCGAGTATGTTTGCAGTTTTTTATGGAAGTTCTGATTTTTTTCGCGATTTCGATGTTGCTATTGGTGCCATAGAGAAAGTTGCTCAGTTTAATGGTGTGAATATCTCCTTAAAAACCATTAGCATTTAAAACCGATAAAATACATCAAACATTGTTAGTACTTCATCATCATCATCATCATATCAGCCGACAGACGTCCACTGCTGGACATAAGCCTCCCCCAAAATGGGGGGATTTGCCAAAATCGCCACGCTTGGCAGGCGGGTTGACGATCGCAGTTTGATTGAATGTGTGTACTCAGAGGATGCTGCTGCCCAACCTCCAAACATTGTTAGTACTTGGTATATGAAAATATTAATGTCTCTGATCATCCCCACAGGGAATGTAGAATTTTCTTTGAATGAATGTAAAAGTTTTTCCACCCTTTTAACAATCAAACTAAAAGAAATCTCAGAACGGTCGTTCTTACACCAGCTTATATTAAAGCGGCCATTTTAAGCGCTAAATCGTGACACATTAGCCTGAACATGACCTACATCTTCCCTCCAACCCAATCTGAACCCTTTTGCTTTACAGTTAAACTCTAAAATCGTTTACAAGCTGCCTGTAGATAGTACGTTATTCCACTCGAAGTAGATATGACATTGATAGATAGAACAGTCGTAGAGAGTAAAAGTATGACAGTATTTCTCTAACTTTTCCACGTTTAAATCGTGTTTTTCCTTGTAAATTGGTTTGAGGAAGTTTTTATGTATTGATTGTTAGCCCAGTCATTTTACGGTTTGAGCCGAGGCTAATTAACAATTGACATATTTTTTCGGTATAATATGGAAGAGCCAATTTGAGCATAGAAATGTACCAAAATTTAAAATAAAATCTCGTCAGCAACAGTTCCAATTTTAAAATTTAGCTATTATCTCGTTATAATAAACCTGATGGTAATTTTTTTTGCACATAAGGTTTTACTATTATACATACTTCAAACATGGTGTAAATATTTTTGTCTACTTAGAAGATTTTGAAAAATACATTCGTATTTTCTAATAAATACCTCATTTTTTAAATTTCAATGCCGATTTTATTGTTAAAAAATAACTTTATATTGTTAAGTCTAAGTCAACGGATTTCATTGGTGTTAATATTATTAATTTAAAAGCCTTCTGGGGCACACAATTTTGATTTAAATTTTGTGCAGCGAATTTTTTTTAAATATGTCTTTTTGTCACAAAATGGTGCTGGTTACAGTTTAAAAGTCCAATTAATAATTACTCCCTACCCCGCCTAACAAAACTCCGTGAAATGACTGGGCTATATTATAAAATGACTTAAATAAGAAAATCGAGGAGGTTTTTGTATATTGAATTGTATTGTATTTCATTTTTGTAGGATTTGTGTTAGGTTCCACGGGTATTACGGGATTAAAGTTTTTTGTTTGGCGTTCTTTTGTTATAAAAAAAAAGTTCAAATTTCAGACGTTGAAATTGTTTTTCTCATCTTATTTTGTTGTTATTAAGTTTTATTTAAAAACCAGTCATAAACATGAAAAAAAGCCATCAAAGGTGGTGTACCTATGCCTCAATCGAAGAAACTTATCAACAATTTTGTACGAATATTTCTTTATGTACACACGGCGACACATCAAGCTATACAAAACTAAAATAAGCTGGCCTGGCGTAGGTTGAATAACGTATAACGTCGCACGGTCAGCTTATCTTGGTTTTGTTTAACTTGAATTGTCGCCGTCTGTACCTATGTTGCGGTTATAGGGTTGCATCCTTTTTAACCGACTTCAAAAAAGGAGTAGGTTTCTCAATTCGTCCGTATATATTTTTCTGATACATTTAAAAGCAAGATAGTTTGGAAATGTTACAGTCCAGCAATGCAATCGCGGTATATATTCGGTGATTGAACCGTTATTGGACTACGTACGAACCATAACTTTTGACTCATTTGGTATTGCGCTAATCGCGGTACTGCTCTTGACAACCGTTAGACCCGTTTTGACAAATCTCTCAGACGTTATTGGCTGACAGTTACGTAGAGTTTAGCGCGATGCGGAATTCAGCACAGTTGAATAGTAATTGGATTGCAATGTGATTAGAACTGCAATTGGATAAGAATAGAACTTCGATATTTTAAATTAGCGCAATCGGGCTCCTGGCATTCTAAATGGAACGACGCCACCTGATGTGCTTAACACAATCGCACACCTCGCACAATGTGCTTAATCAGTTACAACTTGTCACTAAGCACTGGTAGTACCGGTTTATACACGGTCAGCCAGCGACAAGTGCTTAGTAAATTGTGGTGGGGGTATCGACTTGTCGATAAGTAAATAGGATCGAATTCTATTCACTTCCATGGTACGAAAATACGAATCAACATTTTTACACATTGGGTCGTGTTAGTGACAAGTACTAAGCCCGTGTAAACCCAGCATAAAATAAGTAAGGTTACTTGTTTAGTGCAACATAATGTCACAGACAGTCCTAGTTTGAAACCTAAGCTTAGCACAAAGAAGTCAGTAGAAAAGGCATCCTTTCTGAGAGAAAAGGTTTCATATTCATAGAGCGTTCAGAGTTCAGACTTGCCTTTTATCTGTTAGCAAATATGCAACGATCGTCCAAATACGTAGAATAGCAAATAATACACTTCTGTATGATACAGCTGTAACGCTGTAACCTCTTCACTGGTATTGAACCATCATACTTTCATAAAAACCTCATACCCATTTAAAATTTGACTTCAAATTTATCTCCAAGAAAGGGTGCAGTAGTAGGTTATTAAAAAAATTTGGTTAAAACGCAAAGCGTAATCATCATAAGGTTGTCGAACTCAAGATTAATCTAATAGTACGTACATGTATAATTATTATTTTGAATAGAAGATAAATACAGTCACTTTTACTGTTGTTGTTTTTTTTCTTTGTTTTCTTATTCTACGGCCAGATTCGACCGAACTTTGATTTATAACAGAGTAACTATACAAGGAACAATTTTACTCTTAGCATTTACTCCCAAATAACTTCATTTGTCTTCTACCACACTAAACCCATACTAAAAGAACGAATGAATAATCCACCTAAAGAAAGAAGTCGTTGTATCCGTACTTATTGCATTGTGAGTTTATACAGTTTTAATTTGTTAGGTTTCTTTTTTCTTTATTCTTTTTAATTATGCGACATTGACATTTCATTAGTCTTGATATAAGCTTTACACCGTCAAAATTGGCCGTGTAAAATTTACTCTCAACTTATTCATAGATTAAGGTTGATAAACGCAAAATCAGTTTACTCCAGAGTAACCGGCGGCGACTTAATCTAAGAATATAATTTACTCGCGTTTGGTCGAATCGGGCCTAAGTTATACTAGTTTTAGGTTGTAATAAATTTTAAAAAGCGGAAAAAAATAAATCGTATCTGTATAAAATTATTTTAAATCGTTTGCCTGTAAAGTTAGTGTTTTTCAGAAACGAGATGCCTAATGAGATGCCTCTTTTTTCAGGTCCGTAATTGTGTCCAGTTATGAGTTTGATAAGGTAGACCGACATATTATAACAGATTATCTTTATAAGACCTCTCATCTATCTATGAGATATAATGACCAACATTGACCGTTGCTATTCCTACCATTCTTCACTCGACCGCAATAATTCTAGATCTCAAAATACATGAGGAATAGAATATTCATAAGCAAGCAATCAAGCGAGCGAGTCTATCTCAATGATTCGTTTTCGATCGAGGAGATGTACGGAATATGAATTAGCTGTGGACGAGGGACATGAATATGAAAATGCTACTTTATTGAAGTAGAAACACTAAAGTTTTTTAATAACAATGTTTGGGAATCCGCAAACCCCTTATTGATTAGTTAGTCTAGATCTATTGTATAAATATAATTGAATAAATTGTATAAATTATCGATTGACATTGTGATGTTAATATTAACTTTTGAACTTGAATCAAATGTATTATTATGTAATGATTTGTTTAATATTAATAGAAATTACCTCATTGAATTGTGTAAATTATATTACCTACCATATTTGTATACCTACGGGTAGAATGTAGCGAACCATAAAAATGTTAACATCTATTGTAAAAACTACCTACATTGACGAATAAAAACTATTTCTATGTCTATCTAGTGTAGGTACACTGTTATAAAACAGTAACAGAAGTTCTGTATATTGAAAATACATATTTACGATAATAATGGTGTTTAGATGTCCCTGACTCCAAATCAGATATTTTTGGATTTTATGTATGTATGTAGTGTGTTTTTTCGAGCATCACGCATAAACTACTGGATAGCTGGAAGCAGTTTTTTATCGCGATATCTATGTTGGTCCCATAGTAAAAGTTGTTCAGTTTGATGGTCTATAACACCCCCTTTAATATTGGAACGTATTTAATTTTAAACCCAACATATTCGGTGTACGATGAATAAAACATCAAATACTTCATATTTCACCATCTCTCTCGTCCACGGTCTCATATTAGCTTTTTCCAGAGCTAACCCCATAGAAATTTTACGCTAATTAACAGTTCACTTTTTATATTGAGAATCCTCTTTTTAAATGAGATTTTCACTATTCTCACTTTGCATAATGAGATAAGCACTTTGCATAGTGAGTAGCCTCACTTTTATATGGGATTATAACTTTTCTCACTATTGACTTACTCTGCATTGTGGCTTTGCATTGCGAGATTCTCACTTTGTATAGTGTGAATCCTCTTTTTTGATTAGATTCTCGCTTTGCATAGTGAGATTCTCACTTTGCATAGCCGTTCCGTACAAAATGTATGAGAATAGTTTTCGAGATTTTATTCAAAAAAGCCGTTCCATAAAAAATTTATAAGTAGGTAAAAAAATTGATTTATTTTTTATTTTTCCTAGATTTTAATAGTTGTTGTGGTATTCGGGGTGGAAACAAATCGAACGAATCAAAGATCATAAAAATCGGTCCACCCGATCTTAGTTATAAATGGTGTAACTAACAACTAATCCGACTTTATTTATATAATATAAAAGATATTCAAAATATCCAATGGAACCACGACCAAAACAGTTTCACAACAAAACAGTAACAGAATGCGCATCAAAATTAGAAAACACGACAAAGTCTGCATTCAGAACAAAACTTCAGATGCTCGCAAGCGTAACTTCCAACTGAATCCCTACTCTATCCTGTTTTTCAGGAAGTTCAATATCCTATGCACAAAGTATAAGCGGGTAAAGTCGGAAAACTTTAATCCGAAGCCAAAGGATACAAGCGAAAGCTTTTAAAAGGAGCACCGTTAATCTCGGTTTCCACGACAGGTACGGTTAAGGCATGTAACTGTGGAAATAATTTATTTTCGACGGTTTATTGGGCTTTAGAATTTAAGGCTTTCAGTTTAAGTTAATATTGCCATGAAATTACATGGAAGTTATGAACGTAGCTTAGCATCTCTTTTTGCAGGGGTGCCGCGTCGGTTGCGTGTGTCATAATCATAAGTAAATTGTGTGTGTTACAGGCAAATTGTGTGTTATAAGTGAATTATACATCATAAGTAAATTGTGTCATAAGTTGATAGTGTGTGTCATACATAACATAAGTGAATCGTGTGTTATAGGTGAATTGTGTTTCATAAGACTTATAAATGACGTATGTGTCATAAGTAAATTGTGTGTGTCATAACTCATAAGTGAATTATGTGTGTCGTAAGTGAATTGCGTTTGTCATAAAATTAACTTACAACATTAAAACTCACCTAGAATTGGACCTCTTCGACGAATCATGCTTCTTCCCTCCCTGTAGATTAGGCAGATCCTTCTGCCTTTTTTTAGTTTCCCTCCATATCCTGTAGTACAAAATACACATAACCGTCACTGGCACATAGAACGCCGCTATCGCTGTCCCGAACGTAATAAACTGGTTCGTCTCTATGAACTGAATATAACACTCTTGTGGCGGCACCTTTCTCTCACCGTCTATGTACGGCCACGCATAAATCCAAGGTGGCCACAATACCAAACTGAAACCCCACGCACTCCCTATCATCACTGTAGCGCGCCTGGTAGTCCTCTTAGCACGATAAGTCAACGGTCGTGTCACACTAAAATACCTGTCGAAACTAATAATGAGCAGATTTAGCACGGACGCGTTTGACGCGAGGTAATCCAACGCGAGCCACGTATCACAAATATGAGGCCCGAGAGGCCAGTACCCGTATATCGTGAACATCGTGTACAAAGGCATGGAGATCAATCCAACGGCGAAGTCGGCAACAGCCAGCGAAAACAAGAAGTAGTTGCTGATCGTCTGAAGTTGCTTATCGATCTTGAAGCTTATCATCACCATGGAGTTGCCGACGACTGTTAGCACGGAGAGGACGCTGCCGATGATTGCGATGACGATCTTCTGGGCGAGGCTGTATGGGCTGGGTGGTAAGGTGGGTTCGAACGCCAGGTCGGTGAGGTTGGTGTGGTTGGAGACGATGAGCATGCTGTCAACTCGGCAGGCAGCGCGCGCCCGCGCACCGCGTGCACCGGCGGCCCACGCGCCGACCGAGCGCCGAGCCCTCTGCAACAATACATACACTTTTATGAGCTTTTAATTTTGATTACACACATTGAAATAATAGAAAAAACAGGTACGAAGGGCGTTATCTCTTAATTATAAAAACTAAAGGAAATAACTCAATTCCTTTTAGAATTAGGAAATCTATTGTTCGTTCGCGGACACGAATACCATAGTATCCGCAATCGTCTACCTTTCTGTGACATGGATGCCATAGCAATCGCTGAATACTACCATGCATTGATGATGTAATACGACAGAGGCTGCTGCAGCTCAAAATTTTTCTTACCAAATATTAGTGTCTCCAACGTGGCATGGGTGATTTAGTATCCACGAACGTTTTTTAGATATCAGTTCTTGATATAATACCGCCATATTTTATAACTTATTTTTCCAAATAGGTACTTAGTTGTAAACGCTCTTGCCGGTGAAAAAATATAATTTTGTTTAGCAATGAGGTAGTTTCAAAATTTTCCTGCCTTATTTCACAACTGCAGAAGTTCTCCTTCCGATGTCATCCATCACCATTTGAGAGCAATCGGTAACATACATAAGTTAGTAAAAGTTATTAGGACATGGCATGTCGTGCGTGTAGAACTCTAACCTACCTACCTACCTAAAAAATGTACTTATTTATCTCCTCAACATAACGACATACAAGATAAAATAACCTTTCCAGTTTTTCTTCCACGTCTTGTTCTAAAAAACCAATAATTTCTCGAAGAGATAAACAAATACGCTGGCAAAACTAGTAAGCAAACATCGAGAAAACATCGTGGAAGTGTCTATCTATCATAGAACAAACAACTTGTTTTTCCGATTGTGATAGACTTAGGTCTTGTTTACATGTAGATAGTTATCTGGCTAGTTAGCTAAGTTATTTTATAGAAACTTCTTTATAGTTACAGTACGTCGAGGAAAATAACTAACCTCTTCGTTTGCGCAGAGATTGTAGTTTAGTATGGAACAGCAGATTTTTCATTTGCTCCGATCGGTTTGCTCACATAGTAAAAGTTGTTCAGTTTGATGGGTAGACTCTTAGTTTAAAAGGATGCTAATGATATCAATTTCACCCTGTATATACTCAACCTGTGTAGGAACCGTCGCGTTAACAATCCTCTCTGCCATGTTACGCGATAAATTGAGCATGTGCATTTACGTACAATTTTATACCTTATCTTATCACTAAACGAGACACCCTATAATTGCGGAATTCAAACTAGCCTCGCTTGGGAATCAAAATTATAATCTAAGAAATAGAATTAAATCTAAAGTTGCGGATTCCTTGTCCCCCGCAAAAAGGGGCAGAAAAGTATGTAAGTTGAATTACACGCGTAACTCAGTCATAGTTATAATGATGGTCTATTATTTATTATTATTGGGTGATTGGGGCCTTAACAGATTTGCGTCTGTGCCACTTCGACCAACGCTGATCTTTTGTGAACGCTCCTCCTACAGTTCCCTATTAATCCCTACAGCAGTTAGGTATCGCAGTAGGTTTTTAACAGGGAGTTCTCGTATCTCATCTGGAGTCAGAATGTCGAGTCAGAATGGAAAAACCCATGTCCTCTCCGCAGAACCTGCAGCAGGTGGAGTCGCTTAGTTTCAAGGTGTGCATGTGTTTGTTTATTTTGCAGTGACCTGTGAGTGATCTCACTATTGTACATAAGTTGTCTTTTTTAAGAGCTAGTAGGCTATTCGTATGTTTACGATTATACCCTTTGATAAGTGCCTTGGAGTGATTTAGGCTGGGTGCATTTCTCCATGTTTTGAATGCCTCTGTATAGCTATACTTATTCAAAGCTTCTTGGGTTAGACTTTTAGGGATGCCGAAAAAGGGTTCGGGGCCTATGAAGTGGTTTTCTGTACCCTTTTTGGCCAATTTGTCCGCATTTTCGTTCCCTGCTATGTTTTAGTGTCCTGGTACCCATTGTAGCGTCAGTTAATTTTGGTCTAAGTTTTCAAGACATGACCCATATGGCTGCAAGAGATGTGAAACTAAATAAAGGCTAGTAATAATAATAAAACACAAAATGTACGTTCAGACATCACGTGTAAGCTCGGTTCACATCGCCGCGTGCAGACAAACGTTTTGTTCGCAACTAGTTTACTATACTCACAACCTACACTGTATTAAATAAACAGACAGTAGAATAATATGAAGCTTGCTGCAATGTGGCGTACGTGAGAAAAATTTTGGGCAAAAAGAAAAATCTACTTTTTCAACAAATTTTAACGTATTCACCGACATGGATGCATAGTTATTTTTTTGATAAAACTGTAACATAGGTGTGTCTGTACATTGAAGATATTTACAAGAAAAGGTGGTGTGTTTAGATTTTTTTCAGTTTATTTGTTGTTGTAACTAGTTGTGTGTAAATAAATAATTTATTAATTATGTACTTCATGTTTACGGATGTTCTTTGATTCTTAAATTCTTAATTGTACACAAAACCGTAACATAAGAAGATTACAATTCATGATGTCCAAAGGCGAGCTTAACTATAACTCTATTTGCACACAAACGAAAGTCCATTTTTTGTATTGGAACTAAAATATTAAGTTAGTATGTTATACTTAGTAACTTTATTAAAGACAAATAAAGGAAGGTAAGTATGTACATTAAAAATAAATAAAAATATGAGAAAATAAAACTAACTTAACCTAAAATATGGTGCAGGTTTGGATCGCGCGGGAGGGTAGCCACAGCGTTTCCTCGCTTAACGGCTAAACCACAGATCACAAAAACTAAAGGGAGATGTGAAAAGGGGGTGGGGCCAGTGTCGCAGCAATATGCGCAAAAAGGGACACATTTCTCGCGACAGTAATGATTCAATATATTATGAGGCTGAAAGCCAGTCGAGACATTATGTGTAAATAGTTTAAAATGCTTGCGTAGTACTAAAGATTATTCGAACGTTGAGTTCTGATACCGCAATGGATAATGAGCACATTCAACCTAACAAAATACTTTCTATCGCGTGTTACTGATGGTGATGCGACACTAGGTTTCGTACTCAGCGCGCTGGTTGGCATCTCTCTAGATCTCTATGGGCTAAACTGATGTAATGTTATACATTGAAATGATCAAAATTCTTGGGTCTGAGTGATACTAACTTATAGTTATAGTACTGTATAGTATCAATTATTATATTAAATAGACTTATGTATATGTCTTATGTTGTAGAGTTTTTGGCCGCATCTTATCTTCAGCGACAACACGTTCCGACGCGGTGGTAGCTTCAAAAAAAAAAGATTTGACGTTTAATAAGAGTGCTTCAAGCTCCTATATTGAATAAATTATGTTGACTTTAACTATATGATTAACTTCAAAAATGATAAATGTTTATGGAATATTTCTGTCTCCAAGGCGGTGTAGGTACTGTCTGATTAGTTCTACTGTGACGGTAAACAACTAACCTAATTCAAACTGAATTGTAGAGTATCGTATGTACAATAATGAAAGCTTCAGGTAAACTTGGTGACGAGACTATTCTGTTTACTTGTGTTGTCAAGTACAGTAAACCAACGACAATTCCTGGTTATGGAACTAACAACCTAACTGCGAAAAAATCTGCTGTTCGATACAAAACTGTAATTCTACTCGACCCAAATATATGGAACAGTAGACTTTTTCGATCTGACGCTATTTTTATTTTATCCGAGCGTTAAGCCGCGACTTCGTCCGCACAAACTATATACCAGATTTGAAGTCAGATCATAAGCTATCAAACAAAAAAAGTTTTATCAAAATCGGTTCAGTAGTTTTTGCGTGATACTCGTTCAAACAAACAAACACACAAACAAACACCCAAACAAACACACAAACAAACAGACGGACAAAAAATCCAAAAATTGGTGAAATGGAATCAGGGACACCTAAAAACCATATCGAAACTTTTTTTTTGTTAATATCTTCAATGTACAGACAACCTTCCTGTTACAGTTTTATAATAATATAGATTCAACTCCTATCGGCATGGCAGGAATAACGTAGGTATATGTTTCTTCATCATCATATCAGCCAATAGACGTCCACTGCTGAACATAGGCCTCCCCCAGGTATAGCCACGTTTATGTATATTATGTAATACAATAACTGACCAAGTGCGTGTCGGACCACGCGCAGGGTAGGGTTCCATAGCGTAGTTGCCCTTCACAATATAATGTAGACTTAGAAGAAGGCTTTTTGTTTTATACTACGGTTTAACGGCTAATAAAGTCTAAAAAGTACATTTTCATTCAGTGATAGCAGATGTACGAAAGAGATATATGTTGCTAATGTGAGTGAAAGCGTCGGAAGAGGGCGCCCTCGTAGGACGTATGCTGATCATATCAGTTGCGTCCTACAAAAAGGGGAGGTGCGGAGTACTCGAAACCGACGGGCATGTATGAAGAGATGTATGGATGTGCATGAGGCAAAAGAAGTATGTAAAGATCGTAGTAAGTGGCGCGCCCTGGTCTCTGCCTACCCCACTGGGAAAGAGGCGTGACGTTATAGATAGATAGATAGAAGTACATTTTGTAAGTTAGTCGACTATTAGTCGTAAACTTGTAAAGCCTACTTAGCGGTGATAGTTTTCCTTTTAATTTCGTTATACCTACTATTGCCATGAATTTTTTCACATATCCAGAAACAACGGTTTAGCTGGCCACACTTGATTTTAAAAAAAATTTTCACTTTAAAACTTAAATTTCGCTAACGGATCCCTAAATCGAAAAATGGTTTTCCCACGCCCATCATATTTTTAAACGACCTATCCAAAGATATCCCACACCAAGGGGTAGACGAGAAATAAAAATTAATTCCCACTTCGCGTGTAGGGGAGGTAGGTACCCAATAAAAATATATTTTTCAAGATTATATTTATAACTTTGTCGGCGTGATGAATATGTAGGCCCATTCCAAATTACAGCTTTCTAGTACTAAGCGTCTGTGAGCTAAGCCGCGGACAGACGGACAGACGGACTTGGCAAAACTATTTCGGAACCCAAAAAAAAGTAAATTTGAAAAACAAAAAACGTTTTATTTTATTGGCGTCAGGAGGCTTCTATTATAATTCAATATAATACAATGTACAATATTCTTTATTTGCAAACTGAAAACATACAAAATTAAATGATGCCTAGCCATCGATCCTGACTGGTTTCAGACTTTAAGTTCTTCTGTCATCAAATTGTAATTTTCTCAAGGCTTTTGCTTACAACAGAACAATACCTAATAGTGTAAACACGCGTTCAATTCTCACTACATCCCACAACAAGTCGCTTCAAAGAACTCTTATAACTAAGAAGTAAGAGTTAAAATGGCTCGACTATCGAGATTTTGTGTGTAGAACGAACTATAATGAACAAATACTGTTGAAAACATGTAGCGGTGTTTAGGGAGATCTCGGCGGCGGGGTGTACTTACAAAAACTCATTTGCTCGTACAAATAGTGGGAACGTTTTGGAAGCTTTTGTATGAAACATGAGTTTGCTAACGTGAAGTCAATGTTTAGAGTACGAAAATTTGTATATGGCGTAGAGGGATAAAGCATCGAGGTTTTGTCCTATTCATTCAATACTCTTATTGATCGATCGATTTATTGAAGCGATCTACTTCTTCTTAACTAGAATCAATCTACTACAATGCATCTCTATGCATTGTAGCAAATTGATTCTAGTTAAGAAGAAGTAGATCGCTACCTTTAAGGATGACTCACACTACACCGTGCCGGGTCCGAGCCCAGTCCGAGCTGAGCGTCAGCCGTAGCACAGTCAACTACACTCACGCTATACCGAGCGGCAACCGAACCGGCTCGGACTCGGCTCAGACCCGGCACGGTGTAGCGTGAGTCATCCTTATTGCTGTCCATACTCAACTACTTACATACTTATGGCTCAACGTAACCAAATTTTTTTACTATGGCTGGGCACATAATGTGCACATCTATATCTCCAAACTCCATATCGCTATCCCATACGTTCTGTCTGCGACACTTGGTCAATGGTTATATGGATATTTTACAGTTATTTAGATTCAGGTTTAAATTTTTATTTTTTCTGTTTAGCGCTTTTGTTGCTTGTCACTATCAATGCTATCATTATCATGAGCTTGCCGTGGAAATTTTATATGGAGCTACCAATTTTGTTTTTCGCTATTTCAATGAAAGTTTTTCAGTTTATAGTAGTGTAAAGTATTTAAGCATAATATTGGGTAATCTAAGATAAACCACCCCTTTACATTTTATTGTGTTTTGTTACACCCTGTATAGGAACATGGTATTATTTTCTATTGGAAAACAATTTGTATCGTGTCGTGAACTTAACTTATGAGAGCAATAACAATTTCTTTTATCGGTTATGTTGAGTAGCTACAGTGAAGGTCTACATTTCTTGCAACTTAGAGCATATCTATTGTTTTCCGAGATCAATGATAACTGTCCATAATTCAGAATGCTTCGAAATCTGGAATATTCCGGTCTGCGCCGGCTCGACCCGGATGGAATCCAATATTAGGAGGCATTCCATTGCGGTCGCTGCCGTTCATAATGAACGATGAAATTGTACCTATTCTGTACTGTCTGTCACATTGGTATGCTAGGTATTGATATGTAGCCAGTACCTATGCACTTTTAAAGTTAAGATAGGGCTTATCAGGTATTTGGTTCACCAATGAAGAATGAAGATGTCAGAATCACCAGTCATAATCAGTCGCTGTAGGCGAACACAGTCATGAAGGACAAACCTTTATGCTAAAACCGGCCAAGAGCATGTCGGAGTCGCCCATGATCTAGGGTTCCGTAGTCATTGTACGCATATATCTCGAGATAAAAGCATTATAACGACATAGTTCGTGTTAGTGGGTATTTTGTTCCGTTTTACGAGAGCTATCCAACAACACCTCACTCGATTGTGTAGAAAAAACTAATGGTTTCCAACCCCATTTACGTTTCATTGGAAAAAATGTGTTTTCAAAAGATGTGCACCGCCGCCATTAAATTCCTTTGAACGCTCGCGCACGCTTTATACAATTCTGGATATCTGTCACGACCAGTTTTTAGTATGGAAGTCCCGACTCTTATAACGTAGTGAGTTACGTTCTCTTTTCCTTATACTATACACCCCGGGGAAAGCAGTCATAAGCCAGTACGTACATTCCCTTTTTCCCAACAACTTTTTACCTTTCCCGCTCTATCGCCATCTGGTTACCCGTCAGTTACCTAAGAAAAAGACTTAAGGTTCAATTTCTTTGGTTTCGCATATGCTGACGTCATTTTGTCAATTTCAATTTTTTGTATGCAGTGTCCGGGCTGTGGCACTGGTGAACGCATCCTAAAGCTCGCGCTTTGATCGTCAGAGCGTTGTAGCCTCACGCCAATTTTAGCAGCGCCACTGTCCGCACGTAGCTGCATATTTGCGACGCTGGACGATCGCTATTTATACAACGCGCCACAAAAAGAGTTCATGCTGAAAGGGTATTCCACTCTACAGAACAATTTCGGAAAATCCCGGCAATGAGCGTGGCGGACACGTCTATGGTAGGGTTCCGTGAAGTAAGTGTAGGATACCATTGCAGGGCAAAGACCTCGAATAATAGGGCTCCGATGCCATCTTATAATAATAGGGTATTTGACAGCATGAAAATATAGGATCTATTAATGGCATCCGTATTTGAATATGAATTTTGGAAACCAAATATTTAGTCAGTTAAGAAAATAACCGAATAGTTTACGAGAAAATCGACAAAGAAATTTTTTTTTTGTCTACTTTTGTCACGTGAACGTAAACGACTGTTGGCCGTACGGTTAATGACGTCAACTGCATGTAGACAGTTGCGTGTAGAGTATGAGTGTCATAAGCAGGTGACGTCAGGATGACGTTACGAATAAGTTACGTTACGTTATTGTCAGGATAAACTTCCCTATCATAGACGAGTCCGACACGGTCTTGGCTGGTTTTGGCCTGTACCGCTTTAAAGTTGATACATAAATCATACGCCTTCGATAACAAAGTTCAGTAACTTAAATTACTAAACTTAACTGAAATTACCAAACCAACATAAAGTTTACTAATTGCAGGCAAACAACATTAACGTTCGCACAAGAGTTCAGAAATTGAGTTAACCCCAAAGTTACAATAATTACTAGTTGGAGAGGAAAAGAAATATGAGATAAGACACGTCAACACGTTTGAAGTTAGATGACTCATCATCATCATCATCTCAGCCGATGGAAGTCCACTGCTGGACATAGGCCTCCCTCAAGGATCGCCGGTCCTGCGCTGCCCTCATCCAACGGGTTCCCGCCGCCTTCACCAGGTCGTTGGTTCACCTTGTGGGGGCCTACTCACGCTGCGCTTTCCGGTACACTTCGGCCCCATTTAATTATTATTATCTATGGGAATAGTAATAAAATAATAGACGAAAATAAGGGACAGGCGATTCCCACACAGAATGACTATGGGATACACTACAGAAATAAATCGATATAGAACGGTGAAGCGCGCGGGGCACGCGTGTCAACATTCATCTTATCAGCCATTAAACGTCCACTGCTGGACATAAGCCTCCCCCAAAATGGGGGACTCAGAGGATGCTGCTGCCCATCCTTCAGTAGATCCCTTAGTCGCCTTTTACGACACCCACGGGAGGAAATGGGATGGTGCTATTCTTAGCTAACACCACACGGACATCGACGTGCCAACATTAAGTAACAATATTACTTAATTTGCCACACGTTTAGGTCCACCACATATACAACGTGTTAATGAATAAGCGCAAAACCTCATACATCCCTGATTTATAACAAAATAATTAGAATGAAACAATAATTTCATTATTTTGATAGTTAAAATTTAAAATTATTCGCATTTTATGTTGTGAGGCAAAAATGATTTGTTATCATTTCAGCAATGAATGTAAGCGCTAACATACTCATGGATACATTTTAATAATCTTGTTTTGATTGTAAGTAGGATGAGTATGCCCGTGGGGTGGGTTGACATCGGGTTCAATAAATTTTAAATTTTGCAAACCCATTATTCAATGTTTTGAAATAAATTACCTATGTTGAAACCATGATAATTCGATTCGGCTCTCGATTCTAAACAAACTACTTTCTAGTTTTGCGTTAATTCATTAACACGTTGTATACGGAATAAATCTGATTCGGAATTCCGTGTTGTCAACTGTGGTTACAAAAAATAGTAGAGTGCTGTTTAAAAAACGCCTAAAATAAAAATGTATGAAATGTCAATTGAATGACGATTGCATTTTTAGGTATTTATTAAAATGAAACATACAATTTCTATACGCGATAATTATTATCATGTGATGATGTAATGACGTTACGATGATGATTTCTAAATTGTATTTCAATATTATGCAACTATATCAAAAGACTATCGATAGTTTTAACATTAGACATAATCTTAATACAAAATGGCTTGAACCATTATCACACAAGCGATTTCTGAGCGTAGGCGATTTCCAAACTATACCGCAGTTGCGACGCAACTGCAGTGTCACGATACGATATCGTCTCGTCAACGCCTATGCTCAAAAATCGCTTTTGTGATATGACTGTAAATCTATAAAAAAAACCACCTAATACCATCAAAAAATCACTAGATCTAGTGAAAAAGTCTCTGAAAGCGACAACGCTGAATTCCGAATCAGGTTTATTCCGGATGTATGTGGCGGACTTTACTCATTACGCACTGAGTCGCGCTACGATAAATATTGGTGACCTAACGGTGACAAATCAGAGAAAATGCCTTATTGCGCGGATTCTAAATGTAGCAACAAAAGTTGTGACTCTATTTCTGAGAGCAATGTGCCCCGCCCACTGCCACTTTAATTTAGCAATTCTTTGGGCTATGTCAGTTACTCTGGTTCTTCTGCGGATCTCTTCATTTCTGATTCGATCTCGCAGGGAAACTCCGAGCATAGCCCTCTCCATTGCCCTTTGGGTGACTTTCAGTCTTTTTATGAGGCCTTGAGTGAACGACCACGTCTCTGTTCCATATGTCATCACTGGCAACACGTACTGATCGAAGACTTTAGTTTTAAGACACTGCGGTATTTGGGACGTGAAGATACTACGTAGCTTCCCGAACGCCGCCCAGCCGAGTTAGCCGAAAGATTTGAGTACCTACTTTTAATGACAATTAAAGCAAAAATTAAAAAAAATCACTGTTGGTTCGAAACAGGCATGCGCGGAACACAAGTAAACAATGGTTGTAGCCGTTCTATCGTGATTTATTTCTGTGGGATGCACATAAAAGACAACATTAAAAGAGCATGTCAAAGAAATGGGCACACACATATTACATTATACACTCGAAAAACATGACTTGCCGTCTGGCGCATTTGGGTATAAAGCACAAAGTAAGAAATAATTCGGACACCTTTGGTACACAGTATGCAAATAAAATAGCATAAAAGAACCATTTAACAAAAAAGTTCTTTCAATTACAAAGAACTGCAACGAAACCAGTCTGTTTTACAGCTGGGTGGGTAGTCACGAGACAAGAGCTACACGAGCTCATCCCGCCTTCCCCTTTCTACTATCGGACTTCCAGACGCACCGCGAGATATCACCCATTTTTGGTTGGCATACCACATATCCGCTCCAAGCACCTTTCTGAATCTTTTATAATGCGCACAGCCAGGGAGTGGAATGCCCTGCCTGCGTCAGTATTTCCGAGCGCTTACAACCCGAATTCCTTTAAAGTACGAGTGAATAGGCTTTTCCTGGGTAAGCTCGCTACATCTTCGACCCCATCTTCGTCCTGAGGACTGGATTGAGGTCAAGAGCAAACCCAGACGTAAATAAAAAATAAAGAAAAAAGTCACATACAGACAGATATAAAGAAAGACCTGTCAAACTTATAACACTCTTCTTTTTTCAACGAGATTACTTATTTCATTTTTGGTGAACTTAGGTACAGCTAAACAACAGATTAATTTGATGGTCACATGCTGACAAAAAGTTCCCTTCTCTTATCATCATCATCATCATGTTTGTGAACGAACGAATCCGGTATGAACAGACCTCTAATGACAATAAATTTCCAAAGTTTTGTAGAACGCTACGGCGCTACGGGGCTACGGTCGTAGCAACATCGTAGTAAAAATTCGAAAAATAATACAAAATACTTCTACTAGAAAGTTGTACTCTTGAAATGCAAATAATCCAACTGTCTAGTGTTAATAAAATCTCAAGGTTTACTTTACTTTGAAAACGTAAACCGTTGGAAATGCGAGATACTTTCTGAGAACTTTTTCTCAGATTTTTCTCTTTTCTGAAATACTGAAGCTTGGATATAGAATTTTCCATCATCAAAGTACCGAGCATTTTACTTTTCACATTGAAACTTTTAGTTAGTTAGCTTAGAATGGGCCACCCTATTTTTTTAGATTCTTCTTATTTCTTGTAAATGATTTTTTTTGTCGCTTCGGTAGAGGCCAGATAGACAGCGAAAGCGCGACATCGCCCTGGCCTGTAGGCCTAGCATGCCACCCCCGAGAAAACAATAAAAATCGAGATGTGCCTCCATCTTTATTATTTTAAGTATGCCAGACAGAGCGCGCATGACGTTTTTCTCGTTTAAACGCTTTGTCGTGGGTGGCATGCTAGCCGTGCTGGTGTCGTGGGTTTTGGGCTTAGATTAAAAACTTCGATGGTTTTGGGACTACTTGGCTAATTGATATGTCGAAAGACGCACCTGGATGAGGGCTATGAAAAACAAAAAAAAAACGTTTGATAAATCTCAATCACTTAAAAATTTTTTAATCGAAATAATGTGAAAAATGCGGTCGTTTTTCGACCGGATTCGATCAGAAAAAAATTTATATCTCAGAAACGAAATGCAATATCGAAAAAATAATAAAAAACCCCTAAAGGTATGGCATTGGACTATATTTTAAAAAATGTTGGAGGTGTGTATCACTGATGGGTTATTCAAAAGTTGTACCTTTGTGACGCGGAGAAAACATTTAATTCAGTTCATTTGGCAGATTCATTTTCAATATACCCGAATGTCGTGGAAGACACAATATCGTTGATATTTTCTCGTGGTGGTCGTACAATTTGAAATACCACTAAACGGTCACCCATCCAATAACTAACCGTACCTGACGGTGCTTTATTACGATCTTTTCCAATACCGAAGTCGAGCATCTCATAATTTATCCTTGATGTACCAATTATTATGCTTTACTTTGGTGATCTTTTCCAATACCGAAGTCCCACTATACGAACGAGCATCTCATAATTTATCCTTGATGTACCAATTATTATGCTTTACTTTGGTGATCTTTTCCAATACCGAAGTCCCACTATACGAACGAGCATCTCATAATTTATCCTTGATGTACCAATTATTATGCTTTACTTTGGTGATCTTTTCCAATACCGAAGTCCCACTATACGAACGAGCATCTCATAATTTATCCTTGATGTACCAATTATTATGCTTTACTTTGGTGATCTTTTCCAATACCGAAGTCCCACTATACGAACGAGCATCTCATAATTTATCCTTGATGTACCAATTATTATGCTTTACTTTGGTGATCTTTTCCAATACCGAAGTCCCACTATACGAACGAGCATCTCATAATTTATCCTTGATGTACCAATTATTATGCTTTACTTTGGTGATCTTTTCCAATACCGAAGTCCCACTATACGAACGAGCATCTCATAATTTATCCTTGATGTACCAATTATTATGCTTTACTTTGGTGATCTTTTCCAATACCGAAGTCCCACTATACGAACGAGCATCTCATAATTTATCCTTGATGTACCAATTATTATGCTTTACTTTGGTGATCTTTTCCAATACCGAAGTCCCACTATACGAACGAGCATCTCATAATTTATCCTTGATGTACCAATTATTATGCTTTACTTTGGTGATCTTTTCCAATACCGAAGTCCCACTATACGAACGAGCATCTCATAATTTATCCTTGATGTACCAATTATTATGCTTTACTTTGGTGATCTTTTCCAATACCGAAGTCCCACTATACGAACGAGCATCTCATAATTTATCCTTGATGTACCAATTATTATGCTATTATGCTTTACTTTGGTGATCTTTTCCAATACCGAAGTCCCACTATACGAACGAGCATCTCATAATTTATCCTTGATGTACCAATTATTATGCTTTACTTTGGTGATCTTTTCCAATACCGAAGTCCCACTATACGAACGAGCATCTCATAATTTATCCTTGATGTACCAATTATTATGCTTTACTTTGGTGATCTTTTCCAATACCGAAGTCCCACTATACGAACGAGCATCTCATAATTTATCCTTGATGTACCAATTATTATGCTTTACTTTGGTGATCTTTTCCAATACCGAAGTCCCACTATACGAACGAGCATCTCATAATTTATCCTTGATGTACCAATTATTATGCTTTACTTTGGTGATCTTTTCCAATACCGAAGTCCCACTATACGAACGAGCATCTCATAATTTATCCTTGATGTACCAATTATTATGCTTTACTTTGGTGATCTTTTCCAATACCGAAGTCCCACTATACGAACGAGCATCTCATAATTTATCCTTGATGTACCAATTATTATGCTTTACTTTGGTGATCTTTTCCAATACCGAAGTCCCACTATACGAACGAGCATCTCATAATTTATCCTTGATGTACCAATTATTATGCTTTACTTTGGTGATCTTTTCCAATACCGAAGTCCCACTATACGAACGAGCATCTCATAATTTATCCTTGATGTACCAATTATTATGCTTTACTTTGGTGATCTTTTCCAATACCGAAGTCCCACTATACGAACGAGCATCTCATAATTTATCCTTGATGTACCAATTATTATGCTTTACTTTGGTGATCTTTTCCAATACCGAAGTCCCACTATACGAACGAGCATCTCATAATTTATCCTTGATGTACCAATTATTATGCTTTACTTTGGTGATCTTTTCCAATACCGAAGTCCCACTATACGAACGAGCATCTCATAATTTATCCTTGATGTACCAATTATTATGCTTTACTTTGGTGATCTTTTCCAATACCGAAGTCCCACTATACGAACGAGCATCTCATAATTTATCCTTGATGTACCAATTATTATGCTTTACTTTGGTGATCTTTTCCAATACCGAAGTCCCACTATACGAACGAGCATCTCATAATTTATCCTTGATGTACCAATTATTATGCTTTACTTTGGTGATCTTTTCCAATACCGAAGTCCCACTATACGAACGAGCATCTCATAATTTATCCTTGATGTACCAATTATTATGCTTTACTTTGGTGATCTTTTCCAATACCGAAGTCCCACTATACGAACGAGCATCTCATAATTTATCCTTGATGTACCAATTATTATGCTTTACTTTGGTGATCTTTTCCAATACCGAAGTCCCACTATACGAACGAGCATCTCATAATTTATCCTTGATGTACCAATTATTATGCTTTACTTTGGTGATCTTTTCCAATACCGAAGTCCCACTATACGAACGAGCATCTCATAATTTATCCTTGATGTACCAATTATTATGCTTTACTTTGGTGATCTTTTCCAATACCGAAGTCCCACTATACGAACGAGCATCTCATAATTTATCCTTGATGTACCAATTATTATGCTTTACTTTGGTGATCTTTTCCAATACCGAAGTCCCACTATACGAACGAGCATCTCATAATTTATCCTTGATGTACCAATTATTATGCTTTACTTTGGTGATCTTTTCCAATACCGAAGTCCCACTATACGAACGAGCATCTCATAATTTATCCTTGATGTACCAATTATTATGCTATTATGCTTTACTTTGGTGATCTTTTCCAATACCGAAGTCCCACTATACGAACGAGCATCTCATAATTTATCCTTGATGTACCAATTATTATGCTTTACTTTGGTGATCTTTTCCAATACCGAAGTCCCACTATACGAACGAGCATCTCATAATTTATCCTTGATGTACCAATTATTATGCTTTACTTTGGTGATCTTTTCCAATACCGAAGTCCCACTATACGAACGAGCATCTCATAATTTATCCTTGATGTACCAATTATTATGCTTTACTTTGGTGATCTTTTCCAATACCGAAGTCCCACTATACGAACGAGCATCTCATAATTTATCCTTGATGTACCAATTATTATGCTTTACTTTGGTGATCTTTTCCAATACCGAAGTCCCACTATACGAACGAGCATCTCATAATTTATCCTTGATGTACCAATTATTATGCTTTACTTTGGTGATCTTTTCCAATACCGAAGTCCCACTATACGAACGAGCATCTCATAATTTATCCTTGATGTACCAATTATTATGCTTTACTTTGGTGATCTTTTCCAATACCGAAGTCCCACTATACGAACGAGCATCTCATAATTTATCCTTGATGTACCAATTATTATGCTTTACTTTGGTGATCTTTTCCAATACCGAAGTCCCACTATACGAACGAGCATCTCATAATTTATCCTTGATGTACCAATTATTATGCTTTACTTTGGTGATCTTTTCCAATACCGAAGTCCCACTATACGAACGAGCATCTCATAATTTATCCTTGATGTACCAATTATTATGCTTTACTTTGGTGATCTTTTCCAATACCGAAGTCCCACTATACGAACGAGCATCTCATAATTTATCCTTGATGTACCAATTATTATGCTTTACTTTGGTGATCTTTTCCAATACCGAAGTCCCACTATACGAACGAGCATCTCATAATTTATCCTTGACATACCAATTATTAATTATACAGTTTTTGAGAGTTACGCGGTTATTATTTAATCTAGAAATAAACATTATAAACGCGGTAAGAACCCGTTAAAATGTTTATTTCTAGTTCAATTATTAATTCCTCATACATTTATTTATTTATTGATTTCTTAACGATTGTTACATTGTTCAAAGGTAGGTAGGTTACATAATTTTAAGGTTAAAGCTAAATGCACAACCACTTATAATGAAATACAGCATGCAATAATATTTAGCTTAATCAGTAGCGAGTAGAGCAACATTAGAGCTGTCCATTTTAACATGCTCATTTTTTTGTATGAATTTTTTTCGGAATTGTTTCTGAATAGTGCTGTAGATTTAAATTTACTTACTTACTAACATTTTAGCGCATTAAGCGTATGCTGGGTGATAGAGTTGACGAAATACTATAATAGCTACCGATAAAATGTACCCACCTTTAAATTAATGTATTTTAGACTTATACTGTGTTGCAGTATAAGTCTAAAACTAACCTACTAACTTAAATCCCGAGACCATGTAAACTAACACATAGAAAAGCAATAAATGTATGAATATGAATATCTTCATACTTCGGAAGACACGCTAAGTTGTTGGTCCCGGATATTTCCGTCATATGGCAGTGTAACTATTCGTCAATCCAGGTCAGAGATCTATTTATTCCGGCTCAAAAATTATCTGACAGCAAGTTGACCACTAACTTGCCTCCACCAATCCGCACGAGGTCATACGAGGTAACTACAGGGTGAAATTGATATCATTAGCATCAGCAACAAATATCAGCTGTTCCATATTAAACTGCAATGCCTTTCAGTTTGATGGGTACACTCTTAGTTTAAAAGGATACTAATGATATCAATTTCACCCTGTATAAGAAATAAAGCTTATGCATTCGTGCGTGCGCTATATACGTAATATACACTCTAATCCGCAAATTCCTCACAATAAAACATTTTATTTCATTTCGCTCCTTAATATATGATTGAGACCTTTAAGCTGAACTAAAATAGTATCTACTCCCTTAATCTTAAAGTTCAACATCCATCACAGGCGAGGGGGGTAAATGAACCAATAAACCAACCACTGGTGCAAAATTTAAATTAAGCAGACACAATTAGTTTCCGCGGATCTTAATTCAGTTAATATTGTTATAGGCTAAGATCCTGTTGCAAGTTTTCTACCCATATGTTTAGGCAATGATACTAAAATACCTGTGGAAATGGTAGATAAATGATCTTATAAAAAAAGGGTTGACACGTCCTTAGGCCTGTCTCAATCCTTTTATACTCGACTGCAAACATGCTAGCATTGCCACACTATTTTACTCGTAAACTATTGGAATGATTTTTTATGTTTTTTTTTACATTATGAAATCTCTTTATTTCTGGAAACGTTTTCATGTTATTAAACAATATTAACACAACTCCATCCATTTAAATTAGAACTCTACACACTAAACTAAACAGCTCTTACTTTGAAATCAACATTGAAATCGCAAAAGAAAACTGATGTTCCATGTTATTTAAGTTTTGTAGCTATTAATTTATTCTATGAAACTGCGAATTTTTTGAAGATTTTAGGATTGTTGCCATAATAAAAGTTGTTCAGTTTGATGTGTATAGCTTTAGTTCAAATGGATGCCAACGAGTTCAATTGCACTCTGTACACAGGGTGTTGCAACCCAAAAACTTGCAGCGGGATCTTAGTCTATAATATTGTTAGCGTAATTTGTTTAGTAAACAGCCTTTAGGGGATAAAAGACGACGAAATTGGTTTATTTTATGATCTTGTACGACTTGTGTTCGCATTTGTTATTTTAATTTTGGCAGATATTCTCACCAGCTGGGTGGTTGAATCCGTTGAATCAGTTTTAAAAAGGAAATAAGTATCCCTATTTCTTAAACAATAAAGTTAATAAACACAGGGGTGCATGGTGCATGGTGATTATACTTATTATACAGAGTGATTATACTTAATATACTGTACCACTTTCTTCAGAAAACAAATAGAAAATTAAAAAAAAAATTACTTACATGCAATCAGCTGATCAGTAAGAAAACTTTTTTTTCTTTTGCGAATTTCCCTTTAGTTCCTTGAGGAAAGTTGGTCAATATCATGACGTACAAACACCCTTTAATAAACACGGGATACTTTCGATCTGACATCTAAGTTTACAAGATTGTAATGAGTGCCATAGCATCCTTCTAGTCTCTTTAAACAATATTTTTAATCCAAGCGCCTTATAAATTCACGTTTTTCACATTCACTTAATTATAATTCGAATCAAATAAATATATATGTATAATATAAAATAATACTACGTAAAATAAAGCAACAATTTACACAAAAAGGCACAACTGTTTCGTATTTAAGCGACAAGAAGGTTAGCAAATCAAAATATCTCTGATAAAATTTAACAAGCTCTCGAGACTAAAATAAAACGGTTGGGCCTCTCCGGTTCAAGATTAGTCTCTGTACTAGCTTGGAAGGAGCAATTGTTTGTCTCATTCCTCTTTCCTTATTAATAATAAAGAATATTATGTTACAAAGGACGGCCTTTGTTATGAAATTAGATGCAAATTCGAGTGGCTGTGTGATACTTTTTGCAGATTAATTTTTTCGTCTTGAATTCGTATCCTGTGGAACCGTAGAATGAGAAAGGTAGATTTCTAGATACTTTCTCTTTCCTGCTGCTGATTCTGAGCATAGTCTATCTTTTTTTTGTAATGAATAACGTGTATACAGGGTGAAATAGAAGTCCATTCAAACGAACACCCGTAAACTTAGTTGCTTCGTCGAAATTTTCTCCGTCGAGTCTAGGACGTTAAAATTTTTTAGTAACATACAAATTATGTCAATCATCAAATCGACAGAGAAAGTCTGGATGAAGCGACTAACGTGTGTGAATGTAAGATTTTACTTATCAATCGACGGGAGCAAACCGTGAGGCATATCGTAGAGGAATGTCAAAAAAGAAGTTTCGGGGCGGGTCTAAGGGGTATATGGAGGCTAACGACGGAAGCTAGGGTTTGGCTTCAAAATTTTGATATAACTTGTAGTTTTATTGTATGTGTTATGTTAAAAAAAAGACTATCATTATCTTGTTTCTTGAAATAAGGCGTTCGATCCCCGTCCAGGCCGACTCGTACCAATGAGTTTTTCGAAATTTATGTACGATTTGTAACACCACTGGCTTTTTCGGTGAACAAAAACATCGTGAGGAAACCTGCATGCATAAATTTCGAGGCATGTATTGATGTATTGTACCTACTGTCCATTACAAGTGGCGACGGGCTCACTCCCCGTCACACTGGACAGAGTTTCGGTGCGACTTGTGAAACGTGGATGTTCTGAGGTTTCATAATATCTCTGACTACCCACTCGGGGAATATAGTCGTGAGCTTATGCTTGAAATAAAGCCATACGCAAATCTCTTCTTTTAAGAAAATTTTTTAAACATGTTTACATTACACCAGTAAGTTTGTACTTCCCCTATTGCCGTATAAACATCCTTACAAGCAAACTTGTTCTAACACGGCTCAATTAGCAAGGCTGGTATCGATCGAGGCAACTGCGGTACAAACAGATGTATCGACTAATGAATGTATACGTACATTAGTGACTGTGACATTGTATACACTTTGCCTAATTTGAAACATTGGTTGTTCTGTTTGGCCTTCGTACTACTACATAATGTTTCATTGTTGAATTTTGACTGCTTATTATCGATACTAATATTACAAAACTGTGACAGAAGTGTGTTTTTACAAATAAGTAAGTAAATGGTTTAAAAAAAACTAATAAGACACGCACTAAAAATTCTTTAAAACAAACCAAATAAGCTGAAAACGTTTTACTATCTAGGTATGGCTATCTCCTGGCTCCATGTTTTTTTTTTTTTTTTTTTTTTTTAATTTATTTTACAAGGAAAAAAGTTACAATTTTTTTTTACCAACTATAAACCTTCCTACTGCAAACCTTGATCGGTTTAATCGCAGGAGGTGAGTCGCTGTACACAGTAGGGTTTTCGGAACCGGGTACCCGGGTCGGGTATACCCGGGTATTTGAGTGCTTTCGGACCCGAGTAATATTTGACGACAAACCCGGGTACCCGAGTATCACAACAAAACATCTTTTATTAACAAGAAAAATAATTTTAAACGTTGCTCGAGCGAACGAGCGAACGGGTTTTTTCAGTGGCGGGTGGATTTGTGACAAAAGCAAGAAATCGGCTGTCAGATCGCTCGCTTACTGCTTTAGTATTTTTAAAATCTTATTTTATAAACAAGAAATAATATTTAATGACTGTCACTTCGCTAAAGTACCAAAAATGTGATTTGAAACCTTGATCTCCTATAACCTATTATTGTTCCTAAAATACTTCATTTTTATTTTAAAGTTGATTGTTAATTTTTTCAAAGATTATTTTAAGTTCAACAAGAATATGTTGTTTTCTTTTTAATTTGACATTTATTTTCTAGTAGTTTATTGAACGTAACGTTCTTTATTTTTTATTCCTAATAAAACTAAGTAAACTGAAAAATTTTGCGTTGTTTTACTTGAAAAAATGTGATACCCGGGTACCCGGGTATACCCGGGTTTCGAGAAAAAAAATACCCGATACCCGGGTACGAAAAAAGGCCGGGTATCCGAAAACCCTAGTACACAGCATACCTGCGTGTTGTATTTTATATACTTATGAGTTACATACTAAGATGAGATTTAAGAATATTTTTACATTGTTTTTTGTTAAAATCAGTTCGATGGTATGAAATTATTGTATAGTTATCGGAATCGCATACGCTTGCAAATTGTCATACCGATGTAGGTTAAAGTCAACGTCCTAGATTTTCTTAAAAGACAGGTGAAGCTAATTTTATAAGACTCCTAATCATGGATTTTTTGGCCGTCTGTTTGTTTGATTGTTTGGTCGCGCGCGGGGCGGCGTCACGAAAAGATTACTGGTCCGATTTTAATGAAACATTTTGTGTTAAAAAGCTTATACCATTAGACTTGGTTATAGGTATCTCCCACTACGATGGCGGGAGCCGATGCGGATGAAGTCCCGGACAAAATCTATTTTTAACATAGACCAAGAATTTTTTTCGCTTTTCCCCTCTACGGTTGTTATTAATATTTGTAAGATATGTATTTAAGATATATTTTAGATTTTTATTTAAGATATGTATGTTGATGCTACCATGGATATACAATGTACGAGACTACAATCTCCTTACTAGGTTTTATAAAAATACAAAATGGCGGCCTATGAATAATTATTTTAATTTATTCTAGTCATTAAAACGGTCGCCAAAAAAAATTTTAACTCAAAAGCGGAACGGTGCCAAAAATACGGATATGAGAATGAAAATCGGGAACATAAAAATAGTGAATATTCGGCAAAATATCAAGAAACGCGTCCAATGCTGCACGGAGCAATTCGACGCCATATTGGATTTTATTCGCACCCAGCTGGTTTCGTGCCGCGTTGACCAGGCGTGCGGATCAAACCGGATTAGTCCAGTTTTTATTATATTTCTGATTGAGTAAGTTCTAACTGTGCCCACATAAAAGAACGGAAAGGCCTTTTATGTAGTAGCTATAACATGTTTCATAATCATCCGGGTACAGTCAACTGCAAAAGTCTATAAACTTTGATAAATTCAGAGTTTAATTCATCTTTAACAAACCATTATATAAACTTATAAATAGATACAATTAAAATCGACAACGCTTATTATTATTGTAAACAGTAATTTTGATAATTTATATTAGGTCTAATAAAATTAGCTGAAACTATTTTAAGGGGACGATCAGACCATCAACCTGAACAACTTTCTATATGGCACCAATATCGAAATCGCGAAAAAAATATCTGCTGTCCCATACATTTAGGTCGAGTAGGTTTGTATGGAACAACTGATTTTTTTTCGCGATTTCTATATTGGTCCCATAGAGAAAGTTGTTCAGTTTGATAGTCTGCTCATCCCCTTAAAATAGTTTCACCTGATTTTGTTAGACCTTATATAGTCATTTTTTATCATTTTGTTTTTTAATTACTAGTTTATTACTTTATCCTTCATTATTATCTATTACTCGTTTATTTACTTTAATCGTTCAAATTATGTCCTGAAAATTAGTTTCCTTGTCAAAGTATTTCATCAATTCCTTGCCACCCTATTAGAATATTGCACTATCCGGGATTGCGGGCATTTAATTAGAGATGGACATCGGGTTACATAGTATAGTGCCCGGGCCCAGAACGTGATCAAATTTAACTTCACAGTTAGCCGTTGAAGAACAGCTGTTGTTAGAACAGCTGATATTTACTGCGCAATGTCGATGTTTTCCCCATAGTGAACGTTGTTCAGTTTAACGGTTTGAAGCATCCCTTTTAATACAGGGTCCTTCTTAATATGCTGATCCTTTTTTAAGGCGATGATCAGACCAACAAACTGCATAACTTTTTCATTGTGTCCAACATCGAAATCGCGAAAAAAAAATAGCTGTAACATACATTGCGCTCGAGAAGGTTTGCAGTTTTATATAGAAGAGCAGATTTTTTTAGCGATTTCGATGTTGCTGTTGGTGCTATAGAGAAAGTTGTTCAGTTTGACGGTCTGATCATCCGCTTGAGAAGTGTCAGCATATTAAAAAGGACCTTCAATTTACACCCTGTATAATAGTATATTAGGTGTAAAAAAAACAGATCGTGTCAGGAACACTACACTGCGCTCCAAATCGCAACACGCCGACGTCGGGGAGAAAACAGCTAAACTTAAGTGGGAATGGGCCGGCCATGTCTGCCGAATGCACGAGGAGAGGTGGGCAAAAATTGTTACGCCCTGGATCCCAGAATACGGTCGTCGGCGACCGGGTCGTCCTAAGAAAGGTGGCGGGATGATCTGGATGGTTTTGACGACAAGTGGCCAGAGCATGCCTTGCTTGCTTGGATAGAGATGGTTGGAAGATTAAAGGGGAGGCCTTTGCCCAGCAGTGTGATGAAATAGGTTACTAACAAAAAAATTTTAGGTGTATTCGTATTCTTATGCGTCTATGCTGTGAATTCTAAATCAGCTGAATTTTGCCCTGTTTCATTTCGCTATATTTTGTGGTTAGGAATTAGGTCAGTCAAGTGACCGGGGTCACGGTGAGACGGACCGTTATGTCACTGGGGCTTCAGTATCGGCGGAGCTGCCCCTTAAATGTTTTATTAGCCTTTTATTTGTTTACTGTGACCGCCGGGGAGGAAAAATACTGGGCAATGTTTGTACTGAAAGGTACATTAATTGGGTAAATCGTAGCCTTTGAGAGTCGCATGTTCCGTATTTTATAAATTGTTAGCTATTTGTAAAAAAAATTAAAATAGATAATTTTAGTTTGGAAGGTGATCTATGTGGCCAGCTAATAGCTTTCCTTTTTTTCAAATTCGCATCTTGAAACGCTTTTAAGCGCTATAGGAAATTTCATCATCATCAGCCTATCATCGTCCACTGCTGGACATAGGCCTCTCCCAAGGCGCACCACAAAACTCTGTCCTCGGCCTTCCTCATCCAGTCGCTCTCCGCTACTTTTTTTAGGTTGTCTGTCCAGGACAGGAAATTTAGATGATCACAAAATGTTATGAGTCTTTTGTTTTTAAGCTACCAGTGTTAGAGTTATTTATAAATGACACATCACAGGCACATACATTGTAATGATCCCAAGTAAGCCTTAGGCTTTTTGTTATGGGAATCATAAAACAACGACACATAATTTTTTTTTTCATAATTATAATTTTGTGTACAATAAAGAATCTAAGAATCTAAGAACATTTATTTATTTATTTATTTATTAAATAAATATACAGCTTCACAGAGGAACTCCAATACGCCCTACAAGTAAGTATACAAATCAAACAAGAATATAAAATTTTCAGAAGAATATAAATTTGTTATATAACATCCATGACCGAACCGGGATTCGAACCCAGGATCCTGATTTGGCAGTCCGGTGTGGCAACCATTACACCAACCGGGTCGTCGTCAAGGAAAACATCGTGAGGACACCTGCATACGTTGAAGAAGAAATTCTGATGCGTATGTTAAGTCTACCAATACCAATCCGCATGGGGCACGAGTGGTGTACTAACGCCTATACACCTTCCTTGAGTAGTTTTATATTATATATTAGTAGACGTTTATAGGCTGCTGATGATGATGAAAGATTTATTTATCAGAATGTAAGTCACAAAAATCAATTATAAACATAATATTTATAAATAGTTTTATCACTGACAATGTTACAAAATTACTTATCGTAATCATTACATGAGTCAAACCACGGTACGCATAATTTATAGACTTATAGTAATAGTACGTAGTAATCTAGTAGTAATAGATACTTCTTCTTCTTCTTATCGTGTGGGCAGAGCCCTGGTGTGGAGCACTTTTGACATTGGAATTGTCTTTTCGTTCGCTCCAGTATAGGCTCCGATTTCACGAAAAAGTGCGATCCTCTTATATCTCGGAGAGTTGTGAAGATATGATATTCAAAAAAAGCTTAAAAGACGCGTATTTACAAGAGCTGTAAGGTGCAAAAAAAGTTATTCGAGAAAGTCAAAAACGAAAAAAGTTATGGCCGAAATAGTGAGAAAAAAAAACAATTTTTTCCGTGATTTTGGCCACAATCATTTTTGATTTTGATTTTGAAACGAGGAATGATATCAAAAATTTGAGCAAAGCTCCTCTGGAAAATTTTGCCAGCTACGATTTGAGCCTAAAAAAAAGACGATCGGGTTAAGGGTTTGCCCTGTAGCCTAACCTTTCTGAGATAATATTTTTTCGAATTCAGTAGATTCATTTCCAATGTGGTCGATAGTCGTGTGAGGCACGAAATCTGTGAATTTTTCGTATACTGTGGTAATAGTTTGCCTATCTATACTATTATAAAACTGTAACAGGAAGTTTGTCTGTACATTGAAGATATTAACAAAAAATAAGTTATGATATGGTTTTTAGGTGTCCCTGATTCCATTTCACCAATTTTTGGATTTTTTGTCTGTCTGTTTGTTTGTGTGTTTGTTTGGGTGTTTGTTTGTTTGTTTGAACGAGTATCACGCAAAAACTACTGAACCGATTTTGATGAAACTTTTTTTGTTTGATAGCTTATGATCTGACTTAAAATCTGGTATATAATTTGTGCGGACGAAGTCGCGGGTTAATATAATTCGTTATTAATATAATGATAGAGAAGGTAATCCTCATATCCTCAGAATTTATTTAGGTAAATACTTATATAATTATGTTGGAACATTTTCCTCGAATCAAATAAGTAGACTTCATTATCAGCGAGTTGGATTAAATTCATAGATTATTAAAACAGATGGTACATCTCCACCACGAAGGAACCGAAACTATAGAGCCTGCCACACTGGCACATAAAAATCTACAATACCTATGCCAGCTTCCTGATACACCCATGCGATGAACATGGGAGTGAGTAAAAAAGACTCAAAAGAGACTCAAAAGTGTGACCCATACTCCACCTATCAGTGTCATAATTGGAGGTATGTATACTCGTAATGTCTTGATTGATAATAATAAAGTAAAAACCAAAATGATTATTTTAAGATCTATAATATGTATTTTTAGTAGTTCTGACTAAAATGTTATCAAATCTAATCGAATTCATGCCTAATACAGGAATAAATAGCGAAAATAATAGTACAGTACTTTACTAAATTTTGTATGTAATCTAAACTATTATAAAACTGTAACTGAAGTGTGTAACATTAAAGATATTAACAAAAAAAAGTTACGATATGGTTTTTAGGTGTCGCTTATTCCATATCACCAATTTTTGATTTTTTATTTGTCTGTTTGTTTGTTTGTGTGTTTGTTTGTTTGTTTTAACGAGCATCACGCAAAAACTACGGAACCGATTTTGATGAAACTTTTTTTGTTTGAAAGCATAAGCTTTCAAACAGTAAGTAAGTAAGTCAGATTATAAAATCTGACTTAAAATCTGGTATATAATTTGTGCGGACGTAGTCACAGGTTAAAGCTAGTAAATTATAATTTCGAGTAATTAAAACTGCAGATTCATACAAATATTTTAACTAATACTCAGAACCAAAATTATACACGCAAATGCACACCAGCTTAGCTAGCATGCCATCCACGACAAAGCGTTTAAACGAGAAAAACGTCATGGGCGCTCTTTCTGGCCTACGTAAAATAATAAAGATGGAGGCACATCTCGATTTTTGTCGTTTTCTCGGGGGTGACATGCTAGCTAGGCTGTTTTACATTTTATACTTTGAACTCACATCATTCACATATTGTTAATGTCATAGAAAATTCATGGGATAATAATACAAATGTTTGAAAGAATGTTCAAGGACAATGTTTCAACCTAGTTTCAACTTAATTATAAGTAAATACTTACTAAAGACACGAATTTGATCGTTTCTATAATTTTCATAATAACAGGTTAATTATGAATAATGGATTTTAATTCATCCAGGTACTTAACGACATTCAGTTTCGTGTCAGAAGTCGGTTTATGAAGTCATCGAGAAATTAAAGTTGAAGTGACTGTGAATTATCAATTTATCACAGATTAATCATTAGTAACTATCGTAAGTATAACTTTCCCACAACTTTAAGTCTATCAAATAATAGCTTCTAAAAACCAGAAAAATATGGCCCGGCTCAGCTTTTACCAAGTAAGAACGTCTCAAAAAACCGTCAGCATATTCGGAAATACTCTATAGATAGTTATATTGTTTTAGAATCCAATACAGAATTAGAACAATGGTGCAAGTACAAGTGCAAGAAGGTTTGCTGGAGGGAGAGATGATAGAGAACGAGTTCGGGGGTTCCTTCTACAGCTTCAAGGGGATCCCTTACGCTGAGCCGCCCCTCGGTGACCTCAGGTTCAAGGTAATCATCTTCATTCCTAGTGACAGTCCCGTTGGGTAGTGGGGTCTACTTTTCTTGTCCTCTATTCTGCTCTGTTATTAACATGAACAATAAAACGTTCGCATCTATCAATGCCCTTTTTAACATGAAACTAAAATTAAGTGCTCTTTTACCTGAGGTTCTGCTTGAGGCGACCTGTATGATTCGGGGGTACAAGTTTGCTCAATTCCTTGGCGCTATAACTTAGACATAAAAGTTACACGCGATGCCGATTGTAACCGGATAAGAAAAGAGATTGCCCACGTGACGAAATGTGTTTGTTTCAAATAGTATCACAACTAACGAATGAGTATGATCAAAGAACACATACAAATAGTATGTTAGCTAAAATTATACACAAAATAGGAGGAATATGAAACTTTTCGAAAAAATTATCTTTTTCTATTGTAGCATTTCTTCTAAAATTCTATCAGTTTTAAGGCGAAACGAGATTGGGCGTTTTCTTTCTCAAAAATCTTTATATTTCTGTAGATTTATATCCCTTTAATGTTCTGGTAAATAACGAAAGCTTTCTTTATAGGTCCTCTCCTGCTTCTTGTATAAACGATAAAACTACAATCAACAACCTACAGTAGTAACAATGATTTGTATTTCTACTTTTGAGCGAGGGAAAACAAAAATACTCTAAGCTCTTATTGAACATAATGATCTGTTTCAGGCGCCACATCCTAAACAACCCTGGGACGGTGTTCGATGCGCGAAAGAACATGGACCTATTTGCTACCAAGCCAATCCACTCCCCAATGAGGGCATCGGAGGAAGTGAAGACTGTCTGTACCTCAACGTCTATACTCCTGACCTTGAACCAAGCATACCCTTACCAGTCATATTCTGGATCCATGGTGGAGGATTCATTTTTGGTAGTGGTGACTCCAACCTGTATAGCCCTGACCTTCTAGTAAAAGAAAGGGTGATTATGGTAACGACCAATTATAGAGTTGAGATCCTTGGATTCTTATGTCTGGACACAGAAGATGTTCCTGGCAACGCTGGTATGAAAGACCAAGTAGCTGCACTCAGATGGGTGAAAAATAACATTACTAACTTCGGAGGTGATCCGGATAACGTGACTATTTTCGGAGAGAGTGCCGGCGGGGCCAGTGTCACATTACATATGATATCACCCATGTCGAAAGGTCTCTTTAAAAGAGCTATCGCTCAGAGTGGAGCAGCAACTAACCCGTGGACAAAATCATTCGCACCTCGCGAGAGAGCTAGAATATTAGCGAGGAAACTAGGATTTAACTCAGACGACGACAATGAACTCTACGAATTCTTTAAAACCCAACCTGTCGAGAATCCTATTGCTGCTAATGTGGCAGTCACTCTGGCAGAAGAAAGTCAGGAGCGTGATGGACCGGTAAAATACGGTATTGTAACTGAGAAGAAATTCGAAAATATCGAAGGATTTTTGTACGAAGACCTGTATGATTTATTGCGCAATAATGGCATCCATGATGGTATAGATTTCATGGCTGGGTATAACTTAGATGAAGGTCTGATGCAAATGGCATTTTCACGTGATATTCCGAAAATCATTGATCAAGCTAACAAGTTCCTTGAAGTTTTTGTGCCCAAGAATATAGCGTTGAATTGCAAAATGAGTGACCAGTTTGAGGTTGGAAGGAGGTTAAAAACATTTTATTTTGGGAACGAAGAAGTGACCCAAGAAAACCTTGGACAGCTGATAAAGTATTATGGTACCGACTGGTTCGTTTCGTCCAATTTCATAAGTTCAGCGCCAAAAACGCAAATTCTCTCTACTTTTACAAGTTTTCGTGTTGTTCGGAAAGAAACATATTTAAGTATATTTTGAATGTAGAACACCTAATAGTAGATAAACCAGTTGTAAGTCATGCCGATGATCTGCCATACTTGTTCCCAATTTTGCTAGATGGTGCGAAAATTGATCAAGAATCCAAAACATACAAACTGATGGACAACGTCGTCAAACTTTGGACCAATTTTGCAAAATATGGGTATGAAATTTGTTGCATTTCATTGAATAAATAAAGCCTGGCCTACCACTTTTCACAATTATTCGTGATAGGAATTGCCCTGCAATTAGATTTCCAACCAATATCCATAATATATGTACAGTATATATAATACGTGATATCAATTGCACTCAAACGGTGAAGAAAACCATTGTGATGAAACCTGCATACTCCAAAAAAATAATACTGAATTCTACCAAACCGTGAGTAAAGGTACGCGACCACTGGATCAGAATCAGCGCGTATGGAGCAGACGGATTTCTTATTTTTTTATTGATTGCTATATTAATCGATTTGCCGAATCATTTGAACCCGTTTCAGTAGACGCGTACGCCAGTAGTGGGAACGATAGAAGATGATGATAATAAATATTCGTGAGCAATTATACTTCTTGCATCCAGTATTTATTGGAGCTACGTACCCGTATTTCTAGAATACCATAAATATTTTTAGGCGAAATAACACAACATTTTTCATGCATGTTTATAGGAACCCTATCCCTAATGAAGACCTGGGTGTGACCTGGGAGCAATATTCACCACAGCAGCAGAACTACCTGGATATCGGCAATAAACTGGTGCCAGGAACAGCCCCAGACGCTGAAGAAATAACTTGCTGGGAGGATATATACAGAAAATATCTTCCTGAATGCGTAGCAGATGTTTGATTTGAGCTGATATACTACCACTTGCTACTAGGACTAGGGCAAAGAACACTAACTATTACTACGTACAGAAGCGACACTCACCTCCCCACATCCATGTACCCAATCCATCCACTACACGTCCAGCAGTATGGACACACCCACAAACCATGCTTGTGAGAACAGGCTGGTCGATGCTCATGTCGACAAAGTCGTCGACAGGGATGACAAACGTTTACAGTTTACATATCATTTAATTTTCACCTCTTAGGGGTTTCCGAAAATCTTTTCTTAGTGCACCCTTACATCCTCTGTAGAATATAAAGGGTCCAATTCAATATGCAGGCGGTTTAACATAGGGATGATCATACCGTCAAACTGAACAACTTGCCCGTCCCATTGAGGGACCAATATCGAAATCGCAAAAAAAAGTGCTGTCACATACATTTGGGTCTAGGCGAATTGCAGTTCTGTACGAAACGGCAAATTTCTTCCCGATTTTGTCGTTGGTCCCATAGAGAAAGTAGTTCAGTATGATGGTCTGATAATTCCTTCAAAAAACCGTCAGCGTAGGACCCAGCGAAGGACCCTATGACATTATATTCTAAAGGATTAGAAGATTTTAGCTTAGTGATTGGCCGCCATTATATGTTTTTTTCCCCAAGTCACCGTCGCGTAAACAATCTGTAGAAATCACGAAAAAAAACTGCTTAGCCTAACTACATTATATTTAATGCGAAATTTATAGGGGTTTTGACTTTTGTTGACTTTTTGTTAGCTCATTGTGGGATGAAATGGGCTAACAAAAAAAAAGAAATATTGCAGTTATTCGGTAAAAATTTAATTCGTACTAAAGTTGTGTAAAAATATTTAGAATATATTATTATCAGAGTTTCTGTTTTATTTAATGAAATAAATTTGTATCTCTTCCTACTAATTTTCCTTTTATTACAAACTGTTTATTTAACGAGTAATTTTAATCTCGACCTGTCGCTTGTAGAGTATTTCATAGAGTACGGTAAACAAGTGCTATCAGTTCAGTGAAAGCCGTCGGCTGAAGATGGCTGAAGTGATTGTTTCTTATCTATCATTATCACTTTATTGTTTAATCTATAAATTATGCGTAAGATTGTCTTATAGTGAACCTTGATCGGAGTAAGTGGCGTGGCGTACACATGATTGGATAGAGGCGTGGCTAGATAGCTTTAAATTTGAAATATTCCTGAGGGTTTATTAAAGTTTCTGTCAGGTAACAATGTAAGTAATTTAATGGAAGGTACTATCTTGAAAGACTTTGAAACTTAAAATATTGAAACTTGAAAGTCTTAAAATATTGAAAGACCGATATTTCTTTCCACTGGTGCCATACGAGGCGACTAATGGAATAAATCGAGTGGGGTGTCGATAGATAGGTTTGATTTAATTATTGTTTTAGAGTCCAGTCAATTAAGTTGGAGTATTGAAAATCAAACAATGGTGCAAGTACAAGTGCGTGAAGGTTTGCTGGAGGGAGAGATGATAGAGAATGAGTTCGGAGGTTCCTTCTACAGCTTCAAGGGGATCCCTTACGCTGAGCCGCCCCTCGGTGACCTCAGGTTCAAGGTAATTGATTATTACCTTCATTCCTAGCTACGGTTCGTAGCTTCTTAGCTTCTTCTGGCGGGAGCAGACATGGTGACTTGAAGTACAGGTATGTGTACGCAAGTACACATACTTACCAAGCACCAGTCTCCACCCACAAACTCTTGTACTTAATTTAATATTTTTATTTGTTTTTATTAATTTTGTGTTTGTGGTGAGCAAAATAAAGATTTTTTTTTATTTTGTATTTGTATTTTGGTCTGCTTTCCTTGTATCTTTTCTCCACTTCGCTCTGTTCTTCATGTATGAAATACTCGCATCCTGAAATGGAATCAAAATCCGCGTCTCAACCTTGCTTTAAAGGGAAAGATGTGAAAAGTGACGGTGACAAAAACGTTCCGTTTTGATCGCTATAACTTCGAAGCATAATATTGCGATAAATAATTTTATGAAACTAATAGCGTTCAACATCGGAAGAATGCTCTTTGACGATAAAATAATGTTGATTTTGAGTCGATATGATCAGTAAGTGCCACAACCGGCGATCTACCGAGGGCATTTTTTTAATAACACGAGACTTGGGTGCATGTTAAATTTATAATAAACGTGTTTTTGTCTTAGATCAATTACTTTGATCTAAGGTTTTTGTACAATCGGCGACACATCTATTCAAAACCAACAAAAGCTGGCCACGCATAGAGTAAATAACGTATAAGAACCGAACCACACGGCGCGGTGCGGTGTCTGAGCGGTGCCGCACCGCAAAGATTTCGCCGCACAGGCGTTCACACGGGCAGCGGTGCGGCGCTTGAGCAATGTGCGGCGCCATCGCGGCACGGCAACGGCGACGAAAGGAGTATCACGTACAGTCTGTTAATAAAAACCTACCGCGCAAATAACTGAGCGGCACCGAAGGGCAATCAAAAAATCACATTATATTTAAGACCTTATTAAGGCCCATTGGCCAGATCATTATCTGTTTCAGGACCCACAACCAAAACAACCCTGGGACGGTGTTCGCAGCGCAAAAGAACATGGACCTAGTTGCTACCAAGCCAATCCACTCGCCAATGGAATCGAGGGCATCAAAGGAAGTGAAGACTGTCTGTACCTCAACGTCTATACTCCTGACCTTAAACCAAGCACACCCTTACCAGTCATGTTCTGGATCCATGGTGGTGGATTCATTTATGGCAGAGGTGACTCCGACCGTTATGGCCCTAACTTTCTAGTTAAAGAAACAGTGATTCTAGTCACAACCAATTATAGACTTGAGATCCTTGGATTCTTATGCCTCGACACAGAAGATGTCCCTGGCAACGCTGGTATGAAAGACCAAGTAGCCGCGCTCAGATGGGTGAAGGATAACATTGCTAACTTCGGAGGTGATCCGGATAGCGTGACTATCTTCGGAGTGAGTGCCGGCGGGGCCAGTGTCACTTATCATATGATATCACCCATGTCGAAAGGTCTCTTCAAAAGAGCTATCGCTCAGAGTGGAGCTGCAACTAACCCGTGGGCAAAATCATTCGCACCTCGCGAGAGAGCTAGAATATTAGCGAGAAAGTTAGGATTTAACTCAGACGATGATAATGAACTCTACCAATTCTTTAAGACCCAACCTGTCGAAAAACTTGTTGCTGCTAATGTGGCAGTCACTCTGGTAGAAGAAAGTATCGAGCGTGATGAACCGCAATACAATATTGTTGCTGAGAAGAAATTTCATAACATTGAAGGATTTTTGTACGAAGACCCGTATGATGCACTGCGCAATAATGGAATTCATGATGGTATTGATTTCATGGCTGGGTATACCTTAGATGAAGGTCTTATGCAAATGGCATATCCCGCTGATATTTCTAAAGTTATTGATCAAGCTAACAAGTTTCATGAAGTTTTCGTTCCCAAAAATATAGCGTTGAATTGTAAAATGAGTGACCAATTTGAGGTTGGAAAGAGATTGAAACACTTTTATTTTGGGAACGAAGAAGTGACCCAAGAAAACCTTGGACAGCTGATAAAGTATTATGGAACCGACTGGTTCGTTTATGGAATCGTCCAATTTCATAAATTCAGCGCCAAAAATTCTAATTCTCTTTACTTCTACAAGTTTTCTTGTTGTTCGGAGAGAAACATATTTAAGTATATTTTGAATGTACAGCACGTAATAGGAAATAAACCAGTTGTAAGTCATGCCGATGATGTGCCATACTTGTTCCCCATGTCGCTCGATGGTACAAACATTGATCAAGAATCGGAAACATACAAATTGATTGACAACGTCGTCAAACTTTGGACCAATTTTGCGAAATATGGGTAAGATTTTTTATTTAATTATCAATAGATAGTAATCAATCCAGCTTACAATAGCATTACTCTTAAATATTTAAGCAATTCAATTCAATTATACTTTATAATATTCTTATCCTTTTTCTTTCTTATTCATTTTTTAGTTTCGTTTTTAATAAAGACTTTTGATTGCATTATCTGATAGTTGTGGTTGCAAAGTAGCCTCGGATTCAGTGGGAAGGGTGGCGGTTCAATAGAATAGAATAGAATAGAATCATTGATTGCGATTCCAGCCTGAAGTGAAATTTTTGAATCGTGAGAATCAAAATCATGATCGAATGCATAATCTCCGTAGTAAAGAGTATTTAACGATTTATAACACCACTGGCTTTTCGGTGAAGGAAATTATCTTCAGATCTACAATGCTTCTCTTAAGAGGGTGTTTTTGTATTCGCTTCCTTTGGACGGAGTTTGAACACTGCTATCGTTGAAAATAATTTGAATATGACATTATATGAAATATATTTGACAAGCCGTGCCTAGCATGCATTGCTATGCCCCTTTCCCTAGACATATTTCAAAAAATATGTCTAGCGAAGTGACAGACACATTTTCATTATCTTTCCAGGAACCCTACCCCTGATGAAGCTCTGGGTGTGACCTGGGAGCAATACTCACCGCAACAGCAGAAGTACCTGGACATCGGTAACAAGCTGGTGCCAGGAATTGCCCCTGACGCTGAAGAAATAACTTGCTGGGAGGATATCTACAAGCAATATCTTCCTGACTGCGTGGCAGATGTTTGATTTAGGCTATTTTTTGTTTATTTATTACACCCTGAAGACACAAGTTTATGGAATATATAAACTCGAGGTAGATCATCAACAAAATATCCCTCTATCATGATTTCTTTAAACGCTCTCGACGCGCCTTCTCTGCGTAGGAAGTGACCTCTTCCCGCACTTTTCAGACAGCGAACATTGCGCTTGCCACGGCAAAGCAGTAAGGAAAAAAAATCGAGTCCTGCAAGAAGAGAAATCATACTAGATGGGGCATGAGGCTTTCTTTTACGAATAAGCGTATACAAAGTGTTAATGAATTAGCGCAAAACCTCATACACCCGAACTGATTTATAACAAAATAATTAGGCTGAAGTAGCGGCTGACAAAAAGCGGGACATTTACTGCAACTTGGTGCCACATTATTATTTCGTGCCTCTGGCCTTTGAGACCACGGGCTGCTGGGGGTCTGAAGCTTTGAGTTTTGTCAAAGAGCTTGGTCGTCGACTCCAGGAGAGGGGGAACGACGCTCGCTCCGGGTACTACTTGATGCAAAGGTTGTCCATCACCATCCAACGCGGAAACGCGAGAAGCGTCATGGGAACCTTTGCATCCGGTATGACCCGGGGCGGGCTTTTTGACTGATAAAACGGTCGTTATACTTATTAGCTTTCAGATTGTTAGTTTTAATTTAATTTTAATTATTTATTGTATATTTTATTAAGATAGTTTTATTGATAGTTCAGTGCAATTAAACATTTAATTTACATATTTAAGTTACTAACGAAATAAAGAACAACAACTGATTAAACTAAAATATCCTAAAACTAAAATATAACTAGACTAAATTATATAAACAACATCTTATCTCAAAACATAAAAGCCTACATTTACATATAAACAAAAAATAATAATAATTAGATACTAGAATAATAATTTCATTATTTTTATAGTTAAAATTTTAAGTTATTCGCATTTTAAGTTTTGAGGCAAAAATGATTTGTTATCATTTCAGCAACGAATGAAAGCGCTAACGTACTCATGGATACATTTTAATAATCTTGTTTTGGTCTGCCTACTGACCTCCTTCCTTCTCTTGGCCACCATTCCGATATAGCCTTGGTCCACCGGCAGTCATTCCCTTCAAGCCAAGTGTGCCGCCAACACAGTGGTAAAATTGAGCAATTTTTCGTCATTTTCGAAGGTTCAATCAATCAATCAATCAATTATACTTTATTTGACTCCAACAAAACAGAGGTTCAAGGTTCCTAGTTCTTATAATAATTATTTTATCGATAAAACAAGACATAGGAACATGGCAGAGGCGATATACAGGGTGTTAGGGTAAACAGTTGCATTATTATTAAGGGTGATTGTACCCATGATACTGAACTTTCCCTAAGAAACTTTTAGGAACTTCGCCAAAAAATTGTTGGACTTTCCATACCAAATACAATCAGCTGATCAAAAGTGTGTATGAAAGTAGACATTTTTTTTTTGCTAATTTCCCTTTCGTTCCTTTGGGCTTACCCCTTAAATGCAACTGTTTAGTCTACCAACCTGTTTATTCAATTTCAAGGATCTGAATTACGACACATCGTACATATGACGTGACGATAAATTAATTAGTTTTCACAAAAAAACAAACCTATCAGTTTAATAGAAACCGTCAGCATAAGTGATTGTGTCTTATCTAGGTATGATAATCAATTTATTATTTAATCTAAGTATAATTAGTTGGTTCGCTTTAAACTGTTGCGTAGAGCGATGATAGCCTATACAGAAAAGAGCTGGCACCTCAATCATGAGGCCACGGTTCGATTCCTGGCCTGTACCACTAAGTTCTTTGGAATTTATGTACGGTTGTATTTATCATTTACTAGCTCGGCGGTAAAGAAAAACATCGTGAGGAAACCTGCATTCCCGAGAATGAAAAGAAAATACCGAAAGTTCGTAGGTATGCGTAAAATATGGGTGAGCTCGGGGCGAATACAAAGGACCAGCGCTGGTCTCAGTGATGCAACGACCCTTGCTTGCAATAGCCCAACCACAAATAATCAGTCAATAATAACTGTTGCGTAAGATTGTCTTATACTAATAGTGAGTTTTGATCGGGGTGAGTAGCGTAGACTTGTAGACTACCCACTTGGATAGAGGCGCGGCGTGGCTTTAAAATACATCATCTGCGTTTCATACATTTTTCGTCCAAACCTGAAAGTGCCGGCCAATAAAAACTAATGCTTTATTCTGTTAGAACTTTTCCGACTAGCATACATTATTATGGCATGAAACACGCGTGAAAGCTGCAGATTACATCAAAAACTAAAAAGTTTAAAAATAATATTGCAGCCGAGCACTTTTTCGTTCGCATCATAAGAACATTAATTTGTTTTATCGAAGTCGCTGTCAAGCCGGTACGATTCGCTACAGGGCTTGCATTAGTTTTTTGGCTTGGCTTGACACCGACTTCTATAAAACAAATTAATGTTCTTATGATGCGAACGAAAAAGTCATCGGCTGCAATAAAATTTTTTAACTTTTTAGTTTTTTTGTAGGCCGTTTTAATTTTTTGTTAAAATATTGATTATTTCACAATTTTCAGTTGTGAATTCATTAATTCAATGTAATAGTAGTGCTTTAAAATAACAAACGCACTAGTCGGCACTACGATTTTCGAAGGTTTCCTTCGATTTCTCTGGGATGCCATCACCAGATCCTGGTTTCCTTATCATGGTACCGTTGGAATATCTTCTTTCCAACAAAAAAAGAATAATTAAAATCTGTCCATAAACGACGAAGTTATCCGCGAAAACACATAAAAATTCTTGAATTGAGAAACCTCCTCCAAATTCAAATTCAAATTTCAAATTCAAAATTTTTTTATTCAAAATAATATCACATAGATAGCTTTTTGACGTCATTTTTTGAGTCTACCACCGCCTCCTTTTTTAAAGTCGGTTAAAAAATGTATGAAAAGTTAGATTTTTCAAACCTTAAAAAAATAATAGCTCTACAGCTTAAGTGGTATCAATACTATTATAAAACTGTAAGAGGAAGTTTGTTTGTACATTGAAGATATTAACAAAAAAAAGTTACGATATGGTTTTTAGGTGTCCTTGATTCCATTTCACCAATTTTTGGATTTTTTGTATGTCTGTTTGTTTGTTTGAACGAGTATCACGCAAAAACTACTGAACCGATTTTGATGAAACTTTTTTTGTTTGATAGCTTATGATCTGACTTAAAATCTGGTATATAATTTGTGCGGACGAAGTCGCGGGAAAGTGCGGGTTCAAGTCCCGTCCGAGACAAATTTTTCAATCTTTAATTAGATTTAATTATTGTTTAAGAGTCCAGTAAATAATATTGGAGTATTGAAAGATAAAAAAATGGTGCAAGTACAAGTGCGTGAAGGTTTGCTGGAGGAAGAGATGATAGAGAACTAGTTTGGAGGTTCCTTCTACAGCTTCAAAGGGATCCCTTACGCTGATCCGCCCCTCGGTGACCTCAGGTTCAAGGTAATAATCATCGTTCCTAGCTACGGCCCCGCCGGGTAGCGGGGTCTGCATTCCTTGTTTCTTTCTTCCAGTTCCCTCTGCTCTGGCAAATGCGTCGATCAAAAGCTCGTATCTATCCACGTCCTTTAGACATGGTTATGAAAAGTGACGGTGACGAAAAAGTGTTCCACTACGAGCGCTATAACATCGCAAAATTATTGCGATAAATAATGGAAACTAGTAGCGTTCGATAGAGGAAGAATACTAGATTTTGACGGTAAAATTATATTGATTTTGATTCGTATTATCGGTAGGTGCCACAAACAGCAATCTACCATGAGCATTTTTTAAGAACACGAGACTTGGGAACAAGGTATATTAATAATAAACAAGATTTTGTACGTGTGTCTTTCCTCGAGGCTTGTGTAATTGAAAAGACTGAGATATAAAAGCGCATCTCCATAACTATAAGGCTGTTATTTTTGTTTTGATTTTAATTACTATCAACTATAGAAATTTAAGCTTATGAAAATTGTTTTGTATATAATAAACATGCGAATGATCTAATGCTTTCCTTTTCTACTTTTGAGGGAGGGGGATAAAAAAATCACATTAAAAGACAATGCGAGTTTTGTATGCAAGGTTGGCGCCTTATTTTTCGAGGTTGTTTTTAGCGCGGCCATCAACCAAACTAAAATATTTTAGTTTAGAATAAAGTAACAAACAAAACTTGTTACTACATGTTTATCCCTAAACTCAGTCTGAACGAAGTTATAAAGGCTTGAAGTTGAAAATATATTCATTACGTTCACTTCAAGCCGTTATATCTCCGTCCGGACTGAGTGTAGAGATTACTTGACTTGATTTATAAAGTTTTGTTTATAACTTTATTCTGAACTATAATATTCAAGTTTGATTGATGGCCGCCCTAAAAAGAAGCGAAAAGATTTAAGGCGCCATTTTTAGTCATTGGTTTTTAAGACCTTATTGATCTGTTTCAGGCCCCGCAACCAAAACAACCCTGGGACGGTATTCGTAGCGCAAAAGAACATGGACCTATTTGCTATCAAGCCAATCCACTCCCCAATGAGGGCATCCAAGGAAGTGAAGACTGTCTGTACCTCAACGTCTACACTCCTGACCTTAAACCAAGCACACCATTACCAGTCATGTTCTGGATCCACGGAGGAGGATTCATGTTTGGCAACGGCAACACCGATCTTTATGGCCCTGACTTTCTAGTAAAAGAAGGAGTGATTCTAGTCACAACCAATTATAGACTTGAGATCCTTGGATTCCTATGCCTCAACACAGAAGATGTCCCTGGCAACGCTGGTATGAAAGACCAAGTGGCTGCACTCAGATGGGTGAAGGATAACATAGCTAACTTCGGAGGTGATCCGGATAACGTGACTATTTTCGGAGAGAGCGCCGGCGGGGCCAGTGTCACTTATCATATGATATCACCCATGTCAAAAGGTCTCTTCAAGAGAGCTATTGCTCAGAGTGGAGCTGCAACTAACCAGTGGTCAAAATCATTCGCTCCACACGAGAGAGCTAGGATATTAGCGAGGAAATTAGGATTTAATTCAGACGATGATAATGATCTCTACGAATTCTTTAAAACCCAACCTGTCGAGAATCTTATTGCTGCTAATGTGGCAGTCACTTTGGCAGAAGAAAGTCTGAAGCATAATGGACCGCAATACAATATTGTTGCTGAGAAGAAATTCGAAAATATCGAAGGATTTTTGTACGAAGACCCGTATGATGCACTACGCAATAATGGCATCCATGGTGGTATCGATTTCATGGCTGGGTATAATTTAGATGAAGGTCTTGTGCGAATAGCATTTTCCGCTGATATTCCTAAAGTTATTGATCAAGCTAACAAGTTCCATGAAGTTTTCGTACCCGAAAATATAGCGTTGAATTGTAAAATGAGTGACCAGTTTGAGATCGGAAGGAGGTTGAAGAAATTATATTTTGGGAACGAAGAAGTAACCCAAGAAAACTTTGGACAGCTGCTTAAGTATTATGGAACCGACTGGTTCATTTATGGAATCGTCCAATTTCATAAGCTCAGCGCCAAAACCGCAAATTCTCTGTACTTCTACAAGTTTTCGTGTTTTTCGGAAAGAAACGTATTTAAGTATATTATGAATGTACAGCAACTAATAGGAGACAAACCAGTTGTGAGTCATGCCGATGATCTGCCATACTTGTTCCCCATTTCGCTAGATGGTACGAAAATTGATCAAGAATCGGAAACATACAAATTGATTGACAACGTCGTCAAACTTTGGACCAATTTTGCGAAATATGGGTAAGTTTTTAGAGTTCCCTAGCCAACAAGGAACCCTTATATTTTCGCTAGGTCCGTCCGTCTGTCCGTCTGTTCATCTTTCCGTCTGTCTGTCCGCGGCTTAGCTCAGAGACGCTTATTACTAGAAAACTGTAATTTAGCATGGGTATTCATATTAATCACGACGATAAAGTGGTAAAATAAAATCTTGAAAAAAAAATGTTGCGTTACCTACCTCCCCTACACGTGTACACAATAAGTGAATACCGACTTATTGCATTACTTACCAGTAGCCTTGCAATCAGTGCGAAGGGTGGCGGTCGGTAGAGAGAAGTATATTCCTTGGTGTTGGTAGCGGTTCAATTCAAGCCTTAAGTGCAATTTTTAATCGTGAGAATCAAAATCATGATAAAATTATGTATAATTTCCATAGTAATTTTGACATTTTCTACTGCTGATTCGAACGTGTGACTTTCAAAAATTGCACTCCTGGACTTTTACCAAAATGAGTTTTAAAAACTGCGATGCACATGGTGTACGATTAAAACACAACTACGGTTACAATTATAGAACTCTATGGTAGGTACTAGTATTTATTCTGTGACACTTGAAATCTACATGTTTCGCATTGGATGACTGACTGACAGAGTGACTTTATGGTCCGCCACACACATACGGAATTGCAATCCGGAATCCTGAATCAGGATTATGATTTTGTATGGATTTTCCCCCTCCACAATTGCGTTCGGAATTGCGCAGCTGTCAAATCCTATACAAAATCACAATACTGATTCGGAATTCCGGATTGCAATTCCGTATGTGAGTGGCGAACCTAAATCCACTTCCTATTGACAGGGTGAAATTGATATCATTAGCATCCTTTAAAACTAAGAGTCTAACCATCAAACTGAACAACTTTTACTAAGGGACGAAACGTGCGGTTAAAAAAAAATCTGCTGTTGCATTTGAGTCTAGCAGGCATTGCAGTTTAGTATGGAACAGCAGATTTTTTTTTCTTCGATCTTAAAAGTTGTTCAGTTTGATGAGTAGACTCTTAGTTTAAAAGGATGCTAATGATATCAATTGCACCTTGTACTTAGTTGAAAATAATACGTGATCGATTCCAACTTATGTACCTATGACCAAGTGCTCTAAAACAAAGGAAAACAACGTGCGTTAATCTTGACGCTTGACGCTGACGAAATGCTGATGCCTTTGTGAATGCAAACGAACTGCATTTTGCATGCGTGTGATGCCTATACACCCTCGGGTTGCACATTCTTGGGTTTAGACCTGTGCCCCAGCTGTGGAGACGATAGATGATGAATATTCGTGAATATACGCTATACACACGCAGATACTGCATATCTAGTAACTACAGGGTGTTAGGGTAAACAGTTGCATTACTTTAAGGAGTTATTGTACCCATAATATTGAATAACTTTCCCTAAGAAACCTATAGGGAATGCAAAAGATTTTTTTCAACCTTTCATATAAACGTTCTACCAGCTGCTGATTGCATTTAGTATGAGAATTCCAAAATTTTGTGTATTTCTTTTAGGTTTTTAGGGAAAGTTGTACAGTATCATGGCTACAATCACCCCTTAAAGTAATGCAACTGTTAACCCTAACACCCTGTATAGTTGCTTACTCATATTTCTGGAATAAACAACATAATTCAAAAATATTTCTGGCAAATGACAGACAAACTTTTACTTTCCAGGAACCCTACTCCTGATGAAGCTCTGGGTGTGACCTGGGAGCAATACTCACCGCAACAGCAGAAGTACCTGGACATCGGTAACAAGCTGGTGCCAGGAATTGCCCCTGATGCTGAAGAAATAACTTTGTGGGAAAATATCTACAAGCAATATCTTCCTGAATGCGTAGCAGATGTTTGATTTAGGCTATTTTTGCTTATGTATTACGCACTGTACACACTTAATGTATAGAATGTCACTGGATGAATGTACTTAATGTATAGGGCAAAGAACACTAAATATTACTACGTAACAACAGAAGCGACACTCACCTCCCCACATCCACTACACGTCCAGCATTATAGACACACACACAAACTATCCTTGTAAGGACAGGCTGGTTTTGTCCCACTGCTGGGCAAATGTCTCCCCCAAACCCTTCCACGTCTCTCTGTTCCGTGCTACATCCCGCCACTCATTGCAGTAGGCATCCAGCTTGTCTCGCCACCTTTTCCAGGGTCTGCCTCGACCTCGGCTCCCATTGTGAGGGCACCCATTGTAGAATATATAATTATACATTAATTATATTCCAAAGGGGTACACAGATTTTAGCTTAGTGATTGGCCGCAATTGTTTTTTTTTTTCAAGTTGGCTCCGCACAATCAAAGTTAAGTGGGTACCAATATGGATATGACTCTTAAATGAAAAAGAACATCACAGGGAAAACCGTAAATGACAGCCACTATGCTGAGGTTCTCTCCTTTTCATCTACTTACTCTTAATGTAAAAGTTATAGTTATAATTATTATGTAGGCAACTACAAAATATGTTGATGAATATTAAATAGTTATTATGAAGATTCTTTATCATAAATTCAAGCGAAGCTTAGTTTTTATTTTGTCTGTGACATTATTGAGATAGATAAAAGCGATGTAGGGTTGCTGTAGGTACATAATGTGTATGCAAAGTTATTAACTATTATTGTTAAGTTGTGATGACTTTCTATAATACTTATCTTTTATTGTTGTTTAGTTGTGGTGATTTGCTATAATAATATTATCTTCGGAATTATTTTGGTTGTTAAATTGATAAACAAATCACAAAAAAAAATATTGTTTTAAGTATCTACATTATATTTATACGAATAAGTATGCAGTGCTATATACTTATTGAAATTATTCGGTAAACATGAAATTCATATTAAAGTTGTGTAAAAATACTGAAAATATTAATATAATAATTATTATTATTGTTTCTGTTTTATTTCAACTACCTAATTAAATACTAAAAATAGGAAATTAATATCAGTAGCATCCTTTTAAACTAAGAGTCTACCAATCAAACTGAACAACTTTTACTATGGGAGTAAACCGATCTGAGCAATAAAAATCTGCTGTTGCATACATTTGAGTTGAGTACCTAGGAACACTGGAACAGTAGATATTTATTTCTTACCATCAAACTGAACAACTTTCTCTATGGGACCAACATTGAAATTCCGAAAAAAAATCAGCTATCCTATACATTTGGTTCGAGTAGGTTTGTACTTTAGTATGGAACAGCTGACTTTTTCTTTTGCGATTTCGATGTTGGTACCATAGAGAAAGTAGTTAAGTTTTGATCATCCCCTTAAAAAACTTAACGTTAAATGTTAATGTACCAAATATTATTATTATGTATCTCTGTAAAGGTTTACTCACAGGCCGTAGATCGAACCTTTGGAAGGCTTGCGTGGGGACACAGGTCCAACACGTAGAGACCCCTTTGAGACACTTTTATCTAGATGCAATGGGATGCACCAATCGTGGTCTATTATTGAATGCATTATGTAAATTTTCCAGAAGACATACCACATTCGGTGCAAAGACTATTGTAGAAAGGACAGAATAATTATTCCTCCAGAATCAGCATTGTCATAAACAAAATGTAGGTCTATGACTCAGCATGATAGCTAACACCGACCGTGACTATATTATAATGTTCTCAAAAAATTATCTATCAGTTTAGTGGAAACCGTTGCCTGAAGTGATTGTGTCTTATATATCATAATCACTTTTTTATTTAATCTATTATTAGTTGGTTCGCTTTACTGTTGCGTACGATTGTCATATACTAATAGTAAATTTTGATAGACTACGTTACTTGGATAGAGGTGTGGCGACATATTCCTTATACGGGTCATTAAGGTTTGTGTCAGGTAACAATTTAAGTTTTGTAGAAGTTATTAACTAAGCTTTGAAAAGACCGCTATCTCTTTCCATTGGTGTCGTACAAGGCGACTAATGGAAACATTTTTATGCAGTGTTTCTGTTGTGTAGTCAACTAGATTACCTCTTATTTAACACATCGTTCTAATAAAACATGTGACATTTTGCGAATGTGAAATGGACACTTGACTCTAACAAAAAATTTCACTTTAAAGCTTAATATTTCACTAACGGATCCCTTAATCGAAAAATGGTTTTGCTAAACCAACAATATTTTTACACAACATGGAATAGAAGAGAAAAAAAATTTTTCATCCCCACTTCATGTGTGTGGGTGTCTAAAAAAATATTTTTCAAGATTTTATTTTACCACTTAGTCGCCGTGATGAATATGTACACATATGCTAAACTACAGCTTTCTAGTACTAAGCGTCTCTGAGCTAAGCCACGGACGGACGGACGGACGGACATGGCAAAACTATAAGGGTTCCTTGTTGACTTCGGAACCCTAAAAAACATAACATGAGTTTCAAAGATTTTTTTGGCTTGTGGGCGCAGCGAAGACCAAAAAAAATAGTTGATGAGTTTATTATCTTCCTCTACAATATTTCACAAAAAATACAGTAGGACGATATCTACCCATCTACTTATTTAAATGAGTAGTAGCGATCTTATTATGCAATAATAATCATAATACAAATACACGACATCGTACGCGCAGACAGTTCTTGAAAATATAAAATTCTCATGGCCTCTTGATCAAGTGAACCGCGATAGCGATTTAACACAAATGTTACTCCAAACTAATCATCTCAGCCGAAAGACAACGACTGGGCACAGGCCTCCCCAAGGATCGCCCCAACGACCGGCCTTGAACTGACTTGATGATTCTATTACGTGTTCTTTACACCCCCCAGTTGTTGTTTTTTTAAATAATTGTCAATGTAATGTACACATACGACAAACTTTATTATACGTGTATAGATTGAATTATTGTTTTAGAGTCCAGTAATAAAAATTGGAGTATTGAAAGATTAAAAAAATGGTGCTAGTAAAAGTGAGTGAAGGTTTGCTGGAGGGAGAAATGATAAAGAACGAGTTCGGAGGTTCCTTCTACAGCTTCAAAGGGATCCCTTACGCTGATCCGCCCCTCGGTGACCTCAGGTTCAAGGTAATAATCATCGTTCCTAGCTACGGCCCCGCCGGGTAGCGGGGTCTGCATTCCTTTGTTTCTTATTCCCCTACTTCTCTCTGTTTTGGACATCGCTTAAGCTTCGCTTGGAGCGCGATAATTTGGCAGAATTATTGCGGTAACTAATGGAAACTAGTAGCGTTCAACAGAGGAAGAAGGCTCGGTTTTGGGGATAAAATTATATTGATTTTGATTCGTTATGATCGGTAGGTAGGTGCCAAAAACGGCAATCTACCAAGAGCATTTTTTTTAACAACACGAGACTTGGGTACAAGGTGAATTAATAATAAACAAGTTTTTGTATGTCTGTAGGCATGTAAGTTTTTTGTATCTGAGGCTTTCTTCGAGGCATATGTAATTGAAGAGACAGATATAAAAGTGCATCTTCATATCTAATTAGGTATAACAGCTAACTCAACAATTTTTGTACCTACTGAACCTACCGTTGTAGATTGTTTTGACTCAGTACTTTGTGTTCTGCTGCATAGCAAAGGCCTTCTTTGTAAGTCCTCTCCTTCTTGCTGCTATCATTGATTTAATTACTATCAACTACCTAAATTTTAGCATATGAAAATTGTTTTATGATTATGACAAATAATAAACATGCAAATGATCTGATTCAGGCTTTCTTTTTCTACTTTTGAGGGAGGGGAACCAAATATATTTAAAATCTTATTGATCTGTTTCAGGCCCCACAACCAAAACAACCCTGGGATGGTATTCGTAGCGCAAAAGAACATGGACCTATTTCCTGCCAAGCCAATCCACTCCCCGATGAGGGCATCCTAGGAAGTGAAGACTGTCTGTACCTCAACGTCTACACTCCTGACCTTAAACCAAGCACACCCTTACCAGTCATGTTCTGGATCCACGGAGGAGGATTCATGTTTGGCAACGGCAACACCGATCTTTATGGCCCTGACTTTCTAGTAAAAGAAGGAGTGATTCTAGTCACAACCAATTATAGACTTGAGATCCTTGGATTCCTATGCCTCAACACAGAAGATGTCCCTGGCAACGCTGGTATGAAAGACCAAGTAGCCGCGCTCAGATGGGTGAAGGATAACATAGCTAACTTCGGAGGTGATCCGGATAACGTGACTATTTTTGGAGAGAGCGCCGGCGGGGCCAGTGTCACTTATCATATGATATCACCCATGTCAAAAGGTCTCTTCAAGAGAGCTATTGCTCAGAGTGGAGCTGCAACTAACCCGTGGTCAAAATCAATCGCACCTCGTGAGAGAGCTAGAATATTAGCGAGAAAGTTAGGATTTAACTCAGACGACGATAATGGACTCTACAAATTCTTTAAAACCCAATCTGTCGAGAATCTTATTGCTGCTCATGTGGCAGTCACTTTGGCGGAAGAAAGTCTGAAGCATAATGGACCGCAATACAATATTGTTGCTGAGAAGAAATTCGAAAATATCGAAGGATTTTTGCACGAAGACCCGTATGATGCACTGCGTAATAATGGCATCCATGGTGGTATCGATTTCATGGCTGGGTATAACTTAGATGAAGGTCTTGTACGAATAGCATTTTCCCCTGACATTCCTAAAGTTATTGATGAAGCTAACAAGTTCCATGAAGTTTTCGTGCCCGGAAATATAGCGTTGAATTGCAAAATGAGTGACCAGATTGAGATCGGAAGGAGGTTGAAAAAATTTTATTTTGGGAACGAAGAAGTAACCCAAGAAAACCTTGGACAGCTGCTAAAGTATTATGGAACCGACTGGTTCATTTATGGAATCGTCCAATTTCATAAGTTCAGCGCCAAAAACGCAAATTCTCTGTACTTCTACAAGTTTTCATGTTGTTCGGAAAGAAACGTATTTAAGTATATTATGAATGTACATCACCTAACAGGAGACAAACCAGTTGTAAGTCATGGCGATGATCTGCCATACTTATTCCCCATTTCGCTAGATGGTACAAAAATTGATCAAGAATCAGAAACATACAAATTGATTGACAACGTCGTCAAACTTTGGACCAATTTTGCGAAATATGGGTAAGTTTATTTTATTAGATTATCAATAGTAATCTATCCTGCTTACAATAGCGACCTGAATACATTGGGATTACTCTCAAATATTGCACTCCTGGACTTTTACCAATGAGTTTTAGAAACTGCGTCGTATGTACTTATTCTGTGACACAACTGGCTTTAAGGCGAAGGAAAACATCTTGAAACCTGCATGTTTCACATTAGAGGGTGACTTTGTATCCACTTCCTGTTTATAGGGTGAAATTGATAATTATCATTAGCATCCTTTTAAACTAAGAGTCTACCCATCAAACCGAACCACTTTTACTAAGGGAGCAAATCATACGGTTAAAAAAGTCTCTTTACTGTTGCATACATTTGAGTCTAGTAGGCATTGCAGTTTAGTATAGAACAGCAGATTTTTTTTGCTCCCATAGTAAAAGTTGTTCAGTTTGATGAGTAGACTTCTAGTTTAAAAGGATGCTAATGATATCAAATCAAATCAAATCAAATATACTTTATTTTACACCAAAAACATAAAAAGTAAAATACAGAAATAAAATACAAGAGGCACAAAATAAGGCGGTCTTAATATCAATTTCACCCTGCACTTGAAAACAATATGTCATTATAATAAGTATGTAATATATCTGATTAGTGGTCGTTTCCAACTTATGTACCTAATAGTCCTCTGAAACAACGGAAAACAACGTGATTTATGCTGAAGGAGAAATTTCCACCGAACTGTATTTAGCATGCGTGCAATGCCTGTACAGCCCCAGCGATGTAGACGCCAGATGATAAATAGTCGTGAATATACGCTTCCCAACTAACAATTTGGTCGTATAGTCATTAGACGCATAAAATACCAGTATATGACGAAATTACAATAATAAAACTTTTACAAGTCAAAATAGTCATATAAATGGGGGCCTTATACGACCAAATGGTTTGCTGGGTTATACGCACGCAGATTCTGTATATCTAGTAACTATATGTGCTTCCTTGTGTTTCTGGTATAGTCCACATATTTCAAAAAATATTTATGACGAAATTTCATAAAAAAATTTATTCATATTTCCAGGAACCCTACCCCTGATGAAGCTCTGGGTGTGACCTGGGAGCAATACTCACTGCAACAGCAGAAGTACCTGGACATCGGTAACAAGCTGGTGCCAGGAACTGCCCCTGATGCTGAAGAAATAACTTTGTGGGATGATATCTACAAGCAATATCTTCCTGAATGCATAGCAGATGTTTGATTTAGGCTATTTTTGCTTATGTATTACGCACTGTACACACTTAATGTATAGAATGTATACACACGAGGTATACAGTATGTATACAGACATCGAAAAGATAGTAGCTCTTCATTTCGCGGCAATAACTCTTTTTTGCAAAAGTATTTGATATTTTTATTTTTGTATTATTGCATTGTCGAGTGGAAGTAAATTCTCTTTGCGTTTTAAAGCGTGTATCTGAATAAAAAATGCGCTATCGCTATTTTTATTTGTATATTTGTGCCCTTAGTTCTTTTGAACTACACAATAGATTTTGATTTTCTTGAGGAAGGTTTAAAATGTGTAGTACAACAAAGCTGATACTATTTTCAGGGGATGATCAGAACATCAAACAAAAGAACTTTCTAAGTGGGACCAAGGTATCAATCGCAAAAATATGCTGTTCCATACAAAACTGCAAACCTACTCGACCCGAATGTACGTGGACAGGGACAGCTGATATTTTTTTCTCGATATCGATGTTGGTCCCATAAAAGATGTTTAGTTTGATAGTCTGATCATCCCCTTAAAGTAGTTTTAGCTAATTTTGTAAGACCTTATAGATCATATCTAGAAATAGTAGGTATAAAGTCTCCATCCACGTTAGTCATTATTAGGTTTTTATTATATCAGTAATGTCGTACCTTACAACAATCCTTAAACGGTAATTACCCGACTGCGTGACGCAAAGAAAGATGTTTATTAGCTTTTGTGTGTAACTATAGTATATTTCATTACAAGTGTGGAAAGGCTGTCATTGCAAAGAGTTCCGACAAATGTCTACCCGAGCCGAGGCGCAGCCGAAGGCGAGGGTTGACAGTCGGAACAAGTTGCAATGACGGTTCCGCACGTGTACTGAACGACTATTTTTAATACAGTTGCGAAAAAATGAAGCAATTTAATAAAATAATAAAAACACAATAAACTCAACTAACTTAACACTTATAATTCACATATACATTGAAATTGGTACAGTTTTTTATACTAACTGGGGAAGTTTTAGGTTGCATATTTACTGTTTGAGACAAACTATTATTAATTTCGTATGATTGTTCATGTATATTTGTTAAAAAATTTCTGAAAAATGGCGCCAACCGTAGAATATAAGCAGAGTTTTTTTTTCTTCGCCCATTCTGGTAGGCAAATGCCCATACAGCCAAGTCTTCAGTAGAAGTTTTTTATTGATATGAAATGAAAATGAAATTTAATGAGATGAAATGAAATGAAACCTAACCAAACTCATTCAATCAAATCATTAAATCTGATATTGAAACAAATTAGTAGCTTCTTTTTAGAAATATACTTATTTGCATGAATCATAAAAACTTCTATGAATTTTTTTAGTAAAAACTTCATGGTTGGTTTTTCTTTTTAATAGACATTATTTTGACAGTTGGGAAAGAGAACGCACGAGTTCGGGAAAGGTAAAAAAAAAGCACGAGTATGTAATAGCCCACATCCCGAACGCTATACGTCCCTGCAATACGCCACTTTTTGAGCAACTGTATTAAAAAGTTTGTTCCTTTGTGGCACTCTAGCAAAGAATAATTATAATACTACCGACTAGAGACGTTCCAAACCCGTGGGCCAATTTTGATGTTTTTTACGTGAATCGATTCGTCTATCTTGCGAGTGTCACTAAAGACATAACAGTAATCAAAATTCGGTATGGTGACAACCAGAAAGTTGACGAACTAGCATAAATGCTCACGACTATATTCCCCGACGGGGTAGTCAGAGATATTCTGAAACCTCAGAACATCCACGTTTCACTAGTAGTACCGAAACTCTGTCCAGTGTGACGGGGAGTGAGCCCGTCGCCACTTGTAATGGACAGTAGGTACAATACATGCCTCGAAATTGAAGCATGCAGGTTTCCTCACGATGTTTTCCTTCACCGAAAAAGCCGAACGAACGATAACACGAACGAGCCATTGACGAACTATAACATTGAATATAGGTATTTGATAATCATTATTAGGGTTCTCTTATCATTTTTCATTTTAAGTGACCATTTAGGATCTACAACGATTTAAAGTTGGTTAGCAACATAGATTTAAAACTTTTCGCTGACGCTGAAATATGGAGCCAAGGTATCGAGAGCGAGATAGCCAGTTGTGAAATCTTATGTAAGCAAAAAAACAAAACGAGTGTAAATCTATGCTTAGCAACCATGTCTAACTAAAGAGTATAATAAAAAAGTAAATTAAAAAAATCAAAAATCCCGACTGCGTAAAAACAAGTCCAGTAGTCTATATTCTAGAATTCTGTGAATATCAAAGCCACTTTAACCATTAAAAATTTTAGAATGAATCAAATTTTCTCAATAGTGGGTCCCACACAAACGTCCTACAGAATTTTAGATTCTAGACTACTGAACTTGTTCCTTTTCAGTTTTTATTTAAAGTTCACGTTTCAGTAATTAATTAGTCCCGGGTCTACGAGTAATATAATGTTATAGTACTCTGTGTTATAATCATCATCATCATCATCATCAGCCCACCATCGTCCACTGCTGGACAAAGGCCTCTCCCAAGGCGCACCACAAAACTCTGTCCTCGGCCTTCCTCATCCAGTCGCCCCCCACTACCTTTTTAAGGTCGTCTGTCCAGCGAGCAGCAGGACATCCCACACTACGTCTACCAGTTCGCGGTCTCCACTCTAGAACCCTGACACCCCACCGGTTGTCAGTTCTTCGGCAGATATGACCAGCCCATTGCCACTTCAGCTTGCTAATTTTCTGAGCTATGTCAACCACTTTCGTTCTCTGACGTATCACTTCATTTCTGATGTGATCGCTGCGCGACCTTGAATTGATGAACTAGTCCTATCGTCATAATACGATATGACGATATGTGTTATAATTATACACATCTCTTCTATGGCATGCCATCCACACGACAGAAGGAAGACCAGGTTACCTTAGAACGGACGTTGAATTTTTGATACGTACCTGAAATAAAAATTCAAAATAAGTATGATGTCTTAAATAAATTAATGATTTATCTAAGTATGGTGTTATACGCTGTAATGCTGTGATTAAGGGCCTATGTCGAAAGACAGAAAGAGATGGGCCGGCGTGCGCGCCTGAAACGACGCAAGCGTAAAACAAACTTTATTTAATTGTGGTTGTACTATTTATGTAAGTTCAATTCTGCTCTAAACAAAATTTGTAAAATATCAATCTCTTTTTTTTAAATCAAGTCTCGTGTTTCTATTATTCACCGTTTAGCAGTTCCAAGCGTCTATCGATAAAGACGGAGGCTACTTTGGCTTGTTTTTCTATCGAGAAAATGTGTCTTAACCGTGTTTTGGTTCTAAGCAAAACTTCAATTATATGTTCAATTTACACATATCCGCAAATCATACTCCTACTGTTAGTACTTCATGATATATGACGCTTTGAAGAATCCTATTTTTTTCATATAGCCTCTTAACCCTTGTCAGTTAAAACTGAACACTTTTTCAGTTGTTTCTATACCCTGTAGCATTTTTATTAACCTGTAAAATTATTTAATATTTGATTATAATCAAATTAATTCCTTTTATAACAAGAACTGTATTTTTAAATTCGACTACCTACGATGGCCACCTCTCTGGTTCATGTTTTCCTCTCTTTGATAAATAATTGTTGTTTTAGTACTCTTTTATGTATGATCCTTTTGTATTTGTAGGTATTACCGTAATACGTATTTATATCTATACTATTATAAAACTGTAACAGGAAGTTTGGTTGTACATTGAAGATATTAACATAAAAAAAATTACGATATGGTTTTTAGGTGTCCCTGATGCCATTTCACCAATTTTTGGAATTTTTGTCTGTCTGTTTGTTTGTTTGTTTGAACGAGTATCACGCAAAAACTACTGAACCGATTTTGATGAAACTTTTGTTTGATAGCTTATGATCTGACTTAAAATCTGGTATATAATTTGTGCGGACGAAGTCGCGGGTTAACACTCGTTATGTATATAATTTATATTACAGTATGTTTGTATTTGTATAACTTTATATGTGTATGTCTATATTTTATTTAACAAAATACATCATTCATATTCACAACAGGCTTCGTTATGTGTATGTTATCTATATCTCTTTATTGTGTTATTGTGATCTACACCGCCTACCAATCTTCTTTCACTATTTCCTCTACCCTAAGGTTGTCTGGAAGAAATCGCTTTTTACCGATAAGACCGCCTGTTTTTGTGCCTTTTGTATTCCCTGATTGTTTGCTCTCTGTATCTGTATACTATGTTTTTTGGTGTTAAATGAAGTATAATTTATTGATTGATTGATTTAATGTTTTCAAGATAAGACGACGCTTACTCAACTTGCATGGGAAGGCTCATGGGAGGTTTGCAACAGGAAATATAAATTGATACCTACTGGCAATGATAAAGATATTCTGTTACCTTCATGCGCGACAACCGTCATGCACGTAGTATTGTTTGACGTGGACTATTGAAAACACAGATCACAAAAACTAAAGGGAGATGTGAAAAGGGGGCGGAGCCAGTGTCGCAGCAATATGCGCAAAAACGGAACACATTGCTCGCGACAGTAAGGATTCAATATATTATGAGGCTGAAAGCCAGTCGAGATATTATGTGTAAATAGTTTACAATGCTTGCGTAGTACTAAAGATTATTCGAACGTTGAGTTTTGATACCGCAATGGATAATGAGCACATTCAATCTAACAAAATACTTTCTATCGCGTGATACTGTTGATAATGCGACACTAGGTTTCGTACTCGGCGCGTTGGTTGGCATCTCTCTAGATATCTATGATTGAAAATCATCCTAATTAGGTATTTTTAGAGTCTTCACTTTGCGCGCGCTAGTTATCTGAGGCCGGTGATAATATATCGTGTGGTTATCTTATCAATAAGTCAGATTCTGATTAACGTTCTATCTTTTTTTGTTCAAATAAAAAATGTTTATCTACCTAAATCGATCGATTTCGACCTTTGATCCAAATAGCTACATTTTTTAAATTTCAAATCTAACTGATATTATTATTACCGATATTTGACAGGAAAAACTGGTCATACCTACCTGTATATCCATTCTCCGAGTTAAAAAGATAATACAAAGTCTTAAATATTGTATTCGAATAATATATCTTAGACAATGAGTAGGTGCTTAACTTATTACCTACATTTAAAAATTAAAATATCCTAAAAATTAAAAAGTTTAATCCTAATCCAATTTCAGTTCTAATCATATTGAAATCCAATTACTATTCAACTGTGGTAATTCCGTATCGCGCTAAACTTGACTTATTTACTATGTGTGACTGACAGTATTTTACGTTTGAGCCATCTGTCAAAACGGCTCTAATGGCTGTCATGAGTTGTACCGCGATTAGCGCAATACCGAATGTGTAAAAAGCTAATCTTCGCACGCGGTCCAATCATGGTTCAGTTGTGATTTATTTACCGCAGTTGCCCTCCTGTATTATGATGAGCGTCCAGCAAGTGTTACAAAATTCGCAGACAATAAACAATTAATTGTCCAATTCTGTAAGTAACGATAAGGCAATTTTTCCGTTCGTCATCCTACGAACAGACAAGTCTAGTACATTTGACAGGCGTTTCACAATATGCTTCACACTTTGACTATTCATTATAATCCTTATAAGGACTAGGCTTGCGGTAGCAATTCCCCTCTGCCACGGTATAAGATCAATTAATCATGTGATTGAATGTCATCACATTCAATTTTATACCTTATCACTAAACGAGACAGCCTATAATTGCGAAACAATAATTTCGAACTTAGAACGTTTGGGGTTCACACGAGACTACTTTTCATGATTTTTAACGTTCAAAATTAGAATCTAAAGTTATGGGAATGAAAACCAAAGTTGCGGATTTCATATTACCTCGCCCCCCGAAAAAAGTGGCAGAAATGTTTGTTAGTAGAATGACACGCGTAACTAGTCCCTATATAAGTAGTCAAAGGCTTCACATCCAGTATAGCTGCCGGCAAACTTAATGAAAATATACTATAGCTTAGAATTTCTACGTGAAACCGCTACTGCGCTGCGCATACAGCTCACCCCTGCCCGTTTTTCATTATGTTTGCCGGGTACGGTATTGTATGTACCACATTGATTTGATTGGATTGTATGAAGTGTACTAAGTATACTATAGCAGTACTGCATCTTTATAAGAGCGAAATGAGCAAGTGTACTGCATGTCTAGTACGATTTCTCTACACGCGCGCGACGTGCCTTTGCCCCAAAGAAAATAACCTGTTCTCGCGCATTTCGGAGAGCGAAAGCCGCGTTTGCCGCGACAAGTAATATTATGGAATAAAGCCGAGACGCGCGCAAGAAGAGAAATATTTTTTTTTTTAATTCTTTTGTTTTTTTTTTGGAGCTTTTAACCCTGAGGTTACGTCAGCCGTAAGAGAAATCATGCTATACACTATATGCATGCTGCTAATTTAGCTCAAGTGATCCACTGGATCCTGGGATCCACGTCCAAATATGAATTCCAGCAAGCAGTTTCCATACAAAATCGAAGTCCAGTAGATAATGAACATTAAAATTTTCGAAAAGTATAAAAGTAGGTAGAGGTAGCAAGTTTGTTTTGCAGTTATAACATTTTCTGTATGAAGTACTAAATTATTTATTCTGTGTTTGTTAGAAGCGTCCACACTCGGCTTGTGCATTCTTCCAATAGAAAAATGCAAAAACAACAATTTCATCATGAAAGCAAGCGCACTAGAGCGCACAATTTACTATCTAAAAACAAATATCTGATTATCTGAAAAAAAAAATTCAGTAGTTCCCCAGTCGTCGCGGAGAGCGGACGTGTAATGGTGCAAGTGCGAGTGAAACAGGGTTTTTTGGAGGGGGAGGAGGTTCATAATGTATTGGGAGGTACCTTCGTCAGCTTCAAGGGAGTGCCGTACGCAGAGCCTCCTGTTGGCGATCTAAGGTTTAAGGTGAGATCTAAAAAATACGTGACAAAGCCGCGCCATAGCTTGTTTGCATAAAGAAAACCTGATACCAGATTGTCCAGACTTCACATCGGTTATAATTTAGAAAGTAAATTAAAAAGTCGTTTGCAGATATGTAAGTAGATATCAACAACACAATTAATTGAAGCCGGTCCAGTTATTTAATCGACAAACAAACACGTTTTACTAGCGTGTTAAATTGCACAGTACCAGACGTATAACAGTTGCGTCGACTATGATCTGATTCCGGTTAGTCGAGACGCTAGAACCCTGTTAAAGGATTTTTGATTTATATTTTATTTGAAAAGGCTCTAAAGGCGGGTCCGCTGCGCGACGTTTGGCGTTGTGGCGCAGCGGACCCGCCTTAAGTATCCTAAAAAAACTAAAAAGTTAAAAAATAATATTGAAGCCGAAGACTTTTTCGTTCGGAGCGGCTTAAAACTGTCATAACTTTTTTCATTGTATTATTGTACTTTTTTAAATTATATTTTTGTACTATGGTTGTCTAAAAACACTCTTCGATACGTAAAATAATCAGCTACATGACGTCCATACAAGTTACCAAAAAAAGGGTCGAAAATGAAAATTTTAGGTTTGAGTTGGACGGAGCAAAATTTTCAAAATTCTCTTAAAAATATGAAATGGTTGTTTCATAGGTTCAATCTAATTTTAAAAACTTAAGAGTTTATTGAACTTACCAAATAATAAACAAAAAGTGGTTCTTAATAAGCCATTTCACGCTGGAATGGGCTTCCAAAGTTCCAAAGGTGAAAAATCCGCTAAGAAAAAATGTTGTTCGAAAAAATTTTATTAGCAATATTTTTTATTCTCATGGCTAACATTAGTCAAATATCGTCAAAATCATTTAAATGGACTTTTAGACTGTAACCGGAACCATAAAGTGACAAAAGGACTATCTTAAAGCATATTAAAAAAAATCGCTACGCAACATAGAAATCAAAATTGTGTGTCCCAGAAGGATTTTAAATTATTAATATTAATACCAATGCACTCATTTGACTTAGATTTAACAATATACATTATTTTTGAGCAATAAAATAGGCAATGAAATTTATTTTAAAAATGAACATTTATTAGAAAATACGAATGTATTTTTCAAAACCTTCTTAGTAGACAAAAATATTCACACCATGTTTGTAGTATGTATAATGGTAAAGCCTTAAATATGTGCAAAAAATAAATTACCATCAGGTTTTTTAGAACGAGATAATAGCTAAACTTTAAAATTGGAACTGTTGCTGACATGATTTTTTTTTTAATTTTGGTACATTTTTAGGCTCAAATTGGATTTTCAATTTATACCGAAAAAAAAAGACAATTACTAATTAGTCCCGGCTCAAACCGTAAAATGACTGGGCTACATTTTCAATCAATCAATCGAATCATATTACCTACTCAGCAAAATATACCGTAAAAAAACAGAAGCTACAAAACAAGGCCGTCTTAGCGCTAAAAAGCGATTTCTTCTATACAACCTTAGAAGTTATTTGTACCTTAATAGCACAGCTCCGATGCGGACTAGCAATGAATGTGATGTTTTTAATGTATTTCGAAAGGTCCTCTAAAAACCTGTGTAAGATTTATTACTGGCCGCTCAACAACAACAAAATTTATCTCCATACAACCTTACTCATACTATAGGTAATGAAGTAAATATCTCACACAATACAACTTACGAGTACTTTATAATTATAATAAAATTGAAAATATTTGCAAAAAAAATAAATTAAAGTGTTCAGGATACGTAATGAAAAATGATTAAAAATTTTTGTCTGTGTGTTTGTGCACGCATCAATTAAACACTGTTGAAATGATTTGGACAGGATTTTCACTTAAGCATTTGGGCTTTGTTTGGATTAACATACCTATAGGTTTTATTAAATCGCAATCGTTTCATGCAATCAAAAGTTATGCGTATTTAAAGTCAGTAGTCTGCGCGTACGGAGTCGCGGGCGCCGCTAACAAAACTTGAAATTTATTTTTATTTACATTACAGGCGCCACAACCACTAAAGTCATGGGACGGAGTCCGACCTGCAAAAGAACATGGACCAAAATGTTTTCAGTACGACTTCATCACACGAGCACCTCCATCCGGCAGCGAGGATTGCCTGTACCTCAACGTCTACACTCCTGATCTCAAGCCCAACAAACCCTTACCAGTCATGTTCTGGATCCACGGCGGAGGATTCGTAAGCGGCTGTGGCAACGATGACAAATACGGGGCTGATTTTCTCGCCCAACAAGGGGTAATATTAGTTACCATCAACTACAGAATGGAAGTCCTAGGTTTCCTATGCTTGGACACAGAAGATATCCCCGGTAACGCTGGCATAAAAGATCAAGTTGCTGCTCTCAGATGGGTGAAAGCAAACATCTGTAGTTTTGGCGGTGACCCAGAGAATATTACTATCTTTGGCAACAGCGCCGGTGCGGCCAGTGTAGCTTTTCATCTAGTATCGCCAATGACGAAAGGTCTCTTCAAAAGAGCCATTGCACAAAGCGGATTTGCTACTTGTTGGTGGTCTCAAGCTCAGGAAGCGCGCGAGAGAGCTTTAGCATTTGCAAAAGAACTGGGATTCTACTCGGAAGATGACAAAGAGCTCGCTAGGTTCTTCAAATCACTCCCTGTCGAATCACTAGTCCAAGTTAAAGTTCCTATAACATTAGCTGAAGTAGCAAAAGAGTGTGACGAACTTTTATTTGGAATAGTCAGCGAGAAGAAATTTGACAATAACGAAAGATACTTCTACGGTGATACTTATGATGTTTTCCGCGAAGGAATTCACGAAGGAGTTGAAGTTATGACAGGTTACTGTGAAGACGAAGGTCTTCTTTATTTAGCTGCAGGTGACAAAGAGAAAATACTATCTCGGATAAAAACTTTACGAGAATACATGGTACCAAAGCGAATTGCGGTGAACTGTTCCCTACGCGATCAAATGGAAATAGGAAGGATGATGAAGAAATACTATTTCAAGGACGAAACAGTGACAAAGGAAAACTTGGATCAGCTAGTAAAATATTTAAGTATGTACATGTTTGTGTACGACTTGATAGAAGGTCTTAAAATATTATGTGCCAAGAATAATACTAAAAGCTTCCTATACAAATTCACGTGCAAATCTGAGAGAAACTTTATGGGGAGTTTCGTGGGGTTAGGCAAAATTTTAGGTAGAGAAGTGGTGTGCCACTCTGATTGCATCGGATACATGTTCCATATGGCCGTCATGAACCAGAGAATTGACAAGGATTCAACAACTTATAAAATGATAGACAACGTCGTTAAACTTTGGACTAACTTCGCTAAATATGGGTATGTAAAACCATACTGAATTAAAGTAACATTAATATCTTAATGAAAATACCCTTGTGGGTTTGCTTTCCACCCGAGCTGTGCGAGGAAGCGAGGCGGTGAGTAATGAAAAAAACCATCAGATTAGCTTCAATTTCTTTTTCACTCGATCAGCGAGCGAGCTACTTGTGGAATTTGTCCTCACTCACAGCCCCGCTACCTCGTACAGCTCTGATAGAAAACTTGCCTTAAGTCACAGAAACAAGCACAATCATTATATTTTAAAACATTTTGCAATTTGAAAAGTCCACCTTGTGGTCCCAGTATGAATTGGTGGAGGCAAGTTATATTGCGATGTAACTTTTTGTTACGGTATTGTTTATCATCTTTCCATACCTCTTCTTCTTCTTCTTCCTGCCCTTATTCAATTACTTGGGGTCGGCGCAATATGTAGTCTTCCTCGATTCATCTCCTTTAGGTGTTATTTCTACGTTCACTCCTTTCTACATTATGTCATATTTCACAAAATCCATCCATTTTTTCTTTGGTCCTCCTCTCTTTATGCAGTCATCCACATTCATATTTAACACTTGTCTTATGACACTCATCTATCCGCATCACATGCCCATACCACGATAACCTATTACTGTGCAGTTTTTCGGTTAATGGCGCTACTTTCAAGCTTCCTCTAATATACTCATTTCTCATTATTATTCTGTCCATTCTAGTAACACCACACATCCATCTCAACATTCGCATCTCAGCTGCGATGCATTCATTCGTTTTCCATCCGTCACTTTAGCGGCCCAATACTCCTTTCTTCTTTCCTATACTTCTATCTGGGTTAGGCCACTCTGATCACGTGATCCGTATCTTTATCTTTCTATACCTATAGGAAGGAATAAAATATAAGGTTTATAACCCTAAACCTAGCAATTAAGACAATTCTCAACTAAACAAATCATGTACCGCCATGTCTAGACATGGCGGTATGTGCACCATTGTTGATCATAAGTAACCCGATAAATATTGTATTCTAGGAACCCGACCCCTGACGACAGCCTGGACGTAACCTGGAAGCCTTATTGCCTTCAGCAGCAGAACTACCTGGACATCGGCCAGGAGCTGGTGCCAGGAACTGCTCCAGATGTTGAGGAGTTCAAGTTCTGGGAGGATGTCTTCAGAAAATATCTTCCGAAATACGTCGCTGAATCGAGAACCGATTAATGGTTGAAATAATACTAAAATAAAAAAAACTAAAAGGGAAATAGTATGAAATGTTTTGTGACCATTCCTCCATTTGTACCCGTTACCCTATCTACCCTCTAATATAGAATAAATAGATAGACAGTATCCTATTTTCAATATTAAGAAATTAAAGTAAACTATTTTTTTAAACGATATTTAATAACTGTGTCTGTGGTATTGGACGTATTGGTATGTCAGATTTACGTTAAATTAATAGTTTACGTTTACGTTATTTACGTTTTTAGTTTCAAAGTAATAGTAGCCTTAAGATTTCCATACAAATCTTAAATCAATAAAACTTTATATTGTTACGGAACGTTCATTTGATTTGATTTGAAATACGACAAACCATGAATACAGATTCGTTTCAATTTCTAGATAGTGTTTAAAAAATGGCTTTCTCTGTTCTCCAATCTTCCCATAATATACAACGCCATCTCTTGTCAACCCAAAAGCCTTTAGGAAGGCATGCAATACATCACTCTATCTGTTCTTGGGTCCACCTCGACGCATAGCTATCTCTTAGAACCCACGATGTTTAATTTTATAGTTTTTTAAAATTATTCTACTTTGTACAATATGTACTAAGCGAGAGCAAAACGATCTCACAAATTACGCTCAGCATCGTGGGATCCGTATTTCTTCTTCTTATCGTGTGGGCAGAGCCCTGGTGTCAGAGTTTTTTCAGATCGCCTTACGTCCTCTGACGCGGTTTTTATGTAACAACTACTAACACCAGAAATAGTAGCCGGGACAAACGGCTTAACGTGTCATCCGAAGCACGGAATCATTTCTCTTTTCAGACAATCAGGTGATTCAGCAATGTCCTAACCAACTGGGGAAAAACGCACAAAGTGACATTTCCCTAGGTGTCCCCTGTGGGAATACTTCCGTGTCGAGAGCCAGTATTTCTTCAGTCAGACATCATCTACCTTAAGCCATAGGATAAGTATATCAAGGAATTAGGGCAGGTATTATACCAACCACAACACAGTTAACAATTAACCTACTCAACGCGTAAATTGCTTAGGTGTCGTTCATATAATCCGCACATCAGTGGGATTAACCCATGCGTAATTTCATAATGGACTAACCTTTTCCGTGTATAACACTAGCTTTAGATCGCGGTTTCACTCGCGTGGAATTTGATTTATTTCTGACACGGCCGATATCGTAAGGAAAAACAGTCTCATAATTGTATACAGATATACAGGATGTGAGGAAAAGTATCATTATCTTTAAACCACATACTCTACCCATCAAACTGAATAACTTTTACTATGGGAGCAAACCAGTCAGACAAAAATAAAAACTATCCCATACATTTGAATCGAGTAAGTGCAGTAGTGGTAGGCAGTGCAGTTTAGTATAGGACAGTTGATTGTTTTTTGTTTTGACAGGTTTGCTCCTATAGTAAAAGTTGTTCAGTATGATGGGTAGAGTATGTGGTTTAAACTTCCAACTGTGGTTCCCACAAACTTTAAATGAAGATGCAAGTAAATCAACATATAAGAAAAAACTTAAAAAGATAACGCTTGAATTTTTCGAATAAAACTTGTAAAGAATTATACCAGTCATATTTATTTTGCATAATTTCAATGTCTTTAAGGCATGTTCGTGTTTCGGTGTTAAATTAAATTAAATATACGTAATTATAAGTAAATATATATTATATCGTACCCAAGTGTGAGAACTGTATTTGACTGCCAACAAACTGCTCTGCAGTTTGGCAGATGAATAGTGTAATAAAACTGTATTATAGTTCTGAAATAAAATAAATTGAAAAAAAAAGGTTAGTGATACTTTTCCTTACTGAATGATTTAAAAATATATACGGCCGAATTGAGAAACCTCCTCTTTTTTTGAAGTCGGTTAATAAAATTAGGCCACATCTACCTACGTACCTACTGGGCATCTAATAGGCCTTTTTATAGCGCCATTTATGATGTTCTTATTTTAAAATTAAAACTTTAATAAAGAATACGACAATTTGTTAGAAATATAAAAGTATTTCGATTAGAATACCCAAAGAAAAACCTTTCTGTAAAATGTGACAGGAAAAAAGAAAACTTGACACGGGAGTGACACATAAATTGACAGCAGATAAGTACTTCGGGCAACTTCGGGTTCGGACCACAAATACTGGCAGTAAAATGACCCACTTTAACGAAAATACAGATTGTGCTGCCTTTACATTACTACATTTTTCCCCAACAAACTTTTACCCATTTTTTTAGAGATGTAGCTTACTTGACAAAGTTTATTTCATTATGTAGCAACCCTAATCATCTGATCATGGGTCAATGACAGTATATGCAAGAATGTGTGGATGTAAAGTATACGTGAATTAAGTTCATCACCAACGGCCCCTATATTGTTGTACTCTTCTAACGTACGCAAGTTGCTAATTGCTTCCTCTCACTCACACGCAGGAAAGAGACGTGCTTATGTAATTTTGCGTGCGTAAGAAGAGTACAGCAACATATTATATCGTGTGTCTGGGGCTCGGATAGGCTGCAGGTACGATAGGGTTGCCACTTGCAATCGTCATTATTAAAATTAAACTGAAACGTTTCTTCCCGTGACTTCTCTTCATAATTAGAACGGATTCTTTTCTTTTTTTTAAAGTTGTTTATGTACATTTTTAAAGGGGTTTGTTGAACCGTAGCCGTCCACGCTGGTCTGCGGGTTGGCATGGAAATGGTAAAGCTTGGGGGAGACTTTTGCCCAACAATGAGATGAAAGCAGGTTTAAAAAAAACAAAAAGTGTTTCTATGGTATTCAACAGAAGACAGTATTTGTTATTCGGAAAAACATGTAGGTAGCTGGTAGGTACAGAAGAAAACCAATTTATAAAAGTTCCCTGCGTCTATTAACTTGATTGCTTTATTCACCGTAAGAGTCGTAGATGACCAGATTAGTACAATGTCTAATGTTTTGTACTAAAGATATCGCTGCCACAGACTCAGTGCAAAAACTATAGCATTAATGAAGATCCAAAGAAACGATAGGTAAGTATTAAACATTGTTGTAATTTTAAAGAAAAAAAAATTGTGTAGATTTCTTGCCGTTCGTGCTTATTCCTGAGATTATTTTTTTTTTACCTCCTACAGAATATGGATCCACTGATCCCTTAGACTATTTATTATAAGGACTAGCCTTGCGGTAGCATTTCCCCTCTGCCACGGTATAAGATTAATTGATCATGTGCATTTAAATTCAATTTTATACCTTATCACTAAACGACACAGCCTATAATTGCGAAACAATAGTTTCGAACTTAGAACGCTTGGGATTCACACGAGACTTCTTTTCGTGATTTTTATGTTCAAAATTCGAATCTAAAGTAATGGGGAATAAAATCCAAAGTTGCGGATTTCGTGTTACCTCGCCCCCCGCAAAAAGTGGCAGAAATGTTCCTTAATGAAAGTTGTTTAGTTTCATTATCTGAATATAACCTTACTATAGTAATTAATTAAATAAAAAAAGATGGTATATATCAAAGCCGTTACAATAATAAGAGTAGGAGCGGTTGCGTACTACGTCCGATCCGAATCCGATCCGCCGAAAAAAGTACCTATGAATCCGTCAAACTTTTTTTGACGTTTTTTTCATTCATACTTGTTTTGACGGATCAGATTCGGATCGGACGTAGTGCGCAACCGCTCTAAGAAGATAAGTTAAATCAAATTTTTTGCCATATCATTTTCTTCGTATTTTTTTTATTTTTATTTATTCATACAGACAACAATACATCATACATTTCACACCTTAGACAATAGTGATAATAAAGAGTGACTTAGCTTAAATGAACGTTTTTTTAAATATTATTATTCCAGGATTAACTATTATTCCATGATTAAAAGTACATGCAGAGTTAACGCAGAGTAATTATTATTGACATGCAAATATTATATGTATATTTATTTACCAATCTTTTGTAATAAAATATTTTTAAGTATTTGACAGACAAACTTCCCGTTACAGTTTTATAATAGTATAGATTTGTAACTAGTTGTTGCCCGCGACTCCGTCTGCGTGGACCTTAAAAAGTATACTATATATGATAATGCTTCAGCTTATGCAGGTTTCCTCACGATGTTGTCCGTCACCGTTCAAGAGTAGATATTATATACATAAGTTAGAAAAACTCATTGGTACATGACATGTCGTCCGTGCGGATTCGAACCCGGACCTCAAGATTGAGTTTCCATACCGTTCCATAATATTAGTGAGATTAACACTCAGTTGCAGAAACGTTCATTAGAGTTAATCCTCCATTAAATCTCTTGCTAGCTTTTACTACGTCAACAAGACAAAAAGTGACAGCAAGAGTTTCTGCAACTGAGTGTCATGCATCTATCTATCTATATAAGTACTATTATAAAACTGTAACAGGAAGTTTGTCTGTACATTGAAGATATTAACAAAAAAAAGTTACGATATGGTTTTTAGGTGTCCCTGATTCCATTTCACCAATTTTTGGATTTTTTGTCTGTCTGTTTGTTTGTTTGTTTGAACGAGTATCACGCAAAAACTACTGAACCGATTTTGATGAAACTTTTTTTGTTTGATAGATATGATCTGACTTAAAATCTGGTATCTAATTTGTGCGGACGGAGTCGCGGGTTAACGCTCGTAAGAAATAACATGATTAAAATCTCCTACACGCTTCGCTTTATTCAGTTTTAACATTTACATTCTCCCTGTAACATAATAAATAAACATCTATAGTAACGATGTCCGATGGTGTGTGGAGGCAGTAAGCGGTAGGCAACTCGTAAAAAGTGGTCTAGCTGATTTTATTGGGCCATGAGTTATCGCCAAACTCTGAGCAAATATATCGTTGGATATGTCGTCCCAGGAGAGAAAACAGATTTATTCGCTGATTCATAATGCCGGACAAACGAAGATTTTTTTATTGTGAACAATCAAACCTTAAATCATCTATTATTTATTATTAATTTATTACATTTATCACTAAGCACAGCGAATTATTTAATCTACGTTAGGTACCTAGGTACCTATTTATTTAGTACGCTAGTAGCAAAGTAGGTAGGTAGGTCCATCGAGTCGTTAGTTTTCAGATAGAGAAAGTTGTTCAGTTTGATGGTCTGAAGCAACCCTTTAAGTAACTGTCCCATTTAAATTTACATCCTGTATATTAACGGAAATCAGACAAATGTAAAGCACAGATATTGGTTAATAGATTGTGTCTAAATTGCATTGGCTTTGGTTGGTTAATATTGTAACTAGGACGGAACTTCGTTTGTATGGAGCGCCCATTAGCGCTTTGCAAATAAACTTCTCTTAAGAAGAATTAATGAGCCACGAATTTATTACTTTTGTACATCGAGTGCCCACCTTATTACAGAGTAATTGTTTACAAATCTTCTGTTCTAGAATCAACATAAAATTTAACAGTTTCTCATAATGGCTAGAACATAAAATCACTTTCAACTTTATTTATGCATTTCCGTTACTCGAACAAGCCTGCTATTGTTCAAATTTGTAACGCTTTGGTCAAAAAAGATATACAGGGTGCCCCGAAATTCAACGTCAAGCCGAAAACAGAAGACAGGCCAGTTTATAAATCTGTCAATCTATGTCTTCGAGATAAATAATTTTTTTTTAACATTGTGATAATCGCCACCCTACTCTGAACTTTTTGATTCAGTATTCTATATTTTTTCATGAAAATACTTTTTATGTTATTTTGAATAACCTTGCCAGTGATCCCAATTCAAAATAAAATCATTAGTGGCATAATTTTAAAGAAAACCCTTACTTTTGTCTGATTTATGCAGTAAAATTTTTTTCCTCGGGATTTTGGACTATATAAAAAATGTATGGAGTTAACCTGACAAGCTATTTTAAAGGTGGTCCATTCAATCAAGTTTTCAAAATGGTATCGGACTTGGCACTTTCTTCTATTAATAATATTGTTTTTTTTTCGATCACCGACGCGCTTTTAATACTGGGCCTATTTATTAATTTCATAAATTCACAGTAAGATCGTTCTCACTGAAAATCATCCCTTAAACATTTTAATAAAGTTCAAACCACACCCATCTTATTCTTCCTAAGAATATTTTGTGTAACGTCAGGAAAACGACTTGGGACAAGCCGACATTACAAGGAAAAAGGATGTTAAATTCGTAACGTAATATAAAATCCCGCGTAACAGACCCCTGATTACCCAGGGGTTGGGGTGCGGGGTACGGGGTAGGTTTGATTTTTAATTAAAACCGTCCAATCGATGTTCAAATTAGAGGGAGTTTTGTTTTTAAGGGTTGTTTGATACTTGAGAGCGGGTAAGAGTTAATTTTAACCAACATAACTTGTTTTTTACTGTTTTCGAAGACTACATTACTATTTTCATGTTTCTGTTTATAACTCGATTTCATCTTATCGAGATAAAAGTTAATACTAGTTTTTAGAAACCTGGCTACTACCACTAACTACTTTTAGTATACAGAATATAACAAACACCATAGTATTAATATATTTAAAGAATAAGTTTAGACTATCAAACTGAACAACTTTCATAATAGACCGAACGTCGAAACAAAAGAAAAAATATTCTGTCCCGTACATTTGAGACGAGTCGGTACTGCAGCCTTATATAAAACAGCATTTTTTTTCTTGATGTTCGCTCCACAGTGAAAGTTCAGTTTGGTGGTCTAAACAACTTCTATAAAAATATTAATAGAGTGTTTTGTTACACCCTGTATAATAATGTTTCAGGTGGAATGACGTGTCAACTTAAAAATTACTAATCTAATAAAAACTAACGCTAAATCTCTATTTGAAAGGTACGAATACATACGAAATAACTTGACACCATTTTATTCGAGTTTTAGCTCTTTTTAGTCAACAAATTACCTATTATACCTAAGGCCTATTTTACATGAAAATATATAGCGTATTTAAGGTACGTATGTGAATTAGCCTATGGACTTATACAATTCCAGAATCCAGACACAATAGAAAATAAACGCGAGGGTCGCGGGTTCGAATCCCGTAAGGGACAAACATTTGTATGATGAATATGAATATTTGTAATAATAATACAAGTCCAGGCTAGATTCTAGTACTTTAAATGTGACTAGATAATTTGTGTGACAATGTTAATTTTACTTACGTGCAACAAGCCACAAATATGGCAACGGAACGCGTTTGTCATGCATATGCTCACTACTATATTCCCCGAGGGGGTAGTCAGACATATTCTGACGCCTCGGAACATCCACGTTTCACTAAAGTACCGAAACTCTGCCCAGTGTGACGGGGAGTGAGCCCGTCGCCACAGTGAGCCCGTCGCTACGCTTTGTTATTAATATTTTTATTTATTTCAGGGGTCACAAAGTCATAGGCATAGCTAACATTCATTAAAATTATAACCCCCTATTCCAAATTCCGTGAACAAATTACTCAAACGGTGACCGCAAGCCGTAGCGGGTCACCCCATAAACTGTTTTTGTCGTAAATTCTGTGAGACCAACTTTACGAGTCCTGAACAAGTACAAACTGATTGAAACACGATTTGATTGCCGATTTCTATCTGCTTACTGACATTTATTTTTATGTTACGGTTCAGTGTTTTTTGGTCCCATTTTATAAATGATATAATTTTATTGTTGTATTGTGATTAATTTCCATAGTGTCTGTTCAAAAATGAAATATTCACTGATTCCAAATCTTTCTTTGCGAACGAAATAGCATTCTAGATCTCCTTCTCTATCTACGGTGTCGAGTGTTCAAACCAATTCATAATTCATTTATTCATGCGGATCATATGGTACATAAAAGATATTACAAAATAGAAAAGATCCACATATGATACCCATTGTGGGCACAGCATGCTGTGGAACACAGAACAACATTTAAAGTTTATAAAAATTAAATTAAATTCAACATTATTAGATTAAAATTTCAACATTCATTTAAATTACAAATTAAATTCAATAACAATAACATTACATAACATTTACTTCAATCAATCAATCAATTATACTTTATTTGACACTAAAAACATAGTATACAGAGATCAAACAAACGACAATACAAATAAATACGGATCAATTAAATAAATAAATTACTAACGCTCACATGCACATATAATGATCCCATCGTAAGCTAGTTAGCGGGCTTTTTCTTTTTTGTAACTTTTTTGTAATGGAAACCATACAACAATGGCACAAACATAACATACTTGACCAAACCAGGATTCGAACCCAGGACTCTGGTTTGGCAGTCCAGCATGGTAACGAAACAAGTCATCGTTTAATGGACCGGATCATCGCTAAAATTCCTAAACATTCCTACAAACATTCCGACAAAAATACCAAGATTCCTTTTATTTAAAACGATTCAAATCCAAAAGACTGGAGTGCGATTTTTTAATCTCATACGTTGAACTCTGCAGTTGAAAATGTATGGAGATACGCATCTTTCTCCTGCTGATTTGACTTTCAAAAATCGCACTCCTGGTTCTGCTTCATTACGTTCAATAAACACAATTTTCAAAACAGATTTCTTCTGAGTTTCATCCAAAAAGTTCAGCAGCACGTTACACAAAGTATTCAGTATTATTTTCATTCCGACAATCACATTTCCCGCAATGTATTTTAAATTGCTCATATTTATTTATCAGGTAAGAACGCGTCTATAACGTATGTTTTCCTAAAAAAATGTATTCAAAGTTTTACGAGGCCTGTGCCTTGGGGACTACATCGATTCCATATGCAAATCTTAAGGGAATTTATATTGGATTTTATTGACACTTTATGACCTTCTTTTGGGAACGAATTGAAAAATTTTAGTGCCCTTTCTGTATGCTGTACTTTTTCCATTTTCTATTTGTGTTCATGAATTATATTGTACTTAATTGTAACTAACCTTTACAAGACTAGATAGTTGTTTTTCATTCGTATAACAGTTCCTCTTTTACAAAAAATACAAAATACAAAAATATTTATTTTCAATGAGCACTTATTTTACGTTTAAAATTAGTTCACAACAATCTGGGTATAGGCTTGCACATTGACAACTCTGAACTTTATCAGGTATCTGCAATTTAACGGTACCCCCACACTAGGCTAAGCCTGGCCTTGCGGAGGGCAGGAATACGCTTACCAGTATCAGAGTGCAACAAAAAACTATACTTGAAGTAAATTGAATTAAAAGTAAATTGAAAGTAATTAATTGAATAAAAAAAATAGCATACAGGATCTTTAATTACATATTAAATTCATTTAATTTTGGGTTAAAAAGATTTTCCTCGTTAAGCTTCAGCGCAGTGGAGTAAAATATACCTCTTTGCCTCCTAAATTGAAAATAAATTAAGACATAAATTAAGCCAATAATGTTCACCCCATCGTTAGAGGTTATTCTTTTATGAATATGTAAATTGGTTGAAGCCACGATTTGGTGGAAGCTGTGGAAGTGGGTCACGACTAGGGATGTCAATTTAAATATAGATTAATAGTAATTAAATAGGTAAGTTGAATAGCTATTCAACAAGTATAAAAAGCAGATTTTTTACCATTTTTAATTTGATCCCATTCAAGAAAAATTGGTTGACTCAATACTGAAAACCACCCCTTTAAATAATATTAGGGTGTTTTGTTACATCCTGTATAATAAAACTTTTTGAACATATAAAAAAGCTGTTCGATACTAAACTATAATGCCTACTCTGCTCAAATGTATGAAACAACTGATTGAATTTTTGCTATTTCATGTTTGCTCCCATAAATGTTTGTTCAGTTTGATCACCTGAACCGCCCCTGAAAATTTAGCTAAACATTTTATTTTCAGCCTGTATTTGGCATGTGTTTTTATTTTGATGATAAAAAAAATATGTGCACACACACACAATACTACAAGATTTAGTCACAAAAAGACATCATCGGATTTGGTGCAATATGTGAAAGTCCCGGCTAAAAAGAAATAACGTGATATTCTGTTAGGATTTGTCCGTCAAAACATTTATTATTAGACCACCAAAAGCTCCATTGTACTTGGTTTTATTTCGGTTAAAAAAAACTTTCATACATTTTCGATGAAATTAGATTTCTATTCTGTTATTCTGTTGGAACTAGTCCTTCGCAGCATTTTTTAATGTGGCACCCAGTGTGGCACCAAAGCTATAGGGCCATTTTCCTTGGTATTATTAAGTTTTGACAAATCTGCGTTTTCATCCATTTTTGATGAAATAAAACTTACAGCTATAGCTTTCATGCCATAATAATAAATGCTTAGACGGACAAGTTTTAACAGAATATAGTATTGGTTTTTGTTGTCCAACACTTTCACATTTGGATCAAAAATATATGAAGAGCCGATGATGTCTTTTGGCAACCCTAGTAGCAACATGACGGCTTGTTAAACGCCCGCCTTCATTTAATAATGATTTTACTGTGATTTAGCGACGAGTTAATTAGATTTGAACGCACATACAATACCTACATACATAAATATGTACATACATAATATAATAAAGGTCATGTTCCCTTTCAGTGAGGCCAGGAATGCTACTATAAAAACTCTTCTCACTTCTAGATGTGGGCCATTTTACAAGTAAAACTTTTTCACAATTATCTGTAATAATATAATTAAGCTTATGTGAGCGTTAATAAATTTAATAATGTTTTATTCGGGAAACCAACAGCCAAATTACAAACGAATGATTACAAACTATGAACATAGAATAGACCAATTACAGGAATCCGCTAAAGGTAATTTAAAATTAAATGAAAAAGTGCTTGCAAAGCTTATACAATAATAGCTACCTATCAGAAGGTAGGTAGGCTAAAATAACAATAAATGATAAGAAGAAAGTATATTGCGAAGTAAAGACTCAGTCTAAAGATTTTATTAATTTCGAAATTCTAACTCTGCCATCAATCTACATATTAGAAATGGCGACATTTGTCCGAAAAAATAGTCACTTATTTATTAAGAAATCGTACCTCACACACAATCTTCGTACAAAAAACCAACTCGCCCTCCCCACAACAACAATGGAAATGTACCACAAAAGCCCATTCTTTACCGCTGCGAAAATATATAATAAAATACCGGAGCATATTAAAAATGAAAAAAAAGATCACATATTTATACAAAAATTAAAACGTATCCTAATTGGTAAATCCTACTATAAAATTCAAGACTTTCTTTCTGAGATCTGATTTCTAGCTACTCAAATTATTATACATATCTATACCTACTATTCTCGTTCTCAACCTCACGGTCCCCACTGATTTAAATTTATTAATTGATGATTTGATTGATTTTGATTTATTTAATTGATTTTAATTTACTTGTAAACAATTTTATTTGATTTGATTTTATTTGTTATATAATACATTTTAGTTACCCTTTATTTATTTATGTTGCCGTGCCCAGAGGGTATCATATGTAGATCAAAATTTTTTACATTTAAGACCTAACTGTACCATGTGATTGCAATAAATATATGAATATGAATATGAATATGAAGAACTTTAACAGTTATAGCCTTCTTATACTGTGCCAAAGATAAACAAAATGGATCCAAATCAAAGTATTTAAGGTTGTACAATACAGTAGCTCTATACATTATATTCGTATAATTAGTGTGTACAGCGGGTTGAGTGAAGAGAGCCTTTCGTCTCAGGTTTATGTTACATACAAAGTAATTTATGCCATTTACTAAGTCAGGACAGTCCAGATGGTTTCTTATTATCTTATACAATAAGGATTGATCAGCCAGTTCACGTCTAAAAGTAAGTGAATGCATATTATAATGAGATAAGGCGTCACTGTATGTGTCCGGGTTAGTAAATGATCTGTAATTTAAATATTTAAGAAATCTATTTTGAACATTTTCAATTTGAGTCAAGTATTTTATTGTAGTGAGGGTTCCAGACCTGACTGGCGTACACTAGTTTGCTACGAACATATATAAAATATAACATTTTAATTGCCTGTATGTAATAAAAATTCTTCGAATGCCGAATAAAGAATCCTAATTTCAAACTAATTACAAATTGCACGTTGTGAAAAGGTTCTTTTTTGCTATATCCCATTGATTGCTACGACGATTGCTACGAATATCGAAACGTAGCAAAATCGTAGCATCGTAGCACGTGTAGCAGAAAGTGGTTGTTTTAAAATAATGCTTAAAACAGAACCACTGTATAAGAATGAGTACTTGTAGTACGGACACTCCCTGCCCCCCACCAATGTTGACGTCACCCCCACTCAGTGGTGGGTGACGTCAACATTGGTGTCCTTTAAAATTGATCACTCGAAGTGGGAATGCAAGTAATATGGACAAGTGAAGGAAGGTATTAGCTGACTGTCGAACCCACGATGAAGTCTGGTTCGAATGTCTGGCCATAAAGCGAGCCAAAAGGTACAGGGGCGAACAGGCTCCTGAACCAATTGACACACTTCTCTAAGAGAGGGCGCAGCGGCGGCTGCTGCAGACGGTCTCAAGCGGTGCACATATGCAATTCGGTGTAGAGACTCTGGGGCCGTGGGGGCCGGACGCCCGACAGCTCTTCAAAAAGTTTTCGTCGCGCTTGATCGAGGTGTCCGGTGACCGAAGGGCTGGCGCGTACCTCGGGCAACGAATATCCATTGCCATCCAACGAGGTAACGCAGCCAGCGTCCTGGGCACCCTCCCGCAGGACGGCGGCCTCGAGCACGTCTTCTGTTTAGTGTAAGTCGAACGGAAGTCGTGCTCGATATAGTGGCTCATGTCTTCTTCGTCTATTTGTATTTGTTTTTATTTTTAATTATAGCCATATTTAGCCATTAGTTGTACATAATGTTGTAAATACCTATACCTACTCAAATAAATATATTTACACACTGCACAAGTGCCGCAAAGTGCAACATAAAAATGTGTCACTTTAACTACGTAATAACATAGACATACAAAATATTGAATTAAATTTAAATTTATTGAATTGAAAATAAAGGAAGTTAAGTAGGTACACTAAAAATAAATAAAAAAAATTGAGAAAATAAAACTAACTTAACCTAAAATATGGTGCAGGTTTGGATCGCTATTGTTAATATTCAAAATAGAATTAAACTTTGTTTGTATGGAAGACGCTGACGGGTATATTAAGGGGGGGGTTGAACCTATTTTGTCTGTTTTCGAACCGGTTTTTGATAACCAAATTATTACATTTAATATATATAGTTCAAATAACAGTGAAGATAAGTTCTTTCTGCAGTAAATCTTACAGTTGAAAACACGATTCTATAAAATTTTCTCGATAGAAAAGAGGACCAAAGTAAGTTCGATTTCAGATTTATAACCAGTTTTACAAGAATCACCATACACCATTTCTTCTGAATATCATCATTTGAAAGGTAATTAATAATAGCAGTGATTCTACTTGATAGTTTTTACCCCAAAAACCCAAGAGAAAAGATATTGATGAAAAATACGTTTTTTGCGATCTTGCATTCAATTGAAGCGTGGTAGCTAAAGTTTGCTTGTAAGAAAGAGATGCTTGCACTAGGGATACCTGGCCTTAAAAGCACGCAAAGTGGCATGTTGAGTGGATACACTTGGAAACAAGTCAACCTATACAAGACGTCCATTTATGTCACCTGATTGTCCTATTAAACGTTTTACCGCGTACCCCCAACCCCTCCAATAACCTAATCCAGGAATACCTTAGTTTTTTCTATATAAAGGCCTGACCTATCAAGTTGCGTGCATCTCTCTCATGACGTCAGTTAATGCAACTGGAGCGGATAGCTGTCTGGTTTTGCTATTAATAATAAATGTTTTGCTGGTTAATGTAGAGCTCTATAATTATTTTGTTATACACCCATACTTTTTAATTACTAAAAAGATTTTAAGGCCCTATGGTAGGACGAAACACCTTGGAGGTATCTTCTATTTTTCATTTTTTGACTAGATTTCATCATCATTGTCTTGCCCATTTCCCATTATTTGGGGTCGGCGCAATATGTCTTCCTCTTCCATTCATCTCTCTTAGCCGTCATTTCAACACTCACTCCTTTTTCACACAATCCATCCATCTTTTCTTCGGCCTCACTCTCCTACTACAGCAATCCACATTCATACTTAACACTCGTCTCGTAACATGACACTCTTCTCTCCGCATTACATGCCCATACCACGATAATCTATTACCCTGCAATTTTTCCGTCACAGGTGCTACTTTCAAACTTCCTCTAATATACTCATTCCTAATCTTGTCCATTCTAGTTACACCATACATCCATCTCAACATTCTCATCTTCGACTAGATATAATAAATTTATAGTTTATCTAGTGAAATCATCAATTGAATACACGATTGGAATTACTTTACTTCATAGAAAATCGTCACAAAGATGACCTATTTTCTTGTATTTTTAAACATTTTTCCCGTTTTAGAAGAACTTAAAATAGTTTCAGATTTTTGGCATTTATAATTACATATTCACCATTAGTTTATCTAGTGAAATCATTAAAAAAAATCGGTGAAAAGTACTTTTGTCAATTCTTTTTAATCGAAAATACGGCACACGCACGCACTTTTCGGAGGGCTGGGCAATCGCATTTCTCATAGAAAATCTTCGTCTGAACCTATGGCCCCTTAAGGGTGAATTCAGATAATGAAACTATAAACAACTTTCCCTTAGGAACATGCGTCGAAAAGCGAGATAATTTTGTGGACCTCCCATAGAAAAGCTATCCACTGATCCGCACTTTTGTATAAAAGGATCAACATTTTTTTTGTTCGTTTTTCGTCCCGTGTTTCTGAGATAATGTTTTGGCACCTTTGGCACGAATGTTTCTGTCTGGTGTAGGTATCATCATTCTCTTGCCTTAACTCATTATTTGGGGTCGGCGCACTATGTCATTACTTTATGTTATATTCCGTCATTTCAGTACTCACTCCTTTCTTTTTACACATGATCATCTTTCGCACAACCCATTCATCTTTTCTTCGGCCTTCCTCTCCTTCCATGACCATCCACGTTAAAATATAGGTATATAAAATAATGTTCATTCAGTGATTACAGACACAAAAGATATTTTTTCTTTAAGAATCAGTGGTTTAACAAAAAAGTTATAAACAAAATGAAAGTAAGTATTTCTTTCTCATTGAAAATTTACGTTTTAGTTCAGTTAAACTTTCGTAATGTAAACATTTTTTTTCTTTTATTCATTTTCTTTCTGACTAAACTCTTCTAAAGGACGAAACTTGTTGAATTTTTTTGACGAGATAACTTTTTCACTTTACTTTACGTCCGATTTACTTTGAGTGTCTTGTTTGACCACAAAAAGTGAATTTCTTTAAAGTTTCTTTATTCTAACCGAACGTTTACGACCTCTGGATACCACAGACAGTTTAGCATAGGTGATTGTACTTGTGATACAACTGTCCCCAAGAAAAAAGGGAAAAAGTTTAATCGAACGATTGTATGACAATCATTCGATCAGTTGATAGAGTTTTGATATGATAGTTTTTTGCTCATTTCCTACAGGTTCCTTTGGGAAAAGTGTTCAAGATTACGATCACCCTTCAATGTTGCAACATTCTACACTTACATCCTGTGTATAAATTTTACAAAACTAATTTTGCTCGTGCAAATTCAAGAAATAGTGGATCTACAGGATGTAACAGAAGCGTGTAGAAGAAACATAAGGGGGTGCGGTGGTTTAGTTAGACCATCAAACTGAACAACTTACCCTTTGGAGCCAAATATGAAATGGGTTTCACTCGGGTCAATTATTAAACGATACCTTTGGGGTGTTTGCAGTGAGAATTTCTTACATTAAACAAATCAATCAAACTAATCGATATTTGTGACACACAGGTAAGTTACAGTAGTAACTTTAAGTAATCCTTACCTCTGTTGGTACTATACTAAGCTATAAACTAACGCAACGACACATTGTTCTTATCCCAACTCGCTTAATAATTCAGACATTCTTTGCCTAATAAGGCTTTAGTGGGATCACACATAACGCACATGTCCCCTGGTTCAGTGGTACCTGTCTTAATAGGAAGCTGGTTAAAATAGCTTTTAGGCTGAGATCCGGACACATTCCACTAAACAAATTTGCGTTTTTAATGAAAAAGGCACCCTCACCTTATTGCGGGGTATGCGGTACTGTGGAGGATGTTCAGCATTTATTAGCGGAATGTGTCCGGTATCAATCGCAGAGGCTATTATTGTATAATAGTTTAAATCTAAATATTGCGAATGTAGGCTCTTTTGTCACCATTTTAGCCGCCCCTACGTCGGGAGAGGCTAAAATGGTGTACCTTTTTATTTATAGTACTAGTGTTTAATATGTGTGTTTGTTTGTATATTCGTTAGGTAGTGTTAGGTTTTTATTTCTTTGTAAAATTGTTTAATTTTGTATAGTCTTAAGGGTTAAGGCACGATGGGGCTGACGTAACCTCAGGGTTAAAAGCTCCAAAAAAAACAAAAGAACTAAAAAAAAAAACGCACATGTCGGGGCGGGGACGTCAGTCCGTCATTTGTGAAGCAAGGAGTTGTATGAAACCTCACGTAGAAGCACACACGGTGACGGATTGACCCACCGTGTGTGCGTCTACTTCTACGTGCGGTTTCATCGGTGCGGTGCGTCAATGCGTCATCGTGTGTGATTCCACTAAGTTGGTAATATCTCGCAAATCTGTACTGTATCATGAATATTGTAGCCTGTGAAATTGAGATTAAGCTAAATCTCAATTATAATTTCATTTTTTCTCATTTTAATTTTTTTTTCTTTTTTTTAACGCTCAGTTGCAGAAACGCTCATTAAAGTTAATCCTCCATTAAATTTCTTGCTGTCACTTCTTGTCATGTTGACGTAGTAAAAGCTAGCTAGTAATACTAATAAATACTTGAAGTTTGAACGTTTTTGAAATAAAAAGTATTTTCTATGATGCAAAACTGAAAATTTTTTGCCCAGAAACCTTTTCGAACAAATCTGAACTGGCCATGGATTTGAGGATCAAGTGGCCTATCCAATGTTCCGCATCAAACGAGCGTGAATTCAGAGATTTACGATCGGAGAAGTGGCAGAATAGTCAAAATCATGGCGAGTGAAAAATGGGCTTGGCTTAAATTTTGCGGATATTTTTTAGATGCAGTAAAGGTATCTACTATTAACGCCTTTTTTCACATGAAATCAAATTCCGTGTCTAAACCCCTGTCTTTGTATCAGTTTTTAGGGTTCCGAAGTCAACAAGGAACCCTTATAGTTTCGCCATGTCCGTCCGTCCGTCCGCGTGTTAGTAATAGAAAGCTGTAATTTAGCATGGATAAACATATTAACTACGCCGACAAAGTGGTAAAATAAAATCTTGAAAAAATATTTTTTTTTAGGGTACCTCCCCTACACGTGAAGTGGGGATGAAATTTTTTGTTCTCGTCTATCCATGTTGTGGGGTATCGTTAAATAGGTCTTTTAAAAATATTGTGGGTGTGGGAAAATTATTTTTCGATTTAGGGATCCGTAGGCGAAATATTAAGCTTTAAAGCGAAAATATTTGTTAGAGTCAAGTGTCATCGTCGTCCCGTCCCCCCTCGTCTCTCCCGGCTAAACGGTTGTAGTTGGAGTTATGACAAAATTCACGGCAATAGTATTTATAATGAATTTAAAAGGAAAACTATCACGGCTAAGAAGGCTTTACAAGTCCGTATCCGTAGTATAAAATAAAAAGCCCCCTTCTAAATCCATATATTGTGAAGGATAACTACGAAACAATACACTGCGCGTGGCCGCACGTTCAAACACGTTCCGCTCCAAGCGCTGTAACTTCGAAGCAAATTGCGATAAATAATTGAAACTTAACGTTCGACATGAGAAGAAAGAGGCGCTTAGGTTTTCATAATATTTATTGATTTCGATTTCAAGATACCTAAATTTTTTTTTATTCCCATGATAAATGAAATAGTGACATTAAACTAAACTAACCAAGGATTAGGTGCAGTTTCGGTCCTTGTGGGAGGGTACCCAGAACGCTGGCCGCATTTCCTCGCTGAATGGCTATGCTGGTCCGTTGAGCGAGGAAAGTGCCAGTCATAGAGAAACACTTAACTCGTACCCTGAGAGGAGTGGCCTTACGCATAATTTCCCATACTTTCCCCTCTGTCAAAGTCTCACCCCCGCGACGGCCACCTAACGACGACCTAACCCCGATGGGCTACTTAATTCGATGCGTTTTACTATTATTGTCATAGCAACGGTCCTTTAACTACGACCAAGAATTAAGAAACGTCTCTGTTCTTTAAAAACGCCAGCGCTTTCATGTTTGAGTAGGTGCCACAAATGTAGGTGCTCTCGCTTTCCCCTTGTCTATGTACTGTACTTACGAATCTTCCCCCTTCACGTCAGTACGAACTTCATAATCTCGTCAGTACGTTGAGCATCTTCGTTGCCGATACGATACGCGTCTTTAAAATTTAGTACATACGGTTTCACACCAAACCAAAGCGCCGATAAAACTTATCGACGCAGTGAGCCTAGTATGCCTCCCGCGAGAAATCGAGAAAAACCGGCCAAGTGCAAGTTGGACGCGCACGGAGGGTTTCGTGTAATCATACAATATTACGACAAATATTGTCACCCGGGTCCTCAGCGCGAGGCCGACACATACTTGACCTATTTTTATTACTTTTTATCTTACCGTACAATATGCACTACAATTACACCAAGTTTGACGCTTGTATGTATTACCGGTTTTACGATAGAGCAAAAAGAAAAAAACTTTGTTTAAAACTAGTTTCTTGTATTACCCTTAATTTTTTACTTTTTGTTTTCTTTGTTATTTTCATCAAATCCAATACAACAATACATATTCTGCGAAAATTTCAACTGGCTACCTGTTACGGTTCAGAAGATGCAGCCCTCTAATGCTAGGACGGACTGACGGACGGACGTACGGATAGAGCAGCCTTATGAATAGGGTCCCGATTTCACCCGTTGGGTACGGAACCCTAAAATCGTGATGTACCTCTGTCTTTGTTAATTTTGGGTATCTTGTTTGGCTACGGTCTCATAAAAAAAGGAATTATACTTCGATCAAATATATTATAGCAAAGTTTCTGATCACTCCGATACGGTCGTGTACATAGCTGCGCGTTAACCAGCAACTCGAATGGTTATTTTATCTTCTAATTAATGGAGATTAGAATGCTGAAGCAGAAGCGACTGGGGCAATGTCTCATGAAAATTCAACAGGCACTTTCTGAACTAGGATCCCTGATTCTAAAGTAACCTAACCTAGTTATAATTCATAGAATCTAGACTAAACATTACATCACATGTATTATATAGGGTGTAAACTTAAACACATTATAGGATGTGCTTCCGACCATCAAATTGAGCACTTTTCACTATGGGACCAACATCGAAATCCCGAAAAACAATTCAGCTGTCCCGTATAAAACGTCAATCGATCCAAATGTATGAAACAGCCACCATATTATGTTTCTATCAGCGCTCAGCGGAGACCTATAATTGGCTTTCTGTATATTTGTATCGTGACAACAGCTGTTGGTCTTCAAAAGAAAATAAAATAAAACAAAATAAATATTAAAGTTGTTTCGTTTAAGGTGGTTTCAGTCCATACAAAAGTTTGAGGCACAGTACGGGTAAACAAACTTAATAAAAGTAACATTTTATATATGGGAAAAGAGTGTAGAAAATATAGATGCCGCGTCACAAATAACATTTGCAATTTATAATATAATTACGAAGATATAAAGCTTTTAAAATTATGTATGAAAAATTTCAAAGCTTTATATCTTCGTAATTATTGTATAAATTGCAAATGTTATTTGTGACGCGGCAACTAGATTTTCTAAACTATTTTTTCACATATACTAAGTTACTTATATTAATACCGTCTACGCGTATTGTGCGTCAAAGTTTTGTATAAAATTGACCCCCCGGCAACCACCTTAACGATGGTAGTTGTGGCATCGTTTCAGACTACCCAGAAAGAGATTATAGTCATGAGTTTACGTATGTACATTATGTTAACCTTTCGTTTGCGTGTAGGCGATGCATTAAAATTCTTATGATAAAATACAAAGAAGGAAACAGCAGTTGGTTTGCACATAATAACTGGTGACATCACGCATTGTGAGACTAGATAAGATCACCGTTCTAGTTCAACGTTAGGTAGATGATTATTTGAGTAGGTAGCAATATAGTTAGGTTTATGTAAAAACACATAAACATAAATACAGGGTCCAACTTAATATGCTGACACTTTTTTAAGGGGATGATCAGACCGTCAAACTGAACAACTTCGCTATGGCACCAACATCGAAATCGCGTAAAAAAACAGCTGTCCCATTTGGCTCGAGTAGTTTTGCAGTTTTGTATGGAACAGCTATTTCTTTCGCGATTTTGATGTTGGTTCCGTAGAGAAAGTTGTTCAGTTTGACAGTCTGATAAAGTGTCACTATCTCATCTCATCTCAGTAATATTATGATATTAAGAGAAAAATACATACATACAACATTTCATTTATTATTTACTAGCGACCCGCCCCGGCTTGGCACGGGTGCAATGCTGATATATAAACCTTCCTCTTGAATCACTCTATCTATTAAAAAAAATCAAAATCCGTTGCTTAGTTTCCAAGATCTAAGCATACATAGGGACAGACAGACAGACAGCGGGAAGTGACTTTTTTTTATTTAAGGTCTTACAAAATTAGCTGAAACTATTTTAAGGGGATGATTAGACCCATGAAATTGAACCACTTCCTCTATGGGACCAATATCGAATTCGCGAAAAAAAAATCTGCTCTCCCATACAAAACTGCAAACATAACTCGACTCAAGTATATGAGATCGCAGATTATTTTTTTCCGATTTCGATATTTGTCTTATAGAGAAAGTTGTTCATAATATAAAGGATGTCCCGTAAACCAACGTCAACCTGGTGGATGCTGATAAGTTAGTTCATGTCTAACCAGAATATACTAAAAAAAAATCAGTCCATCAATCAATGAATCTGTCAACATTTTACTTTAGGAAAGGTTATTAGTTTTCGAGATAAGGGCAGTTTTATGAAATTCGTGAAACTTTTTACCTTAGTCACTATTTTGAGTGCCACGGCTACAAATGTTCTATGCAGTATCTGTGTTAAAACTGTCTATATCTTGAAAACTAAGACACTTTTACTAAAGTTAAAGTTTGATATTCTGCTTAGTCATAATCATGACCTAACCTATCCGCATCCGCCGTGTTGGCGTCGGTTTATAGCAGTGGCAGTCGGCAACCCCGACTGTTATCCTGAGTCCTTTACCATTTTGTCTCTGTTATTTTTAAAACCGTGCTATATTTATTATGTACTTATGTATAAATAAGAGGCACCAAACTCTTTTTAATTTTTACTTTAATTTAATTTACGGGACACCCTGTATATATTATGTAGTGATGATAGTGATCCACGTAATTTTATTATACACACGATGACAAGTAAGAATTTATAAAAACAATAGAACAATGTTAACCGTATAAAATTGCTGTAACCAGATAGCCCAGTCATTTTACGGAGTTTTGTTAGGAAGGGTTGGGAGTAATTATGAATTGGATTTTTAAACTGTAATCGGCATCATTTAGTGACAAAAAGACTATCTGAAACCATGTTAAAAAAAATTCTGTACGCAACATAGAAATCAAAATTGTATCTCCCTGGCTTTTACATTAATAATATTAATACCAATGAACTCATTTTAATTAGATTTAACAATATAAATTGTTTTTGAGCAATAAAATATTGAAATTTTAAAATGGGATATTTAATAGAAAATACTAATGTATTTTTCAAAGCCTTGTAAGTAGACAAAATATTAACACCATGTTTGAAGTATGTATAATGGTAAAGCCTTAAAAGCTTGCAAAAAAAATTCCATTCGTTTTTTTTCGAACGAGATAAATGCTAAATTTAAACTTTGGGGCTGTTGCTGACGTGATATTTTTTTAATTTTGGTACATTTCTATGCTCAAATCATCTCGTAAATACGATACCAAAAAAAAATATTAATTACTAATTAGTCCCGGCCCAAACCGTAAAATGACTGGGCTAAGATTAAAACTGTTGTCATATTTACACAAGAGTACCTTTATAATTACTAACATTATTCTGCGACATCGTTCTGCATGGATATGTTAATTATAGTTCCAGTACTACGGTTGATCACAAATAAGTAGGTACAAACTAAAATACAATGGGTGCATAATGTTCTACACTTCTTTCACAATGCTTTACATAATGTGAGCGAATTATCAGGGTTACTGTCAAAATGACTCTATACACCAGTAGGCCTAGCATGCCACCCCCGAGAAAACGACAAAAATCGAGATGTGCCTCCATCTTTATTATTTTACGTATGCCAAAACGAGCGCGCATGACGTTTTTCTCGTTTAAACGCTTTGTCGTGGGTGGCATGCTAGCCGTGCTTCTTCTACCGAGTCGATTGCGTGTCATTCTATACACCTGCAATTGACTGCAAATAGACCATAGTGTACCCTGGGCAATGCATACGAAGTATACAATAGTATTGGTGAGTTACACCACTATTCTACATACATACATACATAAGCTAACGCCATTGTCCCATGGAGGTCAGGCAGAGACCACGGACCGCCACACGCTACGACTCTGACACACCACTTTAGCCCCATTATTATTCATTCATCTTTTCATGCACTCCCGTCGATTGAGGGTGTTACGCACTTGTCCTTTTCGGAAAAGATCATAGGTATTCTGTGACCATCCCATTTCCTCCCCGCATCCTCTGAGTACACACATTGATTCGATCCAACTGCTATCGCCAACCCACCCGCCAAGCGTGGCGATTATGGCAAATCCCCCCATTTCGGGGGAGGCTTATGTCCAGCAGTGGACGTTTAATGGCTGATATGATGATGATGATGATAAGTCACTAAGCTATATCTACGAAGAAGAAGAAAGAAAAGTGCAGTCTTTCTTTGTACTTTATGCTAGTTTTCAGCGTTCATCAAGGTATTTTTTTTGTTATTGTGTTTTAATATACTATGTGAAGTGGCAATTCAGGGCAAAAACTAGCGTTATTTCTTTGCCAAATTTAACTACACATCATGGTTGGTTGCAGAAAAATGTCTGACAAGCCTCTAAGTACCTTACGAGAGTTTTGTAGCAGTACACTAGGTAACCTAGGTTGCCAAATATGCTTAAAACATTGAATACAAGTTCTTTTAAAAATCATTTACATAAATTTTTAATCAATAAATGTTATTACTCTGTAAACGAATATATGGTCGATGTTCTCGTTTAACCTAACAGACTTGATGTAAATTTTATTTTGTGTGTTTGTCTTCTGATTTTAAAATTTGCACGCCATCCTGTGTGGCAGATTATGTCTTGTGCTATATCCTTATGTTAAGATCTTACTGTATACCATAATCTTGCAAATAAATAAATCTTATCTTATCTTACCTATGCCTATAAATAAGGTATCTTCCAACAGGGTGAAATTGATATCATTAGCATCCTTTTAAACTAAGAGTCTAACCATCAAACTGAACAACTTTTACTATGGGAGCAAACCGATCGGAGCAAAAAAATGATCAGCTGCCTTCCATACTAAACTGCAATTCCTACTCGAACTCGATGCCTGCTCTACTTCAAATGCATGCAACAGCTGATTATTTTTTGCTCCGATCTGTTTGCTCCCATAGTGGAAGTTGGTCGGTTTGATGGGTAGACTATTAGTTTAATAGGATGCTAATGATATCAATTTCACCCTGAATAATACATTGATCAAGAATTTCTCAGTACGCCCTATAATGCATTCTATATTATTATTCTTCGTCCCCCAAGTTTATGTCGAAATATTTTAAATGTTTAATTTAACAAACATTTAACAAACAGTTTTATTCTATGTATTCTTATTTATTAGTATAAACTGCAGAGCAGTGTACCCTTGGACTCCTTCCTGCAATTTAATGTTAGAGCCGCTATTTGCGCGTAATTGCAGACGTTCGTACTGGAAATACGAAGTCCATTCTAGTTACGTCTCGTATACCCACATACCTACCTAAAATTATATAGTAGGTAAGTATATACGTTATATACGAGCTCCATAATGAAGTAGGTTTCTACAGGGTGAAATTGATATCATTAGTATCCTTTTAAACTAAGAATCTACCCATCAAACTGAACAACTTTTACTATGGGGGCAAACAGATCGGAGCAAGAAAAAAATCTGCTGTTCCATTCTAAACTGCATTCTATACATTACATAATGTACCTACGTGTGATTCAATTTAATTTACAGAGTTACAGTACTACTAGTAGTACTGTACTCTAGCGTTTCACTAGTGAAACGTGAATGTTCGGAGTGTTTCAGTATATATCTCTGACTACACCCTCATGGTATATTAGTCGTAAGTATATGCAAATTACATTTTACGATCTAGAAATTTCGTTTGTAAGGAATGAAGTGTGATTCAGTTATATATTTCTTAACTATTAACGTATATTGGGATGAGGGTGGCGGCCAACCTCTTCTTTGGTCAAGCTCGGCCAAAATCTTTATTTGACCGAGATGAACACTTACTCAAGACTTGGCTTAAAATTGGATCTCATAACTTTTAAAGAGTATACGGGTAGTATTGAGTCTAGGCTACTTCTTTACATTAATTTTCTTTCATGGGATTATAATCACTAGATAAAAATACATTCACAGTCCTTGTGAAATATTGCATAACACATTTTATAAAGGAATGATCAGATCAGATCAACTAAACAGTGGAAGTGGGACAAACATTATCTGTTCCATACATCACTGCAACCTACTTGACGCAAAATGTATGGGACGTTTCATTTATTTTCTGCCTATTTCAGAAGGACCTTAATAACATAAACACAAACATCAATGAACTCAGAATATATTCGAACTGAACACGGGATCCTTCGATCCTGCGACCTGCATTTTCCCAGTCAGTGTCACTACCAAAACATCGAGCAAATTCGTCTATATCACATAATACGACATGACATACAGCCTCGATACTGCTTGAGTAGCGTGTTGTAGATACAGTGGGATAGGCTAATTATCAATTCAAAGCTCGTACCCTTCTTAATCTTTATAATTCATAAACCATGTCAGAACGAATAATATAACGCATTGGGGTCACACGTGTGCGTCAAACTGCCGGTGCTGGTAACTGTTGTGGGGACTTGCTACAGATGTCAGCACCCACAAGTTATAGCAAAGATACCAACAGATGGCGATACCGTCGCTCTCGGAAATATGCTCTATATATAGACAACGTTCACCGTGAATACGTAACTCGTAACCTACTACAAATAAGGTTCACAATCGAATGCAAGACATACATCGCGCAAGAGAAATAATCACAGAGATACATAATATACAAGGTCAAACTAAGAACTGTTGGACCACGGCCGGTCCCCAGGCTTCAAACATAGCCTGGTGGAAGATCTTTCCTTTTCAACATTCCCAGTAGCACCTCCATACTGTTATTTATTTATTTTATTTTATTCTATTCGGGGTCCAGGTCGTCCTAGGAAGAGGTGGCGGGACGATCTGGATGCTTTCGATGAGGAGTGGCCAGAGTTTTCCCAGAACAGAGATGGTTGGAGGATTACAGGGGAGGCCTTGACCCAGCAGTGGAATGGAATGGGCTAATAAAAAAAATCTATTCGGAAAACTTACAGCTTACTTACACTTTACGTATCAATTAGAACATCGTCTAATTGGTAGATAGTAAGATTCGTTGCAGCATGAAGAGCCAACCTCAAAATCGCAAAAAATACTGTTGTCCAATACAAAACTGCAGCATCTAACTTAACTACGTAGTATACCAATTCGATTCAAATGCATTGAAATAGTAGATTGTTATTTGTGATTCTAAAGTTTGTTCCGAGAGAAAGTTGTTCTGTTGCATGACTAAAATGCATGGTTTAAATTTACGCACGGACTAACAATTTATTCACAGTATTCACACCAAAAAACACAAAAACAATTGATGCATAAATGTATGCATATTATGAAACTAAACTTTACGTACGTACTACTTACACAGGTTTCTATTCAGCCCAAAATGTAATTTATTGTGTATTCAAACCAAAAAACAATTGAAGCATAAATGTATGCATATTATGAAACTAAACATTACGTACTACACAGGTTGCTATTCATCCCAAATGTATAGAAGAGCTGATTATTATTTTGTGATTTGATTTCTATGTTGGTCCCATAGTGAAAGTTATATCATTTTGATGGTCTAAAGCACCCCGTTAACGCATTTAAGTTTACACCCTAATATACCCTTGTATAAGGCTAAAAGGAGGCCTATGCCCAGAAGTGGTTTGATGTGGGCAGATTTGACGACACACTTCTAGGCTTTAGAATAAAAAATTAAAAGATGGTGATCCCGCGGGTGTCACGCACAGGCACAGCTATCGTATACAACGAAGTCAGCCCTGTCCCTCGGGGAAATCATGTAAAATTCACGTTTTGCACCTCAGAGCACATTTACATTTTAAATTCGCCTTGTGACTGGGAGACAACGATATGGGAGAGGTCTTGACTTGGGGTGTGTTTATGTGAAAAATCAGAAAAAGATGTGACAAATGGAAAAATGAAAGCTTTTTAAAAAAACCTTTTGTTTCCGATGTAGTACTAGCATAGATATCCAATAGAGGATTGAGCTGTGCCAAATTATCTTTCTCTCGGTTTAATCAAAAATAATCCATAGCCCAAACACATAAAAACTATTTGACACGCATAAAGTTGACCACGCTAGAAGAAGAAGGCAATCGTTGTCCGCGGTGTCTCATTCTAACAGTGTACTGGTGTTACCATTTGCTAATGTTATGTTGTGCCTGGAAGGGGGACGTACGTCGTATTTAGGTTAATGATGATGATTTTCAATGGCAAAACGACTGCACAAATAGCAAAAATTTTTAAAAGTCCTAAAAGCATCATCGCATTGCCACCCTACTAAGGATAGGGACACGACGGCCAACAACTTCTATCCCGTTTTGCCCAGAATTCCGAGAAGAGCTCTGTCCAGGTGTACGTAGTACTTACTATCTCTATGAGTACTAGATACTCCTCTACTAGATAGGAATAGGTACTCTTTTGAGGATTACTAAAATGAAAAAAAAATCGTATCGTATTGTGTACGTAGTACTTACTATCTCTATGATCGTATTTTATTGGAGAAATGCTGAATGTTATTCGTGAGTATATACAAAGGTCTAAACTTTAGACCATCAATCTGTAAAATTTTCACTATGAAACCAAAATCAAGAAAAAATGCACTGTTTTTTTTCGCTCTTTTTCTTCGTAGTGAAAGATGTTCAGTTTGATGTTCTAATCTTATTATTACTAGGGTGTCCTGTTACATCTTGTTGCAATGCAACTGTTTACCCTAACACCCTGTACAAGATTAATTGATAAATGATAACCTATAGGGGTTATTATTTACTTTAAGAGGTTGATTGTACCCATGATACCGAACAACTTTCCCTAAGAAACCTATAGGAGAATAGCAAATAACTTTTGGGACTATCCATACTAAATGCAATCAGCTGATGCTGATGAAAACTTGAATTTTTTTTTTGCAAATTTCCCTTTGTTTCTTTGGGAAAATTGTTAAGTATCATAGGTACGATCACCCATTAGGGTAATGAAACTGTCTACCCTATACCCTGTAGAGAGATGCTTTGTATATCCATCACACAAACTTCAAAGAACCACTCGCATCGACGCATCATAATTACATGAAAATAAAAGAATGAACCCATGTCCCCCATATCCACGCAATGAAAACCCAATTTTATGCGTCAACGATCCTTTTTATTCATCCACTGTCTCTCAAACCAAGCTATTTTCGTTATTATGACGTTTACATAAGAACTTTGTCGGATGCCTTCTTATGAGTGAACTGAAATGCTGCTAAATTTCCTTTCGTACCCGTCGAGAGATAACTCATTAAAAACTTATTCGTGACGTAGGTTGTCGTTGTGTTTTATATATTCGAGTTTCATAGAGTCGGTGTCAAGTAAAGCAGCCCTAAAATTACTTCAAGTCCTATCGCGAATCGTGCGGGCTTGACAGCGACTCTGATAAAACAAATTAATCAATCTACGTACACTATTACTACACTATTATAAAACTGTAGCATTGTATTTGTCTGTGTACATTGAAGTTATTTACAAAAAAAATGGTTACGAGAATAATAATAATTATGGTGTTTAGGTGTCCCTGACTCCAAATCACAGATGGGGTTTTTTCGAAAAACTAAAATCTACAACTAATTCGAAATACGACCATGTTTAATTTACTTTATGTAGGCATGTACAATACATCTCTAGATTTATTGTTTTAATTTTGTTTTTGAGATGTGGTGTTGGAGGCGAATGGGATAAGTTGGACGGAACGCATAACAAATAAAGAGGTGCTAAGAGTGGTTAAAGAAAAGAGAAACATTTTAAAAACAATCGAAAACCGGAGGGGAAAAATGATCGGACACTTGATACGAAGCGACAATTTCTTTAACTTATTCAATACTGGAAGGGAAGATAGAGGGGAAGAGAGGCAGAGGAAGACCTAGACAGAGTTATCTGGCCCAAGTGAAGGAAAGGGTTGATGTCGTGTCGTATCAAGAACTCAAAAGACTAGCGGAAAGGAGACAGGATTGGCGAAAACTCCACCGACAAGAGCGTAGCTCTTAAATAAGATGATGATGATGTATCCAGTATTATTAATCGTATTTAAAGTTTTTGTTGACATGCCTTTATGTCGCTTTATCGCAGTGTTTGTCGTTTCATGTAAAAGGGTCATAAAATAGAAGAACCCAAAATCGATCCGTGACCCTATCCCAAACAACACTCTGACAAGAACAAGTAAGAGTAACAGAATTATCCTACATTCTACCTAGCTACCTAACACGTCTACAATAAAGAAAGTTGTGTTTGTAGCAAAGTTTTATCTTCCAACCTATTTGCCTTTGCGTGTAAGTACTGTCGGCAAAAAAATGTTCGAGCAACTTTCGTGTCGCTACGCAGACGATGGACAACTTTCTAAGTGTCTGCACGATGGAACTTTACGGTAGTGTGCGAGGTACAACGCAATAATAATCTTTACACTACAGCATGAGTGATTGTCATACGAAACAGCCCATGCTGAAGAAGACTGTAAGGCAAAGGGAATGTAACTCACTACGTTATAAGAGTCGGGACTTCCATACTAAAAACTGGTCGTGACCGATTATCAAGGAATGTATGAAACGCGTACGACCGTTCAAAGGAATTTAATGGCGGCGGTGCACGTTTCATATAACATCTTTTTGTTAGAAAGTTGCGCGAGCCTGCTGTATGGAGCTGTCTCCATGATGGTCGCATTATGATTGTGAAGCTTCACCAGCGTTGCCACCTTACCCCCGAAACAAGTAGCTAAGCCGTACCAGAAAAGTGGCTAGATACTGGAATTTTTACTGTCCTTATAGTGGCTAAAAATGGCTGGACAAAATAAAGTAAAAAACACAGATATAAGATGGATTTACTATCATTTATTCCATTAATGCTCTTTTATCATTTTATGGATAATTGGAATAAATAGGTACGGTAGGTAGGTAGATATGGAATTAAGAGTGAGTTATTTTAACCCATTCCATTTCTATGTTTATGTTTTACTGTGCTCATTCTAGAAAAAATAGCCTCTCGACTACTGCGTTTGGATGAGAAAACGCCACAAATTATCATTTATTCTTAAAAAAATAAACAACAAAAAAAGTGGCAAAAAGATTTTTTTGTAGCTAACGAGTTCAAAAATGATGGCAACACTGAGTTTCACAATCATAATTTTAAGATTGTATGACGTTTACTCGTCTTTAAAGTACAAAACCTAATATTCATTTACAATCTCTTTCTTAAATCAAAAGCTCAAATCTCAAACTTAACTGTATTTTACTTGGTTAGGAAATTTTATCAAAACTGATAGAGCACTTTCTTTGCCGACTGTACCATCGATAAAATACAAATGTTGGAGGGATAGCGAACGAATGTCGATGGAAAAATTACCTCTTGGTTGATTCTTTCCATTTTCCACCAGCTTTTGTCCGCACCTACATATCCCAGATGTTATCTAGGTTAGGAATAAATATGAACAACTATAAAGTCCAACAAAATTAGCCTGAAAGGAATAAAATATAACAAAAATCCGACACTATGTTAAGAAGATTATCAAACCATAAACCAGAACAACTTTTTTTATAAGACCAACACAGAAATCGCGAAAAATAATCAGCTATCCCATACATCCGGATAGAGAAGGTTTGCACTTGCAGTTTTTGTATGGAACTGCATTTTTTTCGCGATTTGGACAATATTTGTTTGATGGTCTGATAACAATTTTGTTTGACTTATACAGGGTGTAACAAAACACCCTCGTCAAATTTAAAGGATTGGTTTAGACCAACAAACTGGACAACTTTGGAGCCGACTATGGAGCCAACATCGAGAAAAAGTAAAAAATGTAACGACTCGACTCAAATGTATGGGACGGTTTATTTTTATTTTATTTGTATAGACGTTATCTCCATAGTAAATGTTGTTCAGTTAGATCTAGAGTCTAATCTTAACTAAACCCCACCTACAAAAGTTGTAATTTCCGTCTCCTCTCTACCATATTGGATGGTGCTTTCGTGTAACTAAACTAACGCTGGTGTCAAAATAAACCTCCAGTGCTTTTTTTTTTTTTTTTTTTTTTTTTTTTTTAAACCTCCAGTGCTTAAAACAACTTTTCTTTCCATCGAACCACTACTTTCTGCCACCAGAACAAATCTACAGTCCACAAAAACATATCCAACGGAGCCGAACAAATTCCTGTAAGCCACGTTGCCTACAACTTACATTGACATTTTCATTAAAATATAACAAGCAAACGTCAAGTAATGTTCGGGAAATGTATAAAATATTTAAAGTGGTGACGGAAAGAGACCAGACGGCCTAACATTGGTAGCTTGGGAGAAGGGTAGGTCCCTGTTGTGGGATGCGACTTGCGCCTGCACCTACGCACCAACTCATCTGCAGGGTTACCACGCGGGTGGCTGGATCGGCGGCAAAAAGCGCAGCTCACTTCAAGCACTCGTGGTACCAAGCCTTAGAGGGCACATATCTTTTCGTACCAGTGGCAGTTGAAACCGCAGTGCCTTGGGGAGCTGAGGCCAAGAAGTTTATAAAAGACCTGGGCTATAGATAACGGGAGAGGGGAAATGACCCTCGCTCTGGGGCGTTTCTTGCCCAAAGTATCTCCTTAGCCATCCAACATGGCAATGCTGCCAGCGTACGTTCGGTACAGACACGACCCGGGGCGGGTTATTCGAGTAAGCAGGTTTGTATTTTAAATTTGTTTTACTACAGTTTTGAATTAATTATTTGTTAATTTAATAAATACAATACCTACTCACAGTGTTTCATGAATGAAATGTTTGAAATTAGTAGTGATGTAACTGAAATGAACACTAATCTCGCCGGGCGTCTCTTTCAAGAGAAGTATACCAAATTATATTTGCATAAAATAAGTGACTTACACAACTTTCAGGAACTCGGTACGAATTTGAATTCAAACTTTACTTGTTTTAGTTTCCATTACATTATCCTAAGATGTCATTACTCATTAGGACATATTTTGTTAAATATACAGGGTGTTAGGGTAAACAGTTGCATTACTTTAAGAGTACCGATAATACTGAACAACTTTCCCTAAGAAACTTACCTATAGCAAATAAAATTGTGTACTTTCCATACTAAATGCAATCTGCTGATCGAACGTTTGTATGACAAGTAAAAATTCTTTTTTTTATTATTTTCTATATGTTTCTTAGGGAAAGTTGTTCAGTGTCATGGGTACAATCACACCTTAAAGTAGTGCAACTGTTTACCCTAATACCCTGTACGTACATATTTCCTACCTTTTATACTACCTACGTCTTTACCTTGTTATAATTTTCAGAATATGAACATATCATCATCATCATCATCATTGGCCTTTCCATCTTTGAAAGATAATTTAAGCAGCGTCTTGGCGGCACTCACGCTCGTGACTATAAAGCTCGAGACAAGAGCGATAGGTACGGCCGCATGTACGGCAAGTGAAATTTGAGTTTACTGTGTCAGTTGGGTTTGCTAGCCGATCATGCCTCTTTTCTCGCTTTTCATCCAAGGAAGCAAACCAGGCCCTGTCGTGAATAGCTCTTCCTTCCGCTAAATGTTTCCTCCACAAGTCGCGGTTCTTAGCGAGATCCTCCCAGCCGCTGGTGTCGGTGAGAACGTGGACATGTCTCGCTTTACGCAGTCCTTGAATCGGAGTCGTGGTCTCCCGACATTTCTCTTGGCCTGCCTTTGCCAAAATCCCTTTCGAGGTAGTCAGAAACATTACTACAACTAGGTACCAAGCTATCTTTCATGCAGCTGTAACAAGGCTTACTTTTAGCAATTTAGAGAGGTGGCTAGCCTTTCTCCCACAAATACACTACTTCATAAGAAACCCTTATCCCTCAGTCGCCTCGTACGGCACCCACTGGTAGAAATTACTTTACTACTTCATACAGCCTATATTCATAAAGCTATTGCGAAATTGTAGTTGAATTCCCACCAGACTTTCAGTTTCAATTGCAATAATATGTTCCAATGTGTAATTAATACAGGGCAAAGGCTTCCTTTCACTAATCAAAATATGATTAGGAGAAGTTGTCTTTACTCCACAACGCTAATTCATTTCAAGTGTTTGTTGAAACCAGCCCGTAATAGAGATTTTGAGAAAATGTGTTAATCACAAGATGTTTCATTGATTTGTTGCGTGTTCATCCCATGACGACAGATTAGGTATTATAGTAACGAAGCATATTCTGTAATTTATTAGTTGTTCAGTGTATACAGGGTGTAACAAAACACCCCAGTAATACTTAAGGGGGTGTTTCAGACCATCAAACTGAACAACTTCCACTATGGAGCCAACATTGAGAAAAAAATGTATGGGTCAGCAGATTTTTTCTTTTTTTTTACTCTGCTAGGATGTTTTGTTACACCCTGTATATCCATAACATTAATATTAATTCATTAGATATAGATAATAATTATTATTTATCACAGTTTTGCCCACGGTTTCGTTGCCACAGAATTCATTTCGTTTTCGGCATAAAATGAAACCTAGATGATACCTTATATCACCTCAAAATGTGCAAAAATTAAATTGAAAGAATGTTAAAAATCGAATATTTGTCTCAAATTTTTAACTCTCTCCGTCTTTGATCTGCTGGAAAAAATCTCTACGGAGAGAAGCTCGCCCTTTGTAAATAGGTACCTACTAATCTCTACTCTCAATGTGTGAAAAACAAAGTATTAAAATACTAATTAATACATAATTTATAGACGTAGGTAATAGTGTAACAGACAGAAAGACATCAAACTCTCTAGTGATTAAGGATATAAGTGAGTTCAAAAACCTATTTTATTTTGACTAGGTTTTTCAGCAACAGTTGTTCAATGTCATGGCATGAATTTTATATATTAAAAAATTGAACCCACATCCTGTTTCGCAACTCTACTAACATTACATAAATTATTCATGTTCAAAAGGTACTTATCTGAATGAGTTCGCAAGATTATAATCATGTAGATTCCATTTTCAGCCTAAGGTCAATGATCTTTCAATTCTTTCAAGAGTCAAAAGACGAAACTATAATCCGGGATCAAATAGATCCCAAAACCTTCTCAACTTCTAAGTAAAGAGTAAGATAAGCTTCGTAAAGCTCCCGGCCATTACAGGACCATCGTTTAGGAGCTTATCCGACGCTCAAAGAAAATTTACTCTCATCTAAAGACTGACGAGACGTTAATGGAAATAATTACTTTCTGTGGCGTTTCTAGTCACATTTGATGTGCTTTCTATCGAATAATAAATGGGACGAGTTAGCTATCCATTTTCGTTTAATGAACCGCATTTTAATGCTCGTTTCAACCTTCCCCCTGATTCGATTGACACCACGTCCAGTGATGAATTGTGAAGAGTTATAATTATGGGGTTGGTAGATAGTGTCAATATTGTTTATTGGTGACCTTGAAGCCCGGGGAAAGATCAAAAAACTCACCTAACAAGCCGCACATGCTCGGTGGTGGCCGGGCTCTTTAGAGCACTCGGCCATTGCTGGGTTCACGCCACTGTCATACCACCACACTGTTACGCACTGCACTGTGTACACATGGGGGCCCGGGCTGCTGTGTTGGGGCCTCGTGCGTGCGTCTGACGCGGCCTCCCTTCATTCACTGCCAGGCCCGGGCGAGTGCCGGCTTCTGCGCAGACTCGGACATGCGTTGAGGCCCCACTGGCTCCCTCTGTGTTACTCCACGCAATCTGCCGGGGGTACAGGCTCGCAGAGGTCACAAGGTCGTGGAACGTAACCGATAGTGAGCTGATACGGTAAACAGGTATCCGGTGATCCTATCTTCGTGGTAATGACATACCGTACGACCGTATTTGTATAATACGTACCTAGTGATCAGAATCTTTGGTAAGTATACCTAACTGACACTAGGGTTATGAATGGCTGACGTTTTGTCGATTGGCGAATACTCCACCGACAAGAGCGTAACTCTTAAATAAGATGATGACATAACGAGACACAATGCTGAATACTTCGCATATTATACAGGGTGTAAACTTAAATGCGTTACATAGGTACGGGGGTGGACCATCAAACTGAATAACTTTCACTATGGGACCAACATTGAAATCTGCTGTTCGATACATTTGGGTCGAGTCACCATTAACATTTTCTAGGGAACAGCAGACTTTTTTTTCGCGAAATCAATGTCTTTAAAGTTTTGTTATTTTTTGCTCTAATAATCGTAAATTGTAAATAAGATAATAATATCACAGATCAGCTCACTTGGTCTGTGGATAATACCTACATACAAGCGTCAAACTTGATGTGTTAACTTATAGTACACACTCAAAATTGCGACCAAGTGTAAGTCGGATCACGAACTGAATAAAAGAAAACACTTTTTTTTAAATAGAATTGTACTTACCTAGCCTACACATACACAAATGGTATCTTACGTACGGAACCCTCTGTACGCGAGTTCCGACTCGCACTTGGCCGGCTTCTACTCTATGCTATAAGTAAAGTTTCGTTGTAATAAGTAAGGTTTTATGGTGAGTTAACAATTCCCAAGGGGATGGGGTTGAAAGGGGTTGAAATAGGCTAAGCTACCTTACGAGGTGTCTCAAACCGTACCTAGAAAGCCTTCTTTATTCGCCCACCGGTTTTTTGTACGGATTCGTGAACTTTGCGATTTTTCTTCGAGGTTTTTGGGTCACCTTCGGTAGGCTTGGAGAGAAATAGGATATTAATTCAGAATTTATGCTTAGAATCCAAAATCGGATTCAACCAGTGGCGTTAACTATGTCGTGCGAGCAGGCCCGGGCTTAGAGATCCAGGGCCCCCTAGGCCCCCGTTTGAGGCTCCCATCCCAAAGCTATTTTGGAAATTTAACAAATATTTATTTTTTATTACATAATAATAAGCTATCTTCAGATATAAACAACAACTTATCGCAAAACATAAAAGCCTACAAATAATACACACACTCCAGAGCGTTGCCGCAAGACATGGTGCCCAACAGGCTAGCAGCATTCCCCCTCTGGACGGTGAGGCTGATACTTTGTGCCAGGAAGCTGCCAGCTCTGCGGTCACCAGAGGTCTCATTGAGACGCCAGGATAGGTCTGCAAGGTCTGTAGATTTAACGAATAAGGTGCAATAATACGGAAAATGTGATTCTTAACCGATTTTAATTAAAGTAAAAGTAAAGTAAAAAAGTATTTATTTGCTCACATAAAGAAAGACATTTACAAGGTAATTAAATAGACAATTACATGGACAAATTACTGTCTTTGGTGATGGCGTCTGGAATTACTTTACTATAAATAAGCATCAGAAATAATGCAGTTTAGTGAGGTTTGTCAGGATAGTTGCAGGTGGCGTTCCGTTATCTCTGCCAAACCCGGTCCCACCGACAGGCGTGAGAATATGTATATACAGCTTTAAGGGGATGATCAGACCGTCAAACTGATCAACTTTCTCTATGGCACCAACATACAGAACTGAAAACCTACTCGAGCCAAATGTATGGGACAGCTGATTTTTTTTCGCTATTTCGATTTTGGTCCCTTAAGGTAGCATTCGAATCAAGACGACCGCGACGCGAGACCGCGACTCGAGACCGCGACCCGCGACCGCGACTCGAGACCGCGACCGGCGACCGCGACCCACTGCTTTATATGAATTAATAGGAAGTGGAAGTGACCGAGTCGCGCGACGTGTGTGCGTGGCCTGCCGGCGACTTGCGTCGCGCGACTCGGTAGCGCACAAGGCAGTGCCGTGGCGCGACAGATACATAATGGCCGCGTTTTCTTCGCACGAAAACGAAATTTTAATAAAATTAATTAGTAAAAACGCACCTTTATTTGATACGAGCCTTCAAGCTTATAAAGATAATACTGTGAGGGACAATATTTGAGAAGAATACTGAGTTTCGTATGGGTCGCACGACTCGGTGGCGTAGATTCGTAGGTAGCTGTCGCCCCGCGACCTGCGACCGGTTGCCGGTCGCGGTCTCGGGTCGAGGTCTCTCGTCGCAGTCGCTAGTATCGGAATGCTACCTTTAGGGCTCTTACAGACGAGTGACACTTTGCTGTCGCCGTGAGTCGCAGAGGGTCGCGCTCATAGACTTTACGCGCTGGTCGTCACACGGCGACACGGCGACCGCAAATAAATATTTTAGAATTCTTTGACGATAAACTAGATACCTAAATGTTCCGATGACTCTACGACTAGCAATTAATTTTGACTTACGATGTTACTTATTAATTTCAATTTATCACTAGAATTTTTAACTTAATAACATTATTATAACTTATTGACATTGTAATTTGAATTGACTGGAACTATATTTTGTTATTGACTAATTATGTAATTATTAATATGACGGCAACTAGTAGCCCTTTATGTTTTGCTGTGCCCTCACGAAAACGAAATTTTAATAGAATTAGTTTGTAAAAACGCACCTTTATTCGATACGAGGCTTCAAGCTTATAAAGATAATACTGTGAGTGACAATACTATTTGGGGAGAATACTGAGTTTCGTATGGGTCGCACGACTCGAACGCGTAGATTCGTAGGTAGCTGTCGCCCCGCGACCTGCGACCGGTTGTCGGTCGCGGTCTCAGGTCATGGTCTCTCGTCGCAGTCGCTAGTATCGGAATGCTACCTTTAGAGAAAGTTTTTCAGATTGACGGTCTGATCAACCCCTTAAAAAAGTGTCAGCGTATTAAGAAGAACCCTGTATCAGAATCAATAATGCCAAATGCCAAGCAAAGTCCATCGCTGGACTTTATTGACTAAATGTATAGTCTTAGTGGTCGCTGCTGTTGATCTTGGTTTACACGAGATGTATCCCACACTAAACGACTTTGACTCTTTCAGAGCCGCCTCACCTGTACTACGTCTTTTTAGTAGGTACCTATACCTATTTTGGCCTGGCTTGTCATTATGTTTCTGTCATGCCTTCTTATCCAAGGAAATTAAATTCGAAAATCAAAAGATTTCACACCAAATTTAAAAATAAAAATTATTTAAAAATTAGCTTATTAAAATACTAATTAAGTAAATATAAGTCTAAAAAAAAATTAAAAAACTATTATTTATTATTTTTTAAATAACGTCAATAAAGTAATTTCAAAAATGTTTATGTTTACTATTTTTTATAAATTTTTTCATTAAATATAAAGTTGAAAAGTAATAAAAAAACTTATAAAAAATAGTAAACGTAAACATTTTTGAAATTGCTTTATTGACGTTAGATGTGAAGATATTATAAGTCGTTTGGCGCATGTTTTACAAAAATTTATTCAGCCGTTTCCTACCTGGAGGAGCCCAAACTTTGAATGTTTTGAAAATAATATTTGGATTTTTTTTCAAAAGTGGCTGACAGGTATTGGTGTAGTATATTTTTAGAACCGGATCATGAAGCCCTTTCATTAGATACCCGATAGGTTTCAGAATATTTTTTTTTAAATCCCATACACAAAATTAATTACGTCATAACTAAAGACCCCGACACCTCAAAGACTGTCTCCCGGCAGGTTTGGGGTCTAGGCATACTAAAATTTGGGGCTGGTATCCGGAAGTGAACTTTTTCAGCCTTTTTTAACCGTAAGGCAGTGCACTAAAAGTACTTAAGGTGGTTTCAGTCCATACAAAAGTTTGACGCACAATACGCGTAGACGGAATTAATGAAAGTAATATTGTATATATGGAAAAATAGTTTAGAAAATCTAGATGCCGCATCACAAATAACATTTGCAATTTATAATATAATTACGACCAAATAAAGCAATTTGTCATACAAAATTTAAAATTTTGTATGACAAATTGCAAAGCTTTATATCTTCGTAATTACATTATAAATTGTAAATGTTCTTTGTGACGCGGCATCTAGATTTTCTAAACTATTTTCCCATATCTATACTATTATAAAACTGTAACAGGAAGTTTGTCTGTACATTGAAGATATTAACAAAAAAAGTTACGATATGGTTTTTAAGTGTCCCTGATTCCATTTCACCAATTTTTGGATTTTTTGTCTGTCTGTTTGTTTGTGTGTTTGTTTGGGTGTTTGTTTGTTTGTTTGAACGAGTATCACGCAAAAACTACTGAACCGATTTTGATGAAACTTTTTTTGTTTGATAGCTTATGATCTGACTTAAAATCTGGTATACAATTTGTGCGGACGAAGTCGCGGGTTAACGCTCGTATAAAATATTACTTTTATTAATTCCGTCTACGCGTATCGTGCGTTAAAGTTTTGTATGGACTGAAACCACCTTAAGTACCTACGGTTCTTATATTTTATAATACTTACTAAACTAATACGTAGGGTCGCAGTAACTCGTATTAAAGCGTATACGCGGCCGGTCGGTACCTGAATTGGCAGATGGAGTACCGGTATCCGTCCGGAACCGGTAAGTAACTACTCGTCTAGATCCGGTACCAAGGTACCAACCGAAATGGCAAGAACTGCTAGTACTGGTACAGAACCTGTACTTTTGGTACTGGTTTCAAGCCCTGGTGTTAGCACAATTTTTATGTAGCAAACGCCTACTAGAAAATAATAAGCAATCTTTCAGAAATTATAGTTTTTAGTCACTTTTAGGTTAGTTTTAATATTGTAAACAAAGGGCGGACTGAGAACTTGACTTTTCTTCTCCCTTGTCCCTTCGAGTCGAAAGAAACAACACGTGACTACGACGTGACACAACCAATTGTATTGCAATAATAGTACATTATGGTAAAAGTGTGTAATGTTGGTGATTACCGCTGAGGCGCCATTGATTAAGAGAGCCGAGGACGGTAATCATCAATACACACGTGTATCATACGACGTTTTTAAACACACTTGTGAAGAAAATAATAATAATAAATCATTTTATTTAGTAAATAAAAAGTTTATTTAGAGAATTTATTTTTGTACTATTGAATATGATCTTTTTTGTATCGAAACTTTTTTAAGAACAAAGCAACTCAAGAACTCAACCAAGAAGTTTAGATACCTACTATAAAAAACCTATAACTCACTTGTGATTGTGAATAATAGTAATGAAAAAGTCACAGTTTGATTATAGGTGTCATTATGTGCCTAATTGCGGTGAAATAAGGGCCATTTTATGAGCAAGTGTGTTGAAAAATACTTAATAAACCCTCTTTTGTACCTACCTGTTTATTATGAAGTTGTTGGGAATTGGAACATTACTGGCATATTATCACTATACAAAATATAAAAATTGCAAATCGCAATTATTGTAATTTAATTTATAAAAAAGTTTCATTTCTTTTTCGCGCCATTTAATGGCTATTCAAACAATTTTTCATGTCAAAAATAGCCAGGTAGAAATTAAAAATTTTAAAAAAAAATCCTGGATCATTAATTAACAATCTATTTAATAAAATTATCTACATTATATATTTCTTTTCTCCTGTTCTCTTGTTTTTATTTCATTATTTATAATCATATTTTTTTTGTGAAAAGGAACGTTTTCTGGCGGTAACAAAAGTTACTAGTGTTGAAATATTTGACGAAGATGCGGGTAAATTTTCGCTTCTACAGAATATTTTGATTCTCTTAGTGTGAACAGTAGCAATTTATTTCTTTGGGTTTTAGAGATATTTTGCATACTGTTGACTTTTAAAATTATTTAGTCCCAACATATTAAGTTTTTTGTATGTTTGACAAAAATGCTTTCAGAAATTTAAAAACCATGGTACTTTTAGTTCTCTAAAATGGCAACACCGTACAGATTTTTCTTTTTATTTGGGTTCTTTGCCGAGTTGTTTAGGGTACGTTGATAAATCCGTAAAAATCTTGCTATTTCCTTGTTAAATCTCTGTGGAAATAATAAAGAATTACTTTTAAATAAATTCTTTATCGTGTACAATGGATATTTTCCACATTACAATCGTTTGTGATGATAAAAATCGTCGCGGCAACTTGACATTTAGCACGCAGGAGACAGTAACCTAAACATTGGAGTTGTGAAATAAACGTGGTTATTTCGGTTTTCAGCGAAGAGCGTCAGGATGAAGTACAATAAGCTCGTCACCTCGTCGAGGAGGAAAAACAGGAAGCGTCATTTCAGTGCACCTTCCCACATCAGGCGAGTTCTTATGTCCGCTCCCCTATCAAAGGAACTAAGACAAAAGTTCAATGTAAAATCAATGCCAATCCGCAAGGACGACGAAGTTCAGGTAATTTAGCTATAATCCTCATAAATGTGCTGTAGAATGCGTTTGTCTAGTTACAAAAGTGAGGTTATACTTAGTGGAGTAGTAGTGAACCCTAGTAAGTGCTGAATCTCACATTCGAATAAATCACGTGGTGATTTTACTCAAGTGATCCTTGCTTATGGTAGTTAGTAATTGTATCAAGGTTTCTGTCCACACCAAAAGGGTCTATAGACATGATTTTATGTATGATTTTACTCAAAACGATCTTGAAAATTTCGAGATAATAATGTCCTTAATTTCTATGATAAAATAACCTAACAATGCATTAGACACCAAAAAATATGATTATTTGAACCAAACTTGTATTTACCGTTGAATAATGTTGGTTGTTTGTGTCAGCATCCAGTCAAATAAATAATTATTCATATAAATTTCTTGATGAATCGAAGTATTGCAGTGAAAATACAATAGCATAAGCATGTGCTCACGACTATTCCCCGAGGGGGTAGTCAAAGATATTCTGAAACGTCAGAACATCTACGTTTCATTAGTAGTACCGAATCTTTGACCAGTGTGACGGGGAGTGAGCCCGGCGCCACTAATACAATAGTGATACTCTCATTTCAGTTTTTGGGAGTTACTTGGTAAGAACCTGTTAAAATGATAATCTTTAGTGATACTATTCATGTTTTAGAGACCTTAAATAATAACTTCACAACTAGGCAATGGTGAGGTGACTACTGGCATTGGCAAAATATCTACAGCAATATTGCATACTAAAGTCATAACATTCCTTATATTGTGGTCAAGATACTAATTAATTAAATGGACTTCAAGATGAAACGGCACGGCATATCTTGTACGGACTGGCCAGCCTTACAACTTACACTTTCGCTACTAAGTTGCAAACGGATCACACTTACGCAGTACAAAAATTAATGCCAGTCGGCGGTCATGCGCAGTTGTAATGTTGAAACAATCAATGTGGGTCACACGCACAGGGTAGAAGGGCTTCGGTAACTCGTATGATAGGTCATAAGCACAGGCAAAATGCAATAGAACTGACTTCCTACATGGGTTCTTGTGCAATGTGGAACATTTGTTGCTGACCTACAACGTAGATCATCAGCAGTAAAAGTGTTAACCCTAAAAATGATTGAAATAAAATCACAGATATTAGTCACATAGTATAGTTTACAATAAAGGATTAAAAGCAATCATAATCACTTAACATGATGATAACAAACCATTCACAGACTGCAGATGTTCGCATCCACACGACGGTCGACCCGAAGGTTTTCTTCGGCAAGACCCGACTGCGTTTGCTAGTCCGCACCATGGTTCAAAAATTGGCTCTGATGTCTTTCAAACAAATCCTGATATTGTAGTCTCTGGGACGTTGCTATTGCTACAATGGTTAAAACCGTTGGTTGCAGGTCGTACGAGGACATTACAAAGGCCAGCAAGTCGGCAAGGTAGTCCAGGTGTACCGTAAGAAGTTTGTCGTATACATTGAGAGGATCCAGCGTGAGAAGGCTAATGGAGCCAGCGCATACGTCGGCATCCATCCCTCAAAGGTGAGATTATGAATTTAGTGTCTTCTACCATGTAGATCTGAAAAATATTTCGTAAGAACCCCAAAAATCCTTGAAATGCAACCCACATTGGCCTATATTCGTCATACTGAAAAAAGCACATGCATTCACAAATAATGTTAGAATGGAATGGGTCGTACTCCACTGTTTATAATTAATTACCAACATTTATATTAATGGCTAACAGTAAAGTCAGCTTATGGAGTGAGTCAATGGAATCTGTACAATAAGAAATAAAAAACTCTAAATTGTTTATTTGCTGAAGAAATGGCAATATGGAAACTAGTAGAATTCTAACTATTTGTGTTGGGAAATTGTAATTAGTTACAATTTGTCTCTTAAAAATGGCCTACTTGCAGGGTTTGAAGTGATAATTATCATCGATAATTTTATTATATGTTAATAATTATCAAATTATTGAAAAGCTTGCGCTAGTGATGTCACAACATGTGTATCCGATCATGATCTGATCACGATTCGCGAAAAAATAAGCTCACAATCACGAAATAATTTGTCTTACTGTTTTCTGTTGTTTTTCTCAATTATTTGCTATTCTTTGTGATATGAAACGAAAATGCCGGAGACTGTGAGCTGGTTGGTCTGGATACAACTGTATTAAAACACCAATTTTAGAACTTAAAGTTAGAAATTTTACTCGAGACTAAGATTCAGCTTGGATAATGTTCAAAGAAAATAATTTGGAACCCTGCCCACTTGTGGCGTTTATTTGTTGTCATTTGGTATGGGTTTGGGGTGCCACAAAATAAAAGGGATTTATTGATAATCCCTTAAAAGTTTATGAGCCAGCAGTATAATTTCTTTACATTCGTGCGACTCTGCTTTTTCCATACTAAACATGTCGTGACTGTCGCTCTTTGAAGAGCGCGGATAAAGGTCAATTTATATGCATGGAAGGTACGTCGCCCGCGCTTTATTAAATCAGACTAGAGCAGCCCCCTAAATAAGTCTTCCAAGTGATGATAAACTTATAACGAAGACTCTGTCACAATGTCTACTGAAGCCCTAAGTTACGACTGAAGGCTGAAGTTGACATGGGCACTGCTTATGCCGATTCACTTCCATGGCTCTGATATGGACCTCGAACTTTAGATATGTCTTATGTACAGCCACAGATTGCAATGAATTTATCATTTTCAGTGCGTAATTGTGAAACTAAAGATGAACAAGGACCGCAAAGCCATCCTGGACCGCAGGGCGAAGGGCAGGCTCGCAGCTCTCGGAAAAGACAAGGGCAAATACACCGAGGAAACTGCCACTGCGATGGAAGCCTCATAAACATCTAGGATTTAAGACTATTAAAAAAATTAAAATGCAACTTTTTTGTTTTCTTTGCATGTAAAATAAAAAACCCTTCGATGTTGCAGAAAATCTAAATTTTTGTAAACCTAAAACCAGCTTTGGGGGCGCTAAATCGACTATTACCTAATGATATTAGTTTAACTAATATCATTGCTATTACCTTAAAGCAATATTTTAAGTAAAAAAAATAGTTCCAATGATTTTTTCGCGGTTTTTTATTTTCCTTAGATTTACCTTGTTAGGCTTTACCAATACCTACGTTTGCCAGCTTCCGCGCTTTACTTAAGGCCAGGCCACACAGAGGCGGTTTTGCGGGAAAGCGGACCTGCGGGAAGCTAATATCTCCGGACCCGCTCGGTTTTCTGTGTTTTGTTGTGTATGGTGTGGTGTGGTGGTAATGTACGAGTTTGTATGTAAGGTAATTAATACACGCGGGTACGGAGATATTCGCTTCCCGCAGGTCCGCCTCCGGCCCGCTTTCCCGCAACACCGCCTCTGTGTGGCCTGGCCTTTAGGGCCTGTTCCACTCAAGTTTTTGTTAGCTTATCTGACGCGATCGGACATATTTCGTATGTCAAATAGACTTGGGCTTACCCAGAAGTAGTTAAATTGAACATCACGTACTCCAAGGGGTAATGATATACTTACTCTTTGGGGTAATGGTTATTTATAAGTCTGGCTAGCATATCATGCACGACAAAGCGAGAAAACCGTCATGCTCATGAGCTTTCGCACACGCAAAGTAACAAAGTCAAGCAAGAAAGACCATTTTTGTCGTGTTTTCTCGTTGGTGCCAGCATGCCACCCCCAACAAAAACCAGAAAAATGCGAAAGTGGGGTGCGCATGATGGTTAGCTCGCTTTGTCGTTCGTTACATGCTAGCCCCGACAGGACACAAATGTACTAAATAAAACTAAAGATAATGCAGTAAAAATTTAATATAAAAAATGTAATGAGTAATTGAGCACCTCATTCATTTTTATTCATCTTATTTTACTTATTGCTACCGAAATAATAATATTAGCAGTTTTCATTACACACCTCTACCGAACTACCTATCGTTTTCAAAAACGAACATGGACTTATTAAAAAGTTAATAACATTAGAACATATTTTACACAGTTGACCACTTACCTATTTAATTAATTGTATCAAAGGCATGAAGACACGATGTTATATCATTAAAAACTAGTTCACTGTTACAAGTTAATCTTATTATAACTGCACATTTAAACGCAGGTGCAGTTCTTAAATCGCATATTTTCTGACTCGCCAAAAAGGGATAAGGTAGTGTTCATTTACTTGAATACTGCAATAGCATGTGGTAGGTATCATGAAGAAAGAATATCGGACCCTTAGATAAAGTATACGTCTAGATTGAGCCTCACGCTTCTACCGTACTATTATAAACGGGCCAACTTTCTTATGTTGGTGTGCGTGACAGCGTCATACAACTTATCACTGACACTAAGCGCGGAAAAGCGAAAAAAATATCAGCCAGCACAATAGTTGGCTAATTTTTTTTAAAACTTCAACTAGCTACTATCAAATAGTGTCTACATCTATTCATGTCTTTGATCTATACCTATACTATTGCAATGTCCCTTTTTATGTAGAAACAAACATTATTCAGATGAGAGTAAATAGCCCAGTCATTTTACGGTTTGAGCCGGGACTGATTAATAATTGATATTTTTTTCGGTATAGTATTTAAGAGTCAATTTGAGCTTAGAAATGTACCAAAATTTAAAAAAAATCCTGTCAGCAACAGTTCCAAATTTAAAATTTAGCTGGTAACTCGTTATAAAAAACCTGATGGAATTTTTTTGCACATATTTAAGGCATTACCATTATACATACTTCAAACATGGTATAAATATTGTTGTCTACTTAGAAGGTTTTGAAAAATGCATTCGTATTTCCTAATAAAAATCTCATTTTTAAAATTTTAATGCCTTAATAATTTTATTTCTCAAAAATAATTTATATTGTTAAATTTGATTCAAATGAGTGCATTGATTAAAAGCCTTCTGGGACTCACAATTTTGATTTCTATGTTGCGTAGCTAATTTTTTTTTTAATATGTTTTCATATAGTCTTTTTGTTACTAAATGGTGCCGCTTACAGTTTAAAAGTCCAATTAATAATTACTTCCCACCTCTCCTAACAAAACTCTGTAAAATGACTAGGCTAAAAATCATATCGTAGGTATAATATTACTTTAGGCTTATAATATTTAGGCTACATTAATAAGTTAACGCATGGCAATATAATTTTTAATGGTCACTCCATCACTGCGACTCCCACAGAAGAGAGAAACCTTAATAGAATTAGCATGCTGTTGCAGCTCGCTTGCCACTGATATGGTCGATATACCATATTTTTTCATACATTTCGTTCAGAAAAAGGTCATAAGTCAATATGACCATTTCAAGAAGAATCAGTCACAAGCAAGCACGTATCCAGGGGGGGATAGGTGGGATTCCCCTCCCCCCCCCCCTTTTTTTGGTCACGCTAGTCGGTTCTCTTTTCTATGGTTACTCTAGTAATTGCGATAAATGGGGCAACTCCTCAAGATTATACAAGGAGGTATTTAGTGTTAGATACCTACTCTGCATTACTCAAATCTATCTTGAAATGGACAATGAATTAAAGCAAAGATTGTATCAATATAACTTGTCTTTCGAGTAATTTGTGAAAAAATTTTACCTTTCTTGATGGTCTGGCATGACCGAACGCCATAGTAATAAATTATTTTTCACCTTTTTCACCTCTCCAGGCGGAAAGCGTCACCTTTCGTCCCGCTGCGCTAAACGAAGTTGCAGCTTTCCACCTCGGTCGAGGAGAAAAATAGTATACTAACCTCTGGCAGTAAATAAGAAGGCCCCAGATCACCTCGCCTCGGCTTCGCCTCGCCAAACAATAGGAGATCGGACAATTAGTCAAATTAGCAACTTTTAATCGAACGTCAAAACGCGCGCGATGTATGAAAAATTGTACTAAATACCCACAAGTGACGTCATCAACATTTCTTTACTTTTTATAGTTCATCATGTTATTAAAAATAGTATTCTAGCTAAAAAAACACGAAAAATGTGAGTATAGCATTTTCAAATGTTTTTTTAAGAAGATAAAACTAAAATATATTTTATGCAGTCCGCTCCCCTATTACATGAGATCTGAGACCTTTCTTACTTTCCTGCCCTCGGTGTATAATCTACTATAGCCGTAAAGGAGCGAGAAAAAAAGTGCCACTGAACTGACTTGGCTTGTTTTTGTCACTTTTTTTTTACACTTTTATAGGATGGTAAAATGGATAGTATTTAATAGTTAGGCAGTTGTGCCTTACATCCACTGTCAGTACGGCCGCTGTCGGTACACTCGCACACAACGCGAGTTAGAGGACGTACGAACAGGTGAACAGGCTCGCGCAACTCTCTAACAAAAAAAATTTATATGAAACGTGCACCGCCGCCATTAAATTCCTTTGTACGGTTGCACGTTTCATACATTTCTACACGACCAGTTTTTAGTATGGAAGTCCCGTCTCTTATAACGTAGTGAGTTACATTCTCTTTACAGGTGAACACATTTAGCTGAGATATGTGCTGTGCGCACCTGTTCGTATGTCCTCTAACGCGCGCTATGCGTGACTGTTTGTGAAGCTTTCGTTCTCTAGGGATATTTATTCATGTGGTCCGGTCGCGCGAGATTAGGCAAGCCCGATTTGCATTGACTGGTCTATAGGCCCGTTTCTTCCTATCAATGGTATCGCCTCCTTCATTGACCATGTTTTTGAAGGGTGAAGAAAGCAAGAAGTATTGGGGCTAGCACAAAAGATCCCACTAGGTCGAAGTGTTGCTGGCTTGAGCCAGCCCCCACAACAAGATAAGATAAAATAGGCCCGTCATATCGACCATTAAAATCGCAAACTAACGTCTAGTTCCGATATTTTAATATGATGTTAGGACCACTACCAGTAGCGAATATCCAATATGAAATCATTTTGTTTTTATCTTCAACTTTCATGAGGGTCGCCATACAAATTTCATAATTTTTGAAATGCTGTTACTTTCTCGGCCCTGTAGCCCTCAAAGGTTAAGTCCTATGACAAAAATGCATATAACTTGTTTTGTAGGAAATTTTGTCAGGCTTTATTTGTACCTACAAGACTTTTCGATACGACTAATAGACTTCGAGATGTAAGGAAAAAACCAAAAAACGGGATGGTTTTTCGAGTGCAGCAAAGTTAGCACAAGTCTTTCAAGCTGCAAAGTTGGAAATACGCTACTGGTAGTAGTCCTAACAACATATAAAACATCAGAACTAGACGTAAGTTTGCGATTTTAGCGATTTCTAGTGTAAGATATGACTGGAGTACTATAAATTGTTACTAGTTTGTAGAAGAGTCCATATACACACGGCGACACATCAAGCTATACAAAACCAATATAAGCTGATCGCGAGACGTTAAACATTACTCGTCCTACGCGCGGCCAAGTTATTTTGGTATTGTAAAGCTTGATGTGTCGCCGTGCGTACAGCGGGCGGTCTAAGCTCGCTCGAGCTTGTGGAAATAGCATATATTTAAATGACCCAAGAAATGATAGATTTACATGCAAAAGAACTTGATTGTAAATAGATATTCCTGGCACGGTTATTGGTACAAGCCATTATGGAGTGGCAGCAAAGCAACTTGTTTCATAATTTAACTTTGTTTAAAGACATACCATTGAATGCAACAATTCTGTCTTAATGAATTTTCAGAGTCTTAGACTGAGATTCAAACGTCTTTTGAGTGTGAATTCGAACTCCCATATGTCAAAATACATAGTTTTTGACCCTATTAGAAATTTTCTCTCGCTCAAAAGAGGTCTCTGAATATCTCCTATCCTTTTTTCAATGTCAAAACTTAGTTACTACACATACAAAGTTTCAGATCATCCAAAAACAGAATGCAGTCACATAATATGAACCGTACACCAAAGTTGAAGAACTAAACTCGGATTCATAATAAGGACAAATTGTGATGTATCTTATAATTATAAATGATTAACATAAGTCACATTGCAAGTTTAGCCATGAGCGGTTGTGTCGTGATCGTGCTTGAGCTTGCTATGAGGCTCCGCAATCTCTTTTCAACTGTGTTTTTGTTCAAAAAACAATTCTTGATATTGGGATAGGTACTCCCACAAACTATTTGACATAGGCAGAAATGCAGAGAAGCAAAAGTACATTATTTAAAAAAAAACGTGTGCTGTTCACACGCGGTAGAAGTAAAACCTTCAGAAACTGCTTAGTGTCGCTTTTTCGTTTCATCTACCACAAATCACAATGGTGCTGAAGAAGTTTTCACTTCAAAAAGCGTATGTCAATATTGGTCAACGAATTATGAATTTTAGTTTAGTAACGTTGCTTAACTGCCAGACTATTGGCACTAACTTTAACTTCTTATTCTACACCGCAACAGCAGTTTTTTGTTCCTCCATAATAGCTTTCGACGCACACTTGAACCTTTTCTTCACTTCGTTGTTAAGGTTTTCTCTGTTTCTAGCTATTTCTATAGCGTAAAACTGAACTCTTGGGACGAGCATGGTGTTTTGTTCAGAATAATCTCCTTTAGTGTCTGCTCTCATTAACGTGCCAAAGCTGTAATCTTCAACGATGGTTTTGAATTTTTCACAGAACACTCTCCATTTAGCTTTGTTTTTGTGGTTTTTTATTTCATGCTCCTTTATGTATGAGACGTCTAGGTCGGGGAAGTCTTGTCGGAAGTGTGTGTAGATGAGGTCATCGTGTGGGGTGAGTCGGAGCCATCTTGTATCTACCGAGCATAGAACCTGCAGAATTATTCAAATTACATCGACTGCTTTAAAGAAATGACCATAAAGTAAGACCTCACTGGAATTTATTACGGACATCAGAATTGTGCGTTCCAGGGTTACAAACTATTCTTAAAAGAAATAAAAAATAGGTATTTCCATTTTTGGAATAATGTTTTTTGTATAAACAAAACAGTAGATGAATTGTAGACATTGTAGTGTATTTGCAAATTTAAATAGAGTAGGTATTTATGCATACTCTATGAGCATTATAGATGATAAAGTACTCCTACATGATAAAGAGCACAATACTCTATTTTAGTATGTTGGCAACCATAGAGAAACACGTAAGGAGTAGGTATTGTTTATTTCGCCATAGAACATTTTCTGCCATTTATTGCGGGGGGGGGGGGGGGGAGGGACATTTGCTATGAAAATAACAGTAAAACCACAGAACATTATAAGAGGGGTTAGAAGTGCAAAGTAGGCGTGAAACGTGTCGCCACAGGTTATGCAAAGATTTGCATAGCACCATAAGGTGCGCGGCGTGGTGCGAGCGAGAGGGCATGAGTAATGGCATGAGTAGCAGCGTGAGCGGGAAGACAAGTGGCGACAGCCGTCTCCGAAGCAAAAGCGCTACTTTGCATTTCTAACCCCTCTTATAATATTCTGTGAGTAAAACGCATTGAATTAAGTTAAGGGGCCGTCGCGGGGGTGAGACTTTGACAGAGGAGAAAGTATGGGAAATTATGCATAAGGCCACTCCTCTCGGGGGACGAGTTACGTGTTTCTCTATGTTGGCAACCCTAGCATGCAACTCCTAGATTTGAGTAGTCAATTTTTTTTTCATAAATTATGTGTCTAGTAGAAAAAAAGGTTTAGTTAGAAGTAAACTTACATTGAAATAAATATCACTGTGCTCCATTGCTTTTGCCGCCCACAAGTGTTCCAACGTTTCATCGTTACCAAACTCTTCTGCAGGCCTCGAGAGCACATCCTGAAAAAAAGAATAGAAGGAGTCGTTGACATACAAAATAATGGACGCAGGGTCTAGCACAAAATTCTCGAAAAAAGTGTCCGAGACTAATCTACACAAGTCTAAATTCGTGTATAGTAATATAAACCAACTAAAAGCATTAAATTTGCTGAAATTCTTTTTCATTTTGCTTGCATAGTTTTTACCCCATTGCGGCACATCACGAACCTTGCGCACGCGCGTGCGCGAAGTCGGCCAATCGTACGTAGACTGTCGCGTAATTGGTTCTCTTTACCAATTTTGGTGCTCTTTTGGTTCAGACACTTTTGATCGCAGACCCAACGTCCAGTAGTCCATGACAGAGACAATGAAATTCTCTGTATACACAAGGACTTCACATATGCGCACTGTTAACAGGATGGCAAAGTTGGTTGCATGATTATTTTACTGCTTAATGGAAGGACTGGAATGTCAGTGGCAATGTAGGTATGTCAGCAGAGCACAACTGAAGCATACAAAGGTGAAATTAGAGATGTGCCATTTATGGATTTTGCTATGGTGAGTCCATGTGTGTAGAATGTAACAACGTGAATGAAACACAGACAATAAAAACTGACTTTGTCAAAGTTGTTAAAATTTCGCTTTGTTTTTTTTGTTTTTTGTTTTCGTTTTTTGGATAATGCAGTTCCCCGGTTTGGAAGAGTGCGGGTTCAAGTACCGCCCGAGACAAATTTTTCAATCTTTAATTTGATTTGAAATAGCACAACATGGCTGTAACATGTTTAAAATCAATAATATTTGAAATTGTTAAAATTTGTTAGCAATTTAAACCAAAAATACTGCATACACAGAAAGAGACAACATGGATTATATCGCACTCACTCTATGCAATTACTTAAGACACTTTGAACTTAGTACTAACGTGTTTACGAAACTATTATAATTTTTAATGCCTTTTCTAGTCATTCCCTTGCTACGCTTTCTATGAAAAAAAATAACATTATTTTTATCTAAGTTGCAAGACAAAGGAAATATTGTTCATACAACCTCACTGACTGAACAAAATTATTAGTTATTATAATTATTATCTTCTAATTAATAAGAGAAAACTAGGTAAGTAGGTAGCTAGGTCTTTTGGGTTGTATTATTGGTCATATTCATAACCTCTGTTTAGGTTAGAAAAAGTTTACTCTGAAATTGCAAGGATAGTCTTTTATTCAAAGAGTTTACCTAAATTAAATGAATACCAACTTCTATAGGTTTCAAATTAATATGGTCTGTAGAAGCCCTAAAGTAAGAAAGACAGAAGTGCATGCACCAAAGTTCTTGTTCAATTTGAAGTTTGAAAAAATTGCGCTTACCATGATTTCAAAACCTAATCACTGTTATTTAGGTGAAGCAGTAATATGGAAGAGCACGTCTTTTGTTGAATTTCACAAAGTTTTTACTGATTTATTGAGGTAAATTGATAGAAACCGATCAAGACAAGAATCCATCACTGACTTGGATTAATTATGCGTTTTTCTGGCACAACAAATGTTCAGTACAGTTTTACGACGACGCGGTCACAAGAACCCCATTAGAGGCTCTATGTACGTACGCACACGAGGAAAAGCAAACTGCTTTGTGTTCTGTGCAAAATCAACATAAATTCAGTATTCAAAAGTAGAAGGCTCCAAGCCATCTTATCAAAATTTAAAATTAAAGGTGTCGCTCTTTTCTTTTTTTTATTTATACCATTTTTCATTCCATAAAAGCGAGATGTAATTTTGTTTTTTTTTATTAAATGCAAGGCAAAAGGCCAAAAATACAGGCCCATACAGGCAATGTCTTTAGTAAAAAATTTTCAATGTTGGTAGCACTGATCTTGGAAGCACGTGCGATGCCGCCAAAATCAACACACACAAGAACTTGAACCAAAGCTTATAGCAATGATTACACTTGCCGGGCCCGATTTCGGTATACATTGCGGTGTAAATCTCTATATTTTTAAAAAGTTGCCATCAAAGCAAGCAATGTATTCCGAAATACCCTTAATGTTGGGTAATGTAATCGCTGCTTTAGTTCTGATTTCGTATTTATTTGAGATTCCTGTTATGTTGGTCGCTTTACGCAACTGTTCGGTACACAATCCGGACGAAATTATGTTACAAATATCACTAAAACTATTTTTTTACGAATTTTATAAGAAGAAACACACCAAGAGCAATGGCGCCAAGCAAACTCCCTTGAATGAGGGATTTTCCAGAAGAAAAAAGAAGTTAGTTCCTAATTTCTCAATAGATGGCGTTGACCAGAGAGGGATCCAATAAGTATGAGCAAAAAAAATCGAAAAATCACGAACAATTTATTTTTAAAGTGAAACTTTTTGTGGGAGGGTTTTGAAATTCGGATCCGTGACCAAAGAGAATGTAATTCATTACGTTTCCGTAATCTTGTCGTGGGACAGAAGTTTGATTTAAATTTGACAGAGTTGCGTAGTTCCACTTCTGCCGGGCCCAAGAACATTGTAAAAATATAGGCACAGAGGCGGTTTTGCGGGAAAGCGTGCCGGCGGCGGTTTTGCGGAAAGCGAAGGCGTTCCGGGGCCTGCCACACAGGGTCCGCCCGGCGCGGAGGCGGCCGGTGTGACATAGAGAGCGGCGGTAGTGTTGCCAACCGTACGATTTAAATCGTATTTATACGACTTTTTGACCCGGATACGATGTACGATCTCATATTGGAAATCGTACGCAAAACATACAATCTTTTGAAATCCTAGAATCTCCATAACAATCAATAATTTTCCATTAAATTTCTATGATTTTTCCCTCATTTTTGTATCAGACATTTTTTAGATAAACGTAATGTACTACTCCTAGCGACATGACACGAATTCTCTGCGAAGTATCACTGCCGGCGACGTTGGTTTAGTTTAACTTCTCCATTCCAAATAGTGGCGAAAAGAAGGAAAAATAGGTTCTTTATAGTGTACACTTTAAATTAATTATGAATATTATCAAACAAAACGGCTAGGCGCTAAATGCTGAGATGCGGCGCTAAAGATACCAAAAAAGCGCTAGATCTAGCGCCGAAAGCGCTAAGGTGGCAGCACTACTCGAAAAGTCTTTGGATTTGCCAGTTTCGTGCTTGTGGATTAAATTGCAAAAGTGAACGGAAGTGCAGCTGTGCCTCGGGATCTGAAGGATATTCTATCTGATGTGAAACTGTTTGGACCAATTTGACAGAGGAGAAAGTATGGGAAATTATGCATAAGGCCACTCCTCTCGGGGGACGAGTTACGTGTTTCTCTATGTTGGCAACCCTAGCATGCAACTCCTAGATTTGAGTTGTCAATTTTTTTTTCATAAATTATGTGTCTAGTAGAAAAAAAGGTTTAGTTAGAAGTAAACTTACATTGAAATAAATATCACTGTGCTCCATTGCTTTTGCCGCCCACAAGTGTTCCAACGTTTCATCGTTACCAAACTCTTCTGCAGGCCTCGAGAGCACATCCTGAAAAAAAGAATAGAAGGAGTCGTTGACATACAAAATAATGGACGCAGGGTCTAGCACAAAATTCTCGAAAAAAGTGTCCGAGACTAATCTACACAAGTCTAAATTCGTGTATAGTAATATAAACCAACTAAAAGCATTAAATTTGCTGAAATTCTTATTCATTTTGCTTGCATAGTTTTTACCCCATCGCGGCACATCACGAACCTTGCGCACGCGCGTGCGCGAAGTCGGCCAATCGTACGTAGACTGTCGCGTAATTGGTTCTCTTTACCAATTTTGGTGCTATATCTAAATTTCTATGATTTTTCCCTCATTTTTGTATCAGACATTTTTTAGATAAACGTAATGTACTACTCCTAGCGACATGACACGAATTCTCTGCGAAGTATCACTGCCGGCGACGTTGGTTTAGTTTAACTTCTCCATTCCAAATAGTGGCGAAAAGAAGGAAAAAAAGGTTCTTTATAGTGTACACTTTAAATTAATTATGAATATTATCAAACAAAACGGCTAGGCGCTAAATGCTGAGATGCGGCGCTAAAGATACCAAAAAAGCGCTAGATCTAGCGCCGAAAGCGCTAAGGTGGCAGCACTACTCGAAAAGTCTTTGGATTTGCCAGTTTCGTGCTTGTGGATTAAATTGCAAAAGTGAACGGAAGTGCAGCTGTGCCTCGGGATCTGAAGGATATTCTATCTGATGTGAAACTGTTTGGACCAATTTATAAACAACACTGTTGAAAAACTATAACATAAGGAAAATAAAATAATACGAGTGGCACATAAGGACTAGAATCCAGTGCCGTAAAGCATATAATTAATAAACAATCGTGAAAAAATACAAAATGACAGCGCGGTAAATACCGCCTCAGGACCGCGACGCACCCGCCTCCGCTCTGTGTGACACCTTGCATTGACTATAATGGAATACAGCGGCCGCGGCCGCCTCCGCGCCGCTCCCGGCCCCGCGCCGCGGCCGCCTGTAGTCATAGCGTTCTGTTCTCCCGGCCCGGGTTTCTGTGTGGCAGGGTGCATATAAACTCGTATACATATTTATATACACAGGGTGGAAAAAAAAAGGCCGTGGTTGGAGGGAAAGTACCCTTAATATTTATGATGGCAAATTTTACTGAAAGGAAACATTCCTTTATTATCAAAAATAATTAAAACTGCGTTTAAAGATTTTTGAAAAATCATCTGCTTGAGCCGGGAATCGAACCGGTGAAATGTGAAAAAAAAACATTCTGTATTTTATGATACCAACCGAAAGAGTCATTCATAAGGATCAATTTCTTTTAAACAACATAGTATCTTAAATTAAAGAAAGACCGAGAAAAAATGATTTTTTCATTGTCCCATTGTTGGGCAAAGGCCTCCCTCTCTCATCTCTCCATTCGTCCCGGTTTTGCGCTTCGTTAGGCCAGTTCTTTAGGAAGCTATCGATTTCGTCTCGCCACTCGTACATTACAAAAAATCCCGCCTCCGGACCGCCTCCGGAACCGCTTCAGTGTGGCCTGGCCTAGTTTATGTTATAGGCCGGGCCATACTTGTTCCTAGTGCCGGGCCGGGCGTCCCTTGACGGCTAACTTCTGTTTGTCGCTTAAATAGGAATAGAATAATCTTATGGCCCGATTTTAAGCGAAAGTGCGACATCGCTCTGTCGATGTCGTGGGCAAAGAGAATATAATCAGTCGTGGGTTTTAGGACTATAGGGCAAAGAGTAATATAAGTATATTAGAAAAGAGAACCCACTCGTGGCAACATTATGCATCCACCTTATGTCAAATTGAAGGCTAGCTAGCGCCATCTATGTTTCACCGACAATAATTCAACCTATACTATACATACCTACTTATATCTACTCATACCTACTACTAGCATTCAAAGCAATAATATCCATCATATTATTGCTTTGAATGCAAGTTTTCGTTCAATCCCGCACCGATCGAGTGAAATTCCAGTATCCTTACTATTCCTGTAATCTAAACATTGGTAAGAGAACAACAGTAACTCTAGAACATCACTTAATCGGCACGAAATTGAACGAAAACTACAAACAACCCGCACATTACGCAAGATAGGTAGCCATTTTGTGAATTTGACATTGACATAGACAATACTACCTTTTTTTTCATAGTTCTGCGAAATATTTAATAGATGGCAGCACATTCTATGCAAACTGAATCGGAAAAAGTCACCAAAAGGAGACTGTCCTCCGCCTGCTATAGGGACAGGCATGCCGGTAAGTTTTTGTTAACGTTAACAAATAACGTTTCTGATAACGGTAAAAAATATCGTTATCGATATTCGATATCGGTAAACGCGCGATCGCAAAGTGTCGCTCGTCTGTAAGAGCCTTTAAAGTAACACCGACCACACCCACCGTACCGCGCGGCAAATTAATGTTAAAATTAAGTAGTCATCTCTTTTCATGCAAAAACTTGATTCAATAGGTGCAAAAATGAGGGAGTAATTGAGGCGAGTCATTGAGTATGAATCGGAGTCATACAGACAGCCAGACAGAATGGACGAAAGTATACGGGTTCCTTCCTTGTCTGACTACGGAACCCTAAAAATTAGGGTTTTGTCACCCAAAAAAAGTTCGAACGTTACCACGTAGAATAAAGGGATCTTTCCTCTGAGGTTACCACACTGCTAAAATAAAATGTGAACGCAGCCAATAAGAACCTGATTAAAAATGAAACAGAGATATACAACGAAGGCGAAAAAGAAAGAGAAACTAGATTCTCGGAAAAATTCGTTTCGGCTTCGATTCGCCATTGGCTTCCATTGGCGTAGAGGAAAGAAGAGGGTGGCGCATGCGCGTTATGCCGACGCCATCTCTGAACTACTGTGCGCCTATTATGTACTTGCTCTCGAGTAAATTGAATGTTTAATTTGTGGTTAAAAGTGTGATTTAATCATGGAATTACTGTGCCGCGAGTGAGATAAAGTGTTTGTGCAAAGTGCTAGCCCGCGCATCGCCATCGAAGACCTTCGCCGTCGGCGGATCGCAATCTCACGGAAGTTTCGGTGCTGTACCAACGCATATTTTTTGCAGCGAACACCGCCGCGGACCGCACACTCGGGGCTATTTCATGGACACTTATCATCAAAACATCTAGTGGTAACTTTTCAACTCAATTCCAGCAAGCGAGATTCGCTCCTAGAAAGTATCGAGACTGCAGCCGCGTTCTTGCGCACGTACTATACCTACAAATTGTATGTGTGAATTATTGTTGTGGGTCAAAGACACGGCGGTTTGTTAACCCGCGACAACAACAGTGTCATAAACGCGCCAACTTTTATGTTTCAGCTTACGCTTCGGAGGAGTGTATTTTAGACGCGTTTGATATGAATTCTGCTTTAAAGCCGGTGCTGCCCCAGCCTGGGGTGCCGCAGCCGGGCGGACAGGCGAGTCCTGCTAAAGCGAACGTGGCCAACGCGAACCACGCCGTGGGGCTGCCACAGGGCGCGCAGAACTCCCTGCACCACGGCACGAACAACCTCGTCGGTCAGAACTTGACGCATCACGTGCCCGCGCCGCCCCTGCCGCCCCACCCCGTGCCTTCCATGGCACCCGTGTCCGCCAACATGGCACAGATGGCACAGAACATGAGCCACCACGGCAACTTATCCAGCGTCACACAGAACTCTGTCGCTCCTCCGAGCGTGGCCGTTAGTCCAAACAAGCCTGCCACCAGTTCCCCGCTTAGCCTAGTACAAGACAAGCCGCAGCCATTAGCTCTAACTCGCACTCCTGAGAAGAAGGAGACGGAAACTTCTGGCAATGGACATGCTAATGGGACTATTGAGGAACCTAAACCAGCTTCAAATGCTCCCGCTGCCTTGAAGGCCCAAAACCCAGAGCCAATTAAAGAGAAGCAAGACATTGCTAAGACATCACCGAGTACACCGAAACCTCCTGAGAAACCCAGCAGTGCTCCAAGTACTGCTCAGAAAGCTGAACCGGCGACAGCGAATCCAGTGAACCAGGCTGATGGTCCCGCTCAACCTAAAGTGGCCACCGCAAATGAGGCACCAGAGAAATCTCCTTCTAAGCCTGCTGAGCCTAAACCGGCACCGACAGCTGACGTAGCACCATCTCAGAGTGACAGCAAACCTGTCCCTGAATCTGCCAATGACAGTCAATTTAATGAGAAAACTCCGGCACCTCAAAAAGCAGAACCGTCTGTAGCAGAACCAGCCAAGAGTGAAAGTCCGGCTAAACCTGAAGAGAAGAAAGAAGAGCCGATAGTTGAAAAGCCAGTTCAAACTGTCCCAGAAGAGAAAAAGGAAGAAGTAAAACCGGAGACAAAGGAAGAAGTGAAAGAGAAACCTGAACCTCCAAAGAAGGAGGAGCCAGTTGAGAAACCGAAACCAGAAGAGAAAGTGGAAAAAGTTGAGGAGAAGAAACCTGAACCGGAGAAGAAACCTGTTGCTAAACCAGAGCCTAAAGCTCCGAAATCGACCCTGAAGTTGGCCACAGTGACACCACCGATGAGGAAGAGGAGGCAAGCGTCTCCGATGGGCGGCGAGGGTCCCACTCCAGCCAAGAGGGTCGCTGATGGAGATTCCACACCTGATTCAAAATCTAAGAGGAATAGGACTAAGGTTTGTAAAACAGTTTTTATTTGTTGTATATCGTTCGAAATGCGTTCTTTACGCAGTATGTGTGGTGTGACTCTAAATGACAGAATACGAAACAGTGTAATTAGAGATAGATGTGGATTGAAAGAGGATATAGTAACAAGGATTGAAAAGGGAATGCTGCGATGGTTTGGTCATGTGGAAAGAATGAGTGATAGCAGACTGACGAATGAAATATATAAAGCGAGTGTAAATGGGACAGTCAAAAAAGGTCGCCCTAGACGTACGTATGCGGACCAAATTGGCAGCGTACTTAAGAAGGGTCAGATCAAATGTATCCGAAACCGACGAGCGTGTATGAAGCGACTTATGACTGTGGAAGAGGCGAAAAAGGTATGTCAGGATCGTAGCCGATGGCGATCCGTTGTCTCTGCCTACCCCAATGGGACACAGGCGTGAGTATATGTATGTATGTATGTATGTATTTGTTGTATATTGACTACTAAGATAAACGGCCTAAATTGATGGCCCGGTAGCTCAGTCGGTAGTGAACCTGCCCGCTGTGCCGAGAGTCGCGAGATCGAATCCCGTAAGGGACAAATATTTGTATGATGACTATGAATATTTGTACCCGAGTCATGGATGTTCTTATCTATACAGGGTGTTACAAAGTAACGAGAGTCACGTTGCAGGTTCTGACCCGAGCACTCGTCTCGCGTGGATTTCGCGCGTCGCGTTTTTGCCTGCCACGAGGCTCCGCAATCCTCAATCTCTTCTTGTTCTTGACCAAAAACAATCCCTGAGATTGGGATCGATTCTCCCATAAACACTTGACACTGGCGGAAATGCAGTGCTAACGCACAAGCAAGAGTCCATTAATTATAAATAATAAAAAAAAATGTACACCCTTAAACTGTTTAGAACATCAAACTGAACAACTTTCACTATGGGACCAACATTGAAATCGCGAAAAAATTAATCAGCTGTCCCATACATTTAGCTCTAGTAGATTTCTAGTTTTATATGGAACATCCATTTTTTTTGCTATTGCAATATTGGTCCCATAGTGAAAGTTGTTCAGTTTCATGGTCTAAACCACCCCCTTAAATGTTTATTTGTATTTTTGTAACAACTTGTATATGTATCCTATATTGTTGTCTAGTCATTATAATTCAAATTCAGGTTAGATTCTGGTACTTTAAATGTAACTAGATAGTTTGTGTGACAATTTCCAAGATTTTTATTTATTTAAGCTGCAATCAGCTAAAACTAGAGGGGCAGGGGGGGTCTTGGCATGATGATGATGCTACTCCTAGCCGATTTCGGCTACGGCGACTGCCTCTGATTCCGTCGTTGTTGGCGCTTGTGCGCCTTAATGTGGCTTATATAGCCGATTTTATTCGAGAAAGTACGTGCACAGTGAGTGCACGTCAGGACACCATTCTCATAGATATCATTGATGGCCGCTTGGCATATACTATGGGTGGTCACCAAGGGAGGCGGGGTTAAAAAATGGGTCACATAGTATGAGTACGTTCCCTTAGAGTGTTAAGGTGTCAAATATTAAGGGAATGCAAACAAGTCACCATTGTCAAGCTTGGAAATATGTGAAATGTTTTTTGACTACAATAAATCTTCAATTACTACAAGACATTCAAATTAAGTTTTCACATTTATACTTATAGCTTTATGAACATCATTGCACATTTGTATTAGTAGACTTTGTAAGTGTTTATTCTATACACTCACATACATTATCTTAACATAACATTATTATATTGACATAATTGTGTTTATCCACTAATAGCGTGTAATAGGGAACTTTTTTTTTTCAAATCTATCCTAAGTGGCAGTTTATACAGAAAAGTCATTGGTAAACCACAACAAAATTGGCGCCAAAAAGCCTCCCAATACCTGATGACGTCATCATAAGAACAAAATTTCAAAGCATTGAATTTGTTGTTTTGTATCTTTTCTTTCAGGTACCCATTTTGTAAGTGCTTTTTATTGATATAAGTAACTTACTTTTGCTTGTAGTTACTTAATTTTTAGGGAACAGTGCTACTCATATGTACACACGGCGACACATCAAGCTATTATTATTTGTGGTTGGGCTATTGCAAGCAAGGGTCGTTGTAACACTGACACCAGCGCTGGTCCTTTGTGTTCGCCCCAAGCTCACCCATATTTACGCATACCTCCGAACTTATGGTATTTTCTTTTCATCCTCGGGAATGCAGGTTTCCTCACGATGTTTTCCTTCACCGCCTAGCTAGTAAATGATAAATACAACCGTACATAAATTCCGAAGAACTTAGTGGTACAGGCCAGGAATCGAACCGCGGCCTCAGGATTGAGGCGCTAGCTATCTTCCGTAGGGGCTATCATCGCTCACTAAATCACTGTGACTGGAAATTAGATGTAAACACGTCGACACATCAAGCTATACCCATATAAAACCAATATAAGCTAGCCGCGCGTCGTTATACATAACTCTACCTACGCGCGGCCAGCTTATTTTGGTGTTGTGTAGCTTGATGTGTCGACGTGTTTACATCTAATTTCCAGTAACATAAATTCATAATTATCAGGTACTTCGAAAGTCCAGGTTTTTATATATATAATATATATATAGGTTTCTCAATTCGACCGTATATATATATATACGGTTGAATTGAGAAACCTCCTTTTTTGAAGTCTGTTAAAAAGGTAAACAAGTATTGAACGTTTTTATAATTACTTGTAAATGGTCTCAGGTAATGGCTACAAATAAGAAATACTAGTTCGCTGGGTAATCTAAACTATAAATAAGCGCAAACCCTCATACACCCCAACTGATTTAAAACAAAATAATTAGATTGAAACAATAATTTCATTATTTTGATAGTTTAAATTTAAAGTTATTAGCATTTTAAGTTTTGGGGCAAAACTGATTTGTTATCATTTCAGCAATGAATTAAAGCGCTAACGTACTCATGGATACATTTTAATAATCTTGTTTTGGTGGTAAGTAGGGTGAGTGTGCCCGTGCGGTGGGTTGACATCGGATTCAGTAAATTTTACAAACAAATTATTTAATGTTTTGAAAAAAAAATACCCATGTTGAAACCATGATAATTTGATTCTGCTCTTGACTCTAAACAAACTACTTTCTAGTTTTGCGTTAATTCATTAACAAGTTGTATACACCTTTTCAGTATTTGCTAGGCTGTCACTTACTCCCAGTATACCAGATTTTAAGTCGTATTATAAGCTTTCAAACAAAAAAAGTTTCACTAAAATTGATTCAGTAGTTTTTGCGTTATGCTCCAACAAACAATTTGGAGTCGGGGACACCTAAAAACCATACCATAATCTTTTTTTTTTGTAAATATCTTCTATGTACAGACACACTTCTTTACAGTTTTATAATAGTTTAGATTGGTAATGTCAAACCATCACATATTTTATACAGTTTGATAATAGTAAGTATATAGAGTAGATAGATAAACTTCGATGACTTTATGTGTCAGAATTATAGATTTTACCATTTGTTTATTAAAATATCCTCTTGTTAGAAACCATTAATTAGTAACTTTTAATAATGTAGTGTAATTGTGCTCTCCCGTATTGTACAAATATCAATGATTTTCACAAGGAATCAAATTCCGCGCCATACCCCCTTTGTATGGAAGTGCAGTTGCGAAAGGTGACGGTGACGAAAACACGTTCCGCTTCGAGCGATGTAACGTCGTAGTAGCGTTCCACAGAGTAAAGAGGTGCGATTGTTGCACAGTGACAGAATAAATTATAAAATACCGCAAAGTCACAGAATAACTACCCGCCAAAGTCTTTTTTGGTTTCCTGTCCGTCTAGTATGATTTTTTTCTACAAGCGCTCGACTTGGGTTTTTTCATACTTGTCGCGCTGAGGTTCTCTCTGAAAAGCGAGGGAAGCGGTCATTTTCTATGCAGCGAAGGCGCGGCGCGCACGAGTATACGCCAATCGTACTAGAGGGATGTCTACCTTCACCGAAAGTTATTTATAACTAGAGTTTACCCGCGACTTCGTCCGCACAAATTATATAAGGTCTAACAAAATTAGGAGAAACTATTCGAAAAAATCAGCTGTTCCATACAAACCTACTCGACCTAAATGTATGGGACAGCAATTTTTTTTTTCGCGATTTCAATATTGGTCCCATAGAGAAAGTTGTTCAGTTTGATGGTCTGATCATCGCCTCACAATAGTTTCACCTAATTTTGTTAGACCTTATATACGAGATTTTAAGTCAAATCATAAGATATCAAAGAAAAAGTTTTATCAAAATCGGTTCAGTAGTTTTTGCGTGATGGATGAAACAAAAAAAATTTAAAATGGACCTAAAAACCATATCGTAATCTTTATTATTTATTTATCTTATATAGCTAAATAAGTTTGATTTTTACAAAGACATATTATTGAGGGTCAAATGCTGACAACAAGTTAATGTACAGACGCACTTCTGTTACAGTTTTATAATAGTTTAGATTAAACTTACTCCAATAAAAAACCCCCAGACGTTCTAACCTCTTAGCCCTGTATCCGCCACTGGGGACGAACTACTCCTGCCACCCAGCTCCTCCAGGAAGACCTCCAGCGTATAAGACCGTAGAACGAACTAAGAGTCTGTTCGTTACAGGTGCAACTGTACCAGTCTCCGACCCCCGAGCTCACGATGGCCACCAAGCTGTCAGCGTCCGCCGGTCGCTCCACGCCGACCAAGCCCAACGACGACAAGCTCATCGTATTCTATAAGTAAGTTCTAACTCCACTGGCTTAGTAAACCAAAGTGGGTTCTTGGCCTCCGATGCGAAAGAGAGCCAATTTTCCGACCCTGCGCTACCTCTCGCCAGTTGCTGAGCTTTTCAAACTTTTGTTGGTTTCTGTTAACTTGTTTCTTCTTGTTTTCAATTGAACGATTCGTCATAGAGAATAATTATCTGGCCGCATTTTTTCTGCTTTACAGCGATAACACGTTCCACACGCGGTGGTAGATTAATAAAAAACCTTTGAGTATGGAACCCTAAAAATTACATGAAAAAGAGTATGAAAGTATGATATATTTTGATAGCTCTCGATTTTTCTTTATCTTAATCTGACATCAAGTTAAACGGAGACTTGGTTATTGTAATGGTTACCACCGGTGCCTAAACTGAGGACCTAAGTTCGAGTCTCTGTTCGGTCTTGGATGTTATGTTTGCTTCGTTGTTATTTAAAGCCTCCTTCAAGCCAAGCGTCGTAGCTTTTTTTTTTTTTTTTTTTTTTGAACGTCCAATGTATTATGAAATCATTTTTAGTCTGTGCTTCAACTTGGGATCTGTACTTTTTTTTAACAACTTTCTTAACCCTATAGGAACGAATACCTGGCGGTACGCAACGCCGAGGGTGGTTTCTATGTGTGCCAAGCTATGCAGAACGTGTACCGCACGACACGCAAGATCAAGATACGCTGGCTGTCGCAGGATAAGGCCGCCGACCCGTCCGGCGAGACCTACAAGCCTGACTTCTATGATGTCACTGGTAAGTGCTGGGTTTAGTCTTTTCATTATCATTATCAGAGGGAGTTTGCCAAGCCATACAGAACGTGTACACTATAACGACTTAACATCAGAGTCACCAGACCCCTTACAGTGAACTTCAATTTGGTTTGAAAAGATGGGTTTGGGTAAATGTTTAACAATTTCCTGTTCGCAACACGATTTAAAATCCACTTTTCAGTGTTTATCGTACTCGACACTGAAAAGTGCAAATCAAATTGCAAACCGAAAACATACAAAATGATCCGCACCGCACGGTGAAAATGCTAAGACAAGAAAACCGCACCATGAAAAAAGTCCTTCAGACGCGGCGCTGCATTCGCAAGACACGTTTCGGTTTTTCCTCTTTCTATGTATAAATATTTATTTATTGTAATATTTATTATAAATTCATGAAACATTTTAAATGCCACTGTGAGACATGTTTCACGTGAACGGCCAAGGTATTATGAAATCATTTTTAGTCTGTGATTTTTTCACGGGACTTGGTTTGTCCGGATTCTAAGCACAGACGAACTTTATCATCATCATCAGCCTGGTGAACCCCACTGCTGGGTATTTTTATTTATTTATTTATTAGCCCTTCAGTCAGACATGACTATTTTCTTTTTTACTTGTATAGTGTTCTTTTGTTCCATTTCTGTGTGTCCGTTTGCCAGGTGGCAAAGGCCTCCTCCAATCTTTGGCCTTTGCCAACTGCTGGGTATAGGCCTCTTCATTTTCCCACGCTAGTCCTCTGGCTACTCTACAAATGTCATCCGACCACCTGGCTGCTGGTCTGTCCACGGCCGCCACTCTGTCTTTACGCACTTAAATGCGCCTTACGTCAATGCGCGACAGCCTGTATCGCATGCGATACTCGGCAACGTATAGGTACTCAAACATCGCGTCACAACAGCGTAAGCGAAAAGTTTTAAATCTATGGTCACAACCTTAAATTCTATTTCTATTCTATTCTTATTTAATGGCGTCCGATGCGTTATCACAATTGTGCCAATGTCCCGTTATGTGGAAAGTACACGTAGGAAAATGATTAGTAGCATTTCGGCCAATGTCAAGTAGTTTATTATAATCTCAAGTTAACGTTTTATAGTTAAAACACAAAAGAGTTTACAAAATGGCGGAGCCGCGTGCAAGCCTAACAGATGCCAATACGCACGCGTCTGACCTCCCCCAGACTTGCAGCGCGACTCCAACCTTAAATTCATCGTTGAAACATCGGCGAGCTGACAATTCGGTATTCGCTATGTCATGTGTCAAACTCATATAAAAACTTCGACGATCTGAAGGATTCAAGCAAAGTACTCTGTGGATTGAAGGAGGATGTTACGTTTGCGGGGACGTTGTCTTACTTGGTCCTAGTTAAGGATTTTAGGATCATATAGGATGTCACTCCTCCTTACAAGCATGGAAACAAGAAAATTGGCTATAGCGGTTGGTAATGTTCGACCTTCTTTCGTACGTCTCCGTAGTAGATATTTCCAACGTTTTTGTGTCCCTTTCTATCGGAACAAAAATCAAATAATATATAAATAATAATCAAAGGGACAAAGGAGTCACGTTGCAGGTTCTGACCCGAGCACACGTCTCGCGTGGATTTCGCGCGTCGCGTTTTTGCCTGCCACGAGGCTCCGTAATCCTCAATCTCTTCTTGTTCTTGACCAAAAACTATCCCTGAGATTGGGATAGATTCTCCCATAAACACGTGACACAGGCGGAAATGTAGTGCTAACGCACAAGCAAGAGTCCATTAAATATAAAAAAAAAGGGACAAAGTAACTTAGAAAACATAACATAGTGGGGATTTCCGGAAGAAGAGCGATCATTAACGATCACCAACGAGTATTATCGTAGGCAGTTTGCCCTCCAATACCTATGCCAGCTTCCTGGTCCTCCCCACATTTGTGAGCTCGTCGATGTTTTTGACAGCAATGTGACGCGTAGATTCTCTTTGACGCTGTGAATTGCACTCCTTATCGCATCTATCAAACGTGAGTGAAGGTGCACTGCTCTAAGCTCCATCTCGACCAACAGACATGGAGTGCGTGCTGACCACGCTATCGCTGAGCCGCGCGGCGGGCGGGGCGCAGACCCTCAAGCCGGCGGAGGAGGCGCGCGCGCGCTCCATACTAGAGCGCGCGCTCAAGGCCGAGCAGGGCGGCAACGAGCTGCAGGTCACCGAGGAACACCCTGATGGATGTAAGTGTTACATTATACACTAGAGTTTAACCGCGACTTCATTCGCACAAATTATATACCAGATTAGAAGTCAATTCATAAGCTATCAAACAAAACAAGATTCATCAAAATAGGTTCAGTAGTTTTCGCGTGATGCTGTTACAAACATACAAACAAACAAACAGATAGACAAAAATTCTAAAAAAGGTTGATTTGGAGTCCGGGATAGCTAAAAACCATATCGTAATCTTTTCATGTAAATATCTTTAATGTACAGACACACTTCTGTTACAGTTTTATAATAGTTAAGATTGTTATAAAGATTTAACATTGATGAGTGTGTACATACATTGATGATATTTTCAAAATGAAGATTGCAAAAATCCAATTATATCTGTAAAATTTCACTTTAGGACATTATGTTATACAGGGTGGTCGAGTTAAGGCAGTCCAACGGAAAATCTGGGGTAGACAACATAATTTTCGACCTTTTTGGTTATCCAAATGTTTGGTCCAAATGGTTTTTGGTTACAGGTGATCCAAAAATTTACTGTTTCAAAGTTATTTAGTTTTTGTGATTTTTCACCGATCTGCTAACTTGCCCACTAAACTGGTTACTGTGTTGAAACTAGTTACTATTTTGAGTATGAACATACTTCAGTAATGTATCTATCGAACGACATAATGTTTAAAACTGCAATATCAAAAAATTACAAAAATAAAATTTATTAAAAAAAATAATTTAAATTTTTTGAGAAAAAATCATACTTTTGAAGGCGTATTGTGAAGAAAAAAAGTACTACACGTGATGTGCCCGTTATCTTAAAAACTACCTCGGTTTATGGTTATTCTATGGGCGGAAAATTAAAATCGCCCCACTGTTTGAATATTTTTAAAATCGACAGTTCATGAAAAAATGAAGTAATTAAAAAAAAATTTGAGAAATTGTTTAAAAATTGTTGTGTAATGTGAACAAAATGAAACCATAAAATAAAAAAGTTTATAACAAACAATAATTTACTGAAAATTTTCAAAATTTCTTCATTACACCGAAAAAAAATAGCACCTTACAAAAATTTATTTTTATTTTATTTATTGCTTGTGTTGTTTTGTGCCGCAATTTTTCCTCATTACTGCTTTCTCTGGCGTATACTATCTCTTTGAAAAATTGCTCCGTCATACAAAAAAATCTATGAGGCTTAAATCAGGAAATCGCGCCGGCCGGATTGTGCCACCGCGGCTGAACTATTTCCGTGAGAAGTCTGCATTTAACTGATTTCGAAATAGCAAGATACTCCATCGTGTTGCGGACACATTAAAATCAAATCACTGTAGTAATTATAGTGTTATAAAAGTGTTTCAGCCACAGTGGCACATTCAAGTTGCCGGCGAGATCTTCCTAGTTCAAACCCGACAGATTTTTTTGTATGGATGGCCACTTGACATTAAAGACAAAGAATAAGCCCGAGAATGCAGCCATGATGAAGAATTGAGTCGCAAAATAACACAAGCAATAAATAACATAAAGGAAAAATGCCAATCTCACCTCCATTTAAAATAAATTTTTGTAAGGGAGAAATTTTGAAAATTTTCTTTAAATTGTTGTTTGTTACTAACTTTTTTATTTTGTGGTTTCATTATGTTTACATTACACAACAATCTTTAAACAATTTCAGAAACATTGTTTTTTTAATTATTTAATTTTTTCATGAACTACGTCGATTTTTAAAATATTCAAACAGTGCGGCGATTTTAATTTTCGCCCATAGAATAACCATAAACCGAGGTAGTTTTTAAGATAACGGGCACATCATGTGTTGTACTTTTTTTCTTCACAATACGCCTTCATAAGTTAGATTTCTAATCAAAAAATAAAAATTATTTTTTGAAACAAATTTTATTTTTGTTATTTTTTGATATTGCAGTAATAAACTTTATGTCGTTCGATAGATACATTACTGAAGTATGTTCATGCCAAATTTCAGCTCAAAATAGTAACAAACAACTAACTTAGTGGGACAAGGTAGCAGATCGGTGAAAAATCACAAAAACTTAAATAACTTTGAAACCGTACATTTTTGGATCATCCTGTATAGAACCAAAAAGGTCGCAAATGATGTCCTCAACCCCAGATTTTCCGTTGGACCGTCTTAACTCGACCACCCTGTATTAAATTGTTTGTTCGTCTACATGTCCCCAATCTAAATATTTAAAACTGATTGTGCGTCTCGATTTTGGAAAGAAATTAATCTGGACTACGCCAAAAGTTTTTAAACTCTTTTATGCGGCCTTGTTTGAAAAGTACGCGTATTTTTCGAAATAAACGGATCACAGATTTTGCGTTAATTTCTTAATACCTTGAAAACAGGGTGGGAAAATTGAGCGACTCTCAGGGAAAGTACTTTAAATAAACATAGCTTTACTCAAAGTATGTACTATCTTATTTTTGGAAGTACGAAAAATAGTAATATTTAAAATACTTTCCCTTCATGCGTCGCTCGTTTTTTCCACTTTGAATTGCATACCTCATATTTAGTGAAGCGGATACAAAACTAAACAATATTCCGTTTTAATATTATAGTAAATGATTGTACTGTTCGCACAGTGGACTTATCGCTATACACAGATGAGTCCCAGCTGGACAAGAAGACGCGCAAGCGCACTGCCTCTAAGTCCTCGCCGCGCAACAAACCCGAGCCCGCTATTGAGACTGCGGTAAGTTACATACATAGACTCGTGGCCTTTGATAAGCTATATGTCAAGCTAGACAGTCGAAACGTCGAAGAAAATTGCAACCAGTCAAGGCCGATAAACCCTATCGCTATGCACGCACATTGAGACAAGTTGTATGACGCCTCAGGCACCCGAACATAAGAAAGTTGGTCTGTTTGTTTTAGTAAGCGTGAGGCTCTATCTTGACATATAATTAATCAAAGCTCATGGCCATAAATCCTGTCGGAAAGCACCCTTAAGTAATAGTATGTAACACATTTAAGTTTACACCCTGTATATTGGATTGACATTGATATCAGTTGTATGTGTAAAAAGTACATCGACGCAAAGCAATTCCTTCAAACGTCGGAAGATTTTTATCAACTTATGAGGAGTAACATTTTCTATCTCTGAAGCGCTTCATCAGATCGTCACCAAATTAAAATGTGACAGATTTGGGGATAACACCTAAATAAAAAAAACTTACTGTTACTTACTGTTTTTTGTCAAAAATGTACCTACAATAACCCGGTCACATTATCTGTGCTTTTGCGTCGAAGAAGTTATATCGGCTCGCTGGTTCTGTGTGAAATTTTGTGTACTAAATTATTGAGACGCGTATCGACAACGGCTCGGCTGCTCTCAAACGGTGAAGGAAAACATCGTGAGGAAACCTGCATACGCTGAAGAAGAAATTCTGAAACGTATGTGAAGTCTACTAATCCGCATTTGGCACGCGTGGTGGACTAATGTCCATACACCCTCCGTGAGGTTAGACCTGTGCTGTGCCCTACAGTGGGATAAGCTGACGGTTTTTTAAGAGGATGAGACCATCATACTGAACAACTTTCTGTATGGGACCAATGTCTAAATCGCGAAAAAAATTAGCTGTTCCATACAAAGCTGCAATCCTACTCGACCAAAATGTATGGGATAGCTGATTTTTTTCTGTGTTTCGTTCCATGTTGGTCCCATACAGAAAGTTGTACAGTTTGATGGTCTGATCATTCTCTTAAAAAACTGTCAGCATATTAAGTTGGACCCTGTAGGTAAGGCTGATGATGATGATGTATCGGCAACGAAGGTGCTAACTGTACTGATGCGATTTTTAAATTCTTACTGAGACTCGAAGCGGGAAGCAAGAGGGGCGTCGCATTCCACCGAGGTGCAGAGTTAATGTTACCGGGTTGTACTTAAAACACTGACTATGGAAATACGGCTTATAGTAAATTATCTATGGCCCGGTAGCACAGTCTGTAGTGAACCTGCCTGCTGTGCCGAGGGTCGCGGGTTCGAATCCCGTAAGGGACAAATATTTATATGATGAATATGAATATTTGTACCCGAGTCATGGATGTTTCATCTATATATGTATTCTATATCGTTGTCTAGTCATCATAATACAAGTCCAGGTACTTTAAATGTGACTAGATAATTTGTGTGACAATGTCCAAGATATTTATTTATTTATTTATCTTTAACAATTTAATTCCAATTACTCATTTCAGAAGGAAGCAACGCCCGTTAAAAAGACGCGAACGCCACCAAAACGCAGTCCGAAAAGCGTGCGCAAAGCAAAGCAGACACCCCCTAAACAAAATAATAAGAGAAAATCGGCAGGTAGTACGCCCACAGTGGCGCCCGCTAGCAAGGTAGGCATAGTACAACGGATATATAGAAATGTACGTATCAGCAATCATCGCCATTTTACATTCATGTCAGAGAGTGAGTGGGTGTGTGTTGTGGTACCGCTCCCCCGAGTTGTGTTTGGTGTCCGTGGGAGCGGGACAGTTATGTTTCCTTGCCTATAGTTTTGGGTCTGCTGTGCTAAGGGATATATTCGAATTAAAAAGTAATATTTTGACACTTCCTGGGATTAACGTTGTTACTTATTATATGTTTTAAAATTAAATCAAATTACAGTCACCATTGGCTTTTCGGTGATAACATAATGAGGAAACGATTTATAAGTGGCGACGGTCTCACTTACCGTCACACTTTAGAATTTCGGTACTACTAGTGCAACGTGGATGTTCTATGTTTTCAGAATATCTCTGAGAATATAATCGTGAGCATTTGCTTAATATTATTAATTCAATCAATATTCTTGTTCGTGTCAGCATGAAATAAATCGCATGAAACTGACTGATGCTGTAGTGTAAAGATTAGCCAGTCAGCAATGGTCGTATCGAGGCTGACTACCCAGGATGCGCCAGACGAACTCAAGTTTCAAAACTCGTGGAAGCTCTTTCATTATCATTAATAATTTATTTGTGTTAAATTTAATGAATTAAAGATCAATAAATAAATAAAATTATCTTTTACGTGCAAAATAGAAAAAGTCAGTTACGATGTTATTCTTAGGGAGTGTCGATTATTAAAAATGTAGAATAAAACATTAATCGATTATTTTATGTATCTCTGAAAATACTTAGTGCAGTAGATAGTTTTTAGTAAAAAAAAATGTTAGCAAAATTGTACTTGGTTCATATTTGATTTTTTAATTTAAATTTTTAATTTATGAGTTGTATGAAAGGATTAAAGTTTAATTTTGAATATCAATGTGCATGCTATGTTATGTTGGTACATTGAATATACGTTTAATATTACATGTATGAGAAAGTTTCAGTGTATGGTAACTGAGAAATTATTTTTCGGTAAAGGTATATTTGAAAATTATTTTATTATCTCACAATTCATATTCATTCATTTACGTTTTTACATTATTATACAGGGTCCTTCTTAAAATGCTGATGGCTGTGTAAGGGGATGATCAGACCATCAAACTGAACAACATTCTTTATGGGACCAACAAATCGAAACTGCGAAAAAAACAGCAAAACTAGAAATATAATTCTATACTTCTGACCATACAAAACTTTAATTCTACTCGTCCCAAATCTATGGGTAATAGAACAGCTGCTATTTTTCGCGATTTCTATTTTGGTCCCATAGAGAAAGTTGTTCTGTTTGATGGTCTGATCATCCCCTTAAAAACTGTCAGCAAATTAAATTGGACCCTGTATATTCAAGAAGGGGTCATACCAGTACGTAAATTACGTACCTAACGCTAAAATTCTCACCGATCTACATAGATCCATAGAAATACCTTATAATATGAGGTCTAACAAAATTAGGTGAAACTACTTTAAGGGGATGATCGGACCATCATAATGAACAACTTTCTCCATGGGACCAATATCGAAATCGCGAAATAAACTGCTGTTCCATATAAACCTACTTAACCTAAATGTATGGGACAGCAGATTTTTTTTTCGCGATTTCGATATTGGTCCCATAGAGAAAGTGGTTCAGTTTGATGGTCTGATCATCCCCTTAAAATAGTTTCACCTAATTTTGTTAGACCTTATATATTTATTACTTATAATATATGTATATTATTTCTCTTTGGTTGATTTGGATGCATCGGGTGAAAGGACGATGCATGATTGCATGCTGTGCTATATATGACACTATTATGAAATAAGTCCAATCAAAATATTTATATTCATGCTTACAATTTAAAACCTTTAGTCCACAAAATTTCGAGTAACGCTCAGTGGCAGAAAGGCTCATTAAAGTTAATCCTCCATTAAATCTCTTGATGTCACTTTTTGTCTTGTTGACGTAGTAAAAGCTAGCAAGAGATTTAATGGAGTATTAACTCTAATAAGCGTTTCTGCAACTGAGACTTAATCCATCATCCCCTTTCGTGTGACAGACAGACTGACTGAAAAATTTTATAAAGGTTTCTTGTTGTGGTTCTATCCTGCTTGCCGGTGTTTGTACTCTTTAAAGCACATGAATAAATATTCCTACAGAACGAAAGCTTCATACAAACGGCCGGTATCGATGCGCTCACACATAGCGTGCGTTAGATAACGTACGAACAAACTGCACACACAGCTGGTGTATCTGTGCACCTGTTCTTACATCCTCTAACGCGTGGAATGTGGAAGTGCACCGGAATCGACGGCTTGTAAAAAGCTTTAGTTCTGCAGGGAAATTTGTTCATGTGCTTCGAACTAAAGTGCAGGCGCCGCTCCGGTAAGCAATCTTTCTCACTCTAGCGACCGATGTTTCTGAGCGACTGAAAGCGATAGAGCTACGGGAAGCACGCACGCAAAGTCATGTCAAACCCTAAAAATCCACCTTACAGTCTAGAGCTACCTAGTGACGGTACTGATGAAAGATAATATCTCCACTTATCAAGGATTATGAGGATTTAAATTCTAAGTGATCATGATAATTATAAAAATTAGAATAAAATTATCAATGAACAATAATTTTAATCCACTCATATTCATCCATCTTCATTGCTTGCTTTTTGTGTTGAATTAAAAAAAGATCGTTGTACATTTAATTTGCCTATTTCTTCCCTTATTTTGCTAATTATTGATTTAATTATCTCTCTTTAGATACGGCATGCTCTGCATGAAACTTCCAAATTTATTGTTTTTAATGTTGTCTATGTTTTACAATATTAGTGAAAAGTATGGCATTTCATTGGGATGTAAAAACGTAATGTAATACATGCTGTTGATTTGAAGTGTGGTTCAAACTTAAGAAAATGAAATTAACCATAAAGTTCATTTATCATTATCAAACTGAACAACTTTCACTCGAACACCCGAGATCGTGATACATTCATAACGTCAGCGGGGCTAGTATGCCAACTAGACTAAGAGATAAGTGTACTTTTTGCAACCATCTGTTGCAAGGCTGATTTAGTATTTATGGGGTGTAGAGCATCTCTGTGATGGGGATGGATTAGGTCTGCCTGCATAACACCAGTCGGTTTAGAAGTTACAGATGTTTAAAGGTCAGTAAAAAAATTATGATCAGCTGCAAGGCTGATCGTATGATATTATTGTAGTATGCACTGTAGCTATATGAACAGTACAAAAACTGACATGGTTCATCAGTCGGTTTAGGAGATACAGCCGTTCAAAGGTCCGACCTTTGAACGGCTGCATCTCCTTAACCTACTGGCAGTTCATGTCAGTTTTTGTATTGTTCACATAGCGGCTACAGTGCACTCTACAATAATATGATACGATCAGCCTTGCAGCTGATAGTAATTTTTTTACTGGCCTCCTAAACCGGTTGAAGTTATGCAGACAGACCTAGTCCATCCCCATCACAGAGATGCTCTACACTCCATAAACACTGAATCAGCCTTGCTGTTGATGGTTGCAAAAAGTACACTTATCTCTTATAATAAACCCGCGATAGCATGATATAGCGCTATCACGCTTCCGCTCTCTTTCTATTTGCGCGCGAACGAACGAGATAGAAGACTAAATTTGACAGATGGATGTGTAAAATGTCGCTATCGCGGGTTGGCGTACTGGCCCCGCAGAATGTTAACTTAACACGTTCCGGGACAGTGACCGCCTATAGCCGTGATAACAATAAAAGTTCTATTGTGTCTCGTTCACTGCCCCGGAACGTGTTAATATGAATATGACGGTATTTAATATTAAACCCGAGCTACTAAAACGGTAGTTAACGATGTGCCATATTTTTTCCAATGTTGTTATGCTAAATGAATTGTATATTTTTGACATTAGAGATATTTTGAGATACAAACGGAAAACTAACATCAAAAATTGAATACTTACAAATATAACATATTTTAGAATGGTATGTAACCTTAGATCAAAGTAAAATTAATGGATAGGCATTACGCGAACATTTCAAACCATAAAAATGAGGCAAAACAATTCACAGTTTTACTTCAAATATGTACACACGGCGACACATCAAGCTATACAAAACCAACATAAGCAGGCCGCGCGACGGTATACGTTACTCGACCTACGCGCGCCCAGCTTATGTTGGATTTGTATAGCTTGATGTGTCGCCGTGCGTACCGAGATGTGGTAGGACCAAGTGTGCTAGTTTGTATGGACCAAGTGTGCTAGTTGCGTGCTTCAACTTAGAGCGCTTTGGGCTTATCCATTAATTTTACTTTGATCTAAGGGTATAACTTGGTTATTGAGGTGATAGAATGCCAATTGCTTGCTCGAGATTTACAATACCAGTGTTACACAATACAAACAGTACAGAAAACCTTATATGAAATCCATTATTTTTTGTTGTTAGTTTTTTGTCATATCTTATTAAAATATTTCTAATATAAGATATTCGAGACATAAATAATCAATTTCTATGGTAGCTTGTACAGGTATGATTGTAATATAATGGATATCAAAACCAGTAATTGAATCTACCCAATAACATAAGAATAACTAACACACTGCAGAAGTGAGACTCGCGCGCCAAATGCGTTCAAGGTTCTTTTTTCGTGTTAGCATGAGCTATATCGCATTGATAATCAGTCAATTATACCTCCTGTAGGCATTGGAATGTACATTGAACTCAGCAGTTGAAAATTTATGGAGATACGCATCTTTCTACTGCTGATTTGACTTTCAAAAATCGCACTCCTGGAGTATGATGAGTATGTCAAAATTTTGACATTTTCAAGTGCTGAGTTCAAAGAATGAGTTTCAAAAATCGCACTCCAGGCGCGTCATACGAACTCAGGTTTCGTCACTCCGGGAGGCGTTCATGGTGAAGATTGTTATAACCGAAACGGCCCGCGAAGTTTAACTTCTACAGGGTGATGACGGTTTTGTATGGGAATAATCAGAAAATCAAACTCAACAACTTGATGAGACTAACTACGAAATCGCTAAAAAAACTGCTGATCCATACTACACAACCCAAATGTTATGGGACAGCATTTTTTTCCGCGATTTCGATGTTGGTCCATAGAGAAAGTTGTTCTTTTTCATGGTCTGATCTGATCACCCTCTTAAAAAACCACGAGCATATTTAGTAGGACCCTGTATAGTGTATTAGTCATTCTTATGCCCATAAACCCCAATAAAGTTCAGCCCAGCTCTCTCCATATCCACCCAAAACAATAAATAACAACAAATGTAAACAATAGATCGTAACCCTCAGACGGCGACGGCGGTAACAGAGAAGGCGAAAGCTAAAAGCACGCCAAAAAGGACGCCAGCCAAGAATACGAAGCCAGAGAAACCATCCCCGGCCGCATCCACCCCCACGCGTGCGGGACGACGGGGGGCTGCGAAAGGTATGTATCACTTAAATATAAGTTAATCATCATGGCTTGTCGTCGCTTGTTGTAAAGGAAACGAGTCATAGAGAAAGATGCGAAAGATCGCGTGAAGTGGGGAAGAAGCGGGCGTTAGGGAGTCCCATGTGAAACGTGGGACATATCGGGGAAAATCGCGATGATGATGATGGTTAACTGGATCAGCACCAGAGCCACCAGACTTTGTACGTCTAACTGCCTCCGTTGTCTAATGGTTAAGAGCATTGGCTTTCGACACGGAGGTCGTGAGTTCGATTCCCACGGGGGAAACCTAGTGATATGTCACTTTGTGCGTTTTTCCCTAGTTGGTTAGGACATTGCAGGCTGAATCACCTGATTGTCTGAAAAAAAAATGATTCCGTGCTTCGGATGGCACGTTAAGCCGTTGGCTACTATCTCTGGTGGTAGAAGTCGTTAAATAAAAACCACGTCAGAGGCCGTAAGGCAGTCTGAGAAAACTCTGACACCAGTGCTCTGCTCTCACGATAAAAAGAAGACTGCAGTGCGACGGCCAGTGGCTTTCTATTAGGGATAAGACTATTGATTTAATTATTTACGAATCATTTGCATTACCTATTTAGGGTTCCGTAGTCAAACAAAGAATCCATATACTTTCGTCTATTCTGTCTGTATGCCCCCTCCTTAATTACTCGCTCATTATCAATAGGTGCACTATTGAATCGAAGAAGACAGATTAGGAACCCCTCCGATACAACGCGGGGGTTGGAAAAAAATAGTTATATTTTTTTATAAATCAAGTGCGAATCGCCAAGTGCTCTTTTTGAATATGGCCTGTCGGACTACTACTGCCAAAAGTTTAAAGCTCAAGTGTAATTTGGAATGGTTTTTGTACCGACGGTATTATAAAAAAAATTAAGCAGTGGCACTAAAACTGGTAGTGGGTCGAAAGGCCCTATTCAAAAAGAGTACTTGAGTGATTCCCCAATGAGCCCCAAATTGATACAAATCTTTAAAGGTTACATTACATTGCTGCATCAGTTGGTTTAACAAATAAAAAATAGCTCGTTTTTCGTAATTTTTTTCAGTATTGTTGTACTGATGTTTATCAAAATCATAATTTTCTTTGTTTATTTGTATATTGTGTTATTATTGATTTGCTAAGCCACCATTGAAAATAACGATTATAATTATGATAATCGGTAGGCAAACAGTCCTTTTTTTAATTTTCAAAACAAAGTCCTACTGCGTGGTTTTCTATTTCTTACGGAAAATTTCATTATTATTTTGTACGAAAACTGTAAACTTTTTGATACTGTTTAGTATCGTAATCTTTAGTAAAATATGTTTACTAAAGGTCAAGCTGTGTATTTCTCTATTTATCTTCCATTGTAACTTAAATCAATTGTAACTTTTCAGTGGCTACTTTTACAAACTAGGGACTGAATTTACAATCGTTTATGAACTTTTACTAAAGCTAGATTCGAACCAAAAATTAAAAATTCCAGTGTGCTCCCGACTATGGAAACGAACGTGGTCGATTGAGGGACCACATTAAACATGTGTTTTTTTTAATTCAGTGAACGGGCGGAGCTAATATTTCGTTATTTCATTTTTACAAATTCTTTACTAAGAGTAGTCATTTATAGTTCTTGTAAATATTTATTCGATTACGAGATATGGCCGTTAACTACGCTCGATTGAGGGACCACCTTAAACTGATTGTAACTTTTGAGTGTTTACTTTTACAAACTAGAGGCTGGATTTACAATTGTTTGAGAACTTTTACTAAAGTCTGGCGTATTCAGAAACTGAATAGAAGAATTGGTCCCTCAAAGGGCACGGACATAAAAATAGAGCGTAGCAAAAACCTACCCCTTTAACTTCTAAAATACTGGGGTAAAAAACCGGAAACTATTTGATAATGTAGATCCCCGTATGTACTTTCAGATTCAGATTTTTCGGCCAAGGTGTCGATAGATTGCGTGTTAGAGTCATATCCGCCCTGACTTTTCATCATCATACCGCAGGGCACAGGCCTACCCTCATTACAACTTTTTATTTATCTCCACATATTTCAATCTCTAATAAGACCAACCACCTTGTTCCAGAAGCAAAACAAACTCCCATAGTGCCGGTCCCCTCAACATCGACGGGTAAGACCACGCGCACGCCCAGGAAGCCGCCCGCGAAGAAATAATACATGCGCCGCCCCGCGGCTCCCCCCGCCGGCGCCGGTTAGTGCACGGACACTGTGACTAAACGTTTATTGTTAGCCTGGGTTTGTACTTTACTGGGGCGCTGCGTTACTGCAAGAGATGTTTGGGGATTTTTAAATTGGTACCGTTGTTTTAAGACTCTTACACTTAGTTGCAGAAACGCTCATTGAAGTTAATCCTCCATTAAATCTCTTTCTAGCTCTTAATACGTCAAAAGACAAAAAGTGCAGCAAGAGATTTAATTTAATAATTTAATGGAGGATTAACTTTAAGGGTGCACCGAGCCTATTGTGCTGCCCTCAATCGTATTTTTTTTTATTCTGAACAATTAAATATCGTTTCCAAAAAACAAGAATGTCACATTGTAGTCATTGCTGATTTTCTATTTATCGGGTCACTGTTTTTTTTTAATAATGTTTGTGGTCATTATCTTTAAAACCGCCAAAAGTGGCCACTTTTGGCGGTTTTAACGATAATAGCTACAAGCATAAAAGAATAATCCGTAATGTTTCGATAAATTGAAAGCTAATCCGGACTACAATGTGACATTCTTGTTTTTTGGAAACGTTGATTAATTGTTTAGAAATAAAAATAATACGATTGAGGGCAGCACAATAGACGCGGGAAGGACGCGGCGCAGACATCCGTGCCGCGCCGCTTGAGTATAATAGGGTATTTTACTCTATTAAAGAAAAATTCTTAAACTATTATAATTATGGTAGTTTTCGCGCAAAGATTACCCGAATAATTTCGGTCTCAGGTTACGAAAACACATAATGAATTTTATAATTCATTTTTAAAAATCGACTTTTTTAATCTGTTATACAAACGTGCAAAACGGAAGCCGCCATTGTGATTCCCACGTGACGTCATCAGGGCTGCGTTCACGACCTTTAGGTGCGGTTGTTTTTTCAACTCGCTCTATGGTACAGAACGACCACGCCAATTTTTCAACTCGCTGTAAGGTACGGAATGATCACGGTTGTTTGGGCTTCCAGGGCTTCCATCATTTCCAAATACAATAAAAAAAGTCATCTTCCATGTTAGCGAATCAAAAAGTGAATAAAAATAATTTGAAAAGCAAACTTTTATTCAAAACAAGCGAAAAGTCAAGTAACCACAGATAATCAAAACGTCAGAGTTTTTAATCATCTAATTTGATGGTTAAAAGTTGCAACCCGTCAGAGGTTCGGAACGGTTGAGTTGTGACAACCGAGTTGCAATAGAACGTTTTTCACTGAGGCTCGGAATGGCGTTAGTGCGAAAAGTTGCACTCGGGGTGCACCTGGGGCGTAGGTTCGAAACGCAGCCCGGTATAGCCTTTGTCAAATGTCAACAGTTTACATGTCTTACTATATTTATGACGTCACGAGTGAAGCTACATGGCGGCTTCGTTTTTAATTCACGACGCGTTGCTTGCATACATTTAGTATGAAAACGTTTTGAAGCGGCACCAGGCGGCACGATGTCTCCGCCGAATGCCTTACGACTTTTGTGTATGTTTCAAGCCTTAGGCATATGAATAGATAATAATACCTTAGGGCCTCTTATCTCTTATCCAATGCGGATTGGTTGACTTCACATACGCATCGGAATTTCTTCTAAAGCAGCAAATTATTGTCAATTAAATGTACAATGTACCATTGATTTCAGTAATTTATTACAATTTCTATAAATCTAACACCGCTTTTGAAGGTGTAGTCATGGATTTTAATAAGTTCATAGTTATACCTGAGAAGGTGCAGCCAGAATATATATAAAAATTATTTAAAATAATATACAGCAGTGATTTTAAACAGGACGGATTTGTAGTTTACCGAGGCGTTTTCGATTAATTTTAGGAAATGTTTAATTGTTTTGGACAGATTTGTTGTATATTTGCTGTTTAAACTTCGCAAGAATGTATTTTTGAGAATCCCCATATTCGCAGTGTATGACCGATATTTGGTTTTGTTTCTCCTGCAGTAATGTACCGCCCATATTTAGAAGATATTTATTTTTATGTACAAGTCTTCTTAAAAGCATAATCATGGTTTTATTTCTTTATAGAATGAATCATAAACGGTTTATATGATAATTTTTTTTTTAATTTAAAATCTCTGGATTGTAATCTTGTAATATTGTTTTTTGCAAATATAAGTACATTGTAATAGTCATACAAATAAGCACAAGAATTGTGAATTTTTTCGAAGGAAATTTTTAAGATTTAAGAGAATTCTATTGAAATATTGTTCGTAAGCAAAAGGGTTCCATACAGAACCAATTAGTTTATCCATTACTAGTTCTAGATATCCAAATAATAAGCAAACAATCTTTTTGTTCGACCTAACTTGCCTATATCTGTTCTAAACGTAAAAGATGTCCAAAATATTAATCTACAGGTTCCATAAATTCGCTTTTTATTAGTATGGGACCCTTAACGTCTCTTAAATACAAATTAAATATACAATGAAAAATAAACGTGAAGCAATATAACATTTTTTTCTCTAAATGTGACAAAATATTTATCTTAAATCACTTCACTTCAATCTCCCTTCCTTCCTTATGTTGTCTAAGCTCTGATAGAAAAAAGATTTTAAAAACGAATCGTGAGATGCGAATGTAAAGTTAATAATGAGATCTTAAGAAATTATCACTGTAAATATCTGAGATTTACTAAAATGTTAACATCATTGAGCCCTATTTATTCGCTCAATTCACTCCTTATTAATAACAGAATGTAATTTCGACATAATGAACTGATAATGCATCGGAAAAATAACAAAACTGTTAGAAAAAAAAACATTTGCAGTGTTTTAATAAAACGGTAATAATGCACGCATAAATTGGCAAATAAAAATAAATATATAAATTAAGTTCAACCATGCTAAAAAAATAACAAATCTAACTACCGAACTAGGTGGCGGCGAGCGAATAAATGGGCGGGCTCTGTGTACCAAGCAGTGACTCCATAAAACGTAGAATTAGATTGATTTTTATAAGATTAGGTTAAAAACAAAACCTAGCGAGTGTACGACGAAAATCTTGTATATCAGTACAAAGAATTTAATAATATCAACAAACGTTTTTTATAATTGTACTTTTCGCTTGACATGAGAATATATTTTGATATGATTCGTGTTTATTTTAAGATTTATTGTAGCTGTGTAATGTTTTAATTATATGAGAAGTTACGAAGGAAATTCAAAATTGTCTTCGATTTACGTTTTGCATCTGGACCAAACGTTGGATTGTAAAAGTTCTGATTGTGTACAGTTTACCGTGTTAGTGTCACTGCCTGTAAAAAGTGAATCATCGGTTAGTGTGTATCTCATAGATAAATCAATCTATTTACCGGTAATAGGAAAATATCGTATTCGATGTTAAGTGTCACTTGCAGAAATATTACTCGATTAAAACACGCTGAATTAAGCAGGATTAATTTTACATGTTTGTTTTTAAGTGAAACATCGAGTTTTAAGGTTCTGCAAGGACAAAGGGTTCTATAGGTGTCACTTAGTGTTACCCCTCATACATAATGTATGCCAAACTTTATATAATTTTCTCTTGAGTTTGTTACATCACCACTTTCTATATAAGATTGTTTATCTACGTTTAGAGGCGTACATGGTGGCCCCACATTTTGTTATACTTATTGTTTTCTATAGGTACCCTTTCGTTGTTATACCCATAAAGAGCTCAGTGCGAGCGTGAGTGCGTGTGCGTTAGGAAAATTAAGTACCTAAAGTTTAGATGGTATTTTTAAAATAGGATAATTCTAAAGAGGTATAAGCTTAGGATATAAATTATTGTGTGTGTATTTTCTGTTTATAATGTACCTACGTGGAGAGAATGTTTGAGACACTGGTCCTCTGGTACAATAGTTGTAAAACATATTTTAGCGTTTTATACAAAAGATATCAGTTTGAGAGTACTATTGTAACAGAAAGTCCACAAATTTATATGCAATTCAGAATTAAATATAATAATTTAAGAAATATTTGCGTTTTCATTTTTATACTCTTAGTTTTGGAGGAAGATATCCTACCAAAGGGCCTAGCATGCCACCCCCGAGAAAACGACAAAAATCGAGACATGTATGTCTTTGTTACTTATGCGAAAGCGTTTTCTCGCGCGTGGCATGCTAGCCCTACAGTAAAAACCTTCATACATGCATGCAACGGCCAGTATACCCCTACATGCGCAACGATGTTTCAACAAATTGCCGTTCATTCTCATATTCGCGATATACAGGGTCCTTCTTAATATGCTGACAGTTTTTTAAGATGATCAGCAGTGCGATTTTTGAATCTCATTCGCTGAGCTCAGCAGTTGAAAATGTTAAAATTACTATGGAGATATTGCTTCTTTCTACTGCTGATTTGACTTTCAAAAACCATACTTCAGAAGTGCGATTTTTAAGTCAAATCAGCTGTAGAAAGATGATTCAAAAATCGCACTCCAGCCTAGCTAGCATGCCACCCACGACAAAGCGTTTAAACGAGAAAAACGTCATGCGCGCTCTTTCTGGCCTACGTAAAATAATAAAGATGGAGGCACATCTCGATTTTTGTCGTTTTCTCGGGGGTGGCATGCTAGCTTGGCTGATCATCAAACTGAACAACTTTCTCTATAGGACCAAAGTCGAAATGTTGAAAAATAAATCAGCTGCTTCATACAAAACTGCAATCCTACTCGACCCAAATGTATAGGACAGCTGATATTTTTTTCGCGAATTCGATGTTGGTCCCATAGAGAAAGTTGCTTTAGATTCATGGGCTTAATCCTTTCACAAAACTGTAAATATATTAAGTTGAATTTGGTCCATGGCCCCTTGAGCCATCTCCATATGAATCTATACTATTACGAGCACTATAATTATTTACTAGAGTTAACCCGCGACTTTGTCCGCACAAATTATATACCAGATTTTAAGTCGGACAAAAAAAGTTTCATCAAAATCGGTTCAGTAGTTTTTTGGATGCTCGTTCAAACAAACAGACAAAAAATCCAAATATTGGTGATATGGATCAGGGACACCTAAAAACCATATCAAAACTTTTTTTTTGTTAATCTTCAATGTACAGACAAACTTTCTGCTACAGTTTTATAATCATCATCATCTCAGCTGATGGACGTCCACTGCTGGACATAGGCCTCCCCCAAGGATCGCCATAACGACCGGTCCTGCGCTGCCCTCATCCAACGGGTTCCCGCCGCCTTCACAAGGTCGTCGGTCCACCGTTTTATAATTGTTTAGATAAAACTGCAAGAGAATTGTGTCTGTACCATATACTTAATATACTATCGTATAATATTAAGTTTATTGTCTGTACATTGAAGATATTAACAAAAAAAAGTTACAATATGGTTTTTAGGTGTCCCTGATCTGACTTAAAATCTGGTATATAATTATAGAACTATTATTATCTATTTATCCGTCTCTGGATCCACCCTTGAGGTCATGATTTAATAAATAATACAACAAATTAATTGCAATAAAACACTTTAATCATCTTCAATAGTTTCCAAAGGGTACTCAGTCATGAGCAATCCTCTACTCCACAACGCATCAGCTATTTGCAATTTATCATCATCATTCGGATTATCTAAATTCTCCACGGCAACATACTCTGGATAACTAGTGATTAATGTTTCAATTGCCGGAGCCATGTCTTCTTCTATTTCTAAAAATGACAACTCATTTCCATGATATTCCAATGAATTCTCTGCATGAAAATACAGTCTGATTTTATCTTCGGATACCATTCGTAATACATTCTTACGTAACAGTCTTATTCTAGTATCGAGACCGATCTCAACACGATTAATGACTTTTCCATCTTTAATCATTACATCAGTGTCACCGTATACTGTGACTGCTTTCTCTAAATCGCTCAAGACAGGCGGTAATGCATCGTGTTGATAATTCTTGTTCATTTGATCGACTGCCTCATCTATGGGCAAATGATCTTTTATTTTACTGAATAGAGACATTACTTGTTGCGTTATTTCTTGTCTACGTGGAGTTTTTACGTCAGAGTTAACAAGACCAAAGTTGTCATAGATATCAAAGGGCAAGCCGCGCCTTAGTTCGACATCTTCTGTTATGGCTATTTGCAAAGCTGCTGGGATGAGCTTCTCGAACAAATCTGCCCAGGAATGTTTTTGGTACATGCTGATTGTTACGTGCAAAGAATGTTCACCATCAATAGTGACACCTTGATGGATGTAGCCACGTGGGAAATATAACATGTCACCGGCTTCTAATGTGACTTCCATTATTGGTTCACCAATTTCGTCCTGGTTAAAGTTTTTTGATGAAATACGGGGTAATATTTCATTTTCTGTTCGGGGCTTGTAAATACGCCAATGTTTTCTGCCTTCTGCTTGTAAAATGAAGGCTTCGATGTCATCATAGTGCGGAGCGAAACCTTGGCTGTCCGGAGGAGTTAGGTAAGCATTGGCACCTACAAAAGAGTTGAAGAATTCTTGCATTGTAGCGTTCATTAGATGCAGCTTCGGCATGTATGTTTGCGGATTAAGCAACCTAATACTACAGCCATTTAAATAGTAATCCCAGACCAGATGTGGGTGAGCTCTCCCCTCAGGGTTATGAGTCTCTCTCTTGCCGTCTACGTAAGACGTAACATCAATATTCTTAGTAAACTGTATATTTTCATTACGCAGCATGTTGTCAATGATGGGTGTGGAAATAATTTCTTTATAGTATTCACACTTCTGCCTGGAAATATGTAAAGGTTTCTTTTCCCAGATCCTGTTGAGGAATTCGTTGGGGTTGTACGGAGCGATCATCCATTTGAACACTCTTAGGCCTTCTTCGCTGCTTTCAGTCTGTACGGGAGTGAAATCAAAGCTACTGTTGGAGTGTGAACATTCCGAAACATCGGAATTGTGATGGTTTACATAGTTAGTTTGGTAAGCTGAAATCAACGTAGGAACGTTTTCGCTACACTCTTTACGTGTTATCGATTTATTTTCGACTTTAATGCCACTTGTTTTCTTACCATTCTCTTTCACATCCTTCTTGGTTTTTCCTATAACAATATTCTTCGGTTTTTTTGCCTTTTTTTGTTTAAGCTTTTCAACACCTTTTCTTAACAGTACATCTGAAATGTTTCCTTTGTTAGAGCTAGATTGTAATAGTTTTTGACTTCTCTGTCTTCTCTTTCTCTTGTTTTTGTTCTTCTGAGCTGTCTTGGTGACTTGGTTAGCCTTGTAAATAGCAAAAGCTGATACCGGCGATGAATCCATTGCAGAAACATGTGCACTTTTCTGCAATTTTATCTTAATTCTACCACGTCTTGGACCTTTTTGAACATTAAATAATGAACAATTACGTTTCCACGAAGTGGTTTCTATAGGGTTTGAGGTAAACTGAGAAACTGAGGTAAACCAAATTATTTTTCAAGAAATCTACGCACGAAATAAAAATAAAACATTTTCTACCATTTTGAGGTTAGGAATGCGTTACGTTCCACGAAACGTATTCTATTCTAGTATCTGTGACTTGGAACACAATAAGATTTTCCTATTGTTGTCACTATAGCGAAAAAATGTTCGTCTATGGCGTAATATTAATAAAAAGATTCATGCATTTTATTTTTAGAAAGTGAATTAGAAACATAAACTATTAATTATGGTTAGAAATTATTTTTAGTTTTTTTGAATAGCTCCACATTCGCATCGCATCGCAACGTAAACGGAAGCAACGGAACAGGGCTGCCAGACGTTAAAAATTTTTCCTCATACAAAAGCAGGAAAATCCATTACAGTTTACTATCTCGTATTTGTACGAGGAACCTCGTACGTCTGGCAGCCCTGCAACGGAAAGGCAAAGGGAATTAGCCCTTAAAGCCGTTGTCACCAGTAATTTTTTTTCTGTTCTTGATCCCGTCCCGTATACCTTTTCCAGCTTCTAGTCTTAGCCCAGTCATTTTACGGTTTAAGCCGGAACTAATTAATAATTGATATTTTTTTCGGTAGAATATTGAAGAGCCAATTTGAGCCTCGAAATGTACCAAAATTAAAAAAAATCACGTCTGCAACAGTTCGAACAGTTCCAATTTTAAAATTTAGCTATTATCTCTTTCTAATATTTTTTTTTAAATAGATTATCCTTTCGGAAAGGCAATGGGAACTAGCCCTTACAGCCTGGTCTTTAGTTTCAATTTCGCTTGTAACCTTTTTTTTTTTTTTTTTTTTTTTTTGTGTCGGGGGGGAAATCTTCAAAAGATACCCGGCTCCTTAGGGGAAGAGTCGGGTTATGTGGGATTTTTATCCACTAAAACCCCCCCGGTGGTCACCTCGGCGCATGTCGAAGGGCCATGGGGAAGCAATGTGCGTCCACGGCCCTTCTCGCGCTTCGCCGAAGCTCTCCCGGCTCGGCACTGATGCCGGGCCAACACTCCCGCAGCGTCTCTGCGCTGCAGCGGGACGGGACCACGCCGTACTACCACTGCCTTCCAGGGGTCGCTAGGAAATGGGCGGCCTGAGCCCCTTCTCCGACCGTCCGCGACCATGGGCGCCCCTATCCCGGGGCGTTGTTGTGACGCATCGGGGGGCCAACTTGGCGTCCCCGGCGTCTCCGTCTTCGGGCGAGATTTGCCCGCTCGTTCGCTTGTAACCTAATCAAACCTAATCTTATACCTTACTCTTGAAATGCGTACACGACAAGAGAGAGACGCGTATGCGTTCAAGAGTATTGGTTAAGACAGGAAGGTCGGGAATAGTCCACTCAATGAACGGCTCATAAGGGGGTGAAAAGTGCGTGAGCTGGGACGTAAGAGATTTCTTCTGAAAGTTGTTCAGGGTTCTTAGGGAGTAAACATACTAAAAGTCCCCTCCTCTATAGGAGTCGCGCCGGAGTGGGGGTTAAAGTTCTCATTTTTGGGTTTTTCACGAATATATAAATGAAGCTTTATAAAATTCTTTACATCTTTTATTCTATACACTTTTTCCTATTTCCCAATAGTTTTCGAGCTACACGCTCCGGAAAAGTAAAAATTTAAGTTATTCAGCGCGATGAGCATTACCCGAACATCTTTTGAACCGTAATAGCTACTCGTATATGAAAAAAAAAAAACGTAGATAAAAACTAGTTTCTTGTAACTAGTGTTTCTTGTGTAATTTTTAACTTTTTGACATTTTTATTATTTGTTAGCACACCTTCCATAGTAACGCTGATTTTGTGAAAATTTCAACTATAAAACTATTAGGGTTCAAAAGATGTTTTCTTTACGACGCACCGTTTTGGATACTTATATTCGCGAAAAACCCAAATATGAGAACTTGAACCCCTTCCGGTGCGACTCCTAGAGGAGGGACTTTTAGTATGTTTACTCCCTAAGTACCCTGAACAACTTTCAGAAGAAATCGCTTAGGTCCCAGCTCACGCACTTTACACCCCCTTATGAGCCGTTAATTGAGTGGACTATTCCCGACCTTCCTGCCTTAACCAATACTCTTGAAACATGAGAATCAATCCGAATCAACCGGGAGCACCTTTCTGTATTTCTCACTTCCATCACATTATCACAATAGCCGCGAAAAACTAATTTAGAAAATAAAGAAACAAAGCCCGTCCCTTTTCTTTTCGTTATTCCCGCTCAAAACTCTGAACGATTATGACATTTTGTCGTTGTCCTACCGCTACCATGATCTCGAAATTGATACTACCTGTTTTCTTTAAAAGCGAGAATCATGCGAGAATGTAATTATTTTATGAGAATCGAATATTTATTTCTCTTACTTGCTGTAAATATAATATGTGTGACTTTCGCCCTTAGAACTTCTATTTCTCTTTATCAATTTTTTATGTAGGTACATGTGCAGTGTCCCACTGCTGGGCAAAGGCCTCCCCTCTTGATCTCCAATCCTCTCTATTGTGTGCAACTACTGACCAACTTTTTAAGGAAGCATCGACGTTGTCTCTCTAGTCTCCACCTTTTTCTGGGTCTACCACGACGCCGCGCCGGCGACCATCCTGGAGAACCCAGTCTGTGGTGATTTTGGCCCATCTTTCTAAATGCTTAGGACAGACTTATCATTATAGTGTGAAAAAACTTAATTTTTGGTCTCGTACGCCAAGATTTAGGCCCGTATCAATAAATATATGTATATCATTCGTTTTGTGCCACTTGTATTTTTATTTGTGTATTTTACTGTTTTGGTGTAAAATAAAGTATATTAGATTTTTTTTTTAATTTAAGCCTATCACAGTTGAGTTTAGTTTATTAACGAGACATCTTTTGAGCGTGAGTTTACGTCTAAGTAGGGTCGAAAATGTATTGATTTTGACATACAGAGTCCAAACAAAGACTTTATTTTAAATGAGTTTTTAAAGGGATTATAAGTAACCTACTACCTAGTAAAACAATAGCATGTATAAAATTTCAAGCTGCTTTATTTAAGAATTTAAATATTTTTGATACAATACAGTTGAAACTTTTTATGCGGTTATCCATTCAAGGCATTTTGTGTTTTATGTCTATGTTCTACGGTCTAATTCTTTTCTATTCGTGTTCTGTTGAGTCATACAAACAGTTTGTGTGTTATAATTAGGTACATATTATGCTTATATTAACCTTAAATTTAATTCTAACATTTAGTTATATCTTGCTTATACAATCTATGAAGATACATTCTGCAATATTTTGCTACACTTAGGTGCAATATAAATTTTCGTAACAATTTTCTAAATGAAAAACACCATTCTAAATAAATGTAATCTGTAGGTATAATACCTTTCAATGAAAGATTCACAAAAAGACATAGCAGCATAGAATCTCTTTAGATAGGTATATACTTATTAAATGTGATAGATAGATAATCCACTCAAATCTACTGTAATAGGCAGGTAATATTAAAATAATTTTCCTATAGTTTTATATTTTACTACAATCTCTTCATAAGTTTTAACAATATTGTCATTGCTTGTATTTCGTTTATAATGCTCAAAACTAATAGGGATTCCACCAAAAGAAACAATGATTTGAGAAGTCACAGCCATACTAATGAATGATACAAATGAAAATAATTGAAACATTTTCAATAAGTTTTCCTAAACACGTACATCATGAACATCAAATAATAATAATAATGAGTCACTTTATGTACACCAACTATAAAATAGACTGAATTCATATATAATATTATTTCTTAACAATACAGCACAAAGTAATTTTGACACTACTTCATACTATGTTATTTTCTTTTATTATTATTTACCTACCATAAACATTTAATAATCTGTAATAGATAATATTTTTATTGTAGAATTGTTCCTACGTAAGACGCATATATATTTTTAATAAATCTTAATAAATCCAAAGAACTACTAAATTATTGGTCATCTATCACACATAATTGATACGTACGTCAATTTTTTTTTTACAATTAGATTTGCTCATAGGTTCTTTATAGTGTTATTTATAATTAGTACACAATAAGTAGGTAGGTACTTAGTATTTTTTTATTGTTACGATATTTTATTGAGAGATGCTATATTTTTCAAGGCTTTGATATTTTTTCATGAATAATATCTACAGAGTAACTTAAATTTCCATTAATTAGAAAAGTCGAAGGTAAGAAGGTATAAATTTTGTAAATCCCGTCCATAAGATTTTATGGATCTGATATGCTGTTGACTTTGAAATTAAAATAATGTCTTATGAGTTATGCGAATGTAAAACGTATACGTTTTGAAGGACATGTTCTACTTTATCAGTCTATTTAACCTGATAGTTAATTTATATTCCCTTTGATTATAAAGCTTTTCGTCACTTTTACCCAAAAAATGTCCTCAATTTTGATCTTCGCGTAAAAAATCTATAAATTGAAATAGAAAAGTGTGAAAATTTGAAAAACCTCGTCAGTCTTATTATAACTCAGTTCAACTAGTTCGACCAGCTGATTTTTGCATTTTACGCAGGTTTCAAGTAAATATTAGGACGGTCGTCGATAAAGGGAATTTAATAAAATTAATATTTTCACAAATTACATAGAATTAGACACAGTCTCGTGGATATGAATTGGTAGGTATGATTTAATTTTCTACAGGAATCTGAAATGAATATTCACATCGTTCTTGTATTATAATTATTCTCTGTGGTATATTAAAATTATAATTTTATTCTATTCTCACAATCTACATCAAGAATCCAACATTCTCACACATTTCTCAAAAATAGTGAGTACTAAATGAGAACGGTTCTCGGAATTTTGACAGTTTGCAGAATGTTTCCCGTTTAAAATACCTACCTTTTGTATAAATGTCCAAACTCATTTTCGCTAGTTTACAAGATTGAATGAGATTAATAAAATAAGGTCGACTTGCACCACGCAATACTCAAACGAATTTCAGCTTAATACATGTTTAAAATTCTAATGCTGTCACTGTCATCAGTATGAGCAGTGTGAGAGATAGAAGATCACTAAGGTAAAATACATTTTGTGCCATGTCGACAAAACTCCAAATTCAAACAAAAATGTTATCCCCACAAACGCCTTTAAAAACCACTTTAATGTACCCTCATATCTCTAGCGTGAACCGGGGTTGTGTCTTCAGGGCTTGGACTATCATCGAGGTGGGGCCTGATGTGGACCACAGAGCGGCGCTGGTCATGGTGATTATAATCATCCCTCATTACCAAGCCCCCGATTCCGTAGCCAGGACCCATAACGCCTGAACCGCTTAACCGCATCTTTTCGGGGTCTTCGTCGAGTTTGACAGATGAGAAGACTGTGCTTAGATTCAGTTGTGGGATGTCATAGAAGACTGTCAGGGTCAGCATTAGGAAGGTCAGGCCGATGAGGAGGTAGACTGAAATATGAATTTGAAGTTTAAAATACAGGTAACTGCAGATTAGAATCGTCGAGTCGGACGAATAAGGTCCGATCGTCGGTGGCAATTTGTGGACAGGTTAAGGTTCGAACCCGGGTTCGAATCCGCGGATAACATGTCATGTACCAATGAGTTTTTCTAACATTTATATGCACGTTATTTTTACTGACTGCTCTCTAACGGTGAAGGAAAACTTTCCCTAAGGAACAATGGCGTGAAAAATGTTTGGACCTTCCATACAAAAGTGAAAAAAAAATCACGTCCTTAGAAAAAGTTGTTTAGTTTCATTATCTGAAATCTAAATGAGACCTTAAGGGGTATACCACGGGTGTGCATAAGTATGTTTTTTATTAATCTACCACCAACGCGTCGTAAGGTGAACATACGGAATATAGAATTGCTGAATGATACTCACAAGTAGTAGCAACCTTATAAATCGGCCGGTAAGGTTGTCCGGGGGAGTCCCCGGGAATGTAGTCCCCTAGTCCGATGGTTGTCAGCGATATGAAGCAATAGTAGAACGAGTCCAGGAAGTCCCACTCCGGCTCCAGGGCTGCGAACACGCTCGCCGGGACCACCAGGAAGAATACCACTAGGGTTGTCACTGCAAGATTGAAGGTGATGGTAATAAAATAACTAATAATTGTGTTTTTCCTATCGATAAAAAGTAAAAAAGAAGCCTTAGGTTAGATCATATTTCTAAAGGCAGTGTAACTATTAGAATCGTTCTAGCCAAGCAGGGGTGCAGGGCAAAGGAAAGGCCTTTCTCTCACAAAGGTAACTTTTCATTTTATATGTTAACATTACTTACAAACAGGGTGAAATTGGTATCATTAGCATTCTTTTAAACTAAGAGTCTACCCATCAAACTGAACAACTTTTACTATGGGAGCAAACCGATCGGAGCAACAAAAAATCAGTTGTTCCATACTAAACTGCAATGCCTACTCGACTCAAATGTATGCAACAGCTGATTTTTTTGTTGCTCCGATCGGTTTGCTCCCTTAGTAAAAGTTGTTCAGTTTGATGGGTAGACTCTTAGTTTACCGGGCTCACTCCCCGTCACACTGGGCAGAGTTTCGGTACTAGTGAAACGTGGATGTTCTGAGGTTTCAGAATATCTCTGACTACCCCCTCTTAGTTTAAAAGGATGCTAAAATGATATCAATTTCAACCTGTATAAACTCATGACTGAATGAATCCCTCTCGGGGTGGTCAGAAACGTTGCTACAACTACCAACTTTCTTTAAAAGAATGTACCTAATTGTCGCATTGCTCACATTTAACAATTTAAGTTTAAGGTGGTTGCAGAGGGGTCAATTTTATACAAAACTTTGACGCACAACACGCGTAGACGGTATTAATATAACTAACTTTGTATATATGGAAAAATAGTTTAGAAAATCTAGTTGCCGCGTAACAAATAACATTTGTAATTTATAATATAATTACGAAGATATAAAGCTTTTAAAATTTTGTATGAAAAATTTCAAAACGACTTTTCCATACGATACGCGTATTGTGCGTCAAACTTTTGTATGGACTGAAACCACCTTAAGGATGGAATGACGTGTCGAGTGAAATGTGGCTAGCCTTTCGCCCATATAAACACTGCATCAGAAACCTTTAATCCCTTAGTAGCCTCGTTCGACACCCATGGATAGAATTGGGGTGGTCCATTCTAAGCCAGAACCACATGGCCCTTATTTATTACTGTCCGCCATATTACCGCCTTGTCGGCATCGCGCGCCATTTCTTCGGACCTTTTGTCACTACAATTTACTGGTAAAACAAAGGCTACAAAACTCACCAATAATCGTCAAATGAACAAGTCGTATAGTGAACGGGCGGTACAAATGACCCAGTGCAGCGTTCAGAGACCTCAGCAGCGCCGTGGCTGGCAGCAGCAGTCGTTCCACCAGCGCCGACAGGAGTACCAGGGTAAGAGGGATGCCCAGGAGAGCGTACACCATGCAGAAGAGCTTTCCGGGCTTTGACAGCGGGGTCACGTGGCCGTATCCTGGAAATATATAGTTTTAATGCTTGGTTGATGGTTGCTTTTTTTACGACCCGGTTGTTGTAATGGTTACCACGCCGGATTTTCACCAAGAAGATTGGCTATGCTTGCTACATGAGTGCAAATCGACGTCAACAACGGAGTTGGAGCACGGAGTCGCCGTGGCCGAAATCGGTCAGGGGCAATATGATTTCCACAAAAAAAGCCTTGTAGTTATTACTTGGGATCATCATTACAATACAATGTATGTGCTTGTGAGCGTTATTTATTTAATTTATTCTAAGCTTGACACCACACGGCACATGGCTACCCTGGAGAGGGGTGTCCGAGAACACCCTGGGCACTTTGTAAACGGGTTAAGCACAGGTTAGCACTGACAAGAATAGGTTGGCACATTGTAAACTGAGAGTGCGAGTGGCAGCGGAATACTTTCTTAATCAGCGGTCCAACCAAGTCCATGCCAATATTGTCAAAGGTGAGTTCTGTACGCTGAAGCTCTGCTCTCTCCTTTATGGAAAATTAGCGTGGGCTTAAAACCACTCACCGATAGTAGTGACGACAGTGGATGAAAAGAACAGGGACTGGCCGAAGCTCCAGTTGGGTCCGCCACTGACATTCTTCGCCGCAGACACTCCTCGGTTGCCGGCGCGCACCACCTCGTCTAGCAGGAGTTCCAGGTCGTCATCTGTTGAGAAGGAAGCGGAGTTTAGATTAGATAGAAAGTAAGACATTGCCTGTGGAATACCGATGCAGGGAAAGGAGTCTTTTTCGCACGTAAATAGAGAAATCATGCAGGGCCGCAGGGCAAGCACGTTTCCAGAGTTTTGGATCGGGGGGATATTAATTGAAAACATATAAACAATGAAAAATAAATACCTAGCTGTTATCACTGTCCCACACCTCTTTTTCCTAATAAATACTGAGAATATGTAATGAAATCCAGTAAAATGAGAAAACAAGCATAAAACACGTAGTAACAATGTCGTAGGCTCGTATGGACCATTATAACGCCTATCACATTAAAAGGGTTGCGAAATGGCCCAATTAGGTAATTTGTTTAATAACCTTGAATGGGATACGCGTAGATATACGCCTTAGTAGGTACTTACTTTTATGTCTTTGAGTTATTTAGCATTTTAGTTATCTCCCAGATTTTGTTTATAGTACTTACTAGAATCAAATTTAGTAGGTATAGAGTTTATAGTTTTATCCTTATATTTCATTTATTCAGGAAGCTGGCATCATAGAAATATTAATTTACTACGTGCTGCGGCATAGCATTTATCTGGTTGCTGCGTTTGACTAGGTATTAGGTACTTACTACTAAAAAAATTTCATCTATAAATCAAAATCCTGCTTTCGGGCAAGGACTTAAATTACAAATTATTTATTTCAGATTATTCATTCATATTGTGTTAGTAAAAATTGTCTGATAACTATGTTAGTTCACAAATATATGTGGAAAAAATGTTCACTATGTTGAGCTTGGGCCTATTTGCTGCTGTAGCATACAATATGCATACAATAATTAGGTAGGTCGCGAGAACTCTGAATTTTCGCAATTTCGCTAATTTGGACGCAAATTTCAATGCCTTAAATTAATATGAAAGGAAACTAAAACACAATGTTAATGCATAATTGATGCGGCATATCAATGGAATACATAATGTGATGCTTTATTTTGCATCAAAGTTCTACCACAGACAGAACCTGGAACATGAATAATGGATGCCACAGATGAAACTCCTCTCTCTTTTTTTTATGGCGGGGTTTATATTATAGGTAGCGACTAGCGACTTTGTTTTGTACCACATTTAATTTGCTCCCTTTTGCATAATTATAATTAGGTAGTATTTATTTTCGCTTTTGCATTTTTTGTTCCAAAATTTAATCTTCTGTCGAGTCGATATAATTAACCGACCATACGTCTCTACACTCTTTCATACACCTCTAAAATGTAGGTATGTAATGCAACATAAATAAATAGGTAGGCTGAGAAAATGAGAGCAAAAAATCCACTATAATAAGGTAGCTTTTTAGAAAATGAAAGAATCCCGTTGGTGTATTAGATCCCTTAACATGAGACGTGTCTATGTTGCCCGTATGTATCCTAATGCTCTACTCCTTATGCTCTACCTAAGCGAAAACCTAGGTATTCTAAAAGAAAACTTTGCTCTAAATCCGGCAAGGTAGCAGAGCAGAGTTTCTCTAAAGATAGGTATGAAATTTGTTCGTGAATTTAGTTATGAGTACATGCATTTCTTTTTTCAAACACAAATAGAACGTGATTAAATAAGTTTACAGAAAATCAGAAGCGACAACTAAGTTTGTTCCCGAGTGGAATTGTATAAAAACCGCTATTCATGAACAATAGGGGTCAACACACAAACGTGTTCCAGTTGGCACGAACACCTAGAGAACTGTAGAGAACAGAGAACTAAAAAATTCCTTATTCTTTGTAATTCCCTACAAAATCCTGTGTTCGCAATTAAAAGTTTTTTCATACCTTTACCTTGTGAAACGCACGAGGCTACCGGCTTAGGGTTGCCTGGTTTTCAGACGAATGATTAAATTAATTTAGTACTTGAGTAAGTAACAAAATTTTTAAAGATGAAGAAGACGAAGAACTGGTGAGGTGATGGTGGATGGATTTCCAATAAAAACTGTATGATTCCGAATCCAAATCAAAAGGAAGTTTTAGATTTTTCTTGTTTTATTGTACCTACGTAGAGTGGAATGGATGTATTTGGGTGTTTTCTCGTGTTTGATTGATTGGTTTTACAAAAAGCTCTACCAACAATAAACATACAATTTTAGAATACCTACTTTTTGTTCGTTTCGTTTCGTTTCGTTCGTTTTAAACTTTGTGCGAATGGTCAAGCTCAATCTCGAGCTTTGCGAAATTTTGCCCATGTTGCGAAGTGGCATCCCTAACGTTGGCACGCCTTATTAAAAAGTTAGCGGATTTCTCGTGTCATTTCATTAAGGAGCTCAGGCAGTTGCGTCCGAAATGGGTACATAGTCTAATTGTAACATTTAGTTACGTAGGTATTTTTGTGCCAAATCCGCAATTGCTTATTATTTTATTCATGCTTGATTTACCATCAAGATACGTGTTTCTTTGTGGTTTATTCCGAACATAGACTTTATGTTCTTTACAAAGCTCAATCAGCTTTTGTTGCTTGTAAAAGTTACCTAAAAGAACGACATAGCTTTTGATTGACCAAATAAAAGCAAAATGTTCGAAAGTGTTTGAAGGCTGAAGGTACAATCATGTCTGATTAGAGTTGTCAAACTTGTATAACTTTTTGGGAACTTAGTTTATCAATTTCTAAGAAATTAGTCAGATTGTTATCGATAGGTAAAAAGGGTAGGCTTTAAAGATATAACAAAAATCCATATACACCTAATTATTAATACTTACCTTAGTTGCACATTTCCCAAAGAAACAACTTTTCTGTATAACTAGGTACTTAAAACGTTATAATTTTACTAGTGTATGTAGTGTAGGTATGTCGACGATACTGATGTTGACATAGCTACCTAGTTCACGTTTTCTGAAATCCTGCAATATTGTATACAGGGTGTAAAAATTACATGCGTTACGTATCGAACAGGGTGCTTCAGACAATCAAACTGAACAACTCTGGAGCCAACAACGATATCGCGAAAAAATATACCCGATAACCATAAAGTACCCAACATACCTACCTACGAATTTGTTTACAGACCGTCAACTTGTAGGTAAATTCTTACGAAACAGGAGGGTTCAGAATCCATAATCTTTTCCTCATTCTCTGATCAATACACTCATTAGCAATTACACTTACTTGCAAAATAATTGTGACACATAAATCAATAGTTTATCAACAAAGGTTATCCGTACATTCGTGCCACTGCAAAGTGCGTAGTGCACTGGCGTGCAGCGATCCTGGGGGTAAACCGGCTGATAACCTATTGACAGGAGTGATGACAGCCTGTCAACGTGACATCAGATGTGACGTCAGAGTGGGGTGAGAGTGTCACCTTGTGGACCGTGACCGGAGAACTTTGTAGCTAGTAAGGATGTAACAAAACACCCTAGTAATATTTGAAGGGGTGGTTTTAAGTTAGATTATCAAGGTGAATAACTTTCACTATGGAGCCATTGTCATCATGGCAGAATCGCTGCTGGACCTCAGTGGGATGCTTAGCGACCTTAATGCCGCTTCCCGACGGGTCGGTCTCGGCATGAACTTAGACGAGACGAAAGTCATGCTTAATTCTCATGTCGAGCCAGAAGCGGTATACCTACTTATATTATGTCGGTGAGGCGGCGGTAGAAGTTGTACAAGACTATTTCTACCTTGGACGGAGTAATACATGACATTGTAGAGACAATGTCGACAAAGAGACTGCTAGGCGTATCCAACTAGGATGGGCTGCTTTCGGGAAACTACGTCATAATTATATTCTCCTAGGCCTTACAACAGTGCCTCAAAACGAAGGTGTTCAATCAGTGCGTCCTGCCAGTGATGACCAATGGCGCGGATAGGACAAGTTCATGAATTCAAGGTCGCTCAGCGAGTTTTGGAGAGAAATAAAATGACAAACGTTGAGCTTTTGGACTTGCTGCTAAAGAACCAAATCAAATTACCCAAAATAGTTTAACGTAGGTACAATGAACATAAAGCCTTACCTGCCTAAAGTATTTAGTACTCTTTCAATATACTTATATTACTCTTTGACTCTTTCTTATACTGTGCCTAAAGTACAAGATACTCTTTTTTATACTGTGCCCGATGTTTATCACATACCACCAACATAATTGAAACACATAGGCACAAACAACAAATGAAATTAAAATTCAAGTCGTTTACAAATCATTTCTTTATAATTAACTTATGGCATTCCCAAGTAATTAGTGTAACTTATAAATTATTACAATTAGCTAATCATTATCGGTTAAGTACCTACTTGATATAAGAAGAAATAATAAGTAATAAGTATTATATTGCCTCACGAGTTAGTGCCGATCCGCGTGGAAGCAATATCTAGGAACAAATTCCAACTTTATTATTATTATGTGAATAATAATGAAACCCGTGCATAAAGGTCTTATCGATAAAGCTCTTCAGTTTGCATTTTTATTAAAATTCTAGATTTTGCCCGTGACTTTCCTTCGTCCGCACTCCGCACCAGCTCACGTTATCGTAGGCTGGCTTACAGCAAAAAGTATCAATGCTTCAATAGGTTTTAATATGATGATGTCACTGTCATAAGCGTGAGAGACTGATCGATCATTAAACACCAGCACATTCTAGGTTTTAAACACAAAATGTTTCATCAAAATTGGTCCAGTAGTTTTTGCGTGATGCTCGAACGAACATAAAATCCTGATTATATGTATGATTATTACGTAGATATGATATAATAGCCGTGGTGGTCCAGTGGCGAGTAACCTTGCCTGCCGTGCAGGAGGCGATGGTTCGATCCCCGCCCAGGCCGATTCGTACCAATGAGTTTTTCGGAATATATGTACGATTTGTAATATGTAACACCACTGGCTTTTAGATGAAGGAAAACATCGTGAGAAAACCTGCATGCACCTCAATTTCGAGGCATGTTTTGTGCCCACGTCCACGAAGGGCTCACTCCTCGTCACACTGGACAGAGTTTCGGTACCTACTAGTGAAACGTGGATGTTCTGAGGTTTCAGAATAACTCTGCCTGTTTTCTGTTTTTGTTTTAATGTCTTTTTTATTTTGCTCTTTTCCCACAAGTTAGATTAGGCTAGATATTAAGTACCGGTGTCTATGTTTATATACCTATGTTTTTCTGGAAAAAAATTCTCCCGTCGTGAGCATTTCTTTGTATGTACGTAGATATGATTTGGAGTCAGTGATACCTAAACAATAGGGACCTATAGAAAACTGAACGTGATTGTAACCTTGTTGGTAATCTTAAATCTGAATAAATAAAGTAAAAAAAAACAATTGCTTCATCAAATTAAAATAGGACCAATAATAATTCGAGGGCAACTCCTGGACTATCTTAAGGCGGTTGCAGAGGGGTCAATTTTATACAAAACTTTGACGCACAATACGCGTAGACGGTATTAATATAAGTAACTTTGTGTATATGGAAAAATAGTTTAGAAAATCTAGTTGCCGCGTAACAAATAAAATTTGTAATTTATAATATAATTACGAAGATATATAGCTTTTAAAATGTTGTATGAAAAATTTCTAAACGACTTTTCCATATATAAAATATTACTTTTATTAATTCCGTCTACGCGTATTGTGCATCAAACTTTTGTATGGACTGAAACCACCTTAACTATTAAAAAACTGTAACAAAAATGTGTCTGTAGGTACATTGTAGATATTAACAAAAAAAAAAGTTACGATATGGTTTTTAGATGTCCCTGATTCCAATTCACCAATTTTTGAATTTTTTGCCTGTCTGGTTTTTGTTTGATCGAGCATCACGCAAAAACTACTGAACCGATTTTGATGAAACTTTTGTGTTCGATAGCTTATGATCGGACTTAAAATCTGGTACCTACATAATTTGTGCTGACGAACTCGCGGGTTAGCTCTAGTAATTATCTTAATCTATAAGTTAGTGTAAAATTAATAAAAAAAAGATAAACTCCTACTTTTTGGAAGTCAAACAAACGACTTAATTTTTCGACTTGTTTCTTACCACCCCGAAAGAGATTACGGTCGTGATTTTATGTATGTAAGTATGTTCATTTTGTATGTGAACAATTTAGTTATAGGTACCTAGGTACAAAATAACTGCGTACAATCGTAGATATGAATTCATGGAAAGCGAGAATGTAAGACATGTTATAGTGCTACGTAAATATAAATATTTTGCTTTTTTTCTTATCAACAATCAGTAATATTCCATTCGATTTGTTATCGATTAGAGACGTAATCGACCCTTATAATTACAAACCTTTAGATTCTAGTGCAATCCGCGTGTTTGGTTTGTTCTGTAATATTGTTTGTTTATATGTATAAGTAATTAAGTACCTACCTACCTAGGAATGACTTAGAGAAATTCATATCATAATATTATTTTCATCAAAAACATACCTTAATAATTATCATTCTCCTTAACTTTTGAAATACATACATACATAAGCTCACGCCATTGTCCCATGGGGGTAGGCAGAGACCACGGACCGCCACACGCTACGACTCTGACACTCTGAAATACTGGAGTAAAATAATATCTAAAAATATACAAGAACGTTTTAGCTCTTATACGGGGTGCAATTGATATCATTAGCATCCTTTTAAACAAAGAGGCCATCTATCAAACTGAACAACTTTTACTACAGCAAAACGATCGGAGCAAAAAGAAAATTCAGCTGTTCCATACTAAACTGCAATGCCTACTGAACTCAAATGTATGCAACAGCTGATTTCTTTTTTGCTCCGATCGGTTTGCTCCCATAATAAAAGATGTTCAGCTCGATGGGTGGACTCTTAGTTTAAAAGGATGCTAATGATATTAATTTCACCCTGTAGTTTGTACTTATTACCACCTAATAGGTTCAATAAAATACTTAATAATCTTCAATGAGAGATAGGTATTTCATCTTCAAAACAATTTCATTACCAACCTCACATATTAACATTAAACACACACTCAGTGACAGCAAAAGTATTTATTAGCTACAGATAACAGGGTGCCTACTATTAAGTATCTCATAGTATTTATTAGGTACAGATACTAGTACCGGGTATGCGGTGCGGGGTCGATGCATTTCCCGGCGATCTGTGCTAACGATCCCGAGGTAGGTCAGGGGGGCGGGGTGTGGTCATGAACGGAGCGGGAGCGGAAAGAGGATGCACTTTGCCCTTTTCGGTTGCCTTGTAGCTTCGAATGGACCACGGGGACCGCCCCTCATTTCTTGCCATGGGTTTCATCTAAAACTATAACTGATACTTTGAAGAAAGTTTTTAGGTTTCCCTGACTCCAAATAAACCTTTTTTAAGAATTTTGTTTGTTTATTCGAGCATCATACAAAAACTACTGAACAGGTTTTGATGAAACTTTTTTATTGTTTGACAGCTTAAGTTTGACTTAAAATCTGGTACCTATAATAGGTATAATTTGTGCGGACGACGTCGTGGGTAAACTCTAGTGGTGTAAAGATGATAATGAATATGCATGTACGCAGATGCATGGGTAGTCAGAATATTCTAGAAAACTCTAAACATCTACTTACATGAAGGAAGAGTGCGGATTCAAGTCCCGCCCGAGACAAATTTTTCAATCTTTAATTTGAATCTACTTACATGAATGTGAACTATGAAAAGGTAGAATAAGGAGCAATACATTTTAAAGAAAAAGTAATATACCTCCTAGCTATATTAAAATAGTTTCAGCTAATTTTCTTAGACCTCATATAATGGTTAAAGTACCAATTGGCGAATAGTACAAATCTCTACTTTGCTGATGGTGACAAAATTTGGATTTTCACATACATTTTAATTTTTAATATCTAAACAATAATGTAATAATAGTAAACAATAATCCGAGAAAAATCTTAAATTATACTGATAGATGTACTTCGCGTGAAGTGTAGGATGTGTAAAAAAACCAAAATTACACAAATGTCCTTTACGCCAATAATTGCCAATTTAACCATCGAATTATGCTGAGAAGATGCTAATTGATGATAAATTGTAAGTGCAGAGTAATATTGGTAGCACTAGACCGTTCTGCTCTTGACTGCATTTATAAAATTACGTGAATAAAATTACCTTTGTACCGGTGACTGTGTAAATTGAATATCGTGGATATAGTCACTCATAATAAATAAGAAAATAAATAAATAAATATGTTGATATTGGAGAGGGGTATATGTTTGTTCCCTTGGGAGTGGAGACCCTGGGACCGTGGGGACCCGATGCAAAACAGCTTATAAAAGAGATTTCAGCACGCCTTATAGAGACCACTGGTGATAAGAGGGCTGGCAGTTACCTTCGTCAGCGCATAAGCTTGGCGATACAGAGGGGGAATGCTGCCAGCGTTCTTGGAACCGTCCCCCAGGGAGAGGCATTGGAGGAGGTTTATAGGTTGTAGGTCCCCCCTGACGAAGCTTGTTGCAGATATTCAGGATGTATTTATTGACGAAACGAGTTGTGGATCTTAGTTATGTACTTTCTTTGACGAAGCCTGTTGTGGATATGAGTGATGTATTTTGTTTAATAAAATGTCACTCATAATTATTTAGGTATTTATAATATGGGCCTGCTATAATTAAGTTTGTACTATTGACTGATGTAAAATAAAAAATAAAATAAATAAAAATAAAATATATCACTTTTCCCTATTTAACTAGCGGAAAAGTGATATACGTATTACGTAACCCCGTAACCGTACGAGTATATCACTTTTTCTGCTATATCTATAAGGGCAAGACCGCTAGGTGACCCTTTGTTGACCTACTAAAGTAAAACGTACCGACCGAATAACCACTGCGCACTGTCCTCGTCCGCATTCCCACGTAACGTGACACCACCCTAATGCAAGTCGCCTCTCGGGGTCACTATATCTATGAAGAGGGGTGTGTCAGTACGTTCGATAAACTTTGTTTACGTAATGACTCTTCACGGTGAACATCGTAAGGAAACCTGCATACGGGAAATTCTGAATGTAAAGTCAACAGGGACAAAAGTCGTAAAATCATTGAGTATAAGTTGTTCATATTGATGGGTATACTCACCCCTTGTTAGGGTTCCGAAGTCAACCCTTATAGTTTCGCCATGTCCGTCCGTCTGTCCGTGGCTTAGAACAGAGATGCTTAATACTAGAAAGATGTAATTTGGCATAATATTCATCACGCCGACAAAGTGGTAAAATAAATTCTTGAATAATATTGTTTTTAGGGTACCTCCCCTACAAGTGAAGTGGGCATGACATTTTGTTTTCTCGTCTATCCCATGTTTTTTTTAATTCTTTTGTTTTTTTGGAGCTTAGTATCGTTAGATAGGTCTTTTAAAATATTGTGGGTTTGGGAAAACCATAAGGGATCTGTTAGCGAAATATTAAGCTTTAAAGATACAATAAATACGTACATAAGTTAGAATATTGTCCTCTTCATTTATTTATATACTGTTTTACTTGTGTACCGTTGGCATGTCTAATATCTAAATAAAGTGAAATTTTTAGTTAAGAGTCAAGTGTGTATCATTAGCATCCTTTTAAACCAACGAGTCTACCCATCCAACTGAACAACTTTTACTATGGGAGCAAACCGATCGGAGCAAAAAAAATCGGATGTTCCGTACTAAACTACAGTGCCGTGCCGTGCCGTGCCGACTCGACTCAAATGTATGCAACAGCAAATTTTTGTTGTGCTCCGATTGGTTTGCTCCCATAGGTTGTTCAGTTTGATGGGTAGAATCTTAGTTTAAAAGGATGCTAATGATATCAATTTCACCCTGTATATAAGGTCTAACAAAATTAGGTGAAACTATTTTAAGGGGATGATCAGACCATCAAACTGAACAACTTTCTCTATGGGACCAATATCGAAATCGCGAAAAAAAAATCTGCTGTCCCATGTTAAACAGTAGTATAAAACAAAAAGCCCCCTTCTAAGTCCGTATATTGTGATGGGCAACGGAATCCTACCCTGCGCGTGGCCCGACACGCACTTGGCCGGTTTTTGAGTTTATTATTACATACATACTATTTATATGTACATCGTATCGTAACCGTTTGTATATAACCCATAAACTTTTTGAAATGGTATTTATTATTATTATTTGGTTATAAGGGCTTGGTCAATGACCAAATAGCTACTGCGACCTAGATAGATCTATTGTAGCTGTCACCCTAGACCTAAAGGTCATTTCCTAGGCCCACGGACTTCATGAACCGTGTTATGCTTTTGGAGGGGAGGTCCCTGATGTCAGTAGGTGTTATTATGTATCCACCTAGATGGCGACTCCTGCTGTGAATGAGCACTTCGCATTCGCAGAGGAGATGTATGGGCGTTTCCTCTGCTTCACAGCAAAATCTGCAAGTGGGTGAGTCTACAAGCCCCATTCTGTGAAGGTGTTTGTTTAACTTGCAGTGTCCTGTTAAGGCTCGTACTAAGAGCCTTAAGTCGTTGCGGTTTGAATTGATGGCATCTGAGGTATGTCTGTTTGAAAAGCCGGTCACAAGTTCTTTCGCATGCCTCAGTCCTGGTGTATCCGACCAGAGCTTACGGCTTTGGTCCACGGCCCATTCCTTCTTTTGAAATGGTAAAAAAATTACTTATAGAAAATTCATAAAAAATGACCAAAATACAAATTGAGATTAAATGCAAAGCAAAGTCTTAATTATTACTATTTTGCCGTATTTTGTATATTTTGTATGGTATTGACGGTATTGTATCAGAAGGGCCAGGAGTGCGATTTTTGAATCTCATACCTACCTTTGTAGGTTATACTAAGATTCCTACCTATTGTGTAAATACATTGTATTACTTACCTATATTATCCTGTTCTGTTAAATTCTGTACTAGCTATAAGTACCAAATTTTAATCAAACCAACAACATTACGTGAAACCATATAAAAGCATAAAATATCGGTAAAACGAATTCTTAAATAATAATACGATGAAAGAAGAGGACCTTCGATTTTTATTACAATGCGACCGTGTGATTTTCCTTTGACATTTTTTTCTTATATTCCCATCGCCTTACCCATTTGCAACGTCAAATAATATTTTGACACGGGTATGTAATTTGTCGAACACCTGACTTTGAAAAGATATGGAAGAGCTTCTATTGTAATAAAGGAGCAACGAATGGATTGTAAATTGGACATTGTGCGAATTCGACTTTTTGCGAATCTAATTTTGGATAAATCATACGTCTACTCCCAAACGGTGAAGGAAAACATCGTGAGGAGCATTTCCACGCTGAAGAAGAAATTCTAATGCGTATGTGAAATCTGTAAATCCGGATTGGGCACGCGTGGACTAACGCCGATTCGAGATTTCGAGAGTCGACATTAATTGGAAAAAAAAAATACAAAGTGCGTATCCACGACAGGCTTCATCAAAGAAAATACATCACCCAGGAGTGCGATTTTTGAATCTCATACGTTGAACTCAGCAGTTGGATATGGAGATAAGCATCTTTCTACTGCTGATTAGACTTTAAAAAATTGCACTCCTGGAGTATGAATTTTGAATGTCAAATCAGCAGTAGAAAGATGCATATCTCCATAGTAATATTGACATTTTCAACTGCCGAGTTCAATAAATGAGTTTCAAAAATCGAACTCCACATCCACAATTCGTCGTCAATAAATATAATACTTCCTATGGATATCTGCACATATTATACAATCTCCGCCAACTAGAAAAAAAAAATTACGTTTAATTTCTATTTATGGTTTCTTTAGTTGGATATCTTTTTCACTATAATAAATTAATAAGCAAATCATAGGTGATTATGTATCGTTGTAACTTAGCGTGGTACCTACAACATACGCAACATACATTATTTATGTATTATATCCTATTGACTAAACGAGATCGAAATAGGCTGGAAGCTTTTGAGATGTGGTGTTGGAGGCGAATGGAGGGGATAAGTTGGACGGAACGCATAACAAATGAAGAGGTGCTAAGAATGGTTAAAGAAAAGAGAAACATTTTAAGAACAATCGAAAACCGGAGGGGAAAAATGATCGGACACTTGATACGAAACGACAATTTCTTTAAAATCATTCTGGAAGGGAAGATAGAGGGGAAGAGAGGCAGAGGAAGACCTAGACAGAGTTATCTGGCCCAAGTGAAGGAAAACGTATTGGACTAGTGTGTACTTCGTGAACTTTAACACTATACACTAGTCACTAGTGTATAGTAAGTGTAAGTGTTAAAGTTCACGAAGTACACAGGGGAATTCTATAATCAGTTAGCGTGAATATAAAACACTTGTGAATATCTTTAATCTTTAACTATTATAAAACTGTAACAGAAGTGTGTCTGTACAATGAATATATTAACAAAAAAAATGTTACAATATGGTTTAAGTGTCCCTGCTGATTACATATCACAAATTTTTGGATTTTTTGTCTGTCTGTTTGTTTGTGTGTTTGTTTGTTTATTTGTTTGATCGAGCATCATGCAAAAACTACTGAACTGATTTTGATGAAACGTTTTTTGTTTGATAGCTTATGATCTGACTATTGATCTGGTATGTAATTTGTGCGGACGAAGTCGCGGGTTAACTCTAGTAATTAACTAAAATAGAAAACAACCCCTAACACGCAAACAGAGTGTTAATGAAATAGAATGGAGGTTTGCGTAGAGAAAGTATTCCCTTTTACATCCGTATTTGTTTTTTAGATTCCATCCCATTTCTTCCCGACGATTACGGATTGGGTAGCGGGGATCGGTCAGAAAATAAATACCATTGATTGTACTTTCCAATGATGGTACTGATAAACATTTCTCACCTTTATTATTATACTAGAGTTAACCCGCAACTACGTCCGCACAAATTATATACCAGATTCTAAGTCAGATTATAAGCTATCAAATAAAAAAAGTTTCATCAAAATCGGTTCAATAGTTTTTGCGTGATGCTCGATCAAACAAACAAACAAACAGACAGACAAAAAATCCAAAAATTGGTGATATGGAATCAGGAACACCTAAAAACCATATCGTAACTTTTTTTTTTATATCTTCAATGTACAAACACACAACACACTTTCTGTTACAGTTGTATAATAGTTTAGATAGATAGAAGAATAAGGATAAAATATCCGTTGGTATAAAGAACAAGGGGCAGAATGGGCCCAGCACTGTAGCACTTTTTTATCTACTTTAAATTAAAGGCCTGAATAAGACCAACATTTTGTTATAAGGCAGCATTACTGTAACGCGTTAAGTAAAAAAGTTACAGCCGTTTAAAAATTCAATTAATTACCCATATGAATGCTTATATTTTTGACCTAATAATGCTTATACAGTAGAAGGGTACTCTAGGAGCTAGCTAGCTAGTGGTTGTTGCCTGGTGGATGGTGTGTGTTGGGTGGTAGGATGTGGGTGGTGGGTGTTGGGTGGTGGGTGTTGCCTGGTGGTTGGTGGGTGATGCCAGGTGTGATGGTTTTGGGCGTTGGATGTTTGGTTGTGGGTTTTGGGCGTTCGATGTTTGGTTTTGGCAAGCTCCCACAGTACCATACTCTTTCTTCTACTGTATTGGCATTATAAGCTAAAAAAATATTAGCACTCATATAGGAAATCGATTGAATTTTTAAACGGCTGTAACTTTTTTATTTAACGCGTTACATTTATGCTGCCTAATAATAAAATGTTAGTATTATTCAGGTCTTTAATTTAAAGTAGGTAAGAAAGTGCTACAGTACTGGGCCCAGGGTCCATACAAAACTGCCCATTGTTCTTTGGAACCTTCGTGACATGAGAATAAATGTTATCAAAACTGACAAACCATTACATCTAACATTCTTCTGTTCGTACGTGCCCTGAAACTGAACATTTACAGCGCTATAAAACTTCTATGACATTGACAGGAACATTATCGAAGCTTTTTCGGAATTTTCTGGAAGCCGTTGGCTGACCTCTGGATGTTCATGGTTTTATTGCTTTGATCGTAGTACCACTGAAAAGGTTGTTCGGTAGTAGATACTCTACAGGGTGTTAGGGCATAGGGTAAACAGTTGCATTACTTTAAGGGGTGATTGTACCCATGATACTGAACAACTTTCCCTAAGAAACCTATAGGAAATTACCACAAAAAAATTTCGACTTTTCATACAAACATTCGATCAGCTGATTGCATTTAGTATGGAAAGTCAAATTTTTTGCGAATTCCCTACACGGGTACAACCACCCCATAAAGTAATCCAACTGTAACACCCTGTATAAGTAAATTATGTACCTACCTACCTAATGTATGTATAATGTAATGTATGCCTTAACTATTGTGTCGTAGACCCGTAAAGTGCGTGTCATGTCATCATAATCACGAGAGCCTATCCGCTTATCCCGCATCTCTCGCTCTGCTACGTACCAAAGAGAGAAAAGGCGCGACTTTGCCTTGTCGCGCGCGTTGTCATGTCAGAAAAGATAACTTTACCTTATACAATTTTTTTTTCACGAGGCTCCGCAATCCTTGGTCTCTTCTTGTTCTTGATAAAAAAATCCCTGAGATTGGGATAGATACTCAAATAAACAACTTGACACTGGCGGAAATGCAGTGCTGATGCACAAGCAAGAGTCCATTAGTTCACAGACTTCTGTATTACATTAGTTATAAATAAAAAAATATATGGTTTTTTTACTTCTGGCGCGTTTTCAGCATGCGACAGAAGAAGCCAAAGAGTGGTATAACTTCTTACGTGGATACATAAACTTGTATTTTATTTCTAGTTTCGTTAACATTTTTATTTATTGGTTTTTAGGTTCATACGGTTTGATAATCGAGCGGGATACCTTAGTAATAGGCTTCTTTAAAGCTCAACTTTTAACGAATCTTGTCTCCCAAACCGGTTTTTGTTGATTTCTAATGTTGAAATCCGTTTTTTTTATGTGTCTACGAAAAGGCCAGTTCCACAGAAAGGTCGTTATCATAATATTAAACTATACAATGTTGTTCAACGAGTTTACAAACGACTCGAGGCCTATTGCTCAATCAACGATGTTTAGGTACGGCCCTTTGAGAAATTGGTCAAGTACCTTTAAGATTGTATTATCTTTTATTTTGCCTCGTTTCAATAAAAATTTCGGCTGCCTTTATAACTACAAAACTTTTGTTTTTAGTTCCAGATAAGGACACTAGTTGCTGTGCTTAAAAATTGTTTCGTTGACATTAAGGTTTGAATAAATAGGTATACATATACTATTTTCTTTACTAAAGCCGTAGATATAGAATTATGGTCATAATAGTCATAATATTTAGGGCCTGTTTCACCACTTCATTAGTTCTTAATAGCTTATCTGACAGATCGTTTGACATGCTTCGAACAATATGTCTAATAGACTATCAGATAAGCCATCAAAAACTTAATTAGTGGTGCAACAATCCCCTTCAAGAAATCATAAATAATTACCTGTCACGTTTGGATATTTGGCTGAGAAGTCCTGTCTCGCCCTTATCACTTCCAGTCGGATCGAATTCTCCATAGGCGCTTCCAGAGCCGAGAACACCAATGCACCGGTCACCAAGTAAGCCACATAAAATAATACGTAAATAGTAAGAAGACATGTAAATCTCGCTTTTCCGAAGAATCTACTCGTAGCGAATAGAGGCTGAAATGGTGGATGTTCTTCTTCGTAAAGGATCTCCCTTTCGACTACCATTTTTTTGTGGTAAGGGAACAATTGGCTGCGTACTGTCATGTCATCATCGCTTCTAGACGAAGTCATGCTCCCGTAGGATTGAATGCGTGTGTACTTTGGCTTTTCCATCTTAAAAAAAGTTGTTTTCTTTTTTAATAGCCGATTTAAAGTTTTTAAATGTGATGTTCGAATTTCGAATTTGAATTCAACGACGCGGGAAACACTTTCGACTAACACAAAATGTCTTGATACGAATAAAACCGTAAATCCTGGATTAATTATTGAACTATTCGTCAACTGTATTTAAAAAATCTTTTGGGGTGATTAGGTTCAAAGAACAGAGCAAATATTTCCGTCTTCTTAGTTTCTTTGCGGCAGTTTTCAAGCTTTAGAATCACCATTTTGATGCATTTTTGGAACTTGATACTTTAGTAATGTAATATGGCGGAAGCCTTGCGCGTGCGTTGATCGTATGACCGTCGCGTTCAACAACCGGTAACTGACTGAGCGAGACAGTTAAACGATAAATAATATATAATGATATCTACTGACTGTCCATTAATGTTTGTTTAGTACCCACACTAGATAAGAAAACGATAATCTCAGATAAAATAATACATTAAAAGGATAAATACCTACTTACGTATTTCCTACGAATTTAAGAAACTGTACCTACCATTAGAAACAATATCATTAGATTCCTACTTAGCCATTATAATTGTAATGTTCTATAAGATTCCAAGGCAAGACAATAGTTAATAATCTTGTTTTGCCTACCTACATCAAAACAACCACATTTACTGTTATGTCATTAAAATCAACAATAGTCGGGGAAATCTACGGATTTTTGTATGAAGTAGGTTGCATTAATTGCACTTTAGGCGATAGTTCGAAATATTAGTAGATACATACCTGAAAAACATAATTCTCAATAATCCCCGATTTTGTATTGTGTATTATGAAATAATTAAGACTTTTACAAAATATTAAATTTAGGTATGAACAAAAAATGGAAAACTGGTGATTTTGTACAGGACAGCTTCATTCAGTACGTTTTACTTATAACAATAATAATCCCCGGTTAATATCCTAGAGTAGATATTTAATATTTTGTAAGTATAAAAAATGTATAACCTCAAAACTTAATTATTTACTGTTTGTTTGTACGCAATAAATTTGCCTTGTGATAATTAACTGTCTCTTTTGCTGGTATGCTGGAAGAAATATCTTTAGAAAATAAGCTTGCCCTTTGTGCATTTATATCGATTTTAAGGTATTTCTCAGAGTCCTCAGCCTTTATAACCACGAAATCTCGACAAAAGTGTTATAAACTAACAGTAATATTAGTTCAAACACAATTTGCTAAAGTGTATTTAACGCAAACTCAAACCGTATTTTTCCTAGACTACGAGGGTCATATTTCCGATTTTCAATAACGGGACATTTCAATTGAAATTCGGGAGACTATAAATGACAACAATAAGGAATCTTATTTATTGACTTCCTAGCTTCTACCGGCGACTTTGTCCGCGTGGACTTCGGAAAACTTCAGCACCTCTTTGTGCCCCTTTAGGGTTCGTTTTTTTTCGAAAAATCCTTTCTTAATGCACCCCTATATCCTTTGTAGAATAATATATTCTGAATTTCATGTTTCTATCTTCAGGGATTTAGGCTTTGCATTGTCTGCCAGTCAGTCAGTCACAAAATAGTTTTATAACCATACCTATAAAGATAGAATAACCTGCAATGTATAAAATATAGTCAGGTAGAGGTAGATAAGTAATTGATACACATGCGCATCGTTATGTCGTGGTCAGGTAGGTATGTCTACCGGCCCATGTATATGATTTATATTATCTAAGAAGTAGTTCTATTTTGATAACACTTGTTGATATGGAAAGATATCCTCATTAGGAGCTGTTAAGGGCCCACTCTTGCTTAATCAGACCACAATTGTGTTGTTAACGTGCCTAATTATCGTCATTTAATTACTATATCTATGTTGGCTTGGCTCATCTAATACCTACACAGGGAACTAATACTATTATCTATTCTGTGACACAGGGCAATACTGATTGCTGTCAAAATTTTCAGGGACAACCTTTTTTTGTGCCTCTTGTATAATATCTGTGCTCTTGTATTTTTTCTCTGTATTTTACTGTTTATGTTATGGTGTAATATAAATACTATTTGATTGATTATTGATATAGGAATATAGGAGCAAGCAAACTAAAAAATAGTAAAAAACTTTGGCTGAAAAACGTGAAACAAATATCTTGAATCACAATTGATTTGGCCAAAAAATGTCCTTGCATGGTATAAACTTTTTATTGCTTTTTACAAAATTATCTTTAAAGTTAAACAAAAAAGAAGTTTTAAGTCGAAACAAAAAAGAACAGAGTTTTTAATAATAAATAAGAGACTTCAAGAAAATCTGAATTCTATTGTGAAGTTGAGAAAAAACCCGCAGATAACAATGGCTCAGATGATTTCATAGCGAAATATTATTCTTCGGAAATATGTAGGATTTTTGTTTCAAGACAAGGAAGATGTCTATCTAGTGGGCAGGTAGTATAGAAGAGTCTAGTGATATTATATTTAGAATACCTCCGACTACCTCAGGGAATTTATGACTCGTGTCTCGCAAGCAAATGCATATGCTATAAATAGCGATGAATTATAGGGACATTAAAGACTAACCAGTGACGCAGGGGTGGTCCCTCACGAATTTACCTTGATCCTAGCGATGTGATCCTCCAGCTCGCGCTGACCCTCTATCGCTTGAAACATCGACGCACCTGCCATGAACTATAAGAACATTATAGACTCACCAGTGACGCAGGGGTGGTCCCTCAGGAAGTCCACCTTGATCCTGGCGATGTGATCCTCCAGCTCGCGCTCCAGCGGTCCCTCTATAGCTTGGAACATCGATGCACCTGCCGGATTGAAGAAGTTTGCATTTATTATTATGTGCTCATAGTTTATGCTGACTATTATCGTTCAGTTTGATGGTCTGAATCACCCTGTTCAATATCTAATGCATTTAATTTTACACTATGTACTGTAGGTATACAAATGGATATAAAACATGTAGACATGGCACCGCGACATAGAAAAGTCGCACCTTATCTCTCATTATGGCGCGTGCGAGAGAAAAAGCGCAGGATAACGTTGTCGCGCGCATTTTGCTAGGCCCTTTGCATACTATTTTCACAGAATCGATATAACTGAAATAATACGAAAAAGGTTTCGCAAATAAATCCTCTCAAAATTAAGCAGAGTTTTATTTTGGAACATTGTATTAAATCCCACAGTATGGCTAGATAGATATAAAGTAGGCAAGCTCTTCAATTTCGTGACTCTCGCTCTTTTAACTCAACGTTTTTTTTTAAATGTGAAATCATTGAAATCGTTGGTTAAAATTTCTGACATTAATTTCTGTACATTACCTATACGCAATGATATTATTGTATGCCTATCCTATTCCATTATATCTTATCATTTTCATAAAATGTTAGTTGATGGTTGATCTGATCGGGATGGATGGGTTAAATTGATTTTGATTTTCGTACAAGATTTATGAAACCCTTTTATGATGCAAGTTACAAGGTTCTGTCTCATCTTTTATCTCGCTCAAATGTACGTAAACAGAGAGCTTAGCATGATACTTTCCACAGCATTATCCCGCGTCTTTTCTTTAGCTCTGTTCGCGCTAAATCAACGAAAGATAAGAGCGTCTTTGCTATTTCGCGGTCGTGCTGTTATGCCAGCACAGAAGGAGAGCTAAGGCGCGACAGCGCTATGACATGCTAGTGCTACCATGCTAGACAATCTGCTAGTGAAATTTGGATTTATGTCTCTGATACCGTATTTCTTAGGGAATGTAGTCAGGATTGTAAAGTGCTATTTAGTTTTCATGAATTTTAAAAGATACTATAAGTAGGTACTAAGATTTAAACTTGTTTAAAAATATCTTTATGATGCTGTCACTTTTATAAGTCTGTGACAGAGCGTTCACTAAATTATGCATTTAATTTGTTGTTTTATTTTATTATTTATGTATACAGGGTGTACCAGAAGGCCGTAGTAATATTTAATAGAGTGGATTAGACTATCAAACTGAACAACTTTTACTATAGAGCCAACATCATTTCTAGTCTTTTGTTACAACCTGCACAACGGTGCCCCTATTTTGCATTCTTATGTTAACACGTTGCATAAAATAGTTGAGCTACAAATATAAATCAAAAGCAACATTCAACATAAGGCATTACAGAAAGAAAAGGGCAAAAGAGTAAAAAATACCATAAAACTTTTTCCCTCCAAACGATTTATCATCGCGGACGAAATTAAGGAGGAAGTTAAAAGAATGCGTCGAGTTTCCATTCCAAGTCGAGATCTTGAGTCGAAACGAATTATACTCATTACTACGGGATTTGTATTGTCGACGATGGAAACTGAATGAGGGGCAACTCTGAGGGTGGCAATGTTTGTGAATTCAGAAGGATTGGTTACCCGACCTTGTGGTATAAACTTCAAACAAATTAGAGGTGAAAAAGTTTAGAATTCTTAGGCCGGATTCGACCAAACTTTCGACTTATAGAAGAGTGTTTACTCCGAAATAACTTCATTTGACTTCTACTTCTGCCACACTAAACTCATACTAATGCCCGATTCGACCAAACGCGAGTAAATTTTATTCTTAGATTAAGCGGCCGGTTACTCTAGACTAAACTGATTTTGCGTTTTTCCAACCCTAATCTATGAATAAGTTGAGAGTTAATTTTACACGGCCAATTTTGACGGTGTAAAGCTTATACCAAGACTAATGAAATGTCAATGTCACATATTTAAAAAAATTAAAGAAAAAAGAAACCTAACAAAATAAAATTGTATAACCTCACATAGCAACAAGTACGGAAACAAAGACCTCTTTCTTTGGGTGGATTATACATTCGTACTTTTAGTATGGGTTTAGTGTGGTAGAAGACAAGTGAAGTTATTTCGGAGTAAACACGAAGAGTAAAATTGATCCTTGTATAGTTACTCTTGTTGGTAGTTTGGTCGAATCCGGCCTAAAAGAACGAATGTATAATCGACCTAAAGAAAGAGGTCGTTGTATCCGTACTTATTGCTATGTGAGGTTATACAGTTTTAATTTGTTAGGTTTCTTTTTGTTACATTTTTTTTTAATTATGTGACATTGACATTTCATTAGTCTCGGTATAGAAGCTTTACACCGTCAAAATTGGCCGTTTAAAATTTACTCTCAACTTATTCATAGGTAAGGGTTGGTAAAACGCAAAATCAGTTTACTCTAGAGTAGCAGGCGACTTAATCTAAGAATAAAATTTACTCGCGTTTGGTCGAATTAATAGATTTTACTCTAGCATTAAATAAAGGAGTCACCAAAATTCACCAGTATTGGAATAGAATATAATTTATTTGCTTTGAAACAGGTAAATATTATCAATAGAAGAAGCAGGAGCTTTTGCAAACCATTATAAGGGGGAAAGTCACCTACCTTGATCATATCTTTAGGAATGAGCGATACCAACTGCTCCAGACTATAATAGCAGGCAAATTAAAGGGCAAAAAAATACGTTGGTAGGCCAATCAGGACTACAATGTGACATTCATGTTTTTTGAAAATGTTGTTTAATTGTTAAGAAATAAAAAAAATACGATTGGGGGCACCACTATAGACTCGGTGCAGCCTTAAATAAAATAGTGAAGCTCACCCATGCTCAAGTACAGCGCCATGGCGGCTGTCAGCACGAACACGCGCAGAGCAGGCATGCTGCGAGCGTCAGTCACACACCCCGGGACCACGAGCCGCATTGTGATGTCTTATCTGCAACAATTTATGTATAATTCAAACGAGTCTTCATTTTGGCACTTTAATGTTTTAAGAGGAATCCCAGCAGAGCGTCCGAGCGCGACAGACAAACAACAAAAACGACAAGCACAATCTTTCAATCGGATTTTAATTTCCTAAGAGTTGCCTACTAAGTTTATCCTTTTGCTGCAATTTAAAATAATAATGTTCAGTTTAGTGTGCATATATTTATTAACATTAGAAACTCTTTGGTCTTTATTTTTATACAATTTGAGACAGGCAGCGTGGTGTGAAAAAAAAAAATTGCCATAAAATCAGAAAGAAGAAAAATTGTTTTTCTTTTTAATTGAAGCAAACAGCGGCAACGTAAATTTTTTTAGTGCAATAGTTGCCAGTCAAGCCATCTATCGGAGTATAGTAAAACTTTTTTGAATCTTAAGAACATAATTATTACCTCCATGGTTTGCTACATCAGAGGTTTAATGAAGATTTACACAAAGAGAATGTAACTACCACGTTTGATTGCGTCATAGACGAGACGACATTTTTGGCGCGTCACGTGACTCCCGTCTGTCCGTACGGCGGGAGTCACCTGTAAGGTTAAATTTCTTCGGGAGTCACGTGACGCTTTACGTTTGGTTGACACCATAAATTATTAATATTATAGTTTATGGTTGTCACGCGAACAGGAAACTCGGAAATATCACGCGAATATAAGAAATTAAATTGTATTTTTTGAAAATGCGCAAATAATAAGAATTATTATGTTGTTAATTCAAAATCAATTATTTTGTTACACTTAACAATTTGATGTTGATTTCATTCATTCATTTCATTACAAGTCTATCGTAGATCTGCACGAAATCATTTATAAGTAGGTACAGGCCACGTACAGGCACGGAATATTTAAGAGTACAAAAGTACAAGGTGTTTTTAATGCGTTACATACGGAGGTTGCTCCAGACCATTAAACTTAAACAAGTTCACTATGGGACCAATATTAAAACGGTAAAAATTTTTTTGTTGTTTCATAGAAAATGTCAATGGCCACTCGTCCTGCAAAAATGCACGGATTCTATAGTGAAAGCTGTTCAGTTTTATGGTCAAAAGCACCCTGTTTAATACGTAACGCATTTAATTTTTCGGTTATGTATAGTCGATCATATTATAGTCGATCTTATTCTACATAATCGATCTTATTTTAATATCGATCGACGAGCGGACACTTGCTTACACTAGGAGTGCGATTTTTGAATCTCATACGTTGAACTCAGCAGTTGAAAATGTATTCCGAATAATCCGATATATTCGTAATCTATAGGCAGGGCTATGGAGTGCGATTTTTGAAACTTATTCTTTGAACTCTGCAGTTGAAAATTTCAGTTTTACTATGGAGATACGCATCTTTCTACTGCAGATTTGACTTCCGAAAATTGCACTTCTGGAGTACGATTTTTGAATGTCAAATCAGCAGTAGAAAGATGCATATCTCCATAGTAAAACTGAAATTTTCAACTGCAGAGTTCAAAGAATAAGTTTCAAAAATCGCACTCCATAGCCCTGCCTATAGATTACGAATATATCGGATTATTCGGAATGAGATATTTAATGTGGAAGTTTATTCTCATTTGCAACTAATACCTAACGCTTAGCTGGATATAGTGAGATATATTGAGTAGTTTTGATCGTTGGGCATGATTACCAAAGTGCTGAAGTTGGCAAGTGCCCTGCGGACATCGGACGTATAACTACGAACCAGCAACAAACTAACTAAATATTAAACAGTTTAATGTGAATTTGTTGAACCCTTAAATGAAAGGTCATGCTAAAATTTTCCATGTTTGTTCAGTTTGTTTTGATACGGGTGCTGACTTCAGTTTTCGTAAATATTTGTATTATTGCGTATTTATTTATGTACTTAAAGTCAGTTTGCCTCATCAAGGGCTCATAAAAGTCAAAAAAGTCACCCAAAGGGCAATGGAGAGCGCTATGTTTGGAGTTTCCCTTCGGAATCGAATCAGAAGTGAAGACATTCGCAGAAGAACCAGAGTAGCCGACATAGCCCAAAGAATTGTTTAACTAAAGTGGCAATGGGCGGGGTACATTTTCAGAACCGATTGCCGATGGAGCCTGCGCGTACGGGAAAGCGCAGCGTGGATAGGTTCCCCACAAGGCGGACCGACGACCTGGGATCCGGTTGGCCCGGAGGCCTATGTCCAGTAGTGGACGCCTGTCGGCTGAGAGTCAGTATACCTAATCAGAGCTACACTTAACAAGGCCAACGATTCATTCCATCCATTACGAATCCATCGGTACAGAAATTATTGGATAGCGATCGAGATTGAAGTCCTATCAAAATAATTCATTGAAATCGATTCCAATTCACCGAACACGTATCATAGTTGTTGATTCAATCAACTTCAGAGTTTTCAGCCGTTATAAAAAAAAGGATTTTAATTGCTTCAGTAACAGAGGTAGTAACGTTTTTTATCAATAAATAATACATATCTTTTGAAAAATTACGTAATAGGGCATTAACATAAAATGCGTAAGTAACATTATTTATGTTATTGGGTACTTCAGACCATCAAACGAAACAAGCTTCATTTATCGGTTACAGGCACATCCGCCATTCTTCTTCTTTCTTCTTTTGTCAATAGCAGTTGACAAAATACATATTAACTCTATTTACATTATCTTATAAATTACTTTGGATAGTACCTAACTCCCGTGTTGGGCAAAATGTAATTAACTATACTAATAATTACATTTTGTAATTGTTAAAAAATTTCAATTAGTTAATCACTTTTTTGGTTACGATTATAAATGTATGCTTTTATAATATTACGAGCGTTAACCCGCGACTTTGTCCGCACAAATTACATACCAGATTTTAAGTCAGATAATAAGCTATCAAACAAAAAAAGTTTCATCAAAATCGGTTCAGTACTTTTTGCGTGATGCTCGTTCAAACAAACAAACACACAAATAGACAGACAAAAAATCCAAAAATTGGTGATATAGAATCAGGGATATCTAAAAACCATGTAACTTTTTTTTGTTAATATCTTCAATGTACAAACAAACTTCCTGTTACAGTTTTATAATATTTTAGATAAAATATGACAAATGCAATAATTTATAATCGAAAAAGTACATTTATTATTATTATTATTATTATAACACTTTATTGTACACACGGACATAATAATACACAAAGTTGAGAAAACATGTACAAAGGGCGAGCTTATCTCTGAAGAGATTTCTTCCAGCAGACCCGTAGAAGAGACAGTTAACAATTACAAGGCAAACTTATTGTGTACAAACAAACAGTATAAATAAATAAATAAATAAATGTAATATATACCTACAACATACAATATATATTAATATATGTATATAATTATATATATGAATATCACTTAAGATAGAGAAAGGTAGTGCTCTTTCGTTTTCTTTTTAAATACAGCTATAGTCTTGGAGTCGCGAATGTCGGCGGGGAGTGAGTTCCACAACCGAGCAGCATGGATGGTGAAGGAGTAGGAGTAGAAGTCGGTGGAGTGGGATGGGATACTAAGTTGGGTACGGATGTGGGATCGGCAAGGTTTGTCAGAAGGGCGGGAGAAGGAGAAACGTTCACGGAGATAGTTAGGATAGGAAGGATTGTGTAGGATGTTGTACAGAAGACAAAGGATGTGAACATTCCTACGATCGCGTACGGGGAGCCATTTCAGCTGGGCCCGAAACTCGGACACATGGTCAAATTTTCGCAGACCGAAAACGAAACGTATGCCCAAGTTCTGTAGTCTTTCCAACTTGTTATTTAACTCCTCGGTGGCATCAAGACAACAGACATCCGCGTAGTCGATAATAGGAAGGATTAGGGATTGGGCTAAGAGGATTTTGGTGTTGATGGGAAGAAAATTTTGAAGGCGTTTGAGGGAATGGAAGGAGTAGTGCACTTTTTTACTAATCTGGTTGAAGTGGTCCGCCCAGGACAGGTTAGAATCGAATATAACACCGAGATTTTTAGCGGACTTACTGTAGGGAATGATGATATTATTGTAACTAACAGGTGAAACGAGGGACAGATCTACGCGGCTACGCATCCTTGTACTACCGATGACCAGACACTGCGACTTGGAGGGGTTAACCATCAGACCATTGGACTTAGCCCAGGTACAGATACGCTCCAAGTCAAGATTTATCGCATTGATAGCGTCACTGATATTATCGGGTTCAATGTGTCGATAAATTTGAAGGTCATCAGCGTACAAATGATAGTTGGATGATATAATTACAGAGATGGTATTGATAAAAACTGAGAAGAGAAGAGGAGAAAGAACGCCGCCTTGAGGCACGCCTGCAGTGAGATCGCACCAATCAGATGTAATCCCGCCAGAGCGGATACACTGCGAGCGGCCTCGGAGATAAGAGTGAAACCAAGAGATAACTGGTGGAGAAATGTTGAGAGATCTAAGAATACCTAAGAGAACATCGAAGTCAACAGAGTTGAAAGCACTGCTGAAATCGAGAAGTATGAGAATAGTGAGCATTTTATTCTCCATAGCCAGTCGGATATCATCAGAAACTTTAACAAGTGCAGATACAGTACTGTGCCCAGGGCGGAAGCCAGATTGGAACGAGTTCAGTAATTTGTTGCATCGGAGGAAGGAAGACAGTTGTTTATGAACAATAAGCTCTAATACCTTGGAAAGAAAAGGAAGTATGGAGATGGGGCGGAATTGAGAGAAGGAAGTAGGGTTGCTGGATTTTGGCAGAGGAACAACTAGAGCTAGTTTCCATGCCGAGGGAAAGGTGCTGGAAGACAAGGAGAAATTAAAGATGTGTGTGAGAATTGGAAGTACCTCAGGAAGGATGAGGGTTTATTAAACGTACCTAACCAAAAAAGTAATTGAGTAATTGCAATTAACAATTACAAAATGTAATTAGTACGAATTACATTTTGCCGAACACTGCCTACGATGAGTATAGGTATTTTATAATCTGTTTCTATGGGGTCGTGACATTCCGGGGTGCCAAGGTCACGTAGTTCATTAAACGCCTATCCCTATTTAGGGTTGCTAGGTGCAAAATAAAAAATTTATTATTATTAAATTTTTTTAATCAGAAATACGGCACACGCACGCACTTTTCGGAGGGCTGGGCGTTTTTCATAGAAAATATTCGCCTGAAGTGGCTATGTGAAAAAAATAGGATTCTTCAAAGCGTCATATATCATGAAGTACTAACAGTAGGAGTATGATTAGCGGATTTGTGTAAATTGAACATATAAGGTCTAACAAAATTAGCTGAAACTATTTTAAGGGGATGATCAGACCATCAAACTGAACAACTTTCTCTATGGGACCAATATTGAAATCGCGAAAAAAAAAATCTGCTGTCCCATACATTTAGGTAGAGTAGGTTTGTGTGGAACAGCTGATTTTTTTCGCGATTTCGATATTAGTCCTATAGAGAAAGTTGTTCAGTTTGATGGTCTTATCATCCCCTTAAAATAGTTTCACCTAATTTTGTTAGAGCTTATATAATTGAAGTTTTGATTAGAGCCAAAACACGATTAAGACACATTTTCTCGATAGAAAAACAAGCCAAAGCAGCCTCCGTCTTTATCGATAAACACTTGGAACTGCTAAACGGTGAATAATAGAAACACGAGACTTGATTTAAAAAAAGGAGATTGATATTTAACAAATTTTCATTAGAGTAGAATTAAACTTACATAAATAGTACAATCACAATTAAATAAAGTTTGTTTTACGATTGCGTCGTTTCAAGCGCGCGCGCCGCCCCATCTCTTTCTCTCGCATCAGGCAGTAATATAAGCTATCACAGGCCCATTTCGCTTCAATTATTTTTCGACATAGGCCCTTAATACTTTTTAGTGCAAGCCACGCTTGGGGCCTTGAGGGCCTTGACAGACTTACGCCTGTGCCACTTTGCCCATCGCTGGTCTGTTGTGAACGCTACCTTTAGACGATAGGCAACCCTATTTCTTGTTGCGACTAGGGATAACTTCCGTGCGTTCAGATGTTTTTGCCATACTTATTACTGGAAGCAAAATAGGTCATAGTTTCAGCACAATGTTAGGTTCCTATTGTTTTATTTTGTATTTTTGGTGCTTTTGCGGTTGTGTCTTCAACACTGCCATAAATGATCTCTTGAATTGGCTCTCTAATAGCCATGTTTTTTCCTTCTTATTGCTGTCTCCCGTTTGCAATGGAGGGAAGTCGGATATTTCGTTTTCCTACTCCTCCTATCTTTTTTTGATTAATTCATTGCGGGTTCCAAGACAGATTAGATTCATCCCCGGGCTCGCTGGACTTCATTGTCTAGTGTTGTGAATGGTCGCCGCTGTTGATCCTGGCTTACAGGAGTTACAGCGGTGGGAATGTGTGGTGGGCCTAACCCTATTTCAACCCACTACTCAGCGGTATAGTTTTAGCTTGCATTTTAATTTAAATTAAGCTTCCAGTTTGTTTTTGTTTGCGAATTGAATTAGACGACTTTAAATTACTTAAGGTGTAAATACGGAGTTTAATTAGATTGTTTTAAGTTGTTTTTGAATGCCTAGGTACTTTAGGTGTTTAGATACTTTCTATCTTGTGGAGAAATGTCGTGTTTTTGCTAAGATACGTATATAACTAGTAGCCCAGTCATTTTACGGTTTGAGCCAGGACTAATTAATTAATTGATATTTTTGAATGAATTGGTATAATATTGAAGAGCCAATTTAAGCCTAGAAATGTACCAAAATTTAAAAATATCACGTCAGCAACAGTTCCAATTTTAAAGTTTAGCTATTATCTCGTTCTAAAAAATCTGATGGTAAATTTTTTTTTGCACATATTTAAGGCTTTACCATTATTACATACTTCAAACATAGTGTAAATATTTTTGGCTACTTAGAAGGTTTTGAAAAATCCATTCGTTATTTGTAATAAATACCTCATTTTTTAAATTTCAATGCCTATTTTATTGCTAAAAAATTATTTATATTGTTAAATCTAAGTCAAATGAGTGCAGTATTATTAATTAAAAAGCATTCTGGGAAACACAATTTTGATTTCTATGTTGCGTACCGATTTTTATTTTAATATGATTTAAGATAGTCTTTTTGTCACTAAATGGTGCCGGTTAAGTTTAAAAGTCCAATTAATAATTACTCCCTACCCCGCCTAACAAAACTCCTTAAAATATATAGGTTTTAATATATGGTTATATATGGCTATAGGTATTAACTTCTCGGTCTTACCAGTGGGGTCGAATAGAGGCTGATGATGATAATACATTATACAGGGTGTAAACTTAAATGCGTTACCTACATACTTTATGGGGAGCTACAGACAGACCACCGAATAGTTTTTTTTTACTATTGAAAACGTGAAAAAAATTAAGTGCTATTCATACATTTTGTTCGAGTTTTTACTATGGAATAGCAGACTTTTTACCTTAGGGAAACTTGTTCAGTTTGTTGTCTGAAGTTCCCTGTTCGATACATATTAATTTTTGCACCGTTTTCCAATAAATTAAAAATAAATAAATAAATAATATACCTAAGTACATAAAGAAACACGTAGCACACGTTTTGTATCACAGTGTCCAATCATATTTCCAAACAACGGTTTTTTGTAATTTTATCATTTAAATAATTAAATGTTAAATAAATATTAAACATTTTCCATATTCATAATACTCAAACGAACTCATGGCGTGTCAGTAACAATTAGTGTACCTAATAGGCACTTTGCATTGTATAAAGTATACTATTTATATTGTATACTATGTATTATTGTAGGACTGGATTTAACAGAAATCGTTAAAATGTAATTTTCAACACGAAATGCCGTATATAGGAAATGTGGTGTAAAACGTTCAGCCTAGCTAGCATGCCACCCCCGAGAAAACGACAAAAATCGAGATGTGCCTCCATCTTTATTATTTTACGTAGGCCAGAAAGAGCGCGCATGACTTTTTTCTCGTTTAAACGCTTTGTCGTGGGTGGCATGCTAGCTAGGCAGGATTTAGTCAAGTTTTCCATTATTATTAGGTAGGTATATGTTTTGGATCTCGAGTCTTGACCATCGAAAAGAGAAGTGTTAGGTAATGACTTACATAAAGTATAATGTCTAGAAAATCTAGTAAATGTCTTTCTTAGGTCGCCATACAACTTATCTATCTCTGTGTGCATGCATATAGGGTGAAATTGATATCTATAGCATCCTTTTAAACTAAGAGTCTACCCATCAAACTGAACAACTTGAACTACGGGAGCAAAAAGATCGGAGCAACTAAAAAATCTGCTGTTCCGTACTAAACTGGGTCTGCCGCCGCCGCTGCCTACTCGACTCAAATGTATGCAACAGCTGATTTTTTTTGCTCCGATCGGTTTGCTGCCATAGTAAAAGTTGTACAGTTTGATGGGTAGACTCTTAGTTTAAAAGGATGCTAATGATATCAATTTCACTCTGTACATACACGGTTTCTCAACTAAGATATTTTTTTCGACGCGTTCGTAGCTTCGAATCTTGACATAATATAACTTATCAAAGAGTAATGGTTTTAAATTTTGAAAAAGCGGTTTTCAGTTTTCAGGTTTGATGCTTATTATACCTATTTGATAGGCTTTGATGAAAGTAAAATGAATGGATAGGCCCAAAGCGTGTTTAGTTGAAGCACACAAGTAGCGCACTTGGTTCATACCTGACGTTTCGTCAAAGTAAAGGCAATATGTTCGTGGGCTCATCCATAGTTATAGTACATGCTGGCTGATAATAAAATCAGTAGCAAAATTTTCAGGGGTGATTCGGACCATCAAACTGAACAACCTTTAAAGCAAACCTAAAACTGCAAAATAATCTACTGAAGGTACTAACTGCAATGCCTAATAGACGAAAATGTAGGAAACAGCAGTTTTTTTTTTCGATTTTAGGTTTGCTTCCATAGTAAAAGAGAACTTCAGTTTGATCACCTGTACCACCATAGAGAAAAAACGCGCTCCCCTTGTACCACCCCCTGAAAATTAAGCTAGGTAATGATTTTATTGTCATCCCGTATCACATACTGTTGATCCTGGTTTACAGGAGTTACAGCCGTGGGAAAGTGTGGTGGGCCTATGCGGGTAAAAAAAAATGTTCTGCACGGCTAGCATGCCACCCACGACAAAGCATTTAAACGAAAAAACCGTCATGCGCGCTCTTTCTGGCATACGTAAAATAATAAAGCTCCATCTTTATTATTTTACGTATGCCAGAAAGAGCGCACATATCGATTTTTATCGTTTTCTCGGGGGTGGCATGCTAGCCGTGTTGGGTGTCACGTTGCAAGTATTGCCGTGAGCAGTTGTTTTTCGCGTAGTGTTCGCTGTTCGCGTTTGAGCCTGCCACGAGGCTCGGCAATCTCTTCTCAACCGTGTTTTTAATGACCGAGATTGCGATAGCTACTACCGCAAACTACCTACTGACACTGGCGGAAATGCAGTGCTAACGCACAACCATGAGCCCATTAATTTCCAAATAAAAAAAAATATGTTGTAACAGTAGGCCACAACCAAATACCACAATGTTCTTTTATTTTTTACCTTTAAACCCCAAGGCAAAGGTCACACAACCTCATAACATTAAACCTTCATAGCTATAGGTAAAATGGGTCTGATAAGAGCACGAGCCGGATAATCCGGGTCGGAGTTAATATCGCCTATCCGGAATCCGGACCTTGTCCGGGTAACGCAAACACTACTTGGATATTTTCTCGATGCTTTCAGCTATTTATATTATGTTGCGATACATTCTGGGATGTTTAGAGGAACATAGTAAACATAATAATGTTTATTGTGGATATTTACTTACATAAACTTAAGATCAGTGGTCAGAGACTGCAATAACAAGCAGGATAATATATTTGTTAGCGCGCTCCATACAAATGAAGTTTAAGTATATTTTGGATAAAGTCAATGCAATTTTTTAAACACGGTCTAGACCCTAATATCTGTGCCTGTGTTTTTTTAATGTATTTCAAAGTTACAATGGCTTAAAAATGTCATATTTCAATGGAAATCGGACTAACCGCAGGCAGAGAGATTAGTATCTAGATCGTGTTTTCATTGACATTACTCGGTCATTGAAAACAGGATCGAACTTCTTTTGTATGCATCGTGCTCGGGCGCTCTGCTAGGACTATCCTATCAAAGACTTGATAATTGCTCAAGGTGCGACGGATGGGAAGTTCAGTAATATGGAGGCTCCAGTCTAGCTAAGGGAATGGAACTGGTAAACACATTGACTTATCAACTACTAGACGTAGGGTCCACGCTCAAACTTGTTCGAACCAAAAGATCCCCAAAACGTAAAAAGAGAACTAATTACGCGACAGTCTTTGTTTGATCGGCCGACTGCACGGGCCTTTCGTGCCCTGATGGGGTAGAAAAGAATTTCAGCATTTTCAATGTTTTTAGTTTGTTTATATTACAACACGTACTTAGGTATGTACTCCTGTATGGAGTACTGCTGCCACCTGTGGGATGGCTCAGCCAAGTATCAACTTGCCACACTTGACTCGGTTGAACGCAGAGCCAGGAGGCTCATTGGCGACAGTAAGCTGGTGGAGACCAAGCTTCATAGCCTAGCCCACCGCCGCAGAGTAGCCTGCTTGTCGGTCTTCTACAGATTGTACTTCGGCGAGTGTGCCCAAGAGCTACATGAGCTAATCTCACCCCTTCCAGACGCACCGCGAGATATCACCCCTTTTTGGTTGACATCCCACATATTCGCACCAAGTGCCTTTTTGAATCTTTTATAATGCGCACAGCCAAGGAGTGGGATGCCCTGCCTGCGTCAGTATTTCCGAGCGCTTACAACCCGAATTCCTTTAAAATACGAGGTATCTTATCTTCGTATCTTCTGGGTAAGCTCGCTACATCTTCGACCCCATCTTCGTCCTGAGGACTGGATTGAGGTCAAGAGCAAACCCATACGTAATAAAAAAAGGAAAGGTTTGTGTAGTTTAGTCTCAGACACTTTTTTTTTATTTTGTACTAGACCCGGCGTCCATAGTATTCTAAGTCAATGGGTAAACATAACAAAAACAAGTAACCAAAATGTAATACCCCTTCATGCCCAATAAACTCAAAAGACTACAGTTTTGTTTGCTTCATTACATTTGTAATGGATGTTTGCAAGTTTGTTACTGTGGTTTCCGTGGGAATGGTGCATGCTGTTGGAGTTAACGCAGAATAGTTTTCGCTATTTATCACTGGGCTGGTTTGTAAAGTTGCCTGGACGTTTGGGACAGTGTCGTGTCGGGACGGGAGCATTGTCGACGCTATTTTGCTAACAGCTCTGCTATTGTCTCTGTCTACACCCGTAAGATAATGAACCATCGTAATCCGTACTATGAACGTGTCTTTTATGCATTCCTCGTATACGAATCAGGACGTGTGAAATTTAAAAATATCAATCGAGGGTGGGGTGGTAATTTATGTAGATGGATTTTTATAAAAAAGAGGGAGTAATATCCAATACTTAATATATCCCAAAATAACGAAATATATCCGAGGGGGGAGGGGGGGATAGGATATAACTACTCCTTTATAGAATGAAAACAAAACGTGTGCGTCGAAAACGTTTGACTGTCGCTTACCGATATCTGAGGTATACCCGATGCCGATGGGCCACATACGTTATCGCTTTGCGGCTTTTTTCGTTTTCGTTTCTACGCTATCGTATTCGCTTGGCACTGGACTATGCCTCGAATCCTGGAAGCTGGAATAGGTATTATCTATACCTGAAGTAGGACTGCCTTACAAGAGGTGAAGCATGAAAATACTCCTTGGCGGGGAAATGTTCGTCCTTCGGTTTTCGTCATTGTATCCAACTTTACGCTTTTCCCCTTCTAATAGTAGACTTCTATGCTAAAACAAAAATGCGTTTTTTTTGTTGTTACATCGTTGGATAGAAAGAGACAAATGTAAAGTTGCAAAGATCCACGGAAACGTACTGTAAGGAGGTTGTATGGCTATACAGCTTGCTAGCTTGCTGGCTGGTTTTTATTTGAAATAATTTTGGAACGTCGAATAACCCCGGCGCGGGCTTCAATTATTATGGGGAGTCGGAGGATCACAAACTAATTAGAAGAACTACCGTTCGGAGGATGAAGATCGTTTTCAGGGCAAAAAGCAAAATAATTTAATAATAATAACGGACCCGATTCTCCAGAGGGCCTGGATTGATTTGGCCCTCACCTCCTGTCTTGCCTTAACCGGCCGGCTAGGAGTGGAGTCGCAAGAGCGCAACCTATGCTCCAGGTTGGAAGAATAAAATTTCATAACGCCGAGACCTGCTGACTGGGAGCACCGGGAACCGGCGCCCGCAGACTCACCTCTCTACAACCTTAGTCGCTCACTAGATGTTGCCGCCTTGTCGCTCCTTGCGAGCGGCCTTTTTGGGGGGCCCATTAAATGAGTTGGCAAGTCACCGTCTGCCATTTTTGACAAACCAGAGACATTTGTTGCGGCAGGCGTCCCGAGTCTCTCCGCAATAACCCAGATTTTCCGGTCCACCCAGTTCACCCCCATAACCCGAGTAGTATTCTGTCCTTTCTGCAATAGTCTCTGCATCGAACGTGGTTTGTCTTCTGGTGCATTTACATAACGCATTCAGAGATAGACCACGCTTGATGCATCCCCTCACATTTAGATAATAAGTGTCTCAAAGGGGCCTCTACGTGTTGGACCTGTGTCCCCACGCAAGCCTTCCAAAGGTCCAGGCTACGGCCCGTGAAATACCTTACAGAGATACATAATAATAAATAAAAAAATCAGTGAAGCTCTATTTTAATTACCATCTGTTTTACGCCTCCACAGTACCTACGAAAGAAGGACGGATGTAACCGACGACCATGACCAATTTTCGTGTTTCAATGCTTGTTAGGAGGATTAGCATCCGATACTAACAAGCGTTAATCTTACGCTGATTGGCAGGCCTCTATGTCTGCTGATTACCCAGTGAGCGCCGCATTGCATAACATTTAGAACGCAAAATAGGAATAAAAACATCGGTCTAGTCTCATCTGAAACGAAGTATAATAATGTGCCAGGGACTAACCGGGCTTTACCAGTCCTCGGATGTATCTATATTTAGTTCAGAATCCTCTCAGTATTTCGTCGTAGCTACATAAAGTAATATAATTTATCAACGTATACGTAAAGCTGTGTCCAGACACATGGTAGGTAAGCGGATTAAGTCGGGATCATGTTGAGTATGAATTAGGTTTACTGAGACCGAAGAGGACCTTAATATCTGAGTTGGACTGGATTATTATGGCTTCCAAAAACTTGTTTTTTCACTGAATTAATCTAGCTCAAGTCACAAAACACCCTACATATGAGTAATACTTAAGAGGGTTATAAGGGCTTGGTCAATGACCAAATAGCTACTGCGACCTGGATAGATCTATTGTACTTAAGAGGGTGCTTCAGACCATAAAACTGAACAACTTTCACGTATTGGTAATGGTCCTCGAGCTAGATGTGACCTGGCGAAGAAAGAGCACGCTACCCGACCCGTTTGTCCCCCCCTCGGAAAGCCTTCCCCCAGTACATGAACTGCCCAGGCCGATTTGCAGGTCTTTAAACAGGCTCCGAACTCAAGTCGGCCGGAGTAAGGAGAACCTGTCCAAATGGGGTTTTATCGATGGATCAGACCTGAGGTGTGAGTGTGGTGTTGCCCCACAGACTATGGCCCATCTCATATCTTGCCCTTCCTGCCCGCAAACTTGCACGCGAATGGAGCTTATGGACGCTGCTGGTAGTGCTATCCGCGTGGCAAAATACTGGGCTAGAAAAATATAAAATAACATTCCATCGACTCGATAGAAGAAGACTATGAAGCCAACACCGAAAAAAAAATCAAAATACAAAACTGCAGTATCGGTTCAACTTAAATCTATGGGACAGTCATTGACTTACCAATTACTTGCCGAAGGGTCGCGCTCAAAAGTGTCGGTACCAAAAGAGCACCAAAACGTAAAAAGGGAACCAATCTCGCGAGAGTGTTCGTTTCACGGGTTTCACCGGTCACAGAGAGGTCGGAGTCGGAGCGGTGCGAGGCGGTACTTTTAAAAACTTAGGCTATGTAAACATTGTTATCCCAGCATGGGACCAACAATTGCTGTTTTTAATCTGGCTCCTTTATGACCTGCATTAGCATCAGCCCACACCAGTCCACTGTTGGACATAAGCCTTTCCACATGCAGGACACTGCTCTGTGTTCGCTCAGACCAGTGCTTCTTGTATCCACTTATCCAGTAACTCTTCAAGATCTTGATTATCATCAAATTCGTAAAAGTTTTATTGTTCGGTTCTTGGTTATAGACCACCTTATTTCTTTCGTGGATGTCGAACGTTTCGTATGCAGTGTTTTTGTGAAAGTCTAGCCTTTTACCACTTGACAATCATTCCTTCTTGGAAACTTCAATATGCAAAAATGAGTCTGTTGTAAAAAGTTCAAGACCGCTCTGACAGTGATTATGGTATTGAGCTTATATATTGTATCCATGTACAGACAAATAAATAGATGTGTAACTTCAATTGAACCAACACCACTCAGACTAAATTAAGCGATCCCAAGGGTCCTAAATTGCTTCGAACCAAAACACTAACTAATTCAGTTTTAACCTCCGGGTCTTAAATTATACCACAAATGTGTGGTCTGAGGGCTGGGTGGGTAAAGTGGGATGTGTTAGATCTAATTGGAGGCTTTTTGGAGATCAGTATATTCCTGTCAAGGTCAGGAAGTAATTTAATTCGTTTATGCTGTGGTCTAAACAGATTCCCTGGACGTCCGAAGACTAGATGGATGAACACCGAAGACGACGTCAGTAATATGACAAGGTTGAGAGAACAGACACAGAAGGTTGATCCCACCATGCACCATAAGGGATTAACTACGTAGTACCGGCTAGTACATAACTCTGCCTGTTTGATACATTTTCACGTCTAAACCAATGAACAGATTTGAATAAATAAATAAATAATCCTCACAAGCCAGCACTATAGGCTTGTTATGCTTGTGAATACAATTTTTCAAGAAGATAGATTGCATCCCGAGGAAGGACATATGCTACCTTGTCACAAAAATAAAATTGAATGGGGTGAAGTAAGGGATGAAAACTTGTATGGGGATATAAAAAATAAATAAAGTTTAAGTTTAGGGTAAATTTTATTTGTGCTATTACTATTTTATTCCTTTAAATAAATATATTCCAAAAGTAAAAAAAAAATAATAATAAAATTTTTTATTTATTTACAACAACTACAGCTACTACAATGTAACACGTAAAAGTATGAAAAGATATGGTACAGAGCCATTAATGTTATTGTTGACAATTTAATAAATATTATTTAAAAGATACAACAATATAAAATAACAAACGGATAAGTATAGGAACTCGCTATGTTTAAGTTATGTACCTAACAAAGTAAAAGTAATTTTGAAAGAAATGATAGAAATATTATATTATAATAAATTATTGATAAGACAAGTGTGTAGATAGGTAGATAAAGAATTACGTGTAATGCAGACAAAGTAGCCGGCTACAGCTAGTTTTATCAAAAGTCTAAAATCGATAGAACTTCTAAAAATAAGCACGACAGTACGACCCAATATTTCTCCGTTCCAGGTTGTATAAAAATAAAAATAGAAATGCAAGCTGAATTATGTACTTAGTTCTAGAGATGGGCCGAACATGGGTTTCACCGAATACGGTAGAATGTTCGGTATTTTTTAACCGAAACCGAAATAATGCCTAACATTCGACAAAATTTGATCCCATGTATCGGATAGTAAATATATAAGACATTTTTTCTTCGCGATTTCAATGTTGATCCCATAGAGAAAGTTGTTCAGTTTTTTGGTCTAATCTTCCCATAAGAAAACCGTTGGCATTTTAACGTGACGGGGCGACGGGCTCACTCCCCATCACACTGGGCAGAGTTTCGGTCCCACTTGTGAAACGTGTAACTCGGGGAATGTAGTCGTGAGTATAATTGCTTATGCTGATACAAAAACATGTTGATGATACAAAACAACAACAAATATAACAATAACACACAACAGATCATTAAAAATATTGCATTAGTCATTAAAGCTCAATGTCATACACCTTAATATAAATTTGTATCTCTTTCCCAAAAACAGTGACGTTCATAATTACAATACAAGAAATAAAAATAAATTAGTATTCCCACATTTTCGACTCAGTAAGGTAAACACATCTTTCATGGGGCACTGTATACGCTATTATAATAAGATACCAGAGGGTATTCTAAACTTGCCAGACAAAAAGTTTAAGTCCTATGTTAAACAAGTCCTCTGTAAAAAAGGCTACTATAAACTCGATGACTATTTGAATGACCAAAATGTCTGGTCTTGACAATGTTACTCTATGTAATGCAATATTGTATTTTAATTGTACTTTGTATATTTTGTTTTGTTTAAAAGATGTGTGTTGTAGAGTTTCTGGCCGCATCTTCTCTCAACGGAACACCTTTCGACGCGGTGGTAGAGTCAAAAAATGACGTCAAAAAGCTATCTATGTGATATTATTTTGAATAAAAAAATTTTGAATTTTGAATTGAATTTTATAGTCATAACTTTATAACAGGCTGAATACGAACGTTCGGTAAATCTGCCGAATGTGCCGAATACCGAGTGTAAAAGGAACGTTCGGCTCAGCCCTACGTATTTCACAGTTCTTAACGTTTCGGAGTCGAGTGAGCGCGACAATGCATTTGGGTTGCATTCTTTCGTTCGTTGACCTACTTTTGAGCTAGTTTCAGATTCTGTCTTTGCATGATGCAGTCCCAATGCAGTATCGTATTGCAGTTTTAAAACTGTTACTAACTTAATATTCCATATCCACTGATATTATACCACTGGTAGAAATAGGGTGCTTAGGGGGATTAAGGTGCCACTCAAGCAGCAGTTGGTGTTGTATAAGGCGATTAAGGGATAAAGGGTGTTTATGTGGTCGAAAGGCTTACCAGCACCTACGATATAAGAGAAAGAGCTAAAGAAGAAATGACAGTAGTTTAACATGTCGCTCATCCGCAGAAACAATGACATAACTGTAAAAAATGTAAAATTTGAGTTAACAACGTTCGAATATTTTTAAACATTCATAGCATTACGTAAATTTTAAATAAACTGTATACGTTTTGATTTAAAGCCATATTCTTGGATTGAACGTTATTTAAAACTTTAAACGAGTTTCCTGTAAACGTTATTTAAATTTTTGATTTTGCAGTTGTGTCTTTGTTTCTGCGGATCAGCGATGTGTTGACCCGATAAACTATGATCCCGAGCATTTGCGGGTTCTTTAATCGCTCGCAAACCGGATCTAAGATGACAATAGATTAAACAATTGGACGTCAGTCCGTCCATCCGTCCTAACTCTAAAGGGCTGTATCTTTTGAACCGTGATAGGTAGCGTGTTCAAATTTTCACGGAATGTGTTATTATTTTGGATTTGCTAACTAGTAATAAGAAAAACTAAAAATTGGGGGAAAGAAACGTGTTTGTACTCAATTTGTATTGTTTTTGCTCTTTCAATAAAACGGCAATACGTACAAGCATCAAACTTGGTGTTATTATACAGGGTGTTAGGGTAAACAGTTGCATTACTTTTAGGGGTGATTGTACCCATGATACTGAGCAACTTTCCCACAGAAACCTGTAGGAAATTCGCAAAAACAAAATTTGACTTTTCATACAAACGTTTCATCTGAATGCATTTAGTACGGAAAGTCGAAAAACAAATTTGCGAATTTCCTGTAGGTTTCTTATGGAAAATTGATCGGTATCATGGGTACAAACACCCCTTAAAGTTAAACAACTGTTTACCCTAACACCCTGTAGTTATAGAACATACTCTAAATCTAAAGTAAAACAACTAATAATAAAAACCAGGCAAGTGTTTGCCGGGCTAAGAATACCTGAGAAAAATAAATTGTTTTCGTAAATATGGTGGTACGGAACCCTCGGTGCGCAAGTCCGCCTTGCTCTTGGCTGGTTTTTTTTAATTGTTATGGAAAGTTAATGTTTACGTGCAAAACCTGTCATAGCAGCTGCACGTAATTCAATTCAGCCGGCGTTACGAGTGAAATATTAAACCAGACCAAGTACGATCTTTATTTAATTTCATCGAGTCTGCCTGTTTTGTATTCACAGGATGGAGTTATATCTATGCTCCGTGCGTACGGTCACCAAATAAAGGAGATCAACACTTCTGATCCCCCTATACATCATTTCTCAATCCCACTTTTGACTACCAAAACCGTAAAAAGAGGAAGTAAGAAAAATTCTTGGTCATAGACCAAAAAGCTGGAAATCGAGTACCTATAGGGTGGAAAGATGAGATGGGGCACACAGGGCAGCTACCAGAAGCATTATAGCTACATGAAAACTTAGGAGACTAACCTAGCTTTTGGAGTATTCTACTTCAACATTCACTGATTTCGAAAAAAAGAGCTCATCGAGAAAAACTGAAATTTTGACAATCGTTTTTTTCATCCCCTTCGATAAGCCTTCTTCTTATTTGATATTAGGATATAAGGAATAAATTCTCGTCGGCTTCAAATATCGTTTATTTCTACAAATAGTACGTAGCTATAAAAGAAAAAATAAAAAGAAAAGTTTACTTTTTGTACGAATAGGAAAAGTCTCGCTATTTTCATCACAACCGTAGGCAAAATAAAAATTTTATTTATTGAAATCAAAGAGAAAAGAGTTTAATACAAAAATATCATGCAAAATTATTATTCCTTTCAAAGATGTACTGTACCTAATAATGTATAAAATAAAGTAAGTAAGCAGTTACGTAGGTAGAAAAAAAAGGCTTCATCTCCACAAAGCGATGCGTTGCGAATGCGACGGGTACTTCATGATATTAAAAAATATTCGTTTGGATTTGATCATTTTATGTTAAACATGCTTTTCAAATTTCAAATATTATTGATTTTTAAACATGTTACAGCCATGTTGTGCTATTTCGAATTAAAGTGCGGGTTCAAGTCCCGCCCGAGAAAAATTGTTCAATCTTTAATTTGATGCTTTTCAAATTTAGGTTATTTTTTCATTTGGATAATTTTCCATTCCGATAAATTGCCATTCTAACAATTTGCCACTTGTAGATGCACTTGCTTGCTTGCGGCCACTTGTATGAAGCTTTCGGTCTGAAGGGATATTTAATCATGTACTCATTATGACTGTGTCATTATAAGAATCAGCCAATATGCGCCTAAACTTGTTTAAAAATTAGATGTCAGAACTACGATTGCGACTAGAAACAAAGAAAAAAAAAGTAACAAAGAAACAACGAATTTTTAACTAAGGATGACAATGTTATATAAAAAAATTAATATGTAAAATTATTGTACTATTATGTAAATGCCCTAATATGAATTTGTCTTATACTTATACTAATATTTGCATGCTGTTGTTAATGGCTGATCTAGGAGAGCCACAATGTTTGTATGTAATGTGTCATCTGTAATACTGTACCCTAATCAAGAGCAAATAAAGATTACTTACTTACTTACTTAACAATATTGAGTTACACCTCGACGCAACGCACTGGGCCGCTGAATGTGAATAAAGCCTTAGGCATACTCGTATTTTATAATAATTTTCAGAGTAACTCATAATCCTTACATATTCTGAAAGCCTTTATGGACGCCTCGGCTACGCCACCGTAATAAGATTTGCTGCCATTTGAATTCAATAAAATGAAGAACAGAGTAAAGCTTTTACTTAATATCCTTTGACGGCTGTCGGATTTAGGTGGTATGGAGAGGAAGATATTAATTAATCCTAGTATCCCAATTCCAACTAATGTCATAAATGTGAATGTTTCTGACAATGTTCGTATGCTTGTGGCTCAATCACGTATAAAAGGCTATTCAGATTTGGATGCAATATGGCACACAGATAGAATATGTTCTAGATTGACACATAGGATACTGTTTATTTAAAGTCAACGCAGACGGAGTCGTGCGCAACAGCTAGTAATTGGCAGACACGCGTGGTGGGCCAACGCCTATACACCTATCCTTTGAAGGTAGGCCTGTGCCCTGCAGTGGTACGTTTATAAGCTACCAAGAGCCCAGAGTTACGCAGTTACGTACTAGGAATCGGCGTGGCGGCCCAGCAGTCACTCAGACAGGCTCCATGATACCTACCATAATTACCTACTTAGTATATACTTTGAAATATTAGCCACTTGATTGAGGGCGTAATAAATGTTGTGCGCAAACGTACCTACAAGATAAGTAACAGTAATAAAGTGTCTGAGAATTAAAAGTTGTTTCTTCTGTAAGTTACCTACATACCCCCGGCACAAATAAATTTACTTTCTTTTACAGAAAATTATTTCAGAAAATAAAAGTCAAGGTCATGCGAGAACCGAAAATACATAGGGACAAATACATTATTCCTTTTTGTGAAGTCGCCTTCAAATGGGTTGGTATATTGTATTCAGCGAAAAGAATATTTCCGACGGATACAAAGGAAAACCGGTTTTTCTACTTTGATTGATATTACGTGTTCCATTCAATGGGTTTTTTACAAAAACATCTGCGGGAGAAAAATGTATTTTCAGCTGCATGATCAAATCGGTTACGGTGAAAGGTGATAGACTGGAAACCGACGGACATGTATGAAGAAATTTATGGATGTGAACGAGGCGACAGAGGTATACGTCACGGCACGAATCTATAGAGCTCGAATGAGTGTATTTAGACGAAAATAGTGCTTAGTATCTTGTAAATAAGGTCAGCGCAATCAAGGTCAGCGCTACAGATCCGTGCCGCCACTATACACAGTATAAAATTAAATGGTACACTTACTTAAAGGGGTGCTTCAGATCATCAAACTGAAAAACTTTTACTATGCGACCAACACTGAAATCGCGAAAAAGAAATCCGCTATCCCATACAAAACTGCAAATATAACTCGACTGAAATGTATGGGACGGCTGATTTTTTTTCGCGATTTCAATATTGGTCCCATAGAGAAAGTTGTTCAGTTTCATGGTCTAAATCACCCCTTTAAGTAAGTGCCCCATTTAATTTGTCACCCTGTATGTAAGGATCGTAGCATAACGCGCTCTGATCTCTGCCTACACTATCCCACGGGGAAAGAGGCGTGACGTTATCTTGCCGTTTGCCCACTAAATCTCTTTATCCCTTTGTCACGGAGTCGGGGAGAAATGGGGTGAACGAATCGGCTGATTCTCATTTAGGTAGGCATCAATTGATCGCCACCTTAAAATCCTGGTTGCCAAGGAGGCCTAAATTAACTACCTCTTAAATATTTAAAAAGACAAAAGCGGCCCCAAACTTCTAGCAAGCTAGCGATTACATAGGGCAAGTTTAACCGACGATTAACATACAGTTAACGTGGGATTAACAAGGGCCTCGTCAATTAATATTAAACCGCAACACGCTCCAACCCACGCGGGCGCGAGAAAGATAAATATTTTAATATATTCGCTCATTCTTATTCGTAGTCTTCGCTAGCACATGGCAATCTGAACATTATTTTACCTTTGTAGGCATTTTTGGAACAACTTTTATTTGAACTAATTTTAGTTGAAAAAATTATCTGACAGCATGTTGTGCGGACAAAATCTAGTAAGTACTTCAAATTGTCAGGATGTAGAGATGGCACCGTAGGATGGTACCGTTCAACTAAGACAATTACATAATAATAAACCTTAACGCATAGCAACTAGGAGTCAAGGAGTTAAAAAATGAATACTGATCAATAAAATTACAATTTACAAGCGGTCAGGACGCTATAGACGTATAATAGGTCTTCCAAGGTACTCGACGGTCGGTTCCATAATCGATTTCAATGTGTTATTCATGAACTTGCATTACGTACTTACTAATCTACAGTACACTACTCTAGAAATAGACCTACGAATGTCGGATTATACGCATATTGACACAATTCCGGTACGCGAAATGACACATACGCATAATGAGATACACGCGAAATGAAATGTACGCAAAATGGCAAAAACGCGAAATGACACATACGCATAATGAGATACACGCGAAATGAAATGTACGCAAAATGGCAAAAACGCGAAATGACACATACGCATAATTACATTATACGCCGAATGGCACCTATGAAAAATTACACATACGCGAAATGACGTATACGCAAAATGACATAATAATATACGAAAAAAAACATATAATTATGATAAGAGCGTCGGTGGCGCGTTGCGGAGAGGTATGGACACCCAATTATGGGGGTCCGGGTTGAAATCCGCACGGACAACATGCCATGTACCAATAAGTTTTTCTAACTTATGTACGTAATACCGACTGCTCTCAAACGGTGAAGGAAAACATCGTGAGGAAACCTGCATACGTTGAAGAAGAAATTATGATGTGCATGTGAAGTCTACCACTCCGCATTGGGCATGCGTGGTGGACTAATGCCCAAACATCCTCCGAGGGTATATCTATGCCCTGCAATGTGACGCTTCTAGGCTGATGATGATGGTAAGTGACATAAATGCGAAATGGCATTATACGCAGAATTATCGTCAAAATCAGTTTGTTACCTGAGACATCGCTTCAAAACTATCGACACGGAATGACGACACTAAGCCAATAATTCCCTTCAAGTCGACGGCATGAAGGTGGAAATTGAGTGTATGACGTCATTTATGGTACGTTTTCGGGTCGCCCGAAGCTCAATATATTCAACCTATTGTGTCCGATACGACACGATGTGACACTTTCATATTATTTACCAATTCGAGTTGCTCGCCAAATCCATGACTCAAAAATAAAAATCTATCGATTATCGATCAATCAATTAAAATTTATTTTACACCAAAAATAAAGTATCTTGTTATACACGGTGTAACAAAACACCCTAGTTTAGATCATCAAACTGAACAACTTTCACTATGGAGACAAGGTCGAAAAAAATCTGCTATCTCATATACAGGGTCCTTCTTAATATGCTGACACCAGACCGTCAAACTGAAGAACTTTTTACATGGCAACAACATACAATATACAACGAAATCGCGAAAAAAATCAGCTTTTCCATACAAAACTGCAAACCTACTCGAGCCAAATGTATGAGGATATTTTTTTTTCGCGATTTCTATGTTGGTGCCATAGAGAAAGTTGTTCAGTTTGATGGTCTGATCATCCCCTTAAAAAACTGTCAGCATATTAAGAAGGACACTGTATTTGAGCCGAATCGGTAGGTACTGCAGTTTTGTATGAAACACCCGATTTTATTTCCGCTATTGCGAAGTTGGCTCCGTAGTGTAAATTGTTCAGTTTGATGGTCGAAACCAACTTTTTAAGTATTACTAGGGTGTTTTGTGTAACAAAACCTGTACCTATTGAGTACAGATTAGCAAACAACAATCAAATCGCCGCCGCGCCTCAGCCTCTATCATTAGATCTCTTCTATTTCAGTAGGTAAGTATAATATCTCCACTCGGACGAGACTCCAAGGTAAAATATTTTACCTTCGTGTTAAATCGAAATGCCCAAACCCCGAAGTAACTGATTTACATAGGAAAGTTATTCGGGATTTCATAAAACTTGTAGAAGAAAGAAATTATGCAGACATAAATTCTTACTTTCGAAGGGCAGAGAAATTATTTGCACTTTGAAACCTTGTCTTAAGGGTCCGTAGTCAAAAAATAGACCCATTCCCGTTTCGTCCATTCTGTCTCATCATCATCAGCCTATCATCGTCCACTGCTGGACATAGGCTTCTCCCAAAGCGCGCCACAAAACTCTATCGTCGGCCTTCCTCATCCAGTCGCTCCCCGCTACCTTTTTTAGGTCGTCTACCCAGCGGGCCCCAGGGCGTCCCACACTACATCTGCCAGATCCTGGTCTCAACTCAATTATTCCGACATTTTTGCACCCGCATTAGAGAGCGTCGATGGCGCTCTGCGGAGGTATTGAAACTCAATCTCGAGGTCCGGGTTTGCACCCGCACGGACGATATGCCATGTATCAATGAGCTTTTCTAACTTATGTACGTAATACCGACTGCTCTCAAACGGTGAAGGAAAACATCGTAACGAAACCTGCATACGCTGAAGAAGAAATTCCGATGCGTATGTGATGTCTACCAATTAGCATTGGGCACGCATGGTGGACCGACATCCATACACCCTCCCTGAGGGTAGGCCAGTGCCCTGCAGTGAGTCTTATAGTATTTGCGTTCACTGGTCTTATACACATAGGCTGATGTTGATAGAAGGGAGTAAGGATCCCTTAGTCATACGACAGCCACGTTAAGAAATGAGGTGGTCCAAAATATAAGCCGGAATCACAAGGCGATTAATTTTAAATAAGTAGAAGTTATAGTACAATGTTATCATAAATTAAACCCTCATTTTGACCGCAGTCGGCTAAATATAAAAGGTCTGGCGTCCGTTGAAGCATAGCCACAGATAGCATAGCTGGGATCGATCGGGGCAATGACGTCAGAGGCAAGGCCCGTTCTGTATACTTGTCTGTTTGTATATCTGTGATCTGATGTGATATTGTGGAGCTTGTGGGAGGTTTTAGTGGGGCTTGGGAAGTTTTTTAATTATGGTGTTGGAGAATTATTAGTGAGAGGAGAAAAGTGGTTTGTGCTCGATTCGGAAGACACTGTTTGCGGGTTTAGCCATTATGAATCTATATACTATTATAAAACTGTAACAGGAAGTTTGTCTGTACATTGAAGATATTAACAAAAAAAAAGTTACGATATGGTTTTTAGGTGTCCCTGATTCCATTTCACCAATTTTTGGATTTTTTGTCTGTCTGTTTGTTTGTGTGTTTGTTTGGGTGTTTGTTTGTTTGTTTGAACGAGTATCACGCAAAAACTACTGAACCGATTTTGATGAAACTTTTTTTGTTTGATAGCTTATGATCTGACTTAATATCTGGTATATAATTTGTGCGGCCGAAGTCGCGGGTTAACGCTCGTAGATAATAATAGCATAGATATTAGTTCTTAATTATTATCTACACTCGAGAGCAATGAAAACGGGTCTATCTAGTTTATGATAGCTTATTTAAATAAAAAGTATTTCGTAGACTATTTAATAATTCTAAAATTAATGGATAACATTTATAGTTTCTATTCGTTTGACTTAATTAAAATACATAAACACAAATGCGGCTTCGCTATTGCAGACCAAAAATTGAAAATAACCATTTTTTGTCACAGATAGTGTTTCCCCATATTTTAGTGTATGTGAGTGATAAAATTACCACATTAATAATCAATGTTAAAATTAAATTAAAATTAAATTAAAATAAAATAATTAAATTAAAAAAAAAATGTAAAATTAAATTTTCAAAAAATCATATATTTCAATTTTAGCCTTTTTTGTTGACATTACTTTATAGCAACCAGAAGTTTTATTAATTTAAGTAGTAGTATTAAATCTATACTATTATAAATCTGTATCAGGAAGTTTGTCTGTACATTGAAGATATTAACAAAAAAAAAGTTACGATATGGTTTTTAGGTGTCCCTGATTCCATTTCAAAAATTTTTGGATTTTTTGTCTGTCTGTTTGTTTGTGTGTTTGTTTGGGTGTTTGTTTGTTTGTTTGAACGAGTATCACGCAAAAACTACTGAACCGATTTTGATGAAACTTTTTTGGTTTGATAGCTTATGATCTGACTTAAAATCTGGTATATAATTTGTGCGGACGAAGTCGCGGGTTAACGCTCGTTGTCTATAAAATACTTTTTATTTGAATAAGTTATCATTCCTAGTTTCCGAGATATTAAGAGGATATAAGCGTCATATATCATGAAGTACTAACAGTAGGAGTATGTATTGCGGATATGTGTAAATTGAACATATAATTAAAGTTTTTATTCGAACCAAAACACGATTAAGACACATTTTCTCGATAGAAAAACAAGCCAAAGTAGCCTCCGTTTTTATTTATAAACGCTTGGAACTGCTAAACGGTGAATAATTGTTTATAAAATACTTTTTATTTGAATAAGCTATCATTCTTAGTTTCCGAGATATTAAGAGGATATAAGCGTCATATATCATGAAGTACTAACAGTAGGAGTATGTATTGCGGATATGTGTAAATTGAACATATAATTAAAATTTTTATTCGAACCAAAACACGATTAAGACACATTTTCTCGATAGAAAAACAAGCAAAGTAGCCTCCGTTTTTATTTATAAACGCTTGGAACTGCTAAACGGTGAATAATAGAAACACGTGACTTGATTTAAAAAAAGAGATTGATATTTTACAAATTTTGATTATAGCAGAATTGAACTTACATAAATAGTACAATCACAATTAAATAAAGTTTGTTTTACGCTTGCGTCGTTTCAGTCGCGCGCGTCGCCCCACCTCTTTCTCTCGCATCAGGCAGTAATATAAGCTATCACACGACCATTTCGCTTCAATTATTTTTCGACATAGGCCCTTAAGCTTTATGTTGTTTGCTGACCCGTGGTGACCCGTGTTCATTTCTGTCGAATGTATTCATATGGTTAAGCATCATTTTGATTATTGAATGCATGCTGAGGCAGGCACTGAAATGGTATCTCAAAGCATTGCAACTATCCCCTAGCATTGCACTGGGTTCACAATAGTCTCATTATAGACTGCAACGTCTCGATTGCATTGACTGGCGATTGCACAATGCGCAGGATATTATAATGAACCGTTTATAAATAGAATTTCTATTAGAATCAGATGTTTCTCATATCATAGAATAGGTATTAAATATTATACAGGGTGTAAAATTAAATGGGACACTTACTTAAAGGGGTGCTTCAGACCATCAAACTGAATAACTTTCTTTATAGGACCAATAACGAAATCGTAAAAATAATTCTGCTGTCCCATACATTTCAGTCTAGTTATGTTTGCAGCTTTGTATGGGACAGCATTTTCGCGTTTCCTGATGTAGGCTCCATAGTGAAAGTTGTTCAGTTTGATGGTCTGAGTTCACCGTTTCAGTTTGCGGCCTTGCATCCTGTATGGAAAATCGTGAGACTAAATGACTTACTTTATGCAATAAATTTAAAATGATTCTGTGTGCTTTTATACAGAATCCATAAATGGGTATCACATAATAAGACCAAAACCGTCAGTATTCTTTTCATATTATTCAAAACTTTTCCGCTTTCCACCATTGACTTACCAACTACTGGACGTCGGGTCCGAGCTCAAAGGTGTCCGAACCAAAAGAGCACGAAAACGTAACCACGCGCACACGCGCGCACCGTGCCGCGATGGGGTAAAAACTACGCAAGCAAAATGAAAAAGAATTACAGTATTTCAATGTTTTTAGTTGGTTGGTTGAAGCTTGTTGTGGATATGAGTAATCTATAACCTTTAACGAAGCCTGTCGTGGATACAAACTTTGTATTTTTTTTTAATTAAAAAAAATTTATTCTTTTAAGGTAGTTGCAGCAAACCTCTGTCCATCACGATGACATCACGGTCGTTAGTATACGAATAAGTTTTTTTTTCTGTAAATAAAATTGTATAAGACTTGTTTCGCTAACTAGCCATGTCGTAGCTCTCGTGCTACGAGTGCTACGCGACCTGTTGAGAGCTACGTACGTAGCACTTGACCTCTCTTGTCAGGTTATACCTTAATCATTGTAATTAAGTCTAGTTTGCTAAGTTATACTTACACAATATAAAATACGACATACAAAATAATGGACGCCGGGTCAAAATTCTCGAAAAAAGAGACTCTTACAAACTTAAGTAGGTACGTGTATAATAAACCAAAAAATTTTTTTCTTTTAATGTCTTAATAATATTTGCCACTGATGGAATTACTGACATTTAGAAGAGAATAAAAAAGGAAACAAATTTACTATGGAACACATATAGCAAAGTCATATCGGGGCTTAGATAAACAGGGTAGAATATTTTAGAGAGAGTAGTTCGGTAGGTACCTTAACAGTTGCAGATACAGGAAAATATTCATGGAATCCTTAAATTTTTGAGACATTTAGACCTACATTCACAGATTTAAAAAAAATGTACTTTCTGCAAGAAAATGGTCAATTTACACAAACACTTTTTTGTATGCCAATCAATCCTGTTTCTTATAAGGATCAAAAACTCCAATGAAATACCAGAGGTACTCGAAATGTCAGAAAACGCAAAAAAAAAAATAAACAATACATTCCGTAAAAAATGAGACACCAATATACTTACTTTTATGATAAGCGAGTATGGCACCTCTCCAATGCGAGCCTTACAGATGGACCTATGGAATCTGACATTTTCGTACTGTAACGACGGTAGGTCTGATAGAGTTTTTTTATCCTTAAAAGAAACAGGATCGATTGGCATCAAAAAAAGATTTACTGTAAATTGTCAATTTTCTTGCTGACAGTACTTTTTTTTTAAATCTATGATTGCCAATCTAAGGCCCACTTGCGCCAAATGCTGGGTTAAATTGCGTAACCCCGTCTTTAGTAGCATCGACCTAAAGATTGAACGAGTGTTATCGAAGATTGTCTTGCGCCAATGAAAACTAGTTCATAGTCAACTAACCTGACAGTTCTCTGTTTTTCGCTGGCAACATCCTAAATAACCTCTATGGTTATTTAATTTTTAATTTTTTTATTTTATTTTATCAGGTTCATCAACAGCTGTTACAATGATACATGGGTACAATTTACAATTACATTGAGTACTTAACTTAATGCACAACCACTTAGAGATGAACACCTCATGCACTAATAATCCAACAATAGTACATTATGGTACAAGTGTGTAATGTTGGTGATTACCGCTGAGGCGCCATTGAGACCCGAGCCGTAGGCGAGGGTCTTAAGAGAGACGAGGACGGTAATCATCAATACACACGTATATCATACGACGTTTTTGAACACACTTGTGAAGAAAATAATAATAAAAAATCATTTTATTTAGTAAATAAAAAGTTTATTTAGAGAATTTATTTGTACTATTGAATATGATCTTTTTTGTATCGAAACTTTTTTAAGAACAAAGCAACTCAAGAACTCAACCAAGAAGTTTAGATACCTACAATAAAAAACCTATAACTCCCTTGTGAATAATAGTAATGAAAAAGTCACAGTTTGATTATAGGTGTCATTATGTGCCTAATTGCGGTGAAATAATGGCCATTTTATGAGCAAGTGTGTTGAAAAATATAAAAAGTGAATGATGAATGAACATAATATATCCACGTCTCTTTCACACTGCATCTCTTTGTATTTGTCTGTCTCATTTGTTTTATTTTAGCAATGACATTTCGTTTTCATCGTTCGTTCATGTTATCAAAGAGCATGTAACACACTACGTTATGAGTCGAGACTTCCATACTAAAAACTGGTCGTGACCGATTATCCAGAATGTATGAAACGTGTGCAACCGTTCAAAGGAATTAAATGGCGCGGTGCACGTTTCATATAGATTTTTTTGTTGGAGAGTTGCGCGAGCGTACAACAAAACTGTAAAAACAGCTGTTGCCTCAATTTTGACATTTAGCACGTAGTTTAGTGACTTAAACCTACCACATCGGCGGTTTAAATATAACACAAGTTTAGCCCCTAAAACAGGATGGTGCAAGACATAATTATAATTTAATTCCAAATTAGCGTCTAGTTCCGAGTTAATAACGATAACCCTGCTAGGCGCAAGCGGGCCTAAATGATGTAAAAAGTATAGTATAGTAAAGGATAGCCTTTTAAGAACGTTTTAGGTTTCTATCTATCTATCTATAACGTCACGCCTCTTTCCCAGTGGGGTAGGCAGAGACCAGGGCGCGCCACTTACTACGATCCTTACATACTTCTTTTGCCTCATGCACATCCATACATCTCTTTATACATGCCCGTCGGTTTCGAGTACTCCGCAACTCCCCTTTTTGTAGGACGCAACTGATTTGATCAGCATACGTCCTACGAGGGCGCCCTCTTCCGACGCTTTCACTCACATTAGCAACATATATCTCTTTCGTACATCTGCTATCACTCATCCTCTCCACATGACCAAACCAACGAAGCATACCTTTGTCTATTCTTGTCACTACATCTTCTTTTAATTTACATCTATCTCTTATTACACAATTTCTCACTCTATCTTTCAGCCTCATTCCCATTATCTTCCTTTAGGAAAGTTGTGCGGTATCATGACATGAGCACAATCACACGTTAAAGTAATGCAGCTGTCTACCATAACACTCTATACAGGGTGTAAAATAAAATGCGTTGAACAACTGTCGCTATGGAGTCAACATCGAATTATTATACATTTGCTAAAGGTGGTTTAATACGCCGAACGAAAACGAGATAATACGTTAAGAACATGTTCGAACAACTATAATTTTAGAACCAAGCACCTCAGGGCAGACTATGTGTGAGTTGCAGAAACGCTCATTAGAGTTAATCCTCCATTAAATCTCTTGCTAGCTTTTACTACGTCAACAAGATAAAAAGTGACAGCAAGAGATTTAATGGAGGTTTAACTCTAATGAGCGTTTCTGCAACTGAGCGTATATCTTTTGATAACGGTCTTAAATTGTATCTGACAGTTCTAAATACAGCCTTCAACAGAACTCCAAGATTGAAACGCGTCGCTATGAAGTTAGGCTTTAGGTTCAAACTCGCCTGTCTAAGTTTTAATTGAGAATATCAGATTTTCAAACTTGTATCCGATCTGATGCTTTGACGCCCAAAGAAGATTGTTACGCGAGTTATTTCGACATGGTTTAATAGTAAGGAAGTCACGGGACTATAAGTAGGGATGCAATGATTACAAAGCGGTGCATCGTTTTGCATCTGTAATCGTAATGATCACGATTAATAACGATGCAATGCACCGAAGTAAGGATAGTACGATTAACGTCACGAAAGACGTAGACGAAAAACGTCAATCGGATTGCACTTGTTGACAAATACCAGACCTGAATAGTTACTAGATTCTAGAGCCAAAAACAACTTTTAAAAAATCTGAGCTAAATCTGTTTTTTTTTCAGATTTGACTATGATTTTTTTTTTATTTTTTTAAATTCTACTGATTCCTATGATTTTATTTTCAGTTTGAAGTAATGAATGCATTCTCGTTCTCGCGATATCTCTTCAACATTTTAAAAGATTAATCTCCCACGTAAATATCGCTTGATAAACGAGATTATACAGAATCATGTTCCATATTGTGTTATTCAAAGCAAATTGGCCTCTACTCATCCAAAAATCATAATCCTGACCAAGTGAGTCGACCACTTCTATCTCAAATAAGTAGAAAAAATAACCAAATCTTGGAATTATTGAAAGTTTTTTTTATTGATTTATCTTTCATTGGAATGCAAAGAAACACTGAAAACTCATTTTAAGTATAATCTCAACTAAATTTGTTTAAATAATCGTAATGCATCGGTTATCGTAATAAATAACGATTAATATCGTAATCGTAATCGCAATCGTAATGGCCGAATCGTTTCATCCCTACAAAAAAGATTACCGATTGCCGTTTTGATATTGTTGTAGGGTACGAAATTACTAATATAAAAACCCAAGTCGCACAGATCACAAACCGCCGTAGCAAAAAAAAAATAAAAAAAAAATTGTCTTAATTTTTTAAATTTCGATGCTACCTTTTTTTTCTATACTGTCATGTTCTTCACCTTAGTTCAATACCCATACGTAATAGTAAGACTGTCTAAAGTTTTGGCCTTTATCACCTTTAATGCTAATCTATACTATTATAAAACTGTAACAGGAAGTTTGTCTGTACATTGAAGATATTAACAAAAAAAAAGTTACGATATGGTTTTTAGGTGTCCCTGATTCCATTTTACCAATTTTTGGATTTTTTGTCTGTCTATTTGTTTGTGTGTTTGTTTGTTTGAACGAGTATCACGCAAAATCTACTGAACCGATTTTGATGAAACTTTTTTTGTTTGATAGCTTATGATCTGACTTAAAATCTGGTACATAATTTGTGCGGACGAAGTCGCAGGTTAACGCTCGTAAACTATTAAAAGTAATGAAATGTTGATGACGTCACTTGTTACTATTTAGTACAATTTTTTACACAAAGCGCGCGTTTTGACGTCCGATATAGAGCTGCTCAAAGAAATTGAACTTACTTTAGGTAAAATTTCTTTGGAATTGCTCGATTGATTTACAGAAAAACCAAAAAAAAACCTAGCATTCAAATCGTTAACTACGTACTTAGACTCTTTGGTACAAAAGGTCCCACGATTTATCATTTGAAGACTCTACTCCTTAAGCTTTAAATTTAGCTTAGGACGGCCATTTCTCAAAATTTGATAAAAGGTTCCTACATTTTAGGGACCGGTTTTTGCAATTCTAAATGGGAGGAAGAATTATTTAATTAACAAGTAGATTTCGAGGTACCTACCTCGTGGGTAAGAAGGTACCCTTTCGGTAAGGTTCAGGTTCCGGTTTCGGTTAAGGTTCAAGGTACCGGGTGGCGTAAGAAGTGACTAAGGGAAGGGATTTGTAGTGTTTTTGTGGGCAAAAGTCTTTGCTACCCAGTCACCATATGATAAAAGTGACCCTTATTACAACTGCACCCTTAAAAAGATAGTTGATAGTTGGTTTGTAGTTGTAGAAACTAGCTTCGGCGTGCTTCGGAATGTACGTTATACTATTGGTCCTGAATAGTTCAGATAGCAATGTAACTAACTATTCGTTAAGGGGACACCGAATCTATTGTGCTGCCCTCAATAGTATTTTTTTATTTCTAAACAACATTTCCAAAAAACAAGAATGTAAGATTTTCAGTTTATCGGGTCTTATGCTGATTTGGTTTTATGTTTGTAGTTATCTTTAAAACCGCCAAAAGTGAACACTTTTCCGTAATGTTTCCATAAATTGAAAGCCAATCAGGACTTTCTTGTTTTTTGGAAATATTGTTTAGAAATAAAAAAAATACGATTGAGGGCAGCACAATAGGCTCGGTACCGTCTTATGCCAGGGGCCTATTAAGATTGCCTGACAATTCTCTGACAACAACTTGACCTCTAAGTTGCGTCCACCAATCTGCACAGAGCGGAATTGGTGGTGTATGGCGTCTCACCATTATTCATGAGAGGAAATTTTGCCTTGCAATGGGATCCTATACTAATAACCGTTTCTTGTACACTTTTATCGTGAAATGAAATATTTATTATCTTGACTTTCATTCATCTAAATAGAACTGTTTACTCTGCCAAAGTAATATTGAACTTTATACCGTTGGTAAACAGTTCATATTTCATCAAAGGAACAAACGCTACGCTCAGTCAAGTGTATATATTTTTCAATTCCCATTTGACTAAAGGTAAAGTCTGGGATTGTTTGACTATTTATCCTGTACACTCGTGAAACTTTTCAACGATATAATCTAAAAACAAATCTATAATGTATCTAAACTATTATAGAACGGTAACAGGAAGTTTGTCTGTACATTGAAGATATAAAAAAAAAATTACTATATGTTTTTTAGGTATCCCTGATTCCATATCACCAATTTTTGGATTTTTTGTCTGTCTGTTTGTTTGTTTGAACGAGCATCATGCAAAAACTACTGAACGGATTTTGATGAAACTTTTTTGTTTGATAGCTTATTATTTGACTTAAAATCTGGTATATAATTTGTGCGGACACTATTCAGTCACTATTCAGTCAGAATGATCCATTTTATATTTTTAACAATACAAATAGGCTTCTTAGAGTTACGGCACACTTGCGGAACGTTCCGAGCCGAACGTTCCGTCGAATACGCGTCTACTAGGAAAAATGGCGCGTAATGACGCGTACTGGTGTGTCGCCGGTATTGGGAAAAGCGTTGCGCGCGTGTTCGACGGAACTTTCGGCGCGGAACGTTCAGCAGGTGGTTGGTGTGCCGTAACACTTAGTCGTAACTGAGGGACGACGTGACCATCGTGGGCCGCTTATGTCACCACAGGTCTCCTGGCCAGGTGTATGCTGGCCTGTTGTGTTGTCTCGGTAATTTCTTTTACTACATCCGTCCATCTCGCAAGCATGCGTCCTCTACCTCTCTTTCCCTCCATACGGCCGGTGATCATGAGTTTTTCCAAACTATCTGATCGCCTCCAATGCCCAAAAAATTTAAGGGCTCGTTGCATAGAGATGGTGGAGAAGCTCGTCTTGATGTTCAACTCATTGAGGATGGACTATTTTGTATGTTTTGCACCACCATATTTAAAATGCCTCAATCATTTGATTTCAATGTTACGAAATCAGAAAACATAGATTTGACGTATTGTGTCTGAATTTGAATCTATAAGTATTATTACGTATGACCATTTCGTATGACATAGCTGTAAGGGCTCGATCCCTTGGTCGTGACATGATTTGGCACACATTTGTCTAGTCATCATAACACAAGTTCAGGCTAGATTCTGGTACTTTAAAATGTGACTAGATAATTTGTGTGACAATGTCCAAGATATTTTTTTTTATTATTTTATTTCTTCACTCTTCTCTTCCACACAGAGATACTTTTTTTATACCAGCTCTTGTTCTTCTTTGAAGCGATGCGGTACATTTGTTGAATTATTTATGAAATAAATTAAAAAAAAAAAACTCATATTTGACACAAACGATTTTCAGGTGTTGCGTTGAGATGAACACCTCATGCACTAATAATCCAACAATAGTACATTATGGTACAAGTGTGTAATGTTGGTGATTACCGCTGAGGCGCCATTGAGACCCGAGCCGTAGGCGAGGGTCTTAAGAGAGACGAGGACGGTAATCATCAATACACACGTATATCATACGACGTTTTTCAACACACTTGTGAAGAAAATAATAATAAAAAATCATTTTATTTAGTAAATAAAAAGTTTATTTAGAGAATTTATTTGTACTATTGAATATGATCTTTTTTGTATCGAAACTTTTTTAAGAACAAAGCAACTCAAGAACTCAACCAAGAAGTTTAGATACCTACAATAAAAAACCTATAACTCCCTTGTGAATAATAGTAATGAAAAAGTCACAGTTTGATTATAGGTGTCATTATGTGCCTAATTGCGGTGAAATAATGGCCATTTTATGAGCAAGTGTGTTGAAAAATATAAAAAGTGAATGATGAATGAACATAATATATCCACGTCTCTTTCACACTGCATCTCTTTGTATTTGTCTGTCTCATTTGTTTTATTTTAGCAATGACATTTCGTTTTCATCGTTCGTTCATGTTATCAAAGAGCATGTAACACACTACGTTATGAGTCGAGACTTCCATACTAAAAACTGGTCGTGACCGATTATCCAGAATGTATGAAACGTGTGCAACCGTTCAAAGGAATTAAATGGCGCGGTGCACGTTTCATATAGATTTTTTTGTTGGAGAGTTGCGCGAGCGTACAACAAAACTGTAAAAACAGCTGTTGCCTCAATTTTGACATTTAGCACGTAGTTTAGTGACTTAAACCTACCACATCGGCGGTTTAAATATAACACAAGTTTAGCCCCTAAAACAGGATGGTGCAAGACATAATTATAATTTAATTCCAAATTAGCGTCTAGTTCCGAGTTAATAACGATAACCCTGCTAGGCGCAAGCGGGCCTAAATGATGTAAAAAGTATAGTATAGTAAAGGATAGCCTTTTAAGAACGTTTTAGGTTTCTATCTATCTATCTATAACGTCACGCCTCTTTCCCAGTGGGGTAGGCAGAGACCAGGGCGCGCCACTTACTACGATCCTTACATACTTCTTTTGCCTCATGCACATCCATACATCTCTTTATACATGCCCGTCGGTTTCGAGTACTCCGCAACTCCCCTTTTTGTAGGACGCAACTGATTTGATCAGCATACGTCCTACGAGGGCGCCCTCTTCCGACGCTTTCACTCACATTAGCAACATATATCTCTTTCGTACATCTGCTATCACTCATCCTCTCCACATGACCAAACCAACGAAGCATACCTTTGTCTATTCTTGTCACTACATCTTCTTTTAATTTACATCTATCTCTTATTACACAATTTCTCACTCTATCTTTCAGCCTCATTCCCATTATCTTCCTTTAGGAAAGTTGTGCGGTATCATGACATGAGCACAATCACACGTTAAAGTAATGCAGCTGTCTACCATAACACTCTATACAGGGTGTAAAATAAAATGCGTTGAACAACTGTCGCTATGGAGTCAACATCGAATTATTATACATTTGCTAAAGGTGGTTTAATACGCCGAACGAAAACGAGATAATACGTTAAGAACATGTTCGAACAACTATAATTTTAGAACCAAGCACCTCAGGGCAGACTATGTGTGAGTTGCAGAAACTCTCATTAGAGTTAATCCTCCATTAAATCTCTTGCTAGCTTTTACTACGTCAACAAGATAAAAAGTGACAGCAAGAGATTTAATGGAGGTTTAACTCTAATGAGCGTTTCTGCAACTGAGCGTATATCTTTTGATAACGGTCTTAAATTGTATCTGACAGTTCTAAATACAGCCTTCAACAGAACTCCAAGATTGAAACGCGTCGCTATGAAGTTAGGCTTTAGGTTCAAACTCGCCTGTCTAAGTTTTAATTGAGAATATCAGATTTTCAAACTTGTATCCGATCTGATGCTTTGACGCCCAAAGAAGATTGTTACGCGAGTTATTTCGACATGGTTTAATAGTAAGGAAGTCACGGGACTATAAGTAGGGATGCAATGATTACAAAGCGGTGCATCGTTTTGCATCTGTAATCGTAATGATCACGATTAATAACGATGCAATGCACCGAAGTAAGAATAGTACGATTAACGTCACGAAAGACGTAGACGAAAAACGTCAATCGGATTGCACTTGTTGACAAATACCAGACCTGAATAGTTACTAGATTCTAGAGCCAAAAACAACTTTTAAAAAATCTGAGCTAAATCTGTTTTTTTTTCAGATTTGACTATGATTTTTTTTTTTTTTTTTTAAATTCTACTGATTCCTATGATTTTATTTTCAGTTTGAAGTAATGAATGCATTCTCGTTCTCGCGATATCTCTTCAACATTTTAAAAGATTAATCTCCCACGTAAATATCGCTTGATAAACGAGATTATACAGAATCATGTTCCATATTGTGTTATTCAAAGCAAATTGGCCTCTACTCATCCAAAAATCATAATCCTGACCAAGTGAGCCAAGGACTTCTATCTCAAATAAGTAGAAAAAATAACCAAATCTTGGAATTATTGAAAGTTTTTTTTATTGATTTATCTTTCATTGGAATGCAAAGAAACACTGAAAACTCATTTTAAGTATAATCTCAACTAAATTTGTTTAAATAATCGTAATGCATCGGTTATCGTAATAAATAACGATTAATATCGTAATCGTAATCGCAATCGTAATGGCCGAATCGTTTCATCCCTACAAAAAAGATTACCGATTGCCGTTTTGATATTGTTGTAGGGTACGAAATTACTAATATAAAAACCCAAGTCGCACAGATCACAAACCGCCGTAGCAAAAAAAAAATAAAAAAAAAATTGTCTTAATTTTTTAAATTTCGATGCTACCTTTTTTTTCTATACTGTCATGTTCTTCACCTTAGTTCAATACCCATACGTAATAGTAAGACTGTCTAAAGTTTTGGCCTTTATCACCTTTAATGCTAATCTATACTATTATAAAACTGTAACAGGAAGTTTGTCTGTACATTGAAGATATTAACAAAAAAAAAGTTACGATATGGTTTTTAGGTGTCCCTGATTCCATTTTACCAATTTTTGGATTTTTTGTCTGTCTATTTGTTTGTGTGTTTGTTTGTTTGAACGAGTATCACGCAAAATCTACTGAACCGATTTTGATGAAACTTTTTTTGTTTGATAGCTTATGATCTGACTTAAAATCTGGTACATAATTTGTGCGGACGAAGTCGCAGGTTAACGCTCGTAAACTATTAAAAGTAATGAAATGTTGATGACGTCACTTGTTACTATTTAGTACAATTTTTTACACAAAGCGCGCGTTTTGACGTCCGATATAGAGTTGCTCAAAGAAATTGAACTTACTTTAGGTAAAATTTCTTTGGAATTGCTCGATTGATTTACAGAAAAACCAAAAAAAAACCTAGCATTCAAATCGTTAACTACGTACTTAGACTCTTTGGTACAAAAGGTCCCACGATTTATCATTTGAAGACTCTACTCCTTAAGCTTTAAATTTAGCTTAGGACGGCCATTTCTCAAAATTTGATAAAAGGTTCCTACATTTTAGGGACCGGTTTTTGCAATTCTAAATGGGAGGAAGAATTATTTAATTAACAAGTAGATTTCGAGGTACCTACCTCGTGGGTAAGAAGGTACCCTTTCGGTAAGGTTCAGGTTCCGGTTTCGGTTAAGGTTCAAGGTACCGGGTGGCGTAAGAAGTGACTAAGGGAAGGGATTTGTAGTGTTTTTGTGGGCAAAAGTCTTTGCTACCCAGTCACCATATGATAAAAGTGACCCTTATTACAACTGCACCCTTAAAAAGATAGTTGATAGTTGGTTTGTAGTTGTACGAACTAGCTTCGACGTGCTTCGGAATGTACGTTATACTATTGGTCCTGAATAGTTCAGATAGCCATGTAACTAACTATTCGTTAAGGGGACACCGAATCTATTGTGCTGCCCTCAATAGTATTTTTATTTCTAAACAACATTTCCAAAAAACAAGAATGTAAGATTTTCAGTTTATCGGGTCACTGCTGATTTGGTTTTATGTTATTATCTTTAAAACCGCCAAAAGTGAACACTTTTCCGTAATGTTTCCATAAATTGAAAGCCAATCAGGACTTTCTTGTTTTTTGGAAATATTGTTTAGAAATAAAAAAATACGATTGAGGGCAGCACAATAGGCTCGGTACCGTCTTATGCTAGGGGCCTATTAAGATTGCTTGACAATTCTCTGACAACAACTTGACCTCTAAGTTGCGTCCACCAATCTGCACAGAGCGGAATTGGTGGTGTATGGCGTCTCACCATTATTCATGAGAGGAAATTTTGCCTTGCAATGGGATCCTATACTAATAACCGTTTCTTGTACACTTTTATCGTGAAATGAAATATTTATTATCTTGACTTTCATTCATCTAAATAGAACTGTTTACTCTGCCAAAGTAATATTGAACTTTATACTGTTGGTAAACAGTTCATATTTCATCAAAGGAACAAACGCTACGCTCAGTCAAGTGTATATATTTTTCAATTCCCATTTGACTAAAGGTAAAGTCTGGGATTGTTTGACTATTTATCCTGTACACTCGTGAAACTTTTCAACGATATAATCTAAAAACAAATCTATAATGTATCTAAACTATTATAGAACGGTAACAGGAAGTTTGTCTGTACATTGAAGATATAAAAAAAAAATTACTATATGTTTTTTAGGTATCCCTGATTCCATATCACCAATTTTTGGATTTTTTGTCTGTCTGTTTGTTTGTTTGAACGAGCATCACGCAAAAACTACTGAACGGATTTTGATGAAACTTTTTTGTTTGATAGCTTATTATTTGACTTAAAATCTGGTATATAATTTGTGCGGACACTATTCAGTCACTATTCAGTCAGAATGATCCATTTTATATTTTTAACAATACAAATAGGCTTCTTAGAGTTACGGCACACTTGCGGAACGTTCCGAGCCGAACGTTCCGTCGAATACGCGTCTACTAGGAAAAATGGCGCGTAATGACGCGTACTGGTGTGTCGCCGGTATTGGGAAAAGCGTTGCGCGCGTGTTCGACGGAACTTTCGGCGCGGAACGTTCAGCAGGTGGTTGGTGTGCCGTAACACTTAGTCGTAACTGAGGGACGACGTGACCATCGTGGGCCGCTTATGTCACCACAGGTCTCCTGGCCAGGCCGCTCGATCTTGGGCCCGGTGTATGCTGGCCTGTTGTGTTGTCTCGGTAATTTCTTTTACTACATCCGTCCATCTCGCAAGCATGCGTCCTCTACCTCTCTTTCCCTCCATACGGCCGGTGATCATGAGTTTTTCCAAACTATCTGATCGCCTCCAATGCCCAAAAAATTTAAGGGCTCGTTGCATAGAGATGGTGGAGAAGCTCGTCTTGATGTTCAACTCATTGAGGATGGACTATTTTGTATGTTTTGCACCACCATATTTAAAATGCCTCAATCATTTGATTTCAATGTTACGAAATCAGAAAACATAGATTTGACGTATTGTGTCTGAATTTGAATCTATAAGTATTATTACGTATGACCATTTCGTATGACATAGCTGTAAGGGCTCGATCCCTTGGTCGTGACATGATTTGGCACACATTTGTCTAGTCATCATAACACAAGTTCAGGCTAGATTCTGGTACTTTAAAATGTGACTAGATAATTTGTGTGACAATGTCCAAGATATTTTTTTTTATTATTTTATTTCTTCACTCTTCTCTTCCACACAGAGATACTTTTTTTATACCAGCTCTTGTTCTTCTTTGAAGCGATGCGGTACATTTGTTGAATTATTTATGAAATAAATTAAAAAAAAAAACTCATATTTGACACAAACGATTTTCAGGTGTTGCGTTAATTTGCTAACAAATTGATGTTCTATGGCTTGGCAACAAGTTTGTATGGAGTGACCCTTCCCTATTTATAGTACAGCGGGGCTCGTTAGGGTACAATAGAAGGGCTTCACAAAGGCCTACACATTATTCAATCGCTTGTTAAAGAAGGCTCGTTAGACTCTCCCGTGTTCGGCTTGGTATATAACACCAACCTTAACGGATATCGTATTAGGTGACTAATCACGTGTCGACAATGTCTGTGATGCCAACAGGTGTCTATGTCTAGGTGCTAGATAAACTGTATTCGAGAAATCATGGAAATACATTTTTTTTTTGACACATTGAATACAGTTGTTAAAGTTGAGTACGTAGTGAAAGTTGTTCAGATTGATGTTCTAAAACAACCTTTTAAATATTAATACAGTTTTTGAAAGTTACGCGGTTATTATTTAATCTATATTTACCATTTAACGTTCTTACCGCGTTTTTGTAAAAAAAAAAATTTCGTAGGGTATTTATTTATAATACAGGATGTTGAGTTAAAATTCGTAATATTTTATTTAACAGAGTACTTCTGATCATTAAACTGAACAACTTTCACTATGATACCAAAACCGATATTGTGAAAAAAATCTGCTTTCCATACATTTGGGTCAAATAGCCAATAAATTTTTTTGTGGCGTAACAAATTATTTTTTTCCGCGATTTTAAGCTCAATGGAGTGCATATTGTTCAGTTTGATAGTCTGAATCACCCCTAAATGTATCGCATATAAGTTTACACCACGAGTTATTCATACCAAATGTAAGTACCTATTTCTAAATTTCTTTAAGAAAAATTTACCTGTCAATCATCGCTGTTCATTTGGAAAAATGCTATGAAAAATCAATATCTTTAAAATGTTCTTGACAATCAAGTTTCAAATGAGTTTTCTCATTTTAAATGTTTCTCGACTCTGTGCCCCGGGGAGAGCAAATTTTCCAAGAAAATCAATGTCTAATACAAATTGGTTTTCTCGATTGCTAGATCAATTTCGAAATGTCAGCAATTTACTTTAGATTTTTGTACGAAATCCATCTACAAATATACCTAACCTGTAACAAAAGACCATAATCACATTACCAGGGTCTTTTGTTACACATTGTTATACTTACTTCATACATAACCAAATCCACTCTATTGTTTGACTCATCAGAAGTATTTTTGAATTGTGAGATTCAAAATCGTGTTCGAATGAACCATCAAAAATCGCATTCCAGGTTTTCAAAACTTAAATTAAGTGTCGGTGTCGGATGCTCGGCGGAGTAACAACTCTGTTTCGAACGTTCGTCGGTCTAACTCCTGAGGATGCTCCTTGGTGGAGCGAAACACGTGTAGAGTAGAAATTATTTGGTGGGCAGGTTGTGTTGCATAACGTAATACAACTTTGTCTACTAGGTACTTGGAAGCGGAGGTCTTGATACAATCGTGTCATCTACATATTAAATTAAGTAATTTCACCTACCTGGCACCTACCTCAATCAGCGCATCAGCCTGGCCATACAAAGAGGTAACGCTGCCAGCCTCCTGGGCACCTTGCCACCAAGCGGCGGCAATTAAGAAGATATTTTTTATTTGTAAGTAGTATAAGTATTTATTTTTTTCCTTTAGGTTAGGTTATGTATGCTTATGTTTACAGGGACATTAAATAGTTACATCTATAAAAATACCTATTTCCAGCTTCCTGATATTAAGTGCTTACCATAATTATTGATAGCATACACATCTCAGGGTACGGACTGTAGATCCCATGTCCGTACCCTCCTTAATACCCCATCCCACTCTACTGACTTCTACTTCTATTCCTTCACTATCCATGCAGTCCGGCTGTAGAACTCTCTCCCATTTAATATAAGAGACTGTCAAACAATTGCTTCATTTAAAAAACAAGTCAAAGATCTCTTCAATAAACTAGTATATTTATTTATTTATAATACTGAAGGATTTAATAAGAATTTTGAAGATATTTAGCAAATTAAAATTATGGGTACAAACTGAACACTTATTTAATTAAACCGCCAAATTATCACAACACAACAAAACACTCAATCACAAATCGTTAATCACTAATTCACTGTGCAAAAAGGATAACGGTAACCGATAACGACACAAGCCGAGTTATCTAGATAATTCCGATGTTCTCAGTCCGCTCGCCTAACGAGAAGTGTCCGTGCCGCGTAGCAACGCTGCCTTCCTAAGTCGGCCGCCATATAGAAAACCTCTTCAATTTGGTCGGTTAGGCCTAATTATTCTAACACGGCCTCTCCTGACGATAAGCCGTCCTCGGCACTCTCCTGCACGTCCATAGGTGATGCGGCAACTACATGTGGCGCTGACGATGGGCCAGCTTCTGGGTCCTCTGCTTCATCGTCTGAAAACGAGAATCAATTAAGGGACCTGCTTGGAAAAGCATACATCCCTCTTTCATACCACATACTTCAACACACTCCATTCACAACAGAATTTGTCATAAAATCTTACGTTGGTTCTCACATTCTTCATTCATACATCAATCATCACTCTCTAGATTTATCAGACAGTTCATCAAATCAATGCACAACATGTGGAGAGGATGCATCCCTTTCTCTAACTTCCTACCATGCGTAGACCGTTGTGACAACTCGTGAACCGTCGCCAAACCTCGTAGACCGTAGCCAAAAACCGTAGACCGTCGCCACAACCCGTAGACCGTCGACACAAACCGTAGACCGTCGCCACAAACCGTAGACCGTCGCCACAAACCGTAGACCGTCGCCACAAACCGTAAACCGTCGCCACAAACCGTAGACCGTCGCCACAAACCGTAGACCGTCGCCACAAACCGTAGACCGTCGCTACAACCATTTATTAATGACTCACGAACCATTGGCTGCTGTCTTATCTCTTAGCCAACTACGAGCCTGATCCCAAGTCCTCGATCAATTTCACTAGGGAAGGGAGTAAATTGGTGGAGAATATAAATGATTTTATAGCAGTGGGAACCTATCGGGTTAAGTTTGTCAGTGAAGTCAGTTGTTCGTACCTATCAAAACTAATAACGGAAAGGTTTTATAGCGAAATCGATCTAGAGTAATCTTGGGAAGATAGGTCAATCTACTCACTCTCAAAGAAAGAAGCGCACGACTCAGGGCACCACTCCCCTCTCCAGGGCACCATGTACTGGGCGGCAGCTTGACTAGTTTTGCCGTAGGATCCACTCAGCAGTTTAAGCTCGTAGCGCCCACCAGGAAGAGTCTTTATAACCTTGTAGGGACCTCGCATTCCGGGATCAAGTTTCCCTATAGACTGAGAATACTTGATTACGAAAACCAGGTCATTGACTTTGAAAACACGAGGTGGGCGCCGTTGTTGGTTTGCATAAGCATCTTGCTTAGTTTGATTTTTCTTCAACAACGCGCTAGCTCTGGTTCTACAAATCTCTCGCCATGCCTCGCGATTAGGATGTGAACCTTCAAGAGCCACGTCACGAACGAGAGCTTTAATGACTGGAGTAGTAGCATCAGTTCCGATAAGTAAATTTAATGCTGAAACTTGAGTGGTCTTTTGTTTCGTGACGTTCAACACGAGCTGCAATTTCCACAATGATTCTGACCAGGAAGAATTTTTGTGGTTCACTTCAATACGGATCATGTTAAGAACTGTTCGCACATATCTTTCAACCTGTCCGTTTGAGTGATGCATCTCGGGCGTCACATAATGAATGTCGCACCCGAAGTCATGAACCCATTTTACAAAGCTCACAGCTTCGAACATTCGACCCCGATCTGTAATTAACAACTTGGGGGAACCAAAAAGTGAAATTGAATTTGACATAGCACGTTTGAGTTCTTCAGCGTCTTGTCGGTATATTGGATAAAGCAAGGTAAACTTGGTGAAAGCGTCGACCATAAGAAGAATGAATTTAAAGCCGTTTGACTCCGGTAATGGGCCCAAAGCATCTAGATGAAGGGTGTTAAAGGGTATGTCAGGTTTTTCCCAGGAAGTGATGTTTTGGAGAGGAGCTCGAGGGACACGTTTTTTAGAAATGCACACAAGACAATGTGCAATGTATTTTGCCACAAACTGACGAAGCCCAGGGAACCAGAAATGTTTCAGAATCAGGTCAAGGGTCTTCTCGGCACTGACGTGTTCGTGTTCATCATGAAAGACCCTTAGCAGGCTTAGCCGGTGACCTTTTGGAATGAAACATAATAGTCTAGGCTCTTCACCCACTGGTGTGTACCGGTAGTACAATAAGTCGTTTCGCTCGAGGTAACGACTAGAATCTAAGCGTCCCTCTTGTAATTTTTGGAGAAGACCTCTAGTTTCCTCATCAGCGGCTTGTGCAATCTGGGCCCAGTTACGGGGTTTAGAAATGTGATGCACATGAAAAGGGGGATTTCTACTCAAATAGTCAGCATGGGACATCAAGGTGCCTTTCCTGTATTCGATTTCGAAAGTGAAATCTTGCAAGTAGATCCACCAGCGAGCGACACGTGGGAGCAGGTCCTTCTTTTTCTCAGTAGACTTGAGAGCATTGCAGTCGGTAACGACTTTGAATTGAAGACCCACTAGATAGTGACGAAAATGCTGCAATGCCCTCACGACCGCCAGAGTCTCTAGCTCATAAGAATGGTACCTGCTCTCAGCGCCCTGAGTAACCTTGCTGAAGTAGGCAATGACATGTTTTTTTCCATCGGCATGAGTCTGCATAAGTACAGCTCCGTATCCAACACTACTGGCATCTGTATGAACCTCTGTCGGCAGTGCAGGTTCGAAGATTGCCAGGATGGGCTCATTTGTAAGTCGATCAATAATGTCAAGCCGAACCTGTTCCTGCTCTGGTCCCCAGCAAAAGTCTACATTCTTTTTGGTCAGTCGTGATATGCAGGCAGTTTTGGTTGCATAATCCTGTATGTACCGCCTAAAGTACCCGGCTAAACCCAAAAACTGTCTGACTTGCCTGACGTTTCCTGGAACAGGTGCATTTACTAAAGCTTCAACTTTTTGCGGGCTCGGCCTGACCTGATTTTCGCTAACTACTCTGCCTAAATATTCTACTTCAGTAGCTAAAAACGAGCATTTACGAAGGTTAATCGAAAAACCTGCTTCTGTAAGCGTCAGAAGTACGTCTCGCAGCAATCCAATACCCTCATCAACAGTGGAACTCATAATCAGGACGTCGTCCACGTAAACGAGAGCTTTTCCCGCATCAATGAAAGCTCTCAGTGTGTCGTTTATGATGCGCTGATAAACGATGGGTGAGTTCGTCAGACCATACGGCATCTTTAGATATTCATAGTGCCCTTCTGGTGTGACGAACCCAGTTTTGCTAATCGACTCCTCATCGAGCGGGATCTGGTGGAAGCCAGTAGCCATGTCTAGGCTCGTGAAGAATTTAAAGTTACCCAACCGATCGATGTGGTCGTCGATTAGAGGCAGAGGGTATCTGTCCTTGACAGTCAATCGATTCAGCGCACGATAATCGACACACATTCTGTCCGAACCGTCCTTCTTTTTAACCAAGATGATGGGACTTGCGTATTCGGACTGAGATTCCCTAATGATCTTCTTGTCTAAAAGATCATGGACTATTTCACGAACCTTAAGTTTCTCTGGATGCGAGAGCTTATATGGTCGATAAGCGACAGGTGTAAGGTCATTTAGCCTGATGTGCATCTTGCCGGTTTTAACTGTAGAAGATGCAGTACCCGATATCAAATATTTGGAGAAATCATGAATAACTGACATCAATGAGTCACGCTCTGGGCCTTGCAGCTGGGTATTAACCTGACACTGCTCAATTGCGTTTACTTGGGTAGGTGTGTAAGCGGACCGCGTCAGATATTGTTTGTCCTTGGTCCTAACATAAGTCACACCTTCGCGATTGAGAATATCCGTGCCTATGATTATAGGAGTGCTCATACATGCGGCTGGTACGACGATAAAATCAGCCTCTATTGAAATTTCACTGAACTCTACAGTAAGCGTCACATAAGAGTTAGCTACAATTTCTTTATCGCTAATTCCTTTTAACGCGCAATGAGTGGGTTTCTGTTGGCAAGAAAAGTATTTCAAAACGTCAGAAGAAACTAAAGAAACATCTAATGCACCACTATCAATTAATATGTCAATAGGGATACCATGGACAACGGCCGTTACTACATCGTTATTTCTGACGGAACTTTTCATAGAGCGATCCTCACAAAGGTTGACGTTTCTCTTGTTGCGTGGTTGAGATCGGTTTTTGGCAAAGCAGGTGCTTTCAGTGTGACCCGACTTCTTACAGAATGTGCAACTACCCTCAATAGCCTTGAGATCGGAATTGGTATCAGGCCTAGCCTTTTTTGGACAAGTGTAACTCTTGTGACCGCTTTGGCCACAAGAGTAGCATTTTAGGCCTGACTGACTGGAATGAGAAACGATTGGTCGCTTCTTAGCCAACGGAGCTCGAAAGTCACGGTTTCCGCGGGTAGGCTTAACGTGTATCGATAAAAAAGACACTAAATTTTCAGCGGTTAAACTGGCATTTGCTGCAGCTGCCCGAACCTGGGGATCACTTATGCCACGAATTATGATTTGTATCATTAGCTCTTCGCTTAGTCCCTTAACAATGCGCAAACGCAACAGGCTTCGACGCGCGTATTCAGAGTAGGTGGTGTACTTATCGGAGCTGGTATTCATAACCTCGAACAGAATGTTAGCATAATCTAATCGTCGCGGGCAAAGAGGTTTGAATTCAAGCACAAAATTAGTCCACGATCTATCATTGGATACCCATTCATTTAACCAAATGCGCGCGTCACCTTTAAGACAGCCTGCGACACGTGAGAGACACTCATAATTATTCCAACCGTTTAATAATTTAGCCCGGTCCACCTCCTCACACCACACACCTATATCGTGGATAGAGGGATCGAAGTTCGACACATAATAATTTTGCGATCGTGATGGATTTAGCGTTTTAATCACATCAACTAAACTTTGCACAGAAGAAGATATCTCACCCGTACTGCTAGATTGAGAGGCATTTACGGGGCCACCATTCACTGTGATATCACTTGCAGGTGGGCCTGGTGTAGAAAGCGATTTATTCAAGTCGGTTTGTTCTACTTGTACCGTTACAACCGGGGCCGCGGTCGGGGTGAGCAGAATTTTATCACAATTTGCTTGAGAATCGCACTTGTTTACGTTCGACATTGTTACCGGTTGGATAATATTTGAATCCATGTTGTTTGTGGAAGCATCAGGATTCAAAGATAATCCAACAATTTCACTCTCCGAATCGTGGCTAGACCTAGGTCGACTTTTTTCAAGGTCGTTCAACCGTGATAAAATTTGGCTCATGGTTTGTTGCATTTGCACCGTATTATCGACACTTCGGGGCCGTGATGGTGTTCGAGTACGATGACGAGACCTATAATCACGATCCTCACGACGCATTCTACTCCGAGAATGTCGCTCTCGGTCAGACATTATTAGGTACACAGACAATCGAATCCACAAAGTATTGTTCAAAATAACGGTTAGATTTGTTGTTTTGTTATGTTGTTTGTTTTAAAGGATGCAATTGAAATTTAAGGCTTGAAGGGCTTGAGTGAATCCCACATCTGATGAAGGATTTAATAAGAATTTTGAAGATATTTAGCAAATTAAAATTATGGGTACAAACTGAACACTTATTTAATTAAACCGCCAAATTATCACAACACAACAAAACACTCAATCACAAATCGTTAATCACTAATTCACTGTGCAAAAAGGATAACGGTAACCGATAACGACACAAGCCGAGTTATCTAGATAATTCCGATGTTCTCAGTCCGCTCGCCTAACGAGAAGTGTCCGTGCCGCGTAGCAACGCTGCCTTCCTAAGTCGGCCGCCATATAGAAAACCTCTTCAATTTGGTCGGTTAGGCCTAATTATTCTAACAATACCGTATATATTTGTATGTATGTATATAAGTATACATATACCTGTATCTTTATATAATAATATATATTTATTAGTCTTAAATACCTACTGTTTTATTAGTTAAATGTGCACACTATGCCTGCCTCACTTTCTATGCTCTCTCTCTGTCTCGGGTTTGCTGGAAGAAATCTCTTTAGAGATAAGCTCGCACTTTGTAATTGTCTATTATGTTGTTTTCATGTATATTTCCGTGTGTACAATAAAGTGTTAAAATAAAATAAAAAAATAAAAAATCTCACGAGCGATTCCCGAACTCTGTCCAGTGTAACACGCACTGAGGTGAGTCCGTCGCCAATTTTAATGGAAACCTTTTTATCCCTATATATAATAGTTTTCCTTCACCGAAAAGTCGGTGACTAAATGAAAAGTAGGTACATAAAATGCCAAACAATTTTTGGTATGCGAGGCTACGAGATTGGGAGCGTTGATAGCCCACACTGAAGAGAGCGAGCGCCTCAATCATGAGGCCGCGGTTCGATTCCTGGCCTGGACCACTACGTTCTTTTATGTACGGTTGTATTTATCATTTACTAGCTCAGCGGTGAAGGAAAACATCGGAGGAAACCTGCATTCCCGACGATGAAAAGAAAATACCATCAGTTCGGAGGTATGCGTAAAATATGGGTGAGCTTGCGGCGAACACAAAGGACCAGCGCTGGTCTCAGTGTTATAACGACCTTTGTTTGCAATAGCCCAACCACAAATAATCAATACTTACAACTCGACTATTCTCTCTCGTCTTAAAATATTGAATGAAAAAGTAACAAATACAATAATCACATTATAAGCAGGTATATCGTCTTTTAAATCTTTCTCCTAAACCGATGTCAAAAGAATATTAAATAATGCAAAAGAGCTAACTTTGTTACAAAAACACAATTTTTATTTTCAGACACTCCAGCGGTGGAATCAATAAAGAAGTTTTTGAATAAATTATGTTTTGGCCCGTCGAGTTCGAGCCGCTTCACCGAAGAGCGGTTATAGATCCGAGCTTAAAATAAAAGGTAAGTACTTCACACGTTCAAATAATACTTTGACTTTAGCTAAATGTGAATGTGTTAGAAATGCTTCAAATGTCTATAATTAGAAAAGATAAAGGTTTTTTTAACCGACTTCAAAAAAGGAGGAGGTTCCTCAATTCGACCGTATATATATATATTTTTTTATGTGTGTTCGCGGATAACTTAGTCGTTTATGAACCGATTTTGATGATTCTTTTTTTTGTTGGAAAGAAGATATTCCAATGGTGGTACCATGATAAGGAAACCAAAATCTGATGATGGCATCCCAGAGAAATCGAGGGGAACCTTTCAGATTAGTGCCGGCTAGTGTGTTTGTTAATTTAAAGCACTACTATTAAATTGAACTAATGAATTCTCCACTGAAAATCGTGAAATATACAAAATTTTTACAAAAAATTTAAACCCCCTTAAAAAAACTAAAAAGTTGGAAAATAATATTGCAGCCGATGACTTTTTCGTTCGCATCATAAGAACATTAATTTGTTTTATAGAAGTCGGTGTCAAGTCAAGCCAAAAAACTAATGCAAGCCCTGTCGCGAAACGTACCGGCTTTATTTTTTAACTTTTAAGTTTTTTTGAAGGCGGTTTTAATTATATAAGTTATAACAATACACTTTAGTACTTCAAGGGCTGGTTAAAAGACCATCAAACTGAACTATTTTCACTAGTCTAGCCAATATCGAGGAAAAATCTGCTTTCTCAAGGCTTTCCCCTACATTTAATCGCAGAGTCAAATGTATTGAACGACAAAGTTTTCTAAATGTTTTCTCGATGTTGGCTCAAGAGTGATAATTGTTCAGTATGACGGGATACCCTTTACATATAACTAGGGTGTTTTGTTACATCCTGTATACTGTGCATGACCATTGACCACGCAGTAACAAGAGTATTACTTATTTCTTCATCTGTATTTAAGCTTAGATCAAAGTAAAATTAATGTATAGGCCCAAAGCGCTTTAAGTTGAAGCACGCAACTAGCACACTTGGTCCATACAAACTAGCACACTTGGTCTGTCATCTCGGTACATATTTGAAGTAAAACTGTCAACTGTTTTGCTTACGGCCTATCCGTTAATTTTACTTTGATCTAAGTATTTTGTGCATATTTTGTTGTTTGTGGGAATAATGTTGTTGTTGTCCTTTGTTATGTTGTGTTGTTTTCCTCTAGGTACACACGGCGACACATCAAGCTACGCAAAACCAAAATAGGCTGGCTGTGCGTACGTAGAGTAATGTATAACGTTGCGCGGCCAGCTTATGTTTGTTTTGCGTAGCTTGATGTGTCGCCGTGTGTACGACTCAGTCGTATAAACTCGTGTACTGGCAGGACATATCGATCCGTCGACAACCGTCGACGCAAGGTCAAGTGTATCTCTGATTGATATCGCTATATACACGTAGATACGAGTGCGTGGATTCAGACGATTTTTACGAGTTTACGAATTGTTTGTTTAACCTTCACGTGTAGGTACAACTATGGCTTTTACCTGCAGGTTTGCCTACTCATTCGTTATGTCGAGTTTTTGTTTGGGTATGTATTTATGTTTTATTAATTAATCATCGAGGTCCATCGAGGTTATGAATATAATAAAAAGTAAGTATACTTTTTTTGTCATTAAAATTTGATAAGCGGCATTATTTACATAAATGCAAAATAGTTTAAAAATTAAATTACTTCGTATAATTAATTAATAAGGTATATGGGGTATACTAATTTTATTAAAGACAAATAAAGGAAGGTAAGTATGTACATTAAAAATAAATAAAAATATTGAGAAAATAAAACTAACTTAACCTAAAATATGGTGCAGGTTTGGATCGCGCGGGAGGGTATAAGGTATATTATAATATATGATTTATACATAAATACAAAATATTTTAAAAATTAGATCACTTTGTATAATTAATTAATTAGGTACCTATTATATTTAAAGGTAAGTTTAGGTACTGTAGGTATATTTTGCCTCTACGGGGTAAGTGCCTATGTACAAAATAATTTAATTTTTAAATTCAAATATGCAAAAATGGTAGCGAGATTCGTTTATTCATTCGGACTCTACAAAGCTTTCAGGTTTTCGATAAAGCCCTTTAAAAAAAAACTTGGCCTATGAGTATGCGCGCTAAACACAGAATGCACTCTCTAAGGAAATAAACGCATTTTCAAAACAACCCTTGATCTGTTTTATTCGACACAAAAGAGAATCTTTGTGAAAAGGACCGAATGCCACACAAAAAGGATCCACATAGAAGGTCACAGGCACAAGGTCGAGGACAACGGATGACAGATGGCAGACATGACAGATCCATATCGGCGGCCATTTTGAATGTTGTGACGTCACTATAGTCCACGTCATGTGTGTCCAAATCTGTTGGCGTTGCTCTTTTATTCCTTCGTGCATTTAGGTTCGTTTGATGTACAACTTAGAATAACACCTAGTCAAATGTCGTTTGGGTGTCGTAACAAATACTTTCAGACATCGTTAACACGTCGAAATTTTAGTTTGAGCTCGAACTTCCCGCATATCAAAAACTTTTAGACCTTACTAAGACCGATAACCCATGCTCAAAAGACGCCACCACTCAGCGACTTCAGACTTTCAGCGGCCTCAGTGGTAACTCTGGTCCAAATCTATAAATACATCTATACTATTATAAAACTGTAACAGGAAGTTAGTCTGTACATTGAAGATATTAACAAAAAAAAAGTTACGATATGGTTTTTAGGTGTCCCTGATTCCATTTCACTAATTTTTGGATTTTTTGTCTGTCTGTTTGTTTGTGTGTTTGTTTGTTTGTTTGAACGAGTATCACGCAAAAACTACTGAACCGATTTTGATGAAACTTTTTTTGTTTGATAGCTTATGATCTGACTTAAAATCTGGTATATAATTTGGGCGGACGAAGTCGCGGGCTAACGCTCGTACTATTATAAAACTGTAACAGGAAGTTTGTCTGTACATTGAAGATATTAACAAAAAAAAGTGACGATATGGTTTTTAGGTGTCCCTGATTCCATTTCACCAATTTTTGGATTTTTTGTCTGTCTGTTTGTTTGTGTGTTTGTGTGTTTGTTTGAACGAGTATCACGCGAAAACTACTGAACCGATTTTGATGAAACTTTGTTTGTTTGATAGCTTATGATCTAACTTAAAATCTGGTACATAATTTGTGCGGACGAAGTCGCGGGTTAACGCTCGTAGCAAATAAAGGTGTATTCCTAGTAAACTACTACGACAACTGCGTACGCAGGATATTATGAATTATGTGATGAATTGAATATATAAGTGTACACGCTAAACACAGATGCACTCTCTCGTCCTCATGTGTGATGGAACGGGAGACTGATACGATCAGAGGTGGGGTCAGATGCAGAGGCTGTAATCGGCAGCCACGCGGCAAAGTCGTCAAAGATGTGTGTGACGCCTTAAGGAATTAGTGGCCTCTTATGATACCCGACTAGGTTGGTGCTATTCGAAGTCATAAACATGGCTGACTATAAATAAATATATGTACACAAATTGCAACGTATGTGTGCTTAATTTATTTATTATTCCATTCACTACATAATTATCACCATCATCTCAGCTGATGGACGTCTACTGCTGGACATAGACCTCCCCCAAGGATCGGTCCTGTGCTGCGCTCATCCAATGCGCCACCTTCACCAAGTCGTTTGTCCTCGTTGTGGGGGAATACCCACGCTGCGCTTTCCTGTACGCGGTCGCCATTCAAGAACTCTTTGGCCCCATCTCTACTCACTCTCATATCATCTCATCATCTCACTACATAGTAGCATGACATAACTAGATACTCCTTCGTACACTGTGACAGGTGATAGTTCAATAAAGAGTGAGTGAGAGAGCAATATTTCTAAACAGGCATGTGGGCGGCAAAATGTTCTAGAAAAGGGTCGTCCATTTTATACTCACAATGATGTTATGTATTTTTACCAGTGAAGCGGTAAAATTAATTAATTTGCTGCCCACGGCGCCCCGATCAAATTATAATGTTTCCGATTTTGATGAACAAAGCTTTATTAATGAAATTCTAAATTATTTTAAACGGCTACAAGTATTGTTTATTCCTTATCAGATGCAATGTTAGGTAATAGAAAAATATTTATTTTCAATGGTAAAGGCAAAGGTAAGTGCTCATTAGCACTTATTTTACATTTAAATTAGTACAAAATTATCCACGTTAGGTTTGCACATTTACAATTTTGGATTGTATCAAATACCTATACAATTTACCGGTATGCTTACCCGTTTGAAATTCAAGTTACGGAAACAGTTAAAATGTAAAGTAATGTAAAGTAGTAGGTCCTAATAAGAAACATACTTAAATCAAAAGACGTAAGTGTATAAGTATTAAAACAGCTTTCTCTAGGACACGAACAACATCAAAATCGCGAAAAAAAATCAGCTCTTCCATACAAAACTGCAAACATACTCGATCCTAATGTATGGGGCTGCAGACTTTTTTTTTCGATGTTGGTCTCATAGATAAAGTTGTTCAGTTTGATGGTCTGATCATCCCTTTAAAAAAGTGTCAGCATATTAAGAAGGACCCTGTATACAAGGTGTAAGGAAAAGTATCATAACCTTTAAACCACAGAATCATTCCCTTTACGTCGATCGTCTCCGTACGTCGAGTCTCCCAACAGTGAGTCTCGTTAAGGTCTCGTTACATCGCATTATATTTACGGTGATTCTAATTGTGAGTACAATCTACAAAAAAATTGTTCTTGAAAGAAATTCAAATGTGAAATATGGACTGGTTAATAATGCAAATGAATATTAAATAATCGTTCCAATATAATAATGATTTTTTAATCATAAGAATAATAAGAGAATTATGTTAGTAAACGAAGTTGGTAGTGAGGGAATAGTCGTAAGTTCATGTATTTAAGTTCTCTTGATGTACCAGAAGAACAGAAGTGTACAAGAGGTCATTCGCTTAATTTTATAAAAATACTTAAGTTGTGGTCTTAGATTAAAAACTTTTCGGTGGTGAACACTACCCTATGGAATGTATCTCTCTTTTAATATGGGAGCAAATATGTCAGCGCACAAAAAATCAGATTTTCCATACTAAACTGCAATACATACTCGACTCAGACGTATGGAGCAGCTGATTTTATTTTTGGCGCTGACAGGTTCGCTCCCATAGTTAAAGTTGTTCAGTTTGATGGGTAGAGTGCGTGATTTAATGGTTAATGATACTTTATCTTACACCCTGAATATTTAATACCACTACATTCAATAATTGACATTATTGGAAAAGTATTCACGTACGATGACGTCATGTTATAACAAAAGGCATCGTAAATAAAAAACAAATTATCGCAGGCTATGTTATACTATCTCTAGCAGTAATTAGGGCAGTGACTGGTTTTTTTCATGTTTGCGACAAATGTTCGTGATGCTCGGACAAACAAACAAACTGTTACAAAAGTTTATGGAGGTGCTATTGGGAATATTCCTCCATTGAAAGGGAAGATCTTCCACCAGCCTATGTGTGAAGCCTGGGGACCGGCCGTGGTCCAACAGTTCTTAGTTGGACCTTGTATATGTATCGAATCTCTGTGATTATTTTTCTTGCGTGATGTATGTCTTGCATTCGATTGTGAACCTTATTTGTAGTAGGTTGCGAGTAACGTATGCATGGTGAACGTTGTCTATGTATGAAACATATTTCCGAGAGCAACGGTATCGCCATCTGTTGGCATCTTTGCTATAACTTGTGGGTGCTGACATCTGTAGCAAGTCCACTCAAGTGTATCTGTACATCCTATCCTACTAAGGCCCGATTCGATCAAACGCGAGTAAATTTTATTCTTAGATTAAGTCGCCGGTTACTCAAGAGTAAACTGAATTTGCGTTTTACCCACCCTAATCTATGAATAAGTTGAGAGTAAACATGTAAAGCTTATACCAAGACTAATGAAATGTCAATGTCAAATAATTAAAAAAAAATTAATAAAAATAAACCTAACAAACTACAACTGTATAACCTAACATTGCAATAATACAACGACCTCTTTCTTTAAGTGGATTATACATTCGTTCTTTTAGTATGGGTTTAGTGTGGTAGAAGACAAAAATGAAGTTATTTCGGAGTAAACGCTACGAGTAAAATTGTTCCTTGTATAGTTACTCTTCTATAAATCAAAGTTTCGTCGAATCCGGCCTAAAACGTTCTAGTATCCAATCCTACGTAATAATAAACGTGAATATTTTTGACGATGGATGTTTGGATGTTTGTGGCTCAATCACGCATAAACGGCTAAATAGATTTGGATAGACAGATAGATTGTTCTGGATTAACATATATAATACTTTTTTAAAGTATAAGCAGATGAAGTCACGGGCAGCAGCTAGTTAATGATTTTTTTTTTAAACGAAATGGGTTTGAAGTACTTTAATTTTTACGAGGAAGATGTTCATCGAATTATGTCAATATGGTTACGATAATGGTGTTTAGGTGTGCCTCCAAATCGAAAATTTTTGTGTTTTTAGTATATTTTTTGTTCGAGGAACATCTCGCAAAAACTACTGGACCTATTTTGATGAAAGTTTTTGTGTTTGAAATCTTAAGATTCGGCTTCAAAACTGGTTTATATTTTTATCTCGCTACTAAGCCGGTGCGGATGAAGTCGCAGGCAAAAGCTAATAGCTACGTCTACATACAGGGTGTAAGTGACAGCCTAGCAAATACTGAAACGGTGAACTCAGACCATCAAACTGAAGAACTTTCACTATGGAGCCTACCTCAGGAAACGCGAAAATCAGCTGTCCCATACAAAACTGTTTTTTTTTTGTTTTTTTTTTTTACAATTCAAAACTGTTGTACCTGTCCGACTAAAATGTATGGGACAAATGATTTTTTTTCGCGTTTCCTGAGGTAGGCTCCATAGTGAAGGTTGCCTAGTTTGATGGTCTAAGTGCACCGTTTCAGTATTTGCTAGGCTGTCACTTACACCCTGCATAAACCTATCTCAAATGCAAAGTGACGTCATCAAAGATTCACACCTCGGCAATGTCAATTACTTCGATCAGAGAGCCTCGGAGACCCCTCCCCTTTCATTAGACTTTCAAATAGCACTCCACAACTAGCTCGCGCTTCGATTAATCGACAAATTGCTTTTGAGACTTGAGGTTTTGATTCCTGACTAAACTTTAATTAGGGTAATGAACTTTTCGATTCAAGAGATAGAGTAAGTATCGGGTGAGGTCGGACGGTTTTTCAGTGGGTTAAAAGGTTGAAAATGGTGACTAAGGGCTGAAGGTTTCATAAGCAGTGTTTTATGGGCGAGTAGCCCCCCCCCCCCCCCCCCCCCCCCAGTCCAGCCCTGAAACCTTTAATCAGTCAATCAATTTGTACTAGTAGTTGCAAATTCTAGATCTTTTCTTTTTTTTTTGTCAGAAACCTTCCGGGGCATGCTCACAAACTATTAATTTAAGATTACACACATAAACAAAATGTTTTCGCAAAAAGTCTTTTCATACAAACAACGTTCGATCAGCTGATTGCATTTAGTATGGAAAGTGATTTTTTTTTTAGAATTTCCCATTGGTTTCTTATGGAAAGAGGTTCAGTAAGTGAGTTGAGTGAGTGAAGATATTACAAAGGGGTGCCAATAATATATGGAATAATATAGGAATAAAGAAGTCTTGTTGCTAAAAAGCAATGCTAAAAATGAGCATTGCAGTTTTTACCACTACTTTCTCACCCTCGTAAGAGGAATCCTTTGTCCTACAGTGGGAACCTCTCGACCGGTTTCAACTGGTTTACCCGTCACATCCGCGTAACACGTAACAAGTAGGTATAATACATGACAAACCGAACAAACAGACCTACGTCATACTTGTGTACATATTGAGTGCTATTCATGGTGTCCGAGTGAATTAGACACGCAAGGCCGATGTTTACTCAACTTGAACACACTGGGGACAGTTTTGTGTCATGTTATACATATGGAAACTTCAAGGGGGTGCATCAGACCATCAAACTGAACAACTTTCATTATGGAGCCAACTTCGAAACACTAGAGTCAAATGTATGGGACAGCAGATTTTTATCTTCCCAGTTTCCCGATCCTATCTTATATCGGGAACTCAAATATTCCAAAAGCGAGGTATTGTTTAATTGCCAAGACAAAATAATCTAAAGTTCGAATAGTAGAACAAACACTATAATATCAGACATATTTCTAATAGCCGTGTGGTTCCGGTTTAGAATGGACCACCCCATTTCTTCCCGTGGGTGTTGTACGAGGCGACTAAAGTATAAGGTTTCTTGTAAAGTGTTTTTGTGGGCGAAAGCTAGCCACCCCTACCTTACTGAAAATCTTCAAAGTGAACCTTGCGAAATCTGGAATGCGATATTTGAATCTCATACGTTGAACTCAGCAGTTGAAAATATATCGAGATACAGTTCTTTCTACTGCTGATTTGAATTTCGAAAATCGCACTCCTGAAGTATGATTTTTGAAAGTCAAATCAGCAGTAGAAAGATGCATATCTCCATAGTAATTTTGACATTTTCAACTGCTGAGCTCAGCGAATGAGATACAAACATTTTTCGGTAGTTGTAGAAGAGCTTTTGACAACCTCGAAAGGGATTATGGTAGTGAGTTTTTTTGTACATATGTATGAATCTAAACGACGTACATTATACATAAGTCTTGTATAACACCCACGTCAATTAAACGGCGCCTTACTGCCTTACAGGCTTTAACACTAATGGACGTGATACGACGACAGATTGACTTCCACCTCACACCACCACGACATTAGCTCTTAACACTACGGGATACAGTACTAAATACCTTGGCAAAAACTACAGGATATTAATATGGAATATCAGCGTGATATCTGTATATCCTACTACAGGGTGAAATTGATATCATTGGCATCCTTTTAAACTAAGAGTCTACCCATCAAACTGAACAACTTTTACTATGGGAGCAAACCAATCGGAGCAAAAAAAAATTATCTGTTTCATACTAAACTGCACCCGCCGCCGCTGCCTACTCGACTCAAATATATGCAACAGCAGATTTTTTTTTGCTCCGATTGGTTTGCTCCCATAGTAAAAGTTGTTTAGTTTCACGGGTAGACTCTTAGTTTAAAAGGATGCTAATGATATCAATTTCACTCTTTATATACCTACCGATAAGCTATTTATAACATATCATGCACGATATATAACTTTAAAGTCGCTGTCAAGCCGGTACGATTCGCGACAGGGCTTGAATTAGATTTTTGGCTTGGCTTGACACCGACTTCTATAAAAAAAAATTCTCAAAAATTTTCTATAAATTAATTTTCTTGTGATGTGAACGAAAAAGTCATCGGCTGCAATATTCTTTTTTAACTTTTTAGTTTTTTTGAAGGCGGTTTTTTATTTTTATTTGTTAAAATTTTGTTTATTTCACAATTTTCAGTGGTGAATCCATTAGTTCAATTTAATAGTAGTGCTTAAAATTAACAAACGCACTAGCCGGCACTACGATTTTCAAAAGTTCCCCTCGATTTCTCTGGGATCCCATCATTAGATCCTGGTTTCCTTGTCATGGTACTACCCTTGGAATATCTTCTTTCCAACAAAAAAAGAATCATCAAAATCGGTTCACGACGAAGTTATTTGCGAACACACATAAAAAAAAATATACGGTTGAATTGAGAAACCTCTTCCTTCTTTGAAGTCTGTTCAAATAAAAATAGAGTTCTCATCAAACTGAACAACTTTTATCATGGGTGCAATCCGAACGGAGCAAAAAAAAATCAGCTGTTCCATACTAAACTGTTATGCCTACTCGACTCAAATGTATGCAACAGCTGATTTTTTTTGTTGCTCCGATCGGTTTGCTCCCATAGAAAAAATTGTTCAGTTTGATGGGTAGACTCTTAGTTTAAAAGGATGCTAATGATATCAATTTCACCCTGTATGTACCTACCGATAAGCTATATAAACATATCATACACGATATATAACTTTAAAACTGCAAAATAGAGTTGGAAAGCGACGCCAAGTAACCGCTGGACATTTCACAAAGTGCCAACATGGTATTAAAGTTAGAGTGAAGGAAATAAAGCTCAAACTGCATTGACGACAAATCTCTTTGATGCAAGCAATAAAGTGCAGTATAACTTTGATATAAATGTTCTTTGAGGAGCGACCAAAGGGACATAATATTAATAACTCAAACGGAAAAGAGATTATTTATGTGAGGACAGAAAACTCACGGAGAGAAAAATCTAGTAGGTATTCCATAAAGGTAGAATACAGAGTAGTCCAAACGGCGAGGTTCAAACATTTTTTTTACCTTCCTCACCCCTAGGTGTATCCTAAAATACCCCATGTATGTTCCGCGATTTTTAGCATTTGAGAATTTTCTACCGGATCGGATTAAAACTGCCGTGGTGGTCCACTGGCGAGTAAACTTGCCTGCCGTGCAGGAGGCGATGGTTCGATCCCCGTCCAGGCCAACTCGTACCAATGAGTTTTTCGGAATTTATGTACGATTTGTAACACCACTGGCTTTTTCGGTGAAAAAAAACATCCTGTATTAGGATAAGGAGGTAAAGGAATTGCTTCCGAAAACTTAAATTGGTGCAAGTACCCATCAATATGAACAACTTTTACAACAAGATCTCAAACTATGAGACTATGATAACTATAAGATCTCAAAAAACATATCAGCTTGTCCATACATTATGCTCGGTAGGAATTTAATATTAGTATGAGATAGTAGATTTTTTTAGATATCATAGTTGGTCCAATAGTAAAAGTTGTTCATATTTATGGGTATTTTCCCGCTTTGAGTTTTCGGAAGCAATTCCTTTACACCCTGTATATTTCATACTAGCTGTGCCCCGCATGCGTTACAATGCCCATTTTTTTTCCCGACACACAATTGGCCATTTTTTTCTTACCCTAAAAACCTTATTCAGACTAATTTTCAAAAAAGTAGTGATGAGCTTACCAACGAACACCATTTCATGATTATTTAACAATAGATGCAAAGTAACATTGATTCTTTATAACATATTCGATATACTAAAATATTTACTAGAAACCCAATAAAATATTCGGAAAGCAATTTTATCTGCAAATCGGGTGCTACGCTTGCATGTAGCTCGTAGCATATGCTACGGTGCCTCTTCGTAGCCGTAGCACTGAGCGTAGCACGGAAAACAATTCGATGTTTATTTAACAATTGCATTAATTTGAATACAATATTGTTTTAATTCTACTTAAATTGAATTAGTCTGGCAGCAACTAAATCTATAATTTGTATAAAAATTAAATAGATCTATTTAATAAAGTATAATTATTATCTATACTATACTTACTTATTACGAATGGTTGCTAATTGAAGAAGTTGAGATTTAATATATTTTCAAAAACTTGAATTTTTGTCATTTTTTTCGTTCTTAATTATGAAAAAGATATACCTACCTATATTCTTTATTCGTATACATCCAGATAAAATGTGTAAAAATAGAGGTTCTTAATATTTCGTGTCAATATTCTATGCATTTATTCACTAAATTGAACTCCATTGTTGAACTCCCAAGTTTAATTTATAATTAAATAAAAAACTTACCAACTTTTCCAAACAGCCAGCAATCACCAAAAAGTTTTTTATTCGGAGTCTATTTTAATAAAAAAACATTTCTAGAAAAAAAAAACCACGTCACCAGATTAAAATTTAAAAATAAAATATTCGAAGTTTGAAATTCGAATGCCGCGCCGTATTTCCCGCGCACATACGTCTGCACCTATCGGAGGCAAGGGCGGCATCTGATACTGCCTATAATAATGCTTGGTCTCTCAAAGGTTGGTTTGGTAAAAAACCGTTTATAGGGTACGATCAGGAAGCTGGCCTAGGTATTGTCTATACCTTGGAGTACAGACTGCCTAACAAGCGGTGAAACATGATAATACTCCTTGGTGGTCGGTAATGATCGTTCTTCTTTCGTAAATTCCCATCGTTGTTTTCGACGTTAGTTTGTCCCTTTCTAATCCAACGAAAAAAATTGTAGCTCTTGTAATAAATAACATTACGTCATTGAATAGAAAAGGACACGAAAACGTTGGAAATATCGACAATCGAGACGTACGAAAGAAGGTCTACCATTACCGACTGCCATGACCAATTTTCTTGTTTCCATGCTTGTCAGGAGGAGTAGCATCCTTTATGATTCTAAAATCCTTGGGTACGATATTGCTTTGGTAGGTGCATGATGATAGAATAGTTGAAAATGGTATAACATACGACTAATGCAAAGATAAAGTTAAGGTGGTTGCAGAGGGATCAATTTTATACAAAACTTTGACGCACAATACGCGTAGACGGTATTCATATAAGTAACTTTGTATGTATGGAAAAATAGTTTAGAAAATCTAGTTGCCGCGTAACAAATAATATTTGCAATTTATAAAATAATTATGAAGATATAAAGCTTTCAAATTTTTTTATACAAAATTTTAAAAGCTTTATATCTTCGTAATTAATATGTAGATGACACGATTGTATCAAGACCTCCGCTTCTAAGTACCTAGTAGACAAAGCTGTATTACGTTATGCAACACAGCCTGCCCACCAAATAATTTCTACTCTACACGTGTTTCGCTCCACCAAGGAGCATCCTCAAGAGTTAGACCGACGAACGTTCGAAACAGAGTTGTTACTCCGCCGAGCGTCCGACACCGAGTGACCTGTGCGCGCAGACGGCGCGCACAGGTCACTCGAGGCACCTTGGTGGAGCGAAACACGTGTACAGTAGAAATTATTTGGTGGGCAGGTTATGTTGCATAACGTAATACAACTTTGTCTACTAGGTACTTGGAAGCGGAGGTCTTGATACAATCGTGTCTACATACTAGTCATGGATTTCCGCAAAGTAACGCCTAATTCAATTAATTATCTTCGTAATTATATTATAAATAGCAAATGTTATTTGTGTCGCGGCAATTCGATGTTCGAAAATATTTTTCCGCATAAAATATTACTTTTATTAATTCCGTCTACGCGTATTGTGCGTCAAACTTTTGTATGGACTGAATCCACCTTAACTGCAAGAAGCTTGCAAGATATTTGGTTGACTGACATAGTAATTTTACTTTTTTCATTTTAACTTGTGTTTTTTTTCTATATTTAGGGAACTATGTATTGTAGGTACATAATATTTAAACCTTGGTTAAGTTATATATCAAGATAGACAGTCGAAGCTACGAACGCGTAGAAAAAAATTGCAACCAGTACAGTCCGACATAATTTGTATGACGCCTCACGCACACCAACCTACGATAGATGGCCCCTTTTGTTTTATACGTTAGAAGCATGAGACTCATTCTAGACATACTTTTTCAAGATTTAAACTTTTTCAAATTAAACATAAAGTAATATGATATAAAAGCACGTAGGTAAGTGTTTTGGTTTCTTTTACACATCGAACAACGAACAACACACTTAATAAAATAAAATAAAATAGGTAGTCATGTTTTTGACCACCCTGTAGGAATTTATGGCCGTATTCTTTGATAAGTTATATGTATAGATATACAGTCGAAACTACGAACACGTCGAAAAAAATTGCAACCAGGCCGCTAAACCCTATCCATGTACACAGAGATAAGTTGTATGACGCCTAACGCACACCAACATAAGAATGTTGGCCCGTTTGTTTTAGTACGTTAGAAGCGTGTGGTTTTCATCTTGAAATATAATTAATCAAAGGTTGTATTTGTGTGTATGTGATTTTAACGATTACAAAACTTTCGTTAATCCGCCCATTGTCCATGTTAACTTGGTCCGTATCAAAGGAGACAATCGTTTTTGATCAGGTACCAAGTTAAATTGGACGAGGATCGCGTAGACGTCAGTTTCATTTATTTATATTTCTACTTACGTTAGCGCTCTTACAGAGGAGCGACACTTTGCGGTCGCAGAGGGCGCGACACAGTCGCGCGACACAAGGCGACCGTAAAGTCTATGAGCGCGACTCTCTGCGACACACGGCGACCGCAAAGTGTCGCTCGTCTGTAAGAGCGCTTAGGTAGGTAGGTACATTATTTAATAACTTCTATCTAATGTAGTTATTATGAAATTCTACGTTCTAAATGTTATTTAAATGGGAAGTCGAATCGAAAGCTCAAAAAGCCCTCAGCCGCTCTATCAATGGTTGTATATCTGCGAGCCTGCGCCTTTCGCGCCAACCGGCAGCCATGACGCTTTATCAATGGAGCCGCCATCTTGCTGACGTCAGAACATGGCCGCTTATGTAATGTTTGTTTTGTTTGGTGAATTTATGAGCCGCTCGCCGGTTTCGGCCAACGTTTTTATCATAGTGTTTTACTAGGCTTAATTAATTTTTAGCCTTCAATTGCTAATTTAGAGCAGTTTGTTGAAAAAAAATAATAAATAATAAAAATAAAAGAACTTCTCGGCGAGAATTATCGGCGAAAACTTTCAAGGAAAATTACTACGGCTTATGACGCCTAGAGAACAATGAAGGGCATCGACGCTCTTGTTCTCTGCTGTTCTCGGCGAGAATGTAGTGCCCGTGTTGTTCTCGCTGCGTCATAAGCCGTACTAATTTTCTTGGAAAGTTCTCGCCAATAATTCTCGCCGAGCAGTTCTCGCGAGAGTGAAGTGCCGGCTTTGAATGTAGGTACATCTTCTTCTTTTCGTGTCAATGGTTCTACAGTAATGTTTTTATATTTTACGAGCGTTAACCCGCGACTTCGTCCGCACAAATTATATACCAGATTAAGTCAAATCATAAGCTATCAAACAAAAAAAGTTTCATCAAAATCGGTTCAGTAGTTTTTGCGTGATACTCGTTCAAACAAACAAACAAACGCCCAAACAAACAAACAGACAGACAAAAAATCCAAAAATTGGTGAAATGGAATCAGGGACACCTAAAAACCATATCGTAACTTTTTTTTTGTTAATAACTTCAATGTACAGACAAACTTCCTGTTACAGTTTTATAATAGTACGAGCGTTAACCCGCGACTTCGTCCGCACAAATTATATACCAGATTTTAAGTCAGATTATAAGCTATCAAACAAAAAAAGTTTCGTCAAAATCGGTTCAGTAGTTTTTGCGTGATACTCGTTCAAACAAACAAACAAACGCCCAAACAAACAAACAGACAGACAAAAATCCAAAAATTGGTGAAATGGAATCAGGGACACCTAAAAACCATATCGTAACTTTTTTTTTGTTAATATCTTCAATGTACAGACAAACTTCCTGTTACAGTTTTATAATAGTATAGATAGATAGATAGATTAGCCAGGTACTTTAAGCGTACTAAAGAAGAACCAAGTAAAAAATGTACCCGGAACCGACGAGCATGTATGAAGAGACTTTATGGGCGAGAGATGTGTGTCAGAATCGTAGCATGGGGCGATCTATTGTGTCTGCCTACCCCAGTGAGACATAACAGAACGTTCAAATCTGGGCGACTGCGACGCGGGACGAGGGACGCGAGCATTTACGACGCGAAACTCGGTCCTTAGATATCGCGTTACTACAAAAACGGCATTAAAGGTACCCTCATATTTAATAACGTATGCAATCTTTAATTTAATAAGCAAAAAATAGGTACACTGTAACATACTTATAACATGGACGGAAGAATAAAAATAAAATTGAAAACAAAAGATGTAGGTACTTAATTAGGTTGCGCTGTAGTTTATGGATGGTCGGCTAATCTCACCAATTTATCATGTACCTAGTTGGCGTGTCTACAACTAACCCCGAACGTGGAATACGTTATTTATTACCCACTATGTAACGCTGAGGTATACAGGCGGTTTCATTTTATTTTCCGTAGAGAAATATAAGATCTTCTACGAGTCGTAGAATGCTCGAAATCTCAGTTCAAAGGTTCTTTTTAAGATGGATTTTAACTAAACGAGCGAATGTTCATTCTCGCAATGCTCTTTTGGTGTAAACGAAGACAGAGCATTATTTCGTTATTCTATGTGTGTTTAATAAACTATTTACTTGGTCTTTTGACGTAAACACAGCAAGAGCGCCTGAACAGTTTCTTCCTCGGTCCAGTAGGCCTTGCATGCCTCCCCCGAGAAAACGATAACAATCAAGATTGGCATCCATCTTTATTATTTTACGTAGGCCAGAAAGAACGCGCATGACGTTTTTGTCGTTTAATTAAACGCTTTGTCGTGGGTGGCATGCTAGCCGTGCTGGAAAGAATGTTCTACCTCTATGTTAGTTTAGTCTAAAGTTTAGACCAAACATAAAGGTAGACTGGACACCGAATTCTCGTTAAGACTAAAATTACGAAGGAATACTCTTGTTTATTTGGTCTAAATCCACCATTAGGAACATAACTGGCAATTTGCACTGCCTTGGTTGGGTAACGCGAGTTAACATAGTGGAACTTGGATATTGGTAACGATCAGCGAAATTCATCCTTGGATGGGTGACCGGTTTTAAACTATAAAGTACCTATGCAAAAATAAAAATGTCACAGAGCACAAAAGTTTACTAAAAATATATGTAGATAATGCAATTGAAGACTCACCCTATAAGCCTGAACTAGGCTTAATTGCTAGGTCTGCGTAGGTTATGTATTTATAACTAAATTACCTACGTAGTTACGGTACGTTACGTGTAAAACCCAAAATAAATTAGCCTTACGCGTAATTTAGTTCAGAATTGACTGGAAGATTATATCTGTCTATTGTTAGCTTTCAGTTGAAACTTATTACCTACTTTAAATAAACAGTAGGATTTAGCCGTTACACATGGTAGCAATATTGACGACCACCTGCAGCAGTAGTGACACGTGATATAGCCGTATCACGGCTATCGCGGGTTGGCGTACTACGGCTGCTGGAGGAGGGGGATTATCATCATCATCAGCCTGTATTGTATACGTCCTACTGCAGGGCAAGGCCTACCGCCCATGGATGTATGGGCGTCAATCCACCACGGGTGCCCAATGCGGATTGGTAGACTTCACATACGCATCAGAATTTCTACTTCAGCGTATGCAGGTTTCCTGACGATGTCTTCCGCCACCATTTGAGAGCAGTCGGTATTACGTATATAAGGTCTAACAAAATTAGGTGAAACTATTTTAAGGGGATGATCAGACCATCAAACTGAACAACTTTCTCTATGGGATCTCTATCTCATTAGGGCTGTGCATTCAAACCAGATATACGTAATCATACAAACAAAGGTAGGTATTGCATGGTGTGTAATCTAATTATTAAGTACCTACCTATATGCAATTTTCTCGCCAATTTACTTTTTTCCAAATTAAATGGTAACTGTACCAATGTGGACAAACAAAATATGAAGTCCCCATGACATTATTTAACTGCCTCCGTGATCTAATGGTTAAGAGCATTGAGCTCTCGACACGGAGGTCGTGGGTTCGATTCCCACGGGGGTCACCTGGTGATATGTCACTTTGTGCGTTTTTCCCTAGTTGGTTAGGACATTGCATGCTGAATAACCTGATTGCCTGAAAAGAAAAATGATTCCGTGTCTCGGATGGCACGTTAAGCCGTTGGTCCCGGCTACTATCTCTGATGGTAGTAGTCGTTACATAAAACCCACGTCAGAGGCCGTAAGGCGGTCTGAAAAAACTCTGACACCAGGGCTCTGCCCACACGATAAGATGAAGAACATTATAGTCTGTCCTAAACCACAGAATACCAGATACTACCGTAACCTAAACTCCTAAGTATTACAAAAATCCTAACTTAAAAACATTTATCTATGATTTTCTACGGTAGGAATAAAGCTAACCTATCAGTAGAAGAAAATATAATTATATTCGCATGCATAACAAAAACTCTCAAAGTTCAACGCGATTCCATTTCACCAACTAGGTACTTTCCTACAAGTAATTTAAATCGTTTTCATAAAGTCATAATCTCACATATCACGTCCTAAATTGCAAAATTCTTGAACAAAAAAAAAATTATCCTACATTACACTTGAACAACAAAACAGGTCACACTCTTTACCCCTATAAAAGAAACAAGGGAACAAAAGAGACAGCTATCTAAAACCAACCCTCGCTATATAATAATACTCATCCCCCTAATTTTAGGGCCGCGAAATCTTCCCGCGCTTGCGCTAATCAATAATTTCCTCTCTACCATGTTACTTCTACGAGAATCACACAAACGACAGTTCGTAATCCAATACGTAGTTTTTTTCTGTCTCCAAAATAAGTTCCATATACAAACCAAGCAATAGGATTGTTCTAAACGATAAGCTCATCGTTTTGGTAATGGTTTGCGACGATTGTGGTAGAGGTTAGCGCCTGCGCGCTGCATCCATGGACCAATTCTCGAAACAAGTGTAACTCGAAACGTTGTAAAGTGCATCTTTTTGTTGGAAAATTCGTATTAAATTAATATTTAAATGTGAGTTAGTTGATTGTTTATGGTCTATGTCAATTGTTAACTGTTTATTTAAAACGTTAGGTTTGATTTAAAACCTAAGTTCACCGCATCAGTGTTTCGTTTTTCTTTGCTGAGAAATTTTTGTGGATTATTGATTACAAATTTACAATATTTTAGGTACAAAAATGTACAGTTACATTACCAAATAGTTTAGCCGTTTAGTTAAGTAGCAACCGGTATTATCAGTTTTTATTTAAATCTCCAAACCAAGCCTACAAAAGGTGAAAGATAAAAAAACGTTTAATTATGGTTTTACGTGAATCACGATAGTTTACCTCTAGGGGTTAAATTAAAAAAAAAAAAAAAAAAATTATAATTTATTATCACCACAAACATAAAAGCAAACATTCTAATTATAGAGGTTCATACAGTGAATAATGTTTGTGGGGACTGGTGACTGAAAAAGGCTTTAACGGCTGTAAAACCTGTTATACAGGCACCAGGCCCCCAACTATAGTAGGTATTAGAAAATTATATTATTAATCTAGAGGAGCAATGTTTGTGTGTTTGTATACGTGTGCGGGTGAGTACGTGTATGTGCGTGTGTGTGTGGAGGGGGGAGGGGGTGAGAAGTGTGTGTAGGGGTGTATGTATGTGTAGGGGCGTATGTGTGTGTAGGGGGGTATATGTGTAGGAACAGATTAGGGAAACACTCTTTTAATATTGTACTGTACTAATTATTTCGGATTTACCTAAGTTACCACCATAACGAGATGTAGCTACAAATACTTAAGAGGCTATGTGAAAAAAAAAAGAATTCTTCAAAGCGTCATTTATCATGAAGTACTAACAGTAGGAGTATGATTAGCGGATTTGTGTAAATTGAACATATAAGGTCTAACAAAATTAGCTGAAACTATTTTAAGGGGATGATCAGACCATCAAACTGAACAACTTTTTCTATGGGACCAATATTGAAATCGCGAAAAAAAAATCAGCTGTCCCATACATTTAGGTCGAGTAGGTTTGTATGGAACAGCTGATTTTTTTCGCGATTTCGATATTATTCCCATAGAGAAAGTGGTTCAGTTTGATGGTCTGATCATCCCCTTAAAATAGTTTCACCTAATTTTGTTAGACCTTATATAATTGAAGTTTTGATTAGAGCCAAAACACGATTAAGATACATTTTCTCAATAGAAAAACAAGCCAAAGTAGCCTCCGTCTTTATCGATTAGACGTTTGGAACTGCTAAACGGTGATTTTGATTTAAAAAAAGAGATTGATATTTTACAAATTTTGATTAGAGCAGAATTGAACTTACATAAATAGTACAATCACAATTAAATAAAGTTTGTTTTACGCTTGCGTCGTTTCAGACGCGCGCGCCGCCCCATCTGTTTCTCTCGCATCTGTTTCTCTCGCATCAGGCAGTAATATCACAGCCCATTTCGCTTCAATTATTTTTCGACATAGGCCCTTAATTCCATTTTTTTTCCTTTCGCTTTCGGTGCTACGAGTGCTTATACTTTCGGTTGCTGTTGCTGGTCTCTTTGATAAGTTATAAGTCAAGATTGACAATCAAAGCTACGAATGCGTCGAACAAATATCAGCGAGCTCTTACTTGATACACCGTGTATGTATACACGCACGCAGAGATAAGTTGTATGGCGCCTCACGCACACCAACCTAAGAAAGTTCGCCACCAAAGATTTTGTAGTTGGAAACAATCTTTGTTGGCCACTTTTGTATTATATGGTAGAAGTGTGAGGGTCCATCTAGACATATACTTTATCTAAGCTGTAATTATTATTCGCAAATGTCCAGGATGTCATGCGGGGCAGAATGCCTGTCCCTTGGGCCTCCTCCGGACTCGATCCTGCACATGCCGCCGCCTCCTCTGCCGGCATTCCTGGCCAATGCCGCCAACCTGACGCCGCCCTGTCGAGCCTCCAAGTGTCCCCCCTTGCAGAACAGTGAAGAAAACTCACTTTTTCCTGGTGTGGAGTACCACGAACTGCCGCGGCATGGTAAGGATTTATAATTCGGTACCTATGTCAAGTTTCTTTTTGGAGGGTTGAATCGAAAACCATGTCAAGCAAGATAATTGTCTCAATAACTATATTTTCTTTGTTAGAGATTTTAAAATAAAAGTATTACAGTTATTTTTAATAAAATAACGTCGATTTTCGGTGAGTGTAAACTCTGGCTAAACTTTAAATTAACTTAAAATAACCGGCAATTAAGAAAAAAAGAATTCACAATGTTTGAATTTGACATTTGATGTTGCTGTTTCTGTTTCCAGCATAGAGTTAGAAAGAGAAGGCAAGTGATTTGTATTTTCTAAATTTAAGCAAAGGTTTTTCTCCATGGGGTTTTGTTAGGCGGAGTAGGGAGTAATTATTAATTGGACTTTTAAACTGTAACCGGCACCATTTAGGGACAAAAAGACTAACTTAAAACATATTCCAAAAATTTATATTTAATTATCTAATTCATAATGAATTCATAATACCTATTTCCAGCTTCCTGGTTCTAACCAAGATACATACTAACCCGGTATACCTTAGTTCTTGTTCTTAGACCTTACTATACTGATATATACAAATTCTTCCACCTTCTTGCGGTGGTAGAGTCAAAAAAACACACAGAAGTCTGTGCAAAAAAATGACTTCAAAAAATCTTTATCTCTTTGATATAATTTTGAATCTCAGAGGAAGGATCTCTTTATTTGCTAGGTATAATCTCTTTGTTTTAAAAATATTTGAATTTTGTCCATGTTCCTCCATAAAGTCAAATTCATCAAACACCCGTCAAATCAAAGCTCATATGTACACAAAATACTTTTTTGCTATATAACTATCGATAACAAAACATTTTCTGATAATTTTTCATATTTATTCACCTTCTGTCGAGTCGGTTTGCTTCATTGAACTTGTCTTGGCATATTTATAACATTTATTATTAGAGGCTTGCTGATCACGCACCTGGTTCAGACGTCACTCGGGCTCACTTAGTGCTCGTGCTCCCCATAGCCGATTATTTGGTTAATTTTATCAACAATAAAATGTCAAAATAACGCGGTGATGTCATCATTAGTTTTCGATTGGACAGAACCAGCAGGCAACGACGACACATGGTCCCTAGTGCTCATAACGTGCAGCATCGCAGTGCTCTGCATTGCTGCTCTTCTAGCCTTGTTCCTGCTCAGGTGTAGAGAGTGAGTATTGCATGATGCCTTTTGAAACTCTTATCATCTTGATTCTTTGCTTACAACTTGTTTATCTCTTTACAACTTCTGCTGTGGATCTGTTTTTTTTACCTACCATATGAACCAATTAACCAACCAATTAATTGAAATAATGATTGTATTATTATCTGAGGAAGTAATCCGACAGATTCTAAATATACGCATAACATACTTTTGTTTTTAGTATAGTAACAATTTTGTTTAATTTTCTCGTCATTTAAAATTAAATCATGTATTCATACTGGTGCGGGTTACAGTATACTTACCTAGCTCTTATATGTTGAAAAGTTTATTTAACACATATTGTAAATTTGAAAGAATAAATTAGAACACTTTGCGCTGTCATAATTGCGGTGCTTTGATGTAGTTTAATTTGTATTATCTTTAAGATGGATATATTAGTTTGTACTTTGTCACTGTGCCAAATAAATAAAATGAAATACCTGGCCAATGAAATATATAAACGCAATCGTAGAACAATTGACACGAAAAGAAGAAGAAGCATAGCATAATAACATGGTCAAGTATATACCGAGCCCTGCAAGCAGATATCGATATTCAGCATGATGTAAGCAGAGACGGCCAAATCCAGATTTCACTTGTAGATGCCTAATAACTATGTTCAGCGATACTGGTAATTAGCACGTCTCTTATTTAACTCCTTTCTGAGTAACTGAATGTCCTAGCAACTCAACATAATTTTTGTAAGGAACTTTTCCCAAAATTTGTTTCTAAATGACAGCAAAACAATTAAGCTGGTGTTGCTGATGCGCAGATACTCGAGAAACGATCGTACTCGTATAATTATTTCGTCGCTTTCTCATTTAACCTTATTTCGACCCAAGGTCCTATCAAACTTCACAACCATACTCACACTACCCCACAATACCCAAAAGGTATTTCTTTGTCCCCAGAGCCCGAGGCGGTTGCAAGAGCAGCGCAGGAAAAGCAGGGGGGTCCAACGCTCTCTACGGCGGAGCTGCCCTCGACTCTAGGGTCCTGTGGGCCGCCCTGACCCCCCGAGGAACCCGCCACTTCGTCGCCGACACATACCCCCACGATGAAACTGAGGACCATCATTACGAATGCGTTGAACCGCCGCTATACAAACTTGGGCCACCAGAAGATTTAGCCATCACTCGGCATTTCAACGTAGAATACGAAGACCCGGCACCCTTGATTGAGAGCTACAGTGATCGCACTGAGGAGTACTTCAGGAATGGCATGGAGACTCTTCGAAGGGGGAATAGACCACTGGTTTCTTCTCCGACCAGGATCGAGCGTCCAAATCTTCCTCCGTTGAACCTCCAGCCGAGGACGCTTCGTCGCGCTCCTCATTCAAGGCGAGTCAGCGATGCGAATAACTCAGAGAAATCGGCCATCTGAACCGAGAATGGCGCGGTATTTTCCGTCGCCGACTCTACTGAGATGGACTACGATTGGCAGTCGATGGATAATTCCAACGTCGACCGCCTCGTTTGAGGACCATTGGTTTTATTTATCGATTCGCAAGTCACTGCCTGTGATTTTTTTTCTTTTTTGAGAGTTGTAGAGCTTGACTTCAGAATTTTGCTTCGTACTTGGGTAGTAGATTACCTATCATTTTCATGCAATTTGTCGATGTCGCAAGAAAATCTGTCGTTTTTTCTAGTCTGTTAATAATTTGACTGAAAGTTTTTAGCAGCAATCAATGTGCAATGTAAATGCTGAGTGCTAGAAAGCGTTAGTATCTAGTCTTTAGTTGTTATTAATAAAGTCACAGAGGTCTAGTCAGAAATAGCACTGTATGGTTAATAGATACTCTTTCTTATACTGTGGTTAAGTACCTAATCGAATCCTTGTCTATCTGTCTGTATTCATTAGAATTTTATAAAATCTATAAGCAAATAGTTAAGTGTATCGCATATATAGATAATAATAGTATGTGTACTATTATTATATATTCATATGTGTATCGTCTACTTTTATCTCGAAACTATTCTTTTTTCAATGTGAATCTACGAGATTGTGTTGGAAAGTTCTAATTTATTATTAAATTTTGTACTAAAAATAACTAAATTAATAATTAAAATGTGTAAAATTATACCCTTGTTTTTTTATTTCACACTATCGGCGAAAAACATAACAGTGATTATTATAATAGCGTCAAAGGATCGAAACGAAGAAAACTTTATCCTATTATCAATTGAAAGCAGTAAAAAACTATGTTTTTGAACGACCAACGCTTGCGAAATTATTTACGAACGAAAATGTCAATGTCAGTTTGACAAATTAACAGTGTTGCCACCTTAGCGCTTTCGGCGCTAGGTCTAGCGCTTTTTTGGTATGTTTAGCACCGTTTCTGATAATTTAGCGCCTAGCGGAGAATCTAGCACTTTTTAAACTTTTAATAGAGCAACAGTATTCGCATTTGAATATGCTGTATTTTATGTTTTGTGATTGAAATATGATAAAAAATGATAAGACATTGTGGTCAAAACATGTCCATAGAGTATGTAGTGTTCGGGAGATTCAATCAATCAAATAAACTTTATTTTACACCAAAACATAAACAGTAAAAGATTCAAGTGCCAACGCTTATCTGAAGTGATATCATTAATTTTACTGGGACCAACGAATTGACTGACATAAAGATGGGTTTCGGAACCAATAATAATACTATTTAGAGAACTTTAAAGGACTCTTTATGGAAGAATAATTTAGCGCTGAATCTAGCGCTTTTTCGACTCGCGAAAATTTTCGCCCAATCGATTTTTTGAGGTGGCAGCCCTGCAAATTGAAAGCCAAATATAGCCAAAAAAGCGAAACGACGCGGTTTCTGTGATTTTAATATTCGTATTTCCTTCAAATTATAATGAAATAATTTCTAACTATAACAGAAACCTAGATTTTGATAGCTTAATCCTATTAGTGTAGTGAAAGTAAATAAAATGGCAGAGGAAGTGATAAAACATTCGGTGCACACACTGGTGTTCCGATCCCTCAAGAGATCGCACGATATGTTCCTTGCGAACCAAGGAATGCTGCCTCCAATAGATGATAAAGCGTAAGTACAGCCTGTGTAACATTATTACACCTTTATTTATTCGAGAATTCTTATAGAAATGCTAGAATTAAATGTTTATTTATAACCTCAATACGATCTAAATAAATATCTTGGACATTGTCACACAAATTATTTAGTTACATTTAAAGTACCTGGACTTGTATTATGATGACTAGACAACGATATTGAATACCTAAATAGATACAAAGATCCATGACTTAGTTAAAAATATTCATAATTATCATATAAATATGTGTATATAGATTCGAACCCGCGACTCTCGGCACAGCAGGCAGGTTCACTACAGACTGTGCTACCGGGCCGTCAAACTACTAAACAAAACGGACTAAATAAACAGCTTTACGTTATTATACAAGGCACAGGCCTTGTACCATGAATAAGGCCTCAAACGGAGTGGGTCATACGCATACCCCACCAGGCAGGCCTGGTGATAATGCGTGGAGGCCAGTTAGTAGGAATTTACAAGCCGATTTTGCTTAAAAGAATAGTTTATTAATATCAATGTTATCGTGGCTCAAAGTTTTCCATACAATTCTTAAAATTGATCCTAGCATTTCTGAAACTATACAACGTGTTAATGAATTAACGCAAAACTAGAAACTAAGTTTGTTTAGACTCAAGAGCAGAATCGAATTATCATGGTTTCAACATAAATGTAATTTTTTTCAAAATATTTAATAATTTGTTTGTTAAATTTAACACACCCTACTCACTACCATAATAAGCTTCTTAAAATGTATCCATGAGTATATCAGAACTTTCATTCATTCCTGAAATGAGAACGAATTATTTTTGCCTCAAAACTTAAAATGTGAATAACATTAAATTTTAATTATCAAAATAATGAAATTATTGTTTCAATCTAATTATTTTGTTCAAATAGCCTTTATTTGAATTATTTTGTTATAAATCAGTTTGGGTTGTATGAGGTTTTGCGCTTATTCTTTAACACATTGTATATTTTAAAGGAAATCTGATAAATGTAAAGCACAGATATTGGTTTCTAGATCGTCTAAAAATTTTCATTGACTTTAATTGGTTAGTATTGAAAATACAAATAGCCAGATTTCATTTGTCTCTTCACGTACCTTCTCAAGCACATATGCACTTTGGTTCTGGGATCCTCCCTTTTTATTGAAATAACAATGTGAAATTTGGATAAATCCTAACTATCCCCTCTTCTGAATAGGTGCTAGCAAACACTATTTGACAAAGGAAAAAGTCCTCAAAAATGCTTTATTTTCGAGTTATTTGCTATTTTATAATTCGGCTCCGAATATTTTGAGAGTGAACAATTAATGTTGCAGAGAGAAAATCTTGAGGTCCGTGAAGGCTCGGGACAGCTATGGGCAGGTGATGGCGGCCGTACAGAAGGCTCAGCTCGTCAAGCAGCACGAAGCCATGAGTAGACCCGACACTCCACATGATACTGGTATCTTCAGACTTATATAAGCTACCGAAAGAATTAGTCCCGAATCAAATTATAGATTGAAAAATTTGTCTCGGGCGGGACTTGACCGCACTCTTCCAAACCGGGGAACGGCGTTATCCAATTTCACCACCGAGCCCACTACCCAGTGAACGAAATTTTCTTTTTTCAATCTTTAATTTGATTCGAAATAGCACAACATGGCTGTAACATGTTTAAAAATCAATAATATTTGAAATTAGTCCCGAATATTCCAGAAATTATATTTCTCTTTTCATATTGTGTTTATTTGAAAAGTTTTACATATCAATGTCAGATACATATATGAACTTGCTTGTAATCCCATTTTTATGGTGTTCTCTATTCCATTCTAGTTTTGAAATTGTGGTTCCATTGTGGTGTTGATGATTTTAACAATATCCAGTTTTGCAAATGGGTTTGCATGTAAGTACAGTAATAAATATTTGGTGATCTCATGCACAAAAAGGCACACCCGTAACCACCACAAAACAGCAGAGCCATGTGGCCACTAAACTCGCGTGCAGAACGAAACAAGTACGCCTGTAAACCCTCTAGCCATGCGAATCTTTACTGTGTTTTTTATATTTAGAGAATATCAATCACTGTGTATTATATTTGTAATTTAAAGTCCCCTGCCAATGTTTTTCTGTCATTCTGTCTGTAGAGATAAGCTAATATCTTTTCGGGATTTTAAGAGGCTATGTGAAAAAAATAGGATTCTTCAAAGCGTCATATATCATGAAGTACTAACAGTAGGAGTATGATTAGCGGATATGTGTAAATTTTACATACAATTGAAATCTTGATTAGACCCAAAACACGATTAAGTCACATTTTCTCGATAGAAAAACAAGGCAAAGTAACCTCCATCTGCTACTGCTAAACGGTGAATAATAGAAACACGATACTTGATTTAAAAAAAAATAGATTGATATTTTACAAATTTTGATTAGAGCAGAATTGAACTTACATAAATAGTACAATCACAATTAAATAAAGTTTATTTTACGCTTACGTCGTTTCAGGCGCGCGCGTCGCCCCATCTCCGTCTCTCCCAGCAGGCAGTAATATAAGCTATCACACGCCCATTTCGCTTCAATTATTTTTCGACATAGTTTTTATTTGAATCACAAGAAAAGGTTGTGAACGTAGCAGGTAGTTGTCGGCAGCAAAGTATAATTTCATTCAGGCACATTTCAAACATCCAAATTGTTTACACTGAAAAGACAAACTATGTAAGAAACTAAGAAGTATTGTAAACTGCCAACTTTTACCTGAATTTCAATAAAGTTTTGTTTATTTATTTACACAGATATGGCAGAAGCCGCGGCCCTGGGCTCAGACGGTGCCATGCTGCCCTACACGGGCCCGTCCAGCACGCCTGCGCCACCCTCCGGGGCGCTGACGCTGCCGCGGAAAGCCCCCACTATGCCCAAGCCCAAGTGGCACGCTCCGTGGAAGCTGTTCAGGGTTATATCCGGACATCTGGGGTGGGTGCGCTGTGTGGCCGTCGAACCGGGGAATGATTGGTTTGCTACGGGTTCGTATTTATAATGTATAACAATTAATAATTGTTTATTGGTAAGGTTGTGCCAGCAAATTTGTCCATATAGATTGCAAATATTTACATCCCATTTCACTCACAAAATACCCTTTCTTAGTGTACCCCTACATCCTACATAGAATTTGTATTCCTAATTTCATGCAAGATATGGTTTCAAAATTTCATGTCTGTATATTCAACAATTTAGGCTGTGCTTTGTTAGTTAATCAGGCAGGGATCTGTTACTCCCTCGGAGGATAACTCTGACTACCCCCTCGGGGAATATAATCGTGAGCATATGCTATGCTCCACTTCCGTAATGCTGATCTATACTCTAGCAGGCATGACACCGCACTACTGTAGGAATAAAATCGTACCTACGCGGCGCGAGTCGCGACCCTATCCAACGGAGAAAACTCATACATTTCGTGCCAACTTTGTGATCTTCACATTGAGGATTTTTAATAACTTTAGTGCGCGATATGTGGAAGTAACTATTTATTCTGTGATTCTAGTACTTTCACATAAAATCACGTTTGATGACGTAACAGAACTGTTTTATTGCCTGTCAAAATTTAATTAAACCACTTCTTCCACAGGAGCTGCAGACAGAGTGATAAAAATATGGGATTTAGCGAGTGGCAAACTAAAAGTCTCTCTCACTGGACATGTCAGTACTGTCAGAGGTAAATACTTACACTTGTTTATTTAACTACATTATCGTGATGGATATTAATTTCCATCCACATCCACAAGATGATTGCTGACATTTGGGAATACCCAAGAGATGACGGAGCAATGACTTGAATCCTAAAGGGTTTTGGCCCAAGTTTACGTAGCATAGGGAAGATTGGAGAACTGGCAGGCCTTCGCCCAGCAGTAAGACACAGAGCATGCTAAATAAAATAATAATAATACACATCCCTGAATATTATACTGATCATCTTAAGATGTCGAGCGTCATTTGATGCATTCTCTCACTTTCACATTGCATTTTACGAAACACCGAGTCCTAATAGACGAAGCAATATCTAGTTTACACTTTTAATTGATAATGATAATTATACAAATTATTACATTATATTATACAGGTGTTACGCAAGTTTATACCTTGTATAGAATAAGAACATGGCTATGATGGCTTGGATTTGATGTGAAAGTTTTTTTACTAATACAAATATTTTTACTACTTACGTGATTTGTACCGTAACCTTACCAAAACGCTCAGTCTGCTACCTAACCATAACCAAAAAAACTTAATTTATATTACAGGATTAGAAGTATCATCACGACATCCCTACCTATTCAGTTGCGGAGAAGACAGACAAGTAAAGTGCTGGGACTTAGAGTACAACAAAGTGATACGTCACTACCACGGTCACCTGTCCGCCGTGTACACGATATCCCTGCATCCTACCATAGACGTGCTGGTGACGGCCGGCAGGGACGCCACTGCGAGGGTCTGGGATATGCGGACGAAAGCTAATGTTCACACGCTGACCGGCCATACGGATACTATAGCGTCGTTGGCGTGCCAAGCATCAGAGCCGCAGGTGAGTCTTTTAGATTATCTAATTTTAACCTAGAGTATAACACAGTGATCCGTTATTTGAACATTCCGAAAAAGATTAGGGTTACCAGTAGGTATATCGAATTGCAACTTCATTCTCATTCAATTGAATTTCCAAAAAAATCACATCGTAATTACGGTAGATCTACCAGGTAGGGAAGTAGTTAGCCACCTCTGCCTACCCTTGATGTTATTTATTTATTTATTGATGTTGTAATCTGCTAACATAGTGACTTATACACTACTCCAATACGTACTAAAATTTTTTGTATGGACTATTTATTAAGTTGTCTGAAAAAAACGTTTTTTTTAATTTATTACATAATCTCACAAAACATAATCCCTATCAGAAATGTTGCTTCAACTGCCAACTCACTTTGTAAACCTGTAGCATTACAACGTAGCAAAGCCGCGCGAAAAGGCGCGGTGTAATCTCGCCCCGTGGATTAACAAGTCTTAACACAACAAACATTTATTTCTTCCAGATAATAACCGGTTCACACGACTCAACAATCCGCCTCTGGGACTTAGCAGCGGGTAAATCCCTCTGCACCCTCACTAACCACAAGAAGTCAGTCCGCTCCATCGTCGTCCACCCCACACTCAACTCCTTCGCCTCAGCCTCCCCGGACAACATCAAACAGTGGAAGTGCCCCGAGGGGAAGTTCATACAGAACCTATCAGGGCATAATGCTATTGTCAACTGCATGGCTGTCAACCCTGAGGGTGTGCTCGTTAGTGGAGGTGATAATGGCACCATGTTCTGCTGGGATTGGAGGACTGGGTACAATTTCCAGCGATTGCAGGTTAGTTTTTGGAATAACTTCGAAATAGATGAAAAAAATCTGTTTCATACATTTTGGTCGAGTAGCTATTTTACTTTCTATGGAATAACTTATTTTATTCTCGCGATTTCGATGTTGGCTTCATACTAAAAGTTGTTCAGTTTGATGGTCTAATCTAAATCATCCTCTTCGATATGTAACGCATTTAAAGACTGTAGATCTACCATGAGTTTTCACTGTACATTACTATTGTAGTTGCGGCGCCATTTTTGTATGACAGAAATAGTTCTCAACGTGACCACTAGGAGCGCTGTACGAAATTCAATACAAAAACTGTAGTTTACTACAGTAGTTTTACTCATGCTATGTTATCTTAGTACAAACTAAGTGGAACGCTGATTTTCCATAGACAGCGTCAGCCATCTATCGGTGATGTATCGAAGCACTATGCGTTGCACTAGGGTTCATATCGGAGTAACAGCGCACTACACCTCACGCGCTGTGCTGTAGTATTGAGAGATTTCGCCCATATCAATCACTGTCTTGTTGGTCTAGCGGTCTAGGCAACCGGCTTACGATCCGGGTAGCTAAGGTTCGATCCTCGTGTCGGCCGATCGTCTTTTTCAATTTATTTCATAATGTGGCGCCCCCTAGTGCTAATAAGCAGCAACGCAATTAGGACGTCCTAAAATTCAAGGCGAGTTACCTATCTATATCCAATATACATATTAATCGATGGTTTTACTGTAGTTTACTACAGTGTAAACTCATGGTAGGCCTACTGACCAGAAATATAAAAATCCTTGTTTGGGGGCGCTGCAATGGACTATACTGTTCTAGACCTTCAGTGTTCCAAGTACAAAAATTAGTTCCCAATGATTTTCCGCAACATGATGATGTTTTTATTTTTTCTGGTCAAGCTTTAATTTTACACCCTAGTATAAGCTGATGATAATATTTCACCCATACATTTGTGTTTGTTACCCTCAGGCGGCAGTCCAGCCCGGGTCCATGGACTCTGAAGCGGGTATATTCGCGATGACCTTCGACCAGTCAGGGTCCCGCCTCATCACGACAGAGGCAGACAAGACCATCAAAATCTACAAGGAAGACGACAGCGCGTCCGAGGAAACGCATCCCATCAACTGGCGACCTGAGATATTGAAGCGGAGGAAGTTTTAAGTTCTATTACTATTGGAATAAAGTTCTATTTCGTACAAGTTTGACTTTTATTGTTATTGTCACTTCTACTGATGATAGGACGTTAGGGCTTCAGAGCAGACGCAGGTACCTGATTGAGTGGCTATCTGTTCCGTTTAAGCAGAAGAGTTTAGAGACCTATCAAACGAGCTATTTTTGACCGTAGGCGATATCGCGGCACCGCACAGCAACGACGTCACAACTGAATCGAAAGTCGCCACGGTTTTGACTAAGCGTTATCGCCGGGACACTTGGGCTCTATCCGGTCATTCGAACTTCGCGCCTTGATTTTATTTTATTTATTTGGAAAATCTACAGCGTTACAGATGTAATTATGCTAACTTACAATCTAACAGAATGGCCAATTACTGATTTTCACTTTTATACAGTAAAAAATTCTCGGTCTAATTGGTATACGTATACGTAACAGTTAAATAATCAATGCAAAAGTGCTAATCTAAACTATTATAAAACTGTAACATGAAGTTTATCTGTACATTGAAGATATTAACAAAAAAAAAGTTACGATATGGTTTTTAGGTGTCCCTGATTCCATTTCACCAATTTTTGGATTTTATGTCTGTCTGTTTGTTTGTGTGTTTGTTTGAACGAGCATCACGCAAAAACTACTGAACCGATTTTGATGATTTTTTTTTCGTTTGATAGATTATTATCTGACTTAAAATCTGGTATATAATTTTTGCGGAAAAAGTCGCGGGTTAACGCTCGTAATTATATGTTACTGAAACCAACATCAAACTTTTTCTGTGTTTGTGTGGGTGTGTGTGTGTGTAAGTATGTCTTTTGTTGGCAATGATTTTTCAATTATGAATCGTAAAAATCCACAAGTACCTACCTAATGTAGGTATTTATTAATTGAAGAGGCAATTCTAAGAGTGTCGAATTAGTATTTAGGTATCTATAATTATTGCCTTTGCCACCTCCACTGGGATTTACAAATGGGATTGAGTGTAAGGGTTGCTATACAAATTAGCGGGCCGGCATTAGTCGGCACAGCCGGGCGGTAAAATCGAATATGTGTAGATGAATGTTCGGGAATAAAGCGCTCGTCTTTGCCACACGAATAACAGTGGCCGGTCAAAGCCGAATGGAACAAGCGGCAAAATCAAATGTATGCAGATGAATGTTCGAATGACGCGTCTACTCGAACGAACTACCCGATCGGCACAAGCCGAACAAGTGCAGTGATTGCTGCGGGTCGGCTTTGTTGATCGACAAATACTGCCGAACCGACAGTGCCGACCCGCTTATGTGTATAGCAACCCTAATAGGTATGATGTATCAAATGAAACAAAATTTTGTTTAGTTTTGTTGTTAGACGAATATTATTTCCATAATTTTCAATAAAACCTACAATATTACAAAGCGTGTCACAGACCTTACAACTTTTGGAATGTGAAACCACAACATAGTTTGATCTAACATAATTTAGTAAAAAAAATAAAGTAAGTAATGGGCAGCAAATATGATTCCACTCAACAATCATGATGCTACAATTTCAATTATCGTTACGCCACTGTTATTTAGTATACTTACCTCAATCAATTCAATATTCTATAAAAAAATATAAGAAATGACTATTGTAAGAAAGTGTCAATCCTCATGATTCCGAGTTCATAAACGCTATTTACCTGCCCTCTAGTGAGAAACCTAAGGACTCGTTCAGGTTCGCGCGGGGCGTCAGGTGCCACGGTGCGCAGAGCGAGCTGCTGGAAACTCTAACATACGGCGATGTATACAGGGTGAAATTGATATCATTAGCATCCTTTTAAACTTAGAGTCTACCCATCAAACTGAACAACTTTCACTATGGGAGCAAACCGATCAGAGCAAAAAAATAATCAGCAGTTCCATACTAAACTGCAATGCTTACTCGATTCAAATGTATGCAACAGCAGATTTTTTTTTGTTCCGATCGGTTTGCTCACATAGTGAAATTTGTTCAGTTTGATGGGTAGACTCTTAGTTTAAAAGGATGCTAAAGATATCAATTTCACCCTGTAGAGCGTTCAAGAAGCGTTGCTACACGCTTCAAATTGTTATAGATTTATTGGCCGCCTAACGCCCCGCGTCTCCCTGAACGAGGCCTAACAGTCCTATCTAAATATCATTGAAAGGCAGAATCACCTCTCATACTATAAGCGACTGCTGTAAGACACTCCTAGCATTTCTTACTTTTTTCTTACAAACATTAGGTATCTTAAAAGTTTAAGCGTAACCAGGTTAAAAAAAAAATTTACGGATGAACAATTCGTAGATAAAATCCATGCTATAAACTGCGCAAATGTGTTACGTTTTAATTATCAATCCGTTAAAACGATTTTGAAGGAATTTAATAATAAAGTTAGCCTGAACACTGATGAAGGCTAAAGTCGGTAAGTGCTAGAGATATTTTAGAATTACATATTTGTAGAATACAACTTAAAATTTTGGAACAATATTTTTTGGGACTTGTCTGTCTTGTTTCGTTTCTGCATTAGGTATATATCGCACGACAATCACGCATACTGCAGTGGAATCATCAACATTCAACAATGGTGGTGTCGAGGCTGACTACCCATCGTGCGCCAGACCAAATCAGGTTTCGTTACTCAGTGCACTTTCCTTGCAATGTCTATGCAAAATACTACGAATTTAAATATAAACGTCACACGTATCTTTAACCTGGCCAGTTTTATATCACAACTTCTCAACTCTTCAAAATTTTGTGATATGTTACACAAAAAATACCAATCCTTGATTATTACATCTCAGTCCGACCCTCATGTGGGTCATAAAAATAATAGAAAGTGTAAAAATTATTAGTACAATTACATAAAGCTATACAAATAATATCTAGCCTGCCAGCAAGCTTTGAAAGGCTAATACAAAGATCAGAGCTAAGCTATTTTTGTGATCTCTATTTGATATCTTTTTCTAGACACAGTAAAGGATTTTTGAACTGATGAACAAACTTGATAGATCTTGAATAAAGTGTAACAATTGAAATAAGCTAAAGCCAGATCAGAAATATAATAAAGATTGTGCTTTGGGAGCACTACAATCCACTACAACCTTTACAGGTATCAAAATTAGTTTCACTTTTTCCGCAACATGGCGACTGTTTTATTTTTCTGATCAGGCTAGGCTACTTGAAAAAATTGCAGCAGAAAAATACCATAAATTGTGTCTATTAGTCTATTTATGTTCAATAAAATAAGAACGTAAAAAAAAAAAGTTTAACACCATCTCTTTAGGACCTGTGCTTGTGCCATAAAAGACCGTCCTCTCGATTGCACACATTCTAAAGATAACCATTAAGTAGACGTGATTTATTTAAATATAACTTATTTAGACTTTTGAAGACCTACAGTGCGATTTTTGAATCTCATTCGTTGAATTCAGCAGTTGAAAATGTATGGAGGTACGCATCTTTCTACTGCTAATTTGACTTTAAAAAATCGCACTCCTGGAGTATGATTTTTGAATGTCAAATCAGCAGTAGAAAGATTCATATACTCCATAGTATTTTTGACATTTTCAACTGCTGAGCTCAGCGAATAAGTTTCAAAAATCGCACTCCAGATTTTTATGGTCCAGAAGTGAAATGAATCTAACAGATACAGGACCAAAAAGCGCAAGATATCACATAAAACAGCTCAGCAAACATCGGCATCTAGGCGGTACAGTAGATCTCCCTCCCTGATCATATCTCGTCTACCAGATCAAACTCTTCCTCGGGGAAGTCTCCCACAGTCACGTACACTGGCTTGACGAAACCTCCATATTGTGGGGGGCATGTGAAGTAGCGTTTACCGTTTACACTGGGAAAGAAAATAGTTAAATATAATTACCTAATAATAACAGTATCGTCATTGTCTTAACAAAATCTGGGTGTTTCCGGGTGAGCGCGCTACATTCTTGGCTTCATCTTCATCAGGTGAGATGAAGCGCTAACAAATTATGAATAAGTCATCAAACAACAAATAAATTCTAACAAAGACACTTTAGAAAAAAAACCTCCCTCTTTTCTTAGAACCCTAAATGTAAACATTAAAAAGTATTTGTTACAATTAAAATATAAAGATTTTGTCAAAATATATGACAGTTTGCTATGAACACCATTAATATATTTTTTTGCTAGATTAGAAACGTGTATAATGTGTAATACATTATGGTATATAAGTATATAATAATATAACCCTATCATAAAACACATCTTATTACTCACAGTCATTACAATACAAATTTATTTTTATAAGTAAAATCATAATAATCATGAATGTTACTAGTACCTATATACATTTATATATAAGGTCTAACAAAATTAGGTGAAACTATTTTAAGGGGATGATCAGACCATCAAACTGAACAACTTTCTCTATTGGACCGATATTTAAATCGCTAAAAAAAATCTGCTGTTCCATACAAACCTCGAGTAGGTTTGTATGGAACAGCAGTTTTTTTTTCTCGATTTCAATATTGGTCCCATAGAGAAAGTTGTTCAGTTTGATGGTCTGATCATCCCCTCATAGTAATACAAATAGTTTCACCTAATTTTGTTAGACCTTATATATTTTTCCATCCCAGTATTTTACCACACGGATAGCACTTACGGCGACGCATAACTCCGTTCGCATTGTGTGGAAAGGTATTTCTAGAAAGTCTCAAAGTACTCCCACGGAGAACCAGTAGGTAGTAAGCATGTGACTATTTTGTTTGTAATTTTGAACTTATTTTAAGCTTTCTTTAGGACCATTTTACTATCTTCAATTTCAGTTTAAAAACGCGCAATGTTATTAAAGAAATTAAATCATTGGGTACGGAATCCAAAAAAATATATTTAAGGCGGTTGCAGAGGGGTCAATTTTATACAAAACTTTGACGCACAATACGCGTAGACGGTATTAATAAAAGTAACTTTGTATATATGGAAAAACAGAAAATCTAGATGCCGCGTAACAAATAACATTTGCAATTTATAAAATAATTACGAAGATATAAAGCTTTGAAATTTTACATACAAAGTTTTAAAAGCTTTATATCTTCGTAATTATATTATAACTTGCAAATGTTACAAAAGTTTGACGCACAATACGCGTAGACGGAATTAATAAAATTAATATTTTATATATGGAAAAATAGTTTAGAAAATCTAGATGCCGCATCACAAATAACATTTGCAAGTTATAATATAATTACGAAGATATTGTTACGAGCGACGGGTTTCGGGATTGGAGTGAAACGCTAAGTCTAATTTATTTACAGAGTTTATTCGGTTACACACTTACACACGGACCACCTCGCAGAGGTTCCCCTTTAAACAGTCCTCCTCGCAGGGGTTTCCCCTCTCACTACTTTCACTGTTCACTACGTCACGACGCGCAACACGCTATGACGTCACGACGCACGGCACTATGACGTCACGATACGCGACACACACTACACTGCACTAGACTGTCACTTGTCTACTCACTGTTCCACTTTACTTTGCACTTTACTTTTCACTAGTACTTTTCCACTTTTACTTTTCTTCCTTTTTGCTTCGCACTTTTCACTGTTAAATCAATACTGACTCGCGTCCGCAAACTCGCGGCCTTATATACCCCTTAGAATTTTCTAGATGCCCGAATTTCGTTAGTCTTTTCTTTATTCCTTTGTTCCCTTCCGGATATTTCTTAATCCCGCCTTCCTTCTCGAATTTTCCTAAACACGCCCCCTTTTATTGTTTCTTTACAAATATTTCTTCTCTCTCTTCGTTCTAGAACATTCCTATTGTTTTTGGTTCTTTTCAAATATTCCTTCTCACTCTGTTTTCTAGAACATTCCTAAACACGCCCATTTCCTGTCTCTTTCCAAATATTCTTACTCCCTCTTACTTTTCTAGAACATTTCCAACAACAATAAAATCTAGAATTATTTTCGACGAGTCTCGAACCATCGACCCCCGGCACGGGAGTCCATGCGTCGACCGCCGAGCTACGAAGCTTGTTGACAAACCGGCCGAATTTTTGAATGCCTTTCTATAGCTGCGTCACAGCATCCGTGACACTGCCCCTCCCTTAGTTCTGCTCGTCCCGAGCATCATTACTTCCGAAATAACGAGCTAACCGATCAACGTGCACTATCTTCAACGGGCTCCTTGACGATCGTCGGATTCGATATGTGACGTCATTTATTCTGGTCACTACCTCATACGGCCCTTCCCAACTTGCCTGTAACTTCGGGCACTTCCCTTTCCTTCGGACTGGATTATGCAACCATACTGATGTTCCTTCCTCAAACCCTGTATAGTTCGCCTTTCGGTCATATCGTGTCTTCGAACGGTCACTGGAGTTTTGACCTGCTTCTCGAAGTTGTTCATAGATGTCGACCATTTTCTCCCGCAGTTCGCTCACATAATCACTGATACTTTTAGGGGTGCCTGGTGCGCACCCCGATAGCAAATCCGCTGGAAGCTTCAATTCTCTCCCGAAGTTTGCTATCGCTGGAGTTGCTGAAGTACTCTCATGAACAGCGGTTCGATAGGCCAACAGGAAGAGAGGTATGTACTCATCCCAGTTATCCTGATGATTATCGACGACCTTCGCAAGATGCCGTTCCAGGGTTTGATTGAACCGCTCCACCATTCCATCGGACTGAGGATGATAAGGAGAAGTCCGGGTCTTATGAATTCCGAAAATCTTGCAAACTTCCTGGAACAACTGTGACTCAAAGTTCCTGCCCTGATCACTGTGCATTTCTAGCGGAACCCCAAACCGACAGAAAACTTCGTTTACCAACTTGGTAGCCACAGTTATCGCTTCCTGATTTGGAATGGCAAATACTTCCGGCCACTTTGTGAAGTAATCCATTACCACAAGTATATACCGGTTTCCTGACTTAGTGACTGGAAATGGTCCCGCAACATCTAAAGCGATTCGTTCCCAAGGCGCCCCAACATTATAAATTTTCATTGCTGCCCTGCTCCTCGTATGAGGTCCCTTTACAGCTGCACAACTTGTACACTTGCGGCACCAATCTTCTACATCGTCTCTACAATGCAACCAGTAAAATCTTTCCTTTACTTTCTCCAAGGTTTTCTTTACACCCAAATGCCCTCCAGAAGTTCCATCATGAAAAACTCGCAGAATTTCTTTCACCTTAGCTCGTGGGACCACTAACTGTAGATAAGAGTCTTTTCCATTCGATGTCTCCCATTTCCTACAGAGCAATCCATTATGTATGACGAGACTCTTCCACTGAGCCCAAAGTCCCTTCGTGTCTGTCCCGTACCTTGCCACCTCACTCCACTGAGGCTTAGAATCATCATTTCTTAACCAGTTCAGGATTGGCCCGACTCCTGGGTCCTTTTCCTGTTCATGGCGCATCGCTTCGTTGCCCCACTCATCGTTGATGGCATCAGTTCTGATAACCCTGAGTGAAACTGATTCCTTCCCCTCCTGCTTGCTACAGTGCTTACAATCTTCTGGACATGGTCTTCTTGATAGTGCATCTGCATTGGAATGAACTCTTCCGCTTCGGTGTTCTACTTCAAAGTTGAATTCCTGTAGTTGCTCTAACCATCTTGCAACTTGACCCTCCGGATTCTTAAATTGAAGCAACCATTTCAATGCAGCGTGGTCAGTCCTGACTAGAAATTTACGTCCCAGCAGATACTTTTTGAAGTGTTGTACAGTCTTCACCACCGCCAATAATTCTCGTCTAGTTACACAATAGTTCCTCTCAGGTCTAGATAATGACTTACTGAAGTAGGCTATTACAGTTTCCTGTTCACCATGTCGCTGTGAGAGCACACCTCCAATCCCGATGTTACTGGCGTCCGCATCTACAACAAATTCCCCCTGAACATCGGGATATCCAAGAATTGGTGCCTTACTTAGACGTTCTTTCAACTCCACAAAAGCCTCTTCACACTCTGAATCCCATGTGAACGTCCTCTTTTCTTCCGTAAGTCGATGCAGTGGCTTCGTGATGTCGGAAAACCCTTTCACGAAACGACGATAGTAAGAACAGAGCCCAAGGAAAGCTCTAACTTGTGTCTTATCTCTCGGAGTCGGCCACTCCCTTACAGCAGCAGTTTTGGCAGGATCAGTCTCGACTCCTCTCTCAGAGATTACATGTCCAAGGTAATTGACTTGCCGTCTAAAGAAAGAACATTTCTTTGGACTTAACTTGAGATTTGCTCCACGCAGTCTTTCGAAAACTTTCTCTAACTTCTTCAGATGATCATCGAAGTCTCGACCAACAATGATGATGTCGTCCAAGTAGACCAGACACGTATCACCCAGAATTCCAGCTAGGACATGTTCCATTAATCTTTCGAAAGTCGCAGGGGCGTTACACAATCCAAACGGCATTACCTTGAACTGCCACAGTCCTTTCCCGGTAGGAAACGCGGTTTTCTCCTTGTCTTTGGGGTCTACGTCCACTTGCCAATACCCACTTTTTAGATCAAGCGTTGAAAACCACTTCATTCCACTCAAGGTGTCTAAGGTGTCGTCGATTCTTGGTAAAGGGTAGCTGTCTTTCTTCGTCACTTCATTAAGCTGCCGATAATCCACACAAAATCTCGTTGAGCCATCCTTTTTCTTGACGAGAACTACTGGTGAACACCAGGACTCTATGAAGGTTCGATGGTGTTGCTCCTCTTCATGTCCTCTATCATTTCCTCCACTTCCTTCTCACGAGCAAACGGAATGCGCCTAGGTCGCTGCTTAATTGGCGCTACACCTCCTGTATTAATCGTGTGCTTCACCAGGTCTGTTCTACCAATATCTGCGTCGTTCTTAGAGAACAAGTCTGAAAAACGCAGCAGCAAGTTCTTCGCTTTCATAGCCTGTAGCTTAGTCAAGTCCTTGCTGGAGTCTTCCATAACCTTCGATACTACATCCCCCTCAGCCTTATGTTTCTTAGGAGGATTGTCCACACATTGTCGCAACCATAAGACTTCCTCACAGTGACCAACAACCTCCCCCTTCTCAATCGTCAGGTCCACATCTCCGACGTTAAGTATCGGGATTGAGGTAGATGAAACTGATCCTACAACCGTCCTTGCCGGAATCCAACAAGTTTCAGTTTTAACTTTCTCTATCACAGCACATCTCCGTGGTAATCTCCCATCGTTACTCTTGGGCAAAACAACAGGTACTAAGGTCTGTGATCTAGGCTTGAGAACTGTTCTTCTCACACAGTAGACCTTTCCCGATGATCCACCTTTCATCGGAACCTCCTCTGTGTTACACCGTAGCACTCCACTTTTCATGTCTATATTGCACTGGTGATTTTGTAAGAAATCTAAGCCAATGATGCAATCGTCCACTATTTCAGCTACAATCACCTCATGTTTGAAAGGAGTTTCCCCGATCTTAATCGAAACTCCCAACTCTCCCTTAACAGGTACGCGCTGGCCGGTAGCTGTTGTTAATTGTAGATTGGTTCGCTGCAGAAGTCGTTTCTGGTAACTTTCCATCTCGCTTAACAGTCGAGCATTGATCACCGTCCTCGAAGCGCCGGTATCCAAAGTTAGTTGACAAATTCTACCATTGACCTCTCCTTTAACTAACAGACTATTTCCGTCCGATGTTTGTTTAACTCTAATGGTTGGGGTTGCAGCATACCCGGCCAGCGCCCACCCCGCAGCCCTGGCTGGTTCTAGTTTTCCTGCTGCTCGTCAGTCGAGACTCCAACATCCCGACGGCCTGTGCGCTTCGGGCAGGAGCTGCGAATATGCCCTCGTTCACCACACTCGTAGCACACATAACCGAAGCTACGATTTCTTGGCGCTGACGCTCTAGTCACCACAATCTCCCTGAGGCGAGCGGAACGAGGGTCCTGACGTACGGCTTCCACCTCCAATGCATGAGCAACAGCGTCCCTGAGTGTAACATGGTGCCCAAGTCGCACTGCAGCTCGCACCTCCGAGTCACGTATCCCATCCGTAAAGGCCTGTAGGAGCATGTCATCGATGGCTGCTGGTGATGACTGGAAGGCCTTTCGCACGAGCTTCTCCACTTCCACGGACCATTGCTGCAGACTCTCGTTAGCATGTTGGTTACGTTCCTTCAATCGCGCCCGATACATGTGTTCGAGATGTCCATCGCCGAATCTAGCCTCCAGAGCCCCAAAGAGACCGTCGAATGTTAGATTTTCACCAGCACCTACGGCTTCCAGTACGGTGAGAGCCTGTCCCTGGAGTGCCAATGTCAACGCAGACTGCGCCTCTTCCTTGCCCCAGCCATTAACCTTCATTGCTGTCTCAAATTGTAGCTTAAAGGCGGCCCATGACGTTAGTCCATCGTAAACCGGAGTCTTGACACCTTTTGGTTGTATGGGTGAGTCAAAAACAGCAGCAACACGACTATGAGATTTGCTCTGCTCAACTTCTCGCCGGATTTTGGCAAACTCGCCCTCCATACGTTCAAACCTCCCTTCGACCTCACCCTTCACACGATCCAACCTCCCTTCTACGGCTTCGACTCTCTCGACCGCCTGCTGCAAGCCTTTCGTAATATCTTTATGAAGCGCCTCCTGCATCGTGCGCATTTGTTCTTCCTGACGGCGAGCCTGTTCCTCCTGCCGGCGAGCCTGTTCTTCCTGGCGGCGAGCCTGCTCTTCTTGGCGTTGAACCTGTTCTTTTATCATGCGTGCCTGTTCATCCTGGCGGCGAGCTGCCTTTTCCTCCTGACGGCGAGCTTGTTCTTCCATCATGCACTGGATTTGAAAAAGAAAGTTTCCTGGGTTCTGCTCCGGAGTGCGCTGCACTTCACCTCCCGCAGGTCTTCTCTCCGGAGTTCGCTGCACCTCAGTTGTAAGACCCGCACCTTCCTGGCGCGCTTCCGACATGGCCCGGGTGGTGACTCCCTTTAACTCCTTTGGCACCAGCGGCATCCTACTCCAATCCCACTTCTGACACCAAATGTTACGAGCGACGGGTTTCGGGATTGGAGTGAAACGCTAAGTCTAATTTATTTACAGAGTTTATTCGGTTACACACTTACACACGGACCACCTCGCAGAGGTTCCCCTTTAAACAGTCCTCCTCGCAGGGGTTTCCCCTCTCACTACTTTCACTGTTCACTACGTCACGACGCGCAACACGCTATGACGTCACGACGCACGGCACTATGACGTCACGATACGCGACACACACTACACTGCACTAGACTGTCACTTGTCTACTCACTGTTCCACTTTACTTTGCACTTTACTTTTCACTAGTACTTTTCCACTTTTACTTTTCTTCCTTTTTGCTTCGCACTTTTCACTGTTAAATCAATACTGACTCGCGTCCGCAAACTCGCGGCCTTATATACCCCTTAGAATTTTCTAGATGCCCGAATTTCGTTAGTCTTTTCTTTATTCCTTTGTTCCCTTCCGGATATTTCTTAATCCCGCCTTCCTTCTCGAATTTTCCTAAACACGCCCCCTTTTATTGTTTCTTTACAAATATTTCTTCTCTCTCTTCGTTCTAGAACATTCCTATTGTTTTTGGTTCTTTTCAAATATTCCTTCTCACTCTGTTTTCTAGAACATTCCTAAACACGCCCATTTCCTGTCTCTTTCCAAATATTCTTACTCCCTCTTACTTTTCTAGAACATTTCCAACAACAATAAAATCTAGAATTATTTTCGACGAGTCTCGAACCATCGACCCCCGGCACGGGAGTCCATGCGTCGACCGCCGAGCTACGAAGCTTGTTGACAAACCGGCCGAATTTTTGAATGCCTTTCTATAGCTGCGTCACAGCATCCGTGACAATATAAAGCTTTTAAAACTTTGTATGTAAAATTTCAAAGCTTTATATCTTCGTAATTATTTTATAAATTGCAAATGTTATTTGTGACGCGGCATCTAGATTTTCTAAACTATTTTTCCATATATAAAATATTAATTTTATTAATTCCGTCTACACGTATTGTGCGTCAAACTTTTGTATGGACTGAAACCACCTTAAGTAGTAATAATGAAAATGAAATGAAATATACTTTAATAGTCAAACATCGAATCGAATATATTTGAATATTCGCGAAGCTAGATCTAAAGTAAGAAGCACTCTATTCACTTGTCATACCACGTCATACGATGAAACGAAGATGTTGTTGAGTACTCTCAAGAAAACTTTTTTGAGAGCAAGGCTTTAAAGCTATGTATTACATGTATTACCCAAACCATATAAACTATGCAGACATAAAGACATGACTATATTATAAATAACTCGCTCATTTTGTATCTAAATGTTACTACTAATGTTGATCCTCACCAACCAGGCCCTGTGTCTAGTGTGGGATCACAGCTTAAAACTTTTATTATATTATCTATCCAATGTGCTATATAGATGTAATCTAATGTTGTTAATCATAAGGTGCCCTGAAAACCTGTATCACATATTGGTTCTTGATCTTTTTCTGGCAGAAACTCTTTTCTCGTTCTTTATTTTTAGTTCTATTTATAATTTTGGCGTTTTCCTAAAAATCGCTTTTACGTAATATTGTTTTTTTTTGTCATGGCTGTCAAAAGTTTAAACCATGTTATATGAATACTCACGATCCGTCGTTCTTGCCGCGCGGTTCATCGTACTGAACCCATATCCATATCCTCTTGGCGCTTGTACCGCACAGTGGCGCGGGGTCTGCTGAGGCATTCTCACTTCACATCGCATTCTTGTCGCTGTCTATATTGTATTATAATACTCACGATCCATCGTTTTTTCCGCGTTGTTCATCGTACAGAACCAATATCCATATCCTCTTGGCGCTCTCCAGGGGTCCGTTTTATACCGCGACGTGGCGCAGCGGTTGCTGAGGCATTTTCAATTCATATCTCTCTTGTTACTTTCAATATGTTAATACTCACGAGCCGTCGTTCCCCGATCCATATCCCATTGGCGCTCTCCAGGGGTCCTGCTGAGAAACCCCCACTTCACATTCCACTATTGTCGTAGCTGTCTATATTATAATACTCACGAGCCGTCGTTCTTGCCTCGCGGTTCATCGTACTGAACCCCTATCCATATCCCCTTGGCACTCTCCAGGGGCCCATTGTACCGGACAGTAGCGCGCCGCGTCGGTTGCTGAGGCACTCTTACTTCACATCTCACTCCTACCAGCACCGCTTCCGCTAACCTAAGACGAGTGATGGTTTTGTTAATTTTGTAAAATTAGTCCAGGTACAGCATACATTGCGCCAGAAATTTCAGTAATTAATTAATGCAAAGCAACTGAATACGATTTGAAATTTGTTTTACAACTAGCTCTTGATTTTTGAATGATTTAGGTCCTGGTGTATAAATCTTTTAAATCTTTGGCTGCCCATAGCCCCGTGGGCAAGAAAATCATCATTTTACACAGTAAGATTAAAGTATTGATTCAGAGACTTATATGTACATGTAAGTCACTTTTTTTTTCTTCCAATTTAGTATTTTCCGTTTGGTTTGCAAAGATAAAGAGCCATATCACACAAGTTATTTTAAAGCATAGGCGATGTCGCAACTGCAACGCAATGACGTCGCCACTGCACCGCCGCGACATCGCAATAGAATCGCCGCTATTTTTACTGAGTGTTGTCGCCACGACATCGCCGACATTCCACCGCAACACTGATTGATCTCAGAAATATCGCGGGGACATCGCGACGATATCGTTCCGTCAACACCTACGCCTCGAATCGCTCGTGTGATATGGCTCTAAACAATATTCTAGCAGCCCAAGCCAAAATACACTGATACTCTCCCTTATCCAATCATATCGATCCCAATTCCCTCATTAGAGGCATAGAGAATGAATTTGTAGAATAAAAAGAAGCTTACTTAGCTTCTTCCTCCAGGTCCTTCTGCTGCTGTTCCTTCATCTTCTGCATCTCCTCCTCATTGTACTTGCCGAGCCTGTTCCGCTGCAGGAACGAGCGGACCGTGTCGTCTTTCTTCTGATATTCCTCTTCCGACAGACGGAACCTGCTCATAATAAAAACAGAAACAGTCGCGATTTATTAAGGGTTACAAGGAGTTGCATTGTATCTGTTGTGTGTTGTAGTCGCTGTTGGGTAGTCATATGTCGGTTGCCTGCTCACTTGCTTACAACGAAGCTCCAATAGTGTGATGGCTAAAGACGGTGGTTTCCTTTGAACAACAGGCCACCTACCGTACTGGAATCTGCAAATCTTCTTTTAATTTCAGTATTTCAGAAGTTGGACCTACCTGTTTTTGTTCCAAATTGTGGTAAATAGGTGCAAAAATGAGGAAGTAATTAAGGCGGGGCATGCAGACAGCCAGATTGAACGAAAGTACCACCCGGGCGAATTAACTTAGCATCTGTCTCGAACGAAAATCCAATAACAAGGACAAATAACAGCAAAAGAATAACTCGAAAATGCTAAAGCGCAGGGACATGTGCAACCGTAACTGAGATGCTATGCCACTGGCCACGACGGCGACGGCGGGGTCCCGCGGGGGGTAGCAGGAGCGGTGTCGAATTACGAGCCACATGCGAGCCAGGTGCCAAGTTAATTCGCCCGGGTTGTATAAGGGTTATTTGGGTTTAGGGATATTGGGTGTGAAAATGTGTCCAGGAAGGTCAGAGATAAGTCATTTTAAGTAGACACAATTTAATGTCTTTTTAATAATGATCTCAGATGATAATGATATATTTACCTCTCAGCGCTATCAGAAGAATCTAAATCATTGACAAGCATGAACTTGTCGACGACATGGATCCGCATTCCGTCGTCGATGGGGTACGACCCAAGCAGGGCATCATTGTCGGCTATGTCTCCGATTAAGTTGTTTTTGTTATCGTACAGCTTCAGTTTCATTGTGGCCGCTGAGCCTCCCGTTACCAGCTCTAGTTTGGTCTGTAATAATTTATAAATTAATAAATTTTTTTGTTCGGCATAAGGATACAAGGATAATCAAGAGATTCCATATTGATGGGCAGGAGGCTTGTTGAGAGCGGAAATGATCCCCGCTCGGTTTCGTATCCGGTCCAAAGGATTTCTCTAGCCATTCAGTGTGGGAATGTTCCTAGGTTATGGGTTCCTTTGAGCCAGATGCGTTTCGTGATGTGGAAGTCAATTAAGTTCGTGTTTCTTTGTTATTGAGGAAGCTTGTGGTGGATTTTAGTTTAGTAAGTTGACGAAGCATGTTGCTGTTTACTGGCTGTTGTTTTACGTATATGTGATTGACGAAGCGTGTGCTGACTGCTTGTTTTTTGTTGAGTCCATATTCAGAATGTCCTTATTGCACCAGGAGTCTGTCACTCAACCATAGGTACTGAGATAAGCATATAAACTTTGGCACAATCGTAAACGATACGCTGGACAGAATGTCGACGAAATAACAATGCTGAGTCTAGCCCCATAGGTACATTATGCGCGAATCGTAGAATGGAAGTGCTGTACTTATCTGTTAAGAAGTAACTCTTTAGTAATCACTGGAAAACAATGGTATATAAATGGATACATGCATGATGGGAGAGTCAGAGTGGCCCAAAAAATTTGGGAACCCCTGATCTAGATGAAGAAAGAGATATGTTGGGACCGCCCGAAATGGAGAGCCAAGACCTACCCCCCTGGTGAAAATACTTAAGAGTATGTACGCATTCCATCCCAAAAACAGCATAAAACAAGATGTATGATTCACCTAACCTTAAACTCCAGAACAGTGATGGCTTTCTTGAAGCGCCGCTCGACCGGCGCGCCTGCTTCACCGTCAGACTTCGTGATGCTCACATTCACAAAGTCCGGGGTCACTACTTGGATGTTTTCCATAATTTTAGAGGAAATAATAACCGATTTTAGATACAGATGCGACAACAACAAACTCCACTCCAAGGTTACCTATTTGACAATAACAATATCAGTGTTGCCCTGTTGCCAGCAGCATGACGCATCTTGTCAAAAGTAACCAGCCTAGCTAGCATGCCACCCCCGAGAAAACGACAAAAATCGAGATGTGCCTCCATCTTTATTATTTTACGTAGGCCAGAAAGAGCGCGCATGACGTTTTTCTCGTTTAAACGCTTTGTCGTGGGTGGCATGCTAGCTAGGCAGAAATAGATAAAAACATAACCTATTGGTGTGAAAAGTTACCTTTCATATTTGTAACAAGGTTTTAAAAAATGATAGACAGAGATGTTGGTTTAGACCAGGTTTATAAGTCTCACCGATGTACACACAGCGACACATCAAGCTATACAAAACCAACATAAGCTGGCCGCGCGTAGGTCGAGTAATGTATAGCGTCGCGCGGCCATCTTATGTTGGATTTGTATAGCTTGATGTGTCGCCGTGCGTACCTGCGCAGTTGACAAATTTTAAAAGCGCGCGAAATTATATTGACCAATCAGGATGTTTACACCTTGCCGCTATTGGCTTATTGCTTTCGCGCCCTTTTCGCTGCCGAAGCCAAAGAGAATGTAACCCACTACGTTTTATGAGTCGGGACTTCCATGCTAAAAACTGGCTGTGACCGATGATCCATGATGTATGAAATTGAAAGAAAAATGGCGGCGGTGCACGTTTCATATAACGTTTTTTTGTTAGAGAGTTGCCGAAGCATCCATAGTCTGCTAGTCGAGTTGGAGCGAAATAGAGAATATCCGATTTTGCACTGCTCTGCGCAAACGAAGATTGATAAAATAATGAAAGCGGAATTATTTTCCTGGTCGTATTGTACCTACAGAAATAAAAACAATTAAATTGCATTTTTCATCCGATTGATTGATCGAGCGAGTAGGTAAGTGAGACACTAAGTCATTTCAGTTGCACTCTTTACGAACGTTTTGCGTTATAAAACATTGCAAGAAATAGGTATTAAAAAGCGTTCCGTTTCATAGACAAATAAGAATTTCGAAATTGATTATACAAATTCGGAAAAATAACCTGAAAGTAACCTTTAACCAAAAAGTAGCCTGACAGAGCTAAAAATCTAAAATCCTAACGCTATAACGTAGTGAGTTACATTCTCTTTGCCTAAAGCTTTGTCGTCGGTGGCATAATCTTAAGGCATAATATGCTAGCTGTGCAGCACGGCTAGCATCATGCCACCAACGACAAAGCAATTAAACGAGAAACGCGCTCTTTCTGGCAAACGTAAAATAATAAATATTATGATTAAGATGGAGGCACATCTCGATTTTTATCGTTTTCTCGGGGGTGGCATGCGAGGTCTAAAAAGAGTACCTAACGTTTAACTTCGCGCGGCCAGCTTACTAAACTACAATGCAAGTTGTTCCATACTAAACTGCTCTAACGTATGGAACAGCAGATTTTTTTTCGTTCTGGTTTTGACAGGTTTGCTTCCATAGTAAAAGTTGTTCAGTTTGATGGGTAGAGTATGTGGTTTTAAACATAAAGTTCTAAAATGATCTAAGGTTTTTTTTAAAGGTTAATTATACTTTTGCTTACTTTACATTCTGTATAGTGTATAATAAACATACTTAAATGCGTTAGCTACTTAAAATTCGCCACTTCTATTTGTCTATTATAATAAGGGCCAGCGCAGGTCTAGCGGAAAAATGCTCGAGCAGTTTTCATTAATAAAAAATAAACAAACAAAAAATTATGAACCCAAAGATTTTATTTGGTCAGCGAAGCGAAGCGCCGAAGTCAAAATCTAAAAAAAAATCTAGGGATTTTTTGTGGAGTGGGTTCGCGTTAGCTCTAGCTATTATATCTATTTTTATTGTAATTGGGTTCATTATACAATATACATTTATCAATGAAAAGTGCTCGAAATTTTTTCGCTAGATGTGCGCTGACCCTAAGGATAAGTTGTTCTACCTAGGCCGGAAATCGTCTAAAAATGGTCTAAACTAAGTTCTAAACTTTTTGAGAACGGCGATCAGTATCATAAAATGTCATTAACGGCAAGGCCCTAAGCAAAGCGTAATATAAGTATACGAGCGTTAACCCGCGACTTTGTCCGCACAAATTATATACCAGATTTTAAGTCAGATAATAAGCTATCAAAGAAAAAAAGTTTCATTAAAATCGGTTCAATAGTTTCTGCGTGATGCTCGTTCAAACAAACAGACAGTCAAAAAATCCAAAAATTGGTGATATGGAATCAGGGATATCTAAAAACCATATCGTAACTTTTTTTTATCTTCAATGTACAGACAAACTTCCTGTTACAGTTTTATAATAATTTAGATTAGAACCTATGGTAGTTAAAACGAAACACCTTAGACATCATTTATTTTTCATTTTTCGACCAGGTTTATACAATTTATCGAAACGAAAGTCATACCTCAGTATTTTTGGATAGTTTATCTAGTGAAATCATAAATTGAATACACGATTGGAATTACTTCACTTGATAGAAAATCGTAATTTTTTTTTCTCGCTTTAGAAGAACTTGAAATAGTTTCCGATTTTTGGTATTCATACTCACATATTCACCATTATAAAAAGGCTGAAAGTCACCCAAAGGGCAATGGAGAGGGCTATGCTCGGAGTTTCCCTGCGAGATCGAATCAGAAATGAAGAGATCCGCAGAAGAACCAGAGTAACTGACATAGCCCAAAGAATTGCTAAATTAAAGTGGCAGTGGGCGGGGCATATTACTCGCAGAACCGATGGCCGATGGGGCCGAAAAGTTCGAGATCCGCAGAAGAACCAGAGTAACTGACATAGCCTAAAGAATTGCTAAACTTAAGTGGCAGTGGGCGGGGCATATTGCTCGCAGAACCGATGGCCGATGGGGCCGAAAAGTTCTCGAGTGGCGACCGCGTACCGAAAAGCGCAGCGTGGGTAGGCCCCGCACACGGTGGACCGACGACCTTGTGAAGGCGGCGGGAACCCGTTGGATGAGGGCAGCGCAGGACCGGTCGTTACGGCGATCCTAGGGGGAAGCCTATGTCCAGCAGTGGACGTCCATCGGCTGAGATTATAATTCACCATTAGTTTATCTAGTGAAATCATAAAAAGTCTATAAAAAGTACTTTTGTTAATTCTTTTTAATCGAAAATACGGCACACGCACGCACTTTTCGGAGGGCTTCATGGGCCATCACGTTTCTCATAGAAAATATTCGTCTGAACCTGTGGCCCTGTCATTTTTAAGTTCCGGCCCTGCGGCCCTTAATACTTAGTTAATTAAATTTCTGTGAAGTCATTGTTTCTATTTAATATTTACTTTTATAATTATTATATTATTTATTATATTTACATTTGATACTAAAATAAAGAGATCCTTCCTCTTAGGATTAATTTAATATTAACAGTCTTCAAAACGGGATAATAGATCCTGCAGAAGCAGTAGTATCTTTTTATTTCTCCATAGTTATTGAATACGTTTTGTCCTTTGCGTGTTATCATGTAATTGGCGTTATAAAATTTAAATGTTGTTAGTAATTTGCTGTTTGATAACCAATAAAGATAAATTAAATTAAAATATCAATTAAAAAATAGTTTCTTTTTTTAAATTATGAACTTTTCTGAAGATTCGTCCTGTTACATTTTCAACTTCACTCTTGCTCTTTAGACTAAAGCCGGACCAGAAAAATAAAACGTCGCCATGTTGCGGATGCGGAAAATCATGGAACAAATTTTTGTACTTGGTGTGTATTTGAATTCGTAGCTCAACCATAGGTACTGAGATAAGCATATAAACTTTGGCACAATCGTAAACGATACGCTGGACAGAATGTCGACGATATGATAGCAATGCTGAGTCTAGCCCCATAGGTACATTTTTGCGCGAATCGTAGAATGGAAGTGCTGTACTTATCTGTTAAGAAGTGACTCTTTAGTAATCACTGGAAAACAATGGTATATAAATGGATACATGCTTGATGGGAGAGTCAGAGTGGCCCAAAAAATTTGGAAACCCCTGATCTAGATGAAGAAAGAGATATGTTGGGACCGCCCGAAATGGAGAGCCAAGACCTACCCCCCTGGTGAAAATACTTAAGAGTATGTACGCATTCCATCCCAAAAACAGCAAAAAACAAGATGTATGATTCACCTAACCTTAAACTCCAGAACAGTGATGGCTTTCTTGAAGCGCCGCTCGACCGGCGCGCCTGCTTCACCGTCAGACTTCGTGATGCTCACATTCACAAAGTCCGGGGTCACTACTTGGATGTTTTCCATAATTTTAGAGGAAATAATAACCGATTTTAGATACAGATGCGACAAAAACAAACTCCACTCCAAGGTTACCTATTCGACAATGACAATATCAGTGTTGCCCGGTTGCCAGCCGCATGACGCATCTAGTCAAAAGTAACCGGAACTAGATAAAAACGGTTATGATTTATCTAGTTCCGGTCATGATATTGTGATGTGATTTGGTGTGAAAAGTTACCTTTCATATTTGTAACAAGGTTTTAAAAAATGATAGACAGAGATGTTGGTTTAGACCAGGTTTATAAGTCTCACCGATGTACACACAGCGACACATCAAGCTATACAAAACCAACAAACGCTGGCCGCGCGTAGGTCGAGTAACGTATAGCGTCGCGCGGCCAGCTTATGTTGGATTTGTATAGCTTGATGTGTCGCCGTGTGTACCTGCGCAGTTGACAAATTTTAAAAGCGCGCGAAATTACATTGACCAATCAGGATGTTTACACCTTGCCGCTATTGGCTTATTGCTTTCGCGCCCTTTTCGCTGCCGAAGCCAAAGAGAATGTAACCCACTACGTTTTATGAGTCGGGACTTCCATGCTAAAAACTGGCTGTGACCGATGATCCATGATGTATGAAATTGAAAGAAAAATGGCGGCGGTGCACGTTTCATATAACGTTTTTTTGTTAGAGAGTTGCCGAAGCATCCATAGTCTACTAGTAGAGTTGGAGCGAAATAGAGAATATCCGATTTTGCACTGCTCTGCGCAAACAAAGATTGATAAAATAATGAAAGCGGAATTATTTTCCTGGTCGTATTGTACCTACAGAAATAAAAACAATTAAGTTGCATTTTTCATCCGATTACTTCTATTTTTATTTCTGTACGATCGAGCGAGTAGGTAAGTGAGACACTAAGTCATTCGAGTTGCACTCTTTACGAACGTTTTGCGTTATAAAACATTGCAAGAAATATTAAAAAGCGTTCCGTTTCATAGACAAATAAGAATTTCGAAATTAATTATACAAATTCGGAAAAATAACCTGAAAGTAACCTTTTGAATCGTGTAACCAAAAAGTAGCCTGACAGAGCTAAAAATCTAAAATCCTAACGCTATAACGTAGTGAGTTACATTCTCTTTGCCTAACGCTTTGTCGTCGGTGGCATAATCATAAGGCATAATATGCTAGCTGTGCAGCACGGCTAGCATCATGCCACCAACGACAAAGCAATTAAACGAGAAACGCGCTCTTTCTGGCAAACGTACAATAATAAATATTATGATTAAGATGGAGGCACATCTCGATTTTTATCGTTTTCTCGGGGGTGGCATGCGAGGTCTAAAAAGAGTACCTAACGTTTAACTTCGCGCGGCCAGCTTACTAAACTACAATGCAAGTTGTTCCATACTAAACTGCTCTAACGTATGGAACAGCAGATATTTTTTCGTTCTGGTTTTGACAGGTTTGCTTCCATTGTAAAAGTTGTTGAGTTTGATGGGTAGAGTATGTGGTTTTAAACATAAAGTATCTAAGGTTTTTTTAAAGGTTAATGATACTTTTGCTTACTTTACATTCTGTATAGTGTATATTATACATACTTAAATGCGTTAGCTACTTAAAATTCGCCACTTGGCCACTTGCTCTTATTTATATCTATTTGTCTACTATAATAAGGGCCAGCGCAAATCAAGCGGAAAAATGCTCGAGCAGTTTTCATTAATAAAAAATAAACAAACAAAAAATTATGAATCCACAGATTTTATTTGATCAGCGAAGGGAAGCGCCGAAGACAAAATCTAAAAAAAAAATCTAGGAATTTTTTGTGGAGTGGGTTCGCGTTAGCTCTAGCTCTTATATCTATTTTCAACTCTATTTTTATTGTTATTGGGTTCATTATACAATATACATTTATCAATGAAAAGTGCTCGAAATTTTTTCGCTAGATGTGCGCTGACCCTAAGGATAAGTTGTTCTACCTAGGCCGGAAATCGTCTAAATCTGGTCTAAACTAAGTTCTAAACTTTTTGAGAACGGCGATCAGTATCATAAAATGTCATTAACGGCAAGGCCCTAAGCAAAGCGTAATATAAGTATACGAGCGTTAACCCGCGACTTTGTCCGCACAAATTATATACCAGATTTTAAGTCAGATAATAAGCTATCAAAGAAAAAAAGTTTCATTAAAATCGGTTCAATAGTTTCTGCGTGATGCTCGTTCAAACAAACAGACAGTCAAAAAATCCAAAAATTGGTGATATGGAATCAGGGATATCTAAAAACCATATCGTAACTTTTTTTTATCTTCAATGTACCTACAGACAAACTTCCTGTTACAGTTTTATAATAATTTAGATTAGAACCTATGGTAGTTAAAACGAAACACCTTAGACATCATTTATTTTTCATTTTTCGACCAGGCTTATACAATTTATCGAAACGAAAGTCATACCTCAGTATTTTTGGATAGTTTATCTAGTGAAATCATAAATTGAATACACGATTGGAATTACTTCACTTGATAGAAAATCGTAATTTTTTTTTCTCGCTTTAGAAGAACTTGAAATAGTTTCCGATTTTTGGTATTCATACTCACATATTCACCATTATAAAAAGGCTGAAAGTCACCCAAAGGGCAATGGAGAGGGCTATGCTCGGAGTTTCCCTGCGAGATCGAATCAGAAATGAAGAGATCCGCAGAAGAACCAGAGTAACTGACATAGCCCAAAGAATTGCTAAACTGAAGTGGCAGTGGGCGGGGCACATTGCTCGCAGAACCGATGGCCGATGGGGCCGAAAAGTTCTCGAGTGGCGACCGCGTACCGAAAAGCGCAGCGTGGGTAGGCCCCGCACACGGTGGACCGACGACCTTGTGAAGGCGGCGGGAACCCGTTGGATGAGGGCAGCGCAGGACCGGTCGTTACGGCGATCCTAGGGGGAAGCCTATGTCCAGCAGTGGACGTCCATCGGCTGAGATTATAATTCACCATTAGTTTATCTAGTGAAATCATAAAAAGTCTATAAAAAGTACTTTTGTTAATTCTTTTTAATCGAAAATACGGCACACGCACGCACTTTTCGGAGGGCTTCATGGGCCATCACGTTTCTCATAGAAAATTTTGGTCTAAACCTGTGGCCCTGTCATTTTTAAGTTCCAGCCCTGCGGCCCTTAATACTTAGTTAATTACTGTGAAGTCATTGTTTCTATTTAATATTTACTTTTATAATTATTATATTATCTATACTTTTATAAAACTGTAACAGGATGTTTGTCTGTACATTGAAGATATTAACAAAAAAAAAAGTTACGATATGGTTTTTAGGTATCCCTGATTCCATATCACCAATTAATAGATTTTTTGTCTGTCTATTTGTTTGTTTGTTTGAACGAGTATCACGCAAAAACTACTGAACCGATTTTGATGAAACTTTTTTTGTTTGATAGCTTATGATCTGACTTAAAATCTGGTATATAATTTGTGCGGACGAAGAAGTCGCGGGTTGACGCTCGTTTATTATATTTACATTTGATACTAAAATAAAGAGATCCTTCCTCTCAGGATTATTTTAATATTAACAGTCTTCAAAACGGGATAATAGTTATCTTTTTATTTCTCCATAGTAATTTAATACGTTTTGTCCTTTGCGTGTTATCATGTAATTGGCGTTATAAAATTTAAATGTTGTTAGTAATTTGCTGTTTGATAACCAATAAAGATAAATTAAATTAAAATATCAATTAAAAAATAGTTTCTTTTTTTAAATTATGAACTTTTCTGTTACATTTTCAACTTCACTCTTGCTCTTTAGACTAAAGCCGGACCAGAAAAATAAAACGTCGCCATGTTGCGGATGCGGAAAATCATGGAACAAATTTTTGTACTTGGTGTGTATTTGAATTCGATTGTAGGGGTTCGGCAAGGGTTCGGCCACCAGGATCCCCTAGCCCGATCTCCCAGGGATCCCTGTGAAGTGTCTCAGGTTTTATTTTTGTGGTTAGGCTTTACATACACAACTTAAGGGCCAGAAAGATTTTGATCAGAAACTTCGCTAAACCGTAATACAACACAACAACAATAATAAATTTTGCGAAGTACCTACCTACCTAACTAAACAGGTTAAGTACTTCAATCCTTTGAGTAATTATGTTTTTCATGTTTTATTACTGTAAAGCAATGCAACTAATTTGTCTCTCACATCAAGCATACAGGTTTGTATGAGTCTCACGTCTGTCGCGTTGTTACATGAGCGTACTTTCATACAAACAAAGCCGTAGACTTGATGTCAGAGACAAAAGTTGCTCGTGCGCGCAACGATTTCTTTGATAAGATACATGTCAAGATTGACAGTCGAAGCTATAATACGAACCAGGAAGGAAATAGGTAATGTCGAAAAAAAAAACCGGTAGGCTGATAAACCCTATAGCTAAAAGAATTTTTACGATCGCTATGCACGTACACAGAGAAGTTGTATTACGCCTCAACCACACCACATAAGAAAGTTTGCTCTATCGTGACATATAAATATAACTAATCAAACGTATATACTTATGGATATACCATACCAAATATGTGTGCACAGAGTACTGTGTATTAAAGTGTACCTATGAGTTTAAGGAATTAACTTGGCTTGTTTAGTTTAATAATGATAGTCCTCTTCTTTCTTGTCGGCGATCCAGTTTGCTATCACTGTCCATGCTCGGGCTCTCTCCTCTGCAAGTGACTCGAGCCTTAGCTGATGAAACGGGCGTGTCGCCACGGAGCAGAATTTGCTCGTCTGGCGTTGGGACAAAAGGAAGAAAAAGTTGCAATTCGGAGGCGAAATAGCCAGGTTTCTTTATACAGAATTGAAACAGGAATTTTTCATAAAAACTTCAATATTCAAGTAGTTTTGGTGTTCTCCGGACAAAAAGCTTCGCCCTTAGCTGTCGGAGACCTCCTCTTATTTGAAACAATCTTCACGGTGACGCTAATGATGTTAGTTTGCTCTGCTGAAATGCAAACAAAAACAACGCGCAAACAATGTGTGCAAAAGTTACGACCACGATGCTGTATCAAGATCATAGCGGACCTAGACCTTCCATCCTAGAAACTGTTAATCAAAGATGCCTCCAATGTATTTTAATAATTTTATTTAAGCACAAATATGACAAACATTGAAGCATGCATTTAAATTATAAATTGCTTACCTAAATAATAATCTAACATACCTAGGGTATCAATTTTTTAGAAATAATTGCGATAAATCAATGAATTCTTCAAATATAATAAAAACCCCCTTAAATATTGTAATTTATAAAAATATGTTACAATAATATAAACATTTAAATGTATGATAGCATACGATGACACGTTGGCCTAAATATATAAAATGAAAATATTTTTAGACATCCCTACTCTACAATTTAACCGTGATTATTATTGCTATAAAATTTATAAAAACATTCAGTTACTTTATCCAATAGATTTTTTTATTATATGCCATTTGAAATAAATTTCCTACCCTCACCAATAATTTTAAGATACGAGAAAGATTGAAAAGTTCATCCTAAAAGTTGATTAAGATTACAATAATTGTTTCATAATTCATAAAACATTTTGTACAAGTATGACAGATTGATAATTAACGTTGACAGCTAAATTTTGTATAGAAACAAGAGTTATAAATCACTGCAGCATTTTTAAAACTACACATAATAAAACCTAACCACCACAAGGTAAGAGAAATAAAACAATTAACGTAACAAAACTTGCCGCACTGCAATAAAGTCAATACAAGCGGGTACTCCGCAAAAAAATTTATAGATGGGAAGCCGTAACCTTCTAGGACAGTCCGTACCGTTCTTCGTATCTTCACTGCTCCTCTATTCTTCTGTCAAGGGCTGATTCGGGTAACACGTGCGCCGTAGAGGTATTTTGCACACATTGCTAGCGATATTATAATTATGTGGAAACGGATATCAGTTCTATTGAAAATGAAGTTAAAGATACAAAAAAGAAACTAGTTTCTGTTAATTATGACGCCGTTTCTACATGATCAAACAATGATAAAAAATACGCCCGCCGAGTACAATTGTGCAGAATGAAAGGTTTGTTTTACAATGTTTTATAAAAATGTCGACACAAATAGTAATATATTAGTAGTAGCGCAATTGTTCTAGACGCGCGTTTGATATATCAGTTAGCAACAGTACCTTGCCCGGGTCACTCGACTTGAGTGCCCAGGCGAGTTCCTCTTCAGCACGACGCGACGCGAGCCGACGATAAACAAAACACCACATCGGTAACCAATAAGGCACTCGTATATTTAAACTTTCTTTGTGTATATAAAAAAAATTCTTTGGCGTTATACGGTTTCGGCGGTCGGCGCGAGTGTTAGCTATGCGTACGAGATTTTAGATAAATATTTATGTCGTATTGAGTGTTATTGTAACATTAAAATTGTATTATCGGTCCACTAGTAAAACAATCTTGAAAGCATAGCCAAAACTCGTGATCGCGCTATCGCATCCTCTTCGAGCTAACGGCGTCGCGTCACCCGAATCATTTCCACTTGAAATATCCGACTTTCCATCTTCTTTTACGTCATTTAGTCTGGGTAGTGCTCTGAGCATCGCTATTCTCCGTTTCTGGAATCTCCACTTTAGATTCCAGTTGGTTGAATATGTCAGAGGATTTTGGGCTTTCTGCAGTTTTCCAGACTGGTTCAGATTCTGGTGTGGGTTCTGTGATATCTTTTTGAGGGGCTGGTTCAGAAAAACTAGTGTCTACCGCATCATTAACGTCATATAGGCTTGACGGAGGTTCATTAGTTTCCATTGTGTCAAACGAAGGTTGTGTATCGATAACAGGGTGACTTACTTCCTTCTGATTATCATAGTTCGCTTCAATCTGTTGTTTGCTGTAGTCACCTTCCTTTTCGTAACTGCTTTCTGGTTTCTCGTAACTACTTTCCTGTTTCTCGTAAATGCTTTCTGGTTTTTCGTAGCTACTACCTTGTTTCTCGCCACTAATTTCCGGTATCTCGTAGCTACTTTCTTGTTTGTGGTAGTTGACATCAGGTTTCTCGATGATACTCTCTTGTTTCTCGAAGAAACTTTCTTGAATATCTAGGCTACTTTCCATCCTATCGAATCCACATTCTTGTAACTCAAAGGTACTTTCCTGTATTAATGGCTTCTCATAACTAGGTTCTTGTATTCCTTGAGTACTTTCTATGTTGAAATCGAAACTAGTCTGATTGTCAGTAGGTTCCTTGCTTTGGTTATCAAAAACACTAGCTGGGTTTAAGTTGTCAGTTAGTTCCTTGCTTTGGTTATCAAAAACACTAGCTGGGTTTAAGTTGTCAGTAGGTTCCTTGCTTTGGTTATCAAAAACACTGGCTGGGTTTAAGTTGTCAGTAGGTTCCTTGCTTTGGTTATCAAAAACACTAGCTGGGTTTAAGTTGTCAGTAGGTTCCTTGCTTTGGTTATCAAAAACACTGGCTGGGTTTAAGCTTTCTAGTTCGCTCGACGGGAAACTTTCCTTCTCAATAGTTAGACTAAAGCTCTCGTTTCTCTCTCCGAACGCTTGTTCTAGTTTTTCTTCTATAGTTTTGTTATCATAATTTTGTATATTTTGTTCGTTATGACTAGAGTCAACTGTATTGATTGCTGTTTCATTGCTAACTTGTACTTCCATTTGTTCTGGTATTTTTTCGCCCTCATTTTGAACTTCCTCTGCAGCGCCCCACCTTGACTTTCTATCCTTGTCTCTTCTAGAGTTTCTTTCCTCTCTCGGCGTAGGTTTTTCTTCCTTCGGAGTATTATTTTTGTCTTCTTTATTGGCAGTGTTCTTTTCGTCTTTAGGTTTGTCGTCTTTTGGAGGTTTCTCGTCTTTTGGAGCGCTTCTGTCATCTCTGTTTCTGTCATCTTTGCCCGGAGGATTCCTCTCATCTCTAGGCCGTCTTTCGTCAAAGTTCCTTCTCCTATCATTTCGATCTCCTCTAAATCTTTCTTCGTGATCTCTAGATCTCCTGTCTCTTCTTCTATCGTCTCCACTCCATTCATTGTTTCTTCTGTCCCAATCTCTCTCTCTATCTCTGTCTCCATTCCATCCTCTATCATTGAATTGTTCTCTATCGTCGAATCGTCTATTATTCCTATCGAAGAATTCCGGTGGTCCATCGAAGCGAGGTGGTCCGTCGAATGGACGGTCGCCGTCAAACGGTGGTCCATCGAATGGCCGGGGTCCATCGAACGGTGGCCGTGGGCCATCAAATGGTGGTCGTGGACCATCAAATGGTGGCCGGGGTCCATCGAACGGCGGCCGTGGTCCATCAAAAGGTGGTCTCGGACCATCGAAAGGTAGACGATTCATGTTATCAAACGGCATTCTGTTGAAGGGAGGCCGCTCGAACCTCGGGGGACCCTCGAATAGGGGACCGCCTTCAAACGGAGGTCTCTCAAACGGTGGTCGATTGAATGGCATTCCATTGAAACGAGGCCCAAAAGGTCCCGGTCCCGGCCCTGGCCCCGGCCCGTCTAGCCATGGTCCTGGAAACAGGTAAAATGACACATAAACGTGAAGTCTACGAAACAATTGAGAAGAGCGATCTTGGTGCAATCATTACCTCTCATTGGCTGTCCAGGTTGCCCTCTCATTCTCAACTCTGTAAATTGAAATAGCTTTTATCTACTTTTAATACAGGATAGTTTAGGATCTAGCTTATACAGGGTGAAATTGATATCATTAGCATCCTTTTAAACTAAGAGTCTACCCATCCAACTGGACAACTTTTATTAGTAAAAGTTGTTCAGTTCGATGGGTAGTCTCTTAGTTTAACACGTTCCGGGACAGTGAACGAGACACAATAGAACTTTTATTGTTATCACGGCTATAGGCGGTCACTGTCCCGGAACGTGTTAAAAGGATGCTAATGATATTAATTTCACCCTGTAGTTAAGATGGTTGAATTTTGTATTGTTTTTTATATTATAATTAGACATCTGATATTACATACAACGCAAAGATTAAAAGATAGTTGATCGTAAATTTACATACAAATTATCATGTCTGTCCCCCTTTGGGTTAAGCAGAGATAAAGATAAACTGTAGTATATAATCATATAGTACACCACAATGTCAACTCATGGTAGGCCTATAGAACACCACCTGTTACGATCCTGACCAACTTCTCTCGCTTCATCGGTCTTTTCATGCATGTTCGTCGTTTTCGGGAACAATGTGTATTTTAATAATGAAGGTATATTATAGGTGTGGGTGTACTAACCTGCTCTGAAGGCGGGCGCCATGTGCGGCGTGGAGGGGGGTCGGGCGGGGAGCTGCGTCCAGCCGGACTCCGCGTCACCGGGCTTGTCAGCCTCTGCAACTGAACGAAGGGATTCCTTTACATTTAGATACACCTCTACGGGAATAGGAGGTTACTGAACAATACGTTATATGATTAGTCAAACTAATACTGATGTATGGTTGCGAAACATGCCCTAAATGTTAAAAAAGTCATTGGCTATGTGCAAAATGGGTGGCGGGGACAGTCAAATTGACCGCCGTGCACGATGTGGCTAAAATTTAAACCGAGTCTGGACAAATCAAAATAAAATTTGCTTAAATCTATGGAAATCCAAACACTCGTTAAGGCGGTTGCAGAGGGGTCAATTTTATACAAAACTTTGACGCACATTACGCGTAGACGGTATTAATATAAGTAACTTTGTATATATGGAAAAATAGTTTAGAAAATCTAGATGCCGCGTAACAAATAACATATGCAATTTATAAAATAATTACGAAGATATAAAGCTTTGAAATTTTTCATACAAAATTGTAAAAGCTGTATATCTTCGTAATTATATTATAAATTGCAAATGTTATTTGTTACGCGGCAACTAGATTTTCTAAACTATTTTTCCATATATAAAATATTACTTTTATTAATACCGTCTACGCGTGTTGTACGTCAAACTTTTGTATGGACTGAAACCACCTTAAACAGGAAATTTACAAGAAAGATGTAAAAACGGAGATGAAAGTTTTTATGGGAATTTCGTAGCTAATGGGAATTTTAACTTCTTACCGTGAGGGCAAGCCATAGTCCTGGCCCTGAGATTTTACCTAGTAGATATATTTTTAATGTTGTATATTTTCTTAACATTTTATTTAAATTAAAATTAACACACGAAACCCGTAACATCTAAGTTCTAATAGTTCACGGGTCCGGAACGACGCCAGATTGGTGGCAATGCCGTGAACACAGCGAATAACGAAACAACAGAGCTCCCCTACTACTGACCTCCGTCGATCATCGGTGGCGGCATCAAGGGCAGCCTGTCTATGAGCGGCGGAGGCCTGTCCATCATCCCCATGTCGCCCCTGCCCTCGGCGTCTTCCCCGCCGTCGGGGTACTCCTCCCGGGGCTTGTCGTCCGGTCGGGAGGAAGGCTTCCCGTTAGCCATCTCCCAGAGCCTCTCCTGGAGGGATTTCTCGTTATTTTGTTCGGGGGCCGCGCCGCGTGGGGATTTCTCTCGGCTGCGTTCGCTAATGTGGAAAGTTATAATGTTTAGTATTGGATTGATATTCATGAAAGATTTGGAAGGTGACCAATAATCCCAATGTATGGACTGTTAGGCTTTACACTTAGCTCGTTTTTATAGTTGAAATTGAACTACTATATATTTATAATTACTATGTCGGCAACTGTAAGATGTGTAGATGATTTTTTTAATTTTATTTGTCAGGCTGTCGAATTATTCTAATTTACAAATAACATTCGATTCATAGTTTTATCATTTTAGACAGAGTCCTGTCTACACATCTTACAGTTGCCGACATAGTAATTATAAATATATAGATGCCTTGCTGCGCCGTAAATTAGAGTCTGAAGTTTCAGAAACATCCCGAAAAAACGAATAATTGATGGACTAAACATATTTCTACAAAGTGTAACACCAAAAATATGTTCATCATTACCATTGACCTTAAAAACTTCAATGATCAAAACATCATATTATCCTTCCTATATTTTTCTTTAACATACTTTTCTAAATTTGATTATAAATTCTGAGACATAATGAAAACACTTACCCATTATTATTATCTCTAGAACCGAATCGTTCCCTCTCCCTGTCTCTATCGCGATCCCTGTCCCTCCTATCGCGTCCGCCTCTATCTCTGTCTCGGTCTCTGCGGTCGTCGCGTTCCCTGTTGAATACATTACACGTTTAGTCAATAGCCAAGTAGATAGGATGCGCAAGAGTAGATCGACACATACATAGACTCACAAAGAAAAGTTAGAAACATTACTAACTTTGATAAATGTAAAATTAACGGATGAAATTACGCGAACATTTCAAGTAAGAAAAATAATTCAAAACAATTGCTAGTCAATATTGCCATTACATCAGTACTTGAAATACGTACCGAGATGACAAAGTGTGCTACTTTGTATGAACCGAGTGCGCTACTTGTGTGCTTTAACTAAACACGCTTTGGGCCTAACCGTTCACAACTTTGACTATTTATTACAAGGACTAGCCTTGCGGTCGCATTTCCCGTATAATCAATTAATCATGTGCATTTACATTGCATTTTATACCTTATCACTAAACATCCTATAATTGCGAAACAATAATTTCGAACTTAGAACGTTTGGGGTAAACTTTTCATGATTTTTAACGTTCAAAATTAGAATCTAAAGTTATGGGGAATAAAATCCAAAGTTGCGGATTTCATTCCTCGCCCCCCTCAAAATGTGGCAGTAATGTTTGTTAGTAGAATTACACGCATAACTAGTCCCTATATAAGTAGTCCAAGGTTCACAAGAACCAACTAACTTGCAGGCTTACTTTTAGGGCCAATGCCAACTGAAAGAGCAGTTTCTTAAAATTATGTTTAATATCTGTAAAAAAAATATCAAACAATTACCAAAAAATAATACTAGACACACCGAATTGACAAGATACAATGACAGGCCGGCCGCTGCTCTTTCAGTGGGAACTGACCCTTATGCGGGCACTACATTCTCGCCGAGAACAGCCGAGAACGAGAGTGTGGATGCCCATCATTGTACTCGTGGCGTCATAACTCATAAGCCGTAGCAATTTTCCTTGAAAGTTCTCGACGAGAAGTTCTCGCGAGAGTGAAGTGCCTGCTAATAGCATATCGAAGGTGTCCTCTGTAAGCATTATCTTAACAATTAATTCACTCACCTATCTCTATCCCTCCCACGATCACTGCCAGCTCTCTCTCTATCCCTCCTCTCCCTGTCTCCTCCGCGCTCGCCGCCGCGTTCCCCTCCGCGTTCGCCTCCGCGTTCGCCCCGCCTATCTCTATCCCTGTCCCTCCCGCCGCGGTCCCGCTCCCTTCTATCCCTGTCCCTGTCCTTCCTATCCTCGTCGGTCTTCTCCTCGGGCGGTGGCTGGTTGATATTGAATGGGGGTGGCTCAGATATATTGAAGCTTGGAGGTGGTTCTAATGATTTGAAGTTTGGCGGCGGTTTTGAAAGCAGGGCTTGCAGCTGTTGAAGAAAAGTAAAGTTACAAAATTGGGTTTGTTCGGATAGAATCTATGTCGGTGCGTTGGTGCTATTTCCTGATTTTCCTTAAATAGAAAGCGGAAGAAAATAACGCACTTTTAAAGTTGGAAAATAGGCAAAACAACAGAAAAATGCATGCATATGTAATGCTGACGATTAGGGGAAGTCAGAATGTTTTGAAATATCATAAAAATCTCTGTCCAGTGTGACGCCACTTGTAATGGACAGTGGGTACAATACAGGCCTCGAAATTGAAGCATGAGGGTTTCCTCACGATGTTTTCATTCACCGAAAACCCACAATAGTACAAAACCGTTTATTTGTAAACGACGTTACAGTACGACCTGGAAAATAATTACCCTCGTCAATCTTCGATTGCGCAGAGTCCCCCGACAAAGCCCGAAGTCGTTTAGTAATCAAAGGGTGCAAAGTCGGATTGAAATGAGACAGGAATGTAGGTCGAATGAGGTATTGAATAAAACCACACATTGTAGGATACGTGTTGTATTGTCAACGATCCGTACAAGAGAGAGAGCATAATCGATAAATAATATAATTAACTTAAGTATAGCTTAGTCAGCTACGTGTGTCACAGTGTTGTAGCGCGTAACGTTTAGTCGCGGTAAAAGGGTAAACTTAGGCATATACCACAGGATAGCAGCGAAAAGGGCGCGAAAGCAATTAGCCAATCGTGGCAGGGGGTTGATACTGATTGGTCAATATAATTTCGCTATTAAAATTTGTCAACTGCGCAGATACATCGGGGTACCTTATAAATCTGGTACTACTGTAACTTGCTACAGTGATGGATTACCTGGTCGGAGAGTAGAGGAGGCGCGGCGGTGTCTTTCAGTTCGTGTGTCTCCTCATGCCCATCCTCGTCCAGGTCCATATCGTCTGCTTGTTGCTGCGATACCTCCGTTGTTCTCTGCATGAAGTAGGTACAATTATTATGGCAATCATTTCGATAGGTTAAAGATTAATATGAAAATGTTATGACATAAATTTTTACATTATTTTCAATAGTCCTACGACTAGGGCCAACCGAAGTAATGACAGTGCTAGTGTAATCTATTCATCATCATCTCGACCGATAGACACCCACTGGTGGAAATAGGCTCGCCACAAGGACCGGTCCTGCGCTACCCTCAACCAACGGGTTCCCAAGTTCCACCAAGTTATCGGTCCATCTTGAGAGGTTGTAGTTTATCCATGCTGGAGAATTTTTCGATTTCCCCCAAAAAACAACTGACAAACCAAATTTTTAGCTTCTCCTGAGTTTACGCTCTTCTTACGACTTCTCGATTCCTATTTAGCTTTCTGGGCAAATCTGATTAGCAATAGTAGATTACACACCGCGGGTAGGAAAGTAAGAAAGGTCTCAGATCTCATGTAAATGTTGGCCGAGGTGAAGACGAGATCTTTCTGATTTACTGCCCAAGGTTAGTATACTATTATTCTCCTCGACGGAGGTGGAAAGTGGCAACTTCGTTTAGCGCAGCTGGACGAAAGGTAACGCTTATCTTGGACGTTACTAAAGCAGTTTTAAGAATAAGTGAGTGTTTCATTCCCAGTTTCTATGATTCAATTTAGCCTTAATTTGGAATGGAGTATAGTAAGATATAATATGTGTTGTGTGTACGTACGGCGGCGAGCACGTGGTGCTGGTGCTGGTGCTGTTGTTGGTGTTGGTGCTGGTGCTGGTGGAGCGGGGGGCGGAGCAGCGGCACGCCCGCCACCAGCCCGCCCACGCCCAGCAGCCCGCCCAGGAACCCGCCCACCATGCCTGCAACAAATTATCTTATTATACTCCTCTCTCCTCTGACGGCCCAGTAGCACTGTCTGTAGTGAACCTGCCTGCTGTGCCGAGGGTCGCGGGTTCGAATCCCGCAAGGGACAAATATTTATATGATGAATATGTATATTTGTACCCGAGTCATTGATGTTTGTATCAATATATATGTATTCTATATCGTTGTCTAGTCATCATAATACAAGTCCAGGTACTTTAAATGTGACTAGATAATTTGTGTGACAATGTCCAAGATATTTATTTATTTATTATTATTATTGGCTATGTGCGAAGTGGGTAATAGAAACTGTCAAATCGTTCGCAGCGACCGGGGTGCCAGAAATATGTACTTTTTTCCGGACAAGCTGTGAAAATATGCTTGAATCTATGCAAATCCACACACTAACTTAACACGAAATCTCCAAAATTTTCAAGACAACAAACTTAAAATTTGGCATTGAAGTTTCTGTTGCCATCTAAATGCTCACATAAAAAAAGGTGTTAAAACTGAGGTAAAAGTTTGAATGGGAATTCCGATGCAAATTATATTTTGTCCGTGGCTTCGTCCGCGTCCGCTTCCGTCATCGCACCTGGATAAAATATAAGCCAGCTTTTAAGACCAATAATATGCTTTAAATACAAAAAGTTTTGTCGAAATCGGTCCAGTGTTTTTGGCAGAATCCTCGAGCAAACAGACTTTTACAGTACTATATTAGTGTAGATAATTCACGGCTGTCCGAAAAAGTTCTGGCAGTACGCCGCGCTAGTGTGGCGCTAGTGTCGTGCACACACCTAATACTCTTTTATACAACACAGCTGCATACCTGCTGCCCGCTGGACAGACGACCCAAAAAAAAGTTGCGGGGAGCGACTGGATGCGGAAGGCCGAGGACAGAGTTTTGTGGCGCGCCTTGGGAGAGGCCTATGTCCAGCAGTGGACGATGATAGAAAATTATACTTCATGGGCGTAGCAATGACTTTGTCCTGCCAGGTCGGAGGTCAGGTCGGTGCAATCGAATCTAAAACCTTGAGCGTGCGAAGCGAGTAACGAAATTTTATTGCAATATCGCGGTACGATCTAAAACCAGCGAGATTTTACTGCAATAATGAAGTCGCTTGCGCAATGCTGTCTAAATCCTGGAGCGAATGAATCGAGCTCAAGATTTCACAATAACACAACTGAGTCTAAAAGAGTGAGAGAAGTGAGATCGAAATTTTACTGCAGTAAGAGTAGATTGCTGCAATATAAAATAATGAGGAGCGAGCAACCAATCTGGTGATCGTGGTGCACAGATTTGGTTAGCGTCGTCTGTTCTAGTGTATACATAATTATTCAATGGCTAAGAGAAGAGTTTCTGAGCGTGGCTAACATACCGGGCTGTGTGAGTGACTGTCCGGGCATGCCGGGCGGGAAGCCCAGCAGTGGGCCCGGCGGCGGCGGCAGCGACCCGTCGCCTTGCATACCTGCACCAACATCATTATATTACTAACTTATCATTTTTTAGTTACATGACACAGTTATATTTTAATTCTATGCCATGCTATTGCATGTGTTATACAATATGTGTATTATACACATAAACTTGTGGTTGTTGTGTGTTGCGTGGTTTAGAAGTAAACGGAAAAACAGAAATGTTGAGGATAGACGCGGATAGCGACTTTGTTTTATACTATTTAGAGATAACATAGTAATAGTAATTTTAATGCTATGTCATGCAGCTGCCATTGCTAATATGGAAAACAAATCGCAGTTATTTTGTTTTTCTGTGTAAAAGTGTCTTACGTCCACCTTCATGCTGACGGTAATCCCACAATTTATAATGTTAGTCAATTTTACACTAAACATTTATTTACATTTCAGTTTTACACCAAAACATTCCAATGGAAAGTGTTGGTGGTTGGTGGTATCGAGATGGTTTAGCATTGTCGCTCTCTTTCTATTTGTGTACATCCAAATGGGTCAAAAGGCGCGACATAACTGTGTCCCGCATCATGCTAAGTCCGAACAGCAATAAAAGAATGATAATAGTGATAATTACCAGTTACGGAGGGCAGGTTGGGAGGCCTGATGCCGGGCGGCATGCCGGGGCCCATGCCGGGGGCCATGCCCGGCGGCATACCGGCTGGCATTCTGCAAAAAAATTATTTAAGTTAATATATCTTTTTAGTTTTAATTCTTTTAGTATTGTTATTTTATAAATTCTCGATGTCAGGTGCAGAGTTAATGTGACTGGGTAATGTGTTTAATCTATCATCGTGTCAGTCAGATCTTCCCTAAGGATCGCCACGACGACCGGTCCTGCGCTGTCCACATCCAACTAGCTCCCGCCGCCTTCACCAGGTCGTCGCGTCGATCAACCTTGTGGAGGTTCTGCCTACGCTGCGCTTTTCTCGGAGAACTCATCGGCCACATTGGTTCTGCGAGCAATGTGCCCATTGCCTCTGTAGTATGGTAACGCTGTAATACGGCAATGTATTGTGCCTCTCGTTAATAGGCGGGTCCACACCGACCGAGCAGCCTCGGGCGAGGCCCGCCGCGCGCGGCATGCGCCCTTCCGCGCGGCCGGTGTGGACGTGCCTCGGGTGCGGCAGGCGCATGCTCAGCCTCGGGCGAACGCGTACGCAGCCGAGCCGAGCGTTGTCGGTTTTTCGGTTCGCTCAAAGGTGCCTCAGTCGTTTGCCGCGCGCGGTGTGGACGCCACGTTTTTTGATCGATGCCGCGTTCGATATGGATAAAGATTTTTGTCGAAGGTTAATAAGTTTGTATGCCGCAAATAATTGGCTTTGGGATGCCAGGGATCCTAATTATACTAACAGGGGGATGAGAGAGGATTCCTGGCTAGATATAAGCCGTCAATTGGAAGTGCCTGTTAAGGACTTGAAAAAAAAAATGGAATCGTTGTTGGGGTCTTATAGACGTGAAAAATCGCGAGAGAAGAAAAGTCTAATTACAGGATCAGGTAAGAAATCCACTTATACTGAATTTACCAATTGCTTTAAAATTATACCGAAGAAATTCAACTATAGAAAATTACATCAACTATAAACGTTTAGATGCTTTGAAAAAACGTACGATATCAGAACAGAAGAAGCTTGGATGGAATGATTTGTGTAAAAGTAAAGTGAAGTGTTTTTTAAAAAAAATGATGTGATGTGATGTGAACAAATTAAGACTTGGCCCAAAGGTCTACGTTACCAGGCCATAAACGTTAAAAAAAAAAAAGTTCGGCGCCATCTTGTATAATACGGCTCGGGGCGAGCGAGCGAGGCAGCCTCGGGCTGTAAAATTATCCGAACGAATAAGCCTCGCCCGCGTTGGGACGTTTGCCGCGCGCGGCGGGCCTCGCCCGAGGCTGCTCGGTCGGTGTGGACCCGCCTAATGACGTTTAGCTGCGTAAGTAGTTAACTGCGCAACTATGTATTATAGATTGGATTCAATATTTGACACTTAAACCACGGAGTACTATAATTACCTTAAACCATCAAGTATGTTTGACTTTACCATTCCGCGTCTACTCGCATCATCCATGCAATAACCCATGAGGATACCACAACACTTGAGCAATTCTTTGGGCTATGTCGGCTACTCTGGTTTTTCTGCGAATCTCTAAATTTGTGATTCGATCTTGTAGGGAAACTCCGCGTGACTAATCTATGTTGGAAGCTAATCAACTCACCCGGGCGGAGGCATCCTGGTGACGGGCATGGGTATATTGCCGGGCGGGGCGGGCATAGCGGGCATGCCGGGCGGCAAGCTGGGCGGCAGTGCGCCCGCCATGTTGCCCGGCATACCGTGCAGCGGCCCCGTGGGGGGCAGGCCTCCCATCATCGGCATCGACTCCATCATCTTGGGGATTATCTGCAAGAAACGTTTTTATTATAATTGGGATCTTCAATGAGTGGATGTCAAATAAGTCTTTCGGAATTTACGTAAGATTTGTTGGCACTGTTGGCTTTTCGGTGATAGAAAACATTGTGAGGAATTCAATTCTGAAGCTTCAATTTTGAAGCATGTAATGTACAGTTAGCATCAGGGGGGAAAACTTACCCCTCTATCTTAATCTTTATAAACGCAAGGGGATTAGATTACTCGGATGCTTACAGTACCTACTGTACATTATTAATGTCACTTGTGCGCGGGCTCACGACCCGTCCAACTGGGCATAGTTTCGGTATTACTAGTAAATATTCTGAGTTTCTTTATGACGCCATAGTTTCTACCTCCACAGTCTGAGCGCTTGTCATCTCATATATTTGTAATCGGGTGGTCATAATGAACTCATTGCACATATGACCCCATACCAGAGATGCTTTGAACTCAAAGTTCTGATAGCGTAATTTTGCCGACCTACAAAGTACCTACGGCGTTGTGTATCGCACACGATACGGGCTTCTGCGCATTTTAATTCCTCCTCCGTCTTGGTTGGCTGTAAAAGCGCGCGGAATTGAGAGAGTGCAGTTTCTTCGTAACAGCAGGTAGTACACACCTGAACTGTCTAGGTATCAGATAGCCTACTGCATGGACAACTCACCCGGGGAGGCAGCCAGGGTGGTAGTGTATCCTCGTCTACAGCCCCGCCGTCCTCTAATGCGTCTAGGGATAAGGCGCCGAGGGTCCAGCGCGCGTGGAGGGCAGACCAAGGTAGGTAGGACACGCCCTGCTCTGATTCCCAGTAGTCCTTCCATTCGCGACCTTTCACGCCTTTACCGGGCGCCCACGCCACCTGTAATATTAGAAATTATTATGAATACTCTTGAGTCATGTTGAACGAAATAACTTTCTTTCTTTTCAGTCTTAACTCTAAATCTAGTTATCATAATCATCAGTGTATATTGTGTGTCCACCGCTAACCTATATTACTGTACATTGTAGTTAAAGGTTCGGTAACTTTCGGGTTTCGGTAATGTTGGCTTCCGACAAATTCGGAAGTAAATTATCAAGTCTTTTGGATTACATAACTCTCCTTTTAACTTCATTGTTAACATAATATAATGAGATATCGAAAATCAACAAATTTTGCAAAAATTTGAAAATAACAATAAAATGTCCAGCAGTGGACGTCCATCGGCTGAGATGATGGTGATGAACAATAAAATGCCGAAGCTTCGTAAACTAACGTTAAAGAGAGAGTGTACGGGCATTAGTCTATTACGTGTGCTCAGTGCGGAGAAGAATTTCTTCTTCAGCGAATACAAGTTTCGTCAGGACGTTTTCCAATAGCAAAGAGACAGTATGTGCGCAGATACTCACGGTGATCTCCTTGGAGTGCAGCTTGTGCTTGTTGAGCTTGTTTAGCGCCTTGTGCGCGTCGCGGCGGCGCTCCATGACCACGAAGGCGCAGCCGCGGGGCGCCACCACGTCGATGGTGACCACGCCGCCCACGGAACCGAACAAGTCCGACAGTTCCTCCGGCGTGGCTAGCTTCGACAGGTGGCCCACCCACAGTGTTGTGCTGCATACTGGAGGGAAAAACATGCACTTGAGGATATAGAAAAGGCTCAGGAATGGTTTTTTTGAAAGTCACATGTTAATATCAGCAGTAGAATATGACATAATTACTATGAAGATTATGCATCATTCGATCATGATTTTGAAAGTGTTATTTTCAAAAATCGCACTCCTGTATGGAGAACAAATCAGAAAGAACACAGATCTTCCTTGTACACCTTGTATCCAAGATCTAGGAGAATCATCTCTCACCAGCGTAATTTTGCGCTTTTTAACTCAAAAAATTCCCTAAGCTCTTTGGCAGTGACTACCAAATAGAATATCATATTCGTAACATGAAGCCTTTGTCCTGCAGTGAGATCCTACAAGCTATAACTTTAACTATAAGTATATTGCTCGCAGGACCGATGGCCGATGGAGCCTGCTAGTTCTCGAGTGGCGACTGCGTACCGGAAAGTGCAGCGTCGGTACACCCCCTACAACCAATGACCTGGTAAATGCAGCAGGAACCTTTTTGATGAAGGCAGCGCAGGACCGGTCAATGTCCAACAGTAGATGTCTAGCGGCTGATATAATAATGAATATACCTAGTATATGACTGTACATACCACTAAGATTTTCCTTTTTGATGGGAGGCAATCCTTTCTTTTCTCTCTCCTTCTGTTTCTCCCTGTCGGCTTCTCTTTCTTTGTAACTCTTCTCTCTGTCCTTATCTCTGTCACGGTCCCTGAAATTCATATAAAATGTAAATTAGTGAAAGTACAAATATTTTTGAAAGAATGTCCGTATTTGTGATAATTTCGATTAGGATTCGGAATCCGATGGGATTCTGATATGAGTTCTAATTTTGAAACAACACTTCACGGATACTGACATATTTCAAATATTATTGATTTTTAAACATGTTACAGCACATGTTACTGACATATTATTCTGTAAACAATGTTCAATCTTCAAATCACTTAAAACACTATTACAGGGAATAACTTTCATTTGTCCTTAACGCCGAAATGGTCCAATTCTTAGTTTTCAGACTCATTAGATTTAGTGAAAGTCCGCAATTTGTTCGTCAGATTTGCATGTAAATGTCATAACGCGTCAAGGCTCATCCAAAGGCATAAAAATCACTGGCGCTCGACTTTGTTTTTTATTTTTCTTCACTCTCATTTATTCCATTTTCGACCTGGATATGACATTATTCAAACCTTCTGGGCTCCCGTACCATAATGTATAAGTAATTCTTGTCTTTACCTATCGCGTTCTCTGTCGCGGCGTCTCCTCGGCGACCTCGACCTGCTGCGGGAGCGCCGGCGACGCTTCGGCGACTTGGACCGCGACCTGTGACGACGAGACTTTGGAGATGGACTTCTGCAATACATCACAGATCATCTGCTATTGTATTGTGATCATTACCTGCACCTAACAGAACGTCGTTGAAACTGCAACTGTCACATGTCAAATAAAATCTATTTTCGTTTTTTAACGCAACATATCCGATATTGTTGCAAATTGTCACATGCCTGCTATTTAGCGCATTAATAATATGCATTTTGTTATTTGTCAAGCTGGTCAGCTGTAGGGCGTGTGAATACAACGTTTATTTTTTTTTTTGCTTCACATTCGCATCAGCCATTGATATAAAAGTTTGGGAAACGAAACGAAAAGAATAAGGATGTAAAGTTAGGAAAGAAGATAGGCCTGAAAAATTTTCCCCGTCTGACATGTGACTAATTGAAGTATCAACGACGTACAAGACCTATCATACAAGCTATTTTTGAGCGTAGGCGATGTCGAAATGGCACCGCCGCAACGTCGCAACAGAATCACATTGATATTTTAAGCACAGGCCTTGAATGGGCGTTATCACCGTTATACTGATTGATCTCAAAAATATCGCGGCGATATCTTGAAGGTTTCATTCCGTCAACACCTACGCTCTAAAATAGCTTGTGTGATATTGATATGGCCCTAATAACTAACATAACCTGACATAACTGTTCGTGACCTGACTTAGTCAGGTCAGACACCTGCTAAGGCGGCTACAAAATTCTCTGATATCAAGATTACCACTAACTGCTTTCACTGGACTCACATTGGTTTAGAATGGCTACTCCCTTTCAACCTGAGCCCAGATCCACAAAAGTGGAGCGAAGCTGTGTAAACAACTCGCATGTCAGAATCAAGATTTTTCATTAGTTGATTTTAGGGCGACTGCACATTATAAGAACTTTCGTCAGGAAAATCTCCAACACCAATCAGAATCGACGTACGGGTCAGCCAAATTCTGTGTGCCTTTACACATCTCCGCTCCGCTACGGTGGACTAGGTTCGTTTATAGTGAGTGAGTGCAAGCGTGACAGGAATACGCATTTGCTTAAGAGGAACCACGATTCAACCAGAGAGGAGGAGGTAAAAAGTCGGTGGGAGGCAGGGAGTGTCCGTATTGTATGTAGTACTAGATACTCTTTCTTATACTGTGTCTATGCTAAAAATAGCTTGTGATATGGCCCTAAATGAGCGCGCCCGACGGTTATTCTGGAGTTTTATTTCTCTTCCAGTTCACTGGAGTTCTATATCAATTCAAATGAGATATTCGAATAAGATAAGCTCAGCCATTTTTCAAAAAAATACGAGCTTTGTTACCTGGAATCATTGGCATCAGGTATTTCTATGACTTGAGGTCCGGTCTCGACGAATTCTATGTCAGACTCGTTAGCCATATCCTCCTTGATCTCCTGCTTCTGTTGATCTTGTGAGTTCTGCAAATAAAGAAATACATTAATAAATATCTTGGACATTGTCACACAAGCTATCTGGTCCCATTTAAAGTACCAGAACATAGCCCAGCCTTGTACAGGGTGTAACAAAACAACCTAGTAATCTTACTTGGGTACAATTTTTTATCGTTTCGACCTGTGTTCCTTAGAGAAAGTTGTTTAGTTTCATTGCCTTAAATTTGTTTAGTAATAAGAAACTAGTGGTCTATAAAATCAACTCATGTTATTTATTGTTTATAGTAAGTCTCTAATGGTACTGATATAATTAGTAAGTTTGAAAGAGCATGCGTAAAATAAAACAAATCTTACCAAAAACGGTAGATTTTGATTTTGGTTCTGCTGCATCTGCATGTCAGACATCATTGGCATCATATTCTGAAATAGTATAGCATTTCATATACATAAAATTTTACAACATAGTTATATACATATGGCTACTATAACAGAATCTTAGACCATTTAAATATGGACTAGTTACGCGTGTAATTCTTCTAACAAACTTTTCTGTCACTTTTTGCGGGGGACGAGGTCGCATGGAATACGCAACTTTGGAGTTTATTCCGTTACTTTAGATTCTGTAGTACTACTACTAGTAGAGTTCATACAAACGTTCGAACAGCTGATTGAATTTAGTATGGGAAGACCAACAATTTTTTTGCGAATTACCTATAGGTTTCTTAGAGAAAGTTGTTCAGTATCATGGGTACAATCATCCCTTAAAGTAATGCAACTGTTTAGCCTAACACCCTGTAGATGTAAAAAAACTGAATACAGTGGATATCTTTCACAGTGTTGTTTAAAATGTCACAAGAAAGTTAAAAAAGTACTAAAGCCAAATTGCCTGGTTTCGACGATATGGCAAGCAAGTAAAGTTGTTAACAAAACTTACAGGTATCTGCATGCCAGTCATAAGCTGCATTTGCGCCTGCAAACTCTGCAGCTGCCTCATTATCTCCGGGTTTGTCAGGATACTGCGAAACGAAAATAAACTTTTAGACAATGTTATACCACATGTTTTACCTTGCTTCATCTCATCATCACGAGAAATATTGAAGACCCCACATATACGTATAAAATTTCGGTCAATAACCAAACAAATACGCGTCTCGAAATTGTCCGGTTTACGACTCGCATCACACTCCGCGGTAAGCTAAGTTAGGGGCCATACGTCCCGGAATTACCCGGGAATGGTTCTCTTATTCTTCGTTATTCTACAAGATTTATACAAGTTACCGAAACGAACAAAATACACGGCCTTCTTAGATAGTTTATCTAGTGAAATTATAAATTGAATATTGATTGAAATTACTTCACACGATAGAATTTCTTTTCGAAAAGTAAAAAAAATAACACATTTTAATATTAAGTTCTCAACATTGATCTCATACTTTTATAAGACATCAATGGTTCTCAAACTAGAATAACTTACAACCGTTTATAAATACTAGAATTTTACTCACATATTCACCATTAGTTTGTCTATTGAAATAATAAAAAAAATCTATAAATAGTACTTTCATTAATTCTTTTTAATTGAAAATACCGCACACGCGCGCACTTTTCGGAGGGCTGGACAATCGGTTTTTCATAGAAAATATTCGTCTTAACCTATGGCACCAAGCTCCGCGTCTTCATAAATGAGGCCTGAGGCTGGTATGCATTTTGCGTACATCATCTTTTGGCACAGCAGCAGATAATGATGATGACCACAGAACATTATAAGACGGGCTAGAAATGCAATGGTAGCGCTTTTGCTACGGACCCGGCTGTCGCCATTCGTCTTCCCGCTTACGCTGCTGCTACAATTACACATGCCCTCTCGCTCGCACCACGCCGCGCGCCTTATGGTGTTATGCAAATCATTGCATAACCTGTGGCGACACGCTCCACGCCTACTTTGCACTTCTAACCCCTCTTAATGTTCAGTGATGATGACGCTCATGATTGAGTGTCCATACCTTGTCGCAACAAGTCACTGACGCTCTTGTGCTGATCAGACATTAGTAAAACCAATAACCGCGTTTTGACTCCTCCTCCTTCAGTGATTCAGACACTAAAGCTACTCATATACTCACATAGACCGGACTAGGTTTAGGGGTTACTACTGACCTGCCGAGGGCATCAGCGGGGTTGTGTTGCTGCGCGGGCGCGGGGGAGGGTTCGACGGCTTGGGGCTCGTCTTCGCTGTCGTACTCGAAGTCGTTCAACAGCTTCCTGTTGAACTTGACGCCCGCCTGGCCCGACGACTGGTCCTGGAACTGTGTTTATACATTTATTTGTTAAATTAAGTTTTAGAAGACTTCGTTGTGAGGCAACTATGGTGGACTGCCAAACCAAAGGATGTGTAGAGAGAATGTTTTATTATCATTGATACCAAAACTTGTTTTCTATGGACATTATCATTATAACTGCAGGGCACAGACCTATCTAGTAGTAATGTTATTGTATCTGAAAATCAACACCCTGCTTTCGAGCAAAGTCTATGTTGAGCTGGGACCTACTAGCTGCTGTAACATACAATAAATTACATGTTCTATTGATGTTTCATTGTATTCTGGTTTTGAACAGTAACATTCAAAACAAGAATAATACATGCAAATGAATTTTTCATCCATCTATCTATCCTCAGGGAGGGTGTTTTGGTGGTTAGTCCACCAGGCATGGCCAATGCGGATTGGTAGACTTCACATACGCATCAAAATGTCTTCTTCAGCATATAGGCAGGTTTCCACACGATGCTTTCCTTCAACATTTGAGATCAGTCGGTACTACACACACAAGTTAGAAATGCTCATTGTTACAATGGCGTGTCGTCCATGCGAATTTTGAACTCGGGGCCTCGAGATATGGACACTTCGCCACACCACTGACGCTCGTTAGCTATTTTTTTTTTAAATTAATGGATTATAAACCTGTTGTTCCATGGGCGTGGACGCGTGTGGTGTGTGCTGCTGCTGAGGCGCCGGGGATATCTTGTTATCGGACATGTTGTGACTTACGCTCAGGCTGCTCCCTGAAATTGTTACCACAAACGTCTTTGTTATCCTGGATTTTGTGAAGTCTCTGTGAGACATTGTACTTAGTAAATAATGCATTGGAAGATGATACCACCTCCCATTGCACCCACTCTCAATTCGATCGCTCTATGCCCAAACATTGAGGGATCCAAATATGCGGATGCGTTTATACAGGGTTACGGTGGACAGTTGCATTACTAATGGGTGATCTACTCGTGGGTTTGTACTCATGATACTGAAAAACTTTCCCAAAGGAATATAAGGGAAATTAGCACAAAAATATTTCGTCTTTTGTGTTCTTCATATGCTGACAGTTTTTTGATCAGACCTCTAAACTGCACAACTTTCTCTATGGGACAAACGTAGACCGCAATAAAAAAAAAAAAACCTACTCGACTCTAGGATAGCAGATTTTTTTTCTCAATTTCGATGTTAGTCCCATAGACAAAGTAGTTCAGTTTTATGGACTGATCATCCCTTTAAAAATCCGGCCCAAACTCATTGTTCTTCTGCCACAGGTTCAGTACTCTGATGATTTTTTGTAAGGAAACCTCACCGTTAGCAGTGTTGTTCTGTTGCTGTTGTATCTCCTGGTGCAGAGGGTGGTTGGGATCGGCCATGTCCATGAGAGGCTGGATCACATCCGGCCCAAACACATTGTTCTTCTGCCACAGGTTCAGTACTCTGATGATGTTCCGCTGCAATATTACATTTATAACATACTTAAGTTTTATTTTACTAACAATGTTCTAAATTACCAAGTATTTTTTTTACATTCAGCATACCATGTGATGAGAATTAATATTATTTTGCTTGCTTGGTATGCACCCAGTGATGCATCAAAAATTAAAGTGTCTTAAGGAACTGTTAACCTCCCAGTAGATTGTCCTGTGCTATCTTTTTTCTTAAGACATCAGGAGTCTCTTTCCTCATTAGATTTTGAGCTAATATATTTGGGTGACTGTTTATGTGGTATTTCATTCTTCTGACATGTTAAGCACATGGTCCTGGATAGTTACATCAGGTGGCAATATAACTATTAATTACGCAAGATCAAAGGCCTACCAAGGAGGCTAAATTCAGACTGCAAGTTGACCACTAACTTTCCTTCACCCATCCATACTGGACCCACTTGGTGGAATATGGCCCACTCCCTCTCACCCCATTTGGTAGAGGCCTTTGCCCTGCAGTGGTATTCTACAGGCTATGACTAACCAACTTTTTTTCAATGCAAGAAATTTCATGTGGAGATTAAATGGTGCGGAGTTAACTAATACAATGTGAAAAGTCATAAAAGTGAAAAAGTTTTGTCAACAAATATCATTAAAAAGTGATTTTGTACCCAACAGTGGCTATCTTTGTATGATTGATCTATCCCTAAAAATAATGTAAATATTTCACATTTTAACTGAACAAATCAATTTACACATTTATGAACATCATAATCATAATAGTGATAAGTAGTTATCATAGCATCATCATATCAGCCGATAGATGTCCACTGCTGGAGATAGGCCTCCCCCAAGGATCAACACAATGACTGGTACTGCACTACCCTCATCCAACGAGTTCCCGCTGCCTTCATCAGGCCGTCGGTCCACCAGCCTACCCAAGCAGCGCTTTGACAGTGGTAAGTGGTAACAACAAAAGTTACCACCCATTTTCCATTCCCGTGTAATATTTGTCGGGCCGACGAACGAATGCTGCATAGGAGCGAAGTGCGGCCTCCTAGAACCAGCGGCCATAGCATGGCAGCATGATACAGCACTAATGCGCCTTAGCTCTCTCTCTCTTTCTATTAGCGAGCGAACAAACGAGATAAAATCATGTAAAGCAACGGCCACTGGTCTTCTCAAAACATAATGCAATCTCTTCAAATTCTCAAACCAAAAATAAAAACCCGGCAAGTGTAATTCGGACTCGCATATCAAGGCTTCCTTACCAATAATTTATTCCGGACCAAGCATGACTACCACTCTGTCCTTATTGGTCCCTATTCGGTTATTATTGGTTGTAGGTTATACTAAAGAGTTTCCACTATAATCATACCCAGTTTGATGCTTGTATGTATTACCATTTTTTTCGATAAAGCAAAACCAAACAATTGAAAAGTTTCTTTTTACCTACTATTTGTTTTTTAATATTACATATTGTGTGAATTTCTGAGAAAATTGAAATCTGCTACCTATTACGGTTCAAAACCTAGTCCTTTATAGTTAGGACAGACAGACGGACGGACGGCGTAGGCTTAGTATTAGGGTCCGGTTCGCACCCTTTGACTAAGGAACCCAAAAAAACAAGCAAGCATAGTTCTATTCTATTTCGAAGGTAGAAGTTCTACGTTTCGCCCAATGTCATTTTTGAAATACGCGGCTTTTACAGTTATTCATCCATAACCTTAAATCTATCGCAATTTTTTTATGTAACTAACCTTATCTTCTGGAGGACATCTGAACAAGTTGGCGAACGTTTGCTGCATGTTCTTGGCGAAACGAGGAGCGAACACATCCTTGTCTTGCCCAAACTGGTGCCGAGACTGACGAACAATCGAATCTATAACGTATAGACCAGGAACTTTGTATTCAGGCTTGCACTTTTGTATGAACTTTTCCACACTATGTACAACATGTTTGTAAAATTTTATGGCTTTTATAGCACCTCTGGTGATAGCACTCATCTTCGCCTTGGATATAGGAGGCTTGTTATCGTACAACCCGGATAACTGAAAGAAAAATTATTATCAAAATGATGCCACGGGACTGATGCAAAGAACACGCAAGATTATCACAAAATATACCTCCGCGTTGAACGCTTTCACTTCCGACATATCCATTTTTGTTGTTTATCTTCTTAGCACTAAATATTTTCCTGATTTACACCATCTAACTATTTACTTGAGTTAGGAAAATCATTTTTGCAAAGCAATCAACATGCTCCAAATTACAAAATGGCGTACGACCATAGACTAACTGGATTTTTTTTCTAGCCTCTAAAGCATAGACGACAAATTTTTCGCTTACGCTGATAGACTGAGAAACCACATATGAGACAGCGATAGTCATAAAATCCCTTACTATAAAATCCTATACAATTTATATGAAGCTAGATGACTGGCTCCGGAGTCAGACAGCCGTCGTAGTACAAAAAAGTGGTTACGTCGATAAGAACAGCAATAAGTAGCGATATCCTTTTTTTAACCAAAATTATACATCCCTTATTGATGAATATGACAAGACACGTGCTTCGTTCTAGTATCTTCTCTTTCTACGCTATAAAGTTTTAGGGGATATCCATAAGCAACGAAAATCAAGTTTTGCCGATCACGACTAAACCTTTTGTCAAGAAAGATAAATTTTTCCAATGAAATAAATGTATGAAAAATACGAATTTTTAACGTAATCTATCAATGTTATTTATATATTTGATTCCTTCACCAAATATGTCCCAATGTCCCATAAAAATGTTATGCCGAGTAAGGTGCGAAATAATATTTCTCGACGCTTCAGCCATAGCTGAAGACGTATACCAAAGAGTAATATAAGCTGTATGGTCTAAAGTCTATACAATAACTAAATAGAGAACAATGCCGATTCATAGAGATAGAAAGTACTACGTACACCTGGAGAGAGCTCTTCTCGGAATTTTGGGCAAAGCGGGATAGAAGTTGTTGGCCGTCGTGTCCCTATCCATAGTAGGGTGGCAAAGCGATTATGCTTTTAGGACTTTTAAATTTTTTTACTATTTGTGTACCTGCCAACGCTACCTTGATGAGAAAAAAGCGTACCAGGTAAATTTTTTCTTGGGAATCCTAAAATAAATAAAACAATAATCGATGTAAGGGTGGCTCCTGTATTTTATTAAGTAAGGAATTCGAATTTAAACCTTTGGATATTATAACCAAGTTGGCCAGTCGACACTATTTTGAATGTTGTGGTTTAGAAATCATAGGCCTAAACATAATTGTAGTCTGTATTTACAGGATACCGTCACATACTAAAGCAAACGTCGGCTTGTTTTTACTGAAACTTGATAAACTATTACATCTTATTAGCAATGACTACAAACAGAAAAAAATTGTACTATGTGGTGACTGGAATATTGATATTTTAAAGATAAATTCATTCTCAAATGATCTTAGATCTATTTTAGATACCTATAACATAAGAGCGCATATTCTGGTACCAACTAGAATAAATTCTTGCCTTGACCAAATGGCGAGTAATATTCCCTTAAAGCAGATTGACGCCGAAATTCTACCCTTAAGTCTCTCTGACCACGAAACAGCACAACTGCTAACTGTAAGAATAAACAAACAAAAATCTTTTTCTAGTTGGTGTGAATATCAAAGAGATTACAATCAATCAAATATTGACAAGTTCTGCGAGTGCTTGTCGGCACTATCCTTCACGGATATCTTAGACTGCAATGAGACTGAATCCGCTTTTGACCAATTCCATGAATTAGTCTGTCTCTTTTACAATTTATGCTTTCCCTTAATTAAAATAAAAATCAATAATAAACGTGCCAAAATTCAATGGCTCACAAAAGGTTTAGCAAAAGCATGTAGAGTTAAGCGTAGATTGTATATTAAATATAGAAATACTAATAAAAATAAAAGACATGTCAATAAAATTTTATATCAGAAATACAATTCCATTTTAAAAAAGTGTATTAAATTATCACAAAAATTAGTTAATAATAAATATATAAGGACAAGTAAAAATAAATGTATAGCTACATGGAATATTATAAATTCTACCACAAAAAGTATTAGCAAAAATGACGTACATACAATAAATTATCAAAACCAACTGTACTCTGAACCGAACAAATTGTATAATATTTTCAATGACTATTTCATAGACTCATGTAAGGGAGAGCATACTTTGCAAAACGAATTTAAATTAAATACTAACAATTTTCACACAATATTTCTTACACCTGTTAATGAAATAGAAATTTGCAAAATCATAGTATCGTTAAAGAATACAAATTCTTGTGGATATGATGACTTGTTGACTAAAATTATTAAAGCATGTGCAAAATATATCAGCAAGCCACTCGCGCATATTATAAATGTATCTTTTACTGAGGGTATATTCCCCGAGAAACTGAAACTGTCAGTAGTCAAGCCTTTGTTCAAATCTGGAGATAAAACTGATATAAATAACTATAGACCAATAAGTTTAATACCAATCTTGTCAAAAATACTAGAAAGAACAATGCACAATAGATTAACAGACTTTTTGAATAAATATAATATACTACGGGCTGAACAATTTGGTTTCCGCAAAGGAAGTTCAACCTCTCTAGCATGCTTTAATTTGGTAAAAATCATAACTGAAAGTCTGAATAATAAGATACCTATTCTGTCGATATTTTTGGATATGAGTAAAGCATTTGACTTCGTAGACCACAACAAACTTTTATGTAAAATTGAATCATATGGCATAAGAGGAAAAGCATATGACTGGCTTAAAAGTTATTTATCAAATAGGAAACAGTGCACAGAGATATTAAAATTAATTAAAACCGATAAGGTAAACCTCCTAAAACACAAGTTTAGATCCCAATATAGAGTCAAAAACACCGGTGTGCCCCAAGGAAGCATATTGGGTCCGTTGCTCTTTTTACTTTTTATAAACGACCTACCTACTGCCACAGCGCATAAATGTATCTTATTTGCTGATGATACTACATTAGTGATAAAATGCACAAATAGAAACACTTTCGAAACCTCGATAAATGAAGCATTTAGCGATATAATAAACTGGCTGGAGTTGAACAACTTGAAGATAAATGTAACTAAAACTAAAGCCATGCCATTTTATCAAGCTGTACCACTATGTATTAAAATCGAGCACAACTCAAATATTGTAAATGTAGTTGACAATCATAAATTTCTTGGTATATATATAGATAAGCATCTTAATTGGAAGGCCCATATTGAAAATGTTTGTAATAGATTAGGTAGATTTGTTTTTGCACTAAGACGGTTAGCAAACACTGTATCAATTGAGGCAGCCCTGACAGCATATCACGGTTTTATTTCGTCAATACTCAGCTACGGCCTTATACTGTGGGGAAACTCTGTCGAAATAAATAAAGTATTGATCCTACAAAAAAAATGTGTCAGAATAATATGTAAATCTCGTTTCTTAGATCATTGTAAGCCTCTATTCAAAAAATTGAACATATTGCCTGTAGCATGTATGTACATAAGAGACATCTGTTTATTCGCTAGATCTTATCCTGAATACTTCAAAATGTATAACGAAGTCAATCAAAGACAAAGAAGAACCAAGTACTTAAATACCATGTATCAACCACCTTGCCACTCCGACATATATAAGCGAAATGTATATAATATGTGTATAAAGTTGTATAATTACTTACCAGATAACATTAAATGTATTGAAAATAAGAATAGATTTAAGCTAGAACTGACAAGCTGGTTACAAGGACATTGTTTTTATAGTGTTAGAGAATATATTGATTTTATGACATATCTACAATTTAATTGACATTAATTTTATTATGATGACTATTCTATTCAAGACATTAATTTATAATTATTATTTGTGAAATTGTTGTTACTTAATTGATTACTTAATATTCCTATTTTTTGCGTTTATTGTTTTAATATTTGCACGTCTGTACACAGACAAGATAAATCTACTGGACACCTAGACTAAGATCTAAAAAGTTGTGTAAAAATTATCTTGGCAAATAAATGATTTTACTTTACTTTTACTTTTACTCATTTTGAGACCCAAAAAATGTCAAGCCGAAAGCAGGAGATAATATGTCAGTTTATACATCATCATCATTAACCTATGTACGACGTATGTCCCACTTCCAGGCACAGGCCTACCCTCAGGGAGGTTTCATGGGCGTTAGTCCACCACACGTGCCCAATGCGAATTGGTAGACTTCACATAACCATGAGAATTTTTACTTCAGCGTATGCTGGTTTCCTCACGATGTTTTTCTTCACCGTTTGAGAGCAGTCGGTATTACGTATACACAAGTTAGAAAAAGACATTGGTAGGAACATAATTATCATGGCATGTTGTCCGTGCTGATTAGAATTCGGGCCCTCGCGATTGAATGTCCTAGTGTCCATACCTCTCTGCAACGCGCCATCGACGCTATTGTTCAGGGAAAATACAGAAAAATCTAACTAAATTTTTTTGTGTTCGTGTGTACGCTAGCGCACCGCCAGCATTATCATATCATATCATACCTACCTATTATGTTTTTACGACGGTGTAGTATCGGTTGCCCGATTCTGGCAAGCTACTATTTAGCGACTTTGTTCAGAATTTGAAGTCGACACGATAAGAAGAAGATTATGTTTTATCTTCGTAATTTTTATCATAATTTAGGTATTACGCAGCAATTTTAATTCAAACTGAAATTTTGTTTGCTTCCAAAGCTTACCTTCTATGTTTGTTGTCACCCTAACTACTTTAATATTTTCAAAACTAAAACATATTAAAAATACAAAAATGTGATACGATAAGCCACAAACTGGATAATATTCGCTTTTGCAGCCGTCGATTAAGCAAATACGAACCATATTAACATAAAATGTGGATAAAAATATTAAAAATTAATTTGACGGCTAGCGGCAATTTTAAATAAAATGGCAGATTGGGTTGTAAATTTTTTTCTTTTTTACTACCACGACTTTTCAACACACAAATAATTTAAAAAGATTTGATACATATTTGCTTCATTTGATCTTACCAATTCGGCTGAAATCATAACATTAGCTAATGGCAACACCAGTACACTGTTAGAATGAGACACCGCGGACAACGATTGCCATCTTCTTCTAGCGTGGCAAATAGTTTTTATGTGTTTGGGCTATGGATTATTTTTGATTAAACAGAGAGAAAGATAATTTGGTACAGCTCAATCCTCTATTGGATATCTATGTGCCGATTATGCCGAACCATTGCCGACTAATATGATTTTAAGACATGAGGCTCAGAGGCTCACGCTTAAAAAGGGAAGGTATCAGTACAGTCTTTCCGAGAGTAAAATCTGAAAAATTCATGATAATTCATCATCACCAATATGGCAGAGAGTTTTGCGCTGGAACTAAATTAGTTTTTCGTGGCGTTGTTGTAATGTGGGGTAAATAATTTAATAATGTTCCAATCATGATCATCATCATTCAGCCCATGGATCTTGGCAAAGATCGCCACAACGACCGGTCCTGCGCTGCCCTCATGCAACGGGTTCCCGCGCCGCCTTCACCTGGTCAATGTGCCAATAATGATGAATAATATAATAAAAGTGAAAAATAAAGAATGACGCTCCCGTTTGATTCGGATTAGTCCTCACGTAAAACTCCCTTGAACATTGGAAGGTGTGCACCACACATTTCAAAAGTTAGATTAAGAATAGTCATAGAAAAAATATAAAGACAACGGCTGTATTCCCATTGTCTTTCCGAAAGGATAAATATATAAACAACGACAACAATCAATCAATATGGCAGTTGGAGAGTTGGCAGCACTGACCACAGACCTACTGATTTGTAGCAAGGTACAGAATAGATGCGACAGTGTGAGGTTATAAAACAACCGTGATCGTTCCGTACCTCATAGCGAGTTAAAAATTGGCGCGGTCGTTCCGTACCTTAGAGGGTTCCGCACGGAAGACCTAGTACTGATTTGACTTTGACTGTCAAATTGTCAATTAAAATCAAAATTCATTTCATTATTTTATTACAGTTCAGCTTTTCTCATTTTTTCTTAGCCAAATTATTGAATTCAGAGATTCAAATAAAAGACAAGTAAAATATGATACACCAATTAATAAATAAGTCTTATAAATAACTTCAATGTTATCAATTTTTGTGTAAGCTTCTAAAGTGTAAAAGAATCATCAAAACTTTGTAGTTTCTAGTTAGTTGTTTTCCGTAATCGTTTCAATAACTCAACTAAATGGCTGATGAATACGCTGCAGTTAAGCGTGGAAAACTTATATTGAAAGGGGACAAGCCTAAGTAAGTTTCTTTTTGTGTATAAACGATAGTCATAACCTAAAACGTTATAGGTAAATCTCAAGCATTCATCGCTTTATGCCTTGACCATAGTATATGAAAGAGTATCTAGTACTACATAATAATAATAATAAAAGACGTTTATTCAACCACACTTACAGTTACAAAAGTAGGTACAATATTAAAAAAAAAAAATAACCAAAAGTTACACATTTTTGCAAGTGCAGTAGAACAGGATAGAGTCTCAGCATTACTGCTGTTTTTCAGTCTCTTTCTTACGACTCAACTGCCCGAAATTGCCCGAACGGACTACTTAATAACTAACATATTAAAAATTAAAAATGTTTATACAATACAAATCATAGGTAGTGTAGTATTTTTTATACTAATATAACTGTAACTATATATCGGCCATCACAAAGTTAAGAGAAAATTGCAGATGAAGGACAAATCGCTCCCTTCGGCACAGAACCCGATAATACTAGAGTATAATATAAATCATAACTGTATTGATAATGTTAAATAGATATTTATTTATTATACGACTACTTAGTAACCGGAGACCAACAGCAAGAACTCTTTTGCCTATAGAGGAGCCATGCCTTGCACTTTATCCTGAAACTATTTAAGGAGTCCTGAGTTCTTATAGGCGGCGTTAGATCGTTCCAGATCTTGGAAGCGGCAAAACGAAAACTACCCCAAACAGAAACCAATTTAGGAGATGGAGAGACATGCAAAACAGGACAGCATACAGTACGGACACTCCCTGCCTCCCACTAATTTTCAATAAATCAATCAATCATTTATTTGCATAGAATACAGTGGTTACAGTTGTTAAATAATATATTTATGACAGTCAATATATTCAACCTGCATGCAGGTGTACACATTTTTTTAAATATGGTCGAGCTTAGTTACAATTATAAATTACAAAAGAAATCCTAATTACATTATACAATAGTCAAAAGTATTAATTATATTATCATTTAATAACATACATTATAATTTAAATATTCATTAATACTATAAAAACAATTTTCCAAAAGCCAGCTACTTAATTTTGATTTAAATATCAAGTATTATTGATTTTTAAACATGTTACAGCCATGTTGTGCTATTTCAAATCAAATTAAAGATTGAAAAATTCCCCCCGTCCCGTTTTCTTTCACGTCCCCTTAAGACGCAACAGATTGAAAATTTAGTTCTCTGGGTAGTGGGCTCGGTGGCGAAATTGTATAACGCAGTTTCCCGGTTTGGAAAAGTGCGGGTTCAAGTCCCGCCCTAGACAAATTTTTCAATCTTTAATTTGATTTGATTTAAATATGTTCCCATTTAGCAGTTTTATGCTATCCGGTAACCCATTGTAAATTTCAATGCTCATGTTGTATACATTTCTTTTTTAAATATCTGTACGGGAAGGAGGTTGAAAGAGAAGATTGATATACTGATCTCTAATATGCCTTGTGGACACATCACTGCGTTTTTTAAAGTCTTTTTCTGTCGGATTTGATTTAACAAAAAGACAAACTTTACGTACATAGACGGTATAGGAAGAATAAGGAATTTTTTGAAAAGTGGTTTGCAACTATCCAGATACCACGCATTACTAATGGCGCGAATACACTTTTTTTGAAGTTTAAAAGCCTTATTGATGTCAACCGAATTTCTCCACAAAAGTAAGCCATAGTTTAGCACTGAAGCGACATACCCATGATACGTGTTAGTGCCGCTTCAGTTGATATTGTTTGCCTAAGTCTTCTTAGAGCATGAACAAAGCGATTTAGCCTCTTACAAATTATGTCAATGTGCTGTTTCTGATTAAGATGACTGTCAATATTTATGCCTAAAAATGTGATATTGTCAACTTGCTCTACGCGTGTATTATATGAGTAGATAGTAGTAGTTTTAATCTCACCCCCTCTGACATGAAGCGTCTCATTCGCACTCACTATTGTAAAATTCTCGGTCGCGGTGTTTGTAACAAAACGGCCTGACCGATTCTTATGAAATTTTGTGTGTATATTCAGTATGTCTGAGAATAGGTTGTAAAGTATATTTCAGCGGTCTGCGCGTACGAAGTCGCGGGCAACAGCTAATCTATGTATATGAAAAATGGTCTAACAAAATTAGCTGAAACTATTTTAAGGGTATGCTCAGACCATCAAACTGAACAACTTTCTCTGTGGGACCAATACCGAAATCGCTAAAAAAAATTTCATGTCAAATACAAAACTGCAAACACAACTTGACTCAAATGTATGGGGCAGTGGATTTGCGAGGTATAGTTAAATACGCAACTTTGGATTTTATTCCCTATAACTTTAGATTCTAATTTTGATTGTTAAAAATCATGAAAAGTAGTCCAAGTTACTGGTTTGGATTGCGTTTGGTAAAACGCGGCGTACGCCTCGTAGCACGCACTCACTGACAATATCTCCGCGTAGCCCCGTCTGGCGCTGCCTTGGCAGCCTGAGATATCGTCATACGTACTGATGAGTCTGGCGAGCACACATACAAGCCGCGTTTGGTACCATTGTATGAAGATGGATTACTGTCTTATACTGTGCCTACATCGTCCATAGAATCTCAGGTTGTGTTTTCTTTTTGAATTGTTAAAACTGATATGTAAGTACATCCCCACTCTTGCTAGGAGGTGGATGATAGTAAGCAGTGGTGTATACCTGATTCACTCATATTCTCTCAGCATACATGTGCTACCTCTTTTCAAGCACCTCTAGCTCTTGTCAATGTGAGGCCATTTGTAAGAAGTGTACATGGTGTGACAATATGCCTTTGTTTCCAGAGCAAAAAAAAGAAAACACAAGAGGAAAGAAAAGTCTGAAGACAAAGTCGATGATGACTTATTAAAACATGGAGGTTGGTGGAAAGTAGAGAAAATAGAAGATGTAACCGGATCTGTTTCAATAGAATTTGGAACAAATGCATACATTTCTGCTTTGGATAATGGTTTATTCACAATTGGAGCGCCCCACGATGAAGGCGATGGGCCGTCACCTGAGGAGATATTTACAGCGTTTCCGGCCGGAGAGACCAAGTTTGCATTGAAGTCGGGGTATGGGAAATATTTGGGGGTGTCGAAGGATGGGGCAGTTATTGGGAGATCTGATGCGGTGGGGCCTATGGAACAGTGGGAGCCAGTGTGGGAGGATGGTAAGATACAATTTTTCTTAACCCTTGTTTTACTGATCTGTAGTATTTATTATTATTTGGGGATCGCTATTCTCTTATGTACTGAAGCAGATAGCTGCCTCTCATTATTTATGGAGGATAGTCAAATTTATAAGTAGACAGTTTCATTATTATCGCGGGTTCGGATCCCGTAAGGGACAGTTATGTATATGATAAATAAATAACCGTAAATAAATAAATAAATGATGAATATGAATATTTCTACCCGAGTCATGGATGTTTGTATCCATATTTATGTATTCTATATCGTTGTCTAGTTATCATAATACAAGTCCAGGTACTTTAAATGTGACTAAATAATTTGTGTGACAAATGTCCAAGATATTTATTTATTTATTACTTTAAACTTTACATCATTATCAGCAGCCTATAATACATCACAATACAGGGCACAAGCCTATCTTCATGGAGGGTCTATCCAATTTTAGACTATGTCCCCCTTGAGGAATTAGTCGTGAGCATAATAATATGCAATATCTGGGAGATGGATATCCCAAACCAGGAGATTACCAGTTTCTTCCCCTAAACGGTATTGCCACCCTCATTCACCACGTTTTTGAAGGATGAAGAAAATAAATATACTAAAGATTCCATTGGGTCAAAGTGTTGCTGGTGCTGGTTGTAAGAGCTTGGTTCTATTGTAGCTGCAAAGTGTTGCTGGCTTGCCCCCAAAATAAGATAGGATATATCATACTTTCTTTCCACATGTAGGTAAAACGGCAATCCTCTGTTCACTGAACAAGTTCATGTCAGTTGACCCCGAGGATGACTCGGTAGTCGCACGGAGCACAGTCGCCGGCCAGCACGAGTACTGCAGCATACGGAGCAACAAGTCCAAAGAGGTGAACAAGTCCACGCTGCCCGAGGAGGAGGAAGGCAACCTTAACGAGGTTGAGGTCAATTATGTGTAAGTGTTTTCAATAAAAATAACACCAAAAACAAACATTTAAAAATATTTGGGGCACATATTATTTGTGATGCATGCAAATGTTTGTTTTACTTTTTAACTCTTTTTAGATAATCATCATCAGTTTATATACGTCCCACTGCAGGGCACAGGCCTACCCTCAGAGTGGGTGTATGGGCGTTAGTCCACCACGCGTGCCCAATGCGGATTGTTAGACTCCAAAACCAACTGATGCTACAATGGGTTCTAAAATAAATACAATAGTGAGATCACTCACAGGTCACTGCAAATTAAACAAACACATGCACACCTTGAAACTAAGCGACTCCACCTGCTGCAGGTTCTGCGGAGAGGACATGGAAACTCCCCTACACAGAATGTTGATTGTGCGATTGTGGTCCATTAATGTACAAACGAAGTATTCATCTTGGCAGACAGGTACTGGCTCCAGATGAGATACAAGAACTCCCTGTTAAAAACCTACTGCGATACCTAACTGCTGTAGGGATTAATAGGGAACTGTAGGAGGGGCGTTCACAAAAGATCAGCGATGGTCGAAGTGGCACAGACGCAAATCTGTTAAGGCCCCAATCCCCCAATAATAATAGACTCCACTTATGCATTGGCATTTCTTCTTCACCGCATGCAGGTTTCTTTATGTTACTACGTCACCGTTTAAATTACAGGAAGAAGTTCCAAAAGTTTCAAGACAAGAAGCTGAAGGTAAATGAAGGAGCTGTATCAGAACTGAAGAAGGCCAGAGTGGAAGGAAACCTGCACGAGACTCTGCTCGATAGGAGGAGCAAGATGAAGGCGGACCGCTATTGTAAATAATAAACTAGTGAGGATAAGGAATAAATTATGAGAAGGTATTTTGATTTTTATTCTCTATCTTTTGAGATTTCGACTGCTTCAAATGTACCAATTTGTTTAGTAAATTTTAAAGATACTGCCATGAATGGATTCAATATTGTTTCAAGATGTAGATGACAAGAAACAACATACTTGTAATATTGTTTTTCTCTGACAGTTTTTCTTCAAATGAAAAACCTTGTTTTCTACTATAGCAAATTTTTATAGGGGTTCACAGTCATCTTACGGTTAGGCATATCTAGCGGAGAACTGCTCGAACAGTTTTATAATAAACGAGCGTTAACCCGCGACTTCGTCCGCACAAATTATATACCAGACTTTAAGTCAGATCATAAGCTATCAAACAAAAAAAGTTTCATCAAAATCGGTTCAGTAGTTTTTGCGTGATACTCGTTCAAACAAACAAACAAACACGCAAACAAACAGACAGACAAAAAATCCAAAAATTGGTGAAATGGAATCAGGGACACCTAAAAACCATATCGTAACTTTTTTTTTGTTAATATCTTCAATGTACAGACAAACTTCCTGTTACAGTTTTATAATAGTATAGACTCAAAGACAATTGCGAGTTGAAAAAAGCGTGCAAGAGATATATCCCTGTGACGTGTGTTCGCGTTTCCTCTTGCACGGTATTTTCAAATCTATTTCAATTGTCATTGTTTCATTGAACTGTTCGAGCAGTGCGCTGACCCTCAGAAATATATCAGGGGTACGTTGGGCTAAAGTAAGAAACCCTAGACTAGAGGGAACCTGAAAACAAAATCTTTACAACTGAGAACAGAAACACAATTAGAATTTTATGATTTTTATTTATTTCTCCGGTATTAACATTCGGTACAATGGCCTAAAACTTTTCGAGATTAATTTTGTATACACCGTTTTTTTACAGAGAAACGAATGATTCGTTACAATCATAAAGAATTTGAATATAACTACCTACATGTCTTATACAAAACGATATCTACACCTAACCCTATACTTAGACTGGGTATGTCTTGTACCACGTCTATCGGAACATGCTTCAGAGCAGTGGCCTCAGGAGATTAGCGAGAATATCGGATCTATTTTGTACAGCTATTCTGTAAATTGCCGATTATGGATCAATGTAATATGTTTAGAATTGTTCCAGGTATTTTATTTTCTATATTCCATAGTCAGAAATCGCCTACTACCTAAATAGAACATTGATTCTATATCCATCTATCATCGGCACGTTACACAATAGCCTAGCCCTTTTATCGGAATATTCGACTGGTAAATATAAACATGCCTAAATTAAACCTTAATTGAATGCGATTTAGATTCCAAGTCGATAATTCCGATAGCAGATTCAATTTTGAGTGTTAAAAAGTCAGTCGCGAGGCCGTTTCAAGCTTAACTATTGCTATGGGTATTTTATTTGTTACATTGTTATTGCATGTTATAGAAAAATAATTTCCCACCAAAATAAGGACTACAATTTTCTGATTCGAAATAATAAAATTGGAACATAGATATTAAAATGTGCATAACCCTGCTTAAATAAAAAACAAGTATCCTCTTTTTTTGTTGCTTGTACTATTTTATTGAAACAAAAGAAAATAACATTGGTCGGTGGGCAAAATTAATAAATTAACTAATACAAAATGGTTGAAAACATTTGGACTCGAGCAATTGAGATTAAATAGACTAAAATATTGTAAAATGAAATGAAATTATCGATACAAAAGTTAATTAGTTAAAAAAAGAGGAGCAAATGAAATAATAATCATCATAATATACATACATACATCTAAAGTAAATGCTTAAATTATACACAAAGGTCTAAATCTATGATACAGTGACAAAAATATATAAAAATACAATATATATGTACTGACCCTTTTAAAATGTAGAGCTCCTCAAAATTAAGACAAAAATGAATAGAATGTAATTCAGAACATATTGGGAACATACCAAGTTAAAAGGTCGTATCAGACTTTGGGCTGAATTGCGAGAAGCAGTGAAATAATTCATATTACAAGCATCAAGAGATGACTTCATTTAAGAGTCACCTGTTGTGGCGAAATCTCATACAAATGTATTTAGCTGATCATATTACCGAATGTCGTATGTAGGACATTCCATGTAGTTATTTCCTATTTCAAATAGTAGTTTTTTTTTTTAATATTCATGTCTTCAGTTGTAGAATCACAGAACATTATAAGAGAGGAGTTAGAAATGCAAAGTTGGGGGACGGCTGTCGCCACTTGTTTTTCCGCTCACGCTGCTTCAATTACTCATGCCCTCTCGCTCGCACCACGCCGCGCGCCTTATGGTGTTATGCAAATCATTGCATAACCCCTCTTATAATGTTCTGTTTGTAGAATATTGTTGTTTTCTTTTACATCATCTTGATATTATATCCTCCTAATAGGCTGACTGTTTTTTAAAGGGATGATCAGATCATCAAACTGAACAACTTCCTCTATGTATGTCTATGTGTAGGGGTGGTTTGGGTCCAAAATAACCATGGCCTAAAAAAATTAAACGGCAAAACATTGTAACCTACTTATTAAACGACGACCCGGTTGGTGTAATGGTTACCACGCCGGACTGCCAAACCAGGGTCCTGAGTTTGAATCCCGGTTCGGTCATGGATGTTTATATGTTTGAGCCGTTGTATGGTTTCCATAATAAACAGCCTATAGTGCTTGCTTGGGATCATTACAATGTATGTGCCTGGGAGCGTTATTTATTTATTTAATTACTCAACCCAAAATGGCACAGCTGTATGGCGATTTCGATCAATCAATCAAAATCTTTATTTGTGACACACAGGAGTGCGATTTTTTAATCTCATTCGCTGAGCTCAGCAGGTGAAAATGTCAAAATAACTATGGAGATATTCATATTTCTACTGCTGATTTGACTTTCAAAAATCATACTTTAGGAGTGCTATTTTTGAAAGTCAAATCAGCAGTAGAAAGATGCATATCTCCATAGTAATTTTGACATTTTCAACTGCTGAGCTCACCGAATGAGTTTCAAAAATCGCACTCCAGGTATTAAAGTGGTTGTAAGTACAAAATATAAAAGTTATCTGTGATCTGGGTGTTTCTCCTCGGCGTTTGAACGCCGTCATTATCCTCACCAAATATTTTTGCTTTGTTTATAAGAAAAGGTATACAATTTTATAACGCTGTTATAAAACCCACTGGCCCCTTGTAACAGCGCTAAATAAATATACCTTTTCTTATAAACAAGGCGAAAATATTTGGTGAGGATAATGACGGCGTTCAAACGCTGAGGAGAAACACCCATCTACCATTAGGCATAAAAAGAATCGGTGATAAAATTATTGGAAGTAACAAACGTTTAGATAGACGTGCAAAGTTATGAAGTGCATGCTCATTGTAAGTATTATAGGAAATTATGGCCAATTCGATTTATAATTTAGGTATAGTAAAATGTCTAGTTAGATTTAGTAAATACTCAATGTCAGTAAATTAATTATAATTACAAAATTAATAAATTGATATTGTCGGCGACTCGTACTGACTTCGGTATTTTTGGTGCCAATACAAAAACACTCTTATGAAAGAGTTGATTACGATTCGATTCGATGTAAGTACTACAGAGAAAGTTGTTTGGTTTGATTTTGGTTGAACACTTTCGCTGCTAAGCTCAAAAACATGATCCTCGCGCTGTGCTAAAACTGACGCCCCTCGTGGGTCGTGCGCAAAGTCGTAACGTAAAAAGACGAATCCGGCTCACCTCGTGGCTCACCTGCACAGGCGTAAGCTTTGGGTGACTCACGCTGTAGGTCATGAGCACAGGCGAAATGCAATAGAACGTGACCCCCCCCTGGTAGGTCGTGCGCACAGACGTAACGTTGAAACGATAAATGTGGCTCGCGTCGTGGGTCACCCGCGCAGGCGTAATGTTTTCGGTGACTCGGTAGGTCATGAGCATAGGCGAAATGCAATTGAACCGGCTGGTTATGTGGGTTCTTTAGCACTGCGGCCCATTTGTCGCCGACCTACGGCGTAGGTCGTCAACAGCGAAAGTGTAAAGAAGGACCCTGTATATTTGTTGACTGAGTATATTAAACTATATGCATGAAATTGGATTACTGTAAATGCTATTTGTATGAAATGTGGCTGCTACAGGTGACTCTTAAACGTAACAATACAAACATTCCTAAATACACCCTATTTTGTAGGCAATAAAGGTGTATCATAATTACAATATCAAATATTCTTATTTGTTAAACTCTTTCGTTAGCACTCGCACCAGTATCACGAAGACACAGAAAATAATATTACAATGTCAATTTATTTACAAATTAATATTACAACACATTTAATTTTTAACTCTGCCTTTGTTAAGAGTGAAGGATGTAATTTTTTGGACCAGCCACTTAACATAACTCCCTTTTATACAGGGTCCATTTACAGTGATCTAAAATTGTGTTTTGGGAGGACATGGTAGTATTTTGCAAGAATCAATAGTTTAGAAGTTATAGTGATCCAGTTTTTGAGAGTTACGCGGTTATTATTTAATCTAGAAATAAACATTTTAACGGGTTCTTACTTTTGGTATATTTGAGTCCCCGATATTTCGGCAATGTTACAACTGCCATGATCACGGATCATTTTTCTGCTCTTAAAAATCTACCTGCAGTTCCTCAGACATTACGTGATCATGGCAGTAGTAACACTGCCGAAATATCGGGAACTCAAATATACCAAAACGCGGCAAGAACCCGTTAAAATGTTTATTTTTAGATTATAGTGATCCATTTTTGTGTTAATTATTAGATTAAAAAATAATAAAATAAAATAGGATAATGTTTTAAAACGTTCGGCTATTGTTGGTTAAAGTAAACAAAATTTTTAGTTATATTTGTCCTTTGTACTGTACCTAGAAAAAATGGATCACTCTAAATGGGCCACCCTTTAGATACTAACGTATAAAATATAAAATGGAAGAGTTATAAGATTTGACAAGGCCTGGCGGCTGACAACGTAGGAACACATCTGCCGAAGTTACGCGACGTACTGAGCGTTTTTCTTTTGGTTTTCTAGGGGATCGAGAGATGGCGTTACGGTCTGTGCGAATAAAGGCCATAATTTCAAAAAGTGTTTCATTAAAATAATAAATAGGTAGAAGACGATAAAAAAGATGCGCGCATCTTTTGATTGAATATTTCATTACTTTCGAATCATTTTAATCGAAAATATGAAACTGTTTACGTCTGACATGGTTGTATGGGCTCGATCCCTTGGCCTTTAAAACAAACGGCAGGCACAGTCTTGACATGATTTTGACAGAATCTCGCGAACGTCTGTATGGGACGATAAACGTGTCATCTTTCGAGTTTTTTAGGAACTAAATTTAAAAAAAGAAAAGAAAATAGCTCATTTCTGCGGTTACTTGAAAAAAAAAAATGGCACCAGCTGCCCTTCAAGGGATTTCTCTACTTGTGCGCGACTTTGCTTTTTTCAATACCATGTAGTATGGACTTTCGCTATCAAAACCGCGCGGGAAGAGATTTTTATGCAGCGAAGGCTGGTCGCGTGCGATACATATCATGTCATAGGAGAGGACTGAAGACTCGTCGGTATAAAAAAAACATGCATGCAAACATGCTTAAGAGGCTATGTGAAAAAAATTGGATTCTTCAAAGCGTCATATATAAGGTCTAACAAAACTAGGTTAAACTATTTTAAGGGGATGATCAGACCATCAAACTGAACAACTTTCTCTATGGAACCAATATTGAAATCGCGAAAAAAAAATCAGCTGTTCCATACAAGCCTACTCGACCTAAATGTATGGGACAGCAGATTTTTTTTTCGCAATTTCAATATTGGTCTCATAGAGAAAGTTGTTCAGTTTGATGTTCTGGTCATCCCCTCAAAATAGTTTCACCTAATTTTGTTAGACCTTATATAATGAAGTACTAACAGTAGGAGTATGATTAGCGGATATGTGTAAATTGAACATATAATTGCAGTTTTGATTAGAGCCAAAACACGATTAAGACACATTTTCTCGATAGAAAAACAAGCCAAAGTAGCTTCCGTCGAAACACGAGACTTGATTTAAAAGAGATTGATATTTTACAAATTTTGATAAGAGCAGAATTGAACTTACATAAATAATACAATCACAATTAAATAAAGTCTGTTTTAAGCTTGCGTGTTTTCAGGCGCGCGCGCCGCCCCGTCCCTTTCTCTCGCATCAGTCATTAATATAAGCTATCACACGCCCATTTCGCTTCAATTATTTTTCGACATAGGCCCTTAATTTACGCCGCGTAATTTCTGCAGCTGTGTTCCTACACTTAGAAATCAGCCAGTATCCACTTTTACAATTTGAGAACATAGATATATTACATCTATGTTTAAGAACATCTAATTTAGCATTCGACAAGACCTTGATAAAAATCAACCAAATCACAAAAAACGTAATTAACACTTAAAGGTACAGTCGAACAAAACGAAAGTTGATGAACATTCCTTACCTTTATTTCTATCAGTATAAGGTTCAGAAGTGTTTAACTTTCGCTGCCGATCGTACTTTGCTCAGCTGTTGAATTTATAATGAAAATGTGACGTTAGAAATGATTTTCTCTTCAAATTTTCTTTCCGCTGAACTAGTTTCTGTTATAGCTTTCAAAAGAGGAGGGCTTCACGTGTCGCCTTAAAATCCACTCCTGTAAAAGTAGATAAAATAGAGTTACGATTTTAGTGACTTGACCGACGAATAGTATAAGATCCCACCGAAAGATATGCTTACTTATATATTTACACATTGCATCCGTCTTCTGTGATAGTTTCATAGACTAATTTAATTATTTTCGAAAAGCGAATTCGCCTTCGCCTTCGAATTTCGAAATGACAATTAAATTTAAGATCATTTAGTTAAATTAGTCTATGAAACTATCACGTAGATGTAGATGTGTATGTAGATTTACATACCTACATAGAGACTCAGACTTTACATAAGTCTGAGCAGAAATATAAAAAACCTGGTTTGGGGGCGTGACAATCGACTATGACCTTTAATGTCAGCGTTCCAAGTACTAAAATAGTTCCAATGATATTCCGCAACATGGTGAGGTTTTTCATATTTCTGGTCGGGCCTTACGTTCGTGTATCATGTAGCATTGCGTACCTAGCGGCGCGGTGGCGGCGGCGGTGGCGGCACGCAGGCAGTGCGTACTGCGTACTGCGTACAGTACAACAGTGCGTGCTGCGTGCCTACGGGCGCGGCGGGCCTCAGCTGGCGGGGGGCATGGCCGCGTCCGAGCCGCGCTCCGCCCGCAGCCACTCCACGAACTCGTCTAGCATTACTGGCCCTGCAGGAAAACATACCAAATAATATCATAAGCCATTGATATAAAATAAAAACCCAAGATGCACACCCGGTATTTACGAAAACGAAGATGTATTTACGAAAGCTATGGGAACGTACCCATACTACTAAAAATATACTTGTAGCCACTGCATCTAATAGTTCAGTGCAGGGTGGTGATATTTTTGTATCTTGTCATTGAACATTTATAAACTAGTCTAGTCTATATCCTGTTTTCGGTTTGACGTAGAGTTTTGGGCTATATAATGTAGAGATATACTAACAGGCGCCGTCCGCGTCGTAAGCGTTGAGCTGGTTGTCTATGGTGCGGCTGAACTCGAGTATGTTGCACCACTGGTCGCGGTTCACGACGCGGTAGCGGCGCTCCCGCTGCAGGAACTCGGCGAGGGGCGCGCGCAGGGCCCAGCGCGGCAGCAGCACGCCGAGCAGCGCGCGCGCCGTCGATGTGTCCAGCGAACGCTGGTCTTTATCCTGACGATACAATGGGTAAGTTTAGGCACAGAATATCAGAGTACAACAGAAGGCTCACTGTCTAAGGCGCTGTTTATATAGAAGAGACGTGGCGCGGCAATATAAACCTTATAGAACGTAGCATAGCGTCGTTTGGAGAATTACGCCTGCGCCTCCAGGCGACGTCGCCTGGGGGCGCGGGTAACTCTTCGCCGCCTCTGGCACGGCGCGTTTTAAAAGAAAAAGAATGAGTGGTGAAAAAGAACACTACCTAGTTATGTTACACGCAACTTAACACATTTTGGTTCATCTAAGTCATCAGAATAATTCCTAACAATGAAAAATATGTAAAATGCAAACAACCGAATGCAATGCAGTATTTTATAGCAACCTTTCGATTATTAATATTACAAGTAATATTACTTTATACATCCGACGATGTATAGGATACTAATTCAATTTTCGAAAACACAAGTATCAAAGTCGTTCGGTGGCTCGGTGCGATGCAATGAGAGCGTAACACTCGACTAAATTAGGCCTCAACGTCCTCGTCCTCAGGCCCGACCGCGTAGGTACATTTCTATACCGACAGTGCGGAGTGAGCCAGACCTCGTTTAGGGAAGAGGAGTAAAGGTAACAGACGGCGACATATCAAGCTATACAAAACCAAAATAATCTGGCCGCACATAGAGACGCGCGATCGCCGCGCGACGTTATACGTTACGCGACCTACGCGCGGCCACCTTAGTTTTGTATAGCTTGATGAGTCGCCATGCATACCTGTCTCAATCCAAATAAACCATTCTATTCTATTATATTCTCAGGACCATACTCAGGACCATTGCCAATGCTCCCTGGTTCTCTCACAACTCCGAAATCCACGAACACCTGGAAATACCTACCGTTCTCCAAGAAATAGAGCGGCACAAACTAAAATACAAAGAGCGGTTAAGAAGTCACCCAAACAAGCTCGCCAACTCGCTGCTGACAGCCAGCAACACTAAAAAGTTGAAGCGGAGTCATGTGCTCCCGAACTAAAAGAGGGTAGGGCGCTGGCCCTGCCACTCTTAAAAGCCAGTAAATCTTTCAACACATCTGATTATATCCTTTCGACTGATGGCAGATACAAAAAAAAAAAAAAAACTATGTAGATTAACTTACCCTAGCAAAATCATATGAATATCTGTACACAGCCTTAAATACATAGGGGTCATTGAGTAAACTGCGTAAGTATTCTAATTTGTTCTGCAATTTGTGCACACTGTCGCATTGTAGCTCCGTTAAACCTGCAAACAAAAACAACAAACTTAATTAAAAAAAAAAACAAACGAGACAAACTTGCAAACTTTATTTGAAAGAAACTATCTTCTATTGAATAATAATTATGTTACAAACTGACACATTTGGTTTACGGAGAACAACAGCACAGGAGTGGTATTTCTGAGTCACACGTTCAAATCAGCAGTGAGACCTGTCAAAGTTACTTTGGAAATTATGCATCATTCGATCATGATTTTGAAAGTGTGACATTCGAAAGTGCTCTGTCGAGCAGGAGTGCAATTTCCGAATGTCAAGGCACGCCTGACAAGGCACGGCAGAAAATCAACGCCTTGCTTACTAAGTAAGGCACTACGTTGAGTCGTGTCCTATTCACCGTCGCGGCCCACACCGCTACTACCTATTATTTCTTTTGATGTACTCTGTTGTTTCGTGTGTCACTTTAATGGTGAATAAAGATTGTTCTTTCTTTCTTTTCTATCAATGTGCAAGCTCCAAACAAAAAAAAATTCAATTTAAAAAAAGTTTTTTGACTAATTGAATGACTGGCTGATGGACAGACAGACAACGCACGGCCTAAACCATTAAAGAAACATAGGCACAGTATAAGAAAGATTATCTAGTGCCTACTACATACAGTTCCTGCTCCCCTCACTAACCTCACCCCCACTTGGTATGGCGGAAAATTGAAGCAATGATGTAGTCAATAGGGGATCGGACAATTAGTAAATCAGCAAATTTTAATCGAACGTCAAAACGCGATGTATGAAAAGTTGTACTAAATACCCACAAGTGACGTCATTAACATTTCATTACTTTTTATAGTTCATCATGTTATTAAAAATAGTATTCTAGCTAAAAAAAACTAAAAATGTGAGTAGAGCGTTATTTTCAAATGCTTTTTTTTACTAAGAAGATAAAACTAAAATATATTTTATGCAGTCCGCTCCCCTATTCAATTACACTGTATTGCACACCAAAACATACATACCCCAGTTTTCCTGTTTCGCTCGCACAAACTCAGTATCACACATGCTTACCTCTTCGGCTTTCAGAAACAAACAAACAAAGTATGAATACTATACCTTTTAACCACTCCTCTTGCGTGAAATATCCCATCTGTTTTGCTCCCATTTTGTACGCAATGACCAACATCACAACATTTTCTGGATCTACGTTTAAATCTTCACAAAACTTTTCCATTCCTTCTGGACCTGCAAACAAACAATTATATTTAACTTGTGTTTAAGCAAAAGATGATCAGATCATCCAGCAATCGGGTTGCTGATGACTTTATTTTACTCATTTTCATCTGCATTTTCATAAGCCAACAATGGTCATATTCAGATTGTTTCTCTATTGTTTGCAAGTTTTTGCTGTGGGCGATCTAGCCCACTTTTTCGTTATCTCAATCAGAGATTCAGAATATGGCAAGACTTGAGTAGTGTCTTCTCATTGTGGTCAGATTTGGATAAGATTAGAAGAGGACTGGAATGGATGCCATAACACAATGCACTGCAGTATGTGAACACAGTCTTATATTGATCACAGTAATGTAAAAACTGTTGTGGTTTCAGATGGCTGTAAGAGATTATATTGCCCTAGAATTAGAGCTGCCATCTATCCGGGTTTCCCTGGATTTGTTCTAGTTTGAAGGCCATCTGGGGGCATCCGGGTCGGGTTATCTTATCACAAAAGTGGGGAAACCCGATTGCAAACCATGTCCGGGGGCAACCCTTGTTTTACCCAGATTTTTTATTATTCGATGAGCCGATAATGTAGTAAAATCTCGAGCTCGCTTCGCATCAGTCCTGGTTTTAGATCAAATTACAATAAAACACATCACATTGCAGTAAAATCATTAGCCTTGTGCGTTCACTCTTGTTTGTGATTGTGTCACAACCAGCTTAACTAGACGCATTACAGATAATCTTTGCTCATTCCAGGACTTAGAATTAAGATCCTTTTGCAGATTGCAATAACCTTCCTACCTACCTATAAATATATTTTGAAGCGAAATCTCAACCTCGCTTCGCTCTTGCTTTTTTAAAGATGTATTATGCTGGCTATTTTGGATTGTATTGCAACAATCTTTTCTTATTGTAGTAAAAACTTTAACAAAGAGCTCTTTTTGTCGCCAAAATAACATTTTTCGTGGTTGTCCAGGGATAATTTCAGAATTTGAGAATTTTACTGAAATGTCCGGGGTTTTTAAAGACTTTGACTGGGGATGTCGATTTTGGTGATGGCAGCCCTACCTAGAATGTATATCTACATGCCTTCTCTCTATTGAGGTTAATTTAACACCAATTGCATTTCACATTCACGCAACTTCTGCTCAGCCAGCCCCCATTCCAGTCCCCAAGGGTCTGGACATAACATACAACTTACCTAAAATGTCAGGTTCTGTGACTGTCGTATATTCTTTGAACCAAGTTAAACATTTCTTTGAGCTGAAACTAGTGTCTTCTGCTTTGGAATGTCGACGAGAACTGCAAAAATAAACACTAATAATAAGCCTTCATTTGTTGGATCCTTTCTATGTATGGTTTGTCTGAAAAGTCTAAACAAGAAAACAACAGATTTAGAAGCAGAGCTAACTTGAGGCTATTCCAGAAATGGTTTTTATAATAAAGTCATTTACTTTGCATTTAGGCAAATATGTATTCATAGGGTGGTATTGTGTTATTGAGTCAATTTTGGGTAGCAGTTTTTTTAAAAAACCGCTATAGAAATGTAAAAACGAAAGCTAAGGAGTGACAATGCTACCACATAAATAAATAAACCTACAGAAAACATACAAGCAGCCACTGTGTACTCACATAGCGAGGACATACAAAAAGGTGGATGCGTGCACCAACAGCAGCCGCTTGTATGAAGCTTGTCTTCTGTAGGGATATTCACTAATGTATCGCTACCTGCTATTCCTAGACCTCTTGTGATGGTGATGGTCCTCCAGTGATGTGGCTCCGGGCAGAACATCGCTCCCGCTCACCGGGGCGCCGCTCCGAGTGCGTTTGCTGCACCGAGGCATCTCTCCACCACCCTGCAAGTTATAAGTAGGATCACACTGTGGCGCAAATGCCTAATATCATGAGGGAGTGGGTAATACTCCACTTTGCAGGCCCGGTGTGGATTGATGAATGCAAGTTAGTGGTCAACTAGTTGACCAGCTTGACTTTTCTATGATCTACGAATTACGAAATGGTTATAGGCAGAGCGCAATCAATCTAATTATATTTTTCAGAGTTTTCCATTTGCCACCCCTAGTTAGGTGCTGCCCGGGGCATTTGCTCCCCTTGCCCCCCCCCCCCCCTCCCCCCCTCGCTAAGCTACAGACTAGATACAAGCAAAACATATGTTTATAAATATATATATTAATGCTATTAATATTATATTTTTTTTTTACTTATTTAATAATGGACTCTTGCTTGTGCGTTAGCACTGCATTTCCGCCAGTGTCACGTGTTTATGGGCGAATCTATCCCAATCTCAGGGATTGTTTTTGGTCAAGAACAAGAAGAGATTGAGGATTACGGAGCCTCGTGGCAGGCAAAAACGCGACGCGCGAAAACCACGCGAGACCTGTGCTCGGGTCAGAACCTGCAATGTGACTCCAATATTATATTACAAGCATAGTAAAAGATAACAAAACAAACAAACAGTAAGCACCTCTAAGTTGACAAGTCCATAGACATGCAAGACAAATAACACAATGAAATGATGCACGTCTGAATACTCTGAATGTATAAATTGTTAACAATCACAAACTGACAGAGTTACTATGGATCAGGTGTCAATGTTTTTGAGGTTATCTTCAAGAAACCAACTCAAGACCTAACAAAATGATTCATTTTACTAAAATGATCCTTCATTGGATGTTTAATGCAGCGTTATAACAATATTTAACACAAAAATACACTTTTTCAATGGAATTTGTAAAATATTTACCTTCACACTTTTAGATCACAATACAAACATTCTCAGCTATTTTGATAGTGTAAATTTGTGATATTGTATGTAACATTTGAAGTACTTACGATTGGTGGCAGATTCGATATGAAATTGGAGAACTTAAAAGGATTTTCGTCTCCTATTTTGCGAATTTTGCGTGAACAGCTTGGCGAAAAAATGTCTTCTTGACAGGTCGATAATAACCTGAAATAAAAAATCAATGTGGGGAAAAAGAGAGCAAATGATGTAATTCAAATCGACGTGAAGATATAACGGTTGGAAATATTATCCATTTTCAGATATATCTGAGACGTATGCTTGGAAAACTGAAAGATAATATTTGTTACCTACCTTACAGATTCAGTCAAGGTCCTACAGAAATCATAAAAATGACGAATTCTCTTGACTTTGAATTTATGCAGCACTTGTTTTCAGCAAATGAAATACTTTTATAGCATACCATTAAATAAAAAAAATAGAATAAATTGAAAATTGAAGAACTGCGGCTGCAAGGGAAAATCAAAACTAAGTTTTAAAACGAACGTTTTGTTACTGCTTGAAGTTTTGTAAAACCATAGATTGGTAGAAAAAAAAGCGTCATGTCTTTTGTTCATAAAAATTTATTTAAAAGAAAAAAATAATACTGTAATTAAATTCAGACATAAATTTTTATCAAAATAATACAACGCTACACGTTTGATGGTCTCTCGCTGTATTCTACAAAATTTATCAACGCTTTCGTCGATTTCCTTGCATTTGCACTAGAACGAACTAAACGCATTGTTTTTTTATTTGTGCTATGTAGGCAAAGATTCACTCATTATTCCATGCCGTTGCAATTTTAGAATATTTTACGTGCTCAGAAAAATAACAATAAACTAATAATGCAAGCATGGCAAGTTGGTTTACTGACGACTCGATTTGGAACCGTGGGAAGTTGCGAGTTCCTCCCAATACAAGCATTTATCATGCTCGAAGGATAGATCTCAACTCAAATTATGTAAAAATATTGAGAAATAATAAAGATTTTTTTATTTTTTTTTATCTCATTTGATTCTCTACATGATATAAGACTATGGGGTCAACTGAGGTCGAGGTATCTCGAGGTCCGAGTAAATCGTGCACTCGCATGCCACCTCCGAGAAAACGATAAAAATCGAGATGTGCCTCCATCTTTATTATTTTACGTATGCCAGAAAGAGCGCGCATGACGTTTTTCTCGTTTAAACGCTTTGTCGTGGGTGGGCGTGGCTAGCCGTGCTGCGCGCGAAGACGGTTTGTAATAACTCTTGAAAACAGCTTATAGTCAAGAGAGATGAAGAGAAATGTGCCTATAGTTCTTCAACAGGGCATTATCGCCCTTTTTGAAGAAGAACACCACCAAACCTCTGTTGCATACCTGCGGCGTTTTGCCCTCGAGTATGACGGAATCGAACAGCTTCTGAAGGGCCTTCAGGACCGGTTTTCCACCCACCCGCCTTCAGAAGCTCGGCCGTAATCCAGTCATCATCCGACGCCTTGTTGTTTTTTTGCTGTTTGAGAGCCATACTAATCTCGTACAGGCTGACATATTAGGTTGATGATGATGAATTAGGCAGGAGCGCTGCCTGTGGATAGATCACCGTCTTGACTTGACTTGGCCTAGGTGTAGAACTATAAGTAGGTATAAGGTAGGTATACTAAGTATTATCTCTTCTGTGCCTAGGTAACAAATTAAACAGACAAAAAGACGCAAGCAAGTTATGACATCAAATGAAGTATTTTCGAGTGTAGAACAAAACAACTAATCTAGTAAAAGGACCGGAGGGTTGCTCCCCTATCTACCCTCCCTAGTCCATCCCGCACAAATCCCCTACAGTAACTCTTACTGCCTTTTCTTTTAAACCCAAAGTGGCTTGACTAGCGTAACTTCAGACTTCCCTCGCGACATACTGTCTAGATTCTGTGAATACATATTATCGATCGTTTAAAACTGTACATGGTTTTAATTGGACCGTGTCAGACGCTATTTGGGATGTAGATAGGTGACGACTTTGAAGTGGTGGCCTAAGATATCAAAGTAGGTGTGATTGATGTGGCGAAAAAGACCTAGTAGTGGATTTAATCCTAGATTATAAGTATAAAATAGGTAAGTTAATAATTATAAAAATTAACTAAATATTAAGAAGCGTAATCGCTAAGAACTCAAAAAAACACCATGCCAATTTGATACCTATTGAATCGGGTAGTTACACAATAAAAATGTATACATACCTACAGTTTCAATGCTAGGATTAATTTAAGATTTATATTATAAAGAAATCTTTAAGCCACGGTAATTGTATGGAAAGCTACTGTAACATTGAAACTATATACTTTAACGCACAGGCATTAGGTAGTTATTAGATCGTGTTTAGAAACGATTTTATTGACTTTAATCGGTTAATATTTAAAATAGGAAGAAACTTCAACTTCCTTCCTCTTAAGAAGCAAAAATGAGTAAGTTATTACTTGCACACCTACTTTACCTACTATCTTTGACAGGTACCTAATAACTGAGCTGGATAATACCTTAACCTCATTGATTAACTTTTAACCCCCGTTTAACGTGAAACGTAAAGGGGTGTTATTTTTTAAGTTTGGATGTCATTCTGTGGCTTCTGTACCTACCAAGAACATTGTATATTATACATCATTTTTGGTATCTTATATCTACCTATACTGCATGGAAAATATGTTCAAGTGTTCGTGCTGGCATTTATGCTGCAGGCTGGGAAACGTATAAATTAAAACAATTTTATTCAGAATTATTTCCCATAGGTAGCTTTTCGATGTCTTTTTTTATTGATCCCTACCATAGCGTCGGAAAGTGTTCCGTTGTAGAGACGATGCAACTAGAAACTCTATAACTCACGCAAATAAAACTAATATTTGTGGTTTTTAGCTACTATGTTAATTTATTCAGTTCTTCCCAAGTGGAGAGCTTGTAAAAGAGCTTTTTGTAGTTGTAGGTAAGTTACCCAATTTCATAAAAAATAGGGATAGTGATTATGATATTAAATATTATTATTTATGTCAAGTATTGTACTTACCTATACCTATTTATTTTCAAATATTTTACTTAGGTATACGTACTTATAATTTGTCCACCACGAGGTAGGCGCACCATAATTTATCTTACTATAGCTATGTTTACATTACATCATAGAGAAATTACACACATACACAGTGACCATATTTTCGACATCATTCGGGACACATATTTGTAAGTACACACGGCGACACATCAAGCTATACAAAACCAATATAAGCTGGTCGCGTGACGTTATACATTACTCATCCTACGTGAGGCCAGCTTATATTAGTTTTGTATAGCTTGATGTGTCGCCGTGTGTACATAACATAATATTATTGTCTACAAACAGTCTACAAACTAAAAAAATAGAAGTCCTTTCGGAATATTCTGAATATGGGATGTAAATTACGGTAGACATGGGATAGAATGGACTAATTTATACAAAAAAGAAACTTAGACAAGTTTACGCAGATCTTTAAGTAAATAAGACTGTAAATTCAAGAACATTTAAAATTTTTGCTAAAACCATAGCAGCAAACTAATCTAAGTAGGTACTTAATCCTTTTTCTTACCCTTCTCAAATAAAGAATTAGTAAAAAATCACGCTCAGTTTCTAACCTACTTAGAAGAAATTAAGCAAATCAGTAAAAACGTGTGCAAATTGTAGCGCGCAATAATTAGCGGGCGATTGCGAAACAGGAGGGTGGCTAGCTACCGCGTTGCGTCCGACGACGACGCGACGCCGCCGACGCTTCCATTCACTCGGTTCGCCTGCCACTTGCCTGTACGCCCCCGCTTTTACCCCATTTCACCCCAATACCATCCCTCGAGTAAACGCTCAGTTCGCGATTCAACCGCTCAGAGGGCGCTCGTATTCGTACCGCTTCTGAAATAACCTTTGCGATCTTTTCCCGAACTAGTGCAATATTCAAAACAATCCGAATTTCGTTCCGTGTTCCATTCGTTTAAAAAACTTTTTTTTCTCGTTGCTAGTGTTTTTTGTTTTCTTTTAGTGTTTGTTTTTAATTAGATTTGTTTCAAATAGTGTTGTGCTGAACTATTTTGGAGCGTTGCGTTGGAAAACTTACGTAAGTCCATATTTTATACTGCAATGCGATAGTTTCGCATTATTTTTAAGACGCATTTAATTGTTTGACCTCGATGCTTATGTCAGTTGACGTAAGTGATAAGCTGATATAATGTTATAGAAGGAGACACCGGCTTTTCACAACAAGTGTAACCGTTTTATATTTATTTTACGAATGGTTTTTCCTCTTGAATCTTTTCCCAAGACTATTTTTTCAGAAAACTATTCTTCTTCTTCTTCTTATCGTGTGGGCAGAGCCCAGAAAACTATTAGTAACACACGAGTCTAACTAAAATTCACAGCACGGACAATGAATATTGACTTCCATGTACTCACATTTTTTAATTTGTTAATTAAATGTTTGACATTTAAAAAGAAGAGTGCCCATGATTTTCTCATCTAAAAGCAGGACAAACTTAAATGCCAAACATATGTCAATTACCTACCTGGGAGAGTCGAATCCAGTGTCAGGTGTCGTAATTCATTACACTGGATTCCATTCCAGGACGGAAATAGAAGACGCTAATGGATATCCGACAATTAATTTGAAACTCAATTGATTTCTCTAAATGCCTCGGAAGAGAAAATTGGTATCCTTATGGGAGTTTAGTAGCATACCTAAGTATTAATTAGGTACAAAGAGATTTTTAATGGCTTTCTTTTTAGTATTTTGTAGCAGTAATTCAAAATATTTTCACTCAGATAGCTTATGATATACTTTCTTTGGCTCTACCATCGCGTCGGTAGGTGTTTCCTTGAAGAGAAGATGCGGCCAGAAACTCGACACTTGGGTAACTTTTAAAGGTACATCTTGTAATTTGTAGAAGAATATGAAGGTAGGTAGGTATCTTCCTGTATCATTATAATTATAATTTAGGTACATGTATAATTTCATGCCTCATTCATCATTTGCTGAACATTGAGCTATATATTGATCGAGATCACGTTCAAAGTAGGTTTTGAAAATGGTCTGACTGAGTTGAATGTTTGGCTTGCTATGCTATGTAATCATCATTATCATCTCAGCCTATGGACGTCCACTGGTGGACATAGGCCTCCCCCAAGGATCGCCTCAACGGCTGCCGGTCCTGCGCTCCCTCATCCAGCGGGTTCCCGTTGCCTTTACCAGGTCGTCGGTCCACCTTGTGTGGGGCCTACCCACGCTGCGCTTTCCGGTACGCGGTCGCCACTCGAGAACTCTTCGGCACCATAAGCCATCGGTTCTGCGAGCAATGTGCCCCGGTCACTGCCAATTAAGTTTAGCAATTCTTTGGGTTATATGTTTGTACCGTTGTTTTATGGTATCCACAACAAAAAAGCCTGTTAGAGCTTATGTTGGATCATTACAATGTATGTTCCTGTGAGCGTTATTTATAAATTTATTATAACAGTAACTCTGGTTCTTCTGCCATACTCCTGCTGAATCAACACCTGAAGGAATGGGTCGCCTCTTACGACATTCGTCTGGGATGGTGCTGTCCAAAGCTAAGATTCTAAGTCAGTAACAACAAGCCAACGAGTTATAGGCGTCCTAATGCTAAGGCCTTCCACACACATGCGGAATTGATCCTTCTTCTTTGCCTGAGACTTCTGATTTTTATTGTATAGGATTTGACGTCTTCATAATTCCTAATTTCTCCAGACTATTCTGCAGGGCAAAATTTTGGGAAGACGAATGCCTGGTACAAGAAGGACGCCCTGGCTCAAAAACCTGTGCGAATGGTTCGATGTAGACACAACTTCACTGTACAAGGCTGCAGTCTCCAGGGTCCGAATAGCCCTATTGATAGCCAACCTCCGATAGGAGATGGCACTACATAAAGAAGAAGAAGTAATTCCCAACGCAATTCTTCAGGAAGAAAATCCATACGAAATCGTTATCCTGATTCGGAATTCCGTATGTATGTGGCGGACCTAAAAGTCGACGTAAAAATCTTCCTTAGGAAATTCATCGACAACATCGAACAAATGAGCGTTTTTCTTTTCTTTTTTAATTTTAGTTCCTAAAAAACTCAACAGATGACATGTTTATTACTCCATAGAGCATAGAGATAATAAATACTACGTAACCATAGCATAACCATACAGACCTTCGTGAGATTCTGTCAAAACTCAAAATCATGTCAAGACTATGCCTGCCATTTTTTTAAGGCCAAGGGATCGAGCCCATACAACCATGTCAGAAGTAAACAGTTTTAAATTTTCGATCAAAATAATTCGCATATAATGAAATGTTCCATCAAAAGATGTGTCGGCATCTTTTTGATCATTTTTTCCCTGTTTATTATTTTAAAGAAACCCTTTTTGAAATTTTGACCTTTATTCGCACAGACTGTAACGTCATCTATCGATCCCCTAGAAAACCAAAAGAAAAACGCTCATTGTAGGTGTGTATCAGATCGATTTGCACGTTCGTCGGTCTAACTCCTGAGGATGCTCCTTAGTGGACTGGAGTACACGGGTAGAGTAGAAATTATTTGGTGGGCAGGTTGTATTGCATAACGTAATACAACGTTGTCTACTGGGTATTTAGAGGAGGTCTCGATACAATCGTGTTATCTACCTATTACTTTTATATTGTTTTTTCAATAAATTTCCCTCCCTAGAACATGAATTTCCCCTTCTGTAAAGTCTGGATACATTGCTACATATTTTGGTAGTTGTAGCAATGTAACTGAACTAACTGACCGTGGTCGTCAGTTTATGTTTGTCCAACTTCTTAATCAGATAAAAGCGTTGTTTCACGCGTATAGCTACAAACAAAGGCAAAGTTTACCAGACTGTGACTCCCACCAATATTTGCACTCACCGTATCTGTCTATTGATTTAAATCCGTAGACGAAGTATCCAATAGACTTCTCATGTGAAAAAATTGCAACAGATTGCGAAACGATTAGCTGGCGAGCAAAGCGGGTATGCTCATGTGATTAAAAAGGTAGTAAAGCTACTTCCACTAAAGAAATAAGGTCATGAATTTATTATTAGCTTTAGGCCACGACTATGTGCGAGTAGAATCGATGACACCGCCTGCCGTAGTGTAAATCTTGGATACCTTTCGTAGTCCGGTCATAAGTTCCTCTCTTTTTGGTTGCGCCATAATTATACTTTTTAATGGTGAAAACCACATCTCAACAAAATGGGTTTCGCGTGATGCCCGAACAAACAGACAACCAAGAATATAATTAGGATGGAGGAGTTCGGCAGATACATTGTTGAATTACTTCACTCAGGGCTTCTTTCACCCCTTCTTAGTAAGTTCTTGTTAGCTTATCTGACAAATACAAATAATTTATTTGCCAATAAATAGGGTAGGTACAATTCAGATGTTATTAGATAAAAGTTTGTTCACGCCTATTTAGCCGTGTCAGTAGCATGCAAATATTAAGGTCATTGAGAAATATAATCTAGGAGCCATCTGTATAATGATGACTTAAACCTATTAAAAGGTACCTCTTTCATGCCTGATGGTAATTTATTATATATAGCCCTACACATTGCATAGCAATTGTTTAGAAAACGCTGCGTTTTAGGCACTGTCCCAAGAACGATACGATTTGGATATCTCATCCTTCTCTGTATAACATCTTTAGCCTGTATGAATAAGTGATTGTTTTGTTTAACAAATTTACCTACTTCAAGGGTATACAGGCATGGCAAAGGTAGTATATTTAAGCTCTTGAAATAGGGTCGACAGGACACATGTGGGCTCGTATACAGCTCTTTTGTGCAATGAATACAGTGTCTATTCCGGTACCATTGCCCCATATTACAAGACCATATCGGAGAATCGATTCCACGTAGGCGTACTATGCAGTTACAGCTGCATTTATACTTGCTATTTTTGAAAGCTGGTAAAGTGCATATGAAAACCCACTTACTTTACCGAGTACCTTCTTTATTTGCTCTTGCCAGTTAAATGTTGGCTCTACAAATAGTCCAAAAAAAATGACACTCTTTGCCGTCAATATAGACAAAACGTTTAACATATTTTGTATGAAATATATTATGTCAAACGATCTGTCAGATAAGCTGGGCTGCGTTCAGAACCTACGCCCCAGGTGCACCCCGAGTGCAACTTTTCGCACTAACGCCGTTCCGAGGCTCGGTGAAAAACGCTCTTTGCAACTCGGTTGTCACAACTCAACCGTTCCGGACCTCTGACGGGTTGCAACTTTTAACCATCAAATTCGATGGTTAAAAAACACTCTGACGTTTTGATAATCTGTGGTTATCTGGCTTTTCGCTCTTTTTCAATAAGTTTGTTTTTCAAATTATTTTTATATACTTTTTGATTTGCTAACATGGAAGATGAGTCTTTTTTTATTGTATTTGGAAATGATGGAAGCCCTGGAAGCCCATATTACTTTAAATGTGAAAATTTGAGATTATAAAACAACCGTGATCGTTCCGTACCTCATAGCGAGTTGAAAAACAACCGCACCTAAAGGTCGTGAACGCACCCCTGACAAGAAGCATAGAGATAGTAAGTACAAGAAAAAAAAAAATATCTCGGACATTGTTACACAAACTATCTAGTCACATTTAAAGTACCTGGACTTGTATTATGATGACTAGACAACGATATAGAATACATATATAGATAGAAACATCCATGACTCGGGTACAAGTAGTTACTATATAAGAAGCTACTAGAAGAACTAGGCCCTTAATGTCCAATGTCCTTTGCCTTACTGTGCTGTTTTGAGCGAGTATTTAGTACTTCTATTCTCGTTTAGCCTATTCTCTTCTTGCGTCCCCATGGTATCCATAATAAGAAACTAGTTTTTATCAATGTAGAGTTCTGCTTGATATATTAATTTTAATTTAAAATTGGTTTACTATGTACTTACGAATTTATTTGACATAGTTTCTGAATTGCAAAAGGTAGAAACACATTTCTTTTCTCTAATAATACCTAAAGCTTTTTATTATTTACAATGAAGTTAAACTTACATAAATTCTAGTTATTAATTAATGCTTTTGAATTACTTTATCACTGCAAAAGTTATTTACCCGTTGCTCAATGCCACTGCATTTGGAAAGTTTCGTTCAGAGTTCAACTTACTACAAAATGACTTATTAATAACATTTTGCAAGGAAAGGGATCATGTAATTTGGCTCGTAGGTACCACCTACCACTACCTACTATGGCTACCACGGTTCAACCATGTGCCTATTCATTCAAACTTTGCTGAAACCTACGAATAAACCAGATAGCTGAAACTATTATTCGAAACCTTAATTTTTCCTTTTTATTAATGAATGAATTTATTTGTGAACTAACATAGTTATAAGACAATTGTTACTAACACAATATGGATGAATAATCTGAAATAAATCATTTTTAATTTAATTTAATTTAATTATTTATTTGCTTATGGCTTTATTTCCTCCAAAATAGACTAAGAAACAAGATAATGACTTTTTCTCTTAACATACCAAATAAACCAACCCGCCTGCCAAGCGTGGCGATTATGGCAAATCCCCCCATTTTGGGGGAGGCTTATGTCCACCAGTGGACGTTTAATGGCTGATATGATGATGATGATGATGAAACCAAATAAAATAAAACTACAAACTAGCTTCCAGCGTTAGCCTCCATATATCCCTTGGACCCCCCCTCGAAACTTCTTTTTGGACAATCCTCCACGATATGCCTCACGATCCCCAAAACCTCAATAAAGTCCTATCTAGTAGTTAGGTAGGTAAGGTACAGTAGTACCAGGTTTATAAGTCTTACCGATGTACCAGCGCAGTCGACTTTAATACCGCGCGAAATAATATTGGCCAATCAGGATATGGGACCTTCAATCCGTTTACGCTATTGGCTAATTTGTTTTCGTTCCCTTTTTGCTGCTATTCGACTTTGATCACTAAATGACTTCGGGTTTTGTCGGGGACTCGGTCCTGCTCTGCGCAAACGAAGATTGACAAGCGGAATTATTTTCCTGGTCGTACTTGTATCTAAATTAGTTTAGAACTTCACCCCAACGTCATTGTTTTCACCGTTAACTATTCTAAAGCTACGTTTGAAGCGTAAGTCCTTTAAAAAGTGCCTCTCCTGTTTCAGATTATTCTCAATTCAAAAGCATTCTATTTCTATTTACGTATAAAAGTGTCTACTAGTTGGTCTATGGTCATATTATTTCAAACTGTTAGGTATATACTTAATTATGACACCTTTACTTTATCGCTAACAAGGTTTTTACTGTTTTAATTTATGAATAAGTAACAGTTACGCAACTTATTTGTTATTCATTAGTCGTTGACTTGTGTCGTTTTTCTATGAAATTAAGACCTTTATGCTTAACCTTTTAACAACTGCAGGAATATCATTGTATGTTTCTGTCACCATCCTGACTTGACTGAATAATGATGGAAGGTTTGGGATGGTACGGTAAAGAAAACAAAATTTTATTTGTTCAAGATCTTTCGATCTTTGATTTATATATGTATTTACGATGCTTCCAGATTGTTCTTCGGTGAGTGTGCCCAAGAGCTTCATGAGCTCATCCCATCCCGCCTTCCCCTTTCTACTATCGGACTTCTAGACGCACCGCGGGATATCACCCCTTTTTGGTTGACATCCCACATATCCGCGCCAAGCGCCTTTCTGAATCTTTTATAATGCGCACAGCCAAGGAGTGGAACGCCCTACCGGCGTCAGTATTTCCGACTGCTTACAACCCGAATTCCTTTAAAGTACGAGTGAATAGGCTTCTTCTAGGAAAGCTCGATACATCTTCGACCCCATCTTCGTCCTGAGGACTGGATTCAGGTCAAGAGCAAACCCAGACGTAATAAAAAAAAAATATATATAGTGAAACTGATATCATTAGCATCCTTTTAAACTAAGAGTCTACCCATCAAACTGAACAACTTTTACTATGGGAGCAAACAGATCGGAGCAAATAAAAAATCAGCTGTTCCATACTAAACTGCAATGTCGACGCGCGAGTTTGCGACTCAAATGCATGCAATAGCAGATTTTTTTTTGGTTCCGATCGGTTTGCTCCCATAGTAAAAGTTGTTCAGTTCGATGGGTATAGACTCTTAGTTTAAAAGGATGCTAATGATATCAATTTCATTCTGTATATACCTTTTCAGGTAACTAACGCATTTAAATTAACCTTGTTTATTGCGATGTAGGTAGGGCACTGTTCTTATTGAAGACTGAATGTGAAAATCTGTGTTTACTTAGTGCCATCGTAAATTGAAATAACAAAAGAGAAAATTTAATAACGCGCAGGACTTAGACTGTTCTCTCTGGTGTAAATACATCGCCATCCATTTTTCAAATAAATGTCACGTAGATTTTTTATTCCCATTATTATATTTTTTCCATTCTCGCTGAGTTTTTCGCCGTTCGTTGATTAATGAAAGCGAACACCTGAATGTTTGGAATTTAAAAAAAGTATTTTTTTTTCTTTATTTTTCGTCCGATTTTTTTACGAAGGAAACCTTTTGTCGCTGCAATTTTTACCCGAATAGGGCGAATCCGGAGGGAGTGTAAACCGGTACTAGTGTTAGCGGACTCAGAACAGAACAGAACATCCACGTTTCACTAGTAGTACTTCTCGGCTCAGTGTCACGGGAAAGTGAGCCTGTCACCACTTACAATAGACAGTGGGTAGAACAATACATGCATCGAAATTGAAGCACGCAGGTTTCCTCACGATGTTTTCCTTCACTGAAAAGCCAGTGGTGTCACAAATCGTACGTAAATTCCAAAAAACTTATTGGTACAAGACGGCCTGGATGGGAATCGAACCATCGCCACTGGACCACCACGGGTTCACCATATCATGGTTCTTAATTTAAAAATCCGACATCAAGGAATGCCCCTCAAAATAATTCTAAACAAAAATAATACAAAATTTCTTTTCAATAAATGTTTGTATTTAAATTATAAATTATTTGACATTATTTGGACACATTATTGTAAACATTGACCACTTATCAATTATCAGCGACTAACTTTAAACAAGGTGTTACAAAAATACAAATACACATTTTAGGGATAGTTTAGACCATGAAGCTGAACAACTTTCACTATGGGAATATCGAAATGGCGAAAAAAAAATCTAATGTTCCATACTGAACTACAAATCTACTCGAGCTAAATGTATGGCACAACGGATTTTTTTTTCGCGATTTCGATGTTGGTCCAATAGTGAAAGTTGTTCAGTTTGATGGTCTAAACAACGCCCTTAAAAGTATTAAATTTTATCGTATTCCAGTTATCTCATTATGTTCCAGTACAATCTCGAGCTCGCTTCGCTCGCTCCTGGTTTTAGATCGTATTGCAATGATCTCATTATAAGGGAAGGGAAGGGAGCCAATGTCAAATTTTTGCCACGGCTCGAAAAAAAAAACATAGATATCAATTTCTGGTAAGACCGGGGGCCTCATTTAGTTTTGCCGCCCCGGGCCTCCGACGGGCTTAGTCCGCCACTGCATGCCAGCTTCCTGTTATGTCACTGAATGCACCTAGATTCTTACAAATAAAGTTCTGACTCTTGTTCTTAATAGATTATTAATTGCACATTTAGTAGCAAAATACATAAAGTACTATTGATCTGCAGGCGGCTCCGGGTCACATAATGGCAGCAGGTGTTCAACGTCACACGGCTCGATCAATTAGTAATGAATTGCTGTACGGAACCTCTCACATAATCTGTCTGATGGTACGCTACGTTACATTATCGTTCATTGAATTATTATTATTTTTAGTTTTCCGTACCATAATTGGCAAAACACTTATGGATTAAGCTTGGACTCTTTCCGTCCGTCTGTCACAGGCATTTTTCTCAGAGACCGCGTAAGAAAATCTTGGCACGTTTAAATTATATGTATAGATAGTAATTAATGGTCTAATATCATAAATTAAGGCGGCTGCAGAGGGGTCCATTTTATACAAAACGTTGACGCACAATACGCGTAGACGGTAGTAATATATATAGGTAACTTTTTATATATGGAAAAATAGTTTGGAATATCTAGATGCCGCGTAACGAATAACATTTGTAATTTATAAAATAATTACGAAGATATAAAGCTTTGAAGTTTTTTACAAAATTTTAAAAGCTTTATATCTTCGTAATTATTTTATAAATTGCAAATGTTATTCGTCACGCGGCATCTAGATTTTCTAAACTATTTTTCCACATATAAATTATTACTTTTATTAATTCCGTCTATGCATATTGTGCGTCAAACGTTTGTATGGACTGAAACCACCTTAAGGCGGTTGCAGGGGGGTCAATTTTATACAAAACTTTGACGCACAATACGCGTAGACGGTATTAATATAAGTAACTTTGTATATATGCAAAAATAGTTTGGAAAATCTAGATGCTGCGTAACAAATAACATTTGCAATTTATAAAATAATTACGAAGATATAAAGCTTTGAAATTTTTCATAAAAAATTGTAAAAGCTTTATATCTTCGTAATTGTATGTTAAAATGTAAATGTTATTTGTTACGCGGCAACTAGATTTTCTAAACTATTTTTCCATGTATAAAATATTACTTTTATTAATTCCGTTTACGCGTATTGTGCGTCAAACGTTTGTATGGACTGAAACCACCTTAAGTCAAAAAAGCTTATTAGCTATTATATTATAGCTAGCTAGCTAATTTTTATATTGGGGGTCAATTTTGGGAGATTCTTTCCTCGAATACGGTCGAATTGAGAAACCTCCTCCTTTTTTGAAGTCGGTTAAATATGCATTATAAGGTGTTTTTAATAATCACCGATATCTCATACTAAAACATCAGAAATACAAGCAAAGATACTATTTTGTTCCTACCTAATATTTTTATGTTAAGAATTATTGGGATTGATAAATCTAATAAAAGAATTCATTTTTTTCTCGCCTACATATTTTTCATACAGCCAAAGAGTTTTCATTACATCTTAGAAATACAGAACTGGCAGCTATCTATAAGAAAAAAGGACATCAAGCCAAATACTCAAGAAAAAAGATAAATGTTTTCTTCCTTTTTAGTTTTTATGGCTTTAGATTTTTTTTTTCAAGTCATCTTGCCAGTTCACATCAAAAATTGTAGTAACAATAAAAAGTTTTTACCTATTCCGAAAGCCCAAATAATTCCAATAATATCTCTTTGGTGCCTATTTTCCAAGCTGAATTATTAAAATATTTAAAAAACGAGAGATTTTCCAGCAATTTTCCTGGATCCCTGGTGTATAGTAAATTATACTACCTAGTTTTTAATTTTGGCAAAATATAATTTATTCATAGGAATTATTTGTTAATTGAAAAATCGGCCGCCTTTCTGTAGTTCCTTGAATTGATTTCTCGAGTTGTTGAGAATTTTTTCTCGTATCGACTTAGTAATTAGTTACCTTTCGACCTACAGTTTTCATTTGTGAACACATTTTCCAAATTGCAATCGAAGACTTATTTGAAACTTTATTTGGAACTGAAATAATTGAGGATTGATATAGGTCCAAGTTATGTTTTTTATTAGCTATATCATCGTTTGTCCATTTCGAACAAAACAATTTCCTTTATTGGTCTTAAAAATCTATAACACGACTGTGGAGTGTTGTACAACGGTGAAAGTCTTAAAAATAAATATCTAGAGAATAGCACTTCCCCAGTATTGCATCTAATGGCTTTTAGAGTCCAATATTAGAAACCATTTGGAAAATTGCAGCAAGGCAATATGGAGGGCATCGCACGGTAAAGGCAGCATGGTCCCAGTTAATATAGGTACCTAGATTTCTGTTTTCAGTTCATACAGTATTTTGCCATAACAAGCAATTTTCCGGAAATAATAAATTCCGGAATGTTTTCTTTTTTATTGGACGGATTAATACACGGATTTCGTAACCATTCTTGATGGATATATTTTTGATTACCTATTTAAATGTAAAGCAATGTTTCTGTCGATATAACTAGTTTATGTAGCATGAATGATATTTTTTCCAGCATCAGCAGTTTCTCGATACATAGTTAGACTGTATACATACGAAGTTCCACAGAACATTATAAGAGGGGTTAGAAGTGCAAAGTAGGCGTGGAACGTGTCGCCACAGGTTATGCAATGATTTGCATAACACCATAAGGCGTGGTGCGAGCGAGAGGGCATGTGGGAAGACAAGTGGCGACAGCCGTTTTCGAAGCAAAAGCGCTTCTTCGCATTTCTAACCTCTCTTATAAATAAATCGCCTAGCGAATGAATCTTATAAAGCACGGTAAACTCTGGCTATTTTAAATGACATTCATGGGTGGGTACGGGTGTTCATGTTCATACGACATCGCGTTAATCGATCGTCTGAATTTCGATGTTTAGTATACCTTGCTACGTAATTATATCTTGAAACCCTATGTTATTTGCTTTGAATGAACCTAGCTACAACTGTATATACGCTTAAATAGGTGCGTAGCAGTTGTTTCATTGTTTCTGACTGCTCCAAAAAGAGTTACGATCACTCGTCCATGTATGTACGCACGGCGACACATCAAGCTATACAAAACCAACATAAGATGGCCGCGCGACGCTATACGTTATTCGACCTACGCGCGGCCAGCTTATGTTGGTTTTGTATAGCTTGATGTGTCGGCGACACATATGTACGTAGAACAAAACAACTGAAATCGCTAGGCTATCTCGCTACTCACCACACGAACACGTTTGTCTGTGGAAAGGTAAAAGAGTCGCAATTAAAAACACGCGTTCCGTGTTTCGGTCTGGTAAATAATGTTCTGCAGTCGCAGTTCCAATGGGTTTTAGAATTGAATTTGTAAATGTATCAGACCAGAAGCAAAACGAGCATTTGATTTTGGACGTGATTCCGGGATGTTTTGGGAGTTTATGGTTGATATTGCATGAGAGGAGATTGTAAGCATTACGTTTATTCGTACATTTAAAAGTCAAGTACCTATGGTTTGGAACGACTGAGTAACATAGGTACACAATACTTACTGTTCATTTAATTTTGAGTTCTGGAGAAATTTCAGTTTTGTTATTATTTGACAATCTCCATAAAGATGCTACATCCATGTAGATATTTTTTCGACGAAACAAATAAATCTAGATACAGGATCTGAAGTCCAATTATTCGAAATCACACAGCCTAATGCACAGGGAAGGTGGCATGCGCTATAGGTATGGAATTAATGCATTATTTGTGACTGAATTAGGAAGTAGTATGAAAAATAACGCTCAAGGCAGAAATTATCGAAAAACATAAAAACAAAATCCGAATGTCCATATTCATCTTTAAATCGTACTTCAAATATTATTGATTTTTAAACATGTTGCAGCCATGTTGTGCTATTTCGAATCAAATTAAAGATTGAAAAATTTGTCTCGGGCGGGACTTGAACCCGCACTCTTCCAAACCGAGAAACTGTTTTTTTTTAAATCGTACTGTACCTAAGTCTAAAGTTATTATGAGATGGTACTAGAATTTCTAGCTGTTCTAGTTTCCGAATCGGTAGGTACTCGAGTAGTTAACTACAAAAGCAGACTCGATTCGATTCGGTTCGCACTAACTCGAGTCTACGACAGGTACCTATCTAGTTGAGTAGGACAAGTATCTGTGAGAATCGAGTCAGTGTTCAACTCCACATGGCTGTCGCATCACTGAGAGAGTAAACTAAACAAACATACTACTACATTCTCCAGAAACTTTGCTATAACCTATTCACCTTTAGCATGGTTCAGTTTAAACATTTGTAAAGTTTATAAACATATAATATTTAATCATTAGCTTAAATACCTAGGTATTACGTCCCTCTTTTGGACACAGGTATATCCTCACGGTTGTGCACGATATGGGCGTTAGTATTAATTTATCGTCCCCCGAACATGAATCATGTCCACCCCCGAATCATAAGTGTGTATATTGAGTACCTACTTGTAATTATGCATCAAAATGTCTTCTTCATTCTTCAACCTACCTATGCACGATGATTCCCTTCACCTGTGCATTCACTATTTGAGAGCACAGACGAAGTCGCGGGCAACAGTGAATATGATAATATGTATAAAGCAAAAAACACATTAGAACAGTGCATATACCTACAGGATGTAACAAAACAACCTAGCAATACTTAAGGGGGGTGCTTCACACTGAACAACTTTGACTATGGAGTCAAAATCGAGAAAAAATTAAAAAATTCTGCTGTCCCATACAAAACTGCAGTACCGAACTACCGACTCGACCAAAATGTATGGGACAGCAGATTTTTTTTATTTTTTCTCGATGTTGGCTCCATAGTGAAAGTTGTCCAGTTTGATGTTTAAGTATTACTAGGGTGTTTTGTTACACCCTGTATAATTTTTTATTTCATAAGTAGAAATGAATGAATGAAATCCTTTTCGTGAGCTACCTATTAGAATACAGGGTGACTGGTAATTCGACCTATTCCTTGAAAGGGGTTATACTAGAGTTCATTTGCAACAATTTTTCCCCAGTTAACTGGGGGTCGAAAATCGCTTGTTTTCGAGTTCTCTCATTTTTAAGAATTTTTTGAATATTTCCGTTTTTCGACCTAAAAATGACAATTGTGAAAAAAATACTCCACTCTCTGCACTCTGTAAGCATTTTTCTAGTAGCTGATGAATGAGCGACTACTTTAAACTAAAATACATGTGAAAAATACCCAAAACCACCGAAATAAAAGGTTATAAACCGCAAGACAACAATTTTTTATTTGGATTTTGTTTCAATCCAAAGAGGATTACTCAAAAAAAATTTATGACACTTGGCGTACAAATTGCGGAAATAACTTCCTCAATTCCTAAGCTTTCCAAAAAGATGCAAAAGTTGTGTACTTTAGTTCAAGTTTGGAAAATAAACCTTATTAAACACGCAGATGTGAATTTTATTCAAAAAGTTATTGGTTTGGTGAAAATAAAAAAAAGAGTAAAATAATAATGTTTAGTACCTAATCATATGAAATTACAAATTTTGTTTTAAAGTTTTACATTTAAAAATCACAAGTCTTGCTCAAATTGTCTTCCTCCGTTACGTATGCAAGCACGAAGCCTGCGACGTACTTCGCTTACTGTCACTCGAGTCGAAAGCGTGTCTTTAATTTGTTGGGCAGCTGCCAAAATCCTCTCTCTTAATTCTTCTTGAGAAGAGATAGGTGTACGATACACCAATGTCTTCATATGACCCCAAATGTAGAAGTCGCATGGGGTTAGATCGGGACTCCTAGCCGGCCAAGGGATCGGGCCGCCTCGACCAATCCATCTCAGTGGATAGTTCTCATCCATCCACTGTCGCACGCCCCGGTAATAGTGGGCTGGGCAGCCATCATGTTGATACACCAAAGCTGTTCTTGTGGTAAGCGGCACATCCTCCAGCAGCGGACGTAACTCTTCTCTTAAAAAGTTTTCATAGGCGATGCCGGTTAGGCGTGCCGGCAGAAAGAATGGCCCGATTAAATTATTGTGCACGATTCCCATCCACACATTAAGTGAGAATCTGTGCTGGTGAGCTCCTTCGTTAGATTTTCTCGGATTCTGACCTTTAGGGGCCCAAAAATGCAGATTATGATAGTTTGTAATACCATCACGGTCGAAGTTCGATTCATCTGTCCACAAGATTGTTTTTAGATACTCAGGGTCTTCAATGTCTGCATTTATTAGAAATCTGCAGAAATCCATCCTTCTGACAGGATCTCCCTCCTCGATAGCTTGTACTGGCGTGTAATGGAATGGATACTGCCGTGCTGTGTGCTGAGTGAACCAGACTTTCCACTGAGACATACCAAGCTGCCTAGCCACAATTCTTGTTGAAGTAGTGCCGTCTGCTTGAAAACACTGCAAAATTTGCTCCTCTTCGATTGGATCACTAACGCTAGGTCTACCAGCGTCGGTTTGGCGACGTCGAACCGATCCCGTTTCTCGAATGCGCCGATATGTCGTACCAAACACGCTGACATCAGGTAAACGGCGGGTAGGAAAACGTCTTTGATAGTCTCTTCGAGCAGCAGCAGCGTCACCATCACAAAACCCGTAACAATACATGATATCCGCGTATTCTTCATTTTGGTAAGCAGCCATTTGAAAAGGAAGCTGTTTTAGCGCAGAATTTAAGTTAGTTAACAACGACACGTCCGAACTCCAAGATGGTTGAAACTAACTGATTACTTAATGAATTGAGCGAATGAGTGGGCCTCGATTGTGAACCTTAGTACAAACATTCCCGAATACTTACAAAAGAGAAACAATGTAAGCAATAAAATGAAAGAGACAAAAGCAAATCGGCATCTTGTAAGGTTCGCTTCTAGGAAATCCGCTACCTGCTCTGCCATTGTTAACAATTTTTTTCAAACTCTTGTCAAAGTAGACAACATTTGCACCTTTTTGGAAAGTTTAGGAATTGAGGAAGTTATTTCCGTAATTTGTACGCCAAGTGTGATACATTTTTTTTAAGTAATCCTCTTTGGATTGAAACGAAATCCAAATAAAAAAATTTTGTCGTGCGGTTTATAACCTTTTATTTCAGTGGTTTCGGGTATTTTACACATGTATTTTAGTTTAATGTAGTCGCTCATTCATCAGCTATTAGAAAAATTCTTACTTAGTGCAGAGAGTGGAGTATTTTTTTCACAATTGTCAGTTTTAGGTGGAAAAATGGATTTTTTCAAAAAAATCTTAAAAATGAGATAACTCGAAAACAAGCGATTTTCGACCCCCAGTTAACGGGGGCAAAATTGTTGCAAATGAACTCTAGTATAACCCCTTTCAAGGAATAGGTCGAATTACCAGTCACCCTGTATAATAGCAGGTTCAACCCTGGCTCATATATTAGCTGTCGCAGCGTGTTTGATTACATCTTGTTCACGTAAGGTTTCACCTGCGTATGTTTGGCTAACTTTCGGAGGGGCTTACGCACCTACCTGCTTGGTACAGTTGCCAAAAAAATTGCAGCTCATCTTGTAATGTAAATATTTTAAACGAAAATCCTAATCATTTTCACACACATTTTTATTAGATACTAATTTATATTTCTAAATTTTTTAGAAAAAAAAGTGTCTGTACGCACGTTAGAAGTTATTCCATACCTTTTCCAGCTTCTCTTGTACCTACTTCATTGGCATGAATAAAAAAAACACTCAATAACATCAATAGCTTCATGGTGTGTTATATCGGCGAGCGCAACTTCTTTCCAATGCTGAAACTACAAACTAACTTCATGGCATTCACCAAGAAAAGTTTCACCTACGCTCTGTCTACGCTGCTTCCTTCCTAATGGCTTCTAAAATTTCCGAACTGTTGCTTTATACAGAATGTTACAAAAGAAAAAATAAACATCTAAAACTTGTAATGGGGTTGTTAAGACGATCAAACTGAACAACTTTCACTATGGGACCAACATCGAAATCGCGAAGTAAAAATCTTTTGTTCCATACATTTAGCTCGAGTAGATCTGTAGTTTAGTATGGAACATCGCAAACGCATCGCATCATGGCGATTATGGCAAATCTCCCCATATTGGGAAAGGCCTATGTCCAGCAGTGGACGTCTATCGGCTGATATGATGATGACGGACCATCCGTTTTTTTTTTCGCGTTTTCGATATTGAATGAAAGTTGTTCAGTTTGATGGTCTTAACCACCCCTTAAATGTTTATTTGTATTTTTGTAACACCTTGTATAAACGCTCCCAAATCTTAATTCCCTTCTAATCAGTCTATGCCATCAATCTATATTCTTTAACTTCTGTAAGTACCTACCGCGGTAGATTAAGGCAGGACTTAGTGCTGCCACAGGTGTGGCTGCGGGCTTAGATCAAAGTAAAATTAATGGATAGGTCCAAAGCGCGTTAAGTTGAAGCACGCAACTAGCACACTTGGTCTGTCATATTTGAAGTAAAACTGTCAGTTGTTTTGCCTCATTTTGTTGGTTTGAAATGTTCGCGTAAAGCCTATCCATTAATTTTACTTTGATCTAAGGCTGCGGGCACACCTTGGACATTCAGTTGTGGTTTCATACAAATGGGAAAAATTTAAAAGAAGAGATAAGCATGTGCAATCTATATATGTATTCTATATCGTTGTCTAGACATCATAATACAAGTCCAGGTACTTTAAATGTGACTAGATAATTTGTGCGACAATGTCCAAGGTATTTATTTAATACTGAATGGCGAGCGAGACAGGAATACGGATTTGCTTACATTTTACGCCGCGCTCCTGGTATCTTATCTTATCTTGTTGTGGGGGCTGGCAAGCCAGCAACACTTCGACCCAGTGGGATCTTTTGTGTTAGCCCCAATACTTTTTTATTTTCTTCACCCTTCAAATACATGGTCAATGAACGAGGCAATACCATTGAGGGGAAGAAACCTAAGATCTCCCGGTTTTGGGTATCCATCTCCGAGGAGGCACATGCGTTTTGCCGCCAGGACATCACAGTCACAAAGAACATGCTCCATAGTCTCTTCATCCTCTCCGCATGCTCGGCAGCTGGGATCCAGGGTGAGTTTCATTTTGTGCATCATAGTGCCTGTGGCTTAGTGCCCAGTGAGGGCTCCGACTATGGCACGAGGCTTGCTCCTGCTATTATTCAGTATGAACTTTGAGACACGAGTTGTCACATTGCTGATGAATTTTCTGGAGTGTTGTAGGCCTTCAAGGCTAGACCACTCCAGCTTGTGTGCTTTATCAGCCCACGCTCCTGCTAGGGGCTGGTGAGATTAAAATTGGTGGGGGCAGAAAGTATCCGTACTGGATGTAGAACCAGATAGCTACTCTTTCTCATACTGTGGTGCAGGTGTCAATAGCACCTCTATGCACACAATACACATAGCGCAATGGTATCAAACATATTTTTTCTGTTTTTTGCTTTGACTATTTATTATAAGGACTAGCCTTGCGGTAGCATTTCCCCTCTGCCACGGTATAAGATTAATTAATCATGTGCATGTACATTCAATTTTATACCTTATCACTAAACGAGACAGCCTATAATTGCCAAACAATAATTTCGAACTTAGAACGTTTGGGGTTCACACGAGTCTACTTTTCATGATTTTTAACGTTCAAAATTAGAATCTAAAGTTATGAGGAATAAAATCCAAAGTTGCAGATTTCATGTTACCTCGCCCCCCGCTTAAAGTGGCAGAAATGTTTGTTAGTAGAATTACACGCGTGGCTAGTCCCTATATAAGTAGTCAAAGGTTTTTTGGCTAATTTTTCTGGACCGTTAAAATTCTCTTACCTGTTTTATCTTATATTTGTTTCTAGATAAAAAAAATTGTTCCATCGAAACAAAGCAAGCAGGATAAATTTGTAAAATAAAAATTTAATTATAATCAAGACAAGGTCGCTGTTAGAGGAAACGTGCTGGAATCACCCCCGGAATTATATTCGCAGTCACGTCCTGCCTATATTCAATAATGAGGAAAAATGCCGTGGAGTTATACGAACGAGCCAGCCATCTGCAATCAAATCAAGCTTTATCACCGCAGATACGTTATGTAAAGCATTGAGGTTATGTACTTATCGATGGGCATTGAATTAATTATACAGGTGAACTTAACGTCACTGGCATCCAAACTAAGACTTTAGATACACTGGTCTGAATATTTATTTTGGAAGTAAATGAACTTGAAATTAAATCAGGTGTTCCAACAAAATTGCAATGCCTATTCGAGATTATACCGTTATTTGTGATTTCAGGTTTTCTCCTAGGTATTATATTTGTTCAGTCTGATGAGAAGAATCTTTGTTTAAAAGTATGCCAAGAGTCATAGATGGCATCGACTTTAATTTAAACCTGCAGAAATTAATAGCTGGGTTCTCCGCGCTGCGCTTCGAAATTACCATTCCAAATTTCACTCCCATTTTCACATCCTCAATTCCGAAAAATCTTTTCTTAGCAAGTTCTTAGTGGATTTGGCTTTAATATATCTATCTAAACTATTATAAAACTGTAGCGGGAAGTTTGTCTGTACATTGAAGATATTAACAAAAAAAAAGTTACGATATGGTTTTTAGGTGTCCCTGATTCCATATCACCAATTTTTGGATTTTTTGTCTGTCTGTTTGTTTGTGTGTTTGTTTGTTTGTTTATTTGTTTGTTTGTTTGTTTGTTTGAACGAGTATCACGCAAAAACTACTGAACCGATTTTGATGAAACTTTTTTTGTTTGATTGCTTATGATCTGACTTAAAATCTGGTATATAATTTATCTCGCTACATTGACGGGAGCCGGAGATATAAACATATAACCGCAAGTGCAACCAATGTACGGTGCCATTTCAATTTCAAGTAAGTAACACTAATCAAAATTAAAAGACTTGTAATAAAGTAAGCTGATTCTGAAGACTGTTTGATTTATAAATAGCGAAAATAACAACAAATTACAAAATAAATAAAACTGTAGCGGGAAGTTTGTCTGTACATTGAAGATATTAACAAAAAAAAAAATAAGATATGGTTTTTAGGTGTCCCTGATTCCATTTCACCAATTTTTGGATTTTTTGTCTGTCTGTTTGTTTGTGTGTTTGTTTATTTGTTTGTTTGTTTGTTTGTTTGAACGAGTATCACGCAAAAACTACTGAACCGATTTTGATGAAACTTTTTTGTTTGATTGCTTATGATCTGACTTAAAATCTGGTATATAATTTATCTCGCTACATTGACGGGAGCCGGAGATATAAACATATAACCGCAAGTGCAACCAATGTACGGTGCCATTTCAATTTCAAGTAAGTAACACTAATTAAAATTAAAAGACTTGTAATAAAGTAAGCTGATTCTGAAGACTGTTTGATTTATAAATAGCGAAAATAACAACAAATTACAAAATAAATACCAATAATTATAAATTTTATCATTGTCCAGTGCTGATGACTGCACCGGTTGTTAGTGTAACATTGTTCTTCTTTTTGGCGATAAAATCTTTCAAACTCCATGGAGAAAACCTTTGCATAACAAAAAAAACCTTAGTACTGGCCACAAGAAAAAAGATTCGAACTACAAATTTCGTGACATTTTGTAGAATTACAGTGCAACCAAAGCAGGAGTAATTATTTAGAAAAAAACTGCACGCCAATTTCAAACAAAGAGAATATAATCATGATTTCAAATCAGCAGCCGAAAGATGTCTAAAACTCGACTTTTAATTCGGAATGTTTTTATTTACGGTGTAATCACACAGTGTGATGTAATACACATTTTAAGCAAGACTGGATAATAGTTAATATTTTAAAGCAATTATAAGACAGGTAAGAAACTATTTTGAAATACCGTAAATTATTACTAAAATACAAACGAACGAACTCTAACAAATTAATAAGGATCGGTTTTTTATGCCGCCGATGCGATGTGCCGCCGTGCATTTTGCGCCCGATTCGATTAAGAGGATAATTTATTTTTCTACGGGCTCCATACAAACGAAGCTTAGTTTGAACATTTAGTAATTAAAGTAAAAAATTAATGGTTTTAAAACAATCTAGAAGCCAATATCTGTGATTTCCTTTTAAATGTTTAGTTCTAAAGTTATCTTGACTCAAAGTTTGTAGTCCGTGCTGCGGTCCGTCCGTGTCGTATGTCGTCCACCATTTGGGCTCTCTCTGAGGAACCTGCCACAGCCCTACGGACTGTCGCTTGATATGAGCTTTACATAAATTAATGTAACATTCGGCAATAGCCGACTGCGTTCTTCCGGACGAAATTATTCGCTGGAATCCAGGCGCATACGTATTGCCGTTGTTTCAAATGCACGCAAATTGACAGTGAGTGCTGACCAGGCCATGTACCCGGACTTTAGATTTTCGATATAACCCGACCGTTTCGGTTCCGGTCCGAACATCATTGTAATAGAGTTGACATTGGAACGATAACTTTCATGCAATTGCGACGTTCGAATGTCCGGGTCAAGAACAAAGAACATTGTATATAGTATTCGTCCGGGTAGACCCCTGCTGTCAAACGTCAAACGGTGACGTTGCAGTAAAATGCGGCCGGCACCGATTTCGCGCGCATCTGACCGAATTGCAAGATGTATATGGTCCTTCTTATATGCAGACAGTTTTTTAAGGGGATGATCAGACCATCATACTGAACAACTTTCTGTATGGGACCAAAGTCGAAATCACGAAAAAAAAATCAACTGTTCCATACAAAACTGCAATCTTACTCTACAAAAATGTATGGGGCAGAAGATTTTTTTTCGCGATTTCGATGTTAGTCCCATAGAAAAAGTTGTTTGATGGTCTGATCATCCTCTTAAAAAAGTGTCAGCATATTAAGTTAAATAAATAAAAAATAAAGTAATATAATATATATAATGCACCCCGACGCGTTCCGTTCAGTGATAAAAATACTTAAAAAATAATTTTGTATCTGCCAGTACACTTGATTGTTTTCAGTAAAGAAAAATGTCATCACGAAGAAGAACTAATAATCTCACTAATATTATAAACGTGAACGTTTGTGACGATGTTTGTAAGGTTGTAATGTTGTATGTTTGTGGCGCAATCACGCATAAACGTTATCGTGTCGACTTCAAATTCTGAAGTCGCTAAATAGTAGCTTGCCAGAATCGGGCAACCGATACTGCACCGTCGCTAGCGGTCATGAGCTCCTCCTGCGTGCAGATGTAAGGGCACGCAGGGCACAATGTGAGATGGGCCATCGTTTGTGGAGTTCCACACAAGCAAGTCACATTTTGCGCATCCGAGTATCGAGTCGTGTGTCGTCCACCATTTGGGCTCTCTCTGAGGAACCTGCCACAGCCCTACTTACATCTGGGGGCGCTATGCCAGCCAGTGGGTAAAGCAACTGTACCGGAGTCGGTTTCAAGCAACCAGTTATAATCCGACACGTTTCGTTTAGTGCCGGTATCCACCAGCTTGGCGAGGGCAGATCGGCCCCACACCGGGCACGCGTATTCTCCAGCGGAGAACGCGAGAAAAATAATTAAACAAATAAATAAATAACGCTCACAGGCACAAACATTATTTTAATTATCCCAAACAAGCAATAAAGGCTTTTTATTGTGGAAACCATACAACAACGGCATAAACATATAACATCCAAGACCGAACCGGGACTCGAACCCAGGACTCTGGTTTGGCAGTCCGGCGTGGTAACCATTACACCAACCGGGTCGGCAAATACTAAAAATCCTCTTTCTTTTAACCTTTTCTAAAGTTAGTGTTCATAATTTTATCGTAGTATTGTTTTCATCTTAATAGATGGCGTTGGGTGTTTTTTTGAAGCAATTACCATACTTGATTCACGCTCAAGACATCTCAGATATTCGGTCTTACAGATTTGATTGTATAGTTACTTACCGGCTGAATTCGAAAAATAATTAAATAAATAAATAACGCTTACAGGAACATTGTTATGATTCCAAGCAAACACTATAGGCTTTTTATTATAGAAACCATACAACAACGGCACAAACATTTATAACATCCATGACCGAACCGGGTTTCGAACCCAGGACCCTGGTTTGGCAGTCCGGCGAGGTAACCATTACACCAACCGGGTCGTCAACTATCAAAAATCAAGTTTTCAAAAATTTAATCGTAGTAATTTAATCGTAGTATTGTTTTCATCTTAATAGATGGCGTTGGGAGTTTTTTTAAAGCAAGTATGCTACAATTATTAATTCAAAAACTTAGCTATACCAGGAGCTTACAAATTTAGTTGATTATATAAGGTCTAAAAAAATTAGGTGAAACTGTTTTAAGGGTATGCTCATACCATTAAACTGAACAACTTTCTCTACGGGACCAATATCGAAATCTCGAAAAAAAATCTTCTGCCCCATACATTTGTGTTTGCAGTTTTGTATTGAACATCAATTTTTTTTTCGCGATTTCCATTTTAGTCCCATAGAGAAAGTTGTTCAGTTTGATGGTCTGAGCATACCCTTAAAATAGTTTCAGCTAATTTTGTTAGACCTTATATTATCGTTGTAATACATCGTTGTAAGTATATTTATTGTTTGAGTCCAATCTGAGCCAATGCTACGGATGATAACCTTATTTTACAGAAAGGATGAATTTTGTTGCAGTAAGTCTTGCCAAATTTTTGTTTTGTTTGATTTTCGGTCTCAATTATGATTTTTTGAGGGTTTGTGCAACTTAACTATAGAACATCATTCTACCACAACGTATAAAAAGGTACCTACGTATCTAAAAGGTCCTTCTTATACTATAACACCACAGGTCGGTAATGTAGCTACTTACATAATTGAAAATCTTTTTTAGCAAATTGACCATTAGCTTCCTAGAATATTATTATTTTAGCTCTTGCCTTCACCATTTTACACTAGCCCGCGTGGTAGAGTATCCTCTAACGTTTATACGTGAGTGGAGGTCTGTGACCCGCAGTGGGTCGTAAGATGATTATTATGGTGCTCGACATAAATGAAAAACTAATAAACGACGAACAGTAGAAATTTTAAAGTGATGGATCCAGTGAATGACTTTTAAATCTGATACCTACAGAATTACTTGGGGTACTTTCTGATTTTGATTTAGCTTAAGTTCATGACTTTCTTATCTTATTATGGGAAATGGCAAGCCAGCAACACTTCGACCCAATGGTATCTTTTGTATTGACCCCTACATATTATTTTCTTCATCCTTGAAAAACTTGGAAAATGAGGGAGGCAATAGCGTTCAGGGTAATAAACATGTAATGAATAACCATCTCTCAGGAATCACATACGTTTACCCACCAAGACATCGCAGTCACACAGTACAAATGTTCCATGGTTTCCTCTTCCTCTCCACACGCTCGGCAACCGGGATCTAGAGTGAGCTTTATCGTGCCTGTTGCGTAGTGCCCGGTGAGGGCTCCAACGATGGCACGAGCTTTGCTCCTGCTGTTGTTCAGTATGAACTGTGGGATTCGTGGTGTTATATTGCTGTTATACTCTGACACCAGGGCTTTGCCCACATGATAATAAGAAGATTGCTGATGAATTTCCTGCAGTGTTGCAGACCCGAGAGGCCAGAGCATTCTAGCCTGTGACTTTTATTAGCCCATTCCTTAATCGCCATTCTAATGTTACATGCCAGGATTCCTAGACTTGGTTCGGACCATGACCTTCATGACCTTAGACGAGACATAAGACAAAATTACATGTCCACGCAGACGAAGTCGCGGGCAAAAGCTAGTACTATTATAAAACTGTAACAGGAAGTTTGTCTGTACATTGAAGATATTAACAAAAAAAAAGTTACGATATGGTTTTTAGGTGTCCCTGATTCCATTTCACCAATTTTTGGATTTTTTGTCTGTCTGTTTGTTTATGTGTTTGTTTGGGTGTTTGTTTGTTTGAACGAGTATCACGCAAAAACTACTGAACCGATTTTGATGACACTTTTTTTTTTGATAGCTTATGATCTGACTTAAAATCTGGTATATAATTTGTGCGGACGAAGTCGCGGGTTAACGCTCGTTATAAATAAAGAAGATGAAATCAGTTGGATTGTGTTAGATTGTAGATCAGATAGACATTTAAATAAACTCATGCCTATGTCCCATTGGGTGTATATTTTCTTTGCCATTGATGTTCGGATAACATTTCATTTTTTTAACCACCTGTTTTTAATAAAAGATATAAAAAGAGGTTAAAAAATAAGAGATACGTATTTTTTCGATTTAATTTTGACCGATATTTCTATTTTTAATTTACTTTTGAATTTCCTGAAAAACGTTGGATGAATGACTATAATACCTTGGCCGCAATGTAATTAAAAAATTAGAATAAAAAAGCAGCTAAGGCATAAAATTATTCAACCTTTTTTATTTTTCAGTATTTTTCAAATAACTCGAGAAATACTGGATTGAAAAATCTGATAATTTTGATATAAGCTTTGAATCACATAATCTCCAAATGGTTTTCTAATTTTGGTACCTTTCTTAAAATGAAATGTTGTCCATTGCTGCTGCCTGCTATGGTCCTGACCAAAGAGAATGGAAATCACAACGTTTTAGTCCTGACATCAATATCTTGCCTCGTACTCATAAAATACGTAGCTTCATACACGCTCTTCTGTTTCGGTTACATTGATTTGATTAGTTTTAATCAGCTTCGCAGACTGATCGATTTTATTAGGTACAGCTGTTCCTACTTTATTATTCCCCAATACCTTAAGAGGATTGTCTCCGTACATAAATCTGAAACACCTGATCCTTATTTAATAAAAGTGACAATGTCGACTTATTTGTCAAAAAAAATGCTCATTTTTATTTATTTATTTAACACTTTATTGTACACATAACATTACAGAAAAAACAATTAAAGTAGACATGTACAAAGGGCGAGCTTATCTCTAAAGAGATCTCTTCCAGCAAACCCGCAACGGAGAGTTCTGAAGTGTGAGGCAGACAAAATGTGTACAGCACAAATGAAAAAAACTAGATACTTATTGTTAAATGGAAGTTAAATATATATATATATATATATATATATATATATAAATATAATATAAATAAACATAATTATAAATAAACAAATAGATACAATAAACATACGACAATTATGCCGGTTTTTGTCAAAGTAATCGACTTATCACGTTTATTGAATAGGATCCTGGTCTGAGGACTGTAAACAGACTTTTAAGGGATGAAACAGTCAATAATTCGGAGCGATTTTACTATGGAACTAACGCTGAAATTGCGAAAAAATATCAGCTATTTCATAAATTGTACTTATGTACTCAATTATTCTAAGACAAAATTTTGACGATGACGGCTCGGTAGCAGAGTCTCTACTCTTGAAAGTAGGTACGTTGCTTGAGGATATAATTAATCTTTTTCATTTAGGATTCTGCGTCGAATTTGACTGACAACTGCAGGCTACATCACCCTATATCTGTCTTTCATCTAAATAGGTTCAGTAGTTTGGACATTGGACAGACAGAAACTCATACCCTACCTATGCCTATAGACTGCCTGCTGTGCCAAGGGTCGCGGGTTCGAATCCCGTAAGGGACAAATATTTATATGATGAATATGAATATTTGTACCCGAGTCATGGATGTTTGTATATATATATATGCGTTCTATATCGTTGTCTAGTCATCAAAATACAAGACCAGGAGTGCGATTTTTGAATCTCATACGTTGATCTCAGCAGTTGAAAATGTATGGAGATACGCATCTTTCTACTGCTGATTTGACTTTCGAAAATCGCACTCTCCAGGAGTGCGATTTTTGAATGTCAAATCAGCAGTAGAAAGATGCATATCTCCGTAGTAATTTTGACATTTTCAACTGCTGAGCTCAGCCAATGAGATTCAAAAATCGCACTACTACTGGTACTTTAAATGTGACTAGATAATTTGTGTGACAATGTCCAAGATATTTATTTATTAAAACTGTTTTAGACTACTCCTTTATGTTTCTAAATTGGTTTGGCTCGCGTCTACTAAAACAAAACCCCTGGCATGTATAAATCCAATTCCAAGAAGATTCCGATAACGTCAATCGGCTAACATTCGGATTCCGAAGGTCTCTCGAGCCCAAGGAATGCAGACTGTCCAAATATGTTTATTCTGTGGTCACAATAATGCAGTGCAGAGCTCGTGTGTGTCGGGGGACGGACAATGTTTAGTTTTGTGAGATAGCTCTGTTTATGTGTTACTTGCTTATCGTGTCGACTTCAAATTCTGAACAAAGTAACTAAATAGTAAGCTACACAAAGCCTTTATTTATAGATTCATAGATTCTTGATTGTACACAAAAACATAATTATGAAAAAAATTACAATAAGTCGTGATGTACAAAGGCGAGCTTAACTCTAAAAGAGTTTTCTTCCAGCAACCCGTTGAGTGAGAGGAAAACTAATATGTTTGGGTAAAATCAGTGTGCACACAAATAAAAATCTACTCAATTATGAGATTGTAAAATGAATACCTATAAAATAAGAAATAATATTTTATAGGTTTATGTGTTGTGGCAGGATTTATAATCTAGTAAATAAATCGCTATGTTTTATTGTTAAGTCCTACTACTATTATAAAGGCGAAAGTTTGTAAGTATGGATGTATGGATGTATGGATGTATGGATGTTCGTTACTCTTTCACGCAAAAACTACTGAACGGATTTCAATGAAATTTGGCATACAGATAGACCATGGCCTGGATTAACACATAGGGTACTTTTTATCCGGGTAACGCAGACGAAGTCGCGGGCAACAGCTAGTTTTAATATAAATATGTACAAGCGCAGCATATACTCATGACTGTATTCTCCGAGGTGTAGTCTGAGTTATTCTAAATATTAAATTATATCAGAATTATCAGAAAAACCATCTTTGAGCCTACTACAAATGCAACTAACAATTTGATCGTATAGGTGTCGAATAGTCGAACATTAGACGCATAAAGCACCAGTATATGACGAAATTACCGTAATATAACTTTTATATATGTATGTTTGTATCTATGTATGTATTCTATATCGTTGTCTAGTCATCATAATACAAGTCCAGGTACTTTAAATGTGACTAGATAATTTGTGTGACAATGTCCAAGGTATTTATTATTATAAGTCAAAATAATCCTTTAAATGTGGGCCTTATACGACCAAATTATTTGCTGGGAAGGTACGCATAAAAAGTATGTTGGTATATTGTTGTAGTAAAGCTTCTGACCGCCCCGAATGAGATTATGGTCATGTTGTTATGTGTTTAGAGTCTAAACAACTAGATGTTTTGTATGTATATGTAAACTTTAGACCATCAAACTGAACAACTTTCCCTATGCACCCAGCAAACATTGAGAAAAAAACGCTGTTTCATACAAAACTGCAGTAGCAGCTCTGTAGTTTTGTAGAGCGACAAATAATGGCAGGTGATGTCCTCTTTTTGACGTTATCTCCATAGTGAATGTTGTTCAGTTTGATGGTACAAAGTACCTATACCTATAGGGTTTAAACCACCGGGTCCTTCTTAATATGCTGATCATTCTCTTAAAAAAGTGTCACCATATTATTAAGAAGGAGTCTATACAGGGTGAAATTGATATCATAAGCATCCTTTTAAACTAAGAGTCTACCCATCGAACTGAACAACTTTTACTATGGGAGCAAACCGATCAGAGCAAAAAAAATCAGCTGTTGCATACATTTGAGTCGCGTGTCGACATTGCAGTTTAGTATGGAACAGCAAATTTTTTATTTTGCTTCGACCGGTTTGCTCCGATAGTAAAAGTTGTTCAGTTTGATGGGTAGACTCTTAGTTTAAAAGGATGCTAATTATATCAATTTCACCCTGTATAGGCTCCTTCTTAATAATATAGTGACACTTTATTAAGGGAATGATCATCATATTATAAGAAGGACCCGGTGGTTTAAACCCTATATAGGTATAGGTACTTTAGACCATCAAACTGAACAACTTTCTCTATGGAGACAACGTCAAAAAGAAGACATCACCTGTCATTATTTGATATCAATTTAACCATGTATAGTTAATAGGGTGTTTTTATAAGATCTATGAAAATTAGCTGAAATATTTTATTTCGCGATTTTGATTTTAGTCCCATAGAAAAAGTTGTTCTGTTTGATGGTCTGAAGCACCCCTTAAAGTATTAACACCCTGTATACATAGAAATGTACGTACCTCTACACATCTTTCGTACATCGAACATCGAGAGTGTACTTCAGTACCCTAATTTCATTTAATTCTAAAGCATTTGACCTTGTCAGACCTACAATGCAAAATCATCCTAAACTCACAGACTCAAGACCGAATATATGCTAGCCTTTATTAGATTAGCCACAATAGTCCATATCTAAACCTAATTAGAGTCCAAAATGGCAGTGTTATAATTGAATCAGTCGGGTAGCCGGGCCTTCGTTTGTGCCTATTGTTTGGGTCCCATAACTAGAGCCTCCTTTATACATATTCAGGGATTATATGATGATGAGAGAGGTGTTAATGGGACCATTATGTGTACACGGTAGGGGAAATACGAGATAACTATCTTATCATTATCTAAACTATTATAAAACTGTAACAGGAAGTTTGTCTGTACATTGAAGATATTGACAAAAAAAAGTTACAATATGGTTTTTAGGTGTCCCTGATTCCATATCACCAATTTTTGGATTTTTTGTCTGTCTGTTAGTTTTGTGTGTTTGTTTGTTTGAACGAGCATCACGCAAAAGCTACTGAACCGATTTTGATGACACTTTTATTGTTTGACGCTTATGAAGCGTATGTATTACCGTTTTTACGATAGAGCTAGAAGAAAAAACGTTGATAGTTTGATGTATGAAGGGGTCCCCCCTTAATTTTTAACTTTTTGACGTTTTTATTATTTGTCAGCAAATCCGCCGTAATAACGCACATTCTGCGTAAATTTCAACTGTCTAGCTATAAACTTTAAATTTACAGCCCTGAATAGGTAGGACGGACGGATGGACAGACGGACGGACGGACGGATGAACAACGTAGGCTTATAAATAGGGTCCCGTTATTACCCTTTGGGTACGGAACCCTGAAAACAAACAAGTCAAAAATAATCGTAGCGCTACGCGAGACGCTACACCAAACCGTAGCGTGACGTAGCACTGAAACGTAGGCACGTGCTTGTCAAACGGTCAGTTTTACAACATGCCACGGAAAAAAGATTATGATATTAAAACAAATTAATTACATTACATTGCTTAATTTTTGTATACGATGTTTAAAAATGTGCTGAAGTCATTATGTCGTGCATTTGTTATTTGGTTCAATGTAAAGAGCAACTTTTATAACCAAAGTGTGTTATAAGTTTAGTATAATAAAAATATCCACTATTTCACTAGCAGTGACCAAACTCTGTCCAGAGTGACAGGTAGTGAGCCCGTCGCAAAATTAAAAACATGTATGTTTACACGATATTTTCCTTTACCTAATATAGGCCACTGGTGGTACAAACTGCCTCCGTGGTCTAATGGTTAAGAGCATTGGGTTCTCGCCACGGAGGTCGTGGGTTCAATTCCCACGGGGGACACCTAGTGATATGTCACTTTGTGCGTTTTTCCCCAGTTGGTTAAAACATTGCAGGCTGATTCTGAAAAGATCACACATCACATGATTGTCTGAAAAGAATGATGATTGAAAGATGATGTCTGAAAAAAATAGGATTCTTCAAAGCGTCATATATCATGAAGTACTAACAGTAGGAGTATGATTAGCGGATATGTGTAAATTGAACATATAATAAAAGTTTTGATTAGAGCCAAAACACGATTAAGACACATTTTCTCGATAGAAAAACAAGCCAAAGTAACCTCCGTTTTTATTTATAAACGCTTGGAACTGCTAAACAGTGAATAATAGAGACACGAGACTTGATTTAAAAAAAAGAGATTGATGTTTTACAAATTTTGATAAGAGCAGAATTGAACTTACATAAATAGTACAATCACAATTAAATAAAGTTTGTTTTACGCTTGCGTCGTTTCATGGGCGCGCGCCGCCCCATCTCTTTCTCTCGCATCAGGCAGTAATATAAGCTATCACACGCCGATTTCGCTTCAATTATTTTTTGACATAGGCCCTTAAGCTGTTGGTCCCGGCTACTATCTCTTGTGGTAGTAGTCGTTACATAAAAACCACGTCAGAGGCCGTAAGGCGGTCTGAAAAAAAAACTCTGACACCAGGTCTCTGCCCACACGATAAGAAGAAGAAGACTGGTGTTACAAATCGTACATACATTTCTAAAAACTCATTGGTAAGTTCGAGACAACAGAAGCTGGTTCCTGCACAAGCGAGGTTACTAGAAACTATAGGTACCACCACGGCTTTTTTTAAAGATTTCCAATAATAATATTATGGATGGCAGTTCATAATGGAGTGTTAGTCCCAACATTGATGTATGGAAGTAAATCTTGGGTATGGCAGAAGACACATGAAAGTAGGATTACCCCAGTTAAAATGCGCTCATTGAGAAGTATGTGAGGTGCAACTGTGATGGACAAATTGAAAAATTGTTTAAGTATAGAACGTTGTGGTCTGAAAGAGGATGTAGTGACAAAGATAGAGAAATGTATGTTGAGATGGTTTGGTCATATGGAAAGAATGGATGAGAGCAGATTGACGGTTGCAATCTATAAGGCAAGCGTAAGTGGAAATGTTGGGAGGGGACGGCCTAGACGTACCTACATATACGGATCAAATTGGTGACCAGGTCAGATCTACCCGAAACCGACGAGCATGCATGAAAGGACTAATGAATGTGGCGGAAGCTACAGAGATTTGTCAGGATCGTAGCAGGTGGCATTCCTTTGGTTCTGCCTACCCCAGTGGGACAGGCGTTAGAATATGTATGTATGTATGTATGTAATAATACTCCGAACAGATTGATTTCTTCTTAACATTAGCTTCACTTGTATGTAAAACTAACAGACTATGTGTGTTAGAAAATCTAGGAAGTCGATTTTAATCGTATTGATTTGAAACTGTGCAAGCGTATGCTATACGGATGATAATACAATAATTTGGTATCGTCGAGCCGATTTGAAGATGGAGCCAGGAGGTAGATGTGCAACTCTTCAATGGCCTACCAGTAAACCCATCGAGTTTGGGCTAATTTGGTTTGTTTTGACGAGTCTTTTGTATTTTTAGTGCGTTATTGACAAAAGCGTTTTTTTTTTTTACGATTTATTTAAAAATAGTTTGTACGTTAGAGTGGTCTGCTTAATATTGCCTTTGACAAAATAAAACTATAGTCAAAACTAGCTTTTGCCCGTGACATTGTCCGCGCTGAATTTAAATGATCTTTATTAAGGTGGTTTCAGTCCATACAAACGTTTGACGCATAATACGCGTAGACGGAATTAATAATAGTAATATTTTATATATGGAAAAATAGTTTAGAAAATCTAGTTGCCGCGTAACAAATAACATTTGCAATTTATAATATAATTATGAAGATATACAGCTTTTAAAATGTTGTATGAAAAATTTCAAAGCTTTATATCTTCGTAATTATTTTATAAATTGCAAATGTTATTTGTTACACGGCATCTCGATTTTCCAATCTATTTTTGCATATATACAAAGTTACTTATATTAATACCGTCTACGCGTATTGTGCGTCATAGTTTTGTATAAAATTGACCCCTCTGCAACCGCCTTAAACAGTAGATCACATATTATTCTATTTGTATGCCAAATGTGTGATTGAGTCACAAACATCTAAACATCCAAATATCGTCAAAAATTTTCACATTTTTAATATAAGAATTAATGGATAGAATTAGTATAAATGTAGGATCCTAAATTTAATGTAGGATACACATTATTAAGCCTAGGCCCAGCCTTAATTGTAGCTACATATATATTTTAGGGTTTCAAGCCTCAGACAATCTCCTGACCGGTTAGTGGGCGGTATGCTAAGGGGATCCGTAATTTCATTTCACCTCGTCTAATATTTTGAGGGGACGATGAACTACTGGATTCAAATGTATATGTATCTAAGTAAATATTATTTAACCTCTCGTATGCCGGGAATTACAAATAAAATAGAAACAAATTGTTTTCGTCACGCGGATCCGCGTTTCGGCATATCAAAGGTTAAGTAATACATACATGGCCGTTCCCTCACCGCCATCATCAGTCACAATAACAAAAGATTTTCCATAGTTTGTCGCTAATTATTGGCCTAAAAATATAAAATATTTCGTGCATGTTGGTAAAGACAATATAATATGTATTTGAATATTTCGACTTTTATTCAAATATTGGCCGTGGTTGAAATTCAAACAATGCTGGGCGACTGATAGGCACAAAACTCTAACCTTATCCTTCAACCATTGAGTAGATAATAGATTAATCAATCAAATTACCGAAGTTTTCTTTACATCAAAATATAAGCAGCAAAAGCAGCAGCATCTGTATTCATCATCATCATCATCTCAGCCGATGGACGTCCACTGCTGGACATAGGCCTCCCCCGCAGATCGCCACAACGACCGGTCCTGCGCTGCCCTCATCCAACGGGTTCCCGCCGCCTTCACAAGGTCGTCGGTCCACCGTGTGCGGGGCCTACCCACGCTGCGCTTTCCGGTACGCGGTCGCCACTCGAGAACTTTTCGGCCCCATCGGCCGTCTATATTATAGCATCTGTATTAGCAGAGAATAAACAAAAGGTACAAAATAAGGCAGTCTAATCACTATACAGCGCAATATAGGGTGCATTTTAATATGCTGACACATTTTTAAGGGGATGATAAGACCGTCAAACTAAACAACTTTCTCTATGGCACCAACATCGAAATCGCGAAAAAAAATCTGCTCTTCCATACAAAACTGCATCATACTCGAGCAAAATGTATGGGACAGCAGATTTTTTTAGCGATTTCGATGTTGGTCCCATAGAGAAAGTTATTCAGTTTGATGGTCTCATCATCCCCTTAAAAAGTGTCAGCATATTAAGAAGGACCCTGTATACTGGCAGGAAACGACGAAATAAACGACGATCATATGAAAAGGACTATTTTACTTTACGTGGGCTCTAGTGGTTAAATCGTCCCAGACCTAAAATAATCTACTTATTTTCCAAACTAAGCTTTTCACTCTTATCCTGTTGCTCTTATCAAACAAAACCAACCACTCTTTCCCCATAATTTCGCCTTCGCCCCCAAACACAGAGATAGCATCTTCACGCTCCGGCGACATGATAACAAAAAGTACGAATAAACCATTTAAATTATAGGGCTCACTGTTGAGCAATACACGAGGTGTGGGACAATAGGGCGCCGGGTAGGATCCCTGTTCACGACACGATTGTGCGACCGACGATACTGCGATTATTAAGGGCAGAAAAAACATTCAGGACTGATGCGTTTTGGTTTTGCTATGGTTAGCTTATTAGCCCAGTCATTTTACGGAGTTTTGTTAGGCGGGGTAGGGAGTAATTACTAATTGGACTTTTAAACTGTAACCAAAAGGACTATCTTAAAGCATATTAAAAAAAATCGCTACGCAACATAGAAATCAAAATTATGTGTCCCAGAAGGATTTTAAATTATTAATATTAATACCAATGATTTAACAACATACATTATTTTTGAGCAATAAAATAGGCAATGAAATTTAAAAAATGAGGTAGTCAAAAATACTCACACCATGTTTGTAGTATGTATAATGGTAAAGCCTTAAATATGTGCAAAAAAAAATTTACCATCAGGTTTTTTAGAACGGGATAATATCAAAATTTTAAAATTAGAACTGTTGCTGACATGTTTTTTTTTTTATTTTAGTACATTTCTAGGCTCAAATTGGCTCTTCAATATTATACCGAAAAAAAAGTCAATTACTAATTAGTCCCGGCTCAAACCGTAAAATGACTGGGCTATTATATTCCTCAAGCCTAGCAGGTGAAGCAGAAGTTGGATAAGAAGAATGGGGACTTTTAACTTTGGTTTCAACTTTTAGAGAAATACCTGTTTGAAAACAATTGAGTTTAGTACCAACTGCCCCCGCTCCTGTGTACCTAGCCACGTCAGCAGTTGGGGCTGTTTGATCGAGCTGCACTAGCCGTAGACGATATTTTTAGCATACCCCTTATGTTTCCACTGTCCTCATCATCATCATCATGGCCTTTATTTCATCTAAGTAGATGTTTGAAACAGATGTTCGTGGCTGTATAAGCCAATTAGGGAGCGACAAGGCCTGCCGCATTTGCGGCACTTGTGCTGTGTGTCAGTTGGTTCAGGAGCCAGTTCGTCCCTGTATCTTTTGGCTCGCTTTATGGCCAGAAATTCAAACTAGTATTCTTCGTAGGTTCGACCGTCAGCCCTACCTCCCTCCACTATAACTTGCAAGGCATTCCCATTTCGAGTAGTCAGTTTTAAAGGACATCATGTCACGCTTAGCACAGTCCATAAAACGTATGGGTTTTCCGACATTACGGTTAACGAAGGCTTCTTGGCTCATCATGACTCTCCTAGGCACTGTATGTTTATCAAAACACGCCAATACCATAATTAGCATAATCCGAAATAGCTCTGCGCTGTTTTGTTTTTTTATAATTTATTTAATAAAAAGTTTGAAATACATACATGTTTTACTTATAGTCCTACAAAACCATATTTTATGGTTTGGCTGTAGGAAACAGAGAATCACAGTCTCGCATTACATAGGCGCAAAATATAGTCTATTTTTATACGTTACATGACTGGCGTACTGAGTACTTATTGTACTTATTACTAATCATTGATAACATTCAATAGCAACAATTCCTTCAACATTCTACAGAATTTCGACTTCTTCACCTCATTTCTAATATCGGCCGGTAGCTCGTTGTACAGCTTTGGAACGCACCTACTAAGGGTCCTATACCCGAAGTAGTTGTGCGCTCGCGGCACTTCGAACTTACCAGCCGATATCGCTTTCGTTTCGTGGTTATGAGCTAAGTGTGACCTATAGTGTGGGTTGCCATGGTTATTAGCGGCCAGTAAATATTTATGTTTTAATGATGCTGGGAGAATTTTACAAATATGAAACAATTCTTTATAATTATCTTTACTACTTTACTATTTTTTGTTTTATTGCTTACTAATAATTTTAGAAACCGTATCTGTAGTGATTCAATCCTATCAATATGAGTTTTAAATGTGAGCCCATAGCTTTCCAGACCATAGCTCACTATTGATTCCACAAGAGCCAGATACAATGATTTTAAGGTGCTTGCCGGTGCTTTATATCGCAGATGATAAAACCTACCCAACTGTATTCTCAGTTTATTACAGATAAAATCTATGTGATTTGACGCGCTATGACCTAACATTTTTCTGCACAACATCTGACTGTAACCACACCTACATATGTAAGGTAGTAAGACTGAATAATGCGATACTGTTAATCAGTATACATCTATATATCTACTATAAAGCTGTAACAGAAGTGTGTCTGTACATTGAAGATATTAACAAAAAAAAAGTTACGATATGGTTTTTAGGTGTCCCTGATTCCATTTCACCAATTTTTGGATTTTTTGTCTGTCTGTTTGTTTGTGTTTGTTTGTTTGAACGAGTATCACGCAAAAACTACTGAACCGATTTTGATGAAACTTTTTTTGTTTGATAGCTTATGATCTGACTTAAAATCTGGTATATAATTTGTGCGGACGAAGTCGCGGGTTAACGCTCGTTATACCTAAACGTGTAGGCAGCTAAGTAGAGTGCGCCAGTTAAGGATAGCTACTCACGATCCGACCGCTGCAACCGCGGTCCTACAACATGAATAAGTCACATGAGTAATGAATAGGTGTATGTTTGACAGGTAATCCTTAGAAGGCATAACCGCAGTATTATGTAACATCTTTATAACTTTATCTGTGGCCTAAAATAGACCTGACGTTTGTGGTAACAATATCAGCATGAATAGCATGCCAACGCGATACAGCGCTATCACACCTTCGCTCTCTTTCTATGTTCGCGCGAACGAACGAGATAAAAGGCGTGATACAGCTGTATCACGTGTAGCGTGCTACGGCTTCAGATCTGTCCAGGTCGCAGTAGCTCTTGATCTTTGTTCTCAGTAACCCAGGAGGCCTAGAATGTTACCCCCGAGGAAACGACAAAAATCGAGATGTCTCTGTTACTTTGCGTATGCGAAAGCGAGCGGTCATGACGGTTTTCTCTTTTTGTCGCATTGTCGCGCGTGGCATAGTCCTACTGACTAAAAATATAAATTGAATAAAAATTCGACAACCTGTTTTGTTTATTCGAAGATATTTTTTCTGTAAAAATGTTTGAATTATTAATCGCCTCACTACGTGATGTCGCACGACAATCGCGAGTCTGACCATTCATGCCCTTCCCCTAACTTTTTGGGATGAATCAATAATTTTACCCCACACTTTTGTAACTAATGCACGCCACCGCCACTCCCATATCTACGCACTATATGTGTATCAAAATCCGAAGCCCTGCGTTTCTGGTAAATTCAACACTTAAGACTTAGTAATAAGGGTTAAGTGGGGTGACGTAGTAGGTGAAAGTTATGTTCGTGTGTGTTATTATTGTAGTGGGGGTGAGCTTTGTAATGAAATGAACTTTTTTTTAATATCGATTATTTTATTACGGTAGGTCAGTGGACTTTTATCACGTGAGGTAGGTTATTGTGTACCTAGCTTTAATTATTCATAAACAAAACGGTGTATTTGTCCATGCGCATCTACTGTCATCTATTCGTAAAGTAAAAATTGTAGACATGGCGTTTCTATACATTTTATTACTAACTATAACACACAGAAAATATTTGCAATAATTGCTCGTCGCATGATGATTGTCGATTAATTTGTGTGCAAACAAAAACAAACACTCTTAAAAACCACTGATTTAATTTAGTAGATGGCGTTTCTTATCTTGAACAGGAGTGTGATTTTTGAATCTCATACATTGAACTAAGCAGTTGAAAATGTATGGAGTTACGCATCTTTCTACTGCTGATTTGACTTTTAAAAATCGCACTCCTGGAGCATGATTTGTGAATGTCAAATCAGCAGTAGAAAGATGCATGTCTCCATCGCAATATTGACATTTTCAACTGCTGAGTTCAAAGTATGAGTTTCAATAATCGCACCCCTGGGCTCACTCAATCAATCAATCATTCAAATATTCTATATTTTACACCAAAACATGAACATTAAAAATACAGAGAAAGAAATACAAGAGGCACAAAATAAGGCGGTATTATCGCTAAGAAGCGATTTCTTCCAAACAACCTTAAAGCAGAAGAGACGAGAGTTTTTAATCAGAAACGTAAAATGTTGTCTGCATTACATAGTACCAGTTATCTTTTTATAAGAATTGCTTAGTTTAGTTCCATAGGTCTTTCTAGGCTTCGGTCGACATAAGTGGATCATCTAATAAAAAAAAATATTATTATTTATTTTTTTATGTATTAATAGATTCATGTGTGGCTCCGGCTTACGTTCAGCGTGATCACAAAGTCTGCTGTTTCAATCTCTACTCTCAATTAACGTTTGTCGCCATTTTCCGTCGAGACTAAACATTCTGAACACCAAAAATTGAACTACTGCCACCCCTTGTCAGACGTGAAGCCCTAGGGTTGTCTCTTATATCTAATAAAAGAGTTATTTGCTAGCATATATCATCCCGCTTATGAACATTGTAATACAGAAGTCTGTGGCTGAACAACGCCGTTTAATATGCCACTCGTTTCTATTGTCACTGCTTGTCAATAAGAAACCAGCGTCCGTAGTATGACAGCTTGATTAGCATATCGCGCCATTGCTCTCTTTCTATTGGCGCGCGAATGAACGATGTAAAAGGCGTGATGAAATAGCCTTATCACGCATCATGCCACGGTCTCTGGTCGTCTCTTTACCTCTTCTTGAGTTGTCTTCTTTTTTTTTTATGAATATCCCCCCCCCCGACAGTTAAATGCCCCCCCCCCCCCCCCAACAAAAGTCTGGATACGTGCCTGGATAACGTAGACTATTTCGGGGTTTCAGGGCGGAAAAAAATGTTTATTTCTTCTTAAGGTGGTTTCAGTCCATACAAACGTTTGACGCACAATACGCGTAGACGGAATTAATAAAAGTAATATTTTATATATGGAAAAATAGTTTAGAAAATCTAGTTGCCGCGTCACAAATAACATTTGCAATTTGTAATATAATTACGAAGATATAAAGCTTTTAAAATTTTGTATGAAAAATTTCAAAGCTTGATATGTTCGTAATTATTTTATAAATTGTAAATGTTATTTGTTACGCGGCATCTAGATTTTCTAAACCATTTTTCCATGTATACAAAGGTAATATAATTACCGTCTACGCGTATTGTGCGTCAAAGAGTTGTATAAAATTGACCCCTCTGCAACCGCCTTAAGGATAGTTGAATAGGTGCTGATTAAGGTGCAATTTGGGTTCAACTGCTTTATATAGCGAGGCAAGGAGGCGCTTGAGTTGTTGTACCATTAAAAATGAAGAAATAAATAGGAAGTTGTCACACATCAAACTGAACAACTTTCACTATGGGAGCAAACAGACAGGAGTAAAAAAAAATTGGACAACGATTTAGTATACTTAATATAATATAGATGCATACATCCATGACACTGGAACAAATATTCATATATACCATATAAGTATTTGCAACATCGTCTAGCGGGATTGGAACCCGTGACCCTCGGATCATCAGGCAGGTTCACTACCTACTGAGCTATCGGGAAGTCCATTAAAATGGTCTTCCATCCAAAGTTTGACCGCTCTTTTTGGCACTGACTTGACCGGATTCCGAAGCTTCATTACGCCAAGAGTTAAAACAAAAATATGTACCTATCAGTAAAATTTCCAAAGTCACGACTAACATAACCCCTAAACTAAAAAAAAAACACCCCAGACGCAAGGACCCCTAGGGCTGCCTCGCGTGTCTAATGGCTTATTATTGAATGCGGAACTGAAGGAAGATTACCGCTAATTTCCCCGCGTGTGTGTTACTGCCGCTATTCTGTTAAAAGATATTTTTATTACTGCTCACGTTCGTTGTAAATGTGTTTGAGTATGTATTTAGGCGTTCGTACGCGTTCCTACATATTATTATTATGGATTGTTATTGGAGAGAATGCGGACAGCAAAATTAATTTTTAGGTTAATATTTGGGTATAATAATAATGTCCAGCCTATTTTTAGAAAAACTGTTTACTATTATTTTTGATTTATATTACTTCCGATCTCTCTCATCACAAAGTTTTTCAATCTTTAAGGCGGTTGCAGAGGGGTCAATTTTATACAAAACTTTGACGCACAATACGCGTAGACGATATTAATGTACGAGTAAGTAACTTTGTGTATATGGAAAAATAGTTTAGAAAATCTAGATGCCGCGTAACAAATAACATTTGCAATTCATAAAATAATTACGAAGATATAAAGCTTTGAAATTTTTTCATACAAAGTTTTAAAAGCTTTATATCTTCGTAATTATATTATAAATACAAATTTTATTTGTTCGCGGCAACTAGATTTTCTAAACTATTTTTCCATATATTAAATATTACTTTCATTAATTCCGTGTACGCGTATTGTGCGTCAAACTTTTGTATGGACTGAAACCACCTTAAGTAGATCAGTAGTCTGAGATAGTAGTAAAGAGACATTTTCACGGTCCCTCTGAAACTGTACATTTATTTTAGAGGAAATCTGACAAAATACAGACACTGTAACTAGGTCGAAACTTCGTTTGTATGGAGCGCGTTGTAAGGGTTGCTGCAGGTGAGATGAGACGTTGCCCTATGTTGATAAAGTTTATGAAAATTCGTTGAACTTAGTTTTAACCAATCAATTACTTGCACTTGATATAATAACGAACTGAAAGTAATTAAAATTCAATTTTCAGCGTTTAACGAGTTAATAATTAAACTTCAGGACAGAAAGAAAGACCTCGTTTTCCAATAAAAAATATCCCTTTGTAAATTAAGTGACTTTTTTATTAAAAACTAATAAGTTGTCAGCCCTATTACCGGCGCCCATGTAAATTACGCAAGTAGGTAGGGCTGGTAGGGTTGTCGCAAACATTTTCAACTTCATTATAAACGTCGAGAGCCCCCTGGTGGTCGTTATGCGAATTAGAAGTCGATTGATGCACGATTTCGGTGTTCCTTTTTGGTGGAGCGAGTAATTTGAAATTGGAATCTTTAGAATAGAAATAGGTTTGGTTCAAGGTTTGCTATTCAATATATTTGATGTCAGACTAGGGTGGTATTTTATTAAGTTTTTCATGTGTGTGTTACTAAATCGGTGCGTAACGAAATATGCCATAAAATCGGCCACTAGGGTGCGTTTACGTCGTACCTACATACTCACCATCTTTATTACGAATTTATTACACTCCCCTTACAAATATGGCGGTAAAAATAATGCGTATCTTTATTGCTTACGTATTAATGAATTTCATCATATTCCCGTCATATTTCTACAGCAAAAAATCCCATATATTCTCGCATAACGAGATAATTTAGCGCAAGAAAAGTGGAACGCCTGCTCGAATGCTAATAGCACGGAGACGTAACGTCTCTTTATTTTATTGCTATTTATTGTCGTCAGGCAGAAGTAAAATAGAGCGATTTTCTGCAAGAAGGTTCTCAGGTTGAAATCTCTTTTTTTTAAATATCTGTGGTAAGATTGAGGCAGTCCCATTTACTTTGTGTCCGCTTTGAGTCTTTGAGCGTGACTTCGGCTAAGTAGTTCTCTTCAGTAAGTCTTATCTAGGTTGCTATCTAGCATGTTTAAAACCGGACCGTATTTTAGTCGGACCTAGTTTCCTCGATCGATAAACTTGAAAGATTTAGAGGGCAGTAAAGCTTAAATGTCGGCTAGATTAAGATCGATTTGGTCAGCGAACTGAAGTGCTTACGTAATTGTTCTACGCTACCATAAATTTAATAAAAGTATGGTATAGAGAGACTTCATTACACTATAAATTGGCTATGCGGAAGAAAAAGTATTGTACAGTCGTAACTTGTATACGATATACATCTCTATTTTTATCGAATAAATTTGTTTTTAGCATGTGTTCAGATAATGGGTCGTTGGGTAGACATGGGTCGAAAATCGAAAAACAAAATGTTTCACTTCCCATGGAAAATCGATAGGTGCACTTTTTTATAGAGGTTGCAAGGGACAGCGTTCCGCAGACTGATACGGTGAACTCAGACCATTAAACTGAACAACTTTCATTATGGCTACCTCAGGAAACGCGAACAAAAATCAGATGTACCATACATTTGAGTCGGGTAGGTAAGTTTAGTATGAAACAAACAGCAGATTTTTTTCGCGTTTAGTGAGGTTGGCTCCATAGTGAAAGTTGTTCAATTTGATGGTTTGAGTTCACCATATCAGTCTGCGAAGGGCTGTCCCTCTGCACCCTGTATGTAAGATCTATGAAATTTTCTCTTTTTTCGACCCATGTTCCTTAGGAAAAGTATATAAATAAAAATAAACAAGAGCAAACCCATACCTACGTAATTAATAATAATAATCAATAAAAGTTTTTTATTTGTGTCAAAACAGCAATACACAAAATGGCACAAAAAATATAGCAAAGTATAAATTTAAGTTTGGAGACAGAAAGGTCTGTGACTGAGCATGATGGAAATTGACGAAATTGCCAACAACCGCTGTAATTCTGTCATAACCTGATGCTCAAGAGACAGAGATTATACAGCAATAATGCATTATAATGCAAAAAGGGAAAACATTGAATTTTTGCGTGTAGTAACTTAGGCCTATATCACAGAATAAATACTAGTACTACCCTTACCTACATTTACTCAAGGTGTGGTCCCCCACAGCCGCCAATATTACTAAATATAATTATAATTAAGCTAGATGCGTAATTAAATCTTGGATAATTCCATCGTGATTCCCGATTTCGTAGTAAACTAAGGGTTTCACATCGCGTGACCGCAAAATGCGTGTTTCGTGCAGACGGGCAAATAATTCATTGCCATGGTGTGCTTGTTCAGTTTTTATGAGCTTCTATTGTGACTTGCAGGTCTACTTGGAGGCTTAGTTACCTCGCATTTATTTACGGCCATTCACCTACAACTGAAACTCCTGGTTAGGTACTCCTCTTCGGCGACCATTCACGATAGACACCTACTAGAGAAAGTCCAGCGTGCCTAGGGGATTACTCTAAGTCTAAACTGTCTTGAAATCCTTAACGCACTATACTAATAATGTGAATTTGTAAACTTGGAGTTAATTGATAATCCAAGTTAACGAAAATGAATTTTGGTACATTTGGTAATCTTTGATTATTGGTATGGAATAGTATTATATTATCTGTGGTATGGATAAAAAAACCGGAGTTTGCTATTTATGTGGTATACTTATGTGGGGCTCTTTTTGATATTATACCTTTTTATACAGGGGGTCTGTCTTAATATGCTGACACTTTTTTAAGGGGATGACCGGGCCGTCAAACTGGACAACTTTCTCTATGGCTTTCAACTTTGATGGTTTGATCATCCCCTTAAAAAAGTGTCAGCATATTAAGAAGTAAGAATATACAGGGTCCTTCTTAAAATGCTTACGCTTTTATAAGGGGATGATAAGACAATGGAAACTGATCAACTTTCTCAATAATGGAACCAAAATTGAAATCGCGAGAAAAAACGAAAAGAACGAGAGAGATGCCCATATATTTGGGTCGAGTAGGATTACGGTTTTGTGTGGAACAGCAGATTTTTAATGCTGTATTGGCTCCATATTGAAGGTGGTTCATTATGATGGTCTGATCATCCTCTAAAAAAACCGTAAGCATTATTAAGAAGGCCTTTATCATATAAGTACCTATTGTGCTTAGCTTCAGCCTCACCTGGAGTGCGATTTTTGAAAGTCAAATCAGCAGTAGAAAGATTCCTATCTCTAAAGTAATTTTGACATTTTCAACTGCTGAGCTCAACAAATGAGATTAAAAAGATCGCACTCCTGATGCTCAGCGATGGTGGAACATATGCCACCCCAACATAATATGGCTAGATATTATATAAGTGAATTTTAAGATTGCTAGCTTTATATTTATTACTAAATTCATCTCTTTACAAAGTTCATGTCCTCATTTTAAACATTATTAAAAGTTTTACAGTGTCACGCTTTATCTAAAGATACTAAATAAAACGAGCAAAACTTTAGAACAGATTATTTTATTAGAGTTGTCTCAGGTCGGGTTTAAAGCCTAGGTCTAGGGTGGTCCGATTCGTTACGCCCGGAAATACCGCACTCTCCTTGTCCGGGACGGAGTAGCCACTGGACGTCCAATAGGCCTTCTGAACGCGGCGTAGTCACGACGTTCGCTGGGACTTCGTCTGATAGATTGCCCTCCAGGTTCTCAGCTTGACAAATCCACTCGAAGAAGAGGGGGAAGAGTACCGGCCACAAGTTAATCCTAGCCACTAACTCGCAGCCCCAAGGGTGTTCCTGTAACCATTTTCAGGGTTACAATCTAGCCTGTAGCGGACCAGGACTGCCACGGATACTGACTACGCCCATCTAGGTAGAAGCTAGGCACTCGGGAAACTTATTAGCTAACTAAAATGATGTGGCAGTCTTGGTGGTGAGTAGTTAAAATAAAGAAAATCAGAAACGGTTACAATAGGTATTTGTGATAAACTCAGGCTAAAAAGCAAAATGTGCATAATTGCATTTTAAAGAACTACAGTAATAATTTAGACAAGCAATCCAACTACGAAACTGAGACAAAGATAGGTACTTAAAACTAACATTATCTATTTAAATAAATGGTTGCACGCACAACTTACCCAGTATAGGAAAATAGCACACACTAAACTTCAAGCTTGTTACGATGAAAGATTTAGGGCTCCAACGAGGTTTGATTTCACTAAATTAAACAGCAGGTAATAAGTGTTAAACTTAAGCTAGAAAGTTCCGTTCGAACCAGTTGCTAAGCCAGAAATGAATCTCCACCTATTCACCTACCTACCGAGCGACCCGCTGCAGTTAACAAAAGACTGCCTCACATAACTACGCTATAACTATACGCGACGCATGCGCCAGCTCACTATATACAAAGTCGAGTCGGTTGGTTGGAAAGTTTGTGTTTCTTTTTCTTTTTTTAAAGTTAGTCGTTTAAACTTATATAAGCAATTACAAGAATTGCTCACGTAAAGTAATACGATTTTAAGTTTTGTAACGCTACGTTACAACAGCTGAAATATAGAACTGGTAGGCTCCTGTTGGCTTTTATAAATGAAATTGTATAATTGTTCTAAGAAACATCACAAACTGTCATGAATCAAATGAAAGGGGGAAGTCTACCTTGGGACGTGACTTTGAACATTCATTATAATGGAAGATGAAAGAAAATGATTTATTTGTCTGCAAGGTCGTTATGACTCGATCCATCGTTAACGAATGATTTCCACAATCGATTACAAGCGTATTGTTAATTTATTGCGTGGTCAAATACTACTATGGGTTTCAAAATCGCGAAAAAGGCTACCTGCCTGTCAATCTGTTACTTACGTCATATTTACGGTAGTAATTTTAGTACTCTGTGGTCACAGTATAAGAAATAGTATCTAGTACTACCATAGAATTTTAACCTCTTGTTCTTATGGCCGATTTACACATCCATAAGTAAGTAAGTACGTAAGTAAGTAAGTAAGTAAGTAAGTAAAAACTACGTGTGAACGCTGGGCGGCAAGTAAGTAAGTAAGTAGCGACTTGCCGCAGGATAGGAACTAGTTCTATTTTTTGGACAGGACAGTAGCGCGTAACCCCTCCCGCTTCGTCTCCCGCTCCCTACCAACTTATCTTGCCGCCGTGTGGACGGCACAAGTAAGTAAGTTCATAAGTTGACACACAACAAAACGCACACGTCTGCCTGCCGCCCGTGTTGGCAGGACGTGTCTCGCGTCCGTCGTGCCCGTCGCAAGGTTCTGACAAAGTATTAAACTTACTTACCGATAAGCCTAATTCACTGTTTGGACGTTTCTGTCTACTTCTCGATTAAGTAAGCATGGAAGTGGTAAGTTGGGCTTACTTACTTACTTACTTATGGATGTGTAAATCGACCTTTAGAGTACTACATACCTAAGTCATAATTATCTCGAAATTGTTGAAAGTAGTTGTGTATCGTTGCCAAACTAAACAGTGTTACAAAAATGCAAATAAACATTTAAGGGGGTGGTTAAGACGATCAAACTGAACAACTTTTACTATGGGACCAATATCGAAATCGCGAAAAAAAAATCGGATGTTCCATCACCATCATTATCATATCAGACGATAGAAGTCCACTGCTAGACATAGTAGGCCTCCCCCAAAATGGGTTGATTTGCCATAATCGCCATGATGCGATGCGTTTGCGATGTTCCATACTAAACTATAGATCTACTCGAGCAAAATGTATGGGACAAAAGATTTTTTTTTTCGCAATTTCGATTTATTTATTTATTTTGAAAGGTTTACTTACAGTTATTACAATGTTGCATGACCAAAAATAACACAATAATATCTATCTTATTGCATAACTACTTACAAGTAAACACGGCGTGACTTATAAATTGCAACTTAAACTAAGTACAAAAAATATGAAGTAACAAGGTCTCAAGATAATCTATCCAAAATAGTGGCGAAAATAATAGTAAGTGAGATATAATAGGGTATTAAAAAAACAGTTTAAACTTACAAAATACAAACTTACATGTGATAATGATGATTATGTACTATAATTTTTATAATTTAATGTAATGTAAAATGTCGATGTTGGTCCCATAGTGAAAGTTGTTCAGTTTGATGATCTCAACAACCCCCTTAAAAGTTTTAAATGTTTATTTTTACTTTTGTAACACCCTGTAGATAGTAACAAATCAATCAATTATACTTTAACGAACGAGTAACAATAGTGAAAGAGTACTAATTGATAAGCAGCAAGTCATATCAATCAATGAAATCAGTCCACATCAACACTGCTGGGTTAGACCTCCTTTATACTACGCCATTCCTCACAATTATGGACTCAACTGTTCTAGTACGAACCCGTCACACATCGGAAAAATATGCTGGTGGAGTGCCTATTGACCTCCATCCCTCGCTTGGTGGTGGCCAAGTGAGGGATGCTCTCTGCTCTGGTACCGTATTGGTCAAACCACCCAGTCTTCCCGTTTAACCAAGTGTCCTGTCCATCCTACCAATGTCTTCGACTTTGGTTCTTCGTCGAATTCCGTTAGGTACTCGGTCCACTAATGATAAGCTTAACATAATGGTATGCTCCATGGCTCTTCATGGCTCTAATAACTAGATACGATTTTGAAATTCCTTCTCTTCTAGAAATCTCTACACAACGATGGGAAGTGAAACTATTTTACCTATTATGCCACAGATTCAAAAGAAGAAGATTGAAATTCGTTGACTATCGATAGAGTCGATAGACTATCGAGCAGCAACACAAATTGTTTCAAAGTGTCTGACGTCTCCGAAAGAAAATAATGCCGAATTGTGATGGCTACGAATGTAGGTTATCCAACAAATACCAAATGACATCTCATATCGTTTTCAATACGTTTTCTCGTCTCCGTTGGTCGTCTGCCAGGGCCAGATTTAGGTTAGATATCAAACAAAAGGCATTCAATATCTAGACTGGGATCGCTTTGTCTTTACAAATAATGTGTGAAGGTACTTTGTAGGTCAGACTAGCATTTGCCTGTTCGTTCTTGTGGAATATGTTTGTTTCTTGCTATAATCCCGTCTCCAAGCTTTCTTCAAACAGAACACGTAGATTTTTGTAAAAACGTGTTTCTCTGAACATCGGTGCCCTGAAATCAAAACTGAAAAAATCTTGAAATAACGGACTCTGCTAGCTCTGGAGGGAATTGCGGTAAATAAATCGTAACTGAACTTTGATTGGACCGCGTGTGAAGGTTAGTTTTGTACACACATGGTATTGCGCTGATCGCGGTACAGCTCATGACAGCCGTTAGAGCCGTTTTGACAGATGGCTCAAACGTTAAAGGATGTCAGTCACATAGTAAATAAGTCAAGTTTAGTGCGATACGGAATTAACACAGTTGAATAATAATTGGATTGCAATGTGATTAGAACTGAAATTGGATTAAGTTTGAACTTAGACGTTTTAAATTATCGCAATCGCTCTACAAACAGCGAAATTTTTACCGACCGATGCTCATCTTCTCGCCGCTTACTTACTTTTCCACTAGGTCGCCCTGCCAGCGACACCGAGGCCCTACTTAAAAAACGTAACATTTGTAATTGGTCATTTTAAAATTACGATCCAAGTTTCATGACTCACTAGACCTGAAATAAACACTAGAATAATCCGTTTAAGCTATTGGACCGTCTATATCACACTTAATCTGGCAGAAGATCATCGGAAAAGACACTGACGTCTTCACAGTATAAAATTGTATTTTAAACTTGTTAATTGACATTCTCATTTGTAACTCTGCGCAATGCAAGGTCCAATTTGGTCCAGTAACTATGCTAGCGTTGTATCTCAGATTTGCCAGGACCAATCCACCTGTGACTAGCTAACGAATTTGTAGAAGTGAAGGTAACCAAGCGTATACTGTTGATATCTACCTACCAGTTACGTATATTTACGATTTACGCTAGTTACTATTACTAACAGGGCCTGTGCCTGTTTTCGAGAAAACATTGTTGACAAATGAACGCATAAAATAAGAACTGAAGGATTTTTTTCGGTGGATCGACCAAAAAAATCTTTGATAAAACTGTTTATACCACCGAACATTAAATAATAGATAGGCGCGGATCCAGCATTCAAAAAAGGTTGTGGTCACGGCCATTTGAAAAATCGGCCAAGTGCGAGCTGGGCTACAGACTCGGTCACGACCGATACATTGCATTCCTACAAAGGAGATGTTTACAAAATGTATGACGCCCCGGCCAAGACCTTGTACAATGTACATTGTGGGTATAGGTCCACGTGGGCAAAGCCGCGGGGCGAACACTTTTAAATTATTAAACCTGTAAAATATTAGTCTGTTTACTAACGAAAATTACAAAAGTAAATGTGTGTTTGTTTCTTATAAAGTCCTTCATAACATTTTTTACAAATGCTTTTTTTTTTTTAAACAATTTTACTACTTTCTTAAATAGATTTTTGCATGTACCTACATGCATACTGTGTAGCCTTAACAACAACGACGTCGTATCGTATCTATTAGTTTTTACTTTGCGAAATGATTATAATACCTATATGTAGGCGCGCGCTTGCACTCTTTTCTTGGTATATTAATACCAAATGTTTGGTATAGTAATATGAGCTTTGTGTCCTATTATTTAAAATTCAGTGGTGAATGCACTCGATAGGTACGTTGACAATACTCTAGGTCTAGGTATATTAGTCATCCTATAGAATAGTCCATGCTACTTGAAATCACTTGTGAGGCTTCCGCGCTTAAACTTATTCAAACCCCGATACGTAAGGGTTGTTAACCCTTGTATGTTTGAGACCTCGATCTCAGGAACTGAACAATTGACAGTCGTGATAAGATGGTACAGGAAAATATTTGGCATGTGTCGAGAAACATGGGGTCGACTGAAATCAATGTCGACAAAAAAATTTCATTTGAGCGGTACTTTGTCCTATTTGTTATGTTTTATTGTTGAAAGTTCTCAATTCTGGCACAATGGGCTTTAGTCCTTTGACCAAAGTGTGAAAATGCCTCGTCAATAAAAAGCTTAAAACTTTTAAAAAGCGGACTTTAATTTATCGTCCAGCCTGCAGGCACTGTATATAGGTACTTAACACAATATAATTTGGGTCGTCAATGGCTTGGCCCATTAATCATCAGGTTGGACCGGCGTATCATTTATCACTTTCGGGCTCCTTCACCTATATACATAATATTACTCCTTTTTTTTTGAAAAATCTGTTTTTTATTACTTCCAGATTGTGTCCCTTCTGATGTGTGAAACTCTTTTATGTGATGTTTGTATAGGGTATTGTAGGGACATTAGGTACCTACTATACAAAAGAAGAAAATCTGGAATAGTTTGAATACAGCGTCCTTCTTACTATTCTACTTCAGACCATAAAACTGCTCTACTTTCTCTATGGGACCAATATCGAACTCGAAAAAGAGACAATTTCTTTCGCGATTTCGACATTGGTCCCATAGAGAAAGTTATTCCGATTGATGGTCTGATCATCCCCTTTGAAAATCGTATGTCTGTATATCTATACTATTATAAAACTGTAACAGGAAGTTTGTCTGTACATTGAAGATATTAACAAAAAAAAAGTTACGATATGGTTTTTAGGTGTCCCTGATTCCATTTCACAAATTTTTTGATTTTTTGTCTGTCTGTTTGTTTGTGTATTTGTTAGTGTGTTTGTTTGTTTGTTTGTTTGTTTGTTTGTTTGAACGAGTATCACGCAAAAACTACTGAACCGATTTTGATGAAACTTTTTTGTTTGATAGCTTATGATCTGACTTAAAATCTGGTATATAATTTGTGCGGACGAAGTCGCGGGTTAACGCTCGTATTTTATAATTCTGAAATAATGGCTCTATCATCGTGGTGTTGATGATTTTGCCAATTTCGTGTTGAAATTAAGTTGTTTACACACCTATGCTTGACAGTTGTATGCTAATTAATAATTAAGTAGTATAAAATTGTTCCTCCACTGTGCCACAGTATAAATAACTACTATGTACTACCCGGCTGTGCCATGGGACACGTCGAGAAACACCCTCCCACAGTATCCAGTAGGCCAGTGAGATCTTACGAGGAGAAGTCACTTGATGACAGCCCATGGTGCATCGGCTCATACCCATTGCTGTGCCATCCGGACTGATCCAAATAGACCAGAAGCAGGCGGGCAAAAAGTGGAGGTAACCTTACCTAGCACTAGCACCCCGTTTATACAGGGTCCTTCTTAATATGCTGCCACAACAACTTTCTCTATGGGACCAACATCGAAATAGCAAAAAAAAAATTAGCTGTCCCATACATTTGGCTCAAGTAGTTTTGCAGTTATGTATGGAACAACAAAGGCCACTCTAAAGAGAAAAGAAAAACAAACAGCAATGTCTGAACCACCCAAAAAAGAAAAACCAATTCGATATAACAATGGAATTACTATCGTTATTATTGCCGTGCTTATCAAGACTGCAGCAAGTATTTTTTGGAAAAATTGAGCCACCTATATTTTTGAAATCCTTGTGACGAGTTCTGCAAGGATCGACTATACTTTCTGCACTCCTGCTCAGTTCTACCTCTTCTGAATGAGATATTACAATAAGGATCAAAGTTTCATATAGAGCTCGTCATGAGGATACCAGCACGGCTAGCATGCCACCCACGACAAAGCGTTTACACGAGAAAAACGTCATGCGCGCTCTCTCTGGTATTCTTTTTTTTTTTTTTTTATGTTTGATAGGTAAACATTTGACTCCGATCTCACCTGATGTTAAGTGACGATGAGGCCGAAGATGTAGCATGCTTACCTAGAAAAATGCCTATTCACTCTCGCCTTGAAGAGGCCCAAGTTGTATTGCTCAGGGAACAGGTCCGCAGGCAGTGCGTTCCACTCTTTAGCCGTGCGCATTATAAAAGAAGAAGCAAACTTCTTTAAGCAAGCTTCTTCTCTCTGGTATACGTAAAATAATAAAGATGGAGGCACATCTCGATTTTTCTCGTTTTCTCGGGGGTGGCATGCTAGGCCTACTGAAACATAAAATAAAACTCAACCCCGCTAAAAAAAAGACTGTAGTTTTTTCGGCGGCGGGCACAACAGATTATAAAGCTATCTTTAAATATTCTCTAAAATGAACGCTGCTGTGAAACATTACATATTTTATTTGTCCGGATTACCATGCGTAAAAAAAAGTTAAATTTTTAAAAAGGTTGATTAACTGAAAACTCTTTATGTAAAGCGCGGTAAAAACGCAACATTTTCTTGTTTACATTAGTGTTCTCAATGGTAAATAACTGTTTGGAATACGCTCTGGTCGTATTACCGCAAATCGGGTTAGGTTGGGTAGAACTCGAACTCGTAGGTACCTTACATTACAATATAATAGTCAAACAGTAATGGCACTAAGCACAGATCACAAAAACTAAAGGTAGATTGAAAGGGGGGCGGGGCCAGTGTCGCAGCAATATGCGCAAAAACGGAACACATATATTATGAGGCTGAATGCCAGTCGAGATATTATGTGTAAATAGTTTACAATGCTTGCGTAGTACTAAAGATTATTCGAACGTTGAGTTCTGATCTAAGGAGAACGGTTTTGGGTTCAAGTTCTGCAGTAGCTCGTTTGTGTAAACTGTACAATACTCATAGTGTTTCCACCGACATCTTCCATGATTCCATGGGAAAGCTTCGCAAAAATATTCTTATTTCATAATTACCATCCTCATTATTTCGTCAACTCTATCACCCAGCATACGCTTAATGCGCTAAAATGTTAGTTAGTCAGTAAATTTAAATCTTCGGCACTATTCAGAAACAATTACGAAAAAAATTCATAAAAAAAATGAGTATGTTAAAATGGACAGCTCTAATGTGGCTCTAGGTACTTGCTACTGATTAAGCTAAATATTATTGCATGCTGTATTTCTTTATAAGTGGTTGTGCATTTAGCTTTAACTTTAAAATTATGTAACCTACCTACCTTTGAACAATGTAACAATCGTTAAGAAATAAATAAATAAATAAATACCGCAATGGATAATGAGCACATTCAAACTAATAAAATACTTTCTATCGCGTGGTACTGGTGGTATGCGACACTAGGTTTCGTACTCAGCGCGTCGGTTGACATCTCTCTAGATCTCTATGGCACTAAGCATACGAGACCGAGATAAACGTAATAGGCAACTAATTTGAAATGTAGGCCACCTTAGAGCCTTGTTATCATTCAATATTTAATACTTTATTGCATTCCATAATTTAGATAAAATAAACTATGCTATAAATTTGGAAGCTTTAGGACACAGCGAAATAGTACAAAATTACATATAAAACAGAAAATATCTTTTTAACTGACTTCAAAAAAGGAGGAGGTTTTTTTGTTGTTGCGTACACACAGTTTTTGTAGTTCTTCGTTGATTTTTAAAAATCTTTTATTTTAAACGAGTTTTTGATCCGCGACTTCGTCCGCGTGGATTACCCCTTTAGGTCCGCCACACACAGACGGAATTGCGATCCGGAATCCTGATTTAGGATTCAGTGTTGTCAAAACTATGGTTACAAAAAATACTAGAGTGCTGTTTATAAAATACCTAAAATAAAAATGTATGAAACGCCAAATGAATGACAATAATTGAATTTTTAGGTATTTATTAAAACAAAACAAATAATTTCCATACATCATAATTACTATCATGTGATGACGTCATGACGTTACGAATGTTACGATGATGGTTTGTAAATTGTATTCCAATATTAATGCAACTATATCAAATGACTATCGATAGTTTTAATGTTAGACATAATCTGCATATAAAATGGCATGTACCATTATCACACAAGCGGTTTTTGAGCGTATGCGATTTCGCAACTATGCCGCAACGACGTCGCAACTGCACCGTCACGATACGGTATCGTTCCATCAACGCCTACGCTCAAAAATCACTTTAAAATATGCCACCTAAGACATCAAAAAATCACTAAATCTAGTAAAAAAGTCTCTGAAAGCGGAAACACTCCATACGGAATCTAATTCCGAATCAGGTTTATTCCGGATGTGTGTGGCGAACCTTTATAGTCGATTTTCAAAAAAATCCTTTCTTAGTGCACACCTACATTCTTTTTAGAATATATATTCCAAATGTCATGTTTCTAATCTTCAGCGGTTTAGGCTGTGCGTTGTCTGCCAGTCAGTCAGTCACGAAACTCTTTTATAAGTATAGAAGATAGAGGAACTTTGCACATCGGCATCTTGAAGTGGACCCTTTGCTGTTTCAATATTTTGTTGTCGTGTCTCTTGTGGATTCGTTGGTCAGCCAAATGAACCCCAATTATAATTAAAGGACGGTCAGTCCCTCGATGCCACAGGGTTTGGTTTTGGAGATTTTGGCTTTTGGCAAAGACATACGAAGCAATTATATCTAATTTCTATTTACCCATTGATCTAATATACCTAAAATAGTACTAGATTCACAATTAACGTAAAAAACCAAAAATGTCAGAACCAAAAGAGCTCTTTTTTAGGGTTCCGTACCCAAAGGGTGAAAACGGGAGCCTATTTATAAGCCTACGCTATCTGTCCGTCCGTCCGTCTGTCCTAACTATTTAGGGATGTAACTTTGGAACGGTAATAGCTAGACAGTTGAAATTTACACAGAACATGCGTTATTAAGGCGGATTTGCTGAAAAATAATATAAATGACAAAAAGTTAAAAATTAAGGGGTCCCTTAATTTTTTACTTTTTAAAATACTAAAACTAATTTTTAGTAACGTTTTTTCTTCTCGCTCCATCATATTATAAACGGTTATACATACAAGCGTCAAACTTGGTGTATACAGCAAACTCTACAGTATACAACAAATAAAAATAACAATAATTTGCGCTGAAATTATATTTTTCTGGATGAATTTTATTTTTATTTATTAAAGATAAGATTAGATAGATAAGATAATAATATATTCACTTCTCAAGTTAATTCGCGCACGTAAGATATTTAACATTTTATTTTAACACTTTACTGTACACACGGAAATATAAATGAAAACATTTCATTACAACGATGCATTTTGCTGCATTAAAAACGTTTTCCCAATTATTTACTATACTACCTTTAAAACAGCGTGCACCAGACAGACAAACCGACTATTTGTTTAACTAAACATGGATACTGTCCCCTAAACATATCTATCTCTATCCCTCTTTAGTTTCCACTGGTAGGCTAGGCAGGGAGGGACTGAGTTTAAATAAACCAACGACCGGACAGCGAAGGGGCGGGCGCTTAGGCAGAAAAATGAGTTTTTTTCCAAATAGAATTTAATGCTCGAACGTAAGTAGCTTAGAGGACTAAACTATAGACATACATGCATAAATTCACGACTATTATACATTTCAGGGTGGTCATAGAGTCCTCTACACTACAACTACCATTCTTAGCAGTTGTGTACACTATACATTTTAAGCAGCCATTTATTTATTTTAACTTATCATTATTTTTGAGCGAAATGTAACTATCATAACTACACGTGTTAACTAGTTGACTAGAGAGCAATCATTATGTCCGAGATGAGGGCCTGGAGATCTTTAGAACCAGGCTTAAACTTTTTAAGCCTATCCCAGACTCCAGTCTCATCACAACAAAATGTTTACATACATACATACATATACTCACGCCTGTGCCCCATTGGGGTAGCCAGAGACAACGGATCGCCATCGGCTACGATCCTGACACACCCTTTTTCGCCTCTTCCACAGTCATAAGTCGCTTCATACACGCTCGTCGGTTTCGGGTACATTTGATCTGACCCTTCTTAAGTACGCTGCCAATTTGGTACGCATAAATGTTTAATGTTTAATTATAATATAAACTAAGTACCTACTGTATCTGTTACTTTTGTCTGTGTATGAAAAAATAAATAAATAAATAAAATAAATAAAGTTGTAGCAAGGCAGAGTGTCTTGCTTTAGAGATAAGAGAACGAAATAAAAACCTGCCAAGTATGAAACTCTTACCATAGGTATCTTCGTGGTTTCATTCAACTAATTTAATTTATCTTTATTGGTTATTATTATCAATTATCATGTATAAAACTGCAAATTAGTTAATTACTATCACAATAAAATTAAAATTTTACAGTGCCAATTACATGATAACACGTTTTAAAAACTGTTTAAAGTACAACGAACAAAACGTATAAAAAAATATGAAAGGACAAATAAAAAGATTACAATTACCTAACATTTAAACAAAGTGCTTAGATCTACGGGAGATACATTAAAGTAGGTACCCAATACCCAACAAACAATTCGTTCAAATACAGTCAAACATTCGTGGTGTTTTGTTTATTAACATTAGATAAATAATAATAAAAGACGTTTATTCAACCACACTTACAGTTACAAAAGTAGGTACAATATTTCAAATAAATAACTAAAAGTTACACATTTTTGCAAGTGCAGTAGAACAGGATAGAGTCTCAGCATTATTGCTGTTTTTCGGTCTCTTCCTTACGACTCAACTGCCCGAAATTGCCCGAACGGACTACTTAATAACTAACATATTAAAAATTAAAAATGTTTATACAATACAAATCGTAGGTAGTGTAGTATTTTTTATACTAATATAACTATAACTATATATCGGCCTTCACAAAGTTAGGAGAGAAAATTGCAGATGAAGGACAAATCGCTCCTGTCGGCACAGAACACGATAATACTAGAGTATAATATAAATCATAACTGTATTGATAATGTTAAATAGATATTTATTTATTATACGACTACTTAGTAACCGGAGACCAACAGCAAGAACTCTTTTGCCTATCGAGGAGCCATGCCTTGCACTTTATCCTGAAACTATTTAAATATCGAATATCACCTGGTCCAGAGTCGGAGAGGATGGTAATCTGTCATACATATTGCTTGGTACGGATACCAGTCTCTCACAAAGATAAAATTAATATTGTAATATACCTACATTTTACTATGGCCGGATTTTTTTTTTCGAATTGGCCAATACATCACTACTCACAAACTTTGACCAATCAATCAATCAATCAAATATACTTTATTTTACACCAAAACGTAAACAGTAAAATACAGAAATAAAAATACAAGAGGCACAAAATAAGGCGGTCTATAGAAGAGTAACTATAAAAAGATCAATTTTACTCTTGATGTTTACTCCGAAATAACTTCACTTGTCTTCTACCACACTAAACCCATAACTAAGGCCCGATTCGACCAAACGCGAATAAATTTTATTCTTCGATTAAGTCGCCAATTACTATATGTGAATATATGATCCACCTAAAAAAAGAGGTCGTTGTATCCGTACTTATTGCAAATGTGAGGTTATACAGTTTTAATTGGTTAGGTTTTTTTTAAATTTTTTTTAAAATTATTTGTCATTGAAATTTCATTAGTCTCGGTATAAGCAGTACACCGTCAAAATTGGATGTGTAAAACGCAAAATCAGTTTACTCTAGAGTAACCGGTGACTTAAGGTTGTTGCAGAGGGATCAATTTTATACAAAACTATATTATAAATTGCAAATGTTATTTGTGACGCGGCAACTAGATGTTCTAAACTATTTTTTCATATATAAAATATTACTTTTATTAATTCCGTCTACGCGTATTGTGCGTCAAACTTTTGTATGGACTGAAACCACCTTAAGGCCAGGATATTTCGAACCACCTGTTTTTGATAAAGCTGTAAACACAGTAATATTTGTTTTTATGATTCGCAATAAATATATGTTTTAGTTTAATATACTTTCTTGATTATTCAACGGTTCAAAAAACGATACTTGCAACTTGCCTCGATAAAAAAAAATCACAAAGATAGGATGTTTTTGATTGTTTTTCTTGTTTTACTTGAAGATTATCAGGTTTTAAGTTACAATAATCACATGTAAAAATAGGTAATAACATATCAAAGAATATTTAACGATTACTTTTTTAAATAAATGTTTTAATATTTTTAAATATCAAATTATATAAAAGATCCTGTGATCCTGCTTTCAATTAAAGTGGGATGGCTAATTGCAAACGTATGCTTGTAAGAAAGAGATGCTTGCACTGGGATAACCTGCCCTTAATCTAAGAATATAATTTACTCGCGTTTGGTCGAATCGGGCCTAAGTATAAGATCTTGTCACTGTATTTGTTGTCTGTGTGAGATAATAAATACAGTATTTTTGTATTGTATTATTCATACAGGTTAAAAGTAACGCAAGTTTCAGAGGTTTCTATGGATTCTATAACTGGCTACCTATTCTTAAAAGGTATCCACTAATAACTATTTCTCCCCACAAGTGTTCCTTTCACGTAAGCGTTCACGGTAGCCGTAGCAATAAGGGGCAAGGGTCGACCTTTACACGTGAAATATTTCGGTTTGACCGCTGATCGAATTGACGCATATTGTGTTACCTTACTTGCCGCCTTAATACAATACGTGGATTAAACTAATTAGGCGTATCTTCTCGTAGATTAGAAGTTCAATAAACAAGTCAAGCAGTGGTGATAAGCTGGACATACTGCCAAGCTTCAAAGCCTATCCCACCGCCGCAGAGTAGCCTGCTTGTCGGTCTTCTACAGATTGTACTTCGGTGAGTGTGCCCAAGAGCTACATGAGCTCATCCCGCCTTCCCCTTTCTACTATCGGACTTCCAGACGCACCGCGGGAAACATACATACATCCATCCATACATCGGAAACATACACAATATCCAACTTTGGGCTAGCACGTGATACGGCTGTATACGTGATAGGGCTAATGCGCGTTTAATCTCGTTCGTTGCCGCGCAAATATAAAGGGAGCCTGCACGTATCCAGGGGGGGGGGATAGGTGGGATTCACCCCCCCCCCCCCCCCCCGAACTCCGAATATTTGTATGGAGAAGTTATTAAAGCAATTACTTTTTCATTAATGTCCCCCCCCCCCGCCCCGAAAATTAAATGTCCCCCCCCCGAAACAAAAGTCTGGATACGTGCCTGGGAGTGAAGGTGCGATAGCGCGGAATCACGGTGGCATACTACGGCGGCAGGGCTTAGTGTCGCTACTATTTGATTAGTGTATCTACTTGGTCAAAAGGCGATGTATAGGGATTATGAGCCACGCTAAACTAAACCATTTACTGAGTACCTAATATTAGTTTTTAACACAACATAGACATTTAATCCATGCTACATTATATAAGGTCTAACAAAATTAGCTGAAACTATTTTAAGGGGATGATCAGACCAACAAACTGAACAACTTTCTCTATGGGATCAATATTGAAATCGCGAAAAAAAAAATCAGCTGTCCCATACATTTAGGTCGAGTAGGTTTGTATGGAACAGCTGATTTTTTTCGCGATTTCGATATTGGTCCCATAGAGAAAGTTGTTCAGTTTCATCACCCCCTTAAAATAGTTTCACCTTATTTTGTTAGACCTTATATACAGAGTGACTGGTAATTCGACCTATTCTTTAAGATGTGTGAATGGTTACATATTAGAAGAACTAAACACAGTCTAACTATTTTCGACATAACTACGGTCGAATCACATATGTTTATAGCGCATATTGGTCGACTCAAGTACTATTCAACTTACATAGTTTTGATTAAACTAAAATTAAATGCACTATCGAACGTTTATTCTAATGGTTTTTTTAGCTATTGGATGTTTCAACTACGTTTGAAATACCTAATGGACGACTCGCCTACGTACGGCTTATCAGTACTGCGCGCCGCGCTGGATTGTTTACTAAAACGAGGGTAGGTATTAATACTGTGCGCTCGATTGATACTTCTAGTGGTGGGTAATTACAATGTCAATGTCTTTAAAGGAAGCGTTTTCATATTCTGTGTGAGTCCGTACTCTGGTGCCCGTACGCGCGTTAGGTTAGCGAGGAGCGAAGCGACGAGCATGTTAGGTATCTTGCGACCCACAGCGCACGAGCCGAGCGAGCGGAGCGAGCGTGCCGCGGCAGCGGCCGGCGAGTGCCAGAACCGAATTGCTACTATTTACCCAGTCTACCCAAAAACATTCCCTTTAATTAAACCCTCCATTTCATGTTCAAGGTCAAATAAAAATAAGGTTCAAGGGTAAATAGTAGCAATTCGGTTCTGGCACTCGCCGGCCGCTGCCGCGGCACGCTCGCTCCGCTCGCTCGGCTCGCGCGCTGTGGGTCGCAAGATACCTAACTAGCGCGTGCGGGACCAGAGTACGGACGTGTTTCGCAGAGCTCCATAGAAATTTTGATTTTGATCGTAGGTTATGCCACTTTAATTTTTTTTATTTTAGACATTCAAATACGTACCCCAACAAACACCTTTGGAATTGGGCTTCAGGTGAATCGTCGGTTACTTCAATAAACCTTAGGTCATTTCATTATAGTTGAATACATCGTAGATGAGTTAATTGTAGTTGAATAAATCGTAGGTGAATTCACCTTTATGGGTATCGATCAGTATTTTAAACAAAAATCTGTGAAACGGTCTTTAGTCATTTAAACCAGTATGTGATTCGACCGTAGTTATGTCGAAAATAGTTAGACTGTGTTTAGTTCTTCTAATATGTAACCGTGTGAATGTATACTAGAGCTAATTTGCAACAATTTTGTGAATTTTAAAAATGTTCCGGTTTCCGATCTAAAACTGATTAAACAGTAAAAAAAAATTTACCTACCAAAGAGCGAAAAAGAACATAATTTTTTTTCACTGATTCGGTACAAGTCATACCGTCCTATAAATTTTTTCAAATATCTTTTAAATCAAAGAGGCAATTTTAAGTGCAGTTTTGAAAAATATCATTGTTTGAAGCGTAGAAAGCGCATTGTAAATATTCAGAAGGGGGGGGGGGGGGGGGGGGCACTGTTTCAACATCATCTTGTAAAATTCCAGCCAAATCTCAGAGGCTTAACTGCAAAATTTTGAGCTTGCTTCGCTCGCTCCAGATGTATAGGCATGCTTCACTCAACAACAACTGTTATTGGTTATGAGATTATCGCGTTCTTTCACCTTTATAACATGTTCTACCACCTCCTTAAAAATCCCAAGCCAAATTCTGGTTACCTTAGGAACCTGTCCTTAGGGAAATGAACTTTTGGATCCGACCTTGCCACGAGAAATTTGAGTCTTGGTACTGGGGCGGTAGCTATGAGCTGGGTGCTGGTTGCCCCCCTCAGGGAATATCTCTAGATACGCCAATGAAAATAGCTTATAGTTTCTCTAGGCAAGTCACGAGTAACCCAAATCTACGACGCCAAAGAAATAAATAACATTTCGCTAGAAAAACTAATAATTTGGCAGGATCTCAGCTCTTAGCGACAACTCCACAAATCAAGGCGTGTATTGCGTCTAGGCCTTATTGAATTTGTCCCCAAGTTGCCGAAGGTTGCCACGACGGGAATCTTACGAATGGAATTCTATTGAATTTTCTGTTTCCGTTCACACGAGCGTGAAATGACGGGCGTGTGCTAAGTTTTGTATATAAATCACTATTTAAACAAGTTTTAGTAAAGTTGTGGACTCAACACCCACTGGTCATCTAAAGTTTTTCGAATTCGAAGTAACCAGAGGAAATAACATAACAAAAAATTCTTTGTTTGTGTATATGTTACGGTTAAAAGCCAAATTGCGGTTACGTGTAGCAGATAGTTAGGTTAGTTTTTAGTTATATAGCCGGTTAAAACAACAAAATCTATGAAGTTTTTAGTTCGCTTGGAGATTGGCTCAAACCCAATCTGGATTTATCCAGTTTAACTTAACATAATACTGGGTGTAACAAAAAGTATCATTAACCTTTAAATCACATTCTCTACCCATCAAACTGAACAACTTTTACTATGGGAGCAAACCTGTCACAACAAAAAAAAATCTGCTGTCTCATACATTTGAGTCGAGTAGCTATTGCAGTTTAGTATGGAACAGCTCATATATTTTTTTGCTCTGACAGGTTAGCTCACATAGTAAAACTTGTTCAGTTTGACGGGTAGAGTAATGTGGTTTAAAAGCACATTCTGTATAACATAAATACTTTTTATTTACTCTTACTATTTTTTTTTACTTTAAATAAAGTGACATCAATTTTAACCTTTTCTTTTTCCTTATTTATTTACACGGATTCGACGAATTTTTAAGAGCGTTGGTGGCGCATCGCGGTGAGGCTTGAACACTCAATCATGAGGGTCCGGGTTCTAATCCGCAAGAACGACATGTCACCAATAAGATGTTCTAACTTATGTATACACGGCGACACATCAAGCTATACAAAACCCAAATAAGCTGGTCGCGAGACGTTATACGTTACTCGTTCTACGCGCGGCCAGCTTATTGTGGTTTAGTATAGCTTGATGTGTCGCCGTGTGTACCTACGTAATACCGACTGCTCTCAAACGGTGAAGGAAAACATCGTAAGGAAACCTGCATATGCTGAAGAATAAATTAATATGCGTGATAAGTCCCTAATCCGCATTGGGCATTGTGGATTGACGCACATACACCCTCCCTGTGGTCTGTTCTGCAATGGAAAGATAGGCTGACAATGATGAATTAATTTCGGCCTGGATTGCCATTTTTGAAAGTCAAATCAGCAGTAGAAAAACTATGGAGATTATGCTTCATTCGATCGTGATTTTGAACGTGTGACTTTCAAAAATCGCTCTACTGGACACATTAAATCAGCTCCACCTAAGCTCATCACAGTAACTGCCGACTTTTTTTAAACATCACATTAAAATTTACAGCACGTTTCAAAATATTTATGGAAGCGAAGTCAAGTACCCAAAAAATAATTACTCAGCCACCATACAATGAAAAGGGAGCCGAAATGAAAAACAGTTTATTTAACGCTGTCCGTCGTAATCGTTTTTTTGCATAACCTCGTTTAAATTAACAAGTGTACACACGGGTACACTTGTTAATTTTTGGTTTAACTGTTAAAAAACCTGGAAAAAGAGGCTGTATAAGCATCCCGAATATTATAAAATAAAATGAATAAAAGAGGTTTTGCCCGCCACATCGTGCGCTTGCATTTTGGAAAATTTCAATAAGTAGGTACCCAATTACAATCAATATTTGGCTGATTTAAAAAAAACATTTCTTAGTACAACCCTACCTACATCTTCTGTAGAATATGTATCCAATGTTTCATGTTTCTATTTTTCAGTGGTATAGGCTGTGCCAAAGATTTTTTTGGTCTATACGACGGCGGCTGTGCGTTGTGTTGTGAAACATAGCTTTGAAATATAATAGTTTTTCCACTCAGCAGCAGCTGCTATGATAGAGCACTGAAGCGATAACGTTATACAGGGTGTTACAAAAGTTAAAATAAACATTTAAAACTTTTAAGGGCGTTGTAGAGACCATTAAAGTGAACAACTTTCACTTTGGGACCAACATCGAAATCGCTAAAAAACAAATTTTTTGTTCAAGTTGATATAGTATTGTTCGAGTAAATCTGTAGTTTAGTATGGAACATCGCAAACGCATCGCATCATGGCGATTTTGGCAAATCTCTCCATTTTGGGGAAGGTCTATGTCCAGCAGTGGACGTCTATCGGCTGATATGATGATGATGATGATGGAACATACGATTTTTTTTTCGCGATTTCGATATTGGTCCCATAGTAAAAGTTGTTCAGTTTGATGGTCTTAACCACTCTCTTAAATTTTTATTTGTATTTTTGTAACACCCTGTATACATATATAAAGTATGACATTAATATCTGTTCTTGAGCTGAGTATTTTTAGCACACCTGTAACATCCATAAGTATAAGTAAGCAAATCTTGCTTACATTATTTTGTACATCATCATCATCATCATATCAGCCGATAGACTTCCACTGCTGGACATAGGCCTCCCCCAAAAAGGGGGGATTTGCCATAATCGCCACGCTTGGCAGACGGGTTGGCGATCGCAGTTGGATTGAATGTGTGTACTAAGAGGATGCTGCTGCCCATCCTCCGGTCGATCCCTTAGTCGCCTCTTACGACACCCACGGGAGGAAATGGGATGGTGCAGTTTATATGGTTTTGCGCAGCTTGATGTATCGCCGTGTGTACATATCCAATAGTGATTTTAACGATAGATTCTAAAGTAGGGTAGGTAAATAAGTAATTTATTCGCGAGTTTAAGTCTGTCCTTATTAAAAGCAGTATTGGGCCCATTTCTTACCCAGTAATAAAACCAGTGACTTCACAGTATACAAAACTGACCCGTATGTTTCCATGTAAAGCTCTTCAGAGAGTTGAATACATTTGCATGTGAAATTGTTATATTTCACGAAATCCACCGTCGCGTCGGAGACCCGACCGAGGGGAGAGTGCATCTCTACGTAGTGTGTTGCTATGAATCTGTGATCATTTGATCTAGAGGATCTACGATGTAGGCATTTGATAAAGGAAATCGTAATGTCGTTACTGTGCGTAAACTGTTTATTATTTGGTTAACAGGGCTTAATCCACACCCATGCATTTCTATTTTTTCCTTCCATCCCAAAGAATCCATCTAATACTATATACACACATTCAATCACACACACACACGTACACGCACTCCTTTATACACTCATTTATGATATAAATACATACACTCATAATAACATTGAAATTTGCAAATTTGTGCGTAAATACCCGTACTTTCATACCAAATTAGGAGACTTACCCCGACGCTACAAAACCAGACAGTGCAATCTACTGATAAGGCCGCTCTCAAAATTAGAATTACATAACTCGGGTCCACACGCCATGTCAGTAAAAATCTTTAATAAGTTACCTGATTTTATTAAAACTATTGACAAAGACAAGCAATTTTATAATAGTCTGAAACAAATACTAGCTAATAAATGTTATTATAAATTAAATGACAACTGTATTACTATATTACCTGTGTGACATCAATATTGCATTTACATTAGATGAATTAAATTAATTATATTAAAAGTGTTATCTTCAATTGAAATTGTGTGATTAATAACATTGTATAAATTTTGCATAAATTAGGTAATTTTGTATAAATATTTAAAAATTTGTTTAATATAATATATGTAATACGTAGTATCAAATTGTAATTAGATTAAATTTTGTTAGTAATAAGATGTAAATACCTATCTATGTTGCCGTGCCCTTGCAGTGCTCATGTACCCACTTTTGCTACTACCTGATAAGAACTATGCTGTATCGTACATGAATGCAAATAAATAAATAAATAACATTTACCGTGTCTTTTCTGATCACCCCGAAAGGGTTTATGGTCGTTACTTTATGATCGTTACATATCTACCTTGTAAGCAAGTACCAATTTATTTCTGGAGTAATTGCTAATTTTCTAGGCACTTCAATTGGAATTAATAGTGATCCTTGTACGAGTCTCGGAATCCTTAAATTAATCATGTTGTAAGAGGGCCTGGTGATCTGTCAGATGGGTCTCGTTACCTAATACGGGCACCAGTCTCTCACAAAGGTAACAAATGAGTACATAGAACTCACAAAATTGTGTTTATTTTAATTAGAATAAGAACCTTTGTGTAGAGATAATAAACGATTATTTATTTATATATTTAATCAATGACCAGAAACTACTGCGAACTGTATAGATCTCTTATACCTGTTACCCTTGATCTGAAAGTCCTTTCTTAGGCTTTATAAACCGCATTATGCCTTTGGAGGTATCCGCATATCCACCTAGATGGCCACTCCTGCTTTACGTCCTTAGATTAGCTTTTTAAGTCATCTGGTGTATGTTCCTGCACTCATAGTTGGTTCTTGATATCACCGCTAAATGGCGGTAGGTATTCCTTTTTAACGGGCATAGGCTCAAACTCAGTCTTACCGATGTAACTCTTGTAATCCAGGATTAACTGCAGCGACCACCCACAAATACTAGAGATGTCCAACGAATTCGGGGGATAGGGTTTTATGGTTCTTAGTTTTTATGTCATTGTTCTTGATCGAAATAATGTGCGCTAATGAGAAATGATACTCATTTTACTAGTACTTAAGATAGCATTTCCAATATCATAAATCATAATAGAAAAGTTCATTGAACCTTTATGTTATTGTTATGTCGAAGGTAGTAACTTTTCTTCAAGACATGTTAAAATACAAATTCACATTTACCACTGGCAGTTTACAAAAATCAACCTTATCTGTTGAACTTTAAGAGGTCAAGTAATTCAACTAGGGTGCAGTAGTAAAATGGTAATGTATCTCTGGAGAGTGGAGGGGTCTAAATTGAACAAACAATGTATTGCAAATGGTCGCGGAATCGGCTTCGGTGGACTTCGTACAGCGGACCTCAAACTTTAATTGTTAAATTTGAAGTGGCTAAGTAAGCAGTTGAATGTAGGTGCTTGAGGAAATATAATATTTTTCATTTAGGACTCTGCGTCGAATTTGACTGACAACTGCAGGCTACATCAGCCTATAACTAAGTCAAATTTTATCTAAATAGGTTTAGTAGTTTGGACAATGGAAACGGACAAACAGAAACTCAAACACTGTCTTCTCTATTCACTCATAATATTTAAGATTTCAGCAAGGAATGACGTATCAAGTCGTGAAAGTTGTTCCGTTTGATGGTCTGAAGCACCCCCTTTAACATTTAACGCATTTAAATTTACTGTATAATAAAAACAATATGGTCGTATTATACACGGATGTGTCATCAACATCATCATAATCATCAGCCTATAAACACGTCCCACTGCAGGGCCTACCCTCAGGAGGGTGTATGAGCATTAGTCTACGACAAAGGAAACCTACATACACTGAAGAAGAAATTCTGATGGGTATGTGAAGTCTACCAATGCGCACGGATATATGTAGTACACGTACCTATTATTAAATGTTAGGTTAGTATGATGCTCAAGTAAAAGATTTACATAAATATTACCTAGCATGCGATTTTAAAACTTGATACTACAGTGAACCCATGTCGTTCCTAAAGTATTACACTCCCAAAGTAAAGTTTGTGTTACATAAAATAAGTCCTAGAAGCTTGTTCCATGAAATTTAATTACAAAGTCTTTTGTAGATGATAAAGTTTCGCGAAGCTTGCGAGGAAATGAGTGGAGACACAAAATTATGGTAAAATACAATGTTGTATACTAATTTACTTAAGTATAGAAAGTTAGTAATACTATTTTAATTGGAAAACAGCACTACTTTGTACTGGGATAACGCCATATTCTGCCAACGAATTCGTGCTTTCTGCGTGTAAAATTTCTCAAAAACTGTAATTTTCCAACCAGTAATTTCATAGAATGAATGTGTAGTATCTCATAATATTACCATCATGTTTTTCTGTATTTTGAGTACAATAAATAAAGATTTTTCAAAAATTTTCCCTTTTGTAATATCTGTGCTTTTGTCATGGATAACTTGCCCGCGGCTCCGTTCGTGTAGAATTCATTTCCATTTCAGGATAAAAATATATTCCTTGTTCCACTATGAAACCCTACAACGCGTTGCTTTCGGAAAAAGTTACGAGAGAAAAAGCTACTTTCAATACCAAATTCAACAAGAAATAATATGTTGTGCTAATATAGTTTAGTTTTATTATTATATTCGTAAAAAAAAACGTTTGACGCGCGCATATTTTCGGGTATGCTCAAGGTTGAATACCATTTTTTTAATAACAGTATGAAACGTAATGAAATATTGATGACGTCATTTGTTAGTATTTAGTTAAAAATTGTCATACAAAGCGCGCGTTTTTTTACGTACGATTAAGAGTTGCTAATTTGACTAGAGTTGTCCACTATAGGTATCTATATCTATACTATTATAAAAATGTAAATTTAAAAAAAGACGTTTGTTTGTTTGATCGAGCATCACGCGAAAACTACTGAACCGATTTTGATGAAACTTTTTATGTTTGATAGCTTATGATCTGACTTGAAATCTGGTATGCCGCTGCCGGCCTCCTGGGCAAGCAGCAATGCAGCATGCAGCAATTTTTCGAAGACATTTTTTATTTGTATGTAGTTTAAGTTTTGTTTCTTTTATGTTTTTTCTTTAGGTTAATGGTTATGTATAAAGTGATTATGCTGGAATTAAATAATATAATAACTAAACCAAATCTGGTTTATAATTTGTGCGGACGAAGTCGCGTGTTAACGCTAGTTATCAAACAAAATAGTAAGTATAGTTGTTTTCAAAACGAAATATTTCAGTTACAGTTTCCATATTGAACGTGTTTCATAACGTGAGATCAATAACGTCGACACAGCTAACAATTTGTCGGCGTTTTTCACGAAAAAGAACAAAAAAGTAAAGGTTTAACAAAAAGAGATTAAATAGCATCGAGCTAGAGTTTGAGCTGCGCTGCACAATAGCGCCCCCATGATACTGCCGGCTCCCAATATATCACGGTGCAGCGCCCTTCGTTATATGAAAATGTGTACGTCAAAACAGCGAGGCTACATCATATTTTTTCATTTTCATGTTTTAGTCTTATCGCCAAGGTGATCATAGGCAAGTCATGGGTGTCCAATAGTGTCCATAGACCAAGAATTTTTTTTCGCTTATCATTGTCTGTTGGACACACTGCAGATGCAGCAAAGAGTGAAGACCATAGACAATCTTCAGCCAACCAGATTTTTAAGAACGTTAAGATTTATCGTCAAAACGTCCTAACGTGGACTAGTAGCTAGTAGTTTAGTCTTCTGTGCCGAGTGGCGGTTCGGTATCAGCTTGGGTCAGATTCATTCCAATGCTTTTTTAGAAACATAGGTACGACGGGAACACCACTGGCTATTTGGCGAAGAAAAACATCTTAGGGAACCCTACATACTTCAATAAAATTTGTGTCCATCTGTCTATTAAAAGTGTCGACTAGTCCATTACCAGTAGCTCGCATGCCACCCCCGAGAAAACGATAAAAATCGAGATGAGCCGAGATGTGAGATCTTTATTATTTTACGTATGCCAGAAAGAGCGCGCATGATGTTTTTCTCATTTAAACGCTTTGTCATGGGTGGCATGTTAGCCGTGCTATCATATAGCAACAACAACAACAAACAAATCATAGAACCACCAAACGCACGCGTTGCTACCAAAACGCGGTAAGAACCCGTTAAAATGTTTAATACTAGATTAAATAATAACCACGTAGCTCTCAAAAACTGTCATGCTACTGAAGTCTGGATATTTGGCACCTCTAGAATGATTTTTCTTCTTGCGCGCGATTCGGCTTTATTCCATACAACTTGTCGCGGCAAACCCAGCTTTCTCTCTCCGAAAACGCGGGAATAGGTTATTTTCTATGGAGCAAAGGCGCGTCGCGCGCGTGTAGAGAAATCATACTAGACGTGCTAATCCTTCTAAAATACTTAAAATCTGACCACGTCCATAACATAGATGTTGGAATGAAGGCCTGGTGAACTGACCAGACCTTGCAGTCTATTACAGGCACCAAACCACCAAGACTTTAAAGCTGTTATTACTGTTTTCGTAATAGATTCCAAATTGTTATGTAAATAATTTTTTATTACGTTATTATTATAGATGTGAGCATCATTATGCTATGCTAAGCGTTAAAATAAATACTACAGAAGACTACGATGTATCATACTCATATGGCATTCGCTTCTCGTGCCTCAAGGTTATTACTGTTTTCTTTGGCGTACTTATATTTGTCACGAACTCTTCAAAGAGTTGTCGTCACGCTTGATTGAGGTGTCCGGTGACCGAAGGGCTGGCGCGTACCTCGGGCAACGAATATCCATTGCCATCCAACGAGGTAACGCAGCCAGCGTCCTGGGCACCCTCCCGCAGGACGGCGGCCTCGAGCACGTCTTCTGTTTAGTGTAAGTCGAACGGAAGTCGTGCTCGATATAGTGGCTCATTTTTAATTCGCCTAATTTATTTGTTTTTATTTTTTTTTTAATTTTATCCATAAGTCGTACATAATGTTGTAATTGTAAATACCTATACCGTTAATAAAAACACCGACGTAGTAAAGTTTGTCCATCTCATCAACACATGGTCTTAAACATCGAAGTACAATATCCGTAGTAGTCCCGACGGAATGACGTACACTGCCGGACCTATCTCGTATATTTTACACTCCCTTGATCAAACCATGGCGAAAGTTGTAACTGGCCATGGCTCTATATTTGATGTCGGCTTTATGAAGATTGCTTCACGTGATGTTACTAAGCAATTTTGGAGATGGCATTGGAGCGTCGATCATTTAATTTTGGCGTTTAGTAGAGAGACTGCGGTTTTATTGTGTAATTCCCAGGTAATTTCCCGATTCAATCGGTGTCAAATCGATATGGTGTTCTTGGCAGTTTAGCTTACTTTATTTCCGACAGTGGATATGATGATCACAGAAATAAAATATTACTTAAGGTGGTTTCAGTCCATACAAAAGTTTGACGCACAACACGCGTAGACCGAATTAATTAAAGTAATATTTTATATATTGAAAAATACTTAAGAAAATCTAGTTGCCGCGTCACAAATAACATTTGCAATTTACTTATAATATAATTACGAAGATATAAAGCTTTTAAAATTTTGTATGAAAAATTTCAAAGCTTTATATTTTCGTATTCTTTATGTTATTTGTGACGCGCGCGCGGCAACTAGATTTTCTAAACTAATTTTTTCATATATACAAAGTTACTTACATTAATACCGTCTACGCGTATTGTGCGTCAAAGTTTTGTATAAAATTGACCCCTCTGCAACCACCTTAAAATTGCCAAGTAGAGCCTGATTCTATGCCTGTAGAGTCATAATACGTTACCGATCTTGTAAACGATATAATCGGAAACTTACCTATACAATAGCCCCTACTGGCCATCAACGGTTCCATCCATGAAGCTAGAAAAGGAAGACGGACGGAGGTGTAAAGGTGTAACGTCATAACTTCATCGAAGGAAAATATACCGTATTTAATTAACTCGTCGGAACATACTAAAGAACTAGTGAACAAACCAGACAATTGTGTCTCGTATACAGTATACCGCCCTAGTAAAGGCTCTTGCGCTACAAAAACACGATAGAAATGGGCGTGGCCTTTTGTTTTGTTTCTAATTTCAAAATTATAAACTCTGTGATTTATTCACGGAAAAGTCCTTTTTGTGTTTTGTTGTCTTTTTCCATAAAAGAGAATGTAACTCACTACGTTATAAGAGTCGGGACTTTCATACTAAAAACTGGTCGTTGACCGATGATCCAGAATGTATGAAACGTGTGCAACCGTTCAAAGAAATTTAATGGCGGCGGTGCTCGTTTCATATAACGTTTTTTTGTTAGAGAGTTGCGCGAAGAATGTATGAAACGTGTGCAACCGTTCAAAGAAATTAAATGGCGGCGATGCACGTTTCATATAATGTTTTTTTGTTAGAGAGTTGCGCGAAGAATGTATGAAACGTGTGCAACCGTTCAAACATTTAATGGCGGCGGTGCACGTTTCATACAACGTTTTTTTGTTAGAGAGTTGCGCGAAGAATGTATGAAACGTGTGCAACCGTTCAAAGAAATTTAATGGCGGCGGTGCACGTTTCATATAACGTTTTTTTGTTAGAGAGTTGCGCGAGCCTGTTTTCCATCTGCATCCGTTCTGTTTTTGCGAATATTCGAAAAATTCTTGGCTAAGCCCATTGAACTCTGTCCTTTGACGAAACGAAAAATTTGATATACCCGTAGCTACAGTCTGGTGTCGGCAATAGATTGCCTTTTTTCAGCGTCGCGTCGTGCATTTTTGGCCTATGGCGATTGTAATACCTAACCTCTAATAACACGTTAAAATACTTACTAACACTCTGTATAATAAGCTGTATAGCGAGGAAAAATAATAAATGCTTACTGCCTTCGTGACCTGACTTGCCATGACATATTATGTCTCTTATACACCAGTATACTTTATTCCAAATAAGGACGAAATTTTTTTCCGATTCTTAATTAGATTTTTGGCTAATTCTGATTAGCAAATATATTTATTTATTTATTTATCAGAAAGATATTATCCGACATATTTTGGACATTAGTAAAGCAGTTCTAGGAATAAGTGAGAGTAAATTTTCATTTCTGTAATTCAAAATAGCCTTAAAATTTAGTTGCTATTTGGAATGGAGTATAGTTTCATAACGTCTAATTTTATAAATTAAACCAATAATTTTGTATTTGTAATTGTATTGTTTATTCCACGTTCTTGTTTATTTCAAATAATTAGCTAAATTTTCTTTTATTATTATGTTCAGTTATGATAACTCAAATCACTTTGAACAATAGCAATTATTCAAATTCTTAATTATATTCAATTACTTAAACTTTTATTTAATACGAGCGTTAACCCGCGACTTCGTCCGCACAAATTATATACCAGATTTTAAGTCAGATCATAAGCTATCAAACAAAAAAAGTTTCATCAAAATCGGTTCAGTAGTTTTTGCGTGATACTCGTTCAAACAAACAAACAAACAAACAAACACACAAACAAACAGACAGACAAAAAATCCAATAATTGGTGAAATGGAATCAGGGACACCTAAAAACCATATCGTAATTTTTTTTTTGTTAATATCTTCAATGTACAGACAAACTTCCTGTTACAGTTTTATAATAGTATAGATAGATAGATAGATTAATCAATATTGTATATACCTTGCCTTGCCGTGTGGTGTCGGCTATGAATAGCACCATCCCATTTCCTCCCGTGTCGTAAAATGCGACTAAGGGATCTACTGAAGTATGGGCAGCAGCATCCTCTGAGTACACACATTGATTCGATCCAACTGCGATCGCCAACCCGCCTGCCAAGCATGGCGATTATGGCAAATCCCCCCCATTTGGGGTTAGGCTTATGTCCAGCAGTGGACGTTTAATGGCTGATATTATGATGATTGTATGTATCTAATTGTACATTTTTAATTATTTCATGTTTGTGACTGTTTAAATTGTAAATTAATTGTACTTATTTAATTTTAATAATGCTTGCATGTGTATCTAGATGATTATAAAATTTGTAACAATTGTCCAATTGAATGCCGTGATTACTTGCCGTGGTACATGCCTATTGTATTACCTTTAGAACTATGTTTGAATCTGTGTTAACCTTGTTAGTAATGAGAAATCTGAATAAATTAATAACTTTGTATGGAAGGTCCACAAGAAATCTTGTTTTTCAGCCCATATTCCTTAATCTCCGTCCAGGAGAGACAAAATGAAAACAACGCTTATACCTGTAGAACATACCATCTCGAGACGGAAGAAAACTTATCTCCGGGGTATAGATATAATTGTTTAGCTTCATGGTCTGAATACACCATAGAGAAAATACGCGCTCCCCTAGAATACACCCATAGAGTAATGTTAGTAATTAAAAAAAACTAGTGTTTTATTTTCCACTTTATTTTCAATGTTTCATTCAACCGTTTTCCATCCATTTTTCCCATAAGTATTAACTGGAGAGGCGAATATAATGGTCTTTTCATTGCTTTATTAGATTCAATCAAATTAAAAGCTATTTTTCTGAGTATATGTCTTGCTTTTTCTTCCATTCACTTTTTATTAAATAAATATATTTCTATTTCTATTAGAGATTTTCTTCTAAGGTCACAAAATGTAACATTAAGTTACTGAAATATTTACGAAACCATTCACTCTGTATTTCAGTTGAATATGCCTAAGGAGTATGTAAGTAATTAAATTAATAACAAAAAATCGTAATGAAATTACAGAAATCGACTGTTAAGTTAATAGTGTCCAACAATTATATTCTATGCCGCTATTGTTGTCTCTGAATAAATGAATTGAATTACATTTTAATTTAACTTAGTTATACGGCGTCGATCGCTTGGGTCACCACGGACTCTCGTGTCAAAAGAGTGCCAGCAGATGCCCTCGCCATGTCACCCTTAACGACATCATACGTAGGTCTCTTGCCACAGTCAACGTTCCTGCCATTCTCGAGCCGACTGGCATCACACGGAGCGATGGCAAGAGACCAGACGGGATGTCTCTCGTCCCCTGGAAGATAGGTCGGGCGCTAGTGTGGGACGCTACCTGCGTGGACACACTGGCCCCATCTCACTTACAGGGCACGAGTCGAAGGGCTGGCGCAGCGGCGGAGGCGGCCGAAAAACGAAAGGCCTACTGGTACCGGGATATCGGCTCCCAATACCATTTTATGGGTTTTGGTGTCGAAACTCTTGGGCCGTGGGGACCTAATGCGCAGGCGCTTTTTAAAGACCTGTCAAAGCGCCTGATAGACTCGACAGGGGACCCAAGGGCTGGCACTTTCCTCGCTCAACGGATCAGCATAGCCATTCAGCGAGGAAATGCGGCCAGCGTTCTGGGTACCCTCCCACAAGGACCGAACCTGCACCATATCCTGGGTTAGTTTAGTTTTAAGTCTCTTTATTTATAATTTTATTTAATGTAAACTATTTTATGGATGTTTCGAATAAACAACTACTAGTTATACGCTAATTTTTGTTCTCATTTTAAATGAGCTGCAAAGTTCTTTGTGAGAAATAAACAAGATCTTGTTTATCACGAATTGGTTTAAATCATTGACCAAGAATTTTATGGCTATGATACCATAGTCGCGCCCCCCATTTATATATTGGTGATAAAAAAATGAAATCGGCCATTAAAGTTTATCTATGGTTGTCTATGGTCACAACACAAGGGGCCATTCGTTTCGTCATTAGGGAACACTCCCATTTTATGTTATGTTACGGTCTCTTGTTGGTATTTTAATGGCATTTAAAACTCTTTGTAAACATTTTTTTTAATATGTTATTCGTCTATTAGATACATTTTTATCTATTTCTGCATAGCTGCATTGCATGCAATAGTTAAAACGTAACAATCACAAGACATGTAACCACATATAATAGTACATTATGGTACAAGTGTGTAATATTGGTGATTACCGCTGAGGCGCCATTGAGAGCCGAGGACGGTAATCATCAATACACACGTGTATCATACGACGTTTTTCAACACACTTGTGAAGAAAATAATAATAAAAAATCATTTTATTTAGTAAATAAAAAGTTTATTTAGAGAATTTATTTGTACTATTGAATATGATCTTTTTTGTATCGAAACTTTTTTAAGAACAAAGCAACTCAAGAACTCAACCAAGAAGTTTAGATACCTACTATCTAAACCTATAACTCACTTGTGAATAATAGTAATGAAGAAGTCACAGTTTGATTATAGGTGTCATTATGTGCCTAATTGCGGTGAAATAAGGGCCATTTTATGAGCAAGTGTGTTGAAAACATTGATTTATTACCAATTACTCTGGGGTGTGGCATCCAGACCCTGGCTGCTATAAATTAATTTACCTACAACTACTACTATTATTCCCCTGCACCAGCTTTGATTGTAACCTCTATCTTCAAGTTATTTTCAACTTTATTCTATTCAAAATACAGTTTATTTCAGACTACAACACTACAGCTGCTACAGTAGTTTGATTCTCTTGTGACTATGCCATTTTAAAAGTAACCAATTGACTTTGAACTTTGGCATTAACTAAATAGAGTATAGTTTGATTCGACTCTTGCTATACAAAGTCCGAAGCCTACGTGTTATACCTATGATCAGAGTTATTGTATACCTTGTGTGGTTGGAATAAAAGTTCAAATTGATCGCGAGGGCTGAATGCAACGCTTGATTTCATTAGTGTAAATTAGTTATTTTGTTGTCCCCCTACGGGGTACTTTTGTTAACGCAGTAATGCTATTTAGTATCAGTAGCTTAGTAGCGTCAAATTATGATCCAAACTTTACACTGGACCTGGAGGTTGTCTGTAAGAAATCGCTTCTTAGCGATAATACTAGCCCAGTCATTTTACGGTTTAAGCCAGGACTAATTCATAATTGACATTGTTTTTCGGTTGAAGAGTCGATTTGAGATTAGAAATGTACCAAAATTAAAAAAAATCACGTCAGCAACAGCCCCAAATTTTAAATTTAGGTATTATCTCGTTCTAAAAAACCTGATGGTAATTTTTTTTGCAAATATTTAAGGCTTTATACTTACTACAAACATGGTGTGAATATTTTTGTCTATTTAGAAGGTTCTGTAAAATACATTCGTAATTTCTAATAAAAACCTCATTTTATAAATTTCGATGCCTATATTATTGCTCAAAAATAATGTATATTGTTAAATCTAAGTCAAATGAGTGCATTGGTATTAATATTATTAATTTAAAAGCCTTCTGAGACACACAATTTTGATTTCTATGTTGGGTAGTGATTTTTTTTTTAAATATGTTTTCAGATAACCTTTTTGTCGCTAAATGGAGCCGGTTACAGTTTAAAAGTCCAATTAATAATTACTCCCTACCCCGCCTAACAAAACTCCGTAAAATGACTGGGCTATACCGCCTTATTTTGTGCCTCTTGTATTTTTTTCTCTGTATTTTTAATGTTCATGTTTTGGTGCAAAATGAAGAATATTGCATGATTGATTGATTGATCTTCTGGATTGGTAGGACTTTTTGTGATAGTGTTTATGAAAAGAAATAAATTGGCTACGCGAAATAGTGTATAACGCCTTAAAAAAAGACCTAATATTACATATCAGTATTATGCACATTTAGTCAACAAATATGAACTGTTCTGAAGTTTAGTATGTAGGTATCTAATTGTGTACAACATACATCTATAAAATCACGACAACAATCCTTATTGGAGTGGTTAGAAATTTCGCTACTCCTACCAACCATTGGAATTATATATGGAGAAAAATATAGTACCTAGTGACAGGAGGATGATCAGACTATCAAACTGAACGATGGGACTACATCTCTATATCTCTATACCTATGTCTATGGTTATTCGTGTGTATGTTTTTTTATAAATATGTATGTACTTACTTATAAATATCGTCTTGGGTTACAGGTATCAACATCACACGCAGCATCAAAATTTATTTAAAGGTAAGAATATACAATGAAAACCGGCCAAGTGCGTGTCGGGCCACACGAAGTGTAGGGTTCCGTAGTTGCCCGTTACAATATATGGACTTAGAAGGGGGCATTCTGTTTTAATACTACGGTTAAACCGTCTTCAAGTATATAAGGTCTGACAAAATTAGGTGAAACTATTTAAAGGGGATGATCAGACCATCAAACTGAACAACTTTCTCTATGGGACCAATATCGTAATCGCGAAAAAAAAACTGCTGTCCCATACATTTAGGTCGAGTAGGTGTGTATGGAACAGCTGATTTTTTTTTCGCGATTTCAATATCGGTCCGATAGAGAAAGTTGTTCAGTTTGATGGTCTGATCATCCCCTTAAAATTGTTTCACCTAATTTTGTTAGACCATATATTTTTTAAGTTGGTCGACTAAAACTAGTTAACTTGTAAAGCCTACTTTACTTACCTGTGATAGTTTTCCTTTTAAATTGTTTATATAAACTATTGCTGTGAATTTTATCACGTCTCCATCCACAACCGTTTAGCTAGGAGTGAGGAGGGGGAGGGGGGGGGGGGGGGACTTTAAAGCTTAATATTTCGCTTACACGACGACGAAGACGAGAAAAAAAAATATCATCCTCACTTCACGTGTAGGCGAGGCGCCCTAAAAAAAATTTTTTTTACATGTTTTTTTACCACTTTGTCGGCGTGATTAATATGTATATCCATGCCAAATTGCAGCTTTCTAGTATTAAGCGTCGCGGAGCTAAGCCGCGGACAGACTGACGGACAGACGGACAGGCCGTCGGACATGGCGAATCTATAAGGGTTCCTTGTTGACTTCGGAACCCTAAAAACCAACAACTATCGTTGATAAAACCAAATAAAGACACGTCTTATTGATATTTGCAAAGGTCACGAGACCGGATTTCTAACAGAAAATATTATTCTTTGAATTTATTGGTGCTAGAAAAACTTCCATTACGATTCTAAGCACGACTGCACACCCAGCAACGAAGTTTGAGTCCGATTTACTTCTATTTTTTTTATATAACGTTACGTCACTTTTGTTGTTAACTGTACGTGCTAAAAGTGGAACATACCTATTTCTAAATACAATAAAATCTTGGTGTAGTTATAGCACAGTATTATATGTAGTTCTACATAGTTATAGGTTAAGGCTCATTTTACCGCACAGTGGCGCCATCAGCACAATATTTATGATTTCACAAAATAGAAGGCCTAAATTAAAAAAAAACCCGGAAAACTGTGTCGAAATCGCCCATGATAGGGTTTCGTAGTCGTTTTTTTTTTTGAAAAGCTTATTTAATTTCGACAATAATATTACCTACCTAAAGCAACCAAGCGCAATCTAGCCCAGTCATTTTACGCAGTTTTGTTAGGGAGTAATTATTAATTGGACTTTTAAACTGTAACCGGCACCATTTAGTGACATCTGAAAACAAATTAAAATAAATTTCGCTACGCAACATAGAAGTCAAAATTGTGTGTCCCAGAAGGCTTCTAAATTAATAATATTAATACCAATGCAGTCATTTGACAATATTAACAATATCAATTATTTTTTACCAATAAAATAGGCTTTTAAATTTAAAAAATTAGGTATATATTAGAAAATACGAATGTATTTTTCAAAACCTTCTAATTAGACAAAAATATTCACACCATGTTTGTAGTATGTATAATGGTAAAGCCTTAAATATGTGCAAAAAAAAATTAACCTTCAGGTTTTTTAGAACGAGATAATAGCAAAATTTTAAAATTGGAACTGTTGCTGACGTGATTTTTTAAAATTCTTTTACATTTCTAGGCTCAAATTCTAGGCTCTTAAATACTATACCGAAAAAAAAAGTCAATTATTAATTAGTCCCGGCTCAAACCGTAAAATGACTGGGCTAATCTTTCGACAGCGCCCAGCGCCGACTATTAATATTTATGTTACCTAAAGAGTTTATTTGTTATTATTATTTGAAGACCCGGTTGGAGTAATGGTTATCACGCCGGACTGCCAAACCAGGGTCCTGGGTTCGAATCCCGGTTCGGTCATGGATATTTATATGTTTGTGCCGTTGTTGTATGGTTACCATAATAAACAGCCTATAGTGCTTGCTTGGGATCATTACAGTGTATGTGCCTGTGAGTGTTATTTATTTTTATTATTTTTTATTTATTATATATTTAATTATTATACAGAGTGTAAAATTAAATATGTTACATATTAAACAAGATGCTTACATATTAATCAAACTGAACGTTTTTCACTATGGAGCATTTTTTTTTGTTTTTTTCATAGAAAACGTCAATGGCTACAAGGCGGAACACCAGATTTTAAACTTGTTCCGTTTGATGGTTAGAAAAACCTACCCTTTAGTATGTGACACATTCAAGTTTATTTCTTGTATTGACCACTTCAAGATAGTCAAAAAAAGCGCCAGTTATAGACTTTTAGCAGGCAGTTTGAGTCTAGTAGTGTAACCCTTGGTTTTGTTGTAATCGGGTTAGATGGAGTCGAAAGTCACAGGTGCGGAAGAGCGGCTCAACTCAATTAACTCCTTTTTGCTTTTAGACTCTGTACTTAACGACCTGCCATTAATCTTAGAATGGAACTTTCATACGTACTCATGAAGACGTGACCATTAAATTACATTCGGGATGGTTAGATACTTTTTTACAACTAATCTCCTAACCTAAGGTGGACCGTTGAGCCGGTGAAGGCCGCGGGAACACATTGGATGAGGGCGGCGCAGGACCGGTCGTTATGGCGATCCTTGGTGGAGGCCTATGTCTAGTAGTGGACGTCCAACAGTTGAGATGATGATGAATCTCCAAACGGGACTTGAACCTGCAACCGGGGCTGTTGGCTACCGCTACTACTTATACCATACTATACTATACGTACAATACGGAATTAAAAAAAATAACAGTTAAATGCGTTAGGTACATATTGAACGAGGTGCTTCAGATTAAACTGAACAACTTTTACTATGGAGTCAAAATAGAAATCGAAAAAAAAATTAACTCTACCGTACATTTGGGCCGAGTAAGAGTCAAAATAGAAAAGGCGAATAAAAATCTGCTGTTTCATACATTTATGGTTTGAACTAGTAATGTGCCGATTCGATTATTTTGATAATCGATGAATCGATTATGAAAATAATCGTAATCGATCATTAATCGATGTTACCCGATTATTGAAATGGGATTAAAAAATAGTCAAAATGTATCGAAAATCTTATCATGTCATGTAGGTAAGTCTCATGTCTAGACATCCCGAATAAAATATGCAATAAAAATGACACTTAAGTCGGTATGTTAAATTACTGATTAAGATTTACTTAGGTATTTCAGATAAGTTTTATTTTTAGGACAATTTTGTGCTTTCATAATATTTTTCTTGTACGTTGGGTACGATTAAATAAGATAATTGTGATAGACATACGCCTAGGTAAATAATAATTAATTATTGAATAGATACCTAACTATCCAGATTATGGTATGGTCAAGCAGTGCCTAGTTTGCGTTTAAAAATACAAAATAATACAATCAAATTAGTCAACTAACCAATTTTTGAACATAATAACAATAAACAGAATAATATTTCGGGAGTTCCCCTGTAAGGTTACCTAACACAGCTTAAAATAGAACTAGAGACTGACAGTTTCCTAAAACACGATTATAATCGATTGATTATAAATGATAATCGATTGCAACCGATTATCATTATAATCGATTACGCACATCACTAGTTTGAACTGAAGCACCCCCTTTAATATGTAACACATTTAAATTAACACCCTGTATTTCGTCTCTAAGCGATTAGTATTATAAGCACGAATGTGGAACCATGTTCTAGCATGGTAGTGCGACCTTTGCACACAACATTTTGAGCGAGATAAAAGCCGGGACTAAACCTCTCCGCGCGCATTTGCTAGGGCCTCCGCCTAAGTAATATCAGGTGTTTTACGACTACCCAACATAACGAGTCAAACTTGGCGCGCTTAATAAGTTCCCTTTATTATAATGCAAGCCATTTTACTACGGCATTAATGCACTTTATATCTTGCGCACACGTCACTTCTTTGAATTTTATTACTTTCAAAATGAACCCGTAAATTTCACAGAGCTACAATGACGTTTTATGGGAGTTGTTACATTCATTAATCTAGAATTAATTGCCTAGAGGAGTACTTTATACCTCATTCACACCTTCATAGTTTATCAAAGCCATCTTCTCGTTGTTAACCAAATGCTTATCAGTGATCATCGCGTCACAATGTGCCACATAGTTCAGGATTTCAGATTATTCAATAGTTACTACAATTTGGTTCGTTGTATTGGTTAAGGCAACGGCAGCGCCGACGCCGTGTCAAGCCCTTATTATTATTTGGGGAGGGCTATTACAAGCTGAAGCTTGTTCCATTGCGATAAGTACTAGACTACCTGTGCTGGCCCCAAAAAATTGCACACGTAGGTTAGGTTAGGTTAACCTTTAAACTTATGATGTTTTCTTTTCGTTCTTCAGTTATACAGGTTTCCTCACTATGTTTTTTCTTCATCGCTGAGCTAGTGATAAGGACAAAGAAATGTACAATTCAATACAACTTATTTGTATAAAGACCAGGAATCAAGCCGCCATTTCACGATTGAGTCGTAAGCACTCTTCTCGTATGGCTATCACCGCTCTCTGGGTATCCTGAGGCAGGTAGGATCATACGGTCGGTAATTGTCTATCATACCAATCCGAGCGGCGCGCCCCGCTCGGATTCTTGCAATACAATAATCGACCATATGTCAAAGTCACCAAGGCGCGTCCGCGCCTCGACGCCGCCTCGGCTCCTTCTGTATGCGATTCCCCTTACTATAGCTTACCTCTAGGGCCAAGATTTGAAGAAGTTTTTGAGTTTCAGTTCGAACTCCAGTGTGTCAAAATTAATTAAAATTGTAGACCCAGTTGACGCTCAAATCACGCTCAAAAGACATGTAACTGAGGTACAAACATTTATTTACGTAATATATCTTTAATAATAATGATATTCCCATTTGATAACATAACAGAAAATAAACAAGATAACGGTCGTCTTATGTATTACCACAGAGTACTATAATTACTACCGTAAGTATTACACATATTGTATAATATATGTATATGTACCAAAATACGTAACACACTAATTAACCAGGTCAGTTTTGAATATTTGTTAAAAGCCGAAAAATTCGACTCTTATTACGGAAGGTATTGTTTGAAGATATCCTCCCAAAACTTGACCTCTTCAGCATCAGGAGCAGTTCCTGGCACTAGCTCGTTGCCGATGTCCAGGTAGTTCTGCTGCTCCAGGGAGTAAGGCTTCCAGGTCACACCCAGGCTGCCATCAGGGGTTGGGTTCCTGGGAAAGACAAACAGCTGATGAAATCTACATGTTCCTAACCTCATTTGCAGACTAATAATAATAATAATAAGACATGAAAGGAAAACCTGAACATAGAAATGTTATGAAAAAAAATGGAATGAAGTAGTCAAGTGATTAGTAGACTCAATTCCTTTTGAAACAAACTAAATGCCTTAATTGATAATGAAGTTATCACTAACCCGTATTTAGCAAAATTGGTCCATAGCTTCGTTACTCGATCGATCATTTGAAAAGTTGTTGAATTCTTTTTAATTTTCTGTGGCACTAACTTGTTAGTGAAAAGGTAAGCCAAGTCATCACAATGGCAAACTACATTTTGACCATCATTAAGATGTTTCACTCGGAAAAGTTTTTTGAAGAAATTCCTCTCAGTTTTGCATGTAAATTTGTAGAGATATTGATTGTTCTTATTTTTCTGAGCACATATTTTATGCCACTCGATAATTCTATGAATGAACAATTCACATGAAATGAATTTACCCAATTGTTCAATATTTTTCATTGATGCCTTTTCGTTTTTCAAGTAAAATTTTTTCATTTTTCTACCAACTTCCAATTGATCTTTTATTGAACAGTTGTGAGCTATTGCTTTAGGAACGAAGAATTCAAGACAATTATTAGCTTGATATACATATTTGTCCAAATCATCATATAGACCAAACATAATTAAATATTCGTCTTCAACATATCCAGTAATGACCTCTACGTCATCGTGAATTCCATTGATTACTGCATCTTTAACATCACCGTAAAAAAATCTTTCATTATTTCCAAATTTTCGTTCGCTCACAACACTGAAGTTCAACAGCATATTTTGTACCAGTTCTTCTGCAAAAGTGACAGGTAACTTCAAGTTTACGAACAATTCCATTGGCTGCGATTTGAAGAATTCATAAAGCTCTTTATCGTCTTCTGAATCAAAGCCCAGTTTTCGAGCTAGCAAAAGTGCTCTTTCACGAGATTCGAAACTCTGAGGCCACCAACTCATGGCGGATCCACTCTGCACAATCGCTCTTTTGAATAGGCCCTTTGACATCGGTGATATGAGATGAAAGCTAACACTGGCCGCTCCTGCGCTCTCTCCGAAAATTGTGACATTTCCAGGATCACCACCGAATTTTTCTATATTGCTCTTTACCCACCTTAGAGCAGCAACTTGGTCTTTCATACCGGCGTTACCAGGTACGTCTTCAGTATGGAGACAAAGGAAACCAAAGGCTCCGAGTCTGTAGTTAAAGGTGACGAGGATCACTCCTTGTCTGACCAGAAACTCAGGGCCATACACATCATCATTGCCACTGCCCCAGAAGAATCCTCCGCCATGAATCCACACCATAACGGGTAAAGGGCTCACTGGCTTGATATCAGGGGTATAAACGTTGAGATAAAGGCAATCCTCACTCCCTGTGGGTGGTTCTCGGGTTAACATGTCTATTTGGTAATTGACTGATCCAAATTCTTTGGCACTGCGCACTCCTTGCCAAGGTTTTGGCGCCTGAGGAGCCTGTAATGCGGATTAGGTATATTAGTAAATCACTAGTAAATTGATTGATTGATTACATACCTATTTATTATCGACTAACAATAGTTCTTAGGTTCGTATTACCACAGAGAATAACACTGCACGGACGTGGACTAACTCTATACTCGGTCCGAAATGAATAATATAATTATGTTTCTCAGCAGGTATTTCACGGGCCGTAGCCCGGACCTTTGGAAGGCTTGCGTGGGGACACAGGTCCAACACGTAGAGGCACGAGACAATTTTATCTAAATGCAATGGGATGTACCAATCGTGAATATATCCCTGAATTCGTATATATATTATTATTATTACATTCAAAAAACCTTCAAATTGCTAAAAGTTACCCTTGTTGCAACTGTACACATATAGTTTGTAGCTGTAACTAAAGACATCATGTATGATCGTGTTATGTAATTCGTGATCTTAAACTAGGTATATCTTTTTACCCAACTGCGAGACGCAAAGGAAGTATGTATGTATATAAGTTTGTTCCTTTGTGGCACACAAGAGACCAAACGCGTGAGCCGATTTTGATGATTCTTACGTCCATCGATTTGTCTTAATGTATAGACGAAAAAATCTTTGGTCTTAATCTTGCGAGTGTCACTAAAGACATGGCTAAAGCGACAACCAGACGCCATATTATGAATAAGAAAAAAATTAAAGTTGACGAACTATGTTGAATGGGGTATCATTGACTAGGTATTTCAAAACTATCTTTAGGTTTATCTTATAATTTTTCATTTCGAATGACTATTTAGGATCTATAACGATTTAAAGTTGAAAAAACTAAAAAGTGTAAAATAAAAAAGTTAAATAAAAGAAAAAAATAAAAAAAACCGTCTGCGTAATAAGTGAACTTAAAATAAAAACTGAAAAGTAAAAAGCAAGGCCAGTTTAGGCCAGTAGTCTAGAATTATGTTAAGTAATATTGAAGCGATTTCTTGGGAATTCTGGGAAAATTTGATCCGGTCTAGAATTTTTAATGGGTCCCAACTGTTAAAGTCTTCAATATTTCCTAACAGAATTCTAGACTACTGGACTTGTTTTTTTTCTTTTAAATTTTTATTTTACTCAGACGGGTTTATTGATTTTTTTTTTTTTTCAATAATTTTGGTTTAGATGACCTTGTCTATACACATCGTCATAATACTTACTGATGGTCAATTCAGTATTGAACTTGATAATTATTTTGTAATTATCATTATTTGTCATTTTTATCACCACTTATATAGTCAGATATAATTTTCCAGACGTAGTATCTGGATGTCTTTTGATGGAAATAATGATAATAATTTACATTAACCCTACCATAACTACAATAAAATTATTAGTTTATTACCCTCTATGACAAGTATCACATTTCGAGACATCTGAGGAAAGACGCAGGGCAGACTCTTAGTTTAAAATAATGGCATCCTTTGATGATGATGATTTAAATTTCATTCTGTATATTCTAAAGAAAAAGTAGGGGTGCACTAAGAACGGATTTTTTGAAAATTGACCCTAAAGGGCTAATCCATGCGGACGAAGTCGCGGGATAAAAGATCGTGTTGTATAATAATTATAAAATTGGTATTTACTTTGAACCGGAGATCTCCAAGAGGTGGGGTGGCGTACGGGATTCCCTTGAAGCTGCAGTACGATCCTCCGAACTCATTTTCCACTAACTCTCCCTCCAAAACCCCGTCAGTTACACGCACTTGTACCATATTATCAAACCAGTTATATTTTATCAAAATTTTTTATTTTAAAACAAAATAAACGCGACAATCCAACGAGTGCCTTCGACCATGTAACGACGAACCACTTGAAACTTGTAATTTGAATGTCATGGTACGATGATAACAAGATGATAATAAACGATGATTAAATTTCCGGCCTCACGCTGCGCTCACACGTACGAATGATAAACTTGTGTCTGTGTCAGCACAAAAAGTATCTATAATATGAATGTTTTCTTAAAGAAAAAAAAACTATGAATATGATTGAATAAAAGTGCATCTTTTAGGCCCGCTATCAACCAAAGCGGAGAGGAGCGGAGATATTGTGTCAAATGAACCAATAATATTACGGGATCGAGCAAGCAAGCTAAAGGAAAAGTATCATTAACCTTTTACCACATACTCTACCCATCAATCTGGACAACTGTTCTATGGGAGCAATCCTGTCAGCGCAAAAAAAAGTCTGCTGTTCCATACTAAACTGCAATACCTACCTACTTGACTCAAACGTACGGAACAGCTGATTTAGATACGGTTTTCTGATGGTTCTCAGATAGGTGTTACGGTGTTAACTCGCCAGGAGGCGCTGTATTAAACATTTTTCTTTCGTCAAAATGAGTTTTGTTAAGACTACCAGACTAGTAGCAAAAAAGCTACTATATATTAGGTAAGTAGGTAGACGAAAACACAGACAAAGACAAACCGAAAAACAAGATACGAAAATAGACCGGATGGCTAGAGGTCATGGTCGGACAGATAAACAAATTAAACATATTTTTAACAAAAAAATTAATCTGACTTCTAAACTAATAGATGCGAAAGTAAGAGGCATTGGCTGCAATATTTTATTTCTATTTTTAGTTTTGAAGTCTGTTTAAGTTGTTTGTTATATTTTATTTTTATTTTCAGTGGAGGAGTTCGGTTATGTAGCTCTGAAGCGCATTATCACATCTTCACCAAATTAAAATGGAACCAACTTTAAAAAAGAAGCATCTAAATAGATCAAGAAATGACGGAGTTATGGGCTGGGCTTATGGCGAAACAAACATAAAAATAGTTATTTCTTATACAAGAGTGCAAAGTTACTTTTTAACACCCTGTATTTCGTACCTACATGTACTAGTCTACCTGTGCTGGCCCCAAAAAATTGCACACGTAGGTTAGGTTAGGTTAACCTTTAAACTTATGATGTTTTCTTTTCGTTCTTCAGTTATACAGATTTTCTCACTATGTTTTTCCTTCATCGCTGAGCTAGTGATAAGGACAAAGAAATGTACAATTCAATACAACTTATTTGTATAAAGACCAGGAATCAAGCCGCCATTTCACGATTGAGTCGTAAGCACTCTTCTCGTATGGCTATCACCGCTCTCTGGGTATCCTGAGGCAGGTAGGATCATACGGTCGGTAATTGTCTATCATACCAATCCGAGCGGTGCGCCCCGCTCGGATTCTTGCAATACAATTATCGACCATATGTCAAAGTCACCAAGACGCGTCCGCGCCTCGACGCCGCCTCGGCTCCTTCTGTATGCGATTCCCCTTACTATAGCTTACCTCTAGGGCCAAGATTTGAAGAAGTTTTTGAGTTTCAGTTCGAACTCCAGTGTGTCAAAATTAATTAAAATTGTAGACCCAGTTGACGCTCAAATCACGCTCAAAAGACATGTAACTGAGGTACAAACATTTATTTACGTAATATATCTTTAATAATAATGATATTCCCATTTGATAACATAACATAGAAAATAAACAAGATAACGGCCGTCTTATGTATTACCACAGAGTACTATAATTACTACCGTAAGTATTACACATATTGTATAATATATGTATATGTACCAAAATACTTAACACACTAATTAACCAGGTCAGTTTTGAATATTTGTTAAAAGCCGAAAAATTCGACTCTTATTACGGAAGGTATTGTTTGAAGATCTCCTCCCAAAACTTGACCTCTTCAGCATCAGGAGCAGTTCCTGGCACTAGCTCGTTGCCGATGTCCAGGTAGTTCTGCTGCTCCAGGGAGTAAGGCTTCCAGGTCACACCCAGGCTGCCATCAGGGGTTGGGTTCCTGGGAAAGACAAACAGCTGATGAAATCTACATGTTCCTAACCTCATTTGCAGACTAATAATAATAATAATAAGACATGAAAGGAAAACCTGAACATAGAAATTATATGAAAAAAAAATGGAATGAAGTAGTCAAGTGATTAGTAGACTTAATTCCTTTTGAAACAAACTAAATGCCTTAATTGATAATGAAGTTATCACTAACCCGTATTTAGCAAAATTGGTCCATAGCTTCGTTACTCGATCGATCATTTGAAAAGTTGTTGAATTCTTTTTAATTTTCTGTGGCACTAACTTGTTAGTGAAAAGGTAAGCCAAGTCATCACAATGGCAAACTACATTTTGACCATCATTAAGATGTTTCACTCGGAAAAGTTTTTTGAAGAAATTCCTCTCAGTTTTGCATGTGAATTTGTAGAGATATTGATTGTTCTTATTTTTCTGAGCACATATTTTATGCCACTCGATCATTCTTTGAATGAACAATTCACATGTAATGAATTTACCCAATTGTTCGATATTTTTCATTGATGCTTTTTCGTTTTTCAAGTAAAATTTTTTCATTTTTCTACCAACTTCCAATTGATCTTTTATTGAACAGTTGTGAGCTATTGCTTTAGGAACGAAGAATTCAAGACAATTATTAGCTTGATATACATATTTGTCCAAATCATCAAATAGACCAAACATAATTAAATATTCGTCTTCAACATATCCAGTAATGACCTCTACGTCATCGTGAATTCCATTGATTACTGCATCTTTAACATCACCGTAAAAAAATCTTTCATTATTTCCAAATTTTCGTTCGCTCACAACACTGAAGTTCAACAGTATATTTTGTACCAGTTCTTCTGCAAAAGTGACAGGTAACTTCAAGTTTACGAACAATTCCATGGGCTGCGATTTGAAGAATTCATAAAGCTCTTTATTGTCTTCTGAATCAAAGCCCAGTTTTCGAGCTAGCAAAAGTGCTCTTTCACGAGATTCGAAACCCTGAGCCCACCAACTCATGGCGGATCCACTCTGCACAATCGCTCTTTTGAATAGGCCCTTTGACATCGGTGATATGAGATGAAAGCTAACACTGGCCGCTCCTGCGCTCTCTCCGAAAATTGTGACATTTCCAGGATCACCACCGAATTTTTCTATATTGCTCTTTACCCACCTTAGAGCAGCAACTTGGTCTTTCATACCGGCGTTACCAGGTACGTCTTCAGTATGGAGACAAAGGAAACCAAAGGCTCCGAGTCTGTAGTTAAAGGTGACGAGGATCACTCCTTGTCTGACCAGAAACTCAGGGCCATACACATCATCATTGCCACTGCCCCAGAAGAATCCTCCGCCATGAATCCACACCATAACGGGTAAAGGGCTCACTGGCTTGATATCAGGGGTATAAACGTTGAGATAAAGGCAATCCTCACTTCCTGTGGGTGGTTCTCGGGTGAACATGTCTATTTGGTAATTGACTGATCCAAAATCTTTGGCACTGCGCACTCCTTGCCAAGGTTTTGGCGCCTGAGGAGCCTGTAATGCGGATTAGGTATATTAGTAAATCACTAGTAAATTGATTGATTGATTACCTACCTATTTATTATCTACTAACATAGTTCTTAGGTTCGTATTACCACAGAGAATTATAATACTGCATGGACGTGGACCACAGACTACCCCCAATAGATACCACATACAAAGCCGCCGACGCGTGCCACACATCTATGATTTTGTAATGATATAAGCAACGCGAGTGAGCGAGGTCGAAGTAGTGCGACCTTGAAATGGCCAATCATGTTGCATTGTTTCGTGCCCAGCTACCCGCACCTACCGCCAAAAATGGTGACTTCGGGCCTGTAGAAAACTCTATACTCGGTCCGAAATAAATGATATAATTATGATCCTCAGCAGGTATTTCACGGGTCGTAGCCCGGACCTTTAAAAGCCTTGCGTGGGGACACAGTACCAACACGTAGAGGCACTAAACACTTTTATCTTAATGCACCCACTGCATGTACCAATCGTGAATATGTCCCTGAATTCATGAATATATTATTATTATTATTACATTCAAGAAACCTTCAAATTGCTAAAAGTTACCCTTGTTGCAACTGTACACATATAGTTTGTAGCTGTAACCAAAGACATCATGCATGGTCGTGTTGTGTAATTCGTGATCTTAAACTACATCTTTTTACCCGACTGCGCGACGCAAAGGAAGTATGTATGTATATAAGTTTGTTCCTTTTTAGCACACAAGAGACCAAACGCGTGAGCCGATTTTGATGATTCTTACTTTCATCGATTTGTCTTAATGTATAGACGAAAAAAATCTTTGGTCTTAATCTTGCGAGTGTCACTAAAGACCTGGCCAAAGCGACAACCAGACGCCATATTGTGAAAAAGAAAAAAATGAAAGTTGACGAACTATGTTGAATGGGGTATCATTGACTAGGTATTTCCGTAGTACTTACTATCTCTATGGGTATTTCAAAATCATCTTTAGGTTTCTCTTATAATTTTTCATTTCGAATGACCATTTAGGATCTATAACGATTTAATGTTGAAAAAACTAAAAAGTGTAAAATAAAAAAGTTAAATAAAAGAATAAATTATAAAAAAAACCGTCTGCGTAATAAGTGAACTTAAAATAAAAACTGAAAAGTAAAAAGCAAGGCCAGTTTTGGCCAGTAGTCTAGAATTGCAATAGCAATACAACTTGGGCCTCTTCAAGGCGAGAGTGAATAGGCACATTTCTAGGTAAGCATGCTACATCTTCGGCCTCATCGTCACTTAACATCAGGTGAGATCGGGGTCAAATGCTTACCTATCAAACATAAAAAAAAAAAAAAAATATGTTAAGTAATATTAAAGCGATTTCAACGGGACCCATTATTGGGAAAATTTGATCCGATCTAGAATTTTTAATGGGTCCCGACTGTTAAAGTCTTCAATATTTCCTAACAGAATTCTAGACTACTGGACTTGTTTTTTTCCTCTAAATTTTTAATTAAAGTTCACGTTTTACGCAGACGGGTTTTTTGATTTTGATTTTTTTTTTCATTAATTTTGGTTTAGATGACCTTGTCTATACACATCGTCATAATACTTACTGACGGTCAATTCAGTATTGAACTTGATAATTATTTTGTAATTATTATTATTTATCATTTTTATCACCACTTATATAGTCAGATATAATTTTCCAGACGTGGTATCTGGATGTCTTTTGATGGAAATAATGATAATAATTTACATAAACCCTACCACAACTACAATTATTAGTTTATTACCCTATGTGACAAGTATCACATTTCGAGACATCTGAGGAAAGACGCAGGGCAGACTCTTAGTTTAAAATAATGGTATCCTTTGATGATGATGATTTAAATTTCATTCTGTATATTCTAAAGAAAAAGTAGGGGTGCACTAAGAACGGATTTTTTTTTAAATATCCATATACATATCCATTTCAAATAGCTAATCCATGCGGACGAAGTCGCGGGATAAAAGATCGTGTTGTATAATAATGATAAAATTGGTATTTACTTTGAACCGGAGATCTCCAAGAGGTGGGGTGGCGTACGGGATTCCCTTGAAGCTGCAGTACGATCCTCCGAACTCATTTTCCACTAACTCTCCCTCCAAAACCCCGTCAGTTACACGCACTTGTACCATATTATCAAACCAGTTATATTTTATCAAAAATTTTTATTTTAAAACAAAATAAACGCGACAATCCAACGAGTGCCTTCGACCATGTAACTTGAAACTTGTAATTTGAATGTATAAGGTTATAATACGATGATAATACAAGATAATTAAATTTCCGGCCTTACGCTGCACTCACACGTACGAATGATAAACTTCTGTCTGTGTCAGGACAAAAAGTATCGATAATATGAATGTTTTCTTAAAGAAAAAAAAAAAACTTTGAATATGATTGAATAGAAGTGCATCTTTTAGGCCCGCTATCAACCAAAGCGGAGGGGAGCGGAGATATTGTGTCAAATGAACCAATAATATTACGGGATCGAGCAAGCAAGCTAAAGGAAAAGTATCATTAACCTTTAAACCACATACTCTACCCATCAAACTGGACAACTGTTCTATGGGAGCAATCCTGTCAGCGCAAAAAAAAAGTCTGCTGTTTCATACTAAACTGCAATACAACCTACTTGACTCAAACGTACGGAACAGCTGATTTAGATACGGTTTTCTGATGGTTCTCAGATAGGTGTTACGGTGTTAACTCGCCAGGAGGCGCTGTAGTAAACATTTTTCTTTCGTCAAAATGAGTTTTGTTAAGACTACCAGACTAGTAGCAAAAATGCTACTATATAGTAGGTAAGTAGGTAGACGAAAACACAGACAAAGACAAACCGAAAAAACAAGATACGAAAATAGACCGGATGGCTAGAGGTCATGGTCGGACAGATAAACAAATTAAACATATTTTTAACAAAAAAATTAATCTGACTTCTAAACTAATAGATGCGAAAGTAACAGGCATTGGCTGCAATATTTTATTTCTATTTTTAGTTTTGAAGTCTGTTTAAGTTGTTTGTTATATTTTATTTTTATTTTCAGTGGAGGAGTTCGGTTATGTAGCTCTAAAGCGCATTATCACATCTTCACCAAATTAAAATGGAACCAACTTTATAAAAGAAGCATCTAAATCGATCAAGAAATGACGGAGTTATGGGCTGGGCTTATGGCGAAACAAACATAAAAATAGTTATTTCTTATACAAGAGTGCAAAGTTACTTTTTAACAGCGTGCTCAATTTTGATGACCGAGCAAGCGAAGGATCCTAAAATTGAATTCATTCAAAAATTAGAATCCTGAGCGTTAGCGAGGGAATCAAAAGAGGACGAGGTGAAAAAAAATTTTTTTTTTGGTTATGACTAATACAGCTCTGCTCAGGGAGCAACTACTGCTTTTTACTGCGGAGTATTGGAGGGACCACAAAGGGTCTACCGAGCCAAATGAATGAACTTAAGCAACCGACTAGGGGCACCCAGAGGGGTACGGACCTCTGCATAGGACGTTGCTGGGGCTACGCGGCGGATTGGGTAGCGGGGATCGGTGGGGAAAATCTTTGCACAACACGTAACTTTTCATCCCACCTCAGCGTGGAACTAAATGCAAAAAAAAACAGTTCTCAGAGTCTGAGTTCTTAACAAATTAAAAAAGGTTGTATGATAAATTCGGCATCATGGAGGGAGAAGTAAATAGGTTTAATGATGTTTTTAATTCACAAACTTAGTGCACACGATGTTCTAAATTCAATTTACTTTATCCTCTAGCGGATAAAAACGGCTTTTGCACTCAGATATCGAAGAGCAAAAATACTCTTTCCGAGATGGGGGGATAAAAAAAATATACCACAGACGAATTGAGAACCTGATTTTTTGAAGCAGGTTAAATAATTATAGATAACACAACCGCGAACAATGATATTATCGTAATACTACTCAATAGACCTGCATACACTGAAGAACGAATTCTGATTGACATTTTACTTTAATGAAATCGTTTTCTAGGTATAACAGCGGCAAAATACACCTGTACACGCTAGTGATTATGTAAAATTATCAGTTGTCATCAAGCCCCACATTCAGATATTTCTTGAAAATGTTATTCCAAAACTGGAACTCCTCGTCATCGGGTGCGATTCCCGAGACCAGCTGTTGGCCAATGTCCAAGTAGTTCTCTTGGTGAAGTGTGTACGGCTTCCAAGTCACAGCCATGCTGCAGTCAGGAGTCGGATTCCTGGGAGAGAGAAACAGTCAGTGAATATCCCTTGCTTTAAATATAATAATACAATAGTATTAGGCTCAGATCCACGAGTGGAATTCTTGTTAACCAGGATCAACAGTGGCGAATATTCTATAAAATATTGAAAAATTGTGATAAGATAAATGAGTACAGAACCCTACACTATGCGTAGTTCAACATGTACCAACCGAATACTGAATTAAACATCGAGAGCTCAAACGAGATAAGACCTTCCTTGCAATGATGTAGACCCATCCCAATGTTTAGTTTATGATCTATTATTTAAAAATATATTATTTCAACTAACCCATATTTAGCAAAATTCGTCCATAGCTTTGTGACTTGATCGATCAGTTCAAAAACTCTTGAATGTTTCTCAATCTTCTGTGGCCATATTTTGTTAGTGAATAGATATGCTAATTCGTCACAATGACATACTACGTCTTTGGCTTCTTTGATATACTTTATTTGGAAAATGTGTGAGAAAATGTTCCTCTCTGATTTACATGTGAATTTATAGAGATATAGTTTGTTATGCCTGAGTTTTGCGTTTAACTTCTGCCATTCCAGTGCTTTGTATACGATGAAACTAAAACTCATGTATTTCAATAATTGTTCAACGTTTTCCAGAGACACGGTTGTATCTTTAAAATAGAATCTTTTCATCTCTTTTTCTACTTCCATTTGGTCTTCACTGGAACAATTCTTAGCTATTGGTTTTGGAACGAAGAATATGGGTAAAGTGTTAGCCATGTAGACGACATCTTCTAGTTTCTGGAGCAGGCCAATTATCATTAAACTTTCATTTTCAACATATCCATTCATGACGTCTACTCTGTCATGTATTCCATTCCGGAAAGCTTCAGTGATATCACCGTAGAAGAATCTTTCGTTCTCACCCATTAGTTCTTCACTGACAATATTGAAATTAAGTTCTTTTATCACTGGTTGTTCTTTACCAGGTTGGGCCCTTATTTTTGGATGAAGAAGCATTTCCATAGGTAATGATTTATAGAAATTTAAGAGTTCCTTGTCGTCTTCCGATTCAAAACCCAACATCTTTGCTAATTGTATAGCTTCCTCGCGAGGTTTACTGGTGTACGCCCAGAAATTACTACACACACCACTTTGTGATATCGCTCGTCTGAAGAGGCCTTTTGACATCGGCGATATCAGGTGATAGCTGACGCTGACTCCTCCAGCGCTCTCACCGAATATTGTGACATTTTCAGGATCTCCACCGAATTCTCTAATGTTATTTTGAACCCACCTGAGTGCTGCGACTTGGTCTTTCATACCGGCGTTACCAGGTGCACCTGCTGTATGAAGACAAAGGAAACCAAGGATTCCGAGTCTGTAGTTGAATGTGACGAGGATGACTCCTTGCCTGATCAGGAACTCAGGGCCGTACATGTCATCGTTGCCGCTGCCCCAATAAAATCCTCCTCCATGTATCCAGAACATCACTGGTAAAGGTTTTTCCGGTTTGATATCAGGAGTGTAGACGTTCAGATAGAGGCAGTCCTCGGATCCTTTAGGCGGTTCTCGTGTAAAAAGGTCAATCTGATAATTAACTGATCCGAATTCATTCGCGCTTCGCACTCCCTGCCATGGTTTCGGTGGTTGTGGGGGCTGGAATGCAATAGATTAAAACTCTTGTTTTGTCATATTTGAATGGATTAAAACGGTAAACTTCCTCATGTTCAATGAAATATAATTCATGGATATGAAGTCAACATTTTTTGCAATGTCAACAAGTTTCTTAAACATGAAATCAGAAGTGAAGGTTTTCATTGTTATTGGGAAGTTTTAAAACCAAGAGTTCACTTCGAAAAACAATGTAATGCAGTAATACAATATGCGTAGCAATAATAACGCTTACGAAAGATAATATTACTCTGCCCTAATGTAATAAGATTCGTGTTTTCGTTTCCAATATCTACACGGTATGTATGACAGCCTAGCAAATATGGAAACGCGAAAGAAAATCTGCTGTTTCATACAAATTCATACAGCCTACCCTACTCAAATGTATGGGACAGCTGAATTTTATTTTGAGTTTCCTGAGGTAGGCTCCATAATGAAAATTTTTCAGTTTGATGGTCTGGATTTACCGTTTCAGTATTTGATAGGCTCTCAGTTACACCCCGTATACGTATGTTATGTAGTGCTGTTTTATGTTATGTAGTGCTAGTTAGTATGCTATGTTATGTAGTGGTCGTGTTTATTTGTTCGCTATAAATGAAAAAAAAAATGAAAACACGCACCTTAAACCTGAGCTCCCCTAGGGGTGGTTCAGCGTAAGGGATACCTTTGAAGCTGCAATACCATTTCCCGAACTTGTTCTCTTCCCATTGTCCCTCCAATTCACCTTCATTCACTTTCACCTTGACCATTTTGTATTATCTTTTATAACAGTATTATTACACACAATAATAATGACTAGAATTTAGCAACCTTCGCCTTACAAATCGAGGCAATGTCATTTCAATGTGGTATTCAAAATAGAGTGTAAAAGAAAGCCAAGTTTTCAGCAATTTTAAACAGGGACGCTCACTGCCTTAGTTTTGCTTTTTATATCATCAATTTAGGGTTCTTCTTAATATGCTGACATTTTTTTAAAGCCGATGATCAGACCGGCGAACTGAACAACTTTCTCTATGGCACCAACATCGAAAATAAACTGCAAACCTAATAAGCCGTATTATGTATGGGACAACAGATTTTTAATGACTTTTTTAGACTGGAACTACAGGATAGGCCATACTTCAACCGAAACACGTGTTTCCAGCAGCACGGGGCAACAGCTCATACTGATAATGTCAATGAATGCAGTGCGACAGTTATTTCCAGAAAAAACAATATTCCGAAACGGCACCATACCGTGGCCACCTCGGTCACCAGATTTAAGCCCGTGTGATATTTTTTTTGGCGGTACTTAAAATCCGTTGTTTACAAAACAAATCCGAGCACTGTGACACAACATAAAGAAAATATTTGAGCCGAAATCAGCAGGTTTCCCCAGAGCAAACCCATACGTAAAAAAAAAACCTGTGTAAGCGCGCTTTTGAAAACATGCGTGCTAGACACGAAAAGTGTGTCAGGCTCGATGGCCATGTGGAGAACGTGGTTTAAAAAAAACGAAATCCACATTTCATCATGTGCCTATAAAAGTCTCAATGCAGGGCCCAGGCCTACCCTCAGGGAGGGTGTATGGGCATTAGTCCACAGTCCACACGTGCCCTTCTTCAGTGTATGCAGGTTTCGTCACGATGTTTTGCTTCACCGTTTGAGAGCAGTCGGTATTACTTTGTATCAGAGGTTTAGTTTTTTTTTATTTTTCGAACTTTGAAATCTGCCACTGCCACTGTATATATATTTTATGTTTAACTTTTTTTTTTGTAATAATAAGTATTTAATTTAAGTTTACGAAAACTTGACGTGCACAACGCAATGTGCCTTTTGATATCATATCTATCTTTTATACGAGTCGATTAATTTTATCTTGGATGCGATGCGATATACATGCCCGTTTTGTATGATCTTATATATTTATTATTATATAATCAATATGTCGCTAGCAGACATTGAAAATCAAAATTTAAAAATATACTTACTACACAGAAATGACATGGATATGGATACCTACAGACGGACCTGAAAAAAAGATCCGTACCAAAATCAGCAAAGCGGAACACTTATGGAATCACCTCGGTGTCTGGCCGTCCGTCCGTCGGTTCTCGGAGATCGTTAGAGACAGGAAGCTGAAACTTGGTACAGTTAGCCGTTTTTTTTGTTAGAGTCAAGTGTCCCCCCCTCCCCTGCCAGCTAAACGAATGTTTTTGGGTATGTAAAAAATTCACGGCGGTAGTATATGTACGGATCTGCTGGGCTAGCACATTGCACGTGATACGGCTATATCCAGTCTTTTATCTCGTTCGTTCGCGCGCAAATAAGAAAGAGAGCGGAAGCGTGATAGCGCTATATCACGCTGGCATACTAGCCATGCAGGTCGGTTACGTCCTTGTCCCTGAACGTACAACAACGAATAATAGTTAACCAACTTATACAGGTTGTAAGAAAAAGTAATATTAACCTGTAAACCACATACTCTACTCATCAAACTGAGCAACTTTTACCATGGGAGCAAACCTATCAGCACTCAGCGAAGATATAATCAGCTGTTCCATATTAAACTAAAATGCCTACTGGACTCGAAAGCCACTTCAGCTTCCTAATTTTCTGAGCTATGTCAACCACTTTCGTTCTCTGACGTATCACTTCATTTCTGATGTGATCTCTCAGAGAAACACCGAGTATAGCTCTCTCCATAGCTCGCTGCGCGACCTTGAATTTATGAACTAGTCCCCAGGATACAACAAATGCATGAAATTATTTAGATAATCTATCAAGTTACAGTGCGCATATTAAAATAAGAAGGCGAAAGAAAAATTATTCTGGATTCAGAGGAATTTTATTGGATTTACAATTTTAATTCGATGAAATAAGGTCTTTTATCTTTTAACGTTGACTATACAGAATGGTCCGTCTCCGACGTTCAACGGAGACGTTCACATTTTGTTTTTAGTTTCCTCGCTCCTAGGTGTATCCGAAAATACCCCATTTTTTATACCCCATGTATGTTCCGCGATTTTGTAGTTTAGAAGTTAGGATTTTTTAAAGTGTATTTGAGAAATTTCTACTGGAGCGCTTAGAACTGGCATAACTTTTTACATAGTAAAAATATTTTAAATTTTGTTTTTGCTTAATGTTAGTCTTAAATTACTCTTCCATTCGTCAAATAATCAACAGTAAAACATCCATTCAGTTACCGAAAAAAGGTCAAAAGTGGAGTATTTTCGGATACACAAGATGTGAAGAATCTAAAAAAAAATTTGGGTGTCTCCGTTTGAACCACCCTGTACTGCTGACCAGGTCTTCCTTCATATTATTATTGGAATCCAGCTTTTTTATAAATGCTCTGCCAGAAAGACACAGCTTCTGCATTTAAAGCTTGTCCAGGAGTGAGAGTATCTGCGATGTCCATGTAGTTCTGATTGGTGTTATCGTATGGAGACCACACAGCGCCGAGGGATGAGTCAGGAGTTGGGTTCCTGAAACATACATAATTAAAGTGTCACAGACAGATAAAAAAAGTATCCTGAAAAGAGTTACTTTTAGCTATCCTTTGCATCGTGTCAACAGCTGTTGGTATTCCAAAGAAAAAAAAAAAGCAATAGTTATAGTAGGGTCTAATCTTAATTTTTTTTAAATAAAAATTGTGTACTTGATTACAATTTAGTGTTATACCTACAAATGATTGAGTCACTGTCTCCCAAAGTTGGAAAACCGTGTATTATATTTGATGAACGGATTTTAGATAGAATGGGTTATGAGAGAAAAAAATAGATAGCTAAGTAAGAAAGATAACTCCTTTAATTCATCGGAACAACCATTGACTTCTTATTTATAAGACATCAATGGGAACAAAACAGGCAAAACGGTGACAGACCAAGGTAGTAGGTAACACAATGGCGTCCGTATAAGGAAGATGGACTATGTTTAAATTCAAATGCACGTGTTTACGGTAGAAGGTGATTGTCGCCCAGCTCCTTTATCATAACCTTGGGATTATATTGCATGACAGAGCATGATTTCCATAACACACAAATGATAAACCGGTCTTTAGTCTTTGTACGTAAAAGCAAAACAGGCCAAGTGGGAGTCGAACTCGCGCACGGAGGGCTCCGTACAACCATACAAAATTATTAAAAAATGTATTTTCTCCGGGACCCTTAGCGCAAGCCCGACGCACACATGCCGACAGAAAATCCAAAATAATAACACATTCTGTGAAAATTTCTACCGGTTATTACCGGCCTATTACGGTTCACTACATACAGACCTGTAAAACTAAGACGGACGGAAGGACGGACGGCGTAGGTTTATGAACAGGGCCCCGTTGTTGGCACCCTTTTGGTATGGAGAACTATAAACGACACAGGGTTTAGTCCTTTTTCGCCGGATTCCTTATTGGACGGATTCCGTTTTGGCCAGATTCTTGTTTGGAAACGCCTGTGATTCCATTTGACAAATTTATTTTTTATCGGAAATGTATACATATCAGGAAGCTGGCAAAGGTATTTGGTTGGTACTCATGATACATATCCATGTACCATCAGTTAGGCGACTCAAAAGATTATCCGTCCAATAAGGAATCCGGCGAAAAAGGACTAAACCCGACACAGTGTTATTTAAATGAATGACTTACCCGTATTTAGCGAAGTTCGTAAATACTGAGCAGAAGAGCTGTATTATCTTGTATCCTTTGCTCGTTTTGTCAATAGGGAAATTTACTTTTTTAGCGTCAAATAAATGCATTAGGTCATCCATATGTGCAGCTCCTATCAACCCGTACTTGGCTGCAGCAGCACTGAACATATTCCTCTCAGATACACCAGAAAATTGATAAAAGTATGTCTTGGTTTTGTTGCCTCCCGTTTGTGATAAAAGTTCCAAAAATTTTGTGATATCATATATGAAACAGGATTCAGTGCAGTAAGTGATAAGTTCTTTCATCAAATCAGTAGTAATAGGTTTTTTGCCAAAGTAATGTTCACGAATCAAATCGGATATTTCTAGAATTTTGTTAGGAGTGCACTTAAGTATGATCTTCCTAGGGACAAGTGTCTCTGGGAAGTTATTATAATCTCTTGCTAATGGTTCTATAAAGTTGGGAATTGCAATCAATATTTCCTGATCGGTGTGACCAATCATGACATCCACGTTGTTGGTTTTTCCTTTCTCTAAAATAATCTTCGGATCTTCTGTTAGGAAATGATCTTGACCGAAATCTTTTTCAATTACTGGAGTGAAATGATACATTTTAACCAAATTAGATGACATCAACTTTTCGGACCCAGATAAGCAGGGGTCTGTATCAACCAGTTGTTCCACGGGTAATTTTTGTAGGAACTGAAGTAGTTCTTTTGGATCGTTCGTGTCTAAACCCAACAGTCTACCGAGAGCGAATGCTCTTCTTCTAGGTTCATAAGGTATTGACCAATCACAAAATGGCACACCGCTCATGGGAATAGCTCTTTTAAACAGACCTTTGGACAAAGGTGATAAAATGTGAAGAGCAGTGGAAACCCCTCCTGCGCTCTCCCCAAAAATAGTGACATTACTGGCATCTCCTCCAAAATATCTAATGTTGTTTTGAACCCATCTCAAAGCAGCAACCTGATCTTTCATGCCAGCGTTACCTGAAACTTCCTCAGTGTCTAGGCAAAGGAATCCCAGAGCATCAAGCCTGTAGTTAATTGTGACCAAGACTACACTGTGGTTGACGAGGAAATCAGGTCCATAAAGGTCAACGTTTCCTGATCCGCTTTTGAAGCCACCTCCGTGGATGAAGACCATGACAGGTAGTGGTGCTTTGGGCTTCAAGTCTTGAGAGTAAACGTTAAGGTACAGACAATCTTCGCTTCCTGGTACCAGTTCTTTGGTGAATATGTCTCTTTGGATGCAGACAGGCCCGTGGTCTTTGGCAGATCTCACTCCGTTCCATGGTGAAGGAGGTTGAGGCGCCTGAAAAATTAATAGGTAAGTACATTATTTTGGCAAGTTTAAGTGGAAATATAGAAGCGGGCTAGACGTACCCAATCTGAAAGATATGACGATCATGAAGTAATCTATAAACTATTGGAAAAGCGTTATTGTTTTTTATACGAACGGCATAAAAACAGCAATTAAACATCGTCACAACCGTAAATTCGTCGTTGAATCATCGGCGAGCTTTCAATTTCAAGTGTCAAACTCATATAAAACCTCCGAAGATCTGAAGGATGCGAGCTCGTCGATGTTTTTGACAGTGATGTGACGCTTAGTGAATTGCACTCCAGGGCCTATAGACAAAGTAACATTTCCATTGGCGTAGACGGTAGTAGAAATGACAGAATGTATGAATTTGACATTGGCGATCGATATATTTTGACGTTTGCTTTTGCCACCATAAGTCAAGTCCATAAATTTTTTATGTTTAATCCGAAGTACTTTGTCTAGGGGCCCAGGAGTGCAATTCTCTAAGCGTCCCCGACACACGTCCTCGAAGCAGCCCCGACGGATTTTCTAGGGTTCGGTTTGTTATAAGTCTTTCGTTACTTAATTTGATTTTATTGAAATTAAAAAAAAAATGGAGAAACTCCCGACTCAAAGAAAGTTGGTAACTTTTTTCGGGGGTTTTTCCAAAAATTTTATTTAATACGAGCGTTATTCCGCGACTACGTCCGCACAAATTATATACCAGATTTTAAGTCAGATCATAAGCAATCAAAAAAAAAAAGTTTCATCAAAATCGGTTCAGTAGTTTTTGCGTGATACTCGTTCAAACAAACAAACATACAAACAAACAGACAGACAAAAAATCAAAAAATTGGTGAAATGGAATCAGGGACGCCTAAAAACTACATCGTAACTTTTTTTTTGTTAATATCTTCAATGTACAGACAAACTTCCTGTTACAGTTTTATAATAGTATAGATTAACATATTTTAGTTAACATTCGTCATGGGTTTTCCCCAAATTTTTTATATTTTATTTTTTGATCGGAGAAAAAAAAATTATGTTTTACTTTTTAACTTTCTTTAGTTACGATATTGTAAGTCAATTAATGCGTAGATGACCGCTATGACAACATGACCATTGATTTTTTTATTCGACAATCACTTGATTTAATTATTTTTTTAAATGTTTGTTTTTGGCGTTGGGGGTTTTTAAATTTATAATTTAATGCTATTTCGTAATTTTTAAAGTTAGTTGAAAACTGCTCAACCGATTTTCATGAAACAAAACTAAGAACTCTCGCAAAAATTAGCTTTATAAAAAAAAAAACCGCTTCGAAATCGGTTCCGTTCGGGAGCTACGATGCCACAGACAAACAGACCGACAGAGAGCCAGACAGACAGACAGACAGACAGATCTGTCTGTCTGTCTGGCTCTCTGTCGGTCGGTCGGCATAGGCGTCAAACTTATAAAACATCTCTTTTTGCGTCGGGGGTTAAAAATAGTAAGGAAGTCTCACTTTCATACAATGCGCACTAAAAGTTGATAATAAAAAGCCAAATGGAACCAACACAAAAGGTAATCATTATACTGAACCGGTGTAGATCATGTAACCGCTCTCTCAAGATCTCCACCCGTGTCCCTCTTGTAAGGTGTTACGTATTCTCCATCCTCCTGTAATGTGTTGAATCCTGGAAACACACTCAAACCATGTGCAAACGACTTGAGGCTTTTGAGTTGTGGATATACAGGAGGATGTTGAAAATATCATGGACGAACAGAATTAGCAACGAGGTGGTCCTGCAGAGGACGAACAAGAGAGTAGAATTCCTAAAAACTATAAAAACTAGGAAATTACAGTACCTCGGTCACATTATGAGAAGTGATAAGTACCAACTTCTACAGATTATTCTGCAGAGGAAAATTTTGGGAAGACGAATACCTGGTAGAAGAAGGACGTCCTGGCTTAAAACCTGTGTCAATGGTTCGATGTGGACACAACCTCACTGGTCAGGGCTGCAGTCTCCAGGGTCCTAATAGCCCTATTGATAGCCAACCTCCGATAGGAGATGGCACCACAAGAAGAAGAAGAAGAAGGTGTAGATCACCTCCATGCGCGAGGACCACAATGTTTTGTCGCAAAATGTATAGACGAAGCGGTCGCGTATTGTACATTTTTAGGGTTCTGTACAGCCTACGCCGCAAAGAGAATGTAACTCACTACGTTATAAGAGTCGGAACTTCCATAATCCAGAATGTTTGAAACGTGTGCTACCATTTAAAGGAATTTAATGACGTCAGTGCAGGTTTCATAATAAAATGTTTTTGATAGAGAGTTGCGCGAGTCTGTACGCTGTCCGTCCGTCCTAGCCCTAAAGGGCTGTATCTTTCGAATCGTTCGTAATAGGTAGCGAGTTGAAATTTCAAAGAATATGTGTTATTATTTTGGATTTGCAAAAAAGTAATAAAAGAAGTAGAGAATTAAGGGTCACCAATCACCATACAAGAAACGTGTCATTCCTCATGGTTATTTTGTTTTTATTCTGTCGTAAAAAATTAAAAATGACCATACTTAAAAGCGTCAAACTTGGTGTGATTATAGTGCATACTCCAAGGTAAAACAACAAAAAATTGTAAAAACCAGTCAAGTGTGTGTCGGGCATGCGCTAAGGATCCCGGAGAATACGATTTTTGTTTTGGTAGAGAGGACTTTCTATCCCTACAAAAACAACATCTTCGAAAGTGGTACGGAACCCTTCTTGCGCAAGTCGGACTCGCATTCGGTAGGTTTTTATTTTTATGCGTACAGTAAGAATGAGCCAGGCAGACAGGTCATTACAACAGGTTTAGTGATAGAGGGCAATTCATTTTGAATGCTCGGGAAAGTTGTACTCAATGTTCCATAATTATATTTAAAGTCTAGCGGCCGGCGCCCGCGACTCCGTACGCGCGTACCACTGACTTTAAATAATCATTACTTTTGATTGGATGAACCGATTGCAATGAATTTAAACCTAAATGATACAAAATATCCCCCCACTTTGGGAGAGGCTTATGTCCAGCAGTGGACGTCTATCGGCTGACATGATGATGATGATGATGATGATACAAAATAAGCTCTATGCATCTGAAGCCCCATCCAAATAGATTCAGAAGTATTGAAGTGATACGTACAGACATACAGACAAGAATTCTAATAAAAATAGGCTTAATCAATCAATCCTTTTTTTTAATGTATTCCATTACAGATTCTAAAATTTCCAATTAATTTTTTTGCAAATATCTTCAATGTATACATCCACGCAAATAGATTTGTACAAAACTAAACACCAAGTACTATGACATAAAAATAAATAAAAATAACTTTATTTGCATCTAAATAAAAAAAAATCTATGTATCAGATCTATCTATCTTCTATAATATTATAAAACTGTAACAGGAAGTTTGTCTGTACATTGACGATATTAACAAAAAAAAAGTTACGATATGGTTTTTAGGTGTCCCTGATTCCATTTCACCAATTTTTGGATTTTTTGTCTGTCTGTTTGTTTGTGTGTTTGTTTGTTTGTTTGTTTGAACGAGTATCACGCAAAAACTACTGAACCGATTTTGATGAAACTTTTTTTGTTTGATAGCTTATGATCTGACTTAAAATCTGTTATATAATTTGTGCGGACGAAGTCGCGGGTTAACGGTAGTACTATTATAAAACTGTAAATTAAAAAAAAAGAAGTTGATTTGTTTGATCGCGCATCACGCTAAAACTACTGAACCGCTTTTGATGAAACTTTTTTGTTTTATAGCTTATGATCTGACTTAAAATCTGATATATAATTTGTGCGGACGAAGTCGCGTGTTAACTCTAGTAATAAATAAAAACATTACAAAATGTTAATTTAGTAAGGAGTAACGTTAATTTCTACATGAAGAGTCTATTATAGTTGTAATCAGTTCTAAAAAAACAATTCGAGCAAAAACATATAGGCTTATTTTAATTATACCTACTTTTACGCTGATATGAAGAAAGATAATATCTTATCTATATTTTATTCAATGTCACTATTTTATGTATTATACTAGAGTTAACCGACTTCGTCCACACAATTTATGTACCAGATTTTAAGTCAGATCATAACCTATCAAACAAAAAACGTTTCATAACAATTGGTTCAGTAGTTTTTGCGTGACGCTCGAAACACGCAAATATACAGATAGACAAAAAATCCAAATATTGGTGATAATGAAAAGTCAATAAATTGTTATATCACCTTGAATCTGAGTGGCCCCACGGGAGGTGCGGCGTAAGGAATCCCCTTGAAGCTGAAGTACTGCCCGTCCCCCGTCACCAGCTCGAGCTGCTCGCCCTCCAGCCATCCCTCACTCACTTTCACTTTTACCATTATTGCTTTAAAGTTCATTTCCAGTTTATTTAACAATACCGTTTAGACGTGTGCTTGCGCTCAGTCTAGCCGAGATAATAAGCGTATTGAATTTTTTATGTAAAATTAACGCAGATATTTGTATTGTAATATCTGTGCGTAGCTTTGTTTTTATTCGATTGACTTAAGGGGGCACCGAGCCTATTGTGCTGCCCTCAATTGTAATTTATAAACAACATTTCCTAAAAACAAGAATGTCACATTGCAGTCGTTGTTGGTGTTTTTATCGAGACATTACTGTTTTTTTTAATGTTTGTTACTACCTTGAAAAACTCCGAAAGTGTCTACTTTTGCAGTAAAAACCTAATAGCCTGTAATGTTTCGATAAAATGGGAATCAGCAATGACTACAATGTGACATTCTTGTTTTTTTGGAAAAGTTATTTAATAGTCAAGAAAATAAAATTAATCTTATCTTGTCTTGGTTGTTATATACAATCAATTTCATCGTTCACAGATAACGAAAATCTAAATTTAAAAAAATTTGTGACCTACCACTAGCCTACCACGGAGAAGTGACACGCTTCCTAGGGTACCAATACAGACACGGACCTGAAAACAGATCCCTTTTTTCAGGTCCGTGCCTACAGATACGTATCAACATTACCGTATTATGTTACCCACAAAGTCAAATAGCCATTAAACTTAAATGTTTGTAAGGTTATTTGACATCGCAGGAAGCTGATCTGGATCAGAGGTTTGACTTACTGTCATGTCAATGATAGGTATTTTGAGATACAAACATGCCATGATAAACACTGTTCTGATCGAAACTCTAACCTTTCAATATACTGCCATACCTGTGTCCTCTACTCTAACTGCTACCGAAGTGGCACACGAAAAATATTTACGTCCTCTAATTGCGCTTAAGTATACAAAAGCCCCCATTTGTTAAATCTATACTATTATAAAACTGTAACAGGAAGTTTGTCTGTACATTGAAGATATTAACAAAAAAAAAGTTACGATATGGTTTTTAGGTGTCCCTGATTCCATTTCACAAATTTTTGGATTTTTTGTCTGTCTGTTTGTTTGTGTGTTTGTTTGTTTGTTTGTTTGTTTGAACGAGTATCACGCAAAAACTACTGAACCAATTTTGATGAAACATTTTTTGTTTGATAGCTTATGATCTGACTTAAAATCTGGTATATAATTTGTGCGGACGAAGTCGCGGGTTAACGCTCGTGTTAACTAAATGTAATTTTTTTTTGTCACTAACATAGTTTTAAGTCATTGTTACTAACACCACTATGGATATATGAACTGAAACAAAATAAATGAATTGAATTGAAAAGATTCCTGATTTAGTTGTTTCTGTTAATTATGTTACCAGCGAAGTTAATGAGAAACCACGATGAATCCTTTAAAATTCTTTTAGGGATTCGTAGTCAATAATGCAGATAGTTTCACCACGTCCGTCCGTCTGGCCATCCGCGGCTTAGCTTGGAGACTCATAGTACTAGAAAACTGTAATTTGGCATCGGTAAACATGTCGCAGGGATACGATAAAAACAGATTTGCCGTGGTCAAATTCCCTAAGTGATTTGATGAAATCACGGAGGATACTAAAATAACAACACGATTTTATCATTTCCCTAAACTAATCTCTGTAAACTCTGTTGTTTGCTCTCTGTATACTCTGTTTTTTTTTTGGTGTCAAATAAAGTATAATTGATTGATTGATTGATTAATCTAGTGATTTGATCAAATCCCAAAACTGGTTTAAAATAACATGTCTATCCCATGGTGTGGGGTGTAGTTCGATCATTATCATTATCATCATCTCAGCCGATGGACGTCCACTGCTGGACATAGGCCTCATAGGTAGTTGTATAGGTCGTTCAAAAAGATTGCGGGAATGTCGAAACCATTATTTGATTCAGGGATCCGATCGCGAAATATTTAAGTATGCTATTTCTTGTTAATGTTCATGGTATTAAACAAAAAGCCCCCTTTTAATCCCGCTTATTGTGACGAGCAACCACGGAATCGTACATTGCGCGTGGCCCGACACGCACATGGCCAGTTTTTAGTTTGTATCTCATATAGGTTATAATATAAATAAATTCATCAAACAATTTACAGTACGTGCACATAAAAAAATAGAAAGCAGAACGAAATAAAAAAAATGTATAGGTTCACAGGAATTTTATTGGATTTCTGCCATGAAAACCGGAACCACCGCCGTTTGGCCGTTTTGGGTTGGTACCGGCTACTGTCCCTGGTGGTAGTATTCGTTACATAAAAACCACGTCAGAGGCCATAAGGCGGTCTGAAAAAACTCTGACACCAGGGCTCTGCCCACACGATAAGAAGATTGGATTTACAATTTTAATCATTCTATGAAATAAGGCCTTTTATCTTTTAATGCTGACTATTGCCATTATTAGAATCCAGCTTTCTTATAAACGCTCTGCCAGAAAGACACAGCATCTGCATTTAAAGCCTGTCCAGGAGTGAGAGTATCTCCGATATCCATGTAGTTCTGATTGGTGTTGTCGTATGGAGACCACACAGCTCCGAGGGATGAGTCAGGAGTTGGGTTCCTGAAACAAAAATAAATAACAGTTTTAGTATCATAGATAAATAGAAAAGTATTCTGGAAAGAGGACACTAACGAAGATGGATTTTTGACAGACTGGTTATGAAAGGAAAAGTTTGACCAAGACACCAGATTTAGGCCCAGAGGAATTATACCTATCGTATTAGATTTAGTACGAATTTATAAAATATTGATTCATAATTGTCATACACTATTTTTTTATTAATTATTACTAGAACTTCGTAAATGTTTTTGTATGATTTCTATATTTCTCTAAGTATAAAAAGCCTTGCAACCGATCCCGGGATCATATGAAATTGAATTTTTGCTCCGATAGATTTGCTCTCATAGTAAAAGTTGTTCAGTTTGATGGGTAGAGTATGTGGTTAAAAGGTAAATGATACTTTTCCTTAAACTCTGTATAGAATGCGTCGGAATCGAGGTAGACTCAAAAGATGATAGAAAGACTACCATGGTACTCTCATGTAGTGATGATCAACGTTTGATCAAGGTTTGGGAATAGGAGGAATTTGCCCAGCAGTAGGACACTGCACAAGCTACATAATAATGTTAGTCTTAAACCATTAGGTTTAATTTTAGAATGTTACTCTGGTTTGTACCCTCCTTGAGCATAAGCCTGTGCCTGTGCCTATGCCTGTGCCATGCAGTGGGACGTATATAAGCTAATGGGTGAATCCAGAACGTATTCTATCAGTGTGGCAAAGGGCAGTTGGCAGAAGTGGTCCAAGTGTCTGATCACTCCGAAAGATATTAAACCTTTCGGGGCCAAAACGACTACCCCCTTAAACGACTGCGTCAAAATAAAACAACCTGTATCTTTTTTTTTCCTCGAAAATATTTTGATGCCCCTTGGGTGCCATGTACGTTTGTGTATCCTCTAACTATCCCCACCTGTATCATAGCGGGGGACTCTTTGACCACTAGCCATACATTTTTTCCCAGTGTCCTTTCGTCCAAATCCGTTCAGCCGTTTATGCGTGATTGAGCAACAAACATACGAAAGGTTAATTATGCTTTTCTTTACACTCTGTACGGATCCCGAAAACAGGTAAAACGACAAATAAAATATAGGTATTAATTTTGCATAGTAGATTTGCAAACCATGAACATTCTATAAACCTTTTACTTTGCCATTTTAATAATTGGCATTACATATTATTCGGTATGTTTACATATATTAAATACTAGTCGGGGAGCGTCGCTGGCCCGTTGTGGAGAGGTATGGACACCCAATTATGGGAGCCCAGGTTGGAATCCGCGCGGACAACATGCCATACTGTTACTATGTGTGGCCTAAGTATCTTTGGAAACCTGGCATAATGCTACATGCCGGGATGCCTACACTTGGTTCTGACCATGAACTTACCATATAGGAGACATGAAACGAAATCACATGTCCACGCAGACTAAGTTGCGGGCAACAGCTAGCTTATACATAAAAGCAAAAACGACACATCATACTTACCCGTACTTAGCGAAGTTCGTAAATACTGTACAGAAGAGCTGTATAATCTTGAATCCTTTGCTAGTTTTGTCAATAGGCAAATTAACATTCTTAGCGTCAAATAAATGCATTAGGTCATCCAGATGTGCAGCTCCTGTCAACCCATACTTCGCTGCACCAGCACTATAAATATTCCTTTCAGATACACCAGAAAATTGATAAAAGTATATCTTAGTTTTGTTGCCGACCGTTTTTGATAAAAGTTCCAAAAATTTTGTGATATCATAAATGAAATAGGATTCAGAGCCGAAGGTGACAAGTTCTTTCATCAAATCAGTAGTTATAGGTTTTTTGCCGAAGTAATGTTCACGAATCAAATCTGATAATTCTAGAATTTTGTTAGGAGTGCACTCAAGTGTGATCTTCCTAGGGACAAGTGTCTCTGGGAAGTTATTATAATCTCTTGCTAAGGGTTCTATAAAGGGAATTGCAATCAATATTTCTTGATCGGTGTAACCAATTATGACATCCACGTTGTTTGCTTTTCCTTTCTCTAAAATAATCTTCGGATCTTCTGTTAGGAAATGGTCTTGTCCGAAATTGTTTTCAATTACTGGAGTGAAATGATACATTTTGAACAAATTAGATGACATCAACTTTTCGGATCCAGATAAGCAGGGGTCTGTATCAATCAGTTGTTCCACAGGTAATTTTTGTAGGAACTGAAGTAGTTCTTTTGGATCGTTCGTGTCTAAACCCAACAGTCTACCGAGAGTGAATGCTCTTCTTCTAGGTGCATAAGGTATTGACCAATCACATAATGGCACACCGCTCATGGGAATAGCTCTTTTGAACAGACCTTTGGACATGGGTGATAAGATGTGAAGAGCAGTAGAACTCCCCCCAGCGCTCTCCCCAAAAATAGTGACATTACTGGCATCTCCTCCAAAATATCCAATGTTGTTTTGAACCCATCTCAAAGCAGCAACCTGATCTTTCATGCCAGCGTTACCTGGAACTTCTTCAGTGTCTAGGCAAAGGAATCCCAGAGCCTCAAGCCTGTAGTTAATTGTGACCAAGACTACACCGTGGTTGATGAGGAAATCAGGTCCATAGCGGTCAATGTTTCCTGATCCGCTTTTGTAGCCACCTCCGTGGATGAAGACCATGACAGGTAGTGGTGCTTTGGGCTTCAAGTCTTGAGTGTAAACGTTAAGGTATAGACAGTCTTCGCTTCCTGGTACAAGTTCTCCGGTTAATATGACTTTTTGGATGCAGACAGCACCATGGTCTTTGGCAGATCTTACTCCGTCCCAAGATGAAGGAGGTTGAGGCGCCTGAAAAATTAATAGGTACATTATGTTGGCAAGTTTAAGTGAAAATATTGCAAGAGGGTGGTCTGCACGTACATACACTCAAAACTTTGGTGACGTGCTTAAAAAGGGTCCGATCAGATGTCCCTGAAATCGACAAGATGGCATAGAAAGACTGATTATTGTGAAGGAAGTTAAATAAGTCTATCGGGATAATAGTAGGTGGCGTTCAGTTTTCTCTGCTTATCCTAGTGGGAGATAGGCATGAGAATCTTATGTTTATATAATTTGTTGGAGTTTAGTAGCTGCATTCTGAAAACCAGGTACAGATTGCTCAAGCAGAATCTTTATGTAGTTTCTAACCAAGCACGTATCCAGACTTTTGGATTCGGAAGGGGATGACGACGACGACGACGAAACTTAGAGGGCGAGAGGTAATTAATTTGCCCATGATGATGATGATGATATACAATTGTGGATACACGCTTATTTTCTAGCCATTATCAAAAGATATGACTTTCAGTCATCATTACACCGCATAAAATAGCAAAGAAGTCTCACTTTCATATTACTGTACTATACATATAAACTTTTATTCGACAGATATCAACTAAGTAAATTAAAATTAAAATTTGTTTTATTAAATAACAGAACATTGAAAACGCTATCTCCTAATCTAGATTCCTGAACCCTAGGAGCTAAAGGATATCAACCATATCGTAGGTAAAGCTTATAAGGCAATTTATCAGAACGGTGAGTTTTAAAAAATTTAAGTCACTCAAAATACCTACTGTATTGCGCCTTCGTACGCAGTCACTTGGAATATGCCTCAGGTATGGAACTCACGATATATAAAAGGTCTATAAGGCACGTATCGAGGGTAAAAAAGATTCTTACGTTTTATAGATTATAAAGCACTGCAAAATGGTCAATCGACTATCAACACCGCACCGCTGGAAGCGCTACTACTTTCATTTCCTTGAACACCGACGTAATATTAGCGACATTTGCTACTTGATTAATATTTCTAATGGACAGCAGCTAATGACAGCTCCGATCTAGTCTCTAAAATCTTCGCACCAATCACGTTATGGTATGCACCTTGTTAGGAGTCCAGGGGCTCGGGAATAAGCCAGGTTAGTCATTGCATAAAAATGCAGGTCTAGATTTCTATATAAGATAAGATAAGATAAATATTCTTTATATATTGTGTCAGCTCCGGGTTCTAACTCCCTTAGTCCAGATGCTTAATTTGATTTCAGACATGTAAACAGCCATGTCCCGTTACGAATTTAATTGATGCAGTAAGTGCTTGGTCTTTACTTGATGCCTTGATGGTTATTGCCAAGTCTTGAGGATTTTTGACTATGATATTATTCATTATTACTCAAGGTTTAGGTAGTAAGTACCACTGCTGCATCAGGACTGAGGAGTTAGAACCCCAAATTCATTAAAAAAGTATTTGCCAGCAATTTTAAATGACTTTAAAATAAGCAGATCCTTCATTCATTTCATGGTGTAATTATAGGTAGTGCGTCCCCCTGCAGCATCAGAACTGAGAAGTTAAAACCCGATGTAATATATGTTATGTTTTTTTTGGTACCTATTTATTTTAATTTTTTTTTACGGATAGTAGTATATAGTTTTCGGAGCCTATTCAAAACAAATAAAAAAAAATCAAATCTTTCCTCTTTATAATATTAGTGTAGATAAAATTCTAATATTTGCGTGGATGTACGAGTACATTGAAGATATTTGGATAAGTAATGGAATGCATTGAGACCTTTGTCTGTTTGTTTGTGTAGGCATCACTTTCGACTGAACCGATTTGGATGGGGTTTTCACTGGCTCGTTTCTATGGAAAAGCAGACTTTTTTTGTGATTTCTATATTGGTCCCGTCCCGTAGTAAAAGTTGTTTAGTTTGATGGTCTGAGGCACTCTCTTAAGTATGTAACGCATTTAAGTTTACACCCTGTCTAAGTAATAATTATCAGCTAGGTAGTCCTAAAGTCCAATTCCACAAAAAGTTAATAAAAATTCAATAAATTGTTGTGACCTTGAACCTGAGTGGTCCCACGGGAGGTGCGGCGTAAGGAATGCCCTTGAAGCTGAAGTACGGCCCGTCCCCGGTCACCAGGTCCAGCTGCTCGCCCTCCAGCCATCCCTCACTCACTTTCACTATCACCATTATTGCTTTAAAGTTCAATTTCCAGTTTATTTAACAATACCGTTTGGACGTGTGCGTGCGCTCAGTCCAACTGAGATAATAAGCGTCTTGACGTTAGCGATATTATCTTAGGTGACGCAACTTTTTTTTTATTCGATTGACTTAAGAGGGTACCGAGCATCCAGTTTTGCAGTATATTTAACTATACCGTTTGGACGTGTGCTTGCTCTCAGTCCAGCCGAGATAGTTAGCTTCTTGATTTTTTTTTGGGTAAAATTAACTTAAGAATGTAATGAGCCTCCAGTTTTGCCATCGTTTTTTCGAAAAGTTCTTTATTAAGAACTTTTTACTCTACGGTACCGTCAAAGTGTACGTTGATCTTGATCAAATACCTCACCAGGAAAACTCTTGAATGTGTGAGCGAGCAAAACCTAAAAACGAGCAGGCGGCGCGGCGGCAATAATGGATCCCGTACTCAGAGAGATCGAGGGGGACGAGGTTGTGTTCACATTCACATCAATTAATACAGTGTCACGGTTATATTCCACAGAATTTCTAAACTCTTTGAGTGCATCCAGCTTCCCAGCACACTCTATTATTTCATAGATATTACAGTAAGTCGTGATGAATAAAGGCGAGCTTAACTCTTCTGAAAGTTGGAGTTCCGATTATACTTTTGCGAAATTTACTCCTCCAAAACTACGTAACGAAACTCGGCTGAAGGTAGTGTCGCTGCAGAGGAACCTCATTAAGGCAGACATTCACAGGTTATGGCGCTGGTGAGTCTGTTTTCCGTTCCAGTTCAAGCGCTTGCAGTTTCCTGTGAGCGTCTGTTTTGCAATGACAATCAACAAGTCGCAGGGTCAGACGCTCCAGGCCGCCGGTTTTGTTCTGAGGACAATCAGTCAGATCTGAGACAGACAGTTTCGGGATGTTTTTCACACGGAAAGCTGTACGTTGCCTGTTCACGTGTGATGAGGGCCTTTATTTACTTGCTCCCGACCATCAGACCACGAACATTGTGTACATAGAAAATCTGTAACTACACTGTTTGTAATTCTGTAAAATAGTATACAAGGTGTAACAAAAATACAAATAAACATTTAAGGGGGTGGTTAAGACCATCAAACTAAACAACTTTCACTATGGGACTAATATCGAAATCGCGAAAAAAACAATCTGATGTTCCATCATCATCATCATCATATCAGCCGATAGACGTCCACTGCTGGACAAAGGCCTCCCCCAAAATGGAGAGATTTGCCATAATCGTCATGATGCGATGCGTTTGCGATGTTCCATACTAAACAACAGATCTATTCGAGCTAAATTTCGATGTTGGTCCCATGGTGAAAGTTGTTCAGTTTGATGGTCTCAAAAACCCCCTTAAAAGTTTCAAATGTTTATTTCTACTTTTGTAACACCCTGTATATTAAGAGTACAATTAATAATTTGTAAATAATCTGTAAATAAAAATCAGTATTCTGTAACTACCTTTACGTAACGTGTAACTGATCTATAAATATAATTAAAAAAGCAATATATAAGGTCTAACAAAATTAGGTGAAACTATATTAAGGGGATGATCAGACCATCAAACTGAACAACTTTCTCTATGGGACCAATATTGAAAACGAGAAAAAAAAATCTGCTGTCCTATACATTTAGGTCGAGTAGGTTTGTATGGAACAGGCTGATTTTTTTTCGCGATTTCGATATTGGTCCCATAGAGAAAGTTGGTCAGTTTGATGGTCTGATCACCGCCTTAAAATAGTTTCACCTAATTTTGTTAGACCTTATATAAATCATTTTACATAATTAGTTTAACAATTTTAAGTATTAAAAGATTAATTTTATATTTTTTTTATTATTAGCAGTAATAAGGTTATTTTGATATAATAGAAGTAAAAAAATGTAAAAATGAAAAAAAAAATGGATTGGATTTAAAATTTTAATCTTTCTATAAAATAAGGCCTTTTATGGTTTAATGCTGACTGTTGCTGACTATTATTAGAATCCAGCTTTCTTATAAATGCTCTGCCAGAAAGACACAGCTTCTGCATTTAAAGCCTGTCCAGGAGTGAGAGTATCTGCGATGTCCACATAGTTCTGATTGGTGTTATCGTATGGAGACCACACAGCACCGAGGGAGGAGTCAGGAGTTGGGTTCCTGAAACAAAAATAATAAACAGTATTAGTATCATAGATAAATAGAAAAGTATTCTGGAAAGAGGACACTAACAAGACACTTATAAGTAGTTAAGGAGTGCATTTGACATGTAAATTTTTTTTTTTTTTCTAGACCTCTTCATCCCACTGCTGGGCAAAGGCCTCCCCTTTCATCCTCCAACCATCTCTGTCCTGGGCATGCTCTGGCCACGCGTCATAGGAAGCATCCAGATCGTCCCGCCACCTCTTCCTAGGACGACCTGGACGCCGACGACCTTTTTCTGGGATCCAGGGCGTTACTATTCTTGCCCACCTTTCCTCGTGCATTCGACAGACATGGCCGGCCCAATCCCACTTTAATCTGATGGATTTTTCTCAAACATCGGCTATTCGTGTTTTGGAGCGCAGTGTAGTGTTTCTGACATGATCCGTTCTTTTAACACCCAGTATACTACGCTCCATTGCCCTCTGGCAAACCTTGAGTTTGGACTTTTGAGACTCAGTGAGAGACCAGGTCTGGGCACCGTAGGTTAGGATAGGCAGGATACACATGTCGATGAGTCTTCGTTTGAGGGATAGCAGGAGTTTACCCTTCATTAACTCCTTCATGGACCAGTAGCTCTTCCAGGCGTTGTCGACACGGCGTGCGACTTCCTTGTCTTGTTTTCGAAGGAAACTATCTTATGATTATGATTAACGAAGAATTCTTTAATTATTATAGATGGATTTTTGATAGAGTGGTTATGATAGAAAAAGTTTGACCATGTTTAAATTAAAATACACGTGTCTTACAGTAGAAAGTAATTGTTGCCCAGTTGACGAGTTTATATCTATCATAACCTTGGATTATATTGCATGATAGAGCATGATGTGCGTATTATTTGTGTGTATAACACAAAAATAATAAACAGGTCTTTAGTATCTATACTATTATAAAACTGTAACAGGAAGTTTTTCTGTACATTGAAGATATTAACAAAAAAAAGTTACGATATGGTTTTTAGGTGTCCCTGATTCCATATCACCAATTTTTGGATTTTTTGTCTGTCTGTTTGTTTGTGTGTTTGTTTGGGTGTTTGTTTGTTTGTTTGAACGAGTATCACGCAAAAACTACTGAACCGATTTTGATGAAACTTTTTTGTTTGATAGCTTATGATCTGACTTAAAATCTGGTATATAATTTGTGCGGACGAAGTCGCGGGTTAACGCTCGTTTATACATAAAAGCAAACACGACACAACATCATAATTATAAATGAATGACTTACCCGTACTTAGCGAAGTTCTTAAATACTGTACAGAAGAGCTGTATTATTTTGTATCCTTTGCTTGTTTTGTCAATAGGGAAATTTACTTTTTTAGCGTCAAATAAATGCATTATGTCATCCATATGTGCAGCTCCTGTCAACCCGTACTTAGCTGCATCAGCACTAAACATATTCCTTTCAGATACACCGGAAAATTGATAAAAGTATATCTTAGTTTTGTAGTCGATCTTAGTTTTTGATAAAAGTTCCAAAAATTTTGTGGTATCATAAATGAAATAGGATTCAGAGCCGAAGGTGACAAGTTCTTTCATCAAATCAGTAGTAATAGGTTTTTTGCCAAAGTAATGTTCACGAATCAAATCGGATAATTCCAGAATTTTGTTAGGAGTGCACTCAAGTGTGATCTTCTTAGGGACAAGAGTTTCTGGGAAGTTATTATAATGTCTTGCATAGGGTTCTATAAAGGGAGTTGCAACCAATATTTCCTGATCGGTGTAACCAATCATGACATCCACGTTGTTTGCTTTTCCTTTCTCTAAAATAATCTTCGGATCTTCTGTTAGGAAATGATCTTGTCCGAAATTTTTTTCAATTACTGGAGTGAAATGATACATTTTGAACAAATTATATGACATCAATGTTTCAGATCCAGTTAAGCAGGGGTCTGTATCAATCAGTTGTTCCACAGGTAATTTTTGTAGGAACTGAAGTAGTTCCTTTGGATCGTTCGTGTCTAAACCCAACAGTCTACCGAGAGCGAATGCTCTTCTTCTAGGTTCATAGGCTTTTAACCAATCACAGAATGGCACACCGCTCATGGGAATAGCTCTTTTGAACAGACCTTTGGACATAGGTGATAAGATGTGGAGAGCAGTAGAACCCCCCCCAGCGCTCTCCCCAAAAATAGTGACATTACTGGCATCTCCTCCAAAATATCCAATGTTGTTTTGAACCCATCTCAAAGCAGCAACCTGATCTTTCATGCCAGCGTTACCTGGAACTTCTTCAGTGTCTAGGCAAAGGAATCCCAGAGCCTCAAGCCTGTAGTTAATTGTGACCAACACTACGCCTTGGTTGACGAGGAAATCAGGTCCATAAAAGTCAATGTTTCCTGATCCCATTTTGAAGCCACCTCCGTGGATGAAGACCATGACAGGTAGTGGTTCTTTGGGCTTCAAGTCTTGAGTGTAAACGTTAAGGTAGAGACAGTCTTCGCTTCCTGGTACCAGTTCTTTGGTGGATAAGTCTTTCTGGATGCAAACAGGCCCGTGGTCTTTGGCAGATCTTATTCCGTTCCAAGGTGAAGGAGGTTGAGGTGCCTGAAAAATTAATAAGTACATTTTGTTGGCAAGTTTACTTGGAAATATTGGAAGAGGGCGGTTTAAACGTATATTCACTAATAACATTTGAGACGTGGTTACTAAGAGTCAGATTAGATTGATGAATGTGAAGGAAGTGATAGAAATCTGTCGGGATAATAGTAGGTGGCGTTCAGTTGTCTCTGCTTCTCCCAGTAGCGTAGACAGGCGTGAGAATCTTTATGTATGTTTATATAATTTTGTACAATTGTGGATACGCGCTTATTTTCTAACCAATCTGAAAGATATGACGATCATGAAGTAAGTAGTTTATACGCAAATCATGCTCTGTCCTGCAATATTTATATCATATATATTTTGTTGATTATTAGTGATTATTAATTTAATACCTTCATTCATTTTAGCTTTGACTTATCTTATCTTGTTGTGGGGGCTGGCAAGCCAGCAACACTTCGAACCAGGGGGATCTTTTGTGTTAGCCCCAACACTTTCTGTTTTCTTCACCCTTCAAATACGTGGTCAATGAAGGAGGCAATACCATTGAGGGGAAGAAACCTAAGATCTCCCGGTTTTGGGTATCCATCTCCGAGGAGGCACATGCGTTTTGCCGCCAGGAGATCACAGACACAAAGAACATGCTCCATAGTCTCTTCATCCTCTCCGCATGCCCCAGTGTTAGCTGGGATCCAGGGCAAGTTTCATTTTGTGCATCATCGTGCCTGTGGCGCGGTGCCCAGTGAGGGCTCCGACTATGGCACGAGCCTTGCTACTGCTATTATTCAGTATGAACCTTGAGACACGAGTTGTCACATTGCTGATAATTTTTTTGGAGTGTTGTAGGCCTACAAGGCTAGAACACTCCAGCTTGTGTGCTTTATCAGCCCAATCCCTAATGGCCATTCTTGTACTGTATGCCGGGATTCCCACACTTGGTTCTGGGCCAACCATCTTTTGTTCTGACCCAACCCTCGCCAGCTCGTCAGCATTCTCATTACTCTGGACGCCGGTATGTCCCGAGACCCAAACTAATCTTACGGTATTGCGAAGACCAAGCTTGTTAAGGGTTAGAATCCGTTTAGAATTAGCTTGGAACTTACATAGTAGGAGTTCAAGGCTTTGAGAGTTGCTTGGCTGTCACTGAGGATATATATAGTCTCGTTGGCTACCTTCTTATATATATTCTCCTGCGCACGCTGCTATGATAACACTTTCGTTGTAGTCCTTGGAGTGTATGCCTGCACCCGTACCTGACTCGGTTTTTGAACCATCAGTGTACCAAACAAGAGTGTTCGCGTCCGGGGTACGCATTCCACGTTTCCATTTATCCCTTGTTGGGACATGTATTTTGTAGTTTCTCTTGAAGATTCGTATGCTCGGCATTGTGTCACCGATCATGTTGAACCCTCTCTTTTTTTTTATTACGTATGGGTTTGCTCTTGACCTCAATCAAAATATGAATCAAAATTGCTTTCAGTCATCATTGCCCCAAGTCTACACCGCATAAAATAGCAAAGAAGTCTAACTTTCATACTATACTATAAATATGAACTTTTATTCGTTAAACATATCGACCGTATCGTCAGAAAAGCTCCTAACATTAGGGTTTATTATCAGGTCTGCAGTGAGTTTTAAAAATTTGAAGACGCTCAAAATACTGTATTGACGCTTTCGTACGCAGTCACTTGGAATATACCTCTGATATCTGAAAATGTCTGGTAATTAAAAAAAGATTCTTATGTTTTTTAGATTATAAAGCACGGCAAAATGGTCAGTCGACTATGAACAACGCTTTATATTTCCGTGTGTACAATAAAGTGTTAAAATAAATAAAATAAATAAATAAACGCTGCAAGCTCTACCACTTTCTCCTCCTTGAGCACCGACGTATCCAATATTCGCGACATTTGCTACTTGATTAATATTTCTAATGGACAGCAGCTAATAGCAGCTCCGATCTAGTCTCTAAAATATATCTTCGTACAAATCAAGTAATGTAATGCACCTTGTTAGGAGTCCAGGGGCTCGGGAATAGGCCAGGTTAGTCATTGAATAAAAACGCAGGTCTAGCTTTGACGATTGTCTTCTATATTGGGTCAGCTCCGGGTTCGAATCCCTTAGTCAGCAGTTTTTTTTTCGGTTTCAGTAGTATATTAAGTTTATGGTTTCAATATTGGTCCCGTCTCGTAGTAAAAGTTGTTCAGTTTGATAGTATGAGGCATCCCTTTAAGTATGTAATATGTAATGCATATGAGTTTACACCCTGTCCAAGTAATAATTATCAGCTAGGTAGTTCTGAAGTCCAATTCCACAAAAAGATAATGAAAAGTCAATAAATTGTTATAACCTTGAACCTGAGTGGTCCAACGGGAGGTGCGGCGTAAGGAATCCCCTTGAAGCTATAGTATTGCCCGTCCCCGGTCACCAGCTCCAGCTTCTCGCCCTCCAGCCATCCCTCACTCACTTTCACTTTTACCATTATTACTTTAAAATTCAATTTCCTGTATAATTGTATATTTAACAATACCGTTTGGACGTGTGCTTGCGCTCAGTCCAGCCAAGATAATAAGCGTATTGATATTTTTTTGTAAAATTAACGCTGCTTTATATATTGTAATATCAGTGACGTTAGCGATATTATCTAAGGTGACGCAGCTTTTTTTATTCGATTGATTTAAGATGGTGACGAGCCCACAGTTATGCCATCGATTTTTTTCGAGAAGATCTTTAATAAGAAGTTTTTTGTGATTAAAAAACAAAAATGTTAGTGTCACATTGTAGTAATTGTTGGATTTTTAACGGGACATTACTGTTTAATTTTGAAGTAAAACTTCTTACTTCGAAATTGAAATCGGGTGAGAAAGTTCGAAATTTAAATCGAGATAAGTTTCACATCTGCCGGGCGTCCCGTGACAGCCAACTTTTTTTTTAAATGTAATGTTTGTAGCTTTTGCCGGTTTTAAAGATAGTAACTACTAACATAAAACCTAATAGCCTGGGTAATGTTTCGATATATTGGGAATAAGCGATGACTACAATGTGACATTCTTGTTTTTTTGTTCATTAATCCTAGCACTGAAACTGTTCATTTTAACGAAAATCTGATACAAAACAAGCATAATTATAGATAAGTTTCATGAAAAAAAAAATTAAAAATTATTGATTGCCTTAGTTTTTCTTACAATCTACAGTACAAAATAATATAAAGTTACAGGACTGAGGCAAAAGGTCCGCGCAGCGCTGATTTTCAGCCCCTCCCTTCTCCCTAAGGTCTTGAGTGGGAGATGAGGAAGTGAACGCAGATAAAATAAACAACTGCTCTAAATATCTTAATCTAACATAGGTACATACAAAGTTATAAAATAAAATCTTAAAATTAAACAAAATACAGGGTAACTAAGATTCATGGCATTCTTATGAAGTCAATGTAGTACTTGTGTGTGTGTGTGTGAGTGTGTGTGTATGTGTATGTGTGTGTGTATGTGTGTGTGTGTGTGGGTGTGGGTGTGTGTGTGGGTGTGGATGGGTGGGTGGGGGTGTGTGTGTTATTTATATAGTTTTATTTACATATCATTGAGATTGATTGGATTCATTAAAATAGTCTGTTATCTTTAACATGTTCCAGTTTTCAGCAGAAAGTTGTTTTCTTAATAAAGTTATTTGTATTTGGCCCTAAAACTATTTATGCTCATTTTGTTCCTCATTGGAGGAGGTAGGTCGTTCCGTAGTTCGTTTGGTAGTAGGGGTTGCCAACTACCACTGTTATTCTGGTCCGTAGGGGTTGCCGTATGCCGTACAAATTTGAGTCTTCGACATTACTGCACCTTCAACATTTAAACACCAAACGACAAACACTTTAAAATATTTAACAAAGATGTTTTCGAAAACGAAATTAGGGAGTTAAATCACCTTTAATAACATCACAGAGTACTATAAGATATCATAACTAGTGATCCGTATCTCACTATCGCGGCAATCTCTGGGGGTGACAACTATAATATATATCATTGGTTAAAAATTACAATATTATCATATCGTTTCTCTAATACAGTCCCAAGAACATTGTATATAGTATCCACACAACATTTTTGTACAGCCCCCAGTAAGACTCATTTTTTATTTTTGGTAAATTCAAGGCAAAGATATCTAGCCCATACAGCCCATGTCTTTACTAAAGTTTTCTCAATATTGGTAGCAATCAAAACGTTGGTGTTCGACGTTTTGTCTTGTCTTTGGAGTTTTAGGAGACAATCGAAACAGGAAACGCTGAGTAATCTACAGGAAAGAGGTGAACCAACCGCTTTGCCGCGCTAAAATCACGGAATACTTTTCCTGTTTACGACCTATACACCATGATATTTCACTGAACAGTATATTGTTCACTTGCACGACACTTTGTTTCGCAAAACAACTCCAATTTTACGAACCAAAACTCACCATAAACAATAAAAATTAGATAATATACTCGTATAGGATTCCAAACGTAGCTGACGGGTTCCGGCCAAAAACTCCCCCAGTTAGATTCATTTTCACGTTTCATTATTGTTTTAAATTTTCCTGATTGTGAAAATAAAAGGGAACTAGCCCATACAGCCATGTTTAGTCAAGAGCACGTCAAGCTTCAGATTTCAAGTGCAATATTGTTTTTAATATGAACGGCATTGAAGTGCTCTCGGCTGTATTATATTTAGAATTTACCATTAATATGATACAGATATAATATTGGTAAATTCTAAATATAATTGAAATGACACACCGGTTAGAACATGACTTGTAAGAAAAATAATAAAAACTCAAGGCTACAAAAAACTCATTTATTACCAACCCTGAAAGTGCCGCAAATTGCACAATATTTACCGATAACACATAAAATAAGCCAAAAAATATCGACACTTCAAATCAGGTGTTGTCATTTTACTTGATAAGTAAACATTTTTAATATGAACGGCATATGAACAGTACGAAGTCGAAGGTGTCTTAGCTTGAAGTGCTCTCGGCTCTATGTTTGTATAATATTGGTAAATTCTAAATATAATTGAAATGACACACCGCACCGGTTAGAATATGACTTGTAAGAAAAATATTGAAACTCAAGGCTACAAAAAACCCACTTATTACCAACCAACCCTGAAAGTGCCGCGAATTGCACAATATTTACCGATAACTAGTCACACATAAAAAGCCAAAAATATCGACACTTCAAATTAGATATGTCATTTTACTTGATAAGTAAAAAGAAATCAAAAGACACGTCATAAATACTTCGTATAGAATAATTCGAAGCCCAAAATTGGTTGGTATTAAAAATACGAATTAAAAATCCTCCAAAATACTTTCCATATAGTGCGCCGGTCGGTGTAAGGTCCACCACATACCTACAGAATTCCGATCCAGAATTCCGAATCAGAATTGTGATTTTTGTGGATTTGAAATTCTGGAGGAGGAAAATCCATACGAAATCGTTATCCTGATTCCGAATTCCGTATGTGTTTGGCAGGCAAGAAGTTTAAAATACCTACAGAGGTGGAGAGTGCATTACAAACACTTTTTTGAAATTTATGACCTTTATGACGTCACTGATGTTTCTCATCTCATTTCCTTTTTACATGGATTTTTCATTGAATGACCTTCATTTGACCTCACGAGTACGAGTATGAGTGTCAAAGTATGAGACGTGCCACACACATAATATGGAATTCCGAATCAGGATTGTTATTTTGTATAGGATTTGATACCTCCGCTATTTCGAACGCATTTATGGTGGGGGTAGATCCATACGAAATAGTAGTTTTGATTCGGAATTCCGTATGTATGTGGCGGACCTTAGAGTGTGTTCCTTTTCAACCGGCGATGTGCGAAAGGAAGGCCGTCAATAAATGTGTCATGACATTAGACAAGTCATGACTATTTATCACAATTAAGTTATGGCACTATAATAGCCGTTTCGTATGGCTTGTTTGAATCCTTAGGTTAATTAATATTGATATGAATCATTCCCATTTTAACCCATATGTCCCACGTACGTTCACGACAAAATGACAGTACTTTATATTTTTATAGTCAGTTATTCTATTTATTTATTACATTTAGTTATTACACTTATGAATCTTATTATGTTAATTATGATTGAATTTTAAATTTAGACTTAGAAGATTATTAATTAGACTTTTAAACTGCCACCGGCACCATTTAGTGATAAAAAGACTATCTTAAAACATATTTAAAAAAAAATCGCTACGCAACGTAGAAATCAAAATTGTGTGTCCCAGAAGGCTTTTAAATTAATAATATTAACACCAATGCACTCATTTGATTTAGATATTTTAACAATATAATTTTTTTGAGCAATAAAATAGGCATTTAAATTTAAAAAATTAGGTATTTATTAGAAAATGCGAACGCATTTTTCAAAACCTTTTAAGTAGACAAAAATATTTACTCCATGTTTGAAGTATGTGTTATGGTAAAGCTTTAAATATGTGAAAAAAAAATTTACCATCAGGTTTTTTAGAGCGGGATAATAACAAAATTTTAAAAAGGGAACTGTTGCTGAAGTGATTTTTTTTTAATTTTGGTACATTTCCAGGCTCAAATTAGCTCTTCAATATTATACTGAAAAAATATCAATTATTAATTAGTCCCGGCTCAAACTGTAAAATGACTGGGCTATTCGGTCGAAGACAAGAGCCGAACAATCGGCTTCGGCCGAAAACTGACCATCCATTGGTCGAACACTTAGTTGAACCTAAAAGAAAGTTGGTCGTTTGGTCATTTGGTCATAGTCATTTATTACATTACAACTCTAACTAAAGGCTTACACTATGCTATAGCTATACATAGGTACGGACCACACTGCGATACCTGAAAAGTTAATAATAGAAATAATTATTCCATTTACATTATTAATCTACCAATTTTGACTATTTGCAAAGTGAACGGTTTGCAAATACTGAGATGAAACCAAACGGTGTTAACATGACTTGGATCCGAAGACGAAAATTCGGCTCGCATCCATTGCCGATGCCCTCCTTAAAAACACGAGTTTTTTTCCCTATTTTATTAGTGTTTTATTAACAGCAACACTTCTCATCCATCTCAGATCAATGCCATCTATAGAATCATTATTATTATTTGGTTCTAAGGGCTTGGTCAACGACCAAATAGCTACTGCGACCTAGAAAGATCTATTGTAGCTGTCACCCTAGACCTAAAGGTCATTTCCTAGGCCCACGGACTTCATGAACCGTGTTATGCTTTTGGAGGGGAGGTCCCTGATGTCAGTAGGTGTTATTATGTATCCACCTAGATGGCGACTCCTGCTGTGAATGAGCACTTCGCATTCGCAGATTAGATGTATGGGCGTTTCCTCTGCTTCACAGCAAAATCTGCAAGTGGGTGAGTCTACAAGCCCCATTCTGTGTAGGTGTTTGTAAAACTTGCAGTGTCCTGTTAAGGCTCGTACTAAGAGCCTTAAGTCGTTGCGGTTTGAATTGATGGCATCTGAGGTATGTCTGTTTGAAAAGCCGGTCACAAGTTCATTCGCATGCCTCAGTCCTGGTGTATCCGACCAGAGCTTACGGCTTTGGTCCACGGCATCTATAGAATCATTTTGACTTTGTTCTTTTTAAGTGGCTTTTGGAAAATCTTCTTTATCTCATTACACTAGAGCTAGATACAATGTACTTACTCTTTCACTTTGTAGCTGAGTCGCAAGAGCCTCGTTTACCTCGTAGGGCCTTCCGTTCTCGTAGGATACGCAGCATCTTCCTCTGTTTATTGTTATCAATGGTTAAATGTTTAATAATTACCTACATTGCCGTTGGTTTCATTCCACAGGGAATATAACACGTAGAAATTGATTTGAACCCGTTTGCTTTTCATTTCAATTATTTGTTGCTTAGTTAACGACTAAATTTAATTTATGACTTAACTATGCTCAATTAAGTATGTATACAGAGAGAACGTAAACATACATACGGTAATAGAACCCGAGCCCTTAAATAAGTGATTGCATGGAATCACTGAGTTAAAAAACCATTGAACGTTCAGTTCTATATAATGTATCTATGTAAAAAACACATTTACTTCCGTGAGAAAAATGTATCAATTGATCTAAGGTTGGTTGCTGCTCGTCGTGGTAGAGTTAGCAAAAAACTAAAATATATTTCTGCCGTTTCACACTTTATACATCGTGGTCGTTTTGAAGGCGGAAAAAGGTGATAGGTATGCCATTAGTAATTAAGATGATAAAATTTTACAAGTCTCTAAATAAAAAATTATAACATGTGAGAAAACCGTGTTTGAAAACGTCTCAAATCCGTAGTAACAGATTTTTTTTTAATTTTTTTTTTTACCGTGCCAATCATTTGTACTGCTGATGGCATAATCACCGCTCCTTTCGTCTTTAAAACGACTCCGATTTCTCGGTGTATTAGCGAAAGTAGTTGGTTAGGACATTGCAGGCTGAATCACCTGATTGTCGGAAAAGAAAAATGGCACATTGAGCTGTTGGTCCCGGCTACTATTTCTGGTGGTAGTAGTCCTTACATAAAAAAAACCACGTCAGAGGCCGTAAGGCGGTATGAAAAAACTCTGACACCAGGGCTCTGCCCAAAGGATAAGAAGAAGATTCGAAAGTAGGTCCAATTTCGGAAAAATTATTTAAAAAAAGAAATAATTGAAAAAATACACATTAAAAAACCCCCAAATCGATTATTTTTGATGTAAACAAATGTGTGCAAATTTTAGCTCTCTTTAAGATATTTCAGGAGTCGCGTGGCTAGAGGTCTCTCGAGTAGACATCTTTCGTTTGGCTCGTGATTTAGGTAGCCACGCGGCTCCGCCATTTTATGGCGGTTTCGGGTGTGTGATTTTGTATAAAAACAGGGCTTTGAGATCGCCATATCAATTACCGTACAATGAACGTTAACTTGAATTATAATAATATCTTCAACACTTGATACTGGCGAAATCTTTAAGGAAACGCCATTTAATAAAAATAGAATAGAATAGAAGATATTTCAGGTCAGTTTATGTGTCGGGGACCGCAAGTGATTTACGAATAAAAAATCAATGGTCATTTCATACCGGTCCCCTACGCATTAATTGACCTTAAATATCTTAAAGAAAGTTAAAAAGTTACAAAAATTTTTTTACATCAAAAACAATAGATGCCCAAATTATTTTTCACTTTTTAATTGGGGGTTTTTTAAATGTTTAATTTTTTTCTTTTCTTTAGAGAAATAGTTTTTACGAAATTTTACCTACTTTCTTTCGTTAATACACCGAGGAATCTCGGTCGTTTTAAGGACGAACGGAGCGGTGATGTGCTGATGCTGATATACGGTTTAGTGATAACGATAAAGTATAAAATTGTATGTAAATGCACTTGATCAATTGACCTTGTACCTTGGCAGAGGGGAATTCGAGGCTGAGGCGAAAAGATAAAAGAAAGGGTTTCTCATTGCTGACCTTCCACGTGGGTTTAAATAATTTTTATGGTACGGATTCTTATCAAAAAGGGTATTCTTTTGTCATTCGAGTCCTTTTGAAACGGATGCCTAAAAGGGTTTCAACGTGAAATCATTAGTAAAACGCGCTTTCACTTGAATTTGATTTATGTATTATTTCAATTCATGGAAACACAGTCATGTGATTACGAAATTATTTCTGACTTCTCGTATCTTATAAAGTAAGCAAGTAGCAGACATATTTAATTATACAAAAATGTAAAGTAAACCTGAGCGTTATCTACATATTTTAGGGGCTTCAGATAATCAAACTGAACAACTTTCACTACGGAGCCAACATCGTAGGTAAAAGCGAAAAAAAAGTTTTTTTAGAAAATATAATTTTACATTCATTCATTATACTTATTAGTTTCATGAATTCATGATTTATAAATCATGAACAATAATAATGACTACTCGACACCGACGTATGGAACAGCTGATGTTTTTTCCGAGGTTTAATATCCTGTAGTCAAAGTTGTTCAGTTTGATGATCTGTTATGTAAAGTATTTAAGTTTACACCCTGTATAAGAAACCATCACACGTTGAACTTAATAATGACAAACCAGACAATGTAACAAACACAAAATTAATTTCTAACTCAAACTTTTAACACAATTTACAACGTAAACACAAGATTACTCCTACGTATGAATTATTCTCTGAACTAGTGATGTTGCATAGCCTCGTATACGTATCCGAAAATTATCTCTAGTTTACTAAATAATTGTGTGTGAAAAGTTTGACATTCCGTTGAGTTATTTATTATATATTAAATATATGCATAATGATCAAGTTATATAAGTTAATTTTTACAGGGGATTTTAAATTATATAATAATTATACAGGATCCGACTTAACAGACAGATCCGACTGACAGTTTTTTAATGGAATGGATAGACCATAAAACAAAACAACCTTTTCTACGGGACCAATATCGATATCGCGAAAAAATATCAGCTGTCCCATACATTTGGCTCGAGTAGGTTTTCTTAAACGATGACAATATTATGTAATTATATTAGGTAATAAAGAATTGCTAAACTAAAGTGGCAGTGGGCGGGGCACATTTCTCGCAGAACCGATGGCCGATGGGGCCGAAAAGTTCTCTAGTGGCGACCGTGTACCGGAAAGCGCAGCGTGGGTAGGCCCCCCACACGGTGGACCGACGACCTGGTGAAGGCGGCGGGAACCCGTTGGATGAGGGCAGCGCAGGACCGGTCCTTATGGCGATCCTTGGGGGAGGCCTATGTCCAGCAGTGGACGTCCATCGTCTGATATGATGATGATGAATAATATGTGTTAGTTTCGTTTTCTTAATACATAATAATCACTTGTCACTATGTTCGTATATGCTTATATCCGAAACCACCCAACCGATTTCAATAAAATTTTGTGAATCCAGTACCAGTTTGAAAGATAGGATATTTTTGGACCAGATAGGTGACACCATTCGGGCGATGCTGGGGCAGGTCGCTAGGTATAATTATTATGTAAACGAAGCTAACACAAGTATTTTTTGTTTTTATTTTTTTTATTGATTTCTTAACGATAGTTACATTGTTCAAAGGTAGGTAGGTAACACAATTTTTTAAGTTAAAGCTAAATGCACAACCACTTATAAAGGAATACAGCATGCAATAATAATTAGCTTAATCAGTAGCAAGTAGCAGTATTACAAGCACAATTTCAAATATTATAGATTTTTAACATATTACAGCCATGTTGTGCTATTTCAAATCAAATTAAAGATTGAAAAATTTGGATAACGCAGTTCCCTGGTTTGGAAAAGTGCGGGTTGAACCCGCCCGAGACAAATTTTTCAATCTTTAATTTGATTTCAAGCACAATGCCGTGGGCATGACTTTGTCTCGGTCATGTAGATTAGAGTTCATTAATGAACTTGTACAAAAAATTTACTTAGTTACTTACAGTAGTACCAGATTTATAAGTCTTAATGATGTACCTGCGCATAGTTGACAAATTTTAATATGGCGCGCGATCCCATACCGATGTCACCTTCAATCATATACTTGGCAATTTGTTTTCGCGCCGTTTTCGTTGCTATCCGGCTTTACATTCTTTGATTAATAAATTAATTCGGGTTTTGACGGGAACTCGGGTCTGCTCTGCGTGAACGAAGATTGACGAGCGGAATTATTTTCCTGGTCAGCATTGTACTATTGAAAACATCCACATAAAATAAACTAACGGATATCCAAATACAATCGAAATCCATATCATACACAACCAGATATCGTTAACTACAGCCGGATATCTGAAACTACCTAAACCCGTAATCAAAGAAAAATATCCGTAAACGTAATCAATATCCGTAACCGTTATATATATCACAACCATAAGATCCAGGACTGAGAACGTAACGAGTTTGCGCCTGAAGATTTAATTCGAGCAAATTCCTCAGCAGGTGTCGCAATTAGAGCAATCGTCGCAATCGCAGGCGCTTTGTGTCATCAGTTGCTTTTCATACGTGCAGTGTATGTACGTACATTACAGTTTATTTAACTTGGAGTTTAAAACAAGTTTACAGCTATTTATTTTAAACGTACAGGAGAAGAGTGAGAAACGCTACGATACGTCTTCATAAATGTGTAAGTGTAAACTTACCTAAATTGCCTAAATGCGTTACATTTCATTTCATTTCACGAATTTAAGTATCCCATTAAAACAATACAATATACATTGTGTAAATTAATAGTACGTATAACTATAATCTATTTCAATATTGCAGCTATGTAGTAAGTAGGGTGAAATTGAGATCCTTAGGATCCTTTTAAACTTATACAGGGTGTAAGTGACAGCTTAGCAAATACTGAAACGGTGAACTCAGACCATCAAACTGAACAACTTTCACTATAGAGCCTACCTCAGGAAACGCGAAAAAAAATCACCTGTCCCATACATTTTAATCGGGTTGGTACAGCGGTTTTGTATGGGACAGCTGTGTTTTTCGCGTTTCCTGAGGTAGGCTCCATAGTGAAAGTTGTTCAGTTTGATGGTCTGATTTCACCGTTTCAGTATTTGCTAAGCTGTCACCCACAACCTGTATATTATGTGCTAAGTGTCTACCCATCAAACTGAACAACTTTTACTATGGGAGCAAACCGACCGGAGCCCTTAACTTTACTCTGTAACTTTAGATACCTAATCAAACTGAAAAATTTTCAATAGTGAAATGACGAAAAAAGAAATCTGCTGTTTCAAACAGCCGCTATTGTAATTTTCTATGGAACAGTAGATTTTGTGGGTAGGCCAAACGGTGGACCGACGACCTGGTGAAGGCGGCGGGAACCCGATGGATGAGGGCAGCGCAGGACCAGTCGTTGTGGCGATCCTTGGGAGAGGATTACGTCCAGCAGTGGACGGCCATCGGCTGAGATGATGATGATGATGATGATGAGTAGATTTTATCCGCGATTTCATTGTTGGTCCTGTAGTAAAAGTGGTTCAGTTTTATGGTCTGAAGAAACATGAATGTCGACGATGATGGTGGGGTACTCAGGTGACCTCTCCTCTCTAGCATAGAATAAGAAAGAGTATCTAGTACTACATACAGCACGGACACCCCCCACCAATTTTAACCTCACCCCCTCTGGTAGGAAGCGTGGCTGAAAATGTAGGCAATGGCGTATTCGTGTGACGCTCGCACTCATTCAGTTGTTCTACATTCTCTTGCCTGAGTAAGTACTCCTCTCATAAAGTTTCTTCAATTGTGACGGTTCATTTGGAGACGTCATGGGCAAAATTGAAAAAAAAAATACATGTTGATTTTCGAATAATAAAATATGTTAAAAGGTAATTTGCGTTTGTTTTTTAGCACTTGTATATTATTGTGTGTATTTTTCTAAGATTTCGGAAACTGAAGATACCTTTTATAATGGTAATTGTAATGTCCAACAACGTTTTGTTTTAGCTAGGGCTGTCAAAACATAGCAGTGACGTACGAGTGTCACAGGTGCGGCGAGTAATTGCGGAGCTGACGTCAGGGGTGTGCTTCCACCGTATGTATCTTTAACATGTTTTGCAAAATAATTAATTGGAGTAAAATATAAGTAAAAGCTTCTTTATTTAGCTAGGCATGCGAAAAAACGAACAACAACTAATAAAACTAAAATATCCTAAAACTAAAATAAAACTAGACTAATAATCTATCTAAACACAGAAAATGAATCGTAAATTTTTTTTCGTGTTCTGTTTCAAAAATTAGAAAACTTATAGAATCCCCTTCGGTATCTGTACGTCCGTCTGTCAGTTAAAGGCATTTTTCTCAGGACATAGGAAACAGAAACTGGGCACAGTTATTTTAAATATAGTTAAGCCAAGTATACTGTTAAAGAGAGTTGAAAACTTTACTACACTGAAAAAAATGTTTTGTTAATATAACCGATTTTTGCTATTTTAACCAAACGTTTGGTTATGTGCTACAAAACAGTTTGGGAGTCACTAAAGTTCGGTTATATTAACAAAACATTTTTTTCAGTGATAGTCTTCACCACATTATAGTACTGGACCCAAGTAGTTGATTATGAACCACCTCATCCTTATGAAGCTGTACCCAACAGAGGACATTATTAAGATGAAGATTATAGTTTCTACCTAGGTACACACGGCGACACATCAAGCTACGCAAAACCAAAATAAGCTGGCCGCGCATAGGTAGAGTAATGTATAACGTCGCGCGGCCAACTTATGTTTTTTTTTTTCGTAGCTTTATGTGTCGCCGTGTGTACACTAAAAATGAGATAAAACTAGAACGTAGCAACCCTGTAAGAAGTAATAAATAACGTTAATATTTCGGCAAGAATGTCTCACATTTGTATTGCATTAAGGTAACCGACAATAAGCACATACGCGAGCTTAAGCGACATAAATCAAGATAATTTATATAATTAATTAGCTTTCTTAAGGCTGTCTTCAGAACATTTTTTGTGATTATCTGAGTGATTTATGTGGTATGGAGGATTTGGCCTGAAGGTATTTGTTGGTAAGTCATATTAATAAATTATATACCCATGAACTTACGGTAAAGGAAAACATAGCAAAGAAACCTATAATTATGCTTTTATTTCGACGCATCTACTGTGTTCTACAGTCCATTGGAAGTGGCACTACCTACAGCTAGTCTAGTAATACAGCTAGTCATCATCATCGTCCCACTGCAGGGCATATGCGTATAGACCATGTGGGAGCGTGTATGGGAATAAATCCATTACGCGTTCCCAATGTGCATGGGTGGACTACACATACGCATCAGACAGAATCATCAGGATTTCTTCTTTAGCGTAAATGTAGATTAGATTAGATTCATTTATTTCATATTATAACATGTCACATTCTTACATAAAATGTCCATTCATAACATGATCGTCAAATTGTTTAATAAAATAAAAATAGTAATGTCAAATAAAAATAATGATAAAACAATATAACATTAGAGTTAAAAATAGTCTATTGACCATTTTCCGAATAGAAAAAATGTCAACAGCGACAAACGAATTAAAAAATGATTACTTATAAATATTCAAAACGAAAACATCGTGAGGAAACCTACCTACTTAGGTAGGTTTCCTCAGGATGTTTTTCTCATAAACTTAATATACTATACGTAATATTAAGTTTATGTGTTTTCCTTCACTCTTGAGAGCAGTCGGTATTAAGTACATACGTTAGGAAAGCTCATTGGTACATGGCATGTCGTCCTGAGCATCGCTGACGCATTACAGAGGGCTGTAATGCGTCAGCGATGCTCTCTATTCTTGCTACTGCTAGTACAAATGTAAAAATTTCGAAAACGCTATATTTATAATTACGATCTCTATATCATCATATCAGCCATTAAACGTTCACTGCTGGACATAAGCCTCCCCCAAAATGGGGGGATTTGCCATAATCGCCACGCTTGGCAGGCGGGTTGGCGATCGCAGTTGGATCGAATCAATGTGTGTACTCAGAGGATGCTGCTGCCCATCCTTCAGTAGATCCCTTAGTCGCCTTTTACGACACCCACGGGAGGAAATGGGATGGTGCTATTCATAGCCGACACCACACGGATCTCTATATGCTTAGGTATATTTGTAATTGTGAATATATAAGACCAAAAAGTAAACAACCTCTTACCTTTTTAAAACTTGTCAGATTTTAAATCAGATTCGACTTTGTATGAATAATCCGGGATCACGAGTTTCCAGTACACCTCACATCAATTCACAGACACAAACACCTAGAAACACAGCTAAACAATTGTAAACTCTAGAGAATTCCTAATAATATTAGTCTTCAAATGCACTTTTATTCTGCGAGGGACTTGTAGGAGATAAGTCTGTTAATCTTGAGCTCTATGGATGGAGATAAATTGGATTTTTCTTATTAAACAATTCCTTTGAACTTTAAAAGCATTACCTGGTAGGGTTGAAACTGTGGTTTGAACGGCTTAAACCAACGTCCAGATAAAAATCCAGGTAAAAATTTACTTTTGTCGATAGTTTAAGTTCTCGCCTTTATTAGATAGCTCGCAAGTCTAATTGTATCTTGTAATCCGGATTAAGAAAAAAATATTTAGCTCTCTTTGTAGTATAGATTTACTACAAATATCATCTTATTAACTATCATCTTAGCTATCCGAATAATATAGAAAGTTAGATAGGTACCTACTTTGTTTTTCGTACATCTATGAAAGGATTAGTTATAAATTCTAGTTTATATGTATTATAGCGTTAACCCGCGACTTCATCCGCACAAATTATTTACCAGATCATAAGCTATCAAACAAAAAAGTTTCATCAAAATCGGTTCAGTACTTTCTGCGTGATGCTCGTTCAAACAAACAAACAGGCAGACAAAAAATAAAAAAAAATTGTGAAATGTAACTTTTTTTTGTTAATATCTTCAATGTACAGACACACTTGTTACAGTTTTATAATAGTTCAGATTTAGTCGGACTGGCTTCATGTCCTTGGCTTGTAAACTTTGACTACTTATATAGGGACTAGTTACGCGTGTAATTCTACGAACAAACATGTCTGCCACTTTTTGCGGGGGGCAAGGTAACACGAAATCCGCAACTTTGGATTTTAGTCCCCATAACTTTAGATTCTAATTTTGAAAGTTAAAAATCATGAAAAGAAGTCTCGTGTGAACCCCATACGTTCTAAGTTTGAAATTATTGTTTCGCAAGTATAGGCAGTCTCGTTTAGTGATAAGGTATAAAATTGAATGATTTGCACATGATTAATTGATCTTATACCGTGGCAGAGGGGAAATGCTACCGCAAGGCTAGTCCTTATAATAAATAGTCAAAGCTTGTAAATCATCGCAGCTGTTAATATTGTTGGAGTTTCAGTGGATAGTTTATTTGCTGCGAATTTGAAGAGGAACATCTTGCGGCGCTCAATCATGGCATTTAAAACAATTTCAGCGCAGATTGGGCTTAAATAGGTCGTTAAGGTAATTAAGAAAATGATATAAAAGCGAGGAAATATTTCATCAGTTCACTTAGTATGCTAATGGCCAGGATCGCTTACCTGAAAGCTTCGTCTTGATTTAAGAGGACGGTTCTAATAAATCTTATTTTCTTCTAAAAAATGCATATTATATTTTTCTTCTTGATTTACGTAAACAATTTTATTTTACAAACTAGCTTTTACTTGGCTTCGTATGTTTGAAATTGGTTTTGATTTGACGAGTTTTAATCCTTGCTCATTTTAAGGGTCTGCTTGAACAAATTGGTTTTTATCCTTCCTCAGGCTTTAAGGAATCTAGTGCAAAAGGGGTTTAAAGATTTGTGGCATATGGTCTTTTGATTCTGATATTTTGTGTTAGTTTTATAGCGATATATAAAGGTTTCAAGGTAGGAAAGCGAATATGAATGAAATTTACGTTGGCCATAAACCATACTTACTAAAATCTTTAAACCCCTTTATCAAAAGATATTTAATAGGCCAATAAAGTGGAAACAAACGTACAGGAGTGCGATTTTTGAAACTCATTCGCTTAGCTCAGCAGTTGAAAATGTCAAAATTACTATGGAGATATGCATCGTTCTCCTGCTGATTTATTTGACTTTCAAAAATCATACTTCAAGAGTGCGATTTTTCAAAGTCAAATCATTAGTAGAAAGATGCATATACAACGTGTTAATGAATTAACGCAAAACCTCATACACCTCAACTGAGTTATAACAGATTAGATTGAAACAATAATAATATCATTATTTTGATAGTTAAAATTTAAAGTTATTCGCAGTTTTAGTTTCGAGGAAAAAATTATTTGTTTTCAGCAATGAATGAAAGCGCTAACGTACTTATGGATACATTTTAAGAAGCTTGTTTTGGTAGTAGAAGTAGGGTGAGAGTACCCGTGCGGTAAGTTGACATCGGGATCAGTAAATTTTAAATTTTCCAATCAAATTATTTAATATTTTGAAAAAAAATTCCTATGTTGAAACTATGATAATTCGATTCTGCCTTCGATTCTAAACAAACTACTTTCTAGTTTTGTGTTAATTCATTAACACGTTGAATATCTCTTTAGTAATTTTAAAATTTTCAACTACTGAGCTCGGCGAATGAGTTTCAAAAATCGCACTCCAGATATAGACATACTCATTTTCACATTTTATAAGTCCGTAAAAGTTTTCTTTATTCTTCTTGTTCTTTATACCATACCTGGATCAACCCTTCCAGTTGTTTCTTATGTAAACCAACCACTGAAAGGTGGTACCACAACAGGGTACTATAATTGGTGGTACTTTCAATTAATAAACGCCTTAATTATAACAAATTGAACGTTGAGTAGTGTTTCACTTTAATTTCTCAAAATTTTACCGAAATTAAGTGGAATTTTCGTCCATATTAAATGGAATGAGTAAACTTTGTGAGGAATCCGTCGATCTCTTATTCCGATGTTCCATTAAAATTCTAACTAATTGCCAGAGCCGTCCTGCCCTCACGGCTGGAGCGATTGGTGTAAGTTACACACTGACGCTTACTCCACCACACACATTCGATTTTAATTGCTTTAAAATAATGCTAGTGGCAAAATATTGGGCGTGAGCAATAAATCCGTTTAACTCTAACCGTCCTTTGACCCTTTGGATGTGTAACATAAGTGGTTGGTGTAAGTTACACACTGACGCTTACTTAACCACCCACCCCACATTCGATTTTAATTAATTTAAACAATGCTACTGGCAAAAATACTGAGCGCGGGGTGAGCAATAAATCTATTTGACTCTAACTGCCCTTCGACCATTTGGAAGTGTAACATAGGTAAGTAAAGTTATGTACGTATGTTACACAACCAAAGTTAATGGCGAAATACTGGTGAGCAAACAATCAATCAATCTAATCATTTATTTAAAATACTCGTAATATCCTAAAGAAAACTTTCTAAAGTAATATTTTGTGATATCACGGATCCACTTTTGATATTCTACGCGTCGGAAGGTGTTATTGTAGAAAAGGCATGGCTAGAAACTCTCTAGCTACCTAGGCATGTCACTTCATCCACCTATATGCTTATACGCAACTTCTACATAGGTATCGGTTTTCGAACCACTCCAAAAATCATGTTGTCTATTTTCGTTTTGGTGCTGTATTATATACAAGATACCGCACCACCGAGGGACTGATGTTAAAATTGGTACATGGTATGTTCGTTTTGTACTTGTATTAGTATTCTCATACTAACGTCATCTATCGTGTCAATGGTGTATCATTAAAAAACCAGTGCGGTCTTTTTCCACACGGACAGCACTATCGGTAGCATCCATAAGCTCCGTCGGCGTGCAGGTGTCCGGGCAGAAAGGGCAGCAGGATACAAGATGAGCCATAATCTGAGGAGCAACACCTCATTTACACCTGAGGTCTGACCCGTTTTCCTGTGCTACTGCTATGTTGTTTGTGTAAGTACAATAATATGTTCTGTCATGTAATCAAAGTTAGAACATAAAACTACAACCGCTCGTCACTTCCACCCGTCCCATGAATCGAGTTTGACCGTCGCGTCCTCCGTTTTAGCATACTAATGGAAATATCTACAACGTTACGTTTACCGTCGTTTGCTATAACGAGAACCGATAGATATCCAATTAATGGTATCCTCCGTAATATTAATATTAGTCATAATTTTATACTGCCGCAGTTCCTGTGTGGTGGAAAATTTTCACGAAGTGGTAATTGACTTGTCATCTGACGAAGAATTGACAACTAATTATCACAACCTTACAACTATTCACACAAAACACAAATTCATCTTAATATTTTATGCATAATCTTCAGAAACCCTTTATCAGGTGTAACTGCCATTGTAGAGTTTGTAATCCATTTGCTCGCCTCGTCTATTCCAAGCCATACACGACCAGTTCCTACGCAACCAGTTCCTACGCAACATTCTTGTATATTTCGGAATCGCAGATAGGCATAACAGCATTACAAAATATACTTCAGCAGTTTCCTATGGATGCGCACGCCTTGTACAGAACGGAAATACGCAACTGGGAGTCAAGTGAGAATATTTTCATTGTTAGGATTATTCAATTAATCAATTATACTTTATTTAACACCAAAAACATAGTATACAGAGAGCAAACAACCTGATTCTTTGCTCTTTGTATACAAATCGGTAAAGATTTCAATACAAAAGGCACAAAAACAGGCGGTCTTATCGCTAAAAAGCGATTATTTTAAGATTTGTTTGGAAATCTTTGAGCCACGGTAACTTTGAAACTATGTAACAGAAATCTCACAAAATACAGACATAGAGATTAGTTTTTAGACCGCCTCTGAAAAAAATAGGATTCTTCAAAGCGTCATATTATATCATGAAGTACTAACAGTAGGAGTATGACTAGCGGATATGTGTAAATTGAACATATAATTGAAGTTTTGATTAGAGCCAAAACACGAGTAAGACACATTTTATCCATAGAAAAACAAGCCAAAGTAGCCTCCGTCTTTAGCGATAAACGTTTGGAACTGCTAAATGGTCAATAATAGAAACACGAGACTTGATTTAAAAAAAAGAGATTGATATTTTACAAAATTTTATTAGAGCAGAAACGAACTTACATAAATAGTACAATCACAATTAAATAAAGTATGTTTTACGCTTGCGTCGTTTCAGGCGCACGCGCGGCCCCATCTCTTTCTCTCGCATCAGGCAGTAATATAAGCTATCACACGCCCATTTCGCTTCAATGATTTTTCGACATAGGCCCTTAATTGGTTAATATTGAAACTACGAATAAACTTCGATTGTATAGAGCGCGCTGCAATGCGTATCCTCTTAAGTTGACATTACATTAATTATAATAGACTCGTGCATTGACTTACCAATATGGTCTCGTGATATCCTTAATAATAATGCTATAATGGTCGTCGATGTTCTACTGCCCTCATAGGTTTTTCTGTGCCTCAGGTCTAATAACAACAAATAAAATGAAAAGTAAACAAATAAAATCTAATAAAGCTCTTCGACTAAAGTTTGACTTAACCTACATTATGGGCAAGCAGTATCGTAACAACGTTAAAACTAAAAGGTTTTTCATTTGATACAAACTGGTGTTTGGTTAACACCTTTTGTTTTGCTTGTTTATTTGTTTCGGCCTGCCCGTGTTTGTTGACTAACTTTCTTCATATTGATGGGTAATTAAACGATATGGGGGAAAACTTTAATAATTTAAAATACATTATTAATTATAATGCAACTAATATATTTTAATTATTAGACAAATTTTAAGGATGTGTTCAGATAATGAAACTAAACAACTTTCCCTAAGGAAAATGGATCGAAAAACGAGAAACATTGTTGGACCTTCCATACAAAATTGCGTGATGAATTGATGATCACCATCGCTTTTCTAAAGGAGGTACCTACGAATAATTTTCTCGTTTTTCGAACCGAGTTCCTTAGGGAAAATTGTTTAGTATCCTTTAGTAGGACCTGTGCGAAGCCATGGCGTGTCGCTAGTCTACAGGGTGAAATTGATATCATTAGCATCCTTTTAAACTAAGAGTCTACCCATCAAACTGAACAACTTTTACTGTGGGAGCAAATCGATCGGAGCAAATAAAAAATCTGCTGTTCCATACTAAACTGCAATGTCGACGCGCGAGTTCACGACTCAAATATATGCAACAGCAGATTTTTTTTTTGCTCCGATCGGTTTGCTGCCATAGTGAAAGTTGTTCAGTTCGATGGGTAGACTCTTGTTCAAAAGGGTGCTAATGATATCAATTTCATCCTGTATAAAAAAGCAGCATCTTTTTTTCTATCCGTTACACCGCTGCCGTGTTAAGGATTTTCCCTATGAATAGACCATTCAAGTTTATTTTCTTTTCCAGATAAACAGCGACTCCTGGCGACGACGGCTACAAATCGGTAAGTATTTAATGTCATCGTCATCACCATAGGCCTTATTTTACCTAAATAGATGTTTCAAACAACATCTGTTGGGGCTATCTCGTCGTTGACTCGTAGCTCCGTTAGTTGAAGTAGTTGTAGTTGTAGAAAGATGGTTGTTGCAGCAAGGAGTTGAATCACACACTCGTCCAACAGTTTTATAGTTTACGAGCGTTAACCCGCGACTTCGTCCGCACAAATTATATACCAGATTTTAAGTCAGATCATAAGCTATCAAACAAAAAAAGTTTCATCAAAATCGGTTCAGTAGTTTTTGCGTGATACTCGTTCAAACAAACAAGGCTTGACTCTAACAAAACTCTAACATATTTTAACCCACCTATCCAACGATACCCCACCCACACCATGGGGTAGACGAGAAAAAAAATTCAATTTCTAAAACAATATAGTTTTCAAGATTTTATTTTACCACTTTGTCGGCGTGATGAATATGTATCATCATCTCAGCCGATGGACGTCCACTGCTGGACATAGGCCTCCCCCAAGGATCGCCATAACGACCGGTCCTGCGCTGCCCTCATCCAACGGGTTCCCGACGCCTTCACAAGGTCGTCGGTCCACCGTGTGCGGGGCCTACCCACGCTACGCTTTCCAGTACGCGGTCGCCACTCGAGAACTTTTCGGCCCCATCGGCCATCGGTTCTGCGAGCAATATGCCCCGCCCATTGCCACTTCAATTTAGCAACTCTTTGGGTTATGTCAGTTACTCTGGTTCTTCTGCGGATCTCTTCATTTCTGATTCGATCTCGCAGGGAAACTCCGAGCATATGTGATGACATATGGAACAGAGACGTGGTCGATAACTCAAGGCCTCATAAAAAGGCTGAAAGTCACCCAAAGAGCAATGGAGAGGGCTATGAATATGTATGCCCATTCCAAATTACAGCTTTCTGGTACTAAGCGCCTCTGAGCTAAGCCGCGGACGGACGGACAGACGGACAGACGGACTTGGCGAAACTATAAGGGTTCCTTGTTGACTTCGGAACCCTAAAAACTAAGAGGTGATATTAAATAATTAAAGTGAAGCAGGTTGCTTACTTAGCCGTCACTTAGTTTGTAAGAGTCAGCGTCGAGTCGCAAGTGCCTCATTAAGTTGAATGGGTCCAGAACTCGCTTACTCATTCAGTTTTGAGTATGCTTATGTGAAGAAGAAGTAGGATTGTAGGTACATTGTATTTGACAAACCTTATTGCTATAAGGTTATACAGGGTCCTTCTTAATATGCTGACACTATTTTAAGAGAATGGTCAGACCGAAAAACCGAACAACTTTCTCTATGGCACCAAAATCGAAATCGCGAAAAAAAATCTACTGCTCCAAAACCGCAAACTTACTCAAGCCAAATGTATGGGACGGCAGATTTTTTTTTCGTGATTTCGATGTTGGTCCGATAGAGAAAGTTGTTCAGTTTGATGGTCTGATACTCCCCTTAAAAAAGTGTCAGCATATTAAGAACGACTCTATATACATCTCTATATATACTCTATGTAAGTGACAGCCTAGCAAACCTAACACCCTGTATAACAATAGTTGGTAAGAGCCGTAAGAACTTCTTATAGTGTGTCGACCCTAGGCTCCTCAAGCTATACGTGGTCTCTGGCGGGAAAGCACCACACTTCATGACACCTTTGTTTTTCCCTCTTATGAAAGCCTCCCGCCGGGATAGGGGCAGCCCAGGCCGATTTGGAGACGTGAAATAGACTCAGATCGGTCGGAGTAAAGATAACCTGTTCAAGTGAGGTTACATAGACGGGTCGGACCTCAAGTGTGAATGAGGTGTTGTTCCTCAGACTATGACCCATCTTGTAACCTGTCCTTCCTGCCCGGACACCACGCGCGAACTGAGCTTATGGACGCTTATGCCAGTAGTGCTATATAATAGCTATAATAATAAATATAACGCTCACAGGCACATGTAATGATCCCAAGTAAGCTTATGGAAACCATACAACAACGGCACGAACATATAACATCCACGACCGAACCGAAATTCGAACCCAGGACCCTGGTTTGGCAGTCCGGTGTGGTAACCATTACACCAACCGGGTCATCGAGAAGAATGATATTTCATTTTATTTCATTTATTTATTTCCAGTAACAATATACATTGTGTCGGAATTACATAGTATACTTGTAAAAAAGTTTTTGAGCACCACGAAAAGGATTATGGTTGTGATTATCTATATTTATTTTTGTGTGTAACTAATGACTTGAAAAGCTACTGGAATACATTATTAAAATCAATAGAAAAAATTAGTTATTAGACATAGATATAGGTAGGTAATCGAAATTTCGGTTTAACTACAGTAAACACCTAGCAACACAACATAACAGCTATTTGAAGTGGACTCATGCAGAACACGTAAACTATTACGTGACGTACAACACGTTAATTACGTTCTGTTTATTTTAAAACGTAAACTCTCGTTCGAAAGCATTTACGTTATGGATAAATAATAAGTTTATCATTAACGTCAAGGTTTTTGTTGGCTGAAACTGATTGGTGAATAATTTGACTGGCGTTTAATATGAAATGGTTTCATCGGAGTAATTTGAAATTGATTTACTTGGGGAGAAACTATTTGTATACGTCAATTAAATTTGGAGTTGATTGGGAGGACCTACATAATTAAAAATTTAGATTTATAAAATTAACATTAATATAGTTTGGTATTCTTTCTTTCTTATCGTGTGGGTAGAACCCTGGTGTCAGAGGTTTTTCAGACCGTCTTACGGCCTCTGACGTGGTTTTTTTGTAACGACTACTACCACCAGAGATACTAGCCGGGACCAACGCCTTAACGTGCCATCCCAAGCACGGAATTATTGTTCTTTTCAGAAAATCAGGTGATTCAGCCTGCAATGTCCTAACCAACTGGGGAAAAACGCACAAAGTGCCATATCACTATGTGTGGGAATCGAACCCACGACCTCCGTGTCGAGAGCTAATGATCTTAACCATTAGACCACGGAGGCAGTTAAGTAGTATTTAATTGCGTATTTTAATTGTTAAGTAATTATAAGTTCGTATTTAAGGAGGCGGTTTAGCTTTAGACTATCAAAATGAAAAACATACACAATGGGCCCAAAAATATCGCGAAAAAAATATAATTTCACTCATTGACGATTTCTATTAAATCACTGGGAACAACCATTTTTTGTCGCGATTTCGATGTTGGCTGAATGGTCAAAGTTGTTCAGTTTGATGGTCTGTGTGTGAGGAGCAAAACACAAAATACAGCACACTAAAAACTAGCAACCTGAATTGAAAATGGGCTGGTTATGACCGTCAAAGATCTGATAACAAATGGGGAGTTCTAGTTATTTATAATGGAGACCACAATCTATCAGGTGTAGTGTAAGACAACTACTGGCCTCTGAACCTACGTCAGCTGTCTTTGTCAATGCTAATGAAGTGGTTTTCCCGCCACCATACAGGTGACCAACCAAGCAAACAATTTGCTCGTATTAGGCCCCCATTTATATGCCTATTTTGAGTTATAAAAGTTATATTACGGTAATTTCGTCATATACTGGTGCTTTATGCGTCTAATGTTCGACTATACGACACTTATATGACCAAATTGTTAGTTGGAAAGGACATAAGGTCGACAATCGATCGGACCATCAATAAATTACTTTTATTAAGTTTCATTCATATAGCCAAGATCATAATAAAATTAAGAAATGAAGCCTTTTAGAAAATGGTTCTTTTAGAAAGTACTCCTATTGGGAAAGAGGTCCTGTTGAGAAGAAGTTCTCTTGGGAAATTGTCCTTGTCAGCCTAAAGGAAATCAACTTCCCTTTCCGTTAAAACCTATATTTTCCACCTATTTCACTCATATGACTAAAATTAATAACGTATATAATTACAATTCTAATCAACTAACGACATTGGTACAATCATTCATGGCTTCCCATTGCCGATTGACGTCCACGCATTAAGAGGTCAAAGTCAGTTACATACGTGACCGGCCTGCAAGACACCTCATCAACTTATCCTCAACGCTCCGTCCGTATTAGATACCATTTATGATACAACAAAGGCTCATAAAGTTATGCAGCCTAGTATAAATTAGGCTGAAACATTGTCATCAGCATCATTCAATTAGCAACTATCAATCATGAAGTTCCTGGTTCTTTTTTCGCTTGTCGCTGCCGTCCTGGCTGAGCCACCTCGCTTCAGACCTGCGAGGTTCAGGTTCCAGCGCATAGAACTGGCTCCGACGACGACTGATTCACCAACAGAGGCTACAACCGAAGCTCAAGGACCATACCCTGCCTCAGGATGGAAACCTGCCGGAGAACCGTTCACACTGCCGAAGCAAGAAGCCGCTCCTACTGATACTTATGGCCCTCCAGATGCGGCCCAAAGTGGACCTTATCCTCCGTCTGGATGGATGCCTGCAGGACAGCCTTTTGTTCTTCCAAAGCAGCAGTCTCCGCCAGCGACTAGTTACGGAGTTCTTGACAACACTTATGGTGCCCCTGATAGCACCTATGGTGCCCCAGACAGCACTGATGCACCAACAACTGATAATCCAAAGGCGGAGAAACTGGAAGGGCCCGTGGAAGTTCAGAAGAGTGTAGGAGTATACTACGTTTTGTTACCCACCGGACAGCTGCAGAGGGTCGAATTTGCAACGGAGAATGATGTTCAGAACATGAAGTACGAAGCCAAGTTGCAGCTGAGGAACCCTGCTCCGCTTTTCGTGTTCGGTCCTTGAATAATGATGTTTTAAATGTACTAAATTTAATAAAGTGATGATTGTGCTACGGATTTATGGTTTTACTTCAATGTTTACGTTATTAATATTCATTATGTTTGATCACTGATCAGGTGTAACATTTCGAATTTGAATATTCTATTTGCAAAACTAAATTGAAAGTACTTATCAATGTTGTTTTTGAAATTATTACGGAAACAAGTTAAATTAATTTATAATTACACTAATTACCTGTCTGTGTCTATATAATAAAACGTTTGATGGGTAGACTATACAGGGTGTAAGTGACAGCCTAGCAAATACTGAAACGGTGAACTCAAACCATCAAACTGAACAACTTTCACTATGGAGCCTACCTCAGGAAACGTGAAAAAAAATCAGCTGTCTCATACATTTTAGTCGGGTAGGTACAACAGTTTTGTAGCTGATTTTTTTCACGTTTCCTGAGGTAAGTTCCATAGTGAAAGTTGTTCTGTTTAATGGTCTGAGTTCACCGTTTCAGTATTTGCTAGACTGTCACTTACACCCTGTATACCAGATAGGTACTCATTCTTATATTGTGCTTTTAGTTTAAATGGATGTCAATGATTTTACCATGCATCATAATATTCATAAAAAATTGCAATTACATTTCCTGATTTCCAGGGATACTTAAAAATAGTTACATTAATCTTTCAACATAGGCCGATGACACAACATTATTTTACTTAAACGATAATTAGAGGCAGTCTCGCTGAACGCGACACAACAAGCTATTTGCGTAAACGACGAGGTTTGTTTTGAATAAATCTGCGATTAACTCGTCTTGAACTGTCTTGTCAAGTTAAACTGATTCGTTGTTTGACGTAATTCGAGAGTGCCTCAGATTGATTGTTGAAAATGTTTTAGAAATGCCTGTGGATTTTCCAGGCATTTAAATAATTTTAGGAAAATGACAAAAAAATTTCAAGTTTATTAACAATCAATATTAGCCATCACTAACTTTCATACTACATACTACAAACTAACCGTTTATGATCATTATTAGTGAAATGTGGACATTTTAAATACTTATAACATTTAAAACAATAATGCAATATTTTATGGACACAATATAGGTAGCAAGTAGATAACTCGGATTAAATCATGTAGATTTTCCTTATGACATTTTCCTTCACCTCTGAGCTAATGTTAAATTTGAATACCTGAACTGAAATAGTTACACTATTTATTAAACTTCGGTGAATGTGCCCAGGTGCTACATAACCTGATTCCACCATCCCTCTTCCACCAACGTACGACAAGACGTAGTGCGAGACTGCATCCATACGTAGTCGATATTCCAACAATCCGCACAAATAGGTTTGCATCCTCTTTTATAATGAGAACCGGTAAGGTTTGGAACTCTCTCCCTGCGTCTGTTTTCCCGGGCAAATATAATCAGGATATTTTTAAAAGAAGAGTAAATAGGCTTTTTCTGGGCCAGCGCGCTACATCCTCGGCTTTATCTACACTCTCCATCAGGTGAGCTAAAGCCAAGCGCAAACACATTATGAATAATAAAAAAAAAAGTTAAAAATGTGACGCCCTAGACTCTGCCTACCCCACCAGGAAAGAGGCGAGATGTTATAGGTAGATAGAAATTAAAGTGTGCTGCGGATTATTTATCTTCTCCGGAATACCTAAATACATTTTTACTTCAGTTATTCAAACCAGAAATTAAAAAAACAATAAGGCTTATAAACTTACCGATAAAGGTAAAAAAAACTTGCTAAAACACAGTCATTAAAATATGAATGTTTAATTCCAAGCTTTATTATTGTCTTCATTATTATAGCGAAGCTTTTACGTTCTGGAATCTTCTTGATAATGGCCCCATTTATAATGAAAACTCTTAATTGCTGCCCGTGCTCATTTCCATGCATTTCCTTTGCTATGTTACACGGTAGTTTAGTCCTTAGTTTGGAAGTTATAAAGTCTTTAATCCCGTGGAAAGTTTTAATGAAGGGATAAGAGTAGATTTATTATTGAGCGCATGCATTATTTGTTTGAGGAAGGTGTTTGCTCTGCAGTAGGATCCTCCGAAAGAACATATACAGGGTCCTTCTTAATATGCTGACACTTTTTTAAGAAGATGATCAGACCACCAAAATGAACAATATTCTCTATGGGACCAACATAGATCGCGAAAAAAAAATCTGCTGTCCCATACATTTAGCTTGAGTAGGTTTGCAGTTTTGTATGGACGAGCAGATTTTTTTCAAAGAACTATGATGCAGTCTCCTATTGTCTGTGAATTTTTGTTTGATAGTATTTTGGGTTAAACAATGCGTTTACCCGGCAGTTCTTACGGTTGTTGGAAAAAAAATGTTAAAACCTGTAACATAAATGTTAAATATGCGCTGACCGAAATTACATCACGCTATCTATTGCTTTTAATGATTTCCGTAAGTTTTTTTTTTTATTTCAAATGGGTTTGCTCTTGACCTCAATCCCGTCCTCAGGACAAAGATGTAGCGAGCTTACCCAGAAGGTTTCACTCGTACTTTAAAGTAATTCGGGTTGTAAGCGCTCGGAAATACTGACGCAGGCAGGGCATTCCACTCCTTGGCTGTGCGCATTATAAAAGAATCAGAAAGGCGCTTAGTGCGGATTTGAGGAATATCAACCAAGAAGGGGTGGTATCCCGCGGTGTGTCCCGTAAACCGACGTCGACCCGGCGGATGCTGATAGGTTAGGTCATGACTAAGCAGAATATCAAAATTTGACTTTAGTAAAAGTGTCTTAGTTTTCGAGATATTGACAGTTTTAACAAACAGACTGCATAGAACATTTGTAGCCGTGGCACCCAAAATACGAGAGGTAAAGAGATTCACGAATTTCATAAAACTGTCCTTATCTCGAAAACTAAGAACCTTTACCTAAAGAAAAATGTGGACAGATTGATTGATTGACTGACTGATTTTTTTTATTTTTTTTTATTTTAGTACATTCTGGTTAGGCATGAACTAACCTATCAGCATCTACCGGGTTGACGTCGGTTAACGGGTCACCCTGTATATCAGGATAAATCTTTTTATACATTGACTACGGAACCCTATCATGGGAGAGGCCGACACGCTCTTCGCCGGTTTTTTAAAATCCGTCCGCTACGTTAGAAGTCTCTTAGTTTATACACAACATTGCTCTACTATAGCCTAACACTGTAATGGCTTCTTTCTTCTTATTTGTCCAAAACACATGTTAAAACCAAAAATGAGTGACTTACGTAAGAACTAATCATTCTTTATTTATATCTATGAAAGCTAGGAGTACAAACTTATTAGCACAGTATCTAAATCTAAAGCGATCCCCTCCCCCCATTCTTCCCCTTCTTGTCTCAAACTGCGTATGCCTGTTGCGAATTTTTACCTTTAAGTTTTTCAGGCTTCATCATTTGACACCGCCCTGAAAATTGAACAAAGTTTACATACTTTTTGGTAGATCTTTATTAAAATACATTTTGCTAGAGTGAACTAACTAACGGGTAGCGGGTAACTTTTTCCGATATTATTGTACCTAGAAGCTATGTCTGCAATGTTTATAAGTTTATATTATTAGATTTGGAGACATTAAGTTTGGCTTGTAACAAAAAATAATTTACGCTTCGTTATCATCATCATCAGCCTATACAGTATGTAAAATTAAATGCGTTACAGTATATCAAACGGACCATCAAACTGACCAACTTTTACAATGGTACCAATTTTTCTATAAATAACATCTTACGGCCCGGTAGCACAGTCTGTAGAGAACCTGCCTGCTGTGCCGAGGGTCGCGGGTTCGAATCCCGTAAGGGACAAATGTTTATATGATGAATATGAATATTTGTACCCGAGTCATGGATGTTTGTATCTAGGTATATATGTATTCTATATCGTTGTCTAGTCATCATAATACAAGCCCAGGTACTTTAAATGTGACTAGATAATTTGTGTGACAGTGCCCAAGATATTTATTTATCTATTATTATTTATAAAAAAAAAACATCAAATAATATAAAAGACTAATAAACTGCATAAGCCCGCCCCCTAAAGTATTAAACGCTGTAATCTCCAAAAAAAAAAAACCTATTTTAGTTTACACCCTGTATACGTCCCACTGCAGGGCACAGGGTGTATGCACTACTTTAGTGTAGTAGCATGCGTGCACAATGCGGATTAGTATATTTCACATACGCATCCGAACTTCTTCAGCGTATGCGGTTTCTTCACGATGTGTGGTATTACCATATTATGTTCCCGAGATCCGACCGTAAAATTATGCACTTATTTCTTTGGTAAAACAAATGAGATTCTAGTGAATGTTTACACAGAGGTTAATACCATAGATTAATATGTATATTGGATATAGATAGGTAACTCGCCTTGAATTTTAGGACGTCCTAATTGCGTTGCCGCTTATTAGCACTAGGGGGCGCTACATTAGGAAATAAATTGAAAAAGACGATCGGCCGACACGAGGATCGAACCTTAGCCTACCCGGATCGTAAGCCGTCTAGACCGCTAGACCAACAAGACAGTGATTGATGTGGGCGAAATCTCTCACTACTACAGCGCAGCGCGTGAGGTGTAGTGCGCTGTTACTCCGATATGAACCCTAGTTCAACACGTAGTGCTTCGAAACATAACCGATAGATGGCGGAAGCTGTCTATGGAAAATCAGCGTTCCACTTAGTTTGTTCTAAGATAACACAGCATGGTTAATACAACGCCGCCGGGTTGCCTAGAAAAATCTTGCCGCAAGTATCTTCTCTATTATGATCAGAGGTCGGATCCTGCCGGTTATTCCAGGTCCGTATTTAAGTGATATGATTGGGGCCCTCTTTTTTAAAATTGTATTGTGACAGTGGGAGAGAGCTACTAGGGATTAGCTTTGTTTAGAATTTCAAAATAAGAAGGAATTCTAATTAAAGATTGAAACATTTGTCTCAGGCGGGACTTGAACCTGCACTTTTCCAAACCGGGGAACTGCGTTATCCAATTTCGCCACCGAGCCCACTAACCAGAGAACGAAATTTTCAATCTGTTGCGTCTTAAGGGGACGTGAGTGCCATCTACTGGTAGTTATTACAACTGGAATTAATACGATATAGATGACAGACCTTGTTCCAATTTCAAATATTATAGATTTTTAAACATGTTACAGCCATGTTGTGCTATTTCGAATCAAAATAAAGATGAAATGATGAATGAAAGTGCGGGTTCAAGTCCCGCCCGAGACAAATTTTTCAATCTTTAATTTGATTCGAAATAGTACAACATGGCTGTAACATGTTTAAAAATCAATAATATTTGAAACAAGGAATTCATTATTATAAATATTAGAACTTCTTGCAAAATACAGATAAATGAAAATTAAAAAGAGGGCCCCAATCATATCACTTAAAGACGGACCTGGAATAACCGGCAGAATCCGACCTCTAATTATGATGAGGTAAAATTTTTTCCACTTATCTCTTTGGGAAGTAAATAAGGTGCCATCGGAAGGAGACTGATCTAAAGAACTGTTAAAACTAGGATTGCTACCTCTCAGTCTGCAGCAACTCTAGGGTTGCCAGGTTAAAAAAAAGACTTCTTTGAACCGGGCAACCCTAGAGTCTCCTTCCGACGGCACCTTATTTACTTCCCAAACATATAGGTGGAAAAATTGTACCAAAAATCATAATAGAAAAGGTACTTGCGGGAAGATTTTTCTAGGCAACCTAGCGGCGTTCTATTAACCACTATGTAAACATTCACCAGAGTCACATTTCGTTCACCAAAGTTTGTCGGATCTCGGTCAGTGGCGGAGAGCGTTGGTGGCGTTTAATAGCCCAGTCATTTTACGGTTTGAGCCGGGACTAATTAATAATTGATATTTTTTTTCGGTATAGTATTTAAGAGCCAAATCGAGCTCAGAAATGTACAAGAAAAATAAAAAAAAAAGTCCCGTCGGCAACAGTTCCAAATTTAAAATTTACCTATTGTCTCGATATAAAAAACCAGATGATTTTTTTTTGCACATATTTAAGGCATTACTATTATACATACTTCAAACATGGTGTTAATATTTTTGTCTAATTAGGTTTTGAAAAATACATTCGTATTTTTTAATAAAAAACTCATTTTTTAAATTTCTATTATTATTTTATTGCTCAAAATAATTTATATTGTTAAATCTAGTTCAAATAAGTGCATTGGTATTAATATTATTAATTTAAAAGCCTTTTGGGACTCACAATTCTGATTTCTATGTTGCCTAGCGATTTTTTTTTATATGTTTTCAGATAGTTTTTTTGTCACTAAATGGTGACGGTTATAGTTTAAAAGTCCAATTAATAATTACTTCCCACCTCTCCTAACAAAACACCGTATAATGACTGGGCTATAAGCCTAAAACCTTTTTTGTGCAACACAGTCTTAGTGTAAAACAAAACGTAATACTAACGGTAAAAAACCAGCCCTGACAAGTAATTGTCCTTGATAATCCAGAAGTTAATGACCCATTGCACGATGCCTCTGCAGCTGGCGAAGGCGAACAGAAGTGAGATCCAGCTGGTATCTTCTGGTGCTATCTCCTGGAAATAGATAGTAGATAGTAATCACATATCCTCACGTATATAAGGTGCTGAGATAGCGGAAGAGGGTTGATCACAGAAGAGCGTTCCTGCCGTTTGATATTTCATTCTTCCACTCTTCTTCGACTTGTCGGAAAACATTTATCCAGTCAATAATAGGGGAGCGGACTGCATAAAATATATTTTAATTTTATCTTCTTGGTAAAAAAAAACATTTAAAATAACGCTATACTCATATATTTAGTTTTTTTAGCTAGAATACTATTTTTAATAACATGGTGAAGTATAAAAAGGAATGAAATGTTGATTAAGTCACTTGTTAGTATTTAGTACAACTTTTCATACATCGCGCGCGTTTTGACGTTTGATTAAAATTTGCTAATTGTAATTACTGTCCGATCCCCTATTTTTGACTGATTGGAGATCAGAAATAGTCAACGAAATCATATTTATCATCCACTCCACTAATTTCTACACCTATTCTTTCTCCGTGCATGCCGTTCGGCTTTGGAACTTGTTGCCAGAGTCGATCAGACGTGCACCTTCCTTGAATGTTTTTAAGTCGAAAGTTAAGTCTGATTTCCTTGATCACTGAACTGACCCTCGATCTGTTTTCCGTAGGTATATCTTTTCCGTATATATCTGCAACTGCATGAGTGTTAGACGTTCTTAGCGAGAATTTCTCGTACCTGGCGCACGGGCTTCTCGCCACAGCAACGCGACACACTTTTTCATACATTTTGTAGCTGTAGCGAGTGGCGGTTATACGTGTGCGGCGAGTCCCTACAAATTGTATGAAAAATGCAGGCCGTAGCTCGTTTTGTGACTGTCATGAGTGGCCCATATGCGGCCAAGCTAAGAGTATAACTAAAAGAAGCTTTCGCGCACAGTGATATGGTATATTCTCGCATGTTCGCACGCGCTTGATTCTGAGTGAGTGCTCGTAATTGCACAGTGAATCTTCTGTATGAAATACTATTTATGCATTCTGGGATGGTTAAGTACCTCGAGAGCCGTTTTGTCTAAAGGAAACAAAGCGGGGTTTCTGTTGATCCACCGGAGGCTCTGTCTCTTGCTGCATTTGATGTATTCGAAGATGTCTTCTGGAATAGTTAAGTTTCATTTTAAGATGGTAGAGCGTCGGTGGCGCGTTGCTGAGACGTGTTGGGTTCGAATCCGCATGGATGACATGCCATGTTATCAATGACTTTTTCTAACTTATGTATACAATGACTTTATATAACCATGGAGTCATCATGTCATACAATAACAAAGCCTAAACATAGCACATGTCTCTAATGTCACCTTTGTATGCATCAGTTATGTCCAGCTGACATACATTGCCGCTGACAATCCAGTCCTTTCAAATCTTTCAAATGTATTCGGTTACAAAGCAGTAATGTAAAACAACTGGGCATAACTTAGTGGTCCCGTTAATAGCGCACTGATGCGAAGTCCTCTTTGCATAGAATGTCATTTTATGTATATGATTCTTCTTATCTGAAGTTGAAGCACATGTAACGTGTTTAATTTTACACCCTGTATACATTATGTTCACGCCATTATCCCAAGGGGTCTGAGACTACGGCACGCCACACACTACAATTCTAGACACACTTTTTCATCCCATACATTCATTCATCAATTTTTCTATTTTTTGCGAAAGTATTCGATAAAATCACTGAACCCGAACGTTTCCATATCTACAGGGTTGATAAAATATTTGTTCCAATACTTTACCTATGTATGAATGGAGAAAGCATTGCACAAAACAAAGACATTCTATACAAGGAGGAATTAGCGCACTGTTATTCTTAATTTGTACATTACTATTTTGTGACCGAATACATTTGAAAGGACAAGAATGTCAGCGGCAATGTATGCCAGCTAAGCATAACTGATGCATTCAAAGGTGACAGAGACATTGTGCCCTTTTTTGGTTCTGCTACTGTATGACGAGGTGAGTCTCATATAGAATGTCATTGGCACAAAATAATGAGGACGAGAGACATGGTACACTGATAAATAATGATGTATTTCTAACAGAAACTGTGTACGAAGTTTGAAACCTGAATATTAAGCGCCTGAAGATAACGAATACTAGCTCCGGAATATATTGCATCGCAAACACGACGCCGGGTGGATACAACGATGCGTTGTAAAGTAAATACTGCGTACCTTCAAGTATTGGTATAGCTTTAATGTTTACACAGGGCGCAAGGAACAGTATTATTATCCTTTAAACTACCATATATTACCTTTATAACTACCCATTAAACTGAAAAACTTTAAGTATGGGAGCAAATCGGTCAGAACAAAAAAAATCTGCTGTTCGTTTGAATCGAATAGGTATTGCAGTTTAGTATAGGATAGCTGATTTTTGTTGTTGTGACAGGTTTGCTCCCATAGTAAAAGTTGTTCAGTTTGATGGGTAGAGTATGTGGTTTGAAGGTTAATGATACTTTTCCTTATACCCTGTATACAACTTGGAAACAGCGTTTTAAAGCCGAAACAGGGTGCTTCAGAGGTCATTACGGAGACAAAATCGAAATCGCGAAAAAAAAATCTGCTGTTTCATAGAAAAAGAAAGAGAGCTATATCGCGCTGCCATGCTACGGCCGCAGGTGTTTCTAGCAGCCTTTATAATATCATAATATCATCAACCCTCAGTGAGTGTTTGTATATAATTCTATACAGGATGTCATTAAATTGGTTACATTTCGAACATTTGTCTTCAGACCACCAAACTGAACAACTTTAACCGCGAAAAAAAAAACGATAAAATAGAAAATTTCAATTGCTAATCTACCAAAAAGGTACAGGACACAGAAGTTTTTATTCTCGCGATATCAAAGTTGGTCCGGTAGTATAAGTTGTTCAGTTTCATAGTCTGAAGCACCCCATACAATAGTTTACACCCTGAATAGTTCAATGCACTCTACACGTAGAGGCATATTTTCTAGATCGATACTGAGGCACAAGTGCCTGGACCTTAGAGAGTATCTGCACAAAGCTAGATTCAAAGCCTAGGAGGTATCAATTACTGGGCGAGCCAAATCGGTAGTTCCAGACCTGCAAGGCTATTGAGATCATGTAGAGCGGAATTTCCGATGGCTCTATTATAAATGTTGCTTGCTCTTGACTGGAGTAATGGATTTGGATGGTTGATTTTAGTTCTCAATTACTTCGATTGAAATAGTCGACGTTGAACGAACGGTTTCTTAATATACATAATGCTACACCTTATTTTCCTTGGGCACGACATCACGCGAGAAAGGCTGGACAGATTGCGATGAAACTTTGGTGGGTTGTTGTGCACATGCCAGGGAAGGTTTATAAACAAAAAACGGCCAAGTGCGCCGGAAAATTCGCCGGATCAGCTAGTTTTAAATAAAATACCGGCCAAGTGCAAGTTGGATTCTTGCACCGAGGGTTTCGTACCAACATATTAAGAGGATATAATTCTGAGCGCGCTCTATACGAACGAAGTCTGATCATATTTTCAATACTAATCAATTAAAGTCAATGAAATTTTTCAGAAACCATCCTGAAACTATTAATCTCTATGCTTGTATTGTGTAAAATTTTTGTTAAAATGTAAGGGTGCATCCACATCTGACGAACGCGCCGCGAATGCGCAGCTCGAGAGCCGCTCGGGAACGGCGGGCGCGCTAGCTACGCAGTACAGCACCGACGACGCACGAGGATAAAATGCACCCGCGCAGATCGCGCGCCGTTTGCGAGTCGCTCGCAAACGGCTCGCGAGCTGCGCATTCGCGGCGCGTTCGCCAGATGTGGACGCACACTAAAGTTTTAAAGTTACAGTGCCTCTAAGATTTCCATACAAATTTTAAATTGATCTTATCATTGAAAGTGTACATTTTATCGAAAATCTAACAACATACAAGCATAGAGATTAGTTTCTAGATTGGTTTTCAAACATTTCATCGACATTAATTGGTTAGTATTGAAAATGGTTTGTCTCTATCATCATCAGCCTATAAACGTCCCACTGCAGGGCACAGGCCTACCCTCAAGGTGTATGGGCATTAGTCCACCACGCGTGCCCAATGCGGATTGGTAGACTTCACATTCACATCAGAATTTCTTCTTCAGTGTATACAGGTTTCCTCACGATGTTTTCCTTCACCGTTTGAGAGCAGTCGGTATTACGTACATAAGTTAGAAAAACTCATTGGTACATGACATGTTGTCCGTGCGGATTCGAACCCGGACCCCCATAATTGGGTGTCCATACCTCTTCGCAACGCGCCACCGATGATCTATTACTACGATATTTTCAGCATACAGCAATATGAAGGTTTCAGGAATTCAGGATGGAACAATGTATCAACCTTGAAGATGACAAAAAAAGCTAGTACCTTAATTTTTTGTTTCCTAGACAAATGCAATTCCCAACTGCGTCTCGTTAGCCAAGGCAACGGTATCATGTATCGTATCATTAATAGCATTAAGGTCGATATTTCCTTACAAAACTGATTAACTTAGTTACCTATTATGTTGTGAACGCCTGTGTTTCACATAATCCCTTTTGTAGGTATATGGAATACGGCGTTGTTATGTTGATATTAAATAACGCTCTTATGTCGCATGGAATAAGGTATTATAAATACATTGGAAGTAGATTTTAACTAGTTTCAAAGTTTATGTTGATCTCATAGACTTTACTTCAAGTCTTCTGTACGAAGCGCGTACATCAATTATCGGGGTCAATCTACAGATTTTATTTAGCAACACCTCGCGACAGCAGGTTGAACATTGGACGCGGATATCATGCGACCTCGATAAAAGTGCATCGTACATAGGGCGCTAACATTACTTTTTAAGAGCATTTATCATATCAAATCAGTGTTCGAATATACGTGGATACGACCATTACTCTCAGCATTTTCATTCCTTCGGCCGTATCCTACTTCAGCACTCAGTCACCCATCAAATCAAAAGGATATCATTATCCATAGCATTCCTAGCATTAGCATATCATTTAGCATATCATATTGTGAGAGCGTACTAACTTTTTTTTTTTTTTATATCGGGCATAGGCCCACCACACATTCCCACCGCTGAAACTCCTGTAAGCCAGGATCAACAGCGGCGACCATTCACAACACTGGACAATGAAGTCCAGCGAGCCCGGGGGATGACTCTAATCTGTCTTGGAACCCGTAATGAATTAATCAAAGAAGATAGGAGGAGTAGGAAAACGAAATATCCGACTTCCCTCCATTGCAAACGGGAGACAGCAATAAGAAGGAAAAAAACATGGCTATTAGAGAGCCAATTCAAGAGATCATTTATGGCAGTGTTGAAGACACGACCGCAAAAGCACCAAAAATACAAAATAAAACAATAGGAACCTAACATTGTACTGAAACTATGACCTATTTTGCTTCCAGTAATAAGTATGGCAAAAACATCTGAACGCACGGAAGTTATCCCTAGTCGCAACAAGATCCATGTAGTAAGAGCGTACTAACTCTCACATCTTCAGTTAGTTTATCTTAACGTCGTCGAATCGATACTATCAACAAGTATTAATTGAGATGTGGCCATAGATTATTTTAATAGTTACTACATATTGCATCACATCTATGTTGGAAGAGTAGTGTTTGGTTTAGTATTCTAAACCACCAAACCAGATGTCATAATAAAAACCGACTAACTTTAAACATCGTCCACATCTCAGCGGTTGTGACTACCAATTATATATAAGGTCTAACAAAATTAGGTGAAACTATTTTAAGGGGATGATCAGACCATCAACCTGAACAACTTTCTCTATGGGACCAATATCGAAATCGCGAAAAAAAAAATCAGCTGTTCCATACAAACCTACTCGACCTAAATGTATGGGACAGCAGATTTTTTTTTCGCGTTTTCACTATTGGTCCCATAGAAAAAAAAAAGTTGTTCTGTTTGATGGTCTGATCATCCCCTTAAAATAGTTTCACCTAATTTTGTTAGACCTTATATAGTCACTACCAACACCCATTCTACAAAGGTGCACATTTGACGAATCAAAACTTATTATAGACTTGACGAAATAAAACTTATTATAGACTTAACCAATTGTAGAAAAACCGGGTTAAAAATCGCTTGACGAATTGGGACTATCATCTCTCATCTGACTTGACCAATTGTATACTAAATCCTTCAGAGATAATGAAGAGAGAGTGCATCTGTGTTTATTACTTTGATACTTCATTTCAAATAACGACAAAAAGATTTTCAGATTCCTATTTAGATTTCTGGCCAATTCTGTTGTTTATTTAACAGAAATATATACTATCCGACATAATATCTTGGACGTTACTAAAAGCGGTTCTGAGAATAAGTGAGAGTGTTTTAAATCTGTAATTCGAAATAGCTTTAAAATTTCGTAGCCATTTGGAATGGAGTAAAGCTGTACATAGTCGAAATCGACAATTCACATATTCATTTCGAAAATAATCATCATCGTCCTCTGCTTAACATTGACCTCTACTAAGATGCGCAACAAAACTTTATCCTCAGCCTTCCTCATCCAGTCGCTCTAGAACTCTGACTCTCCATCGGTTGTCAGTTCTTCCGAAGATATGACCAGCTCATTCCTACTTCAGTTAGCTAATTTTCTGAGCTATCTATGTCAACCACTTTAGTTCTCTGACGTTATGACGTATAACGTCATGCCTGATGTGGTCTCTCTGTGAAACACCGAGCATAGCTCTCTTCATTGGTCGCTGAGCGACTTTGAATTGATGAAGTAGCAACACTTAATGCTTATTTTATCTTCGAAACGGATAAAAATTTGAATAAAGTATAATGAAATAAAAAACTTACCTTCCGTACTTGTGTATTTGCTATCCATCAAGAACATGATAGTGTAAACTACATCCACAATGAGCAGACTAACGCCAGTCAAAGTAAACGGAAGCAATACCGTGTAGAAGCCACACGGTCGATGACCTTGCGTTATATAGGCAACATTGAAAGCCGCCCACAAAACGTGGAGAGCCAGCCATAATTGGATTTTTCTGAAATAGAAATAAATGGTAAGACCCTTCAACAAAGTGATTTGATCGGCAACAATTGCTCGGTTTGCTTTTAAACCTGAATATTCATCAGAAAAATTAATCAGCTTGTTTAACAAATGTTGCGTTGAAATCTGCATCCTTGAAGGATTGTGATGCGTGGCTAGGTTAGGTACGTGAAGTCTGATTATCCGGTATGAGCTTGTGTTGTTGACAAGGGCAAAAATGTCCTCGACGTTCAAGGTAAGTTAGTTATTTATTTACCTTCGAAAATGGTAAGCAATATTATTCTTCTCTGGCCAAATGATACTTGTACGAGATACCGTTTTGCTCAACTTGGCTGTGTAGTTGTAGAAATAGACCCTACCACAAGTTTCAGGATCGTGAAGGTAGAGCACCTTCATCAAGGATACCTCATGCAGCTCTGGAGTCTTTGGAGTTAGCTTGCAGTTGAGAGTCGACCAACTTATGAATATAGCTATCGTGGCTGAGAATGGAAACGAAAAATTTAAGACTAAAAATAATCTGTAAACATGTTGTCACAAAGTGACAATCCAGGAATTTCAGTGTCGAAGTCGCGGGAAGTACTAGAAAGATATAAAATTTCTCTACAAAGGTGGAGATGACGTTAAGTTTGTGGCCCATTTACTGTGTCCAGTATATTTAGGATATAATATATTTAGGTATCTACCAACATTAAAATAATATGTAGTACTTGCCTTGTATAAAAATAGCAGCAAGTGTAAAAAAGGGTAAAAATGAATTCTTTTGAGTCATTGTTTAGAACAGATATAAATTTTTGGAAAATTAGTATCAAACTGTTTCCGAGACAATTTAGTCACAAACAGATTCAAGTGGGCCGTGAACAAATTTGATGTCACAGAAATTGCCCGAACCGTGTTTTGATTAAAGGTAAAGTCCAAAATTAATGGCCGACCTCTCGCTGCTGAGGTGATAATGAAAAATTTAATAGCGTCTTTCGTCCAACGCCTGAAATTGAATTTCCCAAAGAATGGAATGGTTTCATTTCATTTCGTTTACCAAAACGTTATTCGCTGGAAATCGTTTTCGATCTCGACCTTCAAAAATATAAAATAAAATACAGCCAGACTTCTTATTACACTTGTAATTAAAAAAGATTACGATTATGTATTTGAGGACTATGTTCATCGGTACGGAAATATAACACTCTTTGTTTATTGTAAAAAGTGAGATTCTGCGCCTCAGGTATGGGCATATTTCCTAAATGCATTAGTCGTTTCGTGACTGCTCTTACATGCATTTGCTTCATAACGGAGAGTAAGATTTTGATGCTGTAAACGTTGGCGCCGGTGATGATGACACCTTTCAACCAGCAGACGCAGGCGACGATCGGGATCCAGCCGGCGAAATCCTCATAACTTGTCAGCTCCAATTCTACGCTCCATCCACTGTATCTTAGTATCATGCCTTTGCTAAGGCTCTGTTTAATATGAGCGATGTATACGATGGCCATCGAAGAATCGAAGATTAAAATTATGATGGTTTTGTAGAAAAAGATGTTGAGAGCTATCTTCATGAAATTATGACTATCAAAGAACCATTTGATAGCTGCCCAAAGAATCATGGCGGAGAGCATCCAAAAAGTGTGAAGAACTATACTGATTTCTATGTACCTGTCGACAAAATGTATCTATGCATAAAATTGTACCTATGTCAGTTATTGCTAAAAAAAAGGTAGCGGAATAAAATTGATGGCTTTCTAAACAACTGGCTCTAAAATTCTGATGCGCCATCCACCACCTGTCCACTTATCCGCATTGGGCAACCGTGGTGGACTGATGCTCATACACCCTTCCTAAGGGTAGATCTGTGCCCTGCACCTGCAGTGGGACGTTTATAGGCTGATGATAATGATACATCCAGATACCTAAAGTCCATGTAAGATACAATAGTACCTAACGGTTTCAAAACTTACAATCTGGTCTTCTCTGATAGTCTAGTAGAAACGGCTACCACAGCAGGTGTAAATTTTATCGGCAAGACGTCGAAGCTGTAGGTTTCATTGCTCAGTATCATGTTTGCGATGGAACTACCTTTGCGCAATTTGTGCCCGCATGCTTTGTAATCGTATAAGTACATGATCCTGGCAAGATTATCAAAGTCTGCCTTTTCGGGGCTTGGGGACCAGATACAGTGGCGAATGGTTGCTGATCCGATGAAGATGACGATACCTAAAAGGGAGGTAAAGCTTTTAAAATTAGAGATACATAGCAAGTGTAAAAGAGAAACATATAATATGTAGTCGAGTTATTGAGTCGGGATTAACATTCACGAAAGTCACACTGCTGTCGGTAGCGGCGGTAACAAGAGGCAAGAGGGATGCAAGATGGCGTGAGTCAAAATGTGTCAGTCAAACAAAAACAATGCTCATTGTCTCTCTCAAAGTCTCAATAATTCGACTATACCCTCCTAAGGCCCAGCTTTTTAAAAACTTTGAAGAGCTTGAGACCCACTGTACAATTTTATGTACATAATAAATATCTGCTGTCAAGCCCAAGACCTACTTTACCTTGTTACTTTAAAATTCGAAAAGTTTTAAGTGAGATACTATTTTAGCCTACCTATGCTTTATGTAAAGAACATTTTGGCTTAAATTAAATCAACCTATCTTTTGTTCAAAAAATTGAATTGTGGGTCAAACTACATTTATTACATAAATTTTGAAAATATTATACCCAGAACGTCGGAAACATGCATAAATCTCTTATTGTAATTAATAACATTATGGGTTTTGAAAACTGTCGATATTTTACAGTAATAACATTAAAAAAAAAAAAAAAACTGACACCATTTTACTATCAATGGTATGAAGCTGAGACCCGGTGTACCAAAAAATGTACAAAAAAATGTTTCTCCTTGTAATTCGGGTGATTATCAACTGACAGTTAAAATCAATAACTTCGCATACTTTTTCAGTCTTTTTTCTACATACTACTAAAAAACATACTCTAAAAAAATAAAGATTAACCGGATTTATTAAGATTTAAAACTACCCCTTCCCACGAGGATGCGCCATGGCCGCCATACCATTTGGTTTGGACAGCTTTTATCTTTTTTAAAGTTAGCTGCAACAAAAAACATTATAAAACATTAAAGAAATTTACATTAACACTTGTGGTATATCAAAAAAACACCCCGCGAAGATTCAAAAATAAAATATTAGAATTTAAATAATATGTACAAAAATTTGTACGGTGGGCGTTTTTTAATATGATCTGTTTTTAAAGCTGGGCCTGACGGATGATTTTGATTATGTGCAAAATTTTGTACGAGGAGGATACTAACTAGTCGGGGAAATCTTTTTTATGGAGCGATTTTTGTATGGAGTAGCTTGCATTAATTGCACTTTAGGTGATAGTTTGAAATATTAGTAGATACATACCTGAAAAATATCAATTCTCAATAATCCCCGATTTTTTTATTGTGTATTATGGAATAATTAAGACATTTACAAAACATTAAATTAAGGTAGGATCCTCAGCCTATATAACCACAAAATCTCGACAAAAGTGTTATAAACTAACAGTAATATTAGTTTAAACACAATTTACTAAAGTGTCTTTAATGCAATCTCAAACCGTATTCATCAAACTAAACGCAATCATCAAATTGAAATAGTAGTTTACTTTTTCAACCATTCAAATGATGGGGCCTAAATCACGCTATTGAAAAATAGGTAGATAACACGATGGTATCGAGACCTCCGCTTCTAAATACCTAGTAGACAATGTTGCAATACAATACAACCTGCCCACTGTTCGAGCTCCTAAAGCTCTTTAATCTTTATTTTTCTATAATTATTTTTAATTACGTGTAGCACTTAGCTATACTCGTAAACAGCCGTTTATTTGTCGTGATTTGACAGGTGTCACTTGACACCTGTCATTCGGGATTACTTAGCAATTTTGAGGTTATATAGAATATCAGCTGGCTTGTAACGATTTGGTTCTTCCTTTGTTTTCGGAATTATAAAAGTTTTAAGTATACAGTCCGCTTTATCATTTCGTCTAGTTTTCCCTATAAGGTATCTAGATAGGGCACTAGAGATCTTTACACGCACCAAATAATTTCTACTCTAAATAAGTGTTTCTTTCGACCAAGGAGCATCATCGTCAGGAGTTAGACCGACGCCGCGCCGACGAACGTTCGCTAAATTAGTAGCAAAATCTGGTACTATAAAAGTCCTGACAACGTTTTAGAATGTGCTAATTAGTGTTCATGATTAGCACTATAATGGTGTTGTAAACGTTTACAGAACCCCAAAAAGGCCCTAGTTTTATCACTAATTTATTCTATAAACATTACATAAAGGCTCTCACGGTGATAAATCGACTACTGTAAAAGTAACCAAAACATGATTATAGTGCTATTTAGCACCGTAAACGATTCTGTTTTGCCAACGTAAGTGTTCCCCAAAATATTAGTAAGTTAATAATATGCTTTATTTATGTCATTCGCCATTTTCGCGACAAGACCGCCTGTTTTTGTGCCTTTTGTATTTCCTGACACCAAAAAAACAGAGTATACAGAGAGCAAACATGCTCTCTGTATACTCTGTTTTTTTGGTGTCAAATAAAGTATAATTGATTGATTGATAGATTTTTGCTAAACGTAACATGTAATAATAAAAGGACATACTACAAAACATTCATGGACCGTAACTCTGCCGTAACTTGCACTTGCGAAAACAATTGCATCGATAAAATCATTATGCTGGTTTCTCAAAATTTTCGTGTTCGAAGAAAATTTTAATTAATAAAATAAGGACTTGTCCCGACTATGGCTGTTATAGTACACATTGGATCCAGCCGTGCTGCTAATTTGCTATCATGGCAGAAAACAGCAGCCATGACTGTATGCCACCATTTATGAAATACCAGTGATATGATTGGTACTGAAAAGCTAGTATAGATCGAATTAGTTCATTAGTCATCAATTTTAGTGCTTTTATGTCACGCTTTAGTCTCGTAGCAGTAACACAAACTCACTTATAAAGCTATTTTGTTATTTAGCAACTGCACCAGGAGTTACTATGGTACTGTTTAGTACTATAGAGGAGTTTTCATTACTTTTGCAATGCTGTCCCCATAACGGTGTGGAGGGAGCTTTTAAGAAGCTAAAACTTTACGTAATGGTTGTGCAAGGTACATTTATAGTGTAATTTGATCCTGTAATAAGGGTTTTCGATACAGCTTCAATACTAGTACTGTAATAATAATATTGACTCATTATTAGTGCAAAAAAGATACATAAAAGTGTCAGTAAGATATAAGATAGAGTCTATAGTACTAAATAGTACCATAATCGCTTTTTTCATATCTATTACAGTGCAACACATTAAAGGTTCTTTTGTATGGTCCTGTAAGCGTTCTAAAAGCTAAACTATAGAACTTAAATGCTCTTTAATCTTATAGGATCAAAACGCTGTTAAAAACCTTTATAGTACAAGCAGTCACAATGGTTACCACTATAGGCGTACTATATCACTATTTGATGATAAAACGCCTGGGTTATAGAACCTTCTGCTACTTGTTAATTGTTACTCTGCCGAGCGTCCGACACCGATGCAAACCCGGCCCTGTACCTGGAGTTTAGTTTTTCGATATATTGCGACCGTTTCGGTCTGAACTTCATTGCAATAGAGTTGACATTGGAACAAAAAGGTTCACGCAATAGCGAAGTTCGAATGTCCGGGCGGAGGTTTCGTTACAATCGTGTTATCTACATTAGTCATGGATTTCCGCAAGGTAACACTTAATTCAATAATTTACATGCTGTTGAAGTTGCACGTGAACACAACACGCAACTCGATGATCTTCCCTACTTCTTAACTACCCTAGCGTAAACAAATTAGTTTATTAGTTTATTTGTACAAATGAATCCAAAAAAAATACCAGCCGAAACAAATAAATCGAATCAAACCAATCCATTCCAATTCTATTTATTTTGAAAACAATCTCAATGTTTTGAAAAGACCGCGATGACCAATTATTGTAAAGGAACAAATCAAAAACATTTCAAAGCAGACACCAAGATAAAAAGCGAGTGAAGCATAAACCTCAAATACAGGACGAATGAACACGTGGAACGACTCAAAATCAGATTGCCAATAAATTAACGCTATAAATTAGCAACGGTCATTGGTCAAAGGTTTGAGGTATATCCACAGTTTCGGACTTACCTGACGCGTCGGCTGGTCAGCTCCGGTTGATCGATACATTAAACTGTCGCAAATCAATAACTTAATGCGTTCAGAGTGGAATATAAATGGCTCTACTCTGTCTCCAGCTCAGTCGGTTCTACCTCGAATACTTACTGCGTATATCATGTAAGAATAGTTAAGTTATAGCATGTAGGAAAACACTGTATGGCAAATACCTCCTCTCACAAGTAATGGTCAGAAGAATTGGGCCATACTCCTATGAATTTTTCATTCTAGAGAAAAATCTACATGCTTCGATTTCGAGGCATTTATTAATATCCATTAAAAGTGGCGCCGCGACGGTCTCTCACTACCACCTGTCACATCGAAGAGTTTGAGCAATGCTAGTGAAACATGGATTTTCTAAATATTTCATACTAGCCCGCGACTTCGTACGTGTGGACTTAGGGCTTGTTTATGGTTTTTATTTGTGACACTGACTTGTTTTTGTGACTTCTGAAACAATACCCCCTACTCACCCCCTCTTTGCACCCCCTAATCACACCCTACTCACCCCTACGCACCCCCTACGTAAACCTACCCATCCCTACGCACCCCTACTCGCCCTCTACGCTCCTCTACTGACCCCCTCTGCGCATCCCCTACTCACCCCCTACTTACCCTTATGCACCCCCTACACAACCCAACGCACCCCGTACTCACCCCCTCTATGCACCCCTTACTCACCACTTACACACCCCCTATTCACTACCTACGCACCCCCTTCTCATCCCTTATATAGCAGAGAGTAGGGGGTTAGTAGGGCGTAGGTATCGGTAGGTAATTAACGTCCCAAAAAACCATAAAAACGACAACCATAATGATATTTAGACATTTCAACAGGGTATGATGGTATTTCACGTCCGCCACGTTGGATTTTAAAATCATTGTTGTTATCGTAATCAGCGACCCGATAAACCATACAAACAATACCTATCTTGATTTTCAGATTTTGTCACCCCATTTTCACCTTTCAGGGGTTGAATTCTGAAAAAACCTGAAACACTTGTTTACTCGTTTATCAATAGGAGCACTCCTGTGAACTTTCGAGTAAAATAGTCTAACTAATCTCGTTTCCCCATACAAACTTTGGACCCCCGTTTCACCCCCTTAGAGAGTGAATTTTTTAAAATCCTTTCTTAGTGCACCTATGTGCAAAATTTGGAATCTCTAGACCCAGCGGTTTGGGCTGTGCGTTGATATGTCAGTCACTCAGTCAGTTTCTTCTTTTATATATTTATATTTAGAATATCTCGGTCTCCGCGAGGAATATAGTCGTGAGCATTAGTATTACTAGTCCGTGGTATTAGTTAAGCCAAGTTAGCCCGTGACAATGCTCTGACAGCAAGTCGACCATAAGCTTGCCTATACTTACATTTATACTGTAGACCCATTTGTGATGGAGGATGGCTTTTTCCCTCTCACTATTATTATTTTATAAGAGATCTTTGTGCAGCAATGATATTATCTAGGCCATGAAAAAAAGATTACGTATGCAGAGCCAATTTTTGATTTTCAAATTCCGTCCGTTTTCAGAGTTCCTTCGATAAATAGATTTGGTAGGCTTTCGCTTTATAATTGACTTTTGGAATTTAGTTTGACTTTACAAAGTTCCATTTTGTAAGTTTACAAGAAATTACGCAAGGGTGCGGTTTTACGGGTGCCCCTACTAAAGTCGAAACTCAATCTTAAACTGGTTATTGAATAAATTTTTGATACAAATGGGTGAAGATCGTGAACGACAAAGATTATGAAAATATTAAGAGTCTCCTGTTAGGTAATTTTTGGCAGTCGACAACCCATGTTTTTCACAATGTAATTTTTGTAAATTCCATGTAACAGAAGTTCAATAGACTTTGTCGAGAAAAAGCGAATTCACCACGAATCGTCTCGTACTAAGTGAAACTTCGCACGCAGTTGGTAGTACCAACGCGTCGTGGTATTAGACTTATCGGCAGGCGTCATCTTATCCTTGAACGCACTGATTTAAATCCTCGAGAAATTCAAAGTATAAATTCGTTCTTTATTAATCGTCGTAAGACTTAGGAAAGTGACTGTAGGATTCAAAGAAAGCCAAACTTTAACGGGCTCTATAGAGCCCGTTAGTACCAAGTAAACAACGAAGTTTCGAATCAGCAAGTCTTCTAGCTCCACCTTTGTGGCGATGACCAATCATTGGTCAGATGGTCTAAGATCTAAGGACACCATACTGGTAAATAGGTAAACAACTTACATTGAATTATCACAAAAATGGCTGTACGCTTACATCGCTTCCGATTCCTTTCCAAAAGAACATGTTTCTCTGCGAATTGTAATAAACTTTTCCTTAGCATATTTTTTATTTCCTAAAATATAATTATATGTGTTCTTTGATTACGTTATGACGTATATTAAACTGTAGTCTTTGATTATGACACTTTCATTCACATTAATATAATAAGCGAAAAGTTTTTAATCTAAGCATTCATATAAAATATAGTTCGAGCTCACCAGGAAGGTGGCATAGGTATTGTCTGTGCTCACATTGAGGATTATTTTTAGTGTTCCGTATTCAAACAAGGAACCCTTATACTTTCATCCATTCTGTCTGGCTATCCGTCTGTTTGTCCATCTATAGTCTGTATGCCCCGGCTCAATTACTCCCTCATTTTTGAACCTATTGAATCGAATCGTCCAAAAATAGAAAAAATAGTATTAGGTTGGGGAAAAAGTTTCTTCGCATTTTTTAAGAAAATTCAAAACATTTTTTAATATAGTTTATTTACATTTAACTAAAGTATATAGGTACCATTTTGTTCGATATCTTTTTGCCATCTTGTAGGTAGGGACATGATCCCATTGCTATAGAAATTTTGGGGCTTCTGATCAAAATACCGCGTCAAGTAGTTTTGTCCTCGTCCTTGTCCTTAGTCCTCTCGTGATGTTAACCTGACACTGCCTAAAGAATTCTGAAGAGACCGAAACAGGTGGAAATCTGAAGGTGCAAGGTCAGGACTATACGGCGGATGCATTAACACCTCCCAGCCAAGCTCTCTTCATTTTTGCTGAGTGGCTAAAGATGTGTGAGGTCTAGCGTTATCATGATAAAAAACGACACCCCTTCTGTTGATTAATTCCGGCCGCTTTCTCTCAACTTCTTGCTTTAATCTCATTAGTTGTTCGCAGTAGAGTTCAGAATCGATGGTCCTGGCTGGTGGTAACAGCTCATAATGAATAATGCCCTTCCAATCCCACCACACACACAGCATCACCTTGTTGCGAGTTAACCCGGGTTTCGCCACAGTCTGTGAAGCCTGACCGGCCTTTGACCACGACCGTTTTCGCACGTTCTTGTCTTACTTGATCCACTTTTCATCACCAGTTATCAGCTTCTTCAAAAATGGTTCGGTTTCATTACGTCGTAATAAAGAATCACAAATGAGTACACAGTTCATAGGTTTCTTTCAGTGAGCTCGTGAGGTACCCAAATATCGAGCTTTTTTGTGTACACAGTTTTTTTCAAATGCGCCAAAACTGTTTTGTGGTCAATTCCCAGTTCTTCAGCTACGTCGTAACTACTGATATGCCGATCTTGCTCCACTTTTTCAAAAATGGCACCCATTTTTCATACATATTATAATGCGAAAAGACTTTTTCCCCTACCTATTATTTAAAACTATTATGTGTCAAATAAACGTTTATTTTATTTTTAAGAAGAAAAACATTTTTTTCGACCCTTTTCCATACAACAAAAAGGGGGTTGGCGAAAATTTGTTTTTTTCTAAAAAAATTAAGTGATCTGTCAACTAAAACTTAAGTTGTTACAATGCTTGTATCTTGAGATAAGTACAATGCGCTCATATAAATAAAAACAAAGTGGCAATGGACATTCATAGACGAAAAATTCGCTTACGCTGGCACATTGCTCGCAGAACCGATGGCCGATGGGGCCGAAGAGTTCTCGAGTTTTGACCGGGTAGGTACTGGAAAGCGCAGCGTGTGGCCCCGACAAAGCAAAGTGGAACCACGACCTGGTGACGGCGGCGGCAGGAACCCGCAGGAATAGAGCAGCGCAGGACTGATCGCTGTGGCGATCCTTGGGGGAGGCCTATGTCCAGAAGTGGACGTCTATTCGCTGATATGATTATGATACCGTAGAATTTGTACCGTACCTTAGAAGAAACAATAAGCTTCTGAGTAACGCACACTTAAAAATTGTACTATGTCATCTCTTATCGATTACATTAAGCATACGCTAAGAAGTTGGTCATAGTTCGGGTCCTGGATAGCGGTGGTAGTCCTTGCCTCTATGTAATCCGCTCTGGGGCCGCCTGATGGGCCCGCTTCCTCACACTTATTCGTGAGATGAGGCCTGTGCCTTGCATTATGTATTGTATACTATAGGCTGATTGTATACTAAGTGTGAATGGAATGGTTGAAAGGGGTCGCCCTAGGCGCACGTATGCTGACCAAATCGGATGCGTACTGAAGAAGGGCCAAATAAAATGTACCTGGAACCGACGAGCTTGTATGAAGAAACTTATGGATGTTGAGGAAGCTAAAGATGTGTGTCAGAATCGTAGCATGTGGCGATCTGTTGTCTCTGCCTACCCCAGTAGTGGGACATAGGCGTGAGCATATGTATGTATGTATGTACTATAGGCTGATGAATTGATCATATGAAGAGGACTAATATATATACTGAAATGAAGAGATCCGCAGAAGAACCAGAGTAACTGACATAGTCCAAAAAAAAAACTATATATATATATATACGAACACTTCTTAATATGCTGACGGTTTTTTATAGGATTGATCAGATACACAAACTGAACAACTTTTTCTATGTGGCTAACGTCCTAATCGCAGATAAAAATGTCAGCTTTATTCTATAGGTACCTTTAGGTCGAGTAGATGTGCAGTTTTAGATAGTACTAGCGTTAACCCGCGACTTTGTCCGCACAAATTATATACCAGTTATAGGTAGTATATAGGGTAGTATATACCAATTTTAAGTCAGATTATTAGCTATCAAACAAAAAAAGTTTCATCAAAATCGGTTCAGTAGTTTTTGCGTGATGCTCGTTCAAACAAACAAACACACAAACAAACAGACATACAAAAAATCCAAAAATTGCTGATATGGAATCAGGGACACCTAAAACCATATCGTAACTTTTTTTTTAAATGTCCTAAATGTACAGTTACACTTCTGTTACAGTTTTATAATAATATAGATAGATAGATAGATAGGACAGCAGATTGCGTTTCCATTGAAGGGGAGCTGAGAATTGATATTGGAATTGCACATTTGGTCAATCTGGTGGTCTTATCCATGCACGCCACCGCTCCGCTTTAATAAAAACGGATCCTAACAAACAATCATGCTATATCTACACATTGTTCGACATTCTAGTTTTAAACTTATCGTCTTTCCGTAGAATGGCGTGCATTTTTCAAAGTTGGCAACTTTTCAGCCAGTCTCCAGTTCCCGACTTTAAAACAAAACTCGTCAATTTTGCCGCTGGTAGTTTGCATTGCGAGCATGACTTCGTTTGGCGATCGTTTCTTTGTTACCTTTCTTGTTATTTGTGAATACTGATTGCGCTTATTTTCAGTATAAGAAAGAGTACTACTTATAGTACTGACACGCTTTGCCCCCCACCCAATTTTTACCTCACTTCCTCGTGGACGACGGGAGGAAGGTGACTGTGATGTTGTCTTCCTTGCCAACACGGCTACGAAGACTGCTGCTGGTGTAATGGGCTTTGCTGATGTGGCTAATGTAGCCGATCTTTGCTGGCACACTTGAGCGTGTCATTCTGAAAATTGTATTGAATAGATACAAGTGGTCGGACTTTAAGGTCCCTATCTTCGTCCTGAGGACTAGATTGAGGTCAAGAGCAAACCCATACGTAATAAATAAAAATAAAAAAAATGTGGTCTCCTTTAGTATCGAGATTCTCTTTTCTCTTTTCCTCAATAGTGGAACATTTGCCTGGACATGATGCCTCTAATCCGTGCGCTTAGCTGCGCGTTCCTCCCAGCTTTCCAGGTCTATAGCATAAACTCTTCATGAACCTCTTCAGCACGTCTTTGTAGCCAGAGTAATAAGTAGGCAATCTGTGGTCTAAACGCTAGCTTGAACCCTGAAGAAGGGCATAGGATGATAATACCTATGGCAGCTATAATACCTAAAAACTTGAGTTTCTTTTAACTTAATAGCTAGTACTCGTATTTCTCATAAAGCAGTGACGAACAGTTCTCTCGAGCCACACAACTCGTAAGCTCTGCCCAGTCTAGCCCAGTATATAAAGCGTAGAAACAATATCAGCCCGTGTAACCGCTCCCCCAGGACATGTCCACGGACGACGTGCCTGTGTCCAGTTAATTAAACTACGTTTTATACTCTCTTAGCTGGTGGTGCTTTTGTTAAGTTTGCGAATTTTATAATGGATCCCTGTGTCCCTCTTATTGAAACTATACGCCAAACATCACTCGGTCCACAAGTTCTTGAGTTCTGTAATTTTTAAATCATCACTGATTTAAAATACGAGTTTTATATTTATCTTTGTTAGCTAGAAGTGCTTTTGCGTTCTAATAGGTACGTAGGTTCAGACGTGCAAATTACTAAGCGCAAACATCGTCACAACCTTAAATTCGTCGTTGAAACATCGGCGAGCTGACGCATATATCATATAAAACCTCCGACCGACGGTCTTTAGGATGCGAGCTCGTCTCTCGTCGATGCTTTTGACAGCGAAGTGACGCTTAGTGAATTGCACTGCTGCTTTTGAATAGGTGACCATTTGAGTGGTGTTTCTCTATTTCATTTCAAACGCCTCAGTGTCTAATCTATGTGGGTGTCGTTTGGCAGTACGTAATATTAAATCGACGGTAGTACCATTATATGATTAATACCTTTCTTTCATTATAATCTTAATAAAACATCTGTGTAAACGTTTACACAGCGTTTTTAAATTGCTGTCATTTAACAGAGTTATAAATAAGCCATATCTTATGTTAATGCTGAAAAGCAATCGTAAAAGAACTTCTTACGCAGGCATTAAGTTGTTATTTGCTGTATAAACGTAGAGTAATTTACTTCTATCGATGGTACTACCACCATCGATTTAATATTACTATGTTTAGATGATTAGTAATTTTAAATCGATTGTAGTAACTATCTACTGGTTAAGCCTCGTCAGTTGTTGTAATGTCGGCTTCAGAATCATGAAAGCAAGGTGAATACTATAACTTACCTCCAATACGCACCGGATTCATTCAATTCTGTTCATGTATTAAATTGTATCAATAATGATGTAAATTAAAATCAATATTGATGTACATTTAAATTTTCCATGAAGATAGTTGTACTGGATGGCCGCAGGTGGTCTTGCCTTAAGTTCATCGCGTTTGGCATCGAGATTAGCCTCAAATTCAAACACTTTATTCTGGACAGTGTGCCTCCATCCCGGTCGATCTTTAGCAAGCTCTTCCCAACAACTCGGATCAATATCGCAAAGCTTCATGTGGCGTTTTTGCACATCTTTGTACCGCAAAAGCGGCCCGCCTTGTTTCCGCTTGCCGCTTTGCAGTTCAGAGTAGAAGATGCGTTTGGCAATTCTTTCCTCCGGCATCCGACGAACATGACCACACCATCTCAACTGACGCCTCATCAGATACGCCTCTATACCACCAACATTGCAGCGTCGTAGAATCTCCGTGTTCTTGACACGGTCTGACCATTTCACGTTCAGAATGTCGCGTAGGCACTTTAGATTAAATCTGTCAAGAGTGCGTATGTGTTTACGATACAAACACCATGTTTCGGAAGAATACAGGAGGTTCGGGAGAACAATAAATCAATAATATTATCATCCTGACGCTATGAAAACAGTAAAATCAATTTCAGAGTGTAAATTGCTAAATGTGACTTACACTTTTACAACCTCATCTATACCTACCTGTAGTGGAATTTTTATAGCTCTGAATTCAGGTAGATATTAGACTGTTTTATGACTTATCTTATAAAGTTCTTTATAGCTTATCTTACTTCGTTTATTAGGTTTTAGCTTATTAGATGTTTAACCTTTGACTTTGACTACTTATATAGGGACTAGTTACGCGTGTAATTCTAAGAACAAACATTTCTGCCACTTTTTGCGGGGGGCGAGGTAACACGAAATCCGCAACTTTGGATTTTATTCCCCATAACTTTAGATTCTAATTTTGAACTTTAAAAATCATGAAAACAAGTATCGTGTGTACCCCAAAAGATCGAAATTATTGTTCCGCAATTATAGGCTGTCTCGTTTAGTGATAAGGTATAAAATTTAATGTAAATGCACTTGAGCACCGCAAGGCTAGTCCTTATAATAAATAGTCAGAGTGTTTAACATTTTTAAAGTAATAGCATGTAGGTATTACATCTCACGCTCGGTATTACTGGAGGTGAACGACAGTAAGAACCACATCACATAAGCGATTGTTGAGCGATTAAACCGCGACATCGCTACTATATCGCTTAACTTCGTGTTATCGCTGCAATATTTATGATATCAATCTCAAAGGGGTCCTACCACGACATTCGATTTTCGCGTAACGTTTTCGTTCCAATATCTACTCTAATCCAATGAAGTTCGGACTGAAAAGGTCACAATATATTGAATATCGAAAGTCTGAGTATAGGGCCTGTAACGTAACGATAACTTTCAGTAAAAATTGCAGCGATTCAGTTGCGATGTCGATGCGGTACAGTTGCGAAATCACCTACGCTCAAAAATAACTTGTGTGATATGGCTCTAGCTGTTGTGCGTTCTTCTTTCACTCGCATTCACATACGAATTGCTAGGCTTTGCTTGTAATTACTAGCCCTTTGTTTTAAGTGTCCAAGGGTGTGACTGAACCTAGCGTAAGGGAATTAAATTTCGTCTATGGATTGAAATACTATTACCTATTCTGTGACACTGTTTTTTTTTAAATCTTTATTGATTGAAGGGAGTTTGTTCAAAGAGAACATGTCACTCCCATAATACTTAAAACTATAATGTCTAGCTATAATGACACTGTTAGAACTATATACTATTACCTATTCTGTGACAATGTGTAACTAAAAACACAGAATAGGGTAATAGTATAAGTACAGGGTGTTACAGAAGTAAGAATAAAAATTGAAAACTTTTTAGGGGGTAGTTTAGACCAATAAACTGAACAACTTTCACAATGGGACAATCGAAATCGCGAAAAAAATATCTTTTGTTCCATACATTTAGCTCGAGTAGGTCTGTAGTTTAGTATGGAACATCGCAAACGCATCGCATCATGGCGATTATGGCAAATCTCCCCATATTGGGAAAGGCCTATGTCCAGCAGTGGACGTCTATCGGCTGATATGATGATGATGATGATGGAACATCCGATTTTTATAGCTGAAAATTAAAATAAACAGTACGATGAAGTGTCAAGTTTCAGACTACTCCAAACGGACTACCTGTCGTGAGGTTTAAGTAGGTTTATTGGTCAAGTATTTCCATTTGGATAGTTAAAGTGTGCAGAGCACTTGACTATACGATCCAAGGCACACATGTTTCCATTTCCACAGAAGCGGCTGTAAGGAAAGATGGCCTCGCTAGGTTTTACGTTTAACAGTTTTATACCTCTTTACATAGTTACTAATAGCCCAGTCATTGTACGGTTTGAGGAGCCGGGACTAATTAATCATTGATTTTCGGTACAGTATTTTAGATCTATTTTTGGCTTAGAAATGTACCAAAATTAAAAACATATCATACCAGCAACAGCCCCAAATTTTAAATTTAGCATTTATCTTGTTCTAAAAAATTTTATGGTAATTTTTTTTAACACATTTTTTAAGCTTTACCCCTATACATTACAGCAAACTTGGTGCTAATATTTTTGTCTACTTAGAAGGCTTTGAAAAATAGATTAGTATTTTCTATTAAGTATCTCATTTTTTAAATTTCAATGCCTATTTTATTGCTAAAAAATTATTTATATTGTTAAATCTAAGCCAAATGAATGCATTAATATTATTAATTAAAGCCTTCTGGTACACACAATTTTGATTTCTATGTTGCGTATCGATTTTTTTATATGTTTTTAGACGGTCTTTATGTCACTAAATGGTGCCAGTTTAAAAGTACAATTAATAATTACTCCCTACCCCGCCTAACAAAACTCCATAAATGACTAGGCTATAACGAGAGTCCTTTAAATGTTTTCAATAGCAACGAAAAAAATATAAAAAATTAATAATTTATAATTTACGAGCATTAACCCGCGACTTCGTCCGCACAAATTATATACCAGATTTTAAGTCAGATCATAAGCTATCAAACAAAAAAGTTTCATCAAAATCGGTTCAGTAGTTTTTGCGTCATACTCGTTCAAACAAACAAACACCCAAACAAACACACAAACAAACAGACAGACAAACAATCCAAAAATTGGTGAAATGGAATCAGGGACACCTAAAAACCATATCGTAACATTTTTTTTTTGTTATTATCTTCAATGTACAGACAAACTTCCTGTTACAGTTTTATAATAGTACATAGATTTTGTTTTTATATGCGTGATATCAGTTGACGATTTGTTTGAAAACCATTTAATTTTATGGAGGAGGCTTTGGGATGAAATGAAGTATTAAGAGGAGGCTAGCTTTTTTCCCTTAAAAATACTGCCAAAGAAACGTTATCCCATAGCCGTCTTGTATACAGGATCCTTCTTAATTATTATGCTTACGATTTTTTAAGGGAGGAAACAAAGAAATTCTATACAAAGAGGACTTCGCCTCAGTGCGTTATTAACGGGACCGCTAAGTTGTGCTTAATTGTTTTACATTACTGTTTTGTGACCGAATACATTTGAAAGATTTGAAAGGACTGCAATGTCAGCGGCAATGTATGACAGCTAAGCATAACTGATGCATACAAAGGTGACATTAGAGACATGTGCCATTTTTTGGTTCTGTTATTGTATGACGTGGTATAATTTTGATAGTATTCCCATTAAGACATGTGGCGTCTGATGATGAAGGTTCTATAGCGTGATTTATCTACAGAAACACTTAAAACTCAATCAATAAACTATCTAACATAAATTAAAAGGTTCACATTAAACCTTCATTAATACTTGTCTAAAACAACAATATCTAATCAAATCTAACATTGTTCAAAGCATTAATTACATGTAAAACAATATCTCAATTGCTCTTCAAAACTGGGTCGATTACTCAGCGATATCGATATTAACCTTTATGAGAACTACTCGAATATCGATGAGGTATACCCGGGACATGATCATCTATGCTGAACCCTATTGTTTTAGACAATACATACGAGTACAATAGTTTAGTGAAATAATCGACTGTTTATTGGATAATGATATTAATGAAGGCAGGGATGGATTAAGGAAAAAGATTTAGAGGCCTTCGTTATAAACGGTAATCAGTAAGTATCAAGCTGAACAACTTTTACTATGGGACCAAAAATGCGAAAAAAACTGCTTTTTCATACATTTTTGTCGAGAAGCTATTGACCTTTTTTATTAATTAACCGACTCCAAAAAAGGAGGAGGTTTCTCAATTCGTTCAAGACCGTATACATATAAATATTTTTTTTTATGTGTGTTCGCGGGTAACATCGTCGTTTATGAACCAATTTTGATGATTATTTTTTTCTTGGAAAGAAGATATTCCAAGGGTGGTACCATGATAAGAAAACCAGGACCTGATAATGGCATCCCAGAGAAATCGAGGGGAACCTTTGAAAATCGTAGTGCCGGCTATGGTGCGTTTGTTAATTTAAAGCACTACTATTAAATTGAACTAATGAATTCACCACTGAAAATTGTGAAATAAACAAAATTTTAACAAAAAATTTAAACTGCCTTAAAAAAAACTAAAAAGTAAAAAAATAATATTGCAGTCGATGACTTTTTCCTTCGTATCATAAGAACATTAATTTTTTTTATAGAAGTCGGTTCAAGCCAAGCCATAAAACTAATGCTGTCGCGAATCGTACCAACTTGACGAGTAACCTTGTCTGCCGTGCAGGAGGCGATGGTTCGATCCCCGTCCAGGCCGACTCGTACCAATGAGTTTTTCGGAATTTATGTACGATTTGTAACACCATTGGCTTTTCGATGAAGGAAAACATCATGAGGAAACCTGCATGCTTCAATTTCGAGGCATGAATTGTACCCACTGTCCATTACAATTGGCGACGGGCTCACTCCCCGTCACACTGGACAGAATTTCGGTACTAGTGAAACGTGGATGTTCTGAGGTTTCAGAATATCTCTGACTACCCCCTCGGGGAATATAGTCGTGAGCATATGCTATGATACGATCTTGTAAACTATATAATCGGAAACTTACACAATAGCCCTACAGCTATACATGTTGGAACGGAATAGGTACATCAAACATTTTTTAAACATCAAACAACTTATTGCCCTCTCGAAAATTCCCCCAATCCAGCCTAAAGCAGAATTAGCATTAATAATTAGGAATGAGCACTGATATGATACGAACATTTTCAATGATTGGTTTTATTAATTAAAGTCCTGTCGTATGGCCAGTTATGCTTTTAATTATATGTGGTAAATATTGGGTAAATATCACGAACTGTTTGTGGTTAAACGTAACTAATTTTAATTGAATTAATCAAATGCATAAAATTAATGATACTATATCCCATTAGAGTTTGTTTTTCGAATTGCACTAGTAGTCTAGTAGCATAGAAATAAAATGATTAAATGACTAAATGCATTATATTTACTTACTTATAACCTTTTGTACCATAAGCAATAATGTCATCAATTATGTAATATGTATGAATTATGTATGATGAATCACATATGATTCACAATCAAGAACCTATTTCTCATTTTTTGTTTTTATCAAAATATTCTTCAAACATTCTTCTAGTTCTTAACCTATGTTATTGGAATACGAAAAGTGAATACAAAAATAAGTGACTAATATTTGTGTTGTCATCGGTGCTGTTCCTATAAAACCATTGTTTACGAAGAAACATCAATCTGTGCTTTTGTCCAGCAAGAAATAACTTTGATTTTGACTTTGTTCAAGATCAAAACCTACTTGACGCAGCCATTGCTGCCACTTATTTAAATAAGCACCCCATTTTACATTGCTAAATATTCAAAATTTGTATGATTGCACTAGGTCATGAACGCTTCTTGTTCAAACATAACAAAAACATGTTTAGTTTTAGTGTAATCTTTGTTTTGTAAGTTATGTTTCGGAATAATGTGGTAACTGGCACATAGGTACATAATGCAACCAAAATCCGTTCAAATTACCAAATCAGACCAAACTTTGTTATGCTAATCACCTTAACAAGTATTGACAAACATTTAGTTCATAGTTAAATGGGTATTTAGCCCAAGTAACAATAGATGAGTAAATTTGTCGTAAAAAGTAAAAACCGATAGAGTACAATGAAACGAAAAAATATGTAAAACGCAAAAATTTTATTGCGATGCTCTGAATAAATTACATAAAAAATATGTCATTACAGCTAGGGGTTACAGACTAAATGTAATCTCATGAAAACATTCCCTTTGAACTTTCAAACAGTCATAAAACTTTCACAAATCCGTGTTCTACCATTGACCATATGCGGCGGATGGTTGATAGTAGGCTGTTGATGGTTGATAGTAAGCTGCAGAAGGTCGAATATAAGCCGCAGAAGGCTGATACTGAGGAGCAGCCGTATAGAAATATATTGGGGCACGATCCTCGTTCCTGTATTGAAGACGGGCAGTATACGCCATGTTTGTGAGATCATTCTCGGTCTGGAACTGGACCCTTTGTAACTGAGAACCAGGTAGAAGCACGTAATAAGCTCCTTGAGAGTTTACCACATCCACATCTTTTTTGGGGGATTCTTCGAGATTTTCTTTCTCGTCTTCTTTCTGCTCACCCTCTTCCTCGCCGCCGTTATTGCTTTCGCTTTCCACAGTTTCAGAGTCTTCTTCCTTTTTCTCTCCTTCATTATTTCTTCCTTCAGCTTGTGGGACACCGTATTCTGTTTGAGGAACCAGATAGGTATTCAAAGGGGCTCCGTAGCTCGTGTCAGGAGTTCCATAGGACGTAGATGGAGGAGAGAGTTCCTGACGGGACGGTAACGTGAATTCCTTTGATGGTCTGTAGCCAGCTGCAGGGTAAGGCGCTTCCTTATTCACGGAGTCAGATTCATTGTTACCGCTTCCATCTTCAGCTTCTTGTCTCGCAACCCTAAACCTCGCCTGTCTGAAGCGAGGCGGTTCAGCAGCCACCAAAGCCGCTAGGAGAAATACGCAAACGAAAGTCTTCATTTTGATGGTTGTTGATGCTCTGACTGACTACAGACGAATGATGCTGTGACTTGAGACTAAACCGCTTATATACATATTCCCCAGGCAGCTGTGTTTTTTTATGATGTTTCCGTTTTATCCGGATGCATCACAATTTCCTGATCGATATTCTGCCCGAGTGGGCCACGACATTGGCCTCTTAAAGCGAAGATCATCGGTTGCGTAACGGATGCCGATTAGGTTCTGTCATTGTTCTCAGCGCGTACGTGACTGAAATGCAGACGATTTGATGGTGTGGTGACGAACTTACGAAAACGCCTAATGAGGAGTTTTAATATTCATGACCCGTGAGGAAATCGCTTTCTTTTGCCGACACTAATTAGAGCTTTGCGACTGGGTTGGGCTATATTCTGTCCTTTGTGTCCATAACGGGCAGTGTTGGTGCAATCCACGAAAGTGCAGTGTCTGCAGACAGTTGATAATTAAAACGCTGGTGAACCGTCCCGTGTTGGTTAGTTGATGTAATGCATAATTCATGATGCACCTTGCTATGCGGCGGGTATGGGGCTCGTTGTGCCAAGAGTCTAGTGCCAATGTTAGATACAATGCCGTATGATAATTAGGAGTGAGTTTAATTGTAGTAATTATGTACCTACGAATATGGGTAGGTACTAATAACAGTTTGAACATACGTATACGATTAAACATTGATAAGGATTATGTGATAGTAAGAAAAGGGGTAAGTTATAGCCTTATACCCTGTATCCTATTACAGGACAAAGGCCTCCTTTAACGAATAAGTAATTGTGGGAGTGGGTTGTACTCCACTGGTGGACCCAGTGCCGGTTTTTATACGTAAGTTAGGTTAGGTTAGTTCATGTCAGAGTATTTTCAAGCTGCCTTAATATAAATAGAATAAAAATAGGTTCGAATAAAAATAGAACAAAATTAATACTTTGATAAAGGATGGTAGGATGATAGGATGAAATAAGAGATATAATAATAGGAATGTGTAGTAGTACCAAGTCTAAAATGCTTATTCATAGCTGCGCAGTAGACTATTTTCAAAACCGCGCGAACCAATCACGATACTTTACGGTTAAGCGCGAAAATGATCGGCTTCTATTGGTCGATTGATTTCGCGCCTGACGCATGACCGACGCGATCTACATTCGGTCAATTGACTCTACGGCAATCGATTCCCCTTTTTCACTACGTAGTCATAAGGTTGATTGTATTATCAAATTGTTTCGAGTACCGTCAGAAAATGTTAGTCTGTCGGCGCAAACGAAGATTGACTGAATAATTTTGCTGGTCGTAGGTACCATTTCTCAGAATATTTAAGCAGCTTGAAGGTAAAGAGTACAATAAAACGACACTGTTTTTTAATAACTCGCTTAAATTTTACGTTCGATAAACGTGTCGTTCTCACAGCTCGTTCGTGCCGCCATGTTTATTCCACATACAAAATGGCTGTTTGACGTTTAATTACGCGGGAAAATGGCGTCTGTCGCCCGGCTGCCCTTCGATGTCCACGCGTCGTTATGGCTGGAAATTGACATTAAAAGTATATTAAACTTTATTTCATTTTTTGTCTGACGCTACAGGATCTGAGATTTTGTATTTTAATGAATGTGTTGAGGTTGTAGGCGTAGTCGTCACTGTCCTGTCACGTTGATTAAATACAGGGTATCAAAAGAAATTCAATAAGTCTTATTTTACCGTTTTACGCCGATTTTTGTTCATCATTATTTATAGTAATGGTTAAAGACTGATGATTGAAGATGAAAATAGCTGTCTTGGTTGCGTTTTGCTACTGCTTTTTGGATGATTTGTCTATTTTACTAGTAATTTTTACTTTTGAATCCGGACTTCTGGAGATGTGGAAGTTTTTTTTATAAAATGCCTTAATTTTTTCTGTTTATAATAATGATGACCGCCGTCCTGAATGGCTTTTAGTTTTCGTAAAAAATGGCTAGGTCCCAATTTGCAATTCTGTCAAAATTGTTCACCATTGTTTGTTTCCATGTTATGAAGTTAAATGAATTTGGGAACCATTAATTAACAAAAAAACAACGTGCCGCGCCACACAGTGGAGATTAGGCCTTACGTGATTAAAATAAAAAAAAAATAAAAAAAACTTTTTCGTTGCGTTGTTTGAATTACTAAACTCTTGATATTTATGTTTTTTTTTCATTTACGAACGTCCGATTGTTTTGAATTTCAATTAACTTTCATCCTTTGGGTATACAGGGTGAAATTGATATCATTAGCATCCTTTTAAACTAAGAGTCTACCCAATACCCATCAAACTGAACAACTTTTAATATGGGACCAAACCAATAGGAGAAAAAAAAATCTGCTGTTGCATACATTTGAGTCGAGTAGGCAGCGGTGGCCGATGCAGTTTAGTATGGAAAAGCTAATTTTTTTGTTGCTCCGATCGGTTTGCTCCCATAGTAAAAGTTGTTCAGTTTGATGGGTAGACTCTTAGTTTAAAAGGATGCTAATGATTTCCTGTAGATGACCCTGTAGATATGGTATATAATATTGATTTTCCGGAAAGAGTGAGCTCTTACTTGATAACGTTTTCGGTCACGTTCCTTTCAGAAGGTTATTATAAGTATTTGTCGTGAACCGAAGGATTCTCAGTTTATTTAGGATTACTACTTCTTCCGGTGTCAATGGAATTGTGAGGAAAGGTCGAGGTATATTTAACGTTTTAGCATTTTCTCCCTATTTACTGTGACTCGAATTAATTTGGTGCTTATAATATTTACTAGTAATGCCCTTAGCCGTGTGGTTCCAGCTTAGAATGGATCACGCCATTTCTTCCCATGGATGTTGTACGAGGCGACTAAGAGATAAAGTTTCTTGTGTAGTGTTTTTGTTAGTGAAATCCTTTTTTTTTTGGTTACTTATGTGTTTGCTCAATCCAGTTCTTAGGACAAAGGTGGAGTCGAAGATGTAGCGAACTTACCCAGAAGAAGTCTATTCACTCGTACTTTAGAGGAAGACAGGTTGTAAGCGCTTGGAAATACTGACATATTATATACTTAAATATAGGCCACGTGTCACCACCTGACAGGTAATTCAATGAAACCTTCAATGTTCAAGTGAGCCTTCATACAACTGCACGCTTGAAAATGTTGTTGGTAGTTGTAGCAAGCTTCTTGACCACCCTGAAAGTATGTATGTAACCTAGGTATTTACTTATAATTTTACGAGCGTTAACCCGCGACTTCGTCCGCACAAATTATATACCAGATTTTAAGTCAGATCATTTGAGCTATCAAACAAAAAAAGTTTCATCAAAATCGGTTCAGTAGTTTTTGCGTGATACTCGTTCAAACAAACAAACAAACAAACACCCAAACAAACACACAAACAAACAGACAGACAAAAAATCCAAAAATTGGTGAAATGGAATCAGGGACACCTAAAAACCATATCGTAACTTTTTTTTTGTTAATATCTTCAATGTACAGACAAACTTCCTGTTACAGTTTTATAATAGTACGTGCGTTAACCCGCGACTTCGTCCGCACAAATTATATACCAGATTTTAAGTCAGATCATTAGCTATCAAACAAAAAAAGTTTCATCTAAATCGGTTCAGTAGTTTTTGCGTGATACTCGTTCAAACAAACACCCAAACAAACAGACAGACAAAAAATCCAAAAATTGGTGAAATGGAATCAGGGACACCTAAAAACCATATCGTAACTTTTTTTTGTTAATATCTTCAGTTTACAGACAAATTTCCTGTTACAGTTTCATAATAGTTTAGATTAATCCGAAAGTTTCTCGTCGTGATAGATTTTAATGAATTTTATCTAAAAGGTTTTTTTAAATAGCCTGGTGGTGTAAGAAATGATAGAGCCTTATCTCAAAAACAAAAAGAAAATGGAGAAGATATAAAAATGACTGTCCGCATCCCTTTTATAATAATTGAATTGCACTCCATTGAATGACTTATTTAAAGGAGTTTATAAGCGCCAATCTCTCATGTTATTCTGACATCAGGAAATTGAATTATAAAATAACACCCCATTTGAGGCTTCAGAGGTAGCAGAACAAAATTACAACGTTGGTTTAGGATGAAATCGTAAGTGAAAATTTCTACCGTTCATGAAACTAATCAAGACAGAAAAAGAAATAAAATGTCAATTTGATGTTAAAATAGTGGGCGGGGCACATTGCTCGCAGAACCAATGACCGATGGGGCCGAAAAGTTCTCTAGTGGCGACCGCCTACCGAAAAGCGCAGCGTGGGTTGGCCCCACCACTTGGTGGACAGACGACCTGGTGAAGGCGGCGGCGGGAACCTGTGGGATGAGGGCAGGACGCAGGAGCAGGTGCGCAGGACCAGTCGTTATGGCGATCCTTGGGGGAGGCCTGTGTCCATCGGCTAAGATGATAATGAATATGATGTTAAAAATAAGTTTATATCTAGTATTATTAAATGTTACAATTTTATAAAAATTGTAACCGCAAGATCTGAAACACTAAAATTAAATGCGTTCCATTACTAGGTACAAAATATCTGTTTTCACCATACAAATATTGGCCCCTTGCGGGATTAGAACCGGCGACCCCTGGCACAGCTGGCAGGTTCACTGCCGGCTGCGCTATCGGGCCATCGAACAAAATACAATATTATAACCACATACCATACTAAATCCCATTACAACTTATACCCAAAACTAACCCCACGTTTCAGAAGTTATTTGATGGCCTGATCCTTCTGAGCACAATATTTGCGCCATCTAATATTCTTGTCAAAACACGTCGGATATCGGATATTTACTCATCTAAGTCCGTATCCGAACGATATTAATATCCTAAGCTGGGCTGTCTTCTGTCTGTAGTTTCATAATCGGCATTAATAATATACCTTACTGAATGTGCTTCAATAGAACGAATATCCATAACTGATTAACATTATATTGATTGATTGACTTGACTTGTTAAATAAGTAATTGTTCTTGATTCGTCATACAAACATAAAACCGTAAGTATGTGTATTCCTTGGATAACATATATGTCAAGATTGACAGTCGAAGCTACAAAAGCGTAGAAAAAAATTGTAACCAGTATTGGCCTCTAAACCCTATCCATATACACGCACACAGACATAATTTGTATGGGGCCTCACTCACACCAAACTAAGAAAGTTTTGTATTTTTTGTACTATACGGTATAAGCATGAGGCTCTTTCTAGACATATACTTTTTCTAAGGTGTATTCATGACAAAATTCATGTACTTGTAAAGTTGAAGTGGAGATGGGCAGGACACTTAGCTAGATGGGACGACGGTCGGTGGATCAAGGCATTATAGTCGAGGAAATCTACGGATTTTTGTATGGAGTAGGTTGCATTAATTGCACTTTAGGTGATAGTTTGAAATATTACTATATAAATACCTGAAAAACATAAATCCTTAATAATACCCGATTTTGTATTGTGTATTTTGGAATAATTAAGACATTTACAAAACATTAAATTTAGGTATGAACAAAAAATGGAAAACTTGTGATTTTGTACAGGACGGCTTTGTTCAATACGTTTTACTTATAACAATAATAATCCCCAGTTAATATCGTAAATTTGAGTAGATATTTAATATTTTGTAAGTATAAAAAAATTATAAACTCAAAACTTAATTATTTACTGTTTGTTTCTACACAATAAATTTGCCTTGTGATAATTAACTGTCTCTTTTGCTGGTATGCTGGAAGAAATGTCTTTAGAAATAAGCTTGCTTTTTGTACATTTATATCGATTTTAAAGTATTTCTCAGGGTCCTCAGCCTATATAAAAACCAAATCTCGACAAAAGTGCTATAAACTAACAGTAATATTAGTTCAAACACAATTTACTAAAGTGTATTTAATGCAATCTCAGACCGTATTTTTCCTACACTATTATCAGTATGGAGGTCAGTAGGCAGACCACCAGCACGTTGGTCTGATGACATTGTGAGGATGACGGGTTCGCATTGGGTCAGATTACCGTGAGGAATGTTTCAATAAATGGGAGGTCTATGCTCAGCAGTGGGTTGATGTGGACTGATAAGATTGATGTTTTAAAAGTAAAATATTTTATTTCAACAGTATCTAATAGTGTGAGAAGTATTACAAGTTAGCCCGTCATCACTTTAAAAAGACAGTAGAAATTATCACCCCTTGAAATTTAAGTTAAGTATGTGGTTTCCTCACTATGTTTCCACTTGAAAATCTTCCGCAGCACTACAAACCTAAATACTAAAGCTATAACAGAAAGGATAATACAAATAAAATAAAGCTAAAAAAGGGTAGTAGAAAAAGGCAATAAAATAGATTTTGTTCACTAAGTTCTTTCAATGCCTATAGCGATTCATTTGAAAGTCAAAAAGGGTAGAAATATTTTCATCGCAGAGGCCGAGCAATATGTTTGCAAATCGTTCGAAAATGTTCTGGGAATGCCGATCCGCCCTAAGCCATCGATTCTAAACGAATTGTTTACCAAATTGTGATAAAATACAGGATGTTTACGATACAGTATATAACTTTATGCAGCATGTTCATGAGATGAGTTTACGCCGGAGTTAGAAATGGGTTGGTACTTATTTTGGAGGCTAGCTGCTGGTATTGCCGCCACCGCCACCGGCTTATGGCGATGGCGTGGTCGACGAGTCTTGCATCGTTGGCCATCTATTGCAGATGATTTTTTTAAGCAGCATCCTTGAAGAAGCACTTTTCCTCATTGCGTCCTTTACCAAAGCAGCACATACGTCCATATACTCGACGATAGAACTGCACATCGGTGAATGATGAAGAGATTGCAAGAGCGTTATGCCTTCTGTCACGTTTCTATGTCAAAAGAGTGAACCATGCTTCATCGTGATTAAAGGTAACCGAATTAGAGAACAAGCAGCCTAGGTTACTAACTTTACCAAGTGCCTAAAGCACGCTATCAGTATTTTGCAAAATGCAATGATAGAAATGTTGTTTTTCATTAAGAAAACGCTATGAGAATGCACTCCAAATTCAAATAAGGACACACCGATACGTGAAAAGAAGGAGACAAGATATAACAGTTGGAAAGTGTCAAATTACTCCTTTTGATGTCTTCAAGATTAGCATTCTCTATACATATCTGCCTCTTATACGCATAAATGATAATATACATAATCTAATATACATAATAATAATATACATAATAACCTTATAGTACTGAACATTTTGCTACTACAACTGTTCGGCTGCTAAAATAGTCCATTAGTACCTCTTCCGATTCAAAATAACTCATTCAATATTCTTAGGTATCGTTAACACTAGGAAATAATTTTAAGCAAACGATAATCAAGAAGGTTTCCTACGAATAGCGATCTAACCACTAAATGCTACATCGTCGTTAGTTAAATTATGAATTTGATCTGCAGTGGAATCCTGCATTAAATTACTTTCAAAGTAGGTAATCAAACTTATAAAGAACATCCTGTATTACTTTGCTTCCATAGATAAAATTTCGTCAATGTTTGCTCCTAATTTTGTAGTCGCACGCAATTTTTAGTATGTTGTTTCATTTGATTGGGTACAAAGCTTGTTTCATTTGCAAATTTTATTGAAATTGCTTCCGATAACAATCTAAAAAGGTTTGTTCGAAAATTGGTGAATACAAAATATCTATCTCAATTATATTTCGAGTAACGAAATATGAAAGTATGAATTTAGTAATTTCGATTAACAATTTTATTCTGTTTTGCTAGAGTCCTATTTGGCGTGGCATTTTAGGTTTAAAGAATATTTATTTCTCATAAGAAATGTACATTTCACTTAAATGAGAAACAAAGTTATTTTAAATTTCTTACGTGCTAGCAAGGGAACATAATTAAGGTAGGTATAGTATTGTGTTGTGAACTTATAATATTTCTAAACTAATGAACCTTAATGCAAAGCTTTAAGGTGGTAACTAGCTTAACAATAGTAGGGTAGAAGCTAAAAACATTTTTATGCATTCGACTCGACAATAACAACAAAAGGACTGGTCTTTAGAAATCTGCTGGACATTGCAAGTGGTTCTAAAAGTTTTTGTTAACAGATCCCCAATGTTGTTTTAAAAATTGTAATTACCAATTGTTAAGAATGTGGATTCAAATAATAAAATTTATAAATTAAATACCTATATTGAATTTATTTTAGAATATTCTGGTTTTATTTGTTGTTTTTATGAAAATGTATATATATTTTTTGTGGTTGTTAGGTAGGTAAGTAATTCTTTTTGGTTTTTATATTTATTTTTATTTATACTGTTTTGTCTTTAAATAATTTTCTGATAATATTTTTTGAATATTGTTTTGTAAGACCTTGTCAATTTTGTTAGTTTTATTCTCATATTTCCATCCTATTATATGTATAATATAGTATATTATGTTATATATACTATATATATTTTACTAAACTGTCTAAGAATAATTTTCTGATACAAATTTTTTAAGTAGGATTTTAAAAGTGGTTGTTGATTTAGTTTGTTTTATTATAGGTGGCAGGTTATTATATAGTTTTGCTCCCTCATGCATGATATTGTGTTTGCCATAGTTAGTTCTTGGGGCTTGTGGGTATAAATCATTTGCGTTTCGTAGTCGTCTTTTGGTAATTTCATAGTTTTTTGTAAAGTTTATTTCCGTATTGATTTCTTTATTTATAATTTTTTTTATTAATATGCATGTATTATATATGTATGACTGTTTAATATTCATAATTTTGGTGTCCTTGTATAGTTGTTTTGTAGGTGTCAAATAGTGATAGGAAAATAGAACTTTAATCAATTTGTTTTGGGATATTTGGAGGTCTTTTAAGTTTGATGGAGCAGCAGTACCCCATATTTCAATTAAATAGTCAAGGTGTGGTTTTACGAGAGAGTTATATACATTGTAGCGAATTTGACGTGGGAGACAGCTTGCAATGTTGCGTAATGCTCCTGTGAGACATGTAAGTTTTAATCGAACGTGTTCTATGTGTGCATTCCATGAAAGTCCGTGGTCAAGTATCAATCCCAGGTACCTTTCTTCATTTTTTTTGTGAATTATTTCATTATTTATAGTAATGTCTGCATGGTTTGGTATTTTTTTGTTTTTTGCTGAAAATATAGTATAGCATGTTTTTGAAGCATTTATAGTAAGTAAGTTGTAACTGTACCACGAATACAATCTATTCAGGTCATTTTGAGCTTCTTTTATCAAGTCATCTATTTGGTGACCAAAATAAAACAAACAGGTATCATCGGCATATAAGGTCAGGTGGCCTTTTAACCCAATTTGATCAATGCTATTTATATATGTCAGAAACAACAGAGGACCCAGAATTGAGCCCTGCGGGACGCCGTATGTTATCAATCTGGGTTCGCTCTCGCAATTTTCTATTTGAACAATTTGATATCTATTTGATAAGTATGATTTAAACATTTTAAGGGCTGTACCTGTGATACCTATACTTTTTAATTTCTGTAATAAAATGAAATGGCTGACAGTATCGAACGCTTTTTTTAAATCTATAAAAATACCAAGTACTATATTTTTCTTGTCAATATTGTTTTTTATTTTTGTCACTAGATCTATAGTGGCAGCCAGAGTATTATGTTTTGAGCGGAAGCCGTATTGCCTATGCGATAAGAAATTTATTGAGTTTAGATAGTCTGAAAGTCGTTTATAAATAATTTTCTCAAAAATCTTTGATATTACTGGCAAGACAGATATAGGCCGATAGTTTCCTGGGTCACTTTTTGTGCTCGATTTGTATATAGGCGTTACTTTTGCAACTTTTAGTGTTTCGGGAAATGTTCCATTTTGAAGACATTCGTTGATACTGTCAGTCATTTCCCTTGTAATAAGATTTTGAATACATTTTATAGTTTTTGTGTTGATATTATCTATACCTGAACTCGAGTTTGAATCTAGTTTGGAGATTATTTTTGTTAATTCCTCAGTAGTACACGGTGTAAATTCAGAGAGCCCCTTTCGATCTGAATTGCATGGAAGTAATGTATTTACGGTATTATTATGAAATTTTGGTGGAATGTTATTGGCGAGGGTAGCACCTATAGATGAGAAATAGTCGTTAAAATAATTGCAAATATCTTTAAGAGCTGTTATCGTTCCACTGGTGGTGTTTAATTTTGATGGAATGCTGCTGGTTTTATGTTTGTTTATAGCAAGTGAGTTAATCAAGCTCCACATTTTTTTTGGTTTGTTTAAACAGTCATGAAATCCTTTAGTGTAGTATTTGGTTTTAGTTTTTGCGATAGTTGTAGTTACATGATTTCTAGCTTTAATAAATTCTTGTCTCAATTTCATATTTGTTGGTTCCCGTTTAAGTTTTTGCCATAAAACGTTTCTTTCATTTATTTTTAGTATGATTTCTTTGTTAATCCAATCATCTTTTGGTAAGTTAAGTATTTTAGTTTTATTTATTGTACAGTTTTCTATATTTAATTTAATATATTTTTCAAAGTCATTGTAGTTCTGGTTCTGGTTCTGGTTATTCATTTCTATTGGGTTTTTCTGTATACTTTCATATAATTTATCGTAACATATAGCCTTATACTGAATCTTCTGTTTCTGGGTCGGTATTTTCCAAAGAAGAAAACAACAACTTTTTGCAATATATGTTACCTAATTGTGTCTGGCAGCGAAGCCGAGATTATACGTGGTCTAGATTTTAACTCAGCTACATTTAAAAGGTACCTTTTAGAAAACTCCTGGGTTTGGGTACCTATTATGAGACTTGACTTTACAAATGCGAACTTTCTAGGTATTATAGTAGTCTATACTATTATAAAGCTGTAGCAGAAAGTTTGTTTGTACATTGAAGATATTAACAAAAAAAAAGTTACGATATGGTTTTTAGGTATCCCTGATTCCATTTCACAAATTTTTGGATTTTTTGTCTGTCTTTTTGTTTGTGTGTTTGTTTGTTTGTTTGTTTGTTTGTTTGTTTGAACGAGTATCACGCAAAAACTACTGAACCGATTTTGATGAAAATTTTTTTGTTTGATAGCTTATGATCTGACTTAAAATCTGGTATATAATTTGTGCGGACGAAGTCGCGGGTTAACGCTCGTCTTTAATAAAGGTTTAGATTGCGTGAAGGAAACCGTTTAGTTCCGTATTAATAACTAGTTATTGAACGCGACTTTGTCTTTGTTTCTTTTAATTCTGTCTGTGTGCCAAATCTCAAACCCATCCAAATCATTTCAGTCGTTTATTGAGTCACAAACATGCAAACATAATTACAAACAAACGCTAGAAATATCCGACTAGGTATTTCAGTGAATATACAGGGTGAAATTGATATTTTTTTTGCTCCTATCTGTTTGCTTCCATAGTAAAAGTTGTTCAGTTTGATGGGTAGACTCTTAGTTTAAAAGGATGCTGACGATATCAATTTTACCCTGTAGTTGTGGGCATACAATTTTGAAACTGGTTTCCAGAAAAATGCTTTTAATAACAAAAATAAATAGTTCCAAAGGCATTGTGCAAAGTATTATAAGAAATAGGTCACTCAAACTCCACCAATATTTGCCTTGTCAGTCAACTGTCATCGGCGCCATTTTGTTTCGATTAATTATTAATGTCAACGCTATCTCACGGAGATAATTTTGCTCTCAATTTATTAAACGTTGACTAAAGATTTTAATAGGAACGCAGAGTAAATTTAATCATACCTAATTAAATTAAAGCTTCTGAATAAAATATACCAACCAAAAAAATTATTATTATGCCTATACACGATCGGTTTGCTGCCATAGTAAAAGTTGTTCAGTATGATGATGCTAAAGATATCAATTTCACCCTGTACATAAATATTCTCACGCCTATCAAAACAAACTTGGATTTTAAGATTTGTCAATTTTCAAGCTCCAAAAGATGGCCAACCTTGAAACTTTACGACAAACATCGTGAATAAATCTACCATAACCTTTTACCAATATTGTAAAGAACTTCAGTAATCGTTAGGGTCATAACATAAATTGATTTCCAACCCAAATAATATCGAAGGTAATAATAACGGATAGAGGATGCATAATACATCTCGAATATTCCAATTTGACAGTTGGGTTGTATTCAACTCGCTTCGCCAGGTTCCCATCAATACGCCAAGCTTCTCGATCCAATGATCCTATCTCTAAATTACTGGGATATATCAAAATCCGGGAATAGGAAACGTCATAGGATATGTACTTTATGAAGTATCATTCGATTACACCTGGAAATCGTACGAGTGTGTTTTGTTTTAATAGGATTTGGATTTGGTTTGGTTATTACTGCAGGATTTTTGTTGCGTCATATATTTGACGTCATATATTGAAAATGGTCTTGAAGTTATTGCCAAAATACGCAAATGGCACCTTTATCTTCCTGATAAACCCGTACGAGGGAAATAAGGAATATGATATACGTGTTAATGAATTAACGTAAAACTAGAAAGTAGTTTGTTTAGAATCGAGAGCATAATCCAATTATAATGGTTTCAACATAGGTATTTTTTTTTCAAAATATTTATTTATTTCAAATATTATTGATTTTTAAACATGTTACAGCCATGTTGTGCAATTTCGAATCAAATTAAAGATTGAAAAATTAAGACGTCCCGTCCCCTTAAGACGCAACAGATTGAAAATTTCGTTCTCTGGGTAGTGGGCTCGGTGGCAAAATTGGATAACGCAGTTCCCCGGTTAGGAAAAGTGCGGGTTCAAGTCCCGCCCGAGACAAATTTTTCAATCCTTAATTTGATTAATTTATTTGTTTGTAAAAAATTAAAATTTACTAAAACCGATGTCAACCCCGCCTACTTACTACCAAAACAAGAATATTAAAATGTATCCATGAGTATGTTAGCGCTTCATTCATTGCAGAAATGATAACAAATCATTTTTGCCTCACAACTTAAAATGTGAATTACTTTAAATTTTAGCTATTCTATTCATCAAAATAATAAAATTACTGTTTCAATCTAATTATTTTGTTATAAATCAGTTGGGGTGTATGAAGTTTTGCGCATATTCATTAACACGTTGTATTACAAACCATCTCATCGAGTTCTACGGACAACTATTTTTAATCCGCTGCTGTAAAAATGAGTTGTGATTCAGTTCGATAACTGAAACTACAGGGCTTTCAATTTGCAGATTCATTTTTCCTATTCGTTACGATGTCAAAAACAGAAACAACTGCCTATAAGCAACTCCAATATCACAATTGACAGTTTTTTTTCTGTTTGACCTCTTGCAATCTGTAGCAGTACTGACACTCGGCTTAACTCGGCAGTGTTCCAATCCATCCGTTTTTTCCCGGACAGTCCATTAGTTACGTATCGGCTCGAGTCCGGACTCCGGACCCGGATCGTTTCTGTGACAAATTAAAAAGAGCAATCTTCTTGCGTAAGTTAGGATCCGTTCTGGGTGATGTAGCAAGTTAACTTACTGTTATTGCAATAACAAAATACAAAATACCTTTTGAGATGTACTTTGCTACAACTACGACCTTGAAATTAAAAAACATCGAAATTTCAACAGAGAGGATGGTTTCAAATTGTCTAGTGGAATCCAGTGGTTATAGGTGTTGGTGCTTTACCGTCATACTCGGGTTCGAACAAATGTCGGAGTGACACAGTCAGTGTATTTTGTCGGGCTGGACCAAGTAACAAAACTGACAATGACAATCGAGTGAATTCCGATAGTGGTGGGCAGAGCAAACGACGAAGAGTGAGGGTAGACAGATTTGTCTGCTTTTAAAAATCTACCTGCAGTTCCTCAGGCATCCCGTGATCATGGCAGTTGTAACACTGCCTAAATATCGGGAACTCAAATATACCAAAACGCGGTAAGAACCGTTAAAATGTTTATTTCTAGATTAAATAATAACCGCGTAAATCTCAAAAACTGTAAAAAAGTTTCATTAAAATCGGTTCAGTTGTTTTCGCGTAATGCTCGATCAAACAAACTTATTTTTTTTTAATTTACCGTTTTATAATAGTACTAGCGTTAGCCCGCGACTTCATCGCCTCAAATTATATACCAGATTTTAAGTCAGATCATAAGCTATCAAACAAATAAAGTTTCATCAAAATCGGTTCAGTCATTTTTGCGTGATGCTCGATCAAACAAACAAACACACAGACAGACAAAAAAAATCCAAAAATTTGTGATATGGAATCAGGGACAGCTAAAAACAATATCGTAAATTTTTTTGTTAATATCTTCAATGGACAGACACACTTCTGTTACAATTTTATAATAGTTTAGATAGATTTGTATAAACTACTGTTTTTTTCACGCATAATGGGCGCCTAAGTCGTCGAGTTGCGGAAAATAAGCCCGCTCAACCAATACCAAAGCTACTGTTTGAAAATATAATTATGAATTCATCCTCCGTTCGTGCCAAGGATCGTGATACCCTTTAAATGTGGCAAACACTGGGGATTTTCAATAAACCTGACCTATTTTGGTATTATAAAGGGACAAAAGGTATGGAGTCAAGGTCGGAGGTTATAGTTTGGGATGAAATTTATATGCTTTTAGTTTGGTTGTGTACTTGTGTTTAGTGCACAAACTTACGCACTTAAGAATTTCCTGCGTACGTGACTGCTTTTGTAATAAAGCGGTTGTTGTACCTAGTCGAAATTGGATATGAGAATTCATTCATTCGATTTGGTTGTTATTTGTACCGTACCTACTATTTTTTTCTTTTTTAAATATTTATTACAGAACTCTTGCTTGCAAGAGACTAAAATGATAAAGATTCACTACAGAATAGGTATTCAAACATACCATGGAAGATGCACTCTCTTTTCCCCCAGAGTGTGTCATTTTGAAATTCATTTAATATATAATTTAAATACAAACAAACTCTTCATTTCAACGTTCACGTTTCGGTAAATTTTATACAAAAGAAAACAACATTATTTACTTTCCGCTTGTAAACGAGTTGAACAAGTTAGAATTACCCGCATGACATAGGTAAAGATGTGGTTCCAGTGTCAGCGGCTAGCGTAAATGAGTGGCGGGGTGCGTGTGCGCGCGAATAGCTTGTAAATGAGTTCGATAGATTCGATAGCTTGGATGTACGATAGTTGTTCGTCTTACATACCTTTGTTGGCTCGGTGTTATGAGTTATCGCCGCTGTTGATCCCGGTTTACACGAGTTACAGTATATGAGATGGGCGTATGCCGTTGAAGATTCGATTCGAGTTTCTAATAAATTTGCATCAAATTCTAACAGAAAATGAACAAGATACCTATATCATTTTGTATTGGAAGTCAAGATCCTTCTCATAATGATTAAACCGGTGCCTATCGCTCCCTGATATTTTAACAGGAATACAAGAAATACCTATGTTACAAAGTTATCGATGGCACCCCTACGCTATATAACTACGGAGCATAAGAATCACGCACAAGCATATGTAAAATCTCTATAAAGCGAAAAGACTTCAAAGAAAACCACTCTCAAGCAATCCCAAAGACATACGCTCATTCATAGCCATCTTCCCGCTCCGCTCTAACACAAAAGGCGCTTCTTAAGGAGTACGGTTCGCAAATTAAAATAGCATACTTAAGCAAGGAGAATGAAGCGCAAAAGGACGTGACGTGAGGTGTACCGTACATGATTCAACCTGGTTTTCTTCTACCGGTACAGTTAGTAGAAAAGGTTAAATGTTATGATAGTTAAAAGTATACCAAATTGTTGTTTCTTAATAGTAGGTTAGTAAAGAATTAGACTTATAATTACAAGTTTGGGTGTGAAAAATTTAGTCTTATCTTAGATTCTTAACTATAATATTGATGTGTGTTACTTTTTATACTTATTTTATCGCATTATTGGGCAGAGGTCTCACCTAAGCTTTCCCAGCTTTTATTTTTCCCGTTCCATCATTTGATATTCTGGTTCGTCGGCACCCAGGTCGTCGCACCATCTCTTTCTTGGTCTTCCCGGACCCGGCTTTCATCTACGGATCGCATCACATTGAGTCGCGATCGTATCGTTGCCCACCGTTCTGTATACATACGAAAAACATGTCCGGTCCAGTCCCAGTTTATTACTTATAAGCAAGTAAATTTTTTATTATCTATCCTATCTATTTATCGAAATATTTGTAGGTACATGCAACGGTAAACGAACAGCGACAAACAAAAAAAGCTAAATACCATCAGAACACATTTTCTATAAGCGCTTTAGAACATTTTCGCGGGCACAAAAAAAAAGAGGAAACTACGCGACCTGATTCAGAACTTTCTCGATTAGCATCCGTAGTTTTTCTGCTGACGCTACAAGTTTTTGAAGAAGCCATTAATGCTGGAGCAGTGACGAGAATGTAATCTAGAAAGATTTTAGCTTAAACTGAATACTATAATTAATTAAGACTTCGACTCAGATGAGCTTCTAAGTTAAAAAAAAAATTATACATACTTATATAAATATAAAAGAGTTCCGTGACTGACTGACTGACTGAAAGATAACGCACAGCCTAAACCACTGAAGATAGAAACACTAGGAATATATTATATTCTTCAGAAGATGTAGGGTGCACTAAGAAAGGATTTTACGAAAATCTATCCCTAAAGGGTTTACGAAGTCGCAGGTCAAAAGCTCGTATTTACATAAACTAACGTCTACATGGGGTGGCCAGAAAACCCGCTACAACCTCTAGCTATTCAAATGAGAATTATTGTAACTTAATGTACACACGTAATATCGCACTGGGCACGAGTGAGCCTGTGCCCTGCAGTGGGACGCTTACATATTAGTCCAGTCATTTTACGGTTTGAGCCGGGAATCATTAATAATTGATATTTTTTTGCGGTATAATATTAAAGAGCCAATTTGAGCCTAGAAATGTAAGAAAATTAAAAAAAAATCACGTTTGCAATAGTTAAAATTTTAAAATTTATCCATTTTCTCGTTCTAAAAAACCTGATGGTATATGATGGTAGTTTGCACATATTTAAGGCTTTACCATTAATACATTCTTCGAACTTTGTGTAAATATTTCTGTCTACTTAGAAGGTTTTAATAAATACATTCGTATTTTCTAATAAATACCTCATTTCTTAAATTTCAATGCCTATTTTATTGCTCAAAAAAAATTTATATTTTTAACTCTAATTCAAATGAGTGCATTGGTATTCATATTATTAATTTAAAAGCCTTCTGGGACACACAATTTTGATTTCTATGTAGCGTAGCGATTTTTTTAAAATATGTTTCAAGAAAGTCTTTTTGTCACTAAATGGTGCCGGTTACAGTTTAAAAGTCCAATTAGTAATTACTCCCTACCTCACTAAACAAAACTCCGTAAAATGACTGGGCTATATAGGTTTATGACCTTTACTTTACTAAAAAAAAAAAAATTGATGATTATGGGACATAGGCGTGAGCATTATGTATGTATGTATGATGATTATATCACGACTGTAAGCCCGTCAGAGTCAAAAACTTTGCTTAACAACACAAATAGCGGCAATGACATCAGAAAACTACACATTTCATTGGTGATAGGTAGCGTCACAACACTGGACAGAGCTTGGGCACGGCAAGTGATATGTGGGTATTTTGAATCATCATCATCATCTCAGCCGATGGACGTCCACTGCTGGACATAGGCCTCCCCCAAGGATCGCCATAACGACCGGTCCTGCGCTGCCCTCATCCAACGGGATCCCGCCGCCTTCACAAGGTCGTCGGTCCACCGTGTGCGGGGCCTACCCACGCTACGCTTTCCGGTACGCGGTCGCCATTCGAGAACTTTTCGGCCCCATCGGCCATCGGTTCTGCGAGCAATATGCCCCGCCCACTGCCACTTTAATTTAGCAATTCTTTGGGCTATGTCAGTTACTCTGGTTCTTCTGCGGATCTCTTCATTTCTGATTCGATCTCGCAGGGAAACTCCGAGCATAGCCCTCTCCATTGCTCTTTGGGTGAATTTCAGCCTTTTTATGAGGCCTTGAGTGAACGACCACGTCTCTGTTCCATATGTCATCACTGGCAACACACACTGATCGAAGACTTTCGTTTTAAGACGCTGCGGTATTTGGGTATTTTGAATACCTATGATAATTTACCTATGACTATCCCCTTGAGGAATATAGTCGTAATCATTATGCTTAAAGTTAACATAAACATTTTTTATTTGTAAACCATTTGTAAACCGAAAAATATACAAAATTAAAAACTTTAAACGAAAAGAGTGCAAATGACAGCTTTAACTTTGTTAAATAGAATGAAAGCTTTTAAAAATTCGAAACGGTTGTGAATTTACTTTGATATCCGCGTTGTTTTACTAATGTCATTTCACGGAGTATTTAACTCCGTATTTTCATAATTATTTGCCTTTTCTCTCCACTGATTGGTGCACGGGACTACCCACTACCCAGACCAAGACCATGATGTGGACTAATAAAATCCATGAACCCTGCATGGATGTTAGTGCATCACGCCAAAGCAAACAAGATGACTTCTGATTCGCATCAGAATTTCTTCTTCAGCATTTGCAGTGGCAAAGATTTATTTTAAGTATGTTCCTGAAATCATACTGTTAGCCGTGTGGTTTCGTTTTTAAGAATGAACAAGCCCGATCCATTGGAGTGGAGGTGAATAGGGGCTAAGGGATCAGGTTTCTCGTGGAATGTTTTGACAAGGTCTTCTCTACCGGTCGTTATGGCGAACCTTGGGGGAGGTATATGTCAAGCAGTGGACGTCCATCGGCTGAGATGATGATGATGATGGATGATGATTCTTAGATCAAAGTAAAATTAATCTTACTGAATGGAAGAGTAGTTGTGAAATGTGACCGAGACGTGACGAAAACTCGTTTCGCTTCAAGCGCTGTAATTTCGTATCGTATTGCGATAAATAATTCGTTCGATAGAGGAAAAAGCCGCGGTTTTCACGATGTAATATAGTCATAGTACTCTGTGAATATATAGATTTTGATTTCTTGTTCTGTAGTTTTTTTTTTTTTTTCGGGCATATGCCCACCACACATTCCCACCGCTGTAACTCCTGTAAGCCAGGATCAACAGCGGCGACCATTCACAACACTGGACAATGAAGTCCAGCGAGCCCGGGGGATGACTCTAATCTGTCTTGGAACCCGCAATGAATTAATCAAAGAAGATAGGAGGAGTAGGAAAACGAAATATCCGACTTCCCTCCATTGCAAACGGGAGACAGCAATAAGAAGGAAAAAAAAACATAGCTATTAGAGAGCCAATTCAAGAGATCATTTATGGCAGTGTTGAAGACACGACCGCAAAAGCACCAAAAATACAAAATAAAACAATAGGAACCTAACATTGTACTGAAACTATGACCTATTTTGCTTCCAGTAGTACCAGCTTGTTCTGTAGTTGCCACAAATGGCGATCTACTATGGGCATTTTTTCTAGTTCGTCGGATTACCACTTGACACGTCATTCCAATCTGAAGCCTCTACGTACTACCTGGTACCTGACTTTAGGTTATTGAAATGAAAAAATAAATAAAAATATACATTAACATAACCACTATATAAGCACATTAACCTAAAGAAAAATAAAAAAGAAACAAAACTTATACTACTTACAAATAAAAAATGTCCTCTAAATTACCGCCGCGCCGCTTGGCGGCAAGGTGCCCAGGAGGCTGGCGGGGTTACTTCTTTAGGCCCGGCTGATGCGCTGACCGAGGTAGCTGCTAGCCCTCTGGTCACCGGAGACCTGGATTAGTCGCGCCGATAATTCATTAAATAATCGGCGCGCCTCTGGCACCCACGGACCAAATGTCTCAACCCCACACGGTGCAAATACCTAAGCCTCGCCGAGGTTTAATTGAAATTATATAGGCACGTTGCACAGGTGCGAGTTAGATTGCACTCTGTTGCCAGGAAATGAGAGAAGCTATTTACTTAAGTGTCTTTGCAAAGTGTTTCCTTGGTGTGTGAACGGGTGTGTGTGTATTCTTCCTGACCGATTGTGGCCACGGCGACTGCTTCAGCTCCGTTGTTGGCGGAAATTCCTTGGTACAGGCCTAATGGTTTCATAGTTCGCGAATCGGTGCGGGAGGGTGTGAAATATAACGTCTATCGACTGTCGCTCTATAATGCGAAAATGCTAAACCATCATGGTTAGGAACTCTGTCACTAATTAAAGCAATCAATCTGAAGAGGTACATTACGGTGTAGTAAGGGTAGATGTATCCGGCTCTCGATCGATGGGGCGTAATGGAGTGGAAACACAATTTGATTGGGTTTACATTCGGAACGAGTTTACTGGCCCATCCTGAAATTATGTTGGGTAAAGCTCCTTGGATTTGAGTTGTGAATGTTTAATATCAAAATACTAATGTCGTACAACATTTGTTGCAAAATCATCAATGGTTACTACTGCTGGTTATAGGCCTCCTTTTTCTTATGCCACCATGATCTTTCTAGAGCCAACTTCATGTGACGATGTTGCTTTCAAAGTGCATACTGAACAACAGCAGGAGCAAGTCAGTATGCCACAGGCACGATGATGCACAAGATGAAACTCATGCGGAGAGGAGGAAGAGTCCATGGAACATAATATCCTTTGTGACTACGATGCCTTTGTGGCTGAACGCATGTGCGTCCTCGGAGATGGATATCCAAAACCGAGAGATCTTAGGTTTCATCCCCTCAATAGTATTGCCTTCTTCATCAACCATGTTTTGGAAGGGTGAAGAAAATATAAAAATCCCACGGGGTCGAAGTATTGCTGGTTTGCCAGCCTCCACAACAATAATACCATGAAGATCTTACAAATTCCTGATGTCATCAACGTAATGCATTTCCGGATGACCTAGACTTAACTTACCTACTCTTGGCTACCCCAGTAAGACATTTGCTCCATATGTCGTCACTTTGCGTCGCCATTGTATCCTGTCCAAGCCATTTCCAGTTGAGCCCCAAATCCCTCTTGCTGAAGCTTGCTTGCTTAGTACAACGTCGAATTTCGGTATTCAGAACATTATGTTAGAGCTTGATGCCGAGTATAGTACACTATACTATCTGTGCGAAAATCACTGTAAATATCATTAGTAGGCGTACATTTTACATTTGAAGTTGGTTAATTTGTTTATTCACTGGATAGAACATAATAGAACCACATTCCTTACAACAATATTTCGTATATATAAGGTCTAACAAAAATAGCTGAAACTATTTTAAGGGGATAATCCGACCATCAAATTGAACAACTTTCTCTATGGGACCAATATCGAAAACGCGAAAAAAAAACTGCAAACATAACTCGACTCAAATGTATGAGACAGCAGATTTTTTTTTCGTGATTTTGATATTGGTCCTATAGAGAAAGTTGTTCAGTTTGATGGTCTGATCATCCCTTTAAAATAGTTTCAACTAATTTTGTTAGACCTTATATAAGCAGAATTTTCAGTGCGTAAAACGTTCAAAACTCAAAATACGTTTTTTTCTTTCATTACATCAGAATGTTCAATACGCATAATGTTAGAGCATACGCATATACGTAGAATGTTCAGTACGTAGAACGTTCAGTACTTAGAATGTACAATACGCAGAATGTTCCATATGCGGCATGTTCAAAACGCAGAATGTTCAATACGCAGAAACTTCATTTACTTATAAGTACCTTGTAGAAAACTTTTATAAGCTACATTACCTGCCTTAACATGAACTACCGTCGCAGTTTAGTTCATGGTAGAATGACGTTCATTGAAACTAAAGTATTACTTTGATAACACAGCTGAGTAAAGCCTTACTAGCTCTAGTAGCGTAGGAGTTAGAGTTTAAATTAAGTCTGGCTTAGCTCCATTCAACTTTGAATTTGTAGTGTGGTGTAATTTACAAGCGTGGGCTTCGAAGCGTGTGTATTCTTTTCATAGTTTCATGTTTTTCATTCAAGTTCACAGAATCTTCGGTTAGGCCATGTGGTCCAATCGCTTATCAGAGGAAGATGATAAGGATTTTTTTCCTGTTGGTTTGATAGATCAAACTTCATATACTAAGGTGGAATCACCAATCACAAAGAATTTTTATTTCCTTGTATTTATTTGGTCCCATCGGGGCTCAGCCCTCAGCCCACTGCTTTTCAACTTAGTCATGGATCTCGTTACAAAGCACATCCTTGGATCCTCTTGTAAGCAGATGACATCGTCCTGATCGACGACTTAGCAGCCAAATTACAGATTACTCTGGCATCACGGGTCCTCACACAGCCCTTGAATCAGCTGGTCTTAAAGTCAGCCGATTAAAGACTGAGCATGTAGAGTGGCGGCTTAGCGGTGACAGCCACAATCCATTACCCTGATAGTACGCCTCTGCCGAAAGTAACACAATTCAAATATCTAGGATTGGTAATTGCCAATAATGGAGATGTGGAGCCAGACGTGGCTCACAGAGTAAGTGTCGCATGGCAGAAGTGGCGTTCACTGAGTGGAGTCTTATGTGACCCTCGTATGCCTGTCCGAATAAAGGCCAAGTTTATAAGACTGCGGTGAGGCCGGCAATGATGTACGAGGCAGAATGTTGGCCAATAAAGGCACATGTGCAAAAGCTTCATACCACGGATGGTCAGGAGGAGTGACGATGCTGGACAAAGTTCGAAATGAATATATTCGTGGAAGTTTCAAAGTCGCCCCCATACCTGAGAAACTCACCGAAAGCCGCTTCAGGTGGTACGGCCACGTGATGCGAAGAGACGAAGAACATGTGATCCAAAAGGCTCTACGTCTGCCTGAGCATAAAAGAGGTAGAGGACGCCCTCCTGCCACCTGGTGGACAAGCATGACCAAGTTAACACTAGCCTCCAGGGGGGAGATTTTGAATCATGATCCACCGCAGAACCTTTTCACAGCAACTATTTGCTGTCATGTTTGAAAAAAGCTTAATGATGTTTATATACGTTGCCGTGACAAGGTTCTACGATGGGTCAAGATCATGATTCAAATTGGTCGATTGTACCTATTCCATTCCCAAAATTTTACGTATTGAAATTTTAGAATTCATCTCTATCTTATATCTGTTTGGATTATTCAGTACAATAGCTTCGATAGGTACATCAATCAGATTGGAGTAAACAGCTAATTTCGCCAAATGATTTGCAGTGTTAAAGTGTTTTACTCACTCGTTGGCTACTCGTTTGTCGCTTGTACCGATATGCAAAGAAGCATAGTGAAGTGTAAAGTTATTTTAACATGTCGCGCTCGTTCTGAACTCTATTTAAATAACGGTTAGAGCTACTTTTTGAATGTGTTTCCTACAACTTTTTCATTACTGCATTACCCGGTCGTATACTGGCTCGAGTATAAGTATTAAGTTTATCGCCATGCTATAGGACTAGTATACAAATAAAAAAAAAATTTTCATTTAGTTCTGGTTGTTTAAAAATTCTGTTTCGTCATTTTGTTAGGATTTAAGTACTGTATCTTTCCTAAATGAATCTCGAATAAGTGTACGAAGTTTGTATACTCGTTTGGTCATGATTTCAAATCTCACGATTCAAAAAATACAAGCACTTCTGACCTCATAATTATGCTATGCCCCTGTCAGTTCCATTCCAGAGCATTCAGCATCTTGATCAGAGTAGATTTCTGAAGGCATGTATCAGAAAATGATCGCTAACTAAATTTAGAACGCATTTAGTATACCTAACTTAATTAGCAAAGTTTTTGGCCACCCTAAAAGGGATCGTGGTCGTGCCTCTCCTCTGCTACCCCTACCACTGTAACTCGATCGTTAGTTACACTCGATTTGATGTTATCTTGAGGTAATCGAGCGATTGTCGCCGACTTTCGGTATTCCTTAGAAAGCCATTTTTCACCGATCTCCCCTTTTTCCGGTAAAAGGAAACCGGTAATTTTGTCTGGCGTTTGTTTTTTGTTGACTGATGCGTCTTTGTTTTCCTTCGGCTAGTATTTTTTGTGAGGAAAAGTTTATAATGTTTCTACGCTTATTCGTAGTTTCTACTTCTCACCCTTATTCGTAAGAGGGAAACATCCTGCAGTAGGATTCTACGTGCTATCATCATGATGATGATGATCATCTCAGCCGATGGACGTCCACTGCTGGGCATAGGCCTCTCCCAAGGATCGCCATAACGACCGGTCCTGCGCTGCCCTTATCCAACGGGTTTCCGCCGCCTTCATCAGGTCGTCGGTCCACCGTGTGGGGGGCCTACCCACGCTGCGCTTTCCGGTACGCGGTCGCCACTCGAGAACTTTTCGGTCCCATCGGCCATCGGTTCTGCGAGCAATGTGCCCCGCCCACTGCCACTTTAGTTTAGCAATTCTTTGGCTGTAACCTACTTATATACTTACTCGTTTATCACTTATTGTCACTACATGTCTAGCCATCTTAGCATATGCTCACGGCTATATTCCCGGAAGGCGTAATCAGAGATTTTCTAAACACTTAGAAGATTAATTTTTCATTAGTAGTATTGAAGTTTTTTCCAGTGTGACGTGGAGTGAACTCGTCGCTACTTACAACGGACAGTGAGTACAATACATGCCTCAAAATTGTAGCATGTAGGTTTCTTCACGATGTTTTGCATCCATGCTATGCTAAAACATGATAAATTTTAAAAGTGTACATACATTGATTTATTTACAACTTTCTGACCCAATCGAAAGTTAGATCAGTCGTATGTTTATGTATGTACAGTCAGCATCAGAGAAACTGACCCCTACCGATTCATTTAAAACTTTCTGACCAAATCGAAAATTAGATCAGTCGTTTGTTTATGTATGTACAGTCAGCATCAGAGAAACCGACCCCTCTATTTAAATCTGGGGGTAAGATTTCTCTCATGCTGACCGTACAAACAATATTTCCTCGCATGTCAGTGCTTGGCCATCACTATTCTAACTATAGTGTGTACGTAAGTCCTATTCACCTCCTATCCTTCGCGACGGATGCGCAAACGCTTCGTCGTCGATTCCGAGAAGTCTATGAACATTTCTTCGAATTCGGGCGGTTTTTTTATTTGCAAGCTTAAGTGGCAATAGGCTGGTCATATCTGCCGAAGAACTGACATACGATAGCGAGTCGTTATTAGAATGGAGACCACCAACTAGCAGGCGTAGCGTGAGATGCCGTCTCTGGACCCATGACATGAGACAGGTAGCGGGATCAACTGGATGAGGAAGGCCGAGCATAGAGTTCTGTCGCAATGTTCAGCAGTGGTCAATGATAGACTGATGATAATGTGGCGGTGACTAGCATTATTCGGGGTGTTAGGGTAAACACAGTTGCATAAGTATAAGGGATGATTCTGCCCATGATACTGAACCACTTTCCTTAAGAAACCCATAGGAAATTATCAAAACATTGCCCACGTGACGAACTGTATTCATTTCCGTCGTGTCGCAGCTGGCGAATGTGTATGATCGAAGAACAAATACAAATCGTATTTTAGCTGAAATTATACACAGACTAGGAGGAATATTGTGCTTCCCAAGGAAATGGAAATTATCTTTTTCTATGGTGGCATTTCTTATAAAATTCAAATTCAAATTTACTTGAGGTGAAACGGGATTGGACGTTTTCCATGGACTTTCCATACTAAATGCAATCAGCTGATCGAACGTTTGTAGGAAAAGTTGATTTTTTTGAGATTCTTGATCCTTGATCCAGGGAATATTGCTCAGTATCATGAGTAGAACCACCAATTTAAGTAATGCAACTGTCTACCCTAACACCCTGTATTTACGATCCTGTATTTGGGATCATGTAATTCCGCTTAGGCACAAACATGTTCATGACAGATTCCTATAATGTTATGAGTTGTTTATTAACAGATCCAGTGACAAGGGTTCTATTGCGCGTCTTAATTCAGTCGCAAGATAATTGAGTCTCCATGTTCAATCAATGAGAAGAGGAATGTCAGACGTAAATCTTTAGGAGAAGCACGCATATTATAGGAACAAATACGTCAGTGTTCGGCTCGTACATAGAACTTAATATTGTTTATATAAGTTCACGTCGTAATTTGCTATGGCTTGTTTCAAATTGGAAGGGCAGAAAGAAAAAGGAAATATAATTAGTAACATTCATCACTACAACAACTGGATGCACTGTGTAAATTTATGCAAAATGTTTGTCCGAATTAACATGTTCACAGTCATTTCCCTTTTGATTCTGTCAGTTTTGGAACGTTAATTGTGTACACACATTCATATCTTATATAAGGTCTAACAAAATTAGCTGAAACTATTTTAATGGGAGTATGAGACCATCAAACGGAACAACTTTCTCTATGGGACCAACATCGAAAATCGCGAAAAAAATTCGCTGTTGCATACAAAACTGCCAACCTAACTCGACCCGTATGTATGGGACAGCTGATTTTTTTTTGCGATTTTGATGTTGGTCCCATAGAAAAAGTTGTTCAGTCTATGGTCTGATACGCCCCTTAAAATAGTTTCAGCTGATGTTGAAGAATACCATGATGAAATATCATGGTATAAACAAGTCTAGAGAAGAGGAACGTAAGTTGCATCTCAAACCTTAAAAGGACAAAGTTCTAAAACTGCTTTTATTTAAGTAATATGCGAATTAACATCCGCTAAAACATACTTGGAGAGCTTTCGCCTCGGATTGTAATGAGTTTAGCTTCAAGGTGAACAACGTCTCGGCTTTCGTTAAGGTATGACATGAATTTTAAAAGGGCCAAAAGCTACGCTAATGGTTCTTAAACGAATTATGTGTTTCGTACAGTTAATCTTCATTGATAGACGAAACGAAGCAAAAGTGGCATGTTCATAAACAAATGTAAGAATTTAATCAAACTAGATCTAGATCAATATCAGGAGGATGGGAAGCAGCATCCTCTGAGTACACACATTCAATCCAACTGCGATCGCGATTTTGGCAAATCCCTCCATTTTGGGTGAGGCCTATGTCCAGCAGTGGACGTCTATCGGCTGATATGATGATGATGGTGATGAATCAATCATGACACAGGAGGATTACGTAAAAAACAAGTTTCAGCTAATTAATAATGTCAAAAAACTTCAAAAAACGACAACTTTTCATAATGTAGTCTTCTCATAATGCTGACTTCACGAAACGCCAACTTCTAATAAAACAGTCATTACCAAGGAATATACTCTCTAACGAACTTATCTCCATTACATAAGGGAAACAGGAATCAGAAAACTATCTGGGCTAATGATAAACTGACTTCAGAGATCGGCTAATTATCTTCAGAAAAAAACCACAGAAAAGATCCGACAATTAATTGCCTTATTGTTTGGGGTCGATGTAATATTATGCCATTGTTTTCCATTTCTCGATCAGTGCCTTTCTCACTATACTTTATTTTTGATGATATTTTCTTTCACCGTTTTCTCATTATATTACCATTAATAGAAACCGATGAAATTGGTATCACTACATCAAACATGTTTTTTCACTCGTTTTGTCAAAGTTTTCGCAGAATATTATGAGAGGTTTGTTCGAACAAATATCCATCAACCATTCTAAAGAGAAGCAACTAGATTGAGAGAAAAGTTTACTTGTAAAACTTCCATGATTTGTCAGAAACTGAGCTGCAAACTGATCTCCAAAACAAGTTCTGTGAAAGAAACTTCCATTTTCACAGATGAAAAACCAAAGTAGTGGTGGTCCAATGGCTAGTAGTCTTGCCTTCCGTGCAGTGGGACGTCTATCCTAACTCTAAATCAGACTTTCACTAAGTTTTCAGGAACTTATATTACGACTTGTAGCACCACTGGATTTGTAGTGAATTAAAGGTCGTGAGGAGACAAATATTATGCATCAAATGTTTGTGTCTGTCTATTAAAAGTGACTTCAGGCTTCACACTGGACAGGTCAAAATTAGTAGAGGGCAGGGGGTGTCCATACTGTAAGAAGAGATTAGTAAACTTTTTTAAATCGTGACAAATAAAGACCGGAATAATCTTAGTATTTCTTTTTGGAAAAAGAACTATTATTCTCGCTTTTTCAAGACATATTGACACCGTCATGTTCACGTTCTCGTCCGTACTAATGATATTAAACCGAGACAAAGTTCTTTATGTCGTGCGCAGCGGGGTGCTTTGTCATCATGCCTGTGATGGGTGCACTGAAGTAAATTACTTTTTATTCTTACAAGCAAAGGGTTGGTTAGATTGAATTTAATTTGACAATGCATTTTTTTCATCGGTTTTCTAGAAAATAATAACATAGTTCCTTTCGGGATGGTCAAACACTTTGTTAGAACTAGCAACTACTATCTTCTTAGGAAAGCAGTTGTTTTAAAGGTTCACAAATTTGCAGGGGTGATTCAGATTGAATAACGATTTACATACTATTGGACCAAACCTGAAACTGCAAAAAAATCTGCTGTTCGATACTAAACTTCAATACCTACTCGACTCAAATGAATGAAATGAAATGCCAAATTCCAAGACGATAAAACAAGTACAGGCGTTCTATGTGACATCACAGGAACTCAGGAACATCGTTATACTACAGCATAACTATAAGCCTTACAGTATGGCAACGCTCTTGATGGCGGGTGATGACGCCGCCGCCGCCCCCGCCCCGCCGTACCCGTGTACTTACGCTCTCATGCGCACATATGCAAGGCAATTGCGACACTTTCACACAGATCTCGTGTTACGACCCCCGCCGCCCGCTTCCCCGCAAGGTCCCCTTCGTTGCTCATACTTCCGTTGCCATACTGCAAGGATTATATAGTTATACTGTGGTTTTACCGTCCCCGGTATCTTTTAGTTCTACAAATTCATCGTCAGCTTAATTTTCCCATTGCAGGACACAGGCCTGCCCTCCTCGCTGACATCTTGCGTGAATTATCAGAAGATCCCTATATGTTTTATGCACTGTGACGCTACTATGCACTCAGTGTAAACGCGGCTTTGGTAACAGGAATTAATCAGACGTTAGTTTGCTTAGTGTCAAGCGGAGTTACTTGACGTAATGAACAATGCCGGTGCAGACAAGACTGCTCTGGAGCTATTTACATTATATACTTGTATTTCTGTCGACGTAGCGTAGTTCTGAACTTAGGAGTACTAAGAGGTATTAGAGTAGAAGTTATCTAACGTAACTGCAACGTGTCGAATGCAAAAACAATTAACATTGTACTTAAGTGAACACTTTTTTGCTGGTCTTGTTCTTATTTTCACGAAAGTACTCCATACAATACTAACATACATCTTGTACGAAGTACAGTACCAGGTTTATAATTATAAGTCTTGCCAATGTACCTGCTGCGCATTCGACAAATTTTAATCATCAGTTCAGAGTTCACGTAGCTCCTGGGCACAATCACCGTAGTACAATCTGTAGAAGATCGACAAGCAGGCCACTCTGCGCCGCGCAGTGGGCTAGGCTAGCAGCCTCCTGGCTCTGCGTTCAACCAAGTCGGCGAGAGCGGCTAGTTGATACTTGGCTGAGCAATCCCCACAGGTGGCAGCATTTCACTCCCATTCACTCAGTAAAGCCTCTTCTTGTTAGTGAGAGTCCGTTTGTATGAAGTGTCCGGAGTGTGACATTACACGGCTGATGTATTAGTATAAACATTGCGCACTATTGCACTTTCAATAACACTAAAACGTAATGTAACCAAACAGACGAAGCGTTGTAATTTAATGATCGTCCCACATTATACAATTAGTTGATGTTAATATTTGATGCATAAATAGTGCATTGTGTTTGTTGACACAGAGTTATAAATGGCTTGTTAATTGTGCAAGTGGATTACCCACAAATGCAGTTACGTTTAATGTATGCAGTCAAGTTAGGGTATTTTAGTTATTTTACATCGTTTCGTGCCGCCAATATTTTTCCCACACAGCACTTTTAGCGTCACGTTGGCAACGCAGCGCAGCGCTGAGGTTTGTCATTCCATAGGTATTAAATGTATGAAATCTTTCAAAATCTTTCGCACATGATGATTTAAAAGCGTTGAGTAGGAAATGGCTCGAAACCTGCATACGCCTGACAAGAAATTCTCAAGTATAACGCCACGCGTGTTGGACTAACCCGGAACATGAGGGTGAACCAACATTGCTGATGATAGGTGCTAATGATGATGATGGTATCTGCAACATTATATTATTATGTTCAACTTCAATTAAATTTTAACTTATAATTTTTCTTTCTTTTCCAGGAAACTCATCACTTCTTGTAGAATTAGGTAAGTCAACGTTTTTCGGAACGTCATCAACCTAAAGATTGGTGGACATATAACTTCTTCCAAGTAAATTTCAAAAAGCAATAATTTTGGAGACACAGTTTCAACGATAACAATTTGCTAACACCGTGTATAACGCCTGCTGCCAGCCTGCCATAAGTTAACTAAGTGACTCCAAAGCAACCAATGCAGGCAATAACATCATCGAAGCACAAACATGAACCACAAACGATTTATGACCGTCGAACACAAGGTTGGAACCGATCCAAGCGTGCCACGGTCACGGGTGAGAAATGGCCACGTCTGAGCCTAATGTAGTCTGGCCACTTAGTGCGCCACTATTTGGTGAAAGCTTTAGTAGTGAGTAAACTACAGTAGGTATGTAATGTATGGTAGGAATATTAGGGTACAAAATTATTTGGAAACTTTAAAAAATTGTTTAAATTACTAAGACGTACTAATGGACGTCGGGATGCATTTGATAGTGTTCTAAACAAAAGCGAGCTGCACATGTGAGATTTATGCCATGTCAATCATGACATGAATTACGGTATAAAAGTAAGGTCATGGTATTAACAGCCGGTAAAAAAGCACCAGATAGTGTGATTTTGTAACTAGTAAAAATATGAGTGACCGACGTCTCCAGGGCGGTGGCTAACGTATACCTCGTTTGTTTGTTCCTTTAGTGCAGTGTTTTACAAACTTTTCTGAACTGTAACCTCCTCATGACTATAAATAAGGGGAAATGAATACGAGGCACGAATTCCATCAGCTTACGTGTGTTCTACAACGAAAACCTGGTTCGAGGTCGACATTATTTTTCCACCACTACGAATCGATTTTTTGCAAAACTATCTGTTGTGTAACATCAAAACACAAACATTGGAGCAAGCGAAGCGAGCTCAACATTTCGAAGGACTAAACGAAACAGTTGCATTCAAAACTCTTTACTTGAACTCAGAAACCAGCACGTCTAGTATGATTTCTTCACTTAAACGCGACTCTGCTTTTTCCATACTTTATGTCGCGGCAAGCACGGCTTTTGGTGTTCGAAAAGCGCCGGAACAGGTTATTTTCTATGCAGCGAAGGTAGAGAAATAATAATAGACGTACAGGAGCAAGAGAAGCGAGCTCCGATTATTTTTCGCTCCTATTAGCTGATGTAACTATGATAGGCCACTCACGGATCCCCTTGGATTTGCTCTGCGATCCCTTATGGAGTCACGGACTATATAGTTTGAAAAACACTGGTTTAATTTAATGTAGCAGGTAACAGGTCCACTAGTTCAGAACGATATGATGAAAAATTCACTGCGTGGTCCAACAAACTCACAATAGGAAACGGAACCTGTATTGTGTTAGGACATTGTACGCTTAACAATGTGCAAAAATTTATAAAGAAAACGTAGGTAGATACACGATGTATGCTGTTTGCACAAATGTGCAAACAAATGTTAGATTTTTAGAATATGCAACATGACATGAAATATTCCAATAGTCACATTATTATTATAAAATACAGAGTTTAAACTTGAATGCTTTACATATTTTAGGGGGTGTTTCAGATCATTCAAATGAACAACTTTCAACATCATGTAACACTCATGTGTCACTTTCATGTAAGTCACATAATGTTCTAGCAAATAAATCTCATTTCATTTCACTATTTGATCAACATTGAAATCGCAATAAAATCAGATATTTTATACATGTGGGTCCATGAAAAAAATTCTGTTTTTTTTATCCATTTTGATGTTGGCCAGTTCTTCAGTTTGAATGTTAGAAGCTCCCCAGAAACATCTTTCTGTAGCACCCGTAAAAGACGTGCCACATACACATCCGGAATTCCGAAACAGGATTGTGATTTTTTATAGGATTTAATACCTCCGCCATCCATACGAAATCGTAATCCTGATTCGGAATTCCTTATGTATGTGGCGAACTTTAAAGCTAGAAGAAATGGCCCGTCTGACATATCAATTTGAAGGTGTCACTGCAAGCGGCATTGCTTTATAAGCCATTTTCCTTAACCCATCATAGAATAAATCGCTCTGTCCGTTTTACTGGAACGTCTTGGCCACACGAATCATAGTGCACCAGCTTGTCTCCATTAATTTCACACTTTATCTTCCCAGGGCATGTCATATTTCCATTGATATTACTGCTTGATGTAGTGTGGTTTGCGTTTTTATTGAAAATCAGAACCGGGCCGGGCTAAAATTGATATAAAACAATCTTTTAATAAAAATTACCAACTATTTCTGACTTCTCTCCGTAACGCACTACCGATGTAAGAAATCTTTAAAATAATATCTTTATGGAAGAAAAAACAACTGTATTTAATATGTAGATGACACGATTGTATCAAGACCTCCGCTTCTAAGTACCTAGTAGACAAAGTTGTATTACGTTATGCAACACAACCTGCCCACCAAATAATTTCTACTCTACACGTGTTTCGCTCCACCAAGGAGCATCCTCAGGAGTTAGACCGACGAACGTTCGAAACAGAGTTGTTACTCCGCCGAGCGTCCGACACCGACACTTAATTTAATACAATACCTTTCTCTCTTCTCTATAGCTATTTATCCGCTATATTTCTAAGCATAACAAGGTACAATGTGTACGTAACGTAGTCTCGATTATAATTCAGCCGTACATTATGCACCCCACAGCGAGGCGACGAAACGAGATTTTATTTCAATATAGACGGATTTATCGCTAACTGGATAACGGTTATGTTGTAAAAGGTTTCGTGAAACTCTGATTTATTGTTGAACCCATTCTTTTAAAGGATTTTGTTAGGATATTGTTTAAACAGGGAATTTTGTGTGTAATAAGTATTTCAGCTAAGATATGACAACTACCTATTATTTGTATGACTTTGAATAATTTGTACCTACCTGAATCATGTCTGTTTGATCTATAAACAGACGGTTGTTTAAGGTGATGATCAGACTATCAAACTGAACAACTTTCTCTGCGACACCAAGGCTGAAATCGCAAAAAAAAATATGCGGTTCCATATAAAACTGCAATCCTACTTGACGTATTAGGAAAGCTGATTATATTCGCAATTTTGTTGATGGTCCCATAGAGAAAGTTGTTCAGTTTGATGGTCAGATCATGTTTTAAAAAAACCATCAGCATATTAAATTTGACTCTTCATAGGTAAGGTTCATTATCTATTGAGTCTGAGTTAATTGAAAAACTACCCCTGAGGATATTTTTGATGGGTTCTGATAGGGTAAATATCCCTTAAGATCTTACGACTCTTGAGCCTTTGGGACACTGTATTCGTATACTAGCCCAGTCAGTTTACGGTTTGAGCCGGGACTAATTAATAATTGATATTTTTTTTTCGGTATAATATTGAAGAGCCAATTTAAGCCTAAAAATGTACCAAAATTAAAAAAAAAATCACGTCAGCAACAGTTCCAATTTTAAAATTTAGCTATTATCTCGTTCTAAAAAACCTGATGGTAAATTTTTTTTCCACATATTTAAAGCTTTACCATTGTTAATACTTCAAACATGGTGTAAATATTTTTGGCTACTTAGAAGGCACTTTATAAATACCTCATTTTTAAAATTTCAATGCCTATTTTATTGCTAAAGAATATGGTAAATTGGTATTAATATTATTAATTAAAAAGCATTCTGGGAAACACCATTTTGATTTCTATGTTGCGTAGCGATTTTTTATTTTAATATGTTTTAAGATAGTCTTTTTGTCACTAAATGGTGCCGGTTACAGTTTAAAAGTCCAATTAATAATTACTCCCTACCCCGCCTAACAAAACTCCGTAAAATGACTGGGCTATATCTACTGAACCTACAAGAATCTCGATGTCGAATCCGAAATCAAATTTCTATTACATAAACGTGTCGCGAAACCCGTAACAAAGAAACGAACCTATATCCTTTTCGTCATAAACTTTGCCTCCGAAATCTCTACCCTTCTATTCCACTGGCTACGTACGAGTTATAACTAGTTTTATTTGTAAAATTGAGTTTTCGATCATATACGAACATAAAACTGAATATTGGCATGTGATTTAGTGAGTCGTTTGGACGCACGCCAGCCGCAAAATGCATGCATTATATTTGGCTTGTGTCTTGTTTTATATTAAAAAATTAATACAATTTTACACACATGTTGTTTTGTTTTGTTTTAAAGTTTCTTATGCAGTGTTTATGTGGGCGAAAAGCTAGTCAACTCTCAGCACTTGACACGTCATTCCATCCTAAAACTTTACTTAATGTCTACATTCATAAACAGAATGTTGGTTGTTGAAGTAATGTTCCTGACTACCCCGAAAGGGATTACGGTCGTCAGTTTATGTCTGTATGTTGTGATTTTAGCCGATGACTTTTTCGTTCGCATCATAAGAACATTAATTTGTTTTATAGAAGTCGGTGTCAAGCCAAGCCAAAAAGCTAATGCAAGCCCTGTCGCGAATCGTACCGGCTTGACAGCGACTTGCGAACGAAAAAGTCATCGGCTGCAATATAATTTTATAACTTTTTAGTTTTTTTTAAGGCGGTTTTAATTTTTTGTTATCTGATCATTGATCATCTACTTAAAAACCGTTATCATAATATAAATAAGGACCCTGTATACTCGCGACTAAATTCTCCAAAAGGAGTTGAAACAATAATTAAATGTTAAATTAGAAAATGTTGCACTTGCACTGGTTTGAACGTTATGAAGAACACAAAACATTGTTTTTTTAAAACAATTTTAAGAGCGTAATGACTTATTCTATCAATTAATAAAACGATAATTTAAATTAAATGACATATTTCATTAATTTATAATTTAGTTAATCGGTTTGTTCAGTTGTTAATGACAATGCTGCACAAGCGCTTGATTTGTTTTATTTTAACCGACTTTAAAAGAGGTGCTTCATGTATACGGACAGATTTTTTTGTGTCATCATTAGCCTCTGCTGTAGGCCTCGCATGCCACCCCCGAGAAAACGACAAAAATCGAGATGTGCCTCCATCTTTATTATTTTAAGTATGCCAGAAAGAGCGCGCATGACGTTTTACTCGTTTAAACGCTTTGTCGTGGGTGGCATGCTAGCAGTGCTGGGTTTTGTAATGAAATTATTGTTATAACTAGTTATAGGTTATCCTCCGAATGGAGGACATGTGTTTATGTACATTGAAGGTATTTACAATTACGATAAGGTGTTTAGGTACTCCAAATAACAGATTTTGAATTTTTTGTCAATGTTTTTGGTCGAGCATCACGCAAAAACTGCTAGACCGATTTTGATGAAGTTTCTGTGTTTATATTATTGCATTTTTTTCAGTGGCCTTATAATTCTTCTCATTTACAATAAGGGTGTATCCGTTCTAAAAAAATACTTCAATGATTTACTGAATGGCTTTACAGATCCACAGTGTTTTGTATTTTTCTCGATTTCCAAATTTTAGGGAGAAATTTGTTAATTAATTCGTTTTGATACTTATTTGCATAGCCATTCGGGGTGGAGAACCTGGGACCTTGGGGTCCGGATGCACGACAACTCTTTAACGAGCTGTCGTCATGCCTGGTAGAGGCGTCAGGGGACAACAGGGCTGGCGCTTATCTCGGGCAACGTATCAGCATTGCGATACAGCGAGGTAACGTCGACAGCGTCCAGGCCCTGTACCCGGACTTTCGATTTTCGATATATCGCGACCGTTTTGGTCCTAACCTCATTTTAATAGAGTTGACATTGGAACCAAAACGTTCACGCAATTGCGAAGTTTGAATGTCCTAGTAGACCTCCTGGGCACTCGCACGACAGCGACCTGACCCGAATGCATTTTCTATCTGTCGTACGATAGATAGAAGATGCATTCGATTGTAAACAAATGGACAAATATTTTTTTTTAAATATGAAAAATATAAAATTTTTAGAAAACGTCTAATTGCAACACTATACGCTGCCAGGATCGCAGGGAAGCACCGGAGGACCTTTTTTATATAAGGTCTAACAAAATTAGGTGAAACTATTTTAAGGGGGTGATCAGACCATCAAACTGAACAACTTTCTCTATAGGACCAATATCGAAATCGCAAAAAAAAATCAGCTGTTCCATACAAACCTACTCGACCTAAATGTATGGGACAGCAGATTTTTTTTTCGCGATTTCAATATTGGTCCCATAGAGAAAGTTGTTCAGTTTGATGGTCTGATCATACCCTTAAAATAGTTTCACCTAATTTTGTTAGACCTTGTATAAGTGATTATTATTTATTATAGTTTTGATACTTAAATTCGAGATTACAGTAATTTTTTCAGAATGATGTACTATTCGACATGATCATTATCTTGAATGCGAGTTCTAAAAATCGACGAGAGAGAGAGAAAACAGAGTAAAGCAGCGATTACACTTTTAATTAGTCGGGCCCGATTTTGGCATACATTGCCGGATTTGTTCTCTCCGTTTTAAAGTGTAGCGATCAAGGCAAGCAATGTATGCCGAAATCGGCCCTAAATGTAGCGATAAAGGTAGTTTCGTAGGTAGGGTCTTTATAACGATACATAGTAGCATTGAATTGTAGAATGGAATTTATTTTATCCTTACAAACTTTATCATTACCACATACAACTTTATATCATCCCCATTTTCCCTTAAGAAGTTACCGAGATGATTTCGATTCCTGAAACTCTCGTAAACTTTTATTTACTCGTTTGGGGAAATATTAAATAATTTTTTCTTCAACTTCTTTTATTGGACGAACTTTGGTTTTGCGAAAAACAGAGAGCCTTCATAAATCTTATGAGTTGTTAAATAAAGTTCACATTTGTTTATCTGTTCTAATAATTTGTTATATTGTGGTTCATTGTACGTTAAAGTAAAACTTTTTTTTTCATTTACTTTGATATTGCTTTCTAAAAGTTATCTATGTTGATTATTGTCTGTATTTTCATAACCATACAGGGTGTAAGTGACAGCCTAGCAAATACTGCAACGGTGAACTTAGACCATCAAACGGAACAACTTTCACTGTGGAGCCTGCCTCAGGAGACGCGAAAAAAAATCAGCTGTCCCTTACGTTTTAGTCGGGTAGGTACAGCAATTTTGTATGGGACAGCTGATTTATTTTCGCGTTTCCTGAGGTAGGCTCCATAGTGAAAGTTGTTCAGTTTGATGGTATACGTAAACTCGAGCCTTTACCTCGGAGAGGTTGGCAGACACAACGTACTTTGTCTTTGGATGAACCTTGACTATTATTACTTACTATTATTTTATAGAAAAATTATTATGCTCCTCTTAAATTTTGACTACAGCGACGTCTTGATTACAAAAGTAGTCAGTTACGCAGGTTATAATTTGTTACTGTTTGTTATGACACTAAAATATTATTCAATACTGCTAGTTGGCAAATCTCTTTACCACCATTTTTAGCCCAGTCATTTTACGAAGTTTTGTAAGGAGAGGTGGGAAGTAATTATTAATTGGAATTTTAAACTGTAACCGGCATGCACTATTTAGTGACAAAAAGACTATCTGAATACATATTTAAAAAAAAATCACTACGCAACATAGAAATCAAAATGGTGAGCCCCAGAAGTATTTTTAAATTAATAATATTAATACCAACGCACTCATTTGAATTAGATTTAACAATATACATTATTTTTGAGCAATAAAATAGGCATTAAAATTTAATAAATTAGGTTTTTATTAGAAAATACGAATGTATTTTTCAAAACCTTCCAAGCAGACAAAAATATTTACACTATGTTTGAAGTATTTATAATGGTAATGCCTTAAATAAGTGCCTCAGGTTTTTTATAACTAGATAATAGCTAAATTTAAAATTTAACACTGTTACTGACTGGATTTTTTTGGTACATTTCTAAGCTCAAATCGGCTCTTAAACCTTACCAACCTTACCCAAAAAATATCAATTATTAATTAGGTCCGGCTCAAACCGTAAAATGACTGGGCTATTTATTTTTATTGTGATGATGATTTTGCTAATGTCTAGTTTTGTGCTTTACGTTGACTCGAGAAAAGAGATTTTTCCGCTTTTCCTAGCGAGAAATTATGCTGATTCTGACTAATAGTACAGCAACAACTTGACTACAAAAGTAGTCAGTTATGCATGATACAAACTGCTTACACTTTACAGCCGGTAAACAAAGTCCTGCGGAATTCTCATTTCACAATGTTTAAGCCACTTTTCTGGTTTCTTGGACTTCTTTCTTCCCAAGATTAATCTTTTATCATGTCTTTACGCTATTCAGATTAAAGCTTTGCAGTAAGGAATTTTAATTTCGCTTTTCGAATACTTATATTATATTTTATGAACGTGAAATTGAGAATGTACGAAATTATCCGCCGAATTCTTTATAAGAATCTTGTAAGGGAATTCAAATTTTTCGCTAAATAAATATTCCTTTGAAATCTGAATATGTGTGGCTATGTTTTTGTGTAAGATAACACATTATTAAATATAAAATATGAATGATAAATTCACGACCGTGATCCTTTTCGGTATGGTCAGAATCTTGGCTACAACTATCAACAATCGTTTACAGCGTGCAGTGGTAGCAAGCATGCATCCTATAAACATATATGACATCATTGGCTGCCCTGTAAAACTAAAATTCGAGCTACAATTAATAAAAGGTTGGGGAAAAAATCTTTTCGCATTATAGTATGTATGAAAAATGGATGCCATTTTTGAAAAAGTGGAGCAAGATCGGCATATCAGTAGTTACGACGTAGCTGAAGAACTGGAAATTGACCACAAAACAGTTTTGCCGCATTTGAAAAAAACTGGGTACACAAAAAAGCTCGATATTTGGGTACCTCACGAGCTCACTGAAAGAAACCTAATGAACTGTGTACTCATTTGTGATTCTATAGTACGACGTAATGAAACCGAACCATTTTTGAAGAAGCTGATAACTGGTGATGAAAAGTGGATCACGTACGACAAGAACGTGCGAAAAAGGTCGTGGTCAAAGGCCGGTCAGGCTTCACAGACTGTGGCGAAACCCGGGTTAACTCGCAACAAGGTGATGCTGTGTGTGTGGTGGGATTGGAAGGGCATTATTCATTATGATCTGTTACCACCAGGCAGGACCATCGATTCTGAACTCTACTGCGAACAACTGATGAGATTAAAGCAAGAAGTTGAGAGAAAGCGGCCGGAATTAATCAACAGAAGGGGTGCCGTTTTTCATCATGATAACGCTAGACCTCACACATCTTTAGCCACTCAGCAAAAATGAAGAGAGCTTGGCTGGGAGGTGTTAATGCATCCACCGTATAGTCCTGACCTTGCACCTTCAGATTTCCACCTGTTTCGGTCTCTTCAGAATTCTTTAGGCAGTGTCAGGTTAACATCACGAGAGGACTGCCAAAACTACTTGTCGCGGTATTTTGATCAGAAGCCCCAAAATTTCTATAGCAATGGGATCATGTCCCTACCTACAAGATGGCAAAAAGTTATCGAACAAAATGGTACCTACATACTTTAGTTAAATGTAAATAAACTATATTAAAAATGTTTTGAATTTTCTTTAAAAAATGCGAAGAAACTTTTTCCCCAACCTAATACAATACCGACACAGATAAAACAAATAAGTTCTGATGTAGCCTAGCTGACATGTGTAGGTAACCAGTAGATTTAATCTAAAACAAAAATGTAGTAGGATAACTCGTCGTTACAAGTTGCGTGCAGACTGCATCGACCGCTCCTCAATGATTCATGGAAGGGCTTCCCATTGACTCATTCTTTACGGTGGCCACGGTTTAGCTATGTTTCAGACTGAGATATCTCTTCTAGAACGCTTTGTTTTTTGGAAAAATCTGTGATATTCTCATTTAGATAAGAACTTTTTTTGAGTTACGTTAGTTCTTACTCTCAAACGGTGAACTAAACATATTGTAGAAACCTGTGTACTTACATCATTATTAGATGATGACTTTCGTCTACTGCTGAATATAGGCTTCTCCCAAGACGTGCTCCATAATTTAGCATTGTCTTCACCTGTAGATACGATGAAGAAGAAATTCTCCACTGAGAAGTCCAAAATAGGTACGTATTGAGAACGCTTGGTGGAATATTGTCCACACGCAACCCTATGCTCCTAAAATAGAGACTCATGAACATGAAGAAAAGAAAACTATAGTGGAGTTACGTGAAATATGAGCAATAATACGCCTAACCGAGGCAATGTAAATTAAGGAGAGAAGTAATACTTTACACTATAGAAGCATGAATCGCACTATAGAAGTTTGTAAAAGAGTTTGCTTAAATACAAGTTCCAACTAAGAACAGTTGAACTGCGGCAGGCATTTCAGCATGCCTGGGAAACATCTTAAGTTTAAAGAATGTTATACTCATCAAAAACATACAGTCACTTACATGAGAACAGTTTTAAGATAATAAGAAAATCGATCGATATACAATCGTTCTAAAATACTAAACAATAATATCTTACACTATTGTAAAGTTAAGTTATGTGGTAGACAACGACGGACAATGGCGCAGCGTAGGTACGTAATTGTTGTTTGTTTTGAATTTTCTTGCACAAAAAGAGCTAAATATAATTGTAACAAAAATATATTCAACCTGTCCAAAGTTTACATTACATATGACCAAACGAGAGCTTTTGGAAGGTTGTTGACATGCCCTTATCTCACAATTGTATTATTTCGTTGTAAATAAGATAAGGGGCCTTTGTTAGTGTAGGATATGTTGTTAGATGTCCCGTGATATTAGTCCTTTGACTGCGGTATAAGTATGAAAATGCTTTGATTACCGGGACTGGGGTATGCTATATGATATTTCGCGCAGATTCGCATTGTGTATTGTACCTATTCATGTTGCTTGATTAAAATTGTAATACAGGTGTTTGCGGTAGGATCTTTAACCCTGCCATAGATAGTCATGGCTTACTAATAGCCTTGCTTTTCTTTGATCTAGTTTGTAATGGAGGGATGTCGTGGTTTTTCCTACTCCTATCTTTTTTTCCTTCCTAAATATGTCCGTAATATCGACTACTCTCAAATGGTGAAACAAAACGTCGTGAAACCTGCATACGCTGACGAATAAGTTCTGATGCGTATGTGCAGTCTACCAATCAGTATTGGATAGGCGCGTGGTGGACTGACGCCCATAGACTCCTCGCTGAGGGAAGGCCTGTGCCCTGCAGTGGGACGTATATAGGCTGTTGATGCTTATTTGGTCTTACTGAATTCTTAGCTTCTAAATTACCTTAAAAAAGAGTGCTGTCTCAAAAAAATCCAAGAAACACACCCTACCGTTTACCCGCATACGTTCATATATACAAAACAGAAACAAAACATTACTAAAGACAGGTAAAAAGAAAAATGTTTCCACAAAAGTTCGTTGACCTGACAGAAGTTGCAGGTACAATCGAGCGCAAAATTGCATTGGGGTTGGATACCGGTAATTTGGTTCGGTTTTTTATTGCTACTTCAGGAGTCTCTACCATTTCCGCAACCGATTGCCATCCCTGGGGGTAAAGATGCTATTATAATGTAAGAACGTGCTGCTTTTTATAGTACCTGTATGATTTTACCGTAATGTAATTGTTGATTATGTCTGGGATAAGTTTGGCATCATCCACTGCCCAACATAGGGTAGAGTAGAGCCAAGGCATGCCTCAAATCTTTAACATCGACTTTCCTAAGAAACCTATAGGAAATAAATCATCATCATCATATCAGCCGACAGACGTCCACTGCTGGACATAAGCCTCCCCCAAAATGGGGGGATTTGCCATAATCGCCACGCTTGGCAGGCGGGTTGGCGATCGCAGTTTGATTTAATGTGTGTACTCAGAGGATGCTGCTACCCATCCTCCGGTAGATCCCTTAGTCGTCTTTTACGACACCCGCGGGAGGAAATGGGATGGTGCTATTCTTAGCCGACACCATACGGCAACTTTCCTAAGAAACATATAGGAAATAAATGTTCCTCATTTATTTCCTATATGTTTCTTAGGAAAGTTGTTCAGTATCATGGGTAAAATCACCCCTTAAAGTAATGCAACTGTTTACCCTAACACCCTGTATTGTAGAATAATTTCCAGTGTTTTTGTGTATGATAAAGTGAAAAATCAACAAAGAGCCGGCGTATTAAAATCAAAGCCCTAAACCAAAATAAAATTCGATATCTTCTCTTATTTGATTTAGACCTGGTTAGACCACAAACCTGAAAATGATGACTAGTATTCAAAACCACACCTGAGAGAGCTTTAGTCGAGTAACATTTATATGTAGGTAAGCCAGACCCATTCGCTTCAGAGGAAACCTTTCTTCTGTTCAATGGTTTGGAACTGATTCTAGATAACTACATTTTTAAAATCTATCCATTTCTTTAAACGATTTTCAACCACATATTAATTCATTACCTGCTTATCAATTACAAGCATAGTAACATCATCATCATCATCAACCTATACAGGGTGTAAATTTGATATCATTAGTATACTTTTAAAATAAGAGACTGCCCATTAAACTCAACAACTTTTACTATGGGAGCAAACCAATCGAAGCACAAGAAAAATGTGCTGTTCTATACTAAACTGTAATGCCTGTTCGACTCAAATGTATCAAACAGAAAAATTTTTTGCTCCTATCGGTTTGCTCATAAAGTAAAAGTTGTTCAGTTTGATGGGTAAACTCTTAGTTTAAAAGGATGCTAATGATATCAATATCACCCTGTTTTATACCTACGTCCCACTGGACGCCGGCCTACCCTCGAGGAGGGTGTATATGCTGTAGTTCACCACGCGTGCTAAATGCTGATTGGGGACTTAACACGCATCAGAATTTATTCTTCAGGTTTCCTCATAATGTTTTCCTTCACCTTATGAGTGCTTTTATACAGAAAACATAGTGCTAAACGTCGGTGTTACGTACATAAGTTTAAAAAACTAATTGATACATTCTCATACGATGAAGGAAAACATTGTGCCAAACGTCGATATTTTACGTATAGTTAGAAAAACTTATTGGTACATGGCAAGTCGTCGTTGCGGAATCGAACCCGGACCCTCATCATTGAGTGTCCGTGCTATTTTCCTGTAGATTCACCTATAATTTGGATGCGTGATCTAGATACGAACTGTGATTCAAAACAATTCTTCAATTAAGACCTATTTATTTGTAACCAGTCTTGCAACACATTTTTCTGATTTCTGAACGTCATTGCGATGCATAATTGTTTTTCTGATCTGGCTTTAAATCACCTTTGTGTATTGGTGTTGTTTGTTAGTCAGCTCTCTAGCTCCGCTTTACATTATCTCCACAAAGATTTTAAATTTATTATCAACTAAGAACAGAACGATGTAACATTTGTGCACCCAGCATTTTTGTGACACTAACATTTTGCGAGCAAACATAACAATGGAAGGAGCTGGAATTTTAGCGCTTTTGAATTTAGAATTTCTTGTATCTCACCGTAAATATGCCAAAGAGAAAGAGCAGCTTTGTTTTATGCACGCCAGTTTCCGGCACGTTATGTGCCAGGAGCAGCCATATGTTTTTTAGAAAAAAGTTAGAAAAACATGAAGAACAGAAGTGCAATGCAAAAAAGCAAAGAATGAAAATTGTGTTAACAAGTGAATTGCAAAACATCATCATCATCATCATATCAGCCGACAGACGTCCACTGCTGGACATAAGCCTCCCCCAAAATGGGGGGATTTGCCATAATCGCCACGCTTGGCAGACGGGTTGGCGATCGCAGTTGGATTGAATGTGTGTACTCAGAGGATGCTGCTGCCCATCCTCCGGTAGATCCCTTAGTCGCCTTTTACGACACCCAGAGGAGGAAATGGGATGGTGCTATTCTTAGCCGACACCACACGGCACAAAGTGAATTGCAAAACATGGAAACCATTTTTCTAGAATCTATAAAATATGAGAGTTCATCAACACCAACAATTGGAGCGATGATTGCCCATACGGAAGATAGCTAGCGCCTCAATCCTGAGGCCGCGATTCGATTCCTGGCCTGTACCACTAAGTTCTTCGGAATTTATGTACGGTTGTATTTATCATTTACTAGCTCGGCAGTGAAGGAAAACATCGTGAGGAAACCTTCATTCCCGAGAATGAAAAGAAAATACCATAAGTTCGGAGGTATGCGTAAAATATGGGTGAGTTTGGGGCGAACACAAAAGACCAGCGATCCAGCGATGGTCGCAGTATTACATAATAAGGAAGAAATAAAGCTTTTAAAATTTTGTATGAAAAATTTCAAAGCTTAATATCTTCGTAATTATTTCATAAATTGCAAATGGTATTTGTGACGCGTCATCTAGATTTTCTAAACAATTATTCCATATATACAAAGTTACTTATATTAATACCGTCTACGCGTATTGTGCGTCAAAGTTTTTAATAAAATTGAACCCTCTGCAACCACCTTAAAGCTATTTTTTTTTAATTATTTACCTATTAATTAAGTGCTTAAAAAAGAATTAACTTTAAATCTGCAAAAACCTTCGTCAAAATGACAAACTATCAGTATCTACAATATGCTTCCTTGTTTTTTAAATAAAATAATGTCAGTTTCACTAAAACATAATTATGACGTCACTCTAAAAAAAACTTTGTACCGTAATGGTCAATTATTTTGTGTAATCTTTTTAAATATTGTCCCAGAATAGGTAATAGGTAGTATAATTATGATATTAGTCTAAACTTCAGTCTTCGAATCCAACTTACGTCAAAGCCATCTATCGCGTTATATCAAACTACGTTTTACTATCTGTCAGATAACTGAATGGCATCAGTTTTAATTATCTTCCCGTTGTGAACCCGACTGATTAAAATTGAAACATTAAATACGTACAGCATTAATTTATTATTATTTCTGTTAATAAATTGAAATCCTCTGACCCACCATGCAACGAAATACGTCCAAGAATATTTTATAGCTTACACTAAAATGAACGGATTGCGCACGTTTTTCCAATTATGCCTGTTTTGACAACTTTTTAATAACGCTGTGTGGAATCATATTTATACAAAATCCTGATTCTGTTTCGGAATTATGTAACTAGGGACCCGAAATAAAGTAGGTATATTTGATTGCTTGATTTACTAATAATATACAGGGTGAAATTGATATCAGTAGCATCCTTTTAAACTAAGAGTCTACCCAACAAACTGAACAACTTTTTCTATGGGAGCAAACCGAACGGAGCAAAAAAAAATCTGCTGTTGCATACATTTTGAGTCGAGTAGGCATTGCAGTTTAGTATGGAACAACAGATTTTTTTTGTGCTCCGATCGGTTTGCTCCCATAATAAAAGTTGTTTGATGGGTAGACTCTTAGTTTAAAAGGATGCTAATGATATCAATTTCACCCTGTATATCTGTATCGAATTGCCATGAAGTTTTTTGGCAGTTCCAAGCAATTATAGCGCTTACTATTTAGTTAACGAATTTCAGAAAATGAATTCAAAATTCCAAATTTTTTTATTCAGAGTAATATCACATAGATGGCTTTTTGACGTCATTTTTTGAGTCTACCACCTAGTCTAGTCTAGTTGAATTTATGATCATCGGAGAAACGCAATATTGAAAATGAAAATAGTCCAGTATTCAGTCCTAGATAGGTACGTTTTCGATTTTGTTATCGATATTAAGTGTATCGAGAACGATCGGAAACTTAAACAATAATATGCTTATACAACAGGTCTACTTTTGAGTCGGATAGGTACAAGTACAGCTAACTTTTGACAGGTTTATGGTTTTAAAATAAGTTTTAAAATGGAATGACTTGTAGACGTGCATGCGCGGCTCCAGGATTTCATATTGAGGGGGGCCCTCAGGCGACTGGGGCCACGTAAGATATAAAAAAATTAAGTTAGAGACACAGGCCAGACGACCCGATCACGGTCGCTAGACGACCCGATCACGGTCGCTATGATAGCGGCCCTCCAATCACGACTCACCGACACAAACTCACACAACACGATCACCGCCGGCGGTAACACAATCATTTCTTTGTTGCGTCGTCGTCGTAAAAATCGAAATCCCCACCGTCCCCGGGGAGGTTCGTCGCGATCTCTGCCCACTCTTTTGCCTTCTGGCGCCTACAGACGCTACCGGCACATCGCTGGCCGGTTCTCACCGATCCCCACTACCCAATCGTAGCCCGCGTAGTCCCAGCAACGCCCATTGCCGAGTTCCGTACCCCTTAGGGGTGCCCCTTGGGCAGGTTGCTTAAGCTCATGTATTGGTTCGGTAGACCTACCAGGGCGCTTCGCCGTCACTGGTGTGGTCCTCCCATAATAAGCAGTCGATGCTGTAATGCTGTATATGTCAATTCGAAAAAAAAAAAGAGACAGGCAATGGCCCCCTGCAACTTTCGATATTGTTACTATTTTTGGGGTCACGATTGTATCGAATATCGATAGACTATCTTATACCTATACTCCGAACAAACTCCGAAAATTATATTGGCTTTAAAACTATCAGGATAAAAAAAGAAATACTTCATTTTTTTTCTATACTTATTAGAAACTGGTAATATAACCACAAGACTAAGACCAATATTTTCCTGGAAATTGCTCGTTACAGATCGTTTTGGAAAATGGAGATTGTAATTTCAAACGACAGGTGCCGTGATGAATGAGTGACGTCACGCGATCGGGGGAAGAGAGGGGCTAAATGGTCCATAAGGTTAATAATTGACAAGCACAGGTTACTGAACCTTTGTACGTCGTCAGGTGTTAACTTATTAAATTTTATCGATTTTGTATTCTGTTGCCTGAAAGGTAAAATTTAAAATTGGTTTGATACTAACACTTTTAGAACGATTTTTTTGTTTTTAAGAGTTTATTGAGAAAAAAATATATAACAGTATGATGATGTTTGTCTCTTATTATACCAGACCCAACTAAGGGCATAATGAGTGAAAACATTATTTTAATAGGTAGAAAGAAGCTTTTGAAAATTACTTACTTCAATTTGAACTATTCCCTACGAATCAATCCCACATTAGATAACGATCTGTAGTCAAAATTTGATATAAAAGTCAAAAGAAAGTCAATGAAAAACTTTGTCATTGTGGGTGAAAATGTTAGAACACAATTTTTTCAAAAACGATGTGTAAATGCCTAGGACTTTTTTTACAATATACTTTAATAAAAAGTCTCGGTACTTTTCACATAGAAAAACAAATTTTATTGAATTCTAACGTTATGTTGCGCGTTCTGATAAAATGTAGGTGTAATGTTTGCAAAAGTAATAACGGTTCAATAATATAAAAAAATGTCTAGACACTAGACAACCTTCAAAGGGTTGGAATATTTGACTAAATATTTTATTTAAAATCATAGTGTTATCTTATAGAACTTTAAATTAAATTCATTAATTAAAAAAATATGGTAAGCACTGTGGGACTGGAATACTGCCCAGTGTTGATTAGCCTTATTAATTTATTCTATATCAAAGCTGAGCAAGTTATCAGATTAAAAAAAAAATCTGTTAATTAATGCCCAATTGCTTTTAGAACTAAAATCAAACTATTGTTGACGCTGCAAGTGAAATAATAGACTGGAAACTGTGCAATATTTCCTATCAATAAAATCCACATACAAAGTTATCAAGATAAATAAAAACATCTAACTGCAACGACTGTAATAACAGAAAGCTGGGAAATTAATTTGAAATTTATCACAATCTCTTCTTTCTCACTTCTCCGCGCTCAATTAAGTTTTGTTTCCATAAATGGACCGCTCCGCTCTCTCTCCCCCTCTTAGAAATACTGACTTTGTGATTCCATTATATCTTCACCCCTATTTGCAGTACATTTTGAATCAGCCAGTTTTATTCGAAAACTTAATAGAAATGTATTGAATCGTTATTTCCTGAGGATAATGGAAAATGTAAAAAGAGAATGCAATGAAAAGAATATTTTGTTAAAAAAGGTTGACCGCTTAGCAATTTCTTGTAAGCAAGCAACCAGCCAATGAAAAAAGTTAATTCAAAATCTTTGAAGGAAGTACAGCCGTAAATCTTGGATAAGTCTAGATTGACAGTTGAAGCTACGAGGGTAGAAAAAAAATTGCAACCAGTACTGGCCACTAAACCCTATCCATATACACGCACACAGATATAATTTGTATGACGCGTCACGCACACCAACCTAAGAAAGTTGGCCCCTTTAGTTTAATACGGTAGAAACGTAAGGCTCCTTCTAGACATACCTATACTTTTTCTAAGCCGTACACATAGGTTCCTTATTTTAACGGTTTTTTAAGGGGATGATCAGTCCATCAAACTGAACAACTTTGGGACTCAAAAATCAGCTATCCTATACATTTGGCTGAAGTAAGTTTGCAGTTTTGTATCCAACAACATTTTTTATTTTTTCGCGATTTCGATGTTGGTGCCATAGAGAAAGTTGATCAGTTTGATGGTCTGCAGCACCCCCTTAAGTATTACTAGGGTGCTAGGCTACTACCTATTTATTTACAACGTGAATCGGTAATGTTTGTTGATCCTCGAACGAGATGCGGATCACGAATCTGAATAGCCTTTATATCCAGAGTGCAGCACTTTATGAAGATTTCTCGGAGGACGAGTGGATCATATAAGTGCTGAGCATGTAAAGACATTTCTTCTTTGAAAGGATATATTAGGATCATATCATACATTGCCGATTGAAAAGAAAGGAAATTTTGCCAGTATCATTAAAGCAACATAGTCGGGGTAATCTACGGATTTTTGTATGGAGTAGGTTGCATTAATTGCACTTTAGGTGATAGTTTGAAATATTAGTAGATACATACCTGAAAAACATAAATTCTCAATAATCCCCGATTTTGTATTGTGTATTATGGAATAATTAAGACATTTACAAAACATTAAATTTAGGTATGAACAAAAAATGGAAAACTGGTGATTTTGTACAGAACGGATTCGTTCAATACGTTTTAATTATAACAATTATAATCTCCGATTAATGTCGTAAATTTGAGTCGATGTTAAATATTTTGTAATTATAAAAAAATTATAACCTCAAAACTTAATTATTTACTAATTGTTTGTACACAATAAATTTGCCAAGTGATAATTAGCTGTCTCTTTTGCTGGTATGCTGGTAGAAATATCTTTTGAAATAAGCTTGCCCTTTGTACATTTATATCGATTTTAAGGTATTTCTTAGGGTCCTCAGCCTATACAGCCACAAAATATCGACAAAAGTGTTATAAACTAACAGTGATATAAGTTCAAATACAATTTACTAAAGTGTATTTAATGCAACCTCAAACCGTATTTTTCCTAGACTAACAGCAAATTTTAGGTACTCGTCTGTTGATAAATTGAACAGCAAGTGAAACCGGCTAAGTTTGAGTCGGACTTGCGCACGGAGGGCTCCGCAGGTACCACCATACAATATTACAATAATTAAAAAAAATTCCAGGACCCTTAGCGCGAACTCGGCATTCACTTGACCGGTTTTTATTATTTGTTATTTTACCTCAGAGTATGCACTATAATCACACAAAGTTTCAGTTTCACGTTTCATTGCCGTTTTTACTATCAAGCAAAAACCATGAAAAAGACACGTTTCTTCATAGATTCTTTATTGTACACAAAAACATAACTATGAAAAAATTACAGTAAGTCATGATGTACAAAGGCGAGCTTAACTCTGAAAGAGTTTTCTTCCAGCAAACCGTTGAGTGAGAGGAAAACTAATATGTTTGGGTAAAATAAGTGTGCACATAAATAAAAATCTACTTAATTATGAGATAGTAAAATGAATACCTATAAAATAAGAAATAATATAAGATACACCTATACAAACAAATTTCTTGTATGGGGGCCCCGTTTAATAATGTTTGTTGTCTACCACAAACGAGTACATAATTACTTAGTGACTACATGGATACAATCAAAAATGTTTGTGGGAGAATGGTGACTTAATTTTTTTCTTTTTGAATTTTTTATTATTTGTTAGCAAATCCAAAACAATAACACATATTCCGTGAAAATTTCAGCTCTCTACCTATTACGGTTCAATAGAAACAGCCTTTTTAAGCTAGAACGGACTGACGGACAGCGCAGGCTTATGAATAGGGCTCATTTGGCACCCTTTGGCTATAGAGCCCCTCTACAAACAAACTAATGGTGTAGTGGGACTTCACATGTTTTACACCAACACCAGCTGCATTTATCTTCGGATGGGTTAGCTCTTTTACGGCGTGTCAGCTTGGGAGCTTACTCTCTTTTAAAGGAACGTTAAGCAGCTGGTCCCGAGTATATCACTAGATGACGTTTGCATTATGCAAAGTCGTAGATTGAGTACCGGTGAAACGAGGTGACTTTGAGAACTTTGATGATAACTCCAAATGACAACAGGATTGTAAATTTCTCTGCGAAAACAGAACGCAGTTGGATATTCTTTTTTGTCTTGGCATTATTGACAGTTCGTTCATCTACACTATTATAAAGCTGTAACAGAAGTGTGTCTGTACATTGAAGATATTAACAAAAAATAAGTTACGATATGGTTTTTAGGTATCCCTGATTCCATATAGCCAATTTTTGGATTTTTTGTCTGTCTGTTTGTTTGTGTATTTGTTTGTTTGAACGAGCATCACGCAAAAAGTACTGAACCGATTTTGATGAAACTTTTTTTGTTTGATAGCTTATGATCTGACTTAAAATCTGGTATATAATTTGAGAGGATGAAGTCGCGGGCTAACGCTCGTTTTTTACTAAATCTTCAAGACTGTAACATGAGGCTGAGTGGTTAAAATAATTTGATAAAGTTTGTAGAAAATATTCGAATAAAAAAGTTTCTTTTTAGGGGTGACTTTCGAAAGCAATGAAAAAAACGACTGATATCAAATTAGCTTTATTTTCAATATAGCTTTGATACGCTGGTTTTTCTTTTTTTTTTCTCCAAAATTGAACATACATAATTTTTATTTTTATTTTAAATACGAGCGTTAACCCGCGACTTCGTCCGCACAAATTATATACCAGATTTTAAGTCAGATCATAAGCTATCAAACAAAAAAAGTTTCATCAAAATCGGTTCAGTAGTTTTTGCGTGATACTCGTTCAAACAAACAAACAAACAAATACCCAAACAAACACACAAACAAACAGAGACACCTAAAAACTTTTTTTTTGTTAATATATTCAATGTACAGACAAACTTCCTGTCACAGTTTTATAATAGTATAGATTATCACAAGGCTAGTCTTCACTACTGTATTTTTTCTAATTTTTACAACCAAACTTATGAAAGATACATCCATTTGAATTTCAAAACTAATCAAAGTCAACTCGTTTTACGGTACTGCGTCGCATAGCGTCAGTAAAAAGAACCACATGTTCAATTCTACTTCCACGAAAGATCTATAAAATGAAGAATAAAGACTCCAAACAAAATGAACTTCCAAAACTTCCTACAAATTGTAAGTGCATTCCCCCTTAATAGGCTCGTTCTACTAACAATACAGTTTTCGAGCAGTAGCGACATTCATAATTATACTAAGCGTTTGTATTGAGCTGACGTAAACAGGGGTACGCACACCTTGTGAATAAAGAGTCTTAGAATATACTTAGTGCTTTTTGTTCCTCTGAGGCGTACTAAGAAGTGAGCGTAAGAGCATGTGAGTAATTAAGTGACACTGTTATTATTCTATAGTTACTACACTGATCTGCATCGGCCTTTCTCCAGTCCTGCGGGCGCGCATGCATCAAGCTAAGATCAAGCTATACAAAACCAACATAAGCTTGCTGGTACGTTATACGTTACTCGACCTACATATTTTTGTTTTTTAAAGCTTGATGTATCGCCGTTTGTACAAAATGGCTACAAGATGTTAAAAGTGACCATATAATAATTGTAAGCAGCACGGCAGCAATGTAATTTAGCAATGCTTCTGACTACCCCAAAGGGATTATGGTTGTGAGTTTGTGTGTGTGTGTGTGTGTGTGTGGCTGGCTAAATGCGATGTGTTGCCATGTTGCGACGGCCCGGTAGCACAGTCTGTAGTGAACCTGCCTGCTGTTTCGGGTGTCGCGGGTTCGAATCCCGTAAAGGACAAATATTTATATGATGAATATGAATATTTGTACCCGAGTAATGGATGTTTGTATCTATATATTTATTCATCATAATACAAGTCCAGGTACTTTAAATGTGACTAGATAATTTGTATGACAATGTCCAAGATATTTATTATTTATTTATGTGATGTCCGACTTCGAATAGCACCAACCCAGTCTGGTGTCATAAGAGGTGACTAAATCCTTCAGGCGTCACACACATCTTTGACGCCCATACCACAGGCTACCGGTTACACAGCATCTGACCTAACCTCTGATCGTATCGGTCTCTTATTCCATATAGCATATGAGGGTAAGGATGTAAGAGTGCATTTGTGTTTAGCGCCTACACATGCTTACTACCTGACCTACCTGATTGCTTTTGTATAAAGTTTAGGCAGTCGCCATAGTTGAAATCGTCTAGAAATCCATCATCACATTCGATGTGTCAAAAGATCAAAAGATTCAAAGCATGCAAAGTAAGCCGACAAAATCCCGCCCGCACGCATGACACTTTCCTGGCCTGGCATTTTACCACACCGATTCCACACTGACCTGCCGATGAAGTCAAGACAGAGGCAGGAAGGTAGATGACTAAGATCTGAGTAACACTACTGTTTGATTCGTATATTATTTTCATAGCCACCCTTAGTAACTGGCGGAAATTTCGCAGAACCCTCTATCTTTCGTCAATTTGCTTCCCTCCTCGGCCCTCTCTCCTCAATGGTGACAAAAATGTCAATAAAACAAATGAAATGTCACAGAGGCGGGTGTCAGGTCCTTTCGCGTTCTGGCTTTGTTTTGTGTTTTGGAAATTTTTATGAGTAGATTATTTTTTATTTTGAAGGTATCGCAAATAGCCTTTCCTGAAAATAATGTTTTTTTTTCATAGAAATATGTGTTTGGCGGGAATTTCTTTGATATAACATATAGAACGCAATAACTAAAAACTTTTCCTCAATTAGGTTTATTACTGAAAACCATTTGATACGCAAATTATTTTTTAACCGACTTCAAAAGGGGAAAGGAGGAGGTTTCTAAATTCGACCGTATATATTTTTTTTTGTTTCGTTTTTTTTGCGAGATGTTTTGTTGCAGTACGGACAGTGTCTTTTGTAGATTGATCTCAGAAATATAACAATTTTTTTTTAAAACTAAACAATGAAACATCGGTTTCTGAAAATTAATTACCAAGCTAAAGGGTCTAGTGAAGGGTGCATTGAGTCTCCTTTACCACTGTGTAATTTTTTAAAACCCTTAAAATTGTAGTTCAAGCGACAAGCAATAAGAGTTTAGTTATTTAAAACTATTTCTAAATAAAGCATGGTGAAATTGATATTATTAAACTAAGAGTCTACAGATCAAACTGAACAACTTTTACTATTGGAGCAAACAGATCTTAGCAAAGAAAAAAATCTGCTGTTGCATGTATATTTGAGTCGAGTAGGTATGAGATTTACACGAGTTTAAGTATGGAACATCCGATTTTTTTTTTCCAAGAAAATTAAGTCCCATAGTAAAAGTTGTTCAGTTTGATGGGTACGTTCTTAGTTTAAAAGGAGGAATTGATATGATAATATGACGCTAACGAAGTCGCTGGCAAAAACAAGAATTTTATAATTTTTAAATTAATTTGTGTTGCTTCGAATGTAATCCACATTATTTACCTTTTCTAAAATAATGCAACAGTTAAATGCATAAAGTTTTTATAAGGTATAATACCTTTATGGTTAAAAGCTCCACATTCTCCGCATCAATGTTTTATGATTAATCCAATATAATAAAATATAAATGCGAAGCCTCTCTCTTTGTAAGGTCATAAGTAAACCACAATGAGGGTTCTTTATAAAAGGATAATTAATATTGTACCACGAATTCTGCTTCACGTCGCTCAACGGCGCTTGTCGCTTCTCATTTTCGTCACGGTGTGAACCATAGGAGACCAGTAATAATGCAGTAATTAAGATTGTTAATAAATGCTTCAATTTTTATTATCGTACAGGTCACGCAAAGGTTTACGAGTGCTTGGCGACATTGGTATGGATTTTCGCACGTGTTAATGACGTAAAAAGCGATCAGTGTCGTCTTGCTGGTCTATTGTAACATACGTTGTTCATATCGTACAGATTCTATTTATTATCAATTACTATTGGCAGTAGAGCGTTTCGCACTACGTCTGATCTGAACTCGATCCGAACCCGTGAAAATTCGGTCCGGCGTAGTCGTTGAACTATTTCTATTGTAGTTTACGCACTAGGTCCGGCTTCCGTCATCAGATTTTACACAAAAAGTTATTTTCACGGGTTAGGATCGGATTCGGATCGGACGAAACCTTATTAGTCAACAAAATGACGTCAAAAATCAATCAACGCGATCTCATCGTTTTTCACTTCACAAGATTGTTATGTACGTTGAAGATCAAAATAAATGATTATTCTTTCTTTTTCTTGAGCCACAATAGGAACCATACGGGACCCGTGCAAACTACTGCAAACATAATTGTTCTTTATAAAAGCTTTAAAATAATTATTGAACCATACATTCTCCATAGTCATTCTACTCTTATACGTCTCTCTGTTCCGCTTGTCGCTCAACTCATAACTTAGACCACAATAGGAACCACAGGGGATTATTGCAAACAGTAGGGGGTTGTTTATAAAAACCTTTAATTAATTATTGCGCAGGTGGAGTGGGATGGAATCATAGGCTCAGGAGGTTCAAAAGGATTATTTGCAATTACTTGTTATTAAGACCTTTGAGGCGCTCGAGGCATAGCAGAGGTTTGAAGTTTAATAATAATTTCCGGTGTAGGTTTTAAATAAGTGACCGATCGCATGCGATTTGAGATTAGATTAGATTAGATTCTTTATTTGCAAGAATGTAGATATACAAGAATGTAGGTCATCATCATCATCATCTCAGCCGATGCACGTCCACTGCTGGACATAGGCCTCGCCCAAGGATCGCCATATCGACCGGTCCTGCGCTGCCCTCATCCAACGGGTTCCCGCCGCCTTCACAAGGTCGTCGGTCCACCGTGTGCGGGGCCTACCCACGCTGCGCTTTCCGGTACGCGGTAGAATTTAGGTAATAAATATAATTTACACATAAAAAGGATCCAATACACTCTGCCTAGAAGGCATGCAAATGAGCAAATTGATAATATAAAAAGAAAATAATTGGTATGTTCCAAAGCAAAATTCTACAGTAATGTCAAAAGCGAAAATTAAACATTTTTTTTTATCACGTATGGGTTTGCTCTTGACCTCAATCTAGTCCTCAGGACGAAGATGGGGTCGAAGATGTAGCGAGCTCACCCAGAAGAAGCCTATTCACTCGTACTTTAAAGGAATTCGGGTTGTAAGCACTCGGAAATACTGTCGCAGGTAGAGCGTTCCACTCCTTGGCTGTGCGCATTATAAAAGATTCAGAAAGGCGCTTAGCGCGGATATGTGGGATGTCAACCAAAAAGGGGTGATATCCCGCGGTGCGTCTGGAAGTCCGATAGTAGAAAGGGGAAGACGGGATGATCTCATGTAGCTCTTGGGCACACTCACTGAAGTACAATCTGTAGAAGACCGACAAGCAGGCTACTCTGCGGCGGTGGGATAGGCTATGAAGCTTGGTCTCTATATAGTATATTATAATTATATAACAATCATGTCAATATTATACCTAATTTATAACAAACAAACAAATAAAAAGAAAACAAAAATATCAAAATCTTACATAAATATTGTATCATATTAGTTAGGATGTAATTATTACTTAATTGTATTAAATTGTATCAAAAATAGTCATGTCATTAGTAACAATATCGTTGACAGAATAAAAACATTTGTCCAGTAGCCATTCAAAAAGCCTTTTCTTAAACATTCGTGGGGACATGAGTTACATTGAACGGTTAGTTTGATATAAAACTTGAAAAATAACACTCTCATGCAGTATTGTATTTTAAATTGCATGCTTTCGGTGGCAATGGCAATAATATAAAGCGGGTTTTAGTCTAACATCTTGAATGCCTTTTATTGGAAAGCCGCGATTAACAGTTGATTCGTGCTACAGTCGTTGAATGGTGATGTTCGTTAAGCCAAACTACACCAGCCGATTATGGGCATGTTTCAACACTTCTGAATAGGCTTATTAAGTGTCAGTATTGATCTATCAGATAAGCTATTAGGAACTGATTCAGAAGTGGTGACACTATACAACGTGTTAATGAATTAACGCAAAATTGGAAAGTAGTTTGTTTAGAATCGAGTGCAAAATCGAATTATCATGGTTTCAACTTAGCATTTTTTACCCCAAAATATTAAATTATTTGTACCATATTCAGTTTATTTTTCCTATTGTGCATTGGATTTTCTTTTGGTGTAAATAAAGTATATTTCATTCATTCATTCATTCATTCATTCATTCATTCATTAAATAATTTGTTTGTTACTGAACCCGATGTCAACCCACCGCACGGGCATACTCACCATACTTACTACCAAAACAAGATTATTAAAATGTATCCATGAGTACGTTAGCGCTTTCAATCATTGTTGAAATGATAACAAATCATTTTTGCCTCAAAACTTAAAATGCGGATAACTTTAAATTTTAAGTATCAAAATAATGAAATTATTGTTTCTATCTAATTATTTTGTTATGAAATCGCGAAAACAAAACTGGTGTTCCATACAAAACTGCAAACCTACTTGGGCCAAATGTATGGGACAGCAGATTTTTTTCCTCGATTTCAATGTTGGTCTCCATAGGGAAAATTGTTTAGTTTGATGGTCTGATAATCCTCTTAAAAAGTGTCAGCATATTAAGAAGGACCCAGTATCTATCTATCTTCTTACTTTTATAAAACTGTAAATTAAAAAAAAAGTTTGTTTGTTTGTTTGTTTGATCGAGCAAAATCTGGTATATAATTTGTGCGGACGAAGTCGCGGGTTAATGCTAGTACTGTATAAAAATAATACTTTTCATAAAAATCTACATCATTATAAATAAAAGAATGTTTTTTCGAAAAGTAACCATTATTTGTAAGAAAATAAGGTTTATCATCGGTATGAACTTGTAACTTTTGTAAAATGTCAATTTCTGAACAATGAACTCATTTATCTTTTGGTCAACCAATACTGAACTTTGATGTTTCACTATAAAGTTCTTATTCTAATCTGGTTAAAACTTTATGAATGATTCTTTCATTATAGGTTTAAAAAAAATATCGGTCTTGTGGTCAATATGGTTTTTTTTAGTACCTTAATAGTAATTAAAAATCTCTTACACTAATGCGGATCATAAAAAATGTAATAATCTAAGCTAAAAGAACTTAAAACTCAATTACTTTATCATTAAAATTAATGTTTTGCTGATTGATTAAACTAAATATAAAAAAGCAAAATAATTTTGGTAAGGCATCACACATTTCTTGTCTTTCCGTTGAAGAAGTTAACTCGACAAAAAACAAAAATGGTAAGTTAAAAACATATTTATTTAAATTTTGTAGGAAATAATAAATTCCCTGCCCTCTGCAGACTGAAGACTGGGCCACACCGAGTGCGGCTGCGGGCCGGCTGCGGGCTGGCTGCGGGCCGGCAGTAGTTGTAAGCAATGCAAGGTGTCACACTAGATGCAGTAAGCGCGCCTGCGGAATAGCTGCGGAACGGTATCCGCCGTGTGACACCTCGCATATAATTCCATAGTTTACAACTACTGCCGGCCCGCAGCCGGCCTGATCAGATCAACCAGTCCTGAGGTAGGCTCCATTGTGAAAATTGTTCAGTTTGATGGTATTCTTCTTCGTGTGGTCTGAGTTCACCGGTCACCAAATATTAAGGGGGATCCGCATACAAGAAACTAGTTATTATGAACCGTTTTTCCTTTCGCTCTATCGTTAAAACGGTAATACATACAAGCGTCAAACTTGATGTAATTACTGAGCAAACCCTACAGTACAACAAAAAATTATAAAAACCGGCCAAGTGTGAGTTGGTCTCGCGCTAAAGGTCCCGGAGAAAACAAAACTTTTTTGTCAGTTCATATTTTGTGTGCTGGTGGTGTACGGAACACTCTCCAACCTCTCAAATGTTTGTCAACTGAAGGACAAATCATTTTCAAGGAAACTTGAATTCTCATGGGCTTTCAGGACATTCTTAATTAAGCGTACACTTGAAGACCCTTAGGAATTTCGGGAGCCTCAGAGACTTTTAATTAAAATAAAATGGTACTTAACCTTCTATCTTAAATCTTTTCATTTTTTCTAATTGGAAAAAATAAAAGATTATGGAAAATTTCGTTAGAAAAATAATACTTACGGCGAATTGTGGAGATCAGAAATGTAACTTTACTGTTATTATTACTACTGGTTAAAACATTAATATATTTTGCACTGTCTCTCATCTTACCAGAGTTGAGTTGTAAGTGACAGCCTGGCAAGTTTTGAAACGGTGAATTCAGACCACAAAGCTGAAAAACTTTCACTATAGGCCACCCTCAGGAAACGTGAAAACACAGGTGTTTTATAAATTTGAGTTGAGTCAGCTGTTTTGTATGGAGTAGCTGATTTTTTTTTGCGTTACCTGAGGATGGCTCCATAGTGAAAGTTGTTCAGTTTGATGGTCTGAATTCACCGTTTCAGTATTTGACAGGCTGTCACTTACACTCTGTATAATCTTGTGAGCAAGCGAGCCATACAACCTAAGTTGACTAACTTACCTGGGGTAATTTACCCCACTAGAAATAGTCCACTTCAAAAATCGAAAGTACTAGTTAGGACAAATAAATAAAAATCCATGACCGAACCGGGATTCGAACCCAGGACCCTGGTTTTGCAGTCAGGCGTGGTAACCATTACACCAACCGGGTCGTCACAATGATGATGATGATGATGAATATCGTCTAAACAAAACAATCTTTTTGCAGATGAAACTGATCTTTTTCGCCCTTTGCTTCGTCGCCATTGCCTCAGCTGAACTCCGATGGAACCAGGACGGCAAATATGAGATTGAAGAAACCGAACCGGTTGCAGTGCAGTACGCCCGTTTGCGTTCGGCCGCCATACCTATTAACATCCCTTACCCTTACCCGTATTTCTACCCTCTCGGATACAAGCCGACGGCGCGGGCGGTTGCAGTTCGTGGATACTCACCGTTCGTTTACTCCTACAAACAAGTTACTCATTGATTTGATTTGTTATGACATGTCTGGTCATTGTTTTATCAATGAATAAATAAATTTGTGGACATACAACTTTTTTTATTTTATTATATACGAGCATTACTTCGTTCGCATTCGTTTTCGTCATCGTAGCGAGATATAAATGATATACCAGATAAGTGTTCAAACTTGGATAAGTAATATGTCAAGATAGATAGTCGAAGCTATGAAAGCGTAGAAAAAAATTGCAACCAGTACTGGCCTCTAAACCCTATCCATATACACGCACACACACATAATTTGTATGACGCATCACGAAAGTTGGCCCCTTTTGTTTTATATGGTAGAAAGGTGAGGCTCCTTCTAGAAATATACTTTTTCTAAGCGTTCAAATAAAAAAATGTCATCGAAATCGGTCCAATAGTTTTCGCGTAACAAACAAACAGACAAACAAAAATCCTTAATTTATTGATTGGTGATTTTGAATTAAAACAATTATCAATTATCAAAAACAATATCGTAATTTTGTTCTTTTTATCTTCAAAGTACTCACATACTTCTGGTACAGTTTTATAATAGTCGAGATAGAATCCAATTGTAGTTATAAAAAGATATAAAAAAATATCTATAAGCATTCCTCTTCTTGAGGTGCCATCACCTATCGGAGGTTGGCTTTTGCTAATATTGAGACCCTGTAGACTGGAGTCCTGAACAGTAAGGTGGTGTTTATATCCAACAGCTGGCAGGCTTAAAACTAATTAGATTGGTTTTTACCCCACGGTACTAATAAAACATCTTATCACGTTTACCCCACTATCGCAATTACCCCACACGACCAAGTAATTTAACGAAGAAGCCACAGCGAATTTATTAATCTAGACCAGAATGTAGAAGTCAAACGCCTAACCGCTCCCATCCCTGCCGTAATTCATTCTAGCTAAAGTAATGTCAACTATTCAAGGTATGGTTCGTAAACAAATATTAATTTGTTCTTAGTCATTCGGAAGGAAAAGCTAGGAATTCAAATTGTGAGATCATCATACAAACAACTGCCGTGCGCTGAACCTTAGAATGAACTACCCCTTGTTTTCATCGTTTTACCCGTTGATTTGAAGCGACGATGGAATTCAGTTTTGTTATGAAGTGCTTAAGTAGCCATGTAACTATCCATCCGTAAACTTTGATTATGCAACGCCCGAAAGATTTGGCACTATCAGTAACACCAGAAATGTTACTAACCAGGTTCTGAGCATACCTAGATTCCTTAACTACTATGGGAAAAGGACTTAAGCATACCCCTTAACAAAAATTATGGATAATCTACCAATAAGTTTAGAAGATGTGCTTGAAGTTTTCGATGACAAAGAATTTTATTACATTTCATTACATAACAATGTAGACATAATTCTTGTAATACAAAATACAGAACTGAATTTAACTACCAACAAACAACACTGTAGTTTGGCAGACATAAAACTGTAGCTATTGTTACCTCTTTTAAAATAAACAGCAAAAAAAGAGACTACTATAATTTAATCGTGTTTTCGTCCTTTGTCAAGTCTCGTTGGCCTCACTTTAGCTGTGTTCGTGTGTCTAATCTTTCAAGACAGTATAAAGGCAGAAAGGCTTGGCGCAAAGTGGCTATAATTAAGAACCTTCCAATTACGATGTAGAGTCTACTTTAGGTTGTATTAAATTGTTTACTGTTAGGAACGGGTGAATGAATTGAAAGTCAGAAACGTCATGAACCGTTCTTTGAAATCAGAATTCATTAGAATTATAGTAAACCTAGCGTTAACCCGCGACGTTGTCCGCACAAATGATATACCAGATTTTAAGTCAGATCACTAACAAAAAAAGTTTCATCAAAATCGGTTCAGTAGTTTTTGCGTGATGCTCGTTCAAACAAACACACAAACAAACAAACAGACGAAAAATCCAAAAATTGCTGATATGGAATCAGGGACACCTAAAAACAATAATCGTAACTATTTTTTGTTAATATCCTCAATGTACAGACACACGGAAAAATTGCAGGGCAATAGATTATCGTGGTATGGGCATGTAATGCGGAGAGACGAGTGTCATGTTACGAGACGAGTGTTAAGTATGAATGTGGATGGCTGTAGTAGGAGAGGGAGGCCGAAGAAAAGATGTATGGATTGTGTGAAGGATGATATGTGTAAAAAAGGAGTGAGTGTTGAAACGACGGCTAAGAGAGATGAATGGAAGAGGATGACATATTGCGCCGACCCCAAATAATGGGAAATGGGCAAGACAATGATGATCTTCAATGTACAGACACATTTCTGTTACAGTTTTATAATAGTATAGATTATGCTCACAACATACTTATTCCTAAAGGGTTATTCTCAGAATATCAAAATTTCAATAGCAGTGTTCTACTCTGTCTAGTGTAACACATAGCCCAGTGCCGTACTTTTATGGACAGTGGATAGTTGGATACAGCACACGCCTCGATATATTAATTGTCAATATTACTATGGAGATATGCATCTTTCTACTGCTGATTTGACATTCAAAAATCATACTCCAGGAGTGTGGTTTTTGAAGTCAAATCAGCAGTAGAAAGATGCGTATCTCCACACATTCTCAACTGCTGAGTTCAACGTATGAGATTCAAAAATTGCACTTCTGGTCTACAATGGCGATAGTGACGAGTTATAAGGCTTCCGTGATGACAGCGAGAGGGGCGAGGCAAACCATTGCGTTGTCGCTTCCTATGAACCCTCTTCCTCAAAATATTTATCAAAGTAATAATGCCTGCAGGGCGTACAGAATAGATTAATATGTATATAGGATATAGATAGGTAACTCGCCTTGAATTTTAGGACGTCCTAATTGCGTTGCCGCTTATTAGCACTAGGGGGCGCCACATTATGAAATAAATTGAAAAAGACGATCGGCCGACGCGAGGATCGCACCTTAGCTACCCGGATCGTAAGCCGGTTGCCTAGACCGCTAGACCAACAAGACAGTGATTGATATGGGCGAAATCTCTCACTACTACAGCGCAGCGCGTGAGGTGTAGTGCGCTGTTACTCCGATATGAACCCTAGTGCAACACATAGTGCTTCGATACATCACCGATAGATGGCGGACGCTGTCCATGGAAAATCAGCGTTCCACTTAGTTTGTACTAAGATAACATAGCATGGCGTACAGTTAAATGCGTTACATATTACAGGGCTGTTCTATACATTTCGGTCGTGTAGCCATTGCCATTTTCTTTGGAACGGCAGATTTTTTTCGACTGTGGCACCATATGTTCAGTTTGACGGTCTGAAATACCTCCTTAGATAATATGTAACGCATTTTATTTTACATCCTATACAGGGTGAAATCGATATCATTAGCATCCTTTTTAACTAAGAGTCTACCCATCAAACTGAACAACTTTTACTATGAGAGCAAACCGATCGGAGCAAATAAAAAATCTGCTGTTCCGTACTAAACTGCAATGTTGAAGCGCGAGTTCGCGACTCAAATGTATGCAACAGCTCAACAGCTGATTTTTTTTTTTGCTCCGATCGTTTTGCTGCCATAGCAGAAATTGTTTAGTTCGATGGACTCTTAGTTGGATGCTAATTATATCAATACCCCCAGGGTGATATAATCTATATCACCCTGTATAGCAAGCTTTTTTAAACTTCAACGGGTACTTGAAATAAAGAAAAATCATTTATTTAGATCTCCAAACAATCCTCATATTATTTTATTTATTTATTAATTTTCTTTTTAGAGAACTTACAGCTTAACACGTTCCGGGACAGTGACCGCCTATAGCCGTGATAACAATAAAAGTTCTATTGTGTCTCGTTCACTGTCCCGGAACGTGTTAATAACAGTTTTATGATAAAGACAAATTGATAGTTAGATGCTGACAACAAGTTCCCACATAATAAAAATAGAGAAGAAAAAAGGCTTATTAATAAAGCTATATTAAAGAGTTACTTTCCTAATTATGGAAGAAGAAAATACCGGTTGATCCATGTATATTTTATTATTTTAACGCCAATGTGATACAAATGAAGTAGAAGAATATAAATAAGTACAAAAAAAATGAATATTCATGATCGTGCAAATATTTCATACATTTTTAAAAATTCATACTATTGTTGCACGTAGAAGACAGGTTTCTGATAAACATAAGAAGGCACATAATACATTGGATAATATAATTGGGGTACTTTCTCTGGCTTAGGCGGGGAAGATGGGGATAACACGACGGTCATCACTTGAGGCTTCGGTGCTGGTTTGGGCGTAACCGGCTCAGGTTTCTGTACCGGTTTCGGAACGTAAAGTGTTGGTCGGTATAGGTATTCATAGTGCGGGCCGTTGGTGTTGTACCAGTATTGAGCTGGTACAGATGCGGCGAAGCATGTTGAGAATAATGCAAGAAGAGCGATTGAGGTCTTCATCTGTGAAAAAAAAAAACATCGTCAAGGCAAGTGTGAATGCAATGGTTAAAAAGGGTCGTCCTAGCCTAGAAGCACATACGCTGACTAAATCAGATGCGTACTGAAGAAGGGTCAAATAATGTATTTGGAACCTATGAGTATGCATGAAAAGACTTATGGATGTTGAAGAGGCGAGAGGTGTGTTTCAGGATGGTAGCATGTGGCGATCTATTATCTCTGCCTACCCCAGTGGGACATAAGCGTGAGCATATGCATGTATGTATTAGGTTCTTGTTGGCATAGTGGAGCTTAGGTATTGGAAACGATCACCGAAGTTACAACGTCCGGTCCTGTCAGTCTTTGGATAGGTAACTCTTGAGCGTCTCTGTGCTTAGAAAAACATGTTGAGCAGTTGGTTCCCCTTCCCGTATAGCCTCCAAAAAGAGGCCAAGAACATGTTGCACGGGAGACGAGTTTCATTGTATGGGAGGGTCGATAAAATTTCTATGCAATAGGTGCATGTATAAGTCTATGCATGAGGGACTTATTGCGGCGGGGTTTAAAGATAGAATGGACGAAAGTAAAAGGTTTCCTTGTTTCTAATCCTAAAAAGTAATAGGTAAAGAAAAAGGATAAACGTACCATTATTGTATCGGTTGTCAATGCTGTTTTGAAACTCCTCTGTTTGACTGATGCTATTCACAAGGTTTCTGTAGTTATTTATATTAAAATAATCTGGGCTACGAGGGCATAACTTTTCCAAATAATCTGCTAAATCACTAAACAATACGTCAATAGAATAGAAATAACACTCCCGGATTCTTCGCTAATAATTATGATCTCTAATGACGTACATTAAACGTCTGAAGTCCGGTAAAAAAACATTCTGGTTCCGGCTAAGAATATCTACATGAGCTCATCCCGCCTTCCCCTTTCTACTATCGGACTTCCAGACGCACCGCGGGATATCACCCCTTTTTGGTTGACATACCACATATCCGCACCAAGCGCCTTTCTGAATCTTTTATAATGCTCACAGCCAAGGAGTGGAACGCCCTACCTGCGTCAGTATTTCCGAGTGCTTACAACCCGAATTCCTTTAAAGTACGAGTGAATAGGCTTCTTCTGGGTGAGCTCGCTACATCTTCGACCCCATCTTCGTCCTGAGGACTAGATTGAGGTCAAGAGCAAACCCAAACGTAATAAAAAAAAAAAGAATATCCTCTTAAAAATATCGTACAGAGCAGTCCAGGCAAGGAATTAGTTCGATAATTTTCCAATGAATAATAGAAATGTTGTCCTTAACGAATTCAAATAAAGTTAACCAAATAGAACCTCATATCGTAATAAAAGTAAAATAATCTTGTTTTAGGGGCTAGCAAGTTTCTTCACCCTTCAAAAACGTAGTAAATGAGGGAGGCAATTCTGTTCAGCGGAAGAAACTTGTAATCTCCCGGTTTTGGATAACCATCTCCCATGAGAAAGTATAATACCATCTCCCATAATGTAATCTCAAACTCTCTCTCAAATATTGCAGTGCCCCGACAGGGTGCGACATGTCTAAAGGACTATAAACAATGTATTTAGATCTAAGACAACCATGTGGCTATGCAATAAATGAATATGAATATGAGGCACATTCGTTTAGCCCATGACGTCACCAGGATATGTTGCATGGTTTCATCCTCTTCTCCGCACGCACTGCAGCTGGGATCCAGGGTAAGACTCATCTTATGCTAAAGTAATACCGAATGCTCTCAAACGAATAGAACATCTGCATGCGCTGAAGAAGCAACACTGTTGGGTATATGAAGTCTACCAAACCATAATATGCACGCGTAGTGAACTATTAACACCCATAGAGCATGTGATGAGGGAACACCTGCGCTCCAGCTGTGATTAAAGCTTAAGTATTATCGGAAAACATCGTGACAGCAAATTTACCACTACATTACCTCCAGCACTCCACACTAGGCCTATCGCATTCCTGCTACTCAATAGAAAAGTGTTACAATACTTGACTAGTATTGCAACACGGCGTCGGTAACCGCGCAATCCCTCTCGTACACTTGAGGTTTGCTCTGCTCTCCTAAAGTGTCCCCAGCAAGTGCGGGGTAAGATGTAGTCAGGGAGACGCGGGGAGTAGCCCTTCTGTATGTGGAACTATAGTATTATCTATTTTGTGTGTATGTGGTGAAATATCGTCCGCTTGACCAGCTGCAACCTTGTTTAAAAATGGCTATCCACTGGTGGGCAAAGTCATTACTTTTCAGTGCATCAATATTTTCAACTCAACCATAAATTATTAAAAGGGGTGCCGTCTATCTGGCATAACTTTCATTGTCCGAAACATATGTAGCATAACATACTTGGCATAATTGTTCTTGGACGAATATTAACAATGCAGAAAGCTTTATTTGGTATAACAACTAAGTGGCAGAATATTAATTTATGCGAATTTAATATGGCATACTACTACCATAATCGAATTTAATATTGAATAATTTTGCATAGCATAATAAATTTTGCAGATCATGTGGCATTAGGGCGGTTTAGAATAATTTCGCTTTGCATAATGATCATGTGGCATTAGGGCAGTGGATGGAAGCTGCGTTGGCATGCTGCATGCTTGCATGCTGCATGCTTGCATGCTGCATGCTTGCTTGCCTTGCATGCTGCATGCTTGCTTGCTTTCAGGATGCGTGCATGCATAGTGCATGCTTGTTTGCTTGCTGGATGCATGCATGCATGCTTGCTTGTGTGCATGATTGCTTGCTTGCTTGCTTGTCTGCATGTTGGGGGGAGCAGGGGGGCTGGGCCCCCCGCTCGGGGGGTGCGGGGAGCGGAAGCCCCTGACTGAGAAAAACAAATTGGTGCTTGTAACATTCTAGGTTAGGTTAGGTTAGAACATGTATAACACTAAGCGGAGCGAGCGAAGCGAGCGGAGCATCATCATGGTTGCTTGCATGCTGCATGCTTGCTTGCATGTTGCACGCTAGCTTGCATGTTGCACGCTAGCATGCATGCTGCATGCTTGCTTGCATGCTGCATGCTAGTTGCTTCGGGCGCTGAAAGGTACCTAGCTTCAAAACTGTAGGTTAGGTTAGGCTAGATGGTAGATTTTTGTTTGTATCATTAGGTAAGTAACAAAATAAAAAACAGCATTGTATGTGCATAATCAGTTATTATTCGATTTTCGATTCGATTTGATTCGAGAACATGCATAATTTATGAATATTAAGACAATATACGTTAAACTAATCTTAAATTAGCTCCTATTGCCTTCAAAAATTCAGTTTTTGTGTAATCTGACCGATTCTGTAAAATTATGCAACAATAGTGAGAGCCGTAACAATACTCTGCGAAAAGGCAATAATGCCATACAATACTTCTGCAAATAAACTTAATGCAATTCAACTGATCTGCCATAGAAGACTATGCGTTATGAATGGATGCCGAACAAAGTATGCCAAGTGAAGTTATGCCACTAGTCATGTATGCCTATAGTGATCATGCATTAGAAAATTCTGCGAAAAAAACTTATGCGATAACAGGGTAAACCTATTAAAAGAAATAGCTATGCTTTTCGTTTTGCTGTCTCTCATTTGCGATCAAGTAAGATATTAATTTAATGCTCGTTTGCTCGCTTGTTTCGTTGTCAAAAATTTTCCTATTAGGAATATATCGATTAGTAAATATAACGTTAACAAACAGTTTGAGTTCTACCGGATGTTCAGATTAATGTTTTTACAAGAGATTGATGACGTAAATGAAATTAAGATTTAACACATTAATTCTCTAACCTCTATTCTCTAATGTGGAGACTGTAATCTATAATTAACGCTTATAGACTTCTTGATTTATTTTATTTTCTTTTAGATTATTCAATCCATTATTATGTATTATTTGATTCAGTCTTGTGTGCATTTATCAAGGTGGAGACACGATCGCATATAATAAAGAAAACGGTACGCACAAAATATCCTTGATTCGGGGCTTTTAAATATGTACTAGAAATATTTCGAAACGGGCGCCTTTCAAATAATAATTTAATCATTTTAGGAATTTTGAAATTAAAGTCCTTGCTACCATATATTTCAGTGTCACTATTTCTTTTAAGTTCAATTTGTGGTACACCATCGATCTCGTTTGGTAATAAATTAAAAATTCATCAATACTAAATACCAAAAGGGATGTCCATACATACCATACCAAAAGTGGTGGCCGTACCGTACCAAAACTGGTGGTCGTATCGTGGCAGCATTCAAATCTTGTTTTGAGACCAGTAAGTATTAAAATCATAAAGTTACTATACCTTACGGAATAGAGGAACTGAAAGCTGAGAGAGCGGGATGTACCTAGCAGCACCATTATATAACAGAGAGAGATACGTAACGCGAGGCAATAGAACCGTTTTTGGGGATCTTATCGAACGCAGGATGAAAATTCGGTTTCTGTGAACAATTGCGAATCGAAAGTAAAATCGTAAATATTTTTTTTAAAATATACTAACACCATTTCATTAAATAATCAACGATTTCACGTTTGACTACGTATTATAGACAGTGATCGAATTTTTGCCCGCCGATAAACTCCTGAAAACCTCCAAAAACGGTTTCATATGACAATTTCTCTTATCAATTTCTCTCAATATCTTAATGATTAAAACTATATTTAATCCCTCTTGTAATTTATATTAAAAGGGAACTATGATGCGTACCTAGCCTACGTATCTACTCAATGTAGGCGAAATTGTTATGGATACTAATAAAAATTATGTGGATGAAGATTAGTATTTTGAATTTTCTTGATAAGGATAAGGGTATGAAAAAAGAGAAAGCCAGTAAAATTAATGTGACATAAAATTATGATTCTTTCATTATGTCACATACTAGAAATTATCATCCGATGATAGAAAATATAACGAGATAATGATAATTTCATAAAACATTAACAAAAAACTAAATTAGATAAGTAAATTTTGACAAAAAAAGAAACGATTATGTAATAATGAAAAACCAATTAAACCAATGATTCCATCAGTTAAAAAACAATCAACATGATATGAGATAACGGTATAGAAACCTAAAAAAACTATTAGTTTTAGTATAAAAAGCAAATACGAAAACGTAAATGTATCAGTATCAACTGAAGCTTCAAATATACTTGCAAAGGTGAGTTAACTCTACTTCTAATTATTTTTTATTATTCTAAAATATAAAATATAGATGTTTCATTTCTCATTCTGCATATTTCTCCGTGTATTTTTCATTATGATGAGGATTAAATATATCAATCGGTTTGAATTATTATGATTAGTTTTCATTTATTTTTCTAATCGTAAATAATTTAAAACACTTTCCTAACCGTACTTCGGTTATCTGAAATAGAAACATGCTATAAATGTTACTTGGTTTTTACAAACATTAACAAAATTTCTTACCCGAACACAATACAGTATTACACAATAGTGACAGAGTAGCAATACAGTTTGTGATACTTACTATTAAGTTTTTTTTAATGTTAGATGACTTTTTATTTTTTTATTTTTCTTTTTTGTGGTGAAATATTAAATATTTTAATAACTCAACCGAAGTAAATTAGGTACCAACTTCTTAAAATACAGTTTTTGAGAGTTACGCGGTTATTATTTAATCTGGAAATAAACATTTTAACGGGTTCTTACCGCGTTCTTCTTCTGCAGAAATATCGGGAACTCAAATATACAAAAACGCAGTAAGCATCCGTTAAAATGTTTATTTCTTAAAATACATCTTTAATTCTGAAGGTTGGTAGAACCACAGTATAAGAGAGAGAATCAAGTACTACATAAAAGTCATTGACTACATACAATACGGACACTCCTTGCCTCCTACCGACTTTTTACCTCACCCCCTCTGGTTGAATCGTGGTTTCTATTTTAACTAAATACGTATTCCTGTATCGCTCGCACAGAACAGTATCGCACATGCTCAACTATTCATTTCAATTTTTCCGATTTATATGGAATATAATAGAATAGAATAGAATTGACAACTATCAGCTGACGTGTCCAAGGTTAGTAGGTAAGGTAGTATAACGCTCGATTCATAAAAGTAGATTACGAGCTAATGAGCAGTTTTTTTTTTAATTTAGTTCTTTAAAAACTCGACAGATGACATGTTTATCGCTCCATAGAGACGTTCGCGAGATCCTGTCAAAATCATGTCAAGACTGTGTCTGTCTTTTTTAAAGGCCAAAGGATCGAGCCCGTATAACCATGTCAGACATAAACAGTTTCATATTTTCGATTAAAATTATTCGTAAATAATGAAATATTTTATCTTTTTGATCATCTTCTCCCTCTTTATTATTTTAATGAAACTCTTTTTGACATTTTGACCTTTATTCGCACATACCGCAACGCCATCTATTGATCCTCTAGAAGACCAATAGAAAATTCGCTCATTGTTATAGACCAATGTAAAAATTAAATCCATTATTGTAATTTCCCAGATGAAACTAACAATCTTCTTCGTCCTCGCGATCGCTGCCTTCGCTTTCACTGACGGAAAACCAGCACCAGACCCAAGTCTAGATATGGAATGGACAGCGGAATACGGTGGCTATCCTGTCGATTATATCATGCCGATGGCTGAAAAGAAAGTGCCGCTGACAGCGTACCGGTACGAATATCCGTTGTCGTTCCCGTCCACGATGTATCGGTATGCGTACCCACGAGCGTATTTACAGAAGTCATACCAACCCGAAGTTTTTGAACATCAGTTCGGATTTTATCCTGAACATTGATTTTATTGAATAATAAATATTTCGTGTTTTCAATTATTTTGCTTTATTTAATAAATTGTTTTAAAAAATCCTACAGGCCCATGAGCATTTAAGCACGATAAAAAAAAATTGGGGAACTCTAATTTTTTTCCATCAATTACTATTAGCCATCAATCACAATCGGCTTACGAACTGTCGTTTGTTTTTTAAATTAAATCTTTATTTATTCAGATAACTATTAGATCCATACAGGGTTAGTACAAACAAAATAAAACAAAACAAAAACAAAAACAGCCTTACAAACTAAGTTAGTACTTAATAACTAATTGAGATTTGGTTATCTCGACGAAGTGCCTCATTATGGGGCAATCAACTTTTTCAGAAATAATCTTCAGGGTGCCGTTGCTGCTGCCCCGCACTCTACTCAGTAACGATGCAGTTTTTTTACGAAGAATGGCGTGAAACCCATCCGTTCGGGCTTGAACAAACATCTCCGATGCACTACAGAAACGTGGCAGACGCAACAGCGCCCTGAAGACATTGTTGTACTGGATCCGCAGAGCATTGTACGACTTTTGACTGAAACTAACCCACAGGCTGCCAGAGTAAAATGAAGTGCAGTATGCTTTAAACAATGTTATGTTAACTGCATCAGAACATCTGGCAAACCTGCGCGCCAGCATATTAGCTCTTATCGACAATGCTCTGCGTTCCTTCTCTATATCTGCATCGTCTTTAAGGTCATCGGTAACTAAATGCCCTAGATATTTAAATTGGGATACTTTGTTTAGTATAACATCGAATAGTTGTACAGGTTTTGACAATATCAGAAAGATTACCATCATTGACCAACAAATTACGATTACCATAGACTAGTTTACTCCGACACTTTTTTCTTGTTGATGTAGTATAAGCTAGCAAGAGATTAAATGGAGGATAAACTTTCATGAGCGTTTCTGCAACTGAGTGATAGTCGGTTGTTTCTTTGGTTCTACTAAGCAACAGAACTATTATATTGACATTAATAATTCGCTCTCAAACATATTTTATTATTATTATTCTTTAGGTTCATTCGTTATAAATTCTTAGAAAAAGTGTCTAGAAGGAGCCTCACGTTTCTACCGTATAAAACAAAAGAGGCCAACTTTCTTAGGTTGGTGTGCGCGAGGCGTCAAACAAGTTATGTATGTGTGTATACGGATAGGGTTTAGAGGCCAGTACTGGTTGCAATTTTTTTCTACGCTTTCGTAGCTTTGACTGTCTATCTGGACAGATAACTTATCCAAGATTAAATTATTGAATTCAGTTCCGATATGAATGAGCGTCGGTGGCGCGTTGTGTAGAGATTTGGAAACGTAATCTTGAATAGAATAGAATAGAAACTTTATTTGCTATAAGGGCGGAGTTGCGGAATATTGAAATCTGGGTTCGAATCCGCACGTACAACATGCCATGTACACCAGTGAGTTTTTCTAACTTATATACGTTATACCGACTGCTCTCAAACGGTAAGGAAACCTGCATACGCTGAAGAAAATTCTGATGCGTACCTATTACTACCTATGTGAAGTCTACCAATCTGCATTGGGGACGCGTGGTGGACTATGGTAGGCCTGTGCCCTACAGTGCAATGTATACCTATATTATACAAAATAATTAGCTTGAAACAAACAATAGTTTCATTATTTAATAGTTAAAATTTAAAGATATTCGCATTTTAAATTTTGAGGCATAAATGAGCGAATGGACGAAAAAGCTAGCGTGCTCATGGATATATTTTAAGAATCTTGTTTTGGTAGTAAGTAGGGTTAGTGTGCCCGTGCGGTAGGTAGACATCGGTTTCAGTAAATTTTAAATAAACAAATTATTTATTATTTTGAAAAAAATTACCTAGGTAATGTTGAAACCATGAGAATTCGTTTCTGCTCTCGATTCTAAACAAACTGCTTTCTAGTTTTGCGTTAATTCATTAACACGTTGTATAGGCTGATGATTTTGATGATGATAAATTTGGTTTGCGTAAGAACGTATCTTGAGTGTCAGTCAGGTTCTGGTAGAGTAACATTGAAGCAGTACAGGTCGCATACTGTTATGTTTGTGTTGTATTGTATTCTTTCTGTTGTTGTGTATTGAATGAATGAAGGTGTATTTATCTGGGTATTTTTGAACGACTAAATGCAGAATTTCAATTCTACAGGGTCAGTGACAAAGGGAACGTGTACTGTACCGAGTACCAAATAAAAACAAAGTATGCCCGGTTGCTATACTGTTTGAATTGTGTATTGACAGGATAAAAACTAGTTCTCTCGAGCTTTTGCAGTTTCTTGAAATGGCAGTTTGAAAACAAACGGTACAGCTTGCATGCATGCATCATGCATAAGTTAAAACTAACTGTTGACGGAAAGTTCTTACTAAAATATAAGTTACGTCTTGGATACGGTCCGTTTAAACAAACATACACATTTGTTTGTGTTTTGCAACGGAAACTTATAGAAGAGCAGATATGTTTCCGTCTACTAAATGGAATAAAATTTTCAATTTGAGTAAGAGCTAACAAGCTAGCTGTGATCTCGCTCACACGAGATAACTACGTGGAAATGTGAACTGACATTGTGGGACATTGACCTGGAGAAATTGGACTTATAATAATAAATGTAAATGTATAAATGTAATGTAATGTATGTAATTTAATTTAATTCAATTCAATTTAATATAACATAATAACTTGATTTTCTGACAAACTACCTATGTAATGCATTGTGTATGGGACCTGGTTTCCTGAAATAAATGATTATTATTTTATTTATTTATTATTATTTAAACAATTACAAAAACGGAACTTGTGATTTGGGACATATGCCGTAGCAAAGGACACGAGTTACTTTCAGCAATGGCGTTCAGGATGCTATTGCCACTACTCTGGACCCGGCGTAACAGAGATGCTGCCTTTTTGCGAATTATGGCCTGCGACTCCACCTGTGCACTAGCAAACATCTCTGAGGCTCTACAAAATCGGGGCAGTCCCAACAGCATCCTGAATCCATTGCTGTATTGAACTCGCTGAGCGAGCGTTTATGTATTTAAATGATAAAACAATGCCAGCGTACGCACGGCGACACATCAAGCTATACAAAACCAACATAAGCTGGCCGCGCAACGTTATAATGTTACTCGACCTACGCGCGGCTAGCTTATGTTGGTTTTGTATAGCTTGATGTGTCGCCGTGTGTACTTCCATCGCCCCATCCTCTGATTAAAAATACAACAATATTTTTCTATAACCTCATATTTATTTAGAAAACAAGAAACGTTTACAAATTAATAAAAAACAGGTCGTTAATTAGTAAATATAATATGGGTAACCCGTTCCTCCGCTAATGTAACCCCTTGAGTAACCAGGGTAATATCCGGGGTAATTGTACCGGTAATACGGCAACCGGCTTTGGTAGAAGAGGCTCCTCTCCGACCGTTCAGCTGGAGCGGCTAATGATGCTGCTATGAAGACCAGGAAGAAAAGAAAGACGACCTTGTTCATCTGAAACGAAACAATTTTTATTAAATTATATTATTTTTATTTTTTTTTATTTTATTTTTTTTTATTATTTTTTTTTTATTAAATATGTTGCGAACAATGTTAATACATGGTAAAACCGTTCACAGAATCTGAAGTGATGATCATTCTATCCCATACAAAACTGAAAACCAACTCAAGCCAAATTTATTGGACTAGGATTTTTTTTTGCTATTTCGTGTTATACGTGAAGAAGGAAATAAAATATGTTTATTTGCATATACAGGGTGAAATTGATATCATTAGCATCCTTTTAAACTAAGAGTCTAGAACAACTTTTACTATGGGAGCAAACAGATAGGAGCAAAAAAAAATCTGCTGTAGCATACATTTGAGTCGAGTAGACGTTGCAGTTTAGTATGGAACAGCAGATTTTTTTTTTGCTCCGTTGTGTTGCTTCCATAGTACAAGTTGTTCAGTTTGATGGTTAGACTCTTCGTTTAAAAGGATGCTCATGATATCAATTTCACCCTGTATAACAAAAGACACTGATATCATTATACAGAGAAACATACACGTTGTAAGAAGACCTATCCCAAAAACTCAAAGGGGTCAAAGTAATTTGACGTTGAAGAGAAAATGCGGCCAGAAACAATATTCTTATTCAAACAATAAATTTTATTTTATTTTTATTTTATTTTATTGTACAGGTACACGTACGTACAGTCAAGATGAAACCATGTACATTGCAATAAGATATGTAGAACTAGATTGTAATCCAATTACACATGTACACAGTATCACTATCTTTAAAACATAGCGGAGTGAGTTTGTTACATAAATTAAAATCCTAACTAATTCCTAATTATACTTATTTCCTACTATTTGCATATTTGCATTTGCACCGAAAATACATACAAAACTTCTCAGCGTCAAGATAAATAACCGGAATCCTATACTAAGTATACAGGATGCCCAAAAACTAAAAAAACTTTCCAGTTTAGCGCCATACATTTTTTATTCAGGGTGTAGTCTCAAAGTTGCCAAAGAAAAAAGAAATGTTACAGCAGAAGTCTGACTTTTCTTTAAAAAGTATACCACTAAAGTACCTACTGCATTTATTTTGAATTGGCACTACTGGAAAGGTTACAAGGTTATTCAGGTTTGTCATTTTGCTCCGATCGGTTTGCTCCAATAGTGAAAGTTGTTCAGTTTGATGGGTAGACTCTTAGCTTATAAAAGGATGCTAATGATATCAATTTCACCCTGTATATAGAAAAATATAGGTAAGATTTTTTTCTAAAAGACGCGGCGTAGGGTGGCGATTTTCACAATGTTAAAAAAATTATAAAATCTCGAAAACCATTAAACTTAGAATATATTTGTACCACATCCTAGGATAGTTTAGTTATAAGCCATTTATTATTTTATTTAATGACACTGTTTTATGTATCTGTCGGAACATATTTTATATTTTTCCTATAATCTCCTGTTTTCGACTTGACGTTGAGTTTTGGGACATCCTTTATATGCGTGGTACATGCACTTGACCGATGTGATTTTAATCTATGATATCTAAAATATTGTTCGACATTTCTTGACAATAATACAATTGGAAATGCTTACCTTTGGCAAAGTTGTTAAAACCTTTGAATTAAAGAGAAGAACAAATAAAACTGATAATTTTACCCTAAAACTAACAGTTTTTATATCAATTTTCATAGAAATTATCGAGCTAGATAATTAGTATAGCAATTAAAATCTAACGATTTGATATCATTTTAACATCTTTATTAATTATTAAGTCGTTAAAATAAAATCAGAAAGCACTTCATACTGATTTAATTATTAACTCTAGAAAAATAATTTCGAAAACTTTTCCATCAATATATTTTGGTTCCGAGAACTTAATTCTTTAGGGTTCTGTACACAAAGGGTGCCAACAAGACCCTATTACCTTAGTGTAATAAAAACTAATAGTGGTGTAGCTCAGCGGTCGCGACAGGCCAATCGTGCGTGGCGTGCGGGGGCCGGGAGGTGCGCGTCCCGGCCCCCGCTGCCACCGCACGTTCCCTAACAGCGAATTGAGTTAGGGTACGCCTGTCGACCGCGGTACCCCGTGCGCCACACGGGCATAGACCTGCCGGGACCGCTGAGCCTCATCACTTTTATTTTATTTACACTATGCTATTACTTTTGACTGTGCTATTACTAAGCTTACGCTGTCCACCTGCCCTAGCTCTTAAGGGCTGTATATCTTTTATGCCACAGGTAGCGAGTTGAAATTTTCACAGATTTATTTGATAATATCACGGGAATATTAGCATATCATCGAAGCACCAACACAGTATATGAACACACCTTTTTGTAGCATCTTGTACATGCGTTATGTTGTAACAATGCTTAATTTAAAAATATTAATATATCACAAATAATAAACTAAGAAAAAAAAAGTAAAAAATTAAGGATTCAAACAAAAAACTTAAATTTTTTCATAGATTTATTTTATTTTCCAGTATTGTAAAAACGGAATTACATACAAGTGTCAAATTTGGTATGATTATACCTAGAGCATAATTATAAGTCATTAGGTACCTACGCTAAAGTACAATAACTAATTAATAATAAAAAACGGGTCAAGGGTGTGACGGGCTTGCGCTAAGGATATACCTGTCTTCCGCAGTGTACGACGACTGGCTGCAGATGATAGGATGTTACCACAGAGTTGCGACACTACCAATGAGCGAATCACTGAAGTGCGACATCATCAAAGTGCGACAAAAAAAAAAATTGCGAATCAAGCAAGTGCGACATCTCGAAATTTCGAATCACGGAAGTGCAACAGAATGGAAGAGCGACAAAAGGGGTTTGAGTAATTGCATGTCACTTTAAATTTTTTTTAAAACTCAACTAATTAAATGAAACAATACTGTTAGAAAACATAACTCCATACACTTTAAAGTTTGTTAAATCACGTAGAGTACAAACTTAAGAACACGCTTTCAACTAAGCAGATTGGATGAAACCGAACCAAATAAGCTATTGAAGTATCGTTACCACTAAAACCGGTGAAATTTTCCTGCACAAATTGCACGTCTGTAAAGTTTTAGATATCGCAACTTGAATACATTTCAATCGGTGCGCGGTTGGCTTGGAATTCAAGATTGAAACATTTCAGATTGGATTGGTGGAAAATTTTTATCTAAAATGGCAGGAGTTTCTTTCAAGTTTCACACAAATTGCCGTTGATTTCAATAAATGCTGAAATATCTTTTACATATTTAAATTGGACTAGTATCCCATCCACGTCAACCAAGAAACGAGGATCGAGAAGGATGGTGAAATAGGGATTAGGCTGTAGTGGGTAGATGCGGGCTGATGATGATGATGATCCCACATCAAACCCATGGGTGCCGTGAGAGGCGACTAAGGGAGATACAGAACCTTGGTCACCGGTATACAGGGTGTAAGGAAAAGTATCATTAACCTTTGAACCACATACTGTAACCATCAAACTGAATGGCTTTCACTATGGGAGCAATCTGATCGGAGCAAAAAAATCGGCTGTTGGATACATTTGAGTCGAATAGGCGTTGCAGTTTAGTATGGAACGGCTAATATTTTTTTGCCTCCATCTATTTGTTCCCATAGTAAAAGTTGTTCAGGTTGATGGGTTTATGATCCTTACACCATGTAGAGACGCGAAAACACAAGAACTGCATACCCAAAGACAATTGGCGTCAAAATGTTGATAAAACTGTAAGTATAATATGGAATATGGTATTATATTATACAGACCCCAAAAATGGGATAAGGGCAGGATAATAATATCGATGATTGTTCACATGAACCTATCGAAGAATATAATTATCATTGGTATTCAACCAAACCAAATAATCTATTCAGATCACGTGACAATAGTTACCCAAGCCTTATCCTTTACGAAGTCATTTACTTTGAGAATTTCGTATAATAGTCGAGGTTTGACATAAGGTCGTAATTCCTTCGCGGCAGCTGCCCCGAAAGCGAGTGGAATATTAATAATTAACCCCAATTCTATAGTGTTGGGCCATCTATCGATAGTTGACCTAAACATCGTATTCTCTTAATAGTAAAAAAAATTACACACCGATATCGAAAGTCGATATTATCATTGTTGTGAAACTGTAGTTCTGTAGAACGTGTACGTTCTTTCGATTTTCGGTATCAATATCGTGAACGTTTCTTTCCAATTTCAACTCTGTTACAACAAAGTAGAAGTCGAAAATCAAAAGCAGTTTAGGGCCAGATACTATGGAAATATTATACCTTGGCCAGGCTACTTTACCCAGCAAACAATTTAACTGAGGGTTTTTTTTTAGTATTTACGCTATAGTCACGCCTACAAATTTTGTTCTGCGCAGTCAAGGCCGTTTTCCGGCTATTATACTTAATTATAAATCGTTTGAAACTATTAATTTCATAGATAATACATAGATACATAATTCTATATACTCTCACGCCTGTCTCTGTCATGGATATGAAGACTAGCTAATAAATTACGTAAAAAGGTATAAAATTATCGATAATATTGATATATTATTGTAACTATGGATATAAAACGGTATGGCTAGTGGATAGTAATTTTAAAATTATCGATATTGATAAATATCGATCTCAACAACCGAACTACAACACTACACTGCCCTCGATTTATTAAGATTAACTTAGGTTAAGAAGGAATCTTAGTTCATTAGTAAAGATTTGAGGAAAATAAAGTGAAATCTGCCTTTGGATAAATATTATTCAAAATTTTTGTTGTAAATTTAATTTAAAATGCTATTTGTGTTAAACTTGTTTGATAATATGTATAGATTATTATAGATAGATTGAACCTGCAAAGGCCTGATTATGCACTGCATCGAAAAAACCGGTACCAATCCAAACGTTTTATCAATTTTAACCTCAAAAATAACAGATACCTTCTTTTACGCTGACCCAGCATATACTTACGTGAGTAAATAAACATAAACCCTTGACTTGAAGGGTTATAAGAGCTCCCCGAGGCTATCTTCAAGACTGGGGAAGATCCTAACGACCCTCCAAATGTGTTTAGGGTCTTTCAAAGTTACAATATGTTCGTTAATGGTCGAAGGAATTATTTGAATTTCAGATTGTAAGCGCTCTGAGGGTTTTATTGGAAAGGCCAGAAAGCTAATGTTTGTTTTTTAGCTTCGGATGTTTTGCAACGTTACATTTTTGTCTAAAAAAGGTTGAGTTTTTTGGTATTCGTTCTTACATTGAAATATCGAGGTCAGAATACCTCCCAATTCAGGGGATACATTTCTTGTTAATGCCGAAACTTTAAACCATGTAGTTAAGTCGTGAAACTGAACAACTTTCAATATGGAGCCAAGGAATTTGGAGTTCCATACAAAACTGGAGTAGGTACCTACTCAAAGATATGGACCAGCCTAGGAACATCCGATTTTTTCTTCCGCTATTACGAAAACATTTCGTAATTTGTGTGTTTGTACTTCGTATCTGTGCGTCGTTTAGAATGTGTAGTTAAAGTTTTCTCATTGACTAAAAACCTAAAAATTGTGGTATCCTGTAGGGTCCATGATCATCAATTAATAAACGTCCCACTTTTGAGTTTCTAAGCATACCCTCAGATCAGTGAGAATGTATGAGTGTTTAGACCACTACACGCGCCCCCAATGTGGATTGGATACGCATCAGAATTTCTTCTTCAGCGTGTGCAAGTTTCCTGACGATATTTTGTATTATCCTGTACAAATTTTGTGAGCAAAATATCTGTTTATATTTTAACCGTTTCAGATTGTGTAATATGAAATGTCTGTATCTAAAATCTGCCTTAATTCAATTATTCTCCAACCTAGAATAGATTCATTGAGCAAGACAGGAATCTGTTAAACTAATCTTAGGAACTAGGACCACGAAGTTAGGACTGGAATCAAGACTATTTAAACTTTGTTATTCAATCATTCTGCGAATGAAAAGTTTTTGACAAGTTTCAACTGGAGTTGATATCTAAGATAATTTTGATGAATCATAATAATATCGAAAGCCACTATTCTTACCGATATCAATTAAGAGGATGATACCCGTTAGCGCCCTTTATAATTATAAGTTAAAATCTTTAAAATAATGTAGTTTCAAAGTTACTGTTGCTCAAAGATTTCCATCTTAAATGCCTTGATTGGCATATGTGACAGGTACGCAGAGGCACGCGGCCTCAGGTACAACACTAAAAAGAGCGAACTACTCATTTTCAAAGCAGGGAATAAAAAAACCTAAGTCTGTACCACCAGTCAGACTTGGAGGAGAGCCATTGAGTAGAGTCACCAAGTTCAAGTACCTGGGGCATTGGGTCACTGAGGACCTCTCTGATGACTTTGACATTGAAGGGGAGCGTAGGGCACTTGCTGTATGGTGGCTTGTAGCGGTTTGCACGGTGTACAAAACATGTTAAAATAACCCTCTTTAAATCGTACTGTCAGACTTTTTACACCGGCAGCCTATGGGTCAATTACACATGCAAAGCTTTTAATGCCCTACACGTCAAGTACAATAATGGTTTCAGGATACTACTGGGGCTGCCCCGATTTTGTAGCGCATCAGGCATGTTTGCAGAGGCCAATACATACTGTTTTCAAGCAATAATCAGAAAGAGAGTGGCCTCCCTGATGCGTCGAGTGCGGGACAGCTCTAGTGGCCTCCTGAACACCATACTGGAGAGGACTGATTGCCCGGTCGTGCGGCACTGGAACCATGTGCACATGGGGTCCAGGCCTACCTTATTTAATATTAATTAACAATGTTAATTGTTTTTCGCTTCTGTGTACTAATATAGTTTTTAAGAAATACTAACACAAATATGGATTTGTATCTCAAATAAATGATTTATTATTGAATCTAAATTATTCCTAGCATTGAAACTATAGTTAATTTGACTCAAATATCATTACAGGTTAAATGCAAAAATCTTACAAACCACAGACACGGAGATTAGATTTTTTTTAACAAATTTATTGACTTCAATGGGTTTAAATATATTGAAAATAGGATCAATCTTCGTTTCTATGCAGCATGCTCGGTCGCGCTCGCAGGTTTCACCTCTTTAGATGTCGTATGGTTTGTGGCGTAGAATAGATAGATCATTCCCATTCTTTCTCTTGTTTGTCTAGGAGACTAAGTACCTATGGGGCAAAGCTTTGGAGTGTTTTTGTGCCAAAGTCAGCCATACCATAATTATTATGACATGCTTGGCTTGAAAACTTCCATAGCGCTATTTATGTTTGGCTCCGTCTCTTCCTATGCGCCTGTGTACATTACATTATGCTATATGTCTCGTGCGCCAACTGGAGTGATATTTTATAAAGTCACCATTTGATTCGATTAGGAAAGTGATGGTGCTGCCAAACTCTATGAAAAGACTCATAAAGCGTCATAAAAATATGGTAATAATAGTTCGCATACTCATATTACTAAAACTTATTATTTCAACGTTATATTTTGTCGTACAAACGAGATAAATCTTTAATTTATTATTGATATTTTAGTTTCAAAACATGAAAAAATGGCGAAAAAAACACTGAACAAGTAATCACAAACTTTTTGAAAAAAGAAGACAATAAATTGATTGACATTTGACACTAACAACTTGACATTTGACATGGACATAAAAAAAAATTAGCTATTTTTGCAATTGGTTTGTACTTATATCATATTCATCTATATTATAATGCGTATAACAAAGCTATCATGTGCATATCACAATTTAGCCGAACGGCCCATACATGGATGCATGATGTCTTTTGTATCACTTTCGCTCCAGTATGAATTATTAGGATGTGTGACATCCAAAAATTTTTTTTTTTTTTTAAATTTGCTTTGCATTCGCATTAGATCCAAAAATATTACTCCAGGTGTCGATTTTTGAAAGCCACGCGTTGTAACCAGCAGTAGAAAATGTCAAATTCACTATAGAGATTTATTTATGCATCATTCGATCATGATTTTGAATCTCACGATTCAAAAATAGCACTCTGGCCCATTGTTTTTATTTCGGCTTGTTTCCAGCTAGACTTCAATTTTATTTTACAGAGGCTTACCTCAGCGTGGAATATTTAAATAAACATGAAAGTTTAATCCTCTTTTCAAACACCAATTTGGACTTAGGAGTTGTTAATCTACAGTTACTGTTCTTGTACATTGTTAACTTACCCTCAGATCTTAATTTGTTATTCTGCTGTGGGTTTGTTTGTGCTTCAATTGTAGTTTCACCGCGAGAAAAGGTGCCACATGGAGTGTTGTGCTACTATACCTACTAATCTACATAGCTATACCTGCACGTCTAGTATGATTTCTCTCAGGCGGAGGACAGTCGCCTTTTGGTGGCTTTTTCCGATTCAGTTTGCATAGATTGTGCTGCCATCTATTAACTATTTCGCAGAATTATGAAAAAAAACATTTTATTGTCTATTTCAATGTCTAATAGACAGATGACAGATTCACAAAATGGCTACCTATCTTGCGTAATGCGCGAATTGTTTGTAGTTTTCGTTCAATTTCGTGCCGATTTAGTGATGTTCTGGAGTTTCTGTTTTTCTCTTACCAATGTTTAGATTACAGGAATAGTAAAGATACTGGAATTTCACTCGATCGGTGCGGGATTGAACGAAAACTAGCATTCAAAACAATAATATGCATCGGTATGAGTAGATATAAGTAGGTATGTATAGTATAGGTTGAATTATTGTCAGTGAAACATAGATGGCGCTAGCTAGCCTTCAATTTGACATAAGGTGGATGTATAATGTTGCCACGAGTGGGTTCTCTTTTCTAATATACTTATATTACTCTTTGATTTCTCTACACGCACGCGACGCGCCTTCGCTGCATACAAAATAACCTGTTCCCGCGCTTTTCGGAGAGCTAAAACCGCGCTTGTCGTGACTTGTAGGTATACGCCCAAGTAGAGAACTCATGCTAGATATAAGTATGCAAGTGTCAGATTATAGGGAGAGCTAGGGGCTATAATATTCATGGCATATTGTCAGGATTAGGTTCATAAACTATTCGACCAATTTATCATGTAATTTAATATAATTAAAGCACATCAAGGCTAAATATATTCTGATAGTGTTCCTACATCGTATCGAACCTATCATATTATGTGTATGTTGTGTATGTTGGACCAGATGCCCCATAAGAAAAGGAAAGGTTATCATGATACCATCGTCATCCCATCTGCCGTCCCCAGTTCAGGACACTGGTCTACAATGAGGATGAGGAAAGTATATGTACAGAAATGATTTCAAATGAAAGGCCAGAATAAGAATAGTCGAATATTATTTAATTCTTTGACTATCCTTACATAATATATCTTTGAATATATTTTATATCTTTGATTCTACATTACTTCTGGTTCACTAGTGTCCTCCTATCTAAACCATAGGGCATATGGAGAAGAACCAGACAAAGAAACTCCATATAGGACAACCAAAACACATTATAGAAAATCACACATAAGAATTAGGTATTTTAAATTAACCATAATTATACGGTAGCAAACACAAGTTACTTAAACTGAACAAATAATAAATATGGCGTAACACTTACACTTGGGCAGCGTGACCACCTCTGTGATCTTTGGTAGAATTCCTCCTTTTATGACAAACCACCTCTTTTATAGATCTACCACCACACTTCACGATGGTTCGGAATAGCGGCAAATCCATCCAGGAAATGAAGTTTGTTTACAGTATTATAATACGTACTTAATCATTTCTAAATTATAATTATTACTTCACAAATTATACTATGATTTTAGGATGATTATAACATAACTGTATAATTAATATCACAATTACAACAAGATTCACCAAAATAAGTTACTAAACATTATCAACAATAGTTTGGTTTTTTAATAGATGTTGCCAGTCTAAAAATGAAATGTAGATGACTAGATTAATATTAATAATTTAGATTCAAACTCATGATACGACTCATGACTCGACTCACGAATCATTCAATTAAATAAAATCTAATATTCTAACACAAGCATTTTTCTTTTAATTTTACAAGATTTATTCATGAACAACTTAAATTATGTTGGAAATTCAATTAATATTAACTTAATCTATTATATTATTTAAGGGGTATAAAGTATATATACAAATATATAATACATACCAGCTTTTTAGTCTCTAAAGTAAATTAGGTGAAACTATTCTAAGGGGATGATCAGACCATCAAACTGAACAACTTTCTCTATGGGACCAATATCGAAATCGCGAAAAAAAAAAACTCCTGTCCCATACATTTAGGTCGGGTAGGTTTGTATAGAACAGCAGATTTTTTTTTCGCGATTTCGATATTGGTCTTATAGAGAGAGTTGTTCAGTTTGATGGTCTGATCATCCCCTTAAAATAGTTTCACCTAATTTTGTTAGACCTTATATACATCTAGTGAGAAATATATTGAATGCCTGTCAAGCACGTATCCAAGGGATCCCTTATAGAATAGAACGAAAAAGATATAGAACTGTGATTACGGCAATTTCTTTCTCATTGTTTTTCAATGAATATCCCCCACCCCCCAAATAAATGTCGTCTTCTCACCTCATACGTGCTTGATGCCTTTGTATACTAAGTTGCAGCAAACTATACCTTTTCTGATTTTTCCTTGAAGGCAAACATCGTGAGGAAACCTACGTGCCTCAATTTCGAGGCATGCATTGTTTCCACGGCCTCACTAACTGTCACAGAGCTATATGCTAATTATGTAATAACCACAGGAGTTTCGCCATTAAATTTTGCTAAATCGAGTTTGCTAACGACTTTTAGGTCCTTAGGGTCATGTGAGTTAGGTTTAAAATTGTTTTGACAGCGGTAGAGTAATTTTTTTAGGTCTAATACTGAGTTCAACGTTGGTTGTTCTATAAAAAGGTATAGTCTACTCGATCGAAATGAAAGGATAAGCTATTTTTCATTTCTCATACTTTAAAAGAATGTCATTGTTTATCTAAGAAGCGGGTTGAAAGTGATACTTTTCTTCCCTAGGGCGGAAAAGCAATTTAAAAAAAAACTACGTCTATACTGAGCAAAGGCAGAAACCTATAAAACCACACTTCGATAAAATTATATTAATTCTTATTTTTTTATAACTATTATGATCAATATATTTGAATTATAATAAAAGTTAATTTAAATAACAATATTTTTTGTCATTTGGAGACTTTTGTTAAAATTATAAGCAGACAGAAAAAAGTGATCCCGATTAAAACCTATGAAAAAAATGTGCTGGCTTAAAAAATATAAAAGCCATATAGTTGTGCGAAAAAGAAAAAAGGGCTTTACAGCGAGATGTTGCTAATTTTTTCGTAAGGATCCGTTTTAAAACGCGTAAAAACCACTCCGGAAGTCAATCTGTCTCACTCTAGCATACATATATCTTCGTATGCTTATTCTCTTTAGCATTGGCACCCCGAGTGATTTCAAATTTATTCAAACGTTTTGAAACGTACCTAGTCCTACGTAACGTACGTAGATAATGTTGTGCGCAGTTGTTATTGAGAGGCAATTTTAGCCCTATTGTAGATATAATATTTGTATATAGCATATGTTTCATATTGTCTTTTGTTACTGTGCCTATTAAAATAAAATAAATAAAATGAATAAATAATAATAGTCTAAAATTGATTCGTCAAGCGATTCAGAAATTGATTCTACATATTATATCAGGCTTTTGTTTACTTTTCTCATATTCGAAATGAAAAGCAGAGTGTTTAACTCGAGTGAAAGACATCCATGTCACACTCGAACTATGGGCGCCCCTCACATTCGTTCAGGGCGCCAAACATCTCGTGTGAAATGGGTGACTTTCATCCCTTGGTTAACAATCTACTATTTTTTCACGATTTAGATGTTTGTCCTAATAGTAAAAGTTGATAAGTTTTATAGTTTGAAGTACCCTCTTAAGTATGTAAGGCATTAATGTTTACACCCTGTATTATCAGCTATGCGCATGAAAATGATGATGTGAGCATTGCTACAACTAGGTACATTCTTAAATAGATTGATTGTAGTTGTAGCAATGTCCCTGACCACCCCGAAAGGGATTACTATCGTGAGCTTATTCAAGGTGAAATTGATATAATTAGCATCCTTTTAAATTAAGAGCCTACCCATCAAACTGAACAACTTTCACTATGGGAGCAAACCGATCGGAGCAAAAAAATAATCAGCTGTTCCATACTAAACTGCAATGCCTACTCGACTCAAATGTATGCAATATCAGTTTTGTTTGCTCCGATCTGTTTGCTCCCATAGTGAAAGTTGTTCAGTTTGATGGGTGGACTCTAAGTTTAAAAGGATTCTAATGATATCAATTTCATCCTGAATATGTATTATCAGCTATATTATCACTATTTAATTTTAGTCGCTAAATTCCTCTCTCTCGCACCAAGCACAACCAGCCTATGAGAAATAGGGCTCACAAATCAGTTAGGTTGTACAAAGCGTTCCAACTTAGGTCATTAGTCATTAGCCAACACATCACACCCCCCATCAATAACTACTGTTCGTCTAACGCTAAATGACCTCTGAGTTCGTTCTACTAGTCCTACATAACTTGTAAGTATAGTTTGATGAATGAAGGTACAAGAGATTTCTGAAAGGGCCAGGAAAGACCTACCCGAAACCGACGAGCATGAAAGGACTAATAAATGTGGAGGAAGCTAAAGAGGTTTGTCAGAATTGTAGCAGGTGGCGTTCTGTTGTCTCGCATGTTGGCCCAGGGGATGATTATATTCTCGGAAACCACAATTTATTAATCAAAGAAGAAAGGAGGAGTAAGAAAGGTAAACATCTTGCGGACGAGCACAGATTGTTTAATTGTTACTTTGCAAGTATAAGGCTCGATGTTTCTGACGCCAAAGATTCTCTGCTGGTCCTATCTATTTGTTTACCCTTTACTATATTTGCGGTTATCATCCGACTCTCTGGACGGTTTTAGGTCGCCTTCCTTAAACTTATAGGTTCTAATATTAAACTGAAATATGAAGCTGAACCTTCATTAGTTGTCTATTAAAATTTAGTACATGCTTAGAACACCTAAACGGCAGAGAGCTTTCAAACAGAAAGGTCAGATATTAACTAATAGGTGATTTAAAATAGGCTAGGAAACTAGAGTACAAAAGGTAAACTATATGTATTATAGTTCTTCATCGAATTACATGACGTTATTACGGGGGCCACACTAAAAGTTTTTAGAACGGACCAGTTAGTGACAATTCCTATGAAAAATGTATTTTAATTTCAAATAAACAACTCTTTGGCAACCTATAGCTGAAAATTTTATTCGATTGTTGAAGGCCATTTGAAAAGTACGTGTCGCGAGGCAAGACAAATTTAGCACGGACAAATTATTTTTCCCAATTCATTAAAATTTTCATTGTGGCCCTAGTCGATAACAAAGTTAGTTGTATACTTTGATTGGTATTTCATGAGGATAAACCCTTCCATTGAAACTGGTTTACAACTGGTTAAATGAGTCTCAGTGATGATCTGCGTGGGAGACCTCTTTCAACAGCGACAACTGAGGAAAGCACCTATACTATGCAGCCCATGAGAGAGGCTGTTAAGACGGTGACCTAGGCACCAGCAGATTCAAGCAACCTTAAGCATTGCTATGATAATATTACAAAAGGTCCTATAAGAATATTTAGGCGTCGGGAAGCTTTGCACTAGATAAATACCCCATAAATTAACCGAATGCTATATGATGCATGAATGCATAACTGCTTCTCACAGAGGTTCCACCAAATGCGACGATGCGTAAAATGGAATGGAGGCTACTTCTAAAAATAATAAAAGTATTCCCAATCTCCTACTTGAATACACTTTTTATTTTCTAAAAACTTTCATTATGTCCCACGGTCGATCGTGGTACAACCGCTCACCGTTTAGCCAATTGCCATGAAACTTTGGTTCATTGTTGTGCGCTTTCCTGGAAAAGTATCTTATGATAAAAAAAACGAATTTAGTTCATTACTTACCTACTCATAATGCCAACGGTGATCGACATTTAAAAGACGAAAGCTGAAGACCTGGAAAAGACCTGGTCAGAGCAAACTCAGACTCGGCTCTACGTACTATCCCTAGTTCGGCATGGCAAAGTTTGATGTCGGCCAGACTCTATAGAAAAGTTACTGGGCGAAAAGAGATTAAGGGTTGTGTCCAATAGTTTAAAATCCCGGAAAAAATCCAGCTCGTAAAACCGGTATTTTATCTAACTGTTCATTCTGTATTTCACTGCTATGGAAATGTTTCCAGCGCTTTTCATCTAAGCCTATTCTGTTCTACAAATTGTTTTTTGCCGACCGGTCAGACTGCGTCAGTCAACATCAACTTGACGCGGGTCGTCATGCGTCCATTTTGGCACGTCAAAACCATTATTTTCCTGTCGTTAGTATTTGTTTCGGACTGTAAGAACATTCGTATTATATTTGTTTCGGACTCTGTGAAATAGACAATGTATAACAGGGGAAACAAAAGGGTTTTATGGTGACGTAATTTTGACCGTTTATTAAACTAGAACGGTAACACTTATACCATAAAACAATTATGTAACATGTAAATGCTCGTCTCGTCCAACTAGTGATGCCCTCTACTCGAGTCTTTCAAAGACTCGTCACTATGAAGCTTAGTGGGTTTAAAAAAATCGTTTTCTACGGGTAAGATTATTTAGCGGCAAGAACATTTATTCAAATAACAATAAGGCCCGATTCGACCAAACCACTTATATAATCCGTGACCAAACGCGAGTAAATTTTATTCTTAGAATAAGTCGCCGGTTACTCTAGAGTAAACTGATTTTGCGTTTCACCGACCGATCTATGAATATGTTGAGAGTAAATTTTACACGGCCAATTTTGACGGTGTAAAGCTTATTCCGAGACTAATGAAATATCAATGTCACATAATTAAAAACAATTAATAAAAAGAAACCTAACAAAGTAAAACTGTATAACCTCACATTGCAATATGTATGGATACAACGACCTCTTTCTTTAGGTAGATTATACATTCGTTCTTTTAGTACGGGTTTAGTGTGGTAGAGCACAAATGAAGTTATTTCGGAGTACATAACAAGAGTAAAATTGTTCCTTGTATAGATACTCTTCTATAAATCAAAGTTTGGTTGAATCCGGCCTAAGACGAAAGAGATTCATATAATAAACAAACGAATAAAATAAATATTTTCAGTTTGTATTAGTACATACAATACATAAACACACGTGTCCTTTTTACGGTGATTAAGAGCTTGAAAACAATTATACTAACAATATTTTAAGAGTGCCATTGTAGCAAGGCTGACTATTAGCATGTTGAAGATTTGAGGATAGAAAAACGAGTGAACCGTACGATAATTATGATAAAGTTGTTATTATTAAGACGGTTTGTGTCCAAAAACGTAAAAATATAATTATTAAATAAAATGATAGATAGCTTTTGGCCTACGAAGACTCTGCAGAAGAAGCGGATTTTTAAGGTGGTTTCAGTCTATACAAAAGTTTGACGCACAATACACGTAGACGGAATTAATAAAAGTAATATTTTATTTACGGAAAAATAGTTTAGAAAATCTAGTTTGTATTACGTATAATTACGATGATATAAAACTTTTAAAATTTTGTATGAAAAATGTCAAAGCTTTATATCTTCGTAATTATTTTATAAATTGCAAATGTTATTTCATCATCATCATCTCAGCCGATGGACGTCCACTGCTGGACATATGCCTCCCCCAAGGATCGCCATAACGACCGGTCCTGCGCTGCCCTCATCCAAAGGGTTCCCGCCGCCTTCACAAGGTCGTCGGTCCACCGTGTGCGGGACCTAGCCACGCTGCGCTTTCTGGTACGCGGTCGCCACTCGAGAACTTTTCGGCCCCATCGGCCATCGGTTCTGCGAGCAATATGCCCCGCCCACTGCCACTTTAATTTAGCAATTCTTTGGGCTATCTCAGTTACTCTGGTTCTTCTGCGGATCTCTTAATTTCTGATTCGATCTCGCAGGGAAACTCCGAGCAAATGTTATTTGTGACGCGGCAATTAGATTTTCTAAACAATTTTTCCATATACTCAAAGATACTTATAGTAATACCGTCTACGTGTATTGTGCGTCAAAGTTGTGTATAAAATTGACACCTCTGCAACTACCTTAAGATTACAAATAATTGAATACCTGTAAGAATATGTTTCTTACAACGCAAGGCGAACTCCAAAAAATGTGCAAAAGACTCAAGCATAAAATTAAGTCAAAATAACTTGAGTCTTGAACAACCCTACATCCAACTATTTCCTGTAAAATTATTAAAGCATCCAAAGAGCGAGCATGCGCGCCGATCTCATTTCCCTGACAGAGTTTACTTTACGGAATTTTCCGGCGGATACCGGTTGAGTACCGGTTCGTACCGGTCGCGCATAAACTGGGAACGTGACAAGTGTGCACGTGACTTTAGTTTGTGCTATGCTGACATAATTAATCACACCCTTAGTTTTATCAACTTCGCTTTGAAATTGCAGAAGAGCGTTTGCCAATGAGACCGAACAGGCTACTATTACATTAGATACATCTACAGGATGTTAGGGTAAACAATTGCACTACTCTAAGGGGTGATTTTACATATGTCAACCACTTTCCCAATGAAACCTATAGGAAATTCGCAATTTTTTTTCGACTATTCATACTAAATGCAATCAGCTGATCGAACGTTTGTATGAAAATTCGATTTTTTTTTGCGAGTTTCCTGTTGGTTTCTTTGGGAAAGCTGTTCAGTATCATGTGTACAATCACCCCTTAAAGTAATGCAACTGTTTACCCTTACAACCTGTATAAACTCATTACTAACTAACATAACTAACTTGTTAGGTGGGCAGAAATATAGCTACATTTTGCAACTTTAAGCGAGCAATGTTTGGTCTCTGTTTACACCAGTGGTCGCACTGGTGTAAACAGAGACCAAACATTGCTCGCTTAAAGTTGCAAAATGTAGCTATATTTCTGCCCACCTAACAAGTTAGTTATGTTAGTTAGTAATGAGTTTATACAGGTTGTAAGGGTAAACAGTTACATTACTTTAATTGTGCTCACGCCTATGTCGATAGGCGTGAGCACAATTCATTATGATCATCAGCCTATATACGTTCCACTGCAGGGCATAGGCCTACCCTCAGGGAGGGTGTATGAGCGTTAGTCCACCACGCGTGCCCAATACGGATTGGTGGACTACACATACGCATCAAAATTTCTTCATCGGCGTATGCAGGTTTCCTCACGATGGTTTCCTTCTTTGAGAGCAGTCGATACCTACACAAGTTAGAAAACTCATTGGTATATGTGGCATATCGTCCGCGCGGATTCAAACCCGGACCATCATTATTGTGCGTTCATATCTCTCCGCAACGCGCCACCGGTCTCAGTGAGCATAAAATTACGAGTATACAGGGTGTAAGGAAAAGTATCATTAACCTTTAAACCACATACTCTACCCATCAAACTGAACAACTTTTACTGCCAAACCTGTCAGAACACAAAAAATCAGCTGTCTCATACATTTGAGTAGAGTAGGTATTGCAGTTTAGTATGGAACAGCTGATTTTTTTGTTCTGACAGGTTTGCTCCCATAGTTATAGTTGTTCAGTTTGATTGGTAGAGTATGAGGTTTGCCATAGTAAAAGTTGTTCAGTTTGATGGGTAGAGTATGTGGTTTAAAGGTTAATAATACTTTTCCTTACACCCAGTATAAATCAAGAGAAATTAAATATAAAAAAACAGACTGAACTCAAACCAGCAGCCGTCTGATCTCGCTTTAGATCACTTTTTCCAGGAACTGATTTTCAATATTATTACCAAATCGAAAGTCTTTTGTGACATCAATAATCAAAGAAATAAATTGTACAATCAAAATGAAGACTTTACTTTGATGTTTCGACGTCTCAAGGTCCTTTTATAATAAGAAATCAATGTGCCTCTTGTCGAATAAGACAAATTGAGACAAACATTGTGAATTGAGTGATCAAAGAAACCGGAATCTCTTTGAAAGAGTTGCAGTCTACGAAATGGTAGAGAAAATGTGAGGTAGGAGACAATGATTTTTGAAAACACGCCGTATATTTTGGCTTTTCGATGAAGGCATCGTGAAGTATCTTTATATCCTTATGTTTCGAGGGTTAAACTATAGTTAAAGATGCTGATAGTTATTTTATGAGAGTAAAGTAGAAGACGAATGATGGAACATATACTATTATTTATAACGAGCGTTAACCCGCGACTTTATCCGCACAAATTATATACCAGATTTTAAGTCAGATAATAAGCTATCAAACAAAAAAAGTTTTATCAAAATTGGTTCAGTAGTTTTTGCGTGATACTCGTTCAAAAAAAACAAAAACACACAAACAAAAATCCAAAAATTTGTGATATGGAATCAGGGATACCTAAAAACCATGCATGCATGCATATGCTCACGACTATATTCCCCGAGGGGGTAGTCAGAGATATTCTGAAACTTCAGAACATCCACGTTTCACTGGTAGTACCGAAACTCTAAAAACCATATCGTAACTTATTTTTTGTTAATATCTTCAATGTACAGACAAACTTCCTGCTACAGTTTTATAATAGTTAAGATTCAAATCTTACCAAAACAAAAGAAACTTTTAAATAAAAATTTAGAATTACATATTTAGATCTTATCGCTAAAAATACATTTCTTCCATTATTTTATTAGGAATTATGCAAACGAAAATAGGAAGGCGGTGTACGGAAAGACAATGAGTGTATAATAATACTTGAACATTAATTGATTATAAACTATAATATTATCTATACCTACATACATCTTATATCTATTTAACATACCTTGAGTATACAAAATCCTATATTTTATGAATTTTAAAATGAGAATTTTAGTTAAAAATAAGACTTCAAAAGTTGCCCAGCAAACAATTTGGTCGTATTAGACCCCAATTTATATGATTATTTTATTATATAAGGTCTAACAAAATTAGGTGAAACTATTTTAAGGGGATGATCATACCATCAAACTTAACAACTTTCTGTATGGGACCAATATCGAAATCGCGAAAAAAAAATCTGCTGACCCATACATTTAGGTCGAGTACGTTTGTATGGAACAGCGGATTTTTTTTTCGTGATTTCCTTATTGGTCTCATAGAGAAAGTTGTTCAGTTTGATGGTCTGATCATCCCCTTAAAATAGTTTCATCTAGTTTTGTTAGACCTTATATTATAAGAGTTGTATTACTGTAATTTCGTCAAATAATGGTGCTTTACTTTATGTGTTTAATGTTCGACCAAACGACACCTATACGACCAAATTGTTGGGTGATTTGTTACCGTAACGTAGCCAGCCGTAAAAATCGAGATTCAACCGGATCGCTACGTTAAAAATAGTATCTGTCCTCAGTAGAATCAGATTCATGAAGAAAATTAATACAAACCACACACACACAAATTAGTTACTACCTAGGTCTTGTCTAAAAAATTTCATCATTGTCTTGCCCATTTCCCATTATTTGGGGTCGGCGCAATATGTCATCCTCTTCCATTCATCTCTCTTAGCCGTCGTTTCAACACTCACTCCTTTTTTACACATATCATCCTTCACACAATCCATCCATCTTTTCTTCGGCCTCCCTCTCCTACTACAGCCATCCGCATTCATACATAACACTCGTCTCGTAACATGACACTCGTCTCTCTGCATTACATGCCCATACCACGATAACCTATTAACCTGCAATTTAAGTCTACAGTCTAAAAAATGTAAATTTGAAATGAAAAATTGATTAAATATTCGATCAAATGCTTTTTCACATTTTTTCGAAGCGTGCAGCTAATATCAGGACTGTTTCAGGCTGGAATGACGAAAGTAGTGAAGAACTTGTAAATTACCTCAAATAAATGTTAGAACCAGTGAGAATGGTATTGTGGAGGTGAGACCAGACTTAGCTATACTGCAACCATTAAAAGATGCAGAAACACTAAAATGGAACTCCTTTACAACCCTACGTAGACACGTTAAAGTTTTAACAGGCAATGAAACTTGGTATTAGTCGTTTAGGTGCGCCTTGCAGTTTATAGCGTAAGATCCCATCATAAGATCTCAACGTTCACTAAACATTTTTCGAGTTACGGATTTTAATTAAAATGCTCATATAGGTGTTGGTATGAAGCGAGATAAAATTTATGAATATCACAAAATACTTGAAATAGGAGCAAATTTCAAATTTACTTTATTCAGGTAAATTAATGTTATTGCAAAGAAGTAGGTAAGATAAAAAACTATTAGGAAAATTTGAAGGGTCTAGCGTAGTACCAAATCTTTTCATATACTGTGGTCTAGCCTCCCGTGTATAGATCTATCATAATAAAGGTTTTAAAAGAGTAACTGTCTCTTAATAATTTTCGGACATTATTACAAAGAAATCTTTCAAGCGGCATTTCGATAATCGAATTAAGTTTTGTGTGCTTTTAAATTAACATTATTGGTTAAAATAAACGATCACTCCCATAAAATCTGTTAATAAAACGGGAAAGTGACATTATGAACCTAAACTAAATGTTCAAATCGAATTATTAAAAATAAAATATGTTAGCTCCAATATATTACTAGATAATATTGTTCTGATCTCCCGCGGTTCGGTCATGGATGTTATGTGTGTACCGTTGTTGTATGGTTTCCATAACAAACAGCAACATAACAAATTACTTGTGCTCATTATAATATATGTGCTTGTGAGCATTATTTATTTAGTATTTATTATTATTCTTTCTACAAATTCTTTATGTTAAATCTATGTTTATCTTTTGTATCTTAAATCGTATGTAGAACCTAAGTTATTATTTCTTATCTTGAGAAATCTTGGATCTTATACAAACGGATGGTTTTTATACAGGTCTTGCTTTGTTGCCATTTATTAGATATCTAGTTGGCTAAACAAATGTAACATAATAATGGGTTTACGAGCTTGAACTACTCTGTTTTATAACACAAAAAAGCAGGAAGACAAAAAATACCATACGTGATAATGATTGTAACACAAACGTGTTGACGGTTGAACGTAACATATTCTGTACAAACTCGATATCTGAAAAAAAAAAAACGATTTGATATCTAACTTATTGATGTTTATAAAACAACTAGTTGGCATACAAATTATAATCGTACATTTTTGGGTTTGGTACGAAAAGATAAGAAATATTTTAAAAGTTAGATCAAACATTTGAAAATATTTTTTCATCTAACTGATTTTCAACATTACTGACGTCTCTTTGAGATAAATACATAGTAGCTAAAACAAAATGGTCGTAAATTGTATTAGCCGTAAGGTGTCCTTTGATTTAGATTAACATAATTATAACAACGTCGTAACTAGAAATAGTTGTTCTGCGGTGATCGTCTATCATCTTTCGGTGTAACACAAAACAGGCCACAGATTACCATGTAAATTCAGAGTCTGATTTGGGGCAATGTTTTTGTCAAGCTCCTTAATCTAGGTTAGGGAGATATTACAAAAACACATGCCAGCTTATGCTTACCGAGAGTAGTCACCAACCCAAGTTAGTAGGTATCCAGTTCTCTACATATAAGGTTAAATCTAATTAGTTGGCGAAACTTAACGAACGCATTTGGCATCTGTTACCACTGATTATTTCATAGTTACTTTATTGTTTTTTTTTTACTTATATTTAATGGACTCTTGCTTGTGCGTTAGCACTGCATTTCCGCCAGTGTCACGTGTTTATGGGAGAATCTATCCCAATCTCAGGGATTGTTTTTGGTCTAGAACAAGAAGAGATTGAGGATTACGGAGCCTCGTGGCAGGCAAAAACTCGACGCGCGATATCCACGCGAGACGTGTACTCGGGTCAGAACCTGCAACGTGACTCCTACTATATTGTTACTAAGTACAATTGCGTGGTAATGACCCGCCGCCCGATCATAATGATTTTGAGGATGTAAACAACAGATTCAGGTTAACGTATGCAATCAAGCACTTCACATGCATGATGGCCAACCAGGAGATGAATCCGTCCAGCTCATTATAGCGCGTTTCAAGTAGTAAGCCAATGGCGAAGACACAGCTCATAACGAATACCAACCAATCATATGGCGAGTCCTAAATCGCACTATCAGAGTTAGCAAGAGACTATGCATAAATGCAACATCCAATTATTATTAGTCGGACCGCGGTCCCGTGGCATTCCAACTAGCCCGTGGACAATTTACCTTTTCCGACAAAGGAGTGTTCCTTAAGCCAAATCAGAAGCCTGTTAAGGCAACCTATAAATACTCGTTACTTGTCGCTACTTATCTGACCTACAACATGCGATTCTCAGTTTGCATGCTAGAAATCGTGAAACAGCCGGTGCCATATGAAAACTATTATTACTCATTCATATGCCAGTACAACCAATTTCTTCTTATCCTCATTCATGAGCTGCCTATCCTAGTCATTGCATATTAATGTAATATCTTTTTACTAAAACATTGTTTTCCTTGTGGTCAGGTCTGGTGATCGTGGAGCCGGCGGGGTCAGTTTGATGGCGCGGTGACGCAGCATGCGCCGCGTGCCGCTAGCTTTCCTGCTGCGGCTGCTGGTACTCGCTGGTGAGTAGTATTGACTCACTTTGGGCAGATCTGTACGGGGAGGGGTCAGTTTGATGGCGCGGTAACGCAGTATGCGCCGCGTGCCGCTAGCTGTCTTACAGAGGCTGCTGGTACTCGCTGGTGAGTTGCATTGTCTCCCTTATGGGCGGCTTTACGAGCGGTGGGGTCAGTTCGATGCCGTGGTGATGCTTTCAGCATTGCTTTGGTAATTTCTTTCCAAACTAAATGTATGAAATTACTTAAAAACTTGACGTGTGAGCCAAATAAAGGCTCTTAAACCACTATATCTAATCAAAAATACTATTATAAATTAATTAATTCACATTAAAGAACCAAACCCTTCTTTGTAAGGTATTTCAACATTAATTGCGCTTCAAATCCATGAACGGCGAAACGAAACCACTGAAAACAAACTCATTACGTTAAAACTGGATTGTACCGGTTTGTAATGCATAAAACTGGTTTATTAACAAAGAACAAAAGGGTTTTGAGTAAGCATTAATTAAAATATCGGAAGTTCAGTGTTACATTAAATATATTTATAGAGAACAAAACATTCACTCTATTCACACTCTCTGCGCTATTAATTTGAGTTAATCGAAAATGGAGTAAATAGAAATTCATTAGTCTAATGGCTAAGTAAGGAGAATGTCTTGGATTCGAATCCTATTTCCCTCATGAAGCAAATATTATGTAGACTGAATAAAATTATTTTATTTTGTATTCCGAGTTATGGATGTCTATATCTTTTAACTTGTTTTAATATAATACCATCAAGTAAATGTTTTTTTTTAATTAAAAGAATTCATCATTTTAGGATACAAAACAAAAGCGTTTGAATCAATCATTTTGTATGTAGTTAAGAAGTATACGATGTAAAATTCAGATGTTTAGAGCACCTGTAGGTATTATTTATCTGCCCTCATTTACTCATCTCCCACTCAAGACCTTAGGGGGAAGGGAGTGATTGAAAATCAGCGCTGTGCGGGTTCAAACCCGTGCCAGCACACGCTGAGCCTCGACCTATTGTCTCAATTGTGTAATACCTACCATTCTTTGTAATAAGATTTTAAGAAAAAATTGAGGCAATAAATAACTTTTTAATTTAGTTTAATTTAATCATCTTTGATCAGTGCATCTTCTGAGATTTTTTTGGCATAGCCTTTTCACGAGTGAGCGAAATTTTTTTGTCAATAGCGCGAATGAATGAAGTGGTCTTTCTGTAATCTCTATATTTTGTGTTAATACCATAGTTCCATTATAATGACTAAGTACTATAATTATAGTTTCACTAATTAATTGACTTATAACAATGATAAATTAATTAATGATCACTGGAATGTTTTTCAGGCAAATAACAATATTGTTGTATGGTCAACACAAATCATTATTAACATTACACTAGCCTATGCTCCTGGCTTCACTCTTTAAGTACCTACTTGTTTTGTTTTGGGATAAAAAGTGTTTAACTAATAAAGTTTAAATAACAATAACTAAGTAAAGAATCAAGAAACCGAAGAAAGATAGGCGATCTGCACTGAATGCGTTAATTAAACACATAAATATCTATATAATTTCATGACTCTAACCTCTCTAACCTTGTTATAACTATTGACCAAATTGGGTTCAATCGTAACAATAAGGGTCATTTTCATCCTAAATATCTTACTCAACATTATAGCGACATAGTTTGCATTTCATATCTGTTTATGCTGCAGTTTTATATTGATGCTACGGAGCGACTGGATCGTTTGCCAGTCGTTCCCATACCACCGAACCGCTAGGTCAAATATGTATAACTTAGATTAAAGTGCACTTAAATAAGTATGTAAATCAAGAACTCTTTTCTATCATTCCATTGCAACAACATACGTACCCCTACAGGTTTCAGGATGAAATAACGTCTCAATTGATAGCAACTTGAAGGTTGATAGCATTTATTGGCCATTTAATATATTTCAATATTTAAAAATCCTTAGGTAGTAAAATGAACAGCGAAAGTCAATTCAGCGGTTAACTTTTTGCGAAATTCAAATTTTTAATTAATCTTAAACAAATCAATAATTTACAAAACTTTTAGGTGTGCCATAACTCATATAAGAGTGTTGAATGAACTTCATCTAAGGCTAATAATATAATTACTAGCACAAAAATATGTCAATCAATCAATCAAATCAGCCCACATCAACCCACTGCTGGGCATACCTGTGCTAATCTGATCCAATGCGAACCCGTCACTCTCACAATGTCATCAGACCAACGCGCTGTTGGTCTGCCTACTGACCTTCCTCCTTCTCTTGGCCACCACTCTGATATTGCTTTGGACCAACACCTGTCTTCCCGTCTAGCCAGGTGTTCTGCCCATCTCTACTTCAACTTTGTGATCCGCTTACGCACGTCTTCGACATTGGTTCTTCGTCGTAGGTATTCTGTCCACTAGTTAGTGATAGCATGGTACGCTCCATGGTTCTCTGTGCTATTTTTATTTTGTACATGTTTTGCCCTGTTTCAGTCCATGTATCGGCACTGTAAGTTAGCACAGTCTGTAGTGAACCTGCCTGCTGTGCCGAGGGTCGCGGGTTCGAAACCCGTAAGGGACAAATATTTATATGATGAATATGAATATTTGTACCCGAGTCATGGATGTTTGTATCTATATATATATTCTATATCGTTGTCTAGTCATCATAATACAAGTCCAGGTACTTTAAATGTGACTAGATAATTTGTGTGACAATGTCCAAGATATTTAATATTTATTTATAAAAGTGAGTGTAGGCAAAGCATTGCGGGAGTTAAGGTTAAAAAATATGACATCAGATACTAATTAAAAGATTCTTTCGTCATCATAATTTACTTTTGATATTGACTGTACACCCTTCATCAACTCCTTCATGGACCTGTAGCTCATCCAGGCGTTGTCTAAAAATGTTGGCGCAAAAAAACGAAAATAGCCGATGTCGGTGAGAAAGCCGCCAAGTTGAAATGGGATTGGGCCGGCCATGTCTGTCGATTGCACCCGGAAAGATGGGCCAAAGTCTTAACACCTTGGATACCGGAGAATGGACGTCGCCGTCAGGGTCGACCCCAAAAGAGATGGAGAGACGACCTGGATACATTCGACGAAGAGTGGATAGAACTGGCTCAGGACAGGGTTGCATGGAGGATAAAAGGGGAGGCCTTTGCCCAGCAGTGGGATGAAATAGGCTAAAAAAAGAAAAAAAAATTGACTGTACAAGGTTTACTACCAAGTTTCTAATAGCCCAAAAGGGATTAGATCGTATATGTATTAAAATGGCGGTAAGTAGTCTGAAAACACACGAAGGCGTTTTAAGTATAGCTTTAAATAAAATATGTCTTAAGATGTTTAAACGTGCACTTTTATTTAGAGAACATTCGTGGAACGTTGACATAAAATTGAGTTTACTCTGCGCTCAGGTAGACGGAAAGTTTAACATTTAAGAACGACTCGCTTCCAGCACAATTACATTACTTAAGTACTATATAGTGTCGTTCGAGATAAGAGTGAGCAAATGCGTGAGAGTAATTACGTATATACAGGCTGTAAACTTGGGCTGACATAACCTCAGGGTTAAAAGCCCCAATACAGGGTGTTACTGTTAGGGTAAACAGTTGCATTACTTTAAGGGGTGATTGTACCCATGATACTGAACAACTTTCCCTGAGAAACCTATAGGTAATTCGCAAAAAATAATTAGGACTTTCCATTCCAAATGCAATCAGCTGATCGAATGTTTGTATGAAAAGTAGATTTTTTTTGCTAATTTCCTTTAGGTTTCTTAGAGAAAGTTGTTCAGTACTAGTATCATGGGTACAGTCACCCCTTGAAGTACGCAACAGTTCACCCTAAAAATAGAGTGTAAACTTAAATGCGTTACATACTTTAGGAGGTGCTTCAGACCCTACTTTTATTGTGGAAACAACATTGAAATCGCGAAAAAAGTTATCTGCTGTTCCATACATTTGGGTCGAGGACTGCACCATTGACTTTTTCTATGGAACGCAATCTGAAGCACAATGAATTCTGGCCTGTAGTAAAGCAGCACAGTAGAATTGTTTAGCAATTTCTACTTTGGTCCCATGGAGAAAGATTTTCAGTTTCATTGTCTGATCATGCTCTTGAAATATCGACAGCATAATATTATTACTCAAGGCCAATATATCGACAGCATAATATTATTACTCATAAAAAGGCTGAATATCACCCAAAGGGCAATGAGAGGGCTATGCTCGGTGTTTCCCTGCGAGATCGAATCAGAAATGAAGATATCCGCAGAAGAACCAGAGTAACTGACTTAGCCCAAAGAATTGCTACACTTTAGTTTAGCAAGTGTAGTGCAGTGGGCGGGGCATATTGCTCGCAGAACCGATGGGGCCGAAAAGTTCTGGAGTGGCGACCGCGTACCGGAAAGCGCAGCGTAGGTAGGCCTCTCACACGATGAACCGACGACCTGGTGAAGGCGGCGGGAACCCGTTGGCTGAGGGTAGCGCGGGACCGGTCGTTATGGCGATCCTTGGGGGAGGCCTATGTCCAGCAGTGGACGTCCATCGGCTGAGATGAGATGATGATGTATGTTCTTCCTGAAAAGCTCAATATTTTTAAGTCTTCATTATAATGACGTGTCGAGGTGGCTGGCCTTTTGCCTATAAAAATAGACAAAAATAAGGCCTAGACTCTAGACGAACCAAATAGGGCGGGGTCGCAGACGCATTAATTCTACCAGGGTCGCAGAAACTGGCGCGGGCTACATATTAAACTACGTTATTGGATGAAAGCTGCTATTTGGCACGTCGTCGTAGCTAGGTGTAGGCATTGGCAAGTATATGAATTTGCTGAATATTCATGTTTTAAATAGTAAAATAGTAAAACGCAGGCGTAAAATATAGAAAAGCCGAAAAGGAGTAATTTTTATCGTTTTGGAGGACTTTTAGCTAAATAAATTTATTTTGTAATTATACATAAACGAACGAGTCGTAATCCGATTAGACTAGATCTAGGTGCGCGATATTCAATTCATTTATTTATTCAAAAACTTACACTAACAATACAAACACTACACATGTAAGTTTTAGTCATTTGATAATTTAAATTACATTATTTCAGAGATTAATTAATTCGAGCGGTAAATCATTAAATTAAAAAAAAATGTATCACATTTAGAATAAATCAAATTAGAATATTAGATAATATTTTTATAGTCAGTTTCATAAATATTATACATGTCAAAATATTAATCATTGTTAAGAGCAATGGGGGAAATATCCACCACAGAGCTACTACATACCACTAGATGCATACTTCCCACATTATTATGTTATACAGGATGTTAGGATAGACATTACTTTAATGGCTGATTGTACTCATGACACTGAACAACTCTCCCAATGGAACATAAAGGAAATTAGCGAAAAAAATTTTTACTTTTCTTACTAACCTTCGATCAGCTGATTGCAATTTGTATATCATCAGAGCTATGCTCTTGTCGGGATTTAGTACGGAAAGTCAACATTTTTTTTTACTTTTTTCCTTTCCTACGAAATATTGTTTAACTAGTATCATGGATATAATCACCCCTTAAAGTAATGCAACTGTTTACCCTAACACCCTGTATACCAGTAGGCAATGATATTAGTAAAACACCATTAGGATTTGTTCTGAAACAAATCTTACTTGATTGATAGGTAATCCATACTTAAACCTACCCATATTCAAGACTATATCCCTTTCGATAAACCTGTAGATAGTATTTATTAACCTTGTGTAGCAAAGTTATGATTTCTTATTGAAACATCTCTTTGAGTAATTCGACTTACGCAAGGTCTGAGGTTATAAATTTTTTCAAGGAAACTTATTGTCAACTCATATACAGGGTGCTACAAAAATACAAATAAACATTTAAGTGGGTGGTTAAGACCATCAAACTGAAAAACTGTCACTATGGGACCAATATCGAAATCGCGAAAAAAAAATCGGGTGTTCCATCATCATAATTATCATATCAGCCGATAGACGTCCACTGCTGGACATAGGCCTCCCCCAAAATGAGGAGATTTGCCATAATCGCCAGGATGCAATGCGTTTGTGATGTTCCATACTAAACTACATATCTACTCGAGTGAAATGTATGGGAAAAAAGGTTTTTTTTCGCGATTTCGATGTTGGTCCCATAGTGAAAGTTGTTCAGTTTGTTGGTCTAAACCACGGTTAAATTCATTTATTACACACTAAAAATAATATACAAGATTAATTAACATCTAAGGTAAGGAAATTCTGTAACATTATATAATTAAAATTTAATTTAATTGATTTTAACCCTTAACAAACCAAAGATAAAGCACAAAATGCCACAAAAGCAACGTTACCTAATTAACATAAAGATAATAATTATTAACAAGAACCACTTCTAATTTATCACTGAAGAGTATTTATGCCAAAGCAACATAATTTATACAAGCGGGCATGAAGGAACATTGGCCAGACCAGCATTAGTTGAACCATCATTTCGATAGCAATAGAAACTCAGTTCTGCTATTTTGCACTAGAGCATGTCAACTATTGAATTATTTATGAACTTACCTGGGACTAACATTAAAATAGCGGAAAAAAACGGCTGTTTCATAGAAAACATCAATCGCTGCTCGATGTACGGGACAGTTGATTTTTGTTTCGCCATTTCATATAGTGAAAGTTGTTCGGTTTGATAGCCTGAAGCACGCCTTAAAGTATGAAAGGCATTTAAGTTTACATCCTGCATATTAATTTGTACCATAATTATTCTTTATACGTTAGTTGGCCTACGCGCGGCCAGCTTATTTTGGTTTTGTATAGCTTGATGTGTCGCCGTGTGTACATCATTCATTGATTGATTAAGAGGCTATGTGAAAAAATAGGATTCTTCAAAGCGTCATATATCATGAAGTACTGATCATCGTATCATCGTCATATATGATGAACAGTAGGAGTGTGATAAGCGGATATGTGAAAATTGAACATATAATTGAAGTTTTGATTAGAGCCAAAACACGATTAAGACACATTCAAGATAGAAAAACAAGCCAAAGTAGCCTCCGTCTTTATCAATAAACGCTTGGAACTGCTAAACGGTGAATAATAGAAACACGAGACTTGATTTTAAAAAAGAGAATGAAATGTTACACATTTTGATTAGAGCAGAATTGAACTTACATAAATAGTACAATCACAATTAAATAAAGTTTGTTTTAAGCTTGCGTCGTTTTAGGCGCGCGCGCCGTCCCATCTCTTTCTCTCGCATCAGGCAGTAATATAAGCTATCTCACGCCCATTTCGCTTCAATTAAATAAATTTAAAAAATTATTGATTAATTATTCCTGTTATAATTGTGGCTCTATTTAAATTAGAAATACTACACATTGTTTCGACACTGTTGATACAATATTATACAGGGTGCGGTACATACTTAAGGGGGTGCTTCAGACCATCAAACTACACAAATTTTACTATGGGACCAACATTGAAATCGCGAAATAAGAATCAGCTGTCTCATAGAAAATGTCAATGGCTAATCGAACGAAATATAGGTTTTCTTTTTAGTCGCAATTTCAATTTTGGTCCCGTAGTAAAAGTTGTTCATGTTGTTGGTTTGATGCACAGTATAAAGTATTACATTTAAGTACACAATTCTAGACAGTCACAATCTTGAGTTTTTGACAATGTTGTACAGTATGTCACTTACCTACTTTGTTTGCATATTTTGTGCAGTGGGGTTTAAAATATACCTAATAGATTTCCATGGGCTAATGATCAAAATGTTATGCACACTATCTTATTCTCTTGGAAACACCGTAAATTACATTGGTAAATTATAAAGAGGTTACCAAGACACCAGTTCCCAACAAAAGTGCAGAAGAAACTACGGATCTGTTTGCGAACATTTTCTTATCTCTGTCTGTTCGCGTTTACTTGGAGGAATAAGTTAAACGCGTTCCTACGGGACTTACTTCTGGGACCTTATGTTTGCTTCATATGCTTTCTGTATGGAGTTGCAAACTGCTTTGTAAGTCATGTTGCTTTGATATTCTCTCGTATTTTAAAGATGGTTTCTAAAGGACAGATACTATTTCATTGGCATGGGCCTGATTTAATCATTCGTCAATCTAAAGTGAGATTGACCTGGTCATGTCTGCTAAATGCCAAACTAAAACTACACAACTACCAATACTTACTTACAATACTGCAAAACAAAAGATCTAGAAGATGATGTCAAACCATAAGAAAGAAACGCGTGAAGAGAACGGAGCGAAACCATTGTATAACACTCGTCTGAATTTGCCAAATCATTTTTGACTATTTACAATGAAGTCGTTCCGTCGGTTTTCGAATTTTTATGAATGACGACTTCTTATGCGTAAACTACTGAAAATCGTACTCGGAAACTTTAAATTCTCAGAACTTTTGATTAAGTTAGCCGATTCATCATCATAATTTCAGCCGATATACCTACGTCCACTGCTGGACATAGGACAGGCCCCATGGATCGCCACAACGAGCGGTTTTGTAGTGCCCTTATCCAATGGGTTCCCGCCGCCTTTACCAGTCGTCGGCACAGTAAAAGAAAGAGTATCTAGTACTACTAGTCGGTTCCCCTTTTGGGGGTTTATCCACGCTGTGCTTTCTGGAACGCGGTCAGCACTCGAGGACTCTTCGGCCCCATCAGTCATTTTCGTCTGTTCTGTAATTTTAAAGTGATCCGTGCATGCACAAACATACAGACTTACCTGCAAACGATGTTATATGCGTACTGTAACTTATAATGCGTTATATTGAACATTCTATCGTTTCAACGAATTCGTTAAGATACGCTGATAAACTCTTGCTTGAGCATCCTAAACGTATAATACAAACGAAATACCAAAACATATTTATTTCAACGAGACACAAAGGCAAGTTAAAGACCAAGCTATGTTGGCTTCGCGGTAGACACATCAATTACGACCGTTTCACTCTCAAAACAACGTTGCCTTCGTTTACATTGAAATGAGTGGGGACTTATCCGTTGCTTTGTATTCCTTACAATGAGATTATAATTTTAATTTTGTTATCACCTTTTTGTTTAATGTGATTTCATTTATTATTGTTGACTATGGTAATAACCGTAAATAGGATTTCTGGACACATCTTCTTTATAGCCTTAACATCTTATGTAGTAGGTGGTAGAGTCAGAAATGTCACCAAAACTCTATTTTAGGTATTATTTTAATTTTTTTAATACACTAATAAAGGCGTTCGCTTTATCAAGATAGTTGATAATTGTCGTAAACTTTCTGACCACTCCAAAATGGATTATGGTCATGATTTTATGTAAAGTGTTAACAAATAGCCTCAAATCTGAACTTCATTATGTTAAAATAAATTTTATGTAATCGAAAACCGATGAGGCTCTATCTGAAAAGTGTAAAATGTTTCGTCAAATAAAAAAGTCATTATCTTATGCTATTTAGTTTTATCGATTAAGAGAAGCGTCTGTTTAGACTTAATTTTGCATAATTCTGTGGTTCTTGGCGAAGCCTTTGAAAGATTGAAGATCTTTCTTTTCTTTTTTTACCACACATTCAATTATTTTGACGCACGTAACGACACGCACATAATCTTTTATTTTGACGACCTACAAGCCTCGTTTTCGAGTTCCAAAAGTATTTGAATTAGACACTGCCGCTATTTGTCTTAAGACGTACTAAGTTTGCTCAAGAAAATGTTGTCTTCATTATAAGTGTCCCGGGAGAAATGCCGGGAATCTGCTCGGAATTAGAGCTCTTACGGTGATGCGTTTGGCGTTATGAGTCTCGGTGCGTTTTTTATACGGAAAATATTGGCTAGTGCATGCCTGGGATAGAGATGGTTGAAAGATTAAAGGGGAGGCCTTTGTCCAGCAGTGGGATGAAACTGGCTAGTTAAAAAAATACGTGCCTACATAAAATCACTTCCGTACTATCTTTGGGGTTAATTAAGGGCAACCTTTGTTGCCAAGCCCAACCATAATTTAAGGGTGTTATGTAATCGAGGTTCACTTCTGGCCGAGTATGTATAATGCACGTACCGACAACAATAACTGCTACGATTTCGGTTGCTACATGACTAAGAGGCTGTTAACGCCAGATGACGCGCGCAAGTCACATAGTTAACATTGTATTGTTAACATCGGTGTTCGTTTAGGGTTTGCTAAGTGAATAAGTACCAATTCTACCATTTCTATCTTTCAATCATAGACCTCTTTGATTATATCCCCCGTGTAGTAGCATCTCTTATGCTTGTGTTCAATCACAGCATCCAGCATAATAGCATAGCACTCAGCATATCGGAGTACAAGAAAAGAGCCCCTCGAGTGACGTAACCTGAGTTTGTCAGGCGTGCCCTGTGCAGTCCGCCTCAATACGACCATTGATGACCGGCTTAATTTTCCACTATATATCTCATGCCGACACGAAAGAAGAGAGGAACCACATCTGAACTATTCTGAACACGTTGCAGTTCACATTTTGCAAAATTTAATTCCTTTCGGCGTAATGACAATTTGTGCCAATGCTTATTTTCAAACGTGCGTTGTAGCAACGGTAACTTTTAACATGATACGAGAAAAATAAATTGAATTCACATCCGTTCTATTATTTCCGAATTTGGATGATTTCCATTAAAAATCGCAGTTGGAAACGCAACTTTTTAGTCGACCTGTATTCCTTGCCTAAATAACACTCGTACGCGGAGATTGCGATGTTCCCAGATAATTTGATGCTCGCGTAAATGATGATATTATGCAAGAAACATTAGAGTCGGGTTTTGCACGACCTTGTGCGACCTTTGACGACCTTCCGTGAGTTAGAGTGAAGGGTTGAAGTTTGAATATTGTTATGGTTAGAATCTTATGGCGTCTTTGGTTTGATAAACGCTGGTTATGACGACAGACATTGTGGTTAGACGCTGAAAGTTTGTCATTATTTAACTGTTCGGTTAAACACGAGTTAAGAAATGGAACGTCAATAAAATCGACCGCTTGTCGATGTTAACGAGAAATTTTATTGGACTTCCCAATTATCTATGTTCCCAATGTAGAAAATCGATTAATTAATCGGTACAGTTTAGCTAGAGTTGGTTCCAAAGCCAAATAAAAAAAAGAGATAACAATGTTAGTGATAAGACCGTCATTTATACCCTATTTATTACCTTTGTTATTTTTGTATGTTGGGTGTGCCAATAACGAACACTGTACTGGAATACAAAAATTGAAAGACAATTTTATTTTTAGATTTTCGAAATTTGATTTATTCGACAGATTCATAAAATAGTGACTTAAAACCATAGACGAATAATGTTTCGCACTTACTATCTCTATGTGTTTCGCTTACGCGCTGGTAGACGGAATGTCAGTGAAACCGGGTATGAAAATGAAATGAAAATGAAAAATGTATATTTCTTAAACTTTGTTACATAAACATATCAGTGATTGGGTTCTTCTGGTAAGTATCCGAAAAATACCTGTGCCAGAAGGATCCGCTCTTCCATATCTATTATTTTATTTATGTCTAAGGAATATACTAGAATTTACAAACTACATATTATAAGAAACGTGTCAGTGTGAGCGCGTGTGTGCGTGTATGTATATATGTGGGGGTGTGTTGGGGTGCGTGTGTGTGCGCGCGCGCGTGTGTGTGTGTGTGTGTGTGTGTGTGTGTGCGTGCGTTCATATTTGCTGTGGGTAGATATGCGTCTGTGCCAAAAGTATTTTGTTTATATATGTTTAAGGAATCTGTATGTATGTATGTGAATGTTTGCCGTCGGGATGATTTTATGATTTCTTAGTCTACGTATTTCAGGAGTTCTTCTGTTTCTGTGTAATTACAGGTTTTGAGCCATTTTATCAATTTTTCTTTACATTTTTGTTTTGTTTTGGGTATGAGATAGCGATAGTCATAAAATCCTATACAATTTATATGAAGTGACATTTTGGAGTCAGGAGGCCGTAGTACTAAAAAGTGGTTACGCCGATAAGGACAGCAATAAGGTAGCGATCTCCTTTTTTAACTAGAGCGAATTTGCTATGTGCATCTCTTATTGAGTGAATATGACAACACACGTGCTTCCTTCTAGTACCTTCTCTTTCTACGCTTAAAACCAAGACAAAAAGATTAAAACTGAACTAACCTTTTTAATTTAATTTAATGTCTTTAAAAAGAGACTATACAACTTAAGCATAGAGTTACAAATAGAATATGAAGCATTGCAAAGGCCCTTTCATGTTACGTCAAGTGTCCACTCAATCGTCGAGTCTCCGCTGTACCCTTTGTAATCGAGCCTGTACAAAGGCACAACAAAAGTATGAAAGGAATCTTGTTTATTATGAAAAGTGGTACAGGATCAAGTAGGTATTTTTTCGCTGTTGTCAGCCCATTCTGGTTTGACCTGAAATGAAAAGAACATTCAAAGTTAAAGAACGTGAAGGCAAAGTAAAATTTAAAGATGAATGAAATAAAACGTTAAAATAGTTTGAATAGAATGTATTGAATGAATAAAAAAGATAAAAATTTTTAGTAAGTTATATTTCATTCATTCATTCATTTTTTGTAGGAAAACTAATGGACTATTAACAATAATAAAAAAGCCCTGTGGTTTTTATAGTTTCTAGAAGAAAAGTTATAAAATTCTTTAGTAATTTCAAAAATTGATAATTATTATGTTCAGTCTACTCTATATATAAGGTCTAACAAAATTAGGTGAAACTATTTTAAGGGGATGATCAGACCATCAAACTGAACAACTTTCTCTATGGGACCAATATTGAAATCGCGAAAAAAAAAATCTGCTATCCCATACATTCAGGTCGAGTAGGTTTGTATGGAACAGCAGATTTTTTTTCGCGATTTCAATATCGGTCCCATAGAGAAAGTTGTTCAGTTTGATGGTCTGATCATCCCCTTAAAATAGTTTCACTTAATTTTGTTAGACCTTATATATATGAATCGATCGTCGTACACATTATAACTCTGTCCTAGGATTCATCATCATCATCAGCCTATGTCAGCAAGGGCAACGCTCAATGAGAGTGTATGGGCGTTAGTCCACCAAGTGTGAAAGAAAATAATCTGCTGTTCCACAGAAAACGTAAACAAATATAATGGAATAGCTGATTTTCTTTTTTCGCGAACTTTGATTCTACTGTAAAAGTTGTTCAGTTTGATAAAGCTAAAGCTTCCCCTTTAGTATACAGGGTGTAAGAAAAAGTATCATTGACCTTTAATCCACATACTCTACCCATCAAACTGAACAACTTTTACTTTTACCATGGGGGCAAACGAGTCAGAACAAAAAAAAACAGCGATCCCATAATACGTTTGAATCGAGTTTAATGATACTTTTCCCTACACCTTGTATTGTACGCATTTAAGTTTACACCCTCTATAGAAAAGACGAGCGTTAACCCGCGACTTCGTCCGCACAAATTATATACCAGATTTTAAGTCAGATCATCAAAATCGGTTCAGTAGTTTTTGCGTGATACTCGTTCAAACAAACAAACAAACAAACAAACAGACAGACAAAAAATCCAAAAATTGGTGAAATGGAATCAGGGACACCCAAAAACCATATCGTAACTTTTTTTTTGTTAATATCTTCAATGTACAGACAAACTTCCTGTTACAGTTTTATAATAGTATAGATTAGATTTTTTTTTTCAGTAGTTACCGAATTTTCGATTTAAGAATATACTCAACAAAGCGAGATAGAAAGTACATCAATGTACCTTGAATCTCAAAGGAGTCCTTAGTAACTAAGATAAATGCGACCTATACTCTGAATTTTGTTTATAAGAGACAATGCCTTTTATCGTCAAAAGAATTGCTATCTGCCTAACGAATCCTTTCAAGCATTGTTCAACATTTTTTCAAACCTAACTTTTCTAATTTATGCAAATTGAGTAAACTTTTCACCTAAAACAACAACCATTATCAAATTTGAACATTTTTATATAAGACTTTTTCAAGCTATTTTCGTTCTTTATTTTCAGGTTAAATTAAAGTAAACAAGTCAAGCGTAAAATTAAGTTGAAACGTTTATTTAAATATTCTAGAATTTATTCAGGATGAGGCTTCTATTGCATTTATTTTGGGGCGTATATTTAGCTAACCATCAACAAAACAGATTAGCCCCCATAATAAAATAACTAGTAGTTAGCTATCTTCATACGTAGTACCTAATTATAGTACTCTGTGCTCATACGTTTTTGTGAAAATTTAATATTAATATGACACTAAAGTACTTTACCATGAATAAGTACACACTCTAAGTAGGTTATTAAAGGAGATAAGGGATGAGCGATTATTTATCGAATCGTCCTATTGTTCTAAGCACTAGGTTAGGACTTGGTTAGACGTCTGATAAGATAATTTAGTGCTTACTGGTGGTATCGCTTTACCATTAAAACTTTAACAATAAAGTAATAGTCTCTCTTCCTTGACAACTTTTGAATCCCAAAATTTTTCAAACACAACCGTAATTAACGTAAAATCTTTGTCCACAGGCGGCATCAACCTCGTAAACCCAAGCGAAGAACACGTCGACCTTAACCAAGTATGGGTGGAGATTCCCTCCTCCCTCGTCGCGCTAGGGGGGGACGTCAGAGTTCACGTGCACGGCGCAGGGACCGCGCAGCTGCGCGCGCGCCTCGCCCGAGAAGACGACGACGGCCGCGCCCTCCTAGCCACCATGCCTCTAGCCCTAGACTCAGAGAGCCGCATGACCCTACCCTGCGGCTACTTCTCTAGAGGAGGCACTTATTACTTAGAAATCATCGCTGACAAAGACAATTTACTAGATGATTACGACACAAACAACACAGACAAAGTGAAAAGAGAAGTTGACAACGGTAGTGTTATGGAAACTGGTGATAGTGTTGTTAAATCGTGGCAGTTTGACGTTTTGTGGCCTTCTGCCAAGTTGGATGTGACCCCAGAACAGATACAGACGTATCCGGAAAGGCAAGTGACTGCTTTATTGGAGTTTCCCAATGTGGTGTGTACGCCTGTGGAATCTAGTGCGGACTTCTGGTTGGATCTAGTGTATTGTGGACATTCGAGTGGTGGTGCTGTGTTGTGTGATGGGAAGAACACGAGCTCTCATGCTCATGTACTGTACTCTGAACAGGTAATTGGTTGTGTTTATTTAGATACACATTCCATCTCTCGGTAACTCAGCGAGTCAAAAGTCAATGGGGGCTAAGAATCTTGCGGTCCGTACAAAGGTGGTTCGATTATAAATAAGAGTCTTACCAAAATAAGTTTTAAGCTATGATTTTAAGGAACATTTTTACGATTTGTAACGCTATTGGCTCTTCGGTGATGGACAACATGGTAAGGAAACTTAGGCCCGCTTTTGTTTTAGTAGTGGCGACGGTAGAAGTGAAGTGACTCTGCGAATAATTAATTGAGATTTTTTGACATTGCTTTGCATGATCGAATCAAGAGAACCAACATTGCTTGGACAAGATTAGCAAATTGAAGTGACAAATGGCAATGGGCGAAACAAAGAACTTACTAAGGTTTTTGAGCTGCGATTTTGTTCTGTCGAACGGCCCCTTTACAAGGTGGATGAGAGATCTTGTAAAGGTTGTGAAAAGCCGATAGACTATGTAATTTACTAACAATCCGTTCCAGAAACGCTCATTCGAGTTAATCCTTCATTAAAGCTCTTGCTAGCTTTTACTACATCAACAAGACAAAAAGTGACAGCAAGATATTAAATAGAGGATTAACTTTAATGAATGTTTCTGCTACTGAGTATAAATCTTTTTTTTTTTTCGAATTCGTAGTGCGAGGATATCCAGCAGTGTACTACTATGTATTATTAACACATTGGGATGTACCTGATCGTCATTATCTTAGGGTTGGGCTAATAATTTCTCATCATTTCCAGATGCACGGCTTCCCAGGCCGCCGGACAATGACGCTGCGTTGCGAGCTCTTCGGTCAAGCTGGGGACTACTCCTTGACGCTAAGACCAGCCGCTGCTGCCGGTCCTCAGGACCTTGCTGCTGCATTTATAAAGGTGATTGTTGCTTATCTAGTGTTAGTAAGTAGCATGGCCCGAAAAAGGTACTTGAGTCCTAAATGTTTTTTGTGACGTGATTTTCTCTTCAAGTTTAACAGATTATTGTAGTAAGTTAATTCCGGAAACAATAGTCATAACCGATATTTTCCCTCTGATTTTAGATTTTGGGTAAGTTATTTACGAGTCGAATAAAAATTTTAATTTAAGTCTAATGGACTTGAATGACACACCATTGCGGCAGTCGTTTCTGAGTCGTAAAATGAACCGAATAAATTCAAGATCTGATACAATTCTAACAGGTTTCAGCTCTTTCTCATTCAGAAAGAATAAAAAAGAAACATATCAAAGTTCTTTGATATTAACCCTTACGAATTTTTTCAAAGGATTCTATAACAATAAGTACCAAATTCCCATAACTCACAAATGACTATTATACAGGCCCTTCTCCATAAAAACGTTTCCGAGCACATTCCTGGAATAAACTCCTCAATAAATATTTAGTTCGCCACAGGTTACCCCATATTTTATGTACCGCCCTGTATCGGAAGATATATTACTATTGCGTTTAATTCGAACAAAAAGTCTCAGGAGGTATTCTAGTTTATTAAGATTCATAGCTTTTTGTAAAAGGAGATTTACTAAAGGTACCTTGGTTATGGCCGAATTTGATCTTGAACCTATTTTGTCACTATCTCTATGATTTTGTCTGTTTTCGAACCGGTTTTTGATATATACCTATAGTTCAAATAACAGTGTAGATACGTTCTTCCTGCAGTGAATCTAACCGTTGAAAACATGATTAAACTTAAATTTTCTCGATAGAAGAGAGGACCAAAGTAAGTTCGATTTCAGATTTATAACCAGTTTTACAAGAATCCACCATACACCATTGCTTCTGAATATGCCATCATTTGAAAGGTAAATAATTATAGCAGTGATTCTACCCGATGGTTTTTACCCCAAACACCTATATTGATGAAAAATAAGTTTTTTTGCGATCTTGCTTTCAATTGAAGCGGGATGGCTAATTGCAAACGTTTGCTTGTAAGAAAGAGACGCTTGGATTAGGAATACATATATATATATATATATATATATATATATATATATATATATAAAACCTGGCCTTAAACTACGTTTTTGGGATACCTTTATCTGTTTTTTTTCACAAAAAAGAAGAGAAACTCCTTTTTTGAGAAACTTCAAAAAAGGAGGTTTCTCAATTCGACCGTATATATACATATATATATATTTTTTTATATTTTGAGGCGAGTCATACAGACAGAGAGACAGAATAGACGAAAGAATAAGGGTTCCTTGTTTGACTACCGAACACTAAAAAGTTGAAAAATTATGTCAAAACGAAAAAGAAAATGATGGCCTTTATAAACAACTTCTCCGCAAAGGTCTATAAAATTATAGCGCACTCCATAACAATTTACAAATTTCATTGTCCATAAAGTAGGGTCCCAAGACTGTTATGTTTACAACACTCATTATTTACAAACTCTGAGAGGATATCTGAATAAAACTTTACTTGAAATGGCTTATTGTCTATTTTTCGTGCGACATATTTTAGCAAATTCTTTAATGGGAAAGTTGTTATTGTTAATAATGGTGGTTTTCTGTACCGTAGCCGTGTGATTTCTGATCTAGAACTACCGAGAAGAGTTAATAGGCTTTTTCTGGGTGAGCGCGCTACATCCTCGGCTTCGTCCACACTTCCCATCAGGTGAGATGAAGTCAAGCGCAAACCCATTAAGAACAAAATTGTCTTCTGATTGATGTAACTGTACTGTTTATACTTGCACTTCCGGATAAACCTCCGATGGTTTTTGGAAGTTCAATTGTCCAAATCTTTGTCATTTTTCTTACAATAAATAAATAAAAAAAAAATAAAAAAAAACACCTTAGTTCCCAAAACAATTTTTTTAAATTTTGTTTTATGAATTTTACCCATACGTAACGTATAGGTCCGTATGGGTAAAATAGCCCAATACCATAATTTTTTTTTTGGTACATAGAAATATTGTTGCAACTACCAACTTCCGTCAGATTAATTTTATTGCTTTCCTGGATAAACAAGAATTCAATCACTGCAAAATGAAAAATTTGAGTCTCGTTTTGGAAGTTTTGCCGCGAGCGGTTTTGTCGTTCGCGTGGTGTTCGTGCGGTTCGCGTTTGAGATTGCCACGAGGCTCTGTCATCTTTTCTCAACTGTTTTTGCTCAAAAATCAATCCTCGAGATTGGGATAGAACACGTAGGTTAAATAAAAACTACTTGACACTGAAAGAAATGCAGTGCTAACCTACATGGAAACATCAATTAATTTAAAATTAAAAAGAAACAAGAAAAATTTGTTTTACATCGACGGTAGTTTCCAATACATTTAAATTGGTTCAGTAGTTTCTTTTATATCACAAAGACTACAAATCAAACCTAATCGGTTTTAAAATAATGGTTCAAAAGAGAAATGTTAGTTTTTGAAACAAGTTGTACAAAACTTTATTAGCAAAGGAAAGGAAAGTTGAATTCATATAATGATCTTAACTATGCTAGTTTCGTTCCATTGTTAAACTTTGTTGCAGCGTTCAGTTATTTTTAACTTATTTCGTTATCTTCTTTTTTGAACTGCATTAAATTCTTTTGAATACTTTAGTAAGTATTATATATCATGTAAGTAGATACTTATTATAAAGATATTTATTGAGGTTATGTTATTTATAGTCTAACATTATAATGAATACATGTATATATACAGGGTGTAAACTTAAATGTGTTATTGGTACGTACATACTTAAGGGGATGAATTTTCACTGTGGGAACAAACACAGCTGTTCCATAGAAAAAGTAAATGGTGACTCGACCCAAATGTATGAAACAGCAGACGTTATATGTGAAAATTGCAAGTCTCTCCCTATTACGGTTCAATAGATAGGCACAGCCTCCGTGGTACAGCTCTTTAAAGCAAGGACGGACGGACGGACGGATAGCGAGCGTAGGCTTATGAATAGGGTTCCGTTGGCACCCTTTGGGTATGGAACCCAAAAAACTACATCAGAATTGGTTCTATAACTTTTGCGTGATGCTCGCAAAGAACGAAAATGACTAAACCACAGAATGTGGTTACAAAAAACACATTTTATTTGGATTTGAATCGTTAAAAAGAACTGCATGGTTAGGCTTTCGATTTTAAGATTTTTTTATTATTGTTTGATTTATAGTACTCTGTGGTGATTTGAAAATCCCCAATCGATGATACCTAATATCCCTTTATTCGATTTTCGGCTTGTCGCAGTCAATTCGACCTACCATGATAATTTTTATGAGTGTCATCAGCATAATGTCAGACATAGCTGAGTGGCGGTAGATCTTGACACTGCTCTTTAGTCTCTTTAATATTCATGAACCTTTAGTGCATACTCACTGATATGGGCGTATCTAACTACGTCCCAACTTTATATAGGTAAGCTACTGATTTGAAGCGTTATCAAACTTGGGTAATCTAAATCAAGTGTTTTTTAAAAGATTTCAATGCTTATAATCGGCTCATTAGCTGGTAATTATATTAAGTATCAAAAAAAGTACCTGTGTGAAGTCTACCAATCAGCATTGGGCCCGCGTGGTGGACTAATGCCCATGCTCCCTGGGGGTAGGCGTGTGCCCTGCAGTGGGACGTTTATAGGCTGATTATGATATTAGAAAAAAGGAGACCTGTGCCATGTGATGTGATTAGTCAGGGTCTCCCAAGGGTCTCCTATGTTACTGAAAAAGTCATGACTCTGTCTCTAGTTAGGGTGATAGTGATATTTAAGGCATCGAGGCCGGGCCGACTCCAAAGAAGACTGACAACCTGAATATTATTCTTAGGATTTGACCGACTTTTGCATAACGCAGCATAAAAGATAAAAAGAAAGGAAGAAAGGAAGAAGGGAAGCTGTTCCCTATTAGTGAGATAAGCTGCATTTACGCATTAAGCATTAATATAGTTCATTACATTCATGTTTTTTTTCATGATATTAAAGATTTTAGGATTATTAACGACAATTTCTTTAAAACCATACTGGAAGGGAAGATAGAGGGAAAGAGAGGCAGAGTTATCTAACCCATGTGAAGGAAAAGGTTTATGTCGTGTCGTATCAAGAACTCAAGACACTACCGGTAAAGAGACAGGATGGGCGAAGAATACTCTACCGACAAGAGCGTACCTCTTAAATAAGATGATGATGAATTTTTTTTGCCCGAGTCATGGATGTTTGTATTTGTATCTATATTATGTATTCTATATCGTTGTCTAATGATCATAATACAAGGCCAGGTTAGATTCTGGTACTTCAAATGTGACTAGAAAATTTGTGTGACAATGTCCAAGATATTTATTTATTTATTTTATTTTCTCCGGCTTTACAAATACATCCAATCCAATAGATTTTGCTGAGCCTCCTAATTGCAATCTGGTATTTACTATCAATACCTTTGCCAGCTTTCTGAATCTTTCTATTGCTACGCTGATTTTTCATGTCTTTTCTATCTAAAACAGTTTTTTCTCAAACAGGCGGACTGGTCAGAGCAATTCGTGCTGAATGTCCACGGAGGATCAGTCTTCCCCTGCGGTGAGGGGGTGCGAGTGCTGTTCCAGTACCCGGAGTGTGTGCTAGAGGGCGCTGACAGGGTTCGCGTGTTCGGACGAGACGCTGACCGGCTGCGGTACGTCGCTGAGCGAAGAGTTCGCAGGTACGATAACTTTAGAATTATCAATTTTAACTTGTTGAGGTGTCATTTCCTAAAATAGCTTTCACTGGGATTATTTGGACCCTGGAGACAGATTTTCTAAAAAATTCACACATTTCGTGCCTCACACGACTATCGAGCACATTGGAAATGAATCTACGGAATTCGAAAAAATATTGTCTCAAAAAGGTTAGGCTGCAGGGCAAACCCTTATCCCGATCGTCTTTGTTTTAAGCTCAATTTGTAGCTGACTAAATAGTACAGAGAATCTTTTCTCAAATTTTTGATATCATTCTTCGTTTCCAAAATTTCGAGCGCCAAAATAAAAAATACGAAAAAATTGTTTTTTTTTTTCACTATTTCGGCCATAACTTTTTTTGTGTTAGATTTTCTCGAATAATTCTTTTTGCACCTTACAGCTCTCGTAAATACGCGTCTTTTGAGCTTTTTTTGAATATCATATCTTGACAACTCTCCGAGATATAAGGGGATCACACTTTTTCGTGAAATCGGGTCCTATACTGGAGCGAACGAAAAGGCATTTCCAATGTCAAAAAAGGAGACCGTGATCATTCTGAAGTATTCACAAAATATACCCTAATAAGCTTATTATTTAAATGAAGACCTACACGTAGTTTAACACAGGTGTCGTACCAGAATTTCAGACTCTTCCAGAACGTAGGGATTTTGTTTTTTTTTCGGGCATAGGCCCACCACACATTCCCACCGCTGTAACTCCTGTAAGCCAGGATCAACAGCGGCGACCATTCACAACACTGGACAATGAAGTCCAGCGAGCCCGGGGGATGACTCTAATCTGTCTTGGAACCCGCAATGAATTAATCAAAGAAGATAGGAGGAGTAGGAAAACGAAATATCCGACTTCCCTCCATTGCAAACGGGAGACAGCAATAAGAAGGAAAAAACATGGCTATTAGAGAGCCAATTCAAGAGATCATTTATGGCAGTGTTGAAGACACGACCGCAAAAGCACCAAAAATACAAAATAAAACAATAGGAACCTAACATTGTACTGAAACTATGACCTATTTTGCTTCCAGTAATAAGTATGGCAAAAACATCTGAACGCACGGAAATTATAAAGAACGTAGGGATTGTCGAATCCAAATACAATGTTCTTGGTCGAATCTGACAAGAGCTCTTAAAGTTTCCAGTTGTAGCGGCCACCAATTGAGATCTTAAAGCCAGGGCTAAAAACTACTCATTAACGACTGTATTCTCCAAGGCCAAAGATATTCTGAAACCTCAGAACATCCACGTTTTCACTAGATACGATACGTTGATTGATACGTTTATAAGGACTTATTACACCTTATCAGTTAGTCCACCATCGAAATCCTCACTGATAAAATCAATATTTCCAAAACCGTTACAAAACATAATACGTGATGGGTAATCCCTATCTAATAGGCGGTTGAATGAAAATTCAGGGTTCGGTATTCTGACCACATGTCCGATTTATGATTAGTGGTTTAGATATTACAGTCATTAGATAATTGTAGTTACTGAGTTAGTGTTAATTTTGGTGCGATTGTAAATGATTAGCGGTATAATGAGACTATAATTCTGGATAATAGTGCGACATTGGCAACAGGAGTTTTTGTATCTAATGTGACCAACGGTCCTATTTATTTGTAGAATTCTAGCACAATTTGAGAAAAGCAGCTGTCGACAAATAGCTTTTTTACAAATTGGGTTTTACTTAAAAATGTTTTCTTGTACAATTGTTGAGTCGCGTTGTAGGTATGCTATTGGGTAGACACGTCGCGTGTCAGCCGTCGGTTGCCTCCTCCCCGGCCTACAATGAAGCTCCAGAAATGGCTCAAGATAGTGTTTCTTTCCAAAAACAACCCTTGAAGTTACCAAAATTAATTTATAAGTTATATTCGTACAACGCCAAGCATTCTTGCTACGTAAACTACTCGTAGACATTGCAAAATCAACTAAAACCAAGATGGACGCCATAATTTTTAAATTAGAATAGAATTAGTGCTTTTGTTGACGTGACGTGAAGTGAGGCATAGTCGTTTTATCTCTTGATTATCTGCCCCTCACTAACTTCAGATACGGTACCTTACTTTACTCCGCAGTTCGGAGCAATTTTAGAGGAGCCGAGATATCCCTATAATTAGATTTTTTACACCTGGTTTCAAAATTTTTGTTCCGCAGAGGTCAGCACACAGCATCATTCGACTGCCGTCTCTTCAGCGAGAGATACCCGGAGTACTGCTTCGTGTACGTCTCTCAAGCGGTCACCGGGGCAGTCGCCGACGTCAGGATGGACTGCCTGCCTACGTTGCCTTTATCTGGTAACTTTTTTTTGTGTCCCACTGCTGGGCAAAGGCTTCCCCTCCTCTCTAATCCTCCCTATGCAACGTGAACTCAGGCCTACGGTTTAGAAAGGTATTCAAATCATCGCTCCATCTTCTCTTGGGTCATCCTTGTCGTAGGCAACCACTAGTGAAACCCAGTCTGTGGCCATCTTGTTCCACCTCGCCGAATGCATACGGCAGACATGTCCCGCCCAGTCACACTTCAACAACCAGTTTAGGAGCGCAGATCTGTTTTCATACCCGATTGGTTAGTTTTACACCTAAAATGCTGCGATAGTTGGCAAATCTTTTTTACAGCGTCAGATTTTCCTAATGTTGGGTCAAAGACCAAGTCTGACTACCGTAAGTTAAGATGGAAAATCTGGTAATCCTAAGTTATACTCTGAATTAACAACTTCTGCCTTAAAATGGCGATGATGAATGAGAGAAATTGACACATTTTATCTTCCACAATAGCCCAGTCAACCATATTTTACAGCATTTGCAAGTTTCCCTCCCTAACGTGTCTTCTGAACTATGGAAATGTTCGAGATAAAAAAACTCTAACTATATACGTAGAGATATAGGTACGTACTCGTATATAAAAAAAAACTATACAAGGTGTTACAAAAATACAAATAAACATTTCAGGGGGTGGTTAAGACCATCAAACTGAACAACTTTCACTATGGGACCAATATCGAAATCGTGAAAAAAAAATTGGATGTTCCATCATCATCATCACCACATCAGCCGATAGATGTCCACTGCTGGACATAGGCCTCCCCCAAAATGGGGAGATTTGCCATAATCGCCATGATGCGATGCGTTTGCGATGTTCTATAAAGTATATTTCATTAATTCATTACTAAACTACAGATCTACTCGAGCTAAATGTATGGGACAAAAGATTTTTTTTTCGCGATTTCGTTGTTGGTCCCGTAGTGAAAGTTGTTCAGTTTGATGGTCTTAACAACCCCCTTAAAAGTTTATTTTTACTTTTGTAACTGTATAGAAGCACCACACTGTGCTCGACAATGATAATCCATACGATTTACGCCACGACGACTAGTTCTAGATCTTTTGTAGCCTGGATACCCAACAAACAACCCTATACTGTTTCTGTCCCGATTGTACCGTAATCTATTAGGGTTTTTTTGCTCCAAATCGTGAAAAAGCCTAGTTTTTTTTACAGTACCTACGAAATCAGACTAAAATCGCATAAGCAAGATAAATTACGATAACAAAAGCTAATCTATTTAAGTCTGGTTACCATGGTGCATCATAATTATTGTCACAGGCTAATGTTTTTTAAGCATTATTTTATAGATAGTAAAACCTAGGCTATTATAGTCCCGATCGTAACTGAATCAATGCATCGGCATCGTTGCTTAGGTATCTCTCGTAGCTAGACTTAGCCGAAAGATCAACTTTACACGCTTCCACTTACTTTTTTATGTTATTGTCCCTTTAAGATGGAGGCGCAGGAGGGTGGGGGGAGTGGTCACCATGGTCAGCGTGCCCGGCGCCGGTGCATTGCTCGACACGCACGCGCAGTAGGCACAGGTTCTGCGACTCTCCACCACCGGCGTACGGAGCTAAATATTGCGAGGTAATATTGCTGTTATAAATACTTATGTAGTTACCAACCTAACAAACTTATACGATTTTAATCACAGACTTCTGTATAACAATAGGATTTTAATACATTTCTGGGTGGCCAAAAACTTTGCTGAAACCAGGAAGCTGACAAAGGTACTGTCTACTAGAACTAACTATAAATAGGTACCTACCAGGAAGGTGGTATCATCATTGGTTTTAGGGTGGCATAGGTATTGTCTAGGAAGCTGAAAGTCAAATCTAAACGAAACTTCTTGGTCAATGATGTATCAAAACCTTAAACTTAATAATAGTATATACAACCATAAATAATGTCGCTAAGAAACGCGGTGCCTAGCAACAAACTGTTTTGTCCATACTTGTCAATATTTCGCGCAGACTTTATAAAGTAAGAAGTGCTTTTCGAATTATATTTATTTTGCTAACATTTCAATAAATCATGGCACCGAAAAAGGACCCAAAGAAAGACAAGAAAGAGGAAGAAAAACCAAAAGGTGGTGGTGGATTTACTGAAGTAGAAAAAACATTTTTGGAACTTCAATTAGCAGAATGTAACCGAAAAAATGCCAGACTTAAAACTGCTGTTGATGATTACGAACTGAAAAATGAAGAGCTGCAGAAGGCATATGACAAACTGGATGAAGACAGAGCTGATATCATTGCTTACCTCAAAAAGACCCTAAATGTGAAAAATGAAGAAAACAGTGAACTTAAAGAGAAAGTAAAAGGTTTAGAAGAAACAAGAGAAATCGAAACCGCCCAGTTCAAAGAAAAAGTTGACGAATTAGAGAAAAACTTTACTATAATGAAAGATCAACTTTCTTCGGAAAATAAACTGTTGGCCGGAAAACTAAACACCCTTGAAGAATTCAGAGCAATAAGAGATGACCTTATGAAAAAGTTTGAAAAACAAGAGCAAGACTTTAAAGATCAAGAGATGAAGTACAAAAGAATCATTTACGAAGCTGAAAAGAAATTCGTTATTGGTAAAGATAAGCTAAAAAAAGAAATGGAAGCGAGATTATTGCAACTTGCTCAAGATTTTCAAGATGCTACTGAACTAAGAATTGCAGCGTCTACACATCGTGTTATTAGAGAAAATATTGCTATCAATAATGAACTAGATAGTATTTTGGCGACTCAAACTAAATTAGCTGAATTGAACGAAAAATATAAAGAAAGCGAAAAATCGTCTCGAATCGCTATGGAATTGGCTGAAGAAGAAAGAGATAAGGCGATCAATAAAAATGTGGTTCAACTTAAAGTTATCGATCAACTAACAAATGCTTTCCAAGACGTGAAAAAAGAAAAAGCTTTGTATGAAAAGAGAAACTTCGAGTCTGAGACACTGCAAGCAAAAATACAAAAGCTAACAAAGGAAAATGAAAATCTATTACTGCAAGTCCGCATCTTAGAACAAAATTTGCATGCTAAGATGAGCGATCAAAACAAAAACGTGGTTGAAACTGCTAAAATATCTAGAGAAAATTCAAAACTTAAGAAAATATTGAAAGAAGCTGCCATTGCCGTTCAGGCTGCATTAAAACTTGATGAATGGGCAACAAGTGATCCTACCCGTGAATTAATGGACAGACAGATTTTACTGTCTCGATTGCTAGATATCGTAACACAATACCGCGATGTACAACGAGCAGAGTCCATCGATACTCTTGCATCGTTTGGCAAAATATACGAAGAAGGTGATCTTGGCTTTGTACCTAAAGCTCTTCCGAAAAAATCTGTTACGCCCGCAACATCTGTACCTTCTAAGGAATCCGTTGGAGCAACAGAAAAACGCAGTTCAGCTTCCATTTCACTCTCTACATCATCTCTTGGTAGCGTAAAGACAATACCTAGTGCCAAACTAATACCAGCTAGCTCAGACCAGGAACTAGCTGTCAAGGACAGTCTTCCTTCTTTCATTACTTCAACTAAATCAAGTGAAAGCGAAAGTCATGAAGAGACGGAGTCCGACGAGGGTAAAACAGACGTCGAGAAGATGTTGGCAGCGAGTAAGCTGGAGATCCAGAGGTCTATAATGAAAGACTTGGCATACTCGCAACAGGCAATGAAGTCCCAACAAAGGCTAGATGATATGAGAGTGTCGAAGTCTAGAGTAGTAATTATGGAAACTATACAGGCAGAAGAAGTAGAAGGTGAAGAAAGAGAGATAACGCATGAAGGAGAGGTAATAGAAGTCGGTCAAGAGGGTGAAACTGGCGAGGGTGAAGAAACTGAGATAAAGAAAGAAAAAACGGCAGAAGGTGAGGAAGAAGAAAAGAAGGAAGAAACAAAAGAGGAACCATAAGAGCCTACCGAGCCTATTGTGCTGCCCTCAATCGTGTTTTTTTATTTCTAAACAATTCAACAACATTTCCAAAAAACAAGAATTTCACACTGCATTACGGATTATTATGTTTTATGCTTGTAACTATTATAACTACAAACATTATTTAAAAAAAATCGCAGTGACCCAATAAATTGAAAATCAGCAATGACTACAATCTGACATTTTTATTTTTTGGAAATATTGTTTAATTGTTAAGAAATAAAAAAACGATTGTGGGCAGCACAATAGGCTCAGTGAAGTCCTAAAAGGAAACTGATGTTTGGTAGCATTTTAGTTATTGCGTGCCTTTTAAAAGTATATTTAATAGGAGAGTTTGTCAGTTTGTGTTGTTTTCTTTCATAAAATAAATATAGACTACATTTTTTTTTGTTTAATTGCAGATAAAACTAAATTAATAGTTAATTGACGGCCCGGTAGCACAGTCTGTAGTGAACCTGCCTGCTGTGCCGAGCGTCGCGGGTTCGAATCCCGTAAGGTACAAATATTTATACGATGAATATGAATATTTGTACCAGAGTCATGGATGTTTGTATCTATCTTGTATTCTATATCGTTGTCTAGTCATCATAATACAAGTCCAGGTACTTTAAATGTAACTAGATAATTTGTGTGACAGTGTCCAAGATATTTATTATTATTATGACTAATTACGTTAAAACGGTAATATACAGGGTGGAAAAAAAGGCCGTGGTTGGAGGGAAAGTACCCTTAATATTTATGATGGCAAATTTTACTGAAAGGAATCATTCCTTTATTTCCAAATTTAATTAAAACTGCATTTAAAGATTTTTGAAAAATCATCTGCTTGAGCCGGGAATCGAACCGGTGAAACGTGAAAAAAAAACACCTGTATTTTATGATACCAACCGAAAGAGTCATTCATAAGGATCAATTTCTTTTAATCAACATAGTATCTTACATTAAAGAAAGACCAAGAAAAAATGATTTTTTTATTGTTAAACTTACTATCTAAAGAAAATTCTTTACTTAATCATTATTACTTATTTTCTTTAGATAGTGAGTAAGTTTAACAACGAAAAAATCATTTCTGACGAACCACAGATCCAGATATTATTCAATAAATGATTAATCTATACTATTATAAAACTGTAACAGGAAGTTTGTCTGTACATTGAAGATATTAACAAAAAAAAAGTTACGATATGGTTTTTAGATGTCCCTGATTCCATTTCACCAATTTTTGGATTTTTTGTCTGTCTATTTGTTTGGGTGTTTGTTTGTTTGTTTGTTTGTTTGAACGAGTATCACGCAAAAACTACTGAACCGATTTTGATGAAACTTTTTTTGTTTGATAGCTTATGATCTGACTTAAAATCTGGTATATAATTTGTGCGAACGAAGTCGCGGGTTAACGCTCGTATTTAATAAATATTAAACTTTTTTTGTATGGTACGCGCACAGGTGCGCGGTAATGGGTATAAATTATCTTCCGACGCGGTAGTACCTATAGATACAAAAAATTACGTCAGAAAGCTATCTATCTGATATGATTATGAATCAAAATTTAGTGTTTTTGTGTTTTATCTTAACGTGTCCAATCTTTGAAGTTTATATTATTTCCCAGGGTCAAGCGGTGGAGCTGGCAGCTTGTGAATGCAACGCTCGACCCTGGGCCGGAGACTCCTCCGTGGTGGTTGCAGAGGTTGGCGCGAGATGTCGCTGCGGCTGCGTACTTCACCTGGCACCTGCTGCTAGGCTGTTAGCTGGTTCAGCTAGAGCGTGCCCTGTTAGATCCTTCTGGTTGCTACAGGTTTGTTTGACGAATTATTTACAACTAGTAATTATAGTAGGTACTCTGTGTTTACATTTTAGACGACGTTCAAATTATTTGCACCTTTACCAATTATACTTTAGTGCACACCATATAGATCTAGAGAGATGCCAACCAACGCGCTGACTATGAAACCTAGTGTCGCATTACCACCAGTACCACGCGATAGAAAGTATTTTGATAGCTTGAATGTGCTCATTATCCATTGCGGTATCATAATAATGTGCGGACGAAGTCGCGGGTTAACTCTAGTTACTCCTAATTATGGATATAAACGCATAGCATTCTAGTTTCTAGGACAGTGATAGTACAACCAGTAACAAAGTTACAAACCTATCTGGGAAGCCATTAACTATCAGGTTCAGATATTAGTGATTGGTCCAGAGGGAACGACTTGATTATGTGGGCTACTAGCTCTTGGCGATCCTTTACTTTGAACTACGGTTATAATAAGAGTACATTGTTAGGTAAATATGCGAAGCTTTCGTAAAAGATTGAAGCTTTGATAAGACTAATGTTGAGATTTGAATCTTTTAATAGCCTAGTTCTTCTTCTTTTCACGTCGGCATGAGCATTAGGTAAATCTTTATTTATTCAGATAACTATGTGATCCTGGGACTATTTGTGCACCTGTATGCAGGTTTAGTACAAACAAAACAAAATAAAATAAAACCTTACAAACAAAGTTAGTACTTAATCACTAATTGAGATTTGGTCATCTCAACGAAATGCCTCATTTTTGGGCAATCAATGTTTTCAGCAATAACCTTTAGGGTACCGTTGCTGCTGCCCCGCAGTATATTTAGTAGCGATGCAGTTTTTTTTACGAAGGATGGCGTGTTCGGGCTTGAACAAACATCTCCGACGCACTACAGCAACGTGGCAAGTGCAACAGCACCCTGGATCCGCAGAGCATTGTATGAATTTTGAGTGAAACTAACCCGCAGGCTGCCAGAGTAAAATGAAGTGCAGTATTTTGGCAGTATGCTTTTAACAATGACACCTTAACTGTATCAGAACATAATAATATATTGCATGACAATCACTCATGCTGTAATGGGAAAGATGTTCCAGTCAGCAATGGTCGTATCGAAGCTTATTTACCAGGGTGTGTCAGATGAAATCAGGTTTCGCCAATCTGAGAGGCTCTTTTCGTGCAACCTAGTTAGCCAAGTGGTTCTATATTTGTCAAACCGAAACTCGACTATTTGCTTCTTTGGTTTTTGTTGTTTTCTAAGACAATGTAGAGTAATAATTAGTAACAGTTTTAATCTGGGGGATTAAAACTGTTACTAATGCAGCAAGAGTTGTGAATGATTGCCGATGTTGAATCTGGTTGAAAAAGTTGTGTAGATTTAGATGCTAAGTCTTGTAACATCAGCATTAGGTGTTCAGCTACAAGTGTTTACATGAAACTGTCATGGCACAGGCAAATTAAAAATAACTTGGTATCAATAATGGTTAATTTATTTTATCAAGTATACAATGAGTTTATAAAAAGTCATTGCTAGTATACAAAAATCTGCACTGAATTACTTAAAAATGTGATTAGAGATTAGATTATGGATACATTCGCTTCTCGCCACAATCATCCTGATTTAGAAACCTACACTCCATTTCAACCTTCATTTTTGAACTTCAACCAGCCCTTTTCAACAATACGTCTCAGACCCTTGTAAAATCGTACTTACCTTACAACTAATTAATTTTCAAATTCCGCAAAGTCTAACTAACCTAGACCACGGAATATATCAGAGTACCTAGACCTGGACCAATTTTCTAGAGTTTGTTGAGTACATAACAACGTTTGTCTCCAAAATAATAGGTCATTAAAACTTCACAATTTTCCATCGGTTATCGACAATTTGTTCGAACGCGTAGCGTCCGGGTTCTTTATTAATTTTGTTTGTAAAATGTTCAAGTTATTGTTAGTCGAGTGAATTTCGGTGAACAATCGAGGGTCGGACGTCGGTGGATTAGATTGAAAAAGAGCAGTCGGTTTTTTGTATATACATATTTTTGGGGATGCAAATTGTTTCAAGAGTTTGTGTTTGTTGTTGTTGAATATGTAGCATTTGTATTTTTAAAATCTCCGCCGTTGAAATACAATCATCATCATCATCCTCAGCCTAAAAAACTTTAAACTACAGTTTATATGCTTCGAAATAAGCGTGAAAAGGGGGAAGCGCTAATATTTTCCCCAGAAGCCGTAGCACATTGCGCGCGTATTATTACGCCTTCTATCTCGTTGGTGCGCGCGTAAAAAGAAAGAAAGCGAAGGCGTGATAGCACTGTAGGAAGGTACCACGCGACCATACTACGGCTGCAGGAAAGCAGTATACCAACGAGTTTTTCTAATATATTTTTGTAATACCGACTGCTCTCAAACTGTGATGGAAAACATCACGAGAAAACCTGCACCCCTTGAAGAGAAGATGAAATTTCATCAGTCTTATCAATCCGCTTTGGGGATTAAATAAATTTCTAGAGGGTAGGCCAGAGGCCTTTGCTCTGCAGTGAGCAATATATTAAATAGGTAGGCTGAATGTTGATAAAATACCACTTCACCATGGGGTTCCACGTTGGTTCCTGTTCTTAAAACAATAGGTTCTTAAGAAAATGAAAGAAGTGAGAAGAAATTTCATCTTTCTTATTTATTTTCCTTTCACATCCACAGGGTGTGGAAATAATCTCTAATCGCTATTGCACTTCGAAATACTTTATTCCTGAAAAAGTTTTAATGGGCACTTCGGGGAATGACGGAAAGTTGAAGTTATACGAAACTTAATTCCTTTGAGGAAATCGACCAGACGTGATGGTTCTTAGGAAATTGTTGAAATTATTCCATTTACAGGTCTATTGGAAAATACTACGGTTTTTTTCTATAAGTAGGTAGAGTACCTATTTTAGTACTGTAGGCAAAACTAGTGTTTGACAGTTTCATTGAACTTCGATGTACAGTCACCATCAGATATATCATAGGGAGTCGCGCTGCAAGTCTGGGGGAGGTCAGACGCGTGCGTATTGGCATCTGTTAGGTTTGCACGTGGCTCCGCCATTTTGTAAACTCTTTTGTGTTTTAACTAGAAAACGTTAACTTGAGATTATAATAAACTACTTGACATTGGCAGAAATGCTACTAATCATTTTCCTACGTGTACTCTCCACATAACGGGATATTGGCACAATTGTGATAGCGCATCGGACGCCATTAAATAAAAATAGAATAGAATAGATATATCATAGCAAACAAGGTGTTCAAATATTTCTAAGCAGTTCTAATTTTCAATAATTTCTTTACACATAACCGCTCAAAAATATCTGAACGCCCAGAACATCAAAAATATAAACGCAGTCAGGGTGATCATTAAAAAAGACCTTAATCCGTTGTTATACCTTTCAATTTTAAATGACATTGTGAAGAAATTATTGAAAATTAGCTGTTCAGATATTTATGACAAAATACATGTTTAGATATAATTGGTTACATTTACTGTAAGGAATTTATGGAAAATTTGCACTGCTCAGAAATATTTGAACACCTTGTATGCTACGATATATCTGATGGCGACTGTACCTATACTTAGCGATAAGTAGCATCAATTTTCAGATGAAAATTTCTTGTAGTCAATAGAGTGACTACTTATTAACAAAAACCACAAAACATTTAGATACGCTGGATAGTTTTGAAAGCATGTGTTTGTGTGAACACATAATGTACTCTCTTGTCCTTTTCTAGATCTGATGGAGTGGCAACTATTGAGTTGACTGCACGATCGTAGGGATCCTTGTTAGACTGACATCCTAAAAAAACTAGGTAATATATTTATTACTGGTGTGAATATTGCCTACTATCATCCCCCAATGACGTAAAGACCGGCCAAGAGCGTGTCGGGCCTTCGATAGGGTTCCGTAGTCATGAATTTGTAGCTTAGAAATTTTCAAAAGCAAACAATAGTGCGATTTAATTTCGTTCGATGCCATATCTATTATAAAATATGTGTGTTGTAGAGTTTTTGGCGACATCTTCTCTCAACGGAACACCTTCCGACGCGGTGGTAGAGTCAAAAATGACGTCAAAAAGATGTGACGTCTATGTGATATTATTTTGAATAAAAAATTGTGATTTTCATTTATTGACACACGCCTACCGTCGACTTTTTATTTGATCTTTCCGCCACTGCATGTGCTACAGCGTTTTTTATAATTTTCATTAAAAGTACTTACTACTTTTTCAAATAGTTTCAGATTTTTTACTCCAGTATTTTAGATGTAAGAGTTACGCCCTATTTTTGACTTTGAGCGCAAATATCTTGAGATAGAAGCAATATTACGATCTAGTTTCTATGGGAGTTTTATTCCATTAGACAAGACCTAGGTATCCATCAACACCTCACTCGATTTATTAAAAAAAATCTTTTCATTTTCAACCCCGTTTTCGTTGTATGTAAAAACATTATTCTCTTTACGACTACTTCATTTCTGTTTTTAGGTTACTGTTATTTGTCCTCATGCCAAATTATGAGTAAATAGGTGCAAAAATTGGCTGTGTGTTGTCGGCTAAGAATAGCACCATTCCATTTCCTCCCGTGGGTGACGTACAAGGCGACTAAGAGATCTGGATGATGGGCAACAGCATCCTCTGAGTACACACATTCAATCCAACTGCGATCGCCAACCCGCCTGCCAAGCGTGGCGATTATGGCAAATCCCCCAATTTTAGGGGAGGCTTATATCCAGCAGTGGACGTTTAATGGCTGATATGATGAGGTGCAAAAATGAGCGAATAATCGAGGTGGTGCATACAGACAGAACGGACGAAAGTATAAGGGTTCCTTGTTTGACTACGGAACCCTAAAAATGGGTGGGGGGAAGGGAGTGTCCGTACTGTATGTAGTACCACATTACGTTTCTTATACTGACACCAAGGTTGCTCGAATTAAAGTGTAATGTGTGAGCCACACCACAATACTTCCGTGAGCACTTAGAATAGGATTCGGGTCTTAAGGGCTTATGTCGAAAAATAATTGAAGCGAAATGGGCGTGTGATAGCTAATATTACTGCCTGATGCGAGAGAAAGAGATGGGGCGGCGCGCGCGACTGAAACGACGCAAGTGTAAAACAAACTTTATTTAATTCTGATTTTACTATTTATGTAACTTTGTAAAATATCATTTTTTTTTTAAATCATGTCTCTTGTTTCTATTATTCACCGTTTAGCAGTTTCAAGCGTTTATCGATAAAAACGGAGGCTACTTTGGCTTGTTTTTCTATCGAGAAAATGTGTCTCAATCGTGTTTTGGCTGTAATCAAAACTTCAATTATATGTTCAATTTACACATATTCGCAATTCATACTCCTACTGTTGGTCCTATGATATATGACGCTTTGAAGAATCCTATTTTTTTCACATATCCTCTTAAGTAAGCTTGGGCATATTGCCGGAGATACGGAATTATAATAACACTCTACTTCTCTGCATTAACTTTTTACAACTATTAGATAGATAGATAGATAGATAGATAGATAGATAACTCAGTTATTTCATCAGAACAATACAGGATAAACAGTGACAGACAAAGGCAGTAGGTGACATTTTAGAGTCCGCATAAGGTATACTAACTATTGTAAAACTATTACATCTGTTACAACTATTATGTACTGCGATCTTGTCTATTAGGTACCTATACGAATATAACCGAAATACTTCAAAATGTATAACGAAGTCAATCAAAGACAAAGAAGAACCAAGTACTTAAATACCATGTATCAACCACCTTGCCACTCTGACATATATAAGCGAAATGTATATATTCAAATTCTAATTCAAATAATTTATTTCAGACAAGATGTCCATATAGTGTTAGTATATAGTATATACTAAATGTATGTACATACTATATACTATACTATATACATTATATATATAGCTGTAAGATAAATGTATATATACTATATACATTTATCTTACAGCTAGTGTTAGTAACAAAAAAAAAACAACAAAAACATTTTATTTTAAAAACCCGGTGTGGAGCTTCACCCAGTGATGCAACAGCGGGGAGTCCCACCGGTCTTTGAACACATTCAGGAGACCATTAGTGCTGGCTCGGAGCCTGCCCAACATGGAGGCGCACCGTTTTCTCAATATAGCATAGAAGTCGTCCGTGTGCGCCTCCGCAAACATTTCCGACGCGCTACAATGCCGTGCCAGCCCCATCAGTATCCTGAATGTGTTATTATACTGTACGCGTAGATCGCTGTATGCCCGTTGCGTATACCGGGTCCAAAGGCTGCACGTGTAGAAAGACTGACAAAATGCTTTAAACAGTGTGATTTTTACTGGTTTCGTACATCGTGCAAACCTTCGTGCCAGCATATTACAACGTACAGTCAGCGACCTACGCTCCCTTTCAATATCGCAATTATCCCTGAGATCATCAGTGACCCAATGGCCCAAGTACTTAAACTTTGTCACCCATCCTAGGGGAGTGCCACTGAGTGAGACTCCAGGTACATTGGAGTAGTTGATAGAATTTGTCTTAAACATCATCAGCTCACTCTTCTTGACATTGTACTTGAGCCCGTGGGCCACCGCATATGACTCACAGATCGCTACAAGCTTCCTAAGTGCTCCGATTGATGGACTCATATAATATGTGTATAAAGTTGTATAATTACTTACCAGATAACATTAAATGTATTGAAAACAAGAATAGATTTAAGCTAGAACTGACAAGCTGATTACAAGGACATTGTTTTTATAGTGTTAGGGAATATATTGATTTTATGACATATCTACAATTTAATTGACATTAATTTTATTATGATGACTATTCTATTCAAGACATTAATTTATAATTATTATTTGTGAAATTGTTGTTACTTAATTGATTACTTAATATTCCTATTGTTTGCGTTTATTGTTTTAATATTTGCACGTCTGTACACAGACAAGATAAATCTAATGTACACCTAGATTAAGATCTAAAAAGTTGTGTAAAAATTATCTTGGCAAATAAATGATTTTACTTTACTTTACTTTACTTTACCGATTTTAACTGACAGCTTAATCCTATTCTAAGTGCTCACGGACTGTACTTATCCTATTTTCAGCCGATCCCATTCGACATCTGCGCGGATTATATAACAATTTCTGGCACGCACACGTCACTCACACTCGTTCATCTCTTTTCTCTGCTTTCAGTGTGCACAAACCCTTGAAATTAATTTGTAAACATTCGAATGCTTGCGAGTCCAACAAGATCCCCAAAGTTTGAATACCCTTGATCCCAATTCGAAACGATTGTGAAATTCCGGAACAGGATCATATTTTTCCGGACATTGTATCCGGTTTCTTTTCGATTAGGAGTTTGTGATATTTAACAGGACTGTTTGGGAACGGCAAGGAATTAAACTCTCTGTTCTAAATCTGACAGTCTAAACGAAACTTTGTCTCTTTGAAATGGTAAGAATAAGTTAATTAAAATATATTCACTTTATTCATTGAAATTTTCACCACGGAATCTGTTTTTAGCATTATGAAAACATTTAGGCTTCTTTGTTGTGGGAACGGTAATTCTTCTAATTAGTTTGTGGTTGTGGGTTCTTTGTTTTACGATAAAAGTTCTTATAAAAATTATGACATTTCTGACATCAGATTGTTACTATCACCTCACAGACTTCTGTATTGTTACTAATCGTCTTCATGCCAAATTTTTATTTCAATAGGTGCAAAAATGAGACAATAATTGAAAAAAATTTTTTAAATATTTTTAATTCAACATGCATAACAGAAAATGATACAATTAAAATTAAAATAAGTATTGTTGAGATGGAAAAATTTAAAACAATATAGAAAATAAAACTGACATAAAAGTGTATGCCTAGACTGCCAAGTGCTCTCAAAGCTATTTCAAGATAATACAAATTTTATGTTATTTTTTATTTTATTTTATTTTTATTTGAATCAGAAAGAACTTGAACAGAACTTGGCAATTACACTTATTCGCAGTGACACTAAACTTTGCCTTCTTATTGTGGACCGGTGTAATTAAAATGTATGATCTTTATTATCAAATATTTCAAGAGTTGTATTTCCTCCACCAGGCTGAAGAGGGTCTAGTGGTGCGACTGCGCATAGAGTCAGTTCGTCTCCCGTGCGCCGGTCAGGCGCTCAGAGCTAGAGACGGTGACTCTCTGGGCTCCCCGCTACTGGCTTCATGGGATGGTCCTGATAGCTCGGCTGTGGTAAGTACAGAACAACCACGAAAATAATTCCGCTCGTCAATCTTCGTTCGCAAAGATTGGGACTAAAATTTCCCGACGGTACTCGAAACCATTTTGATAACATCATCAACATTAAAAGGGGAACTGATTGCCTAGCAGTCTAAAAAGTCTAAAGGTCGGTCAAGCGTCAGGCGCGAAATCAATCGACCAATAGAACAGATCAATTTTAGCGCGCAACCTAGCCCAGTCATTTTACGGTTTGAGCCGGGATTAATTAGTAATTGATATTTTTTTCGGTATAATATTGAAGAACCAATTTGAGTCTAGAAATGTACGAAAATTAAAAAAAAACGTCAGCAACAGTTCCAATTTTAAACCTGACGGTAAATTTTTTTTTGCACATATTCAAGGCTTTACTACATACTACATACTTCAAACATGGTGTAAATATTTTTGTCTACTTAGAAGGTTTATATAAATACATTCGTATTTTCTAATAAATACCTCATTTTTAAATTTCAATGCCTATTTTATTCCTCAAAAATAATGTATATTGTTAAATCTAAGTCAAATAAGTGGCATTGGTATTAATATTAATAATTTAAAATCCTTCTGGGACAAATAATTTTGATTTCTATGTTACGTAGCGAATTTTTTTTTAATTTGCTTTAAGATAGTCCTTTTGTCACATAAGGGTTCGGTTACAGTTTAAAAGTCCAATTAGTAATTACTCCCTTCCCCGCCTAACTCCGTAAAATGACTGGGCTAACCATAGAGTGATGGGTTCGCGTGGTTTTTTTAATAGTCAACTGCACAGGTGCATTCGTAAGGCTTATAAACTTGATATTAGTGTAGACTCGTAGATATATTTTAATGAACTTACAGCGTTGCTTTTGGGGCATCCTACTGCTTTTTTTACTACGAACAGTTACTGATTGAATTGTGAAATAGCCTCAGGGCGTATAAAACTTTGCTAAGGGTGGTGATGGTAGCATGGCGGCAGTGAGAAGTGCTAGGTCCTTATTATTTTTATATTAAAGTTAATAAACATAACAATCGGTAGCTCAAACCAATTTCCTATTATGTGGGTTTTTAAAAGCAAGGATCTTTTCTGAAAATGAGTTGTAAGCCACGCAAGTAAAGTAAGATAGTTGTAAACAAGTGATTAGTTTTTGAGAAAGAGACCCGTTTTGTTCTACCCAGATTGCTGAGAGAAAGTAGTTTACTTTCAGAGATGGAACCTGGAATATGGAACATTTGTGTTCAAGACATTATGTTAACCGCAAGCATTAACGCTTGCAAACTTACCTAAGACTTCTAGAGGCATTATGCAAAGTGACGATTAACTCTCAGCATTTAGCGCAGAACATATCCTTGCTTCGAACCTATAAACCATCGTAGCCTTTATTTCTACTAGACATAAGATAAAATGAAATTCACGCACTATTTTAGCCAATTATCTTAGAAACTCTGCAAAATGAAAAAGGTGAAAATAGCATAGGTGTGCATAGGTGTGAAATGTGTGATGTATTGTAGTCTATATGAGGAAATAAAATAAATAAATAATATTGCTTTTGTTTTAGGACTACAACGATTGTTCCGATGACCTCCACGGCTAGCATGCCACCCGCGACAAAGCGTTTAAATGAGAAAAACGTCATGTTCGCTCTTTCTGGTATACGTAAAATAATAAAGATGGAGGCACATCTCGATTTTTATCTGCATCTCGGGGGTGGCATGCGAGGCCTACTGGTGAAGGTGGCGGAAACCGGTTGGGTTGTTGTGGTTATCTTTGAAGGAGTCTATGTCCAGCAGTTAGCGTTTTTAGGCTGCGATAAAAATGGTGACAAGTGACGAGCGATTCTAAAGAGTATCTGAGCACTTTGGATATTATGTATGGTAAATAAAATCCTCTAATATTTTCGGCCACGCAAGACGCTTTAGGATTTTTGTGTTCGTGACAGCTCAGTTGGATCCGTGGCCAGGAAAGTTGCAAGTTTAAATCTTGATCGCTGATACAAGTGAATCCTCCTTTATGAATGATTTATTTTACCTATTATGTATGTATACTATACGTTACTTTATTGCTCTAACAGGCCGGTGATGTGGAAACCACGACGGATTCAACAGGGGTGGTGGAGATAGCAGGAGGTCGACATATTCTGGTCGAGTTGAGGGCTGGTGATCCCAGCGAGCGATGCGCAGGCGGCTTCTTGGCACACGCCATCCAGATTGGTAAGTTCCTCTTTGAAGCTGGACTCATTGACGGCAGGGTCTGGATAATAAAAAAAAAAATTATTTAGGGATTACATGTCGTAATTTATCGACTTTCTTCTGCTATCTTCTTTGTTTAAATTCTTTGCAGGTCCCAAGATTAGATTAATACCCTGGGCTTGCTAGACTTCACTGTCTCCTGTGGTAAATCAATCGAGAAGATACTTGAGAATTATTTAACGTTAGAATTTAGATTATATAAGAAACTTTTTCCCCACAGAACCTATCCGCAACGCATCAGCAGCGTGGGCTTCAGTAAGCAACGTCCAATGGTGGCGCGGCGGCGGCGGAGCCCGAGGAGCCGCTGTAGCGCTGGCTGCAGCCGCTGCCCTGGCTGCTTTGTGCCTGGCTCTCCACTCTGCTCATAGGACGAGGGCATACCAGAGAGCTGCTGATAAAGAATCGCTTACCGATAGCGATGGTGAGTTATGATAACATCAACCCTCTACGGTCCAAATATCGCACATTATTCTTTGACCATGGACCCTTAGTCCGTGTCTTTGACCTAGTTTTTTTTAAAGGAAACTTTTTATGGGAGGGCTTTGAAATTCTGACCCGCAACCTTTTCGTGTCACGGCAGTTTGGAATTTAAACGAGGCGTATTGACAGCTGCAATTAAGTTTTCTAAAAAAGAGCGCGAAATCACAAGATAAAAAGACTATGTAAAGACAGTCCCAAAGAAGAGTTTATTTAAAGAAAGTTTCACATCTGCCGGGCGTCCAGTGACAGCCAACATTTTTTGGTCTGTCGCTTCGTTTCAGTCTTTCACAAGTAAAGGCAATATTAGTTGCGTGGCAATTCAACCTTACAACAATCTACTGAGAGGAGATAGAACACTATTGGAGAAATGAACTACGATTAAGATATCTTCAGACTGATTCAGCTCTAGCGACCAGGGTTGGGAGCTTGGTAATCCGTCAGATGGGTAAATCTACTTAGGGCACCAGTCTCTCACAAAGTTTTATCATGCCACTTAATCTGACTGCACTACCCGTATGCTGAACCTCTGTGAAGAGAGAAATTAATCAATCAATCAATTATACTTTATATGACACCAAAAAAAAAACAGAGAAAAATTAAGATTAACAGATTAATATTTCCATATATCTCATTCTTCATTGGTTTTCTTCTGGACGCTCCATCGCTACAACTTTATTTAAACCTACAAATACGATGTACAGGTGTACCAGGTTTAGGTCTTACCTATGTACCTGCGCAGTTGAAACATTTTAATACCGCAATTAGTATAAGAAATTATATTGACCATCAGGATGCCGCCACCTTCAATCCGTTTACGCTATTGGCTTATTTGTTTTCGCGCCCTTTTCGCTCCTATTCGACTTTGCACCCTTTGATTATTAAATGACTTCGGGTTTTGTCAGGGACTCGGTCCTGCTCTGCGCAAACGAAGATTGACGAGCGGTTATTTTCCTGATCGTACTGTACCTGCATTACAGTGCGGGCAAACTAAGCATTGCATCATACACACCCACAGCTGGACATACTGCCTTTACGCCGCGTTCCTGTGCTAATCTGATCTATTTGCTGTCCCTTACAATGTCATCTGAGCAACGTGCTGGTGGCTTACTGACCTCCAAAGCAATAAGGCTGCTCTGACACGAGTTTGGTCTTCCTATCGTCTTTCTCTTATGTATAAATCAGGTCACTAACTTCGAATTCCTCACTTCGTACTTGAAGAGAGATTTGAGTGGCAATGGCGACAAACAAGGGTACACAGACATGCTTGTTTATGTAGTAGTAATATGCAACGCACATTACTCGCAGAAACGATGGCCGATGGGGCCGAAAAGTTCTCGAGTGGCGACCGGAAAGCGCAGTGTGGGTAGGCCCCCCACACGGTGAACCGACGACCTGGTGAAGGTGGCGGGAACCCGTTGGATGAGGGCAGCGCAGGACCGGTCGTTATGGAGATCCTTGGGGGAGGCCTATGTCCAGCAGTGGACGTCCATCGGCTGAGATGATGATGATGATGATGAATATGCAATGCAATTATCGTAAGATCATTCTACGTTACTTGCTGCTAGAAACAACATCATTAATAACAACAGATAGTTGGATATTGGACTGAATTATTACTATCGCCGTGATCTTGAAAGGTTACGTCACGCCTCCGACAGAACTACAGAATAATTGAGTATCGGTCTTTGATTAAATTAAAATAGCTGAAGATACGGTACTAGTTTCTAGCGCATGGACCGCATAGATTGAGCCCCCGTCGCCTAATTTGACTCAGTCGCAATCCGAGCGGCATTTGCATGACACGCGTGCATGATTGTGATTACGACGATACATCGTCTTGCTCGCAAGCTACCTGTTTGCGTAATTCAGTCTCTTTAATTGTTTATGCATAATATTAATATTCGTTTGTGTGAGTGAATGTATCTATGGTAGAAACTGGTCCATTGTTTGTGTACGTAATGTAAGAGCGTAACGTATCTTCCGCTATTTTAATTTAATCAAAGATATCGAGAGACGCTATTATTGGTAATTCAACGAACCTAGTCGTGCTTTATTAATCTGATTCAGAAAATCAATTAGTTATACTAATGGGTCTATTTCAAATTTTAAAAAGTTACGATATGGTTTAATATTTAGGTATCCCTGATTCCATATCACCAATTTTTGGATTTTTTGTCTGTCTGTTTGTTTGTATGTTTGTTTGTTTGTGTTTTTGTTTGTTTGTTTGAACGAGCATCACGCAAAAACTACTGAACCAATTTTGATGAAACTTTTTTTGTTTGATAGTTTATGATCTGACCTAAAATCTAGTATATAATTTGGGCGGACAAAGTCGCGGGTTAACGCTCGTAATTAATAATTATATCAAAACGTAAATTGAGAGGGGTGAAGAACCATTGACACGAAAAGAAGAAGAAGAGGAGTTTCGAGACATAAAGGAATTATTGACAAAAGCATAACCCTCCTTCTGGTGAAGTCGGGTAAAAAGAGAGGGGAATTTTCTAAAAGTCGTTTAGATGGTAAATTATGCTAAGAAAAAAAATCAGTCCAAGCATCCAATGATAATACTAGTCCATTGCTGAACATCGGCTACATCCAGTATTCGCCAGTACACTCAAACCATTTACTACCACCAACGGTGCTTAAGCATGTGCAATTAATTGAATCAGGCGTTACTTTGCGGAAATCCATGACTAATATGTAGATGACACGATTCTATCAAGACCTCCGCTTCTAAGTACCTAGTAGACAAAGTTGTATTACGTTATGCAACACAACCTGCCCACCAAATATTTTATTGTTACTCCGCCGAGCGTCCGACACCGAGCCACGCTCGGTCGCTCGGCGGAGTAGCAACTCTGTTTCGAACGTTCGTCGGTCTAACTCCTGAGGATGCTCCTTGGTGGAGCGAAACACGAGTAGAGTAGAAATTATTTGGTGGGCAGGTTGTGTTGCATAACGTAATACAACTTTGTCTACTAGGTACTTAGAAGCGGAGGTCTTGATACAATCGTGTCATCTACATATTAAGCATGTGCGGTACGCGATTTTGGAGTCCCAGTACATTTTTGTGCCGCTGGCAGTGTAGACATCTGGAACGTGGGGGGTAGAGGCAAAGGTGTTTGTGAGAGATCTGGGCAGGAGGATGGTGGAAAGTGACAACGATGTCCGCTCTGGGTCGTATCTGGTGCAGAGGATTTCATTGGCCATCCAGCGCGAGAACGCAGCTGGTGTGATGGGATGGGATCTCGTCACAACGGGTACGTTTAATGACGAAAAGCCCGTTTAGTGTATATTTTTCTATTTTTGTATTTTTTTTGTTTTCGTTCAGTTATTTCGCTGACTAAAGATATTGTGGATTTTTATGTATGATTTCTTGTGACGAAGCTTGACGTGGATTTTTTGACTATACATCCTTTGGACGAGGCATGTTGCCAAATTTAAAATTGATTATTTAGTAATGAATTGAGATTGATTTTGTAATTATTTGTTGTTGAATAAAATAAACTTTTACTACCACTAAACTATCTTCTATTTATTGTACCATTCTCATTATGTATATCCATTGATCCTTGTTACCGATCCGTAAACATAACGAAACCTTTTCTTCCACAGCCTGTTCAGCATCACTAGAGCTTGGAGTAGCACCGGCTGGTTCCAGGAGCACCCTGCTGTCAGAAGTGTATGGAGGAGTCTCCTTGCGGCGTCTTTTGCCTTCGGGGAAGACCAGACATACGAGGCTCAGGGATTCCGACTTGAGATCTGAAAACGTTGAGCAGAGGTAAGAATGGAACCTGACTAGATTATAACATAACTAAAGAAGATAATTTCTCCAGCAATGGGAAAAAGGCCCTCAAAAAATGTTAGCGTATAGGTGGCGTATAGTTATGGCATACTCATATCGATTTGTTTCTCATAATTTTTTATTTTTATTTATTTGATTCACTTACAGTTATTACACTCATACAATCATTGTGATACTTAACTACGTCTTAACACGTTCCGGGACAGTGAACGAGACACAATAGAACTTTTATTGTTATCGCGGCTATAGGCGGTCACTGTCCCGGAACGTGTTAAGCTAAATGCATAACCACTTAAAAGTGAACACAACATGCGTAATTTACAGTCACAAAAGGAAAAAAAACAGAACGTTTCAGCCAATGAAAGAGAAACATTGACCTCAGATGACAAATAACTTAGGTACTGTTTATTATTATATTTTAGAAAATTAAAAAGTAAAATAATGACAGAAATGAGAAAGTGACAAATAACAATTGCAGTGATAACGTGGTGGAGACAATACAATGAGCAAACTCCCTTCCGTTATCCTTCTCCTATTTCCCCCTTTCTTCCTTCAAACTATGTTCCTTCTGAACCGATTGAGAGAGTCAGAATAGATGTCTGCCGTGCAATTTAATTATTATTATACAGTCTACAATTAATCATATACCTACATATATCTACCATATATCTACAAAACATAATCAGTCGATTATGGTGGTAATATTAGCAATACCTTATCTAAACGGAGTGTCGCCTAGTCGTTGTTGGCGCACATCTTGAATGGGTAAAATATGTTTGTTTTTTTATTTTCGTATGAACATCTAAGACGTTCCTATGCACGCATTGATTTACATGTGCCGTTTTAACAGGGAAAAGGAATCTTCGCAAAAAGTGAAAACGGTGCATTTTTTGTATTTATTTGATAATTCCGTTTGCATTTTTACTTAAACTTTCGTCCGATTACTATAATAAATTAAATTATGTTTTAGAGTGTAACACCACCAATAAACGTTACCGTTTGTGGGCCTAAAATAAATTGACTCCTTTAACTGGGATTTTCAAGAGAATAACACGCAAAGATTTTTTTTGTCTGTCGTATAGACCAAAAAATCTTTGATAACACCGTTATAATATCTGTCATGTCATTGTAAAATACAATAAAGCAAACACTAGTAAAAAATGAAAGATCATTTTCTTTTCAGATGAAATCTAAATGAATATAAATGTTGAATAACCCTACTGTAAAGTGTTAAATAAATATATTATTTGACAATTGGTTAAAATAATACTTAGTGTATCAAGTTTTTGAAATTAATTCTTGAATAAAGACTATTTCTTTATCTTATCACTTTTTACAACAAGCTATAATAGGTAAATTTTTTTAAACATGGTGAAGCTAATTATTTAATAAAATGTACCTTATACAAGTGAAATTGATATCATTAGCATCCTTTTAAACTAAGAGTCTACCCATCAAACTGAACAACTTTTACTACGGGAGCAAACCGATCGGAGCAAATAAAAAATCTGCTGTTCCATACGTAACTGCAATCTCGACGCGTGAATTCGCGACTCAAATGTATGCAACAGCTGATTTTTTTTTCTCCGATCGATTTGTTCCCATAGTAAAAGTTGTTCAGTTCGATGGGTAGACTCTTAGTTTAAAAGGATGCTAATGATATCAATTTCACCCTGTATATGTAACAATATTAATATGAAGATGACTTAACTAACTGTATATTAAGACTGTATTTCCGATCTGACGAAATGCAATGAACGTGCAGCTGAACACGTTAGTGCAATTGTAACTATGTTGTTATCAAGACAAATAATCGAGTTCAAATTTGAATACTTGATTGTTGCAAACGACCAAATCCAATTGAACTTAGGATAAATACCAATACTCATACAACCCGAAATATAAAACATATTAACTCCAAACATAAACCCTTTCGGCATGGTCAGAAACATTAATTACCAACTCATTTTATAAGCGTGCAATTTATACTGAATGTGAAAGGATGAAATTACTTTCAAGTACCTACCTAGTGAAATTATGTCAACTAGGCTTTTGCCCACAAAAACACTTTATAACAAACTTTACTCCCTAGGGAAGTGTTCGATTAGTCGGAAGCACATCGCTCTAATTCATTAATGATAGATTATATTTCTACAAAAGATAATAGACCAGAATCCTGTCATTTATTTGCCAGATATACTTATCAGGAAGTGGTAAAACATGCCCCAGGTAATTTTTCGTCAACTAAAACGAATCCCTGAGAGAATCCCGAACAAGAATCTACCTAATTTCCGTCCAATTAAACAAGTCAAACCACTTAGCATCCTAACAATGTCATCAAAGAAAATCAGCCCATTCAGTTTTAACTTCAAAAAGTACAATTAAACAAACCCTTTAGAACTCTTCAAACGTATCCGTGGAACAAAGTAATTAGTAAGGAAGCTTGTTAATCGTCGTTCCAATTATTCAGTGGCATTGTTTGTGCACGTATCGCTTCGCACACAGGGAGAAGATCTTGATTATGATTGCTTGTTGATATTTGATTGTTCGTTGTGGAAGCATCGTTAGCATGTATAGGAAGTAAAGAGTAATCACGAGGGTCCAGGTTCGAATCCACTTGCACGAAATGCCATGTTCCAATGAGTGTTTCTAATTCATGTACCTGCTGATTGAAAATTTATACGCTGAAAAAGACATATTGATGTCTAAGCTGCATTAGGCGCGTGTTATGATCTGTCATCTATACTTCTCCCCCACTATGAAGGTAAGCCTGTATGAAGTGGGGACGATAGATTGATCGACAATATTTCGAGACTCTGTAGACATCTTGGAATCAGTTCCACTATAAGTCATTCTATACCATAAAGCTACACTATCACAAATACTTCTATTTCTTAACAGAGACGAAGAAGACCAAAACACAGACGCAGAAGAGCCAGTAGATAACGTGAGCGTCGCAAGCGCCGGCAGCGTCGCCAGCCAGGCGACTATCACTCCGGAGACCGTCTCCTCGAGCAGTGCCCCTGCTGGAAGACAGAATGTTGCTCCATCGCCTCTGAAGAGGTCGCACACCGTGTCGGCGACTAATGTCGCTGTGCCTCAGGTAAGCTGGTAATCTTCTTCTGTCACATGTCATTGTATATGTTTTTAGCGTGGTATTTTTTCATACTGATACTCACATCACTCTTCCCATGGCAGCGTCCATAAACTTAATATATTTTAAAGCAAATTAAGTGACGACGGGCTTCAGGATGGAATGGCTTGTTAAGGGGATATTTCCTAAAACCTCAAACTTTAGGAACATTTGTTTCAGTGATATTATATATGACCTTTACTTTCGCCAATAAAAACACCTGAAGGACGAGGAATGAAATCGGCATTGCGCCTTTGGAGAAATAGTGAACGGTGACAGTCTTTAAGACAGTTGAAGCCGTCTAGTTTTCTTAATACTCGAGTAGAATGACGACTACTAATAAAACACTACCAGTCTACACTGTCCAGCATAACAAAACTCAATTTAACTCTAATATTTCAGGTCACATCACCACCTCAACAATCAATCAGTGAGATGGAGACAGCTGAACTGAGCACGAGTGTGACTAGTGTGAGCGAGAGAGATGATACATGCAGCGAGAAGGACAGAGACAGCATGTGGGATAAGGATTCAGGAAGATCAGCAAGTGCGAGTAGAGCGTCTTCGTCTACGTCTGCTGCAACGCTTACCAACGTGAGTGGAAGTAACAAATAGTTTAAACAAATTTTGAAAATTATGTTAAAACAGTTGTGCATAAATTACCCTACTTTATCTATATATTAGTCTTCTTTGTGAGAATAGTCTAACAGGCTGACTTCCAGTTCCATTTTCATTCCAAACAGTTTGTTCTAATTTAGATTTAAATTCTAGGGTTGGTACTCGCCAGCTCTCAGCGGTGTCGCCGCAGCCAGGATCCGTGATAATCCAAAGCACACCAAGGAGAGCTGCAACCGTCGTCTGCTAAGATCTGACCTCAGTCTGACGTCACATCCTGAGATGGAGATAGACTATTACGACTATGAAGTTAACAATGCTGGTAAATATACTTTATCTATCTCTTTGGTAAGACTTGATAAACTAAAGCAAAATTAGAATAGTTGGCTTGAAAGTGAACGAGCCTATCCCTGAATGTGTAGATGAAGAAAAAAGTTGATTTGCCTGATGATGGTTATTATTATAGCGATGATTGAAAAATCATCTAGTCTTTGACTTATCTATAAAGTTTAAATCAATGCTTTTATTACAGGTTCAGTACCCGGTTCATATTTGGGAATGGATCCAGCTTTTTTGGTGTGGATACCACCAATAGAAGAAGGTGATATTATCAAAGAAATTGATGAAAACAAAGCTCCAGTCTATGAGGTACGACATTTTTTAATTTGCAATTCCTGCACTTATGTAACTTCTTGATTTTAAAGTAATTCTTTCACCAAGATCAGAGGGTAAAAATAAATCAATTGACAACAAAAGCTTTACCTACCAAGTTTTAAAATACAACAGAATCATAAATCGATTGAACTCCCATCACCTAGTTCATTTGCCTTTTACTTTTCTACTCAAATTTTTCTTTAGCTCTTTCCGTCTTTATTTTTGTTTTCTTTCTATTGGTCGTTTACAAATGATTTCTTTTAAATAAGAAATTAATATTCTTCTTCCATTAATAAATTTCTTCTTCCCTAGGAGATTTTGCCAAAAGAGCTCCGCCCAGACCCCGGCAGCAACACCGAGTCCCCAGAAGACCGTCCATCATCCAGCACCCTCAAAAGAAACTCAGATAATCGCTCCATCAAGTCCAATGATTCTGTCAAATCTAACCGCAAGATCATCGAGCGGGGAAATATTATACATCCACTTAACTTCAGTATCGGTGACTTACAGAACTCTCCAAAGCTCCCAAAAAGATTTAAAAAGAAGAAAGAAGAAAATATTAACATACAAATGAAAGATTTGACTCTAACCAGATCTCCTGTCAAAGTGCACAGAAGGGAACATAGAAGTGAACATGACAACTCTGCAACATTAAAGAGGGTTAATGATACGGCTAGAGAAACAAGTGCAGATACATTGAGGAGGAATGTAGATTTTTCCGATATAAAATTTGCTGATGAAAATTCGGATTCTTCTAACGAAATTAAGCTTGCTGATGATTCGCCTGATAGTAATCGATTGGTTGAGAAATATGATGTTAAAGCTTGATACTTAAGATTCAAAATTCATTGATAAAGATACATTGGAAGCCAGGAAGCTGGCAAAGGTATTGGATTTAAACTTTGACTGGTCATTTAAGAAGATGATAAAAAAGAAACTCTCACACTCACTGTGTAGTCAAATATTGGCACTGTACCTATTGTAAACAAAATTATCAAACAGAATAGATTTTACATATTTATGTAGGTCCCCACGTTATAAAAGAAAATTTCTAAAGAAGAGTAGATAAAAACGCATAGACGTTTGTCCAAGTAAAGAGATAGAGGAAGTGTTTAGTGAGCTTTGGAAACTGAAATGTCTCAATATTTTAGATATAACATCCCTGTGTTAGTTTCTATACCAAATAATATATAATCATTCTCCCATTAGTTGAGTTTAAGGACCAAAACTGTGAATAAACATATAATTATCTTTCATATCATCAAATCATAACGTAAATGTAGCACGAAATATTTTTCAAAGACTTCACGACATTTTCACAAAAATATTAAGGTAGTTGTTAGAACTTTTATCATCAAAAACAATTATTTCTTCAAAATAGTTATAACTGTAGTTTTGTAGATTAATTTCGTCTCACACTGTATAAGTCTATAGTTTATATGTTTTATATAGTAGGTACTGCATAATACTTATTCGACGTATCTTTAATTTTACCAAAAAAAAAAAATATGATTTTTAGAAGACTGAATTTTTGGGCAGTGCAATACTTCTAAATTTATACTAATATTATGTTTGTTCATAAGATTATGGCTTATCTTTTGGCTACTTGACCGTATGAATAACTAATACACTATGAGAACACGTACCAACAAGTCTACCATTTCGTATAACCACCGCTAGAAAGTAGTTCTTTATATCCTTGGTAAGTAAATCCAATGGCGCGCGTAGCTTTACTTCTATAGTGTTTTAGTCATTCTTATGAGCTTTCTAGTCGTTGTGTCAAAGAAATAATAATGGTCATGATATTTTCATAATTATTTTCTAGTCTATTTTTCTTTGTTTTAATAATTGATAATTATGCCCATTTTAACAGCATTTATTAATCTTTAATTAGATTAAGTACTAATAGTGTGTTATTTTTAATATTATTAAAAAAATATAGTCATAGTAATTTCTAGTGTTAAGCGAAAATGTTGTTTCAGATGTTTTAGTTCTTAATGCCATTAAAACGTTTTTATTTTGTATTTGGAATTGTTGTTTCATTTTTATCTTACTCTGTAATTATACAGGGTGAAATTGATATCATTAGCATCCTTTTAAAATAAAAGTCTACCCATCAAACTGAACAACTTTTACTATGGGAGCAAATCGATCGGAGCAAAAGAAAAATCAGCTGTTGCATACATTTGAGACGCGAACTCGCGCGTCGAGATTGCAGTTACGTATGGAACAGGAGATTTTTTATTTGCTCCGATCGGTTTGCTCCCATAGTAAATGTTGTTCAGTTTTATGGATAGACTCTTAGTTTAAAAGGATCCTAATGTTATCAATTTCACCCTGTAGTAGTCTGTGCTCAGAGGAGAACTAGACACCATAAATTATCGTAACCCTTGTTTATAAGTATCGACATTGTACAGACTCACTTTTGATCCCCGTGATTACACAGAAAAAAATAGCTTCTAGAAATAAGAACCAAATATGTTTCAACTTGATATTTCTTATCTCAAATATACATGTCTTGGACACAGATAATCCCACTTACGTTTGAAAATTCTAGATTCAATTTCTTGTGACTAGAATGGTATTACTGGGTTCGTTTATATCTTGAATCAAAACTGATTTTGTTTCTTGCTTTGAATTTTCATACAAGAAATTAGTTCTTGGCCCAAAAACTATAAAACGAAACATTTTATATTTCAAACGAAGACATTTTCAAGATTCCTTATATCAAAATATCTTGACTCAAGTAATTTTTTTTTCTGTCTAGTATCTACGACTGGCGGGCCTACTAACACCTTCCACGTGCATCAGTAGGTATTATCCTATTAGTGAAAACCGTATCAAAATCCTTACAGTTATTTCTGAGATTAGCCTGCAAAGGCAGACAAGACTGCAATTTTGTATGAAACACCTGATTTTACTTGACCACATTATTGGGTACTTTGTTACAACCTGTATAATACACAAGCATAAATAGGAACAAAATTTTTTCATGAAAGATCGCAGCACTGCCGCGTGCTGTAGCAATCTCGCTATGTTTCTCGCTCTAGCAAATTACGTTAATGAGCGACAGAAAAAGAGAACGTGAAAAAATGCAATTTGTCACAGACTTCTGTATCAGTGGCAATTTGTGCTGCCAGATGACATTTCCATTGGATATGCAGCGTGAAATCGAAATCGTTCGCTTTGCAAAAAACAGCTTGTTCCATACTAAACTGCACTTCCACACATGTGAGTCAAGTAATGATGCAAATGTGTGGAACAGCAGTTTTTTTTGTGTTCTCATAATTGGTCTCATAGTAAAAGTTATTAAATTTGGTATCTAGAGTCCACGAATACAATTCCTGTTATATTCCACAATTGAATTTCAATAATATTTTAATTTTGTAAATCGAATGGAATGAAATACTTACCTAACTATAATAATAATGTGCCTACCTTACTTCTATAATTATTTACATGCAACAACTTTTTTCAATGTTTTTTAACGTTATTGTTTCTCTCTTAGTACTTAAGGTTGAGAAATTAAAGGTTTTTTAATTTTTATTTATTTATTTATCTGGAGTCCAAGGTAGGTCTTTAGTTTAACAAAACGAAACTTTTGCGCAAAACTTGTTAATAGTCATTTTATTTTATTGGATTAGGGAAACATACAGCGTTAATATTTACAATTGGATTACAAAACTTAATCAACGAATTAGCCAAAACAGTTTCCACTTATAAAAGTTACAGTAGACATGTTGCTTAAACTTAAAATTATGACTTAACTAAAGCTAAAACAAAAGGCAAAACAAAACAAAATTGTGTAATTTAACTAAGAAAATTGGGGAGAAAAACAAATCATATACAGTTAGGTAACTTTTTTGAGTTCAGAAACATATTTACGAAATTTCTCATGAAATATATCGATGTGCTGATACTTATCATTGTAAGCAGAACAGCTCCTTACCATGTATCGGTTTGAGGAGTAATTAGTTCTACAGTACGGAACAGCGAACACATTATTGTCATGCTGATACAATTATAGGTCTAGTATAAATAATAGTTGTATCAGCATGACTATTAACAGCATCTTGGAATTCGGTATAATTTTTTATTTCACCTAAGAAAATCTATCAATCTCTGAGTAGAAACTCTACAAGAAAAAATAGGTTTTTTAATATCAAGCTTTATTATTGGCCTAGTTTCCCTAAGAGACTATGACATAATAAAACTATTAACCGACTGTACGTGAGAGGCATGCGACATGCTTTGCGGGGACGCACGAGGCATGCAACTTAATTAGAATATATTACAAGCCTGTTAGATTAAATTCTTGCCCTGTTAAGTGTTATATTAAAGACACATTTTTAACGATGTAAAATAGTGTTCACATCATGACCATCTCAGCGTATATAGACGCCTACTGTTAGATATAGGCCTCCTCAAGGATCTCCAGAACTACTGGTCCAGCGCTGCCTTCATCCAACGGGTTTCCACCGCATTCAACCAGGTCGTCGGTCCAGCTTATGGGGAGGGGATTAACTATTAATACACTAGGAACTTAATCTAGAAATAAACATTTTAAAGGGTTCTTACCGCGTTTATTTCTAGATTAAATAATAACCGCGTAACTCTCAAAAACTGTATTACTAGGTACTTAGGTTTTTTTCTCACATACAAGACTGTGTTGGTTTTGGAACTGGTTATACAGGGTGTAAAATTAAATGTGTTATATATTAAACAACCCATAACACTGAAATCGCGACAAAAAATCAGCTGTCCCATACATTTGGGTCTAGCAGCGATTGACGTTTTCTATTGAACAGTAGATATTTTGTTCGCGATTTCAACGTTGGTCCCAAAATTAAAGTTAAGTCTGATGGCCTGAAGCACCCCCCTAAGTATGTAACGCATTTTATTTTACACCTGTATATTAATAAACTGCAACAATAAAATTAAATGGTACATCAATATTGCCGCTTAATATATTAAGCGGGTTATAGTCGGCTAACGATATTATAGCCAAAGTATTGCAGTATTATAATATCGATAGGTACAATTATTATATTTGATATACCAATCGTTTTCAATAACTTATTTTCAAGGTAAATCGGTTTTCAAAAAGTAGAATATTTCAGCAACTGTCGTGTGACGAGGGTCACATACTGTACATAACGTACGAAGGGATTACCTAACTATAAGTAGGTACTATACTTATCCACTAACATAAGCTTTTAAACTTGACAGGGAAACACGTAATCTTTTCACTTTAATTCATGGTTTTTACTTATAACCTTAGGTATATGTATACAACGTGTTAATGAATTGACGGAAAACTAAAAAGTAGTTTGTTTAGAATCGAGAGCTGAATCGAATTATCATGGTTTCCACATAGGTAATTTTTTTCAAAATATTAAATAATTTGTTAGAATTTTTTTTAATTTTCTTAATCCGATGTCAACCCACCCCACGGGCATGGCACGGCCACGGGCACTCACCCTACTTACTAACAAAACAAGATTATTAAAATGTATCCATGAGTACGTTAGCGCATTCATTCATTCATTCTTTCATTCATTGCTGAAATGATAACAAATCATTTGGCCTCAAAACTTAAAATGCCAATAAATTTAAATTAGAACTATCAAAATAATGAAATTATTGTTTCAATCTAATTATTTTGTTACAAATCAGTTGGGGTGTATAAGGTTTTGCGCTTATTCATTAACACGTTGTATAAGCGCACACGTTTTTTTCCATCACCTTGAGCATTTCATAATTTAGAGAAATATTAAATAGTATACATTATTTTTATGTCTAGAATTAGTATTGCTTATGATGCTGTCACTTTATGGGCAATGTCAGAAACGTTTTGGTTGGTGCAAGCCAGTGAGCTTACAAAATGTGACATATAATATCATTGGTGCAATCTACCATAAATATAAATATCTTGGACATTGTCACACAATTTATCTAGTCACATTTAAAGTACCTGGACTTGCATTATGATGACCAGAAAACGATATAGAATACATATATAGATACAAACATCCATGACTCGGGTACAAATATTCATATTCATCATATAAATATTTGTCCCTTACGGGATTCGAACCCGCGACTCTCGGCACAGCAAGCAGGTTCACTACAGACTAGGCTACCGGACCGTCGATATATTTATAACAATGCCTCTATCAAAGAAAGCTGAAATCTCTGGATACCGAAAAACAAAACAAACTTTAGGGGTGTATAAGGAAAAGTATTATTAACCTTTGAACCATATGGTTATAGTAAAAGTTGTTCAGTTTGATGGCTAAAGTATGTCGTTTAAAGCTTAATGATTTTTATTTTATTTTCTTTATTGATTTCCCAACAGTTGTTACACTAATACAATACAACAATATATATTTTGAGAAACATTTAAGCTAAATGTACAACTAATTATAGGGAAATACAGCATGCGCTGAAACAAACATATTAACAAGTTTACTTAGATTAATGGTACATTTACTTACTATTAATTAAATTACATACACAGTAAAACTGTTCCGATCCCAAAAGTCTTTTTAAAGAGCTTATTCGTCCCAATCAAGACACACTAATAATACTTAAGTACTTAAACCAAATAATTTATCAAAAAAATTTATAATTTATCCTAAACTGTCAGCAAGGCAACAACTTTCATCTATGCAAAACGGGAGAGGGAAACAATTTAGCATCAAAAACTCATCAATTAGCTACACACACGTAGTCAAGAAAATTACTTACTACGAAACGCATTTCTGCGAAACATGGCTAACGAGTCGAAAAAAAAAACATCAGCGGAAGCACTACAATCGTTATCATCATCTCAGCCGATGGACGTCCACTGCTGGACATAGGCCTCCCCCAAGGATCGCCATAACGACCGGTCCTGCGCTGCCCTCATCCAACGGGATCCCGCCGCCTTCACAAGGTCGTCGGTCCACCGTGTGCGGGGCCTACCCACGCTACGCTTTCCGGTACGCGGTCGCCACTCGAGAACTTTTCGGCCCCATCGGCCATCGGTTCTGCGAGCAATATGCCCCGCCCACTGCCACTTTAATTTAGCAATTCTTTGGGCTATGTCACTTACTCTGGTTCTTCTGCGGATCTCTTCATTTCTGATTCGATCTCGCAGGGAAACTCCGAGCATAGCCCTCTCCATTGCTCTTTGGGTGACTTTCAGCCTTTTTATGAGGCCTTGAGTGAACGACTACGTCTCTGTTCCATATGTCATCACTGGCAACACACACTGATCGAAGACTTTCGTTTTAAGACACTGCGGTATTTGGGACGTGAAGATACTACGTAGCTTCCCGAACGCTGCCTAACCGAGTTGGATTCGACGGTTGATCTCTTTCTCGAAGTTGGACCTACCTAACTGAATAGTTTGTCCCAGGTAAACATAATCGTCAACAACTTCGAGCGCCGAGTTTCCGATCATAACAGGAGTAGGTACAACATGGGCATTTGACATGATCTTCGTTTTGTCCATGTTCATCTTCAGACCAACTCGTTCGGAGGCTCTGCTAAGATCATCGAGCATTCGACTGAGCTCCTCCATAATCTCCGCCATGATGACTATATCATCGGCAAACCGAAGGTGACTGATGTACTCGCCGTTTATATTGATGCCTAGCCCTTTCCAGTCCAGAACCTTCCAAAAAACATCTTCCAGTGCAGCTGTGAACAGTTTCGGAGATATAACCTGCCTCACACCTCGCTGCAGTAGGATAGGTTTCGAGTTCTGGTCCTGTAGTCGGACTGACATAGTGGCGTTTTTGTACAAGTATTTCAGCACTTCGATGTCTAAATCGACAGAGCAGTTGGGGACTGTCTATCATGATACTTTTTCCTACACCCTTGTATAATCAAGTATTTTGAATTTTCAAGTCTAATCCATCGGATGCTGAACGTACTATCTTGTTAGAACTGCAAAGAGCTTTAGTCTAATTAAGTGTAGAACGAACAACGTAGTTAGCTCAGATTTGTCGCATTGGGACCAGAGACCCACTAGCAATTATCTCGTGAAATTGCCTCTCATGGTTACTGGACTGGACTTTTGAAATTTATAGCGTGAAACCATTAGCAGATACGAGTTTTAACGTTTCAACAGATGCGATTCATAAAACCAGGTCCAGCAGTGATATTTTTATGACAATAAAAGCCACTGCGTATTTCTATTTTCCACCCATATTTTTTAATTACTAGTAAAAATTTACGGGATCCAATCTGAATATACCCATAAAAATACCCAAGTTTTTCAAATATAGTCGTGTAGTATGGTCAGTAGTACGTAAAGTACGCAAGGGTGTGAACTTATCATGTAAGTATAACATAACATAACATAAATATTCTTTATTTGCACACCAAAATATACAGTAACAAAAACGAATAAAAAGAACGTAAGGGTACAAAATGGCGGTCTTATCACTAAAAGCATAAGTATAATCTAGAAATAAACATCATGTAAGTATAGTTTGGAATAAATTTTTCTCTTATACCTACAGGGTAATTTTTTTATCAGTGCAAACCATTTTTTCGACTCATAAAACTGAAAAACTCTCACTACGGACGAAGCCAACATCGAAATTGTGGAAAACAAGAGCTGTTCCATTCTTTGACTATTTATTATAAAGACTAGCCTTGCGGTAGCATTTACTCTATACCACGGTATAAGATCAATTAATCATGTGAATTTACATTTAGTTTTATACCTTATCACTAAATGAGCCTATAATTGCAAAACAATAATTTCGAACTTAGAACGTTTGGGGTTCACACGAGACTAACTTTCATGATTTTTAACGTTTAAAATTAGAATCTAAAGTTATGGGAATAAAATCCTAAGTTGCGGATTTCATGTTACCTCGCCCCCCGCAAAAAGTGGCAGAAATGTTATGTTACACGCACGGCGCACGCGTAACTAGTCCCTATGTTATAATTATAAGTAGTCAGAGGTTCCATTACATTTGAGTCGAGTACCTACCCTAGGTACTGCACTTTTTTATAAAATACGAGCGTTAACCCGCGACTTCGTCCGCACAAATTATATACCAGATTTTAAGTCAGATCATAAGCTATAAAACAAAAAGGTTTCATCATAATCGGTTCAGTAGTTTTTGCGTGATACTCGTTCAAACAAAGAAACACACAAACAAACACAGAAACAAACAGACAGACAAAAAATCCAAAAATTGGTGAAATGGAATCAGGAACCTAAAAACCATATCGTAACTTTTTTTTTGTTAATATCTTCAATGTACAGACAAACTTCCTGTTACAGTTTTATAATAGTATAGATTAGATTATTTTTTTCCCGAAATCGATGTTGGCGCCATAGTGAAAGTTTTCCAGTTTAATAAATGAGTGGTTATGGTATCTGCACTTGCTAAAAATTAAACCTTTAATATTGTTACGAGCGACGGGTTAAGGGATTGGAGTGAAACGCTAAGTCCAATTTATTTACAGAGTTTATTGGGTTACACACTTACACACGGACCACCTCGCAGAGGTTCCCCTTTTCACAGTCCTCCTCACAGGGGTTTCCCCTCTCACCACTTTCACCGTTCACTACGTCACGACGCGCGACACGCTATGACGTCACGACGCACGGCACTATGACGTCACGACACGCGACACTATGACGTCACGACACGCGACGCACACTACACTGCACTAGACTGACACTTGTCTACTCACTGTTCCACTTTACTTTGCACTTTACTTTTCACTAGTACTTTTCCACTTTTACTTTTCTTCCTTTTTGTTCCGCACTTTTCACTGTGAAATCAATACTGACTTGCGTCCGCAAACTCGCGGCCTTATATACCCCTTAGAATTTTCTAGATGGCCGAATTTCGTTAGTCTTTTCTTTATTCCTTTGTTCCCTTCCGGATATTTCTTAATCCCGCCTTCTTTCTCGAATTTTCCTAAACACGCCCCCTTTTATTGTTTTTTTACAAATATTTCTTCTCTCTCTTTGTTCTAGAACATTCCTATTGTTTTTGGTTCTTTTCGAATATTCCTTCTCTCTCCGTTTTCTAGAATATACCTAGACACGCCCATTTTTTTGTCTCTTTCCAAATATTCTTACTCCCTCCCTCTTACTTTTCTAGAACATTTCCAACAACAATAAAATCTAGAATCATTTTCGACGAGTCTCGAACCACCGACCCCCGGCACGGGAGTCCATGCGTCGACCGCCGAGCTACGAAGCTTGTTGACAAACCGGCCGAATTTTTGAATGCCTTTCTATAGCTGCGTCATTTCACAGCATCCGTGACAATATTATAGGGCTGCGTTCAGAACCTACGCCCCGGGTGCACCCCGAGTGCATTTTTTCGCACTAACGCCGTTCCGAGCATCGGTGAACGGTTCCGTACCATAGAGCGTGTTGAAAAAACAACCGCACCCAAAGGTCGTGAACGCAGCCTAGTACGTATGTACCTTATAGTCAACCAATTTTAAATGTAGGACACCAGAAACATATGTTTTCTCGGTGTTGGCTCCATAGTGAAAATTGTTCAGTTTGATTTGGTCTAAATAATTATATCTATTCATAGGGCACCCCCTGAAGTATTACGGTATTACTATTATGGGGTGTTTTGTTACACCCTGTATAATAATTATTGTCATTAAATTTCTTTGAAAAATACCTACCTGTGACGAGGTTCTACGGTGGCCGACATTGTTTGACTGTATGTAATATTATCGTCTTCCAAACGAAGCGGTTTAATTCCCCATGTCCGGTAAGAGAAGTAATGGACCCGTTTGGGGCAGGGCCCGCAGTTTAGCCTTCCGGAACGACGAGCGAGCGAATTAATGGGTCCTAGACTTTTGTACTAAGTATTAGTTAACTGTGGAAGAGACAAGTACATCAAATATGTAGATGACACGATTGTATCAAGACCTCCGCTTCTAAGTACCTAGTAGACAAAGTTGTATTACGTTATGCAACACAACCTGCCCACCAAATAACTAAAAATAGAAATTATTTTGTGGGCAGGTTGTGTTGCATAACGTAATACAACTTTGTCTACTAGGTACTTAGAAGCGGAGGTCTTGATACAATCGTGTCATCTACATATTAGTCATGGATTTCCGCAAAGTAACGCCTGATTCAATTAATTACAAGTACATCAGGCACACACTGATCTGGAGCGTGGAAGGCACGTCGTCAGGCCAGTGCAGGTGCATCCACAAATGCATTGGTAGTATTTCAAGTAATGGTTGGCTATACAGGGTGAAATTGATATCAGTAGCATCCTTCTAAACTAAAAGTCTACCCATCAAACTGAACAACTTTTACTATGGGAGCAAACCAATCGGAGCAAAAAAAATCAGCTGTTTCATACATTTGAGTCGAGTAGGCAGCGGCGGCGGGTGCAGTTTAGTACGTAACAGCAGATTTTTTTTTTTTGCTCCGATCGGTTTGCTCTTATAGTAAAAGTTGTTCAGTTTGATGGGTAGACTCCTAGTTTAAAAGGATGGTTATGATATCAATTTCACCCTGTATTGACAAACATGCACTCCTTACGAATTATGTGTGATATTACTTTGGTTGATCGAATCAAGAACAGTGTGATAAGGGATTGGTTTAAGTTGAAGGATGATATTGTAACAAGGATTGAGAGGGGTATGCTTAGATGGTTCGGTCACGTCGAGAGAATGAATGAAAGAAGACTTACGAATGAAATTTATCAAGTGAGTGGAAGTGTTGGGAGAGGCCGTCCGAGGAAAACATACCATGATCAAATCAATGATCTTTTCCAAAAAGGACAAGTGCGTAGCACCCTCAATCGACGGAAGTGCATGAAAAGATGTATGAAGGTCAATGAGGCTAAAGAGCTGTGTCAGAGTCGTAGCGTGTGGCGGTCCGTGGTCTCTGCCTACCCCCATGGGACAATGTCGTGAGCTTATGTATGTATGTATGTAGACAAACACCAGAATTGGAGAATACTGACAGTTTATTACACTGTAAACACTTAAGTTAGCGAATAACTTGTATTTTAGACCTCTATTAAGCCAGAAAAATAAGACTAAATAAATTAGTTTTGATGCTTTTTTGCCAAATAAAAAATAGAAGTAATACCGGCGAAATTTATACCTGCCTTAAAGAAGATTGGGTCTTATGATAATAAACAGGAAGCTGGCATAGGTATTGCAAATGACCTGCCTAGAAAATGACCTACTCAGAAAATGTCTTGACAAGAAAAAGAGAACATTCTAAAATTACGTGCATAGAAAAAGACTTAGTTCGCCTAAATGTAAATACCACATCTAGCTCCTCTATGACAGCTGTACTAATTTGTATAGACATTGAAGAGTTTTTGCGTCCAAGTGAATTAGGTCGCTTTGCCTTCATAACTGGTATCATTTCGCATGTTTAATTGAGAATGCTTTTATGCTATGGCGTAGTTTATTAAATAAAGGGTTTTATTTTGGTATTATCGTTCCTAATCGGGAGACCTGAGTCTCAGGTGTACAGAATTGTACATCTAAACCACTTTTGACAAAATGTTCATGCGTTAGCTACGAATAATGTTTCCTTGTAACAGATTGGTGGTGTACACCGACTTCTAAATATTTATGTCATAAAAGATTATTATTATTTGGTTATAAGGGCTTGGTCAATGACCAAATAGCTACTGCGACCTAGATAGATCCATTGTAGCTGTCACCCTAGACCTAAAGGTCACTTCCTAGGCCCACGGACTTCATGAACCGTGTCATGCTTTTGGAGGGGAGGTCCCTAATGTCAGTAGGTGTTATTATGTATCCACCTAGATGGCGACTCCTGCTGTGAATGAGCATGTAGTGGAGGCAAACCTTATATTGCCTCCATAGCAGCCGTGGGTGTAGATTTCATTGCCCCCGTTGCTATTCTGCATACTAATCCTTGTAGGCTATTTAGGGTGTTTACACACTTCGCTTGTTCGGTTTTCTTATGCCAGGCTACACTGCAGTAGGATACCATAGGCCTCACTATCGCAGTGTAATAAAAGATACCTTGCTTACTAACTTAATTTGATATTGTTACCGGAGTCGCGTTATAGGTCTGCTATGGGTAGTCACGTCGCTCGTCGATTGTTGTTCTACAACGAAGTCCCGGGCCTACAACGATGCTCCAGTTGTGGTTCAAGATAGTGTTCTTTTCGAATAACAATCCTTGAATTCACCAAAATACTTAAACTACCAAACAAAGTCAAGCACTCTTGCTAAATAAACTAGACATTGGCAAAATCATCACAGCCAAGATGGCAGCCATTTAAAAAAAAAGAATAGAATAGACATTTTTACCTAATTGGCTTGTCTCAATATACTTAACTGATGTGTTACCGTGGGAAGATACGAGTTTCTCCCAATACAAGCATTTATCATGCTCAAAGGGTAGATTTCATTTAAAATTATTTAAAAATATTGAGAAAATTTTTTATTTTATTTAGATTGACTTTTTTCTTCGGTTTCACTTTACATCCTGTAGATAGTAACATTTTCGTAACAGTAACTGAGTCGTGTTATGCGAATAAATTGGGGGAAATGCCTTGCGGCATATTTATTCTCTCATTGAAAATATAATTCTGAGTATCAACTATATATAAAAATAAAAAAAATCATAATATCTACAACCGAAGTACCGATCCGAATTCGCATACCTACACTTAACATACGTAATTTTTTTTAACATTATATTAATTTGTTTCTTTTTAAGTCTGTCATTCATAACATAACATAAACATGAAGTACCTAGTTATTATTAGTGGATAGTAATTATTGTGGAGTTGACTTTGCAAAGATAATAATTAAAATAATATCGAATAAGTCTAATGTCTTTGAAATCTGAGAATAAGGAATGTAAGTACTTATTTATTTTCACATTTTTCAGTAAGTATAGGTACCTACAAATTGTACCTGAATACCTCAGAATAATCCTTCGATGCTATGATCGCTATTCTTACGTGTAGGCAATAATAAATCTTGGTACAGAACTATTTTACAGAGTGGAAATAGGTTTCTCGCTGTTGCAGTGTCTCTGACATACGAGGGCTTTATTTCATGAAGTCCGGTTAAAGTTTGATTAACAACTATTAAACACTTTATTTACAACCTTTCTTTCTTTTTTTTTAACGCAAAATACCAATATTGAATATCGACGACCGAACGTGTTTAATACAAGATGGCCAGAAACATTGCTACAACACACATTGAAACGAAGTTACACCATTTAAAACACTAAATAACTATGGGAAACGAGAGTTATGTCTTGCTCGTTAATTGCATGATTTCTTTATAATGTAGAAATCCTTCTGCCATTTATTGCAACGTCAACGTCAACGTATAATTCCTTTCGTTGTCTTGTTTATTTGTATCTATCATCCTTTTTCTTTTATATTACTAATATAACCTGCATATTCACGTCAGAGCCCGTAAAGCGGCCTGAAAAACTCGGACACCAGGGCTCTGCCCACAAGATAAGGATAAGAAGAAGAAGACCTGTATATTACCCCTAATAAAAAGAGCAGAGCCAAAACACAAAATAAATTATAGTACGACGTACACCAAAGCGTAAACCGAAGAAAACTTTTGACAATATTTACAATTTCACATTTTACTTTTAACCAGACTTTAGTAACTACTAATTATCTTACCTTAACCGTAGATTACAAAACTGGCCATAACCATCTACAATACTCATCACACAATATCTTTCCCACTGTGACTCAAATTGTTTCCTCCAGGAACTCAAGGAACTCCCCCTTTCCCGCAGGAAGCGCTTAAGGGAGGAGGGACTAATTGCGTCCTTCACCTGCCATGTAATTGCAAGGAATGAAAGGATTCCAAAGGTTTTAGAAGGATAATACTTATACGTTTGTGTCTGTCTGCCATAATTATAGGGGTTTTATCTTTGCTCTGATGATCTTTTAAGTATACAGTAAAAGTACATATTATATAAGTATCTATGAGCGTCGGACTTGTAGAGAATTGGCACAGTATAAGAAAGACTATGATCCTATACAGAAAGGACATTCCCTACCCCCTCACCAGTTTTTCACCTCACTCCCTCGTCAAATACTTAGGAAAACAAAATAATTTCAATAATCCAAATTATGTAAAAACTCAAAGATTTGTGTTGTAGAGTTTCTGGCCGCATCCTTTCTACAGTGAAACACGCCGCGGTGGTAGACTAAAAAAAATAAGACGTCAGAAAGCTGCTATAAGATTAATAGAAGGTAAAGAAAGCGGCTTTAAACAATTTTTTTTTGTCCTCTCACATTTGCTGAGTGCAAATCGCACATGTTTACCTCTTCTTGTTAGTTTTCCCATTTGTATGAAGTGACAGAAAAGTGAGAAAGGATTGCGGATACGAACCGAACTAAATTAGCTGGTTTCCTAACAATAAATTCCACATATCCTCAAAGGATACGACTAATTCGTATATATTAAACCCCGGAGTACACTTTGGACGGAGGTCCTGAGAGCCAACAAAACTGTAATGAAGGTTAGTTTTAGGCAAGTACAGACAAAATTATAAACTAAACGAAAAATATTCAGGTATCTGGTACAAGTTGGATTAACTGATTAAGGCGGCGGGAACCCGTCGAATAATAAGGACAGAGCAGGACCGGTCGTTGTGGCGATCCTTGGGGGAAGCCTATGTCCCAGCAGTGGACGTCGATCGGCTGAGATAATGATGATGATGATGATTACAGGAAATGTCGACTAGTCACAAAGTATATAAAGGGAATAACAAAAAAGTGACATCATACAATATCAAAATCACGATAAAAATAATCAGCTATTGAGTTGTGTTGAGTATAAGTATTGCAGTTTTGTCTGGAATAGCAGATCTATTTTTTTTTTTAATGCAATTTTTAAGAAAAAAGTATTGGAAAGTAAAGATGCCGTGCTCAAAATAATGTTGTGTAGAGTATTCTGCAGGTATTCCAAGCCAGTAATGACAATGTAATGTACAAATAATGTTCGTCTACTACATTAGACACGGCACAGTCTGTACCTTCCCTAACGAACCGGCCAGCTTGTACGAAAGGATTACGTTGCTCTACAGAATTGTACACAAGACGGGGAGAGGGTTCCGCAGGTAATTTACTATCTTGTAGGATTATGAGGATAATGCTAGTTAATACTAGCTTCTCGGTGAAGGAAAACATCGCGGAAGTGCATAGGGTTTTATCTTAAATGCGTTACAGTCATCATATCAGCCGACAGACGTCCACTGCTGGACATAAGCCTCAAAATGGGGGGATTTGCCATAATCGCCACGCTTGGCAGGCGGGTTGGCGATCGCAGTTGGATTGAATGTGTGTACTCAGAGGATGCTGCTGCCCATCCTCCGGTAAATCCCTTAGTCGCCTTTTACGACACCCACTGGAGGAAATTGGGTGCTATTCCTAGCCGACACCACATAGCATGGCGTAACAGTACGTCCAGGAAAATAATTACCCTCGTCAATCTTCGTTTGCGCAGAGTTCCTCGACAAAACCCGAAGTCGTTTAGTTGTCAAAGCGTGCAAAGTCGGATAGCAGCGAAAGGGGCACGATAACAATAAGTTAATTGTGGCAAGGGATTGACAGTGGTACATCCTACTTCTTCTTCTTATCGTGTGGGCAGCACGCCCTGGTGTCAGAGTGTTTCAAACTGCCTTACGGCCTCTGACGTGGCTGGACATGGTATGGTGGCGCATCCTGATTAGTATTAATTTGGCGCTATTAAAATGTGTCAACTGCGCACTGCGCAGGCACATCGGGGGAATATTATAAATCTGGTACTTACTATATAAGGGGGTTTTTCAGACTATCAAACTGAATAACTTTCAATATGGGACTAAAATGGAAATCGCGAAAAATAATCGCGGGTGCTCCATAAAACGTACTCCATAATGTTTAATATTATATATCAATTTTACACCCTGTATATTTTGTAAAGTTTTTCCACATTTTCAGGGGTGGTTCAAACAATGAAACTTCACAATGGGACATCATATTTTACTAAGGGAGCAAGCCAGAAGTCGCAAAAAAAATCAACTGTTCTATACTAAACTGCAATGCCTATTCGACTCAAATGAATGAAACAGCTGGTGTTATTTCATGATAACAGGTTTACCCCCATAGTAAGAGTTGGTCAGATTGATGGTAAATTATATTTTACGATAATATTCAAGCTTCTACTGCAGTAGGTAATCAAGACATTTTTAAATACTTATCTTTCAGCTAAGAATCTTTACCAAGCCATCGGAACTATCTTAATCTTTTTATCCCGACTACGGAGAAATCCGGTCCATTGATAGGCAATTTTCTTTAAAACTACGTACTTACTGGTTCGCTCCGCAATTTTCCGGTTAATACTGCCCGCATTCTGGATTTAACTTGTCTTAAGTGACTATCTACTTTAAATTGCATTTTAAGCTTACCTACTGTTGGATTTACATAACGTTTAACGTTTTAACATAGGTAAATACACGACCTTTTTATATTTTGGTGCACTCAGAAATATTGGTAATTTTTCCCCCCGTGTTTTTTATGTGGGTTTCATAGATAAAGTTTTTCAGTTGGATTGTCTAAAGCACCTCTAAAATACGCAATGCATTTTAGTTTACACCTTGTACAGAGTTAAACCAAAATTGTGTTATTTCTTTTCATCATCCTTTCCTTATCCCATTTTTTGGGATGGCATAAAACGTACGTTTAAGTTGACTATTGCATTCACACAAGTCCCACTCACTTTATACATTGATCCTGTCACTCATCTTTCTCACATGCCAAAACCACCTCAGAATTGTATTTAAAGCTCTAATTCTTAATCTCGGCCGCACCCTGCACGCTTAAGCATCTAAATATTAAGCGATTAATTAAACGGAGGTGTTAGAAACTTTGCCAAAACTAACCAAAGTCAGGTACTGGCATACATGCTCCGTTAGCTTGCATCTGAGGGGTTTCATCGACAGGTTTCCAGCTAGAACCCGCCACAAAGAGAACTTTCTGTTTACTTGCTGTTTACTGCAGCTTGTTCCACAGACTTTGTATTAGATTTAGTATTTGAATTGGTTAAACGTCATCATCAGCTTCTATCGTAACCACAATACACTCGGCCACAACCAATCCACAGGCGAACACACACACACACACAACACACAAGCCAATCCACGTGGTGAGAGGGTACAGGCGTTAGGACGCACCAAGTGCCCAATAATGCAATGTATAACGTCATTTGTGATGCCGATATGACTCATGGTCATGATTCATAGGGCATGAAAATAACGAATAAACTATGAAGAAGTGAAACTCCCGCGCAAAACCAAGACCAAAATAAAAATATCCAGCGTATTATAGAGTGGTATTAGCATTCAGGTAATGCTATTGCAATTCATATAATGCAATTAGGACCATTGCAGTCGCTGCTATAGTCCAAATCGCATAACTTATGCTTATACAAAGCATATTATGCTTAAGACTATTATTCGCCAAGGGGGTTATTATACGTACGTGTAGTCCACCAATACGCATTAAGCACGCGTGGTAGACTGATACCCTTACACCGTCCTTGAGGATTGGTCCGTGCTCCGAAGTGGGACGCATATAGGCTGATGATGATGATTTAGAACCCCTACACTTCATATACAGAGTAAAATTGATATCATTAGCATCCTTTTAAACTAAGAGTTTACCCATCAAACTGAACAACTTTTACTATGGGAGTGTTCAGTTTGATGGGTAGACTCTTAGTTTAAAATGATGCTAATGATATCAATTTCATCCTGTATAAAACATAAACGGAACAAATTGACGACTTGCTTAAAAAGGGCCAGGTCAGATCTACCCGAAACCGACGAGCATCAATGAAAGGACTTATGAATGTGGAGGAAGCTAGAGAGGTTTGTCAGGATCGTAGCAGGTGGCGTTCCGTTGTCTCTGCCTACCCCAGTGAGAGACAGACGTGAGAATATTATGTATGTATGTACCTACACGTCACCCTCAGTGCCAAAACTCGATTCAGTCTTCAGTGTGACAGGAAGTTTGTCGAAATCGGCTATGTGAAAATAGCAGTAAGAAAGAGAAATTCAGATAAATCGCGGTATAATTAAACATTCAAAACCCTTATTCCTATAAATTAGTTCGTCGTTCTCAAATCAGCGATGTCAACCCCGTCTTGTTTTAATGTAAAACGATTTGCTTCCATCAATTTGAAGAATTTCTCCGTAATTCTAAGAGTTAAAACACTCGGCCGACCATTATCGTTCCACTTCAACAACTATGGGTCATTTAGGGAATGAGTTCACACTCAATTTAACATTTTATTCCATGAATAAACTTAGATTTTGAATAGAGAGGTGCTGGTGTTCGGCTTCGGTGATATATTACTGTTCATTGCAGTTCAAGCACAGGAAACATTCGGATTTTGCTGTTTTTTCGAAATTTGCCGGATTCAGTTTGGACGTAACTACGAAATTCCTATACATCAAGGGCAACTTATGAAACTTTGGAATAAAATTAACACTAGGTGATTTTGTAAAAACTTTCCCATATTTCAGGGGCGCTTCAGACCATCAAACTAAACAATTTTTGTTATTATACATCGACTGTAATACAATTATTTAATGACAACTCAGTTGTGTAATGGTTACCACATCGACTGCCAAACCCTCCTGGGCTCGAATCCAGGTTCGGTCATAGATGTTATAATGTTTGTGACATTGTTGTATGGTTTATTATAATACGTTTGGAACCATTACAATGTATGAGCTCACAGAGCGTAATTTATTTATTTATTTCAGTGTGATCAGATGGGTCTTATCTTTATTAGTGACTGTAGTACTCCTGTTAGTAGGTCTGGCTCGTTACCACACCAGTATGCAGGTAGACGTCCGTTCTCGCTCGTGGCTCTAACGCGACTGACTACCCCACTCCCCGTGTGCCCGAGACAGCATTATATAAACTAGTTATAGACATATACAAACACTACAGTGACGTTTGTAATAACATTAATCACTTTCTCGTGCCAGATAAGGAATTTCGGTTATTTGTCTATAACTTAAAGATTATCAAAATATTAAATAGAAAATTCGGCAACTTTTCCAATAACTCGCAGCTCTAGTTTTGAAGCAAATTAATATTTTTTGCTCGTAATTTTCGATGCGAAAACTGTGACGTTGAAAATTTTACAGAGTTTTTGCTATTGTATTATCACTTTTTTGTCTATTACTTAAATTTTAATATGGAACCATTTCTCTGTGTATGGAACACTGTTGTCGTCTGGTACGGAAGATTTTCCAAAATTATTCGATTCGCAGGTGGTTATGGATTTCAAATTGTAAGTACGAAGTTTTTTTTTTAAAGTGAACTACAAAAAAAAGGTATTCTAACTGAGTTTCTGGTTAATTCAAAGAGCAAAAATTTGCATATTTTTCGTTTTGAGGTTGGTTTTTTCGAACAAGGAAAAATAATTGATAACACCACATTAGTATAAGAAAGAGTATCTTGTACTAGATAATAATACAGTACAGGGTTACAAGGTACAGGTATCAATACTGTCGCCATCAGATAGGTATAATCATAGCAAACAAGGTGGTCAATTATTCCTAAGCAGTTCTAATTTTCCATAATTTCTTTACACTTTGTATGGTTATCATTCAAAAATAGCTGAATGCCTATAACATATTCATAGAAAACCTTACTCTGTTAAGATAAGATAAGATAAGGTTATATAAATGTTTATTTTTAACTTTTGCTTAAACTATTACATTAAACATTGTTGTTATGTACATTTCAATTTTTAATAACGTAGTAAAGAAATTATTGAAAATTTGCTGTTCAGATTTTTATGACAAAATACATGTTTAGATATTGGTAACATTTACTGTAAAGAATTTATTGAAAATTAACACTGCTCAGAAATGTTTGAACACCTTGTACGCTATGATATAATTACTCTGATTGAATTGACTCTGTCACGGTATAATAACGGTATAGTGTTTGTACTGTTAGTGTAAGTTGTTGAATAAATAAATTGAATTGAATAACAATTGATCATGTGCATTTACATTCAATTTTATACCTTATCACTAAACGAAACAGTCTATAATTGCGAAACAATAACTTCGAAATTAGAACGTTTGGGGTTCACACGAGACTACTTTGCATGATTTTTAACAAATCAAAGTTAGTATCTAAAGTTATGGGGAATAAAATCCAAAGTTGCGGATTTTATTTTATTTATTTATTTATTTTAACACTTTATTGTACACACGGAAATATAAATGAAAACAGCATAATAGACAATTACAAAGGGCGAGCTTATCTCTAAAGAGATTTCTTCCAGCAAACCCGTGAAAGAGAGAGAGCATATTAAGTGAGGCAGGCATAGTGTGCACATTTTACAAATAAAACAGTATTTAACACTAATAAATAGATATGATTATATAAAGATACAGTTATATACATACATACATACATACACATATATATATATATATTTATAAAGAATGATAAACAAATAAATATACTAGTTTATTGAATGAAGAGAGAGATAGTGATCTTTGACTTGTTTTTTAAATGAAGCAATTGTTTCACAGTCTCTTATATTAAATGGGAGAGAGTTCCAGAGCCGGACTGCATGGACAGTGAAGGAATAGGAATAGAAGTCAGTAGTGTGGGATGGGATATTAAGGAGGGTACGGATGTGGGATCTACAGGGTTTGTCAGAAGGACGGGAGAAGGAGAAGCGTTCGCGGAGGTAACTAGGAGCAGACGGATTGTGGAGGGTGTTGTACAGGAGAGAGACGATATGACAATTTCTGCGATCACGTATAGGAAGCCATTTTAACTGCTTCCTGTATTCGGATACGTGATCATATTTACGCAATCCAAAAATAAAACGGATACACAAGTTTTGGAGCCTCTCTAATTTGTTAATGAGTTCCTCTGTGGCATCCAAATAACATACATCAGCATAATCGATGATAGGTAGGATGAGGGATTGGGCTAAGGAGATTTTGGTTTTAAGGGGAAGGAAATTTTGGAGATGTTTGAGGGAATGAAATGAAAAATGCACCTTCTGACTAACCTTGTTTATGTGGGCCGACCAAGATAGGTTGGAATCGAAAATTACCCCAAGATTTTTTGCAGTAGTAGTAAAAGGAATGATGACACCATTGTAGAGAACTGGAGGAACGATATACTCACGGAGACAGTTGGACATATATCTACTTCCAATAAACATAGACTGTGACTTGGCGGGGTTGACCATCAGACCAAACGAGTCAGCCCAGGTACTAATACGCTCTAAGTCTTTGTTTATCTCCTCAATGGTATTTGAGATATCATCAACCTTGAAGTGGCGATAGAGCTGGAGATCATCGGCGTATAGATGAAAATTTGAAGAAATTACAGAGGTGATAGTATTAATGAAAATAGAGAAAAGAAGAGGAGATAGGACGCTACCCTGAGGAACGCCTGCAGTGAGATCACACCATTCAGAGGAGACCCCTTCGGAGCGGACACACTGCAAGCGTCCTCGAAGATATGAACTAAACCAAGCATTTGCTGGCGGAGAAATATTAAGAGATTGAAGGATACCAAGGAGTACATCGAAGTCAACAGAGTTAAATGCACTGCTGAAATCAAGAAGGATAAGTATTGAAAGCATTTTATTTTCAATTGCCAGACGAATGTCATCAGAGACTTTAAGGAGAGCTGAAACGGTGCTATGTCCAGGGCGGAAGCCAGATTGTAGCGGATTTAGCAAGTGGTTGGAGCAAAGGAATGATGCTAATTGCCTGTGGACAATTAGCTCAAGCACTTTGGAAAGGAAAGGAAGAATAGAGATAGGACGAAAGTGTGAAGACAAGGTAGGGTTGGAGATTTTAGGCAAAGGAAGCACCAATGCTTGCTTCCAAGCAGAAGGGAAGGAACCAGTAGTCAAGGAAAAGTTGAAGACGTGAGTTAGGATGGGTAGTAGTTCGGGTAAGATAAGGGTGATCATGCGTGAGCACACTGTGTCGTTACCTTCTGCAGAAGAGGAGATGGAGAGGATGTACTTTTTCACGTCATGCTCAGTTGCCGCAGAAAAGCTGAACGGTGAACAGTTTGGCAGGGGAAGTTGTGAAAGTTCGCGAAGAGTATTCAATTTAGATGGAGAATTGATACAGACAGGAGGGAGAGAGAAGTGTATATTAAGTGAAGAGAGATTGATAGATACAGGATCAGAAACAGAAGATTTGCCTATGCCTAGGGACTTCAGAAACTTCCACATAAAAGCAGGGTCGGTGTTTTCAACTGAATCGTGTATGTGGTGCCTTCTGGCATCCCTACACATACGATTACACCGATTGCGCCAATACTTAAAGCGAAAAAGGTTGGAGTCAGAAGGATACCTGCGAAGTTTTCTCTTGGCCCTGTCACGTATAGCCATGCAATCTCTTATCTCCTGGGAGAGCCAAGGTGCTGGTGTGTGCTTAATTCTTACCTTTTTGATAGGCGCATAACGGTCATATAAGCTTAGCAGTAACGAGTTTAGCTCCGAAACTTTATCATCAATTGTGTCCGCACAGAAAACAGGACCCCAATCAGTACAAGCAGCATCTGATCATTTATGTTACCTCGCCCCCCGCAAAAAGTGGCAGAAATGTTTGTTAGTAGAATTACACGCGTAACTAGTCCCTATATAAGTAGTCAAAAGCACTAGTAAATAATGACACAACTCTGTAACTAATATTGGATAAACCAACTTGTTGTGAAGTTTTGTTACGTGACGTGACTAATCTCAACAATAACTATACCGATTACATAATTATACAAATGAGGAAATGCGATAGTTTAACACTGACATTATGGCAACCTGCGGAGTTTTAACAGGATCATATGCTACTAATACCAATTTGAAACAAGTACTTGACTATGATATATTGTGAAATATGCGAAACTTTACCAATATTGTATCCTTACCCAAAAGTTTTTCTCCCTTTTTCATTCCAAAAATAAACAGGTAAGTAGGTATGTCACAAATATTTATATACATTTTAGCATAGCATAGCATATGCTCACGACTATATTCCCCGAGGGGGTAGTCAGAGATATTCTGAAACCTCAGAACATCCACATTTCACTAGTACCGAAATTCTGTCCAGTGTGACGGGGAGTGAGCCCGTCGCCAATTGTAATGGACTGTGGGTACAATACATGCCTCGAAATTGAAGCCTGCAGGTTTCCTCACGATGTTTTCCTTAACCGAAAAGCCAATGGTGTTACAAATCGTACATAAAATCCGAAAAACTCATTGGTACGAGTCGGCCTGGACGGGGATCGAACCATCGCCTCCTGCACGGCAGGCAAGGTTACTCGCCACTGGACCACCACGGCTTCATTTAGGATGCATCATTATCATCATCAGCCTATAAACGTCCCACTGCAGGGCACAGGTCTACCCTCAGGGAGGGTGTATGGGCATTAGTCCACTACGCGATGCCTTCATTGATAATTCAGTATTAACCTTAACTTGACCTTTCCCATTATAAATCGGGATTTAAATGACTAGAGATCTACAGTAAATTGTTAGAAACAAAAGCACAAAAAATATTTTGATTCGTAGAATGAATGTTATCATTTATTATGGAAAGGGTTGGAGATATGATAGAACAAATTTTTAGGAATGAAAAATTTTTGTTTCAATTTAATTCCTTTGTTTGACTTAAGCTGTATGATTTTGCAAGCAATTTCAACTAAGACAGTCTCTCACTCACTCTGTGTAATAAATACATAAATAGCTTATAAGCCTGTCTCGTATTCTTGACTATTCAATGTCAGTACAATTTTCTTCTTTTATATATTTTACATGATCGGTTATTCCAATAATGTAACCTATATTCTATCATATAAATATAATAAGATATATTGTACCTACATCCAGTTTATAAATTTGGTGAAGATCAGACGAAGCGCTTAGGGAAGGACAATGGAACGGACAACAGAAATTTATAGGCGATTGAAGCAATATTTTTGATTGAAAACTACAAAACGATAGCTTAAGAAATCGGAATGCCATAGACTTCTTTTAAATTCTCATTAAAACGTTCGCGGACAGTGAACGTGTTAACGATACAATAGAACTTTTGTTGTTATCACTGCTTTAGCCAGTTACTGTCCGACGTACAAATAGGGAACTTGATTTGTCAGAGATTGTATGGGTGCGAAGACAAATAAAATTAAAAACAGTTATACCACGCATCGTCACATCTAACCAAGAAATCGATTTCAAAAGATTACGGTAAGTACCTACTTAACAAACGGACTTAAAATCTGGTATATAATTTGTGTATAAAAGTTTTTCAGTTGGATTGTCTAAAGCACCTCTAAAATACGCAATGCATTTTAGTTTACACCTTGTACAGAGTTAAACCAAAATTGTGTTATTTCTTTTCATCATCCTTTCCTTATCCCATTTTTTGGGATGGCATAAAACGTACGTTTAAGTTGACTATTGCATTCACACAAGTCCCACTCACTTTATACATTGATCCTGTCACTCATCTTTCTCACATGCCAAAACCACCTCAGAATTGTATTTAAAGCTCTAATTCTTAATCTCGGCCGCACCCTGCACGCTTAAGCATCTAAATATTAAGCGATTAATTAAACGGAGGTGTTAGAAACTTTGCCAAAACTAACCAAAGTCAGGTACTGGCATACATGCTCCGTTAGCTTGCATCTGAGGGGTTTCATCGACAGGTTTCCAGCTAGAACCCGCCACAAAGAGAACTTTCTGTTTACTTGCTGTTTACTGCAGCTTGTTCCACAGACTTTGTATTAGATTTAGTATTTGAATTGGTTAAACGTCATCATCAGCTTCTATCGTAACCACAATACACTCGGCCACAACCAATCCACAGGCGAACACACACACACACACAACACACAAGCCAATCCACGTGGTGAGAGGGTACAGGCGTTAGGACGCACCAAGTGCCCAATAATGCAATGTATAACGTCATTTGTGATGCCGATATGACTCATGGTCATGATTCATAGGGCATGAAAATAACGAATAAACTATGAAGAAGTGAAACTCCCGCGCAAAACCAAGACCAAAATAAAAATATCCAGCGTATTATAGAGTGGTATTAGCATTCAGGTAATGCTATTGCAATTCATATAATGCAATTAGGACCATTGCAGTCGCTGCTATAGTCCAAATCGCATAACTTATGCTTATACAAAGCATATTATGCTTAAGACTATTATTCGCCAAGGGGGTTATTATACGTACGTGTAGTCCACCAATACGCATTAAGCACGCGTGGTAGACTGATACCCTTACACCGTCCTTGAGGATTGGTCCGTGCTCCGAAGTGGGACGCATATAGGCTGATGATGATGATTTAGAACCCCTACACTTCATATACAGAGTAAAATTGATATCATTAGCATCATTTTAAACTAAGAGTCTACCCATCAAACTGAACAACTTTTACTATGGGAGTGTTCAGTTTGATGGGTAGACTCTTAGTTTAAAATGATGCTAATGATATCAATTTCATCCTGTATAAAACATAAACGGAACAAATTGACGACTTGCTTAAAAAGGGCCAGGTCAGATCTACCCGAAACCGACGAGCATCAATGAAAGGACTTATGAATGTGGAGGAAGCTAGAGAGGTTTGTCAGGATCGTAGCAGGTGGCGTTCCGTTGTCTCTGCCTACCCCAGTGAGAGACAGACGTGAGAATATTATGTATGTATGTACCTACACGTCACCCTCAGTGCCAAAACTCGATTCAGTCTTCAGTGTGACAGGAAGTTTGTCGAAATCGGCTATGTGAAAATAGCAGTAAGAAAGAGAAATTCAGATAAATCGCGGTATAATTAAACATTCAAAACCCTTATTCCTATAAATTAGTTCGTCGTTCTCAAATCAGCGATGTCAACCCCGTCTTGTTTTAATGTAAAACGATTTGCTTCCATCAATTTGAAGAATTTCTCCGTAATTCTAAGAGTTAAAACACTCGGCCGACCATTATCGTTCCACTTCAACAACTATGGGTCATTTAGGGAATGAGTTCACACTCAATTTAACATTTTATTCCATGAATAAACTTAGATTTTGAATAGAGAGGTGCTGGTGTTCGGCTTCGGTGATATATTACTGTTCATTGCAGTTCAAGCACAGGAAACATTCGGATTTTGCTGTTTTTTCGAAATTTGCCGGATTCAGTTTGGACGTAACTACGAAATTCCTATACATCAAGGGCAACTTATGAAACTTTGGAATAAAATTAACACTAGGTGATTTTGTAAAAACTTTCCCATATTTCAGGGGCGCTTCAGACCATCAAACTAAACAATTTTTGTTATTATACATCGACTGTAATACAATTATTTAATGACAACTCAGTTGTGTAATGGTTACCACATCGACTGCCAAACCCTCCTGGGCTCGAATCCAGGTTCGGTCATAGATGTTATAATGTTTGTGACATTGTTGTATGGTTTATTATAATACGTTTGGAACCATTACAATGTATGAGCTCACAGAGCGTAATTTATTTATTTATTTCAGTGTGATCAGATGGGTCTTATCTTTATTAGTGACTGTAGTACTCCTGTTAGTAGGTCTGGCTCGTTACCACACCAGTATGCAGGTAGACGTCCGTTCTCGCTCGTGGCTCTAACGCGACTGACTACCCCACTCCCCGTGTGCCCGAGACAGCATTATATAAACTAGTTATAGACATATACAAACACTACAGTGACGTTTGTAATAACATTAATCACTTTCTCGTGCCAGATAAGGAATTTCGGTTATTTGTCTATAACTTAAAGATTATCAAAATATTAAATAGAAAATTCGGCAACTTTTCCAATAACTCGCAGCTCTAGTTTTGAAGCAAATTAATATTTTTTGCTCGTAATTTTCGATGCGAAAACTGTGACGTTGAAAATTTTACAGAGTTTTTGCTATTGTATTATCACTTTTTTGTCTATTACTTAAATTTTAATATGGAACCATTTCTCTGTGTATGGAACACTGTTGTCGTCTGGTACGGAAGATTTTCCAAAATTATTCGATTCGCAGGTGGTTATGGATTTCAAATTGTAAGTACGAAGTTTTTTTTTTAAAGTGAACTACAAAAAAAAGGTATTCTAACTGAGTTTCTGGTTAATTCAAAGAGCAAAAATTTGCATATTTTTCGTTTTGAGGTTGGTTTTTTCGAACAAGGAAAAATAATTGATAACACCACATTAGTATAAGAAAGAGTATCTTGTACTAGATAATAATACAGTACAGGGTTACAAGGTACAGGTATCAATACTGTCGCCATCAGATAGGTATAATCATAGCAAACAAGGTGGTCAATTATTCCTAAGCAGTTCTAATTTTCCATAATTTCTTTACACTTTGTATGGTTATCATTCAAAAATAGCTGAATGCCTATAACATATTCATAGAAAACCTTACTCTGTTAAGATAAGATAAGATAAGGTTATATAAATGTTTATTTTTAACTTTTGCTTAAACTATTACATTAAACATTGTTGTTATGTACATTTCAATTTTTAATAACGTAGTAAAGAAATTATTGAAAATTTGCTGTTCAGATTTTTATGACAAAATACATGTTTAGATATTGGTAACATTTACTGTAAAGAATTTATTGAAAATTAACACTGCTCAGAAATGTTTGAACACCTTGTACGCTATGATATAATTACTCTGATTGAATTGACTCTGTCACGGTATAATAACGGTATAGTGTTTGTACTGTTAGTGTAAGTTGTTGAATAAATAAATTGAATTGAATAACAATTGATCATGTGCATTTACATTCAATTTTATACCTTATCACTAAACGAAACAGTCTATAATTGCGAAACAATAACTTCGAAATTAGAACGTTTGGGGTTCACACGAGACTACTTTGCATGATTTTTAACAAATCAAAGTTAGTATCTAAAGTTATGGGGAATAAAATCCAAAGTTGCGGATTTTATTTTATTTATTTATTTATTTTAACACTTTATTGTACACACGGAAATATAAATGAAAACAGCATAATAGACAATTACAAAGGGCGAGCTTATCTCTAAAGAGATTTCTTCCAGCAAACCCGTGAAAGAGAGAGAGCATATTAAGTGAGGCAGGCATAGTGTGCACATTTTACAAATAAAACAGTATTTAACACTAATAAATAGATATGATTATATAAAGATACAGTTATATACATACATACATACATACACATATATATATATATATTTATAAAGAATGATAAACAAATAAATATACTAGTTTATTGAATGAAGAGAGAGATAGTGATCTTTGACTTGTTTTTTAAATGAAGCAATTGTTTCACAGTCTCTTATATTAAATGGGAGAGAGTTCCAGAGCCGGACTGCATGGACAGTGAAGGAATAGGAATAGAAGTCAGTAGTGTGGGATGGGATATTAAGGAGGGTACGGATGTGGGATCTACAGGGTTTGTCAGAAGGACGGGAGAAGGAGAAGCGTTCGCGGAGGTAACTAGGAGCAGACGGATTGTGGAGGGTGTTGTACAGGAGAGAGACGATATGACAATTTCTGCGATCACGTATAGGAAGCCATTTTAACTGCTTCCTGTATTCGGATACGTGATCATATTTACGCAATCCAAAAATAAAACGGATACACAAGTTTTGGAGCCTCTCTAATTTGTTAATGAGTTCCTCTGTGGCATCCAAATAACATACATCAGCATAATCGATGATAGGTAGGATGAGGGATTGGGCTAAGGAGATTTTGGTTTTAAGGGGAAGGAAATTTTGGAGATGTTTGAGGGAATGAAATGAAAAATGCACCTTCTGACTAACCTTGTTTATGTGGGCCGACCAAGATAGGTTGGAATCGAAAATTACCCCAAGATTTTTTGCAGTAGTAGTAAAAGGAATGATGACACCATTGTAGAGAACTGGAGGAACGATATACTCACGGAGACAGTTGGACATATATCTACTTCCAATAAACATAGACTGTGACTTGGCGGGGTTGACCATCAGACCAAACGAGTCAGCCCAGGTACTAATACGCTCTAAGTCTTTGTTTATCTCCTCAATGGTATTTGAGATATCATCAACCTTGAAGTGGCGATAGAGCTGGAGATCATCGGCGTATAGATGAAAATTTGAAGAAATTACAGAGGTGATAGTATTAATGAAAATAGAGAAAAGAAGAGGAGATAGGACGCTACCCTGAGGAACGCCTGCAGTGAGATCACACCATTCAGAGGAGACCCCTTCGGAGCGGACACACTGCAAGCGTCCTCGAAGATATGAACTAAACCAAGCATTTGCTGGCGGAGAAATATTAAGAGATTGAAGGATACCAAGGAGTACATCGAAGTCAACAGAGTTAAATGCACTGCTGAAATCAAGAAGGATAAGTATTGAAAGCATTTTATTTTCAATTGCCAGACGAATGTCATCAGAGACTTTAAGGAGAGCTGAAACGGTGCTATGTCCAGGGCGGAAGCCAGATTGTAGCGGATTTAGCAAGTGGTTGGAGCAAAGGAATGATGCTAATTGCCTGTGGACAATTAGCTCAAGCACTTTGGAAAGGAAAGGAAGAATAGAGATAGGACGAAAGTGTGAAGACAAGGTAGGGTTGGAGATTTTAGGCAAAGGAAGCACCAATGCTTGCTTCCAAGCAGAAGGGAAGGAACCAGTAGTCAAGGAAAAGTTGAAGACGTGAGTTAGGATGGGTAGTAGTTCGGGTAAGATAAGGGTGATCATGCGTGAGCACACTGTGTCGTTACCTTCTGCAGAAGAGGAGATGGAGAGGATGTACTTTTTCACGTCATGCTCAGTTGCCGCAGAAAAGCTGAACGGTGAACAGTTTGGCAGGGGAAGTTGTGAAAGTTCGCGAAGAGTATTCAATTTAGATGGAGAATTGATACAGACAGGAGGGAGAGAGAAGTGTATATTAAGTGAAGAGAGATTGATAGATACAGGATCAGAAACAGAAGATTTGCCTATGCCTAGGGACTTCAGAAACTTCCACATAAAAGCAGGGTCGGTGTTTTCAACTGAATCGTGTATGTGGTGCCTTCTGGCATCCCTACACATACGATTACACCGATTGCGCCAATACTTAAAGCGAAAAAGGTTGGAGTCAGAAGGATACCTGCGAAGTTTTCTCTTGGCCCTGTCACGTATAGCCATGCAATCTCTTATCTCCTGGGAGAGCCAAGGTGCTGGTGTGTGCTTAATTCTTACCTTTTTGATAGGCGCATAACGGTCATATAAGCTTAGCAGTAACGAGTTTAGCTCCGAAACTTTATCATCAATTGTGTCCGCACAGAAAACAGGACCCCAATCAGTACAAGCAGCATCTGATCATTTATGTTACCTCGCCCCCCGCAAAAAGTGGCAGAAATGTTTGTTAGTAGAATTACACGCGTAACTAGTCCCTATATAAGTAGTCAAAAGCACTAGTAAATAATGACACAACTCTGTAACTAATATTGGATAAACCAACTTGTTGTGAAGTTTTGTTACGTGACGTGACTAATCTCAACAATAACTATACCGATTACATAATTATACAAATGAGGAAATGCGATAGTTTAACACTGACATTATGGCAACCTGCGGAGTTTTAACAGGATCATATGCTACTAATACCAATTTGAAACAAGTACTTGACTATGATATATTGTGAAATATGCGAAACTTTACCAATATTGTATCCTTACCCAAAAGTTTTTCTCCCTTTTTCATTCCAAAAATAAACAGGTAAGTAGGTATGTCACAAATATTTATATACATTTTAGCATAGCATAGCATATGCTCACGACTATATTCCCCGAGGGGGTAGTCAGAGATATTCTGAAACCTCAGAACATCCACATTTCACTAGTACCGAAATTCTGTCCAGTGTGACGGGGAGTGAGCCCGTCGCCAATTGTAATGGACTGTGGGTACAATACATGCCTCGAAATTGAAGCCTGCAGGTTTCCTCACGATGTTTTCCTTAACCGAAAAGCCAATGGTGTTACAAATCGTACATAAAATCCGAAAAACTCATTGGTACGAGTCGGCCTGGACGGGGATCGAACCATCGCCTCCTGCACGGCAGGCAAGGTTACTCGCCACTGGACCACCACGGCTTCATTTAGGATGCATCATTATCATCATCAGCCTATAAACGTCCCACTGCAGGGCACAGGTCTACCCTCAGGGAGGGTGTATGGGCATTAGTCCACTACGCGATGCCTTCATTGATAATTCAGTATTAACCTTAACTTGACCTTTCCCATTATAAATCGGGATTTAAATGACTAGAGATCTACAGTAAATTGTTAGAAACAAAAGCACAAAAAATATTTTGATTCGTAGAATGAATGTTATCATTTATTATGGAAAGGGTTGGAGATATGATAGAACAAATTTTTAGGAATGAAAAATTTTTGTTTCAATTTAATTCCTTTGTTTGACTTAAGCTGTATGATTTTGCAAGCAATTTCAACTAAGACAGTCTCTCACTCACTCTGTGTAATAAATACATAAATAGCTTATAAGCCTGTCTCGTATTCTTGACTATTCAATGTCAGTACAATTTTCTTCTTTTATATATTTTACATGATCGGTTATTCCAATAATGTAACCTATATTCTATCATATAAATATAATAAGATATATTGTACCTACATCCAGTTTATAAATTTGGTGAAGATCAGACGAAGCGCTTAGGGAAGGACAATGGAACGGACAACAGAAATTTATAGGCGATTGAAGCAATATTTTTGATTGAAAACTACAAAACGATAGCTTAAGAAATCGGAATGCCATAGACTTCTTTTAAATTCTCATTAAAACGTTCGCGGACAGTGAACGTGTTAACGATACAATAGAACTTTTGTTGTTATCACTGCTTTAGCCAGTTACTGTCCGACGTACAAATAGGGAACTTGATTTGTCAGAGATTGTATGGGTGCGAAGACAAATAAAATTAAAAACAGTTATACCACGCATCGTCACATCTAACCAAGAAATCGATTTCAAAAGATTACGGTAAGTACCTACTTAACAAACGGACTTAAAATCTGGTATATAATTTGTGCGGACAAAGTCGCGGGTTAACGCTAGTATTTCATACAGCTTGTCTAACAAAAGTACAAATTTCTGCCACCCCGGGCGCTGCGATCGATTCGACAGCTCCACCCACTTCGCACATAGCCAATAATCACAGACGAATTTCTTTTCGCTTACGCTAGTATAATATAATGTGCTTGACATTTAAAATTTTACAACCTTTTTGTTATTATTTCGTTCGATTTAACCCAACTCTAACCCCGACCTTAACCCTATAAGTAACAAAAGGACACTGCCAATGTTTTTATCTCGAAGGGACCTCTCAAGGGTCCTAGTCCGACAAACAAACGCTGCCATTGAAAAGAAAAGATATGTTTACTTGGGAACAGTACTGAATTATTTACAAATACATTGTTGAGAACTTCAAATAAATGTTATTGAGGCTTTCGGTCGCGTAAGATGGTTTAGGGATAGAGTGTGTCATTCTTTATTTAAACACCTTTTGTTTTTAACTTTGAACGGTTTGATGACTTTGGCAGAGTGAATGAAAGCGAAACTTCGAGGTATTTTCACGAGCACCAATTTTGAATAAATAGCACCAGAGTTTGAAAACGTAAGCTATTCCACAAAGAGCATTACAAAATTAAAGTGACGTTTTACTATTATTCGTACCTTCTAATATGGCGCAATAAAAGGGAGGTCTATGCCCAGCATTAGGTTAATATGGGCTGAATTGATTGATTGACTATTTCATAATTTTAAATCAACCCAATTCTGTTAAAAACAAGAACTAAAAAATATGTATAAAATTTTACCAAAAATGCATCACATGATTTATGGACGATCACTTATATAGGGTGAAAGTGATATCATTAGCATCCTTTTAAACTAAGAGTCAACCCATCAAACTGAACAACTTTTACTATGGGAGCAATCCGATCGGAGTAAAAAAAAATCTGCTGTTGCATACATTTGAGTCGAGTAGGCATAACAGTTAAGTATCGAACAGCTGATTGTGTTTGCTCCATTCGGTTTGCTCCCATAGTAAAAGTTGTTCAGTTTGATGGGTAGATCCGTAGTTTAAAAGGATACTAATGATATCAATTTCACCCTGTATAAGTTATATAAAAAAAATACAGGTTGATATTGACTTTCAACCTGTATATTATTGTTCAAACCTACTTTAATTCTCGATCTTATTGATTGTGTAATAATGCGAAAAATTAATTTGTTCGGGTCCCTCCATATTTTTAGATCTATGTCGAATCTAGGGTCGGATCTTATAAATTGTATTCATTGTAAGGTACCCAAGCTAAATGTTTAATTATTCCCAGTATATTTAAACAGTTAGCTATTCAGTTAAGGCGCTAGTAACTATGAAACTTACATCATTCTGAATTTAAATCATTCTGAGATTAATCTCAGAATATACTAATACAGAATACACACAAAATATCCTCATTTCACTCGTAATATGTACCCAAAAAGTGTCGAGTGTGACTGGTAGTGAGTCCACCGCCATTTTATAAATTTTAATAAGAATGGGTAGGTAAGCCACGGCGTTTTTCAATTGTAAGGAGATCAGTAGGGCTATGCATACAATAATAATAAAATCATTTATTTTCACCACAAACATATAAGCAAGCATTTTAATTCAAGGTCCTTCTTAATTATAATGCTGACACTTTTTTAAGGTTATGATCAGACCATCAAACTGAATAACTTTCTCTATGGGACCAACATTGAAATCGCGAAAAATAAATTTGCTGTCCTATACATTTGGCTAGAGTAGGTTTGCAGCTTTTTAGCCAGAGCAAGAAAAACCAATAGACGCGGGATAAGGCTGTTGAGCACATCGTGCACACGTAGTATGGTAGGGTAACACAGCGCTATTCGCTCTCTTTCTTTTTGCACGCGAACGAACGAGATAAAAATAATAATAATTGTATGCCGACAAACTGTTATGCAGTTTGGCATAAAATGTGTCTGTAATACTGTACTGTGTTTTGTGAGAAAAAATAAATAAAAAATAAATAAAAGGTGTTTATAGCCTTTATCGCGTGCATCGTGCTGCGACCTCAGAAATTGAACACTCACTCGTCTCTTCAGAATAAAATAGGTATTTTAAAACACAGTCGTTGCTTATAGCGCCTTAACTTGCGGTTCACATTTAGATAAGAGGGCGGTAATTTATAGAACGTATGAGGCAGTTTAAGGCAACATAAAATATCAATTTATCGTAGAAATGTAGCTTATCTTTCGGAATTTGAAATGAGAAACTCTTTTTTGATAAATCTCAATAGTCATAAGTTGCTTCATACATTGCTTGTTACTGTAACAATTCAAGCTATTTTAAAACATAAACTCAAGAACAATGCGAAACAACGCAATCAGTGTAAAAACATCAATAATCACTTGGTGTTTTTTTTAATTACAGATGGGTTTGCTCTTGGCCTCATCCTGTCCTCGGGACGAAGGTGGAGTCGAAGATGTAGCGAGCTTACCTTAAATTTCGAGGATGCTTCAATCCAAATTCTGTTGAATCCAAAACATGTAAATTCCAAAATCTGTTTATTCTAGAACCAGCCCTATACTAAACAAATGGTAAATACCCTCAAAGCAAACTTTCACTCCCGTGCGACATCCGCAAGAAAAATGATGTACTATCCAAAGTCACACGGCAAAACCCACAGGAACAAAACTCGATTCAAATAATAATGTACCAATTTCTCACTCCGCACAAAATGTAACTCAATAACTCGAGTGATACAAATAACGTAATAACGAAACTTGTAGACAAATTCGGCAATCCGGGTCTGTTCCCGGGGGAGGCCATGTATTGCGTGCGGCGGTTTGATTGCTTGCCGTTTACATATCGCGGAACACTCTTTACTAAGAAATAACACAAAATTATCTACAATAATGATGTCTTGCTCATACTTGATTTCAACAACAGCCTGTCACACAAGCGATCTTTCTGCAATTTGGATATTGGCACCCCTTTAAATTCAAGCTTATATACACGGTGTAAGGAAAAGAAGCATTAACCTTTAAACCTCATACTCTACTCATCAAACTGAGCAACTTTGTAAGAACAAAAAAAATCAGCTGTTCCATACTAAACTGCAGTACCTACTCGACTCAAACGTGTGGAACAGGTGACTTTATTTTTGTTCTGACATGTTTGCTCTCATAGTAAAAGTTGTTCAGTTCAATGATACTTTTCCTTACACCGTGTTCTTCTAACGATATTGACATGCGAGTATCTTAATCATCATCATCAGATTCATCAGCATATCATCGTTCATTGCTGAATAAGGCCTTTTGCAAGGCGCGCTTAAAAATTCTTTAGCCTTCCTCATTCAGTTTCTATTTGTTTCATTTCTCAGGTCGTCGTTGGTCCAGCGAAGAAGCGCGTCCTCACTACGCCCGCCGGTTTGTGGTTTACATTCTAAACTAAGGTCTTGTCATATCGAGGCTGGAATAATGTTTTTTTACGATGATAATATTAGTAAACTTGTACATATACATCCTAAACCAATCCCATCAAGCATTATACAATGTATAATCCTCTTACAAACAAACAAATAAACTAGTACAATGTTAACGTTAAATTAGGAAGCAAAAAAGCTTAAGTTAATTCGCTAAGACTCTTAATGAGGCGATGCAGCGGAGATCGTTAACCGCATTCAACCGGATAAAGCCGGATCGCGCCGGTTAGAACTGGGTGGAATTCGGTGGAACTGGTTTTTGGGAAAGAAGGGATTAGCGTGTTAAGTTGTATTGTTGAATGAGTGTTTTGTCGCCGGAGTGAGTCAAGGATTTGTTTGAGCGACTATCTTATTTTATTATGCTTATAAAATCTTATAAAACAGTTCAGTGACTGACTGAAAACGCACTGGTTAAACCGCTGCAGACAGATGTATTAAATTTGGGATGTATAATCTATTTTTATTATCTACTAGCTGACCCGGCGAACTTCGTACCGACTCAAAATTAGTTTTACCCGACACGCACTTGGCCGTTTTTTGTTTATAAACCTTCCCTGACATGTGCACAACAACCCACCGATCGGATATTTTGTATTCCTACTCCTCCTATCTTCTTTGATAAATTCATTGCGGGTTCCAAGACAGATTAGTGTTGTCTAGTCTAGTGTTGTGAATGGTCGCCGCTGTTGATCCTGGCTTACAGGAGTTACAGCGGTGGGAATTTGTGGTGGGCCTAACCCACTAAAGGTTCATCGCAATCGTTCCAGCCGTTCTCGCGTGATGTCGTGACCAAGAGAAATAACGATTCATAGATATATCTTTCTATGTTTAGAGATATACAACAGTTCCGTGACTAACTGACTGACTACGCACAGCCTAAACTGCTGAAGATAAAAAATTGAAATATTATATTCTTCAGTAGTAGGGGTGCACTGAGAAAGTATTTTTCGAAAATCTACCCCTAAAGGAGTTCAACGAGTTACAGGAGTGTTTTGAAATCCACGCGAAAGAAGGTGCGAGCAAAAGGAAGCAGTCGGGTAATAAAGACACGTAGGGCGTAAAGGCGTTAGTCCACCACGCGTGCCCAATGCGGATTGGTGGACTTTAACGCATCAGAAATTCTTCTTCAGCGTATGCAGGTTTACGCATGATGTTTTCCTTCACGGAGTAGTCGGTATTACGTACACAAGTTAGGAAAACTCATTGGTACAGTTTTATAAGTGTTATATAAGGCATGTCGTCTGTGTAGATTCGAACCTGGACCTTCCATACCTCTCCGCAACGCGCCAGAGACTCTCTTGGATCGAGTATACTAGAATATATAAGGTCTAACAAAATTAGGTGAAACTATTTTAAAGGGATAATCAGACCATCAAACTGAACAACTTTCTCTATGGGACCAATATTGAAATCGCGAAAAAAAAATCTGCTGTTCCATACAAACTTACTCGACATATATGTATGGGACAGCAGATTTTCGCGATTTCGATATTGGTCCCATAGAGAAAGTTGTTCAGTTTGATGGTCTGATTATCCCTTTAAAATAGTTTCACCTAATTTTGTTAGACCTTATATATGTGTGTGAAAAATGTATTATTTTTGAATTAGTACCAAAGAAAGGGCTATGTCAGTTACACTGGTTCTTCTGCGGGTCTCTTCATTTCTGATTCAATCCTGCAGGGAAACTCCGAGCATAGCCCTCTCCATTGCCCTTTGGGTGACTTTCAGCCTTTTTATGAGGCCTTGCGTGAAAGACCACGTCTCTGTTCCATATGTCATTACTGGAAACACACACTGATCGAAAACTTTCGTTTTAAGACACTGCGGTATTTGGGACCGCAGAAGAACCAGAGTAACTGACATCAGCCCAAAGAATAGCTAAACTAAAGTGGCCGTGGGGGGGGGGGGGGGGCACATAGCTCGCAGAACCGATAACCGATAGGGCTGAAAAGTTCTCGATTGGCGACCGCGTACCGGAAAGCGCAGCGTGGGTAGGACCCCACGGTGGACCGACGACCTGGTGAAGGCGGCGGGATCCCGTTGGAAGAGGGCAGCGCAGGACCGGTCTTTACGGCGATCCTTGGCCTATGTCCAGCAGTGGACGTCCATTGGCTGAGATGATGATGACGATGATGACCAAAGAAAGAAACTACAAACTGCTAACTTAGAAGTGTACTCATGAATATAATTTACGAAGGTCTACGGCGTAGCAAATGTCTACGAGTTGTAACATGGCTACGAAAAAGTTAAGAAGGTGTTTAGTATAACCGAAGCTACTGCGCAATGATGGGTTTTATAACAGCTGTTTAACAGTAATATTTAAAGGGGTCGTATACAGGTTGTTACAAAAGTAAACATAAACATTTAATATTTTTTAGGGGTTTGTTTAGACCATCAAACTGAACAACTTTCACAATGGAACCGACATTGAAATTGCGAAAAAAAATTTGCTGTCCCATACACTTAGCTTGAGTTGATTTGTTGTTTAGTATGGAACATCAGATTTTGACATCAGACACGGAGGACCGACGACCTTGTGAAGGCGGCGGAAACCCGTTGGATGAGGGCAGCGCAGGACCGGTCGTTATGGCGATCCTTGGGGGAGGCCTATGTCCAGCAGTGGACGTCCATCGGCTGAGATGATGACTAACCAGCTGTTAGAAAATACACCATTGCGCACCTTCGGTTTGTTTGTTCAGTTTGGTGGTCTAAACTTTATCTAAACTATTATAAAACTGTAACAGAAGTGTGTCTGTACATTGAAGATATTTACATGAAAAAGATTACGATATGGTTTTTAGGTGTCCCAGACTCTAAATCAACCTTTTTTTAGAATTTTTATCTGTCTGTCTGTTTATTTGTTTGTGATCTAACTTAAAATCTGGTATATAATTTGTGCGGAGAAGTATTATTAATGTTATGATATTATATGTTTATATATACTACAAAAGATTCAACAAAGAAAATACATTCCGTTAATGCACTTACCTACCTATACTTAACCTACTTATAGCTAAGCAAGTAAAGACGAACATTGAACGGAAATTGCATTCTAGAGCCATCGCCTCCAGGATTTTCATAGAAATATCTTCTATATTCAGATGGAGAATAAACGCAATAACATTTTTCAATATGCAAATGTTTATTGTAGTTTCATAGGAAGGGAATGCTTTCTAAATGTGTGAGAAACTTGGACTTAGTTTGAAGGAAAGCAGGAGTATACGTTTATTTTTTTTTGTTTTAAGAGGATAGTCTTTGCAGAGTACCCGAGCCCGCTGGATACAAACGAAGTTAGATCCTATTTTCAATAATAACCAATTAAAGTAAATTATCATCATCATCAGCCTATACAGGGTGTAACAAAACACTTTTAATACTTAAGGGAGTGATTGAGACTATCAATCTAAACAAATTTCACTATGGAGCCAATTGCGAAATCGTGAAAAAAATCTGCTGTTACATACAAAACTGCATTATTAACTCAACTGAAATTTATGGGACATCTGATTTTTTTTCGTGATGTCGAAATTGGCTCAATAGTGAATGTGCGTCTCACTGCTGGGCACAGGTCTACCCTCAGAGAGGATGTATGGGCGTCAGTCCACCACGCGTGCCCAATGCGGATTAGGAGACTTCACAATACGTATTCGAATTTCTTCTTCAGCGTATGCATTAAAATAAACATATTCTATGCTATGCTGTGTACACTAATTATACGCAAAATGAATATAATGTATAGAGCTACTGTATTATACAACCTTAAATACTTTGATTTGGATCCATTTTGTTTATCTTTGGCACAGTTTAAGAAGGGCGTAAATGGTAAAGCTCTTTAGACTGAGTCTTTACCTCGCAATATACTTCCTTCTTGTCATTTGTTGTTATTTTAGCCTACCTACCTTCTGATAGGTAGCTATTATTGTATAAGCTTTGCAAGCACTTTTTCATTTAATTTTAAATTACCATTAGCGGATTCCTGTAATTGGTCTATTCTATGTTCATAGTTTGTAACCATTCGTTTGTAATTTGTCTGTTGGTTTCCCGAATAAATATTTAATTTATTTCAAATTTATTTATACATATTACACATATATTTCAGAATGTCTCTGAATACCAGAATGCTTCATGTTAGAATTAATTTAATATTTCTTTGAAAATCTTCTGTAACTTTGAAACTATTAAAGAGAATCTGATAAAGCAAGACACAGATATTTTGTTTTTAAATCGTGTTTTAAAATAGTCATTGAATTAACTTGGTTAATACTTGGTTAATATTCAAAATGGAACCTTCGTTTACCTTAACCTTCGTTTTTATGGAGCATGCTAACGGGTGCCTATATCCTCTTAACGTTACGGCCAATTATAATTGGAAATTATTATTCGCTACTTTCTCTAGCAAACTCGTTCTTTGTTCGTTGTAAGAAACCGTTGTTTTAACGAAAGCAAGTAAAGAAAGAAGCAATAAACAAATAAATCTAACAGAAACGTATTGGAATGTTGTTCGAAAGGTATCGAATTATCCCACGCTTCTATAGTGTTTCGTTCTACTTGGCACTTGTCTTGGGATTTATGCAGTTAGTGAAATGTTTATTAATTTTTATTTACATTTTATCTGAAGTCCTACATGAGGCTGTATAAAAATATTAAACGAGCAAAATAAAGTAGAGCAAGTTTTATCATAAAAATAATATTTATTAACAGTTAATAGGTATGAACGGTTTCTACTATGGAAATGCATTCTTCTAGTCCATATTTAATGGCAATAAAAATTTATAACAAGCTGCCAAATGTACTAAAAGACGAAAAGCAAGATAAAAAATTTCTTACAAAATTAAAACAGTTTTTACTCATCAAATATAAATCAAAATCCCTCTTAATTTGCCATACCCTACAAACAGGGTTCATAATGGACTGTTAGCTTTCAATTGTAACACCTTTGTAACATTATAATGTGCAATAAACAAATTGAAATTGAATGGTACGTTTACACGCTTGCGCAAGCATAGGCAAGTTCGCTGTAAGTACATCGACTCGCCTGTAAAGTGATTGTTACTATTTAACTTTATAGAAGCGTAAATGTACAGTGAACTCGCCTAAGTTTGCGCAAACATACAAAACATAACATACTTAAAGATCTAAGACTTAAAGTGCCAATTTCACAAAAACATAACCTATAATAATATCTGCAAAGAGCATAGTGGCCCTAGTTTGGCAGCCTGATATAGCACTATCGCGCTTTTGCTCTCTTTCTAATTGCTCGCGAATGAACGAGATAACAGGCGTCATATAGCATTATCACGCGTATATCACGCCGCCATACTGTTGCCTCGGGGACATCAAACCGAATGAAGCGATAAATCTTTTTGTTTAATTTTGGCCCCGAGTGGAGTAATCCCTTAAAGTCATTAATCTATCCCAGTGTTGCCATCTAATTAATTACTTACCTACAATTTTTAATTAATTTTCAAAAGCTATGTAATATAAAACATAAACAATAGCTTCGGAACTGGAAAAAAAGATACATTCTCTCCTGTATACAAATTAACTTTTAGAGCAATTATGGGAAAAATAAGGCTGCCTTATCGCTTAAAAAGTATTTTCTTTATTAACAGCAAAATACAGAAAACACTTTTTAAGCGATAAGGCTGTTGTTCAGTATGAACTGTGGGATTCGTGGTGTTATATTGCTGATAAATTTCATGCAGTATTGCAACTGCAATACAGAATGGTCTGGCATTCTAGCCTGTGTCTTTTATCAGCTCATTCTAATGTTACATGCCGGGGCTCCTAGACTTAGTTCTGACCATTAGGTTAGACGAGACATGAAACAAATTCACGTGTCCACGCAGACGAAGTCGCGGGCAACAGCTAGTATTAAATTAATAATTTAAATATCTACGGATTATCTTAGTCCCTTACAGGAGTGATTGTCATGCGATATAGCTCATGCTGACACGAAGGAAAAAGTTGTCCCCATTGAAGTAGGTATTAGAGTCTAGATAAGACTTGTATTTTGATGACTAGACAACAATATAGAATAGATTCATGACTTGAGTACAAAAATATTCGTATTCGACATACTAAATATTTGTTATCCTACATGAGGCTGTATTAAAAACCTCGGCTTAGCAAGTTTACTACCTGACTGATAAAGAATATTGTAATCTACACTTATAAAAGAATTCCGTGACTGACTGATTGACTGAGTGAATGACAGACAATGCACAGCCTAAACCGCTGAAGATAGAAACATGCATTCTACAGAGGATGTTAGGGTCCTAAGAAAGGATTTTTCGAAAATCGACCCCTAAAAAGGAGTAATCCACGCGGACGAAGTCGCGGGTCAAAAGCTCGTTTATTGTATATTAATTGAATTGCATTTCTTTTTCAATTTCAGCCGTGTGGTGTAGAATGGACCACCTAAATTCTTACCGTGGGTGTCGTACGAGGAACCTAAGGAATTAAAGGTTTCTTATCCTTATGTGGGCGAAAGGCTGGCCACTTGTCACCACTTAACACATCATTCCATGCTGAAACATAAATTGCTAAATTTGAGCATTTCCACAACTACATTCTTAATTGATTCTTAAACAGAAAGTTGGTTGTTGCTGTTGCAGCAGTGTTTCTGACTACCCCGAAAGGGGTTACGGTCGTGATTTTATGTATGTATGTATGCAATTTCTGTTGGAAAGGATAAACGCACGGCATGTCTACATACTAGAGCTGACCAAACATTTTAATGTTGTGCCTAGCTCCACAATTTTTATTCGAGGCTCACGTCAAGTTTTCATTTGTAAAAAGGTTTCATAACCTCGAGCTTGAGTACCGAAATAAAAACCGCTGTAAAGAAGCCTCGTGAAATATTTGTGAAATACTTTTCGAGTGTGGTTTTAGAGGTAGAAATTAAAAATTTACTCTTTTTTAAAATAGCTTCTTTAAGTTCGTTCTCGTTATTTAATAAACATGGAACGAAGAATATGTAAAATGAAGTCCAATATAAACTAAGAAATATGCTTACGCATAAGCATAAGTTTAACCACAAGGTAAGCTCAGAATAATAATAAGAAGCTCCTACAAAATTAGCTGAAACTGTTTTAAGGGAAAGATCAGACCATCAAACTGAACTACTTTCTCTATGGGACCAACGTCGAAACGCCAAAAAAACCATTTTAATGTAAAACTGGATAGTCGCGAGCTCTCCATCGACGGTGTTCAGGATAGAGCGAAGTGGAAGAAACAGAATAGGAAAGCAGACCCCGCTACTCAGTGGCTAGGAAGAAGATGATGATGATGATATTGATGACACAAAACTGCAGACCTACTCGACCCGAATGTATGGGATCAATCTCAATATCAAGCAGATGAGATGAGAAAATGTTGATCCCGTGGAGAAAGTTGTTATGTTTTATGGTCTGATCATCCCGTTAAAAAAACTGTCAGCATTATTAAGAAAGACCCTGTATAAGTATTACATAAAGAAGAGCCACTCCCTAAACTCTGTCCAGTCCAGTGTAAAAGGTAGTAAGCCGAAGTCACCTTTTTTAATGGACTGTGAACATCACACGCCTCGAAATTGGCGCATTTAGGCTCACGATAATTTTCTTCGCCAGAATGATTTAATAATTTCTGTAGTCTTCTTCTTCTTATCGTGTGGGCAGAGCCCTGGTGTCAGGGTTTTTTCAGACCGCCTTACGGGCTCTGACGTGGTTTTTATGTAACGACTACTACCACCAGAGATAGTAGCCAGGACCAACGGCGTAACGTGCCATCCGAAGCCCGGAATCATTTTTCTTTTCAGACAATCTGGTGATTCAACCTGCTTTGTCCTAACCAACTGGGGAAAAACGCACAAAGTGACATTTCACTAGGTGTCCCCCGTTGGAATCGAACCCACGACCTCCATGTCGAGAGCCAATGCTTTTAACCATTAGATCACGGAGGCAGTTGAAAATAGTAGTCTGTAGTCTAAAAACGTATTACATTAAAAAAGGTGTGCATAGTTTCATAAGTCTTACATTTTTTTTAATAAATCAAATTAAAGATTGAAAAATTTGTCTCGGGCGGGACTTGAACCCGCACTTTTCCAAACCGAGGAACTGTTTTATCCAATTTCACCACCGAGCCCACTACCCAGAGAACGAAATTTTCAAAGTGCGGGTTCAAGTCCCGCCCGAGACAAATTTTTCAATCTTTAAATTGATTCGGAATAGCACAACATGGCTGTAACATGTTTAAAAATCAATAATATTTGAATTTTTTTTATTGTTTTTTTAATGATATGAAATATAATAAATTGCAGTAAAGTTTAGATGATAACACGGGGTGAAATTGATATCATTAGCAACCTTTTAGACTAAGCGTCTACCCATCAAACTAAACAACTTTGAATATGGGAGCAAACCGATCGGAGCAAATAAAATATCAGCTGTTCCATACTTGACTGCAAGGTCGACGCGCGAGTTCGCAACTCAAATGTATGGAACAGCTGATTTTTTTGTTGCTCCGATTGGTTTGCTCCCATAGTAAAAGTTGTTCAGTTTGATGGGTAGACTCTTAGTTTAAAAGGATTCTAATGATATCAATTTCACCCTGTATAAATGGCAGGATGTTGCTGGGAACAGTCCGACGTAGAACTTTATCCAGCAGTGGGACAAAGTTAGATTTATTTTTTATTTTGTCTATGTAATTACCAACTGTATAGCTTTGACATTGGAGTCTACCTATTTTCAAGATGCAATGTTAAAGTAAACATTTTTTGGCAAATGGACCCAAACTCGGGAGAATTGCCAAGTTTTTTAGATTTAGGGGGTTGCCATCAGTTTCAGAGTGCCGCAGTGCTCTGCAGTGGGATAATTTATATAATTTTACTAAAAACCTATACGTTTTGTAGACAATCCCAGAACGTAACTGTTTTAAAATGCATCAGAAACGGTGAGAAAATGTTCAAAACAAGCATTTTTTCATTTGGAATGTTTTTTTTACTTCCATCAAATACAAAAAAAAAACAGATAATGTAATGTATCGCAACGTTCGTTGTACTTATTAGACAAATATTGGGCGTGATTTTAGCTCCCGCAGACAAACCGAGCAATTGGTTTTACGGGATTTATTTATTTTTTATTTTATTTTATTATTCATATAGAATCTTTATTATAAGTTTTCATTGTAATCAACGTAATAATAATTAAAAAAATGTGCATGTGAATAAACACAATACCTTTCAAAGAAAGTAACTACACTCTCGTTTGCTTATTTTTAGAATGCCAATCTCGCACATTTACTTAAGAGGATATGTGAACAAAATAGGATTCTTCAAAGCGTCATATATCATGAAGTACTAACTGTAGGAGTATGATTGATTGTAAATTGAACATATATCATTTCGTTCTTAAATTTAAGTCAATTGTTAAATTATGCTCTGCTCTGTTTCATTTTTGGTTATATTTGTTTTTATTGTTATTATTAAGTATTATTTTTATTTTTTTGTAATTTCTTTTAATTTCTGTGTCTAGTTGTAGTGAATGTTGTGCCCACCTGTAACTAGGTTATGTATCTAAACTATACCTAACTTAAGATGTACATGTGAGTGTTATAATATGTAATCTGTTGGTGAGCCTAAATAAATAAATAAATAAAAAATAAACATATAATTGAAGTTTTGATTAGAGCCAAAACACGATTAAGACACATTTTATCGATAGAAAAACAAGTCAAAGTAGCCTCCGTCTTTATCGATAAACGCTTGGAACTGCTAAATGGTGAATAATAGAAACACGAGACTTGATTTAAAAAAAAGAGATTGATATTTTATAAAGTTTGATTAGAGCAGAATTGAACTTACATAAATAGTACAATCACAATTAAATAAAGTTTGTTTTACGCTTGCGTCGTTTCAGGCGCGCGCGCCGCCCCATCTCTTTCTCTTGTATCAGGCAGTAATATGCCCATTTCGCTTCAACTATTTTTCGACATAGGCCCTTAATAACATATCTTATTCAGAAAAAAATAAAAATATACGAGTCAAGGAAATAATCTACTTTGTACTGTTTGTACTTTACCTACTTACTAAGTACAAAAATGCATGCAGGTATAATTATGTCCTATTACTATACAAATACAGGTGAATTAATGACACTAAAAATAAAAAGAGGCAAAATAATTACAGTAAGACAAAACAGTCTTAAGCGCCTAGGAAAACCAATATAAAATTTATTGGAAAACGTGTCATGTTTCTCTAAATTAGGGCTTAAAATGCAGGCGTGTAACTCGGCGGTCAGTTTATAGCAAATTTTAATAAATATTGCACCTGAACGTGGGCTTTTTACAGAATGTCTAGACACGCTAACTCATTATTAAAGCCCACTTAAATACCTAGTACTACCCTGAAAAGTGGAACAGAGAAATCTATAGAGTCTTTCATCATAATTGCCGGAGCACTCATTTCGATGAGCATTTTGAATGAGACTATAGGTATAATTCGAATGTGTAGGTAATAAAATATATAAATTTAATGTTCACAGATCCATATTCGTTATCATTAACACTGTATTGTACATACAGACACATTTGTTCAAAACAAACAATAGAGAAGATATGTAGAAAGAGCGTGCTTATCCCTTAAGAGATTGCGTCTATAGATTGTTCTGTTTCCAAACTGAAGCACAGTTTTATTTTGGAAACCAGACAACAACGACGATTTGGAAATCGGCATCTGTGGTTTGGCAGATCAACGTAATAACTATTACACCAATGAGGTCGTCTCATCTCAAATAGTTTATATATTTCATCCCGGTGTTGTATGAAGCGACCAAGGGACAAGGTTTCTGTTGCAGTGTTTCTGTCTTGCTATAGACTAAAAAGTTAATGGAAATGCCATTGATGAGTTAAAGTTAAAGGTCATCATAGCTACAATTAGACCAAAAAAATGTTGTTGTTCGAAAGTTTTCAGCTCCTCCCCACTTCTGTCCTACAGACCGTCACGTGAGCACCCCGCATCGGTGGCATATCGCCCTCCACCTTTACTAAGTAACAGCTTCAAACCATCAAGCTTTTTATGAGTTTGCATAATTAATGATAGGTATTACAGGTTCACTGACCTTTAGGTTTAGCTATATTTGTATTTGACTGCTATGGAGCCTAAAAAAGCTTAAGAATGAAGTAAGTAAAACTGGAGATTGTATTTTGTTTTTAATTCGCTTTGTTATGATCAGAGGTCAGATTTTGCCGGTCATTCCAGGGCCGCATTGTTGTTATGTTGACATGGACGCATTTTATTTTAAAACGAGCGTTAACCCGCGACTTCGTCCGCACAAATTATATACCAGATTTTAAGTCAGATCATAAGCTATCAAACAAAAAAAGTTTCATCAAAATCGGTTCTGTAGTTTTTGCGTGATACTCGATCAAACAAACAAACAAACACCCAAACAAACACACAAACAAACAGACAGACAAAAAATCCAAAAATTGGTGAAATGGAATCAGGGACACCTAAAAACCATATCGTAACTTTTTTTTGTTAATATCTTCAATGTACAGACAAACTTCCTGTTACAGATTTATAATAGTATAGATTAGTATGAATGGATATGAATGTGACCTGAATCTATTTTCTTAAGGTTTGAAGCCAAACGAGCGTAATTTTATGAGTTGTGAGCATTGTAATTTTTTCATAATTTTTCGCATTCACGTATATCTACATGTAAATGCGAAAAATTATGAAAAAATTACAATGCTAGTAAATCTTACACACAGTAGTGGATGTTTGTTTTAGTAACGTCTTCATTTTTGTGCTCTGAAAAGTCCTTAAGTCATTTTTTAAATTTTTGTCGGACTAACCAAAGGGGGGCCTAAATATAATTAAAGCAACGTTGGAAATGAATTACCGTAAATTGTGATGTCAATCGAACATAATATTTCTTTATTATAAGTCATAAATTGATTGCGAATGAGGTAGAAGGTAGAATTTTATCGAAGAATACGCTTATTTGCTTGTTTTCATGCATATTTTTTTTTTTGCCAAGGGATGTAGTATTTCTTAGAACCTATTGAGATATTACACTAGAAATGCTGACTTTACTTTTACAATTAAAATAAAAAAATTTTAATGGTATATATTATTGAGTTCACTAACTACATGTAAATCTACTTACCGAGTTTTCAAGAAATTACGAGTATATATCTGAGTTTCAACACTACTGGCTTTTCGATGTAAAAAATCTTGGTAAGAATGTTCAAAATTGTATTATGCATTAATTTCGAAGCGTCAATTAAAAGTGGCAACGAGCTCAAAAACAAGTAAATACACCTAAATTATCTTTTATTTTATTGTGCAAATAAAAACCCCGAAAGTAATATAAATGTACAAATCACGCCTCTATGTACGAATGCGCTTGTAAAAACCAAATGTTACAGCTTAGGGCAGTATTAATAATAGTTTATGATTATGACCCCTGTTTATTGGCTTGCCATTTCACCCCCAATACCAATCAAGCAGTAACGATACCAGACCGAATCGGGCACGCGCATACATAAGAAAATACATGATACAGTCAGTTACGAAAACGTTAACCATGCATTCTACTCAACTTTCACTTTAAAGCCAAATTCAAAATCGCGAAATAATTGAGGTATTAGATATTGATTCAAATATACTTTTCCCCGGGAACATACAGGTCGAAAAACGAGAAAAACTTTTGTAATTTCCATACAAAAGTGCCGATTGGTCGAACGTCTTTCTGTTGTTCTTCAACCTATCATGGTGTAAGTGACAGCCTAGCAAATACTGAAACGGTGAAGTCAGACCATCAAACTGAACAACTTTCACTATGGAGGCACCCTCAGGAAACGTGTAAAGGAATCAGCTGCTCCATAAAAAATAGCTGTACCTACTCGACTCAAGTGTACGAAATAGCAGATTTTTTTTCACGCTTCCTGAGGGTGCCTCCATAGTGAAAGTTGTTCAGTTTCAGTATTTGCTAGGCTGCTACTTACACCCTGTACAGGTTGTTACAAAAATAAAAATATACATTTAAGGGGGTGGTTAAGACCATCAAACTGAACAACTTTCACTATGGGACCAATATCGAAATCGCGAAAAAAAAATCGGGTGATCCATCATCATCATATCAGCCGATAGACGTCCACTGCTGGACATAAGCCTCCCCCATAATACCATCTAGTTCCATACTAAACTACAGATCTACTCGAGCTAAATGTATGGTACAAAAGATTTTTTTTTCGCGTTTTCGATGTTAGTCCCATAGTGAAAGTTGTTCAGTTTGTTTGTCTAAAGGGGGTGGCCCCTTAAAAGATTTTTATTCTTACTTCTGTGATACCCTGTATAAGTATACCTAAATTGTATCAAAATCGGTTGAGAAGTTTCGCCATGAAAACGTACCAGACAACTTTCACATTTATAATAAATTAGTATGAATGGATATGAATGTGACCTGAATCTATTTTCTTAAGGTTTGAAGCCAAACGAGCGTAATTTTATGAGTTGTGAGCTTGTGAGTCGCGTATTTTGAGTCCGTTTCATAGTGTCACGGATGCTGTGAAATGATGCAGCTATAGAAAGGCATTCAAAAATTCGGCCGGTTTGTCAACAAGCTTCGTAGCTCGGCGGTCGACGCATGGACTTCCGTGCCGGGGGTCGATGGTTCGAGACTCGTCGAAAATAATTCTAGATTTTATTGTTGTTGGAAATGTTCTAGAAAAGTAAGAGGGAGTAAGAATATTTGGAAAGAGACAAAAAAAATGGGCGTGTCTAGGAATGTTCTAGAAAACGGAGAGAGAAGGAATATTCGAAAAGAACCAAAAACAATAGAAATGATCTAGAACAAAGAGAGAGAAGAAATATTTGTAAAAAAAACAATAAAAGGGGGCGTGTTTAGGAAAATTCGAGAAAGAAGGCGGGATTAAGAAATATCCGGAAGGGAACAAAGGAATAAAGAAAAGACTAACGAAATTCGGCCATCTAGAAAATTCTAAGGGGTATATAAGGTCGCGAGTTTGCGGACGCAAGTCAGTATTGATTTCACAGTGAAAAGTGCGGAACAAAAAGGAAGAAAAGTAAAAGTGGAAAAGTACTAGTGAAAAGTAAAGTGCAAAGTAAAGTGGAACAGTGAGTAGACAAGTGTCAGTGTAGTGCAGTGTAGTGTGTGTCGCGTGTCGTGACGTCATAGTGCCGTGCGTCGTGACGTCATAGCGTGTCGCGCGTCGTGACGTAGTGAACAGTAAAAGTGGTGAGAGGGGAAACCCCTGCGAGGAGGACTGCTTAAAGGGGAACCTCTGCGAGGTGGTCCGTGTGTAAGTGTGTAACCCAATAAACTCTGTAAATAAATTGGACTTAGCGTTTCACTCCAATCCCGAAACCCGTCGCTCGTAACATTTGGTGTCAGAAGTGGGATTGGAGTAAGATGCCGCTGGTGCCAAAGGAGCTAAAGGGAGTCACCACCCGGGCCATGTCGGAAGCGCGGCAGGAAGATGCGGCCCTTGCAACTGAGGTGCAGCGCACTCCAGTGAGAAGACCTGAGGGAGGTGAAGTGCAGCGCACTCCAGAGCAGAACCCGGGAAACTTCCTCTATCAAATCCAGCTTATGATGGAGGCACAGGCTCGCCGTCAGGAGGAACAACTGCGCGCACTGAAAGAGGAGCAGGCTTGCATGATGGAAGAACAAGCTCGCCGTCAGGAGAAGCAGGCACACATGATGGAAGGACAAATGCGCACGATGCAGGAGGCCCTTCATAAAGATATTACGAAAGGCTTGCAACAGGCTGTAGAGAGAGTCGAAGCCGTAGAAGGGAGGTTGGATCGTGTGAAGGGCGAGTTCGAAGGGAGGTTGGATCATGTGAAGGGTGAGTTCGGAGGGAGGCTGGATCGCGTGGAGGGTGAGTTTGCCAAAATCCGGCGAGAAGTTGAGCAGAGCAAATCTCATAGTCGTGTCGCTGCTGTTTTTGACTCACCCATACAACCAAAAGGTGTCAAGACTCCGGTTTACGATGGACTGACGTCATGGGCCGCCTTTAAGCTACAATTTGAGACAGCAATGAAGGTTAATGGCTGGGGCAAGGAGGAGGCGCAGTCTGCGTTGACATTGGCACTTCAGGGACAGGCTCTCACCGTGCTGGAAGCCGTAGGTGCTGGCGAAAATCTAACGTTCGACGGTCTCTTTGGAGCTCTGGAGGCTAGATTCGGCGATGGACATCTCGAACACATGTATCGGGCGCGATTGAAGGAACGAAACCAACATGCTAACGAGAGTCTGCAGCAATGGTCCGTGGAAGTGGAGAAGCTCGTGCGAAAGGCCTTCCAGTCATCACCAGCAGCCATCGATGACATGCTCCTACAGGCCTTTACGGATGGTATACGGGACTCGGAGGTGCGAGCTGCAGTGCGACTTGGGCACCATGTTACACTCAGGGACGCTGTTGCTCATGCATTGGAGGTGGAAGCCGTACGTCAGGACCCTCGTTCCGCTCGCCTCAGGGAGATTGTGGTGACTAGAGCGTCAGCGCCAAGAAATCGTAGCTTCGGTTATGTGTGCTACGAGTGTGGTGAACGAGGGCATATTCGCAGCTCCTGCCCGAAGCGCACAGGCCGTCGGGATGTTGGAGTCTCGACTGACGAGCAGCAGGAAAACTAGAACCAGCCAGGGCTGCGGGGTGGGCGCTGGCCGGGTATGCTGCAACCCCAACCATTAGAGTCAAACAAACATCGGACGGAAATAGTCTGTTAGTTAAAGGAGAGGTCAATGGTAGAATCTGTCAACTAACTTTGGATACCGGCGCTTCGATGACGGTGATCAATGCTCGACTTTTAAGCGAGATGGAAAGTTACCAGAAACGACTTCTGCAGCGAACCAACCTACAGTTAACAACAGCTACCGGCCAGCGCGTACCTGTTAAGGGAGAGTTGGGAGTTTCGATTAAGATCGGGGAAACTCCTTTCAAACATGAGGTGATTGTAGCTGAAATAGTGGACGATTGCATCATTGGCTTAGATTTCTTACAAAATCACCAGTGCAATATAGACATGAAAAGTGGAGTGCTACGGTGTAACACAGAGGAGGTTCCGATGAAAGGTGGATCATCGGGAAAGGTCTACGAAAGGGGGATGTAGTATCGAAGGTTATGGAAGACTCCAGCAAGGACTTGACTAAGCTACAGGCTATGAAAGCGAAGAACTTGCTGCTGCGTTTTTCAGACTTGTTCTCTAAGAACGACGCAGATATTGGTAGAACAGACCTGGTGAAGCACACGATTAATACAGGAGATGTAGCGCCAATTAAGCAGCGACCTAGGCGCATTCCGTTTGCTCGTGAGAAGGAAGTGGAGGAAATGATAGAGGACATGAAGAGGAGTAACACCATCGAACCTTCATCGAGTCCCTGGTGTTCACCAGTAGTTCTCGTTAAGAAAAAGGATGGCTCAACGAGATTTTGTGTGGATTATCGGCAGCTTAATGAAGTGACGAAGAAAGACAGCTACCCTTTACCAAGAATCGACGACACCTTAGACACCTTGAGTGGAATGAAGTGGTTTTCAACGCTCGATCTGAAAAGTGGGTACTGGCAAGTGGACGTAGACCCCAAAGACAAGGAGAAAACCGCGTTTTCTACCGGGAAAGGACTGTGGCAGTTCAAGGTAATGCCGTTTGGATTGTGTAACGCCCCTGCGACTTTCGAAAGATTGATGGAACATGTCCTAGCTGGAATTCTGGGTGATACGTGTCTGGTCTACTTGGACGACATCATCATTGTTGGTCGAGACTTCGATGATCATCTGAAGAAGTTAGAGAAAGTTTTCGAAAGACTGCGTGGAGCAAATCTCAAGTTAAGTCCAAAGAAATGTTCTTTCTTTAAACGGCAAGTCAATTACCTTGGACATGTGATCTCTGAGAGAGGAGTCGAGACTGATCCTGCCAAAACTGCTGCTGTAAGAGAGTGGCCGACTCCGAGAGATAAGACACAAGTTAGAGCTTTCCTTGGGCTCTGTTCTTACTATCGTCGTTTCGTGAAAGGGTTTTCGGACATCGCGAAGCCACTGCATCGACTTACGGAAGAAAAGAGGACGTTCACATGGGATTCAGAGTGTGAAGAGGCTTTTATGGAATTGAAAGAACGTCTAAGTAAGGCGCCAATTCTTGGATATCCCGATGTTCAGGGGGAATTTGTTGTAGATGCGGACGCCAGTAACATCGGGATTGGAGGTGTGCTCTCACAGCGACATGGTGAACAGGAAACTGTAATAGCCTACTTCAGTAAGTCATTATCTAGACCTGAGAGAAACTATTGTGTAACTAGACGGGAATTATTGGCGGTGGTGAAGACTGTACAACACTTCAAGAAGTATCTGCTGGGACGTAAATTTCTAGTCAGGACTGACCACGCTGCATTGAAATGGTTGCTTCAATTTAAGAATCCGGAGGGTCAAGTTGCAAGATGGTTAGAGCAACTACAGGAGTTCAACTTTGAAGTAGAACACCGAAGCGGAAGAGTTCATTCCAATGCAGATGCACTATCAAGAAGGCCATGTCCAGAAGATTGTAAGCACTGTAGCAAACAGGAGGGGAAGGAATCAGTTTCACTCAGGGTTATCAGAACTGATGCCATCAACGATGAGTGGGGCAACGAAGCGATGCGCCATGAACAGGAAAAGGACCCAGGAGTCGGGCCAATCCTGAACTGGTTAAGGAATGATGATTCTAAGCCTCAGTGGAGTGAGGTGGCAAGGTACGGGACAGACACGAAGGGACTTTGGGCTCAGTGGAAGAGTCTCGTCATACATAATGGATTGCTCTGTAGGAAATGGGAGACATCGAATGGAAAAGACTCTTATCTACAGATAGTGGTCCCACGAGCTAAGGTGAAAGAAATTCTGCGAGTTTTTCATGATGGAACTTCTGGAGGGCATTTGGGTGTAAAGAAAACCTTCGAGAAAGTAAAGGAAAGATTTTACTGGTTGCATTGTAGAGACGATGTAGAGGATTGGTGCCGCAAGTGTACAAGTTGTGAAGCTGTAAAAGGACCTCATACGAGGAGCAGGGCAGCAATGAAAATTTATAATGTTGGGGCGCCTTGGGAACGAATTGCTTTAGACGTTGCGGGACCATTTCCAGTCACTAAGTCAGGAAACCGGTATATACTTGTGGTAATGGATTACTTCACAAAGTGGCCGGAAGTATTTGCCATTCCAAATCAGGAAGCGATAACTGTGGCTACCAAGTTGGTAAACGAAGTTTTCTGCCGGTTTGGGGTTCCGCTAGAAATGCACAGTGATCAGGGCAGGAACTTTGAGTCACAGTTGTTCCAGGAAGTTTGCAAGATTTTCGGAATTCATAAGACCCGGACTACTCCTTATCATCCTCAGTCCGACGGAATGGTGGAGCGGTTCAATCAAACCTTGGAACGGCATCTTGCAAAGGTCGTCGATAATCATCAGGATAACTGGGATGAGTACATACCTCTCTTCCTGTTGGCCTATCGAACCGCTGTTCATGAGAGTACTTCAGCAACGCCAGCGATAGCAAACTTCGGGAGAGAATTGAAGCTTCCAGCGGATTTGCTATCAGGGTGCGCACCAGGCACCCCTAAAAGTATCAGTGATTATGTGACCGAACTGCGGGAGAAAATGGTCGACATCTATGAACAACTTCGAGAAGCAGGTCAAAACTCCAGTGACCGTTCGAAGACACGATATGACCGAAAGGCGAACTATACAGGGTTTGAGGAAGGAACATCAGTATGGCTGCATAATCCAGTTCGAAGGAAAGGGAAGTGCCCGAAGTTACAGGCAAGTTGGGAAGGGCCGTATGAGGTAGTGACCAAAATAAATGACGTCACATATCGAATCCGACGATCGCCAAGGAGCCCGTTGAAGATAGTGCACGTTGATCGGTTAGCTCGTTATTTCGGAAGTAATGATGCTCGGGACGAGCAGAACTAAGGGAGGGGCAGTGTCACGGATGCTGTGAAATGATGCAGCTATAGAAAGGCATTCAAAAATTCGGCCGGTTTGTCAACAAGCTTCGTAGCTCGGCGGTCGACGCATGGACTTCCGTGCCGGGGGTCGATGGTTCGAGACTCGTCGAAAATAATTCTAGATATTATTGTTGTTGGAAATGTTCTAGAAAAGTAAGAGGGAGTAAGAATATTTGGAAAGAGACAAAAAAAATGGGCGTGTCTAGGAATGTTCTAGAAAACGGAGAGAGAAGGAATATTCGAAAAGAACCAAAAACAATAGAAATGATCTAGAACAAAGAGAGAGAAGAAATATTTGTAAAAAAAACAATAAAAGGGGGCGTGTTTAGGAAAATTCGAGAAAGAAGGCGGGATTAAGAAATATCCGGAAGGGAACAAAGGAATAAAGAACAGACTAACGAAATTCGGCCATCTAGAAAATTCTAAGGGGTATAATATAAGGTCGCGAGTTTGCGGACGCAAGTCAGTATTGATTTCACAGTGAAAAGTGCGGAACAAAAAGGAAGAAAAGTAAAAGTGGAAAAGTACTAGTGAAAAGTAAAGTGCAAAGTAAAGTGGAACAGTGAGTAGACAAGTGTCAGTGTAGTGCAGTGTAGTGTGTGTCGCGTGTCGTGACGTCATAGTGCCGTGCGTCGTGACGTCATAGCGTGTCGCGCGTCGTGACGTAGTGAACAGTAAAAGTGGTGAGAGGGGAAACCCCTGCGAGGAGGACTGCTTAAAGGGGAACCTCTGCGAGGTGGTCCGTGTGTAAGTGTGTAACCCAATAAACTCTGTAAATAAATTGGACTTAGCGTTTCACTCCAATCCCGAAACCCGTCGCTCGTAACAATATAAAGGCTGAGGTCATAGACATCCCGGATTTAGACGACCCGGTTAGTGTAATGGTTACCACGCCGGACTGCCAAACCAGGGTCATGGATGTTTATATGTTTGTGCCGCTGTTGTATAAACAGCCTATAGTGATTTCTTGGGATCATTACAATGTATGTGTCTGTGAGCGTTATTTATTATTATATGAAACGGACTCGAAATACGCGACTTACAACTCACAAAATTACGCTCGTTTGGCTTCACCTTAAACTAGAATTCAAATTTATTTCCGTGTATTCAGTATGTGAAAGCCTTATAATAAGCTAAGACTGGGTATAATTGAAAATCTTGAGCAACGAGAAGTTTCTTTATAAAGCCAAGTAGCGACAGAAACTCGGTGCTGCTTACATACGAGTAAAGTCTGAATAGGTTGTTAATGTTATTGCTTACTTCATATTAACTTGAATGTACGTTGGAGGGGTATTGAAATAGAATTTATTTCAATCTCTATCAATATACTTTGTTAATACTTAGTTTGATATAGATTGACGTTAACTTTTATTATTTCTATGCTTTCAACTTAAGGTGGTTTCAGTCCATACTTAAGTTTGACGCACAATACGCGTAGACGGAATTAATAAAAGTAATATTTTATGTATAAAGCTTTTAAAATTTTGTATGAAAAATTGCAAAGCTTTATAACTTCGTAATTTTTTCAAATATATGATTTCAGATATAAGATATGATTTAATTCGTAATTATATTATAAATTGCAAATGTCATTTGTTACGCGGTTATTTATACAAAGTTACTTATATTAAAACCGTCTACGCGTATTGTGCGTCAAAGTTTTGTATAAAATTGACCTGCAACCACCTTAATATGCTGACTGGTTTTTGGGAGTATGATCAGACCATCTGGACAACTTTCACTATAGGACCAACATTGAAAATGCGCAAAAAAAATTTGCATACATTTGGGTTGAGTAGGATTAAAGTTTTGTGTGGAACAGTTTTTTTTTCGCGATTTCGACGTTGGTCCATAAGAGACCAACCAGTTTAATGGTCTGATCATCCCCTTAAAACCGTCAGCATTTGAAGAAGGATATTAGCCTGAATAATACCTATGGTATTACAGGTTCTTAAGGATTGTAATTTGGAGCATGGTGAAACTTTTGACGGTAGATTAAACCATCAAATTGAACCATTTTTACTAGGTGTCACCAAAAAAAAACCTGTTCTTTCATTGAAGTACTTAATGTCATGCACACTCTACTCAAATTTAAGGGATAGCTGATTTATTTTCCTATTTTCAGTAGTGATCCTTCAGAGAAAGTTGTTCAGTTTGGTGATCTACTCCATCTTGTAACATATACGACCCGGTTGGTGTAATGGTTACCACGCCGGACTGCCAAACCAGGGTCCTGGGTTCGAATCCCGGTTCGGTCATGGATGTTTATATGTTTGTGCCATTGTTGTATGGTTTCCATAATAAACAGCCTATTAGTGCTTTCTTAGGATCATTACATACATGTGCATGTGTGCGTTATTTATTATTATTATTATTATTTGTATGTCTTTTCCTTATCTCGGGACATAAGTGTCCCGGACCTTTGGGAGGCGTGCGTGGGGCCGAAGCCAACACGTAGAGGCCCGTCAGACAATTTGATCTAAATAGTAATGTGACACCAACCGGCAACTATCCCAGTATACACTATAGAAGTGCATCCAAAACAGCCCCCGGTCAGTGTAGGACTATTGCAAGGAGTGGAAAGAAACAAAATCTGGGCTATTGGGGTGGGGTGCTAATGGAACAGGTAACTAGGATTTGAACGGGACTATGGCGCCTGCCTGACTAATGTATAAACACGGAAAAAATGGCAGATGGTGACTCGCAAACTCAAAATGAATGGGCTCCCGAAAACGGCCGCTCGCACGGAGCGACAAGGGGGCAACATTTCCTGAGCGGCTTAGAGTGGAGAGGTGCTTCTGGACTTTAAACGACCATCATTTCAGTCTCCAACGGCTAATCAGGTGCCCACTCGCCACTTACGCAACACATCCACTCTTCGAGCATATAGCTCTTGCGACTCCAACATAAGGCCGGCCAATTAAGGCAAGCACAGAGGTGGGGGATCTGATCCTCTTGGGGTCCACTCCGACCGGCCAGTAAAGGCAAGTCGAAGACGAGGATCAGGGACTTCCCCCGGGAGCACTCGGGCCCGATTATTATTATTTAACCACACTTCAAGTAAATCAACAAGATCCGAACCCAATTAATATCATTACTTTTATTTAAGAAAAATATCCTAAAAGTGAATTATCAAAGCAAGTCATACTCTTTATGACCTGCCATCGATTCAATAGAAGAAGAAAGTGGTTAGGACTTTATCCCCAGAAAAATTGTTGTTTGTTGTTTGCTCTGTCTCCTATACAGCTAACAACACACCTGAAGTTTCTATCATTCCATAATCATTGTTCCGACTGAGGGCATTCACGGGTAAACCATAAGATTTTATCACAAGGGGCACCCTGCCGCCAAACGACTACATTTTACGACATAAACCGACTTAACTGCAATCGTGTACATTTAAAAACGTTGTAGCCACAATTGCCTTCATAAAAAAAGGATACCTATAATGAAATGCCCGTAACTATGTGCGTAAATGTGAGAATGGACATGTGAACTGAACAGGTGATAGTTGATTTTCGCTTTGAATTTTGAATTGTAAAATTTAAGTAGATAGATTTGGTAGCAAACAGTTTATATACCATAGTAGTTGTGATTGTTCTAAAAAAAAAGGTTAGTAATAATAGAAACATTTTTGATGCCCTCGAAAGGAAATAATTACGGGAATAGGTTTTTTTAGTATTCTTTCTTTCTTATTGTGTGGGCAGAGCAGGTGTCAAAGTTTTTTCAGACCGCCTTAAGGCCTCTGACGTGGTGTTTATAACGACTTCTACCACCAGATAGTAGCCGGGTCTAACGGCTTAACGTGCTATCCGAAGCACTGAATCATTTTTTTTAGACAATTAGGTGAATTAACCTGCTATGTCCTAACCAACTGGGTAAAATGTTTATTTCTAGATTAAATAATAACCGCGTAAGTCTTAAAAACTGTATATTAGTGGAATTTCATTTAGAGGGCCTACGTACTTTTAGACGGAGGTGTACCTATTCATTATGTTAGTTCAGATGTATATTCAAAGGTTTGAAAATTATTTGACAGCGTGACACTGACTTGCCTCCACCAAAGTGCAGTATTAAGTCATACTCATACTCAGATGGAGTGAGTCATACTGTATGACCCACTCCATCTCTCGCTTATTTGTAAAAGGCGTTCTTTGCTCAGCAGAGGGATTCCACAAGCATATAATTAAGTTTGGGTATATTTCCATTAGTCAGAAGTCGATTTGCATCAGTGAATCAAAAGTTAAAAAAGCTTTTTGCGAATTAACTAGACGATAACGAGATGTGCAATTCAATTGGCAGATTCCTCGTATTTCTTCTTTTGTAAATAAAAATCGGGTGATCTAATAAAATTGTGTTGGTGTATTATTTTAAATTTCTTGAGTTTTATTAAAACTCTATTTAGTTCAATTTCTTTGATGTAAATGAATAAGTAATGATTGTGTATTTACTTTGTTTATTTTATAATTCGCGGTTTAAATGCTTTTCTTCTAATTTTAAATTTTAAGATGATATACCTAATAGTCCTTGCAGCGTGCCCGAGCGCACTGCATACAAACGATGTTCGATCCTACTATCAATTCTAAACAAATAAAGTCAATGCAATTTTTAAACATGATCTAGATACTAATATTTGTGCATGTGGTTTGTTAGATTTCTGTTAAAAATGCACCTACTTAGCTTACAGTGCTATGACTGATTTAAGATTTGTATGGAAATCTTTGAGCCTCTGTTACTCTTGGATAAGTTATTATGTCAACATTGACAGTCGAAGCTACGAAAGCGTAGAAAAAAATTGTAACCAGAACTGGCCTCTAAACCCTACCCACACCAACCTAAAAAGGTTGGCCCCTTCTGTTTTATACGGTAGACGAGTGAGGCTCATTCTAGACTTATACTTTTTCTAAGTTGAAACTATACATTTGAACGAGAATCTGAAAAACAACAGAAATCTGTTTGAAAATCTTCTTTGTCAATTTTTCTGTTTGAAAAAATTCCATTTACTTAAGATGGTTTCAGTCCATATAAACGTTTGACGCACAATACGCGTAGACGGAATTAATAAAAGTAATATTTTATATATAGAAAAATAGTTTAGAAAATCTAGTTGCCGCGTAACAAATAACATTTGCAATCTATAATTTAATTACGAAGATACAAAGCTTTTAAAATTTTGTATGAAAAATTTCAAAGCTTTATATCTTCGTAATTATTTTATAAATTCCAAATGTTATTTGTGACGCGGCATCTAGATTTTCTAAACTATTTTTCCATATATACAAAGTTACTTATATTAATACCGTCTACGCGTGTTGTGCGTCAAAGTTTTGTATAAAATTGACCCCTCTGCAACCGCCTTAATCAAAATCCGTTTGTATGGAGCGCGCTGAAGGGCATAATATTCTGTGACAAAACACATGCTAAAAACAATTTGTAGTGTTCTCTGATTGCATAAACTGTGTTACAAACATCTAAACTTAAGCACAAACTTTAAATTTTTTTTTTATTCGATATGGCAATGCCTCCATTCATCAGACCACCACAACGCTTGTGTAAGTAGGTATCTGCATGAAGAGTAAAGTTAATTCCTACAACCACATACCATACATACCTTAACTACAACTAAAAAACTCTTCCCAGACAAGGCTAAGTGTCCTAGAACCTTCCTTATAGAACCAGCAAACAAGGAACAAAAAGAACAAGGAACGGTACAAAACCCCCGTGCATTCATAGTCACGAGTCAGATAAAGCCCCAAAGTGGTGTTAAGACGGGATTGCGATGCATTTTACTACAATCAACGGCTGCATCGCATCTTATGTTGAGGCACGCCTCTTCAGTTCTAAGAGTTAGGCTGAGATTACATGGAATTTCAATATTTTGTATTTACATTTTTCCGTGGTAGCCCAGAAGTAAATTAGAGAATGTAGGGTTGGATGATATTCTTATAAACATTACAACACGCGTCCTTTTTAATCGATTATAAACAGATGACACAAGTGTGGGGGATGATGTAACCAAACATCCTAGTAATATTTGAACGGCTGGTTTAGACCATTTGAACTGAATAACTCTCACTATGGACATTTGAATCGAGTCGATACTGCAGTTTTGTGTGAAACTGTTTTTTTTTTTCATTTCGATTATTGTCTCCATGGGAATGTTTCGTTTGATAATGTAAACCAGTCACCAAACCAATGTAAACCTAATATACAAGGTATGTCATTTTTTAAACTTCATAAATTCCTTGAGTTGTTCAGACCATCAAACTGCCGTTCAGTTTACTGGGTTCACCCAATATAAAAGATCTCGAAAGCAAGTAGGTACCTAACTTACTTGTGGTAGGAATCACGGGATTAAAAAATGTTTACATGGCGTGTTCAATGTCTATATTTTCACATGATGTGCAATGCAAAGCCTTCGTTATGTCTATTATAATATTATGCATTTGGAGAAATTCTTCTTCTTCAGGTACGTCTACATTAATGGAGGTTAGTAATCAGCTCTGTACATCCCTGCCTATGCTTTGTCACATGAAACAACTCTTAGATACTGGGTCTGTCCATTCAATCTTTCAAATTCTCGAGCCATGACATTGTTAGTCCCTACTCTTCTTCTTTTGCCCTCTATTTTGCTTATTATGAAGTAGCTGATATCCAAAAGCAGGCACTTTCACTTTTGCGAGAAAATACTACGGCTGATGATGCCACGTGAACAATAAAGATGTGCATAGTGCCGGCAAAAGAAGGAGACGTTATTATTTTTAATGGTTTGAAAAACGGAACTTCTTTGCCTCTCCGTAGAACTCCCACATTTCCCAACTCAACCGATTCGCTGCGTTCTCCGGTAAAACCATTATATTTTTTGGCTTCTAGTTTCCAGCAAGTAAATAAAATCTTTATTATTACTAAAATATCGTGTGAACACACCACAAAATGTAAATCCAGCAATCACGCTTCCTTTTATAGCGATGTCTGAGAGAAAAACGATTTGCAGCATCACAGCCCGCCGCGCGCCGCCGCCGCCGCGACTTGGATGTTTGATTCGTACCAATCTACGGAAAAGTTTCCAACATTGTCATTGTTTGTTTAGAGATGAAAAGCGTTTTAAGCTGTCTGAGGTGGTCTTTATATTCGCGTTAAAGTTCCATCTGTACATTTAAATAGTTTTCGCTTGTTGGCGAGGAATCGAGGACTGATAATGACGAAATTATTAAGCTCTACAAGTCAAACTTAAACATCGTAAAGTTGTTTAAGTCGGTCTCTTGGACAGCGGTAACTAAGTGTTTCGCAAGAGCAATACGGAAGAGAGTTAGCGCCTCAATCACGAAGGGGCGGTTCGATTCCTGGCATGTACCACTAAGTTCTACGGAATTTATGTACGGTTGTATTTATCACGAGCGTTAACCCGCGACTTTGTCCGCACAAATTATATACCAGATATTAAGTCAGATCATAAGCTATCAAACAAAAAAGTTTCATCAAAATCGGTTCAGTAGTTTTTGCGTGATGCTCGTTCAAACAAAAAAACAAACACAGAAACAAACAAACAGACAGACAAAAAATCCAAAAATTTGTGATATGGAATCAGGGACACCCAAAAACCATATCGTTAATTTTTTTTTTGTTAATATCTTCAATGTACAGACACACTTCTGTTACAGTTTTATAATAGTTTAGATTATCACTAGCTCGGCGGTGAAGGAAAATATCGTCAGGAAACCTGTATACCCGAGAATGAAAAGAAAATACCATAAGTTCGGAGGTAATGTGTAAAATATGGGTGAGAATGGGGCGAACACAATAGACCGGCGATGGTCGCTGTGTTACATAACGACCCTTGCTTGCAATATCCCAAGCAACAATCAATCAAGGTATCGAACCGCTACCTCTAGGTCAATTAGTTAACTAAGATTTAAGTACCTAAATCCAGAATCCAGAACTCTGATATTATTATCCTACATCAATTACTTATTCGCTTCACCCCTAAATACTATACCACCACTATGAGACACAATTTGATGCGGTTGCATTGCAAATGCTGCTCTTACCATATTTCATTGCAAAAAATATTTAAAGTTCATAAAAAAATAATATTTACAAACACCTACAGTTCTTTTCCGTACGATTGAATATTGCAAAACGTTTTTCAATTTATTTTGAGTGTCAATCAAACATCAAACAATTTAATCTTCTAGCTTTTCAGTCTCTCTATTGGAAATCAAAAGGAAAAATCGAGAGAATGAACCATCAGCTTAACGTGTCAATTCTGATACAACACTTTAAAGGATTCAACCAATCAATAATGAGAAGATTTATAAGCCTACATTGTCCGTGCGTCAGTCCGTCCTAGCTTCAGTACATAGATTAATATGTATATTGGATATAGATAGGTAACTCGCCTTGAATTTTAGGACGTCCTAATTGCGTTGGTGCTTATTAGCACTAAGGGGCGCCACATTATGAAATAAATTGAAAAAGACGATCGGCCGACACGAGGATCGAACCTTAGCTACCCGGATCGTAAGCCGGTTGCCTAGACCGCTAGACCAACAAGACAGTGATTGATATGGGCAAAATCTCTCAATAGTACAGCGCAGCGCGTGAGGTGTAGTGCGCTGTTACTCCGATATGAACCCTAGTGCAACACATAGTGCTTCGATACATCACCGATAGATGGCGGACGCTGTCTATGGAAAATCAGCGTTCCGCTTAGTTTGTACTAAGATAACATAGCATGCTTCAGTATGCGAGTAGTACGACTTGCACTTGGCTGGATTTATTCACATCATCATCAGTCTTTTGTATCCCACTGCAGGGCACAGGCCTCATGGAGGGTGTTTGGGCGTTGGGCCACCGCGCGTGGCCAATGCGGATTGGTTACACTAGCATCAGAATTTCTTTTTCAGTGTGTTTCATACACCTATTAATAAAATCATAACAGGGTTAATTTCCCAGGTAAATTTTTACGGCGTGGCTGAAAAATAATGGTAGTGCAAACATGAAATAGTCGTTATGTTCTGACTTTACAATTATCCTCCCCTCGTATCTCAAAATGCTTTTCGCATCTTTTCGCATGAACCTATGAAATAGGGGTCTTTTAAACAAATTTTGGCAGCCCGATAGCTCAGTCTGTAGTGAACCTGCCTGCTGTGCCGAGGGTCGTGGGTTCGAACCCCGCAAAGGGAAAATTTTTCTTATTTTTTTTTATTATTTATTTGCTACTTGCATTTTTATTAGATTTATATAATATCATACATTACATCTTAACTATTATAATACTTGTCTGTTCATTGAAGATATTAAAAAAGGTACGATATGGTTTTTAGGTGTCCCTGATTCCGTATCAAAAATATTTTGATTTTTTTTCTGTCTGTTTGTTTGTTTGTTTGTGTGTTTGTTTGTTTGATAGAGGCAACACGCAAAAACTTCTGAACCGATTTTGATGAAACTTTTTTTGTTTATGATCTGACTTAAAATCTGGTTTATAATTTGTGCGGACGAAGTCGTGGGTTAACTCTAGTTACATATATTTACATCAATTACTTTACTGTCCGTGTGGTGTCGGCTAAGAATAGCAACATCCCATTTCCTCCCGTGTGTGTCGTAAATGGCGACTAAGGGATCCACCGGAGGATGGGCAGCAGCATCCTCTGAGTACACACATTCAATCCAACTGCGATGCTGCGTTTTGGGGGAGGCTTATGTCCAGCAGTGGACGTCTATCGGCTGATATGATGATGATGATATATATTTACATAAGTATGCTAATTACAAACATTATAATTTCATTACAGGCGCATTTCAATTGTTCAATTTAATCCATAACTTCAGATTTAAATGTCTTGTAGGAGCTATATTAGTTACAAACATTGAGTTCAAATAAAATTAATATTTAAATACATATTTATAAGGTACGAGCGTTAACCCGCGACTTCGTCCGCACAAATTATATACCAGATTTGAAGTCAGATCATAAGCTATCAAACAAAAAAAGTTTCATCAAAATCGGTTCAGTAGTTTTTGCGTGATACTCGTTCAAACAAACAAACAAACAAACAGACAGACAAAAAATCCAAAAATTGGTGAAATGGAATTAGGGACACCTAAAAACCATATCGTAACTTTTTTTTTGTTCATATCTTCAATGTACAGACAAACTTCCTGTTACAGTTTTATAATAGTATAGATAGATAATCCGTGTGATAATGTCCAAGATATTTATTTCAGTTTGTTTGTGTTAACTGACAGTATGAATTCACAATAGTCAGAATCTAAAGATAATAATTGACCTTAATTACATAACAGTGACAACTGATAAAAGTTGGCACAATAGACGTTGAATTAGTATAAAGTTATTCCCGTTCATTCATTGTAAACGAACAATGCCAAGTTTTGTATCGCTAGAAATTATACAAACTCTGGACAGCAGTTAGAGTTTTTAATACAAAAAATAAAAAATAAATTATAACAAATGACACTAGGCAAAAATATATGGCCACTGGTCCAAGTGCTCGCTATATCTCACCGATCCCCGCTACCCAATCCGCCGCGTAGCCCCATCAACGTCCTATGCCGAGGTCCGTACCCTTCTGGGTGCCCCTAGGTCGGTTGCTTAAGTTCATTCATTTGGTTCGGTAGACCCTTCGTGGTCCCTCCAACAGTCCGCAATAAAAAGCAATAGTTGCTCCCTGAGCAGAGCTGTAATAGTCATCTCAAAAAAAAATAGCTCGCTATGACACAGGACTAACTAACCCTATGTCGGATAGAGAATGCCCTAACGTACGTGGTGTACAAAGGGCATCCAAATATTTTCGACAAAAAAAAGGATAAAGGATGTTTTACGTGGTCGTTTTAGGAAAGTTAGTTTAAATTATAGCCTGAAAGGTGTATTCTCTTTCGGGGTTTCAGACACTTAGCTACAACTACTAAAAGTTATTATTAAACGTGCAACAGTAAGAAAGCTTACGTGTAATAATAGATTCTTAAATAAATGATTTTGTATTGTTTTTAGAACCGATTAAGTCGGTATAAAATGTAGGTACTGTAATTTGTGAGAAATTAATAATTAAAAAAATATATATTCATAGGTTCTTAAATCTTAATGCAGGGCAAATATATCTAACGAATAAAGGTGAGAGGGAGTGGAATCGAGTGGATACTCCACAATTTTCGATGTTGGGTTCGTTTTATAGGTTTTGAGGCTTGATGGTCTGAGCCTCAAGCGCTTCCTTAGATTATGTAGCGTAGGTATTTAAGTTTACATCTGGCTAAATGTCATCCAAAACACTTCAAAATGACATGCTATGGACTCGACAGAAGAACAGGTTTGTTCATTAATTCGTTTATTTTCAAGGCTTCATCATCATCAGCCTATACAGGGTGTAAGGAGAAGTATCATTAACCTTTAAACCACATATTCTATCCATCAAACTGAACAACTTTTACAATGGGAGTAAACTTGACAGAACAAAAAAATCTGCTGTCTCATACATACATATTCTGAGTCGAGTAAGCGCTGCAGTTTAGTATGGAACAGCTAATTTTTGTTTTGTTCTGACAGGTTTGCTCCCATAGTAAAAGTTGTTCAGTTTGAAGGGTATAGAGTATGTGGTTGAAATGTAAATGATACTTTTCCTTACACCCTGTTTAAGGTCTAACAAAATTAGCGGGAACTATTTCAGGAGGATGATCAAGACCATCAAACTGAACAAGTTTCTCTATGCCCTAGGGGACAAATATAGAAAAATAAAAACTATGATGCAGCGGGTTTTTTTCGCGTTTTCGTAGTTGGCTTAGGTTCGTCTAAAACACCCTTTTACTAGGGTGTTTTGTTCCACTCTGTATACGTCCCACTGCATGGCACAGCGGCCCTACTCTCAGGGAGGGTGGACTAACTCCACCATGCAATGACTAAAGCTTACTAACTAATATTTAATAATCAGTTATGAATCTAAACTAAATAATAGGCACGCTCATTCAAAATAATAATTTCCATACATAGGTTTTTTTTCTGAACCTTCTAAATCCGTCCCTGTAAGCTATCCATCATTGTCGCAAAGGTATTTTCTAAATGTTGTACCTAGATTATTTTCTTTGTGTTATACTGATTGTGACGGACTTCATTCGGAAAAAGTTTGTCAGAACGATAAATTATTATCATAAGAGTAATGTAGATTCGGATTTACTACACAGCTTTTACCCTCGGGTTTGCCCGTATTTAATTCTTATAATTTTTTAGTAGTAGTTTTATGTCCGCTTGTGTCCATCAAAAACCTAGTCGAAAACCATTGAACTATTTGAACTAATTACTAATAGAACTAAGAGGGCTGCAATCGCGGTAAATATTTGGTGATTGAACCGTGTTGGGACTACGTACGAACCATAACTTTTGACACATTTGGTATTGCGCTAATCGCGGTACAGCCGTTAGAGCCGTTTTGACAGATCGCTCAGACGCTATTGGCTGCCAGTTACATAGAGTTTAGCGAGATGCGGAATTCAGCACAGATGAATAGTAATTGGATTGCAATGTGATTAGAACTGAAATTGAATAAGAATAGAACTTCGATGTTTTATTTTAGCGCAATCGGGCACCAGGACAAGCAAACGTTATGCGCCATGTGAGAGTAGGACAAATGCGGGCGGGTAAAAGAGATAGCGATAGCGTTTTACTACGTAAGTCTGGCGATATCGCCACAATTTAAATGAGACAAAGCGTTAAAGTCACGGTGTTCACTCTAGTAAGTAGTCAATGTCGAAAACTGATAAAGCCTCGATATGAAAATTCAAGCTTTATTTATATTTTGAACAGTAGGTATCGAAGAGCACTACTGTAACATTTTTTGCATCAGTAATGCACGTTGAACAGCTGTTGCAGTTGCAGCGTGCATGAATGAATTTGAATTAAATTAATTTTATCTATATATCTATCTAAACTATTATAAAACTGTAACAGGAAGTTTGTCTGTACATTGAAGATATTAACAAAAAAAAAGTTACGATATGGTTTTTAGGTATCCCTGATTCCATATCATCAATTTTTGGATTTTTTGTCTGTCTGTTTCTTTGTTTGTGTGTTTGTTTGTGTATTTGTTTGTGTGTTTGTTTGTTTGAACGAGCATCACGCAAAAACTACTCTATAAAAAAGAGCGCGAGGAATGTCGTAAAATAAAATGAGTTTATAAAAGACTAGCGTTAGCCCGCGACTTTGTCCGCACAAATTATATACCACATTTTAAGTGAGATCATTAGCTATCAAACAAAAAAGTTTCATCAAAATCGGTTCAGTAGTTTTTGCGTGATGCTCGTTAAAACAAACAAACACACAAACAAACAGACAGACAAAAAAACCAAAAATTGCTTATATGGAATCAGGGACACCTAAAAACAAAAAAAAAGGTAAGATATTTAACCTTTTTTTTCGTTAATATTTTCAAGGTACAGACACACTTTTGTTACAGTTTTATAATAGTACGAGCGTTAGCCCGCGACTTCGTCCGCACAAATTATATACCAGATTTTAAGTCAGATCATAAGCTATCAAACAAAATAAGTTTCATCAAAATCGGTTTAGTAGTTTTTGCGTGATACTCGTTCAAACAAACAAACAAATACACAAACAAACAGACAGACAAAAAAAACCAAAAATTGTTGAAATGGAATCAGGGACACCTAAAAACCATATCGTAACTTTTTTTTTGTTAATATCTTCAATGTACAGACAATCTTCTGCTACAGTTTTATAATAGTACGAGCGTTAACCCGCGACTTCGTCCGCACAAATTATATACCAGATTTTAAGTCAGATAATAAGCTATCAAACAAAAAAAGTTTCATCAAAATCGGTACAGTAGTTTTTGCGTGATGCTCGTTCAAACAAACAAACACACAAACAAACAGACAGACAAAAAAATCAAAAATTGGTGAAATGGAATCAGGGACACCTAAAAACCATATCGTAACTTTTTTTTTGTTAATATCTTCAATGTACAGACAAACTTCCTGTTACAGTTTTATCATAGTATATAGATAGATTACCTTTATTATTACATTCAAGTTTACTACCCGAGTTATAGAACTTATATCTATTCCAATATAAGGTAGATAGTCATTTAATTTACATAATTCACTTGTAATTTGTTAGACTGAACGGCGGAGACTGCTTCATATGCAAATAGCCTTCAAATTAGTTTATACCTACTCTATTCATTGCTGGAATTGATTGTTCAAGTTACTTAATACAAACCGTTGTTAAAACATACATACTAAAAGATATATTCATATAAAGCCATATGTAAACTACCTACCTATTAGTAATTACTTAAATCATCATCTCAGCCGATGGACGTCCACTGCTGGACATAGGCCTCCCCCAAGGATCGCCATAACGACCGGCCCTCATCCAACGGGATCCCGCCGCCTTCACAAGGTCGTCGGTCCACCGTGTGCGGGGCCTACCCACGCTACGCTTTCCGGTACGCGGTCGCCACTCGAGAACTTTTCGGCCCCATCGGCCATCGGTTCTGCGAGCAATATGCCCCGCCCACTGCCACTTTAATTTAGCAATTCTTTGGGCTATGTCAGTTACTCTGGTTCTTCTGCGGATCTCTTCATTTCTGATTCGATCTCGCAGGGAAACTCCGAGCATAGCCCTCTCCATTGCTCTTTGGGTGACTTTCAGCCTTTTTATGAGGCCTTGAGTGAACGACCACGTCTCTGTTCCATATGTCATCACTGGCAACACACACTCTTACTTAGATAGGTTATGTTATTATTTATTACTTTTTATTATTTTAGTTACTAAATGTTCAAACGAGGTTGGAACTTCGTTTTGTATAATAGAGCGTCGTATGAATTAAAAAAACGACCTATACAGGGTGTAAGTGACAACCTAGCAAATACTGAAACGGTGAACTCAAACCATCAAACTGAACAACTTTCACTATGGAGCCTACCTCGGGAGACGCGAAAAAAAAACAACTGTCCCATACAAAACTGCTGTACCTACCCGACTTAAATGTATTAGAGAGCTGATTTCAGTGAAAGTTGTTCAGTTTGATGGTCTGAGTTCACCGTTTCAGTATTTGCTAGGCTGTCACTTACACCCTGTATTTTGAGTCTGTCTTGTAGTCTGCAGCTAGTGTACTTGGATACCAGGAAGCTGGGAAAGGTATCCATGTAATATATAACCTCTATTATATTAGGTCTGTACTTATAAATACCTTAGGAGGAATAAAGAAGGTATACTTATTTGATTGAACCTATAAGAACTTTTTTTGTATTTTGCCTGAGCACAAAATCACGTAAAAACCACATACTTGTATTAATTAGTAAAAGATAGACTTAAGGTGGATTCAGTCCACACAAAAGTTTGACGCACAATACGCGTAGACGAAATTAATAAAAGTAATATTTTATATATGTCTAACAAAATTAGCTGAAACTAATTTAAAGGGATGATCAGACCATCAAACTGAACATCTGTCTCTATGGGACTAATATCGAAATCGCGAAAAAAAAACAGCTGTTCCATACAAACCTACTCGACCTAAATGTATGGGACAGCAGTTTTTTTTTTGCGATTTTCATATTGGTCCCATAGAGAAAGTAGTTCAGTTTGATGGTCTGATCATCCCCTTAAAATAGTTTCACCTAATTTTGTTAGTCCTTATATATGGAAAAATAGTTTAGAAAATCTAGTTGCCGCTTCACCAATAACATTTGCAATTAATTACATAATTACGAAGATATAAAGCTTTTAAAATTTCGTATGAAAAATTTCAAAGCTTTATATCTTCGTAATTATTTTATAAATTGCAAGTGTTATTTGTGACGCGGCAACTAGATTTTCTAAACTATTTTTCCATATATATGTACAAAGTTACTTATATTAATACCGTCTACCCGTATTGTGTGTCAAAGTTTTATATAAAATTGACCCCTCTGCAACCGCCTTAAGTACTACACTTTATTTATTTAATAGCAACAATTTAATTACAGAAACAAAAAAATAGCTTAGTTATAGGTACGGTAAAGTTTTTCAGTGGCCTATGCCAAGATTTACGTCATACGTTACGTACTATCTTGTACGCACCTACACAATGTCGCGGACATAAATAAAAATAGAAATGGCGTTGGCAAAATAAATCTCTTCAAAAAATGTGGAACGCTTCACGATTTTGCGTGTCATCCTTGCGCAGGGGCCATGCTAATCTTCTCTGTATCGTTCCAATTTTAGTATATGTACTGCCGAAGCAAGTACACTTATCAAGGTCTTTCAACTGTATATATACTCAGGAAGAGTGAAAATAGTCATAGCGCGATGTAGGTTTTGTCAAAATAACAATCTTAATTTTCATGTGATCTTCGATATTACTAGCTAATATTGTATATAGCATTATTTATTTTAATTATGAATTTAAATGTTTACCAATTGATTTAAATTTTTGTATAAATTTGACCAAAAACTAAATTCTAACAAAATTTTTGCCTTACAGCGCCATCTATTAGACAATCCTAGTACTAAATCATCTGACGGGTGTCAGTCTACAGTAGGCAATGTTGATAGCTAGTTCTGGTAAATGGTCACAGATGGCAGCAGTAGTACAATTTCTAACGTTGTTGTATCGCCCTCTAGTGGTATTGTTAAAAATTAAGCTTTCCTTTACTTAACCGAGAAACATCCGTAAATGTCTCTAATTGATACTGTGTAGGATTTTAGTGTTAACACATTTTCAAAGATGGCGCTAACAGTAATTTTATTTCTGGTAAAAGTATATTATAATATTATCTTAACAATTGCAGTTTTTTCCATCAATATTAAAGCAATTTTAATACCTCTTTCAGATCGTCCGTCCGTCTGCCCTCGTTCTGTCACAGTCTTTTCTAGACATTCAGATGCATTCAGAAAGACAATAACACGTTCTTGTAATGACTCATTATCATTAGTAATGAACTATAAAACATTAAACATTGCGTTGGCAATATTATGAACCTTATATCGCAGTAAGTAAGGGTGACCATTTATCACCCTTAATGGTCCCATAGGTAGAGAAAGTTGAGGTCTGAAGCAACCTTGAAACATGTGTGTTGTAGAGTTTCTGGCCGCATCTTCTCTACAACACCTTTTGACGCGGTGGTAGTCAAAAAAGAAGTCAGAAAGCTAAGCAGAAGCTGTGATATCTGGTGGATTATTTTGAATAAATAATTTTCAGTTTTTGACCTCCTAAGTATACTGTAATAAATTATTAAATAAATAAATAATTAACGCGCACAGGCACATAAATTGTAATGATCCCAAATTAAGCCTTAGGTTCTTTTTTTTTGTTATGGGAACCATATACTACAAACAACGGCACACATATAAAACATCCATGACCGAACCGGGATTCGAACCCAGGACCCTGGCTTAGCAGTCATTACACCAACCGGGTTGTCAATGTCGTAATGTAGGTATAGTTTACAACCTTTATACTAGGTGATTTTGCAACCACTTTACAGTGTGGTTTATACCATCAATCTTAACTTTTACTATCAGAGCAACCAATCTAAAATCATCCCTGAATATATGGAAAGTGTTTGAATAATTACCTAGTACATATACCTACTGTAATCATCATCATCAGCCTATAAACGTCCCACTGCATGACACAGGCCTACCCCTAGAGGGTGTATGGGCATTAGTCCACCACGCGTGCCCAATGCAGTTTGGTAGACTTCACATCAGAATTTTTCTTTATCATAATGCAGGTTTCCTCACGATGTTTTCCGTCACCGTCTGAGTGCAGTATGTATTACGTACATAAATAAGAAAAACTCATTGGTACACGGCATGTTGTTTGTGCGGATTCGAACCCGGATCCCCATAAATGGGTGTCCAATACCACGCGCCACCGACGCTCTACCTACCTACCTACTGTAATACCTAGTCGTAATTTTATACGAGCGCCGAGCACGTATGGAGTACTTTTCGCTGTTATTTTCACTGGCGTATATTTAAATGTTAACGTCTTTCATAATGAGGTTTTAAAGGGATAATTTGTGACGTTCCGTACGTAATAACAATTTTATGATTTGAAATTGTTTCATGAGGCTATAAAACAAAACAAAGATAACTTTTGAGTTTAATGGTACTTTTGATGGTGTTTAAAACTTCAAAATCCAGTCACGGATGTTAGATAAATAAAAAAATAACGCTCTCAGACACATACACTACCATCATCATCATCATCTCAGCCGATGATCATCATCACGTCCACTGCTGGACATAGGCCTCCCCCAAGGATCGCCATAACGACCGGTCCTGCGCTGCCCTCATCCAACGGGTTCCACCTTCACCAGGTCGTCGGTCTACCGTGTGGGGGGCCTACCCACACTGCACTTTTGCACGTGGTCGCAACTCGAGAACTTTTCGGCCCCATCGGCCATCGGTTCTGCGAGCAATGCCACTTTAGTTTAGCAATTCTTTGACATACACTATAAAGATCCCAAATTAAGCCTCATGCTTTTTGTTATGGGAACCATATACAACAACGGTACACACATCATCCATGACCGAACCGGGATTCAAACCCAGGACCCTGCCTTGGCAGTCCGGCGTGGTAACCTTTACCCAACTGGGTCGTCAATGAGGTGGAATTCATCATCATTAATCTGTTTGGGTGGAAAGAAGCCAAGGCGACACATCAAGCGGTACAAAACCAAAATAATCTGGCCGCGCGTAGGTCGAGTAATGTTAACGTCGCGCGGCCAGCTTATGTTGGTTATGTACAGCTTGACGTGCCGCCGTGTGTGCATAATTGTTTCTAAATACTATACATTTTAGATAAAAAAAAAAAAAAGCGCATATACTATCATCGACACTGCCAAAGATCATAATTATTTTAATAACAGACAAATAAAGTTTGCCCCCCGGCATCACACGGCACGTGCCTAACTAAAACAAATTATACACAAAACATCGTTATTAGATCAGTGTGGAATAATTGCTTAACAATAGCGTTGGGATAAGTAGTAATATTCTATCGATATCGAATAAAAAATGGACTAAAAAAAATTACAATTAATATTAGTACGGCTAATTTGATACTGAATTACAGTAGGTAATCTCTCAATAAGAGCTAATAATTTATAAGTTGTAATTTTACCCTAACTTCGACGTACAATTTTTGTTGTATATAACCATTTCTTTGATCAGTGTGTGTTGCCAGTGATGAATAGAGACGTGGTCGTTCACTCAAGGCCTCATAAAAAGGCTGAAAGTCACCCAAAGAGCAATGGAGAGGGCTATGCTCGGAGTTTCCCTGCGAGATCGAATCAGAAATGAAGAGATCCGCAGAAGAACCAGAGTAACTGACATAGCCCAAAGAATTGCTAAATTAAAGTGGCAGTGGGCGGGGCATATTGCTCGCAGAACCGATGGCCGATGGGGCCGAAAAGTTCTCGAGTGGCGACCGCGTACCGGAAAGCGTAGCGTGGGTAGGCCCCGCACACGGTGGACCGACGACCTTGTGAAGGCGGCGGGATCCCGTTGGATGAGGGCAGCACAGGACCGGTCGTTATGGCGATCCTTGGGGGAGGCCTATGTCCAGCAGTGGACGTCCATCGGCTGAGATGATGATGAACCGTTTGGGAATGTTTCGGAATGGATTTTAGAACCCTTAATGCATTATGACGACCCTGTTGGTGTAATGGTAACCACGTCGAACATACAAACCAGAGGTCCTTGTTTTCGAATCCTGGTTCATCCATGGATATTATTATGTTTGTATCATAGTTGTATTGTTTTCATAATAAAAAGCCTAGTAGCTTACGTTTGGGATTATAAAATATATTGTGCCTGTGAGTGTTATTTTATGTAGGCATCAAGAAAAACGTTTAACAACATTATTATTGAGTATATCGTCATCATCAAGGCCTCTCCCAAGGCGCGCCACAAAACTCAATGGCAATGGGCTGGTCATATCTGCCGAAGAACTGACTACCGATGGGGTGTCAGAGTTCTGGAGTGGAGACCGCGAACTGGTAGACGTAGTATGGGACGCCCTGCTGCCCGCTGGACAGACAACCTTGCGTATATAGTATCTAAACTATTATAAAACTGTAGCAGAAAGTTTACGTAAACAACTTAGCCTAAGGTACAGTTTTATGACAAGGATAACACAACAGTAATGTAATCTTACAAGACTTCAGAAAAAAAATATCTTCGTAATGAATCACCTGTTACTTAATAATTATAGGCTAACTACGAATCCGATTTACAGTTTGTCTGTATATTGAAGATATTAACAAAAAAAAAGTTACGATATGGTTTTCAGGTGTTCCTGATTCCATATCACCAATTTTTGGATTTTTTGTCTGTCTGTTTGTTTGTTTGTGTGTTTGTTTGGGTGTTTGTTTGTGTGTTTGTTTGTTTGAACGAGTATCACGCAAAAACTACTGAACCGATTTTGATGAAACTTTTTTTGTTTGATAGCTAATGATCTGACTTAAAATCTGGTATATAATTTGTGCGGACAAAGTCGCGGGTTAACGCTCGTAGCATTATAATCATGTGGTATGTATTTTATTAAAAGTGTAAATTACCTACCCTTGCTAAAATTACTCCCTTGAAAGATCAAGTTGAACGATCATAGTATTTAAAAAAATGCTGACCACTCTAAAATACATATAGCGAGTTTACGTTGTAAACGTTAATCGATAGATAGTCTTTTGTAGTTAATTTAGAGTAAGAACTATGGATATTTATCATCGATAATGTCTACAACACTAGTTCGTGATCGCCGCCCCAGGCCGGATCACGTCCGGAACAGCATTTAAGTTCATAAACAAACCGGTCGGTATGGAAACTGGTCAAAATATTCACTTCAGCGCTGCATCCATATTCAGCTGTTAGAATATTAATATTCCTATGAAACCTAAGTTAACTAAGAACATAGCACATAATTACATACGCCCAAGTCAGTGCTCCACGAGTAAGATAGACTAAAAATCGCGATAGACTGCGACACTTCTTTGAATTTCTTTCATTTATGGTTCGATAGTACAGTGCCAACTGCCTCCGTGGTCTAATGGTTAAGAGCATTGGGATCTTGACACGGAGGTCGTTGGTTCAATTCCCACGGGGGATACCTAGTGATTATGTCACTTTGTGCGTCTTTCCCCAGTTGGTTTGGACGTTGCAGGCTGAATCACCTGATTGTCTGATTAGAAAGATGATTCCGTGCTTCGGATGGCATGTTAAGCGGTTGGTCCCGACTACTATCACTTACTTTTTTTGTTCTGACAGGTAAGCTCTCATATTAAAAGTTGTTTAGTTTGATAGGTAGATTATGTGGTTTAACCTCTCGTATGCCGGGAATTACAGACACAATAGAAATCAATTGTTTTCGTCACGCGGATCCGCGTTCCGGCATACCAAAGGTTAAAGGTTAATGATACTTTTCCATACATCCTGTATAATTCGAAAACGTCGAAAGTTCTTAACCTCGAAGGCGGCATAGCGTTTTCACTTACCACATTTCGGGATTTTATCTAACTTACTCCTGCCACACACATACGGAATTCCGAATCAGAATTCGTATCTAATATGTTTAGGATTTGGTGCCGTGGTAGTCCAGTGGCGAGTAACCTAGCCTCCCGTACAGATGAAGATGGTTCGATCCCCGTCCAAGCCGACTCGTACTAATTTATCTGGTGTAGAATTCATTGTGCAACAGAATTCTAGAAGGGGCAAATCCATACAAAATCCTAATTCTGATTCGGAATTCGGTATGTGTGTGGCAGGCGTTATACTATATGGAACCCTAAAGCGCTTGCAGAAACGTTTAGTATGATTTTATCGCCAGCCATATAATGGGTGGACGAACGCAATGGAGTGTGAAATTTGCCTCTTCAAAAAGGTCCACCGTCATTTGCCATATGTTTAGAGGCTATAGAATTATTATAAAGTTATGGTTCGGGCTGAAACTTTTATTATTATTGTGTTTGACATTTAGGTATGTAAGGGTTGATATACACATAAGCGGGCCGACATTCATCGGCACAGCCGGGCGGTAAAATCGAATATGTGTAGATGAATTTTCGCAAAAAAGCCGCTTGTCTTTGTCGCACGAATATAGTGGCCGGGCAAAGCCGGATGGAACAATCGGCAAAACCGGGCGGTAAAATCGAATGTATGCAGATGAATGTTCGAATGATGCTTCTACTCGAACGAACTACCCGATCGGCACGAGCCGAATGAAGCCGAACCAGTGCAGTGATTGCTTCGGGTCGGCTTTGTTGATCGACAAATACTGCCGGACCGACAGTGCCGACTTATGTGTATAGCAACCCTAATAAGGTTTTAGATGAAGTACCTTAATGACCATACTCTGCTTGCTGAAAAAGAGTTTTTTCAGGGATGAGACTTATCTATCATGGACTTTTTGCCCTATTCTAAAAATTTTGTCCAAATCCTTGGAGCCGTTTTCTAGAACGTTAATTACAGATTTATAAAGAAATGTTGCTCATTGAACAGTGCCATGCTTATCAAAACTGTAGTAAACAAATTTTATACAATATGATGTGAAATTTTTTTAAATATACTTTGGCCAAAATATCAATGAATTACAATGGACTTACTTTTACAAATATGACTACACCTCATACGTTTAAATCCATCTAACCGTAGGGCAGGCTGTAGGGCGGACGTGCCAAAGAAATTGACATAAAAACATATATACATACATACTTACATACACTCGAAAAACATAACCCTCCTTCTGGCGTAGTCTGGTAAAAATGTAGGTCTATCGTTATTCTATAATAGAAAAAAATACTTATATTTTTTTCTATTATAGAATAACGATAGACCAGCATATTGAAAAGGACCTTAGTCCTTTTCAATATGCTGAACGCTTTTTAAGGGGATCATCAGACCATCAAACTGAACAACTTTCTTTATGGCATCAACATCGAAATTGCGAAAAAAACATCAGCTCTTCCATACAAAATTACTCGAGCCAAATGGAACAGCAGATTTTTTTTCGCGATTTCAATATAGGTTTCATTGAGAAAGTTGTTCAGTTTGATGGTCTGATCATTTCCTTAAAAAAGTGACCCTGTATAAATAGGTAACTTGTTTAGACGGCCGGCCCAGTCTCACCACTCTTCTTTATGTTTTTATTTTATTTTTATTATAAGTTATCCGTTTCTCTCGCCTTTTTATCCTCAATGTTTTTACCAAAATTGTTTCTGGCATAGAAGCTCTAGCAGTGTATTCTTAATGAACAATGATAGAAATATTGCAAGTGAGAACAGGATACAGCTGAAAATCAGGACTGCGCTCGCTGTGATCACTCGGCCGGTACAACACTGAGCTGATCCCTTTTGTCGCAAGCAGACTCTATTAGTTGTAACTGACCTCCCTAATTCATCTAACTATTCTAGATTCTATATACCCACTACTTATTAAATTATTTATGATATAACTAAGACTATCTTGTTTTTTCGATTCTAATAACCTAATGATACGTAAAACCTAATCTTTAAGTTATCCATAGAACTATTCCATAACAACAGACTTAATTTACATCTAAACTTAAATCTACCTAATTATCCAAACTTAAACTAAAAATTGGCCAGAAGAAGTGATAGTCTAGGAACCCACATTATGTAGTAGAAACTCAGATTCTTTTAGAAGGACTTAGTGACCTAGATCTTATTTGCAATGAACCCAGAATACTTCTAACCTGAATAATTCCTAACCTAACCAATTATACAGGGCGTAAGTCTGAATTAGATAAATATCATAAGAAAATGGTAAGCATAAATTGATTTAGACAACATTGTGATTGTTTTTTAGGGGAGACCCCAACCATGTGGCCGGATACTAGAATTATCAGAGAAGAATATTAAATATTTATGTTGTGAATGTCATCATTTGGTAGACATTTGGAATATGAGTAGAATTAATGATATTTTCAGCTTTATCTTTTGAAGTGTAACGTCTCCAATCATTTTTGTATGGAGATTAGCTACGGGCTGCTCTCTGCTCACCCAAGACAAGCAAAAACTATCAGAACCTCAAGTTGACTTTTTCAAGAGGTTTATTATGTTATATTATTAATATTTAGATCTCTTAATTAGGACTTCTTATGTAAATCTTGTAAATAAAGTTCCTTCTCAAATACTTCTATTGGATAGGGTATGGCCTTAAAAAAGGATTCTACTACCACGTCACTAGGGACCTAACTGCAGAGAAGATGTGGCCAGAACCTCTACAGTGATACCTTCAAGTATTCAACAACTTTAATATGAAACCAGTAAGTATGAGTAAGTATTTAATATTAAAATAGAGGACTATAATGATTACTTTTATTTGTAGTTCTAGTCAGTTTGTCAGAGTTATTGAGACAGTTAGTATAATACTAGGAAAATAAACTATGAATCTGAGCAAATTCAGTGGATGTGTCTTTCTTTAATATGCTTAACATTCTCTTTTAAATAGTCAGCAAATTTGAAGATAAGTTCATACTAATTTATCAACTTAGTACCAATCTACTATAAAACCAATATTGTAAAGAGAAGATATTGTTAGAGTTTAAAATTACCTCCCTAATTAATTAAGATCAAGATAATATTATTTTCCTATGAATTCTAACATCAATTATCCCCAATATTAATCTAAGTAGCTATGATACCTATCCTATCCTAGCCTATTCCTACAATAAACGTGAATTTAATAAACTAACCAATGTCTAAAATATTCCTATTCTAAAGAAGTTTCCCTAAGGTTTGAAACACTCCGGTGTAAGAGTATTCCGCAATACTAGAGGCAGGCCTCACATTTACATTTAATTGTGTAGGTGTGTAGTGTAGGTCTTCCCGTGATTGTCTAGGGAAGAAACCTTCTGACTAGCTAAGTTAAAAGGTTCGAGGGTGGAGCCCTCTAAGTGTACCTAACCCTATTCCATGTGTAATGCTCATATCACGGCCGAAGCCATAAGTTGTGATATGAACGGTCCCTACAGTAAAAGTGTCATATGTTAAGTGGACTAGATTTCGCACGCCGAGCATAAGGTACTAAGGCCCCCTAAAGGACTCCCTCCACTTCGACGGTGGGATACCCCGTAACAATACACCCAGCTTACGAAACCTATGTGGCTATAGATCGTTATGTCGGTAAAGAACGATCCCTGGCACACCACAAGACCAGGCTATAATGGAAGCTATAAGCACTTTCACCTTTAACACCGCAAGGTGTAAAAGGAGCCTATAACCCACGATACTTCATCGTGTTCCGTAATACCCTTCAAGCTCACAATTTAAACGTTAACCCCAAATAAATGAATTTAGTAAATAATTAAAGATATGAAAACCCCAGAATTTATCCCAAAAATCAATAAAGAAAGTTTATCGCTTCCCCTTGAATTACTTTACAAATTATCAACAAAACCTCCCAAAAGTAGGTACGTAGAAAATTTAAATAAAATCAAAACACCAACCGGCAGCGAGTGAGCTCAAAGAATGTTAATCGTTGAATGCCCCGTCCCCCTCTCGAACCCGCCTATTTATACTCGATTCCTAATAATAATAAGTTGCTTCATGTGCTCAACTTGCCTAATATGCCCCATGTGCTCCGTGTGCTTGATGTGCTCAATGTGCTCAAGATTTGAATATACAAAATTGAACTTTATCTCAGTGCAAATAAGGTTGTGTCCAGTTAATTCTGAAGATATTTATTCTTTCAACGATAATGATCTCTATAACTATAGAAATAAGGTTGTTACGTTTCGCCTTAAGATAATGCAATATTAGTATTATTTCGTAAAACATACTACTTAGATCATGCGACTTTCCTACTTATTTAATTTATTCAAAGATTTTTATTCTTTTTAAAGATAATTTCTATTATTCGACTTATGTACTTAGAAACTATATCTGACTAATGTTATATTTGTGAACCGAACGAATAGCTAGCATGATAGCCTATCTCGTTACAGTCACCCCCATGAAAATAGCTGCTGGTCTGATGCCGAAAGATATTTTCAAATCTTTCACAAATATAAAAGAAAAGAGTTTATTAATGCTTTGCCCCAAAATATATTTTTTTTTTTTTTGTGTGTGGTGTGTCTTTAAAACCAAAGAAGAAACAATCCCAATAGTGAGAAAAGTCTCTAATTAATAACATAAAATTCAAGATCAATTAGTAGCCTTCACTAAAACATCTGGTTCATGTGCAGAAACTAGGTTGTGAGACTAGCCAATTAGAGGAATTATGTACTATGTCAATCTATCTGATTCAATTTTTCAATCTAATAGAACTCCATAATACATTCTACCATAATCCAGATCCTCATCAGGGTTAAACCAATAATCATCGTTTGAATAGTACATACCCTATCTAAAACTTTCCAACATCTACTGCAATCATTAATTGTTTGGAGAGTGTGTAGTGGTCGCCCAGAAGATATCATTGCTGCCAGTGGAGTATGAGAATTCCTTAACTACCAGTTCAAACTGAATTCTTTTTTTTTTTTTTCATCTAACCTAACACCAATTCATTAAGGAATCTCGTTGTGTGTATGTCTTTAGAACAAAGCGCAAATAAACCTATCTCATGGCTACAAAGTCTGGTACACCGTTAACGCCCAGCTACATATGATAAACATGATTGAAAACATTCCATACTCACTTTATACTTCTCTTTCATTTCTCCACAATGTACAAATATAAAACAGATAATATTCATCCTTCCCCAAGCTCAGATTCATTCGACTTTAACAATGCAACAGTTCACAGCCATGAAATTTCTATGAATTTAATACTAAACTAAACTATTCTCTTTGGATAAATAATTTCAGCAATTTTCAAAGTAAACAAATCCAAAACGTCAAAACTTTCCCCAAAACTAACCCTTTTTTTTTCATTCGTCAATTCGGAAAGGCAATGAAACTAGTCACTACAACCGTTGACTTTAGTTACTATTGTTATTATTATTTTTTTTTTTATACAACTAAGGAACACATCAATCGATATTATAATATACTAAAAGAAAGTCATTGGGACACATAAAGTTATTCACTAAGAAGGAATCCAACCATGACACAACATTATTCCAAGGGAATTTTACGCGAGAATCAATCTGAATCAAATAGAAACGTCTATCTTTATTCTAAACCGTAAACTAAAATATTCCTTTTTTTTTTTCAATTTATTTATATCCATTAAGAAAGAGCGTCGGTGGCGCGCTGCGGAGAGACATGGATACCCATTTATGGGGATCCCGGATTCGAATATACACAGACAACACGTCATGCACCAATGTGTCCCTCTAACCCATGTACGTTATATCGATCGCTTTCAAACAGTGAAGGAAAACATAATCGTAAGGAAACCATCATAAACTGAAAAAGAATAAGATGAAATGTGAAGTCCACCAATCCACAGCGAAACGCTTACAAGCTGATGATGATGATAAGAAGTTATTTTAAAATCTCCTTGTCCGAGGCCAAAACCGAAACACAGTATAAGAAAGAGGATGAAACCATTTCTCTAATAGTTCTGGGAGATCTCATATAGCGCTATCCTTTTTTTTCTATTGTTGCATTGCCGCACGCACCGTCAGCTGTACAACAACTTTTAATAGATAAATTCATTTAGAAGACCATATTCAAAGAAGTAGAAATAATCTGAAACTCAAAGACATCTCAAAGATCTCGAACTCTGAGATTGGCTCAAAAGGAAGAAATCCAGAGCCGTAAAAAATGATAAAAAAGTAAAAACCATAAACAATGTGACCATCGACTGTCAGTCAAAGAGTACTTGCTGTCAATGTCACAATGTTCCTCCGGGAAATATTTTCAAACCGCCGACCGCCGTATTTCGTAAAAAATTTCTCTAAAAACAAAACTAAAGCAGTGTATGAACTCCCCGACTAAACTATGCTGAAATATAACGCGTACAAGTGTGACAGAGTACCTAACATAAAAGAAGACCCGGATTGTCGTTATATCGGTAAGTAAATCTATCGCCGGGAGACAAATTGTTTAAACTGTTTTTCATTACATATCATATGTTTGGACAGAGATATGCTCGATGTTTAACTGAGAAATCACATCGGAACCGAAAAGATACGTCAGAGATCTAAAGTAGTCGACATAACTCGGAAAATTTGCAAGCTGAAATGGCAAAGGGTTGTTCAGATTTGCCGAAGACCTGACAACAGGTGTGGTGTCAAAGTTCTGAAACTGAGACCGCGAACTAGCAGCAGTAGGGTGGACTACCCCGCAGTCCACCAGATAGACAACCTAAACGGACAGAGTCTTATGGCGCGCCCTAAGAGAAACCTATGTTCTGCAGTCGATGATGATAATAGGCTGATAATGATGATGATAATAGGCTGATGATGATGATGATTTACATAAAACCAATAAATTATGTCATTATTTTGTAAACTATTTAATTATTTATTGTTAAGAGTCCCCATTTGATCCTTCACGTACCAGTGCAAAATTCCGGACACGCATTCGGCAAAGATTTTTCCACTAAGAAATCTTTTTAGCCTTAAATTAATTTGAACGCAAGTTACTTACATTATGTGTACATTATCATTACAGAATAAAAAGAATACAGCATAATCCCTGAAGAAAATGATACGGAGCGGAGACCATGCGTTGTCAGACCTAACTGTGAAAACAGAGAAAAATCTAAAACTACAACGGAGACTGCTACTACTCAGCCCAGTACCTGGAATGTTAGTATCCCATAAAGTAGTACTATAAGTACATTTAATTCTAGCGTACTGTATGATTCACCCATCCTCTGCCAGCATTATTGTAATGAAGCATGAACCAACTTAAATACATATTTACCTACTCAATAACCATATATGAAACATAACAAAATAAGCTATTTATTTTAAAAAATATTGAAAATTATAGTTAATCTTAATTTTCTTAATATTGAATTGCCGTGCGACGCTGGTGATAGTTAATTTTTTTAGTCCCTCTCTACGACTTAAGGTTCAATTCTATGTTGACTTTTTAACTGAAAGTAATCCTTAACTCCTGTCAATCAAACATTATTTTGACTATCATATTTGAGTCCAAATTTCTTGAAGAATAATATTATGTCTATTGTTTCAGACTCAAGAAACCAATGTACCAGTCAAAATTATAAACCGGAGCTGTACCTATAAATAACTATGATATGATTATCATATCCATGAAAATGAAGAAATCATTGACGGAGAGATCGAAACATTGATGGCATCGATTTTGAACCGCCCTTTAGATTAATACAATTCTCATATTACAATCTACATTTCAGGACTCTTAGTTAATCTGGTTAAGGATTGCAGAAACAGATCTGTTATAAATTCAATGATAATACTACAACTGCTTATGTTTTAAATTTACAATTACTTAAATTTATGATTCGGATCATAATGCACTACGAGTATTTCTATTAGTTTGTATTATCATAACTTTTTTAGATCCATAGATAAAAACCAGAATGCCGAAAACAACTGCTATAAAAATTAGTTAGTGAATTTACCCTACCAATTTAAAATATAAATTAAATAAGTAAACTTATTATTTTGTTTGAAAATTTCTATTTTCCCACATTTTCTATCTCAAATATTATTTACCATTATTAGAGTTGATTCTACAAATTCATGCTCATGTCAAAAGTAGATTCTGAAAAATTTTCTACTTATAAAAGTTGACTCTTAACTATAATATTTATCTAAACCTTAGGTAGATACCCCTTTGATTATGGAATCGTGTTGATTTTTATTTTCGAAACCATAAAAGGAAAGCTAAATCTAATAATTGATTTCTGCATTCAGCCATGGAATATATAAGATGCTTCTTTTCAAATTACTATGAAAAATTTACAAGTATTAAAAATTCATCTTAATAAAACACAATGACACAGTCATGTGTAAGTTTTTCTTACCATTAACTCATTTAGGTACTTCCGATTAAGATCAATTCAATTCATTATTCTTAAGGAATAAGTTAGTGTTTTGTAATAAGTAAGCAACTGCACCTATTATATTTTTGTGTTTTTTTTTTCATACAATAATCACAATAAACCTCATGTCCTAAAATAACATCTAAGGCTCCACCAAAGCTACTTACTGATGTTTTCAGACCTTGTGAGAATACATATTAGCCATAAGGATTGGTGAACACTCCACCGACAAGAGTGTAGCTCTTAAGATGATGATGATGGTAATACCTACATTGCAAACATTTGATTTCCCATTCAAAGCGAACCCTGTGACTTCTTACTAGGCTATTTGGAAATATGCATTATGTAGATTAATAACACATGAACTTTGCTCCATGAAACGAATTCATTACATCTAACTAAAAGTAAAGTTGATTTTTCTGTTTCAACTATTGTGATTTTATTAATCTCTCTTGAAAGAACCAACAGATTTTTGAGTAGAAGTCAGTGGACTAGCTACAGCAAGATGCAGCTGGTAACAATTCCGTGTTCCTCCATCCTTTTACTTAATCTCTTATTTACTTAAAAGCTATTTCATCTTCATTGATTTACATCATGATCATAAGACCGCATGACGAATTATTTTCTAGTTTCTACCTCGGTATCTTTAATCATCAATTCCGTATATTTCCTATAATTATATAAATATTCCATTTACAACAAAAGAAAGTTATTAAATCAACCCCATCAAAACTCTATTCATTTTATTCTATACACCCCCCCCATATTTACAACTTCAGCAATCTATACACTCTCACCCCCCCACGTTTACAACTTTATTAATCTATCAGCTGTCGCCCGCGACTTCGTCTGCGTTACCCGGATAATATGTACCCTATGTGTTATCCAGGCCATGGCCTATCTGTATGCCAAATCCCATCGAAATCCGTTCAGCAGCTTTCACGTGAAAGAGCAACAAACATCCATACCTACAAACTCTCGCGTTTATAATATTAGTAGGATTACTCTCACCTCCAATTCTTACATCTCTTCACCAGATGCCTTGTCACTTGATACTAGTATACTGATATCATCATTATATTTCTACCCCTATATTTACTATTCTAGGTATTATAAAATATTAACTAACTTAACAAACATTCACCCCCCCTTTTCTTATACTTTTAAAACTCTATCATTGAAACATAATCATCATATTATTTCTTAAATCCATAAGTAAATAATGCTACTAAAACGTAAAAACCACGATTACTGTATCCGAACGTTAGAATAAAAACCTTTCCTTATGTCTCCTACAATCTCATTGTTATCTGTGATATTCTTTACTACGACCACAGATCATTAATATGTAGCAAGCTTCAGATGCGACGGTAAAATTTACTCTTAGTTCCAAATATTTCCGCTATGGCGCTACTATCTATGTAAGTTTATAAGATGTTCTAGCATTGACCAATGATAACGTTTCATGTCATAAAAGAAAATGCGACTTCAGCGCCTCAATGGGAATATTAGAACTAAAACTGTCATAGGCCTGACAATGGCGTTAAAAATTGAAATTATTCAACAACGTAGTGATTATATTCAACAAGGAAAACTTCAACTATTTCCATGGAAGCTTCACTGGAAAAATAAACCATCTAAAACTATCAAGACACGAAAGCTACAACTTGATTCATAACCAATCACCGTTTCCCAACTCCAATACAGCAATTGAGTAAACATTGGATATGGCGGCCGCAAGATCTAAAAACTACTACTGAAGTTACAATCATTGCTTTATTGCTACGGAAATAGTCCAAGGAAGACCTGGGACTGAGAAAACGCCTGCAAGTACAACGAAATACTGAACATCATCACGCGCTTACAAAAACGAGACGGTTTCTTTTCAAACTAAATCCTCAAACAAACATATTAACATAGCATAGCATGAAGCCTAGATTCCATCACACCATGTTCTACCCAACATTTGACTAAGTGACTGATTTCCTATTAGTGTCTTATCAGAAAACCTGCCTACGAAAGTGCGATAAAGTGAAACTATGAGTGAACTCCTAAATCTAATTATTTTTAAGTAGTGCTATATCAGGTGGTGGGTACAATGTTTATCTTATTGTAAAAATTAAATCATTTTATTCTTGAATTCTTTGAGTTTTCCTTTACCTACCTACAACTAGCTTACTTTAAAACGTCTAGCATGATTCCCCACACACGAGCAACATTTTTCTATGTGCGCGACGCGCCTTTGCTACAAAATAAATTATTCCCACTCTTTTCAAAGATTGAAAACCACAATTACCTAAACATGTTATATAGAGAATAGTCAAGCCGCACGCTAATTGTGACATCATGCTAGAGGGTCTGATCATTACAAATAGACAAAACTAAGTCCTTCTTTCCATTTCACGAGGCAACAAATTGTGGCTGAGCCACTTTAAATTAATTAACATACATACATACACAACAAACATACATTAATAACCTCACGACTCATGCCATAAGGGACTAATAGAAACCATAAATCTCCTTTAGCTATCCTAAACACTATGTACTAGTACCTACTAATTATATTTCCTATTCATAAAATAGATAGTGAAAAGAATTTGACAAATAAATTTGCCAACAAAATGTAAATATTTCTAAACTTGGACATGCAAATCAAATAGTAACAAGCCAGAATTCTTTTAACTATTTAACCTATTCAACCCAATCTACAGAATATTAAGTGTAATTCAATCTTGGTCTCGGCCAACGAATCGTAACGAATACTGGTCGAGACCAACCAAAGGTAAAACTCTCATACTGGTCACTCGGCTTCAATTTGTACTAGTACTAAATTGTATTATCCTATGCTAACTAAGAAACAATTTGAATCTAATTCAATAATCCTGGGCTATCGGCACCAAATTGTAACTGACCTCCCTAATTCATCTAACTATTCTAGATTCTATATACCCACTACTTATTAAATTATTTATGATATAACTAAGACTATCTTGTTTTTTCGATTCTAATAACCTAATGATACGTAAAACCTAATCTTTAAGTTATCCATAGAACTATTCCATAACAACAGACTTAATTTACATCTAAACTTAAATCTACCTAATTATCCAAACTTAAACTAAAAATTGGCCAGAAGAAGTGATAGTCTAGGAACCCACATTATGTAGTAGAAACTCAGATTCTTTTAGAAGGACTTAGTGACCTAGATCTTATTTGCAATGAACCCAGAATACTTCTAACCTGAATAATTCCTAACCTAACCAATTATACAGGGCGTAAGTCTGAATTAGATAAATATCATAAGAAAATGGTAAGCATAAATTGATTTAGACAACATTGTGATTGTTTTTTAGGGGAGACCCCAACCATGTGGCCGGATACTAGAATTATCAGAGAAGAATATTAAATATTTATGTTGTGAATGTCATCATTTGGTAGACATTTGGAATATGAGTAGAATTAATGATATTTTCAGCTTTATCTTTTGAAGTGTAACGTCTCCAATCATTTTTGTATGGAGATTAGCTACGGGCTGCTCTCTGCTCACCCAAGACAAGCAAAAACTATCAGAACCTCAAGTTGACTTTTTCAAGAGGTTTATTATGTTATATTATTAATATTTAGATCTCTTAATTAGGACTTCTTATGTAAATCTTGTAAATAAAGTTCCTTCTCAAATACTTCTATTGGATAGGGTATGGCCTTAAAAAAGGATTCTACTACCACGTCACTAGGGACCTAACTGCAGAGAAGATGTGGCCAGAACCTCTACAGTGATACCTTCAAGTATTCAACAACTTTAATATGAAACCAGTAAGTATGAGTAAGTATTTAATATTAAAATAGAGGACTATAATGATTACTTTTATTTGTAGTTCTAGTCAGTTTGTCAGAGTTATTGAGACAGTTAGTATAATACTAGGAAAATAAACTATGAATCTGAGCAAATTCAGTGGATGTGTCTTTCTTTAATATGCTTAACATTCTCTTTTAAATAGTCAGCAAATTTGAAGATAAGTTCATACTAATTTATCAACTTAGTACCAATCTACTATAAAACCAATATTGTAAAGAGAAGATATTGTTAGAGTTTAAAATTACCTCCCTAATTAATTAAGATCAAGATAATATTATTTTCCTATGAATTCTAACATCAATTATCCCCAATATTAATCTAAGTAGCTATGATACCTATCCTATCCTAGCCTATTCCTACAATAAACGTGAATTTAATAAACTAACCAATGTCTAAAATATTCCTATTCTAAAGAAGTTTCCCTAAGGTTTGAAACACTCCGGTGTAAGAGTATTCCGCAATACTAGAGGCAGGCCTCACATTTACATTTAATTGTGTAGGTGTGTAGTGTAGGTCTTCCCGTGATTGTCTAGGGAAGAAACCTTCTGACTAGCTAAGTTAAAAGGTTCGAGGGTGGAGCCCTCTAAGTGTACCTAACCCTATTCCATGTGTAATGCTCATATCACGGCCGAAGCCATAAGTTGTGATATGAACGGTCCCTACAGTAAAAGTGTCATATGTTAAGTGGACTAGATTTCGCACGCCGAGCATAAGGTACTAAGGCCCCCTAAAGGACTCCCTCCACTTCGACGGTGGGATACCCCGTAACAATACACCCAGCTTACGAAACCTATGTGGCTATAGATCGTTATGTCGGTAAAGAACGATCCCTGGCACACCACAAGACCAGGCTATAATGGAAGCTATAAGCACTTTCACCTTTAACACCGCAAGGTGTAAAAGGAGCCTATAACCCACGATACTTCATCGTGTTCCGTAATACCCTTCAAGCTCACAATTTAAACGTTAACCCCAAATAAATGAATTTAGTAAATAATTAAAGATATGAAAACCCCAGAATTTATCCCAAAAATCAATAAAGAAAGTTTATCGCTTCCCCTTGAATTACTTTACAAATTATCAACAAAACCTCCCAAAAGTAGGTACGTAGAAAATTTAAATAAAATCAAAACACCAACCGGCAGCGAGTGAGCTCAAAGAATGTTAATCGTTGAATGCCCCGTCCCCCTCTCGAACCCGCCTATTTATACTCGATTCCTAATAATAATAAGTTGCTTCATGTGCTCAACTTGCCTAATATGCCCCATGTGCTCCGTGTGCTTGATGTGCTCAATGTGCTCAAGATTTGAATATACAAAATTGAACTTTATCTCAGTGCAAATAAGGTTGTGTCCAGTTAATTCTGAAGATATTTATTCTTTCAACGATAATGATCTCTATAACTATAGAAATAAGGTTGTTACGTTTCGCCTTAAGATAATGCAATATTAGTATTATTTCGTAAAACATACTACTTAGATCATGCGACTTTCCTACTTATTTAATTTATTCAAAGATTTTTATTCTTTTTAAAGATAATTTCTATTATTCGACTTATGTACTTAGAAACTATATCTGACTAATGTTATATTTGTGAACCGAACGAATAGCTAGCATGATAGCCTATCTCGTTACATAGTATATAATTATTGTAACAATTACTGTACGTACATTCTGTTTGCACAATAAAACTTTTTTCAATTTCAATTTCTTTAAAACGTTTTCTTGAGTTCGTAACATCTGAAACTCTGTTTGAACCAGTTAAATGTGTAATATTATATATCGTTTATCAAAGTTGGTAACTTTTAATGAATCCGTCAAAATCAGCTCTGTCACTGTAACTACTAAGCCGGCGACACACTTCACAACAACAGGAGCTGTTAATGCCGCGCGGCACTACGAATATATTCCATTAGCGAAAACAATAAACCGTTGATGGATGTCCGATCGACTCTTCATTATGCTTCTATGGCAGCGGTACTCAAACTTGATGGTACTTAATCTCTTATGTAAAGTTATAGCATGAATACAGGGTGCTAGGGTAAACAGTTGAATTACTTTAAGGGGTGATTGTACCGATGATGCTGATCCACTTTCCATAAGAAACATATAGGAAATTTGCAAAACACTATTTAGATTATTCATACAAACGTTAGATCAGCTGATTGCATTTAGTATAGAAAAATTGTTTCAACTTTCCTATAGGTTTCTTAGGGAAAGTTGTTCAGTATCATGAGTACAATCACCCCTTAAACTAATGCAACTGTACATCCTGTATAAAAAAATATATTTTTCCCTGTATTGAAGCGACTTAAAATTATTCTAGCAGCAAGTTTATATATTCACTAGGTGATTTTTAAACACTTTCCAAACTGACAGAGGTGGTTCAGATTCAGACCATCAAACTAAACCAATTTTACTATGAGCAAAGCTGAAAACGTAAAAAAAAAACAGCGATGATTTGAGTATAGGCATTCCAGTTCCTAATTTTTTTCCGATTTCAGGTTTGCTTCTATTGTAAAAGTTGTTCAGTTTGATAGTCTGAACCACCCTTAAAAAATTGAACGAAAAAATTAGAAAATTAGTACGTTCATATCTACACATTCCATGTGGTTTCGGCTAAGAATAGCATCACCCCATTTCCTCCCGTGGGTGTCGTAAAAGATGACTAAGGGATCTACCGGAGTATGGGCAGCAGCATCCTCTGAGTACATTCAATCTAACTGCGATCGCCAACCCGCCTGCCAAGCGTGGCGTAATTGCCATAATGGCAAATCCCCCCATTTTGGGGGAGGCCTATGTCTAGCAGTGGACGTCTATCGGCTGATATGATGATGATGATGATGATGATCTACACATTATGAATGATGTTAATTATTATTAGAAGCCTGGTATTACTGTAGAAAGCGTGAGGGAGACTAGACTCTATAGGATAGTCCACAAAACAGTTTGAGAACCACAGTCTCAGTACTACAGACAATTTCACGGTAGCCAGGCAAGCAGGTGATTCTATTCACCCATAAAATACCCATTAATGGTTTCACCAAGGTAATGGTTTCACCCCAATAAATTACTAACAGCTTTTTAAATTCAATGACCTATGATATTGGGTGGAAGTGGAGAAAAAAATCGGATATGAGAGTGAAATTATACACGTCACATTGTGACATGCGTGGAAACCAGCGGCTGAGCCATGTTGATGGGTTTTGGCCTGCTTATTTAGTGAATATGCATAAAAATAAGTGAGGAATAATTATTATCTAAACTATTATAAAACTGTAACAGAAGTGTGTCTGTACATTTAAGATATTAAAAAAAAAAAGTTACGATATGGTTTTTAGGGGTCCCTGTGTGTTCCTGATTCCATATAACCAATTTTTTTATTTTTGTCTGTCTGTTTGTTTGTTTGTTTGATCGAGCATCATGCAAAAACTACTGAACCGATTTTGATAAAACTTTTTTGTTTGATAGCTTATGATCTGACTTAAAATATGGTATTTAATTTGTGCGGACGAAGTCGCGGGTTAACTCTAGTCTCATATAATATCACAAACCTTATAGACAATCCATGCAATGCTCATAGATTATCTGCAATGAAATACGCATCGCGACTTCTGAGGCCCTTCCTCTCTTATGTTTTATGCATATGCATAGTAGACAAGGCCTCATAAAAAGGCTGAAAGTCACCCAAAGAGCAATGGAGAGGGCTATGCTCGGAGTTTCCCTGCGAGATCGAATCAGAAATGAAGAGATCCGCAGAAGAACCAGAGTAACTGAATGAAATGGCCCAAAGAGTTGCTAAATTGAAGTGGCAGTGGGCGGGGCATATTGCTCGCAGAACCGATGGCCGATGAGGCCGAAAAGTTCTCGAGTGGCGACCGCGTACCGGAAAGCGCAGCGTGGGTAGGCCCCGCACACGGTGGACCGACGACCGTGTGAAGGTGGCGGGAACCCGTTAGATGAGGGCAGCGCAGGACCGGTCGTTATGGCGATCGTTGGGGGAGGCCTATGTCCAGCAGTGGACGTCCATCGGCTGAGATGATGATGATGATATTAGACAATCCATGGAATTTTATCTCATTAGCATACGACAGTGATATAATTGTATTTAGTAGGCACATAATATTATGATAATAAGAAAAATGACTAAATGCTATTTTATTAAGTATCTTGTTAAATACGGTGAACTGAAACTTTAAAACGGAAGCAAAAAGTTTTTTGTTGCCAGACTTTTCACTATACACACATATCTGCAGGGTGTTAAATTAAATGGGACACTTACTTAAAGGGGTGCTTCAGACAATCAAACTAAACAACTTTTACTATGGGACCAACACTGAAATTGCGAAAAAAATTATCACTTAATCAATTATCACGCTGTCCAATACAAAACTGCAAAAAAACTCGACTGAAATGTATGGGACAGCAGATTTTTTTTTCGAGATTTCGATTTTGGTCTCATAGAGAAAGTTGTTCAATTTAATGGTCTGAAGCACCCCTTTAAGTAAGTGTCCCATTTAATTTTACACCCTGTATACCGAGTGCTACCTGAATAAATTCGTTTTCATCTAAAAAAAAATACTTCGCTTACCTATCTTTTTCAGATAAATACCAAATACCCTATCATTTAAACCATTAAAAACGACTTTCAATTTCAATTTCCTTAAGACTTAGCAATGTAATATTAAAACGACTGAACTGAAAATAGGATTGTCTTGGGACAACGAAATTTGATTTCGCTCTAATTATCAATATTGAATCCCATCTTGGGAATTGTTGATTTTGGAGCACGAAATTGTATTTTTCTGTAGATCCTTCTTTCGGAAGATTTGAATGTAGATTTCGAATCATAATTGAAGAGATTCGAAGAAGTTGCTTTTACATTTAGTCCAATATCGATTATAATAAATTCTAGATAAAGTAAATTGTGTGCAAATATAACGCAGGTACCTAGATAAAGCCTCTTCGTATGACGTAAACCCTCTACAATCGTAAACACATCAAGGTAGAGAGGAAGAGAAAGCTTCCTGCTTTCGTCCTCCTTGGCTTCCTTCCTTTCCTAAACGTTCTTAGATATTCAATGACGTTAGTTGTTTATGCCTATTTATAAATTTCCTTTCCTTTTGAACGTCGTTTACGATTGATATTAAATTGAGTCATATTAAAGTCTTCTGTGTATTATGGTGTGGGGTGTCATAAGATAGGTCGTTCAAAAATATTGCAGGTATGAAAAAACAGTTTTCGATTCTAGGATCCGTATGCAAAATATTTAGCTTAATGTGAAAATTTTTTATTGAGTTAAGTGTCCACCTCTCCCAGGAAAATGTTTGTTTATGGGGATGTGAAAAAAATCACGTCAATTATATTTAAACGAAGTTTAAAGGAAAACTATCTCAGCTAAGTAGTCTTTACAAGTTAACGAGTAATAGTCGTCCAACTTATAAAATATACTTGGAGAAGTAAAAAGGAAAATTTCGTTAATAAGTTCATAGTAAATATTCAAGTCAAATATTCAAAGTCAAATATCAAATATTGTGATGGGGTTCTACACTGCACGTGGCTGGTTTTTTTAATTAAAAAATCGTGATTTCAAATTTGACTCCATAGTGAAAGTTGTTCAGTTTGTGGGGCTGAAGCATCCCAAGTATTACTAGGGTATTTTTTACACCCTGTATAACTGTAAAAGGTGTATCTCAAGAAAAATATTACGCGATATGATTTTTAGGTGTCCCTGAAACAAAATAATATTTTTTTAATTTTTTTTTGTCTGCCTGTTTGTTGGTTGTTCGCGTATCATGCAAAAACTACTGACCCGATTTTGATAAAACTTTTTGTTTGAAAGCTTATGATTTGATTTTAAATCTGGTATATAATTTGTGCGATCGCGGGTAAAAGCTTGTATATTACAAAACCTTTATTTTTAAAACGACAAACACCAGAGAGCATACACGTTTTATTATTCAAGCCACAGAGAGCCCAAAAACCAAAACATTAATGAAAGTCTAGCCTTAACTCTAACCGAGTACAGCAAATCCTATAATCTCTTTACCGACTTAAATAATGATTACAACACGATTAAACCGACTTACATGGGTTAGTGCCACTAAATACAAAAATTACGGAAAGGCCACTTCAACAGTACACAACAGTCGTCTTGTTTCCCACGTAGCGGAGAGGTATGCCCACTCAATCATGATGGTCCGGGTTCAAATCTACACGGATGACATGCCATGTACCAATGAGTTTTTCTAACTTATGCACGTAATACCGATTGCTCTCAAACGGTAAAGGAAAACATCGTGAGGAAACGTGCATTCACTGAAGAAATTCTGATGCGTAATTGTGAAGTACACCCAAGCTGAGGGTAGCCCTGTGCCCTGAACTGAGAAAAATGACATTTTGGCATAATCTTAAAATATCGGGACGTTGGTCGAAAATAAGTGTGTTAAAATAAGTATAATTGTCCTAAACTAAGGAAAGGTCAATATTACGCTATAATTGAAATATGTTAAGATGGAATCGAATTGCTTGAGTAAATAAAGCAATATTATGATATTTATCATTTAAAAATTGGTCATATTGTCTTCTTCAAATAATAACACTATGTAATAGAAAATGTTTCGCTGACCAATAAATTTGTATGATATTTATACTCGTTCTACTAAAACCATGGTGACCCGTCATCTTGAATGCCGTTATCATCAGCGACAGTGGCGTGATATCGGTATGCTCCGTACTTGAAGAGAATCCATCTTATTTTAAACAGAATTCACGTCATTTATAATTGCCAGTTTTCTCAGTGATGCATAATCATAATGATATGGATTTATCACATGAGCCTATTCATATCTTTGTGCAAGGAAAATTGTGTCTTTTTCATTTTTATGGGCTAAAACTAAGCCACTTCGAGCTACGGACGACATTTAATTTTGTAGAGAAGTTAACTTGAAGCATATTTAGTCGTAACAGAAGTCGAGACTGATTACGTCGTAAATGTAATACCCTTATTTGTCGTGTTCTCATTTTATTTCATTTCTTTAGAGCTGGGAATGTGATGAGATAGTCAATCCTGTCGTCTATGAAGTACTTGGGTACTTTTATCTTGAGAAAACATGGTCGCCAGGTCGCGCGGGCGCATGGCGTTTTTGAGTTTTACGTTCATCCGCAGTAGGCAGTAGGTAAATATTTCTATGTTTTATGCAAATAATAATTGTAGACTCAATGACATCACCTATACACTTCTTTTTGGTATAATGATATTATTCAATTAATCAATCATTTATTTCAAGTAACATTATTATACAACTGACTCTAATTGATAAGCCGTGGTGGTCCAGTGGCGAGTAACCTTTCCTGCAGTGCAGGAGACGATGGTTCGATCCAGGCCGACTCGTACCAATGAGTTGAGAGTCGGAATTTATGTACGGTTTGTAACACCACTGGCTTTTTCGGTGAAGGAAAGCATCGTGAGGAAACCTGCATGCTTCAATTTCGAGACATGTATTGTACCTACTTTCCATTACAAGTGGCGACGGGCTCACTCCCCGTCACACTGGACAGAGTTTCGGTACTACTAGTGAAACGTGGATGTTCTGAGGTTTTAGAATATCTCTGACTACCCCCTCGGGGAATATAGTCGTGAGCATATGCTATGCTATGCTATGCTATTATGGACTCGATAATTTGGTTAGTAAATGCAAATCAACGGTTGCAATAAATTATTTGTATTTGTATTTCGTATCGTCCCTACCTCGACTTCTCATTCGGTAGACAGTCGAATAATAATGGTAGATTAGAAAAGCGGCGCCCGGGACTTTCTAGTACACATAAACCACGAAAATGCCTCATGATCATCATCATCTCAGTCCATTGGCTATGTATGGATGACATATGCCTCCCCCAAGGATCGCCACATCGACCGGTCCTGCGCTGTCCTCATCCAACGCGTTCCCGCCTCCATCACCAGGAGTGCAATTTTTGAATCTCATTCGCTGAGTTCAGCAGTTGAAAATGTCAAAATAACTATGGAGATATTGCATCTTTCTATTGTCACTTTCACTTTCAAAAATCATACTTCAGGAGTGTGATTTTTGAATGTCAAATCAGCAGTAGAAAGATGCGTATCTCCATAAATTTTCAACTACCTACTGAGTTCAACGTATGCGATTCAAAAATCGCACTCCAGGTCATCGGCCCACTTTATTCCGGGCCTACCCAAAATGCGCTTTCCGGTCCGGTTGCCATTCCAGAACTCTTCGGCAATCGGTTTCTTTTTAAATTACGTCATGGTGGGATGGAGTACCACAAACAAAACGAAGATACTCATTCTATAATGAAAGTCCTGTAGTGGGATCTACTGTATATTACGTTACTTCCTTCAATAGAAATGAAAACGTATATTTGGATAAAAATATTCTTATCCTTCTCATATCTTTTTCCCTCATCCCCTTATCTAGTCAGAAGTAGAAATATACAAACAGGTAGGTATATTGAATGAAAGTTTAACGAACCGAGAACGTCAGGTGTGACGTTTGTATGTTCTCGGGATAAGAGAGTTTACACACGGACTGCGGAATAATGTTTTGTATTACGATTTACGATTTTCACACATCATTACGAAATAGTACCTGGGCGGGTCGAACTTTTCTTGGTGTCTTCCAAGTAAGTCTAGATAGGGTTTCATCTGTGAGAAAATCCATTTTTATACAATAAAAATGTCCATGCTACTTAGTTGTGAGAGCAGTTTCCGAGAAACTAATTATATGTGCCACTGACGTTTGAGACCACGGGCTGCTGGGGGTCTGACGCTTTGAGTTTTGTTAAAGAGCTCGGCCGTCGACTCCAGGAAAGGAGGAAACGACGTTTGCTCCGGGTACTTCTTGATGCCAATGTTGTCCATCTCCATCCAACGCGAAAACGCGACAAACGTCATTGGCTCCTTTGCAACCGGTAGGACCGGGGGAGGGCTTTTTGACTGAGTGTAAATTCGACTATAATTATTTATTATAAATATTTTATTAATCTAGTTTCATTTAAGCTACTTAGTTATATTTTAGTTTGAATTTATAATTTATAATTATAGTTTGAACAGTAAAAGTAATAATAAATTATAAGATTAGATAGATAGATAGAATAGATATAGAATCCATACAGAAATTCTCGACCATATTCTATTTTTAGTGACCAGAAAGTTTTACGAATTAAAGGAAAACGATATCAGAACAACTTTTGTTTAGTAATTGTGTATCGTTTCAGAACGCATTATTGTATTTTTTCTTTCGATCTTTTATTGATGTCTCTATCGTTCCTGATTGTTTTAAGGAGCTAGATTGTCTAAAATTCAAGAAAGCTATCAACAACTAGTTGCTTTCGAAACTCTACTACAGTGTTCAAGAGTTTTTGGATGACAATATAAATAATAATTGAAAGTAATTTAAGTTGTAAAACTGACGTCGAATTTGGATCCTGTATTATATCTAGTTGATATAATATAATAACCTTATGTTGGATAATTTAATTTGTATTTAAAATGCTTGCTAAAGTTCGTTTTTTTTTTAAAATAAAATCTAGTTGATTGTCTGGACATTCTATAATTCTTTAATTTCTACCATGACATTCACTAATTTTATATTGTTATTTGGCATTCTATTGTTCATTTTTTATTGTAACTATTGGACATTTTTAAATTGTACTATAATTATACCTAATTATTATTGTACACCTAAACTGGTAAGCTATGGAGACACAATGTAACATATAAAATTAAGACCTTTTATAAACCTGTAGTTATGCAATAAATGATCTTTGACTTTGACTTTGACTTTGACTTTATAGTTTTCATGACTAATGTACGTTAAGTTAACAGTTCTGGAGAAAAGTTTTTCAGCTTTCACTTTCATTCGTCAACACTTCGGCGTTGTTTGTTATACAGGGTGTAAGTGACAGCCCAGCAAATACTGAAACGGTGAACTCAGACCATCAAACTGAACAACTTTCACTATGGAGCCTACCTCAGGAGACGTGAAAAAAAATCAGCTGTCCCATACATTTGAGTCGGGTAGGTACTGCAGTTTTGTATGGGACAGATAATTTTTTTACGCGTCTCCTGAGGTAGGCTCCATAGTGAAAGTTGTTTTTTGCTAGTTTTTGCTAGGCTGTCGCTTACACCCTGTATACAGCGGTAACGACATAATTATAAAGACGCGAGTTTTGGGGTTCTGACGTCATTGGCACTTACATTTTGTTAGTAACTAGGTACTAGTTAATCTGTGATTTTGTGGCGAATGTACCAATGGACTTAAGAAAAAATCCACATCACTTGTTCCCTTTTGTCACCAGATAATCCGGTTTTTTTCCAAACACGGACCCAATTCATCCGGAAAGGTCTCGACCGCTGTTTTCGCCGTCTTGCTATTGAAAGAATAAACCATTATTCTGATAGAAATCTGAATGAACCTTAAGGTTCCAAATTTAAGACAGTTTTCTGAACATATCCCCTCTGTAAATCCCGAGGGGTAGACAGACGCAAAATAGTTTTGTCTTTTTATTAGTTTTGGGACTTCGTAATAAAAATAATAATAAAAATGGATGAGGTACTTACCTATTTGTGCAAGTTGTAGAACAAGTTATATATTCAACGTCTGGTTTTCTTTCGTTTTTATAATTTCTTTTACATATAATAAAAGACAAATTCCGCTTCAGCAACATGCTCGTCAAGACAAATTCCGCTTCAGCAACATGCTTTGTCAAAACAAAGAAATATTCAGCACCATGTCGTAAAATGGAGTTAAACGACAAACAAATTCAGTAACATTTGTATTCATCAATCCTCAGACTCGATGCAGTGAATCAATTACATTAAATCACCACCTCTGCTGGATAACAATAGCTACGAGACGTTGCTATTGTTATATTGTGAACAAAAATATTCTCTTGAAAAGACTAGGTTTTATATCAGTTCCATGGAAGCCATTTTTAACAATTCGTGTTGTTTTGGTTCCTTATTTTCCTTTTTCTCTTTTTCCACAAGTCAGACTAGGTTAGGTATTAAGAATTAAATTAATATTATTGTGGTGTCTATGCTAATGTATGTTGTTGTGTAAATACATCATACATGTCACCTACACTTGTTATTACTTCAGGATTATCTTGGTATCGGCTGTGATGAGTGAACTTCTGATGAATACTAAAATATAACATGGACAGAATAGCCACATTTCAAAGCAGCCAAAAAGCCGAACAAGGTGGACCGACGACCTGGTGAAGGCGGCGGGAACCCGTTGGTTGAGGGCAGCACGTGACTGGTCGTTGTGGCGATCCTTGGGAGAGGCCTATATCCAGCAGTGGACTGCCATCGGCTGAGATGATGATGATGACTAGCAGAGCCCAAACTCTGTCTAGTGTGACAGGCACTGCTTTTAATATGCTCACAATTTATACCCAAAAATCTTTTCTGACTTTTCCATTGAATTAATCCTATAACAGTATAAACCTTCATTTAAAATAAATGAGAAAAGTAAAGTTTGGATTTATTATCTCTGAAACAAAGAAATACTTAAAGCTAAAACAATGACACCATTATCTTTGCTTTTTAATAAAACTTCCGAGTTCTTTAATACCTTCTAAAAATAATGAAATTATTGGAATCGCGGAGGTGGCAAAATTAAATTTCTAAAAACAAGGTTGAATTTAAAATTTCTTGTTATTTTCATAAAAGTTATTTTCAGGAGAAATGTATTTTTCTTGGTAAAAGGGGAGGTTGTTTGTGATGCTGTCCCGTGGTGGCAATGAGCGTTTGCTTTAATTTCGAATTAACTTTTTTTAAACCAATATTACAATCTTACCCCCTAATTGTATTTAACTCACGACAATCCTTGAGGTCACCAAATATTTATTAACATCGTAGGTACAACGTCAATAAAATTTTCTTTTTAAACTATACAGCGTGTTTATAAATTAACGCAAAACTAGAAAGTAGTCGTTTAGAATCAAGAACAGAATCAAATTATCATGGTTTCAACATAGGTAATTTTTTTCAGAACATTAATTACTTAATTTGTTCGTAAAATTTATAATTTACTGAACTCGATCTCAACTTACTACTAACACTAAGATTCTTCAATCTTAATGTTAGTGCTTTCTTTCATTGCTGAAATAATAAGCAAATCGTTTTTGCCTCAAAATTTAAAATGCGAATAACTTTGAATTTTAACTATCACAATAATGAAATGATTGTTTCAATCTAATTATTATTTTGTTATAAATCAGTTGGAGTGTATGAGATTTTGCGTTTATTCATTAACACGTCGTATATTGGTAAATTCATCAACACTAAAGATGGAACCACAATTTTAATAAAATTAGAATAAAATCGAATGAACTATGCATTTTATAATCATTTTGTTGTTTTTGTCTATTGTCTCTACCTACCCCAGACAGACATACACTTGGGTCATACGAATTTATACGTATTGTTGCTAGTTATGATTATAAATATGTTGAAACTATAGAAGTGTTGACCTTACGACCACATTTGACAAATAGGGTAATAAAGTAAATATTTCGGTTAGCAACAATTGTTTTAAACTGTTTGTGGAATTTAATGAAATAGTTTAGTTGAATGGATCGTTTGGAATAACTTTAAGCAGTATTTTATCTGAGAAGACATTTATTTACATTGTAGCAAAACTTTTTGTACCCCTTTGTTTTATTACTAAGTACCTGAAGACTATACATGGTCCTTCTAAATCTAAATGAATATAAGTAGAGTATTTTAAGAGAATGATTAGACACTTCGTACAAGTGGGCTCAAACTAACAGAAAGAAGCTAGCACATGTATGCTGAGTGGGAGTGAGAGAGGAATACAAAACTGCTTACTTGATCAACCAACTCCCGTACCACCGAGGCCCAGGAGGTGAGGTCAAAGTAATTGGGGAGCAGGGAGTGTAAGTAGGTATAAGTACTCTTTCTTTCTTTTGTATCTAAATTATTAAAAATCAAAATAATTATATACACCACAAATGTTTAATAACTAACAAAATTTTAAGGGTGACACCATAGATATATGTCAAAATACGAAAAAAAAATTGTTGGACCTCCCATAGAAAATCGATCGGCTGCTCTGCATTTTTGTATGGGATCTCCAAAAAATTTTCTTGTTTTTCGACATGTTCCTTATAGAAAGTTGTTTAGTTTCATTATCCGAATACACCCTTAAAATATTGTTACTAATTAAAAACAGTCTCATACTGAAAGTTGTTCAGTTTGATGGTCTGAAGCACCCCTTCAAGTACGTAACTTATTTAAACTTACACCCTGTATAACTAATTAACTAGCTGATTTTTCTTTGCAATGTCTAGGTTAGTCTCATACTGAAAGTTGTTCAGTTTGCCCCAAAAGTGTCTAACATATTTAAGTTTACATTCCGTATAACTAAGGAAGATGGTAGCTTAAAATTAACTATGAACCCCACAACGCCAGACATTTGACTAAAAGTCTGAAAAAGTTGTAGGACTCTAACATTATTATGCACGTTGGCCTCACCTTATAAATAATGTATACAGTGACATCGACAATCCTATTTGTTACCATATAGAGCTCAAGTTTGCGTGCACATATAAATTAATTTTGATTCCCTGCAATTCTACGAAACATGAACTATTTTGATATTGCGTTTAGATGTTTAGAATTTGAACGTAATGTTAGTATGAGCTTACAATTTAATAGTTTGTGGAATGGAACGGGAATGTCTGTTTTGTGAAAGTACGTACAAGTTCAAAGCTTCTAATTCTATGATTTTCGACATCGAATTATGTTATGAGGATATAATATACCCGTTAGTGCGCTACATAAGAACGAAGTCGTGCTCTATTTTAAATATAAACCAATTTATTAAACTAGCTAGCTAACTAGCTGTTGCCCGCGAATCAGTCGCCGTCGACCAGGACTTTAACAAAAATATCCTTTGTGTTAGTCCAGAACATATCCTATCTGTGAACTTAATTTTATCCAAATTTGTTGAGCCGTTAGTGACCAAGCAACATCCAAACTTTTTACAAGAAGTAACTTTGCAAGTTTTGCCACGAGCTGTTGTCTTTCGCATGGTATTAGTGAGGTTCGCGTTTGAGCTTACCACGAGGCTCTATAAACTCTTCTCAACTGTGTTTTTGCTTTAAAACAATCCTTGAGAGCTGGTTAGATACTACTTAACTACTTTATACTGACCACTGGCGGAAATGCAGTGCTAACACACGTATACAAGAGTCCGGAATTTTATAACTAAAAAGTTATCCAGAACTAATTGAAACAAACCACAATTAACACCACAATTTGCTGTCCGTGTTCTATGTTTTTTGGTGTCAAATAAAGTATAATTGATTGATCGATTGATTGAATTAAATACCCTAAATACATAACACAATTAATATTGTGTGATAGTATGGAACCACAGATCACAAAAACTAAAGGGAGATGTGAAAAGGGGGCGGAGCCAGTGTCGCAGCAATATGCGCAAAAACGGAACACATTGCTCGCGACAGTAAGGATTCAATATATTATGAGGCTGAAAGCCAGTCGAGATATTATGTGTAAATAGTTTACAATGCTTGCGTAGTACTAAACATTATTCGAACCTTGAGTTCTGATACCGCAATGGATAATGAGCACATTCAAGCTAACAAAATACTTTCTATCGCGTGGTACTGGTGGCAATGCGACACTAGGTTTCGTACTCAGCGCATTGGTTGGCATCTCTCTAGATCTCTATGTATGGAACCCTCGGTGCGCGAGTGTGACTCGAACATGACTTGATTTTTACTTGAATACCATTTAAAAAACAATTTTCAAATGTAACATTAAAGTAATTTTCTCCGAAACGAACACTTTGGTTAGGATTGGAACTTCCTCTAGAAACCTTTTCAAACATTCAATTTATATACGTTTCCTTACGACAATAACGTTCAAATTGGCGTGTATGCGACCGGATATAACAGTTGTGAATAAAGGAGATGGAAGTAATTGGAAAAAGAGGAAATGTAATAAGGAATGGAATGAAATTGCTGCAAAGGGCAAACAGCGTGTTACGATATTCATGTTAAGGCGCCTAGCGCCTTGAACAGCAAACTGGCAACCATCAATGTGGTGTGGGCCGCTCACAATGTGGATCACTCAATCATATTGTAAAATATTTATAGGACTTTGAAGCAATAAAGAAAATGGTAATAATAGCCCAGTCATTTTACGGTTTGAGCCGGGACTAAAATTAATAATTGGTATATTTTTTCGGTATAGTATTTAAGAGCCAATTTGAGCTTAGAAATGTACCAAAATTAAAAAAAAATCACGTCAGCAACAGCCCCAAATTTTAAATTTAGCATTTATCTCGTAAAAAAAACGAACGGTAAATTTTTTTTGTATGCTTTTAAGGCTTTACCATTATACATACTTCAAACATGGTGTTAATATTTTTGTCTACTATATATTTTTGCCTTGAAAAATACATTAGTATTTTCTATTAAATATCTCATTTTTTAAATTTTAATACCTGTTTTATTGCTCAAAAATGATGTATATTGTTAAATTTTATTAAAATGAGTCCATTGGTACTATAAAGCAGGGAGATACAATTTGGATTTTTATGTTGCGTAGCGATTTTTCTTTAATATGTTTTCGGATAGTCTTTTTGTCACTACATGGTGCCGGTTACAGTTTAAAAGTCCAATTCATAATTACTTCCCACCCCTCCTAACAAAACTTCGTAAAATGTCTGGGCTAATATCCATACAATATGCAAAAAAGATCACAACATTTTTCGTAGTTTAATCAAAATACTTGTATTTCAGACACAGTCCATAGATTGTTAGTATATACTTAAAAACTATGTTAGTACAGTATAAAACATAATAGTCCTATAATCAATGATATTACATACAAAACTCATTACCTTTTTTTTTTAATTCTTTTTTTTTTTTCTGAGCTTTTAACCCTGATGTTACGTCAGCCCAAAACTCATTGCCTTATAATAATAATTTAAACATAGCCTATTTTCTGATAGATGGGGCAGCGGAGCGGTGTAGTTCCGTCCAGTGCCTCCAGAAGGGACAGTGTGGCCGGTTTGAAATTGTGTTCAGGAGACTGTTGGTGCTACTTTGGACGCGACGCATCACGGAGGCGACCCTACTGCGTATTATGGCGTGAAAGGAGGTCACGTTTAGCCTACGTTAAATGTATTTCGTAAATCGACTACAACTTAACATCTTTGTCTGCCCAAGTTTGTTGCCAATCATTATAAGGGGATTGAGAGATTGTTTGAAATATTATTGATTTTAAACATGTTGTTACAGCCATGATGTGCTATTTCGAACTACACTGGCCTGCAAAACTAAGTATCACACTTTTAAAATAGCAATAACCTTTTAAGTACATAAAATATACTTTCGAAATAAAAAGGACTGGAAAAAGAGTTTAATTTAAAAAGAATAGTTACAAAGAAAGCTGATAACATTTGCTATACAATGTTTTTTATTTTAAATCTCTATTTTCTGTAGTTTAGAAAAAATTTAAATATTAAAAGTGTAGTACTTAGTTTTGCAGGTCAGTGTAGATTGAAAATTTCGTTCTCTGGATAGTGGTCTCGGTGGCGAAATTGGATAACGCAGTTCCCCGGTTTGGAAGAGTGCGGGTTCAAGTCCCCGCCCGAGACGAAATGTCCCATCTTGGGAATATAGTTGTAAGACTTTGGTTGTAAGCATATTCCTATGCTATGCCGGAAATTTCAGTCCCGGTTTGAAAACTTTTCAGGAGTGCGATTTTTGAAAGTCACTCCCAAAATCATGATCGAATGACGTATAATCTCTATAATAATTTTGACATTTTCAATCAAGTAGGTAAAACCACGGTAATGAATCCTTACAAGGAGTCGTGTGCAGATATTGATTTGATAAGAAAAACTGATTTTATCTTCATTGTGAAGTACTTTTACAATATTTAAAGATTATATTCATGAAAACGATTAAATACAATCAATTAAATATACTTTATTTTACACCAAAATATAAACAGTAAAATACAGAAATAAATACACAAAATAAGGCGGTCTTATCGCTTATAATCGCTTATCATTTTCTAATGCAGATTTGAAAGTGCGACTTTAAAAAATCGCACTCCAGTTCGATGGTACTTAAAATAATATTATGTAACGCAATTTAATTTAAACTTTTTATCATATTGTGAAACTACTTATCTCATGGTATGCAAAAGCTCCCAGGGCAGGAATATAGTATCTTTATTCAACAAGCATCTGTTTACAATTTACGAATACCCTTTTTAAAAAGGCAGATTCCAGAATAAATGCGTTTAACAAAAGGGTTGTCATAATATAACATTTATTAATTACACACTTCAATGGTTTTAATTCATATTGTCGGGTGAATATACGTAGGTAGGTAATCGATATCAAAATTATAGGATTATAATGGGTTAGCTCTACGAAATTGTTAATAATTAGAAAATTGCTTCTTTTTATTATTATTTTGACATTAAATTTAAACGAAAAGGAGACCTTTGCAGTCAGTGTAATGTATAACTGTTGTTATTTATTGAATTTTTTTAGAAACAATCTAGAAACTAATATCTATGTTTATAACTGACCTCATACAAACATAGAATATTACTTTATAGATTCGTTCTGAAAAAATTTACTGACTTTAATTGGATAGTATTGAAAATATGACCAGACTACGTTTATATGCAGCGCGCATTTGCGCTCTCAGAATAAACTTCTATTAAAAAAGAAGACCCTGTATACTGTATAGTACCGTATGGACTGGTACTACGGAACCCTTAAAAATGTGCTGTCCCATACATTCGGGTTGAGTATGTTTGCAGTTTTGTATGGAACATAAATTTTATTTTCTCTCCGACATTATAAATAATAATAAATAAATGTCTTGTACATTGTCACATAAATTATCTAGTCACATTTAAAGAACCTGGACTTGTATTATGATGACTAGACAACGATATAGAATACATATATAGATACCTTACGGGATTCGAACCCGCGACCCTCGGCACAGCAGGCAGGTTCGCTACAGACTGTGCTACCGGGCCGTCAAATGGTGCCATATAGTGAAAATATGTATTTTCAGCTAATTTTGTTAGACCTTATAATTAATTGAATCAGGCGTTACTTTGCGGAAATCCATGACTAATATGTAGATGACACGATTGTATCAAGACCTCCGCTTCCAAGTACCTAGTAGACAAAGTTTTATTACGTTATGCAACACAACCTGCCCACCAAATAATTTCTACTCTAAACGTGTTTCGCTCCACCAAGGAGCATCCTCAGGAGTTAGACCGACGAACGTTCGAAACAGAGTTGTTACTCCGCCGAGCGACCGAGCGTGCCTCGGTGTCGGACGCCCAAGTCAGTCAAGACCTCCGCTTCTAAGTACCTAGTACTTAGAAGCGGAGGTCTTGATACAATCGTGTCATCTACATATTAGACATTTTTTTTTTAATTCTTTTGTTTTTTTTGGAGCTTTTAACCCTGAGGTTACGTCAGCCCATATTAGACCTTATAATAATACTTAGTAGTATTTTTTACACAATGTGTTAGACGGTTAATTTCTTCTTACAGAAGCAGTAATTCTTCAAAAGAGAACATAATAAAAGAACAAGATTCTCAACAAAAGATCACAAGTACGTCATGACGAATCACCCATTATGAGTGCTCTTCATTCATGGGCTCTATGGATCGGATCTATTGATCATGTATAGATCTAGTGTAAAATGATGGGTAATTTATGTCATAGTGTGACGGATTGGTGGTATTGTCGTTTGTGGGCTGGAGCGATTTTTGTAGGGTGTTAAGTATGGTATAGTAAATCTATGAATGTCTGATATAAAATAGTAATTTTATTAATAGTGTATAAAATGTTATATTAAGGGACTATACAAGAGATACTCTTCAAACTGAGACATGCGTCGTGAGACTGTAATTCTTTTCGGGGTGGTCAGGATTTTTGGTAAAACTACCAACTAGGTGTAAATAGATATCTTTTATGATCGTGTAGTTATCGGGCATACGCCCACCACACATTCCCACCGCTGCGCGCTGTAACTCCTGTAAGCCATGATCAACAGCGGCGACCATTCACAACACTGGACAATGAAGTCCAGCGAGCCCGGGGGATGACTCTAATCCGTCTTGGAACCCGCAATGAATTAATCAAAGAAGATACGAGGAGAAGGAAAAATATCCGACTTCCCTCAATTGCAAATGGGAGACAGCAATAAGAAGGAAAAAAATCATGGCTATTAGAGAGCCAATTCCAGAGATCATTTATGGCAGTGTTGAAGACACGACCGCAAAAGCACGAAAAATACAAAATAAAACAATAGGAACCTAACATTGTACTGAAACTATGACCTATTTTGCTTCCGGTAATAAGTATGGCAAAAACATCTGAACGCACGGAAAGTAATCCCTAGTCGCAACAAGATCCATGTAGTAAGGGACACCAGAAGACGATTTTATTGAGTCAAGCATGGTCTGGCGCTCGGCGTACCAGAGCTCACACTCCGAAAGAATATGATGAGCGGTCTGTTCGTGTAGTTAGAGAAAGGCTCACTTTTAGCATTTATTTAAGGTGTCAGGATGAAATGTCGTTTCAAAGTGGTCAAGGTAAATCTAAATAGGGTCCTACAAAATAAAAATAAAATAAAATAAAATTCTTTATTTGTTTACAAACAAAATCAGCTATTCAATACAAGATTTCGCTGTTGGTGCCATAGAGAAAGTTGTTCAGTTTGATGATCTGATCATCCCTTTTAAAACAAATAAATCAATCAATCAATTTTACGGCCTTTTCTTTCTTTTTAAAAAACCGTCAGCATAAATTAAGAAGGACCTTTTATACGGAACCCTAATCGAGGTCCGATATGCTTTTGGTCGCTATATTTATCTTTTTTTGGAGACAAAATTTTTTCATTACCTACTAAAACATTTGGGTTTTACTTGCCGCCCAAATTCCCTACTCACGTGTAAACTTCGCCCAATACGCTATAATGGTTGCCCAGGGCCAAATGTGACCGAAGTGGCCAAAGTTATCACCTGGCCGGGTGCTAAACAAATTGATTGGTGGATCAATGTCGCGGAAAATAACACTCATAATAAATGGGCCGGTTCGGTAACGGGTGGTTAAGTTATGCTTATAATTAGTGGGTACTCAATTTTCGTTTCGTTTTAAAACAATAAAACATGTAGAGTCGAATTTAAAATTTTCAGATAATGATGGGAAAAATTGTCTGTATCGAAATATGTTTTAGTTCGTAATATTTCTTTTTTTGTATAGCATTTGAACTTGGTCGTACCTGTGGGTCGAGCATGACATCTCCGAAAAAACGAGAATAATCGAAATAAGTCATTGTTACTTAATTGCATGCATTAATGAGCACTCATGACGGTTCTCGTATTGTCACTTTGTCGTGCGTGGCATGCTAGCCCTACCGGTAATTTGATTAAAAGGCCGAGCGTAGTACATTTTAATCTAGATTATAAATAAAAATGGGCATCTTCTAGATTCTAGAAGATGCCTATTTTACTCTTTTGCATATGAAGACACCAATGGTCACAAAGTGGATAAATTTTCTAAAATAAATTATTTAAATTTAATTTAATTTAATGTAGAATCACACAGCAGTTGGGTTCATCGGGATAAAAGATAATGATGAAGTTGTATTGAATTTTGTGATCGTTGATTTTGTTGCAATATTATGTGGAATGTCCAATAAAATACAGTCCTAAAATAGCTTTACTTTTGGGTAGTGGTAAACCTTAAAACGACATAAAATAAACACTCCCTTAAACTATAAACACGATATCGTGGAGTTTGCCCTAAAATTCGATTAACCCACCCTATTTGTTTTTAGATATGAAGGTGTTTTTGTTGTCACACTCCAATGATTTCCGATACACTTTTTAGTTGACGTTGTAAACTTGATTGGTTTTGCATTTGGTGTTTGACAATGGTGGCCAAGGGAGTTACGGAGGTCAATAAGTATACCACCACCAAAATGGTCTGAGGACATTGTAAGGGTCGCGGGTCAGGACCATATGGAATAAATGGCGTAATAAATAGAACCTCTTCCTTCTTTGAAGTCTGTTAAAAAGGAGGCTTATGCCTGGCAGCAGATTGATTTGGGCTGATTTGATTGATTGAATTATATTGATTAGGGAACGTTGTAATTTTAATGAAGATGTATTGGTTGAAGTAGAGAAGGGAATGCGTCGATGGTTTGGATATATTAAAAGGTTGAAAGAATGAAAGTCGACTTACGGCACAGATCTATCTATACTATTATAAAACTGTAACAGGAAGTTTGTCTGTACATTGAAGATATTAACAAAAAAAAAGTTACGATATGGTTTTTAGGTGTCCCTGATTCCATTTCACCAATTTTTGGATTTTTTGTCTGTGTGTTTGTTTGTGTGTTTGTTTGTTTGTTTGAACGAGTATCATGCAAAAACTACTGAACCGATTTTGGTGAAACTTTTTTTGTTTGATAGCTGTCTTAAAATCTGGTATATAATTTGTGCGGACGAAGTCGCGGGTTAACGCTCGTATATTATAAAGCAAAGCGAGTGTTTATGGAAATATTGGACGAGGCAGACCTACGAGGACGTACCCAAACCAGATTAATAGTGACGTCATTATAAAATGCCGTATTAAAAGTAACTGAAATCGAGAATGTATGAGAAGACGTATGGACCTAGAGGAAGCAAGAAAGATATGTTCAGCACCCGCCAATGAGGAGATCCATATGATAGTGAGTTTATGTATGCATAAATTTATGTGCCTAGATATGATATACGGAATCCTCAACCTTATTCCATACTCGTATTCCCAACTTATAATTTTTTACTGAATATCGAACGCTTAGGGATAGACTTAAAAAAACAATGCGGGTTCAAATGGAAGTTTGGCGCCTTATTTTTCGCCGCTGTTTTTGGCGCGGCCATCAACCAAACTTGGATATTTTAGTTCAGAATAAAGTAACAAAAAAAACTTATAGTAACATGTATATCCCTAAACTCAGTCCGAACGGAGACATAAAGGTTTGAAGTTGATAATATATTCATTATGTTAACTTCAACCCTTTATATCTCGGTTCCTTTGACTACTTATATGAGGACTAGTTACGCGTATAATTCTATTAACAAACATTTCTGCCACTTTTTGCGGGGGGCGAGGTAACATGAAATCCGCAACTTTGGATTTTATTCCCCATAACTTTAGATTCTAATTTGAATGATAAAAATCATGAAAGTACTCTCGTGTGAAACCCAAACGTTCTAAGTTCAAAATTATTGTTTCGCAATTATAGGCTGTCTCGTTTAGTGATAAAGTATAAACATTGAATGTAAATGCACATGATCAAATTGATACCGTGGCAGAGGGGAAATGCTACCGCAAGGCTAGTCCTTATAATAAATAGTCAAAGCTCGGTTCCGACTGAGTTTAGAGATATTATATTTGTCATAATAAGTGTGTCAAATAAGCGCGCCTTATAGATACCACTGGTGATAAGAGGGCTGGCAGTTACCTTCGTCAGCGCATAAGCTTGGCGATACAGAGGGGGAATGCTGCCAGCGTTCTTGGAACCGTCCCCCAGGGAGAGGCTTTGGAGGAGGTTTATAGGTTGTAGGTCCCCTTTTTATATATATATATTTTTATATGGAAGTTGACGAAGCTTGTTGCAGATATTCAGGATGTATTTATTGACGAAACGAGTTGTGGATCTGAGTGATGTACTTTCTTTGACGAAGCCTGTTGTGGATGTGAGTGATGTATATAAGGTCTAACAAAATTAGGTGAAAATATTTTAAGGGAATGATCAGACCTTCAAACTGAACAACTTTCTCTATGGGACCAATATCGAAATTACGAAAAAAAAATCAGCTGTTCCATACAAACCTACTCGACCTAAATGTTTGGGAGAGCAGATATTTTTTTCGCGATTTTTAATATTGGTCCCATAGAGAAAGTTGTTCAGTTTGATGGTTTGATCATCCCCCTAAAATATTTTCACCTAATTTTGTTAGACCTTATATACCTATGACGAAGCCTGTTGTGGATATGAGTGATGTATCTTCTCATAACAGTGTTTGTAACTTTATTCTGAACTATATTATTCAAGTTTGATTGCTGGCCGCCCTAAAAAGATAGGCGATAAGTAAAAAGGCGCCATTTTTAGGCATTAGCTTTTGACGAAAGTATAAAAATAATTCTTTTTCGTTGAATGGAGAATTTTTCGTTGATTAGTTTTTTTGCTTCGTTCGGCCAATAAAGCTGTTTGTTTGTTTTCTAAATTAACTTGATATCCGTGAAGTGAGCGGTGGCGGTTTTTTGGTTTCCTTTTTACCGAAGCTATTTTTTCTTTGCTCAGATATTTTCGGTGAGGCGAATTCTTTGGGGCTATTTTTAGGGTGGACTGGTGTCTGGAATTTATCGATTGTAATAGTGAATTGGGTCAGAAATGGATCAGGGTTCTTGTTGTGTAACTACTTGATCCAATCGGTGCCAAATATTTTTTTTGGTCCAAACATGAATTCTGTCTGGACAAAGTTACGAAAAAGATGTCAAAGGATAAGTACCTACACCTATCTATGTGATTGTAGTGGTGTGGTATCTACCTAGTATAAGTGGTTATGACAACTTTCTTCCACAAAACCACTGCAAAAGAAAGTCTCTATTGTGAAATTATTATATTATTGTAAGTATATTTGTATTCTTTTGTATTCACTTATAATTAATTTTCTTTTACATCGACCCGTTCTTTGTTATATTTCCTCTACCCTAAGGTTATCTGAAAGAAATTGCTTTTTAGCGATAAGACCGCCTTATTTGTACCATAACCAGTTTTTGTTTCCTGTGCAATGTATTATTGTCTGGTGTAAATAAAGTATATATCATTCATTCATTATGATGGATAAAAGATATGAATGGAAGAACGTACTTAATATATTGTGCCTACCCCAAATAATCAAATCAAATCAAATCAAAAATCCAAATAATTATATTTCAGGCACAGTCCATAGATAATGGAAAATGGGCAGGATAATGATGATTCTTCAGCATGTCTCAGATCAGTCTCTCTCCCTTTAATGGTTTGAAAACAATCATATACAATGAACATCAAAATATTGATCCGAACCGTAACGAATTCGATTCTGAACTCTGTTTCGCAAATGTGAAATAACAAATTCAAATGACCATTTATCATTGATCAAACCCGTTCCATTCGTTCCACTACCAAATGATATCTCATTGTATTGTGATCCCAATGATTCCCATCTGGTTCCCTACCGTTACCTCAAACATCATAAGCGACTGGACATTTGACAAACTAAAATCTACTTAAACTCTTTCTCATGCAAGTTGAATATCGTGCAGCAGAATTAGTATCAAAACTTAACAATGATGGTAAAGTTTAAATTTGTGGCATGGAAAAATGATTCGTAGTAGAATGGGATAGGGAGTACATTTGTTTGGAGATTAATTGTAATGGGGAACATAAGTTTTGAAAGCCGTGACCTATTAGCAGTGACAAAACACGGTTGTCACTGTGATACGGGATTTATTATTGTATCATCAACAATTTTACTGTTAGAAAAGTTTATTTTGCTCTCTGTCCTTAGGGAGAAAAGGTTAAAAGTTTTGGGATGCAAATAGATTTGGTAAAACGTTGGGGGATGAATGAAAATAATTAGGAAAGCGTAACAAGGTACTTGATGACAAATACAATAATAGTCTTTTTTATAAACAATTATTTTTGTAAGTGTCACGGTAATTATGATTATTTGCATAAATTGGTACTTAAAATGTGTTTTTAATTTTTGATACAGTGTAAAAATGTGTTTTATTGTCATTTTAAAGACATTGTAAACAATACAGTATAGTTAAACCCATTTTTTAGAGTTTGAAATTTATGTTTTTATAGATAATAAATGACTGTTAAATATAAAATCAGTAATATAAGTATAATAGTTATAAGTTTAAAAACATTGTCGCTTTAGCTAGATTCACTTTTGAATAGTTTTTCACGTCACTACATTTATAAAATAGGTAGTAAAATATTTTATCCCTTAGTCAGCTCTTGTTAAAATATGGGGACTAGGATTGATTATCATCAATACAATATGTTCAAAATAATCAATTGCAAAATATGCTGTATAAAACTCGACTCGATCCAAATAACTTCGAACTTCCCACCCCCCGAAATTGCTGACCGAAAAATATCTTTAGCAAATAAATAAAATCAAAACAGAATGTACCAGAGTGTACACACTTAATGACATTTGAAACGTAAAGAAGTACTGGCTGATGAAAAACAAATTCAACGTTCGATGATTCGAAATTCAAATAGATACCCGATGAAAAGATGCCGCGTGGCACTCTATGGTTTCGCTGCATTTTTTTAAAACTAAACCAAACTCGAGAGCGAACAATTATACTCTTTATTTTTCAGAAATAAAGTTCAATTTTCTTTTTTCGCAAATAGAGGGTGGCAGGATTCGGTAGTGACTGGCACGCGGCAAAGCGTCCCTCCATAGATAATAAATACTTTTAGCAAATAATTACGTTATTTGATTTTAGATGGATGATGGTCGTTGAGCAAATATTCGGTTCGGAATCTCATCGTGGGAGAGATTTATAGCTTACTGGTAAATTAGCAGTGAAATTTCGAGTGGGTTCAGTTTTGATTTGGTTGTGATTTGTCATCAATTTGTTTATACATAATTATCTATGTATTAATTGTCTTTGACTACTTATATGTGGACCGGTTACGCGTGTAATTCTGCTAACAAACATTTCTGACACTTTTTGCGGGGGGCGAGGTAACATGAAATCCGCAACTTTGGATTTTATTCTCAATAACTTTAGATTCTAATTTTGATTGTTAAAAATCATGAAAAGAAGTCTCGTGTGAACCCCAAACGTTCTAAGTTTGATGTTATTGTTTCGCAATTATAGGCTGTCTCGTTTAGTGATAAGGTATAAAATTAAATGTAAATGGACATGATCAATTGTTCTTATTCCGTGGCAGAGGGGACATGCTACCGCAAGGGTAGTCCTTATAATAAATAGTCAAAGATAATTGTATAACTCTGAATATGAACTTTATGCAAATCGAATAAAACTCAAAGCCAAAATAATTTGTTTAATATTGGAATGTAAAGCCCTAATCTTTTATAGAAGCCACCACCGCTTCTCGCGTCGAGAAGATGCGATTAGAATCTGTACAATTAAAATTCCTGATCAAAGGTTATGGTACCTACCTGACATACTTTATACAGTTACACATACCGTCTATTTAATTAAATAATTTATTTTAACTATACACTATTTAAGCTAATGACACCAGACCCATGCATTTTGGTTATTTTAATAATCATTCAGTTTATAATATTATACAGGGTGTTACATAATACAAATAAACATTTAAAGGGGTGGCTAAGACCATCAAACTGAACAACTTTCATTAAGGGACCAATATCGAATACGCGAAAAAAAAAATCGGATGTTCCATCATCATCATTATCATCATATCAGCCGATAGACGTTCACTGCTGGACATTGACTTCACCCAAAATGAGGAGATTTGCCATAATCGCATGATGCGATGCGTTTGCGATGTTCCATACTAAACTACAGATCTATTCGAGCTAAATGTATGGGACAAAAGATTCTTTTTTCGAGATTTCGCTGTTCGTCCCATAGTGAAAGTTGTTCAGTTTGTTGGTCTAACCACCCCTTAAAAGTTTTCAATTTTTATTCTTATATCTGTAACACCCAGTACACAAAGTGACTTTTTTGATCTGGGTTTTCTGTAAGATTCAAATTTGTTCTTGTGGATTTTATTATAACAGGGTATAGTGACCCATGAAAGACAACATGTTGACCCTACTATTTTTTAGGTTCCTAAAACTAGTCAAAGTCTATTATTATAATTCCATACCGGCATAAAATCACGACCATAGTGCCCTTCGGGGTGTACAGAAACATTGCTATAACTACTAATTATCTTTTAGTTGTAGCAAGGTTAAGGTTTCAAGATGCAATGAATGACGTGTCAAGTGATGACTGATGATTGGCGGATAGCTTTTTGCCCACAAAAACAGGACTGTTTTATCCCTTAGTCGTCTCCTGTGAACCCACAGGAAGAGATGGGGTGGTCCTATAAACATAATCAAATTGCATATGATACTCATATGAATTCAGAATCCAATGGGTTAGGTTAGAGGAGGCTAATTAGAAATTGTTGTTGGATTTTTTCTAGGTATTTACGAGTACTTATAAGAGTTTTGCCATCCAACGATTGTCAGGAAGAAATCGCTTTTAGTGATAAGACCGCCTTTTGTACCCGTTTTGTTTGCTTTTTTAAATATTGTTATTTTATGTATTTGGTGTGCAAATAAAGAGTATTGTATTGTATTGTATGGTTTTTTTTCTACAAATGGGGAGTTGACTGTATCAAATATATTTTAGTATTATCTTCTCAGTAAAAAATACGTTTGAAAATAATACTAAACTAACATTTTCAGTAATGCTGTAGCTTGAATACTATTTTTAAAAAGTATCGAAACGACGACGAAAAATAATGACGTAAAAAAATAGTACAACTTTTCGTGTTTTGATGTTTGATAAAGAGTTGCTGATTTGACTAGTAGGAAACTCGAGGATTGCATTCTTTGAAATTTTGATCTTTTTCTTTTAGTGGCTAAGCTATTTTCGAACCGTATCCAAAAGTTTTTGACCCACCATCTAACAGCGGCATTCCAGACCAATAGCAATAGACTAATATATCTTCCCAAGAACGTCTTACCAGTTTTATTGGAATAGACACATAACCCCATTATAGTCCTATTTAATATTCCCCAGAAGACTGCGTAGCCTATGTATGACAAGATAATAAGGTTGTTTTAATTTAATAATAATAGATTGCAATAAAAAAAAGTATTTTTTAAAATTTAATAAAAGTATAAGTTTTTTCTCTAAAATTCTGTAAATTTTAGTACCTAAGCATCTTTATTACATAAATCTTGTCGCGTACACTTTGAGAAACCTTAGACTAGAATAAAACGGTTATCTTCAAAAACGGTGGTTATTCCCAAACTGTTCGCTATATCCCATTCTGATTCCAGTATTACGTGGGACTCGGAGAAACAATTTTAGCAGTCTAGTTCACCTGAGAAATGCGAGTTGGAGATAGTGTGACCACACTTTCCTGTATTTTGCAGGATGACCCGTTTTTCGGCCAACGTTTGGTTGAGCTCATTTCCTTCTTAATCTATAGGTACTTATTTTTTTATTCATAAATTAAATTGACTCTTTCTTGTGTTACCATTTGCATTTCCGCCAGTGTCAAGTGGTTTGTTTCTTGGACTGTTTTTGACCAAAAATGTACTTGAGAAGGATTGCAGAGCCTCGTGGCAGGCTCGCGAACCGAAACACAACTGCTCGCGGCAAAACCTGCATCGTGACTCTTTTATCTATACTCATAAAACAGTTCCGAGACTGACTGACAGACAAGGCCCAGCCTAAACCACTGAAGATAGAAACATAAAATTTGGAAAACATACTCTACAGAGAATGTTGAGGTACACTAAGAAAAGGTTTTCCGAAAATCAACCCCTAAAGCCGGGAGGAGTTTTTTATACATACCTAGGTATAACAAACTACTACTTCATTAGGAGAAACAAGACTCATCACAATCATCATCAGCCTATAAACGTCCCACGGCAGGGCACAGACCTACCCTCAGGGAGGGTGTATGGGCATTAGTCCACCACGCGTGCCCAATGCAGATTGGTAGACTTCACATACACATCAGAATTTCTTCTTCAGCGTATACAGGTTTTCTCACTATGTTTTCCTTCACCGTTTGAGAGCAGTCGGTATTACGTACATAAGTGAGAAAAACTCATTGGTACATGGCATGTTGTTCGTGGGGATTCGAACCCGGACCCCCATAATTATATCTCTTATCTAGCTTGTGTCCATACCTCTCCGCAACGCGCCACCGACGCTAACGAAGATTGACACCTGTCAATCTTGTTTCTACTTACCAATTTAATTGAAAAAGCACAGTAATATGTTTTAAACGCAAATTTTTTTCTAATTTTTAACGTAACCGTGGCGTTCCTAATTTAAACTGTAACTAATTAAATGTAATACTAAATTGTACTGTAAAACATGCACATAGAGGTCACCCTAGTTGAAGATCAAACTAACTTACCTTATAACAGTTTTGTTTGAAACTCAATACCTTTGTCGTCGTGATACTTTGAAACTAGTATTGTTGTGAAAGTATTGTTACTTGTGTTACTGTATTTTATGTCATGTTTTTACGTACATACGAATTGTTTTTCTTCTATTAAATGTTAAAAGGTATAATTACAATTCCGTAGATATACAAGGTGTTACAAAAATAAAAATAATCCTTTATGGGGGTGGTTAAGACCATACAACTGAACAACTGTCACTGTGGGACCAATATCGAAATCGAAAAAAATAAATAATCGGATGTTCCATCATCATCATATAAGCCGATAGACGTCCACTGCTGGACATAGGCCTCCCCCAAAATGGGAGATTTGCCATAATCGATGCGATGCGTTTGCGATGTTCCATACTAAACTACAGATCTACTCGAGCTAAACGTATGGGACAAAAGTTTTTTTTTCACGATTTCGATGTTGGTCCTATAGTGAAAGTTTGATGGTCGCCACAACCCCCTTAAAAGCTTTAAATGTTTATTTTTACTTTTGTAACACCCTGTATATAGGGTAGGGTGTAAAGGTAAGCAGTTGCATTACTTTATGGGGTGATTGTACTCATGATACTGAACAACTAACCTTAATAAACTTTTACGATGGGAGCAAACCTGTCAGCGCAAAAAAACAGCTGTTTCATACTAAACTGCAATGCCTACACGACTCAAATATATGAAAGAGCAGATTTTTTTTCTGACAGGTTTGCTCCCATAGTAAAAGTTGTTCAGTTTGATGGGTATAGTATGTCGTTTAAAGGTTAATGATACTTTTCCTTATACCCTGTATCACAGATTAAAGATAACATCCTGTAGATCAACATCCAGAACATCCAGAGAGTCCTGTAGATCTTCATTTGTAGAATTGAAATTACATACACTAACGGCCTTATACGTCATTGAGCTGTGTAAAATTATCAAACGCTACCCCAACAAGTTCCCGTATAGGCCTGAGTTTAAAAGCACCAGACTAAATAACTTACAGCAGATTGCAACTGCCTAATTGTAGAACTGCCTCATTTCAACGCACCGTAAATTTTAACGCTGTTAAAGTGTATAATAATTTCAAATATTATTGATTTTTAAAAATGTTACAGCCATGTTGTGCTGTTTCGAATCAAATTAAAGATTGAGAAATTTCGTTCTCTGGGTAGTGGGCTCGGTGGCGAAATTGAATAACGCAGTTCCCCGGTTTGGAAAAGTGCGGGTTCAAGTTCCCGAGAAAAATTTTTCAATCTTTAATTTAATTTGTATAATAATTTGCCTACAGAGCTGAAGTCTCTTAACACGTTCCGGGACAGTGACCGGCTATAGCAGTGATAACAATAAAAGTTCTATTGTGTTTCGTTCACCGCCCCGGAACGTCTTAAAGGCGGCAAATATTTTGAAGACCTTAAAATCTTTCTAATCGAAAAGTGCCCATATCACCTGAATGAATTAGAAACAGAGTGAATTGTTTGTGTCTTGATAACATAAAATGATGGGTTTTGATTGGATTGCATTTGGTGTTAAATTGCAATTATCTTTTTTTTTAACTAATATTAATTATGTTATTGACATTTTAAAATTGTATTGTTATTCTATGATTATTGTGTCTGTAGTTCCTTTCCTATTAGAGTTATATCGTCCAATATTTTTATTGTAATTAATGTAGTTTTGACATGGTGTTATTTTAATTGTAAGAATAAGTATGTAGTTTGTGTTTTTAAAATTTTGAGCCATAGTTCAAATTCGAAAATAATAAATTTAAATGTTCCTAATATTATTTGCTATACCCTTGGGAAAAAATTGCATTGATTCTATTGTTATATTCCATCTTATGTCATACTTTTAAGGAAATAAAGAACTGAAACTGAAACTGTATATTCAGGCTGCATGGGATCAAACTGCCACTAGTAAACTAGTAACCTCGACCATCCGCTAAGACCACAAGAAGGCTTTTTAAGAAGAAAATTGTCTGATGCAGAAATCACTAAAAGGACAAACTTACGAACTTTGCTTATTTCCGCTTTCCTGAAACTTGAAATGAGAAGTTCAATAATGAATTCTTGAAAACTTCTTCTGCTAGAGTTTTCAGAACATTTTCGGTCTTAATCATTTGCGAAATAAGGTTCAAAGTCATCTAAGACGTTAGGATAAGGTATTTTCTTAACACATACATTGCATACACATTATACATTTATCGAATACCTCTGTTATGTGTCTCTTGTCATACTTTAAATGACTAAATATCAAACCCAATAAATATGTAATATTTGGTTTAATGCTAATAGACTGTGATTTATTTTGTTTTTTTATTTATAGTTTTAATTATTTCCACATGAATAACAATATGTTGTATGTTGTTTGTTATGCTGTACTACAAATTGTTGTCTGTAAAATAAATACATGTTTTTTTTTTATATTCTACAATGCAAGACAATACTTAATAATATAGAGTCCTTCTTAATATGCTGACACTATTTTAAAGAAATGATAAGACCGTCAAACTGAACAAGTTTCTCTATGAAACCAACATCGAAATGGCAAAAAAAACAGCTCTTTCATACAAAACTGCGAACCTACTCGAGCCAAAATGTATGGGACAGCTGTACAATGTATTTTTCGCGATTTCGATTTTGGTCCCATAGAGAAAGTTGTTCAGTTTGATGGTCTGATCGTCCCCTTAAAATAGTTTCAGCTAATTTTGTTAGACCTTATATATTACACAATACTCTATCTGCGCACGGCCAGGGGTCTACCCGGACATTCGAACTTCGCAATTGCGTGAACGTTCACGATATATCGAAAATCGAATGTCCGGTACAGGCCTAGCTTATTTTTGATTTGCGTAGCTTGATGTGTCACGGTGTGTACTTATACGCAAAGATCGATTTGATCTGCATATTTTTATTTATTGCTTACTCTTGAAATCTTAATTGAAGTCAAAGAACGTATTTAAACGATTCATTGTACAAAATAATTGTAATCTTACTTGTCCTTTCAACCTAATCTCCAGAGACTGGAGATAGACCAACTCGAGGAGTCTAATTAATTTGGGATCTAATTGAATGAATTAGAGTCGTCTTTTCGTTGCGACTTGACTTTGATTCATTTGTAAGATTCGGATTCTAGGAGGGTTTAGTTCAGAGAAATTTAAGTTATAAACAGTTAGGTCCGCCACACACATACGGAATCGCGATCCGGAATTCCGAATCAGAACTGTTTATAACACGAACGCAACGTTTAGAAGAAAAAAATATACAATCAAACATTTTTCAATAATGAAGTGTGTATTGTGCCTACTGTGTATTAAATTAAAGTAGTAATATTTTTATCTATGGTATTTTAATCTATATCTATACTATTATAAAACTGTAACAGGAAGTTTGTCAGTACATTGAAGATATTAACAAAAAAAATGTTACAATATGGTTTTTAGGTGTCCCTGATTCCATTTCACCAATTTTTGGATTTTTTGTCTGTCTGTTTTTTATGTGTTTGTTTCATAGCTTATGATCTAGAAATAAACATTTTAACGGGTTCTTACCGCGTTTTGGCCGCGTTTTTCTTACCGAGCTTATGATCTGACTTAAAACGGTAGTAAATAAATAAAATTATGGATTTATTATGGACAACAAAGATTCAATTATGAAAACTATGGTTACTAAACATTTACAAAAATGGTGCTCGTAATTTAGGAGATTTGCCGTAGCAGTGGACACTGCTTACCTTCAGCAAAGCCCTTTCCTGGATGCTATTGCCACTACCCCGGACCCGGCGCAACAGAGATGCTGTTTTTTTGCGAATTATGGCCTGCGAGCAGTCACCACCTGTGCCTTAGCAAATATCTCATTACGTCGTACTTAGCATTTTTTGAGATTGTTTCAATTTTAAACTGAGGCATTCGTTAATACAGTGTAACTTCATCGAAGTTAAGCAACGTCAGGTCCGGTCATTGGATGGGTGACCATTTCAGGGCAATTTCATCTCGAGCGTCTCCGCGCTTAGGAAAGTACGTTAAGAAGTTGGTCCCGGATAGTTCCCTTAGACGAGGTTAAACGGTTTAAATATTCATTAAACCAACTAAGGCGGCTTAAAAAGTTTCTCACAGCAAGTTGGCCACTATAATGCTTCCACCAATCCGCCCTGGGCTACGTGGTGGAGTATGACCCACCATCATTATAGACCTTGGCCCTGCAGTTAGATCCAACAGGTTATAACTGACTTTTCAACTGTTGAGGTTGTAGCATATGCTAGAGGGAATGAAACATCGACATGAATTTTAGAATATCTCTGACAACCACTTTCTTTAGTTACTTAAAAATAAAATCGTCTGAGGGCAGAGGCTACTGTGGTATGCTAATTTTTGTTTGAACAATTCTTTTATAATAAAATTATGTATTGAATTTAATTGGACTTTATCTGAGAGGCAATGCAATGACAATAAACATCAGCTTACTATTATCACAAAGCGGAATTAAACTTTGGTATTTCACAAAAGAATTCCTTTGAAAGATGATTTAATATTGAAATAACTGTGATGGCAAATGCAGACGGGAAATGTCCCCTACATTCCTGAATGCACTCGAAATTATTGGTCCCCCTACAAATACCGATCTTCCAGTTTAAAAAACTTGGACTAGAGTAAGAGAGAAAAACAACAAAATATGTTTGAATAAAATTTATTATCACCTAACAATCAGTAGATTTATACCAAAATATTATACTCTTTTGTGCCTAAAATCACTTCGTTAAACTTCAAGCTCAGTCTATTTCATAAATTATTAATTACATAAGCACTTATACTTATTTACACAAATTCTTAACGATATACAAATATTTGTACAATGTTTACTTCACAGTCTTGACTTACGCTAAAACAACACTAAACTGCTAATCTTTGTTTAATATCGCGCAAGATTTTGCGCTTCAAAACTTTGATCATTATCACTAACTACATCTATTTGTTCTTGGTCATTGTCACACGAGGAGTCTTGGTTTTTCGACGAGCAAGAGCTTTTGCTGCAGCAGCATTTCTTCGTTCTACCATCTGAGCTCATGGGAGTTTCTTCCTTCTTCAGCTTGACTCGTCGGTTTTGGAACCAAATCTTCACTTGTTTCTCAGATAGCTTCAATCTCGAAGCGATCTCGATTCTTCTCAATCTCGACAAATACATATTCATGGAAAATTCTCTTTCTAATTCCAATAGTTGGGTGCCTGTGAATGCTGTTCGGATTCGTTTGCTAGAATCTTCTTTCAGAGGCAGGCGTTTTAGCTCTTTAGAATAACCTGGTAGGAGTTCCTCAGGGTGTGCTAATGGTGGACTTGGTGTACCATTTCTGCTTTCGCTTGATAGACTCGGTGATATTTGCCCTTGACTTTTCGATGGAGATGTAGCCGTAGATTTGTACGGATGATGCAAGTAAGGTGACACTGACTTCTTTCTTCTGCTAACAAAGTTTACAGGCTCTTGTTCTTCTGTCTTCAAATATTCAAAAGGACGCTCCTGTGGTGGTTCGTAGAAGTCCTGACGAGGCATCTGATGTAATAGAGGATAACGGAAGTTTAGATGCTCCAAAAACGGTCTGAAGAGATCTGGACGTTGTTGGTGCTGAAGTCCTAGAGTCAGTAAGTTGTTGAAGTTTGCAGGGTAAGGATAAGGCAGGAACTTTGGCCGTTCAAGGTGCTGCCCAAGTAAAGTATAAGGGTTTAACGGATCACTAGACATTTCTGTCTTCTTACAATCTTTCGTGTCACTGATCAGGGTATCAACTAAGAAGGAGCGAGACATTTTTAGTTCGCTGCTCTCGCGCCGGCGTTTGGGTTACAACTGATCTCTAAGGGTGAGTTCTCCTAAAGTAACAATTACAAAAACTACCCCCACTTAGCGAACCCCATTGTAAATAAACACAATAGGTTTCACTCGAAGCGTTTTGGCAATTACGTGGCCCATCCCACCCTTTTGTCGGTGAGCCGTCAACCCCAGTGTGAGTTGAAAAAAAAGTTGTATTATTATGAATGAAGCATTTTAGTAGCTATGAATAATTTTGTATAGGACGTGAATCCCTAATATCTATCCCATTAAATCCAATTTGGTTACTGTTTTAGTTGTATTACCAGTTTTTTATGTTTCTTTTGTGTTTTTAATATTTGATGCGATTACGTGGCGCGTACTCTGTTTAATGTTATGATATTTTGTTGTTAATTTTGAAAACAATCAATCAATCAAACAATCAAATATACTTTATCTTACACCAAAAACATAAACAGTAAAATACAGAAATAAAATACAAGAGGCACAAAATAAGGCGGTCTTATCGCTAAGAAGCGATTTCTAAACATTTGTAAATAATAAAATGTTTATGAAAGGTTTTTGTTATTAAACCAAATTAAGCTCCATTGTTACTATTTTGTGTTCCCTTTGAACGAATCGCTCTATTTTTCTCTCCTTTCTCTTTCGTGTATATGAACATTGTTACATATTAATTCTTTACCACAAAAAAAATCACAAAAAAAATTATTATCACAAAAAAAAGTTGTCGGGTTTTCCATAAAATAATATTTGTGAAATATGCAACCTCAGTATTACATTTCAAACAGTTTAACCCTTCAAAAGCATTCTTAGATGATTCATATACTACATTAGAAGCAACTGGATTTTTAATCTTAAGCCTGAAATTAAAACGTATTGTTTTTAGCATCTAAAAGCTAAAGCTATCAAAAACCATAAAAGTATTCAAGTATCAAAACTACAATGTCCTCATACAATCTAACCATATTAATTAAGTATGAATACGCCGTAATGTCTGCCGTATGCTGAGCGCGTGATTCTGATACTTCTATAAAGAAACCCTTAGCCCAAGGGTGGGCATACATTAGCCCCGCCCCTCTTCAACCCTACGAAACTAGTTTATGAAATATTAAAAGGGAAGAATAATGTTTGGTAGCATTATAATTGTGAATCAATGTTATTATCATGTCAGATATAATTTGAAAGTAACATTGTAAGTGGTCTGAATTAGAGTTCTTTTTGTGTAATAATAGCTTTATTTAGGTTGTAAAATGTATCTTAAAAGGTTGGTAGATGTTTTTTACGGTGAGTTTATGAATTTTAAATATGTATGGTTGTGATGTCCTGTTTCAACATGGTTAAAGTTTCCTACTCTTCCTACATTCTTTGAAAGTTTGTTGCAGGTATACCTATGTGAGTTACTTTTGTGGGTTTAATGCAAAGATCTTGGTTTAAAAAAAATACTATTAAAAATGTGACAAGCGAACAAACATTTTTGCTATGTAACTACTTTGTGAAACGCTATTCCATGCTCTGGAGGAAAATCTTTTCAATTCGTTTTTTTTTTAAATATATTTGGATTTATTTGATCTGAAACATTTTCTGTTTATTATACTGACTGTTAGCACCTTGTATTAAATATCCTCTATAAAAATATCCAAAGATTGGTTTTATATTCCGTGTACTTCAGATTTTATGCTTGTAGTAAAATAATGTTGTCATACAAATCTATCAATATTTTATCTTCCTTGTTTTTTCCTTTTGGAATAGGCATACTAGGCATAGACTACAAACATTCCTGGACATTTTTAAGTTCGGCTTTTCTATCTGAAATTTCTTAACTATAACAACAAGTATAGTTCTGTTTTTTTATCTAAAAGGAAAGTAAACTTAATTGACCACAACATGTCATGGGCAGATATGCCTCCATATTAATTACACGGTGAACAACACAGGTAGTTAGGCCTTGTAATTTCGAACTACAAGCACTAGTCTCTCCTATGTTGACAACTATCAATTTGACCAATAATTACTATGTTAGTTTGCGACAGGTCAACTAATTGAAAACTACCTATACAACTATACTAAACAAGGCGATGCGCTAATTTTAGTTAAGCTTGTTAAATTAGGTTTTCTATTCTGTTTGTGGATGTGTAATAATGGTATCTACTAAATTAAGACAGAGCGTCTGTCGGTGGCGTGCGGAAAGGTATAGATGCTTCTGGTTTGAAATCCGCACGGATGACGTGATGTACCAATGAGTTTTTCAAACATTTATGTTTGTAGTACCTACTCTTCTCAAACGGTGAAGAAAAACATTGTGAGGAAAACTTACAAACGCTGACGAAGAAATTTTGATGCGTATGAATGAATGAATGAAATATACTTTAATTACACCAAACACATAAATACAGTACAGAGCAGGTTACAAAAATAATTATGGTACAAATAGGGCGGTCTTATCGCTAAAAAGTGATTTCTTCCAGACAATCTTGGGGTAGAGGAAATATCAACTAAGAATGCGTATGTGAAGTCTAACAATCCGTATTGGGTATTCGTAGTAAAATAAAAACCTTACACCCTTCTTGAGGGTAGATTGGTGCCCTGCAGTGGAACGTATGTAGGCTGATGTGATGATGACTGAAGAAGAGACTAGTAAGGTAGACACCATTGGGCGTTGGACCGATGATCTGAGTCAGGGTAGAGGGGAGTAACTATATGAGGATGGACGAGGATGCAGCTTTGTGCGGTATGGTAGAAGTGGTCAGAAGTGGTCGATGACAGGCTAATGATGAAAGAAACACATTGCAGGGGCCAAGTTGAAAAACAGCGCTAATCCAATCGATCAGGATAGATGAGTATTCCTTTTGTCACATTTGAGCATTAAGTACTTATTTTTATTTCTATTCATTAGTAAATTGAAACTGTGTTAAATGCAAACTGTCACAATAGACGATATTTAATATCGAACACTATTTCTACAATCTACATACATTTTTACATTTTACATTATTGCACACTAATTTGACCTTAAGCACATTTCAACCTTTGCTCCACTGCATCATATCTCCAGGGAATATGATACGAAGCGACTAAGGGATATGGTTTCTTTTGTTATGTTTTTGTAGTGTTAAATGTTTGTATTGTATGCCTGAAATAGGTAAGAGCTGCTTGTTCATGTAATTATTATGTAAGACCTTTATGTACCAGTTCTAACAATAAAGTTATTCTTATTCTTATTCTTATGTAGGCAAAAAGTCAGCCACACCACTGAACACATTCTACGTGTTAATCCTTTCAACAAAATGTGTTTGTAACTAGTTGGTAAGCCTCAAAAATAAACAAAATGTGCTAAAAGTGAGTATTGCTACAACTGTACGCTTTGGTAGTTGCAGCAAACTTTCTGACCACGCCGAAACGGATTATGGTCGTGCGTTTATGTCTGTATAAACAAGAAAAGATTTCGCGCAACGATTCTCTCGCTATTTAGCTTCCCAGCTTCTGTTTGCACATTTTATTACTCTCTTTGTATCGAAAATAGGATGTGACATGAATGACCCTAGACAGATGATAAAGGGTACATTATCGATCTTTTCACGGGACCAGATAGCCGGGATAACCAGGTGGGTTGAGTGGATCATACTGTGTAATCTAAAAATAGTAGCTTTGTACGGGATTTGAGGTTTTGTAAAATAATTCGTTGGTTTATTCATGAGATTCGCAACAATTTTCGCAACTCGTGTTACGTAGGCGAATAATAATTTTCAATTTAAACATTTGCTCGTCATTTAATTTAATCTAGCAACCCAATGTTGCATAGCATATTTGAAATGAAATTATACTTTATTATTATCAGATTCAGCTTGGTTTTAGCTTGGTTTAAAGTATTACTTAGATAACTTTTGGTTTTTGGTAATCATAACCATAATGTTGTAGCCAACTGCAAACCAGGGTCTCGGGTTTGAATTCCGGTTCGCTCATGAATGTTATGTTTGTGCCGTTGGTGTATGGATTCCATAATAATGAGCAAAGAAGCTTACGTTTGGGATCATTACAATGTATGCGCCTGTGAACGTTATTCATTTATTTTTAACTAAGTACAGTACGACCAGGAAAGTAATTTCGCTCATCAATCTTCGTTTGCGCAGAGCAGGACCGAGTCCCCGATAAAACCCGAAGTCATTTAGTAATCAAAGGTTGCAAAGTCGGATAGCAGTGAAAAGGGCGCGAAAACAAATAAGCCAATAGCGTAAACGGATTGAAGGTGGCACATCCTGATTGGTCAATATAATTTCGCGCGCTATTAAAAATTGTCAACTGCGCAGGTATACTACTTGTAGAAGTACATATTTTATGGGATGACCTGGGCCTAGGAATCGAAAGTCTGGGTACAGGGCCTGAGTAGGATAATATAAAATGTAGATTTTCTGGCTATATTATTTTTATAAAACAGACAGTTTTTTTTTTTTTTTTTTTTTCTTTCTAAAACAGATTTTTTAGAGCGATACCAACTGCTCCAGACTATAATAATGGGCAAAGTGGAGGGCACAAGAAGCGTCGGTAGGCCACGAATGTCATGGCTCGCGAACCTTAAAGAGTGGACAGGCATCGCCAGTGTCCAAGAGCTGTTTCGTTTGGCGAGAGATAGACAGGGATATGCAGAGCTGACTGCCAACCTCCAGTAATGGAGAGGAACCCGAAGAAGAAGAAAACAGATTTTTTATGAACTTAGGTTCGTTTCGAAAAAAAATCTGTTTTAGAAAGAAATTCTTTAAAAAGATGGTAAAAACAGTATTAACATCGAAAAAGCGTACGTAAAAAGAGAAAGGCGCGATTTGTTTTGTACCAGATTCGATTTTACAAGACAACCCTTATTGTCTCTGTAGTGAGCGACACAGGTGGATTATAGATGTTGACAACGCCTGATAAGATTAGTCGCCAGACACCTCTCATGTGACATGTCCGGATTGGAGCTGTCCAAAGCCGGACACCACACGTCTAAGCTGTTCACAGACAGTCGCCCATGCAACGCCTCGTCAATTAGCCCAGTCATTTTACAGTTTGACCCGGGACTAATTAATAATTGATTTTCATTTTCGGTATAATAATGAAGAGCCAATTTGAGCCGGGAAATGTAAGAAAATTAAAAAAAAATCACGTCTGCAACAGTTCCAATTTTAAAATAATTTAGCTATTACCTCGATCTAAAAAACCTGATGCTAAATTTTTTTTGCACATATTATTTAAGGCTTTACCATTATACATACTTCAAACATGGTGTAAATATTTTTGTCTACTTAGAAGGTTTTGAAAAATACATTCGTATTTTCTAATAGATAACCTCATTTTTTATTTTTCAATGCCTATTTTATTACTCAAAAATCATTTATATTGTTAAATCTAAGTCAAATGAGTGCATTGGTATTAATACTATTAATTTAAAAGCCTTCTCTGACACACAATATGGATTTTTCTGGGCTAAATGCCTAGGTACGCACGCACGCGAGTTCACACTTGTAGTGTGTGTCTAGACCCCCACACACACTTAGTCTTAAGGTAGTTTTAAATTATTGTTTACTCGATAGAGAGCGCATTATACATCCAGATGCGAAAGATTATCTTTTATTCTTCATCCCCAAATACGTACATTGCACGGTGACCTTGCCAGGGCTGCATTTGGTTGGCCACGCAGCACGAAAAAGCGACAAAATGAGAAAATCGTCGGCGCTCTTTTCGGCATACGTTATATAAGGTCTAACAAAATCAGCTGAAACTATTTTAAGGGGATGATCAGACCATCAAACTGAACCAATTTCTCTATGGGACAAAAAATCGAAATCACGAAAAAAAAATCTGCTGTCCCATACATTAGAGTCGAGCTATGTTTGCAGTTTTGTATGGGATATCAGATTTTTTTTTCGTGATTTCGGTTTTGGTCCCATAGGGAAAGTTGTTCAGTTTGACGGTCTAAACATCCCCTTAAAATAGTTTCAGCTAATTTTGTTAGACCTTATATACGAAAGATCGATTTTTATCGTTTTCTCGGAGGTGGCATGCTAGGTCGAATAAAGTACTGAAGTGTGATTTTTGTAAGTCCCATCCTAATTCGATTACCAAACTGATAGCAAAAACTATGGAATTTATACAACTTTGGAGTGCGGATTCGAACGCGAGTCATTCAAAAATAGCACTTCATAATCCATGCACTGTCAAGTGATGTGTACATAATATATCTTGTTATCGATTGTGAACACTGACATTTAATTACAGAGCATCAAAATAAATATATTTTTGTGATATAGCTTGTATATACTTACGACCATAATCCCTACTGGGGTGGTCAGAAGCTTCACTACTACAATACTAACGATTATCTTTTGAAGTATGCAGTTGTAAGTTGTAGCAATGCCCTCTATTAGCATTTAGGATGTGTCAAGTGGCGATACATGGTTAGGTTAGGTTAGGTTCAAATTAATATACCTAATCGCCTGACAACGCCTATTGGGCTTAGCAAGCCAAACTCCGATAAAACTAGGTATGGCTTTTGTTACCTACTTAAAGCAGCTATTACATTACCCTACATTTAGGGCCGATTTCGGCATTTATGGCAGTGTTGAAGACACGACCGCAAAAGCACCAAAAATACAAAATAAAACAATAGGAACCTAACATTGTACTGAAACTATGACCTATTTTATTTATTACAGTAATAAGTATGGCAAAAACATCTGAACGCACGGAAGTTATCCCTAGTCGCAACAAGATCCATGTAGTAAGGGACACCAGAAAACGATTTTATTGAGTCAAGCATGGTCTGGCGCTCGGCGTACCAGAGCTCACACTCCCAAAGAATATGAATGATTATGTCAACAGAACATTCACTAAATAAAATAGCTTTCCCTTGAAGTTACCATGTCCAGTAAGAAATTGGGCTACGCAGTGATCTACCTCTAGCCACGCTTTGTCTAGACGATCGCGAACAGATGGAAAAAATCGGTATAGATGTCGACCCTTTGTAGACCCTTGCCACCGTAGTTCCCAGTCTAATAAAAGTTCATCAAAGATGTTGCAATCAAAGTTAAATAATTTACTAATTCTATTTCGGTCGCGAGGTTTTAAGAAGTTATGACTAACTTTTCTTGAACGAAAGTAATTGGCCGCGCGGCGTTATATTTCCAAGTCTACGGCGTCCAAGTTACGGGCTTCCAAGTCTGCTTGGCGTGCTAGGCTTCCTGAGACGATTAATAGCCAGACTCCTCTCATGACATGCCCGGACTGTAGCTGTCCAAAGCCGGACACCACACGTCTCTATAACAAAAGCCAAAGCCAATAAAAAGCGAAACGGAAATGAGACCAGAAAGTCAATTTAATGACCACCTGTACATTGTCCAGTCAAGGATCGATTCAAAATGGCTGACAATAGATTCTTAGAATAATATGACTTTTAAACGATGTTACAATAGCGTCGCCTAAATGTCTGAGGCAAGTAACACTACGGGGTACACTTGTCTGCTTCATTCATAAAATTCTACGTTCATTCAAGTTTTTAGTTACGGTAATGCATGAATGTACGTAAATATGAATGAAGTATCGATTCCTATTGTTGATCGTTATTCTTTTGTTGTTTGTAAGAGGCCTGCACAGGTATTTTGTGAATTTGGAACAGAAATATCTTGGACTGCTTTCAAATTAACGTTGCTCGTATTGCTATCGTGTTAAAGCTGAGATTGTGAGAGGTTTTATTTTGTAGGTGATTTGGTTAACTTGTTTCGCTAAAGGCGAAATTGTGTAGTGTGATGTTAGGGAAGCTAATAATTTATTATTTTTGGCATTAATGCAGAGTTTGGGTCCATTAAAAGTTATGCTTTAGACTGATAATGGTTAGATCGTTACATTTTTTCTATTTTTTTAGACAGTTCCCATACAACTACCAACAAGTTTAAAACATTATCCTACTTTTACATGCATTTGCTCACAAATATATTTCTCGAGGGGTTTTTCTGTCTGATATGTTTTATTAAGATTATACAAACATAAAAAATAAAAAATAAATAATTTTTTTTTAATTAAAAATTATGTTGTTATTATTATATAGCTATAGAAACATACCTACAACTAATACAAACATCTTTAAGTACGGTCCAGTAGTTTTTGCGTGATGTTCGAACAAATTAAGAAACGGACAAAAAAATATAAGGTCTAACAAAATTAGGTGAAACTATTTTAAGGGGATGATCAGACCATCAAACTGAACAACTTTCTCTATGGGACCAATATCAAAATCGCGAAAAAAATATCTGCTGTCCCATACATTTAGGTCGAGTAGGTTTGTATGGAACAGCTGTTTATTTTTTTTGCGATTTCGATATTGGTCCCAAAGATAACCTTGTTCATTTTTATGGTCTGATTATCCCCTTAAAATAGTTTCACCTAATTTTGTTAGACCTTATATAAAAAGCCGGTGATTTTGAGTCAGGAACACCTAATCCACAACACATATCGTAACTAAACCTTTTTTTGTAAATAAAAAATATCTTCAATGTACAGACACATTTTGTTAAAGTTTTATGATAATATTCTTTTTTTTTTCCCCTCCGACCGCCGAAGTGATTAGACGTGTGCAGTGCAGTGGCAGTGCCCTACCCATCTGTGCGACCACTAAAACTGCGAACTTAAGAAATAGAAAGTCACCGATCTCTAAGGACTCTAAGTTTCAAAGAACCCCTCCGGTCGGAAAACACGACCCAATGTCATCAGAAAATGATAACCCTAACTCTGACTTGGAAAATCCACTGCTGAAAAAGAGAAAGAAAAGACCCCGCAGCGAAGAGAAAAAAACATCTGGTCGCGCAACGCTCAAGGATGAGTTACTATCTATGCTCAATAACTGGAAGGAGGAACAAAATAAAACCCTAAGCAAACTATGTTCAGACATTGCGGATGTTAAGAAACAAAACGCAAGTATCCAGAAGGCCAACGCTGACATGGAAAAGGCACTAGATTTCATGTCTAAGCAATATGAGGACATGAAAGATAAACTCCTTAATATGGAACGTGAGAGGAACGAGCATCTGAACTATATTGCCTCGCTAGAGAGTAAAATGGACGATATAGAAAAAAGGCTGAAATTTACAGTTGTAGAGTTTCGAAACTTGCCCTCAAATCAACAGGCAAAGCGAGAAACACCTCTGGAACTTTGCGAACTCGTTGAAAAGACCTGCAATGTTTTGAATGTTCCTATCCAGCCATCTGAAATAAAAGATATATATAGAATCAAGAATAAATCTGGAGCATCCACAGTCATAACGGAATTCACTACAGTTTTGACAAAAAATAAAGTTCTATACGCGGCGAAGGAATTTAACAGAAACAACTCAAGCAATAAACTATCGACTGTGTCCATTGGTTTACCTGGTGCTGTATTACCGGTTTATGTAGCTGAAAGCCTGACCAAGAAAGACCGGATACTTTTTGCTATGGCTCGAGAACGTTCAAAAACTCTGGAATACAAATACTGCTGGACAAACAAGGGCAGGATCTATATGCGGAAAACCGATGGTGGTTCACGTGTAGAAATAAGAACTGATGCGGATCTAACAGCGTTAAAGAAGGAATGACTAGGTTGTATATCACTATTACTTTTGTTTAATACTACCATTCTTGTCTTTTGCTCCCATTTATTAGTACGCTCAGCCCAATGCATACTTACGCTACTGAACTCACCATCATACGACTGCAATACGATTTTACTCACAGTTTACTACAATACTAAAGCCTACCCAAAACTACCAAACACCTCCAGATTATTATTCCGGACAAGTTTTACATACTTCATACTTTCCTATCACTTTGCCAACACGAAAAAATCCAAAATTGTCCTCCCTCAGTTTCCACTCTACGATCACAACCACTTCAGGGTGTCGTTTTTATCTGATATTCTATTTATATATGATACAACAGACCTAATCTGCACTCAAAAACTACTGGCATTAGTTCTTCTTGTGACATACTCTCCATACCCATATATATACTGTGCATTGGTTTATGGTAAAGTTTTTAATAATTTTAAAATTCGCGGACGTTAATCAACTTATTGAAAACCTCGATAATATTCCGGTAACACCAAACCCATGCAGATATCTAAATGATCCCAGACTATGCCCAAATTTTCTTGATTCTAAAAATTTCCAAGGTGCGCTATCTGTACTTACTGTTAATATACGGAGCATTAACAAAAATTTTGACAAGTTTTTAGTATTTCTGACTAGCGTCGATGTTCGACTAGATGTTCTTGTGCTCACGGAATGCTGGACTAACGAAAATTTTATCCCGCCGAGCATTGACGACTACCAAATGTTCCAAACAAAAAAATACATCAACCAAAATGACGGTGTTGTTGTGTATGTGCGAGATGGACTGGATGTTGTAGTTGACGAGCCAATTATTACCAATGGAAATTGTCTAATACTCACAATTAACAATCTTTATACTGTGGTATGCTCTTACAGACCGGCATGTTTTAAAAAGTCTATTCATATAACCCGATACCTTGAATCATTGGACACTGTCTTACAACAAATCTTTACTAATAATATTATTTTAACAGGTGATATCAATTTGGATATAATGCCAGATAAAATTTCGGAAAATGCAGAAAATTATTTGGATCTAATGGCTATGTACGGGCTTAAACAAGGTGTAAACATACCAACTCACACAAATTCTTGTATTGATCATTTTATGATCAAATGTAATAATAAATGGCAGACTATTGTGTTTCCGGAGCTAACAGATCACTCTCCTATACTACTGTATATTGAGGATAAACAAATTAAAATAAACATTAACTTACGTGAAAAAATAACCGTTGACTATAGGGCTGTGGCGGCATGTCTTAGTAAAAAAGAGTGGATTGGCATCTATTCATCTAAAGATGCTGACCAAGCTGCTCAACTCTTGGTTAGCGAAGTACAAGACATTTTAAATGATAACACTAATATTAAACTAGTATCCAAAAAGCTGCGACCTTTGAAGCCATGGATTACGGTGGGCGTGGTGAGATCATTACGTAAGAGAAGTAAACTTTACAAAAAGAGTAAATCTGATCCTGGTAATACAGAACTTAACGAGCATTACATTAAATATAACAACCTGTGTAACAGAACTACTAAATACCTAAAAAAACAATACTATGAAACACAACTGCAGAATAATACTGGAAATATCAAAGAGACTTGGAAGATCATCAGAGACGTTTGTAATTTGAACCAAAGTAAAAATTCATCACAAGAATTGTTGAAGATAAGGAACTCACCTAAAGAGTCTCTTAATGAGGTTAACACGTATTTTACTTCTGTAGGACGTAACTTGGCGGACTGTACCTTGAAAAGATTAGGAATGGGTGTAGGCGATCTCGCTGCCAAAGCCAGGCTAGAAAATGCGCCATTAAATTCTTTTTCCCTATTCCCAACTGACCCTTTTGAAGTGGGCCGCATTATTGCAAGTCTCAGAAGTAACAGTGCCTCCGGATGGGACAATATTACAACAAATTTTCTTAAAAATCACATTTCTTATCTTGTTGAGCCAATCACCTACATATGCAATCTAAGTTTCGACCAGGGAAAATTTCCAAATGTATTCAAAAGGGCTGTAGTGATTCCAGTACACAAAGGCGGTGATAAAATCCAACCGACTAACTATAGACCTATATCCCTTTTGACTATATTATCTAAAGTTTTGGAAAAATTAGTAAACAAAAGATTAATGAATTATCTGGAGAAACATAATCTACTCGATTGTAGGCAATATGGATTTAGGGCTAAAAAATCAACTGATGATGCCGTCCTCAAATTGACATCATTGATCTCCATGTATCTGGATAGGGGTGACAGCTGTGCTGGCGTGTTCCTCGACTTGCAAAAAGCATTTGACACTGTATCATTACCCATTCTGCTTACCCGTCTCGAAAATGTTGGAATCAGAGGTCTAGCCCATAAATGGTTTCAAGATTATTTCAGTGGGCGTGAACAATGTGTTCGGGTCGAGAAGCACGTGAGTGATGATGAATTGTGTACCTTTGGTGTGCCTCAGGGAAGCACGTTGGGTCCGACGCTGTTTCTCATCTACATAGATCAACTCTGTAAAATTGATATGAAAGAAGCGGATCTACTGATGTTCGCGGATGACACGGTCTTGTTGTTCCGCGGTAAATCCTGGGATGTTGTTGCCCAGCTTGCGGAAAACGGGTTAAGTAAGGTCACAACTTGGCTAGAGGATAGTCTTTTATCACTTAATGCTTCTAAAACAAAATATCTGTGCTTTAGTAAAACCAGTGTGAATAGTCCTGATAATAATTTCAGGATATCCGCACATATTTTTCCTTGCAATCGCAAATCTAATATCCCCTCTGTACAGTGTAACTGTCCCATCTTGAGTAGATGCAGCAACCTAAGGTACCTGGGTGTCATAATCGACGACAAACTAACATGGGAGGCCCACATTGCTGCTATATCTACTAGAATTAGAAGGCTTATATATATTTTCAAGAACTTACGGTCTGTTGCTAATATAAAGTTACTTACCCAAACATACAAAGCCTTATGTGAATGCGTAATCAACTATTGTATATGCTCGTGGGGAGGTGCTGCTAAAACCTATCTAATCAAGGTGGAACGCGCCCAAAGGGCAGTCTTAAAGGTTCTATTGCGTCTCCCCTTCCGCCATCCTACCGTTTCACTGTTTGAAAGGGTAAAGGTCCTGTCTGTGAGAAAATTATTTATCTTTCAGTGTATTAAGCGGTACCATAGATATGCGGTTCCATACTTGCCCAAGTTGTCCAAGCGGGTTGATAGTTGTCCGGTGCCTCGACTCTTTAGCTCTGTCGCTAGGAGACACTATGATTATCTGGCCCCCCGTTTGTACAATAAAATCAACCAAACTTTAAAAGTAAAATCTCTTAGCACCTATCATATTAAAAATAAAACCCGGAGCTGGTTAGAGACATTTGACTACAATGGTGCAGAGAATTTACTATCTTTACACGGATAGCTGGTCCCCAATCCAATACCTAGGTCCCATTTTCTTTACTCTCTCTGTGGATATTTAAAACCGACCCTGGACAAGACACTGGTCGTAGGGGTAGACAGTACCCTTATTTTTAATTTTTTTTTTCCTTTTTTACAATATTAACAAATCAAGAAAGAAAACAGAGCAAACAAACCCACACACACATCCCAAAAGCACACATTTAGTCACTCAATTTAACACTTATTCTGAAGAATTCATAATTATATTCATACCTACTAATAAATTACTGAGCGCTCTAAAATACATAATTTTATTATATAATTGTAATTAATTCCAATCACATGTCTTAATTAAATACTTAATACAATAATATAGGGACCTACTTATTCTTTAAATTCTAATGATAATATTTACAAAACTTAATTAGTATAGTACCACTAATAACGTAATTTTATGTTCTAAGTTTATGTGGTTGCACCAGTGGCTGACCGCTCGCTATTGTATCGACATCGACGACCTGTGAGCGCACCCGATCTTTTTTCTAATACTGCACCCGCATACGGGTGAAACAGCCCATAATGGCTTGCAGCGCGGTGGCGGTATTTCTGTGGCGGGCGGTCATTTCGACTGTATTTTATGAATTTACCCTACATATTATCGATAGCTGTCTTTTTATGAATCTTAAATGATAATAATAAATGTTGTTCTTTTTATGAATCTTAAATGATAATAATAAATTAATAATGATATGTTTGATGATATGATACATTTGTTAACTATATATTTTGGAATGTTGCTACTATATTTAAGTACCTAAATACTAGCATATTAAGAATATTAATAAATCATGAACGTACCGAATTAATTAATTTAGTTGGTTTATACCTATTGCAACAGGGGAAGAAACTGTCTCCCAATACACGGTTTTCCGACTTTGGGAGTCAGGGACTCATTCGTTTGTATACAACTAAATTGTAATCAAATAAAGAATTTTTATTTATTTATTTATTTATAGAAAACAAGCTTATGAGTAAAAATAATAAACACGATTGAACTAACTTTTAAACATAATACTAATGAAATATCACCTTTTAGTAGAAGAGAGGGTTTAATTTAAAAATTGAAAGTCACTCAGTGACTCAGTCTGCGTAAAACGAACTTGGGTAACATCAAAGAACGGAATTAATGGACACCGGGCTATGACCTGCCAATCGGGTCTTTACAAACGGCGTAACTCGATTTTATTAATATTTTCGTTCACCTTTGCTATACAAGGTGTTACAAAAATACAAATAAACATTTAAGGGGGTGGTTTAGACCATCAAACTGAACAACTTTCACGATGGGACCAATATCGAAATCGGGAAAAAAAAATCTGATGTTCCATACTAAACTACAAATCTACTCGAGCGAAATGTATGGGATAGCTGATTTTTTTTCGCGATTTCGATGTGGAACCAACATCGAAATCATTCAATAATTTTTTTAGGTTAGTTTGTTGTGTTGAAGTAGCTGAAACTATTTTAAGAAGATGATCAAGACCATCAAACTGAACAACTTTTTCTATGGGACCAATATCGAAATCGCAAAAAAAAAATCAGCTGTCCCATACATTTCGGTCGAGTTATGTTTGCAGTTTTGTATGGGATAGCTGCTTTTTTTTGCGATTTCGATATTGGTCTCATAGAGAAAGTTGTTCAGTTTGGTGGTCTGATCATTTTTTAAAATAACAAACTAACCTAAAAAAGTGTTAAAATATTAATGAGAGATGAATTTACAATGCTAATACAAATTCTGTAAACATTTTTGCTTCAATAAGTAAATTTTAAAGCACTCGTTATTACTACTTAAAATAGTTATACACACGGAAATTGTAATATACTCCTATCCACGCTAGCTAAAAGTTTTCCAGTGCATTTTCAATATCTTCAGTGTATCGAATTAATAAAAACATTTAACGAAAAATATTTTTTATCTTTATAATAATAATAAGCGTAGATAAATAAATGTGTTTCAATAAGTCATCACTAAAAGTAGTGTGAGAGAACATACCTAACCTATGAATGTACAAAAATAATTTTAAAATACTTACTTCTTTTTACCAGTCAACCATTCGGTTAAAGTTAATAAAGCACGTTACAAATGCTTTTAAAACTGCATCGAACTTTGTACCCCTGTATGGGGTGCACGTGCTATACAAACTTATCCAGTAGGGTTTGAAATAACTAAATGTAATGTCGTTAATTGTTGAGAGTATGGCTTCTTAAAAGCTCAGTTTTTGGGGTAGGTGTAGTTGTATTGGGGTCGGTATAAAGATGGGTAAAAATGAGTTTTGCAATGAATAATCCTATTTTTACCCGAAGTTTTTTTTTTACTGCGCCAGAAGGCCCTCCTTCTTATGTTTTTCGAGCGTATGAATTTGTATGTCCATTTCTTTATCACGCCCTACAGCTAAACGGCTTGATGGATTTTGAAGTATGAGGTGTCTTTAGATTCGTAAAAATTGTGAGAGCGACATAGGCTATATTATTTCAAGGTGGCGTCTGCGAATTAAAAAAGAGAGGGGAATAATTCATTTTTTTATAAAAAATTACAATATGGGTATCAAATGAAAGCTAGTAAAGTTCAAATTCCAAATATGTATATTATACTTTTCTGCCACCATTTCGACACAAGACTAAAAAGTACGAAACCAACTAAATTATTAAGAAAAACAAAAAACCCGACTGCATACAAAATTATTAACTGAAAAGAGAAAAACAAGCTCTAATAATTAATCATCTGAAGCAAATATAATTTGAATGTAATGCATGTTTGTTTGTATGTAATGAACTAATGAGGGATTTTCCAAAGCCAAAAAAAATTTAAAAGTTAGTTTCTAATTTCTCGATAGATGGCGTTGGCCAGAGAGGGGTCCAATAGGTATGAGCAAATATTTTAATTAATATTAATAGTAAAAATACACAGTACAAACCCTTTATTATTGTTGTTGGTTTATTATTTAGCAATTGTTGTGTTATTTTCCGTCAACAACGAATCGAGTATCTGACGTGGCTGTATGGATACGTAGCCCCGTTTTGAATATACGAACAATAAACGAGAAACTATAACAAACTACAAAAACCTAACAGAAACTGAGAATTTCAATAAAAATAAACCGGAAATATTTAAATCGTACGTCAGATTCCGTGAATGAAAAGCAAAGCCCTAGACGAAAATTGTTGCTCTTATTAGCAAAGCAATTTCAATATTCTTTATATTGAAAAGAGAAGTGACCAATTTAAATATTGTTCCTATATTCAAAATGGATACGAAACGAAGCCCATGCAGCCAAGTCTGATACTTAATTAGTTTTTGACTGACAATAAATAAATAATAAATAACGCTCACAGGCACATACTTTGTAATGCTTCCAAGTAAGCCTTAGGCTTTTTGTTATGGGAACCATTCAACAATGGCACAAACATATAACATCCATGACCGAACTGGGACTCGAAACCAGGACCCTGGTTTGGCCGTCCGGCCGGCGGCGTGGCAATCATTACACCAACCGGGTCGTCAATAACACCCAGATTTTTAATAACTTGTACTGTGTATTTTCATTATTAATATTAATTAATATATTTGCTCATACTTATTGGACCCCTCTCTGGTCAGCGCCATCTATTGATAAATTAGGAACTAACTTTTTTTTCTTCTGGAAAATCCCTCATTAAGTAGGTACGCAGGCGGGGACAAACCTAACACTAACAAATATGTATGTTTTGTAATGTTGCTTTGACCCCGTTTGCGATACCTATCTAATAACATTCAAATCACATTTGCTTAGCTGATTAATGATTATAAAGCTTGTTTTTTTAATTTGTTATGCAGGTGGGGTGTTTTGCTTTTTTTACTGTTCATCATCATCATCATCATCTCAGCCGATGGACGTCCACTGCTGGACGTAGGCCTCCCCCAAGGATCGCCATAACGACCGGTCCTGCGCTGCCCTCATCCAACGGTTTCCCGCCGCCTTCACAAGGTCGTCGGTCCACCATGTGCGGGGCCTACCCACGCCACGCTGCGCTTTCCGGTACGCGGTCGCCATTCGAGAACTTTTCGGCCCCATCGGCCATCGGTTCTGCGAGCAATATGCCCCGCCCACTGCCACTTCAATTTAGCAATTCTTTGGGCTATGTCAGTTACTCTGGTTCTTCTGCGGATCTCTTCATTTCTGATTCGATCTCTCTCTGGGTGAACGGTTTTTATGAGGCCTTGAGTGAACGACCACGTCTCTGTTCCATATGTCATCACTGGCAACACACACTGATCGAAGACTTTCGTTTTAAGACACTGCGGTATTTGGGACGTGAAGATACTACGTAGCTTCCCGAACGCTGCCCAACCGAGTTGGATTCGACGGTTGATCTCTTCCTCGAAGTTGTGTTGAAGTGTGTCGAAGTTTTTTACTGTTACAATATTGAAATTACTTGCCAAACTTTCAGGTGTGGTTTAGGTCATTTAAACTGAACAAGTTTTACCTAAGTATACATGTTTTAAAGTTACAGTGTTATATATTGATACGGGTGCTTTAGCCCATCAAACTGAACAACTTTCGTTCAAAACAGAAATCGCGAAAACAGCTGTTCCACAAAATTTTCACCTGTAGGTATAGTAAAACTCGTTCAGTTTAAATCACCTGAATCATACTTAAGAGGCTATGTGAGAAAAAATAGGATTCTTCAATGCGTCATATATTATGAAGTACTAACAGTAGGAGTATGATTAGCGGATATGTGTAAATCTATCTATCTATCTATACTATTATAAAACTGTAACAGGAAGTTTGTCTGTACATTGAAGATATTAACAAAAAAAAAGTTACGATATGGTTTTTAGGTGTCCCTGATTCCATTTCACCAATTTTTGGATTTTTTGCTGTCTGTTTGTTTGTGTGTTTGTTTGTGTGTTTGTTTGTGTGTTTGTTTGGGTGTTTGTTTGTGTGTTTGTTTGTTTGAACGAGTATCACGCAAAAACTACTGAACCGATTTTGATGAAACTTTTTTTGTTCGATAGCTTATGATCTGACTTAAAATCTGGTATATAATTTGTGCGGACGAAGTCGCGGGTTAACGATCGTTGAACATATAATTGAACTTTTGACAAGAGCCAAAACACGATTAAGACACATTTTTTTGATATAAAAACAAGCCAAAGTAGCCTCCGTTTTTATTTATAAAAGCTTGGAACTGCTAAGCGGTGAATAATAGAAACACGAGATTTGATTTTAAAAAAAGACATTGATATTTTACAAATTTTGATAAGAGCAGAATTGAACTTACATAAATAGTACAATCACAATTAAATAAAGTTTGTTTTACGCTTGCGTCGTTTCAGGAGCGCGCGCCGCCTCATCTCTTTCTCTCGCATCAGGCAGTAATATAAGCTATCACACGCCTATTTCGCTTCAATTATTTTTCGACATAGGCCCTTAACGGGGTGCTTTAGATCATGAAACTGAACAACTTTTACTCTGGGAACAACACGTTGAAATCGCGGAGACACAAATCATTTCACCGTTTTGAAATTTTGCCTTTATTCGCCTGTTTAGTCGCGAAGATCGTGGCGCCATCTATCGAAGTGACTAATGTTGGCATCTGATAATTTTAATGAAGTGTAATAATTATAATCACAACAAGATGATGTACTTATGTCTTGTTAATCATTATTATTGTTTAACTTTGACCCCTACCGTCTTTATCTGACTCCTGACGTTATTTACACATTTTCTGTCCCTATTTTAACATACAGTCAGTCAGAACTGGCCCCACTCCATTTCATCATCTTCAGCTTCAGTCCCACTACAGGGCTCAGGCCGCCTTTCATTGGTAATAATACCGTAAGGTTCTTCTTATCGTGTGGGCAGAGCCCTGGTGTCAGAGTTCCCCATGGAACCCCCGGTAGGTCAAGATAATTTATGACTAATTATAGATTTTAATTCACAGAAACTTATACAGGGTGTCAACTTAAATGCGTAGCATACTTAAGTGGGTGCTTCAGATCATAAAACTGGACAACTTTTACCACGGGAGTTCATGGGACCAACATTAAAATACCTAGCAAAAAAGTTAATCTGCTGTTTCATAAATGTAGGTCGAGTAACCATCGACATTTTCTATGCAAAATCATTTTTTTTTCGCGATTTCAATATTGGCCACATCCTCCGCCCTAGGTCGGCCCCCTATCTACAGGATGAAATTGATATCATTAGCATCCTTTTAAATTAAGAGTCTACCTATCGAACTGAACAACTTTTTCTATGGAAACAAACCGATCGGAGCAAAAAAAAAATCTGCTGTTTCATAAATTTGAGTCGAGTAGGAATTGCAGTTTAGTATGGAACAGCAGATTTTTTTTGAACTCCGATCTGTTTGCTCCGATAGTAAAAGTTGTTCAGTTTGATGGGTAGACTCTTAGTTCAAAAGGATGCTAATGATATAATTTCACCCTGTATAATATGTGACGCATTTAGACTTACATCCTGTAATACTACTCTGAACCCAAAAACACGTCAGTAAATAAATACCCAAGAACCCAAACGGAAAAACAAAAAGGTAAAAACATTACATTCAGTTTAGATAAGAAATACACAAATATAATACAAGTTTCCTCCATATTTACCTCATTTGTCGAACATATATAAAGAACAGAGCGGGACAAAATACTGTTATTCAAAGTAACAAGAGAACATCAACAGTTGCTAAGATAACTGCGTAGTTACATTTAAAATTAATAATTATTTATTTATAATGGCCTGTAAAGTAATATTGTTGGCTTTAATACTCGCGTATTTAAGTGAAAGTATAACAGTGAGTGCAAGACAAAATTACCATAAAAGTAACCTTGATGATTTGGAACAAGGTTCAATTCAAGATTCTTCAGAAGTAGAACCACATGGAAAAAGACCATCTTATCAACCATCGCAACGATATGAAACAATCTGGAATTCCCATCGATCTGATAATTATAATTCGAGAACAGAAAATCCGAATCATAAACACTCACAATATGGACATTCTGGTTCCCAAGACCGTTCAACATCCCAACAATCAGACACAAGAAACTCCGGACACAAATCCGCCGACAATCACCATAGTTCAGGATATCGAAGACATGATTCTTCATCGGACAGAAAAGGACCTACAAGATCTGATTCGACTGAAAGATCTAATGGACGTAACAGGCAATTTTCGGACTATAACAAAACCCAGGAAAATCAGCAGGCTGAAACAACAGTATGTAAAGGTCCTAGCGGTATGCCCATGCAAGTAGAGGGAAGTAAATGTCCCCGAACAACTACACCGCGGTCAGCCCGACGACATGGTAATCATCGAGATCAAGACTCACATTCTAAGAATAGACAATCTCATCGGCATAATCGTTCGCGGAATTCTGATGATAATACCAACATGATTAAGAAAATACTACACAGGGGAAATAAGTTGAAGACCATCGTATAAAACATTATTTAGGTATGATGAGATACTAAGAGGAATGAAAAAGGAATAATTTATTTGAAATATTATTTTATTAGTTACCTAGTTACCGTAATTTAATAACCTATTTGTTGTAATAAAATATATATAAGTAAAAAAGTTCTAATTATGTTTTTATTAAGCGTGTAAAAGATAGTTTTCTGTTGCATCCGAGCACGCTATATTCAAATCTATTTTATTATTTTTCTTATCGTACTATTCGAATAATAATGAAGCAATATGTTTTTGAGCGTGTTAGAGATAGTTTTCTGTGTCATATGTTCGACCAAGCTATTTTCAAATCTATTTTAGTAGTGATATCTCATGTAAATAAAGTATATTTCATTTAACAATTTATTCGCGGACGAAGCAGCAGGCAAATCTAGTGATAAGTCATATTTTAACGCACCGAGAAGCGTGTACGGCGTAACAGCCTGTCTGCGTGATGAATGATGATGGAGGACGCGGGGAGATCCTGATGGTTCTACACACCTTTATGGAAAACACTAGGGTATCTACTTAACTATGAACGAGTTGAAGAATGGAAAGTGTTGGGTATGAGCGACGGGATTAAACGATTCTCAGTTCCGTTTCCTAGTTTTTTTTCATAAAGGATCGTGCTGGGCGTAGCCACACATAAGGATAATAACACATCTATATACGCATTATGTTATTGGAAAAGACATTGCTCACGTGACGAAATGTAAAATCATTTTACAACTAACGAATGAGTATTTTCAAAGAACACATACAAAGAGTATGAATGCTAAAATAGGTTAACAAAATAGGTTAATGCTCCCCATCTCTTGAGTTAAAAAAATTCTATCAAAATTCAATTCAATTCTATAAAAAGTCTATAAAAATTTATAATAAGTTGCCGGATATCCTAAAAAATATAACAAACGACAAAACATTTATCTACCATCTAAAACAATTATTATTATTATTATATATGATACACTAGCAGCTCAAAGCTGATGCGTGTATATCAAATTAATAATATTCAATTATTAATAAAAAAATGCTACTATACTTTAGATGCATACCAGAATGATAAAACAATTATATATTTTAAGTTGTAGCACATTACCTTCTTACAGAAAGAAATAAATATAATATTTTTATAAGTACCTACATACATATACATTCTAGTAGAAACCATACTAATAAAATACTTTTTCTATTTGAAGTAAAGAATGTAAATATCTTGATTAATTTGTCTATTCAAGTCCTCCTCTCTTTTAAAATTGCTGTGCCCTACCTAACAGGGTTCACAATATTGTACTATTATTAAGATTAAGAGTATATACCATTGTGAAACGCAATAAAGCATTGAGTATTAAGTATTAAAATAATACACAAACTAGGAGGAATGTCATACTTCCCAAGGAAATGGAAATTATTCTTTTCTGTCATAGCGTTTGTTATAAAATTCAAGTTTACCAGTTTTGAAGGCAAAACGGGATTGGGCGTTTTCCTTTATGTAATCCGTTAGATATTATACAGGGTGAGTCTACCCTTCAAACTGAACAACTTTGACTATGGGAGCAACCAGATCGGAGCAAAAAAAAAATCTGCTGTTGCATACATTTGAGTCGAATCGACATTGCAGTTTCTTTTTTTTGCTTCAATCGGCTTGCTCCCATGGTAAAAGTTGTTCAGTTTGATCGGTAGATGGGCTTTTTTTATTATAGCGAAATATGTTACAGCTATTTTTTATTAGGGTGATAGGCTGCCTGACACTGGACATGTCATACCATCCTACCATCGTACTCTGTGGTACGACTGTCCAGTAGAAAACATTAGGAATACATAATTTGCAAAAACGAATCCAACACTATGTATGAGGCCCAACATACACTAGACCGGTTTTAATTTAGAATGTAGTTGCAAATAATATAGATATAAGTGCAGAAAAATACCCTGAATTCTTTTAAATATACCCAAAAGGTATTTCTCGTTTAATACAGCAAATATGTTCACATGACACTTGGAAGTTCAAGCCCCATATCAATTGTAAAACGAACTCGTATCAAAGACCTGTCGGCTTCGAGCACCTCTTCAGAGATTGACAAATTGTTCGTAGTACTTCACTGGTGGTTTAAGTGAAGAGAGAATTGCAATGTGGTCCGTAATACAGAGGACTAGAGTAGACAAAGATTTACTAACCTAAATGTATACTAACATCAACAGTTTCACTAGTTTTACTCATCATCATATTCCTGCCCTTATCCCATTACTAGGGGTCGGCGCAATAAGGTCGTCTTCCTTAGACTCATATTGCTAACTCAAATAAAAATAATTCCTCAAAATATTTTTTTTGTGTGCCATACATATATATATATACATATATATATATATATATATATAATGCTCACGACTATATTCCCCGAGGGGGTAGTCAGAGACATTCTGAAACCCCAGAACATCTACGTTTCAGTAGTACCGAAACTCTATCCAGTGTGACGGGGAGTGAGCCCGTCGCCACATAATCAATACAATTTAATTCAATTCAATTATACTTTATTGCAAACCAAAACAGAATATGCATTTGAATAAAGATATAGAATTACAATTAGGTACAAATAAGGCGGTCTTATAGCTAAAAAGTGATTTCTTCCAGACAACCTTAGGGTAGAGAAATTAAAAAAAAAAATCGAAAATAGGTAGACGGTGTGGATCAGAAGAAAGTAATCCAGAATGACAATGAGTCACATAATCCTCTAGTAATGATTGTTAAATAGTAGAATCAAGCAAACTGGCACTTCACCTATCATCAGCATCACCAGTTGTTTTTGAATTTACAAAGATACCATAATGATGTTATTGTTTGTTACTCTTCCACCTTGTCGGAAGGTGTTTCGCTGTAGGTAGATAAGTCGTGACCAGAAACTCTAAAACGATACTAAATCTTGTATTACAAAAACAAAGTATACGAAGTAAAACTTCAAATTGGTAACTAAACCATTGAATAACAACGTCAAGATGGGCATTTCATAATTATAATCATCAAGCCATCAAACATTATTTCTTCTATCTATCTTACACAGAAATATTAAAACAACTAAAAATCGCTATAAACCAGTAAAAAAAATCGGATATAGATAATTCTGTTCATACTCTATTCATTTGTACAAAGTCACAATGGTCGTTCTTGGTGCAACAAAACAAACGATATTTCCTATCACTTGTACCACCAAAAATCCTTGCACAATGTCACCCTTACCACAATTGCAATAGCAAACTATATTCATTGTACTTTTTTACCAATAAAATACATGAATCGCTTTTACCGTCTTTGTGGTTCTATACCGACTTATTGTAGTTTTTTTAGCTGGGCATTGTCGTTTTGTCGACAGTCGTTTAGCTTTGTTTCCTTTCTTTGATTGAGAGGTGACTGTTCGGCAAAGGTTTCTTACATAGGTCGTTTAAGTAGCGTTTTAACAATGCTGAATATAATATTAATTACGAATGTAAAGTAATATTTAGATTGGAAATTAATAATGTTTTCAGTAATTGTTAATTTTATTTGGAGTATGATGCAATATCGTTATAATATCAAACAGATAAACAAACACTACAAAAACACCCTCATTTCCTTAGTCCTCATAGAAAACCCTGGAGTGAGGAGGAAGACATTACTCTTGACCATTCGGTTTGGTCTGAAACATCACAACCACAACGCAGCGCAGCTGCATGAGTTCATCCCACCTTTCCCCTTTTACTATCGGACTTCCAGACGCACCGCGGGATACCACCCCTTCTTCGTTGATATCCCACATATCCACACTAAGCGCCTTTCTGATTCTTTTATAATGCGTACAGCCAAGGAGTGGAATGCCCTGCCTGCGTCAGTATTTACGAGCGCTTACAACCCCTTTCGGGGTGATAAGCTTGAAGCTGTTGCAAGGTTCGCCTTCAGCTGAAGAGAAAAGTTTGAAAGAAATCGTTTAGTAGGTATAGGTAATGTCTCAACTGCAAAGAAATTGTTTAGTAGGTATAGGTAATGTCTCAACTGCACCATCACGACGCAAAGTAGCAAATAGGAGACGAGTCGTCGCAACTGAATCGCTTCTGAGCGTAAGCGTTGACGGAACAATATCGTTCAAACACGCGATAACACCGCTGCGATATCGTCGACCCTTGCATCGCAACAATGATACGGCGAGAACGTAGCGCAATCGCGGCGAGGCATCTCGCTACTGACTCGCGTTATCGTTCCATCAACGCCTACTTTGCTTAACCTTAGGATAAATTTCACCTTAGCATAAATCTATAATAATTAAGTTCCCTAACTGTATTTTTTAGTGTTTAAAGTAAAATAGCGAAAAAAAAATTTTTTTTTTTACTACGCTCAGAAATTGCCTTATAATGGCCACAGTATAATATCTAGTATATTGCCCTAAGCCAGCTTAGATAACACAATTATTGTTATTTATTTTTATAATTATTGAAGCTAATAAAACATGTTTGTATGTAAAGTTTGGTGCGCCCGTAAAAGTAAACAAATGCGCCATTTTTTTTGTCAATTTAATTTTAAACACCGTTAAACTAAAATTTGTTCCAAATGTGATGAAGACTACACACACGTGTTTAGTTATAAACGAAAGGGTAACTAGTTGTTGAAACATCAATTTGATCCACTACACTTATATTAACTCCACCGTTGGAGGGTCAATCGAATTTGTTGGCGGATTTGAATCTGTGACTAATCGTTAGACGGGCGGGATAGCAATCAGAAAGCTAACTTAGTAAGCTTATGCTGACATGAAAGAATAAATAACAGGGTGTAAGGGACAGCCCTCTGCAAACTAAAACGGTGAACTCAAACCATCAAACTAACAACTTTCACTATGGAGACTGTCTCAGGAAACACGAAAAAAAATCAACTGTCTCTTACATTTGAGTCGGGTAGGTTATATTTAAACCTGTTTAAAACAGAAGATTTTTTTCAAGTTTCTGAGATAGGCTCCATTGTGAAAGTTGTATAGTTTTATGGTCTGAGTTCACCTTTTCAGTCTATGGAGGGGTGTCCCTTACACCTGTATGTAAGTTTGACTCGAATATTAGTATACGCTTAAGGGGTACATCGATAGATGCATCATATTTTTATGGGATGAACAGAATAATCCCTTAACATTATTGTGCACAATTTCAGAAGTACTTTGAATAAATTAATATACCAACTTCATGAAAACAATCTGAAATTTAAGCCGTCATATTATCAGAACAATGTTTTTGACATAATTTAAAATGGTTTCACAAAACGCTTCATTAACTTTTGACCGCGTGTTTTTGTTAACTTATTAAAAGTTATTCTCATTCACTTTGACTGCGATGGCAATTGAGATTCGCAACCAGTTACTAGTTACCAAAGACGATGTTCTATTCCTAGTTTGTAACCATAACCAGTTGCTGATATCTTAGAAGATTCGAAACTAGCTGTCTATTAAAAAGGAAAACCTATGTTCCGGCGACGCCGGAGTCGAGTGGAATGAATTTACGATACAAGGATAGCATAGCATATGGTACTATACTGAAACTCTGTCCAGTGTGACAGGAAGTGAGCATATCACCACTCAGAATTGACTGTTGGCACCTGTTGGTGCAATACATACAGTGCAGTACCAGCGCCAGCGGCATGGCGCCTCGATAAACGTTTTATCGCGCTTGCTGGCTCGTTCGTTAGCGCTCAAAAAGAAAGAGTATTAGGGTGCGACATATATGTATCGCGCCGTCATGCCGCGGGTGCAGGTTTATAAGTCTAACCAATGTAGGATTTATTTTCATGGTTGTACTGTACTTACCTCGAAATTTAAGCATAGGTACAGGTTTCCTCACAATGTTTTCCTCTACCGAAGATCCAATGGTGTTACAATACAAAGAGCAATATATTAAAGCTCAACCAAATGCGTAGCAAATCTAGCTATCATACAAGTCGCTTCACCAACATATTGCTTTGCCCTCTTGCAGTCAAATTAAATTTCTGATACGTTCCGCCAAAATACAATTAGTTCCGCGCACTCGTCCGTTTGTGCAGTGTCATTTGGCTTGTTAAGGGTACATTGCATTAAGCTTTATGATTCAGAATTGTATTAGTGCATCAGGGGGAAGGTTCAGAGTTCGATTTTGACTAACGGCGGCTGTTAATCATTATTGAAAAGCAGTCAGGTGTGCAGGATATTTTGAAGTGCAGAAGTGTACGTGCTAAACACTTTCATTAATGTATAAGCGCGTTTAGTTGAAGCCCACAACTAGTACACTTGGTCCATACAAACTAGCACACTACTTGTCTATTCTTTCACAGAGTACTATAATTACAACATTCTATTCTAATTTTATAAGAGGCAGAGGAAGACCTAGACAGAGTTATCTAGCCCAAGTTAAGGAAAAGGTTGATGTCGTGTCGTATCAAGAACTCAAGAGACTAGCGGAAAAGAGACAGGATTGGCGAATACTCCACCGACAAGAGCGTAACTCTTGAATAAGAAGAAGATGATGATTCTAATTTTAAAATTATGGCGTCCATCTTGGTTTTAGATGATTTTGCCAATGTCCTGTTTAGTAGCACTGACGTTGTACTTCTAGGGTTGTTTTTAGAAAAGAACAATATCCCAGCTACTGCTGAAGCTTCATTGTAGGCTGGAAAGGGGACAACCGACGATCGACATGCGACGTGATCACCCAATAGCAGACCTACAACGTGACTCAGCACACTTGTCTGTCATCTCTTTGAAGTATACCTGTCATTTGTTTTGACTTATTTTTCTGGTTCGAAATGTTCGCGTAAGGCCGATCCCTGATAGACAACAGATGCACTCCCTCGTTCTTACCTTTGTCTGATAGAACGGGATACCAAGTCAACGGACACAGCTGCCTTGGACAATAGGGAGCCCCATGTAATATGTAGTATCTAGGGTCCAGGTCCACATGGGAATCAGAGTAAGGGGCTTCAACATTTCTGTCGTTGGGCTCTGAAGAAATCGATTCAAATAAGTATACTTATTTTAATGAGAGTGTTGATATAATTATATTAATACTCTCATTTTAGAAAATGTTAATCCGATCACAAATTGAAGAAGATTATTTCCGTAATCATATTAAAAATAAACAATATGATTTAACACGATTCCATATGAAAAACCATTCAATGAAATGTAACAATTCGCAAAGCTGCTTGCTAGTATTTGCTACATCCGTTTCCGGGAAACAAAAATGTTCAACCCACGTTCCGAACTAACAAAAAATTTGATACAAATATTTCGCGACAAACAGACCAGAGGCTATTTGCCATCCGGCAGTTTGCGAGGCCTCGTGCAGTAAAAGGGTTAATTCTGAGAACTGACGTTATTGTGTTTGCCACAAAATGTACTATACGAAAATAACGTATTGTATTAGGTGTACTATTGCTCCCGAAAACTTTTATAGTGATTGATATGAGTATATGTAGGTAGACTATTGGTAGTAGATTACACACCGAGAGCAGGAAAGTAAGAAAGGTCTCAAATCTCTTGTAATCGTCTCGGCTTCGCCTCGGTCAACAAACATGTTATCTGAGGCTTTCTTATTTTCTGCCCGAGTACACTATTTTTCTCCCCGACGGAGGCGGAAAGCTGCATCTTCGTTTAGCGCAGTGGGCCGAAAGTTAACGCTTTTACACTTGTATTAAACAAAAACCCTAGTTATATTTAAAGGGGTGATTTAGCTTAAGGTGGTTTCAGTCCATATAAAAGTTTGACGCACGTCCATACAAAGTAGACGGAATTAATAAAAGTTATATTTTATACATGGAAAAATAGTTTAGAAAATCTAGTTACCGCGTCACAAATAACATTTGCAATTTATGATATGCATAATTACGAAGATATAAGCTTTTAAAATGTTGTATGTTTCAAAGCTTTATATCTTTGTAATTATTTTATAAACTGCAAATGCTATTTGTGACGCGGCATCTAGATTTTCTAAACTATTTTTCTATATATACAAAGTTACTTATATTAATACCGTCTACGAGTATTGTGCGTCAAAGTTTTGTATAAAATTGACCCCTCTGCAACTACCTTAAACCATCAAACTAAATGACTTTCACTATGGTCACTATTCGTCAACATCAAGAAGAAAATAATCCGCTGCTTAATTACAGTTACGTTATATTTTGTCACAAATACAGGTTCCTTATTAATATGCTGACACTTTTTAAGGGGATAATCAGACCGTCAAACTGAACAAATCTGCTCTTCCATACAAAACTGCAAACCTACTCGAGCCAAATGGGACAACAGATTTTTTTTTGCGATTTGTATGTTGGTCCTGTGGAGAAAGTTGTTCAGTTTGATGGTCTGATCATCCCTTTAAAAAAGTGTCAGAACATTAAGAAGGACCCTGTATAAATATACATTTTTTTGATTACGTGGTGACAGAATTAATTAAGGGCTAATACACATTTACCGACGGCGACGGCGCGGCGGGCCCATACAAAAAGAACGTCCGGCCGTACCGATAGTCGGTAATTGTGTTTTGACCCTAAGATCAAATAAAGTTTAAAATTTTTGCCTATTTTTGTATGTCTTGATATACTATTTTTGAAGTGATATATTTTTTCTTTTTTTTCATTTTTTCACCGAAAACCCAGTGGTGTTACAAATTCCGAAAAACTCATTGGTAGGTACGAGCCGGCCTCGACAGGGATAATTCACAGTGTTATTTTAATGAGCTAAAATGTTACTGAACTACTATCCCAGCCAAAATTTTTCCTTACAAATAGATCAACCTAAGGAACGATTTAGTTAAAAACCCAAATAATTTAAAATAAAATGTAACTAGTAAATTGATCTAGCTATGCACTTCCGGCGCGTGGCGGTCACATTTGACGTCACATCCGGTTATTTATAACCGGAAGTGAGGAGGTTCACTCGTATTAAATTGATCCATTCGAAGCCCATAGTGATATTTTGATTGAACTTTAGATTGCTTTCAGAGTTGGCAGAGCGTTTGATTTGAAAACGGTGAAATTTTTTAGAAATGCCAACCCTGTGGTTTTTGTTTACTTTTCGTTAAAAGTAATTTGTGATCCGCTTTTGCTTGATATTGCTATAGGAAATATGCGACTAGAAGCTTCACCAACAAACAATAGCTCATCACTTTGACTACTTATACAACGTGTTAATGAATAAGCGCAAAACCTCATACACCCCAACTGATTTATAACAAAATAATTAGAATAAAACAATAATTTCATTATTTTGATAGTTAAAATTTAAAGTTATTTACATTTTAAGTTTTGAGGCAAAAATGATTTGTTATTATTTCAGCAATGAATGAAAGCGCTAACGTACTCATGGATACATTTTAATAATCTTGTTTTGATAGTAAGTAGGGTGAGTATGCCTGTAACCCTGTAACCCACCCCGGGTTGACATTCAGTAAATTTTAAATTTTACAAACCAATTATTTAATATTTTGAAAAAAATTACTTCTGTTGAAACCATGATAATTCGATTCTGCTCTCGATTCGAAACCAAATACTTTCTAGTTTTGCGTTAATTCATTAACACGTTGTATAAGGACTAGCTAGTTAGGCATGTAAAAAATTAAAACGTTTCTGCCACTTTTTGCAAAAGGGCGAGGTAACATGAAATCCGCAATTTGGATTTTATACCCCATAACTTTAGGTTCTAATTTTCAATGATAAAAATCATGAAAAGTAGTCTCGTGTGAACCCCAAACGTGATAAGGTCGAAGTTATTGTTTCGCAATTATAGGCTGACTCGTTTAGTGATAAAGTATAAAATTGAATGTAAATCCACATGATCAATTGTTCTTATACCGTGGCAGAAGGGAAATGCTACCGCAAGGCTAGTCCTTATAATAAATTCACTACAGACTGTGCTACCGACGGCCCAGTAGCACAGTCTGTAGTGAACCTGCCTGCTGTGCCGAGGGTCGCGAGTTCGAATCCCGTAAGGAACAAATATTTATAATGATGAATATGAATATCTGTACCCGAGCCATGGATGTTTGTATCTATATATGTATTCTATATCGTTGTCTAGTCATCACAATACAAGTCCAGGTACCTTAAATGTGACTAGCTAATTTGTGTGACAATGTCCAAGATATTAAAAAAAAATAGTCAAAGGCTCATCATCATCAACCTCTTTTATTCCCCCATACGAGGGCGCAAAACTACCCTTCATGATGAGGGTGTAACTAAACCAATCTTTTGAATATTTCTAGGGTATTTTGTTCTCCTCGGAAGAAGAAGTCGTAAGCGTCACTTCATGGCTTAGGGACATGACCATCATGGTCCGCTTGTGCCACCACAGGTCTCCAGGCCGCTCGATCTTGGGCCCGGTGTATGCTGGCCTGTAGTGTTGTATCGGTAATTTCTTTTACCACATCGGTCCATCTCGTAGGCATGCGTCCTCTACCTCTCTTTCCCTCCATACGGCCGGTGATCATGAGTTTTTTCCAAACTATCTGATCTCCTGACCGTATGCCCAAAGAATTTAAGGACTCGTTGCATACAGATGGTGAAGAGCCTCGTCTAGATGTTCAACTTATCCCGGAAGTACTAATTTATGTTTTTTTTACACCATTTATATTGACAGTCGACTGCAGGCAAATTCCACAAGGGCCTGGGGTAGGGAACAGTGTTGCCCTTAGCTGGATTAGATACTGGAAATTTTATTGTCGCTTATTTTATAAATAAATTGAATTGAATTGAATTGAATTTTGACACTTGTATTGTATTACCGTTTTAACGACGGAGCAAAAAGGAAACGAAAATGTTGAAAAAAAAAACAAGTTTCATGTATGCGGGTTACGAAACCTGTAAATGTCTTCCTTTTTTCAGGAAATCCGCTGTAAAAGACCGTTCAAAAGATACAGTCCTTTATAGGAAGGACGAACGGACGGTGATTAGGGGTCCCGTTGGCATCCATTTGGTACGGTACCCTTAAAACCGCAGCTTGACATAGTTTATCCATAGCTAGACGGTTCACATTTCTGCTTGCAGTCGAATTCACTATCATTACCATGCCCTTTGCATTTATTTAAGCCTACCGTTTACCGCGGAACATATCTCAAAGTACTTTCTTAATTCCCATCGCTCAAATGTAAAATCCATTGTGATTCTCGCGTTTAATTCTTTCAAAATACAAATCGATAACCATTACCCATTATTGTTAAGTCATGTCAAGTTAGTTTATGTACAAGCATGTTCACAATACTTAGCAATGGACACTCGAATTTCATTCACACTTATTGTAAGGCGCGAAAATTTTACTCACTTCAGAATTTTGTGTATTTTATCAATGGGTGCGAAAAAAATGAGTATAAAATGTTGAACAAAACCGCTGTAGTGTGAAATATCAGTGTGTTTAGGTAGCGGTATCTTTGACTCGTGTCTTGTATAGGCCTTTGTAGTCCGCGGGTTTTTTGAGGCTCTTGAATGGGCGAGTAGCGGAGGCGGTTGATAAGCTGAGCGGAAGCGAGAATCAATAAATTCACGATTAATACTACTCAAAAATACATATAGAAGCAAATAATTTATTGCACCCATTAATTTCACCTGTTTCTTTGTGTTGTCGCGTCGAGTATGTATTGATGCTATATTTGCCTAGAAGTTAGTACAGATAGACGTTCGAGATCCACATAAACTAACGACCTTTAATCCCTTTCGGGGTAACTAAAATCATTGTTACAATTACTAATTCTAATCATAATTCATCATTCTATTCTTAATCTCTTTAGAGATAAGCTCGCCCTTTGTAATTGTCTATTATGCTGTTTTCATTTATATTTCCGTGTGTACAATAAAGTGTTAAAATAAAAATAAATAAAATAATTATATTTTTAAGCGCGCAGTTAATTCGAAAAAAATGCATATTAAGTATCTTAGTACATAAGATTCAGCGTAATCAAGGAGAACTCTTCAAATTTTTAGGATTTCAGAGAAATAATGACTTATTAACTGGCTAGTATATTTTCCATTAAAACACTATAAAAGAAACCATTTTCCCTTAGTCGCCTCATACGACATCCATGAACCAATGAACAAATTGGAAACCAATAGAAAGCCAAAATCCACACGGATATAAGAAAATAAACGATTTTATTTCAGGCCGCAGTCCATACTATTTAATCTCAAATAAAACTAACGACATTTCCAGTGAGTAACGACTAAAATCAATTCTTTAGTAAAACTTTATTAAACTTTAGTCCATAAGGACTAAAACAACTTCTCTAAAGCAATTTCTATTTAAAACTTTAGTAACACGACCCTAATTTCACTCACCGACGGCATTCATTTTAATTTGAATCGAGAAGAGTTGATCTGAACTCTAGCCTTAAAAACTTTGCTAAACTTTCATCTTTAAGGCGGTTGCAGAGGGGTCAATATTATACAAAACTTTGACGCACAATACGCGTAGACGGTAATTATATAAGTAACTTTGTGTATATGGAAAAATAGTTCAGAAAATCTAGATGCCGCGTAACAAATAACATTTGCAATTTATAAAATAATTACGAAGATATAAAGCTTTGAAATTTTTCATACAAAATTTTATTACAAATTGCAAATGTTATTTGTTACGCGGTAACTAGATTTTCTAGACTATTTTTCCATGTATAAAATATTACTTTTATTAATTCCGTCTACGCGTATTGTGCGTCAAACGTTTGTATGGACTGAAACCACCTTAACATGAATTTATTAGAAAGTGGACCGAGCACTTGTCGCCAAAAGTAAACATAGCAAGTAAATAAACTGAAAAATTGTATCCCTGGTAATACAATGTGAACCATTCAGATACAATATCCAGTTTGTAACGCAGCGCTCTTAATTTTTCTGTAATTTTTATTTTGTTGACACATCATACAATTTTTTCACAAAGATTTCTATCTATTACTTTTTTTTTCTTTAATTGTAAAAGCGATCCGTGAATCCATGTCATATTAAACTACATAGAATGCTTTCGTCCGCACCGGCTTCCGTTATCGTATTTTATTTATCTACATTTTAAGTCGAATCGTTTCATCAAATTCGGTCTAGTTTTTGCGTGATGCTTGATTAAACAAAAAGACAAAAAAAATCTTAGTACAGACACAATTCTGTTACAGTTTTATAATGGTGTAGATTTCTTGATCTTAAACTTTGAAATAAGTTTCGTGGCCCGAATATCATCTTGGCATATCCTATTTCTGAAAGGGGACTTTGGAATCTCTTTGGTACCTTTTGGTTACCGCCCCCTCTAATTGATTGCGTAACTGCCGACGCTACTCTTCATTCTTTCTTTCGTTCATTCATTCATTTGACATGCGGCGACAAATCGGCTCGCAAGACGCTCCATTGTCAAACTTTGCGACAGTAATTTTCGACCTTATGTCATTAAATTTTGAGTAATATTTTGTGATATTGTAAACCGTTTTGCGAGCCATTTTTGGTTCTTTGTATTTGATAAAATGCTTTGAATCGATACGCAGTTATTTTATTATAGTTATAATAAGGTAGGAATTTCATGCATGCCTCCGATTTTTTTTTTTCATTTTAAAGTCAAAATCATTGTCGATTGGAGTGCTACTTGTGAATGAATTGAATGGAATGAAATTAGATACGGTGAATGATTTAGTAAAATTACAAGATAGTGTGACTATCATTCGTTTCAAGATGGCTGCCATTGTTGTTTCTTTAAATAAATTTTATGTTAGTATGTAACAGAAATTTAATTGTGTGACAAAGTAAACCTCTTTCAAAAACGTTGAGTATTGTATTTAATTAGTTATATGTGCCTGTCTACTTTAAAAGCTTTTTTAAAATTCAACCTGATTTCGGCCACGGTGACTGCTTCAACTACGATGGTGGCGTTGATGAGCGCTCATGTGGCTAAAACAGCTAATCTTCTTGGAAAAGATCCTTGCACATAGCGGGCATATATGAGCACGTCATTTTCATAGTGATATTGTATAGCCGCTATCCTGACCGGCTTTCAATTCATCACGTTTGGCAACTAGTTGAGATCGCCAGCTGGCTTAAAAATAATAAGTTTGACTGTTTTCACGAGCTCTCCATGCTGGACGGATCGCCACCAAATCCGTCCACTGCGTGGCTCTATGCCATACATCTTTTCATATGGCGCTTTTGTACATATTTATACATCAGGAGTTGTTTTCCTATATCTCATATATTTATGAATGTGATCTGTTTAATGTGCCTAATAAATTATAAGGAAATGTATAATTTGATCAAAATTGAGCGATTTGAGCGGAACTTTGTCGCATCGATATCGTTTTGATAACGCCTTTGCTCAAAAATATCTCGTGTGATATGGCCCTTAGACGTAACACTGATTCAGAATAACTATTATACACTTCCAAATCCTAAATTTGATCAAAGCACAACGCTAACACTGCCCGACTTTTCAGAAACATTTCAGAAATGTATCTCCATTCAAATTAATATAATTTTATCAAAAGATACCCAACAAAAGAACACCAAAATTACACCCATAATTTACAATTTATCAATAACATATAGCATCATAATAAAATACGCTATTCTATCAGAAAAAATAAAAATCAAACACGAAGCAGTGGCTCGTGCAAACCATCTGTTCTTTTTTACACACACCCTGTATACAGGGTCGGAGGACCCTGTATCTGCTCCTATTTGCCGCGTCATTAACCATCTTCCCGTCACGCTTTCCACTTATTATCTATTTTTATATCATTTCTACAATAAATTTTATGCCGAATAAAATTCCTGGCAACGCCTCTAGTCCATAAATATTCCTTTACGGTAAAAGACAAATTTTTGGTGCTTTTTTTTGTGTAAAAAGACCCCCTTTGCGTGAAATTGGTTCGTATTGTTATTTAGGATAAAACCGATAAGTAGTTTTATTTTGTGGTTTTAGGGGATACGAGTGTTTTTGATGGGACGTTTAGATGAGTTCTCTGGGACGTAAAGTGCTTTTATAGGTACTCAAAATAATTGATAGTTTAGTTGTTTGCTTTTGTTAAAGAGTTGGTGATGAGTGAACGAATGAATGGGTGAATGAAAGCTTAAAAAGTTGTAGTGTCAAACCAGATTTTAGGTTAAAAGTAAAACGTTTTAATAGTTAGTTTACTTTCTGCAGTATCTTTGTAGGAAATAAAGTTCAAGGTTTCTTTCGATACCAAATAGGTACCAATACGAGTACCTAGTAAAAGTATGACCTATGTTGTGTGATTTCATCTTTAGTCTATCCCAACATTAGATTTACTGCCGTACATTACAAAATCTGTCCGCGTGGTGTCGGCTAAGAATAGCACCATCCCTTTGCCTCCCGTGGGTGTTCTAAAAGGCGACTAAGGGATCTACCGGAGGATGGGCAGCAGCATCCTCTGAGTACACACATTCAATCCAACTGCGATCGTCAACCCGCCTGCCAAGCGTGGCGATTATGGCAGATCCCCCTATTTATGGGGAGGCCTGTGTTCAGCAGTGGACGTCTATCGGCTGATATGATGATGAAGATGATTAAAAAATGACAATTTATTATTTAATATTTTACAAACAGTGTTAGGTGCAGGTTAGAGTTGACTCTTCGTTTTTGATCTTTTTTTTTTTCAGTTTCACATACCAAAATGTAGATAAATTGTATTATTTGAAATTATTATGCTTGTCTAGGTTGTTTATTATTCGACTATAATATAAAAATCGTGGTGGAATAAAATACCCAAAGTTTTGCTGTATAATAGCAGAAAGTTGAGTGTTATACACAGATAACATTTCGTTATAGAATTTATGCAATTTTTTTTCACTACGAATTCGGCATCGTTCTCATCGATCACTAGCTTTCCTTTTTAGGTTTTCGTAGTCAAACAAAGAAGCCTTATAGTCTTTGTTCGTGTGTTTTTCCGTATACGTAATTAATTACATAATTATTATTGTGTTTTGTTGTGTATGCAAATAAAAATATGTTCTTTCTTTCTTTCTTTCATTGTCTATTCTATATGGGCTTGCACCTATAAAAATAGAACATAATTTCCCGCAGAGAGTTCAAAAATATTCAAGAATACAGAGCTCTACGGGAAGTGTTAAATAGTGGACTCTGTAGAGCAATCAGTGTCAGAATTAAAAACTCTCCATAGTAAAGCTTAAATTTTCGACGGTTTTCATCCCACACACTTTTCCCTTTTTCACATTATACTCATAGTAAAATTACAGACTCGGAATTAAAAGGTCCCTCAGTGGGTTCTTCACCCCCCCCCCCCCCCCTGCCCGGGGGCTCCGTCAGCTTAATGACCGAACCGTGTCCGCCACGCGACCTTATAGGACAAATAGATTAAACCTAATTACAATATTTGTATTTCAATCTGAGATAATAATTTTATTTTCGTATGTTTATATTGACGTTTGGGACTAATTATAATTAGGGATGATTTGTTTGTTAATAGTTTAATTAAAGCCTAATGTCGTATAGACACGTACTATAAAGGTATTCAATCAATCAATCATTTAAATATTCTTTATTTTACACCAAAACATGAACATTTAAATACTGATATGTATTCGATACATTAATGAACCTCAGTTGCAGGTACACTCAATCATGAGGGTCAGGGTTCGAATCCGCACGGAAGAAATGCTATGTACTAATTATTTTTGCTAATAACTTGTGTAATGTAATGTGATATGGACTGCTGTCAAACGGTGAAGAAAACACATGGTGAACAAACCCGCATACGTTAAGAAGAAATTCTGATGCGTATAAAATATGAAGTCTACCAATCCGTATTGTACACGCGTAGTGGACTGAAGCCTATACACCATCATGGCCTCATGAGGGTTAGCCCGTGCCCGGGTGTGGGACGTAAAATTATAGATATGATGATGATTATGTTGATTTTCAGTGAAGGAAGAATTCGTGAGAAAACTTACATGCTTTACTTGCGACGCGTGTTTTGTACACATGAAACTAATAATAAATAAATAACGCTCACAGGCACATACATTGTAATGATCCCAAATCAAGCCTTAGGCTGTTTGTTATGTGAACCATGCAACAACGGCACACACGTATAACATTCATGACGAACCGGGATTCGAACCCGAATAAGTTACTACATTTTGTACGCTATCCATAAAAAATTGCGACGGCGTTTTTTTCCCCACCATCATATTTTGGGCACTACCTACTAGTGAAATGTGGAAACTCTAAAAAGGTTATTTTTAGATCTCTGCCTACCCCCACGAGGAACCAAGTCATGAGCGTATGCTAGTTTTCAGACAATAAGCCTCACGATAAAGTAAGGAGTGAAACTTAGAACGCAGATAGATGAGGACTCAAGCAAAAACACGAATAGCGAAAGTATACGTCACTAATGCATCACTGACAGTGAGTAACTGCTTTTTAGGGTTCCACTTAAAGGGTTACAAATTTAGAATCCGTCCGGTTTAGAGTGGACCACCGCAATAACGAGGTGCCTAAGAGATTAAAGGTTTCTTATGCAGTGTTCATGTGGGCGAAATTCTAGTCTAGCCACCTTTCACCACCATCCCATCCAGAAACTTAAATTGGTAAATCTGAACATTGCTACAACTACATTCTTAAACAGAAAGTTTGTCGCTGTAGCAATGTTTCTGACCACCCCAAACGCGATTACGGTCGTGAGTTATGAACTTAAAGGGTCATCATCATCGTAGTTTGTGAACGTAAGATTTTACTTTCATCAAAGAACGTAAGCGACATCGCGCGGGGTAAGGTCTTTTGACGGGGGCTGTGGTAGCTTTTTTTCCACAAGTGAATAAACTACCCATCCCCCAATAATTCAGGTGCATCTCTTAGTAGGCGATATCTTAATACTGTACTTTCGTGCTTCATCATCTTTCATGTTACTCAACCTAGAGAATCCCTGTTTGCCTCTTTGCCGCTTTACCTACATGTCTTAACCCAGTCCAAAACCCTTATTTAGACCAGTCGTTCTTTCTCCTGGTTCAGTTAATTACTGCAAAAATATCAACAATTTCAACAAATTGTCCGCTGTTTCAAATCAATAGATACACAGTCAACGTTTAAAAATTGTTATTCAAAATAATATCACAATAGCTTTTTGACTATTTTTTTGGACTCTACCACCGCGTCGAAAAGTGTTCTTCTACAGAAAAAATGTGGCCAGAAACTCGTACAAAAGTAGATTACTCACTGTACGGAACCATCAACGTGTTTGCATGAGTCGCCCTTGGTCGTCTTTCTTTTACAACTTGGCAAGTAAGCTTACTTGAGTGTTGACGTTAATGTTTCCTTTTTTACTTTTAAGGCTTTTAGACTCTGAGATATCTATTTTAATGGCGTTTTTACACGATTCTCGCTCGAATATATTTTCTAGCGTATCCTAACATATTGAATACGGTTTGGTTAGAAAATAAAATGAGTCAAACCAATGCAAAATCGATCGGTGTAAAATTTATTTTAGTCTGATTCATGCAGTATTATATGTATTTATTAAAACAACCAAAAAACAAACAATTATAATTAAAAAGAAATATGTAGCTGTGTATAAACTAACAATAGGCTAAGTGTGTTACTAAAAATATTGTGATCTCAGTTGGCCGAAAATAAAGTTTTCTATTCTATTCTATTATATAGCGTCCTTCTTAAGATGCTGACACTTTTTTAAGGGGGCGATCAGACCATAAAACTGTATACATATCCGTACGAAAGTTTGCATTGCGTCTCTTTCGACGTAAACAGGAACATCGCTACAATTACCAACCACCTTTCAAAGCTACAATTGTAAGCAGGGTTGGGTACATTTTTAGCCACGAATGACCTAGACACTCTAAAAAAAACCTGATCACAATTTATTAAGTTACATCCTGCAACACACAAGACATAAAATTTGGTCTATTTTAAAATTATTCTAATTCTCCGAACCATACAGCTTTAGCTCAAACAAAGTTATGGCCAATGTGAAAAAAGAATCTCAAAATTACAAAAGACACCTAATTATACAATTGTTGACAGTTCTAAAACGTATGTCAAAGTAACAATTGTTAAACAACCAATTCATAATGCAAAAAGCAAACTACAAACGTACTTTTAACCACAATGACAATTAATTATTTCGTTTCATTATAATTCTACTTCGTGTTTTGAATAGCACTTTCAATTGTTGATAAGTATTTCGCATATGTTTCTATGATTCTCTTTTCTAAATTATAGATCTCCTTAACAATCTAAATTCAACTTTAAAACAATTATTGAACAAGCCTTAATTTCCCCTATCACATTTACGTCTCTTTTTGCAATTCAACATTCTGCCAGAGAATCACCCTAGTGTTAAGTTTGTTAAAGTATTATGAACTTTGTTTGCAATGTTATAGAATATAAAATATGAAATGAATGGTATTATGCTACTTTTATATTGCAGAAATAGTTACCCTATAATTAAAAAGCTAATTCTGTTCTTAAAATGATTTTAGATATTTTATTCCTTGGTAGTAAGGGTCAAAATAGAATGTAAAAATAGAAATGTGACCGTAATTTCTGTTGGTATAGTGTGACGAATGAATGCAGTTGGTGTTTTTGAATTAAACATTTAATTTGTTTTCTTTATTTCACTCTGAATATATTATGTTGTAGTGAATAGTCACTAAAAGTGTCAATTCGTTTTGCTTACGTCATTATTTTAATTAAGAGGGACTTATAAAATCAACGCCTTTGTAAAATAAAATAAACATTTAAAAGTTTTAAGGGGGTTGTTTAGACCATCAAACTGAACAACTTACACTATGAGATCAAAATCGAAATCTCGAAAAAAAAAAACATCTAGCCCATACATTAAGCTCGAGAAGATTTGTAGTTTAGTACGAAATATCATATTTTTTTCGCGATTTCGATATTTGTCCCATTGTGAAAGTTGTTCAGTTTGATCGTCTAAACCACTCCCTTAAATGTTTATTTTTATTTTTGTAACACCTTGTATAGTAAGACAACTGACTATGGGTTTGGATGTAAACGAATACTAAAGTTCTAACTAAAATCTGCAATTCAACAAAAGTGTGGTGAACTGGTGACCCATTTAATTATTTATGCAAAAATTTCAACAAAAACAAAAGGTCAAAACATTCTTCTTTAAAAGAAACAAACATTAAAATCGTATATATCGACAATTAAACCCAAAATAAAATTAATCTCTATCAATACTAATTAAGGTCGTTGCGGCTACCGTAAATTGCGCTCTATCCTACCGAGATAATACCCAGGAAATTTATTACTTAAGCATTTTAGATTGATAGAAGGCATTGTATAAGGTCTAACAAAATTTTGCTGAAACTGTTTTAAGGTTATGCTCAGACCATCAAACTGAACAACTTTCGCTATGGGACCAATATCTAAATCTCGAAAAAAAAATCTGATGCCAAATACATTTGAATCAAGTTGTGTATGTAGTTTTGTATGGGAAATCTAATTTCTTTTTCGCGATTTCGATATTGGACCCACAGAGAAAGTTGTTCAGTTTGATGGTCTGAGCATAACCTTAAAATAGTTTCAGCTAATTTTGTTAGACCTTATATATTGGTCCACTCTTAACCTTTTGTTAGTAGAAGATTGATTATTAATAAAATAAACTTTTTTCTGAATTTATTTATTCGCCTAATTCGCTTTCCTTTTTAATTAATATTGATCTTTTTGCGTGCGTGTCTTTTATAATACTCGTCGTCCGTAACTGCTTCCGTGTTCTAATGGTTAAGAGCATTGGGCTTTCGACACGGAGGTCGTGGTTTCGATTCCCACGGGGGACACCTAGTGAAATGTCACTTTGTGCGTTTTTCCCCAGTGGGTTAGGACTTTACAGGCTGAATCACCTGATTGTCTGAAAAGAAAGATGATTCCGTGCTTCGGGTGGCACGTTAAGCCGTTGGTCTCGACTACTATCTCTGGTGGTAGTAGTCGTTACGTTAAATCCACGTCAGAGGTCTGAAAAAACTCTGACACCAGGGCTCTGCCCACACGATAAGAAGAAGAATAATACTCGTGACTCAATATCGAGTATATACTCGTGTCTATGTATTTGTTAATAATATTGTGTTCAACTTGTCGGCGATCCTGAAGAAATAAAATAAAATAAATAAATGGGAAACGTTCATCTCATGCAAGCTGTAACAAACGATTTTGATTATTGATGGCCAAATTACACTAGCCACTTTGTAGTAAGTAGTCGTAACTGTACAGTATGCACTAGGAGTTAAATCAGTGTGCAAGAAAGTGTGGAAGCTATTTAAAAGAGTAACACGCGATCTTAATGCACCCACAAACACTAGGAATACCAGCACTAGTTCACACTACATAAATTCTCATTCCTGTCTCCCATTGAGATAGGTAGGGAAGTAGGGACAACAGAACGCTGCCTGCTGTGATCCTGACATTATCTCTCTCGTTTTCTTGAAATTCATCACAAATTAAGCATATAAATTTTATATTAAGTTGACCCTTTCTAACGTTCAATTTAATTAAATTATACTTTGTTGCACCCCAAAACAGAACATACATGTGAATAAAGAATACAAGCATAGCATAAGCATATGCTCACGACTATATTCCCCATGGGGGTAGTCAGAGATATTCTGGAACCTCAGAATTAAAGGTAGGTACAAATAAAGCGGTCTTATCACTAAAAAGCTATTTCTTCCATGCAATCTTAGGGTAAGAGAAACATTCTCATTTAGGTATGTAAATCGCACTTAAAAATCTGCACTCATCAATTCTTTATTTCTTTCCATATGACGAAATCATCTTCCCTTTCAGACCACAACGTTATCTAACCATACTATTCTCACTAGCTCACTTCTTCTTATCGTGTGGGCGGAGACCTGGTGTCAGAGTTTTTTTCAGACCGTCTTACTGCCTCTGACGTGGTGTTTATTTAACGACTACTATTATTACCACCAGAGATAGTAGCCGGGACCAACGGCTTAACGTGCCTTCCGAAGCACGGAATCATTTTTCTATTCAAACAATCAGGCGATTCAGCCTGCTATGTCCTAAACAACTGGGGAAAAACGCACAAAGTGACATATCAGTAGGTGTCCCCCGTGGGAATAAAACCCACGACCTCCGTGTCAAGAGCCCAGTGCTCTAAACCATTAGACCAAGGAGGAATTTCTAGATCTAGCTCACTCATACATATTTATTATGATCTCAATATTTGTATGTGCTAACGATATCCTGCTATCTGCTTTCCGCATTCATCAACTCTTCCTAATTCATCATCACCTGCCTACAAAAGTCGCGCACTGCAGGGCAGAGGCATCAGGAAGGGAGGGAAGGTTAGTTAGTTTACGACGCGTGTCCAATGTGGTAGACTTCACATGCGCATCGATAATTCTACTTCATCTTAAGCAGGTTTCCTCACGATATTTTCCTTCACCGTTTGGCAGAAGTCAGTATTATGCATTTATTGGTATGTATATACATGGCATGTCGTTCAAGCGTATTCGAAGTCAGACCATGATGATTTAGACTTGCCAGACACATAAGGAATTCCAAATCAGGATTTTGATTTTGTATAGGGTTTGATACCTCCGCAATTCCGAACGTAATTGTGTGTGGAGGACCTTAATGTCCACTCCATACCCTTCCAAAACGCGCCACCGCCGACGCGGCGGCGCTTCCCTCATTATCCTTTCCAAACACTAGTAAAAACTAAAACATGTTTTTGCATTAAAAAGCTAAATTTATTTGCTACTAAGTAGTCCGCGTAGCTTGTTAAAGTAAACAAATAACACCCTTAAAGACCAGTATTTTGAACATCACAACGGACTGTTGACACGCGAACTGCTTGTTTACACTTTTTACTGAGTTTTTTGCTGTTTCTACTGAGTTACATGTCTTACAACATTGTTTTTTGCTTTAAGTTATAAAGGTTTTGTTAACTAAAACATTTTTATTACAAGAATGGAAAAATTGTTTTCCTTTACCTCCTTACCAGTTATTATAGTAGTAGATGTTACGCACCTGGCTTTTTGGTGAAGGAAGATATTGTTATTAAGTACGCACGGCGACACATCAAGCTATACAAAACCAACATAAGCTGGCCGTGCGATGCTATACGTTACTCGACCTACGCTCGGCAGGCTTATGTTTGTTTCGTATAGCTTGATGTGTCGCCGTGTGTACATGCTTTAATTTTGAGGTGGGTATTGTATTCAGTTCGTGACAGGACAGATAAAATATGTTTTTAGATAGTTTTTAATAGTTATGATTTATTATACATATTAATATTAAATTGTTTTATTTTAAAAGATACACATAATAACATAAAATAAACATTTATGTATTTGCACAAAAGAAAGCAGTACAGAATCAACAGAATATAAAAATATTATAATTATGGTACTATAATATCAAAAATGTTTTTGAAATGGTTTCAAAGCCACAATAGTGCCACAATCTGTCCCTTGTTTACACTATTTCGTGTCACTCATTCATTACACCAATTCACGATCAGCAGACAAATTTACATCAATTTGTGTCGCGTTACTTCATCCATACTAATTCTTGGAAAGACTCTAAGAAGGAATTTATAGAAGAGTCATATCTTTTATGAGGTAGCAGTTATAACATAAGTTACACATAAAACAAGGTTCTCTCTTTTATTTAGCTTCATTGTTAGGTGATTCTAAGAAGCCTCAATCAGGAGGTCGCGTCGATTCCTGGCCTGTACTACTAAGTTCTTCGGAATTTACTTACGGTTGTTTTTATCATTTACTAGATCACCGGTGAAGGAAAAAATCGTGAGAAAACCTGCATTCCCGAGAATAAAAAGAAAATACCATAAGTTCGGACGTATGCGTAAAATATGGATGAGCATATTACAGCATATAGCAGCACACAAAAGACCAGCGCTGGTCGCAGTGTTACATAACGACCCTTGCTTGCAATAGCCCAACCACAAATAATAATAAATTATTCTGTATTTTTTCGTCGTACTGACCCTGAATGAAGGAGCTGATTGGGAGAACTCCCGCTCTCACACTCATAGACATGGAGTATCATGCCTTTCCTAACTCGAAGTGCTCAAATTTGGTCGTGTTCCCGAGTAAAGTTTTGCCAGAGAGCAACGAAACGCAGCATTCTAGGTGCATGCAGATCGATCATTATCAACATTATCATCGTTCACTGCTTCTTTGTCTATCGAGGAGATGACGTGTCATTTAGCATCACTGCTGAGCATAGGCTATCACAAAGGCGCTCAACAAAACTCTATCGTCGGCTTTCTTCATTCAGTCACTCCCCGCTGGTGGTTGGTTCAGCTGGTCGGAATATCTCACCCGAATAATGAATAATTAGTATGCCATTCATTAGCAATAACATTATAATCATGTCACTGATCGAAATAAACAAAAGTAATAAGGTTTGATGCACTCATCATCATCATCATCTCATCCGATGGACGTCCACTGTTGGACATAGGCCTCCCCCAAGGATCGCCATAACGACCGGTCCTGCGCTGCCCTCATCCAACGGGTTCCCGCCGCCTTCACAAGGTCGTCGGTCCACCGTGTGCGGGGTCTACCTACGCTGCGCTTTTCGGTACGCGGTCGCCACTCGAGAACTTTTCGGCCCCATCGGCCATCGGTTCTGCGAGCAATATGCCCCGCCCACTGCCACTTTAATTTAGCAATTCTTTGGGCTTTGTCAGTTACTCTGGTTCTTCTGCGGATCTCTTCATTTCTGATTCGATCTCGCAGGGAAACTCCGAGCATAGCCCTCTCCATTGCTCTTTGGGTGACTTTCAGCCTTTTTATGAGGCCTTGAGTGAACGACCACGTCTCTGTTCCCTATGTCATCACTGGCAACACACACTGATCGAAGACTTTCGTTTTAAGACACTGCGGTATTTGGGTATTTGTTTGATGTACTACAGAATCTAAACTATTATAAAACTGTAACATAATATTATATACATATAATTATAATCTCAAATTTTTCAAAAGATTCCCTTAGGTTCCTTGGGCGAAGTTGTTCGGTATCGTAAGTACAATCACCTGTTAATGTAATGACGCTATCTATTCTCTACTTATATCCTGTATTATATTTTATTTGGTGTAAGCTATATTTAAATATGAGTCAGATCTATTATAAAATCAAGTTCTTCAATCTACGTAGACATCTAGTTTGTATTCAAAAGGGGAAATGTCTGGAGATGTCTTGTTCTGTCTCTAATTATGTTTGGAGTCAGGATTAGTCTATTCTTGAGTTTAATCAAGTGCGCCTTTAGCTGACTTAATTTAATTTTTTTTGTAGTGCGTTTAATTGAAATGCGTTGGTTCTTAAAATTTTAACTTTCTATATTTCTGCAAAAATAAATGTCATCGTCAACCTAACGTCCCACTGCAGGGCATAGGTGGACTGGATTGGTGGACTAAACATACGCATCAGAATTTCTTAGTATGTAATGTCATAATAATATGGTTATGTAGTAATAGATACTCTTTCTTATACTGTGATATGGTACTTGTGCTGCCACCTGTTATGTCACATGTGTACTATCGAAATATATTTAGTCTGTGCTGAAAGCTCACTGTGTTTAATATTTTTTGTTCTTTAGCGTATGCAGTTGCACACATTGCTTGCAGGACCAATGGCCGATGGGGCCGAAGAGTCTTTGAGTCGCGGCCGCATACCGGAAAGCGCAGCAAGGTTGACCGACGACCAGGTGGAGGCGGCGGGAACCAGTTGGTTGGAGTCGTTTTGGTGATCCTTGGGGGAGGCCTATGTCCAGTAGTGTACTTTTATCGGCTGATACGATGATGATGATATGTGCAGGGTTTCCTCGAAATGATTTCCTTCACCGTTTGAGAGCAGTCGGTAGTACACATAGAGATCTAGAGAGATGCCAACCAACGCGCTGAGTACGAAACCAAGTGTCGCATCGCCACCAGTACAACGCGATAGAAAGTATTTTGTTAGCTTGAATGTGCTCATTATCTATTGCGGTATCAGAACTCAGCGTTCGAATAATCTTTAGTACTACGCAAGCATTGTAAACAATTTACACATAATATCTCGACTGGCTTTTAGCTTTTCATAATATATTGAATCCTTACTGTCGCGAGCAATGTGTTCCGTTTTTGCGCATGTTGCTGCAACACTGGCCCCGCCCCCTTTTCACATCTCCCTTTAGTTTTTGTTAAGATCTGTGGTAGTACATAAGTTAAAAAAATTCATCGGTAACACTGCATGTCTTCCGAGATTGAGCTAGCTGTGTAGTGGATGCATTATTTTTGCCTAAAACCGCAGAGTACTTTAAATACTACCGTAACTAAAACTTTTATAGATCTTAAATGTACCAAGGCTCACTTTTTTAAATTATTTTCTGGATGGAGAGACAAAAAAGTGGTTCCAATAAACCAATAATACTTTAGATTTCATATTTCCACGCGCTTATTTGAAGTTCCTAACAAAACGAAATGGCGAAATCTATTTCAATCTAAACGAAAATAAAGCAAATTGATTTCTGATTGGTTTTACAAGGCTTCAATATTTCAACAGACATCTGTTGCAAAAACAAATTATAATACGCGTCTAGTGAATATAGAAGTACCTATATACAGCTACATATATATATATATATATATATATATATATATATATATATATATATATATAAATATAGCTACCTGCGTACCCTACGTACCTAACTGCTTCTATAAATAAGCAATCGCGTACCTAGTCCAAATTGGATATGAAACATGTTCAATTTGTGACAATTTATTTGCTGAAATCTCTTAGAAGCTTTAATTAGAATGATTGTCTTAAATTAAAGTAATTTTTTGCTATTATTCCACCGAAACGGATGGTTTTATTATGGAGAAAATGCGGCCAACGAATTTCTGTGTTATGAATATTATGAATTTTATTTTGGGAACTTCTGTCAGGAAAGTAACTAGTACGTAAGCACTAGGTACATTATTTTAGTTTTTTGCTGGGCCCATAACCTATTGGGAATTGAATATCTAGATGAAAATAATAAATACAGAAGAGACTAGGATTGTTTTATTTAAATAACAAAATACTCTTTTCCATCATTTTTTCACTGGGAGGATTTAGAAAGTCAGATTATGTGATAAATTTTGTGTGACGTGCCACAAATGTCTAACAAGAAGAAACAATAAATTTGAATCGAAATTTTTGTATTTTTATGAGACTTAAATCCAACATATAATTTAACTGAATACTTTCCCTAAAGAAGTTGCTAGAAGTAACGGCCCGACACACACTTTGACAACATTTTTCTTTTCAAAGCCTGTGGGCGGGGTCGCAGGGTTGATTTAGTTTTGCTAATGGCGTTTTGTCACCGACCAGGTGGACGACACGAGTCAAGGAAAAAAACCGTTTAAGAAAAATAAACGTTTTTTTAGATATGAGATATATTTTATTTTACTATTGTGTCCCATTGAATGACGATGTTTTTTTTCATATTATATATACTGTGCGTAGCAAGAGGTGGTAACAAAATACAATTCTGAGTTGCGTATCGTTTAAATATTTTATTTATTACTAGCTGTTGCCCGCGACTTCGTACGCGCAGACCACTGAAATATACCTTACAACCTATTCTCAGACCTATTGAATAAACACACAAAATTTCATTAGACTCGGTCAAGCCGTTCAGGAGGAGTTTTGTTACAAACACCGTGACCGACAATTTTATATGTATAAGTAATTGATACAGTCATGATGAAATGTTCATTAAACAAAATATATTATAATCAGGTTGGGTTGGTATCCATTTTTAGATCACTTGTCATTTCAGGAATTAATTCAGAGTTCAGTCTTACGAAAAAAGAATGAAGTTTAATCTGAACATATAAAAAATCTTCAGTTGCTGAAATACTGGCTCTAAGATGCTGGCAATATTTTCAGGAATGGTTGACAAACGAAAATGAATGAAGAATTTTAAAATTAAGAACTCGAAAATATCATCAATTTAATTAAATAAAACCGGTCAAGTGTGAGTCGGGATACTCGCGCACCGAGGGTCCCGTAGGCTAGGGGCGGACTTTTCGGTTAAGTGTTTGAAGTGACATGTTGCCGAATAGTGTTTTGTTTTGACGACGCATGTTGCTAAAGAAAATTTTGTAGGAAACTTGACGACGCATGTTGCTGAAAACATAACATAAATATTCTTTATTATTTTTTTAATTAATTTTTTTCTTGTACATTAACGAAGGGCTGTATCGCGCGTAAAAGCCTAGAAAAATCACATTTTTTCTACATGATCCCGTAGGAACGCAATAAAGAGAGGGTGTGATGTACTGACACAGTTCTCAGATAAAGTCCTTCGGCTAGTTAGTGTGTAGGGTTAGCAGCAAAACTAGATTTTTTTTTCTGGGGCTCTCTAACGACTTAAGAAGCGTGTACTCTATACAAAGCATGCTATGTTATCTTAGTACAAACTAAGTGGAACGCTGATTTTCCATAGGCAGCTTTCGCCATCTATCGGTTATGTTTCGAAGCACTATGTGTTGAACTAGGGTTCATATCGGAGTAACAGCGTACTACACCTCACGCGATGCGCTGTAGTAGTGAGAGATTTCGCCCACATCAATTACTGTCTTGTTGGTCTAGCGGTCTAGACAACCTGCTTACGATCCGGGTAGCTAAGGTTCGATCTTCATGTCGGCTTATCGTCTTTTTCTATTTATTTCATAATGTGGCGCCCCCTAGTGCTAATAAGCGGCAACGCAATTAGGACGTCCTAAAATTCAAGGCGAGTTACCTATCTATATCCAATATTAATCTATGATACAAAGTAGACTGCTGGTCTGCCTGCTGTGCCGAGGGTTGCGGGTTCGAATCCCGTAAGGAACAAATTAATATTTGTATGATGAATATGAATATTTTGGATGTTTGGATGGCATGTGGATGTTTGTATCTATATTTTATGTATTCTATTTTATGTATTCTGTATTCTATTTATCTAGTCATCATAATACACGTCCAGGTACTTTAAATGTGACTAGATAATTTGTGTGACATTGTTCAAGAGATTATTTATTATTATTTTATTAAAGTGTTTTTTTTCTTTAACATGTAATACCTATATTATTTTTGCAGTCAGTACATTACTAGTTATCTTGATGTGGGTCGGCGGTCTTAGATTGCCGCCGGCGCGGTGGGACTTGACACCAATACACTAATCTAACAGTAACGGTAGTCTAAATGAATTGCTTTACGGGCATAGTGCTACCGCACGCTCCCAGTACACTGTACCTCGAGTAAACCAGGATATAAACAGCGGCGGCCACTTATAATGCTGAGATGAGAATCTGTAGGCAGTGAGTCACCTAAATCAGAAAAACAAAGCGATAATTTGACCGTATATTATGTTTAAATACAATAAACATTTTGTTTTTCACTTTAGATAAAAAAAAAACGGTTTTGCGGGAAAGCGGGCCGGAGGCGTGTGTTTTGTTGTGTATGGTGTGGTGTGGTGGTAATTTTCGAGTTTGTATGTACCACACAGAAATACGCGCGGGTCCGGGGATATTCGCTTTCCGCAGGTCCGCCTCCGGCCCGCTTTCCCACAAAACCGCCTCTGTGTGGCTTGGCCCTTAGAGCCATATCACACAAAATGATTCGCACATTTCGTTCACAAAAATTTTGCTCAAAGATCCTTAGTTCTTAAGTCGTTTATTCAAGCTCGGAAAACAAAGCTAAACGTGCCATACCGAAAGTTATAAAATAAATATATTTTTTTTACATTTAAACCTATTTTCTGTGATCTCATAATTCTATTTTCTTTCAGCGAAAAATTATGATTTTGTTTTGTTAAGTAATTGTTATAAAATAATAGTCTCATGAACATGATATCTCAACTATTATAAAACTGTACCAGCTAGTTTGTCTGTACATTGAAGATAAACAAAAAAAAAGTTACTGCCGCGGGCTGCATGCGGACCACAGTGAGTTTTCTTGCGGCCCTATGCAATTTTAGGAATAGGTTCCCAATGCGGCCCGCAAGCGTGGTGACTTGACGTAGGTTACTCATGTTATGTAGGTTAGGTATCACCACTGCCTTGAGACATGATGTGAAAATTTCGCGCTCGCTTCGCTCGCTCACTTTTTATATGATATGTAGCTTTTTTTACAAGGGTCCTGAAAATTTTGCCATTGTAATACGAGGGCAGAGTGATAAGTCTGGTAAAAATTGAACAAGGAATAAAAAATTTGTAAAAATTACTATTTATTTTTTGACATAGTCTTCCCCTAGCTCAATACACTTCATCCAACGTTTCTCCAGCTTTTAGATCCCTTTCATACACAGATATTTTGGTAACCCTTCAAAACAGGCATTGGTTTCGTGCATGATCTCTTCATTGGAGCTAAATCTTTTCCCACCCAGCCATTTTTTCAAATTCGGGTACAGAAAATAGTCGCAGAGGGCTAAATCTGGCGAATATGGTGATTGAGAAAGCAACTCGTAGCGTAACTCATGGAATTTGGCCATGGCGACTGCGCAGGTGTGCGTATGCCTTTTTGATCCACCGTGAGTAAACGCGGCACCCATCGCGCGGAGAGCTTCTTCATGTCTAAATGTTGGCGTAAGATATTGTGCACACGTTCGACTGAGATGCCTACGATCTCAACTATCTCACTCACTTTTACTCTTCGGTCATTCAATACTATGTCGTGGATATTGGTTATCATCTCTGGAGTCGTGTCCTCCACTGGGCGTCCTGGACGTTCAGCATTACTTGTGCTTGTACGACCACAACGAAAATCAGTAAACCACTTGTGAATCATTCTAATCGACGGAGCGGAGTTCCCATAACATTTTTCAAGTCTTTGTTTCGCTTCCGTAATAGTTTTTTTACGGGAAAAATTAATATTGAATCAACACACGAAATTAATTTTTTTCAGGTTTGCGAAAATGCATTCGATTGTTTTTCTTTTACGGCCGACAAAAAAATTCAAAAGAGTGTTCAAAAAAAATACTTTATGCGATTTGCGATAACTTTATTCCTAAGTAGATTTTTACCAGACTTATCACCCAGGTATATAAGCAGGTATTTCTACGATAGATGCAATGAGATTTATTTCTTTATGTTCTTTGCGGCTCACTGATTCTACTATCGTTATGCATTTGGCCCACCAGTGACTTCGAGTTTGACATGCCTGGGCTGCGTTCAGAACCTACGCCCCAGGTGCACCCCGAGTGCAACTTTTCGCACTAACGCCGTTCCGAGGCTCGGTGAAAAACGCTCTTTGCAACTCGGTTGTCGCATCTCAACCGTTCCGAACCTCTGACGGGTTGCAACTTTTAACCATCAAATTCGATAGTTAAAAAACACTCTGACATTTTAATTATCTGTGGTTACTTGACTTTTCGCGCGTTTTGAATAAAAGTTTGTTTTTCAAACTATTTTTATTCACTTTTTCATTTGCTAACATGGAAAATGAGTTTTTTTATTGTATTTGGTAATGATGGAAGCCCTGGGCCCCGTTCAATAAACGTGACAGGTCGACATATTTGTCAAAAACCGACATAATTGTCGAATTGTCGCGAAAAGGCTGTTCAATAAAGACGACAAATAAGTCAGAAAGCGACATAATTGTCATGGTAGAATTGTCATCGACATCGACCGTGTTTAATAAAACTTGACAATTGTCAGCCTCAAAAATAATTGTACTCGACAAATTTGTCATGACATATATGTCGTGGTACTTGACAATTGTCAATATCCGACATTTATATTTATTATTAAGCAGTAGTATGAGGGTAAAATTAAAAAAAGTATTATGTGAAGTGCTAAGATGTTTGCGATGGATCATAATAATAAAATAACAATTTTAGGCCAAATTCATGACAATAAAGATGTGTCATTCGGAAAATTTAGTGAAAAGCTCACACACGAAATAAAAATTAAAACATGGAAGGAATTGGCAGAGCAACTTAGAGCTATGGGTATTTATAATGCGCATCTGCAATAACATGGTATTGCGAACCACAACCCAACCAATGCAACACGCATACAATTTGTTTAACGGGTGTAAGGGCTGCATTCCTCATAGTGTTATGTTCAAGTTGATGACCAATCTTGGTTACCAAATATTCGACGGTAGTTTTGCTTACCCGAAATTTTTCATTAAATTCTAAGTCGGTTACACTAAACGAAAAGTTGATTCGGTTTTTAAAACGCCGTTGCCGACGCTGTTCAATTTCCACAAAATATTCATAGTCGCTGCTTTCACTGCTAGATGATAACACCATTTTTCTCTAAAAATTTCAATCAATCCTTGTTTAACCAATTTGTAAACGTTTTGACACACACCTAGGTCACCTGACGCGATTTTTTGACAATTCTACAAATATGTCGAATTGTCATGACAATTTAGCGTTCAATAAAACAAATATGTCAAGTTTTTCACGACAAATTGTCACATGTCGCCTGTCAGGAGAAAATGTTTATTGAACAGAAATATGTCAAATTGTAGTGACAATTCGACAATTATGTCAATTTTCCACCATGACAATTATGTCAATGTCAATTTTTATTGAACAGCAAATTGTCGAATTGTCGAATTGTCGCCTGTCGCCTGTCACCTGTCATTGTCACGTTTATTGAACGGGGCCCTGGAAGCCCATATTACTTTAAATGTCAAAATTTGAGGTTATAAAATAACCGTGATCGTTTCGTACGAGTTAAAAATTGGCGCGGTCGTTCCGTACCTTAGAGCGAGTTGAAACCGCATCTAAAGGTCAGGAACGCACCCCTGTACTTAATAGTGGCGCTACGATAGAGCTGACTAAGAAGTAATATCCATGCGCCAGGTCTACTACTACAGGTACTAAGCAGTAAGGACTCACTACCTGCACAGTATAAGAAAGAGTATATATTACTAGATACAGTAAGGACACTCCCTTCCTCCCACCGACTTTTTACCTCACCCCCATTATCGCCCTCTCGTTACCCGGCAGTTACATAAGAAGAAGACTCAAGGTTCAATTTCTTTGGTTTCGCATATGCTGACGTCATAATGTCAATTTTTTGTATGCAGTGTCCGGGGTGTGCTACCTGTCACACTGGATAGAGTTTGGACATTGCTAGTGAAATGTAGATATTCTAAATCGTATGACACATTTAGGGCCGTTTCACCACATCTAGATAAGTTCTTATAAGCTTATCTGACAGATAAATTAATTTGCTTCAATGTATAATCTAAACTATTATAAAACTGTAACAGGAAGTTTGTACATTGAAGATATTAACAAAAAAAAAGTTACGATATGGTTTTTAGGTATCCCTGATTCCATATCACAAATTTTTGGATTTTTTGTCTGTCTGTTTGTTTGTGTGTTTGTTTGTTTGTTTGAACGAGCATCACGCAAAAACTACTGAACCGATTTTGATGAAAATTTTTTTTGTTTGATAGCTTATTATCTGACTTAAAATCTGGTATATAATGCGGACAAAGTCGTGGGTTAACGCTTGTTATAATATTATTACTTCAATTTATAATTAACATTTGCATGCCTTCATGGTAGAATATGCTGGAAAATTGTATTTTTATAAAACCTTATGTACCATATATTTACAAATAAATTATCATTATAGTTTGACATATCGGAAACAGGCCCGTAGAATTTTTAATTTTTATGCTATACCTTATTAAAGAAACAAAACTGTTAGTTAATTTCTTTTTCAAATAAAAAGTTGTAAGCTGTTATTTTGAAAGTAACAATTTTACTGATTTACACAACTCACTAATAAAAGGGCAGTAAAGTCTATAATTGGAAAGCAATTGGAAGGTCTAAGGTTACAGACCAACCCAACGATAAAATGCTTTGTAGTCCATGTAAAACCTATCATTACTATAACGTGTTCACTTCAAATACACCGCTGTTACCCAGACAGCAAGTCGGTGACGAAAAAATTACGACGTCCAATGTTATTATGACAAAAATTTGCTACCTACGAAACTCGCAAACCCATTCCTTCCATCAGTTCTTAATTATGATTTTCCATTGTAATTACACGTCTAAAATCTAGTCTATTATTGAGAATTTGTCTCTGTTTATCGTAAGTTAAACTGCAGTTAGATTAGCCAGAATTTGAAGATACTTTGATTAAAAAATTTAATTACCATTATGGCTCTAATAAAATAAAATAAAAATGTTTATTATTTCTCAATATTTTTACATAATTTGAGTTGAGATCCACCTTTGGAGCATGATAAATGCTTGTATTGGGAGGAACTCGCAACTTCCCACGGTTACAAATCATTTAGGTATATTGAGACAAGCCAAATAGGTAATAATTTAAAATAAAGTAGGTAAGTAAGTATGCATGCATATTTTATGAATTAAAGTAATTAAGACTAGACCAAGGGTCCGACTCACCACCCCCCAGCACAACCTCAACAACCCATCCGACAGATCGCTCTACTTAACTCGTATGAAAGATATTTTTTTATGTCGAACGAGCCGTCAGACAAGCAATCGAGAACCCACTTAGAAGTAGTATCTAATACATAGGTAAACTTATCAAATACATTTATACATGATGTTTAATGCGTTACTTAATTAAAGGAGATGCTTCAGACCATCAAGCTGAAGTTAATATTAAAATTGTGAAAATAATATCAGCTGTTCGGCTGTTGAGCTGTGTCTGTGTGCGGTTTTCTGTGAAACAACTGTTTTTTTTTTTCGCGTTTTTGATGTTTTCTCTATAGTGAAAGTTTAGTTTCATGGTCTGAAGCCGTTTAATATGTAGGCGCATTTTATTTTACCTGTATAGCGGTAGAGAACATTATTAGCTTTGCAATACGTTGTAGAGCTAGTCAAATAAAAAAATCAACACTTTGAGTGATCAAATTAAACGACTCTCTTTATACATACGAATACAAAATAAATGCATTTTAGCTTTTCACACCTCTACTGTAGTTTCAAGTTACAAATAATAAAGCCGACGTTGAATTATAACAACGTTGAATAAGATTCAAATTACAATGTATTGTGTTATAACTTTATTATATTTTGTATTGAAGCGGTAATAGTCTGTTAAGTGCCGTTTAAGCGATTGTAGATACGTTTATTTTGTTGGAGATTTTTATCGAAGCCTTTTATTTCTTTCGTGATGGTTGAAATAATGTTATTTAGTATTTGAGTTGAATTTTATTATTTTAGTATTTTAGAGACAATATTTTTATGTTCCGTCGAAGGGTCAGATTTTCAGTAGGTACAGTAAAATCATGTTTTACTGATATACATGCGCAGTTGAAAAGTTATGCTAGCGCCCGATATGATATTGACCATTCAGTAGGCCTACCATGAGTTTTTACTGTACGTTAAAACAAAGGTAGACTTCAGTGAAACTTATCAATGCCAAATCACCTGCAAATGTTTGTACCTACACCTTAGTCCATCTATACTATTATAAAACTGTAACAGGAAGTTTGTCTGTACATTGAAGATATTAACAAAAAAAATGTTACGATATGGTTTTTAGGTGCCCCTGATTCCATTTCACCAATTTTTGGATTTTTTGTCTGTCTGTTTGTTTGTGTGTTTGTTTGAACGAGTATCACGCAAAAACTACTGAACCGATTTTGATGAAACTTTTTTTGTTTGATAGCTTATGATCTGACTTAAAATCTGTTATATAATTTGTGCGGACGAAGTCGCGGGTTAACGCTCGTACGCAATAAAGTTCATTTATCATTACTACAGTAGTTGCGGCGCCAATTTTGTATGTCAGAATTAGTTCTCAACGTGACCACTAGGAGCGCTGTACGAAATTCAATACAAAAACTGTAGTTTACTTCAGTAGTTTTATTTATATATTTATTTATTTATTTATTGCTTTCACATGTTTTACAGATGTTAAAACAGTTATGGTCCTTTGTGAAACCCTGAACGGGCACTGCAAAAAACTCTTTGACAAATATATATATACAGGGTGTCCCAGAAATGGTGAATCAAACTGCTATGGGAGGCAGCTTGACTAATGTCCTATCCATAAAAAATATAAAAAAAAATAAAACGCACATGACCATAAAAAAAAGAATATCCAAAAAAACGGGAAAATCATCAAACTGCCAATATTAATTGTTAGAGGTTGCTTCGACTGATTGTTATAATTTTACAAAAAAAAAAATGTCTGCACTTCGAGCACAGACCACTTAGTTTAATTGTTTTTTCTGAACCGAAATCTTTTTTTTTTAATCTTTTTTTTTTATGGTCATGTGCGTTTTATTTTTTTTATATAAGGTCTAACAAAATTAGGTGAAACTATTTTAAGGAGATGATCAGACCATCAAACTGAACAACTTTCTCTATGAAACTAATATCGAAATCGCGAAAAAAAATCAGCTGTTTCATACAAACCTACTCGACCTAAATGTATGGGACAGCAGATTTTTTTTTCGCGATTTCGATATTGGTCCCATAGAGAAAGTTGTTCAGTTTGATGGTCTAAGCATACCTTTAAAATAGTTTCAGTTAATTTTGTTAGGCCTTATATATATACAAATTATTTCCTTATAATTATAAGCAAGAATTTACATTATACATACAAAAATAATAATACAATAACAAAAAAAATCCTACCTATGCTTTATGTCGTCTGTAATAATTATGTTACAAGTATTATCGTACAGTACCTACCTAGTAATAATAATAATTATTTATTAATGCTCATCAAAAAACTCCTTTTAACTATAAAAACATTTGCTAGTCAGATATTGTTTTAAATTGGATAAAAAAAAATTATTCTTTTGAATTTCTTTTATTTTTGAGGAAATTTATTTTTACTGTAGTATACTGTAGTGTAAACTCATGGTAGGCCTACAGGTTGTTCCACGTCCGTGCGGATTGGGAATAAAATAAATAGCTCCCATTGTTAAGTTTATTGAAGCCAACAACGGCCATTATCCACAATGACCACAAGAACTAAGGAAACGAGCTTTATCGCAAAAGTTTATGCAATTACACAAACTTTATGGGCTTCCACGTAAATGCATAAAGTTCCTGGCTTGCGGTCATACGCTATTGTATACCTAGCTTAGAAAATGATGTATACAATAGGCAGCTAGCTGCACTCTGTTTGAGTTAGGTACTGGAGTGCGATTTTTGAATCTCATACGTTGTACTCAGCAGTTGAAAATGTATGGAGATGCGCATCTTTCTACTGCTGATTTGACTTGCAAAAATCGCACTCCTGCAGTATAGTTTTTGAAAGTCAAACCAGCAGTAGAAAAATGCATATCTCCATATTAATTTTGACATTTTCAACTGCTGAGCTCAGCGAATGAGATTCAAAAATCGCACTCCTGGTCACTGCTCATAACGTGTTTTTAATTAACATCTCAGAAGCCTTTGTCAAGGATCCGTGCAAACAATTACATTTCTAGTCTGAAATATCAAAAGGTCGAAAGTTTAACAATAATAATTACAAGGTCTTTCCTAACATATGGGCGGACATTTTAAGAGGATGATCAGACCAAGAAGGCCAAACAACATTATCTATGGGACCAACATCGGAATCGCGAAAAAAATCATCTGTTCGATACAAAACTGCAAACCTACATGACCCAAATTTATAGCACAGCGAATAGTTTTTTCTCCATTTCTATGTTTGTCCCATTGATAAAGTTGTTCAGTTTGACGATCTGATCATCCCTATAAAAGCTGGTCAGCATGAAGAAGGACCATGTATGTGAAGTTATCGATCTGCCTTTCGGTTATAATCGGCAACAAAAGTTGATTAATACAGGGTGTTATAAAAATGCAAATAAACATTTAAGGGGGTGGTTCATCATTATCATATCAGCCGACAGACGTCCACTGCTGGACATAAGCCTCCCCCAAAACGGGGGGATTTGCCATAATCGCCACGCTTGGCTGGCGGGTTGGCGATCGCAGTTGGATTGAATGTGTGTACTCAGCCCAACCTCCGGTAGATCCCTTAGTCGCCTTTAACGACACCCACGGGAGGAAATGGGATGGTGCTATTCTTAGCCGACACCACACGCCACAAGGGGGTGGTTAAGACCATTAAACTGAACAACTTTTACTATTTGTCCAATATCGAAATCGCGAAAAAAAAATCGGATGTTCCATCATCATCATCGTCATATCAGCCGATAGACGTCCACTGCTGGATTTAGGCCTCCACCAAAATGAGGAGATTTGCCATAATTGCCATGATGCGATGTGTTTGCGATGTTCCATACTAAACTACAGATTTACTCGAGCTAAATGTATGGGACAAAAGATTTTTTTTTCGCGATTTCGATGTTGGTCCCAAAGAGAAAGTTGTTCAGTTTATTAGTCTAAACCCCCTTAAAAGTTTCTGTAACACCCTGTATAGGCAAAACCTGGACTCTTCTTAAAAACGGGCTCGCACTGACAAGAGGCTGACTCATGTATATGCTAAGTGAGTGTGAGTGCGACTTCAATATATCCTGAATACCTGACTGATTTTCTTTGAGGATTTGCAGTCGCCTATTCGAAACCGACAAGAAATCCATTATCATCATTGTATTGACTTGCAATACAAAATCAACCAATATTAACTATAACTATACGTACGTAAGTATATCTCTGCACAGATTCTCTAGAGACGTACTGCGGTTTGCGTCAGTATACAATGTACTACCCATCTTGTTATCTAGGTAGTTGTGTTGTGTTGGATTGCTGGTTCCCCCTATGGATGTTTGTAAATGAGCTTGTTTTGTTTTCAATTTCCTATATTATCAAGAAATCTTCTATAGGTCTTTTTCTTTAAGGTCATGCCAAATAGTCTTCACATAAATATGAACGTACTTGTGGGGAATGGGAATATAGTCGAGATTTATCTATCTAAACTATTATAAAACTGTAACAAAAAAGGTACGATATTGTTTTTAGATGTCTGATTCCATAGGTATCACAAATTTTTTGGATTTTTTGTCTGTCTGTTTGTGTGTTTATTTGTTTCTTTGTTTGTTTGATCGAGCATCACGCGAAAACTACTGAACCGATTTTGATGAAACTTATTTTTGTTTGATAGCTTATGATCTGACTTAAAATTTGTTATATAATTTGTTCGGACGAAGTCGCGGGTTAACGCTAGTTAATAATATTACATACATACATACATATTCTCACGCCTGTCTCCCACTGGGGTAGGCAGAGACAACGGAACGTCACCTGCTACGATCCTGACATACCTCTCTAGCTTCCTCCACATTCATAAGTCCTTTCATGCATGCTCGTCGGTTACGGGTAGATCTGACCTGGCCCTTTTTAAGGACGTTAATAATATTGCACTAAATAATTCTGATAGAAAAAGTTGCAGTACCTAATGTAAGCCTGGCAATTAAAGCTAAGCCTCAAAAACCAGAGGTAGGTATGACTTAGTCACCTTACACCATGTCATGGTTTTATATGGAGTGAGATATGGCATTTAGTTTTGATTTCATTACAATTGACTAACCCAATCAGAAGAAAAGCGAATGTTTTAAAAAAATACGGCACGTTACCTAAAATTTTACCGTTACCTATAAAAAGGAAGTATCCTTTAAATAATGTTCCAGCTCTCGCTATCTCTACCGCACCTAAATTTATTCATACCGTATGATAATAATCGCGAAGGCCTTTAGGAGAACTCAATTGTATAAGAACGTAAGACAAGATTAGAAAGGATGGCAATATGGGGGATGAATAAGCTTGATACCTTGAATATTATGAGGTAAAGTGTTTGTTTGCTATGGTTGTGGAGTTTGAAAACAGGGAACCCCCAAAGGAATAGGGGCGTACGTTTACGTATTAAAGTATGTTGTGATTTTTGTAGGTTTAGAAATGGGTCTATGGCTAATCAAACAAAAAACGAGCCCGATACAAGCTTGACTGGTTTTTTTTTAATTTACTTTGGAGTATACTGAGATACTGAAACGGTGAACTCAGACCATCAAACTGAACAACTTTCACTAATGGAGCCTACCTCAGGTAACACGAAAAAAAAATCAGCTGTCCCATCCATTTCCGTCGGATAGGTACAGCAGTTTTGTATGGGACAGCTGATTTTTTTCCTGAGGTAGACTCCATAGTGAAAGAGTTCACCGTTTCAGTATTTGCTAGGCTGTCACTTACAGCCTGTATAATTATGACGCTTGTATGTATAGCCGTTTTTACGATAGAGCAAAAAAAAAATCTTGATAAAACACTATCCCGCCCGAGGGAGTTTTGTATTTTAAATATTTGTTAGCAAATACAAAACAATAATAAATTTTCTGTAAAAATTTCAACTCGCTTCCTATTACGGTTTAAAAGATACAGCCCTTTAGAGTTTGGACGGACGGACGGACATACTGACAGCGTGGACTTAGTAATAGGGTCCCTTTGGCACCCTTCAATCAAACAATCAAATATACTTTATTTTACACCAAAACATAAACAGTAAAATACAGAGATAAAAATACAAGAGGCACAAAATAAGGCGGTCTTATCGCTAAGAAACGATTTCTTCCAGACAAGCTTAGGGTAGAGGAAACGGCGATGTTTCCAGAAAAAATTTTCAAAAATGAGCAGTATCATTAAATAAAAATAAAAAAAAAACAAAATCTAAGTGTACAAAATAAACGTTTTGGTTAGGAACCCTAAAAATATAGACGAATTTTTATATAACTTCCCCCTCCTTCGAAGTCTGTATAAACTATCTTTTTGGCGATTGAACAACGTATGTACGCGTTTTGTGCTGGACTTTGCAAAACAGACCTATAAAAAAACTTTGATCATATTCATAAAAATATGTTACCTACATATTTTTGATCCTATATCTGATATAACATATTACTAGAACAAGAAAAAACAAAACAAACAGAAAAAAGAAAAACACCTAGGCTACTTAAAGGTAAAAAATGTCCTCTAAAGCCCCTACCCGGGGCAGAGTGCCTAGGAGGCTGGCAGCGTTGCCTCTTTGGATCGCAAGGGTGATCCTTTGCGCAAAATAGCTGCCAGCCCTCCTGTCGCCTGTAGCCTCGAATAGGCGCTTTGAGTGGCATTTAAGGAACATTTTCCCCTCAGGACCCCAGCAACCTAGGGTCTCCACGGCGAAGGGCAGGAAAATATAGCTGTCACCCAATCCCTGGTAGATCCTTTTTTTTCTGATTCTGCTAAGGCAGCAGCTACACCTGCGCGGCAGGAAGACGCACGAATATGTGAGGGTGCCAGAGTGTCGACACATGTGGCGTCCCAAACCAAACACTTTCCACGGGACCAGGGTATGAGGGACAGGCCGTCCGGTCTTTTCCCGTCTGAACGGAGCAAACCCGGAGGCTCCAGTACAGAGGGTACGTTTACTAAAGCTAGGGCCCGCTTAATTATCTCGTTCAAAGCGGAATGCCGAGGAATACGACCAGCACTCTTCTTGCATGACAAACCGTGGTGGCCCAATTCGTTAACGCTGGCACCGCAGTGGCAAAGGTGTGTTTGGTTGGTCCTCACCCCCAGGCGTAGGCAAATAGCGAGTGACAGGGTGCAGCTGCCCAGGTTAGAGGAAGGATGTGCCTGAAGCCATGAACCCGTCTCCTTCTCCGACACCGCTAGCAGGCGAGCGCGGTCGGCAATGCTGGTCGCAGTCGCAATTAACGCTTCGTCCCATTGCCTCTGCGAATGGAGAGCTCGTGGAAGGTCGCCCTGGCTGGATGATAGCCAAGCGTTCTTAGCCTCCATCTTTTTTGAATCTAATCTTAAGCTACTGGCTTTTAATTTTAAGGCTTTTTATAAATACAAGGACTTAAGTGAGCAAATTCACTTTTAAAAATAATTAAACATAAAACAGGAACTATTTTAAAACGTTTCGAATTTTTATCTTTCGACACATCGACACTTCGTAATCTTTCAACACAAAAGCTCGCGTTTCGTCGACTCACGCGCATCTGCTTCTACCCCTTCCATTTAAAGGCGTGGCTCGTCACCATGGATACTGTGACCACACCTTTTTATATGCATATTAAGTAGGAGTTGGTTGAACATTCACTTTTATAAATTACGAGCGTTAACCCGCGACTTCGTCCGCACAAATTATATACCAGATTTTAAGTCAGATCATAAGCTACCAAACAAAAAATGTTTCATCAAAATCGGTTCAGTAGTTTTTGCGTGATACTCGTTCAAACAAACAAACAAACAAACACACAAACAAACAGACAGACAAAAAATCCGAAAATTGGTGAAATGGAATCAGGGACACCTAAAACCCATATCGTAACTTTTTTTTGTTAATATCTTCAATGTACAGACAAACTTCCTGTTACAGTTTTATAATAGTACTAGCTTTTGCCCGCGACTTCGTCTGCGTAGACATGTAATTTTGTCTAATGTCTCGTCTAAGGTCATGAAGGTCATGGTCCGAACCAAGTCTAGGAATCCTGGCATGTAACATTAGAATGGCGATTAAGGAATGGGCTGATAAAAGACACAGGCTAGAATGCTCTGGCCTCTCGGGTCTGCAATACTGCAGGAAATTCATCAGCAATCTTCTTATTATCGTGTGGGCAAAGCCCTGGTGTCAGAGTATAACAGCAATATAACACCACGAATCCCACAGTTCATACTGAACAACAGCAGGAGCAAAGCTCGTGCCATCGTCGGAGCCCTCACCGGGCACTACGCAACAGGCACGATAAAGCTCACTCTAGATCCCGGTTGCCGAGCGTGTGGAGAGGAGGAGGAAACCATGGAACATTTGTACTGTGTGACTGCGATGTCTTGGTGGGTAAACGTATGTGACTCCTGAGAGATGGTTATTCATTACAGGTTTCTTACCTGAACGCTATTGCCTCCCTCATTTTCCAAGTTTTTCAAGGATGAAGAAAATAATATGTAGGGTTCAATACAAAAGATACCATTGGGTCGAAGTGTTGCTGGCTTGCCATTTCCCATAATAAGATAAGAAAGTCATGAACTTAAGCTAAATCAAAATCAGAAAGTACCCCAAGTAATTCTGTAGGTATCAGATTTAAAAGTCATTCACTGGATCCATCACATTAATTTTTCTACTGTTCGTCGTTTATTAGTTTTTTATTTATGTCGAGCAGCATAATAATCATCTTACGACCCACTGCGGGTCACAGACCTCCACCCACGTATAAACGTTAGAGGATACTCTACCACGCGGGCTACTGTAAAATGGTGAAGGCAAGAGCTAAAACGATAATATTCTAGGAAGCTAATGGTCAATTTGCTAAAAAAGATTTTCAATTATGTAAGTAGCTACATTACCGACCTGTGGTGTTATATTATAAGGACCTTTTAGATACGTAGGTACCTTTTTATACGTTGAGGTAGAATGATGTTCTATAGTTAAGTTGCACAAACCCTCAAAAAATCATAATTGAGACCGAAAATCAAACAAAACAAAAATTTTGCAAAAATTACTGCAACAAAATTCGTCCTTTCTGTAAAATAAGGTTATCATTCCGTAGCATTGGCTCAGATTGGACTCAAACAATCAATATACTTACAACGATGTATTACAACGATAATATAATCAACTAAATTTGTAAGCTCCTGCTATAGCTAGGTTTTTGAATTAATAATTGTAGCACACTTGCTTTAAAAAAACTCCCAACGCCATCTATTAAAATGAAAACAATACTACGATTAAATTTTTGAACACTTGATTTTTAATATTTGACGACCCGGTTGGTGTAATGGTTACCTCGCCGGACTGCCAAACCAGGGTCCTGGGTTCGAAACCCGGTTCGGTCATGGATGTTATAAATGTTTGTGCCGTTTTTGTATGGTTTCTATAATAAAAAGCCTATAGTGCTAGCTTGGAATCATAACAATGTTCCTGTAAGCGTTATTTATTTATTTAATTATTTTTCTAATTCAGCCGGTAACTAACTATACAATCAAATCTGTAAGACCAAATATCTGAGATGTCTTGAGCGTGAATTGAGTATGGTACTTGCTTCAAAAAAACACACAACGCCATCTATTAAGATGAAAACAATACTACGATAAAATTATGAACACTAACTTTAGAAAAGGTTAAAAGAAAGAGGATTTTTAGTATTTGCCGACCCGGTTGGTGTAATGAAGAAACCGACTCCAGTACAGTTGCTTTACCCACTGGCTGGCATAGCGCCCCCAGATGTAAGTAGGGCTGTGGCAGGTTCCTCAGAGAGAGCCCAAATGGTGGACGACACACGACATCCCATGCATGGCTTTATTCCTGCGCCGCAAAGGCTGCCAAGCCGACGCAGCTTTATGAAGTGTGTCGACCCCCTGAATACTGGCCCAGCGCAAGCAAGGTGTACTCTATGGCGACAAAAAGTGTCCCTCCCAACTCCATTTGTGTCGCCGTCTGAGAGCCTCACGCCTAGACATGACTTGCCTTGGGCGACCTGGAAGTCTTTAAACCGACTTCGAACCCAGGTCGGTCGCAGTAAGGACAACATGGTCAGGTGGGGATACTCGGATGCGCAAAATGTGAATTGCTTGTGTGGAACTCCACAAACGATGGCCCATCTCACATCGTGCCCTGCGTGCCCTAACATCTGCACGCAGGAGGAGCTCATGACTGCTAGCGACGGTGCAGTATCGGTTGCCCGATTCTGGCAAGCTACTATTTAGCGATTTTGTTCAGAATTTGAAGTCGACACGATAAGAAGAAGATTATTTTTCCAATTCGCCCAGTACCTATACAATCAAATCTGTAAAACCGAATTTCTGAGACGTGTTGATGATAGAACCACAAACATAATATTAATATTAGTGAGATACCTGGTAGGATGGCAGGATTAAAATTAGAAAAAAAACCCAAAATAAAACATCCTGCGCTAATATTAGATCTGATATGATCTCAGGATATTATTATGATTGAAGGTAAGGTAAGGTAAGGAAGCAGTTAGGCTTAACATATCAAGCCTAACTGCTTCTGTCTAATCCGGTGAAAAATGGTATGGTATTTAAAAAAAAATAAAAAAAAACATTCTCGACCAAGAATCGAACCTCCACCTCATGCACGAAAATCTAACCATGTACCAAATATACTACACAGCTGTTGTCAAAACTGTTGAAAAAAGTAAATACTATTTTTATCACTGCAATCTACACAAATGCATCTGTCAGCGTCAAATTGGCGCTAGTGAGCATAGAATAAAAACGTGGTACATGTTTCAGCATGATAAAACATTGTAATTTATCCCACAGGAACCCATTGCTAGGATAAAAAGTATCCTTTATCTTAATCCAGAACACATTCTATCTGCGTGCCAAATTTCATCAAAATCCATTCAGCCGTTTATGCGTGATTGCGCCACAAACATACAACATTACAACTTTACAAACATATCGTCACAAACTTTCACGTTTATAATATTAGTGAGATTATTAGTTCTTCTTCGTGATGACATTTTTCATTATTGAAAACAATCAAGTGTACTGGCAGATACAAAATTATTTTTTAAGTATGATTATCACTGAACGGAACGCGTCGGGGCGCATTATATATATATTACTTTATTTTTTATATATTTAACTTAATATGCTGACACTTTTTTAAGAGGATGATCAGACCATCAAACAGCTTTCTCTATGGGACTGTCATCGATATCGCGAAAAAAAATCTTCTGCCCCATACATTTTTGTAGAGTAGGATTGCAGTTTTGTATGGAACAGTTGATTTTTTTTCGTGATTTTGACTTTGGTCCCATACAGAAAGTTGTTCAGTATGATGGTCTGATCATACCCTTAAAAACTGTCTGCATATAAGAAGGACCATATACATCTTGCAATCCGGTCAGATGCGCGCGAAATCGGTGACGGCCGCATTCCACTGCAACGTCGCCTGGTCAGCACTCGCTGTCAATTTGCGTGCATTTGAAACAACGGCTGTGGCGCACGTATGCGCCTGGATTCCAGCGAATAATTTCGTCCGGAAGGACGCAGTCGGCTATTGCCGAATGTTACATTAATTTATGTAAAGCTCATATTAAGCGACAGTCCGTAGGGCTGTGGCAGGTTCCTCAGAGAGAGCCCAAATGGTGAACGACACACGAGACGGACGGACCGCAGCACGGACTACAAACTTTGAGTCAAGATAACTTTAGAACTAAACATTTAAAAGGAAATCACAGATATTGGTTTCTAGATTGTTTTAAAACCATTCATTTTTTACTTTAATTACTAAATGTTCAAACTGAGCTTCGTTTTGTATGGAGCGCCGTAGAAAAATGCGCAAAATGCACGGCGGCACATCGCATCGGCGGCATAAAAAACCGACCCTTATTAATTTGTTAGAGTTGTTCGTTTGTATTTTAGTAATAATTTACAGTATTTCAAAATAGTTTCTTACCTGTCTTATAATTGCTTTAAAATATTAGCTATTATCCAGTCTTGCGTAACTGTGATTACACCGTACAGTAAATAAAAACATTCCGAATTAAAAATCGAGTTTTAGACATCTTTCGGCTGCTGATTTGAAATCATGATTATATTCTCTTTGTTTGAAATTGGCGTGCAGTTTTTTTTTTTTAATAATTACTCCTGCTTTGTTTGCACTGTAATTCTACAAAATGTCAAGAAATTTGTAGTCCGAATCTTTTTTTCTTGTGGCCAGTACTAAGGTTTTTTTTGTTATGCAAAGGTTTTCTCCATAGAGTTTGAAAGATTTTATAGCCAAAAAGAAAAACAATGTTATACCGGTGCAGTCATCAGCACTGGACAATGATAAAATTTATAATTATTGGTATTTATTTTGTAATTTATTGTTATTTTCGTTATTTATAAATCAAACAGTCTTCAGAATTAGCTTACTTTATTACAAGTCTTTTAATTTTAATTAGTATTACTTAGTTGAAATTGAAATGGTACCGTACATTGGTTGCACTTGCGGTTATATGTTTATATCTCCGGCTTTCGTCAACGTAGCGAGATAAAATATATACTAGATTTTAAGTCAGATCATAAGCTATCAAACAAAAAAAGTTTCATCAAAATCGGTTCAGTAGTTCTTGCGTGATACTCGTTCAAACAAACAAACAAACAAACAAATAAACAAACAAACAAACACACAAACAAACAGACAGACAAAAAATCCAAAAATTGGTGAAATGGAATCAGGGACACCTAAAAACCATATCGTAACTTTTTTTTTGTTAATATCTTCAATGTACAGACAAACGTTCTGCTACAGTTTTATAATAGTTTAGATAGATCATTAAAATCAGTTCAGTAGTTTTCGTTTGATGTTCAAACAAACAGACGAATAGACCAAAATAAAATAAAAAAAACACATAATTTGTTGAAAAATAATTAAACAAACTTAACTAATTGTCAATTTAACTAAATGCTTTGTAAAATTTAACCAAACTTTTGTTAAATTTAACAGTGTTTAAAAGCCTACCGAACAATATGTAATTCCTAACCAAATTTTGTTAAATTTACCTTCAAAGTTCGGTTAAAATTAACAAAACATTCGGTTAAATTAAAAAAAAACTATTCGTTTAAACATTTTTTATGTGTACTTTTAGGATCGGAGATGCACCCGATGACGAACCCGGCTTTTTTTTCTAGAACAAAGTGACCGTGAATTTGTTAAAATGCGACCGCAGTCGCAATTCCAACGGAGACCGCAGACCGTTAGTTTTAACAACTTTGGAACATTATGTAGATGTTTACACGATCAGTTCAGAAAGCGCTGACATAACGATTCGTGTTTAGAATATTAAATTAATATGGCATTTACAAGATACATTTAAAGGGGTGACACGGCCCTTGAGGGTTTTAGAGTGTAATTGACATGTCGTGGCAAAATGCTTAAGTGGGACTTGAGAAACTTTAGTTCAGAGGAATCCTGATTGAAATGACACAGGCAAATACGTTGACACAAATACAATTATAACATCATTTGATTTGACAGGCCAGCATGGTAAACCATCTCAATACAAATAGCTTGCGTACATAGTCATAATTGTCAGCCTATTATACGTCCCACTCCAGGGCACAAGCCTGCCCACGGTCCACGGCGCGTGCCCACGGACTAAAACAGCGCATCAGATTTTTTTCTTCAGCGTATACCTACAGGCTTCCTTACGACGTTTTCTTTCACCGTTTGAGAGCAGTCGGTATTACTTACATGCGTTAGAAAAACTCATTGGTACATTGCATGCCGTCCGATTCAAACCTGGACCCTCATAATTGAGTGTCCATACCTTTCCGTTTCGCGCCACCGACGCTCTCTATAGTCTCTATCTACAGGATGAAATAAGAAGAAGAAGGGTGAAATGATATCATTAGCATCTTTTTAAACTAAGAGTCTACCCATCAAACTGAACAACTTTCACTATAGGAACAAACCGATCGGAGCAAAAAAATAAACAGCTGTTGCATACATTTGAGTCGAGTAGGCTTTGCAGATTATTTTTTGCTGATTATTTTTTTGCACCGATCGGTTTGCTCCCAAAGTGAAAGTTGTTCAGTTTGATGGGTAGACTCTTAGTTTAAAAGAATGCTAATGATTCCAATTTCACCCTGTATAATATAATACTATAATAATATACTAGTATTTACACGCGACTTCGTCCACACAAATTGTTTACCAGATTTTAAGTCAGATCATAAGCTATCAAACAAAAAAAATTTCATCAAAATAGGTTCTGTAGTTTTTGCGTGATGCTCGAACAAACAATCAAACACACAAAGAAACAGACAGACAAAACATCCAAAAATTGGTTATTTGTAATCAGAGACACCTAAAAACCATATCTTAACTTTTTTGTTAATATCTTCAATGTACACTTCTATTACAGTTTTATAACATTATTTTAGATTCCATCATCAACTAAGCCGAAAGACGCCCATAGCTGAACTCCTCCTCAAGGATCGCCCTAATCAGCGGTCCAGTGCTGTCTACATCCAACGAGTCCCACTACCTTCACCAGGTCGTTGCAACGACCAATACGAATTAAAAAGATGTCGGTTTATTGTATTTGTCAGGTTTGCTGCCAACATCCTTTGCTGATGATAGTGATAACACGAAGAAGTTTGAAAGTGTATATTGATTGTCGATTACTGCTATGATGATTACGACTAAAATTTGATATAATAAATAAATAAAATAAATAAATATCTTGGACATTGTCACACAAATTATCTAGTCACATTTTAAAGTACCCGAATCTAGCCTGAACTTGTGTTATGATGACTAGACAACGATAATGATATTGATAATTGATATTGCTATTGAGCAGACGCAGAACGCTTCATTGTCCTGAATGTACTGAATGTGAAGAAGTAAAAGACAAGTGAAGAAACAGTACAGTGTGTTGGACCGTACAGTATTATTATTTTTACATACATTACATAATTTATATTTTATTTTTTTTATATATTAAGAACACGTACCCAAAAATTCAAAACATAATCGTATACATCCAACCAAAAATAATCCAACCCACACGTGCTAAAAATTCACAACGAATCCGAAAACTGAAAAAAAGAATTTCGTATTCATACCCAGTAGCAGAAGGTTTATAAAATAAAATACGAATGAAATAACAATCAATTCAATCAACAATCGCACCGGTCTCGTTATACGTATCCATGGGCGAACAAAGGGTTGATCACGTCCAACTGATTGTGACCTGTGAGCTATAAGCGATGTGCGGAGTTATAAGCGAAGCGGAAGGCGGGAAAAAGAACAAAAAGCAACGTAAGAGGTGCGGCGCCGCTCCGCAATGATGTCACAATGGAAGATGATTTCATCGCAGAAGGATGCCACACGGCCAGTGCGACACCGCAACGCAAAGCAGCTTTACCACCGCGCCGCTGCGGTGTGGTAGGCCTGGAGACCAATCGTGCTAAATAAATCTCCACTAAACGGTGATTGGACTTCGTGCGAACCACAACTTTTTACACATTCGGTATGGCGCTAATCGTTTGACGAAAGTTTGACAATAATAACATAGTAAATAACGATTAGTCAAGTTTAGCGCAATACGGAATTCAGCACAGTTGAATAGTTACTGAATTGCAATGTAATTAGAACTGAAATTGAATAAGAATTGAACTTTGGTGTTTCAAATTAGCGCTATTAGGCCCTTGGTCTTCTTATAGGTTTCTTTCAGAAGCACAAGCTACCGCGATGCAAAGGAGCATTGCGATGCAATATTTTGCCCATCCGTGCCATGAATTCGAAGCGCTCTACAAGCTTAAGCATACATAATTTACATTTACCGAAGTACTCAAATCACTGGTTATAGTAATATACAGCACATTCAAAAAAGCTTAATTTCATTAACATACAATAACAACTCTGTCCAGTGTGACATATAGGTAACCCGACACCATCTTTTGATTGATATTATATACAAGGTGATAAAAAAAAACAATTTAAGGGGGTGGTTACGACCATCAAACTTTCACCAGGGACCACTATAGAAATCGCGATAAAAAAGTTCCATCATCATCATATCAGCCGATAGACGTCCACTGCTGGACATAGGCTGCCCCCAAAATCGGGAGATTTGCCACAATCGCCATTATGCGATGCGTATGCGATGTTTCATACGAAACAACAGATCTACTCGAGCTAAATGTATGGGACAAAAGATTTCTTTTTTCATCATCGTGCCTGATTGGGATAAGGTGTTCAAGATAGTTATCGCTGTCGCGTGTTCTGTACACCAATCCCCGCACGGCTCATTTGAATAGCACATCGTCACGCGTAACAGATAATTACTTGTCAGTCCTTCTGTGCTGGACTTAATTGCAATTTATTGCATTTCTTTCTGTTTACCTGTTAATTTAACCTTTATTTTGCGCAATTTAATTAGCCATTGGCAATTTAAATTAAATTAATTGTTGACTCTTCTCACTAACCGTTACATGTTTTAATTTCATATGTTTTATACAGGGTGACTCTATGAGACCAATATCGAAATATCGAAAGAAAACTGCTGTCCCATACATTTCAGTCGAATTATGTTTGCAGTTTTGTATGGGAAAGTCCTTTTTTTTTCGCGTTTTCATTGTTGGTCCAATAGAAAAAGTTGTTCAGTTTGATGGTCTGAAGCACCCCTTTATGTAAGTGTCCCATTTAATTTCACACCCTGTATAATATAGTACATACATAAACTACGTGCCTACTAAAACTACAGGCAGAAATACGTCCATTCTAAACCGGAGCCATACCACACAGTCATTTTAATGTTTTTGACATGCGAATAATTAGTTATTAACCGCGTAACTCCCAAACACAGTATTTTTATTAATTACGAGCGTTAACCCGCGACTTCGTCCGCACAAATTATATACCAGATTTTAAGTCAGATCATAAGCTATCAAACAAAAAAAGTTTCATCAAAATCGGTTCAGTAGTTTTTGCGTGATACTCGTTCAAAAAAACAAACAAACACACAAACAAACAGACAGACAAAAAATCCAAAAATTGGTGCAGATGGAATCAGGGACACCTAAAAACCATATCGTAACTTTTTTTTTGTTAATATCTTCAATGTACAGACAAACGTTCTGCTACAGTTTTATAATAGTTTAGATAAGTGTTGTAGAATGTATAAAAGAGAATTTTATTAAAAAAAAATTAAGTTCATTAAATTCCATTTGAGTAAAAAGCCTAAAAACCATGAAAACTCGGAAACTACAGTACCTCGGTCACATTATGAGAAGTGATAAATACCAACTTCTCCAGATTATTCTGCAGGGGAAAATTTTGGGAAGACGAATGCCTGGTAGAAGAAGGACGTCCTGGCTTAAAAACCTGTGCGAATAGTTCGATGTGGACACAATCTCACTGTTCAGGGCTGCAGTCTCCAGGGTCCGAACAGCCCTATTGATAGCCAACTTCTGATAGGAGTTGGCACCACAAGAAGAAGAAGAAGAAATCCCATTTAGGTATATCAATCTTAAAGACAGGCAAGTCTATAACTGTTCAGTTCAGATTGGAAAAATCGCCACCCTACTCTGAACTTTTAGATATAGGCAGTTACTACAAATTTTTAAATTTTTTCTTGAAAATAGTTGGTACGTAACCCTGAATAATCTTTTCAGTGGAACCAATTAAATAATAAAGGATTAGTGCTGTCGTCAGCTGTGGTAAAATTGTTTTCTTTGACAACTTTGAAACTACATCCTGTATAAAAAATAAACGGAGCTAACCTGGCAAATTATTTTAAAAATTGGCCCATTTAATCTAGTTTCCAAAATGGTATCACACTTGAACCTTCTACTTTTCGTTTTAAGTGGTAGTAATAATTATTATTCTTGCAGAAAAACCAGATTTCAAAATACTTTTCAAAAGGCTTTATGTCATCGCGGTCGTGGTCTGCTAGTTCTATACAGGGTGAAATTGATATCATTAGCATCCTTTTAAACTAAGAGTCTACCCATCAAACTGAACAACTTTTACTATGGGAGCAAACCGATCGGAGAAAAAAAATTAGCTGGTCCAACAGCAATGTCGACGCGCGAGTTCGCGACTCAAATGTATGCAACAGCAGATTTTTTTTGCTCCGATCCGTTTGCTCCCTTAGTAAAAGTTTTTCAATTTTATGGGTACCTAGACTCTTAGTTTAAAATGATGTCAATGTCACCCTGTATAAAATTATATTCTGTACTACTGTCGTAACTTTTAATTTTGCACATATGAAAGAACATTATAGAACGAAACGAAAATATTATTTTGCCTTCATTCTTTTACTAGACTTTAAAATGTATAAAATACGAGCGTTAACCCGCGACTTCGTCCGCCCAAATTATATACCAGATTTTAAGTCAGATCATAAGCTATCAAACAAAAAAAGTTTCATCAAAATCAGTTCAGTAGTTTTTGCGTGATACTCGTTCAAACAAACAAACAAACAAACAGACAGACAAAAAATCCAAAAATTAGTGAAATGGAATCAGGGACACCTAAAAACCATATCGTAACTTTTTTTTGTTAATATCTTCAATGTACAGACAAACTTCCTGTTACAGTTTTATACTAGTATATAGATTTTACTTTTCCATTGTTATTTTTTTTATTTTATTGGAAGCGCGCAGGAAATAACTTTAATTTGTAGGTGCAGCAGTTTGCAGCAGGCTGTAGCAAATAAAACCTTTTCGGGTACATTTTAATTTTTAAATTCAGTGCGTGTGAAATGACGGGTCTAGTAGCAGCTGGCTTTATCACGCTGTTTTTGTTGGTTGCTGGAAAAAGATTAAATACTTAATAACAAGTTTTTTTTTCTATTAAAAAATGGAAATATTTTCATCATCATCATCACTGTCCCTGCAGTGATGAAAGAATTTCAATTTTTTAAAAGAAAAAAAAATTAAATAATAGTAACGTATTTAGGTAAATTAATTGATTCAAATCAATGAATTTTTAAACGAATTAAATTTTATTTAAATACATTGTTTAAATAAGAGTATATTCCCGGGTAGTTAGGAAGTGATTTTAGGAATAGCGTTCGTGGTATTTTTTGTGTCAGACGTATATGGAAAGGCGTACAAATTGTACGCTATAGACTAAGAGATAAGTGTACTTTTTGCAACTATCAGGTGCAAGGCTGATTCAGTGTTTATGAGGTGTAGAGCATCTCTGTGATGGGGATGGACCAGGTCTGCCTGCATAACTCCAGTCGGTTTAGAAGTTACTGATGTTTAAAGGTCAGTAAAAAATTTACGATCAGCTGCAAGGCTCGTATGATATTATCGTAGTATGCACTGTAGCTATGTGAACAGTACTAAAACTGACATGGTTCATCAGTCGGTTTAGGACCTTTGAACGGCTGTATCTCCTAAACCAACTGGCAGTTCATGTCAGTTTTAGTACTGTTTACATAGCTACAGTGCACACTACAATAATATCATACGATCAGCCTTGCAGCGGATCTTAAATTTTTTACTGACCTTTAAACGTCTGTAACTCTAAAACCGACTGAAGTTATGCAGGCAGACCTAGTACATCCCCATCACAGAGATGCTCTACACCCTATAAACACTGAATCAGCCTTGCTGCTGATGGTTGCAAAAAGTACACTTATCTCTTAGTCTACTACATTTGATTACGAATTGTAAGCTACGGCGTACAATATCTAAGAAATAGAAATAAAAATAAAGTATAGTTCTGTTGATATTTCTGTAATTGACTCGGCATTTTGTACACATACTTACATTATGTATTAAATAAACTATTCCTAGATTCTCTCTCTGGATATCTCATGAATGAAACTAAATATTTACCTGATTATACCCTTTACGCATTCGTGATGTTAAAAGTGCCGACAGTCGCCAATTTTTTACCGACTTTGAAATAGCTACCGAAAAGAGGTAATCAGTTAATCGATCATGCTCGATGATAGATCTGTTTGATCTTGGAATACTTGAAATAGTTCAATTGAATGGTTCGTCGGTTCTTCGACTTGTCCTTTGTAAGGCCGATCGAATTATTTAGTCTTGTAAAAGGATGCCGAAAGTCTGTTTCTAATAAAAGACGCAATAAGTAACTTATTCTTTATTTTATTTTTTTACTACTCCGTTTCATCCCACTGCTGGGCAAAGGCCTCCCCTTTTATCCTATAACTATTTCTGTCCTGGGCATGCTCTGGCTTCGCGTCATCGAAAGCATCCAGATCGACCCGTCACCTCTTCCTAGGACAACCTGGACGCCGCCAACTAGTATTTTGAAAATTATCACTAAATTATCATCATCATCATCAGCCTATAAACGTCCCACTGCACATGGAGGGTGTGGGCGTTAGTCCAACACGCGCGCCCAATGCGTTCATTATGTGCCTCAGAATTTCTTCTTCAGCGTATGCAGGTTTCCTCACGGTGTTTTCCTTCACCGTTTGAGAGCAGTCAGTTTTACGTACACATGATCATCATCATCATCAGCCTATAAACGTCCCACTGCAGGGCACAGGCCCAATGCCCCAAGGCCACAATGCCCATTCACCCTCCCTGAGGGTAGGCCCTCAGGGAGGGTGAATGGGCATTAGTCCACCACGCGTGCCCAATGCGGATTGGTAGACTTCACATACACATCAGAATTTCTTCTTCAGTGTATGCAGGTTTCCTCACGACGTTTTCCTTCACCGTTACGTACACGTACTTACGTAACTTAGTAAGTTATATAGGAAGCGAAAAATATCGAAACACGAATGAAAGTTTGTTTTATATTATTCATTATTGTACCTAAGTGACAATTATCACCACACATTTCTTTTTAAATATTGTACAAAGGTTTATTTCATTAGGCATGGTAGTAGGTATTGTATCAATGAATGAATGACAAAAAATTATGTAACATTTAAAAAAGAACTAGACAACAATAACCTCACATCCTGTCCAGCCTCTAAACGCCAATAAAATAGATAATTTAAGCGATAGAATGACACAACGATATTAATATCCAAACATTACAAACCATCAAAAGACTTTCGCTGCATAAAAATAACCTTACTTCAAACAAAACTTTCGGCTTATCGCACTGGCAGGTAACAAAAAATCTAGACATAGGAAAAAAATAACTTTCAAATGACAAAATAAACGACGCCAGAGTGTCTGATATTCAATTCATTCATTGATTTTACGTTCATTCACGAATTCTATGTTCGAAAAATGGCTTTTCGTTCAAAATCTGCTTAGTCCTTTGTCCGAATCGATACAGAAGTGCCCTTGTTTGCGGTAAAGAGATTTGAGTAATTTATTACGTTTTTTTTTAATGTTATTCTTTGACAAAGTTGGGGTAGCAGGTAGATTTTGCAACGTTTTTGCGTCGGCTGTTTTGAATTTTGGTGTAAAAGTGAATGAGTTTCTGATTTTAACTAAAGCTTTAGCTGTTAACCGAATTGACTATTACGAAAGGTCAGGCTTTAACTTAATGAAATGAAATTAAGTTAATTTAATTTATGTTTGCTTCTGCTAAAATACTTAATTACCTATAAAAAAATACATATATATAAAAATATTAATCCACACTATTATAAAACTGTAACAAAAACAGAAGTGCGTTTGTAACTCTAACTTCCTATTTCTATGCTTTGTACTCGTACATTAAGGTGGTTTCAGTCCATACAAAAGTTTGACGCACAATACGCGTAGACGGAATTAATAAAAGTAATATTTTATACATGGAAAAATAGTTTAGAAAATCTAGTTGCCGCGTCACAAATAACATTTGCAATTTATAATATAATTACGAAGAAATAAAACTTTTAAAATTTTGTATGAAAAATTTCCAAGCTTTATATCTTCGTAATTATTTTTAACCGATTAAAAAAAAAAGGAGGAGATTTCTCAATTCGACCATATATATACCGCGGCAACTAGATTTTCTTAACTATTTTTCCATATATAAAATATTACTTTTATTACTAAAGATATTTTACAAGAATATGTAACGATTATGGTGTTGTGTCCCTGATTCCTAACCACAATTTTTTTTGTCTGTTACGGGCCGGGCCGATTTTGATGAAGCTTTTTGTGTGTAAACACTGGTATATATTTTATTTCGGAGTCGGCAATATAATTAAAAAAGTTGCAGGCAAAATATAGTAATATGTACTTCTAGTTTAAAGATCTTTTAGAATGATAACGACCACAAATATCTCCACACACAAAATTATAAAAGCCTATTCACTCGTACTTTAAAGGAATTAACTAATATTAAACATAGTCAATCATAATTTAAATATAATTTTATTTTAAGAATACAGTGGTAGGTACATACTTTACTTTAATACTGTACATTATCTTAAGTAGAAAACAAAAAAATAAACAAACCTAACAACCATTCGTTATTTCAATTTTATTTTGTACACAATTTTTAATCCAATGCCACAAAAGGAGAATATTTTTAACACGTCATATTCAGTTGTACCATCGATATAACAATTAATTATCAAGAACTCTTGAATCGAATCGCGAACTAACAATTCAATCGTTATAGTTGAGTTGAGTGAGGCACGCTCAAACTGTGCCATGGACCATTATTCACAACTTTTTCCATTTTCATTTTAATGTAGATCAATCAGAGTCGAGAGGCGACAAAATAATATTTTGATATTTTAAAATGCAAAACCTGAAAAGTTTTGAAAACCCTTCGGGTTTTGTTGTTGTTTAATAATTTTTTACAGACCTTATAGTTTTTCAACTTTATCTTGTTTTTCGGAATTCTGCAAAGCTGTTTTTAACCGACTTCAAAAAAGGAGGAGGTTCCTTAATTCGACCGCATATATTATAATTTTTTTTTTATGTGTGATCACGTGTAACTTCGTCGTTTATGAACCGATTTTGATGATTCTTTTTTTGTTGGAAAGGAGATATCCCAAAAGCGGTACCATGATAAGGAAACCAGGATCTGATGATGGCATCCTAAACAAATCGAAGGAAACCTTCGAAAATCGTAGTGCCGACTAGTTCGTTTGTTGTCCTTACGACACAATGAAAACCTACAAGAAAGCTATACAAAATGGTGCAATCACACATAATGTGCGAACACACTAAGCCGGGGTATGTGCGTCTGTTCGTACGTCCTCTAACGCGCTCTATGAGTGAGTGCAGAACGAAAGCTTCATACAACGGCCACTTGTATGAAGTTTTTGGTTCTGTAGGGTCTACAGAGAAACACCTTTTTGACGCGGTAGTAGAGTCAAAAACATGACTTCAAAAAGTTTTTTTGTTTTTTATAAGATGAGTTTGCTGTTGACCACAAATTAGTCTTCAGGACAAAGATATAAATATAATTATAATTTTTTTGCAATTACGCTCTCAATTATACTCCCCGAGGTTGTAATCAGAGATATTATGATAACAAGTTGTTAAGATTATATTTTAATAGGTTAAGTTATGCATACAGCTATGATAATATAACATAACATAAAATACTCTTTACATAGGTAATTGGTATATGTATCTTGCTCTAATTCAATCGGCAAACCTGATCATTCACGGTTTGTTTCCTCTACACCACTTAATCTATGTCAATAACATTGACGCGCTCCGCTCCTCCCACTTCATTTGCAGATTCTGCTTTTGACATCACCCTCTGTAAGAAAAATTATCGGACGCTAAATACAGGATATACGATGTCAGTATCGGAATATTAAAGGTTAAAAAACTGTTTTTATTTTTAAAGTGTCAAAGAAAATCTTTAACTATAATTTGAAACAATCTAAGATCTTACCTACTTTGTTATAACAAGCCCCTTACCTATTTTTATTCTTATCGTGTGGGCAGAGCCCTGGAGTCAGAGTTTTTTCAGACCGCCTTACGGCCTCTGACGTGGTTTTTATGTAACGACTGCTACCACCAGAGATTACTATCTCGTTAATCCGTTGGTCACGACTACTGCCGGGACCAACGGCTTAACGTGCCATCCGAAGCACGGAATCATTTTTGTTTTCAGACAATCAGGTGATTCAGCCTGCAATGTCCTAACCAACTGGGGAAAAACGCACAAAGTGACATTTCACTAGGTGTCCCCTGTGGGAATCGAACTCCGTGTAGACGGAGGCAGTTACCTATACCTATTGATAATGATCAAACACAGAAACTATTAAAAAAAAAGAAATACTAAAAAACTGTCCGTGCGTCTCAAACGAGATTACCATGGTCAGGCAGCCAGCTTCCTTAGTAAACGAATTAGCTTATAGTTCAGTCAATTAAAGTGAAAAAACCACTCTGGGTTTTAACTTTGAGAGACTTAGTTTTTTTGGTTTTTAATTCTACTTTACAAGAGCTATTCAACGACACCTCACTCGATCGAGTAGAAATAACATATTTTTTCCAGCCTAGGGGCTTTGTTTCGTTTCGTTGTATGAACGAAACAAATTGTTATCTTCTGCATCATCATCATCTTATTTGAGTAAGCGTAAGAGTTGTCACGCTTTATCTAAAGATACTAAATAAAACGAGCAAAACTTTAGAACAGATTATTTTATTAGAGTTGTCTCAGGTCGGGTTTAAAGCCTAGGTCTAGGGTGGTCCGATTCGTTACGCCCGGAAATACCGCACTCTCCTTGTCCGGGACGTAGTAGCCACTGGACGTCCAATAGGCCTTCTGAACGCGGCGTAGTCACGACGTTCGCTGGGACTTCGTGCGATAGATTGTCCTCCAGGTTCTCAGCTTGACAAATCCACCCGAAGAAGAGGGGGAAGAGTACTGGCCACAAGTTAATCCTAGCCACTAACTTGCAGCCCCAAGGGTGTTCCCAGTATGGGAAAATAGCACGCACTAAACTTGAAGCTTGTTACGATGAAAGATTTAGGGCTCCAACGAGGTTTGATTTCACTAAATTAAACAGCAGGTTAAAGTTAAGCTAGAAAGTTCCGTTCGAACCAGTCGCTAAGCCAGAAATGAATCTCCACCTATTCACCTACCTACCGAGCGACTCGCTGCAGTTAACAAAAGACTACTTCACATAACTACGCTATAACTATACGCGACGCATGCGCCAGCTCACTATATACAAAGTCGAGTCGGTTGGTTGGAAAGTTTGTGTTTCTTTTTCTTTTTTAAAGTTGGTAGTTTAAACTTATATAAGCAATTACAAGAATTGCTCACGTAAAGTAATACGATTTTAAGTTTTGTAACGCTACGTTACAGAGTTACGCTCTTGTCGGTGGAGTATTCGCCAATTCTGTCTCTATTCCGCTAGTCTTTGGAGTTCTTGATACGACACGACATCAATCTAACTCTGTCTAGGTCTTCCTCTGCCTCTCTTCCCCTCTATCTTCCCTTCCAGTATTGTTTTAAAGAAATTGTCGTTTCGTATCAAGTGTCCGATCATATTTCCCCGATTCGGTTGTTTTTAAAATGTTTCTCTTTTCTTTAACCATTCTTAACACCTCTTCATTCGTTATGCGTTCCATCCAACTTATCCCCTCCATTCGCCTCCAACACCACATCTCAAAAGCTTCCAGTCTATCTCGATCTCGTTGAGTCAATGTCCACGTCTCGTACCGTCTACCGTACAGTGCAATGCTCCAGATGTACACTTTAATTAGGCGTTTTCGGATTCTGCTCGATATTTTTGCTTTCAAAGGGTGTTTTTTGTCGTTGAAAGCTCTTTTTGCCATAGCAATCCTTGCAGAAACGTCTGGGGTCATGTCATTTTATACGTTAGCTAAAATAGGCACATAAAGACTCGTGGACGCCAGTCAAAACATCAAGGCCAAATGTCACAAAATCCTTTTTTAATAAATATCTTGTTTCGTGTGATCTAAATTACTTTTAATGTTATTAAAAAAGTTGTAGAACAAGAAATTCTTTACAAATTTGGTCTGAATCAATATTTTATACAACTGTTCTTGAGATAGAGCGCGCAGAGTGAATTGAATTTTATTTTTCTCTTATCAAAAAAAAAATTAAAATTTTGGAATACTGGCTAGCATCGGTAAACCTATTAGGTTTGAAGTGGGAAGTGCTTAGCCCTTAGCCTATAGTATTCGTAGGCTTAGCTGTATGTATACCTAGGTATTGTTTAAGCAATTTTTCTTTAAAAATAAATAAATATCGTGGACATAGTCACATTTGAAGTACCTGGACTTGTATCAGGACGACCAGACAACGATACAGAATACATATATAGATACAAACATGCATGACTCGGGTACAAATATTCATATTCATCATATAAATATTTGTCCCTTACGGGATTCGAACCCGCGACCCTCGGCACAGCAGGCAGGTTCACTACAGACTGTGCTACCGGGCCGTCTTTTAAATCGCTTTTTAAGAAATATAATATTATAAATTAACGTCATGACCTACATTTTGTAAATAGTAGGTACTACAATAATTAATTAAATTATGAATAAAATTCGCACAACGTAACGAAATTCCGTGTAACGAAATAATTAGTGCTTAATGGCTTTTCCCATAACTGATATTTCGGGAAAATTGTAGCAACTGTTACAGGTTTTAAATGATGTACAGTAATTTACATACAATGAAAAAAGATATGTATGAAATAAAATTTAAAGACTACGTTTATTTTTGATATTTAACGTTACAGCGGCAACGAGTTTATTTTTTATCATTATCAGCCTTTACAGGGTGTAACAAAACACAATAGTGATATTTTAAGGGGTGGTTTACAGTTAGAACATCAAACTGAACAACCTTTCACTATGGAGGAAACATAAAAAAAAAATATATCTGCTGTTTCGCACAAAAATTAATAGGCATATGGGACAGCAGATCTAAAAAACAATACGACCTTGTCTTCATAGTGGAAGTTGTTCAGTTTGACGCTCTAAAACCTCATTTTCACATTATTATATTTTGAGTTGCACTACCTACTACTTGAATCTTTTGATTTCATCTAAGCATGAAACCAATGAGTTTTTCGGAATTTACGTAAGATTTGTAACACCACTGGCTTTTCGGTGAAGGAAAACATTGTGAGGAAATCTGCACGCTTCAATTTCGAGGCATATAGTGTGCCCACTGTCCACTGTACAGCTCCTGTTCTCCGCACGTCTGCCCTGGCGCTGGTGTACTCCGTCGCGGAATACTGCGCTCCGGTGTGGTACCGCAGCGCACATACGGACAAAGTTGACACCCAGCTCAACGAAGCCATGCGCCTAATTACGGGAGTAATCAAATCAACCCCACTGCCATGGCTTCCTGTTCTATCGCACATTCCTCCACCGGAGCTCCGCAGGAATAAATCAGCTGCCAACGAATGGAAAAAGTGCTTCCAACTGAATCATTCGGCCCCCATGCCTATAAGGAAAACGCTGGACTCGATTCCTACATACCGTCTCCCATCCAGATCACCAATCTGGACCGACGACCGAATACACTGCCAGTACGATGTTAATAATGCATGGCGGGCAGATTGGGGCCTTTTTGACCATCCGCATGCAAGCCTAGTGCGTGACCCGACTGTCGAGCCGGCTGGTTTTGAAAAGGACCGTAAGACCTGGGTTAAGCTTAACCGATTCAGAACCAACCATGGAAGAACCAACTACCACCTCCACAAGTGGGGTTTGAGGGAGTCTCCGACGTGCGACTGCGGGGCACCTGACCAGACCCTCTCCCATGTGGTAAATGAGTGCACTCTGCGATGTTTCCCCGGTGGAATCGAAGAATTTCACAGGCTAACCCCGGCAGCGGAAGACTGGCTGAAACACCTCGATCTCGAAATCTGACCCCCCCCCCCCCCCCCCCGGATCCAAGCAGAAAGATAAAAATGCCAAACGATATGATGATGACTGTCCATTACAAGTGGCGACGGGCTCACTCCCCGTCACACTGGACAGAGTTTCGGTACTAGTGAAACGTGGATGTTCTGAGGTTTCAGAATATCTCTGACTACCCCCCTCGGGGAATATAGTCGTGAGCATATGCTATGCTATGCTATGAAACCTGTGCGTGTGAAGCTAAATAAATAGTTAGTTTTTGAAGTCATTTTATTTAATGTAAAGAACGTTATCAAGGACAATGTATAAATGTAATTAAAAGGTGAAATGGTACTAAGACTCATTAATATTTCATTCATGTATCTCATTTGGGATATCATTCTGAAGAAAGAAGAATTTTTTATAATATTATATTAATTTTGTAAAACGTTTAATTTCTTGAGAGAATTTTTTTTCCTTTTGTAACTCACTCCGTCGAGTGCCGTGTTGTTTCTTGAACGAGTCCTATAGAAAGTTTTTTGACTCTTCATACAAAATTGAACGGTTTGGAATTCGAGTTTGTAAAAAGCCAATACATTTTTTTCTTAGATCGGGAAAAAAAATCTAAAAATAGACTGATAGGTCTGAGGATGTCCGAAGACTAGATGGATGAACACAGTTCGTTCTGATATAGCCGAGTGCAATGTCTCCGAAGACGACGTCAGAAATAGGGCAAGATGGAGAGAGCAGATACGGAAGGCTGACCCCACCACGATATGGGATTAAAAGCCAGGAAGAGAGAGAGAGAGACTGATAGGTCTTTGTTTCCAGGGAGCAGATAAGTGTACCTACTTTGTTCAGTCATAGGCTGATGATGATTATTATGAAAGAAACAAAATTCATGACTAAGAACGCTTGGAGAGTGAGAGAGACTCTCCTCAAGTGTCCCTAACCTACTTAATTCCCTTAGACATAGGCTTAGATATGGAACAGGTGTTACATGTCATACTTAAGGCGGGTGCACAGGGGTCAATTTTATACAAAACTTTGACGCACAATACGCGTACACGGTATTAATATAAGTAACTTTGTATATATGGAAAAATAGTGTAAGATATAAAGCTTTAAAATTTTTCATAAAAAATTTTAAAAGCTTTATATCTTCGTAATTATATTATAAATTGCAAATGTTATTTGTTACGCGGCAACTAGATTTTCTAAACTATTTTTCCATATATAAAATATTACTTTTATTAAATCCGTCTACGCGTATTGTGCGTCGAACTTTTGTATGGTCTGAAACCACCTTAATCATCAACACTATTATTATACTTAAGTATAACATCGTTTGTCATTATTTTATACATCTGTTTGTAATTATATTAAATTACAAATTTATTACATGCCTTAGATTATTACAATATTTCATTAAATTAAATAGAGGTACATTCAATTAACAAAATTTTATATTATTATAATAAGTCTAAGTAATCTTACAGACGAGCGACACAGTCCTATATTTATTTATTTTATTTATTTGCAAGTTACAAATTATTGGGATGTTATCTATACTATTATAAAACTGTAACAGCAAGTTTGTCTGTACATTGAAGATATTAACAAAAAAAAAGTTACGATATGGTTTTTAGGTGTCCCTGATTCCATTTCACCAATTTTTGGATTTTTTGTCTGTCTGTTTGTTTGTTTGTTTGAACGAGTATCACGCAAAAACTACTGAACCGATTTTGATGAAACTTTTTTTGTTTGATAGCTTATGATCTGACTTAAAATCTGGTATATAATTTGTGCGGACGAAGTCGCGGGTTAACGCTCGTATAATATAAAATAGGTACAGGTGACGCCCTGTGAGGGCACAGCGAAACATAAAGGGCTACTAGTTGCCATCATATTAATAATTACATAATTAGTCAATAACAAATTATAGTTCCAGTCAATTCAAATTACAATGTCAATAAGTTATAATAATGTTATTAAGTTAAAAATTCTAGTGATAAATTGAAATTAATAAGTAACATCGTAAGTCAAAATTAATTGCTAGTCGTAGAGTCATCGGAACATTTATGTATCTAGTTTATCGTCAAAGAATTCTAAAATATTTATTTGCGGTCGCCGTGTATCGCGGAGGGTCGCGCGATTGCACGACCAGCGCGTAAAGTCTATGAGCGCGACCCTCTGCGACCCACGGCGACAGCAAAGTGTCACTCGTCTGTAAGAGCCCTAAAGGTAGCATTCCGATACTAGCGACTGCGACGAGAGACCACGACCCGAGACCGCGACCGGCAACCGGTCGCAGGTCGCGGGGCGACAGCTACCTACGAATCTACGCCACCGAGTCGTGCGACCCATACGAAATTCAGTATTCTCCCCAAATAGTATTGTCCCTCACAGTATTATCTTTATAAGCTTGAAGCCTCGTATCGAATACAGGTGCGTTTTTACTAACTAATTCTATTAAAATTTCGTCTTCGTGCGACGAAAACGCGGCCATCTTGTATCTGTTGTGGCAGGCCACGTCCACACGTCGCGCGACTCGGTCGCTTGCATCCGTCAGCACTTCCTATTAATTCATATAAAGCAGTGGGTCGCGGTCGCCGGTCGCCGGTCGCGGTCTCGAGTCGCGGTCTCGCGTCGCGGTCGTCTTGATTCGAATGCTACCTTAACACGTTCGCGGACAGTGACCGGCTATAGCAGTGATAACAATAAAACTTCTATTGTGTCTCGTTCAGTGTCCGCGAAAGTGTTAACACTGCATAATATACTATACGATAATAAACCTCGTATTGTATTTTGACGAGAGGTCGCGGGGCGAGCGCGAGACGGGTGCGGGGTTGGTACGGGAGGGTTGCGGGGTGGGTGTGGGGTTGGTGCGGGCGTGATGCGGGGTGGGTGCAGGGCGGGTGCGGGTGCTCCCCTAAAATACAATACGAGATTTATTATCGTGTCATAAGACTCAAACTGCAAGCAATGCGTTGTAGGACGCGGGGTGAGCACGGGACTGGTGCGGGCAGGGTGCGAGGCGGGTACGGGGCGGGTGCGGGTCTCCATAATGAGTGAGCGGAACGCAAGTCCGATTTACACATATCCGAAAAGTTTGGAGTTGTAGTTCTAGTATCACTACAGTTAGTAACATAGTTCTATAATCAAACGGCTAGCCGCAAGTACACTTGAATCCAGCGTGAATTGGACAGTGGCGCGGTTAACCGCACTAAAGTGGTCCGTTATAATGTACCATTAATTTTGACATAAAGTGTACACGTGTAGAACATACTGGAAGTGGTTTAGGTGTTCTAATTTAGTGGCGTAGTGTGTAAAGGTCCAACTGTGCAAATAGGGTTGGCAAACACAACATAACATATTATAAGCAAGAACTACAAAGTTAACAATGCATATAAAATAATGATAATATCATCATGTACACACGGCGACACATCAAGCTATACAAAACCAACATAAGCTGACCGCGCGTAGGCTGCATAACGTATAACGTCGCGCGGACAGCTTATGTTGGTTTTTTATAGCTTTATGTGTCGCCGTGTGTACTTGCACTGTTGTATGAATGTTATATCTAGGTGTTATATAGGTTTATTATTATTTTATACTTATACAGGGTGTTACAGAAGTAAACATATAAATTGGAAACTTTTAAAGGGCTGGTTAAGACCAACAAACTGAACAACTTTCACTATGGAACCAACATCTAAATCGCGAAAAAAAAAATCTTTTGTCCCTTTAGTATGGAACATCGCAAACGCATCGCATCATGGCGATTATGGCAAATCTCATTTTGGGGGAGGCCTATGTCCAGCAGAGATGATGATGGAACATCTGATTTTTTTTTCGCGATTTCGATATTGGTAAAGTTGTTCTTTTTGATGGTCTTAACCCATCTTAAGTTAAATGTTTATTTGTATTTTTGTAACACCCTGTATTAACATCGTTCTTTGGTGCAAAATGTAAGTATAAAGGTAAACAAACACAACCTGATATTTTCAGGAAAGAGCGGCGTTTAGTTCTTTCCTGTACAACGATGATGATGATGTTCTCTTCTCTATTTATAACCGTCTACGGATACCCCTTATACAAGGTGAAATTAAAATCGTTGGAAGACTCTAAACAACAAACTGAACAAATTATATGTGAGCAAACTTGAATACGCAAAAAAATCTACTGTTCCATACTAAACTGCAATGCATACTCGACTCAAATGTATGAAACAGCTACATAACCAACGCATTCAATTTTACCATGGCCGGTAAATAAGAGTTTTGTTTTAGAGATTTGAATCCAGACCCTTATGAGCTCTATACTTTGATTTAAAAAGGATATTAAAAATAAAAAAAATAAATAAAAAAAAAAAAACCTAAAAGTCTTTCGCAAATACTTCTACCGGAAATGTATGTACCAAAAGTGCAAAAACCATGCCAAAGGGCAAACGGGTTCAGAAAAAAATCAGCAACATTATAGATAAGAAATGTACAAACATCCGCCCTTACATTTTGCTTCCCTTGTTAACAATCAATTCATAATTTTGTTTAATGTTCTCACAGAGTCTAAAATTATTAGTTTAGTTAGGATTGTAAGTGTGTGGCTTGGAAAAGGGCGTTATAAAACGCTAGTGAAATCGCAATCCGCTATCATGTTCGCGACGATATGTACTAGTGTGAGTATAAAGAAGAGCTTCTGATTAAGTGATTCGATTGCGATAAAAAAAGTAATCTTACTTCAAGGTTATCCCTATTAATTTCATTTTCCGTCCAGTTCCTATGTGATACATGCAAAAACACTGGCCGTATGCCTCTTCTTTCTTACGCATCTACAAGTAGTATAACAGTTTTTCACGAATAGTCTCATCGATTACTGTTTTCCCACACCTATACAGTTTCCATTTGATGATGTTAGTGTGATGTGTTTTGGCTCATTCCCTCTCACCCTAATTTATGATCATGAGAGAAGACATTTGACCGGTAGAAGATTCCTGCAGACTATGATTTATTCACTTTTTTACAGATATCGTCTGACCATCTGACTGCTAGTCTGACAGATCGCCTCATCTCCCACTCGCTGCTATTCTGTCACTGTTCTTCTAAGAAACCGCTCTTGGCAACAACCAATCGCTTTCCTCATGGCCCCAAAATCAAAATATGACGTCTAAATTATAATCCGGACATTTCAATTGTGCCCCTCAGTATAGTTCAGGATGATAATATCTTTTGAATTATTACAAGTATTTTATAAAATGTTAATATTATAAAATATTACTCCGCAAACAGAGATTAAAGCTCGTTTTAGAAGCAGTCTAAATGTTAATCCTATTTTAAAATTGGGTTGAGAGTAGATTAATGGTTTATTTATTTAATACGGTAGTATTAAATAACGAAAATATTCAAGTTTTTGGTATAAAACAAAAAAAATATAATAATAAATCTATACTATTATAAAACTGTAACAGGAAGTTTGTCTGTACATTGAAGATATTAACAAAAAAAAAGTTACGATATGGTTTTTAGGTGTCCCTGATTCCATTTCACCAATTTTTGGATTTTTTGTCTGTCTGTTTGTTTGTGTGTTTGTTTGTTTGAACGAGTATCACGCAAAAACTACTGAACCGATTTTGATGAAACTTTTTTTGTTTGATAGCTTATGATCTGAGTTAAAATCTGGTATATAATTTGTGCGGACGAAGTCGCGGGTTAACGCTCGTAATAAAATAAAACTCGCAAAACTGATGCCCGATTTAGAGAAAAAGGTTATGTGTTGGGTAAAATAAAAGTCGCCAATTACTAATAGTATGGTGGAAATACCGCACATCATTCATTAAACTAGTTTTAGTTAGAAGTTTTCATTATTTTTAGCATAGTTTTGGCTATGTTCTGCATATTGAGCCGGGAAAAAAACAGAACCTGGACGGCGTAGCATGGACGTAGAAATTATTTTTTCCCAGGGGCAGGTCTGGTCACAAAATCTAAAAACCTGGAGCGAGAGACGCAAGCTCGAAATTTCGTAATACAATTTGACTCTATTTCTGAGTTTCTTTGACTTTTCATTCATCATCATCATAATCTCAGCCGATGGACGTCCACTGCTGGACATAGGCCTCCCCCAAGGATCGCCATTAACGACCGGTCCTGCGCTGCTCTCATCCAACGGGTTCCCGCCGCCTTCAACAGGTCGTCGGTCCACCGTGTGGGGGGCCAACTTTTCATTACTGGATGGGATTTTTCGTGACAGACATAGTGGATTGGAGCGACGAAACCTGAATGTTATGTGTTTTTTTTGTAATATATGATTTTAGCGCCCTTCTAACCTGCAGCTCTGGGCGCGGGCCCCGGTTTCCTTTGCCCTGGATCCGGGGCTGGTGTTATTTGAGTTATCCCCCATGAATGCCATTACCCCAGATCACATTATTGTAAATGTTCCCAGTGTTACACAAAAATCCACAAACAACACAAACATTAAAAAAGCAAATTAAAAACTAATGTAATCTAAGAAACAATAATTAAAAATATCACAAAGGAAAATGAGAAAAATAATTGAAACAATTGTGAACAATGAAAAATATTTTACTGTCGATTTGTCAAACGTCTTTTAAAATGCCAGGGGTAGTGACCTCGCGTACCATTGTACAGTGCAGGGAGTCTGAACCTTTGGAGAACAAAATTAAAAAAACTTCACTATATTTTTCAAGACCTTAGTATGTTGACCTAGTTAGTGGCATACCAAAGGGTTAACCGGAATGTACCTAAATCCGGCGAGCATGCATGAGGTGACAGTTAAATTTTGAAGAAGCGAGAGATCTGTTTCAGGAACGTAGCAGTAGCAGAAGATCTGTAGTCTCTACATACGCCTATGGGAGACAAGCTTAAGTATAATAATTTAAGTATCTTATTTTTATTATTGTAGGTATGATGAGGAAATGAAAAGGAAAGGAAAGGGTAACATTAATATTATGGAAATCCAAGAATATTTGTTCGCGAACCAGATGAACTTGCCAAGCATTGTCAGTGTTAAAGAGCAGTTCCGTTTGGCAAAAGATGTTCAGAGATAATGCGGAGGTGACTATCAACCTCCAGGAACCTTTAAGATGATTTTATTATGTAAAACTCACATAGAAACAAAGATCAAGTGCGGATCTCGTTTTACAACAGACTAGGTACTGGCATTATATGGACTATTGCATTGTTTGACTAAGGGATTATGACGTGTCTTTGGCAGTAAGCAAAAGATATCACCATTTTAATGCGTATCTCAATCCTGAGACCTCAAAATAATAAGTTGATTATGTACATTGATTCAGGATTTAAACTTGTATGCATAAAGAGTTTTAAGTTTATACCTTGTAAAGAATGATAGTTGGTAGTTCCAATTATGTGTCGGACCTCGAAAGAAAATACGGTGCGCTGTAAAAAAATTGTTTACTTTCTGATAGTATTTAGGCTGTGACCAACGACAATAATTTTATTTAAAAAAATAGCAATTAAATTAGCATATCAATCCAAAAAGAGTCTATTAATCCCGTCTTCAGAATGGATGGAAAGATTGAGAGCTCTGTCTCGAAGAAAATGAGAAAATACGTTTGTGAAAAAGTGTAATGAAAGTATCGTTTCAAGGCAGCGCATCTCTGAAAGTCTTAATGATATGGATCGCTCTGCGAGTGAGTTTCCGAAAACTGATGAAGTTTTTTGGATCTAACGCCTGCCGCCTGCCACACACATACGGAATTATGATAGGATTTACTATGGATTCCCTGAATTCCTATTCAATTTTCACGTTAAAGGCTGTCAGTCACATAGAGTTTAGTGCGATGCGGAATTCAGCACAGTTGTTGTTGTTGTTAATAATTGGATTGCAATGTGATTAGAATTGATATTGGATACGGATTGAACTTAGATGTTTTAAATTAGCGCGATCCTGAACGCATAGAGATATTTTCGTAAAATGTCAACAGCTCCAATGAAGTTATTGTTAGTATAGTCTTCTATAAAATCGATAAAATGTAATTGAATTAAACTTGCTATTGTGATTAAAAGATTTGCCAGTGTTAGAGGCTCCTGTAGTGCTAATTGTCTAGGATTCCGATTCTATTATACGCACGCGTGCTGGACTAACGACCATACACCGTTTTGAAGGTAGGCATTTGCACTGCAGTAGGACGTTTACAGGCTGAATGATGATAATGATGAATATTTCACTACATAAATATTGTTATAATCATAAACATTATCAGCAATTTTAACATTATTGAACCTTACATAACTTATCTTGCAGACGGTCCTTTTGGCATTCAATTTCACACAGTGAATAGCTATTTTTTAACTCCGAGCAAACAAATTGCTTAAACGAAGAGAAACTGCGCGGCCTTTTGTTAACCCTACCTCGTTTAATTGTGAACACGTAAAGGATTGAGTTTTTTGCAGACCCTCCGTGATATGAATCTTGTAGCAAAAAAAAGAGATTTTTTGCGAAATACCTTTTGTGTTTAAATAAAGTTGGCATTTTGTTTACTTTTGGATCGGTGAGTTACAAAGATGAGATAGCTTATCGGTTTTGATTTGTATTGTTGCGTTTTTGAGTTTATTTTAGTCTTTATTTGTATTTGGCGTCGAATTCTAGTAACGCAGATTTTTGTTTAGAAAACTAAAACGCAAGGCCGTGCAGTTAGGTATAAAATTCAAAATAATTTTTAATTCAATAGAAATTAGAATGGAAAATGGAATGAGAGGAATGAGAATGATTTTAAAAAAAGCTCGGGTCCCTGAGAAAAAATTTTTGGTATTATTACGCGCTTTGTTATGTTATTATTAAAAAAAAATTAGGTACGCGCACGGCGGAGGTCTCCGTAGGGTGGTACGACTCGAACTTGGCCGCTGTTTTGTATGGAACAGCAGATGTTGTTAGCTCCATAGTGATATTGCTGTTAATAATTGATACCTACTCTTTCTAGGGTTCTTTCTAATAATATGCTGACACTTTTTAAAGGGGATGATCAGAACGTCATACTGGACAACTTTCTCTATGGCACCAATAACATTGAAATCGCAAAAAAAAACAGTTGTTCCATACAAAACTGCAAACCTACTCGAGCCAAATGTATGGGACAGCTTTTTTTATTTTCAGGATTTCGATGTTGGTGTCAAATGGAAAGTTGTTCAGCTTGATGGTCTAATCCACACATCTACATCCCCTTAAAAAACTGTCAGCATATTAAGATGGACCCTACAAATACTGTGTAATATGATCATGAGTGTGGTCTATATTATTAAAAATGTCGGTTAAGTTACAAATAACAAATATATTTTGACCTCTCTTGACACTTAAGATGCTCTTCCTGAAAAGGCTTAACATTTTCTTATTACGAAACCTTATGCAGTCCTCATCTAGTCAAGATGTGGTAGAGCCCTTAGAATTTACACGTATTGTGTTAAAAACGCAGACATATTCGTCAAAGCTCTCAAGTAAATAGAACGACATTTCTCAAAAGAACCCTCTTATGGAATTTTTCAACGGAATCGCGAAATTATAAAAGTACAGAGAGGAATCTTGGTGCACTGTCACAGTCTCTCACATGCACATATTGGTTGTGTTACGGCGAAACTTCGAATTTCCGCTCCAATGGTTTAACCACAGTAACTGACATAGCCCAAAGAATTGCTAAACTAAAGTGGCAGTGGGCGGGGCACATTACTCGCAGAACCGATGGCCGATGGGGCCGAAAAGTTCTCGAGTGGCGACCGCGTACCGGAAAGCGCAGCGTAGGTAGGCCCCCCACACGGTGGACCGACGACCTGGTGAAGGCGGCGGGAACCCGTTGGATGAGGGCAGCGCATGACCGGTCGTTATGGCGATCCTTGGGGGAGGCCTATGTCCAGCAGTGGACGTCCTTCGGCTGATGAATGGTTTATTAAATGTATGTTGAACATGTTGAAGTGACAAGAAAAGTGTCTGGATTATAACAGGTTGTTATTATCGTCTTTTAGACGGATCATAGGCGTTATACAAGGGTTATTAAAAACTACTTATCCTACTTGCAACTTACTTTAATTAACAAACTTATTTCATTTTTGCATTGAAGCACTAAAATTGCTGCTTGAAATAATCCTTTTCCGATACAAAATTAATGACTGGATTGTTAACCAATTATTATTTTCTAATCATTAAAATAAGTAATAGAATATTCTGCGTTCATTTATTTTCGTTTAATAAAGGTGAATGCTTCGTTTCAATAACGATCAGTAAAAACAATTCTGTGCCACGGTACCGGAAGAGCTATTTTTGAATCACACACATCTTAATTCATAATCTAAAGTGACATGAACAATATGGAGTTTATGAATTATTCGATCATGACTTTGAAAATCTTAAGATTCAAAAATAGCACTTCTGAACGGCGCGACGGTGTGGTTCTGTTACTGCTGTTACGGGACGGTTCGGTTTTCATATAATGATCACTTTTCATGTAAGTATGATAATCAAGGTCAGACCAAAGTTCCTTTCTGTTCTCAATAGATACAGAATATCTACGACGAAGCTCTCGAGCGAAAATGGTTGAGATGTTACGTATGGGCAGCATTATTCAAGAGTTCTGTTCTTTATTCAAATATTGTCGCGTTTCATACTACTGGCTGGTTTTGTTTTATTTTTTAATAAGACCCTGGAGTCTTGTAGATTTTTTAAGTAAATAAGATTTTGTCACAGTCTAGACTAGAAAATTTAATACCTATATAGGTATATGAGGTTTTGATTACTCAAGCTGCGCCTATTTACATACCTTTTTCTTGCTATACGCGTCGGTGGCGCGTTACGGAGGCGTATGGACATTCAACAATGGGGTTATAAAGGGTTATCACCATCTCTCTTAGCTACTGTATTAAGTCTGTACTACTCAGACTGAAACACTATCGGCTATAAGGCAGAGAGCTTGTAACACGCAGTTCTACAGAATTTAGGTACGGTTGTATATGTCATTATCACTAGCTCGGTGGTGAAGGAAAAACATCGTGAGGAAACCGAATACAAAAAGAAAATACAGTAAGTTAGAAAATGAGTAAAAATAAGGGCGAGCATGGGGCGAACACAATATACCAGCAATGGTTGTAGTGTAATAAGCTTGCAAAAGCCCTCCCCATATAATAATAATAGTCCCGCTAAATACTTTTTTCTAAGACCTCATCTAAATCCATCGATAACTCGCTTATTACGTAATGATTGACAGTTTGCCATTATCTGTCATATTAAACATCTTATTAAAGGATAATTGTCACTCTGGCGCATGCGTACAATAGGCACGAGCTACATTTTGGGGAGATTTACCCGTTTTGGGGTAAAGTATCGAGATAATGCGGGCTTTGTTGTTCTTTTTTGGTCATTTTTTGACAATAAATTGGCAATTACAGGATTATCGGATTTACCAATGAAGCTTTAATCAGTAATCGATTATTCTATAGATATAAAGAAAATTATATGCTTGATCTTTAGTATGTATCTAGTACCTGTTCTGTGTCTTTAGTCCAGAAAATTATATTTCAGTGTATATATCTTCTTACGTCACCACACATAATACATAAGCTTGCAATTCTAGACACAAACACTCCAGTTTTATAACTTTGCTTTCTTCTGTTTGAACCCGGCTATTATCTCTGGTGGTAGTAGTCTTTAAGTACATAAAAACCACGTACAGGCCGTAAGGGGGTCAGAAAACATTCTGACACCAGGGCTTCCTCCCCACACGATAAGAAGACGAGAAAATATTATTATACTTACCTCAATTTTGTTTCCATGCTAGCACGAAAGAAATTAAAAATAATTTGAGAACTTGAAACCTAAAGATTGGCTAAAGTTTTAACACCTTCGAGCTCAAATGGACGTCGCCATCACGGTTAACCCCGGAAGAGATGGAGAGACGACCTGGATACCTTCCACAAAGGGTGGATGAAGCTGGCTTATGACAGGGATGCATCGAAGTCATAGTGGGAGGCCTTGCCCAGCAGTGGGATAAAATAGGCTAAGAAAAATATAAAAAATAAACACCATGAGCCTATATACGTCCCACAGCAGGGCACAGGCACTACCCTACTACCCCAAGAAAGGTATATTATGGGAGTTAGTTTAACACGCGTGCCGAACTCGGTTGGTGGACTACGCATAACTCATCAGAATTTCTTCTTCAGCGTGTGCAGTTTATAAAACGGAGACTTAGAGTATTTTCGTGTTTTACAACAGTACCTACTACTAAGCTGGTTGTTCATTTTATTTCTAAAATCGATAGTACTTTGTATTGCATGAACAATAACTGGCCAATGCATTGCATTCGAATATACAATCCATTGTATAGAAGACTGAACATGAATAGCTATTCTCAGCCTTATCGACAGAAGCCCTACATTGATAGCATTGTTCCGGGCATAATATATACAATCATATACATAGGTACGTACAAAATAGATAGAACATTCTAGATTCAATGCGATAACCTTTTATAAGTATAGGAAAATACAATCCGACCTATGATACAAATGAAAGCAAAACAGAAAACAATTTCTGAATAAGAGGCAGATTTCAACAAAAACGGATAATTAGCTCTTTTTGTTCAGCTACACAATAATTATCGTATTTCTTCTAAACCCAATCAAGCAAATGGATAATACCTCATAGTCTAGGAAAAATACGGTTTGAGATTTCATTTAATACACTTTATTAAATTGTGTTCGAACTAATATTACTGTTAGTTTAAAACACTTTTGTCGAGATTTCGTGGTTATATAGGCTGAGGACCCTGAGAAATACCTTAAAATCTATATAAATGTACAAAGGGCAAGCTTATTTCTGAAGATATTTCTTCCAGCATACCAGCAAAAGAGACAGTTAATTATCACAAGCAAATTTATTGTGTACAGACAAATAGTAAATAATTAAGTTTTGGGGTTATAATTTTTGTATACATACAAAATATTAAATATCTACTCGAATTTACGATGTCCCCGCTTAATACGTTAAATTTACTAATATCCGCTAATCATACTCCTACTGTTAGTACTTCATGATATATGACGCTTTGAAGAATCCTATTTTTTTTCACATAGCCTCTTAAATGTCATTTACATCAAGAAATAAGTATTGGACCGCAGAATCTACTAACAATCTAATGCTTACAATTATTACATTTGATTCTTATTTGAATTGAAATTCTGACTTACGAAATTCATCCCTAACACTCTATATGTTTGTAGATACATAATGCCATTCTGATTTTAATATTTAACTAATTATCTCACAAAATATTTATGTGGTATATAGAAGATTGTATGTGTATCTGTGATTCATAGCATAGCATAGCAACTATACGCTCACGACCATATTCCCCAGGGGGATATTCTAAAATTTCAGCACATCCACGTTTCACTAGTAGTACCAAAACTCTGTCCAGTGTGACGGGGAGTGAGCCCGTCGCCACTTCTTGTACAGCGGGTACAATACATGCCTCGATGTTGAAGCATGCAGGTTTCCACACGATGTTTTACTTCAACGAAAATCCAGTGGTGTTACAAATCGTACAAAAATTCAGAAAAACTCATTAGTACGAGTCGGCCTGGACCAACCGGCAGGCAAGGTTACTCACCACTGGACCACCACGGCTTCAATTCAGATTTTGAGATTCAAAATACGATTTTTGTTCCTTTCTTATCTTGTAGCTTGAACGTAAATTAAGCTTAACCTTACTTAACCCAGTGGGGAGGTTCATTACAATATTCAATGCCCACAATTGCAATTGATAACCCCTTAGCCTGCGGTCGGTTCATCAAAGACGGGTCTTGAACAATGCATTTCAATTCCAATTGGAAATCGTTTCCTATAAGCACTATTAATGGGCAACTATCAAATTAAATTTGGGTAAGAGAGTGAGTATTAACTCCGATTGAATTTAATATCAACTGAAGTTTCATTTCAAGACTATATAGCCACGCATTTACAAAAGCAGTCTGGTGCACATGTTAATTAAGGATAAATGTAAATCTGATTATGACCAATTATTTCCGTTATGTAATGTACTACCTGTTCATTGTAAAGTTAAGTACCTTCTTGCCATTGAAACATATTATTCAAGTAGTTTCAAAATTCCCTTTAATCACCGATATAATACTAGGTCAGTCAGAGAAAAGAAGCTGGTGCAACCAACCGCCATCAACTACTATGGAGAAAGAACAAGAAAATACTTAACTCCCAAATTATGTAATAGTATACCACTGTTGAGAGATAACAACAACAAAAAGCTGGGTAAATATACCCTAAAAAGAAATGTTTGTTTAATAATCATATTAATAGTAGTATTGTAGATATAAAATGATGTAGGTTCTTGACCACCCGTAAGGGATTATGGTCATGAGTTTATGTATGTACTTATGTATTAATCTAAAGTGAATAACTATGAGTGTAGTGTATCGCTCGCATGTACAAACTGTTTATATATAATTATAACTAAGAGCGTATCGACAACAAACTGTTATGCAGTTTGGCGAATTTGTATTTTATTATAACAGTCTTAAGAATGAAGTTAAATAAATAAAAAAACAAAATAATAATATAATATTTAAGTAGGTACAGGTACATAATGTGCACTCTCTCTTCCAAAGATTAGAGGCGGGGTCAGATGCAATGACTCTAGTGGGTTGATACCCACAAAATGTTGACGTGAGACGTTAATTGAAAAAATACATACTTACACAAACATTCATAAACTTACGAACGTAATCCCTTTATGGTCAATGGTCAGAAACATTACAAAAACAACGTAAAAGAAATCGCCGTTATCACTGTATCATACAAATATTCAGGTTTTGGTGGGCAGGGAAGAATCCTACCTATTAAATACACTAAAAAAAATGTTTTGTTAAGTCACACCCATAAACTTAATATACTATCGTAATAGACCAACGATCTCCTCATGATCGCATCACCGAAACCGAAATGTCAATATATGCAAAATTGATACGTCGTGTGAGCTTTAGTGATAGATTTTGGAAATCAATCTCTATGCGAAACTATTTCTTTTTCACGTATATAATATAATATGTTGATCTTACACATAAATATTTGAAATAAAATATTATCTAGAAAATAGGACATTGACTGCATGTAATGAATCATCATCATCATATCAGCCGATAGACGTCCACTGCTGGACATAGGCCTCCCCCAAAATGGGGGGATTTGCCATAATCGCCACGCTTGGCAGGCGGGTTGGCGATCGCAGTTGGATTGAATGTGTGTACTCAGAGCATGCAGCTGCCCATCCTCCAGTTCATGTAATGAATATGTATTACTAAATAATTTCAAGAATAACATTTATATGAAAAAAAGTATTACGAAAGTAGTACTGTACTAATGTTATTTACCTTTGAAACGTCTCTTTATTTGAGTTCCTCGTTCAAGTTACGCTACATTCTTACACAGAACATGATACCGTAATGATTTTTTATATTTGTCTGATAGAACACAAAATGAATTATAAAGAAAATCATAAAATAATATGAGATAATTTTTTGACTGGATGGTTTTACGGCTAATATATTATAATCTCTTCCACACGCGTAGGTTTTTCGGTAATGTCGGAATCTCATTAGCACACTGTGTTGGTCTACTTACGGTGGACACGCTGACAAAAAACAGAAATTGACAAGATGACGTCATCAGTACATACAAAACGGAGTCACAGTACAAGAAAGAGTATCTAAACGCTTTGAACCCGTCTATTCAAAAAGAGTTTTTATGCTTCGTCCTGAGATTATAATTCTGTTTGTTTCGAAAACATAAATTCTAGCGTATCAATTTTGGTGTCAATTTATGCTACTAGTAACTGTCGGTGCCGAGGGCAATAGAGGGGGTGAGGTAAAAAGTTGGTGGGAGGCAGGAAGTGTCCGTCCTTTATGTAGAATATAGAATATATAAATACTATTTCTTATACTGTGGTTAAGTATACCGACGTATATAATATATAAGTATAGTATACCGACATCCATGACTACAAAAATTTACCGTAAAACAGTATTTTTTTGTCTTTCCTAAGGGAAGTTAAAAGACTATCTAACTTTGAAAGACGATAACACCCTAACCATGCATCCTCAAACTTAGTCCCTTCCCACAAGGGGTGAATTCTTAAAAGATTTACAACAATGGGGAAAGCTCGCACAATTTATGAGCACAGTTTCAGGATGACAATACGTGTGCCCTTGGAGTTGTATTATTCACAAAATGTCTCGAGATGTGCTGCCTGACATGTCTGGTATAAAGGTGCCAAATTGCCAATATATGAAGAAATGTTGATAAATGAACCTAAGAACCGTGACATTCACAAAGCAATACTAAACAGTGCCATTGATTGTTTTATTTGAGATTTGTATTGTATTATGCTTTTGGAATTTGTTCGCCAGTGTTTTTTGTGACCCAAAGACCTACTTTGGGTCACTGCGCAAGCAGAGTTAGGTATTTTATGTTTAATTATTTCTGTTTTATTGTTATTGGTCAGGATTGAGGTCAAGAGCAAACCCATTTTTAGTTTTTAAAAAAAATTGTTAGGTACCTACTTAGGGGGTTTCAGTTCATACAAAAGTTTGACGCACAATACGCGTAGACGGAATTAATAAAAGAAATATTTTATACATGAAAAAATAGTTTAGAAAATCTAGTTGCCGCATCACAAATAACATTTGCAATTTATAAAATAATTACGAAGATATAAAAAGCTTTGAAATTTTTCATACAAAATTTGAAAAGTTTTGTATCTTCGTAATTATCGTAATTATTTTATAAATTGCAAATGTTATTTGTGACGCGGCATCTAGATTTTCTAAACTATTTTTCCATATATACAAAGATACTTATATTAATACCGTCTACGCGTAGGTATTGTGCGTCAAAGTTTTGTAAAAAATTGACCCCTCTGCAACCACCTTAATCTAAAACCTATTTGATAAAATCAAGACGCTAAACGCAATAGGTATTATCTTTTTCTTCAACTTTACTAATAACAAGATAAGTACATCCACATAAAAACTTTCATTCATTCATTAAATGCTTCTCGGAAGTGTTATTCTAGGTACGGCAAAAATAATCAACTGCAAATTGACCAATTAGTCAATGGGTCACTTTGCCGTAGACTATTTTTGGATTATTATTGTTATTTGTTTCTCGCTTAGGTTTTAAAAAACTTGTAAGTCTTAATTTCATTAGTTTTTAGCCCGGGGACTTATTAGGTAAACATTTTTAATTACCAAGAAGGTTACCGATTGTCGTTTTGAAATAGTTCCAAGTTACAATATCACTAATATAAAAACACAAGTCAAAAACCACAGCCGTAAAAAAAAAATTATAAAAAAAATAGTCTTAAATACTGTCATATTCACCTTAGCTCAACAACCAACTATTAATGGTACTTATTATTTGGTATTTTACTTGGTTGAGATGTTTTACTTTCAACATTAAAAAAAAAAATTTTTTTTTTCATTATAGCTGTGTTGTACTTACGTGAATGTCTTATAAGAAAATAACACAAGATTTCGTATTGGATTTAATAATTCTTGCAAGAATTTCGCGTTGTTAGTGTAGTAATTAGGAGAAGGTGAGTAATATTAATTTTAGTCTGTGGATTTTTATATGGTTCAGTTTTAGTTATGGTTACCACGCCGGACTGCCAAACCTGGGTTCGAATCCCAGTTCAGTCATGGATGTTTATATGTTTGTGCCGTTGTTGTATGGTTTCCATTATAAACAGCCTATAGTGCTTGCTTGGGATCATTACAATGTATGTGCCTGTGAGTGTTATTTATTTATAAATTCCTGAGCTCTTTTGTTTGATGTGGAAATTATGATACTTGTTCAGAATACCCTCCAACTACTCTCTCGGGGAATAAAGTCATGAGCATAAGCTAATTTGTTCTATCTTGTTAAACGGATGAATGACACTATTCCCTTGCTGTCCCATTTTAGATCTATGTAATCTAAACTTGATGTCCTAGAGACCTAATTTTTGACTCACCTCCCATTTTGCAGTTTGTCCTTGTGTCTAGTGTCCTATCTAAAAGTTTTTAATATATGTTTGTACCAGTCTCATTAAACTTTGGAGCGTACCTTGTTAATGAGAATCAGTATACCTTAATGAGACTAGAAATAAAGTTTAAAATTGCTTAGTATATTAGTTGAGGTTGTCACATTATTCGCCCAGAGAGCTACACTCGCGTAGAATTTATTCAGGTTTTATGATTAAAAGTAATTTATATAGGTCTTTACAGCAAAGGCTTATAATTATTTTATTATACCACTCAAGTAATATGTCAGTGACAGAGGAAGAAACTGTCACCCAATACACGATTTTCTGACTTTGGGTGTCAGGGACTCAATTATTTGTATTCCTCTAAATTGTAATCAAATAAAGAATTTTTGTTTATTTATTTATTCAAATTATTTAATGGGGTGGTTTATATTTATTTTGTTATCTTTTTCTCCATAGTGAAAGTTGTTCGGTTTGATGGTCCACCACCCCTTTAAATATTACTGGAATGCTTTATTTAGATACAAAGAGAGAATATAATTACACCCCATATCACCCAAGTAGGGCTTGATTTTTAAAAAGTCCTTTCTTTTCTCTTACAACCTCTCAAAAATATTTATCATGTATTCCAATCTTGATATTTCTGAGAGCTGCATGAGCTCATCCCGCCTTCCCCTTTCTACCATCGGACTTCCAGACGCACCGCGTGATACCACCCCTTCTTGGTTGATATCCCACAAATCCGCACTAAGCGCCTTTCTGATTCTTTTATAATGCGCATAGCCAAGGAGTGGAATGCCCTGCCTGCGTCAGTATTTCCGAGCGCTTACAACCCGAATTACTTTAAAGTACGAGTGAATAGGCACCTTCTGGGTAAGCTCGCTATATCTTCAACCCCATCTTTATCCTGAGGACTGGATTGAGGTCAAGAGCAAACCCATTTGAAAAAAAAAATCTATATTCTGATTTCATATTTTAGTCTGTCAGTAAGTCAGTCAGTCACGGAATTGTTTTATATTGATTAGATAATTCTTAATTTCCTACCTGTTATCATCGTGACATATCGTCTCATAATGTCATATCATTATCATAATCTAATACTACGCGACATACTACTAATACAATTTAGAAGTTACAACAGCATTGCTCCGAATTGCTTGAATCTCTAAATATTTCATGAATTCAGTCTGTTACCGCATAATTTTAACTTGTCAGCTGAGTTCGTTCTATTTGACCAACAACCAACAACCCACAAATCAACTGACCAAGTTTGGACAGCTGTTGACAGCTGACATACTATTCTGAGCTTTATTTGTTGGTTTAATTTACTTCCTTAAACTTACTGTATCAAATTGAGTCTTTAGAGTCGAAAATTGGGAATCTTGTTTTTTTAGTTTTGCTTATAACGATGCTAAATGATGATTATTTTCTGTGCAATATATTTGATGTGATTGTGGTCAAAGGAATTTTGTTTTTGTTTTTACCTATTGTATAAACTAACAAAACAACGAATTGTAATATTTTGACTGAGTTTTCAAAAAAGTTAAGTGTTTTACAGAAAAGCGGAAATCTGCTCTCACCTCTCAGGGTAAAAATATATCAGAAAAAAGCAGCGTATGGAGATATCTCATACCTTCTGCGTTGTTTTTTTCCGCGACTGCTATGTTGGTCCCATGATGATGAGCTCCTGACCGATTTCGGCCACAGCGACTGCTTCAGCTCCGATTTTGGCGCTCATGTGCTCGAATGTGACTCACGAAGCCTATTTTGTGAGTAAAGGTCCTCGCACATTGCGGACACGAGAGTACACCATTAATATTATGTGTAATTGATCGCCGCAGGTGGTCGGGCTTTCAATTCGTCGTGCTTTGAGTCAAGGTCAGTTGGTCCCATAGTAGTGCCGTAGCGAATCCCGTCCAGCCCCTCGAGCATGATTTCTCTACCCGCGCGCGTCGCGCCTTCTCTGCATAGGAAACCATCTCACCCCTTATTGCGCTTGCCACGACAAGTATTATAGAAAAAGCTGAAATCATGCTAGACGGGCAGGTATTTTTGAAAGTCACACGTTTAAATCAGTATAAATAATTAAGTTTGTACCGTTGCCTGAAATAAATAAATAAAAAATTAAATAAAAACTATAAGGTTTATACTGTGTTAATTTGACTATCTGCCACCGCCACACGTCTCTTCTGTATAAACCGCGCCTTAAGCGTGAGAAGATGCCTTTGCTCTCTTAGTTGGATATTTAACTTGGCGGAGAAAGTAATGATGCAGAAAACAAAGTGCAGAGAACATACTAAATCGAAGTAGGTGTACTAAAAATAAAACTTTTCAAAAGTAACACATTATTTCAACGTAAAGCTCCAGAAAGTCGTTTCAAAGTCCACTATAAAACTTATTGTTGTTAAAGTTTTCTCATGAATCATAGAGCTTTTCTAAGAAAAATATTAAGATGCCTCTTCATGCTTATAACATGATTTAACATAGTATTTCTTCGGAAAAAGAAAGAACGTAACATACCTACATAAATTATTATGAACATAATTATACAGAATAAGATGAACATAATTTCATTTTCTTATTTACCATGACGGTGTGAAGCTGATAATTTTAGGGCTACTAACGTGAAGTCTTAGTACATAGCTTAAGAGGATAGTCCTTGCAGATCACATGAGTGTCCTGCATACATATGAATTTACAACCTATTTTCAATATCAACCAATTAAGCAAACAAACCAAAACCAAAAGAAAAAGTTATTTCAACGTAAAGCTTCAGGAAGTCGCTTCAAAGTCCACTATAAAACTTAAAAAAAAATATACTGTCGAATTGAGAAACCTCCTCCTTTTTTGAAGTCGGTTAAAATGAAAGAACGTAACATACATAAATTATTATGAACATAAACAATAAGAAAAGCATAATGTCATTTTCTTATTTACGCTGACGGTGTGAAGCTGATGATTTTAGGGCTACTAACGTGAAGTCTTAGTACATAGCTTAAGAGGATAGTCCTTGCAGATGACCTGAGTGCGCTGCATACATATGAAGTAACATCCTATTTTCAATACTAACCAATAACAGCCAATGGAATTTTTTAATCACAATCTATACAACGTGCTAATGAATAAGCGCAAAACCTCACACACCCCAAGTGATTTATAACAAAATAATTAGATTGAAACAATAATTTAATTATTTTGATTGTTAAAATTTAAAATTATTCGCATTTTAAGTTTTGAGGAAAAAATGATTTGTTATCATTTTAGCAATGAATGAAAGCGCTAATGTACTCATGGATACATTTAATAAACTTGTGTTGGTAGTAAGCAAGGTGTGTGTACCTGTGCAATGGGATGACATCGAGTTCAGTAAATTTTAAATTTTACAAATTATTTAATATTTTGAAGAAAATTAACTATGTTGAAACCATGATTATTTGATTCTGTTCTCGATTCCAAACAAACTACTTTCTAGTTTTGCGTTAATTCATTAAAACGTTGTATATTATTTTCGGTGCCTGTGGTTGGTCAGATTTCCATTAAATTTCCAATCCACAGTTTGAACGGGTCATCATCATCTCAGTCAATCGACGTCCACTGCTAGACATATGCCTCTCCCAAGGATAGCCACAACGACTGGTTCTGCGCTGCCCTCATCCAACGGGTTTCCGCCGCCTTATATCCTGGTATATTATCCTCTTTTAAAGTTCACATTGTCCATGACAATAATTTAGATTTTTCACAAAACTCCTAGATTTGAATACTTAGTCCTTTGAAAATCGGCCAACCAATACCTGAAATCCGAACAACACTCTACCGTCAGCGTCAACGCTATTACAAATGCATTAAAACCAAATTGCTTTGGTATACCTGACATTCTGGTCGTGACGTCATTCCATATACGAGTGGAAATGGAAAAATAAATATTTAACGTTCGCCTCCCACCAGGACTTGGATTATTATGAAAAAAAGTGTCACTAAACAACAAAATACATACATAAACAAATGACTATAATCCGTTGGGGTAGTCAGAACCAACATTTGAAATAAACTCTCTTGTTAGTGGAAGACTACTGGAACAGACTCCCATATACAAAGTGTTGATGAATAAACGTAAAACTAGAAAATAGTTTGTTAAGAACCGAAAGCAGAATCTAATTATCAAGGAAAACCTCAAACGGCGCTTATATGTAAACCTCGGCGAGGCTTACATATTTGCACCGTTTGGGGTCGAGACATTGGGTCCGTGGGGGCCAGAGGCGCGCCGATTATTTAAAGAATTATCGGCGCGCCTAATCGAGGTCTCGCAGCTACCTCGGTCAGCGCATCAGCCTGACCATACAAAGAGGTAACGCTGCCAGCCTCCTGGGCACCTTGCCGCCAAGCGGCGGAAATTTCGAGGACATTTTTTATTTGTAAGTAGTATTAGTTTTGTTTTTTTTTTGTTTTTTCTTTAGGTTAATGGTTATGTATGTAGTGCTTTAATATAAATAAATACATTTATGAATCTGCAGTAGATTATCAAGGTTTCAAGATAGATTACATTATTTAACAATATTAAATAATTTGTTTCTGAAGCACCTCTTGCTCGATATGTAACGCATTTTATTTTATTCTCTGTATTTTTTGATAAAATTGATAAAGAAATTAAAAAAAACATTTTTTGTCATTCACCAAAAATGCGGCAGAAGCTCTTCAGCAATTACGAAAAAGATTTCTCTGATGCTGACTGTAACGTCCGTCGCGTGTCATGCTCATGATTGAAAGACAGTCTCTCCGCAAAGCTCCACCAAAGCTTTTGCTGTAAGAAGACTGAATTAGGTACTATTTTAACAGAAAGTTGCCAAGTTGTTTTTACGTTCAGATCGATCTACCTGAAAAGCAATTACTTACATCAATTACAGGTAGTAAATTTAGGTTAATAGACTTTGCGACTTGTAGGTACCACCAGTTTGACGTTAATTGCCTGTACTTTTACGATTGTTTTTCTGTTTCCTTTTGTTTGTTTTTATTTCGTTTAATACAGGGTCCTTCATAATATGCTGGCGGTCTTTGAAGGAGATGATCAGACTATTATACTGAACAACTGCCTGGTATCTCAGTCGATAGTGAACCTGCCTGCTGTGCTGAGGACAAAGTAAGGGACAAATATTTGTATGATGAATATGGATATTTGTACCCGAGTCATGGATATTTGTATTTTAGTATATATTATATGTATGCTATATCGTTGTCTAGTCATCATAATACAAGTCCAGGCTAGATTCTGGTACTTTAAATGTGACTAGATAATTTGTATGACAATGTCCAAGATATTCATTTATTAACTTTCTCTATGGGACCATGGTTGAAAACGCGAAAAAAATCTGCTGTTCCATACAAAACTGCAACTCCTGACCAAAATGGACGGGACAGCCGATTTTTTTTTTCGCGATCTCGATGTTGATCCTACAGAGAAAGTTGATCAGTTTGATGGTTTGATCATCCTTTTAAACAACCGTTAGCATATTAGGTTGGACCCTGTATATATTATAAGTTGTACATTATATACATTATGTGGTATCAATGAATGGTAAGGTCAAAAATTCCTCAGTTTATATGGGAAGATTTTCTAGAAAATGATAATGTCTGGTCCTGATCATGTGATGTGGTTTGTCGGTTGTAAGTTCGTACTTGTATTTATGTAAATATACTATATGTGAAAACACCGATAGCACGATTTAGGTTTCTACAGTTTTTTCGTAATTGGTTGATATTCTGACGACTTTTCTTGTTTCTTTCTTTAGAAAATAATAAAAACAAAATGTGTGCTAATAAGGAGAATATGTATTTGTATTTTGGTTTGTTTTTTGCCATTTTTAAGGTTCCGTAGCCAAACTCGCTAATTTTGGCACCGATTTTAATATGATGTAGATTGTCGAATTACTTTTAGATTTATACACCACTAGTTTTTAAGTAGCTACCAACAAAATTTTAAGGGTGTATTCAGATAATTAAATTAGTATATTCCGGAAAAAATTCTCGTATTTTGACCCATATTCCATAGTTTTTTTTTTTGGTTCTTTTCAAGGTAAAGGGCTTATAATATCCTATACAACCGATGTCGTCAATAAAATTCTCTCATATATAGCAATTAAAACATTGGAGTTCGATGTTTCGCTTCTTTGGAGTTTTAGAAGGCAATCGAGAAACGCAGGAAACGCAGAGAAGTCCACAGGAGAGAGGTGAACCGGCCGCTTTGCCGCGCTACAAAATGACGGAACACTTTTTCTGTTTACGACCCATACACCTTCATATTTCACTGAACTGTATATTGCACGACACGATTCACTTGCACGACACTTTGTTACGCAAAACAACACCAATTTTACGAACCAAAACTCACTATAAAAAATAAAAATTCAATAAAATATGAGGACTCCAAACGTAACTGACCAATAACCGCCAAAAACTCTCTATTCCATAGAAAATGTTGTTGTCTTTTTTTATTTTTTTTATGTCGATGGCATTGTCTGAATACACCGACGGTGTATACTTATTTGCACTATTAATTGCTTTTTAATATGTTTTTATCCGGTCCTGGACTTGTGTAAGTAGCTAAGTATAATTAGGAACCCATATTTTTCATTCATACGTTCTTTTACTCATTTCATTCAAAGGTTTTCTGCTAAATACACGTCTGTTTCGATTAACGAGTTACCCTTCATCCTATTTCTCTACACCTTTTCCTTGAACCTATAGCAATAAATTTGTTTCATACGTTACGTTACGTATATACGTTAATTTCGCAAGAACCTTGTTACACGAAACAGCTATCTAGAAATGTGGTGTCAATGTCAAGGGAATAAGGGCAAATTTGATATTCTGATTAGGTTAGCATGCGTAAGATCGTACCTGTCCTACACGTGCTAGTATACATATATGTCACAAAATGTAATGAGTTATTCTAGGTGGCTTTCTGTAAGGTATTGCTTCTGGCATGCTTATTAGATTCTTGTTGGACTTGCAATAGTATACCTACTGCTAGGGATGGGTAATATCGAATTTTCACAATATCAAATCGAAACTATATATCGATATTGAATATCGGATTCTCAAAAAAAAAAATTTAAAACTATATATTTGCTATATATATCTATAGCTGTATTAGTCAAACGATGTTTTCTCGATGATAGGCAAGTTCGTTTAAGATTACATCACATCATTAGCACTATTACCAATAGAAGGAGCTACATTGGTGATGGCTATGGACGAAATATCCGTTATCGACCTACATAGTAACTTCACGACTATCACTAGATGGCGGGACCAGAGTTATCTACAGAAAATCAACGTTCTATAATTTGTTCTAAGATAATACAGCATGCAGTTCGGGTCGGTAAGGTAGCCGACCCGTTAGCCCGTATAGCAATGCGGTACGGTGTGATATCCTATATCGATGAATCTCGGATATCTTGATATCAAGGCGAATCGAATTTGGGCACATGTGCCCCAATATAATGTTTCACCAAATACATAGTTACTGTATGCATCGATATCTGAATTAACGATATTCATGTGATATACGTTTCAATAACTATATACGATATATAAGGTCTAACAAAATCAGCTGAAACAATTTTAAGGGGATGATCAGACCATCAAACTAAACAACTTTCTCTATGGACCAATATCGAAATCGCGAAAAAAAATCAGCTGTCCCATACAGTTGGGTAGACTTAATATTTTCAGTGTTGTATGGGACAGCTGATTTTTTTTCGCGATTTCGATATTGGTCCCATAGTGAAAGTTGTTCAGTTCGATGGTCTGATTATCCCCTTAAAATAGTTTCAGCTGATTTTGTTAGACCTTATATATCGCCCATTCCTACCTATTGCCGTTTTACACTTTGTAACACTTTTGTTAATGAATAAATATAGATTATTATTTAAACTTTAATTATATGGCAACTTATCTAGAATTTTACTATTACCAATGAGAATGTGGACACTCCGAATATTATATGGTTTGTTCTCACATCTGAAAATAATAAGTACCTATTTCTTTAGTTATCATCATCATCATCAGCCTATTTACGTCCCACGGCAGGGCACAGGCCTACTAGTGTATGGCAATTAGTCCTCCACTCGTGTCCAATGTGGATTGGTGGATTTACACATATATGCATCAAAATTTCTTCAGGTAATATGCAGTTTTCCACACGATGTTGTCCTTCGTTTGAGAGCATTCGATATTAGGTAGGTCTTCTTCTTATCGTGTGGGCAGAGTTTTTCAGACCGCCCTACGGCCTCTGACGTGGTCTTTATGTAACGACTAGTAGAGATAGTAGCCGGGACCAACGGCTTAACGTGCCATCCGAAGCACGGAATCATTTTTCTTTTCAGACAATCAGGTGATTCAGCCTGCAATGTCCTAACAAACTGGGTAATAACGCAAAAAGTGTCATATCACTAGGTGTCCCCCGTGGGAATCGAACCCACGACCTCCGTGTCGAGGGCCCAATGCTCTTAACCATTAGACCACGGAGGCAGTTTATGTATTAGGTTATATTAGGTAGATACTTAAGGATAGTATTTTAAATATGTTAAGATACTACTAAAGTATACTACTAGTGCCGTTTAGTCCATACGAACAATTTATTACCAAACAATCTATGTTACCTCGCCATATCCCTATGTTTTTTTCTCGATATAGTTAGGTACTAGAACTAGGAGTCTTCGAAAATGACGAAAAATTTCTCAATTTTACGTAATTTTACCACTGTATTCAGACATCCAAACAATTTTTTTTGGCCCCCCATTCGACTAAAAGGGTAAGAAAAAAAAATATTTTTCTACTATAGAATATTAGTAGAATAGTAACAGAATTAGCTGAAACTATTTTAAGAGTATGCTCAGACCATCAAACTGAACAACTTTCTCTACGGGACCAGTATCGAAATCTCGAAAAAAAATCGGCTGCCCCATACATTTAAGTCAAGTTGTGTTTGCAGTTTTGTATGGGACATCAAATTTTTTTTTCGCGATTTCGATATTGGTCTCATAGAGAAAGTTGTTCAGTTTAATGGTCTGAGCATACCCTTAAAATAGTTTCAGCTAATTTTGTTAGACCTTATATATCGAGATAATAATATGTAATACTCTGTATTTTTGTCTTGCTTATGACATCATTTTAATTGAATTGAATAATTTTTTTTAATTGCACCTTAGATATTTTAAAAGTCATCGTTGTATAGTAATCTTTATTCGTGTATCTATCTTGTGAAATGTAGCATTCTTATTTTCTTTTATGCCTGTTATATTCGCACACGATAATAATTATTGTTAAGGATTAAATGAAAATGAAATGAAATGAAATATGCGCTCAAAGCCAAAAACAGAGCGTACCTGGAGTGCGATTTTTGAAACTCATTCGCTGAACTCAGCAGTTGAAAATGTCAAAATTACTATGGAGATATGCATCTTTCTACTGCTGATTTGACTTTCAAAAATCATACTCCAGGAGATTTTTGAAGGTTAAATCAGCAGTAAAAAGATGCATATCTTCATCGTTATTTTGACATTTTCAGCTGCTGATCTCAGCGTATGAGATTCAAAAATCACACTCCTGTACCGTCTCTTCTCACCGATTCCCGCTACCCAATCCGCCGCGTAGCCCCAGCAACGTTTTATGCCAAGGTCCGTACCCCTCTGGGTGCGCCTAGGTCGGCTGCTTACATTTGGCTCGGTAGACCCTTCGCGGTCCCTCCAACAGTCCGCAGTAAAAAGCAGTAGTTGCTCCCTGAGCAGAGCTGTAATAGTCATGTCCAAAAAAAACCTGTACCTATACCGTATACTCTCAAATACTGTTCAATAAAACATTCTTCTAAATCAATTCGATCTAACCTCATTCTTCTTTCTTCATTAAAATTGTGACAACACTGAACTACCCAGAGTACTATCTAAAGCACATTCTTCAAAGTATATTTTGGGTAAAGAAAAAGGTGCAAAAACAATGTCTCAGACAGTTTGTTTGTTTTATTCGCTGGAGCGTAAACATCGTTTGTCTTCGCCAGGGGCTCTTTAGGGCCATAGAGTTGGCGAGAACGCGGGAAATATAACAGGAGTATCCTTCATAAATTTCCGAATAGGTAAGAAATAAAAAAGAATGACTTTCATTAAGCGAAGTGTTACTGGAGTCTGAAAAATATTGTAATTTTTATTTATTTATTGATTTCTTAACGATTGTTACATTGTTCAAAAGTAGGTAGGTTACATAATTTTAAAGTAAAAGCTTAATGCACAACCACTTATAAAGAAATACAGTATGCAATAATATTTAGCTTAATCAGTAGCAAGTAGAGCAACATTAGAGCTGTCCATTTTAACATACTAATTTTTTTTTAATGAATTTTTTTCGGAATTGTTTCTGAATAGTGCCGAAGATTTAAATTTACTTACTAACTAACATTTTAGCGCATTAAGCGTATGCTGGGTGATAGAGTTGACGAAATAATGAGGATGGTAATTATGAAATAAGAATATTTTTGCGAAGCTTTCCCATGGAATCATGGAAGATGTCGGTGGAAACACTATGAGTATTGTTTCCACCGACCCCAAACTTGAACCCAAAACCGTTCTCCTTAGTGGAAGCACCATCGGTGTTATGATGTTTCTGGGATACCTAGCTGGGACGCGAAATATGAACTTGCTCAGTAATTGGGGACAATCAATGACGCTATGTTACTGCCATAGATTAATATTGGTTATAGATAGGGTAAGTCGCCTGGAATTTTAGGTCGTCTTATTATTAGCGTTACCGCTTATTAGCACCAGAAAAGAAATTGAAAACTACAGAGTATTATAATGACTACCGTTCATAACCAACCGAATCGTGTGTCGATTGTCTAGTCTAGACCACTAGACCATCAAGACAATGAATGAAGCGAGCGATATTATAGCTTAAGTACAGCCAGCGGTGAGGTTTAGTGCGCTATCGCACGAATTTAGATACGAACCCAATTTCAACACATAGTACTTTGAAACGTCACCGATAGATGTCGGAAGCTGTACCTAAATGGAAAACTTGCATTCCACTTAGTTTGTACTAAGATAACATAGCAATGGTTACTGCAATTTGAAGCCGAACACCATAATACACTACCAAACCTACCTACACTACTAGCTAACCAAACTGCCTGCGTTGTCTAATGGTTAGGAGCATTGGGCTCTCGACACGGAGGTCGTGGGTTCGATTCCATATCGACACCTAGTGATATGTCACTTTGTGCGTTTTTCCCCAGTTGGTTAAGACATTGGAGGCTGAATTACCTGATTGTCTGAAGAGAAAGATGATTTCGTGCTTCGGATGTCGTGTCATTATTCAACTAGATAGCCCGTATTTTGCCACACGGATAGCATAACGGCCGCGTCCATAAGCTCCATTTGCGTACATGTGTTCGGGCAGGAAGAATACAATATGATATAGGTGGCTTATAGTCTGAGGAGCAACACCACATTCACACCCGAGGTCTGATCCGTCGACGAAATCCCATTTGGTCAGGTAGTTCGCACGCACCATAATTAAGTTCATTAATACTTTTTCTTTGAATATAATATTTTAAAGATGAATCTAATGGCCTCACCTTGCCGGTGAGCTGAGCCTCTAATGATGTTTGTTTTAGAAATAATTTAAAACAATCGCTTCTTCTCTAATGAACCGTAGCATCGGCTCGAATAAACATCGCCTACTTAAACTTTTGTTACTTGTTTATCAAGACACCGCCCTCCCCGTCACATGGACAGAGTTTCGGTACTACTAGTGTACGAAGCACGTACATCAATTATCGGGGTCAATCTACAGATTTTATTTAGCAACACCTAGCGACAGCATGTTGAACATTGGACGCGGATATCATGCGACCTCGATAAAAGTGCATCGTACATAGGGCGCTAACATTACTTTTTAAGAGCATTTATCATATCAAATCAGTCTCAGTCAGTAAATCAGTCAATCAATCTCTCAGCATTTTCATTCCTTCGGCCGTATCCTACTTCAGCACTCAGTACCCAGCAGAGCATAAGGATATCCATATCCACAGCATACCTAGCATTAGCATATCATAGTGTGAGAGCGTACTAACTCTCACAACTAGTGAAACGCGCAACATGTTCTGAGATTTCAGAATATCTCTAACTATCCCCTCGGGGAATATAGTCGTGAGCATTTGTGTATGCAGCGCCCACTCTAATAAGGTCGAGGCGTGGGCGTCCAAAAAGCGCGTCTTCTCTATTTCATGAGTATATTTTCTAGCTTTCTATTCTTTCTTTCCTTCTCTTACTCATTTGGAGTCGAAGCGGAGATGTCTGCCAGTCTGACAAGGGCTGGCAGCGGCTGGCAGTTCTGACAGTCAAGTGGCTTGCGGCAACATGATTAAATATCCCTACAGCTTCATACAATCCCTACAGCTTGAATACTATATTTTGATAACAAAATGAGCTAAAAAATTTACGAAATGTAGATGACGTTTCGATGACAAAGCGCGGTCTTATGTCAAAAACAATTTGCATAAATTTCGCATAAGCAGACGCCGCTTTGACAAATTCAATACGTTTTATAAAGTGCCGGACCTGTGCCAGTGTAGCGGCGCCGGCGCTGATGCTCGACTTTTTCGAATGTAGATAAAGTTTAAAATACTGCACAACTAAAACTATTCCCGCTGTCATCTCGGTGTGAATCGAGCCTTATACGATAGTAAACTTACACTTATTGTCACTCGGTTGCTCAGTCTAAGCTTTAATCTCAAACACGTAGCACTGAATTTCCAAGTACGGATTTGTCACTTGCTTGAGGACGGAAACTTTTGGAATGAATTAGCATTAGAAGAGGGAATTCGGTGGCTCCTTTGAGCTATTTCCAACGCGAAGTTTAGTGCAATGTTGCCATTTTAAAACGCTAGTGAGTAAACTCTATTAGTGAGTAATAGAGTGGAAAATTGCATTCGCGCTACTCTGCTTCAGTACAATTTTGAGATTCTATCGTATTTTACTCTTCAATGAGAAAGTTTACAGTTTATTCAGGAATTTTCCATTACTTTAATAATGAATGCATTGCATTCATTCTAACCATCATCAGATTTTCTCATTTCTGTTGCTAAGGCACAGGCACAGAACAGGAAAGAGTAGGGTCCTACATACAGTACTTCTTAATTTCTTCCCCTCAATGGTATTGCCTCCTTCATTGACCATGTATTTGAAGGGTGAAGAAAACAAAAAGTATTGGGGCTAACACAAAAGATCCCACTGGGTCGAAGTGTTGCTGGCTTGCCAGCCCCCACAACAAGATAAGATAACATATATATAGTACAAAAATTCTCTGCCCCCCAAGAATTTTTCACCTCAACCCTTCTGGGAGAAAGCGTGGCCGAGAATAGTAGGCAATGATGTATTCCTATCACACTTCCACTCACTCACTATTGCACATGCTTACCTCTTCGTGCCAGTTTTTTCCTATTTGTATGGAGTGACATCCAAGTGTCCAAGATGCGGCACAGACCTATGTCATTGCATTAGTCTAATATTAGTTAGAAAAAACATTGGATCCGAAACCGAACCCTCTTGATTGAAGCGTTCACGCCTCACCGCAAATCCATCACACTCTCATTACATTAATAATGAAAGAGATGCATAGAAAGAGCCTCCCCGAGTGACGAAACCTGAGCTCGTTTGGCGCACCCTGGGCTGTCAGCTTTGATACCTCCATTGCTGACTGGCTAATCTTTTCACTACAGTATGCGCAATTGTCATACGATATGGCTCATGCTGCTAGAATTATTCTTCGTCTTTCGTGTCCTTTCTATTATCTTTTAATTTTTTTATAGATTGCAAGGATTTTTTCATAATTGAAGCATGTCTTTATAGTTTTACTCATAGTTTGTTACTTATTTAACATCTACACTTTTACCTTTACTATTTGTTTTAAATTTATAAATTATTGAACTCTTGCTTATGCGTTAGCACTGCAATTCCGCCAATGTCAAGTAGTTTATGGAAGAATCTATCCCAATCTCAGGGATTATTTTTGGTCAAGAACAATAAGAGATTGAGGATTGCGGAGCATCGTGGCAGGCAAAAACGCGACTAGAAAACCACGCGAAACAAATGCTCGGGTCAGAACCTGCTACGTGACTCCATCATCTATACTTATAAAAGAGTTCCGTGGCTGACTGACTGACAGACAACGCACAGCCTGCCGTTGAAGATAGAATCAAGAAATTTAGAATATATTATTATATATATAGAATATATTTATTCTGCAGAGGATTTAGGGGTGCACTAACAAAGGATTTTTCGAAAAACGACCCCTAAAGGGGTAAAAGCTCGTAGAAAATATAAATGTTCCTATGTAATGCGTTTGACCTAGTTTATCCATATGATCGAAAATACGTTTCAAATCTTGTTGTCGACGATAAGAAGCAACAAAAGACCTTTTAAGTGGTGCTAATTCTTTAACACCATTGCGCTCTGGAGCACAAATAACACAATGGAGAGTAAAGTAACATTTCAGTCAGGGACGGCTTCAGTTTAATGGAAACCATGCTTTCTTAGTATCGTATTTGTAACTCAGGGGTCTTATCACAGTATTAGTATAAGCCGCACAGTATGGCAAGGCTCTTGATGGTGGGAGATGCCGGGGCACCGCGCCGCGTGTACTTACACTGTCATGCACAGATATGCAAGGCAATACCGACACCTTCATACAGATCCGTTATCCGGATCTGCCTGCCCGCTTCCCCGCAAGACCCCCGCCGTTTCTTTGCTCAAGTACATCCGTTGCCGTACTGTAAGAACTATTTATAGTTATGCTATGATCTTATTTTGTAACTACCCGATTCAATCGGTATCAAATCGATATGGTGTTTTAAGCAGTTCTTAACGATTCAGATTCTAATGGTAGGTACCTATTTCGTTAAAATTAATTTCTGACATTGGATAATAATGATCACATAATCAAAGTATTACTCAAAAAATTGCCTAGTATAGATATAAAAATATACGTTACCGATCTTGTAACGATATAATCAGAAACGTACTTACATAATAGCCCTACAGTTCATACAAGTGAACCCACACGGATAAGAAGAGGATAAAGCAGAAGTCCTTTGTAGGTAATTAAAACGTAATAACAACTGCCAGTTAATATAAAACCAGGCAGCCCTAAATCCGTCCCAGGTGCCAGCAGCAACTCTTAATTGCAGCTCGAAGTGGAGGCCGCTACGTGACTGAGCCCGTAAGTTGTTCTCCAGAACGATTGGACGACGACCAGCTATTGCCTTGTTAATAACTACTCGAATGCCGCAGTTTAAGGTGGTTTCAGTCCATACAAAAGTTTGACGCACAATACGCGTAGACGGAATTAATAAAAGTAATATTTTATATATGGAAAAATAGTTTAGAAAATCTAGTTGCCGCGTAACAAATAACATTTGCAATTTATAATATAATTACGAAGATATAATGCTTTTAAAATTTTGTATGAAAAATTTCAAAGCTTTATATCTTCGTAATTATTTTATAAATAGCAAATGTTATTTGTGACGCGACATCTAGATTTTCTTAACAATTTTTCCATATATACAAAGTTACTTGTATTAATACCGTCTACGCGTATTGTGCGTCATAGTTTTGTATAAAATTGACCCCTCTGCAACCACCTTAACCCTGGCAAACCTTTGACACTCTAAGGCCCGCTTGCGCCTAGCAGGGTTATCGTTATTAACTCGGAACTAGACGCTAATTTGGAACTAAATTATAATTACGTCTTGCACCATCCTGTTTTAGGGGCTAAACTTGTTTTATATTTAAACCCCCGATGTGGTAGGTTTAAGTCACTAAACTACGTGCTAAATGTCAAAATTGAGGTAACAGCTGTTTTCACAGTTTTGTTGTAGGCTCGCGAAACGCTCTAACAAAAAAAAAATATATGAAACGTGCACCGCGCCATTTAATTCCTTTGAACGGTTGCACACGTTTCATACATTCTGGATAATCGGTCACGACTAGTTTTTAGTATGGAAGTCCCGACTCATAACGTAGTGTGTTACATGCTTTTTGATAACATGAATGTACGATGAAAACGAAATGTCATTGCCAAAATAAAACAAATGAGACAGACAAATACAAAGAGATGCAGTGTGAAAGAGACGTGCATATATTATGTTCATTCATCATTCACTTTTCATATTTTGTCGGATTACATAAACTCTATGGTCATCTAGGATGTTGCCAGCTAAAAACAGAGAACTGTCAGGTTAGTTAACTATGAACTAGTTTTCATTGGCACGTCATGACAATCTTCGATAACACTCGTTCAATCTTTAGGTCGGTGCTACTAAAGACGGGGTTACGCAATTTAACCCAGCATTTGGCGCAAGTGGGCCTAAGATTATTTAATACAGGTTCGAGACCAGGAAAATAATTCCGCTCGACAATCTTCGTTTGCGCAGAGCGGACCAGGGTCCACGTCAAAACTCGAAGTCATTTAGTAATCAAAGGGTGCAAAGTTGGATAGCTGCGAAAAGGGCGCGAAAACAATAAGCCAATAGCGGCAAAGTACGTATTGAAGGTGGAACATCCTGATTGGTCAATGTAATTTCACGCGCTGTTAAAATTTGTCAACTGCGCAGGTACTTACATCAATATGACTTATAATCCTGGTACCACAGATGTATTGAAATGAGTCGATATATGTTTAGGGATGGTTCAGACCATCAAATTGATCAACTTTTACTGTGAGACCAAACCTGAAATTGCACAAAAATCCTCTGTACATACATTTGAGTTGAGTAGGCATTTCAGTTTAGTATGGAACAGCAGTTTTTTTTTGTAATTTCAGGTTTGTTCCCTTAGGTAAAAGTTGTTCAGTTTGATAGTCTGAACCACCCCTAAAACGTAATGTAATTTAAATAATCCTAAAGCTACACTCTCCCCACTTCCCGCACTTTTACAGCCGTTCAGGCTGTGTCCGTACTGTCTGTAGTACTAGATACTCTTTCTTATTTAAAAAAAAAAAAAAAAAAAACTATTATTTATTTCACAGACAACAATAATTGTAATACGGTATAACAAACAGTGAGAAATATAATGTAGAAGAGTTATCTTTAAAGGGTAAAGGATATTGGTCCTGACCTCCAGGAATAAGTAGTCCTGCAACCTGGATGTCAGTGGTCCGTCACTCTTATAATTATTGTATTCTGTGAGTATAGTTTGAATCAGGTTAATGCGCTTTTATGAAATCGAATGATAAGCGTAAGTATTATGTAGGCACCTACGGTTAATATATCCATCCTAACATCCTTACTAATACCTCAGAGTAATTAATATACCAGGTTTGTACCTAGTATTGATTGTCCATACCTCTCCACAACGCGCCAACACCGACGCGACTATTGCCATATGGTGCCAAGCCAACTATATTCCCCAATTCCTACCAAAAGTTGTGAGGCTATAACGGCAATCGTGTTTAGTATAAGTGGCAATATAACAGTGACCCAAATACTATTACACGACTAGCTTTCACCAGCGTTCCGTTCGCATTTGGACGACTAGATTTGCATATTTTATTCCGTCTGCAGCACCCGCGTTCTACGTCGTACTTCAATCCAGCGCACCTTTATACCTAGAGGAGCGCGTAATTTCTCTATGCTTTATACCAATTTAATAATGGTAATAATTTTAGCTTAGCTGTTATACAATCACCGTCTGAGACATGTGAGCGCTTCAAGACCCCGCTCCCATGTCTCATGTCTGTAAATGAGAATCGAAGGCAAAATCTTGGATAAGTTATATCTCAAGATTGTCAGTCGAAGCTACGATTGTATAAGAATATTGCAACCCTATCCATATACATGCACACAGACATAATTTGTATGACACCTTACGCACACCAACCTAAGAAAGTTGGCCCCTTTTTGTTATACGGTAGAAAGGTGAGGCTCCTTCTAAAACTATACTTTTTCTAAGGGCAAAATATTAGCTGTCTTGTCTCGTAACTCATCCTGTCTTCTTTGCATAAGGACTGAAAGTGACGATGTATACAACAGGGGTCTGATTGTGCTAAATAAATCTGAAAAAAAAAATAATAATAAAAAAAAAATATATATATATATAAGGTCTAACAAAATTAGGTGAAACTATTGTAAGGGGATGATCAGACCATCAAACTGAACAACTTTCTCTATGTCCCATAGATATCCCATAGATATAGATATCAATATTGAAATCGCGAAAAAAAATCTGCTGTCCCATACATTTAGGTCGAGTAGGTCTGTATGGAACAGCTGATTTTTTTTTCGCGATTTAAATATTGGTCCCATAGAGAAAGTTGTACAGTTTGATGGTCTGATCATCCCCTTAAAATAGTTTCACCTAATTTTGTTAGACCTTATATATATTTTATTTTTTTTGTGTATATTTTTTTATATGTATGTATATATATATTATAAAATAATATCTAAAAATGATCGACAGACACGGATGAGGTATATACACGGCACACACCCACTCACCCTAACACTTACTCACTCACAAATACACACACACACACCCCACACACAACACAAACACACACACTTGCTCACTCACACGCATATTTTCATTTTTATCTCAATATCTTTTTGTTAATTAACTTTTTATACTTTAGTTAAACATTTTGGCATGTCTTAATCTAAGAGTTACAATTAATTAAGTAAGTAGCGAGGCATTCCCGAGGCGGCCCGGTAGCACAGTCTGTAGTGAACCTGCCTGCTGTGCCGAGGGTCGCGGGTTCGAATCCCGTAAGGGGCAAATATTTATATGATGAATATTAATATTTGTACCCGAGTCATGGATGTTTGTATCTATATATGTATTCTATTTTCGTTGTCTAGTCATCATAATACAAGTCCAGGTACTTTAAATGTGACTAGATAATTTGTGTGATAATGTCCAAGATATTTATTATTATTATTATTATTATTCCCAATACGAGCATTCTCGAATTGCTCGAAGGGAAGACCTCAAATTTAAAATGTAAAAAACTTTTGAGTTAAATAAATTATTTTATTATTTATTATTATTTATTACTGAAACGTAATTTGACCGCATGCGAATCATAACTTTTTACAAATTCAGTATCGCGCATATTATTTGACAGCTCATGAGAGCCGTTTGACAGATCGCGACGATACAGGCTTAGGCTGCAGGCTAGATTACATTACATAGTAAAACAGTCAATTTTAGCGCGATACGAAATTAAGTACAGTTTAATTTGAGCTGGATTGCAATGTGATTACAACTAAAATTTAATCAACTTCAATGTTTTGTATTAGCGTGTACGGGTCCCTGATCTGGGTCAGCGCCAACGATACAGCATGTCTCACGAAATAGAAAATCACTTTGAAGAGGAATAACTATTAACTACCCAGTCAACGCAAAATACAACATATCATGTCAACGTAATAGCCAATCAGTTGACGTGTAGGATAGAGGATGTTACGAATATTATCCAATCAAAAACGGCGAAAGCTAAATCGCACTGACGAAATTGTCAAGATGCTTTTGTTACGAGAGAGATTATTAGCGATTCTTGTCAAAGGCATAGAGATAGTAAGTAGGTACTACGTACACCTATCTATGGTCATAGGATGCTAAGAAATGAACTGTGACATGCTAATGATAAAGATATTTTACATTAAACCACGACTCATAATACGTTTACACTTCGTTCAATACTTCGATCTATAAAATTATTATAAAACGTTTTGAAAACTTTTCTTGTTCTTGTTTTCAAGGAACGTAAATACTCCAGCTAGTGTTTACGTTATTGACCAAGAATTTACACTTAATGATGTCTCTCTACACCATTAAATATCATTTTCTCGCATGCATGCTCATTTGAGCATCATAGTGACCTCTTTATGTCACATCAGCAGCACATCTCGTCTGATTGATGTGCCACGGTATCCGCTAAGCCTAGCTGGATTGCTGAGCGTTCATATTATTGGAGCGGCTTGAATAGACTACGTGGTTTGTATTTAAAGCGATTTAAGGTTCTTTATTGCTCGTGGAAGATCCCTTAATTTATCGAACCTTTGAGATAAGAATTGAAACTATATTTACTTACAAATAAATACACCCGTATCTTTTGTTACTTCCACGAGATTTCTTCCACTCTACCGACCTCTATTCAGTCAAATTTTATGTAAAAAAATTCAAAAACGTCCTCGCCTTGAGTGAGTCGAGTAAGAATAAAGAAAGATAACTTCAAACTCAAGGTATAAATACGCGATTTACCGGAGATACATAAACATCGCTGAAGCATCCTTTTTCGTAAAATAATCAAATTTTAGTAGACTTGTGCTATTATAAACACCACCAAAAAAGAAAAGAAAGGACTAAAAATTCCACCTTTTTTACTAATTCCTTGAATCAACTCCAGTAGAAACTAAAAATATAAATTTCGAGGAGGATTCGATATCAGTAGATTTTTGTGACTGATTTGTGTAGAGGCAGAGTTCGAGGAAGTAGGTTAGAATACGGGGTGTAAATCTCACCAAAGGTTCCTTTTTCTACCTTCTAGAAAGTAACCCTAGAAAAAAGACATCCTGGAAAATTCTTCAGAGCTACAGAACCAAATTTTTTAATCTTAATTCTTACTGTAGGCTGAAGGTAAAAGAGATAAGGTTGATCATGGAACTGAGACGGTAATTACAATCAGATGCGATGTGACTGCAAACTACCTTATTACAATGGTAACCAGGTTTTTAGCGACGATGTATTTACATTATCCTTATGGTGATTTGATAGAAAACAGTTCTTTAATTACAGTAGAAATTTGTGACTTTAGTGTGACTCTGGACTTTTTAAACGATTTCTATCTATCTAACTAATTTAATTATAAATTATTTGACATTGGCTAGATAAATTATTGTAAAAATTGTTCTTAACACGTTCCGGGACAGTGACCGCCTATAGCCGTGATAACTATAAAAGTTCTATTGTGTCTCGTTCACTGTCCCGGAACGTGTTAAACTAAAATTTAAAACATTGACCACTTATCAGCGACTACTTATAGATAATTTTTGGATCTCGCATGACATTTTGTATATTTATTTTCTTTTCATAAATTATTATATTTTGCATGACATTTTAAAATTGGGTAAAACTAGCTTCAATTTATTAATATTTTGTATTCCCTGTGTGGTAAAATCATCGGCAGCACTCAGCTAAAGCTAAACTGCAATCAACCGATAGTAAGTTTTATATTAAAAGAATAATAAAACTCATTATCGTTAACTTTAAACTTCTTTAAACTGTTAAAAGAAACACTTTTAGTTTACACAAGTTGCACTAATCGTTCGAAGTGGTTCGTTAATAGTTGCGAAGAAGGTGAAGAAAACAATGTTACGTTTTATTAAGCGCTACGCAGACAATGGACAATGTTACACTATGTAATTCAATATTATATTTGTAATTGTAGAGTATCTAGCCGCATTTTCTCTACAATGGAACACGGAGAAACGCGATGGTAGAGACAATAAAGCCGCCTTCATAAAAACTAAAAAGTTGAAAAATAATATTGCAGCTGATGACTTTTTCGTTCGCTTCATAAGGAAATTAATTTGTTTTATCGAAGTCGCTGTCAAGCCGGTACGATTCGCGACAGGGCTTGCATTAGTTTTTTGGCTTGGCTTGACACCGACTTCTATAACACAAATTAATGTTCTTATGATGCGAACGAAAAAGTCATCGGCTGCAATATTGTTTTTTTACATTTTAGTTTTTTTGAAGGCATTATCAATTTTTTGTTAAAATTTTGTTTATTTCACAATTTTCAGTGGTGAATTCATTAGTTCAATTTAATAGTAGTGCTTTAAATTGACAAACGCACTAGCCGGCACTACGATTTTCAAAGGTTCCCCTCGATTCCTCTGGGATGCCATCATCAGATCGTGGTTTTCTTATCATGGTAACGCACTTGGAATATTATCTTTCCAACAAAAAAAGAGTCATCAAAATCGGTTCATAAACGACGAAGTAATCTGCGAACACACATAAAAAAAAAATTATATTTTACTGTCGAATTGAGAAACCTCCTTTTTTGAAGTCGGTTGATAAAAAAAATGACGACAGAAAGTTATCTATGTGCTATTATTTTGAATAACATTTCTATGTTTGAGTTTGTAGTACCTAAACATAATAACATTATTAAAACTAACGATTCGAACAATGCCGAAAACTTATATGATTTACGAAAGTATCAAAACAAACCGAGCATACTAAAATCCCCAGACTAGACTGGAAAAGTTGTAATGCCTAACCTAGGATAAACTCCGGATCTAGTTTCATCCTAGGATGGCTTCTGACTTCAACCTCGTTCGGTGGATTAAGTAAATCCAGCGATGAGTGAAACAGCTTGGCTGAACTGATTTTTTATATCGATTTATGAGAAAATAGACCTTACTGTTGTTTTTAACGTATAATTTTATCACTATGTTGATCTTACTGAGAGGCTCAGAAAAATGTACACCTACCTTAAAATAACAAAGCCCAAATTTAAAAATTACCCAACCACTATTACAAACATTACCGGCCATTATGGGCAAGTAGGGTACAATTCCTTAAAATGACATTGTTCTAGGCGCAATCATGCACGTCAGTCGCATGCCTGGAAAATGTCAAGCTCACTTCACTAAAACTGACACAATTTTGAGAAGAACATGTTCGCAGTGCTGTTAAATTGCGGGCACGCTTCGCTAGCTCCAGCTTTTAAACGGTCTTTTAAGCTTAGATAGGCTAATGGAACTCGTTTCATGCACCAGCACCATTTTGAGTCTTGCAGTGTCAAAACCACTTTCAACTGGTACCCCAAAACCAAATTTTTTTTTTGGGCGTATGCCCACCACACATTCCCACCGCTGTAACTCCTGTAAGCCAGGATCAACAGCGACGACCATTCACAACACTGGACAATGAAGTCCAGCGAGCCCGGGGGATGACTCTTATCTGTCTTGGTACCCGCAATGAATTAATCAAAGAAGATAGGAGGAGCAGGAAAACGAAATATCCGACTTCCCTCCATTGCAACCGGGAGATAGCAATAAGAAGGAAAAAACATGGCTATTAGAGAGCCAAATCCAGAGATCATTTATGGCAGAACCCCAAAACCAAATTGTCGCTGAATGTCGGGTGTTACTTTGTTATTTATTTTCAGTTTTGGACACAAACATTACAGTCTTAAAAAAAACAATATATCTAAAACAATTAATGGACAAGCTTCTTCAAGAATTAGCCTATCGAAGCACAAAAAAAGACACATAGAGGGAAAAGTTGATATTATTATCCTCTACAAAGGTAGGCAGGTATCATGAGGCAAAGGCCTCTACCTTAAATTCGCTAAAAATTGCTTTCGTTCAATACGTTCTTCATTCCTATCCAAGCGGTATATAAAGTATTTATTTATGATATATTATTATTCCTCCTAGCATAATTCGAATAAATTATACAATGATACTGCGACGCAAAATAATATTCTTTTAAAAGCAGATTTTTAGAGAGTTGTTCCATATTACGAGTGGCCCTTCAAAAGGACTCGGTCCATTTTCACTTGTTCAGCCCTCTTGTCTTTTCTACATAATCGTTACTAAGGTATCGATTCTCGAATAAGTTTTGCATTGTTCTAGGTATATTCTCACTTGGTTCTCACATAATTCTCGCATCAAATAAATTTAAAGTACATGCAATGTGGTTTTCTCTGCATAATTGCTAGGAAAAAATAAGTTGTGCATAAGTTTAATTACGTTCATGTTGTCTTTTTCCCGATTTTAATAGAAGTTTTGAAAGCAATTGACATTAAAAATTGTTTTCATAAAATATGTACTTCATATTTTCAGTATACATTTTCGATCCCCAAGGTACAGTTTAACAAAGATAAAATAAAGAAAGATATATTGAAGAGTAATCTCGCAAAAACGATGCCTCACTCAATTCGTATTATTTATATGTGCACAAAGATTTGCTAAATCTCCCGAGTCTCGCAAATCATCCAAAGCGAAAATACAGAGACTTCAGACCTACCTTAGTACCAATTCTCATCGACCTACATCCCCTTATCGGCAAACGCCAAATGTCAATGACCGAAGGAGCTGACCGAGTGACCTATTAGAAGCCTGCCTGCATGGTACGTGCTTTGAGGTTAACAGGCTAAAATATTTCAGATTAAGGGTGTTTTGGAAATGTTTGAATGAGTTCTAAAAGATTTTACTGATGTATGAAAGTTTAAACTGCCATAACAATCTATGAATGCACTATGCTGTAGGTAGTCCATGAGTAGGGATTGCCTTATGTAGTCCACTGCATCTTGGACATTGACATAGAGATTCAATAAGCTGTGTGTCAATGGAGTTCATCAGCATCATCTCAGCCGATAGACGTCCACTGCTAGACATAGGCCTCCCCCAAGGGTAGCCACAACGACCGGTCCCAACGGGTTCCCGCTGCCTTCACCAGGTCGTCGGTCCACTGTGTGGGGGGCCTGCCCACGTCAGCTCAGTCAATGGATCATTCCGATCCAATCTAAGCTAGACGACTGCACCCTTTCTTTGGCGGTAGGCCTCCGTTTGGGCCTTCAAACGAACCAGGCCCACCAGTGCGGGTGTGGTGCCGCTGTAAACAGGCTAGGCCACCACGGGCTTTCTTGCCGGAGAAGCGCCGGTCGCGTCCCGCGCCATAATGCTCTGAATGACGTTATTCGTCGGGCTCTTGTCTCAGCGAACATTCCGGCAAAGTCCGAACCAAACGGAATTGTCCGCACTGATGGCAGGAGGCCCGACGGGTTAACGCTCATTCCTTGGCGACAGGGGAAAAGCTTGGTGTGGGATGTGACCTGCGTGGACACCCTGGCTCCATCTCACGTCCAGGCCACTTCTGAGCGCGCTGGTGCTGCTGCTGCGGGTGCTGAGGTCGACAAGTGTAGAAAGTACCGCGATCTGGCCGGCAGCTACATATTCACGCCAATAGGTTTTGAGACGCTAGGTCCTTGGGGCCCAGAGGCCAAAGCATTTCTTGCAGACCTATCCGGTCGTCTCAATGAGACCTCTGGTGACCGCAGAGCTGGCAGCTTCCTGGCACAAAGAATCAGCCTCACCTTCCAGAGGGGGAATGCTGCTAGCCTGTTGGGCACCATGTCTTGCGGCGACGCTCTAGAGTGTTTGTATTATTTGTAGGCTTTTATGTTTTGAGATAAGATGTTGTTTATATAATTTAGTCTAGTTATATTTTAGTTTTAGGATATTTTAGTTTAATCAGTTGTTGTTCTTTATTTCGTTAGTAACTTAAATATTATCTTTTTAATAATGATGTAAAATAAAATATACCATGTTATCTAAGCTGAATCGAAGAATTTGTTTAAATCTCATTTCTTATTTTACTCAGTTTTCCAAAAAATACTATAAATTTTTTGCATAAAATAAGAAAGGTGTTAGGGAGTAAGCCACACTCCATTGCTTTATTGAACGTTAGTTAGTTCGCACTTAGAAACGCATACTTACGTAAGCAGTCCCTAAATATTTACTACCATACTGTCTCTTATTTATAAAGTACCACGGCATTGTTATATTGCTGTGTTTCTACGACTTTGTCAGAATAAGGCGGTTTGAAAATATTCTGCTACCAAGTTGACCAAAATAATTTGCCTCTACTAATGAACGCATGGGCCCTTTTGGCTTCAGAATTAATTCCTATTCTTTTTGATTCATTATTATTATTTATTTATTTCCTTTATTACTCAAAGATAGTTTTAACATTTTCTTCACATCCTTAAACCTAACAGATTTATGTGGATGTTGCATAATCCTCTTATTTGCTAACTCTTAACATAGAGGAAATGAGAGAGAGGAATCCTTTGCCCTGCAGTGGGACCCTACATACTATAACTTATTTAAGCTAAGTAAGTTAAAAGTTACAAAACCGACAAGTGTATTAAACTTTGATATGCCAGTTTTGAATTCAGTTTCAGAATGTGAAATGAAATCTAAGACTCGATGTGCGATTAAATAGAGTCAAGTCGTGCTACTCAATTGAACCAAGGCAGTTTTATTGCAACTTACCTCACGTACATCATTTAGGTTTAAACATGGCATAAAATACAGGGTGTAATAAAAAGAGTGGTCATATCTAAAGGGGTGATGACTGTTTGGAATTCTTTTTTTCGATATTATTTTTGCTACCTTAGTTAACTTGTTCAGTTTGACGCTCACCCAGTTGAATTTATGACAGCATCATTCTTTTACACCGTGTATAATTTACGTGCTTATTATTATTAGCTAAGATAGAATAGACGCTTTTAGTTTCGGCACAGTATAAGAAAGTACGGTACTACATACAGTACGGACACTCCCTACCCCCCACCAATTTTTACCTAACCCCCTCTTGGTAGGAAGCGTATGAGAAAATAGGCAATGGTGTATGCCTGTCTCACTTGCACTCAGTCAGTATCACACAAGATCACCTCTTGTCAGTTTTTTCCATTTGTATGAAGTGACAGCTAAATGTACAAAGTGTGATTAAGGTTCAACAAATCGATCCATCTAAGGCGCGGTTTATACAGAAGAGACGTGTGGCGTGGGCGGATAGTGACCAGGAGACGTCACCTGGAGGCGCGGGCGCGATTCTCCATTACGACAAAAACGACGCTATGCTACGTAACATAAGGTTTATATTGGTGTTACTTTGATCCGCCACCGCCATACGTCTGTATAAACTACGGCTTAAACTTACCTTCAGGAAAATTTGTTTAACCTCTTAGATGGCGCTAGCTAAGCGAAACTTGATCAATGGTACTTTTAAAACCATCGTTCACTGTACGTCATCGTATTGTGCATGTAATCCGAAGAATCGACTCATTATGACAAAATTGCATAAGCTCTGGAAGGTTTATATCTACCCTACGTTATGTATAGGTAGGTAAGGAAAGCAATAATCCGAATAATCTCACTGCACCGCAATATTAAAGTTTCTGACAAACTTTACCTTTGGCTGCTTTTAATTTTGGTTTTACGAGTAGGTTCAGGACAACCGTCATTAAAACGTGACACACTCTATTCTCATACTAAAGTGTAAACTAAAAAGTATTACATGTTTTATAATAATAATAATAGCCCGCAGTGCAGCTTGTGGCGAGCTGTTGGTGATTGGCGACACCACGGACCCGATTCTCCAGAGGGCCCGGATTGATTTGGCCCTCACCTCCTGTCTTGCCTTAACCGGCTGGCCAGGAGTGGAGTCGCAAGAGCGGAACCTATGCTCCAGGTTGGATGTGTAAAATGTCATAACGCCGGGACCTGCTGACTGGTGCGCTTAGCACCGGGAACCGGCGCCCGCAGACTCACCTCTCTACAACCTTAGCCACTCACTAGATGTTGCCGCCTTGTCGCTACTTTGCGAGCGGCCATTTTGGGGGCCCATCAAATGAGTTGGCAAGTCACCGTCTGCCATTTTTGACAAACTTTGAGACATTTGTTACGGCAGGCGACCCGAGTCTCTCCGCAATAACCCAGATTTCCCGGCCCACCAAGTTCACCCCATAACCCGACTAGTTTTATTTTGCCCTTCCTACAATAGTCTCTGCACCGAACGTGGTATGACTTCTGGTGCATTTCCATAATGCATTCAGAGATAGACCTCGCTTCGTGCATCCCATCGCATTTAGATAAAAGTGTCTCAAAGGGGCCTCTACGTGTTGGACCTGTGTCCCCATGCAAGCCTTCCAAAGGTCCGGGCTACGGCCCGTGAGTAAACCTTTTACAGAGATACATAATAATAATAATAATATATCTTTATTTCAGAACCAGGTTCCATATTACATTACATTTATATTTATATTTACATTTTTACAATTTTGATTTTAAATTCAACATTATCAGGTACAGAATAATTTAGGGGGGGTGCTTCAGAACATAAACATTGGACTGTAAATACTATGAAATACTACTACAAATTGCGAAAAAAATGTTCGATAGAAAGCGCCTAAGCTACCAGATCCAAATGTAAAAAATTGCTGTTTATTATTTTTCAACATGCTTGCTCGTACAGTGCCTCTTATTGCACCGCTTTTAGGTACATAGGCAGCTTATAGAACACGCGGGCGAAAATGATTCCATTATCGCACTTAGTGCGATAATGTTACTTTTTTTCTATAGTTTGTTTTTAAATATCAGCAAAGAGTTTTTATGCAAAAAGAAAATCAAACTTTTTTCTGAATGAATTAATCTGTTTCAGTTAAAAAACGATAAATAAACGCTTCATTACATCAACCAATTTATTTTAGTTAGCAAATTAACTTTAATTTGTGTTATAAATACATAAATGAATGTCAGCTGTCTTTGCCTCTTCGACAGCCTGCGCGCGCATAGGCGCATAGCCATCTCGAAAAAAAACCAACCATAGCCCAGCGCCATTTTCCAAAAATATTTGTCTAAAATAGTTGTGTTTTATGAAATGTTACTACTTTTTCCTCGCAAATATGTTGAAATACATCGAATGAAACGCGTGAGCGTTGGTTATTACAGGCCTCCTCGGCAAGAAGAATAAACGTTGATAAAGTTTAGTTTCTTGTATGAGGAGGGCCATTTTTTTTTTTACTTTTTTGACATTTTTATTATTTGTTAAACAACACTCCTATAGAACAAGTAAATACATTTAGATATTTGGGTAGTCTCAATACAAATGACTCCAGATGCACCCCTGACATCGTTGCAAGGATTGCTATGGCAAAAAGAGCTTTTAACGACAAAAAACACCTTCTGAAAGCAAAAATATCGAGCAAAATCCGAAAACGCCTAATCAAAGTGTACATCTGGAGCATTGCATTGTACGGTAGCGAGACGTGGACATTGACTAAACGAGATCGAGATAGGCTGGAAGCTTTTGAGATGTGGTGTTGGAGGCGAATGGAGGGGATAAGTTGGACGGAACGCATAACAAATGAAGAGGTGCTAAGAATGGTTAAAGAAAAGAGAAACATTTTAAAAACAATCGAAAACCGGAGAGGAAAAATGATCGGACACTTGATACGAAACGACAATTTCTTTAAAACCATACTGGAAGGGAAGATAGAGGGGAAGAGAGGCAGAGGAAGACCTAGACAGAGTTATCTGGCCCAAGTGAAGGAAAAGGTTGATGTCGTATCGTATCAAGAACTCAAGAGACTAGCGGAAAGGAGACAGGATTGGCGAAAACTCCACCGACAAGAGCGTAGCTCTTAAATAAGATGATGATGATGATGGTTAAAAATCTGCCGTAATAAAGCATTATTCTGTGAAAATTTAAACTGTCTAGTTATCACGGTTCAAAAGCTAAAGCTCTAAATATGTAGGACGGACGGACGGATGGACGGACGGACAACGTAGGCTTAGTATTAGGGTCCCGTTTTCACCCTTTGGATACGGTACCTTAAAAATTAGGTCAGGTCAGGTTTTATGCCGTAAGCCAGTGAGAAGAAAGTCACTGACTAAAGCAGCGACTACACTTGCAGTTGGTCGGGCCCGGTTTCAGCATATATTGCCGGATTTGTTCTCTCAATTTTAAAGTGTAGCAATCAAAGCAAGCAATGTATGCCGAAATCGGCCCTAAATGTTGGGTAATGTAAGCACTGCTAAACGCCCAGTGGCACATATCCAATGCTTTCCATTCAGAATACCAAAAGCACACGTGAGCACACGTGAAGTTTACCAGACTAACGCTCAGTTGCAGAAACGCTCATTAAAGTTGATCCTTTAAATCTATACATTAAATCTCTTGCTGACACTTTTTGTCTTGTTGACGTAGTTAAGCTAAGAAGAGATTTAATGGAGGATTAACTCTAATGAGCGTTTCTGCAACTGATTGTTAGCACCGAAAACAAAAAACAAAATCTATACTATTATAAAGCTGTAACAGAAGTGTGTCTGTACATTGAAGATATTAACAAAAAATAAGTTACGATATGGTTTTTAGGTATCCCTGATTCCATACCACCAATTTTTGGATTTTTTGTCTGTCTGTTTGTTTGTGTGTTTATTTAGGTGTTTGTTTGTTTGTTTGTTTGAACGAGCATCACGCAAAAAGTACTGAACCAATTTTGATGAAACCTTTTTGTTTGATAGCTTATGATCTGACTTAAAATCTGGTATATAATTTGTGCGGAAGTAGTCACGGGTTAACGCTCGTAAAACATAATAATATCCTGATGGGAAAGTAAATAAATAAAATGGAAACGGAATGGAAGCGCCATGCGAGATACATCGATAACTTGCAATAAGATAAGAAAGCGAACAGGAAAATATCGATAAACGTATTATTGTGAACGATTGCCTATCGAGGATTGCGGGTAAGCAGGTATTTTAAGATTTATTTGCAGTAAGGATATTTCCGGTTGTTTTTCTATAGGAACTTTTCCGTGACTGACTGACCAAAGAAGATAGAAATAAATTATGTAATGTCGATTAGGTAATAGGTATACAGGGTGTAAAATTAAATGGGACATTTATTTTATCCTTGGTTCAAACTGAACAACTTTTATTGTAACCAAACTGAAATCGCGAAAAAAAAATCCGCTGTCACATACAAAACTGCAAACATAACTCGACTGAAATGTATGGGACAGCAGGTTTTTTTTAGAGATTTCTGTATTGGTCCCATAGAGAAAGTTGTTCAGTTTGATGGTCTGAAGCACCCCTTTAAGTAAGATATAGTTTCCCATTTTATTTTGCACCCTGTATATTCTACAGATGGTTGTGAAGGAATTGTTTCCGAAAATAAGAAAGATATTTTTGGAAACAAACCCTAAACTAAGGGTGTTCAATGGGTTATAATTATAAGCATAGCATAGCATATGCTCACGACTATATTCCCCGAGGGGGTAGTCAGAGATATTCTGAAACCTCAGAACATCCACGTTTCACTAGCCCGTCGCCAATTGTTATAATTATAATAAACTAAAAAAAATCGTATTCCCTGTATTAATAATCTTGACAAACTAAAAATACCTGCTCTGCAATATAGATAACAAAACATTAAACTTTTGTTTCTTTTTTCTAAGGGATGTAACGGTGTGTTGAAGTACGTATGGGATAAAGTATTCCCTTGGTCATGGATAGCAAACCTTTTTTATATCTAGGTGCCAACGATGGTCCAAAAATTTTGACTAAGACGCGCCTACACTACTTTACAAAATTAAAATGAAATAAAAATCCACTATACGATGCTGGAATAGTATTCAAATTTCCAAACTTTTTTCAGCTTTCAAACCAATAATCTTTGAAAAAGCGGAGTCACATCCAGAAACACCTTTTTAACTTAAGGTGGTTGCAGAGCTTTATATCTTCGTAATTATATTATAAATTGCAAATGTTATTTGTGACGCGGCATCTAGATTTTCTAAACTATTTTTCAATATAATTAAGGTCTCACAAAATTAGGTGAAACTATTTTAAGGGGATGATCAGACCATCAAACTGAACAACTTTCTTTATGGGACCAATATCAAAATCGCGAAAAAAAAAATCAGCTGTTCCATACAAACCTACTCTGAATGTATGGGATAGCTATTTTTTTGCGATTTCGATATTGGGACCACCCATTGAGAAAGTTGTTCAGTTTGATGGTCTGATCATTCCCTTAAAATAGTTTCACCTAATTTTGTTAGACCTTATATAAAATATTACTTTTATTAATTCCGTCTACGCGTATTGTGCGTCAAACTTTTGTATGGACTGAAACCACCTTAAATGTTAACTAATAGTAGTTAAATTGCATGAACTTGTTAAAATTAAAAGCATATCAACAAAAATGTCAATAATCAATATACATGGTGATCCGGGTCAGGCGCAATAACTCGATAAATTGTATATATACCTAGTTGTATCTATAAAACCAACATTATTATCCAATTTGCCGTTTCTAAGGGTAAGATCAGGGTCATGACTTATTCACGAGATAAAATGGAGAAAGGCGTAATACAAGTCTTAGAATAGAGACGGGAATGTATCGGTTTGCATTGTGAATCAGTTATTTGATGTTAATCATTTGCATTAAATTTAAGTTTTTTGAGTCGCTTGGCGGATAGGAATGAAACAAAGAAAGAAAACATTGTTATTTGCATAGACAACAAAACACACCCCCACGTGTACCTACTCCTCCATGTTGTGTTTCAGTGTATAATAAGAAAGAAAGAAACAAAAAAGAAAAGAAAGAAATAAAAAATCTACGGGGTGAAGCAATGTCGAGTGAAATGCGCCTTTGGATAGGTGACTCTAGGTGTTAGTATTATGGATAGGTGACTTTATAGTATGTAAAATATAGCATGATACCTGTGACATCTGTCACATACATACATTTTTCAAGTAAGTCTCTGTCGCTCTTATTTCTTACGCATCGCCCCGTCCTGCTGTCACAGGTATCAAGCTATATTTTACGGACTATAGGTGTTTCTCATTACCAGCACCTCCACACTTGGAAAAGCAGGTTAAGTCCTGGACAATACTAAAGTCACAGATACCTGCATTTCCAAGTGTGGAGGTGCTGGTAATGAAAAACACCTAGAGTCACCTATCCATAATACTAACTATTTATTAATGATTATGACTTAGTCAAAGGCCACGCGGGATAGCTTAAAAATATTTGTACGGAAGATGTACCACGTCCTCCAAACTATCCTCCACCAAACCGCATTAGGTAAGTATGATGCACTTTATCTCACCTTCAGAAGTGAAGGGAATTTGAGCTGAAGAAAAATTGCTGTCTTAGTACATTAATAAATAATTTTGAACTGAATGTTTAAGGATCAACCTCGCACCGTTCAAATTCATGCCCTGACCAGAAATGTGACTTACCGGGTATTGTTATTTAATGACACAAATAATCATTGCATTAGACGGCACTATCTTCCAAATGAGTCAAATCCTTGATTCTATTATGACTGAACTGATCTAAATTCTCAAATCTAATTTGGTCTATAGCGACTGCTTCACTAACAAAAGTACACTTTATATTTTGAAGTGCATAATCACATGCCACATTCTCTTGGTTACCGAGCCGATTAATTAATTAATTACCTTCAGACTTGACTAGTTTAGGAGCCAGTGCCGCAATTGTTGGTTTACATGTTGTAAATTTTCAATAAAGGATTTTTTAAAAGTTTTTTTATGTTTTTTTAAGTAGGTAAGTTTTTTTTTAAGTAATTAAAGATGGGGTAGCATGGCTGCAGTGGTTATTTTAATTGGCAGCGACACAGTGAGAACATCACATATTATATTGATGATGCCTTTCAACTCTTCCCAGCAAACAATTTGGTCGTCTATGACTATTTTGACTTATAAACGTTATATTACGGTAATTTCGTAATATAGTGGTGCATTATGCGTCTAATGTTCGACTATACGACACCTATTTGACCAAATTCTTAGTTAAAGACACTTTTCTGGTTTAGAACAATGATTCTGTATCCTCTGAGTCAATAGTCAAAGCCCACCTCTATGCTATAGGGTGTTCATAGAGGATGAAGGTCGGTATGTGACAATGGATCTCAGTCTCTATTGAAGTACGGAACCGTAATAAAATCGGGACGGACCCCGATCTAACCCAATTTTTGTGATGTCAAAATTGTTAAGCACTATTTTCGCTGTAGTAAAAATGTAAATCGTAAGAAAGGTATTTTTTTATGACAATATTGAACTAACAGTACTATACTACTAATATTGTGAATTGGAATGTTTGTGACGATGTTTGGATGTTTGTGAATCAATCACGCAAATACGGCTGAACTGATTTGAATGGAACACATATGATACTTTTTAGAGTCAACGCAGACGAATTCGCAGGCAGCAGCTAGTTTACTCATAAGTTCAAGTTAATTTATATCCAATAAGATCCCGCTACAGGGCAAAGGCATCCGCTTAAGAATAAAGAGGAAATGGGAAGTGTGAATTGGTGCAGGTAAGTTACAGGTCAAGTAGCAAGATACTGGTTAACTTGCTGTTAGAGAATTTTCTATTCATCTTAATTAATAGTGTGACCTGACTTACCTATTAGGTAGTAATTATGGTAGTCATCCAGAACCACCACAACCGCAACAAACACTACAATTACCACCACAAAAACCTCTGCGCGCAAAAAAATCCGCTGTTTCATACAAAAGTGCTGTACCAACCCGATTCAAATGATTGAGACAGCTTATTTCGTATATTCGTATGGCATTTTTGTCTTCCTGCTTGGATCCGGGGGGGAGGGGGTGGTCTGATTTCGAGGTCGAGGTGTTTCAGCCAGTCTTCCGTTGCAGGGGTTAGCCTGTGGAGTTCTTAGATAACACCGGGGGAACAGTGCAGAGTGCACTCATTTGCCACATAGGCGAGGGTCTGGTCAGGTGCCCCGCAGTCGCACGTCGGAGACTTCCTCAAACCCCACTTCCCAAACAACAAACTGGGGTGATAGTTGGTCCTTCCATTTCCAGTTCTGAACCGGTTAAGCATAACCCAGGTCTTACGGTCCTTTTCAAAACCAACCGGCTCGACATTCGGGTCACGCACGAGGCTTGCATGCGGATAGAGTTGATTAGTTCAATGGTCCAAATTCACAGTTTCAGTATACGCCAGGCTGCACCCTACACCCTGCATAATAGAGATCAATGCAATTCAATACTATGATGAAGGTATAATAACGTTGGTAGACAGTAGCTTCTATTTGCTCGGTTTTGCATACAAAGGGACTTAACTCAGTACTATTCCAATCAAAGCGGATTGTGAGGCGTTCGTAACGTAGTTAGATACCTACGTCGTGGGTGTTCGAACTATTAGTTAGTTGAATTATTAATTTTGAGTGTCTCTCGTTTCTATAGATTTATAGGGGACGACATAATGAGTTTAATATAAGAAAGATCTATGACAATTTTTATATTTTTGACGAGCATTTTAATGTGATATCTTATAATTTGTATTGACATTGTATTGTATTGTATTGCATTATGAATGAATGAATGAATGAAATGAATGAAATATACTTTATACTTTACTTTACATTATGTTGTAATATAATTATATATTTCTTTATTTTTTATGTTGTTTTTTTTATCACCTATATCTAACCTATACAGGATGTTACAAAAATACAAATAAACATTTAAGGGGGTAGTTTAAGGGGGTTGTGGGGGGGGACCCTCAAACCGAACAACCTTCACTATGGGACCAAAATCGAAATCGCGAAAAAAAAAATCTTTTGTCCCATACATTTACCTCGAGTAGATCTTTAGTTTAGTATGGAACATCGCAAACGCAACGCATCATGGCGATTATGGCAAATCTCCTCATTTTGGGGGAGGCCTAAGTCCAGCAGTGGACGTCTATCGGCTGATATGATGATGATGATGGAACATCCGATTTTTTTTCGCGATTTCGATATTGGTCCCATAGTGAAAGTTGTTCAGTTTGATGGTCTTGACCACCCCCTTAAATGTTTATTTGTATTTTTGTAACACCCTGTATAAATGCAAGCAATAGAGAAGACAGTGGGTGAGTGTAATCTCTTTTAGTATGTTTGTATTGAGTTTTATCAGAACAGATTTAATAACAAACGAAAGCTTCGTCATAATACTTTACATCAGACCGAAGCCCTGACCCTTTCTCATCAAATGAAAAGCTTAGCGGCTTTATTCCATTTTCATCAGCTCTGATAATATGTTTGGATTAAAAAATTCAATTCAGACTATATGTGTGGAGTGGATGAATATCTAAATTATAATTTGATTCGTAAAGCAATTTAGTCTTAACTGATGATTCAGTATGTTTTGTAATGACTTAAAAAAAGTGGTGGTTTTCAAATTTCCTGTTTTTTCCGTGATTGGTAAAAATCCGATGACTCGCTTCCGAGCTTGGGGTAAACATTTGCATTACTTTAAGGGATGATTATACCCATGATACTGAACAACTTTCCCTCAGAACCTATAAGATATTCGCAAAAAAAATTTGGACTTTCCATACTAAATGCAATCACATGATCGAGGGTTTGTATGAAACGCTCTGCTCTTGCTCTCTGTATACTATGTTTTTTGGTGTCAAATAAAGTACAATTGATTGATTGATTGAAAAACGTAATTTTTTGCAAATTTTCTATAGGTTTCAGGAAAGTTGTTCAGTATCATGGGTACAATCAGCCCTTAAAGTAATGCAACTGTTTACCCTAACACCCTGTAGAACTCCATTGAAGTATTTGCTTGTATCGATATAGTAATTTATATTTTATTCTACTTCATTAAGAATCATCCTGTAATTTCACTAACATGTTCACGACTATATTCCTCGAGGGTAAAAGGGTATAGTATAATTTTAGTGACATATTTTTTTTTTTTAATAAATACGACTTTTCTTTTCAAAATCGTTTTTTATAATTAGCCAGTGGACACTTTAACTGAACTGCCTATGGCAGACAGATAAATGAAAAAAAAGTTTATACATGGTGTAACAAAACACCCTAGCAATATTTTGAGGCTTGTCTTAGACCATCAAACTGAACGACTATAACTATGGAGATACAAAAAAAATCAGCTATCCCATCATATATTTGAGTTAAATTCAAATTCAAATTCAAATAATTTATTTCAGACCAGAGGTCCATATAGTATTAGTATACATTTATCTTGAAGCTAGTGTTAGTAACAAAAAACAAAAAAAAATGTATTTTAAAAACCCGGTGTGGAGCTTCACTCAGTGATGCAGCAGCGGGGAGTCCCACCGGTCTTTGAACACATTTAGGAGACCGTTAGTGCTGGCTCGGAGCCTGCCCAATATGGAGGCGCACCGTTTACTCAATATAGCATAGGTAGGTACTGCAGTTTTATATAACAACAGTTTTTTTTTTCGGTGTTGGCTTCAAAGTGAAAGCTGATCCGGTTCATGGTTTAAACCATCCTTTGAAACTTAACTAGAATGATTTGTTACACCCTGTATAAATAACACAATATTTTCTGGAAAATACCTGGATCGTTATGTACCACCCACTATAAGAATGTCTAACAACCAATTTATTTCCACAGCATTCCTCTATCTTGTACCTGTGTAGGTATTGCTACGTGTTGGAATGTCATCCCTTTTTAATTACGGGTTGCAGGGACTACGCTGAGCTCGGAACTTGACCTCTGTGAAGCCTTTTTTGTTGTATAGGAATGTAGAAAAAAAAATTTGAATTTGATACATAGCAAAAATATTATTTTAAAAGAGATTTAATTATTTATATTACGAAAGTAATGGTTTTGGAACATGAAGACGACGATGTTACAGAATGTAACATTGTTATGGAAGGAGACAGAGTGGAACAGGTAAATAAATTTGTGTATTTGGGAAGTTCGTTTCGTTCGAAAAGAGAGATGGAAAGTGTGATGGGGATGTAGAGTGAAGAGTGACTGCGGGAAATAAGGTAAATGCATTGACTACTTATATGAGGACTAGTTACGGGTGTAATTCTACTAACAAACATTTCTGCCACTTTTTGCGGGGGGCGAGGTAACATGAACTCTGCAACTTTGGATTTTATTCCCCATAACTTTAGATTCTAATTTTGAATGATAAAAATCATGAAAAGTACTCTCGTGTGAAACCCAAACGTTCTAAGTTCGAAATTATTGTTTCGCAATTATAGGCTGTGTCGTTTAGTGATAAGGTATAAAATTGAATGTAAATGCACATGATCAAATTGATCTTATACCGTGGCAAATGGAGAAATGCTACCGCAAGGCTATTCCTTATAATAAATATTCAAAGGGTAAATGGGGCCCTGCACGCCGTGGTGAGTAGCCGGTCTGTGTCAAAAAGGACACGTCTGGCTATTCACGACGGCGTGTTGGTGCCTACCCCGATGTATGGGAGTGAATGTTGGGTATGGAATAAAAGGAATGAAAGTCGAGTGAATGCAGTTGAAATGCGGTCCTTACGAAGTGTGTGTGGTATTACTTTGGTTGATCGAATCCAGAACAGTGTGATAAGGGATTGGTTTAAGTTGAAGGATGATATTGTAACAAGGATTGAGAGGGGTATGCTTAGATGGTTCGGTCACGTAGAGAGAATGAATGAAAAAAGACTTACGAATGAAATTTATGAAGCAAAGGTGAGCGGAAGTGTTGGGAGAGGCCGTCCGAGGAAAACATACCATGATCAAATCAATGATCTTTTCCAAAAAGGACAAGTGCGTAGCACCCTCAATCGACGGAAGTGCTTGAAAAGAGGTGTGTCAGAGTCGTAGCGTGTGGCGGTCCGTGGTCTCTGCCTACCCCCATGGGACAATGGCGTGAGCTTATGTATGTATGTATGTATGTTTAATTATTTATTCATTTGCATTCATGTACATACAGAGTAGTTGTTAAAAAGTTGTAGCAAAAGTGGGTACATGAGCCCTGCAAGGGCATGGCAATATAGGTAGGTATTTCCTGTCATCTTGTTACTAAAAAAATTAGGTACCTATTATTATTTGTGGTTAGGCTATTGCAAGCAAGGGTCGTTATGTAACACTGCGACCTTCGCTGGTCTTTTGTGTTCGCCCCAAGCTCACCCATATTTTACGCATACCTCCGAACTTATGGTATTTTCTTTTCATTCTCGGGAATGCAGGTTTTCTCACGATGTTTTCCTTCACCGCCGAGCTAGTAAATGACAAATACAACCGTACATAAATTCCGAAGAACTTAGTGGTACAGACCAGGAAAATTAGGTAACATTATTAGGTACATAGAGTCCTTTTTTAATTATGTACATGGCGGAGATGTGTAAATCGGTTGCAACGAACCTTGAACTAATAAACGCGAACGCTATGAATCAATAAAAATCCACATCATCTGCAAAACCATAAACACTATACAAAAGACAAGTTATTAGTTTTATTATTTGACAATGGATGGTTCTCTTGCCTTTTATGTGCTGACTAATAAAAAATAATACATCGCAACTACACTAAAGGTGCAAAAATGCTGGTGTTTTATCTAAAGAATTCGTATGAAAGTACGGGATTTCCAGCTAAACATCGATAATGAAGAATCTTTATCTATCTATACTATAATAAAACTGTAAATGTTTGGTTGTTTGTAATAGCATCGCGCAAATACTACAAAACCGATTTTGATGAATCTTTTGTCGTTTGATAGCTTTGATTTCACGTAAAATCTGGTAAATTCAGTGAGCGGACGAAGTCGCGGGTAAACTCTTGTTTCCCCGCTGAATTATTGATAAATTTCGAACTGGACTTTCTTAAAACACTTTATTTCTTATGCAAATCTGATTCCGAATTTTATAAGAAATAAAGTCTTTTAAGAAAGTCTAGTTCAGTTTCTGAACTTTAAGGACCTATGTCGAAAAATTATTGAAGCGAAATGGGCGTGTGATAGCTTATATTACTGCCTGATGCGAGAGAAAGAGATGAGGCGGCGCGCGCTTCTGAAACGACGCAAACGTAAAACAAACTTTATTTCATTGTGATTGTACTTTTTATGTAAGTTCACTTCTGCTCTAATCAAAATTTGTAAAATATCAATTTCTTTTTTTTAAATTAAGTCTCGTGTTTTTATTATTCACCGTTTAGCAGTTCCAAGCGTTTATAAACAAAAACGGAGGCTACTTTGGCTTGTTTTTCTATACAGAAAATGTGTCTTTTCTCGTATTTTGGCTCTAATCAAAACTTTAATTATATGTTCAATTTACACATATCCGCTAATCATACTCCTACTGTTAGTACATCATGATATATGACGCTTTGAAGAATCCTATTTTTTTCACATAGCCTCTAAAAATCTATCAATAATTATAATCTGGTTCTGATGACGCTAGGTGGCGTTATTGTTATGCACACAGCGAATATAGGTCAAGTAAACACAACACGCACTGAAGCTTAAATAAAGACACGCTACTCCGTTCTCAACAACTAGAAAGTAAAGGAAATGACATTTCCTTCCAGGCTATTCTTACTAGCATTGTCTGCCTTGGGTTTTCTAGAAAATTCCATCTACTTAGTACCTACCTACCAAGTGTGTGAGTATATTTTTTAAATTATAATAAAACTATGACAATTATTTTTATTTATACAATACAACGTGTTTGTTAGAAGGAAAGTATAAGACCTATAAAACATAAAGATTTTTGAATTGAATAAAAATTTTGATATACCTATCACAACTGTAATTTTTACTCGACTCAACTGTACGAAACAGCTGATTTTCTTTTTGCTACGATCGGTTTGCTCCTGCTAATTATACTTGTATGTATTGTAAGCTGTATATTATAAGCTATTAATAAGCTGTATATTGTAAGCTATTATAATAAGATACCAGAGGATATTCTAAACTTGCCAGACAAAAAGTTTAAGTCCCATGTTAAACAAGTCCTCTGTAAAAAAGGCTACTATAAACTCGATGACTATTTGAATGACCAAAATGTCTGGTCTTGACAATGTTACTCTATGTAATGCAATATTGTATCTTAATTGTACTTTGTATATTTTGTTTTGTTAAAAAGATGTGTGTTGTAGAGTTTCTGGCCGCATCTTCTCTCAACGGAACACCTTCCGACGCGGTGGTAGATTCAAAAAATGACGTCAAAAAGCTATCTATGTGATATTATTTTGAATAAAAAAATTTTGAATTTGAATTTTTTATATTTTATATCTTATTTATAACACCGTCATAGAAAGTTTTTTTACTAAAGAGTTCTTCCATCCCATGGTTGTCTAGAAGAAATCGCCTTTAGTGATAAGACCGTCATTTGTACCCTTATTTTTATTATGTTTTTTCCTGTATGTTGAGCAAATAAAGAATATTTATGTTATGTTATATGAGTGGAAGTAAGTAAAGGACGAACGTTAGTTTGTACGACGGCGACTTCAACGACCCGGTTGGTGTAATGGTTACCACACGGGACGGGGTCCTGGGTTCGAATCCCGGTTCGGTCATGAATGTTATATGTTTGTGCCGTTATTGTATGTGCCTGTGAGCGTTATTTATTTATTTATGTTGTAATGCGCTCGGATGCCCTGACGAGTGTATTATCTTAAAGTAATGCAGCTCTCAACCCTAACACCCTATAGAATAAGTAGGTATATAATTGAACTTTAAGACTACCTTCACATTCAAGTCTAAAATGCAGTTACACTGTGTGGCATCGTTAAAAGTGCAGCTCGCGTACAAGGTGGCTCCAGCTCCGACGGCGGCGGTGGGCGTGTCAAAATGCAATTATGTGTACGAGTGAAGGGGTAATGCTCTGAGTGCACCTTTCACTTCTTAGAAATTTTACTCTCTAAGGTAGTGAATCTGTCGGCTGAATTGAGAATCACTGGTTTGAAGCCGAAAGTTTTTTTATGCAGCAAGACAGTAACCAACCAATTAAGGTGGTTTCAGTCCATACAAAAGTTTGACGCACAATAAGCGTAGACGGAATCAATAAAAGAAATATTTTATATATGGAAAAATAGTTTGGGAAAATCTAGTTGCCGCGTCACAAATAACATTTGCCATTTATAAAATAGTTACGAAGATAAAAAGCTTTGAAATTTTTCATACAAAATTTTAAAAGCTTTATATCTTTATATTATATCGTGTTTCTCGGACACTTCATGTCAGAGTGAGAGAGGGAGATTTAGGGAAATACCTTGTTAAGTTATTGGGTGCAATAGGTCTTCAGTTTGGTCGTATGTAAGCTGTTGGAGCCAGTTTTGGCAGACAATTTTACAATAATATTTGTTCAGCTATGTGATAAACAAGCTTTTATTGAATTCATTATAGAGGAAGAGGCCTAGGAAATACAATAATCGTTTGCTGAAGGTGCTGATCAAAGTAGGTTTTACTACTATATAAGATCTAACAAAATTAGCTGAAACTATTTTAAGGGTATGCTCAGACCAACAAACTGAACAACTTTCTCTACGGGACCAATATTGAAATCTCGAAAAAAATCTACTGCCCCATACACTTCAGTCAAGTTGTGTTTGCAGTTTTGTACGAGACATCAAATTTTTTTTTCGCGATTTCGATATTGGTCCCATAAAGAAAGTTGTTCAGTTTGATGGTCTGAGCATACCCTTAAAATAGTTTCTGCTAATTTTGTTAGACCTTATATGATTTCTGCGGTTGCTGTTAGGTTGGTAAGGTGTCAAAGAGTGCTGGAGTAAGACAGTGTGAAGAATAAACATTTTTTTTCATTTACTATAAATTTGGCGTCCATTATATTGTATATCAATGAGTGTAATAATCCGTTACTACGCCTACGCCGTAGCAATTTCGTAGCACCTCGTAGCACATCTACGTCAATTCGTAGAGCATGAGTGTTTCGATACAATAGCGTGTTGTTAAATATCGATTCCGAAAATGTTGTCTAAGAACAAATCAAATCAAATATACTTTATTATACACCAAAACATAAACAGTAAAATACGGAAATAAAAATACAAGAGGCACAAAATAAGGCGGACACACATTTTTCTTTCAGTAGTTGGTAGTTGTAGCTCAGTTTCTGAACACCTTGAAAGGGAAATAGGGTCGTAAGTTTAGTAGATGTATTAATAAAAACAAGTGCGATTAGGATTCGCGCCCTAGGGTTCCGTACAAACTAAATTATGAAGGACAAGCTTAGGCGATAGGCGGGCTGAATTGGAAATTTGAAGAATAGGTCACATTTTCGACTGTATCTTACGTATTTGTTTGATCCGCCCCACCCATATATCCCGCCGACAAGAGATTGAAAGAGACAACTGCAGCTCGGACCGATTTTATCGACATAAAATCGACGAAATCGGCATTTCGTATTCCCCGTTTCCTCCTCTAAAACTAAACCGATTTTAATAATTCTTTCAAGAGTAAAGAAACAACAAACAAACACAGAAACAATGTCCGTATGTACTTTTTTGTTTATATTCGTCTTTGTTTGCTGGACGTCTGAAAACGGGCTGTAAATTTTGTCATTTTCGAAGGTCCCTAAATTTTACAGTAATTTAATTTATGCATAAAAGCAAAACATAGGGACAAAGCAGAAGTAACGTAGATAAAAAACACATATATGGTAAATAAGAAATTTTTTGCTCTAGTGTCATTATCCAGTGAGGAAACAGGGGTGAGGAAACAGGGGAATTCGTTTGTTAACTTAAAACGTGGAAAAAAGGACAAATGGATGAACAGTCGGACGGACAGACGGACGTACAACAATGGTGTCTGTTTTTTTTTCCTTTTGAGGTACGGAACCCTAAAAGTCTAGCTAACATTCAACGATTATTAGTCAGAACACGAAACTTTTGAAAGAAACTCATGAATAAAAGAGTCTGAAAAAAGTTTTCTGAATTACAAATCTGTTTTGAACACTTAAAAATTCAGTAGGCTATGAAGTCTTAGAGCCTTTATTCACTATACTGAAGAAAGCTCAGAGTAAATTTGTTTTTACATCAAAATATATAGATTAACCGGTATAGTAAGATCTCAGGTCTTTTACCGAATATATCGGCATTTAAAGATCTACATAAACTGGTTGTATCCTTAGTTTTGATATAATGACTAGTATAACTAGAACTCTACGAGTCTATAAGTGTAAAGAGAGATTTAGTTATTCGAGTTGGTAAATATTTTTGACGTTCACGAAAATGTTGTTTTGTATTTTGATGAAGGTTTGCCCGCAAGTTTCAACAGATTTTCGCTTTTGAATAACTTATGTTGTGTGTTTAATACTTTGAAAATATCTAATTTTTTTTTACTTTTTTTATGCAATGAGATTCTGGTAGACCTATACCTCATCATCAATTTCGGACCAACACTTCTGGGACATCCTGTATACAGGATGTTAGGGTAAACACTTGCATTACTGTAACGGGTGATTGTACCCATGATACTGAACAACTTTCTCTAAGAAACATATGGGAAATTCGAAAAAAAAATTGGACTTCCATACTAAATATAATCAGCTGATTGAACGTTTGTATGAAAAGTAGAAAAAAAATAGCGAATTCCCTATAGGTTTCTTAGGGAAAATTGTTCAGTATCATAGGTACAACCACCCCTTATTGTAATGCAACTGTTTACCCTAACACCCTGTATAATTGGAATAATGAACAAAAAAATATTTATCACTTTTTTAAAAACTGTTTGTTATCTTAAACACTAAAGTGAAATTAATTTTTGAATATCTTTAAAAATAACTGAAATATAAGAGTTTCAAATTTAGGATTAGAGCGAGAGGCATATACAGGTTGAAATTGATATCATTAGCATCCTTTTAAACTAAAAGTCTACCCATCAAACTGAACAACTTTTACTATGGGAGTAAACTCTCCATACTAAACTGCAATGCCAATTCTACTCAAATGTATGCAAGAGAAGATTTTTTTTGCTCCGATCGGTTTGCTCCCATAGTGAAAGTTGTTCAGTTTGATGGGTAGACTCTCAGTTTAAAAGGATGCTAATGTTATCAATTTCACCCTGTATGAAGAAAGTGACGTCATAACCTCGTATTTGCATACAATCACGTGTCATACAAACACCTGGTTTGCACAAAAGAGATAGAAGATGAAAAAAAAAACGTTTTTTCATCGCTTATAACTTTTTTTTTTTTGCTATTTAATTGTAATTTCGTAATTTAATTTAGCCTATTTTTGTAATTCGTTACAAGATATGTATTTCCAGGATTAGTCACCATACCAATTATGTTACGTAAAATTACAGTAGCTGAATAAATGTACCGACGCACTAACGAAGGTTACTTATTAAACATCACTAGCTAAAATACAGTGCAACGATCAGAATAAGAATAAAATTCAGAATCAGACAGTTATTAATACTAGCTCTTACCCGCGACATCGTCCGCGCCGGTAACGCCGTCCGCATTGTCATCTTTTTCATTCGCACTTCTGTTTATAATAGTTATAAGATAGGAGTATTGCTGTGTTTGTAGTATTCAAAAGATGTCTAAGTAAATTTTGTCACAGAAATGGAAACTTCGTTATTAATAGTCTGTTCAGTGTTCAGTGTTCAGTTTCAGTTCAATTTATTAAATTAGTTTACTTATTACTGTTTGTTATTTTAGACTTAAATAATTTAAATTTTAATGAACCTCAGACTGGAGGGTCGTGCTTGATTGACTCTTTATGAACTTAGTTTATTCGCAAAAGGATTTTCAATTTAATTCATTTGACTTAGAACAGGACATAGAGAGGTTCAGTAAAATCGTTTGGGTTTTTCTGCTGTGCTAAACTTTGTGCAATGTGAATAGATATTTATTTCATTTATTGATTATACCCTGTTATTATATTGACTTTAAAACTTTTAAATCTCTAGTTACTTTATTGAAATTTTACCTAGATTTGCAAAATGTCTGTATCTGCAACATGCTTCGTCAAAAATATTATAAACAGGAACTCAATCAGCCACACGCTTCGTTTATTTATTTACAATATAAGTTTACAGCGCCAGCCAAAACACTAAGGCCCGCTTGCGCCAAGCAGGGTTATCGTTATTAACTCAGAACTAGACGCTATTTTGGAATTAAATTATAATTATGTCTTGCACCATCCTGTTTTAGGGGCTAAACTCGTGTTATATTTAAACCGCCGATGTGGTAGGTTTAAGTCACTTAACTACGTGCTAAATTTCAAAATTGTGCCAACAGCTATTTTTACAGTTTTGTTGTACGCTCGCGCAACTCTCTAACAAAAAAATGTTATATGAAACGTGCACTGACGCCATTTAATTCTTTTGAACGGTGGCACACGTTTCATACATTCTGGATAATCGGTCACGACCAGTTTTTAGTATGGAAGTCCCGACTCTTATAACGTAGTGTGTTACATGCTCTTTGATAACATGAATGAAGGATGAAAACGAAATGTCATTGCCAAAATAAAACAAATGAGACAGACAAATACGAAGAGATGCAGTGTGAAAGAGACGTGCATATATTATGCTCATTCATCATTCACTTTTCATATTTTGTCCAATATAATTTACATATTCTGTGAAAATTTCAACTAACTACCTATAACGGTTCAAAAGATACAGCCCTTTAAAGTTCGGACGGACGGACGGGCGGACAGCGTAGCAGCGTAGCGTAATAGTCCCGTTGGACAGTGTAGGCTTACTATCCCAATGTCACCCTTTGGGGAGAGACCTATTAAAGTGGTGCACTAATAATCAGAATGTACTTTTAACCAGTATCTACTCTACATACTTATAGAATAAAGTCTATAATTGCATCAGCTTCCATCGGAACACGTTTAACGAACCGGCGTAATTAAATATATTAAACTCTTCATTTTATCTTCAGCAACTTTTCAAAGGAATCTAATTAATATTCATTAAGTTTCTTGGAAGATCATTATGGGAGTTAAGTTGACCTGGTTGCCTTTGACAGAATATCGGAAAAACTAGCGTTGGAAGCTGGAAGGAATATTTACATAAACTGACTCAAACTCAAATGATTAAATGAAATTGAGTTAAGTAATTTTGAAGTCGAGGACTTTATTTTAACTTTTTGTATGGTTGGTTAACCAAGTGAGAAAGCACTAACTCGTACAAGATCCAGTTTTAATAATTGCAAAAATAACGTCGTACTTTGAAACTACGCTTTGCCTATAAATACAGGGTGTTAGGGTAAACAGTTGCATTACTTTATCATTACTCATGATACTGAACAACTTTCCCAAATATCTTCGACTTCTCATACAAACTTTGGATCAGCTGATTGCATTTAATATGATTAGTCCAATTTTTTGTTGCCTGTTTAATATAGGTTTCTTAGGAAAAGTTATTCAGTATCAATCCCCCCTAAAAGTAAAATACCCTCATAATACTTAAGACGATGCTTTAGACCATCAAACTGAACAACTTTTACAATAGAGCCAACTTCGAAATCGTGAAAAAAAAACAGCTGTTTCATACAAAACTGCAGTACCGACTCGACTCATATGTATTGGACTGCAGATATTTTTTTCGACATTCCGAAGTTGGCTCCAAATCAAATATTGTTCAGTTTTATGGTACGAAACACCCCCTAAATATTACTAGGGAGTTTTGTAACAACCTGTATAACTACCTAGTTCAGATATGAATAACTTGCTTTACTTCTTCAAAACCTTCAAGACAAAGCCGGAGCTACCACACCGGTTGATTTATGGAGCAGTGCCTGGAACCGGGCGATATATCTTACAGTTTTAGTAATTCACACCTGTGAGAACAGGGCCAGGCTTCGTTTTAGCCAGTGCCAGCTTGTTATTTGTTCTTAAAACTATTGGGATTTTGGACAAACGAAAATTGAAGTTCATCAGTAAGACATACAATTCCAATTCACAACAATTTAGTATTAGGCCCCCATTTATATGACTATTTTGACTTATAAAAGTTATATTACAGTAATTTCGTCATATACTAGCTTTTTGCGTCTAATGTTTGACTATACGACACTAATACGACCAAATTGTTAGTTGGAGGTTACATTCATATAATGCATATGCTCACGACTATATTCCCCGAGGAAGTGAGAGATATTCTGAAAACCGACATTCCAATTGTTCTGTTGACCTCCAAAATGTTATATTGATTACGCGCTAAGTACTGATTATTAACTTATCTTAACTATTATAAAACTGTAACAGAAGTCTGTACAATGAAGACATTAACAAAAAAAAAATTACGATATGGTTTTTAGAGGTTCCGCGTTCCTAATGCCAAATCACAAATTTTTTGATATTTTGTCTGTCGCTTTGTTTGTTTGATCGAGCATCACACAAATACTGCTGAATTGATTTTGATGAAACTTTTTTGTTTGATAGCTTATGATCAGACTTAAAATCTGGTATATAAATTATGCGGACCAAGTCGCGGGTAAAAGCTCGTAATTCGTTTTTTATCTTACTTCCGTACGGCATGCAAATGTGCGTGGAGTCCGTCAATCAAACGAAGACTCGCACGTAATTGTTTCTCTTTATGTGTTTTGTTTCTCTTTTGGTTCGGACACTTTTGATCGCGTACCCTACGCCCAGTACTTGGTAATGAAATGACACAGATGCATTATCTCGTCCTTACCCTACTATGTGTGATGGAACGGGAGACCGATACGATCAGAGGTGGGGTCAAATGCAGTGACTATAATCGGCAGCCACACGGTTTGGTCGTCGAAGATGTGTGAGACGCCTGAAGGAATTAGTCGCGTCAGTGCTGTTCAAAACCGGACACCACACAGTAAAAAAAACGGACACTAAAATGGTAAATCTACAATCTATACTATTATAAAACTGTAACAGGAAGTTTGTCTGTACATTGAAGATATTAACAAAAAAAAAGTTACGATATGGTTTTTAGGCGTCCCTGATTCCATTTCACCAATTTTTAGATTTTTTGTCTGTCTGTTTGTTTGTTTGTGTGTTTGTTTGTTTGTTTGTGTGTTTGTTTGTTTGTTTGTTTGTTTGAACGAGTATCACGCAAAAACTACTGAACCGATTTTGATGAAACTTTTTTTGTTTGATAGCTTGTAATCTGACTTAAAATCTGGTATATAATTTGTGCGGACGAAGTCGCGGGTTAACGCTCGTAATATTATAAAGAGGCAAAATTTTGATTTTTTGTTTGTTTTATTGAATAGGCTCCAAAACTACTGGAGCAATCTGATTAATCCTTTACAGTTAAAGATGCCACATTATCCGTGGTGAACATAAGCTAAAAAAAATGGCCAAGTGTGTGTCGCAAAGATTCTAAGGCGGTACGAAGTTCGCCGCGCGTAAATTCACGTTTTCAGATTTAATCAACCGTTGTCAAAATGAATTAGAAGCAATTGCTTAATCAAAACAGATACCTTCATATTACATTTCAAGATTCCCGCCGAATTTAATTAACTATCGATCGAGATGCTACTTATTAGGGACCCTCCATAAAGCACATGAATGACTACAACAACCGCTTTATTCGAAATAAAAGCATTCAATATCAGATAATGAAACACCACTTTTTAATATATATATCTTGGACATTGTCACACAAATTATCTAGTCACATTTAAAGTACCTGGACTTGTATTATGATGACTAGACAACGATATAGAATACATATATAGATACAAACATCCATGACTCGGGTACAAACATTCATATTCATCATATAAATATTTGTCCCTTACGGGATTCGAACCCGCGACCCTCGGCACAGCAGGCAGGTTCACTACAGACTGTGCTACCGGGCCGTCTATAAGTGTGAATATATGTCAAGTAACATTTTTATATCTTCGATCTACCCTATATTTCTAAAAGCGGTAAGATACGCAAGATATTTTAAGTTTTCAAGTATGTGTGCTAAATACGTATGCACTCTCTTATGCACAAAAGCCTTGACAAACGTGGCACTTGGCTCAAATTCACGTCGGCGCATTGCAAATATCTGAAATACAAACCAATCAACAATAATACAGCCGACACGAAAGTGCTGCGTGGGACAAAGATCTAACCATAAATGATTTTCTTTTCAAATTTAATTAATTACTTAATTGTATTCATGAACATTTATGTTAGCCAGAGTGCAAGGAAACGGCAACATAATATTTTTTAGCGCATTTCTACGGGGTGAAATTCATATCATTATCATCCTTTTATTAAAAATCTACCCATCAAACTGAACAACTTTTACTATGGATGCAAACCAACCGGACCAAAAAAAAACTGTTGTTCCATACTAATAAAAAGCGTCGAGTAGGCATTGCAGTTTATGGAAAAGCAGATTTTTTTTTTTATGCTTCTATCGTTTTGCTGCTATTGTAAAAGTTGTTTAGTTTGATGGTTAGAATCTTAGTTTAAAAGAAAACATGTGGATAATACGATCTTGCTTCCTAGTTAGTGGCTATTTTGAGCCAAACGTAGGTGAATCTAAGTCTTCCAAAGAACCAAACCCGAAGGAATTACAGATTTTCCAGGTGTCACATTCTTCACCCACGTGTTATTGTAAAAGCCTACCTGCCCCATGTCACACTAGTTTCCCTTCATGTAACCCTTTTCGTTTGACGTAATATATGGACGATCCCTTACGTGTAAGTGATTTATGCACGGTAATAGATTAAATTATTGTGATTTTAATAATGTAATAGAATACTCTAATTACGAACAATTCGACTAGTAAGATAGTAGAACCACCATAGCCCTGGCTATACTATACCCCTTGTAGTATTGGTAGAAGTTTTGAAATAAAACTGTTATACTATAATTAAATAGTGTTAAATATTTGTCAAAGAAAGGAGAATTGCAAAAAAAATGTAAATGGTACCAATTTATGTCAAATTGTTTAAAACTGACTTGTAAAATGAGTCGAACTGAAAAAAAAATTATATAATTATTGTATTGCTATTTTTTAAATTGTTTGTAATAACCCTGATATTCCCGAAAATTTATGATATCCTTGCGAAGGGCACGAAGTACACCCGGCTGCATCCACCTCCGACACCAACATCAGCCGGCAGCCTGGATGTGGACTTCGCTTCGCGCATATATTATTATTATATATTATAACACTTTATTGTACACACGGACATAATAATACACAAAGTTGAGAAAACATGTACAAAGGCGAGCTTATCTCTGAAGAGATTTCTTTCATCGCGCATCGTTTTTTCTTTTTCTTCTCTTCTGTATCTTCTAAATTTTTGAGTTTTTTAAATTATTTTCTTTCTTCAATAAAAGTTTTTCTTCCACAATGTCGTAAAATTGTTCACGCTTCATTTTCTTCACTAATTTGCTTCCTTATTTTATTTCATATTTGTTTACAAAAAAGACTTGTTCTTTTTAAAAACGAATTTTTCTTTCTTCTCAAAATAATAAACAAAATTCTTCTTTCTTCTTTAAAAAAACATGTTCTTGAAATCTTCTCTCGATGCATTTTTTGCATTTCACTTTTGTAATTCATCTTCAAATCTTCATTTTTCGCTCTCCAGTAATTTATTTTCTTTTTCAAACCATTTACGCAGCACTGCCAAAGGCAGCACTGGCAAGGTCGCCATGCAATGTGGGCGTTAGGTATTGATGAATGAAACGGTATGTCTCGAGTTTAGATGTATATTGCGTGCAAGATCTACATGAATATTACTTATATACTAACTTATGGCTATGTGTGTGTGGGGGGTTAGGCACACACTACAGTGCTGATTTTAAAGGACGCATGAGGGACTTTTAGTACATCTAAAATATCTCGAGTTACAGCGGTGGGTATGTGTGGTGGGCCTAGTCCGATTTCTAGTAGGTTATAATCATACATGGTTTTTAGGGTTCTAAAGACAATAAAGAACCCATATAATGGGTGTTAGGGTAAACAGTTGCATTACCCTAAACAGTGATTGTACCAATGATACTGAAAAACTTTCCCAAAGAAACGTATAGGAAATTCGCAAAAAAAATTTGGACTTTCCATACTTAATGCAATCAGCTGATCGAAAGTTTAGAAAAGTTATTCAGTATCATGGGTAAAATCAACCCTTAAAGTAATGCAACTGTTTACCGTAATTCGCTGTAGTTTCGGCATATCCGTCCGTCTGGCCGTCTTTCCGTTTGCCTGTCCGCGGCTTGGCTCAGAGACGCTTTGTACTGGAAAGCTTTAATTAATTTTATTAGCGGCCTGCCCCTATATGCGGCGCTTACCTTAACGTAGTACTAGTATTCACTCTGTGCCTTAACTCGATATCACACCGACACGGCTCGTAGAATATCAAAAGATACGATAAGATAAGATAAGATAAGATTATATAAGAAAACTGTAACACTTTGGACTAGTACTAGTAAATAAGCAAATCGTAAAACGTATAATAATTAAAATTACATATGGTACCTATAAATGCATAAATAATATGTATATAAGGTCTAAAAAAATTAGCTGAAACTATTTTAAGGGTATGCTCAGACCATCAAACTGAACAACTTTCTCTATGGCACCAATGTCGAAATCTCGAAAAAAAAATCTGCCGCCCCATACATTTGGGTCAAGTTGTGTTTGCAGTTTTGTATGGGACATTAAATTTTTTTTTCACGATTTCGATTTTGGTCCCATAGAGAAAGTTGTTCAGATTGATGGTCTGATCATCTCCTTAAAATAGTTTCAGCTAATTTTGTTACACCTTATATATACATTAGTATAGTATTGTATTAGTTGGCATTAGTATTAGAATTAAAACTATAAAAAATGAGAGCTTACATCCGCCAACAAACTGTCATGCAGTTTGGCAGATTTAATGTAAAGATACCATTTTTTAATGTCTTTTGGATAAATAAATGAATTGAATTGAAAATAAATCGTTTCCAGACAACAAAAATCCAATCTATTATAATAATATATTCGCAACGTGTTTTCTGTTTGCCAATAATCATTACTTCCCTCACCTGAAAGGTCAATGCCTTTACTTGGTATTAAGAAATTACTAACCATCAGAATTGGCATCTAAGTTGGTTCTATATTGGTCTCTGACTGTAGGTCCTGAAGTGGAATCCGGTAGTATATAACTAAAACTTGGGTTACTTGTTTGCTATCATTCCTATCCTATCCTACTACGAGTAATATCTCGTATACCCCTCGTCCCCGTCCGTTGTACATACTTCCTCTCATCATATCAGCCATTAAACGTCCACTGCTGGACATAAGCCTCCCCCAAAATGGGGGGATTTGCCATAATCGCCACGCTTGGCAGGCGGGTTGGTTATCGCAGTTGGATCGAATCAATGTGTGTACTCAGAGGATGCTGCTGCCCATCCTTCAGTAGATCCCTTAGTCGCCTTTTACGACACCCACGGGAGGAAATGGGATGGTGCTATTCTTAGCCTATACTTCCTCTACTTCCTACATAATAATTATAATATGTCAAAGCTTGTGACGATTGTTGTATGTTTGTTGCTCAATCACGCATAAACAGCTTAACCGATTTGGATTAAATTTGGCACACTGATAGAATATAATTATTATTTTGGATTGACTCGGATACTTTTTTAAGATCCACGCAGACGGAGTCGCGGGCGTCTTTTTTTCTCTATTTATATGTGGGAATTTGTTGTCAGCATCTGACCATCAATTTGTCTTTGTACCAATCAAACTGTTATTTAGCTGTAAGTTCTTCAAAAAGGAAATAAGTAAAATAAAATAAAATAACAGCTGACCTCACCACCATATCGGATTAAAAGCCAGGAAGAGAGAGAGAGAGAGAAAAAATAAAATAACAGCTAGAAGTAATTAGGAAGTATAAAACAAAAAGATCTGCGCTGTTTTTCAGTGTGGTCCTTCCACGTCCTTCCACTTTTGCGTTCTGGCATAATTGTTTCTAAACTGTCTACTAATAAAAACAATTAAATTGCCAGGGATATCAGATTATGTCGAATGTCGAACCTGTAAATTTTTTTTTTTGGTTTTTTTTTTATATTAAATTGAATAATCTTTAATATATGTATTATAAGATTAGAAGGGATAAATAAGATACTAAACACAATTATAAATAAAATTAACTTATTGAAGAAATCCAGAGATATTTGTTGTCCTTTCACTAGATGTTAAAATAAAAACAGTGTCTCACATCTAGAATCAAAGCTTTTGAGACCTAAAGTTTAGATTCAGGACATTTGAAACACCAAAAATAGAATATTATACACTCTTCAATGGCGTATCAACAGATTTTTGTTCCAAGTGAAACTTTCAACGCAGGTCAAAGACATCAAAACTAGAAAGACATGTCGTGCCTTACACCAATTTTCTGTTGTTTTCCTAACTAAAGTTAGCAGAAAAGTGAGGATTATTTTAGCAAATAGTGTTTTTAAAACAACTAATAAAGCTATAAAATAATCTTACCCATATCCAAATCTTAATTGAATGCCAGTAACAAGGTAGCAAAATGACGAGGTAACAAAAAAATTACGCGCTCGCGAAATTACGAGGTAGAATGGTTTGTAAAATTAAGAAATTAAGAGGTATCAAAGTGATGAGTTACCAAAAAATTTGTGAGTTCGCGAAATGAAGAGGTAGGTAACAAAAAGGTACGGAGTCGCAAAATTACAAGGTATTATGACGAGTTAACAAAAAAATTACAACGTCGGAAAATTACGGATTTCGAGGTGTGTATTACTTTGCCTTAGTATTACTCATCTCTATCGTTTAAAATTGAGTTTTTCTCGTAGACACGTTTTCTTAGCCCAGTCATTTTACGGAGTTTTGTTAGGAGGGGTGGGTGAGTAATTGTGAATTGGACTTTTAAACTGTAACCGGCACCATTTAGTGGCAAAAAGACTATCTAAAAACATATTAAATAAGATTTCGCTTCGCAACATAGACATCAAAATTGTGTGAAGGCTTTTAAATTAATAATATTAATACCAATGTTTTACTTAGATTTAACAATATACATTATTTTTGAGCATTAAAATAGGCATTGAAATTTTAAAAATGAGCTATTTCTTAGAAAATACTATTGTGTTTTTCAAAGCCTTGTAAGTAGACACCATGTTTGAAGTATGTATCATGGTAAAAACTTAAAAGCTGGCAAAAAAATTACCATTCGTTTTTTTTAGAACGACATAAATGATAAATTTAAAATTTGGGGCTTTTGCTGAAATGATATTTTTATAATTTTAGTACATTTCTAAGTTCAAATTGGCTCTTAAATACTATACCGAAAAAAATATCAATTATAAATTAGTCCCGGCTGAAACCGTAAAATGACTGGGCTATTCTGATAAGATTTCAATTTTGCTCTAATATTTATGATCAAAATTAATTTTCTCCTCTAACGAAAACACAGTCTTATCTATACTATTATAAAGCTGTAACAGAAGTGTGTCTGTACAATGTACATTGAAGATATTAACAAAAAATAAGTTACGATATGGTTTTTAGGTATCCCTGATTCCATATCACCAATTTTTTATTTTTGAAGATTTTTTGTCTGTCTGTTTGTTTGAGTGTTTGTTTGTTTGAACGAATATCACGCAAAAAGTACTGAACCGATTTTGATGAAACTTTTTTTGATTGATAGCTTATGATCTGACTTAAAATCTGGTATATAATTTGTGCGGACGAAGTCGCGGGTTAACGCTCGTGAAACATAAAATTTGAAGCTAACATAAAAAGTGACGATGCTAAAATGTTACTTCACTTCAAATCAAATTAAGTGGGGCGATAAAATGCTGCTGCAATCACATTTATGGTCTAGAAGCGCTAGACTTAACACAGTACGTTTTATGCAAGCTGTATTGCATCTTATAGTGAAGCAGCATAGTATAGTCATATGTAGTATACATATAAGATACTCTTTCTTACACTGTGTTATAGTTTATTAGTTTAGAAGCAGTGAAGTTTTGACTATTTACAATCGATTTCCTCAGTACAAAATACTTGTTTATAGATTAGTCCTATACTTGGCAGTGTATCTAAAAATCTAGAGAAAAAATAAAGCACTATTTGAAATAAATAGTGCTTTACTTTGTCTCTAGATTTCAATCATCAACAAATCGTGCCAAGCATAGGGTTAAAAGTATTCAGGTACCGTTATCAAATTTTAAATATGGGCCATCAGATTCTTGTCATCTATACTATTATAAAACTGTAGCAGAAAGTTTGTCTGTACATTGAGGATATTAACAAAAAAAAGTTACGATATGGTTTTTAGGTGTCCCTGATGCCATTTCACCAATTTTTGGATTTGTTGTCTGTCTGTTTGTTTGTGTGTTTGTTTGGGTGTTTGTTTGTGTGTTTGTTTGTTTGAACGAGTATCACGCAAAAACTACTGAAACGATTTTGATGAAACTTTTTTTGTTTGATAGCTTATGATCTGACTTAAAATCTGGTATATAATTTGTGCGGACGAAGTCGCGGGTTAACGCTCGTACTATTATAAAACTGTAACAGGAAGTTTGTCTGTACATTGAGGATATTAACAAAAAAAAGTTACGATATGGTTTTTAGGTGTCTCGGATGCCATTTCACCAATTTTTGGATTTGTTGTCTGTCTGTTTGTTTGTGTGTTTGTTTGGGTGTTTGTTTGTGTGTTTGTTTGTTTGAACGAGTATCACGCAAAAACTACTGAAACGGTTTTGATGAAACTTTTTTTGTTTGAAAGCTTATGATCTGACTTAAAATCTGGAATATAATTTGTGCGGACGAAGTCGCGGGTTAACGCTCGTAGGTAAATAAAGTCATAGATACAATCTTGTAAGTTGCGTTCACATATAGTTTTTCAAAATTATTATTATGTGAAAGATATTTTAGGAATTTTTCACATATCACTTGGCATTGTATACAGGTTTCTTCTTAATATGCTGACGTCTTTTTAAGGGGATTATCAGACGATAAAACTAAACAACTTTCTCTACAGGACCAACACCGAAATCGCGATAGTAAAATCAGCTCTTCTATAACGAAACTGCAGACTTGTGAAACATAAAACTATGAAGCTAACATACATTTTTTTATGTTGGTCTCACAGAGAAACTTGTTCAATTTTATCCTACTAATATTATAAACGCGAAAGTTTGTAAGTATGGATCGATGTTTGTTACTCTTTCACCTAAAAATTACTAAATGGATTTTAATGAAACTTTACAATAATATAGCTTATACATCAGAATAACACATAGGCTACAATTTATAAAGATATTCAGTGAATTGTCCAAACGAAGCGCAGACGAAGTCGCGGGCACCAGCTAGTGGTATAACAATCCAAGGTACCGTCAAAATACTAAGAAGGACCTTGGGTTGAGGAAATATGTTTTATATTTATTCGACCAATATGTTCTAAATTTCATTGGTGAAACCTAAGGGTGAGACCGACCGAGCTATTGTTCATTAGTGGTCGATATAATTAACATCACTACGCCACGATTGTATCTAGTGTTGTACTGTTTTAACAGCATGAACTGCAAGCTAATGCATAGTGCACTCTAAGCGCATTAAGTGTACTTTTTAGAGACCAACGACAAATAAACACTTCCCTGTGTTGCATGTGGAGACCAAATACGTTTAGCAGTTTGTGGCGGTGACAAGAATTCGAAGGACGTTTGTGGTTTTGGGTAAATTTATTGAATGGGGATTTTACCACAACATTACATCTAACTATAGAAAAGCAGGTGCTTTTTTGAAACTCTCTTTTTGCTCGGTTTACGGCGAGGGAATCGAACCAGAGTTTATCGTGGATTCGAACAGGCTCTTGCACCTACTGACAGATGGCATATATGCCGTAAATCTTGCAAGTCTTGTCGTTTCCAAATACAGCCACGAATGTCGGTATATACAATAGTAAAATTTTAAAAAAATTTGTATCGACTCGACTTCAATGTATGGGACAGTTGATTTCTTTTTTCGATGTTGTATCCATAGTAAAAGTTGCTCAGTTTGATAGTCTGAACCACTCTATATCATAGATAGGTATTACTAAGGTGTTTTGTTACACGCTGAATAAAATTTTATTCAGAATTCATCATCATTAATAATTTCTCTCCTCTTCGGAGATGAAGTGACATTCCAGACATTTCCGACTCAAATGTTGAATATTTAATGTGATCTAAATGTATATTTATGTAGGTATCTTAATGTATGTTATATTATAGGCGTAGGAGGAATGGGAGCGTTCAAGAGGAAATTATTTGAAACGTAATACAATAATGTCGATAGAATTTGTAATTTTAGATTTTCGTTATTTCGATATCTTTCTTCTATCTTTAAAATTAGCTACACGCACTTTCATCGTGGTTATTAGGGTTACAAACTTGATTCCAAAGATACACTTAACTTATTTATTAATTTTATTTTACTTTACACGTATTGGTAAATTATGTACGGTGCCTCAAGACCGATTCTGAAATAATAGGTTTTACGCTAATTTGTATAGACAATAAATTATCTTTCCAACTGTATAATCATCAGCCTATCATCGTCCACTGCTGAACATAGGCCTCTCCAAAGGCGCGCCACAAGACTCTTCCTCGGCTTTCCTCATCCAGTCACTCTCCGCTACTTATTTTAGGTCGTCTGTCCAGCGGGCAGCAGGGCGTCACACAGTACGCCTACCAGTTCGAAGTCTCCACTCTAGAATTTCTTCGGCAGATATGACCTGCCTATTGTCACTTCAGCTTGTTTATTTTTTGAGCTACGTCAACCACTTTAGTTCTCTGACGTATCACTTCATTTCTGATGTGATCTCTCAGAAAAACACCGAGCAGAGCTCTCTCTTTGAGACTTTGAATTGATGAACTAGTCCTATCGCCAGGGTACACCTGTTGGCACCTCGTAAAGCCACACATAATTGAGGGTAGAAACCATGTATCCTTGTCTAGTGTACCCAGTCTTCCCTAAAATGTCCCCAACAAAATGAGGTAGCTCGTTCATAAATCTTAAGTTAAATTTTAAAAAGCTTATTACTGGCGCTTGGTGCAGTGCAGTTTTAACCGGCCATTACTGAAAGTTTCAGGTTTCACCTTAATTTAAATTATAGGGTGGACATGAAGGGTGTTTTAATTTTGCAAGATTAATTTACGACGGACGGCAATAACGTTGGTGAGGAAACACGATTGGGTAAAGTTGGGTTTTGCAAGGTTTTTTAGGGATGCAAGGATAGAAAGTGACGAAACCTGAGTTCGTCTGGCGCACCCTGGTTAGTTAGCCTTGACACGACCATTACTGACTGGCTAATCTTTACACTACAGCATGAGTGACTGTCACGCGATATAATTCATGCTGACACGAAAGAAGAAGAAGACTGAAGTTTTTAAAAGAATATTCAAATTCGATACTAACTTCCCTTTTCTGGAATTCGAATCAGCAAGCCCACGGCACAGCCCGGACTCTGCATACAAAAAATTGAAATTGAAAAGATGACATCAGCACATCGAAACGAAAACTTAAGCTGCGTGCGGTACAACTTGTGACGGGCTGATGGCGCGCGTGACATACCGACATACCTAGTCGATGAACGAATAGGAAAAATCAAAGAGATTGTATTTAAGTACCTAAAAATAAAGAGATAAAACGCATTGACACCAGTCTATTAAAAAAAGAGTTTTTATCCTTCACATATGCGCTCTTTGTTTCAAAAATATAAATTCTAGCGTGTCAATTATGGTATCAATCTAGGCTACAGGTAACTGCCCGTTGTAACCAGAGGGCGATAGAGGGGGTGAGGTAAAAAGTTGGTGGGAGGAAGGGAGTGTCCGTACTGTATATATATAGTAATAGATACTCTTTCTTATACTGTGCCCACGGTTTCTGTGTAAATACCTGGATAGAATTTGTATGTTTGTGAGTATGACGTATTTGTATGTATGTATTGTAAAAAACTCATTGGTTGTAAACAATTAATTTTACTTTAAGATGTCAATTTTAATACGGAAAAACTCTTTCACAAAGAAAATTTACATCAACAAAAGTTCTGCTCAGTTTCCGTTCGCAATGTTCCTTTATTTAAATAATGTGCAAATGAAAACAACAGACTAGGTACTACAACTAAAAATTTAACCTTTGAACTCTTGAACAAGAATTCAAATTCGAGTGACCTGACTAATTGATCTGTGTTCTTGATGAATTTATAATTTATCTGAGAGCTTTTGATTATGCAGTTTTTACAAAACTCTTTTCTACAAAAGTTTAAATGCAAATTCGTTGTTTTAATTTTAGAGACTAGACTTGAATATTCTTTTCAAGAAGAAAAAATAATTAATGTGATAAAGGGGTGATACATCTATCTATTTCTATGCTATTATAAAACTGTAACAGAAGTGTGTCTGTACATTGAAGATATGAACGAAAAAAAGGTTACGCTATGGTGTTTAGGTGTCCCTGATTCTATATCACCAATTTTTTGTCTGTTTGTTTGTTTGTTTGATCGAGCATCACGCAAAAACTAACTACTAAACCAATTTTGATCAAACTGTTTTTGTTAAATAGCTTATGATCTTACTTAAAATCTGGTATATAATGTGTGCGGACGAAAATGCACTGTGATAAATTTGTAGATTTAATTTATATAAACAGGAGTACCCAAATATATGGGTCAGTAGATTTTTATTTTCATAATTTCGATGTTGGCCTAATAGAGAAGGTTGTTCAGTTTGGTGGTCTGACCATGTCTTAAAAAACCGTTGGACCCTATATACGTTAAATATAAACGGATATTGTAGCAATATTCACGGCGCTGCAGTCGGGAAGAATGCACGGTTCATTGCACGTGAATGCATGAATGCACTCCTGAACGCTGTGCCGTCAATATACAAGCAGGTATTAGCATCTAGCTAGCTGTAAGACTTACTATAATTTTTATATACTACCTTCATTCATAGATATACTCAAGACCACAACCCCTTTACGGGTTGTCAAAAACTTTACAACAACAGACTGGAAATTGCATTTAAGCGTGGTTAGAGGTGCGTTGACCAAAAAAATCTTTGATTAGATATCTCTACAGATCGAAAGCTTCATACCCCTACCTGATTCGAGAACCAACGGTGTTACACTAATTTTTTTGGTCTTGCGTGATTCTTGTAACACCGGTGGTTCCTAAGCTACTCGCTCCTATTGGCTGGCGATTTATGGCGTGGCGTTTCGTTTCACCATACTTTTTATATTTTTATTAGATTTATTGGTATCCTTGGGTGTTTTTGAGTACAATTCTGTGGACAACAGAACGCAACTTCCATCTCAACAAAAAAATCTGAAGCGAGTCAGAGCGGCCGCCATTTTTACTACGTTCGTTTGTTTTTTTCGCCGTAACTATTTTAATGTTTGTGGTGTGATTCAATTGTTTTGAAATAAAGTGTTGTTTATAAATAGCTCGTAATATTATGAGCTTTTGTATTATAATATAGATTATGTGCGTTGTGAAATGAAATTATGTGAAAAATTTGAATAAAGTGGAGCCGGTGGTTGTGATGTGAAATTTTTGTGTAAAAATGGCGGCACAGAACATGGAATATTTCGGAATATTTTATTAGGTAAGTCCTAGTATATAAGTATAGAAAAATATGTGTTTGGAATGATAGGGTATCTTATTTACTTTTCGTAGATATTTAATTTATTGCCATAATTTCATTACATATACTCGAAAAAAAATTTTTTCTAAAAGGTGTATATATGAAAAAACCAAAATCATAAAAATAAAATAAAAATTTCGACAATGTCGGGACTTTTAATTTTGGCAGCCTCCGCACTCCGGGGGATACAAGCGGCTGATGTCGGTACATTCACACATAGTACGCAAATGGTGAAAACTGGAGTGCAATTCACTAATCCTCACATCGCTGTCAAAAACATAGACGAGCTCACCATTGAAATTTTTACTGAATATGCGTTATGCTGTCAAATAATAAAAAAATTCAAAACTTATAACACTGAGGGAAAAACTAAGAACTATTTTTTTTTCAACGTTTTTTTTTTTGTCGCTCTATCGTAAAAACGGTAATACATAGCGCCAGGTTTCCATTTACGTCCTAGAAAAATAATGATGCAAACTAATATTTGTAAAACGGCTTTAATGCGAAAAAGCGTAATTGATATGGCTCCGATAATTTATAATAAGCTACCAGAATCGTTAAAAAATATAATAATAAGGGAACGTTCAAGGATGTGCTAACAAGATTACTGATTAATAAATGTTACTATACTTTAAATGACTATTTCAATGGCAATTTTATAGCATAGGATTTCTTTTAATTTTTTTTTTGTGATTAAGACATGTTGACATTTTAATAAATTGTGACAGTAAATTTTATGCATTCATCTATTTCATCATTTTATTATGTAATCTTTCTTAGGTATAATTTATTGACAATGCTATTACAAAAATTTTGACATCTTATAAATATTCTATAATATAATAACTATCATATCGTCATAATAAATAAGAATAATAATTGTTTTTATATTCGTATGCCTCATGGTACATCATAGTGGTCCTGTAAAACTACACTCCAACTATTGTATAATTTTTCTATTGTACTTTTTACCTATGATGACGAATAAATGTTTCTGATTTCTGATACAATCGTCAATCTTGGTGTGATTATACAACAAACTCTACAGTTTAACAGCAAATTATAACAGTTAGCCAAGTGTCTGTCGGACTCGCGCTAATGGTCCGGAGAAAATATAATTTATTATTATACCTTAATACGTTTATGTGGCGTAGCGTGCGAGTGACAATTTTAATATACTATGCAATACTTATAATATTGATGCGAGTGAGCGTCGAGTCGACAAGGAGGTTGTTAACTCGTGATTTCTTTTCTGATGAAGTGTAGAGGTTATTGTTAAACTAAGGTCTTTACTTTTCTTTCGTTTATTGTTTTTGCAATACTTTGTATTTAACATTAATGTATTTAACGTTCTTTTTATATTTACCTGTAGGCTGACATATGTGCTGCCTTATGTGCGTTTTTTCCATTTGTTTTTTCTCGTCTATACTGTATCTACCAGTGAAAACCTGTTATTGGCTTTCTACTCATGTACCTACTGCATTATATTGCTGTTGGTTTTCCAATGAAATAAAAATAAAATAAAATAAATAATATTTGGTAAGTAATTTATATTGCGTGGTGATACGGTCGCACTTGGCCGGTTTTTTCTTCTTCTCTTTCTCTTGATATATACGTAGTTTTAATAATGTTTTGGGAATCGCGTGGCTAGAGGTCTCTCGAGCAGACGTCTTTCGTTCGGCTTGCGATTTAGGTAGCCACGCGGCGCCACCATTTTATGGCGGTTTCGGGTGTGTGTTTTTGTATAAAAACAGGGCTTTGAGATCCCCATATCAATTACCGTACAATGAACGTTAACTTGAGATTATAATAATATCTTCAACACTTGATACTGGCGAAATCTTTAAGGAAACGCCATTTAATAAAAATAGAATAGAATAATAATGTTTTTACCAACGATTGGTACACCTAAAAGTTAGTTTTATACCAGTATAGGTACATCTCACAGCAATCAAAATATTCGTCTAAACTTTTTCATTTCCTGACACAAGCCAAAGTTACTACCAGGAATTTTTGATTACAGCACGTTCCTGATATTTCTGGTATATTTCCTTTGATATCTCATGCACAGTTTAAACAAGATACTCTAATATGTGAACGGTGAACCTTGTTGCAACTGTATACTGGTGGTTATTCGTTGAACAGTTTTAGTTTAAACATGAAAAGTAACAATGTTGGGAGTTTGGCATGCAAAAATCCCCTTGAGGAGAAGCTAGAAATAATGTAAACAAACCAAAATTTACTACACATTCCACAGTTATCGAAAATAATCACTATTTAAGAGCCGTTTTACCCGATTGTGCCCGGAGGAGGGTTATGCGGCTGGCAGTGCTGACGGTTTTTCAACCAACCTCAAAAAAGGAGGAGGCTTCTCAATTCGACTGGATATATATTTTTGTATGTGTGTTCGCGGATAACTTCGTTTATGAATCGATTTTTAAGGGGGTGATCAGACTATCAAACTGAACTACTTTGTAATAGCGAAAAAAATCTGCTGTCCCATATACAGGGTTACTTCGGAGTCAGTGCGCATTTTTCTTCCATGCAATCAGTATTGTTAATAGATCATATTACAGGAAAAAAAATTGTTTTTTGTTTTTTATTATTTTTTTTTATTTATCCATCCGAAATTTATGTAATTTTGCCACACTACACTCGTGAGTCAATATTTTTGTATGACACAAAAAATACGTGTCTTTTTATTTTGAATGACCTTCATATACGTATAATTTGCGCACTGTCTCCGAAGTAACCCTGTATTATATACAGGGTGTCCGGTAAATAATGGATCAACGTTAAGGGGATGATAGCTTACATAATTGTCTAAAACTAATTTAAATAGTTTTCAAAAAAAACCTAGGATTACCACGATTTTTTATTTTTTAGGGATTTGTTCTATTTCTCTACCAGGACTCAGTTTTTTTAGTGCTGTCGCTGCAAATGATAACATTTTTAAGATCTGATTTTTGATAATGAACGCTGAATAGTTCCCTAATGTATCCTCATACGAATATTGTGTCTCATGTTTTTCGTGACTGACGAAAAAAATCTCAAATTGAATAGTTACTCTAATTCCGCTTGACGAACTCAAACTTTAAATAAATCTCCTGTAAAAAAAATGTACTACACTGAACTGGACCATTATTTTAAAAACTTGTACAATTGCTCAGCTATTCAAATTCGTATAAAACTTACGTCTAGGCCTTGTCATTACAAAGTTATTGCTATTTATCTGAAAGAGGCGCTAATTTTCATAGTAAAAGTTAAAAAGTAGAATGTGACTTAGGTGTATTGTACTATTTTAAACACCTACCAATGCACCTAAATTAGTAATTTAGTCATTATTTTGGGTAACAAATTTCCCAAATTACTGTTTTTTATTGTTCACGCGCATGAATTATTACTAACACATTCTTTTAAGTAATTTCGCATCGATACTTCGGTTTGGAGGCGTGAGTCATCAACCCGAAAGGGAAAGCATCATCGAAAGCATTTAATGTGTGAAAGGGATAGATAACGCCGCTATTGTATTGGAGCAGATTGTTGTAGATCAACTTTTTACCTGCTCTGGACCCTTCATTCAGTTAGAGCCATGACTTTATTATTCGTTGCATGCAATTAGTCGTCTTGTAACTCTGCGACACGTAGGTACGACATTTGCCCACACGATTTTCTCTGCTCTGTGTGACTTGTGCTTTGAATTTGGACTTTACTCTGCTTATCGATTTTGGACTGTGTTTTTTACTGGAATTAACGACTTGGCGATCCCACGGACTCTGATAAAAACTGTGAGCAAGTTTTGTTTGTTAAGTATTTTTGTAACAAAAGCATCAGATATCGCAATGCCTCGTTACCAGTACACGCCACGTGAGTACGCCTACATGCATTACATCTACGGAGAAGCTAGAGGTAATGCCAGAGCAGCCGCGAGATTGTATCAGGAAAGATACCCGAACGCAGCTCGACACCCCGACTATCGCATTTTCTTAAGAGTGCATAATGCGTTTCTGGAGGGAAGAGTTCTTGGAACCGGAATTGGTGGTACTAGTGAAGGGAGACCGCTACAAGTTGATGATGGAATAATACTGCGCGAAATTGAGGAAGATCCATCGGTTTCAATTCGTACCATAGCACGACGCACCGGTATTCCAAGAACAACGGTGCATAGTGTGCTTCAAAAATATCGACTGCACCCATACCACGTACAACGCGTTCAAACGTTGCTGCCGAGAGATTTTGCACAAAGAGTGGAATTTTGCCGAACAATGCTTAGAAGAATTAGGGAAGACCCGCAATTTTTTAACAAAATTTTGTGGAGTGATGAATCTTCATGCAAGCGCGACGGCTACCTTAATTTGCATAATTTGCATAGTTGGTCACTTGTCAACCCGCATTTGATGAGAGAAGACAGAAGCCAACACCAGTTCAAAATAAACTTATGGGCCGGAATAATGAATGGACAAATAATTGGGCCGTTTGAACTACCAGCAACCTTGACCGCCGAGTACTATTTACATTTTTTAAGAAACGAGTTACCAATACTTCTACAGAACATCCCAGAAGAGATGCGTCAGTCAATGTGGCTACAAAACGACGGGTGCCCTGCACACTATGCAACAGCAGTAAGGGCACACCTCAATGAAACTTATCCGGGAAGGTGGATCGGCCGATTAGGCCCGATTTTGTGGCCTCCGCGATCTCCGGATCTGAATCCCCTGGATTTCTTCTACTGGGGATGTCTAAAAGACTTGGTCTACCAAATTCCCATTAGAAGCGAGCAAGAACTTCGGCAGCGTCTTCAATCTGCTGTAGCTACAATTAACAGCAATAATTTTGTTAGCCGACTAAGAGCTTCTTTTATTAAGAGATGTAGAGTCTGTATTATTGCACAGGGAAGACAATTTGAACATTTGTTGTAAATTTAAAGTAAACAATTTCATGTACCTAATAATCGTTTTATTTTAAATAAAACCCTAATTTGTTTCAAAATTGATAAATTGAGATTTCACACAAATTCAATGAGCAATGCTAAGTTTGACTTTAAAACAGTAAGTAAATTAGTAGTTTAGGTTTGTTAGCAGGTATTTAATACAGAACAATACACCAGTCACATTTTACTTTTCAAAAACTTCTTTTACTTTATTTTAAAAAATTGCGCCTATTTCAGATAAATAGCAGTAACTTTGTAACTACAAGGCCTAAACGTAAGTTTTATACGAATTTGAATAGCTGATTAACTGTACAAGTTTTTAAAATAATGGTCCAGTTCAGTGTAGTACATTTTTTTTACGGGAGATTTATTTAAAGTTTGAGTTCGTCAAGCGGAATTAGAGTAACTATTCAATTTGAGATTTTTTTCGTCAGTCACGAAAAACGTGAGACACAATATCCGTATGAGGATACATTAGGGAACTATTCAGCGTTCATTATCAAAAATCAGAACTTAAAATGTTATCATTTGCAGCAACAGCACTAAAAAAACTGAGTCCTGGTAGAGAAATAGAACAAATCCCCAAAAAATAAAAAATCGTGGTAACCCTAGGTTTTTTTTGAAAACTATTTAAATTAGTTTTAGACAATTATGTAAGCTATCATCCCCTTAACGTTGATCCATTATTTACCGGACACCCTGTATATTGGACTAGTAGGATTGCAGTTTAGTGAGTTTTTGTCGCGATTTTGATGTTGGTCTCATAAAGAGATAGTTGTTCAGTTTGATGGTCTAATCAACCTCTTAAAAAACGAAAGACTCGAATACACCCGATAGGCGCCAGAAAGCAGGTAATTTTCTTATTTCGGACGTGGTTCGTTCAGAGTGGCACGCGCTGCATTCGAAAAGGCACAAAAGATCTGTATTTTTCAAATCCATAAGAATTTTCCCAATTTACATTAAACCTAAAAATACTGGGCTATTCTTGAAATTTTTATAGAATCTAGAAAAAAAATTGAGGATAATTTTGAATTTTGCCTTTTATTATTTACTAGCGACCCGCCTGGCTTTGCACGGGTGCAATGCTGATGTATAAACCTTTCTCTTGAATCACTCTATCTATTAAAATCAAAACTGCATCAAAATCCGTTGCGTAGTTTAAAAGATCTTTTTATTTTTTTATCAACATTTACTACGGGACCTATAACGAAATAAAAAAAAACGCTGTGTCATATGTCATGTCACTTTGCGCGGTAGTTAGGTTAAATATGAGATAGGAGATTTTATTTTAGGGAGTCGCGTGGCTAGAGGTCTCTCGAGTAGACATCTTTCGTTCGGCTCGCGATTTAGATAGCCACGCGGCTCCGCCATTTTATGGCGGTTTCGGGTGTGTGTTTTTGTTAAAAGACAGGGCTTTGAGATCGCCATATCAATTACCGTACAATGAACGTTAACTTGAATTATAATAATATCTTCAACACTTGATAATGGCGAAATCTTTAAGGAAACGCCATTTAATAAAAATAGAATAGAATAGAATAGATTTTATTTTAGTTTTCTTATTTGGTCCCAAAGTAAAGTTCTTCATATTGATTGTTACTTGCATTCCTTTGAGTATTCGGGAGCAGTTGCCTAACACCCTGTATTATTCAGTAAGTATATGACTATAGTCAAAAGTTTCAAAACGTTGCGTCGTCGTAATAATTGGGTTTGCACGCCATTTATTGTGGAATCTTAATTGAATGCATTACGTAAAAGTAAACAAAATTAATGGCGTAGTAACCAAACGGTGCTAAACCACGCGATTGTTATCTTTGATCCGACAAACTTACGTTTGCGTTTTGTACAAGCTTACGTTTGCAGTCTCAAATATTGAAACTGTAATTTAAGATGAGTGTGTAATATTTGCCTGACTTACTATTAAGTACTAATAGATCTGACTTAATTGTAACAAATTGCAGATTACAAAAATCTACTAAATCTGTATGTAAAATAGGTCCTAAAAATCTACAACAAACTCCGCAACGACCTTTAGGTCACCTTTAGGTCAGTGCAAAGAAAATTTTTCCTTTGAACGTAAATAAAAAACATGGCTTATAAATTGTGCATTTTTTTGACATTGATTAATTTTATAACTTTGAACAAAATAATGTTACCTATAGTAGTATTGTAACTGAATTTTAATATAAATAACATAAATTATGAGTAGGTCATTTGACTTGTAAAGTATAAAATAAATGAATATGAATGTGATTTTACTTTTGACATTGGAAATGTCTTTTCGTCTCCGATTTCACGAAAAAGTGCGATCCCCTTATATCTCGGGGAGTTGTGAAGATAATTATGATATTCAAAAAAAGTTCAAAAGACGCGTATTTATGAGAGCTTTAAGGTGCAAAAAAAGTTATTTGAGAAAATCAAAAACGAAAAAAGTTATGGAAGATATAGTGAAAAAAAATCAATTTTTTCCGAATTTTTGATTTTGGCGCTCGATATTTTGGAAACGAGGAATGATATCAAAGATTTGAGTAAAATCCCTGTGGACAATTTAGTCATCTACAATTTGAGTCTAAAACAAAGACGATCGGGTTAAGGGTTTGCCCTTTAGCCTAACCTTTTTGAGACAATATTTTTTTCGAATTCCGAAGATTCATTTCCAATGTGGTGGATATGTGAGGCACGAAACCTGTGAATTTTTTTTCTCAACTAGTCTCTTATTTTGAATCCGAAGTAAGATAAGATAAAAATTCTTTATCTGCACACCAAGAATAGACAAAATAATATAGAAAGTTAAAAAAAAAGTTAAATTTTATTTTCAATTCTTTATAATAACTTGTTTAAAATTATTATGAATCGGTACCTGTAGGCATAGCATGCCACGCACGATAAAGCGACAGAACTCATTTTGGCATGCGTAAAGTAAGAAAGACGTCTCAATATTTCTCGTTTTGTCGGAGGATGAATATCTGTACTACTTACACCCAGACCGTAGTCAGTTTCGCCATCCTTTTTTCTAACCTTGTGATTTCTAAACTTTAATTTAGAATTCAATATTACCGCGAACGATGAATTCATCTTCTATTAAATAAAACAAACTTTAGTAATTTATCAATATTTATAACAAGAACCACAATGCAGAAACTTTCCCAATGCATTAGGTATGCTGTAGCTCAAAGATTCAATAAATCAATTTACTATAATAAATAAATATGAAGATTGCTTTACAATGTTCTTATACAGGGTGTATCAGATAGGTGATTGAAACTAAAAACTATGGAACTACATCTACTATGGAGCGAAAATCGTAATCGCGATAAAAGAATTCTACGGTTTTATACATCTAAGTCGAGTAGGTGCTGCTGCTGAATTTCGATGTTAGCTCCTAAGTGAAAGTTGTTCAGATGTGCTTGTTACACATCATGTATACATCCATAATTTTATAACAACGCATGGGAAGATTAAAGCCTCTGGGAATGCTCTGGGATAATAAATTACCTAGCATTATGGTGTCATATACATAATTGCAGGTAACATGTTGTCAGCCTTTTGTCACCTGTGTATGTGACAAAATGCGTTCCAAATGTGAGGGGGTGTTATAACACCCAGTTCAGTTTTATGGTCTTGAACTATAGTACAAGACCATAAAACTGAACAACTTTCACTATGCGACCAACATTCTAATTTCGAAGAAAAAAATCATCTGTTCTATATACATTTAGGTCGAGTCTCCATTAACGTTTTCTATGAATACGTTTCCTTTATCGCGATTTAAATGTTGGTCCCATAGTGAAAGTTGTTCAGTTTGATGGTCTGAAGCACCCACTAAATTATGTAACGCATTTAAGGTGGTTGCAGAGGGGTCAATTTTATACAAAACTTTGACGCACACTACGCGTAGACGATATTAATTATAGTAACTTTGTATATATGGAAAAATATGTAGTTTAGAAAATCTAGATGCCGCGTCACAAATAACATTTGCAATTTATAATATAATTATAATATAAATTGCATTGCAAAAGATATAAAGCTTTATTTTTCATATTATTTTACATGTTTTTTTTGTTATTTTTCATACAAAATTTTAAAAGCTTTATATCGTCGTAATTATATTATAAATTGCAAATGTTATTTGTGACGCGGCAACTAGATTTTCAAAACTATTTTTCCATATATAAAATATAACTTTTATTATTGCCGCCTTCGCGTATTGTGCGTCAAACTTTTGTATGGACTGAAACCACTTTAACACTATTTCCTCAGTCGACTTTTACGACTCGCGCGGGGCGATAAGCAGCTTATTCATTCAAAGTTTTTCCTTCCCTTCCAAATCAACGGGGAAGTATCTTTAAACACAAAGCAATTTAACCTTTAAACACTTTTAAATATAACTCAATTACCTACCACCGAAACTTGCCAGCTGCCAAACAACTTTGTTACCCTTATCACAATCGGTCAGGATAGATTAAGTTAAGTCACGAAACTTCATAACTTGGACGTGTTAGTGATAAAGTAACTCTATGGTAATGTCACGTAATGCCTAAATTGGGTCACTAAATGTTTCCTAACTGCTTAAAATAATAGGCATGGCGTCGTTTGGTTACTTAACTTAACTTTCAAAACGAACGCTGTATAAACATGAAAACTAAAGAAGCGTATTCAAGGTGTAACAAAACACCCTAGTAATACACAAAGGGGTGATTCAGACCATCAAACTGAACAACTTTCACTATACAGTTTTTGAGAGTTACGCGGTTATTATTAATCTAGAAATAAACATTTCTTACCGCGTTTTGGTATAGGTGTTAGTGCTTCACCGTCATACTCGGGTTCAAACAAACGTCGGAGTGATATAGTCAGTGTATTTTGTCGGGCTGGACCAAGTGACAAAAGTGACAATGACAATCGAGTGAGTTCCGATAGTGGTGTGCAGAGCAAACGACGAAGAGTGAGGGTAGACAGATTTGTCTGCTCTTAAAAAATCTACCAGCAGTTCCTCAGTCATCCCGTGATCATGGCAGTTGTAACACTGCCGAAATATCTGGAACTCAAATATACCAAAACGCGGTAAGAACCCGTTAAAATGTTTATTTCTAGATTAAACTTTCACTATGAAGCCAGCAACGAGAAAAAATAAAAAATCTACTGTCCCATACAAAACTGCAGTACCGGCTCGACTCAAATGTATGGGACAGCAGATTTTTTTAATTTTTTTCTCAGTGTTGGCTCCACAATGGTAAAAGTTGTTCAGTTTGATGGTGTGAAGCACCCCCTTACGTATTACTAGGGTGTTTTTTACACCCTTTATAGAGTAACACCTGGCAGAGAATCGTGACAAAAGGCATAATGCTGTCACAATCCCACCTCTGTCCACCGGCGGCGTACGGTTCTATTGTGGAGGCTGTGGACGTGTATGCGGCTCTCGTATAGGACTTTACAGCCATGAGAAAAAGTGCCTCTCCAAAAACACTGCTTAAACCATCTGCAACAGATGTAAAGGCCGATGATGATAGAGTAAATAAGTAAGTTATACCCTGTAAGATTCAACTGCAGTGTAAAAGTCTCTCCTCACGAATAATGATGAGAGAGAATAATAGGTCATACACTACCAATGCGGGCCCAATCGTTGGAGGCAATTTATAATAATAAAAAAAAATTAAAAAAATTTAAATAGTTTGTTTATTTTTCCCAGTCCACAAAACATGGGCAGATACAGGTTATATGTACTTATAAATATTTACAGTTTTCTTATGTTTGTGGGTGGGAGAACTGGTGCCCGAAGTCACCAGGACCCACCCCCCTCTTTGGAAATGACATAATTTGACATAGTTAAGAGCTACTACTACGGCACTACGTACACGTGTCTTTATCTACGTTTAAATTATGTTTACATATTTTTGTAAATAATCATCATCATCATCATCTCAGCCGATGGGCGTCCACTGCTGGACATAGGCCTCCCCCAAGGATCGCCATAACGACCGGTCCTGCGCTGCCCTCATCCAACGGGTTCCCGCCGTCTTCACAAGGTCGTCGGTCCACCGTGTGGGGGGCCTACCCACGCTGCGCTTTCCGGTACGCGGTCGCCACTCGAGAACTTTTCGGCCCCATCGGCCATCGGTTCTGCGAGCAATATGCCCCGCCCACTGCCACTTTAATTTAGCAAATCTTTGGGCTATGTCAGTTACTCTGGTTCTTCTGCGGTATTTTTGTGAATACTAGTGTAGAATCACCTTAACGTCTTTCTAAACTTAATTGGTAATTACAAACTAATGTAAAAGTCAGTATATTAAAAAACTCATGTAACTGCTATTTAAAAACTACAAAATAAAAACATTAAAACCAACTCTAACTACCGCCATGCATCAAATTACACCTCAACTTTTACATTTTTTTCTGTGTTGCTGAAACTCCCAGTACCTTAATTGGACCGGTTTTAAAAACTAAATTACAGTTCGCGTTTTAAAAACTTTCGCTGTATAAGCAGGCCTCACTCGGCCATTGGTACCGACATAAGTAACTATACTTTGGCGCATCGTGAGCGATGCGCTTGCGTGATTTCTGCCACTCGCGCTGGACGGCGACGTCGCATGCTTCGCGCGCTTTAGGTACAAACTATAATAAGAACGCTAAGACACAGTATAAGAAAGAATATCTATTACTACAAAAAGCTAAAAACAAGCTTCATTAGATACATTTTTTGCTTACCGTCCGGCAGTAGGTAATTAAAAGCGTGGCTATACATCGTTTTCTGGGGAAGTGATGTATCGTTAAGTAGTAACTAGAAATCATCATCATCATCAGCCCAGTAAACCCCACTGCTGGGTTTAGGCCTCTTCATTTGCACGCCAACCAGAACGGTCCCACGCTAGTCTTATCCACTGTTTTCCGGCTACTCTACAAATGTCATCTGACCACCTGGCTGCTGGTCTGCCCACTGACCGTTCCCCCTCCCAGAGTCACCACTCTGTCACTGCCCTCGTTCATCTGCCATCATTCTGCCTGGTCAAGTGTCCCGCCCACTTCCACTTCACAACCACTTTTGTTCGGCGTCTGATCTCGACATTCGGAATTCGATCCAGAAGTGTGATTCCTAGCATAGCTCTATCCACTACTCTTTGTGCGACTTTGACTTAGTGCACGATCCGTGTTCCATGAGTAGTCAGAGTCCATCTGTAATATAACATACAAAATCATAAACTCACGAACTTTGGTTCTAACAATCACATCTGCTATAGCTATTGTAGCAAGGCTCACTTAGAAATGTCCATGATGGAATTATGTGTCAAGTGGTGATGGCAGCCTTTCATAAAGAAACAATATACTTCTCGGGAAACCACGTAAAGCTATTAAAATAGACGCGTTGAACTAACATCACAAATACGAGAAGTATCCTTTCCCCATGTCCTGTATTACAAACCCTCCCACACAAGATATCCTTATGAAAAGGGAAAGATTAAAGGCGACATCAAAGAGAGCGGAAGGGTGACATCAATTCGACTGCCCTATCGGAACCTGAGGGGTATGATCTCAATACCCCTTGACCTTTCTGAGTATCATGGAATGTAGGTCGTAGTTTAATAAAATAGATGAGAAAAGGAGTTAAAGTTGAGTATTTTTTATGCCACCGGATCGCCAGATGTCGCTAAAATTATGTAGTGGAGACTGGCTGATCTACGTGAGCTTCAAGTTCTGGCGAGAGGTAGCGCAGGATTGGAAAAAGTAGCGCTGTCTCAATTCGGAGGCCAAGACTCCAGTTTGGGTCGTTGAGGCAGTAGAATTAGTAAGTTTCTAGACACTGTGTGTTAAAAATCGCTATCAACTGTCCATTGAAGTTGGTACACATTTTGAGTCGATGCCAAAATTTAGGCCCGTATTGATAAACCACGCAAAACTCCAAGCAAGTCTCGCGCGTTCTTAAGTCACCTAATTGTCTTTTTTAATTTTATTTGTTCAAGTAAAATTTACGGACTAATAACATGATAGAATACCAACATTTTTGTATCAAAGAACATTGCCAACTCAGCCAACTAAAAGACTTCTAACGCATACATAACGTATTACTTATAGAACGTAAGTAATCTTTATTTGGTTTTGATAGGGTACAATATGATCCACGAATGTTGGAGTTTGGTTTTTAATTAATTATCTTAGCGATCATAATTATCAGTACATATATCAGCGTTGGTATAGTTTACAAAACCTTTCATAGTGATATGAAGATCCCTTATAATTGACTTCATTTGATTGATTTCATTTTAAGAAAGGTACTAAAATTAGAAAACCATTTGAAGATTATGTGATTTAAACCTTAGCATCTAAATTATCAGATTTTTCTATCCATTATTTATCGAGTTATTTGAAAAATACTAAAAAATTTAAAAGAGGTTGAATGAGATTTTTTCCTTTGCCTGTTTGGTTTTTTATTGTATTTGACAGTTTTTATTTTTAATTTCATTGCGGCCAAGGTATTATTATAGCCATTCATCAAACGTTTTTCAGAAAATTCAAAATATAAATATCGGTCAAAAATTAAATGCGAAAAATACGTATCTCTTATTTTTTACATATTTTTCAGTAAAAACAGGTGGTTAAAAAAATTAAACGTAGTCAATTATCAAAATCAAATTGGTTATGTTATGGACTTGTGGTGGTTCTACTAGAGAAAAATAACGCTCACAGGCACATACATTGTAATGATCCCAAGCAAGCACTATAGGCCATTTATTATGGAAACCATACAACAACGGCACAAACATATAAACATCCATGACCGAACCGTTTTGGCAGTTCGGCGTGGTAACCATTACATCGACCGGGTCGTCAAAGAGAGCATACTCTCTGGCACTTTGAATCAATTATTACTTTGAAAGTACTAAGTAAATGTTTTCATTGTAAGGTACAAATTGGACATAATTTATCTGTACAATTAATCCATAAAATAATACTTTTAAAATGTAAAGTGGTTCTGCCCCGGAGCTTGACGATAGTTTTTTAAGTAAATCACGAACGTATGTATAAATAAAAGAGAGAACCGTCGAACTCGGTTAAAAACTTGAAGTTCCTTTATGATTAATTTTACTGAACTTTTCAATATCTACATTTTCCTCTACGATATATTCACGTCAAGCCAGTAAACTCGTACAACAACAGCATAGTAAATTCTGATAAAATATAAGATAATATTCTTACACAAAACAATCTGTATCGACAACAACACACCGTGTCACATTACATTACGATGTAGCGAGAAAATCTTTTCTTACTTTCTTCACCGTACCGTGAAGTCAGGGACGTAATTAGCGTGTTTAATAATATTGGGGTCCTTTCTGATTAAATTACGTATAATCAAATCGAGTGTTTATTTATAATATTAAACTGGAAGCCGATCGCGCTAATTTGAAACGTCGAAGTTAAATCATGCTTCAATTTCCATGACCGTTTTTCTTTTCTTTTTTAAATTAAGTTCCTAAAAAACTCGACAGATGGCATGTATATCGCTCCATAGAGACGTTCGCGAGATCCTGTCAAGACTGGGCCCGAATTTTTGTTAAGGCCAAGGAATCAAGCCCATACAACTATGTCAGACGTAAACAGTTTCAAATTTTCGAATAAAATGATCGGCAAATAATGAAATATTCCATCTTCCCTCTTTTCCCTCTTTATTACTTTAAAGGAACACTTTTTGAAATTATAACTCTTATTCGCAAAGATCGTAGCGCCATCGATCCCCTAGATAACCAAAAGAAAAACGCTCATTGCAATCAAATTGCAATTGAATTACTATTCAACTCTACTGAATTCCGTATCGCACTAAATACAATTTTACGGCCTGAAAAGAAATCTTAGCACCTCTATTAAACAAAAACAAGTACACAATAAATAAAACATAAAATTACATAACATAAGACATTTTGATCATTCATAATGTCCCTACCTATTAAAAAAGGGTAAATATGTCTTTCCTGCATTTGCTGAAGAAGAAATTCCAATGCACTGTGAAATCTACCAATCCGCGTTGGGCACGTGTGGTGTACTAACTCCCATACACTGCTTGAGCTTTAGTAGACCTATGCCCTGCAGTGGAAGTTATGGCTGATGATAAAATAGGACTTTACCTTTTTGTCAGACAAGTCAAAAAATCTTACAAGATATCTTATTATAATGTCCCCTCACTCAACTCCTAAGTACGTCCCTGCACCTTGTAGATAAAACCAGGTGTCTCGGCATCAGGGGAGCCAATCCATCATTATTGAAAACTAATCTTTCAAGGGGCGTCTCATCAATCAGCGTCTCCATCCATGAGAGTGTATTACCTTACGATGATAACGTTTGTGTGGATCCGGCTTGTACGTTTGTTTAATTTGAAGGAGAGTGCCTGGCATAGGGATTTATATGTTCACGATTATGTTCTCTGAGGGTATCACTAGAGATTTATAGATAGATTCTTTATTGTACACAAAAACATAATTATGAAAAAAGATAGATATGAGATATACAACGTGTTCATGAATTAACGCAAAACAAGAAAGTAGTTTGTTTAGAATCGAGAGCAGAATCGAATTATCATGGTTTCAACATGGGTAATTTTAAAAATTTAAAATTTACTGAACCCGATGTCAACCCACCGCAAGGGCACACTCACCCTACTTAATACCAAAACAAGATTATTAATATGTATCCATGAATACATTAGAGCTTTCATTCATTGCTGAAATGATAACAAATCATTTTAACCTCAAAACTTAAAATGCAAATAACTTTAAATTTAAACTATCAAAATAATGAAATTATTTTGCAATCTAATTATTTTGTTATAAATCAGTTGGGGTGTATGAGGTTTTGCGTTAATTAATTGACACATTGTATATATATATATATTAGATATGTTATTAGTTTGAGCAGAGGACAATAATGTTTAAGTAATTAAAGTTATGCTTGTGATATGCATTTAATTAATAAATCCCTTTTTATAGTGATTATAGTTATGTTATACTATAGGATCCAACATAACTAACTGTTTTTTAAGGAGATATTAAGACTATTAAACTGAACAACTTTTCTATGGGACCACCATCGAAATTGTGAAAAAAATCAGCTGTCCTAATTTGGGTCGAGTAGGTTTGCAGTTTTATATGAGACAGCAGATTTTTTTTTTGCGATTTCTATGTTGCTCCCGTAGAGAATGTTGTTCAGTTTGATGGTCTGATCATCCTCTTAAAAACCGTCAGCATGTTAAGAAGGAACAAAGTATGTAGGTAATTTTCACACTGTAAAAAGAAAAAAATCTTAACTTCTTCAAGAAAAAACCTGTCTTACCTATTGTAACAGAGTTACTAAGTCAATATCCAAACCTTTCAACTCAAACCCTTTTTGACAATATCTCGAAACGACTACTAAAATCAGAACCCTTACAGCCGAATGGGAAAGTGCCCAATTTTATTTGCCGAATAAAAGAATCTACCGAAGTTTAAGAAGCTATTCTTACTTAAAGGGGTGCTTCAGACCATCAAACTGAACAACTTTTACTACGGGACCAACACTGAAATCGCGAAAAAAAAAATCCGCTGTCCCATACAAAACTGCAAACATGACTCGACTGAAATGTATGGGACAGCTGATTTTTTTTCGCGATTCCCATATTGGTCCCATAAAGAAAGTTGTTCAGTTTGACAGTCTGAAACACCCCTTTAAGTAAGTGTCCCATTTAATTTTACACCCTGTATATCTAAGGACTTGATGGATTAAAGGGTTTGAACTGATTGATTATAGTCATGATACTGAACAACTTTTCCTATGGAACCACTAGGAAGTTAGCAAAAAATTTGGACTTATTGCCATACTACACTATTAACACTTTAGCTGTATGTTTCTCTACACTAATAAAAAAGTTAACTTAATTCAAGAGACAAATTCATTTTGAAGAATTTTATAATCTTGACTCAAGTAGAAAATTCTTAAATCAATAATTACTTAGATCAAAATTCTTTTCCTTTTAGTTCAAGATTATTAAACTCTTCAAAATGATGTTTTTTGGCTCAAGAATTTTTCTCTTGAATCAAGTAAATTTTTTTATCAGTGTTATATGAGAATATAAATAAATTCTAAATGCAATTGGCTGATCGAACGTTTGTATGAAAAGTAGAATTTTATTTTTGCTTATTTTCCTTTGTTTCCTTGGTGGAAATTATTTAGTATCAAGAGCAAAATCACCATATAAAGGCTGCCTTAAATCACCTATAATTTACAGGTGGTTTGGGGATACTTACCAAAAACTGAACTGACAGTCGAGTCGACTTTAAACACCTGGGTGATCATTTTGTCGGGTGATCATAGTACACATAATTATAAGTCGCCTACCCGGGCGATATCACCCAGGTAATGAAATAGCCCAGTCATATTACGGAGTTTTTTTAGGCGGGGTAGGGAGTAATTATTAATTGGACTTATAAATTGTAACCGGCACAATTTAACAATCGCTACAAAATCACTACGCAACATAGAAATCGAAATTGTGTGTCCCAAAAGGCATTTAAATTAATAATATTGTTAATACCAATGCACTCATTTGATATAGATTTAACAATATAAATTATTTTTGAGCAATAAAATAGGGAGAAATTTAATAAATTAGAATATACGAATGTATTTTTCAAAACCTTCTCAGTAGACAAAAATATGTACACCGTATATTTAAAGTATGTATAATGGTAAAGCCTTAGATATGTGCAAAAATAATTACCATCAGGTTTTTTAGAAAGAGATAAAAGCTAATTTTTAAAATTGGAACTGTTGCTGACGTGATTTTTTTTTATTTTTGTACATTTTTAGGCTCAAATTGGTTCTTCAATATTATACGAAAAAACAATATCAATTATTAATTAGTCCCGGCTCAAACCGTAAAATGACTGGGCTATAAAGTGGAATAAACCATATCCTGTGTACTTCCTTCTACCACTACCACAGGGCACAGACTTACCCCCAAGGAAAGCAAATTCTAGTATCGTAAAATGTAGTAGTTATGTTTTTTTTATCTGTAGAACCACATAGCAAACGCCAGTGCACACTATAGGTAACATAAACACAAAATAAATCATTTCACATTGCTGGACACAAACCTCGGCATTGTCACATCGCAATCACAATAATAAAATGTCACGACACAAGGAAAAGTTAGAGCCTCCGTCATAAAAGCCCCGCGAGCTCAAACTGTTCAAATATAAAGCTTTATACACACATTTTTGTGTTTGTATACCTACCTAACGTACGTAGTAACATAAACATAAAAACAAATATTTTATTATTACATTGCACTCGAAAAATAATGCAATAAACATCAAAAGTAACGTAAGCATAAAAAATCACAGCCTTTTTAAGAAAAGATATTTCCATCAGTTATCCATTGGTCAAACTTTAATTAAAAATAAATATTCAAAGGACACTCAGTCCTTTCTAAATTATGTAGGTAAAAAATTACAAATTGAAACTATCGCGAAAATGATTGCCTAATAGGTACAATTAAAACTTAATAGTTCTTATGCATACGTAGAGTCAATTCTTAGATACGGCCTCATAATTTGGGGAAACAGCACTGATATGAACCAAGCATTTATAGCACAAAAGAAATGCGTCCGTGCTTTATATGGAGTGGCACCTTACGTTTCCTGCAGGCCATTATTTAAAAGGTCTAATATCCTCCCTCTCCCATGTCTGTATATACTTGAAATAGCTAAATTTGTGAGAGAACATCTTGATCTGTTCAAAACGGCAAAGGAAGTGTATCCAAGAAGCACAAGACATCGTAATAAATTAGCTCATGATAATGTCCCGAAATCTGCGCGTTATCTTAAGAATTCATACTCAATGTGTCTATCGATTTACAATAAATTACCGAATAAATTTAAGTATGTACCCTATAAGATATTTTTAAATTCCCTAAGGAAATGGCTGATGGAGAAAAATTTCTACTCTGTCAAAGAATTTTTGGATCAACCCCATTGAGTTAGTATTGTATAAGTAGAATGAAATCATTGGGGTTTGACGTTTACAAGCTGATTAGTTTCCTTTTTTGTTTAATTTAATTTTGTTTTGTTTAAGATTTTGCATGCCTAAGTTTTGGCTAAGTGTGAGATACCTTATTTATTATTTTATACCTGTAAATACCATACTTACTGCAAATAAATCTAAATCTTACTTTCTTTTTATTTATTTAAGTGTACTACTATTCTTACCTATATTTAAACTTGTTTTTTAGGAAAATAAAATAGTTTACAATAGATTTTAATCTGTCATTGTAGCTTGGTAAATAGAAAACATGTTTGATTATAACAATAATACTACCCCCTCGGGGAATATAGTCGTGAGCATATGCTTATGCTAAAACTAAAATACGATAACTAAAATATTATAGTTTTGACGTATTTTTTATTTTAATTGCAGTCTTCCTTCCACTTACATTTTATTAAAAGACAGAGTCCGGTTGAGAAGTCTTTTGTCATAATTAATTTTGTTGTAATACAAATTAAGTTATTTTGCTATTTGATGTCCAAAAAGGATAAACGAAATTAATTTGTTATTAAGGAATTTGCTGAGGGGTAGTCAGAGATATTCTGAAACCTTAGAACATCCACGTTTCACTAGTAGTACCAAAACTCTGTCCAGTGTGACGGGGAGTGAGCCCGTCGCCACTAAATTAAATTAATAACTAAAACGAACTTCTTTGGTATTCAAAACGAAATTTGAAATTATGTTATTCTATGTGAACTCAGCTTAACATGAAGTATGTGCAAGGCCTTATCTCGAGTTGGCGGGATGACGGAACATATTTGTTGTCACATTCATGTCATTTTGCCACTTACGACGGCTTTTCCGTGTTCAACAGTTTACCACACAAGTTCATGCCTCTTTTTGCTTTTCGTTCCTTGTTAAGATGAACGTACTTTTGTTACCAGAGGTATTTGACAAATCTCAAGGCTTTTATAATATTATGAATAACTATAACTTTAGCTTTATCTTCTGTATTTTTAGCTTTATCCTACTCTTCGGGTATAAATTACTGTTGATCCGTAGTTTATACAAGGAACCCTTACATAGATAATCTTTCATATACTGTGCCCTTACCCTTACCAGCACTATAACAATGCCCTTACTAAGCCTGTATGGCCCACGCCAATTACTTTACTGTATTGTATTCAAAATCAAAATTTATCAATCTATGGGTGAAAATAAAGAATTATCATCATCATCATCAGCCTATCATCGTCCACTGCTGAACATAGGCTCTCCCAAGGCGCGCCACAAGACTCTGTCCTCGGCCTTCCTCATCCAGTCGCTCGCCACTTCCTTTTTTAGGTCGTCTGTCCAGCGGGCAACAAGGCGTCCAACATTACGCCTGCCAGTTCGTGGTCTCCACTCTAGAACTGTGACACCCCATCAGTCATTCGTTGCCGCCACGAAGCTTATAGGAAAGTAAGCTCTAGAAATCTTGACTCACATCACCTTAAACTAGGCATGAAGAGAGATTCAGATATCAGAAACTTGAAAATTTTAATACATTTATTTTCTTTCTCAGATACCTACTCGTATTATAGCAAAAAACCACAAGGTCTTTCAAGTGACAACAAACAATTTACTTGATCCAGGTCAAAATATGTCCCTAACGCATCCATGTCAATCATCGGAATCTGTGACCGTAAACCTCGAGACCGTAAAGGGAAACACACTAAGGCGCTAAACCGACAAAGAAAAGGCGACTCTTGCCGCCAAACTACCAGCCCTGAAATGAAACAACCAGTGTAATAAACTCCCCCCCGCCCCGCACCCCGCGACAATCTGGCCGCAAATTGTATGCGAAATACTTCAGCCCTGCTCTGAAAATACGGCTCATCATTTGGATGTCATTTGATTACAAAATTAAAAAACCCTCAATGCTAAAAAAACTGATAAAGGGAGTATATTATGTGTGTACCAATTGACCTAATAAATAAATAATTATTAAAATCTTTTGTCAAGAAAATATACACTGATCTCTTTTGACCTTGTCATCACCAGAACCGAATCTGAAGATCTTTTAATATAATTTTGATGCGAGTAGGTGATCAGATCACCAAATTGATCACAACTAGATGACAAACGTGATGGATTGAAACCCCGACCACCAGCGGCTATACAATATCACTATGTTAATGATATGCTCACGTGCCTGCTATGTGCGAGGATCTTCTCAAAGAAGATTGGCTATGATAGCCATATGACAGGTCATCAACCCCAACAACGGAGTTGAAGCAATCGCTCTGGCGGAAATCGGTCAGGAGCAATACATACATACATTACATACATAACTTTCCTAGTAATGCACACATAAAAAGATATCTGATAGTTGTTGCAATGATTCTAACCACTTGGAAACTGATTAATATTGTGAGTTTATACATTTTTATATGAAATTAACACGATAGCAGATTTATGTAGGTTTTCCGGGGTAATTGGGCAAATTGCACTATGGAACAATTGCACTATTAATAATCACAATTCAGTTCTTCTAACCATAAACTTAATATACTATCGTAATAATATTAAGTTTATGATACCAACACCTGCCTTCTAGATGGCTAGACATGTGTGTCTATTGAGAGAAGAACAAAATCGTGATTCTTATAACTGCAAATGGTCCATAGTTACAACTGTCCCATAGTTGCAATTACCCAGGGAGAATTAATTTTATTTCTTTACATCAATCCAAAGAGATGAATGGATAAAACAGTAAAATAAATGAAAACACTTACGGAAGGAGCCTGAAACCACATGAAAATGTTAATTTAATCTCGTCGCTTTTCCTTTTTACTGACCTTAAAAAAACATTGCGACATTTCTCTTCACAACCGCGCCATTCATCTTCTAACCCGCATCAAGAATTTTATTGTTCTAAGCTTCTAAGGGTGGCTTGCACCAACATGAATTTAGGCTTCAATTAAATACTTGGAATGAGCGATGATTTTGCCAACGTCAAGGTAAAGAAAAACACTAGCTATAACAAAACTGTAAAACAATTAACAATGTGAAAAATTGTTACGCACCACTATTTTCTAATTACTAGAAAAATTTAAACCCATGTTTCCCACCCGAAGCTAAATAAGTTCCCCTAAGGAAAATTAGTTGAAAAACAAGACCTATTTCATTATCTGAATGCACCCTTAACATTTATAAAAAAAAATAGATGTTTAATCAGTATAACAAACTAAATCATAACAATAGCATAATTATCCCTCAGTGGCCCAAAAACATAGCCACGGTAAGTCGTGATCTGGTACCTAAGGATAAAGAAACATAAGAATATATAAAACAATTTTATGTTCTCACGTAAAACCCGAGTAATTAAGTGATACTTAAGTTGAGAGCTTAACGAAATTGCTGACAATAATTTATATAGCATCATTAAGAGTACCTTATATCGTCTCTTAAAACTGAAGGGCTTTCAAATTTTGTGGGCACCGCTAAGTTGTTGACTTGATGGATGGACCCCTTGAAGCTTTTTTGTGCTTCATCGTAACAGAAAACGGTCGTAACTTATCTAGATAGTGAAATATTGTCTTTTTACAGAGTTTTCCTGATGGAAAATAGTTTAGTTAGTGAGTAAAAATGCTGACGATTCCTTATGTTCGAGTTGACATCCATTCAGTAGTCAAAAACGACGAGTCTATGACAAAACACATAGTGTATGTCAAAAACGATCTCGAGCTTTAGACCTACCATAGGGTGCGTTTCCACGTTAAACGTTTTGCGTTAGAGATATATTAAACTGGCCAATAAAATAGCTCGATTATGACAAGCAAGGAAATAGCGATTTTACATAGCTCCGCTTTGCTCCGCTTCAGTTGAAACGCACCCTAAGGTCTCTTCAATATAAGTAAAGCGTCGCTGCAGCATAGTTTTTGACTGAAAGGCTGAGAATATCCCGATTTTAAAGATAAGTTAGGAAATTTTTTGCCTGACAATTAGTCTTGCAAAAGATTCGGGCCGGGTGTTTATAGTCTCCAGACTACCGTAGCTTTTGCTTTATGGTTTTTGGCCTACAATGGTTGTTCAAGTGGTGACGTAAGAGGTAATCTTGGGTCTTATTACGTAACTACCTAATTCAATCGGTATCAAATCGACGTAGTGTTTTTTGGCAGTTCTTAGCGATTCTGCTTACTAATAATTTATAATACGTTAGCGATAGCCATAATACGTTACTGATCTTGTAAACGACATAATCGGAATCATACAGAATTGCCCTATCTACTTAGATATCATAATTCATAATTCATTTATTCATTGTTGATTGCACACGTTACATAAGATGGTATAATTAATTTGTGGTACAGAAATCTGCCTCTTCAAGGCATTCAATGTCATATAATTTTCATTAAGTATTTTACAATGTCAAACGAAATTTAATTAGAAGTATTAACAGTGCGGTAATAATAATTAATATAGTTTAAAGACTGTATTTTTTAGGATAGGGTACATACATTAATCTATACTATTATAAAACTGTAACAGGATGTTTGTCTGTACATTGAAGATATTAACAAAAAAAAAGTTACGATATGGTTTTTAGGTGTCCCTGATTCCATTTCACCAATTTTTGGATTTTTTGTCTGTCTGTTTGTTTGTGTGTTTGTTTGTGTGTTTGTTTGTTTGTTTGTTTGTTTGTTTGAACGAGTATAACGCAAAAACTACTGAACCGATTTTGATGAAACTTTTTTTGTTTGATAGCTTATGATCTGACTTAAAATCTGGTATATAATTTGTGCGGACGAAGTCGCGGGTTAACGCTCGTAATTTATAATCTGATAATATTACAATAGAACTTATATATACTCAATTGATCCAGATATTCTTTCACATTGTAGTAACTTTTGTCAAGTAGTAATTTTTCTTCTATATATTATTATCTCTTCGAGTATCGTCAACGCCTCTCATACCTACACCGGCTTCTGCTTAGAATTGCTGCATCCGATTACTTAATACCTATATCCTGCGATCCTGTATATGCTTATGTATCTAATGAACCCAGAACAAAACCAAGACAATATAAAAATCCGTAAGTATACTTTTTTATCCAAAGTTTCGGTCTGCAAGCTACCTCAATATAGTATCTTCTTTCTTCTATCGTGTGGGCAGAGCCCTGGTTTCAGAGTTTTTTCAGACCACCTTACGGCCTCTGACGTAGTTTTTATGTAACGACTGCTACCACCAGAGATAGTAGCCGGGACCAACGGCTTAACGTGCCATCCGAAGCAAGGAATCATTTTTCTTTTCTGACAATCAGGTAATTCAGCCTGCAATGTCCTAACCAAGTGGGAAAAACGCAGAAAGTGACATATCACTAGGAGTCCTCTGTGGGAATCAAACCCACGACCTCCGTGTCAAGAGCCCAATGCTCTTAACCATTAGACCACGGAGGCAGTAGAGGATGATGGGCCGCCGTAAATTATACCGACCTAAATTTAGCTTAAACGCAGCAGGTAAACGAATTTTTTTCTGGATTGAAAGAGCAGAACTCATAAAAATTCGATTCACACATTCTCTTCAAGCCTCAATCCTTCAAGCACCGGCCTCAGACTAGCGTATAAAAATTTATCGCTCAAGCAGGATGCAATAAAGCGGCTCGGCATCGTAAACCGTAATTGCCCGAACATAACTCAGCGCTTTATCGCTTCAATTGCATACTCATGCTAGTACTGATTCTTGTTGATTCGGACTGGACTGCGACAAAGAATTTGTTGAAGAAACTACGACGATGTGATAATAGAACCATATACTTTTTTTTTCAAACTACTCACAAAATTGACGCCAATTTTAATGGGATGTCAAAAAAAATCTGCTTCTAGTTTTATAAGGATTCCTCTTTGACTACTTATATAGGAATTAGTTACGCGTGTAATTTTACTAACAAACATTTCTGCCACTTTTTGCGGGCGGCGAGGTAACATGAAATCCGCTACTTTGGATTTTAATCCCGTGACCTTAGATTCTAATTTTGAACGTTAAAAATCATGAAAAGTAGTCTCGCGTGAACCCCAAACGTTCTAAGTTCGAAATTATTGTTCAACTTCAAAACTTTAAAAAAGGTACCTACTAGGATTCAATGTAAAAAGTATAAAGTTGTTCAGATTGACGATTTGAAACACCCCAACCATCTTTAATTCACGTTCGTGAACACTATCGCTCAAATTAGGTTTTATAATTGCCCGGAAATTTGTACCGAAAGGTTAACGACACGGTGTGTATCCGAAAATTTTGTTTGTAAACCGTGTATATTGTCAAAAGGTTTTGATCCCCACCGTCGTTTATGTCGTGATTATGAATACGGTGGTAACCTCAGTATGTGCGCACACTCGCGTTACAAAGGGACGTAGCGTAGGCGAGATGTGCGGAAGCTAAAGTTTCTGACTGCTTGTGCTAACATAGGGAGTGGTATTGTGAACGTAACCGCTACGCGCTATTTAGTGCGTCATTTTTGTAAAGATCCATAACATGTTTTGTACTTTTTATATTCAGTGTATGTGTAACAGAGAATAATTTTCTGGATGGACCGTACGGTGTACTGTGCTTTGTTTGTATTGTTTCAGAGGAACACATGAGGATGTGTTTCACGCATGATGGCCTTGTCGAAGATAGTCATGAGTACGGACAGTCTAACGAGGTAAGCAGCTGCACTGAAGTTGCAGAGCATGTTTCAGTGGCCACCACCATCGTGAACTGTAAATAACAGAGTCGAACGAGGCCACTATGACACTAGTCAGTCTGCCAGAGAACATCGCATGGTGCACAAGCCTCAACCTAACACAACACTTTGTATATTCTAAGAATTCAATTCAATTTCAATTCATTTAATGCTTTCATGTACAGTATTAAAGGTCTTATTATATGGTTAGGTATGAGTACATGAACCCTGTTGATTAGGGCATTGCAAATAAAAGTCATGCAAGAGAATTAATATCAATTACAACAAATAACATTTAACATGGATAAATTGATTTACAGATAGCTTTGGAATTATAAAATTTTTGTATACATTTAAAATTGAAATAAAATATTGTTAGGTATATTAAAAGGAAATTACATTAAAAATAAGACTAGCATGCTATAGTTTATCACACATAAACTCAAAAAGTTTCTGCTATGGAGTTTCTTGCCATTTCTTCTCCACTCTGTATTTACTTACGAAAATGGTAGAAAATATCAAGTCAGTGAAAGAAACAAAAGATAATAAATAACTTGTCATTGTAAAACATGTAGTAGAATGTGGCGGGTTAGAACTAAAAGCTCTACCGTATGTTTTCAAGTTTAGAAAAGCAATTATATATCGGATATCGCGCATGAGGGTTAACCCTGTGCACACACGCGCCTTATTTGACGCAGACCGGTTAGGAGTCAGGACCAAACCGCCAATTTACATGTTTTTCAAACAACCATTCATTTTAAAGGTTAATTAGGTTGGAAACTGTGGATACTTTAAGTTGGATTTTCTGGAAATGAGGAATAATTACACTAAAACGTGGGAATGCTGTTAGTTAAATGGGATTCTTTAAGTCAACTGTGTTCCGTAATTTGCATGAGGGTATTTCCCGAAAACGATTCGACATTTAATTTGTCTGATAAATGTTATAACAAAATTACGCACAAATTAAAAAAATATATGAATATCGAATACCGAAAAGACTTTCAACAACAGTATCATTTGTCCGAAATGCTTTAAAGGTAGGAAATATTTAGTACTATAGAAATTTCCTGACAATCCCAAAGAGAAACACAGTCGCAAAAGTTTGTGTATGTATGTTTGCTATATCTAAAATTTGCAATCTTCACCACAGCTGTCCTGTAAAACTTTTCTAATTAGAACTTTGAGAGTACACACAATAACCCTTCTTTTGATTCCCCTATCGGTTCTAACTTGTGTGAGTCTGCTTTGACCTAAAAAGGAATATTGTTCAGGTAACTCTCTTAGTTAAACTTAAATTAGGTAAAATTTGGCGGGTATTTTGATACCGTACCTGATTAAGAAACCATTATTGTGATTTTATTTACAATAAAGTATTTAATAAACTTTAATTCATCATTAGCAGGCCTATCTCACTCCACAGTTCAGGTGCGTTTGACAGCTGGACCCCACCGTGGGTTGCATCGTCGCTCTTTGACATAAGGCGCATTTTATTTTTCGTTCCTGAAGCGCGCGTTTGAAATTCGAAAAATCGGGTTGAGTGAACTATCTGTTACGGTTGCAACTATTAAATAATATGTGTTATTAGCTTTGACTTCACATTATATACGGATTATATTTTTTATTCTTATTCATATGCAGTTTTCCTTACGATTTTTTCCTTCATCGTTTAAGAGTAGTCAGTATTAAATAACAGAAGTTAGAAAATAACTATAATACTATAATAATATTTCTTGACAATGTTACTCTATGTAATGCAATATTTTATTTTAATTGTACTTTGTATATTTTGTTATGTTTAAAAGATGTGTGTTGTAGAGTTTCTGGCCGCATCTTCACTCAACGGAACACTTTCCGACGCGGTAGAAGAGTCAAAAAATGACGTCAAAAAGCTATCTATGTGATATTATTTTGAATAAAAAATTTTTGAATTTTTATATTTTAAATTTAACAGTGGCAAATACATGGCATGTCGTTTGTGCAGATTCGAACCAGCAGCCTCAAGCCAGAGTGTAGAGACTGTAGACTATAGAAAGTTATTTATTCAAAACTGTAATTAAAATTTAAATCCAACGTCAAACCAGAATCACATAATGTTGTATATTATATTCATCGAAGGCATCTAAATAATCTGCTTGCAAGTTTCGTCAAAATACAACTTAATAAGGCAAAATTGGCTCAAAAGTCCCTAAAATGCTAGCCGCATCACCTCACTGGATGGCCAACAGAATCACTTCGTCTACTAACGTGGACATACTTTTCCAGGCTGTACTCTATCTACACAATTTAATGAATATGGTATACCCATTGATTCCTATCGATTAGGTATTATCTCGTATTTTGTTGTGGGGCAATCCAGCAACACCTCGACCCAGTGCGATCTTTTTTGTGTTACCTATGTTTAATGATTGATTCTGAACAACATTCAATGCTATTTTACAACAAGCAACACCTATTCCAAACTTTATAAATAAGATTTATGGCTCAAAAACGTATAATTCAAATTCAAATAATTTATTTCAGACAAGATGTCCATATAGTGTTAGTATATACATTTATCTTAAAGCTAGTGTTAGTAACAAAAAAAAACATTTTATTTTAAAAACCCAGTGTGTAGCTTCACCCAGTGATGCAACAGCGGGGAGTCCCACCGGTCTTTGAACACATTCAGGAGACCATTAGTGCTTTCGAGCCTGCCCAACATGGAGGCGCACCGTTTTCTCAATATAGCATAGAAGTCGTCCGTGTGCGTATAATTATAAGATTTATGTGTCACTATAACTAGGCGTGGTCCGTGACGCACTTGGCCTGTTTTTTTATGATTACGTGTTTGAATAGATGTGTTTGAACGACTTAAATTTCACCCTGTAGAAATCTTTATACTTAGATTTTCTTATAAGACTAACGCCATTCACCTAATAAATAAGACATGTTTAAAGGAAAATTTCTTTCTTACTACCTAATTATAACCACCTATAGTCAGGTGCGTATATTATATAAGCGAGGTGGGTATAAACTGCGGCCCATTGAGTAGCAGTGGGCGGCGACCTTCACCTTTGATGGATAGGTAGAACGGTGGAAGCCATCGCTACCCGTAAACATAGGTTGAATTAGGTTGTATCTTTATGTTGTTTTTGTTGGTATAGAGTACTTATTAAAAAGTATTAAAAAAATGGTATCTACTTACTATAATTACTATAACTGTAATATGTTAAATTTATCTAAATGTATATAAAGTCATAAAACCGATGTTATTTTGAACTATCTATTATGCTATATTTAAGTTGGCAACACTTTCACTTTCCAAAATTGTCTAACTATATCTAACTGTAAATCCTTAAACTAAAATCAAATTTATGTTATAAAAATTGTAAAAATAACTTTTGGGACTTCCAAGTCTGGTATCTGTTCACTGGTTATAGATTTATTGTTTTTATTAAGACTGTTTGTGTCCAAAATAGAAAAATAAAATAAATAAAACTTTGTAATCTGTGTCTACATGTACAATACAAGTACAATATAATAAAATATACATAAATAAAAAGTTGAAAAATTTATTTTTTTGGTACCAGTCACCTTTATTCAAGACACCTAAATGACATGATCGCTGAGTCTAAATTCAGTTACTACAAAAAATTTCGAGAAATCTTTACTGTTCATTGATGTTCAAGCTGCGGAAACGTTCGAGTCTTGTTGATTTTTGTCAATATCTGCAAAATTAGATTATAATAAATTATCGTCTTCGGATTTTGGTTTCAAGTAATTTCGCAGAGTTAGATATTATGCCAAAGTGTTTACGAAACACAATTAGCTTTTTATTGAAATAGTCGGATAACATAAAAATTCGGACGAAAAGCTTTCAGTGCCTTTCTTCTTAAAAATACACAAAAATAAAAACAATTTTAAATATTCAAAATAGCAATTCGGCTAAAAGAAAGATAGCTGAGAATAAAAGCGCCGATCATCCAGAAAACTTTTCGTCTAAGTACAAATAGCGCCTTAGGGATCTTAAATATTTTATCCGACGCCATCCTGCGAACAACTTTTCAATTCTGTAGGATAACGTCTTGTTGGGTAGTTCCTTAGGGATCTTCCCATTTTATTTGGATAAAAGTATGACGGTATGATATAAAGATCTGCTATTTTCTCGCTATTTCTGTGGGTGTATGATGGTCTAAGTCTTAGAATACAGTTTTTTGAAGGTTGTTTCTTTTTAGATCTAGCTTTTTCCACCGAAAAAATGTATCTAGCGGTCATTCTATTTGTGTTTCACTTTCTATACGAATTTTAAATTTAAACCAAGTATTCTTCTTTTTATCGTGTGGGCAGCAAGCCCCCTGGTGTCAGAGTTTTTTTTAAACCACCTTTCGGTATCTGACGTAGTTTTTATGCTTTGACTATTTATTATAAGGACTAGCCTTGCGGTAGCATTTCCCCTCTGCCACAGTATAAGATCAATTTGATCATGTGCATTTACATTCAATTTTATACCTTATCACTAAACGAGGCAGCCTATAATTGCGAAACAATAATTTCGAACTTAGAACGTTTGGGTTTCCCACGAGAGTTCTTTTCCTGATTTTTATCATTCAAAATTAGAATCTAAAGTTATGGGGCATAAAATCCAAAGTTGCGGATTGCATGTTACCTCGCCCCCCGCAAAAAGTGGCAGAAATGTTTGTTATTAGAATTACACGCGTAACTAGTCCTCATATAAGTAGTCAAAGTTTTTATGTAAACACCAGAGATAGTAGCCGGAAGCAATGGCTTCCACGTGCCATCCCAAACACGGAATCATCTTTCTTTTGACACTATCAGGTGATTCAGCCTGCAATGTCCGAACCAACTGGTGAAAGGAGCACAAAGTAACATTTATAAGTGTCCCACCATGGGAATCGAACCCACAACCTCCATGTCAAGAGCCCAATGCTCTTAACTTGACCACGGAGGCAGTCCTAGCATTGAAACTGATATTTAAAAGAAAATCTGAAAAATGCAAAACACAGACATTGGTTTCTAGATTGCGATCAAAAAAATTAATTGTATTTAATTGGTTAATTTAGAAAATCTCTGAATATCTCTGACTACCCCCTCGGGGATTATAGTCGTGAGCATATGCTATGCTATGCTAATTTAGAAAATAGGACAGAACTTTATTTGTATGCAGCTCGATCGGAGGCTTTCGGAACACCCCTCAAACTATACTAATGTAGACATTCTGCGAAACTGAAACTCAGCTGTGACCGCTGCTACTTTTGAGCCTTAAGCCTCTGACCTGCGGCAAATTGAATAGGTTCAGCTCCATCTAAGATAAGACAAGATAAAATATTATTTATTCTTTCTTTATCTAACTGATCTATCCGATTTGAACTCCAGAAAGATCCCAAATTGTTCACATCAAAACAATTTTATTTTATTCTTCTACTTTTTTTGTAACTTAATGACTCTTAGCTTGCTAGGCTTCGTCTTCACAATCTGACCTGGCTTTTAGTTGAAAAGCTACTCTACTAAAATTTAGTTGCAATTTCTAAAGGATGCTTACTTTTATCAATCCAACCATCTTTTTCACTGACTTTTATTCTGCTTTCGAGAAAAAGTTTTTCTAGAAAACTGTAGGTACAGCGAAAGATTTTTCTGTAGGATTATATTTCAAAGCAAACATAATTCTTTTCATCCTGTGGACAGCAAGCCCTGGTGCCAGAGTTTTTTTAGACCGCCTTCGGCCTCTGACGTGGTTTTAAGGTAACGACTACTACCACCAGAGATAGGATAGTAGCCAGAACAAACAGCCTAACGTGCTATCCGAAGAACGGAATCATCTTTCTTTTCAGACAATCAAGTGATTCAGAGTCGTCGTCGAGAGCGTTGGAGGCGCGTTGCGGAGAGCTACTGAAACTCAATCTTGAGGTCCAGGTTCGATTCTGCACGGATGACATGCCAAGTTACAAATGTGTTTTTCTTACTTAGTACCGAACTTCTATACTGACTGCTCTTAAAAGGTGAAGGAATAATAGTAAGGAATTAAATAAATAAAAAAATTATAGGCCTGTGCCCTGCATTGGGACGTATATAGGCTGTGATGAGTTGATTCAGCCTGGAATGTCCTAAGTTCTAACCAACTGGAGAAAAAACCACAATGTGACCCACGATCTCCGTGACAAAAGCCGAATGCTCTCAACCATTAGACAACGAAGATAGTTCAAGGAAAGCAAACACGATGAAACTATAACTCAAAGACAAAAAGATTCGCCTCACCTCGATTCACATCGCTTTGACTCTTGTTTTACTCTGAATTAAATCGCCTCATCTCGACTCGCCTTGCCTGTTAATACGGCTTGACTCGTTTCGCCTGGACTCGATTCGCCTTTGCTCCACCTTTACTTTACAGTGAGTCTATAGTGCGTCCAATATAGCTTCGTGATTTTGACAGATCGTTTAAGAGCGATTATATTATTTTCAGGAAATTTTTGAGCCGTAAAAACTTTTTTTTTAATTAATTTTGTATACTTCAGTTTTGACGGCTTTAACATTTTCAAAAGTAAAATTAAAAATCTTACACTCAGTTGCAGAAACGCTCATTAGAGTTAATCCTCCATTAAATCTTTTACTACGTCAACAAGACAAAAAGTGACAGCAAGAGATTTAACGGAGGATTAACTCTAATGAGCGTTTCTGCAACTGACGGTGAAACCACCTGTCATTATCACGAACCTATCCGCCTATCTTGGACGCTCTATAGCATTGCTACACCTCTCTTGTGTTATTGACGCGAAGCAGAGCGAGAAAAAAGGCGCGTGATAACGATGTTGCGCACATCATGCTACGCCTACTGGTTTCGATGCACATCGAAGAGCATGTCAGAGGATAAAGCGGCAGTTTTACAGTCGAAACATTCCATCGGAATGTCAGTCAAATTGTTTGGAAAACTCGCTGCAAATCCTTTGACATGTGTCAATACTTTTAATATAGGATTAACATTGTTACGTCACAGTTTTGATACACGATACAGAAAAATATTAATTGAATTGATACAGATTCGTCGCTCATCCATTTTATGACATTATTTGCTATGAAACAATATCGGTAAACCTTCCTCAGATACAAAAAACCGGCCAAGTGCCAGTCGGGTACGCGCACGAAAGGTTCCGTAGCAACATACCATAACCAAATAACATCTTTTCGCCTGTATCCTTAGCGCAAGCCCGAAACACACTTTACCAGTTTTTATTATTTTTTGTTTTATTTTAAACGAGCGTTAACCCGCGACTTTGTTCGCACAAATTATATACCAAATTTTAAGTCAGACAATAAGCTACCAAACAAAAAAAAGTTTCATCAAATCGGTTCAGTAGTTTTTGCGTGATGCTCGTTCAAACAAACAAGCACACGAACAAACAGACAGACAAAAAAATCCAAAAATTGGTGATATGGAATCAGGGGTACCTAAAAACCATATCGTAACTTTTTTTTGTTACTATCTTCAATGTACAGACAAACTTCATGTTACAGTTTTATAATAGTTTATATTATGCTCTATATAATCAAACCAAGTTTGACGCTTTTATGTATTGCCGTTTTTATGATAGAGCGAAAACAAAAAACGCGTTTCTTGTATAGGGACCCTTTATTTGTTACTTTTTTATTATTCTTTATTTATTATTTGTTAACTTATGTTACACAATAACGCATATTCTGTGAAAATTTCAACCGTCTAGCGACTACGATTCAAAAGATACTCGTACATCCCTTTATAGGTAAGACAGGACGGACGGACGGACACCGTAGGCTTATGACTAGGGCCCCGTGGGCCATTTTGGATACGAAACCTTTAAAACTATATTGGGATTACTTTCATCGTTATATTTCTCTACTCCGGTTACAGGAACCAATTAGTTGGCGCCGCAAGTGCAATAAAATATATAGAAGTAAGTAGGAAGTAGTTAGTGTCGTTACTCGCTTATCGATAGTCTATCGAGTTATCGAAACTCGAGGAATTTTAATAGTAGTATCGATAGTTTGAAATTAAGCACTATAAATTACTAGCTTTTACCCGCGACTTCGTCTACGTTGATTTTAAAAGTATCTATGTTTTAATCCAGAATATGTATATTCTATCTATGCGTCAAATTTCATCTAAATCTGTTTAGTTGTTTATGCGTAATTGAGTCACAAACTAATAAACATCCTAACAGGATGTGATAGCAGGACAGGATCGTGCGCTGCTGAACAAACAACACAAAGCTGTCTTCGGCCTTTCACATCCAGTCACTATTTTTCATGAATATCAATTCTAAAATAAATACAATACAGGGTCAAATTGATATCATTAGCATTCTTTTAAGCTAAGAGTCTACCCATCAAACTGAACATAATTATGTATAGGATAGCTGATTTTTTTCGCGTTTCCTGAGATAGGCTCCATAGTGAAAGTTGTTCAGTTTGATGGTCTGAGTTCACCGTATCAGTTTTCGGAGGGATGTCCCTTACGCCCTGTATACAATTACAGGGTGTTACAAAAGTAAAAATAATCAATTTAAAACTTTTAAGGGGGTTGTTGAGACCATCAAACTGAACAACTTTCACTATGGGAGCAACATCGAAATCGCGAAAAAAAATCTTTTGTCCCATACATTTAGCTCGAGTAGATCTGTAGTTTAGTATGGAACATCGCAAACGCATCGCATCATGGCGAATCTTCCCATTTTGGGGAAGGCCTATGTCCAGCAGTGGACGTCTATCGGCTGACATGGTGATGATGATGATGGAACATCAGATTTTTTTTCGCGATTTTGATATTGGTCCAATTAGTGAAAGTTGTTCAGTTTGATGGTCTTAACCACCCTCTTAAAAGTTTATTTGTATTTTTGTAACACCTTGTATACATCCCACTGCAGGGCAAAGGCCTACCCTCAGGTAGGGTATACTGGCATCGAATATCACGCGTGTCCAATTTGGATTGGTGAACTACACATACGCATCAGAATTTCTTCATCTGCGTTTGCATGTTTCCTCACTATGTTTTCCTTCACCGTTCACCGATTGAGAGCAGTCAGTATTACGTACATAAGTTAGAAAAACTCATTGGTACATGTCATATCATCCGTGCTGATTCGAACTTGCGCCACTGAAGCTCTTTTATTAAAAAAGTACTGACAGTAAAAGAGAATCTCGAGATCCACTATCGATAATCAAACTATAAATAGTTCAGCAGCACTAGTGAGAGGTAACATAATATAACGGAGAGAACCTGTAAAAGGCGTGGTTGTCGACACATTGCGATTAAGTTTCAGCTGTCCATTTTCTAGCTTACCTACTTTGACCGCACTATTGCAAGAGTGCGATTTTATAAAATTCTCATTTCTGACATTTTATAAAATTAGCAAATATAACCACCACCCCACCGCCACCATGGTGGCTGACCCCACCACCATATGGGATTAAAAGCCAGGAAGAGAGAGAGAGAGAGAGCAAAATATAAAATAAAATTTGGCACAGATGTTTCTTTTAATGCCAATTTTGAAATAAGTCCATGTTTTAATGATTTTGCCAACTGACCTAGTAAGTTATGGACGCCGGGTCTAATACAAAATTCGCGAATAAAGTGTCCCAGGCGAACCTACATAAACGAAAGTACGTGTTAGTAATATAATCCAACAAAAACACTAAAACTGATGAACATTGAACACTGATTATTTAAATTTTATTTTATTTGCGTAGTTCTTACAAATTATACAGCAAACCAGCACGGCGCCGCACGCAGACGTGCGCGTAGTCCGTCAATCAAACGAAGACTGTCGCGTAATTGTTTCTCTTTATGTGTTTTATTTCTCTTTTGGTTCGGACACTTTTGAGCGCGGACTTTACGTAAAGTTGTTGGTAAGTCAATGACTTTGGTTATAGAAAGTGATTGTGGTAAGTCAATTATTTTGACAATGACGTTAGATGGCGCTAATGTCGTGCAAACAGCGAATATCTAGTGTAATTTCTAAGACAATGTCACAAGAAACTTATCAGAGTAAACAGAAAATCAAATCTAATAAAGCTAAAGTTAGTAAAACATAAACAGTGGAACAACTAACTCATTATTTGACCTCGTACCCCCGGGGGGTCAGGCTCCACCCGGGGGAACTCAAGCTCCGCTCTGTTTAAGTTTGTCTTGACATTCTGCTAATATTTGCTTGTAGAGTTAAATCTTCAGATTTACTATGATAATATAGATTTCGATAGTCGGTAGCTTTAAGAATAAACCATTTTTCTATATACCCAGAGGGGTAGGCAGAAACTTGACCTCACGACCTACAAACTATACAGGGTGCTAGGGTAAACAGGGTAAGCAGTTGCATTAATTTAAGGGGTTATACCCATGATACTAAACAACTTTTCCTAAGAAATAAAAAAAAGATTCGCAAAAATGTATTTCGACTTGTTGTTCGACCAATGTTCGATCAGCTGATTGCATTTAGTATGGAAAGTGCAGAAAAAATTTGCGTTTTTCCTATAAATTTCTTAGGGAAAGTTGTTCAGTATCATGGGTAAAATCACCCCTAAAAGTAATGCAACTATTTACCCTAACACCCTGTTTTTACACACTGTGACATGTTGTTTCGTAATTCGTAATAGACCCTTATATTACGGTCACATATGCCCGTAGGCTAGCCTCTCCCATGATAATTACACTTGATGTTATAAAAGAAACCATTCAAATAGTTTAGTAAGACACCCACGGCGTGGTCTTTTCCAAGCCAGAACCAGGCTCGCGCAACTCTCTAACAAAAAAACTATATATGAAACATGCACCGCCGCCATTAAATTTCTTTGAACGGTTGCACTAACATTCTGGTCACGACCAGTTTTTAGTATGGAAGTCCCGACTCTCTTTTCTTACATTATCTTTGGCCAGAACCACAAGTCACCGACAATTTGACTGTAAGTTAAGAATTAACATAGCTCCAGCGCGTTGGCAGCCACTTTAATAATGCAAACGATTGCATGCACGCTCGTGCCGATCGCGCTAATTTAAAACATTGAAGTTCAATCCTTATTCAATGTCACTTGTATTCAAATTGCGAGTTACAAATTCAACTGTGCTGAATTCCGTATTGCGCTAAACTTGACATAATACTTTGATTTACAGCCTCAAATTTCTTAGCGATCTGTCAAACGTCTGTCATGAGCTGTCAAATGAATTGCCCGATACCGAATGTGTAAAAAGTTATTATTTGCTTGCGTCCAATAACTTTTTAGTGGAGATTTATTCAGCGCGATGGCCTGCAGAAGTACATTGCTGCGTGAGCGTGTTATCTTTCCAGTTTATATCAAGCTAACCGATCGATGTACAACGATTGGTTGCATAATATAAAGCGGCTGTAAGTCAGCTCCCTATAGTATAATTTTCCGAAACAAGCAAGCTGTGTACTGAAAACATGCAATTAATCAAAATGAAAACAAAATTACGGTAAGAAACGCATCAGAACGAGCGACTACAATTATTTATCGCTTAACCTTTCTTTTTTTATCAATAAATCAACTGTACTTATTGGTGATATGTAAATAATACTAATAATTATAGTACTCTGTGATAATAAAAAGCTTTTGATAGCCTTGAAAGTATTGATCAGTTTCATTTTACTTGCTCTTCTATCGAGTCGATAGCATGTCATTCAAAAATTTTCGAGCCCATTTTTCTTGTGATATACGGTATTGGAACAGTTATACTTTGTAGCCCAGTCATTTTACGGTTTGAGCCGGGACTAATTAGTAATTGACATTTTTTTTTCAGTATGATATTGAAGAGCCAATTTGAGCCTAGAAATGTACCAAAATTTAAAAAAAATAACGTCGGGAACTGTTCCAATTTTAAAATTTAGCTATTATATCGTTCTATACAACCTGAAGGTAATTTTTTTTTTGAAAATATTTAAGGCTTTACCATTAAACATACAACAAACATGGTGTGAATATTTTTGTCTACTTAGAAGATTTTGGAAAATACATTCGTATTTTCTAATAAATACCTCATTTTTTAAATTTCATTGCCTATTTTATTGCTCAAAAATAATTTATATTGTTAAATCTAAGTAAATGAGTGGATTGGTATTAATATTAATAATTTAAATGCCTTCTGGGATACACAATTTTGATTTCTATGTTGCGTAGCTATTTTTTTTAATATGCTTTAAGATAGTCCTTTTGCCACTTAATGGTTCCGGTTACGGTTTAAAAGTCCTATTAGTAATTACTCCCTACCCCGCCTAACAAAACTCCGTAAAATGACTGGGCTATAGTTCATTTTGGCTTACAATCACTACTAAAAATAATACCTACGAGGTTTTTCTTAACATGCTGACTGTTTTGGGTATGATTTTCGCGATTTCGATGTTCATCTTCTTCTTCTTCCTGCCCTTATCCTATTACATGGGGTCGGCGTAATATGTAGTCTTCCTCCATTCATCTCTTTAAGAGGCTATGTGAAATAAATAAATTTCTTCAATGCATCATATATCATGAAGTACTTACAGTAGGAGTATGATTAGCGGATATGTGTAAATTGAACATATAATTGAAGTTTTGATTAAACACGATTAAGACACATTTTCTCGATAGAAAAACAAGCCAAAGTAGCCTCCGTTTTTATTTATAAACGCTTGGAAATGCTAAACGGTGAATAATAGAAACACGAGACTTGATTTAAAAAAAAAGAGATTGATATTTTACAAATTTTGATTAGAGCAGAATTGAAGTTACATAAATAGTACAATCGCAATTAAATAAAGTTTGTTTTACACTTGCGTCGTTTCGGTCGCGCGCGCCGCCCCATATCTTTCTCTCGCATCAGGCAGTAATATAAGCTATCACACGCCCATTTCGCTTCAATTATTTTTCGACGTAGGCCCTTAAGCCGTCATTTCTGCGTTCACTCCTTTTCTACACATGTCATCTTTCACACAATCCATCCATCTTATCTTTGGTCGTCCTCTCTTCATGCAGCCATCAACATTCATATTTAAAACTCGTCTTGTAATATGACACTCATCTCTCCGCATCACATACCCATGGATACCACGATAATCTATTACCTACTGCGCAGTTTTTTGAGCTGGTTACAGGCGCTACTTTCAAGTTTCCTCTAATATTCTCATTCCTAATCCTGTCCATTTCGATGTTGATTATCTCCTTAAAAACTGTCAGCATAGAAAGGCCCTATATTATAACCAATCGAACGCTCTAAAATGTTTCAATTAAAAGTGAACTTAAACCAATATCTAAATTACTTACTATGAAGGTATCTAATGTTCATACGAATAGTAGCAAAGTCAATGTACTGATGGAGGCAATTCAGTTGCGTGATTTAGATATAAGTAGGTAGGATGCACTGCACGCTATCGCGCGGTAGGGTTGGCCTATAACGAAAAGCTAAGTATTAATTTTCACATAAAATATTATCAGATTGCTGTTTGTTTTCATACATACATATTTTCACGCCTATCTCCCACTGGGGAAGGTGAAGACAATAGTACGCTACTGACAGGATAATGACAGACCTCTTTCGCTTCTTGCACATTCATATGTCTCTTCATGCTTTTGGTTTCGGGTCTACATCTGATCTGGCCCTTCGTCACGTCACCGTCAGTAAATATGTTCTCTTCCAAAATTTCCAATTACGATCGCCTTGTAAATTTCCCTCGTCAATCTGCTCTCATCCATTCTCTCCGTATGACCAAACCATATCAACATACCTTTCTCTATTTTTTCCACTACATCCTGTTTTAGATCACAATGTTCTCTAAGTAAACAATTTTCAATTTGTCCATCACAGTTACACAACACGATAGCAGTCGGTATTACGTGCATAAGTTAGAAATACTCATTAGTACATGGCATGTCGTTCATGTGGATTCGAACCTAGACCCCTCATGATTGAGTGACGTCTCCGCAACGCGCCACCGACGCGATTATTAAACGATAGCGGATCTCAAAAAGGTAAAATAAATTAACGGCAAAGTTGGTCGGTCCCACCCAGTTTTGATACTTACTTGACTTCGTTACTTTATGAAACCAACCTGATCGTGTAGATAGTAAAACAACAGTAGATTTTCTTCAATATTCGCTATCCATTATCCACAGACATAATTAGATTTGTATCGGTTTATGCTTTGGACGAGCAATGTATTATGAACTATCTGCTTAAGACGTAAAAGGTATTGGTTTCTAATACCGGTCCGTCTAGGCTTCCCAGATAGTTTTGATTGCTCTTCCTATAGTGGTTATAGCGCAATCATTACAGCTGTTCTCTAAGTAGATTTGTTTGCAAGTTTTCAAGTAGATCGATACATTATTCCATCGATTTTATAAGTATTGTGCTGGGTACCAGGAATATTGTGTCAATATTTAAAGGTATGATTGACACCGTCAAACAGAATAACTTTACAATGGTAGCAAAACTGACATTGCTAAGTCGAGTCGGCATTACAGTTTTGTATGGAACAACAGATTTTTCAGAAGATTTTCCTTTAAACGTGACCGCTATTTTCTGTTACACTCGTACTTACGCATGGATACATTCTACCTTGAAATGCAGTTCCAAATCCGCATTAAGAGGATAGGCGGGCTGAAATGGAAATTTGGAGAATAGGTCACTTTTCCGACTGTATACGTATTTTTCCGATCCGCCCACCCATATACCCCACCGACTAGTGTGAAAAAGACAACTGCAGCTTGGACTGATATTATCTATATAAAATCGATGAAATCAGCAATTCGTATTCTCCTGTTTCCTCCTCCAACACTAAACCGATTTTAATAATTATTTCAAGAATAACATGAGAAAGACTTTGGCTATATCTGTATGTTTTGCTTTTTTTGGTTTGCTAGGTGTCAACGGGCGGTAAAATTGGTCATTTTCGAAGGTCCCTAGTTCTTACAGTAATTAATTAATGCAAAAAAGCAAAACATAGGGACATAGCAGAGGTAACATAGATTGTATGGTAAAAAAATGTTTGCTCTAGTGTTATTACCAAGGGAGGAAACAGGGGAACACGTTTGTACGGAAAAAACGGTACCCACCTATCCTCTTAAACTTGGTCTTGAGATAGTCCAGCAGCCATCTTTTGGCTGGATGAAAGTCATTTGGCCCCTGGACTTGGCTCAATGCCGCATAATAACATTGTTACGTATTAAACGCCAAATGAGATTTTTATCGGAAAATGGCAGGAGGAAACTGCTTCTCAACTATGTATGCAATATAATGAGGAAATTAAGTAGCGGGTTATGAAAGAACATTTTTATAAAATCCCCACTGAAATCGCATGGTGGATTGTAACTCATTCCTCCTCCTTGTATATCTTTTGATCCAACAGCTGCTTTGATCTCTTAGCCCAATCATTTTACGGTTTGAGCCGGGACTAATTAATAATTGATTTTTTTCGGTATTGTATTTAAGAGCCAATTTGAGACTAGAAAAGAACCAAATAAAAAAAATTAGGTCAGCAACAGCCCAAATTCTAAATGTTGCATTTATCTCGTTCTAAAAAACCTGATGGTAATTTTTTTTGCACATGGTGTTAATATTTTTGTCTACTTAGAAGGCTTTGAAAAATACATTAGTATTCTCTAATTTTCAAAACTTCAATACCCATTTTATTGCCCAAAAATAATTTGTATTGTAAAATCTATTTAAAATAAGTGCATTGGTATTAATATTAATAATTTAAAAGCCTTCTGGGAGTTTGATTACTATGTTGCGTAGCGATTTTTTTAATATGTTGTCTTTTTGTCACTAACTGGTGCCGGTTACAGTTTAAAAGTCCCATTAATAATAATAATTACTCCCCACCTCTCCTAACAAAACGCCGTAAAATTACTGGGCTATCTTAATATTTGATCGATTGGATAGTCTAGACAACTTCTTAAATAAAACAAAATCACACCGTATGCAGTTGATGATTATAGAATGCAATTGTAGTGTGGTAGTAAAGAAAGTTAATCTAATACTTGAGTATGCATATTTGAAATTTTGAAAACACATTTTTAACATTTTTAGAATAATTTCTTGTCCATATCAAAGGCACCATAATACGGGTAGTACTTACTAGTATTTATTCTGTGCCATTCAAAAATGTTAAAAGGAAAATTTCTATAATTATAAAAGGTACAAAATAAACATGAGTGATATTAAAATGAAAGAATTTAAAAAAAAAACATTTATTACGCTTTTCATCACAATGAAGACACGCATATTCATAAATTTTTTTATTTATACATTTTCATAATAATACGCACTAGTTATACTCCAAATTCATATAATATTATACTTTGTATACATAATATTTTTGAAACATCTACAAATATTTTTATCGTAGTCTTTATTTTAATTGTATTTTCATTTTACGATATATTATATCTTAGTATATGATAGCATACAATTAATATAGTGGATCGATATACCATCCAATGCAATAAAATTATATTCTAGTATTATTAGTATTAGTGGTCGAAATAGATCTTTCTAGACCTCTCATCGACGACCTAATTCTAGACATTGTCCATCTCCTGACTAACTGTCGAGAGAATATACTATTCTAATTCTAAGGTCCAGACTATAGTGTTCAAAATTTTGAATTACAACATTTTTATTCTAATACAATAAAAAGTCAAAGGTAGATTCAACAAAAATGGCGTCAAAAAATATCTAGATACTATTTTTTTTTAAATGCATTTTTAACTCCACAAACTTCTATCTGATATTTCTGACATTTTATTATTATTGATTTTGAATTTATAAATTAATTTTGGGCGTAATATAAATACTTAATAATCACCTACCCATTTATAAATAAACTAAACGAGATGAATACACATAGTAGATGACCTATTGTGGAACAAACTGGAATACTTGTAAATCAAGAGGCTTGAAAAAATCATTGGAATGTTAGGAATATTTAGTTGATTAATACTTAATTAAATTATAGAGCGAACGTTTTGTGCACAATTTAATATTATTATTTCACTCTTGAATTATTAAACCATACTATATGTAATACTTCTAGGCACTACTATATTAGGTAATGATTCGTTTCCTACAATAAATTACTAGGTTTCATTAATTCTAATGTTTAATCGGGATTTAAAATGTAATATCATTTTATAATTTCTCGTTCTAAAAGTAGAATGAATTATAAGTTATCTAAATTTATCTGGTTAAATTATTTAAAACTTTTTTATAAATTCGCTAACGATAATTATTTCGTTTTCTTAAAAAATATATTTACTTGCTTGAATTACCAAATCCATTTTTTTAGGAAAATAATTTGACGAGACTATATTTTACAGATATGTACAATAAACCACATTATATTTGTCTATTTGTGGTTGAGTACTTATTATATGAAGAAATTTCAATTCTATGCGCATTGCTATTCATTAATTTTAATAACCAATATTATGAAAATAAGCAGCACCGTTAGAAAAAAAAACCTTTTACAGAGAACTTATTTAAAAGAAAATTAGGGTCACATTTCATTGAAAACATCTTGCCCTTTCGCTATACTGATGGCTATAAAGAAACCCTAAGCTTTCAGTTCCGTTACTACTCTTTCTAATACTGTAGTTCCGTCCGTTTTGTCAGTCTGTCTGTCAGTCGCTTAATTGTACCTTAATTATTATGTATTTGTCTAATCTTATGGTATGCAAACAAAGAATATTTATGATTATGTTATTTATAATTACTATCTCATTGAAGAAAACTTGCATGAAGACAAAATAATAAAATCCAAAATATACATTTTTGTAGACATACAACGAAATAGGGACAACAATGATAATGTTGATAGACCTAATTAGAAAGAATCAAACGTCGTTTTGGCTAAGGTTTAAAATTTTCTATCTCTAGGCATTTGCGCTCAAAATAAAAAGTAAGGCGTATTTATATAAGACTAAACAATGACTATTATGGTTCACATATATGTTTATATTACGGAAGCTAATTAAAGATGACTGAATTTTGATAATATTGGTTCGATTTCCTTATACGATATTTTGTAAATCAGCCTAAATTAGATACGGGTTTTATAAAAGCTTTTTAATTGGATATTGGTCTTGCAAAATGCTAAAATTGCTACAAATACTAAAAGAGACCCTTGCTACAATTATATACATGTATATATATTGCGATTATTGGTAGCTGTAGCAACATTCATATTACCCTGATAGGGAATTACGGTAGTAAATTTGTGTGTTTAGTCTCGCAAAAGGACGAATAATTGCATAATGAATCGAGTTGATTTTGAAAATGTTCTATTTCATATCATATCAGGAATGCATTCATGTATTGATTTATCATTCCGCTATCATATTTTATGATTGTCTAAGCATTTGTATAAATGTATGCATGTTACGTATTCAATTGAAGTTCAAGTTAATGGTAACCATTCAAGTTTCATTGTTACGTGTCAATTTCTGTAAAAATTTTAATAATGACTGTGCGAAATTCAATGAAATCTATAATGGGTCCAACGCTACGTCCAAAGACAGAACTTTAATGTAAAAGTACTGTATAAATATGTAATTAGTGAACAGGCATAAAAGAAACGCAATATAGCGCTGTCATGATTTCTACTTACTTCATGTATAATATAGTAAACTTTGCTAAATATTAGATGGACAAATATTAGAAAACTAGGTTGTTCCCAGTTTTATATTTTTTTTCTCTATCAGTTATCGTACTAAAAGAAGAATTTGCATTCGATGACAAAACGTGTTTATAGGAGATATACATTTTTACAATACCATAAAAGAGACAGATATGTTTAAACGCACCTGTAAAATATACGTATAGTACTTTTATATCTACAATAGTAAAAGTTGATTCAAACACAAAAGTTCCATATTTTCAAATCTAGAAGAAATCAGAAACTTTTATAAGTTATCATAATTCACGGGATACTAGTATGTATGAACTAACATTTATAGATGCTATGCATCTAAAAGCACACCAAAATACTATTAGGTAGATACTTTATATTTTTAAATTTCCTGTATATAAAAATATGTATTTAAATTCACAAAATATCTATTAAAGCCTGTTCCATGCAGTTTTGGGATTTCTACAATGATTGAAACTCAAAATACTTATGTCTCGACCTTCATTTAAATTTTACTCTGTCTTGAAGTATATTTTCTTCTTTGTAGTCTGATTTGGTTGCTTGATTGAAAGTATTTTGGTTTTATGTAAGTATTTGCACAAATTTACCTTTGCGAAGTATTTTTTTTTCTTTATTTCTTATTATCGTATATTATATTATATTTATTCGTATATTATATGAATTGGAAATAAATAATAGAAAAATACAATTACAATATTATAATATTTTTTAATAATTTTTATTTCATTTTACTAACGTTGCTGAAGTTTAGTTTAAGTCTGAGTGAGAAATAAGTATTTTGAGTTTCAATATCCAATCTCTTATAATAAATCCATCAAGACATTTATTATAATACAATGTATTTATACGTGAAAATATATACGGACATAATTTTTGGTGCACATAAAATTGTTTATACAAAATTATACTTATTGTGTTTTATCTCTACTTAGTTAGATATGTATGGTATATACGATATGTGTTATGTATACCATCAATCCAAAATAATTATAATTATATATTCTTTTACTGGGCGCATAACCAGCTGATACTTTTATTTTATACATTTTATTAATATTTATATAAATAATAATGTACGTAAGTAACTTTTAAATACTAATAAATATTCGTTGTATCTTAATTATAAGTTATATTCTACGATCCATCATTTTAATGCTAATATAAAAAAAGCTAGAATACATTTTGTATGGAACCATTTTAGTTACTCTACTATCACATACTAAAAAAATATCCAAATGTCATGCCTCGAGCGAAAGCATTATTGAAAACAAGTATTCAAAAGCTTGTTGAGCACGGAGCCTATAGGAAAAGCACTAACAGTCAAGCAACTTGGCTATACCAAACACACTCTGATCTTGAATGATTACAAAACCTCATTCGACCCAGGCCTAGTCAAAAGTAGTATATCTTGTCCGTTGCTTCGAAGTGTACGTGCTTTTTGCCGTGCGGTGGCAGCACGACCAACAACCATCAGGCTGGGTTCCCTTTCCTACCATTCTTCAGAACATTCACATCTTTCTTCACTGGACTTTTGATCACTGTATCACTATAAGGTTTCACTGGACTCACATCGTCAGTTGGTTCGTTGATTTGAAGTGAAGGAATTGGTACTTTCTTTTGTACATCAGTTTTGTCGGCCTGTGTGAGTACTTCTTGTACGTGGATGGTTAGTTCTGGTCTGACAACTTGTGTAAATGGTAGGAGTGCTCCGGCAACGTCCATGGTATTGTTAATGTTCCTGTGCCAAAGCTCGAGCACGACGCTTCGCCGTTGCTACTTGTATCGCGGCGGTCCGAGCCAGCCGCAGCCGAACACCTGTTTGGAAATTTGGATTAAGATTGGGAGAAGATAATCACTAATCCTTAGGAATATACTTTAAGGTTTGATAACTGGTACAAGCTTTTAAAATTCATCATCTACTCTAAATCTGTAGAAAATTTCAATGTCTACACGATCCATATAAATAAAACAGCCGACATGTTTCCAAAAATTTTCGTTTTGGTCCCATATTTAATGTTGTTCAGTTTGAAAGCTAAATCTTTCCCTTCAAATATTTGATTACGTAAGCTTCAAGTAAACAGCTTGTGTATAACATTGATCCAAAAGATTTTCACTTTAAAAAACAGAGACACGATCTTACCTGGCAAATAATAAGAGCTAAGAGCAATAGCAGCATCAGAGCAACAAGGCCCCAGCCGACTGCAAGTTGTGTCAGAGCGAAGACATACAGTGTCCTGTGACACCACTGGTTTGGCTCGAAGAGTGTTGGCGCGTAGTCTGGCCACATGATTCCTAGGGTCCAGTAGTTTCCGAAGGCAAACCTGTTGATGGAAAAGGGTTGAAACGTCTTCTGCCTCACTGTAAGAATTTTTGCCATATGGATAGCACTACCAGCAGTGCCCATACGTTCCGTTAACGTGCATGTATCCGAGCAGAAAGGGCTGTTATAAGATGGGTCGTAGTTTGAGGAGCCACACCGCATTCACACCAGCCCAACCCGTCGATGTGGCCCAACTTGAGTAGGTAATCTTTACTCCGGCCGACTGTAAATAATGTAGGTATGTACGTATTATTACCTGTACATACCTACATAAACACATACAATTATGCTAACGTATTATCCAACTGGAGTAACCAGATACAATTTCTGATACAAATATCTCCCCTCCTCGACATACCTAATGCACGCCGGTTCCGGGTACATTTTCTTAAGTACGTCTCTGATTTTATAATCATAATCATAAACTTCAGCATCTTCTTTATGATCACTTGTGGGTATAGGTTCTATAGGTATAGGATCTATTCTGATCTATAGGATATATTCTGTGGGTATAGGATCAACATATCCAAGATTTTACGAAATGCCACTAAAAGTAGAAGCGATGTATTATCATACATTTTTAGAATAAACAAACCATATTTCTAAAGTATGCTTGCAATGTATTCTCGTATAAAAAAAATCTCTTTTTAATTTATTCATTGCGTTGGCATCAAATTGTAAGGTTTCAAAAGCTTGTCAGTGGGTATTGAGAGCCCAAAGCTCGAATGAAAAATTATCATTTGTAGGCTTAGCGGATGAAAAATTCAGCAGAATGAAATGTTTCGAAATAATGTTTTATTAATTTAACATTTTCGGTACATGAAATGAAAATTGTTGGAGAGTTTTTGTCTGAGCTGAAGCATAAATGACCATGGCCGTTTTGCTTTTAGGGTATTCAAAATATTTTAATTGATAAAATATTACAAGGATGCAACTTTATGATTTTGATTGATTGATTGATTGAATGAAGGTTTACATTAAAATTTGTTAAAAGGAAAGAAAAATAGCTCTCAGAGCGGATTGGTGGAGGTGGTCAATTACAGTCAGAAAATTTTACGAAAAAATTTCATTCAAAACACAGTGCCTTTAAAACATGACAATAATTATCAAACGGCCAATGCATCCTTCTTAATGAAAAAGAAAAAAAAAACAAATAGCTGCATAGACAATACCTATGCCAGCTTCCTGAGCTCCATAGATAGCGTTGACGCCAAAGAGAATGGAATCACTACGTTTTAAGAGTCAGCACTGCCTAACTAGCTTCGAAATCCAAAATAGTATGAAGCTAGTGTAGGTATTAAATCTTTAGAGCCCATACAACTGGTTGACGCGAGATGGATGAGCAACTTTGCAGATAATAAAATTGTAAAAATAACTTAAAACTCGTGTTTCAAGTAAGCAGCAAAATATTAACAGATGTGATCGTCAACGGCGTCTGACTCAGTGACATGCATTGTTTTGTTTACTTTTTAGCCCCTTGCATCCGATTCACATCACCATCATCTATCGTGTTATGTGTAAAGCATAGAGATAGGAAGTACTAATGGTTGAAAGCTACGATTTACTATGTAGAGCTATTTGTTATTCTGTGGTTTTACTGAAATGTCAGAAAACTCCTCATTGACTGTCAATAGATTTGCACTTACTCTAGCACATACAACTTTTAAACAAAGTCTTCTTTCGTTGCCTCCTGCACGCACTTCAAGTTTAAAACTAGAAGTTCTCTAACAAAAAGTAGAAGTGCTTGAAGTAGTTGTTAGCAAAAGTACTTCTGCACCTAGTGATAAAGTTTCCTTGAAACCTTTTGAACAAAAATATTCACATAATAAGGAAATTTATTGAAACCTTTTCAAGCAAAAGTTCTTATAAAATATATGTTCACCAAGGTGATTAGACTTCTTACGCGTAGACCGCAAAGAACATTTAGATGTATGTTTTTGTGATGAGCGGTCTCTATAAATCATGATCATCATCTTCAGAGAGAAAATTAAATATCACGAAAAAAGAAGACTACCAACACTCATCAAAGTACGGTGTCTTCACTTACACTAAGTATAAACACAGGTTCAATAAAAATCCTTCTTTTTGCTGAAGTTGGTGAAAAATACATAATCATAGAACCGAATTTTTCTCATTTTCACCTGCACAAACAACCTACGATTCCCGCAAACTGTTCAGTATGTATGAAATCATTTTATGGATAAGGGAGAGGATTGAATTTGGATTATTCGTGAACTAGACCACGACCCGGTGCTCCCGCGATTCTTCCGTTATTTCCGGGGGGAATCTTATTTATTTTCACGATCTTACGTTGATTTTGTTCTCGAAGAAAATGAGATTGGTGTAGTGTACGGAAGAGTTGAAATCAGATGTGGATTTTTGAAGCGTTTTATATCTCTTCTAGTAGTTAATAGCATACATGGATTAAGGTCGTCAGATACGACATAAATCCGTTTGAAGTTGTTAGATGATTTTGCTACAGTGACATATATTTTTTTTATTAGCCTTTATCATACTACTGGCTGGACGAATACCTATTTAACAGAAACTTTTTTAATGAGTTGTTTCTCAAAGCTATCAATCTTTATTTAAATATGTATCATCAGCATATAAACGTCCCACTGCAAGGCACATGTCTACCCTCAAGGAGAGTGTATGGGCGTGAGTACACCACGCGTGCCAAATGCGGATTGGTAGAGGCAAAGGCCTAACTGTGACGAATAAGGGTAAGAGGGCGTGGACCATGCTTCACCATGCAGACCTGTCTAGAGTGAAGAATTGAGCCTAATAAATGAAGAATTCAAGGTTTATTTGGTGAAGGCGGCGGAAACCCGTTGGATGAGGGCAGCGCAGGACCGGTCGTTATAGCGATACTTGTGGGAGGCCCATGTCCAGCAGTGGACGTCTATCGGCTAAGATGATGATAAAGAATTCGCGGTAATGAAGGGGGAATCTCTCAGAGGTCACTAAACCTCTGACACTCACCAGCCCATAAGAAACAGCGTAAGAGTATAAGCTAAGATCCTCTCCGGGACGCTGGCCGAGGAGTTGGAGCTCCTGCTGGCAAGTTGAGCCCACAGTAGCCAGCAGATGCCGACGCCACCAGCCGCTCCTCCCACCACCATGTACACTGGGATCCTGGGCTCGGCTGGACAGTCCCGGATGTATTGGACACCTGGGAAAAAATAGTATTGTTAGCTCAAGGTCAGGAATGCTTAAAATAATGAATGCAAAATCTATAGTGTGGTTATAAGGGCTTCGTCAATGACCAAATAGCTACTGCGACCTGGACAGATAGTGTGGCTCATTGGGTTAACTAAGACAGAATCGCCAAGATTTGTCATTTCGATTCAATCACTATATTAGACAATAGCAGCCAAAAATCGATTCCATATAAAGAGTTTATGGATTTTCAAACATGTTACGACGCTTTGTAATATCTGTTATTATTATGCAACTCAATTGGCAGCACTCGATGATATAGTGGCCATTTCTTTTGTTATATCGACCGGGTTTGATTTGGTTTTAGTATTTCTGGGTTTCCAAAGGACGTCTTTCGGTAACGAGTCTTAACCCAATTATTTTAGCTAAGTCACGTGAATCATGGTGACTAAATTGAACAGCAAGCAAGACGCGGAGCGTCGTAATTTTAAAAGCAGTCGGTCGTGTCACAGATTATGACGCGTGGCGATTTTTGTCCTTACTAAATAACAGGATCGATTTTGGGCATTTCATTTGAAAAAAATGTCGTGTACTTTTCCCATAAATCGCCAAGACCAGTTTGGCTGAAAACATAAAATTTTTTCATGTGCCAAAAAAAATTGATATCATCCAGTCATAAATTGTCTGCAAAAGAATTAAAGGTCTACGATGATAATCCATCTATCTATTGTTGACTCTACCAGTTTAACATTGTTTGATAAAAAACAATGAAGCTTGACTTAATATAGCGCTCTGGTAAGCTGCCCTTAGAAACATAATCCGTGCAAGACAAACAAAGCGACGAGTCGCTGGCTTGTCTGCTTTAATATACGAGCATTCAATGAAGCTACGATATCATTTAGAGCTTAGAGTAGCGGACCCGGAGTAGCGGGTCTTCTGCCAAGGAACGGCATTATATTTCAATCTGTATGTTGTTGAATAAATAAATTGAATTGAATTGAATTGGATCTGTGTGAAAAGATCTTTCAAGCAGCAGAGTTGTCAGCAAAATTGGCTCCATAGTGAAAGTTGTTCAGTTTGATGGTCAGCACCCTCTATGATATATAACGTATTAAATTGTACAGCCTCTATACTATATTAAAAATGATTTCGCAGCAAATGACGACCGCCATAAGAGCTTTTCACACAGATTCAATCCAATTCATTTATTCAACAACATACAGATTGACATTATAATGCTCTGAAGCACCCTACAAGATAATACGATAACCAAGTTGGTATAAATGTATTGGTATGATGGACATACTTAATGTTACACCCTATTATACGTGATTCATAAAATCACTGCTTCTCTGTGAAAGAAAAAACGTGATGACACCGAAATTTAATTTCTAATGTAGCCACTGTCCATCAAAAGATGGGCTCATTGCCTGTCACACACTGGACCGAGTTCTTGTATGCTCGCTAGTTCCGGGAATAATTTACTAGTTGTTTTTTATTACCTTTATGCCCATGTAAGGCTCTGCTCGCCCCATAACGATAATTAGTATGACAATAATATTAACCATATCGATGAGTATGTAAATTAAAAGAAAAGAAAGAATGATTTGACCTAAACACATTCGCTTTCCTCTCACTCAACGGTTTGCTTGAAGAAACTATTTTAGAGTTAAGTTCGCCTTTGTACATCACGACTTATTGTAATATTTCATAATTATATATTCATAGTTGTTTTTGTGACTAGAATAATATAATATGAAGAATCTAAGAAGAAAGAAAGAATATTTATTCACCATTAAAGGCACACAGAATCCAACGCAAGCTAATTGAAAAGAGTGTGTAAAACCTGAGTGTGCCGCGACAGTGAATAGGACACGACTCAATGTAACTGGTAGTGGCAATAAATAAACCGAGTTAGTAATGAAAGTGCCTACAAAGACGAAGGTATTATAATCCCTTAATAGCCAGAAGAACACGGGAGTGAAGACCCAGAGAAACCACGCGGGGTAGAGGCCGCCCCCAGGAAGATGGGACAATGATATTAGGAGACATGCGGGATCCCACCTGGATACAGAGAGCGAGGGACAGTCATGGAGAAATATACAGGGTCCTTCTTAATATGCTGACACTTTTTAAGGGGATGATCAGACTGTCAAACTAAAAAACTTGCTCTATGGCACCAACATCGAAATCGCGAAAAAAACATCAGCTGTCCTATACATTTGGCTCGAGTAGATTTGCAGTTTTGTATGGAAGAGAAGTTTTTTTTTTCTCGATTTCGATGTTGGTGCCGTAGAGAAAGTTGTTCAGTTTGACGGTCTGATTGTCCCTTTAAAAAAGTATCGGCATAATAAAAAGAACCCTATATGGAGGAGGCTCTGTCCGAAGACGGACTGATCAACGGCTGTGATGGATGGATGAACTAGCCAAATATTTGCGAGATGTGGAACATCAACATCTCAAAAATCCTCGCACGTACTCTCTTCTGTCTTAGTAATCCTAAACTATGGGTTGACGGACAGCCTGTAAACAAAGACGTCAATCGAAGCAAACATGTTGCATTGTGCTGTCGAGCAACCAACTACGAACACACACTTTGAATACACAAACACTTTGACTTGAGTGTTACTAGGTTGGGTGAAATTCTAATACCTACCTACTGACAGTCTATATGGTCCTTTTTAATCTGCTGACGGTTTAAGGGGATGATCAGACCATCAAACTGATCAACTTTTTTATGGTAGCAGAGTCGAAATCGCGTACCAAAAATAGGTGTTCTATATAAAACTGTAAATTTAGACCAAGTGCGCGGTCGAGTTGATTGCCATCGGGGCTTGAGGTGAAGGGCAGACGCACCTTCTCGTGGTACCATCGCGCCTAGCCACGTACGCCTGCTCTCAAATACTTCATCACATCACGACATTACATCTCGACTCACTAAGCCGCTAGTTACCCAGCAAACAAGCGTCTAATGTTCGACTATACGACACCTATACGACTAAATTGTTAGTTGGGCAGACATCTCGACTCACTAGCCGCTAGTAAAGTCAAGATGCGCTAGTGCGTAGCTCATTCCTCAGAGTGGCAATTAACTAGTGTGCGTAGGGTACTATAATCATACGATACGCATGTATCCATTTAGCATTGCAAATCTATGTTACAGTCAAAATTCATAACCGGTCAAGACCACTTTTGATTGCAAAAATCAGGCGAAAGTGGTTTTGACCGTTTAGGAGTTTTTAGACCCCAGATCTAACTCAGTCGGGAAGGTTAACGAGGAGCGAAGAGGAGGGCAAATGCCCCGGGCGGCACTTTACTGGGGGCGGAAAATTCGAGAAAAATATAAATTGATTAAGTTCTGTCTATAATAAATTCGTAGAGCAGAGAAAAGTCATAGTTTATTATAATCCTAAAGAATACTGACCACCGCTTAGGTGTGGTGCTAAAAAATTTCTAGTTTGCTTTGCTGGATCCACAGTTTTTACTTAGGTTCCTTTGCATATATTTTGTTCGCAAAAAGCTCAGCCTCCAAACGATTCGTATTTGAGGAGAAAAGTTGAGTTCTTATGAAGATAAGAGGGCGGCGAAATCGGTCTGCGCCTCGGGCGGCACAAATGCACGCTATGCCACTGGTACTAATAGGATCCCTTGAAACCTCAGTACATGGCAGCACAATAGTAGCTGATACGTTCGTGTGAATACGAAGCCATGATGTACACGCTTTGTAATTTTGTTACTGGGAGGTAAGATTTTTCTAGGTTTATTTGCGTCAGTTTCGTGTACCTACATTTGCACAGTGGGCCGAAGTTCAAAATTATCTGAAGGTAGGAATTTAACATCACACTTTTGATCACAGACGAGACAGCTGGGTTTTATGACTGTAAGGAAGATGCGGACAAAACCGATAAAAAGTTTTAAAATCTTTTGGTAAATATAATAAAAATTACATGTAAAGGTATTTATGTAGTAGTAGTTTGACATGTTCTAATGAACGGAATATTATATTTTACGACGGTATAACAAAGTAAAAATAGAATATATAATAACGGTATAATTCGTTTAGTTTGAAAATCTTAACAGACACTGAAAAGTACTAGTGATCTAAAAACTACACAGTCAAAATCGTTAGTAAAAAGACAGTCCCGGCTTTCTTAATTGAATAAGAAAGCCGGGACCTGCCGGCCTTTGCCTTCTTAGTTCAGAAGGTCATAAGTCACTATGACAATTTTAATAGATCCAGTCATAAGACTTTGGTTAGTTTTTTGATCACGCTGGCTCTCGAACTAAACAGTTCTCATGTGATTTCTACTGCAGGTTTTCTTTTCTATCCATTTCCTAGTTCTTCAATGCCAGCACTTAATAATGTCTAATACCACCCTCTCAAAGCTTATAGTATGGAATATGAAGTGTCTCGCATAGGTATTAATAGTATACGCCTGTGCCGTAAATTAGAAGCTACATACGTAGAAATGCAACGATGTAGTTAACACTTGAACCATGCCGATTATCGCTTGAGTAGCCACGAGACTGTACGAGCGAGAAATCCTAAGCTGTAAGCTTTACCTCTTCAACGTTCGTGGAATAGAAACTAGGTATTTCAGTTCAGGGATTACGACTAATTATGTAGTGGGTAGCTATTTGAATGAAATGCTATTATTGGTATTGAGGATTGGTTATTTCCAAGAGCTGTTTAACAGTTGGTTCAAAAACTACCCGGCAAAATCATGATGCTCTTGTCGTGATTCTTTACTAGTCTAGTCTACAGTGACAAATAATACTTATACACTCAGATTGTCAAAATAAATTTTTTTTTGAACTTGATAATTATCATAATGATATCAAATTGTACCTTTAGGGTCTATCAGTTGAATGATTCATGCAGTGTTCTTTTTTATTAACTGTGCTGTTTGTTTCGTTTCAGCGACCGATAAAGAGTAACTCATTTAACTAGTTTAAAAGGTCTTACTGCCTATTGTTTTGGATGGAATAGGAGTTTTAGTTTAGTTTAAAACGCATTTGTTATTGGGTATTTATTATCTACTTTTAACAAAAATCTTATAAACATATTTGTTACACACAAACATAATTTATGGGTAAATATATTATTACTGTGGCAATTTTTTTTGCACTTGTGTACCTTACCTTACTAATTTAACAGTTTGTCTCGCGCTGCGCGAACACACGCTCGAACCGTAAGTGTTCTGGCAGAATTAACAGCGCCGCAGCTTTTGCTTCAGCATAAATGCTAAGTCAGAACCTTTTTCATCGGCGCAATACAGGTCGCACGGTGTCATATTCCAACACCTATACATAAAATATATTGTTGTTTGTTTTTATTGATTGGTCCGTCATGGTAGCTCCCTGTTGCTGCTGCGGCTTTAAACGGACCTCCTTATGCGGACTCTAAAATATTACCTACTGCCTTTGTCTGTCACTGTTTATACTGTATTGTTTTGGTGAAATAAATGAGCTATCTATCTATCTAAATTAAGTAATATTCCGTTACTAAATCTTTATTTTGTACTAGCAATATATTGTATATTCTATTACGATCAAGTTAACTGAAAAATAACCAACGAATGGCTTAAAAAGGACTTGTATCCAGAGCCGTTAAATATTTTATTAACGATTCATTCATATGGCCATACTTACTTTTGTGATTGGCTGTCGCTGGACCAATCAAACGCCAGGTGCGTTGTAAGGACGTAATATCGTAAACAAGCTTTCGCCCGCATTACTTTAAAAACTATACTTTACTGTACTGTACTTAAGACTTTAAAAAAAAGTATCCTGCTCATCCTAATCCTTCAGCGGTTAATGCGTGATAGAGTCGAAAACATCCAAACATCGTCACAAACTTTCACATTTAATAATATATTATTAGTATAGGCACATGGTACTAATTACTACTGGTGTTGTAGTAGGATATGGCATAATAAACAGAATATCAAATGGCAATTAGCCGTGCCCAAAGTTTGACTCTATTACGATGATGCTTCATGGCCGTGTTCGACCACAGCAATTTTAACAGTTGATTTTGAGAGCTTCGTTGATGTGCAAGTGGCTGATGTAGCCTGTCTTGGCTTTAAACGTGCATCCGAACAGGCTACATGTCTATTTCTTATAAAGATAGTTGCATATAACTATGTATAAACTATATGGACGACAAAAATGCCGATGTTTTTACATAAATGAGAATACATAAACTCAATGCAAATTTTTGTGGTAGTCAAAGTTTCAAGATAGCTTTACGTGCTGTTATGTGTCAAGTAGATATAAAGCTAGCCTTTCTTATCCACAAATGAGAAACCTTCTCCTCTTTTGAAGTCGGTTAAAAAGAGAAAGAAACCTTATAATTGCCTTGTAGTACAACATCCACGAGAAGAAATTAGTTGATCTAACCGGAATCAAATAGATGTTGTTACATAACATTTTAAACAAATATTACTTAATATTTGTGTCTGAAATATTCAACTGTTATTGTAATTTTTATTGACGTCACAAATTCAAGGATTTAACATAACATTTTAACCTTTTGGCATTATGCGAGTTTATAATAAGCATTCGACGTTTTAGAACCCTGTCTATTTGAGTTTAATATTGTAAATTAAAGGAAAACGAAAAACAATTGCGTAATAACTAATTATTTTCATTGTGAGGTCAACCTAAGGACCCTAGTATACCATTTGTGGTCAAGTAGGGATTGTAGTTTTCAATTGAGAACTTACTTGGGTTCAGTTACCTAAAGTGGGTCTTGACTTCCTAAACGAGAGAATGCCACATTCCCCGATCCTGTGCAACCTCTAACCAGTAGCTGGCTACAAGTTCTCGTACGTCAGCCTCCACTACGTCGTTCCAGCGATACCTGGAGCGACCCACTGGACGTCGGCCAGTAGGTCGATCCAGATATGCTCTCCTGACATGCCGATCTTCATGCACTCTTTCTATGCGTACTATTTCTTGTTTGCCTCTTGAACGTTTATTTCAAGATCCATGCTTCAAATCAACGGCTATAAAGATAACAGCACAAAATAGTATACAATGTAGATTCATAATCAAAAACAATGTATTGCGGTAATGTTGCCATTCTGTTTCAATTAGTTACCAATAATATCGGGTTAGTTTCACCCGTTTAATATGTACATATTGAACATATGGTTCCGTTTATTATATTAATTGAATATTAATAGCATCCAAATATTATACTGTAGTTGTTCATTTACTGGAATTCTGAAGTTTGGAAGTTTGTTTGAGTTGGGTTTGGCTGAGTTTCAAAATATTGAAACCTTCTCTTAAAACGTATTCCAGACCGAACAACCTTGACCCTTTCATTTTAGTAGGTATACCTATCATTTTTGACTGGCTTGTCCTTCATAATGTCACTGTGGTCTCTTCTGATCCAAGGAAATCAAATTCGAAAATCATAAGAATTTTAAACATATCTAATTAACTCATGAAATACTGGTGTTAAAAAAATTTACTTCACAGCATTTTTTGATCTTAATATTGTCTACATAATGGTGTGAGTCGCAAGTAAAAGTGACTTCAAGTAGATGCACATAATACAAACTTTTTCAAATATTTAGGCTTTCCTTTGAACACAGGTTTTAAGTATAATTATTATGTATTTTATAGAAAAATAGGAAATACCTATATTTCATAGCAAATAAAGCCGAGATGTTGAAGGTAATTACTTTATTTTTACTATGCCTTTCGAATAACGAGAAGACGACTTCTAAGAACCAGCAAAATATAGCCCGGCCCAGCAGCGTTCACATAGTGGAAGCAGCGTTTTAACGGAGCAAATTTCTCGGAACATTGTCTCGCGTGTAGGCGAGGTAATATCAACCCCCGAGTTTCTTGTGGACGCGAATTTATTGACGCCTAATTATCTCACTTAATCGCAATTATGAGTACACGTGAGACTACGAGTAATATTTGCGCCCTCTGAACATATCTGTCTGTCCATTTTTCATAAAAATTTTGATTTGAATATACCAGAACCATCTAAAGATACGTCCACTTCACATCAAATTTGCCACGAATGCGCTGCACGCGTGCTGATACTGCAACTGCTGTTATAAAACGACTTATATTTTATGTTTTTTATATTTTTATAAAAGACGAGCGTTAACCCGCGACTTCGTCCGCACATATTATATACCAAATTTTAAGTCAGATCATAAGCTATAAAAAAAAAAAAGTTTCATTGAAATCGGTTATGATACTCGTTCAAACAAACAAACAAACACCCAAACAAACACACAAATAAACAGACAGACAAAAAATCCAAAAATTGTGAAATGGAATCAGGGACACCTAAAAACCATATCCTAACTTTTTTTTTGTTAATATCTTCAATGTACAGACAAACTTCCTGTTACAGTTTTATAATAGTATAGATGTCTTTGCTCTTGACCTCAATCTAGTCCTTAGGACAAAGATAGGGTCTATTCACTCGTACTTTAAAGGAATTCTGGTTGTAAGCAAAGCGTGGAAGAAAAGAGACCTGTGTCAGAATCGTCACTGGTGGTCTCTGCCTATCCCGATGGGACACAGGCGTGAGTTTGTAGGCCTGTCAATGAGCAATTCTGAACAATTTAATAACACATCACTAACTTCTTACATTCCTTTTCGAACTTGCTATTTATAGTTCTCCAATCCAGTTTAATAAAATAGAATTATGGTCGTATCCTAAATATCCATAATTATTCTTTTATGGCAATTATATTAGGTCAACATCGAACGTTAGGTGTAGTTGACGCATTTCAAAGTCACCCTAAGAGCAATAGAAAAGGATATACTCGGAATTTTCCTGTGAGAATTGTTATCATCTTAGATTCTTTATTGTACAAATAAAAAAGAACATTATTATGAAAAATTAAAATAAGTCATGATCATGATGTACAAAGTATGTAAAGTACAAAACTCTAAAAGAGTTTTCTTTCAGCAAACCATTGAGTGAGAGAAAAACTGACGTGTTTGGGTAAAATCTGTGTACACACAAATAAAGATCTATTTAGTTAAAAGATTATCGTTAACCTGTTTACAAGTCCTGTTGCAGGGTACAGGCCTTTTTCAAGTATAAGCATTTAGTCCACCACGCGCGCCCCATGCAGATCAGAATTTCTTCTTCAGCGTAAACAGATTTCCTCACGATGGTTTCCTTCACCGTTTGAGAGCAGTCGACAGGAATCAGAATTTCTTCTTCAGCCTAATCATACTGAAAGTATATTTATTTTAAAGCAAAAACAAAGTAAATTCACTCACCCATTATAAGCATAATGACAGGCAGCGTGGACAGACAGGCCAGGAACACCGTCATCAAGACTGAAACAAAAAACTCAATTACGTCCGCCTCCGCCGCAATCACTGGTATCTTGTTATTAAATCTCTTTTGTTATTATTCTTCTTTATTTTTTTAAATAAACAGTTTGGTTCGTTTTTAAAAGATTGATGTTCGTAATTTAAAAAAGGTTTTTTCAGTAATTAAACATTCAAATTACGTATCCGATACGAAACACAGAAACCATTACATTTGCTTCATTATCAAATTATCCCAGTCACCTCTTACGACACCTACTGCAAGAAATAGGGTGGTGAAATTATACTTTATCCTCGTTAAACATTCTTCATGGCAGCACCACACCCTGAACACTTCATACTAAGATGCTCGCACTGAAAAGAAGAAGCTAACTCTTGTATGCTGAGTAAGAGCGAGTAAAAGAGGAATATTTTCACCACTGCTGATCGGAAATTTCTTTAAAACCATACTGGAAGGGAAGATAGAGGGGAAGAGAGTTAGAGGAACTCAAGAACTCAAGAGACTAGCGGAAAGGAGACAGGATTGGCGAAAACTCCACCGACAAGAGCGTAGCTCTTAAATAAGATGATGATGATGAACTGTCGTCCCTACCCCAATTTTTACCTCTGGGAAGAAGCATGGCGGAAAATTTAGGTGCACTCGCACTTACTCACTATGGCACATGCTTACCTCTTCTTGTCAGTTTTTCCCATTTTTATGAAGTGACAGCCAAGTATTCAAGTTGTGACTGTGGGCAGCACCGTAAGCTGATTAAAATACAGGGTGAAATTGATATCATCAGCATCCTTTTAAGCTAAAAGTCTACCCATCAAACTGAACCACTTTCACTATGGCAGCAAACCGATCGGAGAAAATAAAAAATCAGCTGTTGCATACATTTGAGTCGAGGTGGCATTGCAGTTTAGTATGGAACAGCATTTTTTTTTTGCTCCGATCGGTTTGCTCCCATAGTGAAAGTTGTTCAGTTTAATGGGTAGACTCTTAGTTTAAAAGGATGCTACTGATATCAATTTCACCCTGTATATTTTTGTCCTAAGTTTCAGACAATTGTAAATAAATGTATATTTAATCAGTTACTCACTGGTTCTATTCATGATCTTAGCGGCGCGGCAGACGAAGTCGACGGTGCCCGAGGCCTCCATGTTAGCGTCCTTCAGCTGGTAGGCCACGGAACCGTAGGTGGTGAGGCCCACGCCGAGGCCCAGGCCCCCTCGTTCGTTGTACTTCGCCTGCTCGCCGCATAGCCTGCGTTGCTCATCGCCCGACACCTGGGTAAATGTATGCAGCTTTATTGGTAAGTTCTGAATTCTTTCGCATCTCTAACACATCTAACTTATTGTAATTAAGCGCAAAAACTTGTGTGAATTTTTAATTTCAAAGATTTGTTTTTGGGGATCGAAATTAAAACAGTACATCTTTGAGCGTACCTATTCTATTAAAGTCTCATTTAGCAAAATGGCGTGGCATTAGAAATTTCTTATGATTATACTAATTTCCGCATCCGCCCCTCTGTCGTCGACCTAGGGAGGCTCTGTACGGTGACTAGCTTCGGCGTTCCTTATCCTGGACGTAGTGCTATCTTTTTATATAACTATTACCTATCTTACCTGACTGACAGAGCTAGAAGCTCTTCTAGATCCAGTGTCGGATAGTGCACCTGTGCCGCCCTGCCGTCCAGCCAGGGAGGCTCTGTACGGTGACACGCTTCGACGGACACCTGTCACAGTCAACAATTCGATTATGGTTGAGACACATCTACCTACGGCGACCGACGGCCGGCCCATACAAAAATGTCATTTATTATGGCCAGCCGTCTCGCCGTCGGCGTCGTGCGGCGGCGACGGCCAGGCCGAGACGGCTTCCCAATCTAAATTACATTTTTGTATGGGCCGGCCGTCGGTCGCGGTCGGTAAATGTTTCTCAACCCTTAATTGATTGAGCACTGAGCCGATTTAAGTGGTATGATCTTGTCCTTGAAGCCGGAGGCTCATTTGCATAACTAAGTTTAACTAGTTTCAGATTAATATCTTTTTATTTCACATTAAGCGGGATTGGATGCGGGCTGAATATGATGATGACGATCCTTGATGTGCAACTGAATATTTAGAAAAGCTGTTTGTTTAGGTACTCCATAAATAGATTTAGAGTCTTGTTCTGAACTGTCGATGGCATTTCACAGAATTTTATTTGACATTGTAGTGATGCGATTTAGATAAAAGGAAACTAATCAGAAACTAGTTGAACTTAGTTATGCAAACGAAACTCCACCTCCAACGAAAATAGCACTTAAATAAGATGATGGTGCAAACAGGAGGGCTATTGTGTACCAAAGTTTTCCAATATATCCCATATCGTTTACAAGATCAGTAACGTATTATGACCTTACAAGAGAGTTTTTAAGTAATATGGTATTTTTTTTGTTATGTTATATTTATACGAAAACACGCAATACTAATCAAAATTCAACTACTAATTAAAAGAAAAAAAATTTGAAAAGAATTTGAGAACATTTTCTTAAAAATTCGACTGCCAAAGATACAATTTATACAGCTCGTTAAATTTAACACAATTTTTTTCCGGAATCGCTAAAACGAGGGTTGATTCTGGATTGCATAACTAGAGTCCTTCGGGAACTTGATTTGTTCAAATAAATATGTACAATTAAAAAAGAGATAATGGTGAAAAAACAAAATCATAATTTTCATTGAATTTTATAAAAACGCAATATAAAATCTTTGTACTACCTAATGTTTTGTATAACATCATAAAAATAATCAGCTGATTGTATATGTACTAGGACAAATATAGGCTGCTTTATAAATAAAAAACGAACAACGGTTGAAAAAGGGCCTCTACCCGGACATTCGAACTTCGCAATTGCGTGAACGTTTTCGTTCCGTCAACTCTATTACAATGAAGTGCGGACCGAAACGGTCCTGAATATAGAAAATCGAATGTCCGGGTAACGGGCCAGGAAGCTGAGAAAGGTATTGTCTAGTATGAACGTATACATATAGACAATACAATGTGTGTCTATATGTGTACTATTAGTATATAATAACAATGTGCGTGACCTTGAAGGGCCGATTGGATAACTTCACTCGTTTGAGAAAGGAATGTAGACTCTATGTAAAGAAAACAATTATTGAATGACTCGAGTGAAGTTCCTGTGATTGAGTGACGTTACATTTGCGAGCGAGGTCATGCACATTGTTATTAAGTTAAAGTTTGCTTTAACATTTTACTTCTATTTAAATGGTTCTCGAAGTTATCATTATTCTTAATCGCATATTTTCATTGAATTTAAACTTGGTTTCGAACCGTATTTGAAAAAGTTTTTCGTTTAACGTAATGCCTGCATTTCAAATTATTAGAAGATATGAGTTCTTTGTATTTGTTTTTGCGATTTTAATTTATCAACTTAGAGTATGTATAAACTTATAAGTTCTAAGTACTTCTAAGTTTATCAATAACATAATTTGCAGTGTAACATTTCAAATGGGTTAAAATATATCTACTATTAATTTCTTTACAATCTAACATGATTATCTATCTGTAAAATGTGTGGATGAATAAAGTTATTTTAATTTTATTTTATTACAATTTTCTCAAAAGAGATATACATCGAAACGGCTGTATTGTAAAAGATAGGCATATTCAACCAACAAATTGTATAGATCAATACATAAAAATACTCTATGAATATCTGCAACATGGTTCGTTAAAAAGAACAAGCTTTCTTAATAACTGACATGCTACGTCTATAGGCTTTATCTAGGTACATACAGTCAAAAACTCGCAGCCTGCTTCATACCTGTCCTATTTTTAAAATGAATAAGAAACGGTTTAACGGTAGGTAACACAGAGAACATGAAACCAAAGGTTAGTCACTGATTGTTATAATTATGTATACAAACCTCCAACTCAACTCCAAGGTTGAGGTCAGAATAACGTTATTTATTTAATGAACAAGAAAGGTAACAAAGATTCGCAACAAAGTTTCAAAAACACAATCGAGATTTTATTTGAAAACTTTTGGCTTTACGTCACTAGGTACCTTACCTAGGCCGACAAAAATGTAACCTGACAACTTCTCAATATAATAAGTAGTTCAAGACATAGTTACTTACCGGTAGTTTGGCTATCTTCACTCGCCCGCCTCTCCCGGGCCACCAAAGGTTCTTGAAACGTCAACGTCAAACTTCCCCTTGGACTGATTCTCGATGGGTCCACTTCCCCGGTCACGAGACTACCTCTCGCACTCCTTTCCGAAGGCGCAATACTCCCTCTCGGACTCCTCTGCGAATCAGGAATCAAAGAACCCCTCGGACTTCTATTTATTATTTCTGGCCCCTCTTTAGCTTTAAACGGCACTTCAGCTATACTACCTCGAGGACTTGACCTAAACTGGCTTGGACCCAATTCTTTCAGACTCCTCGCAGGATCGATCTGTATACTTGCTACTGAATGCCTTGGACTTCGCCCGATATCTGGTACCAGTGAATTCCTAGGCTGATTCCAAGAACTACCCTCTGGCACTAAACTCCTTCTTGGACTTCGGGCGGTTGAATCTGGAGTTATACTATTCCTTGGACTTCTGTTGAAATCCTGAGGGTTCAGACTTAACCTTGATCCATAATTCATGTCAACAGCTAGGTTATTTCTAGAGGGGGCTAGAGAATTTCTTAATGGTAGTGCTGTGTCTGGGGTGATAGAATTCCTGGCTGATCTTACATCTCGTCCTTCTCTTGCTTCTGGTACTAAAGAATGTCTAGGACTTCGATGATATATGTCTAATGCAGCTTCTGGGGCAAGACTGGGTCGAGGGCTTCTTTGGGGCATCGGTTCACATTCCTCATCAGTTTCTGTTGTGGCTAGAGACGCTCTTCTGGACGGTTGAGCTGATCCTCTTGGCGATCGGGCCTGTGGTGAAGTTGCGGCGCTCCGGGACGCCCTACGGCGTCTCTGAGATGAAGAAGTCCTATGCAGCATTTTAACAGTTGTCTACCAGTTTACCATATCGCACATCAGTTAGATTTTTCGACCTGGAACAAACAAAAGACTAAGTTAATTATTGTTCAAAAGTGTTCAAACTTATACCTATCTACGATACAAAAGATCGCAAATTCTTTTTTCGTGTAGCAGAAATTTTAATGGAACTTCGTAAGCCGGATCTTAGGTTCCAATTTAAACTTTTGTTGTAGAGGCTTCGCTATAAATTTTCTGAGTATTACTTGAGAAGGTCGATTTCATAATATCCATAATTTGTTGGTCTCAAGTGATTGCTTGCAATATTATAAAGGTATTTTGGTCGATACTCTGGTATTATTCGGCGTTAGGTAAGACTCGGGGGAACGGTATTATGGACATAAAAAGTTCGATCAGAAATAAGGTAAGACAAGGTTGATCGGTTGATACGTTTTGGAAATATAGAGTAACTGTTTCAAGCTATATTTCTATAGCAACTTTTGGGATATATTGTAATAAGATGCCAGACGATATTCTAAGCTTGCCAGAAAAAAGTTTCAGTTCCACCCATGTTAAGCAAGTCAGCAAAAAAGGTTAGTATAAACTCGATGATTATGTGAATGACCAAAATTTCTGGTCTTGACAATGTTACTATGTACTTCAATATTGTATTTGTGATTGTACTTTGTATATTTTGTTTTATTTATAAAAATGTGTGTTGCAAAGTTTCTGGCCGTATCTTCTCTACAAAACGGAACACTTTCCGAAGCGGTCTTGGACTGCTTATATAAGGACTAGTTACGCGTGATATTCTACTAACAAACATTTCTGCCACTTTTTGCGGGGGGCGAGGTAACATGAAATCCGCAACTTTGGATTTTATTCCCCTAAACTTTAGATTCTAATTTTGAATGTTAAAAATCATGAAAAGTTGTCCCCCAAAACAGTAGAACCCCAAACGTCATAAGTTCGTAGTTATTGTTTCGCAATTATAGGCTCGCTCGCTCGTTTAGTGATAAGTTATAACATTGAATATAAATGCACATGATCAATTGATCTTATACCGTGGCAGAGAGATCTTATACGCGTGAGAGGGAGAGATGCTACCGCAAGGCCAGTCCTTAAAATAAATAGTCAAAGGAAGCGGTGGTAAAGTCAATTTCTTTTTTATCCGTAGTCGACCAAAGAACCATTGTTTCATCTTTTCTGTCTACGCTTCTGCTACTAGAGGCCTACTGCTAATTATGTAATCGTTTTAAACTTGTATTATAGTATCTGTGGTTTTACTAACCGTTTGGTAATATTGTAATAATTAATGTTATTGTATGGCAAGGCCCAGGGACAATAGACAAATCCCTATCTATTCAAAATTTGTCAGAGGGAATTACTATCTACCCACTCGGATGGCTCGTCTCGTTATACAAAGACAAAGTTTGTTGTGCTTCGTTTGCACATCGACAGTTATTTGTCAAGTCGAGTTTGTTTAGTTGTCTTTGCCTGGCAGTTCAGTATTGAACTTATCGTATTGAATTTGTATAATATAACGAGCGTTAACCCGCGACTTCGTCCGCACAAATTATATACCAGATTTTAAGTCAGATCATAAGCTATTAAACAAAAAAAGTTTCATCAAAATCGGTTCAGTAGTTTTTGCGTGATACTCGTTCAACCAAACAAACAAACAAACAAACAGACAGACAAAAAATCCAAAAAATCACAATGGGAGCAAAGATCGGCTTGCTCCCATTGTGAAAGTAGTTCGTTTAAAAGACTCTTAGTTTAAAAGGATGCTAATGATATCAATTTTATCCTGTTAAACTGAACTGTCGCGCGGTCATGCCAACAGTCATCATTGAACGCTACGACAGAAGGCTCGTTCGTTGTACAGTGGATTGTAAATGTAAGCGAGGCATGTTGATAATTAATTTAGATTGAGCCCTAGGCTATGAACATGTCTTAATTTAATTCCAAATGTCGATTAACTTGTTGCTACAATGTGTTACATAATTGATTACTTCCACTATAGGCTGCTACAGTTTAAACTGGAACGTAAAGGTCACAGAACAAAAGATTAGTCTTAGTTACCGCCATTTTGGTTTATTTTACAGTGGGAGACATAAATTTGAAATCTATAAAGCAACAGGTGGACTTATTCATTTAAACCTTGTACGTTGGATATAACATTAATATTTTCATTCTATCGACTACTCTCAAACGGTGATGGAAAACATCGTAAGGAAACCTGCGTACGCTGAAGAAGGAATTCTGATGCGTATGTAAAGTGCGCATTTGGTACACGTGGTGGACTGCTACCCCTATACATCATTGTGGATAAGCCTGTTCCCTGCAGTGGGTCGTATAGAGGCTGATGATGATGTCATATTTAATAGTCTGTACGATGTGGCATTGTCATGCCACAAGTACCTAATGAAACTTTTGTTCTGTAATAGACTGTCACATTAAATACAGGGGTTTTAAATCAAATGTGTTAAATATTCCGTGATTTCGATGTTAGGTTCATAGTGAAATTTTTTCAGTGTGATTAGCCCAGTCATTTTACGGGTTGAGCCGGGAATAATTAGTATTTTTTTTTCGGTATACTTAATATTAAAAAAGCAATTTGAGCCTAGAAATGTACCAAAATTAAAAAAAAAAAAAGTTTTTTTTTGCACATATTTAAGGTTTTATCATTATACATACTCCAAACATTGTGCAAGTATTTTCGTCTACTTAGGAGGTTTTGAAAAATACATTCGTATTTTCTAACCTACCTCATTTTTAAATTTCAATGCCTATTTTATTGCTCAAAAAACGAGTGCATTAGTAATTTAAAAGCATTCTGGGACACTCAATTTTGATTTCTATGTTGCGTAGCGAATTTTTAAAAAAATATGATTTAAGACAGTCTTTTTGTCACTAAATTGTGCTGGTTACAGTTTTAAAGTCCAATTAATAATTATTTCCTACCCCGATTAACAAAACTCTGTAAAATTACTGGGCTAGATGGTCTGAATTACCCATTTTAATATGTAACGCATTAAAATTTACTTCTATACGGATAAAGACGTGGTTTTTATGTATTTTTACAAACGCTTTCATCATTCCATAAAAGCTATAACAAGGTTAACATTAAAACGAGAAAGCAATTATAGCTTTTATTCCCCCAGGATAAACATAAACCGCTGGCATTTAACGTCGAGTTATAATTTTAAGAATTCATTAGAAGTCTAATAAGATAATAAGAGAGATTGGATGAAATTACTCGAAAACGTAATATCTAGTAATTATTCTACTCTGTGGTAATATTATATTATTTTTATTTGAAGACATAACTTTTTGAAAGTTATAAAGCATCAGTTTAATGTTTTATTTTGTTTGTAACTTTTAGAATTAGAGATGAAATAAGTACAATTATTTATGAAAGGTACACAATATTTGTGATTTGTTTAAACTTTGTGTTTCTATGCAGGACTAGTAAAATATTAAACGCGGTTTCTGATTGATAATATAAATATGATGGCGATATGATATTAATTATTCATCCCTTAAAACTAATAATAAATAAATAAATAAGAATAAAAATGTTTATTATTTTTCAATATTTAATAATAATAAATAATAAGTAGTTATTATCAAACCCCAAGCAAGAAAACTGTACTAATATTTACAATACTAATCATGGAGTTTTACTAATTTTTAGTTTTAATAAAATTGAAGTCACAAATGTATTATTTTTATTATATACTTACTACATACAAGGATTTCATAAATTAAATGTTATATAGCTAAGCGATTTATTCAGGGTGAAATTGATATCATTTGCATACTTTTCAACTAAGAGTCTACCCATCAAACTAAACAACTTTTGCTAAGGTAGCAAACCGATCGGAGCAAATAAAAAATCAGCTGTTCCATACTAAACTGCAATCTCGACTCGCGAGTTCGCGACTCAAATGTATGCAACAGCTGTTTTTTTTTTTTTGCTCCGAACGGATTGCTCCCATAGTAAAAGTTTTTCAGTTCGATGGGTAGAAAGGATGCTAATGATATCAATTTCACCCTGTATAAGGATTTGATTTATTATGAATAACGTCCTTTCGCATACAGCGATTGAGCGCTGAAGGTCATGATACCGTCTTCGATTCCACCAATTTTGCCACCCGCACTTGCACTCTCAGCACTTCACACTGATTAGTAATAATTTCGGGGAAGAGTTACGTAAAATAAATAACGTATACGGTCCTTCTTTATATGCTGACACTTTTTAAGGGTATGATCAGACCGTCAAACTGAACAACTTTCTCTATGACACAAACATAGAAATCGCGAAAAAAAAACCAAATGTATGTGTCAGCTAATTTTTTATTCGCAATTTCGATGTTGGTCCCATAAAGAAAATTGTTCAGTTTGATGATCTGGTCATCCCCTTCAAAAGCTATCAGCTAATAAGAAGGATCCTGTATACTGCTCAATAGCTCATTTGGTAGTGAAATTGCCTTGTTGAGCCTTGAATTCCCAAATAGCAAATAGTCCAAGCGGCTAATATTTGTACGTTTTTTATTTGGAAGTCATCTGCGGCCGTTTGATCCCGGCTAAACTCGACGTTTCTATGTGCGATCTGGACTAAGATCCCTTTAAAGCACTCAATCCAAGCTTATTATTTGGAAAAAAGTTGAAGTCTGAACTGATTTCAAGAAACAGTTAACTTTTAACGATCTTGTTTGTACAACCATCACAATGCTTAATTTTTTCCTTTTCTTCGTAAGTATGTAAATTTTTATCTACCGGGTACAATCAATGTGCTATTAACGGGACCACTATGTTATGCCTAGTTGTTTTTACATTACTGCTTTGTAACCGAATACATTTGAAAGATTTGAAAGGGCTGGAATGTCAGCGGCAATGTATGTCAGCTGGTTCTATAATGGCGATGAAAGTCTACCGGTTCTGTCTTCAATGATACTTGAATATCATTAACATTCGATGTATCCCGAACTAATTACGTTTAACAAGATAAAATTCAGTTAGTAAAGTTAAACTCGCAAGAAGTAATTGAATTAAATACTCGGCTCATTCCCTAACGATCCCCTTGAAAGTAAAAGGGAAACATCTTTTAGTCTTATGGGAACTTGGAGACCCTTCGTAACACGTAACTTTACATAATTATTTTTATTTTTGTGCCAATTAAAAATTAAGAGTCAATTCAAACAAAAAAAGAGCAGAGACACTAAAAAATACCTTACAAATATTAAACTTTACTTTTTTTGCAATAGAACGACACGTCAACACGCAAACAGAATTAAGTCATCGTTTCTAAGAAATTTCTAAGCAGACGAATTTAAAATTAGAACAAAGTGGCTTACACTTCAAATTGGTTTATTAGGTATAGAGGTCTTGCGCTGCCCTCATCCAACGGGTTCCCGCCGCCTTCACCAGGTCGTCGGTCCATCGTGTGAGGGCCTACCCACACGCTGAGCTTTCCGGTAAGCGGTCGCCACTCGAGAACTTTTCGGCCCAATCAGCCATCGGTTCTGCGAGCAATGTGCCCCGCCCACTGCCACTTTAGTTTAGCAATTCATTGCAACCCGTAGCAACCCGTTGGATGAGGGCAGCGTAGGACCGTTGGTTATGGCGATCCTTGGGGGAGGCCTATGTCCAGCAGTGGACGTCCATCGGCTGACATGATGAGGTACAGAGGTACGTCCTACAAGGGCGCTCTTCCATTTACATCCGAAGATAGATTTCTGCCTAGAATCTACATCAACGAAGCATATCTCTATCCTTATTACGACAATATCTTTGCAGAACTTGGAACCGGTAGCGAAAGTACAGGTTCTCACTCTAACGTAAATATATTTCTCACTATAGCGTAAATATTTGTGTGGTACTTGTATAATACTATGTTTTAATAATATAATGCTTTTTCCAGTTCTCTACAATGGTGTCATCATTCTTTTTACTACTACTGCAAAAAATCTTGGGGTAATTTTCGAATCGAACCTATCTTAGTCGGCCCACATAAACAAGGTTAGTCAGAAGGTGCATTTTTCATTTCATTCCCTCAAACATCTCCAAAATTTCCTTCCTCTTAAAACCAAAATCTCCTTAGGCCAATCCCTCATCCTACCTATCATCGATTATGCTGATGTATGTTATTTGGATGCCACAGAGGAACTCATTAACAAATTAGAGGGTCCAAAACTTGTGTATTCGGTTTATTTTTGGATTGCGTAAATATGAAAACGTATCCGAATACAAGAAGCAGTTAAAATGGCGTCCTATACGTGATCGCAGAAATTCTCATATCGTCTCTCTCTCTCTCTCTTCTATTCCTATTCCTTCACTGTCCATGCAGTCCGGCTCTGGAACTCTCTCCCATTTAATATAAGAGACTGTGAAACAATTGCTTCATTTAAAAAAACAAGTCAAAGATCACTATCTCTCTCTTCATTCAATAAACTAGTATATTTATTTGTTTATCATTCTTTATTATATATATATATAAAGAATATATAAAAAGCCTTAAATATATGAAAAAAAAACAAAAATACATATATATATATATATGTATGTATGTATATACCTATCTTTATATAATCATATCCATTTATTAGTGTTAAATACTGTTTTATTTGTTAAATGTGCACACTATGCCTGCCTCACTTAATATGCTCTCTCTCTTACACGGGTTTTCTGGAAAAAATCTCTTTAGAGATAAGCTTGCCCTTTGTAATTGTCTAATATGCTGTTTTCATTTATATTTCCGTGTGTACAATAAAGTGTTAAAATAAAAATAAAATAAATAAATATAATACAGATTCTGATTATAACGTTTTAAGTACAGGTTCTACGTCTGGTACCGGTACCGATTTTTGACACCCCACCGCGACCCGCCCCCTTACTAAGAATTCTTGTTGACCCCAGTACTTAATTCAGTTTAAATATTTTTATTGGTTGTCAAACAGTAATTTTTTTTAAATTTTACAGCGCTAATTACATGATAACACGTTTTAAAAACTGTTTAAGGTACAATGAACAAAAAGTACAAAAAAGGTAAGGACAAACACATAAATAACCTACCTACATACCTAACATCAAAGAGTAATATAAGGATATAAGAAAAGAGAACCCACTCGTGGCAACATTATGCATCCACCTTATGTCAAATTGAAGGCTAGCTAGCACCATCTATGATTCACCGACAATAATTCAACCTATACTATACATACCTACTTATATCTACTCATACCGATGGATATTATTGTTTTGAATGCTAGTTTTCGTTCAATCCCGCACCGATCGAGTGAAATTCCAGTATCCTTACTATTCCTGTAATCTAAACATTGGTAAGAGAACAACAGAAACTCCAAAACATCACTAAATCGTCACGAAATTGAACGAAAACTACAAACAACCCGCACATTACGCAAGATAGGTAGCCATTTTGTGAATGAGTCAATTTGACACTGACATAGACAAAAAAATCTTTTTTTTTCATACTTCTGCGAAATATTTAATCGATGGCAGCACATTCTATGCAAACTGAATCGGAAAAAGCCACCAAAACGCGACTGTCCTCCGCCTGCCTAACATTTAATTCTACGGGAAACATTAACACGTTTTAAAAACTGTTTGAGGTACAAAGAACAATAGTACAAAATGTAAAAATACATTTATAATTTAGAAAGGTATTAAACTTAGAACTCAACTCAGAGGAAGTATACGCAATTTTCCAATTATTCTATCCATGAACTACTGAGACTCTCTTGCACAGTGACAAAGTAGGAATTTCAGACAACCGTTTTCAGAACCCCCTACGTGGCCCTAAGTGACACTGGATGACCCCCCCCCCCCCCCCCCTTTCTAGCCCCTCTACAAATTAGTGTCACGTAATTTATGTACGCCCCCTTACCTTTAAATTACACTGCCTACACGCAGTCTTAGCTTCTTTCGCTCGTAGGCGTACAAGTGCGTCAAGCACGACTTCGCAATTTCCGGTCTGTTTCCCGCGTAATCGCTGCGACGGAAGTGTGCCAGCCGCCATTTTACATCGCAGCATCCATTTTGTGGAGACATGGTAATTTGCTAAATTCAATTTTGATCGAATTGACTTTGTTAGAGATATAATTAGTTTTATGCTTCGTTGTGTGGGCTTTTTTGATGTTGCCGTATTTTGTATGGCAGGTAATTTATATTTAAAGGTGCGTTGGTAGGTAAGACAAGTATGGTACGCTTTACTGCCGTGAGGTTATGTATGTGTGTATAAAAATTCGCGGGTAAAGCAAAGTGCTTCAAAAGCATAAGAATATCAAGCTGAACAATTTTTACTATGGGACCAACATTTGAAACCGCGAAAAAATCTGCTATTCCACAGAAAACTTAACGTTACGGAAATGTATGGAAATGATGTTATTTTTTGCGATATCAATCTTGGTCCTGTAGTGAACGTTTCACTAGTTTGGTCTTCTGAAGCACGACCATTAAATAGCCCAGTTATTTTACGGAGTTTTGTTAGGAGGGGTGGGGAGTAATTATGAATGGGACTTTTAAACTATTAACGGCACCGTTTAGTGACAAAGAGTTGGTCGGTGAGTGTGCCCAAGAGCTACCTGAGCTCATCCCGACTTCCAGACGCACCGCCGGGATATCACCCGTTTTTGGTTGACATCCCACATATTCGCACCAAGCGCCTTTTTGAATCTTTTATAATGCGCACAGCCAAGGAGTGGAATGCCCTGCCTGCGTCAGTATTTCCGAGCGCTTACAACCCGAATTCCTTTAAAGTGAATAGGCTTCTTCTGGGTAAGCTCGCTACATCTTCGACCCCATCTTCGTCCTGAGGACTGGATTGAAGTCAAGAGCAAATCATTACGTAATAAAAAAAAATCTTAAAACAAATTAAAAAAAATCGCTACGCGACATAGAAATCCAAATTCTATCTACCAGAAGAGTTCTAACTTAATAATATTAAAACCAATGCACTCATTTTAATTTTAATTGCCAATATAAACAATAAAATAGGCATTTAAATTCAAAAAATGAGGTATCATTGGAAAAATAGTAATGTATCTTTCAAAGCCTTCTAAGTAGACAAAAATACTAATACCATGTTTGAAGTATGTATAATGGTAAATCCTTAAATATGTGCAAAAAAATTTACCATCAGGTTTTTTAGAACAAGATAAACACAACATAAAATAAACTGTACAATAAACAACACGTAAAATGACTGGGCTATAAAATAAGTAACCCATTTAAGTTTACAGCGTGTAAATCTATTATATGCACACAACATTCACCAGGGACACGTATTTAAAGAAGTCGCAAACTATAAAGATCTAGAAATGTAACAAAATAAAAATATAAATTATTCAAAACTTCAACAACATTTTATGCAGACACTAAAGAATATAACTAACAAGTTCAACGAGCAACTGTAATTGCCTCTCAAAATCTAATTGGAAATTGGAATCTTCAAGTCGACACTTGATCAATTTCCAATTAAGGGTGGACTTATCTAATCAACCAATAGTACTAATGCTTGTGAAGTCGGTCTGTCGCGAATTATTCGAGCGATATCGAAGGGCGTGATCTGATTTGTAGGACAAGTAAGGAGATTAAAGCGGGTTAAGCCTGGCCTCACCGGCGCCACGCCACAACCACAAAACGCCGCCAACGAGCTGAGGAATGCAATTTTCATACATTTTATAATGAGCTCAACGCACACCGTTGTCGCCAGTGGTCGCTACACGCTACGTGGCCGCCACCGACTTCATTATGGTGACACAAACGTTGAAACTTGCCATTGACGCTGCTGTCCCCTTCCCCGTCTCCGAGCCGGGTTATAAATTGAGGCGGCCACTAACCAACTGTGTCGACCACCGACCGCAAGTACCTGAAACGCGCTTCTTGGACTTATGCTCATACAGGTAGGCCTGTACCCTGCAGTGGGACGTATATAAACTTTTTTTTTACAGTAGTATCAGATTTATAAGTTCCCCGATGTACCTGCGCAGTTTACAAATTTCAATAGCGCGCAAAATTACATTGACCAATCAGGATGTGCCACCTTCAATACCATGCAACGATTGGCTAATTGTTATCGCGCCCTTTTCGCTGCTATACGACTTTGCACCCTTTAATTTCTAAACAACTTCGGCTTTTGTCGGGGACTCTGCGCAAACGAAGATTGCCGAGGTTAATCATTTTTCTGGTCGTACCGTACATATCCTTTTCAATGTCCCACTGCTGGGCAAAGGTCTCCCCTTTTAGTCTTTTATCCTCTCTATTGTGTGCAACTACTTGCCAAAAGGCATCCATGTTGTCTCTCCACCTTTTTCTGGGTCTACCTCGACCCTCTCTTAAACTTACACCACCAAAACCGAAGTGGCAATTTGCAGGCAATGATAATAGCACCCAGGTGATACAATTTGAAATATTGAGATGATTATCAATTAATTTATCCTTGTACTAATTACACAAATTGACACTTTAATCAAGGTTTGTAATTAAGCAACTGGGGTGAATACATTTTAATTGGAGAAATTGAAATTCAGTTATGATTTGTTATAAGTATTTTCTTCTGACGAGTTGAGTCTGTAGCGACTGGATGAGGCAAGTTGAAGATATCAAATACCTATCATGGACGTAGTCACACAGATTATCTAGTCCCATTGGAAGTACCAGAATTTAGCGTGGACTTGTATAATAATTAGATGTATATGTATTAGAAATAGATTTTTAGCGTTCCTGTGTTATTGTAAATGTTTAAATATTTATACTGTTGGTGTGCCATATTAAATAAAATAAAAATAAAATAATAATTTCATTTCATTTATTTACCATAATTTACATGTAGGTACACTTATACATAGTGATAGTGTTCGCCAGCGTCGAGGAGCTGTTTCGTTTGGCGAGAGATAGACATGGATATGCAGAGCTGACTGCCAACCTCCAGTAATGGAGAGGAACCCGAAGAAGAAGAAGAAGATGGTGTTAGGATTAAAATAGTTCCAATGTAATGTTTTCCTTGACAAAGCGTAGTAAAATAGGATAGCTACATATGATCATTTTATCATTCTAAATTAAATTCGACATATGCGCGATCGTTTTTTTTTTTACATATAAAAAAACACGTAAATTGCAAATATACAGGGTTTCCCGTAAACCGACGTCAACCCGGTGGATGCTGATAGGTTAGTTCCAGATATGCTAAAATAAAAAAAAAATCAATCAGTCAATCAGTCAATCAATCAATCTGTCTACATTTTTCTTTAGGAAAAGGTTCTTAGTTTTCGAGATAAGGACGGTTTTATGAAATTCGTGAAACTCTTTACCTTAGTCCCTATTTTGAGTGCCACGGCTATATTTGCCGGTTGCACGGTGACAGCCTAGCAAATACTGAAACGGTGTAATCAGACCATCAAACTGAACAACTTTCACTATGGAGCCTACCTCAGGAGACGCGAAAAAAAATCATCTGTCCCATACATTTGAGTCGGGTAGGTACTGCAGTTTTATATGGGACAGCTGATTTTTTTTCGCGTCTCCTGAGGTAGGTTCCATAGTGAAAGTTGTTCTGTTTGATGGGCTGAGTTCACTGTTTCAGTATTTACTAGGCTGTCACTTACACCCACCCGTATAATTATGATACCACGCATTTATGCCCGCGACTTCATGTGAACCGAGATAAAATATACAAGTACCAGTTTTTAATACTGTAATTAAAATCGGTCGAGTAGTGTTTACATGATGTTTGAATAAACCAAGAAACAGACAGACAAAAAATCTGTGATTTGGAGTCGGGAGCACTCAAAAAAAACGAAAGAGCTACAGCAAATCCCAATCTTTTTTCCAATCCAACCTTAAATCTAAAGCGCCAGTAACTATTACATTAGATTCCATTAAAAACCCGGTGAAACCATTAGTTCTAATCTCCCGAAATGGTGACAAAACGGAACAAAAACAAAGGGATTGTTGGCTGTGAGGGCGTCAGCTTGAACGAAGACGACAGGAAAACTATCTGTTAATTCGGGATCGGGACCAAATCCCGGAACACGGAAACGCTTTCCCGGAAAAACAGGGAAAACTTAGCGATTAGCGGTTTAGGCTCGAGAGGATTCTATGAATTAGGTGCAAACGCAGTAGATTTTATGGTTTGTACTTTTAGTAACATAGTAATTTAAAAAAAAATTACATTTACACTGCTTTAGTCTAAATTAAGGCAATTTGGAAATAATTCGCTCTACCAATGTACACTGGGTACACATGCACAATGTTGTGTTGTTGAGTATGGCCTACTAGATTTCACCCCTATTCGTACGAGGAAGCTTTTCCTTCCGTTCCTGTAGGGCAAGCATAATGCCATGCACGACAAAGTGACGAAACGAGAAAGTTGTCATGCGCGCTCGCTTTCGGAGGTGGCATACTAGACTGGCCGCAAGCTATACAAGGTGTTACAAAATCCAAATAAACATTTAAGGGGTGGTTTAGACTATCAAACTAAACAACTTTCACTATAGGACCAATATCGAAATCGCGAAAAAAAATCGGATGCTCTATACTAAACTACAAATCTGAAAAATGAAAAAATATTTATTTTTGCAATAAACTTATTGTAGTTACATAAATATAGCACTCTAGCCTTCAGTCTAGATATTCCTGTGTGATGAGGGCTAGGTTCTTTCGAAGAAGTAGCCTCATTGCCACAATAAAGAGAAAATAATAAAGAAAAAATAACAATGTAACAAAAGAACAGAACCAAGCTATGTGATCTCATCTTCTCAAGCTAAATGTATAGGATTTTTTTTCTGCGATTTCGTTATTGGTCCATTGAGAATATTGTTCAGTTTGATGGTCTCCTTAAAAGTTTTAAATATTTATTATTACTTTTGTAACACCATGTACAACTTTAGGTCTAAACAGAAACTGGTCCAATCGTGACAAACGTTCAAAATTCATTGTGATAAATGCAATGGGAGAAAACTTATTTTGTCCTACTCCTTCTACAGGGTGTAAGGGACAGCCCTCCACAGACTGAAAAAGTGAACTCAGATACGCAAACTGAACAACTTTCACTATGGAGCCTACCTTAAGAGACGCGTGAAACTGCCGTTTCATGCAAAACTGCTATCCTACTCGACTAAATGTATGGGACAGCAGATTTTTTTTCGCGTTTCCTGAGGTTGGCTTGTCCTGGTGTACAGTTGTAGGAATGTGTGGTGGGCCCAATGTTGGGCCAAAAGTTCAATACTCCTCAAAAGTAATATCTCTAACGCAGCGCGAACGTGAACACACCAATATGTGTCAAAAACGACAAAGTGTAGGACAAGCGTATTTATTGGAAAATGCAGATCAGATTTCATCGCAAAACTGACCTAAAACGAATCTGTGACCTCAATTACAAACTAATTTGCAGATTTGCGTTCATTTCACCACCAGGCTTGTGTGGTTTGTTTGATTCAAGCTTATGCATAGGTCAAAGGATCTGTAGCATGTTGCAATGCATGGCAATACTGCGAAAACTTGGTGTATAGGTATTTGCTTTGTTACTAAATATAATATTGTTACGATGTACTTCAATTTGAATAGCACTTCTGTAGTCTACAAAGTTTTCTTCATCATCATCAGCCTATCAAGAAGGGTTATATTATTGACTAGAGTTTACCCGCGACTTCGTCCGCACAAATTATATACCAGTACCAGATTATAAGTCAAATCATATGGTTTCAAACAAAAAAAGTGAGATCGAAATCGGTTCAGTAGTTTTCGCGTGATGCTCTAACAATCAAACAAACAAACAGACAGACAAAAAATCCAAAAATTAGTGCTTTGGAATCAGGGACACCTAAAATCTCATCGTAACTTCTTTGTATCTTCAATGTATAGCCAAACTTCGGTTACAGTTTTACAAGTTATTTTTTTTCTCTGTATTTTACTGTTTATGTTTTGGTGTAAAATAAAGTATACCTATTTGATTTGAGTTGATTTTATTATTATACTGAAATCTTGAAAAAAGAATAAATGTATGCTTCCCAGGACACTAGCACAGCCCAGACACTGCATACATAAAATTGAAATTGACAAGATGACGTCAGCACATGCGAAACCAAAGATCTTAGGTCAATGCCAAGGTAACTGGAAGGCGATAGAGGGGGTGAGGTAAAAATTTGGTGGGAGGCAGGAAGTGTCCCTACTGTATGTAGTAATAGATATATACTCTTTCGTAGACTATGGCACTAGCATCCACTTACGCATAAAAGTGAGAAAAATTGGGGCACACTCCACCTTACTCCAATCCACTTTGTTTGCAGTAGCAAAGTCCATAATCGCTCTCGGGATGGTAAAGAACCATCGTGAGTCTATGGACCGCCACATACATACGGAATTTTGATCCGGAATTCCGAATCAGGATTACGATTTCGTATGGATTTCCACCTTCATAATTGCGTTCGGAATTGCGGAGGTATCAAATCCCATACAAAATCACAAACCTAATTCCGGATCGGAATTCCTAACGTGTGTGGCACGTTTATGACTATGCGTAAGCTACACATACTTAAACTGAAAATAGAACTGAGTTGGGCCGCACAAGTGACCGAGTTCGCTAACATGTCCTCGATGACAAACTAAATGCAGATTGGCGTCCATCCGACCGCATGATGCGGTTCGGTTTGATTTCAACGATGAGAGGTTGTTTGGTTTACGATGCGTTTATTTACCAGAAATACAAACTGACACAAACGAACACACTGAATAGGTAAATGTAACACGTCTTGCTAGCTAGCTATCTAATTACAGGCACAGGAAAAGGCCTGCGTAGGTACAAGTATGTACCGTCCTATATACGAACTTAATAATATTTGAAGTCGGATATGGCACAGCACGTAGCAAGTATAACTTACTATACAGTAGGACCAGAAAAATAATCCCGCTCGTCAAACTTCGTTTGCGCAGAATCCAGTCAAAAACCCGAAGTCATTTAGTAATCAAAGGGGGCAAAGTCGGATAACAGCGAAAAGTGCACAAAAACAATTAGTCAAAAGCGACAAAGTATTGAAGATCACATCCTGATTGGTCAATATAATTTCGCGCGCCATTTTTGTCAACGGCGCCGGTACGTCGGTAAGACTTATAAACCGCATTAACCGTATTATTATCCCTATAACAATGTAGTCTGCAGTGTGCCTTCGGTATACAATTTGGTGTAAACTGAGCGTTAGTAAAGCACAGTTTCCGCCAAAGCGGAAAAGAGGAAAAGAGGAGCGGAGAAAAGCGGAGTTGCTTAGCGGCTAGGGAGTATCCACTGAAGCTGAGCAATGCGGAGTTCAGCGACGTGGGGCGGGGTGGAGTGGGAATGTGAGCTGGCTTATTGACAGGGTAAAAGCGGCCTGCTTGCTCGCCATCCGGCGCCATACACTTCTCACATCTCCGCTCAACCCCGTCTGATCCCGACCACCCCGCTCTTTTACGCTCCACCCATCACTACTTTGATTCATCATTATCAGACCAAAAACGTCCACTGTTAGATATAGGCCTCACCAAGGATCGGCACAACAACCGGTTCTGCGTTGCTCTCATCCAACGGGTTCTCGACGCCTTCACCAGGTCGTCACGTCAGTCCGCCATGTACCCACGCTGCGCTTTCCGGTACGCGGTCGCCACTCGGGAACTCTTCGAACCCATATCGGCCATCGGTAGTGCGAGCAATATGCCCATGCACATTGCCACTTTAGTTTAGCAATTCTTTGGGCTATGTTGGCTAGTTTGATTCTTCTGATTTGATTCCATTATACAATTTTTAATATTCTCTTATTCGCCCCACTTGAACCGTATCCACTGAAGCTGTGAGCGGACCGGAGAAAGGTAAATACCGAAATCCTATTGGTTGTTCATGAACATAAGTGGAGCATTATAGTGCTGTGTCATGACACAGCACTATAATGCTCCACTCCGCTTTAGTGCATTCCGGGTAAGTCTAAGTACGTATGCGTAAATAAATATTATATTTCATTTAATCATTCAAGTCTTATACCAAGAATCCACATAAGGCTTAGATTACTAGCGGCTTTATTTTATTTCGTGGAAACTTTCAAAGGATTCTATAAAACGATTTATCAACCAGAACGTTAGGTTTCTGTGTAGACTTATGGAACTTACGTGTATTTTCATCCCTTTGACCCGTTTGTGTTCAAACGTATTGTCAAAGCGTCAATGATTCCTTATTGTAGCTGTAGCTATTTCGATTCTATTTTTTTGAACGGGTTTGAGGTCCTCTATCAGAAGATACAGGGTTATCAATTACTTACCGGATACCCTGTATATTATTAATGAGGATCTAAAACTCAGGTTATTTCAAAATCATTTACACGAGCTCTCAATAACAACAACTAAAAGTTTTAACTTTGAAGTAAATTACATTAAAATGTACATTATACATTGTAATAATGAGTTGAAAAGTTATTAGCTTGGTACTTTAACTTCTCTGTTTTGCTTTTGTGGTAAAAGTTAATAGATTGAAGCGGGATTTGAGTGCGACATTTCTAACATAATATCTTGAAGTATAAATAGGGCTGATATCCGTCGGGGTTTCGTCGGATTTGTCCTAGTTTGAAGGGCGTCCGGGGGAAAAGTGTCCCACTTCCTATCCTGAAGGACACTTTGTGTCCGGGTTAACCCGATTATTGATATACATGATGGTCATCAACATAAACTCGATCTCGGCATAAACTTGACATTCGAGTTATTATGTATTGCAAAATCTCGAGCTCGCTCAGGTCACTCTATTTTTTCATGAAAAACATAGTATTTTAACAAAACACTTTTTTGTCGTCAAAATATAATTTTTCGTGGTGTGGTATGTTTTCGGGGAAATTTTCATATTTAACTAAAATGTCCGGGGTTTTTGCGACGGCGATTTTGGTGATGGCAGTCCGAAGTATAAAATACGTTTGTTTGTATTGTTTCGAATATTAGCACCACTCTAGCTGGGTGTCATCGGAGGCGACAAATCTCATCAGGCATTAATAACATACCTGGAGTGCGATTTTTGAATCTCATTCGCTGAGCTCATCAGTTGAAAATGACAAAATTATAAAGGAGATATGCATCTTTCTACTGCTGATTTGACTTTCAAAAATCACACTCCTGAAGTAGGATTTTTGGAAGTTAAATCAGCATTAGAAAGATGCATATCTCCATAGATATTTCGACATTTTCAACTGCTGAGTTCAGCGAATGAGATTCAAAAATCGCACTCCTGATCTTAGGGGTTTGCCGTTCCATCTAATTCAGGCTGAATGGAGGATTCCGAATGAAGAGAGAGTGCATTTGTGTTAACCGCACACACTTACCGCCTGGCCACGGGACAGGGCGAACTGCGGCGCGCAAAGTGATTGTTCAATACACTGAGCATTGTGTCCCTACTATTACGCAAGCACGCAGCGGCGCGTAGGCAGTGTATTGAAAATTGGATATGACAGTTGTTAGGGTTGTTTGTTTGTTCACCATTTTATGTGAATAGTTAGTTTTAGGATATTCTTATAATTTTATACACCTAGCTTAAATTGTATGTGGAGAAAATGAACTGTCCGGCTATATGACGACCCGGTTGGTGTAATGGTTACTACGCCGGACTGCCAAGCCAGGGTCCTGGGTTCGAATCCCGGTTCGGTCATGGATTTTATATGTGTGTGCCGTTATTGTATATGGTTCCCACAACAAAAAGCCTAAGGCTTAATTTGGGATCATTACAATGTATGTGCCTGTGAGCGTTATTTATTATTTATTTATTTATCTTTATATTTATGTTTAATAAATAAAGCTACAACTACTATGTTTCAAGCAGTTGCAGTTGTAGCAAGGATCATATTTGTCATGTTTTTGTTAGAGGACAGGTAAATTGAATTTCGGCGACCACCTATCACATAAACCAAAACCTCAAGGTTAATACGAAGAAAATTAAATCAGTCGCAAGTCTTCAATTTAACTAAAGTTTTAAAGCACTGCCTAAGTTTTGTAATGGAGATGGAGCGGTGCCGCTTCAGATTCTGAGGTAAACTGTCTGTACCATAAATGAGCAAAAAAGATAAATGAGCGTTTTTCTTTTCTTTTTACCAAAAGATGACATGTTTATCGCTCCATAGAAATGTTTATATTTTTTTAAATAATTATTTATTGTGCACACCGAGCTTTTTATTACATTGTGGATGTGAAGTCATGATAATTTAGTTTAATTATACTCTTCGTAGATCATCGGTGGCGCGTTGCGAAGAGGTATGGACACCCAATTATGGGGGTCCGGGTTCGAATCCGCACGGACAACATGCCATGCACCAATGAGTTTTTCTAACTTATGTACGTAATACCGACTGCTCTCAAACGGTGAAGGAAAACATCGTGAGGAAACATGCATACACTGAAGAAGAAATTCTGATGTGAATGTGAAGTCTACCAATCCGCATTGGGCACGCGTGGTGGACTAATGCCCATACACCTTGAGGGTAGGTCTGTGCCCTGCAGTGGGACGTTTATAGGCTGAGAATACAAAAAAATAAAATGAAAATTAATGTCATAGTGGAGTAACAATGGTAATTAGATCTTAATATGTAATTTACGAACAATTGCAATTGAGCTTAATTCCATCATCATCAGTTGTAATATAATAATCAAAAAATAGGCAGGCGTTCGCGTTCGCGATGTCAAAATCATGTCTAGAGTGTGCCTGACTTTTTTTAAAGGCCAAATGATTGAGCCCTTACACCCATGTCAGACGTAAACAGATACAAATAATTTTTTTGTTAGAAGGTTTATTTTACGTTGCTTCTCTAACAAACACAAGTTTTATTTCTACGGGCGATCCATTCATGTTATCTTGTTGAAACACGTAACTAAGGTAACAGACTGTTCTAGGACTAGCAGCCAATAATCTGGGATTACATTGAGTCTAAACACAACCTACGTCGTAGGGATTAAGCCCTACGCCTTGTTATTTCATTACGCTACCTTGTATTTATCCTTTTTCTAAATAAAACAGGTAATATTCTAACGGTCTAAGCTTGCGTCTACATAGCAAAGGTAAGTATAAGTGTATTTTTTTTCATCTAGACATGATTCATCTACACAGGGTGTAAAAAAACACCCTAGTAATGGGTGGTTAAGACGTCAGACCATCAAACTGAACAACTTTCACTATGGACCCAAAATCGAGAAAAAATAAAACAAATCAGTTGTTTTATACAAAACTGCAGTACCTACTCGACTCTTATCTATGAGACATCAGATTTCGATTCGAATGAACTTCTTAGAAAATCATAACCTGAAGTATTATTTAAATTTTTTACATTATGTACATTACGTAATCCAGTGTTTCAATGATTTTCATTCCATCAAATTCCATTTTTGGCCAAATGTCAGATTTGAGATTGCTTCTATATTTGATTAAAATCGCTGTAGCTCGCTCGCTGGATTTCATTGTCTATTGTTGCGAGTGGTCGTCAGTCCGTTGACCACTAACTTGCTTCCACCAATGCGAACTGCATGGTGGAGCATATCTCTCTCCCTCTTATCTGCTCGGTGTAAATAACCCTGTTGGAGCCTTAAAGGGTTGCATCAGACCATAAAACTGAACATTTTTCACTATGGGGCCAACATTGAAATCGCGAAAAAAAAACTGCATACATAACTCGACCGAAATGATTGGAACAGCAGATTTTTTTTCGCGATTTCGATATTGGTCCCTTAGAGAAAGTTGTTCAGGTTGATGGTCTAAAGCAACCCTTTAAAGCTCCAACGGTTTTTTAACACCCTGTATATTCTGAACCGTTGTCCATAAGAGATTTGTTTTTCTATGCGTTTTCCTACAATGGGATCCTGTAGACTACAAACTGTTTGTTTTTGTAATAAGTCACTAGCCCAGTTATTTTACGGAGTTTTGTTAGGAGAGGTGGGAAGTAATTATTAATTGGACTTTTAAACTGTAACCGGTATCATTTAGTGACAAAAAGACTATCTGAAAACATATTTAAAAAAAAATCGCAACGCAACATAGAAATCTAAATTGTGAGTACTAGGCTTTTAAATTAATAAAATAATTACCAATGCACTCATTTGAATTAGATTGAAGAATATAATTTACTGTTGAACAATAAAATAGGCATTGAAATTTCAAAAATGAGGTTTTAATTAGAAAATACGAATGTATTTTTCAAAACCTTCTAAGTAGACAAAAATGTTTACTCCATGTTTGAATTAAGTATGTGTAAGGGTAATCCTTAAATATGTGCAAAAAAAAATTACTATCAGGATTTTTTTTTATAACGAGATAATAGCTAAATTTTAAATTTGGAACTGTTGCTGATGCGATTTTTTTTTTAATTTTGGTACATTTCTAAGCTCAAATCACATCTTAAATACTATACCGAAAAAATATATCAATTAGGTACTAATTAGTCCCGGCTTAAACGGTAAAATGACTGGGCTAATGTAGATATATCGGAGCCTAAAGGCCAGACCACACAGAAGCGGTTTTGCGGGAAAGCGGGCCAGAGGCGGACTTGCGGGAAGCGAATATCTCCAGACCCGCGCATATTTCTGTGTGGTAGAACTCGAACATTACCACCACACAACAAAACACACAGGAAACCGAGCTGGTGATATTTGCTTCCCGCAGGTCCGCCTCCGGCCCGCTTTCCCGCAAAACCGCCTCTGTGTGGCCTGGCCTTAATTGTTGAATTCGCCGCACTACAAAAAGGGTAGCCGTTTATGACAACTCATGTAAGCTTGTTTATTAAAATTTTCAATGCAAAAAATACGCAAACGTTAAAAATGTTGCAAAGATTACAAAAATGTCAAAAAAAAAAATTGCAGAAATTTAATAAAAGTAACAAATCAAGAACAGCTGCTCCCACTCGAAATTGAAACTAAAGATAATAAAGAATGTAAAGAGTTTTAAGTTTTTATAAAAACTTTAATGAAATTGATTTTTTATTCAACTGGGATCAGTGGTCGGTGCCCTATGCAATGACATTTCAAGTGCATTTCCATTAAGCTTCGTATTGGGAGACTAATATTTAAAATAATACCTACCTACTCTCCCAGAACTTAAAGTATTGAAACCTATAAATAAATGATCTCCTGTAAGCTTTATTTTATTAAACATTATAACTATATTATTTGTTACTCTTTAGAATAGAATATAGCAATACAGAGTGCAAACATAATATGATGTTTAGAGAATGTGGTGCTTTGAGAATATGATATCTTGTGAACATGATGTTCAGAGAATATGGTGTTTTGCGAATATCATAAGCAGAGATTATTTCCTTCAGATCATTTTTTTTCGCAATTTCAATGTTACTAATATAGCGAAAGTTGTTCAGTTTTATGGTTTTTTACATCATGTATATAATCATATATATAAGGCAGGTACGTATCCAGGTACTTACCCCCCCCCCCCCCCTTCCCCCCGAAATCCGAATATTTTTATGGAAAAGTTATTACAACAATCAAATGTCCCCCTCCCGAACTAAAGTCTGAATACGTGCTTGGACACAGGCAAATGAATACTTATCGAATCTAATACCAGTAGCTACTATAATAATGGGCAAAGTAGACAACAAAAGAAGCGAGGGTAAGTCGGTAGGCCAAGAAAGTCGTGGCTCGCGAACTGTAGTGGACAGGCATCACAGCCTGCCTGCAAACCTCCAGTCATCATCGTCATCATCCACTACTGGACATAGGAATCCCCCAAGGATCGCCACAAAGACCGGTTCCTGCGCTGCCCTCATCCAACGGGTTCACCAGGTCGTCGGTCCACCTTGTGGGGCCTACCCACGCTGCGCTTTCCGGGACGCGTTTGCCACTCGAAAAAACTTCAGTCCCATCGGCCATCGATTCAGCAAGCAATGTGCCCTGCCCGCTGCCACTTTAGTTTAGCTACTCTGGTTCTTCTGCGGATCTCTTTATTTCTGATTCGATCACAGGGAAACTCCGAGCATGGCTCTGCATTGCCCTTTGGGTGACTTTCAACCTTTTAATGAGGCCCTGAGAGAGCAACCTTCAGTAATGGAGAAGAATCCGAAGAAGAAAAAGATGTGTACTTTGTACGCACGTAAGATAAAATACTTCGGTGTGAACAAAAAAAAACTCTAATTAAAAACTAACTTCAATGTGTGTTATATCGGCGCGCAATACTTCTGTCTCAAGCTGAAAATACTCTCTTATCTGTTTCTCCCTAAGGTTTATCCTAACGCACTAAAAGAAATATACAAAAAGCAAAATACAATTTAACTTTCTGGATTTTTTGTGAATTGGGTGTTTTGCCTCCCTCGGTCTCGCCTTAGCATTTACATTATTTTTCTCAAATCCTAAGATATTTTTTCTACTTTCTTTACACTAACACTATCCACCAAAATATGCGACATACGAAAACAAACTAAAATATTCCCTCAATATTTAAATTACATCGTAACTTGAATCACAAATGCGGTGAAATGTTTGCGTCTCTCTTGATGTCGATGTCGGCCACTTGTCAGCTTGTCATGCGTCACTCAATATTGACTTTGTAATTCTGAGTACCCGACATTACGTTTGAATCGCACACATGTTGTATATTTCAGGTCAGATGTGGTTTCTTTAATGTACACGACGCGACTTTCAATTCACATACCGTTAGTTAAATGTCAGCTGTGTCAATAATAGCAGTGGTTGTTGGTCCGACCAACTACATATACTGATGTCACAGACCATTTTGTCTTTAATGCTTAATTAATGTTTACTATTTGTCGTTTTGGGTATTTGTAATCAATTGAATCAGGCGATACTTTGCGGAAATCACGTAGATGGCACGATTGTATCGAGACCTCCGCTTCTAAATACCTAGTAGACAAAGTTGTATTACAATATGCAATACAACCTGCCCACCACTTTGTAAACTTCTCAACATAAAAATATAATCAGTGCGCCGTGCAAAATTCGAGATTAAGAACTGGTTGCAGACTTTGACTTACGATGGAACTGAAGACTTAAGGTGGTTTCAGTCCATACAAAACTTTGACGCACAATACGCGTAGACGGAATTAATAAAAGTAATATTTTATATATGGAAAAATAGTTTAGAAAATCTAGTTGCCGCGTAACAAATAACTTTTGCAATTTATAATATAATTACGAAGATATAAAGCTTTTAAAGATTTGTATGAAAAATTTCAAAGCTTTTTATCTTCGTAATCTATCTATACTATTATAAAACTGTAACAGGAAGTTTGTCTGTACACTGAAGATATTAACAAAAAAAAAGTTATGATATGGTTTTTAGGTGTCCCTGATTCCATTTCACCAATTTTTGGATTTTTTGTCTGTCTGTTTGTTTGTGTGTTTGTTTGTTTGAACGAGTATCACGCAAAAACTACTGAACCGATTTTGATGAAACTTTTTTTGTTTGATAGCTTATGATCTGACTTAAAATCTGGTATATAATTTGTGCGGACGAAGTCGCGGGTTAACGCTCGTTATTTTATAAATTGCAAATGTTATTTGTTACGCGGCATCTAGATTTTCTAAACTATTTTTCCATATATACAAAGTTACTTATATTAATACCGTCTACGCGTATTGTGCGTCAAAGTTTTGTATAAAATTGACCCCTCTGCAACCGCCTAAATCAAGGATATATTATCTTAACATACAAGGCTAATACACAGGCAAACAGACACACACTTACACAAACCCAACTCCCCTCCCACACACACACCCTCTCACTTTGCTTCAATTGTACTAGTTCTTAACTAAATTATTTTGTTTATATGATTCCCAATCGTAGACCTCGCGTATCAGGCTTGCCTCTACCGTTTAATGTAATAGTTTTAAGTAAAAGTTAAAAATAAACATTTAACTTATCTTATCTACTAAATAATTTCTACTCTACACGTGTTTCGTCCCACCAAGGAGCATATTCAATAGTTAGACCGACGAACGTTCGCAACAGAGTTGTTACTCCGCCGAGCGTCCGACACCGATCCGTGCGGTCTATTAATTAGCTTTAGACAATATACAAAATTATTGGAGGAGAGGAGGCCTTTGCCTAGAAGTGGGAGACAGTAGAAAGCCCAATTAAAAAAAACTTTATTTTCTAATATATTCTACAAACGGAGCACGCCATTTTCATAGATTAAATTAATTAGATCCAAATTCTCAATCGGTGAAGAGAAAAACTTTTATACAACGTGTATTAACGTGAAATAACGCAAAACGAGATTTTTTCAAAATATTAAATAATTTGTTTGCAAAATTTAAAATTTACTGAACCCGATGTCGACCCACCGCACGGGCACACTCACCCTACCTACAACCAAAACAAGATTATTAACATTTTTCCATGAGTACGTTAGCGCTTTCATTCATTGCTGAAATGATAACAAATCATTTTTGCCTCAAAACTTAAAATGCGAATAAGTTTAAATTTTAAGTATCAAAATAATGAAATTATTGTTTCAATCGAATTATTTTGTTATAAATCAGCTGGGGTGTATGAGGTTTTGCGTTAATTCATTAACACGATGTATAACTTTTTTTTTAAATTAGGTACTTTACATTTTGCCAAACTGCAGTACAGTTTGTTAACTTAAAACCAAAATAAAATCAATGAATCAAATGGGGCCTTAGATACGCGAACGTTTCAAACTACAGATAAACGAACAATACTGCATTTACTTACACAAAATGGAAGACAAAAAATTACATACGATATGATGATGATGACGAAACGTTGTGTATACTTCAAATACGTACTGAGATCACAGACCAACTTTGTGTGGAACAAGTGTAGGGCGCTTTGTGTGCTTCAACTAAATTCGGTTTTGGCCTATCCATTTATTTTACTTTGATCGAAGCTATCAACGACCGTTTGCAATTGTAAGCATGGATAATTTTTAATCGAGTTACGAATGGTAGCGAGCCTTTTAAAATAAAACTACTTCAAAAGACAGGTTGTTCAGAATTCAAGATGCGACGAATATTAAAAATTGCGTCATCGATAAGTATATCAGTGGTCAGCATGGACTCTTACATTGATAACTTAACAGGGTCCTACTTAATAATATGCTGACGGTTCTTTAAGAGGATGATAAGACTTTGACTGTGCGCATAATAAAATATTCTGATCTGATAATCCCCTTAAAACGGAAATAAATAACAACGCTTCAAAAATGACAGAGCCAAGGAGAAATCCCAATGAGCTCTTTTTCCATATGGCTGAGAATAAACAAACCAATTAATACTCAGTTGCAGAAATCCTCATTACAGTTAATCCTCCATTAAATCTCTTGCTAGCTTTTACAGCATCAACAAAACAAAAAGTGACAGCAAGAGATTTAATGGAGGATTAACTTTAATGAGCGTTTCTGCAACTGAGTGTAAACGGCCAGAGCCTGTCACAAACACCCGTGCTAAAAACTTGCTGTCTTTTTTCCTTCTCCATAAATGGATAAAAAAAATCTCATTTTTGTCCCCATACTTTCCAGCGAGTAAATTCAATTGAAAACTTACCCAACGGTCACTAGACAAAAGTTTAGCGGTACACGAGCAAGTTGCCGAATCATTCGAACGATCGGTTCATTAGACGTTCATTCGTTCATTCGTTCGCTTGCTGACTTTAGATAGTAAATAAATTGTATGGAAAATTTGTTATAGAGTTTGGGCGAAATATCGAGGCATTTTGTTCGGCTTGGATGGCTAAGTTCTTTCTTGTTCTTTCGTTCTTTCTTTTAAAATATCATAAATTTTTTTCGGCGCAGCGACTGCACCCGGACCGGTTTCCGTCACCGTATACCGATGTAGAATATAGATATGATATTGTACCAGTTTTTAAGTATGATCATAAGTGCTTTTAACACAACAAATTTCATTAAAATTGGTTTAGTAGTGTTTGCGTGATACTCGAACAAGCAAACAGATAGACAAAAAACTAAATCAGTGATTTAGAGTCAGGAACGCCTAAAAACCATATCATGACTTTTTTGTAAAATAATGTCTTTAATATACATACATAGTTAATAGCGCAGATAAGATATGTTAGCACAATTGAAATTTTTGATGTAAACCCCGTGTTCCAACAGATCTTAGTTGGATCTTGTATTATTGCCAACTCTCTTCCAAACTTGGTGTGATTCAGTACGTATTATCTGATTGTCTATTTGTGACCTTTAAGCTGAATCAATCTATTTAATCCACGAGTTTCCTACTAGTCAAATCAGCAACTCTTTATCAAACGTCAAAACACGAGCTCTGCTCCTGCTCCTAGTTACCTTCGTGAACGCTTCTCCCTCTCCCGTCCTTCTGACAAACCCTGTAGATCCCACATCCATACCCTCCTTAATATCCCATCCCACTCTACTGACTTCTATTCCTATTCATTCACTATCCATGCAGTCCGGCTGTGGAACTCTCCCCTATTTAATATAAGAGACTGTCAAACAATTGCTTCATTTAAAAAACAAGTCAAAGATCACTATCTCTCTCTTCAATAAACTAGTACATTTATTTATTTATCATACCGTATATATTTGTATGTATGTATGTAAGTATACATATACCTGTATCTTTATATAATATATATTTATTAGTCTTAAATACCTACTGTTTTATTAGTTAAATGTGCACACTATGCCTGCCTCACTTTCTATGCTCTCTCTCTGTCTCGGGTTTGCTGGCAGAAATCTCTTTAGAGATACGCTCGCCCTTTGTAATTGTCTATTATGTTGTTTTCATGTATATTTCCGTGTGTACAATAAAGTGTTAAAATACATAAATAAAATAAGCTCTGTATGAAAAGTTGTACTATGAATAGTGACGTCATTATTTTTCGTCGTTGTTTAGATACTTTTTATAGTTTATCCTTTTATTAAAAATAGTACTCAAGCTACAGAATTCCTGAAAATGTAAGTTTAGCACTATTTTTAAACCAATTTTTTACTGAGAAGATAAAACTAAATACCTACACAAAGTTGAGAAAACATGTACAAAGGGCGAGCATATCTCTGAAGAGATTTCTTCCAGCAGACCCGTAAAAGAGACACATAACAATTACAAGGCAAACTTATTGTAAACAAACAAAAAGTATAAACAAATAAATAAATATATTATGTAATATATACCTACAGCATACTTACGTTATCTAAGATACTTACGTTATCTTGGTCCGTAGGTATCTGAAACAATAAAATACATTTCATTATATGTTTATGATAAAATTTTTAACAATTTACATAAAATATAACCTAAAGGCTCAAACTATAGCAAAGTAAACATACATTTCTAATGTTTCAATAATCACATTGCAATATTTATTTTTTGTGTCGTTGTCAAAAAGATGTCCAGCCGACATTCAAAGCAAATAATGACTTTCTAAAACCTATTAAAAGCAAAACATACATATTACCCACGCAGCGCTTTCAGAGTCGCGTTGGCAAGTTACATGAAGCGTCACATGGTAAACGTTTTGAGTCATTTCATATACAGGGTCTTTCTTAATATGCTTACACTTTTTAAGGGGATGATCAGACCATCAGACTGAACAACATTCTCTATGGAGCCAACATCGAAATAGCGAAGAAAAATCTTGTGTCCCATACATTTGGCTCGAGTAGCTTGGAAGAGCTGATTTTTTTTACGCGGTTTCGATGTTGGATGTTGGTGCCACAGAGAAAGTTTTTCAGTTTGACGGTCTGATCATCCCCAATCAGATCAAAAGTGTCAGCATATTAAGAAGGACCCTATATTTAAAGTAACAACAACCTGCTAAAACTACTTTTCCATAATAAAGTACCCGTGACAACACTATGACTGTGTGAAATTTTTTCATGTGAAAATTGATTATCCATGAATTACGCCGAGTAATTTCGACAGGTGTTTATACAGTTAGTACAGTTTAGTTTAGTATGAAAAGATAAAGCGCTTCTTCGCAACGTGACGCTGAAAACGCTGCGTGGGAAAAAACTACGAGTATTTCATGATTTTAAACGGCTTAGGATAAACTTCCCCACCTTTATTCATTCCTGTGTTATTGTAGTGATTTTATTAACGAGTCTTTCAAAAATTCCAGACCCCGTCGACAAGAGGTAGATAGAATATTATTCCAAGACGGTGTTATAAACCAATTAAGTTATTCATGATCCGGCAAAGTTACAGCTATAATAAAAATTATTAAATCCGCTTTAATATCTTAAAGTCACGAATTTCGAAGTTATTCTGTTCCTAATAGAATTAATTTTGTGTTTTGGTTTCGTTGAAATACGTTTCGATTGAAAACTTTTTAATTCGTTCGTATTTTTTTTCATAGACTACTTATTATACTCCTTATTTAGAAAAATGCAACATTGCATCTGATCAGTGGGAGCAGCTGGCTGTCGAGCGGCCGGAATGGAGAGCCTTAGTCAAATCGAATGTATTTGACTTTGAAGCTCAACGCCGCTCTGACCTTGACTCAAAGCGCGACGAATTGAAAGCCCGACCACCTGCGGCGATCAATTACACATATATTAATGGTGTACTCTCGTGTCCGCAATGTGCGAGGACCTTTACTCACAAAATAGGCTTCGTGAGTCACATTCGAGCACATGAGCGCCAAAATCGGAGCTGAAGCAGTCGCCGTGGCCGAAATCGGTCAGGAGCTCATCATCATTTAGAAAAGCAGTTGCAGCAGCAGGCCGAAGAAAAGATGGATGGATTGTGTGAAGGATGATATGTGTAAAAAGAGGTTAGTGTTAAAACAACGGCTAAGAGAGATGAATGGAAGAGGATGACATATTGCGCCGACCCCTAATAATGGGAAATGGGCAAGAGAATGATGATGATGATTTAGAAAAGCAGTTAAGTACGCGGGATATTGTTAAGTGCACATTGTATATCTCGAAGGGGAAACATTCAGAGTTTGAGTACGTATGTTTGTACAATAATGTACATTTTTAGGCGATTTATTGTACATTAAAGGTAAGGAGGGGTGCAAAAAAGTGCAAAAATCCGCCCAAATAGCATCTATACAATTTATATGAACTAATACATACTACACCGGGGCGGAACGGGTCGCATTTTTGCTTCGCACGGCGGATTCGGCGCGCTCCGCCCCGATTTGGCCCGTCGTATTGTGCTATACCAAGCGGATCTTTCTACAACGTCTGCCAGTATTACGTCAAACTAGAAAGCCGTCGTAAATAGCAATGATAGTCCATACAGAAGAGAACTAGCGACTCAATCATGAGGCGACGGTTCGATTCCTGGCCTGTGCCACTAATTTCTACGGAATTTATGTACGGTTGTATTTATCACCATCCCTAGCTCGGCGGTAAAGGCAGACATCGTGACGAAACCTGCATACCCGAGAGGTATGCGTTAAAATATGGGTGAGCATGGGGCGAACAGAAAACACCAGCGATAGTCGCAGTGTTACATAATGACCCTGCTTGCAATAGCCCAACCAACAATCAAACAATGAAAACCCGTTAATGCGTTGCGACCTGGCCCGCTCTATTGTTTTTAAAGTACGTATTTTCCGCTGCCATGCGGCCCGTTCTAATATGCGCTTACATTTATATCGCAATAAATAACACAAAAGATGAACAGTTACCGTACACAATGGACTTATAAAAGCATTCGTTGTAACATAAAATAGATGGTAGGATTACATCATTTGATGAATGTGTTGCCAGGTGTGTAAGAACAAATAAATAGGAATTATTGTTTGTAGAACCATGTAGATATTAATCATTGTTGAGGCGAACACATTAATTTTACCTAGTACTAGTATACAGGATGTTAGGATAAACATTTGCATTATTTTAAGGGGTGATTGTACCTGTGATACTGAAAATTTTTCCCTAAGAAACCTATAGGAAATTTGCAAAAAAATTTATGGAATTTCCATACTAAATGCAATCAGCTGATCGAAAGATTGTTTGAAAAGTCGAAAAAAAATTCTAAAAGTCCTATAGGTTCCTTAGGGAAAGTTGTTCCGTATCATGTGTACACACGGCGACACATCAAGCCATACAAAACCAACATAAGCTGGCCGCGCGTAGGTCGAGTAACGTATAACGTCGCGCGGCCAGCTTATGTTAGTTTTGTATAGCTTAATGTGTCGCCGTGCGTACAATCGTTCCTTAAAGTAATGGAACTGTTGCCCTAACTCCTTGTAATTCTAATGGTGGCAGTGTGGTTCCAGCTTAGAAGGGACCACCACTATTCTTCCGTTGGTGTCGTATGAGGCGAATAAGGGATTAAACAATTCTTGTGCAGTGTTTATGTGTGCGAAAGGCTAGCCACCTCTCAGCATTTGACACGTCATTCCATCTTGAAACTTGAATTACTAAATGTGAGTTGCTACAACTACATTCTTATACAGAAAGTTATATATATGTTTCTGATAGGGGTTGTGAGTTGATGTTTGTATGTGGTCCGAACGTAAGTTTATGTATGTACAGGGTGTTAGGCTAAACAGTGCATTACTTTAAGGATTGATTGTACCGATGATACTGAACAACTTTCCCTGAGAAACCTATAGAAAATGCGCAAAATTTTTTTTCGACTTCTGATACAAACATTTTGATCAGCTAATTGCATTTAGTATGGAAAGTGCAAAAAAAAATTGTTTTATTTCCTTTAGGTTTCTTAGGGAGAGTTATTCAGTATCACGGTTTACCCAACACCCTGTATAATTCTAATAAATTTGTTAGATCCTGTATAAATATACAGGGGCTCACTGCCTACCCACGCTGCGCTTTACGGTACGCGCTCGCCACTCGAGAACTTTTCAGCCCCATCGGCCATCGGTTCTGCGAGCAATGTGCCCCGCCCACTGCCACTTCAGTTTAGCAATTCTTTGGGCTATGTCAGTTACTCTGGTTCTTCTCTGGTTCTTCTCTTCATTTCTGATTCGATCTCGCAGGGAAACTCCGAGCATAGCCCTCTCCATTGCCCTTTGGGTGACATTCAGCCTTTTTATGAAGCCTTAAGTGAACGACCACGTCTCTGTTTCAGACTATTCCGTAGGCAAACTATTCAGTTAGGTAGGTCCAACTTCGAGAAAGAGATCATAAGTACTTCATTACAAAAAGATGAACTCTCTCATCCTTAACACCCTGAATTGAGTCACTAATATCCCTCCAAAACTAATTCAGAATGCTACGGACTGCTACGAGGTAGGACACGTAGCGCGTAGCTGCTCGTAGCGCTACGTGTAAAATTACTAATTAGTCGCAATTTGCAGTGCTCGAAATTCTTTGAAATGATATGAAAACTGAATAAATAGTTATGCAATCAAATTCTATGGAAGGCAGTATGGGTTCCTATTCACTCTCATTCTGTGCCCTATTATACAGGGTGTAACAAAACACCCTAGTAATACTTAAAGGGGTGGTTTAGATTAGATCATCAAACTGAACAACTTTCACTATAGGACCAATAACTAAAAAAAAATCAGCTGGTTCAAAACAGCAGTACCTACTCGACTTAAATTGATGCTGATTTTTTTGATTGCCTCTAAAGTGAAAGTTGTTCAGCTTGATGGCCTAAACTCTAAACCACCCCGTTAAATACTACTAGCTCGTTTTGTTACACCTTGTATAAATAGGACGAATCCGTTTTTTTTAAGTCGATAAATTACAGGGTGTAAGGGAGAGCCCTCCGTAAACTAAAACTCAGACCATCAAAGTGAACAACTTTCACTATGCAGCCTACCTCAGGAAACGCGAAAAATAATCTGCTGTCCCATACTTTTTGGTCTGGTAGGTAGAACAGTTTTGTATGGGACAGCAGATTTTTTATCGCGTTTCCTAAGGTAGGCTCCGTAGTGAAAGTTGTTCAGCTTGATATTCTCAGACCGAGTCTCACAGTTTCATTCTGTGGAGGGCTGTCCCTTATATTCAGTATTTTTCATTCATATTTATAATTATTAATTATATTTTCTTTGACGAAGCCTGTTGTGCATGTGAGTGATGTATTTACCTATGACGAAGCCTTCTTGGGTGTTAGTGATATATTTTCTTTGAAGAAGCCTGTTGTGGATGTGAGTGATGTATTTACCTATGACGAAGCCTGTTGTGGATGTGAGTGATGTATTTACCTTTAACGAAGCCTGTTCTGGATATGAGTGATGTATTTACCTTTAACGAAGCCTGTTGTGGATGTGAGTGATGTATTTACCTTTAACGAAGCCTGTTGTGGATGTGACTGATGAATTTACCTTTGACGAAGCCTGTTCTGGATGTGAGTGATGTATTTACCTTTGATGAAGCCTGTTGTGGATGTGAGTGATGTATTTACCTTTGACGAAGCCTGTTCTGGATGTGAGTGATGTATTTACCTTTGATGAAGCCTGTTCTGGATGTGAGTGATGTATTTACCTATGACGAAGCCTGTTGTGGATGTGAGTGATGTATTTACCTTTAACGAAGCCTGTTCTGGATATGAGTGATGTATTTACCTTTAACGAAGCCTGTTGTGGATGTGAGTGATGTATTTACCTTTAACGAAGCCTGTTGCGGATGTGAGTGATGTATTTACCTTTGACGAAGCTTGTTCTGGATGTGAGTGATGTATTTACCTTTGACGAAGCCTGTTGTAGATGTGACTGATGAATTTACCTTTGACGAAGCCTGTTCTGGATGTGAGTGATGTATTTACCTTTAACGAAGCCTGTTGTGGATGTGAGTGATGTATTTACCTTTGACGAAGCCTGTTGTAGATGTGACTGATGAATTTACCTTTGACGAAGCCTGTTCTGGATGTGAGTGATGTATTTACCTTTGACGAAGCCTGTTGTAGATGTGACTGATGAATTTACCTTTGACGAAGCCTGTTCTGGATGTGAGTGATGTATTTACCTTTAACGAAGCCTGTTGTGGATGTGAGTGATGTATTTACCTTTGACGAAGCCTGTTCTGGATGTGAGTGATGTATTTACCTTTGATGAAGCCTGTTGTGGATGTGAGTGATGCATTTACCTTTGACGAAGCCTGTTGTGCATGTGAGTGATGCATTTACCTTTGACGAAGCCTGTCGTAGATACCGTCGCCTTTGAGTGAAGACATCGGTAATGAAATATCAGTTTTTTTTTTTTTTCTGGAAAGAAAATCTCACCAAGCATGTCCTGATTTTACTCATCATCAATCATTTCATTTCACTCCTATACTGTGTAATAAGAACCTCGCAAATACTCCCGAACTTACAAATATGTTATAGGATATTTTTTGCTTCCTCCTGAAAAGTTATCTCTTTTGCACTTACAAGTTCTTCACTCTAAGGCGTCGATACGCACTTTGTATTTTTATGTTTGTTATGTTTTGTTTGTTAGTTTATCAAGTTGTATTATACATAATGTATTCATTGCGTAGGTAAGTTATTTAAATCGCATCTAATTATAAATGTTGCGTCAACCCACGCAATTAACTCCCGCACGGGTCAGCAACGTGACTGCGGAACCCTGGGGAAATCTTTGGAGACCCGCCACAAATTCAATCGAGAGAATATTCATTACATTCGCCTCAAATTGGAATTTATGAGTCACTATTAGGCAGGTTAACGTTTAAACTCTAAAACACTACTTTTGTTGTCATTTCAACAACAACAATTTGGTTTTTAATCAAGTTAAAGATTTTAAAATGTAAGTATTTTTGGTTCGTTACAAAATATAGGTGTACGAGGTTACTAAGGGATAATTTAAACCCTTGAACCTGGGGTAAACTTGTTCAGTTACTTATAATTATCTCTTCATCTCTATTCAAATGTATATAGGGTGTAAAAATATCAGCTGTCCCATATAAATCTCTAGTACCTGCTCGGCTCAAATGTATCGGGACAGCTGATTTTTTTTATTTTTTCTCGGTGTTGGCTGCATAGTGAAAGTTGTTCAGTTTGATGGTCTGAAGGACCCCTTAAGTATTACTAAAGTGTTTTGTTACAACCTGTAGAAATAGAAATATTTATTTCATTTTTTTTGCATACTCCGTTTTGGTCTACAATTAAGTAAGTAGGTAGTAGTAGGTAATTCATAATATTGATTGATGGATAATTTTCGTTTGTCATTGAGTTAGGTTGCTTCCAAAATATCATTGCTTTCAAAGCATCGCCTCGACAAAATAAGAATATTACTGACAAATTTTTTTTTTTGCAATAAATATCTTCAACAACAGTGTAATGTGTTTGCTGCCTACGTATTTAAAGATTTTTCCATTTTAACCGTAGAGAAACAAATCGAAAGCAATTCAACCCTATCGAATTTCCATTACAGCTGTCGACCCCACTATTCGCCTGATAATATTGGTTTAAAAGGATCTCTTAGTATGCTCGATCCCTTTCAAAGATGTTGGTTTTTTTTATTTTTTTACAGAAAGAGGTAAGAATGTTTCTTGGGACCAAAATCTTCTGCCATAATAAAAATGTGTCCACGTTTTGTGGTCACAGCTGATGACCCTGATTGCGCTAAATAAGTCTTTACTGAACCGCTATTGGACCACTTGCGAAGCTAAAATTTTTACCATTATCGCGCTAATCAGCTTTTTGACAGATCGCTCAGACGTTTCAGCTGTCAATAACATAGTAAATAAGTAAAGTTTAGCTTAAATGTACTTGAATTGTAACTGGATTGCAATGTAAAATATACTGCAGTATTTTTGGATGGAATATGTATTGAATTTTGCAAGCAGCCAAATCACAGCAGCAGTTCTCAGTAGTTACTACTTTAAGAACTTATTTGGACACACAAAATGCACCTTAATAGAGTGTCAACTTATAGTATAACTGACTGAGTCATCCCTTAAAGGGACTAATGAAGTAGGACCTCATATTATATCAATGAACCGAACCGAACCGAACTGCCTCCGTGGTCTAATGTTTAAGAGCATTGGCTCTCGACACGGAGGTCGTGGGTTCGATTCCCACGGGGGACACCTAGTGAAATGTCACTTCGTGCGTTTTTCCGAATCTGAATCAACTGATTGTGTGAAAAGAAAAATGATTCCGTGCTTCGGATGGCACGTTAAGCCGTTGGTCCCGGCTACTATCCCTGGTGGTAGTAGGTGTTACATAAAAACCACGTCAGAGGCCGTAAGATGGTCTGAAAAAACTCTGACACCAGGGCTCTGCCCTCACGATAAGAAGAAGAATGAACCGCAGTAAATTTTACAAATTCCAACGTTAAACAAGTTACATTTAAGATGGAAATTCAAATAAAACTAAGTCAAGATACCAGAGTAGCTATATTTAGATTTACCTTCGTCTGCATACGAAACACTAACTTTTGAAGCGGAGCGAGGCGGAATTTATTTAGCGTTTGCATGTAGAATTTATGCTAAATCAAAATTACTTCGTTCCTCCACACAGGTACTATACTGATATCGTGAAGATTATTTTGTAAGTAGGCCAGTTGCAAGTGCAATAAATGTTATATTAGGATCTTCTTTTATTTATTAAAATGAAACGTGAATCTTCGGCCTATATACGATACGGCCTACTGCAGCCCACCCACCCTCAAGGAGGATGTATGGGCATTAATTCACCACGCGTTTTCAATTTGGACTGCTAGGCTTCACATACGCATTTGATTTTTTTATTCAGCGAGGTTTCCTCACGATGTTTTCCTTCACTGTTTGAGAGCAGTCGATATTACGTACATAACTAGATGTACATGTCGTGTAGTTCAAGCGGATTCGAAATCTACACTATTATAATACTGCAACAGTAGTGTGTCTGTACTTTGAGGATATTAACGAAAAAAGTACAATATGGTGTTTATATGTCCCTGTCTTTAAATCACTGAATTTCAGATTTGTTGTTTGTTTGTTCGAGTGTCAAGCTAAAACCACTGGAACAATTTCGATGAAACCTCTTTGTGTTTAGAATCTCTTTTTTTTTAGCCTATTTCATCCCACTGCTGGGCAAAGGCCTCCCCTTTTTTTTAGAATTTCATGATTAGACTTAAAAACTGGGTCATAATTTATCTTCGCTACGATGACGGGAACAGGTGCGAACGATGTCGAGGGCTAAATCTCGTCAAACTCAGTAAAGCAACGGAAAGAAGCAGGTAATTAGATTTCATCTCTAACTGACAGTTCAATGAGTCTAATAGAACAATTTTACAGCTTCTATCGCTCCGGCCCACAACCTCGTTACAAATCCACAAAGGCTCAATATATCTCTGTAAATTGCTATATTCAGGGTTCCCTTACCAAATGTTTCATAATTATTAACCTCTCAAATACCGCTCAATCACAAGTAATGTATTTAAGTACACATTATAACAGCTGTCTACGTGTACGAAGTACCAGTGTTTTCAAGAGAAGATCTCATCTTCAAATTGCGAATGGTAAGGAAAGCCTGCTCCAAGAGGTCAAACACACCCCTGCACTAAACATTCGCTCGTTCTTACCTACCTGAATCTAATGGAACGGGAAACAGCTAGGGTTACAAGATTATTGGCGTCTGAAATGTTGACTGTACCCAGATTAGTTTTCCGAGTCTGAAATTCTGCGTCAAGATGGCGTTTTGCGAATATGACATTGTGCGCCTTGTCTTTTAGTTGGCACTATGTGAGTTAGCCTTATGCAGGTTTGGGGGATCCTGATGAACTGATGAGGTTCACAGGGATTCTCCGGGGATCGGGCCAGGGAATCCTGGTGACCGAACCCCTTTTCTAACGACAACCATCTGGGTTGTCGTTAGAAAACTAGACTAGACTAGGGATAACTTCCGTGCGTTCAGATGTTTTTGCCATACTTATTACTGGAAGCAAAATAGGTCATAGTTTCAGTACAATGTTAGGTTCCTATTGTTTTATTTCGTATTTTTGGTGCTTTTGCGGTCGTGTCTTCAACACTGCCATAAATGATCTCTTGAATTGGCTCTCTAATAGCCATGTTTTTTCCTTCTTATTGCTGTCTCCCGCTTGCAATGGAGGGAAGTCGGATATTTCGTTTTCCTACTCCTCCTATCTTCTTTGATTAATTCATTGCGGGTTCCAAGACCGATTAGAGTCATCCCCCGGGCTCGCTGGACTTCATTGTCCAGTGTTGTGAATGGTCGCCGCTGTTGATCCTGGCTTACAGGAGTTACAGCGGTGGGAATGTGTGGTGGGCCTAGGCCCGAAAAAAAAAAACCGTCTGGGTTAGTGTTATTCGAAAGGGAACAACACAATTATACTAAGCGACAGAACCCACTTAAGTGAGAACTTGATTAAAACTTAGCCCGTATTTCCTTGAACCTCCTCCGCTTATTTGATTCTAGTTTATTTGATTCTAAGAAAGCGTCTAAGTCCACTGCTTAGTTCCAATTTCTTTGTAGTCGCTTCAGGGCAAAAGCTTGTGGTACAAATAATTGGAAAAGGTATTAACGCTATGTTATGCCTTTGGCTATTTTTAGATGTCAATGAAGAATTTCCATAGGTCTATTGGTATTTATACATACATACATACATATACTCACGCCTTTGTCCCACTACTGGGGTAGGCAGAGACAACAGATCGCCACATGCTACGATTCTGACACACATCTTTCGCCTCCTCAACATCCATAAGTTTCTTTCTTTATTGTACACAAAAACATAATAATGAAAAAAAATTACAACAAGTCGTGATGTACAAAGGCGAGCTTAACTCTAAAAGAGTTTTCTTCCAGCAAACCGTTGAGTGAGAGGAGAACTAATATGTTTGGGTAAAATAAGTGTGCACACAAATAAAAAGCTACTTAATTATGAGATAGTAAAATGAATACCTATAAAATAAGAAATAATATAAGATACACCTATACAAATAAGTATAATATATAAAGATGCTTAAATAATAATATCAAATATAATAATATGAACCTACATATATTATTTCTTCATACAAGCTCGTCGGTTCCGGGTACATTTTATTTGGCCCTTCTTCAGTACGCATCCGATTTGGTCAGCATATGTGCACCTAGGGCGACCCCTTTCAACCATTCCATTCACACTTGCCTTGTAAATTTCATAAGTCAACCTACTTTCGCTCATTCTTTCCACATGGCCAAACAACCTCAACATACCTTTTTCAATCCTAGTCACTACATCTTCTTTCAGACCATATCTTTCTCTAATCACACTATTCCGTAACCGGTCCTTCAAAGTCACACCACACATACTACGCAGGGAGCGCATTTCAACCGCATTTATTCTAGATTCATGCTTCTTCTGCCATACCCAACTCTCACTTCCAGACATTAATGTTGGTGCAATACATTGGTATTTATGTATTTATTTAATACTCACTTAAAGACTGCAATAAAATTACCCACCCAGGTTTAATTGGGAAATTCAGACTAGGCGGGAAAATTCTCGAGCACTTTTTTAGTGGTAATTAATTAGTCATTGGTATGTTAATAAAAAATAAAATAAAATTTACGTAGGATCGAATGGACATTCAGTCATGATGAGGATGGTACGGGTTCAAACCCGCACGGATGACATTCCATTGAGTATTTCTAACTTATTTTATTTTATGAAGTAACAAGGTTACATTACACGCGCAGTTACATATGTAGGTATATAATATATAAATTATTAAGTCCGCACACACACACACACAAACACACAGGAGAAAAAACAAACAGTATAACTTATATGTACTACATAACATGGTAGAAATATTATTTTTATTTATTATTTCTTTGCACACCGAAAACAAACAGATTTAAAAAATGTATTATACCTACCTACTTGTTTTTTTATATTATATAATGTTGGATAATAGATGAATAGAATTGATTGATAGAAGAATGGTGAATAATAGAAACACGAGACTTGATTTAAAAAAAGAGATTGATATTTTACAAAGTTTGATAAGAGCAGAATTGAACTGACATAAATAGTACAATCACAATTAAATAAAGTTTGTTTTCCGCTTGCGTCGTTTCAGGCGCGCGCGCCGCCCCGTCTCTTTCTCTTGCTGTTGCGAGAGACGGCATGCAATACGGGAGAGCGGCAGTAATATAAGCTATCACACGCCCATTTCGCTTCAATTATTTTTCGACATAGGCCCTTAAGGTACCACTGTTAGTACTATAATCTTAGAAAATTGTAAAGTAGTCTGTGAGGCAGAAAAATCCAGTACAGACCGCTGTCTATCTAATCACTCTGTAAATGCATGCGTTTTTGGAAATAATAATAAAAGACGCTGAAGAAAAGTTCTCGAGTGGCTGGCGAACGCGTACCGGAAAGCGTAGCGTGGGTAGGCCCCCCACACGGTGGACCGACGACCTGGTGAAGGCAGCGGTAACCCGTTGGATGAGGGCAGCGCAGGACCGCTCGTTATGGCTATCCTTGGGGGAGGCCTACGTCCAGCAGTGGACGTCCATCGAGAAATGTGAAATCTACCAATCCATAATTGGGCACGCGTGATGGTGGTGGCCTAACGCCCATACACCTTCCTTGAAGGAAGGCCTGTGCCAGTGTAGTTTAACGTATACAGGGTGATGACAATGAAGATGATTTTCCCTATAAATATAGCTCATCTGTTTTAAAGACAAGTAACAATACTGACATAATAAGTGTTAGATTGGGCTAAAATTTTCTAAAAAATAAACTGACAATAATTTCAGGAAAAGGGTCCCAGTGCCTGTGTTATGAAGAAATTAATATGTAAAGTGCCAATGAAATATTTATCCGGAACCACTTATGTAGAAGCCGCACGGCGGTGATCATTATACCTTCAATTAAAATGACATGCTCCATTCACTACCGCCATTCTAATAGGTAAATTGGGTCAAGGTAAACATTTTTCAAAATTCATGAAAATAATTGTATCTTCACGATATAAAAAGAAATAATCTGAAGGTCTTAAGAGGATATGCGGGTACTGTTTAGTCCATACAAACATATTTCCCTGTTTCCTCCCTGGATAATGACACTAGAGCAAACAAATTTTTACCACATAATCTCCATATGCCATCTACCTTGTCCATAATATGTTTTTTTTTGATAACTTAAATTACTAGGAGTGTTCGAAGATGATGACAAATTTTCTCAATTTTACCGCTGTGTTCAGACATCCAGCAAGCAAGTTTGACGAATATAAACACAAAAAGGAAAACATACAGATAGCCAGAGCTAAAGTCTTTTTCATAATTATACTTGAAAGAATTATTAAAATCGGTTTAGTTTTGGAGGAGAAAACAGGGGAATACGAAACCGTGATTTTGTCAATTTTATGTTGGTAAAATCAGTCCGCGCTGCAGTTGTCACTTTCACACTGGTAGCTCAGATGCTCGGGAACAGCGCGACAGCAATAGATCTGTTAAATACCGATTCTTCAAATTTCTTGCAGACCGTCCTTCCTATTAAAAAAGACACCTTTGTGACTAAAAATAAAAGGTTAAGTTTTGTTTTGGAGACGTGCCTTCTATTTACACTAAAGTATACGATACGAGATGAGAGGGAGTTACAGAATCATTTATGCGTACTTATTTACACACAATAGCACTCGAAACGCACTTGATTTTTAATCTTTTGACTGTCTCGGCTGTTAGCCTAGATACGAATATTGCTGACTGGCTTAATTTGTCTTGCGATTGTTTTGTGATGGTTTTGTCACGCTGACATGAAAGAAAAAGAATAAAAAAGTAATGATTTATGTACTAAGGGGTTATGTCCATTCAAAGAAAGGGACGCAAGGGGAAATGTCTGTACAAGGAAATGGATGTACGAGGAAATGGCCGTTCGGGGAAATTGTCGTACAAGGAATTCGGGCGATGGACGTTCAAGGAAAAGGACGTAACCGACCTGATCCGTTTTTCATTCCATACAATGCCAACAGCTTTTCAAATTAATATAAACTTGTCCAGATAACAAATCAATTGCTGATCATCATGTAGCAAATAAATGGATGGTCAGCAAAAACAATTAACAAGAAATTAAATCCGCCTTCAAAAAACTAAAAAGTAAAAAAATAATATTGCAGCCGATGACTTCTTTGTTCGCATCATAAGAACATTAATTTGTTTTATCAAAGTCGCTGTCAAGCCGGTACGATTCGCGACAGGGCTTGCATTAGTTTTTTGGCTTGGCATGACACCGACTTCTATAAAGCAAATTAATGTTCTTATGATGCGAACGAAAAAGTCATCGGCTGCGATATTATTTTTTAACTTTTTAGTTTTTTTTAAGGCGGTTTTAATTTTTTGTTAAAATTTATTTCACAATTTTCAGTGGTGAATTCATTAGTTCAATTTAATAGTAGTGCTTTAAATTACTCCCCTCGATTTCTCTGGGATGCCATCATCAAATCCTGGTTTCCGTATCATGGTACCACCCTTGGAATATCTTCTTTCCAACAAAAAAAGAATCATCAAAATCAGTTCATAAAAGACGAAGTTATCCGCGAACACACATAAAAAAAAATTATATATACGGTCGAATTGAGAAACCTCCTCCTTTTTTTGAAATCGGTTAAAAACACTGTGAAACTAATTTATAGGTAATTTAGAACGATTCTAAATATAGCCTATAAAGATGTACCACAATAAAACGTAGCTGGCACGTAATTGAGTATCGGAACGTTCCAGTACAAACTGTTATTCGGCACGTAGCAGTGATATATATTAGTTCCAAGCAATCTGTTACTCTCGCAAAACAAATGATAGTCTTATGTGTAATACTGGGCTATAAAAAGAGAGTTACGACTGAATTTTGGTTGTCTTATGTTTGTTATAGGGTTTAGGGCACTAAAGGTACATTATTTATTATTTAGTGAGAGCTTTTTTCTAATACCAAGTATTTATAGGAGCTTCAGCATAATTTGTTTGTAAATGGCCTGGCGAAGGCTTAAGAATAAAATATATTTAACGCCTTGGCACAAAAAAGAGTGATAGAGTAGAAGGATAACATAACGTAAGAATAATGTTCTGAAAAGTATATAAATGTAAAAGAAGGTTGTGTAATTGTTAAACCATATAACCATATACAAGGTGAAATTGATATCATTAGCATCCCTTTAAACTAAGAGTCTACTCATCAAACTGAACAACTTTTACTATGGGAGCAAACGGATCGGAGACTCAAATGTATGCAACAGCAGATTTTTTTTATTCCGATCGGTTTGCTCCCATAGTAAAAGTTGTTTAGTCTGATGAGTAGACTCTTAGTTTAAAAGGATGCTCATGATATCAATTTCACCCTGTATATTATAGAAAGTATAGATTTTAGTTACATCTATCAGAATTGAACATTGTAACAACAAATTGTCAAACAAGGTATACCAAAATAAACAGTAATTGTTATAATATACTAGCAAAAAAAATACTACATTTTTCTCTCCATGACGGTAGTCAAAACGTGAAGCAGTGTGTGGTGTACCACACAGCCTCCTACACTTTCGGACTATCACATCTCGGCCACACTGTATATGTTAAGTATAGTGTTATCGATATAACAGTTATCTAATCTTATCGATCTAACATTGATCGTAGTTTACGCTTTAGAAGAAAACCTGATACCGAAAAACTAGTAGAAGGGCGACATCGATGGTATGGGCATGTCATACGTCAACCATTTGACCACATGGCAAGGAAAGCAAACATTCGCACCCCTGCTGACGGGAACAGGAAGACCCCGACAGAAATGGATGAATAATAAACAGGGATATAAATAAAAACCGGTTAAGTGCGAATCGGGCTACTCGCGCACCCCGAGGGTTCCGTACCACACAGTATATTAAGTTACGAAAAAGTTTTGTTTTCTCCGGGACCTTTAGCGCAATACCGACTCACACTTGGCTGGTTTTTATTATTTGTTGTTATACTGTAAAGTTTTCTCTTTAATCACACCAAAATTGACTTTTGTATGTAAGTATTACCATTTTTACGATAGAGCGAAATGAAAAAACTTTGATAAAAACTAGTTTCTTGTATGAGGTCCCCCATAATTTTTATTATAATTGTTAACTAATGCGCCACAATAACGCACATTCTGTGACAATTTCAAATGTCTAGCTATTTCAGTTCAAAAGTTACAGCCTAAATAGCTAGGACAGACAGACAGACGGACGTACGGACGGACGGTGGAAATGCTAGGAAGAGAGAGAGATTGGTCGTAGTTCACGTGACCTATTACGTTGTGATCGAACCACCACCTTCCGCTCAATTTCCGCAGTTTGCTTCTTAGCACTGAACCATCAGAGCTTCATTTTTAATTTCCAAAGGCTCGTCTGTACTCCCTCTTCCACTTCATAAAAGAGCGTTTATTTCAAACGCGAGCTCAAAAGCGTTTTTTCTCAGTAAACGTTTTCCATTTTCATAGATTTCCATTTATTTCTTTACATTTTATTTATTTTCTAGCGTTCGTAAAAGCGGCAAAGGAGCGGCTGGAATAAGCTTCCGATTGATATTCACGGTAACCTTTTATATTTTCTAACGCTACTGTTCCCTTACTGCACAAAGGGACTATATAAATAGATTATATAATAGTAATAGTAGGTATATGTTTATAAAAAAGTGTTCGTTTATTCATCTAAATCTAGGCTCAGTATTCCATTGCGAAATACATGTCATATAATAACGACTCATTGCACATTTGTTTTTTCGCCCTTTATCATAATATAACTGCCTCCGTGGTCTAATGGTTAAGAGCATTGGCTCTCGACTCGGTGGTCGTGGGTTTGATTCCCACGGGGGGCACCTTGTGATATGTCACTTTGTGCGTTTTCCCCCAGTTGGTTAGGACATTGCAGGCTGAATCACCTGATTGTCTGAAAAGGAAAATGATTCCGTGCTTCGGATGGCACGTTAAGCCGTTGATCCCGGCTACTATCTCTGGTGGTAGTAGTCGTTACATAAAAACCACGTCAGAGGCCGTAAGGCGGTCTGAAAAAACTCTGACACCAGGGCTCTGCTCAAGCTCTGCCCACACGATAAGAAAGAAAGAATAATATAACCAAATAAAACTCAGTACATTTGTTACCTACCATACCTTTCATGGTAGTTAAAAATCGATCGAATCGAATCGATCTTGTGAAAATGTCATAATAATTACAACTCCAATTATATAAGCATAAGTAATCGGTGATGAATCACCAGTTCACCAGTAACTCATGTAAACCAAGATCAACATCAGTGACCGCTCATAACACAGCGGAGCCGGGGCATGACTCCTAATCTGTCTGTATTTTTATTTTTTTAAGGGCGAGCTTATCTCTAAAGAAATTTCTTCCAGCAAACACGTGAAAGAGAAAGAGCATATAAAGTGAGACAGGCATATTGTGCACATTTAATTAATAAAATAAATATTATATATAGATACAGGTACATACTTACACACATACATACAGATATATAAAGTATGATAGACAAATAAATATAGTAGTTTATTGAATGAAGAGAGAGATAGTGATCTTTGACTTATTTTTTAAATGAAGCATTTGATTGACAGTCTCTTATATTAAATGGGAGAGAGTTCCAGAGCCGGACTGCATGGACAGTGAAGGAATAGGAATAGAAGTCAGTAGTATGGGATGGGATATTAAGGAGGATACGGATGTGACATCTACAGTTTGTCAGAAGGACGGGTCACGGGACGACTCTAATTGTTTTGAAATAATATATTATATAGTATCTAGTCAATAGGTATAGTAGGAGGAGTAGGGAAAAATAATGGTGGTACGTCAGAGAACTAAAATAGTTGACTAGACATAGGTCTAGAACATTAGACAGTTGAAGTGGCAAAGGACAGCTTATTACTACATCTGACGAAACACTGACGACTGATGGAGCGTCAACGTTCTTGAATGTAGATGTTCGAGCTCCTAAAGCTCTTTAATCTTTATTTTGTCTACGTGCGTTAACCCGCGACTTCGTCCGCACATTATATACCAGATTTTAAGTCAGATCATAAGCTATCAAACAAAAAAAGTTTCATCAAAATCGGTTCAGTAGTTTTTGCGTGATACTCGTTCAAACAAACAAACAAACAAACACACAAACAAACAGACAGACAAAAAATCCAAAAATTGGTGAAATGGAATCAGGGACACCTAAAAACCATATCGTAACTTTTTTTTTGTTAATATCTTCAATGTACAGACAAACTTCCTGTTACAGTTTTATAATAGTACTAGCTTTTGCCCGCGACTTCGTCTGCGTGGACATGTAATTTTGTCTTATGTCTCGTCTAAGGTCATGAAGGTCATGGTCCGAACCAAGTCTAGGAATCCTGGCATGTAACATTAGAATGGCGATTAAGGAATGGGCTAATAAAAGTCACAGGCTAGAATGCTCTGGCCTCTCGGGTCTGCAACACTGCAGGAAATTCATCAGCAATCTTCTTATTATCATGTGGGCAAAGCCCTGGTGTCAGAGTATAACAGCAATATAACACCACGAATCCCACAGTTCATACTGAACAACAGCAGGAGCAAAGCTCGTGCCATCGTTGGAGCCCTCACCGGGCACTACGCAACAGGCACGATAAAGCTCACTCTAGATCCCGGTTGCCGAGCGTGTGGAGAGGAAGAGGAAACCATGGAACATTTGTACTGTGTGACTGCGATGTCTTGGTGGGTAAACGTATGTGATTCCTGAGAGATGGTTATTCATTACATGTTTATTACCCTGAACGCTATTGCCTCCCTCATTTTCCAAGTTTTTCAAGGATCAAGAAAATAATATGTAGGGGTCAATGCAAAAGATACCATTGGGTCGAAGTGTTGCTGGCTTGCCATTTCCCATAATAAGATAAGAAAGTCATGAACTTAAGCTAAATCAAAATCAGAAAGTACCCCAAGTAATTCTGTAGGTATCAGATTTAAAAGTCATTCACTGGATCCATCACTTTAATTTTTCTACTGTTCGTCGTTTATTAGTTTTTCATTTATGTCGAGCAGCATAATAATCATCTTACGACCCACTGCGGGTCACAGACCTCCACTCACGTATAAACGTTAGAGGATACTCTACCACGCGGGCTAGTGTAAAATGGTGAAGGCAAGAGCTAAAATAATAATATTCTAGGAAGCTAATGGTCAATTTGCTAAAAAAGATTTTCAATTATGTAAGTAGCTACATTACCGACCTGTGGTGTTATAGTATAAGAAGGACCTTTTAGATACGTAGGTACCTTTTTATACGTTGTGGTAGAATGATGTTCTATAGTAAAGTTGCACAAACCCTCAAAAAATCATAATTGAGACCAAAAATCAAACAAAACAAAAATTTGGCAAGACTTACTGCAACAAAATTCATCCTTTCTGTAAAATAAGGTTATCATCCGTAGCATTGGCTCAGATTGGACTCAAACAATCAATATACTTACAACGATGTATTACAACGATAATATAAGGTCTAACAAAATTAGCTGAAACTATTTTAAGGGTATGCTCAGACCATCAAACTGAACAACTTTCTCTATGGGACTAAAATGGAAATCGCGAAAAAAAAATTGATGTTCAATACAAAACTGCAAACACAAATGTATGGGGCAGAAGATTTTTTTTCGAGATTTCGATATTGGTCCCGTAGAGAAAGTTGTTCAGTTTAATGGTATGAGCATACCCTTAAAACAGTTTCACCTAATTTTTTTAGACCTTATATAATCAACTAAATTTGTAAGCTCCTGGTATAGCTAAGTTTTTGAATTAATAATTGTAGCATACTTGCTTTAAAAAAACTCCCAACGCCATCTATTAAGATGAAAACAATACTACGATTAAATTACTACTATTAAATTTTTGAAAACTTGATTTTTGTTAGTTGACGACCCGGTTGGTGTAATGGTTACCTCGCCGGACTGCCAAACCAGGGTCCTGGGTTCGAAACCCGGTTCGGTCATGGATGTTATAAATGTTTGTGCCGTTGTTGTATGGTTTCTATAATAAAAAGCCTTTATTGCTTGTTTGGGATAATTAAAATAAAGTGAGCGTTATTTATTTATTTGTTTAATTATTTTTCTCGCGTTCTCCGCTGGAGAATACGCGTGCCCGGTGTGGGGCCGATCTGCCCTCGCCAAGCTGGTGGATACCGGCACTAAACGAAACGTGTCGGATTATAACTGGTTGCTTGAAACCGACTCCGGTACAGTTGCTTTACCCACTGGCTGGCATAGCGCCCCCAGATGTAAGTAGGGCTGTGGCAGGTTCCTCAGAGAGAGCCCAAATGGTGGACGACACACGACTCGATACTCGGATGCGCAAAATGTGACTTGCTTGTGTGGAACTCCACAAACGATGGCCCATCTCACATTGTGCCCTGCGTGCCCTTACATCTGCACGCAGGAGGAGCTCATGACCGCTAGCGACGGTGCAGTATCGGTTGCCCGATTCTGGCAAGCTACTATTTAGCGACTTCAGAATTTGAAGTCGACACGATAACGTTTATGCGTGATTGCGCCACAAACATACAACATTACAACCTTACAAACATCGTCACAAACGTTCACGTTTATAATATTAGTGAGATTATTAGTTCTTCTTCGTGATGACATTTTTCATTACTGAAAACAATCAAGTGTACTGGCAGATACAAAATTATTTTTTAAGTATTTTTATCACTGAACGGAACGCGTCGGGGTGCATTATATATATTATATTACTTTATTTTTTATTTATTTAACTTAATATGCTGACACTTTTTTAAGAGGATGATCAGACTATCAAACAGCTTTTTCTATGGGACTAACAACGAAATCGCGAAAAAAAATCTTCTGCCCCATACATTTTTGTAGAGTAAGATTGCAGTTTTGTATGGAACAGTTGATTTTTTTTTCGTGATTTCGACTTTGGTCCCATACAGAAAGTTGTTCAGTATGATGGTCTGATCATCCCCTTAAAAAACTGTCTGCATATAAGAAGGACCATATACATCTTGCAATTTGGTCAGATGCGCGCGAAATCGGTGCCGGCCGCATTTTACTGCAACGTCACCGTTTGACGTTTGACAGCAGGGGTCTATCCGGACGAATACTATATACAATGTTCTTTGTTCTTGACCCGGACATTCGAACGTCGCAATTGCATGAAAGTTATCGTTCCAATGTCAACTCTATTACAATGAAGTTCGGACCGGAACCGAAACGGTCGGGTTATATCGAAAATCTAAAGTCCGGGTACATGGCCTGGTCAGCACTCGCTGTCAATTTGCGTGCATTTGAAACAACGGCAATACGTATGCGCCTGGATTCCAGCGAATAATTTCGTCCGGAAGAACGCAGTCGGCTATTGCCGAATGTTACATTAATTTATGTAAAGCTCATATCAAGCGACAGTCCGTAGGGCTGTGGCAGGTTCCTCAGAGAGAGCCCAAATGGTGGACGACATACGACACGGACGGACCGCAGCACGGACTACAAACTTTGAGTCAAGATAACTTTAGAACTAAACATTTAAAAGGAAATCACAGATATTGGCTTCTAGATTGTTTTAAAACCATTAATTTTTTACTTTAATTACTAAATGTTCAAACTAAGCTTCGTTTGTATGGAGCCCGTAGAAAAATAAATTATCCTCTTAATCGAATCGGGCGCAAAATGCACGGCGGCATATCGCATCGGCGGCATAAAAAACCGATCCTTATTAATTTGTTAGAGTTCGTTCGTTTGTATTTTAGTAATAATTTACGGTATTTCAAAATAGTTTCTTACCTGTCTTATAATTGCTTTAAAATATTAACTATTATCCAGTCTTGCTTAAAATGTGTATTACATCACACTGTGTGATTACACCGTAAATAAAAACATTCCGAATTAAAAATCGAGTTTTAGACATCTTTCGGCTGCTGATTTGAAATCATGATTATATTCTCTTTGTTTGAAATTGGCGTGCAGTTTTTTTTTAAATAATTACTCCTGCTTTGGTTGCACTGTAATTCTACAAAATGTCAAGAAATTTGTAGTTCGAATCTTTTTTTCTTGTGGCCAGTACTAAGGTTGTTATGCAAAGGTTTTCTCCATGGAGTTTGAAAGATTTTATCGCCAAAAAGAAGAACAATGTTACACTAACAACCGGTGCAGTCATCAGCACTGGACAATGATAAAATTTATAATTATTGGTATTTATTTTGTAATTTGTTGTTATTTTCGCTATTTATAAATCAAACAGTCTTCAGAATCAGCTTACTTTATTACAAGTCTTTTAATTGTAATTAGTGTTACTTACTTGAAATTGAAATGGCACCGTACATTGGTTGCACTTGCGGTTATATGTTTATATCTCCGGCTCCCGTCAATGTAGCGAGATAAATTATATACCAGATTTTAAGTCAGATCATAAGCAATCAAACAAAAAAAGTTTCATCAAAATCGGTTCAGTAGTTTTTGCGTGATACTCGTTCAAACAAACAAACAAACAAACAAATAAACAAACAAACAAACACACAAACAAACAGACAGACAAAAAATCCAAAAATTGGTGAAATGGAATCAGGGACACCTAAAAACCATATCGTAACTTTTTTTTTGTTAATATCTTCAATGTACAGACAAACTTCCCGCTACAGTTTTATAATAGTTTAGATAGATAGATAGATAATTATTTTTAATTACGTGTACCTAGCACTTAGCTATTCTCGTAAACAGCCGTTTATCTGTCGGGATTACTTAGCAATTTTGAGGTTATATAGAATATCAGAGACTTTACTCTCATATACTGACCCTCCCGTCATAAACTTTTTGGCAAAATTTATTGAAAAACATGAAATTAAATTGTAAATATGTTGATGATTAACCATTTATATTAACACTAATACTTACTTTTTGTGTTGTTGTGTTCATATTATATCTGTGATGTTCTGTGCTGTCCTATTGTCCAACGTGCATGTGATTGTTCCAGGTTGCGGTATTTGGAGAAAGCCCAATGACCTAATATCAGATGTTTGTATTGCAATTTTAAATAATGGCTAACTCGCGCGCAACGTGGCTCTCTCACACTCTAACATTGGCAGAATTATTGTGGCAGTCACAATAACTGGCCAAATTAGGAAAAAAAAAAGAATATCAGCTGGCTTGTAACGATTTGGTTCTTCCTTTGTTTTCGGAATTATAAAAGTTTTAAGTATACAGTCCGCTTTATCATTTCGTCTAGTTTTCCCTATAAGGTATCTAGACAAGGCACTAGAGATCTTTACAGTAGACCATGAACTGGCTGGCGTAGTGTGGGACGTACGGCGACCGATGACCTGAGACCGGTAGCGGGGAGCAACTGGGTAAGGAAGGTAGAAGATAGAGTTTTATGACGCGCCTTGTGAGAGGCATATGTTAAACAGTGGACGGTGTCAGGTTAATATCGTGGACATTGTCACTGAAAGTATCTAGCCACAAAGTACCAGAATCTAGCCTGGACTTATATTATATTGTCAGAATTCCGCGCTAAGCTAAAGTGGCTCCCAATCCGTCGTCGAAGAGACACCCATGTCCTGTCCCTCCTCTACTCTATCCTATTTAATCCACTGACTCCCCACTACCTTAAAGAACGCTTCATCTTTAGCTCCCTTACTTCTGGCCGTCCCTTACGTTCCTCTAAGAATCTCTCTCTCAATATCCCATCCCACTCTTCCGACTTCTACACCCATTCCTTTACAGTCCAAGCTGCTCGACTTTGGAACTTGTTGCCAGAGTCGATCAGACATTCTCCTTCTGTGGATGTTTTTAAATCGAAAGTCAAAGCACACTTCCTGGACCTCTGTTCCTGATTTTTCCTTTCCCCCCCTTCTATTTTTCTATCTAAATTAATCCGGTACATGTAGGTATGTTTATGTTTTGTTGTAGCATGTATGATATTATATTATATATTATTATTTGGCGATCAGAACTGAAATTTATTAAAAAAAAGATAATTTACAGAAACCCAAACAATCGTTTATTTATAAAAATAATTTGCAAACTCAAACAAAACGAATTTACTGAAATTACTTGATTAACACTTGAAACAAAACACTAATCACTCTCAATCACACGTTATCACGAAATAATCACAAAAAGAAAGTTTATGAAAAGATATCCGAACCAACGGGCCGCGTAGAACACGATGTTGTCACCTCGAGCGCTGTCCGACAAATGAATGTCAAACCGAGCTGCGCGCCGTTTTTATAGGCAAGCGAGGGTGGCATAGTAGGGTAGTGCTAACACGGCCTCTCCTGACCAGAGTCGTCCTCGACGATATTTCGTGGTCGTTAATCCAATTCGGGCATGTCTCTTGGTCTTTCAACAACCGGTGCAGAGGATGGTCCAGCTTCTGCTTCATCAGCGTCGTACACTCGTGCTTCAGAGGGTAGTCCAGCCTCTGTATCATCAGTATTATCGTCTGAAAACACACTCACATTTTTCAAAATGTCAAACTACTCAAGCTTTATGAAAGCAAAAACAACTAATTAAATTTAAGAGATCTCAAAAATAAAGTAAATGCAAAATTGTATGGGCCCATTTTTCTTTTCTTAGTTGACCTGCTCGGCAGTGGACTCTTGATACTGCATGACATCTGTGAAAAGACCAGGCAGAAGGCGTCCCCACTGCCTGTTTAGTTATCAACAGTTACATAGACAGAAGCATCCCTGAATCGCTTGTCTATGGGAGATGGAGGCATCCCTGAATCGCACATCTCGATTCCAGATTATTTAGTTAAATAGTCTAGAATTAGGTGAGACAGAGGCATCCCTGAATCGCTTGTCTTTACCTCTAAGGAAGCATCCCTGAATCGCTTCTCCACAGTATGACATGTACAGAATAGACGGAGGCCTGAATCGTGCGCCTTTCTGGATCCCTTTGTCATATCCATTCAGTTGGCTTGCTAAGAGCCGTGCGATGATTCGGCTTGTCATGTGAGTTAAATGAAGTATCGTGAAAAGATCAAGGAGTGGACTGTGTCGTAAAGTTAAGTCAGTAAGTAACAGTTTATAGTAATGGAAGCTGTGGGAACATGACAATACAAATCACAACGCCGTATCTCAAACAAACGTTGCCTTAACTTACACTCAAAGAAAGCAGCACACGTATCCGGACACCACTCTCCGCGCCAAGGAACCATATACTCGGCTGCCGCTTGAGTTGTCTTTCCATAAGACCCACTCATGAGTTTTAACTCATATCGATCACTCGGCAGAGCTTTCATAACTCGGTATGGCCCTCGAATCCCTGGGTCCAATTTCCCCGTGGACTGGGAGTACTTTATGACAAAGACCAGGTCATCAACATTAAACTTGCGAGGTGGACGTCGCTGTCGGTTGACAGTGGCATCCTGTTGCGTCTGATTCTTCTTTAGTAGGTCGTTGGCTCTGGCCCTGCACAACTCCCGCCACGCTTCACGGTTATGTTGTGAGCTTTCGACTGCAACGTCACGAATCAATGTTCGTAAGATAGGAGTGACCGCATCGACTCCCACAAGAAGGTTAAGAGCAGAGTGCTGAGTTGTTCTTTGTTTTGTCATATTCAAAACAAGCTGTAACCTCCACAATTGTTCTGACCAAGATGTACCCTTATGGTTTGACTCAATTCGGATCATATTGAGTACAGTTCTGATATACCTTTCAGCTTGCCCGTTTGCATGATGCATTTCAGGCGTTATAAGATGAATATCACATCCCAGCTCATTAATAAATCGAGTAAATTCCGTGGATTCAAACATTCTACCGCGATCAGTTATCAGCAAGCTAGGAACGCCAAATAAGGAAATCGCGTTGGTGAATGTGCGTTTGAGTTCATTCGCATCTTGTCTATATATTGGGTAAAGTAAGCAAAATTTAGAAAAGGAATCTACCATAAGGAGCACAAATTTGTAACCATTTGATTCCGGTAAAGGACCTAACGTGTCCAAATGTAAAGTGTGGAAAGGCATAATAGCTTTCTCCCATGAAGTTATAGGCTGGTGGGGAGCCCTAGGTACTCTTTTCTTTGTAATGCACACAAGGCAATGGCCTATGTACTTGACCACAAACTGACGAAGGCCAGGGAACCAAAAATGCTTAAGGATTAAATCCAAAGTTTTATCAGCACCTATGTGCTCGTGCTCATCATGGAAGATTCTCAGTAGGCTGAGTCGGTGGCCTTTCGGAATATAGCACAGCAATCTTGGTTCCTCACCCTTCGGCTCGTACCGATAGTATAACGTGTCGTTTTGGTGTACGTACCGACGGGTATCCAGTTCCCCATCACGCAATTTTTGTAATAAACCTTGCGTTTCGTCATCCGCAGACAGCTATTTGAGCCCAGTTGCGTGGTCTAGTGATTTGATGCACTCGAGCGGGTGGGTTTCGGCTCAAATAATCGGCGTGTGACATCATTACACCCTTGCGATACTCAATATCGAATAAAAAATCCTGAAGATAGATCCACCACCGAGCTACGCGTGGAAGCAGATCCTTTTTCTTTTCTGTCGACTTGAGAGCATTGCAGTCAGTGACTAATTTGAACTTGAGACCTACCAGATAGTGGCGGAAATGCTGCAACGCTCTCACGACGGCCAATGTTTCCAGTTCGTATGAATGGTACCTGCTTTCTGCGCCCTTGGTGGTTTTACTAAAATAGCCGACCACGTACTTATTTCCATCAGCTCGAGTTTGCATCAACACAGCACCATAACCAATGCTACTCGCGTCTGTATGTAGCTCCGTAGGGAGCATGGGATCGAAAACCGAGAGAATGGGTTCAGTAGTGAGGTGAGCGATAAGCTCCTGTCTGACTTGTTCCTGCTCCGGTCCCCAACTAAACTTAATATCCTTTTTTGTTAGGCGGGATATGCAGGAAGTTCTTGCTGCGTAATTTTGAATATATCGCCTGAAATATCCGGCTAATCCTAAGAACTGCCTTACTTGTTTGACGTTGCTTGGGACCGGGGCATTAACTAAGGCCTCGACTTTGCGAGGGCTCGGCCTCACCTGACCCTGACTCACTACACGTCCCAAATACTCCACTTCGGTAGCAAGAAAGGAACATTTGCGCAAGTTAATAGAAAATCCTGCATCTGTCAATGTTTTTAAAACCTTTCGCAACAATGATATGCCCTCCTGAACCGAATTACTCATAATCAGAACGTCGTCAACATATACCAGGACATTACCAGCTTCAATGTGGCTCCGCAGTGTGTCGTTAATGATGCGCTGATAGACTATAGGAGAGTTAGTGAGACCATAGGGCATTCGAAGGTATTCGTAATGGCCTTCAGGTGTTACAAAGGCTGTCTTATGGATAGAGGCTTCATCGACTGGGATCTGATGAAACCCCGTAGCCATATCAAGGCTTGAGAAATATTTAAAATTGCCCAACCGGTCAATATGATCGTCTATCAACGGTAGGGGATACCGATCCCTGACAGTCAACCGGTTAAGAGCGCGAAAGTCGACACACATACGGTCGCCACCATCTTTTTTCTTAACCAGTATGATAGGGCTCGCATATTCAGAATTGGACTCCCTAATTATGCCCTTATCCAAAAGGTCGCGTATTATCTCTCTGACTTTGAGTTTCTCTTGATGTGAGAGTTTGTAGGGCCTATATGCGACTGGAGTATTGTCAGTGACGTTTATGTGCATCTTTCCAGTAGTCACCGTGGTGGAAGCAGTACCAGAAATCAAATAACCCCTGAACTGCTCGATTACCTCCAAGAGAGATGCACGCTCTGAGTCTATAAGGGATGTATTTATTGCAGACTGATGATCGTCAGCCATGACGGTGTTCACAAGCGAAACTTTTTCACTAGAATGCGTCAAATATTGTTTATCCTTTGTTCGAACATAAGTGACACCATCACGGTTAAGGATATCAGTGCCTATTATGACCGGAAAACTCATACAAGGTCCCGGTACCACAACCAAGTCAGCCTCGATCGAAATTTCATCAAACTCGATAGTGAGCGTGACATAGGAATCGGCTTCTATTGTACCGTCACTTATTCCTTTCAACGTGCATCGCATGGGCTTTTTGTCATAAGAAAAGTGTTTCAAAATATCAGATGAAATCAATGAAATATTCAAAGCTCCACTATCGATCAGCACGTCGGTAGGAATTCCTTGAATAACGGCGGTGACAATATCGCTACTTTTAGGCTTATGAACAGAAGGTTCAGTGCAAAGATTTACATTACGCTTGTTGCGAAGCTGAGATCTCTCTTTTGCAAAACAAGTATCTTCGGTGTGTCCAGGCTTCTTACAAAACTGGCATGTAACCCTTACCAGAGCCTTACTCAGATCTGCGTCTACATCAGGACCCGACTTAGGCTTGCCTTGGTCAGATTTAGGCTTTTTAGGACAGTTAAAACTTTTATGACCGCTTTGACTACAGACAAAACATTTATCCTTATTGCGTTGATGAGGCAACGGTGCACGATTTTTATTGGGGTAAGCACTGGGTTGCGGTTTGGTACGCGAAGGTTTGGTATAAATAGACAAGAAGGATACTAGGTCTTCACTACTCAAATTCGCATTTGCCGCTGCGGCTCGAATTTGTGGATCAGTTATACCTCTGATGACGATTGAAACCATCAACTCAGTACTCAGCCCCTTTACTACACGTAAACGCAACAATGTCCTTCGCGCATACTCCGCGTAAGTGTTGTATTTATCGGAGGTTGTGGTCATGGTCTCATATAAAATATTAGCATAGTCAAGTTTACGCGGACAGAGTGGTTTGAATTCGCGAACAAAATTTGACCAAGTCCTATCATTTGTGACCCATTCGTTTAGCCAGGTACGAGCATCACCCCGAAGGCAGTTAGAAACACGTGAAAGACACTCTGCATCCAGCCAATTATTTGCTAGCTTAGCACGGTCTACCTCTTCGCACCATACGTCGATATTGTGTATGGCAGGATCAAAATTAGACACAAAGTAATGTTGACTTCGTAGCGGGTTTAATGATTTAATAGCGTCAGCTAGTAAACGCGCCGACCCCGCCATTCCAACCTCGCGATTAGGGTGCGGCGAGGTGCCAGGATCAGTTTGCGTGTTGTCTGTCGTATTTTCCAAACTACGTCCACTTGACAATACCTGATCACTACTATTCATTAGCTCGTTATTACGATTTCTAGCAGAATTTGTCGTTTTAGGAGTAGAGTTTGATACTACGGTGTCGACGTGATTACGAGACGTGTCGTTTGCTTGCACAGACTCGTCACTGTGTACGCGAACGTTTTCACTTAGCACAGCATGGGGTTTATTGCTTTCGAGTGCAGTTAATCGGGTCAAAATGGAATTCATAACGTGGGCCAATGAAATATTTTCATTACGAGGTGAAGTCATAACCGATGAATCATGCGATCGATCACGGGATCTGTGACTACAGTCACGTCGTCGCGATCTACTACGGGACCTACGTGACGAAGAACCTTCTTGACGAGGCAGTACTGGGGTACGCGTTCTATAACGCGACTCACGAAATCGTCGCAATGATCTACTTCGCGACCTACGCAGCCCAAGACCCTCAGGTCGAGAAACAACAGGCGTACGACCCCGGTGTCGCGACCCACTGCGCAATCTACTACGCGACCTATCCGCGTTATCGTGTCTACGCGCCCTGCTGCGTGAATTTCTCTGTCTATTAGGCATTATCAACACGTTCGAAAACACGTGACAGCAACAATCTACACGTGGGTTGAATTAGTGTTTTGTTTCTGTCAGATCGTTACAAGAATGGCAAAACGTTAATTTAGGATGCTGCGGGCTTAGATTTTATTATCCCACTTCTGATTTTGGCGATCAGAACTGAAATTTATTAAAAAAAAGATAATTTACAGAAACCCAAACAATCGTTTATTTATAAAAATAATTTGCAAACTCAAACAAAACGAATTTACTGAAATTACTTGATTAACACTTGAAACAAAACACTAATCACTCTCAATCACACGTTATCACGAAATAATCACAAAAAGAAAGTTTATGAAAAGATATCCGAACCAACGGGCCGCGTAGAACACGATGTTGTCACCTCGAGCGCTGTCCGACAAATGAATGTCAAACCGAGCTGCGCGCCGTTTTTATAGGCAAGCGAGGGTGGCATAGTAGGGTAGTGCTAACAATATGTTATTTATCTATGTACCTTTAATTATATGTAATATGTATGTATTTATGTATTTGTTGTATTCACTTCTTTTTCACCTATAATTTTTGTTTTTTATAACACCGACCCGTTCTTTGTTATATTTCCTCTACCCTAAGGTTGTCTGGAAGAAATCGCTTTTTAGCGATAAGACCGCCTTATTTGTACCATATTCAGTTTATGTTTCCTATTGTGCATTGTATTTTCTTTTGGTGTAAATAAAGTATATTTCATTCATTATATTGACTAGACAATACGTATAAACAATACGTATATAGAATACGTATTAACATCCATGACTCGGGTACAAAAAATTCATATTCGTCACACAAATATTGATGATTTACACCATGAACCGTATGTCTTATTTTGAATATCTCTGATTTCCCCCCTTGGGGAATACATTCATAAACATACGCATACGGTAAGAACCCGAAAAATCGACCTCATAACTCTCAAAGACAAAAACAATTTTTACAAAATGTTCTGCCTTTTTCTTTTTTTTTCCTTTTCAACTGCAAACACTTACACGGCATATAGTACCTAATCGTCAAAGACTCGAAGGCTATGCGGGTCCATTGTTACGAACTTAATATTATGTCATTGTTCTCTCATGCTGGGTCTGTAGTCGGCGAAGGCTGCGAAGTATGATAAAGTTAGTTATTGCCTTAAGTGTCCCACTGAAGGGCAATAACTTCCTGTCATCAAAGGCCAATAATACTAACTATTATACTGTAAACCACCCTTATTCTACCTGCGGGTGTCGTACGAGGTAACTAAGGGAGTAAATATTTCTGATGCATGAATATGTGGGCCACTAGCCACCTTTCACCACTTGGCACGGCATTAATTAATTAAATAAAAGATTGAAAAATGTGTCTCGGGCGGGACTTGAACCCGCACTCTTCCAAACCGGGGAACTGCGTTATCCAATTTCGCCACCGAGCCCTCTACCCAGAGAACGAATTTTCCAATCTTTAATTTGATTCGAAATAGCACAATATGGCTGTAACATGTTTAAAAATCAATAGTATTTGAAATTAATAAATTAATTGCTAAATGTGAGCATTGCAACAACTACATTCTGAAACAGAAAGTTTGTAGTTGTAGCAATGTTTTTGACCACCCCCAAAGGGATCAGGTCGTGAGATTATAATTATTATGTATGTATTTTTTATATTGTAAAGTCATATTGGTGGTAGTATCAATAAAGATGAATAATATGTGAGTATTTTCAAATGAAAATCCGCATACATCACGCGTACAATGCAAAACTTCAAAATGTACCATTTGGCATAAAATATTACGTCACTTTGGTTACCATTCACACAAACAGTAGCCATAAGCCTGTTAAGGCTTTATAATTGCTGTTGACCACTAAGGTCCGCCACATACATCCGGAATAAACCTGATTCGGAATTAGATTCCGTATGGAGTGTTGCCGCTTTCAGAGATTTTTTCACTAAATCTAGTGATTTTTTGATGTCTTAGGTGGCATATTTTAAAGTGATTTTTGAGCGTAGGCGTTGATGGAACGATGCCGTATCGTAACGGTGCAGTTGCGACGTCGTTGCGACATCGTTGCTAAATCGCCTGCGCTCAAAAACCGCTTGTGTGATAATGGTTCATGCCATTTTGTATGCAGATTATGTCTAATGTTAAAACTACCGATAGTCTTTTGATATAGTTGCATTAATATTGGAATACAATTTACGAACCATCATCGTGACATTCGTAACGTCATGACCTCATCACATGATAGTAATTATCATGTGCAGAAATTGTTTGTTTTGTTTTAATAAATAACAAAAAATGCAAGTATTGTCATTCATTTGGCGTTTCATATATTTTTATTTTAAGCATTTTTTAAACAGCACTCTAGTTTTTTTTGTAACCATAGTTGACAACACTGAATCCTGAATCAGGATTCCGGTTCGCAATTCCGTCTGTGTGTGGAGGACCTAAATGGCCTCCACCCATCCGCTCTGGGCCTGGGTGGTTAATATAGCCCACCTTATACCCATATAAATTGTGAGAGGCAGACCATCTACTTTTGATAAGAAGAAACAAAATCATAAATATTTGTAAAAGTTTTCAAAGTGTAAAGTCCACTAAATAAAGGCTTATGCAATCCAAGTAAAGTACAATTTCCTTTGCCATAATTCAGAAACTAAAAGTGTTGTCCGCTGCTTCAACAGCAGATTAAAGTAATCTCCTCTCAGAAACGTGCAAAGTGTAAGTCTTTTTTAATAAAAGCAACATTTTCTTCTTTTATAAACTGCTGTGACTGTGGCGTAATTTAATATAACGAGAGTAAAAGCGCTTAGTGTAAGTGATAGACGGTCGGTCGGTAGCGATAAGCGTTCGTAAGCGTATTCGCGCATTCGCGAGATACTTCTATAAGGTCCTTCTGTAATAGTCCGGTATAAATCCGGATCAATGGAAATAGTGCATAATATTTTATGGGAATGATCAGACCATCGAACTAATAAACTTTTTCTATACAGCGTGTAAAATTAAATGCTTTACATATCAAACACGGTGCTTCAGACCATCAAACTGAACAACGTTCACTATCGAACCAAATTAGATATCGCGAAAAAAATCATCTGTTCCATAGAAAATGCTACAATAGCTACTCGACCGAAATGTATGAAACAGCTGATTTTTTTTTGCTATTTCGAAACTGGTCATAAAGTAAAAGTTGTCCAGTTTGATGGTCTGATCATCCTCTTAAGAATGTGTCAGCATATTCAGAAGGACCCTGTATATAAGTGGAGAAAGTAGATTAGGTTCATGGTCATATTCTTAAAGTCATGGTGCCATAACGGAGAGCTAGTTTTAAATTTCACGTATTCAAATTAATACCTTAAAAAACCTTTACCTTACCTTGTTTTAAAAATACCGTTGGGGTATTGCTATTTACGACAAAGATATACATAACATAAAACCATAATCTCAATGGTGGTCAGAAATACGGCGATCGGTTGCTTGACACGTCAGTTCATCTGAGAACCCACCACAAATATATTTTTTTAATACAAATCTACTTTTGCTTTGTGAGCCTTGCGCCTTGTTACAACTGCACGCTTAAAAAGATAGTTTGTAGTCTAAGTATTTGACTACCGTAAATAGAATTATGGTCAAATATCTATGTATGTATAATATGTTTTTTTTTTTAAACCATTATCAATGACGTTTTATAAATAGACGTGTCATACGCTAACATCACTGCACTTTAAAATGACGCGATATAGTGACGTGTAGCCCGTACACTAGACGACGCGTGACGGGCAATTACTTTGCCTTATTATTGCCATTTTGAAGCGCGGACGACGCATCTACATACAAAAACTTCTTAGATCATTATTGCTTAAAATACTCATGATCCAATTATAGTAGCAAAATTAAACGGCCGCGCTAGATAAGACTGAGTGTACAAATTTCAAGACCGACTCTTTTAACTTGTACCATACGCTAGATGTTGGTAAATAAGAGAGCAAAAATAGGCCTCTCTGATTAAATAAGCCGCAGCGATGACAGCTCAACGTTATTATCTTGTCTCGTCCTACTCCCGGTACCTCTGTAATGGCTACTAGTTAATCATTCCACTTTTTAAATAAACAAATACAAAAATCCACAACAAAATTCCAAAAATTAAATTTCAGAGTCCAAAAACTAATTTTATTTCTCGTGTTTGGATTAGAAATTTCAGACCTATAGGGAAGAAGCTAGATTGAGGATCTGCTCGCTTCACCGAATGCGTCTTGAAGCTGGAATGAATGTCTGAGAAAGTGCGAAGATGTAAGCACCCTGAATTATATAAGGTCTAACAAAATTAGGTGAAACTATTTTAAGGGGATGATCAGACCATCAAACGGAACAACTTTCCCTATGGGACTAATATCAAAAAAATCAGCTGTTCCATACAAACCTACAGCAGATTTTTTTATCGCGATTTCGATATTGGTCCCATAGAGAAAGTTGTTCAGTTTGATGGTCTGATCATCCCATTAAAATAGTTTCACCTAATTTTGTTAGACCTTATATAGGGTGTAAGAGACCATCAAACTGAACAATATTCACTACGGAGCCAACTTCGAAATCGCGAAAAATAATCAGCTGTCCCATACATTTGAGTCGAGTTTATACAGCAGTTTTCTATGAAACAGCAGATTTTTATTTTCGCGATTTAGAATTTGGCTACATAGTGAAATTTCTTCATTTTTATGGTCTGAACCAATGTCTGAACACCCCAGTAATACTTAAGGGCTCTGTACACTCAGAGTGTAAAAAGCTTTTCTACAACTCAACATCAATCTTTAAATTCCCACTAACAGCTACAATAGATCTATCCAGGTCGCAGTAGCTATTTGGTCAATGACAAAGCCCTTATAACCAAATAATAATAAATTCCCACTGCAGGTCACAGGCCTACACTCAAGCAGTTTTTCCTTCGCCGTTTGAGAACAGTTTCAAATTCGAAACAGAACCATCCGAATTGGCCACACGTGCTAGACTGACGCCCATGCCACAGTATAAGAAAGAGTATCTATTACTAGATACATTACGGACACTCCCTTCCTCCCACCAACTTTTTACCTCACCCCCTCTTTCGACCTCTGGTTACCCGGCAGTCACCTATAAAGAAGACTTAAGGTGGTTGCAGAGGGGTCAATTTTATACAAAACTTTGACGCACAATACGCGTAGACGGTATTAAATAATTTACTTTGTATATATGGAAAAATAGTTTAGAAAATAAGATAGATATGATAAGATATAAAGCTTTGAAATTTTTCATTAAAAAATTTAAAAGCTTTATATTTTTGTAATTATATTATAAATTGCAAATGTTATTTGTGACGCGGCAACTAGATTTTCTAAACTATTTTTCCATATATAAAATATTACTTTTATTAATTAAACTCCGTCTAAACTTGTGTATGGACTGAAACCACCTTTAGATTTTTTGTATGCAGTGTCCGGAGTCTGCCCTTACACCGTCATTGGGTGTAGGCCTGTGCCCCGCAGCGGGACGTATACCTACATATAGGCATAATTATAATAATGATGACGAAGTTGATATTTATCTCATCTTTGTCTTATCTCATGATACCTAAGCAAAACCTGTCATCACCATAATTCTTTTCCCCATTTCTCATTATTTAGAGTCGGCTCAATATATCATCTATTCCATTTTGGTTCTGCTGATTTTGAAGCTAACACTCTAGTTTTTGCACCATTTCGCTAATATACTCTGAGAGCGATGATAGCCCATACGGAAGAGAGCTAGCGCCTCAATCCTGAGGACGCTGTTCGATTCCTAGCCTGTACCACTAAGTTCTTCGGAATTTATGTACGGTTGTATTTATCATTTACTAGCTCGGCGGTGAAGGAAAACATCGTGAGGAAACCTGCATTCCCGAGGATGAAAAGAAAATACCATAAGTTCGGAGGTATGCGTAAAATATGGGTGAGCTTGGGGCGAAGTTGGCGTGTTACATAACGACCTTTGCTTGCAATAGCCCAACCACAAATAATAAAATATACTCTGGACCTCGAGCCCATCTTCACCGACACTAACAATGTCGTCGACAAATGAGACAATCTATGTTGTGTTTAAGTTTTAAACATAACATAGATTCTCATAGGGAAAACTTAATTTCTAAGTTCACCAGTTTCGTTCCTATGGGAGAGGTGTGGTTTGAAGTAAAACTTAGTGAAAAGCACACGGGACCGAATAGGCGATTAAATTTTGATCATCCAACCAACAGTGCATATTTGATGATAAGCTGCTTAACCCGCAAAGCGGATTAGTGTGAAACTCGGGTTCAAACATTGTTTTTGCGTACCATTGTTGTGTTAGAATTAAAATGTATTTAGGTAAATTTTTTTTTATAAATAAAGTAAAAATAAAATAAAATCAGTTTATTTCAGACAATGTCCATAGTGTGGTTAGTAGATACATTCATGACTTAAAAACTATGTTAGTCAGGTTCACATCATTCAACACAATCATACACAATTCAATTACAACAACAAAAGAGTGTGTACATTATTTGTAGGCTTTTATGTTTTGAGATAAGATGTTGTTTATATAATTTAGTCTAGTTATATTTTAGTTTTAGGATATTTTAATTTAATCAGTTTTTGTTCGTTATGTCGTGTATAGAAGTTGTTTGTTTTGTTTTAATAAATAATTATCATAATACAATTCAATTCAAATATCTATGAGTTTCTGGGACACCGGGCACACACACGTGTGCTCGTACCCAGTGTCGCAGTATAGGACAGTCCGGCTTCTCGCTGATGACGTTCAGGATGGTGTTGACGCTGCCCCGCACTCTGCGCATGAGTGAGGCGACGCGGCACCGCATCACCGTGGCAAACCCGTCTGTGTGCGCGTGCGCGTACATAAATTCTCTACAAAAGCCAACTGGATTTTGAAAAAATATACTTTCCTAAACTCAATCAAGCTAGTTTAGTACCTACATACAGGGTCCTTCCTAATATGCTGAGACCATCAAACTAAACAACTTTTTACACGGGAAAAAATCTGTTGTCTCATACATGTGGCTCAAGTAAATTTGCAGTTTTCTATTGGAAGAGCTGTTTTTTTCAGTTTGAAGGTCTGATCATACCCTTAAAAAGTGTCAGCATATTAAGAAGGACCCTGTGTATAGGGTGTTAGGGTAAACCGTTATTGTACTCATGATACTGAACAAATTTCCCTAAGTAACACATATACAGGGTTCCTTTGTCTCTGCCTACCCCAGTGGGAGACAGGCGTGAGAATATGCAGGGTGAAATTGATATCATTAGCATCCTTTTAAACTAAGAGTCTACCCATCAAACTAAACAACTTTTACTATGGGAGCAAACCGATCGGAGCAAAAAAAATATCTGCTGTTCTGTACTAAACTGCACCCACCGCCGCCGCTGCCTACTCGACTCAGATGTATGCAACAGCCGATTTTATTTTTTTCGTTTGGTTTGCTCCCATAGTAAACGTTGTTCAGTTCGATGGGTAGTTTGATGCTAGGATGCTAATGATATCAATTTCATCCTATATTGTATGTATGTATTTTCTTTCGCTGTTTTAGTGACATTTAATTATTACATTTACACGCTTCTATTTTTATTTAGTAAACGAAGGTACACGAAGGTAAACACCACCTTAAAATATAGGTCACATCAGTAAAGATAAGGCAAGGTCGTAAGTTGAATATTGATCATTATTGGACCGCCGCCGGTCAGTGCCAAGCGACACGCGATCTTAATCTCAGCTGTTTTAGATTATAAATTACATTGTGGTTGGGTAAGGTTTTAGTTTTACAGTGATTGCATTGAAGGTTTCATGAGAACGATTGACTTTTAAGTTCAAATAAACTATCGTTTTCTGGAGTTCGGTGTCGTACTGACTTGCACACAGAAATGTAATGTAGTAATTATAGTAATCAACTGCTTCCGTGGTCTAATGGTTAAGAGCATTGGGCTCTCGACACGGAGGTCGTGGGTTCGATTCCCACGGACACCTAGTGATATCTCACTTTGTGCGTTTTTCCCCAGTTGGTTAGGACATTGCAGGCTGAATCACCTGATTGTCTGAAAAGAAAGATGATTCCGTATTTCGGATGGCACGTTAAGCCGTTGGTCCTGGCTACTTTCTTTGGTGGTAGTAGTCGTTACATAAAAACCACGTCAGAGCCCGTAAGGCGGTCTGAAAAAACTCTGACACCAGGGCTCTGCCCACACGATAACAAGAAGAATATAGTAATCTGTGCTAATAGTATTTGAAGTTTGTTTAAGCAAGTATCATGTAAAATAACTACTAACCAAATATTATATTACCATGATACTTAACATTTTTCAGAATATAAAACATAGGGATTAACTTGATGTATCATTCTTTTTTGTATTTTTTTCTAATATTTTATGCTTACATATTCTCACACCTGTCTCCCATTGGGGTAGGCAGAGACAATGGAACGCCATCTGCTACGATCCTGACAAAGCTCTCCAGCTTCCTCCACATTCATTAGTCCTTTCATGAATGCTTGTTGGTTCCGGGTTCTCACTTGGCCCTTTTTAAGCACGTTGCCAATTTTTATAGGGTGTATAACACGTTCTAAGTGTAAACTTTGATAGCACCCCTTAAAATATATAACGAATTTTAATTTACATCCTGTATAAAGATTATTATAGATTTTTGTGCGTTGCATAATATTGAATTTCGAGATTTCGTTATCCTTTCATCCACCAACAATCCACCAATAAAATAGTTAGTCGAATCACGGTCTTCCGTCAAAACTGTTATTACAAAGATATCATTCATTTGAAAAAAACAAGGGACCAATATGAATCGTGAATCGAGGCCCATTTGGAAAGCTTTCAGGGGAGCCATTTATTTCAGGCAACCGCTCTGATGTTATTAAGATAATGCGCCCGTGAGCGATATCTTTTATAAATCGACATTTTTTCGAATTTTTTAGCTCGGTTTTATTTTATTACATTTTGATATAAGAATACAGGATGTACCATCACTCAAATTGAACAACTTTCAGTATAGAGCCTCATGCGAGAAAAAATCTGCTATTTCATAAAAAAACCGATCAAGTGCGAGTCGGGCTACTCGCGCAATGAGGGTTCCGTACCACACCACCATACAACATAATTATTAACTAAAATATTTTTTTTCTCCGGGACCTTTAGCACAAGACCGACTCATACTTGGCTGATTTTTATTATTTCGCACATCCGGTAGAACAAATCCGGTAGAACATCCGGTAGTTCCGTCAAAATTAACAACACTCCAATAGAACAAGTAAATACATTTAGATATTTGGGTAGTCTCATTACAAATGACTCCAGATGCACCCCTGACATCGTTGCAAGGATTGCAATGGCAAAAAGAGCTTTCAACGACAAAAAACACCTTCTGAAAGCAAAATCCGAAAACGCCTAATTAAAGTGTATATCTGGAGCATTGCATTGTACGGTAGCGAGACGTGGACATTGACTAAACGAGATCGAGATAGGCTGGAAGCTTTTGAGATGTGGTGTTGGAGGCGAATGGAAGGGATTAGTTGGACGGAACGCATAACAAATGAAGAGGTGCTAAGAATGGTTAAAGAAAAGAGAAACATTTTAAAAACAATCGAAAACCGGAGGGGAAAATGATCGGACACTTGATACGAAACGACAATTTCTTTAACACCATACTGGAAGGGAAGATAGAGGGGAAGAGAGGCAGAGGAAGACCTAGACAGAGTTATCTGGCCCAAGTGAAGGAAAAGGTTGATGTCGTATCGTATCAAGAACTCAAGAGACTAGCGGAAAGGAGACAGGATTGGCGAAAACTCCACCGACAAGAGCGTAGCTCTTAAATAAGATGATGATGATGATGATGATAGAACAAAGTCAGAACTTACATTTCACAAATTGTTCAGTAGAGCAAGGTAAAGATTTTAAATTTTTAAATTCTAGATTTGGAATTAAAACCTTTAAAGAATTATGCTAAGTATGTTTTTATCTTAATAATCTATTTGAACTAACAAAGTGTCTTTGTGCTACCAAACGCGTAACAGGTGATGGAACATTTTGTCATTATTGACTCAGTTTCGTAAATTTTGACAGTTATGACTTTGTTCTACTGGATGAGCGATTTTTTGTTATACTGCAGAGTTTGTATAATCACACCTTTGGCGCAACGAAATTTTTGTATGTATCAGAGTTTTTACGATAGAGCGAGAAGAATGTATGTTCTTTTGTATGAGGACCCCACTTAATTTTTATCTTTTTGTGACTTTTATTATTTGTTAGAATAGAATAGAATAGAATAGAATAGAATAGAATAATTTATTTTCTGGAATATGGTACAAACATAGCTATAATAGTATTCAAAGTCCAGCATATTCTGCCATTACAGGCGTGAAAATATTAATAGTAAAATTTTACATTTAGTCATGATCTAATAATTTATATAAACAACGAATTATAACAATTAATACATGAGACTAAAATAATAATATGCAAAAAAAAAAATTAAAGGCATTAAATACAATAATTAATAATGTCAGATTATTAAGTCACATAACAAAAATAGAGAAAAAAATTATAATAATTAAATAGTAATGTGTTTGCAAATCCCCCGTAATAACGCACATTCTGTGTTATTTCAACTATCTAGATATTGCGAGATACAGCCCTTAATAGGTAGGACAGACAGACGGACGTACAACGTAGGCTTAGTAATAGGGTCCCGTTTTCACCCTTTGGGTACGGAACCCTAAAAACAGCAGTACCTAACGTACATAGTCAACTCAAATGTATGGGACAGTTGATTTTTTGTTTGTTTTTCGATAGTGTCTCCAAAGTGAAAGTTATTCAGTTTGATGGTCTAAAGTTTAGAACAAGGTTTAGACTCTAAACCACCTGTGGTGTTCTGCTATTTAAATAAATAGATATTATTATATTATTAATTATAAATATATATTACGTTCAGTAATAGTGTATTGTGATAATAATAGTTATTGTATTGATCTTAAATAAATGTATGCATTGTAGGTGGTGGGGGCAACACCCGCCATCATTACTAATCTACTCCTCGTAGCGAGCGGACGTTGCATCCACCAGTGGCCGTGTGTAACTTAACTAATAACATATTTTGTAATTATTTACCCACCTCACGCAGTGAACACCACACCACCCTTTTCAACATTATAAGAGGGTGTTTTGTTACACCCTGTATAACGTTACGAAAATTTCTGAACTTCCCTTCCGTTCTCAATATTTTAAAAGCAAATACTTCAAGCCATAATTAAAGTTCTTATTTAATTATTCACGAAATAAACTTTCTTTCAAATTATAAGAGCTATGTTAAGAAAAGAAAATGAAATTTGGTTTTGAATTTCCTTTTAGTATGAAAGCTCCTCTCCATACAAAAGGCTGAAAACTTTTTACCCCACTAGAATTGTACAGATATGTGCAGTGCAGTACCGGTCGTTGTGGTGAGCCCTGGGATAGGCCTATGTCCAGCAGTGGACGTCCATTGGCTGAGATGATGATGATGATGAAATCTATGGTTTTAACGCATCTTGGACAGTCTTCATACAAACAGGCTCACACTCACACAGTGAGAAAGGATCACCACTGGCTATTGTCGTTCACCTCCAGTAGTAGCCGTACCACCGAGACGGGGTGAAATCAAAATTAGTGGGGGGCAGGGAGTGTCCATACAATACGTACTCATAATTATACTGTGGTTTTGGCAATGTTTATATCAGTGCCAGAAACTTTTAATTTAAAAATTGCTATTGCCAAAATAACACCGAAAGTGGTTTGAAGTTTTGACAAAATTTCTAGCCAGCACTAAATCATACAATCCGCCTTTTTCAAAATTTATATGAAGCCAGAACCATAAGGTTGGAAAGATGCTCACCAGGTTAAGTCTATATAGAGGCAACTTTTACAATGGGAGCATACCTGTCAAAAAATCAACTATTCCATACTAAACTACAATACCTATACTCGATTCAAACGTGTCTTTTCCTTACACCCTGTATTAAATTAACTCTTCAATTGATCTTGTTAAACTTGTGGTTACATCGGATGGTAAGGGTAGTTGAACTAGGTATGCAAGGGTCCCTTATCTTCGAGTGATGTGGTTAACCACTATCACTGGCTGTTTAGCTGAGATGGGTATTAAATAATAATGATTTCAATACAAATGAACGGTTAAAACTGTTCCGCCAGAATCAGTTTATCGTGTCAGTATCAGGCTTGCCTCGTGGGGTTATTATAATTTGGAGCGTGCTACACAAACGAAGTCTGGTTATATTTTCAAAACTAACCAATTCAGGCGTGAAAATCTAAAAATTCAGTTTCCATCGGATGGGACTTGAACCCGTAACCTACTAATATGGGGGTTGCATTTCAGTCCAATCAAGTCATCGACACTTCTGTAGGGCCTTCCGAATTCAGAATAATCATTGTAAATGCTTCGAACCTTATTTTACAACCAATGGTAAAAAAGAGAACATAAGCAATTTGGAAATGTAATAAATTGATAATACAATCAACCAATCAAATGTACTTTATTTTACATCAAAACATAAACAGTAAAATACTGAGATAAAAATATAAGAGGCGCAAAATAATGCGGTCTTATCGCTAAGAAGCGATTTCGTCTAGACAACCTTAGGGTAGAGGAAACAGTGAAAGAAGAGACGTAGGCGGTGATTCCAGAAAAAAAATGAGCAGTTATCAGTAAATAAAAAACAAAATGTAAGTATGCAAAATAAAACTATTATTATAACCTACCTATTATATATTGCACTACTTTAAGGGGTGATTGTATCCATGATACTGAACAACTTTCCCTTAGAAGCATATAGGAAAACCCAAAAAAAATAATTTCTACTTTTCATACAAACGTTCGTTCAGCAGATTGCATTTAGTATGGAAAGTCCATAAAAAAATTTGCGAATTTTTGCGGTTTCTTAGGGAAAGTTATTAAGTGTCATGGGTACAACCACCCTTTAAAGTAATGCAACGTTTACCTTAACACCCTGTATACTATAGAGTTATTCTTATCCTTCGAACTTCCGAGGTAGCAAGTAAATGAATATCGATCCAACCTGTCCGGCGGACCGACAGTCGCGTGCCGGATGTACGAGACCGACAGCCAGACAAATTGCACCGTGAATTAAATACAGCCTTTTGTTAGAGCTCCTTGATTTCGTCGAGTTTCTAATAATGAGATATGTGAAAAGATATAGGAACTATCTTTCGGTAAAATTTTTCTATTATTATTTGAAATAAAATGAAATAATTTATTTGCTATGAATAGGTCCATAAAATTGATCTTAGGGTCTAGGATAATATCATCTATTCAGCTAAAATACAATAGCATGCAAATATTTATTGAAAATTATTATTGAAAAACTCTGAAACATTATAAAAATTATGTTGTGAATGAACATTAGTTTCATGGGTGGCACCTTGATTTTTTTTTTCATCTTAAAAACAATCTATCAGGTGTTTTATTATAAACTTTAATACATATGTTAGAACAATTTCTTTGAAACAGAGTAGTCCTTGGGCAGTACCAGTCATTGAGTACAAGTCTACTTGGGTTTCTGGTGTTTCTAGGGTTATTATCAAGAGCTGTTTTAAATAGATGAGAGTTTCGTTTTACATTACATTTTGGGCTTGTTATACTGCGATTTGTTGCACTTGCCTGTATGTTTAATTAAATAAACAGTAAATTTGTATTAACTGTACTGTTATGTGTGTTAGTTAAGAATATTCGGGATAGTTTAGGAAAAGAAAAATAAATTCCACCTGCGCCCCCCCCCCCCCCCCCCCCCGCTGGATACATGCTTTACCCCAAAGAGATTAGTCAAAATCGCTCCTTAGACATAAGACCACCTTATTTTGTGCCTCTCGTATCTTTTCTCTGTATTTTACTGCTAAAGTAAAATTAAGTATATTTGATTGATCGATTGATAAATCTTACTTATCATGTTTTGTTTCAATATTAATGCACACAAGCTATGACTTTAGTAGCTGCTTAAATTAAATTAAATTGAATTAAAAATTATTTATTTCAGCTTAGGGCTTGTATCTTAAATAGGGATAAAGTTATTAAAATACCTGAAAGACACTTGTGTTAAATTGACATTAACGTTACATTCATCCACTTTCGCAGTAATCGTATTAAAAAGATTATAGATTACTAGGTACAAAGCCAACAGCACGACTATTTCATTTATTATAATGAGATTTTAGCTAAGTATCTCCATCGTACATCCGAACGAAGCCTTGAAACTGCAGCTAGTAGATTTACGCACTCATCGTATCACAATGTACACTAACATTGTCAACTGCGGATATTTATGTCATCATCGTCTTACATTGCAGAGTATAGGCCTCTCCCAAGATGCGCCACATAACTTTATCCTCGGCCTTCCTCATCCAGACGCTTCCTGCTACCTTTATTAGGTCATCGGTCCAGCGCGCAGCGGGCCGCAGGGCGTCCCACACTACGGATGACAGTTCGCGGCATAGAGGTAGGCGTAACTCGTGTCAAGGCTCCGGAAGCATCCTTTATCAGTTTTTCGGCAATTCTCGCAATTTCAACAATGGTTACTTTCACATAGAGAAAGTTGTTCAGTTTAATGGTCTGATTATCCGCTTAAGGCATGGTGGTAAAAGGGTGATTCTTACTATACAGCTAGTTTTTTATGCAGATAACAAGACCATCAAATTAAACAAAATTCTACATGGGACTAATATCCAAATCGCGGAAAAAACAACTGTCCCATAATTCACTTGCGTCGAGTAGGCTTGCAGTGGAGATGATTTTTTTCACGATATCGTTTTCGATGTTATTCCCATAGAGTAAATTGTTTAGTGTAATAGTCTGATCATCCTCTTAAAAAAGCGTCAACATAATTATTATGAAAGACCCTGTATACTATATTATTTGATACAATACTCCAAAAAGTTAACAAAACTGCAGACAAACTTCAAATTTTATCTGTATATTTTTAATCTCCCAGAGAGCAGCTCTTATAAAAATAAAGGCAGGGAAGGGAACAGTAGACACGCAGAGTATTATAACTAAGAATAATAGCAATTCTGTGGAGAGTCGCATCCAGTAGGCAATGCTGCCTGCCTTACCGCATTTCTATGATAGCTATTATTTACTCGACGCTTGGCCTAAGTTATAAAGGTTTTACTATTTTTTCAATAGTATTTTAGTAAAACGTTATAATGCAAATTGTGTGCCCACATGCCTTTTCACAAGATCTTCACAAATAAGATTGGTTATATTAGCCACATATGACATATGGAACAGAGACGTGGTCGCGCACTCAGGGTCTCATAAAAAGGCTGAAAGTTACCCAAAGGGCAATGGAGAGGGCTATGTGTTTCCCTGCGAGATCGAATCAGAAATGAAGAGATCCGCAGAAGAACCAGATTAACTGACATAGCCCGAAAAATTGCTAAACTGAAGTGGCAGTGGGCGGGGCACATTGCTCGCAGAACCGATGGCCGATGGGGCTTAAAAGATCACGAGTGGCGACCGCGTACCGGAAAGCGCAGCGTGGGTAGGCACACGGTGGACCGACGACCTGGTGAAGGCGGCGGGAACCCGTTGGATAAGGGCAGCGCAGGACAGGTCGTTATGGCTATCCTTGGGGGAGGCCTATGTCCAGCAGTGGATGTCCATCGGCTGAGATGATGATGTTATTAGCTACATGAGAGCTCATCAAAGCCAATAACGGAGTAGACGTAGTTGCCGTGACCGAAGTCTGTCTGAAGCATTATCAAAATCATCAACATAAATAAAACGTCAAATAACACTCACAAAATTATAATATAATGTTTGCCTTTTTAACAACGTCCGATTTCTGTGCTCTTCACCTACCTACAGTTAAAACACTGGTATACCGAAATGGCTGTAGGAATAAATCCATGCCAACCCAAACCCTTTATGTGTGAGTAGGTATAAACCTCGCTCTTGGCTACTTATGGACTACGAGATACAACGTTAAGGGGGATTTTTTCGGGGATAGTTGGAATAATCCAATGCGTCAGTCATCGATGACATAAATTTATTTATCATAGTCTTGCCTTGGTAGCAATCTAAAATTAATTTGTTAGTTGACATTATACAACGCGGCAACACTGCTAGCGTTATGGGTACCATTGCACCTGGATCGATAAGGGGAGAGTTATAATTTGATTAAAGTTTGTTTGTGTTTCTTTTTTTCTTTTGAATAGTTTGTATTTCGTTATATAATGTACTATTAGTAGCGACTCGTGCACCAGCTTCGCCCGGGTGGGATCTAGGTATAATATAAGTAAATATTATATAATACACAATAACCTTGCGGAAGAAATTCTCTGAATGACAGTGAGGAGCGCGCTACATACAAAAGAAGTATGGTTATATTTTTGTACTAATCACTTAAAGTCAATGAAATTTTTCAGGAACAATCTAGAAACTAATCTCCAGGCTTGTGTGTTTTCAGATTTTCGTTAAAATATACAGTTATAATGCTAGGATTACTTTAAGATTTGTATGAAAATCTTTGAGGCACTGTACTGAGACAACATACAAGCATAGAGATTAGTTACTAGATTGTTTCTGAAAAATTACATTGACTTTAATTGGTTAATATTGAAATTCAAAAATTTTTTATTCAAAATAATATCACATAGATAGCTTTTTGACTCTACCACATCGTCGGAAGGTGTTCCGTTGAGAGAAGACACATCTTTTAAACAAAACAAAATATACAAAGTACAATTAAAGTACAATATTGCATTACATAGAGTAACATTGTCAAGACCAGACATTTTGGTCATTCAAATAGTCATCGAGTTTATAGTAGCCGTTTTTACAGAGGACTTGTTTAGCATGGGACTTAAACTTTTTGTCTGGCAAGTTTAGAATATCTTCTGGTATCTTATTATAATAGCCTATACAGTGCCCCATGAAAGATGTGTTTACCTTACTGAGTCGAAAATGTGGGAATACTAATTTATTTTTATGTCTTGTATTGTAATTATGAACGTCACTGAAAATATAACCAGACTTCGTTTGTATGGAGCGCGCTCCGAATATATCCTCTTAAATCTGTAGCGTGGTTTAGAAAAAGTAAGTGGAGAAACAGACAGAAGGACAGACGCGGATAGCGGCTTTCTTTTATACCATTTAGAAATATGGTTATTATGTAAACATAAACTTTTTCAGTATTTGACATTTAGTAGTTCCGTGATGGTGCAATTGCATCTTGTTTCATGATTCATGAAACTCGATCATAATTACGTTAGTTAAAATGTATGGTATACAGGGTAAAATTGATATCATTAGCATCATTTTATACTAAGAGTCTACCCATCATACTGAACAACTTTTACTATGGGAGCAAACCAATCGGAGCAAAAAAAATTTGAATCGAGTAGGCATTGCATTTTAGTACGGACCAACAGATTTTTTTTTTTGCTCCGATCGGTTTGCTCCCATAGTAAAAGTTGTTCAGTTTGATGGGTAGACTCTTAGTTTAAAAGGATGCTAATGATATCAATTTTACCCTGTATAATTGCATTTGGAAAACTTTGTCACCCAATATTCACCTCTATTCCATAACTTGTACTACCCAACACAAGCATCTGAAACATGACTAGCATACGTCAATGTCTCACTGAGTATCAATCTAGTTGCCGATATATAGGACATGGGTGGACACCGAGTTCATTGAAATGTGAACTCTAAAGCTATGGAGTAAAGTGCTCCAGTTTCATACTACGTTGTGCATTCAGGACGTAAAATGAAACCATGATAGAAATACTAATTTATACTTAAACGTTGAAATACGGATATTGTGATTATGCTATTACTTAGAGTAGGTACTTATTTTTTGAATATGGCACATACTCACGAATCTATTCCCCGAGGGGATAATACCATAATCAGAATATCCACATTTCACTACTAGGAGAGCGTTGTTGGTGGTACGTTGCGGACACAGAATATTATAAGAGGGGTTAGAAATGCAAAGTAGCGCTTTTGCTTCGGAGACGACTGTCGCCACTTGTCTTCCCGCTCACGCTGCTACAACTACTTATGCCCTCTCGCTCGCACCACGCCATGCGCCTTATGGTGTTATGCAAACTTGGACTAAGGACCACTATGCAAATCATTGCTTAACCTGTGGCAACGCGTTCCACTTTGCACTTCTAACCCCTTTTCTAATGTTTTGTGGTTGCGGAGATGTATGGAAACTTAATCTCGAGGTTCGGGTTCAAATTCGCACGGACAATGTAATGTACCAATATTTTTTTCTTATTTAGATACGTAATTACCGACTGCTCTCAAATAGTGAAACAAAACATCGTAAGGAAACCTGCATTCGCTGAAGAAGAAATTCTTATGTGTATGTGAAGTCTACCAATCCGCATTGGGCACGCGTGGAGGACTGACGCCTATACTTCTTGCCCTACAGTGGGACGTATATAGGCTGATGATGATGACTTTGCAGTTCCCAAACTCTGTCTAGTGTGACAGGTAGAGGGCATGAGTTGTTTTGGGTTTACTTCACTTTAGTTACTAGTATAGTATTATATTATCTGTGCTTTAGTATATTAAGGCACCCGACCGCACACAAACGAAGTTTTGTCCTATTTTCACTTTGACTACTTATATAGGGAATAGTTACGCGCGTAATTCTACGAACTAACATTTCTGCCACTTTTTGCGGGGGGCGAGGTAACACGAAATCCCCAACTTTGGATTTTATTCGTCATAACTTTAGATTCTAATTTTGAACGTTAAAAATCATGAAAAGAAGTCTCGTGTGAACACCAAACGTTCTAAGTTCGAAATTATTGTTTCGCAATTATAGGCTGTCTCGTTTATTGATAAGGTATAAAATTGAATGTAAATGCACATGGTCCATTAACCCGTCCCATGTCTGTGGGTCCGACGTCGGACCCAAACATTTTCATACGTAGAGAGTCTGTGGGTCCTAAGTCGGACCCTTAAGCATAGTGCCGCCATTGGTTGGGCGGTTGTGCAGGCGCGTTTCGTTCTACCTCACGTTTTATATTTTTTATAGACTTAGTGTACTGTTGGGATGTCACTTAATTTTTTGGAGTGTGGTTTGGGAAAAATGAAACGCAATAAAAAATAAAAATGTGGTTCGCGGGCAGTGCCGACGTGCGGCAATGGCGGCCGGTTTTTGTTTTGTTATTTAGTTATTGTGGCGTAATTCTAGTGTTTAGAAACAAAGTATTGTTACTATAAAGTGATAAAATAAGAGCTTATTATATTATCGTGTAGTTAGTGTGATCTGTGAAGTGCAAACAGTGAAAAAAGTTAATGTGATTGTAAATTTCATTCGAGGTCATGTCGGAAAAAACTCGAAATCAAAATTTGATTTGAATCAAAAAAATTGATAATTCTATTTGAATATCAGGTACGTAATTTAGCTCTCATATAACATAATATCACTGTGGCAAATATTGTGAGCTTTCCATTGATATTTTTTTTATACCATAGGGTCAAACATAACCTCCACAAATAATTATTTTCTAAAGGTAGTCGAAAATAAAACAAATGACGTAATATTCCCAGACATTTGGGGCACTTTTTTTGCGCGGGAGGTCGACACGAAACGGGCAACGGCAAACGGTCTTATACCGTGGCACAGGGGAAATGCTACCGCAAGGCTAGTCAAAGTATTTTCAATATTCTATGGTCAGGTTTCCGTTTAAATATTTAGTTTTAATGCTAGGAATAATTAAAAAGTGATTTGGTGAAGTCTTTGAGCCACTGTAACTTTAAATATTTCAGTTTGATAGTCTGAAATACCCTCTAAAGTATGTGATGCATTTCAGTTTACATAAAAGTGTATTAATTCATTAATTCATCTAAACTGTTATAAAAATGTAACAGAAGTGTTTCTGTACATTAAAGATATTAAAAAGTTACGATATGGTTTTTAGATGTCTCTGATACCATATCACGATTTTTTGGATTTTTTGTCTGTCTGTTTGTTTGTTTGAACGAGCATCACGCAAAAACTACTAAACCGATTTTGATGAAACTTTTTTTGTTTGATAGCTTATAATTTGACTTAAAATCTGGTATATAATTTGTGCGGAGAAATTTGCGGGTTTAACGCTATTAAAATATAATTTCATAATTGTTTTATAATTTCATAATATTTATTACACAATCATATGGTATGTATGTACACACGTCGACACATCAAGCTATACAAAACCAACATAAGCTGGTCGCGCGTAGGTCAGGTAGCGTATAACGTCGCGTGGCCAGCTTATGTTGGTTTTGTATAACTTGATGTGTCGCCGTGCGTACACACGGTCCTAAATGTTATTTTAGTCTCACATATGATACCCTATTAGGGCACAGCTTTTAAGTACTATATAAGGTCTAACAAAATTAGCTGAAACTATTTTAATGGGATGATCAGACCATCAAACCACCAACTCGAAATCGGACCAATATCGAAATCGCGAAAAAAAAATCTGCTGTCCCATACATTTAGGTCGAGCAGGTTTGTATGGAACAGCTGTTTTTTTTTTCGCGATATTGGTCCCATAGAGAAAGTTGTTCAGTTTGATGGTCTGATCACCCCCTTTAAATAGTTTCACCTAATTTTGTTAGACCTTATATAGTTTGTATTTTTTAATAAAATATACTAACTTCAGTACACAAAAGATCCTACTGGGTTGAAGTGTTGCTGGCTTGCCAGCCCCCACAACAAGATAAGAAAAGATAACTTCAGTATTACTACAGTACTAAACTACTTACCTAATAATTAGTTTTTGGTGAGATAACAATATATGGCTAGAGCCATTACAGTCATGATTTAATTGATTAACCTTTGTCTCAACCTTTATAAAGCATCGTGTCATACGAAGGTTGAGCAAATGCCATTAGTCGATACTAAACTCGTACCTATATCTTTTTTACTACATTGTGGGTTGGTGCTGGCGTTGTCTTGTTTTGTTATTATATTATAGTATGGATGGACTGACGACACATGGTCGTGGTCCAGCACTTAATCATTTATTATAGTGTTAGAGTAGACAGTTGCATAATTTTTTTGCTCCGATCTGTTTACTCCCATAGTGAAAGTTGTTCAGTTTGATGGATAGACTCTTAGTTTAAAAGGATGCTAATAATATCAATTTCACCCTATAGATAGATTGAGTCACAAACATCCAAAAATTATATACACCGTCACATTATAGAAACCACGATTTGCACATACGATACCCAATGGAGGAGATGGGTGGTCTATTCTATAGAAAAACAACACGCTCCCCCTCTTCCCCTCTATCCTAAGCCAGGAATGTCATGAAATACGAAAATAATATTATGTGTTCAAAATAGGTATAAAGCTTTGACTATTTATTATAAAGACTAGCCTTGCGGCAGCATTTCCCCTCTGCCACGGTATAAGTTGCGGATTTCATGTTACCTTGCCCCCCGCAAAAAGTAGCAGAAATGTTTGTTAATAGAATTACACGCGTAACTAGTCCTTATACAAGTAGTCAAAGGTATAAAGGTAAATAAACAATCATCATCAGCCTATAAACGTCCCACTGCAGGGCACAGACCTACCCTCAGGGAAGGTGTAAGGGCACTAGTCCACCACGCGTGCCCAATGCGGATTGGTAGACTTCACATACACATCAGAATTTAGCAGCATCAGCGTATGCAATATTTCTCACGATGTTTTCCTTCACCCTTTGAGAGCAGTCGGTATTACGTACATAAGTTAGAACTCATTGAAGTACATGGCATGTTGTCCGTGCGGATTCGAACCCGGACCCCCATAATTGGGTGTCCATACCCGTCCACAACGCGCCACCGACGCTCGACGCCGACCGAAATAAACAATATCGTAAAGAAAGTTCTCATCAGTATCTTCTGAGAACTTCTATATATTAAGTTAGTTACTCCAATTGTCACTTTCATTTTTCATGCGTAACAGCAAACAATTTTGAAATTGAATTTTAAACACAAACACATTTTTATTACAAGAGTCATAAGAAAATTTTGGAATATTTTATGAATTCAAGTATTTTACGAAGAAATCAAAATTTCAGATTGGTTTTTGCATCTTAAAACAGTAGTCCTGCTGGAGCAGAATAATAATGATATTAAAACTTGTGTAATACCGCGACTTCGAATGCACACACTATTGATATACTGTACAACGCCAACGTGACGATTGGTGAAATAGTTACCTCGCCGGACTGCCAAACCAGAGGTTTTGGGTTCGAATCCCTGTTCGGTCATGGATGTTACATGCTTATGCTTGTGCCGTCGTTGTATGATTTTCACGATTAAAAGCATATAAAGCTTACGTTTGGGATCATTAAAATGCACTTAATTGTGTCTGGGAGCGTTAGCGTTGAGCGAGAGTTCCCTAAATATTGCTGTAAATTATCTGCTTCATTCCCCATATTTACCAATTTATTTACAGTGTAAACCTGGCCATCATCACACCGTTCTACTCAGCGAGCCTAGTGGAAACGGTACGAAGTGACATAGCGAGCGACAAGCCTGCCATCTTCGACGTGTTCCGGGACGGCTTCGTGCGCATCCTGGAGTGGGGGACTCCGAGCAGTGGGAGGATGCTTCCTATCTGGGCTATTGTGTTACCAACCGCTGCACTTGGGATCACCAAGTACCTTGCACAGTTAGTACATTTTTGTTATCTTTAGAACAAGGCTACTTGTTCACACATGTCGCTGTAGAGACAGCATGGGGATTCGAAACAAAAGCTTTCTTTAGGGACCTGGGTCATTGTTTGACAGATTGACTTTCAACCCTTTATGAGAGTCTCAACTTGAGGTCCCCCTTCTGTGGGCATATATTGTATGATGCGTGCGATAAGGCTATATCACGCGTTTGTTCTCGTTCGTTCGGGCGCAAAGAGAAAGAGAGCTAAAGCGTGATTTAATTCACAATAGGTAACTGAATACTCCTGATACCACAGAGTAATATAATACTACCTGATACCGTATTTAAAAAAATATCAAATTCTTACAAAATAATTCTGGTCGAGTAAACATATTGTGATAATGAAAACTAAATCGTACACAAAATTAGGCCAAATATTTCTTTAACAATCCAAATTGGTAAGTATAAGGTCTAACAAAATTAGGTGAAACTATTTCAAGGGGATGATCAGACCATCAAACTGAACAACTTTCTCTATGGGACCAATATTGAAATCGCGAAAAAAAATCTGCAGTCCCATACATTTAGGTCGAGTAAGTTTGTATGGAACAGCTGATTTTTTTTTCGCGATTTCGATATCGCTCCGATAGAGAAAGTTGTTCAGTTTGATGGTCTGATCACCCCCTTAAAATAGTTTCACCTAATTTTGTTAGACCTTATATAGAAGTTTTTTTTTATGCATACACAGACTTATAGATAAGACTAACTTATATTGTAGGTATAGTATACAGGGTGTTACAAAAATACAAATAAACATTTAAGGGGGTGGTTAAGACCATCAAACAGAACAAACAACTTTCATTATGGGACCAATATCGAAATCGCGAAAAAAAAATGTTTCATCATCATAAGCATCATATAAGCCGATAGACGTCCACTGCTGGACATAGGCTTCCCCCAAAATAAGGAGATTTGCCATCGCCATGATGCGATGCATTTGCGATGTTCCATACTTAACTACGGATCTACTCGAGCTAAATGTAAGGGACAAAAGATTTTTTTTTGCGATTTCGACGTTGGTCCCATAGTGAAAGTTATTCAGTTTGTTGGTCTTTACCACCCCCTTAAAAGTTTTAAATTTTTATTTTTACTTCTGTAACATCCTGTATAGACATAGATCGCACAGTAAACAAGGTGAAATTCGAATAACATTTCGAACAAGTGACTAAATTTTCCAAAACATCGTTAGCAAGGTGTTAATAGAGAGTTCCAGACAACAATGGATATATTTCGTGAAAGACGTTTCAAATGAAAACATCATAAATAACAACAAAGCTAGTCAGATTTACCTTACATAATAAAGCAAATAGAAAAGAAATATGATTCTATCTATAATTTTATAAAATAACGAGCGTTAACCCGCGACCGCGTTCGTCCGCACAAATTATATTCCAGATTTTAAGTCAGATCATAAGCTATCAAACAAAAACGTTTCATCAAAATCGGTTCAGTAGTTTTTGCGTGGTACTCGTTCAAACAAACAAACAAACACACAAACAAACAGACAGACAAAAAATCCAAAAATTGGTGAAATGGAATCAGGGACACCTAAAAACCATATCGTAACTTTTTTTTTGTTAATATCTTCAATGTACAGACAAACTTCCTGTTACAGTTTTATAATAGTATAGATATAGATTTAAATAAACCTGAATAAAATATTGTTAGAGGCAGACCTAAGAAGACCTACCTCTAGTTAGGTAATTTTTAATGACAACGTCTGGTCTACCAGATTAGGGACGTCATTAAAAATGTCAGGTTAAAAGTAGCCGAAATCGACTGAAATGTATGACAAGATGAATGAATCTAGAGAGGTGTGTCCTAGGGGAGCGTATCATTTCTCTTTGGTCAGAACCACCCAAAGTGAAGACCCATAGTCTCTGCCTACTCTTTATGTATGTAAAAGCAAGGTTTACTTAAAAACTCCAAAAATTTTGGAAAGTTGGCAGTCGTAGCAAAGTTTCTTACCATCCCGATTACAGGGTGTTACAAAATTAAATATAAACATTAAAAAAAATTGAGGGGTTTGTTTAGACCATCAAACTGAACAACTTTCACTATGGGACCAACATCGAAATCGCGAAAAAAAAATCGTTTGTCCCATACATTTAGCTCGAGTAGATTTGTATATTAGTATGGAACATCAGATTTTTCTTTCGCGATTTCTATATTGGTCCCATAGTGAAAGTTGTTCAGTTTGATGGTCAAAACCACCACCTTAAATGTTTATTTTTATTTTTGTAACACCTTGTATTCATGAAGCTATATTATTATAGACACAAGTGGATACTTTCATTCCTAATTAGATTGTAGCCGAAGGTTCAGAAGAAGGAAATAACAAGTAACCGTGCCTTTTGTAAGGCGGTTAAGTAAACAAGCGACGATCGATTGATGGGTGTGCTCTGCCCATGCATTCACATGGCAGGTTTCGACTATATTTTAAGCGAGGTGGTTTTGTAAACTAGAACAACTTCTAAATTATTATAAAACTAGCAATAGTGTGTTTATATTAAAGGTTAAAGTGTTACGATATTATAGCTAGTGCTTTGGTAAACTCGTAACTCGCTTTTTGGTTTTGTAAACTATGTGTGTGTTACTTATGCAAATAAATTGTTTATCTATCGATCTATCTATCTTGGTTTCCCGACTCCAATAGATTTTCTGGATTCTTTGTCTGTGTTTGTTTGTTTGTTCGACCATCAGAGTAAGCGTGACCTTGTTTTTCGCGTGTAGGCTCCATAGTGAAAGTTATTCAGTTTGATGGTCTGAGTTCACCGTTTCAGTCTGCGCAGGGCTGTCCCTTGCACCTCGTACATAACCATTCGTAAAACAATCTAGACCGAACTGTGCAAAGCTCAATAGCTCACAAAAACCAAACAAATCTTTCTGCCAGTCATAATTTTGGCAATGGAATGGATATTTCCAACCGTATTGCATTTAAATAAGCCATAATATCCCGACGGCTACAAATGGCGTTTTCTCACGGTACCACACAAACGTTACATTCACAGAACATTATAAGTGGCGTTAGAAGTGCAAACTAGGCGTGAAACGTGTCGCCACAGGTTATGCAATGATTTACATAACACCATAAGGCGTGCGGCGTGGTGCGAGTGAGAGGGCATGAGTAATTGTAGCAGCGTGATCGGGAAGACAAGTAGCGACCGCCATCTCCGAAGCAAAAGCGCTACTTTGCATTTCTAACCCCTCCCACAATGTTCTGTGGTTACATTCATAGAGTAAGAAATGATAAAATTATGTTCCTTATTTACCAAGGCGCTCGTTGGAGCGCAGCGTCGGTATTGGAAACGTTCACTGAAGTTTTGGATGGGTGACCATTGTATTATTATATCATCATAAGCGTCTCCGTACTTCGGAAGGCATGTTAAGCAGTTAGAGGCCTATTATGGCAGCTTGAAAATTATCTGACAGCAAGATGCCCACTAGCTTGCCCCTACAAAATATCTAAGCTGGGCTCGCGTTGTGGAGTATTTCCAACTCTAACCATTATTCATAAAAAGAGGACTTGCCCTGCAATGGTATCTCATTGGCTATAACTAAAATTTTGTATGAAAAATTGCCAAGCTTTATATCTTCGAAATTATTTTCTAAATTGCAAATGTTATTTTCTAAACTATTTTTCCACATATAAAATATTACTTTTATTAATTCCGTCTACGCATATTGTGCGTCAAAGTTTTGTATTTAATTGACCCCGCTCTGCATTTCATTACTCTTTCTTATTTATACTGTGGTTTCATTGTTTGAATAGTGAATACACCCTTAAAATGGTGTTACTGATTAAAAACTAATGGTGTACTTATTAGAAGAGTCGGCCTAGTTTTATGACGTCACGATATCGGGCATCCATCAATTAAAACTCGTAGGTAATCCGTAGATAGCCTCGTGACTACAGTCCAATGAACTATTGAGGTCACCCAAATTATAGGTATAGTCACCGTAAACATTACTGACACATTTTCACCTAAGACATTTACTGGTCTTTGGTTTGGTTGAACTGGCAGTACCATTCATTTCAGTTTTTTTCAACCTTCTTTCTTCTTATCGTGTGGGCAGAGCCCTGGTGTCCGAGTTTTTTTCAGAGCGCTTTACGGCCTCTGACGTGGTTTTTATGTAACGACTACTACCACCAGAGATAGTAGCCGGGATCACCGGCTTAACGTGCCATCCGGAGCCCGGAATCATCTTTCTTTTCAATAATCAGGTGATTCAGCCTGCAATAGGACATTGCAGCAAACTGACCAAGAGGGGAAAAATGCACATTTCACTAGGTGTCTCCCGAGGGAATCGAACCCACGACCTCCGTGTCGAGAGCCAATGCTCTTAACCTTTAGACCACGGAGGCAGTTAAATTAGTTTTCTTCACAGATCACAAAAACTAAAGGTTTTCTTCAATTCGTATAAAATAATTATTTTAAGGTAAATCCTTTAAAAAGGAAACCACGAATGAATAGAAGGTGGTGTCTTTAGCGACTTATAAGAGTCATCATCATCATCAGCCTATAAAGGTACGTCCCACTGCAGGGCTCAGGGCTAAGGGAGGGCGTTTGGGCTTTAGTTCACCATAAGTGCCCTATGCGGATCAGTAGAATTCAGGCACGCATCAAAATTTCTTCTTCAGCGAACGCAGGTTTCCTCTCGATGTTTTCCTTCACCATTTGAGAGCAGTCGGTAACATACATAAGTTACGATATAACAGGAGTATTATGTTTTTATTTATGATCGGAGTTTCAAAGATTGAGTGGACGATCTATTGTTTATGAGAAACATAATTAAGTAGGTTAGCGAGGGGGGGGGGGGGGGGGGGGGCAGGGGGGGCTAATGCCCCTGGCGGCACTTTACTAGGGGAAAAAAAACAGATAGATTGAGCTCTGTCTACAACCAATTTGTAGAACAGAGAAAAGTCGAGCTTGCTTCGCTCAGGTTCCCTTCTCTGAAACAATATTATAAGGAACGAGCGTTAACCCGCGACTTCGTCCGCACAAATTATATACCAGATTTTAAGTCAGATCATAAACAAACACACAAACAAACAGACAGACAAAAAATCCAAAAATTGGTGAAATGGAATCAGGGACACCTAAAAACTATATCGTAACTTTTTTTTTGTTAATATCTTCAATGTACAGACAAACTTCCTGTTACAGTTTTATAATAGTACGAGCGTTAACCCGCGACTTCGTCCGCACAAATTATATACCAGATTTTAAGTCTGATCATAAGCTATCAAACAAAAAAAGTTTCATCAAAATCGGTTCAGTAGTTTTTACGTGATGCTCGTTCAAACAAACAAACAAACACACAAACAAACAGACAGACAAAAAATCCAAAAATTGGTGATATGGAATCAGGGACACCTAAAAACTATATCGTAACTTTTTTTTTGTTAATATCTTCAATGTACAGACAAACTTCCTGTTACAGTTTTATAATAGTACGAGCGTTAACCCGCGACTTCGTCCGCACAAATTATATACCAGATTTTAAATCTGATCATAAGCTATCAAACAAAAAAGTTTCATCAAAATCGGTTCAGTAGTTTTTACGTGATGCTCGTTCAAACAAACAAACAAACACACAAACAAACAGACAGACAAAAAATCCAAAAATTGGTGATATGGAATCAGGGACACCTAAAAACCATATCGTAACTTTTTTTTTGTTAATATCTTCAATGTACAGACAAACTTCCTGTTACAGTTTTATAATAGTATAGATAGATAAAAATAAGACAACTACTTTACATTCTTGTTAGTTCTATTTTCCACTGACTTTTTGGTGAAGGACGACATCTTGAGGAAACCTGCACGCTTCAATTTCTAGGCATGTACCCACTGTCCATTACAAGTCGCGACGGGCTCACTCCCTGTCACTGTTTCGGTACTAGTGAAACTTGGATATTCTGAGCTTTCAGATTATCTCTGACTACCCCCTCGGGGAATATATAAGGTCTAACAAAAGTAGGTGAAACTATTCTAAGGGAATGACCATCAATGGGAATCAGACCATCAAACTGAACAACTTTCTCTATGGAACCAATATCGAAATCGCGAAAAAAAAATCTGCTGTCCCATACATTTAGGTCGAGTACGTTTCTATGGAACAGCTGATTTTTTTTCGCGATTTCGATATTGGTGCCATAGAGAAAGTTGTTCGGTTTGATGGTCTGATAATCCCCTTAAAATAGTTTCAGCTAGTTTTGTTAGACCTTATATACATGAGCATTATGCTTATGCTTATTTTACTGTAAGCGTATTTTTAAATTTCATTTATGTATGGTCTAAGACTAGGTCTGAAATAACAAGCCCTTCTGTTCCTCTTTGATTTTTCTATTATAATTACTTATGGAGATTTCTGTACAATTACGTCACAAATTCTATTCGCGTGGAAGAAATCGCTTTGTACAGCTAATGGAAATCTATTATTCCTTTCGTTACGGAGACAGTCTAAAGCAATCACTTTCGTTTCGTCAAGTTATGTAACAAACGGTGGCGGTTTGGTCACAACTGTCGCTTAAGATGGATTGAATTCGAATTTGGTAAATTAAATTTACCGACTGTTCTCAAACGGTGATGAAAAACATCGTGAGGAAACCTGCATGCGGTGAAGAGGACATTCTGATGCGTATGTGAAGGTTCTCCAACCCACATCCATACACCCTAAAGATGACGTATTTGCGCGATGGTTTCTAGCTTTGTTTTGTGAATTTTTTTTAGCTGTGTCGGACCAAATATTTTAATAAATAGAGTTTAAAATGAAAAAGCAGCCAGCAGCAATAAGTTGTTTACACTTTTGTTCTACGTCGTAGTACTAAAGTGTATAATTAAGGTGTAACAAAATTAGGTGAAACTATTTTAAGGGGATGATCAGACCATCAAACTGAACAACTTTCTCTATGGGACCAATATCAAAATCGCGAAAAAAACAGCTGTTCCATAGAAACGTACTCGATCTAAATGTATGGGACAGCAGATTTTTTTTCGCGATTTCGATATTGATTCCATAGAGAAAGTTGTTCAGTTTGGTGGTCGGATTCCCATTGATGGTCATTCCCTTAGAATAGTTTCACCTAATTTTGTTAGACCTTATATATTCCTCGAGGGGGTAGTCAGAGATAAGTCATTTAGGTCGAGTAGATTAGTATAGAACAGCTGATTTTTTTTTCGCGATTTCGATATTGGTCCCCTTGAGAAAGTTGTTCAGTTTGATGGTCTGATCATCCCCATAAATTAGTTTCACCTAATTTTGTTAGACCTTATGTAATTTATTGCTGCTGACTGTACAATTGACCAATTTGAATCATGACCCATCACAGAACCTTGTCACGATCACGTGTATTAACATCATTAGGCTTCTCTCAAACGTGATAGCAAACAGTTTGCTGTGAAAAGGTTCTACGGTGTGGGTAATGATTAAATTGTTCGACGGTACATTTACAAAACAAAATATTGATCTAAACTATTTTGTATTTATTTTAAATCCGCGCATTTTATTCGCGTTGGGTGTTTTAGGTTTTATTTACTGAAAAGTAAACAAATAGATAATTGATACTCTATAATATTACAAATACAAAACCTAGCCATACGCTTCATTTTTGGCTTACGGAAGTATGACCACGTGTCCGAGTACAGGGCGCAGTTAAAGTGGCTCCCTATTCGCAAGCGTCGTGATGTCCATATCCTCTGTCTCCTCCACAAAATCCTTCGCAATCCTTCCGCCCCTAGCTATCTCCGTGATCGTTTCTCCTTCTCCCGCCCTCCTGACAAACCTTGTCGATCTCATATCCGTACCCAACTTAGAATCCAGACCCACTCCACCGACTTCTACTCCTACTCTTTCGCTATCCATGCTGCCCGGTTGTGGAACTCACTCCCCGCCGATATTCGTGATTGTCAAACATTTGCATCCTTCAAAAAGCAAGTGAATGAACACTATCACTCTCTAAAATAAGCCATAGTTTATGTATGTTTATCGTATGTATTTGTTTATTTATAATTATGTTTATTTATATTATATTTATATTTATATATATATATATATATATATATATATAATTAACTTCCATTTAACTACAAGTATCTAGTTTTTATCATTTGTGCTGTACACATTTTGCCTGCCTCACACTTCAGAACTGTCTGTGTTGCTGGTTTGCTGGAAGAGATCTCTCTAGAGATAAGCTCGCCCTTTGTACATGTCTACTTTAATTGTTTTTTCTGTAATGTTATGTGTACAATAAAGTGTTAAATAAATAAAAATAAATAAATAAAATATTATAGGGTACCTAATTAGAACATAATATGTCTGTAAACTTTTAATAACTGTTCATAAAGTCTTAAAAAAAACTGGAAAATCAAATAATGCTATGCATCGTGGGATACGTTTAAGTACGTATCTACACAAACCTATGTGTAAAACTGTGTACTTACTACCACTATACGTGATACTCGACCTTTGACTATTTATTATAAGGACTAGCCTTGCGGTAGCATTTCCCCTCTGCCACGGTATAAGATCAATTAATCATGTGCATTTACATTCAATTTTATACCTTATCACTAAACGAGACAGCCTATAATTGCGAAACAATAATTTCGAACTTAGAACGTTTAGGGTTGACACGAGACTTCTTTTCATGATTTTTAACGTTCAAAATTAGAATCTAAAGTTATGGGGAATGAAATCCAAAGTTGCGGATTTCGTGTTACCTCACCCCCCCGCGAAAAGTGGCAGAAATGTTTGTTCGTAGAATTACACGCGTAGCTAGTCCCTATATAAGTAGTCAAAGTACTCGACTCATAACAATAAAACTCTACTTATAGTACTAGATATTCTTTCTTATACTGTGACTCTACTTGACTCTAACGTACAAAACTTTTACGTGCGTGACAGATGGGTGTGACAGACGAAGGAACAAACTTTGTTTATTGTCGTGTTAGTTTTTATAACAACAAAGTTTATATTGTTTCCTTTCCTTATGTCTTCGCTTTGTGATTGTACTTAGTTATTTCGATTTTCGATATTCACTAGAGGCTTTGACTATTTATTATAAGGACTAGCCTTGCGGTTGCATTTCCCCTCTGCCACGGTATAAGATCAATTAATCATGTGCATTTACATTCAATTTTATACCTTACCACTAAACGAGGCAGCCTATAATTGCGAAACAATAATTTCGAACTTAGAACATTTGGGGTTCACGCGAGACTACTTTTCATGATATTTAATGTTCAAAATTAGAATCTAAAGTTATGGGAATAAAATCCAAAGCTGCGGATTTCATGTTTCATTTTCCTCGCCCCCCGCAAAAAGTGGCAGAAATGTTTGTTAGTAGAATTACACGCGAAACTAGTCCCTATATAAGTAGTCAAAGACTAGAGGTTATTAAATATCAATTTGATATAGTTTTTTTATGTTTTGAAGTTAAGCTTCTGTTAACATCAGGAATGCAATGCAATAAGCGTCACAACATTAAATTCATCGTTGAAACGTCGGAGAGCTTTCAATTGCATGTGTCGAACTCATATAAAATCTCCGACGATCTGAAGGATGCGAGCCCGTCGATGTTTTTGACAGCGATGTGAAGCTTAGTGAATTGCACTCCTGCTTTCTCAAACGAAGTATAATGCGAATATTAAAGTAAATTAAAAAGAATAGTTATTGGGATTTTTGCTATCCCCAAAAACTGGCGTTTTTAGGGTTCCGTGCCCAAAGGGTGCTAACGAGACCATAAAATTACTAAGCCTACGCTATCCATCCGTCCGTTTGTCCTACCTATAAAGGGCTGTATCTTTTGAACCGTAATAGCCAGATGGTTCAAATTTTCACAGAATATGCGTTATTATGGCGAATTTGCTAACAACAAAAAAACTGAAAGTAAGTTATTAAGGGGGGACCCCATTATTATTAGGGGGGTTTTTGGGCCTTGACAGGCTTGCTGAGCCTGTGCCACGTAGACCATCGCAGGTCCTTTGTGACGCCCTTTTTTAAAGTTCCTTAATCCCCACTGCGGCCAGAAAACGCAGTAGATTCTTGACAGGGATAGTTTGTATCTCATCTGGTGACAGAACCTGCCTACCTAGATAAGTACTACGTTTGTACATCAGGGGGCCACAGTCACATAGGAGGTACAGAGGAGTCTCCATTTCCTCCTTGCAGAATCTGCAGCCGGTGGTGTCACTTAGTTTCAGTGTGTGTTGGGGGCCCCCATACAAGAAATGCGTTTTTTATTAAATTTTTTGTTTTTACTCTATCGTGAAAACGGCAATATATAAAAGCGTCAAACTTGGTGTGATTAGAGTGCATACTCTAAAGGTAAAACAACAAAATAATGAGAAGCGGCCAGGAATCGCGTTGTAGGCCTGCTATTGGGTAGTCGCGTCACTCGTCGATTGTTGGTTGCCCCCTCCCGGGTCTACGACGAAGCTCCAGTGGTGGCTCAAGATAGTGATCTTCCTGAAAAACAATCCTTGAAGTCACCAAAATACACAAACTACCGTAAAACGTCAAGCACTCTTACTACATAAACTAGGCATTGGCAAAATCATCATAACCAAGATAGCAGCCATATTTAAAAAAATGGAATAGAATGGAGAACCGGCCAAATATGCGTCGGGTTCGCGCTAAGGATCACAACTTTTGGTAATATTCTATGGTGGTACTATATTATAAGTGTGGGGACTTGCTACAGATGTCAGCACCCACAAGTTATAGCAAAGATGCCAATAGATGGCGATACCGTCGCCCTCGGAAATATGTTCCATTCAAAGACAACGTTCACCCTGAATACGTAACTCGTAACCTACTACAAATAAGGAGAAATACTCACAGAGATTCGATATATACAGGGTGTAAGTGACAGCCTAGCAAATACTGAAACGGTGAACTCAGACCATCAAACTGAACAACTTTCACTATGGAGCCTAACTCAGGAGACGCGAAATAAAATCAGCTGTCCCATACAAAGTTTCAGTATTTGCTAGGCTGTCACTTACACCCTGTATACAAGGTCCAACTAAGAACTGTTGGACCACGACCGGTCCCCAGGCTTCACACAGCCTGGTGGAAGATCTTCCCTTTTCAATGGAGGAACATTGGGAATGTTCCTATAGCACCTCCATATAAGTCTCCCGAATCAAAAGTCTAAAAGCCAAGGGTGTACCTTGGCTAATATCAAGCCTTACAAAAATACTAAACAGCCATCTTACGTCTATTTAACGTCACGTAGCAACGTTGAAACGTAACTATAAATCTTGACCCCATCGCACGGGCATCATTTATTCATTAACCAAATGGAATTGTACGATAATCGGGCGGTTACGAGCTAACCCAAATGTTTTCAGATGAGAGCGAATTATTTTATTCGTTTCCTTTAGTTTGTTTACTCCTGCGGTTGGTTTGAGTATTCATTCAGAATATATAAAATTAAAATAAATAAATAAATATGGGATAAATTTGACTAAAATTATTACTTGACCCTTATTTACAACTCTATTTCAATTGGATAAGGATGACATTTCATTGGGCACTTTAAAATGCTCAAGCAGTTTTCCGACAGATGTGTACTGACCCTTGAAATAGAAATCAGTTATTTACAAAACATTGTTCTGTTAAAAAAACTTGCCGGACTGAAGCGGTGACTGAGGCACGGTCTGATTGCCCGCCCATACACACAAGTAAAACCGTGCAAACCTAAAACTGCGCAGTCATATACGAATAATTTTTTCCCTTATGCGAATAAGGGAGTCCAACCTTAAGCATGTCAACGATTGTTCGAGCCGCACTTGCACGAGCTACAGTTTTGCCATGGATACCAGAAGGGCAATTGCGGTAAATAAATCGCGACTAAACCATGATTGGACCGCGAGCGAACCACAACTTTTAACACATTCGGTATTGCGCTATTCATTTGACAGCCATTAGATACGTTTTGACAGATCGCTCAGACGTTAAAGGCTGTCGGTCACATGGTAATGTAGAGAGTAAGATGTGGTACTCTTCTTTTGCTTGGCTGCGAGAGGTTTTACTTAATGAAATAATTATTAAAGTTTGAGGTACAATTATATTTCTTTTACGAGCGTTAACCCGCGACTTTGTCCGCACAAATTATATACCAGATTTTAAGCTATCAAACAAAAAAAGTTTCATTAAAATCGGTTCAGTAGTTTTTGCGTGATGCTTGTTCAAACAAACAAACAGACAGACTAAAAATAAAAATTGTTGATATGGAATCAGGGATATCTAAAAACCATATCGTAACTTTTTTTTGTTAATATCTTCAATGTACAGACAAACTTCCTGTTACAGTTTTATAATAGTTTAGATATGATAATTTATTGTAAAGCAAGACGTCAACTACTCTTTTGTCCCAAGAACGTAATCAAAAACTATCTTTGCTTTTTTCGGAGGTCCGTGTTCCAAATTTAATCGTATATAGCAGCTAGTATTAAACCCCGCGGTATACAACCTCTACAGTAAATAAGTCAATTTTAGCGCGACAGGGAATTGAACACAGTTGAATAGTGATTGGATTGCAATGTGATTAGAACTGAAATTGGATTAGGATTGAACTTGGATGTTTTAAATTAGCACGATCGCCTTCCAGTTTGCGCAAGTAAGCGCGCGCGCATGATGAGCATGTAGATGGACTACGAAAAAAAATCCTGTGACAGATGGACAGACGAATAGATCCCGACGTGATTCCATAAATGTCCCGTTTTGTCAATTTTGATACGTATTTGTGTTTTGCGTACAACATATTTTTATCTAGATTTTAAATCTAAACATAAAATGCAAATGCAATAAAGTAACTAGTTTAGAACGCAATGCCGTCGTGTGACCTCTGTTTTTGTACGACCTCAGTGGACAGTAAATATCTTCAAAGATAAGACAAGAATTCAAATTAACATTTACTTACTCACGTAAACCGCTACCGTGAATGCTGATCCCTCGTACAGTTTTAAGATTTTACATTTTTATCAAAAACTAGAGTAGTTTATAATACGTAAAGACTCTGTGGTGACGATGATGTATCCGTCAACGGTGACACCCTAGCCCTCACCTAGTAGGGTGGGCTCGGATGTGACTAGCGAACCCAAATTTCGACCTAAAGGTCCGATCGTAAAACAGTAAAGTTACCCCTTCAGGGGCACGGACCCTGAAGGGGTAACGGATGTGACTAGCGAACCCAAATTTCGACCTAAAGGTCCGATCGTAAAACAGTAAAGTTACCCCTTCAGGGGCACGGACCCTGAAAAAAAGACGGTCGTAATGCCACACTTTAAAGTGATGAAACATGCAAGGTCCTGCAATTTCGTTTGTTCTACAAGGGACCTACACTCACACAGACGCACCAGTTCTAGTCGCAGGTCCGACAACCCGCCGCCATTGTGTACCGCGCGACAGGGCGACAGCACGCACACTCATATAAATGGGTGCTTCACTTTTGTTTAGACGAGATTCCGTCCGTCTTTTTTTCAAGACCGTGTTCATGGGTCGATTTTCAAAAAATCCTTTCTTAGTGCACCCCTACATCCTCCTAGAATATACAGGGTGTCCCGTAAACCGACGTCAACCCGGTGGTTGCTGATAGCTTAGTTCAAGCCTAACCAGAATTTAGTAAATAAAAAAATCTGTCAATCAATCAATCAATCTGTCAACATTTTACTTTAGGAAAAGGTTCTTTGTTTTCGAGATAAGGACAATTTTATGAAATTCGTGAAACTCTTTACCTTATTCACTATTTTGAGTGCCACGTCTACAAATGTTCTATGCAGTATCTGTGTTAAAACTGCCAATATCTCGAAAACTAAGACACTTTTACTAAAGTCAAATTTTGATATTCTGCTTAGTCATGACCTGACCTATCAGCATCCGCCGGGTTGACGTCGGTTTACGGGACACCCTGTATATTCCAAATGTCATGTTTCTATCTTCAACGGTTTAGGCTGTGCATTATCTGTTAGTCAGTTAGTCAATCAGTCGCGGAACTCTTTTAAGGTAGTCGCTTTTTATAACACGCTCAGAATTGGGGTGGTCTATTCGAAGCCGGGACTACACGGGCATTATTGTATACCTAAAATAATCCTATGTACTTTTACTCAGTACTCAGTGCCCATTTATTTCCGAAAGAGGGCTGAATTAATTTGCTAATTGAAAAAGTTTTGGCAGCTTTGACGTCGGCGGTATTTCGTTAACGTGTTTAAAGGTAAGCGGAGAAGGTTGAAATAATGAAATTTGTGTTAAAAGTAGGTTGAAAAATTCGATCAATCGCAAGTTAGGATTGAAGAATACTAATCAGGGTGAAGATTGAACTGGTTTTTAGTTGTAAACAATCTTTACACTACTCAACCTAAATCTAACCTAATTCAGCATCTATTACCTGGAGTGCGATTTTTGAATCTCATTCGCTGAGCTTACCAGTTGAAAATGTCAAAACTACTATGGAGATCTTTCTACTGCTGATTTGACTTTAAAAAATCGCACTGTGTATGCACGCGTGTATGATTTGTAACAAAACGCTTGAGACCATCTAACTGAATAACTTTCACAAAGGAGCCAACTTCGAAAACGGAAAAAAAAATCTGCTGTTTTATACAAAACTGCAGTATTTTGTATATCGAGATTCCATTTGTACCAACTCGGACTCAAATTGTGTAGGGGACAGCAGATTTTTTTCGCGATTTTGAAGTTGGCTCTATAGTGAAAGTTGTTCAATTTGATGGTCTGAAGCACCCCCTTGAGTATTATTAGGGTGTTTTTTTACACCCTGGTATACGTTCCACTGCAAAGCATAGGCCTCACTTCAAGGACTGTCCACCACGCGTGCACAATGCGGATTGGTACACATACGTATCAGAATTTCTTCTTCAGCATATATTAGTTTCCGTATGATGTTTCGCCGTTTTAAAGCATTCACTAGTATAGGTACTTACCTGACATGGTATCATTCATTGGTAGGGGTATAATTGATCTGATTTACTCTCAATATTTTAAGTTGCAATCAAGGCAAGCGATGGTGCCGAAAAAGGCTCTGAATTCAGAGTTTCTCCTGACCACAATTTCTATAATGCATATATTTTGAAAATACCGTACTGTACCTAAAATTCTGTCCTCCTATTCTACGTATCATCATCATCATTCTCTTGCCCATTCGCTATTATTTGGGGTCAGCGCAATATGTCATCCTCTTCCATTTATCTCTCATAGCCGTCATATCTGCACTTACTCCTTTCTTACACATTTCATTCTTCAAACAATCCATCCATCTTTTCTGTCCTCCTGTTCTACTATAATCCTAATATCCTATCCTATCTTATACTTGTATCCTACTCATAATATCAATTTAAAAGTTTCTGACGATGCTTGGATGTTTGTGACTCAATCACTTCAAAGCTGAATGGATTTGGACGAAAAGCCAATGCCTCAAGGCCTGGCCACACAGAGGCGGTTTTGCGGGAAAGCGGGCAGGAGGCGGACCTGCGGGAAGCGAATATCTCCGGACCCGCTCGGTTTTCTGTGTGTTTTGTTGTGTATGGTGTGGTGTGGTGGTAATGTTCGAGTTTGTATGTACCCTACCGCACAGAAATACGCAGATCCGCCTCCGGCCCGCTTTCCCGCAAAACCACCTCTGTGGGCTTTAAATTGGCGCCTTTTTTCTTTTCGCCTATTTTTTTAGGACTGCCATCAACCAAACTTTAATATCAGCAAGTATAAGTTCAGAATAAAGTTACAAACAAAATTTGTATTTCTAGTATATCTCTGAACTCCGTCCAAACGGAGATACAAAAGCTACAAGTAAACGTAATGAATATATTATCAACTTCAAGCCTTTATATCTCTGTCCGGACTGAGTTTAGGGATATAAATGTAATAACAAGTTTTGTTTGTTACTTTATTCTGAATAAAAATATTCAACTTTGGTTGATGGCCGCGCTAAAAACAGCGGCGAAAATAAGGCGCCAACCTTCCATACAAAACCCGTATTGTCTAATTTGTGCACACAGCTTTTTAATGTAAACGCAGACGAAGACGCTGCCAAAAGCTAGTTTTTGCTTAAAGCCTGTTATAACGTCTAGGATTAATAAAATACTTACCTTTTCCCTTTGATAAAAACTTATTGCGTTCTTTATCAGTAAAGAATTTCACGCTCTTATGAATAAGCAAGTAAGGTTTATATTTGTACAGATCTTGAAGTGAGGTCAATCAGCGGAGCAGAAATACTTCTTAGGTTTCTGTTTTTAATTTGATCGACTCATAAAGTAAGATGACATAATTATTTGTTATTATATACTGTTAGTGGAATATGGCAAAATAATAATAATGATGGATGGAATTGAAGAACTTCACTCGCCAGTTGCACGTACGTCAACAAAACAAAAAGTGACAGCATGAGATTTAATTGAGGATTATCTTTAATGAGCGTTTCTGCAAAAGATTTAATGGAGGATTAACTCTAATGAGGGTTTCTGCAACTGAGTATAAGTTCAGTATAAGCCTTTTCATAAAACATTACAAAAAGATACGATAAGAAGAGAAAAAATTACAAAAATTTTCCTTCAACTTAGTTACGAAATTCCAAATAAGTTACAAAAATACTTCTTTTGTATTGAAAATCCAAATCATATTTTCTCGCGCGAATGTGTTTCAATTTACGTGTTTATAAAAAAAATAAAGAGAACAGGATCGAAAATAGATATTAAAATCGTTAGATTGATCCCACGTATAGAAAAAATTACTATGCCCAAACTTTTCTTTGACATGTTCACGTCTAAACAGCTCAGACTCCTGAGTGAATGAATCATTAGACACATAATGGATTTAAATTAAACTAGCGCATCCTTCATTACAGCAGTCTGAAGAACAAAGAAAAAGCTTCATTCAATCGCGCTACGATCGGTACACACTGCCAAGGCTGTACATGCCGTCCGTGGAAAAATGGCTGGGCCAGTGGACAATCCAAGGGTAACGCGTCACGTGCCAGCCGCAACGGCACCTGAGTGGCTGATCCAAAGAGTAATATAAGTATATTAGAAAAGAGAACCCACTCGTGGCAACATTATGCATCCACCTTATGTCAAATTGAAGGCTAGCTAGCGCCATCTATGTTTCACCGACAATAATTCACCCTATACATACATACATACTTATACCTACTCATACCGATGGATATTATTGTTTTGAATGCTAGTTTTCGTTCAATCCCGCACCGATCGAGTGAAATTCCAGTATCCTTACTATTCCTGTAATCTAAACATTGGTAAGAGAACAACAGAAACTCCAGAACATCACTAAATCGGCACGAAATTGAACGAAAACTACAAACAACCCGCACATTATGCAAGATAGGTAGCCATTTTGTGAATTTGTCAATTTGACATTGATATAGACAATAAAATCTTTTTTTTTCATAGTTCTGCGAAATATTTAACAGATGGCAGCACATTCTATACAAACTGAATCGGAAAAAGCCACTAAAAGGCGACTGTCCTCCGCCTGCGTGCGTTGTTATACATTACCACAGATAATACAAGTACTCGCGTTAGGCGCGGAGAGTTTATACGGCCGCGCGTAGGTCGAGTAACGTATAACGTCGCGCGGCCAGCTTATGTTGGTTTTGTATAGCTTGATTAGCCGCCGTGCGTACAATATAGGCTTACATTAAAACCAAAATAAAATACCATTTAAATATTAACAACTACCTATGCTCTAATAAGTAATAATTACTTATAACAATAAAATTTATTTGATCTATGATTGACTATTATACTATTTAGAACTGAATCGGAGAAAGCCACCAAAAGGCGAATGTCCTCCGCTGGGCTGATCCTTTGAGCTTGGTAACTCAGATTTTCCTGCAAATCATAAGCATTATTCCTTTGTGGCGCACAGAAATTAATTTAAAGAAATGTGTTGCTATTTAACGCAAGTTAACGCTAATTGTAAAAAAGCAAAAGAAAATGTAATTAATCATTGTTCTTAACACAAAGGCAAATTTGAAAATTAATGGTTTTCGTAAAAAAACTGTTGTTGAATCAGCCCTCTGTGGTTGTTTAAACTCTTAGTCATTTTACGGTTTGAGCCGGGACTACAAATCTTTTTTTTTCGGTGTTGTATTTAAAAGCCAATTCGAGCCTAGAAATGTACCAAAATTAAAAAAAAAATTACGTCAGCATCAGCCTTAAATGTAAAATTTAGCATTTATCTTGTTCTAAAAAACCTGATGATAAAGGAAAACGCCCAATCCATTCCTTTAAAAAACTGGTAAACTTGAATTTGAATTTTACAAGATTTTTTTTAAATATTTGTTTAGAGTAATGTATTGAACATTACTTTATATCTATATATAAAAATATCAACCGCACTTTCAGAAACAACGAAAAACGATAGAAAAAGGTAATTTCCATTTCCTTGGTAAGTTTGATATTCCTCCTATTTTGTGTCCTTGTTCTTTGATGACACTCATTCGTTAGTTGTGAAACTATTAGAAACGAATACAGTTCGTCACGTGTGAAATGTCTTTTTTTGCTCATTTTTAAGGCTTTACCTCAAACTTATTTACTTTTACTTCAAACATAGTATTTTTGGTACTACTGTACCGCTTTGAAAAAAAAAAAGTATTTTCTAATGTATATTTTTTTTTTAAACGGGCATAGGCCCACCACACATTCCCACCGCTGTAACTCCTGTAAGCCAGGATCAACAGCGGCGACCATTCACAACACTGGACAATGAAGTCCAGCGAGCCCGGGGGATGACTCTAATCTGTCTTGGAACCCGCAATGAATTAATCAAAGAAGATAGGAGGAGTGGGAAAACGAAATATCCGACTTCCCTCCATTGCAAACGGGAGACAGCAATAAGAAGGAAAAAAAAAAAAACATGGCTATTAGAGAGCCAATTCAAGAGATCATTTATGGCAGTGTTGAAGACACGACCGCAAAAGCACCAAAAATACAACAGGAACAATAAGAACCTAACATTGTACTGAAACTATGACCTATTTTGCTTCCAGTAATAAGTATGGCAAAAACATCTGAACGCACGGAAGTTATCCCTAGTCGCAACAAGATCCATGTAGAAAGGGACACCAGAAAACGATTTTATTGAGTCAAGCATGGTCTGGCGCTCGGCGTACCAGAGCTCACACTCCCAAAGAATATGATGAGCGGTCTGTTCGAACTCGTTACTGTCAACAGAACATTCACATAAAGGTGACGCAACCAATTTAAAATAAAATAGCTTTCCCTTAAAGTTACCATGTCCAGTAAGAAATTGGGCTACGCAGTGATCTACCTCTAGCCACGCTTTGTCTAGACGATCGCGAACAGATGGAAAAAATTGGTATAGATGTCGACCCTTTGTAGACCCTTGCCACCGTAGTTCCCAGTCTAATAAAAGTTCATCAAAGATGTTGCAATCAAAGTTAAATAATTTACTAATTCTATTTCGGTCGCGAGGTTTTAAGAAGTTATGACTAACTTTTCTTGAACGAAAGTAATTGGCCGCGCGGCGTTGTATTTCCAAGTCTACGGGAACCACCCCCGCTAGAACGGGGAGTGCTTCGGTGCTGACCGTTCTATACGCTTTACACAGGAAAATCAAGGCTAAACGTTGACTTTGAAGTAACTTACGGCGCGCAGCGCCAATAGCCGACCTATCTGCCCAAACGGGGGCTCCATAACACATGCACCCGAGGTATGTTGCGGAATATATTATTTTAAGTGTTTTGTAACAAAGACCCCATGTCGAGGTGGAAATACGCGCTAAACTCAAAAAATTACTTTTTGCTTTCTCTCCTATTGTCTTGATATGATTTACGAAGCTAAAATTACGTTCCAAATGAAAGCCTAAATAGGAAACAGAATCTTTACTTTTAATATTAATGCCTTGAAATTTTATTCGTGGTGGTACTTTCAGGTTCCCTTTGAGCAATAGTTGGAATGTTTTATGCGGGGCGAACTGAAGACGATTTCTGTATCCCCAATCTGTTATTTGCTGCAGGCAGTTGCTAGCCAGTCTTTCGATACCTACTCTAGTATTGGAATGTATGAGCAGGAGACCATCATCGGCGTATCCTATTAGCGAGCAGCTTTGAGGGAAAGGAAGTGTCAGAAAATCATCAAAACCTATATTCCATAAATAGGGTCCAAGGACAGAGCCCTGAGGACAGCCCTGTGTCAGCACTTTGGACACTACATGGTGACCAAGCCTCAACTTTGAAACTCCGTTCGTAAAGTAAGAATAAATAAGTGAGTAGATGTTCCGATGACAACCTCTATTTTTGAGCTTTAGGAGAAGCATTGGCCACCATGCGTTGTCAAAGGCACCCGAAATATCAAGAAATATACCGACGATATAGCTATATTCAGAGAGCTCTACCGCCTCTCTCACAAGTAAGCACGCGTCTGAAGTCGATTTCCCTATGGTAAAGCCAAATTGCCTGTCACTGAACTTAGGTCCTCCTGGAATTAACCGAGGAACAACGAGGCGTTCCAAGAGTTTACCCAAAGATGGAAGAAGGGTAATAGGTCGATAAGACTTCGGATCATCAGGGGGCTTATCACCGGCTTTGGGGATTATTTTAATGCAACCACGTCGCCATAAGTTTGGAAAAACTCCCCCAGCAATGCAACGGTTGAAAACTGTTAGAATAGACTCACCGGCAACTTTAAAAGCCTCCTTGATCATCCGATTCGAAATCTTATCCTCACCGGAAGCCTTACCCGCCGGCAGAGATCCCACGACATTTCGCAGTTCATCAAGAGACGCTAAACAAGAAGATGGTGTTTCAGGCAATTCAGCAGCTCTCATTCTTATTTCACGATGATAATCGCTGTCGTTTTCAGGTGAATCATCCGGAATTAGTGAACCTAAAAGAGCAGCCGCCGTCTCCTCGACCCCGATAGTATGGGTTTCATTTACTTTTATATTTGAAAAATATGTAGAAGCAGGTGTTTTGCTAGTTTTACATTCGTGATAAAGAGGAGACCACGGCCCCTCCCTCTCGAGTGCTGCTACCATACGCTGCAGTAATTGTTTCTTAGACAGTTGAACGGCAGCACGATAGTGAGACCTAGCAGTTCTAAGGTCCCCAATCGCATTTACCAGTTGATCCTCCGAGGTAGCATCCGATTTACGTACTTTATTATATTTTCTACGAGCTTGCCTAAACACTCTACGAAGTCTAACTAAGTCATCGTTCCACCAATCACATCTACGTGTTAAGGTTGCACTTGTACGTCCCAAAGCTACGTCAGCACAAAATGTAAATGTTTCAGTCATAACTTCGGCGCACTCAATCGGAGTCAATTCCGACCGAGTAAAACCATCAGCAAGCGAGACAAAGAGTGAGCCAAACAATGACCAATCAGCATTTCTAGTCTTATAACTATAGTTAGGTAATGAAGCAGGCAGAACTTGTTGCGACCGCGGAATATACTCGTACACGATCAGGCGATGATCACTACAAGACGCATCAGGAATGACGCGCCAACAATCTATGCGAACGTCCACATTAGAAAATGTGACGTCAATAGAGGACTCGCCAGAAGGGCTGCTGTATGTAGGTGGTGCATCAGGGGTGTTATACGTATAGAGGTTGAGCTCAGCGATGAACTCTTCCACAGCTGTGCGACGCACAGCGTCAAAGGTACGCAGTTTGCCATGCCATAAGGGAGATGAAGCATTGGTATCAGCTCCTATGATGACCCTACGGCCAGCCAAGGAGTGTAGGACGTATCGCAAATGGTGGAGGTAAGGAGTAGCAGGATCGGCGTGTTGGAAATAGCAGCTAACAAGGTAAAATTGTAAAGGAAGGGCAGGAGACCTCCGCAACGGCGCAGTGCGTAGTAGAAAGATTGTTTAAGGCTGTGACTGTGAAGTTAGCGCGCGGAATGTAAATGCCAGCGAGAGCCGACTTAGATACTTGTAAAAGTTTATTTTTTAAAGCAGTAAGCTGGTACTGTTCCTGAACTAAGACTACGTCTATGTTATAATCAATAACGAGCCTATCTAACTCTAAAGTTGCAATCTTATTAGCTTATTAGCTTATCCATAGTTGATGCGGGATACAAGATTATCTACTCTAATTTTATACATAGGACAATTTGATGAACCCGATGCGTGATCTGATGGTTTTTTAAAACATTTGCAAGATACGCAGACAGGCTTAAAATCACTAGCGTCTTTAGCCATGCATGACCTAGACTCATGAGGCCCCGCGCAGTAGGCACAACAAACGGGTTGAGTACAATGTTTAATTATATGACCGTACTGTTGACAATTAAAACAACGCGAGACGTCTACTTGATCATCGAAGTGACACGTGTTCCAATCGATGAACAATTTTTGCTTGGTATCGATCAAGTGTTTACGAACGGTCGCTGAGACTTCCACTGTTAACCATTTAAATTTCGAGTCACCCCAACGTTTAGTACGCACTATTTTAGTCGTTTTATTAAACTCATCCTCAGTAACGGGTGTTTCATCTAAAATGTTTTGCTGAAAAAGGCACTTAAGAAAAAAGTTATCGTCCATTTCAGCCGGAACGTGTTTAACTAAAATGCGAGGGTTGATTTTCTTTGGCTGTTCTATACGGAGACCAGCCTTCGCGATCGCGACATCAGACGAAAGTTTTTTAACCTGCTCTTGATTTGTAACACGCAGAACTACACCAGCCTTAGCAGTCTTTTTCAAACCAACAATCTGGAACCCGTCGGTAGGATCAATAACCTCTTTCAATGCCTTCTTAGTAGCAGAAGACGTCTGCAACTCACCCGCCCTCTCATTAGATGGGTACGCGATGACACAGGGAAGCGGCGTGCGCGACTCCCGAACGGCTGGCTGCGATTTAGGCGCGACCCTGAGGTTCAGCGTTTCCGCATACGAGAGCTTCGGCTTGTTGGCATCTAATGTGGCACGGGTTGATTGGTACTTGGCCAAAACTAAGTCACGCTCTGTTTGAGCTAGCTGAACCTGAAGTTCTGAACACTTAAGAGCAAGCACTCCCACTACGGCAGTAACCATTTGAGTCATATCCATAACGGCTGTTTTATTTGACATATTCAAACGAGAACCCTGATCATTAACAAGATCGTTAATTTTAGACAAGTAATCCGACGCGTTAGAAACAAGAGCAGTAAAAGAGAGATTGTCATTCGAGTAATCAACGTTATCATTAACAATGGGCGGCGAACCGCCGTCGCCGCCGACGTTACGACCGGCGATTAAAACACGTTTCTTGGCTGGAGAAAGTTCATTCGGGGTGATGTCCCCAAAATTGCGCTTGTTTGAACTAGGAGGAGAACGAGGCGTACGCTGGCTACGCACAAACGGTTCCGGTTGCCCGCCATCATCTGGCGGTTTACCCGGACGTCCGGACATCATGTAAACTCCGGTTAAAACTATAAAACTGTTCTTTTAGTTAATATTAATTGCAAATATCTAAATTAGTACCCAAACTAAACAAAACTAAAACTAAACTACGGTAATCAGCCTCGATAAACAGCTGATCAGTGATGACGTAAGACCCCGGCCGCTAACGGTTTACCAGCGAGCGCTCGCCGCGCTCCTACCCTCTATTACCTAAAGTGACAAGAAAAAAGTACTTACGATTATCCGATGATTTTATTTATTTAAAACTGTACAATTACCGTGAAAAACTATTAGAAAACCTACACTTTACACAGTCACAGACGTAATCAATGATTTAGGATCACTCACAGCACCAATACGATGTTTTAACCACATACAATGATTAAATTCGCGACAGCGATACGCAGAGCAACGCACTGCACCGGGCGCGGGGAGGGAAGAAGTTCTAATGTATATCTCATTTTTAAAATTTCAATGCCTTTTTTATTGGTCAAAAATGATTCATAATATTGTTAAATCTAATTAAAATTAGTGCATTGGTAATAATATTATTCCTTAAATGCCTCTCAAAGCTACAGGCTACAGGCGACAGGAGGGCTGGCAGCTATTTTGCGCAAAGGATCAGCCTTGCGATCCAAAGAGGCAACGCTGCCAGCCTCCTAGGCACTCTGCCCCGGGTAGGGGCTTTAGAGGACATTTTTTACCTTTAAGTAGCCTAGGTGTTTTTCTTTTTTCTGTTTGTTTTGTTTTTTCTTGTTCTATTAAGTTAGTTAAGGCGGTTGCAGAGGGGTTAATTTTATACAAAACTTTGACGCACAATACGCGTAGACGGTATTAATATAAGTAACTTTGTATATATGGAAAAATAGTTTAGAAAATATAGATGCCGCGTAACAAATAACATTTGCAATTTATAAAATAATTACGAAGATATAAAGCTTTGATCTTTTTCATACAAAATTTTAAAAGCTTTATATCTTCGTAATTATATTATAAATTGCAAATGTTATTTGTTACGCGGCAACTAGATTTTCAAAATTATTTTTCCATATATAAAAAAATACTTTTATTAATTGCGTCTATGCGTATTGTGCATCAAACTTTTGTATGGACTGAAACCACCTTAAGTCATCTTCATATTAATTTATATTGTTACTTATATTGTTATTATATTATTATTTATATTAAATAGATAATATGAAATAATATTATTAAATTAAAAGCCTTCAGGGAGATATAATTTTGATTTCTATGTTGCGTAGCGTTTTTTTAAATATGTTTTTAGATTGTCTTTTTGTTTATTTTTTATTAATTTGTATGTCTTTCAAATAACGAGAAGCGAGAAGATAGCTTAGCTTCTAAAAACCAGTAAAATATCACCCGGCCCAGCATTCTCATAGTGGGAGCCTGAGCTTCCGAGCCGTTACGACAGTAGCCCAAAAGTACGACGTAGTCTTTAAGTAGACAGTAATCTTCAAGGGACGTGGCGCCATCTACTGATGTTTTTAGGGTTCCGTACCCAAAAGGTGAAAACGGGTCCCTATTTATACGTTGTCCGTCCGTCCACCCGTCCTAACTTCAAAGGGCTGTATCTTCTGAACTATAATAGTTAGCCAGTTGAAATATTAAAACAGAATTTGTATTATTATATTGGACGAGCGTTGACCCGCGACTTTGTCCGCACAAATTATATACCAGATTTTAAGTCAAATCATAAGCTATCAAACAAAAAAAGTTTCATCAAAATCGGTTCAGTAGTTTTTGCGTGATACTCGTTCAAACAAACAAACAAACACCCAAACAAACACACAAACAGACACACAAACAAACACACAAACAAACAGACAGACAAAAAATCCAAAAATTTGTGAAATGGAATCAGGGACACCTAAAAACCATATCGTAACTTTTTTTTTGTTAATATCTTCAATGTACAGACAAACTTCCTGTTACAGTTTTATAATAGTATAGATTTGATGACAAATAATCAACATAGTATGAAACAAAGTCGCTTCCCGCTGTCTGTCCCTATGTATGCTTAGATCTGTTAAACTACGCAACGGATTTTGATGCGGTTTTTTATAATAGATAGAGTGATTCATGAGGAAGGTTTATATGCATATAATACATAAACATTGAACCCGTGCGATGCCGGGGCGGGTCGCTAGTAAAAAAATAAAAATTTAGGGGGGTCCCCATACAAAAAACTAGTTTTTATCGACGTTTTATCTTCTTGCTCTATCGTAAAAACGGTAACACGTAGAAACGTCGAGCTGTGTATAATTATAGTGCAAACTCTGCAGTATAACCGATCAAGCGTCTAAGAATCCCGGATTTTTTTTTTTTTGTAATATTTTACGGTGGTACGGAACCTTCCGTGCGCTAGTTCGACCCGCACTTGGACGGTTTCATAATAACGTCTTGTAATTGACAAGAAGTGACATTGTAATATTTAAAGTAATATTTGATAAACAAGGTTTCAAAGGGAAATATCGCTTGAACCGCACTGCCTGTTATTGACAACTCATTTTAGTTATAATCCCGGGATGAAATTAATTTAATACTTCACTGGGATATGCTTATTGATATTTAAAATACCCTTTTAATAACTGTTTGTTTCTCGAAATTTCATGGACTCAATTTTTTTCTATAACAAATGTGTGTTTCTGGCCGCATCTTCTCTACAACGGAACCTTCTGTTTCCGTCAAAAAATAAACATGAAATAAATTTTTGAATTATCTTCAAAATGTCACTGTGACGCAAAATGTCACAGTCGTAGCCTTACATTCGCATAATGTCACAGGGCCGAAACACATAACCGCGTTGCGGCACCGCGCCGCTGAAATCGGCAGTGGCGCCACTGCCGATTTTAGCGGCGCGGCGCCGCAACGCGGCTCTAAGTCTAGCGTTATGACGTCATACTTGTTGACAATGATTCAGTTTGTTTCTATCACTCTTGCAAACAACACGTATAACCCGGAAGCAGTTTTAAAATTAAAATGTCTGACTTTGACATCGATTTATTTATATCGTTGGTTCAAGAACGCCCTTGTTTGTGGGATTCTAGTGACGACACTTATAAAGACAAATTTATAAAACAAGAGGCATGGAAAAGCATTTATGAAATCATTTATGATCGGGATTCATAGCTTTATTAAAAGGATGTATCCAGTATCTTCTGTGTCGTGTATTTAAAACAGAGTAATGTCTTCTTAATAAGAAATAAGCAATAAGTTTCTTACGACGCTCCATGCCAGAGACACGTCCATTCACAATTAAAAAATCACGAGGAACTGGTTACCCTACCATACGATAGTAAAACGCTCTTTTTCGCGACGCCGCAACGCCGCAACGCAAACTGCCGATTTCAGCGGCGCGGTGCCGCAACGCGGTTATGTGTTTCGGCCCACACTGACTGTGAATCGACTCAAATGTATGGGATTTTTTTTTTCTTTAGCTCCATATAAGCTCCATATTGAAAGTTGTTCAGTTTGATGTTCTAAACCACATTTAGTTAGTTCTAGGGTGTTTGGTTACACCTTGTAGAATATACAGGGTGTAAGTGACAGCCTAGCAAATACTGAAACCGTGAACTCAGAACAACAAACTGAACAACTTTCGCTATGGAGCCTACCTAAGGAGACGCGAAAAAAATCTGCTGCCCCATACAAAACTGCTGTACCTATCCGACTTAAATGTATGGGAGAGCTGATTTTTTTTTGCGTCTCCTGAGGTAGGCTCCGTAGTGAAAGTTTTTCAGTTTGATGGTCTGAGTTCACCGTTTCAGTATTTGCTAGGCTGTCACTTACACCCTGTTTATGTAGCTAGTTAGCTTTAAAATATACGAGCGTTAACACGCGACTTCGTCCGCACAAATTATATACCAGATTTTAAGTCAGATCATAAGCTATCAAACAAAAAAAGTTTCATCAAAATCGGTTCAGTAGTTTTTGCGTGATACTCGTTCAAACAAACAAACAAACAAACACACAAACAAACAGACAGACAAAAAATCTAAAAATTGGTGAAATGGAATCAGGGGCACCTAAAAACCATATCGTAACATTTTTTTTGTTAATATCTTCAATGTACAGACAAACTTCCTGTTACAGTTTTATAATAGTATAGATAGATAGATAATATGGAAAATCTAGTATGAAAATCAATGCGTCCGCAGCAAAGTTTATAATCCCAGATAAAGTAGAGTGCTTTTAAGATTATCAACGTTCGAGTGGTCTTAAGTCTGACAGAAAACTGTCGACTTAAAAATATTGCAACGCTACGTCACAGTGTAATAAAAAGTATAGTGGTTCAGCTCGGCGGTCGCGACAGGTCAATAGTGCGACTACGGCTAAAATGGTAATGAGAGCACACGCGGATTGATTGGTGACCGAACGTGAACTAAAGCTAATTACAATAAAAGCGAAATGATGGGTAAACCGCTGATGGCGCGCGATGTATGTTGCTTGCACCATACAGTGCGTGGTGTGCGGCGGCCGGGGGGAATTCCGCTCGTCAATCTTCGTTCGCGCAGACACGACTAACATTTCCCGACGGTACTCGAAACCATTTTATAATACAGGGTGTTAGGGTAAACAGTTGCATTTAAGGCGTGATTGTACCCATGGTACTAAACAACTTTCTCTAAGAAACCTAAACGAAATTAGCAAAAAAAAAAAAAATTGGACTTTTCATACTAAATGCTATCTGCAGATCGAACGTACGAGTATGTATGTAAACTCGAAAAAAAAATTCCTATAGGTTTCTCAGGGAAAATTGTTCAGTATCATGGGTACTATAACCCATTAAAGTGCTTAGTGCAACTGTTCACCCTTACACCCTGTATAATCAACCTTATGGGTACGTTGTTAAAGAGTTAAATTATTTGCCGTGCATCGTGAAGTAAATTGTCCAAATGTTGATCACGTCGGTTATGCGTCAGGAGCGACATCAATCGACCAATAGCAGCAGACGATTTTTGGCGCGATCATTGTCGTGATTGGTTCGTGGGGTTTAAAAAAAATTCTACTACGCATTTACATCCGTACGCAGTATAAACTTCGTACTACTGTACCGACTTACCTGCGTGTGGTACCGACTTAACCGTTACCCCGTCCCCCACACACCGCGCGAGCATAGACCTGCCGCGACCACTAAGCTGAATCACTAGTTTTTATTACACTATGGCTACGTCGTAACCCTGCTACGCCGTAGCGCGTAGTGGCACGTTACAAAGGCATTAAAACACATTGTAAAATGGGGTGAAAGTACAAATAAAAATGTAATTTACATATTAAAAGTCAAAGAGAATATTCTGTTTTATTAGAGCGATCACCTGGTGTAATTAAGTCTTTATTACATGCATTTACATATACAGGGTGTAAAATTTAATGCGTTACATATTAAACGGAGTGCTTCAGACCATCAAACTAAACAACTTTCACTAAGTAATCGAAATCGCGAAAAAAAATTGCTGTGCCATAGATTTGGGTTGATGTTTTCTATGGAACAGCCGATTTCTTTTCGTGATTTCGAATTTCGCTCCACGGTGAAAGTTGCTCATTTTTATGGCCTAAACCGACCCCCCCCCCCCCCCCCCCCTCCCCCCTAAATAATTTTGTATATTACTAGGGCGTTTCGTTAAATTAAACGCATTGGGTACATATTAAGCGGGGTACTTCAGACCTTGAAAAACCAAACTGAACAACTGTATGGAACGCCCCCCATGGTATTTAAAGTATTTAATTTTGCAGCCTGTATACTCCCGACTGGTAATTTTACACCCTGTATACTAAAGTGGCAATGGGCGAGGCACATTGCTCGCTAGATTTCTTATGTATTGTATAATGCAATAAAACTAGCCAACGAAGCCCAAAGAATCGCTAAACTAAAAAGGCAATGGAGGGGAGGGGCACATTGCTCGCATAACCGATGGCCGATGGAGCCGAAGAGTTCTCGAGTGGCGACCGCGTACCAGAATGTGCATCGTGGGTAAACAAGGTGGACCGACGACCTTGTGAAGGGGGCGGGATTCCGTTGGATGAGGGCAGCGCAGGACCGGTCGTTGTGGCGATCCTTGGGGGAGGTCTATGCCCAGCAGTGGACGTCCATCGGCAATGAGGTGATGACCATCATGACTGCATGACGGAAAAATTGCATCATGGTATTTAATACGGAGAGGCGAGCATTAAGTATGAATGTGGACAGCTGCGGTAGAAGAGGAAGGCCGAAGAAAAAATTGATGGATTTGTGTAAGAAAGGAGGGAGTGCAGAAATGATGGTTAAGAAGGATGAATGGAAGAGGATGACATATTGCACTAACCTCAAATAATGGGAAAAAGAATAGAAAAGCAAGAGAAAAATATTCATATTCATATATTTATTGCAATCACATGGTACAAATATTTGTAACAATACATTTCTTTTTATTATTTATTTCCTTTATTACACAAAAATAGTTTTAACATTTTCTTTACATCATTAAACCTAACAGACTTATGTGGATGTTGCACAACTCTTAACATAGGTAATTAGAAGTTGCTACCAATACAAAGCTATTTAATTTGTTAACTACCTAATAGGTAGGCATTGTACAGGCGAGCGCTCGGCTGCCCGCGAGTCTTGCAAACCGGTTCGGAGCAGCAATTCCGAAATGTCTCAAAATCTAAAGCTTTTCATCGCTGACTGATATCGATTGTCAAAATTTAACATTCTACCGCAATTCATGTTAAAACAAAAGGGAACCAGTTTACACATACAGCAAGCCTGGATCTAGGTCAGATTTCAGTCTGAATTTCTGAAATGGTAAACAAACTGTACATGCTAAAATAGATTACTTTTTGAATAATGGTCCCGGGATTAAAATACAGTTTTAGCCCATAAAGGTACATATGAGTAAATATCTGACAGAGACAAAGCTTTATACAGGGTGTAAGAAAACACCCTCATAATAGTTAAAGTAGTTAAGGTGGTTTCAGTCCATACAAACGTTTGACGCACAATACGCGTAGACGGAATTAATAAAAGTAATATTTTATATGTTGAAAAATAGTTTAGAAAATCTAGTTGCCGCGTAACGAATAACATTTGCAATTTATAATATAATTACGAAGATATAAAGCTTTCAAAATGTTGTATGAAAAACTTCAAAGCTTTATATCTTCGAAATTATTTTATAAATTGCAAATGTTATTCGTTACGCGGCATCTAGATATTCCAAACTATTTTTCCATATATACAAAGTTATATATATTACTACCGTCTACGCGTATTGTGCGTCAACGTTTTGTATAAAATTGACCTCTCTGCAACCGCCTTAAGAACATCGAACTAAACAAAACTAACTTTTACGCGAAAAATAAATCAGGTGCATAAATTTTGGTCGAGATAAGAGCCATTTGACGTTTTATACAGCACTAGTTTTTAATTACGACAATCACATAAAAATGTAAACAACAGAAAGGGATAGAAAGTTGTTTAGGTTCACTACTGAATACACCCTTAAAGTTATGTTAATAATTAAAAACTAGTGGTATGTATGTAATAATGTTTGTTTTTCCGCGATTTCTATATTGGCTCCAGAGTAAAAGTTGTTCAGTAGGATGGTCTGTAGCGTCCCTTCTTATTCCTAACGCATTTAATTTCACACAGTATCGTATAGAGAGACTGATAACCAGGCAAATACGGAAACGATGAATTTAAACCATCAAAATGAACAACTTTCCCTATGGAGCCATCAGAATCAAAGGCGAACCAAGTGCCAAAAAAATCTGTTCCATACAAAACATTAGTTGGATTGGGAACATCTAATATTTTTTCACGATTTCAATTTTGGTGTCATAGTTATTTTTTTTAGTTTAGAAAGTTATTCAGTGTGCCGCCCACCCGACCCCTTATAAGTATGTAAATCATTAAATTTTACACCCTTTATAACAAACACAAACACACAACTCCTTATTATACTGTATGTAGGTAAATACTAGATACTATCAGTAAAATAAATACCAATGAACATAAGTACAGACTGCATACTTTATTAAAACCAATGTTAAATCATCACCCTTAATACAACTACAATAGAGTTTAAATTTGTCCAGCAACATTTGTGTCGATAAGTCACACAGAAAATTTGTTCAAAATGGTCAACAACGGATAATTATTTTAATTACCGGCATGAGTTCCCTAACATGAATCTCACTTGTTGATAAGGTTCAATTTTCAGTGTAATTACTTGAAAACTCGACATAAAAATGAACCATAAAGATTGCCTATCGATTTCAAAGACCTATGAGTGCTGTTGTTGTAAACATGGTGCAATTTCAATTTTAAAATCCTACTTCTCAGTGCATAGTATACGAGTTCGTGCAGTGTTAGGCTGAAGGAGAAATTCTAATGCGTACAATAATAGCATGTAAGTAGATATACCTCTGCAGTTGACAACTTTAATAGCACGCAAAATTATATTGACCAATCAGTAGGCCTCGCATGCCACCCCCGAGAAAACAATAAAAATCGAGATGTGCCTCTTTATTATTTTACGTATGACAGAAAGAGCGCCCATGGCGTATTTCTCGTTTAAGCGCTTTGTCGTGGGTGGCATGCTAGCCGTGCTGGATGTGTCACTTTCGCGCGCCTGAAATCCCTTGCAAGCGGCAAGGTGTTAGGCGATTGCTAATAGTCTTCTCGCACTTATCTACTTACTACTCTACGACTCGTAAGTATCTTGGGCATACGTTGGCAGGACAAAGTGACAAACGAAAGAGTACTTCAGGTTTCACAGCTGCCTAGTATCACGGCTCTTCTCAAGGAGAGGCTTAGGTGGTTGGGGCACGTACACCGTATGAAGGATTATCGTTTGCCAAGGCGCATCCTTCTTGGTGATGTCGCAGATAAGAAGAGGCCAGTCGGAAGACCCATTCTGCGATTTAAGGATTACGTCAAGAGAGACCTGACCGCTATCGGTATCAGCCCCGCAAATTGGGAAGAGCACGCGGAAAATAGAGGAGAGTGGAGAGGGAAAACAAGAGAGGGTCGGACTACTCATGACGAAGCCTAGTTCACATACCTGGCAGAGAAACGAGACAAAAGGAATAATGCTATCACAAACCCGTCGTCATCCACCGGCGTACAGCTCTGTTGTAGAGGCTGTGGACGTGTATGCGGCTCTCGTATAGGACTGTACAGCCATGAGAAAAAAAGCTTCTCCAAAAACACTGGTTAAATCATCTGCAACAGATGTAAAGGCCTATGATGGTGATATCCTATTTGAAACCCACCAGTGGACACACGTGGTGAACTAACGCCCAACCCACCATGAAGTTAGCTGACTTTAGTAGTAGGTACGATAGAGGATGACAATATAGACAAAATAAGCATCAAGAATTTCCATCGATCAAAAGCAATTTTAGGTTAAAAGCATGAGACGAAAATTCCTAAGAGCGTTTGATACACCTCCGAGCATTCTGTAGCCTTAACGACGTTATCTCAAGTCTGTAGATGTGAGTTATGTGTGAAAATTCCTCTTTATACAATAAATTATTAAAGTTAATTTTCTTTGCCTCTATATTTGGTAGGCGCTTGGGGGGCTCGTTGGGGTAGTGGGTGCTTGTATATCGATAATCGAAGAAAGAACGTCAGCTCCGGTCAATTTTTGGATGGGTGACCATTTAAGGAGTCTTTTAGCCGTGTGGTATCCGACTTCGAATAGCAACAATCCAGTTGGTTGTCTTACACATCTTTGACGCTCAAACCGTATCACTGCCAGTTATAGCTACTGCATCTGACCCTACCACTGATCGTATCGGTCGCCAGTTTCATCGGATAAGGGAAGGTAAGGACGAGAGAGTATACTTATACTATACTTATACTAGAGACGTATACTTATTTACTTCAAAACAACTGCTTTTCTGTAAAGATTAGCAGTCGCCGGTAGTCGAAATCGGCTAAGAATCAATCATCATCATCGAATGTTGATGGATTCCTAACCAAGATAGTTTGTTTACAGTTTAGAGGGTGTAGATTTGTTCAGCCAGGCCAGAGGCCCTAAGGTGCCTAATATCAACACTTACAACCCTTTTTTTTATCTAAAACAGAAAGAAGATATACTTCATAGTTTTAACTTTATTACGAAGAACATAACGCTGAGTTTACCGAAACTTTTGTTTGAACTATTTTCAATTGAGTTTCAAGAGTAACTCAGTTTGTGTTATAAGACTTCATAGATCTTTGTTGTGAACGTAGCGTAGGTGAAAACATAAAGGTTGACTAATAGATTTAAAGCTACCTTTGTCCAACTAGAATATAATACAGAAATAGTGGACATAATGTTACTATTGTACACATTTAAAAAGTTTGTACCTAACCTATGACATATTTTGTGCGATGTACAAACCACTAACCTGGCAAGGCATGGTACAGCGGTCTCGACCGATTTTACCCGACAGCCGAATCCTATTCTAAGTGCTCACAGACAGTATTGTAAGTTAGTTTCGAAGGAGAACAAATACTCGACATCAAGATAGGATTCAGTGATGTTTGACAACCACTATAGCAGGACAGTTGCTGACAGGACTTCATAACGGTGAAGATAAAATCGTAAGGCTTTTGTACTATAACAAGAAATATTAACCACCATGCAGATTGACAATCTTTCTCGACAATCTTCATCTAGTTGGAAAAGGATGGCGTAGGCTTAACTGGCCGTTTACTACTCAGTAGTAATTTAATAACTAACTTAATAACTAGTACAACTAGCGGGGACCGACTGGATGATGAAGGCCGAGGACAGAGTTTTGTGGCTCGATTTGGAGAGGCCTATGTTCAGCAGTGGACGATGATAGGCTGATGATGAATCCCTGTACCAGTAGGCCATTCGTTTTTTCGGCAGACTCCGCCGCCGTGCCAGCCCTTCTACTGAATGCCCTGTAAACTGGATAGTTACTGTACCAGTAGGCCTTTCGTTTTTTCGGCAGACTCCGCCGCCGTGCCAGCCCTTCTACTGAATGCCCTGTAAACTGGATAGTTACTGGTGGTTACTGTTTGCGATAACTTTTTTTTCTGACCGAAAATAGATGATTATATTCGGTTTCGGCTTCTGCGAGTCCCTAAACAGGTGAACAAATAAAAACAGTAAAATTCAGTTGAACCCAGTTGAGAGCACTCCACACATTCTATATCGGTTTTGTGTGTTTTGGCTTCAGGTTTAATAGACTTCCACTTTTGTTTGATAAAATGTTTTTTTTCGTTCGTCATTTCAAAAAATGTGTTATGTTACAGAATAAATATTTACTACAAAGCTTTCTACAGGATGTAGTAATATTTTAAAGGGGTGGCTTAGTTTATACCATAAAACTGAACATGCTTCACTATGGAGTCGATTTCGTAGCGGGATACATCGAGAAAACATTTTAATAAATGTTTTAGCTTATGGGTCCCATGTTTTGAGCCCACTGCTGAGAACATGAAGCACTCGCAAATTCCTGCCGCATTCGCTGCCAGCATACTTGACCATTTTTATTTTTAAGTTGTATATACCTGTTTTGTTCTTTTTCTCATATTCCCGTCGGCGCGCTTTTTCATGTTTCTATCTTCAGCGGTCTAGGCTGTACGGTGTCTAGCAGTCAGTCAGTTACCTGGGCTAATCCCAGTAATATTACGATTTGAACTGGGACTAATTAGTAATTGATTTTTTTTTTTCGGTATATTATTTAAAACCAAATTTGAGCTTAGAAATGTAAGTACCAAAATTAAAAAAAAAATTCCGTCAGTTACATTTCCAAATTTAAAATTGAGGTATTATCCCGTTATAAAAAACGTGATGGTAATTTTTTTTTTGCACATGTTTAAGGCATTACCATTATATATACTTCAAACATGGTGTAAATATTTTTGTCTACTTAGAAGGTTTTGAAAAATACATTCGTATTTTCTAATAATAAAAAACTATTTTTCTAAATTTCAATGCCTATTTTATTTCTCAAAAATAATGTATATTTTAAATCTAATTTAAATGAGCGCGTTGGTATTAATATTATTAAATTCTTCAGTTAGTCACAATTTTCATTTCTATGTTGCGTTGCGATTTTTTTTTAAATATTTTTCAGATAGTCTTTTTATCACTAAATAGTGCCGGTTACAGTTTAAAAGTCCAATTAATAATGACTTTTCACCTCTCCTAACAAAACTCTGTATATGGAACAGTTTCTGTTATAAAAAAAAACAATGGTTTTAAAATTTTTGGTTTTTTTATGGAGAATTGGAGACACGGTGCCGATCTGTACAACTTAAATGACTTTACAAATTCAATAAAGCGTATATTTGTAAAATTACATCTAAGTAGAAAGATATCGATGCCAATTCACTTCACTCCTTAATGTGATTCACATGTCTTACATTTAAGCCCTAAATTCGTGTGTCTAGACCCTAGGTATAAGGCTATTATTCTGGTACTTATCAAATATTCATCACTTATAAACTGAGTGATATTTCGTGTCCTAGACCTTACTGCCACTCGAGACTATTATACTAGGTACGAATCTAATGTCTCATTCTGTACCGTATGTAATATTAAAACATTTATACAGGGTATATAATTCGCTATGATAATTCGGAGCGCGCTCCATACAAACGAAGTCTGGTTATATTTTCAATACTAACCAATTAAAGTCTATGAAATTTTTCAGAACCAATCTAGAAACCAATCTCTATGCTTGAATATGTTGTCAGATTTTTGTCAAAATGTATACTTAGTTTTAAAGTTACAGTGCCTCTAAGATTTCCATACAAATTTTAAATTGATCTTATCATTGAAAGTGTATATTTTAACGAAAATCTGACAACATACAAGCATAGAGATTAGTTTCTAGATTGTTTCTGAAAAATTTCATTGACTTTACTTGGTTCATTGAAAATATAACCGACCGAAGTCTACGTTTGTATGGAGCGCGGTCCGAATTATATCACCTTAAATGCGCTACACAAATAGGGTTAATATTACTTTCATTACGGAGCAAATATAGAAATTGCGAAAAAATAATCAACTGTTCCATAATTTTGGGTCGAGTCGCCATTGACGTTTTCTATGAAACAGCTGTTTATTACGCGATTTCAATGTTGGTCCCATATAGTGACAGTTGTTTATTTTGATAGTCTGAAGCATTTTAATATGTCACGCATTTAATTTTACACTCTGTATGTAGGGTGTTAGGGTAAACAGTTGCATTGCTTTAAGATGTGAATGTTCCTATGATGCTGAACAACTTTGCCTAAGAAACATATAGGAAATTCGAAAAATAAATTGTGGACTTCACATACTAAACGCAATCAGCTAACCTAACTTTTGTATAAGAAGTAGAAACAAAATTGCGAATTTCCTATAGGTTTCTGACGGAAAGTTGTTCAGTATCATGGGTACAATCACACCATAAAGTAATGCATCTGTTTACCCTAACACCCTGTAGTATAGGGATGGCTAAGATCAACAAACTGGACAACTTTCATTATGGAGCAAAAACAGAAACCACAAAAAAACATTTGTCATTTTTCGAAAATGTCATCTCGACCCAAATGTACTAACGGCTATTATCGTAGTATGCCATTCAAAGATACCCTATTACAAGTAAACATTGAACTATTATTGTTGACTAACTTTAAGTCAATATCTCTTGATAGATACCACTGTGTCTTAAGCACCAGTTTTCGATTTTATCGTTAACGAATGAAGCTTTTAATTAAGAGGTTTCCATGACCGAACGACCTTGACTCTTTCAAAACCGCCTCACTTCTACTAAACAACGTCATTTTAGTAGGTATCTACTAAATAGGTATACACCTATATTTGACTGACTTTTCCTTCATTATGTCACTGTGGTGCCTTCTAATACAAGGAAATGAAATTCGAAAATCATAAGAATTCGCACCAAATTTAAAAATTATCTAATTAACTCATTAAATTTTGGTCTTAAAAAAATACTTTATAGCAATTTTAGATCCTAATATTGTCTATACAATGGCAAGTAAAAGTGACTTCAACTTATAAAGTAGATGCACATAATACAGATTTTTCCCAATATTTAGGCTTTCCTTTGAACACAGGTTTCATATGTATTTTATGGAAAAATAAGAAATATACTTCATAGCAAATAAAGCCGAGATGTTGAAGATCATTGCTACGTTTTTCAATAATTTGTATGTCTGTCAAATAACGAGAACATAGCTTCTAAAAACCAGCAAACTATGGCCCGGTCCTGCGTTTTCCTATGGAGAGCCTCTATAATAAAGATTCGAAAGAATGGATGGCGATGAAGCAAGAAAAATGGCAGAATCGTAGGAACCACGTGGAAATACTTATGCCATCTCTGCCTTCTCCCATCAGGGAGAGAGGTGTGCAGATACTGCGAAATTTTTAAGCACTTTCCCAACTTTCCAGGGTGATTCAGACATCAAACTGAACAACTATTTATACAGGACCAAATATGAAATGGCAAAAAAAAATATCCTCCCATAGTTGTTGAGTTGGATGGTCTGAACCACACCTGATGTTTTGGATAGTATTTACAAAATTACCTAGTATATGACGTGTGTAAAAGATCGTTAAAATTTATCGTTTTGTATTCCTTTTAACTTTCTGCACTAAAAGTTGCTAACCAGTTTTGTGATGTTTCACTGTTCGGTATAATCGAATAACTTTTGCTATTTTCCATTCCTAGCAGAAATTATGTTTCAAATTATTTTGTTTTAAAGGCTTTTTTTGTTGTTGAAGGTTTTGCTTTATTTTATTTATAGGTGGGATATAACCAATGCTTTTGTGGCGCGTTGCGGAGAGGTATCGAGGTACAGGTTCGAATCTGCACGAACTACATAACTGCTTATTATTGATTATTTGTGGTTAGGCTAATGCAAGCAAGGGTCGTTGTAACACTGAGATCAGAGCTAGTCCTTTGTGTTCGCCCCAAGCTCACCCATATTTTACGCATACCTCCGAAATTATGGTATGTTCTTTTCATCCTCGGGAATGCAGGTTTCCTCACGATGTTTTCCTTCACCGCCGAGCTAGTAAATGATAAATAGAACCGTACATAAATTCCGAAGAACTTAGAGATACAGGCCAGGAATCGAACCGCAGCCTCAGGATTGAGGCGTTCGCTCTCTTCCGTATGGGCTATCATCGCTCTGCTTAACTGCTTAAAAAATTCTGATGCATATGTAAAGTCTACCGCGCGATCCGCCTTGCGCTGCCGCCCATTACCACCTCGCTGGGGTGGGCGAGTGTGACTGTGAGTATGTAGGGACTCCAGTGACATTTTCTGGGGCCTGTCTCGACCTCGACCTTGATGATGAATGTACAGTACACGCTGAGCTGTGGGCATTAACTTGCTACATTTTGGGAGTCAAGGTCGAGCCAGGCCCCAGAAAATGTCACTGGATGCTTTTTATGCTTACTATATCATACTGAATAGAGCGACGTGGAAGAGTTTAGGGCAGACCTTTGCCCAGTAATGGGATAGCTGTAAATTGTGACAATGTGACTTATCGATTTGTAAATGTTTCACATTACTTTTACGACTTTTTTATGGTTTAGCACAAAAGTGAAATTCCCTTGTGTTTGGAAAATGTTACCGTATCTTTTCCCTTTGCCTTTTAATTTAAATGAAATTACAGTCTGAAATACAGACTTAATTCACTGAAACTTACAGAAATGACGGTTAATAGATCTAAAATATTCAACGAGCTGTAATCAAATTGCTAAAAATAGCCTTTATTTGCGTATTGCAGTAGAGTTCAACAGGCAATCGATTTATGTGTTGAATGTTTTTTTTCATTTTGTTGTCTTCTTTCGAAAACTCTGCTAGTGAAATGTGGATATTAGGAATCTATGGTAAATTTACCGACTACCTTGTTGCTTACAAGCCATCATAATTTGGGACTGTGCTTGATCTAATTTGTTTGGCACAGACTCCAATAAAAGAACTATTAATGTTCTTGTACAGACAAATGTAGCCCCTTTGAATTATTTGATGAAATTTTTTTTATTTAAAGATTTTGGTTGATTGGTAGAATTATATTAGTGTGACTCAGAAAATTAACAGTTATACGCACAACAGTTACATCTATACGAAGCAATTGCTTAAATTGCCAATGATTTTTCTGTCATCTTTTAAGAAGTTCCGTTGTCCATCTCCGAAGCGCTTCATCACACCTTCACAAAAGAAATGAAAATGGGACAACCTCGAGATCAGCTCATTCAGAACAGAAAAGAAGAATGAACCAAACCGGTCAAGAAATAAAAGTTATCGTGTAAAACCCGCACTAAAAATCATGCAAACGGATTGAAAACCTTCCCCTTTTTTCTCGAAGTAGGTTAAAAAATAAAAAATATGTATTTTAAAAACTTTTTTACATCAATCAATTTAAAGAGAATATTGCCTTTAATTGGTACTGTAATTTCAGTCGTGTTCTGATTTCCATTTATGGTAGATACAGACCATTAAAATGGATCGTTCTTTTTAAAAGAACAATAGTACAAAACTCGGCAACAGTCTACTAAATAACTAATAACCTTTCTTACGTACATGAAGATAGTTATCAAAATAGAAAATCAATAACAACGTCGCAATATTGCCTCGTATCCTTAGAAAGGTAGGTTGTGTTTACTGTCAAATACATCGCACATAAAATATTATTTTTTTACCTACTAGCTTTTCTATACAGCTTTTTCCTTAATAATAATAGCACGATAACATCAATGTGCGATCTAGACTCTGAAATTAATAGCCGAATTGGTGCTGCTGCCGCAGCTTTCGGCAAACTGTATGCGAAGGTCTTCAGCATACAACGAGTCGCGAAGCACATATTTTATTCCGAGCTTGAGGAGGGCAAGCGTAAGCTAGGTGGGCAACTTCTCCGATACAAAGATGTGCTAAAACGCCACATGAAACGGTGTAACATTGATCCCGCGCAATGGGAAAAGCTTGCATCCCAACGCTAGGTATGGAGGTCCCTTGTCAGAGACAAAGTTTTTAACTTTGAGGCACTCCGGCGTTCTGAGCTTGATGCCAAGCGCGATAAATTGAAGGCCCGACCACCAGCGACCATCAATTATAATTATGAGAATGGTGTCCTAACGTGCTCTCATTGCGCACGTACATTCTAAAAAAAACGATTATATAAGCCATATATAATCGTTTATATATAGGGCGCACGAGCGCCAACAACGAAGGGATCAGAGGCAGTCGCCGTAGCCGAAATCGGCTATGAGTAGCATCACTCTTTTTCCGTTGTATCTCGTAAAGCTTAGATCGCATTTGCCAAATGTCGTTTTAATCATAGTTAAAGCAATACTCACTCAACTAATAATAGGAATGACGTTGCAAGTTTTACCGCGAGCGATTGTCATGACGCTTGGTGTTCGCGCGGTTCGCGTTTTACCTTGCCACGAGGCTCCACAATCTCTTCTGAACTGAGTTTTTTCTAATAATAATCTTAGAGATCGAGATAGATACTCCCACAAACTACTTGACACTGGCGGAAATGCAGTGCTAACGCACAACCTAGAGTCCATTAATCTTGTTATTGGGTGGTCGCGTATCGGGTACCCACCTATTTCTCGGCTTGCCACCAGGCTCTTCCATTTTGTATTAGTTCAAATGTGATTGTGTTTAAAACAATCTTTGAGATTACGAAACTCTTAGAAGTCACAAGACGTTGGCCATGTAAAATGTTTTTTTGTCATGTTAAGCATAGTCTATAGGTATTTGGTCCAGGATAGTTTCGTTAGAAGACGACGGTGTAACCACAAAGGATCTATTCGGTGGCGTAACTATTAGTTAATCCAAGAGTATCCGTCCATCCTCTAAGTTAGAGGCCTAAAATCCTCAGACAGCAAGTTGACCACTAACTTGCCTCCACCAATCTTCACTGGGCCCGCGTAGTGGAGTATGGCCCACTCCCTCTGAACCTTATTCGAGAGAGGCCTTTGCCCTGCAGTGGGAACCTACAGACTATAACTTCACTTTTTTTCCTAATAAATAAATTAAAAAAGTCAAGTCAAAAGGTCTCGTATAAGTAGTTAAGCAGTATGCTTACTGGAGTGCACAAAATGTGTGGCTTTATTTTATATGAGGGCTTAAGCCAAGGATTAAAGTATTTGCGTCTGACTTTTGAAACGTCAACCCTGTTTCACGTTTTATTTTCATTTCACATCGGGGCGTCTCGTGTCTCTTCATACTTGTATTTTAAAATATTAAATCTCGTAAGAGCTAGAGACAAAATGTATTTCTTTTAAACATATTCTATTATCTTACATCATTTGTATCCAGTGTTTACATGGAGTAGGGATTAAGACGGAATAGAAACTGAATATTTAAGAGTACATGCATAAAGAGCACAAACAATACGAAACATCTTTTGTGTTATTTAATTTTTAAATGAATATACATCGGCCGTAGTATTGCTGCGTGATATAACGCTATCGTGCTTATTGGCTCTCATTCTATTTGTGCGCAAACGAACGAGATAAAAGGCGTGATTTAGCCTTATCATGCGCATCATACCTACTGTTTCATAGGTGGATTCAGACCATTACACTACACACAAAAAACATAATTTCGAACCCTGGCCTTTTCTACAATATGTTTTTGTGGCCGGAATGGATCCTTCTACCGCACATTTGTAATGACTCTGAAACCTAAACATGTTAAGTGTCTTATGCTATAAATTTTAATTTGAATAAGTTCAGTAGGCAACCAAAAAATCTGAATACTTCTGAACCTTACAATCATGGAAATAAAGGTCATAAGTGAATGTCTCCTTTTTTGCCGAATAGCGAGTGAACAATTATTTGTGTATTTTTTAGGTGGAATGACGCATCAAGTGGACGAAGGTTGATGACCGTTTTGCTGGGTAAAAATACTGCAAAAGAAACCCTATCCCATGGTAAAAAACAAACGTTATAATTTGTACAAATGACGAAGTAGAAATGGCGTGTAAGTAAACAGAAACATAGTAATAAAGCCGCCCTTCTATCATGGACATTAATTTACAATTATAAGTCTACTCCATGTACAACTAGTGGTTAGTGAGAAGGGAAACATTAATCTTTACTGAAAAGTACACAGTTTAGTATGCATTTATTGATAATAACACATTTATCATTGCCGTATGATTCCCAACTAAGCCGTTCACTTTGTATATTAGCATCCACCCAATCAAGTATTTTAAGAGGCGACCAATTCCTTCAGGCTTCTTATACATCTATGACGCCGATGTTTGACACGAAAGAAGAAGTAGGAGAGATGTTGGTGGTCTGTAGTTTAGTATTTTGACGGAAAGAAAAGGGCTTTCTTGATGTATGTTAATAACTTTTTAATTTTTTACAGATGACAGTTATAGTCTAGACGCAATTACAGAGCACAATGGAAGACGGAAGCGGAAACTACTACTTTTTAATTACATTTTATATCGGTGTTGCTGACGGAGAGTTTTTTATATTATTTACAGGATATAAGGGACAGCCCTCCACAGACTGAAACTCAAACCATCAAACTGAAAAACTTTCACAATGGAGCCTACCGCGGGAAACGCGAAAAAAGTCAGCTATCCCATACATTTGAGTTGGTTAGGTACAGCAGTTTTGTAACAGCTGATTTTTTTTCGAGTTTCCTAAGGTAGGCTTCATAGTGAAATTTGTTCAGTTTGATCGTCTGAGTTGACCGTTTCAGTCTGCGGAGGGCTGTCCCTTACAACGTGTACAAACAAATAATCTTCGTTATTGCTCCGCCTGGACAGAAGGACAACTGGGGATGAAATCTCAAGTTACCTCAGCACCAGGTTCCATACATACTAAGGATGACAGACCTCTCCCGGGAACTGGAAAGTAGGTCTACAGATTTCAAGGCCCTCAACCTCCGACTCACTGTCGCTTACCTGTAGAAGTACCTCCGTGGTCTAATGGTTAAGAGCATTGGGCTCTTGACACGAAGGTCGTGGGTTCAATTCCCACGGGGGACACCTAGTGATATGTCACTTTGTGCATTTTTCCCCAGTTGGTTAGGATATTGCCGGCTTAATCACCTGATTGTCTGAAAAGAAAGATGATTCCGTGCTTCGGATAAGCCGTTGGTCCCGGCTATTATCTCTGGTGGTAGTAGTCGTTATATAAAACCACGTCATAGGCCGTAAGGCGGTCTGAAAACACACTGACACCAGGGCTTGCTGCCCATACGATAAGAAGAAGAAGACCTGAAGAAGTTCCTGCTCCTCGAAGTATGGTCTACTGAAGTCGAGTTTAGACGCTTATGGCCAGGTATTTCTAGTGCAAGCGTGTCTTTCTTACAAGCAAACGTTTGCAATTAGCTATCCCGCTTCAATTGAAAGCAAGTTCGCAAAAAAACTTATTTCTCATCAATATCTTTTCTCTTGGGTATTTGGGGTAAAAACCATCGGGTAGAATCGCTGCTATAATTATTTACCTTTCAAATGATGGCATATTCAGAAGCAATGGTGTATGGTGATTCTTGTAGAACTGGTTATAAATCTGAAATCGAACTTACTTTGGTCGTCTTTTCTATCGAGAAAATTTAATTGAATCATGTTTTCAACGGTTAGTTTCACTGTAGAAAGAACGTATCTACACTACAATGTTATTTGAACTAATAAATGTAATTATTTGGTTATCAAAAACCGGTTCGAAATAGATTCCACTATTAAGGGAAGCGAGGACAAAAACCCAAGAGAGTGCTAAGTGTTGAAATAATTGTGTTTCCTCGTTTTTTTTTTATGTAGGCTTAAGGTATTTATAATAATTATATGGGCCTGTTATGATGCTTTCTTTTACTGTTGCTTAATTTAAAAAAAACAATTATAGATCTAACGAGCGTTAACCCGCGACTTCGTCCGCACAAATTATATACCAGATTTTAAGTCAGATTATAAGCTATCAAACAAAAAAAGTTTCATCAAAATTGGTTTAGTAGTTTTTGCGTGATACTCGTTCAAACAAACACACAAACAAACAGACAGACAAAAAATCCAAAAATTTGTGAAATGGAATCAGGGACACCTAAACAATACAACAACAACAATACAATACAATACATGACAATATGGATGAATAATCTGAAATAATTTTTTTTTTTTTTTAAACCATATCGTAACTTTTTTTTTGTTAATATCTTCAATGTACAGACAAACTTCCTGTTACAGTTTTATAATAGTATAGATTAATTAATAATTTAAGGCAAAATCTAAAAGCCGAACCGAATCAATAAAACTCGATAGGTATGTACCTATCTATTTGAAAATCGTTAATCAAACGCTCCATTCAAACAAACCGCCCTCGTAATACTTAATTTTAAAAAATCGTTTGGTTTCAAGGGTCAATATTTGTCTGACTAATTCATCTGGACGCAATTCTTTTTATTATTTGTCGAAATGGATTATCCCATTCACTGCAAATCATTTATTTCACATAATTATACACGGTGTAACATAAAATAGGATAGTTACTTAAAGGGATGCTGCAGACCATCAAACTGAACAACTTTCTCTATGGGACTAATATTGAAATCGTGAAAAAAAATCGGCTGTCCCATACATTTCAGTCGAGTTATATTTGCAGTTTTGTATGGGACAGTTTTTTTTGGGATTTCAGTGTTGGTCCTATAGTAAAAGTTGTTCAGTTTGATGCACCCCTTTAAGTGAGTGTTCCATTTTATATAACACATTATATTACACCCTGTATAGGTCCGCGCGGTAAAGAAGGTGATCTAATAAGTATACAAAAAAAAAATTAAAAAATAACGTCCTGATGAATTAGTTGAAACATATATTGACCCTAAAGAAGTTAGAAGTTTTACATTATAAAATACGTTGTTACATTCAAGTTTACATCATTTGTCCGAATTAAAGTTTATAATTAAGTTATATCAAAAGACGGTAATGTACTTACCTCTAAACTTTCCGCTTCTTCATCACTTAAATATTTAATCGACAAAGTTCACTAATCAAGCAATTATCTACCTTATTTAACAAACAATTAAAGTTAAGTTTTAGTCACAACAAAAAAAATCAAACTCAAATACTGTTAATAAAGTTTTTTCCAATCCAAATCACATAATTTTCACTAAAACGCGCCACTAATTTTTACAGTTTCATTTTCGATGAGTTTTGATATTTGCTACGAACATCTACATCTTACAGACGTCCGTAGCGAACGCGGTCCGTAGAGGTACTGCCCGTAGCGCGTAGCCGAACGCTACGAACATCCAGAAAGGCTTGCTTACTAGATTTTCGTAGATACCTAGATTTTTATCGAACGATAAATTCGTTTTTGCTGTCACTTGCTTAACAAGTAGGTATAGGAGCTCATGACTATTTCCCTAAGGAGGTCGTCAGAAATATTACGTTCTTATTTCAAACATAGGTTTTAACTTTTAATTGACTATTAACTTCGTGAAATCGGTGTAGTTACGCGGAGAAAAAAAATAATCCGGACAAGTGAGAGTTAGACTTGCGTTCTGATGGTTCCGTACAAACTTTTTTTTTACTTATATTTAATGGACTCTTGCTTGTGCGTTAGCACTGCATTTCCGCCAGTGTCACGTATTTATGGAAGAATCTATCCCAATCTCAGGGATTGTTTTTGGTCAAGAACAAGAAGAGATTGAGGATTACGGAGCCTCGTGGCAGGCAAAAACGCGACGAGCGAAATCCACGCGAGACGTGTGCTCGGGTCAGAACCTGCAACTTGACTCACCCGTACAAACTTAATTATGTATTTAGAGACCAGCTAATTGATTACCTATCACAAGATATTAAATTAAATTAAGATTTTTCGGATTGTTTCCTTTACATGTGCTGTGTGATCTTGCTTCTGATCTGCTAAATTTCGACAATTTTGACAATGGGAATAATCCTAATAAATTTTGATGAGTGAGTTTGTCGGTATTAACATAGGTGACATAAATGGCCGTATCTTTTGATTGCGTCATTTTAGAGCTTGAATTTTTACGCCACCAAGGAACTTATTAGTAAAGAAATTTCAACTTGATACTTTTACACGTTCCTGAGAAAAATATGGTCTTGACAGACGGATAGACAGACGGAGAAGGAAGTGATCCTATTAGTCTTCCATATTTTCTTTTTGTGGTACGGTACCCTAAAAATTAACTTCAAACTGAAACTAAAAAATGCCTTCGTATTAAGCAGTAGCAAGCAAGCAGTTGCTTGTAGCAAGGTTTTTGTCCATCCCGGAAAGGATTATGGCCTTGAGTTTATGTATGTGTATGTAAATAAGCAGTTGCTGTAGTCGAATTGGCTGTGTGAAATCATCATCATCATCATCAATCAACGGTTTGGTTATCGCAATCCCGGATTATACTCCAGAGAAGTGGAAGTGAGTGGTGGAAGAGAGAAGTTCCACTGCTGAAAACTACAGGGTGAAATAGAAATTGTTCGCATCAATTTAAACTAACTCTCAAAAAAATCAACAGTTCTACAGGGTGTAAGTGAAACACCAAATACTGAAACGGTTAACTTAGACCATCAAACTGAAGTCAAAGTCAAAGTCAAAGATCATTTATTGCATAACTACAGGTTTATAAAAGGTCTTAATTTTATATGTTACATTGTGTCTCCATAGCTTACCAGTTTATGTGTACAATAATAATTAGGTATAATTATAGTAGAATTTAAAAAAGGTCAAATAGTTACAATAAAAAATGAACAATAGAATGCCAAATAAAAATATAAAATTAGTGAATGTCATGGTAGAAATTAAAGAATTATAGAATGTCCAGACAATCAACTAGATATAATACAGGATCCAAATTCGACGTCAGTTTTACAACTTAACACCATGGAGAACATCTTTCACTATGGAGCCTACCTCAGGAAACGCGAAAAAAAATCCAGCTATTTCATACAAAACTGCAGTACCCACTTGAAATGTATGGCACAGCTAATTCTTTAAATTTTTTGTGACTTTGCAAAATCATCGACACTACGATGGAACCGCAATTTTAAGATTATAATTAGTCTGATTTTCGTATTCTGAGGTCCGGTAGATACTCAACAGGACCCTTCTTGCTCGAATGCCGTTGCTTTGTATTTTCCTATACAGAATACCTATCACTATAAATAACGGTGTAGCCAAAAAACTAGAAATTCTAATTGAACTATGGAGTGATGAGTTTTTGGCAAATACAGTACAGCTGTCGAGTTTTTACATAGGCAAAAATAATGATTAAAAGTCTCCGTCGCAGGACGCCCGGTAGATATGAAACAATTTTTATTTATTTATTTTTTTATTCTTAATTTATTTAGGGACTTTTGTACCTATTGTACATGTTAGTCCCATCGTACCCGTTTACTCTTATATACATAAATATATACAACTTACAACTATTTATTGAGACACTGATGAGTTAACAAAGGTGAACAGGCTCGTTGCAGCCTCCGACTCCGGTGATGCCAAAATTGAGTGGAACGTTCCTACATTGATATGAAACAATGAAATACAGTATATTCCCTTGTACAGAACTCTCCCAATTTCGCGCGCTTTTTTCGAAAATTTCTAACTTTGCGCTTCAGGACCGATGAACTAAATCGCAGCTGTCAATACGGCACTCTCCAATTTCGCGTTTTCTGATTGTTAAAAAAATCTAACTTTCGCAGTTTCGCAGCTGTCAAACGTGGAGTGAGAACGTCATGCCATAATTTTACGGTTTTACTGCGGAGGTGCGCCAATAGATGTTTCGTATCAATAATATAATCTCTCATTTCACCCTATACATTTGAATCATTAGCAATTGATATTGATATCATTAGCATCCTTTTAAACTAAGAGTCTACCCATCGAACTGAACAACTTTTACTATGGGAGCAAACCGATCGGAGCAACAAAAAAATCTGCTGTTGCATACGTTCGAGTCGAGAAGGCACTGCAGTTTAATATGGAACAGGTGATTTTTTGTTGTTCCGATTGGTTTGCTCGTGGTTTCTTAGTCCAAGGTTTGCTCCCATAGTAAGTTGTTCAGTTTGATGGGTAGACTCTTAGTTTAAAAGGATGCTAATGATATCAATTTCACGCTGTATAATTTAGCTTGAGACAGCGGTAGGTACCTTACTATATAGACAACTTTCGTACTAATGTATTTCTGATGATTGCCGGGCGCTTCCGCTCGCATTTCAACTAATGTCCCGTGAAACATTGATAGCTTTATTTTAATTACATTATACAATTAAAATACGTATGTTGATGCTTAATCTATGATCAATAATGGGCCTTTTGTGGCGGGAGACTATTGTTGGAAAACACGATATCGTCGTCAAATTATATTCATGTTTGTAATCATTTGTTGGTCGTAATATCTGTGGTATAACTATGTGACAATTAAGTATAACTATTAATTTTGTTGACCTTGCTAAATGCGACTAAAATCTGATTTCTAAAATTAACAACAAGACATCAAGTTTTTAGCATGATGCACGGGACAAGGTGCGAGAAAAGACTAGATATGCCTGGACAAAACAAATTCATGCTTTTGTAAATTATACTACGAAATGTAAATAAATAAATAAAAATATATTTATTCATAACGACCGGTCCTGCGCTGCCCTCATCCAACGGGTTCCCGCCGCCTTCACAAGGTCGTCGTCGGCGCCGGTCGTTATGGCGATCTTTGGGGGAGGCCTATGTCCAGCAGTGGACGTCCATTGGCTGAGATGATGATGATGATATTTATTCATCAGAAAAGATGCAAGGATTAACATAGCTACATACTTAGGGGTTGCTTCAGGCCATGATACTGAATAACTTTCACTATGGAGTAAGCATCGAAATCGCGTCAAAAACTTTGTTGTTCCATAGAAAATAGATCTAAAGAACCCCGCACAAAATGTTCAGGAAAAGACGTTCGGTCAATTTGGCTGAAATTTTAGGGAATGTTATTTTTATTTCCTTTTTGGAGAACTTACAGGGAGTCGCGTTGCAAGTCTGAGGAAGGTCAGACGCGTGTGTTAGAATATTAGATTTTATTTAATTGAATGATTTGTGAGTCGAGTCATGAGTCGTATCATGAGTTTGAATCTAAATTATTAATATTAATCTAGTCATCTACGTTTCTATTTTAGACTGGCAACATCTATTAAAAACCAAACCATTGTTGACAGTGTTTAGTAACTTATTATGGTGAATCTTGTTGTAATTGTGATATTAATTATACAGTTATAATCATCCTAAAATCATAGTATAATTTGTGAAGTAATAATTATAATTTAGAAATGATTAAGTACGTATTATAATATTGCAAACAAACTTCATTTCCTGGATGGATTTGCCGCCATTCCGAACCATCGTGAAGTGTGGTGATAAATCTATAAAAGAGGTGGTTTGTCATAAAAGTGAGGAATTCTACCAAAGATCACAGAGGTGGTCACGCTGCCCAAGTGTAAGTGTTACGCCATATTTATTATTTGTTCAGTATAAGTAACTTGTGTTTGCTACCGTATAATTATGGTTAATTTATAATACCTAATTCTTATGCGTGATTTTCTATAATGTGTTTTGGTTGTCCTATATGGAGTTTCTTTATCTGGTTCTTCTCCATATGCCCTATAGTTTAGATAGGAGGACACTAGTGAACCAGAAGTAATGTAGAATCAAAGATATAAAATATATTCAAAGATATATTAAGGATAGTCAAAGAATTAAATAATATTCGACTATTCTGATTCTGGCCTTTCATTTGAAATCATTTCTGTACATATACTTTCCTCATCCTCATTGTAGACCAGTGTCCTGAACTGGGGACGGCAGATGGGATGATGATGGTATCATGATAACCTTTCCTTTTCTTATGGGGCATCTGGTCCAACATACACAACATACACATACACATAATATGATAGGTTCGATACGATGTAGGAACACTGTCAGAATATATTTAGCCTTGATGTGCTTTAATTATATTAAATTATATGATAAATTGGTCGAATAGTTTATGAACCTAATCCTGACAATATGCCATGAATATTATAGCCCCTAGCTCTCCCTATAATCTGACATCAGAAGTGGGATCCGGTCTAGGATCTTATCCATGACTTCCATGCTCACATACTTTTTGTTTTTCATGGTATCATCATGAGGACCGCTGCTCCAGCTGCAAAAGGAAAATGCATCACGATGATGACTCTGGTCGTCTGGAGACAACCCGCAAAGAACCATCCAGAAACCATTGAAAACCACAAGAATCCAAGATGAAGATTTGAAAATTTTGCGAGGTAACGACAAATGCCGAATAAGATTTTTGTTTGTAAAAAAACTTAAGTGGGTACTTTAGTTAGATTATAAATCAGTATGGCCGAGCGGTTTTTTTTAGTAATTTTATTAAATCTTAAGTTTTACGATTGTGATAATCGTAAAACTTGCGTAATTCAATCTTAAAATTTTGTAATTTGAAAGGATTCGAGTATATTTTAATCTAGCTTTCTGTTTTGATCACGACTGGTAGTCAAATTAGTTTAAAAGTGATACCGACTTAATATGTCCAAGCTGTTCCATGTTTTTCAAGCGGTCTGTTGTCAAAATGATGTGAGTTGACCGAAAGGTTTGAGTTGACCGAAGGGTGTGAGTTGACCTAAGGTGTGAGTAGACCTAAGGGTGTGAGTAGACCCAAGGGTGTGAGTAGACCCAAGGGCGTGAGTAGACCCAAGGGCGTGAGTAGACCCAAGGGTGTGAGATGACCCAAGGGTGTGAGTTGACCCAAATGGTGTGAATTGGCCCAAATGACGTGAGTTGACCCAATGGTGTGAGATGACCCAATGTTCTGAGATGCCCAAATTGACCGTTGTTACTTGTCACCATAATGTAAGATGTGTGGCTGTAGCAATGCTAAAATGATATACATTGCTTTAAGATTACAGTAAATTACAAAAGCTATTATGACAATAACAATGCTATGTGGTAGATAATTAGCTATATTATGATTTGATCATGAACTGATTAAGTGACTTAACTGACTAGTACCCTCTTGGTATAAAGCGGTCTTTTTTTTAATGATAAAACCTCCGTTTACGGCCAACTGGGCAATGACAGACTTTAAATTCAAATAATTTCAATTACTGTTTTTTGGATATCGTAACTTACGAAACATTGTTATAGAATTAGTAATGTGGCTAATTATGTCTTGCTTATTTCTCTAAATGTTTTAGATAAGAAGTTTTTTGGTAATGTTTGGTATTGCTGTTTTGTTATGCTTTGGTTTACAATTATTTTATCAGTTTATATTTTGGTTGACAATATTTTTTATTAGAATCAATATGGTCATTGTATATATTTATCTTTCTTTAATTATATACTTCGAGAACGAAGTATTTGTCAGTATGGCCGTGTTAGAATATTAGATTTTATTTAATTGAATGATTCGTGAGTCGAGTCATGAGTCGTATCATGAGTTTGAATCTAAATTATTAATATTAATCTAGTCATCTACGTTTCTATTTTAGACTGGCAACATCTATTAAAAACCAAACCATTGTTGACAGTGTTTAGTAACTTATTATGGTGAATCTTGTTGTAATTGTGATATTAATTATACAGTTATAATCATCCTAAAATCATAGTATAATTTGTGAAGTAATAATTATAATTTAGAAATGATTAAGTACGTATTATAATATTGTAAACAAACTTCATTTCCTGGATGGATTTGCCGCCATTCCGAACCATCGTGAAGTGTGGTGATAAATCTATAAAAGAGGTGGTTTGTCATAAAAGTGAGGAATTCTACCAAAGATCACAGAGGTGGTCACGCTGCCCAAGTGTAAGTGTTACGCCATATTTATTATTTGTTCAGTATAAGTAACTTGTGTTTGCTACCGTATAATTATGGTTAATTTATAATACCTAATTCTTATGTGTGATTTTCTATAATGTGTTTTGGTTGTCCTATATGGAGTTTCTTTGTCTGGTTCTTCTCCATATGCCCTATAGTTTAGATAGGAGGACACTAGTGAACCAGAAGTAATGTAGAATCAAAGATATAAAATATATTCAAAGATATATTAAGGATAGTCAAAGAATTAAATAATATTCGACTATTCTGATTCTGGCCTTTCATTTGAAATCATTTCTGTACATATACTTTCCTCATCCTCATTGTAGACCAGTGTCCTGAACTGGGGACGGCAGATGGGATGATGATGGTATCATGATAACCTTTCCTTTTCTTATGGGGCATCTGGTCCAACATACACAACATACACATACACATAATATGATAGGTTCGATACGATGTAGGAACACTGTCAGAATATATTTAGCCTTGATATGCTTTAATTATATTAAATTATATGATAAATTGGTCGAATAGTTTATGAACCTAATCCTGACAATATGCCATGAATATTATAGCCCCTAGCTCTCCCTATAATCTGACACGTGCGTATTGGCATCTGTTAGGCTTGCACGTGGCTCCGCCATTTTGTAAACTCTTTTGTGTTTTAACTATAAAACGTTAACTTGAGATTATAATAAACTACTTGACATTGGCAGAAATGCTACTCATCATTTTCCTACGTGTACTCTCCAGATAACGGGACATTGGCACAATTGTGATAACGCATCGGACGCCATTAAATACAAATAAAATAGAATAGAGAACTCACAGCTAAATAAACAGTTTTGTGACAAGGACAAATTGATAGTCAGATGATGACAACAAGTTCCCACGTATAATAAAAATAGAGAATTAAAAAGAATTATAAATAAAGCTAACATTAAAAATCAAAGGTAATACAACATTATTATGGGCCATCAAAGAAGTCACGTGCTAGAATATTCTTAAGTCTTCATTGGTGCTTGTACAAAACAAATCGATATCGAAGTCCACACAAATGTCGTTGAAAAGAAAGAAAGAATGAAAAATCTTTATTCACCATTAAAGGCACACACACGAAACAACAGAGTACATTAAAAGAAATAATAGGTAGTAGCGGTGTGTGCCGCGACGGTGAATAGGACACGACTCAACGTAGTGCCTTACTTGGTAAGCAAGGCGTTAATTTTCTGCCGTGCCTGACAGAGCAGGAGTGCAATTTCCGTATGTCACACTCTCAAAATCATGATCGAATGATGCATAATTTCCATAGTAACTTTGACAGTTCTCACTGCTGATTTGAACGTGTGACTCAAAAATACCACTCCTGTGCTGCTGCTCTCCGCAAACTAACTGTGTGCTTAAGGATACTTTAATGTTTAATGATGTATTAAATAATTTATAATAAATTTAAAATATTGTATGTAGTAGCCGCTGAAGCCGCTGTCGTTGAAGTTGACTGAAAGTGTCAAGTTACAATGTTAAATAATGACTAATTTTTGATTTTATGACTATTTCAATGTTTTAACCAAAACAATGATTTCCATTTATGTTGATGATAAGAAAAGTTCTGTTAATAATAGGAAACGAAACTCACGCATCAGACGCGTTCAAGGTCACGTCAATATTATGTTGGTTTAACCAAATAGTCAGTCAGGGCTTTCGTCTCTGGCAAAACTTAATCTGACTAATGATCAAATGGGTTGGTAGGTGGTTAGTCGTGTGTTAGTAGGGGTAACCGCTTTTCCTGAACATTGTGCGGGGTTCTTTATAAAGCAGTAACATTTTTATCGCGGTTTGCATTATTGGTCTCATAATAAAAGTTGTTCAGTCTGAAGGTCTGAAGTACCCCCTAAAGTATGGTAAAGCATTTTATTTCACTCGCTGTATAGTAAAGTGTACAACAATAGAAGCTTCGTAGTCGTCATAAATATAATGAAACCTCATGTATCAAATATTACCCGCGGGAGATGAGCAACTCATTTTTCCCCGGAGATAAAGTTTTCACACAAAACTTTGTAACAAAAGTTTGTACAACTCGATCGTTTATCGTTCTCCTCGCTGGATTCTTGGGAATTTTACCAGGTGCGGATTTAGTGGAGCGTATGCTATCGACAATATTCTTCGAGGTCTGAGATATTCTACATTCAGTTTACAAGCGCACACAACAACGTACCAAAAAGCGTGTGTAAGCCCCCACATGGTGGACCGATGATCTGGTGAAGGCGGCGGGAACCCATTGGACGAGGGCAGTGCAGGACCGAACGTTGTGGCGATCCTTAGGAGAGGCCTATGTCCAGCAGTGGACGTATATCGGCTGATATGATGAGTATACACACACAACAATGATAATGGACCGACGACCTGCACGTCTAGTCTGAATTCTCTACTTTTACGCGACTCTACTTTTTTTCACACTACATATCGCGTCAAACGCGGCTTTAGCTCTCCGAAAAGCGCGTAACGTACTTAGTTTTATATGGAGAGAAGGCGTGTCGCGCGCGTGTAGAGAAATGATACTAGACGTGCTGAGACAGGTTACAGGAACAGAATTTTGCCTTGTTGTGTCCGGCTTGTTGATATCCAAATGTCATCAACCTATACAGGTGTAATGACAGCTTATAAGAGACGATTAATTCCTTCACGCAACGTCAATATCTCAGATGATTGTGTAGCTGCTAGTTACAGTCGCTCCGATGCACCGAGCCCTCTTATGATCGTATCGGTTTCCCATTCTTCAGGAGGGTAAAGACGAGAGAGTGCGACTATGTCATGTATTAAATTCTCGCAACCCCGTGCATGGCAGGCGACGCCTCTAACAAGATTATATTTGTCTACAATACTATTATAAAACTATAGCAAAAAAGAGATTAAGGTATTGTGTGCTGTTCCTCACTCCAAATCAAAGATTTTTGGATTTTTTTGTCCGTTTGTTTGTTTGAGCATCACACGAAAACTCTAGGACTGATTTTGATGAGACTTTTTGTGTTTAAAAGTTTGAACCATGGGTTCAAAATGAATGTAATGGTTGACGTAAGTAGGTATTCCAAAATTTTAATCAATTTCCTAGATCCATCCCTGAACCTAGATCTACCTATAAGCAGTCCGAATTACATTCAACGTCTAGACTAGGTACCTACCTAGATAGGTTATCTTTATCGATAGGAAGATAATCTTTAATATTAAGAATTGCTGCATTTTCAAAATATAGGTACTGCTACGATTCTTCCTTATATATTTAAATCGTTTCAATAGAGTTTTCGAGAGTTCGCTGACAAATTTCAAAGAATTCGAGAATGACTATAAAATAAAATTCAATAATTGTTTATTTCCTGACAATAATGATCATTGATAGTTGTTGACACTTAAGTCTATATGTATATTAGTCTACAAAGAAGATCCTTAATCTCAGTATAGGAAATAGGCTAATATAAAAATGTTTGCGTATAGTTGGCGTATAGTTATGAAACTCATGTCGATTTGTTTCTTATAATCTCTATATCATAGTGGTAATATTAGCTATACCTCATCTAATCCTCGTAATCGCAGTTGGCGCACATCTTGTCTTGGTAAGATATGTTGGTTTTTATTTTTATTTTCGTACATCTAAGATGTTCCTATACACGCATTCCATTACATGTGCCGTTTTAATAGGAGAAAAGAATCTAAGCAAAAAATGTCAAAATGGTGAATTTTTTATATTTATTTCATAATTACCTGAGTCGCACGTCGCGGACACCTGGAGCAGCCGCGGAGCTGGCTGCCGTTAGGAAGTGGGACACGTACTCGGCCCTGGTGGCCGATTATCTTTTTGTGCCTGTCGCCGTTGAGACCACGGGGGTTTGGGGTGCCGAGGCTAAGACCTTCGTTGCGGAGGTTGGTCGTCGACTGAGGGACGGAAATTGTGACCCCCGTTCCGGGTCGTTTCTGGTGCAGAGGCTAGGCATAGCAATTCAACGTGGAAACGCTGCTAGCATTATGGGCTCCTTTGCGCCGGGATCGACAAGGGGCGGGTTATTTGACTGAGTTTGTATTTCATTGTTTTGACGAAGCATGTTGCTGATTTATGTCTGTATTTTTTTTTTTTTTTTTTTTTGTAACTTTATATTTGACGACGCTTGTGCTGACCTCTTTTTTGTGATATATTTCATAATTTCGTTTACATTTTTACCTAATTTAACGTAACCGTTTGTGGGCCTACAATAAGTTGACTCCTTTCAACACAGATTTACTCTTAATACTTGTAGAACTACGCGGTAGGAGCACGGCTCTATATCTAGGTGTGTCAAGTAATTGGCACATCTCGGATTTATGGCATAACTGGCATTCTTCCGATATACACCTGCAAGTTCCAGGTGATATAAAACGAGTATCGGAGTGAGTGAAGAATGCATTCATACGAGCCAAACGGATTCCTTTTCTGTTCTCAGTTCTATGTACAAAGACTCATATATCAGGCGATTTTCTATCTTATTTGTTTGGTTTAACAGTTCTTTGAGGGTATTGTTATGTAGAACGAGAGGTAGAATGCAATATCGGATGGATCTCTTGATTCTTACTGCATAGGGGGCATCCATAAAGCACATAACGGAATTTTCTTTATATTCGTGTCTACCAATCACGATGTTTTAGTATTTTTACTGTTTGGTAATTTTGATTAAAATACAATGCATTTCTACTAAGTACTGTTGTTACTTTTACAAAAAAATCGGCCAAGAGCGTGTCCGTCACGATCATGACAGTTTTGTAGCAGCGTCCTACAGAGAAGTGATGAGGTGCGGAGTACTCGAAATTGGTGGGCATTTATGACAAAATGTATGGATTCGAATGTGGCGATAGAGGCCTATCGCACTGGGAAAAATGACGTTATAGATAGAGAAGGTAATAATTATATCTACATTACCTTATGACAGAACGGAACGGGCCCAGTGATAACACTATAAAATATTCCCTATTGTTATACCTATACAATTCATAATCGGAAGCAGTCCGGTACGCAGGAGATATTAGGTTATTAGGTGAAGCGAGTAGGCGTTCACAACTGGATGCCAAACGTGATGAATTGAAAGCCCGACCACCAGAGGCTACACAATACAATATTACTATAAAAACGATGTGCTCACGTGCCCGCTATGTGCGAGAATCTTCTTTTTTTTTCAAGTGGGTTTGCTCTTCTCTTCGTCATTCGTCATGTTAGCCACATGACAGGTCATCAACGCCAACAACGGAGTTGAAGCAGAGGCCAATCGGTCAGGAGCAATCAGGAAGGTGGCATAGGTATATCCATGGAAGCAATCAGCACCTATACAGAATAGAAATATGTTGTTAAAGAGAGCTCTGTCTATCTCCATTCATCGAGCCGCGTGACGGGGCTTTCCGTCAACGCATTCTGTTGTCTTTTTCTCTTCTTGTGGTGCTATCTGTTATCAGAGGTTGGCTATCATTAGGTCTATTCGGACCCAGCGGGGCTAGTACGTCAACCCGCTTGATATAGCGCTATCACGCGTCCGCTCCCTTTCTATTTGCGCGCAAACGAACGAGATAAAAGACTAAATTTGACAGATAGATGTGTAAAATGCCGCTATCGCGTGTTGGCATACTAACCCCGCTGGAGACTTCTATTCTCCGTTTAAAAGTAAGTAATTAGTTATTTTAAAAATAAGCTTGATAGGTGCCAGCAAAACATCTGCGATAAGACATTTTATGGTTCACCCCCATAGCTGTGTGGTAGATAAACTCGTTTGGTTTTCGCTCTAAAACTTTAGTGCAGTTAAAGTAGAGAGCGATAGTACTCCAGAGATTTGTGTTAGAGTAAGATTAGTTGAGATGGAGAGCCGAATCTTGAGGTATACCATTAAAACATATATGAAATGGTGCCCGAGGCGTCTGGGGTGCCTCGGTATTCGAAATATGCTTTAATGTCTCAAAACTAAGAAAGAATACGGGCATCATACTCAGATGAAAGTAAAATTATGGGACGGGCCTTACGCATACATTTCAAACCAGAAGAATAAGTAAAAGAAATGACAGGTACACTGCAAACCGAGACGATATAGCAAGTGTGCTTCTTTCTATGGTACTACTTATGTGCTCTACCTTTGACTATTTATTATAGGCCTTGCAGTCGCATTTCCCCTCTGCCACGTAATAAGATCAATTGATCATGTGCATTTACATTCAATGTTTATACATTACTAAACGAGATAATACCTACAATTGCGAAACAATGGCATCGAACTGATCACGTTTGGGGTTCACACGAGACTCCTTTTCATGATTTTTATCATTCAAAATTAGAATCTAAAGTTATGGGGAATAAGATCAAAAGTTGCGGATTTCATGTTACCTCGCCCCCCGCAAAAAGTGGCAGAAATGGTTAGTCAAAGGCTTCAACTAATCGCGCTTTGGGCATATTTAGGCATCATGATTATAACAAAGGAGTGTTATCGAAATAAGGTTCTAACCAGGCCCGGTACCCGGACTTTCAATCTTCGATATATCGCGACCTTTTCGGTCCGAACTTCATTGTAATAGAGTTGACATTGGAACGAAAACGTTCACGCAATTGCGAAGTTCGAATGTCCGGGTAGACCCCCTGACTGGTGCGCACGTCTAACATACGCATAACGTATTTTTTCATAACTCTATCACTTTTGTTGCCGTGTGGTGTCGGCTAAGAATAGCACCACCCCATTTCCTCCCGTGGGTGTCGTAAAAGGCGACTAAGGGATCTACTGGATGATGGGCAGCAGCATCCTCAGAGTACACACATTCAATCCAACTGCGATCGCCAACCCGCCTGCCAAGCGTGGCGATTATGACAAGCCTCCCCGGCTTATGTCCAGCAGCGGACGTCTATCGGCTGATATGATGATCACTTTTGTTCGCTGTTGTCGAAAGATTAAGGGATGATGACTTGAAGCCACGCCAGAAAACTTGTATTCCAGCCAATAATATTGTTCCAACGCCTAAGCAATAAAACCAGTCCAGTTGTGAAGATCCACGCGTTCACTTTTATCACCTCGTTGGATATTCATTGCGATCGGCACGGTACATAAACCTGTTACGATTGTCTCCTTTTTATCCGTGACTGTACTTTTATTTGAATTCAGATTTAGGTCAAGAATAAAAAGCTTCATAAACGCGAGTGTAAAAGAACTGTAAATATAAACAAACTAAAAAAAAAATAATCCTATTGTGGTCAGATTTGCTGTTTCAAACGACAATGGTGATTAGCAAAATAAATAGCAGTTCTTTTTTTTCCCTTTTTCTTCATTTTATAATACTTAGCTGAAAATATTTTTTTGTATATAAAACAATCCTGAAAGAGTTTAGGGGAGACCTTTACCCAGCAGTGGGACGAAGTAGGTTAAAAAAAACAATCCTTTAGATTAAGTACTATACTGCCACAAACTACTTACACTGCAACCGACCGTATTTTAAAATAAAATCGGTAAACTGGGAGTCGGGCTAGCATGAGAACAACTCTCTATAATCACACCAAGTTTAACGCTTGTATGTATTACCGTTTTTACGATAGAGCTAGACGAAAAACGATGATAAAAACTAGTTCTAGTAAAAGGACCCCCCTTATATTTAACTTTTTGAAATTTTTATTATTTGTTAGCAAATCCGCCGTAATCAGGCACGTATCCAGAGGGGGGACAGGCGGGATTTATCCCCCCCCCCCCCCGAAATCAGAATATTTGTATGGAAAAGTGATTACAGCACTTACTTTTTCTATGAATATCCCCCCCCCCCCCCGAAAATGAAGTATCCCCCCCCCAAAAAAAAGTCTGGATACGTGGCCATAATAACGCACAATCTGTGAAAATTTCAACTATTTAGCTCTTACGGTTCAAAAGTTATAGTCCTAAATAAATAGGACGGGCGGACGGACGGACGGACAACGTTGGTTTAGTAATAGGGTCCCGTTTTCACACTTTAGGTACGGAATCCTAAAAAGAACAGATACAATAGGACAAAGACTCAGTTAAGCTGTCTACCGTCAGTGCAACTGACAGTCCGACGGAAAGACGCGCTGTTTTTCAGCCCTGCTCATTGACCAAGAAAGCCCTGCTTTGCTTTTAGCATTGACGTCTTTTATAAGTGTTGTTTTGGAGATTGTGTGGGATGCAACATAGGGTGCTTGGCGCTTGCATCAAAAAGTATTTAAGTTTTTAAACATGTTTAAATATGACGCTGTCATTTTTATATGAGCAGTGCGAGTGACAGAGGTATCATAAATAATTGTTGGTGCAAACCAGGCTAAGACTGCGAAGTGTGAGAGCTGAGTGTGTGGACACTTCACTTGCCCTGTGTTCGAAAGAAAATTCGCTTTTGTCACACTAGGCTGCGTTGCTTGTAAATATAATACACCTATGTATTCCTCTATTATTCTTCTTCTCGGCAACTGAACCGAAACTATGCTTTGAAGTATTTTTATTGACGAGGCTCCTATTACCATTTGACACGTCGCTATATCGTAAACTCTTAAAAATTAGACTTGGAACAACTTCAAAAAGGTAACAAAGTTTTAACAAAGTTCCTTAGCACCTTGAATGGGAACACGATTGTGTTAACCAATGTGTTTTGTTAAAAACACAATACCAAGTATCGTATAAACAAAATAAATCTAAATTTCTTAAAAGTTTATAAGTAACAAAGGGAACTTACAAAGTAAAATGAAAAGAAAGTCCCAAGAACTAAGAAAGTTACGTATTGAATTCATAACTACTCAAGTTTTCTACTCCAACACAGGTTTCAAATCACTAAGTTATTGAACATTATATTTCTAAGCTTTCCACTGCTGTTGTAGATGTAGGCATTCTTTAAGGCACTAACGCCAGTAATTCTCAGGCTCTAGACTTTTTTAATTTTGTCAGGGTGACAGCAATATGACAATCATAATGCTATCGTATCGACCATTTGCACAGTAGAAAATAGAAAGAATAAGAAGAAGAAAAATAGAAGAAGACGACGAAGAAGGAGAAGAAGAAGAATAGAAGATATATAAGAAGTAGTAGAATGTAGGAATGTACTTATGTTGTGTCTGGAAGAAATCGATTCTTAGCGATAAGACCGCCTGTGCCTTTTGTATTTTTATCTCTGTATTTTACTGTTTATGTTTTGTTGTAAAATAAAGTATTATTTGATTTGATTTTTATGTAGGTTGTGGGTGGTTTATACAGGGTGAAATTGATATCATTAGCACCCTTTTAAACTAAGAGTATTCCCGTCAAACTGAACGACTTTTACTATGGGAGCAAACCGATCGGAGCAAAAAAAAAGAGTCGAGTAGGCATTGCAATTTAGTATGGAACAGTTGATTATTTTTTTGCTCCGATCGCTTTGCTCCTATAGTGAAAGTTGTTCAATTTGATGGGTAGACTCTTAGTTTAAAAGGATGCTAATGATAATGATATCAATTTCACCCTGTATAAATAGTAAGTATACCTATTCATGTTATATTAATATAATATACCTACCTACTACATTTTTCAGTCTTTACATTTTTTTTTTAGGTAGCGACCTAATTACTATTCTTTAAATTATACTTAGGTACTAAAATTTAAAATTTCTATACATTTTACACGTTCCTATTTTGTATTAAATTTACTTTTGGGTGGATTTGGTACCTATTACCTAAGTATTTAGAAAAAAAAAGTTCGATAGTTTTACAATGTCACCAAACAAAGGCTTGAATTTTTACAAATACTTAGGTAAGTACTTAATACAAGTATCGCTAATGTTAGCACCTTAAACAACCGTGTTCTTGTTGTCTGACATTTGTCCTACATTCGTTAGTGGTTACTTATAACAACTTGGAATATTGTTACAGAATTTCCATTTCAACTACCTAGTTTATCAGTGTTTGCTTTCATTTACTTACCCAATAAGTAGGAACCTGTTTTTTTATCTATCCTAAAAGATACTTAAATGGAATGTACTCACGTACAACAGTGTTATTTATAATTACAACAATGAATGCCTAACTAATTCGAAATGTAGGCCCACAATACTTTAATATCATATTCTATACTATTATAAAGCTGTAACAGAAGTGTGTCTGTACATTGAAGATATTATCAAAAAATAAGTTACGATATGGTTTTTAGGTATCCCTGATTCCATATCACCAATTTTTGGATTTTTTGTCTGTCTGCGAGCATCACGCAAGAAGTACTGAACCGATTTTATGATCTGATTTAAAAGCTGGTATATAATTTGTGCGGACGAAGTCGCGGGTTAACGCTCGTAAAAGATAAAACTGCAGTAGGTATACCTACTCGACTCAAATGTATAACGTTTTTCAAATTGATGGTCTAAGAAACCACCCCTTTAAATATTATATAGGTGTTTTGTCTCTTCTTGTCACTGAAAACTATATGCAGTTGTATTACACTGAATCTTAATCATGTCAATAAGTTGATCGTGAAAAGGTTCTGAAGTGGTCTACATTTAAAATTGGTTAACTATACCTTAAAACAAAGTAAAAACGTAACTTTATTGGAATTACAATCACACAAGTCTTCATAGCTTGAACCCTGAAAAATGCTAGTCTTAGAAATTCCGCTAACCTACCATAAAGTCGCGAGTAACAACTACCTAATACCTAGCACATAATATCACAACTTTTATTCGCATTTTATTGTTCAGAAAAATTACACACACCATCAACCTTTTACAATATTTTCTATCTTTCTATTAAACAGAAAAACAAAAATGGCGTCAAGGGATCAATTCGTGGTCAGCTACATTCACTGGTAACCACGCAGGCCACGCAGCTTATTGAAAATAACGCGCGGACTGTCCCGTGGGTGTCGTGACGTGTTGGCACTACATTTTGTTTATTTTACTTGATCTATCGTAGTCATAGTCTAGATGCTACATGACTAGGAATTTGGTAATAATGTTTCATTGTTGCTAATATCAAAGTAAGAGGGATTTCCCTGATGACCCTTAATATTTATGATGGCAAATTTTACTGAAAGGAAACATTCCTTTATTTTCAAATTTAATTAAAACTGCATTTAAAGATTTTTGACAAATCATCTGCTTGAGCCGGGAATCGAGCCGGTGAAACGTTAAAAAAAACATCCTGTATTTTATGATACCAACCGAAAGAGTCATTCATAAGGATCAATTTCTGTTAAACAACACAGTATCTTAAATTAAAGAAAGACCAAGAAAAAATGATTTTTTCATTGTTAAACTTACTCACTATCTAAAGAAAATACTTTAAAGTATGTATTCTACGACTGAATTCTCTACGGCCGGCAAAATCCCCGGACCTAACGCCGCTAGATTTTTTTTGTGGGGTCATGTAAAAAATCTGGTGTATAAAAGAAACTACAGGTCAGTAGAGGAATTAAAAACGGAAGTACAAAATATTATTTCAAATATTCACCATAATTCAATACAAAAGGCGACACGTAGCGAATTTATTCGAAGAATACGTCTGTGCATACGTGAAAATGGGTCTCATTTTGAGCAATTTATAAGTTAAGTAAAGAATTTTCTTTAGATAGTAAGTTTAACAATAAAAAATCATTTTTTCTTGATCTTTCTTAAATTTAAGATACTATGTTGTTTAAAAGAAATTGATCCTTATGAATGACTCTTTCGGTTGGTATCATAAAATACAGGATGTTTTTTTTCACGTTTCACCGGTTCGATTCCCGGCTCAAGCAGATGATTTTTCAAAAATCTTTAAATGCAGTTTTAATTAAATTTGAAAATAAAGGAATGTTTCCTTTCAGTAACATTTGCCATCATAAATATTAAGGGTACTTTCCCACCAACCACGGCCTTTTTTTCCACCCTGTATATTATGTTTTGTGTTACAACATTACAGATTAATAGTACCTACTAATAATAATGAATACAATGTGACATTTTTAGTTTATCGAAATAAATTATTAGTTATTTGTAAAAACATGTGTGCAGTTCATACGTGGGTCACGTGGAAACCTTCTGAATTTAGTGGTGCTTTTTCGTTTCATCGAGTTTCAAATTACAAAACGGTGCTAACAAATTGGTAGTTGGACTAAGAAACCCTAAAAATAAAATAAGTTTCTGGCACATAAACATAAATATTTAATTTATGTCGACTAAAAACCCCTGAAAAAAGGGTTTAAGAATTACACGCCTAGACCCTCATTTTTACCGAAAAATATCCCAAAAGGATATGTACCTAATCCAGATAACGTGCGGTCTGTCCCATAAGGGCATGATGTGTGGACGCCCTAACGTTTATGGCGCTACAGCACTTTATGGTTATAGATCATAAAACTGACGTAAACTGAGATTCGGTCGACTCGCCTGTTTCGATGTTAGTGTTTACGATAATTAGGAACTACGTTGATATTCACCATTATTTATTTAGAACATTGGTTTTAAAAAGTGGGAGGCGCGATGACATGCAAAGGGTGTGTGAAAGTACTTACCTAAATAGCCAGACAGAGCATAACTATATAAGGTCTAACAAAATTAGGTGAAACTATTTTAAGGGGATGATCAGACCATCAAACTGAACAACTTTCTCTATCGGACCGATATTGAAATCTCGAAAAAAAAATCAGCTGTTCCATACGAACCTACTCGACCTAAATGTATGGGACAGCAGATTTTTTTTCGCGATTTCAATATTGGTCCCATAGAGAAAGTTGTTCAGTTTGATGGTCTGATCATCCCCTTAAAATAGTTTCACCTAATTTTGTTAGATCTTATATAGTCCTTCCTTACAGTACGGCAACGGATTTAAGCACGGCGACACATCAAGCTATACAAAACAAAAATAAGTGGGACGCTCGTAGGTCGCGTAACGTATAACGTCGCGCGGCCAGCTAATGTTGGCTTGGTATAGCTTGATGTGTCGCCGTGTGTACTTGCGCAGAGCAATGGAGGGGGCCTTGCGGGGAAGCGGGCGTCGGGGGTCGCATCCTGAGATCTGCACGACTAGCATGCCACCCACGACAAAGCGTTTAAACGAGAAAAACGTCATGCGCGCTCTTTCTAGCATACGTAAAATAATAAGAATGGAGGCACATCTCGATTTTTGTCGTTTTCTCGGGGGTGGCATGCGAGGCCTACTGTATGAAGTAGTCGGAATTGCCTTGCATATCTGAGCATGACAGCATAAGTAGGTGCACGGGCGCGTCGCCCGGGGGGCGGCGGCATACCTGCCATCAAGAGCCATACTGTGAGGCCTATTGTAATAGCTAGACTAGACTGAAGTCAAGTCAAGCCAGCAGCGTAGCAATGCCAAATTGACATAATGTAAATCTCCTAAATAACGAAAATGCACTTTATTTAGTAGACATAATAATATGAGCAGTGAAATCGGAACTCTTCAATTCTTTTATTGTTAGAGATAAAATTGTGACATGGGGGCGTGGAACTAGGGTTTCTGATTTCTCGACCTTTTTTATTTTTCTAGGCACGAGAATTCTCGACCTCCCTCGAGTTGTCGAGAATTTATTAAACATAATTATTGTTTTCTTCTTTTACCATGAAACTTAAATAATCGGTAGTTGCGCTGTACAAATGAGATCAATGACATCAAAGTGAACTAAGTTTTAACCATAAATTACAAGTAGGTTAACAAATCAAACAACAAGAAAAATCATTTAACTTAGGCTCTGGCTAGTCTATATCAAAACTAGGGACTCGTTTTGTAATAATTATTATTACTAAACCAGTGTTTTATTAAATTAAACAAAACATAGGTACTTAGTTATTCCTTCACAGAAATGATTCGGAATTCGGAAATGGCTCTAATAAACCTAATGCTCTAATCTAATGGCTATAAACAATAGTCGCCCTAAAGAAAGAGATGGTTTTGGCTTCAAACAATCTTTGTAATGCAATCTCCACGTATGTTTTTATTTCTCGTCTACATATTTTTCATACAACCAAAGAGTTTTATTGCATCTAAGAAATACAGAACTAGCAGCTATCTGTCAGAAAAAAATTACGTTACGCCAAATACTCCAATTAAAAAGAAAAACGTTTTCTTCCTTTTCAGTTTTTATGGCTATTGATCTTTTTTTTCCTAGACATCTTGCCAGTTCACATGAAAAAAAAATTAGAATCAATAAATAGTTTTTATCCAAATCCCAAATAATCCCAATAATACCTCTTTGGTGCCTATTTTCCGAATTCAATTAATATATTTAAAAACAACGAGTGTTTTTCCCTAAGAGCAAGTAAGCTAAGTTTTTCTCTTGCTTTTTTTCTGGATCGTATTTTCCTGGATCGCTCCTTGTGATCCAATTGGTTTACTCCCATAGTCAAAGTTGTTCAGTTTGATGGGTAGACTCTTAGTTTAAAAGGATGCTAATGATATCAATTTCACCCTGTAAAATTCATTTCTCGAGTTGTTGATACATTTTTGTTCGTCTCGACTTAGGCCAGATTTCTCGTGTCTACTCGGTCATGAGAGAACCTATACCTACGGGTTATAATAATAATAATATAATTCTTTATTGTGCATAGTATTCAGGTACATAAGATGACAGGTTGCGTTTTAAAGATCACTCCGAATCTTGTCTTTGCAGACGTATACACATTCAATTTCCATATTAAAATAAACAATAAAATTAATGAACTAAATTATAAATGATGTCAAAATTCTTGATAATTAAATTTAACAATAATATTTAATTTAATCTAAGGTAACAGGAAGTCATCAGGAAACATTTAATTCATTATATATAATTCATGCATGTCATTCTAAAATATAAAAAATACATTAACACTTTCGCGGACACTGAACGAGACACAATAGAACTTTTATTGTTATCACTGCTATAGCCGGTCACTGTCCGCGAACGTGTTAATAATACAAAATTTCACAATAATTATAATCAAATTGTCATGTTAGTATTTCATTTATAGTCTAAATATTCTTTGATGCTATAAAAACATTTTTCCGCCAACCAATTTTTTACCCTTTTTTTTAACATATTCAATTTACAATCTTTAAAACTATCAGGTAATTTATTGTATATTTTTATTGTCATTATCGCACAGTTATTAGAAGTCAATATTAGTTTAGAAGGAGTTTTATATAGTTTATTTGCATATTGTGATCTTAAAACTCTCTTACTTAATTCATGGTTGCATCGAAAAAGGTTTTTATTTTTATAAACAAAAATGCACACGTCCAATATATAAAAACAAGGTATCTCTGAAAGAGGATCTATACGATTAAATTTGCCTAAGATTAAACATCGCTCGAATACATCGTTTTTGAATTATAAACAGTTTGTCTATATTTGAAGCATTACCCCATACAACAATGCAGTATCGTAGTATAGAATGAACATAACCATTGTAAGCTGTCATAGCTGATTTCTGTGAGACTACATTACTTATACGTCTTAAGGCATATACAAAGCCATTTACCTTGCAGCACAAATTACCTACATGTTCCTTCCAATCACAATAACAGTCTATCGTTACACCTAGAAATTTTGTAGACGACACCTCCTCAATTTGCTCCCCATTGTAATTTATCTTTAAATCAACAGGGCCCCTTTGCCGAGTATAAAATTGCATTGCTTTTGTTTTACCAATGTTTACCTTTAAGTTATTAGCACTGAGCCAGTCTATAGTTTTGGCAAGAGTATTATTAATTTCTTGCTCATAGATTAGCATATCATCTCCACGAATAATAATAGAAGTGTCGTCTGCAAAAAGAATACAGCTGTGTGTTAAAGAGTTAGGTAAATCATTAATATACAATAGAAAGAGTAATGGCCCCAGAACACTGCCCTGTGGTATTCCGTAAGTATTTTCGATGAAAGACGACCTATAGGTTTCGACACATTTACTTTTGGTACAGTATCTCTGAACTTCAACGCATTGCACTCTGTGAGATAGGTAAGATGTCAGCCAGTCCTGTGCTGGTCCGCGGATTTCACATTTATAAAGTTTTGCAAGAAGGCGGTCATGGCTAACAAAATCAAAAGCCTTGCTCATGTCCATGAAAAGGACTGTCACGGGCAGTTTATCATTTAGAGATGCTGTAACAAGTTTTATTAGATTAAATATTGCTAAAGACGTGCTTTTCTGCTTTCTGAAACCATTCTGTTCCTCCCTTAATACTTTATTATTTTCAAAAAACTTGTTCAATCTTATGTGCATAATTTTTTCATAAATTTATGAAAAGATCGGGATTAATGTTATTGGTCTGTAGTTATCAAGCTGATCTTTATTGCCTTTTTTATGTAATAGTTTAACTATAGAACGCTTGAGTATCTCTGGAAAAACCCCTTGAGTAAGTGATAGATTAATCGCATAGGTCAAAGGATCGACGACTTGCTCAATACTAAACTTTACTATGTCGGTACATATTCCATCATAACCCACTGACCTGGAATTATTCAAAGATGTTACCACTCTAAGCACTTCATCAGAATTTACAGGAAACAAAAATATACTTTTTTCTTGGTTCTGTACTACATCATTATGGTTCAGCCTGTTAACATCCTGCTGACAATTTTCAGTTATTGTGCTTATAAAATTGTTATTAAACAGTTCAGCATTTTCATTTGGATCTTTTATGATACAGTGTTTATGTCTAATTTCTACTGTCGCTTTATTTGCTACCGCTTTATTTGGTTCGATTTCGCACGCACGGTATGCCCAGTAGGTACCAGTCAACGAGTTTATTCTAGCTTCTAAATGACCCCTTAAAAACATCGTTAGGAAACCTACATAGGTACGCTGCAGAAGGAATTCTGATGCGTGTGAGTAGGTAGTCCCTTCCACGTGAAGCCGCATAGCCATATATGATATAGATATCTAGATAATATGACAATATTTTTACTACTTATCATTAATGTAGGTAATAGCACCGGTTGCGTGCCGCACGTAAGAGGTTCAATCCAGGCAAATTGCCATCAAATCCCGTCCTATCGATCTTCGCTATATTTAACTTTGATTAAATTCAAATCGGCGTCGAGGCAGACCAAGAAAAAGGTGGCGAGACGAAATCGATAGCTTCCTAAAAAACTGGCCTAACGAAGCGCAAAACCAGGACACATGGAGAGATCGGAGGGAGGCCTTTGCCCAACAATGGGACAGCGACGGCTGATATAATTTATAATAATGTGGCGAGCTGTTGGTGATTGGCGACACCGCGGACCCGATTCTCCAGAGGGCCCGGATTGATTTGGCCCTCACCTCCTGTCTTGCTTTAACCGGCCGACCAGGAGTGCAGTCGCAAGAGCGGAACCTATGCTCCAGGTTGGAAGTGTAAAATGTCATAACGCCGGGACCTGCTGACTGGTGCGCTTAGCACCGGGAACCGGCGCCCGCAGACTCACCTCTCTATAACCTTAGCCGCTCACTAGATGTTGCTGCCTTGTCGCTCCTTGCGAGCGGCCTTTTTGGGGGCCCATCAAATGAGTTGGCAAGTCACCGTCTGCCATTTTTGACAAACCAGAGACATTTGTTACGGCAGGCGTCCCGAGTCTCTCCGCAATAACCCAGATTTCCCGGCCCACCCAGTTCACCCCATAACCCTAGTAGTTTTCTGTCCTTTCTACAATAGTCTCTGCACCGAATGTGGTATGTCTTCTGGTGCATTTCCATAATGCATTCAGAGATAGATCACTCTTAGTGCATCCCATCGCATTGAGATAAAAGTGTCTCAAAGGGGTCTCTACGTGTTGGACCTGTGTCCCCGCGCAAGCCTTCCAAAGGTCCGGGCTACGGCCCGTGAGTAAGCCTTTTACAGAGATACATAATAATAATAATAAATTCAAATAGCGGAAGATACTGTACTAGCTTCTAGCGCATGGACCGCATAAATTGAGCCCCCGTCGCCTAATTTGACACGCAATCCGAGCGGCATTCGCATGACACGCGTGCATAATTGAGATTACGGCGATACATCGTCTTGCTCGTCCGCCACCTGGTCGCGTAATTAAGTCTAATTGTTGATGCATAATATTAACGTTCGTTTTTGTGAGTAAATGTATCTATGGTAGAAACAGGTTCATTGTTCGTGTACGTAATGTAAGAGCTATTTTAATTTAATCAAAGATATTTAAGTACCTACCAGAAGCACTGACAGGTGATCCGTTTTCTCAGTTTGACTACAGGAAGAAAACCGAATTTCACATAAGATAAGTTCTGTTCTGACAGGGCTCTTATGTCAAGAAACTAAGTACAAAAATTGCTTGTTTCATGCATCTTCCTATGTGAAACGGATTATAAATAAATAAATAAAATAAAAAATAAATGAATAAAAAAAAAATTAATAAAAAAAAAATTAATAAAAAAAAAAAAACATTTATTTCAGGAAACCAGGTCCCATACGGTAGGATTTATACCTAGCATGTTACAGACAGATTTTTTTGTGCTCCGATTGGTTTGCTCCCATAGCAAAAGTTGTTCTATTTGAGTTTGATGGGTAGACTCTTAGTTTAAAAGGATGCTAATGATATCAATTTCACCCTGTATAACATTTTAGTTGGATATCGGACGGAAACGTCATGCGTCATATACCCGCATATGACGCATGACGTTTCCGTCCGGAGCGTGGGCGGGTGAAAGAGAAGCTATTTACTGAGTGAAATACGGCGATATAGACGCACTTGAAGAGAACAGAGTAATAAAAGTGCAGTGTCTCCTCTACAAGTGTATACAAACTGCATCTACCGACTCGACTAAAATGTCTTGTTCAATTTGATGGTCTTTTAAGAAACCACCCCATTAAGCATTACTAGGGTGTTTTGTTATACCTTGTATACAGGCTGAAATTGATATCATTAGCATCTTTTTAAACTAAGATTCAACTCATCAAACTGAACAACTTTTGGCAGCAAACCGATCGGAGCAAAAAAAATCTGTGGTTTCTAGGTACTGCAGTTTAGTATGGACAACAGATTTTTGACTCCGATCGGTTTGCTCCCATAATACTAAGTACACAAGTGAACTAAGTTGTTCAGTTTGATGACTAGACTCTTAGTTCAAAGTTCAAAGCAAATAAATTATATTTCTATTTAAAAGGATGCTAATGATACCAACTTCACCAACGTCTGTGCCCCGCGGGACGAATGGACACGAACCTGTCTGAATACCTACCGTACTAAGTAGGTAACTAGCACATAATAGTTCAATACCATTGAATGCAAATTTGACTGCTCATATTTCATTTGGGCAAAGCCCTGGTATCAGAGTTTTTTTAGACCGCCTTACGGCCTCTGACGTGGTTTTTATGGAACGACAACTACCATCAGAGATAGTAGCCGGGACCAATGGCTTAACGTGCCATCCGAAGCACGGAATCCTCTTACTTTTCAGACATTCAGGTGATTCAGCCTGCAATGCAATGTCCTAACCAACGCACACAGTGACATATCACTAGGTGTCCCCCATGGGAATCGAACCCACGACCTCCGCATCAAGAGCACAATGCTCTTAACCATTTGACCACGGAGGCATTATTCTGTTAAAACATTACTAATGCCACCTAATGTAAGTACCTTAATGTAATTAGTCCAAATTGTCGTGAAGCATAAACTGACTGTGATCCATCAATGATCCGGTTCTTTATTTAGTCCGAGACTATTGATATTGGCTCTATCGTATAATAAAATCTCTAATAACGTCGTAAACATGTAATTGGACTTGTTTACGACTACTATACGAGCTATAGACGATACGATAATGTATTGACACGTGATTGGTACCTACACGTCGCCTGTAAAACTCTTTCTGACGCCATTATTATTGAGACTGATATTGGGTTACCTACTTTACGGTTTAGTTGGTTGGTGCCTAGTTTACCTATCTATCGAAGGTAGGTGTAGTGTACAGGAATAAAGAGTAGTTAATGTGGAATATCTATCGTGCATTCGCTCGGTATTCACTCGCCGACCATGCTATGTTATCTTAGTACAAACTAAGTGGAACGCTGATTTTTCATACACAGCTTCCGCCATCTATCGGTGATGTATTGAAGCACTATGTGTTGCACTAGGGTTCATATCGGAGTAACAGCGCACTATACATCACGCGCTGCGCTGTAATATTGAGAGATTTCGCCCATATCAATCACTGTCTTGTTGGTCTAGCAGTCTAGGCAACCGGCTTACGATCCGGGTAGCTAAGATTCGAACCTCGCGTCGGCCGATCGTCTTTTTCAATTTATTTCATAATGTGGCGCCCCCTAGTGCTAATAAGCAGCAACGCAATTAGGACGTCCTAAAATTCGAGGCGAGTTACCTATCTATGTCCAATATACATATTAATCTATGTCGCCGACCACCGTGCCGTGCGGACGTGCGCTGGCCACATTCACTAGTGAAAACTATATCTGTGTTTTAATCAACCTCAACCAACCCTGAGTGAAAAGGAGCATTTTACAGTAGGTATAGCCAGAAGGATACCATCATCGACGTCATTATCATTATCCAATAGGTATCTTATAAGTTTATAACAAGGTGACATTGATATCATTAGCATCCTTTTAAACTAAGAGTCTAGTCTACCCACCAAAATAAGCAACTTTTACTACGGGAGCCGATCGGAGCAAAAAAAACTGCTTTTGCGTACATTTGAGTAGAGTATAGGCATTGCAGTTTAGTACGGAACAGCAGATTTTTTTGTTGCTCCGATTGGTTTGGTCCCATAGTAAAAGTTGTTTAGGTAGACTCTTAGTCTATGATATCAATATTATTTGGCATCGATGCAATCGCATGTCAAGTTTTGTGGCCGGGCCGGCCGCCAAGGGGCGCTGGCTAGAACAAACCTTCCTTAGGCGGCAGTTTCCATATACAAACAGAAAAATTATAGTTTCAAAATTACCGTGGCTCAAAGATTTGAGGGCTTTTCCGTGGTCCGCCAGATAGGTAAATTAAAAAATCTGAGGTTCCATACAAATCTTAAATTAAGAAATGTATATTTTTTTTTATTGGAATTATTTAAAATAGTAAATCGGTCAGGACAAGCGTCGTCTAAAACATACATACAAAAACAGACATAAATCAGCAACATGCTTCAATCAATCAATCAATCAAATATACTTTATTTTACACCAAAAACATAAAAAGTAAAATACAGAAATAAAATACAAGAGGCACAAAATAAGGCGGTCTTATCGCTAAGAAGCGATTTCTTCCAGACAACCGCTTCGTCAAAACAATGAAAAAAATTAATACTAGCATTAATTGGTTAGGTACCTACCTAGGTAATATTGAAAATAGGGCTTTAACCTCGTTTGTATGCAGTGCGGTGAGGCGCCCTCGCAGAAAGAAAATGGGGTGATCTAGTTCAAGCCTGGAACCGAAAAGCGGAATCGGACTTCAGGAACAAATATTATCAAGAAATTTCTCTTACAAGAAATCCAAACCGAATAATTTCAGCAAACGAAATCGCCAAGCATAACATCTGCCATTTGACCTCTGTCAATCAATTCCAACCCTTAGCGTGTTCGCTATAAAGGTCACGGTTAGTTATAGGTATGTAGGACCCTCTGACCAATCTAAGATGTCACCGGCATCGGACCCTTGTCTCGGCGGCACATAGAGTGAATACTAAAGCTGGACCGGTAATGGTAAACGTCTGAATATAAATTAAGAGACCTATAAGTTTAGAGGGCACCGAAGGTATTCAAATGACAAATTATAAGCAGAAATGAAAACCTGAAACCTTCTTCTGTATGTACCTACTTACAGTACAACAATTACAGAAGTCTATGGTACAACACAATTTATGAACGGAACCAACGATATTAACGTAGGTACCTATCGTTAGAGACAGGAGTGCGATTTTTGAAACTCATTCGCTGAGCTCAGCAGATGAAAATGTTAAAATCACTATGGAGATACGTATCTTTCTACTTATAGATTTGACTTTAAAAAATCATACTCCAGGAGTGCGATTTTTGAAAGTCAAATCAGCAGTAGAAAGATACGTATCTCCATACATTTTCAACTGCTGAGTTCAACGTATAAGATTCAAAAATCGCACTCCAGAGTGTAAGTCCATGGACGGAACTATTTTTCTCATTTATATTATGTTGTGCTCCAAAACACAAATGGCCGACGTCGCGTCGAGGGGAAAACAGCTAGACTAGACTAAAGTGGGAATGGGCTGACCATGTCATATCTATCGAATGCACGGAGAGATGGGCAAAAATGGTTACGCCCTGGATCCCAAAAAAATTGTCGTCGGCGCGGCGTCCGGGTCGTCCTGGGTCGTCCTTATAGAGGGGTGATCTGGATGCTTTTGACGACAAGTTGCCAGAGCTTGAAGGGGATGCCTTTGCCCAGCAGTGGGATGAAACAGGCTGATAAAAAATATCTATCTATCTATCTATAACGTCACGCCTCTTTCCCAGTGGGGTAGGCAGAGACCAGGGCGCGCCACTTACTACGATCCTTACATACTTCTTTTGCCTCATGCACATCCATACATCTCTTCATACATGCCCGTCGGTTTCGAGTACTCCGCACCTCCCCTTTTTGTAGGAGGCAACTGATTTGATCACTATACGTCCTACGAGGGCGCCCTCTGCCGACGCTTTCACTCACATTAGCAACATATATCTCTTTCGTACATCTGCTATCACTCATCCTCTCCACATGACCAAACCAACGAAGCATACCTTTCTCTATTCTTGTCACTACATCTTCTTTTAATTTACATCTGTCTCTTATTACACAATTTCTCACTCTATCTTTCAGCGTCACACCACACATACTTCGCAAGGAACGCATTTCAACAGCATTAATTTTACTTGCATGCTTAATAATAAATAAATAAATAAATATCTTGGACATTGTCACACAAATTATCTAGTCACATTTAAAGTACATGGACTTGTATTATGATGACTAGACAACGATATAGAATACATAATTATGTAGATACAAACATCTATGACTCGGGCACAAATATTCATATTCATCATATAAATATTTGTCCCTTACGGGATTCGAACCCGCGGCCCTCGGCACAGCAGGCAGGTTCACTACAGACTGCTACCGGGCCGTCTATACCCAAACTACACCTATATATTTTGAGCTTTCTTATAACATTACGAGCGTTAACCCGCGACTTCGTCCGCACAAATTATACACCAGATTTTAAGTGAGATCATAAGCTATCAAACAAAAAAATTGTCATCAAAATCGGTTCAGTAGTTTTTGCGTGATACTCGTTCAAACAAACAAACAGACAGACAAAAAATCCAAAAATTGGTGAAATGGAATCAGGGACACCTAAAAACCATATCGTAACTTTTTTTTTGTTAATATCTTCAATGTACAGACAAACTTCCTGTTACAGTTTTATAATAGTACGAGCGTTAACCCGCGACTTCGTCCGCACAAATTATATACCAGATTTTAAGTCAGATCATAAGCTATCAAACAAAAAAAAGTTTCATCAAAATCGGTTCAGTAGTTTTTGCGTGATACTCGTTCAAACAAACAAACAGACAGACAAAAAATCCAAAAATTGGTGAAATGGAATCAGGGACACCTAAAAACCATATCGTAACTTTTTTTTTGTTAATATCTTCAATGTACAGACAAACTTCCTGTTACAGTTTTATAATAGAATAGATGACTACTAGATTATAATGAACTCTATTTATTGAATATCACTGTTGATATATTTTATTTATTTATTGTAGTACAAATATTAAAAATAAACTCTTACACAGCCTAATGTTAGTGTAAGATCTAAAACCAGGGCTTTTACAAATGAAAGTCTTATTTTAAAGAAGACTTTGTTTTATTTACAGCTTATTCCACTAATTATAAGTGTATTTACATTTTACTAACGATATTCTAATCTAATTCCTTCAGTACGAAACCCACAGCTTCAGTATGAGACAAGCTATTGATCGTAAAGCAAACCATTTCCAAGATTTATCGGGTAGTGCGGCGCGGCGGTTGACACCGCGCTCGTTTAAGACCGCGGTGTCAACCGCCCAAGGGCTCTTTTTGAATAGGGTATTTGACACTACGGTCTGAATTTTATTAGGACCCCGGTGTCAATCCCCCATGTGCTATTCATAGATTAATATGTATATTGGATATAGATAGGTAACTCGCCTTGAATTTTAGGACGTCCTAATTGCATTGCCGCTTATTAGCACTAGGGGGCGCCACATTATGAAATAAATTGAAAAAGATGATCAGCCGACACGAGGATCGAACCTTAGCTACCCGGATCGTAAGCCGGTTGTCTAGACCGCTAGACCAACAAGACAGTGAATGATAAGGGCGAAACTCTGACCACTACAGCGCAGTGCGTGAGGTGTAGTGCGCTGTTACTCCGACATGAACCCTAGTTAAACACATAGTGCTTCGAAACATAACCGATAGATGGCGGAAGCTGTCTATGGAAAATCCACGTTCCACTTAGTTTGTACTAAGATAACATAGCATGTTGCTATTTTTGAATAGGGTCTTTGGGACCGACGCAATTTTATTATTACAAATCCCATAAAGTACAATCGTGCATAAAAGAACTTCAAGAAACAATCGCCTACTTTACCTACCCGACTAAAATGTACGGGAGAGCTGATTTTTTACGCGTTTCCTGAGGTAGGCTCCATAGTGAAAGTTGTTCAGTTTGATGGTCTGAGTTCACCGTTTCAGTATTTGCTAGGCTGTCACTTACACCCTGTAGAGATAGTACGATAAACAAAAGTCATGCTCTATTAGCGGCAGCCGGTGAGGGAAAGGGGGGCATGCACAAAAACATAACAATGAGAGATAAAAGATGGTAAAAATTATACGCGCGAGAAAGACAAACAATTATGTTGCCAAATTAACGAACTTTGCTTAGTTTCGTGCATAATATTGTCTTCTCTTTTTCGCGTTTAGGTCTGTCCTTTTTTGCATTTGCATAATTTAACATATTTTTCGCGGGCAGAATAAAAATATTGTTTAAAATAATATTGAAAATGCTTTTTAATAATTAATTCATCTTGCTTACATATGAAAGGTTATTCCTTTACATTTGCTTTACATTTTTTAAATTAATCAACCCTTAATGTTTACAATTTTGTGCAGTTATAAAAATAAAAGAAAAAAGTGTCCAGCCATCGCTTTGTTTATTTTAATATTACTTCCAAGTAACGAAAATGATTATCCTTTTCTAAATACTATAACTATAACTAATTCTAACACAAAATGTATAAATATACAATCTTCTGTCGCGTCGATGGCAAGTCGAACTTAATGACATTGACAATGACCGTGGTAAAGAGGTTAGCCAACCGGCGTTATAGGGTCAGCGCACATTTAGCGGACAATTCTCGAGCAGTTTTAATTTTTTTTCTTAACATATTTTGTCCCATTGTCCCACAAGGTCTCCCCAAGCTTTTCCAGCCTTCCCTATCCTGTGCCATCAGTTGCCATTCGCTTCGTGGGCATCCAGGTCGTCACGCAAACTCTTTCTTGGTCTGCCCCGGCCCCGGCTTCCATCGGGTTTGATAAATTAATAATGAAATCGATAACAACTGAAATAAAGTTGAAAATATTATGATGTTAGAGATATATCCCCTGTGACGTTTGTTCGCGTTATCTCTTGCATGCAATTTTCAACTCTATTTCAATTATTAATTTAATCAACGAAAACTGCTCGAGCATTTTTTAGATGAGCGCAATCGGAGAGGCTCTCAAATACAATCCAACTTAATATGCGGACGGTCTTTTAAAAGGATGATCAGACCGTTACAAAAAGGATGATCAGACCGTTACAATGAACAAATTTCTCTATGGGACCAACATTGAACTCGCAAAAAAAAACAGCTGTCCCATACATTTGGGTCGAGAAGGATTGCATTTTTCTTTGATTTTGTACTGTACACAAAAACAAATAACAATAATTCGTGATGTACAAAGGCGAGCTTAGGTGAGTTTTTTCATGTGTCGATAAACAATGTTTTTTTTCACAATTTTGACATTTTGGTCCCATAGACAAAGTTGTTCAGTTTGGTCTGATCAATGATCATGCCCTTAAAAAACCGTGAGCATACATATATAGATTTTAGTATAAGCATAGCATATGCTTACTACTATGTTCCCCGATGGGGTAGTCAGAGATATTCTTAAAACTCTCACGTTTCACTAGTAGTACCGAAAGTCTATCCACTACTGTGACGGGTAGTGAGCCAGTCGCCATTTATAATGAATGATGCTCACAATACATGTAATATTATTTGTTCAGTAATATTTTCCTGAGCAGGCCGCGTCGTAAAAAATATAAATAAAGCTAATTAATCGGAGTTAATCTCATCGGCGACTTGTTGCCACTTGGCCACCATGCTGGATACTGATTTCTGCTTCATACCCATTGATGACGAAATCTTTACCTGCAACAATACGAAGAAAAATTTAAATAATTAAATAACAAATCATTTAGGCCGGATTCGACCAAACTTTGATTTATAGAAGAGTAACAATACAAGGAACAATTTTACTCTTGTTATTTACTCTGAAATAACTTCATTTATGCTCTACCAACCAAACCCATAATAAAAGAACGAATGTATAATCCACCTAAAGAAAGAAGTCATTGTATCCGTACTTATTGCAATGTGAGGTTATACAGTTTTAATTTGTTAGGTTTCTTTTTATTTGATTTTTTTTAATTATGTGACATTGACATTTCATTAGTCTCGTTATAAGGTTACACCGTCAAAATTGGCCGTGTAAAATTTACTTTCAAATTATTCATAGACTAGGGCTAGTAAAACGCAAAATCAGTTTACTCGAGAGTAACCGGCGACTTAATCTAAGAATAAAATTTACTCGCGTTTGGTCGAATCAGGCCTTAGTCAACATAGGAAATTCGCAAAAAAATTGTCGACTTTTCATAAAAACTTTCGATCAGCTGATTGCATTTAGTATGGAAAGTGCAATTTTTTTTTTGAGAATTTCCTATTTGTTTCTTATGGAAAGTTTATCAGTTTAATGGGTACAATCACCCCTTAAAGTAACGCAACTGTTTTCCCTAACACCAAGTAGAATACATAAAAATAGATACAAAAACTAATTACTTGGGTACCATTCGAAATTAGCTTTACAAATTTTTGTGGGATTTGACCAATCAGGATGTGGCACGTTCGCACGCTTAAAATCCCTTGCCGCTATTTGTTAATAGTTTTCGCGCGCTTTTCACCGGGAAAGCGTCCGTCAGTCTGATATTTGACTTAGAGCAAGATAAAGATTTATTGGCACACGATTTTACACCCTTTGACTACCGCGCATTATTGATATTTAATTACTTAATGACTTCGGGTTCGGGCGGGGACTCTGGTCTGGTCTGCGCCAACTAAGATTGAGCAGACAAATTATCCTGGTCTTACTGAAGGAAATTAAGTGAGTCGACGACCTTTTTAACATACAATTGTAGCGGTCGCTTACTCAACAAGGCCTCATAAAAAGGCTAAAAGTCACCCAAAGGGCAATGCTCGGAGTTTCCCTGCGAGATCGAATCAGAAATGAAAAGATCCGCAGAAGAACCAGAGTAACTGACATCGCCCAAAGAATTGCTAAACTAAACTGGCAGTGGGCGGGGCACATTGCTCGCAGAACCGATGGCCGATGGGGCCGAAGAGTTCTCGATTGGCGACCGCGTACCGGAAAGCGCAGCCTGGGTATACGTAGGCATACAAATTGGACCGACGACTTGGTGAAGGCAGCGGGAACCCGTTGAATGAAGGCAGCGCAGGTTGACCGGTCGTTGTGGCGATCTTTGGGGGAGGCCTATGTCCAGCAGTGGACGTCTGTCGGCTGATGTGATGATGACATACAATTTGACTGAGTGGAGGAAACATCTAAGAATACAGGTGTGTGTGTCATTAATTTAAGCACCTTAAAGAATTATTTCTCGTACCTTAGATTTCTTTTTACTAATCTTCGATTCTTTACTGTCCCTTTCTTTCTCTTTCACCTTCTCAGTATTGCTGTCCCCGTTACCCCAGTTGAGATCAGGCGGCGGCGGAGGTGGTGGGGTAGCGGGGTAATCGTCGACAGGCGCTGGTGGGGTAATCTTCTCTAGTTCTGCGATATCGTTGTAGAAGGAAAGTAGCTCATCGCCTATCTCTTGCTTTTTTACCTCTTTCTTCACCTCTTGTTTAGGTTTTGGTGGTTCCTGTGGAGGTAAGAGTTGAAGAGTTAGATCATTATAGTGGTCACTTTTGACTCATTCAAAATGTAATTCATTGAATCAGGCGTGGCGTGACTTTGCGGAAATCCACAACTAATAGGTAGATTACACGAGTGTATCGAGACCTCCGCTTGTAAATACCTAGTAGAGAAAGTTGTATTACGTTATGCAAAGTAACCTGTCCACCAAATAATTTCTACTCTACTCGTATTTCGCTCCACGTAGGAGTATATCTAGGAGTTAGACCGGCGAACGTTCGCTTCCGACGCTTTCCGAAGTTCCGACTCAGTCGGACGCTGCGCGGAGTAACAACTCTGTTGCGAACGTTCGCCGGTCTAACTCTTGAATATGCTCTTTGGTGGAGCGAAACACGTGTAGAGTAGAAATTATTTGGTGGGCAGGTTGTATTGCATAACGTGATACAACTTTGTCTACTAGGTATTTAAAAGCGGAGGTCTCGATACAGTCTTGTTATCTACCTATCACTTAAAATGCGCGTAAAAACTACAGTAGTATACCAATGTAAAACCTTTTTTAGTGAGCACCTAGTTGTCAATAGAAACTTTCATACCTTTTAAGTTAGTAGTCTTTAAAGTTTTGCAGATGTCGTGTAGAGTTTTTGTGTGAATTTGCATAGATTCAAGCATAATTTTGATATTGCTTGCCCGAAAATGGTACAAATTACAACCACCTCGGGCGCTGAGATAGATTTCACAGTTCCCTTCACCCACTTCGCAAGCGATGCGCTTCGACACTCGCTCTTGACGGCAACATCGCATGCGTCGTGCGCTGTACGAAGTAATAAAAACACTGAGTCCAGCGCCATTAGATACATTTTCGCGCGTACCGTTTGGCAGTAGATAATTAAAGAGTGAAAACGTATTGTTTTCTAAGGAAGTGATGTATCTGTTACGAAGTAACTAGTAATCTGTGGTAGTCTAGTAATAGTATCAGTAAGTACTCACGGGCGGCAGGCTCGGCAGGTCGTCGCAGCCGGGCGGGGGCGGGTCGTGCCAGGCGGGGGGCGGCGGCGGCGTGGCGGGGGGCGCGGCGCGCGGGGGCGGCGGAGGCGGCGGCGGCAGGGGCGGCGCCGGCGCCGGGGGGGTCACTTGTTGCTGTATCGTGGACATAAAGGAACGGGAACGATTAGTATGAAATTATAAATAGTCGTGTTGTCAATCTTCGTTAGCACAGATAGGGACAAACATTTCCCGATTTTACTCAAAACCATTCTTATATTAATATGGAGCCAACATCAAAATAAAATTTAAAAAATCTGCTGTTTCATACAAAACTGTAGTACCGTCTCGACTCAAATGTATGGGACAGCGGACACCCAATATCTTATACCCGAATGAGCAATTAATTTGCGCGTAGTCGGCCGATCAAACGACGACTGTCGCGTAATTGGTTCTCTTTTTAAGTTTTGGTGCTCTTCTGGTTCAGAGTACTTTTGACCACGGACCCTACGTCCAGTAGTTGGTAAGTCAATGATGGTGGTCTACATTATTTCAAACCTTTTAAAACTGATCGAACGTTTGTATGAAAATTTTACAGTATTTTATGCGAATTTCCTTTATAATCCTTTGGGAATGTGGTTCAGTATCATGAGAACAACTGTACAACCTAATACACTGTAGATTAGTAGTCGCCGTAGTCCAAATTGACAAGGACTCCATCATCCATCACAGCTGCTCACCTTGGCGTCGATTCCGGGGTGTGGAGGCGTGGTACATATATCCATGTCGGTGTGCGCCACGGCGGGGTACTCCCACTGCTCGAGCCCGTCCGCCAGGCGCCGGTATCGGTAGCGCTGCTCAGACCTGAAGCGTCAAACGTCCACATTGTATTGGGGTACGGGATAGGTGCTTGTGCTTCGGTTTAGTTGCTCTGGGATATGTAAGGTTGAAGTTGTTGCTACAAACTTAGAAAGAATTATGTTGGACTCGTCAAGTTGATATCACATTATTGGTTAGTAGTCTGTAACAGGGGCCTGTGTTTCTATTCTGTTAGTATGCATTTAACCTCCTGTTTATGTCAGCTCTATAGTAAGTTAGTTATATGCGTGTACTTAAATGTAATATGATAAACTAAAACATGTACAATTAGGTAGATATGATTTCATGATAGTGTAGTTTTACAATATGTGTCTACATGCCCATTTATGTTTTAGTTTAAGCATAATTTTATCTTTTGTTTAATTTAGATATTATTATTATTTATATATAATAATTTAGATCATTTACAGCAAACTACTTACTAGGTACACATCTGGATAAGTTATTAATAGCTAACAAATCGTCTGATATATTTCGGAGCTGTCAGTTAAGCTATTAAGAAATTATCCAGAAGTGTTAAAACAGGGCATTATTGTTATGTTATGGATATTTGTATCTATACAACGTGTTAATGAATAAGCGCAAAACCTTATACACCCCAACTGATTTATAACAAAATAATTAGAATGAAACAATAATTTCATTATTTTGATAGTTAAAATTTAAAGTTATTTGCATTTTAAGTTTTGAGGTTAAAATGATTTGTTATTATTTCATCAATGAATGAAAGCGCTAATGTACTCATGAATACATTTTAATAATATTGTTTTGGTAGTAAGAAGGGTGGGTGTGCCCGCCGTGCGGTGGGTTGGACATCGGGTTCAGAAAATTTTAAAATTTTACAAACAAATTATTTAATCAAATTAAAGATTGAAAAATTTGTCTCGGGCGGGACTTGAATCCGCACTTTTCCAAACCGGGGAACTGCGTTATCCAATTTCGCCACCGAGCCCACTACCCAGAGAACGAAATTTTCAATCTGTTGCGGTTAGTTTGTAATAACTACCAGTAGATGGCGCTCACGTCCCCCCCTTAAGACGCAACAGATTGAAAATTTCGTTCTCTGGGTAGTGGGCTCGGTGGCGAAATTGGATAACGCAGTTCCCCGGTTTGGAAAAGTGCGGATTCAAGTCCCGCCCGAGACAAATTTTTCAATCTTTAATTTGATTCGAAATAGCACAACATGGCTGTAATATGTTTAAAAATCAATAATATTTGAAATTATTTAATATTTTGAATAAAATTACCTGTGTTGAAACCATGATAATTCGATTCTGCTCTCGATTCTAAACAAACAACTTTCTAGTTTTGTGTTAATTCATTAACACATTGTATATGTATTCTATATCGTTGTCTAGTCATCATAATACAAGTTCAGGTACTTTAAAAGTGACTAGATAATTTGTGTGACAATGTCCAAGATATTTATTTATTTATTCTGGAAAATAAACTTGGAACTGGAACTTTGAATTAGAAATTTCAAGAATATTTTAGATTTCTCTACTTTTGTTACAACATTTAATTTAAATATGTATACGAAAATAATATGTAATATTTCTTGCAAAGGTTAATTTATAAATACAAAAATTAATTAAATTGAAAAGTATTTATTTGTCTCTTATTTATACAAGAAGCACAGTGAAGATGTTTTCAACTTGACGAGCGTGTTATTCATAGTTTCACCAACTATTACTTTCTATTTGGGTAATTTGACTTCTGTTCAATAACATTTTTGACTTACAATTCCCAAGAACAAACTAAACAAAAAATCCTTACAATAACAAACCAAAATGATTTATATACCATACTAAACCCGATAGTTTTCCGTATTTATGTCTGCTGCTTCTTTTTTACATGATGTTTAAGAAAAACTACAGTCTGACCAGAAACTAGTAACACTTTAAAATTCAATTTGCAAAAGGCTGTCACGAAAAACACCACCGAAACTTTGTAAGTATATTTTAACTGAGTTTTAAACTGTAAACCATTCTAGTCAAGCCATTAAAATTTCTATTGCAATTTGAAGAAACAGACACAAAATACTTCGCCTTGCAAACCGGTTCGAACCACGATTAACCGCCCAGAACCAGATAAATCTGGATCAATCCATCTGGAAAAGATCAAAGTATATTATCTTGAAATAATAAGGGATAAGTTAAGTAGATTGAGTTCTCTTACCAATGTCCTCGGTGCGAAGACTTGACAGGACGTAGGTGGATGGCAGAGGGTTGAATCTTGCTTTAATTTCTTCAGGTCACTTCTTAGAACTAATTTGTAAGAGGGCTAGTTTAATTTAGAATATTAATTTTTTTTAAATTCAACTTTGAATAGGATTAACATAATTGCAAGGAAACTCAAGAGTATAAACAAATTTTTTTTATTTATAAACAGTAGAAATATATAATTATTTCGTACGATTATCACAGTACATTATCACAGATTGTTAATATTTTAAATACAACCACCTTTTTATACATTTACTCCCAAAATTACACTTACCTATTAAGTATATCTGAAATATGTTTTGCTAAATAATTTATTGAAACGGAAATATAAAGAAAACTTAGAAAAATCGATCGACATCAAACCTATTCTGCGATTAAATATAATAAATTCTTCTTCGATTAACAATAACAAAATATAATGTGAGACGGAAACAATTATGTTAGTTACATAAATATTACAGTGAAGTGAATTATAAAAAAAATTTACGATTGATTGAATGATTAAATTGATGAATTAAAGATTGAACATATTGCTCCTTTTCTATCTAGTATCATACACTAAACAAACACTAACAGCTCTTACTAAATATTACTTTAAAAATACAATAGGTAACAATGTTCATGTTAACTAACTTGTTAGTGGAGTACGAGATTCGTGCAATAAGTCCAAATAATTTGTGGTTTATTTATTATAACAGATTTATATAACAACCTGATTCGTTACACGAAAACAATTAAATTATGTATGAAACCAAAGAAGTTTTTGAAAATATCAGTAATTGTGCAACAATAAACATTATTTGTTTTTTGCCGCACTGAAGACTAATTTATTTATAATTTCTTTGGATGGTTCATGAAACACTAGCCCATGTGTTAAAAATCAACTATAATCAATTCTCATCACCAATTGATTGAAGCCGTCGTTTGATTTAGGTAGGCCTTTAGACATATGTCCTCTTAAACGTCCAACCTTTTTATTAAAGTCATTTTTTTTAACTTGATTGCTGGACAAATATAACAGGAAAGTGATAAATTAGTTGTAATTGTTTAGATAGTGGTGTAATATCGTTTAGAATATAATTTAAATTTTAAATACCGATCAAAGATGTTTGAAACATACTGCTTATTAAATCTTTCACTAAATCGCCCCGTTTATTATGCAAACAGCTACTAACGGCATAGATAATATATGACTATTTTAACTCTAACATTGTTTTTATATGCCAGCGAAACCTGGGGCGAAAACTAGAATAGAAAATATTATTTATACATATACTTGTATTCTAATTCAAATTCATCGATTCTAGCAAGATTCTAAACACCTTTATCATAACAATCACGACCTCCTCACCTCCTTATCACCTTTTAACAGGTCACCTTTGACTTATAAAATTAACAAGTATTTTCCTATTGATATTAACCCGAGGAGCGATTTATATCCACCCATTACAATTAATTGATCTAGTTTAATAAACTTCGTGTCTACAAGAATTGCATGGTGAATTAACTAAGATCAGGCAAATATTCGGTTCCGAAATTTGAGTTCAACTTTTGCAAATATCATCCATACTATTTTGACAGATCGAAGCGCGAACTCAAACATAAATTTCGCTTTTATATCTCAGCCTAACCTACAAAAGAGGATTATTCTACTTGTAAACTTATAAAAGTCAAAACTGGCCTATTAAACTTTAAGGACAAGGTTATCATCCTGTCGACTGGTCATGTCTCAGTCAAATCCATCCAGGCACACAGCACAAATTAGTCCGCATTTGCCGTATAGAGCACGTGGCGAGGCACAGAGGTAATAATGTCCCACACACTCAGAATAAAGAACAAACCAGAAAAAGCAAAGAGCTTCAAATTGAAGCCACGAAAACTACATCAAAAAGGTGAAGTACAGTGCCGTATCATTCTTCCAGTTATTTTTTTTCGTAATTCGAATGTCCTGTAGGTAATCACTACTGATTTAGATAAATTTTTTTTGTCATAAAAGCGCTGTTTCTGTGATCATCATATCTATGACCACAGAACAAAATACTGTCCAAAATTAACTAACTAAATATTACGAAGCAGAATCGCTAAGAACTGCCAAAAAACATTTGTCGATATGATACATTGAATCTGGTAGTTTCACAATACGACCCCAGAGCTGCAGTCTCAAGGGTTCGAATAGCCCTAATAAATAAACAGCCAACCTCCGATAGAAGATGGCACCACGAGAAGGTCAGACTACAGCAAAATTAAGCAGATGACACCGGTATGCAATCAAGACATGTTCTTTCCGATTTGTTCTCTATTCCTCGGCTCATCGTGTCTTCCTAACACGAAGGCAGTGTCAGCACAGTCACAGTCCGGCACAGCAGGTCCACGAACGCGTCGGTAGTGATATAAAGGTAGGGTCCGTACCTGCAGAAGGCGCAGGACCAGCCGGGCGGGGCGGCGGATCGCTCGTGGTCGGCCAGCGCGGCGCCCGCGGCCGTGCTCCAGCGGCGCCAGTACGCGGTCGTTAGGGCGCCTGAACGGTACGCTGACACCAGCGTCTGGGGACAACAGTTGAACGTTAAAATCATGAATAAATCTACATCACACGAGGCGATGTCTAATATTTCAGACTTTATTTAACGTTTAAAATAGTAGATTACACACCGAGGGCAGGAACAACAAACATGTGATCTGAGGCTTTCTTATTTTCTGCCCAAGGTTAGTACACTATTTTTGGCCGTAAGCGTTAACTTTCGTCCCGCTGCCCTAAACGAAGTTGCTGCTTTTCGCACCCGTCCGGGTGAAAAATAGTGTACTAACCTTGGGCAGTAAACAAGAAATCCTCAGATCACATGTTTGTTGACCTCCTCGGTGTGTAATCTACTATTACTAACTTATGAGTTATGAATGAATGAATGAAATATACTTTCAAATATTATTGATTTTTAACACATTCCGGGACAGTGACCGCCTAAAGCCGTGATAACAATAAAAGTTCTATTGTGTCTCGTTCACTGTCCCGGAACGTGTTAAACATGTTACAGCCATGTTGTGCTATTTCGTATTTATTTTGTCCCGCCCGAGACAAATTTTTCAATCTTAAATTTGATTCGAAATATACTTTATTTACACCAAAACAAAATACAATGCACAATAGGAAACAAAACTGATTACGGTACAAATAAGGCGGTCTTATCGCTAAAAAGCTATTTCTTCCCGGCAACCTTAAGGTTCAGGAAATATAACAAATAATGTTATGATATGAATGAACTGTGAATAAATCTATTTACATGTTAAGCCAAAATTAGTCATTTTTATTCTTGGATTTTCAGTTTAGTAGTTGTTTTATATTGCAATATTCAATTCAATTATGATCGATTTCACATTTTTTGCGGATGCACAAAATGTGACTTGCTTGTGTGGAACTCCACAAACGATGGCCCATCTCACACCGTGCCCTGCGTGCCCTAGCACTAACACCTGCACGCAGGAGGAGCTCATGACCGCGACGCGACGGTGCAGTATCGGTTGCCCAATTCTGGCAAGGTACTATTTAGCGACTTTGTTCAGAATTTGAAGTCGACACGATAAGCAAGCATCGATTTCAAGTTAAAATTTTCAGACTTTCTGAACTAATAGCCTCCAATAAATTATTTGCCACAGCTATAAACTTTTTAAGGTTCTAATTGTAGTCAAGTTCACCTGCACAGTGGCACGACATGACAGTCATGTCATGTTGTGATAGATAGCAAACCTTTCGCCTACTGAAACACTAGATATGAAACTTTATCCTTTACTGGCCTGGACTACACCCATGGGAAGAAATGGAGCAGTCCATTCTAAGACAGAACCACACGACACATTCTTCATTAGTAAAATATTTTTAACTATTTTTTCTTCTGGCAGTTAGATGGATAAGTACATCATGTACTTTCTGATCAGAAAAATCTGTAGATATAATAAACATTAATTGGGGGTGTCAGAAGATGGCCCGGTAGCACAGTCTTTAGTGAACCTGCTGTGCCGAGGGTCGCGGGTTCGAATCCCGTAAGGGACAAATATTTATATTTTATGATAAATATGAATATTTGTTGTTGTGTATTCTATATCGTTGTCTAGTCATCATAATACAAGTCCAGGTACTTTAAATGTGACTAGATAATTTGTGTGACAATGTCCAAGATATTTTATTATTATAATATGTTAAGACCATTTTTAGAATTATTGTCTGTTTGTTTGTGCATGCATCATTTAAAAACTACAAAACCGATTTAGATGGGGGTTTCACTAAAGCATAGGGCTTAGTTTGGAATAACATATAAGCTTTATTTCAACGCAATCAGTTCATGCAATTAAAAGTAATTAGTATTTAAAGTCAGTGGTCCGCGCGTACCTAGTCGCAGGCACCGCTAGTATACAATACAATAAACATTATCAGAATCAACTAACCTGCATCTGAATCAACATTTCCTGCACTGGAGAAACGATACACGGCTGCAATTGATTCAAATACTTCAGCTTAGCTTCCACCAGATCCGTCAGATCATCCAACGCTTCATCCCTCTTATCCTCATTCAATGTCTCTCCTTTAGTAAAAGCTAGACCGTTCCCATAGCTTATCGTACTCTTTGAATTACTATCACTGTCTTCTTCTTTACTGAAGCCTAGTCCCGTCCGTTCACTAGAAAACCCTTCAATATGTTGTGAATATTTTGTGGTGTACGCTGGAACGTCAACCTTTTTTCTTTCTGGTAATACTGAGTTTGATATTCTGAGCTTTTTTCTCGGTTTTTCACATTGACTGTCCATTAAATAAATGTTAGCTGGTTTCTTTTCAGGTAACGGTGGAGTGTCAGACTTTTTAATTTCTACATCATTTTCTTGTATGTTTTGTGCGCTAGGGAATAAACTGGGTTTTTCTTCTTCGATAGCTTTGCTGCTTGGGAATAGAGATTTTAGTTCTTCTCTGGGTGGAGTTAGATCTCCAGTACTTCTTGGTGAATTTCTCGCGCTGCTTTCTTTAGATTGTAAGTTGTCGTCACTAAATATGTCGATTTTTGCCTTAGATTTCACTTTAGGTAGCTCTTTTTTCTCTATTTCTTCTAATAAATCATCTATGTTTGTACCGAGTATAGGTTTTGTGTCATCAATCACTTTAGGAGAAGATGTTGCCGACCTAGTTTCGTCTTCAATAATCTTTTGCAATTCTGAAGGTATTTCACCGCCAAGTTTTTCTAACAACTTAGCTTTATCTTTTAGTTTTATTAGCAATAGTCTTTCGTCTTGACTATCTTCATTGTCAATTACTTTTAATGGTTTCTTATCCTGAAAAATATTTAATGAAGAATTATTTTTGTTCTGATAAGCTGTAAATTTGGAAGACTAGAGTAATAAGCATCTCAGATTGAAAACTTAGCCATCACATTGCATTGATAACAGTTTCAAAATCACTGAAAACTCTTGATCCATCTCAAACTAGTAACATATTTTGTGTTTAATACAAAACATGCTAGAAGTATATGAGAGAGACCAATAGTGAACTATCTGAGATTATTATTGGACGTAATAATTTCAGATAGTTTAGTCAAAATAAGATGAGTTAAATAATGACAATAAGCTTAAATATAAAATAATAATTTACAGTGAAGATGAGTAGTTATTCTTTATGCAGATTTCAGGTATTTTTGTCATCATTGATGCTTCATTATTTGTAATTTATCTTATAAAATTTTTGTCCAAATTTAAATCTTTAGTGTCAAGCAAGATGAATCAATTCTGAGCCACCTCATACCGGACACACGTCTTTTGCCTCTTCCACAGTCATAAGTTTAGAGACCTTTCACACGAGCGACTTTTGAGCCAAGGTGATGTCGCAACTGGACTGCAACGACGCGACGTCGCAACTCCACCGCAGCCTTTTTACTGAGCGTTATCGCCGCGATTCAGCTGCGACACTGGTTTATCTTTCCTGGCGATATCGTTCCGTAAACACCCACGCTCAAAAATAGTTTGTGTTATAAGTACAATTTTGTTTAAATGTTGCTATCGGGTTTCTCAAGTTTAAAATTAATTAAAACTAAATAACAAAACATCTTACTTCTTCCTTTGCAGCAACAAACTCAACTTTCTTCTCAACTTCCTTAGGATTAATTTCACTTAACGAATTCGGTGGTAGTTCTGGCCCAATCGGTACTGTATAACTCTGGTTTGGAGGTAAACTGGGTCCATATTCAGTATTTACCGCAGGTGGGGTAATCTTCTGTTTCTTTTGTGTATACTTTGGAAGTTTGGTCGGAGGTTTAGAAGGGGAGGAAGACTTGACTGGAGTATCTGGTTCGTCATTCGATTCAGAATCAGAATGGTAGTATGATGTAATAAGTTCAATTTTTCTGTGAAAAAAAGAAGCTGTTAGAATGAGACTGGATTGCTTTTGAAATTAATTTCGGCTGCCTGCAGTATTATCTACTAGCTGTTCCCAGTGACTGTGCTGTAGTGTAAACTGTAAGCATATTCATGTCCCTTTCCCCTGACAGATAACGTTTTGCGTATGTTATATGAACACATTCAAAGTGGGCATAGAGTGATAATCTCAAATAGAACATAAATTTATGCCACACCTTTGTCACTTCTAGGCTAGAGGGGTGCACGGGCGGACGTGTTGCGTTTGGCGCGCGGGTTAAGTGGCCACGTGCACATGGCTCCGCCATTTTGTAGTCGTTTTGAGCGTGTTTTTGAGCAAAAACAATCCTTGAGACCGACAAATAATTATCGCCGTACAATACACACACACACACACACACACATTTCAAGCACTTTTGCTATTTAAACTAGTTATTGACAAAATCATCAACACTACAATGCAGCCACTATTTTAAAATAAGAATAGAATAGTCATTTCTAAAGCGATCAGGGCCTCTACCCGCACATTCGAACTTCGCAATTGCGTGAACGTTTTCGTTCCAAAGTCAATTCTATTACAATGAAGTGCCGACCAAAACAGTGGCGATATATCGAACATCGAAAGTCCGGGACCTGGATAGTTATAGTTCACTCTTACTCTTGCAATCTGTCCTGAATGGGACATTTGGCAATCATTTGTATTATTTTCTCTTATTAATTATACAATTTAATAATTATAAGCAACACTTACTCCTCATCGTCATCACTAGCTGCTCTTTTCTTAGAGTTAGGAAACTTGTTCTTATTGTCAACAAGTCTATCATTTTTCTTCACAGCAGGTTTATTGACGGAAGACTTGGATATCACTTTGTTCTGCGTGTTTTGTTTCTCTGCTAATGCCTGCTGGTATAGCTGCCATTCTTCCGCTGACACTTCTGAACCTGATGAATTAATTAATTTTCAGTTCAGACTTTGTTGCTCAATAGTACAAAACTATTTCACAAGTCACAGCAATATTCCTCAAGGTTATTCAGAATATCCACATTTCACTAGCAGTGTCCAAACTCTGTCCTAGTGTGACAGGTAGTGAGCCCGTCGTCGGGGAGTAGCGTGGCTAGAGGTCTCTCGTGTAGACGTCTTTCGTTCGGCTCGCGATTTAAGTAGCCACGCGGCTCCGCCATTTTATGGCGGTTTCGGGTGTGTGTTTTTGTATAAAAACAGGGCTTTGAGATCGCCATATCCATTACCGTACAATGTCAAGCACTAATTGCTCCTTAAACTAGATATTGGCAAAATCATCACTACCAAGATGGCAGCCATTTTTTAAAAATAGAATAGAGCCCGTCGTCACTTTTAATAAACAGTGGAATCAATAGACACACGAAACATGAACAAAAATACAGGTGCGAGCGATAAATTCGACGCTCCGCACTACGCCCATCGATCACCACCGAAGACAGCTCGAACAATCACAAACATAGTTTCGGTTTTGGAACTAACCTAAACTCCCAAATTTGTGCCGAAACTTGCCGTTACCGAAAGTTCTGATGGACACTTATCATCTGTGTTCTTACCAAATTGCGATATAATATGTTCAAATGTGACGTACTCCCTCATATTTATGCTCCACCTCAACATACTTATATGGTTGCATTTGGAACCCTAAAAACAGGAAGAATATCTTTGGCCTCTTCTCTCTGCTACAACCAAACTATCTTACCTGCAGTATGCAACTGTTGCTGTGCCAGCTTGAGAGCGAGCAGGTACTCCGGAGGAGCCTCCCAGGTGACGGCGTTAGTCTGCTGGTTCCAGTAGTACGTGAAGCCACTGCCCTCATCGTAGCATGCTGACCACGCTGTAGATTTGATTGAGTCCACAAGAGAAAACCAAATTAATAAGTTACAAAGAAAAATAATGCATAAAAGTCCCCAAACCACAAATAAATAAATAAAGGAATTTTATGGATGATTAAAGTACACCCTGATCACTTCGCTGCCACCTAATTGATGGGATGCAGTACCATGCTTTTTCTTATGGGTAGATAGTTAACATGTTTATTCATTCACTGTGGCTTTGGTGTAGGGGGTAAAAATTTTACCATACCAGTTGAACTATGCAGGGCTGGTAAATCACAGCTTCCACTTATTTCTGAGACGGTAGCATTATAGAGATGCAATGGATAAAGGCCTTTGACTTACAATAATACAATACTATCAAAACAACAAGTCAGTATAGGGATACTTACAGCCACTAAATGATCTATTCTAATTTAATTTTGATTATAATTAATGGACTCTTGCTTGTGCATTCGCACTGCATTTCCGCCAGTGTCAATTGTTTATGGGAGAATCTACCCCAATCTCAGGGATTGTTTTTGGTCAAGAACAAGAAGAGATTGAGGATTGCGGAGCCTCGTGGCAGGCAAAAACGCATCGCGCGAAATCCACGCGAGACGAGTGCTCGGGTCAGAACCTGCAACGTGACTCCTATTTATAATTACCATCTACTGCTTCAGCACCTCCGATGCTTGCTATGTTTCGTTTCGTCACAAGTAATTCTTTACAATATGACAGAGCAGAGAATTAAAAAATAATTAAAAAAAATAATAATAATAAAATAATTTTGTATTTGTATTCCATTTATTGGGATTGCCGTAACATGTCCTTCCATTCATTTCTCCGACATCGTCTTTCAGCACTCGCCACATAATATTAAAATTTTTCACAGAATTCATCCGTCTTTGGCCTTCATCTCCTACACAGCCATTCACATTAAAACTCATCACTCGTCTCATCAAGATTTCAATTGATTATGCAAACAATGGACACTAAAATGATCAATGATCTATAAATTTACTTCACATTGACAACCTAGTTTGAATATATCATAGAAATAGAAGGAAGCATGTGTCTTGTCATATTCACTCAATTAGAGATGCACATAGCAAATTTGCTTGATAGTTAAAAAAGGAGATCACTACCTATTGCTGTCCTTATCAACGTAATCACTTTTTTGTGCTACGACGGCCACTTGACTCCAGAGTCACTTCATACAAATTGTATAGGATTTAGAATGTCATGACTATCACTATCTCATGCACGGTAACACTGACATTACATCTACTAGAGTAAGCAAAAGAAAAAATTGTCTATGGAATATATGCTTTTTGATGTTGTGTATCATTTCATCCTAAAACTTTCAATATGGTAAACAAATAATCAAATCAAACCAGCCCAAATCAACCCACTGCTGGCCATAGGCATCCCTTTTGCTAAATGTGAGCATTATTGCTACAAACTTCATACAAAGTAGTAATTTCTGATCACAGAAATAAAATATGGTCGAGAATCTGCTATTAAAATTATTATTTACTTTTCTTATCATTACTTACGGCAATGCGGAATAGGCGCAGGATGAATGCCCGCCATCGCGTCACTCGCCAGACCCGGCGGGAGTGGCGGCGCAAGTGTCGAAGACATACCCCTGCCTGCTACATCAGGTGCCCTCGATGCGTGATACACTGGCTCCTGGGCCTCATCATCTGAATCACCGTAGCCGATCAAACCAGCCAATGGGTTTGGTTTACTCATCTCATCGAAAAATTTCGAGATCACTCGCGTCACTAGATCAAAGTTCCAGTAGATTATAGCAGTAAGGTGCACTTGATGTTTTTGCACAGTTTTAAATCGCTACGAACAGAAAATATAGGTTTTGCAATTGCAAATTTGCGTTCACGCTATTTTGGATTTTGTGAAACTTTGACTTTGACTGACGTTTTCCGGACGGAGGCCATTTTTTTTTTCTTTTTTTTGGTTAAATTCAAGGTAAAGGGAAACAATACATATACATGGCCATACAGCCGACGTCTTTAATAAAGTTTTCTCATTTTTTAGCAAATAAAACGTCGGTGTTCGACGTTTTGACGCTTCTTTTGAGTTTTTGGAGACAATCGAAAGATGCAGAAAACGCAGAGAAATCCACAGGAAAGAGTTGAACCGACCACTTTGCCGCGCTACAAATGTCGGAACACTTTTTCTGTTTACGACCCATACACCATCATATTTCACTGAACTGTATATTCTTCACTTGCATGACACTTTGTTACGCAAAATAACATAAATTTTACGAACCAAAACTCACTATAAACGCTAAAAATTCGATAAAATATGTGGTCTCCAAATGTAGCTGACGAGCTCCCGCCAAAAATCCTTTTTGTTTGCTTTTTTTTATTTCTTTCTTCTTCTTTTCGGAAAGGCAATAGGATCTAGCTCTTACAGCTGCGTCTTCAGTAGTTTTGTATCTGTGGTCAATCTTGGAAGCAGTATCATGGCACACGGCGACACACTGGCCGCGCGACGTTCACATTACTCGACCTACCCGCGGCCAGCTTATTTTGGTTTTGTATAGCTTGATGTGTCGCCGTGTGGGCAAGAAAAACTAATAATCTTTTGTGCGTGTATGCTTAATGCTCACGATATTGTTTTCATGAGATTCCCGTTATGTTGGTCGAATTACGCAACTTTCTGGTACCTACACGATTCGCACGAAATTAAGTATATCGTCCCCTTAGAGGGAAAAGTCACTAACTGACATGTGCATTGCATAGTTTTGAGATATTGAGATTTTAAGTTAAAAACGTCATAAAAACGTCAAATTGTACTAAAATAATGTTTTGTAAGTATAAATTAATCTTTGAATTAATCCCATAGACTTATATATTACTAGCGTACTTCCTGAGCTACCTCTAGTCATAGCGTAAATATAAATAATAGTGAGAGCGCTCTATGGACGCGACAAGCCAATTGTGCGCAGGGTGCGGGGCGCGGGAGGATCGCGTCTCGGCCTTAGAGGATACATCCTCTCTGGTCTTGGCCTCTGCCTGCGCGCGGTACCAATTCTGAACTTTGAGAGGCGAGAACATTCAAGGAAAATTACTACGGCTCTCGGCTGTTCTCGGTGAGAATGTATAGTCTGTCTATAAAGGTCGTGTCCAGAATGTTTGAGGAACATAGACGAAGAATTTTTCGCTTACGCTGGGTAGACGGAATGTCAGTGTAAGTCGGCGCGCCGATAAGGACAGCAATAAGGTGGCGATCTCCTTTTTTAACTAAAGCGAATTTGCTATGTGCATCTCTCATTGAGTGAATATAACAGAACTAGTACTTACTATCTCTATAAACAGAACACGTACTTCCTTCTATTCCTTCCTTCATTTTAGTATGGTGGTGTTGCCAGGTTATGCTTGATTTTAACGTTCTTGCGTGGAGGCAGCGCCCTCATTTTTGGTTACGACTTTATAGACAGACTGTAGTGCCCACACACATTATAGATGTGTTATATTATAGGTAGGTGAGGATAGGTGAATTATATAGACCCAATTTTTCTTATTATTATTATATTTATCTAAATTATAGGCACATCTGATAAAAAACGTATACAAAAGTTATAAATAATCTATTCTATATTCTACCTATTGTTAATGGGTAGATGTTTACCTATTACACAAATTGTACCACTTGTTATTATTACTGTAGAACTATCAATTGCTAAACTAAAACAGTAACTTAAAGTAACATTGGCTTATTTGGACTATTAGCAGTTTATAAAAGTTGACAAGTTGATAAAATTATGGAGATATTTTTATTAAGTATTTACATAAAAAAAAGAACAAAAAATCAATGCTACTAAATTGCAAGATAACAATATCGACATAATTATTTTGAATCTATGGCTTTTGTCTAACTTTAAAAAAACTAAACCTCTATGTTACCGTTTCACAATGCACGGTTCACAAGAACCTGGGTTGAGGTAAGCTGGGTGACAATGGGGACAAGCAGGGTTCTCTCCATAGCTGGACCTGCCTGGCCTTTCCACCCTCACCTGGAAAGAAGTCCTAGCTCCTTCATGCTCATACCCTGGATGGGACTTATCTAAAGGGAACACGTAATCTGGAACAAAGTAGGAACTGATATTGTACTCTGTATTCTTTGTCGGTGGTATAGGGTCCAAATCTGCGGGAGTTGGTCTTGTTACAGAGCTAAAAGGACTTTTTCCTGAAATGTTTCTCTTTCCTTGAGGGCTGGTGTTGTTCGTGAAGTTGCTCTCCTTAGGGAGTTCTAAGTCGAAAGCAGGCGCTGCCCATTTCCACTCGTAATAGATCGGTGGTCCCATTGTGGTCGAGGGTTGCTCGGAAAAGTCACTTTTGGGTGGCAGCAGCTCCCTTTCTGGTGCAGGTATATGATTGAACCTGGACTTTGAGTTTGCAGGCGGTTGTGTAGGGTTTGAAGGTTTCAGATTGACACTGTCGAAACGCGATCCTTCGGAAGGCCTCTTTCCTACATTCTGGACGTTATTGCCGTGGTTTCCGATATCCTTGTTCCTTCTTGGAGTCCTTTCTTCTTCAGCACTGGATTGCCCAGCAGGTAAATGCTCGTTCAGATTCAAAATTTCGGTTTTGGTCATGGAAGTTTTGTGAGAGTCGGGAGAGTTAGGATCGAAACGTTTAATGAAGTTGTAGACTGGGTCTTCTGAGTGGTTCTTCATTCTGATGTCTAGTTCGTATTCTTCTGAGCTTGGTGGTTCGGTTGTTGTTACTGGTGGGAGTGGAGGTCTGAAGTATTTGCTTGGGGGTGTTACGTTGGGGATGCCAGTGTTTTGAGTGAAGCCGCGGCTAGTTGTCTGAAAAGTGGGTGTTGGCCTTTGAGAGGCAGCTCCTGCCAGGTTCTCGTTGACGTTCACGTCAACTTTGACAGGTCTCTGACGCTTGACTCCGGTCCCTGTTGACCAGGAGGTGGGAGGTCGGTAGGTATGCTTGGCGCTGTCTAAACCGTTGTTGTTTGAGTTGTGTATCGAGTCTGCTATACCGACGATGCTGTTGCCAGGGTGGATTGGGTACTGGAAAAGGGATAAAACATAATTAAATACACTTATCCACGTAGACAATTAAAGGGCTGGAAAAACAAAGGAGATTTACAATTTGGAGATGAATATTTCAGATTTTTCGAAGTGTAGTATAGGTTTGAGGCCATTGTTCAAAAGTCTCACTCAGAAGAAAACAACGTGAGGATACCTGCATACGCAGAAGAAATCCTGATACGTATAAATGTAGACCACCAATCCGCACTAGGCACGCATGGTTAATTAACATCCATACACCCTCCCTTAGGGTAGGGCCTGTGCCCTGCCAGTGGGACGTACATAGGCTGATGACGATGATGACTCACTTAGATACATCTATGCTGACACCTATAAACGCCGATGAATCTAAGATATTCTGATTCCTTCTGAACACTCCTAACAAATAATTACCTTAGATTCCGCCTCCCTCAGACCATCGTAGTAATTGCTGTTCGGTGGCACTGACAGGATGTCTGGCCTCGGTGTACGGAACTGCATCTCTTCATCAGATACAAACGGCTTATCACGCTGACCTGTAATAGGGAGAATAATTTTTTTACTATAGTAGGTAACTGGACCACCACTTTTGATGCTTCCTTGGGCTTAAATTTTTTGGTGTAAATCGGATACCCATATTCCAATATTTTGGGTTGCGTGATGCGTCTTTGTTATTTGGGTGCATCCAAGAATGACCTTTACAACAAGACGATAAAGTCAAATGAGCCCAATGAGCTACCTAAAGGTGCAATGGAACTGGAATTTGGTAGACCTTTTCAGTAGATTCTTGTAAGACACAATCTACGATGTGATGTATGTAAATAAAGTGGTGTGTGAAAACATTGATAACGCGATTCAGTACCTACCTATTCCAGTTACCTATTTCATTGGATGAAACTTGAAACATGTGTTTTTCTCTTACGACTGGAAATGTATCCATAATTTGAGAAGTTTAAATGCGAGCTACATTCCTAAAAAAATTACATGGAATCTTGTTGTGTTCAATGACGTCTCAGTAGTTTAAATTACGGTAGTAATTAGTATATATAGTATACTATACCTCGTGGTTTTACACTTGATTGTCAGCTAAATGAATCGACTCTGCTATTATGATTGTTAAAACACATACTTAGTAGGTTATATTGTTGATATTATATTGTTCACTTTACCTACACTAAACAGTAGGTAAACTACCATTACAAAACTGCGAACCTACTCGACCCAAGTAGCACAGCTATTTTTCCGCTATTTTGATATTAGTCTCATAGAGAATGATGTTAAGTTTAATGATCTTATCATCCCCTTAAAAAACAGTCGACATTTAAAGAAGGACCCGTCCCTCTTATGTTTTTTAAGTGGGGGCTTAATGATAACAAAGAAACGAGTGTATTAAATAAGATGATCATCTCGGAAGGCGTGATAATCATAGTTTGCGGTCACAATACTGAACCGCAATGATATCTAAAGAGACACGTTTCATTCCGGAACCTTGAAGATGATTATGAGAGTAGGTACAATGCCAAGGATATAATATACAGGGTCCTTCTTGATATGCTGACCATTTTTTAGGGGGATGATCAGACTATCAAACTGAACAACTTTCTCTGTAGGACCAATATCGAAATCGCGAAAAAAAAATCAGCTGTCCCGATACATTTGGCTCAAGTAGGTTTGCAGTTTTGTATGGAGCAGATGATTTTTTTTTTCGCAATTTTGATGTTGGTCTCATAGAGAAAGTTGTTCAGTTTGATGGTCTAATCATCCCCTTAAAATAGTTTCAGCTAATTTTGTTAGACCTTATATTGATCCAGCTCTGTAAAAAAAGACCCTAGTAATATGTAATGGGGTGGTTTAGAGCATCAAACTGGAACAACTCCCACTATAAAATAAATAAAATAAATCTGCTCCAATTCTATACAGTGGAGTCGAATCTGTCGGTACTATGTTTTATATGAAACAATTTTTTATATTGTTATTAATATGCAAAATATTTCAGTGCTAAATTAATCGCTCGCTTTATAAAGATGGAATTTATAATGTTAGTCATAATCATAACATAACATATAACTTTATGATAATTAATCCAAAATGTAGAGTCACGAATAATGCAGTCATCATCTCAAATCGACTAATTGCATAACGAACGAGAAACAATTTGTATGATCGTCGGGTCGTGCGCATAAAAAAGCGTTTAGATATAATTGTGATAATTTTTACGGAAGACATTGATACTTAAATTACCTATCTATCTCAAAATAAGACTTGTGCTGTCGATTTGATAATACAGGATACTAAACGAGTAACACGAACCGAGATTAAGTACAGATTAAAGATGTTTCGATCGTATGTAAGGTCTTAAATAAGGCTGACGGTTTTAAGAGGATAATCAGACCAACAAACTGAATAACTTTCTCTAAGGAACCAACATAGTAGAATTCGTAAGAAAAACAGTTATTCCATACAAAATTAAGTGAAAAGTCTACTCCATCCAAATGTATGGGACAGCAATTTTTTTGTTGCGATTTCGATGTTTGTCTCATAGAGATCAGCTCACTTTGATGGCTTGATCATCCCCTTAAAAAATCGTCCAGCTTAAGTAGGGATTTTATTATTTCTTAACCATGCAGTAGTCATCTTCATCATCACCCGATCAACCCCTAAAAGAATGTCAAAAGATTTCAACTCGTATAATTATGTATTCCATAACGAAAGCAAACAGTCACATGATCCGTGATGCCCTTGTGCAGCCTACAGCCGCCCTTTGTCCTTTCGGTGCATTCGTGAGTTGATGCAATAGACTTCACGGTACCGGTGCCGTGCCGGTGGAAACTAGAGGAAAGGTTGCATTGTTGATTACTTTAATGTCTTTGGAAGTGCTAATTTATATGCACGTTATATTTCAGATACCGTGTGATCCTGGCTTAGAATTTACATCATTATCATTATCAGCTTATCCAGAAAGCGGATGGTTTTCGTTCTAGGCGTTTTCCGTAACGCATGCCCAATATTTTTGCTTCAGCGTTTCTTCATGCAATTTTCCTTCACCATTGAAAATTCTGAACACACATCCTGACCACATGTTGCCACATACTCTCGCACGCATCTGTTACCACGCCCACAATATCTTATCTTGTGGGGGCCGGCAAGCCAGCAACACTTCAACCCAGTGGGATCTTTTGTGTTAGCCCCAATACTTTTTGCTTTCTTCACCCTTCAAATAATGGCCAATAAAGCAGGCAATACCGCATTAAGGGGAAGAAACCTAAGCCTAACCCTTTCCCGGTTTTTGATATCCATCTCCGAAGAGGCTCATGCATTTTGCCGCCAAGACATCGCAGTCACAAAGAATATGTTCCATGGTCTCCTCCTCTCCGCACGCTCGGCAGCTGTAATCTGAGTTTCATTTTGTGCATCATCGTGCCTGTGGCGTAATGCCTGGTGAGGGTTCCGACGATGGCATGAGCCTTGCTCCTGCTATTGTAAAGCACTGCTTGCGCACTTGTTTCTTCCCGTGATTGTTGTGCGAGGGATAATATACGTTCGTGAATTTATATGTCGGTATAGTACATATTATGCTGTACTCTTGTTGTTACATATTTAAAAAACTCTACAGTAAAAACATGCAGCTAGGAAATACCATAACAAATAAAGTAAGTAGCAAATAAACGTTTTGCAACACAATGATTAACATAAGTGGCATGAATGGAAGTAATCAAGTGCCAATACCACGCCCTTGACTCGGCTCTTGACCACACCGCCGCGGTCGTTTCCGAATATTTGTTGTTGATGATAAAGAGCGGACCGTTTATTGAATTTTTATATGTTTTTTTGCATGCATCACGCAAAAAATACTTCTATATTTCATTATTTTTATTTTATTATCTATATTTGGGAAGCTCACAGCCATAAAACAGGTGCTTAGGCAATTCGGTTGATGTTTTTAGAAAAACATCTAAAAGGCACAGGAATAGCATAGGGAACTTTTTAGTTTTATTTCATCGTCATTAGCTCAATTAATCAGAAATTCGTTACTACTATTTGAAATTTTCATTCTGTCCCCAGGTTTTCACTATAAGTACAGGGTCCTTATTAATATGCTGACGGTTTTTTTAAGGGGATGATCAGACCATGAAACTGAACCACTTTCTCTATGGGACCAACATCACAATCAATCGAATCCATTTTTTTTTTCGCGATTTGGATGTTGGTGCTATAGTGAAAGTTATTCAGTTTGACGGTCTGATCATCACCTTAAAAATCGTGAGCATATTAAGAAGGACCCTATGTAGTGCAGTTCCATACAAAATTGCAATTCCTACTTGACTCAAATTTTTGGAAAAAATTTTTTGATTAGTGATATCAAGTTTTCCATAACCTTTATTTATTATGCGGTCTGAGCACTGTTATAAAGTCTAGTTAAAGGTGTATTTAGCGCCAGGTCAGAGGACACGAAACACATGTGTAGTCCACAAATGTATGGCATGTCGTTCGTGGGCACAACATTCATAAAACCACACCAAGCCAAGCCTTGAACTTCTCTAAGCTCACCTATTTGATTCAGTACTACCCATTCAACCCAACCTTTATCTATTTAGGTAGTAATTACAAGTCATTGTTTGCTCTATGAACAGTGATGCATCGATATGGAATTCAAACGCATCTGTCAAATGCATGGGAAGGACTTCCAGAATTGAATAGAGACTGATGAGATGAACGATACTACGAATATTATTTAAACCAGTAAACTGTACAGTTAGCAACAAAAATAGGGTAAATTGTAGCCTTGCCAGGTAGAGAGACATTATATAAAAGTTCAAACTGGCCCATCTCATATATCGTATATCTATAAATTTTGATCGTGCAAAAAGTTGCACGATCAAAATTTACCCCAATATGTTTCTGGATACTGTCCACAGTGTTATCATTGTATTAAAATAATAGATTGCGAAAGAAAGAGTTTATGTATCTACTGTTTATAAATGTACAAGATCAAGAATGAAAGATACAAGAAGATCCTTTTTTTGGTTAGTCAGAAACTATACTACATGGTTGGTAGTCACCCACTGGCAGCAGATGTAGCAAAGGTTCACTTAATCGCTACGAATGACACCCCGGAGTAAAAATGGGTTGCATATGCTCACGGCTATATTCCCAGAGGGGGTAGTCAGAGATATTCAAAAACCTCAGAACATCCATGTTTCACTAGTCATACCAAAACTCTATCCAGTGTGATGGGGAGTAAGCCCCTCGCCACTTGTAATGGACTGTGGGTACAATAGATGCTACGAAATCGAAGCATATAGGTTTCCTCACGATGTTTTCCTTCACCGAAAAGCCAGTGGTGTTAAAAATCGTATATAAATTCAAAAAAACTCATTGGTATGAGTTGGCCTGAACGGGGATCGAACCATCACCTCTTGTACAGCAAGCCAGGTTAGGTACTCGCCACTGGACCACCAAGGCTTGGCATATTCTTTTATTTACAGGGCTATGATAACTTACTAAGTAACTCCACTAGCATAGCGACCCAGTGGGTTTTGACTTCTGAAACCACAGTCTCCACTACGTCTTTTCAGTGATACCTGGGGCGACCCACTGCATGTCGACCAGTAGGTTGACCCAAATATGCTCCCCTGACAAGTCGACTACGTTGCTCCAGTGATACCTGGGGAGACCTACTTGATGTTTTTCAGTAGATCAGCCTCCGTTACGCCGTTCCAGTGCCGACCCAGATATGCTTTCCTGACATGCCGATCCTCACCCATTCTTGTAATGTGGCCAACCCACCGAAAGCGGTATGCTCTTGTCTATATACACAAACTTATGGCGGCCAGGACTTTAATGGACTATAATAATAAAACCTTCACGACTTATATTGTTAACCGTACTTTAGACTTATGATTGACTGTTCGTGAGTGAGCCACTGATGCATTTTAGATCGTTAGGCCACTTTGAATAAGTTCAAATTAAGTCTGCTACGCGGAGGCCTGATAAAATCTATTTGTATTAGGTTAGCTCGGTCGCCTTGACAGGTTAATTATACCTTTAGGTTGCCTTGTCGCTAATGGAAACCTAACTTAGTTGATATTTAAATAATAGACACGTATTCAAAAGGTATTGGTTTGCTTCTACAGCTGCTTCGTCGGCTAGAGGCACGAAAGTGTACTTCCTACGTACAGTATGGATACTTCTTGCCTCCACCAATTTTGACCTCACTCCTTTCTCACTCAGCTTACATGTGTATGCTAGCCTCTTCTTGACAGTGCGAACCCGTTTAAGGGTTGAACCTCATCTGGCAGCACAGAATCGTCATTTTTAACGCTCCATCCTTCCTCCATCCTCACGAACCAACGATCGTCACTTGCTAGAGCGAGAAAGATAGCGGGAATGGCGGCGTTTTATGGAGTTTGTTTTCCGAAATAAATTTATTGAAATGAATTAAATGCGACAGCACGCGGCAGTACCGGCAGTGCTGCGACCTTTCTCGCTCTAGCAAATGATGTTCCTGAGCAACAGAAAAAGATAAAGCGTGAAAAAATGCGATTTCGTACTGCCAGATGCGGCTCGGCCCTTATTTTGTTCTTGTTTTGCGCCACACTTGTAGCACACAATCATTGCATTATGAACCGAACCTAATTGCAATAAAGTTGAAACTCACCAATAAGTAGATTCGCGCTGTAGTCCCTCTCGGACATGGAACAGTTGACCATGTACCAGTGGTCACAGATCAGCATGCGTTGCTGGAACAGCGTTGTGTTCGGGCAGGTGTAGCTGAACTGACGGCCGAGACCGTCGCACATGTGGTACACCTGGAAAAAGAGAAGACTGATGGTTAGTTTTTTGTTGTACAGGCAGGAAACACGCAAAAATGACACACCAGAAAGCTAAACTTACACACTCATAGTTGTGCACCGACGAGTGAAATCATTCTTCAATCAATCAATCAAATCATCCCACATCAACCCACTGCTGGACATAGGCCTCCCTTTTATTGTGCCACTCCTCACGGTCCTGTGCCAATCTGATTCATGTCCTACCCACAACCCTTACAATGTCGTCTGACCAACACATCAGTGGTAATCGTAGAGCGTCACGTCACTCCTGTTAACGCGGGGCGTTGACACGAGTTACACCGTCCTCTATGGTGGTAGTGGTCGCATTCGTGTTTGCAAGGTGTAAAATTAATGCTTTACATATGGAACAGGATGCTTCAGAACAACAAACTGAACAACTTTCACTATGGAGCCATCATCGAAATCGCGAGAAAAGTATCAGTATGTTCCATAGAAAAAGTTGATCGCTGCAGATGTATGAAACAGCAGATTTATTTCTCGCGATTTTAATTTTGGACCATAGTGAAAGTTGTTCAGTTTTATGTTCTGAAGCACCCTGTTGGATGTGTAATGCATTTAAGCTATAAGAGTATACCTTATTGTGCTCATAATTTATCCCATAATAATAAATCTCCAACTAGTGGTCCAAATGAGACGGATCAGAATAATTATTTTGGAATTCATTATTATGGATGATAAGGATATTTTGAACCGCGCTATAAATATCCCTAGATTGATTCATCTTCATACCAATTAGCAAAAGACGTACCTTTAAGTATAATGATATGGAAGCCATCATTTAAATATTCTTTAACCAAGTGCCTACACGATATTTACTGACGTTTCCGACAGTTTAAATATACGGAAGATACGATAGTATACAAATTAATTAAAATAATTATACGAAACGCAAATTTGTTAAGATTCAATAAAGAGGAGTAAAGTATAATTGATTGATTGATTGATTGAGGAATTTTGTAGGAATTTATAATTACAATACTCAGATTATTTATTAACACGTTCCGGGACAGTGACCGGCTATAGACGTGATAACAATAAAAGTTCTATTGTGTCTCGTTCACTGCCCCGGAACGTGATAAGATTTCATTGTGATTTAATGAAGGTTGGTTATTATCTCGTTATTATTGTTATTATGTTATTAATAAATTGTTTCTTGTTTTCTTTTTTTTAGGGTTCCGTACCCAAAGGGTAAAACGGGACCCTATACTAAAAAAAATAAAAAATAAAATTTATTCCATATTAAACTTAAAACACTAGATAAGGGAACTTAATTATTATAGATTTATGCTACTTAGATGAAATTTATCCTAAGATTAAGCATACCGGTGACCAAGCTAAGCTATCTATGTATGTAAATACTAAGACTCCGCTGTCCGTCCGTCTGTCACACAGAACATTATAAGAGGGGTTAGAAGTGCAACGTGGGAGTGGAACGTGTCGCCACAGGTTATGCAATAGTTTGCATGCGCACGGCGTGGTGCGAGCGAGAGGGCATGAGTAATTGTAGCAGCGTGAGCGGGAAGACAAGTGGCGACAGCCGTCTCCAAAGCAAAAGCGCTACTTTGCATTTCTAACCCCTCTTATAATGTTCTGTGTTCTGTCACCAGTAAGTCACCAGGCTGTATCCCATGAACCGTTATAGTTAGACAGCGGAGATTTTCACAGATTTCTGTTACTGTTTATATCTATTGCCGCTATAACAACAAATACTAAAAACAGAATAAAATACATATTTAAAAGGGCTCCCATACAACTGCAACTGTAAGAACCTGAATATAAAACGGGTATAATTTAAATATATATAAATAAAAACATTATGAAGGAAATAAACAAAACCAGCTATTTAAGGTTAAACGTAATTGTGATGATGTTAAGAATGATTGCGCCGGCGCAATTATAACATATTCCACACTTGAAGAATATTTTTTCACGTAACAAAAAAACGTTACTTCCTCGGTTTACGCATTCCTAATACGTTTGTTTGTTTCTTTTGACAATGTCATCATCATCAGCTTGTAAACACTGAACAACACGTCAAGCTAAAGACGTTAACCCTCCTTCTGGCGCATTCAGGTAAAAAAGCCACACTGCAATGTAAGATAGATAGACGTATAATTTCCCTAATAGGAGCGAGTCATTTAAGGTGGTTTCAGTCCATACAAAGGTTTGACGCACAATACGCGTAGACGGAATTAATAAAAGTAATATTTTATATATGGAAAAATAGTTTAGAAAATCTAGTTGCCGCGTAACAAATAACTTTTGCAATTTATAATATAATTACGAAGATATAAAGCTTTTAAAGATTTGTATGAAAAATTTCAAAGCTTTATATCTTCGTAATTATTTTATAAATTGCAAATGTTATTTGTTACGCGGCATCTAGATTTTCTAAACTATTTTCCCATATATACAAAGTTACTTATATTAATACCGTCTACGCCTATTGTGCGTTAAAGTTTTGTATAAAATTGACCCCTCTGCAACCACCTTAACACGCATGCCCAGGGCTGCAATCGCGGTAAATATTCGGTGATTAAACCGAGATTGGATTACGTACGAACCATAACTTTTGACTATTCGCGGTACAGCTCATGACAGCCGTTAGAGCCGTTTTGACAGATGCGGAATTCAGTACAGTTGAATAGTAATTGGATTGCAATGTGGTTAGAAATGAAATTGGATAAGAATAGAACTTCGATGTTTTAAATTAGAGCAATCGGGCTCCTGGAGTAGGCACTACTATCGATTTGAAAACCATATAAGAGCAAAAATTAAAAATGCATTTTTTAAACTACAGGTCCTCTATGGAATTCGAAATTTTTTGAGTGTAAGAACCAGGGAGCTGTTGGTGGACTCATTGGTTTTGTCGCCTTTGAACTATTGCGACACAGTTTATGGTCCGAGACTGTGGTGTAAAACAGAACGCGCCATACAAAGAGTGCAGAATGCCTGCGCTCGATTCTGTTACAACATCCCCAAACGTGCACACATTTCTCCTTACCTCAAAGAGCATGGCGTACTCAATATGAAGATGAGGCGCGAGCTTCACCTTGCATGTCTGACTCAAAACGTCATTTACAGTAAGAATCCCAGGTATCTATTTGAGAAACTCACGTGGATGGAAGAAATACATGCCAGGAACACCCGATCCAAGGCAAAAAATTTATTATCCATCCCGAGACACCGCTCTGTGGGTTTTAAGGGATGTTTTAAATATGCTGCAGCGAAAATTTGGAACAACTTGCCTCCGCCTTTACGTAAAAAGTTATGCTCCCAAACCTTTAAACACAAATATAAGGAACTAATTAAAAAAAGATAAAACTAACGCAGCAAAACAGTAAACACAATCTGATCTGGTTCTCTCCTTTTCCCACTCCTACACACACACACACACACACGCACACACACACACACACCCACAAACCCCGACTGACACCCCCACACTCTTTTTAATCTATAATCCTAGTTTAACTTTAAGATGACAATAATATCCTAAATACCATAATGAAGATAATGTAATGTGATATAGTATAACTTTAGTCAAAATTGTGTAGTGCCCACGTACCCTGTACCCTCGATGTCTGTATGCTGATATAAGAGCAGGTTGGGACTGCAAATCAGTGCTGAGCAGCAGATCTTATTAGGTCCTGCCAGCGGACACTGAGTCCTAACCCATTGCCACAATGTGTGTTATTATATATATTTGATTTTTCTATTTGATTAATCTGTCTATTGTTTCTGTACCTTTTCTTTTTTTGTATTTTGTGTGGCAATAAAGTGCATTTTCATTTTCATTTTTCATTTCACTATTAGTTTAATTTCGCACATTCTGATTATAGTATACGAATTAATGCATATTCATAGACTATACAGGGTGTAAGTGATAGCCTAGCAAATACTGAAACAGTGAATTCAGACCATCAAAATGAACAACTGTCACTATGGAGCCTACCTCAGGAAACGCGAAAAAAAAGCTCTCCCATACATTTTAGTCGGGTAGGTACAACAGTTTTGTATGCGACTGAAACATTTTTTTCGCGATTCCTGAAGTAGGCTCCGTAGTGAAAGTGGTTCAGTTTTATGGTCTAAGTTCACCGTTTCAGTATTAACTAGGCTGTCACTTACACCCTGTATGCACAGATTGTAATAGTCTGTGACTATATGCCACTTTCACAAAACAGTTCAGTTTGATGGTCTAAATATGAAACCTAGCTATTTCAAACAAAAATTGTATTTCTGAATTATGCATAACTAGAGAGGAAAGTCCCACAAAACCGTTTCTACTGTTTGTCTGTGGGATCGAAAGTCTCAATACAATCTATCTATCTATATCTATCTATCTAATCTAAACTATTATAAAACTGTAACAGGAAGTTTGTCTGTACATTGAAGATATTAACAAAAAATAAGTTACGATATGGTTTTTAGGTGTTCCTGATTCCATATCACCAATTTTCGGATTTTTTGACTGTCTGTTTGTTGGTTTGTTTGATCGAGTATCACGCAAAACTACTGAACCGATTTTGATGAAACTTTTTTGTTTGATAGCTTATGACTTGAAATCTGGTATAAAACTTGTGCGGACAAAGTCGCGGGTTAACTCTAGTAATATTTAAAATGAATGGATTTGAGCAGATTCATTTAAAATGATCTAACGAATCTTTGCTTACTTTCTTCAGTTCTTAATGAGGGTGGAAATTATGCAATGAAGGTAATTTACGTTTTAATAAACTGCCTCCAAAATAGTACTTGACTCTCGGTTTGAAAACCTTGTAGGTACTTGTGCTCTGGTGCCAATTATATGATCAATATACCTCTCAATATCTATGCTCAGGATGCTTTGTTATATGCAAATAAATATGGCGTAACGCCCGCAAGAAGTACTTTACATATTTTGAATAGCATCTCGGCAAATGTTGTTTACGTTTTTAAACACATCCCATTTAGGGATTTCCCCAAAATTCTACACTGTCATAATCACAGGAACGATGAGCCTGCTATTTTTATAATTCTTTGAAGTAATTGGATGGCAGTAGCTTCAGGCAAAAAACGATGAATACAGCCAAAAAACGGCAAGATACAAATACTTCAGCGTCACAGTATTGTTGCTTTAATTGGTCTCCTGTCATTCAGATGTCATCTCATCACCATTATCATGGGTAAAGTGCATTTGAAGTGCATTACTTTACAATAGCAATTTGAAGAGTCGCTTGGCAAGTTTTTTTAAGACGGTCGTTTGTCGGTCGGGAGCTTTTTGCCTTACCACGAGGTTCCACCATTTTTTTTATTTTTTTTTTATTAATGATTGGTTTGCTCTTGATCTCAATCCAGTCCTCAGACGAAGATGGGATGGAAGATGTAGCAAGCTTACCCAGAAGAAGCCTTATTCACTCGTAAGTAGTTTAAAGGAATTCGGGTTGTAAGCGCTCGGAAATTCTGACGCAGGCAGTAGGGCATTCCACTCCTTGGCTGTGTGCATTATAATAGAATCGGAAAGGCGCTTGGTGCGGATATGTTAGCTCAAATGTCTTTTTTCATAAAAATCAAGAGGATAGGCGGCTCTAAGAAATTTGGAGAATAGGTCACTTTTCCGACTGTACCTATACGTATTTATCCGATCCGCCCCTCCCATACATTTCGCCGACTATAGTGCGAAAGAGACAACTGCAGTTTGGACTGATTTTATCTACATAGAGTGGACGAAATCGGCATTTCGTATTCCCCGGTTTCCTCCTCCAAAACTAAACCAATTTAATAATTCTTTCAAGTATAATAATATGAGAAAGACTTTGGCTATGTCTGTAAGTCCCTACTAAGGACCTTCGAAAATTACCAGTTTTACCGCCCGTTTTCAGACGAATATAAACAAAAAAAATCAAAATATACCTAAAGACATAGCCAAATGCTTTCTCATTCCCTAGTTCTTACATTAATAATTTATGCAAAAAAGCAAACATAACATAACATAACATAAATATTCTTTATTTGCACACCAAAAATATACAGTAACAAAAACGAATAAAAAGAACGTAAGGGTACAAATAATTAACAAAACATAGGAACATAGCAGAAGTAACATAGATTGTATGGTAAAAAAAGGTTTGCTCTAGTCTAGCTAGTGTAATTAGTGTCATTAATCGTTATGCAGGGAGGAATAAGGGGAATTAAATATGGTATATAAATTGTATGGATGAAGTCGCGGGTAAAAGCTCCTAAGTATAAAATAATCACAGATAACCATATCATTATCTTTTCTGAACTTATAAATCATACCTAAAGATTGAATACAATTAATATCTCAAGCACACGACAAGACGACGGACGTAACGGTTGCCTGTCTACCCCGGTGACGACACGACGGGTCGTAATTATACGTTTGAGAAACGGCTCGCTCTGTCGTGCTTATCTTATAGTTTCACAGCAATTAGTTGTTGAATAACACGGTCAGATATCGTTGCTTCAAAGGTATTATAAGTGGAGATAGATTCATAGATCTACACAAGTAGGTTTTGGCCGAGACTTTGTCAATGCAAAAAGGAATTAAACATATAGGATCCTTCTTAATATGCTGACACTTTTTTAAGGGAATGATCAGTCCGTCAAACAGAACAACTTTCTCTATGGCACCAACATCGAAATCGCGAAAAAAAATCAGCAAACCTACTCGATCCAAATGTATGGGAAAGCTGATATTTTTTTCGATGTCGGTCCCATAGAGAAAGTTGTTCAGTTTGATGGTCTCTTAAAAAAGTGTCAGCATATTAAGAAGGACCCTGTATATTAGGATAAAATAATCCTAACATTTTAGGATTATTTTATTACATTCTTCGATAGAAGGATACCATCTATATAGGGTGAAATTGATATCATTAGTTTAAAAGGATGTTCATGATATCAATTTCTCTCTGTCTGTATACCATACATTATAACATAACCCATACAACAACGATTTTTTCGCGATTTCAATGTTGGTCGTATAGTGGAAGTTATTCAGTTTAATGGTCTAAAGCACTCCCTAAAATGAATAGCATTTAAGGTGGTTGCAGAGGGGTCAATTTTATACAAAACTTTGACGCACAATACGCGCAGATGGTATTAATATAAGAAACTTTGTATATATGTAAAAATAGTTTAGAAAATCTAGATGCCGCGTCACAAATTATATTTATAATTTTCTAAAATAATTACGAAGATATAAAGCTTTGAAATTTTTCATACAACATTTTAAAACCTTTATATCTTCGTAATTATATTATAAATTGCAAATGTTATTTGTGACGCGGCAACTAGATTTTCTAAACTATTTTTCAATATATAAAATATTACTTTTATTAATTCCGTCTACGCGTATTGTGTGTCAAACTTTTGTATGGACTGAAACCACCTTAAGTTCACACCCTTTATATCAATAACAACCTACTTCCACGAATCACAATGCCAGACAAATACTTTCCACTGACCCATCACCTCTTACATACACGACAATCAAAAACATGTTGGTAACAATGAGATGTAACAATGCGTGACTAAACACAAAACACATTTGACCCGGGTTTGCTCGTCCATCGGAATGAGGAAGCTTGACTCGACCTTGATCTGACATTAACCAAAATATGGTTCATCCACACTCGTGACTTAGATTACTGTTAGAATTTATGACAGCCATTATTTTTTTATTTGTTTTGCATTGCAAATATTATGGACTTGTTTAAAGTGTTTTTGGAAGAGCGTCGTCCGTCGTCGGTGGTGCGTTGCGGAGAGGCGTAGATTGTGGACTTTTTCATCACAGAGGTTCAGGTTCAAATCAGGTTGCTTAAGGTGGTTTGTGTCCATACAAAAGTTTGACGCACAATACGCGTAGACGGAATTAATAAAAGTAATATTTTATATGTGTATATATGGAAAAATAGTTTAGAAAATCTAGTTGCCGCGTCACAAATAACATTTACAATTTATAATATAATTACGAAGATATAAAGCTTTTAAAATTTTGTATGAAAAATTTGGTAAGTCAATGATTATCAACTACTAACATTTAGGTATGAGATAAAATGCATTGATTTTGACCAACTTCATTCATTCAATGATTCATTGACACGACAGAATACAAAACAAAAACTCATCTTTCTTAAAAATAAAGAACAGTGTATTCTTTTTAGTATAAAAACCACAAAACCTTGAAAACAAACTAGATTCACACATTAACTTGTCTTGTCAAAAACATAATTATTACGTAAAGTCCAATTCTAATGACTTCCTGCTCTGCGTTAGGTATAGATAGAACCTTGTCACAATCACCTGTTTTACTGTCATTAAACTTCTGTGAAACATAAGTGCAATTAATTTACTGTGACAAAGTTCTAAAGTGGCCTAAACATTTTAAATTGGTTTACTATTTATGTACGTATATGCATCAATTTACAACTTATTATAACTATAACAGTACCATCACGACATTTTGATAGGTAAGTAATAAAAAATACTAGTTCTTTTTATTATGCGAAATATGTTTTTTTACAATCGTGCGATCTTCATTTTAAAATATTGGACTATTGATATTTTTTTTTATTTTAAAGTTCCGGGTAAAGGCCTTGCAAAACGACTTGTGTAAAAAAATTACTTTGAATCGAAATGATGTCAATAAATTACTCGATGTGTCTTATATGGAGCACATAAAATTTGAAAAATGGATAGGTAGTCCAATAAAAAGAAGATTTACTCTTATTTATTACGATTAATTAATGTTATTATCAACTTATTGGTCTTTGTCGATGCCGAAACGTGTTGTCACTCAACTCGATCATAAATAAAACGTCTAAACTGCTTGCTGCGAATCATCATTATCATCAACTCAGCCGATGGACGTCCACTGCTGGACATAGGCCTCCCCCAAGGATCGCCATATAACGACCGGTCCTGCGCTGCCCTCATCCAACGGGTTCCCGCCCCGCCGTCACTAGAGTGCGATTTTTGAAACTCATTCGCTGAACTCAGCGAACTGTCAAAATTACTATGGAGATATGCATCTTTCTATTGCTGATTTGAATTCCAAAAATCATACTACAGGAGTGCGATTTTTGAAAGTCAAATCAGCAATAGAAAGATGCACGTTACCATAGTAATATTGATATTTTCAGCTGCTAAGTTCAACGAATGAGTTTCAAAAATCGCACTCCAGGTCTTCAGGCCTACCCGCGCTGTGCTTTCCGTTAATTCGAAAATGTGTTATTTGTGCCTACTAATGATCGAATTTTCTTGTAGAATAATCAGAAATTTTGCTACTAGAACAAGCAATTATCTTCTTTATAAGCGTTTTAAAATATTACCTACATACTTATAAATAATATAAATTCACCGGCGCTCAATAGCGCGGCTTGGTGATAGGGAGGAATTAATATTGTTGCGGTTGTTATACCTAGTAAATAGATCGCATATCACAAAAACTAAAGGGCGATGTGAAAAGGGGGCGGGGCCAGTGTCGCAGCAATATGCGCAAAAACGTACACACACCTCGCGACAGTAAGGACTCAATATATTATGAGGTTGGAAGCCAGTCGATATATTATGTGTAAATAGTTTACAACGCATGCGAAGTACAAAAGATTATTCGAACGTTGAGTTCTGATACCGCAATGGATAATGAGCACATTCAAGCTAACAAAATAATTTCTATCGCGTGGTACTGCAAGTAATGCGACCTCTCGGTAGAGAGTAGTATATTCCTTGAATGCGACACTTCGTTTCGTACTCAGCGCGTTGGTTGGCATCCATCTAGATCTGTATGAAATAGACCTATCGTTGGAGTTTACACTTGTCACACACGGCGACGGCGCCGGCGGAGCGGCGCGGGGAAACTTTCTGTGTGACGCGCGGCCGCTCTAAAAAAAGTTTTCGTGCCAAATGAAACATTTCAACATTTAAGTCCGCCACATACATCCGGAATAAACCTGATTCGGAATTAGATTCCGTATGGAGTGTTGCCGCTTTCAGAGACTTTTTCACTAGATCTAATTCTTTGATGTCTTAGGTGGCATATTTTGAAGTGATTTTTGAGCGTAGGCGTTGATGGAACGAAACCATATCGTGACGGTGCAGTTGCGACGTCGTTGCGGCATAGTTGCGAAATCGCCTACGCTCAAAAAGCGCTTGTGTGATAATGGTTTATGCCATTTTGTATGCAGATTATGTCAAATGTTAAAACTATCGATAGTCTTTTAATATAGTTGCATTAATATTGGAATACAATTTACAAACCATTATCGTAACATTCGTAACGTCATGACCTCATCACATGATAGTAATTATCATGTATAGAAATTGTTTGTTTTGTTTTAATAAATACCTAAAAATTCAAATATTGTCATTCATTTGGCGTTACATACATTTTTATTTTAGGCATTTTTTTAAACAGCACTCTAGTATTTTTTGTAACCATAGTTGACAACACTGAATCCTGAATCAGGATTCCGGATCGCAATTCCGTCTGTGTATGGCGGACGTTAAAAGTTCTGTTATAATAAAGCCCCTGGACGTTTATAAGAGCGCTACAAAATTATTGTGGTTTTTCTTAGAAACAAGATGAACATTTTCGGCCAGATAAATTGGCCGTTTAAACGCTCTTAAACATACAGTCTTTTGAGTATAACTTAGGACAAATAAACCTAAAAAAAAATAGCAGTCCACTTAAATTTTTTTTGTAATGTCCTCTTGTATCAACAACAATTAGGGCAATTAAGGTCAATCTACTACGGAAACCACAAATACGAAGTTATAAAATATTATTTTATAGTATCCCGATTCTACATAACAAAATCATGGTGTACGCTCGCTTCTTGTCATGCCAGAATGCGTAAGCGTCAATGGTAAGCGCCGACAATGAGGCAGTTTTTCAATTAAACCGCGACACCAATTCACCTTGACCTACAGGTGAGAAGAACGCTTAGGGCGACCATGATCACAGCTTTAAGCGGGATTTATACGTCATTTTCATCTCTTTCCAATAAATTGCTATTTAGTTACAAATCTGTTATGATTTGAATGAAAAGTATCAGTATGAACCTGTTAATCAGGTTTTTGTTAAATAAGAAAGAATAATTTCTCGATTAAACATAATGAAATATGATAAAAAAGACATCAAGATCTGTGTACCTGCGAGTAGTTTTCGAGTAGATTGCGAATATTCTTTTGGCGAACCTATATTTTGAGAATAAGCTTTTTAAATAATGACTTTTACGCAAGAAACGCCGCAGATTGATGCTAGATAGAAATATTTTAAAATAAATATTTGAAATAGGAAGATTATATGTGAAAGAATCACCAAAATCGTTTCAGTAGTTTTCGAGATAATAGTGAAAATAGTTACAGACATATCGAACATATATATGGATCAAACCTAACACAAAACCTCTTTTTTTGAGTCGGTTACTAAATGTGTTCAATATCAGACAAGTAGGTAAGTCACGAATAGACAGCCAATTTAAATTATTTCAGGGATAATGTTCTAGAAAATTATTCTACCATCTGGGTTTTTTAATTAGGTCTTAAATCTAATCAAGGTCATGTGTGTAACCTTTAAGCACTAACTTTTCACACGCCAACCCAACCAGTTTAGCCTTAATTAATCAGAGCAGACGAACAGAACTGCCACGTCGTATAAATTATATGGCAGTACCTAGTGAAATGGAGTTCATATTCAGAAAATGTTTTGGATATAAGCTAAGAATATAATCTTCTTCTTCTTATCGTGTGGGCAGAGCCCTGGTGTCAGAGTTTTTTCAGACCGCCTTACGGCCTCTGACGTGGTTTTTATGTAACGACTACTACCACCAGAGATAGTAGCCGGGACCAACGGCTTAACGTGCCATCCGAAGTACGAAATCTTTTTTTTTTCAGTCAATCAGGTGATTCAGCCTGCAATGTCCTAACCAACTGCGGAAAAACGCACAAAGTGACATATTACTAGGTGTCCCCAGTGGGAATCGTACCCACGACCTCCGTGTCGAGAGCCAATGCTCTTAACCATTAGACACGGAGGCAGCCTAGCGGAGGCAATTACTAAGCGTAACATAATTATTTAAACGGCAGAGAAACTACAAAACTAAAAAAAAACTATATCGCTGCTCTTTCTAATCGATGCCGCACCGTCGTAAAGTATCTATGAAACTACGATCGTTTTCAATTACTATCTATAAATAAATAAAAGTCGCTAAACCTCATCTCTAGACCTTCTCAAGTTGGAACAGAAAAAAATTAATAACGCTTCGCTGGACATCTTTAAGAGGAGAGTTAGAGAGCATTACCTATCTAAATAAAGTCGTAGTAGTTATATGCATGTATATAATATATGTAGGTTCATATTATTATATTTGATATTATTATTTATGTAAGTATATTTATATATTATATTTATTTGTATAGGTGTATCTTATATTATTTCTTATTTTATAGGTATTCATTTTACTATCTCATAATTAAGTAGATTTTTATTTGTGTGCACACTTATTTTACCCAAACATATTAGTTTTCCTCTCACTTAACGGTTTGCTGGAAGAAAACTCTTTTAGAGTTAAGCTCGCCTTTGTACATCACGACTTGTTGTAATTTTTTTCATAATTATGCTTTTGTGTACAATAAAGAATCTAAGAATAATATTCATGAATTCCGGTGGAATTATAGCTTATGTGCTTAAATAAACCTAGTCTCAGTAGTTCGGTAACCATCCTTTGAGACTTTTAAATCGGTGTTCAAGATAGAACATCTAATTTCACAAAGTGCACCAAGCCAGGACACCGATTTTAGAAAACAACATGTTGAAATCGGCAGTAGAAAATGTCAAAATCTCCATAGTAATTTTGACATTTTCTACTGCTGATTTGAACGGGCGACTTTCAAAAATACCACTCCAGGTGGAAAAGCTTAATGTGCGCAATTCCGTTTAGTCTCAGTACCGAACCAAAATCAGAGCTCAAGTTAGAATAGATAAAATATCAAATTCCACGAAGAACACCGAGACGCAGAGGTGCTCTTCGTGAAATAGATTAGGTGCTCAAACTCATGTGCTATCGCTAAAGTTGGTGCTCTTAGTAGAATAACTGCGAAATATTAGCCCTCAATTCAATATGTACGTTTGAATCAAGTAAGTATTGCAGTTTAGTATGAGACAGCAGAATTTTTTTTGTTCTTACAGGTTTGCTCCCATAGTAAAAGTTGTTTAGTTTGATAGGTAAAGTATATGGTTTAAAGGTTATTGACACTTTTCCTTACACCCTGTAAAAGTCTAGACTAACTCAATAGACTAACAAGCCAGTGCAATTCCGACGTCCCTAAACATCCCAAATACTTAGTAAAACGTTCATTTAACTACACTCACCTGAATTAAAGAAATGTAATTTTACATCCGTTCATCTTAAACCGGTAACCTCATACAGGCGGTTACGTAAGAAAGTGCACGTATAGTTCAAGGCTATCACAACTGGTTCAGTGGATTATTGATCCACACGACGTCCGAGACATTTGGTTATTTAATACTTTTGATAAGATGAAGGTTAAGTCGGTGATGGGTTGAGAAAAAGTTAAACTCTGAGGGTTCCTCTTAACGTGCTGACGGTTTTTTAACGGGATGATCAGACCATTAAACTGAACTTTTTCTAAGGGTACAACTTCGAAATCTTTACAAAAAATCCTCTGTTCCATACACAACTGCAAGCCTACTTGACAAATGTATAAATAATAAAATAAAAAAATAAATTGTATCGATCCTGACAGAGCCCCGCATACCAGGATAAGGCTACGGTTTTTAGTCCTTGGGTGGCCACAAGACTATTGTGATGGCAACAATTATATTTTAGATTAGTGGTAATAGTTCTTGCTACATGTTGGCAACACTTCCTCTTTGGTATTGAGCCGGTCAATGGCGATTTATGTAAATTTGTGGTAAAGCAAATTAATAAAATTGTATCTAAAACCTCTGGCCCTTTTATTCCACATCACATAACCATTCAAGAGGTTATTATACATACTTTATACTAAAATTGTAAACTTAGCGATGATGTACATTGAAGATATTTAATTATTGGGGTGTTAGTTAACATTAAGAACATCTTTTATTTGTGTTTGTTTGTTTGTGCAAAAACTATTAAAAGCTTTGGACTTAGTGGATTAACATTTAGACTTTATTTCATCAGAATTGGTTCTTTCAATCAAAAGTTATATAAGTATTTAAAGTCGTATACGAAGTCGCGGACTGCGCTAGCTCAAAATAATATTCAAAATATCCACATTTCACTAGCAGTAACCAATCTCTGTCTAGTGTACTCCATTGTAAAGTCCGCCTCCTCGCAACTTTTAAATATTTAATGGAAAATATAAATCTTCAAATCCACGTACAATACAAATCTTGCAGAAATCGCGATGCAAATAGTCACATCTGACATCACAAATAACTACGCAGCGAAGAAGTAAAAAAGCACAGTGCACATTATTTCTATTCTTCTATTCTATGCAGGGTGAAACAAAACAGCGATACATGGATTTAGAAACAGCCTTAAAAATATTGATGATATAACATTTTACTACGACTTTGCTAGAGACAAAAGAAACGACGTCAAAAAAAATTTAAATCAACAAATAACTGTTTTTGTGACATTACTAAACATTTTTATGATTTCGTCGACTGATTTTCACATTTAACGTGTCACGTTTTTCTCACATCTCACCTTTTCTTTGAAAGAAACAAAAGAATAGTGACCCAGTGTTAATCTAAGGACTTCTCGTCACAATCTGTATTTTCATTCAGTACCTACTTAATGTTTGTCCCAGCGAATTATAATAAATCATTGTGAATAGCATGCTCAACGGGTCAGGGTCACTGGTTGGGATGGGTGTAGTGTTTGATCTAAAAAGATTTTACCGAAAGAAATGTGGTTAAGTGGTTTAATGTATAGTTTCCGGCTAAATTTCTTCAAAGGAATTTTCAATTATAGTTACCTACCCGTGTTTACAAATAAAATTTAAATAAAAATAGAAATTTTTGTTTTGACTAATATTTTTCGTTTGTTCGAAAATTATTTTCGTCATAGGTTTGTCAAATTTAAAGACAATACATATATTTGCATACAAATACTTGTCAGATCAAAAGTACATACTACTACAAAACTGTGCCTGCGACAGTTTTATTATTAATTATATTAACATTTAACTGTTTAATTAAAAAGAAAACCTAATTTAACAATGAATAAAAAAATCATTTATTGACGAAAATTGATGAATGAGAAAGAATAATTAGTTCGGGCAAGTTTCCACGTCAATAGTAATATTCCCATAAACTTCCCAGCTTCAAGCCTCGTCTTTGTTTGTTCTTTTAACTTTATTCCCAAACATCAGCCGAATTTACCACCGCGAACCGAAACTTGCCGAAACCAACGAAACCGAACCTTCATTCTTGCACTAGTAACAAAGTATTCTAGGTGCAGGCAACGTGCGTGTGAACCCCATTGTTTAAACTGACATCGTTTGCCTACCGTACTGATTATATTTAACAACATTGTCATGCGACATTTGAAATATTTCGTTTAAAATGTTATGGGTTGTTTTAGGCTGGCTGTTCATCGGAGATGTGCTATGTCAGGGTTTCTCAAAGTGGTGTACGCGTACCACTTGGGGTACGCCAGTTAATCGCAGGGGGTACGCGACAAAATTTACGTAATTGCGGCCAACGCCTTATCATTGCTGGAAATGTCCGCAGATCAAACTTTTCAAGCTGATTTTAAAAAGATTTCTTTATTAGATTTTTGATTAGGAAGACAAGAAAAATATCCGGAGCTTTCACGTTATGTTCATATTCCTTTTGCCCTTCGTCACAACTTCCTTATTGTGAGAGTGGGTTTTCACACCTGGTCATGATAAAGACGTAATACAGAAATCGACTGAACGCTGAATCTAAATTAAAATTGAGCAAAATTGCTCTGAGAATCGACTCATTTGCGACAATAACAAAGCGTGTGCTTGTCATAATGCGATAATAAACAAGCCCACCCATCACATAAATTAATTAAAATATTAACATCCTTATTTTTGTTCTATCAGTTTTTTAAAAGGGGTTCGCCATTGACTTGAAAGTCTAATGGGGGTACGTGGAGCTAAATGTTTGAGAAACCCTGTGCTATGTAGCTAAGCTGTATGCGAGGAAAAAATAACCAATTAGATCACTCTATTTCCATAGCTTAGTTAGTACAGTAGTACCAGATTTATAAGTTCCCCAGATGTACCTGCGCACTTGAAAAATTTTAATAGCGCGCGAAATTACATTGACCAATCAGGATGTGCCACCTTCAATGCCTAGCAACGATTCGCTAATTGTTTTCTAACTCTTTTCGCTGCTATCTATGTACGATTTATAACACCACTGGCTTTTCGGTGAAGGAAAACATCGTGAGGAAACCTGCATGCTTCAATTTCGAGGCATGTATTGTACCTACTGTTCATTTACAAGTGGCGACGAGCTCACTCCCCGTCACATTGGGCAGATTTTCGGTACTATAGTGAAACGTGGATTTTCTGAGGTTTCTGAATATCTCGGACTACCCCTTCGGGGATTATAATCGTGAGCATATGATTATGCTTATGCTTCGCTGCTATCCGAGTTTGCACCCTTCGGGTTTCGGCGTAAACGAAGATTGCCGAGGTTAACTATTTTCCTGGTCGTATTGTAGACAAGGGTTTAGCTAAGCGAGTTATTATTATATACAACTCGAGGTAGAGAGGCGGGCTAAGGATATAACTCATATTCTTAGCACGCATCTCTCGCTCGAGCTCATATCCACGTTAAGCGGTACTTCACGCCTGCACAGCTTCTTACTCTCTACAAAGCCCAAGTGCGATCCTGCATGGAGTACTGCAGCCACCTCTGGGACGGTTCTGCGAAATACCAACTGGATGCACTGGACTCAGTTGAGCGCCGAGCCAAGAGACTCATCAACGATGACGCACTTGTCGAGGCTAAGTTGCATAGTCTGGAACACCGGCGATTGGTCGCTTGTCTGTCGGTTTTTTATCGGATACACTTCGGCGAGTGTGCCCAGGAGCTACATGACCTGATTCCACCATCCCCCTTCCACCAACGTACGACAAGACGTAGTGCGAATCTGCATCCATACGTAGTCGATATTCCAACAAGCCGCACAAAAAGGTTCGCATCCTCTTTTATAATGAGAACCGGTAAGGTTTGGAACTCACTCCCTGCGTCTGTGTTTCCAAGCAAATACAATCAGGATATTTTCAAAAGAAGAGTTAATAGGCTTTTTCTGGGTGAGCGCGCTACATCCTCGGCTTCGTCTACACTTCCCATCAGGTGAGATGAAGCCAAGCGCAAACCCATAATGAATAAAAAAAAAATATATATATCAATATGACCTACGAATGCGAAATAGGGATGTGTGCTAAGGATACACGGATGTGTGCTAAGGTTGCGTAAGAGGTACGAGAAGAAAAGAATCATCAGGGTGTCACACATGCAGCTAAGCTAGTTAAAGAAGCTAAATCTCACGCATCATCTACATCGCATAGTTTTGGTAGACGCGGGTACGTATTTTCATAGCTTCGCTACGCATCCAGGCACAGCTGTAGCTACATCGTAAATCTCTAGTGGATAGCCAGCTTTATCCCACTGCAGATCAAAAGCTGCTTTAGTAAAGATGTCAAGGAGTGGGCCTATTTTAGTACCTGTATCCGTAAAGTGGGTGGATACGGGCTGACGATGATGAAATAGTAAGTTACTGTTACGCCCTACATATTGAGACTTTACCATTGACCAAAAATGTATTATTAACTTTCTATATACGTGGTTACGTATGCCAATGCAAAATAACAGTGTCTTTTCTTATGAAACAAAAACATTTATTAATCGATAAGAACGTTGTACAAAGTCTCTACATTAACTGGTGCAATCACCTGCTTTCATAATTGTACGACCAAAACATCCAACCGACCTATTTCAAGAGATCGAGGAGACAATATTTTTTTTTACTGACCAAACGTCATACATAACTATTAAAATAATCAGTGGCCATACTTGAAAATACATCCAAATCCTCTTGGACAAAGCTTTTTTTTTTTTTTTTTTTTTTTCGAATTGACATATACAGCATTGCTCAGGGAGCATCGACTGCTTATTACTGCGGACTATGGGGGGACCACACCAGTGACGGCGAAGCGCCCTGGTAGGTCTACCGAACCACTGCATTAGCTTAAGCAACCTGCCCAAGGGGCACCCCTAAGGGGTACGGACCTCGGCAATGGGCGTTGCTGGGACTACGCGGGCTACGATCGATTGAGTAGTGGGGATCGGTGAGGTGGACAAAGCTGCTCGAAATAACCTGTACTAGAAACATGAAATTTTGATATTGACCGAGATCCGACCGCGTAAACTTAGTGTTTAGTGCACGAAATTTTTACACACGGGTTACAATTTTTTCCACCTATCTGTTTGGGAAAAGTAAATGAGGTGCCATCGGAAGGAGACCGATCTAAAGGACTTTAAAAACTGGGGTTTCCACCTCTCAGTCTACTCCGCAAGTCTAGGGGTGCCAGGTTCAAAGAAGTCACGGTCGGATCTCGGTCAATAGTACCGACCTAGTTCCTTTTGTAAACTCTTTTCTTTTTTTTCTCTAATTCAATCCCTAAGCGCAACGTGCCTGTCATATTTATATACGATGAATAATAATCGTGATAGTTATACCTAATTCCAATTTAACATTGCAACTCTGAAAATATTTTCTAATAAAAAACCATGTTCGACATAACCTTGCTCTTTCCTCTGGGTTTTTTATTTACAAAACCAGTTCAAATTCAATTTGACTGATAAAGGTCAGGAACTGTAACATGTTTGAACAACAATAATGACAAAGTACATTTTACTCTTCGCCCATCATAATCATCAGCCCGTCAAACCCCACTGCTACATAATATGCCTTTTCATTTCCACGCCAACTAGAATGGTCACACGCTAGACTCGTCCAAAGTATTCCGGCTACACTACATACATCGTCCCACCATCTTCGCCTATAATTCAGTATACAATAATTTTTACATAATTAGTGGGAGGGGGAGGGGGGGGGGGGGGGGGGAGGTGCTTCAGACTATAAAACTGAACAAACCTAGACTATGGATGGATACAAACATCGAAATGGCGAAATGGCGAATAAAAACGTTGTTCCATAAAAAAACGTCAACAGCTATACTCTACGCAATTGTATGTAAGAGCTTTTCGTGATACTATAATATATGTTGCTCTTATAGTGAAAGTTGTTCAGTTTGAGATTTTCATGAAAAAATCTAACGCAAAAATTAACTTCCTATTACAAAAAACTCATCGAAATCGGTCCACACGTTTGGGAGCTACGATGCCACAGACAGACAAACCGACAGACTGACTAACATAGATGAAGACATAGAAGACCTTTCATGATCTGAAGCATCCCCTCTAATATTTAAAATTATCTAGCCATGTATATCTAGGTATAATATGTATTCTACGTTCCAAATATTTTTAAGAAGAATAAGTATATTAATTGTTCAAACTGTCTAAAAATAAAAAGATGTTACAATAAGGCAGAATCAACAGTTTGGTCCGCAGCACGAACGTATTGTACACACGGCGACATATCAAGCTATACAAAACCAACATAAGCTGGCCGTGCGTTCAAAGAGTAATATAAGAATATAAGAAAAGAGAACCCACTCGTGGCAACATTATGCATCCACCTTATGTCAAATTGAAGGCTAGCTAGCGCCATCTATGTTTCACCGACAATAATTCAACCTATACTATACATACCTACTTATATCTACTCACATGGACACTACTCACTACTCACGATGGATATTATTGTTTTGAATGCTAGTTTTCGTTCAATCCCGCACCGATCGAGTGAAATTCCAGTATCCTTACTATTCCTGTAATCTAAACATTGGTAAGAAAACAACAGAAACTCCAGAACATCACTAAATCGTCACGAAATTGAACGAAAACTACAAACAACCCGCACATTACGCAAGATAGGTAGCCATTTTGTGAATGAGTCAATTTGACATTGACATAGACAATAAAATCTTTTTTTTTCATACTTCTGCGAAATATTTAACAGATGGCAGCACATTCTATACAAACTGAATCGGAAAAAGCCACCAAAAGGCGACTGTCCTCCGCCTGCGTGCTATACATTACCACAGATAATACAAGTACTCGCGTTAGGCACGGAGAGTTTATACGGCCGCGCGTAGGTCGAGTAACGTATAACGTCGCGCGGCCAGCTTATGTTGGTTTTGTATAGCTTGATTAGCCGCCGTGCGTACAATATAGGCTTACATTAAAACCAAAATAAAATACCATTTAAATATTAACAACTACCTATGCTCTAATAAGTAATAATTACTTATAACAATAAAATTTATTTGATCTATGATTGACTATTATACTATTTATTCAATAGGTATATTCGGTTTTTTTGTTTCTCTCTACAAATTAAACGATATGTAATTTCGATATCTAACTACCGTTGTCCTTGACTCCTACAACCAGCCAACACAATCTAATGCTAACGAGTATTTTTATACGCAATTAAACACAGACAAAACACATTTAAATGCCACTCATGGTAATTTCGCTTCCACATTTATTTAACGGCAGATGAGTAAGAATTTTTTAATTAATCATCATTTTATTCAACATTCTTACGTTCTTTCCTTAATTAGCCCAGTCATTTTACGGTTTGAGCCGGGACTAATTAATAATAGAAATTTTTTTCGGTATAATATTGAAGAGCAAATTTGAGCCCGTAAATGTATCAAAAATTAAATAAATCACGACAGAAACAGCCCCAAATTTTACTATAATAATACTACGCACATGGTGTGAATATTTTTGTCTACTTAGAAGTTTTTGAAAAATACATTCGTATCTTCTAATAAATACCTAATTTTTTTCAATTTCAATGCCTATTTTATTGCTCAAAAATCACTTATATTGTTAAATCTAAGTCAAGTGAGGGCATTGGTATTAATATTATTAATTTAAAAGCCTTCTGGGACACACAATTTTGATTTCTATGTTGCGTAGCGAATTTTTTTTAATATGTTCTAAGACAGTCTTTTTGTCACTAAACGGTGCCGGTTACAGCCTTCATCATCTTCCTAGCTGCTGTCCCGCTGGGTAGCGGGGTCTGCTTACTTAATCTGTTTCTTCCACTTCGCTCTATCTTGAACATCGTCGATGGAGAGCTCGCAGCTGTCCATTTCCTTCTTACAGCCTTAAAGTCCAATTAATAATTACTCCCTTCCCCGCCTAACAAAACTCCGTAAAATGACTGGGCTAAATAGGCTATCCGTGCACGACATCTTGTCAATCAGAAACCAATAAGGACATACACACGCTCCGGCGTAAGTATCTGAATCACATGTATCAAAAACAGCATGTGGTATGACATAATTTCCACATGTGCTTTACCAATTTTATTAACGAGTAACTTTTACGGTGTTTTCGAATTAATCACGATTTTAATCTTTTATTCGTCAATTTCTGCTTCGCCGGACGCTTTAATAAAGATGACATTTCAGTTAATATCCAATTTCGTCACTCGTATTAAAGGTAAGCTCAATTTTTTGATGACCTTCATTATTTTTGTTACGTAAAAGTTATCACCGGCATTAATCTCCATGAACGCGTGAATCGAAACCGCCGTTTTGTTATTTTTACTTTTTTTAGCGCACGACAATGTGTCATACAGCCAGTTTGCCGCCAAGCATTCCGTTTTACGTAGAAATATAATTACCGATTATCATGAACCAAAAAAAGGAGCTCATTCATAAACCTGTCGAATTTAACCTCAAACATGTTTTCATTGACTTGTTTATTGAACTTACTTGCATATTTTTTCGTACTCAATCGTCAATGTATACGGTACATATGTGAAGTTTCCTGTAGCGTAGTCCTCAAAATAAAGGTGTATGATACACGTAGGTGCCAGATGGTGCCAGTTATGGCGCCTGGATCACCTTCACACAGCGGTGTGGGCTTCTGTAACATCTTTAATTATTTTTAATGTCATGTTATATTGTAAATCTTTGGCCGTAGTGAATCTTATTTAATTTGACGTCAACGGTTGTCAGGTGTCGACAGAAGTTACAGATTTATTGACGGCAACAAAGGACACTACAAAAATATAAAAGTAAGTACGAAATTGTTTTCTGTGAAATAATTTTTCAATTATGTGTTTTAAAGCTCTTCGAAAAATGAATCGTTCAAAAATAATATGACATTCCGATTTTAAAAGAAAGTAATAAACTGTTTCACAAAGTTATTATATTTATCATTTGGAAGGTATAGGTAATAAAGGAAAAATAAAGTATACATACTGAACGAGTTTTGTCGGAATTCTGGGATCTGCAATCTGTTGTCTCTCCCTACCCCAATTTGATTACGTAATATGCAAATGAATACATCATCAATAATTTAAAGAGTGTTGTTTACATACTCCTAATACTGAACAACCTTTCCCAAAGAACGAAACCTATTCATACAAACTGTGCGTACTCTGGCTCAATGACTCAAAGTGGGTCTTAGCCACGCAAACGAAAGAGCGCCCCTTTTCCATATCCTGCACAACCTCTCGACAGTAGCTGGCTTGAAGCTCAAGTAAGTCAGCCTCTACGTTGCTCCAGTGATACCTGGGGAGGCCTACTTGACGTTTTTCAGTAGGTCAGCCTCCGCTACGTCATTTCAGTGATACCTCAGGCGACCCACTACTGTTGACATAGATATGCTCTCCTGACATGCCGATCCTCGCCCATTCTTTCTATATGGTCAAGCCAGCAGAGGCGGTGTGCTTAACGATAGGCTAACGTAGTTAGAATCTAACTCATAGATTGTTACGGGGACTCAACCTCCATCACACCTAGTTACTATAGTCGTATATTAAAAGTAACTTAGTAAGTAACAGTTGGATGCCCACGCGCACGCGTAGAACATCACATCCGTAACGTGATCGTAATCCCTAGATCTGTGGTCACGGATCATACGTAGTCACGCGGTCTATTAGAATACCTCACATTATGTAAACTTACTCACTGTTATGTACTCAATTCGCGTGATTGTAAATAATGATAATTAATCTTTGTTTACTAGTGATTTTTATGCTTTAATTACTAGGTAAGTGGGCTGGTAATTATTTCTGTTGTGTGATTTACATGTGTGGTTCTTATTTATTTTCCGCGTTACCGCTCACATAAAGATTTCTACACAGTAACAGCTTAGATACAAAAGCAGGTAAGCTATAATACAGGTTGTTAAGGTAAACAGATGCACTACTTATAAAGGGGTGATTATACCCATGATATTAAGCAACTTTTCCAAAGAAAACTATAGGATATTAACAATAAAAATATTTCGACTTTCCATACTAAATGGAATCAGCTGATCGAAGGTTTGTATGAAAAGTCGTAATTTTTTGGCGAATTTGCTTTAGGTTTCTCCATCATGGGTACAATCACCCCTTAAGGTAATGCAACTGTTTACCCTAACTTTCTGTACAATTTAGTCAACAAGATATAATATTATTTAGGTACATAAGGGTGCGCAATAAACACGGATAAGTGCAGGAAAGATAGAGGTCAACTTGTTGAGGGAATATTTGCCTCTGCGATTCAAAGGTGGACTTTCGAGCCAAGAGTCTGTTGAATGACTCGACACCGCCATCTTACAGCAATATTCGGAGCCAACTCAATAATTTATTTATCTTACCTGACATCCAGTATCGATATCGGCGTAGTATCCAGAAGCTCGTCCCGTGCAGGTGAACCTCGTCCGAGGGGCGTGTGTGTCTCTTTTACCACCCTGCAACAACAATAATAGTAAAATAAATAAAATAAAAAAATAAAAATGTTTAATTTTTCTTAATATTTTTACATAATTTCAGTTGAGATCCACCCTTCGAGCATGATAAATGCTTGTATTGGGAGGAACTCGCAACTTCCTACGGTTACAAATCATTTAGGTATATTGAGACAAGCCAAATAGGTAATAATTTCAAATAAAGCAGATAAGTAAGTATGCCTGCATATTTTATGAATTAAAATAATTAGGATTAAGACTAGACCAATAGTATGTAACTAACACATTCGTAATAAGTAATAAGGAGATTCCAAAAAGAAAAGTTCTCTTCTATCACGAGGGGAGCTTAAAGCTTTTAGGTATCCTAATCTCTACGTACCATGAAAGAAAGACCGGAATCAGCACTCGTCTTTCGTGTGACAGAGTATTTATCTCGGATACTGTGTTAATAAGGTACACTTCGCCAATATGTTCTTTAGTTCTGTAGAATGCGTAGCCAAACTTTTTTTTTATCGTAAATACATACTGTACATTTTCCATTGGAAACATGATGTCTTACTTCGTACGTACATCTTCATTGGCATTTTTTATCTAGCTAAATGTTTCAAGCAGCATCTATTTGGATTGGACACAAACGTTCGTGGTTCGTTACCTACGAGAAACAGCGTGTCGGTTGGTTGGTGCAGGAGCCTGGGATGCGGTTTTTAAACGTCACACGTTCAAAATCATGATCGAGTCACGCATAATCTCTACAGTAATTTTGACATTTTCTGCTGCTGATTTGACCGCGTGACTTTCAAAAATAGCACTCATACGACATAGGATCTTTTGGTTCGCAATACAGCAAGAGAAACACAGCTTCGTACATAACAGAAATATAACCTCGCTAAATACCTTGCGCCAATACGCTATGAATTCAAAGAAAGAGGCATTTTACATTTCCAAAAGATTAGCAAACATCCTGCCAGCCATAATCCCCTCATTCATAACTAAACATCCAATCTGTCAGTTCAACCTCATTACTAATCGAGAGACAATCGGGTGTTATCCTATAGTACAGACGGACATACAAACAGATGTACAGATAAACATTGTTGTACTATAAAGTCTATTGTTCGGAAACGTATTGCGTTTAGGAAACGATGTGAATTTTTCGTCTCGGTGCGTTCTCTCGGCGCACGCGCACGAGTGACGCAATCTTTTGTTCTGGGCTAGTAAAATGGTTTATAGGGTTCTGTTTTATTAGCTATTCAAGTATGCTTTGCAATTGTAACAATATTATACAGGGTCCTTCTTTATATGGTGATGGTTTTCTAAAGGGATGATCAGACGAACAAATTGTACAGCTTTTTCTTTGAGACAAACGTCAAATCGCGACAAAAAAATCTGACGTTGCATTCAAAACATATTTTAGGTACGTATGATATTGTATGGGACTGCTGATTTTATTTTCACGATTTCGATATTGGGCCCAAAGAGAAAGTTGTTCAGTTTGATGGTCTGATCATGCCTTTCAAAAACTATCAGCATTAATAACATGGACCCTGTTAAGCAAACCTCCAATCAGAAATGAAGGTCTTCTTTTCATGTGGAATCGTATGTCTGTCTCTGATCGTCCATTTCCAGTATCTTGCGTCCTTTGTCGCGCTGGCTGTTGCACTTATTAGGCCTTCGTCTCCAAGTCGTGGAAAGGATGAAGAAAAAATGAAACGGAGCACGTTGAAGCAATTTAAATATCCTGTTGTACGCTACAGGAAAAAGTTAAATCAAGGAAATTAGACTTCCACCTATAAAACTATTAATAAACCAATCTAAGACTAAATCAGCTATAAATTCAATAAGGAAAGTGCAAGGCGGTTACGTAAAAGCGCAGTAACAGAACGGAAGGGAACAATATAGATACCTACGTAACTGATAATAGTTGGTTTGAATACCGGCAATTACAACTAGTCCACCGGTAGACGTAACGAGATTCTGTTACTTAAGTTCTTCGATCACATTTTTTTATCGAGCCCGTCAGACATTACAACCTCTGTGACTCCCTGGATCGACAGTGGCGAACACTAACACTAGACGATGAAGTCCGACGAGCCCGTGGATGACTCTACTCGCAATGAATTTAATATAATCATAGAAGACATCATCATCATCATCGTAATACACCACATAGTATCAGTTATTCTTACGGTAAGTATTGTCCAGAATGGGAAATACTTAGTATTAATAACTCACTAGAAATCCGATATTATATACAACACGCAAATTTAAGTCCATCCTTGATAAGTCTAAAAAAAGGCCCGAGGCTGATAATGAATGAATATAAATAAGTTATTAATTTTCTGAGCAATTTTAATGAAATCAGCTTTACGGTTAAGCACAGGGTCAGCGGCTTATGTATCGAATATAAAGTAAATTAGTAAATTATTGACAACTGCAATGTAATGAGTTACTAATTAATGATAAAACGATTTGTAAATTGGCCTTTTAGTAATTCCTTGACACGTGCAATTTGAATTGTTTTAAATGTACTTAAAAAATAAACGTATTATTTATAGGGCTTCTTAAACAGTTGAGAGCTTTTAAATCATAACATTTATAATTGAAAAAGATTGCACAAAAAAACGCTATAGCTTTGCGTCGAATACTGTGAAAGTAAGTTTTATTTAGCCTGTACCTGCCTCCGTGGTCTAATGGTTAAGAGCATTGGCTCTCGACACGGAGATCGTGGGTTCGATTCCCACGGGGAACACCTAGTGAAATGTCTCTTTGTGCGTTTTTCCCTAGTTAGTTAGGACATTGCAGGCTGAATCACCTGATTGTCTGAAAAGAAAATTGATTCCGTGCTTCGGATAGCGGCTACTATCTCTGGTAGTAGACGTTACATAAAAAACCATGTCAGAGGCCGTAAGGAGGTCTGAAAAAACTCAGACACCAGGGCTCTGCCCACACGATAAGAAGAAGAAGAATTTAGCATGACCATGCGATTGTCATAAATTGTCCTTCTCTTAACTAAATAAGAACTAAAATCGTCAAGAGCAAAACACTATGCAGTAACAAGCTTTTCGTTAACCCATCACCCTTCTAATAAATGAGAACTTATTTTTCTCACTCACAATACGAAGCCACTTTTGATCTCAACGACACCACAACTAAGGATAGATGAATGACTGCAAATCTAGCTAGTTTTACATGAATAGAATTCATTTCAATAACTGGGCCCTTTGCGACACAAATTGTGCAAGACAATCTGTTAAACTTGTCTGTTATTACAACTACCTAGGAAACTGTATTGGTGGACAAAATACGGGCTAAACTATGTACTTAGCCGCAGAGTACGTAAGGCAATATCAAAACAGGAATAGAGGCTGGCTTAACAGTTGATTTTATGAATCTAGATCAAAGCTCAGTTGCTTCTATTTTCCACAGAACATTGAATAAACGGCAGAAATGCTTTGAATGAATTTTATTTTATTTTATTGTATAGGTACACGTACAGATTACAGTCAAGATGAAACCATTAACATTGCAATAAGATATGTAGAACTAGATTGTAATCCAATTACACATGTACACAGCATCACTATCTTTAAAACATGGCGTAGTTGTTTCTAACATAAATTAAAATCCTAATTAATTCCTGAAACATCGAAGCGAAACGAAACAAATACATTTAAGTATACATAGGCAAGGCACCCAAATTTCAATAAGCATCAACATTCATTGAATGAATGAATGAAATATACTTGCTTGCTTACTTGCTTTGTGAGGTATCAGATATTCCACGTGCTATTGAGGAGCGCAAATTCATATGTAGCTTCACAACAATGTCAAAATTCGATAATCACCTACTGAGGTACCTAATGAAAAATAACCAAAACCTCGGAAATTCTATCCAACCATGTAAAAATCATCATAAAATAATTGTAAATTACAGAGTAAAGAATATCCGCTGTTTCAATTCGGCCACAGTTGGTTTTTGGTATACCTAGTACAGATTACAATATTTTATGTTCATATAAGTACTTGAAACATCTAAGTAGGGAAAGGCCAATAAAGAGTAACTTAGTATAGCGATCGGGGCTTTGTAGCGCAAATCATTGAAACACGTACACACGGCGACACATCAAGCTATACAAAACCAACATAAGCTGGCCGCGCGACGTTATACGTTATACAACCTACGCGCAGCCAGCTTATGTTGGTTTTGTATAGCTTGATGTGTCACCGTGTGTACTTGGAGACTTTAACATCTCATAAGTTTTGATTGAGTAAGCTGATTACAATAAAATAAACACTTCTTTCTTTCTTATCGCATGGGCAGAGCCCTAAATAAACACTAAATGTTAATTCAAACTAAGCCCTGTACTTACTTACTTTTATGGAACCTCATTCTGAATGTTCGAGTTGTTTTTAAGTGATCCTTGACAAACAAAAATGCCGAAAACTCGGTCCTTTGTCCAGCCAAGTTTGCCTTGTAATAATGTTTAAAGTCAACTGCAGTCCAGACACGCCAAAGCTATATGTAATGTAGATATTAGTGATGCATTAGACTATCTCTACCTATTATTTGTACGCTCTGTGGTACAAACGGTTACGATAATGCGTATTTACACATACAAATATAATCCACCTGAATTCCTAAAAGCTTACATAAACATTGCTCAGCTCAAGTCTCAGCTCATGTCCTTACTTAGCCTCAAATAATCCTTATTATCCGATTAACTTAAAGCACAATGGATATAAGCCATGTTCAGTTAGAAACACTAACTGAACATGGCTTTATTCACTAGTTAAATCGAACAATGCATTGACACGTGCCTTGGAGATAAGCGTTTGAGATTATATGAATGAGTAATAGGAAGGTGTCTTTGGATGTAGGTGGTTTGATGAATCATTCATAAACGTTCAAAATGCATTAATAGTTTTTAACCAGTTTTCATCGATGCTCATTTCATTCCAGTATACTAGGTAGTCAAAACATTTGCTCTTAGAGCTTTTTGCTACTATACTAGGCCATTTTGCCTCTAGGTTGTTTTGCTATCCGGTTTCATAGGTACTTATAAAATAGTTCCGTGACTGACTGACTGACTGACATAACTGACAAACACCGCGCACAGCCCAAACCGCTGAAGACAGAAACATGAAATTTTGAATATTATTCTTTCATTGTTAGTATTGCTTACTCACTACTAGGTTAGTAAGTATATCAAATCACGCGATAAAAATGGTAATAATGCAAAATGTCAAAAACTAGAGGTCAAAATTGTAAACAATATCAATAGTACATTATGATACAAGGATACAAGTGAGCAAAGTTGGTCATTACAGCCCTCAGCTAGTATGCATCACTCGCCTGGTAGGGTGAAATTGATATCATAAGCATCCTTTCAAACTAAGAGTCTACCCATCAAACTGAACAACTTTTAATATGGGAGCAAACCGATCGGAGCAAAAAAAAATCTGTTGTTCCATACAAAACTGCAGTGCCTACTTGATTCAAATGTATGCAAAAGATGATTTTTTTTTGCTCCGTTCGGTTAGCTCCCATAGTAAAAGTAGTTCAGTTTGATGGATAGACTCTCAGTTTAAAAGGATGGTAATGATATTAATCTCACCATGTATATCCAACAGAGGACGTAGGGGTGCACTTAGAAAGGATTTTCGAAAAAGGACAATAAAGGGCTAATCTACGCAGATCAAAAGTTCGTTGTAGGTATAATCGAACACTTCATACCTATTTAAAGTATAGTACCTCAATCTGGGCCTATAATAATGGCATGTTCTGAAAGCCATTCGAATGAAAGGATAAACATTGGACAGTGGACACGAAGCCAGTGGTGTTAAGAATCGTACATTCAGTTTATGAAATCTTATAGGAAAGCAACTGGCCCGGGATCGAGCTGTCCGCCCGCCACACAAAATGACACTATTAACCACTATATTGTCACAGTAAATACGATCCTTTAAAATTGAATACAAAAATGCAAATTCTCCAAACTAGTTGTATTGCGTCTCACGCAAAGTGAGGTGACAGAGTTCAAGCCCTTTACCATTCGTAAATACTGTAGTAATAGACAGTTTTCATAACTCTTGCTCAAAATATCGTTTTACTTAGTAGCTTCGAAACATAACCATGCCGAATTAATTTGAATCTTGCAACGTTCATTTTATTATGGTTTTATTTTTTATTTATATTCCTTTTTGGAGAACTTACAGCTAAATAACAGCAAAATTTTGATACTGAAATGTTTTGTCAAAAAGCTACTACTCAACTTTTTTTTCGTTTTGTCAAAACTTTTCTTTTTTTTTCTTTTTTTTTTCTTTTTTACTTTTTTTTTGTGTCAAATAAAGTATAATTGATTGATTGATTGATTGATTTTATCATCCCCAGTACTGGAGCAAAGGCCTACAACAATCATTATTTGAGTAACGTTTCGAAAATAAAAAAATAAAAATGCCATACCAACCATAGTTACCAACAAAACATTAGAGATTCTCAAAGATTTTTTCTGGTCTAGCGAAGTCCAAATACCCTAAATCTTTGGAGATTCTTTTCTAATCTTAAAATTGTTACTCCATATTAGTGTTGATGTTTTAACGTTGTACGGTAATAAATAGATTCCGACTCAAGGACCTGTTTTGCAAAGGTTATGCACAAAAACACACACCCGCAACCACCATACAAATAGCGGAGCCACGTGACCATTTAACCCGCCTGCCGAACGAAAGACATCCGCTCGTGAGCCCTCTAGCTACGCGACTCCATCTTTAGAGATAATTCCTTTTGATAGATGGTTCCATTTACGGACAAGGAGGCGCTGGCTGATCGTGGTCATATTATAACTCGGTATTGATCTGATAATCTTGTGTACCTGATAATCTAGAAACAAGCTAGGTTGTTAGAAGGAGTGCCTTCTAACTACCTAGCTTGTTTCTTGAATGTTTGAAATAAAACTAACAACATTACAGAATTTCTAAAAAAAGAAAACGGATTCATTCAATTTATTTGTAAAATTTTGGCGTCTGCCTTAATTTGGATATTTAGCGTTGGTCTCGTAAATGAAGTCACCAAGGTCGACTAGTATTGAAACTATTAAACTTTAAAAAAAAACTTATTTTGAATAATTCGCTGTTAATTAATAATAAACTAGGAAAACCCACGATTCAAAACCTGACTATTGTTTCATTAGATCAATCTTATCTACTTCTTAATCTAGTTTTTAATGTTTCTAATCAAAATGTTTGCTATGTCTGTTTTGTTTTTAATTTTAAACTACAAAAACCAAGCTAGACAGTAACTTTGCCTACTTAGGTCTATATTAGAATCATCATCATCATCAGTAGGTGCTTCAGACCATCAAACTGACTGAACAACTTTTTCTATGGGCTAACATTGAAATAGGATTAAAAAATACCGCATCGCTTCATCTACACTTTCTAACAGATGAGCTGAAGCCAAGCGCAAACCCTTTTCGAATAAGAAAGAAAGACTGCTACAATACGGCTTCAATAAGGAAAGTAGTAGGATGAGGTGGCTATAACAGGTAGCCACACGGTGCAACTATCAGAGATCATACATCATGAGATTAAAATCCTCTTACGACACCCTTTAGTTGGTGCTGTTCGAAGCCGGACACGACAAACGGCTTACTACTAGGTATATACTATACTAGCGTTAAGCCGCGACTTCATCCGCACAAATTATATACCAGATTTTAAGTCAGATCATAAGCTATCAAACAAAAAAAGTTTCATCAAAATCGGTTCAGTAGTTCTTGCGTGATACTCGTTCAAACAAACAAACAAACAGACAGACAAAAAATCCAAAAATTGGTGAAATGGAATCAGGGACACCTAAAAACCATATCGTAACTTTTTTTTGTTAATATCTTCAATGTACAGACAAACGTTCTGCTACAGTTTTATAATAGTTTAGATTAGATTCAAATAATTGCACATACTAGAATAATTTCTATGATACTTGACCTGTGTTTAGGTACTAATAAATACTAACTTACTGTACAGTAGCCAGCATAATATGCTTAACAAACCATCGTTTATGTAAATAAATCAAACGGCTGTGTTGACCTCTGTATTCTTTAACATGTCACATGATGAATAAAGTGTAAAAGCTCCAAAATGATGTGTCCAGAAGGTCTGCGTCGGAAATAAATTAAAGCTTGCGTTATACTGCGAGCGAGCAAAATATGGTTTTCTTGACTTTTACATCTCTTGAACATTTATATTTCTTGGAATCGTCAAATAGAGATTATTAAACAGTGGGGGTGCAAGGAAAGAGCCTCCCCGAGTGACGAAACATGAGTTCATCTGGCGCGCCGTAGGCAGTCTGTTTTAATACGATCATTGCTTGCTAATCTTTCCACTACAACATGAGTGATTGTAATGCGATATAATATAACTCAAGCTGATAAGAAGATCAAACCGAGATTCGGATCAAGCGTGGGGCTAAACCATGGGTCTAGCAAATTATGGTTCACGGAAAATATCCTAAAATGCCGTCTTACGCTTGATGTCTCTCGCTTTGAAATTGTTGACCTTAAAATTTACATACCGCCATGTGTGGCAGAATATGTCTTGCTTCGTGTTATATATTTAAGATCTTAATGTACCTACACACGGCGACACATCAAGTTACGCAAAACCAAAATAAGCTGGCCGCGCGTAGATAGAGTAATGTATAACGTCGCGCGGCCAGCTTATATTGGTTTTGCGTAACTTGATGTGTCGCCGTGTGTACTATATTCAGGCAAATAATTAATTTCTATTCTATTCTATTCTATTTCTTATATAGATAATTATGTATTATTATTATTATTGGGTGATTGGGGCCTTAACAGATTTGCGTCTGTGCCACTTCGACCATCGCTGATCTTTTGTGAACGCCCCTTCCTACATTTCCCTGTTAATCCCTACAGCGGTTAGGTATCGCAGTAGGTTTTTAACAGGGAGTTCTTGTATCTCATCTGGAGACAGTACCTGTCTGCCAAGATGAATACTTCGTTTGTACATTAATGGACCACAATCGCAGAGAATGTGCAGGGGAGTTTCCATGTCCTCTCCGCAGAACCTGCAGCAGGCGGAGTCGCTTAGTTTCAAGGTGTGCATGTGTTTGTTTAATTTGCAGTGACCTGTGAGTGATCTCACTATTGTACATAGTTTGTCTTTTTTAAGAGCTAGTAAGCTGTTCGTATGTTTACGATTATACCCTTTGATAAGTGCTTTGGAGTGATTTAGGCCAGGAGCATTTCTCCATGTTTTGATTGCCTCTGTATAGCTATATATAGCTATACTTATTCAAAGCCTCCCGGTTTAGACTTTTAGGGATACCGAAAAAGGGTTCGGGGCCTATGAATTGGTTTTCTGTCCCCCTTCTGGCCAATTTGTCCGCATTTTCGTTCCCTTCTATGTCTGAGTGTCCTGGAACCCATTGTAGCGTCAGTTGGTTGTGGTTTCCCACAGCGTTTAGCTGAGCTACGCAGTCTTGTACTAGCTTGGACTTTATTATCGGTGAGTCCAAGGCTAATAAAGCTGCTCGGCTATCAGAATTTATAATGATACGTTTGTTGACGTAGCTATTGCGCAGATTGAGTTCAGCACAGGCTGTGATGGCGTAGACCTCAGCTTGAAATATGGAGGAGTGTGTTCCAAGATTTTGGCACGCTTCGATGCTGGGTCTTTCGCCATAAATCCCGCAGCCTTTCTTTGATCCGTCGGTGTACCAAGTTAGGCAATTATCTTTATTATGTAGTAAAACTTGCTATCAAAATCTTGCCTTTTAAATGTATTATCGCATTCACTACACCACAAACTTTAAAACAAACCAGTTAGAGGTGATATTTACCATATCGAGGAATAAATCACACTTGAACGTAATAAAACTTATAAATAATGTAACGACTAGTCGAGTAGGAAGATCTAGCCGATAATCACATGAGTCGGACTATTTGTCTGATGATAACGTAGGACGTGACTTTATTTATTTGATCGCAGATGACAAATATTAATGATGTATATATCTTGATCATCTGAATGTACCTATGTTCTTACAAATAAAGTTCTGATTCTGATTCTGATTCTGGAAACAAATTTACAATTACAAGCTTAAAGACACGACCATTTGACGACCCAATTGGTGTAATGGTTACCACTCCGGACTGCCAAACCAGGGCCTTGGGATTCGAATCCCGGTTCGGTCATGGATGTTTATATGTTTGTGCCTTTGTTGTATGGTTTCCATAATAAACAGCCTATGGTGCTTGTTTGGGATCATTACAATGTGTACGCCAACGCCTACGCATTACGCCTGTGAGCGTTATTTTTTTTTTTTTTTTTTTCGGGGTACCCAAAGTTTCAGTATAGAAACACGCTATTTCATTTCAAGTTTGACCTTTGGCGATAAGCCTTGTTTAATTTGAATCTCTTGTATTTTCTCTATATTCTTTGTGCTACTTATGTTGCCGGTGTAAAATGAAGTATAAGTATCACTTATAATTGGCAGATTGGTTAATTTTCTTTAACTGTTAGCTATGAAGGTTTTGAGAGATAAGAAGACGACGTTTTTATTGTTTTTGGAGTGCCTAGGGAACCTGTTAAAATTAACTGTAGCTATTATGATTATACTAAACTTGTGTTTATTTTCATCATCATTATCTCAGCCGATGGAAGTCCACTGCTGGACGTAGGCCTTCCCCAAGTATCGCCATAACGAACGGTCCTTCGCTGCCCTCATCCAAAGGGGTTCCCGCCGCCTTCGCCAGGTCGTCGGTCTACGTTCTGGGGGGCCTACCCACGCTGCGCTTTCCGGTACGGTCAACGGTTCTGCGAGCAATGTGCCCCGCCTGCTGCCACTTTAGTTTAGCAATTCTTTGGGCTACATCAGCTACTCTGGCTCTTCCGCGGATCTCTTCATTTCTGATTCGATCTCGTAGACTCTCTGAGCCCGCTCTGAGCATAGCCCTCTCAATTGCCCTTTGGGTGACTTTCAGCCTTTTTATGAGGCCTTGAGTGTTTATTTTACGAAGAATTAAACTTTTTTAGACTGTTTTTGTAACAGTAAATCTAAAGATATTTTCTTTCCATATTCTATCAATAGAATAAAGAAATACAAACAGACACAGCGAACCGTAATGTTTGTATAGGGTCCTTCTTAATATGCTGAAATTTTTTTAAGCGGATGATCAGACCGTCAAACTGAACAACTTTCTCTGGCACCAACATAAGCGAGCTTAACTCTTTTAGAGTTAATCTCGCCTTTGTACATCACGACTTATTGTAATTTTTTTCATAATTATGTTTTTGTGTACAATAAAGAATCTAAGATGATAGAAATCGCGAAAAAAAAACTGCTCTTCCGTACAAAACTGCAAACCTACTCGTGCCAAAATAGGCCAGCAGATTTTTTTCGCGATTTCGATGATGGTCCCATAGAGAAAGTTGTTCAGTTTGATAGTCGGATCATCCCCTTAAAAAAGTGTCGGCATATTAAGAAGGACCCTGGCCCTGTACCCGGACTTTCGATTTTCGATATATCGCGGCAGTTTCGGTCCGAACTTGATTGTAATAGAGTTGACATTGGAACGAAAACGTTCACGCAATTGAGAAGTTCGAATGTCCGGGTAGAATCGAATAAGACAAAACCATAGATTTGTGTATCTAAGGTTTGCGGTTTAAGGTTTGTTTTAAGCTGAGCGTTTTCGCTTTTTGTATAGAGGCTTCACAAACCTCTTAAGTTATTCACGTAATCGTAATGTTCTCATTTTGTAAAGAAAATGTACAATGAGAACAACACCAACTATAGAGCAATTTAGTTACATAACATATAAATATTCGATTAAATTAGTACTCGAAATCTTAACCCCGATGTCTATCTCCTTAAGCTAAATCGATGTTACGAAACTGAATGTAAAATCGATGCACTTTTAAGATAAATAGCACAAAGGCGAGCTCTGTTTGCGGCGAATTCTTTTTACTGCACGTATCAATTACTCAAATCGATTTTTGCAAATTTCTCGGTCACGAATAGTTTTTGATTCGTTTAGGAGCTGTCGATTGCAAAGTCGATAGCTTCTGTCATTCATCATTATGGTTATTTGACAGTGTTTGAGTAATACTACTTATAGTAAGTAAGATTCACGGGCAGTCAGAGTAAACGAGAGTAGAGAAACTTCAAAGCTTTCAGAAATGCACGCACTCAAACGCAAGGTTATCCCACACTCTGATAAAATAACGTGCAAATAACGCACAGCGGGGTCTCTCACACCCTCGCTCGCCTATCACAATGTGTGCTACTATAAGTACCTAAACCCCATGCTCGGTTGCGGTTCGCGACGCTTGTTTCAAATAGCTATTTTCTCTACTCTTTCTACTTCACCGCTCCAAAAATACAAAATTACCTATGTCCTTAAATCTTCGAATGCAAAATCAATTCTCAAAAAATTTCAGAATTAAAAGTGTCCTCACAGAAATACCCTGACCGTTCTGCCCGGTACCCCAAAGCCGGAAAAATATCTCTCTAGTGTTCGCCATATACCCAGGTCACGCCGATATGCCTTCAGGAGGAGGAGAAGATTGATTATTTTATGTATGATCTTAGATTTGAATTAAAAGTTGTCGGTTGTATTGTTATTTTCAACTTATTAGTTTTGAACTCCGTTATCGCATACAAAAGGAGTCGAGGCGGCGCCGGCGTCGAGGCGCGGGCGCGCGCCTTAAAGATTTTGACATACGGTCGGTAATTGTATATCATACCAATCCGAGCGGCGCGCCGCTACGCCGCCTCGACTCCTTCTGTATGCGATACCCCTTTTGTGTGGGTCACAAATCACAACATAAGACTTACTAACATTACATCGTTTTCTTATAAAACAATACACAATAAACTTTTTTCTTAGCACGGCTGTGCACTCTAGCATTTCGCTCGCAAACCATTATCACGGATGATTATACCTTTGTTTCAATTCATGCAAATGCCTATTAGATGATTTACATAGTTAAGTGCAGGCATGTGATGCAACGTGCATTCGTATATACGCGTCTATGTAACTGTAGGTACATAATATGGTGGATTGTCACGATTTCCTTAAGGCCTCTTTAGACCGACATTTTGGTCGAATTTACGAGGCAGTTTAAAGCTTTTGATTAGGCAGTTAAAACTCTTCAATTCTAAGTTCAGAGTACCTAACTAAAGCTCATGGTCGATTTCTGCTACAGAAGTGACTGCTTCACTTTGTTGCTTGTATTCTAATACTAAGCAAGAATGAGGTGCAACACATTGCTCTTAACATGTTTGGCGTTCTAATCCGCACTAGAATAATATAATATTCAAATCAATGAATTGGCATTTGGAATTCCACGCCTGTAATTTTTTGTAACGAGTGCTCAGACCCACTTGTATTTAATCTCACCTCGCGAAAGTTTGCGTTTGTAATGTTTTATGTAATAGACGTCATTTAGAATTTAATAATTTACTTTTTGAATCTCATTGTTTCAAATTCCCTTTGACGTTTAGTAATATACGAATTAAAAAGTGTGAGATTCAAAAATAGCACTCCTGTTGCATACAACTAAGGTTGATGCGCAACTACATGAATGGATATATGTATCCATTATCGACCATGTAACAGTTATCGATCTGATGTCGATTGATGAATCGCTATCAGATTCGGCAAATTACACATAAAACAACAGCAAAACAATGCTCCTCATTCTTCACAGTCTGACGATTGCCATTTATTATATAAGTGGCAATTGTCAGACTGTTGTCTTGTTGTGAAGCTAAAAAGATTAAAATGTGTTAAAATAATAAGCCACACACGAAGTTCACAGCTCTAGACGTATCATTATATTATTAACTGTTAATTTTAAGTGCTTATTGCAACTGTAAACCGACAACCTACTCTTTAGGCAAATGATTAAGAATAGTAATTTTAAAATAAAGACTTGTTGACGTGTTGAATTGAATTTGGTTCGTTTGTTTTGATGTTAAGTTCCAGAACCAATTACTTAGGTTACTTTAAGATTTTAATCGTTATTATTTTTTTGTCTCCTCTACGTGAAAAAGTATATAAGAAACATAAAACATAGGGCTGGTCCACAAAGAAATTACTTACACGCTCCCATGGGCTGTAGCTTCCTTCGATAGCGCGTTAGTTTGGTTTAGTCCTTTTTCGTCGGATTCCTTATTGGACGAATTTCGTTTTGGCCAGATTCTTGTTTGGAAACGCTAGTGATTCCATTTAACAAATTTATTTTCATCGGAAATGTATACATATCAGGAAGCTGGCAAAGGTATTTGGTTTGTACTCATGATACAAATCAATCAATTAAATTGTACCATCAGTTAGGCGACTAAAAAGATTATCCGTCCAATAAGGAATCCGGCGATAAAGGACTAAACCGTTAGTTTGGCAATTCAGAGGGGGAATTATTCCAGAAGTTTAAATACTTGATGTATGGTATGTGATTAGCATTACGTTTCTGAACGAAGCAGAATATTGTGAATGTGATGGAGGAATACTAAAATAAATAATAAAGTATAGAGAATAAAACAAATCTTTTTTAGATCAACACCAAACCAACCAACAGAGCATGCTGACTTCCGCAAGGTATTTAGTACAATAGACCACATTAACACCGAATGTGATGAGCATATTTAGTTAAACTAATTGACGTGATGTTCATGCACCTTCCTTGTCTTTGACTGTTTTATACTAACACACAGTTTATTGTTGAAAGTTTCAGTGGTACGCATTACATACATCAGACTTATAATTTCACATGATTGTCACAGTTCTCGGTACTCTACTTTTTGTTATCTATCTATTCTATACTATTATAAAATTCTATATATACTATTATAAAACTGTAACAGGAAGTTTGTCTGTACATTGAAGATATTAACAAAAAAAAAGTTACGATATGGTTTTTAGGTGTCCCTGATTCCATTTCACCAATTTTAGGATTTTTTGTCTGTCTGTTTGTTTGTGTGTTTGTTTGTTTGTTTGTTTGTGTGTTTGTTTGTTTGTTTGAACGAGTATCACGCAAAAACTACTGAACCGATTTTGATGAAACTTTTTTTGTTTGATAGCTTATGATCTGACTTAAAATCTGGTATATAATTTGGGCGGACGAAGTCGCGGGTTAACGCTCGTACTATTATAAAACTGTAACAGGAAGTTTGTCTGTACATTGAAGATATTAACAAAAAAAAAGTTACGATATGGTTTTTAGGTGTCCCTGATTCCATTTCACCAATTTTTGGATTTTTGTCTCTCTGTTTGTTTGTGTGTTTGTTTGTTTGTTTGAACGAGTATCACGCAAAAACTACTGAACCGATTTTGATGAAACTTTTTTTGTTTGATAGCTTATGATCTGACTTAAAATCTGGTATATAATTTGGGCGGACGAAGTCGCGGGTTAACGCTCGTCTATCTATACTATTATCCCTTCCCTCACTTCCCTCCCCGCGCCCGGTGCAGTGCGTTGCTCTGCGTATCGCTGTCGTGAATTTAATCATTTTATGTGGTTAAAACATCGTATTGGTGCTGTGAGTGATCCTAAATCATTGATTACGTCTGTGACTGTGTAAAGTGTAGGTTTTCTAATAGTTTTTCACGGTAATTGTACAGTTTTAAATAAATAAAATCATCGGATAATCGTAAGTACTTTTTTCTTGTCACTTTAGGTAATAGAGGGTAGGAGCGCGGCGAGCGCTCGCTGGTAAACCGTTAGCGGCCGGGGTCTTACGTCATCACTGATCAGCTGTTTATCGAGGCTGATTACCGTAGTTTAGTTTTAGTTTTTGTTTAGTTTGGGTACTAATTTAGATATTTGCAATTAATATTAACTAAAAGAACAGTTTTATAGTTTTAACCGGAGTTTACATGATGTCCGGACGTCCGGGTAAACCGCCAGATGATGGCGGGCAACCGGAACCGTTTGTGCGTAGCCAGCGTACGCCTCGTTCTCCTCCTAGTTCAAACAAGCGCAATTTTGGGGACATCACCCCGAATGAACTTTCTCCAGCCAAGAAACGTGTTTTAATCGCCGGTCGTAACGTCGGCGGCGACGGCGGTTCGCCGCCCATTGTTAATGATAACGTTGATTACTCGAATGACAATCTCTCTTTTACTGCTCTTGTTTCTAACGCGTCGGATTACTTGTCTAAAATTAATGATCTTGTTAATGATCAGGGTTCTCGTTTGAATATGTCAAATAAAACAGCCGTTATGGATATGACTCAAATGGTTACTGCCGTAGTGGGAGTGCTTGCGCTTAAGTGTTCAGAACTTCAGGTTCAGCTAGCTCAAACAGAGCGTGACTTAGTTTTGGCCAAGTACCAATCAACCCGTGCCACATTAGATGCCAACAAGCCGAAGCTCTCGTATGCGGAAACGCTGAACCTCAGGGTCGCGCCTAAAGCGCAGCCAGCCGTTCGTGAGTCGCGCACGCCGCTTCCCTGTGTCATCGCGTACCCATCTAATGAGAGGGCGGGTGAGTTGCAGACGTCTTCTGCTACTAAGAAGGCATTGAAAGAGGTTATTGATCCTACCGACGGGTTCCAGATTGTTGGTTTGAAAAAGACTGCTAAGGCTGGTGTAGTTCTGCGTGTTACAAATCAAGAGCAGGTTAAAAAACTTTCGTCTGATGTCGCGATCGCGAAGGCTGGTCTCCGTATAGAACAGCCAAAGAAAATCAACCCTCGCATTTTAGTTAAACACGTTCCGGTTGAAATGGACGATAACTTTTTTCTTAAGTGCCTTTTTCAGCAAAACATTTTAGAAGAAACACCCGTTACTGAGGATGAGTTTAATAAAACGACTAAAATAGTGCGTACTAAACGTTGGGGTGACTCGAAATTTAAATGGTTAACAGTTGAAGTCTCAGCGACCGTTCGTAAACACTTGATCGATACCAAGCAAAAATTGTTCATCGATTGGGACACGTGTCACTTCGATGATCAAGTAGACGTCTCGCGTTGTTTTAATTGTCAACAGTACGGTCATATAATTAAACATTGTACTCAACCCGTTTGTTGTGCCTACTGCGCGGGGCCTCATGAGTCTAGGTCATGCATGGCTAAAGGCGCTAGTGATTTTAAGCCTGTCTGCGCATCTTGCAAATGTTTTAAAAAACCATCAGATCACGCTTCGGGTTCATCAAATTGTCCTATGTATAAAATTAGAGTAGATAATCTTGTATCCCGCATCAACTATGGATAAGCTAATAATAGGCCAATTAAATCTTCATAACAATAAGATTGCAACTTTAGAGTTAGATAGGCTCATTATTGATTATAACATAGACGTAGTCTTAGTTCAGGAACAGTACCAGCTTACTGCTTTAAAAAATAAACTTTTACAAGTATCTAAGTCGGCTCTCGCTGGCATTTACATTCCGCGCGCTAACTTCACAGTCACAGCCTTAAACAATCTCTCTACTACGCACTGCGCCGTTGCGGAGGTATCCTGCCCTTCCTTTACAATTTACCTTGTTAGCTGTTATTTCCAACACGCCGATCCTGCTACTCCTTACCTCCACCATTTGCGATCCGTCCTACACTCCTTGGCTGGCCGTAGGGTCATCATAGGAGCTGATACCAATGCTTCATCTCCCTTATGGCATGGCAAACTGCGTACCTTTGACGCTGTGCGTCGCACAGCTGTGGAAGAGTTCATCGCTGAGCTCAACCTCTATACGTATAACACCCCTGATGCACCACCTACATACAGCAGCCCTTCAGGCGAGTCCTCTATTGACGTCACATTTTCTAATGTGGACGTTCGCATAGATTGTTGGCGCGTCATTCCTGATGCGTCTTGTAGTGATCATCGCCTGATCGTGTACGAGTATATTCCGCGGTCGCAACAAGTTCTGCCTGCTTCATTACCTTACTATAGTTATAAGACTAGAAATGCTGATTGGTCATTGTTTGGCTCACTCTTTGTCTCGCTTGCTGATGGTTTTACTCGGTCGGAATTGACTCCGATTGAGTGCGCCGAAGTTATGACTGAAACATTTACATTTTGTGCTGACGTAGCTTTGGGACGTACAAGTGCAACCTTAACACGTAGATGTGATTGGTGGAACGATGACTTAGTTAGACTTCGTAGAGTGTTTAGGCAAGCTCGTAGAAAATATAATAAAGTACGTAAATCGGATGCTACCTCGGAGGATCAACTGGTAAATGCGATTGGGGACCTTAGAACTGCTAGGTCTCACTATCGTGCTGCCGTTCAACTGTCTAAGAAACAATTACTGCATTTTACTGCTGATTTCGAATCGGATGATCAAGGAGGCTTTTAAAGTTGCCGGTGAGTCTATTCTAACAGTTTTCAACCGTTGCATTGCTGGGGGAGTTTTTCCAAACTTATGGCGACGTGGTTGCATTAAAATAATCCCCAAAGCCGGTGATAAGCCCCCTGATGATCCGAAGTCTTATCGACCTATTACCCTTCTTCCATCTTTGGGTAAACTCTTGGAACGCCTCGTTGTCCCTCGGTTAATTCCAGGAGGACCTAAGTTCAGTGACAGGCAATTTGGCTTTACCATAGGGAAATCGACTTCAGACGCGTGCTTACTTGTGAGAGAGGCGGTAGAGCTCTCTGAATATAGCTATATCGTCGGTATATTTCTTGATATATCGGGTGCCTTTGACAACGCATGGTGGCCAATGCTTCTCCTAAAGCTCAAAAATAGAGGTTGTCATCGGAACATCTACTCGCTTATTTATTCTTACTTTACGAACGGAGTTTCAAAGTTGAGGCTTGGTCACCATGTAGTGTCCAAAGTGCTGACACAGGGCTGTCCTCAGGGCTCTGTCCTTGGACCCTATTTATGGAATATAGGTTTTGATGATTTTCTGACACTTCCTTTCCCTCAAAGCTGCTCGCTAATAGGATATGCCGATGATGGTCTCCTGCTCATACATTCCAATACTAGAGTAGGTATCGAAAGACTGGCTAGCAACTGCCTGCAGCAAATAACAGATTGGGGATACAGAAATCGTCTTCAGTTCGCCCCGCATAAAACATTCCAACTATTGCTCAAAGGGAACCTGAAAGTACCACCACGAATAAAATTTCAAGGCATTAATATTAAAAGTAAAGATTCTGTTTCCTATTTAGGCTTTTATTTGGAACGTAATTTTAGCTTCGTAAATCATATCAAGACAATAGGAGAGAAAGCCAAAAGTAATTTTTTTGAGTTTAGCGCGTATTTCCACCTCGACATGGGGTCTTTGTTACAAAACACTTAAAATAATATATTCCGCAACATACCTCGGGTGCATGTGTTATGGAGCCCCCGTTTGGGCAGATAGGTCGGCTATTGGCGCTGCGCGCCGTAAGTTACTTCAAAGTCAACGTTTAGCCTTGATTTTCCTGTGTAAAGCGTATAGAACGGTCAGCACCGAAGCACTCCCCGTTCTAGCGGGGGTGGTTCCCGTAGACTTGGAAATACAACGCCGCGCGGCCAATTACTTTCGTTCAAGAAAAGTTAGTCATAACTTCTTAAAACCTCGCGACCGAAATAGAATTAGTAAATTATTTAACTTTGATTGCAACATCTTTGATGAACTTTTATTAGACTGGGAACTACGGTGGCAAGGGTCTACAAAGGGTCGACATCTATACCAATTTTTTCCATCTGTTCGCGATCGTCTAGACAAAGCGTGGCTAGAGGTAGATCACTGCGTAGCCCAATTTCTTACTGGACATGGTAACTTTAAGGGAAAGCTATTTTATTTTAAATTGGTTGCGTCACCTTTATGTGAATGTTCTGTTGACAGTAACGAGTTCGAACAGACCGCTCATCATATTCTTTGGGAGTGTGAGCTCTGGTACGCCGAGCGCCAGACCATGCTTGACTCAATAAAATCGTTTTCTGGTGTCCCTTACTACATGGATCTTGTTGCGACTAGGGATAACTTCCGTGCGTTCAGATGTTTTTGCCATACTTATTACTGGAAGCAAAATAGGTCATAGTTTCAGTACAATGTTAGGTTCCTATTGTTTTATTTTGTATTTTTGGTGCTTTTGCGGTCGTGTCTTCAGCACTGCCATAAAAGATCTCTTGAATTGGCTCTCTAATAGCCATGTTTTTTCCTTCTTATTGCTGTCTCCCGTTTGCAATGGAGGGAAGTCGGATATTTCGTTTTCCTACTCCTCCTATCTTCTTTGATTAATTCATTGCGGGTTCCAAGACAGATTAGAGTCATCCCCCGGGCTCGCTGGACTTCATTGTCCAGTGTTGTGAATGGTCGCCGCTGTTGATCCTGGCTTACAGGAGTTACAGCGGTGGGAATGTGTGGTGGGCCTATGCCCGTTTTATCTATCTATCTATCTATATACTATTATAAAACTGTAGCGGGAAGTTTGTCTGTACATTGAAGATATTAACAAAAAAAAGTTACGATATGGTTTTTAGGTGTCCCTGATTCCATTTCACCAATTTTTGGATTTTTTGTCTGTCTGTTTGTTTGTGTGTTTGTTTGTTTGTTTATTTGTTTGTTTGTTTGTTTGTTTGAACGAGTATCACGCAAAAACTACTGAACCGATTTTGATAAAACTTTTTTTGTTTGATTGCTTATGATCTGACTTAAAATCTGGTATATAATTTATCTCGCTACATTGACGGGAGCCGGAGATATAAACATATAACCGCAAGTGCAACCAATGTACGGTGCCATTTCAATTTCAAGTAAGTAACACTAATTAAAATTAAAAGACTTGTAATAAAGTAAGCTGATTCTGAAGACTGTTTGATTTATAAATAGCGAAAATAACAACAAGTTACAAAATAAATACCAATAATTATAAATTTTATCATTGTCCAGTGCTGATGACTGCACCGGTTGTTAGTGTAACATTGTTTTTCTTTTTGGCGATAAAATCTTTCAAACTCCATGGAGAAAACCTTTGCATAACAAAAAAAACCTTAGGACTGGCCACAAGAAAAAAAGATAGAACTACAAATTTCTTGACATTTTGTAGAATTAAAGTGCAACCAAAGCAGGAGTAATTATTTAAAAAAAAACTGCACGCCAATTTCAAACAAAGAGAATATAATCATGATTTCAAATCAGCAGCCGAAAGATGTCTAAAACTCGATTTTTAATTCGGAATGTTTTTATTTACGGTGTAATCACACACTGTGATGTAATACACATTTTAAGCAAGACTGGATAATAGTTAATATTTTAAAGCAATTATAAGACAGGTAAGAAACTATTTTGAAATACCGTAAATTATTACTAAAATACAAACGAACGAACTCTAACAAATTAATAAGGGTCGGTTTTTATGCCGCCGATGCGATGTGCCGCCGTGCATTTTGCGCCCGATTCGATTAAGGGGATAATATATTTTTCTACGGCGCTCCATCAAAACGAAGCTTAGTTTAAACATTTAGTAATTAAAGTAAAAAATGAATGGTTTTAAAACAATCTAGAAGCCAATATCTGTGATTTCCTTTTAAATGTTTAGTTCTAAAGTTATCTTGACTCAAAGTTTGTAGTCCGTGCTGCGGTCCGTCCGTGTCGTATGTCGTCCACCATTTGCGCTCTCTCTGAGGAACCTGCCACAGCCCTACGGACTGTCGCTTGATATGAGCTTTACATAAATTAATGTAACATTCGGCAATAGCCGACTGCGTTCTTCCGGACGAAATTATTCGCTGGAATCCAGGCGCATACGTGTTGCCGTTGTTTCAAATGCACGCAAATTGACAGCGAATGCTGACCAGGCCATGTACCCGGACTTTAGATTTTCGATATAACGCGACCGTTTCGGTTCCGGTCCGAACTTCATTGTAATAGAGTTGACATTGGAACGATAACTTTCATGCAATTGCGACGTTCGAATGTCCGGGTCAAGAACAAAGAACATTCTATATAGTATTCGTCCGTCCCTGCTATCAAACGTCAAACGGTGACGTTGCAGTAAAATGCGGCCGGCACCGATTTCGCGCGCATCTGACCGAATTGCAAGATGTATATGGTCCTTCTTATATGCAGACAGTTTTTTAAGGGGATGATCAGACCATCATACTGAACAACTTTCTGTATGGGACCAAAGTCGAAATCACAAAAAAAAATCAACTGTTCCATACAAAACTGCAATCCTACTCTACAAAAATGTATGGGGCGGAAGATTTTTTTTCGCGATTTCGATGTTAGTCCCATAGAAAAAGCTGTTTGATGGTCTGATCATCCTCTTAAAAAAGTGTCAGCATATTAAGTTAAATAAATAAAAAATAAAGTAATATAATATATATAATGCACCCCGACGCGTTCCGTTCAGTGATAAAAATACTTAAAAAATAATTTTGTATCTGCCAGTACACTTGATTGTTTTCAGTAATGAAAAATGTCATCACGAAGAAGCACTAATAATCTCACTAATATTATAAACGTGAACGTTTGTGACGATGTTTGTAAGGTTGTAATGTTGTATGTTTGTGGCGCAATCACGCATAAACGTTATCGTGTCGACTTCAAATTCTGAAGTCACTAAATAGTAGCTTGCCAGAATCGGGCAACCTATACTGCACCGTCGCTAGCGGTCATGAGCTCCTCCTGCGTGCAGATGTAAGGGCACGCAGGGCACGATGTGAGATGGGCCATCGTTTGTGGAGTTCCACACAAGCAAGTCACATTTTGCGCATCCGAGTATCCCCACCTGACCATGTTGTCCTTACTGCGACCGACCTGGGTTCAAAGTCGGTTTAAAGACTTCCAGGTCGCCCAAGGCAAGTCATGTCTAGGCGGGACACAAACGGCTCTCAGGCGGCGACACAAATGGAGTTGGGAGGGACACTTTTTGTCGCCATAGAGTACACCTTGCTTGCGCTGGGCCAGTATTCAGGGGGTCGACACACTTCATAAAGCTGCGTCGGCCTGGCAGCCTTTGCGGCGCAGGAATAAAGCCATGCATGGGATGTCGTGTGTCGTCCACCATTTGGGCTCTCTCTGAGGAACCTGCCACAGCCCTACTTACATCTGGGGGCGCTATGCCAGCCAGTGGCTAAAGCAACTGTACCGGAGTCGGTTTCAAGCAACCAGTTATAATCCGACACGTTTCGTTTAGTGCCGGTATCCACCAGCTTGGCGTGGGCAGATCGGCCCCACACCGGGCACGCGTATTCTCCAGCGGAGAACGCGAGAAAAATAATTAAACAAATAAATAAATAACGCTCACAGGCACAAACATTATTTTAATTATCCCAAACAAGCAATAAAGGCTTTTTATTGTGGAAACCATACAACAACGGCATAAACATATAACATCCAATACCGAACCGGGAATCGAACCCAGGACTCTGGTTTGGCAGTCCGGCGTGGTAACCATTACACCAACCGGGTCGGCAAATACTAAAAATCCTCTTTCTTTTAACCTTTTCTAAAGTTAGTGTTCATAATTTTATCGTAGTATTGTTTTCATCTTAATAGATGGCGTTGGGTGTTTTTTTGAAGCAAGTACCATACTTAATTCACGCTCAAGACATCTCAGATATTCGGTCTTACAGATTTGATTGTATAGTTACTTACCGGCTGAATTCGAAAAATAATTAAATAAATAAATAACGCTTACAGGAACATTGTTATGATTCCAAGCAAGCACTATAGGCTTTTTATTATAGAAACCATACAACAACGGCACAAACATTTATAACATCCATGACCGAACCGGGTTTCGAACCCAGGACCCTGGTTTGGCAGTCCGGCGAGGTAACCATTACACCAACCGGGTCGTCAACTATCAAAAATCAAGTTTTCAAAAATTTTATCGTAGTAATTTAATCGTAGTATTGTTTTCATCGTAATAGATGGCGTTGGGAGTTTTTTTAAAGCAAGTATGCTACAATTATTAATTCAAAAACTTAGCTATAGCTGGAGCTTACAAATTTAGTTGATTATATAAGGTCTAAAAAAATTAGGTGAAACTGTTTTAAGGGTATGCTCATACCATTAAACTGAACAACTTTCTCTACGGGACCAATATCGAAATCTCGAAAAAAAATCTTCTTCCCCATACATTTGTGTTTGCAGTTTTGTATTGAACATCAATTTTTTTTTCGCGATTTCCATATTAGTCCCATAGAGAAAGTTGTTCAGTTTGATGGTCTGAGCATACCCTTAAAATAGTTTCAGCTAATTTTGTTAGACCTTATATTATCGTTGTAATACATCGTTGTAAGTATATTGATTGTTTGAGTCCAATCTGAGCCAATGCTACGGATGATAACCTTATTTTACAGAAAGGATGAATTTTGTTGCAGTAAGTCTTGCCAAATTTTTGTTTTGTTTGATTTTCGGTCTCAATTATGATTTTTTGAGGGTTTGTGCAACTTAACTATAGAACATCATTCTACCACAACGTATAAAAAGGTACCTACGTATCTAAAAGGTCCTTCTTATACTATAACACCACAGGTCGGTAATGTAGCTACTTACATAATTGAAAATATTTTTTAGCAAATTGACCATTAGCTTGCTAGAATATTATTATTTTAGCTCTTGCCTTCACCATTTTACACTAGCCCGCGTGGTAGAGTATCGTACGTGAGTGGAGGTCTGTGACCCGCAGTGGGTCGTAAGATGATTATTATGCTGCTCGACATAAATGAAAAACTAATAAACGACGAACAGTAGAAAAATTAAAGTGATGGATCCAGTGAATGACTTTTAAATCTGATACCTACAGAATTACTTGGGGTACTTTCTGATTTTGATTTAGCTTAAGTTCATGACTTTCTTATCTTATTATGGGAAATGGCAAGCCAGCAACACTTCGACCCAATGGTATCTTTTGTATTGACCCCTACATATTATTTTCTTCATCCTTGAAAAACTTGGAAAATGAGGGAGGCAATAGCGTTCAGGGTATGAAACATGTAATGAATAACCATCTCTCAGGAATCACATACGTTTACCCACCAAGACATCGCAGTCACACAGTACAAATGTTCCATGGTTTCCTCCTCCTCTCCACACGCTCGGCAACCGGGATCTAGAGTGAGCTTTATCGTGCCTGTTGCGTAGTGCCCGGTGAGGGCCCCAACGATGGCACGAGCTTTGCTCCTGCTGTTGTTCAGTATGAACTTTGGGATTCGTGGTGTTATATTGCTGTTATACTCTGACACCAGGGCTTTGCCCACATGATAATAAGAAGATTGCTGATGAATTTCCTGCAGTGTTGCAGACCCGAGAGGCCAGAGCATTCTAGCCTGTGACTTTTATTAGCCCATTCCTTAATCGCCATTCTAATGTTACATGCCAGGATTCCTAGACTTGGTTCGGACCATGACCTTCATGACCTTAGACGAGACATAAGACAAAATTACATGTCCACGCAGACGAAGTCGCGGGCAAAAGCTAGTACTATTATAAAACTGTAACAGGAAGTTTGTCTGTACATTGAAGATATTAACAAAAAAAAAGTTACGATATGGTTTTTAGGTGTCCCTGATTCCATTTCACCAATTTTTGGATTTTTGTCTGTCTGTTTGTTTGTGTGTTTGTTTGTTTGTTTGTTTGAACGAGTATCACGCAAAAACTACTGAACCGATTTTGATAAAACTTTTTTTGTTTGATAGCTTATGGTCTGACTTAAAATCTGGTATATAATTTGTGCGGACGAAGTCGCGGGTTAACGCTCGTAAAATATATAATTAATCACTACCAACGAAGCATCCACTGACCTCCGACCGAGTTTTCTTATCAAAAGGTTATCTAGCAACGAACGGACAGTGAAAACAAAGTCGGAAACAGAGGAACACTTTCCTTACAAAATACCGTCATTAAATCATCATCAACATCTCTGCCGATATACGTCCACTGCTGGACATTTATGCCTACCGAAAGGATCGCAACAACGGCCGGTTCAGCATTGCCCTTATCCGATGTGTGCCCGTCACTTCATCGTCTTGTAATTATTATATTATTTGTGATTTCAAACCCAATTCAGTGTTTTATCTACTACCCAACACATCTAAGCATTTAGTCATTGGGGACCTACCAGTGTATAGTAAGCCAATTGAGCTAGAAAACTCAAAAGCTTGTAAACCCAACGTTGGTTGTGCCTAGATTTGGTTCGCCAGCGATTCTTCTATAGATCGACCATGAATATTAATATTTGCGTCTTCCTATTATCCAGTCTATTAACTCATATTTTATTAATGTTGTTTATCCACATTGCTTGCTAATTTTAATATCGACCATGCTAATAAATAGAGATGAGTTAACCGATATCGATATAGATATCTAATTAATAATCAATGACTGTTGTTCTGTCGATATAATTGTTACTTTGTAAGATTTATTTAATAAGCGCGAGTAGGTATAGACATTTCATTTCAAGAAGGCAGTTGATTTTTTTTTTTTCATATTCAAGCAGTTACTGTTGTCGAAATCAACTGAAACATCATTTCACCATCTCCCCCCCTTATTTCTTACACCGGTGCAATATGCCGTCATCTTCCTCCATTCATCTCTTCTAGGCAATCATTTCAGCGCTCACTCCTTTTTTACACAATCCATCCTTCATCCATCTTTTCTTTAGTTTCTCTCTTCATGCAGCCATCCACTAAACACTCGTCTTATAAACTGACTTAATGCTTGCATTATCAACAAGATTATAATTTTCAGGATTTATAACGAAGTTCTTTTTACCCCATAGATTAGACTTAAAGACGAAAAACCAGACACGGATTTCAAAACAGTGCACAGACGATTGCATGCCTACTTCAGTTGTTACAAAAGAAATGACCAGACATTCACATTCACATAAAATCATATTACTTAGATTCGAAACACACGTTGAATGGCACAATATCTAAATGAGGCTTAGCTTTAGACCTAGTCTAAGATCGCGATGCGAATTAATGTTATTTTTTTAATCGTGAAGTTCAAACAAAAGTTTTGAATAGTTATCCTCATAGACTTTAATTTATTTGAAGGGATAAAAACAATAAATCCTGCGGTTTTATGAGATATCATAAGACCAATAATTTCGTAGGGGTATTTAAGATAAGACCATCAAAGTGGTAAACGGCTAAACGGCTTCGTAGCTATCACACGACACGGACCGAGTTTGGTACCAGCAATCCAATTACTATTCAACTGTGCTGAATTCCGCATCGTGCTAAACTCTATGTAACTGACAGCCAATAAAGTCTGAGCGATCTGTCAAAACGGCTCTAACGGCTGTACCGCGATTAGCGCAATACCAAATGTGTCAAAAGTTATGGTTGGTACGTAGTCCCATAACGGTTCAATCAGCAAATATTTACCGCGATTGCAGCCCAGATGTACTTATGTATCATTTATTTCAGTCTTCTCTGTACTTTCTGTAGTATAATATGTTATGTTATGGCTTTAATTTTTATTTCAGTATTTTTCAGGTGCGCAAAAAAAGAATACTATTATTTATTAGATCAAATATTATACAAACACGCAGGGACTGAAACTTATAGCTAGGTATCATCATCACCATTTACGGCATATTAAGTTTCTAGGATCAAAATCTCACATAATGAAAAACAGAAACATTTACACTTTGCTAAGTTTGCCACTTTTCATAGAGACAATAAACAAAGAAACAAAAAGAATATACCATGGAATAACTATAGCCGATAAATCGATACAGAGTGCCCATCGCTTCCGTCTAAAATCACTTACTAAACATAAGAATCATAATCGCATGCAAACGGAACGCAACTAAGTCGTATTCTATTTCGAAACACATGTTCAATGTCAGTTTGTCACAAACACTATGCGGTCAATCGTCTCGTCCCAACATGTCTCGTGTCATGTTCACCAAATCGTCCTACGTGCATTGCCATAATTCGACATGCAATATCAGTATCAGTACAGCAGTGGTATTCAAACTTATTTTAAGTGCGACCCTCCTAAATCACCTCGTTTCCGGGCAATCCGAAAATATTGTTATCAAGTCCCACAAGTCTAGACTTATTCTTTTATATCTATTGGGACTAGATAATGTTTATGACAATGTGATAAGAGGGCTGGCAGTTACCTTCGTCATTGCATGGGCTTGGCGATTCAGCGTTCTTGGAACCGTCCCTCAGGGAGAGGCTTTGGAGGAAGTTGTATAGGTTAAAAATTTTAAAAAGGCACCTATGTGCCTTTTTAAAATTTTTATTTGATAATAATTATTTTCTATTTAGAAATAGAAACATAGACAAAGCTTGTTCCAGAATATACGGAATGTATTTATTGACAAAACGAGTTGTGGATGTAAGTGCAAGATTTCCTTTGACAAAGCCTCTTGTAGATACGCACTATATATTTTTGTTGAATAAACGGGCATTATCCTGTTTTGTTTAATTTGTAGAATGAACACTGAACACGACTTGTCCCGCGGGGTTCACGACTTACACTTTGAACAGCGCTGGACCACAAATCACTCGAATAGGTGAATTTTGACATTATCTTTCATCACGCTATTAAATGGTCTGTCACAATTTTGGTAATGTATGAGTCATTAGCTTTTCTATGATCTTGTAATTTTGTAATGAGTGTTGAATAGACTCTATTATTCAAGCTATGCAGGTGCAGGTACAGTATACATCATTTATCTTCATTTACTAGGTCTTTGTAAATTCTAAGGCAGAATTTATTAGGTTGCATTGACTCAAGAATTGGTTTTAACATAGTTTTAACTTATATTATGCGTTATAAATACTATTTGTATGAAAATCTTAGAATAGACCACTCCATTTGACCTCATTTTGTACGATGACTCCACCGTGTTTTTTACGTTATTAGATAGTGTTTTTTGACTGACTCTTAAAATGTTAGATATGCTAAAAAGCTATTGAAGACTATAAAATAACTAATATTTGTATTACAAAATCGCGAATTCACGAATTCGATCTGCGCCAAAGTTTATTAGAAGACAAAACCTACGCTCCCAAAATCATGTAGGATTGTACCATTAGGTTATTGAGCAATTACAACCTTTGTGGAAGTGCCAAATGTAATGCCATAACATAAGTAACACTCGATCGTTTAACTGTCGACTCCCACGTCGCCATACATTACGATTAATCGTCACCAATCGTCACAAATCGACGATCTTTGTTTAGACGAATTTCGCGATGTAATAAATGTCTTTAAATTGTAATGCGGAACTTAGAAACAAAAGAGTTCGCATTTTTATTGTCATTAATCATTCGTTGATTTCAAGAATTAAATGTCTGGGACTTATACTTTCTATTTCGATTCGATGATAATTTTTTTTTAATCAATGAAAAAGCTTTACAAAAAGAATCTCAAAAACATATGTCATCAATTATCATGGAATAAATCGAAAAGGAAAAAAAATTAAAATTAGTATATCATGAACCCCTTGACCATTCCAACTCTTGATTACCTGTACTTGATAGTAATCTGTATCATACATTATCTAGACTCAGTTGTCTAGTTTTATGAATAGGTATTTGAGGCGTATTGCATGCGTAAAGCCTCTCCAAAGACGTTACTGACGAAGATTCCCCGGAGCTCTTTGAATCACTGCCAGCAAACCCATTATCATCTATGTCACCAAATCATTGCGAAAAAAAGACCAAATCTCCCATTGTTCTATGCATCTTACCAATAATTGGCCCAAATCACTCGGAGTTCGTGTCTCAGGCATTGCGTTAGTAATTACTACGTGTCTAGACCAGACTGAATGATGGTCTGGATTATCTAATCTGGTGGGAAAGGTTTTGTAACTATGACGTTTGTAGCTGGAGGGTCTTCATTGTCGAACGAGGAAGTTGCAATTAAACGGTTTTATCGAGTAGAGTGTTTAATGGATGCAGACGCATGCAAATGCATGCAGACGCGTCACGTCACAACCCCCCAAATAGCGAACAAACGAGAAACCGTAAACTTTTCAAATTGAAGCTTCAACAACTACACTAATAAGGTGTAGTTTAGTACCAAATTATCATCATCATCATCAGCTTACAAACGTCCAACTGCAGGGCACAGGCCTACCCTCGGGGAGGGTGTATGAACATTAGTCCGCCACGCATGCCCTATGCGGGTTGGTAGACTTTAAATACAAATCAAAATTTCTTCTTTAGTCCACGCAGGTTTCCATACGATGTTTTCCTTCACCGTTTGAAAGCAGTCGGTATTGCATACATAAGTTAGAATAACTCATTGGTGTACGGCATGTTGAGTGTCCATACCTCTCCGCAACGCGCCACCGACGCTACCGAATCATCATTTGACCCACTTAATTTTTTCATGGGAACTAGGATGTTATATATTTGGGGCATAGGCCCACCACACATTCCCACCGCTGTAACTCCTGTAAGCCAGGATCAACAGCCGAACTAGGATGTTATAGTCACTACCAACGAGCTTAGGTTTAAAGTTTTGAGTCAAGAAGCGCTAAGACAGGTCAAAATTTTAATAGTAACTGTCAGATAGAACGAATGATAGAACATAATATTTCTGTTCAAATTGTTAGCGCTAAACACAGATTTACTATATTTTTATAGTCTCCTGAATCTTGTAAATTGAAAACCACTACCATCAGGAAAAGGATGTAATGTGCAGTCAGCTACAGTTTTAAATATACAGGGTTTCAATACATTTCTTACTAGATATATCCATACACGCCAGTATACTGCAAGCTGCAGCCTACCTAACCTACAAGAAATTGAAATTAACATCATTTCTAACCAATTCTAAGACATTTCTATCCAATTCTAGCGCATTTTCATCAAATTCTACAACATTTCTATCAAATTCTATAACATTTCTATCAAATTCTGTCACATTTCTATCCAATTCTATCATGTGTCTATCCAAGCTAAATCTATTCCTGATTTCACTCAGCCTATAAGGTAGAAGTTGTTGCAATTTAAACAGGTTTACAGGAAACAGGATTATTCTTACTTCGCTAAGTTCTTTTTCTTTTTGTAGCTCGATGTTTTCCTTTTTTGTCTAAGAATAAGGTCAATGCTTTAAAAATTGATACTTAGAACACTGAAGTAAGGACTAGTTTTGTATTTTAATTATTCATATATTAGAGATGGGTGTGGTGAGCAATAGAAAATGTTTAAAGTTTAGCGAGATATTTTTTTTCGAATTGACAATCACAGCTTTGCTAAGGGAGCGGCTACATCTTACTACTGCGGAGTATTGGACGGACTACGAAGGGTCTACCGAGCCAGTGAATGAACCTAATTAAGCAACCAACCTAGGGGCACTCGGAATGGATACGGACCTTGGCATAGGACGTTGATGGGGTAATGCGGCAAGATTAGATAGCGGGGATATCATATCGGTGAGAAGCGAGAGAGGATGGCGTTGTGTTGTCGCTGCTCTACCTACCCCAGAGACAGAAATGAGAAAAATGTATGTATATGCTATTACACAGGGTGCAAGGAAAAGTATTATTAACCTTTGAACCACGTACTCTACCCATCAAACTGAACAATTTTTACCATGGAAGCAAATCGATCGGAGCCAAAAAAAAAATCAGCAGTTCCATTCTAAACTGCATTACCTACTCGACTCAAATATATGAGACAGGTGATTTTTTTTTCCTCCGAACGGTTTGCACCCATAGTAAAAGTTGTTTAGTTTGATGGGAAGAGTGTGTGGTTTAAAGGTCTATGATACTTTTCCTTACACCCTGTATAATGTAACTAAAGTTTAGTACATTTGCCACCTAGAATGTTATCTATTTTTGTAATACAAGGTATTACAAAAATACAAATAAACATTTAATGGCGGTGGTTTAAATTAGACCATCAAACTGGACAACTTTCACTATGGGACCAATATCGTTAAATCGGATGTTCCATACTTAATCTACTCGAGCTAAATGTATGGGTCAGCTGATTTTTTTTCGTGTTTCGATGTTGGTCCCATAGAGAAAGTTGTTCAGTTTGGCGATCTAAACAACATCCTTATAAGTTTTTAATGTTTATTTTTACGTTTGTAACACATAATACAATTGTAAACTTGGAGTGGATTTCAATTGAAGAATTTGCAAAAATATTCATTGGGAATGTTTAGGATACGTAATGGAATACATTGAGATCATTTCATTGTCTCTTTGTTAGTGCACGCAACACTAAAAAACTACTAGACCGATTTTGATAAAACTTCTGATGTTTAAAAGTTTGAAATTAGACTAAAAATATAGTTTATTCTTTCATCTCGCTACGATGATGAGAACTGGAGATATAACATTATTAAATTCACGACGACACGAAGTCTTCGGCAAAAGCTAGTTCAATTATAAATCATTTCCATAGACCACCAGGAAGGATGCACGAAGCGACGCCGACGTCTCGATCTTGATTTAATAATCGATGACACGAATTTCGAAATAGAATCGACACAGGGTGTGCCAATCGATAGTTCGCACAAATGTCGATAGATACATAAATTGTGACTATCTGCGAATTGCTAATAAGTAACAACTCGTCAGTTTTGTACAGGCTGTTCGGAAACCAGCATTTTTGCTGACGAGCATGCATGAAAAGGCTAAGTTTAAATAGTTTATTAGGTACACCAACGACACATGCACACATTTGATTTAAAGGTTTAAAAAATACGCGAGCAACAGGTCTTATGAATACATCACTTAAAGATATACACAGCTTAGGTATTCATTAACAATTATAGGCAAATAAAGTTAAGTATACAAATTAAATAAAAGGTTAAGAAAGCTTTAGAATATAAGGTGCAATATTGAGTTCAATTAATTAAACAAAAATTTATCAATTTCCTTAGGCTCTAGACAGACAGACTGCATTCCGACTGCAAAATTGCAGTTCAGATGCAGTTTGAATGCAGTTGCACGACTGCAATAGAACTGCAAACCAAACGCGCAGTCCGATTGCAGTTTAATTGCAGTCGTGTCAACTGCACACCGACTGCATTCAAACTGCATCCGAACTGCACCATGCGGGTGCGGGCGGGTGGGTATGGTGCAGTTCGGATGCAGTTTGAATGCAGTCGGTGTGCAGTTGACACGACTGCAATTAAACTGCAATCGGACTGCGCGTTTGGTTTGCAGTTCTATTGCCGTCGTGTCAACTGCACTCCGACTGCATTCAAACTGCATCCGAACTGCACCATGCGGGTGCGGGCGGGTGGGCATGGTGCAGTTCGGATGCAGTTTGAATGCAGTCGGTGTGCAGTTGACACGACTGCAATTAAACTGCAATCGGACTGCGCGTTTGGTTTGCAGTTCTATTGCAGTCGTGTCAACTGCATTCAAACTGCATCTGAACTGCAATTTTGCAGTCGGAATGCAGTCTGTCTGTCTAGAGCCTTACATCACATAGTAATAACATATAGAACATTCCAAGACAGTTTTTGCAATCAAAACTTTGAACACTCAAAACAATATTAACATGATACAAATTAGTTGAATAACGAGTTAAATATAATAGAATTCAAATTAGTTTCAATTCAAAATAATATATTACAATAACAAAAATGTATCACATTGTAACATGGTATTAGGTTAAAATGTAGATACTACTAATTAATGTGGAGGAAGCGAAATAAGTCTGTCAGGATCATAGCAGAAGTTCCGTTGTCCCTGCCTACCCCAGACAGGCGTGAGAATCTCTATGTATGTAAGCAGGTATACACTAAATTAAATTTCCCTCTTGAATAAAATCACCATCATCATCAGCCTTTGTAAAATCCACAGCAGGGAATAATAATATAATATCTACTCCTAAGAATAAGCGTGGAGGTAAATTATACTTATTGCATTATTATTATTAGTAACTTTCTGCTTGAATATTTTCAAGGTGCCTGCCTCAATAGGCTTATATTTTGGCCTGGGCCACCTGCTTAACGAGCCTTCCGGAGCTCGGAGGTAAAGCTAAAATACCGCTAAAAAGGGTCACCCATCCAACATAACGAAGGTTATCGTTTGCAATATCAATACGCGAAAGAAATCCTGTATTACAAACATCATAATTAGATAAAGGCATTTTAGTGTCGTTGATGTCTTTTGTATGAAACTTATAAAAATTTGTGATGCACAAATTTCTTGCATTTTCAAAACATTTTTTTTTTATTACTTATGGGTTTGCTCTTGACCTCCATCTAGTCCTCAGGACGAAGATGGGGTCGAAGATGTAGCGAGCTCACCCAGAACTTATTCACTCGTACTTTAAAGGAATTCGGGTTGTAAGCACTCGGAAATACTGACGCAGGTAGGGCGTTCCACTCCTTGGCTGTGCGCATTATAAAAGATTCAGAAAGGAGCTTGGTGCGGATATGTGGTATGTCAACCAAAAAGGGGTGATATCCCGCGATGCGTCTGGAAGTCCGATAGTAGAAAGGGGAAGGCGGGATGAGCTCATGTAGCTCTTGGGCACACACACCGAAGTACAATCTGTAGAAGAAGCAGGCTACTCTGCGGCGGTGGGATAGGCTATGAAGCTTGGTCTCCACCAGCCTACTGTCGCCAATGAGCCTCCTGGCTCTGCGTTCATCCGAGTCGAGTGCGGCAAGTTGATACTTGGCTGAGCCATGCCACAGGTGGCAGCAGTACTCCATACAGGATCGGACCTGAGCTTTATACAACATTAAGAGCTGTCCAGGAGTGAAGTACCGCTTCACCTTGTTTAAGATGCCCAGCTTTTTGGCCGCAGTTTGTGCCTTAGACTCGATGTCAGCGCCGAAGTTGAGTTTCGTGGTCAACCTCATGCACCATCCATTCATCCATCCATTTAAGATATAAAATAGGTCGCTGTATTTTAATTCATCATCATCATATCAACCGATAGAGGTCCACTGCTGGACATAGGCCTCCCCCAATATGGGGGAATTTGCGGGTTGGCGATCGCAGTTGGATTGAATGTGTGTACTCAGAGGCTGCTGCTGCCCATCCTTCAGTAGATCCCTTAGTCACCTTTTACGACACCACACGGCAATTATTTTAATTATTGTGTTGAAATAGGTTATTCATTTCCAGTTTTTTTTTATTTGCTATAATCAGTGCACATCGCAAGTTAAGGTACCTACCTAACATATAAGTGAATAATCATCAATAAAATTGCGGGTTTTGTCAGGATTGTCAGGGTCGTACCAGATAATCAAATTGTACACAATAAGTGTAAACCGTAGAGCGCCCCATGTTATTCCACTATAAAATGTCGATTTATTATTTTTGTACGTTTTACTATTAAAGAACCAATTATTTTAAACTATGGAAACCTTTGTGACTACAAAGAAAGGATTTAATTTGTAGCGTTTTAATATATCTACACATAAAAAAAAGAACACAAGGCTAAAAAATCATAGGAAATGTTGTTTTCAAACAAGCAAACAGCATGGAACAGTGGATTCTTAAAAAACTCAAAAGTTAACAAATTGTATTATTTTAATACAAATTTGATACAACGGCACCGTGAAATTGGAAAAATAATATTTTAATACCGTACAATTGGAAACAACATTCGATTTCATAACATTGACTAAATCGATTCGCTTCCGACCGTCACATCGATATTCTAGTGTGCAAAATGTTTCCCCTCTATAATAACACTCACCCGCTGGACCGATAACCTTAGACAAGTTGCTGATACAGAGTTTTGTGGCGTGCCTCTAGAAATACTTATACAGGGTGAAATTGATATCATTAGCATCCTTTTAAACTAAGACTCTACCCATCAAACTAAACAACTTTTACTATAGGAGCAAACCGATCAGAACAAAAAAAATCAGCTGTTCCATACTAAACTGCAATGCCTACTCGACGCAAATGTATGCAACAGCAGATTTTTTTTATTTTTATAAGACTTATTATATTTTTTGTGTACATCGGTATGTACATCTTGTATAATGAATATAAGTACCTGTGTCTCGCAAGCCCGTCTTCCAAGTTTCATCGCTGAAAATATCCTTCACATAAAACAATATTTTCCTCCAATTGTTATTCCAACGCAATCTTTGTTGAGGTTGCAGTAAGTTGAAATGCATGCATGGTACCTTATCATGCTATCTGTCTATCAAGTTAGGTAGCATAAACTTTTCAGCCTATTGTTAATATATATATATTTTAAGAAATTATTTAAAAAAAAATTTCCACAGGAATGAAACTTATATAGATTTTAGGGGTTCACATTATAAGTTGTTGTAGGGATAAAAAGGTCTTCATGAATTTGAACATATTTAATAAAGTGCACTTATTTCTGAACTACATAATTGACCGAGCGGTTCGGTGGTATGGGAACGACTGGCGAATACTCCAGTCGCTTCATCAGACTCAGACAAAATTGCTTATTCTGCTAAACTAATTATAATACTAATAAAATGTGTCCCCACAGTATTTCCCCCTTTAACAAAAATTTTCCCCAAAAATTTTCAACGAACAGAAATAAAATAAAACAAACAATCTAAAAACATTACAATCATCATAAGTCATACTTCACATTATATAAACAGTAGTAGGTACAATACACAATCGTTGCGCTAATTCAGCATTGGTTGCAGTAACAAAGAAATAGTAAGTAACATGAGACAAATGTTATCGCTAGGAATGGAAGTTACAAAGTAGGTATACTATTACATCATTGGAATCAACTCAACATTATATAAAGATGATAACATAATTCGCTATTAAAAAAGCTTTAATACATTATCATTTCATGAAAATAAAATGCTAACAATAACACGAAAACAACATGGAAACCGCAATATAATATTATTTTAGACACGAACACTACACGACACAAAATACACTCGACGCTGTTTCCCTCTCTCGTTGTAGGTACATAGCTAGAGTCGATATCGTCTTCTGGAACATCCACGATGTGCGCACAGCTTGGCATCTATACCTTCCAAAGCGAGTACCACATGTGCTTGAACTGGGTCATATCGTCGCAAAATCTCACCAATACGGCAGGGCAGTCTCTTCCTGATCTAGGTGCGTGCGAGAAAACGTTGAGCAGGTGCAGGCCCGTCCCGGAGGGAGCAGCAGACCTCGGATGGCGGCAACTGCTGAACCGTGCCCACGTCGACCATCGCCATGAGGAGCATACTTCCTTGCCTTCCTTCCTCGTAATACTGACTTTCTTGAACAGTAGACCCGTAAAATACTCGTGTTTCTTCATAGTTTCCATGTATTTTCCATGTCGCAGTAAATAAGCCACGTGGAGCTGACACAGCACACCGCTAGGTCAATCCTGCCATCCAACATGCGCAGGAGAGTCGTTCCGCCGAAGTCAAGTTCGAAAGTTGCGTGTTCATTGTCGGGTGGTCACCACTTTAGGGGTTCACATTATAAGTTGTTGTAGGGATAAAAAGGTCTTCATGAATTTGAACATATTTAATAAAGTGCACTTATTTCTGAACTACATAATTGACCGAGCGGTTCGGTGGTATGGGAACGACTGGCGAATACTCCAGTCGCTTCATCAGACTCAGACAAAATTGCTTATTCTGCTAAACTAATTATAATACTAATAAAATGTGTCCCCACATAGATTAACTTGAAAACTAATTTTGATTAGTCTTGTCTTAGTTTAAAAGGATGCTAATGATATCAATTTCACTCTGTATACCCACACTCAAGACACTACATACAAACCAGCTCGCACTGACAAGAAGAGGCTAGCACAACTAGGCATACACTGGGTGTAACAAAAGTTATATTTAATGGGGTGATTCAGAATTTTAGACCATCAAACTGAAAAACTTTCAGTATGGATGGAGCCGACATCGAAATAATATTAAAACATCTGCTGATACATATAATGTAGCAACACAATATTTTATGTCGCAACATTATATGGATCAGCAGATGTTTTAATATTATTTCGATGTCGTTGACAATAGTCGACGGTTTTGCATGAAACAGATTTTTTTTTCGATGTTGGCTCCATAGTTCAGTTTTATGGTCCAAACAACCCCTTAAATATTACTAGGGTCACTGATGATGATGACATCATTGTCCGTAACCAAATACGCTATGTAAATTGATAAAAAATTAAAGAAAAAAATACAATCATGTATTTGTGCGACTGATTTTATTTTAAGGTCAAATGTTCGAATTATCTATGTAGCACAAATCCAATATTCTTAGTCAGTGTCATAGGTCAATTCAAAGTCAATGATACGAACCAATAAATCACTTAATAATATATATCTTAGTTCTACTAAAATATCTATCTACAGGATGTTAGGGTAAACCGTTGCATTACTTTGAGGGGTGGTTATAATACCCATGATACTGAACAACTTTCTTTAAGGTGGTTTCAGTCCATACAAACCTTTGACGCACAACACGCGTAGACGGCATTAATAAAAGCAATATTTTATATATGGAAAAATAGTTCAGAAAATCTAGTTGCCGCGTAATAAATAACATTTGCAATTTATAATATAATTACGAAGATATAAAGCTTTTAAAATTTTGTATGAAAAATTTCAAAGCCATATCTATCTAGCCATATATATCTTCGTAATTATTTTATAATTTGCAAATGTTATTTGTTACGCGGCATCTAAATTTTTTAAACTATTTTTCCATATATACAAAGTTACTTATATTAATACCGTCTACGCGTATTGTGCGTCAAAGTTTTGTATAAAATTGACCCCTCTGCAACCGCCTTAAGAAACCTTTCTGCTAGAGATTTCTCAAAGCGAGAAGCTTATGTTGGGCTGATTTTTCAACTGTCAAATACCTAATTCTTATGAACATAATTATAATATTTATTGAAACAAAATATAATTTACCCTACACAAGCGACCCAGGAAAATAGCTGGTAAATCTTATATAATATAATATTTCAATGCGTTAGAAAAATAGGAACCATAAAGATGTTATTGGGATTATTTAGGATTTCGGAAAAAAAAACTTTTTCATTGATTCTATTTTTTTATGTGAACTGGCAAGATGTCTTGGAAATATTAATATCAAAAGTCATAAAAACAAAAAAAGAGGAAAACTTTTTTCTTTTTTATTGAAGTATTTGGCTTAACGTCATTTTTTTCTGACAGAAGCTGCCAGTTCTGTATTTCTTAGATGTAATGTAAACTCTTTGGTTGTATGAAAAATATGTAGACGAGAAATAAAAACTTTTTGGATTCCCCAAATGTTCTCGTATGAGGTCGGTGTTTTTTGAAAAACTTATTTTAAAAAACCGACTAATTTTATTCACAGAAATAATTTAAAAATCAGCCATAAAAGACTGTTTTGTATGATAGTTTAAAAATAGTACCTTGGCAATCGCACTTTGCTCGAATCGCGTCTCCGAAATAATCTGAATAGGTTTCAGTCCTGAGAAAATCAGTCCAATTTTTTTTGTGTGAAACGGATTTTCTCTTGAATATATGTAACTTTGTAAGTTAAAAATGACGGACTATGAAAGTATATTATTACACGGAGGAAAAATAATATTATTATATACCTACCTATTACAATATTTCGATTTTTATATTTAATAAATAGAATTCAATTAATTTATAAATAAATAAAACAGTAAATCGGTCAGCACATGCGTCGTCAAAAACAAAAACAGTCATAAATCAGCAACATGCTTCGTCAAAATAAAAGATAAAAATAATCTAATAATAAATACAACATTTCATCCAAATCCGTTAAAGCCATTTCCGGACTTTCTCCTGAGTTTTTATTTTTATCTATTTTAATAATGTTTCATTACTTTCGTTGTAACTGTTCTATGCAATGAATTTATTGATTTCATGTGTTTGAAATAATTGCTTTCGTAATAATTATTACAAAATGACGAGTTCCTAGTTTTTATTTATAGATGCGCCATGTACAGTTTAAGTTAAATTTTTCTTTTCTTGTTTTTATTTAATATTTGATTTGTTAATACTACAGTACCTAGTAATTATAGTACTCTGAGTTAATACCTACGTTCCCTACATCTAAATTATGGTTAAAAGCCCACTTTAATCTCATTTGCCAGCGACAAATCTCGACAACGCGAGAAAACTTAACCATCGCCATCGTCGTTAATAGGTACTACGAACTACGCAGTAAAGTAAATTATTTACAAAACAAGTGTAAAGATAACCCTTAGTACAAGGTTAGAAAAACATTGTTATTGTTTACGGACGTTTTGACGGCCCACATCGATTACGTGGCTTCGAAAAAATGGTGATCGTCTGAATGGCGGGTCAACGCTCATATTTATATTTGAAGCAGAGTTAAATAATTGCTTACCAATTGCTTATATAAATCTGCCATCATGATAAGCAAATATAAGCAATTGGTAAGCAATTATTTAACTCTGTTTCAAATATAAACATGAGCAATTATTTAACTCTGTTTCAAATACAGGGTGACTGGTAATTCGACCTATTCCTTGAAAGGGGTTATACTAGAGTTCATTTGCAACCATTTTGCCCCAGTTAACTGGGGGTCGAAAATCGCTTGTTTTCGAGTTATCTCATTTTTAAGATTTTTTTGAAAAAATCCATTTTTCCACCTAAAACTGACAATTGTGAAAAAAATACTCCACTCTCTGCACTAAGTAAGCATTTTTCTAATAGCTGATGAATGAGCGACTACATTAAACTAAAATACATGTGTAAAATACCCGAAACCACTGAAATAAAAGGTTATAAACCGCACGACAAAATTTTTTTATTTGGATTTCGTTTCAATCCAAAGAGGATTACTTAAAAAAAATGTATCACACTTGGCGTACAAATTACGGAAATAACTTTCTCAATTCCTAAACTTTCCAAAAAGGTGCAAATGTTGTCTACTTTGACAAGAGTTTGAAAAAAATTGTTAACAATGGCAGAGCAGGTAGCGGATTTCCTAGAAGCGAACCTTACAAGATGCCGATTTGCTTTTGTCTCTTTCATTTTTTTGCTTACATTGTTTCTCTTTTGTAAGTATTCGGGAATGTTTGTACTAAGGTTCACAATCGAGGCCCACTCATTCGCTCAATTCATTAAGTAATCAGTTAGTTTCAACCATCTTGGAGTTCGGACGTGTCGTTGTTAACTAACTTAAATTCTGCGCTAAAACAGCTTCCTTTTCAAATGGCTGCTTACCAAAATGAAGAATACGCGGATATCATGTATTGTTACGGGTTTTGTGATGGTGACGCTGCTGCTGCTCGAAGAGACTATCAAAGACGTTTTCCTACCCGCCGTTTACCTGATGTCAGCGTGTTTGGTGCGACATATCGGCGCATTCGAGAAACGGGATCGGTTCGACGTCGCCAAACCGACGCTGGTAGACCTAGCGTTAGTGATCCAATCGAAGAGGAGCAAATTTTGCAGTGTTTTCAAGCAGACGGCACTACTTCAACAAGAATTGTGGCTAGGCAGCTTGGTATGTCTCAGTGGAAAGTCTGGTTCACTCAGCACACAGCACGGCAGTATCCATTCCATTACACGCCAGTACAAGCTATCGAGGAGGGAGATCCTGTCAGAAGGATGGATTTCTGCAGATTTCTAATAAATGCAGACATTGAAGACCCTGAGTATCTAAAAACAATCTTGTGGACAGATGAATCGAACTTCGACCGTGATGGTATTACAAACTATCATAATCTGCATTTTTGGGCCCCTAAAGGTCAGAATCCGAGAAAATCTAACGAAGGAGCTCACCAGCACAGATTCTCACTTAATGTGTGGATGGGAATCGTGCACAATAATTTAATCGGGCCATTCTTTCTGCCGGCACGCCTAACCGGCATCGCCTATGAAAACTTTTTAAGAGAAGAGTTACGTCCGCTGCTGGAGGATGTGCCGCTTACCACAAGAACAGCTTTGGTGTATCAACATGATGGCTGCCCAGCCCACTATTACCGGGGCGTGCGACAGTGGATGGATGAGAACTATCCACTGAGATGGATTGGTCGAGGCGGCCCGATCCCTTGGCCGGCTAGGAGTCCCGATCTAACCCCATGCGACTTCTACATTTGGGGTCATATGAAGACATTGGTGTATCGTACACCTATCTCTTCTCAAGAAGAATTAAGAGAGAGGATTTTGGCAGCTGCCCAACAAATTAAAGACACGCTTTCAACTCGAGTGACAGTAAGCGAAGTACGTCGCAGGCTTCGTGCTTGCATACGTAACGGAGGAAGACAATTTGAGCAAGACTTGTGATTTTTAAATGTAAAACTTTAAAACAAAATTTGTAATTTCATATGATTAGGTACTAAACATTATTATTTTAATCTTTTTTTTATTTTCACCAAACCAATAACTTTTTGAATAAAATTAACATCTGCGTGTTTAATAAGGTTTATTTTCCAAACTTGAACTAAAGTACACAACTTTTGCATCTTTTTGGAAAGCTTAAGAATTGAGGAAGTTATTTCCGCAATTTGTACGCCAAGTGTCATAAATTTTTTTTGAGTAATCCTCTTTGGATTGAAACAAAATCCAAATAAAAAATTGTTGTCTTGCGGTTTATAACCTTTTATTTCGGTGGTTTTGGGTATTTTTCACATGTATTTTAGTTTAAAGTAGTCGCTCATTCATCAGCTACTAGAAAAATGCTTACAGAGTGCAGAGAGTGGAGTATTTTTTTCACAATTGTCATTTTTAGGTCGAAAAACGGAAATATTCAAAAAATTCTTAAAAATGAGAGAACTCGAAAACAAGCGATTTTCGACCCCCAGTTAACTGGGGAAAAATTGTTGCAAATGAACTCTAGTATAACCCCTTTCAAGGAATAGGTCGAATTACCAGTCACCCTGTATAAACATGAGCGTTGACCCGCCATTCAGACGATCACGAAAAAATGAACTTCGACCAACCCCGGATCTAACAGGGCAGGAGTCAGTCAAAGGGGCGTCAAAATAGGTTTAATAAAAAAAACGTGTTTCACTAAAGCTTAATAATTAACTTCTATTCTATTTTTATTAAATGGCGTTTCCTTAAAGATTTCGCCAGTATCAAGTGTTGAAGATATTATTACAATTCAAGTTAACGTTCATTGTACGGTAATTGATATGGCGATCTCAAAGCCCTGTTTTTATACAAAAACACACACCCGAAACCGCCATAAAATGGCGGAGCCGCGTGGCTACCTAAAACGCGAGCCGAACGAAAGACGTCTACTCGAGAGACCTCTAGCCACGCGACTGAATAATTAACTTTACAATATTGCAGGAAAATTTTGAGCACACTTTGCTCGCTCCTAGTTTTAGTTCGTATTGCAGTCATTTTATTATGTTGCAGTAAAATTTCTAGCTCGCTTCGCTCGCTCTTGGTTATTTTTTCATTTTCATTTCATTTCATTTATTTACCAGAATTTACAAGTAATACATAGTGATTGGTTTTAACGTTAAAATAGTTCAGATGTAAATTTGCTTTGACAAAGCGTAGTAAAGTACGATAAGTATTAAAAGTAAAAAAAATAATTTGGCTTAGACCTTAGGCTGTTGGGGTCTCGCTGCGAAACTTTTTTTAAAGTGCCTATCGAGGCGCCTGCTTGAGGCCACGGGGGACATGAGGGCTGGCAGCTATTTTACCCAAAGGGTAAGTTTGGCCATTCAGAGGGGCAATGCGGCCAGCCTCCTAGGTACTCTGCCTCAAGTGGGCGCTTTGGAGGACATCTTTTATTTGTTATTTGTGTTTTAGTTTATTATGGTTTATTGTCTGGTGTTATGTATTTTGTATATGTTTTTGTGATTAATAAAATATATTTAAAAAATTAATTACATTTTATGATTTGTCAATCAAATTATTCATATTAAAAAACAACAATTATGCATGTCAGGAAACATTAAAACATTAAAAATTATGACTGTATCGCGAAGGCCTAGACGTATCGGATTTAGATGGCATTGCACGTTGCAAAATCATCCGTTCCATACTAAACTGCAATGCCTACTCGACTCAATGTATGCAACTGGGGTTTGTTTTTTGCTCCGATTGTTTGCTTCCATAGTAAAAGCTGTTCAATTTGATGGGCAGACTCTTAGTTTTAAAGGATGCTAATGATATCAATTTCACCCTGTAGAAAATATGAAAAAAATGTCCTTTAGTAAAATCTCCGAAAACATCTTTAACCTGAGATATTCATGGTCAGAACTATACTTCCCAGATTGTGAAAGAATTATGTTTTCCATTCATAATACAAGTCCAGGTACTTTAAAATGTTATTGAATAATTTTTGTGTGAGAATGTCTAAGATATTTATTTATTTATTTACCCTAGTGACTTTCTGTACGGGGTATGGCAGTTATCTAAGGTTAATTTCAATAACGCAGGATGAAGCAAACGGCCGCCAATTGTTTTTAAAATTTCACGGCATTGTTAATTTCATTATGCATTTTGAACGCCCCGTAAAACACTTGTTAAAATGTTTAATCGTTTATACACTTTCAAAACATTGTAATAGAGTTCAAAATAATAAATAACAGTAAAATGTACAATATGTTCTATTGTAAACAAGATTTTCCATAGAACTCAAAATCGGTATGCATGTAAAAAGAGCAAATTAGTGTTGTCTTTCCATCTGTCACATGTGACTATTCTCGATCGAAATACAGAATTGCAATTTTAACATTTGATTGTTGACTAGTTTCAAAAATATAAATCATCATAATTTTCATTGTAAGTATCATATAAATTATATTTTCAATTTAGATTATACATTGTCTTTAAAATCAGACATTTCTAGTTTTAATTTACAAAAAGCCAAACCCGAAGCCTGTTGTGGATATGAGTGATGTAATACCTTTGACGAAGCCTGTCGTGTCGCGAAGACGATTCGTGTATTGGATTAAATAAAATGTTTATTTACAAAAGAAAATATTGGTACTCCCACTACACCTTAGTTAGAACATTCATAGATTCTTTATTTTACACAAAAACATCATCATCATCATCATCTCAGCCGAGGGACGTCCACTGCTGGACCTATGTCCAGGGGAGCTATGGGGAGCGATAACGGCTGAGGGCAGCGCAGGACACAAAAACATAATTATGAAAAAATTACAGTAATTCGTGATGTACAAAGGCGAACTTAACATTGCAGGTTGAATCACCTGATTATCTGAAAAGAAAAATGATTACGTGCTTCGGATGGCACGTTAAGCCGTTGGTCCCGGCTACTATCTCTGGTGGTAGGAGTCGTTACATAAAAACCACGTCAGAGGCCGTAAGGCGGGCTGATAAAACTCTGACACCAGGGCTCTGCCTACTCGATAAGAAGAAGAAGACTACCCTCAAAACATTATTAATACTTAGTTCTTGCACAGGTTCTGAGCACCTTAAAAGAATATAATACAGCCGTGTGTTTCTGTTCGAGTTTTTATCAATTTACTGCCTAGATCTCTCATTAAGTCAAGACTCAAAAATCTTGATTCTCTATCAGGTAAAAAAGTACGTTGAAGTAAAACCACATGATCGTTAGCGTTAGGTCAAGTTTCTAGATGTATATTAGCATAAAGTCCGTTCATATTATGATAGTGATGACATAACGTGACATCTGTGAATTTAAAATCAAGTTTAGCACGAGAATGTCATTGTTAGCACGATAATAAATTCTCTCTTAGCTCTATTTACGGACAAAATCTAGAGGTAGATGTGTTATACTTGTTTATTGTTAGTACTTATACATTTTGGATAATTTTCACTTGTACCATAGGACAGTTCCATGACGGAACTAGTGAGAATATTTTTTGTCATTAGTTCCATGGGACCTCTCAATGGAACTACTGCAACTAATTATTCTCAATAGGTATCTTATTATCTTAATGTACCATAATTATTATTCAAACTAGCGGCGCAGGCGACTCCGTATGCGCTGACCACTGACTTTAAATACTCATAACTTTTGAGCGAATTTACCGATTGCGATGAAATAAAGCCTCAGTGTGAATCCAATTTTGCAAATCGATAACAGGGTGTAAAATTAAATGCATAACATAATATATCAAGCATTATACAGGGTGAAATTGATATCATTACCATCCTTTTAAACTGAGAGTCTAACCATCAAACTGAACAACTTTAACTATGGCAGCAAACCTGTAGGAGCAAAAAAATCTGCTGTTCCATATACTAAACTGCAATGTCTACTCGCCTCAAATGTATGCAACAGCAGATTTTTTTGCTCCGATTGCTCCCGTAGTAAAAGTCTCTTAGTTTAAAAGGATTCTAATGAAAAACGATATTAATTCTACTCTGTATATTGCAGATTTTGGAAAACTTTTAATCGATATTTCATATCAAAACTTCAATTAAACAAATAGTGCTCTATCAGAGTTGCATCTCTATGTATGATGAAATACCTACATAGGATATATAGGTACCGACCGGTAGGATACTAAATGCCTGATAATAAAAACAGTCTGTAGTGAACCTGCCTGCTGTGCCGAGGGTCGCGGGTTCGAATCCCGTAAGGGACAAATATTTATATGATGAATATTTGTACCCGAGTCATGGATGTTTGTATCTATATATGTATTCTATATCGTTGTCTAGTCATCACAATACAAGTCCAGGTACTTTAAATGTGACTAGATAATTTGTGTTACAATATCCAAGATATTTATTATTATTATGTATCTCTGGCTTACTCACGGGCCGTAGCCCGGACCTTTGGAAGGCTTGCGTGGGGACACAGGTCCAACACGTAGAGGTCCATTTGAGACACTTTTATCTAAATGCGATGGGATGCACCAAGCGTGGTCAATCTCTGAATTATTATTATTATTATCGAAATGAGCATTTTGTATAATATTTATTTGCCGATTATAAAACCAGTGCCAGTGACAATAAATCGAATGCAATTGACCTCTAGACTCATCGACAGACCTCCAATAACAGTGAACAATAATCGTATTATTATGTCATTTTTATTAAATATTTCCTTACAAATCTATACAACAACATTTGTATGAATTAACTTCCTTTGCAGTTATAAAGGTCGCAACGTGAGTTGTCACAAAATAACAATAACAATAAAAGTAGGTTAATCGATTCAAACTTTGACATTCGCAACAAAATCGGACTATGAAATTACGATTTATCGACAAAAAAGTTTCAATAACGTAATAAAGCTCTATGAGAAGCGAATCTAATGTCTACATTGTGCTTTTTTCTATTCGGCATCTTGTTTCAAGACAATTTGAACAGACTATACAGGGTGGAAAAAAAAGGCCGTGGTTGGAGGGAAAGTACCCTTAATATTTAAGATGGCAAATTTTACTGAAAGGAAACATTCCTTTATTTTCGCATTTAATTAAAACTGCATTTAAAGATTTTTGAAAAATCATCTGCTTGAGCCGGGAATCGAACCGGTGAAACGTGAAAAAAAAACATTCTGTATTTTATGATACCAACCGAAAGAATCATTCATAAGGATCAATTTCTTTTAAACAACATAGTATCTTAAATTAAAGAAAGACCAAGAAAAAATGATTGATTGAATTTTATTGTAAAACTTACTATCTAAAGAAAATTCTTTACTTAACTTATAAATTGCTCAAAATGAGACCCATTTTCACGTATGCAATTCATACTTTAAAGTATTTTCTTTAGATAGTGAGTAAGTTTAACAATGAAAAAATCATTTTTTCTAGGTCTGTAATAATAATATTCTACATACTATATAGCTTTATTTCCACTCCCTACACTAGCCTGAAATTGATATCATTAGCATCCTTTTAAACTAAGAGACTACCCATCAAACTGAACAACTTTTACTATGGGAGCAAACTGATCGGAGCAACAAAAAAATCAGCTGTTCCGTACTAAACTGCACTCGCCGCCGCTGCCTACTCGACTCAAATGTAGGCAACAGCTGTTTTTTTTTGCTCCAATTGGTTTGCTCCCATAGTAAAAGTTGTTCAGTTTGATGGGTAGACTCTTAGTTTAAAAGGATGCTAATGATATCAATTTCACCCTGTATATAAATTTATCACACAAGCGCCACTCAAAATTATGATAATACCTACTGTGTATCAAATTCTTTAAACTTCATTATCATCCATATACACTCATGACTTTTCCCCGGAGAGAGGCAGGGACTATGCCCGCGATTTTCTTTTCCTTTCTCTAGATTTATAAATCTTATAATTATCATACGCTTTCGTTGTACTTTGCTAAATTTACCTTTTTATATTTATTATACGAACTTGGTATAAAATTGTTAAAATTATGTCAAGAGCATCGATTTATTATAATTATCTACTTCATGCTGAATAGGCCTCTAGAAGCTTTAAACCTTTTTATTACAACTAGGTAAATTATTTTAAAAGTGCTTCCCTTTGTGATACGGTATTAAATATAAGGTCTAACAAAATTAGCTGAAACTATTTTAAGGAGATGATCAGACCATCAAACTGAACAACTTTATCTATGGGACCAATAACGAAATCGCGAAAAAAAATCTGGTGTCCCATACATTTAGGTTAGGTTTGTATGGAACAGCTAATATTTTACGCGATTTCGATATTAGTCCCGTAGAGAAAGTTGTTCAGTTTGATGGTCTGATCATCCACTTAAAATAGTTTCACCTAATTTTGTTAGACCTTATTATATTTCGTTTTAACGATATGACTCGTGCCACTATTAATGCCCAAAATTTTTTATCGACATCGAAATTTGAATAATAAAAAAGTGTAACTCTCACCTCTACCGCAACAGCCAAATAAAAACACGATAGTGTTGCACACACCAACAAAAAATGTTTCCAGCCCATGTCGACACTTGCTTCACGCACTTTAAAACAAAACCTTCAGTATCTCATACCTACCTCACTGTCCGAAAACAAAATTATCTGAAAAAGACAAACAATAAGCCTTTAATTACAACCGGTAATTAGCAAAACTGATTGATTGAATTGATAACTCAAAGATGAATGATGAAATGACAAAAAGTTGACAATGACATGTCAAACAAAAAATATTATCTCACAATATACGAGGGAATACATTGAAATTGTTGACACATTCACCTGCAGGCTTCACCTTTCGCAGATAATTATCTGACAAAATGTTAAATTCAATACCTAATAAGTAATCGATAATTTATTTAGAATCGATAATTTACATGTACTGTAATACTACACTAGAACATCACATTTATTTTTAATTAAAAACACAGCGTTCGATATTTAAATTGTAAAATAGTTCGAAGTCGAAGTCGTAAATTCGTAATTTGAAAGACGCGCGCGTCTAGTGCTGCGCCGCGTGAGACTGCCAGCCACTGACATTTGGAGCCAGTTCGTGTACTAGTGATGTGCCCCTACCCTCTGCGGAATCCTGCCAACGTCCTTGATAGTACTACAAAGAGTACGGGTTTAGATCATCCGTTTGCATCTAAATGGGCTTTTGATAATAGTCAAATGGAATTTGAGTAATTAGAATATTCATTTATTTATTTATTTAAACTACAAAATACAAATACATTATCCTTACAGGTTTACACCCAATTTGATAATATAATTTCTTATTAATTAACTTGCCTTTACTTAAATAATCTAAAGCGGCCTCTGTGAATTTTGTCAATGAACACTGGAATATATCTACCTCTTTAGATATCGCATTTAGTATTCTGAGTGCTGTGGTTAATGGAGCGTACTTTTATATATTGGTCCTGCACTTTGGTATCACAAACACCTGATCTCGGGGGCCTCTACGCATTCTCGTATTGGGGACGCGCAGTCCAATACTTTCTAGTATTTGCGGGTTATTAAGTATGCCGCGAAACACATTAAAAACATATGTATTATGTAGTGAGGGCAATATTTCTCCTAACCTCCTAATATGTGCCACAATAAGGATTTGCTTTATTTCCGGATGACTTAATAATATTGGAACCGCTGCTGCTTCTGCTTTGACTATTTATTATAAGGACTAGCCTTGCGGTAGCATTTCCCCTCTGCCACGGTATAAGATCAATTGATCATGTGCATTACACGCGTAACTAGTCCCTATATAAATAGTCAAAGTGCTTCTGTCATCTTCTGTGTTGTTATGACTTACTTATCTTCTTAATCTGCATTAACTGGTAATCTAGGTAAACCTATAATTGGCTTGTAAATTCAAGTAAGTGTGATATCTGTCATAGGTAAAATCCCATAGTAAAAGTTATTCAGTTTGATGGTCTGAAAAAATCTCTTGAGTAGGTATGTAGCGCATTTAAATGTACATCCTGTATTATATAGTCTCGCGACAAGATCAGAAGCTTTGCTGAAATTACCAATTGTCGCTACCACAAGCTTGTACTAATTAATACGTTTTTTTAATTTATGTCTAACGAGCGTTAACCCGCGACTTCGTCCGCACAAATTATATACCAGATTTTAAGTCAGATCATAAGCTATCAAACAAAAAAAGTTTCATCAAAATCGGTTCAGTAGTTTTTGCGTGATACTCGTTCAAACAAACAAACAAACAAACAAACAAACACACAAACAAACAGACAGACAAAAAATCCAAAATTTGGTGAAATGTAATCAGGGACACCTAAAAACTATATCGTAACTTTTTTTTGTTAATATCTTCAATGTACAGACAAACTTCCTGTTACAGTTTTATAATAGTATAGATAGATAGATAGATTAAGGCTGCTGGTTTTCTCAATAAATGAAAATAAATAAAATAAAACCAACGCCGAATATGACAGCATACGGGGTGTTAGGGTAAAAAGTTGCATCACTTTAAGGGGTGATTGTACCCATGATACTGGAGTGCGATTTTTAAATCTCATTCGCTGAGCTCAGCAGTTGAAAATGTCAAAATTACTATGGAGATATGCATCTTTCTACAACTGATTTGATTTTCAAAAATCATACTCCAGGAGTGCGATTTTTGAAAGTCAAGTCAGCAGTAGAAAGATGCGTATCACAATACATTATCAACTGCTGAGTTCAACGTACGAGATTCAAAAATCGCACTCCTGATCATCATTCCCAATGAAACCTATAGAAAATTCGCAAAAAAAATTGTACTTTGCATACTAAATGCAATCAGCTGAACGAACGTTTGTATGAAAACTTAAAAATGTACGTATATCGTATAGGTTTCTTAGGGAAAGTTGTTCAGTATCATGGGTATAATCACCCCTTAAGGGCCTATGTCGAAAAATAATTGAAGCGAAATGGGTGTGTGATAGGCATATTACTGCCTGACGCGAGAGAAAGAGATGAGGCGGCGCGCGCGCCTGAAACGACGCAAGCGTAAAACAAACTTTATTTAATTGTGATTGTACTATTTATGTTAGTTCAATTCTGCTCTAATCAAAATATCAATAACTTTTTTTAAATCAAGTCTCGTGATTTCAAGTTCCAAGCGTTTATCGATGAAGACGGAGGCTACTTTGGCTTGTTCTTCTATCGAGAAAATTTATTTTGATCGTGTTTTGGCTCTAATCAAAACATCAATTATATGTTCAATTTACACAATATCCGCAAATCATAATCCTACTTTTAGTACTTCATGATATATGACGCTTTGAAGAATCCTATTTTTTTCACATATCCTCTTAAAATAATGCAACTGTTTACCCTAACACCCTGTATTTAGACAATAATTAGTTAGGTTGTAATTTTTTTTTTAAATTGAACCATCTATCGACGTACGCAGCTGCGTAGGTAGCTCAATTATGGAACAGTCGATAACATAAACATTGTATTTAATTTCTCAGATAAATAATTATTATCTCACTGACACAATGGCATTCCTAAGAATTCCCTTTCTAGATGATCAGGTGGTAATGATAATGACGGGTGACATGCCAGATGCACTTTACTATTATGTCATGGCCTTTATAATGCTACTCGCAATAGGTATACTGACTGTGTATTCTAATAATAATATTCTACATACTATATACCTTTATTTCGACTCCCTACACTAGCCTGAAATTGATATCATTAGCATCCTTTTAAACTAAGAGTCTACCCATCAAACTGAACTACTTTTACTATGGGAGCAAACCGATCGGAGCAAGAAAAAAAACACCTGTTGCATACATTTGGGTCGCGAACTCGCGCGTCTACATTGCAGTTTAGTATGCAGCATATTTTTTATTTACTCCGATCGGTTTGCTTCCATAGTAAAAGTTTTTCAGTTTGATGGGCAGACTCTTAGTTTAAAAGGATGCTAATGATATCAATTTCACCCTATATAGTGTATACTGGGATAGCTGCCGGTAAGTGTCACATTATCATTGTCAATTGTTTCACGGGAATCTACGTGTTGGCTTCGGCCACGCACGCCTCCCAAAGGAAGGTCCGGGACACTGATGTCCCTAGATAAGAAAAGTTAAGCATACATAAGATAATAAACCCGCAGGGCTGCTTGTAGCGAGCTGTTAGTGAGTGGCGACACGCATTAGCCTCCTCGGAGATGGATATCCAAGACCTTCGGTTTCTTCCCCTTAATGGTATCGCCTCCTTCATTGACCATGTATTTGGAAGAAGTATTATAAGTAGATCCAACTGCACTAGGTCGAAGTGTTGCTGGCTTGCTAGCCCTCACAACAAGATAAGATATACGATCCTGATTCTCCAAAAGGATCGGATATTGCCCTTACCTCTTGTCTTGCCTTGACCGGCCGGCCAAGAGTAGAGTTACAAGAGTGGAACCTAGATGCTCCAAGTTGGAAAAGTACTGGTGTACTTATCACTGGGAACTGGTGCCCGCAGACAGACACGCAAAACAAACATAAGGTGGCCGCGTGAGATTATACATTACTCTACCTACGCGCGTCCAGGGGTGCGATTTTTGAATGTCACCGGTGAGCTTGAACGGTTTTTGAATCTCGTACAAAAGCCTTCTCATACCCATAAGTTCAATACGAGTGCGAAGGGGCACTCGTATTGAACTCATCGGTTGGAAATTTTAGTCACCGATAAGATTGCGAACTTTGGGAAATCAGTGAATATCGGCCAATTTACTCAGCCGGTGACTTTCAAAAATCGCACTCCAGCTTGATGTGTCGCCATGTATACATCATATTTACATTAAAAAAAATTAAATGCAATTGTTATGAAAGTTGTAGAATGATATTTAAAATATAAGGAACACAATATTTAAATTATGCTTGTTGCAAAATGACACATAAGACTATCTCAAAAACGTTATAGGTCAAATATTCACCTATTACTCATAATAATTATCTTTAATCTCTTGCGCAGCGCTGGAGCTACTGACTGCTTTCATTCGCATGAGAGAGAACTTATACCCTGTATCTGTACCCTACAGAAGGAGGATTGTAGGCTGATGATGATGATAATTACATGATTGAATTGTCTACAGGGTGTAAAATTAAATGGGACACTTACTTAAAGGGGTGCTTCAGACCGGGTGATTGAAAGTAATTTAAGTTATAAAACTAACATTCAATTTGGATCCTGTGTAATCTCTTATTGATTGTCTGGACATTCTTTAATTTTTTATCTTTAATAAATTTCTACCATGACCAATGACTTTCACTCATTTTATATTTTTATTTGGCATTTTTAAATCTAGTATAATTATTATTGTACACCTAAACTGGTAAACTATGGAGACAATGTATCTATATAAAATGAAGACCTTTTATAAACCTGTAGTTATGCATTAAGTGATCTTTGACTTTGACCATCAAACTGAACAACTTTCTCTATCTATGCTATGCTGTCCCATACATTTCAGTCAAGTTATGTTTGCAGTTTTGTATGGGAATGGATTTTTTTTTCGAAATTTCAGTGTCGGTCCCATTTCCCATTCAGTTTTATGGTCTGAAGCACCCCTTTAAGTAAGTGTCCCATTTAATTTTACACCCTGTATTGGTTTAATTATACATATAAAAATAGCAATAAAATGACGTGAAATACTACCTAATGACGTGACAAACAACGGTCTCAAAAAGTCGCTCCAACTTAATTATTTGTGAACCAATATCGACTATTAATTTGGCTCTAGAAAAATATGTAATAATTAAGTACATATTACACAAACAAAATACGCACACGGTTTCACAATCTGCGAACTTTTAGAGTCGTTATAATTTCTTTGTCAACACTTAATGACTTTTTGCCTAACCGTTTCATTATCAATCTTTTCACTAGCTAAATGGGTAAATTTTAGAGGCTATACTCTTTTTGTTTAAAGGCATTCCTCTCTCGAAACGTGTATGTATACCTCAAAGTGCCTAATTAAAATCTTTGTATTAGTTTTTATTTGCAGTCTTTGTTTGCTCATGGTGTTTTTTTCTGCGTGTGCAATAATTGTCTAAGACCTTTCCCAGAGACCATCGAACAATAATGAGTTGTCCTGTCATTAATTTAGTAAACATAATTAAGTACCTAAGTTTTTGTTGTTCCGATAACGCAAAAACATTTTCCTTATCGAGCCTTTACTGCCGCTTTCAATCGTCTTTTTAAATATTTTTAGCAGTTATACATTTCCAAAAAACCAAACACATTTTTTAAATAACTTTTGAATGGATACTAAAAGCATACAAAAAAAAATTAATGCGTAAATGCCATGTTTCAATAAATTGAAAACCGGCAATGAGTACAATGTGAAATTCTAAAAAGATATTAATGTTTAGTTTTTGGGAATGTTTTACAAATGAAAACTATTTACGGCAGCATTGGCGGCCCGATATCCCTTTTATAATATACGAGCGTTAACCCGCGACTTTGTCCGCACAAATTATATACCAGATTTTAAGTCAGATAATAAACTGTCAAACAAAAAAAGTTTCATCAAAATCGGTTCAGTAGTTTTTGCATGATACTCGTTCAAACAAACAAACACACAAACAAACAAACAAACAGACAGACAAAAAATCAAAAATTGGTGATATGGAATCAGGGATACCTAAAAACCATATCGTAACTTTTTTTTTGTTAATATCTTCAATGTACAGAAAAACTTGCTGTTACAGTTTTATAATACACTGGCCTGCAAAACTAAGTATTACACTTTTGAGATTGCAATATGTTTTTAAGTACACAAAATATACTTTCGAAATAAAAAGGACTCGAAAAAGAGTTTAATTTACAAAGAATAGTTAGTAGCTGATAACATTGGCTTTAAAAAGTTTTTTATTTTAATTCTCTAATTTCTATAGTTCAGAAAAAAATTATATATTAAAAGTGTAGTATTTAGTTTTGCAGGTCAGTGTAGTTTAGATTAACGGTATATCCTGCTTCCAAAAATGTTTGTGATGTATCAAAATATTTCAGTCATTAATCAATTATAATTTATTTATATCTGATGCCCAGATAGGCAAGAGAGCCAGAGGAAGAACTAAACAGAGTTATCCAACATAAGAAGGTTGTATCAGGAGCTCAAGGCACTTACGGATGAAGAAACAAAGTTAGCGAATAACTCTACCAACAAGAGCGTAACTCTAAAATAAGTAAGTAACGCCCAGGCGGAGGACAGTCGCCTTTTGGTGGCTTTTTCCGATTCAGTTTGCATAGAATGTGCTGCCATCTATTAAATATTTCGCAGAAGTATGAAAAAAAAAAGATTTTATTGTCTATGTCAATGTCAAATTGACTAATTCACAAAATGGCTTTCTTGCGTAATGTGCGGGTTGTTTGTAGTTTTCGTTCAATTTCGTGACAATTTAGTGATGTTCTGGAGTTTCTGTTGTTCTCTTACCAATGTTTAGATTACAGGAATAGTAAGGATACTGGAATTTCACTCGATCGGTGCGGGATGGAACGAAAACTAGCATTCAAAACAATAATATCCATCGGTATGAGTAGATATAAGTAGGTATGTATAGTATAGGTTGAATTATTGTCGGTGAAACATAGATGGCTTCAATTTGACATAAGGTGGATGCATAATGTTGCCACGAGTGGGTTCTCCTTTCTAATATACTTATATTACTCTTTGGCAATGTCCGTCTGATCGTAGTTTCCCGAATCGTCACACTGTACACATACCTACTGTATTTATACAGGGTGTTACTGAAGTAAAAATAAAATTGAAAACATTTAAGGGGGTGGTTTAAGTTAACAAACTGAACAACTTTCACTATGGGACCAACATCGAAATCTCAAAAACAAAATCTTTTGTCCCATGCATTTAGCAAAAAAAAATCTTTTGTCCCATATTCGCTTGAGTAGATCTGTAGTTGTAGTATGGAACATCGCAAACCCATCGCATCATGGCGATTATGGCAAATCTCCTCATTTTGGGGGAGGCCTATGTCCAGCATTGGACGTCTATCGGCTGATATGATGATGATGATGATGGAACATCCGACTTTTTTTTCGCGATTTCGATATTGGTCCCATAGTGAAAGTTGTTCAGTTTGATGGTATTAACCACCCCTTAAATGTTTATTTGTATTTTTGTAACAACCTGTATAAGCAGTCGTTTTTTCGAAAGCAACTATGATAAATCATCCTTCATTTTTACTCAATCGTAATTTCGTCGTACATTAATTTATTGAATACGGAATACCGAAATTATACTACAACAAAACCAACGAATGTGGGTCGAAAAAATAATAACACTAAACATTATGAAACTTTAACCAAATAAAATTACAGATACAATCGACACATCGAACTCATTCTATCGTATACGCATACCTACGTCCAACGCCATATCTGGTCCTGTACCCGGACTTTCTATTTTCGATATATCGAGACCGTTTTGGTCCGAACTTCATTGTAATAGAGTTCACATTGGATCGATAACGTTCACGCAATTACGAAGTTCGAATTTCCGGGGCCGTGAATCGAGATAAAAATCGAGTCAGATCGTAATCGAGCATTTCATCGATTCATTGTCCTAATGCTATGAAGACGTCAGATTTCGAGATACAGTTTGTCTCAATTGTTCTATATTAGCTAATCTATTTCAATTGTTCTATTCGATTTACTCAAAAGGATGCGATTTGCGGTGGCGGACTCGACGCGTGTCTCTTCTAAGTAACTAGCGCGCGACTCTTCTTTTAAGAAAATAGATTTTTAAATTATTTTTAAATCCATGCAAAACGACGAATAACCGAATGAACCATTCGTTTAGCACTTTTATTTCTAGCAGAACATTATTTGATACCAATTAAATCAATTTCAAATATTATTGATTTTTAAACATGTTACAGCCATGTTGTGCTATTTCGAATCAAACGTCCCCTTAAGACGCAACAGATTGAAAAAAATTCGTTCTCTGGGTAGTGGGCTCGGTGGCGAAATTGGATAACACAGTTCCCCGGTTTGGAAAAGTGCGGGTTCAAGTCCCGCCCGAGACAAATTTTTCAATCTTTAATTTGATTCAATTAAATCAATTATCTCTAGTGGTAGTAGTCGTTACAATAAAAAAAAATTCACAGATTTCGTGCCTCGCGTCAAAACATCGTTGGAATAGAGTTGATAGTTAAAATAAATGTACAGAAAGTATCGAAGATATAAAGTCCAGGTAGAACCCCAGCACAGACATACTATTATTATTGTGCAGCCTCAGTGAACGCAGACCGCGTTGGTTTGACCGTATACCTGTGCATTTCCAAACAAGGCCTGCGCTAGAACTCTTATGCGTTCTCTATAAATATCAAATTGTCTTGATTGGCTGGACATAGTTTGTGAAATTTAATTCGAACCTACTATAAAGTGATTGACTATGATTAATTAGTATTGACTTAGGGCTATTATATCTTCGATCAGCAGTTTAAAGGGAGCAGACTGGCTTAACTGACATGTTTAAACGATTAATAATACTGTAGATTGCATTAAGTTTAGCTACCATAACTCGTGTCAGGAACGGATAATTTTAAAGAGGAAATTGAGGAAAGTAGAGTTTTTCAAACTTGTTTTATGTCAACAATATTATTGCTTTCAACAACGACAATGTTGGTATATCATAATTTGTTAATAATTAATTAAATAACTGGACCAAATACAAATCTATATATCTATCTATCTATACTATGATAAAACTGTAACAGAAGATTGTCTGTACATTGATGATAATTTCGCACTGAGAACATTTGGGGTTCACACGAGACTATTTTTCATGATTTTTAACAATCAAAATTAGAATCTAAAGTTATGAGGAATAAAATCCAAAGTTGCGGATTTCATGTTACCTCGCCCCCGCAAAAAGTGGCAGAAACGTTTGTTACACGCGTAACTAGTCCCTATGTAAGTAGTCAAAGCCTTAAATCCGTCAGCATATTAAGAAAAGATCTACAGATTTATAATACACGAGCGTTAACCCGCGACTTTGTCCGCACAAATTATATACCAGATTTTAAGTCAGATCATTAGCTATCAAACAAAAAAATTTCATTAAAATCGGTTTAGTAGTTTTTGCGTGATGCTCGTTCAAACAAACACACAAACAAACAGACAGAAAAAAAATCCAAAAATTGCTGATATGGTATCAGGGATACCTAAAAACCATATCGTAATTTTTTTTTGTTAATATCCTCAATGTACAGACACACTTCTGTTACAGTTTTATAATAGTATAGATAGATATAGTGACACAAGTCTAATCAAATAATTTCCATGCAAAAGACATCAACGAGCTTAAAAATTGTTGTTAAAAATAATGAATTTAGTTTTAAAAGTAGTTTTCGAATTATATTACAAATGTATTTAATAACCACGGTCAGTTAAGGACGAATAGCTATAAAACTTCATTGTTTTAAGTTTTATACCTTTTTTGTCCTTAACCGAGCGCTACCACGCCACGGCACCACGGCTGCTATAACATTATGTTTTATCTGTTTTTCAAGAGCTTTTAAATCATATTTCGAGATATCTACATTGTTCAATCTGTCTTTTTGATTATTATTGTTGACTGGACTATATTGCAAGCAAGGTTCGTATTGTAACACTGCGACTATTGCTGGTCTATTGTGTAAGTCCTTCGCCACAAGTTCACACATATTTTTCCGCATACCTCCGAACTTATATGGTTTTTTTTTTTATTATCGGGTATGGAGATTTGCTCACGATGTTTTCCTTCACCGCCAAGCTAGTGAAGAATTCCGTCGAACTTAGTGGTACAGGCCAGGGATCGAACCGCTGCCTCGTGATTGAGTTGCTATCTCTCCGTATCGACTATCACCGCTCTAAGCACAGTCTTTACATAGAAGCCCATTTCTGCCCCCCCCCCCTCCCCCCTTAAATGGTCACGCATAAAAATTAAGTTTTATTTAATTCAGTTAAGTAATTGGGCCATTAATTGCTATAAATATGGCATGTTTCATCTTTTTATGAGAAAAACGCGTCTAACAGAAGACGGACGGACAAACAGACATCGAAGTGATTCCATAAGGTATTGAGTATTCAAATTCAAATTCAAATAATTTATTTCAGACAAGATGTCCATATAGTGTTAGTATACATTTATCTTGAAGCTAGTGTTAGTAACAAAAAATAAAAAATAAAAATAACATTTTATTTTAAAAACCCGGTGTGGAGCTTCGCCCAGTTATGCAACAGCGGGGAGTCCCACCGGTCTTTGAACACATTCAGGAGACCGTTAGTGCTAGCTCGGAGCCTGCCCAACATGGAGGCGCACCGTTTTCTCAATATAGCATAGAACACAAAAAACACAAAAACACAACACAAAAAAACTAAGTGCTGGGAACTCTCACAGTTTTACTAAGCCTCTAGTACTAGGTAGTACTGTAAAGAGATTCTATCAGCATTACTCACTAATTTGTCGCTTGGAACGACCTAACATCTAATTAAGTTTAACTATATAATGTCAGACAGATTGGCTTCGTGTTGTATATAGATAAAGTAAAATGTCATTGGGCTTGTCACGCAATTAAATTGTAGATTTATAACCTGTGCCATTTCAAGATGGCGACGATATAATTGTGTGTTACTTTTGTTAACAAATTGATTTATGTAATTGGATCAAAATATTCTCTACTACATAATTAAAATCATCATCATCATCAGCCTATAAACGTCCCACTGCAGGGCACAGGCCTACCCTCAAGATGTATGGGCATTAGTCCACCACGCGTGCCCAATGCGGATTGGTAGACTTCACATTCACATCAGAATTTTTTCTTCAGTGTATGCAGGTTTCCTCACGATGTTTTCCTTCACCGTTTGAGAGCAGTCGGTATTACGTACATAAGTTAGAAAAACTCATTGGTACATGGCATGTTGTCCGTGCGGATTCGAACCCGGACCCCCATGATTGGGTGTCCATACCTCTTCGCAACGCGCCACCGATGATCTTAAAATAATCTGAAAGATCTTAAATTAAAATACTTTTACTAAAGTAAATTTTTTCAATATCGTAAAGTGTTAACCTCAAAAATGTTCGAGGAGAAGAGACCTGGTGGCCTAAAATTCCGATTAAATTGTACTTTCGGCATCAGTCTCCCCACAAGACTAGATACATGTTCCTATTGTGATTATTATTAGCATTGTACCTACTTTTGTATCTTTAAGATGTGTTGTGGTTCTGTTTTGGGGTAAGAAAAATAAATATTTTTATTATTATTATGTTGGTACATGAAAGATGCACGGGTTGACTGGGACCCGGTCGTTTGGGAGGCATACATGGCACTCACCATTTATTCTAAATGTGAGATATTGTTATTTATTATTATTAATTTGGAAACCGCGGAAAAAATATCAGCTGTTTCATACATTTTGGTCGAGCGAGTAGAGCGAGATTTTCTATGGGACAGGTGATTTTTATCTTGGCTCCATAGTGAAAGTTGCTCAGTTTGATGGTCTGTATTACTGAATTATCAATATGTAACAGTTTTAATTTTACACACTGATGCACTCAGGTCCAATACAGGGTGCAAGGAAAAGTATCATTAACCTTTAAACCACATACTCAAACCATCAAACTGAACAATTTTTACTATGAGAGCAAACCTGTTAGAACATAAAATAAATCAGCTGTTCCATACTAAACTCCAATACCAACTCGACTCAAATGTATGCAACGCCGATTTTTGGTTTGCTTCCATAGTAAAAGTTGTTCAGTTTGATGGGTAGAATATGTGGTTTAAAGGTTAATTATACTTTTCCTTACACCCTGGATTGTGTAGCACACTCTTTGTATTTTCAATTTATTTATTTACCAAATACATGAATTGACACGAATTTCATAATACATCACATAAACCAAAAGAGATTTTTAGGTGACATACAAAATTCTGCACAGTTCCTATAATAGGTAACCAATACACAGACTAAATAGTACATTAACTAGGTACCTAGAGAGCTTAGTAAACAATAAACAGTACATTAACTAGATACAGAGCTTAGTTATACTAGGTATAAATAGAAACGTGTTAAAAATATGTGTGTATTTATCTATGAGGTGTGTCAGAGTCGTAGCGTGTGGCGGTCCGTGGTCTCTGCCTACCCCCATGGGACAATGGCGTGAGCTTATGTATGTATGTATTTATCTATGTAATTTACTTATTCAGTAATTTGACAATTTCGTCTTAACAGATTATGGACATAGTGCGTCGGAGTAAAGAAAGTAATCTTTCGACTAATCCAGTACCAACTATAGACGGTTAATTATTAAATCAAAGCTTACTATAAATGGGTAGTAATTAATATGATAATTGACTATACTACTGACTGCTACCAAAATAACTTTTGATGTAGGTTTTATACTTACCTACCTAGTTAACAACAATTTTTGGTTAAACTTGCTCTGCGTGAATAATCGTGATGTAGGAGTTGGCTGAATTATCGTTTATTTTTGGATTCTGTAAAAGTGTTGTATCACAGGTGTACCTACCGATTTTTAGCATTTTTTTTCTGTTGTGTAAAATTATAAATTTTTTTATACAGGGTCCTTCTTAATATGCTGACACTTTTTAAGGGGATGATCAGACCATAAAACTGAACAACTTTCTTTATGGGACCAACATCGAAATCGCGAAAAAAAATCAGCTGTTCCATACATTTGGCTCGAGTGGTTTGCAGTTTTGTATGGAAGAGCTGATTTTGATCATCCCCTTAAAACAGTGTCAGCATATTAAGGACTCTAATATCAGATATTTTCGATAGATTTAGAATTAAAAGGCAAAAAATAGGATTCTTCAAAGCGACATATATCATGAAGTACTAACAGTAGGAGTATGATTAGCGGATATGTGTAAATTGAATATATAATTGAAGTTTTGACAAGAGCCAAAACACGACACATTTTCTCGATAGAAAAACAAGCCAAAGTAGCCTCCGTCTTTATAGATAAACGCTTGGAACTGCTAAACGGTGAATAATAGAAACACAAGACTTGATTTTAAAAAAAGAGTTTGATATTTTATAAATATTGATTGGAACAGAATTGAACTTACATAAATAGTCAAATCACAATTAAATAAAGTTTGTTTTACGCTGGCGTCGTTTCAGGCGCTCGCGCCGCCCCATCTCTTTCTCTCGCATCAGGCAAAAATATAAGCTATCACACGCCCATTTCACTTCAATTATTTTTCGACATAGGCCCTTAACATAGGCCTTACTTCTAACATTTTACACAATAATTAAAACTGATTATTCCAAAAAGAGATTAATCAATTTATTCCGGCTATTGCAATAGTAATGATTTACTATTTGAGGAATAGCGATTTCATGCGGATCCGTGTAAAATTGACTCATGTGCTGTGGTGTGTGGTCAGGCTAATCAGGTAAACATGGAAAAACCGAAGATTTGCGGTGAAGTTCAAAATGATCTAGAGTGACTGTTGTTATTAATTGTAAATGAACCTAATAACTTTTAATTTCAACGAACCTTAACCTTATAACTTTCATACAAAAATTGAGAAGAAGGGAATAGATTTTTTTTTTGCACACTGCTGGACAAAGCCTCCCCCAAAATGGGGGGATTTGCCATAGTCGCCACGCTTGGCAGGCGGGTTGGCGATCGCAGTTGGATCGAATCAATGTGTATACTTAGAGGATGCTGCTGCCCATCCTTCAGTAGACCCCTTAGTCGCTGAAATACTGAACTGACATAATTATAGAGAAATATTAAACTATTATAAACAATTTAACCGAAAATAATAATATAATTAAGACCCAGTGTATGCCGCAGCAGCAAACAGGGTTCATCATCATCATCTCAGCCGATGGACGTCCACTGCTGGGCATAGGCTTCCCCCAAGGATCTCCATAACGACCTGTCCTACGCTGCCCTCATCCGACAGGTTCCCCCCCGGCTTCACCAGGTCGTCGGTCCACCGTGTACCCACGCTGCGCTTTCCGGTACGCGGTCGCCACTCGAGAACTTTTCGGGCATTATTTTGGGCTCAACGAGCTCAGCGCTGATTTTCTGTCGCACCAGGAGGGCAATTGCTGTAAATAAATCACAACTGAACCATGATTTGACCGCGTGCGAACCGAAACTTTTAACACATTCAGTATTGCGCTATTCATTTGACAGCCGTTAGAGCCGTTTTGACAGATCGCTCAGACGCTCAGTTTAGTGCGATGCGGAATTCAGCACAGTTAAATAGTAATTGGATTGCAAAGTGATTAGAACTGAAATTGGATTAGGATTGAACTTGGATATTTTAAATTAGCGCGATCGCCTCCCAGGACGAAAGGTGCCGCAAACTAAAAGAAAAATATAAGAACAAAATATTTCCGCTTTGAAACTAGATGAAAAAACCAAAGTACCTAGTATTTTAGGAAACATGAAGCGCAGCTTAAAATTTTCAAGTATTGAATACAATTGCAATCTCGTACTTTCCTATAAACTGGACCTTTGATCTGAAGTATCTATCTATACTATTATAAAACTGTAACAGGAAGTTTGTCTGTACATTGAAGATATTAACAAAAAAAAAGTTACGATATGGTTTTTAGAAATCCCTGATTCCATTTCACTAATTTTTGGATTTTTTGTCTGTCTGTTTGTTTGTGTGTTTGTTTGGGTGTTTGTTTGTTTGAACGACTATCACGCAAAAACTACTGAACCGATTTTGATGAAACTTTTTTTGTTTGATAGCTTATGATCTGACTTAAAATCTGGTCTATAATTTGTGCGGACGAAGTCGCGGGTTAACGCTCGTTATACATAAAGTGCCACTTTATCTCGTTAGAGGGCTGTGTCCAAAATTGACACTCTCACCGTGATGGTACTTGAAAATAAATGTGGGCACGATTTGAGTAGGTTTGTACAATGACCAATTTGAATCATGACCCTTCGTAGACCCTTGTCACAATCACGTGTATTAACGTCGTTAAAGATTCTCTCAAACGTGATAGCAAATAGTTTTGCTGTGAAAAGGTTCTACGGAGGGTAATGATTCAAATTGTTTCATGGTACAAGTAGTCACATTCGTGAATATGTCCGTGGTGACCTTGGTCATTAATATTACTTTCTTATAACATGTACAACGTAATTTAGTCCAGTGAAATGTATTGGATAAAAAATTATGATGATATCATTTGAACAACAAAAAGTCTAACTTTTAACCAACCAACCATGGCAACCAACGTGCCTCATTTAAACCAACAAATTTAACTGAAAGGCTGGGCTGGCAATTAAATTGACCGACAAATTAATATACCCATTCAAAGAAGAAATGCGGCGAATCTAGCCATGCATGGATAGAATGAGACACGCTTGAGAAAATATTTGTACTTAGTTGTAAATTTATAATTTTATTTTTGGTTACTCATTGAAACAGTTTGTTTTAAAAATGCAGTCAAATACAGAAATACCTAGATTAATTAACCTCCTTCTGGAGAAGTTGGATATAAATCTGGGTTTTTGATAGGCTTTTATGAAAATTAGATCGAAGTTAAAAGGGTAAAAAAGATTTCCTAATAGTACAATAGGTCAAACAGTTAAACAGACAGACGTTCTCCGTTGAAATATATTTAATTTATTTCACAATCCAATTAGTATAACTTTCTAATGGATATGATCCGTGATTTATTTGATTGATGCATTTGCATTACTTAAGTATTTAGTAATGTATAATGTACTAGACTGGCACTAAACTCAATTAAGTATTTCAAAGTCGTATTTAAACAGGGGAGTATTTAATCGTTCAACCGCCTTAAAAGGTTGTGTACTTACATTCTAATAAAATTACACCAAATACTAAATGATTATCTAATCTTTGCCGGCGACATATTCATCATGGCGGAGACCACGGAGGATCTCATTAGAATGCTTGATGAACCTTAGCAGAGCCTCCGAACAAGTTGTCTAGAAAATAAACATGGACAAGACGAACGATCATGTCAAATGTCATGTTCTACCCACTCCTGTAAAGATCAAAAACTCTGCGCTCAAAGCTGTTGACGATTGTGTTTACCAACTGTACCAGCACACCTCCGAGTCTTAACACAACGGTATCGAAATGAAAACATGACGTTATACAACTCGCATTGTCGTTACGGACAGAACAGATGAAACTATAACTCAGTAGTCTTCTAGCTTTCAGCATACACCCAGACGAGTAGTGTCGTGTCGTCAGAGTCAGAGGCGACCATTGAATAATTATGTATAGAACAAACACCGCGAACAAAATCTGTACACCACGATCAGCGGTGCAGGGCGCGTACTGGCCAGCGCCCGGCACAGGCTAAATAAGTTTTGACCAATTGGCCTATACGAGTGATACAAAAAATTTAGTCTGGGTGTCGCATCGAGTAGCTACCTCAATGGAGGCGACTAACAATCCCTTCAAGTATCAATCATTATCAAGCATTCAGCCTCTATTCTGCTCGTAGCGGTTCCGCGTTAAATCTGATTCAGGAAGGACGAGAAAGTGCATCAGAGTTTAGCGTACAGCTATTTAACGTATTAGTGAGGTACATAGCGCATAACAAATCATAAGCGATGACCTTGAATGCGCAGAAATCAAATACGGGGGAAACAACTTTACCCAAGCGCTCATCATCCGTTGTGCAACCTGCGTCTGAGCGGCACGCGCTTCCCTTCCCCGCTATAGCCCCCCGCTAACATCTAGAATACCTCGCCTCCCACACCGTCTGTGCCCCGCGGGACTGTCGCGCACTAACTCGTCAGACTATTATAAGTATTCGTAATCAATTAAGAATACTTAAATCATCATATAGCACATAAATCTAGTGAATACAATGTACACATTCGTAATGTAAGGCTAACTAAATATGAGATGGCCCTTTAAGGCTCGTCTCGTTGACCAACTGCTCGCGAGACGGGATGCGTGGGCGCAGGCGCCGGCGCGTGCGTACTTGATATTATCGTCCACTTAGATCATCACGGTTTGACGTTGAATATACCTTTGTTTGTTTGTGACTTTTATGAAAATGTAATGTGTCGAAATGTGTGTTATACAGCCTTATTTTGTCGGGCATTGGGTCATTTATCTTACCGCCGCAACTCTTGTCAGAGTTTTTTGAATGTCGAAGTGGATATCCATCTCCTACTCCTGGATTACGAGGAGGAGGAGTACTGCTATCCAAAACCATGCGGTCAAAGCCCCCTGATTTACAAATCTTGCCTGACAGGATAATCTTATGACTTATGATCTTAAGGCTCGTCTTCGGTCGGCTAATGAACTCTAATGAGTAGGTAAAATAAATGTGGTGTTTTCAACATTTTGACAAGGTGTTTTAGTCAATTCGGACATTGGTTTAAAATTACTAACTGTTTCGATGCTAAAAACATAGGTGATAAATTATTGGTAGGTAAGTATTTTTTTCTTCAAATATCAATGTATCCTACGTAGTATGCTTATCGATCATCCAGACATTTAATTATTTTTTATAATAATGTAAACTAATATAGGTACCTACTTTGCTTCGTATTATATATTGGTTACGACTCAATAATAATATTATTTATTTAAGAGGTTTCTGTAAATGTTTCCGTGGAGTTTATGTAAATTCATTGACGCAGACGTACAATACTATGGACGCAATACTATGGTCTAGTGCAAAATTCTTGAAAAAAGTGTCCGAGACCAAACTACACAAACCTAAGTACGTGTAATATAAAACAACTATAAAACATTGAAAATGTTGAAATTCTTTACCGTCCCACTCCACCACCGGGGCACGGCGAGCGACGCACGCCCGCGCGTTTGCCGTCGGCCGATCAACCGTAAAAAGAGAACCAATTTCTCTTTTTACGTTTTGGTGCTCTTTTGGTTCGGACACTTTCAGCGCGGGCCCTGCGTCCAGTAGTTGGTAAGTCAAGGTGTAAATTGCAAAATTAGGTCACAGGATATAAATATTTGTAAAAATTCGCAATTCGTCCCAAAAAGTACACCAGCAATACCTAGAGTTACTTACTAGTTTACTGCCGTTACTTTCACTAGTACTAGTACAAGGAATAGGAACCTATTAAGAGATTACTCTTTGAATACTACAATATTTATAATGTACTACGTGTATATTGCATAATCAAAGCAAAGAACTAAAGACATTCATAAAATGTAACGACTGGTTGTAAAATATCACAAGAATGGAAAAGAATGATCTTAAAGATGATCATGATCACAAAGATGATACAAAACATTTGTCCTTAACCGAAATAAAAGTAAATGAAAAAGAAAGAAATATTCACACCGTTTAGATTACATTGATAAATGTTAAAGCTTTTGTTTATAATACTATGAATAATGTTAATTCTCATAACATAAATAACCTTAAACCAACTAAATGCCTACAAATAAAACTGCAATTGTATATATTTTTCATGTGTTTTAAATTTAAATTTTTATTGGTCTATAATGTCAATATTGAATGTTTGTTTATAGTTATTAAGAATATATTATTTATTTATTTATTATGTTTAAGGGAGGGACAGAATAGCAGTGGCAGTCGGCAACCCCGACTGTTATACTGAGTCCTTTACCATTTTGTCTCTGTTATTTTTAAAACCGTGCTATATTTATTATGTACTTTTGTGTAAATAAGAGACAAATAAATATTTTTTAATTTAATTTAATTTAATTTAAACCTAAACCTTCGACTAAATACCTACCTACTTTATCTTTTCAGTAAAACTCAAATCATAATAATCTAAATCGTAAGTATAATGAATGCCGTTGTCATAATACACACACACCTTTAATTCTCCACCCTGTATACTCACGATCATTGTCTCTAAAGGGGAAATCCTTAGAAAAAGTATATGTATAGAAGGAGCCTCGCGTTTCTTCAGTATAAAACAAAAGGGGCCAACTTTCTTAGGTTGGTGTGCGTGAGGCGTCATACAAATTATGTATGTGTGCGTGTATATGGATAGGGTTTATATGCCAGTAACGGTTGCGATTTTTTTCTACGCTTTCGTATCTTCGACTGTCAATCTTGACATACAGGGTGAAATTGACATCATTAGCATCCTTTTAAGTTTTGTTCAGTTTGATAGGTAAACTCTTAGTTCAAAAGGATGCTAATGATATTTATTTCATCCTGTATAGTACCAGATACTTTTTCTTATATTGTGCTTATAGTAACTTATTAGAGTGAAAAATGGATTGTAAGTATCAACAACTAAGAACAAAGTAATAATGGAAAATTGCAGCAGACGCTTTGCATAGAAACAATCAAATTAACAGACTTATCCGCCGGCGAATTCCAAAGCGAGTGCGATACCTACAATTGATCTGCGAAATTCAATATACGTGTTACGAAAGTTTGAACTAGGCCAGTTTTGAACAAACGCCTATTTCTCTGTCGGTACTCTAACCATGCAAATATACGGTTGCCAAATATTTTAGTTTGCGTGATCATTGAATTAAAGACCTTTTACCACAGAATATTATAATTTTACTTTTCATTACGTTTCATACACGTTAATTTTTTAGGCCATATTTTTACTTTTAGCGTTTTTAATTACCTACACCTCACTCGATAAGCTGCATAAGTGAGAAATAAATTCAGGTGAGGCATACAGACAGAAAGACAAACAGGAAAGATGGGCAAAACGGTAAAAAATTCCTTCAAACACTAAAAATTAGGAAAAATAACGATGGACATTTTTAAAATATTTCTCCGCTCAATTGGTTAAAATTAAATCCCAAGAATATAAAAAAACATTTTCTCTAGCTCTTAAAACATAAAGAGTTTAAAATTATTGTTCTAGCTAACAGACGTGAATGGATGAAAACAAACAAGTTAACATCTTTTAATTACTAAGGTCGCTACGATTTGTAAGACAAAAGACGAATGAGTCAGTGTTTGAGTTAGTGATGCGACGAGTCCACTTATTTCTGGGTTCGCCATAGAAAACGTCGTCGGTGGCACGTTGTTGCGGACACTCAGAAGTAAAGGTCCGGGTTCGAATCCGCACCGACCACATGCCATGTAGGTTCTAATTAATTTTGGGTTAGTGAGGAAACCTGCATATACGCTCAAGAAATTCTAATGGGTATATGTGAAGTCTACCAATACGAATTGGGCAAGCTTGGTGGACTAACGCCCCTACTCCCTGAGGGTAGGCCTGTGATCTGCTGCTCTGCAGTGAGACGTATATAGGCTGATAACTTGCTGATAACGAGGTTGACCATTATGATGTAGGACTTAACACAAAGTTTGATTCTATCCAATCCGAAAAGGATCACGGTCGTGAATTTATACATCGAGTCTGCTGCACCAGTCGCATCACTAGTCCAAATAACGTAAGCAATAACCGGTGCTAGCATGCACTAACTTTACATACAATTTGATGGTGCCACAAAAAGTGTGAAAATCCCCATGGTTATTTTCGCACGCGAGATCATATCTATTAGTGAATGACCAATCTTGTTTATTATAGAATGGCTTTGTTTTGTGCTACCTTATTTTTCGTAACAGTTTGGAAGCTGCTGGAATATTTCAAAACTTTGACTCTAAATCTTTTTTACTTTATGCCTCAATAATACATGGTGTGACGTAAAATAGACTGACAAATTATTGCATAGGATAAAGATGAAAAAGCATCAGGGAGGATTTTGTCTGATGAAACAAGATAATAATAAATTCTTTTTTAGGGTTCCGTAATCAAACAAGGAATCCTTCTACAGTCGTCTATTCTATCTGTCTTATACCCCGCCTAAATCTCTCTCTCATTTGTGCAATTATTGAAACAAAACTTGGTATGGAAACAGATAATAAATAACCAAAAATAGAAATAAGATATTTTATAAGAATAAAACCTTTTTTTCCTAGTGGTTCCTAAATAATGCCAGGTTAAAAGTAGCCGAAATCGATGGGAATATACAGCAAGATGTATGAACCTTTATAGAGGAAGCAAAAGAGGAGGACTATATAAGGTCTAACAAAATTAGCTGAAACTATTTTAAGGGTATGCTCAGACCATCAAACTGAACAACTTTCTCTATGGGACCAATATCAAAATCACGAAAAAAAATGTGCTGTCTCATACATTCGAGTCTAGTTATGTTTGCAGTTTTGTATGGGACAGCTGTTTTTTTTTCGCGATTTCGATATTGCTCCCATAGAGAAAGTTGTTCAATTTGATGGTCTGATCATGCCCTTAAAATTGTTTCAGCTAATTTTGTTAGACCTTATATATCGCTAATCTTTTGTGAACGCCCCTTTTACGGTTCTCTGTTAATCCCTACTGCAGTCAGAATTCGTAGTAGATTTTTGATAAGAACAATTGTATCTCATCTGGTTCGCTTGTCCACCACGATGATTACTTAGTTTGCACATCAGGGGGCAACATTCACATAAAAGATGCAGAGGGGTTTCCATCTCCTCTTTGCAAAATCTGCAGTTTATTTTATTTTTTTGTTTAATTTTATTTCTCACACTTTGGGTTTACATGATACAAGTTCATCAACATATTAGATTAGGGTAGTGTGAGACTGGCTCCTGAATCAAGTAGATCTTGTTATTCTGGATACCAGGCCTTCACCCTATGTGTTTAGATCGCAGATCACACAAACTAAATGGTCCAGATAGTAGTAAGTATTGGTACCTACTCTCCCACGCAGAACTATTAAATTTGCCTGCAATGTAATTAACAATTTGACAACTCAATAAATAAAACGTAACGAAAAAACTCGGCAGTAATTGAGTAAATAACTACCTCTGTAGTAGGTACAATTCGTTTAGACATATTTATGTAACGTTGTCGGACATTTTCACACGGATCTCGCGCGTTCAACATTACTGTTGCGTTAATCAAAGTTAAGTACAATAAAGTTAATTTGCAGTTAACCTTGCTGAATGTGATTTAGATTTATCTGATTTTAACTAATGAATGAGTTTTAACATTGAGCTGTGACAATCATCAATGCGTTTTTAACATCACGGTCATTTTCCACATTGAGGGTGGTCAGAAACGCTGTTACAACTACCATTTTAAACTTTCCCAGTTCTAGCAATATTGTACACGTGGTGATGAACTTTTCGGCTTCAAAAACATACTTTTCATTTGCATGAAAAGTATCATTAACCTTTAACCAGATAATCTACCCATCAAACTGAACAACTTTTACTTTGGGAGCTAACCCGTCAGAACCAAATAAAATCTGCTGCTCCATACGTTTGAGTCGAGTAGATAGGATTACAGTTTACTATGGAACAGCTGATTTTTTTTTCGTTCTGACAGGTTTGCTCGCGTAGTAAAAGTTGTTCAGTTCGATGAGTATAGTACCTATGTGGTTTAAAGGTTTATGATAATTTTCCTTACACCCTGTGATAACCACGGCGAGTCAGCGAAAATACTTCGGCATTAATAAAGCCATGTATACATCAACGTCCTAGCGTGTAAAAGTAAAATAATGGGTTAAGTTAAGAGGATGATGATGATGATGATATCCTAACGCGCAAAATTAACATCCGCACTGAGTCAGTGGTGAAGTCCTCCAAGTCTAATAATAATGAAACGATTAGACGATTGAATAAATTTGTGACAATAACACTTTGTACTACGTACACCATTATGATTGTATTTTTTCGTACACTCTTTGAAGCATTTTTTCACCCCCATTAAAAACGAACCACTTGCAGGGATTAAAATAAAAAGTTTTTTTTTTAAACCAACAGTGATTTAACCTAAATCGAAAATCGGCACATTATGAATTCACACGGAATCTCCCCACAATATGAAATTTTTGTTGAATGTTAATTATGTAATGTACCTATGTCGGTTCAAGAATTTCCTTAATGTTCAGTACTTGTACTTTGCAGTTCAAGCTTCGGAAACGTTCGGTTTTTTTTTCGAGAATATCTACATAATACAATGTTTTCCGAATAAATAAACACAAATTACGCAGAAAGCAATAACCACAAAATCCGAACGGTTCCGAAGCTGAAATTTCAGCAACACAATCGCCAATTCGTCGTTGAAACATCGTCGAGCTGACAATTCGGTATTCACTATGGTTACATCATGTGTCAAACTCATATAAAACTCCGACGAAATGAAGGATGCAGGAAGGATGTTACAATTGTGAGCTCGTCGATGTTTTTGACAGCGATGTGTTGCTTAGTGAATTGCACTCAAGTACCTAGGTGTCTCATCAATATTCGATAATGTGGTCACCTCAGTCACCTCACCAACATAATCGGGCCAGCGACCCTGGCGCCCTCTAATTAACAGCTTCGTACCGGATACTATCGCATCCAACTTTTGTTAACACCTTAGCTTTGTTCTAACACTTACACTGCGCACTGTACCAATTAATACTTAACTGTTAACCCTTTATACGCCGAACACTTAATTTATAACGATTAAATCTACTTCAAATAACATGAAGTTTGCAGGTAGGTACAACTATGAGTGCGATTTTTGAATCTCAGACGTTGACCTTTGCAGTTGAAAATGTATGGAGATAAGCATCTTTCTACTGCTGATTTGACTTTCAAAAATCGCACTCCTGGAGTATGATTTTTTAATTGTAAAATCAGCAGTAGAAAGATGCATATCTCCATAGTAATATTGACATTTTCAACTGCTGAGTTCAATAAATGAGTTTCAGAAAATCGCACTATATGTTAGTAACTTGCCGTTTTAACGTGAAGGAGTATTCACTGTATCTCGGCGTGGGAGACTTAAATAGGAGTGGGCCGGTCATATCCGTCGGATGCATCCTGAGAGATGGGCAAAAACCATCATGCCCTGGATCCCCGAAACCGGTCAGCGGCGTCCAGGTCGACCCAGGAAGAGGTGGCTTGATGACCTAGATAAAGACGACCATTGGCCAAAGGTTGCCCAAAACAGGAACGAGTGGAAGAGCACGGGAGAGGCATTTGCCCAGCAGTGGGATGAAGTAGGCTAATAAATAAATAATAAATAGTTTCGGAGAAGATTGAATGGTAATGCGTCTGTAGTATAGAGTGTGGATGTCGTTAGGGCAAACCACTCCACATCTACCACCTCACCTCACCTTATGTACCATATTTTTGCAAATAAATTATCATTTTTATTATCATTATCTATCGCAGTTTAGCCTGTGCCCTGTAACTGTATCTTGCTCCCTCCAGGACCTAGAGGCTTCCCTTCGAGGAATAGAGGTGGGCAAGTATTGGAAAGACAAAGTGTGATGCATCTTCACACGAGGAAGAAGAAGAAGAATAGAAAAGATCTGTTTTTACCCAAAGGGTGCCAACGGGAACCTATTCATAAGCCTACACTGTCTGTCCGTCCGTCTTAGATTCAGAGAGCTGTATCTTCTAAAGAGTAATAGACAATAGGTTGAAATTTTCACAGAATATATATCATTTTAATGGATTTAATGACAATTAATAAAAAAAAACAAAATTAAAAACCCCTACGAGAAACGTGTTTTCTTAAGGTATTTTGTTTTTGCTCCATCGTAAAAACGGCAATACATACAAGTGTCAAAACTAAGTAGTTATAATTATTAATTATAGTCTAAGGTAAAACAATAGATAATAAAAACCGATCCAGTGTGTCCCGGGGAAAAAATAAATTTTAGTTAATTTTGTATGGTGGTATGGAACCCTCCTTGCGCGAGCCCTTCTCGCACTTGGCCAGTTGTTTAATGTTGATATTTATTAATAAAGACATCAAATTTAATTGAAGTAATCAAACTATTTTCATAACCTCTCAAAGCATTACAAATAATAAATCTGAAGTATTTATTACATCTACCACCCACGCACAAAACAATTATCGACCGCCCGCAGCAGGGTTAAATAAATCTCTCTGACAACTTATCCTGCTTTCGGACAATGGTTCTCGCAACAATGATGGTCTCGAGTTCGAGTCCCGGTCAAGGCAAGTGCGAGAAATTGATGATTTAAGAGGATAGGCGGGCGAAGATTGGAAAGTTGGTCACTTTTCCGACTGTATCCGTTATTTGTCCGATCCGCCCCTCCCACACACCCCGCCGACTAGAGTGCGAAAGAGACAACTGCAGCTCGGACTGATTTTATCTACATAAAATAGACGAAATCGGCATTTCGTATTCTAATCCTCCTCCAAAACTAAACCGATTTTAATAATTCTTTCAAGAATAGTATGAGAAAGACTTTGGTTGTCTGTATGTTATGTTTTTTTCTGTTTATATTCGTCATACTTGTTTGCTGTCCGTGTGGTGTCGGCTAAGAATAGCACCATCCCATTTCCTCCGGTGTGTGTCGTAAAAGGCGACTAAGGGATCCACCGGAGGATGGGCAGCAGCATCCTCTGAGTACACACATTCAATCCAACTGCGATCGCCAACCCGCCTGCCAAGCGTGGCGATTATGGCAAATTCCAACCTAAACCCCTATTTTGGGGGAGGCCTATGTCCAGCAGAGGACGTCTATCGGCTCATATAATGATGATAATGATGATTTTTTTGCTGGATGTTAAAATTTACGGACGGTAAAATTTGATATTTTCGAAGGTCCCTAGTTCTTACAGTAATATTAATTTACAGTATCATTATCCAGGACGGAAACAGAGGAATACGTTTACGTATGGAGAAAACGATACTAGTCTATCCTCTTAAGGTGAAATATTGTTGGGTTACAAGGCTGATCGGTGGTCAGTGTTTACTTATATTGTGATGTTGTTGAACGAAGGTTATGCTTCTTTGTTTCATTGATTTAATACAAATATTCCTTTTGGTGCAGTTACAAATAGGAGGATATCCGATCAGTAAGTACTAATTACCCTATTCACACCTACATACGATGAATAGTTATATTTCACAATATACAAACTTTTTTTTTTTTAATCTTTATTAATTTTAAAGAGGGTTTTGTCACACAGTAACCATGCCGTTTCACTTTTACTTTGCTGCAACTGTAAACTATACGGCACGATTAGGTACGTTACTAATATTTCAACCTAATTTAGAATGGACTACCCCAATTCTTCCCGTGGGTGTCGTACGAGGCGACTAAGGGATTAAGGGCCTATGGCGAAAAATAAAGCAAAATGGGCGTGTTATAGCTTATATTACTGCCTGATGCGAGAGAAAGAGATAAGGCGGCGCGCGCGCCTGAAACGACGCATGCGTAAAACAAAATTTAATTTAATTATGATTGTACTATTTATGAAAGTCTGCTCTAATCAAGATTTGTAAAATATCAATCTCTTTTTTTAAATCAAGTCTCGTGTTTCTATTATTCACCGTTTAGCAGTTCCAAGCGTTTATCGATAAAGACGGAGGCTACTTTGGCTTGTTTTTCTATCGAGAAAATGTGTTTTAGCTCTAATCAAAACTTTAATTATATTTTCAATTTTAACATATCCGCTAATCATACTCCTACTGTTAGTACTTCATGATATATGACGCTTTGAAGAATCCTATTCTTTTTTTCACATAGCCTCTTAAAGGTTTCTTATATGCAGTGTTTATGTGGGTTTAGGCTAGCCACTTTTCACCACTTGACACGTCATTCCATCCTGAAACTTAAGGTGGTTTCAGTCCATACAAAAGTTTGACGCACAATACGCGTAGCTGGAATTAATAAAAGTAATAATTTATATATGGAAAAATAGTTTAGAAAATCTAGTTGCCGCGTCACAAATAACATTTACAGAGTATAATATAATTACGAAGATATAAAGCTTTTAAAATTTTCTATGAATAATTTAAATTTTCTCTCCCAAGGCGCGCCACAAAACTCTGTACTCGGCCTTCCTCATCCGGTCGCTCCCCGCTACCTTTTTTAGGTCGTCTGTCCAGCGGGCAGCAGGACGTCCCACACTAAGTCTACCAGTTTGTGGTCTCCACTCTAGAACTCTGACACCCCACTGGTTGTCACTTCTCTGCAGTTATGATCAGCCCATATTGCCACTTTACCTTGCTAATTTCAACTATGTACTGAGCTATGTCAACCACTTAGTTCTCTGACGTATCACTTCCAAAAACCCAGGCATTCCTCTCTCCATAGCTCTCTGAGCGACCTTGAATTGATGAACTAGTCCTATCGTCAGGGTGCATTGACTGTTTCTGTTACAGCCTGTATACCTACCAAATTAACCAAATTTAAGAATGATATTGAGTAAAATCTTTCCAGAAAGAAGGTTTTTGCAATTACCAATAACTAGGTAGAACAACAAATTATTTTTATGATTTCATCATGGAATAATGTCATGAGAACTTTATCTTCTGACGTGGAGCGGATGTTTATAATTTTATTATAATTAAATACGTCATTGAGATAAACTTTACTAAGATAAAGATGTAGACAATTATCATTTTATAATTCAAATCAAATTAAACAAAATGAATGAAATAAAATGCGCAAGGTCTGAGAAAATAATTTTATAATGTAGGTATACAGGGTCCTTCTTAATATGCTGACAGTTTTTTTAAAGAGGATAATCAAACCGTCAAACTGATCAACTTTCTATATGGGACCAAAATCGAAATCGTAAAAAAAATATGCCCATACATTTGGCTAGAGTAGAGTAGGTTTGCAGCTTTGTATGGAACAGCAGATTTTTTTCGCGATTTCGACCTTGGTCCCATAGAGAAAGTTGTTCAGTTTGATGGTCTGGTCATCGCTGCGTGTGTCGTTCACACTTCAACCATCGGCTGATGACTCCTCTTCGGGAATCACACCGGTGGTGATGAAGTGGTGAGCATTTTCGATGATAATCCGACACAGTTTTCCAGTGCTTTACGCTTTTTTAATGTCAACGCAGACGAAGTTGCCGGCAAAAGTTTAGTGTCTAAGTTTCTATCTATGGTGTCTATGACATCTGACATAAAACATCAAAGTTCAATACTAATCCAATTACAGTTCTAATCACATTGCAATCGAATTGCTATTCAACTGTGTTTAATTCCGTATCGCGCTAAACTTGAATTATTTACTATGACTGTGACTGATAGCCTTATTTATAAGGCTACGTTTCCACCAGAGATATGCGAGGTAGCGAGGCGGTGAGCGAGGAAAAAATCGACCAATGAGAGTGCCGAACATGCTATGTTATCTTAGTACAAACTAAGTGGAACGCCGATTTTCCATAGACAGCTTCCGCCATCTATCGGTTATGTTTCGAAGCATTAAATGTTGAACTAGGGTTCATATCGGAGTAACAGCGCACTACACCTCACGCGCTGTGCTGCAGTAGTGAGAGATTTCACCCATATCAATCACTGTCTTGTTGGTCTAGTGGTCTAGACAACCGGCTTACAATCCGGGTAGCTAAGATTCGATCCTCGTGTCGGCCGATCGTTTTTTTCAATTTATTTCATAATGTTGCGCCCCCTAGTGCTAATAAGCGGCAACGCAGTTAGGACGTCCTAAAATTCAAGGCGAGTTACTATATCTAATATACATTATTTATTTATTCCTACAGCCAAACCATAAGATATGGTTTTGTAGGATTATAAGTAAAACATGTATGTATTTCAAACTTTTTATTAAATATATTTAAAAAAAAAAAAAAGAAAAAAACATATTAATCTATGGTGCCGAATGTGTTAAAATTTGTGGTTCGCACGTGGTCCGATTATGGTTCAGTTGCAATTTATTTAGCGCTCCAGGAGTAGAATTATAAAAAATTATTCACTACAATTGCAAATAAGGTAGTCGAAGTTCAACGTGCTACTGTGATTAACAAAGCACCTACTAGGTGGTATAGTATAATTTGCCATAAACCTATTAGGGAGAGTTCACACATAAAACAAAAGCTTGATGCAATGTCCAAGTTTAATGCTACATTACATGCTGTTTTGTAACCATTAGTTTACTAACAATAACATTGTCTTGCTTGATCCATGAAGTCATGTATTAATGGCCGGTAAACTTCTTGAGCAAGTACTTGAATGCGGAGAAACAAAATTGCGCACTTTTTTCGTATAATAAATAAATAAAAATAAATTACAATAGTACATTATGGTACAAGTGTGTAATGTTGGTGATTACTAGGCGAGGGTCTTAAGAGAGCCGAGGACGGTAATCATCAATACACACGTGTATCATACGACGTTTTTCAACACACTTGTGAAGAAAATAGTAATAAAAAATCATTTTATTTAGTAAATAAAAAGTTTATTTAGAGAATTTATTTGTACTATCTACTAATCAATAACTAAACTAATCTTTTTTGTATCGAAACTTTTTTAAGAACAAAGCAACTCAAGAACTCAACCAAGAAGTTTAGATACCTACTATCTAAACTTCTTGAACTCAACCAATAAGAAAAAAACCTATAACTCACTCGTGAATAATAGTAATGAAAAAGTCACAGTTTGATTATAGGTGTCATTATGTGCCTAATTGCGGTGAAATAAGGGCCATTTTATGAGCAAGTGTGTTGAAAATTATTTATTTCGAGCAACATGGAACTCAAAGCATGTTAGTAACAATATCTTAATATTAACATGTAAGTAACACTGCGTAATGTAGGGAAAGTCCAGTCTGTCCGCTATCATGTTCAGAATGGTGTTGGGGCTGGACCGCACCCTGCGCACCAGCGAGGCGGCGCGCTTGCGCATGGTCGTGTAGAAACAGTCGACGTGCACCACCGCGAACATTCCCGAGGCGCTGCAGTACCGGGGCAGCCCCATCAGCACCCTGAATGCGTTGTTATACTGAATACGAAGGGCTCCATAAGATTTCTTAGAATATGTCGCCCATAGACTGCACGTGTAAAATGACGTATATCCCATGGTGTGGAATTGATGTGATAAAATTCACGGCAATAGTATAAAAGAAGTTAAAGAGAAAACTATCACAGGTAAGTAGGCTTTACAAGTTAACGAGTAATAGTCGACCAACTTATAAAATGTACTTGAAGATGTAACGTTAAATATGATCATTACCAAGCATTCAAAGTCCGCTTATTGTGACGGGCAACTACGGAACCCTACACTGCGCTTGGCCGACACGCACTTGGCCTGTTTTAGTTGCATGTTTTTGGCGTACAAATAAATATCTAATATTTTATGATGTTACAAAGAATCGACAAAAATTAAATATAATAAAAAGAATACCTAATCCACTTTTTGTATGAAGTCAAACATTGATTTTTTTTCGATGCAACGAATAACATTAAAAAATCATTTGTTAAACGTAAATGAACTCTGATTGAAAGACTTCTTTGACATTGTCACTGAAATGTGTTAAACAAAATAAAGCAGAGAAATTTAACCTTACAGAAATAAAGAGATACCATTGACCAAAAATGTTTAGCTTACGCTGGAGTGTTACACACTCACTATATCAGACAGTTAGAAGAATGAGTTTTGATATCCTTACAACTTACAGCATTTCGACAAACATTCAATTTCATTCCATTATCTGATGCAATAGATTGCATTCAGATTAAGATAAATCGTTTTTAACCGACTTCAAAAAAGGAGGAGGTTTCTCAATTCGACCGTATACATTATATATTTTTTTTTATGTGTGTTCGCGGATAATTTCGTCGTTTATGAACCGATTTTGATGATTCTTTTTTTGGTAGAAAGTAGATATTCCAAGGGCGGTACCATGATAAGGAAACCAGGATTTGATGATGGCATCTCAGAGAAATCGAGGGGAACCTTTGAAAGTCGTAGTGCCGGCTAGTGCTTTTGTTAAATTGAACTAATGAATTATATAAATTGCGAAATAAACAAAATTTTAACAAAAAATTAAAACCGCCTTCAATAAAGCTAAAAAGTTAAAAAATAATATTGCAGCCGATGACTTTTTCGTTCGCGTCATAAGAACATTAATTTGTTTTATATAGAAGTCGGTGTCAAGCCAAACCAAAAAACTAATGCAAGCCCTGTCGCGAATCGTACCGGCTTGACAGCGACTTCGATAAAACAAATTAATGTTCTTATGATGCTAACGAAAAAGTCATCGGCTGCAATATTTTTTTTTAACTTTTTATTTTTTTTGAAGGCGGTTTTAATTTTTTGTTATTTACTTTGACATCGTTTAATTTTAGATATTGCAGTTTATTTTGTAACCTAATAGAACCCTCATCAAAGCGATATAATTATCTACCTATGAGTTTTTCTAACTTATGTACTTAAAATACCGACTGCTCTCAAACGATGAAGGATAACATCGTGAGTAAACCTGCATAGATACGTTGAAGAAGAAATCGAGGCGTATGTGAAGTCTACCAATCCGCATTGGGCACGCGTTGTGAACTGATGCTCATACACCCTCCCTAAGGCTACCCTCAGGCCTACGCCTGTGCCCTGCAGTGGGATGTATACAGGCTGATGATGATGATGAAATTAAAAACAGTCCTATATATATATTATAGACAAAATAGACGCCACTCAAACTTTCATAGAGAACCTGTGTATCATAATAAGACTACCAATATTGACTAGTGACTAATATAGACTAGATTAGTTCGCGTTTTCACCTGCCTAAATTGGTCGTCTAAATTATACAATTTATAAACCATTTCAATTGGTCAAAATGAAAGGAAAATTTAATAGATCAGCCCCAGACACTGGTTGAAAATATTCCAGGTGCCGTATTGCGCTAAGTTAAAACATCGAAGTTCTATTCTTATTCAATTTCAGTTCTAATCACATTGCAATCCAAGTACTATTCAACTTTGCTGAATTCCTCATAGTGCTAAACTGTATGTAACTGACAGCCAATAACGTCTGAGCGATCTTTCAAAGTTATGGTTCGTATGTAGTCCCATAACGGTTCAATCACCAAATATTTACCGCGATTGCAGCCCTGGTCCTCTTCCAGGGTCAACATGGTCGTTTATTTTTTGAGGAAAAGGACGTGAGCATTTCTATTGATCAAGACACACATGACCGGCAAAATCCTATTTTAAAGGCTGGACCACAAAGAGTGCAGCTGAAGAACGGGTGCAGGCCGGCTGCAGGCCGGCAGTAGTTGTAAACTATGGAATTATATGTGATGTGTCACACTGAATGCAGTCCGGGGCGCGGCTACGGAACAGCTGCGGAACGGTTTTTTTTTTTATTGCGTATGGGTTTGCTCTTGACCTCAATCCAGTCCTCAGGACGAAGATGGGGTCGAAGATGTAGCGAGCTTACCCAGAAGAAGCCTATTCACTCGTACTTTAAAGTAATTCGGGTTGTAAGCGCGGGTTGGTAGCCGCAGTGTGACAACTCGCATATAATTCCATAGTTGCACCCGTTCTGCAGCTGCACTCTGTGTAGCCCAGCCTTAATTTAGGTTAGTCTTTTTTTCTCCCAAGCGTTTGGTAATTTAAGTATTAAGAAACTAAGAACGTACTTTTTTCTTTGGGAATAAAATTAAAATAATAAGCTAAAAGATCTTACTTCAAGATGTTAGATAATTCTGAGTAATGGTTCACCTTTCAATAAAGAAATTAAAAGATATTTATCACGTTCAGCAATTTACTTTTGAACTAGTCGGTATGCAACCATATTCACTCTAAAAACAACCCTAAGGCCTATTAAAGAAAGTTCTTATTTCATTTGAAACTCTGAACCTATATAAAGTATGTTGTAAAGGTGTGAATAAATTGTTATCAAGATGTAGGCAGGCAACATGGGAAAGGATTACGTTTTGTGAAATATTCTCTTGATTACCGCAAACATGGCAATATAAATACCTTTGACTACTTATATAGGGACTAGTTACGCATGTAATTCTACTAACAAACATTTCTGCCATTTTTTGCGGGGGGCGAGGTAACATGAAATCCGCAACTTTGGGTTTTATTCCCATAACTTTAGATTCTAATTTTGAACGTTAAAAATCATGAAACGTACTCTCGTGTGAAACCCAAACGTTCTAAGTTCGAAATTATTGTTTCGTAATTATAGGCTGTCTCGTTTAGTGATAAGGTATAAAATTGAATGTAAATCCACATGATCAAATTGATCTTATACCGTGGCGAGGGGAAATGCTACCGCAAGGCTAGTCCTTATAATAAATAGTCAGTGTTAAACATTTACGAAAACCTGTTTTTTGACTCAATTCATTTTGATATCAAAAGCATGAAAAAAATCATTGATATTTTATAATATTTTTTTTTGTTTTACCTTTGTGAAAGTCCAATTAGTAATTACTCCCTACCCCGCCTAACAAAACTCCGTAAAATGACTGGGCTAAAACATGCTGTACTAAATTAAAACTGTCCACCTGTACTATGTTGCCGTGTTTCCGCAAATAAATGATTTCTATTTCTACTTATAATATTGAAATGCGTCAATACATCATAATCATGTTCAGACATTTCAATTTACACGCATTGAATACTCCTCGACTAACCCAATTGTACAAGTTGTGTATAGAGTATAAACATATATCATATCTCCGAAAGACTAGTGTTAGAACCTACAAGACTCCGTACTGCCGCACAGCTTCAGCTCGTAGACATTTTTCTGCAATCACGCCTCGCATGTTCGAATACCTGCCCCCTGACATCAAACAATAAATAAATTCTAACAAAGACACTTTAGAAAAAAAACCTCCCTCTTTTCTTAGAACTCTAAATTTAAACATTAAAAAGTATTTGTTACAATTAAAATATAATGATTTTGTCAAAATATATGACAGTTTGCTATGACCACCATTAATATATATTTTTTGCTAGATTAGAAACGTGTATAATGTGTAATACATTATGGTATATAAGTATATAATAATATAACCCTATCATAAAACATATCATATTACTCACAGTCATTACAATACAAATTTATTTATATAAGTAAAATCATAATAATCATAAATGTTACTAGTACCTATATACATATATATATATATGTGTGTATGTATGTATATGTATGTGTATGTATATATATGTGTATATGTATGCATGTATGTATGTATATATATATATATATATATATACCGTTTATTTAATTTATTATATTATAAGTACTTATATACAATAAATATACATAGGTTTATTATCATTATTTTTTTTTTTTTGGTATCTCTAATTTTATTACAAAAGATTGGTAAATAAATATACATAATAATTATATAATATTTGCATGTCAATAATAATTACTCTGCGTTAACTCTGCATGTCCTTTTAATCATGGAAGAATAGTTAATCCTGGCACAGACCTCTTTGGTCATTCTGGATTGCTATTGCAACGCCTAGATAATAATATTAAAAAAAAAAAAAAAAAAAACGTTCATCTAAGCCAAGTCACTCTTTATTATCAGTTATCACTATTGTCTAAGGTGTGAAATGTATGATGTATTGTTGTCTATATGAATAAATGAAAATGAAATGAAATGAAATATATCAGTTTGAGATAGGCTATGCTACTTATGTACCATAGCGGGTCTCAAATTGATGTACACACGGCGACACATCAAGCTATACAAAACCAACATAAGCTTGCCGCGCGTAGGTCGAGTAACGTATAACGTCGCGCGGCCAGCTTATGTTGGTTTTGTATAGCTTGATGTGTCGCCGTGCGTACTTAACCATTATATACATTAATTATATAGAATGAACATAGAACTTTTAATATTTTTATAATATTAATCAGTGAACCTATGTAATTATTATAATAATAAACGATTTGCATTGCAATGAATTATTTGGGTCGCCTGTATAGGTTTTTCTGTGCTTGAAATAAACAATTTTTATTTTATTAAAATTTATTTATTTAAAGGAATAAAATAGTAAAAGCACAAATAAAACTTACCCTAACTTCGTGCCCTTCGCTGTGGAGACGGCGGGCCCGTGGGGTCATGAAGCAAAAACTTTTATGAGGGACCTGGGCAAACGTTTACGGGATGCGGGTAACGGTCCTCGTGCCGGGTCATACCTAGCCAAACGCATATCATTAGCGATTCAACGCGGAAATGCGGCCAGCATTATGGGCACCTTCGGGCCAGGTATGACCTGGGGCGGGCTTTTCGACTAAGTAGGCGGTTGCAGAGGGGTCAATTTTATACAAAACTTTGACGCACAATACGAGTAGACGGTATTAATATAAGTAACTTTGTATAATATGGAAAAATAGTTTGGAAAATCTAGATGCCGCGTAACAAATAACATTTGCAATTAATAAAATAATTACTACTAGATTTTCTAAACTATTTTTCCATATATAAAATATTACTTTTATTAATACCGTCTACTCGTATTGTGCGTCAAAGTTTTGTATGGACTGAAACCACCTTAAGGGTAAGTTTTATTTGTGCTTTTACTATTTTTATTTTATTTATTTTATTTTATTTATTACGGTGCGGCGCAGTTATCAATCTATTTCCTTAGAAATTGTGTAGCTTCTTAATCATCATTTCAGTTTAGTTACTTCAACGGTAATCTTGTAATTTAGGAGCAATAAATCATATTCAGACGGTTTGTGCGTGTTGTAAGTAGTCACTATAATATACCTAATAATTTAAAAGGATAAACGTTTAAAAGGATGCTAATGATATCAATTTTACCCTGTATATGTATAATTTGCACAGACTTCTGTATTACTTACAGAAGTCTGTAATAAAATGTTTACGTAAGAAGGTATAATTATTTTTCTAATCATGTTAAACATTTACGAAAATCTGTTTTTTGACTTAATTAATTTTGATATCAAAAAGCATGAAAAAAATCATTGATATTTTATAATATTTTTATTCTTTTTCCTTTTTTTAGTTTTACCTTTGTGAAAGTCTGTGATTTGATAAGAAAAGTTGTAAGACTACGTATTTTTTCGTTCACAGTAGGTACATTTATATAGAATGAATATTAGAATAATAAATAATACGTAAGTTTATATAGATCTAAAATTCAAAGAAAAAAAACAAGCCCTGCAATGTTAAAAAAATATATTTTCTGCAATAAGACATTATTTTCCTTGTGTTCTACGTTTCAGTAGTCGCATCGAATCAATCACTATTATACAATGTTATTCAACAATTCAATATCATATTTTATTTGCTATAATCAATGCATTGGCATTCTGCGCCCACATATGTTTGAATTTAACTTTTTAATTAGAACAACAAGGTCCGATGCATCTTATTTGTTTATATTAATCGACCTTTGAACTGGTATTAATCAATTCTTCTTCTTATAATGTGTTAGTTAGGTATTTGATGTGATGTGCATCTAATCAATATGATTAATATCTATTGTGTCGACTCTATTCATATTAGTATGATTAATGTAAGCATGAAAATGTTTGTTAAAGACAAAATCTGAAACCATTTGTACCTATTGTAGGTATAGAATCTTATTATTAGGTAGGTACCAGGTACCTATGTATCTTATGAGGTCAACGGAGCCTCGTTGGCGATTCCCAGGCCAGGAATCCATTAGGTTATTACTCAGTTCGAGGGTTTTTGTTAAGAGTCCTTTTACCGTTCAGTAGTGCTCTCATCACAATATTTAAGATTTCTTAATCAAGGAAATCCAAATTTAAAAAGTCCAACTTCCTACAAAAGCAGATTATATAAAAATGTATTTCAGACTTTTGTTTGTTGGAGTAGCACTTTTTCATTTCGGGTTTTCATTATTAAGAAAGGTTTAATATTGTTATGAGGGTACCTACACCCTTAGATGAAAGTAATTTACCTACCTTTCTTCTAAGCCTACATTATACCTACCTCGTTTGTTTGTAAGTATAGCTGCGTACTAGCCGTGTTTTTGCAGTGCCCGGTCAGGGTTTCACATAGGACCATAACTGTATTTGTAACACATGTAAAACATGTGACAGCAATAAATGATTATGATTATGAGTATAAGTAATTCTAGCTAGGGACATATTCTGTTAAAAGCCAAATTGACTTGTGGTGATACCTAGATTTCATCTAAGTACCTACATCTATCATTCAGCCATATAAATTACACGTCAACGCAGACGAAATCGCGGCTATCAGCTAGTTTACTATAATAATATGATAGGTGGACTGCATGGCCACTGTTTCCTGGATAACTTTTGAAAGTTTTAGAAAAATCAATCGTTACGTCACTACTAGGAGTAAAGACAAGTTATTTTTCGGCGAGGGCAATCTGAATGAAATCGCTGAAAAACGATCAAAACATCAGTGTGGAAGGGCTCTTAATTTTAGTATTTTTACTTCCGTATTTTCGTGGAACTGTTCTATAAGATGGAATTGATAATTTCGGTGACAAACTCACCAGGGGGCGTAGCTCAGATGGTAGAGCGCTCGCTTAGCATGCGAGAGGTACCGGGATCGATACCCGGCGCCTCCAATCTTTTCAATTTATTTTTTTCAAATCTTCTCATAATTAGAGCAATAATGTAAGTAAATTATCTAATTTAAGCATTGCCTTGAAAATCTCGATTATAATCGAATTATGTTAATCGCAGCGGCATCAAATGTAGGTTAATGTCATTGTAATAGTTTAATTATGTTTTGTGTCAGTTTGCACATAAATATGTTTTTATGTCGATCTTCACCTTGAGTCTTGGACAAAAAGAGCAAATTGCATTGATTTTAATTTATTATGCACAACTAAAGCGAAAACTCGTCGACATGTGCATCCTGCCCATCCTAACCTATGGTGCTCAAACCTGGTCTTTGACTGAACATCAAAAATCCAGCCTCAAGATCTGCCAAAGAGCGATGGAGCGCAGTATTTTGGGTGTACCTGAGACTAACTGACCGGATTAGAAACACGGAACTGCGCTCCAGAACTGGCATAGCGGACGTGGGGCGCAAGACAGCTCAGCTGAAGTGAGACTGGGCCGGACATGTCTGTCACATGCATTCGGAAAGATGGGCCAAAATCACCACAGACTGCGTTCCCCAGGATGGTCGCCGGCGTCGAGGCAGACCCAGAAAAAGGTGGAGAGACAACATGGATGCCTTCTTGGAGAGTTGGCCAGAAATTGCACACAATAGAGAGGATTGGAGAGTAAAAGGGGAGGCCTTTGCCCAGCAGTGGGACATCGAACAGGCTACGTAAAAAAAAAAAATGCACGAAATGTATCTAAACATCTCTATAAATAGAACCTAATAGCAAAAGCTAAAGACGTACACGATATTAAAATTCTCTAAAGACTGACTTTTTGTAGGCAATACAAGTATCAACAACAATACAGATATACAGAATAATAAACGCAGATTTTGGGTACAAAATGGTGCCAACGCAACAGGAGCAGGCGTGCTATTTTTGAACATCACACGATCCAATCGGTAGTAGAAAGATGCATTATCTCCATAGTAATTTTGACATTTTCTACTGCTGATTTCAACGTGTGATGTTCAAAAATCGCAGTCCTGGACCCTAATTACTAAGCTTACACGCCGTCCTTCCGTCTGTCTGTCTGTCCATCCCCCCTAGATATTATTATTCATAATGTATATTTAATAATTTCCAAAAACAATTATAATTACCGACGGCGACCGACGGCAAAGACTTCGCTAAGAAAAATTCTGTAGTATAAATTGTAGGAGCAATAAACGTCATTCATCTCGTTCCCGTAGGCCTCGCATGCCACCCCTCAGAAAACGATAAACATCGAGATGTGCCTCCATCTTTATTATTTTACGTAGGCCAGAAAGAGCGCGCATGGCGTTTTTCTCGTTTAAACGCTTTGTCGTAGGACACCTACCATTACCACCCTTAGAATAAAGAGAGATCCTTCCTCTTAGATTATCACTAAATATTTGACATTTCATTGCAAGATTGCGCATGCCGGATCATTTATTGATCATGTCGTTCAAACTTCATAGTAGATAATACGAATTTGACAATTTATTGCGCTTGCAATTCATGAAGACAGATTAACGGATTTTTGTATGGAGTAGGTTGCATTAATTGCACTTTAGGTGATAGTTTGAAATATTAGTAGATACCTGAAAAACATAAATCCGCAATAATCCCCGATTTTGTATTGTGTATTATGGAATAATTAAGACATTTACAAAACATTAAATTTAGGTACGAACAAAAAATGGAAAACTGGTGATTTTGTACAGGACGGCTTCGTTCAATACGTTTTACTTATAACAATAATAATCCCAGGTTAATATCGTAAATTTGAGTAGATATTTAATATTTTGTAAGTGTATTAAAATTATAACCTCAAAACTTAATTATTTACTGTTTGTACACAATAAATTTGCCTTGTGATAATTAACTGTCTCTTTGCTTGCCCTTTGTACATTTATATCGATTTTAAGGTATTTCTCAGGGCCCTCAGCCTATATAACCACGAAATCTCGACCAACAATTTTATAAACTAACAGTAATACTAGTTCAACCACAATTTACTAATGTGTATTTAATGCAATCTCAAACCGTATTTTTCCTAGACTAATATGTAACGAAAGACATATAATATGTTATGCCAAGATCGCTTATTAGGTATTTTGGAAGTATAGCATCTACAGGCATTATTTTATTACCATTATTAGATTTTATAGCCCAGTCATTTTACGATTTGAGCCGGGACTAATTAATAAAAGATTTTTTTTAATTTCGGTATAATATTGAAGAGCCAATTTGAGCCTGGAAATGTACCAAAATTAAAAAAAATCACGTCAGCAACAGATCCAATTTTATAATTTAGCTATTATCTCGTTCTAAAAAACAAGATTATTAAAATGTATCCATGAGAAAGTTAGCGCTTTCATTCATTGCTGAAATGCTAACAAATCATTTTAGCCCCAAAACTTAAAATGCGAATAACTTTAAATTTTAACTATCAAAAAAACGAAATTATTGTTTCAATCAATTTTTGTTATAAATCAGTTGGGGTGTATGAGGTTTTGCGCTAATTTATTAACACGTTGTATATGTATGTACGAACACTATCACGTCTCCTCTCATACATTTATTACATACTTGAAATAATCAGGTCCAATAATCCAAATCGGATCTGGAATTCCGAATCAGGATTGTGATTTTGTATAGGATTTCGCAATTCCGAATGCAATTATGTAGGGGGGAAATCCATACGAAATGTAATCCTGATTCGGAATCCCATATGTATGTGGCGGATAAGACAAGATGCTTGTAAAGAACAAAGCTAATGAATCATGTGCACCCTTTCGACCCTAGCACAATAACTCAACGCAACTGAAGATCCCAATCAAAGTCAATTGAACTGTCAAATTAACTCTCTAAACATCGCCATAATAGACCCGATTACTATTGAAGAAACCAATTTAATGATCAAATAGTAATAATAATGGCTCGCAGGCACTGTTGGCATTTGGAAAGAATTTGGTGCATGATTGAGCGCAGTATAACACGCCTCTGAAGTTTGAAGAGTTTGGGCGTAGTCTGTTTTCAAGCGGGAACAGAAGCGGAAGCGAGTGACATCGAGAAAAAATTCAATTGTATTATGGCCAAGTGTTCTTAGTTCTTAGTTTATATTGGCATAAACGACTAAGTAGTAAGTACCAAGCTGTTCAGCTTAAAAAGATGAAGGTGAAGGGACGAAATTGATAGCTTCCATAAGTACTAGCCTATTAAAGCGCACACAGGAACTCTTGGAAAGAACTTCTTCTTCTTCTTGTCGTGTGGGCAGAGCCCTGGTGTCAGAATTTTTTCAGACCGCCTTACGGCCTCTGACGTGGTTTTTATGTAACGACTAACTATCACCAGAGATAGTAGCCGGCACCAACGGCTTAACGTGCCATCCGAAGCACGGAATCATTTTTCTTTTTCAGACAATCAGATGATTCAGCCTGCAATGTCCTAACCAACTGGGGGAAAAGCACAAAGTGACATTTTACTAGGTGTCCCCCGTGGGAATAGAACCCACGACTTCCGTGTCCAGAGCCAATGCTCTTGACCATTAGACCAAGGAGGCAGAGAGAACTGAGGGAAGCCTTTGCCAAACAGTGGGACAACAACGGCGGATATGCAATGTTCTCGTCACGCACTTTGAAGGCTAACACATGCAAGAAATGTGGGTAGAAGAGTTCCAAGAGAGATTAGCATATTGTAATCCCCGGGGTTGGACATCATTGTCTACCTAGTGTTGTCAATGATCGCCGCAGTTGATCCTGGTTGTACAGGTCGTATAGTGATGGTAATATGGAAATTTGTTGCGGGCCAGATGAGGAAGAAGGCATCACGTTCAACGCTCACGTTCATTACTTGATCTTTGGAAAGGAAGCAAGAAAGTACCTACTTATTTCTTTCATTAGTTAGTACCTTTCTGCACCTACATTATGGAATGCATTGCATTCAATGCAATACAGTATTGTGTAGGTATTGAGTATTTCGAACTCCCCGCGATAAAACGACCAGCAACCTTCGCTCTAATTGTAAAGTGTAATTGTTTGAAGAAGATGACTGTCCTTCAACTCTATGGTCAAATTTCATCACTTTGTAATTTGTATGGGCAATGCGATGCCTTGATAGTGGCATGAGAATTTAAGATAAAGATTACATGATGTAGTTGCAGCAATGTGGTGTAGCTACTCGCATATTTTGTTCTACTAAAAACAGAACTATAGTACTTAGAAAACTACGGTGTCCAACTATGGTAAGCCTACCTTAGCCCAGTCATTTTACGGAGTTTTGTTAGGAGAGGTGGAAAGTAATTATTAATTGGACTTTTAAACTGTAAGCTGCACATTTAGTGACAAAAAGACTATCAGAAAAAATATTTAAAAAAAATCGCTACGCGACATAGAAATCAAAATTGTGAGTCCCAGAAGCTTTTTAAATTAATAATATTAATACCAATGCACTCATTTGAATTAGATTTAACAATAGAAATTTTTTGAGCAATCAAATAGGCATTGAAATTTAAAAAATGAAATTTTGATTAGAAAATATGAATGTATTTTTCAAAAACTTCAAAGTAGTTAAAAATATTTACACAATGTTCGAGTATCTATAATGTATAAAGTCTTAAATATGTGCAAAAAAAAATTAACCATCAGGTTTATTCGAACGAGATAATAGCTAAATTTTAAAATTGGAACTGTTGCTGACGGGATTTTTTTTTTATTTTGATACCTTTCGAAGCTCAAATTAGCTCTTAAATACTATACCGAAAAAAACATCAATTACTAATTAGTCCCGGTTCAAACCGTAAAATGACTGGACTGGACGTCCACTGCTGGGCATAGGCTTCCCCCAAGGATCGCCATAACGACCGGTCCTGCGCTGCCCTCATCCAACGGGATCCCGCCGCCTTCACCAGGTCGTCGGTCCACCGTGTGGGGGGCCTACCCACGCTGCGCTTTCCGGTACGCGGTCGCCACTCGAGAACTTTTCGACTCCATCTGCTGCGTGATTCGTGGAAAATAAAATACAGGGTCCAGCTTAATATGCTGACGGTTTCTTAAGAGGATGATCAGTTTCTCTACGAAACCAACATAGAAATCACGAAGAAAATGCTGATCCATATATTTGGGTCGAGTATGAATTGCAGTTTTGTTTGAATTAGTAGATTTTTTTCTTGATTTGTACGTTGGTACCGTTCAGTTTGATGGTCTGATCATCCCGTCAGAACCGTCAGGATATAAAAGAAGGAATAAGTCAGACGAAAATTGTCATCTTCTTCAATTCTTTTCTCAATCATATTCTTTTATCTTCAGATAAATGCTCCAGCATTCTTTAAACACCGCTGTTGATCAGCATTTGTTTTTGGCAACCTTATCACTCATATCAAGACAAGACAGGTCATTAGATGGCAGTCAGACAGAATGAGCTAGCGGTAATGATGCTCTCGTGAACTTTGTGCCGTGATACCGATATGTAAATGTAACAACATGTTGCAATCTGTATGCAATTCTAACATGATGTAAAGGTCAGAGGGGTGTACAATGTGCATTGACAAGTATTTTACAATATTACTTCACAATCCCGATAGGTCTCCTACTAATGATATAAACTAGGTTTTGCCTGCGACTTTCTCCGCACTTGGCTTTAAGTGCCAAGAAAAGACACCATTTGCTTTATTTTACGCGTCATCTTCATCATCAGCCTATATAGGGTGTAACATTAAATGCGTTACATATCTCACTGCCAGTTACACCTCTATTAATTCTCATGCTCTCACTTTTTGTTTTTTTTTAGATAATAAAAGCTGGGAAGAGATTTAATGGAGGATTATTTCTTAATGAACGTGTGTGCACCTGGCGGTCAGTCAGTCACTCAGGGTGATTAAAAAAAATGTACTGTTCCATCGAAAATTTCATATATGAAACAGCTGTTTTTTTCGCGATTTCAACGTCTGTCTGATATTAAAAGTTGTTTTTATTCTCTAAAGCACCTCATAAAGAAGGTATGTAATGCATTTAAGTTTACACCCTGTATACGTCCCACTTAGGCAGTTATAGGCAAGTCTACCACGCGTGCCCACCTCAGAATTTCTATGTATCACACTTTCACACTGCATATTGGATAACCATTCTAAAAGACAAACATTAAAAATGCTAATTTTTCTTGCTATAACAAAGTTTCTCACCACTCTGAAAAGGAGTACTGTAGTGAGTTTATGTATTGTACGTTTACGATATAACTATACTACTAAAACCGCCTGCAACGCACTGAAATCTAAAGCCTAAAGTCAAACAAAAGGTTGCTCTTCATCACGAGCACGACGTCATGAAGGCGGGACTCGGTTGCGCTTGCGCCAACGCCATGGGCTTCAGAAGCCCTGTTTAATTAAATTTACGATTTATTTACTCAACTTACACGTTAGGATCGTACAAATGCAGCTGCATTGTAACAGTAACCTTATAATTAGTGACCTATAGTTAGATGCAAAGTTTAACTACAGTGTTTATAGATCGTTTGTAAAAACAACTTTGTTTGCATTAGTTGTGTATACCTTTTATCCACATGAACACAGCAAAACTAAGAAATAATATAAATTCGATTAACTTTAATTTACACGAGAAGAAATGGGGTCTATCGGATAAAACCACGCGGCAAAGAAGCTGTGTGTTTAGCCTTACCTATGACTAGGAAAAGCATAACATATGCTCACGACTATATTCCCCGAAGTGGTAGTCAGAGATATGACTAAACTGTCGTAAACAATTTGAACACAAAGAGACCCACGTCAGTTATTACTAACCTACCCGTCAGCGCACTCAAGTGAACATTCCAATGTTAATGAAGACATTGATCCCCTCAGCTGTCTGTCACGCTAACACTAGCATCATTACACCGAGCTCGTGACCCTTGAACTGGAAGTACAAGTTTAGAGGTCACAATACAAGACCAGCCAATATGATGTGATGTAGGTATCATTGTCGATTTCAACAACACTACTTATTTACAGAAGCAAAGACCTTCAGGATTTTTCCACGATCTGATTTGGCCTTCTTCCTCTCTATCACTGAAGGTTTACAGCCAGCTTCGCATATCCCTGCATATCTCTCATCAGAAGAAACTTCTTCTCTTCTTCTGCTCTTCAACGTCAACGCTGGCGCATGCCTTTCGAGGTTCCACGACATACGTGGTCTACTTTGTCCATTATTATAGTCTACAGGAGCAGGTATTGCTCGTTGCACAACATATGTCCAAGGTAGACGACTTTCCTCCTCTAAACGATTTGCAAAACCACCTAGGACGCGATATTTGAAGCTGATCTGAACTGCCAGTAGATACATACCAACAATTATACATAATAACAACAATTATACATAAAAATTCATAAATTCTTTATTAGAATAGAAAACGATTGTTCTGTGTACTTTCTGCATCGTCTGCTGATCAGAATTCACTCTGTATCGCTGTTAAACTTAAACTATTTAAAAACTAACCTTAACCTAAATACCAGTAAGACAGTTCTATTATCGTGGTATCACTTCAATAAGTAAACGATTTTAAGAGAAGATTTTATTGACCTGTCACAGTTCAAGGATTTCTTTTGTTTGGTTACCCGATACACGCCAATCATTCTCATTCGATCACTGTTATGGTATTAGGGTGCTTTTCCGCCAGAGATGTGCGAGGTAGCGAGGCGGTGAGCGAGGAAACAATCCGCCAATAGCGCGCTCGCTCGATCACGTCATTGGGAAATTGAAGCACTCTCATTGGTCGATTTTTTCCTCGCTCACCGCCTCGCTACTTCGCACATCTCTGGTGACATCGTAGTCCAAAGTCACTCAGCGAGCTATGGAGATAGCTATGCTCAGTGTTTCTCTGAGAGATCACATTAGAAATGAAATGATACGTTAGAGACCTAAAGTGAAAATTAGCAATAAGAAGTGGAATTGGGCTGGTCATACCTGCCGAAGAACTGACAACCGATTGGGAGTATGAGTTCTGGAGTGAAGACCACGAACTGGCAGCATATAGTTGAGGAAAGCCAAGCATAGAGTTTTGTGGCGCGCCTTGGGAGAAGCCTATGTTCAGCAGTTGAATGAAACGCGCGATAAATGAGTGTTATCAACTAATTTCCACACATAATTATGTGCATCAGGTTTATTAAAATATGTAGATCATTATCTATCCTAAGTACCTAATGGATTGAAAATGATTTTCATGTAAATAATGATGAATTACAATGTTATCTATTTTACTACAGCGGATTAATGATTCCTTTCTATACAGATAGGTATTGTGACGATTAATTCTTGCTGTGATTTAATAATAGATTCAAGTAAACATGGTGTAAAGAAACAATTTGTACCTAAATGCAATACCTGACAACCGGTTGAAGAAAGATCAAGAATCTATAGAACTACTTTATTGTTTCTTATAAGCGTTTTTAAATTTCAAAGATTTTGGTGAGTTTTGTTGTATTTTTGGTGTGCAAATAAAGTTTGATTATGTTATGTTCTTATGCTATGTTATGCTATGTACAGTCGCCATCAGATATATCATAGCAAAAAAGGTGGTCAAAAATTTGTAAGCAGTTCTAATTTTCAATAATTTCTATACATAAAACAATCAAAAATATCTGAACGCCTAGAACATCAAATTTATCTGCGCAGTCAGGGCGATCATAAACATCTGCACAGTTTAAGAAAAAAAACCTTCCTCCGTTGTTTTACATTTCAATTTTAAATAACATTGTAAAGATATTATTGAAAAGTTGCTGTTCAGATATTTATGACAAAATACACGTTTAGATATAATTGGTAACATTTACTGTAATTAATTTATTTAAAATTAGCATTGATCAGAAATATTTGAACAACTTGTATGCTACGATATATCTAATGGTGACTGTACAATTATAATCTTGCGTGCCTGAAAGGCCTGGAATGTAAGAATGAAAGTAGGGAATCGAAATCCGCTATATGACCATCAAAATGGATGTGACAATGATTTTTTCCTGTGATGGATCAGATATTTGGTGACAAAAAAAATCGAATTTATCTTTACTACCTAATGTTAATATTTTTCTTTTCATCGGATCCATTCTAAGCCGAAACAACAATTCCAATATCTCCTAAAAAGGTCGTAAATCGAGGTTTATCGATTAAAACCTAAGGATCAGCTACTCAACAAAATTAAAACAATAACTCACGTACATCTAACGGTAAACAAAGTTACTTATCAGACAGAGATGGCTCAACCGTTATCGGAACACTATCAGCCTGGTATCGGAGCGATAAGCTTCGTCAGTCCAACTTGTGCCTTCACAGGCGACGTGTGACCATGTGTCCACCACACACTTAGCATTATGGTGAGTCAGTTTTGTTTATTACATACTTCCAATGGCATTCTATACACATGGTGAGTCCATGTGTATAGAATGCCACGTCATACAATAACAAACAATCAAGCACACTTTTGCAGTCCCGTTAACAGCGCGCTGATGCCAGGTCCTTGTGTAAATAATGTCATAGGCTACTTCTTTCTTAGGCTGGTTTCCCAATAGAGCTGATGTCAGTAGAGGAGCAGGGATGTAAGCGAGCGTGGAAAAAATCGACCAATAGTCTGCTCGCATTATTGCGTCATAAGGAAATTGAAGCTATTCTGCTGGTGGATTTTTTCCGGTCTCACCGCCTTGCTGGCAGTTCTGGTGGATAGCCAGCCTTTAGCCATGTGTGGCCATGTGGTTTCGGCTACGAATGGACTACCTCATTGTATTTTCATTCAATCGACTGCAGTTTTAAGAAAGTATACAGGTATGTATACTTTCTTAAAACTTCTTCTCTTCTTCTTCTGGTCTTGTAAGAATCGTATTAAATTCCTGTATTATACTTAAAACTGTAGGCGGCTACGTTTTCTTATGCTTTGTTTTTGTGGGCAAAAGGCTATCCACCTATCACCACTTTAACCAGTTTCGATCCTGAAAGCTTCAATACGCTAAAGGTGAGCTTTTCTTACAACTGCACGCATAAGAGATAGTATACTATATTTTAGATGACGTAATGATTAGACAGATGTACCTAAGCATCCGGCACCCCGAATGGGATTATGGTCATGATGTTATGTATGTATGTTCTACTTAAAGTTTTTATATGGGTGAAAAGCAAGCAAGTTGTTCACCACACAGATGTAAAAAATTTAATTGGTACCTACCTTGTACACACGGCGACACTTAAAGCTATACAAAACTAACATAAGCTGGCCGCGCGACGTTATGCTTAACTCGACCTACTCGCGGCCAGCTTCTATTGGTTTTGTATAGCTTGATGTGTCGCCGTGTGTACCTACCTACTTATTTGCTGTTACGTTTGTAAACACCCTGAAAATGAGATAGTTTTGAGTTTATGTAGGTAAGTACCTATAAAAATATTATTATCAATCTCTCAATACAGCGTGTGAAGATATATCTAAGTATAGTACATACATTCCTGAGATAAGTATTAGAGATATCGGGATTTTTATCAATATACCTACATACAAGAAATTGTAAGAATTCTACGAGGAGCGATAAAAGTACCATGCGAATAATTTTATGTTACCTGTATGTAATAACAAAAGCAAATTTAATTGAAACTACTTTTCGTATAGCTTACACCTTAAAACGTAATCGCCTGATCAAAAGATAGCAGCAATTACATTGATTATACCTTTACGCCATTTGTAATTTTGTTGCCCCTTTTTACAAATAGAATTACCTTGTTGAAATGTAACAGAATTGAGGATCCTTTTTTAAACATTTAGGAAGTATATTAACATTAGTATCCACAAATGATTTAATTTATCGGGTACAGTAAGTAATTGATCATCATCATCATCATCATCATCATCATCTCAGCCGATGGACGTCCACTGCTGAACATAGGCCTCCCCCAAGGATCGCCATAACGACCGGTCCTGCGCTGCCCTCATCCAACGGGTTCCCGCCGCCTTCACAAGGTCGTCGGTCCACCGTGTGCGGGGCCTACCCACGCTACGCTTTCCAGTACGCGGTCGCCACTCGAGAACTTTTCGGCCCCATCGGCCATCGGTTCTGCGAGCAATATGCCCCGCCCACTGCCGCTTCAATTTAGCAACTCTTTGGGCTATGTCAGTTAGTCTGGTTCTTCTGCGGATCTCTATACATTCCTGATTCGATCTGGCAGGGAAACTCCGAGCATAGCCCTCTCCATTGCTCTTTGGGTGACTTTCAGCCTTTTTATGAGGCCTTGAGTGAACGACCACGTCTCTGTTCCATAGGGTTCCATAGGGGGTGCGAAGTAATTGATAGTAAAATAAATTTTTAAAAGTGGCTCTGGCGTAAATTGTTCAATGGCGTATTCCGTGTTTTATTTTGGAGCAGCCGAATTAGCTACCTATCCATGCTAAAAATATTTTTAAAATTAAATATTTTGCTTGGTTAAACCTGATCTGGGTTCTTGGTTGCCTAATTATAAGGCTTGCAGTTCCATATCTGAAAGAGAGCCTAATTATATCATGCGTAGGTACTAACTGCTTTCGATTGATTGCTTGTAATGAAACCGAAGTTGAAATCAGCTATATGAACAATCAACACCATTAAGTGATGCTTAATTCCATACAAGGATGAAAAGATATTCCGATTCTTATATAGCTTTATGGCCAATTCTGATTAGCAAATAAAATATAATTTATTTATCAGAAATCTATACTATCCGATCCGACATTATTTAAATACCTACCAACGATTTTTTTTGGTCTTGCACCTAAGTACTTACATTTACTAAAGTACTAAATCTGGAGTGTGATTTTTGAAACTCATATGTTGAACTCAGCAGTTAAAAATGTCAATATTGCTATGGAGATATGCATCTTACTACTGCTGATTTGACTTTCAAATCTCGCACTCCTGGAGTATAATTTTTGAAAGTTAAATCAGCAGTAGAAAGATGCATATCTCCATAGTAATTTTGACATTTTCAACTGCTGAGCTCAGCGAATGAGTTTCAAAAATCGCACTCCTATGCTAAGAATAAGTGAGAGTATCGGTCAGTTGCAGAAACAGAGTTAATCCTCCATTAAATCGATTGCCCGCTATTACTACGTCAACAAGACAAAAAGTGACACCAAGAGATGTAACACTTTCATGAGCGTTTCTGCAACTGTGTTTCAAATTCAAAAAAGCCTTAACGCTGCTATTTGGAATGGAGTATAGAATGTAAACCCTCAAATTGATATCTAATTTTCAAATCTTATGTAGCATTCAAAACAAACCTTATCTCCAGGAGACAGAGACGATAATAATAGTGAGCGTGTTCTCCGGCGCGTGGCTGGTGCTGCTCATCGTGGCGCTGGTGCTGTGCTGCCAGGTCAGCAGCCTGCGGCGTAAGGTCGCCGACATGCAGGCCTCGGGACGGCTGAGAGTGCAGTGAGTATTCTTTAAGTAGAGAGATACAACAGTAATCGACTAGAGTGGAATTGTGCTGGACATTTGACAAGTCGAGGTGACGACAGATGGAGATGGAGCAAAGCGTTGCCGTTGCCCGTGTGATAGAGAAAATAAAAGCAAGGCGTAGGTCGTCGTAAACCAATAGAGGCAGTAGAAGAGGATACTGGGATAGGATTTGAGGCGCTCTTTAATGGACCTTCAGTATTAGAAATTTACTTGTTTTGTGACCCTTTCAGTCGGATGGGTTAACGTTTCATATCGGGTGCCTTCGTGCTTGCTGTAAGTACATTCATAAAGGCAGAGGCATTTTCTAGTCTCACTAGGCATCGTCATCATCTTTGATGACGCCATCGACGCGATAGAAGAAGTAGTCATACTGTATTCTTCTACCTGCTTCCCTAATCAGGGAAAAGGGTCAATCCAGATTTAGGAGGGTAAAGATGAGAATGCATTTGTGTTAAGTTCACCCACTTCTGCACTTAGAAAATATCTTGCATACCTGGTGGCTTTTGTAAATAAACAATTGCTGTAGTCTATACCGGCTATGAGAAACCAGAACATCGCTAGAAGAGATAATTGAGGTAATAATAGAGAGTATGATAAGAGTGACATAAGGATGTAGACAACTGCCTATCTAACAATTGCCTCCGTATTCCAGGAAGCTGAAGATGAACTCCGACAAGAACCACGCGTTCCACAACCCTGCCCTGGCTCCGGATGAGGAGCTGTCCCGCCGAGGGTACTCCATGTACGTCAGCGATGGAGACGATGTCGAGAGCGGACGTGGGACTGAGCGGTACGTTCTTTTTTACAATCTTCGAGGAGCGGAGGTGTTGCAAAGCAATATTTCTATCGAAGTAAGTATCGCCAAAATGCAGGGTTGGGGAACAAGACAGGTGCCCAGGTTCCGTCCTTTTTAGATGCATTTTGTTGACACAACCCCTCTCAGCAAAAATAATGGTGCTTTGCTTCGAACTGAGCATCTTAGGCCACGCGTCATGACCTAATATAATGGCGACAGACCTAATTGCCTTGCGACACCTTCGCTCCTTTCTTTTCTCCGTGTTTACAATGAGGAGTTTTCTGACAGCTACTCAAACGTAGTTCAACATACCGGCGATAGATGGCGTTGACCAGAGAGGGGTCCGTAGACGAAAATGTTATTATATTCGGGCATAGGCCCACCACACATTCCCACCGCTGTAACTCCTGTAAGCCAGGATCAACAGCGGCGACCATTCACAACACTGGACAATGAAGTCCAGCGAGCCCGGGGGATGACTCTAATCTGTCTTGGAACCCGCAATGAATTAATCAAAGAAGATAGGAGGAGTAGGAAAACGAAATATCCGACTTCCCTCCATTGCACACGGGAGACAGCAATAAGAAGGAAAAAAAAAACATGGCTATTAGAGAGCCAATTCAAGAGATCATTTATGGCAGTGTTGAAGACACGACCGCAAAAGCACCAAAAATACAAAATAAAACAATAGGAACCTAACATTGTACTGAAACTATGACCTATTTTGCTTCCAGTAATAAGTATGGCAAAAACATCTGAACGCACGGAAGTTATCCCTAGTCGCAACAAGATCCATGTAGTAAGGGACACCAGAAAACGATTTTATTGAGTCAAGCATGGTCTGGCGCTCGGCGTACCAGAGCTCACACTCCCAAAGAATATGATGAGCGGTCTGTTCGAACTCGTTACTGTCAACAGAACATTCACATAAAGGTGACGCAACCAATTTAAAATAAAATAGCTTTCCCTTAAAGTTACCATGTCCAGTAAGAAATTGGGCTACGCAGTGATCTACCTCTAGCCACGCTTTGTCAAGACGATCGCGAACAGATGGAAAAAATTGGTATAGATGTCGACCCTTTGTAGACCCTTGCCACAGAATATATAATAGTACTAGCCTTGCCACCGTAGTTCCCAGTCTAATAAAAGTTCATCAAAGATATTGCAATCAAAGTTAAATAATTTACTAATTCTATTTCGGTCGCGAGGTTTTAAGAAGTTATGACTAACTTTTCTTGAACGAAAGTAATTGGCCGCGCGGCGTTGTATTTCCAAGTCTACGGGAACCACCCCCGCTAGAACGGGGAGTGCTTCGGTGCTGACCGTTCTATACGCATTACACAAAGGCTTAGGCTAAAAAATAAACAAAAATGCATATCACTGAGTCAGACGTATCCGTTGACGAAATATATGTTCATATTTTGTTGTTTAATTAAAAACACAAATTCTTACTATTTTATTTGTATTTTATAATCTTAAAGGTCTCTCACCCCTGTCTCGTCAACGCCATCTATCGAGCCATTAGGAACTACTTTTTCTTTTTTAATGGCTTTCGGAAAATCCCTCATTTATTATTGGCAAAGGTCTAGGTTTGATAATGGCTTGCATTGGCAACTTTTTTATTAGGACTGTCTGAATGATATATATTTAGCAAGCACTGTCCTCTCGCGAGAACTTCTAGACTAGAATTCTGGGCAAGGACTTCCAAGGAAAATTACAACCGCCGTAAGCCGCAAAACCAATGAAGGGCATCCACACCCTCGTTCTCGACTTTTCTCCGCGAGAACAGACGAGAAAAGTCTGTAGGGCTAGCATGCCACGCACGACAAAGCGACAAACCGAGAAAACCATCATGCATGCTTTGGCATACACAAAGTAACAAAGACAGATGCACGTCTCGATTTTTGTCGTTTTCTCAAGGGTGGCGTGCTAGGCGTGGATTGGATAGCAAGGCGTGTATTGTGTCCATTATCCATAAAAATAGTTTCGGGTGCCCCTTGTCGTCGTCGTCGTCATGTCACTGGGTAATTTTGGGCACTGCTTGAATAAAGTAGATATATTTAGAAAATCTCTGACTGCCCCCAGACAAATAAGTCATGACATGACTCATGAGAGTATTCATACTAATTTTATGATAATGTTTGTTTGTTTTTCCTTGATGGATGACTGATGAGTCGTTTTAGTGACCATTTAATTAATATCGCCGTCTAAGATAACATTCTTCGACCGTGATAAGTCTGATAAGTAAAATGAGTATACGCATTCACTGCGTGACACATATTATATTTCAACTACTTTTTTATCAGGTACTTGATGTAAACAGAGTTTAAGCTTTCCGACAATAATGAGTACGTAAACTCACGACTATAAATAATCATTTTCGGGGTAGCCAGAAAATTTTCTACAGCTAAAAAATTGTCTTTCTAAGCGTGCCGTTGATGTTAACTATTAGAAGAAGCTATAGAACATCGTTCAGTCTTTAACCCTCCTATTTCTTCCAGGCAGACGGGTGGGCAGTTTGTAGAGGAGCTGGCCAAGGAGCTGGACAGCCGCCAGGAGCGCCACCCTCCCCCCTTCCTGCTGCAGAGCATCGAGGAGAACAAGAGGAAGAGCCGGAACCTTGCCAATCCTGTTGCTAATAAGAGCGGTCGACAGAGTGACACTAATCCCAACTTCATCTTTTAAACGGAACAGCTATGTACAAGCATGACCAGGAAAATTAGTCCGCACGTCAATTTTCGTTTGCTCAGACCAAACTAAAGGCCCCCGTCAAAACCCAAAGTCATTTAGTAGGTAATTAAAAATCTATCCTGTGGGGTAATCAAAGGGAGCAAAATCCTAAAACCCTTCTCTATTTCACTCGCTAGTCGAATAGCAGGCTGACATACGCTTCATCGGTGACAAGCACGGGAAAACTATGAGCAAATAGCGGCTAGGGATTTTAGGCGCTGATTGGTCAATATCATTTCGCGTGCTGTTTAAAATTGTCAATTGCGCAGGTACATCGGTAAGATTTATAAACACGGATTACTGTACGCAGTACCACAGAATACCATACAGAATGGCGACTCCCTGCCCCTCCCTAACTACAGATACCTCACCTCGCCCGGCACTTCAGAGCTAGGTATTATATAAGGTCTAACAAAATTAGGTGAAACTATTTTAAGGGGATGATCAGATCATCAAACTGAACAACTTTCTCTATGGGACCAATATTGAAATCGCGAATAAAATATCTGCTGTCCCATACATTTAGGTCGAGTAGATTTGTGTGGAGCAGCAGATTTTTTTTTGCGATTTCGATATTGGTCCGATAGAGAAAGTTGTTCAGTTTGATGGGCTGATCTTCCCCCTATTAATGGTTTTACCTAATTTTGGTAGACCTTATATAGGAGCCGAGCAAGAAGCTCATACAGCCGACGCGCGTTGCGGCACGTTACGGTGCGGCGGCGGCGCGGACGCATGTGCCGACACCAACTTTTTTTTTGTGTCGCAGTACTAATTGGAATGGAATTTGGCCTAGAGTGCTTCGATCAAATATAGGCTAGAGTGTGCCATATTCCTATATTGGTTTATGTTGAGACTAATTTCAACTTTGGACGATGCTTGGTCATTCCTTGGTCTCTCTAAATTCATTCAGTTGGTTTCGACTATACTTTTGCACTAGCATTTAATGACGTCCCCAATCTGGTATAATGGACCTCCTAGGTCTGATGCCTTTACTTGACTAATATCATTCAAGCTGGCCTTGTACATGTCTGTTTCACAACTCTACTTTCTCCTACTTCTAGGTATAATGTAAATACCATTATTACCTCTTTCCTTTAAATTGAAATTCCAACAAATTGGCTACTATTTAAACAAATCGAGGACGCAATGATTTGTTTACTTATTGGACAATTTCTCTTTCTGGTGTGAGTGAAAATGCAGTAAAATCTTTTACAAATTTTCTGTTTACGAAAATGTTGTTAAAAGATTAGTTATTTTTAAGTTAATTCTAATGATTAAGATATTGTTTAGTAACTTTAAATAAAGTCTATTATAAAACTATATCAGACTCTTTATTGTTTCACCCTTAATAGAATAGAATAGAATAGAAAAGAATCATTTATTTTCCGGAATATGGTGTATAATATGGTATAATTAACGGCGTGAAAATATTAGTAGGTAAGGTAATTAACGGATGGATTGTTGTTACAAAATAAAACGTTGATGTGGTAGAGTTCCTACCTACCGGGAATGGCTATTGTTTCATTATTATAATCCACAGGTCTTTCTTCTTAAGGCTGCGCCGAGCCTGTTATGCTGCCCCCAATCGTATTTTCTTTATTTCTAAACAATTAAACAATTTTGCCATAAAGCAAGAATGTCACATTGTAGTCCTGATAGGCTTTCAATTTATCGAAATATTACGGATTATTATGTTTTATGCTTGTAGCTATTATCGTTAAAAAATATTGTTCAATTTTTAAGAAATAAAAAAAATACGATTGGAGCAGCACAATAGGCTCGGCGCAGCCTTAATGATTAACGAATTTATGGTTGAGAATGAAATTATGTATCAAGTGATGAAAGGAGGGCAGCCTTCTGCCGACGAAAATACAGCAAAAGTAATTTAATTACCTGCCTTTTTCCTTTTGCGTTGCTAGTACGAGATCCACTGGCAGAAAAGAGGTCCTTTTTGGCTTCTATTAATTGTAAAGTATGGGTGACAGTAGGTAAATAAAACAACAATTTAACGAAAGTTCTTAATTAATAACAAAACAATTAAAATTATAACAAATAAATTAATAACATTAATAAAAATGGTGGGCGTAAACTAAATAATAAATTCAATCAAAATAACAAAGATCTTAAGATTACCTATAGATTGCACAAAATCGTTAACCAGAGTAGACAATGAATAGTAGGTGAACTTGTTCGATATAAAAATAGAATGAAACTGCAATAAACATACACTCAAGGTCGTATTCGCTTTCGAGATGATCAGAAATGGTATAATGGAGAAGGCAAGGCTGATTCAATGAATCTCCAATTAGGCGGACCTGATATACTTCTCTCGTTTACTTCCTCGGCTTCAACTTCTTTAAACCCGGCATTTTATGACTTCCTATTTATCATTTGAATCAAAGCTATATTCGTGTTTTGTTTCAAGAACACGATCGTAAAAGGACATTATTCGTGCCTATTACGTTTATGTACCTATTTATTTGTGTTATTGAAAAGATACCTTATGGATAAAGTTCATAAAGATATAATTTCAATTGTAAGAATCGATAAGTACCCTACCTACACTTCATACAACCTTTGCCTACCCTTTAAAATAATAATATTCTTTAATACACGATCTTATGTTTAATTCTTCTCAAATAAGGCCTAGTGCGAATCCTGTAAGTATTTGTTGCTCGTTTCCTGCATCTACCAGAGCCGGTAGGACATCTTATCTTACTCTTGTCAATACCCTGAGGCCTGGACGATGGTTTCTTGGCGCTTCTACCTGCCCCTCCCCTTCCTTTTACTGGATACGTCAGGTATTTAACCTGGTCATCGGTTTCGTCATTTTCTTTGCCTTTGTTAGCTTCATGAGCTTCCAGTATGTCTTGGATGCTCTTATAAGCGTCTGTATCTTCAGGATTTCCTCCAGAATAGCTAACGTAAGGCTTGAAGCCACCTACAGCTATATCGGGGAATTCGGCCTTGTGTTTTGTAAGTTTCTCCAAATGTTTCAAGTAGTTATATGTTTCAGGATCGCTGGCCTGACTGATAGGCTTGAAATCTGTGCTTATGAATTTAAAAGGAGATTTTGCTGGCTTCTTAGCTGTATATTTGTTTAAAGATTGTTTTGTCAGATAGTTTGAGGACTTTATTCCGTAGCCGTAAGGATCTATTTGGTCTGAATCTTCAATTCCATCATCATTGTCTATGTAACGTTCTTTCTTCTCAGATGCTTCTGGTTTCCTTGGGTTGGAGTAACCTATGGTGGGTGGTAAGTTATCCCCGTAGATCTCTTTATCCGATGTCTTACCGTATATTTGGTCGAAAACCTTATAGTCGTCGGTCCAGAATTGGGATACTCCTGAAATTCGAAAATTAAATTTATCATCATCATCACCATTAGCCAATGCACGATGCACGCCCCACCGCAGGGCACGGGCCTACTCTCCGAAGGGCGTTAGTCCATGTTTTTAGAAAAATATATATATTTGTGAGGGGATAGTATCTTATGTCGGGACATTTATTAAGGACTTTGATCTTAAAAGGAATGATCTAAATACATAGAACATGACATTACAAACCTATTGACTGGTTTTATAAAGTACATTTTGGTTTAACTTAGAACTAGAAAATATTGATGTCGTGTCGTTTCAGGATATCAAGGATCTTGTGGAAAAGAGACTGGATTGGCCAATACTTCAACGACGAGAGCGTATGACAAATTAGATTTATTTGGATATCTAAGTTGTTTTTCATCGTCCTTCATCATCAATATTGAAAGTATGCTGTTAGCCTGTTTGGTCCTACAGGGCAACCGAATGACCTAGGTACTCTAATGAATGACCTACATAATTGAACTGGGCTCCACAACATAAGGTCATTGCAAGTTGTGTAATATCCAATACAAAAACAAAGAAAGTGTTACGATGTCGATCAAAACGGATCTTAAATCTAAGTACTCAGTAAAATAACAGTTAAACAATATATTTCGCTTCATACATCGAAAACTTTCGCTTTCTTACGACATGGTACGAGAACTAATTGTTAAATTACCTTAAATTATATTTTACTGTATGATTGAGCACTTTTACTCTGACTTGACAATTTTTTCTAAGCGACGATATGAAGCTGCTCTCATGTTTAAATTAGCTAATTCAACAAGATATTCTTATATCGAGTCAATGTCGTTGACTTTTAAAAAATATCTACCTGTATACATATCCAAATATAAACGCTATCTATGTGCTAAAATTCATCCAAATCCGTTCATCCGTTTATGTGTGATTGAGTCACAAAGATGCACACATCCTCATTTTCCTTCCTCAGTGTTCAAGATATATCTATACCAAATTTCATCAAAATCGGTTTAGTAGTTTAGCCGTGAAAACGTAACACACAAACAAACAGAGATTATCGCATTTGTTATTAGTTCCTTTGAATTGGTAGGATTTAGAATAACTCATCATAGCACTAGTTTTAATGCGGGCATTAAAATTTGGGCCCAAACTACGTAAGTACCTATATGAACGAGTAAGTTCCTACCACCTACCCCAAATGCCCAAACTCTGCCCAGGAGTGCGATTTTTGAATCTCATACGTTGAACTCAGCAGTTGCAAATGTCTAAATTACTATGGAGATATGCATCTTTCAATCAATCGCACTCCTAGAGTATGATTTTTGAAAGTCATATCAGCAGTACAAAGATGCGTATCTCAATACATTTTAGATTCAAAAATCGCACTCCTGATAGACAAGTAATGCAATGAGCCCGCTGGCATCGTATACAAGTTTCGAAATTGAGGCGATGTCGGTAGTCTCGCGATGTTTTCCATCATCCTGCCTAGATCAATCTATACTATTATAAAACTGTAACAGGAAGTTTGTCTGTACATTGAAGATATTAACAAAAAAAAAGTTACGATATGGTTTTTAGGTGTCCCTGATTCCATTTCACCAATTTTTGGATTTTTTGTCTGTCTGTTTGTTTGTGTGTTTGTTTGTTTGTTTGTTTGAACAAGTATCACGCAAAAACTACTGACCGATTTTGATGAAACTTTTTTTGTTTGATAGCTTATGATCTGACTTAAAATCTGGTACATGACCCATGTAAAACTAGAACCGTCGTCGATTCTCGGTTTCTCGAATGTTTACACAAGTACCTTCATTCCTAAAATAAAACACTTTAAAATTAAGTTTATTGTATTTACCTAGATTAAGAACGCTGCATCCGCGCTACACTCTTGTACTGTACTACTACTTACTTACAATTTAGATGTATGTATTAACCTGTATTTCTCTATATAAGGTCTAACAAAATTAGGTGAAACTATTTTAAGGGGATGATCAGACCATCAAACTGAACAACTTTCTCTATGGGACCAATATTGAAACCGCGAAATAAAAATCTGTCGTCCCATACATTTAGTTTGAGTAGGTTTGTATGGAACAGCTGATTTTTTTTTCGTGTTTTCGATATTGGTCCCATAGAGAAAGTTGTTCAGTTTGATGGTCTGATCATCCCCTTAAAATAGTTTCAGCTAATTTTGTTAGACCTTATATAAGTGAATTGTATTCTTTTAGAGAAATAAAGTTCTTAAACCGTATATAATTTGTGCGGACGAAGTCGCGGGTTAACGCTCGTATTACATAAAGACATAAGTATACCTAAGTAGGTATCATATTTCCGTAACACACAAGAATTTTCCAAGAAAATGATAGCAACAGTAGAAAGTGTCATTAGAAAGGCAATTATCAGTTATCAGGCAACCGGAAAGCATTACGGTAGTTACCGGAAGTGCCGGACGTTTTAGTAACTCCACCGCCGTGCGCAGGCGCAGTGAGGACGCAGAGCGCTGCCACCCACTGCATCTGTGAAATAAGGATGACGATATGAGGGTCTACGAACTTATGTTTCAAGAGATAGAAGTACTTTTTGTTATCATCAGCTGCAAGGCTTATTTAATATTCATAGGTTGAACAGCATCTCTGGGATGGTGATGGACCAGGTCTGCCTCTGCATAACTCCAGTCGGTTTAGGAGTTACAGCCGTTCAAAGATCGGTGAAATTGATATCATTCGCATCTTTTTAAACCTAAGCTTCTCTCTTTTCTTTTTAGACTCTTAAGTCTACCCATCAAACTGAACAACTTTTATTATGGGAGCAAACCGATCGGAGCAACATCAGCTGTTGCATACATTTGAGTCGAGTAGGTAGCGGCGGCGGGCGCAGTTTAGTATGGAACAGCAGATGTTTTTTTTTTGCTCCTATTGGTTTGCTCCCATAGGAAAAGTGGTTAAGTTTGATTGGTAGACTCTTAGTTTAAAAGGATGCTAATGATATCAATTTAAGTAAAATTCATAATTCGACGACTAACTTTGACGTAGGTGGGTATCTTTACATGAGTGGTTTATAGTTTCCTCAAAATTGGCTGTCTAACAACGATATGTACTAAATGCTGTCTGATTATGATTTACAGTTTGGTTTAAATGGATGCCAAGTCTGCCTGATACCAACGATTTAAATTTCACCCTGCCCTGTAGAATACGTAACTCTAACTAGGTAGGTAAGGTACTCCCTCGGTAATTATAAAGGAAGTTTTTTACCTATCTAATTTTATGAGTAACATAATTACTAGGTACCTAGTAGTACCTACCATGTCTAGGTATATTATTAACATAAAAACACAAAGACAGTTATAGGTATTAAATTTTAAATAAATGCAATATGATATTCACTGTATTATGTAAATATTGGTATTTATAAATACCTATTGGTGCACAACCATAGCATTTGTCTCTTTAAATAGTTCTTTCATCCAATGGATGTCTGGAAGAAATCGCTTTTAGTGATAAGACCGCCCTTTGTACCCTTCTCATTCTCGTGTGTGGGTCGCCACCCTTAACTCTCCGTGTTGATCCTAACGTATCTCTAAAGTCATCCAAGCATAGCATATAGCTCATGACATGACTATATTCCCCGAGGGGGTAGTCAGAGATATTCTGAAACCTCGAACAAGGACATCCACGTTTCACTAGTACCGAAACTCTGTCCAGTGTGACGGGGAGTGAACCCGTCGCCACATGTAATGGACAGTGGGCACAATACATGCATCGAAATTGAAGCATGTAGGTTTCCTCGCGATCGATGTTTTCCTTCACCGATTAAGCCAGTATGGTGTTACCAGTTTTTGTTTCCTGTACAATGTATTTTATGTTTGGTTTAAATAAAGTATAATAATAAATATCTCGGATATTGTCACACAAATTATCTAGTCACATTTAAAGTACCTGGACTTTTATTATGATGACTAGACAACGATATAGAATACATATATAGATACAAACATCCATGACTCGGGTACAAATATTCATATTCATCATATAAATATTTGTCTCTTACGGGAATCGAACCCGCGACCCTCGGCACAGCAGGCAGGTTCACTACAGACTGTGCTACCGGGCCGTCAAATATATTTCATTCATTCATTCATTCATTCAAATCGTACATGAAATCCAAAAAAACTCATTGGTACTAGTCGGCCTGGACGTGGATAGAACCATCGCCTCCTGCACGGCTGGCAAGGTTACTCAACACTGGACCACCACGGCTCTTTTCAAAAGTTTTTTTTAAAGTCATCCCATCTCCTGAATAAAGCTTTTAGCATCGGTGCGGTGCCCCGAGGACCCTGATGCCAGTTTGCAGTACCTCCTACTAAATTATATTAAAACGAAAATACATGAAAACACCATCCTTACCTTAAAAATCCGTAATAACACCATAATTTTACACCATTTCTCACTGTATTCTAGAGCAATATCAATAACCGACTGGTACACTGGAGGCGCAAAGAAAGTAAGCAGATCTCGGTCCACAGCATCCTATATAAGCTCGCCAGTGTAGTGTAGGGGACACCGAGACGACTTGATTGCGAAAACTTGCGGTCTTGCTACGGCGAATTAACTAGAGAAAATAAGCGTTTAATTTTTTTAATTAACTATTCACTTAAAAGCTGAAAAACGTCTATTATTAGCTATTACACACGTAATATTCGCAAGTTTGTACGTAGAATCACAGCCTATAGAATGTTATTTTGATACAGACGACATAGGTAGCTATACCTACTTACCTAATATAAATTTATGTAACACGAGCGTTAACCCGCGACTTTGTCCGCACAAATTATATACCAGATTTTAAGTCAGATCATAAGCTATCAAACAAAAAAGTTTCATCAAAATCGGTTCAATAGTTTTTGCGTGATGCTCGTTCAAACAAACAAACAAACATAAAAACAAACAAACAAACAAACAGACAGACAAAAAATCCAAAAATTGATGATATGGAATCAGGCATACCTAAAAACCATATAGTATATTTTTTTTTGTTAATATCTTTAATGTACAGACAAACTTCCTGTTACAGTTTTATAATTATGTAACATTTAAGTACCTATACTTTCGAATACAAAGCCCTGGTTTTGAAACTTCTACTTAGCGAATGATCAATTTAACCAAAACGCAATGCATATGCATATTTTCTGTGGTAAAATAATCAATTGGGTAAGAGACAAGCTCATAATTAATTAATTCTTTATATTTCCGGCGCAGGGGCCAGCGGGGATGAAATACGTTCGCAGAGGGAGGCCATGGTGGAGCGGACAAACTTGACTTTAAGTCTTGTCTCCCAGTGGGGTGACAACAACCTAGTCAACTTTAACGCCACCAAAACACAGGCTTGTCTGTTCACCGCCAAAAGGAGTCCGATTAATCTGACTCCCACTTTCCGGAGTACATCTGTCACTGTTTCCGACAGTCTTGAGCTTCTGGGCATGAGGTTGACCATGAAACTCAACTTCGGCGCTGACATCGAGTCTAAGGCACAAACTGCGGCCAAAAAGCTGGGCATCTTAAACAAGGTGAAGCGGTACTTCACTCCTGGACAGCTCTTAATGTTGTATAAAGCTCAGGTCCCATCATGTATGGAGTACTGCTGCCACCTGTGGCATGGCTCAGCCAAGTATCAACTTGCCGCACTCGACTCGGTTGAACGCAGAGCCAGGAGGCTCATTGGCGACAGTAGGCTGGTGGAGACCAAGCTTCATAGCCTATCCCACCGCCGCAGAGTAGCCTGCTTGTCGGTCTTCTACAGATTGTACTTCGGTGAGTGTGCCCAAGAGCTACATGAGCTCATCCCGCCTTCCCCTTTCTACTATCGGACTTCCAGACGCACCGCGGGATATCACCCCTTTTTGGTTGATATACTACATATCCGCACCAAGCGCCTTTCTGAACCATTTATAATGCGCACAGTCAAGGAGTTGAACGCCCTGCCTGCGTCAGTATTTCCGAGTGCTTACAACCCGAATTCCTTTAAAGTACGAGTGAATAGGCTTCTTCTGGGTGAGCTCGCTACATCTTCGACCCCATCTTCGTCCTGAGGACTGGATTGAGGTCAAGAGCAAACCCATATGTAATAAAAAAAAAAAAATTCTTTGCTCCCGTGTTCCGTATGCTATTGGCATGTTAAGTAGGTAATTGGTCCCGTAATAGTTGACACTAAGCCAAACCAAAGTTTTGTACTCTTCATTATACAGGGTGAAAATGATATCGTTAGCATCCTTTTAAACTAATAGTCTACCCATCAAACTGAACAACTTTTACTATTAATGAGCAACCCGATCGTAGCAAAAAAAAACAGTTGTTCCATACTAAACTGCAATGTTGATGAAACTGAACATTTTGTATTCTACGACTCAATTGTATGAAACAGCAGATCTTTTTTTGCTCCGATCTGTTTGCTCCCATGATAAAAATTGTTCAGTTCGTTTTCAGTTTGGTGGGTAGACTCTTCGTTTAAAAGGATACCACTGATATCAATTTCACCGTGTATGTCTGTGCCCAAAGCCCTGTCATCGAGGCAGCCTGAAAGAATCCGCAACGGGCCCTCATAAAGTGGAGTAGGTATGGTATGGCCCAGTAGAGTCGTCCCTGTCCCTTTGTTTCGCTCGCGTTTCTCAGTCGAAATGAAGTCACGTTGGTGTTCAGGTTGTTCTATTGCTCGAAGCTCGAAGTAATCGATCGTAGATGAAGTATAGGCACCTAATTTTAGAACCAGTAGGCCTACCATGAGTTTACACTGTAGTAAACGTCAGTTTTTGTATTGAATTTCGTACAGCGCTCCCAGTGGTTACGTTGAGAACTAATTCTGTCATACAAAATTGGCGCCGCAACTACAATAGTAACGGACAGTGAAAACTCATGGTAGGCCTACTGGTTCTAAAATTAGGTGCCTATACTTCATCTACGATCGATTACTTCGAGCTTCGAGCAACCTGAACAACAACGTGACTTCATTTCGACTGACAAACGCGAGCGAAACAAAGCAAATCGAATACTAGAAAAACACATTCATCTCAGCTAGCCACAGGAGCTATCAACTAGCCGCTAGCACCAGTCACTGCCCACCAGTAATTCAAGGCGTCAGCGAAAGTCAAGTTCAAACTCCTCACAACACGTCCTGCCAAGCCCCGCCTACGCCAGTCCTGCTAGATGCCTGCCAAACTGCCATCCGCTATTAGAGCATTAACATTTTGTAACAAATTGACTAGTTTCCGTCCGCAACTTCGCTCGCTCATAGCAGAGCGGTATTCAGCGGTTTCGGCGTAGATTATAAAGCATTCTCTCCCCTAGGCTAGCATTTCTACCACAGCTGTGTGAGATAGCGAGGCTGTGAGCGCCAGCCAGCCTAAAAGTCACCCTTACTCTAATCTAAATAGAAAGGGGATCCACTACAATCAGAGATGCAGTATAAAGGTTAAAATTACCCAATTAATCGGGTCCGATTTGGCATACATCGCTTGCTTTGATCGCTACATTAAAAAATAGAGAGATAATTATGCAGGCAATGTATGTCGACATAGGGCCCGACTAATTGGCAGTGTAAATGCACCTTGACATCAAGGTCTGGGTGTCTTTTCGAAGCCGATCACCACAGGGCAACATTTTGGACATTCACTATACCTTACCTCTGAAACGGATCTTGCACCTATCTACGCTTTATATCGACGCAAAGAACGTAACCAAGGTGTCCAGTCCACTGCAAATGCTAAAAGAGAATCCTATATTCACCCAGACTTTCTCCGATCATCTTGAGCGTCCCTGACTTATCCGTTGACTTGTGGACTTGTTAACAGACAAACAGACTCTTGGATTTCAATACCTAGTAGTTAAATAGGTATTCTGAATGTGGATCGATTGATTGGTCGTTTAATATTATTTATTACAGACTCTGAAAGGGTTTGGTGCGTGTCGAGAGCCAGGGCGCGATTTATCTATAAAAAGTTTACTTTCAATGTTTACATTGATAGTTAGGGCAATCTAAACTATTATAAAACTGTAGCAGGAAGTTTGTCTGTACATTGAAGATATTAACATAAAAAGTTACGATATGGTTTTTAGATGTCTGTTTGTTTGTTTGTGTGTTTGTTTGTTTGAACGAGCATCAAGCAAAAACTACTGAACCGATTTTGATGAAACTTTTTTGTTTGATAGGTTATTATCTGACTTAAAATCTGTTATATAATTTGTGCGGACAAAGTCGCAGGTTAACGCTCGTAAAAGATAAATTGATAGATGCACGTTTGATCGCAGGATGCACGTCATAATGTTAAAACTATTTTTGTGTAATAAAGGAAATGAATAATATAAATAATAATATATTTATTTCTTACCTACTAATAGACAAAAAACGTTTTTAAAGCAAACCTTTCCTTCGAACAAGAAAATAAGAAATATTTTTCAGTAGATAGATTAGATATACTATTAGCATGAATAAGATTAACATTATTTGGATACGTGAACGTTTTTACCTATCTAACTATCTAGGAGATTATTTCGAGCGCCTCCCTGTTTCGGAAGGCACGTCAAGCCAAGGGCCGTTACAAGCTAGGTACCAGGTTAGTAGTAAGAGAATTACTATCATTTCTCGCACATCTCTGTTAGGTACTGTGGAGGCGTAGATCAGATGCTTAATTAAAATAGAGCTTTACTGTTTATTTTATATTTTTATTTTCATAAATCGAGACATTTACTTTCTAGCTCTGAGAACGACCTTCTTCTCACTTCCATAGTAATTGAAGCCCGCGCCGGGGTTCTTTGACGTTCCGATATTTCAAACGAGCGTTAACCCGAGACTTTGTCCGCACAAATTATATACCATATTTTAAGTCAGATAATAAACTATCAAACAAATAAAGTTTCATCAAAATTGGTTTAGTAGTTTTTGCGTGATGCTCGTTCAAACAAACAAACACACAAACAAATACACAAACAAACAAACAAACAGACAGACAAAAAATCCAAAAATTGGTGATATGGAATCAGGGATACCTCAAAACCATATCGTAACTTTTTTTTTGTTAATATCTTTAATGTACAGACAAACCTCCTGTTACAGTTTTATAATAGTTTAGATAAAAACCAGCCAGCAAGCTATGGCTATACAACCTCCTTACAGTACCTATATTGCTAGGTGCTATTCCTAGACACAATCGGAAGTCGGAAGCAAAATTTTCTTTAATAGTTAGGAAGCTATAAACACCTGATCTAATAATAATGCTAAACTGCCACAATAGCCTGTTAAAAACAATACCCTCCCTCGCGTGCCGGAGTCGGCTAAAAAACCACCGTGTTGATAATCTTCTAACCATAACTGATTTAGTACAAATTGTAAGGAAGCACACCTCCCGTGAGAAATCAACGGCCTTACAAAAAGTAGTATCTGCCAGCCATGATACTTAGTGCCGGATATAGAGTGCGATGGGAAAATGTCATATTTTCACTTTCGTTTGATTCAATTAAGAGTGCGCGTGCGATCCGGACGAGAGGCTTTCCGTGCACTTTCTGTAGCTGGGCGATACAGTATTAAAATCAGGCGGAGGACAGTCGCCTTTTGGTGGCTTTTTCCGATTCAGTTTGCATAGAATGTGCTGCCATCTATTAAATACTTCGCAGAACTATGAAAAAAAAAAGATTTTATTGTCTATGTCAATGCCTAATTGACAAATTCACAAAATGGCTACCTATCTTGCGTAATGTGCGGGTTGTTTGTAGTTTTCGTTCAATTTCGTGCCGATTTAGTGATGTTCTGGAGTTTCTGTTGTTCTCTTACCAATGTTTAGATTACAGGAATAGTAAGGATACTGGAATTTCACTCGATCGGTGCGGGATTGAACGAAAACTAGCATTCAAAACAATAATATCCACGGTATGAGTAGATATAAGTAGGTATGTATAGTATAGGTTGAATTATTGTCGGTGAAACATAGATGGCGCTAGCTAGCCTTCAATTTGACATAAGGTGGATGCATAATGTTGCCACGAGTGGGTTCTCTTTTCTAATATACTTATGTTACTCTTTGATTAAAATCATCAATAATATTAGCTATCAAAATCAAAAATTTTTATTCAAAGTAATATCTCATAGATAGCTTTTTGAAGATTCGATTTTTTTTTATGCCATACCTACTTTTATAGGTTTTTAAATGTCAAAAAGTGGAATATTTAGAACCTATGGGTCTTCTACCCATAGGTTCTAAACATATTAAATTGATAATAGCTTTAAGGCTTTTATAGTGTAAGGATGGGCGTTAATAAACAGAGACGTGTAGTCGGTTATACGCATGCTTTAATAATAATCCAATAATATTGAGTACATTGATACTTATAATTACTTACTCCACTACACGCCCCACAAAGCGATAAAAAAAATTGTGGTTATACTATATATTTTTTTTATTATTTTTTTTTTTACAAGCCCACTTCATCCCGCTGCTGGGCAAAGGCCTCCCCTTTCATCCTTCAACCATCTCTGTCCTGGGCATGCATTTATTATTATAGGTAATTTTTTTTACTTGCGAAATAGGATATAACATGATTGATTACATTTAATTTTTTTTTAAATAACAGTAGTTAACTGTAATTAACTTTTAACATTAAAAGAACAGTTACATAGTTCAAGACAAACAAAACTTAATTTAATTAATAAAAAAAATTTCGTACATTACATATTACATTACTAAGCCTTACTACACGCCCCACAAAGCGAGAAAAAAAATTGAGGTTATACTTTTTTTATTTTTATTATTTTAGGTTTTTTTTTTTACTTGCGAAATAGGATATAACATGATTGATTACATTAAATTTTTTTTTAAATAGCATTAGTTAACTGTAATTAACTTCTAACATTAAAAGAACAATTACATAGTTCAAGACAAACAAAGCTTAATTTAATTAATAAAAAAAATGTCATACATTACATATTACATTACTAAGACTTACTACACGCCCCACAAAGCGAGAAAAAAATTGTGGTTATACTGTAATTTTTTTTTATTATTAGTTATTTTTTTTTTACTTGCTAAAGAGGATATAACATGATTGATTACATTTATTTTTTTTTAAATAGCAGTTGTTAATTGTAATTAACTTCTAACATTAAAAGAACAGTTACAATAATTCAAGACAAACAAAACTTAAATTAACTAATAAAAAAAAATTCTTACATTACATATTACATTACTAGGACTTACTACACGCCCCACAAAACGAGAAAAAAAAATTGTGGTTATACTGTAATTTTTTTTTATTATTAGTTATTTTTTTTTTACTTGCTAAAGAGGATATAACATGATTGATTACATTTATTTTTTTTAAAATAGCAGTTGTTAATTGTAATTAACTTCTAACATTAAAAGAACAGTTACAATAATTCAAGACAAACAAAACTTAAATTAACTAATAAAAAAAAATTCTTACATTACATATTACATTACTAGGACTTACTACACGCCCCACAAAACGAGAAAAAAAAATTGTGGTTATACTGTAATTTTTTTTTATTATTAGGTAATTTTTTTTTACTTGCTAAAGAGGATATAACATGATTGATTACATTTTTTTTTTAAATAGCAGTTGTTAATTGTAATTAACTTCTAACATTAAAAGAACAGTTACAATAGTTCAAGACAAACAAAACATAAATTAATTAATAAAAAATTTTTCATAATCATAATCATAATCATTTATTTCATAAAGATATTTTACATACATTTCATTAATTTTTTTTTCATACATTACATATTACATTACTAAGACCTAAATGCTTGTTTACATAGAATAAAAACAAAATTTCAGGAACAACGCAGGTATTTAGAAAATTATAGAACGGAGACAAATTATTATTTTGCTAAATGTAAAATTTTGAATAATAAAATTTAAATTATAGTCTTATATACTATAGTATATATGTACTATATACACTCGGCGTCACAAAAATCGCACCTCCTAAAAAATCCGCTTCAAATGACTTTTAACCCTATTTAACGGTAAGGGTATAATAACTATGAGGTACCATTAGAATGGAAATTTATTCAGGATTCAGAAAAAAGGGGTGTTGTGTAGGTATATCAAAACATAAAAAAAACAAGTTAATCGAGAAAGAAGAAAAAATCAGAAACAAAAATTACAATACAGTTGTTAAAACTAACTTAAAACCTAGTGTTACCCCCCCTTGCCCTGATGACAGCCTCCATACGGTCTCTCATGGACCTGATAAGCTTCACGACGCATTCTTGAGGAATGTTGTCCCATTCCTCAACGACGGCATCTTGGAGGTCATGGAGAGTGGTAGGGGCAGGATCTCGTGCTCGCACTCGCCATTTTACTTCGTCCCAGAGGTGTTCAATTGGGTTCAGGTCTGGACTTCGCGCTGGCCAGCGCATAACAGGGATCCTAACTTCTTGCAAGTAGTCCCTTACAATTAATGCAGTGTGACAGCGAGCGTTATCATGCATTAACATGAACCCTCTGCCAACAAAACCCGCATAAGGGACCACATCCTCTTCCAGGATCTCTGTAATGTACCGATGACCAGTCAACGACCCTTGCCCGCGAGCATCTCCAGTCCGAGAAACGCACACAAGGTCCGTTCTGCCGCCGAGTGATATGCCCCCCCCCAGAACATGCACGAACCACCCCCGTATTCAACGGTTTCTTGAATACAGGGTTGTGCGAAACGTTCCCCCTGCCTCCTATACACTCTTCTACGCCTGTCGTTGCAGAAGAGATACACCCTCGTCTCATCCGAGAAGAGCACAGCCCTTCATTGGTCGATAGTCCAACCCACATGGTCGCGGGCAAACTGCAACCGGTCTCTCCTGTGCTGTGTCGTCAATTTTGGGCCTGTAGCAGCTCTGTGGGCCGCAATTTTCTTCTCCCGTAATCGTCTCCTAACCGTGGAGACGCTCACAGAAGTTCTACGAGCTGATCGGTGCTGCTGTTGCAGCTCAACAGCATTGGAAAACCGATTGCGTAAAGACGTCGACACAATGAAGCGATCGTCTCTCTCGGATGTGCAGTGCTGTCTCCCAGATTAACGTCTTCCGATATGTTCACCGGTCTCCTGGAACCGTTGGGATAACCGTCGAACGGAAAAACGGCTCAGGTTAAGTTGCCGAGCAACATCACACTGCCGCATCCCTGATTGCAGTAGTGCAATCACTTGAGCGGCTTCTTCTGCATTGGTATCCATCTTCAAGGTTAATTTATTTGCTGGAGTTGTTCATGTGTGTTCTCTTCAAAGTCTGGATGCCGAATGACCCGAAGGGGCCGCGGGGAGACGTTTCCGAGGCGTTGGCCTCCCGGACGTGGTTTCTATCGCCGACCGTTGATGCGGCCGGGTCCTTGGGGATGGCACCTGGTGGTGCCTGGTGGTGCGATCGAGCCCATCGAGTGAGCGATCGTCAGCCGGTAGTGTGGTCATCCTGGGGGTTGTTTGGCTGCGGAGTGGCCCACGGTCCTGCGTCTCGACCCACAGACCCCCACAGTCCGTAGGGATCGGCGGACGTGAGCTGATTCCGCAGCGAGGCGAGTCACTTAAGTGACTCGGGCATCATGTGTCAATCCGGGGGTGCAGCATTTGACCGGGTTCACCCGTTTTATACCCTTGTAGGGTGGCGCAATTAATGGGGTGCGTAATGAGTATTTATACAAAAATTTTTGTATTCGTGTCGTGATTGGTATGTATGTTTTATTTATAAAATGTAACTATTGTTAAATAAAGGTCATTAAACCTACTTTTAATAGATACCATAATTAACTAGGTTCTAGGTTAGTGATGGCTGGACATGATTGAAACCTATTTTCGGGGAGGTGCGATTTTTGTGACGCCGAGTGTATATTATAGTCTAGTCTACTTATTTCTTTTACATTTGAGAAAGTTCATCTAAGTGTAAATAATTGATAACATACCTAGTAGTATGGTACCTAACCTACGATAAATACTCACAAATTTGAATGGTGGCTTTTTTTATTAAACATGATCCGTCTCGACGAATCAATCGAAGCATTGTTGCGATGTGATAGCTAGAGCTAGACGAATATTATATAAACTATACATACTTTAATTTCTAAATATTTGCTATGATAATATCTTGGGCGAAATATCGAATGGGCCCCTAACAATAACCTACCTAATGCGCGCTTACATATCTACGACCATGGTCTGCAATATTTTTGAAAATTAATCTGGAGTTACATCAGTGTCCGTTGACTCTCTTCTTTTGTCTCGTCCAATACCTTGTTCATACGTACATTTTCAGTCAATAAGATCGCTTTTTTTTAGTGACCACGTGAATTTATTATATTTACACATTGTACATTATTTTATTTATTTCCACGTTTTATTTTATATTTTTGATACTGATCCGGACCTACAGTGGTAATTTATTACTATTATTTGATTATTTTACTTTTTACCACATTTTATATTTACTTATGTCATTCAGCACAAGTCTGTCACAAATCTACTCGAGAACATCATGATCCAGTATATGGCCTGGCATTAAATTATTATTCATATTCTTTCTATTCTATTTCATTCACAAAATAAAACAAACTTTTCAATCTGTGCAATAAGAACAAATCTTCAAGCATCTCTACGACTTCTGGGTGATCAGTCCAGTTATCAGTGATACACTTCAACATCCGTATTATTACAAGAGTAGTTCACTCACAATTTAATATTTTTCATTAATTTCCATTATATTACTGTCACTCTTATCCAAACTACTCAATTGCATAATCAACAAAATAATTTTAAAATCCCTCCTTAAGGTTGCAGAGGGGTCAATTTTATACAAAACTTTGACGCACAATACGCGAAGACGGTATTAATATAAGTAACTTTGTATATATGGAAAAATAGTATAGAAAATCTAGATGCCGCGTAATAAAGAACATTTGCAATTTATAAAATAATTACGAAGATATAAAGCTTTTTTTAAAAGCTTTATATCTAAGTAATTATATTATAAATTGCAAATGTTATTTGTTACGCGGCAAATAGATTTTCTAAACTATTTTTCCGTATATAAAATATTACTTTTATTAATTCCGTCTACGCGTATTGTGCGTCAAACGTTTGTATGGACTGAAACCACCTTAACATAAATCCTCCCATTATCCATTCACTTTCTAAATATAATAATAAACAACAACCGATTATAAACCGTATCTCCCAGTATTCACAAAAACGTCTCACACGCGCCATCTCCTTACCTCAACACATCCTTGACAAGTTATCTAAACAACCATAGCCTGAGTTCATTTTCAATTTCCCTTTTATTCTTAAACACTTCTTTTAAATAATCAGCATTTCATTTTAAATAAACCATTTACCAAAAGCATATTTCATAATTAAGTAGGCACGATCATAAGTCGATATCATTTATGGGCAAGTTATTTCACTTTGATACAATTTGAATCCAAGTGTTATGTTTCTGAATTCTAGATTTTGTCAATGATTCATCTGATTTTCTGATTGCATACATTTCTAAGTCAGCTAAATTTTGTACGATGTCTATAAATTTATGACACAAGTTGTTATAATTACTTTAGTTTCTAGAAAATTGTTATTTTAACGGTGTTGAAAATAAAAAGTATAGTTAATTAAACCATAAATTTAATATTCTATTTACTTATCTAGTAATTCTTCTACTTTGTGGTGTGGTGTTTCTCGGTGGTGTATGAGTTTCTTTCTCCTTTCATGATGATTTGTCGATGTTTGTTCTGTTGTGGCCTAAGAAGATTGAACTTTATAAATATACTAATAAAAACTAACATACCTTTTATCGAGGGCACCGCGAAACGGTCACATTAAAGGGACAGGCTGCGTTCGTGGGCCGCTAAAATGATGCTAGGTGGCAAAATACAATTTAACAAGATAATTTTATCGCAAGACATGTAATGTCTTTATAAGTATAATCAATTTGGGAACTCAAAATTTTGATACTATATATAATTAAAAATTCCTAGATATTTTAAGCAGTTTTGATACAAAATTAAATACAAGCAGTTTTTAACAGAATCGAAATTATTATAAAATTATTATACAGATATTACAGGTAGTTTTTTGTTTAAAAAGTCAGTTAACTGGTACCGTGTTACCTCATCAGGCTAATTTGACATAACGATGTGAAACGTTACGTTAAAGTCTAAACTATTTAAGTATCTAGCATTTTTATGTTCACTTATCAAACCCCCTCTTTATTTTTAACACTCCCCCACAATAACGCCATTTTAGCGCCATCTCGTGCTCTTCATTCAGCATTCTACAAACACAAAGCTCGACCCAGGCTGCTCATCATGATGTACCCCATCGACCGGATGCTCGACATTTTCATTACACCGCTGTTATCTTTAACTCAAGCTTTAACTGCATAAAGTCACCATAAAGTACTTGTTATGTAGGGTGCGATGGCAAGTTTAGTGGCACTGACACGATGATACAGTAACTAGTAACACTATAAAGTGTCAAAATGGCTAAAAGAAAAAGAAAAAGAAAAAAACTGCACTTATAATAAGTGCAGTTTTTTTTTCTTTTTTTTAGGCATTTTGACAAGTTATTTTCAGACGAATCTAAATGTTTATTTAAATTATCCGGCCACAAAATCGATGTTAAATCGTCACAAAAGCCATTTGATGGAGTTCACTCTATAGTCCTTATTTTGTAGCCACGCGCGCACTTTTTGTAGAACCGCGTCGCATGGCAATAAACAGACGTGTACGTGGTTCGTTATACTTATGATTTAATAATAATCCAATAATATTGAGTACATTGATACTTATAATTACTTACTCCACTACAGTAGTTTATTATTAGAGTAGCAGAAGCACATTTTTCCATTTATGCTTTCTGTATGGTCTTATCTATCTTACTATTATAAAACTGTAACATTGAAGATATTAACAAAAAAAGTTCCGATATGGTTTTTAGGTGTCCCCGATTCCATATCAGCAATTTTTGGATTTTTTGTATGTCTGTTTGTTTGTTTAAACGAGCATCACGCAAAAACTACTGAACCGATTTTGATGAAACTTTTTTTGTTTGATAGCTAATGATCTGACTTACTGGTATATAATTTGTGCGGACAAAGTCGCGGGTTAACTCTAGTATTCATAATATTGTGATGAGGGCGCCACTGAACTGTAAAAGGAGCCAAGGAAGCCATAAGGAAGAAATAAAATTTAAAATTAGAATAACATTATTGTTAGATCTCACCAAATATTTATTTAGAACTATTACAAAGTAAATTAAACCTAATATCACAAATAAACTTAACTTTGAAAAGGAAAACAACATTATTAAAAAAAAAACTATTTAGTGCGATACCATAGCATACCGCATACAAGAAATAGTATGTAGTTTTAAAACTTTCTAATTTAAAAAAATTACCTTTGTATTCAATAATAAATTACTTCTGTCTTGAAAATATAGGTATCCTATCCTATCTTTCAGAATCTATACAGGTGATAAATAAATAAAATAAAAAAGCCTTTATTTAACTACTGTTATGGTGATAACGATAACTTAAATGTGTCACATATTTTATGTGCCGCCACCATCAAGCTGAAAAACGTACAAAATGGGACCAATTTGATTGATTGAAACGGAAAGCAGAAAACCATGGAACATACCCTGTTTGACTGTAATCGGCTAAACTCATGTGCGACCTGGGAGATGGTTATCCCAAACCGGAAGATTACAGGTTTCTTCCCCTGAACGGTATTGCTTCCCTCATTTACCACGTTTTTGAAGGGTGAATAAATAAGTGGGGTTCAACTGAAAAGATCACATTGGGTCGAAGTGTTGCTGGCTTGCCAGTCCCCCGTAATAAGATAAGAAACTTTCTATGGAACAAAAATTTTTCATTTCGCGATTTCGAAGTTGGCGTATTAGTGAACGTTGTTCAGTTTGGTGGACTGAAGCACACCCTAAACTATGTGTACTAATCAAATTAAAGATTGAAAAATGAATATGTATACTAAGCTCACAAAATATAAAAAAAAAAACAAAAGATCTGAGAGTGACGCCCATATTTTAACCATTTTAGTAGGATTTTATTGATAGTCAAGTGGTATATGATATTTTTCGTCCTATTTCATTTACATCATTCAGCTACATCAAATAAATAATTTATACCAACTTCTGTTGCTATGATCTCATGCTGTGATCTCAAATTTAAAGATGCAATTAGTGCACCAATTTGAAGCATTTTTTATTTAAATAAGTTGATTCCAGTGAAAAGAGAACAATCAGTAACATAATTTTGAAATCATTATTTTCTTTAAATCTGTAATGATCTATGTGTGCTTAATTATATTTCCAGTGCTTTTTCATTTTTTTTACTCTGGTGTTGGCTGGTTATCGTTGCCATCATTGTTGTAAATCTCAATCTTTATCGATGACATGTTCTGTTCGTTTCCCGGATCAATATCAATTTTCAATTCGCCCAATCCCAAAACCGGTTCCTCTTTCTTCAACAAACCAACTTCCTCTGGTTTCAGAAGTTGAACACCAGACATATCCTGCAACGATTGAAGTTTTTTGATCCATTTCTCGTTTTTAAGTTGAACATTTCCGTTATCAACATCCATGTGTACCATAAGTTCCACATTTAGTTCTTTGATATCCTGTATGTGTTTGAGAATTTCTTCATTTTCTTTTCTGATTTGATTGCGTCTCCCGAGGTCTCTGGGGTTTTGGCCGTCAAGTGACCGAGTGTCGTCTTCTGATTCGTACACCCGGTTCAGTTTCTCTATTTCCAGCCATGCTGCTGTTGATACAATAGAGTTTGAAGGTGACATTTGGCTTATTCTGCTACGCATACTGAGAACTTCTTCATCTGGATTTATTTCGATGTCCTCTTTGACAAACGTGAGTTCTTCGTAGCCGAAAGGGAACTCGCACGAGGTGTTTTCACACATCAGCACTTTATCATTGAAGTTAATGAAGAACAGACGTACTTGAGACTGGCATAATGGGCATAACTGGAAAAAACAAGAAATTAATAAATAAATAATAAATAAATAAATATCTTGGACATTGTCACACAAATTATCTCATCACATTTAAAGTACCTGGACTTCTATTATAATGACTAGACAACTATATAGAATACATATATAGATACAAACATCCATGACTCGGGTACAAATATTCATTCATCATATAAATATTTGTCCCTTACGGGATTCGAACTCGCGACACTCGGCACAGCAGGCAGGTTCATTACAGACTGTGCTATCGGGCCGTCTAACAAATAAAGGACATCAACATATTAATTACAATATTTTGACATATCAACATATTATTTACAATATTTTGACATATCAACATATAATTTACAAAATCGAAAATAAAGTTGAAATCGCTTAAACTACATTGTTTAATTCAACATAATGGTTTTAATTTTGACATTAAAAAAAAGATAACATTTTAATATTGAAGGAAAATATCATTATTATTATCAAACACAGCTCAAGCAAGAGTTTCTTGAACTGATAATAATTAGAATTAAGTGTAGTTGTGATATATATTTCTTAATTATGCTGACTGACGATAATGATCAGACCATCAAGCTAAAAACAAGTTTCTCGACGAGACTAACATCAAAATCACAATGTTTATAATAATAAATGTAACCAGGTATTACTTACTTTATGTCCATTCTCAATGTTGGCCGTTGTACCCTGGTAAAAAAAAAAAAATTTAAATCATGTTTGATGAAAGTTTTGTATAGTTATACATTTATGGTAAGTATACAATACAATATACATGTTGTCATATAATATCAATAAAAAAAATGCTTGTAAGTATACCGGGTGAAATTGATATCATTAGCATCCTTTTAAACTAAGAGTCACCCATCAAACTGAACAACTTTTACTATGAGAGCAAACCAATTGGTGCAAAAAAGAAATCAGCTGTGTTATTTTATGCATCGAATATTAAACACGGTACACGCCCCATGAAGATACAAACACCCATGAATCGAATACAAATATTAATATTCATCACACAAATATTAGCAACATTACCCTAAATTGCACTACCTATTCCGATCTATGTGTTGTAAGTCAACCCTACACATATGTCATGCGCAAAGTGCATGTGTGCAAACGTCATCATGTCAAACGTAAATCGTTGTTTGAAGTGCCGGACCTGTGGTAAAGGCAATGATATGCATAACACCATAAGGTGCACAGCGTGGTGCGAGCGAGAGGGCATGAGTAATTGTAGCAGCGTGAACGGGAAGACAAATGGCGACAGCCGTCTCCGAAGCTACTTTGCATTTCTAACCCCTCTTATAATGTTCTGTGGTCTATGCTAAAGGTGATATACAGGGTGAAATTGATATCATTGGCATCCTTTTAAACTAAGAGCGCACCCATTAAACTGAACAACTTGTACTACGGGAGCAAACTGATTGAAGCAAAGAAAAAATCAGCTGTTGTATACTTTTGAGTCGAGTAGGCAGCGGCGGCGGGTGCAGTTTAGTACGGAACAGCAGATTTTTTTTTGCTCAGATTCATTTGCTCCCATAGGAAAAGTTGATCAGAGTGATGGCTAGACTCTTAGGCTGACAGCAGATTAGAGTCATGACAGTTTTAAGACAGACTTGTTGCACGTAGACAAAACTGTTTTAAAACAGTTTTGTTTCATACGTGACGCACACCACGTAAGACGAAACTGTTTCGTCTACGACACAATGCGTAACTTAACCTTTGATCGCCAAACATTTTTCATTAAATGTCCCCCAGCGCCACGATCATATAAAAACATTAGGCATAATTTTATAATTGTAATTAGTCTCACTTATGAGATGGTGGGGCAACCCCGGCAGGGGTTGAGAGCTCGATGTGGTGTTACAAGCATCTCTTTCACAACAACCATGTTGCTATAGGTTATACAAAAATAGATGTGGTATCTATTTTTGTATAACATATAGCAACATGGTTAATAATTATAACTATACTATACTTTAAATATATCAAATACGATTCTTGCGCGCGGGCCCTTAGCCCGCCCCGAGGGCAGACTGTTTCTGTACGCGCTCGGCGACAAGCACAAAGAAGGTCCCATTTTTGGTTTTTTGCTTACATCTCAAAATCTATGAGTCGTATCAAAAAGTTCAGGTGGTACAAATAAAATCGGATAAAATTTTCTACAAAGCAAGTTGTATGTACTTTTGTCATAGGACTTAACCTTTGAGAACTACAGGGCCGAGAAACTAACAGCATTTTAAAAATAAAAACCGGTCAAGTGTGAGTCGAGCGACTCGCGCACGGAGGCGAGGGTTCCGTACCTCTCTCTCTCCTCCTATATCTTATAGTTTAGAATTTCACCATACTGACCCTTAAAAAACTTGTTCTATGGTTTCCATATTAAAAAGCCTATAATGCTTACTTGAGATCATTACAATAATCCTCAAACATCCTGGCATCACCAAGTTCTGATGCTGCTAGAAAAGTGTTCGCCTTTGCAAACTCATCAGTGTCTCGTTAAGTAAATTAGAAAGTAGGAAAATTTAGACATAAGGTACGATGGGACTGACATATACATAACATTTTGTATAAAAGTCCCTTTAAAAAAAATTGAATAAAAAAAAAAAAAAAAATTTTGTTTGTGCCTCAAAGTATTTGTATGAGTAGGTTTGAAAATGTTTAAAAGTAGTTTGAAGTTGCGTTTTCAAAAGGTGCGATTTTTTTGTGGCCGAGTGCGGGCGTATCTACGCTGTACAACCAAACCAAAACTACAATTCATATGAATAACTATTCATATAAATTTTAATTTTTGTTTGGTAAATTACATGCAACGCACACCATCTACCCATCATCAATTGTAGGTACCGCACGCAACCATAGTTCTTGCAGCCCTAATATTTGCTGACGTTGTCTTGCCACTTTCTGTGATTTCTATTATTCTATAGGCAGTGACCGGGATGTTGCTCGGGAAGAGAGGGGTTACAAGGGGTACATTGCTAGACAGTTTTGTCGTTGGTGTGCGCGCTCGCATACTTTTGAAAGGGCCGCCGACACTCGTTAGTCCGACCCTGTCGCCGTGTCTTGTAGACAACTTTGTCTATGAGACGTTTTGTTGCAAGTGTGTGCTTCTTCATAGGTTTTGTAAAGCAATAGTCTGTCTTAAGACTGTCGTGACTCTAATCTGCGCTCTGCCTTAGTTTCAAAGGATAATAATGATATCAATTTCACCCTGCATATGAATAATCAATACTCAATGCTTTATTGCGTTTCACAATGGTATATACACGGCTAACTGCACTCATAGATAGTTGTGCAAGCTGGATCCGTTTTTGACCACCCAGTAAGTGATTATGGTCGTAACGTGAGTTTGTGTGTGTTTATGTATGAAATTGTTTTACTTACGTTTTGGCAAGGTTCGGAGATCGATACGTTATCGCCGGCCATAATTTTAACGCATGTTAATCACACTTGCTTAGAAATGTACAGAGAAGGTAACTACTAAATATTCAATTCAATTTAATAGATGCAAGCTCGGGTTTTCAGAAATTATACTTAATTTTTTGTTTTTCTTGAAATTTGTTTTATTTTTTTTTATTTTGCCCTGCCCCTACTATTCCGGTTTTTTGACAGTTTGTCATTTTTTTATTGGTTAAATTCAAGGCAAAGGGATCTAGCTCATACAGCCGATGTTTTTAGTAAGTTTATCAATATTGGTAGCACTGATCTTGGAAGCAAGCGCGATGCCGCCAAAATCACAACACAAGTTAATTTGAACCCAAAACTTCATAGACCAAAAATTTTTCGCTTATCACGCAAAGCTTGAACCTTGCTTGAACCAAAGCCACAGATTATTTAATAGTTAGGTACTACCGAAACCAAAGCTTATGATCTGTCATACCTATTCTGTGGTTCTATTTTCGTATTTATTTGAGATTTAGTCGCTTAAGGTGAGTATATGTTCCTTGCATGCTATGTTATCTTAGTACAAAGTAAGTGGAACGTTGATTTACCACAGAGAGCTTCCGCCATCTATCGGTTATGTTTCGAAGCACTATGTGTTGAACTAGGGTTCATATCGGAGCAACAGCGCGCTACACCTCGTGAGAGATTTCGCCCATTTCAATCACTGTCTTGTTGGTCTAGCGGTCTAGACAACCGGCTCACGATCCAGGTAGCTATGGTTCGATCAGGCGGACAGTCGCCTTTTGGTGGCTTTTTCCGATTCAGTTTGCATAGAATGTGCTGCCATCTGTTAAATATTTCGCAGAACTATGAAAAAAAAAGATTTTATTGTCTATGTCAATGTCAAATTGACATATCACAAAATGGCTACCTATCTTGCGTAATGTACGGGTTGTTTGTAGTTTTCGTTCAATTTTGTTGCGATTTAGTGATGTTCTAGAGTTTCTGTTGTTCTCTTACCAATGTTTAGATTACAGGAATAGTAAAGATACTGGAATTTCACTCGATCGGTGCGGGATTGAACGAAAACTAGCATTCAAAACAATAATATCCATTGGTATGAGTAGATATAAGTAGGTATGTATAGTATAGGTTGAATTATTGTCGGTGAAACATAGATGGCGCTAGATAGCCTTCAATTTGACATAAGGTGGATGCATAATGTTGCCACGAGTGGGTTCTCTTTTCTAATATACTTATATTACTCTTTGGGTTCGATCCTCATGTCGGCCGATAGTTTTTCAATTTTATTTCATAACGAGCGTTAACCCGCGACTTCGTCCGCACAAATTATATACCAGATTTTAAGTCATTCTATCAAACAAAAAAAGTTTCATCAAAATCGGTTCAGTAGTTTTTGCGTGATACTCGTTCAAACAAACAAACACACAAACAAACAGGCAGACAAAAAATCCAAAAATTGGTGAAATGGAATCAGGGACGCCTAAAAACCATATCGTAACTTTTTTTTTGTTAATATCTTCAATGTACAGACAAACTTCCTGTTACAGTTTTATAATAGTATAGATGTGGCTCCCCCTGGTGCTAATAAGTGACAACACTTATAAATTAGGACGTCCTAAAATTCAAGGCGACTTACCCAAAGAGTAATATAAGTGGACTTACCTATCTATAACCAATATATGTATATTGGTTAATATGTATTAATCTATGGTTCCTTGCAAAGAGAATATAATCACTACGGTTCCTTGGTCGGTTTCAAAGAGAATATAACCACTACGTTTAGTCGCTTTACGCAACTGTTTGGTACAAAATGGTTTCATTATTTTCGATATCCAAGCTTTCTGTACAAGGCTTGCGTAAATATTGTTTGATTTGACACAAAATAGAAAACCGGAGACGAACAAATATTCCCATAACTCATAGTTGAAATTGCCGGTATAGTAAACGTGAGCCTTATTACTTTTGCTCGGGGTCTGTGTAATGTGTATCGGTATGCTTTGGGGTAAAACGTAGTGTTAGCAATTACCAGCGGGCCCGGTGGCCCCTAGTCTACCTACGTCACTTTAACGTCGAATAATAAATTATAGTAATTCAATATATAACTATTTGTTAATTAATAATAATTATTAAATTATTTTCGTTATTTTAAAATATCAGATCTAGATTTTAATTATTATTAAGTAATTCAGTTGAGCGGTTATCCATTTTTGCGCCACCGACAGTGGCGCCGTTTAAAGTTAGATTTTCTTGGATAACTTAAATTCCAAATCTTAATTTAAATAATTATATAAAATCATCGTAATTCTAATTAATATTTTTAATGTATTTACGTATAGTTTTACAATTAATAGATTTTCAAATAGCATACCGGATTAGACCGGATGTATCCCAAAGCGGATGTGATTTAAAATTGTTTTCCTTTAGAAATTGTAAACGGCTATCGACCGTATAAAAGCGACTGCAATGCATCCACATCATCTTTTCACCATCATCAACTCTTGTAAAGCGGAAGCTCTGCCCGAATTACAACCGAAGATTTAAACCTGCTGCATCTTATTTCAAGCCTATCCCCACGTTCCTTTACATTTCAGAAGTGGGATAGTGAAGAATGTCGGGCCCCTACGCTGCTGGCCTTGGCATAAAGAAGAAGAGGAACTATAGCCAAGCAATTACGTCTGATAAAGAAGGCCCAAATTTTTTTTCTTCTCAAGACTCCACGCCTGCACCGAAAAAACGACACCGGGTCACCCATACCGACGCCGAAGTAATCCCCAAATTCCGACCTGAGGAGAGCACCACCAACATCAGCAGCTGGTTACATAAAATTGACCAGCTTGGTGAAGTTTACGGATGGGACACAACCGAAAGACAATTCGTAATGCAACTTCGTCTGCGTGGTTCAGCTAGACGCTGGTATGATGACTTGGATGACTATGATCTCGACTGGGATGGATGGAAACGCGCCCTAGAAACAGCTTTTCCACGATCCACCGACCACGTGGACAAGCTGGAGATTATGCTGGCAAGAAAGAAGAGTGACTCGGAAACGATGACTAAGTATTACCACGACAAGGTATCACTCCTCAAAAAGTGTAATATCCTTGGGGAAGAAGCGATCTCGTGTATCATTAGAGGTCTCCCCTTAGAGCTCCGCGCAAACGCTAAGGCGTATCAATGCCAAACGCCTGAGCTCCTCTATTATGGGTATTTGTCATCACTTGAAAATTATAAAAAAGTTGAATCCACTATGTTGTCGCGAAAGTCAACATGGAGAAGAGGTACAACCGATGGAAATTCTACCTTAACGTCACAGCAGACTGGAGTGAAGCGGTGCTACATTTGTCGAAGAGTCGAACACGAGGCGCGGGACTGCCGTGCTCAACAGCGCTGTGACACCTGCCAACGCGCCGGACACACATCTGCTAACTGCTGGTTCAGAGCCACTCCTGGGTCATTGCGGCAACAAGTCCAAACACCTCTGGTGAGTCACATAATGTATACTTCTACTGATATTTCTTTGAGCTTATACAAACGCCTCGCATACATTGGCACTGAAAAACTTGTTGCCTACATAGATACTGGAAGTAAATTAAATATTCTGACAAAAAATAAGGCGAAAGCGCTGGATTTAGCAATTTCACCATCTGACATAGTTATGAGAGGGTTTGGCGGTGCCAACACTCAATCACTGGGCAGGTCATGTGTAGATGTATCTATAGACAATGTGTGCTTAAGTGGTTTTGTCGAAATAACTGATTACGATCTATCTGACGTTGATCTCATCATCGGACAACCGATGATTAATCAACCTGGTGTTAGTTTTGTGACCACGTCAAATTCTGCTAAATTTGTCAAAACTCTTGCAGACCATGTAATTAACGATTGTTTGACACGTATTAAGCTAGAAAATTCTGACTACAACTCTAAATATGGTGTTTATCTTAAGTGCAACGTCACAATACCGGCTCAAAGCGCCAGCTTAATTAATGTGTTTGTAGACATTGAATCTAATGACAACTTGTGCTTCCTAACAAATTCTGTATATTTGCAACTAGGAAAATTAGTGTGTTATGCTATTCCTGGAGGCATTATCTGCATCGAAGGCCGGTTGAAATTTATAAATATGGGTGATGAGGCAATATCTTTTCCAGCTCATAAATTAATAGCACGTGCTGAACTAGTTACTCCTGTCCCTGATAACATTCATGACGTTATGATGCTTGATTTACCTTCTCGACCTCCTAGCTGCTCTTTATTGTTAGATAAAGGTGAAATAGACGTAGGAGATCTCGAAAATATTGATCTCGATAGACTATTGACCTTGTTGAATAACTACAATCATCTGTTCGCTAGGAATACCAAAGATTTAGGTTGTACGGATCTCATGGAAATGCATATTCAGACAAAGACTAATAATCCGGTTCACTTTAAGCCGTACAGACTATCCCATAAGGAAAACGATATTGTTAACGATAAGGTTCAGGATTTGATTGAAGCCGGAATAGTACGTGAGTCGATGTCCGAATATGCAAGCCCAGTTATATTAGTTAAAAAGAAAACCGGGGACTACAGGTTGTGTGTAGATTATAGGGCTTTAAACTCTCAAACTATAAAAGACCGTTACCCCCTACCACATATTGACGATCAAGTCTCAAAATTGGCAGGGAAGTACTATTTCACGACACTTGATTTAGCCCAAGGCTACTATCAAGTAAAACTTGCGGACGATTCAATTAATAAAACCGCTTTTGTAACACCTTCAGGACAGTACGAGTTTCTTAAAATGCCTTTCGGTCTAGCTAACGCCCCAGCTGTGTTTTCACGATTGATACGTCTGTCTCTAAATGATGTCAAGAATGATGTCGCAACTTACCTTGATGATGTTATGTTACCTACAGTAACCGTAGAAGATGGGATACAGTTGTTAGAGCGTGTTTTAGATCTACTGCGAAGGGCCAATTTGAAATTAAATTTGACTAAATGTTCATTTTTGAAAACTAGCGTCAATTACTTGGGTTATGAAATTTCTGCAGGTTCAATTCGACCTGGCCAAGCCAAAATTAATTGCGTCTCAGAATACCGACGACCAAGAAATGTCCACGAAATTCGTCAATTTATTGGATTAACTTCATATTTTAGAAAATTTATTCGCGGTTTTGCTGAAATTGCTCTCCCTTTGACGAAACTAACTAAACAGGACATCGATTGGTACTGGGGCCCTGAGCAAGAGAGTGCGTTTCAAACCTTTAAACTCAGATTAATTGAGAGGCCAGTGCTTAGCATTTATGATAGTAAGGCGGTTACAGAACTACACACTGATGCGAGCAAGCTAGGGTTAGGTGGAATTCTTTTGCAGCATCAGCCAGACGGATCAATAAAACCAATAGCATATTTTAGTAGAGTAACGTCGAAAGAGGAACAGTTCTACCACAGTTACGAGCTTGAGACCCTAGCCGTAGTAGAGTCACTGAAACGTTTCCGCATTTATTTAACAGGAATACCTGTTAAAGTAGTTACAGATTGCGCGGCGTTACGCACTACATTGGTTAAGAAAGATCTGATCCCTCGTATAGCTCGGTGGTGGCTGACTATCCAGGATTATGATTTGCAAATAGAGTACCGACCGGGAGAGAGAATGAAGCATGTAGACGCGTTGAGTAGGAACCCCCTTGAAGAACCAATTTTCCAAATCGACAAATCGGATTGGTTAGTTACACTTCAACTGCAAGATGAGAATATCCAACACATACTCACACAGTTGCGAGAAAACACTACCAACCCAGTCATTATCAATAATTATGTCGCTAAAGATAACATTTTGTACAGGAAAACTTTGAATGGTGAACGTTTTGTGATACCAAAATTGGCAAAATATGGCCTTTTGCAAAAGTACCATGACCAAATAGGACACCCGGGGTTGGACAGGTGTGAAAAAACTATAAAATCCCAATTTTGGTTTGCCGGGATGACACGATTTATAAGAAAATATGTTAAGTCGTGTCTACAATGCGCGTATGGTAAATCTGAGTATGGTAGAACACAAGGAGAGCTATATCCAATTGAGAAAGTACCAGTTCCTATGCATACTCTTCATGCCGACCACTTGGGTCCTTTTGTAAAAACTAGAAAAGGGAACACGTACGTTCTAGTTGTAATAGACTCTTTTACGAAATTCGTATTCGCTAGGGCCGTTAGAAACTGTAGTTCCATAGAGACAATTAAACACTTGAAAGAAATAATTACACTGTTTGGCCAACCCACTAGGATTATAACAGATAGAGGTAAAGCTTTCACCAGTCGATATTTCAAGCAATTCGCTGAAGAATCTCAATTCAAACATGTGTTGAACGCCATAGCAAGTCCCAGGTCTAACGGTCAGGTTGAGCATGTGAACCGCACGATTATTGATGGTCTAAACACTATGGCCGATAGTGAAAGTACATGGGACGAAAAACTCCCCGATATCGTGTGGGGCATAAACAATACTCCCAATTCGACTACCACTTTCCCCCCTTTCAAACTCATGTTTAGTCATGAAAATTCCCGTTTACCAGCTTACCCTACAGGACAATCTCAAAACTTTTCTTCTCAAGAACAAGCACTGCAAAATAGGAGAGAAAGTGCTAAGTTGCATATTGACAGAAATATGACCCTGATGAAAAAGCGATTTGACCAATCCCGAAAAAAATGCATGAAGTATTCAATAGGACAATTAGTTTTATGGAAAGGTGGTACTAGTAGGTACACAGCTGCTAAAGTATCGCAAAAATTAACGAGTCCTTACACGGCTCCTTACAGAGTTTGTAAAGCACAGCCAAATATAGATCGTTATACGATTTGCAGCGTCAAGGGTATGAAGGGATATAGAAAGTTCAGTGCAGTTGTACGGGGTGAAGTTTTAAGACCTTACAAATCCATTGTTTCCGATGCGGATAGTTCGTCTAGTGATAGGGAGGTAGATAGGGATGATCTCATTGATTTGCTAGAGAGCTAACTATTATAAATATCGTGTATATAATTTTAATCTTAATTACTGTAAAATCACAACTATGCAAGCCTATTGGTGTAAATGTATTCAGTTAGTAAAATCTAAAAATAACTATCATCTCGATTAAACTAAGTAAAATAATCAAAGTGTCTGCCTGCCACTGTAACGTGATATTTATGGAGTTGTGTTTGTGTACCATTTGATTTTATTATAAGTAGGTTGTTAATTTATGTAATATTTGTAAATAAAAATCAAGACATAACAAAACAGTTTATATTTTAAATAAACAAGTAGGTACATAGAAATGGGGTTGGTACCTATTTATACAAGAGCACTTATTTATCAAAATATCAATCGTCTATCGGTAGCATAACCCGGTGGACCCCCTTTGTTTTGTTGTTTCAAAATCATCCTTGTGAGCGAGCTGAAACAAAAGAAAAATATTTAAGAAAATTCATATAATAGTACCTAGGTATATAAATTTATATTCTACCATTCCCAGGACCTAGGTACTAGTACTAGCCTGCCCACAACCTATAAACCTATATAATGTTGTGTAACCTATATTACGAGATAACATAACCTAACCTAATAATAATAAGTTCCAAAATGTCTGTGTGACTTATGTTAGGATAATAAATATCTAATCTAAAATAAAAAGTTAGAAAATGTCTGTGTGACCTATGTTAGGATATATCTAATCTGAAATAACAAGTTAGAAAATATCTGTGTGACCTATTATGTTATGACATAAATCCAGCTTAACATAACCTAAGAAACTGAAAAATGTCTGTGTGACCTATGTTAGGACATTCTCTAATCTAACCTAAGCTAACAAAGATACCCTAAACCTAATCTAACCTAACATGTTATAGAATATCTGTGTGAACCTTTTGGTGTGACCTATATTAGGAAATATCTTAGCCAACCTAACCAAAGTTGGAAAATGTCTATGTGACCTAAGTTGGAAAATGTTCGGGACCCTAATTTTGAAAATGTCTGTGTGACCTAAGTAGGAAAATGTCTGTGTGACCTAAGTTGGAAAATATCTGTGTGCCCTAATTTGAAAAATGCATGCCTGACCTAAATTGGAAAATGTCTGTGTGACCTAAGTTTCAAAATGTCTGTGTGACGAAAATAAGAAGACAAAATATAATTACCTTCCTGCTATATATTGCAGTCCCTGGCATACACTATCTCCAGACAATCCCTTGGAATATAAACTTCTGCTCGTTTCTTTCTCATTTCCAGGTGACTGACGGCGGCGGTGCCGGTGCGAAAAACGCAGATGCAGGATGGCCGAGTGTTAGCAATTACCAGCGGGCCCGGTGGCCCCTAGTCTACCTACGTCACTTTAACGTCGAATAATAAATTATAGTAATTCAATATATAACTATTTGTTAATTAATAATAATTATTAAATTATTTTCGTTATTTTAAAATATCAGATCTAGATTTTAATTATTATTAAGTAATTCAGTTGAGCGGTTATCCATTTTTGCGCCACCGACAGTGGCGCCGTTTAAAGTTAGATTTTCTTGGATAACTTAAATTCCAAATCTTAATTTAAATAATTATATAAAATCATCGTAATTCTAATTAATATTTTTAATGTATTTACGTATAGTTTTACAATTAATAGATTTTCAAATAGCATACCGGATTAGACCGGATGTATCCCAAAACGGATGTGATTTAAAATTGTTTTCCTTTAGAAATTGTAAACGGCTATCGACCGTATAAAAGCGACTGCAATGCATCCACATCATCTTTTCACCATCATCAACTCTTGTAAAGCGGAAGCTCTGCCCGAATTACAACCGAAGATTTAAACCTGCTGCATCTTATTTCAAGCCTATCCCCACGTTCCTTTACAGTAGTAATTCCATTCAGTTTGATTTGGGGATTGGGAGAACAACAAAATAAATATTATATAATGGTTATATAATTTGTTTTTACACGCGTGGTGTAATATTAACAACTATGAAATACAAGTTAATTCGTAGAACTGTAACCGGTTCTTAGTTCTTACATCACACATAACAAAGACAGTTAAATTAGTTAGTACCTCTACCTACATATTAATTTACAAAATTTACAAGTTGGTATTGAATTGACACAAAATCGAAAACCGGATCCATGGGCAAATGCTCCAATATTTATCAAATACTGGCAAATAACAATAAAATACAAGTATTACAGTGTGTTACAACAACAACAACAACTATAATGTGATAATATTTACAAAAACAATAAACCAAGCATCCATCTTATTCATTCATACATTACCTAAGTCGGTCTGAAAAAACTCTGACACCAGGGCTCTGCCCATACGATAAGAAAATTCATACATTACATACAACATTCCCATCAAATAAGTATAATTATGCTGTTTCAACAATATTCGGATAAAAGACATATTCGGATACAATACAAACTGTCTGTCTGTCTGTCATTACTCATTAGAGACTATCTGTACTCTGTAGGTAGTTGGAGAAAAATTGTTGTAACTAAAAGGGAAAAAGAAGCAGAGATTTTAAGAAAGAGTGTGGTGGCGAGCGAAACAGATCTCTACACACAGACCTACGTCGCACAATTTACATTCAAAAGTTGTCTGTTTGGAGCAACTTTTTTCGCCGCAGCGACGGCGCATGGTTTTACCATTTGCGGCTCGTTTATTTATTGTTGTAGGCCAATGACGATTGTCCGTAAAACGGGAATCAGGCACTAATGTTTCTGGCTTACAAGCTTGGCGACGAGGTCTCGGGACAAAGTTCAAATGAGTATCGAGGATCTGCTCGACCAACTCAAGGCGGAAAACGAAGTGGTTAATGCGATTACCAATCGTAGCCTCACGGCAAATGCGCGAGTTCAGAATTGAACAGTTCAGGAGGCGCTTGAAGAGCTTCATTTCCCATTTTGCACACTTTTTTCTCTCCAGTAGGTAGCTATCGAGCACGTCGTTTTTGAGATTGACTCCCCCCTTGTTATTGTTATGGTCAAGAACGAGTTGTGGTTTCCATGGAGTAGGCCGCAGGTGGGGTTTCGAAGGACGCTGGGCGACCTTCGTTCCATGGTAAGTAGAAAGGAGGGCAATATTCTTCTTATCATGGAAGGCCATAACCATCATGTCTCCTGAATGACGTGCTGCGAATTCGCCAGGTTGCAATATGCAATGCGTGACCAATGGCGGTACATGCTGATGGTCAATTCTCAAGGTACCCACAACATCGGTTCTGTTCCTTTTCAGGAATCTGGCTAACAACGGGCTGTTTAACGAATGGTCTATAAAGAGACTATACCCTTTGTTGAGGAGGGGTCGAATGAGCCTAACTACTGCCGCCGTGCTTTCCAGCAACGACGCTGGAAGTGATGGGTCGGGATTGGAGTTTTTGCCGGTGTAAACGAAAAAGGACCAAAGGTACCCGGTTGCGGATTCACAAAGCTCGTACGTCTTGATTCCAAACTTGGCTTGTATGTATTGCTTTATTGGGAGATCGCCCATCCACTGAATCAGAGTGTCGTCTATGCAAATTTCCTGGCGCGGAACGTAGGCGGCCTGGAATCGGGCGTTCAGGTGGGAAAGGATGGGTTCAATGGAAAAGATTTGGGAGGATTGGGGGGTCTGGAGGGAATCATTATTAAAATGCAAGGCCGAGCACAAACGCTCGTACCTTTGCCGGTTGAACATAAGGCGGAAACAAGACGTGGAGAGAAGGAAATGCTCCGAGAAGCACGACCTAATGGATGGCATGCGGATAATGCCCAGCATCATCCAGAAAGCGAAAAGGACTAATATCTCGTGTACGTTTGTATCGTACCAGTCTTTGTGACCAAGAGTGACCGCATTCCGGTTCGTTTCTGAAACGATATGCGTCAAAATGGTCTGATCCCAATATTGCGAAAACGCTTCGTACGCGCTTCCGGATGCTGTAGTCGACCCCGTTTCTTTGGGAAGAAATGACTCTCTTTCACCTCGATAGGTATCCATAGGACGCCAATCGAAGTGAAGGGCGTCCTCATCTCCAGGAAACAGAGCCACATCACCGCCATCCACGTCCTCATCCTTTCGTTTGCGTCTCGCAGTTCTCCAATCGGCCTTCTTCTGTTGGGCTTCCCTTTTCCGATACACATCCACGATCGCGTCTCTCAGGTCCGCGGGCACGTCGTCATCATTCACATAGATCTCCCTGATAGGGTTGCCTCTCTCCCGGTCGTCGGTGGTGTAGGTGCGAGCGAGGCGGCCGGCGCGTCCCCCGCCGCGGCCGCGTGCCCTGGGCCTCCCCCCGAGGCGCCCGCGCTCTCGCGCTCCTGCGCTTTTTTTCGCAGCGCGATCATCCACGATCACAACTGGCTCCACGCTGTAATCAAACAAACACTTTTTTTTAAGACGCTCCCCACTAGGTAAACACGAGGCCGGGCCATATTATGCTGGTTTTTGGAAGCTATCTTCTCGTTATTTGAAAGACATACAAATTAATGACAAATATAGCAATGATCTTCAATATCTCGGCTTTATAAAAATAAAATAAATAATAAATATTGATGATTTTTTCTTATTTTAACCGACTTCAATGTAATTTTTTTTCAAATCCTATATTTTTAATGAGTTAATAAGATATTTAATGACTTGATTAGATAATTGTACGACATACTCGACGTACTCATACGACACCCACGGGATGAAATGGAGAGGTTCATTCTAAGTCGGAACTAATAAACGGCACAAATAAAAGCCTGTATAAATATTCAGATATTGCTGTGTGCATAGCATAGCCTATATTCACCGAAGGGGTAGACAGAGATATGCTGAAACCTCAGAACATTCATGTTTCTCTAGTAGTACCGAAACTCTGTCTAGTCATACGGGGAGTGAGCCCGTCGCCACATATAATGGACAGTAGTAGTGGGTACAATGCCTCGAAATTAAAGCATACAGGTTTCCTCACGATGTTTTCCTTCACCGAAAAGCTACAAAATCCAAATCGGACATAAATTCCGAAAAGCTTAAAATTGGTACGAGTTGGCCTGCATGTCTAGCATGATTTCTCTACTTGCTCGCGATTCTTTTTTCTATACTACAAGTCGCGGCAAGCGCGGCTTTCGCTCTCCGAAAAGCGCGGGAACGGGTTATTTACTAAGCAGAGAAGGCGCGTCGCGCGCGTGTAGAGAAATCATACAAGACGTGCCCATCGCCTCCTGTACGGCAGGCAAGGGCACTCGCCACTGGACCACCACAGAACAGGCTCACTTTTGTGTGTGAGATAATAAAAATGCAACGTACTGGTCTGGCGGTCGCGACGTGCTCGTTGACCGCGACCGAGGCGGTTCAGGAGACTTCAGGGGAGGGGGAGTAGACATCTGGCGAGGATCCTCGGGGGAGGAGCTGTAAACAAGTTTATGTTAGTGACACCAGTTTATTGTTGTTTACGTGTTAATATATTGTCTTGTCTCGGTTTCTATTGAAGTCTTAGAATATAGAACAAAGCAGAAACCGCAAACTTACTTCAAGTTGAAGCCACAGAAACATCGTAAAATAGTTCCATGACTGACTGACTGACAGAAAACACGAAACTGGAAGAAATATTCTATATAATACTTATAGAAATATTTGGAATACATATTCTACAGTACAGAGCATGCAGGGGTGCACTAAGAAAGAATTATTCGAAAATCAACCCCTGGAACGGGCTGTTGAAGTTTTTAGAAATCCACGCGTAGTCGCGGGTAAAAACTAGTATTGTATAAAAAAGGGCAATTCTTTCTTCTTTTCTTATCGTGTGGGCAGAGACCTGGCGTCGCAGTTTATTCAGATCGCCTTAAGGCCTCTGACGGAATCATTTTTATTTTCGGACAGTCAGGTGGGTGATTCAACCTACAATGTCCTAACCAACTGGGAAAAAACGCACAGTGACACATCACTAGGTGTCCCCCGTGAAAATCGAACCAACGACCTCCGTATCCAGAGCCCAATACTCTTAACCATTAGATCATGGAGGCAGTTGTAATTATATACATTGTATTTTCCTTCTAGTTCGTTCTGTATTCTGAGAAAGCGAAATGCTTGCAAACTGTGTGAATTTACGAGCTAGTTCTTACCGTTCTTCTGACTCCGGCCCTTCACCCTCATTGTAAGACTCCATTATTACGGAAACCTAGAAAAAAGAGAAAAACGGCTTACAAATTGGCTTACGTAGGTCAAGAGCACAGACATTGTTGGGCTAGGCTCGGTACTCTAGATTTTATTAGGGGGAGGGGGGTCAGTCTACCGGAGGAGGGAAGCATTAGATTTTTTTTTGCCAACCTGGCCTATCTCCTATTTACGGCTTGACGTTGAGTTTTGTGACACGAGTTTGTAAGGGGATGATCAGACTATCAAACTTAACAACATTCTCTACGTGACTATAAGGAAATCGCGAAAACAACCTGCTGTCCCATACATTTAGGTCGAGCGGGTTCACAGATTTGTACGGAACAGCTGATTATTTTTGGAGCGCAGAAAATTGTTTAGATTGATGGTTTGATGTTCCCCGAAAACCGTCAGCACATAAAGGAGGACCCTGTACATGTACACAATTATCATTAATTTCCGCATCTGAATACTGCCCTCACAAAGGCAGATACAGTAAGGCAGGTACATGATAACATTTGGCATACATTTCTATAGAGCGATGGATGTGCCATCTGTATTTTAAGATAACCACAAAAATACCATGAGTTAGTCATTAATAAAAATTAAACGTTTGACGATATTTGACTAAGGTTTGACTAAGCCATAAGAATAAAAAAAATTGATAGTACAATTTTTTGGAACAAAATTATTTCTTAGCGAATTTTCATTAAACTAACTTTTGAAGCCGATTCCAGCGTAAAATGGCGTATTAAGAACCACTTTTTGTTTCTTATTTCGTAAGTAAATTATTTAATCTAATCTAAACAATAATAACCCAAGTTAACTAACACACAAAATTCAAAACTGTAGAAAAACAAATTTAAAATACGAACCTGCTAATTATTAAACCTAAAATTTTCACTGTCGATCCTTGTTTCGGTAACTTGTGTAGATGTTGTGCTGCTGATTATTTTACGTATGTTACAAAAACAAAATTTCAAAAATATTTACTATGAAAAAAGTTATGACAGTTTTAAGCCGCTCCGGTAGAAAATTCTCAAATATACCTTTAAAAATTCATAACTTCTAAACTACAAAAAACATACATGGGGTATTTTCGGATACACCTAGGGGTGAGGAATCTAAGAAAAATTTTGGATATCTCCGTTTGGACTACCCTGTACATAGGCTGATGATAATATCATACAAACCTCTGCATCCACCCATTCGAGCTCGACTTCATCCTCGTCGAATAGAATGTTACGAAAGACGGATAGCTTCGTATTTTTTTCTGAAGATGAAGACTCCATTCTGAAAAATAGGAAAATGTAAGAAATCAAACAAAAAGGGGGGAGGAGAATGAGGGGGAGGGGGGGGGGGAGGGGGAAGGGATGGGTGCTCTCTGGTACCGTTTCCTCTCCCCCGCGGAGATACATAGATACTGAGAAATATGAATTTAAAAATATGTAAAATCTAACCCAAAAGTAATTTGGGGGTCTGGGTGTAGAGCGGGAGGGGTTGGGTGGGAGGTAAGGGGAGGGGGAGGGGTGGAGTGGAGTCGGATACATGGAGTGGAGTGGCAAAGAAGTGGGGCGCTCTGACTCTGTTCCGGGACAGACTTTGGGGTCTGGGTGTGAAGCGAGAGGGGTTCAGTAGGAGGTAAGGGAGGGGGAGGGGTGGAGTGGAGTCGGATACATGGAGTAGAGTGGCAAAGAAGTGGGGCGCTCTGAGTCTGTTCCAGGACAGACTTTGAGGTCTGGGTGTGGAGCGGGAGGGGTTGAGTGGGAGGTAAGGGGAGGGGGAGGGGTGGAGTGGAGTCGGGTACACGGAGTGGAGTGGCAAAGAAGTGGGGCGCTTTGAGTTTGTTCCGTGACAGACTTTCGACAGGGTTTGTTCCAGGACAGCATGTAAGTGGAAACACCAGAACTATCACTTCGTCTGCCTTTTTGGAATACACTCTAGGGGTAGTATTATCTTTACTACCTGAAGGACTGCGTAAAAGTGGGGTATTGTACAATTAGTCCTATTTCCATCGTCACAGTATAAGAAAGAGTATCTATTACAAGATACAGTACAGACACTCCCTGCCTCCCACCAACTTTATACCTCACCCCCTTTATTGCCCTCCGATTACCTTGGCAGTTACCTGCAGCCTAGACACCACAATTGACACGCTAGAATTTATGTTTTCGAAACAAAGAGAATATAATCTCAGGATGAAGGATAAAAACTCTTTTTGAATAGACTGGTGTCAATCACCTACGAAAAAGTCATTGTACCGCACGCAGCTAAAGTTATTGTGATAACACACCGGACGCCATAAACAAAAATTTAAGTTATTGCAGCCAGGCTCACGCAACTCTCTAACAAAAAAACGTTATATGAAACGTGCACCGCCACCATTAAATTTCTTTGAACGGTTGCACACGTTTCATACATTGTATATCATCGGTCACGACTAATTTTTAACATGGAAGTCCCGACTCTTAAAACGTAGTGAGTTACATTCTCTTTGATTGCAGCCCTAGACTCCGTTTCGCATGTGCTAACGTCATCTTGTCTTGTCTTGTCTTTATATACATAAGGGTACTCCACAAAGTCTACAAACAATAAGAAACTGAATAAGAACCCGTTAAAATTATAAACTTTAGCTTAATTAATAACCGCGCAACTCTTAAAAACAGTAATAATTTACTTCATTGACAGAACGGCCTGTAATATCAAAATGGAGTTTCTTTCATAAGAAGAAAACCAGTTTTTTTTTATTAATAATTAATGGACTCTTCCTTGTGCGCTAGCACTGAATTTCTGCCAGTGTCAAGTGGTGTGGGAATAAGTATCTATGCAATCACAATCTTTATTTTTGAGTAAGAACCCAGCTGAGAAGGATTGCAGAGCCTGGTGGCAGGCTCAAACGACAACTGCGCGAACGAAAGACAAGTGCTCGCGGCAAAACCTGCAACGTGGCTCTCAAAGAGTAGGTACCTATTTTATTATAACCTGAAACATGACTCAAATTCAAATGGGGCACATGTGAACCATACGTGCATTGAACAAGTAATAAAAACGCATTCTTTTCACAAGTTTATGTCAATGAGATAAGTCCCTTATTGATAGCATTTACAATAAACAAAGTTAAAAAGGACTTATGCTACTGAAACAAAATTCAGCATGAAGAGTCCGGTTCTTCGACCAAGTTTTCCGTAGGCAAATAAAAACAGAACCAGAACAAAATCACGAAGTACCTACACAATTGAATGAAATACTTACAGTTATATGGAATTTGACGAGGTTTTCACTAGTATTATTCACTTTAAACAAAACAAACATTGAGCTGAGCACAGAATACCTAACTACGTTTACTCAGTACCTTGTTTACAGTTTACTAGTGAGCATCTAGTGAGCCCATAAGCAGGATTCTGGATGTGTTATAAATAAATTATCAAGGCAACTACACTACATTTATATGGAATGTTGTACATGTTTATTTTGTTTGCTTGTGACGGACAAGAAAGAACATGTAAATCAAAAGAATATGGAAAATCGGCGCGGCGCGGCGGTTTGTTCAACTTCAAGAACGGCAGGGCTGCCAGCTCAAAAATCGATTATGCGCTAAACTAAAACTGTTAGAAAGTGCTAGATTCAGCGCTAAATTCTAATCACATAAAAAGTCCTTTTAGGCGTTTTAGGCTGACCGCAGATTAGAGTAATGTTAAGTAAGACCATACACCAGTACTTACTATCTCTATGAGTAAGACAGACTTGTCGCACATAGACAAAACTGTTTTATCTACGACACGACGCATAACATAACCCGACCCGAGGGCGGAATGTTTCTGTAAGCCATAGATTAATATGTATATTGGATACTGTAAGCGCTCGGCCTCGGCTACAAGCACAAAGTAGGTCCCGTTTTTTTGGTTTTTTGCTTACATCTCGAAATCTATAAGACGTATAGAAAAGTTCTGTTGCTACAAATTAAACCGGATAAAATTTTCTACAAAACAAGTTGTAGGTATGTACCTACTTTTGTCAAAGGACTTAACCTTTGAGAGCTACAGGACCGAGAAAGTAACAGTATTTTAAAAATAAATCCGGTCAAGTTTGAGTCCGGCTACTCGCGCACCGAGGCGAGGTTTCCGGTTCTCCTCCTCCTATTTCTTATAGTTTAGAATTTCACCATACTGACACTTACAAAAACTTGTTGTTTTATGGTTTCCATACTAAAAAGCCTATACCTACATAGCCTAGCCTAGCCTAGTGCTTACATGAAAGAAAATTGTACAATCTAGCAACTTTTTGTGAACTACTTAGCTACAGCCCAAACGTACCTGTTGGCAACACTGATTATCTGCAGTGTTGCCAGAAGGTTACTTTTGTAACTTTTTAGGTGATTTTTAGCTCTTTCAGGTTACTTTTTGGTTACATGATTCAAAAGGTTACTTTTAGGTGATTTTTCGGAATTTGTATAATCGATTTTAAAATTATTATTTTTCCATGAAACGGAACGCTTTCTCATATTTTTTGCAATGTTTTAAAACCCAAAACGTTCTAACGTAGTGAGTGCAACTCCTAAAAACACGTTTTTCTCTCTCGCACTAATGTATACCAAATCTGGGAAAAATGCAACTTAAAATGGAAAACGCTACTGAATGAGGGATTTTCCAATAGCAAAAAAAATAAAAAAGTTAGTTCCTAATTTCTCGATAGATGGCGTTGACCAGAGAGGGGTCCAATAGGTATGAGCAAATATATTAATTAATAATAATAGTAAAAATACACAGTACAAACCCTTTCTTATTGTTGTTGGTTTATTATTTAACAATCTCGGTGTTATTGTCCGTCAACAACGAATCGAGTATCGGACGTGACTGTATGGGCTACGTATCCGTTTTGAATATACGAACAATAAACGAGAAACAATAAAAAACTACAAAAACTTAACAGAAACTGAGAATTTCAATAAAAATAAACCGGAAATATTTAAATCGTACGTCAGATTCCTTGAATGAAAAGCAAAGCCATAGACGAAAAATTTCGCTCTTTATTAGGAAAGCAATTTCAATATTCTTTATACTGAAAAGTGAAGTGACCAATTTAAATATTGTTCGTATATTCAAAATGGATACTAAGCCCATAGAGCCAAGTCTGATACCTACTTTATTCGTTTTTGACAGAAAATAAATAAATAATAAATAACGCTCACAGGCACATACTTTGTAATGATCCCAAGTAAGCCTTAGGCTTTTTGTTATGGGAACCATTCAACAAAACGGCACAAACATATAACATCCATGACCGAACCGGGACTTGAACTCAGGACCCTGGTTTGACAGTCCGGCGTGGCAATCATTGCACCAACCGGGTCGTCAATAACACCTAGATTGTTAATAACTTGTACTGTGTATTTTTATTATTAATATTAATTAATTTATTTGCTCATACCTATTGGACCCCTCTCTGGTCAACGCCATCTATTGAGAAATTAGGAACTAACGTTTTTTTTCTTTTGGAAAATCCCTCATTGATTATATTTTTGTAAGTAAATACAACCAGCCTCTGTCTATCAACTTTTAACACCTTATTACTGGAAAAAATATGAATGATTACTATTCACACCGAAAGGTTACTTTTTTATCTATTTCCGGTTACTTTTGACAAGACCCGGCTGGCAACACTGGTTATCTGACTTTGACACTTGACTTGGGTTGGTCTAAAAACGTAGAAGTTAGGTACCTACTTATAAATTTGCAGGTAAGAAAAGAACATTCATAATCAATTACCGTCAACAAGCGCTTTCAACGACTGTGTTATAGTTACATTCCAAATTACTAACATTTTCAGATAAAATGTCGAATTCCCGAGCTGTCTGTGTTCTCCAAGGTGATGTTTGCGGCACCGTTTTCTTCGATCAAAAGGTTGGCGTATTTCTCATTTTATTCTTTTTTCTAATTTATTCAGCCGTGCACCTATTGGTGACCTTGTAGAATCGTAACTAATTAATTTACCGTACGTATCATTGTATGTGCTTGGGACAAGGTGTTACAGCTAAACGTTTTTCTTATCGAGCCGGTAATTTCTATAGTATTCTAGAATGTTTCTTGTATTGTGTCCTCCCCTCTACCCCTCTTAGAGTATTTGTTATGCAGGCACTACATTCTCGCCGAGAATGGATGAGGAAGAGAATTCATTGTTCTCGCGGCATCGTGAGCCATAGTAATTTTCCTTTGGAAGTTCTTACTGAGAATTTTTGCTGAGAAGTTCTCGCGAGAGTGAAGTGCCTGCTTTATTCTGAGCTTTGGTCAAGTTAGGTACTTCTTCACTTATTCAAATAGGATGTCATATTCATATACATGTGTATATTATTAGGGATTTCAAATTCCTGGATATCTTCAACAGATTCAAACCATTGTCTAGTGCCATGACCATGTACAGTTTCTATAGGTACCTAGTCTTTTGGGCAATCCGTGCCTTTATACAGAGGTCTTAAAGATTAGGACATATTTAAAAAAAAATATAATAATAATTTTTATTTCGGATTACTTGATCCATATTACATTTTACAATAATAAATAAAAAATTGCAATTTCAATTACAATTACAATTTCACAATTCACACTAATAAATTACAATACAATTTATGTTTGTTAGTAACGACGCAACACTTAAATAATTACGTTAGTACAAACACTTAAATGCAGAGTGTACCGTGCTTGATAAAGCAATTGTCCCACCTACTCGCTGCTACAGACTATTATTGCATATTTGCCATTATGCCTAATTTACCTATAAATAGTAACTCAAAGGCACTTTCGAGGCATACATCGTACCCACTGTCAATTACAAGTGGCGACGGGCTCACTCCCCGTCACACTGGACAGAGTTTCAATACTACTAGTGAAATGTAGATGTTCTGAGGTTTCAGAATGTCTCTGACTACCCCCTCGGGGAATATAGTTGTAAGCATATGCTTATAAATCAAAGTCCTGCTTATTTTCATTATAGTATTTACCTAGATATATATCTAATGATGAGTAATTGGTTGTATAAGATACGTACCTGATTAACGACGGTAAATATTATTTATCCTTGATGATGACATTGCAAATGTTTGTGGTAGGCAGCAACACAGCTATAGAGATAAAGCTGGGTCTCCACTGGAAGTTTTTTGAAATTGTTCAACAAAAACATGTACACAAAACTTTGTTTCTCTAAAATTGCTGTCTACTGCTGACTTTGTTCATGCTGATTACATACACAAAACGTTTCTCCTAGTGGTAGAAGAACTGGTACATGTGGTTAGGTTAGGTTAGGTGGTTGCCTCCAGTTTTAATCCAAAAGGAGTCAATTTATTGTAGGCCCACAAACGGTTACATTTATTGATGGTACAATACACTCTAAAAACTTAATTTAATTTACTTTGGTAATCGGATGAAAGATTAGATAGATAGATAGATAACTCATTTATTTCACCAGAACATTTTAGACATTTTAGAGTCCGCATAAGGAGGTCCGTGTAAAGCCGCAGCAGGAACAGGGAGCTTCCATAACGGACCAAACAATAAAAACAAACAACAATATATTAGGTAAAAATGCAAACGGAATTATGAAATAGATATAAAAAGTTTTGACTTTTTTGCTAAGACATGTAAAGCAATGCGTGTATAGGAACATCTTAGATATTAGTACGAAAATAAAAATAAAAAACCAACATATCTTACCGAGACAAGATGCACGCCAACTACGATTACGCGACACTCCGTTTAGATGAGGTTTCTTTTTTATTATTACGTATGGGTTTGCTATTGACCTCAATCCAGTCCTCAGGACGAAGATGGGGTAAGAAAGGTATAGCTAATATTACCACTATAATCTAGGGATTGCCGTGTGGTGTCGGCTAAGAATAGCACCATCCCATTTCCTCCCGTGGGTGTCGTAAAAGGCGACTAAGGGATCTACCGGAGGATGGGCAGCAGCATCCTCTGAGTACACACATTCAATCCAACTGCGATTGCCAACCCGCCTGCCAAGCGTGGCGATTATGGCAAATCCCCCCATTTTGGGGGAGGCTTATGTCCAGCAGTGGACGTCTGTCGGCTGATATGATGAATCTAGGGATTATGAGAAACAAATCGACACTAGTTCCATAACTATACACCTACTATACGCTTACATTTTATGTTAGCCTATTTCCCATACTAAGATTGAGGATCTCTTTTGTCAATTTCAGTCAATAGATAAATACTGACAAAAAGAAAAAAACAAAATACAGACTCACTTTTGTTACAGATTTATAATAGTGTTATATAAAATGGGTACATTTCATAAGTGTAGTGTTATCTTTGATAAGAGTAGTGCCCAGTAATTATAAATCTCGCTCACTACCGTGCCACTTAATGATATCAATAAAATGCAATATTACCTATTACTAATGTTATTATTATTTACCATTGTCCGCACTGGACCTGCTTTACAGTTTAAAAAAAGTAATAATGCCTACGTAAAGTACGAACACTCCCTGCCTCCCGTCAATTTTTACCTCATACCCTCAGTGGTAAGGGAGGTGACAGTAAGCAGTGGTGTATTCCTCTCTCACTGGGACTCATTCAGCATTCATGCATCAGCTTCTTGTTAGTGTGAGACCGTTTGAATATGTGTCAAGCCAAGGTTATGCCTGCATAGTGGAGAACGGCCCACTCCCTCACCCTTATTCGTAAGGTTCTCAAAATCTGTGTAAATCACGTCTACTTGTTTGAGTTTGTCCATTGATTTATAAACAAAATTAGTAAAAACTGCCAAATTGGAGGTTGTAGAATGGCTTCGTAAGAAACCATGCTGTTCCTGAGGGATACCGGGAGATACTGTAGCATAAATACTTTTGTAAACAAGTTTTTCGAATATCTTACTGAATACATTTAAAATTGATATGGGTCGGTCATTTTCTACTCTTATTTTTGAACTTTTTTTATGTATGGGTATTGTGTGCTTCCATTTCTGTGGAAAAATACCCTCGTTGAGTGATCTTTTGTAAATGATACTTAAGGGAAGCGCCAGTGCTGAAGCACACCGCTGAATAAACTTTGGGGGAATCTGGTCACTTCCAGCGCCTTTTTTAGGATCAAGATCTTTCAAATGATTATAAACATCTTCAACGGAGAACACCAATGTATGTAAATGAGATGAGATAGCCGATGGGGGAGGAGCAAGCTCTAGTTGTGAGTATCCGGAGGCTGGTGATTCCACCAACTTCCACCAACTCCGGAAAAACGCTATAAAATATTTATTGAAGGCTGCGCAAATGTCCTTATCGTCATAGAATCGTTCATCGTTATATGTAACATGCTTAGGATAATTAGAAACACAGCATTTAGATTTTATAAAAGACCAAAATTGTTTTGGACATTTTTTCGGTAGATATACGAATGTGTGCATCGTAGCACTCCTTTATTAATCGTTTTTGATCTCAGTAGCGCGAATTCATTATAGTCCAGGCGAAGTCGAGATTTCTTCCAGCGCGAGTGAGCTTTTGTTTTTTCCCGTATCAAATTAATTAGCGCCTTACTGTACCATACTGGATAAGAGTTGCTTCTATTTACGATTGCATTCGGGATGAATTTATCTCTCGAAGCATAAAGATTATCATAAAATACCTGAACTGCTTTGTCGATACTTCCTCCATGTAGCAATTCAGTCCCATGGTTGGGTATTTAAATATTGGGTAATACCTTCGTAGTCACCCTTCCCAAAATTGTAGCTGACCGATGGAGCTGGTTTTAGCGGAGATACAAATATATCAGAGATATCTAGCGTAAATGAAGGGTGAAAAACATCTTCCTTAAGCAGAGGTGACATCGAAAATTAAAGTCTCTAATCAACAAAAAGTTATCATCGGGAAAATTATTCACAGCTGTTCGAGTTAAAAATAAGAAATTTTCTACATTCTGCGGTTGTTTATAAACATCTTTAGGTATGTACGTGCATGAGATGTGAAGACTTCTATTCGACCCGAGATTACGCGCAGGTATGGTCAACCAGGTCAACTCCGTAGGGTGGTAGATCAATTTATCCTGTGTGTACGCACCAAGATCACGTTTTACGCATATCATAACGCCTCCTCCGATTTGTTTACCTGTTAGGTCAAGCCTACGGTCAGAACGAAAGACTTCGTATCGCCGGTCGCACAGGGGTGCGTTCACGACCTTTAGGTGCGGTTGTTTTTCAACTCGCTCTAAGGTACGAACGACCGCGCCAATTTTTAACTCGCTATGAGGTACGGAACGATCACGGTTGTTTTATAACCTCAAATTTTGACATTTAAAGTAATATGGGCTTCATCATCATCATCTATCATTTCCAAATACAATAAAAAAACTCATTTTCCATGTTAGCAAATCAAAAAGTGAATAAAAATAGTTTGAAAAACAAACTTTTATTCAAAACGCGCGAAAAGTCAATTAACCACAGATAATTAAAACGTCAGAGTGTTTTTTAACCATCGAATTTGATGGTTAAAAGTTGCAACTCGTCAGAGGTTCGGAACGGTTGAGTTGTGACAACCGAGTTGCAAAGAGCGTTTTTCACCGAGCCTCGGAACGGCGTTAGTGCCAAAAGTTGCACTCGGGGTGCACCTGGGGCGTAGGTTCTGAACGCAGCCCGGCTCGGAACTAAAAATCCCCTCGCAGAGCCATGTTTCTGTCAAAATAATTATGTCATAAATCATAATCGTGTCCTAGTATGCTTTTAAATAAATCATGAGTTTTAGTTCGGAGCCCACGGACGTTCTGATAATAGATTTGCATGTTATTATTATTAGACATTGAAAAGTAAGATCTCAGAACGTATTGACCATGTTTGATTAATATAAAGAAAAGTCAAGTCATGTCGTAAACAGGTCACTTAAAGGTTTGTGAGATTGGTGCTGCATAATAGTAGGCTTTGAATACACTAGAGATAAGGCGTTAAACCGCGTGACTATCGTATGCAGCGTGAACCGGTGGTAATGCGTTTCTATTAGTGATGAAAAGAGACTCGAGTCCTTTAGTCGTTTATAATAAGACGTAGCCTCTTTTTACACGACTTGGCTCTAAAATTAAGACTGTAACTGTTAGTCTTAATTAATATGACTCAGTCGATTAACGTATAAGACTTGTAGACTAAAACGACTAAAAGGCTTAAACGACTGCAGTCCTTTGCAAAAAACTGGCGTTTAAGTAAAGCGTTATCATCATTATCAGTTTAGGAACCGCAAATGAAAAAAAAAAAACTTGAAACTTTTTTGAAACTAAGCGATTGAGTTAAAATTTGATTCACATAAATTATTGTAAGTACGTGACCCAAAGACGGACGTGTAAAGTATTGTTTTTACTATATGAATTGAAATTGTGAATTGATTGAATGGATAATTAAATATTTCTAATGTCTCGTAATATAAGCATTAGTTGCATTAATCAACATACGCCTTACGACTCTCGACTCCACGACTCCCTGGGCGATGAGTCGCCAGTCTTTTAAGTCCTTTAAGCTTGAAGACTGGCGACTAACTAACTGCTCAGTTTTTTACATTAAAAGACTTCGACTAAAAATACTAGTCTTATGACTAAAGGTTGGGGACTAAAAGACTGAGTCAGTCGCGAGTCGTCAAGAATAAAGCGAGTGTTTAATAAAGGCCTTAAAAGACTGAGTCTCTTTCATTACTAGTTTCTATAGATTTTAAAAACATTCGTATTTTAGTCTTGCATCCATGCGTGGGTTTCGCAGAGATAAAAATGATTTGATTGAAAACAGATTGTGTATTGTACAAATATTTATGATTTATGAGTAAGTTAAGTTTTAGATAAAAAAATAGACCTAAATAAGCATTAATAAAATTTAATAGGTATAAAAACGTAAAAACCATCGGTGCTTTTTCGTTTAGTATTTTTACAATACAAATACTAGAAATACAGAACAGGCTGTGTAGATACAGCAAACTATAATAAGTTAATGTGTTGGCTAGGAATATTACTGGAGGACTACATACGTTACATAGACATTATAAATCGTGACGTAATCATTCGGTTGCATTATAGTTCTATTGGACCTAACGCTGTAATAATATTTTTCTAAAACTTAATTAAACCATTATTTATGATATGGTCACATAAAGGATCTCAGACTCAGGCTATATCTTTACTTTTTAATAGTGCTTTTTAGTAGTATCGATACTATCGATATCTCTTTTTATGCAATACTATTGGTAAACAGCAATACTATCGATAGTTTCGATCGCTGCTAACCAATGAAGTATCGATAGTATTGCTCTCCAATAACGAATAGACAATCGATACTATCGATAGTTTTGTACTATCGATAGTGATATTTATTTCGATAGTATTGCACTACCCATTATGCCTGCATACTGAATGCAATACTATTGAAATAATTATCACTATCGATAGTGCAAAACTATCGATACTATCGATAGAAACGATAGTCTATTCAATATTGGAAAGCAATACTATCGATAGTATCGATTGGTCATTAGATGGCAGCGATCAAAACTATCGATACTATCGATAGTATTGCTGTTTACCGATACTATTGCAGTAAAAGAGATATCGATACTATCGATACTATCGATTGTCCTATCGAGCTAGTACATTATTTCTCACCTATCGATAGCTATCGATAGACAAGATATTTGGCCTATCGAGCGGCAAGGCAACACTACTTTTTAACACATTCTAATAAAGTATCGTTCATTTTCAGGATGCCAATTCGCCAGTAATTCTTTCCGGGGTAGTTACTGGACTTACCAAGGTAATGTTAGCCTTATTAATCTATCTATAGGGTCCTTCTTGATATGCGGACGGTTTTTTAATGGGATGATCAGACCATTAAACTGAACACCTTTCTCTATGGGACCAATGCGAAAATCGAAAAAATATTTACTGTTCCATACAAAACTGCAATCCTACTCGACACAAATGTATGGGACAGCTGTTTTTCGCGATTTCGATGTTGGTTCCATAGAGAGTTCAGTTTGATGGTCTGATCTGATCATCCTCTTAAAAAACCGTCAGCATATTAAGAAAGAGTCTCTTTACATTTAATTTATAAGTATCTACAGGATGAAATTGATATCATTAGCATCCTTTTGAACTAAGAGTCTACCCATCAAACTGAACAACTGTTACTATGGGAGCAAACCGATCGGAGCAAAAAATAAATCTGCTGTTGCATACATTTGAGTCGAGTACGCATTGCAGTTTAGTATGGAACTGCTGATTATTTCTCCCATACTGAAAGTTGTTTATTTTGATGGGTAGACTCTTAGTTTAAAGGATGCTAATGATATCAATTTCACTCTGTATATTAAATTCTAAAATTTAATAAGATTCTTCAAATCTAAACTATTATAAAACTGTAAGAGGAAGTTTGTCTGTACATTAAAGATATTAACAAAAAAAATATTTACGATATGGTTTTTAGGTATCCCCGATTCCATATCACCAATTTTTGGATTTTTTGTCTGTCTGTTTGTTTGTTTGTTTTAACGAGCATCACGCAAAAACTACTGAACCGATTTTTGATGAAACTTTTTTTGATTGATAGCTTATTATCTGACTTAAAATGTGGTGTACAATTTGTGCGGACAAAGTCGCGGGTTAACGCTCGTTTGGTATAAATGTAATTAGAAATTCCAAGATGTACTCAGTAAATCCTGGAATAACACATCAAGGATGAAGTAAATGGTATACGATATGGTAAACATACTATGAAAATATTCATCAGTGTGCATGCATCATGTAAAAACTACTGAACTTATTCCGATTACGTTTCTATGAAAAACATTATTATTACAATAGTTTCATAAAAACGTAATCGGAATAGGTTCGTGATACTCGTTCAAACAAACAAACAAACAAACAAACAGACAGACAAAAAATCCAAAAATTGGTGAAATGGAATCAGGGACACCTAAAAACCATATCGTAACTTTTTTTTTGTTAATATCTTCAATGTACAGACAAACTTCCTGTTACAGTTTTATAATAGTATAGATTTCAATTGTTTCACAATAACCTAGTGACTCAATTACGTGTATACCTTCCTTACCTACTGAAATGGAACCTTTTAAACTAAGTATGTAAATAAAATGATGGTGACGGAGCGAAGTCGTCGCATAGGTCGTGCTAATTGACCTCGCGTCGCATCGCGGCGATAGTAATGTTGTGTAACAGTCGATAAGTATTTATCAAACTTATCACATCATTCTGTTTATTAATAAAAATACCTACCTAGGTATTTTATGTACCTAGGTACATAAAACACTTGGTTGGTACGTAGTACACACACACAGTTTCTTTACATCACATCTATTGAACAAAAACAAACTGTCTGTAGATTACAATTATGTATTTGTGTGGATGTAGAAAATTCGCAATTAAATATTTCGTCATACAAACGTTCGGTCAGCTGAATGCATTTAGTATGTCATTAAAAGTAAAGTCGTTTTTTTTTTCTTATTTCCTTGTTGTTGTGTTTGGGAATGTTGTTCAGTATCATAGGTACAATCACCCCTTAAAGTAATGCAACTGTTTACCCCAACACCCTGTATAATGTAAGACAAAGGCACAGCATAAGAAAGAGCAATTACAAAGGCAACAACCCAACAATAAAGGCTGTAATAAAAAAAAACATTTGTATTCTGGATCAAAAATGGTACCTAATTATTCTAATTCAGATTTAAAAGTCGAAACTCGAAAATGACTAAATAATATTATTAAATCTGTAGAGTATCTATTACTTACTATCTCTTCCAGGGCAAGCATGGTTTCCACGTGCACGAGTTTGGGGACAACACAAACGGGTGCACGTCAGCAGGCGCCCACTTCAACCCCTACAAGGTTGGCCACGGCGCGCCCGAAGACCCCGTGCGCCACGTGGGCGACCTCGGCAATATAGAGGCTCTCACCGACAAGGGTGCCACCCCGGTAATGCTCATATACGTCTAGCCAGAGCATCAATTTAGTGTGCGCCGGCGCCCACTTCAACCCCTTCAAGGTCGAACACGGCTCGCACGCGGGCCCCGTGTGCCACGTGGGCGACCTCGGCAACATGGAGGCTCTCACCGACAAGGGAGCCACGAAGGTAATGGTCATATACATCTAGCCAGAGCATCAATTCAGGATGCGCCGGCGCTCATTTCAACCCCTTCAAGGTGAAACACGGCGGGCCCGCGGGCCCCGTGCGCCACGTCGGTCGGCGACCTCGGCATCATAGAGGCTCTCACCGACAAGGGTGCCACCAAGGTAATAGGCATATACGTCTAGCCACAGAGTACTATAACTATAAGAACATCAATTCAGGGTGTCCATTTTCTGGAAACTACCTCCTGAGTAGGGTGTCACCAAGGTGATGGGCATATACGTCAATCAATCAATCAATCAAATATACTTTATTTTACACCAAAAACATAAACAGTAAAATACAGAAATAAAATACAAGAGGCACAAAATAAGGCGGTCTTATCGCTAAGAAGCGTACTACACAACAAAATACTATAGGAAAACATGAACCACAGACATAGGAAAAGATGTACCTATGGAAAACAGATCGAGGGTCAGTTCAGTTATCAAGGAAATGAGACTTAACTTTCGATTTAAAAACATTCAAGGAAGGTGCACGTCTGATCGACTCTGGCAACAAGTTCCAAAGCCGAACGGCATGCACGGAGAAGGAATAGGTGTAGAAATTAGTGGAGTGGATGGGCATATTGAGGGAGAGGTTTTCAGAGGAACGCAGATGACGGCCAGTGGTGGAGGAAGAGAAAACAAAGCGTTCCTTGAGGTAATTAGGGGTCATGGGATTGAAGAGGATGGAGTAGAGAAGGTTAAGGATGTGAGCTTCCCTACGACGTTTGATCGGGAGCCACTTAAGTCGGGCGCGGAATTCCGACACATGGTCGTACTTACGCAGGCCAAAAATAAACCTAATGCATAGGTTTTGGAGTCGCTCGAGTTTATTAAGTAGCTCCACAGTCAGGTCAAGGTAGCAGGAGTCAGCGTAGTCTAGGATGGGTAATAGGAGGGATTGTGCAAGCGCAATACGTCTAGCTAGAACATCAATTCAGGGTCTCTACTTTCTGGAATGACAAGCTCAAGGTGGTCAGGGAAAGTCAGGACACATTGATGTACCATGGAAAGTTAGAGACATTAAAGTAATAACCTAGTAAAGGGTTCTTACCGCGTTTTTTATTATTACCCCTCATGACCATTTTCCCACAGGTATGCATCCAGGACAGCGAAATCTCGCTATGCGGACCCAATAGCATAATCGGACGCACACTGGTGGTACACGCAGACCCTGATGACCTCGGCATTGGAGGAACCGAGCTCAGCAAGACAACCGGCAACGCTGGAGCCCGTATCGCTTGCGGAGTCATCGGTCTCACCAAGGCATAAACCCATATCTCAGTGTATACTGCTTGAGTCCTCATAGGATAAGCATCGCTATGATTACAAACATATAACTTAGTATTGTAGTTATTCATTATGTTTAATCATTCTCAGCGATTCGGTGAACAAATTTATTTTTTATAAAGTTTCGGGGAATTCGGATGTTGTAATATTTTAAGCAAGCTTGTTTTGTTTGAATAAACTTTTGAAATTTTTATTTTTGTTTGTCTTTTTTTTTTCTTTTTCTATATAAGATATCTAACTAACATTTAAGGTGGTTTAAGTGACAATGTATAATGATGTTATAATCAAATAGGATAGAAATAAAGTAACAAAATAAAGCTATGAATATTTTAATTGTCCTATAGAATACATTATTTGGCCGGAACGTGTAAACAAAACGTTGCAAGACGCGTCTTGAGCTTGGAACATTCTCGGACAGCTTGGACTCCACTGCCAGAGGCAATTTTCGTTACTCTGGACACTTAGAGCAGCCCAATAGTTATCCAAATCCCGTGACAAAACATAATCTGATAGATTTTTACAAATATTACCAATCATAGTTGGCGTTATAAACCCTTTGGCTACCAGTAAGGATATTCTAGTAGATTTTATAGCTGAATCACTATCCGGTTGGCCATATGTGCTTATGTATGTTTCTGTTGGGTGCAAATCTCCACCTAGAGCGAGCATTCCGATCCACTCAACCATTTCATCAGGTTCCACATCTTCTAAAACTGGTATTTCTTTTACTGTTGGCATTAACCGTTCAAGCTGAAGTGATTGGAGAGTAACATTTATATCTCTGTCATAGAAATACTTGGCTATTGATGATGGGCAAATATTGTCACTATTTGGTTCCCAATGTATATAGAAATCAAACGTCTCCAACTTCTGTAGACTTCGTTTGAGTTTACTGAAGTGTTTTAGGTTATTCAAGTCTATTTTGACTTCGTAATAATTGTGTGGTCGCTTCGTTCCTTCGAATCCCGTTGTTTGGAAGATATAGTCTAATAAATGTAGTGTTAGTATACCGTCGGGGGTTATTGCAGCGCAATTATGTACTATACAGTTTCTGTCGGCTGACAAACAATACAGGTGTCCGCTTTTCACATAGTTTGCTATAAAATTAGGTTCAACTAATTCAGTGAGAGAGCAGTCTGATATTTTGTAGTAATCACTGTCTTCTGTTAATATTTCTTCGATAGAGCGCGGTGTTTGCAGTTCGTCCGGGCAGGTAATGATTATGCTTTTGTAGAAATTGTTTATTTTAATAGTGTCGACCACTGAAACTATGTTTTCGTATTGTTTGGAGGACGATATCACTTTTGGTGGCGGAAAATTACATACTTCTGGACAGAGCATTTTATACTAAATGCACGGTGATCTTCTTACAGAAATAATGAATCTTCGAGGAAAACGACGATAATAACATAACCTCAAAACAACACAAACAACCACATAATATCCAGCCAGCAAGCTACAGATGCGACATCACAGATCAATTAGAATATCTAATTGATGCGACATTGATATTTTTACTTAGTTCCAATAGCTCCGTTGTGGCGCTGCTGTCGTCAAGCTAATTTGTATAGAACTTTTAGTTTTAGGTATGTACGAGCGTTAACCCGCGACTTCGTGCGCACAAATTATATACCAGATTTTAAGTCACATCATAAGCTATCAAACAAAAAAAGTTTCATCAAAATCGGTTCAGTAGTTTTTGCGTGATACTCGTTCAAACAAACAAACAAACAGACAGACAAAAAATCCAAAAATTGGTGATATGGAATCAGGGACACCTAAAAACCATATCGTAACTTTTTTTTGTTAATATCTTCAATGTACAGACAAACTTCCTATGAGGGATTTTCCGAAAGCCATTAAAAAAGAAAAAGTAGTTCCTAAAGACTCGATAGATGGCGGTGACGAGACAGGGGTGAGCGACCTTGCAGATAATAAAATACAAATAAAATAGTAAGAATTTGTGGTTTTAAGTAAACAGCTAAACATGAACATATGTTTCGTCAACGGATGCGTCTGACTCAGTGACATGCATTTTTGTTCACTTTTTAGCCTAAAATTTTCGTCTTCGGACCCTCTCTGGTCAACGCCATCTATCGCCGGTTTGTTGAACTACGTTTGACTAGCTGTCAGAAAACTCCTCATTACAGTTTTATAATAGTATAGATACAGAGAGTCTAGAATGCAAAAATAGGGATATATGACGAAGGAACAAACTAATCAACTATATTATTATGACATACAACGGAGAAAAATTAGAGCTCAACTCATGTGAAAAGCTTCTGACGCAACAACACGACATGAAGCTGATTTGCTGTAAGTTCAATATAGCGTCCTATCATACATTTTCTTAATGATCTGTGCCTATCATCGACCTGTGATGACTTTTCATGAGGGAAAATTTGAATACAGCGCCACAAAACTAAAGATGGCATACATGCTATGTTATCTTAGTACAAACTAAGCGGAACGCAGATTTTCCATAGACAGCTTCCGCCATCTATCGGTTATGTTTCGAAGCACTATGTGTTGAACTAGGGTTCATATCGGAGTAACAGCGCACTACACCTCACGCACTGCGTTGTATTAGTGAGAGATTTCGCCCACATGAATCACCGTCTTGTTGGTCTAGCGGTCTAGACAACCGGCTTACGATCCGGGTAGTTAAGTCCTCGTGTCGGCCAATCGTCTTTTTCAATTTATTTCATAATGTGGGCTAGTGCTGATAAGCGACAACGCAATTATGACGTCCTAAAAATCAAGGCGAGTTATCTATCTATATCCAATATACATATTAATCTATGATGGCATAGGCCTGACTACGACAAGCACCGCCCGGCCGCCGCCGTGGCCCGGCCGCGGCCGCATGACATTGACATTTAGTTTTTTTTATATGTTTATCCTTTCGGAGAGGCAATGGGAATGGGAACTAGCCTATACATCCGTTGTCCTTAGTAATATTTTTATTCTATCTTTCTATAAGAACTTTTGAAATGCGGCGGTGGTTCACAAATTCGAATGTTCAAGGGAGTGTTACGTGAGGATCAATCCAAATCAAACGGGAGTGCCTTTCTTTATTTCTCACTTTTATTATAATGACACATCATTAACACAATAACAGCCATAAACAAAAACTAATTTTGAAAATTAAGAATCTAAGCCCGACCTTTTCTTCTCGTTTCCCGCGTAAAAACTTTTAGTATTTAATTTATCTTTATTGGTTATCAAACAGCAAATTACTTAATTTCTAATTTACCTAGAGTCCTATTCAAATCGAGAATAAATAACTTGGAGTGTGAATGCTATTTACATACGAAGGTTTGTATGATGGTCTGAGATAGATAGATCGACTCCCGGATGATTTTGGTTCACCTGAAAAGCGCGCTTTGTCGTGTGTGGCATGCTAGCCCTTACTACTTGTAGCAGAAAGTGTACATCTGCGGCCGTAGTATAGCAGCGTGATATAGCGCTATCGCGATTATATTTGCACGTCGCGAGGCTATATCACGCCATTTATCTCGTACGTGCGTGGTACGAGATAAATGGCGTGATATAGCCTTATCGCGCGCATCATAGTTACTACGGCCGTATTAAAGAGTGGATTACTTAATAGATAAAAATAATGATCATAAAGTACTTAATTATTATTTATTTTCAGTTCCCTCTTAAAATAATAACATTACCTATTTACAATACAACACGAATTTTTATTACCATCAAAATTTTAAGCGTGTAGATAATGAACAACATTCCCTAAGGAACATGGGTCGAAAAACGAGAAAATTTTTTAGACATCCTTTACAAAAGTGCAGATCAGCCGATCATCATTCTATGGGATACCTACCTATCCAAAATCCATGTCCCTTAGGGAAAGTTGTATAATTTCATTGTCTGAATACACCCTTAAAATATTGTTAGTACCTAATTAAAAACTAGTGGTGTATATTCTACTAGTCGTATTTTGTGTGAAGTTTACAAAATGGCGAGTTGTTCCGCAGGCACTGCGTCGTAGAGAGCCTCGACCGCGTCCACGACGTTGGAGACGATAGCGCTGACGACCGGCGCCGCCAGCTCGTTCATTACTTCCCTCCAGTTGGAGTTCACGAACTGGTTGACAGGATCAGCTGTCAAATAAAATGTCTATGTATAATAACATTGCAGAAGTTATGCATCTTCAGTCCGGTCAGTCTATGGAAGAATGATCGTATAACTCGAGTGCCTATTGTGTGGTTGTTCTGAGGTTTCAGTATATCTTTAGCTACCCTACTGGGGAATATAGCCGTGAGCTTCTGCTTTTGCTTGTGCTTTATTGTATTATATACAGACTTGGGATAAATCTGGATTGAAATTGGATTGAACCTTTCTAGTTAGCCAAGTGAACAGGACATCCTCACCTAGAATCTTGTTGCCATTGAAGAGGTTCTCCAACTTGAAGGTGGTGCTGGTCTGCACATGGAAGGTGTGCCTCGTGTTGCTAATGTGCCAGTGAGGCTTCCCGTCGTTTCCCGTGATCGTTCCTATGTCTGTCGATGTCTTTATCACTATGTCTTCTGCAAACATAAAGGCAGGACGTTAATATGGAAATAAAAGTTGAGGCAGCCCAGCCTGTAAGTATGGAGAAGCTGGGAAATATGTGAATATCTTACAAATAAATACAAATACAAAATTATTTATTCGTGAACACAGGGTAATATAAATGGTGTTACAGTAAAATAATTGGACTCTGCGGTCTGCCACAGTTGGCGTACGAATACAAATTGAAATTATTAACAAAAGTAGTACATTAAAATTGAAAAATAAATTACATTTCTAAGATAATCCACTAACATATTAATAAATTAATTAACATTTTTTATTGATTAAGTTTTCTGAACATTATTTGATCATTTTAGGTTGAGAAATACTAAATTTAAATTAGGAAAGAATATGTCAATATAATATCAAGTCAATTAAGTAAATGAGTTAGTAGGTGTTAGAAATTCGTGAACCAGTAATATGTTTTGTCAACCAACAGTTTAAATAACTATTTTTTAAAAACCACATAATTTTCAACTTCTTTCAACGACCTTGATAATTTGTTGAAAATCTTCGGTGCCATCGCGTAAAAACTTTTGTGAAATAGTGTGTGTAATCTTAATATAGTGTGTGAAGAGCTGAGCTGTTCACGACCTGGGCCTGGTTTGATTCCTTGGCTGAAAACCGGGAAAGGAAAGGAGGCATGATCGGCTAGCATACCCAACTGGCGTACCTACCGCTTCAATCGTCGTATCAGTATCGGGCTTCAATGTCAAATAATAAATCATCTTTCAAAGATGGAAAGGCCGATGATGACGAGTGTGTGAAGAAAGATAGGTAAGACGAGACTTTAACTATGTCGTGCTGCCATAATATTCTTGCCCCACAAATAATTTTGATTCTAAATACTAAACGAGCAAATGCACTAACAAATAAAAAGCATTCTTTTGTGCTCTATGTGTATGTGTTGACAAATTATTTAGGCCCGTAGATTCTTCGGAGTAGGCCTAAATATTGGTAGGCTGCTGGCTCATTTGATGTAAACGCTGCACAAGAGCGAGCGCCTTGAACAAACCAGCATTAATTTCGCGTTCTAAGGCGCTTGCTCTTCGAGTCTTCAAAGTATTCTTGTTCTTTAGATTTTTTTTAATATTTCTTACGAAAGAATGCTCTGGTTGCTCTAGCTCTGAGTTCGTTTGGTTTGGTCGTTTTACACTAAAAGTTTATGAAAGAATGCTCGTTCCCATCTAGCTATAAGCTCGTTTGGTCTAAACCCACCATAGCAATATCTACTTACTGATCTTTATGGTGAAGGGGCCCTCTCCCTGGACCGGCAGGATGATGAGCTGTCCACTCAGCTTGTAGTCTCCCTTCAGCACCACGGAGCAGCGGATCGTCATGTGCTGCTTGTTCTTCTTCAAATCCTGTCTGCAAGAATATTTTGATTAACCTGAGTTCGTTTGAAATAAACAAAGAAAAAAACGGTTCTCGCTTCGCATGCCCGCCAGCCCCAGCCGTTCGTCTCCATGAGTTCACCTATCTCTACTCAGCTCAGGGGGCCTCGTAAGTATGCCTCAGAGAAAACGATAAAAATCGAGAAGTGCCTGCATCATTATTATTTTACGTAGGTATGCCAAAAAAAGCGCGCATGACATTTTCTGGTTTTGTCGCTTTGTCGTGGGTGGCATGCTAGCCGTGCTACATATAATAACTAATCACAGACTTTTGTATTACAAACAGAAGTCTGTGTAACTAATATTAATTATTCTTACGACTACTGTCTTGATATACCTAGCCTAAGTACTAAGATATAGTGTACCTGAATAAAACATCCTAGGTTTGCTACCGCGTTACAGCGCGGTCCATATAAACGAAGTTTGACTATATTTTTCATAAGAATCAATTAAAGTAAATTAGTTTTTAGGGTTCCGAAGTCAACAAGACACCCTTATAGTTTCGCCAAGTCCGTCTGTCCGTCCGACCGCGGCTTAGCTCAGAGACGCTTAGTAGTGTACGCTTAAAGTGGTAAAATAAAATCTTGAAAAATATCCCCTACACGGGAAGAGGGAATGGAATTTTTTTTTCTCGTCTACACCAGGTTGTGGGGTATAGTTGGATAGGTTGTTTAAAAATATTATGGGTGTGGGAACACCATTTTAAGATTTAGGGATCCGTTAGCGAAATATTAAGCTTTAAAGTGAAAATTTTTGTTAGAATCAAGTGTATAAAACCCAAATCCCCCTTCTAAGTCCATTATTATATTGTGACGAGCAACCTCGGAACCATACCCTGCGTGTGGCTCGACATGCACTTGGCCAGTTTTTTTTAGACGATCTAGATACTTACCTAATTCCGTGCTTTTTATTTGTCAGATGTTTAAATATTTAATTCTAATATTACCGTGCATGGCTCAAAATTTTCCATGCAAATGAAACTTTATATACTTATATTCGAAAGGAAATTTGTCAAATGGAAATCACAGACATTGGTTTCAAGAATGTGTATAAAATATGTAATTGACTTTAATTGGTTAATATAGAATATAGGACGGAACTTCGTTTGTACCTACGCAGCGCGCTCGAGCGCTTTGGGAATCCTTTGAATGAAATCCCGCGTGGGTAAGTAAACTATAATATACTATACAGGGTGAAATTGATATCATTAGCATCCTTTTAAACTAAGAGTCTACCCATCAAACTGAACAACTTTCACTATGGGAGCAAACCGATCGGAGCAAAAATATAAACAGCTGTTCCATACTAAACTGCAACGCCTACTCGACTCAAATGTATGCAACATCTGATTATTTTTTTGCTCCAATCTGTTTGCTCCCATAGAGAAAGTTGTTCAGTTTGATGGGTAGACTCTTTGTTTAAAAAGGTACTAATGATATCAATTTCAACCTGTATATAAGGTCTAACAAAACTAACTGAAACTATTTTAAGGGGATGATCAGACCATCAAACTGAACAACATTCTCTATGGGACCAATATCGAAATCGCGAAAAAAAAATCAGCTGTTCCATACAAACGAACTCGACCTAAATGTATGGGACAGCTGATTTTTGTTCGCGATTTCGATATTGGTCCCATAGAAAAAGTTCTTCAGTTCGATGGTCTGATCATCCCCTTAAAATAGTTTCACCTAATTTTGTTAGACCTTATATAATATACCTTATTTCATTTAGGTATTTCTGCTCAGTTAGTAATGTTGTCTTCGGATGCATACCTACCTATTTTATAAATGCTGACGGTTTTTAAGCGGGTCAAGGTCTGATCATCCTCTTAAAAAACCGACGGCGCATATTAGGTTGGACCCTACTTACTTATTAACTGAGAATAAACTATTAGGTACCTAAATAGTTAGCCAGGCAAACCAACACTGTGATTACTGATTACCTAGGTAAAGCTGCGAAAAACTTGACTATCATCACTACCTACCTATTATGCAAATTGAATATATGTACTGCTTATGAAACAATAAAATAAATAAGGTACCTAAAGAACTACTTATCTTAATTATAAAGTATGAGCACAGAGTACTATAATGTATGAGCGTGTGCAAAAAGGCATTATAACTTCAATCTTTTCGTGTAAGCATGAGTTATTATTATTATGCATGAGTTAACAATTGGTTATCTATTATAATATTATATGTATATCGTATTACTAATACTAATAATATTATACGTATGTCAATTATACTAAAATTTTAGGTAAGTAGGTACAATTATTTAGGTAAATACTACGAATAAAAAAATTCTTTTCAACACACTTGCTCATAAAATGGCCCTTATTTCACCGCAATTAGGCACATAATGACACCTATAATCAAACTGTGACTTTTTCATTACTATTATACACAAGGGAGTTAAAGGTTTTTTATAGTAGGTATCTAAACTTCTTGGTTGAGTTCTTGAGTTGCTCTGTTCTTAAAAAAGTTTCGATACAAAAAAGATCATATTCAATAGTACAAATAAATTCTCTAAATAAATTTTTTATTTTCTAAATAAAATGATTTTTTATTATTATTTTCTTCACAAGTGTGTTGAAAAACGTCGTATGATACACGTGTGTATTGATGATTACCGTCCTCGGCTCTCTTAAGACCCTCGCCTCAATGGCGCCTCAGCGGTAATCACCAACATTACACACTTGCGGACTGATGGAGGGACCACGAAGGGTCTACCGAGCCAAATGAATGAACTTAAGCAACCGACCTGGGGGAACGGACCTTGGCATAGGACGTTGCTGGGGCTACGCGGCGGATTGGGTAGCGGGGATCGGTGAGAAGGGTAAATATTATGTGGTTCAATCCTAAACCATCCACTTTTAAGTAGGTACCTTACTGTTTTTATTTTCCCTATTAAATACCTGATGTCTTTGCCTAATTTTATGGAGATTAAACTGTTTCCAAAGTTAGAAAACTGCCGAACTACGATACCTATACTTATGTTGATATTGGATGTTTCATTATAATTATTCCTGTTTTCTAAACTTGTTGTGATCTGTAATATTTATTGTGTGTTTGTTACAAAAAAATTCAAAAATTCGTATAATAACATGTAGAATGAGATAACATAATTGTAATTATGCTAGGTACCCAAACTATACCTACTTTATAACTTAATCATGGACATTTTCTCAGCTAGTTTATAATTAGGTGTAGGCACCTTACCTAGATATAATATACCTAGGTACTTATTAAATTACGAGCGTTAACCCGCGACTTCGTCCGCACAAATTATATACCAGATTTTAAGTCAGATCATAAGCTATCAAACAAAAAAAGTTTCATCAAAATCGGTTCAGTAGTTTTTGCGTGATACTCGTTCAAACAAACAAACACACAAACAAACAGACAGACAAAAAAGCCAAAAATAAGTGAAATGGAATCAGGGACACCTAAAAACCATATCGTAACTTTTTTTTTTTAATATTTTCAATGTACAGACAAACTTCGTTACAGTTTTATAATAGTATAGATAGATAGATTTGAAACTAAAACTGGAATATCTACAAGTAGATAATGAAAATGCAATAAGGATTGTGTAAAGCAAAGCGTAGGTAATAGGTATGTAGGTACCTATTTGCATTTATTTAATGACAGTTCTAAAGTTATTACTCTTCATTGTCTGCTAAACTAGTCATATTTCTAGATAAACCACATTTCCTCAATCTTTGAACAAAACAGGAGGAAAAACTTGGATAACACGAACAAAACGCAATAAATTAATATTTTTAACAAAATAAGGACAGCAGGAAAATGTAGGTAGGTAGGTATATTCCGAATGTTCAAGTTCAACCGTAAAAAATGATGCATGCATCACATTTCTCAAGCAGTAACGTTAGTAACTAAGACCTATAGATACCTACCTATTAAAATAAAATCATAAACTAAATCTAGAAATCAGAAAAATTTGTCCACTCGTCATCATCGTTTGCCCGAAGTCCGACCCGAAAGCTTTTAGTGGGTAGTAGGTACCTAATTAAAAATCAATCATGCGAGGTAGTCAGAGGGTGCAAAATCGGGTGCTACTAAATCTTTCTCTATCTCGCTCTAAGTCGAATAAACACGTTCTTACGTGTCCTTACAGTTAGATTAAGAGGATAAACCCACCACAGCGCCCGAGCGTGCTGCATGCAAGTATACTAACGAAGTTTGATCCTATTTTTCAATATTAACCAATAAAAACTAAGTTGTTCTCTAGCTGCTAAACTATTGGTTCAAAATCTAACATGTGTTACCGCTACTGCTTGATCATTCTATTGTGCGATTATTTTCCTTAAGTATTTACCTTTATTATACTTACGAGCATTAACCCGCGACTTTGGCCGCACAAATTATATACCAGATTTTAAGTCAGATCATTAGCTATCAAACAAAAAAAATTTCATCAAAATCGGTTCAGTAGTTTTTGCGTGATGCTCGTTCAAACAAACACACAAACAAACAAACAGACAGACAAAAAATCCAAAAATTGGTGATATGGAAAAAAACCATATCGTAACTTTTTTTTTGGTAAGGCGGTTGCAGAGGGGTCAATTTTATACAAAACTTTGACGCACAATACGCGTAGGCGGTATTAATATAAGTAACTTTGTATATATGGAAAAATAGTTTAGAAAATCTAGATGCCGCGTCACAAATAACATTTGCAATTTATTAAATAATTACGAAGATATAAAGCTTTGAAATTTTTCATACAACATTTTAAAAGCTTTATATCTTCGTAATTATATTATAAATTGCAAATGTTATTTGTTACGCGGCAACTAGATTTTCTAAACTATTTTTCCATATATAAAATATTACTTTTATTAATTCCGTCTACGCGTATTGTGCGTCAAACGTTTGTATGGACTGAAACCACTTGTTAATATCTTCAATTTACAGACAAAATTCCTGTTACAGTTTTATAATAGTTTAGATTGAGGTGTAGGGCAGAAGGCGATAAACATTTTGCAAACAAAGCTATTAGGTAAAATGCAATACAAGGATAGGTCAGATCGATCTGATAAGTAGGTAAATTAGTTACCTTTCTTGGTGGGGCACAACACAATAATATAAATAAAACCTGTCAAGCGCGAGTCGGGCTACTTGCGCACCGATGCCGTGCCACACAACATATAAACTTACAAAGAAGTTTTGTTTTTCCTGGGACCTTTAGCGTGAGAACGACTCACACTTGGCCGGTTTTTATTATTTGTTGTTATACTGTAGAGTCTGCTCTACATGTCTATCGAGCATATACTCACGACTATATTTCCCGAGGGGGTAGTCAGAGATATTCTAAAAGCTCAGGACATCCACGTTTCACTATTCACCCTGTATAATCACACCAATTTTGACGCTTGTATGTGTTACCGTTTTTACGATAAAGCGAGAAGAAAAAACGCTGATAAAAACTGTTTTCGTTTATGAGGACCCCCCATAATTTTTAACTTTTTGACATTTTTATCACTTGTTAGCAAATCCACCATAATAACACACATTCTGTGAAAATTTTAACGTTCTTTCAAAAGTTACATCCCGAAATAGGTAGGACAGACAGACATACAGACGGACAGATGGACGGACGGAAGGACAGATAGACAAGGGTTAGTAAGGGCTAAGTAATAGGCTATAGGCTTAGTAATAGGGTCCCGTTTTTACCCTTTGGGTACGGAACCCAAACCTAAAAATATAATGATCTCTTGCAAAGATTAATTATATAAGGTCTAACAAAATAAGGTGAAACTATTTTAAGGGGATGATGAGACCATCAAACTGAATAACTTTCTCTATGGGACCAATATCGAAATCGCAAAAAAAACTCAGCTGTTCCATACAAACCTACTCGACCTAAATGTATTGGACAGCAGATTTTTTTTTCGCGATTTCATTATTGGTCCCATAGAGAAAGTTGTTCAGTTTGATGGTCTGATCATCCCCTTAAAATAGTTTCACCTAATTTTGTTAGACCTTATATATTTTTATATTTAAGTTATAATAATGTTTTTATAAACAAGAACAGACAAATTACAATTTATAACAAGATGAGAAGGGTACAAAAAAGGTAGAAAGGTTGCATTGAATTGGTAAAAACGGATTTATTTATTTATCTAGGTATATATTTAGATTGTGTTTGTAAAAAATTTAAAATAGCAGGAAAATAGGATCTAACCTTTGATAAGTTACATGTCAAGATAAACAGTAGGAGCTACGAACGCGTCGAAAAAAGTATCACCCAAGTCTAGGCTGATAATCTCCTATCACTATGCACGCACACAGAGATAATTTGATGACGCCTCACGCACACCAGCATAAGAAAGTTGGCTTGTTTGTTGTAAGTTGGTAGTATGTTAGAAGCCTGAGGCTCTATCTTGGCATACACCACTAGTTTTTAATTACCTACTAACGTAACTTTAAGGGTGTATTCAGACCATGCATCTAAACAACTTTCCCGAAGGAACATATATGGGTCGAAAAAAGGTCAAAGGATCTAACTTGGTTTGTGTAAGGAATATCCTCAACTTACTTGACAGCATCAACAGAGCAATCCTTCATGCCGGTAACGATGGTGTTCTTGAATATCATCTGCAGCGGGCCCTGGTCTCCCTTCACGTATTTGAGGTGCATGGGGTCCAGGGACTTGATGCCTAGCTCCGGGATGCCCGGCGCGATGTACGGCAACGCCGCCTGCGCAGCCGCGAGGATGCACGGGTTGTCTCCGGGCTTGCATGGCGTGATGAACGGAGCTGTGCGACGTTAAGGTCTTTGTTAATAATAAGTAAAGTTATTGAGAGTATTGCGGTTATTTTTTTAAACCATAATATCGGGAATTGATAAATAAAATCCGTAAAAAATGTTTAATTGAGTAACTGTGCATCACTACGCTATGGCCAATCTGCCTGCGGACGCTGAAAGCTCGAAATGTGGTGCTCGTGCAAAATGCTCCGAATATCCTAGACTGAACGCCGGACAAAATTGAGTATCCTCGATGAGTTGAACATCAAGACGAGACTCTCCACCATCTGTATGCATCGAGTTCTTAAATTCTTTGGGAATTTCTTCTTCAGCGTATGCAGGTTTAATTCTCCGCGATGTTTTCCTTCACCGTTCGAGAGCAGTCGGTATCTAAAACTTATTGGTACATGACATGTCGTCCGTGCCCTGCAGATTCGAAACAGGACCTGAAGATCAAGATTGAGTTTCCATTCCTCTCCATAACGCACCACTGCAAGAAGCATTAACTGCGCGTTAAAAATTGTAGGTAGGTACAGCAAGCAAGATCTCTACTATATACTTAACCCACGTTCAGTGTAGTGGAGAATGCTTCCAAATATTCGAAATTCTTATATGAAAATGACCGTTAGTGCTTTCATTGTCATTTTCGTAGGTTATACGAATGAGACAGCAGGAGACTCTAAAATAACATCCCAATGACATCCTAACAAATCGCATGGAACATAGAAGTATCCATCAGATGCACGAAACATCTTTATTTTTATGGTATTTTTTACTTGTTTTTCATACAGTCATGAAGCTAACAGCACAGTGTGAAAAGCTAATTGAATATGTATTTAATGTTGCTCTGTTTGATTATTAGTATGGACATGAACAGATCGCTGACATGAGTAAACATGTGGCTGTCGTTTTGTGGATCAAAGTTACGGTCCATTTAATACACAATATTGTATATTTATCGCTTGGGTAACTTTTATTAATTTTAGTTAATTTGTGTGAGGAATGAGACTTTAGAGTAAATGTTAATGTGTTAACCCAGTACTCCTGAAACTAAATTAAATAAACTTCTCGTACCTACTTGTAATACTTAGACATAGAAATACATAAACATCTTGTAATTGATTCGTCCAAGATAAACTCTCAATCTCTGCCTCTACATCATACCAACTACAGAGGGGTAGTAACAGAGAATTATAGAATCTATGTATAATAGATGGATGGTAGGTATAAGTGACAACTAAGTATTTATTGTAGGTATTAACAACGTTAAGCTATGTAATTCAATATTGTATTTGTAATTGTAGGTATTTTGTATATTTTGTTTTGTTTGTAAAAGATGTGAGTTTTGAGTTACTGGTCGCATCTACAGCGAAACACCTTCCGACGCGGCGGTAGAGTCAAAAAACGAAGTGAGAAAGCTATTCACGTTAATTATAATTTGGAAAATAAAAAAGTTTTATGTTTTTTGTGTTTTAAAGCAGATTTTACTATATCCGGGATTTAGATGTTTGTCCGATTATGGATTTATGGTATGCGATGTGATCATGATCATACCCCTTTTAAAATTGTCCGCATATTAAAAGGACCCGGATATAACCGCATTGCGGATTGCGGATAACCGAAACGGGATTCGAATCCTAGATTCAGCTTTACAATTCAAATTCCGACGTGGTAGCGGCAGCCCGGTTGATCGATTAATATTTTAAACTTACCCGAAGCCGATTTAACTCCTAAAATCACAGCAAAAAAGCAGAAGTAGCGAAACATCTTAACCAACTTTAAAATAAGTTCACTGAACAAGTATATTTGTCAAAATTTCGATCGTATGTGACGAGGATAAGGCCGTGAGCAAACTTATATATGTAACTTTGCTATTGACGTCATCTTCTTGATAATATGACTCTATGTTAACTTTTAAGGAGCTGTTTACCTACAGTAATGTTTTGTTTCTTTTATGTGCTAATGTGTTGCTTTGCAATCTAAAAAACTAGTTTTTTAAAAAAAAAATGGTGCTCTGGGAATACTCTACTGCTTGTTTTTGAGGATAATTTCTGCGATGGCAAATAAATCAGAGGAAAAACAGCAATGGTATTAATAATATTCAATATTATATTCATATTCAACGAGGCCTCCTCAGGACCCCCTTCCTTAACCTCCCCAAGGGTTGATATTATTTCAAATACTATTATACTTACTCCATTTCAAATAGCAACGAAATTTTAAGGCTATTTCGAATTACAGAAACAGAGATTTGAAACTCTTCCTCTCACTTATTATTGGAACAGCTTTTGTAAAGTCCAAGATATGTCGGATAGTATATCATTCTGATAAAATGATAAAAATTATATTTGCAAATCAGAATTAGCCAGAAAGCTAAATAGGAATCGAAAAATCTTTCCGTCCTTATTTGAAGTAAGTATAGTGTACAATTTTTATGATCACAATCAAATCAAATCTAAATAATTTTTTTTTAAACACGGTCCATAGATTGTTAGTAAGTTAAAACCATAGAGATCTAGAGAGATGCCAACCAACGCGCTGAGTACGAAACCGAGTGCGCAGTGTCACATTACCACCAGTACCACGCGATAGAAAGTATTTTGTTAGCTTGAATGTTCTCTTTATCCATTGCGGTATCAGAACTCAACGTTCGAATAATCTTGAGTACTACGCAAGCATTGTAAACTATTTACACATAAAATCTCGACTGGGTTTCAGCCTCATAATATATCAATATATATCCTTACTGTCGCGAGCAATGTATTCCGTTTTTGCGCACATTGCTGCGACACTGGCCCCGCCCCCTTTTCACATCTCCCTTTAGTTTTTGTGATCTGTGGTTAAAACTATGTTAGAAGAGTATAACAGACATAACTAGACTATATCATCAGAATTCCGCATTGGGCACGGACTGCGCGGCGGACTAACGCCCAAACACACTCCCTGAGGGTATGCCTCTGCCATGCAGTATAAGCTGATGATGATGATGATATTTGATGACGCACATGCAATACAAACTCAAGACCATAATTCCATCCTTCTTCCGTCGAGTTCATGTCAAATGTCATTGAATTTAACCAGCCATTATCTCGCAGGTACACCTTTCCCCTACATATCGTGTTGAAGAGATTATGATCCCATTTGGGGTGGTCAGGTGCAGTTGGAATGACTCATCAAGTGGTGACAGGTGGATAGCCTTTCACCCACAACACAATGCAAATACAAAATCATTTATTTGTGTTGCAGTAAATACCTTATCCTTAACCCTAAGTATATTGAAAGCAATAAGATCTCCTTAAAACGGTATGCTTACATAATATTCAAAATGCATTATTTATCGTATGCTCACCAAAGAAACCATTTTATCTACGAAGATACAGAAGTATTTTTTAAATAACCCCGGCAGTTATGACTCAAAAATGACTGAGTAATTAAATATGAGCATTGAGTAGTTTAATCAAATGTGTTAATCTTAACAATTAAATTTTGCTTCTTACTCTAAAACTAGGTATGTCATACCTACCTACTTCATAGCTGGGCTCGCTCGACCTCTAGCTAAGCAAACTTCCAAGTTAGAAAATGTGATAGATACCTTTTTTTTATGTTTGATAGGTAAACATTTGACCCCAATCTCACCTGATGTTAAGTGACGATGAGGCCGAAGATGTAGCATGCTTACCTAGAAAAATGCCTATTCACTCTCGCCTTGAAGAGGCCCAAGTTATATTGCTCTGGGAACAGGTCCGCAGGCAGTGCGTTCCATTCCTTAGCCGTGCGCTTTATAAAAGAAGAAGCAAACTACTTCGTGCGAATTGCTGGTAGGTCAACGACATAAGGGTGGAAACCCAGCCTGCGTCTCGTCTCTCGCAGATGAAAGAGAGACGGAGGTATTAGATCGTGTAATTCCGTCGCACACTCTCCGAAATGTATCCTATAAAAAACAGACAGACAGGCTACCTTCCGACGATGCTCAAGACTTTGCAGCTTCGCCACCGAGGTTGGATCACCTATGAGCTTCCTGGCACGCCTGTCGATTGAGTCCAACGCGGCCAACTGGTATTGGACAGACCCGTCCCAGAAATGGCAACAGTACTCCATACACGATCGGACTTGTGCTTGATAAAGTTGTAGAAGCTATCCCGGTGTGAAGTACCTACAATAAATATTAGGTAGGTATACTAACTCCCTAGCTTATCCCTAATGATGGTCTAATCATGCCCTTAAAAATCCATCAGCATTTTAAGTTGGACCCAGTAGGCCTCGCATGCCACCCCCGAGAAAACGATAAAAATCCAGATGTGCCTCCATTATTTTACGTATGGCAGAAAGAGCGAGCATGTCGTTTTTCTCGTTTAAACGCTTTGTCGTGGGTGGCATGCTAGCCGTGCAGGAGTGCGATTTTTGGAACTCATTCGCTGAGCTCAGCCGTTGAAAATGTCAAAATTACTATGGAGATATGCATCTTTCTACTACTGATTTGACTTTAAAAAACCTCTGAAGTATGATTTTTGAAAGTGCTGATTTGCAGTAGAAATATCCATAGTAATTTTGACATTTTCAACTGCCGAGCTCAGCGAATGAGTTTCAAAAATTGCGCTCCTGTATATCAGGATATCTCTGTAAAAAATTTCATCGATATCGGTAGGTGGTATACTATATCATTTTTGCATTAATACGGAACCACCTTTCACATTTTATAACATTAGTAGGAATAAATATACAATACCCAATTAATCGCTTGATTTGATCACTTCACTACACTTTAAAAATTTTAACAATAAATTAAAACCGACTTCAAAAAAATCAAAAAAGTTAATAAATAATATTGCAGCCGATGACTTTTTCGTTCGCATTAGTTTTATCGAAGTCGCTGTCAAGCCGGTACGATTCGCGACAGGGCTTGATTTGTTTTTTGGCTTGGCTTGACACCGAATTCGATAAAACAAATTAATGGGTACGTCAGTCGAACTAATGAATTCACCACTGAAAATTGTGAAATAAACAAAATTTTAACAAAAAATTTGAACCGCCTCCAAAAAACTAAAAAGTTGAAAAATAATATTGCAGCCTATGACTTTTTCGTTCGCATCATAAGAACATTAATTTATTTTATCGAAGTCGGTGTCAAGCCGGTACGATTCGCGGCAGGGCTTGCATTAGTTTTTTGGCTTGGCAGTTATATTACAGAAAGTTAATAACTTTAATAGTGATTTGTTTATTGACAACAGATAGGATAAAATAGTGACATTAAAACAACAAGTTAATTAATATTTACGATAATAGCTGCTTACAAGAAGGATCCTAATAGACTTTTTTAATTAAATGTATCTACTTATACATTTACAGTATTACCAAAGGTATTACATACCTACATATATTAATATTTATAGACAAGGGTTCTAAGTATTGCTTATAACTGATATTTAATTATTATTTATGTTTTCTCACAAAATAAAGAACATTCTGCTATAAGAAATCTACGTCAGAGTCAGATGATCACCTTATATACAGGGTGTAAGGAAAAGTATCGTTAACCTATAAATCACATACTCTACCCATCAAAGTGAACAACTTTTAGTATGGGAGCAAACGTGTCAGAACAAAAAAAAATCAGCTGTCCCATACTAAACTGCAAAACTCTACTAGATTTAAACGTATGGGACGGTTGATTTTTTTGTTGTTCTGACAGGTTTTCTCCCATAGTAAAAGTTCGGGTTTGATGGGTAGAGTATTAATGATACTTTTCCTTTCACCCTGATATAGGGTAAACCTGGTATCTCCAGGTGTCCGTCAAATGTGTCATTACCACCATAAAATACCTTGCATAGGCGGACCTCCCTCTCCATACGACCGTATTTGTTCGCCAGAAAGACTAGATTTTTCAAAAATCGTAAGCAGCCATGAAAACAACACTTCATTAGTTTAATTTTATTGATTGTAGTGAGTAATCAATATGTTTGATCCTCATTATACCAACTCGTCGCCAGAGAGTCCTCCGACTGACTTTGGAGATCCAGTCTAAATAATTTTGTTGGGAAACGTGACTTGTAAACCATCATAGGAATTTAACCTTTATTACCTAGCAAAAGCATGCATTACGCACTTATTTTATTAGGTAATACATTCGTTTCCTGCCATAAATTTACCATTGACCTCTTTACATACCAGACAGAGATATAAAACCATTATCAAAAGTAGTCACGTAGTAAAAATGCAAAATTTTCCATAGAACGAGAGCCTTAGGACGAAATGTTTTGGACTGGCAAGCCAAGCGTGTTAATATTTGTAAATGTTGTTCTCGGAAGTAACCATTATGTTAACTCATCTCACACAAACGCTACATGACGACAAACATAAACAAGTTAGTATTCTATACCTACATAATAATGTTTGGGTATGAAAGGTCGGTACACGGTACACCTTTTAAAAACCTTATTACGATAAGAAGTACAAAAGGAGTGAGTGTTGAAACGACGGCTAAGAGAGATGAATGGAAGAGGATAACATATTGATATGACATACTGATAATGGGAAATGGGCAAGACACTGATGATTATGATAAGAAAAAAGACCAATTCCTGTAGTTTGTAACACTAAATAAGAGAAGTTTATTCCGAGAGAGCAAATGCGCGCTGCATACAAACGAAGTCTGGTGATATTTTCAATAGCATCCAATTAAAGTCAATGATTTTTTTAGAAACAATCTAAAAACTAATTTCTATGTTTGTTTGCATTTGCATTGACCTTAATCGGTTAGTATTGAAAATATCCCCAGAGTTCGTTTGTATGGAGCGCGTTCTGAATTATATTCTCTTAATGTTATCTATCATCATCCTGCCATCGCTTACTGCAGAACATATGCCTCTCCCAAGGCGCGCCACAAAACTATAACTTCGTCATTCCTCATCCAGTCGTTCCCCGATGCCTGTCTCGAATCGTCGGTCCAGCGCCGGAAGACGTCACACACTACGCTTGACAGTTCGTTCGTGGTCTGCATTATAGATCTCGGACTCCCGGCTCCCCGTCGTCAGTTGTCAGTTGTATGCCAAGCCTAGAATACTATATACAATGTTCTTGGCCAAGCCAAATGTTGTTTTCATAGTTAAATAATGTAAGAGTAATAAATGGGGAGTAATACAGCTTGACAGACAGAATCGACGAAATTTTTAAGCTGGCTTTTTATAATCAGCTGTGTGTGGTAGAGAGGCTGTGAGTGAGGAAAAATCCACAAATATTTAGCTTGATCGCGTCATAAGGAAATTTAAGCTTGATTGTTGGAAGATTTTTCTCGTTTACCACCTTCGCTACCTCGCACAGCTCTGGTGAAAAGCCAGCCAAGGGGTTCCAGCGCGTAAGAGAGGTAGCTGGAATATAGTTTAAACTATTGCTGTTAAACTTTAAACTAAAGTAGATAACCTACTTGATTATAAACTTTAAACTACGATTCCTTAGTTTTTACTTGTTATCATGTTTTCATATTAAGTAAGTAATATTCCATAATGCAATTTGTCTGTGTCGACCAAGATCCGGTTTGCTGTGGTTTTTCATTACTAGTCTTCAGTTCAGACTAAAAAAGAATAATGTATACCTACGCTCATCAGCAAGGTAGATTATTCTAAGGTGGTTTACATATAATACGCTTTTGTGTATCATGGCGTAACCGTGTGGAAAGTGAATTAAATGAGAGTACCCTGTTCCTATTCATACCCTTTCACCGGGCATGGAAAGCAAAAACTATTGTTTTCAACAAAAACAATGTTTGTCTAGGTAATTATTTGAGAGGTTTTTGTGTAATATGTATGGCAAAACAGGCACAGCAGACCCTTCTTTAGGACAACACCATCCCCATTAGTGCCCTATGACATAGCGTCGCCTATTGCGACCCACGCAACACAGTTGTTTAGACAGAATGCAATGTCTCTCCCAGAAATCTTCAGTGAAGATTGCGGCTTTCATACAACTGGGCGCTTGAAATATGCTTAGTTGGTAATAGTTGTTTTCTGACCACCCGAATGGGCAATACAGTCGTAAGGTTATGTATCCTATCTATTTATGAAACGTGATGTCCAGTGCAAGGTAGGTTACATCATTATTTACTCTATCCTTGCAGCGTTTCTTTGTTTACACCGTGACATATCATTTGCTAAAACGTTGCATTAGGTTGGTACTGAAATGAAGGTCAAGCTGTTGTTATGAAGCAATATCATTATTTCTAACTGGTAACTACACAGGTCTTAACCTGGACCTTTGAATTGTTTGGTGTGGCTACTTGGAGTGAAACTCTGGGGACACAAGTCCAAAAAGATGGGTTTTTGAAAAGATTTTTAGGTGGTTTCGCCATTTTTCCTCCTTGTTTTAAAAACACTATTATGTAGGGCTGTAAGTTTCAGAGTCAAAATCGCGAGAAAACCTATTCGACCTTCGCTGTTTTCTATGGAACTATGGAACAGCAGATTTTTTGTCGCTATTTCAATGTTGGCCCCATAGACAAACTTGTTCAGTTTTGTCATCACCTTAAAAAAACTGTCAGCTATATGCAGAAAGCTAGGTACAGCTAGGTATTTCGGTTTTTAGAATCCCTTCTTAATATGCTGACACTTTTTAAGGGGATGATCAGACAATCAACAACAACTTTCTCTATGGGACCAACATCGAAATCGCGAAAAAAAAATCTGCTGCCCCATACATTTGGCTCGAATAGGTTTGCTGTTTTGTATGGAAGATCGGATTTTTTTTGAGCAACTTTGACTTTAGTCCTATAGAGAAAGTTGTTCAGTTTAATAATTTGCCCAGCCCCTTCAAAAGCCGTCAGCATATTAAGAAGGACCCTGTATGTATGTAAGTTATTGCGTAATAAGTTTTAGTAGATGTGCATTGAACCACAATGCCATTCATAGAGCATGAAGGTCGACAGACGTCATCCATCGCTAGCCGCAAGGTACGTCAAGTTCAAGGTAGCTAACGTCGTTACACTTGCTAACTTGTGGTATATAAGTATATGATTAATTTACTAAGTTACTAGCATTTGCCCGCGGACTTCGTCCGGGTAAATTACAAACGTTTTCAAGGTAGTAACGTTTACAAGGTATAAGAGTGGGGCCCTTACCACCTGACCACGGGACAGGGCGAACGGCGGCGCTAATTACGATTTTAGAATACACTGAGCATTGTGTCCCTACTATGACGCAAGATCGCAGCGGCGCGTAGGCAGTGTATTCTAAAATCGCAATTCGCGCCGCTGAACAGCGCGCTGTTTGCCCTGTCTCGTGGCCCTTAGGGGTCGAGTCTTGAAAAATTTCACCGTAACTTGTAAACTGGCTTTTTCGGTGAAGGAAAACATCGTGAGGAAACCTGCATGCTTCAATTTCGAAGCATGTATTATACCCACTGTCCATTACAAGTGGCGAAGGGCTCACTCCCCGTCACACTGGACGAGTTTCGGTACTACTAGTGAAACGTGGATGTTCTGAAGTTTCAGAATATCTCTGACTACCCCTCGGGGAATATAGTCGTGAGCATATATGCTTATGCATTTATTATCTCTTTTTCTGAAAATATTTGAGCAATCAAAAGATTATGTATGTTTGCAATTTATAATGAATTTTGATTAATTTTGTATACTTTTTAAGATTTTCTGGAAGAAATCGCTTTTTAGCGATAAGACCGCATGTTTTTGCATTTCCTGTTTGTTTGCTCTCTGTATACTATGTTTCTTTTGGTGTAAAATAATTGATTGATTGATTGACTTTCAATATATGAAAAATATCGAAATTAATTTAATCTCCGTTTCAAAATCACGCCATCCAAGCAGATCTCATTTGTCACAATCACGAAGCTAGACAGGGTGTAAGTGATAGCCTAGCAAATACTGAAACGGTGAACTCAGACCATCAAACTGAACAACTTTCACTATGGAGCTTACCTCAGGAAACGCGAAAAAAAATCAGCTGTCTCATACATTTGAGTCGGGTAGGCAGAGGGACAGCAGTTTTGTATGGGACAGCTGATTTTTTTTTCGCGTTTCCTGAGGTAGGGTCCGTAGTAAAAGTTGTTCAGCTTCATGGTCTGAGTCTACGGTTTCAGCATTTGCTAGGCTTGTCACTTACACCCTGTATAATGTTGGACGGACTATAGTGCATCCTCATATACCTACTACATCCTCTGTATAATAAATAATAATTATACAGGTCGTATTATTAAGTGCAATACATTTTAAACGGGGTTCTTCAGAGGTTAAAACTGAACAACTTTTCAAAAAAATCTGCTGTGCTATAAATTCGGATCGAGGTTTGCAGTTTTGTATAAAACAGTAGAATTTATAGAACAGTATTTCGACAATGTTCCCCTAGAAAATTTTATGCCCTAAAAATAGTTTCAACTACTTATCATTAACCTTTAAACCACATACTGTACCCATCAAACTAAACAACTTTTACTGTGGAAGCAAACCTGTCAGAACAAAAAAATATCAACTGTTCCATACATTTGAGTCCAGTAGGTATTGCAGTTTTGTATGGAACAATGGAAAAATTGATATTATTTTTTGCTCCGACAGGTTTGCTCCCATAGTAAAAGTTGTTCAGTTTGATGGGTAGAGTATGTGGTGTAAAGGTTAATGATACTTTTCCTTACATCCTGTATAAATATATTAATTTGGTTTCCAAATGTTCATGGCGATTAACCAAAGGGCATTTTTTTGTTAAAAGCTTTATCGATTTTTCCGGTTCGTTGATATCTTTTGTATGCAAATAAAAATTAAACAAATATCGGTCTGAACAGATATTAAATTTTTTAGTTTCATAAAAAACCTAACTATACCTATTTTATTTCATACGAGCGTTAACCCGCGACTTCGTCCGCACAAATTATATACCAGATTTTAATTCAGATCATAAGCTATCAAACAAAAAAAGTTTCATCAAATCGGTTCAGTAGTTTTTGCGTGATACTCGTTCAAACAAACAAACACACAAACAAAAAGACAGACAAAAAATCAAAAAATTGGTGAAATGGAATCAGGGACACCTAAAAACCATATCGTAACTTTTTTTTTGTTAATATCTTCAATGTACAGACAAACTTCCTGTTACAGTTTTATAATAGTACGAGCGTTAACCCGCGACTTCGTCCGCACAAATTATATACCAGATTCTAAGTCAGATCATAAGCTATCAAACAAAAAAAGTTTCATCAAAATCGGTTCAGTAGTTTTTGCGTGATACTCGTTCAAACAAACAAACAAACAAATAGACAGACAAAAAATCTAAAAATTGGTGAAATGGAATCAGGGACACCTAAAAACCATATTGTAAATTTTTTGTTGTTAATATCTTCAATGTACAGACAAACTTCCTGTTACAGTTTTATAATAGTACGAGCGTTAACCCGCGACTTCGTCCGCACAAATTATATACCAGATTCTAAGTCACATCATAAGCTATCAAACAAAAAAAGTTTCATCAAAATCGGTTCAGTAGTTTTTGCGTGATACTCGTTCAAACAAACAAACAAACACACAAACAAAGAGACAGACAAAAAATCAAAAAATTGGTGAAATGGAATCAGGGACACCTAAAAACCATATCGTAACTTTTTTTTTGTTAATATCTTCAATGTACAGACAAACTTCCTGTTACAGTTTTATAATAGTACGAGCGTTAACCCGCGACTTCGTCCGCACAAATTATATACCAGATTTTAAGGCAGATCATAAGCTATCAAACAAAAAAAGTTTCATCAAAATCGGTTCAGTAGTTTTTGCGTGATACTCGTTCAAACAAACAAACACACAAACAAACAGACAGACAAAAAATGCAAAAATTGGTGAAATGGAATCAGGGACACCTAAAAACCATATCGTAACTTTTTTTTGTTAATATCTTCAATGTACAGACAAACTTCCTGTTACAGTTTTATAATAGTACTAGCTTTTGCCCGCGACTTCGTCTGCGTAGACATGTAATTTTGTCTAATGTCTCGTCTAAGGTCATGAAGGTCATGGTCCGAACCAAGTCTAGGAATCCTGGCATGTAACATTAGAATGGCGATTTAGGAATGGGCTGATAAAAGACACAGGCTAGAATGCTCTGGCCTCTCGGGTCTGCAACACTGCAGGAAATTCATCAGCAATCTTCTTATTACCGTGTGGGCAAAGCCCTGGTGTCAGAGTATAACAGCAATATAACACCACGAATCCCACAGTTCATACTGAACAACAGCAGGAGCAAAGCTCGTGCCATCGTCGGAGCCCTCACCGGGCACTACGCAACAGGCACGATAAAGCTCACTCTAGATCCCGGTTGCCGAGCGTGTGGAGAGGAGGAAGAAACCATGGAACATTTGTACTGTGTGTGGGTAAACGTATGTGACTCCTGAGAGATGGTTATTCATTACAGGTTTCTTACCCTGAACGCTATTGCCTCCCTCATTTTCCAAGTTTTTGAAGGATGAAGAAAATAATATGTAGGGTTCAATACAAAAGATACCATTGGGTCGAAGTGTTGCTGGCTTGCCATTTCCCATAATAAGATAAGAAAGTCATGAACTTAAGCTAAATCAAAATCAGAAAGTACCCCAAGTAATTCTGTAGGTATCAGATTTAAAAGTCATTCACTGGATCCATCACTTTAATTTTTCTACTGTTCGTCGTTTATTAGTTTTTTATTTATGTCGAGCAGCATAATAATCATCTTACGACCCACTGCGGGTCACAGACCTCCACTCACGTATAAACATTAGAGGATACTCCACCACGCGGGCTACTGTAAAATGGTGAAGGCAAGAGCTAAAACGATAATATTCTAGGAGGCTAATGGTCAATTTGCTAAAAAAGATTTTCAATTATGTAAGTAGCTACATTACTGACCTGTGGTGTTATATTATAAGGACCTTTTAGATACGTAGGTACCTTTTTATACGTTGTGGTAGAATGATGTTCTATAGTTAAATTGCACAAGCCCTCAAAAAATCATAATTGAGACCGAAAATCAAACAAAACAAAAATTTGGCAAGAATTACTGCAACAAAATTCGTCCTTTCTGTAAAATAAGGTTATCATTCCGTAGCATTGGCTCAGATTGGACTCAAACAATCAATATACTTACAACGATGTATTACAACGATAATATAATCAACTAAATTTGTAAGCTCCTGCTATAGCTAGGTTTTTGAATTAATAATTGTAGCACACTTGCTTTAAAAAAACTCCCGACGCCATCTATTAAGATAAAAACAATACTACGATTAAATTTTTGAACACTTGATTTTTAATATTTGACGACCCGGTTGGTGTAATGGTTACCTCGCCGGACTGCCAAACCAGGGTCCTGGGTTCGAAACCCGGTTCAGTCATGGATGTTATAAATGTTTGTGCCGTTGTTGTATGGTTTCTATAATAAAAAGCCCATAGTGCTTGTTTGGAATCATAACAATGTTCCTGTAAGCGTTATTTATTTATTTAATTATTTTTCTAATTCAGCCGGTAAGTAACTATACAATCAAATCTGTAAGACCGAATATCTGAGATGTCTTGAGCGTGAATTGAGTATGGTACTTGCTTTAAAAAAACACGCAACGCCATCTATTAAGATGAAAACAATACTACGATAAAATTATGAACACTAACTTTAGAAAAGGTTAAAAGACAGAGGATTTTTAGTATTTGCCGACCTGGTTGGTGTAATGGTTACTACGCCAGACTGCCAAACCAGAGTCCTGGGTTTGAGTCCCGGTTCGGTCTTGGATGTTATATGTTTATGCCGTTGTTGCATGGTTTCCACAATAAAAAGCCTGATAATGCTTGATTGGGATAATTAAAATAATGTTTGTGCCTGTGAGCGTTATTTATTTATTTTTCTCGCGTTCTCCGCTGGAGAATACGCTTGCCCGGTGTGGGGCCGATCTGCGCACGCCAAGCTGGTGGATACCGGCACTAAACAAAACGTGTCGGATTATAACTGGTTGCTTGAAACCGACTCCAGTACAGTAGCTTTAGCCACTGGCTGGCATAGCGCCCCCAGATTTAAGTAGGGCTGTGGCAGGTTCCTCAGAGAGAGCCCAAATGGTGGACGACACACGACATCCCATGCATGGCTTTATTCCTGCGCCGCAAAGGCTGCCAAGCCGACGCAGCTTTATGAAGTGTGTCGACCACCTGAATACTGGCCCAGCGCAAGCAAGGTGTACTCTATGGCGACAAAAAGTGTCCCTCTCAACTCCATTTGTGTCGCCGTCTGAGAGCCTCACGCCTAGACATGACTTGCCTTGGGCGACCTGGAAGTCTTTAAACCGACTTCGAACCCAGGTCGGTCGCAGTAAGGACAACATGGTCAGGTGGGGATACTCGGATGCGCAAAATGTGACTTGCTTGTGTGGAACTCCACAAACGATGGCCCATCTCACATCGTGCCCTGCGTGCCCTAACATCTGCACGCAGGAGGAGCTCATGACTGCTAGCGACGGTGCAGTATCGGTTGCCCGATTCTGGCAAGCTACTATTTAGCGACTTTGTTCAGAATTTGAAGTCGACACGATAAGAAGAAGATTATTTTTCCAATTCGCCCAGTACCTATACAATCAAATCTGTAAAACCGAATTCCAGAGACGTGTTGATGATAGAACTACAAACATAATATTAATATTAGTGAGATACCTGGTAGGATGGTAGGATTAAAATTAGAAAAAAGCCAAAATAAAACATCCTGCGCTAATATTAGATCTGATATGATCTCAGGATATTATTATGATTGAAGGTCAGGCCCTTAACATATCAAGCCTAACGGCTTCTGTCTAATCCGGTGAAAAATGGATATAGTCGTTGAATGTATTTAAAAAAAAATAAAAAAAAACATTCTCGACCAAGAATCGAACCTCCCCCTCATGCACGAAAATCTAACCATATACCAAATATACTACACAGCTGTTGTCAAAACTGTTGAAAAAAGTAAATACTATTTTATCACTGCAATCTACACAAATGCATCTGTCAGCGTCAAATTGGCGCTAGTGAGCATAGAATAAAAACGTGGCATGTACCACGTTTCAGCATGATAAAACATTGTACTTTATCCCACAGGAACCCATTGCTAGGATAAAAAGTATCCTATATCTTAATCCAGAACACATTCTATCTGCGTGCCAAATTTCATCAAAATCCATTCAGCCGTTTATGCGTGATTGCGCCACAAACATACAACATTACAACTTTACAAACATCGTCACAAACTTTCACGTTTATAATATTAGTGAGATTATTAGTTCTTCTTCGTGATGGCATTTTTCATTATTGAAAACAATCAAGTGTACTGGCAGATACAAAATTATTTTTTAAGTATGATTATCAATTTATCACTGAACGGAACGCGTCGGGGCGCATTATATATATATATATTACTTTATTTTTTATATATTTAACTTAATATGCTGACACTTTTTAGGATGATCAGACCATCAAACAGCTTTCTCTATGGGACTGTCATCGATATCGTGAAAAAAAATCTTCTGCCCCATACATTTTTGTAGAGTAGGATTGCAGTTTTGTATGGAACAGTTGATTTTTTTTCGTGATTTTGACTTTAGTCCCATACAGAAAGTTGTTCAGTATGATGGTCTGATCATACCCTTAAAAAACTGTCTGCATAATATAAGAAGGACCATATACATCTTGCAATCCGGTCAGATGCGCGCGAAATCGGTGACGGCCGCATTCCACTGCAACGTCGCCTGGTCAGCACTCGCTGTCAATTTGCGTGCATTTGAAACAACGGCTGAGGCGCACGTATGCGCCTGGATTCCAGCGAATAATTTCGTCCGGAAGGACGCAGTCGGCTATTGCCGAATGTTACATTAATTTATGTAAAGCTCATATCAAGCGACAGTCCGTAGGGCTGTGGCAGGTTCCTCAGAGAGAGCCCAAATGGTGGACGGACCGCAGCACGGACTACAAAATTTGAGTCAAGATAACTTTAGAACTAAACATTTAAAAGGAAATCACAGATATTGGTTTCTAGATTGTTTTAAAACCATAAATTTTTTACTTTAATTACTAAATGTTCAAACTAAGCTTCGTTTTGTATGGAGCGCCGTAGAAAAATGCGCAAAATGCACGGCGGCACATCGCATCGGTGGCATAAAAAACCGACCCTTATTAATTTGTTAGAGTTGTTCGTTTGTATTTTAGTAATAATTTACGGTATTTCAAAATAGTTCCTTACCTATCTTATAATTGCTTTAAAATATTAGCTATTATCCAGTCTTGCGTAACTGTGTGATTACACCGTAAATAAAAACATTCCGAATAAAAAATCGAGTTTTAGACATCTTTCGGCTGCTGATTTGAAATCATGATTATATTCTCTTTGTTTGAAATTGGCGTGCAGTTTTTTTTTTAAATAATTACTCCTGCTTTGTTTGCACTGTAATTCTACAAAATGTCAAGAAATTTGTAATTCGAATCTTGTTTTCTTGTGGCCAGTATTAAGGTTTTTTTTGTTATGCAAAGGTTTTCTCCATGCAGTTTGAAAGATTTTATAGCCAAAAAAAGAAAAACAATGTTATAACGGTGCAGTCATCAGCACAGGACAATGATAAAATTTATAATTATTGGTATTTATTTTGTAATTTATTGTTATTTTCGTTATTTATAAATCAAACAGTCTTCAAAATTAGCTTACTTTATTACAAGTCTTTTAATTTTAATTAGTGTTACTTAGTTGAAATTGAAATGGTACCGTACATTGGTTGCACTTGCGGTTATATTTATATGTTTATATCTCCGGCTCCCGTCCACGTAGCGAGATAAATTATATACCAGATTTTAAGTCAGATCATAAGCTATCAAACAAAAAAAGGTTCATCAAAATCGGTTCAGCAGTTCTTGCGTGATACTCGTTCAAACAAACAAACAAACAAACAAACAAACAAACAAACAAACACACAAACAAACAGACAGACAAAAAATCCAAAAATTGGTGAAATGGAATCAGGGACACCTAAAAACCATATCGTAACTTTTTTTTTGTTACTATCTTCAATGTACAGACAAACTTCCTGTTACAGTTTTATAATAGTATAGATAGATAGATAGATAGATAGATTGTAAAGGTGGGTCTTCGGAGACGCAGGGAGTTGCCTCTTTGAGGGCACCCCGCTGTGCCACCGAAGAAGTACCTGAACTTACGTAGTAGATCGTATGTAATATGTGCCTGTGAGCTATGTATTTAGTGTTCCGCTCTGATGAGGGTGATATATTACATGTGGAAAAAACCCTCAATAATAAATTAAAAAAAAAAGCTATTTTATTTAAAGAAATACCCATATCAAAGACCAAAAGAACTACCTACGATTTTTTCATACAAAAGACATCACCGACCCCAAAAAAACGACAAAGCTTTATTTATTCGATTGTAATTTAATTTTAATATCGTCATCATCACCCTATATACATCCCACTGGGCGTATTGGCGTTAGTCCCATCACAGCCATAATTACGCCAAAATTAATGATTAGTACTTCTGATCGCGTATCGATCTCCAGTTCCATCAGGGCCTCTACCCGGATATTCGAACTTCGCAATTGCGGAAACGTTTTCGGTTTTATTGTAAACTCTATACAGGGCCAGATACAGGAGTGCGATTTTTGAAACACATTGTCAAAACTACTATGGAGATATGCATCTTTCTACTGCTGATTTGACTTTCAAAAATCGCACTCTTGAAGTATGATTTTTGAAAGTCAAATCAGCAGTAGAAATATGCATATCTCCATAGTAATTTTGACATTTTCAACTGCTGAACTCAGCGAATGAGTTTCGAAAATGGCTCTCCAGGAGGGTAAAAAGAAGAGAGCTAGTGCATGTACAGGGTGGAAACGTTAAATGTGTATTTCGTCAATAAAGAGACATTGCAAAACTTTGAAGTGTTTTGGAATCTGGCAAGAATCTGCATCATGCTTTAATGCCTAAAATGCAAATTTAAATTTCTACATAGTTAAAATAAAGTCGCTTTCGCGTCTGTCTGTCTCTTCCTAAACCATGTAAAGGATTTTAATATAAAAAAAATTAAATAAAAAGAAAATTATTTCAAACCCAGTCTTTCAGACTTTAGTATAAAACAACGGTTTATACGGTTTTCACTGTCATATTTAGAGCATTTCTTCTGGAACGTTTATATGTATGTAGGTACTTATCAATGGACAAGAGCCTTAAGTTCAATAAGCAGATCGAGGAGACAGCCACGAAGACCGAACGGTCGACGATGGCCTTATGCCGCATCATGCCAAAAAGGGTGGACCTAGGGCTAGTAGAAGGCGGACCCTTGCATCAGTAGCTCATTCCGCTATGGTATATGGAGCCCCCGTCTGGGGTGATGCGATGAAAGTCGCTGAATTCAAACTCGCGTACACCCGAATCCAAAGGCAACTGGCAATCAGGATTTGCAGAGCGTACCGCACCGTCTTGCTTGAAGCTGTGCTCGTTATTGCTGGATTGGTCCCGATAGAGAGACTCGTCGTAGAAAGAATTTCTAGAGTGGAGACTGGCAGGAAAACTCCCGAAGAACAGAGAGCACTAACTCTGACGGAATGGGAAAATGAGTGGAAGGAGCCTGGAAAAGGACCATGGACTAGAGAACTAATCGGAGATTTAAAGGCGTGGATACAACGACAACACGGAGAGGTTGACAGATGGCTTACGCAGACCCTTACAGGTCATGGCGTATTTAACACATACCTAGACGCAATTGGTAAAGCAGCTTCGGAGGATTGCGAGTACTGTGGAGAAGTGGACACTGCCGAACATGCGATATTCGACTGCAGGGAATTCACCGAAATCAGAGCCAAAGCCCAAGGAGAGGAGCCACTAACAAAGAGAAATCTCATTCCACGTATGCTTAGCAGTGGAGAGGAGTGGAAAACACTGTCCACCCTCCTGCGATGAAGCGAGAAAAGGACGAGTGGGAAGGACAGAAAAGTTCCCCCTAACTTAAATCCGCCCCCTTTCTGAAGTTATGCACGATGCTTTCCGGAAAGGGTGGTGGCAGCATTCCCAGTGGAGTCGGGCATACTGCATCAGAGTAGTATCCATGAGGATTTCCTACTACCATAAAAAAAATTAAAGGTACCTACTTATCAACGATTTTTGGAACTTATATTGTAGATCCCACGGGCGAAGCTGGAGCGGATCGCTATGGTATATTTAGTACTTACTTATTAGTTTCATGGTCGCTAGTACCTACATTCGTTTACACATAAGTTTCGCATTTATCTTTTAATGTGACGAAAAATAAAAAATCTAAAAAAATCGGCCGGACCCTGAATGTTTAGCCTACACTTCAAAACATCCTTCGTAGGTACCTGACTGATTTATTTCATAAAGCAGTTGCTAGTCTATGGAAATTTAAATGGCGATCTCCTCATAGACTATGGAACTGGGAAAGAGACAGATCCGGTATGTTGGCAATAACACTGAATCATCAATCATCATTAGCATATAACGCGACCTGTCGTCTCAACTCTTCGAAACATTAGCATATTTATAATTGTGCTCGCTCTGATCTTGACCCTCGGGAAGACCTGAGCTTGTCACACCTACTTACTTACAATACAATATCATCAATTATACTATGTTAATGTTTGTTAGCATATAGGGTCTTAGGTGTCGTATGAATCATCGATTGTCATGTAACAGTAATCTTAGGACCTTTACTTTAACTGTATATTTTTTTATCGTTAGGTAAACAGTTCTCGAGTGGCGACTGCGTACCGGAAAGCTCAGCGTGGGTAGGTCCCCCACGAGGTGGACCGACGACGTCCTGGTGAAGGCGGTGGGAACCCGTTGGATGAAGGTGGTGTTGGTGGAACAAATTCGTCTGGCTCACTAGTAAAAATGGGCGTTCCACAGGGATCTGTACTGGGTCCATTTCTCTTTCTGGTTTATATAAACGATTTACCCTACATGGTACAGAACTTGTCATATATAGTTTTATTTGCTGATGATACTTCTCTTATTTTCAAAACCAGTAGAAAGGCTTGTGCCTTTCTACTGGTTGTTGATGATATTAATGAGAATGTAAATGACACTCTTCGACAAGTTCTGAATTGGTTCAGTGTTAATAATCTTGCATTAAATGCAAAGAAAACTAAATGTATTAAATTCACTTTACCAAACGTTATAAATAATGAAAATCAAATAACTTTAGATAAGGATATATTGCATTTCACAAATAGTACTGTATTTTTAGGGATAAAGATTGACTCGAAGCTGCAATGGGGTCCACATATAGAAACCCTAGCGGGTATGCTGAGCTCGGCAGCTTATGCGGTTCGAAAAATTAGACAGCTAACTGATATAGCTACTGCAATACTTGTATATACTTCAGCTACTTCCATAGTATCATGTCTTATGGTATTTTGCTGTGGGGCCGTGCTGCAGATGTTGAGGCGATCTTTATCCTTCAAAAGAGGGTAATTCGAGCCATTTATAATCTGCGTTGTCGAGATTCACTACGAGATCTTTTAAAGATATCAGTATCTTGACTTTCTACAGTCAATATATTTACGAAAATATTTTATACGTTCGGAAAAATTTGTTTCTGTTTCCCAAAAACAGTGACGTTCATAAATACAATACAAGAAATAAAAATAAATTAGTATCCCCACATTTTCGACTCGGTAAGGTCAACACATCTTTCATGGGGCACTGTATACGCTATTATAATAAGATACCAGAGGATATTCTAAACTTGCCAGACAAAAAGTTTAAGTCCCATGTTAAACAAGTCCTGTGTAAAACAGGCTGCTATAAACTCGATGACTATTTGAATGACCAAAATGTCTGGTCTTGACAATGTTACTCTATGTAATGCAATATTGTATTTTAATTGTACTTTGTATATTTTGTTTTGTTAAAAAGATGTGTGTTGTAGAGTTTCTGGCCGCATCTTCTCTCAACGAAACACCTTCTGACGCGGTGGTAGACTCAAAAAATGACGTCAAAAAGCTATCTATATGATATTAGTTTGAATAAAAAAAATTTGATTTTTTTTTTTAATTTTGCGGGACCGGTCGTTGTGGCGATCCTTGAGGGGAGGCCTTTGTCTAGCAGTGGACATCTATTGGCTGATATTATGATGATGAGGTATTGAAGCGGTCGTTGGTGCAGTGGATCTTCGGTATTGGATACGATCACCGACCCATATGTAGGTATTTATAACCGTTATCTTTTTCTGTCACCCCTGCCTGTGAAAGGCTCGGGCTGGTAACCTGTTGCGATTTCGGGCAGTACTGTAGATATCTTGTCATGTTATTTCAAGGTTGATCAGGTCGTGTTAAGACTTGATAACCGTATAGGTAGGTACAGTCACCATTACATATGCAAGGGCTTGGTTATAAAAAGTCATTGATCATATGCATTTGACTGACATTTATTAATCCTGTGTTACTTACGCAACATAGGATTAATTCGCTTTTTAGACGATTATTGTTTTACCGAACACGTTTCATCTAAATAACTATTGTTGGAATTTTGTTACACCGAAATATTTTACTCCTACGTAACAAGCCATTATTTACATCTAATTTTCAATTTCAAGGTGTTGGATGGTAGGGAATTAGGTGATATCTCGCCACAAAAAAATCTCGCCAATACATATTTTAATTGAGATAAAAGACAAGTAGCAGGGTTAAGGCCATAACCCTTAATACTTAGGTCAGCTTGAGGAAGGAAAACGATTGGGGGACACAAAGATTTATATAACTCGACTGACGTAGGTATTAAGGCTGCACAGAGCCTATTGTGCTGCCCCTAATCGTATTTTTTTATTTCTCAACAATTAAACAATATTTCCAAAAAACAAGAATGTCTCATTGTATTCATTGCAGATTTTTTCAATTTATCGGGTGACTGCGGACTTGTTTTTATAATGTTTGTAGTTATTATCTTTAAAACCGCCACATTGTGTAAAGTGGCCACTTTTGGCGGTTTTAACGATCATAGCTACAAGTATAAAACATAATAATCCGTAATGTTTCGATAAATTGAAAGCCAATCAGGACTGCAATGTGACATTCTTGTTTTATGGAAATGTTGTTTAGAAATAAATAATAATACGATTGAGGGCAACACAATAGGCTCCTACCTACTCAATTACAGTAAAGCAAATCAACAAAACAGAATTAAAGGAAACTAGGAAAAAAGAAACACCGAGTTTGCTGGAAGAAATCTCTTTAGAGATAAGCTCGCCCTTCGTACATGTCTACTTTAATTGTTTTTTCTCTGTAATGTTATGTGTGCAATAAAGTGTTAAATAAACAAATAAATATTAAACAACAGTTTTATTACTTATAGTTAGTGATTCTACTTCTTAATATTTATTTAGATACCTACTTAATTAATTAATTTCAGACAATGGCTTGAGACAATATTTATTTATATAAAAAAATGAGGTTTTGCTTGTGTCTGACACATCATTTGTGTGAAATTGATATCATAAGCATCCTTTTTTTGTTTGCACCCGCCGCGCCGCCGCGCCGCCGCTGCCTACTCGACTCAAATGTATGCAATAGCAGATTTTTTTTGCTCCGATCGCTTTGCTCTCATAGTAAAAGTTGTTCAGTTTGATGGATAGATTCTTAGTATAAAAGGATGCCAATGATATCAATTTCACCCTGTATAATATATAAGGTCTAACAAAATTAGGTGAAACAATTTTAAGGGGATGATCAGACCACTATCGGACTGGGACTAATATCGAAATCGCGAAAAAAATCAGCTGTTCCATACAAACCTACTCGACCTAAATGTATCGGACAGCAGATTTTTTTTCGCGATTTAGATATTGGTCCCATAGAGAAAGTTGTTCAGTTTGATGGTCTGATCATCCCCTTAAAATAGTTTCACCTAATTTTGTTAGACCTTATATATCGATATCACACATCAGCATTTCTGCCAATTTCGAGTGAGTTTTCGGAGTACCGTAATCTCAAGGATTGTTTTATGCACCTACAAAAACATATTTGAGGTAATACAAAATGCTGGAGCCCCGTGCAAGCTGGGAAACACCCAATACGCGACCGCCCACTAACAGACCACGAAGAAGTTACAGATAGCAACTTCAGATTATTCTACAGGGAAAAATCTTGGGAAGACAAACGCCTGGCAAAAGGACTTCCTGGCTTAAAAACCTGTGTGAAAGGTTTCATATGAACACCAACGCATTGTTCAGGGCTGCAGTGATTTAATGATAATCAACCTCCGATACGAGATGGCACCACAAGAAGAAGAAAAAATTACCAGTCTTTTATAACCTCTCTTTCGACAACTCCCGTCTATGTCAGTGGTACTTGAAGTAAAAAACAGACACGACCCGGGGCGGGTTATTCGAGTTGTATTTTTAATTTGTTTTTCTAGTTTTGAATTTGGAAGTAAAAATAAAACAAAATATATCAAAATTAATCTCTTTTATTATAATGCCTGCCCACATGTTTTTTTCTTAGCACTAAAATAAAAACAACATAGGAAAAGTTAACAGAACTTACGGTTATTGACTTTGACTCAAATCATTGTCTATTGTGTTGTTACCTTCCGGGTTTTACCGAAACTTAGACATACCTATTCACTATCTAGTCATATACATTAAATATACATACAAATAAACACCTAACATGACAATAACCCGTAGACACGGTACTTACACTACATCTACGGAAAAGATTATTATAATATCCGGCATATCTACTTTCTTTAAGAAATTCACAGATACTTTTCAGAGCGTTTACAACGCTCAGTTGCGCCCTCAACCATAAATTAATAATAATAATACCACATAAACTGTACGCCCTATTTAGGACTTTAAGCGCTTTGACAAGACCTTATCCAACGACACCTCATTCGATTTATTAAAAAAACTTTTTTACCAACCCCCTTTTCGATGTATAGGAGGGGTGTCGAAATAGTAGATTACACTCCGAGGGCAGGAAAGTAAGAAAAACATGTGATCTGAGGCTTTTTTATTTTCTGCCCGAGGTTAGAATACTATTTTTCTCCTCGACGGAGGTGGAAAGCGGCAACTTCGTTTAGCGGGACGAAAGTTTACGCTTTCCGCCCGGAGTGGAGGGGTGAAAAATATATTTCTTTATGATTACCTCATTTCTGTTTTTGGGTTAATGTTATCTTGTCATGCCAAATTTCGATTCGAGTAATCGAGGTGGGGTATACAGACAGACAGACATAATGGACAAAAGTAAAAGGCTGGTAGTTTCTTATTTTCTTCGATTTTGTATGTTTAAGTGTAACCAAACCTATAAAAAACTTATAAAAGCATTGTATAAAAAAAGATTTTTGGTTCAGGTAGAGTAGAAAATTAGTTTTGCACTTTATATTTAATTATATGTTTTCTTGATTGTATAGGTAGGTACAATACAATTTTTTTGTATGGACACCTCGCGCTATAACTAAACTAAACTAAACGCTCTTAATTAAATAAAATGCATATCGTGATTCATTTAAAATAATAATACTCAAAGCAAAAAACACTGTAAAACTAACAATAAACTACTTGAGGTGGTAGTTACAGAAACCTAGGCAGAAACTCTTCGAGAAGAGATTGCTCACGCACTTCGGTAAGGAGATTTAGTTCAAGGATTGAGCGACGCGAGAGCAGAATTTTCTTTAAGTAACTCATTCTGATTAATCAATAATATTAAATGGCCCTCAACCCTAATTGCACAACCTAAAAACTACTGTTTATATTTACAGCACCTACTCCGCCTGCAGCGGCTTTTGTACGGGATATTAGCTATTACCTATCTATTCTGTGATATTACCTAGTAGGCAATGTATGTAAAGAATGTCATTGCTAGTAGGTAATTAGCTTATTTAAGTACTATAGGAAAATGTAAAGTTTATTTCTTCCTAAAGTATTAAACTTCAATCCACAAAGAAAGGCCACCTTTCAACGTTTTTCGGTCCCTCTATAAGAAATGGTCATAGAGATAGGGTGATAAGATAAGCGACAATGGTCAATTAAGTTAGGTACATCATTGTTGTGGATACAAAAATATATAACTGTCAAGAATTTCAAAAATTAGCTCGCCGAAAGTATAAACTAGTGTCAAAAGATGAAGGTTGATTGAATTTGTAATTACTGAAGTTGTCTACACAACAAGTCGCCAACCTGTCCATTTTGTCGGCGGGTTCGATGTGGATAGGACATTGTCGACTTGTCGCCAGGTAACCTAAGTGGGTGCATGTTTCCGACACGGTCTTATCCACACCGAACTGTGCTGACACCTATATAAAAAGAAACGATTATTTATTTTTATAAATAATCATAATTGCCAGGTTCCACCACGTAATTATGTCCGCTCCCAAAAACAATAAAACAAGGTAGATGAAATTCCTAATCCAAGGCGAGCTCTTCGAGAGGTACTTTGCTGAAGAATTTGTTGACCTCACCAACTATTTTGGCGACGATCGCCTTGATGATGGGGGGTGCCACCTCTTGGAAGATCTCGCGCCAGTTGCTGTTCGCGAACTGATGGATCGTGTCCGCTATGAAAACAACATAGAATCTTAATTTAAATGGTCAGTCTGCGCGGCTTCAAACCTGTGATTAATGGTCCAGAGGGCCGCTCGCGCTAATTTAAAACTTTGACGTTTGGTGCAAAATCAGCCAGCCTTTTTTGGCGACTAGTTTTGGCGACACCTGTAACATGACAGGGGTGAGAGCGACACAGGTCACTTCTAAACGTCAAATTTAACTCATAGAATTATTAATGTAGGTACTACGTAAAGAGATACTATGGTGATAACCGTAATTTGACGTTTAGAAGTGACCCGTCTCGCTCTCACCCCTGTTATGTTTCCTGTGTCGATTCAGCTGTGCGGAAAATGGTATCACGCTAAACTTGACTTATCTACTATTTAACTGACAGCGGTAACGATTTAATAACGACAGAGCTACGGCCCAAAATTGCTGTCAAATGAATAGAGTGGTACCGAATAGTCAACCAGTTTGTTTAGAACGTTGTCATAGCATACTACTTGACTTGAATACAAGAGATTGCAACGAGGTTTTGAACCTTGACGAAGTAGCGTACCTACATTTCATATTGGTTGACAAAGCTACCTGAAGCCAAGCATCGTATAGAAGTGACGTTCTCAGAAGTATTTCTAAATATGAGCCTTATAGAGTATACTCACAGAGCTGCTTGTTCCCGTTGAACAGGTTCTGGAACTGGAACACTGCGCCTGTCTTCACATCAGACGAGAACTTCCAGCTGTCCATGTTCCAGTGCTTCTTGCCCTTCGTCGTCTTATAAAGTATACTTACAGAGCTGCTTGTTCCCGTTGAAAAGGTTCTGGAACTGGAACTCTGCACTTGTCTTCACATCAGACGAGAACCTCCAGCTGTCCATGTTCCAGTGCTTCTTGCCCTTCGTCGTCTTATAAAGTATACTCACAGAGCTGCTTGTTCCCGTTGAACAGGTTCTGGAACTGGAACTCTGCGCCTGTCTTCACATCGGACGAGTACTTCCAGCTGTCCATGTTCCAGTGCTTCTTGCCCTTCGTCGTCTTATAAAGTATACTCACAGAGCTGCTTGTTCCCGTTGAACAGGTTCTGGAACTGGAACTCTGCGCCTGTCTTCACATCGGACGAGTACTTCCAGCTGTCCATGTTCCAGTGCTTCTTGCCCTTCGACGTCTTATAAAGTATACTCACAGAGCTGCTTGTTCCCGTTGAACAGGTTCTGGAACTGGAACTCTGCGCCTGTCTTCACATCGGACGAGTACTTCCAGCTGTCCATGTTCCAGTGCTTCTTGCCCTTCGTCGTCTTATAAAGTATACTCACAGAGCTGCTTGTTCCCGTTGAACAGGTTCTGGAACTGGAACTCTGCGCCTGTCTTCACATCGGACGAGTACTTCCAGCTGTCCATGTTCCAGTGCTTCTTGCCCTTCGTCGTCTTATAAAGTATACTCACAGAGCTGCTTGTTCCCGTTGAACAGGTTCTGGAACTGGAACTCTGCGCCTGTCTTCACATCGGACGAGTACTTCCAGCTGTCCATGTTCCAGTGCTTCTTGCCCTTCGTCGTCTTATAAAGTATACTCACAGAGCTGCTTGTTCCCGTTGAACAGGTTCTGGAACTGGAACTCTGCGCCTGTCTTCACATCGGATGAGTACTTCCAGCTGTCCATGTTCCAGTGCTTCTTGCCCTTCATCGTCTTATAAAGTATACTCACAGAGCTGCTTGTTCCCGTTGAACAGGTTCTGGAACTGGAACACTGCCCCTGTCTTCACATCGGACGAGTAGTTCCAGTTGTCAATATTCCAGTGCTTCTTGCCCTTCGTCGTTTTCTCGCTTGTCTCGTATTGCACCTTCACTACTATGTCCCCTGCAATTTTGTTTATGTATTAGAGTACGTACCTGATTGTTAATCGCAGGTTCGACTTCTGGGGTGAATATTTTGTGGGATGGATATGCATATAACTAAGTATACAGGGTGTAAGGGACAGCCCTTCGCAGACTGCCGCCCGACCTGAAACGGTGAACTCAGATTATCAAAATGAACATCTTTCACTATGGAGCCTACCTCAGGAAACGCGAATAAAAAGTCTGCTATCCGATACAAAACTACTGTACTTGACTCAAATGTATGGGATAGCTTATTTTTCCCGTTTCACGTTTCCTGAGGTAGGCTCCATAGTTAAAGTTGTTCATTTTGATGGTCTGAGTTTACCGTTTCACGGTTTCAGTTTGCGGAGGGCAGTCCCTTACATCCTGTATTGTATACCTACGGGCGGATATGTTCACCCACTCGTTTTAGGGTTCCATCAATTAAACAATAAAATACTTCATCCATTATGTCTGACCTGTCACAATAACCCCCTTATTTTTAGACCTATTGACACAAAATTTGGCACGAATAAACGGATAATAATAAAATTAGTTTGACGCGTCATCCTGGACGGGGATAGCGAACCATCGCCTCGACACGCCATCGGCACGGTCACGCCACTTGACCACCATGACTTAATTCGTCATACGAGGGCATCAGAGGGCATCAGATAATACAATGTAAGATGAAACAAAAGTCTGGATACGTGCTTGGTAAGATGTAAAGTACTAACGTATCTTAATCGAGTATTTGCCGTCTCCTTCGATGGGTAGCACCAACAATCTGCCCCCGATGGTGTAGTTTCCAATCAGAGTGCCGGAACACTTCAATTCGACGGTCTGCTTATTTCCCTGTCGCCTGAAACATGTTATGTCCGTAAGCATAAGCATTTGATCACGACTATGTTCTGATGTTCTCCAAGCGGGTAGTCAGAGATAACAAAAACACAAGGTAAGTAGAACAAGTTTTAATTAAATTCTACTGCTCTAATGGGACATCTTTAGTTCTCTACAACTTTTTGAAATAAAGTAGTTTCATGATTTTAATTGTTTCAAACAAACTACATAGGTAGTATTTTAATTGTTTCAAACAAACTACATAGGTAGTATTTTCAATCAATCAATTTATTCAAGGTGTAAGGAAACACGGTGTAATTATACATATGTTATATTCCATATTCACCCTATAGATTATCGTGGTATGGGCATGTAATGCGGAGAGAAGAGTGTCATGTTACGAGACGAGTGTTAAGTATGAATGTGGATGGCTGTAGTCGGAGAGGGAGGCCGAAGAAAAGATGGATGGATTGTGTGAAGGATGATATGTGTAAAAAAGGAGTGAGTGTTGAAACGACGGCTAATAGAGATGAATGGAAGAGGATGACATATTGCGCCGACCCCAAATAATGGGAAATGGGCAAGACAATGATGATTCACCCTCGCAATATTTAAAGGGGTGGTTCAGACCATCAAACTGAACAACTTTCACTATGGAGCCAACATCGAAAAAAAAAGAAACGACTGTCACATACATATGAGTATGATTTTTTTAAATACTTTTCTCGATGGTTGGCTTAATAGTGAAAGTTGTTCAGTTTGATGGTCTTAACCACGCCATTAAATATTACTAGGGTGTTTTGTTACACCCTGTTTATTTTCCAACTAATTACTGTTGGACCAGCCGATCTATAATATAATGAATAAATAAATAAATAACACTCATATGCACATACATTGTAATGATCCCAAGCAAGCACTATAGGCTGTTTATAATGGAAACCATACAACAACGGCACAAACATATAAACATCCATGACCAAACCGGGGTTCGAATCCAGGACAGGACCCTGGTTTGGCAGTCCGGCGTGGTATCCATTACACCAACCGCGTCGTTAATATATAAGTATAATACACTACGTAGAAGCGAAACTATGATTAAACCAAGATACCCTTTCTTATACTGTGACGAGACAGCTTATTGTTGGTAGGCGTATCTTTTCGTTTCTATATTTATATAGGTATTATTATAATCTATTCATATGCCAAAGACATACTCTTTTAAAAAAGGAGTTAAACATCAATACTCACTTTAAAGACAAAACTTCGCAGTTCTTCAGTCCCTTCACAGCCGTCTTCCTGAACTCGAGCTTCAAGCCCGCCTGATCGGTCTTCACCAGCGCGATCTCCATGGGGTCCAGTGGCGCCATCCCGAGCTCCGGGACCCCGGCGGCGAGGAACGGAACCGCCTTCTGGGCTGAGGTCTTCAGGCAGGTGGAGTCCGTGGATTTGCATGGCGTGATGAATTGCACTGTTTGGGCTGAAACTGAGAAAAGGAAGACGGAGGTTAAAATATTGTATTTTACAAAACGCTTCTGAAATTAATGGAGGTATTAAAAACTTTGAATAGTTTCCAAGTAATTTACATTATTGAAAAAGCTAAAAAAAAAATGAGAACAAACTTTAACCGATTGTAATATTTACGTAAAAAGTTCAAATAATAATACAACCGATGTATGCGACGGTATTTTTCTTAGCAACTACCTAACGATAACATTTAAGGGGTCTATGGCAACGTTGCCAACGCATGAGATCAAGTGGTAGCCTAGCATAACGATTCAGCCACACGAGCTGTTTCTACATAATCTTACAGGCTGCCTTTTGATGCAATCAGAAATTTTAACCACCTTTGTGTGTAAGCAAAGTTCACTCTTCACCCAAAATGTGTTGTGAATTGAAAGCCCGACCACCGACCGGTGGCTGTATGGTACCACTATATAACAATCGTGTGCTCTCATGCACTATCTGTGACGATCTTCACAAAGAAGATTGGTTATGTTAGCCACAAGCATGGCAGCTAATCAACGCCAACAACGGGGTTAAAGCAGTCGCCGTGGCCGAAATCAGTCTGGCTGGAGACCTGGAGCAAATTATCATTGTGCATTTTAATATTTTTCGCGTTGCACGGTCCAGTAGTTCAAGGTGGACGATGATTAAAATCAATGATTGAATCAACCAGCAATGAATACATGTAATAACATGTTGATTTTCCTCCTTACCTCTGTTTCCAACTGAATTTCTTACTCAAAAGGATAATATCAAAAGAATTGCTAACTACCTATGAGTAGGATAAGTATCTACTACTTATTGTAATTATAGCAATCATGTAACTAGGTGGTGATTAAACAAACCAAGTCATAGGATATATAATCATCATCATAGCCGATTGCGGGGGAGGCGACGCACGATCACCTATTTATTAATAACTCTATTTACTTTGAGATTTCCTTAACTGCAATAATCTGCAATTACGATTTCCTGATGATCCGATTGATTGCAAGATCAATCTGGATAGTGGAAAGTTTCAGGTCAAGACAAGTCGGTCTATCAGAGTATTTTTAAGTCACCTCAACCAGCCTCAGACCTCTAGCGCCGGATTTTCAAGCTAACTGCTTTACGTAGCTTTGGAATGGAAATGTTATACCACAAAATAGAGTCGGGATCACAATGTTTGGGCATTGCTAGTGAAATGAGGATATTAAGAATATGCGTGACTGCCCTCTAGAAATATATTCGTAAGTATATCCTATCCAAAGGCATGGGCCCATCAGGGGTTTCGAATTTCGATACCTAATCATTGAGAACACAGATGACCCTCTACGCACGCTACGGATACGGGTGCGAGCTAATAATTCCGAACTATGGTTCAGGACGTCGGGAACCGAACACGTTGCTAGCCGAAGTGATGGCAGGTGGAGCAAAACCGTAACAGAGTGTGGGCTCAGATTAGGAAAAAGAGAAGTGGGTCGTCCGGCAGCCAGATGGGTTGATGAAATCTGGAACAGTATCGGTAAGATACCTGGATGCGATTATCATAGAACCGAGAAGGGTGGCAAAATAGGGAGGAGGCCCATGCCCTGCAGTGCATTATGTGTATCCGGCCTGCTGATGATGATAAAAATTTCTGCAAAAAGACAACACAAACAAACAGATGCTCAAAGGCAGACCCACAGTTTGATAATACAATTTAAGCGTCTTCGATCAAAGGAAAATGAGACATAACAACATAAGTAACATGTAATTTTCTTATTTCTATGTTCCCCATCTCTTGGCCGTTAATTGATGTAGGTACACCTATATCTAATATAACTGTTATACCTACCAATCGATGTAAGATTTATTATCAATTCATACAGAATGGTCATTGTAATAAAAGGAAACGTTTTTTGCACATATTTCGTGACAGAAACGATTTGAGCAGAGAAAACGAATGGGAACCAATTATAAGTATACTTATTAAATGTCGTTTTGTCACTGCCTGCGTATTGCTGTCAGGCTTTGGAGGAAGAATTATCTTTGAACAATGACCCATTATTGCAGGGCGGATGCAGAACGTATCTACCTAGCGTTTGTGTGCTAATCGTTGTAATCTAATTATTTTCCTTGAAGAAGGATATTACATGGTGTACAAAACACTTGACAGTATAATCAGGCAATTACAACTAGATTACAACAAAAGAGTATCTGCCTATCTGCTTATTTGATAGGTGATTTAATTTATCTATACGTATTGCTACGACAATGCGCTATGGCTATGTATCCCCGTTCTACGAAACGGAGTATTCTGGGTCTAGAGTGATATATGAGCTAGGTTTCAAAGCCCTAGGACCTTATTACTATGTATGCATGATGGACTTAGTCATGACGTGGAGAGAATGAATGAGAACAGATTAACAAGGAGATAGATATAGGTGTACGTGCGCTAACCAAGTGAGCGATGTACTTGAAAAGGGAAAAGTAAAATTTATTCAAAACCAGCGAGTCTGCATTAAGATATCGACCTTCATTTATAAAAGTTTTGACTTTTGCTCCTTTTGAGATGATAACTGTTCGATTCAATAACGAAGCGTAGGTATCAGGTTTCATTTATTTATTTATTATTTAATTTATTATTCCCTTACTAAATATATGCAAGACTTAATTAAGTCTATTGTAATTGTAAAGCTAGCAATATCAATACAAAAAGGGTAAACTTATTTACTTAACTATAAGCTGAAATTGTTTACGTCTAACTATAACTGTAATATCTTAAGTCTAATCTAAATTTATATAAAGTCGTAAAACTGATGTTATTTTTTATCTATTATGCTACAATTTGGTTGGCAACACTTTCACTTTCCAAAATTGTTTAACTATATCTAACTGTAAATCCTTAAACTAAAATCAAACTTATGTTAAGCCAAACACCTACGTATTTTTAAAAAAACTGTAAAAATAATTTTTGGGACCTCCAAGTTCACTAGTTTTAGATTTATTGTTATTATTAAGACTGTTTGTGTCCAAAATAGAAAAATAAAATAAATAAATAAAAAAAAACGTTTTGCCCCACTAAAACCTTACAAAAAGTCTATTTTGGTTCCGTTCGATTAGTGCACTATACATATCTGATATTTTAAGGAGACGGTCAGACAATTAAATTAAACAACTTTATGGGACCAACGACGAAATCGTAAAAAAACGTTTTTTTTTATGGTACAGGTACACGTACAGATTACAATCAAGATGAAACCATTTACATTGCAATAAGATATGTAGAACTAGATTGTAATCCAATTACACATGTACACAGCATCACTATCTTTAAAACATGGCGGAGTGAGTTTGTTACATAAATTAAAATCCTTATTAATTCCTAAAACATCGAAGCGAAACAAAACAAATATATTTAAGTATACAGTCCCTTGAAAAAGGAGTGTGGTATAGAACCATTCAGTGCGAGCCGTGGAAAACACCATGGTTCGATGACTGTAGACTAAGTAGACCTTACCTAGTCACAGCATTAAGACTTCGTTCCGGACACATCCCACTTAACAAGTTTGCATTTTTGATGAAAAAGGTACCTTCACCAAATTATGTAGAATGTGGTGTAATTGAAGATTGCTTTCATATAATGATGAAGTGTGTACGGAACGAGGACCTGAGAATGGAGATTATAGCCCGTGATCAAAGGTTAAGAGAAGTTGGAGGTTGTAATGCTGTCTTGGCGTTCCCGCTGTCGGAGATCGCTCAGACATTATATAAAGTTGTGATGGTGGGCATAAGTAGAAGATAAAATCTACTAGTTATGGCCACCAATATACTATAGTCGTGTCTGTATAGATAAGAAGTCAGTATAGAGTGACATTGGCGTCTATTGACAAAACTCTTTAAATAAAGATTTAAAAAAAAAAAGTATGCATAGGCAAGGCACCCAAATTTCAATAAGCATCAACATTCAAATTACCTAACTAGCATTTTGTTCCAATCCAAAAATGAAAATAATATTAAACCAAAGTAGGTAATTATTAAAATTGAAAATGAACTCATTAATTTACATTATCAAAGTAAATTAAGCAATATTATTAAATTAATGGTTGTTTCATTTTAGTTTGAAGATCACAATTCACAATCCTCTTAATAACGATCGAGTAATAAAGATGGCCGTACTAAATATAAGCGGTAGTTAATTAAACAAATAAAACAAGCATTTCTTCACTCGAACCCGGAACCGACCGCTTCGCAGTCGACCTCCACGCTCTGAACCATCAACTTCCCTACAAGTCCTTAACATTTATTACACACGCCACATTCCTGTTGCGCATTATTTTATTAAGTTTTTTGCAAAGATTGTTTTTGGGTAAAAAAAAATCTTTGGTTTTTACTAACAGATTAAAAACCTTTTAGTTTACTTTCGAATCGTTTCAAAATAAATTAAACATTTTAAATGAATGAATGAATGAAATAGGTATACATTTTTATCTTAGAAAGAATTGTTACTTTGTGGTTAGTTTTCCGTGACTTCGTCCACACCGGTTTCCGTCATCGTAGCGAGACAAATGATATACCAGATTTTAATCCAATCATAAACTTTCAAACACAAATAGTTTCATCAAAATCGGTTCAGTAGATCTTGAGTGATGCGCGAGCAAACATACAGACACAAAATAAAAAAAAATGTGACATGGAGTCGGGACACCTAAATACTGTTAAAGTTTTATAATACATAGTTACGGTAGTAATTACAGTACTCTGTGATTGATAATAGTGCAATTTTTTTTCACAGTATACAGAGTGTTAGAAAAGTAAAAATAAACATTTAAAACTATTAACACGTTCGCGGACAGTGACCGGCTACAGCAGTGATAACAATAAAAGTTCTATTGTGTCTCGTTCAGTGTCCGCGAAAGTGTTAAGGGGGTTGTTGAGACAATCAAACTGAACAATTTTCACTATTTGAATTTATTATTATTGTGTTTGACATTTATATTATATTGTATTAAGATAATTATTATCATGAGAAATTGTAAAATAACAAGAAGGTGATGTCGCACATTATGTTTGAAAGAATGTTTAATTTTATTTTTAGTAGCTAGTGTAAAAATGTTATTCAGCTATAATTGCATGCCTGATCTAGGTACGAACTGTGATTCGAAAGTATTCTTCAATTAAGACCTAAATATTTATCTGTAACCGTCCGTCTGTAAAGTTCCGCAATAAAAGTTTCTGATTTCTGATTTTTTATAGGAGTAACATCGAAATCGCAAAAAAAAAAATCTTTTGTCCATTTAGCTCGAGTAGATCTGTAGTTTAGTATGGAACATCGCAAACGCATCGCATCATGGCGATTATGGCAAATCTCCTCATTTTGGGGGAGGTCTATTTCCAGCAGTGGACCTCTGTCGGCTGATATGATGATGATGATGATGATGGAACATCAGATTTTTTTTTCGCGATTTCGATATTGTCCCATAGTAAAAGTTGTTCAGTTTGATGGTCTTAACCACCCCCTTAAATTTTGATTTGTATTTTTGTAACACCCTGTATTGTAATTGTATAGTCAAAAGCTAATTAATTATGTATCTGTATAGTATACATTTACAAAAAGTTCTGGATCAGTCAGTTGACTGCAGGAGACTGCAGGGGACAAGCTTCCTCGGGCGAGCAAATAAAGGTCTAGCTGGAGTCTAGATAGCGACTAGCTGCTAGACCATTCCCCAGCAGTTTAATAACATCAATGTTCTGGTGGACATAAGTTAGTCGCCAATTGGTGTCAAATTCTTTGTTTGTTGTGATGGAATGGCATCTCGAGTTAAATATACAAAACATAATTCGAAAAGAAGTAAGAGGTAAAGCGATAGCTTTCCACTGTTGGGCAAATGCATCTTATCGCCAATTGTCTCCTCTAGAGGAGGATTTTTCTTCTTGCTCTATCGTAAAAACGGTCATACATACATACAAGCGTCAAACTTGGTGTGATTATAGAGCAAACTCTACAGAATAACAACAAATCATAAAAACCGGCCAATTGTGAGTCGGTCTCGCGCTGAAGGTCCAGGAGAAAACAAAACTTTTTTGTAAGTTTCTATGTTGTGTGGTGGTGTGGTACGAAACCCTCGGTGCGCGAGTAGCCGGACTCGCACCTGACCGGTTTTATTCAATCTTTACTATGGTAAGAATAATGTTTGTACCTAATGCCTAATGTTAATACTACGACCTAAGCTGACCAGCACATAACAACCTAGCCTAGACTGGGCTAGGCCTAGTAGGCCAAGGCAGAAACTAATCGCTATACTGTAACATAACCAGTTATAGTAAAACTACATTTTATTTTAACTTTTTTTATGGCATTTTAGGTGGCAGTGAAAATATAACAAAAATGTTGAAAAAAGTTTGTTTCGGTTTGGAGATGTACTGAGTTAATTTTTTTCTTTCATATCTCTAATGTGGCAATTACGGCAAATCCCCCCATTTTGGGGGAGGCTTATGTCCAGCAGTGGACGTTTAATGGCTGATATGATGATGATGATCTCTAATGTGGACATACAGACAGCAGCTCTATTACGTCGGTATTATAGTTTAGACATTAGAATACATTAGATAGAAAGATCGATAGTCATAATACATACCTAAACAACGTGTCTTTTATTTATCTAAGAACTCCATATAAAATTTTGCGACGTACACTAAATTAATTGCTTATTAGTAGAAACTTTGTTGAATTTATTTGTCATCGACCAATTCATAGACATATATATAATTATGCTTACGCTCGTTTCTAATAAAGATAAGCAGAGACAAGCCGCCAAAGCTCGCCCTTTGAACATATTTTCTTAACTTTGTGTATTATTATGTCCGTGTGTACAATAAAGTGTTATAATAATAATAGAGAATTGGTACAACAGAACTCTACACTTAAATTGAAGTTTCATTACAAGGTTTTAAGTTTATACAGTTAAAAAACATTTTTAAGTACATTAAATAATTCCTTGTAGCCTCAACTGTACCACTACTGGGCAAAGATCCCTCTCAAATAAAAAAAAAACAATTTCACAAAATCTCACTTACCCACACCACCGAAACCTGTCAAGCACAACACAAACACAAACAAACCTAAGAACACCCTCATCTTATCCAATGTCCAACACAACCTCCCCACACTAAATGCACCGGTGCATCGATACAGATGCATTTTATACTTGGCCACAAGTGCTGGCCAGACAACATTAATTATACTGTTAAACATTGCAATTTTCAATCTTACAGTTAAGTAACAAGGTTGCAGATCCTCGCAAAGTTAGGCTGAGATATAAATCTGCTATTATAATTACAGTGATCGAAACGATGATTTCTTTATTGCAGATGGTTTAAGCCTGTAATTAATTTGTAAAGAATACATATACTTTATATACGCACGACCATAATCTCTTGCGGGGTGGTCAGAAGCTTTGTTACAGTTATTAAGATCTAGCAAGGTTAACAACTTGGTAGCAAGGCTCACTTTTGAAGGTTTCAGGTAGGAATTAAGTGTCAAGTGGTGATAGGTCACTAGTCTTTCACACAACTCTGTCATAAACTGTATCTGGAATTCTTCTTCTTCTTCGGGTTCCTCTCCATTACTGGAGGTTGGCAGTCAGCTCTGCATATCCCTGTCTATCTCTCGCCAAACGAAACAGCTCTTCGACGCTGGCGATGCCTGTCCACTCTTTAAGGTTCGCGAGCCATGACATTCGTGGCCTACCGACGCTTCTTGTGCCCTCCACTCTGGAATTGGAATCTGGAATTGGCTAACTAATATAATAGCCATGCTTTTCCTATCGCTCTCTTCCGTTAGCAATGAAGAGGACTCTTCTAGAGTTAAGCTCGCCTTTGTACATCACGACTTGTTGTAATTTTTTTCATAATTATGTTTTTGTGTACAATAATGAATCTAAGAATCTAAGAGAAGTTGGATATTTAATTTTTCTACTCGCCAGGAGTTCTACATAGTAATTTTGACATTTTCAACTGCTGAGTTCAACGAGTGAGTTTCAAAAATGGCACTCCAGTTCGCCGCTGTTGATCCTGTTTTACAGGAGATAGGTTAGGTTCTAGGGGGCCTCCAAATCTCGAGAAGATGCTAAACAAGATCAAATTTTGGATTTGTTGACAAGGCATCAAAAACAAAACAAACATCCAATTATTAATGTACTCAGTAAGTATGTAAGGCAGCTTGGAGTTGCAGACCCGGGCCTCCGGTCCAATAAGTGCTTAGTCTAAGAAAGTAAGAAATAGAGTCGAATTTTCGAATTGTAAAAATATTGTAAAGTCATCTGCAGCCAACGACAATTTGTTGTTGTTTACAAACCTAGCTACAAATCTAAAAGCACACGTTTCTACTTAAATTACCGACTCGGCGTTTTTTCACATATCGATTGTATTCACGTATTTGTTTCACAGAATATGTGTTATTAATCAATTAGCATTAAGAGGCCATGTGAAAAAAATGGAAACACGAGACTTGATTTAAAAAAAAGAGATTGATATTTTACAAATTTTGATCAGAGCAGAATTGAACTTACATAAATAGTACAATCACAATTAAATAAAGTTTGTTTTACGCTTGCGTCGTTTCAGGCGCGCGTGCCGCCCCATCTCTTTCTCTCGCATTCGAAGTGCGATTTTTGAATCTCATACGTTGAACTCAGCAGTTGAAAATGTATGGAGATATGCACCTATCTACTGCCGATTTGACTCTCAAAAATCGCACTCCTGGAGTACGATTTTTGAAAGTCAAATCAGCAGTAGAAAGATGCATATCTCCATAGCAATATTGACATTTTCAACTTCTGAGCTCAGCGAATGAGTTTCAAAAATCGCACTCCAGGCAGTAATATAAGCTATCACACGCCCATTTCGCTTCAATTATTTTTCGACATAGGCCCTTAAAGTATGGTGTATGTTTAAAACGACATGTGCTATTTATCAGATTTTGTTGACATATAAAAGCGAAAAGTGGCGCCCTCATGACATACCTACCAACCTACCTCTCACTACTTATTTTATTTACAAAACCTGGTCAGGATTCAAGACTTTTCATAAATCAGAAAGACTAATTTAACATTCTTGTATATCTTGGCACGGAGATGAGTTCATAGGCCCTAGTGAGTCAATACACGGAATACTAATTATGTCCTCGCAAACAAAGCCGCAGGCGGTTCCTTGTGGTTGAAGAGATACAAGGCCTTAGATGAACCCAAAGAGATGCGGTTGGACCACATCATATGCATGTTAAAATGAGTCCAATGGTCCATCCATTTTTAAGATTGTAACGCCAATCATTTTTGTGTGTCAAACAATACATTTTTTAAATAAAATCGCCTCATTAAAAGAATGTAATTGTGCCGAGTTATAACGGAGAAAAATATCTAGTATATAGTATATGACTGTATATTGTATACAGGGTGAAATTGATATCATTAGCATCCTTTTAAACTAAGAGTCTTCCCATTTTTGTTTATCGGGCATAGTCCCACCACACATTCCCACCGCTGTAACTCCTGTAAGTCAGGATCAACAGTTCGATGGTCTGAACATCCCCTTAAAAAAGTGTCAGCATATTAAGAAGGACCCTATACAGAGTGAAATTGATATCATTAGCATCCTTTTAAACTAAGAGTCTACCCATCATACTGAACAACTTTTACTATGGGAGCAAACCGATCAGAGGAAATAAAAAATCAGCTGTTCCATACTAATGATTCCACAGCAATGTCGAGACTCGTCGGCATGTCGAGAGTTCGCGACTGAAATGTATGCAAAAACTGATTTTTTCATAAACAGGATATGACTGTATTGTATATATATCTACATATTTATATTAGTAGACTGTACTAGAAAATTGGAAGTTAGTCAAATCTACCAGAATTCGATTTCTTACTACAAATCTTGTAAAATCTGTTGGAATATTAATAATTGTGACTTAAACTACCTAATCGATATTTTTCTCGGTGTTCGCTTTTTCCCACGACAGTCCCAAGTTCATAAAACCATTGGCCTTCAGTTTTAATTAGCATCTACATTTGTATTTAAATCGGTCCACGACGCACAAGTTTTATCTACAATCATGATATTAATAACTTTTTTATTTACTGAATTAAATGTAGGTGCTTATACAGGGTGAAATTGATATCATTGGCATCCTTTTAAACTAAGAGTCTACCCATCAAACTGAACAACTTTTATTATGGGAGCAAACCGATCGGAGCAAAAAACTTTACCCTTTGGGTACGGAACCCTAAAAAACATAAAAAGATTCACTTCACCAATTCGACACTTATTCAATTGATGTCTATGGGTACATACGGTTTTTTAGGGTTCCGTACCCAAAGGGTGAAAACGGCGCTAAAGGTTCGGGACCTTTAGCTTTAGTTAGAAAACATTTATTTGTAAGTTAATATGTTGTGTGGCCTGGACTTGTGATACGGAACCCTCGCTCGGGGCGCGAGTAGCCCGACTCGCACTTCACCGGTTTTATTTATCGTATTTATGTCAAATTGCTTGCTGCGTGGCTAGCATGCCACGCACGACAAAGCTAAAAAAAAACGAGAACCGTCGCGTCGCGTAGTTTCGATCACATTTCGATCTTTCTTGTTTTATCTTGGGCGGAAATATGCTAGGCCCACTGGTTCTTCATGATAAATAGTATTTCTATTTACTGAGAAAAGTGAATCCTTATGTTATAACATAATATTTGTCGCATTTTGGTTTCATCTAACGTCTGGGCTACGAAGAGTGGAGACCGGCCCGACTGGAGGATATACACCGAGAGGCGTATGCGCATATGGACGCTAACAAACTAAAGAAGGATTCTTCATTTAATGCATGTCAATCTATTGTATGTCATTGCTAAACAATTGAATGCTGTGAACTGACCGTTACAAAAAACATTCCCACTATTTTATTTACAAACTAATTACATACTAACACTCGCCATAATGCTACTATGCTCGGAGTTTCCCTGCGAGATCGAATCAGAAATGAAGAGATCCGCAGAAGAACCAGAGTAACTGACATAGCCCAAAGAATTGCTAAATTAAAGTGGCAGTGGGCGGGGCATATTGCTCGCAGAACCGATGGCCGATGGGGCCGAAAAGTTCTCGAGGGGCGACCGCGTACCGGAAAGCGTAGCGAGGGTAGGCCCCGCACACGGTGGACCGACGACCTTGTGAAGGTGGCGGGATCCCGTTGGATGAGGGCAGCGCAGGACCGGTCGTTATGGCGATCCTTGGGGGAGGCCTTTGTCCAGCAGTGGACGTCCATCGGCTGAGATGATGATCCGCCATAATAGCAACAATCATTTGGATGCAGGGGAGAGCGAGGGATTATGTTTCTTTAGAATTTCGCGCAACTTCTCTACAGCGCACATTCCGAAGCGGTGGAAGAGTCACAAAAAAGACAATGCCTAAAAATGGCGCCTTTTTTCTTTTCGCCTATTTTTTTACATTATACAGAATAAAGTTACATACAAAACTTGTTATTACAAATATCTCGAAACCTTCTCGAAACTCAGTCCAAACTGAGATATAAAGGCATGAAGTAAATGTAATAATTATATTTTCCACTTCAAGCCTTTATATCTCCGTTCGGTCTGAGTTTAGGGATATACATGTTAACATGTTTTGTTTGTTACTTTATTCTGAAACAAAATAGTCAAGTTTGGTTGCTGGCCAGTGGAAACGCCAAAAACAACGGCGAAAAATAAGGCTCCAAGTGCTCCAACCTTCCATACGAAACCCGCATTGTCTTTTAAGATAAAATAGCTATATTTGTGATATTTCTTTGAATTAACATTTTGTATAGTGAATGTGAGGGAAAGGCAATTCGGTATGTCAAGTTATTTATGGTAGGTTTTTTTTTTTTACCGGATATTATACATAATTTTAAGAAACTAATTTCACCGTATGAGAGCAGTTGGTATTTACCTATTTTTAGAAGTGTGTCTGTACATTGAAGATATCAACAAAAAAAAGTTACGATATGGTTTTTAGGTGTCCCTGATTCCATTTCACCAATTTTTGGATTTTCTGTGCATAAATAAAAAAAAACTGGCCAAGAGCGTGTCGCACTCGCCCATGACAGGGTTCCGTAGTCATTGCACAAGCAGAATAAGAAAAAGCAGTAAAATCGATTAGGTATCTTACTAAAAAACGCCCTGTTTTTGACTTTGAGCGCAGATATCTCGAGTAAGAAGCATTATATCGATTTATTCTCTATGGGAGTTTTGTTCTATTGGACAAGACCTATCTAACGACACCTCACACAATTTAAAAAAAAAATTTCAAATCCCTCTAAAAAACTGTCTGTTGTTTGTTTGTTTGTTTGATCGAGCATCACGCAAAAACTACTAAACCGATTTTGATGAAACTTTTTTGTTTGATAGCATATGATCTGACTTAAAATCTGTTATATAATTTGTGGGGACGAAGTCACGGGTTTACCCTAGTACTATTATAAAACTGTAAATTAAAAAAAAGAGGTTTGTTTGTTTGATCGAGCATCACGCGAAAACTACTGAACCGATTTTGATGAAACTTTTTTCGTTTGATAGCTTTTGATCTGACTTAAAACCTGGTATATAATTTGGCGGGTTAACGCTAGTAACATATAAAAATGTAGTTAAATATGTGTTGCAGAGTTATGTTACGATACTCTGTGGTAGAGTTTCAGACCGCATTTTCTCTAAAGCGGAACTCCTTCCGATGCGGTCAAAAAAATTAAGTCAGAAAGCTATCTATGTGATATTATATTGAATAAAAAATGTTCAGTTGAGTTGAAGATAGGGTTAGTTGGGATAAAGTACATTGCCCCGGAATGTTAACCTTCGGTTACACGTGCCGATAAACTATTAGTTTTATTATAACATTTATAACTATGAAGGAAGTTATATTAATGAATTCTCATTATCATTTAGCTATCATTATATACTCGCGCCTACGTGACCGAATGGAGGTGATCGTACAGTTATTGTAATAGTTGCTATTAGAGTATAATTGTATATGTAACGAGCGTTAACCCGCGACTTCGTCCGCACAAATTATATACCAGATTTTAAGTCAAAGCTATCAAACAAAAAAATTTTCATCAAAATCGGTTCAGTAGTTTTTGCGTGATACTCGTTCAAACAAACAAACACCCAAACAAACACACAAACAAACAAACAGACAAAAAATCTAAAAATTGGCGAAATGGAATCAGGGACACCTAAAAACCATATCGTAACTTTTTTTTTGTTAATATCTTCAATGTACAGACAAACTTCCTGTTACAGCTTTATAATAGTATAGATTCGTAAAGTGAGTTGTATAGTATAAATATAGATAAGTATATTTAGAATTAGTTTCTCGAAAACAGCTATAACGATTTGGATGACATTTTGTATTTAGATAAAAGTTTTAAAGCCAGGTAAAATGGACATTTTAGCTAATGCTATCTCAATATAGATGGCGTAGAAATAAATAAATAAATAACGCTCACAGGCACATTATTATTATTTAGGGGGGTTTTGGGCCTTGACAAGCTTGTTGAGCATGTGCCACGTAGACCATCGTTGGTCCTTTGTGAACGCCCTTTTTGAAGTTCCTTACCAATCCCCACTGCGCTGCGGCCAGAAAACGCAGTAGATTCTTGATCAAGATAGTTTGTATCTCATCTGGTGTCAGTACCTGCCTACCTAGATGAGTACTACGTTTGTACATCAGGGGGCCAAAGTCACATAGGAGGTGCAGAGGAGTTTCCATTATCCCAAGCAAGCACTATAGGCTGTTTAACATGGAAACCATACAACAATGGCACAAACATAACAACATCCATGACCGAACCGGGATTCGAACCCAGGACCCTGGTTTGGCAGTCCGTCGTGATAATCATTACACCAACCGGGTCGTCAGAGAAAAAAAAATAAACGAATATTTTTTTTTGGCGTGAAAATTAATTTTCTCCGGGATGAATTTTACGTATCTAAATTAACTCTGAAAGCACGGTTGCCAAGTTAAAGTAATACATTTTGTGTCGATATTAATAGATATCATCTAAGAATTGTATAATTCCTTTTTTTTGTAGATGGTTTGAAGTACCAGCAAACTTGGAGCTTTTTGTAATGTAACTTTTTATTACTTTATTGATTCAAATTTGTATTTTTTTTCTTTACACATAAACGTATGTAAAACGAATGATATTTATCTGTGGAAACTTTTAGTTGGCAATGTTGTTTTATAAAAATGTTGATACCCTACAAAAGAAGATTGTATTTAGGTATATGTATTTAGCGACCATGTATTTCATATTATGGAACGCCTTTTGACGCTGGACCGACGACCATTATGACAGGTGGTGGGGAGCGACTGGATGAGGAAGACCGAATAGATACTACGCCTTATGAATGGTCTTGTTCCGAAGTGGACGATGATGATGATGAAAATGAATTGACAGCAATCAGTCACACGTTAAGAAACCCTTTGATGCTGGAGCCCTCAGTCTTCGAGTTACTGGTAATATTTTTGCCTCAAAGGGAACTCAAATTAGCAAGCCTCAGCTTGGCAGGCAGATATAAAATGTCTCAGAAGATTGACAATAATAAGAAAAAAATGTCATTTTTTCTTAAATTAAGTAGAAATACCTCCTTGTGGGACCGATCGCGCTAAATACTGTTTGATAGATCACTCAGATGTTTCAGGCTGTCGATCCCGTAGTAAAAGTTTAGCGCGATACGGAATTTAATAGTAACTGGCTTGCAATTTGATTACACTACTGAAATTGAATAAGGATTGAACTTCGATATTTTACATTAGCGTGGGCCTGTTTTTTTTCTCGCAAATTATGTAAATTTTAGAAGCTAGGTATTTTATACAGGGTGTTAGTGACAGCCTAGCCTCAGGAAACGCGAAAAAAATCTGCTGCCCATACAAAACTGCTCTTCTGTGTATGTATGGGACAGCAGATTTTTTCTCGCGTTTCCTGAGGTAGGCTCCATAGTGAAAGTTGTTCAGTTTGATGGTATGGTCCGTTTCCCATGATACTGATACCCATGATACTGAACAACTTTCCCAAAGAAACCTATAGGAAATTCGAAACAAAAAACTTTGAATATTTCATACAAACGTTCAATCAGCTGATTGCATTTAGTATGGAAAGTCGAATTTCTTTCTTCCTACTTCCTATAGGTTTCTTTGGGAAAGGTGTTCAGTATCATGGGTACAATCACCCCTTAAAGTAATGCAATAACTTTTTACCCTAACACCCTGTATTATTGCGTACCAACTGAAACGTAGGTAGGTACCCCTAGGGATAAGCGTATACCTTCGAAGAGCTCTGATCAGTTCGTTAATTATTGACTGATTGAGTAACAAAAGCAGATCGTACTTTTATTAGTACCTAGTCGTGCCATCGTTATCGATTATGTAACCCGACACGTGTCGCTCAGAAAATAATAGCAATTACAACGAGTGATATAAGAATATTACTACTTGATAATGATAATAGTCCCAGCTCATTAAATATGTAGCTTGTCATTATATAAAACGTTGACTTTTTCACTATAGAACGTACTGTTTTAGAAAATACAATAGCCCGGTATATCCATATGTAAACTAACGAGCTTTTCCTGAGTGGTTAGACACCCTGCTACAACTATCACAACGACCTTCCAAAGCAAGATTCACTTTTAAAATCGAATAAAGTGTAAGGTTTATGATGATGTTGATGGATTCCTAGTCGATTTCGATTACGGCGCCTATTATTCTTTATAGAAAAGTAGTCAAGTAGGCAGGATATTTTGAAGTGCATAAATGTTCGCGCTAAACACAGATGCACTCTCTCATCCTCCTCCGCCTCTTATGTCTGATGGAACGGGAGACCGATACGATCAGAGGTGGGGTCAGATGCAGTGGATTTTTTTTAAAGAAATGACCCAATTTACAGCATTACTCAGAGAGCATCGACTGCTTATTACTGCGGACTATGGGGCTGCAATGGGGTCCACATATAGAAACCCTAGCGGGAAGGCTGAGCTCGGCAGCTTATGCAGTTCGAAAAATTAGATAGCTAACTGATATAGCTACTGCAAGACTTCTATACTTCAGCTACTTCCATAGTATCATGTCTTATGGTATTTTGCTGTGGGGCCGTGCTGCAGATGTTGATCTTTATTCTTCAAAAGAGGGCAATTCGAGCCATTTATAATCTGCGTTGTCGAGATTCACTACGAGATCTTTTTAAAGATATCAGTATCTTGACTTTCTACAGTCAATATATTTACGACAATATTTTATACGTTCGGAAAAATTTGTATCTCTTTCCCAAAAACAGTGACGTTCATAATTACAATACAAGAAATAAAAATAAATTAGTATTCCCACATTTTCGACTCAGTAAGGTAAACACATCTTTCATGGGGCACTGTATACGCTATTATAATAAGATACCAGAGGATATTCTAAACTTGCAAGACAAAAAGTTTAAGTCCCATGTTAAACAAGTCCTCTGTAAAAAAGGCTACTATAAACTCGATGATTATTTGAATGACCAAAATGTCTGGTCTTGACAAGTTTACTCTATGTAATGCAATTGTACTTTGTATATTTTGTTTTGTTTAAAAGATGTGTGTTGTTGAGGCCGCATCTTCTCTCAATGGAACACCTTCCGACGCGGTGGTAGATTAAAAAAATGACGTCAAAAAGCTATCTATGTGATATTATTTTGAATAAAAATTTTTTAATTTTGGGGGGACCACACCAGTGACATCGAAGCGCCCTGGTAGGTCTACCGAACCAGTGAATGAACTTAAGCAACCTGCCCAAGGGGCACCCCTAAGGGGTACGGACCTCGGCAATGGGCGTTGCTGGGACTACTCGTGCTACGTTTGGGTAGTGGGGATCGGTGAGATGCAGTGGCTATAACCGGCGGCAACTACACGGTTTGGCCGTCGAAGATGTGTGAAACGCCTGAAGGAATTAGACTCCTCTTACGACAGCCGAATGATAATGATCAAATAGAAATACGAAATCTTTATTAGCTAAGAAAACACAAGATCTCGCACACGGCAAGTCAATCTCGGGAACCCTTTACGATTACGAAAAGACGAAAATTATAATATAAAATAAAAATATGGATAGGGGAAGAATTACAATATTTATAAACAACAATAATATAAATAATGACTGTATTTAAGGGGATGATCATACCATCAAACTGAACTTTCTCTATGGGAACAAAGTCAAAATCGTCATACAAAACTGCAATCCTACTTGATCCAAATGTGTATGGGACTGCAAATTTTTTTGGCGATTTCGACTTCGGTCCCATAGAGAAAGTTGTTCAGTTATTCATAGAAAAAAAAATGATAAAGTAGGTGCTGTAATCACTTTTCCATACAAATATTTGGATTTCGGTGCCTGGGAGCCCGCTCCGAAAAAAGCCGTCAGCAACGTGTCCATCACGTCCGTCCGTACCGATACGTCAGTAAGTTGGAACCTGTATGTGGAAAACACTAAAAAAGAATAGTTTTCCTGTTGCATTCATATGATAAAGTATACCTATACAAGTAATTTTAAGGAATGCGCTGCGTGCTCCTGCGTCATGCACTAACCACTGGCGCATTTCTTTGAAGAGCCCATACCTATTCTAGTATTCTAGGTTGACTTGACATTGACAATGGACTACGTGTGTGCCATTTATAGTCTGTCTGTGGTTTCGACACAATTTCGATTATAATAATAGTAGGAACATATTTAGGAGTACTTATTATGAAACGAGGAAGATATTTCAGTAATTTATTTCCTCGTGTATAATTAGATGGTTTATGCAGAGTCCAACTTGATTAAACTCAGGCTCAAACTGACCTACCTACTTTCTCTATGGGACCAAAGATGAAATCGCGAAAAAGATATCTGCTGTCCCATACAATTAGGTCGAGTATGATTGCAGTTTCGTATGGAACAGCGCAACAGCAGATTTTTATTCCGCGATTTCGACATTGGTCCAAGAAAGTTGTTCCGATCGATGGTCTGATCATCGCCTTTAAAACCACAAGCATGTTAAAAAGGACCATGTATCTAGTTATGACAAATAACAATCTGATTTTTTAAAACACGATCTAAAATCTAATCTACGATGAATCTTCGTATCTGTGGTTTGTCAGATTATACATATTCCTAGTTTGAAAGTTACAGTGGCCCAAAGATTTCAATCAATCAAATATTCTTAATTTTACACCAAAACAAGAACATTAAAAATACAGAGAAAAACAAGAGGCAGGATTCCACTGCACGGATTTCCATACATATCTCAAAGTAATCCTAGCATTTAGATTGCATATTGTAACGAAAATCTCACAAACCTTGATTTTAATAGTTTATACTATTGAAAATAAGATCTAACTTCGTCTGTGTGCAGCGCTGCAAGGACCATCCTCTTAAAAAGCTTAAAAAAATATTATCAATATTAAAAACAAATCAGCTGTTCCATACAAAACTGCAAATCTACTCGACCCGACCTCGATGTATAGTCGGGGAAATCTACGGATTTTTGTATGGAGTAGGTTGCAATAATTGCACTTTAGGTGATAGTTGGAAATATTAGTAGATACATACTAGAAAAACATAAATTCTTAATAATCCCCGATTTTTAATTGTGTATTATGGAATAATTACAAAACATTCGATTTAGGTATGAACAAAAAATTGAAAACTGATGATTTTGTACATGACGGCTTCGTTCAATACATTTTACTTATAGCAATAATAATCCCCGGTTAATATTGTAAATTTGAGTACCTAGATATTCAATATTTTGTAAGTATTAAAAAATTATAACCTCAAAACTTAATTATTTACTGTTTGTTTGTACACAATAAATTTGCCTTGTGATAATTAACTGTCTCTTTTGCTGGTATGCTGGAAAAAATATCTTTAGAAATAAGCTTGCCCTTTGTACATTTATATCGATTTTAAGGTATTTCTTAGGGTCCTCATCCTATATAACCAGCAAATCTCGACAAAAGTATTATAAACTAACAGTAAAATTAGTTCAAACACAATTTACTAAAGTGTCTTTAATGCAATCTCAAACCGTATTTTTTCTAGACTAGTATGCAGGTATTTTTTTTATGTTATTCAAAATAGGTTTGCGCTTGGCTTGCGTTTTTCCAGGTAGTTGTATTTAATTGATGCCACAAAGTCTTGCATCACTTTAAATACTATGGAGATAAATTAAAGAAGACAAAGAGATAGATGCAATAAAAAAAAACCACTAGCTCATTATATATTCCAATGTCATTCACATTCATACAAAAATAAAGAATATTAATCAGGGATCAATGCGCCCGCGCCGTCGCCGGTGCACTCGTTGATGTCTTTTGTTCCCAAACATATTGGATGGCTTGAACCATGCTCACGAAGTTTGAACAACGAATTCTGTTTACACTGTATGTATGCACGCATGCGGGTACCGGTTATAGACACTGCATCCGACCCCACCTCTCTTATCGTAGCGGCATGGCGGTCAGTGCAGTAGTCATCCAATCCAACAGATTCAGGTAAGGGCGAGAGACTACCTCTGTTTTTATCTCTCATGCCATATCTTAGTAGAATTCGCGAACAAAAAAGTTCCAAAATGAACTTATTTCCCACATCATAGTCGTTTCCTGTAACACCCAAAGGAAGAAGAAGAAAAATTTGTGGTATTCTACACTAAAAACCATACTCGGCTAAAAAGATTAAAACCATTAATTTGATAAATAATTTTTTAGAGTTACGCGGTTATTTGCTGAAATCAAAGCTGCCTTCCCGTGATCAGGCAATATCGGGAACTCAAACAACTTAAAAACGCTGTAATTTCAGCTTATCAATTTGTTTCCATCAAAACCTTCTGTATCATTATTATAAACAGTTAAGTAAAAGCAATATTTAAAAACAGTTAGTTTAAAAATAGCATCTAGCATTCACCTCTTTAGTAGGTAATAAAATATTCCAAAAATATAACATTTGTTTGTATGTCTGTCAGAAAACAGACAGTTATGAGGAACTATTGATTACAATGGTGTTCCCGAAACTTCTCCATGTCAGTAGGCTTGTGAACGCTTTACGACATCTACAATAGTTCAACTTGATCCTCATAGAATAATCTTGTGAAGTGCAGAGGCGGCACTATAGTTTTTACCTTTAATAATAAAATATACTATTTTTTGACAGTGTTTTCTTGGATGAAGGTTCAGCAGGTCACGCGACACGAGATACGATATCAAAATTTAATAAAATATGTTCAAAAATCCGGCAGGTACTAGACTAATAAAAACACACCATTAGGTATCACTAATATCTCTTCATAACCATCAATATGCGTTATTCAGCTTGTCTTTGGAACGACGTTCCTTTTCACCGAAGAAAAACCTACAGGTCACATCTCTGGAACTGATGACCATTAACGGGTTCTGGAGTGGAGACCACGTTTGGGCAGACGTAACCAAGAGTGACCTTTTGCAATAACTGCAAGGGAATGCAAGAAACACATGGCCGCGAGCGCAGTGGTGAGTATTGAGAGAGGTCTGTTTCCAGCAATGGATTACTACAAGCTGACGATGATAATGAAAAGGACAACTCACTTGAATAATGTTTAGTGCAGTCAGCTTTTAGTTGGCACAAAACAATCGTGAATGCAAAAAAAAGGAAGCATTTGAAAGAGGATCACGCAGAAAATTCAAAGAATTGTCAGAACTGCGATTGTAAGAAATAATCTTTGATTAATATGTTACCTAAGCGCCCAGTAAACACAGTGTCATTATACCCATTTGACCTCCATATTGTCTCATTGTATGTAAGCAAGTTAGCGCCTCGTTTCTACGATGTTTTTATTTATCGAAGACAACCTTTTACCGTAGGTATGCCACCAACATTTCAAAGTAGATTAGAACAGATTCAACATTTTTTGTCGTTTTATGTGGTAGGTAGGTACTTAAAACTTTCTAACCAAGAGCGCGGATGGACATGTTTTAAAACCTGATCGGATTCTTCGTCACCATGAAAGATGTTGGGAAGAATCCGACCAGATTTTTAAAAACTACGTCAAGGGCTTAAAATAAGCCTGCATTTATCAAATGTATTAAAATAGTTTCACGTAGTGCATGACTATGTTTTGGATAAGTGTGAGATACCTTATTTATTATTTTATACCTGTAAATACCATACTTACTGCAAATAAATCTAAATCTAAAATCTATTAGTTTACTTACTAAGTAAGTAGGTAATAAGTAATGCCAAACTAAAACAATTTTAACATTTTAAGAAACATCGACATCTGTCTTGTAGCGGTTTTACCTACTTAATTATCAAGTTAATTACCTACTCATAAACATATATTTTTTTAATAACGACCCAAAAAATGTGAATAAACGTCATCAATCGATCCCGAGAAGGTTATTATCTAAGGTCATCTTATAATTTCATGATATCACCATACAAGTATAAGATATCAATGCATACAATCTAGTTTTGTCTAGTTTTGTTTGGTACTAAATAGAATGTAATAATGAATTAAGGGGCTGCAATGAATCTCAATGAATAATAATTGTTTTTCGAAACTTCACAAAAATAAATCTCATATTCTGAATGTATAACACGTGAATGAAATGTCAAATCTATGAATGGATAAAGTTTGAGGAGTTAAACACGTGAGTGGACAGACAAGGGCATCATTGCGTAAGTTATGGCCCCCTAGGTACATTCCTCATCATCATCAGGCATATAAATTAGAAGTTGAGTTAGTTATGGCCACAGAAAATAAAAGAAGAAAACCAACAGCCACAAGAACTTCAACCACTTATACATACGTATTATTTATGTTTAATGCTCTGTGGTTAAGATCACGCTTCCTTTTCGTATGGTTGTTTGTGAAGCTGTAAATAAACGTTAATTTAAAAGTATCACCTGAGAGAGAAAACGAAACGATTGATACAGTTCTGTCCAATCCAGGGACAATGATCATCATCATCATCATCTCAGCCAATGGACGTCCACTTGTGGACAATACCGGGATGAAAACATGCAGCAGTTTCCGAGTTAATCCGTTGCTTGTTGGACTGTGAAGCCCATACACCGAGGTTAAGTCTGTGTCCTACAGTAGGACGTATATGGGGTGATGATGGTCATGTAGTCTATAGGATCCCACCAAGGATCCCACTTAAGAGAAAATAATGCCTGAAATGAAACGTCTTTATTTGTTGAATACAGGTGTGGGTAAGATGTTAAAAAACAATGTTGCTCGCTATATCCTGCCTTCTGGCGTAACAAAATATATTATGCATTTATATAAATGATAATGATTTTACCTAATCCTATAATAACATCATTACTTACTGAAATATAACATTATACTAATATCTAATTAACAATCATTGGTATATGGTCAAATATAATTTATACATTAATTACTCAAACATACTAAAATTAATAAAATAAAAACAAAAATGTCAAACATAATAAATAAGAATTCATAAAAAAACTAAAATATCAAAAATGTCTAAGATTTCAGAGTTTATCATTCAGGAAGTCCGAGATTTTATAATAGCACTTTTCCATGAAAAAATTGTGTAAACTTTTTTTAAATTCAGGAAAATTTTGTTTTTTTATATTTTCAGGGAGAACATCAAAAATTTTTGCCTGATGTCACGAATAAGGGTAAGAGCGTATCGATGGACCAAGACCATACAGGTACTTTATGTTGGTCTATGGCATAGACCAATATAGAAAAAAAATTTCAGTTCGGAGACATCCTGATAGCCTAAGCCACAGTTTTCCTGGAAATAAAGTTATAGACGCAGCCCTTCCACAGTTTTATAACTTACAGCGGAGAATGATTAACGTGGATAATCTATTGACGATATTATCCAAATGACCCTGCTTCCGTCAGCAGCGTTGGTACCATTGCGTGCAACACCACGCTCCGAAGGTTCTAAATGAATAAATTTAATGTAATACTAAATCAAAGGTACAATAAACACGACGTAAACACGAGTGCGGTCACGTAACAACTTTGTAAGTACTACTGCTATGGAAGTTCATGGTTGAAAATGTTTCTTGAATGACTTTTGTTGCTATAGCAGGATTATAAATCGGCTGGCAGCCCAGTGATTCCTTTCTACGTCGATTTTATAATGAGGCGATATGGTTATAAAAAATATGTCAGCGACACTGGTTGGATTGCGTTCTATTCGAGAATGGACCACAAAGTAGGCTGTTGGCATTGCCTACTGTCGTCTTCCATGAGGGGGTGAGGTAAAAATTGGTTAGGGGCAGGGAGTGTCCGTACCTACTGTCCTGGTTAGACCATCAAACTGAACAACTTTCACTATGGAGATAAGAAGAAAAAAAATTCTGCTGTCCCTTACATTTGTGTAGTGTAGGCAGAAACAGCAGATTTTTTGCTATTTTTTTTATTTTGGCTCCATTACTCCATAGTGAAAGTTGTTCAGTTGGATCGTCGAAACCACCCCATTAAATAATTCTAGGGTGTAACACCCTGTATAGACAATGGTACGATAGTTATTTAAAAGACTGAATGTAACTAAATTATGTTTTATGTAATAATTATGATGAACGAACCTATAATGGGGTGTGTATTTAAAACCATAACCATAATGAAAAATCAATGATATTTGCATGTTATCTGTAATTTTTTTTTTGTCTTTTGATGCAGTAGTAGATTTTAGTAGATTTTCTAATAATCTACAGGGTGTAAAATTAAATGGGACACTTCCTTAAAGGAGTGCTTCAGACTATCAAACTGAATAACTTTCTCTATGGGACCAATATTGAAATCGCGAAAAAAAATCTGCTCTTCCATACAGTCGAGTTATGTTTGCAGTTTTGTATGGGACAGCGGAATTTTATTTCGCGATTTCAGTGTTAGTCCTATAGTAATAGTTGTTCGGTTTGATGGTCTGAAGTACCCCTTTAAGTAAGTGTCCCATTTAATTTAACAACCTGTATATTATTAGAAAATCTACTAAATAGATAACATAGGTTTGCAGAAAACAGCAAAAACTAATTAAACTATACGTATAAAATTAAACTATTTCAAATATTCACCCAATAACAAAAATTCGTTTATGTAAGGATTTTTTTCAGTTTTTATTAATTTTTTTAAATTATTCGTTCCGCTGGGTTCCGCTAAGTGACGCGCTACGCGATGTTGATCAAAAATGTGCGGAATATTTTTGATGCTTCTCATGTATACCACATACAATTCCCGTCGCTGTGTCTGAGACTAAATATTTGATTTTCATTAGACTATCTAGGTAGAGTACTCAATATTTTATGGGTTTGTATCATTTAAATGGTTAGCAAAGTATTCGTACTTTTGTGAGCAGAAAAACGGAAGTCACCAAAATACATAAACTACCGTACGTCAAGCACTCATGCTAAATAAACATAGACATTGGCAAAATCATCATAACCAAGATGACAGCCATTTTAAAAAAATAGAATAGAATAGTGCAGAAAGACGTATTCGGTTAGCAAACTAGATGGTTATAGCAACTTATGGCCAGCAAACATTTCCAAATCAATCAGCAATTAATGTCATACTGGACTACTTTAAAATTTATTGTATAGCCAATTAAATACATAAGCTGCATTAAGTGACCCACGTTTTTAAACAAATATTAATAAGGGTGAGCAGAATATTTACTTTTGTTCAGCAAATATAAATAGAAAAAAGGCTGAGTAAGTTCCGGCACCGACTTTAACCTAACCCAATAAAGTTAGGTGCTCTGAATCAGTTCCATTCGGTACAGACTTTAACCGAATCAAACCTAATGAAGTTAGGTGCTCTGATTCAGTTTCGAGCTGAGGGCTCTCGCCAGAACTCTCTCTTCGTCGACCTTCGCTGTACAGTAGTACCAGATTTGTAAGTTCCCCCGTTGTACCTGAGCAACTGCTCAGGCTCAGGACAAATTTAAATAGCGCGGGAAGTTATATTGACCAATACGGATGTGCCACCTTCATTCTTTTGCCACAATTGGCTTATTGTTATCGCGCCCATTTTCGCTGCTATCCGACTTTGCACCCTTTCATTACTAAACGAAAATGACTTCGGGTTTTGTCAGAGGACTCTGCGCAAACAAAGATTAACGAAGGTAATTATTTTCCAGGTCGTACTGTACCTCCATTCATCGAGCTTCGCTCGCTCCGCTACAGCCTTGCACGCTCGCGCTCGTTCCGCTCAGTACCTCTTCGTGAGCTTCTGGCTCCGCCTTTTTGGAATACACTCTAGGGATAGTGGTATTACAGACAAGACGGCGTAGAAGTGGGGTGCTCTGAGTCGGTTCCGGGACGGACTTTAACCTTACCCTAACCCAATGAAGTCGGGTACCCTGAGTCGGTTCGGGGATAGACTTTAACCTCTAAACCATAATATGATAAACTGCTTCTAGACATGTTTCTCTGCAGACTAATTGCTTGCCAAGACCAAGTAACGACCAAAACTAAGTTTCTTAATCGCATAATATTGCCTGCATATTGATTTAACTGTTGTCAATTTATACTCCACGTAAACCTAGCCACAAAGCCCAGAACTGCATGGGTAGAACGATATTTGGTAGTTATAGCAAAGTTTCTAACCACCCCGAGGGGGATTATGGTCGTGAGTTTATGTATGTCGATTTTAGGTATGAGATGCCTAACCTTAACAAAATCAGACCTCAACTTTCATACTTGGATGTTTGTAGGTCCCGTTGATGTCTTTTGTATTACACAAGAATAAATAATGTCAAAAAACTTAGAATTTTCTAAATATGAGATTTAATGCTTGAACAAAAAAAAACCAAAAGTTAATGTGCTCTAAAAATATGTGTCCTTCAAATTCAATTGACGACAATGTCCTGCTCTTGAACTTTAAATAAAAAATTTTGTATTTATTTTTCTCAAAAACAATGTCAACAAATGAAACGAGTTAGAGGGCTTCCACGACATTTCTCGCCACTCAAGCTAGATCTCCGTTACTGGTATTGAAAATAAAATTAGAAAGAATATCGGAGTTCATTTTAAAATGGCCCTTGGTCAATAGATGAATCAGAGGTGCGCTTGCGTTTGCGTAAGATATATAAAGCTATGGCGGCCCAGTATTGTCACAGTTGAAAGCTTACGCTTGAGGTAAAGACGTTTTTTAATTAATTTTCGATAGTAACTAAGCAAATTTTCCAAAATGCGTGTGTCTCTGTGCTTGCTGGTAGTAGCGTGCTGTGCGACGCGGACCTGGGCTGGCGCTCTGCGTAAGTTTTTGAAAATTATTTTAGGTCTACGAAAAAAAAAACGTTTTGTATACAGGGTCCAACTAAATATGTCAAGGTTTTTAAAGGGATGATCAGATTATCAAACTGAATAATTTTCTCTACTGGACCAAAATCAATCGGTAGACTAGGATTGCAGATTTGTATGGAACAGCAGATTTTTTCGCGATTTCGATGTTGGTCCCATAGAAAGAGTTGTTAAGTTTATTGGTCTGATCATTCCTTTAAAAACCGCCTTATACAAGGTTCTACAAAAGTAAAAATAAATATTTAAATCTTTCTCGATCGAATCTTTTCGCGATTTCTATATTTCTATATAGAAAGTTGTTCAGTTTGATGGACTGAACCACCCCCTTAAATGTTTATTTGTACTTTTGTAACACTTTGTATATTTATTTACCCCTTAAAATTGAGAGAAAAATAATTTTAAACCATTGTAAAGAAATTAATGAAACGTCTATTTGAAAAAGATACGAAGTTGTTTTTATTCACGCACATAAAAAATTGCATATACAAAATGTACGCATTCGATACATTGAAGAAAACTTTAATGATTTATAAAGATAAATCAGTTTGATACTGTACATGAGAGCAATAAATGAATTGAATTGAATTGATTTTTTTCTAATAAAAAAAAAATTTGTTATATATACGAAAAAAACCCATCAAAAAGCGTTTGTCAAAATGGTTACAAAACCAAAAGAAAATGAAATATAAATGTGGTAATCAAAAGTATATGTTTTTATTTCTAACACCATAATTATCTTTCTTTCATATACAGGCAGACCCCTGGAGTCAAGAGTTTTTTCAGACCGCCTTACGGCCTCTGACGTGGTTTTTATGTAACGACTACTACCACCAGAGATAGTAGCCGGGACCACGTGCTTAACGTGCCATCCGAAGCACGGAATCATTTCTCTTTTCAGACAATCAGGTGATTCAGCCTGCAATGTCCTAACCAACTGGGGAAAAAAGCACAAAGTGACATTTCATTAGGTGTCCCCCGTGGGAATCGAACCCACGACCTCCGTGTTGGGAGCCAATGCTCGTAACCATTAGACCACGGAGGCAGTTAGTTTAAAAGGATGCTAATGATATAAATATCACCCTGTATAGGGTTCGCTTCTTAATATGCTGACAGTTTTTAAGAGGATGTCCAGACCATCAGAACTGAACAACTTTCTCTATGGGACCAACATCGAAATCGCGAAAAAAAAGTCAGCTGGCCCATACATATACATTTGCTGTTTTGTATGGAACAGCTGATTATTTTTTCGCGATTTCGATGTTGGTGCTGTAGAAAAAGTGGTTCAGTTTGATGGTCTGTTCATGCCCTTAAAAAACTGTCAGCTTATTAAGAAGGACCATATATTTATACTTGATTGCTAAATCAAAATTGTGATTTAGGATTTGATGCCTCCGTAATTCCGAACATAATTCTATAGGGGGCAAATCCATGCAAAATCGTAATTCGGATTCGGTATTCCGTACGTGTGTAGCAGGCGTAAAAATTGTCCATACTATCAAAATATCATAATGCCAAACATACATTCCGACGCGACGGCGTTATGCAACGAGAGGCATGTTTTGTAAAACGTTGGTAAATGCAAATAAATAAGTAAACACTGTTATAAACAAACACGAGAGGTCGTTAGCTAACCATCTGGTTTAGGCGTGTCAATGTCAAGCCCTTTGCCGTTAGACCATCTATTTATACAGGGTGTAAGGAAAAGTATCATTAACCTTTAAACCACATGCTCTACCCATCAAACTGAACAACTTTTACTATGGGAGCAAACCGATCAGAGCGAAAAGAAATCAGCTGTTCCATAATAAACTCCATAACCTACTCGACTCAAATGTATGCAACAGCTGATTTTTAGGGTTTCGAAGTTAGCAAGGAACCCTAAGGCTGCTTTTCCACCAGAGATGTGCGAGGTAGCGAGGCGGTGAGCGAGGAAACAATCCGCCAATAGCGCGCTCGCTCGATCACGTCATTGGGAAATTGAAGCAATCTCATTGGCTCCGCCAGGTTCGTCCGTCTGTCCGCGGCTTAGCTCAGAGACGCTTAGTACTAGAAAGCTGTAATTTGGCATGGGTATCACCATAGAGATCTAGAGAGATGCCAACCAACGCGCTGAGTACGAAACCTAGTGTCGCATTACCACCGCAGTACCAGTAACCAAGTACCAGAAAGTATTTTGTTAGCTTGAATGTGCTCATTATCCATTGCGGTATCAGAACTCAACGTTCGAATAATTTTTAGTACTTCGCAAGCATTGTAAACTATTTACACATAATATCTCGACTGCCTTTCAGCCTCGTAATATATTGAATCCTTACTGTCGCGAGCAATGTGTTCCATTTTTGCGCATATTGCTGCGGCACTGGCCCCGCCCCCTTTTCACATTTCCTGTATCACGTAATTATTGTCAGATTTTCGTTAAAATAAGTCATAAAGTTACGGTGCCTCAAAGATTTCCATACAAATCTTAAATTAATACCAGCATTGAAACTGTATATTTTAACGAAAATCTGACAACAGACAAGCATAGAGATTAGTTTCTAGATTGTTTCTGATGAATTTGAATTACTTTAATTGGTTAGTATTGAAAATATACCAGACTTCGTTTGTATGGAGCGCGCTTCGAATTATATCCTCTTAAAGTGGCCGGGCCACTTGTAGCTAGCAGAAGTGGCTCGTATACTGGGAACCAGGAACTACATGGCAACAGACTTTTATTACACATAGTAACCAGTCAATTGTGATTTTTTGACCGGCGTATATGGAATCAATCAGTCCAGTTCCCATAATAATAGCATATTTTACTCTATTTTAAAGCAAAAACCTTTTAACTACCTGCCATTGTGTACCCTAAAACATAAGTAAATAAAGTATACATTAACTAATAGCGTGGGAACATGAAAAACGATAGTCTATTACATACATATTGTCACATACTTAGCCCACAATACATTTCGTAATTCTGTCATTCATACCTCAATGTGTTTCATTAATAATGTATTGTCTTGTTTCTTTGTAGTACCTACTTAAGGTTTTAACTCATGTTTACTTAAATACTGATAAGGCTTAAAACATTACCGTATTTATTTCTGAGGATACGTATGCTTTGTCCTTTTTATTTTGAACGTAAATATAGTCTAACAAAATTAGCTGAAACTATTTTAAGGGTATGCTCAGACCATCAAACCAAACAACTTTCTCTATGGGACCAATATCGAAATCGCGAAAAATAATTCTGCTTTCCCATACATTTGAGTCGAGTTATGTTTGCAGTTTTGTATGAGATAGCTGATTTTTTTCGCCTTTTCGATTTTGGTCCCATAGAGAAAGTTGTTCAGTTTGATGGTCTGATCATCCCCTTCAAACAGTTTCAGCTAATTTTGTTAGACCTTAAATAGGTAGAGATATCTCTAGAACCTAAATAATATTTAAAGGGGTTGTTTAGTTATAACATCAAACTGGACAACTCTAACTATGGGGCCAATAATAAAAAAAATCTATTGATTCATTTAAAACTGGAGTAAGTAGGTACTCGAATCAAATGGGACAGCAGATTTTTAAAAAAATCTGCGTTTTGTCCAACTTTCACTCTACTCCTTTTAATATTACCTACTAGGGTGTTTTGTTACACCCTATATGAATTTAAGACCTATTTATTAGACGACACTTTAGGGTAAGGGAAGGTAGGTTGTAGGTATGGGGTAGACTCATTGACTCATTGACAGTCAATATATTTACGAAAATATTTTATACGTTCGGAAAAATTTGTATCTCTTTCCCAAAAACAGTGACGTTCATAATTACAATACAAGAAATAAACATAAATTAGTATTCCCACATTTTCGACTCAGTAAGGTAAACACATCTTTCATGGGGCACTGTATACGCTATTATAATAAGATACCAGAGGATATTCTAAACTTGCCAGACAAAAGTGTAAGTCCCATGTTAAACAAGTCCTCTGTAAAAAAGGCTACTATAAACTCGATGACTATTTGAATGACCAAAATGTCTGGCCTAGACAATGTTACTCTATGTAATGCAATATTGTATTTTAATTGTACTTTGTATATTTTGTTTTGTTTAAAAGATGTGTGTTGTAGAGTTTCTGGCCGCATCTTCTCTCAACGGAACACCTTCCGACGCGGTGGTAGAGTCAAAAAATGACGTCAAAAAGCTATCTATGTGATATTACTTTGAATAAAAAAAAATTTGAATTATGACTTACCAACTACTGGGTCCGCGCTTAAACGTGTCCGAACCTAAAGAGCACCAAAACGTAAAAAGAGAACCATCTAATCTACGCGACAGCGCGCGCCGTGTCCCGATGGGGGAGCAGGGTGGAAAACGATTTCAGCATTTTCAATGTTTTTAGTAGGTTAAATATTACTACACGTACTTAGGTGTGCAGTTTAGTCTCGGACACATTTATCGAGAATTTTGTACTAGACCCGGCGTGTCCATAGTCATCATCATCATCTTATTTAAGAGCTACGCTCTTGTCAGTGGAGTATTCGCCAATACTGTCTCTTTTCCGCTAGTCTCTTGAGTTCTTAATACGACACGACACCAACCTTTTCCTTCACTTGGGCTCGATACTCTGTCTAGGCCTTCCTCTGCCTCTCTTCCCTTCTATCTTCTCTTCCAGTGTGGTTTTAAAGAAATTGTCGTTTCGTATCAAGTGTCCGATTATTTCCCCCCTTCGGTTTTCGATTGTTTTAAGAATGTTTCTCTTTTCTTTAACCATTCTTAGCGTTCATAGTATTCTACGTCAACGGGTAGACTATACAATTTTTAAATAACTTGCAAAATGCAACTAAAAAACAGTTGGAAATCTGTCCATCAATATTTATGTTTATACCTACTGTTTTTTGTTAAACACCTACCCAAGGTCCGAAATAAGTAAACAGAGGCACAATAATAAATATTTACGCATTTTGTACGCAATAATACATATCGATGCACTTGCACAAATACTGGTTTTTTTAATAACTTTGGTACATTTATTCCGAAATATGAACTTAATTCGGTATAGATAGTTGTTGCTCTTGAATTGTTTCCAAAATTAAAAACCATTATTTCGCCATTTCGTTTAAAGTTGTCATAAATATTGAAAAACTTACAATGCACTATCTCCGGCAACGAAAGTGTCTTTTATACCCAAAATATTATTTTAGTAAGCTTCAAAACTACTTAATCAGTAACTTATACGTACGTATGTCAACTGCACTTAAACGGTGAAGGAAAACATCGTGAGGAAACCTGCATAAGCTGAAGAAGAAATTCGATGCGTATGTGTAGTCACGCGTGGTGGACCTGGCCTGTCTGTCCCCTACAGTGGGATGTATATTGGCTGATGATGAAGAACGCTAGCTAAATCTAAAATGTACGTTTATCTCTTGGAAAAAGTATATGGTATACGTCTATAATGAGCCCCAAGCTTCTACCGTATAAAACAAAAGGGGCCAACTTTCTTAGGTTGGTGTGCGTGAGGCGTCATACAAATTATGTCTGTGTGCGTGTATATGGTTAGGGTTTAGAGGCCAGTACTGGTTGCAATTTTTTTTTCTACGCTTTCTTAGCTTCGACTGTCTATCTTGACTTATAACTTATCCAAGGTCCCAACAAACATTTTGGTCTTATAGGCGTCGTATAGTCGAACATTAGACGCATAAAGCACCAGTATATGACTAAATTACGGTAATATAACTTTTATAAGTAAAAAAGTCATATAAATGGGGGTCTAATACGACCAAATTGTTTGCTGGGTTGTTTCTTTTTGTGCCCTTGAACTTTACCTTTTTTTAAATTAACCATAATTATAACGCAAAATTTATTCTATTCTATTTTACCCATCACTATTAAATTTTAAAAGACTTGATTTATGGCTGCTAGCTCACAAAATAAAATAGATAACTAATGAACAAGTTCATAATTTTATTCATGGTATCATCATTGTAGGTATTAGGTAGGTTTTAATCAACATTGCCCCCTGATGTTTTATTAAGGAAATATAATCAAATTCAACTATAACCTTTATTATCATAAAATCTGTATTTGTCCGCAGTAACTAGGTCAAAACCGCGTAAAATTGTAAACATAGTGTTCGTCGGTATTATATATGGAAAACAGTTCCGGGACTGACAGACAGACAGAGTACAGAAATAGAAATATATATAATTATTTATTGGTCAAAATTCTTTGTTATAAAAGGGTGATTCCAAATCCCGAAAAAATCTGCTACATTTAGGTCGAGAATAATTGCAGTTTTGTATGGAATAGCAGATTATTTAGAGGTAGCAGGTTATGTAGAGGTAGATCACTGCGTAGCCCAATTTCTTACTGGACATGATAACTTTAAGGGAAAGCTATTTTATTTTAAATTGGTTTCGTCACCTTTATGTGAATGTTCTGTTGACAGTAACGAGTTCGAACAGACCGCTCATCATATTCTTTGGGAGTGTGAGCTCTGGTACGCCGAGCGCCAGACCATGCTGGACTCAATAAAATCGTTTTCTGGTGTCCCTTACTACATGGGCCTTGTTGCGACTAGGGATAACTTCCGTGCATTCAGATGTTTTTGCCATACTTATTACTGGAAGCAAAATAGGTCATAGTTTCAGTACAATGTTAGGTTCCTATTGTTTTATTATATATTTTTGGTGCTTTTGCGGTCGTGTCTTCAACACTGCCATAAATGATCTCTGGAATTGGCTCTCTAATAGCCATGTTTTTTCCTTGTTATTGCTGTCTCCCGTTTGCAATGGAGGGAATTCGGATATTTCGTTTTCCTACTCCTCATTGCGGGTTCCAAGACAGATTAGAGCCATCCCCCGGGCTCGCTGGACTTCATTGTCCAGTGTTGTGAATGGTCGCCGCTGTTGATTCTGGCTTACAGGAGTAACAGCGGTGGGAATGTGTGGTGGGCCTATGCCCGATTTTAAAAAAAAATTGCAGATTATTTTCCTCACGATTTCGACTTTGGTCCAATAGAGAAAGTCGTTCAGATTTATGGTCTGATCATCTCCTTAAAAACCGTCAGGATATTAAGTTGGACCCTGTATTTCAGGATATCTCTGTACATTATGCTAATTTAAAAATTATACCTCATCCAATACATATTCAGTGGTCAGCGCATACGAAGTATAACACACACGTTTATTAATTTTAATTACGTCAACCGAGTTTGTCCGACATTGACCTACAGTGCCGGGTACCGGCTCGCTTGTTGCCACCCCACAACCACTTGTACCTTAGTTATTTACTCTGTTCACACAAAACTATTAAGTTAATGGATTCTCATTGCCGATCTCAACTATTTATAGCGCCTGTTTACTTACACAAGTAGTATAGGTACACTTGTTTTCAACTGGATGAACGACACTGCCTACAAAGCACCCTCTCATTTTCTCTCATATTCCCGCTACCGAATTCGCCGCGTAGTCCTAGCAACGGCTTATAGACTAAGAGATAAGTGTACTTTTTGCAACCATTAGCAGCAAGGCTGATTCAGTGCTTACGGGGTGTAGAGCATCTCTGTTATGGGGATGAACCAGGTCTGCCTGCATAACTCCAGTCGGTTTAGAAGTTACTGATGTTTAAAGGTCAGTAAAAAATTAACAATCAGCTGCCAGACTGATCGTATCATATTATTGTAGTATGCACTGTAGCTATGTGAACAGTACTAAAACTGACATGGTTCATCAGTCGGTTTAGGAGATACAGCCGTTCAAAGGTCCGACCTTTGAACGGCTGTATCTCCTAAACCGACGGGCAGTTCATGCCAGTTTTTGTACTGTTTACATAACTACAGTGCACACTACAATAATATCGTACCTTGCAGCTGATCGTTAATTTTTTACTGACCTTTAAACATCAGTAACTTCTAAACTGACTGGAGTTATGCAGGCAGACCTGGTTCATCCCCATCACAGAGATACTCTACACGCCATAAGCACTGAATCAGCCTTGCTGCTGATAGTTGCAAAAAGTACACTTATCTCTTAGTCTATTAGGTTTTTCCCTGGCTCGGTTTACCCATCGTGGTCCAACAAATTAAGTGCAGTAATAAGCAGTCGATGGTCCCTGAATTAATGATGTTCCAGTCCTATAGTTATATAAACAATAAAAAAATAACGAAGCGCCCTACTATCTACCAATGAAAGAACGCAAAGAAAAAAATTAAGCAAGTTTTAGTTACGCACGATATTTCACAGTCATATGCTCACGACTTTATTCCCCGAGGGGGTACTCAGAGATATTCTGAAACTTCAGAACATCCACGTTTAACTAGTACCGTTTCAGTAGTTAGTAGTTCTACATATATTAGCATTCGAACACCTCAAAAAGGAAGGCATAAGTACTACCTAAGCTATGACCTAAGAGTGTGCACACCAGGTGCACACAGATTCACTATCTCTCGCTCTCTCTCTCTCGCAGGACCACTAAAATCATTGGTAGAGAGGATCGGATACACAGTGACTCTACCGGTAGCCATTATAATTTGACGTCAAGTGAAAACCCCTTTTTGATATCTTCATACCACCACCTACTTTTTCTTCTTCCTTTTATATATCTCGCTATTTCTCTCCCCAGCATCCTTCATATCAGCATGTTCAGCATCAGACCCCAAGCTGAACCAGTGTATCGAGAAGGTGATCGAAGTGGCCGGTCCCAAGTTCGCGGACGGTATCCCAGAGCTGGGCATCGCCCCCCTGGATCCGGTGCAGCTGGGCACGATTGATGTCGACAGCAACGCGCTCAATTTGAAGTTCACTGACACCGTTGTGACTGGCCTGAGGGGCTTCAGGGTTAACGCTTTTAAGTAAGTTTAGAAATAGATGAAATAATACGATGATTTAACTGGCCCTTTTATTAATCAATTATACCTACAAGACTTTCTCTCACCCAAAAAAATATAATTATTCGTCTTAACGAATATGAAAAAAATAGGATTCTTCAAAGCGTCATATTATCATGAAGTACTAACAGTAGGAGTATGATTTGCGGATATGTGTAAATTGAACATATAATTGAAGTTTTGACAAGAGCCAAAAGACGATTAAGACACATTTTCTCGATAGAAAAACAAGCCAAAGTAGCCTCCGTTTTTATTTATAAAAACTTGGAACTGCTAAACGGTGAATAATAGAAACACGAGACTTGATTTTAAAAAAAGAGATTGATATTTTACAAATTTTGATAAGAGCAAAATTGAACTTACATAAATAGTACAACAACAATTAAATAAAGTTTGTTTTACGCTTGCGTCGTTTCAGGCGCGCGCGCCGCCCTATCTCTTTGTCTCGCATCAGGCAGTAATATAAGCTATCACACGCCCATTTCGCTTCAATTATTTATCGACATAGGCCCTTAATCTATAAAAGTTAAATAATAATGAGATCTTATTACTAAATAGCCGTTTTCGTCCCGCGGCCGTAGTATGGCTGCGTGATATAGCGCTATCGCACCATAGCTCTCTTTCTATTTCCGTGAAAAATAAAGAGATAAAAGTCGTGATATAGGCTTATCGCGCGCATCATGCTACGGCCGCAGACAAATTAGTAAAAAAAGATAGGTACAGTCGACCCAAAATCTGGTCTACCACCCTAAGATTGAAAACTTGAAATTCGTTTGCACGTAACACGATATGTATATTTTTTACGTAGGTTTGATTTTAATTCTAATCTCAACCATAGCTATATTTTTATTACCTAAGAAGTTTTTAAAAAAATTGATAGACCACTTTCTTGGCCGACCGTAGGCGTAGGTGAATAAACTATATCTACACAGCAGTCCCTACTTTCTGATATTTCTTGTGTTCTAACCAAGTTCTAACCAATGATGACTGGTTTATATAACCAGTAAATATATGGAAGCCATTGGTTCTAACCTAAACTCTCTTGTACCTTATTAGGATAAACAACGAGAAAGGCAAAGCGTCCATAGACTTCACAGCCAACGTGACCCTGAAGGCGCACTATGACATGGACGGCCAGATCCTCATCCTTCCCATCAGGGGAAACGGAGCTGCCAAGATTAAGATCAGTAAGTACCATACACATATGTACTAGGTGACATAGGTACTATAGGTTCTACCGAATAGATGTCCAGTATACGTATAAAAATGCCACGGTCACGCATAGGGAGGATACTTAGAGGAAGTTTCTTTTATTACTTAGAGTTTATTTTGAGCGCCGAAAAACCACAAGACGCTTATTTTTTAACTCATAAATCTGCATATATTTTACTACCGACTTCTTTATAAATTAGCATAACGTCCATAAGAGATCAATGATAACGTCGTAACGATAATTAATTAAAATGAAACGATGACACAATATAAAACCTTGACTGTAAACTCCTCTTTGTCCAATGTCAACGCGACCTCAGAAACTGTTGAGAAAAATATAGAAAAATTGTCGAGATTGCGTACATCAACTCATCCGGAAGAACTGATAACTATTTCATATAAAAACTAAGGAAAACAACCAATGTCATAGCTTCTTTGGTAAAGAAATACACATCATACGCATCATCAGTTGAATTCTATTAAAAATTCCGTAGCGTAGGCTTGGTGAACAACTGGACATGTGCGCTCGCGGCAACGGCGGCGCCTCGATAAACGTTTTATCGCGTCTGCTGGCTCGTTCTTTCGCGCGCAAAAAGAAAAAGAGGTATGCATTGCGCCGTCATGCCGCGGGGGCAGGCCTATGATTACCTAAAAACAGCCGAACATTGTACTAAATAAAGGTGGCAAAGTTAGAATAGTCTCCCAACTCTTATCACCGGCTTTTTGTAGACCAACGCCATTTTATTATGCGAAAACCTGTTTCCTTCGTCCTAATTCAGGGCATAGAATAAAGATAAGATAGAATAAACCAAGGCCCTGGTGTGGATTGGTGGAAGTATATTTCATGTCAGAGTAATTTTGAATACTAGCCTAAATAGGCTTTTGACTTAGCAAAGTCATCAGTCCATGATTCTCCAGTTACTTTGAAATGTTTTGTTTTTGCAGCAAACCTGAACATCCTGATCAAGTACGACTACGAGACGAAAGACGGTCACTGGGTGGTGACAAGCTACCGGGACAGCTACAAGATGGATCGCGCTCAATTCAAGTTCGGCAATCTCTTCGGAGGAAACAAGCAATTGGGTGAGACAACCTTGATACCTGGCAAAACGATCCTTTTGTTGGCAACCGCATTTTATACAATACACGAACCATAGAAGCGCAAATTCGCCACGCCTTGCCCCCCTCTTCTCTACATATCCCATCTTAATTTAATTGGATCACAATACATTACGACGACCTGAACACCTAAAACACTCTCAACAAGCGTAACTTAAAACTTTGGTCTCCACTCATTAAGAAGAGGCAAAAGTATTATATACACCTTTTGTGAAGAGTAGTCAATTTGCTATTCAGAATATTTTCAAGTCTTCATAAAGGGTTCTTTAATTAACATTCGCATACCTACATAGGTACAATACAGCACAACTACAATACAATATAACAACACCCAATTTCAGCCGCCACAACGAATAGGTTCACAAATGAGAACTGGAGTATTATAATGGACGAGATAGCACCACCGGCGATCAAGGCCATCATCGCGCACTGCGTGGACGTCGTCAAGAGCTTCTACAGCGCCGTGCCTGCTGCTGAGCTGATCAAACAATAAATGGTTTGAGTCATTTAAGACTGGAAGGTTATTTTGGGCAACGGAAGTCAACAATATCATGGCTGCTTTTAAAATTTTCTTTCATATTCATAGCGTCTCATATGTTGGATTGCTTGGAGTAACACTGCATTTCATTTTGTAATTACGTAAATCGAATGGTTGGAATCCTTTGGAACCATTGTTGTCATTGTTTGCTTTTCATATTAATTTCTTATCATATGTTATCTTATCTGCTTGTCGTAACGCATTTCATTTTCGTTCTTTCATTCATACATAAACAGCTCTGGGGTGGTTAGAGGGTCAGAAGCGTTACTACAAAATGTACCACTTTCACAAGATATGTGTAGCAATAGTAGGTAATATTTTTTTGCTTTTTTTCTTTGGCATCTGGTATATCTTTAATATAAGCAATGTCCGGGAAATACCTAGTCTTTATGATGCTAGTAAAGATACTAAGTAATTGTTTTTCGGTCCGAGAGCTCCGTCGTCATTCTAGGCCTGCAATTTCATCGTTGGATTTTCATCAACGTCATTATTCTATTCTTACTTAATTCTTTCTTTAGAATGCATGCTGAATACTAAAATATGAAATACTAAAAGAAATGTTATAGGTAGCTCTAAATTTGTATGCTTAAGTGCTCTTAGATATCAAATTTACGATAGTAAAACTCTAAACAAATGAATGAATTTCACTCGATAACTCACAACTTCCCATTGTCCATCTACGTACGTGTACATTTAAAAAATATCGCTCTCTGGTTTCCAATTTACGCTGAGCTATTTCAGAAGCAATATGTAGAGTAATAACTTCAATTGTCTATCCACGTAGGTCACAATGGGAAGACGGCCTTAAATAAGTTAGTTAAGAAGATTCAGCTCCAAATCGCTACCACAATCTTTTATTTCCAAACCAGACATACCGCTTACCACACTCTCTCTTAACTAGTCATCAACAAACCCATCAAAAGCCACAACTAAAGCTACAACAACTAACCTAAACACATTCCTCCACAGCTACAACCATAGAGCACGTAATAAACGAGCATTGGGAGCCAGTGATCCGCGACATAGCCCCCACCGCCTTCGAACACATCATCCAGGCCTGTGTGAACGAGGCCAAAAAACTGTTCGCCGCCGTCCCGGCCGACCAGCTGCTTATACCGTAACTTATTTTACTTTAAAGTAATTCTTGGAGCCAGTATTAGGATATTATCAGCTATTATTTTACCGCGCAATACGAAAGCTGGCGTCAATAATGATTTGCAACAAATCTGGACCCATTTTTCCATTTATCAAAACGTTATTTTGGGTCTGTATTTCATTTCAGACACTATTACTGACCTCAAGCGTTGTGAAAAATGCCAAAACTGTATACTTATGTATATTTTGTTGCTAGCTATGGTTGCGCGCGGTATATAGGGGTAAGATCTAGAGTACAATAACAAGTCGGCAAAAAGAAAGAAAAAGTTGTCTATTTTCAGTATAATGGCCGGCAAACATCTTAGGCAAGACCTTGACCGCGCAGAATAAAATTAGTACTGCGCATACCCCTCACCCCCGCCCATTCTTCAAGTTGTTTGCCGGGTACTGTACCTACGTTAGAAGCAGCTATTAGGCAGCGATAGGTACATCAAAATCGAAGAAAAAGCTAAGATGTACCGAAAATGATAGGTAGTTAAAAACAATAGGTATTATGTACTTCCTTTCTTTTTGCCGACATGCTAGATATTAGTGACTATGGTCCTAATGATTAGGAATATGTACTTTCCTAGGCTATTGCACCTAGATCATTAGATGCACGTTTTGTACGACATGACAATGAAGTTTAAAATTTTTAGTAAAATTTATTTCTTTAGTAATCAGAATCACATCTAGAAACATTCTGAATTAAAAAATATGTAGTTATATAGAGGGTCCTTCTTAATATGCTGACACTTTTTTAAGGAGATAATCAGACCGTCAAACTACACAACGTTCTCTAGTCGGTTTGCAGTTTTGTATAGAAGAGCTGATTTTTTTCGCGATTTCGATGTTGGTGCCATAGAGAAAGTTGTTCAGTTTGAAGGTCTGATATATCATTCTGTTAAAAGTGACAGCATATTGAGGACCCTGTATACACAATACAAATGGAAAGGGTCCCTATGGCGGTAGTGACTTAAGACGTACATACGGCGACACATCAAGCTATACAAAACCAATATAAGCTGGCCGCGCGATGCTATACTTTACTCGACCTACGCGCGGACCCAGCGCGGTCAGCTTATGTTGGTTTTGTATAGCTTGATGTGTCGCCGTGTGTACATACGGCGATACATCAAGCTATACAAAACCAACATAAGCTGGCCGCATTTAGGTCGAGTAACGTATAACGTCGCGCGGCCAGCTCATGTTGGTTTTTTATAGCTTGATGTGTCACCGTGTGTACGTCTTAAGTCACTTCGTGCCTACGTTATTGTAGTTAGTGTCATACAGTGACGCCAAAAAACTTCGAATTCCAACCCGCCTTTAGGTCCCTTTCGATTCGGAATTTCAATCACATGTTTAACATAATAATATCACTGTTGTAACTGTTCTAAGAACATAGTAGTTAAATGTAAATGTGTCTAAACAAAATTAACTGTAAAGTGTGTCAAAGCAATTCAAATTAACATTTAAAATGTTATGTTTGTATGCATGGACAGATTATTCAATAGTTACTAGGCATGAAAGTATATTTAAATATTTGTGACAATGTGTATGAAAAAATTTAAAAAGTACTTGGCCTTATTGTTTAACAGATCGTCCCTTACGTATTTTGGCTCCTCTGTAAGAGATTAAAAAGTAATTTTATTTCCTATATCTTCCGTAAGCGACAATCACCAGAAGGTACCTTTTCATCCAGATGGGACATATTTACAGGTCAATTTGATCAATATTTCTTGTCTTTATATAAAATGAATGAAAGGTTCATAAGTGTTCATCAACCTTTGATGCTTGCTGACTGTATTATGATCATCATAATAAATCGTTTTGATGTTTAAAGGAATGGATATTACATAATTATTTTCAGTTTGGGTATTGGCTTACAGTTTCGTTCATAAGGGTATCTTTGGTCAAGAATTGGATGATTTTGTTTGAAGGCAGTACTTCATTATTATAAGTAGGTAATTGTGATAATTAGTGATAAGGTAGATTTGATATTAGTTTTTAAATTATTAAAAAATAAATTCTATACCTCAAATAAATCCGTCTTTTTATTATCAATTCAAAACAATTCCTATCAATATAAAAATCTTGAATCAAAATTGAAAACCATTTTAAAACAAATTAACAATAAATGCATATCAAAATGAATTATACAATAAATGTAACATTACTCTTAAAATCTAGAAAAAAAAATAAAGGCACTATTTTTTAAATCAACAAAATTCTGGCACCGGCTTAAAAACATTCAACCTTATCGTGGGCACATAGCATGGCGTCCACCATCCACTGGAAGACTAGCCCCCGTAATATTACTGGCTAATTCACTGGCAAGGAAGGCTATCGCAGCTGCAACCTCCTCCGGCTTCCCCGGACGACCTAACGCATGAGTCTCCTTACTCCTCTCCAGGAACGCTGCGTACTGTTGCTCGTTCAATCCTCCTCTCTTCTGCAGTTCCGTTAGAATAACGCCAGGGTTCACGCAGTTGACTCTAACGCCTTTCGGCGCCAATTCTAAGGCGACACACCTTGTGAACTGATCTACGGAAGCTTTAGAAACATTGTACGCTAACACCCCAGGGAAAGATCGGATGCCGTTCACACTAGATACATTCACTATGTTTCCTTTAGTTTGCAGCAAATGTGGGACGGCTAGCATGGTCAGATGATAGATTGAGCGAACATTTGTGTTCATGAGACGGTCGTATTGCGCCAGGGATGTGGTCTCGATGGTACCGGTCTCAATAATTCCGGCGTTGTTCACAAGCACATCCAGTTGGCCGTAGTGTTCTATAGTTTTTTTTACGATGTTCTCTACATCGCTTTCCTTCGTTAAATCGGCGGGAACGATGAATGTTGAAGATTTCTCGCAGTCGTTGCTGACCTTCTGGAGGTTGTCGACGTTTCTGCCGATGAGGGAGAGCTTGGCTCCTAATTTTGATAAAAATACAGCAGTTGCAGCGCCTATACCGGAACTAGCACCGGTTACAATCACTACTTTACCGGCGAAATTCATTTTCAATTAGGCTTACCGCTTACTAGTCGATGATGTAAGCTATGTTGAGTGTAGCAACAGAACTGAAAACTTCTCGAAATAATCTTATCGGAATATAAATAGAATGCAAGTGATAATTTAACAAAAATTATACAAAAACAACTTGTTTGCTCGCATTTGATCAATGAGTTTTCTTTGCCACTTTGCCAGTTACAAAATCTTTGAAAATTTTACTTCGCCGTGATTGGCGTAAAAATAATGTTATGAAAAATTTACGAATTTTGAACCAATCGTAAGAATTCGAGAGTGGTGATCCCTCGGAGATCCACAAGGACGTACGTAGAGTGCGAAGCGAAAACCTAAACAATGTTTTTAAAAATGTCAACGTGACTTACATGACAGACGTGACTTTGACAGTTAGTGCTGGGGTGCGTTCACGACCTTTAGGTGCGGTTGTTTTTCAACTCGCTCTAAGGTACGGAACGACCGCGCCAATTTTTAACTCGCTATGAGGTACGGAACGATCCCGGTTGTTTTATAACCTCAAATTATGACATTTAAAGTAATATCCTCCTTTTCCTTCCAGGCTTCCAGGGCTTCCATCATTTCCAAATACAATAAAAAAACTCATTTTCCATGTTAGCAAATCAAAAAGTGAATAAAAATAGTTTGAAAAACAAACTTTTATTCAAAACGCGCGAAAAGTCAAGTAACCACAGATAATTAAATCGTCAGAGTGTTTTTTAACCATCGAATTTGATGGATAAAAGTTGCAACCCGTCAGAGGTTCGGAACGGTTGAGTTGTGACAACCGAGTTGCTAAGAGCGTTTTTCACCGAGCCTCTGAACGGCGTTAGTGCGAAAAGTTGCACTCGAGGTGCACCTGGGGCGTAGGTTCTGAACGCAGCCCAGAGGAGCCAATCGTAAAATTGCGAAAGAAAATCCGTACAAAAAATCTCTAAAAAAAATCTTAGTATGTGAAAGCTATAACGTAGTGAGTTACATTCTCTTTGGTGAAAGCTATGTCACAATTTGACATATACCTATTTGTAAATAAACAAACATGAATTAGACAAATATTTAATTTTGTAATTAAACTTTTGGACATAATACCCAAAATTCTAGTACTTATTGAATTAAACTAAAACCAAATAATGGCCATTGTGAGTTTAAAATAAAAAAACGTTCCGATTATGATGTCTTCTCTTCGTTCTATAAAGCGTAACAAATATTCTTTCAGAAAGAAATTATACATATCCACATCGGTCAATCAGGCGTTCAGATAGGGAATGCATGTTGGGAATTATATTGCCTCGAGCATGGGGTAAGACCTGATGGTCAAATGGTATTCGAAGACGATACGAGTACTCCCGGCACCTTCTTTCATGAAACAGGCGCTGGGAAAGTTGTGCCTAGAGTTGTTATGATTGACTTAGAACCCACTCCTATAGGTACCTACCTTGTGATCTAACCAGGCACGTATCCAGACTTTTGTTTCGGGGGGGACATATCCCACCTGTCCCCCTCTCTTCCTGGATACGTGGCTGGATCTAACTTAGGTACTATTCTAATACAAAATGCTCGTTTCTATACAGTTATGATCAAAATTGTTTCTGCAGATGAAATACGAACAGGAACATACCGGACGCTCTTCCATCCTACCTCGTTACTAACTGGCAAAGAAGACTCTGCCAGTAACTTTGCTCGTGGTTATTTCGGTGTTGGCAGAGAAATGATAGACGTAGCTCTCAATCGAGTACGATTAGTGGCAGAGGACTGTCACCAGCTTCAGGGCTTTATTGTATTTAGAGCATTTGGAGGGGGGACAGGGTCTGGATTCACTGCTCTCTTTCTTGAAGGCCTTGTACGAGATTATGGGAAAGTTTCCAAGATTGAATATGCGATTTATCCGTCTCCGAGAATATCTCCAGTTATTGTTGAGCCATACAATGCAGTTCTCACTTCGCACGCATGCATGAATACCGAAGATGTTTGTTTTATTTTCGATAACGAAGCACTTTATGACATTTTGGCTAGATGTTTGGAAGTGCCAAGGCCTACATACACTAACTTAAACAGACTTATTGCTCAGGTAATATGCTTAGCTTTTTTACAAATTTTTAAATGGGACTATAGTTCACCTTCTCTTCTAGTTTCTGTCCACGCCGAAAGGGAAAAGGACTTGAGTAAGTATATTTAGGCAGGCACTGTCTTCAAAAATAATTACGATTTTACGGTGAAGGAAATCGTGAGGAAACCTGCGTGCTTCAATGTCGAGGCATGTATTGTACCCACTCTCCATTATAATTATAAGTAGCGACGGGCTCACTCTCCATCACACTCACACATCACACTGCAGGCACGTATCCAGACTTTTGAGGGGGGGGGGGGGGGGTATATTCATAGAAAAACAATGAAAAAGTAAGTGCTTTAATATCTTTTTCATACAAATATTCGGATTTCAGGGGGGGGGGGGGGGCGGGGATAAATCCCACCACGTGCCTGTCAAACTGGACTGACTTTCGGTACTCTGACTACCCCCTCGAGAAATATAGTTTATGCTTCAAAAATAATTATTTTTGTAGGTGGTGTCTTGTATGACGGCATCGATGCGATTTGAAGGATCTCTAAATGTAGAACTAGTGGAATTTAGGACAAATCTAATCCCATACCCGAGAATTCATTTCCCGTTGGTCACTTTCGCCCCATTTATATCTGCATCACGAGCTTTCCACGAAAATTTGACCACACAACAACTGATGATGGCATGTTTCGAACCAGCCAATCAAATGGTGAAATGTGATCCGAGACAAGGTAGCTACATGTCCTGCTGTATGCTGTTCCGAGGAGATATAAACCCTAATGACATTAATACTGCGATAAATCAAATTAAAAGCATGAGAAGTATAAAATTCGTGACTTGGTCGCCTACTGGATTTAAAGTAAGTTTTACGAATAGATACCTACCTATATTAAAATCAGTCACAATGACACAGCCCTATTGATATTTTGTTTCCTCTTGGACCAGATTGGATTGAATTTTATGCCACCAACGACAGTACCCGGCGGTGATTTAGCAGCTTTGCAAAGAGCTGTTGTTATGGTTTCAAACACCTCTGCAGTTCGAGTGGCGTGGGAACGTATCTGCAAGAAATTCTCTCTTATGTACGCCAAACGAGCATTTGTTCATCATTACGTTGGTGAAGGTTTAGAAGAAGGAGAATTCAAAAGCTCCTTGTACAACATAAAAGCACTGTCTAACGATTATAAGGAAATGGAAGGTTGAAATGAACCAGTGGACATTAAATATTGATAGTGCTTTAGAAAATAAATTTGTTGGTTTCGCAATGTGATTTTAGGTTTACTAAAACCATTGAGTACTTTGTGTAACATGGAATATGCTGATAAAGATGGTAAATGTCGAAAATTGTATTAGACTTTAATTTTTAAAATCTGTAGGTAAGGCTAAAAACGATATTATAAACTAAACAAGAACAGCTCTATTTTTAAAAAATCAATGTCAAAATTGTCAACAATATGACATTGACATTCATTTGTAATTGAAATTGAATTGATTGATAAAATTTTTCGTCTATGAATGAATATTTCGCAATATTTCATGAATTGCATTTATTAGCTTTTTTAATTAAATTTCTACTTTAATGAAAGATAAGCATACTTGAAAACACTACATCACACCTTACACACTCAATAAACATCAATTTTCATTCAAAGGAGCAGTAAAAACAGGTAAATTGAATTGTTTACAACCTTACATTCGTATAAAGAACAATAAGAAATTCCTTTATTCCTAAATTGACACCAAGAATCTACAATATAGTCAAAAAAATTCAATTCAAAATCATTATAATATAAAAATTACTAGGGGAGCATAACCTAACAGAAGCATTGATACAGTATGATCAGGAATATAATTCCCCTCGTCAATCTTCGTTTGCGCAGAGCAGATGTCCCCGTTAAAACCTGAGGTCATTTAGTAATAAAAGGGTGCAAAGTCTGATAGCAGCGAAAAGGGCGGGAAAACAATTAGCCACTTGTGGCAGGTGATATCAGGCCCGCGAAGGTGGCACATCCTGATTAGTCAATATAATTTTGTGTGCTATTAAAATTTGTCACCTGTGAAGGTACCTACATCAGTAAGATTTATAAACCTGGTACTATTTTATGATATTGTAGTAGGTATGTGGAGCGTGGCTCAACTATGCCGCTGCCAACCGTTGCGGGCCGCGCAGAGCTCGCTGCTTGCCGGCGCGCGGGGCGGCCTTGTCACCAGGCAGCTGGTCACCGCAAGGAACACTAATAAGTTGGCTTTCAATAATTATAAGGGATTTAGGGTGAGTTTACTAATTCATTTTTATTTGATTTGATGTACGCACTCAAATTCATAGCAAAAGCATCAACGGTGCGATCCAGAGAGGTATAGATATAGACACTAAATTATGAGGTTTTAATCCGCACGGACGACATGCCATGAACCAATGAGATTTTGTAACTTGTGTACGTAATACTGCACTCATACGGTGAAGGAAAACATCTTAAGGAAATCTGCATATGCTGAAAAAAAAATAATGCTACAATCAGATTTGGAGGTTTCAGTATGGTATGGTATGTCATTTCAAGTGGTGATAAGGCTACCTTTTTCAAATAATATTGATTTTTAAACATGTTACAGCCATGTTGTTGCCAGCATTGTTGTTCCAGTTGTAATGCTGGACTTGCGGGTTGGTTAGTTTGTAATAACTACCAGTAGATGGCGCTCACGTCCCCTTAAGATGCAACAGATTGAAAATTTCGTTCTCTGGGTAGTGGGCTCGGTGGCGAAATTGGATAACGCAGTTCCCCGGTTTGGAAAAGTGCGGGTTCAAGTCCCGCCCGATACAAATTTTTCAATCTTTAATTTGAGGCTACCTTTTGTTCACTAAAATGCAGCAATATGAAACCATATACCCTAGTTATCCCTTTCCCAGGGTGAAGAAATGAGGTGGTCTTCTAAGCTAGAAGCCTGATGCCATATGGCTGCACTTTAACATGAGTTTGTTTCTCTTTATCTGTAATCGGCCAACAATGGCCATAATCAGATAGTTTCTCTATTGTTTGTGAGTTTTTATTATGGGTGACTTTTCACCAAGCCTCAAGCCCATTTTTTGACTATCTCAATTTGAGATTTATAATATCTATCTTTAAAACTAGTCTACCTAGATGAGTACTTTGTTTTTACATCAGTGGGCCACATTCACATAAGATGTAGAGGAGTTTCGATCTGCAATACTTAACCAATATACTTGTAACTTCCAGCTAAGCACACTCATCAAATCAAATGCCCTCGCCGTCCGACTCTGCAGCACAGCACCGAAGCCCGTGACGTCCAAGGTGGTCGGGTACTGGCTGCTCGGCTGTAGTGGCATGGTCTTCACGGCGGTTGTGCTAGGTATGGTCACCTATCTGGTTGTTTTATACTGTGTATGTTACGTTGTTGATGTCGCTGTTAAAACTAGTGTAGGGAAGTAAATAGGATTCGAGGCCTAGATTGTAAGAGAATATTAGCCATTTTATGTTCCAGCTGAGTTCGCCTACTGGTAATGAGGAGAGGATATACTAATTCTTGTGCTCCTATTAGGGTCAATTCACATTAGAAGAGCATCGGCGTGCAGCGTAAATCTTATCGCTAGTGAATAAAGGTCAAATTTATTTAAAGCTGGTAGAGCGGCGCCGCGAGCCAGCCGAGCGTCGGCAAATAAATTTTACTTTTATACACTAGTAGACACTAGTGAAAAGATTGCCAATGTTCTTTGGTGCTCCTGTAATGTGAATTGACCCTAATAGAAGCACAAAAATTAGTATGTCTTCTCCTCATGCTCCTACCAGTAGGTCCTCATTTTAATTAACTATCTAGGTACCATCTTACTTATCATCTAAGTTTCAAAAATTGTATCGTAGTGTGATTGCAAGCGGTATACCGCGCGTTAGGTAGGTGCGGGTTCAGGTTCACGGCGCTGGCGGCAAAAAAAATATAACGTAGACAGCGAAATGACTCAGTGGAGCGTGCTGCTTCGCCCCCTTCCGCAACCCCCCCAGCTACCTAAGGCTTGGTATAGCACTAGCAGTCGCATTATAATAAGTTTATTTATTATGTAGGTAAATGTTAATCATAATCAGTGAAATGGTAATGATAGTATTTTGTTTTGAGGTTATTTTAAGAATCTTTTACAATATCTTTAACAGACCTTATTATAATAATTAAGTAAGTATTAAGATTACATTAAAATAAATAATGTGATAAAACATTGAGTTTTCTTTATGCCTCCATATTTATACATTTCAATAGTAAGTTGACTTTCACTGATTAAGTCTGTACCTATCCTAAATAATAATACGCTACAAACATTTTGGCAAAGTCTGTACAAAAAGCCTAGAATCAGATTAATATGCAAGCCTGTCAATATATTTCTTATCTTATCCCTTATTTATTTATTTTAACACTTTATTGTACACACGGAAATATAAATGAAAACAGCATAGGTGCTGTTTAAACAGAAGAGACGTGTGGCGGTGGTGGATAGTCAGAGTAACACAATATTAAACCTTATAGTACGTAGCATAGCGTCTTTTCGAGAATTAGGGGCGACGTCGCCTGGAGGTGCGGGCGCGATTCTCCAAACGACGCTATGCTACGTACGATAAGGTTTATACTGCCACACCCCGCCCGCGCCACGTTTCTTCTATATAAACCGCGCCTTAGAGAAGACTTTATGTCTTATCCAATGGGATCTTTTGTGTTGACCTCTACATATTTATTTTCGTCATCCTTCAAAAACGTGGTAAATTAGGGAGGCCAAAACAGGGAGATTACAGGTTTCTTCCCAAATACTATTTAACTGGTCTTCATGGCAGATAGTTAATTCTGAATATTTTTCTTAAACTGGCCTGGACTTTTTTATTTTTGCAATACTATAAAGATAAATGTCCGTAAAACCAACTACTCTCAAACGGTAAAGAAAAATATCGTGAGGAGACTTAAAAAAGCTGAAGAAGAAATTCTGATGCATATGTGAAATCTACCAGTCCGCTATGGGCACGCGTGGTTGACTTACTTACGCCTATGTACTTCTTAAGGGTAGATATGTGCCCTACAGTGGGACGTATGTAGGCTGATAATGGTGATGACAACTTACCAACAAGACACGTACAAAATATTGTAATAAATCACTTACAAAATGTAAATAAAACTAATTAATATGATGCAGGTGGTGTAACGCGACTGACGGAGTCAGGGCTGTCGATGGTGACGTGGAAACTGCTCGGGGAGAAGCTGCCCAGGACCGAGCAGGAGTGGAAGACAGAGTTCGAGAAATATCAACAGTTTCCAGAGTTCAAGTAGTATGTACATTCAAGTTTACCAGAATACAATTAATAGTTCTGCAAAGACTTGTATACAAATAGGTACTCTCGCTGTGCGGTAATAAGATAGAATCTAATTCGCACAACCGATGCGCTTTGTGCCTGTACTTTTAATGTCCTATGGTCTAAACTCTAAGGCGCAGCGACGTCGCCTGGTGGCGCGGGCGCGATTTTCCTTTACGACAAAACAGACGCTATGCTACGTACTATAAGGTTTATATTGGTGTTACTTTGGCTATCCACCACCGCCACACGTCTCTTCTTTATAAACAGCACCTAAGTAATTACGTACCAACATTCCAACAAAATAAAAAATCTTGAAAATAATAAACTTAGAATTTCTTTGTTTTTTTTCCTGAACAGTTAAAAACTGGCTAATGTGCTGTTTTCGGCTTGATGTTGTTTTGGTTTTGGGACAACAATGCGCCCATACATGTATGGATGAATATACAGGAGGCTTCCATACATGTATGGGCACAATACTAGCAAAGACATTGTAATTTGTGACATTGCTATGAAATTTATGTTCTGAAATAAATGATTTGATTTGATTGTGAACGATTTGTGGGCACTACAAGCTCAAATGGAAGAGGATCACAAATTTGTTAATCTGTTATTCGGCTATTATGTAGTTTTGTGTACAATAAAAAATCTAAGAATTCGACTTACCATTAAACTAACACAAAGTACTATAAAAACTAATAACTTTCGCAGCAAGAACCAGAACATAACGCTGACAGAGTTCAAGTGGATCTGGTGGATGGAGTACGCTCACAGGACGTGGGGCCGATGTATAGGCGCGGCGATGTTCCTCCCGGCCGCGTTCTTCTATGCGCGCGGCTACCTCGACAAGGGAATGAAGATACGCGTCGGCGTCTACTGTGCCCTCGTCGCCGCTCAGGTTTGTACTTCACAAAGTACATGGGGCGATTTTTCTGGTAGGCGCGTACTTTTGTATGGCGTGACGGAAAATCTTGATATTAAAGAAATAAATTAATAACAATATTGTATCTCTCCACATACAATAATATACAGGGTGAAATAGATATCATTAGCATCCTTTTAAACTAAGAGTCTACCCATCAAACTGAACAACTTTTACTATGGGAGCAAACCGATCGGGGCAAATAAAAAATATGCTGTTCCATACCAAACTGCAATCTCGACGCGCGAGTTCGCGACTCAAATGTATGCAACAGCTGATTTTATTTTTGATCGGTTTGCTCCCATAGTAAAAGTTGTTCAATATGATGGGTAGACTCTTAGTTTAAAAGAATGCTAATGATATCAATTTCACCCTGTAGGTACAAAAAGTGATTTAGGTATCTCTGAAATAATATTACTTACATTATTACAGTAGTGGTGCCTGGACTAAGTTCACCTGGCGGTGAGCTTGTATAAGGTGTCATATTTTTTTATTTTTGTTTAAGCCTCATAGCCCAGCTATTTTACGGTTTGAGCCGGGACTAATTAGTAATTGATATTTTTTTCGGTATAGTATTTAAGACCCAATTTAACCTTAGAAATGTACCAAAATTAAAAAAATATAATGTCAGCAACAGCCCCAAATTTTAAATTTAGCATTTATCTCGTTCTACAAAAACGAATGGAATTTTTTTTTGCAATCATTTAAGGCTTTATCATAATTCATACTTCAAACATGGTGTTAATATTTTTGTCTACTTAGAAGGTTTTGAAAAGTACATTAGTATTTTCTATTAAATAACTCATTTTTTAAATTTAAATACCATTTTATTGCTCAAAAATATTTTATGTTGTTAAATCTAATTAAAATTTGTGCATCGGTATTAGGTACTATTTTAAAAGCCTTCTGGGAGATACAATTTTGATTTCTATATTGCGTAGCGAATTATTTTTTAATAAGTTTTCAGATAGTCTTTTTGTCACTAAACGGTGCCGGTTACAGTTTAAAAGTCCAATTCATAATTACTTCCCACCCCTCTTAACAAAACTCCGCAAAATGACTGGGCTATTACTTTTCCACCTTCCAGGGTCTAATGGGCTGGTACATGGTGAAGTCAGGTCTCGAGGATCGTTTCCAAGGTCCATCTGACGTGCCCAGGGTGTCGCAGTACCGGCTGGCGGCGCACCTCAGCCTGGCGTTCATATTGTACGCGGGGCTCCTCGGCGGCGCCTTGAAGGTGCTCCGCCCCTTCCCCGCGGCCGCCGCCTATCAGAGGATCAAGGGGTTGAAGGCGGTCACTGCGCTGGCGCATACTGTTAAGGCTATGGCGTTCTTTACTGCTATATCCGGTGAGTGCTGTTAGCATAGCCTTAGGACTTTTTATTAGCCTATTATAGGCTAATAAAAAAAGTTAGACCTTTGCAAAGCAATTGTCTCGCCCGGTTATTGGATTAGGGCCCTTTACACACTGCGACCTTTTGCAGCGCTTGTGCATCAATTCAGTCGCGATGCAGCATAATCGATTTGTAGTGCGTAACAATCGAGTCGAGAGGGGACGGCAAATTCAGTCTCTGCCCCGGGCGGCAGAAACCTATGTCAGGAACTCCTGGAATATAACCCTAGATACGCTAATGACTGTAGCTCACCCTGATATAGGCCTCGATTTTTTTAGGTTGTTACTGCAACACCTGCCTAATATTGGAGAGGCTTTAGTTTATTTGATGTTGTATATGTCTATGTTGATGTGTCTTGTATTTTTGATGTCTTACAAATCTAAATTATTATAAAACTGTAATCTGTGTCTGTATATTGAAGATATTTACAAGAAGATTACGATATGGTTTTTAGGTGTCCCTGACTCCATACATATGCTCCAGACTATATTTCCTGAGGGGGGAAAGTTAGCCAGTCAGCCAGGGTGAATACAAATCACAAATTTTTTTATTTTAATGTGTCACGCAAAAACTACTGAACCGATTTTGATGAAACTTTGTTCGAAAGCATATGATTAGACTTAAAATCTGGTATATAATTTGTGCGGACGAAGTCGCGGGTAAAAAATCTTAAATAAATAAATCTTTGTTGTCTCCAGGTGCCTTCGTAGCCGGCCTAGACGCTGGCCTGGTCTACAACTCGTTCCCCAAGATGGGCGACCACTGGCTGCCCGAGGACATCCTGTCCTTCAGCCCGGCGCTTCGCAACTTCACCGAGAACCCCACCACGGTGCAGTTCGACCACCGCGTGTTGGGCACCAGCACCTTAGTAGCGGCGACCTCGCTGTGGCTGCTGGCGAGGGGAAAGCCACTCTCCCCCGCTGCTAGGAGGGTCTGTAATGCTGTGGCGGCTGTCGCTTGGATGCAGGTTAGTGTTCCACTACCACCGCATGTTGGGAATCAGTACCTTAGTAGTGGCGACTTCGCTGTGGATATGCTGACGAGGGGAAAGTGACTCTCCCCCGCTACTAGGACGGTCTGTAAGGGTTGAGCCTCACCTTTTCACGCTCTATCCTGTTCTGTCGCTCAGGAACATCATTTGCTAGAGCGAGAAATGTTGCAGCTGGCGCGTGCGGTTGCGTTCCCGCTATCTTATTTGCTTTAGCAAATGACGTTCCTGAGTGACAGAAAAGGATAGATAGAGCGACGAAAAATGCGATGCGGTGCTGGCAGATGAGGTTCGACCCTTATTTATGCTGTGGTGGATGTCGCTTGGATGCAGGTTAGTTTTCCACTACCACCGAGTGTTGGGAACCTTAGATGCGGTTTTTAGCACCTTGATACAGAATATACAGACTGGACCAAGTGACAATGACAATCGAGTGAGTTCCGATAGTGTGCAGAGCAAACGACGAAGAGTGAGGGTAGACAGATTTGTCTGCTCTTAAAAATCTACCTGCAGTTCCTCAGTCATCCCGTGATCATGGCAGTTGTAACACTGCCGAAATATCGGGAACTCAAATATACCAAAACGCGGTAAGAACCCGTTAAAATGTTTATTTCTAGAATATACAGATACTTTATGGGGTGCTTCAGACTATCAAACAGAACAACTTTTACAATGGGACTAACTTTGGAATCGAGAAATAGAAAGAAGCTGTTTCATGCACTTTGGTCGAGTAGCTGTTGACATTTTCTAATGGAATCATCATCATCAGCCTATCATCGTCCACTGCTAAACATAAGACTCTTCTAATGGAATAGCTGATGTAAATTAAATGCGGTACATATTACTACATATCAAAGGGGGTCATTCGACCATCATACTGAACAACTTTCACTATGGGACCAACATGGGAGACGTCATGGGAGCTCCCTGTTGCTGCTGCTGCTTTACACGGACCTCTTTATGCGGACTCTAAAATGTTACCTACTGCCTTTGTCTGTAACTGTTGTAAGCACTGTTTATCCTGTATTGTTGTTATCTATCTATCTAACATCAAAATCGCGAAAAAAACAACTGTCTCATATATATTTTGTTATTTTTTTTATTTATTTGGCTCGAGTGGATTTTCAGTTTAGTATTGAACTGCAGATTTTTTGTTTCGCGATTTCGATGTTCGTCCAATAGTGAAAGTTGTTCAGTTTAATGGTCCTAAGCACTCTACTCCCTTTAATATGTAAAGCATTTATTAAATGTACACCCAGTAAATTAGTGTGGGACGCCCTGCTGTCCGCTGGACAGACGACCTAAAAAAGTAGTGGCGAGAGGACTGGATGAGGAAGTACGATTTTTGAAACTTATTCTTTAAACTCAGCAGTTGAAAATGTCAATATTACTATGGAGATATGCATCTTTCTACTGCTGATTTGACATTAAAATATCATACTCCAGGAGTGCGATTTTTGAAAGTCAATCAGCAGTAGAAAGATGCGTATCTCCATACATTTTCAACTGCCGAGTTTAAACTTATGAGATTCAAAAATCGCACTCCAGAAACAGTTTTGTGGGAGAGGCCTATATTTAGCAGTAGGCTGATGATGATGATATCAATGTTCAGGATATGAATGTATCTGTTTGTTGTCGTCTCTTGCGCAGGTGTCGCTGGGTATAGCGACGCTGCTCTGCTACGTGCCGACGCCGCTTGCCGCGAGCCACCAGTCCGGCTCCCTCGCGCTCCTCACACTCGCCATATGGCTCACCCACGAGATCAAACTGCTGAAGTACATACCCAAGTAGTCATACTTACTACCTATTGTTACTAGAAAAATAATAAATAGTCACAGTCACATGGTAATGATCCCGAGCTACTAGGCTTTTTATGATAGAAACCATAAAACAACGGCACGAACATAATCCGCGAGTTTTCAACTAGTCAAATCAGCAACTATTGACCGACGGCGACCGGGGAGGGCCCATAAAAAGAGCATGTTTAGTATGGGCCCTGCGTCGGTCAATGTGTCTCAACCCTTATCCAAAGTCAAATCGCGCGCTTTGTATGAAAAATTGTAATGAATCATTGATTGATTTTCGTCGTCGTTTTGATACTTTTTATATTTTATCCTGTTATTAAAAATAGTAGTCCAGCTACAAAATTACTGAAAATGTGAATTTAGCATTATTTTAAAAGGTTTTGTTTTACTAGAAGATAAAACTATAACTTTTTGCAGTCAACCCATCATCTGTCTATGAAATTTGTCTGTGTCTGATTATCAGAAATATCTATGGAAATGACAAAGGTGGTGTACTTTTTAAAGTTCCTCTACGATAGTTCAAGAAATACGATTTTTTCAGTATTTTAGTCAAAGCATAATTTAAGCTTAGTTTAAGTATTGTTTCTAAGTTTGTAATGAATTAGTTTACATTAGAGTTGCAGACAGAAATACAAAATAGTTTTGTTATTTAAAAAGTGGTTTTATTTGGAAATTTTAAATAACTAATATTGCATACAATAAAAACCTGGATTATTTACAATTTTAACAGCCGTTTGCTCAAGTTTTAAACTATAATACGAAAGTAAAAAGTGAAATATTAAAGTTGTAATATCTATACAAATTGTTCCAATTCTCACCTTTAACCTTTAGGCTAATCGCCTTTAAGATTTTATCAAATCCCATCTATCCTCCCCTCTGGATACGTGCCGGATTAAGGACTCCGGCAGCAGTCACACTGGCCCCTCATCTATTGTTCATTATTCTCAAATTGCTACACTAATCGGCGGCGTCTCTACCAAGTTCTTTACACTATTATCAGTTCTAGTTCAGTGTTAAATCAAATCTAAAACTGAAGGTAAAATTTGACCACGAAAATGACGACGTTTTTCTGCGCCCCTGTAGATGATTTACACATACGTGCCCGTCAGTACCATGCATGCACGCGTTTTGCGATTCCTTAAAATTAAATCTGAAATATTAAAATGGAATTCAAAATATACAAAAATGTAGGTATTTAAATAATATTATATTTGCTTACGGTACACGCAGTGAATTTGTTATTTATTAATATCTATCTATCTACATATACTTAAATTTAACAATACAGGCATGAGACAAACATTTCGTGAGCTTTATTTAAACTTGTTCAATATGTCTCAACTCATGGTCGATATTTGCATAAATTTACTAGAACGTACTAGTATTTATTCCGTGCTAGAACATGATTTAGAAGTGTCCATCAAGCTTTGAAGCTGCAAAAGTCGATGAACAATTCTGAACCTTATTCGCATATTAATAGAGATGGGAATTGTTCATCAACTTTTGATGCTGATGGTACTATAGCCTTCGATGCCGCTGCAGCGAGCTTTGAACTTCTTTACCAAGTAAATTACCTAGTATATTGTCAAAGATATATTGAACAACCTCGAAATAGATTCACTGGTTTTTACTGTAAATAAAATTTCTGGGCAGTTTTTTTTTGTGTGGATGATAATTTTGTACCATAAATGTTAAAAAGATGTTTTTAATTACACTTAACATGTGTGACGAATTATACGCACAATTTTTGTCAAATATACGAGATTTTCACTAAAATTTATACTTTAATCAATACTTAGACATAATTTTTTTAATTCCTAATTTTATAACAATGATTGCAGTATTTATTAATATTACAGATAGAAAGTTAATGTTATGTATACAGGCTGTAATATTAAATGCGTTACATATTTTAGGGTTGCTTTCGATCATTAAATTGAACAACTTTCACTATGAATACCGACATTGAAATCGCGAAAAAAAATATACATTTGGGATGAGCAACCATTTATGTTTTTTATTGAACACTATTTTTTCGTGATTGCGATTTTGGCTCTATAGTAAAGGTTGTTCAGTTTGATGATCTGAAGCACGGGCTAAAACATGTAATGCCTTTTTTCCATCCTATATAATTAAAGTGGTAAGTGAGCATTGTTATCTAAAAGAAAAAATAAACGATTTTTGATTTTACCCGTATCTGTTAGTAAGAAAAAGAAGCAGAAAGATATACAAACATCATAAGAAATAGTTTTATTGTTTTCACAAGGTATACAGATCTACTAAAAGTCGATGGGGGGAATGAGAGGTGCCCTTCGCACCGATTGGCTGAAGTAATGTTACTAGTCATATTGGTGCCAATGAGGTTTATTAACCAGGATAAAATATTTTTAGGTAATTCACAGAAAATTTAAACTGAACATTAGCACCATACTATAATTCCTTAGTCTGAAAAGATATAAATAATTTATTGAGGATAAAATATTTTTTCTTTTATGTATTTACTATTTAGTTAGATATGATTTTTATCGTTCAATATTTATATTTCATTTTGCCTTACAAGGAAAATGTGTGCACGCTTAGTTACATCCCGTTGAATTGCGATGAAATAACGCAACCTATTATTTAACACGCTTTTTAGATGTCCAATCAATAAGCAATTTTTGAAATAGGTCTACGAATTGTAGGAAAAATTTACATTTGATTGTGTAGAGTGTAGACTGTAGATGTTCATAAGCATTTGGACACTTCAGTTGTATCAATATACAACATGGTAACGGAATAAACGAAACTAACACCTTTTTGAAACGGGTTGTTTTTGTTTTCTTTTTTATAAAATTTTTGCCACTTCTGTTTCTGTCTTTGACTACTTATATGAGGACTAGTTACGCGTGTAATTCTACTAACAAACATTTCTGCCTCTTTTTTAACATGAAATCCGCAAGTTTGGATTTTATTCCTCATAGCTCTGAAAATCATGAAAAGTAGTCTCGTGTGAACCCCAAACGTTCTAAGTTCGAAATTATTAATTCGCAATTATAGGCTGTCTCGTTCAGTGATAAGGTATAAAATTGAATGTAAATGGACATGATCAATTGATCTTATGCCGTGGCAGAGGGGAAATACTACCGCAGGGGAAATACTACCGCAGCGCCAGTCCTTATAATAAATAGTCAAAGGCTTCTGTAGCGACGAACACGGCTCATCACAATATCAATACCTACGTCACAGTAATGACGTCACGTTCAGCGCGGTGGCGAAGGACGGGTGTTAGAGGAAAGTAAATACAAAATATCACAAAGGATATTCCTTTAACACGTTGTATACGGTATCTTTTAATGTGTGTATGTATTTGAGTATCTGAGTTGCCAATCTCCTGATGCTGACCTTCATGCGTTTAGTAACAACAATGGGTGATCCGAGCTTTAGCCACGGTAACTATAAGAAAGAGTATCCATTACTACCTACATACTTTAGCGTTACATTTGACACTTTTTCTATGTAAGGCAATTATAATTTTGAGATCATGATTATCAGAGGTACATAAATAAAGATATTGGCCTCAAAGTCGATTTATTGGATGATAAATATATACAAGAGGCAAGGTCAGAAGTGTACAATAATAAATAAATAGAAATTGTTATTGTAGGCATTAGTTTGAGCGAAACAATATCAATTACATTCTTTTATGACAATGAAATCATTCGACACATTTCTTGAGGCTTCCTTTAGTAATAATGTTAGTTAGGACATTCCGTAACTGGAGTGCGATTTTTGAATCTCTTACGTTGAACTTGAAAATGTATGGAGATACGCATCTTTCTACTGCTGATTTGACATTCAAAAATCATACTCCAGGAGTGCGATGTAGAAAGATGCATATCTCCATAGTAATTTTGGCATTTTCAACGGCTGTGCTCAGCAAATTCATTTCAAAAATCGCACTCCTGGTCAGTATTCATATTAATTATGCATAAAGCAACAGCTACAATGAATATCCCTAGTAGGGACATAGTTAAAGCTTTCGTTCTGTAGGGAATTCACCAATTAGAAGACACACGAACAGGTGTACACATACCCTGGCTGAGTGTGCAGGCATATTTATTCACGTTGTTGGCAGTTTACATAACATAAATATGTTTCACCGAACCTTGCCTTTATGTGATTGTGTAGTTATGCGGCTTATTGGCCGACGAGAGTGGCTAAAAACCATGGAAATATAAATAAAATCAAAATATGTATCGAAAAGATTGATATTCATAGTTTATAAAAGAAAAGCCTCGTCCCACTTTAGAAATATGTGTTATAAATAGAGATCTAACCTATCCAGTTCGTACTAAATTAATTGAAACCTTATTTTAATATCAAATTAATCATATTGTAGAATTGTAGATAGACCGTCTCGGTTATACTCATAGACATTACCATATTAGCGCAATGAAGTACGGTGTGCAAGCGAGAAGACTGTTTTTTATGGCACAAACACAAGTGCAAATGAGAGATACATATTATTAATTGAAGACATGGCTCGAATGTTCAAAGGATTGAGGTTGGTCAAAGATACAATAATGTCAATGTAAATACTATATTTGTATGCCAATTTGACACTTACATAGAAATGTCTATAATTACGGTATTATAAACATTCAGAACAAATTATAGAACACTGCTTTAAGGCTGCACCGAGCCTATTGTGCTGCCCCCAATCGTATTTTTTTTTATTTCTTAACAATTAAATTCAACAATATTTCCAAAAAACAAGAATCTCATATTGTAGTCATTGCTGATTTTCAATTTATCGGGTCACTGCGGATTTGTTTTTATATTGTTTGCAGTTATTATCGTTAAAACCAATAAAACATAATAATCCGTAATGTTTTGATAAATTGAAAGCCAATCAGGACTATAATGTGACATTCTTGTTTTTTGGGAATGTTGTATAATTGTTTAAAAAAAAACTATTGAGGGCAGCACAATAAGATCGGTACCCTCTTAAAGAAAAATCTTTAGCCCTACAAAATTTAACCTACACTCGGCTGAATTATTTACATAAAAAAATCTTTATAATCTCAATAAGATACGGTTGGTTATTCTATGGCATTTATTTCCTATGGATGGCGCTTTTCACAATACAATTACTGTCGTATTAGTGTTAGGTAGGTAGGTACTATCTGATTGAAATAGTTGTTAGTTAGATCGATAGCGACGATATAATAGATTCCGATAACCGATTATGTTGTTAAAACGTATACCTAGGTACTTTAATACGTCACACAAAACAGTTCAGCTGTTTGAAGTGCGCTCTAGTTAGGCATGTCGCAATTTAAACAATTTTTTCTAGTTCTAGCTAGGCGAATGCGTGGTGTGTTTACTTTAGATCATTTCAAAGCTATTTTTCATGAGCTGATCATTACCAGACCCTTTATATCGTGGTTATTCTGTTACCACGATATAAAGTTCGTGTTAACTTAAATGCGTTACATATAGGGGGTGCTTCAGACTATCAAACTGAACAGATTTCACTATGGGATCAACTGATGAGATACCGAAAAATAAATCAGCTGTTTACTGTTGGCTCCATAGCGAAAGTTGTTCAGTTTTATGGTCTGAAAAATGTTCGCGCAACTCTCTAACAAAAAAATAATATATGAAACGTGCACTGACGCCATTTTATGTACCAACTTTTTGTAACCTGTGTTTCATAAATAAATGATTTTGTATTTGTATTTGTATTTGTTAAATTCCTTTGAACGGTAGCACACGTTTCAAACATTCTGGATATCGGTCACGACCAGTTTTTAGTATGAAAGTCCCGACTCTTATAACGTAGTGAGTTACATTCTCTTTGGTCTGAAGCCCCCTGTTTGATATGTGACGATTTTAATTTGACATCCTGTAGAATCGCTACATTATTTGAGCCCAAGTGGCGATCCTTGGGGGAGGCCTATAACCAGCAGTGGACGTCCATCGGCTGAGATGATGATGATGATTTGAGCCCAAACTCGATGCTCCTATATTTCGACCTGTTTAATACGTCCACTGCTGGACATGGGCCTCCCCCGATGCTGCTATGTATTGGCCTAATCTTCGAATTGGCTGAGGTACTTTCAACAAATGTCTATTCACATTGTTTTGTTAAGTAAGTTTGCAGATTCATAGAAATACAAACACAATTAAAGACTGTGAAAAATATATTGAAATAAGATCAAAAATGTAATATTTCAATCTTTAGATTTAATAAAAAGTTTGTAATATTGTCAGTTAGATGTCAGTATTTTACGAACAGTTTTCACTTTTCAGTTTAATCATTAAGTTATAAACGATTCTAAGTAGGTCAGATATATGGAAAATATAAACAAAGTTACCTATTTAAAGTTAGTCCACATCATTTCCGATCGATTCACGCATTGTTTGCCTTACCTAAATGTAAATAATGATGAGCTTTCACTAACATTAATGAATCAATCTAAAATGACGTTTGTAGTAATTTATTAAGACGTAATTACGTAGTGATAGAAGCTGAAATAAGTGAACAAACGAGCAGTGAAACTACAGATTACAACAAACCAGTGATATTGTAGTTGATAGAGAATTATCACGATTTCCGAGGCCATATTAAGAATCGAAATAAATAATAGATTACATCCTTATAAGTCAGTTGGTAGTTAAAAGAAATGCTTCTGACGATGCCGGATGGAGATACGGTCGTAATGCTATGTTTTTTACATTCATAGCTCGCTATCAGAACCCAGACTCCGTTCAGCGTCCATCGTCACATTAAAAGAGAGATCCTGGTTTACAGGAGTTACAGTGCAGGGAATGAGTGGTGGATCTATTTCCGAAACCACATTCTTGGTTCCCATTTGAGATTTTCACTTGGACACTTTCAACTCGTTCGCGATGCTTATGCATCAGGGGACACGAATGTGTTAAGAAATAAAGTTTTTTTTCTAGATAGCCTCCACAATACGGCGTCGGTGTTCTGCTTCTTATAAGTTATAAATAAAGGGTAGTTTCGCGCTAATTCACTATCCGCCACGTAATAACGATAAAACAACATCAATTACTATCAACCTTAAGAGTACAACCTATCAGATATGCCATGTATAACCGATTTTATGCGGCCTGATCCATTCGACACCTTTTCCGAATGTTTGTAAGGCATCGGCTTGAATTGTCGCGCAATATGACGCGCGTCATCTTTTACAAAAACATAATAATACAGGGGTGTAATATTTAGTTTTAGACCATCAAAGTTTCGACATTCAAAATGGAGACAAAGTCGAAAAAACAGCTGTCCCATATATTTGAAACAGCAATTTTTTTTATTTTTTCTCCATGTTGGCTCCATACTGAAAGTTGTTCAGTTTGATGGTCTAAACCACCTCTTTAAATATTACTATGATGTCCTGTTACACCCTGTAGATTCCGATTAAGACGCTTTAACAACATGTGTTAGAATATTTTCTTGTTGCGCTACATTATGCACAAAATGACGCGCAACAAATGTCGCCTAGTTAATATAGTGCTTATGCTGCCCACCCCCAGAGATGTGCGAGGCGGCTGCGCTTGCGGCGTGCGAGTAAATAATCGACCAATGGGAGCTCCTTACGTGATCGAGCGAGCGTGCTATTTGTGGATTATTTACTCGCAAGCCGCTTCGATGTCTCCCTCATATTTGGTGGACGGCCGAATGCAGGCACTACACTCTCGAACTTTCAAAGAAAATTACTACGGCTTACGACGCCACGAGAAAGATGAAGGGCTTCCAAATTCTCGTTCTCGACTGTTCTCGGCGAGAATGTAGTGCCCGCACAATGATCAAACTTTTAAAAATTTTAATAAATTACGTTTACAATCACAGTGCAGCCGCATTATAATTTTTTAAGTGTTTTCGAAAATTATGTAAAACCTTTTACGGTTTCACAGAAGAGAAAATTTTTGTAATATATGTTTACTTTTCAGGCTAAATCTGTTATTTTTAACCGAAACATATTTACCAGGTAATTTAAATAATTTTAATAAAAACCTATCGTAATATAACTTCCCAATATACGAATATATTATCATCTAATCGCTTAACAACAATTTAGTTTGCGCATTTTAACTTGTGTGCAATCTTATGATTTAATTTTAGTAATAAGCTACACAAAATAAACATTCACGACAACAAATGCATCTGAACGCTTAAAAGTGCTCAAATACTTACAACAAAAAGTGTTCAATAATACTTTGGCATGGGCCACCAAAAAATTGTTCAGCAGTGATTTCAAAATATACAGTTAACAATACCTAAACAACAAACGGAAAAAGACCTTGCTCCAAAAACAACTAGTATAATCAATGATTTTCCATATGGTATATTAGATTTTCCATATAGTATAGTATATTAGTATTTATTTTCTACGATTTTGACGATTACTACAATTTAGATACCTATACACGGTGTAAACTTAAAATGCATTGCATACTGGGGGTGCTTCAGACCATCAAACTGAACAACTTTCACTATGGGACCAAAAGATTTAAACGATCTTTTGTGAAACGGGATCACGAACGCGATTCACGAACTTGAATGATCTTTGTCAGATAAAGAAATATACAAAAATTAAGTCAATAGTTAAGAAATACTACTTAACAAATGTCAATGTATCGAGTGAAAGTGAGCTCGCCACAAACCATACGTGGTTTTCGTAGGGCGGCTTTGTATGATAAAATGTAATGTTTTTGTTTTAGATTTTTTTTGTTCATAATGGGTTTGCGCTTGGCTTCAGCTCACCTGATGAAGAGTGTAGATGAAGCCGAGGATGTAGCGCGCTCGCCCAGAAAAAGCCTATTAACTCTTCTTTTAAAAATATCCTGATTACATTCGCCCGGGAAAACAGACGCAGGGAGAGAGTTCCAAACCTTACAGGTTCTCATTATAAAAGAGGATGCAAACCTATTTGTGCGGATTGTTGATAAATAAATTAAAAAAGAAAAAAAAATACGATTTCGATATTGGTCCCTTAGTAAAAGCTGTTCAGTTTGATAGTGTGAAACACCCCCTAAAGTATGTAACGCATTTAAGTGTACACCCTGTAGAGTTCATTATGTGTTTCATATAATAATATAGAGAACTGATTACCCAGGTACTATTGAACACTTTTACGTCGTAACTATTTAATAATCTGTGCTTTTGCTGTGCTAAACATAATATTTGAGCACATTTAACAGCTCAGCTGTATTTGTTGCTAACTGTACCTCAGTAGAGACAGCATCAAGTAGAAAAGTGTTTAGAGATATTAAAATTTATATAAAAAAATGCTTTCTATTTTAATTTCTCTAAGCTCTCATCTACTACAGTACAAAAGCTCAAATAACTATTAGAGCAGACTATTGGACATTACCAGGTGGCAATGTCCAGGGCAGAGCATTTTCACTGCCAAAGCATTATCGACTTTGCGTGCGTCGAAATATCAATTAACTCAACTTTTGCCTCAGGTCACTTCGATGCTTTGGTAGTGGAAAATGCTCTGATCTGCGCTTGCCAGGCGTGCGCCGGACCCTTATCGTCATCGTATTGAATAAGACACATTTTTCTGACGCATTCGGTACGACAACGACATGATAGAACTGACACTCGATATACAGATGTATTTACCTACAAATAAAAAGATAATTTTATTCGCAATCAAGCCAAATTCATTCAAAACATAGATATAAATGATGTTCACAACGCCGCATGTCGCAAGCGTTGAGCCCGAAACATGCGTTATTAAAAATCTAGCGATAGATTAAAATAATTATTTAAAAACAATACATTATAAATTATAATCAGTAAGTATAGAAAATTCTCTCATCACAATACATGGCAGTCATTTTATGTGTACATACATTAGATCGCTACGTCAAATAAATCAGAATACGAATGATACCGCTCTCGTGAAGTTCAAAGGTGTCAATGCGCTTGAAAATGTACCTGAGGCGGATTGCATGAACACGACAATTGTAATTTACAATGACAATTTGAGATACTTTAATGAGAATGTTAGAACATAATATGTTGTTTAACGCCATTTGTAACCAGCAATGTACACTGAATTGTCATTGTAAATTACGATTGTCATGTTTATGAAATAGGGCCCTGATGGCGGTCGATGATTACGAGTTTTTGATCTGTAAGAGATTAGTAGAGGGCGTAATCTTCGGCTTTAGAATAAAAATGTCATATAGAGATGAAAAGCTGTTTATCGAAATTTGAGATATCGATTATTGCACTCCTAATTTATAACTAAATTTGCTATTAAAACACTCTACTAATCTCTGACCGTGGGAATCAAAATGTCCATAAGGCACCTTTTTATGCGGATTGAACTTAATAATTACGTTCTTTGCGCCACCGCTGCATTAGGGAGTCAGTTGCCTCAAGGTAGACCAGTTGCTGTCAAGCTGGACTAATTTGACAGTGCCCTCTTGTGGGGCAAAATAAAACTAAATTACGGCATTGCCGCGCCGCAGTTCGCCCTGTCCCGTGGCCGGTCCGTTAGACGGACGTCCGCGCGCGGATCAGTTTGTACTAAAATCATGCAACTGACGACCCGCGACAAGTAGCGGTGCTCTTAGATATTACCGAATCACACGCGGACCATCCGCGCGTGGAACACGCCTAATACAGCGGACGCTTTCACATAAACGAGCCCTCTAGTAAAATTTCTCGACAAGCGCGCGACGAGCCTTTGCTGCATAGCAAATTATTTCTTTGCTAGCTCTTCAAGTAGTATGGAAAAAAGCCGAGTCGCGCGCAAGTACAAAAATCATTCTAGAGGTGTTGATAATCTGTACACAAAACATAATGGGCATGAGACACACATCATCACGCACCACACAACGCACAAAATAATTTGAGTTAAAACTACTGAGTGATTTACAATATAACTATGTATAAGCCGCGCTAAAGAACACAATCGGCTGAAACCAAGAATAAAATACATAGACGATTAGTCCGCACGATAGCTAGGCAAGTTAATACGCCACAGTCCCGCGGGGCACAGACGTGGAATAAGCGAGGTATTCTAGACAGTTTATTCAAACTTCGACCCCCTCGAGACTAAAAGAACTGACACGATGACCCCCTGACGCACGGGACAGATTCCTTCGGGTCACAGTATAGGACAGTAATCCATCTTCATACAATGGTACCAAACGCGGCTTGTATGTATGCTCGCAACGCCAGACGGGGCTACGTAGAGATATTGTCAGTGTGTGCGTGCTACGAGGCGTACGCCGCGTTTGGTACCATTGTATGAAGATGGATTACTGTCTTATACTGTGTTCGGGTTCTGTACGCTTCAATAAAAATATGAAGCGAGCGAAGCCAGCTCGACATTTATCAGCACCACTAATCGATTATTTCCAAAACGGTGTCGGTTATGCAACATTAAAATATCGCTTTGGAGCGAGCGAAGAGAGTACGAAATTTATAGTTTCGAAATTTTATACCAACAAACAATGCTCGAAATTTTACAGCAATATTGAATAACATAACATAAATATTCTTTATTTGCACATCAAAAACATACAGCAAAAACGTGGCAAATGGTAGAAATGGCGGTCTTATCACTAAAAGCACTAAAATTTCTTCCATACAACCATGAACCATTGAATGTTAATAATCAGAGCTATGTCAGTTGCAGACTATAGCTAGATTAAAAACAAGGAACGAGCGAGAAAAGTTCAGATTGTTTCACAACGACTAGCTGTACCTAAGACAGAAGGTCCCACGTCGTGACCCCCATTGGAACTGTTCTGTGATCCCCTGGGGGGTCTCGGACTGTAGCTTGAAGAACACTGCTTTAGATGTTGTTGGCAGGCCGCGGGAATGAAAATAATCTAATTGGTTCATTCAGATGTCACTGAACGAACTTATTAGAGCTTTGCTAATCCTAGAAAATCCTAACTTGCACCCCACCTTTAGACGCTTTTATTTTCGTACGGTCAGCAGCAATAAGTTGTATACACTTTTGTTCTACGTCGTTGTACTAAAGTGTATATAACTTATTGCTGCTGACTGTACAACAGTCGTTGAAAGCGTGAATTTGTGGCTTAATCGATCACCGTCGACAAGTGTGTCGTGACCCTAAACTAGCGTCATATTTTGCTCTTATCAATAGTTTATTATATTTTCCTTGGTTCCAGCCAATTCTATTCTTAATGGCGCGGATTCAATATGTTTACGAGATATATTTAATAACCAGCTTACTGTGATCTCTATTATACATACCAATCGAATAGTACTTAAACTTTAAACATCCAGTCGATTTACAATAAGTTTATACTACATTGGGGCTTTGTTGGTTAATACATTGGAACTTCGATCAATAGAAGTCTGAAGCGATAGCCTATTTAATTTACTTTCAATTACAATGCTAACAAAGCATCACCTCCATATTCTCGTTCGAGGTGGAAAAATAGTACAGTACGACCAGGAAACATAGTCCGTTTGCACGGACCAGAGACCCCGTCAAAATCCAAAGATTTTTCCTAATTAAAACTCAATCATGCACGGTAGGGTGCAAAATCGGGAACTACTAATTCTTTCTATATCCCGCTCTAATTCGAATAGCAGACTGATGGACGCTTCGCCGGTGACAAGCGCGGGAAACTGTTAGCAAATTGCGGCATGGGATTTCAGGCGAGCGAGCGTGGCACACCCTGATTAGAGAATATATTTACACACTATTAAAATTTGTCAACTGCGCAGGTGCATCGATAACACTTATAAACATGATATTACTGAACTATGTATAGAATGACCGCTCTCTGCCCCTAACTAACTTCAGAGAACTGCATACGACCTCATCTTCCCTCCCCGCGCTTGAAAGCATACCTAATTTATGATGCAAAATCAATAACACTGCCATTTTCAAACGAAATTTTTCCTTATTTATCGAAGTTCCATTGTGTTTATTATATTTTTTATTTTTCCTCATAAAATAAGTAGTATTTTGTGACAGTATTAACATAAAAGAAAATAGATGACAGTTTCAACTCTGTCACCGCAGTTTTCGAAAAACATAACCAACATAAAATAATTCCGTCCAATACAAAAATGAAACGCTTCGCACCTTTTCAGTATGGGTAACATACCTAATTAATATTTCTTATCATAACGCTTTATGTTTTTGCTATACATACATACATATTACTAGAAATTTTTCCTTATTGAATTTACCTTAAACGATATTAGGTAATGGTCGTACAGTATTTCAATAACTATGGTACATATTTTAGAATCATTTCATTTCTGACTTGGGTTTGCTCTCTGCATTTGAGCTGACGTCTTCGTGATATTTGCCTTTCGTCACTCTTAAAATATTATTTAATTAAATGAAATGAATAACAATATTTCCTTTATAAAGAGTGCTGGTATACCATACAAAGACAATGTGCAATATGAGTGCAAAACGGACATACTCTAAAACTTTTTGTTATAAAACTGACCTGTCAGAACATATTAGCACGGCTAACATGCTATCAACGACAAAGCGACAAAAAGAGACGTCATGCGCACTCTTTTTCGCATACATAAAATAACAAAGATGGAGGCACATCTCGACTTATTTCGTTTTGTTTGACATGTTTCCAACCATTATCTTTGTATGAAAAATACACTCTTTATACTAAACTCCTTGGTTCAGGTGAAGAATAAATAAATAATGCTGTAAAGTAATGTTCAGACGAGTATAAATATAATAATATTGAATGCTAAAAGCACAGTGATCCATTGAAATTTGTACTACATATTCATACATAGATGATGTAAATTTAAAATTCATATAGATATAGACTTGGGAGGTAGATGTCACGATAACTGTTTGTTGATGTGTAATCGTAGGGCGAGCTGTTGTAGAAATGCAACATCCTTGTGTCATTCATAACACATTGTTAGAAACTGCACTTTACTTTGCAAAGAATATTAACTTTGGTAATCGTTTTAATTTACGATCAATTAAGATATAAGTATATAAGAATTATGATTGGTAAATTAAATAACAAATGAAATCAATACAAAATTGAAATTTCATCATATCAATTCAAACAAAACGCTGCTCGAAAATTAGTAACACTTTTTCCTTTAGTTCCTCAAAAATAAGTAAAATTTTTGCATAACAATTGCACCTTGCACAATATATTGTTAGAAACTAACGAACAACACTTTAATTAAAAAACAAAACATTATAGTTGAAAAAAAAATCTTAACCCAGTCTCCAAGCTGACAACCCTATCAAATCCATAACCACCAATCAACAAATTCCAAACCACTCCAAAAAAAAAAAAACAAACAGAAAACTCATCTGAACAGAACAAAGTATAGAAGGCAAGCAACGAAAGCGCATACCACGAAGAGGTCGATGGTGTCCAGAGCAGCAGGGCCTGGTAACTAGCTCGGCGGCTGGGGGTCCGTGCTGACGATCACCTGGACCACGTAGCCGGCAGTTATCTTCGCCTCCTCGATGAGCAGCCGGTCCCCAAGGAGCTTGCCGCCGTAGAACCAGCGCTGTCGCCACGGCTCTATGTTTTCTTGCGCCTGTGAGGATATAAGACATTCAGGTTATAGGAATCATGGTTTCATAGTTATTTACTTGCATTGGTATGGTCAAACTGGTTATTAAGGCCTGCCACACACATACGTCAGAACTCAGAGTTGTGACTTTGTATAGGATTTGACGTCTCCGTAATTCCGAACGGAATTAAGTAGAGGGCAAATTCATACGAAATCGTAATTCTGATTCGGAATTCCGAAACCTTATTTTTTGTATTCCTGCAGCCGTAAGATTCGTGTCCTTAGGTAAAAGGGTTACTTAAATGCTTCACATATTTTAGGGGGTGCCTTTCTTTAAAATCTACTATTGCATTTATATTTGGGACGAGTAGCCACAGACGTTATCTATGATACAACAATTTTAGTGTTTTCTCGATTTTAGTGAAAAATTCAGTTTGATGGTCGCGCACCGCTTAAAAAGTTTTAACTATTGTAGTCTATGTATAAGTTAACGAACGCATTCTCTACAGGCTGATGATGATTTAACTTATAAAATAGTGTGTCAATAAAGATGAATTTATCATCGTCGAGCTTAGCTTGCGTGACAGCTTGCCATTCTAAGTATACCTGTACCGATCACACTAACCACTACCCACATTATCTGGGCCAATAATTTACTTTAATGTTTACTATATACCTATTGATTTATTTCAGTTCATAAATAAATAAGTCCATAAAGACTGAAATATGATATTATTAATGTTTTTCCTGTGGTTTTCATCTATTAAATACTATACTATATCTATATCTATTAAAAACGGGCCAAGAGCGAGTCAGACAGGCCCGTGACGGGGTTCCGTAGCTATTATACAGGGTGAAATTGATATCATTAGCTTCCTTTTAAACTTAGAGTCTACCCATCAAACTGAACAACTTTTACTATGGGAGCAAACCGATCGGAGCAAAAAAAAATCAGCTGTTGCATACATTTCAGTCGCGAACTCGCGCGTCGACATTGCGGTTTAGTATGGAACAGCAGATTTTTTAATTGCCCCGATCGGTTTGCTCCCATAGTAAAAGTTGTTCAGTTTGATGGATAGACTCTTAGTTTAAAAAGGATGCTAATGATATCAATTTCAGCCTGTATAATGTTGATTATGATGATGATAAGGTGTACTTTTTCTTCTGTCATTTTCCATATTTGTTAATTCTGTGGCAATGCTCTTGTCATTGGAAGTCTATGAGATCAAACATACAATTCATACTTCTTGGCAAGATTAATAATGTGGTTTTGCCATTTGCATTAATCATTTCAAACATCTGGTTACCACAAAGTACGGGTCTCCTCACTCCTCGCTGTTTTCCCTCGCCGTTAGCGACTAGTTGGTTGGTATGTACGTATGTACGTAATACGAGTAAGTTAGAAAAACTCATTGTTACTTGGCATGTCGTGCGTGTGGATTCGAACCCGAACCCTAATAAAGAATACAATTTCTGGAGAAGGGAATAAACTGTATACATTTTATTGCAGTTTCATGGACCTAGAGCGAGAAAAAAATTCTAATATTTCTTGTCAATAGATCTACTGTCTGTGACCACGCGAATTGAAGGTACCTAGTACCTATACGCCTCGCCAGAGCGTGCCTTTGATGCTGAAACTATAGTTTTAGAGGCTTAAATGGTTTCTATTTCGAAAAATCTTCTTAGTGAGCCCCACGACAGACATAAGACCCCTCATATCAAATTATATAATACACAGCGATATACAAAGATCTGCGTTTTCTTATAAAAACTGCAAAATTTATTTCTATGTTTACCTTGTTATGTAGGTAGCTCAATGCTAACATTTGTTTTATTTAATGCATGTTAAAACCTGAATATACAGTCAACAAGAACTCAATTTATTCGCTGATTATGTTTTGCCCACGACCTCTTCCGCGTGGATTTCGGAAAACTTAAGAACTCCATTGCACTTTAGGGGTCCATTTTCGTTTCTTACTGTACCCCTACATCCTCTGTAGAATATGTATTCCAAATATCATGTTCAGTCAGTCACGGAACTGTTTTATAAGTTTAGATAGAGAGATAGATATAATTAGCAGAATTATAAAATGTTTTGGCTTATTTTCACTTGTCGATAACTTGGTAGATATACTGCTATAAATTCTATATAAATTCACCGATCGGTATAAAGTGTGCGGGGGTAGACTGCCTTCTCTTGTACCGCATGCGGGCCATCAACGTATGAAACTCTATGGCATGCGTTGCAGAAATCACCCGCACCCGCATGCATGCGACCTCTATGCTGATTTCTGGATTTATTTTTCACAGGGATGTGTAGCGTCACGTGGTTGTTCAACTTATTCATGGACAGCTGTTTGAGTGATTTGAAAGAAAGAGAGTGTGGTTTAAGGATGAATGGGTTGCTCGTCAAATGTTTGTTATATGATGATGATCAAGTGCTACTTGCATCTTCGGCAGACGATTTACAGGAGATGGTAACATGCATGCATGAGTCATTTAAGAAGAAAGGAATGAAAGTGAATGTAAATAAGACGAAAGTTATGGTTCTCGAAAGGGATGAAAGACTGAATGTAAAATTATGAATGGAGATGAAAAAGTGGAACAGGTTAAAGAATTTCTATATTTGGGACGTATGTTTACCAGAGATGGTACGTGTGATGGAGACATAGAGAGGAGAGTGAAAGCGGGAAATAGAATTAATGGAGCGATGCACACATTCATGAAAAGTCATAACGTGTCCAAAAAGGCACATTTGGCAGTTCATGACGGTGTGCTGGCACCAACTTTGATGTATGGCAGCGAATGTTGGGTATGGAAGAAGAGGAATGAATCTAGAATAAATGCTGTCGAAATGCGTTCTTTACGCAGTATGTGTGGTGTGACTCTAAATGACAGAATACGAAACAGTGTAATTAGAGATAGATGTGGATTGAAAGAGGGTATAATAACAAGGATTGAAACGGGAATGCTGAGATGGTTTGGTCATGTGGAAAGAATGAGTGATAGCAGACTGACGAATGAAATATATAAAGCGAGTGTGAATGGGACAGTCAAAAAAGGACGCCCTAGACGTACGTATGCGGACCAAATTGGCAGCGTACTTAAGAAGGGTCAGATCAAATGTACCCGAAACCGACGAGCGTGTATGAAGCGACTTATGACTGTGGAAGAGGCGAAAGAGGTGTGTCAGGATCGTAGCCGATGGCGATCCGTTGTCTCTGCCTACCCCAATGGGACACAGGCGTGAGTATATGTATGTATGTATGTTTTCATACTCAAGTCTTTACACTACACACGCCTCATGGTGAGAGAGAGTGGGCCATAGTCCGGCACGCGGGCCCAGTATGGAGGGAATTTGGTAAACTTGTTGCATGAGAATTATCTAGCCTGATCTGGCTTAGCGAATAAGTAAACTCCTTCTAACACCATCCGAGAAGACGTTAAAAATTTATGATTAAGTGTAATTCATCAGTTTTTCATGCTTGACTTTTCATGCTGACTATACAGTAGATTGTGTAAAACCTTTATTTATACATATTAGTCAGCTTGTTACATTTGAGATTAAATCTCCGGTCAAGGTCCACTCTGATAAGAAATATGTGTCAGTTCCATCAGTTCAGGATTTTACAAATGTTACAATCCAAGACTCAAGACTAACTAATGTTTTACACACATAAGATAGAAAACATCATTGGTACATGGCACGTGGTTATCGTTCGAACCTGGAGCCTCGCGACTGAAAGTCCACGCCGCTTCGCAATGCGCCACCGACGCTCTTTACAAACGCAGAGACCTTCCTCAACATACACAAGTTTTCCTTCACCAGTAGTATTTTTATTTATTATTATCATCATCTTAGCTGAAAGTCTGCTGCTAAGACGTCCACTGCTGGACATAAGGTCTCCCTAAAGGAATGCGACAACGACCGGTCCTGCGCTGTCCTCATCCAAAGGGTTTCCGACGCCTTCACCAAGTCCAGTCGTATATGTCCACCTTGTGGAGGCCACGCAGCTACAGATTACTAGTTACTTCGTAAAAGATACATCACTTAGAAAACGATAAATTCTTTCGCATTAATTACCTACTGCCAGGCGGTACACGCAAAAATCTACCTAGTCAAGCTTACCACAGCGTTGTTATTACATCACACAGTGCGCGACGTATGCAATGTTGCCGTCTGGCGCGAGTGGCAGAAATCAAGCATGCACATCGCTTACGATGCGACAAAGTGTAGGTACTTATCTCGGTACCTGCGGCTGAGTGATGGAGGCCTAACGCAACGCCTTCCTGTATGAGGTCGCCACTCGAGAACTCTTCATCCCATTGGCCATCTGTTCTATGAGGAATGTGCCCTGCTCATTACTAAGTTAAGCAATTTTGCTGGCCATGGGCTACCTTAGTTTTTCTGGGTTCTCTTTATTTCTGATTTGATCTCGCAGGGAAACTCCGGGCAGTCCTATCCATTGACCATTGAATGACTTAATTAGCCCTTTTATCCCTTACTGAGATGTATCAGGTCCATATGTACAATCGACCAATTTGAATCATGACCCATCATAGAACCTTGTCACGATCACGTGTATTAACGTCATTAAACTTCTCTCAAACGAGATAGCAAATAGTTTGCTGTGAAAAGGTTCTAGAATGAGTAATGATTCAATTTGTTCGATGGTACATCACTGGCCGCACACCATTACAAATAATAAAAAAACTGCACTTACATGTAACTTGTTCTTGCACTGCGCTATAGTATGCCTCGAGTAGACGGCCAGGTCTACGTCCTTGCACGTGTTGGAGAGCCGAAGCCTCAGTGACACCTCCGTGCCTCCTTCCACTGGCTCCGACCATTCCGCTGGTGAATCCCGTCCGCTGGCCTCTTTGACCATGTTTATAGGTGGGGACAGGCAGTAAATAGGCACCTGGAAGTAAATGAGACTTTAGTTTTGGTCAAACTAGTTAATGGGATAAATTATGAGAACTGTCACAGATTTTTTTTGGCTACTGTATTGTATACAGGGTGTAAAATTAAATGGTGTTACATATAAAAGGGAGTACTTCAGACCATCAAACTGAATAACTTTCACTATAGAGCCAACATTGAAATCGCGAAAATAAAAATCTTATGTTCCATAGAAAACATCAACGCTAACCAAATGCAAAACAGCTGATATTTTTTTAACGATTTCAATGTTTACATTAGCTCTACATAGAAAGATGTTGATTTGATGATCTGAAGCACCCCCTTAAGTATATAACCCATTTAAGTTTACGGTGTTTTCCTAAACTTAATAAAGATTAAAGGTAAGATTTTAAAATAAAAGATTATAAAGTTCTCTCTATTCTATCAACCATGCCACCTTCATGTATGTCATCATTTGTCAGACTTCATGTTAATTGTTCCACAGTAAAGCAGTTCTCGTTGAATAGAGGGGTAGGCTATAAATAAATAAAACATATACATTGTAATGATTCCAAGCAAGCACTATAGGCGGTTTATTATGGAAACCATGCAACAACGGCACTAACATATAAACATCCATGACCGAACCGGGATTCGAACCCAGGACCCTGGTTTGGCAGACCGGCGTGGTAACCATTACACCAACCGGGTCGTCATATATAATCTGAGCTACCCCAGTGTGGTTTGAAGAAGGCATTTTTACAAAACCTACAGCCTGCTATCTAATAGCAAAATATACAGTGTCTTCTGAATATGCTGACCGTTTTCTAAATAATATTTATCTTATCTTTATCTTTTTAAGGGGATGATCAGATCATCAAACTAAAGAACTATTTCTATAGACTAACATCAAAAGCTACAAAAAAATATTTCAGAATATCCACAGAAAACAGCAAATCTACTCGACCCAAAAAAAAAATTATTTTAAAGACCCTGGAGTGCGATATTTGAAACTCATTCGCTGAGCTCAGAAGTTGAAAATGTCAAAATTACTATAGAGATATGCATCTTTCGAAAATCGCACTCCTGAAGTATGATTTTTGAAAGTCAAATCAGCAGTAGAAAGATGCATATCTCCATAGTAGTTTTAACATTTTCCAGTGCTGAGCTCAGCGAATGAGTTTCAAAAATAGCACTCCTGTATGAAGGATTATTTCAAATAATACTTAAAATCCCCAACATCAAAATGTATGATTTTTCATCCTATATTTTTCTTCAGGAAAATACCCAATTAAATCAAAATCGATTCAGCACTTTAACTGTAAAAATTATAAACATTTATATTTATAATAACAGCATGGTTAAATTTAAAATGCACTCATCATTTTGAGATCTCCGTTTGAGAGTTACAAGAAGGAAAACATTGTGAGGAAACTTGTACTTCTGTCAAAACATTGCAAATGGCAAAACCATCCTATTAATCTCACCACAAATATGAATGTTTGTTTGTATTGTTTTTATTTATGTATTTTACTGTTTATGTTTTGGTGTAAAATAAAGTATATTTGATTGATTGATTGAATGTTGTTTATATTTGATCCCTACAGTCTTCTAATGAGCATTGCTCTCAAATTATTGCATGCATAAGATCAGTAAGTAAGATGGATAAACAATGAAGTTATAAATAAAATTGTATTAAACCAACATTAACAGGATAAAGTAACAATACTGACAGCTTACTGATAATTATTGTTAAATTAAAACTAACTTTTGTCAAGTACTTGTTATTAATTAGTTTGCGGTGTACAGTTTTTAATTATCAATACAGAAAAATACTGACTGAAAATGACTTGTAATGAAAATTAAGGAGTAAAGAAAGAAAAATTACTTATTGGATCTCCGACATTTTTGTAAAATATTAAAAATAGAATATTAATAAAATAGATTGTTTACACAATGTGTTAATGAATTAACGCAAAACTAGAAAGTAGTTTGATTAGAATCGAGAGCAGAATCGAATTATCATGGTTTCAAGTTCAACAAAGGTAATTTTTATTAAAATATTAAATAATTTAAAACCAAGAGTCTACCCATCAAACTGAACAACTTTTACTATAGGAGCAAAAAGAAAATAAGCTGTTCCATACTAAACTGCAGTGCCTACTCGACTCAAATGTATGCAACAGCAGATTTGCTTTGATTGGTTTGCTTCCATTGAGGGCTCCATGGTCACTTAGTAACATCTGTACTGGTAATTTATAAATGTATGATACTTTCTGATTCTAAAAGGGTGATCCATTTTATATGTTTACATTCAAAGGTCAAGGACAACGGATCAATCATTTACACAACACAAATCATTCTCTACTTGTTTAGTCTTCTTAAATCAATCTCATAGAAGTTTTATAGCATCAAGGCTGTCTTGAATTTCAAGGTTGCCATGTAAATTGTAAAATAATAACAAAGTTGTTCCAAAACCAAACCCTCGAATTCTCCAGCCAAGAATAACTTGTTCCTAAGCCTTACAGGATCATATTAGTAGAGGAATTTTTACATACCTGATACCTAGTCCCCCATTCATCGTAGCATTCAGTGAGATACCCGTTAGGTACGGACACACTGGCCCCGTCAAGTATAGCCTGCGCCAACTGGAAGTCCATGGCCTCCGCAGCCACGGCCGCCGCCCGCAGCGCGTCCCAGATCTCCTTACGACCTTCAAACGCCGGAGCAGTGTCCCAGAACTCATCTCTTTTACTCCTCAGCTGTCCTTCCGTCAACGGGACATCTGACTTCCACCTTATCGTCTCGTGGCACAGAGACTGGTTCTTCCTCAGGCCACCTGTAATAAAGGCCCGTTTAGTGCGCGATCTAGTCACCAGGGCGATAGAAGTATCACACCAAAAACTCACCGGAATTAGGCCGAGACACTGTACCCGATGATTCTTCTATGGGCCCACTTCTGCTCCTAGTTATTCCGATGCAGCCGCCCATTGTGTTCACATTATACAATTGCACGTTTAACAAATATTTACAAAAATATATTTAACAAATAACATTTTATCGCCTGTGCGCTCTTGTCCTGTCAAAAGAACTGTATTTGTTTTGTTAATGCTTGTCTGAGGACTAGTACTAGGAAAAATATTTTAGTAATAACAAAAAAAATTAATAACACTATAAAGTTTTAAATAAAGAATTTTGCAGTATTTCAATCAATCATTTATTTTCATGCAAAAATTCTAAATATTCTGTGATGCAAAAGTTCCATGTTTATTGTTGTTGTAACTAATTATATTGTGTTAACAAAACGCAAAGGGGCTGTTCGTCATAGATATCCAATAGAAGATTGAGCTGTACCAAATTATCTTTCTCTCTGTTTAATCAAAAATAATCCATAGCCCAAACACATAAAAACTATTTGCCACGCATAAAGTTGACCACGCTAGAAGAAGATGGCAATCGTTGTCCGCGGTGTCTCATTCTAACAGTGTACTGGTGTTGCCATTAGCTAATGTTATGATTTCAGCCGAATCGGTAAGATCAAATGAAGCAAATATGTATCAAATCTTTTTAAATTATTTGTGTGTTGAAAAGTCGTGGTAGTAAAAAAGAAAAAAATTGACAACCCAATCTGCCATTTTATTTAAAATTGCCGCCAGCCGTCAAATTAATTTTTAATATTTTTATCCACATTTTATGTTAAAATGGTTCGTATTTGCTTAATCGACGGCTGCAAAAGCGAATATTATCCAGTTTGTGGCTTATCGTATCACATTTTTGTATTTTTAATATGTTTTAGTTTTGAAAATATTAAAGTAGTTAGGGTGACAACAAACATAGAAGGTAAGCTTCGGAAGCAAACAAAATGTCAGTTTGAATTAAAATTGCTGCATAATACCTAAATTATGATAAAAATTACGAAGATAAAACATAATCTTCTTCTTATCGTGTCGACTTCAAATTCTGAACAAAGTCGCTAAATAGTAGCTTGCCAGAATCGGGCAACCGATACTACACCGTCGTAAAAACATAATAGGTAGGTATGATATGATATGATAATGCTGGCGGTGCGCTAGCGTACGGACGAACACAAAAAAATTTACTTAGATTTTTCTGTATTTTCCCTGAACAATAGCGTCGATGGCGCGTTGCAGAGAGGTATGGACACTAGGACATTCAATCGCGAGGGCCCGGATTCTAATCCGCACGGACAACATGACATGATAATTATGTTCCTACCAATGTCTTTTTCTAACTTGTGTATACGTAATACCGACTGCTCTCAAACGGTGAAGAAAGACATCGTGAGGAAACCAGCATACGCTGAAGTAAAAATTCTCATGGTTATGTGAAGTCTATCAATTCGCATTGGGCACGTGTGGTGGACTAACGCCCATGAAACCTCCCTGAGGGTAGGCCTGTGCCTGGAAGTGGGACGTACGTCGTACATAGGTTAATGATGATGATGTATAAACTGGCATATTATCTCCTGCTTTCGGCTTGACGTTAAATTTTGGGTCTCAAAATGAGAATTGTTTTATTTATTTTAGGATTCCCAAGAAAAAATTTACCTGGTACGCTAGTTTTTTTCTCATCAAGGTAGCGTAGGCAGGTACACAAATAGTAAAAAAATTTAAAAGTCCTAAAAGCATAATCTAAGGATAGGGACACGACGGCCAACAACTTCTATCCCGCTTTGCCCAAAATTCCGAGAAGAGCTGTCTCCAGGTGTACGTAGTACTTTCTATCTCTATGCTGTTCGTTTCATAACTTATCCTACAGAGATGTGTTTTTGTGTCACAGTAAAAACACCAAATGAACCGCTATTTTCCCATTTTATAGTTTTACGCATAAATCAAGAAACAAAAACACCACTATAACCTAATTTTTCAGTCATTCATCTGTTGGTTTTATTGTAGTTTTATTTGAATAATTTCAGCAAAAATTCACAAACGAACGCAAAATAATCAGCAGCAATGGCAAAACCAGCAGCTAAAGGTGGTAAAGCAAAATCCAATGAGGAAATCTTCGCTGGGTTCCAGACCCTCCGCGCAGAACAGAGGCAACTCGCAAATAAGATTTCTGAGCTTGAGATGGACCTAAACGAGCACAAGTAAGTCTGGCTACAAAGTTACCATACAAATACCTTCAAAAACAAGTCAGATCCTCCACTAACAACCGCTAATCTTTCGACAGGATCGTTATCGAAACCCTACGAGGAGTGGACGGCGTCCGCAAGTGTTTCCGAATGGTAGGCGGTGTCCTGGTCGAGCGAACAGTAGCCGAAGTACTTCCCGAGCTTGAAAGTAACCGGGAGCGACTGCCGAAGGCACTAGAGGCGTTACACGAACAACTCACCAAGAAGGGACAAGACATTAATGAATACATTGAAACCCACGACATAAGGGTGCAGCGCAACGATCGCCCGCCAGAGAGCGCGCCGGAGCAACCTGCTGCCAAGTCTAATGTCCTGGTAGCTAGCGGTTGATTTCCTTGAATGTTACTGTATTTATAATGCTAGCTTTACAAAAAATGCAGGACCTCACTAAAGCAAATTCAGGTTCTATTGACTTTTGTTTGGTCCAGAAAAATAATGAGAGAATGGTTTTTACAAAAAGTCCATTCAAGTCTCACCCACTCATGGAAGGACCCTTGGGTTTAAATTACTGTTAAAAACCCTACATTTAAAATACTAATATTTTTGCATCTAAAATATAATAAAGGTGGCTTGGATGTTGGTTTAGCTAACCATCAAGTGGCATTTATGATCAATTTTATGCGCTTTCACAATATTTAGAATTACTCAACCCCCTTTGCTTTTTACTTCCACTTATGTGGTTTTTTCAGCATTAAGTTATACTAATTTAGGTAGGAATTATAAAATTTGTATGTCCATGGCAAGAAATAATCTAGGGAAAAACTTAAGTTACAAAATTAAACAAGCATAGATTTTAGTTCCTTTTATTTGTTTATTTAATACTATTTCTGTTTTATAACAATAATAGCAATATAAAATGTATAAATTCTTACAAAAATATAGACAACATCAGACCATTTAATTTGTGTTCTTTCACAAAATATTACATTTGTATAATAACTATTACAAAAACAACCAATAAAGAAATTATACAATAACAATTTTGTAATAAAAAATTATGTAAATAATTTCCTGAATTCTTATTTTTCCTAAATTTCACTTCAATACTTTGTATTATAATTTCCATATTGAAATTTATGTTAGTATTCTAATACATTTTAGCACCACTATTATTAGTTAATATTCAATCACTATAATCTTAAAATTAAATTATGGCAGCTGAATTTTAAAAGACACTGCAAAAACAATTATTTAAAAATTACAATGCATAGGGGAGAAGGAGGCACCTTTGAACAATTTTTAATCAAACACCTGTAATTATTTTTCTGTGGTATATAACACCATGTTTTTAGTAACTACGAGCGTTAACCCGCGACTTCGTCCGCACAAATTATATACCAGATTTTAAGTCAGATCATAAGCTATCAAACAAAAAAAGTTTCATCAAAATAGGTTCAGTAGTTTTTGCGTGATACTCGTTCAAACAAACAGACAGACAAAAAATCCAAAAATTGGTGAAATGGAATCATGGACACCTAAAAACCATATCGAAACTTTTTTTTTGTTAATATCTTCAATGTACAGACAAACTTCCTGCTACAGTTTTATAATAGTATAGATTATTAGCTTAGTTATCCCTGTACCGACACAAAGCTGCTATTCGTATTTTCCTGAAGAAAGTCAAACATTAAAAACTGCCCCAGAGCTAGGGTACCTTTGAAGCAGCATGGGGTACCTTTGAAATGTTTTTATAATGCACATAAATCTTGAGTTTACAATGTTTTAATTAATAACTTACGTTTTTTGAAAAGCTAGATTGTTTCGGTAATCAGTATTCAATAATTAACTAAGATATAACTAAAAATCCATCTGGGGCACAATTGAACAGTTCAAATGTTCCCCACGGGCACCTTTGAATATTTTAAATAGAGGTATTGCTTACTACATAAATGAGAGGTGTACAATAAACACAATCCAAGAGGCAGCTTGTCCTACGTGCTAAGGTGCCCCATATAATTTCAAATATACCCCTCGCGTTTTGTTCAAATCTGTCTCTACCCTGTTGTTTGAGTTAGTATCGTTATTTTTGGTCAAAACGTATTCAATTTCAGCAATATAGCTTTCATCTAAGCTTATTCAATAAGCTCCACATTCTTCAATCCACGGAGCTAAAACCTTACATCTTTTTTGCAAATGTGTTTGGTTGAGGTACTGAAAACTAGACTGAAAACACATAGGGCTTCTAACTTTTATGACACTTGTCAAACGCCCACTTTATCACTTTACCTAGGTGGGACTTGGTATTAGCAAATCTAAAAATGTAGTCCTATAAATATTCGACGCAAATTATTCGAGTTATTGCGACTGTCCAAATGTTCCCGCGTTCAAAGCTGCCTCCTCCCCTAAACTAAGAATACAAAAATACAAGTAGTTGATTGTTTGGACACCAACATAAAGTTGGAGGAATGTATCAATCCCAAATAGTAACAACAATTGTTGTAAAATGGTTGTAGGTAAATGACTAACTTATCTATAAAACATATCTATACCCATCCTAAAATACAGAGGACAGAACATTCCTTTTATAACTGACACAAAAAAAAGACAGCCTGACCAGGAAAAATAACACCTGGCTCGCCATGTTGCGGAAAATCATTGGAAATAATTTTTGTAAGTTTGTGACATTGTCATAAAAAGTAAAGTCGATTGTAGCGCCCCCAAAGCATGTTTTTATTCATCCATCTGGTCATTTTTTTCATCACATTCCCACCGCTGTAACTCCTGTAAGCCAGGATCAACAGCGGCGACCATTCACAACACTGGACAATGAAGTCCATCGAGCCCGGGGGTCATCCCCCTCATCCCATCCCTCTAATCTGTCTTGGAACCCGCAATGAATTAATCAAAGAAGATAGGAGGAGTAGGAAAACGAAATATCTTACTTCCCTCCATTGCAAACGGGAGACGACAATAAGAAGGAAAAAAACATGGCTATTTCTATTATTCATCTGGTCAGGCTTTACCTAATTTCTCAACATTTCCTATTTTCCTCAGATTAAATCTGAATACGTATTTCAGTAAGAGAAATCTTAATTACTATCCGTAATAAACATGAAGCGAGTAAAGCCGCTAGCTGCTACAAATAGGCTAGTTATATATAACACATTAGTACATTACTCATGATTACTTCCCTTATACCATAGGTATAATACGCTAGTAATATATAAGTCTATGCCTTATACCTAGTTAAACATTAGATATAGATACAACAGCACCGTACAACTTCTCACTGATTTTATGCGTCAGATTAGCACTGCCACGGCGCGGCGCGGGCATTATATCTGGAATCCGAATTGGCAGAAAAAGTGTACATTAATATACTACTGCAAAAGTAAATGTCTACCATATTTGACTTAAGATGACGATGACGTGACGTCATCTTAGACGATATTGAGTTCAATATTCCAGATTTCGCAAAAAATTCCGCGGTAATGCTGACCCTACGCATAATACCTTTATATTATATCATAAGTATATCCAGTTATAATGTCTTTTAAATAAGACTAGATTTTACAACATCATTAAACGTACATTTTCTTATTATTTAAATATCTTATTATTTATAAGTCAAGTGAAATTAAAACAAACAATTCTTTAACTAAAGATTTGAGGAAAACAGTCACAACCATTCACTTTTTCGAAGCGGTCAGAAACTTAGCTAAATAAGCAACATTATTTTAGCTTATTGAAGGAATTATGAATCTTATAATGGAATGATGTGTCAAATTATGATTTAAAAAAAACTTACAACCTATTGGAAGTTTGTAACATGAAAAACTTGTGCAAAATTAAGCTTTAGACTCACAAAAATATATCAAATAGTTCATTCTTACTAATTTAAATTCATTACATCTTGCTTTCATCACAAACAACAAAATTACAAAACAATCATTTAAAAGTGCATAAAATTGGAAGGAACGAATGTCTCGCCTGGCTTGAGAGGCGAGGTGTCGTGGTCCCTCACACGGACCTCTCCCTCCTTCGGCCACTGCCCCGACCTTCCCCCCTCCTTGCGAACCACCCTCAAATCAACCACCCTCATCCCTTTATCCACAGACTTGCACATATCGTACAAGGCTAGAGCTGCCACAGCCGCTCCCGTCAATGCCTCCATCTCAGCCCCAGTTTTAGCTGTGACTTTAACTTCACAATGCACTTTGATGTCACCTCCGTCCTTGCATTCCCCTTTAGGAAGCTGTATTTTAATTCTAACACATTCCAGAGGCAATGGATGGCATAGAGGAATAAGGTCTGATGTTTTCTTGGCGCCGATAACGCCAGCTATCTGAGCGACTGTCAATGCATCTCCTTTTGGAAGATGAGCGTCGCGTAGAAGACGAAGAAGCCTACCACCGACTCTTAGGAAGCATTCGGCCTCAGCGGCGCGTGAGGTAACATCTTTATCGCCGACGTCGACCATGCGAGCGCGGCCATCTTTGTCCAGATGTGTCAAGACGTCTTGGCTATCGGTGCTGTATGCTCGGGCAGTAAGTCTGGTAACGTTGAAGGTCGACATCAGTGGTATGATGTTGTATGTAGATGCGGCTGGACGGTATGCTGTGAACGTTGGCTGTGGTCAGTCGCCGCGGGTAAGTTAGCCCCCTATTAGTATCATTGGTCGGTTCTCCATTTGGGCGAGATTCTGCATGCCTAGTAAATATTAGTTTATTTAGTTACCCCTCATTAGTTTGGATTTTACTGTAGGACTCTTTCTGCTGTCGTTAGGTTTGCCATACACCATACATATTACATGCTTGGACAGAAACTACCTTCACCTGCCACATTTAGACAATATTAGTCTCAGTTTCAGAAAATTGAAGGAACAAGTTGAAAGCAAGAAGCTTAAATTGTATAATAGTTGAAAGAGATACAAAGACAACACAAAAGAGAAGAAAGATTAAGAAGTTTTATCATCAAACTACTTAATATATAAATCGTACTTATATTATAAATGTGAAAGTTTGTGATTATCTTTGAATGTTTGTCACTCAGTCACGCGCAAAAGGCTTGCGGCACTGCTTGTAGCTCTAATGTGGTATGAAAACAATGTACGTGGCTGAGATCGTAATTTATTTACTATCTACTCACACAACAAGTTTCCCAATAAAAATCTATCCCTTACAGCCACACCACACATTGCATAAAGACCTCATTGCTTTGTATTATAAAGTAAATGAAATGTAAATGGGAGTCACGCTGCAAGTCTGACGGAGGACGCGTGGACACGTGGCTCCGCCATTTTGTAAACTTTTTTGTGTTTTAACTATAAAACGTTAACTTGAGATTATAATAATATCTTCAACACTTGATATTGGCGAAATCTTTAAGGAAACGCCATTAAATAAAAATAGAATAGAATATAAATGAAGTGATATGTTGTGTATGATATGAAGACAGGTATGTGATAGTTACCGGCGTGCTGGGGCTTCTTGTTGCGGAGCGCGCTCCGCACCAGCTCCTCGAGCTGCTCGTCGGAGGCGCCGGTTCGCACCGCGTCACGGAGAGATACTTCGCTCGACCCGAATAGACACACCTGCCATACAATAAGAGCGTATTCATTGTGACACGAAAACTTTCTTGTGATTGGGAAGAATTTGAATGTCGTTGCCTATTTAAAAGTTTGCAATTGCAAATAATAAATATAAGAGCAAGGTGGCCGCCAGAAAGATTTCACGTCGTCTATCCTCGTCGTATACCTTAAGGTTACCGTCGGCCGTCAGCCGCAGTCGGTTGCAGGTGGAGCAGAAGTTCTTAGTCATGGACGAGATGAATCCCACGCTGCCCAGGTGCCCAGGCACCTTCCACACCTGCACGATTATTATTATACATCGTTTATTACTATATTACTATTATACAACAACAAAAAATCTAAAAAAAAGGTTGATTTGGAGTCGGGGACATTTAAAAACCATATCATAATCTTCAATGTACATACACAGACACACTTCTGTCTGTTACATTTTTATAACAGTTTAGATTTAGATGATGGTAACAACGAAATATACTTTTTGATACTTTGAATTAATCTACTTTTTGTGCGATCAATGTTCGTTTATATAATATTTTCGGTGTTATTGCGTATTTATTTGGTAGTGACCAACCAAGTAGAGACCAATTTTTAGGAGTGCGAAATATAATGGCATATAGCGAGCTACTGGTAATATAAAGTAAGGCAGACCCTGGCAGTGTCGTTGGGTCTCGGCAGGGCGGGCTGCACGTCGGGGAAGGTCTGCGCCATGATGCGGACGGCGTCGCGGTGCGGCACTAGCTTGCTGTCGTCCCACATGTTGCCCGCGAACGGCATGAACTCTATGAACCTAAGAGGAACATCGATCAAATAAATTCACGACCCACCGCTGGGCTTTGGCCTTTTATTGCGTCATTCGAAAGAAACGTGTGAAAAATTCATTCTGTCTCTGCATAAGCCTCTCATCGTCAACTACTGAGCCATATCACACAAGCTATCTTTGAGCGTAGGCGATGTCGCGACTACAGCGTAATGTCGTCGCAACTGCACCGTGGTGAAACCGCGATACTATTTGATCTCAGAAATATCGCGGCGATGTTCCGGCGGGATCTCGGCGATATTGTTCCGTTAACGCCTATGCTCATAAATAGCTTGTGCGATAGGTCTCTAAACATACACTCAAAACCGTTTTAAGCAGTGTGAGAAATTCATCATAGTTATTTTTATGTTTACACCATTATTAGGATTGGTAAAACAATGTCCAGAAGACTAGTGTGACCAGGGACTCACCTAACTTCAACCTCCCTATCACGTGTGTACTCGACGAAATCACAAATTTCATCATCGTTGAATCCTATGAACAAAATGTACCTTGATTAAAAATAAAACTTAGTGGATTTCAAATATAAATACAGGTTAGTTACAAAACCAGGTATACAGCTACAACGTATTGTATTAAAGAGAAAGTATTTGTGCTAAATAAAGATGCACTCACTCGTCCTCCTTACCCTCCTAAATCTGATGGATACGGTCAGAGAAAGAGCTGGAATCCGATTTTTGAATCTCATACATTGAACTCAGCAGTTGAAAATGTATGGAGATATGCATCTTTCTACTGCTGATTTGACTTTCAAAAATTGCACTCCTGGCGTATGATTTTTGAATGTCAAATCAGCATTAGAAAGATGCATATCTCCATAGTAATTTTCACATTTTAAACTGCTGAGCTCAGTGAATGAGTTTCAAAAATCGCACTCCTGGATGCAAACACGTATCCAGACTTTGATAAATCCCACCTCGCTGCCATCCGTCTGCAGTCAGTTGCAAATCTTTTGTTGTTGTTTGTTGCAAAAGCAAGCAAGAGCACCGCTTATGCCTATATAAATGTAAATACTCCCTCTATTCTAATCTCTGTATTAACGGCCGAGTGACGGACGGACTACGTATTTACATCCATTGCCGCCATTTGTACATATCCTTACGTTCTTTTTATTCTGTTTTTGTTGCTGTATGTTTTTGGTGTGCAAATAAGGAATATTATTTTATGAGATGTTATATTGTTACTTGTTATGTATTTGCGTGTATGCTATGTTGCATTCTTCTCTGTATCTAAACTATTATAAAACTGTAGCAGAAAGTTTGTCTGTAGATTGAAGATATTAATTAAAAAAAAGTTACGATATGGTTTTTAGGTGTCCCTGATTCCATATCACCAATTTTTGGATTTTTTTGTCTGTCTGTTTGTTTGTTTGTTTGATCGACCATCACGCAAAAACTACTGAACCGATTTTAATGAAACTTTTTTGTTTGATAGCTTATTATCTGATTTAAAATCTGGTATATAATTTGTGCGGACGAAGTAGCGGGTTAACGCTAGTAAAATTATGAATACATACCTTTCATGAGTACCACGTTGATCTTGACGGGTCGGTAGCCCAACTGTAGCGCGAGGTCCACGCCGGCCAGCACGCGGGATAGACCCTGCGAATATACAAGAAATCAATTTTTTACATTTAGATGAATATTTGAAAGAATGGCCCGCTAATTTTTATGCGTGTTCGGTGGATTTTGATGCGTGTTGGGTTGATTTTGAGAAGTGTTAGGCTGTTTTTGATGTGTCTTAGGTTAATGTTGATGACTTTGGTTGATTTTGATTCGTGTAAGGTATGATGATGTGTGTTAGGTGATTTGATGCATGTTCAGTTGAACTCGATGCGTGTAAGGTTGATTTTGATGTGTGTTAGGCTGTTTTTGATGAGTCATAGGGTGATTTTGAAGAGTTTTTGGTTGATTTGGATAGATGATAGGTTGATTTTGAACAGTGTCAGGTTGATTTTGACGAGTGTTAGGTTCATTTTGTTGCGTTTGGATGATTTGAGTAATTTTATGTTGATTTTGTTGCGTTGATTTTTATACAGTTTCGGTTGCTTCCTAGAGAGTCTAGTAGCTTAAAAACTTTAGCTGCTACGTACTTGTCGGCGCGACATCTGCTCGTAGCGCGCGGGTTGTAGCGAGTCGAGCGACACGTTGATAGCCGTCAGGCCGGCGCGCTGCAGAGCCGGGAGGCGCCGCGTCAGAACCAGACCGTTTGTTGTAATAGACACGCTGCCGATGCCTTCCACGCTGCTTATGTCCTCTGGTGACAAAACATTTATAGATAGGTATCATTTTGAGGGTTTAGTTCTTCCTCGCCAGTGAGCCGCATCTTCCTGACGCCGAGGGAAGCAAACACCCGCATCATACGAGATAGTTCGTCACGCAATAGTAACGCGTTACAATGTGACACCTTCAATATGAACAAACCTATGATGTCAGCGAGGTCAGAGCGCAGCGTCGGTTCCCCGCCTGTGAGCCGCACCTTCCTGACGCCGAGGGAAGCAAACACTCGCACCAGACGAGATAGTTCGTCACGCGATAGTAATGCTGTACGGGCTGATAGTGGGACGCCTTCCGCTGGCATACAGTATTGACCTGCAAAGTAAGGAAATAAAAGTATAAGTATTTAGAACATTACCTGTTATATGAATATCCTCTCGGGGATATCCCGAGAGGATATTCAGATAACAGGTAATGTTCTAAATACTTATAGCATCAGAATATAACATTCTTCATTATTGGGAATACATAATGGAGTTTCATGTGCCTTGTTGTAACGCCACTGGCTTTTCGGCGAAGAAAAAGATCGTAACGAAACCTACGTGTTTCAATTTCAATTAGTGTATTGCGCCCACTGTTCTTTTATGGTGGTAGGTACGTCTCTATGAAGGCAGGTCTTATTTCATGAATCAGGGTGGGAACCAAGCTATAATCACGTACTAACTAAACGCGAAGATAATTTATTTATTTAGATGGCGGTAAAAAGTTAATTTTTTACCGCCATCATTTTTTTTTCTTCAATATTACACATTAAAATAAAGTGTTACAGAAAATTATAATGATATTTTTCTGAATATTTATTTCTGTTTACATATGAGAACTTAACAAAAGAATTCAGTAGTAGAAAACGATATGCATTGCATAAGTTAAATTAGTCATACAACTGAGTAAATACGCATAGTGGCAGGTAGGAAGCACTTCCTGAATATGATTCTTTAATTTCATTACTTTGAAATCAGATTACCGTCCTAGTTTTGCGTTGTGAATAACTAAAGTTCATCCATATGTTTATCAGAGTAGTTTTTCTGTATCGAAACCTATATTTCAGTACAGGTGTTTTCGTTTCTCTCTAACAAATAAAGTTCCAAATTGTACAAGTTTATTATAATGTGAATGTTGTAAAGTTTACAATTTAAACTAATCAGCAACTAGTTAATAAAATGTTAGCTATACTTAGAGAATGGATAAGAAAATACAACAAAACATGAAACCTTTGTACAGAATTGCTTCAGCCTAGCTAGCATGTTACACGTGATATGGCTATAATTATGATGCCTTTCATCTTGTTCGTTCGCGCGCAAACAGAAAGGGAGCGAAGGTGCGATAGGGCTGTATCACGGTGGCATACTACAGCGGCATGACTATGTTTCCTGAGGGAGTATACAGAAAAAGCATGTAGATTCTATAACAATGTGTACCTTTAACTAAAAGTTATGGGTGCTTGTATTTGATGCGTAAATCTAAGTCTCTTATCAGATGAGAGTATCTTTGCACAGTGATTTTTCTACATGAAATACCTACTATTATGTAAGATAATGCTTTTAGGCAAGAAATAATGAAGAGGCGGCTAGGATCGCACCCAACGGCCGGCGCTGGCTGGGATATGATAAGAAGGTCAAAGTAATGTTCCAGTGGCTGACTTTAAGATTATTAGCTAGTTTTTATCGTCATTACTGTTCGAGTGAGGTAACATCCTGCTATTTGATGTGATAAGTGGCTTACTTCCGACTTGCCGTTTTATTAACTGTTGACGGATTTGTAAGGTAAATCTTTTTATGGTTTGTTTTTTATGAGTAGATAAGGATGGTATTTCTTGTATATGCTTGTGTCCATTGCATAAAGATAAAGGTACCATACATTATACCTAATTGTTATGAGCATAGCATACCTATCTTCTTGTGGGCAAAGCCCTGGTGTCAGAGTTTTTTCAGACTGCCTTATAGCTTCTGACATGGTTTTTATGTAACAACTACTACCACCAGAGATTGTAGCCGGGACCAACGGCTTAACGTGCCACCCGAAGTACGAGTATACCTACAAAATATATTTTACTACCTATATTTTTTATGGTTGGCTTCATCTCTTCAATCAAGGATCACATGCATTTTACGTCCCATACAAAAACAAAACGAAATTCTGTCTATGTGAACATAATACCTACTTTCATAGCTGTATTTGTATACAATGAATCAAGAATTTAGTTCTTAAGTTCTTAAATAATCTGGGATATTCAATTTTAAATGTTGTCTTGTAAGAAATATTTTTAATTAATTATCTTAGATAATATGGGAATTAAAATTAAGTATAAGCGTTTAATTTTTTTTTTTCAAGTTATTATGAGGAGAAAAAACTAGGTTTACTTTGTGCTTATAGCAAAACTTCTACACACAACACAACACAAACATTTATTCCTTATTTTATTCATGAAAATTGTGAAAAGTATCCTGAAAATAACAAATAAACATTTATTCTATTTTCTAGCTTTGTATAAGTCAGCTTAGTTTGTCCACTGTCAATCGGTTATTTAATATATGTATTACAATGTGATACTTCAATATTTAGGAAACATTATCAGATCAATGCCAAAGCTTCAATAGAATGTAACTCACATCTCAAATTGCATCGTTCTGTTAGAGATATCCTCAGGTAGTCGTGTCGTCTGCCAAGCAGGTCGGTCAAGGGAGGCAAGGTGACCTCCGCGTCCTTCACCGCCGCGGCCACCGGCGCGATATAGGGCAACTATAGCAATATACACACTATTGTAACAACCACACACACACATGTTTACTTGTGATAAAATAAATTCACATTAAATTTTTTGGTGTAAACAACAAAGTTTTGGCCTATAAAACAGTGTTAAAACCAGTATGGACCTATCGCATACAAAATATGAGTTCCGCAAAGAACTCAAACATCGAAAATCTGCAGAATTATCAAAACAGTTTCTTGAAGTCAATAGCATGCGCTCCATAGTTCACGAAAATAGATGAAATTCTCTTGAAATACTCTTGTATCTCAATATCCCCACTGTGAAAGACGAAGTCAACTGCTCTACCAAGGCCTACAGAGATAGGATCACTCACCACATAAACAAGGCTGGCTTTGCCTCTAAGCAAACGTCTCAGCATAAGACATCTAAAACGATGACACATTTGGGATAACTTATGACCTGTAGTGACCAAATGAAGGCAACCTGACAGTGGGAAGGCATGCCTGCAACCACCGATACATACAAAAGAACTGCTCATGGTCCTCAGACCGATAGCATGTTATAAAATAACAAAAAAAAAACAGCATTGTCAGGTTTTTTGGGGAGATCAGAACCAATGGTACAACTACCAGGCAGGCAGTTGTAGCTTAGTTTTAACCAGTCTAAAGGCCAGGCCACACAGAAGCCAGAATGCGGGAAAGCGGTCCGGGGGTAAAAGTGTAGTATCCTACCGCACAAATTTAGACAGGGTAAGGGGTCCCCCTACCTTTCCCCCAAAGTAAGGGGGTGAAGAACCCCCTCATTTTTGAGAATAAAATTATAAGTCTGTGGCTTTCGTACAAAGTGGGATTATTAGTATGCTGTAACCCAAAATTAGGGGGTCCCCCTCCCATTACTCTCAGGGAGAGTGCGGGTTTGGTTTTTAAAAACACTGTAAAAGGCACCCTTTCCCTTAGTCACGTCATAACAAATCCATGTGATGAAATATGTATAACATACATAAATAATATACATATCCTAAAATTGTTTAAAGGGTCACTAAAATTTTGTCATGCCTACAATTTACAAAACAAACTGTTAGAAACATTATATGCATGTTTATAGCTATTTATAAACTGTGTCTGTCCTACCAGTTAAATTCTCCAATAAGACTCTAACAAGATTAATAAAAGGCTATAAAAAGAATTGCACTCAATTTGATATGCATGCAATTTGTACCAGTTGCATCTTCACAGTATTCTATACGTATTATGTATGCACTTATGCACAATGACTTCATAAATTTTTTTATAGCTAAAAAAAACATAAGTATGTTAATTGTTTACTTACATCACTGTGCAACCTTCGGCCTCCGCCCAGCGCCCATGATCTGTGCACCGTTGCATCAGGCCTGGCCCCGGGCACTCGCAATAACAAGATCAAATTATTTACGTGAGCTCGCATTCTATAAAACCGGCTACCGATAGCGGTTAACGAAAACCAAGTGGCAATGGAAATGCAAAACAAATTAAAAGTTGTGTTGCGATTGCGAAGTTTTTTATAACTTGTTTTGTTACTTTTACATGATATACGCATCAATTGACACATGAGATGAGATAAGAAATGTTAAAATAACAAGGCAAATTTAGTTTCTTTTCTGCTCTAACCTTTACTTTTATCAAATAACGTTTCCAATAAAGCACATCTTTTGACGTTTTGAGCAGTGATGATGGTGAAGTTGGATGTAATAACAAAAGAATGAACATTTAGGCCATACTTCCATTTATTCTGGATTCAATGAGGGATTTTCCAGAAGAAAAAAAAAGTTAGTTCCTAATTTCTCAATAGATGGCGTCAAACCAGGGTCCTGGGTTCCAGTCCCGGTTCGGTCATGGATGTTATATATTTGTGCCGTTGTTGAATGGTTCCCATAACAAAAAGCCTAAGGTTTACTTGGGATCATTGCAAAGTATTTGCCTGTGAGCGTTATTTATTATTTATTTATTGTCTGTCAAAAACGACTAAAGTATCAGACTTGGCTATAGGGGCTTCGTATCCATTTTTAATATACGAACAATATTTAAATTGGTCACTTAACTTTTCAATATAAAGAATATTGAAATTTTTCGTCTATGGCTTTGCTTTTCATTCACGGAATCTGACGTACGATTTAAATATTGCCGGTTTATTTTTATTGCAATTCTCAGTTTCTGTTAGGTTCTTGTAGTTTGTTATTGTTTCTCGTTTATTGTTCATATATTCAAAACGGATACGTAGCTCATACAGCCACGTCCGATACTAGATTCGTTGTTGACGGACAATAACACCGAGAATGTTAAATAATCAACCAACAATAATAGGAAAGGGTTTGTACTGTGTATTTTACTATTAACATTAATTAATATATTTGCTCATACCTGTTGGACCCCTCTCTGGTCAACGCCATCTATCGAGAAATTAGGAACTAACTTTTTTATTTTTTTGTTTTTGGAAAATCCCTTATATCTGGAGGCCTACTTTAACAACTTTTAAAAAACCATCCTTAAACAGTGCAGTTTATAAGTAGGCCTTAAACTGAATTGTTTAAAATTGTACCATGATGTCCTTAAAGTTTCTTGCAAATAAAATTCATCATCAACATGAGATCAGCTAACCAGCCAATGTAAAGCAGGCACTTCACTCTCGCCGAGAACGGACGAGAAAAACCGAGAACGAGAGTATTGATACCCTTCATTCTTCTCGTGGCGTCGTAAGGCTTAGTAAAAATTTCTCGCCGAGAACGGATGAGAGGCTGAGAACGAGAGTGTAGATGCCCTTCATAACGTTGAACTATTCGGTGATGACGATTTATATTTAACGATGACTATCTCAAGTACATGGTAGACTAGATTAAACGAACGTACCCCTCAGTTGACTGACAGCTGTCACAAAAAAAGCTGTCAAATTGACGTATCTCTGTTTTCTCCGAATCTGAAAATGTAAATAATATTCTTTGCTGAAAAAGTATCTGTTCCTTGGCTGAAAATCGCGAAGAGAAATCGAAAACAATTTCTGTTATTTATCGAATTTCCTTTTAATATAAATACTCAACTCATTAACCGCGTCAAGTGAATACATTCTAATGCAGTAAAGTTACATCAACCAAACCCTGGCTATCCATGTTCAAATAGTGGGCGTAAACAGGTGTAAACTCGAGGATGGTGTTTCAACGTGAGCTGGAGGTGGAGGGCAAAGACAAGGAGCATGCGAGCGCGGAGGTGTTGTGCGGGGAGAGGAGGCAGCGGCTGTGCGTGGTGGTGCGGGGGGAAGAGCCGATGTTGCTGTTGGTTGAAGGCGGCGCCAGGATGCGCTCGTGGCCGCTGCATGTTGTGAAACTTAGCACTGATCAACCGGTTAGGTTCCTTATATCTTAATGTCTACTATTCTATTTTCTATTTATAATTTGATGGACTTTTGCGTGCCTTAGCACTACCATTCCGCCAGTGTCAAGTAGTTTGTGGGAGTGTCTATCCCAATCTTACGAATTGTTTTTGATCTAGAAAAGGAAGAGGTTGCGGATTGCGAAGCCTTGTTGCAAGCAAAAACGTGAAACGCACGATGAGAGATAAGTGCTTGTGTCAGAACCTGGAACTATTATAAAACTGTAACAGAAATGTGATGCCGGTGATAATTCTATCTAGACTCCATTTCATAATGTGCGAAAATCACTTTGGTAGCAGATACGAAAAAAATAGTAAAAGTTATATCAGTCTTTTGAAGCAGGTACAGGGTGCTTCAGACCATCAAACTACACAACTTTCACTATGGGGCCAATAACAAAATCCCAATTTCAATGTTGTTCCCATATTAAAAGTTGTTCATTTTGATCGTCTGAAGTACCCTGTTCCGGCTTCAACACTGCCCAGATTTCAGTGTTGAGTAAAATAGATATACTCTGACTTCTTCAAGTGATTTTGTCATGTTTGGACAACAAACTTATTATGCAACAAAATCCAGGGAGGAAACATAACAATAGAAGCGGGCGGTGAAACCCTCACCTGGACATGCAACTCAGAGGAGCAACGTCGCGAGCTGTCCCGCGCGGCGACAGCCCTGGCGGTCGACAGCGGGCGGCCACTCGCCGACGCAGCCCTGGGCGCGCTGCTGGAGGATGCCGCGCCGGACGACGCCGATGCTGAGCAGTGGGTGAAGAGGCTTGCAGAGAGGCTTGCAAAGTTGGACGCGCTTAATGTCGCCGGCATGCTAGCGGCTGCTACTGAGGTTTGATTTATTTACTTACTGGCAAAAATTCATTAAAAAATAGATATGGTCCAATTGAGAAATCTCCTCCTTTTTTTGAAGTTGGTTAAAAAGTATTTATGATTCTTTTCTGTCTTATCTTATTACTGGGGTAAGTCAGTAACACTTGGACCTAATGGGGTCTTGTGTTGACTCTCTATATATTTATTTTCTTCACTCTTCAAAAATGTGATAAATGAGGGACGCATACTATAGGGGACGAAACCTGTAATCGCTTGGTTTTGGATAATTATTTCCCAGAAGGCACTTGCGTTTAGCTGTGAAGACATCACAGTTATACAGGATAATATGTTCCATGATTTCCTTCTCGACCGCACTGCAGTCTTGATTCTTTTCTAAACATTTTCTTGCATAGTTTCACTCTTTTTCGCTAGTATCTTGAGTTCTTGTATCCAAAACAACATCATTGAACTATTATGTACTATGTGTACCAGAAATAACATGTCATAATGATTACCCGTTCTTTGAGAAGATATGGTTACATTGCTATCGTAATCTTTTCATCGTCTTGTTAGTTCTAGTTCTAGTATGTATAATAAACCTATATAACCTATATAATTCAATTTTCTTAAATTAAAATATTTTTTCCATTAACAGAACAACTCTACTGTCTAGTCATTGAACGAATTACAATTTATTTTAAAAGTAACGGCCGTCGGGAGCTTGTATGAAGCTGTTTTTTCTGGTTTGCAATATATTTTGTGACCGAGCATCCAAAAGCATCTAAAAATTTCCTAATTGAACAGGGTGGAGGAGCCAAATTGGCGACGCGCCTGGAAGCGGGCGTGTCGGCGGGGTCGGCGCTGTCGGCGCGGCTGGGTCGCTACGAGGCGCTGGCGCGCGCCGCCCCCGGCACAGGCACGGGCACAGGGACAGGCACGGGCGCCGGCGCCGGCGCGGGCACGGGCACGGGCGCCGGCGCCGGCGCGGGGCCCGCGCGGGGAGGCGCCGCCCGCGCCGACACCAGTGCTCGCGCGCTGCTCGCCGAGCTGACTGAAATATACGAGTGGCTGGACGCGCCGCCGCTCGCTGACCTCGATTCTCTCTCGCAGGTCTGTTACGTGGTTTATAAATGCTGGAATTCTAGGTTCAATATCTACAATGTAACGAGCCGAGTCGGGTTCGTCACGATATCTAGGCCGCCAGAGGCTAGCCGAAAGACAGGTATAAAAAGCCCAGTGTGGACCCAAACATCATTTCTTTGGGAGTGCTCTTGAGTGCAAGCTAGCGTAGGTGGCTTGGCGATGTCGGTTAGTGCACCTTGCACTCACAGGAGCAAACCTTGAGAGTGTCCATCCCCTCTCTCTCCTGAAGGCCTAGAGGTGCGATTTGACGAATCCGGGAAGCACAATAAGTCTTCAGCCCTGAAGTTCGTCCTAAATGGTTATTTATATGGCTTCAAGATATCGGAAAACACGATATCTCCACATGAAGATCTCTAAAGGGTTACTAGCGCGGTTCGTAGACCACCGGGTCATGCGTACGGGAAACAAGGTAGGTTAACAATTCCTTGATGACATTTCAGTAATAACGACATAGAGGTTTACAAAACTGAAAAAATTCTTAAGTAGGTATCTGAAAATTCCCTCTGTTCTTCTTCAAGGCAATAAATAAATAAACATTAAAAAATGCATTAGCAGGTATCACTTACGACAGCGGAGGGGCGCACGCGCGCGCTGGCGGCCTGCGAGGCGCTCCGCACGGCCCTGCTCGCCTCGCGCTCCGCCCCCCCCGCGCGCAGGCGCCTGGCCGCCGTGAGGGAGCGCCTGCGCAGGCTGAACAGGGCCAAGGACCAGGTACTGTCTAAAAAACCCTATAAGTTTGACTGTTTCAGACTACTACTCAGATTTCTTTTACTCACAAGTTTCTTCTTTGTATACCTGACAGTAACGTATCGTAATGTCCCCCCCTCCCAGCTGGCTGCGGCGCTGGCGCGTCACCTGAACAATGCGCTGATCCACCTCGGCAACGAGGCCGCGCACGAGCACGAGTCCACGCGGAGACACCACACCGAGCTCCAGCCCTACGCGCCCTTCATGCGCTGGCTCAAGGACATGGAGGACAAGGCGCCCCCGGCACTCGCCAAGGTCACTATACACTCAAGACACACACCGAGCTCCAGCCCTACGCGCCTACTCTCTCCACTACTTCACTACTTGTACTCTACTACTTTGCAATCAGGTGGTCGAAAAAATAAAATTCGAATTTCCTATAGGTTTCTTGGTGAAATAAAATTAAAGATTGAAAAATTTGTCTCGGGCGGGACTTGAACCCGCACTTTTCAAAACCGGGGAACTGCGTTATCCAATTTCGCCACCGAGCCCACTACCCAGAGAACGAAATTTTCAATCTGTTGCGTCTTAAGGGGACGTTCTTGGTGAAAGTTGTTCATTATCATGGGTTCAATCACCCCTCAAAGTAATACTAAACTCCCTGTACATTAAATTGCCGGGCTTCATCCGCTTACCACTTTAGTGTGTGCCATTGCAAACGGGAGACAGAAATAATTTAGTGTGTGCCAGTGTATATGAATGCCGCATTGTGGATCGCTTGTAAAGTGTTGTCCACACCGTCGTGCACTCCGCAGCGCGCTGTAACGTAACGTAACGTAACGTGTTGTTGGTGACCCCTGCAGGTGTACGTGAGCACGTGGTCGCGCGTGTACGAGCGCGAGGTGAGGGCGCGCTGTAACGTAACGTAACGTGTTGTTGGTGACCCCTGCAGGTGTACGTGAGCACGTGGTCGCGCGTGTACGAGCGCGAGGTGAGGGCGCGCTGTAACGTAACGTAACGTAACGTGTTGTTGGTGACCCCTGCAGGTGTACGTGAGCACGTGGTCGCGCGTGTACGAGCGCGAGGTGAGGGCGCGCTGTAACGTAACGTAACGTAACGTGTTGTTGGTGACCCCTGCAGGTGTACGTGAGCACGTGGTCGCGCGTGTACGAGCGCGAGGTGAGGGCGCGCTGTAACGTAACGTAACGTAACGTGTTGTTGGTGACCCCTGCAGGTGTACGTGAGCACGTGGTCGCGCGTGTACGAGCGCGAGGTGAGGGCGCGCTGTAACGTAACGTAACGTAACGTGTTGTTGGTGACCCCTGCAGGTGTACGTGAGCACGTGGTCGCGCGTGTACGAGCGCGAGGTGAGGGCGCGCTGTAACGTAACGTAACGTAACGTGTTGTTGGTGACCCCTGCAGGTGTACGTGAGCACGTGGTCGCGCGTGTACGAGCGCGAGGTGAGGGCGCGCTGTAACGTAACGTAACGTAACGTGTTGTTGGTGACCCCTGCAGGTGTACGTGAGCACGTGGTCGCGCGTGTACGAGCGCGAGGTGAGGGCGCGCTGTAACGTAACGTAACGTAACGTGTTGTTGGTGACCCCTGCAGGTGTACGTGAGCACGTGGTCGCGCGTGTACGAGCGCGAGGTGAGGGCGCGCTGTAACGTAACGTAACGTAACGTGTTGTTGGTGACCCCTGCAGGTGTACGTGAGCACGTGGTCGCGCGTGTACGAGCGCGAGGTGAGGGCGCGCTGTAACGTAACGTAACGTAACGTGTTGTTGGTGACCCCTGCAGGTGTACGTGAGCACGTGGTCGCGCGTGTACGAGCGCGAGGTGAGGGCGCGCTGTAACGTAACGTAACGTAACGTGTTGTTGGTGACCCCTGCAGGTGTACGTGAGCACGTGGTCGCGCGTGTACGAGCGCGAGGTGAGGGCGCGCTGTAACGTAACGTAACGTAACGTGTTGTTGGTGACCCCTGCAGGTGTACGTGAGCACGTGGTCGCGCGTGTACGAGCGCGAGGTGAGGGCGCGCTGTAACGTAACGTAACGTAACGTGTTGTTGGTGACCCCTGCAGGTGTACGTGAGCACGTGGTCGCGCGTGTACGAGCGCGAGGTGAGGGCGCGCTGTAACGTAACGTAACGTAACGTGTTGTTGGTGACCCCTGCAGGTGTACGTGAGCACGTGGTCGCGCGTGTACGAGCGCGAGGTGAGGGCGCGCTGTAACGTAACGTAACGTAACGTGTTGTTGGTGACCCCTGCAGGTGTACGTGAGCACGTGGTCGCGCGTGTACGAGCGCGAGGTGAGGGCGCGCTGTAACGTAACGTAACGTAACGTGTTGTTGGTGACCCCTGCAGGTGTACGTGAGCACGTGGTCGCGCGTGTACGAGCGCGAGGTGAGGGCGCGCTGTAACGTAACGTAACGTAACGTGTTGTTGGTGACCCCTGCAGGTGTACGTGAGCACGTGGTCGCGCGTGTACGAGCGCGAGGTGAGGGCGCGCTGTAACGTAACGTAACGTAACGTGTTGTTGGTGACCCCTGCAGGTGTACGTGAGCACGTGGTCGCGCGTGTACGAGCGCGAGGTGAGGGCGCGCTGTAACGTAACGTAACGTAACGTGTTGTTGGTGACCCCTGCAGGTGTACGTGAGCACGTGGTCGCGCGTGTACGAGCGCGAGGTGAGGGCGCGCTGTAACGTAACGTAACGTGTTGTTGGTGACCCCTGCAGGTGTACGTGAGCACGTGGTCGCGCGTGTACGAGCGCGAGGTGAGGGCGCGCTGTAACGTAACGTAACGTGTTGTTGGTGACCCCTGCAGGTGTACGTGAGCACGTGGTCGCGCGTGTACGAGCGCGAGGTGAGGGCGCGCTGTAACGTAACGTAACGTAACGTGTTGTTGGTGACCCCTGCAGGTGTACGTGAGCACGTGGTCGCGCGTGTACGAGCGCGAGGTGAGGGCGCGCTGTAACGTAACGTAACGTAACGTGTTGTTGGTGACCCCTGCAGGTGTACGTGAGCACGTGGTCGCGCGTGTACGAGCGCGAGGTGAGGGCGCGCTGTAACGTAACGTAACGTAACGTGTTGTTGGTGACCCCTGCAGGTGTACGTGAGCACGTGGTCGCGCGTGTACGAGCGCGAGGTGAGGGCGCGCTGTATCGTAACGTAACGTGTTGTTGGTGACCCCTGCAGGTGTACGTGAGCACGTGGTCGCGCGTGTACGAGCGCGAGGTGAGGGCGCGCTGTAACGTAACGTAACGTGTTGTTGGTGACCCCTGCAGGTGTACGTGAGCACGTGGTCGCGCGTGTACGAGCGCGAGGTGAGGGCGCGCTGTAACGTAACGTAACGTGTTGTTGGTGACCCCTGCAGGTGTACGTGAGCACGTGGTCGCGCGTGTACGAGCGCGAGGTGAGGGCGCGCTGTAACGTAACGTAACGTGTTGTTGGTGACCCCTGCAGGTGTACGTGAGCACGTGGTCGCGCGTGTACGAGCGCGAGGTGAGGGCGCGCTGTAACGTAACGTAACGTGTTGTTGGTGACCCCTGCAGGTGTACGTGAGCACGTGGTCGCGCGTGTACGAGCGCGAGGTGAGGGCGCGCTGTAACGTAACGTAACGTGTTGTTGGTGACCCCTGCAGGTGTACGTGAGCACGTGGTCGCGCGTGTACGAGCGCGAGGTGAGGGCGGCGTGCGACGCGGCGCGCGCCCAGCTCGCCTCCGCGCCGCCCGACCGCGCCATAGACCTGCTCGACCAGGTATACTGAATACATACTGAACTCGCTTCTAGATTACTTTAATGCATACAGAGTGTCCCAAAATTCAACCTCGAGCCGAAAACTGTAGATAGGCCAGTTTAAATTTTGAGAAAAATCCTGCCGTTCCTGCCCGGACACGTGCACGCGAACGGAGCATATAGAAGCCGCTGATAATGCTATCCGTGTGTCTAAGTACTGGGCCGTAAAAATGCAGAATAACATGCCATCGACACGGTATAAGAGGAAAAATAAAAAAAAGTGTAAATGTTATTGACAGGTGCTGACTCTAGTTGAAAACATGTGCAACTCCGAGCAAGACTTTTGCATGCAGTTCTTCCTTCTGGACGTCGACCTTAAGGTATGAACATGTTTTTAAAATATCTGATATCCCAAAAAAAATATCAACCCGGTTTTGGTTTGGAAGGGGAAAGTTGCTCATTTTCAACGTCAGTTCAATTCGATATCTGGTATAGTACACGAAATTTATTTAAATATAATCTCATTTTAGAGCGAAAACAGCGACGGTGAGAGAAGCGAAAAAAGCGAAGGAGCGAAAGCGGATGGCGGACGACGAGCGAGCGCCGAGACGAGGCGGTTCATGGGAGAATTGTTCCCTTCGCTGGAAACAGACCTGGTGGCTCTTGTGGCGCACATCGAGAAGCACGACCCTTAGTAAGTTTATAGTGTGATCAGAGTCAGTACCTACATTATCTCCTGGCATTTTAGAGACAATTAGTCCGAAAGAGCGACATCTAAAACAAGTAGCTAGCGGAGATTTAACTGGTATAATTTGCTTGGGTTGTTTTAATACAATATAAGCGATATGATCAGGTCGATGCTAGACGATGAAAAATTTGGAGCAAATGAAGCGAGCTCGAGATTTTGCTTTATTATACCTGGATAGTAGAGTTTATGCCGAAATCTTCTTGTTTTCTGTTTCCTATCATACACAGGGACAAGACGGAGACTTTAATTTAAAAAGGGAATTCACATTTTTAATTAATAAAAAAATAATATCTTTGATGTTGATTATTATAGGTAGATGTATATTGTTTTGAATAAGTATTTCATTTTAATTTATGGGGTAGGCCCTTTGACTATTTATTATAAGGACTAGCCTTGCGGTAGCATTTCCCTTCTGCCACGGTATAAGATCAATTAATCACATTCAATTTTATACCTTATCACTAAACTATTTGGTTTGGGCTCTCGACACGGAGGTTGTGGGTTCGATTCCCACGGGGGACACCTAGTGATATGTCACTTTGTGCGTTTTTTCCCAGTTGGTTAGGACATTGCAGGTTGAATCACCTGATTGTCTGAAATGAAAGATGATTCCGTGTTTCGGATGGCACGTTAAGCCGTTGGTCCCGGCTACTATCTCTGGTGGTAGTAGTCGTTACATAAAAACCACGTCAGAGGCCGTAAGGCGGTTTGAAAATACTCTGACACCAGCACCCGCGGCATGACGGCGCGATACATATCTATCGCACCCTACCAGCAGGCACGATAAAGCTCTTTGACGTCATTTTTTGACTCTATCACCGCGTCGGAAGGTGTTCCGTTGAGAGAAGATGCGGCCAGAAACTCTATACAACACACATCTTTTAAACAAAACAAAATATACGAAGTACAATTAAAATACTATTAATATTGCATTACATAGTGTAACCTTGTCAAGACCAAACATTTTGGTCATTCAAATAATCATCGAGTTTATAGTAACCTTTTTTACAGAGGACTTGTTTAACATGGGACTAAATCTTGTTGTCTGGCAAGTTTAGAATATCCTCTGGTATCTTATTATAATAGCGTATACAGTGCCCCATGAAAGACGTGTTGGACTTACTAAGTTGAAAATGTGGGAATACTCTCCTCCTATAATGTTCTGTGGATGTAACTTACTACACTGCAGTAATAATGTGTGCACTTGCAGCGGTGCGATGCGAGCACTGTCGTGCGCGGGGCGGCGCGTGCTCGGGCACGCGCACGGGCACGCGCACGGGCACGCGGAGTGTGGCGGGGAGGCGCGGTGGGCGCGCGCGGCTCTAGCCGCCGTGGCCGTGGCGGCCAAGCGCGGCGCCGACAGGATCGTCTCCGACAGGATAACTGCCCTACCCGACGCTGTCAAACAGGTCACACACACATACACTACACTCGACCCACATTAGTAAGTTCCCCACAGACACAAAGCTCCTAACGGTATCTACAGGGTGAAATTGATATCACTAGCATCCTTTTAAACCTATCCACCCGTCTACCCACCAAACTGAACAACTTTCACTATGGGAGCAAACCGATAGGAACAAAAAAAATCTGCTCTTCCATACTAAACTGCATCACTTACTCGACTCAATGTATTCAATAGCTGATTTTTTTTGCTGCTTTTGGTTTACTGCTAGTTCGATGGGTAGACTCTTTGTTTAAAACGATGCTAATGTCGACGAGTCCGGCGTAGATAAGACGTCTCAGTAGCCCAGTCGAGTACATGTCGCCGACAACACATCCACACGGAGCATGTAACAAATCTGCCACTTTTGACACCTTAACACGTTCGCACACAGTGAACGAGACACAATAGAACTTTTATTGTTATCACTGCTATAGCCGGTCACTGTCCGCGAATGTGTTAAGAAGCACAAATAGATTACGTAAGGGTTGAGCCTCATGTAGCAGCACGGAATCGAATTTTTCACGTCCTATCCTTTTCTGTCACTCAGGAACGTCATTTGCTAGAGTAAGAAAGGTCGCAGCACTGCCGGTGCTATGCTGTTGCATTCCTGATATCTTTCTCATTCTAGCAAAGGACGTTCTCGAACAAGAGTAAAGGATGGAGCGTGAAAAAAACGAGATTCCGTGCTTCCAAATGGACTCAACCTCTACATGCTCGCCCATAGATTGACCACTGGCTGAGCTGGTTTGTCTACAGCAGGATGTCTGTGAGAGATCCTACCTACCGTAGCACGACTGTATGAAGCTTTGTCTGTGAGGTTACTTATCTGCATGAACTCTGATATAGGAAAAACAGATTTTCCGGGATATAACATAACCTCCCTGTTATGCGTGAGAACTGGTCTTTGTTCTACAGCGGAATCCTAAAGGTTACAATTAATGAAAATTATGCCTTTAGGCCTCAAAAAAACCCAAATGCGGCATCCTACCGTTCGTTGCTGAATTCGAGGAGCTGTCGCGCGCGTGTGAGGCTATCTTCGCGGGTGCTACCAGACGAGCTGACCTAGAGCGGTGGTACTTGACCCTGGTGACCGCCATGCTTCATGCCATCCAGCACGCTGACCATCCGCGCACTCCCAAGGCTGTCGTGCACACTGGTGAGTCTACGGGTAGTGTTGGATAGGATATACGAGCTGATCTAGAGCCCGAGTCCATGTCCGACAATTGGTTGGTAAAACGGATCTTTTACGAGGAGCACAGAGGCGACAAGCGCAAAACAGGGTGTCAGTTTCTTCGCCACAAAGACTCCTCGTTGAAGAAGCACATGAACAGGTTATGATATCTATAACCCGGAAAGCTGGAATCGCTGTTTTTCTGTTTTGTTATTATACCGGATGATTTTTTTTACCGTTCCGCAACTTTCAAGGGTAGTTCTGACCATCAAACTGAACAACTTTTATGAAAGTTAAACTGATTTCGTAAAAAAAATCAGCTTTCTTTCTTACATTTGAGTCGATTAGGCATTGCAGTTTAGTATGGAACAGTTGATATTTTTGTGCGACTTCATTTTTGCTCCCATTATAAAAGTTGTTCAGTTTTATAGTCTGAACCACCTCCGGAACGGTAAAAAAAATCATCCGGAATAAACTTACCTATCTTCTTAATCGCTCAAATTATTTTGTACTACTACTCTCTACTCTCCGGCTCTACTACCCGGCCCGGTAGCACAGTCTGTAGTGAACCTGCCCGCTGTGCCGAAGCACTCCCCGTTCTAGCGGGGGTGGTTCCCGTAGACTTGGAAATACAACGCCGCGCGGCCAATTACTTTCGTTCAAGAAAAGTTAGTCATAACTTCTTAAAACCTCGCGACCGAAATAGAATTAGTAAATTATTTAACTTTGATCTTCGATGAACTTTTATTAGACTGGGAACTACGGTGGCAAGGGTCTACAAAGGGTCGACATCTATACCAATTTTTTCCATCTGTTCGCGATCGTCTTGACAAAGCGTGGCTAGAGGTAGATCACTGCGTAGCCCAATTTCTTACTGGACATGGTAACTTTAAGGGAAAGCTATTTTATTTTAAATTGGTTGCGTCACCTTTATGTGAATGTTCTGTTGACAGTAACGAGTTCGAACAGACCGCTCATCATATTCTTTGGGAGTGTGAGCTCTGGTACGCCGAGCGCCAGACCATGCTTGACTCAATAAAATCGTTTTATGGTGTCCCTTACTACATGGATCTTGTTGCGACTAGGGATAACTTTCGTGCGTTCAGATGTTTTTGCCATACTTATTACTGGAAGCAAAATAGGTCATAGTTTCAGTACAATGTTAGGTTCCTATTGTTTTATTTTGTATTTTTGGTGCTTTTGCGGTCGTGTCTTCAACACTGCCATAAATGATCTCATGAATTGGCTCTCTAATAGCCATGTTTTTTCCTTCTTATTGCTGTCTCCCGTTTGCAATGGAGGGAAGTCGGATATTTCGTTTTCCTACTCCTCCTATCTTCTTTGATTAATTCATTGCGGGTTCCAAGACAGAATAGAGTCATCCCCCGGGCTCGCTGGACTTCATTGTCCAGTGTTGTGAATGGTCGCCGCTGTTGATCCTGGCTTACAGGAGTTACAGCGGTGGGAATGTGTGGTGGGCCTATGCCCGTTTTTGCTGTGCCGATGGTCGCGGGTTCGAATCCCGTAAGAGACATATATTTATATGATGAATATGAATATTTGTACCCGAGTCATGGACGTTTGTATCTATATCGTTGTCTGGTCATCATAATACAAGTCCAGGTACTTTAAATGTGACTAGATAATTTGTGTGTAAAAATAAAAAAAAAACTAGGGAAACCAAATTTTAAGTACTATGTTCAAATAAGACTGTTCTTCTCTCAATAAATGAAAAAAAGTCGAATAAATTTCCAAACCTCACGCATGGATCATGTACCGCACCAGAAAGTAGGGATTAGCTGTCTATTAGATAAATTTATATATCAACTCGGTACTGTGGAGGTGTAATTCAAATGGTAATTAAAATAGAGCTTTATTGTTTGTTTAATATTTTATTTTTATATATAAAGACATTTGCTTTCTAGCTCTGAGAACGATCTTCTTCTGACCCCATAATAATTGAAGCCCGCGCCAGGGTTCCTCGACGTTCCAAATTTATTTCAAACGAGCGTTAACCCGCGTCTTTGTCCGCACAAATTATATACCAGATTTTAAGTCAGATCATTAGCTATCAAACAAAAAAAGTTTCATCAAAATCGGTTCAGTAGTTTTTGCGTGATGCTCGTTCAAACAAACATACAAACAGACAGACAAAAAATCCAAAAATTGGTGATATGGAATCAGGGATACCTAAAAACCATATCGTAACTTTTTTTGTTAATATCTTCAATGTACAGACAAACTTCCTGTTACAGTTTTATTATATAATATCTTCAATGTACAGACAAACTTCCTGTTACAGTTTTATTATATAACGAGCGTTAACCCGCGACTTCGTCCGCACAAATTATATAACAGATTTTAAGTCAGATCATAAGCTATCAAACAACAAAAGTTTCATCAAAATCGGTTCAGTAGTTTTTGCGTGATACTCGTTCAAACAAACAAACAAACAAACACACAAACAAACAGACAGACAAAAAATCCAAAAATTGGTGAAATGGAATCAGGGACACCTAAAAACCATATCGTAACTTTTTTTTGTTAATATCTTCAATGTACAGACAAACTTCCTGTTACAGTTTTATTATAAAAAAGTCTAACAAAATTAGGTGAAACTATTTTAAGGGGATGATCAGACCATCAAACTGAACAACTTTCTTTATGGGACCAATATTGAAATCGAGAAAAAAAAATCTGCTGTCCCATACATTTAGGTCGAGTAGGTTTGTATGGAACAGCTGATTTTTTTTTCCCGATTTCAATATTGGTCCCATAGAGGAAGATGGTCTGTTCACCGCCTTAAAATAGTTTCACCTAATTTTGTTAGACTTTATATAATAATAGTTTAGATAAAAACCAGCCAGCAAGCTATGGCTATACATATACAACCTCCTTACATCACCTTGCAGAGAACTACCACCGCATGCACGCGGTAGTGTCGGCGCTGCGGGTGTCGGCGCTGGAGGCGGTGCGCAAGGAGTGCCGCACGAGGTACGCAGACTCTCTGCGCGCCTACGTCACTCAGTACTTCGGCCGCCCTCTAGAGAAGCTGACGCTGTTCTTTGAGGTACGTTTCAAACAGAACTCTTCATCATCAGCCTGTCATAGTCGATAGCCAGAGTGGCGGGAGTAAGCTCATTGGGAGCCGACTATAACTTTTTATTTTATAACTACAGGGTGAAATTGATGTCATTAGCATCCGTTTAAACTAAGAGTCTACCCATCATACTGAACAGCTTTTACTTCTTGAGCAAACCGATCGGAGCAAAAAAAATCTGATGTTCATACATTTGAGTCGAGTAGGCATTGCAGTTTAGTATGGAACAGCTGATTTTATTGTTGCTCCGATCGGTTTGCTCCTCTAGTAAAAGTTGTTCAGTTTGATTTATTTTATTTTATTCATTTTAGGAAATCTTACGGACTAATTACAGGATAGTACGGTGTCAACATTTTTATAAAACAACATTGCCAACTAAAAGTTTCCACAGATAAATATCATTCGTTTTACATACGTTTGTGTGTAAAAAAAATACAAATTTGAATCAATAAAGTAATAAAAAGTCACATTAGAAAAAACTCCAAGTTTGCTGGTACTTCAAACCATCCACAAAAGGAAAGGAATTATACAATGTGTTAATGAATTAACGGAAAACTAGAAACTAGTTTGTTTGGGATCGAGAGCAGAATCGAATTATCATGGTTTCAACATAGGTAATTTTTTTCAAAATATTAAATAATTTGTGTATAAAATTTTAAATTTAATGAACCCGATCTCAACCCACCGCACGGGCACACTCACCCTACTTCCTATCAAAACAAGATTTTTAAAATGTATCCATGACCACGTTAGTGCTGAAATGATAACAAATAATTTTTGCCTCAAAACTTTAAATGCGAATAACTTAAAATTTTAACTATCAAAATAATTAAATTATAGTTTCAATCGAATTATTTTTTTATAAATCAGTTGGAGTGTATGCGGTTTTACGCTTATAACTAAAAACTAAAAGAAAAGAGGTGCCGAGTAAGCCGCTAACTCATTAACCTAGGTAGATATTTTTCAGTGATGGGTAGACTTTTAGTTTTAAAGGATGCTAATGATATCAATTTCACCCTGTATAACCTTTTTTGACAATATTGCGAATACAAAAATTTGTTCCAATAATTTTCCGCAACATGGCGAGGATTTTTATTTTTCTGGTCGGTCTGTAACACATACAATTTTACCATATGAATAGATACGACTAGAAGTCAAGCTTCTTGAAGCGCCCGCAACGGCGCTAGACTCGCGAAAATAGTTGTAATCCATTGCTTTATGGGTCAAAATGGTATATATACGATACGGGTCTAGCGGCGTCCCGTTTGTATGAATCTTATCTTGGTCCAGCCTCGCCGAGATATCTGTTCATGTGATTTTACACTCTTTATACGGAGTGAAGCCGAACCAATGTGACAACGTCCGATATTCCTCTTCATACGTGTATAATGAAGTAATGAGTGTATGTATTGTAGTGTATTGTTGTATTGTACGCAGGGGGTGGCGGAGGCGGTGGCGGGCGGGGTGCGGGAGGACGAGGTGTGCTACCGCGCCGCCTTCAGCAAGCACGAGTTGCGCAGGGTGCTCGCCATGTACCCCGCGCACGAAGGTATACTCACTATATTACTAAACTACAGCCGGTTGTGGGCAAAGGCCTCCTCTCACGAATTGGGTGAATTGAAGTGAGCCATACTCCACCACGCGGACATAGCATGGATTGGTGGAGGCAAGCTAGTGGTCAACTTGCTGTCAGAGAATTCTCAAACTGCCATTGTCACACAAATCAAATCAAAATGTTTTATTCAAAATAGTATCACATGGATAGCAGATAGACAAACATCCATGACTTAGATACAAATATTCTTATTCACCATACAAATATTTGCCGCGTGGTGTCGGCTAAGAAAAACACCACCCCATTTCCTCCCGTGGGTGTCGTAAAAGGCGACTAAGGGATCTACCGGAGGATGGGCAGCAGCATCTTCTGAGTACAATCAATCCAGCTGCGATCGCCAACCCGCCTGCCAAGCGTGGCGATTATGGCAAATCCTCCCATTTTGGGGGAGGCCTATGTCCAGCAGTGGACGTCTATGGGCTGATATGATGATGATGATGATACAAATATTTGCTTTTGTGAGATTCGAATCCGCGACCCTTGGCACAGCAGGCAGATTCACTACAGTACAGACTTTGCTATCAGGCCGTCGTGATTTAATTATAATTTTATCTTTTTAATTTGTAGTCTGTTTTAAGTTTTTGTTAATTTAACATTATGTTGGCATTTTTAATATCTGTGTAAGATTTCTTAGTACTCTGTGTTATAACTGACAACAGTGCTTCCTACTTATGCATATTTTTAAAGTTTTGTACGTTGTTTGTAGTTCGCAAGTCAATGCACCGGCTGTACCGCACGGTGGAGAAGCACGTGAGCGAGGAGGGGGGGCTGCTGCAGGTGGTGTGGCGTGCCATGCAGGAGGAGTTCCTCGCCCAGCACCGCGCCCTCGAGGTAACCTGTTCCTTATACACTCAGTCATCCTCATATCAGCCGATAAACGTCCATTGCTGGACATAGGCCTCCCCCAACAATCGCCACAACGACCGGTCCTGCGCTGCCCTCATTCAACGGGTTCCCGGCGCCTTTACCAGGTCGTCGGTCCACCTTGTGGGGCTTACCAACATTGCACTTTCCAGGAACCGATATTTCAAGTCCTGGTCACAATCTTTCTTAGGGCCATAGGTTCAGACGAATATTTTCTATGAGAAACGCGATTGCCCAGCCCTCCGAAAAGTGCGTGCGTGTGCCGTATTTTAGATTAAAAAGAATTAACAGAAGTAATCTATACTATTATAAAACTGTAACAGGAAGTTTGTCTGTACATTGAAGATATTAACAAAATAAAAAGTTACGATATGGTTTTTAGGTGTCCCTGATTCCATTTCACCAATTTTTGGATTTTTTGTCAGTCTGTTTGTTTGTTTGTTTGTTTGAACGAGTATCACGCAAAAACTACTAAACCGATTTTGATGAAACTTTTTTTGTTTGATAGCTTATGATCTGACTTAAAATCTGGTATATAATTTGTGCGGACGAAGTCGCGGGTTAACGCTCGTATAATATAAAAATAACAAAAGTAATATAACAGAATTAAAAAAATCTGAAACTATTTTAAATTCTTCTAAAACGAGAAAAATGTTTAAGAATACAAGAAAATACGTCATCTTTGTGACGATTTTCTATCGAGAGAAGTAATTCCAATCGTGTATTCAATTGATGATGTCACTAGATAAACTATCCAAAAATATTGTGGTATAACTTTGGTTTCGATAAATTGAATAAATCTAGTCGAAAAATAAAAGTTGCCTCCAAGGTGTTTCGTCCTACCAAATAGCCTTAATAATGATGTTGATGATTGTACGAAGTACGTACATCAATTATCGGGGTCAATCTACAGATTTTATTTGGCAACACCTAGCGACAGCAGGTTGAACATTGGACACGGATATCACGCGACCTCGATAAAAGTGCATCGTACATAGGGCGCTAACATTACTTTTTAAGAGCATTTATCATATCAAATCAGTGTTCGAATATACGTGGATACGACCATTACTCTCAGCATTTTCATTCCTTCGGCCGTATCCTACTTCAGCACTCAGTATCCAGCAAATCTTAAGGATATCTTTATCCACAGCATACCTAGCATTTAGCATATCAGTGTGAGAGCGAACTAACTCTCACATTATTTTGGTCCTTCGAGCCGGATCCTTCCTGATATTGGTGAGAATAAAAGAGATAAAAGTGTATTATTATTATGTTTATCAGACGCGCATCGCGGCATGCTACCCCGGCGCCGGACTGTCTCTCCCACTCACCACTCAAGACATACTCGATGCCTTCTCTGACATCGCGAGAGAACATTAAACCAACAACATGGCAGGAAATATCGACAACTCTATTTATTATGAACGCGGTAAGAACCAGTTTAAATGTTTACTTGTAGTTGAAACACAACTTTTGTGAACTCCTATTTGAGATTTTCACTTATAGTGCTCCCTCTGAATTCATTCGCAATGCGCATATGGACGCAAATAATGCGCTCTAGAGATTGCTACAAAGACCGTAAGACGCGCATATACGGACACGAATGTCTTAAAATAGTATAAAAGAGTAACTCTCAAAGACTGGGTAGGTATATTACTTTCCTGAAGGTTTAATAGCATCTTCGTATGCTAAGATTGATGTGACCAAAAAAGGGATAGGTACATAAGGGGGAGAAATGAGTTAAAAAGGCGCACGCGTACGTTCGGCGATCTCGGATTAAGTCGGTCGAACGCCAGAATTATCGTATCTATTCTTTTGTGACTTAGCCATAGACTTTTTTTTGGATACTGTTCGAATGCAAAAAGGTTCATATTTGCATCCATATTTCTGAAGTTCTGCTGTTATTGTAAAGGCATTCCATGAAATAAAAGTGTTTGTTAATTATGAAGCTAAAGTTGTAAATAACAATAGTGTACATTCAGTATGCTGCCTTATTATTGTAAAAGTAGTTCTAGAATAGATTTAGTTACTTATATTATAGATAAGACATATAACATGTTATATATTTAGTTATTTTTTAAATATGTATTAATGTACCTATTGTAAATACTTTTTATAATTTAGTGTAAGTTTTGTATTAAATATAATAATATTTATTAGAGTATTTTATTTAATGAATTCCAGGGGTGTATAAGAAAGATCATCCGCCATTATTGGACTATTGAATAAGTCTGTCCCCTTCAATCCATCAATCAAATGTACATGAGCAAAAGAGACAGCCTGCTTTGACATGTGCCAAGTTAATAGTAGTAAATACATAAGACAAATAACTATTGACGTTTAAATATGAAATAAAAGATAAAGTAAAGCAAATAAAAGCTTTTAATTAAATAACTATTTTGTTTATTACATACATACACTAATAAATTGATTCACCAACTTTAATACTTAATTATTTAATCAATAGACTTGGGAGGGTAGTAGTTCAGGTAGACTAATCCGGTCGCCTTGGCCTGCAATGAGAAAAAATACAGTTTAGAATGTAGTTTCCTTAGGGTACAAATATTTTGAATTGAAAAAGTTAAAAACTTACATGAAACAACAAGAAAATAGAGAAGAATGTAGCTAGTATTGGTCATGGAAAAGATTTTGCTTTATGTGCAATTGAGCAAGGTAAAATTAATTGAATAGCATCAGACACAGACATAAGACAGAGAGAGAGATTACCAAGGTCCCATAATGGAATTGGAGGCCTCGCATTGTAGTTTCAGTTTATGGAAATGGATAGAGCATTATTGACTAACCGTAATGATAGTTCCAATGCTGAAGACAACTCCGAACAGTAGGGCGGCGTTGAAGCGGCGCTGGTCGGCGTCGTACTTGGCCTGCCAGGAGCCGCGCGGCACGGGCAGCTCGTCCATGCTCGGCGGCTTGAAGTGAGCGTCGTGGTAGCGACGCACTGTTTACATACAAACAATCTTGAGTTATAGAGTACTAGCACAGACAGAGTACTAGTTACTCAAGTTACAGATATCTTTTCTACAGGGTGGAACAAAATACTCGAGTAATAATTAAGGGGGTGCTTCAGCCTATCAAACTGAACAACATTAAGTATGGAGCCAACTTTGAAATCGCAAAAGAAAAACTGCTGTTCCATAGAAAACTCCAGTACCAACTCGACTAAAATGTATTGGACAGGAGATTTTTTCGCCGCGTCAAGTCTCAAGTCCCATTATTTGGTTATAAGGGCTTGGTCAATGACCAAATAGCTACTGCGACCTAGATAGATCTATTGTAGCTGTCACCCTAGACCTAAAGGTCATTTCCTAGGCCCACGGACTTCATGAACCGTGTTATGCTTTTGGAGGGGAGGTCCCTGATGTCAGTAGGTGTTATTATGTATCCACCTAGATGGCGACTCCTGCTGTGAATGAGCACTTCGCATTCGCAGAGGAGATGTATGGGCGTTTCCTCTGCTTCACAGCAAAATCTGCAAGTGGGTGAGTCTACAAGCTGGACATCAGGTTTTTGTATTGAAAATTTTCGTAGTATAAAATTTATCTGAAAACATCCCCCTGTGCACGGGCTCCTATTTGAAACTTCTCAGATACTTTTCACAGTAATCTCTCATGACCCCCTAGTCCCTCAACTATCAATTTAAGCCCTGAATATGACAGCGTTCAAAACTTCTGGGCACACAGTCCAATTCAAAATGTACTGGAAATAAATATTGCAAAAAAAACAGTGATATTATCGATCAATAATATAACGCACCTGTCTGGGATAGCTTTAAAATCTAAAGCCATGTACAGTCCGTGAACTTTTAGAATATGATTCGGGTGTCGGGTAAAATCGGTATATAAGGTCTAACAAAATTAGGTGAAAATATTTTAAGGGGATGATCAGACCATCAAACTGAACAACTTTCTCTATGGGATCAATATTGAAATCGCGAAAAAAAATCTGCTGTCCCATACATTTAGGTCAAGTAGGTTTGTATGGAACAGCTGATTTTTTTTTCACGATTTTGATATTGGTCCCATAGAGAAAGCTGTTTAGTTTGATGGTCTGATCGTCCCCTTAAAATAGTTTCACCTAATTTTGTTAGACCTTATATTTGTATAAAGGCAAATGACAATCTTTTTGAAATCAGTAACAATTAAACTCTTGAGAAATGCAGTTGCAGTTCATCGCTTTGGAAGTATATAGAGCAGATAATAACTGGCAATATTTATTTTATTTAGGTTAATTGATATTATAATGGGAACACATTTAAAAAAGGGGCTTCCTATTAATGGACAATCAAAACAAGTTATATTTCAACATGGTACAAGACCACGTTTTCCAAGCGACAAAAGTTTTTAAAGCCACTTTTACTAAAATATTAAAAGAAGCTGATGAATTTGATATTTCCAAACTGTTTACTGATAATATTGAACCAATATTTGTTTCTAGTATAAAGGGGGAGTTTACAAATCTTAAATATGTGTAATAAAACAAATTAGTGAAGGTAATCTAAACTATTATAAAACTGTAGTAGAAAGTTTGTCTGTACATTGAAGATATTAACAAAAAAAAGTTACAATATGGTTTTTAGGTGTCCCTGATTCCATATCACCAATTTTTGGATTTTTTGTCTGTCTGTTTGTTTGTTTGTTTGTGTGTTTGTTTGTTTGAACGAGCATCACGCAAAAACTACTGAACCGATTTTGATGAAACTTTTTTTGTTTGATAGCTTATGATCTGACTTAAAATCTGGTATATAATTTGTGCGGACGAAGTCGCGGGTTAATGCTAGTTTCTTATAAAGATCGAAAAAGTCTACAAGAGCAACTGAGCTTAGAGTACTAGAAATGTCAGAAATCGCAAAATACTTTTGCAAAAATAAGACTCAAACTAAACATTTAATACCTAACAAAACTTTTTACGATGCATGGATAGACTGGTCGATAAAGATGACGTCGAAAATAATTTTGATTCTTCGAACATTTCTTAAATAGTAATCTGTTTCGAAAACAATAAACTAGATTTATGATTGCTTTGCTTTGCTCTAACATTCTGAGTCAAAAGTGACCTCTAATTAAGAACGTTTGGACTTACTAGAAGCATATTATTTAAATAATAAAAACCCAACAACCGTTTTTGTGTGGTACAGGATCAAATATCCAATGAGAGAAGTGCCAACCAGAATAAATGCCTAATCGTTTTCAGTTCCTTATTTTTGTTTATTTCAGTACTTAATATAGAATGTAGATATCATATCGACAACGACGCCACAAACAAAATGTATGGGAGAAGTTTTTTGCAATTTCTGACATTTCTAGTACTCTAAGCTCAGTTGGTCTCGTAGACTTTTTTGATCTTTATAAGAAACAGGATCGAATGACATAAAAAATTTTTTTTATGTAAATGGTCTATTTTGTTGCCGACTGCAAATTTTTCTCAAAATCTGTAAATGGGGGTAAAACTGTCTCAAAAAGTTAAGGAAGTTTCCCTCTAGTTGCAATGGTTAAGGTACCTGCCCTTACTGCCCCGTCTCAAAAATTCCACCCTGTATACTCTGTCTTAAACTGTATCAATACAATACACATATTTGTTTGCAGGTGTGTTGTATTCTTCTAGGAGTCCATTTCATAATGAAATGTGTAAAAATCATGGAAGCTATACATCTCACTCTAGTACACATCTTCGTATGCTTTTTTTTCTCTTTATGAAGAGTTGCTTATTGTAGGTTTGTTAGACTTCTGATTCGTTGATAAGGGATTATGGACTTTATGAACATATTGCATAGAGTGCTAACACCGCCAACTTGGAAATAATTGAAGAAATCTACTTACTGAATGACCACTGGACATTGTTACTGATAAGGATAATTTTGTAGGTTAGTTTTGCAGTTATGTAACGATTTTACTTCCAAACTAAAGATTCTTTCCATATAATAACATTACCAAATAAAAAGGCAACAGAAAGATTACTGCAAAAATAATTAACTAATGCCAGATGCCAAATTACTAGAAAAATAAGGCAATCAAAGTTTTGATTTTGGTAATTTGATGAAAACAAAAGCGTAACGAAAATGAAATTTACCTGATTGCTGAAGAAGCCTAGGGACGATCTGGCGGACCGGGAACATCTTTGCCGAAGATTTCCTTTCGCAGGAAAAGCACAAATCAAAAAATCCTGAACACTGTCGATGATTCGATGAAGAAAAATCGAACGAAAATTACTTTTTTTTTTCACGTTTCACGAAAATGAAATCAGTGTTGCCACTTTACTTTTTGAATAGGGGCTACCTTGTACATATTCTTAATGATCTGTGGGGGCTACTCAAGTACTACTACTTTCTGTCAAGGCCAAATAGCAAAAATTTTAGGAGTGGAGCAGCGCGCGCTCCCATTGCCTAAAACCGATTTGCGATCGTGCGATCGGCCTTTAGACGGGCAATTTTGCTGCCGCGCGATTCGGCCTTGGAAGGAAGCTTCGGCCGAGATTCAGAAACGATTTTTAAGTCTTAGTTCGAACTCTAAGTACTCTCCTATGTGTTATAGGGCCAAACGGGGCCAAATAGGTTAAGGTGGCCACACTGCCACAGACAATATAGAACGAAAGTAGCCGTTCCGTTCGTTTCATCGACTGTTGCTGTTGTTGACACATTTTGTTTTTAATATTATATTTTTACCCGATCCTGCAATATTCTGTGCCGACCTACCTTATTAAATATGAATTTATGTAAAATTAGCGAACAAAATGAAAATTGTCAAGGTTTATTTACTGTTTATTTTAATAACTTTACATAACAATCTGCGGTTCAAGTATTGACAGAACAATAGATTTATGAGGAAGAATTTGTCCTCCGTTCACGTACAACTCGTCTTTGATGACGACGCCTTCGCCCAATACAGTTGTATTCTCCATACGCACCCAGCGGCCCACCACGGAGCGCCAGCCGACGATACACCCGTTCAACCAAGCGTGGTCACGTACAACGGCACCGCGGAGAATCGAACTATGCTTCACACACGCTCCATCTCCAATTACGACGTCAGGACCGATCGTAACATCGGGCCCAATTCGACATCCTTTGCCAATTTTAGCCGTAGAGTCTATGAGCACGTTTCCGACCACTCCTGAACCGGTATGCAGCTTCTCCTGGTGGTTCCGCCGTAAACTGTTCAGATACAAGCTTGTTCCGGTCAAGAAGTCTTTTGGCTGTCCAACGTCCATCCAGAAACCTTGCAGTTCCATAGCATGGAGTTGCCCATCCCTTGCCATGTTCGGGAATACTTCCTTCTCTATGGACATCGGGCGAAGTTCGATTCTATTTAGGACTGTCGGATTGAAAATGTATATTCCCGCGTTGATTTTGTTGGAGATGAATTCCTGAGGTTTTTCGACAAAACTGTCTATCAGTCCGTCTTTTTGATATACCACCACGCCATACTTCGATGGTTCCTCTACTTTCGTCACAACAATGGTGCCTTCTTTACCATGTTCCTTGTGGTAAGCGAAGAGCTGTTTAAATGGAAACTCACAAATGACATCCGAATTTAAGACAAAGAACGGTTCATGACTCGTGCTGAGTATATCTCGAGCCAGCGCCAGTGGACCTGCAGTTCCAAGTGGTTCAGATTCATGAGAGAACGTCACAGATATTCCCAACTTCGACACTTGCTCTGTCAATTCTTTTTCCAGGTCTTCAGCTCTGTAGGAGACTGCAAGGATGACTTCAGTGACTCCAGCATCGGCCAGGGCTTCGATCTGATGCAATATTATTGGTTTATTGGCAAATTCTACTAAAGGTTTCGGTTTGCTCAATGTTAAGGGTCTCAATCGTGTTCCAAATCCACCGACCAATATCAAAGCTCGAATTCTAACTTCACATAGTTTCTCTTTAACACATAACATTTTCTGTTAGAATTGGTTTCAATTGATATCAAGGTCTTGTTCGTCCAAACCCTACTGTAATTACTAGCTCGCACTTCGAAGTCTCACACTGTACTGAAGCGGAAAGTTGACACGTAATTGGAGGTAAACAAAAACTGTGGAACGAATTTGCGCCTGGCAATTTCGTATTAGCAAACAGCTGTTTACAAGTATTTGATATTTAGTCTCCCCTGGCGATTTGCGAAATCGTAGTTAGTAGAGTTTAATTATGACAATGTTTGTATTTAGGTATTATTAATGCACCAAGTAAAATAGATTGATACAGTACTTTTACTCTTTAGAGGTTTTCACACTTAAATTGTTAGTACGATGACACTTTTAGAAACAAAAGCGAACGCAACACATGTTTATTAAACTTTTACTTTCGTAAATTATCATGAAGGTCACAGACTTCGTCAACATATAACTACACTTTATGCGTTCAATATCACAGCTGGTTGGTTGGAATACTGTCACAACTTTGGTACGCCAAACGTCATTGTTCAGTGTAGAGATATTGTCTAAATTGGTTTCGGGATTATAGCTCTAATTTACTGCTGCATACGAGACTTAATAGCGCGAGGAAGCGTGTTGTCGAGTGAGTAAATACAAGTATAGAATGCTATCAGAGGCAAGAGTGAAGAGAGGGAGGATGCCAACTAATTCTATACGACACAAGTCAGTCAAACGAGTCCCTCGGAGGGAGAGGCGCGGCGCGTGCGCAACGCAACCGAAATTCTTTGTTTACGTTCGATAAAAAAAACGTAACAAAAAAACATTGAAATGCAGATGCAGTGTGTAAGTTTAGAGATTTTATTATTGGAACAGAGTTGATAGTGTTGTGTTTGTGAATGTTTTCGACATGGAGATGACGAAGGGTCCGGATGGGAGACGCGAGGGGAATGGTGATGAAGCCAGGGGTCTGGAGGTGAATACTAACGTAACGTTACGTAGCCGTAATCGTAAGAGATACATAACATACCTAGATTTTATTTATTTGCTTGCCATAAACATACAGGGTGTAACAAAACACCTCACTGAACAACTTTCACTATGGAGAAGTCCAAAAAAAATCTGCCGTCCCATACATTTGAATCTAGTAGTTAGGTACTTTCGTACTGCAGTTTTGTATGAAACAACCGTTTTTTTAAATAAATTTTCTCGATGTTGGCGCCATAGTTATAGTTACTAGATACAAGTTATTCAGTTTGATGGGATGGTGTTTTGATACACCTTGTAAAATAATTAAAGTATAATAAGATTAACCGTAAGGGCACGGGTAGTTACAAATGGCGGTCTTATCACTAAAAACAATTAATTATTATTATTATTTGGTTATAAGGGCTTGGTCAATGACCCAATAGCTACTGCGACCTAGATAGATCTATTGTAGCTGTCACCCTAGACCTAAAGGTCATTTCCTAGGCCCACGGACTTCATGAACCGTGTTATGCTTTTGGAGGGGAGGTCCCTGATGTCAGTAGGTGTTATTATGTATCCACCTAGATGGCGACTCCTGCTGTGAATGAGCACTTCGCATTCGCAGAGGAGATGTATGGGCGTTTCCTCTGCTTCACAGCAAAATCTGCAAGTGGGTGAGTCTACAAGCCCCATTCTGTGTAGGTGTTTGTTTAACTTGCAGTGTCCTGTTAAGGCTCGTACTAAGAGCCTTAAGTCGTTGCGGTTTGAATTGATGGCATCTGAGGTATGTCTGTTTGAAAAGCCGGTCACAAGTTCTTTCGCATGCCTCAGTCCTGGTGTATCCGACCAGAGCTTGCGGCTTTGGTCCACGGCCCATTCCTTTAGCACACGTCTAGAGGTGTTGCGGGAGATGCCGCAATAAGGCTCGGGGCCTATGGCGTCCTCTTCCGCCCCTCTTCGTGCCAGCTCGTCAGCAGCCTCATTTCCATCAATAACAATTAATTAACTTCCCGACAAAAAATAAAGATAGCTCTACAAAAACTGTGGAATGTTTTCCTTTATTGTTAACCAACTCGTTAATTAAGTTAATACCTACTCTATTATGTTTAATTTATTTTAAATTGCTTTAATGATAATGTCTGAATTGTTTTCCCAGCTTGTATTTTGATAGAACTAAGTCCGTCAGTAATATAACACAGCATGCTAATCGTAATCACCATTATTGTGTAAATCGTATCCGATTTGACCTACGATATATTGTTTAGTTTGACTCTATCAAATTCTCAAATCGATCCAATTTGCAGGGTAGTGAAGTGAGTCATCATCATCTTGATCTTATCCCATTATTTAGGCCCGACCACCAGCGGCCATCAATTATATCTATGAGAATGGTGTCCTGACGTGCACTCACTGTGCACGTACTTTCTCGAATAAAATCGGCTATATAAGCCACATTAGGGCGCGAACAACGACGGAATCAGAGGCAGTCGCCGTAGCCGAAATCGGCTAGGAGTAGCATCATCATTTAGGGTTGGCGCAATAAGCTATCTTCCACTGATCTCTCTTTACCGTATTTTCTTCCGTCTTTCAGGGTAGTGAAAAAACAAAATAATCGGCACATTCTACGCCGCCACATACATACGGAATCGGGATTACGATTTCGTCTGGATATTTCCCCCTCCATAATTCCGTTCGGAATTGCGGAGGTATCAAATCCTATACAAAATAACAATTCTGATACGGAATCCCGATATGTGGCGAACCTAAGAATGAGATTTAGGTCCGCCACACACATACGGAATAGCAATCCGGCATCGGCATCTTGAATCAGTACGTTTTCGTATGGATTTTCCCCCTCCACAATTGCGTTCGGAATTGCGCAGCTGTCAAATCCTATACAAAATCACAATCCTGATTCGGAATTCCGTATTGCAATTCCGTATGTATGTGGCGGACCTTAGAAGCTGTGAGTTTGAGTTCGATCTCTCGTATGTCAAAATCAATACCATTTCGACTCTTTTCATACTCAACTCGATCAAAAGTCTCCTCTGAATTCCGGCCTAAGCTAAGCCCCCTCTACTAACTTATATCTAAATGTTAGGTATGAGCCCGCGAGCACTGGAGATTAGTTTATTAATTCGGGCCTTAGATAAGCTTAGATAACTATAACATAACGTAACTATAATGTTAAATCATGATAAAAGTTACGTTAGAGTGGAGACCAGAGATTAGATCACATCCGTCTTTGACATGCAATTTAAAAATGCAATAGGTTAAGTTATAGGTAGATGTAGGTAGATATCTACAGTTATGTAACAATACTTTATAGTAGGTAGGTAGGATTGAATAGACATTTTTACAGGCATAATTTCTCTATCGTATTTCATTTCTAGGTAGTTTGAAATTTTGCTATATTACTCGAGAGCGATTGTCTTGCGATATGGATATGGCTCATGTAGAAAAAGAGATAAGTGTACTTTTTACAACCATTAGCAGCAAGGCTGATTCAGTGTTTATGGGGTGTAAAGCATCTCTGTGATGGAGATAAACCAGGTCTGTCTGCAAAACTCGAGTCGGTTTAGAAGTCACTGATGTTTAAAGGTCAGTAAAAAAATTGTGTAGCCTTGAAGCCTTGCAGCTGATCGTATGATATTATTGTAGTATGCACTGTAGCTATGTGAACAGTACAAAAACTGACATGATTCAAAATGAACCGTTCGAACCATGTTCGAACCTATTGTATTTAGTCATAGCGTATGCAGATTTTTTCACTTCGTTGTCCTTTACACAAATACATAATTTTTTTACAAAAGAGTTTGTGTTATTTTCTGTTCAGGCATTACCTTCAAGTTATTAGTCTAGTTGGGATGATCGAATCTCCCGCTCTCTGCAAGAAAGGCAGGGTTTTGATAGCCATTATAATCATGAGCACGGCTTTTATGTTTCTTACCTATACATAGTGAAACAAAACCTTAGTAGTAATATTTAATGGGGTGATTAAGTAGACCAGCAACCTTTCACGATGCAGCCAACATCGAGATAAAATTATCCCATCCCCATTAAATATTACCAGGGTCTTTTGTTAGACCCATTTTGTTAATACAGCCTGATAGGCTTTTAATTTAAGACTTTTACTTTAACTGAAACGTTCTTCCCCTCAGCCACCTCCGGTACCCTCGGAGCAGCTCAACAACGTGCATCATGTCCTCGAGACGGAGCAGCAGCGGCGCGAGCGCTGGCGCAGCGTGTACGTCATCTACTTCACCATGTTCCAGATGTCGCTCGGCTTCAGTATCGTGCTCACCGGCGTCTGGCCGTATCTTGACAAGGTACCTACTGTTTAACAAGACGGAGCAGCAGCGGCGCGAGCGCTGGCGCAGCGTGTACGTCATCTACTTCACCATGTTCCAGATGTCGCTCGGCTTCAGTATCGTGCTCACCGGCGTCTGGCCGTATCTTGACAAGGTACCTACTGTTTAACAAGACGGAGCAGCAGCGGCGCGAGCGCTGGCGCAGCGTGTACGTCATCTACTTCACTGTGTTCCATGCAGATGTCGCTCGGCTTCAGTATCGTGCTCACCGGCGTCTGGCCATATTTTGACAAGGCACTGTTTGCTCTCCGTTAGATGCACTGAAAACAGTAGACCGACTTCAACACCCGAATCGACGAATGCACTCATACGAGCGCCACGTACACGGCCCGCTTGTATACCTCGGTGGGCAACAAGTGTCCGCTTAATTTTAAAATAGCGCTGCCGTATATCCATACTATACATATTAATAGATTGATAGATAGTTTAACTTACTCTACTCATATAATAAATTAAATTAAATTAAATAAACATTTATTTCAGACCGTCGATCCATAATAGCGTTAGTAAAGGCTTAAAAACCATGTTAGTATTACAATAAGAACAAGAATAAATTAAATACAGATATAAAGAATTATATTATATTGTACATTTACATTTTAACAGCCCCGATAGCCAGACCCAGTAATATCGACTACCGTACCGTAGGTACCATCTTAAAACCGCTCTAAAAAACTAGCACTAACCTAGAGTAGATCTTTAGTTCTCTTAATTACTTTACCTTACCTTAGGCAATAATGCTAAAGTTCTTTCATGTAAGGCGCTTCGCTGTTATACTTTCTTAGGTATGTCTACGGTAATAAGCAGTTTGCTTTCTGGGTAAAGATTCTACATCTTTAAGGCTTTAAGGCTTTCTAAGGCTTTATAAAAGATTTATTTTAGTTTTGATTGGGAACAACCGTTCGTGGTAAGGGCATATGACGCAGAGATACGTATGAATGTGGATTGGTGTGGTAGGAGAGGAAGGCCGAAGAAAAGATGGATGGATCGTGTGAACTGTGAAGGATGATATGTGTAAGAAAGGAGTGAGTGCTGAAACGAAATTTTTCCTTTTCAATTCAGTCAGAAAAAAGAATTGTTTTCACTAAGTAACTAAACTTATAAAGTTATCATAGAATATCATTAATAGCGCTAGAGATGCTAGATGTTAGATATTAGATGATTCCGTGCTTCGGATGGCACGTTAAGCCGTTGGTCCCGGCTACTACTATCTCTGGTGGTAGTAGTCGTTACATAAAAACCACGTCAGAGGCCGTAACGCGGTCTGAAAAAACTCTGTCACCACCACAGCTAGCATGCCACCCACGACAAAGCGTTTAAACGAGTAAAACGTCGTGCGCGCTCTTTCTGGCATACGTAAAATAATAAAGATGGAGGCACATCTCGATTTTTGTCGTTTTCTCGGGGGTGGCACGCGAGGCCTACAGGGCTCTGCCCACACGATAAGAAAGAAGATTAATAGCGGTAAACTTTAAGAAATTATTTTAAAAGTGGACCAGTTTTCTTACCGGCTTGACTTAATGATGCCCTTATATTCCCTAGTTTACTCAACGTAATTATTGCCATCAGATGCACACACGCGTTAAACTTTTAAACAAACAATTTCTATTATCAATCTGTTCCAGTTTATCTGTTCATTAAATAGCAATAAACGTATAATTATGCAAATAATTGCACTTATCTCAACCTATAATGCAATCACCCGCTTGTCTGTACGCTGCACAATATCTATACAAACAAGTACAAACGATATCAAGTACACACGCTAAGTTGTTATACCAAGGCACGAGCAAGTTATGTACTTATGTTCTACCTATTATGCGATCTAATATAATTATAAAGATCTTTATTTGTTAACTGAACTTTGACTAGCATATCTTTCTGGTTGTATTGCTTAAGCTACATTTTTTTGTAATGTTTCATTATCGCATTAAAACAAAGCATCATCTTAGGTTAGGAGCCTTATGAAATTATTAATCCAAGCATTGGATTATGTATTTTAATCGGACAAGCCACAGGCACAGAGATTAGTTACTAGACCATACATAAATACATATTCTTACGCCTGTCGACCACTGGGGTAGGCAGAGATAACGGAACACCACCTGCTACGATCCTGACAAACCTCTCTGGCTTCCTCCATAATCATTAGTCCTTTCATGCATGCTCGTCGGTTTCGGGTAGATCTGATTTGGCCCTTTTTGGTCCGAATATGTACCTACGTCTAGACCGTTCGTCCCCTTCTAACATTATCCTAACATCGTCCTGTATTAGACCGTGTTTAAAAAATAAATCATAAATATAGTCAAACTTCAGCTTCGATTCTATAATATAAGAATGAGAATCATTTATGTGTGAAACATGAGTATACAAAGGAAGCTGACATAGGTATTGAGTCCCTATACACCACTCCACAACACTCCAAAAAAATTATCGGCAATGTGACAACTCGTGTCTCAAGGTTCATACTGAATAATACCAGGAGCAAGGCTTGTGCCATAGTCGGAGCCCTCACTGGGCACTATGCCACAGGCACGATGATGCAAAAAATGAAACTTACCCTGGAATCCCAGCTGCCGAGCATGCGGAGAGGAAGAAGAGACTATGGAGCATGTTCTTTGTGACTGTGATGTCCTGGCGGCAAAACGCATGTGCCCCCTCGGAGATGGATACCATAAACCGGGAGATCTTAGGTTTCTTCCCCTCAATGGTATTACCTCCTTCATTGACCATGTATTTGAAGGGTGAAGAAAACAAAAAGTATTGGGGCTAACACAAAAGATCCTACTGGGTCGAAGGGTTGCTTTTGAAGGTTGTCGAAGAATAAGAAGAGTACCTATACATCACAGCCGATGTCAGATTTAGCAGGTTCTATTGTAGACAAGTCTGAAGGATTAGATTTAAAAAGATATTTCAGCAATAAGTAACCCAAACACCTATGCGGTTGGCTAAATGTATATCACGACAATGACTGAAAATCGATTGATCTGAAAATCGTATGTGAACATAACCTTAGCTAAAGGATTTATATTCTTATTGATCTTAAGTAAATAAATAGTAAATAACGCTCACAGGCACATACACTGTAATAACTAATAATACAGATTATTTAATAGTTACTAGACAATAATCCGAAGTATGCAATGCACTATATAGACTTTTTAATATGGAAACCATTCAACAACGGTACGAATATATAACATCCATCACCGAACCGGGATTCGAACCCTGGACCTTGGTTTGGCAGTCCAGCGTGCGTGATAACCATTACATCAACCGGAGTGCGATTTTTGAAACTCATTCGCTGAGCTCAGCAGTTGAATGTCGAATGTCAAAATGACTATGAAGATATGCATCTTTCTACTTCTTCTCCTTTTCGTGTCAATGGTTCTACAGTGATGTTTTTATATTTTAGTAGCCAGGTGTTCGGCCAGCCTGACAGCGTCAGGAGTAGCTGTATTTAAATCCTCTCTTTCTACTACTAATTTGACTTTCAAAAATCATACTTTAGGAGTGCGATTTTTGAAAGTCAAATCAGTAGTAGAAAGATGCATATCTCCATAGTAATTTTGACATTTTCAACCGCTGAGCTCAGCGAATGAGTTTCAAAAATCGCACTCCGGGTCGTCAAAAAGCCGTGTAGTAGAGTTTCTGGCCACATCTTCTCTACAGCGACAACACGTTCCGACGCAGTGGTAGCTTCTAGCAAAGATTTGACGTTTAATAGGTGTGCTTCAAGCTTCTATATTGAATAAATTATGTTGAGTGTGACAAACAAAATGAATAAATATTTTCTTAAATCAATTTACTATTGCTGTCATGTTCGAGATGAGGAAAATAGTATTTATATTCGACGCGGAGAGAATAATAATATTTGGACTTTGATCAAGTTAATACAGTTTTAAAATAAATTGAACCATTTCAGATCCCCTTAATCCTACAGGGTGTTAGTGTACGTAAACAGATACATTACTAACTGCACATACCATCCAACGTTTTTATTACCTACTGATCAAATTAAAAAATTACATAACGAATAATAATAATATAATTCTTTATTGTGCATAGAATTCAGGTACATAAGATGACATGTTGCGTTTTAAAGATCACTCCGAACCTTGTCTTTGCAGACGTATACACATTCAATTTACACATTAAATTAAACAATAAACTTAATGAACTAAATTATAAATGATGTCAAAATACTTAATAATTAAATTTAACAATAATATTTAACTCTGATGTCTACAAACTTATTAACTTATTAATCTAAGGTAACAGGAAGTCATCAGGAAACATTTAATTCATCATTTATAATTCATGCATGTCATTCTAAAATATAAATAATAAATTAATAATACAAAATTTCACAATAATTATAATCAAATTGTCATGTTAGTATTTCATTTATAGTCTAAATATTCTTTGATGCTATAAAAACATTTTTCCGCCAACAAATTTTTTACACTTTTTTTAAACATATTCAATTTACAATCTTTAAAACTATCAGGTAATTTATTGTATATTTTTATTGTCATTATCGCACAGTTATTAGAAGTCAATGTTAGTTTAGAAGGAGTTTTGTATAGTTTATTTGTATATTGTGATCTTAAAACTCTCTTACTTAATTCGGTTTTTATTTTTATAAACAAAAAAATGCACATGTCCAATATATACAAACATGGTAATGTTAATATATTACAATCTCTGAAATAGGGTCTACACGATTCAATTTGCCTAAGATTAAACATCGCTCGAATACATCGTTTTTGAATTATAAACAGTTTGTCTATATTTGAAGCATTACCCCATACAACAATGCAGTATCGTAGTATAGAATGAACATAACCATTGTAAGCTGTCATAGCTGATTTCTGTGAGACTACATTACTTATTCGTCTTAAGGCATATACAAAGCCAGATCAGGAATTTACCTTGCAGCACAAATTACCTACATGTTCCTTCCAATCACAATGACAGTCTATCGTAACACCTAGAAATTTTGTAGACGACACCTCCTCAATTTGTTCCCCATTGTAATTTATCTTTAAATCAACAGGGCCCCTTTGCCGAGTATAAAATTGCATTGCTTTTGTTTTACCAATGTTTACCTTTAAGTTATTAGCACTGAGCCAGTCTATAGTTTTGGCAAGAGTATTTTTAATTTCTTGCTCATAGATTAGCATATCATCTCCACGAATAATAATAGAAGTATCGTCTGCAAAAAGAATACAGCTGTGTGTTAAAGAGTTAGGTAAATCATTAATATACAATAGAAAGAGTAATGGCCCCAGAACACTGCCCTGTGGTACTCCGTAAGTATTTTTGATGAAAGACGACCCATAGGTTTCGACACATTTACTTTTGGTACAGTATCTCTGAACTTCAACGCATTGCACTCTGTGAGATAGGTAAGATGTCAGCCAGTCCTGTGCTGGTCCGCGGATTCCACATTTATAAAGTTTTGCAAGAAGGCGGTCATGGCTAACAAAATCAAAAGCCTTGCTCATGTCCATGAAAAGGACTGTCACGGGCAGTTTATCATTTAGAGATGCTGTAACAAGTTTTATTAGATTAAATATTGCTAAAGACGTGCTTTTCTGCTTTCTGAAACCATTCTGTTCCTCCCTTAATACTTTATTATTTTCTAAAAACTTGTTCAATCTTATGTGCATAATTTTTTCATAAATTTTTGAAAATGTATCTTTTCATAAATGTTTGAATATGTACGAAAAGACATCATCGGATTTGGTCCAAAATGTGAAAGTGCCGGCAAAAACAAAAAATAATGCCATATTCTGTTAGGACTTGTCCGTTTAAACATTTATTATTATGGCACCAACCCTGTAGGTCCATTCTCCTTGGTTTTTTCGGTTCGAAAATCTGCCTTTTCATATACATTTTCGATGAAATTAGCTAAGGCTATATTCTGTTAGAACTAGTCCGTCTCAGTCTCAGCATTTTTAGTATAGCACCAAAGCTGTAGGGCCTTTTTCCTTGGTTTTATTAAGGTTTGAAGAATCTTATTTTCATACATTTTTAATGAAATAAAACTTTCAGCTACAGCTTTCTTGCCACAATAATAAATGCTTAGACGAACATATAATAAGGTCACCTTACCTATTTTTTGTGCAAAATTTGCTAGTTTCTGCCCTGAAATTGGGCATTTATTTGGACATTAATTCGTTTTTGCCCTATTTTCCTGGGTTTTAACCATTTTGCCCAGTTGGGTTTAATCCCTCGACCCATCACTAGCCGTCCCATACATTTGAGTCGTGTCGGTACCGCAGTTTTGTATGAAACAAAAGATTTTTTCTTCGCAATTTCGAAGTTGGCTCCAAAGTGAAAGTTGTTCAGTTTGATGATCTGAAGGACCCCCTTAAGTATTACTAGGGTGTTTTGTTACACCCTGTATATATTATAAGGTCTAACAAAATTAACTGAAACTATTTTAAGGGTATGATCAGACCATCAAACTTAACACTTCTCTATGGGACCAATATCGAAATCGCGAAAAAAAATCAGCTGTTCCATTCAAATCTGCAAACATGACTCGACTCAAATGTATGGGACAGCAGATTTTTTTTCGCGATTTCGATATTGGTCCCATAGAGAAGTTTGTTAAGTTTGATGGTCTGATCATACCCTTAAAATAGTTTCAGCTAATTTTGTTAGACCTTATATAGGTGATTCACATAGTGCAATTTAAAAATACAATTTTATTTTATTACGAGCGTTAACCCGCGAATTCGTTCGCACAAATTATATACCAGATTTTAAGTCAGATCATAAGCTATCAAACAAAAAAGTTTCATCAAAATCGGTTCAGTAGTTTTTGCGTGATACTCGTTCAAACAAACACACAAACAAACAGACAGACAAAAAATCCAAAAATTTGTGAAATGGAATCAGGGACACCTAAAAACCATATTGGAAATTTTTTTTTGTTAATATCTTCGCAGATTAGTAAAGTCAAAAACGGAAAAAACTGCTCCGAAGCGCCTTCCGCTATACAGGGTAAAATTGATATCATTAGCATCCTTTTAAACTAAGAGTCTACTCATCAAACTAAACAACTTTTACTATGGGAGCAAACAAAATGCAGAGCAATCAGCTGTTGCATACATTTGAGTCGAGCAGGCAGCGCGGCGGCGGCGGGAACTGCTGATTTCTTTTTTGCTCCGATTGGTTTGCTCCCATAGTAAAAGTTGTTCAGTTTAATGTGTAGACTCTTAGTTTAAAAGGATGCAAATGATATCAATTTCACCCTGTAGATAGCTCGCTCGTCGTCTAGTCCCGAAACGAGAGTTGGTACGATGAGCCCAGTGCCGATGAGTTAGGTCTTGGCCCAATGTTTCAACGCTTTAAAGTTTGGAGACCCCTGAGAATCTAAATACATACTTAAAAAAAGACGTACGTTCTATCTTCGTTTTTAATTTTTTTTTCTTGCAAAGGTGCGTTTTCATTTCATAATTAATCGGGCCCGATTTGGCATACATTGCTTACTTTGTTCGCTACACTTTAAAATAAAAATAGGCATATCAAAACAAGCAATGTATGCCAAATCGGGCCCAATCGGGAAATGCAATCGCACCTTAACTTAAGCAGTCGCTCTAGTCAAAATCGACTATGCGTTTAATCGAATATCAATCCAGGTATGTACCCGTAACCGTACATGTACATAGGAATTTTGTGTACTTACTATAGTAATTGTGTAAAATTTAATGTACATAGTGCAGAAATCATTTCAGCTAAGATTATACTTAATATTTGATTGCTTGATTTAATACGACTACTCGAAAGCGAATGACTTATTGTTATCGTTAAGTGGATTAGTAACAAGTCAACTGTATTATTTATTATTTTGTTATGGCTGCACCATAAACTGGAATCTTTTAGATAAGGGAAACATACTTCAATTGTTTTCTTTACATAATAATTTTGTTACTTTTTTTCTATAATGATATAGGAGTGTGAAATTGATATCATTAGCATCCTTATATAGGTACTAAGAGTCTACCCATCGAACTGAACAACTTTTACTGTGGGAGCTGCAATGCCTACTCGGCTCAAATGTATTGCAATAAGTAGCTGATTTGTTTTTGCTCCGATCGGTTGCTCCCATAGTAAAAGTTGTTCAGTTTGATGGGTAGACTCCTCCGACTCTTATGGGTAGATCCATGTCACCCTGTATCATAGTCGGGTAAAATATCCTGCGTACCTGGCTGTAGATAACAGCGTACTCAGACGGGGAGCGAGACGTTGGCTTACATTGCGTGCTTTGCGTAACGTTGTCTACTAACACATCGAATGAAGCCAGAAATATACGCAAAATTAAAGATTGACATATTTCTAAAAACGTTCTAAAACAGTCGCTGTATTCCAAACTCTATAGGTATTATAGGTTATGAGAATTATGGGAAAAGTTGGGATATTTTGTCTGAAGAGTTGAAGATATTTTAGCTTGGACCATCCCATTGCAGAGTTCCTATTACCAATCAGGGGCAGGGTGCATTGATGGACCCAATTGGAGTATTTTGAAACCAACCCAACAGCTGATTTGGCTTAACAATCGTAATGTCTTCCGATTCCGAAGCGCGTGTTTTTAGTGTTCTCAAAAGATTTATAAGTGAAACATGAATCATTTGTTTATTAGAGCAAAAACAATTAAATGTCAACAACAAAATGTCTCAACTTTCCGCCAGTTTCTTGTATGCTTGGAAAATAACCGTTATTAAATTCTAAAACATGACTAAAGCGAATTGGAAGAGAGATAACAGCCGTAATAGATAAGACGGCGCACAGTCACGCATGCTATTGTAACTTGTTGTTAGGCGAACTGTCACGGGTCAGAGATCACGGTAACACTTCGGAAGTTTTGCAACATTGACTATTGTTTGATAGACTTCATGCTAATCTTGACGTAAGGCGCGTAGCTAGCTATCTGGTGACGACATCTATGAGCGGTCGGAAATAACGTGAGGTAAGGGCGAGTTTCGGGGTTTGACTAAGGCAGGATGGAAAGAGGTGATCAAAATTCTACAACATAACCTCTACCCGGAGATTCGAACTTCGCAATTGCGTGAACGTTTTAGTTCCAATGGCAACTCTATTACAATGAAATTCGGACCGAAAGGGTCGCGGTATATCGAAATTCGAAAGTCCTGGTACAGTGCCAGTGCGCGATTTTCTTACGGGGCACAGACATTTGGTGAGGCGAGGTACTCTAGATGTTAGCGGGGGGCAGAGGGTGTAGCGGAGAAGGCAGACGGGCGCCTCTCAAAGGCAGTCGCACCTTCTACCTCGCCTCCCCCAACGTCTGTACCCCGCACGAATGTCGCTCACTAACTTGTTTCTCTTTAGCCACTATAGTTTCCATTTATTTTAATTTATATTCTTTAGTCAGTCAGTCTTGTCTTATCTTGACCCTGTGTAGAAAAGATAATCGTCAATAAGTTTAGAATTTTCAACCTGCATCGTCTAATGATCCCTAACAAACAATGTAATGTGCACGTGTATTGTAATATATGCAGTGTCTGTATTTCTATGTATGTGCCTGTGAGCGTTATTCATTTATTTATTTATTTCTATATACCTGCTTTTGCACATAAGTTTCACTTTTGTGTGAAAATGCATTAGTAATGAAGTTGAGAACAAAGGATCGGTTTGTCGAGTGATTAATAGGTTATCAGCTGTTATTTTGTTACAAGCATGAATTATTACAACAATATGTGTGATTGTTTGTACAATATACCTACACTACATAGTTATTCACTACCGTCATTCCTTTTGACGTTGTCAGAAACATTCCAACTCAACTGTGCATTGCTAAGCATGGTGTAGGTACTTTAGTACGTCGTATCTACCTTTTCCATAGTTGCTACTTTAAACTTCCTGTTGTATAACTCTACATTATTTTTTTCTGACAAACAAAACATACCATTATATTTCATGCCACAAAATATTGGAAATATATGATTTTCTACGAAATTTTTAAGTTTTATTGTTAGTTGATTTATGTCTTACGTCTCATCCATTGTTCATATCTAGATAGCATCCGTGAAGCCTAGCTAGGTATTTGATCGTTTACCACCTAGTTCTTGCTAAAGTGGAAAGACAGAGGAGGTGAAACCTTTGTGCTAGGATAGTTTCTGAGCGATTATTAACTGTTAGCAGAAGTCAAGTTGTGCAGTAAACAAGGATGATATTTATCATATCAAATATAATACAATGTATTCATCATCATCCTGCCCTTATTCCATTACTTGAGGTCGGTGTTATACATAATGTAAACTTTTATGCGTTACATAGGTACTGTAGGGGTGCACAACCGACAACCAAACTATCACTATGGAAGCAATATTTAAATCGCGATTTTTTTAGATACAGACACTTCACGTCAATGAGCGTTTTTTTTTCTTTTTAAATTTTAGTTCCTAAAAAACTCAACAGATGGCATGTTTATTGCTCCATAGAGACTTTCGTGAGACTGTCAAAATCATGTCAAGACTGTTCCTGCCTATTTTTTAAAAGCCAAGGGATCGAGCTCATACAACCATGTCAGAAGTAAACAGTTTCAAATTTTCGATCAAAATGATTCGCAAATAATGTAATATTCCATCAGAAGATGCGTTGGCATCAATCATTTTTTCCCTGTTTATTATTTTAAAGAAACCCTTTTTGAAATTTATTCGTACCGACCGTAGCGCCATCTATCGATCCCCTAGATAGAACCAAATGAAAACCGCTCATTGTCAGGTCACAGGTCAGGCGGTAAACATAATTGATTTGATATAAAAGGCATACGTTTTCTCACAAATTATCATTGTTATCTGTAAGTAGATACTATTTATAGGTTAGGTAACAGAAGTCGTTTACATCCCTCGTGTGCAGAGTTACACGCGTCCCAGATTACTAAAATAATAAATAACAAATACGGCAATGACGTCACACACAGTCTACTACTGTCAGATTTGGAACTCTACCAATCCTGTCCATTGTGATGTTTACACACACATGCTTATGTAACTATTCATTCACGAGAAGTGTCGCTGTCGTGTCGTAAGAGGCGACTAAATTCCTTTCAGGCAGCATGATCATCGTGAAATTGAATTTTACTTTTCTCACCCTATTACTATTTACGTGACCTAATTCTTGCTATGTGGTATAAGGTTTCTCATCCATCCAGAGGCGTAGCGATGATTTTATCCAGGGGCCAGGACCAGGCTAGGTCGGTCGCGAACTTGGAGCGAGCGAAGCGACCTCATGTTTTTACGACCTAAAATCTGGAACGAGCAAAGTAAGCTCGAGATTTTACTTCACAATAAGAACATACCTACTATCCAAAATCTAGAGCAAGCTATAGCCTAGTAAATGTATACATTTTACCTTGCAAAAGGTCCGGTATCCGCGACTTCGTCCGCATAAAATATATACGAGATTTTAAGTCAGATCATAAGCTATCAAACACAAAAAGTTTCATCAAAATCGGTTCAGTAGTTTTTGCGTGATGCTCGATCAAACAAACAAACAGACGAACAAACACACAAACAAACAGACAGACAAAAAAATCCAAAAAAATTAACGAAAACCAGGAGCAAGTGTAGCAAGATCGAGATTTTACTACAATGAGACTAGGTCTAGTGAGATTTTGAAACATTACCTACTCAATTTAGCCTGAGCCAAAATTAAGGCTAATCATCACTGAATCAAAAAGCTAGAGCGAGCGAAGCGAGCTCATGATTATGCTAACTACATAATAACATGATTAGGTAGCCATTTTCAAATCGAGTTTATTTGTAGGTATGTGTAACAAAAACTGAACCGAAAAAGCCTAGTTACCGAGCGCAGAAAGAAAAGAACAACAAAAGATTGAGCGAGCGAAGCGAGCTTGAAAATTCGCAATATCTTTGACTCTATTTCTGGCTTTTTTTAATTATGTGTGAGGCCTCCAACTCCAAACCGCAGTCCCAAGACCGGAGGCCTGGGCCTCAAACACCAAACTGCCTCTTGAACATATTTTGGATTTGATTAAAAAGAACTTCTCTTCTCAAGATTTGGAGGCCCCCCTGAGTCGGGGACCCGGGGCGGACCGCCCCCCCCCCCCCCCCAACATTTTTCATTTTTGAACATTTATTCCAGTCCAGCCTTTCTCAAGTGATGCGCTTACCAATTTTTTATTTATGGTTGAAAAACAATCTCGTAGAAAACTAAAAAGATAATGTAATCAATTTTCTGGATAATTTTATGGGAAATGATCAAAGAAAGTAATATCATTAAATAATAAACTTCGATTAGCTATCAGAGATCGAATTCGAATTCATAATGAAAAAAAAAAACAAAATAATTACTCTGGGCTAACTGAGCTTAGTAGGTACTTCTTCTTCTCTCTCGTGTGAAGGTGATCATGATCACACTTTTTCTTTCCAATACTGTTCCGGCGCTACCCATACAACTATGTGAGAAGCGAAAGCTTCTTCGTAAAATATTTCATTTATTTATAGTTCTGAACTTTTGCTCAAACAGAACTTAAGTACCTACCTATTTAAAAATAGCAAAACTCTATTTTACGCTGGAACGCTTTTGACTATGATATTCTAAAATGATACTTTTAAACAATTTAACGAATCAGTATTCAAATTTCATCAATGTTTAAAATATCTTGGACATTATCATACAGATTATCTAGTTCCATTTAAAGCCTAGACGATATTATGACTAGAGATACTTACATTAAACATATTTTATATAAGTAGGTACTTACCTATACGTACCTACGTATCCTTCATTCCAAATAAGCACGACAAGATTTTCCAATTCCAATTTAACTTTCTGGCCAATTCTGATTACCAAATATAATTATACCTCCGTGTTACTTAATATTTAATCAAATAAAATAATTATTAGGTAATACTCTATCACGAAGTGGGAACATGGAGTGACTACAACAAGTCTTGATAATAAATATACAGAGTGAAATTGATATCATTGGCATCCTTTTAAACTAAGAGTCTGCCCATCAAACTGAACAACTTTTACTACGGGAGCAAACCAATCGGAGCACAAAAAAATTAGCTGTTCCATACTAAACTGCAATGCCTACGCGACACAAATGTATGCAACAGTCGATTTTTTTTGTGCTCCGATTGGTTTGCTCCCATAGTAAAAGTTGTTCAGTTTGATGGGCAGACTCTTAGTTTAAAAGGATGCTAATGATATCAATTTCACCCTGTATAATATATTTTTCCTTCAACCCATACTTTATTCTACAAACATCTTTATCAGTTATCGCTTATCTTTTACCACTTTAACATGCAATTGAAATTGTAAACCTTAAATCAATTTTTTTGATTTTATCTACCTACCTAATTATCATGATATATTATATCGATACGCGGGCTTGACCGAACCGGGGATCAACTTTTGGGAAGTCTAAATATTAGGTCACAGGCTAGGCACTCACTGTATCTTATCTGAGTATTAAATGTTTGATTGGAGGGGAGTGGACGCTAACTGCTTAGTGATAGCACATATATAAAGGGTTACTACATAGTGATAACCTCTATTTGAAATATGCAGGGGTACACCCTGCATATTTAGGTACACTAAACCACAGTCATCATATCAGCCGACAGACGTCCACTGCTGGACACAAGCCTCCCCAAAAAGGGGGCGTTTGTGCGGGGTTGGCGATCGCAGTTGGATTGAATGTGTGTACTCAGAGGATGCTGCTGCCCATCCTCCGGTAGATCCCTTAGTCGTCTTTTACGACACCCACGGGAGGAAATGGGATGGTGCTATTCTTAGCCGACACCACACGGCAAACCACAGTATAAGCGAAGAATATATATTACGAGCGTTAACCCGCGACTTCGTCCGCACAAATTATATACCAGATTTTAAGTCAGATCATAAGTTATCAAACAAAAAAAGTTTCATCAAAATCGGTTCAGTAGTTTTTGCGTGATACTCGTTCAAACAAACAAACACCCAAACAAACACACAAACAAACACACAAACAAACAGACAGACAACAAATCCAAAAATTGGTGAAATGGAATCAGGGACACCTAAAAACCATATCGTAATTTATTTTTGTTAATATCTTAAATGTACAGACAAACCTCCTGTTACAGTTTTATAATAGTACTAGCTTTTGCCCGCGACTTCGTCTGCGTGGACATGTAATTTTGTCTTATGTCTCGTCTAAGGTCATGAAGGTCATGGTCCGAACCAAGTCTAGGAATCCTGGCATGTAACATTAGAATGGCGATTAAGGAATGGGCTAATAAAAGTCACAGGCTAGAATGCTCTGGCCTCTCGGGTCTGCAACACTGCAGGAAATTCATCAGCAATCTTCTTATTATCATGTGGGCAAAGCCCTGGTGTCAGAGTATAACAGCAATATAACACCACGAATCCCACAGTTCATACTGAACAACAGCAGGAGCAAAGCTCGTGCCATCGTTGGAGCCCTCACCGGGCACTACGCAACAGGCACGATAAAGCTCACTCTAGATCCCGGTTGCCGAGCGTGTGGAGAGGAAGAGGAAACCATGGAACATTTGTACTGTGTGACTGCGATGTCTTGGTGGGTAAACGTATGTGATTCCTGAGAGATGGTTATTCATTACATGTTTATTACCCTGAACGCTATTGCCTCCCTCATTTTCCAAGTTTTTCAAGGATGAAGAAAATAATATGTAGGGGTCAATGCAAAAGATACCATTGGGTCGAAGTGTTGCTGGCTTGCCATTTCCCATAATAAGATAAGAAAGTCATGAACTTAAGCTAAATCAAAATCAGAAAGTACCCCAAGTAATTCTGTAGGTATCAGATTTAAAAGTCATTCACTGGATCCATCACTTTAATTTTTCTACTGTTCGTCGTTTATTAGTTTTTCATTTATGTCGAGCAGCATAATAATCATCTTACGACCCACTGCGGGTCACAGACCTCCACTCACGTATAAACGTTAGAGGATACTCTACCACGCGGGTAGTGTAAAATGGTGAAGGCAAGAGCTAAAATAATAATATTCTAGGAAGCTAATGGTCAATTTGCTAAAAAAGATTTTCAATTATGTAAGTAGCTACATTACCGACCTGTGGTGTTATAGTATAAGAAGGACCTTTTAGATACGTAGGTACCTTTTTATACGTTGTGGTAGAATGATGTTCTATAGTTAAGTTGCACAAACCCTCAAAAAATCATAATTGAGACCGAAAATCAAACAAAACAAAAATTTGGCAAGACTTACTGCAACAAAATTCATCCTTTCTGTAAAATAAGGTAATCATCCGTAGCATTGGCTCAGATTGGACTCAAACAATCAATATACTTACAACGATGTATTACAACGATAATATAAGGTCTAACAAAATTAGCTGAAACTATTTTAAGGGTATGCTCAGACCATCAAACTGAACAACTTTCTCTATGGGACTAAAATGGAAATCGCGAAAAAAAAAATTGATGTTCAATACAAAACTGCAAACACAAATGTATGGGGCAGAAGATTTTTTTTCGAGATTTCGATATTGGTCCCGTAGAGAAAGTTGTTCAGTTTAATGGTATGAGCATACCCTTAAAACAGTTTCACCTAATTTTTTTAGACCTTATATAATCAACTAAATTTGTGAGCTCCTGGTATAGCTAAGTTTTTGAATTAATAATTGTAGCATACTTGCTTTAAAAAAACTCCCAACGCCATCTATTAAGATGAAAACAATACTACGATTAAATTACTACGATAAAATTTTTGAAAACTTGATTTTTGATAGTTGACGACCCGGTTGGTGTAATGCTTACCTCGCCGGACTGCCAAACCAGGGTCCTGGGTTCGAAACCCGGTTCGGTCATGGATGTTATAAATGTTTGTGCCGTTGTTGTATGGTTTCTATAATAAAAAGCCTATAGTGCTTGCTTGGAATCATAACAATGTTCCTGTAAGCGTTATTTATTTATTTAATTATTTTTCGAATTCAGCCGGTAAGTAACTATACAATCAAATCTGTAAGACCGAATATCTGAGATGTCTTGAGCGTGAATTAAGTATGGTACTTGCTTCAAAAAAACACCCAACGCCATCTATTAAGATGAAAACAATACTACGATAAAATTATGAACACTAACTTTAGAAAAGGTTAAAAGAAAGAGGATTTTTAGTATTTGCCGACCCGGTTGGTGTAATGGTTACCACGCCGGACTGCCAAACCAGAGTCCTGGGTTCGAGTCCCGGTTCGGTCTTGGATGTTATATGTTTATGCCGTTGTTGTATGGTTTCCACAATAAAAAGCCTTTATTGCTTGTTTGGGATAATTAAAATAATGTTTGTGCCTGTGAGCGTTATTTATTTATTTGTTTAATTATTTTTCTCGCGTTCTCCGCTGGAGAATACGCGTGCCCGGTGTGGGACCGATCTGCCCTCGCCAAGCTGGTGGATACCGGCACTAAACGAAACGTGTCGGATTATAACTGGTTGCTTGAAACCGACTCCGGTACAGTTGCTTTACCCACTGGCTGGCATAGCGCCCCCAGATGTAAGTAGGGCTGTGGCAGGTTCCTCAGAGAGAGCCCAAATGGTGGACGACACACGACTCGATACTCGGATGCGCAAAATGTGACTTGCTTGTGTGGAACTCCACAAACGATGGCCCATCTCACATTGTGCCCTGCGTGCCCTTACATCTGCACGCAGGAGGAGCTCATGACCGCTAGCGACGGTGCAGTATCGGTTGCCCGATTCTGGCAAGCTACTATTTAGCGACTTCAGAATTTGAAGTCGACACGATAACGTTTATGCGTGATTGCGCCACAAACATACAACATTACAACCTTACAAACATCGTCACAAACGTTCACGTTTATAATATTAGTGAGATTATTAGTTCTTCTTCGTGATGACATTTTTCATTACTGAAAACAATCAAGTGTACTGGCAGATAAAAAATTATTTTTTAAGTATTTTTATCACTGAACGGAACGCGTCGGGGTGCATTATATATATTATATTACTTTATTTTTTATTTATTTAACTTAATATGCTGACACTTTTTTAAGAGGATGATCAGACCATCAAACAGCTTTTTCTATGGGACTAACATCGAAATCGCGAAAAAAAATCTTCTGCCCCATACATTTTTGTAGAGTAAGATTGCAGTTTTGTATGGAACAGTTGATTTTTTTTTCGTGATTTCGACTTTGGTCCCATACAGAAAGTTGTTCAGTATGATGGTCTGATCATCCCCTTAAAAAACTGTCTGCATATAAGAAGGACCATATACATCTTGCAATTCGGTCAGATGCGCGCGAAATCGGTGCCGGCCGCATTTTACTGCAACGTCACCGTTTGACGTTTGACAGCAGGGGTCTACCCGGACGAATACTATATACAATGTTCTTTGTTCTTGACCCGGACATTCGAACGTCGCAATTGCATGAAAGTTATCGTTCCAATGTCAACTCTATTACAATGAAGTTCGGACCGGAACCGAAACGGTCGGGTTATATCGAAAATTCTAAAGTCCGGGTACATGGCCTGGTCAGCACTCGCTGTCAATTTGCGTGCATTTGAAACAACGGCAATACGTATGCGCCTGGATTCCAGCGAATAATTTCGTCCGGAAGAACGCAGTCGGCTATTGCCGAATGTTACATTAATTTATGTAAAGGTCATATCAAGCGACAGTCCGTAGGGCTGTGGCAGGTTCCTCAGAGAGAGCCGAAATGGTGGACGACATACGACACGGACGGACCGCAGCACGGACTACAAACTTTGAGTCAAGATAACTTTAGAACTAAACATTTAAAAGGAAATCACAGATATTGGCTTCTAGATTGTTTTAAAACCATTAATTTTTTACTTTAATTACTAAATGTTCAAATTAAGCTTCGTTTGTATGGAGCCCGTAGAAAAATAAATTATCGTAATCTAATCGGGTGATCGGTTAATCGAATCGGGCGCAAAATGCACGGCGGCACATCGCATCGGCGGCATAAAAAACCGATCCTTATTAATTTGTTAGAGTTCGTTCGTTTGTATTTTAGTAATAATTTACGGTATTTCAAAATAGTTTCTTACCTGTCTTATAATTGCTTTAAAATATTAACTATTATCCAGTCTTGCTTAAAATGTGTATTACATCACACTGTGTGATTACACCGTAAATAAAAACATTCCGAATTAAAAATCGAGTTTTAGACATCTTTCGGCTGCTGATTTGAAATCATGATTATATTCTCTTTGTTTGAAATTGGCGTGCAGTTTTTTTTTAAATAATTACTCCTGCTTTGGTTGCACTGTAATTCTACAAAATGTCACGAAATTTGTAGTTCGAATCTTTTTTTCTTGTGGCCAGTACTAAGGTTTTTTTTGTTATGCAAAGGTTTTCTCCATGGAGTTTGAAAGATTTTATCGCCAAAAAGAAGAACAATGTTACACTAACAACCGGTGCAGTCATCAGCACTGGACAATGATAAAATTTATAATTATTGGTATTTATTTTGTAATTTGTTGTTATTTTCAGTCTTCAGAATCAGCTTACTTTATTACAAGTCTTTTAATTTTAATTAGTGTTACTTACTTGAAATTGAAATTGCACCGTACATTGGTTGCACTTGCGGTTATATGTTTATATCTCCGGCTCCCGTCAATGTAGCGAGATAAATTATATACCAGATTTTAAGTCAGATCATAAGCAATCAAACAAAAAAAGTTTCATCAAAATCGGTTCAGTAGTTTTTGCGTGATACTCGTTCAAACAAACAAACAAACAAACAAATAAACAAACAAACAAACACACAAACAAACAGACAGACAAAAAATCCAAAAATTGGTGAAATGGAATCAGGGACACCTAAAAACCATATCGTAACTTTTTTTTTGTTAATATCTTCAATGTACAGACAAACTTCCCGCTACAGTTTTATAATAGTTTAGATAGATATATTAAAGCCAAATCCACTAAGAACTTGCTAAGAAAAGATTTTTCGGAATTGAGGATGAGGAAAATGGGAGTGAAATTTGGAATGGTAATTTCGAAGCGCAGCGCGGAGAACCCAGCTATTAATTTCTCCAGGTTTTATAATAGTATAAATAGATAGATATACCAACGTAAAAAATAAGAAAGAGTATCTATTACTACATACCAATAGACTTAAAAATATTTTAGCACGTGACTTCAAATTTCAAGCCATCAAAGAGATGGCCCATAATAATTTTGTTTTACCTTAGATTTTTAATGTTAGCTTTATTTATAAGTCTTTTTTATTATCTATTTTTATTATACGTGGGAACTTGTTGTCAGCATCTGACTATCAATTTGTCTGTGTCACAAAATTGTTATAAATTTAGCTGTAAGTTCACCAAAAAGGAAATAAATAAATAAATAAATACCTAAACATAAATGCGTTACAAATTTTATGTGGTGCTATGCTTCAGACCACCAAATCGAACAAGGTTCACAATGAGACCAACATTGAAATCCCGAAATAAACAGCTGTTCAATAAGGGGTAGAGTCGCCATAGAGTCGCTATTGATTGACGTTACCTGTAGTGGTGAGGTTCTAAATTACTTTAAGTTCTAAGTAATTTTCTCTTACTTATAACAACTAGAGATGTTCATAGAATTCATTATTATTAATTAATCACATCTCGACGATATTTGACGATATTTTGAGGTTAGTTTAATGTTTACATACTAAGACATTCCTATTGGAACAGAATATGGGTAGGTCACGTTGGTCATTGACCTCGGAGATATTACGCTGTTATCTTTCTAAACATCAAACATGTTATGTTTGATTTTGAACTCGGGCCAGCCCTACTAAATGTTGCTATCATCAAATAAATCTCATCCTTCTCTGTTCATTAAGTATTTTAAACTCTTATGGTATCGAGATAAGAGGTAGGTACCTCGATATTGACTGTGAATGTAGGTATCTCCACAGCAAGGAGTGCTCAGACCCGCACGAACAAAGCGATTGCGAAGTGGTAGCGTCTACCGCGCGGCGTTCGCTGCCCATGCAATCTTATTGCGTCTCGTCAAGTCGCCCAAACCGACGCGACCACGACGCGGGAAGGCAGCGTCACGGGTGCGGGACGCGCGCGTCTAGTGGTCAGACGTGTCGTGTACTCACGGCGACACATCGCCGTGCGTACAATGTTACGCTCTCGTAACAAAATAAAATACAAATTTTTAATTTCAGTACATTTTGGTTCTTGTTTGTAGTTTATGGTTCTTTTTGATAGATTTGGATCGTTTTTGTTAGTTTTTCCTAGATTTTGGTTGTTTTCGGTTTTTTTTTGTAGATTTTGGAAATTTTTGTTTCTTTTGGTAGTTTTTGGAAATTTCTGGTAGATATTGTTAGCAAAAACAACAAAAACTTAAAAACTAACAAAAACAAAATAACTAGGTAGGTTCTAGAACTTCCAAAAAGTAATAAAAACTACGAAAGAGTACCAAAGTACTCTAGATGTTCAGTTTAGTTAGACTCTGTTAAAATGAAAATGACATTACCACAACAATAGTCAAAGAATTAATGCTTCAATGGCTGTTCATCAACAAATGAAGTTCGCTTCCCGCGTCGCAGTCGCGCCGGTTTGGAGGACGAGTTTCGCGTCGTAGACGCTCCCGCTTCGCTTCCCGCGTCGCAGACGCCCTGGTATGAGCACTTCTTTACAGCTCGTAATTTTTTGTTAGGAATAAAACTACAGTCTTCTCATAACACACAGATTTTCCCATAACATTAGGTACTTTGTCAATTAAACTCATGTTCAACGAAAACAATCCGATATTTTGACGTTCGCAATACAGGATGTTACATAATTATGTCTTCTGCTATATCCTTAAGGCGGTTGCAGAGAGGTCAATTTTATACAAAACTTTGATGCATAATACGCGTAGACGGTATTAATATAAGTAACTTTGTATATATGCAAAATTAGTTTGGAAAATCTAGATGCCGCGTAACAAATAATATTTGCAATTTATAAAATAATTACGAAGATATAAAGCTTTGAAATTTTTCATACAAAATTTTAAAAGCTTTATATCTTCGTAATTGTATGTTAAAATGTAAATGTTATTTGTTACGCGGCAACTAGATTTTCTAAACTATTTTTCCATGCATAAAATATTACTTTTATTAATTCCGTCTACGAGTATTGTGCGTCAAACGTTTGTATGGACTGAAACCACCTTAAGTTAAGATCTTACTGTATACCGTAATCTTGCAAATAAATAAATCTTATCTTATAATTAACAAAAAAAAATCCTTCATCGAAGCCAATCAATAAAAAATCCCAACTCTAGTGTGACATCTGAGTCTGAAACATAGACAATTTTTTCAGAGGGGTAGTGTAGTGTTTGTAAGTCATTTGTACCTACATCTCAATAAGAGACGAAAAGACATTCTTTGTCGAAAAAAATAATTTTAAGGTGGTTTCAGTCCATACAAAAGTTTGACGCACAATACGCGTAGACGGAAATAATAAAAGTAATATTTTATATATGGAAAAATAGTTTAGAATATCTAGTTGCCGCATAATAAATAACATTTGCAATTTATAATACAATTACGAAGATATAAAGCTTTTAAAATTTTGTATGAACAATTTCAAAGCTTTATATCTTCGTAATTAATTTATAAGTTGCAAATGTTATTTGTTACGCGGCATCTAGATTTTCTTAACTATTTTTCCATATATACAAAGTTACTTATTTTAATATCGTCTACGCGTATTGTGCGTCAAAGTTTTGTATAAAATTGACCCCTCTGCAACCGCCTTAAGATGCTTAAATTATCTCTCATGATGAAAGATATGAATCCTTTCATCATCAGCCTATACACGTCCCACTGCAGGGCACAGGCCTACCCTCAGCATTAGTCCACCACGCGTGCCCAATGCGGATGCACATGTGTAGTCTACCAATGAATCCTTTAATGAAAGTTTTTTTATTTTTGTAACAATAATTTAACTTTCATGTCAATCGGTTATTTATTGTTTTTTTTTTGCAATAAATAGGTCTTAATAGTCAAGTTAGCTTTAGTAACAAAGATTACGTATAGAATAATCATCTTTTAAATTAAGTAGGTACTTACGTACTTACTTAATTAGGTAGGTTTAGCGGGGACATCGCAGTGACCTTACTACGCATCTGGTGCCGTTTAGTCTTTGAACGAGCACACAGTAAGTAAAATAGTGCTGCGCTTCAACGATGACTATTTTATTATCTTTAAGTAAGTTTTCGGTAAATAATAATATTATACTACGGTTGTCATACATTGTCAATAGACTCTTTACAAGGGACCCTTTATCACCTCTTTTTCTTTAGGGGTATTTTTGTAACACCCTGTATATCCGTAATTTTTCTTAGTATAAGCACAGCATAACTAAAATAGTCCTTACAGTACGGCAACGGTACATCCGTTGCCGCGCAGAGAAACGGAGGGGGCGTTTCGGGGAAGCGGGCGGCGGGGGTCTGGGGCTGGGGGAATCCTGAAATTTGTATGAAGGTGTCGGTATCGCCTTGCATATCTGCGCATAGATAGACATTCATCAACACTTGACTAAAACTTATGAAATACCGGACCCTAGAAACAAGAGATTCGGGCTCGGGCCTCTCTTCAAGACATGGTATTCGCGACGAAGGAATTTGCCCGAAATTCAAAATCATTGTTATTTCTTCAATTTTTTGTTACCCCTAACGATCTCATTCTAAGCAATCTGAGGCTGAAATAAGAACGTAAGAAAACTTATATTTCAGTTAGAACCAGGCGCAAAGAAAGAAGTGCTTGGCCTTGCCGTGGGCGCCAACCCTCTCGGGCAGCTGCTCTTCTCCCCACTGCTGGGCCTGTGGGCGAACCGATCGTCGTCCGCGAGAGCGCCGCTGCTGGCCACCCTGGCGCTGTTCGTGGTCGCCAGCGCGCTATACTCACAGCTCCATCTGACGAGGCCATATGCTAAGTACTGGATGCTGTTCGCGAGGTTCCTCGTTGGAGTCAGTTCAGGTAAGTTAAATTTTCATAGTGAGCTAAGAATGTTAAGAATAGAATAGAAGAAGATAGACACCCATCTCGATCACAGTTCTTGAGAAAAAATTATCCTATAATCTGATTTTATATCGCAAAGCTGCTACTATAATGCGAGTATAATCCTATGATACCTAGCTAGTGCGCTGCTACTTGTTTTTACAGTTCACATAGGACTTATTACTTAATTTAGATATACCTAGGTCGGTACGTACTTTGCATGATTCTCATCATTCCAGCCAAAATACGTCGACATAGATATGTAGATCAGATAACTCATTGGATTCCGCCTCCGATGATTACAACAATGATCGATTATGTTGCGTCCGTCCTAGCGACCTTCATTAATAAAGTGGCCACCTCAAAGTGTTATCCACAAGTGCCTTCAAATGGGGGTTGCCCATCAAAAACCATGATTCCCATAAACTCATGTTAGTTTATAAGTTATATACCTATACTGTCTCTTTTAAACTTGTTGCTGATCCTTCAAACTCGGTAGATTCTTTCAAACTAATCAAGTGATTCTGATACTCCTGTAGATTCCAAATTCCCACAGAAAAATACAACTCTCACAAAACCAAACCATTATCTCTATTCCAGCAAACATAGCAGTAGCTCGTTCCTACCTATCGGCAGCTACACTCGTCAGCGAGCGAACCCGTGCGGTCGCTGGAGTCTCCTTAGCTCAGGTCCTCGGCTTCGTGGTGGGCCCCGCGCTGCAGGCAGCCGCCGCCCCCCTCGGCCCTGGGCCCCCGTACCCTCCTCCCGGAGACTACTCCTCACCGTTCAGATTAGACATGTATACTGCCGCTGGGTGGATCAACGCTGTTCTGGGCCTGGTCAACTTTGTGCTGTTCCTACCGTGGTGCTTCAAGGAGAGAAAGATTGCGGCGAGGGAGGCTATGGTCGCACAGGGGAAGGAGTCAGGTGAAGATTAACTTTTTAGTTAGCTATAGTTATCTGGTACAACTGAAACAATATTAAAAATGTTTTGTCTGATCGAAGATTCAATCAAATTGATAATGATTCCCGGTTATTTTGATAAGATTACTGTCAACATCCCATCATCAGCTTATACATGTCCCACCGAAGGACATAGGCTTCCTTTTACGAATAAGTGTGACAGGGAAAGAGTATTAGTACCTACTCGTAGACAAGATTATCTTCCGTCATCGACTCATCGAATTAACCTATATATGAGAATCTAAAACAAGTCTTCTGTCTTCCGTCTTGAATCTTTGCGACATTACCGAACAATTCTCCTACAACATTTCAGAGAAAGAAGCCCTTAAATCAATGAAGCCAGACTACGTAAGCAGCTGGACTTTAGTAGCAGCCTTCTTCATCCTGGTCTTCAACTTTGTTCTCCTGGAAACGTTAGCTACCTCACTGACCATGGACCAGTTCGCGTGGTCCAAGAAGGAAGCCCTGGAGTACATGGGCGCCCTGATGAGTGCCGGCGCAGTCGTCGCTTGCGCCACTTTCGCTGTCATCGGACCACTCACTAAGATCTTTGAAGAAAGGTGATCTAGTTTATCTGGTTGTTATTAAGACAGAAACTCTTGTAGAAATAAACATCTCTGTTAAAACCTTTAAAGTTCATTGACTAATGTAGGTGTAAAGGCTTGTGAGAGTCAGTTCTGACGGTTTTTTTTAACATCAATTTATGATTGACGTCATGCATCCAAAATTATTTGATTGCATGGCAAGACGTAATATTGTGTTGACTGTTCATTAAAAGTGGCTAGCTTCTTTTTAAACTGCCTAGGCAATGGATTTTGATGCGATTTTTATCATCATCTCCACAACCTATATACGTCCCACTGCATGGCACAGGCATACCCTCAGAGAGGGTGGTATAATAAATAATGATGGATGTATTTTTATTACACAAAAAAAAAACACGTTACGTTACATTGTGGGTCGTTGGACCTCAACACGGCACTGGGTCAGTTCTAGAGATGGGCGTCAGTCCACCACGCGTGCCCAATGCGGATTGGTAGACTTCACCTATGCATCGGAATTTCTTCTTCAGCGTATGCAGGTTTCCTCGCCATGTTTTCCTTCACCGTTTGAGATTTTTACCATAATTTAGATAATTTCTTCCGGAAGGTTTTATATTATTAGATTCAACCAGAGCAAAACCGGGCCGGGTCGCTAATTTTGAATAATGCATACGTTTATCCTTATGCCCTTTGCTTACAAAAGCAACACAGCATGTATCTTAAATCTTCCTTATTTTGCATTTCAGAGCTTTACTCCTTTGGGGAGGGTTCCTATTAACTGGCTTAGCGTCAGTCTTCTGCATTCCCTGGGGACCTGGCCCTCCCCCACTAGCACCCCTCAACGCCACAGAAGCTGGCGGTGGATGCCCTCAAGTCACGCAGCCCTGGTGCGAAACTTCCAGAGGTCTCAATATACCGCAGTTTCTTCTGGGATACGCCTGCGTCTCTGTGGGTTATCCGCTGGGAGTCACTCTTATACAGACGATATTTTCGAAGGTGTTGGGTCCGAGGCCCCAGGTTCGTATATCTACAGGTTGTAACAAAACACCCTATATAGTAATACTTAAGGTGGTGGAGTTAGACCATCAAACTGATCAACTATCATTATGGAGCAAACATCGAAATCGCGAAAAAAATACAGCTGTTCTATACATTTAAGACGAGTCGATACCGCAGCTTTGTATGAAACAGCTTAATTTTTTTTTGCGATTTTATAGGAATATATATTATTCTATATAGGATGTAGGGATGCACTAAGAAAAGATTTTTTAAAAGCGACCCCTAAATGGGTAATCCACGCGGACGAAGTCGCGGGTCAAAAGCTCGTCATATAATCAATTCAGGAATTTAGTTCCTTCCTTTTAATTCTTACATAGGGGTTTAGATTACTAACACAATGGATATTCAGGAGGTGCGTGCCAATAATTCCTTCAGGAATCGTGTACACATATATGATACCTATACCGTGTGGCTTATCTTATTGTACTGGCTCGCCAGCAAGACTCAGTGGAATCTTTTGTGTTAAACCGTACCGTGTGGCTTACCGACCGTTTAGAGCTCAGAAAACCCGCGAAACTAGGTTCTCTCTTCTGTGGTTTAGAGTCACTGCATCTGATACCATAAAGGACAACTGTATTATCTGCTGTGTGCAGCGCATTCCCTTGTGTATCTAAATAATAAAATATCTCATAAATATCCTGCTTACCTGATTAGTAATTACTTTTGGTACTAAAAAGTAGCTGAAGTCGAAAACTGTTATGAGCATCATTATCATACTTTGTTTTCGTGTAACAGGAACTACCATTTGAATAATAATAAATCTTTGAGGCATTGACCTCTAACTCTAATGCAAGTTATGCAGTTGAAACCGGTTCAGCGTCAGTCTTACCGTTATTGACTTTTGGAGAAATAACACGGCATTGTACTTTGAATGGCCTTCTGGATGTTGTTCACGACATTACAAGGACATGAAGATAATTGTTTGTTATTATGATACGTAATTGTTGTTTCAAGTTTTTTTATGTTAATTAAGTGTTACAAAGGTTCATGAGTTAATGAGTTTTAATGACAGTAAATATTTCAAAATAACAAGATATTTGTTTGTAAACGATTAGCAAGGCGTATTAATTTATTATAAGTAACTACATGACACGCATGAGTGATGATAAATTGACAAAATAAGAGGCATGGGCAGGACTATCTACTAAAAGAAAAAGGGGAAGACCTAAAGAGAGATGAACAGATGAAATAAACAAAATAGCTGGAAAGAACTGGATCTTAAACGCAAAAGATAATATAAATAAATAAATAACGCTCACAGGCACATACATTGTAATGATCCCAAGCAAGCACTATAGGCTTTTTATTATAGAAACCACACAACAACGGCACAAACATATAAACTTCCATGACCGAACCGAGATTCGAACCCAGGACCCTGGTTTGGCAGTCCGGCGTGGTAACCATTATACCAACCGGGTCGTCTGATAAAACATTTGGAGAGGTAAGGAGGACTTTACTCGTTGAGAGGTCCTGTATAGAATGTGAAAAATGAAACTTAATAATATTAAATTTATCTAAATAAATTGAAATGAAATTCTTCTTCTTCTTCTTATCGTGTGGGCAGAGCCCTGGTGTCAGAGTTTTCTCAGACCGCCTTACGGCCTCTGACGTGGTTTTTATGTAACGACTACTACCATCAGAGATAGTAGCCGAGACCAACGGCTTAACGTGCCATCCGAAGCACGGAATCATTTTTCTTTTCAGACAATCAGGTGATTCAGCCTGCAATGTCCTAACCAACTAGGGAAAAACGCACAAAGTGACATTTCACCAGGTGTCCCCCGTGGGAATCGAACCCACGACCTCCGTGTCGAGAGCCAATGCTCTTAACCACTAGACCACGGAGGCATTTGAAATGAAATGGAATTGATATTTATTTATAGTAATGAAATTGTGTTTGATAATAAGGAAATAAAAGCCTATATAATTATAAGCTCTAACAAAATTAGGTGAAACTATTTTAAGGAGATGATCAGACCATCAAACTGAACAACTTTCTCTATGGGACCAATACCGAAATCGCGAAAAAAAATCTGCTGTCCCATACATTTGAGTTTGCAGTTTTGTATGGGACAGCAGATTTTTTTTCGCGATTTCGCTATTGGTCCCATAAAGAAAGTTGTTCAGTTTGATGGTCTGATCATCCCCTTAAAATAGTTTCAGCTAATTTTGTTAGACCTTATATAATAATAATAATACCTGCACGTCCCACCTACGAATATGTTTCTCCTCTTTTGAATAAACGTGAAAGTGGAGCGAACTATATTCCACCACCCGAGCCCTCTGCGTAGCTATACAGACTTTACTTTCTAGGCAAAAGAACAACAGAACAAAACCAAATACTATTTATGCAGGGTTCTTCTTAATAAGCTGACGGTTTTAAAAAAATCTGCTGTTCATACAAAACTGTAAACCGACTCGATCCAAATGTATAGGATAGCTGATATTTTTATCGTGATTTCTATGTTGGCCCCATAGAGAATGTGGTTCAGTTTGATGGTCTGATTACCCCCTTAAAAACCCGCCAGCATATGTAGGACCCTGTATATTCAAAGATCTAATCTTTGATACCTTCCCCAGGGTGTATGGATGGGCATCCTGACCGGAGCCGGCTGTCTCTCCCGTGTGTTAGGCCCGGTCTTCGTCTCCATGGTCTACGCTCGCTTGGGACCAGACGCCACCTTCGGCAGCACTGCGGGCCTCACGTTAGCAGCCCTGCTTCTACTACGTCTGGTCTACAACCGCCTGCGACCCCCGGACTTGCTACCCCCTGCGCAAGAGATGGCGCCACTTAATAGAGATAAGAGGGATCTTGAAACGTGATGCTACCTCATAGTTCTTGCCAAAATTTAGAGGAGAAAGTTTTTATTTGTACGTTTTTTAGGGTTTAATATGACTTGGCCGTTTCCATGCATATGTTAACGCCATAAAATACGAATTACCAATAATATAACAAGTAGGTAGGCAATTATAGTATAAGTTTAGTGTAATTGTAAAAACAAATGTTAGAAATGAAATGACAGACTCAATGACTAGTCGAACAGCTAGAAATATGAAATTTGGACAATTCCTTTGTTTTGTGTCCTAGACTCCAAATAAAAACGGCGCGATGCATCTTCACAATACAAATTAATATTGATGTCTTTAGGAATATGACGTGAACTATACCTGTTCAACTTTGGTAGTCATATTACTTAAGAGCTACGCTCTTGTCAGTGTAGTATTTGCCAATCCAGTCTCTTTTCCGCCATTGTTTTGATTTCTTGAGAGACGACATCAACCTGTTCCTTTACTTGGGATAGATATCATAGAAAACCCACTCCACTTTAAAGTGAAGCCAAACGAGCGTAATTTTGTGAGTTGTGAGTCGCGTATTTTGAGTCCGTTTCATATAAAACCTGAGGTCATAGACAATGCATTCCCGAATTTTATATGGAACGGACTCAAAATACGCGACTCACAACTCACAAAATTACGCTCGTTTGGCTTCACCCTTCGACACAGCTTGGCCAGAAAGAGTAGAAAACGGTGACAGTAGGAACAAAAATTTTAGTACAAAATTTTGGACGGTCGGACGTGATTTTGATGTTCTTTGCAAAGAAAGTGGCACCCAGATTTTTTTCTACTCTTTATGGACAAGCTCTAGGCATGGCCATGGCAAAAGATAAACTTTCAATAACTAAGTTTTCAAAGGAAAGCTAAACGTTATAAATTCATTATAATTATAACGTAAATTATAAGTAATGTGAAATCTTGCATATCTACTTAAATAAAGCAATGTAGCTTAAATCTGATCTAATCTGCAATATTGTGTGGATCATGCCTTAGCACGTAAAGTCAGTATGGGCACGCTAATACGGCGTACGGGTACGGGTCGAATAGTTTGTATAATAGGAAACCAAGAGTAAAGTTTGAAATGGGTTTTAGCAATGACGTAGAACGTCATTGGGTTTTAGCACAGAACATTATAAGAGGGGTTAGAAGTGCAAAGTAGGCGTGGAACGAGTCGCCACAGGTTATGCAATGATTTGCATAACACCATAAGGCGCGCGGCGTGGTGCGAGTAAGAGGGCATGAGTAATTGTAGCAGCGTGAGCTGGAATACAAGTGGCGACAGCCGTCTCCGAAGCAAAAGCGCTACTTTGTATTTCTAACCCCTCTTATAATGTTCTCTGGGTTTTAGTATATAATTAATTAGTCTTCCGCATACCGGCTGTCTGGTGGTTTGTAAAAATAGTCACTGTAGGTAAGTACTCCAGTTCTGATATATTTTTATCGTCACTTCGTTCGCATTTTTAAAACATTGATCAATTAAAGTGACTATCTGTAACTGGAGCAGGTTACAGATAGTGTATAGTATACACGATTTCTTTTTGAATTGTGTGAAATAATTATAAATACTAAACTTGTGGTGACTTTGTTTAGAATCTAGATCGTCTTCCCATTATCATAAGATATTAATTATTATGGTAGGTAGGTACATCCGCAAAATAATTATTTTCTACCATCTCCGATTATCTAGAACAAGGTAGGTACAGTAAGTAGGTACGGTACGCCAAGGTAGAGTACAGGCGGAGGACAGTCGCCTTTTGGTGGCTTTTTCCGATTCAGTTTGCATAGAATGTGCTGCCATCTATTAAATGTTTCGCAGAACTATGAAAAAAAAGATTTTATTGTATGTCAATGTCAAATTGACTAATTCACAAAATGGCTACCTATCTTGCGTAATGTGCGGGTTGTTTGTAGTTTTCGTTCAATTTCGTGACGATTTAGTGATGTTCTGGACTTTCTGTTGTTCTCTTACTAATGTTTAGATTACAGGAATAGTAAAGATACTGGAATTTCACTCGATCGGTGCGGGATTGAACGAAAACTAGCATTCAAAACAATAATATCCATCGGTATGAGTAGATGTAAGTAGGTATGTATAGTATAGGTTGAATTATTGTCGTTGAAACATAGATGGCGCTAGCTAGCCTTCAATTTGACATAAGGTGGATGCATAATGTTGCCACGAGTGGGTTCTCTTTTCTAATATACTTATATTACTCTTTGGTAGAATAGGTAGAAAATGATGACAGGGAAGACGGTATTATGTAAATAGATGATTTCGAATGTCTATAGGAACAATAAGTTTGTAATAGCAATATCTATATTAGTTTAACTGATAATGATTTAGACTTTAATACATTTGTAAATAAGAATAAATATTAAACGAATTATAGACATGTGATACAATAGTGATGGCATTATTAGCTGATTATAAGACTGATAGGATACGATGCCATATTTTTTTGATAAAGTATTTTGTTAGTAAATATTCAGTCCCTCTTGCTTTGTCTATACTATTATAAAACTGTAATAGGAAGTTTGTCTGTACATTGAAGATATTAACAAAAAAAAAGTTACGATATGGTTTTTAGGTGTTTCACCAATTTTAGGATTTTTTGTCTGTATGTTTGTTTGTGTGTTTGTTTGTTTGTTTGTTTGAACGAGTATCACGCAAAAACTACTGAACCGATTTTGATGAAACTTTTTTTGTTTGATAGCTTATGATCTGACTTAAAATCTGGTATATAATTTGAGCGGACGAAGTCGCGGGTTAACGTTCGTTGTAACTAATTCTATAAGTATTGTTCGTAATAACACAGATAATTAAAGAGTTACTTACATAGATAATATAATACTTACTGGGAAAAACTGGAAATTACTGGGTGATTAAGGTTGTTGCAGAGGGGTCAGTTTTATACAAAACTTTGATGCACAATACGCGTAGACGGTATTAATATAAGTAACTTTGTATATATGGAAAAATAGTTTAGAAAATCTGATGCCGCGTCACAAATAACATTTGCTTTGAATAAAGCATTGAAATTTTTCATACAAAATTTTCGAAAGCTTTATATCTTCGTAATTATATTATAAATTTAAAATGTTATTTGTAATGCGGCAACTAGATTTTCTTCACTATTTTTCCATATTATATAAAATATTTCTTTTATTAATTTCGTCTACGCGTATAGTGCGTCAAACTTTTGTATGGACTGAAACCACCTTAAGATCTATTTAGGGAGAGTCAATAGTGCGTTTGCGGTGAGGTATGGTCGCTCAATCATGAGGGTCCGGGTTCGAATCCGCACGAAAATATTGTGAGCACCTGCATACGCTGAAGAAGAAATTCCGGTGCGTATATGAAGTCTACCAAATCCGCATTGGGTACGCGTGGTGGACTGACGCCCATACACCTTCCTGAGGGAGGCTTGTGACCTGCAGTGGGACGTGTATAGGCTGATGATTATACTATCTGTTTACCTTAGGAGCGGAAAACGGAATCGAATAGGTATATTTTAAGAATTTTATCCTTGATAAATTTTTTTCATTCCAGTTTTGCCTCCTAAGAGGATTTCTAGGGAGGATAATGAACTGTCCCTGAATGCCACGAGCTCGAAAATGTGACTTGTATCGTTCTCCAGTTTTTCCCTTAAACATTAAGCATGGCTCAAGTATTCAAAGGTAATCGCATATTATTAATTGTAACTTTTTGCCGATCGATGTCTTTATAATAACGTAAAATATTTTGTACAGTTTTACAATAAACAGATGGTTTGGCATGTCACGTTCTGTTTTTTTTATGAACCTGCTTTTTCCTGCTGTTGGGAAAAAGCCTCCCCTAATCTCTTCCACGTCTCTCTGTTCGGTGCGATAATATCCCGCCACTCATTGGCAGCAGGCATCCAGCTCGTCTCATCACCTTTTCCTGGGTCTGGCTCGACCTCTGCTCCCGTCGTGAGCCACCCATTGCGTAACTATTGATGCCCATCGCTCGGTGTGCAATGGTCAAACATGCCCATACTCAGTTTCATAGTTAGTTTTGCTAAAGTTTTATTTTTATTTCTTGTTAAATATTAGGGTGCGTCATAGAAAAGGAGCGGATATGAATCGAGGATGTGCAGGGATAGACTAATCTAAACTACTGATTGTTTGTTTGAGACAAGACTGCACGATTCGTGTTATCTCCGCTTCGCTCTTCGTCAGTGCGAACGGACCCTTACAAGGGCAGTAACCAAGGGAGCTTACAGAATAACAATGAAAATATAAAGGTATGATTACCGACTAAAGCTTTTATTAAACAACGTTTTTAACAACCCTAAGTACATATAAATTATCACAGCTTACTTACGTATACTAAATTAAATAAATTATGTTAATATATAACATTTTACAGTCCATATACCTACCTAACTAGATGAACACCTAGCTAGGAGTTAAAACCGAATCATAGCTTTATAATATAGGTACGCTCGTGGTACGCTCGTAACTTAGTGGTTAAATAATTGTCATTGTACACTGACAATAATTTAACTACGGTCAAATTGCGCAGCGGGCTATTTACCTTTATACTTTATATTTATTCCTATCGGAAGGACATTCATTGATCACTTAAAAGAATTCCATTATCTATCTATCTATAACGTCACGCCTCTTTCCCAGTGGGGTAGGCACAGACCAGGGCGCGCCACTTGCTACGATCCTTACGTACTTCTTTTGCCTCATGCACATCCATACATCTCTTCATACATGCCCGTCGGTTTCGAATACTCCGCACCTCCCCTTTTTGTAGGACGCAACTGATTTGATCAGCGTACGTCCTACGAGGGCGCCCTCTGCCGACGCTTCCACTCACATTAGCAACATATATCTCTTTCGTACATCTGCAATAAAGTATTCCATTAGTTAATAAATAATGTATATTTGAAGCCAAGGTGAACGTACGACCTGGTGAAGGCAGCGGAAACCCATTGGATGAGGCCAGCGCAGTACCGGTCGTACTCGCGATCCTTGGGAGAGAGGTCTATGTCCAGCGTGGACGTCTTTTGTTTGAGATGATGATGATGACAAAGATCAAATGAACCGGTTGTCTGCCGGACATTTTGGCCGAGCTAATTTTGACGCGGCCTGTAGTATGCCTGATAAAGGGCTGGTTAGCCCGGTTAGTTCCATTCAACCATAACCTACTTATAAGTAGGTACATTGAACTCAACCATTCTTACACTCAAATATTATCAGTCTTATCAAATGCACTACATTAGACATAGTAGTTGCATCGATAACGGATATCTCAAGAAATTTTTTGTCGTACAAAGGAGCTCTAGATCAATGCATGCAAATCCAGTTGCACGAAGTCACCAATTAATTTCGTCTGTATTAACGCAGTCGAATTAGTGTGCGATGCGGATCTCATGTGACGCGGCAGACGCTGACATCGTACGGCAAACACACGTCATCACGTGTCAGCGGAGAGCACGACGCGGGGCGGGGGAGCGGGCGCGGGGATCTCGAGGGACTCCCTGCGGATGTGTTCGGCGTCGCTCACCTCACGCGGAAGGCGCATGCGCCGCGTCTCCGGCACAAGCAGCACCGACAGCGCTGCTGATAGCGCGCATAAGCCGTACACCAGCGCTTGCACGTAAAGGCTCTGTGGATAGCAATTACACGATATTCATAGTTATTTATTCCCTTTCGCATATATGGACGGGAGTCACGGCAATGAAGGTGTCTGATCTCTCTCGTGGTGTAGGTAGTAAGGTAATTATTGAATAATCTGGTCTTATGGGGCACCACTGGCACACAGTACGATTAGAAAAAGTTGTTGGGGCGGAAAACATGTAATTACAGGCTCTAAAGGAAGACGAACTTCCATTTGTCAATAATGAATGTTCTCAGGTTATTCGTTAAATAAGAAACGGGCTGATACATGTACCGAAGTTCTGGCTTCTCTTGACCAAGACTTAACTTCCGTGTGGTCCCTGGGTAAAACAGACACCCCCATCACATCACTACATATCGCCAAAAAAAACCACCTCTTTAGGCTCGACACAAAAGAGGGACCCGCCACAGCTACGGGTGACCAGCGACAAGCAGTTCGCACGCTTCGTGTGTCGGTGACTCGTTTGTGCCGAGCCTTACAGTTTTAGTTGCCCCGTAAAGAAATGTTATCGAGGAGTGGCAGCATTCGTTTTCTTTGTCCACTAGATCCATTTAACTGCGATAATCCATCTGCCTGCCAAGCGAACCATTCCTATCTCGATAAAGTAGACCCGTCTCTAGCAGTGAACTTCTGGCAACTGACAATCAATCATGTCTCCAAACATGCATCAACTCACCAACAGCGGTGTCTGCGGTGCTAAAATAGACCCGATGCGTCCAACAAGCGAGCACGCCGCCAGCGCCGAGCTGCGCGTTCGCGTTGGGAAAAGCTCCGCCGTGAACACGTACACCGAGTTGAAGGCGAACGTTATCGCCAGCTTGCCCACGAAGAACAGGCCCAGACCTGTCCCGGTATGCGCTGTGGGAGAACGAGGAGTTATGAGACCGGTTTGGTCCTAGCGCCAGCTGTTGCCGCTGTTGGGGCGGAGCTAGGATAAAAAGAGTAGAGTCATTTCGTTGAGTTGAAAGAATATAGCTCGGTCTGCCTCTGTGCTTATCACTTCACTATAATATCTCAATACTTGATACTCATGTTGCGATCTTGCAATGAGATGTAGGGAAGGAACCTCAGAAAGCAGATTTACAAACCAATCCAGAAATACAATAGACCTAAGGATCTTTATGGTCCTGTGATATACTCCTTTGACAGTACCTAAGTATCTAAACAAGTGTTCTTAATCTCCTCGTAAAAACTAAGCTTTGATTATGTCACTTACAAATAAAATACGGCGTCACACAAGCAACACCGCACAGCAGGAACGCGACGAAAATGCTCCTCTTCCTCCCAAAGCGTTCTAATGCCATCATGATTAGCAATGAGGCAACAATTTCCATTGCCATGTTGAGAGCAAAGTTCACGTATTTGTCTCCAGAGAGAGATACAGAGTTGATGGTCAGGCCGTAGTAGACGAAGGTGGTGGAGATCCAGCACCAACAACAAACGGCGAACCGGCTCATCAGGACCCTGGATTTTAGTAAACTTAGCCAAGGATTGCTCCCTGATTGAGATTCCTGCTTCGGCTGCTCATTGTCAAGAGCTTTCATTACGTCATTGTCTAGGATCACCTGAAAATAAAAAAATACCCATTCATACTTTTGATAAAATTATGACCTTTTAGAAATAATCAAAATGTAGCAAACCATCTGACTACCCCGAATGAGATTATGGTCATGAGTTTATTCACGTATGTTATTTATTTGAAGAGCAAAACCAACCTTATTCCATCTAGCGGCTTTTCTAATAACAGCAGCTGTCATATCAATCTTGCCAGTGACATGCAGCCACCTAGGGCTCTCGTCCAACAGTAGCCAATACAGCGGAAGCAGCAGAGCTGGAGTGTGGATGGTCCATAGCAGGTGTCGCCAGTAGGGCACGAGCCAGGCTATGAGGGCAAAGAGGACACCTCCTAGTCCGTAGGCTACTCCTGTAGCGCAGGCGAACGATGCCCTGAGAGATGGACGGGCCATTTCTATCACTGGAATAGTAGATTTGTGGTAGTTAGTTGAAGGTACTAGATAGGATACTCTCTCCCTTATAATTGAAGTATAGGTCCATAAAGCGTCAAGGAGGAAATCGATATCTTCCAAAGCTTCAGGTTGAAATTGTGTACTTTATTTATAGATCTGCTCTTGACTCTTGACCGTTATAAAACTGTTGTGTCTACCTACATGATCAAAGGCCTACAAACATGAGGAATTCTTTTTGTTTACAACTACCTATATTACTGGTGTAATGATTATAAAATCTCCCAACCTTTTCAGTGTGTCTAATTTGTACTCTATTATCACGTAAGTATAATTAATGAGATAAGATGTCTGGATTTTATCAGTATCGTTACATGAGACCGCAAAGATATTAGATAATTAATAGCTAGATTATTAATAATTTATCTTACATAGAGAAAAACCATAAGATTTAATATCTAAAGTAAAATGTTTAGGAAAAAGCTCTCTTCTCTACATCATGCCACTTGCAAAATGAAAATCGTGAATCATTCTTTTTTTCTAGTCTATATCTATATACCGCTAGGCAAAAGCCTTTGCTCTTCCACTCTTCTCTATTTTGGGCATACTGTTCGCCAAAACCATCCGGTTCATTCCGCTAGCAACATGTTCTTGGGTCGACCCAATGTCGACAATCCTGTTTGCCACGTATAATAAAAGTATTCCGGTTTTTCACCATTTTTAATGATCCTTATCTTGATGTCGTGCAAGAAAAGACTTTAAAATCACAGTAGAAGAACAGAAAATAGCTCACTCATAACATAGCCCGCGCTATTGAACCCGTAGCCGAGAGCAGCTTCGAAGAACTCGAGGGCCACGTACATCTGGTAGTTGACGGAGAAAGCCTTGAAGATGCCCATCACGCCTGCGAACGCGGAGAAGATGCAGAACGCTGTGCGGCGACCCCATCTGCAGGGTGTTAATGTAGGAAGTATAAAATTGGTATTCATCTTAGGGAGCTTCCTACTGCTGTGTTTTACTAAACAACACACCGTAAATTGTCCCTCCAATAATTGGGAAATTATACTAAGGTGACGAACCGCTCCTGGAAATCGCACTACTTGATATTACAGGCATGCCAATTAGATTATTCATTGACCATGTAGTTTTTCATGTTAGATGTGCACTTAAGTGCAAAAAGCCAAGAAGCGAAAGCAATTGTTTATCACTCCTAGAGTTAAAAGTAGTTTTATCAATGTTTTTAGGTGAGTAAACACTACCTAATCTTATTAAAAGACGTAGGTAGATACTCGACATTGATAACTGATACAAAATACAATAAGTATACTTGAAAGGTTTCTCCACCAATACACCTACAAAGTGGCGTTAGTGTGTCACTGATGTTAGCACTTCGGGGAGACCTATTAACATGCCCATGTTCATCGTTCCTAATTAGGCTAAATTGAAAAGAGGAGTTAGGTATCATTGTGATCATTAAGCCGTAACACCTCACGCTAGCTAAAGGCCAGCAAAGATTTCCTCAACAATTGTATGCAGCATTTGTTGGCATCATTACTCAATATAGAAGAAGTCATTGTCCATATACTTTTGAGCCATCTAACAGAAGGTCTTCTGTATGAAAAGAAGTAAAGAAAAATTTCATTCATTCAAAATTATACTAACGCATCAGAGACGTAGCCTGTGAGGATCAATGCGAAGGGTAGCGCAGAGTTGCGTACCGTCCCCACCAGGGTGCGCAGCCACTCGCGACATGCCAGTCCAAACTGAAAATATACATCAAACATTCATTATCAAGTTAGTCTTGGAAGTCTTTAGCCATTTAATGGGCCTAGCATAACGCATACCTACGGTCTCCGAAAAAGAACGTGTTACTTTGTGCATGCAAAAATGACCTTGCATGACAGTTTTTTCGATTTGGTTCTTTGTGGTGCGTGGCTTATTCTCTGCCATGTCTGCCTTTAAAGCAGTTTGATAATACTCTTGAAATTGACTAGATGAAGCTCTTCACCACTTGTATGTAACGAGTCCTTAAATTATTTGAGCATACGGTCAGGAATTCAGATAGTTTAGAAAAACTGATGATCACCGGCCGTATGGAGGGAAAGAGAGGTAGAGGACGCATGCCTACGAGATGGACCGATGTGGTAAAATAAATTACTGAGGCAACATGTAGTGTTGCCAGCCAGCCAGCCAGCCAGCCAGCCAGCCAGCCAGCCAGCCAGCCAGCATACACCGGGCCCAAGATCGAGCGGCCTGGAGAGCTGTGGTGGGACAAGCAGCTCATGACGGTCACGTCCCTCAGCCATGAGGTTACGACAAGAAGATAATAATTTGGTAGCAAATAGACCACTAACATCTGTCTCTACAAACCCGCAGTGGGCCCACGTCTATGGAATATTATCCCAATTCCTCTAAACCCTTATTCGCGAGATGAAACCTTTGCTCTGCCTGCCATGGAATCAACAGGCTGTAACTTTGATATTCACTCAAAAACTCATTAAATTACCTCAGCAAATATTGTGTCATAATTTTCATAAACGAACGTATCACAGTCCATGGTGTCATTGTTATGGAAGTGTTCCCTCTCACAGGAGACCTCGTCAGGCAGCAGCGGCGTGTAGCGGCGACATCTGGTGGCGGAGGGAAGCAGCGCCTGCGCAGTCTCGTTCACGAACTGAAGCCCGTATGTACCCTCACATTCTGGTACTACGCATCTGGAATAGGACGTGAGAGGGTTTACTTATGTCGGTCTTTTCTTTACACACTCTTCGTACCTTGAGTAAATCCACACATCTATTATATTCTGAACGACAAGGGCTGTACAGCACTGATTGGATGCGTCACAGCTCTGAATATATTTCTCATGTGCATACGTAGCGATACAGCCCTAGCTTGCGGTCAGCCAATTGTGATTAGTTATCAAACTGTCACCATCCTGAAATATGCCACCATTTGTTATAATTTATTCCTACTTAGAAAATGTCGTAGTCAGAATCAATATCAATGACATTTATTAGCAATGCCCCAGCCTGTCCAGTTCTGTGAGTGCGGTTGTAATGTAAATGAAGAATGTATATATAAAGGGAGAGCAGTAAGTATATCAGAATAGTACCGGTATCGTATGGCGAGATGTAGGTAGTCAGCAGTGTAGTCTCTATGAATGAATGTTATTTAAATATTGTGGTTCACTCACTGAGGTGCACTTGAATGATTTACACGAAAGTACTTTCAATCTCTGTATGTCAAACAAATTAGCTCGCTTGTACCTATTTGAATTGATAAAACAATTGATTCTTAATAGGTTAAACATTATTATTAACTTTGGATAAATGTAGGTACAGGCTTAAACAGTAGGTGTACAGTCATGATGTCAAGCTTTACCATCTTTAGATTATAAGTAATCTATCTTACTATTATAAAACTGTAACAGAAGTGTGTCTGTACATAGAAGATATTAACTAAAAAAAAGGTACGATATGGTTTTTAGGTGTCCCTGATTCCATATCAGCAATTTTTGGATTTTTTGTGTGTCTGTTTGTTTGTGTGTTTGTTTGTTTGAACGAGCATCACGCAAAAACTAATGAACCGATTTTGATGAAACTTTTTTTGTTTGATAGCTTAAATGATCTGACTTAAAATCTGGTTTATGATTTGTGCGGACAAAGTCGCGAGTTAACGCTAGTGTTATATATTTACTTTATTATGAGACAAGAACACAAATACCATACGACACAACAATACAAGAAAACAAGATACAACCAGCTATCTAAAAAAAGAAACTATTTTAAGGAGATGATCAGACCATCAAACTGAACAACTTTCTCTATGGGACCAATATCAAAATCGCAAAAAAAAAATCTGCTGTCCCATACTTTTAGGTCGAGTAGGTGTGTATGGAACAGCAGATTTTTCTTCGCGATTTCGATATATTGGTCCCATAGAGAAATTTGTTCAGTTTGATGGTCTGATCATCCCCTTAAAATAGTTTCAGCTAATTTTGATAGACCTTATATATTGTTGATTGACAATACAAGAAGGGCAGACAGAGTGTTAGACAGGCTGTCCACTAGAAATCGATAGGTCCACTTATCTCAATATCGTCGTTGGATATTTGGTTTTCGCTAATTATGATGAGCGAGGTTTCGCACAGGTAGGTATACCTTGCGGCACGAAACTCTAGCGCTCGAAGCTCGAATGACTGTATTTAGAGGAAAATAGTGCATAGCGCAGGCGGAGGACAGTAGCCTTTTGGTAGCTTTTTCCGATACAGTTTGCATAGAATGTGCTGCCATCTATTAAATATTTCGCAGAAGTATGAAAAAAAAAGATTTTATTGTCTATGTCAATGTCAAATTGACTCAGTCACAAAATGGCTACCTATCTTGCGTAATGTGCGGGTTGTTTGTAGTTTTCGTGACGTTTTAGTGATGTTCTGGAGTTTCTGTTGTTCTCTTACCAATGTTTAGATTACAGGAATAGTAAGGATACTGGGATTTCACTCAATCGATGCGGGATTGAACGAAAACTAGCATTCAAAACAATAATATCCATCGGTATGAGTAGATATAAGTAGGTATGTATAGTATAGGTTGAATTATTGTCAGTGAAACATAGATGGCGCTAGCTAGCCTTCAATTTGACATAAGGTGGATGCATAATGTTGCCACGAGTCGGTTCTCTTTTCTTATATAAGGTCTAACAAAATTAGCTGAAACTATTTAAAGGGGATGATCAGACCATCAAACTGAACAACTTTCTCTATGGGACCAATATCGAAATCGCGAAAAAAATACCATACAAAACTGTAAACATAACTCGACTCAAATATATGGGACATCAGATTTTTTTTTCGCGAATTCGATATTGGTCCCATTTCAGCTAATTTTGTTAGACCTTATATACTTATATTACTCTTTGGCATAGCGTCTTGTACATTCGGCCAGTTCGTGCCGCGACTAATACCTATTGCATTATAATTGAGCAGAACTAACTAAATAATAAGTATGATTTGCAATAAAAAATACTAACTAATATAAATAAAGGCCGATGACTAGAGTCATTTCTGTCAAAACGGTTTCTTTTAAGGATTTTTCCTGACAACCATCCATGGTAAAAACGGTCTTTAAAACCGAAGAGGTCTTTAACTCTAGCTACGGCTACCGTTTTGACTCGGGCTGCTAAATACTTAGGTACCTACATATTTGTAAAATTAATTTGTAGGATGAAGGGTATTTGACCCAAACCGGATCAAGGTTTCAGAAAAACACATTTGGAAAAACATTACATTGAGTACCTGTATGTATTATATTAGATAATAATAGCATATGTGAATTATAAGATTATGTATGTATGTTAGTATGCGCGTCTGCGCGTACGAAGTCGCCAGCGCAGCGGAGCTAGTCTTGAAATAAGATAGATTTCTGTGCAGTTTGTCCAGAAAGACCGGTTCATGTCTCATGCTATCTAATTAGATAAACTATTGAACAGGAAGGAAAACCCTCGCTTGGGAATTTGCTTGTCCGTACTTTTGTAACCACTTACAATTTAAGTAAAAAACTATAATCCACTTTAATACTGTTTTTGAGAGTTACGCGGTTATTATTTAATCTAGAAATGAAAATGCTGCATGACTTTGTCTGCTCTTAAAAATCTACCTGCAGTTCCACAGTCATTCCGTGATCATGGCAGTTGTAACACTGCCGAAATATCGGGAACTCAAATATACCAAAACGCGGTAAGAACCCGTTAAAATTTTCTAGATTATATAATCCACTTTGTTCGAAAAAAAGTAAACCACGACCTTATCCATTCTGTCATCCATGGCCTATAATAGCTATACCTACTATAGTCTACTAAAAGAAAAAAACGTTTTTTTTTGTGTTTTGCTATAATGACCTTACTATTCAATATTTTTAATTTATTGTATTGTCAATATTTTTCTTTCATTTAATTATCTGCTTGCCAGTTATCAAAGCCTGCTAACTTGCTAATCAAGATAATACTCAATGCATTAATACTTTATTGCGTTAAGACTACCTATCTTGAGATAGTGTTTGGAATTTAATCTCTAGAGTCGTCATTCATCATCATCATCAGTCTATCATCGTCCACTGCTGAACATAGGCCTCTCCCAAGGCGCGCCACAATACTCTATCCTCGGCCTTCCTCATCCAGTCGCTCCCCGCTACCTTTTTTAGGTCGTCTGTCCAGGGGGCAGCAGGGCGTCCCACACTACGTCTATCAGTTCGCGGTCTCCACTCCAGAACCCTGACACCCCACCGGTTGTCAGTTCTTCGGCAGATATGACCAGCCCATTGCCACTTCAGCTTGCTAATTTTCTGAGCTATGTCAACCACTTTCGTTCTCTGTTATTTTTAATTGTTAATCATAATTAAGCCTGATCATTTTTAGAGTTCCATACCTTAGGGGTGCCTTAGGGACCCTATTACTATGTAGTAATAGTTACTCTTTCTTATACTGTGCTATTACTAAGTCTGCGCTAATAAAATGTTATATTTGAATTACAAGCGGGACCAATCAATAACCAAAATAAATGTTTGGTGGTCTAATTATTGGAAATGTGGTGGAAAATAATTGTTTTTGTTTCGGTGGTTTTTGTTTTCCACTCGGCAATACCTTATTTATTTAAGATATATAAAATTTTGGTCTAACAAGATTCTGTAGTCAACGCCTGGAAGAGCTACTGGTCCATGAAGGAGTTGATGAAGGGTGACCTTCCTTTATCACTCAAACGCAGACTCGTCGACATGTGTATCCTGCCTATCCTAACCTACGGTGCTCAAACATGGTCTTTAACAGGATCACAGAAGTCCAAACTCAAGGTTTGCCAAAGGGCGATGGAGCGTAGCATATTTGGTATCAAACGGACAGATCGCAACAGAAACACCACAATACGCCAAAAAACGAAAATAGCCGATGTCGGTGAGAAAACTGCAAAGTTGAAATGGGATTGGGCCGGCCATGTCTGTCGATTGCACCCGGAAAGATGGGCCAAAGTCAAGTAACACCTTGGATCCCGGAGAATGGGCGTCGCCCGTCGAAGAGATGGAAAGACAACCTGGATACATTCGACGAAGAGTGGATGGAACTGGCTCAGGGCAGGGTTGCATGGAGGATAAAAGGGGAGGCCTTTGCCCAGCAGTAGGATGAAATAGGCTAAAAAAAGATTCTGTAGATTACAGAACTTTGTTTATACTTCTGTCCGTTTATGTTTAAAATAATTACCCAGTTCCTTTTCTATTACTGCAACGAATTTCTATAATTACCGGATCTTTTGTTATCTTTATCATAATCAGCCGTTGCTAATAAGCTTGCTTCTGTTGTGAACTTGTGACGTATCTAGTTCCATGAATAAGTTCTTCACATCATGTGGATGGAACAATGCACCGCCGCGAGCAAAAGTGTTTTTCTTTAAAGCTACGAAAAACATAATTATGTGCCTTTCATGTCTCTAGGCTTTATATTATAGTTTTGGATGTCTTGAAAGCATCGTGATTACCAGATTAGACCTCATTTTCTTTCCATGGGCGCTATTATCTATGAGCGTGTGTTTTATGGATGTGGAAAGAGTTGCCTAAATCAGAATTCGACCGTGGGTTTACACAGGTAAGATAATTATCGCGTAACCGTACCGTCAGATATAGGTAAGTAAAATCTTGTGAATCTAGAGTAGATAAGATACAAGTGATAAATGAATGTCAATCTTGCCCTCCTCTCATTTTACTGTAGTTCTGTTACTAATGAATATTTTAATACACAGTGGCACTCTTGCTTCTAAATACTTCACCGTCCTGTATCAAAGCTTTAATAATTAATATACCGATATATTCTGACTAGAAATGTCCTGTGGATTTATCGAGAAAATATGGTAGAGATTCTATAGAATATCTTATTCTTACAACTCTTATTATTGAACGTGCGTACTGTTTTAATTCTATCTAAAATGAGTATAGAATATTATGTTTACGACTATATTATCCAAGATTTTTCAGTTCATTTACAGTGGTGTGGTGTTACATTATTTAGTTGGGTTGGCAATTTTACCCAGAGGTGAAGCTTAAGAATAACTTATCAAATATCAATATACAGTGTCAACTTCGAAAAACAGAACACAGAGGTAGTCAGAGTCTAAAACCATATTCAGAATCTCCAAATTTCACTAAACAGGAGTGCGATTTTTGAATCTCATACGTTGAACTCAGCAGTTGAAAATGTATGGAGATACGCATCTTTCTACTGCTGATTTAACTTTCAAAAATCGCACGTCTGGAGTATGATTTTTGAAAGACAAATCATCAGTACAAAGATGCATATCTCCATAGTAATTTTGAAATTTTCAACTGCTGAGCTCAGCGAATGAGATTCAAAAATCGCACTCCAGTCCCCAAACTCTAACCGTGCGCGTGCGTGCGACAGATCGTGGCCAGTGGAAGTATTACACGCCTCGAAAGTGAAACATGAAGATTTACTCACTATATTTTTCTTCACCTAAAAGCCAGTCTAATACGAGTCTAAAATTAAACTTAAATTACAAATAGCTACTAAGCCACTGACTCACTCAACAAAAACTACACTTGCACCAACTGTAAAGTCACTCCAAACCATAATCGAACTAGAAATGCAATCCAAACCGTATAGGGAGGTCTTAGAGCTTACCTAAAAGGCACCTGATCCGCCACGAAGACATAGTTGAGAGAGTACATGGCTGAGAACAGGTTTGGTATACACAGCATGATGAGAACGTATTTCTGATAGAGCCCGAAGTGGCCCAGTTGGGACAACGCTGCTTCAAATGCATCCTCTTCTTTATCCTTCTCATGGTCTGATTGTTCTCTGGGAAGGTTTGAATGCGCGTGAGAGTCTCCGACTGAAGGCGACGCTGCCTCCGCCATTTCGAAGCGAGCACTGCGACGATTTGTTACGTATTTTGTTATCTATGTATAGGTATAGATTGAGGTTTATCTTCTTATGGTTTGTTTTTGTTGCGATGGACTTTGGTTAATTTTTTTTGGGTTTTTTTCAATGTTGATTTTGAGTTGAATTCCTCAGAACCTGATTTGTTAAAACTTGTTACAGTTTCTTTAAAACTTGTTACAACCAAAGACATTCATATTATGTTAAATCTCTTTGGTTACAACATATTTTGCTGCATCGCGCTTATGAAATGCATACATACATACATAATTATACTCACGCTACTATCCCACGGGGGAAAGCAGAGACTACGGCCCTAGACACGAAATGCCTGAAATATCTATATAGAAATTAAATGTCTTAAATTTGATTTACTTACAGTATTCCAATAAACAGGACAGACAGCGCAGGATCGGTCGTTATGGCGATCCTTGGGGGAGGCCTATGTCCAGCAGTGGACGTCTATCGGCTGAGATGATGATGATGATGCCTACAACACAAGGAATATAATGCCTTTATTATTACGATAGTAATATAAATAGTTTGTTTATAGTGCATGATGACGTCCACAGCGTACCTTTTTATGACATCTAATTAATATTTTTAAATCAAAGCTAATGCACTCTATTTTCGCTATGACATCAAACAATACTCCTTGAATATAATAAAACTATTGCCATTTGATTGCCATTGTATATTTTGCTAATTATATTCTACCAGGCGTTAAATTTTTTTTTTATGGTGTATGGGTTTGCTCAATCCGGTCCTCAGGACGAAGATGGGGTCGAAGATGTAGCGAGTTTACCCAGAAGAAGCCTATTCACTCGTACTTTAAAGGATTCGGGTTGTAAGCGCTCGGAAATACTGACGCAGGCAGGGCATTCCACTCCTTGGCTGTGCGCATTATAAAAGATTCAAAAAGGCGCTTGGTGCGGATATGTGGGATGTCTACCAAAAAGGGGTGATATCCCACGGTGCGTCTGGAAGTCCGATAGTAGGAAGGGGAAGGCGGGATGAGCTCATGTAGTTCTCGGGCATACTCACCGAAGTACAATCTGTAGAAGACCGACGATGCGGCGGTCGGCTAGGCTATGAAGCTTGGTCTCCACCAGCTTACTGCCGCCAATGAGCCGCCGATTTATCTTGGAATCAAAATTAAATTGCCATGACATTATTATTACATTTCATATTGCGATTGAAAATCACGAACTACGTACTAGTTATCATAGTAACAAACTTGATCAAATTAACTAGCTAGCAGTCGAAGCATTCAACCATTTTCATTCTAACTACCAAAGCTACATGTGTGAGAAATTACCCTCGTCCTTCTGAAAAGATCATCTGCATTTAAAAGTGCCAAGTTAAAATGGCCCACACCCTCTCATCACACCTTATCTTATCTTGTCTTGGGGGCTGGCAAGCCAACAAGAATTCGACCCAGTGGGATCTTTGTGTGTTAGCCCCAATAATTTTTATTTACTTCACCCTTCAAATACATCATGTATTTGATGATCGAGGCAATACGATTCAGGGGAAGAAAACTAAGATCTCCCGGTTTTGGATAGGTATCCATCTCCGAGGAGACTCATGCGTTTAGCCGCCAAGACATCGCAGTTACAAAGAATATGTTCCATGGACTCCTCCTCTCCGCACCCTCGGCAGCTGGGATCTAGGGTAGCTTCATCTTGTGCATCATCGTGCCTTTGACGTATAGCCCGGTGAGGGCTCCAACGATGGCGAACCTTGCTTTTGCTGTCATTCAGTACGAACATTAAAACACCTGCCATCACATTGCTGATCAATATCTTAGATTGTTGTAGACCTGCAATGCAAGGTCAGACCATTCCAGCCTGTTTTTATCACCACACCTCGGACCACTAAGTCCTTTAAGTATGTTTACACCGTGAATACCAGTTCTTTTCGAATGACTCATTCGATCCCGCCGTTCTCAAGTTAATAAGTACCAACATCAACAGCAAAACTTGAGACATTCATGACCAAACCCGATCCAGTCAGTTTTATCTAAAACAGGATGCTATTAAGAAGGAAATCTTAAAGTATCATGTTACAGACTTGACCTGATTATTATAGTTGTCCACCTTAGTATAGCTTACTAAATGCAGCCGTGGCATGCGATAGTAATTCTATTTAAAACTCGGTAATTACATTAATATGGTGTGGCTTGTTTTACAGTAGCTTAATGTCATGGATACAAACCTTACATTCTTTGTCTGTGTACCTAAGTAGCATTATATCATGTAGGTCTTACATTGTAAGATGTAAACTTTAGCCTTACTCTATGTACACACGGCGACACATCAAGCTATACAAAACCAACATAAACTGGTCGCGCGACGTTATACGTTACGCGACCTACGACGTGCGGCCAGCTTATTTTGGTTTTGTATAACTTGATGTGTTGCCGTGCGTACTACTCTACTATGTAAGTAGCCTGAAAGTTTCATACATACATAATGTCACTACCGTAACCTTTATTAGGGTGGTCAGAAACTTCGCTACAACTATCAACTGTCTTTAGATTTTATAAGCTTGCAGTTGGGCTTTGGGGACTTGGCTCCTCCAGTTTCTCTCTTGGGGTAACAAGAGGTTTTACTAGTGATCTTGGCCCCCCCAGGTTAAGGAGAGAACATTGGTCCGGGGATGCGCGAGCCCAGTCTTAATTGAACGCGCCGCCGCTACGTGGCAAATGATCTTTTTTAGCATATTGAAGATTTAGGCTGGAATTATGTTCCAAGGGGTGATAGCTAGCCTTTCACAGCTATAGAAACATCTCACCAATCTTAGCTAGCCAATCCGCCGCATAGCCCCAGCAACATCCCATGCCGAGGTTCGCACCCACATATCACAAAAGTTCGCACCCATTCTACCGCACTCCTAGCTCGGTTGATTAAGTTCATTCAATGGCTCGGTAGACCCATCTTAGGAGAGACCACCTCTCCTAAGTAGTCCGCTTCGCTGTAATTGTCAAACTGAAAAAAACACAGAAACACTGCATGAGACACCTTATCTCCCTTAGTTGCCCCTTATCCTTATCCACGGGAAGAAATTGGCTGGACTTGCTTGACATCCGACATTGTCGAGTGCTACTCGGCATAAACAAAGCATGTAGGTAGTGTACCTAAAGATTAAGAGGATAGGCGAGCTCTCGAAGAAATTTGGAGAATAGGTCACTTTTCCGACTGTATACGTATTGGTCCGATCCGCCCTTCCCACACACCCTGCAAACTAGAGTGCGAACAACTGCAGCTCGGACTGATTTTATCTATATAAAACGGACAAAATCAGCATTTCGCATTCCCCTGTTTCCTCCTCCAAAACTAAACCGTTTTTAATAATTCTTTCAAGAATAATATCAGAAAGACTTTGGTTGTCTGCATGTTTTACTTTTTTTGACTGTTTAAGTATATTCTTCAAATTTGTTTGCTGGATGTCTGAAACGGGTGTCCCTTATAGTTCTTACAGTAGCAAAACATAGGAACATAGCAGATGTAACATAGATTGTAGATAGGTATGGTAAAAAAATGTGTGCTCTAGTGTCATTCTATGTCAGGAAAAAGAGGAATACGTTTGTATGGACAAAACGGTACTAGTCTATTCTCTTAACGTAAATTATATTTCTCGGATTTATCGCGGCGATCAATGGAAACTAGGCCTACACTTACGGACATAATTAAAATGCTGTATTAGTATGCTGTTCTCTCAATCATAGTATTTATCTAATGTCCGATATATCCTTTTATTCTCATCACGGACAATTCGCTTGCAAATTGGTTATACCTATGATAAATATTCGGTCATGGCGAACTCCTATAGACCTAGCTAATAATTGTTAGGTACTTAACATACGATGTTGAACACAAACAAGATACAAGTAAGATTTGAATCCGGATCGTGTAGGCTTCGTGAAACTAAAATCACATCATCTTGTATATCCGCTTCAAACTTCGTCAATGCCTAAATAATAACAAACTAAACAAACAAATTCACAATTCCTATATGTTTAATGTTTAGGCCCAAGGCCCAATTTTTTCGATTTTCAACCCCGGTCTGATTTTGAACGGTGACCGATTTGAGAAAAAGGAAATATGATGTGGTGTTGTCCTAAGAAGCCACCAGTCGAACTCACCAGTTGAAAATGTTAAAATTACTCTGGAGACACATCTGTCTACTGCTGATTTAACTTTCAAAAATCAAACCTACTCCAGGAGTGCGATTTTTGAAAATCAAATCAGCAGTAGGAAGATGGGTTTGCGTATCTCCATACAATATCAACTGCTGAGTTCAAAGTATGAGATTAAAAAATCGCACTCCAGACCTCATTTTTTGGCGATTGTCTGACCAGACCGCTGAAAAAAGTGACCGGTTTGAGTCGTAAGACCGAGGCTAAATGATGTACTTTGGAGTGTTCTTTCGAGCTAGAATGAATCCAGCTATCCTAAACGTTTAGGCCCTAATCCGTCATGGGCTCTAGGACTAAGAGGCGAGTGAATTACTGTGTAGTGAATAGAATGCTATTCAATATTGTAAATCTAGCCTTGTCCATTTTCATAAATTTTGACTACATATTCATGAAAATGTACAAGACTCGATTTGTTACAATAATTGTACGCATATTTTCATGAATAGTGAAAAAAACCGGTCAAGTGCGAGTCAGGCTACTCGCGCACCGAGGGTTCCGTACCACTGTACCACACCACCATACAAAATATTTTATTACAAAAAAGTTATGCTTTCTCCGGGACGTATAGCGCGAGACCGACTAACACTTGGTCGGTTTTTGTATGTTCTATAATCCCCGTAACCACACCAAGTTTGACGCTTGTATGTTTTACCCTTTTTACGATAGAGCGAGAAGAAAATCGTTGATAAAAATTATTGTCTTGTATGAGGACCCCCCCTATAAACTTTTTGACATTTTTATTTTTGCTGTTTAGCTATTACCGTTCAAAAGTTACTTACTGCCCTACATAAGTAGGACCAACAGACGGACAGACGGACGGACGGACAACGTAGGCTTAGTAATAGGGTACCGTTTTCATCCTTTGGTTGGGTACGGAACTCTAAAAAAGCAAAGCAAGCAAGCAAGCTTTGTTATGCCAAGTAGGTAATGCAAAAAAAAAGTTGTCTTGTATATCTGCGTACTGCGTAGTTGCGTTCGCGTTCCAATGAATTCACCGACAGAATATATTAGAAGCCGCAAAATAATTGTGCAAAATCTTCAGTATAATTATGAATATGACACTATAAGGCCCGCAACATACAGTCGAAATTCCGTCTCAAAAATCAACTTCAGAATATTGATTTGAGATTCATCTGTATAATATCCACTTGTACTTTACACACTACACGCCATATTCGGAGTACGGAATGACAAGGCTCAGTTGAGAGCATGGTTTCCAGATACATGCTTATCTCATATCGCACTCAAAATTCTGGGACTTTTCCGGATTTCCTGGCCATCTGGTAACCCTAGTTGAGAGACGCCAGAAGCCGTAGCATTTTGCACGTGATACGGCTATATCACGCCTTTTATCTCGTTCGTTCGCGCGCAAATTGAAAGGGAGTGAAGGCTCTTTTTTACACTGTGGTGAAGGCGTGTTAGCTATATCACGCTGCCATACTACGACGGCAGATTTGATATCGATTGCAGACGTCTTTGACGATGATATTGATAATTCTGATTTAAATTATATTTTTGCATCACTTAAAACATCGTAGGTCGCAATAAATTGCACTGTAGGTAGATTACAGTACAGATTTTTTGGGATGTTGTTAGGATAGATATCAATAGTGTTAAGCCAAGTTTGCAGTTTCGAAAGACCTGCGTGATGCTCGGAAAACCTAATTAGACTTATTCCAAGTAGGTATTATATCTTCTAAACCAGGCATGTCAAACTTGCAGCCCGTTTCTTGCGGATTGTCCAATTTTAAGAATAGGTTTCCGATGCGGCCCGCAAGAGTGCAGACTTAACAGAGTTACTCATATTATGAAGGTACTACCACTGTATTGAGTAATTACCTATGTGAAAAATTTCGAGCTCGCTTCGCTCGCTCCCTTTTTTTATTTGGTATGCAGCGTTATTTAGAAAGGTCCTGAAAATTTTGCCCTTGTAATATAACTATAGGTACCGTCCTGTTCTACAATAATGGATTGAGTTTTATTTCTTGCGGCCCACTGATTCTACTATCGTTATGCATTTGACCCATATGCAATGACTTCGAGTTTGACATGCCTGTTCTAAACGGTGCCGGTGCATTTCTACGGAAAAGCGACGGCGACCGACGAGAGTGCTTGCCTGCTATTTAGTCTTATATTCAATACATTATAAGTAACACCGTGTAACTAAACGATACATATTTTTCGTAATTTAGCTACAAGCATAACACGCGATTTGATGCCAATCGTAACGCTGATGATTTCCATAAGAATAATACGATTACGGCTTATTTCACTGAGCTCCAAAAATCATTGTTCTCAAAACTGCAAATTCATCAGTTCCACTGGGGCTCCAAAAAGATTGTATGTAATACTTCCGTTCCGCTTGGCTCCAAAACAGTGTTGGTACAATCCAAAAGCGCAGTAGCCGTCTGGGTTTTATGTTTTAAAGGTGGTATGAATTATAGCCCACTAGCTGTTGCCCGCGACTTCGTCTGCGTGGACATGAAGGTCATGGTCAGAACCAAGTCTATGAATCCTGGCATGTAACATCAAAATGCCAACTAAGGAATAGGCTGATAAGAGATACAGGCTGGAATGCTCTGGCCTCTCGGGTCTGCAACACTGCAGGAAATTCATCAGCAATATAACACCAGGAATCCTTCAGTTCATACTGAACAACAACAGCAGGAACATAGCTCGTGCCATTGTCGGAGCCCTCACCGGGCACTACGCCACAGGCACGATAAAGCTCACTCTAGATCCCAGTTGCCGAGCGTGCGGAGAGGAGGAGGAAACCATGGAACATTTGAGTCGTTATCGACTTATTTATACATAGGTGACTGCAATGTCTTGGAGGCTAAACGTTTGTGTCTCCTTAAATTATTCAAAACCGGGAGATTACATAGGTTTCTTCCCCTGAACGCTATTGCCCCCTCATTTTCCACGTGTTTCAAGGGTAAAAAAATAAATATGTACCCTATATATTTATTTTCTTCACCACAAAATATACCATTTGGTCGAAGTCAGATCAGAAAGTGATACCTAAGTAAGTATGTAGGTACCAGAAAATTAACTGATCCATCACTTGAATTTTTCTACTGTTCGTCGTTTATTAGTGTTTAATTTATGTCGAGCAGCCATAGTAATCATCTTACGACCCACTGCGGGTCACAGACCTCCACTCACGAATAAACGTTAGAGGATACTCTACCACGCGGGCTAGTGCACAATGGTAGAGGCAAGAGCTAGAACGATAATATTCTAGGAAGCTAATGGTCAACTTGCTAAAAAAGATTTTCAAGCCGCTTTTGTAAATCTCTAACCTTACTTAGCTATTATGTAAGTAGATACATTATTGACCTGTGGTGTTATTAGGACCTTAATGAGTAGGTATCTTTTCATAGATTGTGGTAGAATGACGTTCTATAAGTTAAGCTACACAAACCTTCAAGAAACTCAAATCAAACAAAACAAACATTCGACAAAACTTTCTGCAAAAAAAATTGTCTTTCTGAAAAATGAGGTTATCATACCGTAGCATTGGCTCAGATTGGGAAACAATATACTTAGAACGATGTATTACAACGATAATGCCGAAATAATCAACTTAATTTGTAAGCTCTTGTTCCTGTAGGTTTTGGAATGAATAATTGTTGCACACTTGCCTTAAAAATACGCCTAATGCCATCTATTAAGATGAAAACGATACTAAAATTAAATTAAAGAATACCAACTTTAGAAAAGGTTAATAGTTTCTGAATATCGTAGTTGAATGTATTTTTATAAATATCTCGACCAAGAATCGAACCTCCACCTCTTGCGCGAAAATCTAACCATTTAGCAGCTACGCCACACGTTACACGATACACAACTGTTGTGAGTACGTGTAAGTGTAAGCAACTAATATTTACAACTGGAATCTTCTCAAATGCATATGTCAGCGTCAAGTCGGCGCTAGTGAGCATGATAAAACATTGTCAATGATCCCACAGAGTCCCACAGGGACCCATTACTGGGATAAAAAGTATCCTATGTGTTAATCCAGAACATATTCCATCTGCATGCCAAATTTCATCCAAATCCGTTTAGCCGTTTAGGCGTGATTGAGCCACAAACATACAAACATCGTCACAAACTTTCGCATTTATAATATTAAATTAATTAATGAGATGAGATGACTGAGATGAGATAAATACATATTTTTATTAACCGACTTCAAAAAAGGAGGAGGTTTCTCAATTCGACCGTATATAATATGTATATATTTTTTTTATGTGTGTTCGCGGATAACTTCGTCGTTTATGAACCGATTTTGATGATTCTTTTTTTATAAGGAAACCAGGATCTGATGATGGCATCCCAGAGAAATCGAGGGAAACCTTTGAAAATTGTAGTGCCAGCTAGTGTGTTTGTTAATTTAAAGCACTACTATTAAATCGATCTAATGAATTCACCACTGAAAATTGTAAAATAAACAAAATTTTAACAAAAAATTAAAACTGCGTTCAAAAAAACTAAAACGTTAAAAAATAATATTGCAGCCGATGGCTTTTTCGTTCGCATCTTAGGAACATTAATTTGTTTTCGGTATCAAGCCAACCCAAAAACTAATGCAAGCCCTGTCGCGAATCGTACCGGCTTGACAGCGACTTCGATAAAACAAATTAATGTTCTGATGATGCGAACGAAAAAGCTATCGGCTGCAATATTATTTTTTAACTTTTTAGTTTTTTTGAAGGTGGTTTTAATCATATTAAACATTTTAATAATTAGCGTTATGTCATGTCAGCTATGGATTTTCCAAAAATGATTATTAAAGTAGGGACACCCATTTAAAATGCAGGCCACCTTAGAACATTGTCTGTGCAAAATATTTTCAGTTTTTTATGTCTCTTCTTCTTGTGGTGCCATCTCCAATTGGGGTTGGCTATCATTCAGGCTATTCGGACCCTGCAGCCCTGAAACTTGAGGTGTTATTTATATGGAACCATACAGGTTTTTAATCCAGGAAGACCTTCTCTCCCACACGGATAAAAAGGATTTCTTCGATCAAGAAAACATAATTTCTAGAAATATTTCGTAAGTCTATCCTGTGTCTATATTTGTTTGTATCCAAGCAATATTTATTTATTCCTAGAGTATGACTTTCTTAATACAATATAATATGTTATGACTTATTTGTTACAATCAAAGAAAACCATTTTAAACTAAATAAAATCAGCTTCCCCGCAAGGCCCCCTCCGTTGCTCTGCGCAAGTACACACGGCGACACATCAAGCTATACAAAACCAAAATAAGCTGGCCGCGCGTAGGTCGCGTGCGTACATCCGTTGCCGTAGTTATGCTGTACTTTCAGTCTGCGGAGGGCTGTCCATTACACCTGGGATAAGGTTCTAAGGTGGCCTACGTTTAAAAATATCAATCAATTTGAGATGTAGGCCATATTAATTACTGTGAGCGTTGTGTTTGCATAACAACAGTAAAGATGCCTACTATATATTGACCTTGTTATCAGAGTGCTCTTTTGGTTGTTATGTCTGTAATGTTAGTGATAATCACTTCCTATCTATTTTCTACGTTATTTTATTTTGGGACAAAGTTCTGTCCGTTTAATTGTTTGTTTGGGTGATTAAGTTGTAGGTACGTTCTAGATCAATGTTTGAAATACAAACAAACATTTTAGTATAAACAGTAGTATTCCATCTTGAAACTTAAATTGTTAAATGTGAGTATTGCTACAACTAGGTACATTCCTAAACCTTTATACGGGTAAAGTCTTAATTCTTAGTGCCCAACAGGGTTCATGTCTGGAACTATTTTAAGATATTTTAAGAACTTATGTATCCATGAAAGCAACACATAAATTAATATGAATATGAATAAACAGAAAGTTGGTGGTTGTAGCAATGCTTATAATCTGACCACCCCGAAAGGTATAGTTATGTATTTTAGTATAATATTTTTACACTCTTTTTGGCTATATATATATTATTAATAATGGGTTTGCTCTTGACCTCAATCCAGTCCTCAGGACTAAGATGGGTTCGAGAATGTAGCGAGCTTACCCAGAAGATGCCTATTCACTCGTACTTTAAAGGAATTCGGGTTGTAAGCGCTCGGAAATACTGACGCAGGCAGGGCATTCCACTCCCTGGCTGTGCGCATTGTAAAAGATTCAGAAAGGCGCTTGGTGCGGATATGTGGGATGTCAACCAAGAAGGGATGATATCCCGCGATATATTTCTTTCAGATACAGATCAGCGTCACATCTTAAGGGCCTATGTCGAAAAATAATTGAAGCGAAATGGGCGTATGATAGCATATAATTATTACTGCCTGATGCGAGAGAAAGAGATGGGACTGACACGACGCAAGCGTAAAACAAACTTTATTTAATTATGATTGTACTATTTATGTAAGGTCAATTCAGCTCTAAAAAAAATTTTTTAAATATCAAACTTTTTTTTTTTAAATCAAGTCTCGTGTTTCTATTATTCACCGTTTAGCAGTTCCAAGCGTTTATCGATAAAGACGGAGGCTACTTTGGTTTGTTTTTCTATCAAGAAAATGTGTCTTAATCGTGATTTGGCTCTAATCAAAACTTCAATTATATGTTCAATTTACACATATCCGCTAATCATACTCTTACTGTTAGTACTTCATGATATATGACGCTTTAAAGAATCTTATTTTTTTTCACATAGCCTCTTAAATTAATCGTGGCATTGAAACTAACTGTATAATTTTAGAGATTTGACAAACCATAAGCACGTTTTTTTTTAAATAGGCAGTAATCTTAGTTTCTAGAGAGTGTTTAAAATGTCAGTGAGTTTAAGTGGTTAGCATTGAAAATAAGATCAAACTGCAATTGCAAGAGATAGTCCTTGCAGACTCTTAACCATTGACCAGGAATTTTTCTCTTAGATTTTTTCAAGTTTATTTTTATATTTTTATACATTAAAATCTCTCGATTTCTGTATCCCCAGGTTTGGTCAGAGTCCTGTAGGAAAAAATTATATTTTGAATTTTGGAAACATTTTTTTTATTTTCAAATGTAATGTAATGTAATTGATTACTTATAAACATGTTACAGCAACGTTGTGCTATTTCAAATTAAATTAAAGACTGAAAAAATCATTTTCGTATTTTTTTAATTTTTTTATGTTCTCTTTCGCATCTAAACGCAAATAGGATAGTTCAAAAATACCGGTCAAAAACTGATACGAGTACTATTAATATCGCACGTGAGTTCGTCGACGCATGCGCCACGTGCGTGGCCCATGGCTTCCGCGACTTCTGCCGAATCCTTCCCACCGTTAAATAGTACTGCGTAAGGTTCATATTGGTGTGCTGCCGGTGAGAGGGACACTGTCTCCTCTGCTATTTGGTGTTGATCCTGAACCCGTAGTATGTCACTCCCGCGCAGGCGGCCTGCGTGGTGCGACGCTTCCAAGCTCGTTGCTACGATTGTTTATTTAGCGCGCGAGACGCGGATTAGGACTTAATAAAAAAAAACATTGTCTTTGACATTTCTTTAAAAAAAAATTTTTTACTTTTAACTTCTTTTTAATTTTTTTATTTACATAAAATAAAAAAAATGTGCTCGGAAAATTAAAAAAGACTTTATTTTTCATTTTTGTCGCAAATTGTTACATCGTTTAAAAAAATGTCACCAATGGAGGGTGAATGGTTCGAGGGTTGGGGCCTGTGGCAGACGAGACTGGCGCTGCTGCTGGCACTGCCGGTGCTGCTCACTGGAGTCTACGGCACCAACTACGTCTTCCTCGCTGCGCACACGCCGTACAGGTAACTGCTGAAAAAAACCTATAATAATTACTGCCTAAGAAAATATTATACTAATTAAGGGTCGTACAAGCATAAAACTAAAATAACGTTTACTACGAACTTCATAGTACGAAGCCAACATTGGAATTCCGAAAAAAAGGTTATTTTTGGTCTATTCCACAGAAAACCACAATGGTTTCTCGATCCAAAAACTCAAATTTAATGGAACAGCTGATTTTCCTTTCGATATTTCAATTTGATCCAGACTAGAGTAAAAGATGTCCAGTTTTGAAGGATGTAAAGCTTTTTTAACACCCTTATAGGACAAAATGGACAATCATTGTTTTTTGAAACTAGGTCTTTAATTTATAAAAATATCAACAAACAAAGCATAATAAAAGATAAAGACAGAAGTGACAGAGGACGATCTGTAATGATCCGGAATTGTCCAGCTGAAGTCAAAGTTCACAAGACATCGTTTGTGGATAACCCTTGTCTGGTGGTTGCTTAATCAACTCTTCTATGATTATTAGGTACCTATAATTAACTACTTGTTTTTAACCGAAACGCTTATTAAAGGGTAATTCCAACTACAATGACCGGAGTGGTTTGGATGCTCCTGGCCGAAATCAACTGACAATTTTATTGTATTTTGAAATGGAGATGGTTTTGAGGTTCCTCAAAACACAATTACACATGGCACCTACATCGGTGACCACCACGATCGTAGTGGTTTCCCGTTCCATTAGATTCAGGAGGACAAGGACGAGAGAGTGCGCCTATGTTCACTGCACAATTATGCATATCTTGCGTACTACACACACATAATCGTGAAAAAGATGAGGGATCTTTTTTACTAGGGAAAAAAGATAAATTACAAATAAATTTTACATATTAATTAAGATAAGATTTTTTTGCACTAAAAAGCCTGCTAATTAATAAATTATTAAGTTATTGAATTAATTTACGTGTGTATAATTTCATTATCTGTAAGCATGTCCTGAAACTTGTTTCAATGAACAAGTTTAGTAGTTCCATGGTGGAATATGTTCGTTTCGTGGTTATAATTATGTGTGTGTAGTATATGTATAAGTGTGCAGTGAACATAGACGCACTCTCTCATCTCGTCCTTGCCCTCCTGAATGAAATGAAACAGGGAACCACTACGATCAGAAGTGGTGGTCACCGAAGAAGGTGCCATGTGTAATTGTGTATTTTGTAATATCTCGAGGGTTTGGGGTGCCGAGGCGCGGAGATTGGCCGTCGACTGAGGGAATGAAATTATGACCCCCGTTCCGGGTCGTTTATGGTGCAGAGGCTAGCCATAGCAATTCAACGAGGCAACGCTGCTAGCGTGTTTCAGTTCTCTGCCTATATTTCATTGTTTTGACGAAGCATGTTGCTGATTTACGTCTGTTTGTGTATTCTTGTTATTTACTACTGCAATATTTTTGAGATGCTTTTATGTATAAATTTATGAATATAGACTTTATTAATTACATTTAATTATTTACCTATCTATAGGTAGTATTTTGAGGACCAACTAAAGTATTGCGTAGGACGATCATTAAAATCCAATCATTTGTATGAATTTTCAAGTTGTTTACCTCCCATTAGGTATTTTAGATAAATAACTACTTTTAATTTGTAACATTAATTCCACGCGCGTCGCCGTCTCGTGCAAATTACCTAGTTATGTTAAATAGTGGTTAGAAGTATAGGTACCTTAAGGATATGCTTACCTACTTTGAGTTTAAATTAAACGGGTGTATTTTCCGTTTATTAAGATAAATAAGAACACACCTTCTTTCCGTAACTTATGCGATTGTGTTCACTCTTGTTATTGAGGGGCTAGAAAATAATAATAAAAGTTCTTATTTGCAGATAAGAGTAAATTAGGACATAGGCTTTGTTAACCTAACCTAACCTAACATCCTGTATGTTAGGGTAGACACCCAGACAGCCAAAGTCCATTCGCAAAAAAAAGTGGAGTTTAAATACTAAATGCAATCAGTTGCTCGAACATTTGTATGAAAATTCGATTTTTTTTCTAGGGAATTTTCCATTCGCTAGAAAAAGTTTCGAATTTTCATACAAACGTTCTAGCAACTGATTGCATTTAGTATGTAAAGTCCACTTTTTGCCGAATTTCCTATAAACGTTTCATCGGGAATGTTATACATTATCATGGGTGTAATCACCCCTTAAAGTAATGCAACTGTTTACCCTAACACCCTCTATAAAAACGTTGTTGCTGCTACCTTATAAATAGCACAGCCTAAGCAATAAGGCCAGAGAGTAGACGGAGAGCATTATTTTGGGAAGAAAATGGAAGCTTTTCTGTTCAGGAGTGCGATTTTGTGAATCTCATTCGGTGAATTCAGCAGTTGTAAATGTCAAAATTACTATGGAGATATGCATCTTTCTACTGCTGATTTGACTTTCAAAAATCGCACTCCTGAAGCATGATTTTTGAAAGTCAAATCAGCAGTAGAAAGATGCGTATCTCCATACATCTTCAACTGTTGAGTTCAAAGTATGAGATTCAAAAATCGCACTCCTGGAAAGAGAAGTTTTATCACAGAAAAAAGATCTGCATTTTTTCCTGTTTGAAAACAGAAAGAAAAAAAAAGCCTTGGCTTTGTGGTCTAGTAGGTAGGTACGTACTTAAAATTCATAGTGTGATAAGAAATTAGTTCCGTGAGTATAAAAAACAATGTTTGGCAAAGTTCGCTGTGATCATAATAATTATGATCATCAATTCATCGGCCATGTCATTATGTATGTATTATAATATGGATAGTTCATTGTAAGTAGGTAACGAACCATAAGATTATCAGTGGGTATATAAAGTACCCTTACTTTATCCAACAACGTGTTAGCAGTTAACATCTTATTATCAACAGTATAGAGGTTATCATTTGACATGATCATTATCAATATTATGACGTGCATTATACTTAGAAAGTAAAAGCCAGTCTGTCACTTCTGTTTGAGATGATTAGGTTTAATTACCTGTACCTACCGAGTTGTGAGCTGGCACTGTATCGATTCTTTTGCAGTTATTGTCGGCCAGCTACTCTTAAAAAATTATTAACCGAATTTACTAAATAAATGTTTTGTTAATTTAACCAAATGTTTTGCAAATTTAACCAAATATACCGAAAAAATATATATAGGTTAAAAACAAAACATTTCTTTTTCAGTTAAACATTTTTCATTATAAAGATAAGATAAGATTAAATATTCTGCTTTTTCTTCTTCTAAAGCTACTTTTCACCAAAATAATCCCCTGAAAAATGTAGATGATAGATCGATAGGTGACAGTTCTTGGAGAGCCTGCATAATCTAATTAGAAAACTGGAAGTCATAATATTGACGATCTGAAAAAGACCATAAGAATCACTAGAGTTGAAGACATACGGAAGAAACGTGGTCGCTCACTAAGGGCCTTCTTAAAAAGGCTAAAAGTCACTCAAAGACCAGTGTATAGGGCTATGCTCAGAGTTTCTATTCGAGATTGAATCATATATGAGGAGATCCGCAGAAGAACCAGAGTAGCAGACACAGCCCAAAGAATTGCAAAATTAAAGTGGCAATGGGTGGGGTACATTGCTCGTAGAACAGATGGCCGATATGGTCGAAGAGTTCTCGAGTGACCACCGCGTACCGGAAGGCGCAGCGTGGGTAGGCTTGCCACAAGGTGGACCGACGACCTGGCAAAGTCGGTGTAGGATCCCGTTGGATGGGAGCAGCACGGAGCAGCGCAGGACCGGTCCTTGTGGCGATCCGCGGGGGAGGCCTATGTTCAGCAGTGGACGTCTTTAGATAATGCTGAACTTTTCCACTCTAACTTTACTTGCGACAGGATATAACTTTTCTAATAAACTAGCTAAATGTAAACAAAAACTTACCTATTTCTTACCTAGTGTCAAGCGAGGTCGTTGCACCCAAGTGTTCAATCATCGTAGAGGTTATGTCCAGTACATCGCTCTAGTTCTCTAGCCAAATATTGTCAGAAATGAACTGAAGCTTGGCAAATGTCGGCTAATCCTAATTGGTGCTGTGACTCACGCGGCGACGCTCGGTCTCGTACTATACTGGTCACATGGGGATACGATACCCTCGGGATAGGCCGGTACTGCGTACCCTGCAGCGTGGGACTAAAATGATGATGTTCAATCAGCAATCGTTCTGTCCAGACGGGCGTGAATTTATGTATTTTATTACTTGACTGTAATGATTTAAAACGGTTTCTAAACCGAATTAAAAAAGCAGATAGTTCTCAAGTTCAATTACATTTTTTTTGTTTATGGCGTCCGGTGTGTTATCATAATTGCGACAAAGTCCCGGAATGTGGAGAGTACACGTAGGGAAATTATCAGTAGCATTTCTGCCAATGTCAAGTTCAATAGTTTATTATAATCTCAAGTTAACGTTTTGTAGTTAAAACACAAAAGAGTTTACAAAATGGCGGAGCCACGTGCAAGCCTAACAGATGCAAATACGCACGCGTGCGCCCTCCGTCAGACTTGCAGCGCGACTCTTCTCAAGTTCATAAAACGAAACCTCTGTTCTTCTAATTGACATTCAGGATGGATTGAATGGTCAAAAAATTAACGTTTTAGTGCTAAACTAAATCAACTATCAAATATGGGTTAGTCTTTGATTAGCACTTATTATGAACAATTCGTAAATCAGTTTATTTATACTAAGGTATAAATCAGTTTCGTGACAGTCTGACCATGCACAGCTTAAACCGTTGAAGTTTGGAATTAAATTATATTCTACAGAGGACGTAGGGTGCACGGGGTGTTTATGTTTTCTAATATCCACTTGGACGAAGTCGCGGGAAAGGTAGTTTATTATAAAAGAAAATTTACTGAATATTCTAATCAGCAACCTAGGCGCCGTCAAACCAGAATCATATTTATCTTCTAGATTTAGGAATATCATGTTCACTGTATTCCCAAGGGGATAGTTAGAGTTATTTTCTATGCTGTTTTTCACAGAATAGGTTTAAAGATTTGCTATGCAGTCCCTAAATTCCGACTCATCAAAAAATTTGTAACGCGGAACGGCCATGGATCGAGCCCAGTTTTAGATTTAATGTGGATTCAGAAGTGTATCATGCTCATGCGTGGTGATAGTGAAACACACGTGTCGGTCAGGAGCTGAGCACATGCGTGTGTGGGAAGCGCTTTATTTTCAGGGGTGCGCTCGCTGATAAATGATAAACCTAAACCACAATAGATAACTTTAATGTGGTTCAAAACTAGGTGACGCGGTTTGTTTCTTTCTTTATCTTAGTATTTTTTGCAGAGGATTTTACAAGGATGGAGAATATTCAATAAAAACATGAGGAACTTTGGGTCCCCGGTTGTCTTATTTGAGTATCTAACGAGCACGTTTCACACTATTTATTTGATTTTGCTCAATAGTGAAATATTAAATAATAAAAAAAACCATCATCATCATCTTCCAGCCCTTATCCCATTATTTGGAGTCGGCACATTATGTCGTCTACCGCCATTAAAAAAAATCGCTAATTTAAAGATTGTGCTGGCTGAAGGCGACAAAAAAATTCATAAGCGCCTTATAATAAATGAAAATGTATTATTTTTCTCCATAGTATCTTTGTATTCCTCTGCTAAAAAAATTTTCTTAATTCTAATAGGTTTTTTCTTAAATTAAATCTTTTTGGTTTACTTTTTATCATAATTATTATTTTCGATGAAAGTTTAATGTTTCTAAAAATTAATGAATTTAGGAGCTACTACTATATCCGGATCCGGAAATTATTTATGCGATCGGTCAAACACACAATATTAGGTTTTAACATCGTTCATTGAATAAAAAATTACAGTTCACCCCTGAAATCCTTGTTTTAAAGCCACTTTTATCCGATCTTCACTAAAAAAAACTCAAGCACTCGCACGTTCTTATGCCCCCAAATCGTAGCTTTCCTACTTACTGAAAGCTGAAACTGAACTGAAATTATACGAGAACAAAACGCTATCTGTGTGATCTATTTTGATTAAAAAACTTGAGTTTACATTTATGAACTAATAATGATTATTATATTATTCCGCGGTACCGGAAAGCGCAGCGTGGGTAGGCCGACGACCTGGTGAAGGAGGCGGGAACCCGTTGGATGAGGGTAGAGCAGGATCGGTCGTTATGGACGTGGAGCAGTGGACGTCCTTCGGCTGAGATGATAATGATGAACGATTATTATACTTAGGTTAGGAATTAATTGAATCAGGCGTTACTTTGCGGAAATCCATGACGGACGCTCGGCGGAGTAACAACTCTGTTTCGAACGTTCGTCGGTCTAACTCCTGAGGATGCTCCTTGGTGGAGCGAAACACGTGTAGAGTAGAAATTATTTCGTGGGCAGGTTGTGTTGCATAACGTAATACAACTTTGTCTACTAGGTACTTGGAAGCGGAGGTCTTGATACAATCGTGTCATCTACATATTACTTAGGTTAGGATTATAGGTTAGAAGCTTAGAAGTTGAATCTAACACAGTCATAATTATATTTTCTGTGAAAAGGATGTTCGTTACTCAATCACGCACAACATCAATTTTTTTTCGCGATTTCTACTTTGATCTCAAAAAGAAAGTTTTTCAGTTTGATGGTCTGAACGTTCCCTCAATAAAATAGTCAGCTAATTATGTTAAGAGGCTATGTGACAAAAAATAGGATTCTTCAAAGCGTCATATATCATTAAGTACTAACAGTAGGAGTATGATTAGCCGATATGTGTAAATTGAACATATAATTGAAGTTTTGATTAGAGCCAAAACACGATTAAGTCACATTTTCTCGATAGAAAAACAAGCCAAAGTAGCCTCCGTCTTTATCGATAAACACTTGGAACTGCTAAACGGTGAAAATTAAAAACACGAGACTTGATTAAAAAAAAGAGATTGATATTTTATAAATTTTGATTAGAGCAGAATTAAACTTACATAAATAGTACATTCACAATTAAATAAAGTTTGTTTTATGCTTGCGTCGTTTCAAGCGCGCGCGCCGCCCTATCACTTTTTCTCGCATCAGGCAGTAATATAACCTATCACACGCCCATTTCGCTTCAATTATTTTTCGACATAGGCCCTTAAGCCTTAAACTAAAAGAACCAATACGTGTATATATTAAACAATATAAATACACAGTGTATTTTGACTGGAGGGATTATTTTTAACTTCGATCAATCGATATTTCTGAGTTTCCAGAATATCTCTGACGCCCGCTATTTGATCCTTCGCCCCCGGGGAATATAGTCGTAAGCTTAGATCAAACTAAAATTAATGGATATGCCCAAAGAGCGCTTAGTTGATGGTCCATACAAACCAGCACACTTGTAAATGTTTGTGTAAGGCAGATCCCTGAGGTCGTAAGCATATGCTTATGCTATGCTATAAACAGATTTCCTGAAGCCTGTTCATATCTAGTTACCAATTCGACGACTTTACTTAATGGGAGGGCAAGAAAGGGTTTAAGTCCTAAACATGCACATAAATACATACATAGACTGACGACCGTAATCCAGGGAACCCAGGCCTTCAGTCCTAAACATCTGTCACATAATCGCTCAATGACCCTACCATCCCACGCTGCACCGTCCAATGCACCTGACGCTGTACCTCGTCGCACGATACAAACAATTATCACCCTTATATTAAGCTTACAAACGAGTTAGGTTAGAGGATTTCTTGAGTTGTATGAACGGTGAACCGGTGCAATCCGGTTGTGTGAGCACATGCTTGAGTTAGGTACTGGTTCAAACCACGTGATTCGAGATTAAATACAAACATCATGTATTTAAGTGGTATTTAATTAAATGACCATCAAACTCAACAACTTTTACTATAGAGCCAATATCTTTTGTTCCCATGTACAGTGTCCACACGGCAACTCATCAAGTTATACAAAACCAACATAAGCTGGCCGCTCGTAGGTCGAGTAACGTAATGTCGCGCGGCCAGCTTATGTTGGTTTTGTATATAGCTTGATGTGTCGCCGTGTGTAAAATTAAATGCGTTACATTTTAAACACGGTGCTTCAGACCATCAAACCGAACAATTTTCACTATGGAGCCAACATCGAAATCGCAAAAAAAAACAGCTTTTCCATACATTAACATTTTCTGTGGATTCATAATTTCTTATTCATTATTTTGGTCGAGTACGTATTGACGTTTTCTATGTAAATTTTACTTTCATCCAAGTTTCTATGGAACAGCAAACAATTTTTTATGGTATTTCTATGTTGGCTCCACAGAGAAAGTTGTTCAGTTTGATGGGTAACCCTGTAGTTGTTCCATAGAATACGTCAAATGGCTACTCGACCCAAATGTATATCCATCGGATCTAAAAGCTACATTGTTGGAGTAATACGTGAATTTTACTGAAGATCTTGTCTATATCTTACTATTATAAAACTATCTATCTAAACTATTATAAAACTGTAGCAGAACGTTTGTCTGTACATTGAAGATATTAACAAAAAAAAAGTTACGATATGGTTTTTAGGTGTCCCTGATTCCATTTCACCAATTTTTGGATTTTTTGTCTGTCTGTTTGTTTGGGTGTTTGTTTGTTTGTTTGAACGAGTATCACGCAAAAACTACTGAACCGATTTTGATGAAACTTTTTTTGTTTGATAGCTTATGATCTGACTTAAAATCTGGTATATAATTTGTGCGGACGAAGTCGCGGGTTAACGCTCGTTAAGTATAAAACTGTAACAGAAGTGTGTCTGTACATTGAAGATAATTAACAAAAAAAAAGTTACGATATGGTTTTTAGGTGTCCCTGATTCCATATCATCAATTTTTTTATTTTTGTCTGTCTGTTTGTTTGTGTGTTTGTTTGTTTGAACGAGCATCACGCAAAAACTACTGAACCGATTTTGATGAAACTTTTCTTGTTTGATAGCTAATGATCTGAATTAAAATCTGGTATATAATTTGTGCGGACAAAGTCGCGGGTTAACGCTAGTTATAAATACATGTACCTAAAAACTGGGGAAACAAATTATCAAAATAAACATTGATTGTGTCGCCTTGACGCCTTATCAGTATAGCACTGACCGCAAGCTGGCACTATAAATATAAACATATTGACTATAAACAAAATTATGCAAAACATCGCAACTATTGTTTTTGAACTCATGAACTTGTTGAGTCAACGTTTCAGGTAAATAAAGCAAACGCGCTCCAAGTACCTAATTAGGTAGTTAATTAAAACTGATTTAGTCTAGATTCTGTTGAACTGTAATACAGGGTCTTCTTTATATTCTGACACTTTGTTAAAGGGATGATTAGACCATCAAACTGAATAACTTTTTCTATGGGACCAACATCGAAATCGCGAAAAAAAATCTGCTGTCCCTTACATTTGGCTCGAGTAGCTTTGCAGTTTTGTATGGAACAGTTGATTTTGATATCGCGATTTCAATGTTGGTGCCATATAGAAAGTTGTTCAATTCTGATCATTCCCTTAATAAACTGTCAACATATTAAGAAGGACCCTGTATAATGGATTACCTAGTGATTACAAACAAACAGAAGCAGCTCTCTAACGCGCTCCATACAAACGAAGTTTGATTATATTTGGTATCCCAAATTAATAAAGGTCCTTCTTAATATGTTGACAGTTTATTAAGGGAATGATCAGAATTGAACAACTTTCTATATGGCACCAACATCGAAATTAAGATATCAAAATCAACTGTTCCATACAAAACTGCAAAGCCACTCAAACTCAATGATATTATTTATTTTTTTTAAAGTTATATTTATTTATTTATTAAATGCATAAGAAAGAACAAACTTCAGATCTGCGACATGCTTCGTCAAAAATAAATATATAAACAGGAACCCAATCAGCAACACGCTTCGTCAAAAACTTTATCCTATACATTCTAAATCTGCAACACGCTTCGTCAACATAAAGACTAAGGCCCACTCAAAGGTCCAGCTCCACGCATCCCCTGCTCTATGGTCCCCATGACACTAGCGGCATTTCCCCTCTGGACGGTCAAAGTCAACCTCTGCACCAAAAAGCACTAGAGCGAGAATCGCCACCTTTAACTCTAAACCGCCGCCCGATCTCCTGCACAAAAATTTTGGCCTCGGTACCCCATTGACCTGCAGTCCAGTACAGTGTTGTTTTTTTAATACTATCTAGAAACTAATCTCTGAGCCTGTGAAGAAACGGCTGCGCACGTGCTGTTGGAATGCAACGGGCTAGCACACTATCGGGCACAACACCTCGGATCACCGGGGTCTCTTCCAGAAGTCTTCGGCAGCATTAACAAGCTGGTGGGCTTTCTGGAGGAGTTGGGATGGCAGGAGTAGTCATTCCCACCTAACGCGAAATAGGCGCCTAAGTCGTCGAGTTGCGGAAAATGAGCCCGCTCAACCAATACCAATACCAATCCCCTCTGGTCGGTCAAAGACAACCTCTGCACCAAAAAGCACTAGAGCGCGGATCGCCACCTTTAACTCTAAACCGCCGCCCGATCTCCTGCACAAAAATTTTGGCCTCGGTACCCCATTGACCTGCAGTCCAGTACACTGTTGTTTTTTAAATACTATCTAGAAAATAATTTCTGAGCCTGTTGCTTTACAGATATTCGTTAAATTTTTTGACATAAAAAGATACACTGGCTTAGATATTTTCATATATTTCCATGCAAATCTTATATTAATCCTAACATTGAAACTGTATATTTTAACGTTGACTACCCACAGGAGAAGAGATTAGTATCTAGAGACAACAGATCAAACAAATTAATTGACTTTAACTGGTCAGTATTTAGAATTGTTAGTACGGAGCACGCTCGGGCTCTCTTTTTAAACATTTTAACATCTCATAACTTTTGATCGACTCAGCCAATTGCGATGAAATAAATAGTAAATGTTACACTAAACCAGAAGAAGTTTTTATGTGTGTTATGCACAAAAAACCGACAGACAAACAAACGAAACTGCCAAAAATGGTGTTAGCAATGCTATTATAAGTAATAGATATACAGGATGTAAGTGACAGCCTAGCAAATACTGAAACGGTGAACTCAGACCATCAAACTGAACAACTTTCACTATGGAGCCTACCTCAGGAAACGCGAAGTAAAATCTGCTGCCCCATACATTTTAGTCGGGTAGATACAGCAGTTTTGTATGGGACAGCTGAAATTTTTTCGCGTTTCCTAGGTAGGTAGGCTCCAATGTGAAAGTTGTTCAGTTTGATGGTCTGAGTTCACCGTTTCAGTATTTGCTAGGCTGTCACTTACACCCTGAATAGTTGTCGTGATAAATGATTTGATACAAAGAAAAGAAAGCTACTTACCAATAATAACAATCAACCCAGATATTTCAATGCTTCAGAGAACAACAGCAATAGTAGAAGAGTACAAGACATCAGCACTACTGAGTAGGTACTTACTATAAATTGTTGTTAAATGTCATTGTACGCACAATTTGAACATTAGTCCATGCCTAAAACCGTGTGTCCGTATGTCCTACATACACCACGCACGTGTTGTCTATTTGCAGACTGAATTAACTAGGGACTCTTTTTCTCAGTCTTCTAAAAATAAATGTACCAAAGCGTACAGCGTCGGTTGTATAGGTGAAATTTAACAGGTGTTACAGTATAGTGTGTGTCGGACCACGCATAGTGAAGGGTTCCGTAGTCGGGATGAACAGAAAAGGAATGGCCGGAGCCGCAGCGGAGGCTGTTAGGAAATGGAACACGTACTCGGGCTTGGTGGCTGATTATCTTTTTGTACCTGTCGCCGTTGAGACCACGACGGGGGCTTGGGGTGCCGAGGCTAAGCGGCTACCTTCGTTGCGGAGATTGGCCGTCGACTTCCGGGTCGTTTCTGGTGCAGAGGCTAGCCATAGCAATTCAGCGTGGCAACGCTGCTACCGTTATGTTATGGGCTCCTTTACGACGGGATCGACAAGGGCGGGTTATTTGACTGAGCATGAGCATGTTCGGGCTCCTATGTTGACGATGCGTGTTGCAGATCTCTGCTTGTATTTCTTTGTTTTGACGAAGCATGTTGCTGATTCATGTACGATTGTGTATTCTTGTCATTGACGAAGCTTGTGCTGACTACTATATTTTTGTGATTAATCTTAATGCTTTTATGAATGAATTAATATAACAGAAAAAATATCAGATGTTCCATTCACAACTGCAGTACGTACTCTACTCGAATGAATAGAACCGCATGTTTCGCGAGTAGAATGAGTAGAATGCATGGTTAAAATTTCCGCACTATTTAAAAATGTATGCTGTATACAGGGTCCGTCTTAATATGCTGACACTTTTTTAAGGGGGTGATCAGACCGTCAAACTGAACAACTTTCTCTATGGGACCATCATCGAAATCGCGAAAAGAAAATCAGCTCTTCTATACAAAACTGCAAACCTACTCGTGCCAGATGCATGGTTTTTTTTTTCGCGATTTCAATGTTGGTCCCATAGAGAAAATTGTGCAGTTTGATGGTCTGATCATCCCCTTAAAAAAGTGTCAGCATATTAAGAAGGACCCTGAAGAAGGATTATGATAATGATGATGAATATGAATAGCATTGACGTGTCAAGTGGAGTTCAGAGACCACAAAGCATTGCAAAAGAAATCCCTTAAAATCAGGTGAATAAATGGTAGTCCAATTCAAAGCCATAAACCATGCAGTGCTATTAAGTAAACTGTTTGTAAAAACTATCAACAAATAAGATTAATCTGTTTACTTTTTGTTAACCAAATGAATTCACGTAACATTCTCTTGACCGTGAACTTGCAAATCGCAATCCAATGTGATTCGTTTCGCAATGGATAAAGAAAAGTTTTTTGCTCAGGTACTTAACTGTAATATTATTATAAATCAATGATTCAGCAGTAAAATCTTGATCTGATTTAACATCTTATTAGGTATGTAAATAATGCAATTCAGTGTTGATTTGCTTGCATAAAGCTTTTGATGTCCTTGACAATGACATACTGCATGGATATGCCAAGTTCAGGCTTCGTATATTTCTGAAACGAACAACTTCATTTTATAGTACCTACCAGATTATTCGACCACTCACGTTAAATTAGAAAAAATTTAGTTACACTGATTTTTTGCAATTCCTATTTCGAAAAAATCGAAGTCGAGGTGTTTTGCAAGAATTGACGATACAGAAGTACGGAATACGGAAGTATGTTTATGTCTGTATGTTTATTTATAAGCACGCATCACGTCCTCTAAAATAGCTCACCGATAAAGATTTTTTGATAAAAGTGCTCAAAAAGAACTCGGCTTACTTGCGAGGTTAGTAGAAAGCGATCCTGCCCCTTTCAACTTCAGTAGTGAAAGGTTGTAGCAAGATTCTGCTGCCTGTAAAATTTTAAGAGAGAAGAAACTAAAGTTATATAGAGTTCAATCAATAAATCAATTATCATTACACTTTATTGCACATCATAACATAACATACATTATTCAAAGTTCATTTTAATTTTAAGGCATTTTTTTCGGGCATAGGCCCACCACCAATTTCAACCACTGTTACTCATGTAAACCAGGATCAACAGCGTCGACCACTTACAATACTCTAGACAATTATGTCCAGTCCAAAAGTCCCTTGAGACTCGTGGGATGATTCTAATCTTGTGTCCTGGAATATCTTGGAATCCGCAACCATATCAAAGACGATATAACATTCAACGGGTTCAAAGACAGATTCAAGTCATCCACGGGCTTGCTGAACTTCATTCTCTAGTGGTGTAAGTGTTGCTGCGCTGTTGCCTGTTTACAGAAGTTTCAGTTGTGGAAATGTGTGTACCATGATAATAAAATTCCGTGTTTATACATTGGTCAGGCAGGCGCCATAGTCCCGTTCAAATCCTAGTTACCTGTTTCATTAGCACCCCACCCCAATAGCACAGATTTTGTTTCTTTCCACTCCTTGCAATAGTCCTACACTGACCGGGGGCTGGATGCACTTCTATAGTGTATACTGGGATAGTTGCCGGTTGGTGTCACATTACCATTTAGATCAAATTGTCTGACGGGCCTCTACGTGTTGGCTTCGGCCCCACGCACGCCTCCCAAAGGTCCGGGACACTTATGTCCCGAGATAAGGAAAAGACATACAATAATAATAATTTTACTAGGATAACGCTTCATTCTTCAACATTTGACAATGCTGTCTAACAAGCCCAGATGTCGATTCTTTAAGGTGTGTCTAAACATTTAGATGGTTACCTACCAAGTAGTACCTTAAATATGTAAATTAGATACTAAATAGGACATTATACTTATCTTGTTTATCCAGTCAAGTTGTTTCTCAAACGCGCGGTTACGAGATCTGCGCATTTTCTACAATATTTTAGCAAAGTAACGACATGTGCGTGAAAGCAAACGTTGAACGATTCCCACGCGTGGCCTCCAAGCCCCATCTGACCGGTTTAGTTAAATATAGATGCTCCCATGTCCTTGAAAAAGGTATTTAACACAAGTTATGAGAATAGCCTGCAGGAATAGCTAGCCCTTTAGGAATACGTCAATGCCATACAAAAGGAACCGGATTGTAGCCATCGATGGCTTTGTTTCTAGGATTGGTAGGTCGTTGTTTTAGTTGAATGAGGTTGCTAAAGAATTGAAATTATATTAATCTTCCTAATCAAGACCTTTGATTTTGCGAATTTCTTATATCACATAGGACAGGTTCTGACAAGATTCCGATGTCAACAATAATATACGAGTGCGAAAATTGCTGGTTTCGCGCACCTTCCTATATGAAATAGATATTACCATGTGGAGTTTCCCTGCGAGATCGAATCAGAAATGAAGAGATCCGCAGAAGAACCAGAGTAACTGACATAGCCCAAAGAATTGCTAAATTAAAGTGGCAGTGGGCGGGGCATATTGCTCGCAGAACCGATGGCCGATGGGGCCGAAAAGTTCTCGAGTGGCGACCGCGTACCGGAAAGCGTAGCGTGGGTAGGCCCCGCACACGGTGGACCGACGACCTTGTGAAGGCGGCGGGATCCCGTTGGATGAGGGCAGCGCAGGACCGGTCGTTATGGCGATCCTTGGGGGAGTCCTATGTCCAGCAGTGGACGTCCATCCGCTGAGATGATGATTACCATGTAGGTGCCTATACTGGAAACTTTGCGTGTCTGTATTTAAAACAATATGGTTGGGATGAAGGATAATTTTTTATGTTATATAAATTAGAATGTAAGTATTCGAATCATTTTTGTGCACGTATCAAGTAAAAGCTATTGACTCTGTATGTTCGTATGTAGTTTTGAGAGAAAAATACAATAAAAAGATTACTAATTTTAAGTTTTTAAAAATGCCGCACCAGTGGCGGAAAGATAAATAATTAATGTAAAGTCAGAAATAACAAATGATTTGGGACCATAGATTTCTGGCTGATATGGTTGGTCCATGGCTGTCTGGGAGAAATAGCTTTTAGTGATAAGACTGCCATTTGTACCCCAACGTTCTTTTTATTCTGTTTTTGTTGTGCAAATAAAGAATATTTATTTATGTTGGTTGATGATAATGAATAATTCAGGCAAGACCAAAACATTCGTTGTTGTCAATACGTGTAAGGGTGTAAGAAAAAGTATCATTAACCTTTAAACCACACTACTTTACCCATCAAACTGAACAACTTTTACTATGGTAGCAAACGTGAAAGCACAAAAAAAATCTGCTGTTCCGTACTAAACTGCAATGCCTACTCGACTCAAACGTATGAAACAGCAGCTTTTTTTTGTTCTGAAAAGTTTGCTGCAATGTAAAAGTTGTTTAGTTTGATGGGTAGAGTAGGTATGTGGTTTAAAGGTTAATGATACTTTTCCTTACACCCTGTATATATCATTGCTAGGAGAGAATCATTCAGTAAATTTTTCTTTACACGTTCTAAAGGCTCTGAAACTTTACACACTTCAATTTTGTTCACAGATGTCACGTACCAGAATGTGAGGCGAACGCGACGAAGACGCAAGCGCCGACTGTGGAGGAGTGGTCCCCCCACTGGTCCCCCTGGGCGCTGCCCGACGACCAGTGCCAGCGCTACCAGCCGCTGGACCACTCCTGCAGCCAGGAGTCCTTCAACAAGAGCACCGCTCTCTACTGCGAACAGTTCGTCTACCAGTACAGAAGCAGCATTGTTCCTGAGGTATTTATTCTTGACGTGGTGTGAATTTCTTAATTTCGACGGATACAAAAAATAGTGACACTAGGATGTGGTGCAGGTTCGGTCCTTGTGGGAGACTACCCAGAACGCTGGGAACATTTCCTCGCTGAATGGCTATGCGTTGAGTGAGGAAAGCCCTTGTGTCCCCTGTCGAGTTTATCAGGCGCTTTGATAGGTCTTTAAAAAGCGCCTGTGCATTAGGTCCCCACGGCCCGAGAGTTTCTTTTCTGTAATTTGATACAGTGGAAAAGGATATTATCATGTTGCTGCAGTCGTAAATAATCCTAAATAATACTAAAACCATTAACTGGCAAAGTAATCTTTTCCTATCTTTCTGCCCTATTGATGTGTCGAAAGAGCAACCAGTTTGTTGGAAAAGGCATGAAAGTATCAAAAAGGTTCCCCTTTAGCCCAATTAGAGCTTTAGTATGTAATGGATCATGTGGAAATAGACGGTTACTCTTGCCCACAATAAGTGAAAAGAAATCATTCCTTAGCTGAGATAAAATGTCCTCATTTGGAACCTAATTTGTAATTGAAACTCTCTTCTTTTCAGTTTGACTTGGCATGCCAGGAGTGGAAGCGGTCTCTAGTTGGGACCTTCCATAACATTGGAATGCTGATATCACTGCCGATCATGGGATACGTATCTGACCGGTATGCCTTCTATTTTTCTATTGAGGATACTGACCTTCCTTAAAATCCTTTGCAGAAAGATTCATAATTTTTTTCAATCTTTCAGATACGGTCGTCGTGCAGCATTGGTAGTGAGTGGAACTGGGGCAGGAATTCTTGGTCTGTGCAAGTCCTTTGTCAACTCGTACCACGCGTATCTGATCACTGAGCTACTAGAGACTGTCCTGGGTGCCAGTGTTTACCCTGCTGCTTTCGTTCTAAGTAAGTAATCAAATCCGATGCCATAAAATTATTCTTAATCCAGGCTTCTTTTCAATAACTTACTAGAGTATCTGCCTTAGATTTAGTTTGACACCACCGCCCTGTACAAGCTTGCATTCGCCAGAGGTAGAGGCTCCAAATAGTCCTAATGATATAGTCATCCTCTTGTAAAAGGTGGCACCGCAAGGAAAAAAAGAAGTAATGTAAAGTCATCTAATCAGGATACCTTTTCTTTTGCAGTGGTGGAATGGCTGGGCGTTGGACAGAGAATCTTGGCTAGTTTAGTGCTAGGCATACCGCTTGCTATGGGGTCTGCAACTTTATCACTTCTGGACTACCTGACCGGCTACTGGAGGCTATGGGCCCGAGTTGCTTACCCCCCATCGTTCCTACTCCTGCTGTATCCGTGGGTGCTCCCAGAAAGCGTTAGGTGGCTGGTGACCAGGGGTCGACTGACTGAAGCAGTGCAGGTCATAAAGAAAGCTGCCAAATGCAATAAGATTGCCATCCCTGAAGAGGCGTTAGAGAAAATGGTAGCAAGTGAACCGATGACGGAAAAAATGGAAGTTCCTATTGAAGATGAGAGTTTGTTTACTGCGTTCTTTAAGTAAGTATGAGTCACTGGTCGTTATATGTAGTTTTTATGAGAGTATTGAGACAACTTCCGTGGTTGTGGTAAACTTTCCACTACAAGTTACGCCTGGCCGGTTTTAACAAACTTGTTTTGGTACTAAATGTTAAGCAAATGTCGAAGTTAATTATTTCAAATGAATACATTGACAGATCGTTTTTTTTGCCCTGTTTTTTGTCATGGATAAACTGTTTCCTTGAAACCATGAGCGTTTGTTTAGCTTTTATTCCATTATTTCCGTTACAAATTCACATATGTAGTTGGTATCAAATGCTTTATTCCAGTAATTTTGATTCAGTACCTACATTATTTCTTAGTTATATCCTGTCAAATTAGGGCTCCGTCTCTCGCCTTTGACTACCGGTTACTTGTACCTTCCAAGCTCGAAATTTTGGTATAGTAGGTTTTCTGATTGATTTGGCCTAGAAATTAACAAAGAATCAAATCAAACCCACATCGACCCATTGCTGGCCATAGAAATCCTATTTATTGCGCCTTTTTTGCACTGTGCGGTGGTCCAGCGCTTTTATTCTACCTATTCATTTAAATCAAAATAAATCTTATTCTAAATTCTTTGTAATAGGCATACGAAATCCTTTACTACGAATTCCATCCATATTGGAAATATGTTTGTACTTCAACATTCTTTTGATGGGATTTTTGGGATAATCAAAGATAAGAAGATGTTTTGAATAAAAATTGTGCCCCGATCAAGAATTAGGTATAAAAATAGATATTTACTAAGCGACTTCTTAAGTACTAAAGATTATTTTTGATCTTTGCAATTTGGTTGTGGTCTTTCGATGGAAGTGTAGTTAAGTAACAAACTGCCGCGGTACTGGAATATGGTTGTGAGTTTACGTTTTTATGTAGGCCTTAAAACTATGGACATAGAGTCTGGAATATTTTCTTTGTGCTATTACAGATATGGAGCGCTCCGCCGGCGGCTATGCGTGTGCTTCGTGTGGTGGATCTCTGCTGTCTTCGTGTTCTACGGGCTGGCGGTGCGTGCCCACGCGCTCTCAGGCTCCGCGCATGCCAACTACGCGCTGGTAGCAGCTGCCGAGCTTCCAGCGCTTGTCATCAACACGCTGCTGCTAGACAGGGTCGGGAGACGACCGCTGTTGACAGCCGCTTTCCTGCTAACTGCCATGGCGCTGATTACTATACCATGCTTGCCGGAATGTGAGTTTAGATTGTGTACACCTTTATTTTACTGTGCAAATTTGAGTAGGGTGTGGGAAATGCCCGTGTTGGCTATGTACACAGACCTTTATCTTAATCTTTATGTAATCTTTAACTTGACATTACCCAAGTATTAATAGAAATACAGTAGGTATGGTACCTATAATGACTAAAAATTCAAAGAATATTTTGATGTTACGTAGGTAGGCAGGCACTATAGGTACCTACTTACCACAAATTGAAGTAAGTACTTAGAGAAATTTATCATGATCATTACATATCGAACACGGTGCTTCAGACCATCAAACTGAACAACGTTTACGAAGAGGCAAACTTTGAAACCGCGATAAACAGCTGTTTCCAATGTTGACTCCATATTGAAAGTTGTTCAGTGTCCAGTTTGATGTTCTGAAGCAGCCTGTTCGATATGTAACACATTAAATTTTACACCCTGTATAAGATAAGAGAAGGAAAAGGTTGATGTCGTGTCGTATCAAGAACTCAAGAGACTAGCGGAAAAGAGACAGGATTGGCGAATACTCCACCGACAAGAGCGTAGCTCTTAAATAAGATGATGATGATGATATAAGATACGATGCAATGCATGTAATAAGTTTGTCACAAAAAAGTGTGAAGAAGTACAAATATCACTATTATCACAGAAGTACTACCATAATGACTACCGTCTATTCTATTATCATAAGATTAAAAGCGCCTGAATTTTCCACGTCAGCAAACAATAATCCTGCCACTATTGCCATCTAGAAACTTACAGGCGTTATGTCCACAGCGAGCGGTTCGATCGGCACGGCTCTCTACCTAATCGGCAAGGTCGGCGCCACGATGTCGCTGAACGCGCTCTACATGTACAGCGCTGAACTGTTCCCCACTCGGGCGAGGCACCGGCTGATTGCTGCCTGCTCTACTCTAGGACGCCTCGGGGCTATATTAGCTCCGCTGACTCCATTGCTGGTGGGTATAATTCATTCCACATCGAAGGATAGCCTTCTGTGTGTTCAGATAGAAAGAAAGAAGAAAGAAAACGTAAACGGAAACGGTGAACTCAGACCATTCAACGGAACAACTTTAACTATGGAGCCTACCTCTGGAAACGCAAAAAAAGCTACTGTTTTATACATTTACGGGTACGGGTAGGGTTAGGGTACAGCAATTTTGTATGAAACAGTAATTTTTTTTTCCGTTTCCTGAGGGATGCTCCATAGTGAAAGTTGTTCAGTTTAATGGTCTGATTTCATCATTTCAGTCTGCGGAGGAATTTTCTTTACACCCCATCATCATCAGACTTTACTTGTGCACTGCTAGACTTAGGTCTCTTCCAGAAAGCTGACATAGGTTTCCCAATATCCCAATTCCTAGGTATGCCAGCTTCTTATTCTCTACCAATGTCTATTGACTGTCACATGGCTGAATGACTGTCTACCATTTGTAATGGAGGAAAAGTAAAATATATTTATACAGGACACTGCAAGTTAAACAAACACCTACATAGAATGGGGCTTGTAGATTCACCCACTTGCAGATTCTGCTGTGAAGCAGAGGAAACGCCCATACACCTCCTCTGCTAATGCGAAGTGCTCATTCGCAGCAGGAGTCGCCACCTAGGTGGATACAAAATAACACCTACTGACATTAGGGACTTCCCCTCCAAAAGCATAACACGGTTCATGAAGTCCGTGGGCCTAGGATATGACCTTTAGGTCTGGGGGTGATAGCTACAATAGATCTTTCCAGGTCGCAGTAGCTATTGGTCATTGACCAAGCCCTTCTAACCAAATAATAATAATAATATATTTGTATCCAATTCTCCTATGTTATTCCACGGCAGTATAGAGTAGCCCAAGGGATACGGTGGTCTTATTTAGTATAAGCCCTAATCTAGTAGATTTCTACAGTCAACAAAAATGCTTTTTAGATAAATATCTTCGAAGATCACTTACATTTTTTTAACGCTAGATGGATAGCACTTTAGTGGTGATATACACATTTTTCTTTTTGTGGAGAACAAATAAAATAATTCATACACTTATCGATTGCAGGCCGCCTACCGCTGGTGGATCCCAACAGCACTATTCGGTACCCTGCCGCTCATCAGCGCGGCGCTGACGCGGTTGGTGCCAGACACGCTGCACAAGAGACTGCCGGACTCCTTCGCTGACCTGGAGCCCGAGTCCGAGGACTCCTTCCCCTGACGGAGCCTGGGCCAGTGTAATCAGTTGAGGAGACGACAGCTGTTCGACTTGTTCGCTAAATTTGGTTTTGATCATAGACGGATATAACCTAACAGACTAGGTACATATATATGAAGCGAACGAAGAGTCGTCGAGTGACATTCTGAATCCATGATGTCGTCTGGCGCAAACTGGGCTCAGCCTCTATCCTGGTTGGCAAATTTCTCCATCACGATGAAATGCCAACTTAATATCAGTGGTATAAGATTTAGATTAAGATGCCAACAACTGGAAAATGATTCAAGAAAATTTTATACACAATAAAATGTATACAGCGTCCTTTTTAATATCCTGACAGTTTTTTATGGGGATGATCAGATCATCAAACTACACATCTCTCTCTCTCTCTCTCTCTCTCTCTATGGGACTAACATCGAAATCTCATCAACATTTGGGTCTAATAGGTTTGCTGTTTTGTATGGTACTCAGTTTTTTTGCGATTTCGACGGTTGTTCAGTTTGAAGGTCTGCTTCACCTCATTTCGTTTGGTCCACCTTAACTGACCACCCTATACAGTGTATTATGGTAAACAGTTGCTTTACTTTAAGGAGTGATTGTACTAATGATACTGAACAACTTTCCCTAAGGAAATTCTCAAAAAAATTTGACTTTCCATCCTAAATGCAAGCAGCTGATCGAACGTTTGTATGAAAAGTTGAAAAAGAAATTGCGAATTTCTCTTTGTTTCTTTGGGTAAGTTGTTCAGTATCATGAGTACAGCATGAGGTAGGTAACAGCGCACCGATTGGCAGAATGTTTTTATAATCATAATTCATTCGTCAGAATCAGAACTAACTGACGCCTAAAAGAACGCTTGTATATGACACCTAAAAGAACTTTATGTTCTTATCTGATCTGATTCTGAAAATGTTCACCATCCTTTAGCTGTCTGTTAGGTTATTTTAGTAGATGATGTCGATATTTTAGTTTGATGTGATATTTATGGTTTGCTAAGTTATTTTGAAACAACAGCTATTGATCGATTTAGATGGAAATTCGAAGTAGGAAATAGATTTTACGAGTTTCACGACTTTGGAAACACATTATGTACCTATTTAGTCCGGGAGTCAAATAGTTAAGTCTATCTCATCGAGTATCAACAGCAAGTTCGAAATCTGTCAGATTTTGTAGATTCAAGGGAAATAGGTAGAAAAAGAAGAGTGGATTATATAAATTACATTTTATTTTGAACAATTATCTGGTCAATAGTAGTATGATTATTGATTAATCATCGTTTTGCAAAATTTAAGAAAGAAAGTAATTTTAAATCTTACAAAACTATTTGGTACTCGATCAGATAGGGTTTCCGACTGCGGCCTCAAGGACTTTTAATGACTTGAACAAAAACCGTTCTTTACTAAAAGTAGAGACAAAATTGATGCTCAGTTGTTTAAGAGATTATAAGGGCCTGTTTCACCACTTCTGAATAAGTTCGTGATAGCTTAATTGACAGATTGTTTGACAAATTTTTCATACAAAAATATGTCAAACGAGCTGTCAGATAAGCTTACAAGAACTTATACAAAAGTGGTGAAACGGTCCTAATTTAAATGTAAAGACATGAATTTTGTAATTATATCTAATTGTAAGTAATTTACAATCATAATACATAATAAGTACCTAGGTATTTAGTTGGAGATGAAACATTTTCTTAAGAATCTCAAGTATTCTCAAATTAAAGTTAAGTTATTTTATATTTGTGTTGTTTTAATTCCTGGTATAGTTCTAGTTTGTAATAAAAAATCCAATTCTTCTCTGGTATTTGAAGGATTTCTTTTGCAGTGTTTTTGTGGGCTAAAGCACACCGTGGATATTTTATGCAAACGGGCTCGCTCGCATTGACAAGAAGAGGTAAGCACGTGCAATACTGAGTGAGAGCGAGTGAGAGAGGAATACACCATTGCTACCTGTCTTCCAACTACCGTAATCGAGAGGGGCAGGTCAAAATTGGAAGCTAGTCTCCGTGCCTACTCTTTCTTATACTGTGGCTAAAGGCCCATTAACAATTTCGCTGCTAAACTCAAAACAATGATCTTCGCGCAGTGCTAACACTGTGGAATGCAATACAATTCTGACTCACCGGGCGAGTCGTGCGCACTGCGGCCCATTTGTTGCTGACCTACGACGTAGGTCGCCAGCAGTTAAAGTGTTAACCAATAATATAGAACACTAGCGACCCGCCCCGGCTTTGCACGGGTGCAATGCTGAAATATAAACCTTCCTCTCGAATCACTCTATCTATTAAAAAAAATCGCATCAAAATCCGTTGCGTAGTTTAAAAGATCTAAGTATACATAGGGACATACAGACAGACAGCGGGAACTTTGCGCGACTTTGTTTTATACTATGTAGTGATGATGCTAAAAATTTACCTCGTTAGGACTGTTAACATAAAATGGTAGTTTCTAGTTGTAGTAAAGTTTATAACCACCTCGAAAAGGATTCCGGTCGGGAGTAAAAGGTACAAGTTACTATACTTTTCGCCAAATGTAATTGTAGTGATCCCAAGTAAGCTATAGACTTTTTGTTATGGGAATAATACAACAACGGCACAAACATATTTAACATCCATGAAAAAAGGAACTCATTTCCAGAATTTCATGTTTTTAGTTTCAGTGGCATAGAAAACGCAATTAAAGATGAACATCCACGACTCGGGTACAAATATTCGAATTCATCGTAAAAATATATGCCTCTTGCGGAATTCGAACCTTCAAACCTCCGCACAGCAGGCAGGTTCATTACAAACTGAACTAGCGGGCCGTCAAAAATGACAGGCTGATCTTCTTCTTATCGTGTGGGCACGGAATATATAAGAGTAATGGACAGTAAGCCATGGTGTCAGAGTTTTTCAGACCGCCTTACGGCCTCAGACGCAGAGGCCGATAGAGTTAGTTGACAATATTATGCTCACTACTAATACCCCGATGTTTCTGAGGTATTATATTTACAGTATATCCACATTTTACAGTGCCTATACTTTATCCAGTGTGACAACACTTGAGCCATGGAAAAGACACAAAACATGCCTTGAAATTGAAGGTGGGTGTACTCGTATGTTCCTCCCGATGTTATCTTTCACCGAAAAGCCAGTGGAGTAACAAATCAGACGCTGTATTAATTCTTGACGTAAGAATTGCAACTAACATTTCATCAGGGACCTGCACAGTTGATATTAATTTAATTTCAACTCTAATTACACCCTATAATTTCAATAAATATAGCTGCATAATAAAACCTTTGCAAAATCAATCAATTTCGCAACCTCATAAAACCATAACAAGACATTCAGATCAATCAAGCTTTATAACAAGTGTTTATACAACCAATTAGTCTAACACTTTACAAGCACATTAGTCACGTCAAAATCAGTACTTGCAGTAATATATTTTAAGTATGTATTTCATTGACAAAGTCTGAGATTTGACCATGACCTACTCTCTCTAACCATTGTATGGGCATAGCTGAGTCCATGAGCATTGGCAGCCAGTTGTTCACTGAAGCATTAGTTAGCAGTAACTTGAAGCGTAAACTACATGCCAAGTGTCTGTTCCTCGAGTGAAAAGTACCAAGTGAAATAGCCGATTCAAAAGTTTAAGCATAACGACTTAAGTACCACCAACACCTTCCGATCCTACAACGGCAACGTGACGTGACGTGAGTTACAACGCTGAAAAAACATTGTCACACACTGCGGTGCGAGACGCTAGTGTGAGTCCAGAATGTGTGTATATCTTAAGCAGAAACGTAGAATTTTTGTTTATTAAGAGGGTATCAATCCCACAGTGCGTGCTAGAGAGCGTCGGTGGTGCGTTGCGGAGAGGTATGGACACCCAATTACGGGGGTCCGGGTTCGAATTCGCACGGACAACATGCCATGTACCAATGAGTTTTTCTGACTTATGTACGTAATACCGACTGCTCTCAAACGGTGAAGGATAACATCGTGAGGAAACCAGCATACGCTGAAGAAGAAATTCTGATGTGTATATGATGTCTGCCAAGCGTGGCGATTATGGCAAATCCCCCCATTTTGGGGGAGGCTTATGTCCAGCAGTGGACGTTTATAGGCTGATATGATGTTATGATGTCTACTAAGCCGCATTTAGGTTCGCGTGGTGGACTAATTAATGCCCATAACCCTCCCTGTGGGTAGGTCTGTGCCCTGCACTGTGACGTTTATGGGACTGATGATGAAGCCCCCAGTGCAACCCTCGATCGTATTTTATTATTTCTGACTTATAAATATAATATTTAAAAAAAAACATGGATGTCACAATGTGACCACACTACTATGTTGCCTATTTAAATTTATCGGGATATTTCGTTTTTTTTTTTAATATTTGTACTTAGTACCTAACTATCTTAAAAACAATCGAAAGAGGATACTTTTCGCAGTTTTTAAAGTCAGTAGTTTCTATAAATTGGAAATCAACAATAACAACAATGTGACATTTTAGAGATCGAATAATCGGATGCATATTTACCTAAAGTTGAGGTGTTTGATATTATGGAGTGCACTTTTGTATTGAAAAACAAAAGTTTTTTGTTAATTTTAATAATTTTAAGAAGTCGCTTTCATACTATTGGTTCGTTTATGCATTCGCGGACTTCCTGACATCCCAGGATATATTTTACAGAAAATTTGTTTTCCTTTTTAATATTAATTTTTTTAAGAAGTTGCTTCCATAGCTGCTTGCATCATTTGCGTTGCTGGCATCATTCCATTCCATAATTTCATAGCCAAAAACGAAGTATAGGTAAATATGCATCCGAATATCCAATCTCTAGACATTATTGTTTATAAATAAAAATAAATAAAATAATATAAAAAATTATTTATTGCCTTTCTCTTATGACATCACAGTTGTTTACAATCATTTTGCACTTAGTACATAATCATTATGGGAAATTTTTTATAATTGTTGTGAAATTAAAAAAAAATACGATTTCGGGCAGTAATGCAATTATCTAAGCGCAAACATCGTCACAACCTTAAATTCGTAGTTGAAACATTGCTGAGCTGACAATTCGGTAGTCGCTAAGGTTATGTCATAATTATGTCAAACTCATATAAAAACTTCGACGATCTGAAGGATGCAAGAAGGATGTTACGTTTGTGAGCTCGTCGATGTTTTGTGCAGCGATGTGACGCTTAGAGAATTGCACTCCTGCACTAGACGCTCGGTGCCCCCTTAATTATTGAGTGACATATGACGTTATTCGTCGCTGCAGAGGATTAACGTAATCGTCAAGTTCCCGTTTCAAAGAACATTAGTCAGTCATGATTCCAGTTTCAAGTAGAGCTTTAGCAGAGCTGCTCTATTTAAAACTAGATTCACGACTGAATTATTGTTTTTAATACGGGCCTTCGTTCTGACACCTACTGCTTCAAAATCTCTTTTGATTCAGATCGACACAATACTTAGTTTGCCTTCAGCAGGATTCGTATCTCAAGAATCGGAAGGTGTAGAGTGTGCTAAAGTGTACCATCCTTAGAACGATGAGTGAGACAAAAGAAGGTGCTAGTGTACATGCGAACGTGAACCTGTCATGTGGTGTGGACGCTGAGGGGGTGGTCAAGCAGCTGGGGCAGGCGGGGAGGTTCCACCTGCGGGTGTACGTGCTTGTCGCCTTCGCAGCCGCTCAAGTCGGCCTGCTGCATACCACGTACATATTCCTGGCTGGAGATGTACCTTACAGGTTAGTGCTTTTTCTAAATGATAAAATACAGAGCTTCTTATGCAATCTGCGTTTTGATATGGTATGATCGTGTAATTACTGAAATGCACTACTACAATTCCAAAAAATTAAAAATATTAAATTAAAATTAAATTATAATATCTTGGACATTGTGACACAAATTATCTAGTCACATTTAAAGTACCTGCGCTCGCGGCATGGCGCCTCGAAAAACGTTTTAACGCGCCTGCTGGCTCGTTCGTTCGCGCGCAATAAGAAAGAGAGGTAGAGTGTAATGGATATGTATCGCACCGTCTTGCCGCGGGGCTGGACTTGTATTATGATGACTAGACAATGATATAGAACACTGACTGAATGACTCGGGTACAAATATTCATATTCATCATATAAATATTTGTCCCTTACGGGATTCGAACCCGCAACCCTCGGCACAGCAGGCAGGTTCACTACAGACTGTGCTACCGGGACGTCAAAAAAGAACTTTGAACTTCATGGAGGGGATAAGTTGGAAAGAACGAATAGCAAATGAAGAGGAGTTAAGAATGGTTAAAGAAAAGAGAACCATTCTTAAAACAATATAGAACCGGAGGGGAAAAATAATCGGATTACTTATAAAACCATACGAGAAGGGAAGATAGAGGGGAGGAGAGTGAACGAAAAGGTTGATGTCGTGTCGTATCAAGAACTCAAGAGACTAGCGGAAAAGAGACAGGATTGGCGAATACTAAACAGCATAGCTCTTAAATAAGATGATGATGATGAAAAACAACCTTGCTACAATTACCTCATCATCTCCCTACCCTTATCCCATTACTTTGGGTCGGCGTAGTCGTCTTCCTCCTTTCATAACTTTTAGTCATCATTCCTGCGTCCACTCCTTTTCTACACATCATCTTTCACACAATCCATCCTTCTTTTCTTTGGTCGTCCGCCTTTCATGCAGCCATCCACATTCATATTAAAAGGTTGGTGGTTGTAAGCGTCATAGCGAGATGTCTGTTCACTCCAGTGGGGTACTATGCATGGTCACAGATAATATAATACAACTGAACCACTTTAACCTTTCAAATATGTGTACAGGGTGTAACAAAAACCTAGTATTATTTAAAGGTCCACCCCTGTAAATATTACTAGGTTTAGACAATTAGTTTTTAGACAATCAAACTGAACAACAAACCAATAGTAGGGTCTTTGTTACATTTTGTATAATGCCCATTATCTTGGATATAGATAGGCGTGCCCAATGCTGATTGGTAGACTTCTACGCGTCAGAATTTCTTCTTCAGCGTATGCAGGTTTCGTCACGATGTTTTCCTTCACCGTTTGAGAGCAGTCGGTAAAACGGACATAGGTTAGAATAACTGTTGTTATCGTCACCTTCATTTTACACTCAATGTCGACTAATAAATAATACAGCTATGCAAACATGAAAAAATGTAAACAATCAAACAATCAGACGGACAATGGTAACGATTTCTATTATTTAGTAAATACCCCTACAGTTTCATTGCCATATCTCTGTCTTGTGAATGAGATTGCTAAATGAACACAATACATTGTAATTATAATATTGATTAGGTCTCTAACTTCAATCATAAAGTTTCGTAATATCTAATGTTCTACAGATTGTAATAATAAGTACGTATGTACAGTCAATATCAAATATTTTGTTTAAAAAAAGTGTGTGTACGCACGGCGACACATCAAGCTATACAAAACCAATATAAGACGTTATACGTTACTCGTCCTACGTGCGGCCAGCTTATTCTGGTTTTATATAGCTTGATGTGTCGCCGTGTGTACCTACTTATCTAGGCACGTAAGAAGTAACACTCCTTTGGAGTGAATAAAAAAAACTCTCATTAGAAAATTACCTCATGGTGTGTTACGTACCGCACGCAACTTCTTTTACTTGCTGAAAATACACTCTGATCTGTTTCTCTTGGGAGAAAGCGCACACCTGGAGAAACACATACCAGCGCGAAGAGAAATTTTCACTGCTAAACCATTACCGATTCATTTTCATTTATTCAAATTCATCATAATGTTACAAAGATCATTATGTACCCTGTTTATAGGGTATGGCAAATAGTGGGGCGAGTTTGTAGGATATGCTGTCGGTCAGGAAGCAGGTCCATATTTTCCATAGGGCAAGTGCCCTCCTAGTTCCTGCCCGATAACCAACCGATAAACGATATTACCGATAAGTACCATTATGTTCCAAAAAATATAAAATATTTTTGGTATATATTCTAATGAACAAGGGCCCTAAAACATTGGCAACAATTTGGCTACCTACCTACAACTGGTAGGTCTAAATCTCGAATTTGGCTTACCTACTCCTTTTGCATGTTGTTTAATAAAATATTCCTCTGTCATATTTAGATCATAGTCATAGGGGCCCCATTATCCTAAAGTACCCCAGGTGCCCGCCCCTAATACGTTAAACGGAGCAGGATGCTGCCGGTTGTGCTATTCGTGAGGCAAAATACTGAAATTACTGAAAATACTGAAAATTTAGAATGAAAGGTCATCGACTCCACAAATAACTCAGAAGAGATTTGACCTCTCAGAAACATTTGACGGTGACTGTACTGAAGCATAGTATTAATTATGTGCCCAAGCCTCAAATGTTTGGTAACAAGTAATTGCAAATATTATTTCAGTTGTCCAAAGTCAAGTGGCGTGAAGTCCCTCTTGGGTCAGGTCTCGGTCAATTCGTGCGCAAATAATGACGGACGATTATTTGACGACAATGATGTCACAGTGTTACGAGGGTCAACGACATAGAAACAGTCATTTAATATTCTATTTACATACATACAATCACAGACACCATTCTATTTCCCTGGTACAATCTGAAATGGCCAGTGTGGAAGTCCTTAAATCAGCATCGCACTCAAGTTTGCCGGTGCGGACAAAATTTATGCAATTAGGGGTACAGGAATCCAGGGCCCTGTTTAATAAACGTGCCAATGGACAATGACAATTTAGAGTACATTGCTGAGAATGCTAAGGACACATTGTTACATACTGCAAGTTTAGCATCATTAGTAACCAGCAATGTGCTCCGGGTTCGAATCCCGTAAGGGACAAATATTTATATGATGAATATGAATATTTGTACCCGAGTCATGGACGTTTGTATCTATATATGTATTCTATATCGTTGTCTAGTCATCATAATACAAGTCCAGGTACTTTAAATGTGGCTAGATAATTTGTGTGACAATGTAACAAAGATATTTATTTATTTATTTATTTATAATTGTCATTGTCAATGAACGTTTTTCTTTTAGTTTTCTAGAGGATCGATAGATGGCGCTACGGTCTGTGTGAATAAAAAATTTCAAAAATGGTTTCTTTTAAACATTAAAGAGGGAAAAGTTAAAAAAAAAGCCAATGCCAATGCATCTCTTGATGGAATATTTCATTGTTTGCAAAAATTTGAAACTGTTTACTTCTGACATGGTTCTATGGGCTCGATCCCTTGGCCAAAAAAATGGCAGGCACAGTCTTGACATGATTTTGACAGGATCTCACGAACGTCTCTATGGAGCGGTAAACATGCTATCTGTAGAGTTCTTTAGGAACTAAAATAAAAAAATATGAAGGTGCTACTAGGAATGGTCCTCCATTGAAAAGGGAAGATCTTCCACCAGGGTATGTGTGAAGCCTGGGGACCGGCCGTGGTACAACAGTTATTAGTTGGACCTTGTATATTTGTATCGAATCTCTGTGATTATTTCTCTTGCGCGATGTATGTCTTGCATTCGATTGCAAACCTTATTTGTAGTAGGTTACGAGTTACGTATTCACGGTGAACGTTGTCTAAGTATGAAGCATATTTCCGAAAGCGACGGTATCGCCATCTGTTGGCATCTTTGCTATAACTTGTGGGTGCTGACATCTGTAGCAAGTCCCCACAAAAAAGAAAAGAAAAACGCTCAATGTCGCGTTTATTAAACAAAAAGCCTGGGTAAAGCCTGGCCCTGGCCTAAGCTAGGCCAGCTAAGGACATTCTAGCATTAATTGGATAGCCAGTTGATGGCACACCTGCTAGAATTTCCGTAGTGCCCGAACACCTGCACGAGAGAGGAACTCAATAAAGCTACAATGGACGCTGTCAGGCTCGCCGAATACCTGGCCAATAAAATATAGAAACATAATCGAAAGTAGAATATAAACACTATTAGAAACTTTGCTACAACTTCAGCGTTCAGCCTGCAGCTCTGTAGCGCGGCCCATTTTAGCATATTTTCCGGTTCAGGTCCGAAGCTAGTGTAGGTTTTAGGTAAAGATGGAATAAACCTTTGATATTTTCGAAGATTGAAAACAAATGTTGTTTTTGCGGTCGGGAACGAAAATCTCTTTCTGTTTTTATTACAACGTAAACTAATTGTTGGCTATGATGTAATGTAATTTATTCAATGTTAATATTTTGGAATGTACTAATGGGCAAAAAGTTCGGGGAATTTTTCAGAGTTTTTTAGTCGGTAGTTGGTAAACAATTTTATTTGAACTGTCATTCATCGTAAGAATAAACAATTATTATAAATAACACACCTTCTGTCAGGCGGATCTTGATGATTTATGCCGCGTCTTCATTACCATTTGTGGCTTTTACCACTAATTAAAATGACATAAATCTAGTCATGAGATCGTTGGTGGTCCATTGCTAATAGGTATGGACTTCCATCATCGTATATGCCATGTAATACCCAATAAAATTATATTTATTTATTTTATTTTATTTATCAAGGACAACCAACAAGTAAAACACCAATACATTTCTGTTACAATGTTACACAATAGGCGTATAGACTAAGTGCTAACTTAATTGTAGGCTGCCACGTCATTCAAAATGTGGAAATTGACAATAATGCTTATTAAGTAGATGTATAATTTCAATTTGTGCGTTTAATTAGTACAATAAATGACCTTTGACTTATTTAATTTAGTTATTGCCAAAAGTTTTAGTCGTAGGTAGAAAAAAATATCCTTTTTAAATTTGTTGATGCTTGTTTCGAAAATATCTACATTTGCTTTTTTTGATAAAGTATTGTACTGTCTTTGCAGTCTATTTAGGGTCTTATCTTATCTATACCATACTTATGTACCAATGAGTTTTTCTAATATACTTACGTAATACCGACTGCTCTCAAACGTAAACGTTTTCCTTTGAAAACATCGTGAGGAAACCTGCATACGCTGAAGAAGTTCTGATCCTTGCATAAAGTCTACCGAACCGCATTGGGCACGCGTGGTTGACTACAGACACAACCTCCCTGAGGGTAGGCCTGTGCCCTGAATTACGACGTCTTTAAGGCTGATGATGATGGAAGTTAGTCATCATTGTCTGATTTGTTAGAGTTTTGTATTACCACAATACTGCTTAAATAATCTGTAATTCTGATATAATTTCCGAGGGGGTGTGGGGGTAATTGATGTGTATGTGTATGAATCTAATGTTCGTCTAACTGCACTACTAAGTTTGACTCCGAATCTAGTTATAAGAGTTCTGAAATGATAGTCCACAAGTAAATTTCACTATTATATTTGGATCGATGAAACAAGGTTACAGAATTGAGATTAGGCGTATTACATGGACAGCGGTGCGGTGACGACTGGCCGCTATGCAATAGCGTTCGCAGTGTCAGCACTCGTCCGAAGTACATGTGTTCCCACAGGGGTATTGGAAATATTATCCAATATTTTGATAATTTTCATCGTATCGAATTAACAAAACAAACAATAAAATTAACTGTTTGAACGTTTAATTTATCAATTCGTTTATCTGTGTGACACTTCCCGAGATATTTATATATTTATTTAATTTAATTACGATGGAGTTGCTATTCTTGTTCTCTCTCTCTCATCTTGCGTTGGTTTTTTGTAGGCTTGGACCTATATTGAACAAGTCTAGCATTATTGTACACACGGCGACACATCAAGCTATACAAAACCAACATAAGCTGGCCGCGCGATGTTATAACTTACTCGACCTACGCGCGGCTAGCTTATGTTGGTTTTGTATAGCTTGTTGTGTCGCCGTGTGTACATGCTTGTCATTTAATGGTGCAAGCTTTTTAACTCATTGCACATTAGAACTACATCCAAACCTAAACTTTTATAAAACCGTAACATTAGTGTGTCTGTACATGAAAGATATTTTATTTTATATCTTTTTTTAGAAATTGATTACGATATGGTTCTTAGGTCTCCCGGGCTCCAAATCAACCGCTTTTACAATTTTTTGTCTGTCTGTTTGTTGGTTTGTTTGTTATTCGAGCATCAAGCAAAAACTACTGAACCTATTTGGATGAAATTTTTTTTGGTTATGCTTTGACTTAAAATATGGTATATTTTACCTTTATCTTTATACGCCATTCTTAATTGAAAAATTAACACTTTGTAAAGAAGTCTGAATATGTGTGTCCAAATGGGGCATTACCTATTTTATCTCATATTATTTTTCTCTCGGTTTCGAGCTCCGAGGCACAACTGCCCCCGCTGACCCTGACATACTGCGGGTCTTGTAGAGTACTCACCTAAATAGGTACTTCATTTTTGCATTTAAAATTATATTAAACGAGTGTGCGATAAGTAGGTGCGCAGACGCATTTATATTATGTATTTAAAGTATGTAAGTAGTAGTATCCCCGAGGCAAAATTGAGAAATGCATCTTTATTATGTGAATATTAATAGTCATAGTTTATTGTTGACATGGCAATTAATTAGGTATGTTTTGTAATTTTTAACTAGCATGGGCATGGGCACGTTTGGAGAACAATCGCTTGTACTGTAACAGGAAGTTTGTCTGTACATTGAAGATATTAACAAAAAAAAAGTTACGATATGGTTTTTAGGTGTCCCTGATTCCATTTCACCAATTTTTGGATTTTTTGTCTGTCTGTTTGTTTGTGTGTTTGTTTGTTTCAACGAGTATCACGCAAAAACTACTGAACCGATTTTGAAGAAACTTTTTTTTCTTTGATAGCTTATGATCTGACTTAAAATCTGGTATATAATTTGTGCGGACGAAGTCGCGGGTTAACGCTCGTACAAGCTATTTTTGAAAATATGTGATGTCGCCAACGCACTGCAATGACGATGTCGCCATTGCACCGTCGCGTCGTCGCAACTGAATCGCCACGATTTTTAAGCAGTCGTTCACTGAGCGTTACCGCTGCAATGTCACCTCGATACTGCAACGACGCTGATTGATCTCAGAGCCTTTTGCATTGAAATGATAGCTAGAGATAAGATGTACGTTTTCATGACGCGTTGTACGAATATAATGTGTGGGGGTGACGGTTTGTGTTGCAGTGGGATGATGGAAAAGAGTTCTTGATAATACATATTTAATTAAGTGCACTTATTCAGAGATACATATTTAACCTAGCGGTGCGGTGGTATGGGAACGACTGGCGAACGATCCAGTCACTCCGTGGCATCAATATAAAACTGCAGCATAAACAGATATGAAATGCAAACAATGTCGCTACATAATGGAATTCTAAAAATGATTTTCAAGCATTCGATCACATCTCCATGTATCGTTCAATCAATTAACTTTATTATGCATCAAATAACAGCTGACAAAATAGATGAGGTACAAAAAAAAAGTGAAAATAGTGTTAAAATCCGAGCGTTGATGTCTTTCTTTCTAACATAATTTCTGCTGAAGCAAAGAGTTCAACACGAGTACTTATAATTTTCTAAAATAAATTTCCCCAAATACAGGGACCTTTCTTAATATGCTGACACTTTTTTAAGAGGATGATCAGACCGTCATACAAAACCGCAAACCTACTCGAGCCAAATGTATGGGACAGCAGATTTTTTTTTATCGATTTCGATGTTGGTCCCATCGAGAAAGTTGTTCAGTTTTATGGTCTGATACTCTCCTTAAAAAAGTGTCAGCATATTAAGAAGGACCCTGTTGTCTTATTATAAGGACAAAGGTTTGTAAATGAATTGGTATCTTTAAATTATGCATTTTTTAACCCCCTTTTTTATTAACTATAGCCATCTTAGTACATAAAAAATTTCAAAAATTTAATTTAAATTATCTGAAACTATTTTAAGGGGATGATCAGACCATCAAACTGAACAACTTTCTCTATGGGACCAATATCGAAATCACGAAAAAAATATCTGCTCTCCCATACATCTTTGATGGTCTGGTCTGATCATTCCCTCAAAATAGTTACACCTAATTTTGTTAGACCTTATATAGCTTACCTGGATATCTAAAACATAATTATAAGATTAGATTAAAATATAGAAACGGGATCATCTTGTGGTTTGTGATTAAGACTTACTATACTAATTTAGTTATATCAACGTTTCTGAACCACCTCGAATGAGTATTAGGGTGTTAGGGTAAACAGTTACATTACTTTAAGGGGTAATTGAACGCATGATACTAAACAACTTTCCCCAAGAAACCTTTTTTAGGTTACATGAAATCCGCAACTTTGGATTTTATTCCCATAACTTTAGATTCTAATTTTGAACGTTAAAAATCATGAAAAGTAGTCTCGCGTGAACCCCACACGTTCTAAGTTCGAAATTATTGTTTCGCAATTTTATAGGCTGTCTCGTTTAGTGATAAAGTATAAAATTGAATGTAAATGCACATGATTAATTAATCTTATACCGTGGCAGAGGGGAAATGCAGGGCCAGTCCTTATAATAATTAGTCAAAGGTTTGCTGTTTTGTATGGGAGAGCGGATTCTTTTTCGCGATTTCAGTGTTGGTCCCAGAGTAAAAGTTGTTCAGTTTGATGGTCTGAAGCTCCCCTTTAAGTAAGTGTCCTATTTAATTGTGCATCCTGTAACAGCAAAAAAATATTGTGGACTTTCCATACAAATGCAATCAGCCGATCGAACATGTAGTATCTTCTTCTTATCGTTTGGGCAGAGCCCTGGTGTCAGAGCTTTTCAGACCGTCCCTTACCTCTGACGAACATTTAGTATGAAAACACATTGCTTTGGGAAAGTTCTTCAGTATCATGAGGATTATACCCATAACATAACATAACATAACATAAATATTCTTTATTTGCACACCAAAAATATACAGTAACAAAAACGAATAAAAAGAACGTAAGGGTACAAATGGCGGTCTTATCACTATAAGTGATTTCTTCCAGACAACCATGGGATGGACGAACTCTTAAGTAAAGTACCCATCAAAGTAATGAAACTGTCTACCCTATCGTCTGTTAAAATCAATTATTTCCCAGCACTCCACGCATCAAATTATAACGCTGCGATAGCCCAGCAAACTACGTGTAGTGTGGCGTGCAGTTAATGTTGCGTGCGCGCACACGGGAGCTAGTCGCGGCCGCTCTCACGCGCATGCAATACGTACCATTACGACACCAATGTTTGTGCGCAAACTATTCTATAACTATAGTTTATTATGGACTTCGTTTTAATAGTGAAAAATATTTTAGAACTAATTTATTTATTTATTTAAAAAAAAATAGCTGTAAGTAATACAATAACAGACAAAAGAATCGTTTGGATTAGAGTGTCATTAAATAAAAATTATTGAAACAAAAAATCTTACAATCCATTCAAAAATCCGCGTACCTAGTGAAAATAGTACAAAAAGTAATTTAACATTCCCATAGGGAGAAAAGTTTTAACCAAGTCTTAACCAAGTCTAAACCAACCATGGCAAAAACAAGTGATGGTTCAGAGGAGTGTCAAGCCAGCGCGGGAGTGGACACGGAGCGTCTGATGCAAGAGCTGGGACAGTTCAAGAAGTTCCACCTGATCAACTTCTTGCTCCTGGCGGTGGCTTCTTATGTCGCAGCCCATTATGCTATCAACTACGTGTTCCTGGCTGGAGATGTGGATTACAGGTGATTCCCGTCTTAAGTTATTGTGAAGTGGGGTTTTGGTTGTATGCTGACGCTGTTTTGGGTTCTGCTCGTCGACTATTAGCAGGGCATCGGCATGGTGTCGTCTGCATGCTCCTCGCTGTGAGAGAGATTCTGCGGTTAGACTTGGCGTACATTAATAAAGAAGGGATTTGCTCTCATAATGTCACGTCATATCATTCTGAAAGACTTGCTTAACTTGTCCGTTTATAAACATAGTACGTAATTGTTGTCTGTTTGTGACCTCCTTGAAATGGTATATATGTATATATACGCATGTAATGTTTACTATATAAGGTCCAACAAAATTAGCTGAAACTATTTTAAGGGGATGATCAGACCATCAAACTGAACAACTTTTTCTATAGGACCAATATAGAATTCGCGAAAAAAAAACTGCCTTCCTGTACATTTGAATCTAGATATGTTTGCAGTTTTGTATGGGACAGCAGAATTTTTTTTCGCGATTTCGATATTGGTCCCATAAAGAAAGTAGTTCAGTTTGATGGTCTGAAGTTTCAGCTAATTTTGTTACACCTTATGTATGTATTGTTTTTTTTGGTTACCTATAGATATACTATGCTCACTCACTCATATGTCCCGTTGGGAGAGGCAGAGACTATTTATAGTGACGGCTAGCATGCCACCCACGACAAAGCATTTAAACGAGAAAAACGTCATGCGCGCTCTTTCTGGCATACGTAAAATAATAAAGACGGAGGCACATCTCGATTTTTATCGTTTTCCCGGGGGTGGCATGCGAGGGCTAAAGGTACGAATCTGATACCTACACCTTTCCTGTCTTTTCAAAATTCACATTGATATACAATGTAGGATATGTAAGCTTGGCGATACAGAGGGGGAATGCTGCCAGCGTTCTTGGAACCGTCCCCCAGGGAGAGGCTTTGGAGGAGGTTTATAGGTTGTAGGTCCCCCCTGACGAAGCTTGTTGCAGATATTCAGGATGTATTTATTGACGAAACGAGTTGTGGATCTGAGTGATGTACTTTCTTTGACGAAGCCTGTTGTGGATGTGAGTGATGTATATACCTATGACGAAGCCTGTTGTGAATATGAGTGATGTATTTTGTTTAATAAAATTCATGTAGGATATTATATCATTCAAAATTCAGTAAATAATTTAAGTATTTGTATTGAACCATGCTACACCTGCCTGCTGCATTCCATCATAATTCAGAGTTTGAAGATAGATAGAGGAAAACAGGCATGCCTTTGGTTTCGAATGTATAAGGCATTCGAAACCAAGGTCATACAAGATTTCTTATTAAATTATCCTTATCCATGAACCGAAAGCATCAGAGGTCTACTATACTAAAAATTTAAAAAATAATATTGCAGCCGATGACTTTTTCGTGATGATGATGATGATGCGAACGAAAAAGTCATCGGCCGCAATATTATTTTTTAACTTTTCAGTTTTTTTGAAGGCGGTTTTAATTTTTTGTTTAAAATTTCCTCCTTTTTTGAAGTCGGTCTAAAAGTTAATATTTATAAATGATGTTCATCGTCAGGACATATTATATTATTATAAGAATAGTATACGAGTAAATTTAACCTCCTTTCACCAATTATTGCGAAACACGCTGAATGTCAAATCCTTCGCCGAGATGATCACACACACCTTGAATTTAAATTAATCTATCGCTCTTTACAATTTACTAAGTTATTGCTGATTGAAATAAGATTTTTTTTTAATTTTCGTCAACCAGAATCTCATGAGTATCATCAGACTTTAAAATAATGGGTACCTTATACTACAGGGTGAAATTGATATCAACTTTTACTATGGGAGCAAACAGATCGGAGCAAAAAAAAATCTGCTGTTTCATACATTTGTGTCGAGTGGCAGCGGCGGCGGGTGCAGTTTAGTATGGAACAGCTGATTTTTTTGAGCAAACCGAGCAAACCGATCGGAGCAAAAAAAAACAGCTGTTCCATACTAAACTGCACCCGCCGCCGCTGCCTACTCGACTCAAATGTATGCAACAGCTGATTTTTTTTTGCTCCGATGATTTTGTTCTCATAGTAAAAGTTGTTTAGTTTGATGGGTAGACTCTATGTTTAAAAGGATGCTAATGATATCAATTTCACCCTGTATATTAATCCAGAACGTAGGTATTCTATCTATGTGCCAGATTTCATCCAAATCCGTTCAGCCGTTTATACGTGATTGAGTTACAAACATCGAAACAACGTTACAAACTTCTACTTTTATAATATAAATTTAAGCAGGATAGGATATACAATTGTACAGGGTGTGACCTAAAATGTGTTACCTACATACTTAAAGGGGTGCTTCAATCGGCTGTTCCATAGAAAATTTCAATAGCTACTCGATCAACAAAATGTATGAAAAAGCAGTTTTTTTTGTAATTGGATATTTGATTCGACACGTTGTTTCGGTTAATGTTGTAGTAGGCGTTGGTTTAGCAGTTAGATAAGCAGTTAGTTCCGGGCGGTGCGGCATGTTTCGGCTCCAAGATGGAATTGAAGAACACGGATATTTTATTTAAGAGGATATAACCTTTAGAGAGCTCCATACAAACAAAGTTTAATTATATTTTGGATATTAACCAATAGCCATTTTACGGTTTGAGCCGGGACTAATTAGTAATTGACATTTTTTCTTCGGTATAATATTGAAGAGCCAATTTGAGCCGAGAAATGTACCAAAATTAAAAAAAAATCACGTCAGCAACAGTTCCAATTTTAAAATTTTGCTATTATCTCGTTCTAAAAAACCTGATGGTTATTTTTTTTTTTTGCACAGATTTAAGGCTTTACCATTATACATACTACAAACATGGTGAGAATATTTTTGTCTACTTAGAAGGTTTTGAAAAATACATTCGTATTTTTTAAGAAATACCTCATTTTTTAAATTTCATTGCCCATTTTATTGCTCAAAAATAATTAATATTGTTAAATCTAAGTCAAATGAGTGCCTTGGTATTAATATTAATAATTTAAAATCCTTCCGCGACACATAATTTTGATTTCTATGTTGCGTAGCGAATTTTTTTTTAATATGCTTTAAGATAGTCCTTTTGTCACTTAATGGTTCCGGTTACAATAAATATATTCCAGTTACTATAAGTTATACTTAGTCGGATCACAGAATAATCTGGAATGTATGAAAACAAAGGTGTATTTGCAAATATTATCAGTGATTCATCGTCATCTCTCTCGCGACCACAAAAGTTTCACTGCATGTTTAAAAGTCAAATTAGTAATTACTCCCTACCCCGCCTAACAAAACTTCGTAAAATGACTAGGCTACAATTAAAGTCAATGAAATTTTTAGACACGGTCTAGAAATTAATCTCTGTGCCTGTGGTTTGTTAGATTTTAGTTTCAATATAAAGTGTCATTGCTTAAGTCAGAATCCTAGGGAATCAGTTATCTTAGTTTAGTTAAATTTTTTAAGTAAACTTCTAGGTAGGTATGTAGGTATTTAGGTACTATAACACTGTAATAAAAACTCCGAAGGTACAACCAAAACACAATGACAATGACTTGATTTAAACAAAACAATTGACATTGATATTATGATGAACTGTACAGGGTGTTAAAAAAATACAAATAAACATTTAAGGGCCTATGTCGAAAAATAATTGAAGCGAAATGGGCGTGTGATAGCTTATATTACTGCCTGATGCGAGAGAAAGCGATGGGGCGGCGCGCGCCTTAAACGACGCAAGACACAAACTTTATTTAATTGTGATTGTTCTATTTATGTAAGTTCAATTCTGCTCTAATCAATATTTGTCAAATATCAATATCTTTTTTTAAAATCAAGTCTCGTGTTTCTATTATTCACCGTTTAGCAGTTTCAAGCGTTTATCGATAAAAACGGAGGCTACTTTGGCTTGTTTTTCTATCGAGAAAATGTGTCTTAATCGTGTTTTGGCTCTAATCAAAACTGTTAGTACTTCATGATATATGACACTTTGAAGAATCTTGTTTTTTTCACATAGCTTCTTAAGGGGGTGGTTATGACCATCAAACTGAACAACTTTCACTATGGGACCAATATCGAAATCACGGAAAAAAAATCGTATGTTCCATCATCAACATCATCATATCAGCCGATAGACGTCCACTGCTGGATATAGGCCTCCCTCAAAATGAGGAGATTTGCCATAATCGCCATGATGCGATGCGTTTGCGATGTTCCATACTAAACTACAGATCTACTCGAGCTAAATGTGGGACAAAAGATTTTTTTTTCGCGATTTCGATGTTGGTCCCATAGTAAAAGTTGTTTAGTTGGTCTAAACCACCCCCTTAAAAGTTTTCAATTTTTATTCTTACTTCTGTAACACCCTGTATAGACATGCTCATTACTACGTAAGCATGCTTTTTTCAAAGAAATGCTACCTAGCTAATAGCATGTGTGTACATACTTTGCTAGAAATTAGTATTGTTATTAGCACCTTGCTCAAAAATCGACCGGCTGTTGATTTTCGAGCATGCTACCTGCAGCGCGGGTGGAAGGAGGTGTGCTCCTGAGTATGTATGCCTATCATAATCAAATGTGAATAGTTGAAAAGCATGCTAGATTCAAGAGCATGCTTAAAACAAGTATGCTTATTGCAAGTAAATGTAAACAGTTCAAGAGCACGCTCAGGTTAAGGTGGTTTCAGTACATATAAAAGTTTGACGCACAATACGCGTAGACGGAATTAATAAAAGTAATATTTTATATATGGAAAAATAGTTAAGAAAATCTAATTGCCGCGTCACAAATAACATTTGCAATTTATGATATAATTACGAAGATTTAAAGCTTCCAAAATTTTGAATGAAAAGTTTCAAAGCTTCTTCGTAACTATTTTATAAATGGCAAATGTTATTTGTGTCGCGGCATCTAGGTTTTCTAAACTATTTTTCCATATATAATATATACAAAGTTACTTATATTAATACCGTCTACTCGTATTGTGCATTTATCAAGCATACTTATTAGGATGCTTTCTAGCGTGCTATTATAGAGCATGTCTTATTGTACGTTTTAATAGTGAATGTTGTTAAACCTTCAATGTGACACCATATTGAGCTATTATTATGTATAGGATCGGCATTGAAAGTTGATTGACACTCTGGAACTAATTCTCATACAAATAAAGGTGATAAATGTTCTTCAACTTTCATTGCCAACTGTACTACGTACTAGAGGAGGTACTAATGTCCCTTTCTTTTCAAAATGACAATAACAGCATTGCTCAGGAAGCAGTTATTGCTTATTACTGCGGAGTATAGGTTGACTACACCGGTGACGACCAAGCGCCCAGATAGGTCCACCAAATCAGTGAAAGTACTTTAAGCAACCTGCCTAAAGGCAACGGGGTCACTCCCCGACCTACCTACAAGTGAAACGAGGATGTTCTGAGGTGGTGGTGGTGTGTATGTTGTCTCTGTCGCTGATGAAGTTCGGACCGAAACGACCCCGGTATATCGAAAATCGAAAGTCCGGGTACAGAACATGGTTCGTACGTAACATTGCGACCATTGCTGGTCTATTGCTGGTATTGGCATTGCTGGTATATTCATTTCATTTCATATTGTGCTGTTCGCTCCAAGCTTCCTAATATTCTTACATATGCCTCCGAACTCATGTTTTTTTTTTCATTCTCGCGTTTCTCATTCTTCAGATTTCCTCGCGATGTTTTCTTTCTCCACCAAGGCTAGTGAAAATGACAAATACAACCGCACATAAAATACATAAAACTTAGTGGTATGGTATAGGCCAGGAATTGAACCGCCGCCTCGTGATTGAGTTGCTAGCTATCTTGCGTATGGGCTAACACTGCTCCAATCTCACTAAAGTCTCCTGCTGCAACAGGTTATCCAGTTCATGATTCATCCGTATCCGAAATCGGCTACGTCGCCTCTAGTACTAAGTGCATGATAGATCAATGTCTGTCACACGAGTAATGCAACAAGAATGCAACTGTACTACATTGCAAGAGCTAACAACCTGGCACGGATGCAAGCTGTTTGCTTTCTTTGTTATCGAGTGCCTCCGAGTTATGCAGTTTCTTGTTATGTCACCAGTCACTTGTCAATAATGTGAGCTGAGGCTAAAAGTGCCTAAAAGAGGGAACATCGCCTTGTGTACAATTTCGCGATTTGTACAATTCCCAACTTATTACCAGTTTATACAAAATTTTGTTTGACATTTCGTTTATTCGTACAAAAATGAGAGGCGTTGCTTTATCGATGAAATTCATACACCCATATTCTTAGTTGTCTTCTTGACATTTCCTAACTTGAGTGGAGGAGGTTTTTGACATAATTTTTATGACAAAAATGTCAAAAAAGGTCCTCGACTCGAGTGAGGAAGCCTCGAGGAAACAACTAAGAATACGGGTGTAAGTATTTTGATTTTATATTATTGTCGCACGTGGTGCCTGGCTTCGAATGTCACTGCCATATATGAGTAAAAGAGCAAAAAATGTTTATTGTTAAATAAAAAAACGACCGAAGGCTCGTCTCAAATGTCAGACCCGAAAACAGCTGATTTCTTTTTTGCGATTTCGTTGTAGTTGGCTCCAAAGTGAAAGTTGTTCAGCTTATGCAATTTACGGTATTGATCGTTTTTATTTTCTTATTTAAAGGACATCGTCCGCGTGTCATACATTTTTGGTCCAAATCTGAAAGTGCCGGCCGGCCAGCAAAAACTAAAACTATATTCTGTTAGAACTTGTCCGTTTAGGCATTTATTATTATGGCATGACAACTGTATCTTTAAGTTCCATTACATCAAACATAAAAGGCATAATTTTTACACTAAGCTTTGGTGCGATACTAATAAAATAAATGCTTAGACGGACAAGTTCCAACAGAATATAGCCTTTGCTAATTTCATCAAAAATGTATTAAAATGCAAGTGTTTCTAGCCCAAATAATGGAAGGGCCATTTCTTTAATTGTATTTAGTGCCAAGCGACAAGCTCTAACAGAATATCGATTTTTTTTTTTGACCGGCACTTTCGCGTTTTGGACCAAAACGGATGATGTCTTTTAGTTCCTAAGAAAACTCAACAGATAGCATCTCATATTCATCGTTCCGTAAAGAAGTGTACCTTTTTTCTAAAGGCATTTTAAGATATCGAGTCATTATAGCACTTTAATTAAAATGATCCGAATATGTAACGCAGTTAACTACTAATGTTTAAAGAGGTACCCATCAGTTTGTCTTGCTCGCACTAGACCAGTAACAATAGCAGGTTCCCACAAGTAGTGGAACAACTCAAGATGTAAATAGAGTCCGGGACATTGGACGGAAGCGTCTATCATTGTGCCATGCGCGTGCGACGTATAATTTACTCTGTTATCTTGCGGCTCTTGTATCCGCTGTGTTAGGTCGACATCTCATCGTATAACTCTAATGTACGTAATGTATGTCTTTTTAGAAACTTATATCATCATCAGCCTTTGCCTTCTCTGCTCTCTGCTGGGGCACAGGCCTACCCCCGTGGTGACAGTATATGGGCATTCGTTAGTCGACCACGTATGCCCAATAACTGCACATACGCATTAGAATCTTTTTTTTTTGGCGTATGCAAGTTTCCTCACGATGTTTTCCTTTATCTGAACTATGAACTTACACTGGACTGAGGAAATCTACATCATGATCATCACCTTCCTGCCCTCTTATAACTTGGTTAGATTCTGAACAGTCTGACTTAGATGGAACGGCCGAGTAACTAAATTTTATATCACGAAAAGTTATCATTAGGGTTAATATTAGTAATAGCACGTAATAGCCGGTTAGTGGTATTGTAAGCCGTCCGGTGGCATAGGGGAGTAATAGCCCAGTCATTTTACGGTTTGAGCCGGGACTAATTAATAATTGATTTTTTTTTCTGTATAATATTAAAGTGTCAATTTGAGCTTAGAAATGAACCAAAATAAAAAAAATCACGTCACCAACAGTGCCAATTTTAAAATTTTGCTATTATCTCGCTCTAAAAAACATGATGGTAATTTTTTTTACTCATAATTTAAGGCTTTACCATTATACATACTTGAAACATGGTGTAAATATTTTTGTCTACTTAATAGGTTTTGAAAAATACATTCGAATAATCAAATAAATACCTCATTTTTTAAATTTCAATGCCTATTTTTTTGCTGAAAAATAATTTATATTGTTAAATCTATGTCAAATGAGTGCATTGGTATATTATTAATTTAAAAGCCTTTTGGGACACACAATTTTGATTTCTATGTTGCGTAGCGTTTTTAAAAAAAATACGTTTTAATATAGTCTTTTTGTCACTAAATGGTGCCGGTTACAGTTTAAAAGTCCAATTAATAAGTACTCCTAACCTAACCTAACAAAATTCCGTAAAATGACTGGACTATGATATTAAGTTTATGGGTGGCAGTCTGGGTCTAGTATGAAATTGCCTTTACTCTTGTTACTTTAAACACTCGTGGACTTTTGTTATAATTCGCTACTTTGTAAGGTTGTTACCGTACTTAATTATATTGTAGGTATTATATACCCATAATATAATAAAAACCCTAATGTCGTACGCAAACGCAAGTCGAGGTAATAAATACTGTATTTACTATACTGTATTGTTCTTTCAAGTCTATTTACTGTGATTATTATAATAACCGTGATTGTCTCTTTTGCTATATTTAGTTTATACATAATTCTATTAGTGTCATTGTTCCGTGAGATTTTCTTGTTTGTTTTTGCATACCTAATGATGTTTAATGATACAAGTGTCTTTAACAAAATTCTTCAAAATAAAATACCTATACATAATTAACAGCGTGTGAAGAAATTTTAATTGCTATACGAATTATCTCATTTCCTCCCGTGGGTGTCGTAAAAGGCGACTAAGGGATCTACTGAAGGATCGGCAGCAGCATCCTCTGAGTACACACATTGATTCGATCTAACTGCGATCGCCAACCCGCCGGCCAAGCGTGGCTTATGTCCAGCAGAGGACATTTAATGGCTGATATGATGATACGACTTAACGTTATGTCATGTCTTTTATGGATTTTCAAAATATGACTTTTAAATGTATGGAACCTAAGGGACACCCTGAATAAAGGCACCAACAATGGTTTTTAGGGAAATTTATAGTAATCTGCAGGACTTCATTATCTATTGGACCCTTAAAATTTCCTTTGTCATCATCGTCATCACAGCCTATATACCACTGTAGGGCACAGGCTTCTCCCCAGGGAAGTTGTATCACTGTCAGTTAACCACGAGTGCTTGCAATGCTGATTGGTAGACTTCACATACACATCGGAATTTCTTCTTCAGCGTATGCAGGTTTCCCCACGATGTTTTTCTTCACCGTTTGAGAGAAGTCGGTATTACGTACATGAGCTAGATAAACTCATTGGTACATGGCATGTCGTTCGTGCGGATTTGAACCCGGAACTCAATCCAAACTTTTCTGCAACGCACCATCGACGCGCTCTACCCCATTGTACCTATAACGAACCTACAACAAAATGAGAAAACTAGTTTCATTTACAGACAACGGAAGCACTGTTTAAATTGTTCATTATATAATTCCATATAATATACAATCATTATAATGTATTAAAATCGCATTTGATCAGGTAAAATTACAATAGGAAACTTATATAATATTATACTTCCCCGCTATTACTATGTGTACTGGTACGTAACTATGCAATTTGTATAAATAGTAATAACATTTAGATTTGAATAAATTTTACGCTCGTATTCCTTTTCGGAGCGGACAGAAATAATATTACAACAAACTAAAGGAAGCAGTTATATTTTTTAAGGGCATAGGCCCAGTACACATTTCCATTTTTGTAACTCCAGCAAACCAAGATAAAATAATGGCAACAACTCACAACAATAGACAATGAAGTCCAGCGAGCCCGGGTATGACTCTAATATGTTTGGAACTCCCAATAAATTAAATCAAAGAAGATGGAGTAGATAAAAAAAATCAGACTTCCCTCCATAATCAACGGGAGACAGCGATGGGAATCGAGTTAGGTTTCAGGATGAAATAAGTGGTAAGCTATAGGTAACAGGCCTGTCACCCACAGAAACAATAAATCATTCAAATCTTTATTTGTCACACAAAGTTAGAAATACAAATAAACAAATATATGTATTCAACAAATTCGGTTCGGATACAAGCGGTATGAGTGATAGTCTAGGCACAACTCTCAGGTTGTAGCTTGCTGATACCAAACACCAATTTTGTTTACTAATGTCATTTCCAAACACCATAGAGAAACACGTAACTCGTACCCCGAGAGGAGTGGCTTTACGCTTAATTTCCAATGCTTTCCCCTCTGTCAAAATCTCACCCCCGCGACGGCCCCGACCTAGCCCCGATGGGCTACTTAATTCGATGCGTTTTACTGTTAGCAAAAAAATGGCAGAAAAATGTTACTCCTCTCGGGGCGTTGACAAGAGTTACGTGTTTCTCTATGCCAAACACACAAAAGTTGTTGTAAGTACAAAATATAAAAGTTCTCTGGGATCTACCTAAGTTTATGGATCTACCACTAGGCATACAAATAATCGATGTTAAAATTATAGGAAGCAAAAGAGGCTTAGATAGACGTGCAAAATAATTAAGTAGATACTGGTATTTGCTCATTTAAACTTTCAATATCATCGTGTTTTTGTCGTAATTTTTTTCCCTGATTTCTTTACAAAACTTTTAACAGCGCATAATGGTCGTGGCCTCCAAAACACAAAAAAACTAAGTAATAACATAACATTTTATTATTCACATAATGTCTTATTGACTATTTGTAACATAGATTATCTCATAAACAGCTTCTTGTTGACACATCTGCCAACGAATTTTCCTTTGGAATTTTCCGAATAAGTTTACTTGACTAAGGGCCTAATGTAATTATTCTATTTGAATAGTTTTTTTCAAGGAACAAAACATTGAAATTAAGATTCATGGATAGCTAAATTGTTGGCGTAAATTCCTCGACTCCTGAATTAACGAATTGTTTGTAAGGAACCAATTATAGAGAAAAAAATGTCATATGTGTGGGTATTATATTCTCCGAAAGAGTAATAGGAATCATTCTGTAGCTAGGAAACTCATCCAGGTTGGGATCGAAGCCTGTTACCAGGTTAAGCACTGTTCATAACAGAATACCTGGGCGACCGTGCTTTGTCCAGCGTCTTCCAAGTTAATCTAGATATAGGTGCCATCCCTAAGAAAATTCATTTTCACACATAATGATTAAAAAAATCTTTCCAATAGTTTTGCTGACGCCATCTTTATTATTATTGATACTGCAGTATGGGCTTTTTCATGCCACCTGGCTTGACTCGTGGAAAAAACGCAACGCGACACGCGCGCGCGCTCGCGATTGTCAAATTAATAACACCATTCTTAACAATAGGTGTACCGCCACCTGCTAAACAGGGGCTTTGTTTTTATCCAATTAAGCTACCGAGGAAGTGCCTAAATAGACTTCAAACTCAGGTCGGCCGGAGTAAAGATAACCTGTTCAAGTGGGCTTACATAAACGGGTTTGACCTCCAGTGCGAATGCGGTGTTTCCCCACAGACATTCTCATTTCCTGCCTTTCCTGCCCTGACACCTGCACGCGAACGGAGCTTATGGACGCTGCCGGCAGTGCTATCCGAGTGGCGAAATACTTGGCTGGAAAAATTTAGAATGACTTTGCTATCGACTCGATAGAAGAAGAACCGAGCCATTACGTCAGAGGTCAACATTTTTCAACACTTTCGTCTAGGACGTAGCTGGTGTTTTTTTAGGTATACCGTCATCTACCCAATGGATCTAAACGAGATATCACTGATTTACCTGCAATCCGAAGCACATTGGCGCAGAGATGGAATACTACTTACATAACTTTACAAATACAATCTAATGAAAAATCATAGTTTTCAAAACAGTCTCTCAATGCAACTAAACAATTCCTCTCGGTCGTGCCGCGTGACTCTGATGATGGTCACCCTACGTTTGGTTTCTATCGCTAATTGCCGTATATTATGCTCTGAGATGTTGTCTCACTTCCTGGAGTTGTAATTGAGCTCATATACTTTTCATTGCAGGATCAAATCTATTATTATAATGACAGGCTTTCCACTATGTTTATTATTTAGGCTCAGGCCGCACAATACAGTAGGGTGTAAACAGAATTCGTTTATGTGGTGCTTCAGAACAACAAACTGAACAACTTTAACCTTTTAAATATGTGTACAGGGTGTAACAAAAAACCTAGTAATATTTAAAGGGGTGGATTAGACAATCAAACTAAACAACAAGCCAATAGTAGTGTCTTTGTCACATTTTGTATAATGCCCATTGTCTTGGATATAGATTGGTAGACTTCACATACGCGGCAAAATTTCTTCTTCAGCGAATGAAGGTTTCCTCACGATTTATCCCTTCAACGTTAAAGAACAGTCGGTGTTACGTACATAAGTAAGCAAAATTCATTGGTACATATGGCATTTCGTCCCGGCGAATTCAAACCAAGACACCCATGATTCAGTGTCCTTCTCCTCCTCTCCGCTACAGCGCCACTGACTTATAATTTGTAAAGAGTTGCTGCCGTTGCTGTAGAGTTGATAGATGAAGCAGGGATGGTATGTATTACGACCAAACTGGAATACGACGAATCCGGAACGCGACGAATCCGGTACAAATCAAATTTTCTATTGGTAGTTGGTAACCGCAGCAGTTGGTTACTATATAGGAATTAGCTTTTCACAGTTCGCAAATACATATAGTTCTAGAGAATGTCGTGTTTCATGTTGGTAAATAAATTATACCTACCTATTAAATAAATAAATAAAATGGATATTGAACTAGGGAATATGATAAGGTTTTGTTTGCAACGTTTTTATGGGTTTTGTAGACAGGCACCGTCAGGCACCGTATCACAACTTGACATTAGAAAGCCATTATTAGCTACATCAGGGTGAACATTAATTCATCCTAAGTACGCATTACGTTATTAACTTACTTAAGTATAATCACGACCATTTATTCCGTTTTGGAGTTGTCAGCAGCAGTAATTTTATGTTCAAATAATGACATCCAACAAAAGATGACAAAAGATTAACAATCTAGAAATCTTATTGTTAGGTTTTCTTGCCCGAGGAACCCGCGGTTTTATAGCGATATCAAGGTTGTGTCGCTACTACCCAACTAACAATTTGGTCACATAGGTGTCGTATAGTCGAACATCAGACGCATAAAGAACCTTTATATGACGAAATTACCGTAATATAACTGTTATAAGTCAAAATAGTCCTATAAATGTGGGCCTTATACGACCAAATTGTTTGCTGGGTAAGTTCCAATAAAGTAGTTATGTTTTTTTTTTTCGGGCATAGGCCCACCACACATTCCCACCGCTGTAACTCCTGTAAGCCAGGATCAACAGCGGCGACCATTCACAACACTGGACAATGAAGTCCAGCGAGCCCGGGGGATGACTCTAATCTGTCTTGGAACCCGCAATGAATTAATCAAAGAAGATAGGAGGAGTAGGAAAACGAAATATCCGACTTCCCTCCATTGCAAACGAGAGACAGCAATAAGAAGGAAAAAACATGGCTATTAGAGAGCCAATTCAAGAGATCATTTATGGCAGTGTTGAAGACACGACCGCAAAAGCACCAAAAATACAAAATAAAACAATAGGAACCTAACATTGTACTGAAACTATGACCTATTTTGCTTCCAGTAATAAGTATGGCAAAAACATATGAACGCACGGAAGTTATCCCTAGTCGCAACAAGATCCATGTAGTAAGGGACACCAGAAAACGATTTTATTGAGTCAAGCATGGTCTGGCGCTCGGCGTAACAGAGCTCACACTCCCAAAGAATATGATGAGCGGTCTGTTTGAACTCGTTACTGTCAACAGAACATTCACATAAAGGTGACGCAACCAATTTAAAATAAAATAGCTTTCTCTTAAAGTTAACATGTCCAGTAAGAAATTGGGCTACGCAGTGATCTACCTCTAGCCACGCTTTGTCTAGACGATCGCGAACAGATGGAAAAAATTGGTATAGATGTCGACCCTTTGTAGACCCTTGCCACCGTAGTTCCCAGTCTAATAAAAGTTCATCAAAGATGTTGCAATCAAAGTTAAATAATTTACTAATTCTATTTCGGTCGCGAGGTTTTAAGAAGTTATGATTAACTTTTCTTGAACGAAAGTAATTGGCCGCGCGGCGTTGTATTTCCAAGTCTATGGGAACCACCCCCGCTAGAACGGGGAGTGCTTCGGTGCTGACCGTTCTATACGATTTACACAGGAAAATCAAGGCTAAACGTTGACTTTGAAGTAACTTACGGCGCGCAGCGCCAATAGCCGACCTATCTGCCCAAACGGGGGCTCCATAACACATGCACCCGAGGTATGTTGCGTAATATATTATTTTAAGTGTTTTGTAACAAAGACCCCATGTCGAGGTGGAAATACGCGCTAAACTCAAAAAATTACTTTTGGCTTTCTCTCCTATTGTCTTGATATGATTTACGAAGCTACGAAAGTAGTTATGTTCTCTCAGATAAAGAGTTCAGTTAGCGCACCATGGGCAGTCAGCCTCGATACTACCACTGCTGACTGGCTAATCTTTACACTACAGCATAAGTGATTGCCATGCGATATAACTCATGGCACGAAAAAAGAATTTATAGAGTAGAACAAACAAATACACATAGGTTCACTTCAATTGTATAGTATGCTAGCAATAGATAGTAACGTAGGTACCGAGATAGCTGGCAAGGGTGATTAAACTGTTGTCACAAAGTCACGTCGAGAATGTGCTCTATCAGTCAATGTTCAGAGGAAAATGTGGCAAAGGTATCATTCAGTCGGAGAGGTAATTATCACCAGAGGTCGCAGTACCGAGATTACTCTAAACAGTATGTACACATACATGAACATACACAAAATCCAAAATTTATTTACGATCGTATTGATTGACGATCTGAAATTATGTTGCAGTTACTTTTAGACGAGCTTAGTTGGTGCAAAGTGAATATGAAGAAAGTTTAGGGTTTTAGGGTACCTACTTACTATTTTAGAAGAACGCAGCAAAAGAATCTTTGTTGCAAAGGCTGCTTTTAGTGCAACGCTGACGGTACACACCAACCGTATGCAACGACGACCCCGAAGGTTGAAGGTGCAAAACAATCAACGGCGATCAATGAGCTCTACAGCCAGCAGCTAAGTTACGTAGACTAACACCACAGAGAAAGACTATATATTAAAACTAATTGGCTTCCTTCAATCTGCGCCGTTGTTGTTGTTTCCGCTCCATATTATCTTTTCCTAAGGGTATACTCCCATACCCTTATGATAACGGCGATAACCGAAAATTTCACTAGTCCCAACCAGCGTAGATGGGTGTTAGAAAAAGGTGGAATTACTGTTTCACTTGTTCAAATGATTCCATTCAGCAATCAATCATCTTGCTTCTAGTGCTGATATCCTCTTCACCAAGATGGCAAGTCAAACTCAATGCCCTTTGACTTGACAGAGGAAGAATGATTCTTTAACAGAATACCTACTTTTCCAGATGCGTAATACCAGAATGTGAGACATCGAACAGCACCGAGTACAGCCCTTCGTGGCTTGACAGCGCGCTGCCAGCGAGTGGACGAGAGCGACGCTGCCAGCGACGCAGCCTGTTGGATGACCAGCTGCCTTGCGAGCAAGGCGCCTTCTCCGACGAGTTGCACCAGTGTGATCAGTGGCTGTACGCTTCCAAGGATACTATAGTTGCTGAGGTAAGTGCTAGACTGTAGGCTGTAGAGAGAGTTGTCAGTGAATCAGCTGCCTTGTGGTGGTCACCCTTCTCCAATGAAAAAAAACTAGCGCGAAATGACAAGTGGGTAGCAAAATGCCAAAAGAGCAGAATGTCAAAAGCGCACAATGCCAAAAGTGCACATAGTCAAAAGCGCAAAATGTCAAAAGCGCACAATGCCAAAAGCGCACATAGTCAAAAGCGCAAAATGTCAAAAGCGCACAATGCCAAAAGCGCACATAGTCAAAAGCGCAAAATGTCAAAAGCGCACAATGAAAAAAATTGTACTTAAACGGGGGTGAACTGCATGAACGTTACGAAAAATTGTATATCCTCTATATCTCTCTCTACATCTTATATACTTTCATACGATATGCCAGCCGCAGTCGAGTAAAAGTAGTCGTTGCTATTATACAACTATTGTTTTATATATGATACATTTAATTTTAAGACTATTACAGCGCCAAACACCTACTGCAGCACTGAAATGTGGTTGTTGTAGCTGAAGTGGACTGCTTCATAAAAAAAGAAGATTTATTGTGGTGTTTGGCGATGTAATAGTCATATAATTAAATGCATCATATATTACAATAGTCGTATAATAGCAAACGTTGCTTATACTCGACTGCGGCTGGCATGTCACTAGAAAGTTATATAAGATGCTATTACTCGACCAAATAGTCACATTCGTGATATATAGACGTGACTTAATAGCTTCTTATTTGGCACTATAGTCATATAAGGAGGCTGAGTAAACGCTTCTTGTAATAGGACTGAAAAATGCCGAGTAAACTTTTATTATATGAAAGTAATGCTGAGTAACTAAAATGCTGAATAAGCTGTTTAAAGTATATGACATGGTTTGTATAATTCGCGTTTATATGACTTTAATATGGAGTAAAATTTTTCGTAACGTTCATGCAGTTCACGCCCGTTAAAGTACCATTTTTGTCATCGTACGCTTTTGACATTTTGCGGTTTTGACTATGTGCGCTTTTGACATTGTGCGCTTTTGACATTGTGCTCTTTTGGCATTTTGCTTGCCACCTGTCATTTTGCGCTTTTGGCATTATGCTCCTAAACGAGTAACAAATAATATACAATCCGATTTTTCTTATTTGAACGCTTATGGCAATTTATCCGCAAAGCATAATAGGAAAGTGATTAAACCGACGCCAATTTCGTTATCAAGTTGCGGCGAGTTCATCAGGTGGCGTTATCAGTGACGCGTGCACAAAGTCACGCTTATAATGAATCCAGTAGTCATGAAAATGACGCTGTTGTTGAAGCTTGGTCGATGACCATAGCTCCTAAATTACGAATATTTACTACTTTTAGTTATTATGGAATGTATAAAGATATGTTCACCGCTATATTTCCCGAGGTGGTAGTTAGAGGTATGATATTCTAAAATAACATATTTTGAATAATAGTGTGAAAAGTTGAAGTATGATAATTATGTTATATATGGTTGATCTTTATAAGGATGACTCGGTCACGTAGAGAGAATGAAGGAAGACTTACGAATGAATAATATCAAGCGAAGGTGAGCGGAAGTGATGGGAGAGGCCGTCCGAGGAAAACATTCCATGATCAAATTAATGATCTTTTCCGAAAAGGATAAGTACGTAGCAACCTCAACCTAAAGTGCATGAAAAGATGTATGAATGCATGAATGAGGCTACAGAAGTGTGTCAGAGTCGAAGATTGAGAGAAGAGATTAAATCTGTGATTGTAGCGGGTTGCCGGCCGCAGCCTCTGCCTACCTCCATGGGAAAATGGCGTAAGCGTACATTTGTATATAGAATGTACATTATTTCACTAGCTGGTGCTAAAAGTCTCTCTAGTTTGACAGGTAGGTAGTGTTCAGGTGTTCAGTATAATACCATTAATTTGGGGTGGTCAGGTTACAACTAACAACTATTTTTGAGCTTGCAGTTGTAGCAAGGCTTTCTGTAAGCATTGTGAAGGTTTCAGGATGGAATTGCGTGCCAAAGTGGCAATGTTATTCTACATACAAACGAAGTTTGATTATTTATTGGATATTAAATCAATTAAAGTCACTGACATTTTTTTACATGATTAGAAACAAATATCTGTGTCGATACTTTGTCAGATTTCCGTTTAAATGTTTAGTTAAAATGCTAAGATTAATTTAATATTTGTATGGAAATCTTTGAACCACGGTAACTTTGGAACCACAATGCCTCAAAACGAAGTTGTTCAATCAGTGCATCCTGCACCTGCCTGTAATGACCTATGGTGCCGAAACGTGGACCCTAACGATAGATAGGACTAGTTCATCAATTCAAGGTAGCTCAGCGAGCTATGGAGAGAGCTATGCTCGGTGTTTCTTTGAGAGATCAAGTCAGTAATGAAGTGATACGTCAGAGAACTAAAGTGGTTGGCATAGCTCAGAAAATAAGCAAGCTGAAATGGCAATGTGCTGGTCATATCTGCCGAAGAACTGACAACCGATGGGGTGTCAGAGTTCTAGAGAGGAGACTGGTGGAGACCACGAACTGGCAGGCGTAGTGTGGGACGCTCTGCTGCCCGCTGGACAGACGACCTAAAAAAGGTAGCGGGGAGCGACTAGATGAAGAAGGCCGAGGATAGAGTCTTGTGGCGCGCCTTGGGAGAGAACGATGATAGGCTGATGATGATGATGAACTTTGGAACTAAATATTTAAACGGGAATCAGACAAGGTTCCGGTCCTGATATTGGTTTCCAGATTGAGTTAATAACATTAGTTTTTACTATACCTAATTATAATTACTAAATGTACCAACTAGAACTTCGTATTGTATGGAGCTCTTTAACAAGAATATCATCGTAACACATCATGTTCGTGGGCAGTGGAGAAGACATAATAGAACTGCTATTTTTATTACTGCAAAGCCGTTTACTGTCCAGTGTCCACTTATCTTTTTTTAATGGTTTGGTTGAACATGTTTCAACGAATAACATTAGTTAGTAGAATACGATTAAGCTCAACATGCAAGATATTTGACTGGGACCGTGAATATCTTCGTTATCAACAATACGTGCGGCTTCAAGCATGTGTATGCACGTGTATGTGTACGCACGAATAATTTTTACATTTACCTACCTACCTATGAAAACGGCTTGTTTCGGGACTGTTATATTTACCACAACTTTTTGAATCAGTGAATTACTCTCACTCGTAAGTTCCTTGTACAGGCAGGAATGCGATTTTTGAAAGTCACACATTCAAATCAGTAGTAGAAAATGTCAAAAATATATAGATACATCATTCATCGATTAAAGGTATGACTTTCAAAAATCGCATTTAGGTATATGCATAAAATCATGTAGTTGTAGGTAAATTTATTTTAAAAAAACTAGTTTCATCATGGAACAACAACTATTCAAATATTAGCAAACATTTTATATTTCGAATAAAAAAACATGTGTCTTCTTAGTTCTGCTATTTCACTCTTAAGATTATTTGGATACTTTAGCAGATTGTTCAAAATGTTGGGGTTAATGGACATCAAAGGAAAGACCAAGTTAAGGATATCAATAATTATCGTTTATTATCCTTTTACTTATATAAGGTCTCTAGTACGTTTGTAAGGATCAGCAGATTTTTTTTCGCGATTTCAATATTGGTGTCATAGAGAAAATTGTTCAGGTTGATGGTCTGATCATCCCCTTAAAATAGTTTCAGTTAGTTTTGTTAGACCTTATATATCTTGGAAGGTGTGTTTCACTAATATTATACGAGGCGTGCGGCACCATGCTGGACTAAGTGAATACGCAGACTGCAGAGATGCAGGGATTTTAGTTAAGTGGTTGCATAGGGCTCTGTTCAATAAAAACAATATTTATGAGTTAGATAAAGACAGACATAGTGTTGAAGTAAGATAGATTTATTTTTGTTATACTCCAACACAAAACTCCAGTGGTACCTGAGTACCAATGTAGGTAAATATATTTTATTTCGTCGGGCACCAATCCACATGTTTTAGTATTTTAATAATGCATGAGTCCCATCTCAATGAAGCACAGTTATTTAGATATCTACACTGCATGATATATTTTTATTTTGGCTTAGATTTTGTTTTGGAGACTAAATCTTCTTAGTCTCTACGCTACGTCTACCGCATCGGTCTGACATTAACAGTTCTATATAATATATATCTATGGAAATTAGGTAACGAAAAAAGAAAAATGATTTAACACGTTCCGGGACAGTGAACGAGACACAATAGAACTTTTATTGTTATCACGGCTATAGGCGGTCACTGTCCCGGAACGTGTTAAGTAATAGAAATTGATATAAAATTCGATAAAATTCTCACCTGTATCTATTGATGTCTTTGTTTCCGCGTTCTATTGAAACTAAATACCTACCTACTATACTTACCTATATCCACAACATGATACGTCCAAAACTTAATCCTAAATAGATACCGTACATTCATCAGCAAATGAGGAAATAATTAATAAGAACGAAGCATTCGTTCTTATTAATTATTTCCTGATTTTCTTTCCTCCAAAAAAAAAATACATCAACGCTATCGGTTTTCCACAATAGGTATAGTGTTATGTTATTTTATTATTTTTGTATGTTGACATTTTTGTATCTCACTTGTTATATTCTATACAAATCTTCGCGAGAAAAATATTTTTATTTAGGAAATTCAAAATCAGTAACTTAAACTAAGGCAAAATAAGGAAAGTGGTTATTTCGAACTCACAAATCATTCGGTTCGTTCTTGTTTTCGATTAAAAATAAAAGTAATCTCCATCTCCGATAGACACCTAAATTACATCAATACCAATAGGTACCGTTTTGTTTCTTTTAGTGAGTGTGAATGTGAATTGAAGATTTTTTATTTGCTTAGTTCAAACGGTTATTTTTACCCGTTTACTCGAATCTATCCAAATGTAGTAGTTTTGTATATTTATAACTCTCTCTCTCTTATTTAGAACAACATAAAGTTACCCGCAGATATAAAAACAAACTGACCACTCCGCAATCCGCATAATAATCCGCCTACATCTAGTTCTTTGAGCGTCGCGCGACACTCTGCGCTTTAAAGCAGAATAAAACATGTCATTAGCCATATTATCGTATTACTCTCCGTAACAAATTATACAAAAAACCCCTCATGAAAGCGTAATGCTAAAAGCAGCTGAAAGGGTGCGCACGAGGCGCGTGGCCCCGCGCGGCCTTCTTTGAGTCTCGCGGACCTCGTCTAGAAATTAGGGATGCTACGGTTCAATGAAATAGTCGTGCTCAGAGTTAGTTAAAACATTTAACTAACTCTGAGCACGACTATTTCATGAACTAACCATAACTGGTTTTAAGTAGAACCGAAGAGCAATGCGTTTGCTTGCTTGAAGCGTAATATAGCCAATATAATATAGTACATGATTGTAGAAGTAATTTTTGAGTGGGACCACACTCAAACCCATCCGACCACCATCCGTTAATCCGTTCTCCATCTTATTAAAGAGCGTCGCTCTTGTCAATGGAGTATTCGCCAATTCTGTTTCTTTTCTGCAAGTACCTTGAGTAAATCATACTTTTCTGTCATATTATTTGCTAGATAACTTTGTATAGCGATTTTTGTCTAGGATTGAAAAGATACATTAACATTATATTATCTTTATTCATTTATGTCGTGGAAGTGGTTAAATGTTTAAATTATCTATTTTCTAATTACCTCTCCAAGTACGGATTCCAACAAAAATAAATTCTGATGGATAGCGAGATTTCAACCCACAACTTGCTTAGCCGGGAATCTTCTTAACTGCTGCTTTATGTTATGGCACACAAAGCCCAGCTCTGAAATTCGTGAATTGTTCGTTTATGACAAGAGCAAAACATGGTGATAAGATTAGGTAGACGAATGACCTATTTTAGAAAAAAAAAAATTCTTAGTAAAGAACTAATTAATGATACGTATTCAAATGAGTTGACTCACTGAAGGCCTCTCCCTTCACTACGGCTGAGAAAAAGGATCGCTCTGTGCTAATTTCCAAACTCGGTTTCGCACAGATAAGGATAGAGTCGGGAGGAAGGTGTCTTTGATGTGCCGCCCGGCCCTCTGACTTCGGCTGAGGTAGCCAACTGTTTCAGGGGAGAGTAGTTTTTTGTTCATCCGTATGCATTTAAAAATACTTTATGTCATTAAAATATTAACTCTCAAGCTTTTCAATCATTTGGAAGCCCTATGTCATCAGTTTTGAAAAAGTTGTTTTTCGCAGGATTTTTTCTTAATTGGCTTATTGTTGGTACTGCTTGCTTGTGAGACTGTGAACATAGCACGCACCGTTGACCTGACTAAACGGTGTAAATACTGTATATATAATAACAAACGTAGCACAAGCGTGTTATTTTACAGATTACATCAGTGTGGGATGATTCCTCTTAACTGTAGATCTTTATCATCGGCCTGTAATAATGTCCCACCCACTGCAAGACACAGGTCTTCTTTCACGACTAAAAATGGGAATGGAGATTTCAAAATTGTTGTGGGTCCGTGCAGAAAACAAATATTCAAGTGTTTTCTTCGCTGGTCCCTGGTCCCAGGACCAAATTTTCGTAGACTTAAAGGCCGAAGCATTCAGACCGGTAAGTTTAAATTAACGCCGAAGGTTCCTTTAAAAGTAAAATCCTTACTGCTTTACTTGAAGTGCTCAGCCTTTATGACTATTTTTTTTTTCTTTTTAGGGTAAATTCGTTCTTAATTCTCTCCCTCCTAGTGAATCGGCTCGGTCTTACGAGGAATAAACTGTAGATCATCATCACCGGCCTAAATATGTCCCACGCACTGCAAGACACAGGGCATTTCAAAATTGTTATGAGTCCGTGCAGAAAACAAATATCAAGTAAAGTGTTTCTTTTCTCTGTTGACTAAGGCGAACATTCTGTTAGTTAAGTTAAGAACATTAGGTTCTTCTCACGGAGGTCCTGAGGTTCGACTCCCACGGGGGACACCAAGTGATAATTATGTTTCTTTGTGCGTGTTTCCCCAAATGTTTAGGACATTGCAGGCTGAATCACCTGATTGTCTGAAACGAAAGATGATTCCGTGCTTTGGATGGCACGTTAAGCCATTGGTCCCAGCTATTATCTCTGGTGTTAGGTAGTAGTTGTTACATAAAAAGCTCGTCAGAGGCCGTAAGGCGGTCTGGAAAAACTATGACACCAGGGCTTGCTGCCCACACGATAAGAAGATGAGTAAATATCCCCTAGAGGAAAAGCTTCGAACAATTGCGCTAGCTGAAAATCTATGGGAGACATGGGGCACATCTTTGGTGCGCTTCAGGATGAAATTGCGTGCCAAAGCTTTGTCTCCGTGGGGCGTGGTTCTACGTTTATTTCCGGGAGAGGGGGGGGGGGGGGGGGGGGGTAAATCCTACCTACGCCCCCTGGATACGTGCTTGATTGAGTGGTGACGGACAAAGGTTTCAGAAACGCAGAGGTAACCTACCTCCCACCTAAGGATAGAAGTTCGAATAGCTGCATGATATTACGTGGAGGAATAAATGCTTCCCTATAGAAAAAGGATGTTTTTGATTATTGTTTTATGCGCCCTCTACTTACGGCAGTAAAAATTAACTATTAAATAATATGTGCCTCTACTACGCTACTATGGATCATTTATCACCATTATGGTGTTTTTTCTAAATACTACCTTTATACAAATGTAACATTGGTTATCGCATCGTATACAATGATGATCGATTACAATTTCCTTAGCATTGATTAGTCCTGACTCAATAGTTTCATATCCTTTCGTTAAGGTTAATCGATTTTGTTGCGGTTTAAATTACAATACTAACACTCTATTATTTCAATGCTGCAGTGAAAAATCTGAAAACAAACTATAGTTCAGTTCTAAAAGTTTTGTTTGGATATTACGTGGTGGAAATAAATGCTTCCCTATAGAAAAAGGATGTTTTTGATTATTGTTTTTGCAAAATGGAATTTTATGCGCCCTCTACTTACGGTAGTAAAAATTAACTATTAAATAATCTGTGCCTCTACTACGCTACTATGAATCATTTATCACCATTATGTTTTTTCTAAATATTGATAGCGCGATTTAGACCTCTGTGATTTGCTTGAAACTTAGAAGGAATTCGAAATGCTAAAATAATCACCAAGTTTCTATTTTTCAATTTTGATTCTTTTTATTACATAGGTATCTGATCTACCTAAATTAATCCCATTGAAATTCAACTCTATAGAGATCATTATTAGTGACCCAATTGCAACGCTCCACTGGTCAATGTTTTGCTGCTGGCGATGCGTCAATGGAGCTCGTCCCAGTCCAATGTTCTCTGTTCATGGATCACAGAGTACCCTTGACTTTTATAATGCCCTGGTACCTGTAATTGTTGCGGAGTTTGAAGTGCATGCATGCAGTGAATACTTACTTATCAATCAGATGTTTCCGATTTTGGGATTTTGTGATCTTATGGTTAGGTAGATGGCTAAGGGGAGCGCGTAATTTCTCTATGGTAGATGGTAAGGCAAAAGACGACGAACAGACGGATCTTAGTACAGCGAGCAATTACATCTTTAATTTATTAATCGTACCACTGCAAAGTGCACACTTTTTTGTAATATTGGCTTTGACCAAGTCATAGTCATTCAAAGACATACGCCTTCTCTCAGTTATAAGGGTAAGAGTGCGGGCCATACACTATGCGTGGCCTACAATGTCCACATGGCCCTGTTCAACTTACTGTGGAAGTAGGTAATATCAAGACGATATGATGCTTTCTACTTGATTGATGAATATTGAATTCTTCCATTCCACCTCACGGTAGTATCCTGAACCAACAGTTTATCAGTTACCTACCATTTGTGCTCGCACTGAGTCTACTAAGTGGCAACAATCATTTTTTTTTTCGATTTTTTCGATTGAAAAAGGTGTTCAATCACCGCAAAAGGTCAACTTTTTAAATACTTTATGCCAATCTACTATACTGAAACGAACTGAACATTATTGTTTTGATACGCCATACGCTGCATACTTTGTAAACTAACTGCCGTTAGTATGTGGATTACACCATCTGATATCTTAACTACGATTGATTGATTAATTGCAGAATAATTACATGTTTTCAGTTCGATCTGGCGTGTCAAGAATGGAAGCGGACTTTGGTTGGCACTATCCACAACATTGGTATGCTGGTATCCTTACCAATTCTGGGATACATTTCTGATCGGTGAGTCAATATTCTTTTCATAGAATTGACATGAATGCTGCACATGATGCATTATCTGCTTATTACTGCAGATAATTACTAGGATTCTGCTCTTACTGCCTATAACATCGAAGCGGTTGGCAGAAAAAATGGAAATCTATGTTCATGCAGATACCTAATTTACCCATATCTCATCATATAGGAGCAGCAGTCAAAAGGTTCAGAAAGATCTTTACTAAACTATTAAGCTGAAAACTGGCAGAAATAGTTGGCAGCATACCTTTGCCAGCTTCCTGGCAGTAATATGATACGTGATAGTTGCGACGTCATATATTTGCGGCGCAGGTTTGGGTCAACTATAGTTTGGAAGCTATCTTAAAGACAGACATGTGCTCTAAGAACATCATAATTATGTTTTACAGATGGGGTCGAAAACGAGCGTTGATTCTCAGCTGTACTCTAGTAGGAGTCATTGGTTCGTTGAAAGCGTTTTCCATTTCTTACGAAATGTACGTCATCGTGGAGTTCCTGGAGACCATCGCTGGTGCAAGTGCATTCCCTGCCGCCTACATTCTCAGTAAGGATCATTTGAATCAACTGTTGATAATCAGCCTTCTGCTAATTCTATTTAGATAGATCTCACAATTAACTGCTCAGTCCTTCATTAATCGAAGATGGTTACAATTTTTGGAGATAAACAATGTTGGGTTCCATCTTTTGATGGGTGACTGCTTTATTAGTTTTTCAATTCGAGCAATATTATGTCAGATGATGCTGCTCGTTACTATTTAAGCTAAGTCATGTCAACATGCCTGATCGGCGTAAAAACGTTCAGACTTTTGGCTAACTAGGTACTAACCCGCTTTATATGATTTGGTATCGTAAAAGAATAAAGCTGTGAAAAAACCGACTTCTTCTCTAAAGTAGGACTTTTTCTTTACAGTGGGATCATGTCGTAAGCTATTTTTGGGATTTTGTTGTGACGACATAAAACCTAGAACAGTGAAAATCCTAATTGTAAACTGACGAACCAATATGCGAACTGTTTGCTAAACCGGTAATGCAAATTATATCATTCTCCTTTTCAGCAATCGAACTTCTAGGACAAGACAAGAGAGTACTAACAACAGCGTTTCTCGGCATCGTGCTGGTCCTGGGTGGCCTAAGCTTCGCACTTCTCGCGAAGACCTTCCACTACTGGCGAACCTTCATCCTAGTCGTCTACCCACCGTCTCTACTCTTCTTAACCTACATTTACTTCCTACCTGAGAGCATCCGATGGTTGCTCTCCAAAGGACGTAAAGAAGAAGCAGTAGAAATCATTATGAAAGCTGCTAAAATGAACAATGTCACGTTATCAGAAGAAACGATGAGACAATTGACTGATGAGAAAAAACCAGTTCAGGAGAAGAAAGAGGATCATGAGCAGGAAGGTTTATGGATACAAGTGCTCAGATCCCCTATTATAATGACTCGTCTGGCGATCTGTTCGTGGTGGTGGATCACTTGTACCTTTGTGTTTTACGGGCTGGCGATCAACTCTGTTTCTCTGGCAGGGGATAAATACACGAACTATATGCTGGTAGTTAGTGTTGAGGTGATCGCTGTGGTGACAAATGCGCTGGTGTTAGACAGGATTGGGAGGAAAAAGACGCTGCTTGTCGCGTACGTCGTGTGCGGATTCGCTTGTGTTGCTATCACTTTTGTTCCCGATTGTGAGTATTTCGAACTATAATTTAATTAGCACATCATTGTTCATATTTTATCAAGACCCAACGACACATAGAAAAGAGTGGACACGACATTTATGACGTTTTATTAGAATCAAAATTGAAATAATGTTGGCTGTGATATAATTTCTGTGTTGTGTGCCAAAAAGTGGCGTCATGGTTGATGCTATAAAATCAGAACAGGATGCTGGTGTCTGGAAATGAAGACAACTTTCTTACGATGAAATGACGATTTTATTTCAAAATTTACACACAACCTTATAGAAAATGTAAATGTTATATTGTTCATTCTCAAGATAAAGTAAATTATTATAAAATTTATTCTCTGCCTACCCCAGTGGGAGACAGGCTTGAGAATATTCATGTAGTATTCGATCGCAGCGCCAACATATAGAACGCGTCAAAACAAACATGATTATTATGAAATCTTGTAGGTAGTAGCATTTCTGACGTGTAACGGATTTGCGATTGCGTCTTATTATACAGGGTGTAAGGAAAAGTATCATTGACCTTTGAACCACATACATACTCTACCCATAAAACTGAATAACTTTTAGTGTAGGAGCAAAGCTTCCAGACCAACAAAAAAATTTTTTGTTAAGACCACCTTTTTGAATCAACGTGCAATTTTTTATAAAAAAAAATTGTGGGGCCAAATTTGTGGTGCCGACAAATAATTTGACTTAGTAGATGGAGGGAAAATAGTAACCTTGTAACGTAGGCCCACTCGCGTTCGTTCATAGTACCTACGTAGTACTTACCCTAGAACTACCTACCTAAGTAGCAGGTAGGAAGTTAGGTCCTACTTCATATTTTAAACTAAAAATCCAAACCGTTTTGTTTGATCCGTGGCGTGCCCAAAATATTGTGTCGCGTGCCCTTAATTGGTTCGCCACCCGTGGACTAGACCATACTCCACCACGCTGGCCCATCGTGGATTTATCGAGACGAAAGTAAGTAAACCAAAACTGATGTAATTAATCTAATCTTTCCAGCGATCCCCTGGCTAGCGACGTTCCTCTACCTCCTCGGCAAGGTGGCAATCACGCAGGCGTTCAGCGGCATCTACATGTACACGTCGGAGCTGTTCCCCACGCATGCGCGGCACTCGCTCCTCGGCTTCTGCTCCATGGTGGGAAGGATCGGCTCCATCGTTGCGCCACAGATGCCTCTGCTGGTGAGTCTTCATGTCTTGGAAATAAAAGCTAGTTTTGTTTGTAATCCGGCTATGTTAGTTGTGTTCCAGGCCTAGAATAGACCATGAATTGCCACATTACAGCTCGTGCTGGTGGAATCGAGTAAGCGGTATGTTTTTTTATGCGTAAAATAAATTTGCGCGTTAATCCTGTATATCCTGAAATTCTTTAGAGTGAATAGCTACAAGTCTGACCACGAGGTGGAATATAGTGAATTTTGCTAGTTTCGTAAATATGCTTATTTCTCTGTTTTTTTTTTATTCCAAATAAAAAAAAAACAGAGAAATAGTCTTATACTGGAGTAAGATTATGAAGGAGGGTTAAGCCAAAATTCAACATCAGTAAAACTGCAGTTTTAAACGATTGGTGCCATTTGATTCATCGAGTTCTATTGAATCTGAGATTCTGTTTTATTTCTTGGAACCTAGTAAAAAGTCTTCTCAACCTTATTCCTGCCCTTCCCGACTAGATACAAGCACGAGAACAGGGCTTATGCAAGCTGCCGGTAGTGCTATCGGTATGCCAAAATTCTGGGCTGGAAAAATATATAACGACTCGCCATCGAAACGACAGAAGAACCTTATCCCTTCTTATTCTCCACTGTTACTCTTTACAGGCAATCTATGTAGAATGGCTGCCATCAGTGCTCTTCGGGGCCACAGCGCTGATTGCAGGTGGCCTGATGCTGACCACGCCGGAGACCCTTAATACCCGGTTGCCGGACACCATCGAGGAGGCAGAGCAGCTCGCGAAGACTCCCAGGAATCGGCAGCTCGATGAGCAGGCCACCTCGAGGTGCTAGGTTTAGAATCAATGTGATAGAAGTTATTAGAGTTTTAAGGACAACTTTGCAATGAACGCAGAATGTGGAATCCTTCTATTATACGGTCTTGCTTGCTAATTATTCTGTAGTGCATTCATTGAACAGGTTGTATAGTGATATTGTTTATTATACTCAAAAAGCTATCTGTATTTTTGTTTTTCGTCTTATTACAGAGACTATTATTTTTATTATTGTTAAAAACTTTGTATTCCGAGAGTATCTGAAAAATAATAATATTTTTGTTTTTGATTTATTTATAATTCTGAAAGTGTTTAAGTTATTTTTTTACATTCCGACATAACAAAATTAAGTAGTTTTTGTTATATTCCGACTTAACAAATATAAAACATAATTTAGGTTCTAAGTTAAACTAATGCCTAATTCCTACTGACCGGCGGCGCGGGGCGTGGTGAACCTACTAATGCATGGGAATTAAATTCATTCCTTGACCACCTTTTTTCTCCTACCGGACAAGACGCGGTGCGTCTACTTTCATTATGTTATTAATGTGATGGTTTTAGCTGGTTGTCTCAGTAATCATTTTTCCCAGGAGTCCCATCAGTTTTCCCAGCTGATGATTAATAGCCAAGACAATCCTTGTAATTTTAAAGGAATCGCGTCGAATACAATGGCTTAATATCTGGATGGCTAGTACAACGTTCTCAGATCTCAGGAAGAGCCAAGCCAGCCATCTACATCATCAAGAAACTTATAAAGCTTGGCCTGTACGTGGACCACCGCAAATTAGTCATAACCTCTCGGTAGAGAGTAGTATATTCCTTGGTCATAACGTCAGCAGTTCCTTTTTCGTTGCCGACTCTCTGAAGATAAGCAGATTTGCAGATGAATTAAGATGAATTTAGCAGATTATTGTTATGCATTATTATGCTTTTTTGCCATAGTTCCGCGTCTCACTACGAAATGGAAAAACATAATGTTGAGGCTAACTGCACTCATGTGTTATAATTATAAGCTTCGCCGCTCAGTGGGTATTATACCTAAGATAATATAACGTACAAAGTGATAAATGTATAATGTAGAGTTACCTTATTCCGTGTTGTGTGTATTGCCACACGTTCCTCATTCAGTTCTGTGCTTATCTATTTTGTAGAGAAGAACCTGCGCAGACGCAAACTGTGATGTGATAATATAAATAAATTATTATAACTTAATTTTACCAGCTTTGTTTTCACTTCACCTGATTTTCCTGGGTTTTTAGAGAATCAAAATCGCGAACAAAATATGCTGCTCCTAAGAGATCAATGGTGACTCTTCATACATTTGAGTCTATAATCTGTATAGGGTCCTTCTTAATATGCTGACACTTTTTCAAGGGGACGATCAGACTGAAACTGACAAATTTTTTCTATGGTACCAACTTTTTTCTTAGGGAAAGGTGTTCAGTATCATGGGTACAATCGTCCCCCCTGTATAGGCTGACGATGAAGATTAGTCAAGGAATCTCCAGAGAAAATCCTCTGGAAATCTATTCGTAATTATATATGCCCAGTTTAGGGTCCGTAGGTACTAACATTCTGACATCGACAGTCGAAGATTTAGGTTATTATTATCCACAGGTGAGTTTTGTTCTAATTTTAGTTAAAACAGTTATGAACAGCGTGGTTGTGGATAACAAAAACGACCCAAATAACCGAGTGTTTGATCGTAAAACGGGCGCGGATCGGCCTCTCCCGTTTTATCCCGGAGTTGATCGAGGAGCGCGCGCGACGCCGCGCCGCGCCGGCTTGCGTCTGCACATTTATTATCAATATAATGTAAATATTTGGGGAAGTAATCATAACAGTGTCTTAGGATTCGATGGTGAAAGAAAAACATTTGATATTGAGTGCGTTGTATTGAAGTGTTGTGCATACAGTGGCTTATATTATTTTATTTTGACTTTGCGTGTCAGTAAGATAAACTTATAGGTATTTTAGATGCATCCACATGAACCTAATAAATGTACATAAAATTTACGGTCAATGAATTTCGGGATGGTCAGAGATTTAATACAACTTACAGCATTTATTCGTAGTGGTAGCAAAGGCTCACCTTTCACATTTGAAGGTTCCAGGATTGAATGACGTCTATGATACTTCAAAATTGTTAACTAGAAGTCCTCTTCTTTACGTTGTTTTTGGTAACTATTAAAAATTTTTAGGGGTTCTTACCTCTTCTTCTTCTTCCTTACAATATTCCTATATTTGGGGTCAGTTTTCCGCGTTCTCAAGCGCCAAGATGCTCTATCTTAAGTTGTCCGTATCTCCTCGTCCGTAGATCGATCACACTCGTAATTATTTTACTTTCCTAAGGTAAGAACGCGTTAAGTAATGAGTTGTACATGTACAGGCACAGCTCCTGTACAACTCATTACTTAACGCGTTCGAAAGTAAAATAATTACAAGTATGATCGATGTAGAAATCCATGAAAATGTTGAATCATAGCAAGGTGGAAATTGTCTATCCCTATTCCTATCGCAGTGGGATATAGGCTGGATAATAAAATATATATCGCATCGGGTAGTTTTGAAAATATTTAATATTGTTGAAAATAATATCAAACGCAGCGATATAGCGGCTAGTTATCTGGCAACATTGACTTACAAATATAAAATATCACTGTTTGTAAAATTCTCAAATATTTTCATCTTAAACAGAAACATTAGAATTAAACAATTTTCCAATCTTCGAAGCCAGGGCGTTTAAATTCAAAACCATGAACGTTTACACGCCGTTGTGTGTCAAGTCGTGACCTCCAGGTGACGTCACGGGAGGCAGGTCATCATGTCGCGGAGGGACCGCGAGCGCGTGGACTTCGTCCCACCGCCACCCAGCAAGTGTGCAAAGGTTTGTACTAGTCTGATTTGTTTTATGCTTACCCAGATCTGCCAGGTCTATGTTTAGGTCATGTAGATTTTTTTGTGATTTCTATGTCTAATAAGTGTTGCGTTGCGTTGAGTCAAATTTATAATCAATTAACCATCTCTGAAATATAATTTGGGTTCCAAAAACGCATGCGTCAAGTTTCATTAAAATCGACACTTTTTTTGTGGGAATATGCCATGAATCTCAAATTACCTGTATTTTTACTTTTTTTGTGTCTTGTGTCAATTTGTGTCTTTGCTGCATATTGGGGATACGACTTTTAATGTTTATAAATTTTGTTGTGCTTATAATTAGCAACTGGCAAATGATTGCGTTAGGTTCTAAGGTCAATATCCTCTATAAAGGTGCTAAGCTAGATGTGAGTGAACTTAGCAGATCATTGTCCAGCAGATCAAAAATAAATGTGAGTTCTTTTCGCATGCAGCTGAGTTCTATAGTTCCTGATACTTTTCAGAAATAGTTCTGGCGCTTTTACCTACTAGCAGAGATACATTGAATTTTCACTTTTATTATTAGTAAAATTGTATACAGAATCATAAGAATTTACTACGATACCTGTCATTCATCCAACGAAAATACTCATAAATTGATAGTAAATAAAAATTCGAATTGATTGAAAACTCAAATGCCAGGATTCCGTAAGATGTTATGTTTATGTTATTGTTGCAATAATATCGATCAACGTGCAGAGGCTCTGCACGAGTCGATAGAGTTATTTTAGATTTACCTTGGACTTCTTAGTGGTATTGTATCGTTAGATATCACAACTTATACACAAGTAGAAACCGCACGTGATCAAACTACTTATTCATCATCATCTAGGCCTTGCAATCTGTTACAGATAATATGCTGCTACAGATTGTACTTCGGTGAGTGTGCCCAAGAGCTACATGAGCTCATCACACCTTCCCCTTTCTACTATCTGACTTCCAGACGCACCGCGGGATATCATCACTTTTTGGTTGACATCCCACATATTCGCACCAAGCGCCTTTTTGAATCTTTTATAATGCGCACGCCAAGGAGTGGAATGCCCTGCCTGCGTCAGTATTTCCGAGCGCTTACAACCTGAATTCCTTTAAAGTACGAGTGAATAGGCTTCTTCTGGGAAATCTGGCTACATCTTCGACCCCATCTTTGTCCTGAGGACTGGATTGAGGCCAAGAGCAAACCCATACGTAATAAAAAAAAAAACTTATTACACATAAAATTTTAGTGCTTCTGTAACAAAACATAACATAAATATTTTATTTGCACACCAAATACATACAGCGACAAAAACTGAATTAAACTATTTTGGTAAAATTATTAGACCATTGAAATGGTGACTAGGAAAATACAATTTCATTCAACAATCACCTGAACGTTTGGTCGGTATTGAAATTAAAAACAGGCAAAAACATTAATAATAGACGATCACCACCTGGATCTTTCTGCATTTGAACTCAAAAATAAGGAGTAATTTTTTTAGAGTAAAGTAATGAAAATATTGCACACGATTGCAAATACATAAACTCACGACCGTAATCCCTCTCGGGATGGTCAGAAACATTGGTACAACTACCAATTCTAGTTGTAGCAAATGCTCACATTTAGCAATTTCAGTTTCAGAATGGAATTGCAATATTAAAATTTTGCATATTTTATTGCATGGATGTAAAAAAGAATCTTCAAAATCGATATAGTTAGTTTCTGAATAAAACACCAAAATACGTAAATACGCGTCAAAATGGATAACTTTCCTTTTTTGAAATCTGTGTGAAAAGTGTTGTTCCCTTCGTCCCCAGGTGCTGTACTATACGTGGAAGCTATGCTCGGTGGTGTTCTCGCACTTTGTGATGATCAGCCTGGTGGTGGCGTACTGCATCCTCGGGGCGGTCACTTTCGAGAAGCTCGAGGCACAGAACGAGAGAGAGGTGACGTGTTCATAGTTGTTGCTACAGCTACCTAACTAATTGTATGGACAAGAGCACTATAAGTAATATGGTGAAATTAGAAACATGTTCCATGTTCGGGTTGGATATAGAACGTCATTGCAACTAACTGTCACAGTATAGTAATAAGAAAGGGAAAGGTTCAAAAATACTAGTCAATCAATCAATCAAATATATACTTTATTTTACACAAAAATACGATGGGAAACAAAGCGAAGTGTAGGTCGTCCTGCGGCACGATTAGCTGACACTATAAAATAAAGAGTCGCGGGAGCTACGTGGATGCGAGTTGCTCCAACAAATGGAGGCCCATTACAAGCAGTGGGTGGATTCCGGCTGTGGATAATGATGATGAAAATACTTATATTACTTCGTGTATGAATGTGGATGGCTGTATATGGTTAGGTTAGGTTAGGTTAGTTAGGTGGATAACAAAAGAAACGATGGATCGATTTTGTGAAAGATGACAATATAAGAAATGAAAGAACACTGAAACAGCGGCGGTTGATACAGAAAATTTGAAAGATGATGACTTGACATAATATTGCACCGACAACAAATAATGATATACAGTTTATAAATGAACAGCATCCAGCGAATTCTGGGTGATACCCATCCCGGACCCATCAAACTGAACAACTTTTACCATGGGAAAAAACTGACCGTAGCAAAAAAAAAAAACAGCTGTTGCATACATTTCGAGTAGACATTTCCGTTTAGTATGGTTAATTGTATTTGTCTGTTCTTGGTGTGCAAATAAAGAATATTATTATTTATGTTATGTTATGTTATGTTATGGAACAGTAGATTTTTTTTGCTCCGATAGTAAAAGTTGTTCAGTTTGAGGTATAGACTAATAAAATAGACTATCATACAGAAGTGGCTGGGTGCTGTTCATTTACAAACTGTATGAGCCAGATGATATTGATTTGAATACCCTTTAATTTGAAGAATAAAATTGCATCGAGGTTGCACTAGTTAAAACAGTTACAGCAGCATCCGTTAAACAAGTGAGTTTTTTTAACAAAAGCATTGCAGTTCTCACGTGATGACAGGACTGTTACAAAAGGGCTGTCAGCTGCCTGACTCTGAGTGAAATGTTTGAAACTATTGCCATGAGCCGACAGACACGCTAGTGTTACGTTATACTGTTTGAACGCATTTCAGCTGTGACTCAATGTACCCGTGTAGTTTGTGATGCTGCATTTATGATCTGCTTAATTCCCTTTAACTTTAGAGTATTGGTCTGGTCAATCATTCATTTCAGGTAGGTCAGTTTTTCTACAATTACGAAGATCTACTTTTTGAAGGGTCTAGTTGTAACAAGGATAACTTGCAGGATTTTATGGGATTGAGAATGAAATAGCGTGTCTATAGGGCAGATTATTTTTTTATCCATAAGAAAGTCCCTGTCCCTTATTAGCCTTTTATCCTAGGTTTAATATGTAAAACCACCTGGGATCATTAAAATTTCATAGGACCAATGATATAAATAGTTATTCATGAAGTTAATATGCTTGATTGTTTGTTGGTTGGGCTATTATTGCATAGTAATACTGCGACCATCGCTCACCTATATTTTACTCATATACCTCCGAACTTTTGGTATATTCTTTTCATCCTCGGGTATCCAGTTTTCCTCACGATGTTTTGCTTCACCGCCGAGCTAGTGATAATGATAAATATCTGCACATAAATTCCGTAGAACTTAATGGTACAGGCCAGAAATTGAACCGCTGCCTCATGATTGAATTGCTTACTCTCTTCCATATGGACTACCATCGCTCTTTGGATGACTATGAGGTAATAAGCCCAGAATTTATGAATAACTGGTTCCTTACTGTCTTTCCGTTGTACCTAAAAGAAGACGCGTTGTTACGTCATCACAACAAGAGATTAGGTATTATTGGTACAAATGCATAGTCATGTGTGTACAGCTGCTGTTATGAGGCCCTCGAGGTCATACCTTTATTAGTACTTAGAAGAACACACCCATCCACACCTTACAATAGTTTGTTGTAAACTTTGTTTTTGGTTCAAGTCAATCCTATTATCTTACTGTGGGATGAGATAAGCTAGATCAAAGTAAAATGAAAGGATGATAGATAGATAGATAAACAATTTATTTGCATAAGTAACACACACATAATATTACAGTTCACAACAAGTTTACAAAACCAGAATACAACGAAACATCAATAGAATCAATACAGCAGCAAATAGGTCCCAGCTCAACATAGACCTTGCCCGAAAGCGGGTGTTGATTTGTTGTTGGATGTGCTTTACGCGAACATTTCAAACCAGAAAAATAAGTTAAAACAATTGCCAGGTAAGCTCAAAAGCATAATTGTTCCCAGATTGACATTTTTTTATCTGGCGACCCATAAGACTGCAGGTAAGGTAAAATGATTATTTTGTCATGGTTTTGTAGCAGAACTGCAGAAGCCACTTATCATTCCAACGAGCTTGTAGTGAACTGTGCTACAGTAGCCAACTTAAAAAGTTTGTGGTAGTTATAGCAAAGTTTTTGAACATCTCTAATGGAACTGTATCTGTAAATGATTATGTGTTTTTTCTTCAGGTGAAGATGAACATATCACAGATCCGGAGCAACACAACGGAGAGCCTGTGGCGAATGACCAACACCTCGCTGCTCCTCAACCAGACCAACTGGACTTCCGGTGCTGTAGATATGCTCAAGGTACAGTAAGAGACAATTAAATGACTGAAAACGATAAAGAGCTCTGTGACAGTGGCATCAACTGAGGTGCTATTGTATTACGAAAACCTGACCCCTCTATTCTAATCTTTATAAGCGCAAGGGGGTAAGATTTCTCTGATGCTGACCGTACTAAGTGCAAATGTGAAAATGACAGCAACATCTTAAATCCATTTCTCCCGATGCATATGAATTGATCAAGATTTCATACGCAACTTTTTGAAATTAGTAGTTGTAGCAAAGCTTTTTTGAAAGAGATTACAGTGCGCTTTTGTATGTACCTACCTTGTATAAAGCGAAATGATTCCCTGCAGGATTTCGAGAACGCAATTCTGATGGAGATGAAGGTGCGGGGGTGGGACGGCAACGAGAACCCGGACCACATTCAGTGGACCTTCACCGGGGCTCTGTTCTACTCAATCATCGTGATCACCACTATAGGTCAGTTATACAGTAGGTAACAACTTGGAGAACGCTATCCTGATAGAGATGAAGGTGCGGGAGTGGGATGGCAACGAGAACCCGGACCACATACAGTGGACTTTCACCGGCGCTCTGTTCTACTCCGTCATCGTGATCACCACTACAGGTCAGTTATACAGTAAGTACAAACTTGGAGAACGCTATCCTGATAGAGATGAAGGTGCGGGAGTGGGACGGCAACGAGAACCCGGACCACATCCAGTGGACCTTCACCGGCGCTCTGTTTTACTCCATCATGTGATCACCACTATAGTATAGGTTGGCTGTACATGGAGAAACAGCACTTTGAGAACGCTATCGTGATGGAAATGTGCCTTCACGAAGGCTCTGTTCTGTTAACAACAAAACAGTTATGCGGTCAGAAACTCTACAATAATTCATGGTTGGATTTGAACTTCTCATTTCCATACATAATACAGAATTCGATAGTTTCAACAAATCTGATACTTTGACGCTACAATAGATAACTCGTATTATATGAACAGAAAGTCTTGGTTAGATTTATCAAACAGCGAAATTTTTCTTCAATCCTTACTTGTCTCATTAAAACGCATAACTCAACGTCGGCAGTCGCTCTGATCCAGTGTACCTCATATCACGTCGTCGTCGGTTGCCCCACGGACTCCTGGCGGACTGCCAGACGCATTCGCACATTAATCACTATTCCTTCTTTATTCCCATTCTAACTAGCTTTATTTTTACCATTTCTTCGACAGATTCATGACGGGAAACTATAAACAATATTGGATATAAATAAATATGAGTTTGTTTATTGTAATATTTTCCATTGAGTTTATTACAAATTCAAATTGTAAACTAGTAAATAATAATAATATTATTATTATAAACAATTTCTTGATATAGGTACTGAATGTATTTTTTTTTTATAAAATCTTTTTTCTATTCAAACACAAAGTCACAAAATAGAATGCCCCACTCATTAATATATAATAGGTATTTGCATATAGATTTGTGCTTTGTGTTTGAATAGAAAATAGATTTTCTTAAAAAAAAACACAATACAGAACAACCAGGAAAATAATTCCGCTTGTTAATCTGGCAGTTAACCTGTATTTATTTTAGGTATATGAGTATTTACAACATTATGTACAACTTATGGCTAAATATGGCTATAATTAAAAATAAAAATAAAAACAAATAAAAACAGGAGAAGAAAAAATGAGCCACTATATCGAGCACGACTTCCGATAGACTTAAACTAAACAGAAGACGTGCTCGAGGCCACCGTCCTGCGGGAGGGTGCCCAGGACGCTAGCTGCGTTACCTCGTTGGATGGCAATGGATATTCGTTGCCCGAGGTACGCGCCAGCCCTTTGGTCACCTTACACCTCGATCAAGCGCGACGACAACTCTTTGAAGAGCTGTCGGGCATCCGGCCCCCACGGCCCAGGGTCTCTACACCGAATGGCGCAAGAATGTAGCCGTCGCCCAGGGTGGCATATGTGCGCCGCTTGAGACCTTCTGCAGCAGCCGCCGCCGCGCCCGCCTTTAGAGAAGTGGCAGGGAGGTGTGAGGGCGCCACGGTGTCGACACACGTAGCGTCCACAATTAGTCTGGTACTACTGGACACGCGGGTATACAGGGTTAAATTGATACCACTGGCATCCTTTTAAGCTAAATTTTTACATTGGGAGCAAACCGAAAGAACGAAGCCAAAAAAAACTGCTGTTGCATACATACGAGTAGGCGTTGCAGTTTGGTATGGAACACCAGATTTTATTGCTACGATCGGTTTGCTCCCATAGAAAAATTTGTTCAGTTTGATAGGTAGACTCAGTTTTAAAATGTCCTTTGCAAATAAAGATTCGATTCTTCTTCTTATGGTGTGGGCAGCAAGCCCTAGTGTCAGAGTTTTTTCAGATAATGTCCTAACCAACTGGGAAAAAACGAACAAAGTGACATATCACTAGGTATTCCCCGTGGGAATCGAACCCACGACCTCCAATTCTACCCTAGATTTGATTAAGTTGATTGATTGATAAGAGACATAGATACCATTTTTAGATCCAAAGGATATTGCTGGCTATCCAGCGAGGCAACGCAGACTTTGGGTGGGATATGATTCAGAACGGATTATTTGATTAGTTTAATATATTTTGTAGATTATTTTAAAACATATTTTGTATAAATAACGTGTTTAATAATCTTAATTCTAGTGATGCTTAGTTGTTAATTTCCTACACAAATAAATAAAATGTTCATATTGGATATGGTATCGGCCTAGCATCATAGCATAACTAAACAGGGTGTTAGAAAAAGTATCATTAACCTTTAAACCAGAAACTCTACTCATCGAACTGAACAACTTTTACTATGGGAGTAACAATAACAGAATAAAAAAAATCTGCTGTTTCATATAGGCTTCTTAATATGCTGACACTTTTTTAAGGGGATAATTAGACCGTCAAACTGAACAACTTTCTCTATGGCATCAGCATCGAAATCGCCAAAAATAAAATCAGGTCTTCCATACAAAGCTGCAAACCTAGTCGAGCCAATTTTATGAGACAGCTGTTTTTTTCGCGATTTCGATGTTGTCCCCATAGAGAAAGTTGTTCATTTTGATGGTCTGATCACCCTCTTAAAAAAGTGTCAGCATATTAAGAAGAACCCTGTATATTTGAGTCGTGTAGGCATTGTAGTTTAGTATTGAAACAGCCGATTTTTTTTTGTGTTGACAGGCTTGCTCCCATAGTAAAGTTGTTCAGTTTGATGGGTAGAGTATAAAGTTTAAAGGGTAATGATACTTTTCTTTACAACCTGTATACGTATCGACAACAACGAATGTTTGTGTTAGGTCTTGCCCGAATTATTCATTATCATCAACCAACATAAATAAATATTCTTTATTTGCACACAAAAAACATACAGCAACAAAAACAGAATAAAAAGAAGGTAGGGGTACAAATGGCAGTCTTACCACTAAAAGCGATTTCTTCCAGACAACCATGGACCAACCAATCATTATATAAGCCAGAAAGCGGAGGTCCCAAAACATTTGTTATTTCTGACTTTACATCAATGTATTAATCTTTCCGCCACTGAATCTATCAACGAGTGTCTACAAATCATTTTACCTTCGTAAAGTAAAAACTCCACTGTAACAAAAGTCACGTATCTCTTAATTTACTACGACGTCACGTAACAAGACGCATCAGAAAGTCAAGCATTTTTATCATAAACATAAACACTGGTATTCTCTCCTTATCCCCTATCTTCTTCCTTGTAGTTGTTCGAACGGGAACTTCCGTGGTTTCACCGAAATTATCATCTGAGCCTTGCTTGCGGTAGCGCAGCCTTGGTTTCCGTGGTTGATTTCGTCGAGGCGCTCGCGTGGTACGAGTTGTATCACGAACCCGACCTTGTCTAGTAATTTTTACATTCGTACACCCTGTGGTACATAGTTCTCTCTTGGACTTCTGTGCCCCTTCATTTGTCATGTTTACGCGTCTTGACAGTTTCCTCTTGGAATGTAACGTCCTCTTCTTAGTCCCTCGTCCTGTACTTAACATTTCTCTTTTGGACCGTAGGGCCCCATTTGTCCAAAGTACGATACTGAACCGTTCTTTCATGGACTTTAGTGCCTCGTCAATTGTCCTTTGACCATTCCTTGAGTGTTGTCCCTGCTTGGATAGTGACACACCCTCATTTGTCCCAAGTCCGGTACTGAGCCGTTCTTTCATGGACTTTAGTGCCTCGTCAATCGTCCTTTGTCCATTACTTGAGTGTTCTCCCTTAGACATTGATACACCCTCATTTGTCCCAAGACCGGTACTGAATCGTTCTCTCATGAACTTCAGTGACTCGTCAATCGTCCTTTGTCCATTACTTAAGTGTTCTCCCTGCTTGGATAGTGACACACCCTCATTTGTCCCAAGTGCGGTACTGAACTGTTCTTTCATGGACTTTAGTGACTCGACAATCGTCTTTTGTCCATTACTTGAGTGTTTTCCCTGCATGGATAGTGACACACCCTCATTTGTCCCAAGTCCGGTACTGAACCGTTCTTTCATGGACTTTAGTGCCTCGTCAATCGTTCTTTGTCCATTACTTGAGTGTTCTCCCTTGGACATTGACACACCCTCATTTGTCCCACGTCCGGTACTAAACAGATCTCTCTTTGACTGAGGTGCATCATTGAATGTACAGAACCATTTTCTCTTCGACCATGTTGCCAAATCATTCTTCCCCCGTCCGGTACTGAACAGTTCTCTCTTAGTCTGTGGTACCCTCTCATTTATCCAGGTTATGCTACTTAATAGTTCTCTTATGGACCTTAGAGCCGCCTTATTCGTCCCATTCACACTACTAAACAGTTCTCTCTTAGGCCGTAATGGTACGACGCGGACGTCTCTAGTGACCAGTGGTTCTCGCTTCGAGTTCACTGTCCTTACCTGGATAACCCTGGTAATCTTAAAGGATCGTTTGGCCCTTGGTGGTCCGAGATGGTGGACCCTGGTGTTAGGGTTGGTGTGCTCGTCTAATACTTCGTGGTCAGCGTCTTTACCAAGAGGGTTTTTTTGAGGATTTCTTTCGTTGCGTTTGCATTGAGATTTCGGCTTCAGCTTTATTGGTGCACTTTCTGTAAAATATAGAGATAATAAAGTAATGTCGTTGTATTGAGAACAAATGTTAAGAACAGATTAAGACAAAATAAAACTATTTGCAACTTACCTTACGAGGTTACTTTGATTAAGAAACTACTGTAGTAAAGGCTATTGAAGATAAAGTGAAAGAAAACATAGAACACGAAAGTTACTTAAAAGCGTTATGGTTTTATTTACTTAAAACAATAATTATGCATTTTCTTTAAAGTTAATAACAAACTTACAAATAAGTGGTAACTGGAATTAGTACGATGTCTAGCAGTACGCCTTGTCGTACATGAAACTAGAAACTAGATGTTAGATAACAAACTACCATAATATTTACATTTACCGGTGGCAGCGCACGCGTTCTACGTGCATAAACAACTACGATCGATTACTATACATAAGTTAACTTCATTAGTCATCACATTTCACATCACAGATACTTATTTACCGAAGTATCTCGGTCCTATGATGCCCGTGGGACCACCTGGACCAACGAGCAGCTGCCTGCCGGGACCAATCACACCAGTGGGGCCACCGGGCCCGATCAGCACTCCTGGGCCTGACTGTCGCCCATATCCAGGCCCGATGATTCCAGTGGGGCCTCCAGGTCCTGATAAAACTCCTCTTCTGCCCCCTCTAGGCCCGATAATACCGGTTGGTCCACTTGGTCCGGTTAACACTGGCCGCTGACTGTATGGTCCGATAAACCCTGTAGGACCTCCTGGACCGACGAGCACGCCTCTTTGAGCTGACTCACTTTGCCCTGCATCGGGCCGAGGATTGATATTGACTGGTCCAGGTCCGATTATACCGGTCGGTCCATCAGGGCCGACTAGTACTGCTGGATTCCTTTGGTGGTAGATAGCTCCTTTCGGTCCGATGTTTCCATTAGGACCTATACGATCATCTGGGCCTTCTGGAGTGATCAACTGGTGCGCGTGAGATGGTCCGACCTGGCCCGTGGGTCCACCGGGCCCGACCAGCACTTGTTGTCGATTAGGACCGAAGTGGCCGTACTCGCCGATGTCGCCTGGATGAGAGAAGGCTCCATCAGAGTGAACTTGACCAGGAAAGAGCATGGGACGCTCGTCTTCAAGCTCGTTAAAGACTTCTGAAAGACAAATTAAAGGATTGAAGACTATTTCACCTTAATCAATCAATGTATTTATTTGTTTGGTGTGAAATAACGTAAACAGGGTGTAACAAAACATCCTAGTAACTTACTAAGGGGGTGCTTATGCCCATCAAACTGAACAACTTTCACTATGGAGTCAACTTCGAAAGCATGAAAAAAAGTCAGCTGTCCCATATATTAGAGTCCAGTTGGTACTGCAGTCGAGTTGAAACAGCTAATTTTTTTACGCGATTTCGAACTTGTCTCCATCGTGAAAATTGTTCAGTTTGATGGTCACAAGCACCCCCATTCTGTTCTGTTGGGTTTTTCTTAATATGCTGACTGTTTCTTAATAGGATGATCAGATCATCAAACTAAACAACTTTCTTTTTGGGAACAACGACGAAGTCGCGAAAAAAAATTACTGTTTCATACAAAACTGCAATCCTACTCGACCAAAATGTGCAGATTTTTTTTGTGATTTAGATGTTGGTCCCATAGATAAAGTTTTTCACTTTGATGGTCTGATAATTCTCTTAAAAACCGGCCAAGTGCGTGTCGGGCCACGCGCAGGGTAAGGTTCCATGGTTGCCCGTCAAAGTATACGGACCTTCTTTTTGTTTTATTTTATACTACGGTTTAACGGCTAATTAAGTCTAGTAAGTCTTTTTTTTAAGTTGGTCGACTATTACTCGTAAACTTGTAAAGCCTACTTAGCGGTGATAGCATTCGGACGTCGTTCTTGAGGATCTAAAATGCCTAATGAATGGTTTTGCGGCAATCGGGCTGGAGCTGAACCTTTCAAAATGTGAACTTTTCTTACACCATTCCGTCTCCCAAGTTGACAGACTCGACATTATATCAAAATTCAACAACGTTGCTCCCAATATTCAGATAACCTCAAACGATTCACTACGGTTGCTGGGAGCTCCTCTCCTCGATGACTCCATCCCACCTTTCATACAAGAACAAATGGACAAGTTCCAGAAATCGTCCGACCGCCTCACAAAAATAAACTCTCACATGGCTTTATGCATCATTAAGTTTTGCCTCTTCGTGCCTCAGTTCACATACGTCCTACGGTGCTGCCATCTATGGAAATTTCCAAGTCTTTTAACAGCCGTAGACGACAGTATCAGAAACCTGCTAACAAGCGTGCTGAACTGTACATTTTCTGCTGAAGCTTGGGCCCAGGCATCTCTCCCGGTTCGTTTTGGGGGTATTGGCATAAGAGGGGTTTCTGCTGTTGCTTTGCCGGCTTTCTTAGCTTCCGCTCACGGTTGCAGTAAGCTCTTTCAGGAGATTATCAGCCCCTCTTTGGGTAGTGCTGCTGGTGTAGCCCATCTTACGGACGCTTTGTCCCGGTGGAGGGATCTGTGTGGTAGCGACACGCCTACCCTGCTAGACTCACAGAAGCGGTGGGACGAGCCTCTGTGCAAGAAAGGGCAGCAGGACCTTTTGGCTACCTGCTCCTGCGAGACAGATCGCGCTCGTGTCCTCGCATCCTTTGAGAAGGAGTCTGGTCTCTGGCTGAACGCCCTGCCCTCTGCCAATATCGGAACCCTACTAGACGACTGCACCCTTTCTTTGGCGGTAGGCCTCCGGTTGGGCCTTCAAACGAACCAGGCCCACCAGTGCAGGTGTGGTGCCGCTGTAAACAGGCTAGGCCACCACGGGCTTTCTTGCCGGAGAAGCGCCGGTCGCGTCCCGCGCCATAATGCTCTGAATGACGTTATTCGTCGGGCTCTTGTCTCAGCGAACATTCCGGCAAAGTCCGAACCAAACGGAATTGTCCGCACTGATGGCAGGAGGCCCGACGGGTTAACGCTCATTCCTTGGCGACAGGGGAAAAGCTTGGTGTGGGATGTGACCTGCGTGGACACCCTAGCTCCATCTCACGTCCAGGCCACTTCTGAACGCGCTGGTGCTGCTGCTGCGGGTGCTGAGGTCGACAAGTGTAGAAAGTACCGCGATCTGGCCGGCAGCTACATATTCACGCCAATAGGTTTTGAGACGCTAGGTCCTTGGGGCCCAGAGGCCAAAGCATTTCTTGCAGACCTATCCGGTCGTCTCAATGAGACCTCTGGTGACCGCAGAGCTGGCAGCTTCCTGGCACAAAGAATAAGCCTCACCATCCAGAGGGGGAATGCTGCTAGCCTGTTGGGCACCATGTCTTGCGGCGACGCTCTAGAGTGTTTGTATTATTTGTAGGCTTTTATGTTTTGAGATAAGATGTTGTTTATATAATTTAGTCTAGTTATATTTTAGTTTTAGGATATTTTAGTTTAATCAGTTGTTGTTCTTTATTTCGTTAGTAACTTAAATATTATCTTACATACTTTAATTAAATGACCGTTTTCCTTTTAATTTCGTTATATATACTACTACCGTGAATTTTTTCACATGTCCAGAAACAACCGTTTAGCTGGCAGGGGGGGGGGGACACTTGACTCTAACAAAAAATTTCACTTTACATACATACCATACATGAGCTCACGCCATTGTCCCACGGGGGTAGGCAGAGACCACGGACCGCCACATGCTACGACTCTGACATACCTCTTTAGCCTCATTGACATTCATACATCTTTTCATGCACTTCCGTCGATTGAAGGTGCTACGCACTTGTCCTTTTCGGAAAAGATCATTGATTTGATCATGGTATGTTTTCCTCGGACGGCCTCTCCCAACCTTTGCTCACCTTTGCTTGATAAATTTAATTCGTAAGTCTTATTTCATTCATTCTTTCTTATTTCTACGTGACCGAACCATCTTAGCATACCCCTCTCAATTCTTGGTACAATATCATCCTTCAACTTACACAAATCCCTTATCACACTGTTCTTGATTCGATCAGCCAAAGTAATACCACACATACTTCGTAAGGAGCGCATTTCAACTGCGTTCACTCGACTTTCATTCCTTTTACTCCATACCCAACATTTATGCCCATACATAAGGGTAGGCACCAACACACCGTTGTGAATAGCCAGACGTGCCCTTTTTGACACAGTCCGGCTACTCACCACGGCGTGTAGGGTCCCATTTACCTTATTTCCCGCAGTCACTCTTCGCTCTACATCCCCATCACACTTTCCATCTCTCTCAAACAAACTTCCCAAATACAAAAATTCATTCACATGTTTCCCTCTGTCTCCTTCCATCACAATGTTACATTCTGTAACATCGTCGTCTTCACGTTCCAAAACCATTACCTTCGTCATGCATACATTGACTTTCATTTATTTCTTCTTCAACGACCCATTCATCACATTCAACATGTCTTGTAACTTTGTCACCGACGGCGCAAGTATAACCTGGTCGTCAGCGTACCAGAGGTACTTGACACTAAGCTCATCCATTCTTAGACCACATTCCCTCTGTTTCAAATCAGGCAGAAAACTGTCCATATAAACATTAAAAAGCCATGGCGACGCAACACATCCCTCTAAAGATGTTAAACCAGTCTGTGTCCGCCCCATTAACTCGGATAGGGGGGGGGGGGGGGGAAATTTCACTTTAATGCTTAATATTTCGCTAACGCCCTTAATCAAAATATGGTTTTCCCACACCCACAATATTTTTAAACGACCTATTCCCCCCTACCCCTATTTTTCAAGTTTTTATTTTACCACTTTGTCGGCGTGATGAACATATGCTGAATTACAGCTTTCTAGTATTAAGCGTCTCTGAGCTAAGCCGCGGACAGACGGACGGACGGACGGACGGACGGACATGGGGAAACTATAAGGTTTCCTTCGTAACACTAAAAACCTTCAGTACATTAATTTGGACCCTGTATAGGGACTTTTTTAATAGGCTGACGGTTTTTTTAGGGGACGATTAGACAAACAAACTGAACAACTTTCTCTATGGGACCAATATCGAAAAAAATTATCTGCTGAACCATAAATTTTGGTCGAGTATGTTAAATAATAAAATGATAAATGAACTTTATTGTGTATGGAATGGACTCAGGTGTAAAGTAGAAACATTTGCAGGTGATTTGGCAATATTATATGGGACAGCTGATTTTTTCCCACGATTTCGATGTTGGTCCCTTAGAGAAAGTTGTTCAGCTGGTCGCTCTGATCATCCCCTGAAAAAATCACTATTTTATTCATTGAATGTTTTCTTGTTATCCGAAAAATGTATTTACCAGATTTTTGTCCGTAACCCTTGTTAGGTCGTTTGTAGCAGCACAGCGATTTTCCAGAGCCGCATACTTGCTGAAAGAAGAAAGAAAACAACGATTTTAACTTAATCTCTTCACTGTTATGGCAATTTGCTTCAAGCTTAATGACACGCGCCGCGCCAAAATAAGTTGATACGTCATATTGGCAGACATCTGACAAAAACAATAGTATCTTGGCATTCCATTGTTGATACTTACATGAGAGTCGGCACGTGGGTTGCAGTTATCCGTCGCCATACACTTGCAATACTGCAGAGAATCCAGTGTACCATCTGAATCGTAGTACTGCCTGGAAGATACAAGAATTAAAAAAAAATCCAAGACACAGGAAGGATGGCGTTACAATCGCGCCAATTTAGCTGTCAGAAAAAGTTTTCCGTGCTTTTTATATTATAGGGAGCAATTTGTTAATTCGTTAATAGGATTATGAAGGTGTAATGGGGTGTGGTGGGATGTGAAAGACGTTTTGATACTTTGCATTAATCTACTTTTGCAGTTAGTGCTCATTTTACGTTTTAAACTAACATTTTCGGTGATATTGAGTATTGGTAGCTAGAGCACAATTTATTCATTGCCAGCACCACCTCTAAAACTTGATGCAAATCATAGACAAACAGCACTTTTTATTGTCAATGTGACAGATTTATCAGCAATTTTAATAATGCCTTCTAGTGAGTTTTCGATTTACTAATCTTGGAAAACACCTCATTTATATTTATCATATTTATAGATATCCCAAGGATTTATGATACGCCAATCATAAATCCTCAATAACATCATCAGTAATTACTGTACAATGCATGCTAATGCATTACGATGCTGATATAGGCAAATCAAGGTCGTTGATGTCTTATTAAGAATTCAGTATTCAGATTCCTTATCTGACGGATATCAGGAATCCTCCTTTACTATCAACACAATCATTGTCTTAATTTCACGGTCATCATCTAACCTTAAATAAAACTTCGTGGCCTGTATAATACTCTTACCTTCTTCCCTGATTGCTGTTAGGATAGACCGATGAGCTGTCGACCCTATATGATTCTAGATGGGGTTCAATCCTCATGGGGTACCTGCCGGCGCCAGGGGGCCTGTTGTAGAACCCATCAGTGTCTGAAGGCTGCTCGAAAGGGGGCTCATCTGATTGGATGTTCTTATCACGGTTTCTGAAATAATTACAACTTGAAATAGTATGATGAACTTAGGAATTGCATCTCACATAATCGTCTCACTATCATTAAGAAATAAGTAATAAATACATAAGCATATAACCGCAGTCAGATAGTGGTACATAGAACCATTGCTTCAACTACCAGTCACCTTTAAAGCATTCAGAAATCAGAGATCACAATTTTATTGGCCTTATAACAGAGAATGCTACACTAGGTACCTACGTCATTATAGATTAAAGCAAAGCATCCGGGACCGACGATTACCAATTTATTGAGAACTAAATTGTAATTTTGCAGCGGTGACCGATTACTCGCTACATACAAACAAATGTTACCTCTTTATAATATTAGAGTACAATTTAAATAATTGGTTATTATTTAAATTATATAATTATGGGTGCTAGTCAAATCAACGAACTAATAATTCGTATATTTTATATGCAAAGATTTTTTTTGGTCTTCGCGCCAAAAAAAATCTTTGTTTATATGTATTTCGTCTAAATTATTTTGTTCTAAATGCTTGGACTTTTATCGTCCGGAGGTCTTCAATAATAGTAGAGTACTGTAAAAGGGAAATCACCGTAAAAAATCTCCACATCCAAAATATGGTATTTAATGCATATGCCAGATTATTTTTATATTGCTAGGCATAGTTAATAGTATTTAGTGGTCACCGTTTACGACTTTGACCCACAAACCAGGTCACTATGGAGTAATTCTACCGAACTCATTTCGTCAACGCATTCTTAACTAAAGTAAAAGTAGTATTTACATAACATTTACCATTTTACTGATTTGTTACCGAAAAGGTTTAGTAACTAATTTCAATTGGTTTAAGATACCTAGTGTTTGTGTAAAAGTTCTATAATGAAACTCAGTGCAATTGTTAGATCAAAAAATCGATTGAACTATATTGGCTAAGAGTGAGTCATATTGCACTGTGACTATGAAGTAACAATCCGATAGGAAATCATTATCGTTCGACTTAGAAACGTTTTTGGGAATACCAACGTTTTGTAACTTTTAGGTTTATTTGTAACAAGCAAAGTATTTGGAGTTGGGTAAACAGGAAAGTGACCTGCTTTGGAAATGCCAGAGGTATATTATGTTAGTAAAATATGGTCAGGAAACTTGCATACGCTGACGAAGAAAATTCTGATGCGTATGTGAAGTCTACCAATCCGCATTGGGCACGCGTGGTGGACTAAAGCCCCATGCACCCCACTAGAGGATAGGTTGTGCCCTGCAGCTCTACTGAAAACGCTTTACAACAAAAAATCTGACAATAAAAAATTATTTTATTTTATTTGGGGAGCTTACAGCTATAAAACAAATATTTTATAGATTTAGTCAGCTATAGGCCAATTACAAGCTTACACATATAGGTTTTTAGTTAACAAATCTGAAAACGCTTAAACGCTAATAAACACTTAATGTTAGTCATATAAGCATGACTGTAATTCAAAAATATTTATACCCGAAACCATACAATCCTTCAACCAATGACATTAGCCTTCAACTACCAACCGCCACTAGTAAAGCATGCAGTTAGAACTATAACAACATCAAGGTGTATCGGTACACCAAGGTACACCAACTTTGACATTCCCGTGAGCTAGGTGGTGAGCCTTTTGCTCACAAAATAATACAAATAGTCATATTGATTACGAATCTCTCGGGACGAAATATGGGTTGCCTAAACTAGAAAGTGAAACAAAAGGAAACAAACTGTTCCAGGAAATCGTTTAATTAATATTTACATGACTGCATGCAGCCTAGGTGGTAAGCTCTGCTGTTAGCGAACAATAACAAAAAAGAATGCATGAATGAATGAAATATACTTTATTTACACCAAAAGAAAATACAATGCACAATAAGAAACATAAACTGAATATGGTACAAATAAGGCGGTCTTATCGCTAAAAAGCGATTTCTTCCAGACAACCTTAGGGTAGAGGAAATATAACAAAGAACGGGTCGGTGTTATCACAAAAAAAACAAAATTATAGGTCAAAAGAAGTGAATACAACAAATACATAAATACATACATATTACACATAATTAAAGGTACGTAGATAAATAACAATATATATATATATATATATATATAACAATATATAATATATATCATACATGCTACAACAAAACATAAACATACCTACACGTACCGGATTAATTTAGATAGAAAAATAGAAGGGGGGAAAGGAAAAATCAGGAACAGAGGTCCAGGAAGTGTGCTTTGACTTTCGATTTAAAAACATCCACAGAAGGAGAATGTCTGATCGACTCTGGCAACAAATTCCAAAGTCGAGCAGCTTGGACTGTAAAGGAATGGGTGTAGAAGTCGGAAGAGTGGGATGGGATATTGAGACAGAGATTCTTAGAGAAACGTAAGGGACGGCCAGTAGTAAGGGAGCTAAAGATGAAGCGTTCTTTAGGTAGGGTAGAGTCAATGGATTAAATAGGATAGAGTAGAGGAGGGACAGGACATGGGTGTCTCTTCGACGACGGATTGGGAGCCACTTTAGTTTAGCGCGGAATTCGGACACATGGTCGTATTTCCGTAATTCAAATACAAACCGGATAGCTACATTTTCTAGGCGTTCCAGTTTGTTACGGAGCTCCACTGTGAGGTCGAGGTAACAAGAATCAGCATAATCAAGGATGGGTAACAGGAGAGACTGTGCGCAATTTTAGTACTTGTGGGAAGAAAATTTCGTAGTGGTTTGAGAGAACTGTATGCGGCGAACATCTTTCTACTTACCTCGGAGACTTGCGGTACCCAAGACATCGTTTTGTCGAAATATATACCCAGGTTTTTAACAGTCTCGCTGTAGGGAATGCAGACACCGTCGAAAATGACAGAAGGCAGATCTTCAAAGCTGATTCTCGAGACTAGCCGTGGACTACCGATGATGATGACTAGAGTTTTAAAAAAGGTACAAAAGGAACCTAAAATCCTAATAACCTTGATTCCTTCAAAGAGAAGAAGGTTGTTTTATCCTTACCAAGGATTTCATGATAAAAACCAATGAAGACCAATTTATGAAGCTGTATTTAACACAAACATGGAATTAAGAGGTTTATATGCAGCATCATTATAATTTTTTTCCACGCAGCTAATAAAGATCGTCCACAACTTATCAGCCATGTGAAAATAAATACAAAACACGTGCAGCAACGCATGTCTCAACAAAAGTGAACTATTTAAGAGCAAATTATAGACGTAACCAAGTCTTCGGAAGCAGTGACGCAAGCGCCATTCTAGTGTCAGTCCTTAATGAACGAGGTGTGGGATAATAGCGGTATTGTATCGCTACAATGTGTGCCCGATGTCGGCCAAGGCGCCGAAACCTGACCGACTGGAACGTTGCATGCTGCAGTGCGTGCAATTATGTAATTTATTAAGATAAGTTAAGGTTTAATTCGAGCTGTCATCGGTGACCCTCGGAACATCCGCGCTTTTTGAGGCTGGTTTCCCCAAAATATATTTCTGAGTGGTTCGTGGTGACAATGTCACTGGAAATACCCACCCATGAACTTTGATTATAAAGTATAATTTGCAATGACATTGTCAAGAGACGAAAATCGGCATAGCTTTTAAAACAAGGCAGAACCAACGATATTTGTAACAATATTATCGTTGGGCAGAAGCAGAACAACTTGTTTGTTTGAATGTCAAGAAACATTCACACAAACACTAATGAATTTAAACCTATGCAGAATATTTTTGGTGAATTTAGAGGAACTCAGCTTAAAACGGCCAAAGCTACCTCTGGTATGTCGGATTTGTGTCTGAAAGACTAGCCATTTGGCATCTAATATGACATCATTCCATCTTGGAACCCTCAATTTGCCAAATATGGTTGGTATTCGTAGCTAGATTTCTGTTCCACTCTTATCGAATTACAATCCTCTCAGAGTTTTCTTAGTGAACAATGATAGAAATATTGCAAGTGAGAACAGAGTACAGCTGAAAATCAGGGCTGCGCTCGCTGTGATCTCTGATCAGATCACTCGGCCGGCACAACACTGAGCTTACCCCTTCTGTCGCAAACAGATTCTATTATTATTATTATGTATCTCTCTAAAAGGCTTACTCACGGGCCGTAGCCCGGACCTATGGAAGGCTTTCGTGGGGACACAGGTCCAACACGTAGAGGCCCCTTTGAAACACTTATATCTAAATGCGATGGGATGCACCAAGCGTGGTCTATCTCTGAATGCATTATGGAAATGCACCAGAAGACATACCACGCTTAGTGCAGAGACTATTGTAGAAAGGACAGAAAACAACTCGGGTTATGAGGGGTGAACTGGGTGGGCCGGGAAATCTGGGTTATTGCGTAGAGACTCGGGACGTCTGCCGTAACAAATGTCTCTAATTTGTTAAAAATGGCAGACGGTGACTTGCCAACTCATTTTGATGGGCCCCCCAAAAAGGCCGCTCGCAAGGAGCGACAAGGCGGCAACATGATTATTATTATTATTTGCGTATGGCTTTATTTCCTCCAAAACGTACAAGAAACAAGATAACTAGATAACTAAATTTTTCCTTCAACATAATAAATAAAACAAAACTACAAATTAACACCTAAATTTTGAAGCCAAACCCTAGCTTCCGGCGTTAGCCTCCATATCCTACCCCAACTGATTTATAACAAAATAATTAGATTGAAAAAATAATTTCATTATTTTGATAGTTAAAATTCAAAGTTAATTTTAATAATTCGATTCTGCTCTCAATTCTAAACAAACTACTTTCTAGTTTTGCTTTAATTGCATTAACACGTTGTATATCATCCAAATAGTGGAAAAAATATTTACTTAACCACAACCAACCACCTTAACCTTAACCATGTTCCGATCCCAAGATCCGTCGTAGGGCTATTTTGGATGTGCCCAAAAGCTTGTTTTCCCTTGTTTTTCGGATCGGCTGTTTCAGCGATCCATTAAACTATTTGATCATAAATTGTTATTATTATTAACAATGTATATTCTCTTCGAATACCTTCTCTCGCCTCAATATACTTGAGTGCAAATAATATTGCATCAACAAAAAGCGACAAGCTGAAAGCAGTCGGAATAATTAGCATGCGTTAGTCAAAGAAACAAATAGTGCGTTACATGTCCACACTGTGCAGAACAGTGGTTGCGGATGCAGAGACTGACTTGTTGTCGTTGCCGGTGTCCAAGAAGCGGACCTTGGTGTCGATGCGCACCGACTGGGCACCCTCGGGCCAGCGCCAGCTCTCCGCCCGTGACGTCACCACCAGCACCAGCAGGCACCATGATGTGGCTGTTGAGACGATAGACTCTGAGGTCAGGTGGATCACGTTTTAGTGCGCGTTAGAGGTGACTAAAAAAGGCACGAGCGCGGGCCTGTGTTTTGTTCCCAAATTAGATAAGATAAAGAGATTAAGGGTTGTTTGTAGGGATTGGGTTCATCGTCATCAGCCTATAAACGTCCTACCGCAGGGCACAAGCCTACCCTCGAAGAGGGTGTATTGGCGTTTCCACTTTTGGCGTTTCTTTATTCCGATTGCGTTTAAAATAAAACGTTAGTACTTCTCCAAGTTAAGTTCTATCATTATAACTATGTTTATCATCTGAATTGGATCAATTAGTAGCGTGATGCGTGCACAAAATGATAAACAGTCAAAACTCCAAAAACGAACCGAACCTGAAACTTGAAAGGAAATCGTGATTAAATATTCATGTACTCGTACGTACGTTTTTTTAATTCTAGTCCTACTTCGTAGTTAATTAGAGATTGTTATTTGTTATTCAATGTTGTTTAGTTAGGTATCTCGTGATTTCTTCCTTTGCGTGTCCAACTCCTTGGTCTCTTATTAATCGAATGAATCATGATTCTTATTTTGGCATCGAGGTCAATTAATTATAGTTATTTATGAGTGATTCATTACATAATTAGTCCTGGGCGTCTTACGAGGCGACTAAGGCCCGTGACACGTTCTTGAGTCAATGATCTTTGATGTAGAGACTAAAACGTAGTGATTACTTGCTCAGTGGTAGAGACTACTAGCAATTGTTTTCCGAAACAGTCTCCATTGTAATTTTTACATTTTCTACTGCTTTACACCTGCCAGCATTTTAGAGGATTGCTGATTTTCCCGAGTGCGCCTGACGTATCGGGGGTTCCTACGAATAACGAAATACCTTCACCAGGAGAGTATAATAAATAAACAAATATTTCTATGGTAAAAAGTATTTACTTGCGCCGACTGTGACATCAGTAGATTGCAATCAGAAGCAGGAACAATAGACGCTAGAAGTTATAATTATTATGACACGAGATTCATATGATTGTGAATGATTCATGTAAATCATAACACTGCGGATTGTATTGTATCCAAGTTTTCGGCTATGAGGGAATTGTTTACTAAATACTCGTATAATAGTGATATTGTTTATTTGTTACGTAATTTGAGATGGATTAGACGATCATAGATTCATTAGAGTACAATACATATATAGTATTGAATTAAATCATTATCATATCAGCCGATAAACATCTACTGCTGGAAGAGGCCGACCCAAAGGTTCGCCAGAACGACTGGTCGGGTTCTCGCCGCCTTCACCAGGTCGCCGGTCCAATTTGAGGAGACCTACCCACGCTGCGCTTTACGGTACGCGGTCGCCACTCGACAACTCTTCAGCTTCATCAACTACCCGGTTCTGCGAACAATTTTCGCCGCCCATTGCCACTTTAGTTTAGCAATTCTTTGAGCTATCTCGGCTACTCTGGTTCTTCTGCAAATCTTTTCATTTGATCTCGTGAGGAACCTCCGAGCATAATTATTTACCCCCTTTCATTATCCTCTGGATGGCTTTCAGCCTTTTTATGATGAGGCATTGAGTGAGAGACCACAGCTCATTTAATTAAATTAAATAATTATCATATTATTTTTTTTGTAAATCTGGCCCGCTGAACCGATAACCTGAGAACGGTGGTGTGGAGCGAATGGTTGAGGAAGGCCGAGGATAGAATTTTGTAGCGTACCTTGGGAGAAGCCTATTTAACGTTTATCAGTGGAAAATGTCATGGCTGGTATGATGAAAATTTATTTTGTTAAAAAATACTCAGGAACAAATTACAATAAATAATCGCTTTCCGTAATGATTATTATGACTCAACAAGCGTCTGGAGCAACTGACTTATCAATACCCCCAAAATAACCAAACTGTTACCATAGAACCCTTTCACAGCAAACTATTTGCAATTCTTGTTTCAGTTAATGCGATTGTGAGAGGATTCTCACAATCACCTGTAGAGACACAAGGTTCTAAAGTGGCCTATATTTTAAATCTATAGAAAAGGGAAGTGAATCAATTGGTAAAGAATAAAATTAAATACAAATCACATCATATTGAGAGATAAAAACTTCAGTGTTCAAGGCCGATAGGTTTGGATACATAATTATACGTACTTAATTGAAATAATTTACATGCCTGGCTATTTAATTGATCACGATTTTTAACCAATGAGGCAAACACAAACGTTAAATTAGATATCTCATTAGATTACTCCTTCATTTTAATAATACCTAACTAAGCTGTAGTGATGCAAATCTAAAATGATATTATTTTACTATTGCACAAAACTATTACCAAAGTTAATTTTATACAACTATAACGGCACGAAACTAATTTTGTTTCGATATACATTACACTTTTGACGCTCACCTTGGAAAACTCGTGTCATAGATAACAATCAATGTATTGTAAACATGGAAATGAGTTGAGAGTATGTGTAGAACATGGTAGGGTCGTGGGCGGGCGGCTTGGATAGGGTTGCGCAAGACTTGAACTCAAGGTACTGTTGAGGCAACGATACCTTTTGTAGTGTCTTAGACACATCCTTTGTCATAATGAGATTTTTAAGGATTTTTTATTATTTAGAGTCAAGGTCTGCTTTGATAGCGATGTCACTTATGAATAAAAATACCGGCCAAGTGCAAGTCGAACTCACGCAAGGAGGGTTCCGTACCACCCTACAATAGTACAAAAAAAAAGTTTTCTTCGAGATCTTTACCGTTGGCCGATTTTTATTATTTGTTGTTTTTCTTTAAAGGTAAGTTTGACCATTCCTAATTTTGGCCAGCCTCCTATGTACACACGGCGACACATCAAGCTATCTTCTTCTTATCGTGTGGGCAGAGCCCTGGTGTCAGAGTTCTTTTATCAAGCTATACAAAACCAACATAAGCTGGCCGCGCGTAGGTCAAGTAACGTATAACGACGCGCGGCCAGCTTATGTTGGTTTTGTATAGCTTGATGTGTCGCCGTGCGTACTCTGTCTCGGGTGGGCGCTTTAGAGGATATTTTTTATTTGTTTAGTGGTTTGGTATTTATTGTGTTTAATAAATGTTTACTTTTTACTTTAAAGTACGCACATAGAAGTAGCTACTGTAAGTAGGTACTTACTTAGATCAAAGTGCAATTAAAAGGGTAAGTACTTAATACATTTTATTAACTTATTATTTTAATCCAAGCATTTTCTTCACTTTTTTTGAAATAGCCGTTACAGCATTGCTTAGGGAGCAGTTACTGCTTATCACAGGATCAACCGTGCCAGTGAAGAAAATCCAAGCTTGAATTACAAATGGGCCAAAAGTGGGAATGCGTTGTGGGTTGTGGTTTGTGCCCGTGTAAACAAACTCACTATCTTAAACCGACACTTACAAAAGTAAAAAAAATATTTAAACAAACCTATGAACATGATTCCTCTTTAAAAAAACTCAACTAAAGTCTCATCGATCACACAGAATATAAAAAAAATAAATAAAAATAAATAGCACAGTAAATTAATAAAACTAAGGGCGACCGTTCACTGCGCCCCTCGTTATGTAACTGGTGGAGCTTGAGCTCGCGCCGGTGTTTTTGGTTTTGATTTCAGCGCGTGCGCATGCAGCCTGCAACAGCGGTAATATGCCGCTTATTACCACCATCATTATCATCTTCTATGACTACAATCGCGATAGAATCCTGCGTGAATCTTCAGATCGTTTAAACACCCTAATTTATCTGACTGAACATTTTCATCTTGTTTATAAAAAAATAGCATTACATTTGGTTTGGTTCATAATATTGGAAGACTAATCAAAACTTCTCGCTCGTGGCCAAGGAGAGCCATCTAAGAGACGGGATTTTGAGTTTTTTACGCCATTTAGTATGTAGAATAGCCCTCTTTCTTATCTTCTTTACTTTGTGATGATGAATGATGATGCTCATTTCCTCGAGCACTGACTACCTATCCTGAATGGTCACCTCTCTGGTTCATGTTTTTCTCTCTTTGATAAATAATTGTTGTTTTAGTACTCTTTTATGTATGATATGTATTTGTAGGTATGAATATGTATTTGTTATAGGTATTTATATTATATATATATTTTTATATTTGTATTTGTTTGTATTTGTATAACATAATTTGTGTATGTTATCTATATTGTGTTATTATGATCTACACCGCCTACCAATCTTCTTTCACTATTTCCTCTACCCTAAGGTTGTATGGAAGAAATCGCTTTTTAGCGATAAGACCGCCTGTTTTTGTGCCTTTTGTATTTCCTGATTGTTTGCTCTCTGTATACTCTGTTTTTTGGTGTCAAATAAAGTATAATTGATTGATTGATTGATTGATGATGGAAGCATGTGGCATTGTAATTAAGTTGCAGTACTGTACCATTCCCTCCTCTCAATGTACGGTTGGCCAGTACTGGAATTGAGTTGACATTAAATGATTTGTGATGGAAATGCGGTAATTCATCAATACGTCGCTATTATTGGGCTAAGAGTCTTTTGCCCATGATAATGCTGTTAGTGAGATTGTATATCTAAATTGCTTCATACCACAGTCACGGAAAAAACAAGGTGGTTTAGTAAGTCCTACTAGGTACCCGGTAACGTAAATTATGGCAGATAAAATACACATAAATGCATGAAACAAAATAATAGAGTAGTACATTTTAGCGGCGCAGCTGCATTTGTTGACGTCACTATGTAAGTTGAAGGCCACTGCTGGACCGGGCCGCTTATTGGCTTGACAGTTCGGCTTTCCATCTGGGAAAGCACCAAGGGCAGCAGTAATGATGAGAAGTACCATCTCATTGTACCTCCATGATGTATTATTTGGTGTAGATATTAATCTCGGTCCAATTATCGGTAGGAAGGTCGCGGGCCGCATCAATTCCTGTCATTATGATCTAAAATATTACTAAAATTACGTCTCGTTTAATTGGGTTCGTGTTTTGTTAACATTTTTTTGTTTTGTTATTCCTAACTGGTCAAAGTTTTCCGATATTTCGTCATCATCTTATTTAAGACCTACCTTAGGTTCATGATTCGACATGCTAGATTACTCTAGGCAGTAGAGTAGCGAGGGGGGGAGGGGGGATAGGGGGGGGGGGGGGGGGCAATGGGGCGGCAAAGTCGGGAAAAATATAGATTGATTGAGCTCTGCCTATAACCAATTCATAAAGCAGAGAAAAATCGAGCTCACTTCGCTCACTTTAAGTTTCAATTTATGCGGGGATAATCTAAAAGTATCTGGCCACAAAATTTCTAGTTCGTTTCGTTCGCTCAATTATTTTTTGTGTAGGTCTTCATAAGGGGTGGCAAAATCAGTCTTTGCCCCGGGCGGCAGAAACCCAGGCTACGCCACTGTGTCCAGGTCTTCCTCTACGTCTCTTACCCTCTATTTTTCCCTTCTGGAATGGAATCTCCTCCAATATACAGGGCCCTTCTTAATATGCTAACGGTTTTTTAAAAGGATGACAAGACCTTCAAACTTATCAACTTTCTCTATAGGACATACATCGAAATCGCGAAAAAAAATCTGCTGTCTCATACGTTTTGGTTGAAAAGAATTTCAGTTTTATATAGAACAGCAGATTTTTTTTGGCGTTTTCGATGTTGGTCCCATAGAGAAAATCGTATTTATTTATTTCCAGTAACAATATACATTGTGTCGGAATTACATAACTTAATATTAGGTTCATTACGAATACATCACAATATCAAATCAACAATAACAATTTTATAGTGGTCTTGAACAAAGAATATTTACTAATGTCAAAAACTAGAACACACTTTAAATAATAATCAATTTAAACAACAATTAAAAACAATAATAATGAATAGGTATACAATAACCTTTAAATAACAAAATATTTCCAAATCATAATAAAATATTTATTGTCCAGTAAACTCTTCTGTAGAATAAAAACCTTTTTCTAACAAGAAGTCCCTTAATTGAGTTTTAAAAATACTATATTTATTAACAAGTTTCAGAGCATTTGGCAAACTGTTAAACAATTTCACGGCTTGATAACGAACACTTTGGTGGACAATTCTTAGTTTGGGGGCAATACTATTTGGAATATCTTTCCTGCGCGTTTTTTGGCGATTGGTCCTTTCATCTTAGCTCTCGTATCTTTCAGGATGTTTCACCAGACCTGTCAGTACTACCAGAATGTATAGACAAGGCATAGTAAGGATTTTCAGCCCAATAAAGTATTATCTGCATGACTGCCATTGGGGTATACGTACAATTGTCCTTATTGCACGCTTTTGTATGACAAATGCCTTCCTAATATTATAATCATATTTGATATTTGATGGTCTAATCATCCTCATAAAAAGCTGTCCGCATATTAAGCACGACCCTATAGTATTAAGAAATTATCGTGTCGAATCAAGTGTTATTTCTCTTCTCCGGTGGTTTTTAGATTACTTTATTTTCTTGTACCATATTTAATACCTCTACAGGGTGAAATTGATATCATTAGCATCCTTTTAAACTAAGAGTCTACCCATCAAACTGAACCATTTTTACTATGGCAGCAAACCGATCGGAGCAAATAAAAAATCAGCTGTGCCATACTAAACTGCAATCTCGACGCGCGAGACTGCGTCTCCAATGTATGCAACAGCAGATTTTTTTTTTTTGCTTCGATCGGTAAAAGTTGTTCAGTTCGATGAGTAGACTCTTAGTTTAAAAGGATGCTAATGATATCAATTTCATCCTGTATATTTGTTATCCAATCTCCTCAATATTCCTGTTTATAGTGCCTTGACTTCCTAGTACCATACGACTCAGATTCTATTCCCTTCATCTTTGCTGTGGATATTTTAACTAAATGGATGCATAAAAATTTCTCTACGTAAGCACGGTATGAGAAAGAGTATCAAGCACTACATAACTTAAGAGCTTTTTGGTGCTTATTATGATGTTGCCAATTTATAAAACAATGAACTAATATGATTGTGATGATAAGATCTCGGTAGAAATACCGAACAATAGCATTATAACTTGCGTAAAGTATGGGAGAGAAGGGAGTAGTCCACATTATGTTACATTTCGTCTATTTTCGAGTGTCGGTCGAAGAGGGTGACCTCGCCGGTATCCGTTTCAAATAATATGACGGAAACCGATTCGATTATTGTAAAAAATAACTCGTATTTAGTACGGTAGGTAATCAGGTAGAATGATTAAAGATAATTTTGTTTTAATGTTGATTTGACTTCGTTTTATTGATGTATATTTGTATAAAAAAAGCTGAATGGTATCAGGAAAACTACTTAAAATATTTTTTACTTTTATTTTGCTGTGTAATGTCCATTTTTTATTATTTTTGAAGACTACTTAGTTTTTTCCCAAAGCGTTTTTTAATGTTATTCAAGTCAGACAGCAAAAAGGAGTACTAGCAAAACGTCGCGTCGTCGGTAACTATGCCAGCAATTTTCAACGAAACAAAAGTAAATGTTAATCATTTTAACGGGATCAGCTCAAAATGTATGTTCATCGTCTTTGGTTTGGTTGAACTTCTTCTATCGAGTCGATGACATTCATCATATCAGCCGACAGACGTCCACTGCTGGACATAAGCCTCCACCAAAATGGGGGGATTTGCCATAATCGCCACGGTTGGCGATCGCAGTTGGATTGAATGTGTGTACTCAGAGGATATGTGTAAGAGAGGACTCTTAGTCGCCTTTTAGGACACCCACGGGAGGAAATGGGATGGTGCTATTCTTAGCCGACACCACGCGGCAGTCGATGACATTGCCATTCAAAATTTTTCCAGCCCGTTATTTACATAGTATCACAGAATACTTACTATAATTGTACCTAACCTACTAATCACAGAGAAATTACAGGGCCATGGTATTGATATTGTCTCTCATATCGTTTTCTTCAATTAATAAAATCGTGAATCTTTAAAATAGAAGTCACCCCTATTTTGAGTAGGCTAATCTTTGAGGCTAGTCATGCACAATGTCAAAAGCGTTCTAACCAAAAACAATTACACTTTTGATGCCAATTACATGGCGCCGTGGAGTGTGTGTGTGGCTGAACACACGGCGCCGTGGAGGAGTGGGAGGCCGGCTACACGGCACCGTGGTTCGCGCTCATACATTTTGCATGTGTTAGTATTCTGTCGGCTCTTGCGAACCGCATATGTTTCTTAGTTGGCCATACGCTCGATTTATTGAACTTGCGAAAACCGTTTCGGCCCGGTTACCCGGGGGTAGCCTTTTTTTAATAATGGCCCAATTAGTGAATAACTTATCAGAAACTGCATTAAACGAGTTAACGTAGCCGTAATTAAAAATGAAAATCTAAAAAAAAACATAAAATCGCAAAAATATATCTTGCATCGGCCGGGAATCGAACCCGGGCCGCCCGCGTGGCAGGCGAGCATTCTACCACTGAACCACCGATGCTCATGGCATAGTATGCTAAATTACTATAACGTATTCGGCGAGGGCGCTTATCGCTCTTGAGTATGACGTAACGTCAGCAGCGCTTGCACAGTTTATTGAAAATTATCTAATCAAGTAGTGAACGTCTCACGCACGTTTCTCGCTACAATAATGACTCTACCTAAACAGGGTGTAAAGAGAAGTATCATCCTACTCTACCAATCAAACTGAACAACTTTTACTATGAGAGCAAACCGATCGGAGCAACAAAAAAATCTGCTGTTCCATACATTTTAGTCGAGTAGTTATTGGAGTTTAGTATGGGAGAGCTGATTTTTTTTTGCTCCTATTGGTTTATCTTATCTTTGCTCCCATAATAAAAGTTGTTCAGTTTGATGGGTAGAGTATGTGGTTTAAAGGTTATTGATACTTTTCCTTGTATATCGGGTTTTCTGTTCTTTGATTAGTTTCAATAGTTTTGAAACATTTATCACCGAATTTTTTTCTGTCTATATAAGGTCTAACAAAATTAGGTGAAACTATTTTAAGGGGATGATCAGACCATCAAACTGAACAACTTTCTCTATGGGACCAATATCGAAATCGCGAAAACAAAAATCAGCTGTTCCATACAAACGTACTCGACCTAAATGTATGGGACAGCTGATTTTTGTTCGCGATTTCGATATTGGTCCCATAGAGAAAGTTGTTCAGTTCGATGGTCTGATCATCCCCTTAAAATAGTTTCACCTAATTTTGTTAGACCTTATATACGACTCGCCCAAATAAAGAAAAATCTTTGCATTTTTATTTCTTCTGGCAGCAAATCTGACATAACGCATTAGTATTCTGTAAATTTTTTAACAGTCAAGCTATTTTAGCTCAAACTATACAGCCCTTTATAGGTAGGATAGGTAGACAGACGGATAGCGTAGGGTTATGAATATGGCACCCTATGAGTACGCAACCGTATAAGCATTTGTGTTTGTTGGCAGGCTACGGGCACATAGCACCGAAGACACAATCGGGCAAGGTGGTGACGATCTTCTACGCGATCCTCGGCATCCCCCTCATGCTGCTCTGCCTCTCCAACATAGGTGACGTCATGGCGTCCTCCTTCAGGTACCATATCCGTAACACATCTTACCGGGTATCGAAGAGGTAACTAATCCCTTCGGTCCACGTGTCTGATGGTCACACTCAAACTCAATTCTTAAAGTTTTATATTCAAAATAATATCACATAGCTAGCTTTCTGAAGTAATTTTTTGACTTTACAACCGCGTCCTAAGGTGTTCCCTCTACAACACACGTGTTTTAAACAAAACAAAAGATACAAAATACAGTATTGAATTACATATACATAGAGTAAAGGTAGTAAATATAGTACTCTGTAGTGTAACATTTTCAAGACCAGACATTCTGGTCATTCATTTATATCCATAGTATCTTATTATAATCTATACTATTATAAAACTGTAGCAGAACGTTTGTCTGTACATTGAAGATTGAAGTAACAAAAAAAAAGTTACGATATGGTTTTTAGGTGTCCCTGATTCCATTTCACCAATTTTTGGATTTTTTGTCTGTCTGTTTGTTTGTTTGAACGAGTATCACGCAAAAACTACTGAACCGATTTTGATGAAACTTTTTTTGTTTGATAGGTTATGATCTGACTTAAAATCTGGTATATAATTTGTGCGGACGAAGTCGCGGGTTAACGCTCGTACCTATTAAAATAGCGCATATACAGTGCCCCACGAAAAATGCATTGACCTGATCTACTGAGTCGAAAATGTGGGTATACTTATTTATTTACAACCGTGTGTAGAACACTAGAGATTATACAGGTTGTTATGGTTTGTTAAATTAAATGGGACAGTTACTTAAAGGGGTGCTCTTCGGACCATCAAACTGAACAATTTTTACTATGGGACAAACACCGACATCGCGAAAAAAAATTCCGCTGTCCCATACAAAACTGCAAACATAACTCGACTGAAATGTATCTGACAGCAGATTTTTTTTCGTGATTTCGTTATTGGTCCCATAGAGAATGTTGATAAATTTGATGATCAACAGCACCCCTTTAAGTAACTGTCCTATTTTATTTCACACCCTGTATATTGGGTGAAATTTTTATCATTGGCATCCTTTTAAACTAAGAATTCAAACTGAACAACTTTTACTATGGGGCCAATCGTAGCAAAAGAAAAACAGCTATTTCATACAGCTAAATTGAGTAAAAAATTCACTGTAGTATGGACAAACAGATTTTTTTTTGCTACGATCCTTTTGCTCCCATAGTGAAAGTTGTTTAGTTTCATTTCTAAAATACACCCTCTACAGTGGGTCGTATAAGAGGCCGATGATGAAAGAAACTTCAAAGTTATAAAAATATCAGTATTTGAGAGTTACGCGGTTATTACTTAATCTAGAAATAAACATTTTAACGGGTTCTTACCGCGTTTTGGTATATTTGAGTTCCCGATATTTCGGCAGTGTTACAACTGCCATGATCACGGGATGACCGGTGATGATGATGACGGGATGATGTCATCCCGTGATCATGGCAGTTGTAACACTGCCGAAATATCGGGAACTCAAATATACCAAAGCGCGGTAAGAACACGTTAAAATTTTTATTTCTAGATTAAATAATAATATCAGTTATTTTTTCTGAATAATTATTTGCTTGTACTAAAGTTCCAGGCGTTGTACCTAAATGTATTATTATAACATCTGCCCATTGGATAAAATGGTAAAATTTTGCAGATTCCTGTACTGGCGAGTGTGTTGCTACGTGTGCACGCGTCCACCGAAGCGGAGGCGCCGTCATCATCACACTTCCATCAGGTATCTAAGAGAACGAAGATGTGGAACTCCTCCATCGAAAAAATATAGTTATGCCTAGGAAGTGTTTCTCCCTATCATTAGTATTTTATGAACTACACACAAATTACCATAGCTCGTCTAGTCGTCTTCAGATATAAGTATACTTACAGGCATTCAATACGATTCTCACTAGATATAGCTGGGGGCTGATCGCGCTAAATTGAAGTCCACTAAAAAGCACTGGAATATTCCCCGATAATTTAAGATATCTACATTTCATTAGCAGTCTTTAAACAATACTGGTTACAGTAGTGTGACTATCGCTACTTGTCATATTTCAATAGATAGTCAGTAGACTAGACACTGCAATAGAAATTAGAGCAAGAAAGAGTTTCCCCACGAAGAGGACCATTTTGTAACAGACGTTCAGTGCGCGGCGGCAGCGGTCGAGGATCATCACGGCGCAGGCGCGCTCCAGTTGCACTGGCCCCGCCGCCCGCGCAGTTGGAGCGAGCTCACTCTGATACTGACTGCAGGTATACAAGGCACTTCATTTATTAAAAGAATAAAATAGCATACACACTGGAACACTAGAACCCTCCTTCTGGGGCAGTCGGGTAAAAAAGCTCCCTAAACTAAAATCTAACCATTACTAGTACTGTCGACAGGACTAAGGTCCTTAATAGAAAAGCCCGCCCCTGGTCATACCTGGCCCGAAGGTGCCTTCAATGCTAGCCGCATTTCCGCGTTGAATCGCTAATGATATGCGTTGGGCCAGGTATGACCCAGCACGAGGATCAGTACCCGCATCCCTTAATGTTTTGCTTTATTACCCCACGGGCTCGCCGTCTACAGCAAAGGGCACGAATAAGTAGTTCTCCTTCAAAATTGTATATTATATTTAGCTCCAGGTGTACTTAGTTGCTGTAGCCTTCTTTATTTAACTTTACAAACCTACAGGGTGAAATTGATATCACTAGCATCCTTTTAAACTAAGAGTCTACTCATCGAACTGAACAACTTTTACAATGGGAGCAAACCAATCGGAGCAAAAAAAATCGGCTGTTGCATACGTTACACATTTAGTATGGAACAGCAGATTTTTTTGTTTGCTCTGATCGGTTTACTCCCCTAGTGAAAGTTGTTCAGTTTGATGGGTAGACTCTTAGTTTAAAAGGATGCTAATGATATCAATTTCACCCTGTATACATCTATGAGTTTGCCGTCGCTTGACTGCATTATGCACTACCGAATATTGCAGTCAGATGAGGGCGGGCGGTGAGTAAAGTTTCTCACTCTTGCAAACAATGTTTGTGAGCAAAAGAAAGGGGATAAGCTATAGGATTATTGTGATTAGAATCCGTTCAGTAAAGGCAGGTCAAAAACAAAAAAAGGCATATCAGTATGCTTCGACTATGCATCGCAAGAAGCCGGGCTGGTACATGTGGAGATGCAATATCTTCGAGTATAAGCTGTGTCCAACTTATACAGACTGTAGCCTTTCTCTTCCACATTGTCAATCTATACGCTAGTATATATAACCGCGTGACTGTAACGAACATCTTGTGTATATAGGTACCGAGACAGTGGATACAGCAGCGGGCGCGTACGCCGGCCTCCTCCTCGCCCCCCGCCGAATCCTTCGCCCCGCACCCGCTCACAACCGCCTCCTCATGCCAGAGGACATGGTGAGACGCTTTGCTTTATCATTATCAATGAGTTCATACCAAGCATGTTATTTTATTATGCCTTCTCCATTTTAAATTTCGAAGTGTATTTTGAAGTAGTCTAAAAAGTGTCTAAAAATATGTCTAAAAAGGCTCGTTTGGCGGTTCACGACGGTGTGTTGGCACCAACTTTAATGTATGGAAGTGAGAGTTGGGTATGGCAGAAGAAGCATGAATCTAGAATAAATGCGGTTGAAATGCGCTCCCTCCGTAGTATGTGTGGTGTGACTTTGAATGACCGGTTACGGAATAGTGTGATTAGAGAAAGATGTGGTATGAAAGAAGATATAGTGACTAGGATTGAAAAAGGTATGTTGAGGTGGTTTGGCCATGTGGAAAGAATGAGCGAAAGTAGGTTGACGTATGAAATTTACAAGGCAAGTGTGAATGGAAGGGTTGAAAGGGGTCGCCCTAGGCGCACGTATGCTGACCAAATCGGATGCGTACTGAAGAAGGGCCAAATAAAATGTACCCGGAACCGACGAGCTTGCATGAAGAAACTTATGGATGTTGAGGAAGCTAAAGATGTGTGTCAGAATCGTAGCATGTGGCGATCTGTTGTCTCTGCCTACCCCAGTAGTGGGACATAGGCGTGAGCATATGTATGTATGTATGTATTTTGAAGTAGGACTGTTGCAGGTCCACGAGAATTTGAAGAGGATCGTTCACAGGCAGTTTACGAAAGATATGGAAAAGACAATTTTGAAGAGGAAGAAGGTAAGAAATCCCCATATATCAATACGTTATTTTGAACATATATTATATTATGTAATAGCAACTGATCTTCAGCGGTAAAGGTAAACATCCTTAGGAAACCTAAATAGGCTGAAGAATAAATTCTGATGCGCATTTGAAATCTGCCGATCCACATTGTGCATGAGTAGTAAACAATAACGCCAAATTTGCCTTCACCATGAAGATAGGGCTGTGCCTCTCCTGTGGAGATGAAAGAGGCTGATGATAATAACGTTCATACCAAATTTTATAAAAATATACAAATTACAGAAGAGTTCCCGAAAATATCACTGCCGTTGCAAGACTTAGAAGCAGCGTTGAAAGATTTAGATGAACATCATACGAAGACTTCAAAACTAGAGTTGAGAAGCAAGTCGCTACCGAGACCATCCAAGTCCAAACCAGACTACGGACCTCGTAGAGAATTCGACGATCGACACTATGAAGATGACAAGGAACTCTTCGAAATGCATGACTTACACGATGTTGACTACGAGAACTTCAAAGAGAGGAAAGCTAGAGAAATGGAAGAACAGGAGCGGAAGAGAAATGAGAAAGATGATTTCCAAGGTTACAGAGATCGAGGTTACGATCCGGAGGATGATGACTACGAGTTTGATAGTCCAAGGTCTAGGAAGGCTTGGCATGATAGAGATAGAAGGTAAGAATATTATAACATCTACGTAAAGCATACAAAAAACATGGAACAGGAAATGGTTACATTAGCTATTCTACCTACTAGGTAGAATAGCTAGGTATATCAGCCGACGTAGTATGGGCAGCTTGATATAGCGCTACTGCGGCTTAACTCTTTTTTTATTTGCGCGCGAGCGAACGAGATAAAAGGTGTGATTTATAGCCGTATCAAGTCTAACATGCTTCGGCTTCTAGAGATGTTGTCTAGGTACATACATAATCCCACAATCATAATCCGTTTCGGGATGGTCAAAGAACTTTGCTTTAACCAATAACTGTATTTTCAAGCGTAGCCACCTTCAGCATTTAGAGGTTTTCAGGATGGATTGACGTGCTAATTGGTGATAGGTGGCTGTAGCCTTATAACTCTATAACTTAGATTACCTATATAAAATAAGGCATGCGATACCCATAGGAACCCACCACAGGTGCTGTGCACCTACTTATAAATATTGAATGTCGTTTTGCAATACAGAAACCGTGGCCGTTCGGAATATTACGAGCACGAAGACTACTTCCCTGAGAGACAGCGAGGCCGAAGAGCTCGCAGCGCCATCTATGATTACGAGCGACGATGGGACGAGGACCGCGAGGAGAGGCGGGACGTTGAGGGGGGTGGGGGGAGGAACCGGCGGTTGAGGAGGCTTCATACTGTTGAAGATAGCAGGGCGTATCGTTATGTGAGTAGCACTGCCCTTATCCCGCAGTTGCATGTCTTTGCAATATGGCAAGGTAGATGTGAATCTGCCATACCAGTAGGTTTGAATTCGAGTTTGGTCATGCATGTTATATTATATTTGTGTCAGGTTTATCTGGTCTCTATCTTCGTTCAAGGTTGTTCAAACGCTGAGTGGCTTCAATTTATGATCAGGACACCGTCACAATTTAAGTGATACTCCTTTCTAACTATGTAATAATCTGAGACACAACCCATGAAAGATTATTATTTTCTTATATCCAATGTTTATGAGAAAACAAGAAAATTAAAAATCAGAAACATTTATTCGTCATAACAGGTAAAAAGTACAATAGGCAAGGGAGGGGGAGGGTATAGGTGAGGACAATTCTACTGATTGGTAATCTTATTTAATTTGAATCGCAGACGCCGTCACCGGAGCGAGACGAATGGAGTGATGAGTTGGCAACAGTGCCAAGACGTAGCCGACCTCCGCAAGGTATTAAAATTCATTCTTTACCCTATTAAATCAGGTAACCATGTCCTGCCAAAATTATAAATTCAATAGGAGCTTATTCTACTTTTTATTCCCGAAACAGCAGAATTCTACGCTGACAAAGCTGGTATACTATATTTATTTGAAGATTGACCTAATAACAAATCTAGGATTATATGCATAGGAATAACCTGAATACTGCGTCATTGATCGATGATAGTCAAAAGAATCACTTAATGAAAATTTTTAACCCAAAGGGAGAATCTGAATAATAATAAAAACAACTCTGTTTATAGTTTGGGATTCCCGACAAACTGAACTATATCCTGTCCAATTAGATGCTCCTAACAAGGAAGAGGTACGTATCATTCTCTATCTTTTTTACAGTCGCGCCTAGTCTATATAGATTCTAATACTTATCCTCTTACAGATAAAGCCGGTGCCAATCTGGTTGTGTGTATTCCTGGTGGCGTCATACATAGTTGCTGGAACGTTTCTGTTCAAGCGATGGGAGGGATGGGCGTATCTCGACGCTGCTTACTTCTGCTTCATCACTCTCACTACTATTGGCTTTGGGGACTTCGTACCTGCACAGGTGAGAACTGAGAGGAGGTGAACCTTGACCCTCTGAGAGTTGCTAACTGTCCAGGTGAAAAAAATTCATCTACACAAACTACGGTAGTCGATACATTATCAAGACCAAATATTTAAAGTTTATTACATACAATATATACAATATACAATATATATTATATACAAGATACGGATAGATAACACTATCGCTTGCTGTATTAGTAAATTTAAATTAACAATCTTCATACGAAATCATCAAACGTCAAATAATTTAGTCTCTTATTTTCAGGGTCAGGCGCAGGGCGGTGACGCAACGGATGCGGTGCACTCGATAGCTCTCTGCTCATTGTATCTACTCTTCGGCATAGCACTCCTAGCGATGTCCTTTAACCTGGTGCAGGAGGAAGTACGCGCCAACGTTGCAGCACTGGCTACAAAGCTCGGCATCATCAAACCAAAGGAAGAGGTGTCTGACTCCGAGTATTGAATTAACACAGATTGGAAAGGATAACTAAAATCCAGTTGTGGTTTGAGAAAGACTTGGAACTATGGTTAGCTCACAAAAATATAACTTGTGATCAAGGGGTACGATATACTATCGTCCCTTTCAGCAATGATAATATGGCCACTATTCCCCCTCCAGATCCTTTAGCCTGCAAGTAGTTCACGTGTGCTCTCTGAAGCACTATAAAGAATCAAGGCAGTCCCAACAGCATCCGCATCAACCACTCTATTCTCTCTCTCTCCATGCCTTCAGCAACTAATATTCTTATGAGATCGTCGTAGTTGGCGTTTTCTAGGCCTGTATAGAAACCGACTGCTTTTTTGGTGCGAAGTTTCAAGATATAGAGATAAATATAATAAAGTAATTCTAATAGTTTCTTTTGTTTTTTGTTTTATTTATTACAAGGGCCCTCGTTTATTTCGTCGTGCTTAGATGAGCTCAGTCATTGTGAACATTTCAGTTATTTGACTTATTTGAGTAAATTGTTATTAACACTTTCGCGGACACAGTAGAACTTTTATTGTTATCACTGCTATAGCCGGTCACTGTCCGCGAACGTTGTTTCAGTGTACAAAGTTATAGGTGCCTAACTATTGACTCTGCTCTTCCTATAAAGAACAATGAGCGTGAGTATAATGTATACATGTCGGTACTTATACTTACGTGGCTGCGTGGCCATCAGAATTTGCATTGGGATTTGGGTGTTTAGATCCTTATCTTTGAAGGATAGCTATTATTGTTCACTGGATACAACTTCCTGAAATAATTTCAAGTGATCTACTTGTCGCTACTACAAAGTACCACGCAAATGTACTCTAGGTCATAAGTGGTGATAATCCTGATAAATTATATGACCAATAGTCAATAATAATGTATCACTAATCTTTGATAAGTAATTTGGATAAACAGAGCCGCGATTATAATAAAACATACATTAATATTTTGATATGACATTTTTGTATTTATGTTTGTTCCTATAAAACTCTTACTACCTTCTCCGAAAAGTAGTAAAGTGTCACGATTCGATACTTAAAACTGAACAACAATAACTATTTTAAGATAAAGACGTTTACGACGATGATTATTTTTACCTATAAACTTTCATACCAACAACAATCTTTAAAATGATGCGAGCAAATCCGCACATACAAAAATAATGTACATTATCATTGTGTATTAAAACTAATTTGGTGATCATTAACAAGGAGGCCCCTGAGCCGAGCGGTTTCTTCTGAAGCCCTATAAGTAGTTAAAAGTAACGATGTCGACCGCGGAGAAGGGAGAGGCGAACGACCGAAGTGGAGTGGACCTTGACAGGATCTTAGAAGAGGAGGTGGGTCCGTTCGGCCGCTATCAGATCTTCACATTGGCCCTCGCCGCGCTGCCTGTCATATTCTCCGCCTTCGCTTCCGGGGAGTACATCTTTACTACAGCTAGGATTCCTACTAGGTAGGTATCCGCATAATTATTTTAAATCGAAAAGAGTGTTTATCTACGTCTATTGAAATGGAAATAATTTATTTGCCACAAACATTTAACATAATTAGGAAACCAAGATTAGGTACGGATTAGGAATTTTAATGAAACTTTGCAGAAAAACCTGTAACCTACCCTGTAGCATAGATCTGTCGTTACTATAGTGTACTAAACTTATTATCTTGAAGAGTAGACAAATTTCACCGACTATCTGAAACCACGGCCTACCACACTTAGCCATTCTTTTCGGCCACAATAATCAACAAAGGAATTTTGCAAGTTGTACAGGGATCCAAATCCAAGAGAACTATTTTCTTAGTTTGTGTATCGAATCACCACTTAAATACCAAATACAATACACCTTTAAAAAATTACAGATGCCAAATCCCGCAATGCGACGGAGCAAATCCAGAATTTGCTCCACCATGGGTTTTAAACGCGATTCCGGGCACCAGCGTGGACTCGTTCGAGAACTGCGAGCGCTTCGTGAACATCAGCTCTCAGCTAGCCTCCCCGGGAACCTGCCCCGCTTCTCTCTTCGACCCTACCCGCACCATGGACTGCGAGGATTACGTGTACCAGAACGATCTTAGTGTCGTTTATGATGTTAGTTGCTATGTTGACTTGTTTATCTGATAATTGAACATTGTTTCGTTGATTAGGAAATAAATACTCACTCGTACGCCTGATATTCGCATGGTATTTGGGAGAGAGCAATTTTTATTTTGTAGTGCTTGACTATAATGTTTTAACAACAGTTTTTGCAGCCATATCAAAAAGTACTTTCTAGACACTGCTTAACTCATCTGTAACGAAGAATCCTATATATTGTTGATTTTTTCAAGATTCGTGGTGGTGCTGTAGTGTTATTTATACTTAGGGTGACAAAGCGGGTCAGTTGAAATATTAGGAGCATTAGGTATACTTATTCAATATTATTTTAATTTTTGCAGTTCGGCCTGGCTTGTGATGAGTGGCGTCGCTCGCAGATTGGGTCGATCCGAACGATTGGTACCCTGCTGGTTCTGCCAATCACTGGCTACATCTCAGACCGATGGGGACGTCGCGTCGCTCTCACCATCAACGCCTTCAACACCGGCTGGCTCGGCCTCGTGCGTTCCTTCGTCAACTCCTACGAGTGGTTCCTCACGCTGGAGGTCATTGAGTCGACTATCGGCGCTGGCGCTTTCTCCTCTTGTTATATTTTAGGTAACATTCTCTGTTTTTCGTTATTCATGAGAATCCTTTGCCCTGTAGTGGGATTTTATCCTAAAGACTAAAACCTAACTAAAGCTTCGATTGTTAATGATTTCAGTGACGGAATTGGTTGGTCCAAAGTACCGAGTCATAGCGGGAGCCACAACATCGAGTCTGTTCGCTGTAGGCCAAGTATTATTGGGTCTCATCGCATGGGGAGTGCCACAATGGCGGACCCTGACGCAGGTCTTATACGCTCCACAGCTTCTGGTCGTTACTTACTTTTGGATCTTGTCTGAGTCAGTTCGCTGGCTGATGAGCAAAGGACGTTACGAAGAATCGGAGACGATTCTCAAAAAAGTAGCAAAAACGAATAGAAAGGAACTATCGGAGAAATCCTTGGAAGCTCTGCGTGCGACAGCAGAAGCCGAGAAAAATAAACCGAAGGAAAAAGAACCGTGGTTACCGATCCTCGTGTTCAGATCTAAAGTGATTCTCGCTCGGTGCTGTGTGTCTCCTATTTGGTGGATTTCTAACACTCTGATATACTACGGCATGTCGATCAATGCGGTCAATTTGTCAGGCAATCGATACCTGAACTACGTGTACGTCGCTGCTATAGAGATTCCTGGATTCTGGACGGCTATTCTGCTGTTGGACCGCATCGGTAGAAAGCCAGTGCTGATATGCGCGTACTGGCTCTGTGCAGCTTGTCAGTTTGCATTTGCTTTCATGCCTGATGGTAACTATTATTTTATAAGACAACATTATAAGACCGGTAACGCGGTAAGAACCCGTCAAAATGTTTATTTCTAGATTAAACATTATAAGAGCTATGTATGAAGTAAGTAATTGTGTAAGAAATTGTGACATATATTCAATTGAAAGAACTTAATATTGTGTCAATGCCAAGAATTAATATATAGACATGTTTCCATGGTTTCGAAACCATGGGCAGAGGCCAGGAAGGTGTACAGATTATATAGATCTGATTGGAAATGTAGAGGACGCACTCGTGGGATGTTCACTGATCAAGTCAGTTACGTCTACGACTGCTAACGATTGACCTGTCGCAACTGCTGAACCGAACCACTAGTTTTTATTACACTATCGTACCGAAAGATGACGTACTCAAATGTATAAGCAGATTTGGCCTACCTATGGATGTGAACCTGATATTTGAGGATTTTAGTAAAGGGCGCGCCCTATTCTCCCTTCCCAACTTAGAAAGAAACGTGACATTATATTATATAGATACAACAACATTCTTGCAATGCATGACCCTAAAAAAATCCTATTTTTTTGCTATAGGGTATGAGGGTCTATCTTTGGCCGTGTACCTGATCGGGAAGTACAGCATCGCGGTGGTGATGACGTCAGTGTACGTGTACACGGCGGAGTTGTTCCCCACCAAGTACAGGCACAGTCTGTTCGCCTTCTCCTCTATGATCGGACGACTGGGATCCATCACTGCACCTCTCACTCCTGCCTTGGTGAGTTACGTTTTTTCATCTATTTATATCACAGAAAAACAAAATCCTCACTAAAAATGCAAAATGTTAAAGAAGAATCTTCTAAGCAAAAAAATCTTTGCTTCTAAAAATAAGAATTCTATTAATTTCAAAAATATTACAGGAAAAAAAATTGGCACCCACACGTCACCCACAGCCTAAGTATCGTTCCGATAAACATATTTAGTACAAGTTTATGTAGTACGCCTTTGTAAAACTCCCACACTCCGTCCCTGAGGGTAGGCCTGTGCCCTGCAGTGGGACGTAATAGGCTAAGATGACGATGATGAAGTTTATGGTCGTTCCACTTCTCTTACCTAGAAGATGTAAAACTTGTACTTGTACACCCTTATTTTTTAATTACTAGAACAATGTTAAGGGTGTATTCAGATAAAAAAACAACATTCCCTAAGGCCTCGAAAGACATTTACTTGGACCTCCTTTAGAAAATCGATCGTTTGATCCGCACTTTACTATGGAAGATTTGTCCAAAAAAAAAAAAACGTTTTTCGGCCCATGTTCCTTGGGAAAAGATGTTTAGTTTTATCGTTTGAATAGGTACACCATCAAAATTTTAAATTTAAACAAAAATAGTGAGTATTTCATTTTTTTCCCCCTCAAAAGTTGTCTTGCGAAGTCAATAACTAAACATTCTTCTTATCTTCAGGCTTTGGAAGTATGGGAGCCATTTCCACCTGTGCTATTCGGCAGCTTTGCACTATTGTCAGGACTATTGATCTTCACGATGCCGGAGACCCTCGGCATAAAGCTGCCGGACACCATGGAGGAGGCGGAACAGCTTAGCAGACCGAGGAAAGTGACATGATGAGCAGTCATTTCTTTTTCATTAAATCTTTAATTTAAGACGAACGTGTTTCATTTCTTTTACGCTGATTTGGAAGTACAAAAAATCGTAAAAGTCGACTGAGGGAATGGGCATAAGTCTTAGACCCGGCATCACGTCAAACTATACAAAACCAAAATAAGCTGGCGCGCGTAGTTCGTAAGTAATATAACGTCGTGCGGCCAGCTTATGTTGGTTTTGTACAGCTTGATGTGTCGCCGTGTGTACATACTATAATTACTACCGTAAGACCATGTACCAAAAGTGTTCTGATCTAGGTGACAGCTTGACACTAAAGGACATTCACGAAAACTTGCTAGTCTAGGGTAATTTTGTAAAACTTTTTTTTATCGTGCGGGCAGCAAGCCCTGTTGTCAGATTTGTCAAACCACCTTATGGCATCTGACGTAGTATTTTTAATGTAATGACTACTACCGCCAGAGAGCGGAGAGTAGCCGGGACTAACAGCTTAGCGTATCATCCGAAGCACGGAATCATCTTTCTTTTCGGACATTCAGGTGATTCAGCCTGCCATGTCCTAACCAACTGGGGAAAAATATCATATCAATTCATATTGGGCCCACGCGTTGGAGTATGGCTTAATTCTCCTCACCCCTTATTCGTGAGAGGAGGACTACAAAGTGGGATCCTACAGGCTATAACTTACTATAATTTAGACTATCTCTATAGGTTTATGTATTTGTAGGTATGAATATGTATTTGTTATAGGTATTTATATTATATATATATATTTTTATATTACAGTATGTTTGTATTTGTATAACATTATTTGTGTATGTTATCTATATTGTGTTATTATGATCTACACCGCCTACCAATCTTCTTTCACTATTTCCTCTACCCTAAGGTTGTATGGAAGAAATCGCTTTTTAGCGATAAGACCGCCTGTTTTTGTGCCTTTTGTATTTCCTGATTGTTTGCTCTCTGTATACTCTGTTTTTTTGGTGTCAAATAAAGTATAATTGATTGTTTGATTGATTGTTTATTTCTGACTACCCGAATTGTCGCGGGTTTCGAAAGCAATATGAATGAATCATGAATGATGCCCTAGAATTAAAATTATTTTAAACAGGATGGTCATACCATTTTTTTACCGTCGTTTTGTACCTGCAAGATACCTACAAGATACACAAGTTCCAAACGGTAAAAGATTACCTAGGTATCACCATTCGAGATAAATCGATAAGCTGTTGTCTCGTTACTCTCTTATAAGATCCATGTTGATAAAATATTGAACATCAAATTTCATTACAATTTGGTGATAACACATTACGTGTAGAATTGACAGACGTTTGAAAAAAATATTTTTGATATAAGCTTACTTTTTTTTAGGTTTTTAAATTTTTTGTTAGATTTTAATATAGAACCTATTCAACGTTTAAAAATTTCACAATCTCTGCAATTAATGTGAGGTGCCACAAGTAATTTGATGTTATTGTATTTTTTGTATTTCTTAACCTAAAATCGTACTTCAAAAAAATCGGAAACAACAATAAAATTAATTCTTAAAATAGGGACAGAGCACACAAGCTGTACATTCAAAAGAACGACGGATCTATCATAGCATCAATTCGAACATACAAGGCAACAAGCACTAAGATATAGTCAAACTAGGTACTTGAGTACCTGAGTACCTATACAAATATAGTCTTCTTTTTGGAGAGATGAGATAAAATTTATAGAATTCAATGATGATAAACAAAAGTTTTTCATCGCCGGCACCACGATCTTGTCGAACACAATGGAAAATGAAAAAACAACAGAATTTCTGAAACAGAGAGAAAAAGAAAAAAATGTTGAGAAACCTATTGTGGACCTGGACACAATCCTGTCGGAACTAGGACATTTTGGACGCTACCAGCTGAAGACGATGGTCTTACTGGCGCTAGTAGCTATATTCATTTCTTTTGCTGGTACTGAATACATTTTTACTACAGCAAGGATCCCTACCAGGTCAGTTTTCCTAAAATTATTACTTATAGTTTTAATTTGAGGCAAGAATTATTTATTTGAATACATTTTTACTTCAGTGTATGCAGGTTTCCTCGCGATGTTTCCCTTAAGAACATAAGTTAGAAAAACTCATTTGTACATAGCATGTTGTCCGTGCGGATTTGAATTGGGTGTCCATACCTCTCCACAACGCGCCACCCACGCTATCCAGCTAATAAAGTAAAGTGACATAAAATTATTACTGATTGATAGTAGATTGTGTTGAAATTACACAAAGCTTAGAGACTTAATTTATTTTAAAACAATGCCAGAAAATAGCTACAATAAGCGAACGCTAAAGATAATTACCTGGCAAACATTGTTATCTTTCAATGCAAAAAAGTGAAACGTGGTTTCAGATTCATTTTTAGAATTAATGGTCTTGGCACATTGTTTTTCCAGATGTTTAATCCCAGAATGCGAAAATGTTGAAGGACCAGCAGAATTTAAGCCATCTTGGATATATAATGCAGTGCCAGCCACTGCCGGCGGCTCCTTCGATGGCTGCGAACGATTCGCCAGCTTACCATCGAACGATACCAATAACACTAATGACATGTGTCCGATCACACACTTCGATCAACATGCTGTGGTGCCATGCGAACAATATGTCTATGAAAATAAGGATACTGTGGTTTATGACGTGAGTGAAATTCCATTCTACATCTAATGTTTACTCTTACAGACTCTATCGGTTCGTTACTGGACAGTTCTCACTGAATACCCATGTCCCTATCTACTAAACCAACTAATCACCCGACACCCTTATGACCTTGTTTTCGAATTAAGACATATAGCATAAAATCAGGTAGCATCGAATGCTCATCACAAGCAATTATTGGGATATCAGAGGGTGTTCAAGCAACCGAGTACATCCATAAGCCGTCAGTTTGTGCCGAAAATCATCTAGAACTTACTGCGAATTTGTGTATATGTGTGTGTACTAATCTTAGTACTAACCAAACTAAGCTCCCTTTACTCTTGGAATCGAGTCAGAATTAAAGAAAAGGAAATCGTATCGTATTTCGATCGATACAAACAATAATCAACGAGTCTTTTGACAGTCTTTTTGTCTTTTCAGTTTGACTTGGCGTGTGACGAGTGGCGTCGATCGATGATGGGATCGTTGCGGGTACTTGGCAACGTGGTGGCGCTGCCACTTACGGGCTTCATATCGGACAGGTGGGGACGTCGTGTGGCTCTTACACTCTGCGCGTTCAACACTGCCTGGCTCGGCCTTGTAAGATACTGGGCTAACAGCTACGCTGGTTTTGTCATCTCTGAGATTGCTGAGTCTTCTTGGGGTGGTACTTTCTCCTGCTGTTATATTTTAAGTAAGTTTACTTGAATGCATTGAATATTTTTCCTGGATACTATGCTGATCGGCCGGCAGTAATAGTTTTACCAAAACCTTTAGCAATGGATAGTTGCACGATTGTGCATATTACGGTAGGTATAGGCAGGAGGATGATGACTTTACTTGACACTTTCCTATAAGTAATAAATAAAGCATTATATTTTTATGTCTGTGTTACAGTGATGGAGTTGGTGGGTTCAAAATATAGAGTGGCAGGTGGAGCATTTTTGAATACATCGCACGCAGTAGGAGATGTTATCGTTGGTATTATTGCATGGGCCGTTCCTAATTGGAGGCACCTGACCTTGGTACTTTATGTACCACAACTCATTACTATCTTCTACATCTGGCTTTTACCCGAAACTGTCCGCTGGTACATGAGTAAAGGTCGATATACGGAGTCCGAGAAAGTTTTGAAAAGAGTTGCTCGGGTGAATGGAAAAACGCTGTCCGAAAGATCGTTACAAGCATTAAAACAGTCAACTGAAGAGGAAAAAATACAAAATAAATTAAAACAGGAACTGAAATCCAAGGAACCTTGGCTGGTGGTAATTGTGTTTCGTCACAAAGCGATTTTACTGCGATGCATAGTGTCACCAATGTGGTGGATCACTTCTACGCTTGTACGCTACGGACTGTCGGTAAACTCTGTAAATATATCTGAAAATAAATATATAGACTTTTGTGCTGTGGCTGCCATCGAAATCCCTGGGTTTTGGACAGCATTTATATTGATGAGTAGGATCGGAAGGAAGCCTGTCCTGGCAGGAGCGTATTGGATCTGTGCTTGTTGTCAAGTTGCATATTTCTTTATGCCTGAAGGTAAGAGAAAGTTACATAGAGATAAAGCTTATATTATATTATTGTACTAACAGCTCTCACAGTTCAGACAGCTTTTTTGTTCGTGACGTAACGCCAACCAGTCAAATTCTACAGATGGCTGAGCAGTTGCATTTTATCTGTCCGCACGTTGCAGTCTGTTAATACGGCAACCCAACAGCTCAGTCGGTAGTGAACCTGTCTGCTTTGCGGGTTCAAATCCCGCAAGATTCTAATATTTGCATGGTAAATACGATTATTAGTTCATAACTCCTCGTTTTTTTTAAATTCTGGGTTACAGCCATATTAACTTATGATATCAGTCTGTTGAAGCGGGGTGTAGCTACTCTAGCTGTAAGGTCACTAACTTAGTTCAATCAACGTGGAGTTTCTGGCTAGGCTGCACTTTCCTTACAATATCTTTCGACTGAAACGGTGATAGTCACATGAATATGACGAGGCTAAAGACGGTTGTTCATTGTTTAACTTTCCAGGGCATTACGGGCTGTCATTGACAATTTATTTGATCGGCAAGTTCACCATCTCAATGGTGGTTACGTTAATATACGTATACACGAACGAGCTGTACCCCACAGAGTACAGGCACAGGCTCTTCGCCTTCTCTTCAATGATAGGAAGATTCGGAGCCATGATTGCGCCACTTACTCCCGCTTTCGTAAGTTTTTTCGTATCCTTTGTAGGTAGGAACTATTAATTTGTTTGTGTCTATTGAGCTTTTACAGCAGTTCTGAAACGTGTATTATTTTGGTACCGTCATTAATTTTCCTAGTAAAATATATTCGGGTTTTGAATTGAACCATAAACTCCCTTTACCATGTTTTGTGTTAGATATAGATATACTTTTATTGAATATAAGTCGTGACCTTTGCTTTACTTATTAGTTTGTTAGTCATCTTGTTCCTCCTTTATGTCCCCTGTGTCTTGTAGATGATATAGTTTTATCAATTCTTAGCCAAGACCCTCAAAATCCTTACATTCGGCAGGGTGACAAGCTACCATTCATCCTGTTCGGCGGCTGCGCGCTGCTTTCTGGAGGGCTGGTGCTGCTCACACCAGAGACCCTCGGCTCCAAGCTGCCTGACACCATGGAGGAGGCGGCACAACTCGGCAAGAAGAAATTCAATAACTGTCAAATTTAATAAATGGAACTCTCATTGTTGGAGTATAACAAAAATAAATCTATCTTACTTCAACACTATGTCTGTCTTTATCTAACTCGTAAATATTGTTTTTATTGAACAGAGCCCTATGCAACCACTTAACTAAAATCCCTGCATCCCTGCAGTCTGCGTATTCACTTAGTCCGGCATGGTACCGCATGCCTCGCTTAATATTAGTGAAACACACCTTCCAAGATATATAAGTAACAGGATAATAAACGATTATTATTGATATCCTTAACTTGGTCTTTCCTTTGATGTCCATGTAACCCCAACAGGTTATGGGCCCAGAGTGCTAAGCCAGAGTGATAGTAAAAATAATAATAAAAAGTGGAATTATAATAAACACTAAATTAACACTTTCTGTGCATTCTGTGAAATAGTTCGAACTTGTACTTTTAAATCTCTGTGAGTTCAAAAGTGTTTATACAAAAATGGATAATTCAAAATCCAGAAGAAACATTACACAATTTGACGGAGAAAATTATAGTGTGTGGAAACTTCGAATTCGCAATCTATTACGTGAACTTGAAGTACTGAACGTTATCGACGATGAAGCTCCGACGGAACAAAGTGCTGAGTGGATTAAGAAGAATGCTTCAGCTAAGAACACCATCATAGAGTTTTTGTCAGATTCATTACTAGGTCTGACCACTAAACAAGATACAGCAAAGCAAATTTTCGCTAAGCTAGATTCAATTTTTGAAAGGAAAAGCGTAGCGACGCAGTTATCTCTTAGAAAAAGGTTGCTGAACTTAAAGCTGAACAGTGAAACTACTTTGTTTAAACATTTTCAAATCTTTGATGAATTAGTTACGGAACTTATAGCCGCAGGCGCAAAGCTAGAGGAATCCGATAAAGTGACCCACCTGTTTATGACACTTCCGAAAAGCTACAGCAGCATAGTCACCGCAATACAGACATTGGCTGAAGATAACATGACATTAGCTTTTGTGAAAACAAGATTATTAGATCATGAAGTCAAGCTAACAAACGAAGGGCATGATACAAGCCTAAAAGTACTTCAGGCTAAAACATGGAGACCACAAAATACACCTGCAAGGGTTCCAACAAATCATTATCAACAAAAATTTAAGTCAATAAAACCACTCAAGAACAACTTTAAACAAAGAAAATGTTATTACTGTGGCAAAACGGGACACTTAAAAGGGAATTGTTATGCTTACAAAAGAGCCATTGAAAACAAAAGAACAAACCCTAAAACAGCTCAGGTAGTGAGTTCTGAACCACATACTTCAAATACATCCGGATTTGCTTTTATGACGAGCAGTGATACAAATGACATAAATCATGGACAAAACAACATCACTTTTGTTTTGGATTCTGGTGCTTCAGATCATTTGATAAATCGAGAAGATTTGGCGCGGAACTTTACTGAGCTAGATAAACCCATTAACATTTCTATTGCGAAAAATGGCATGTTTATACAAGCGACGAAGAAAGGAAATCTCCCGGTAACCAGTAAGATGGGCGTACAAGGCGTACTACAGGATGTTCTTTTCTGCTCCGACATCCCGTACAACTTAATGTCCGTAAAGAAAATGCAACAAGCGGGAATGACTGTCGTATTTGATAAAAACGGCGGCGTCCTTGTTTACAATGATGGTAAGCCGGTAATAAAGGGTGAGTCTTTGAACAATCTAATTGGCATTAACTTTCTGCTTGGTAAAAGTGCTTTAAACACCGAATGCTCATTAAATAGAGACGTAAATAATAATTATGAATTGTGGCATCAAAGGTTGGGCCATATTGGAAAATCAAAATTTATGGAACTAAAAAGAAAGAAACTATTTTCTGATATTAAAAAAAATTATAATATTACGCCAAACGGTAAACTGTGTGAAGCTTGTATTCTAGGAAAACAAGCATGTTTACCATTTAACAAATCGAAAACAAACCAAAATTTGAAACGGGCTCTATTTAAAGTTCATGCAGATGTTTCCGGTCCTGTTACTCCTTCATCTATTGACGGCAAAAACTATTTTGTTATTTTTGTAGATGAATACACGCATTATTGTGTAACCTACCTGCTAGCTCGTAAATCAGATGTTTTTGTTGCGTTTCGGGATTATGTTGCAAAAAGTGAAGCTCATTTTGGTTTGAGTATTGTCAACTTATATTGTGATAATGGAGGGGAATTTTCGTCTAATGAGATGAAAGAGTTCTGTGTGCAAAAAGGTATTAGTACACACATACTCCGGCTTTGAATGGTATTGCCGAACGTATGATAAGAACAATTACAGAACGAGGACGTGCAATGATAGCAGGTTCGAAATTAGATAAATCGTTCGGGGGTGAGGCTGTATTAACTGCTACCTATTTAATAAATATCAGCCCCACGGCGGCACTGGAATTGAATAACACACCTTATGAGTTGTGGCATAATAAAAAGCCGCAACTAAAGTATTTAAAGGTTTTTGGTTCTACTGTTTATTTTGTTAATAAAACTAGAAAAACTAAATTTGACGAAAAATCTTTAAAGGGCATTTTGGTTGGTTATGAACCAAATGGTTATAAGGTGTGGGAAGTGGTAGAGGAAAAGTTTGTGAGAGTCAGAGATGTGGTTGTGGATGAGATTAATTTCTTATCAAGTAGGCCAGCGAAAACTGAGCCGGAACGGATTATGGGTGATGAAAATCGCTATAAATCTGTTGACAACCTGGAACGGATTATGGGTGATGAAAATCGCTATAAATCTGTTGAGAACCTAGAACGGATTATGGGTGGTGAAAACCGCTATAAACCTGGTTATTACTCTGACTGGCACCTTTGTAAAAAGAGGTGTGAATCTGATAAGAATCAATCGGATGACAAACGGGGCAAAATACCTGCCACATTGGGTTTGATACCTAATAAATCTGTTAGTGAGACAGATGGGCGCTTGAACTGTTCTCCATATCACAATGACTTGACTTTATCTCGAGAAAATGAAAATAATTTTATTGATAAACCGTCACATAATTTGAGACGCAGTGATAGAATTAAAAATATGACTACTGTTTCTTATAACGAAAATGATAGTATTTCTGATAACTATTTGTTGTGTGCTGAATCTTTGATATTTCAAATTCCTCAGTCATATAAAGAAATTGAATCCAGGCATGATAAGCATCTATGGGAAAATGCTATCAAAGAGGAAATTAATTCACTTATTGAAAATGATACCTGGACTCTAGTGCCAAAACCACAGAACAAAAATATTGTCGATTGTAAATGGGTATTTACTATTAAAAGTGATAAGTCTGGAAACCCCTTGAAATATAAAGCGCGTTTAGTTGCTCGCGGTTTTAGTCAGAAATATTTGATTGATTATAACGAGACATTTGCACCAGTGGCAAGGATCACAAGTTTTAGATTTTTATTGGCTTTCGCGAATCAATTTAATTTGCTGGTTCACCATATGGATGTGAAAACTGCATTTTTAAATGGGAAACTGGACGAGGAAATTTATATGAAAATTCCTGATGGTATCCCGCAGGCAAATGATATGGTGTGCAAATTAAATAAGTCGTTATATGGATTAAAACAGTCTGCACGCTGTTGGTTTAAAATGTTTGAACAAGCTTTGATAAAAATAGGTTTTAAATACTCATCAGCGGACCGGTGCATTTACGTTTTTAATGCTGGTCATGTTTTAAAGAACATTTATGTCTTACTTTATGTTGATGATCTAGTAATTTCAACCGCTGATATAAGTACCATGAATAGTTTTAAGACATACATAATGAACACTTTTAAAATGGTAGACTTAAAAGAGATCAAATGTTTTCTGGGAATCAGAATTACAAGGTCTGAAAACAAAGTTACTTTGGATCAGGAAATGTACATTAAGACAGTCCTTGAGAAGTTTAACATGAGTGACTGTAATACTGTCAAAACACCCCTTGAAAGTAAAGTAGATTACAAAGCATTGAATTCGTGTGAAATAACAAATTCTCCTTGTAGAAATCTTATCGGTTGTTTGATGTATATCATGTTATGCACTCGACCTGACTTAAGTTTTTCTGTTAACATCTTGAGTCGATATGCAAACAAAAACAGACAGTCATTATGGTCACACTTGAAAAGGATCTTACGTTATTTAAAAGGAACCATAAATCTCAAGTTAACTTTCACACGAAATGATTACAAAAATATTCTAAGTGGCTTTGTTGACTCTGACTGGGGTGGTAATGAAGTAGACAGAAAAAGTACTACGGGTTATTTGTTTAAATTATTTGATCAATGCACAGTATGCTGGCAAACAAAGAGGCAGCAAACAGTGGCAGCATCATCCACTGAAGCAGAGTACATGGCTCTATATGAGGCTGTGAAGGAAACTCTGTGGCTAAAGTCATTAGTAACAAGTATTGGCATTGAGGTACCGAATTTTATTCCTATTTATGAGGATAATACTGGATGCATTAGCATTGCAAACAACCCTACCAGTCACAAAAGATCTAAACACATTGATATTAAGTATCATTTTTCTAGAGAACAGGTAGAGAAAAATGTAATTAAAATGTTTTATGTTTCTACAGATAACCAGTTGGCTGATATCCTGACTAAATCATTACCCTCGGTGCATTTCACCGAAATGAGATTGAAACTCGGTGTTATGTTGTAAATATGTACAATGTATGTAAATAAAAATGATTTTAGGATATGATTATTATAAGAACTTGGTTATAATAAGTAGATGAATAACATTAATAGTAAGTAGTTATAATGAATAGTATTATTGATTGGTCTGATTAGGTTTTCCTGGGTTTTCCCTAATCCTGCGCAGCGAATGTTGGACCATGATGATTGTAGTCCCAGAGAGAGAGAGAAAAAGGAAGGTGTGTGATTTTATTATTGTATAAAGATTTTTGATATACTATGTTGCATTTAAAAAGGAAGGGATTTATTTTTGAGGGGGCGTGTTGGAGTATAACAAAAATAAATCTATCTTACTTCAACACTATGTCTGTCTTTATCTAACTCGTAAATATTGTTTTTATTGAACAGAGCCCTATGCAACCACTTAACTAAAATCCCTGCATCCCTGCAGTCTGCGTATTCACTTAGTCCGGCATGGTACCGCATGCCTCGCTTAATATTAGTGAAACACACCTTCCAAGATATATAAGTAACAGGATAATAAACGATTATTATTGATATCCTTAACTTGGTCTTTCCTTTGATGTCCATGTAACCCCAACACTCATTGATTTGACTTTGTAATTGTTTGATGATTATGAAAGCCTTATTAACTTTTCTAATTTACTGATAAGTTAATAGGATATATTTTTATTTTTGTGTGAATATCCACGGAATGCACTTAAGCACAATAGGTATAAGAAAGACTAATATGCGAAGCCATTTTGTCAACATTTTCAACCATATGGTTGTAAATGTTTCTTTTTCGATAACAACCGTTCCCAACCATTTTGGAACTTTTAAAATGGTAAAAAAAATTTTAAGCCTTCTCCGACTCGAAGTCTGATTGCTAAACCCAGGGTGTCGGAGTCCAATGCCAGGAGTCTGGCGCGTTCGGGGCTTGACGTAGTCACGACCGCGACGTAGACTGTAGTCACTGATCTTCAATTACTACCATGTGGCTTAATACGTAGTAAGTGTAAGTTTATGCTAGTTATTTCCTGGAACCTCAGGTAAAACCACTGATAGCTAGTAGGGAATACTAAGTGCTCGAAACCCGACTCGCACTTGGCCGGGTTTTTCATGATTGACGACGAAATGACAGTAACATTTTTCAACAAAATGGATTTTTGACATTAATTTGGTTAGTATAAAATTATACCTAATTATTTCTCTAAGCCTAATTATACTCATAGAGATAAACCATATGTTTTAACTTGTTTTGTTTTAAATATTTTTTCTGCAACTGAATACATTTTTACTATTGCAAGAATTCTGTGTCTGAATTCTGTTAAAAAATTTAAAACTATGGATATGATGGTAGTGGATGGGTAGTGGGCATTTTTGTGTTATTAACTTATCAAAAAAATGTGAGAAATTGAGGTGGGGCATATAAAACAGAATGGACGAAAGTACTTACTATTTTTGAATACGAAATCCTAAAGATAAGAAAAGCTCAAATTATGCGAGATGGAATATCTAAAACCCCAAAGAGGCCAATGAAAATGATTAGATTAAGTATCTCAACATTTTCCGAAATAAAATAAAATTGATATTTCAGACATTTATGCAATATGATAATAATAATGTATGTGATATATAATTTGATAAAACATCAATATAAAGTTTTCAGATCCACTAATCTAACACTAAAGTACTCAATGCAATGAGATAAAGATAATAACATTGTCAAAGAAAATTCGTTCATTTCTTCACCTGCGGACGAACTAGTCGTACGTGATAATGAAGAAAAATCCAATAGAAACCCACAAAGAAATAATACAAGATGATAACAATGAAAGCAAACCAGCTGTGGACCTGGACACGATCCTGTTGGAGATAGGACAGTTCGGATGCTACCAGCTGAAGACGTTGGCATTAGTGTCGCTAACTGCTGTTTTCGTTGGTTTCGCTTCCTCTGAATACATTTTTACCACTGCAAGGATACCAACCAGGTAAAGTTTTTAAAAAAGGAGGAAGTTAATAATTATCCGGTTAATGATCCGGGAATCGTGGGCCTGTTTATGTTTATATTATGCTCAGTGAATACATTTCTTATTCTTGCCCTGGAAAAGAATGAGAACTGGATAACACGATTTTGCCCACCTTTGATATTGTTTGTGGGATCTATGCTCTTGAACAATTTCGATGATTCTTTTTCTATTTAAAAGTAGATCTCTCATTTAAATGTAGATGACTGTAATCAAATGCTTCGGAGATGAACAAAGGAACTCCTCAAAGCTTATCGAAGATTACCTTCTCATTGTACTCGTACCTTTTGTTAGTAGGTATAACTGATATTTAAATTGTTTAAATTTTACAAAGCAGTAAAAGTTGCAGTTTTTTTTGTTTATTAAATTTTTTAATTTTATTCATTGTTATTTCTTGTTGTTTTGTTTCTTTGTTGTTGTTACGTGGATGTTCTGAGGTTTCAGAATATCTCTGACCACCCCCTCGGGAATATAGTCGTGAGCATATGCTTATGCTATGCTATGCTATGCTTGTTATTTGTTTTGTTTGTTTGTTTTATTTTTTTTGTGATGGTTTTTATGTTGTTTATCGTTTTTTTTTGTTTGTTTTATTTGTTTTTTTTTTATCGTGAGCATATGCTGTGCTATATTTTACCGCTGAAAATAATACTAAATGAAAAACCAAACTGTCATTGTCGTCGCGCCGGCAGTCGTATTATTAATTCCAAATTGTATGATATTCCAGATGTTTGATCCCCGAGTGTGAGAATGTTGAAGGATATATAGAATTTAAGCCATCATGGATCTTTAATGCCGTGCCAACCACTGCTGGTGGCTCCTTCGATGGCTGCCAACGATTCGCCAGCTTATCATGGAATAATACAAATGACACTGATGACATGTGCCCGATCAGACTCTTCGATCAAAATACTGTTGTACCATGCGAGCAATATGTCTATGAAAATGAGAATACTGTAGTATATGATGTAAGTAAAATCCTTGAAGCTCTGATCTGCAATCGATGTATTACTTACCGTCTTTAAGCTAGCTTGCTTTAGCAAACCAAGAAAGGGTTTGATCTCGTTGGCCAACCATTTTATTCTAGAAACCCAGTAGAACTCTATACAAAGCTGTTCATGACCTACAAAAAAGAATAAGACAAATCGATGATAAGTATCATGTGCTGTTCAACAGACTGACTAATTATTAACGAGGTTTTATTTGATTATTTACAGTTTGACTTAGCATGTGATGAGTGGCGTAGGTCTTTGATCGGTTCATTGCGAGTGCTGGGTAACGTGCTAGCGCTGCCGCTCATGGGATTCATATCGGACAAGTGGGGACGTCGTACGGCTCTTACTGTCTCTGCGTTCAACACTGCCTGGCTGGGCCTTGTTAGATACTGGGCTAACAGCTACGTCGGTTTTGTCATATCCGAGATTGCTGAGTCTATTTTGGGTGGCGCTTTCTCCTGCTGCTATATTTTGAGTTAGTTTATGACTAAATATTTTACTGGACGCTACTCTACTGCACTGACATGAAATCAATTTATTTTAAAAATCGTTGTTGCAGTAATGGAGTTAGTCGGTTCCAAATATCGAGTAGCAGCCGGAGTCCTTATGAATAATTCGTTCACCGTTGGAGAAATTATTGTCGGTATCATAGCATGGGCAGTTCCTTATTGGAGGCATCTAACACTGACACTTTATATACCACAGTTTCTTACCATCTCCTATCTTTGGCTCATATCGGAGTCCGTCCGCTGGTACATGAGTAAAGGCCGATATGCAGAATCCGAAAAAGTACTAAAAAAAATTGCTCGTGTGAATGGAACAAAGCTGTCCGAAAGATCGTTGCAAGCTTTAAAACAATCAGCTAAAGAAGAGAAAATTCAAAATATATTAAAAAAAGAACTAAAAGTCAAGGAGCCTTGGCTGATAGTAATCGTATTTCGCCACAAAGCGATCTTGCTGCGATGCATAGTGTCACCGATGTGGTGGGTCACCTCTACTTTTATACGCTACGGATTAATGGTAAACTCAGTTAACATTTCTGAAAATAAGTACCTAGATTATTGTGCGGTGGCTGCCATAGGAATTCCCGGTAGCTGGACAGCTTATGTATTGATGAGTAAGATTGGAAGGAAGCCTGTCCTGGCAGGATCTTACTGGGTCTGTGCTTGTTGCCAAATAGCATATCTCATAATGCCTGAAGGTAAGTTGACAATTCTTGATCTATAGGAAATTTGTAATGTGACATTAAAGGTAAAAATCATTTTAGTGTGGCATGCGCTCGTATGCCAGTGGAGAGTGTAATTATACAACGCCAACCGGTTGAGATCTTCGGGTGGATGAAAATTCTAGTGGCATATTTCGTCTAGTTCAAGTGCTACCTTGCTACAGAAGGTACAACGAATACTGCCATTTATATACCAAAGTAGAGACCTTTAAAGGTAGCTTCAGACTACTCATACTGCAAGTTGAACACCAACTTGACTAGCACTTGTTTGAGCAGAGGCCTATGTTCTACATTTCCAGTAACTGTTTGTTTAAGCTAATTTATTTGTTCCAGGGCATTACGGACTGTCACTGTCGATATATTTGATAGGCAAGTTCACCATTTCAATGGTGATGTCGTTAGTATACGTATATACTTCCGAGTTGTACCCCACAGCGTACAGACACAGACTCTTTGCCTTCTCTTCAATGATGGGCAGGTTTGGATCCATGCTCGCGCCACTCACACCCGCTTTCGTAAGTTTTTTCATCCTTAGAATTCGATGCCGTGTGGACTTAGAATTAACCACCCCAATTCTTGCCGTGGTTGTCATACCAGGCAACTAAGGGATAAAAGGTTTCTTATGCAGTTTTTATATGGACGAAAGGCTAGCCACCTCTTACCACTTGACACGTCTTTCCATTTCATCCTGAAACTTAAACTGCTAAATGTGAGCATTGCTACAACTATATTTACAGAAAGATGTTGTAGCAATGTTTCGTACCACCAAGGGATTAGAGTTCTGAGTTTATGTACCTCTATGTATGTATGTAGAATATATACATATTTCTTTGAAAATACGCAGTTCTCAAATGTATCGTTTATATTTTTTATTACTACGGGCATTCTCATATTGTAATTGTCTTTGTCAAGAATAGTTTAAAGTCTTTTAACCCAAGATTTCTTTAATATCCTGGGGTAGAAACTAGAAATAGGTTGAAGGTTTCTAATTCTAATATTTTGTGGTTTTATTATCCTAGTATTGTGTATAGTTTGTGTTTTACTTTTATCTGTGGGAAATTTTAGATGCCAATGTTTTTTTATAAACTTACGTACTAATTACAGGATAATAGATCCTGTAATTAGTCCGTAAGTTTTTCTAAAATGAATAAAATAAAATAAATCAGTTGTATGATAGCCGTGGAAAAAATTAGCTGTCACAGTGACGTGGCGCCCCATGTCGGCGCCATCGCCGTGATACAGTGCGGTGCGTTTTGAAATTTGCCCAAAACGATCGCCCTTCGCCAAGCCTTCGCCCCTCGATGGATGAACGAAATGCACCGACACTTTTTAAGACATGACGCCGCATCGTGGCCGGCTCCACGCCATGGTAATGAGTCAGGGCCCTAAGCCTTGAGCCACACGGCGCCTTCGGCATAATTGTAATCTTAAATCGTTTCTTGTGCAGGGTGACAAGCTGCCCTTCATCCTGTTCGGCGGCTGCGCACTGCTGTCTGGAGGGCTGGCGCTGCTCACTCCCGAGACCCTAGGCTCTAAGCTACCTGACACCATGGAGGAGGCGGCACAGCTCGGCAAGAAGAAAGTCATTAGCTAAATAATTTTTAATAAAAAACCATTAAATTTTTTATCTCATTTCTTTTTCAATTAGAATTATAATTTCCTAGATATTACACTTGCACTAACTACGAACCATAACATATGCAAATACTAGATACTCTTTCGTGCTATCGGTATTCACGGTAGTCTATTAGGTACCATGCGGATATTGTGGATCGAATCGGGATTTAACGAGAAGAAACCAAATTGTTGCCATCAGAGGTCTTCTTTCAACACCATTTTTTATGACATCAGGTGTTCCTCAAGGATTATACCTTGGGCCACTCTTGTTTATTACTTTTACCTTCGTGCTTTTGAAATAAAATTGCAAAATATGCACTACAGAAATGAATATTTTTAAATTTTAAATATAGTTGTGATATACATAAACACGTATTTTTTAGACTTTCTAGAGAAAATTTGTGACGTTTGTCTTTTAATATCTAAAACGCTCTCTCATACCTTAGAGAATTCTCTTATTGGCGTCACTGGACTGAACTTGAAATTTGACGCCATTTCTGGAGATATTAAATCTCTTGAGGCTGGGTCTGAACTGTGCCGTTGATACCTACAAGTTTTCCTTACGGACTTTTGGCCCCATTGCTTTGTACCACTAATGGGTACAGTACGGTTTTCAAGTACTTATACAGTACAGCATGAGCTATTCTGATAGAGAATTATGAACCTCGCTACGGAAATAAACATGATCGGCAAGAAATTACATATTATTATTATTATAGCCTTATTCCTTACAACTGGTATGTACATTAAACTTAGATATTTCATTTTGTTAGTATTGTTAGTAGAATTTATCTTATGTTATGTTATTTTAATTGTATATTAGTATTAGTGCAAGGGCCGCCTAAGCGGTGAAAGCCTCCTCCAAATGACTCCAGTCCTTTCTGTTTCTCGCCAGTCTCGACCAAAGTGGTCCCGCTACTCTTACAATGTCATCTCTCCATCTACTGTAAGGCCTTCCTCGTCTTCTTTTTGTGTATAATGGTGTCCAATTTGTTACCACTTGAGACCATCTTTCGTCTTTAACTCTTTGTAATAATGATGTAATAAATGCCATAAATATAGCGTTATATTGCATTTGCATTATGCAAACATACAAATACATATAATTCGATGTCATCTGTGGGCCTAGCATGCAACCCTCGAGAAAAGGACAAAAATTTAGATGTGCCTCTGTCTTTGTTACCTACTTAGTGTATTGGAAAGCGAGCGCGCATGACGGTTTTTTTGTTTTGTCGCTTTGTTGTGCGTGGCATGCTTGCCCTATTTAAAGGGTTATAAAAAAGTGCTGATAATATGATTGCCTGGTGCTGAAACGCGACATCAATACTTAATACCGGTTGTAAAGAAAAGTATCATAAACTTTTATTCCACATACTCTACCCATCAAACCGAACAACTTTTACTATGAGAGCGATACTGTCAGCGCAGGAAAAAAATCTGCTGTTTGATACTAAACTGCAACGCCTCTCTACTAAAATGTATGAGACAACAGATTTTTTTTGTTCTGACAGGTTTGCTTCCATGGTAAAAGTTGTTCAGTTTGATGTGAAGAGTACGTGGTTTAAAGGTTAATGATACTTTTCCTTACACCCTGTATAACTTGGTGTTTTTGTAATCGACATATCCCTCGATATTTTTAAATATGCTCTTTCATACTTATAACTTGCTTGGAAGGAGGGAGATTTTGGGGTCCTCTTCATTTCTTAGTTATCATTTCGAATGCACTACTGTCATATTGTAGTTCTGAGAATAGCCTCCGTGGTCTAATGATTAAGAGCATTGGGCTCTAGTGATAATTCACTTTGTGCGTTTTTCCCCAGTTGGTTATGACATTGCAGGCTGAATCACCTGATTGTCAGGAAAGAAAGATGTTTCCGTGCTTTGGATAGCACGTTAAGCCGTTGGTTCTGGCTATAGTCGTTACAAAAAAACCACGTCAGAGGCCGTAAGGCGGCCTGAAAAAATGTTGACACCAGGGCATGCCCACACGATAAGAAGAAGAGTCTGAGAACCCAGAGACCCAAGACAGTTAGGTAGGACGTACTTGTACCAACCTATCATTAAATTAAGTAACCAAAATCTTAGATATCCGATATGCCATTTGATGATAAATCTATAAATCTCGATGATAAGTTTGCAAATCTCGACTCAAGGAGATCAGATAAAGATGTAATATTTTACTATGATCCTGCTACAAGTTATTTACACCCATATGTTTATAAAATGATAATAGATATTGCAAATGTCATGTTCAAGTATCCTAAAATAATAGGGTTATCGTCCATAGGCCTTATCCTTACCCTCAGAAATCAGAAAATCGTATTGCGGAACTTGTTACGAATAAATAGGTCCTAATTAAAGAATAGTTTCAAGTCTCAGTTCGTACCAAGATCAGGCATGCAATTATAGGTAAATAAAATTTTAACATTAGCTACTAATAAAAAAATTATACGTTCTTGGGCAGCCAAGTGGAAAAATGTATAATGTATCTTTGGCTAAACATATGCGTGTAGTAAATTGATATCAAGATCTTAGAATAATACATATTGGTAGGAATAAAAGTGCATTCATTCCTTAATCTTCGCGAAACGAACGAACTCGTCACACGGAACGATGAAGACAAATCCAATAGAAACTATACAAGAAACAAGAGAAGATAAAAATGAAGAGAAATCAGTTAACCTGGATACGATTCTGTTGGAAATAGGACAGTTCGGACGCTACCAGCTCAGGACGATGGCGCTACTGGCACTTGTGTCTGTTTTCGTTGCGTTTGCTACTACTGAATACATTTTTACAACTGCAAGGATATCAACCAGGTGAGTTTTAATAGACTTAAAATAAAACCAGTCATGTGCGAGTCGGGCTACTTGCGCTCCGAGGGTTCCGTACGTACACAAATTATTAAGTTACAAAAAAGTTTTATTTTCTCCGGGACCTTTAGCGCAAAACCGACTCACACTTGGCCAGATTTTACTATTTGTTATTATACTGTAGAGATTGCTCTATAATCACACCAAGTTTGACGCTTATACGTATAACCATTTTTACGATAGAGCGAGAAGAAAAAACGTTGATAAAAATTACTTCCTTGTATGAGGTCACCCCTTAATTTTTTACTTTTTTAAATTTTTATACATACATAACATTACATATGCTCACGACTATATTTCCCGAGGGGGTAGTAGAGATATTCTGAAAACTCAGAACATCCACGGTTCACTAGTAGTACCGAAACTCTGTCCAGTGTGACGGGGAGTGAGCCCGTCGCCACTTGTAATGGACAGTAGGTACAATAAATGCCTGGAAATTGAAGCATGCAGGTTTCCTCACGATGTTTTCCTTCACCGAAAAGCCAGTGGTGCTATAAGTTACAGTTGAAATTTTTATTATTTGTTAGAAAATGGGCCATAGTAATGCCCCTTTTTTCAGCTGTCTAGCTATTACGGTTCAAAAGTTACAGCCCTAAATAGGTAGGACAGATAGACGGACAGACGGACGGACGGAAAACGTAGGCTAAGTAATGGGGACCCGTCTTCACCCTTTGGGTACGGAACCCGAAAAATGAATCCTGGCCTTGATTATGATATATATATTTTCGAACCTTCTGACTGATGTGACAAAGCAGTGTGTGGTTAGTCCGACACATCGACTATTTGAAACTTACATGTTATTTTAAATACTTACCAACGCGCGAACACATTCTTTTTGGCTATCGCACAGTCAGGAGTGTTTCTAATAATTCTTATCATATTCCAGATGTTTCATCCCAGAGTGCGAGAATGTTGACGGACTTATTGAATTTAAGCCGTCTTGGATCCACAATGCAGTGCCAGTCACTGCCGGCGGCTCCTTCGATAACTGCAAACGATTCGCCAGCTTAACATGGAACGACACCAACAATTCTGATGATATGTGCCCGATTACACTCTTCGATCAAAATACTGTCATACCATGCGAGCAATATGTATATGACAATGAGAACACTATATACTGGAATGTGAGTGACAATCTTTGACGCTCTGGTCTATAATTGATGAGTCGTACTTGGTTTCACACTAATACCCATATCACGATCCTTCCACGGAATAAGCGTAAATACCCTGCACATTATTTCTTACCACCGACATCTTGTAAGTCAAATGTGTTAAATAAAATAGATAAAAGAAGTAAAAGATAATCTTATGCTATTTATTGATAATCTCAACTTCTTCGAACAAGAGATGAAAGACGAATACCTAGTTCGTACCCACCCGTTACATAGTAAAAGAAACCGACTGACTCTTCTTCAAGCCTGTTGTTTTACGGAACCCAAAGAGGATTGAATTCCGCTGGCTAACTATTTTATTCCGGAAACCAGTATTAACCTAACGTCTATCGTGTGCTATTCAGTGGACTCACAAATCGTTAACGAGACATTATAAATTATTAATTCCAGTTCGACTTAGCATGTGATGAATGGCGTCGGTCCATGATTGGGTCGTTGCGAGCGGTGGGAAACGTGGTGGCGCTGCCGCTCATGGGCTTCATATCTGACAGATGGGGACGTCGTACAGCTCTTACTATCGCTGCGTTCAACACGGCCTGGCTCGGCCTTGTTAGATACTGGGCTAACAGCTACGTCGGTTTTGTCATCTCTGAGATTGCTGAGTCCACGTTCGGTGGCACATTGTCCTGCTGCTATATTTTGAGTTAGTTTATGTGCATTTAATATTTTATTGGACACTGCTCTTATTACAGAACAACTTAATGAAAACACTTATTTATTATCTGTGTTACAGTAATGGAGTTGGTGAGTTCCAAATACCGAGTTTTAGCCGCAGGAATTTTGAATACGTCGTTTACAATGGGAGAAATCATAGTCGGTATCGTTGCATGGGCAGTTCCTTATTGGAGGCACCTAGTATTGACACTTTACATACCACAGCTCGTCACCATCTCCTATCTTTGGCTTATATCGGAGTCCGTCCGCTGGTACATGAGTAAAGGTCGATACGTTGAATCAGAGAAAGTACTGAAAAAAGTTGCTCACGTGAATGGAACAAAGCTGTCCGAAAAATCGTTACAAGCTTTAAAACTGTCAGCTGCAGAAGAAAAACGACAAAATGAATTAAAAGTAAAGGAGCCTTGGCTGGTGGCAATAGTGTTTCACCACAAAGTAATTCTTCTCCGGTGTATAGTGTCACCGATATGGTGGGTCTCCGCTATGTTTATACGCTACGGACTAACGGTGAACTCAGTAAACATTTCTGGAAATAAGTATCTTGATTTTTGTGCGGTGGCTGCCGTCGATATTCCCGGGTGCTGGACTGCTTATATTTTAGTGAGTAGGATTGGAAGGAAGCCTGTCCTGGCAGGATCTTACTGGATCTGTGCTTGTTGCCAAATAGCATATCTCATCATGCCTGGAGGTGAGTTTGTTTGAGGTTTTGTTGTGTCATGCGCTCGTAGGTCATCGTTAAAAACTTTCACTGAACTTCGGATAGTTGAAAATACTTATGGTGAACCATTTCAAGCGCCTCCACGCGCTACATAAATAAGGTATGGTTAGCTGATACTGGGTAATCGAGCCTTGCGCGGCGTCTTCAAAGTTTATCTAGATAGGTTTCATCCCTGAGAAAATCAATGTTCACGCGGAAACATTTATCGTCATCCGGAATGCATGTAGGTTTGTAACACCACTGCACTGGCTTTTCGTTAAAGGAATCCTTGCATTATTTAATTTCAAGCCATGTAGGCCACTGCCCATTTAGTGGCGACGAGCTCACTCCCAGTCACGCTGGACAGAGTTACTACTTACTAGTCAAACCTGAATAGTCTGAGTTTTCAGAATATAATATGACTTGACTAACCCCTCGGGGAATATAGTAGTGACTATAATGCTTATTATGTTATTCGTATTCCTTAGTAGTTCTGTTTCTGCCTCCGTGGTCTAATGGTTAAGAGCATTGGCTCTCGACTCGGAGGTCGTGGGTTCGATTCCCACGGGGGGCACCTAGTGATATGTCACTTTGTGCGTTTTTCCCCAGTTGGTTAGGACATTGCAGGCTGAATCACCTGATTGTCTGAAAAAGAAAATGATTCCGTGCTTCGGGTGGCACGTTAAGCCGTTGGTCCCGGCTACTATCTCTGGTGGAAGTAGTCGTTACATAAAAACCACGTCAGAGGCCGTAAGGCGGTCTGAAAAAATTCTGACACCAGGGCTCTGCTCAAGCTCTGCCCACACGATAAGAAGAGAGAGTAGTTCTGTTGAAACTGCATCAAACTTTACAAACAACAACTTTGATGAGACTATGAAGTGGAGTTTGTGCGGTTTTTACTTTTGAATTATGATTGTACATTGTTTCAGGGCATTACGGACTGTCGCTGACGATATATTTGATCGGAAAGTTTACCATATCAATGGTTCTTACCTTATTATACGTGTATACGATCGAGTTATTCCCCACTGTGCACAGACACAGGCTTTTTGCCTTCTCTTCAATGATAGGAAGACTTGGGTCAATAATAGCGCCACTGACACCCGCTTTTGTAAGTTTTTATGTTGTTAGTTACTTCTATTTTTATCTATAAAATACCTCAGCCATTCCGAAATGTATCGTTTATTTGTATTAACTGCCAGTAAACATTTTCAAACAAATAAAATCTAATACTTTAATTGAGCTTATCTCGTATATTTAATATTTATAATATTTATAAAACTTAATATTCTGACTGTTTTAGAGGATGCTTAGACCATTATATCCATAGAGGAAGGCGTTACTCGTGCCAGGGCGTTGACACGAGTTACGCCTTCCTCTATGATAATATTACTGATAATCTTAAACAATTTTCTCTATGGAACCAAGATCGAAATCGCGAAATAAAATATTAGCTATATCTTACTCGACCAAAATGTATTGGCATTTGGGTCGAGTAGGAAGGATTTCTGTTTTGTATGAAACAGCTAACTATTATCGCAACTTATATTCTGGTCCTTGTGGGGTGGGAAAAGAGCAAGTTGTTCAGTTTGGTGGTCTGATCATCCCCTTAAAACAGTATAATAATATAACCAACATAATTACATAATTTGGTTTCTTGGAAGCAGCTCTAACAATTTTGATATTTTTGTATTTAGATAATGTTTTAGTTTCCATGTTAAACCAGATAGAAAGATACTCGCAAGACGAAGCAAAGTTCGGATGCCTAGGTACCTACTATGTATTTAAAACAATTTATGCCCCCCTTGATAGGGATAGTTTGTAGTATTTTAACCAAAGATTTCTATATTAGTCGCCTCGTATACCCTGGATTAAAATAGTGTGATTTATTCTAGACCAGGACCCTTAAAATCATTACATTCGGCAGGGTGACAAGCTGCCCTTCATCCTATTCGCCGGCTGCGCGCTGCTGTCTGGAGGACTGGTGCTGCTCACTCCCGAGACCCTCGGCGCCAAGCTGCCAGACACCATGGAGGAGGCGGCACTACTCGGCGTCACTAAGTCCGCGGCGACTAAAGTCAATAGCTGTTAAACCACTTGAATATAGAAAATTGTCATCTACTTACTTCATAATCGTGTATTTACAAAAGTTGTAACTTTTGCCCTTTTACTGTTATGTTAATAACAGATAAGATTCGTTTATGTTAGGAAAGGACCCCAAAAGCCAAATGGAGTTTTATATTCTTGAATTGGGATAAAAGGATAGGCGGGGTGCCGTTTTCACCATACAAACGTATTCCCCTGTTTCCTCCCTGGATAATGACACTAGAGCAAAACATCTTGACCTCTGGTATAATAGGTCGGGGAAAAAGTTTCTTCGCATTTTTGAAGAAAATTCAAAACCTTTTTTAATATAGTTTAGTTTTTTTCAAATGCGCCAAAACTGTTCTGTGGTCAATTCCCAGTTCTTCAGCTACGTCGTAACTACTGACATGCCGATCTTGCTCCACTTTTTCAAAAATGGCATCAATTTTATCCGTAATAGGAAATGCGTAGAAACTTTTTCCCCAACCTAAAGAATAGAAACTTTATTTGCTGTATGTGGCCATATGTTTTGCTTTTTTGCATTAATTAATTACTGATCGAACCTGTTCCTTCGTTAATTACCAATTTTCCGTTTTCAGACACCCAACAAACAAATTTGACGAATATAAACAAAAAAAGTAGAACATACAGACATTGCAAAAGACTCTCTCATATTATTCTCGAAACAATTTATTATTAAAATCGGTTTAGTTTTGGGAGGAGGATTTTATATAGATAAAACCAGCCCGAGCTGTAGTTGTCCCTTTCGTACTCTAGTCGGCGGGGTGTATGGGTTGTGCGGATCGGACAAATACGTATACATATAGTCGTAAAAATTGTCAATTCACCAAATTTCCATTTCTGCCCTCCTATCCTCATAAGTACTTTCTTCTTCCAATGTTGGGTAATGCATAATATTATAAGAATAAAATACAGACATGGACAGTCAGATACACTTAAGGATCTAAGGATATCTAGAATCCTCATAGCATGGTCTGCCTGTCAAGAAAATACTTAATACTAACTAGTAGTTCGGGGATATAATATAACGTCATCCACAACCAGCATGGAACCGAAAATCAAAAAGTTACCACTTTTGGCGGTTTTAAAGATAATAACTACAAATATTATAAAAACAAATCCGCAGTGACCCCATAAATTGAAAATCAGAAATGATAATACAATTTGACATTCTTGTTTTTTGGAAATGTTGTTTAATTGCTGAGAAATAAAAAAAATACGATTAAGGGCAGCACAATAGGCTCGGTGCCCCCTTTAAGCAACACGCTCCCGTTACCCTGGGGGTAAAATGGAGGCTTAGTTTCAAACTATCATAACATAATAGTAACAGCCTCTGCGAAACTATTTTTATTTTATTTATTTATTGACTCCGGGCACATTCCACTAGTAAATGCTGGACATCTTCCACTGTACCTTTTTCAATAAAAACACGGATTTATTGCGTGAAATGTGTCCAGATTGCAGCCTAAAGGCTATTTTAACTAACTTCCTAACTAATACAGGTACCACTGAACCAGGGTATACGTCACGAGGAGGTTCACTCTGCATGGGTTTGTACCAGATCCCTTTCTCTTTCGATCCTTCGTTAAAATACTGCTGCCAAATCATATATATAGCATTTAGTTTTATATTTAGGGAGTATTTCTGGTATAATATGGTCTCAAATAAATGAGCGACCTTCGGGTAGGTACCGGTGAAACGAGGTGACTTTGAGAATTGGGGCGACTTTGATGATAACTCTAAATGACAACAGCATTGTAAATTTCTCTGCGAAAACAGAACGCAGCCGGATATTCTTTTTTGTCTTGGAATTATTGACAGTTCGTCCATTTTTTACCAAATCTTCAAGACTATAACATGAGGCTGAGTGGTTAAAATAATTTGATAAAGTTTGTAGAAAATATTCGCAGAAAAAGTTTCCCTTTATTTCGTCGTTTTTTTCATTGCTTTCGAAAGTCACCCCGACTTTCGAAAGCAATAAAAAAAAACGACTGATATCAAAGTAGCCCCATTTTCAATATAGCTATGATACGCTGGTTTTTCTTTCTTTTTCTCCTAAATTAAACATACATAATTTTTAATTTAGTTTTGAAATTCAAATGGATGTATCTTTCATAGATACATCCATTTGAATTTCAAAACTAATCAAAGTCACCTCGTTTTACGGTACATTAAAAATGAATCTGCAAAACTAAATTAAATTTTTACTCCGCGTCACAAAGGTACATCTTCTAAATAACCCATCTCAGCACGCATACGCACCCTCAATATTTTTTTAAATATAGCCCAAAGTCATATTATTATCTCAAGGGTTTTTAAATTTTTTCGATATTCATTTCGTTTTCTTGATATGATTTTTTTTCTGACCGAAACCGGGCGAAAAACGAACACATTATTTCGATATATAAAAAAAGTTTTTGAGCTTTTAAAAAAACGCTATCAACCACGTAGTCCAAAACCCATAGCACCGGGACGGTGTCGCACTTTCGCTAAAAATGGGCCTATACCGAAGCGACAAAAAACATTTTCCATGTTATAATTACGCGATATCTCAAAAATACTCAAGAAGAGATAAAATAATTTATATTATGTTATCTGACATTCTAGTGTTCTTCTGTCGATTCGAGGTCTAGTCAATGGCATGACAACACTAAATTTGACTTGTGATAATTAAGTGTCTCTTTTCCTGGTATGCTGAATGAAATATCTTTAGATATAAGGGTGCCCTTTTTATTTACATTTCTATCGATTTTAAGGTATTTCTCACGGTCCTGAGCCTATGTCACCACGAAATCTCGACAAAAGTGTTATAAACCAACAATAATATTAGTTCAAACACAATTTACTATTAAAGTGTCTCTAATGCAATCTCAAACCGTATTTTTCCTAGACTAGTGGCGATGGCGATGTCAGTAAACAGTCTAAAATAGCAAAGAATATAACAAATCGAAAAAACAGAAGTGCATTCACATTCTTATACGTACTTCCAAAATAATGAAACTGAGTCTTTCTGAAAGTTTAAATTAATTTATATATTTTTTAAATTAATATCCATATATTAATTTTTGGTTAAATATATGGATAGCTTAAACGAACAGTTGATTATTAATACTTATTATTAACACATATTTTAACTTTAACTGTATTTTTGGATTAAGATAAGACAATGTTTACTTTTAAATTTTTGCTTTAAACTATTACAACAGAGTACTATAATTACCTATTACATTAAACAGTAGACCAAAAACAAGGCAAGCCTGATATGCGAGTTCTACGATGCGAATTTCCTATAGGTTTCGTCGGGAAAGTTGTTCAGTATCATGGATACAATCACCCCTTAAAGTAATGCAACTGTTTTCCCTAACACCCTGTATAGCCTCAATGTACATTGTACAGACACACTTCTGTGACAGTCGTATAATATATTTAGATTAGATTAGATAACCGCGGAAATCTAAAAACCGGCCTAGAGCGTGTTGGACTCGCGCATGATAAGGGTTCCGTAGCCATTGTATAATTATTTTTTTTATTTTATCTTTATTGGGAAAATCAACAGCCTAATACAAAAGAAACTGTTCCTTAAACTAAGACAGATATAAGGCCAATTACAGATTTTCCTCAGTTAATTAAATTACATTATAACTGAGCTAACGTATCACCTGCAACAATGATACATCATATTTAATATACAATTTATCCATTACACAACAACAGAACAATACAACCCACGGAAGAAGATAGCCAAAACCTGGTAGTGATGAGTCGATGAACATAATTCCATACAGTATGAATATGATGTGTTAAACCTGTCTGTCAAAAAAGTTAATTATGTAAGTTAATTAAGTATTATTCTTATCTTGTGCTAAAAATAAATAAATATGTAGGTACATCCGGACAATAATATTATTTCACTACATTGACATTAACCGAGCCAGGTGCCAAGTCAACCTCTGCGGAGTATAAGAAGAAAAGCTTTCAATCTCTTTATCTTACCTAAGAGAAATTTTTGCGACATAACGATTGCGCGATTTGTCTTCATAACACGCCATCTAGTTTCTTATTAGAAAATCAATCGATCATACTGATTTTTCCTAAAACTGGTCGCAGGTTGCGCTTTAGCACCCGTTACACAATTTTCAGATTTTTTTCTCCACTATTTTGGAAGTTAGGGAGGTGGGCGTACCTATTTTTGCCTTTGAGCGCATATATCTCGATACGGAAGCATTATAACGATTTAGTTTTGCAGAGTTTTGTTCCATTAGATAGGACCTGTCCAATGAAACCTCATTTGATTTATAAAAACAAACTTTATGTTATCTGTCCTCATGTCAAATGAGCGAATAAACGAGGTGGGGCAAACAAACAGACATACAGAATGGACGAAAGTGTAAGGGTTCCCTGTTTGACTACGGAACCCTAGAAACTGTGTTGAATTGAAGTATATATATTTTATTATAGTAAAGATGTACTATCCGTTTTAATATATCTATGAATATTTGCTTACTGATAACAATATCTCGTTTTTCTTTTATGGTTACTTACTGGGTTTGCCTTGTCTTGGCATTATGGTAAAAAGATTTTCCAATCAGCATTCAAGATCGAGTCATTGCTAATGTGATCCCATTTTGATAAAACGTCATTTTCATCGTTACCGCAGTTGTTTCGTGGCTATCGCTTACAATGCACAACGAAAAAGCGACAGAACTTTCTAAAGTAATACAAAAAGATAAAGATGTAGAGAATTCTCCCGTGAATCTGGACACCATCCTGTTGGAGATAGGAGAATTTGGGCGTTACCAGGTGAAGACGTTGGCCCTATTGTCAATAGCGCTAATGTTAGCTGGTTTTGGTGTTTCCGAATACATTTTTACTACAGCAAGGATCCCAACCAGGTAAGATTTAAATTCACATATTTTTTAAGCAATTATAGTACCTACTGACGGGACTCAAACTTAAACTCAAAATGTTTTATTCAAAATAATATCACTTGGATAGCTTGGATAGCTTTCTGACGTCATTTGTGACTTTTCCACCGCGTCGGACGATGTTCCATTGTAGAGAAGATGCGGCCAGAAAGTCTACAACACACATCTTATAAACATAAAAAAATATACAAAGTACAATTACAAATACAATATTGAATTACATATTGTAACATTGTCAAGACCAGACGTTTTGGTCATTCATTATAATCATCGAGTTTATAGTAACCTTTTTTTACAAAAGACTTAAACTTGTTGTCTGGTAAGTTTAGGATATCCTCTGGTGTCTTATTATAATAGCGTATACAGTGCCCCATGAAAGATGTGTTGACCTTACTGAGTCGAAAATTTGGGAATACTAATTTATTTTTATTTCTTGTATTGTAATTGGGGAGTTGACTGGATCAAATCTATTTTAGTGTTAAGTAAGTTCAGTAAAATATAAGTTTGAAAATAATGCTAAACTTACATTTGCAGTATTCTGTAATTTTCAGTAATAAAAGGATAAAATATTAAAAGTATCGAAACGACAACGAAATACAATGACGTCACTGTTCATGATTTAGTATAACTTTTCAAGCTCGTGTTTTGACGTTTGATAAAGAGTTGCTGATTTGACTAGTTGGATAATCGCTGATTATGAACTGTTTTTGGAAAAGAGACAAATTTTTGCAAACGTATAAAATATTAATTATTTGCAAGTCACAAGTTATTGGGATGTTATAAATCTAAACTATTATAAAACGGTAGCAGAAAGTTTGTCTGTACATTGAAGATATTAACAAAAAAAAAGTTACGATATGGTATTTAGGTGTCCCTGATTCCATATCACCAATTTTTGGATTTTTTGTCTGTCTGTTTGTTTGTGTGTTTGTTTGGGTGTTTGTTTGTGTGTGTGTTTGTTTGAACGAGTATCACACAAAAACTACTGAACCGATTTTGATGAAACTTTATTTGTTTGATAGCTTATCTTTATTATCTGACTTAAAATCTGGTATATAATTTGTGCGGACGAAGTCGCGGGTTAACGCTCGTATAATATAAAATAGGTACAGGTTACGCCCTGTGAGGGCACAGCAAAACATAAAGGGCTACTAGTTGTCATCATATTAATAATGGACACAAACCGGTTAATGCGTTGCGACCGACAGTTGTTCCCGGCACCACGTGGCACCACGCCGTACTTACATACGTATCGCCCTAAATTACCTTCCGTAAATCTTGTGAATCAAAGTAATAACAGTTATAGTAGTGACGAGCGTTAACCCGCGGCTTCGTCCGCACAAATTATATACCAGATTTTAAGTCAGATCATAAACTATAAAACAAAAAAAAAGTTTCATCAAAATCGGTTCAGTAGTTTTTGCGTGATACTCGTTCAAACAAACAAACAAACACACAAACAAACAGACAGACAAAAAATCCAAAAATTTGTGAAATGGATTCAGGGACACCTAAAAACCATATCGTAACTTTTTTTTTGTTAATATCTTCAATGTACAGACAAACTTCCTTTTACAGTTTTATAATAGTATAGATTAGTAGTCAACCTGAACCATAGATACAGCATTATGCTAAATCTATGAATATTTTATGGCTGAACTATACTTTGCTGCTATTTGTTATGCGGCTACGCTATATTCGCCCAAATATTTGTTATGTGATCGAACAAAAAACTTGCCATCCACACTTGGTGCCGGCCGGCGTGCCAAACATGCCAAATATATGTTGATGTTCGTGGCTTTTGGACAAATAAAATGGATGTGTTGACTGTGACTGCAATTTATAATATTTCTACTTAAATGCATCGTACCAATAACTGTTGTATAAGTAAAAGGGAAAGTAGAAAGTGACGATTTTTTCTAAGAGACGTTTTGCGAACAGGATATTATCCGCCTAAATCGTCGAGACACGACGATAGAGGATTTTTATATACCTTTCGCAAACAGAAACACCACATATGAAACCTTATCCCTAAGTCGTCTCACACGACAGTCTAAGCCACGGGATTAAATAGGATGGACCATTCTAAATCAGAACAACGCTGTCGCGGTCGGGAATTTTCATACAACAAGTTCAGGAGTGTTTCTTCATAAGTTTTGCCATATTCCAGATGTTTGATACCAGAGTGCGAGAATGTTGAAGGACCCAATGAATTTAAGCCATCTTGGATTGTTAATGCAGTGCCATCCACTGCCGGCGGCTCCGTCGATAACTGCCAACGATTTACCAGCTCATCATGGAACAACACTAACAACACTGATGGCATTTGCCCGATCACACTCTTCGATCAAAACACTACGGTGCCGTGCGAGCAATATGTCTATGAAAATGAGAACACTGTTGTTTACGATGTGAGTGAAAATACTTGAGACTCTGGGCCTCTACCCAGAACATTCGAACGCAATTCGCAATTGCGTGAACGTTTTTGTTCCAATGTCAACTCTATTATAATGAAGTTCCGACCGAAACGGTCTCAAAATATCGAAAATCAAAAGTCCGGGTACAGGGCCTGGTGTATGATCGATGAGCCGTACGTATGTTCGTGGTTTCACATTGATACCCATATCCTGATCTGTCTAGTACGTCATCATAAATACTCTGCAATTCCATCTCTACGTGTACCTATATTATAAAATAAAATAAATTCTAAGCAAAGTAATAATCGTATAAACCAAGGTAATTGCATATTTAACTATTATTTAAACTGGAAAGATAAGACTGAAAAATCTTATTCAATGTATTTCATGATTTAAAATTTTTCAAGGAACGGATAGATGGTTCTATAGGCGAAGATTGTACTCTTGTTCTCGCACCCACTGTACCTATATAATAGGAAAAGTGACCGGCTTAAAGATAACATAACATTTATTCATTCTAAAATACCTACCTACTAGGAAAAGGTTTGATCTCGCCATCCAACTATTTTATTCCGAAAACTCTGTAGAATTCAGTACAAACGTGTTCATGAATCATGACCGGTAAAGAATGGGAGAGGATTTCGTGTAGGTACTCTAGTCAATAGACTCACAAATAGTTAACAATGAGGCATCATCATTCTTCTTCTTCTTTTTATCCTGTGGGAAGAGCCCTGGTGTCAGAGCTTTTTAAGCTTACAGCTTCTGACCTGGTTTACAGCTTTATTTAATTTTATTTACAGTTTAACTTGGCATGTGATGAATGGCATCGGTCGGTGATCGGGTCATTGAGGGTGCTCGGCAACGTGGTGGCGATGCCGCTCACGGGCTTCATATCGGACAGGTGGGGACGACGTACTGCTCTTACCATCTGCACGTTCAACTCGGCCTGGCTCGGCCTTGTAAGATACTGGACTAACAGCTACGTCGGTTTTGTCATATCTGAGATTGCCGAGGCTACATTTGGTAGTGTTTCTCCCTGCTGTCATATTTTAAGTAAGTTTATGTCCATTACATTCAAGAACTTATCTAGATAAACATGGAAAGTAAAACAATACCAAAATGCAAAATGTCATCCTAATCGTCAGAGCCGGTTCCGAGAACCCTAGTAACAAAACTAAGGGTTTAGTTAGACCATCAAACTGAAAAATTTTTGTTTGAGAGCAAACCGATAGTACCCAAAAAAATCATCTGTTTCATTGTGTCCAGTTGAGTCGGTCGGGTAGAAATTGCAGTTTATGGAACAGCAATTTTTTTTGCCACGTAGGTTTGCTTCCATAGAAAAGTTGTTCAAATTGACAGGTAGACACTAAGTTTAAATGCATTTTAATTTCACTCTGTAGAGCAAAAACTGAGAAAAATTTTTAAAAATCTGCTGTAAACTGCTCCTGCTCGATTCAAATGTAAGGGACAGCAGATTGTTATTTTTTTCTTGATATTGGCTCCAAAGTGAAACTTGTTCCATTACATATTATGAACATATTTGTATACAAGTATAGCTCTTGCTTGACCCTGCATTTCATAGTCACTATACTTAAAACCCAAAATTTTTTTACAAAAATTTGTATTACCCTATTTTCATTTCATTGTTGCAGTATCAGAGCTAGTGGGTCCCAAATACAGAGTGGTAGGCACGGTAATATTAAATTCTTCGTTCAACATTGGGGAAATCATAGTCGGTATCCTTGCATGGGCAGTTCCTTATTGGAGGCATCTAACCCTGACAATCTATATACCGCAGCTCGTCACCATCTCTTACCTTTGGATTATATCGGAGTCCGTCCGTTGGTACATGAGTAAAGGGCGATATGCAGAGTCCGAGAGAGTACTAAAAAGAGTTGCTCAGGTGAATGGTACAAACCTGTCTGAAACATCGTTACAAGCTTTAAAACTGTCAGCTGAAGAAGAAAAGCGACGAAATGAATTGAAGAAAGAATTAAAAGTCAAGGAGCCTTGGCTGGTGGTAGTGTTGGTGAAACACAAGGCGATTCTTTTCCGGTGTTTTGTGACATCGATGTGGTGGATTACTTCTACGTTCATACGCTATGGATTAGCGGTGAACTCAGTTAACATTTCTGAAAATAAGTATGTAGACTATTGTGTGGTGGCTGCCATCGGAATTCCCGGATTTTGGACTGCTTTTATTTTGATAAACAGAATTGGAAGGAAACCTGTTCTAGCAGGAGCGTTTTGGATGTGTGCTTGTTGCCAAATAGCATATCTCCTGATGCCTGAAGGTGAGTATACAATTCTGTTTAGGAACTTATAAAATAAAAAAAAATAGTTTATTTAAATGTTCACAAAAACATGATACTTGACTTGAACAAAAATTTTCACGTTAAAGCTTAATATTTCGCTAATGGATCCCTAAATCGAAAAATGGTTTTCCCCTTAAGGGGGGCGCGTAATTTGTCTATGGCGCTTTCCCACACCAAAATATTTGTCATGATTTTATTTTACCACTTTGTCGGCGTGATGAATATGTATGCCCGTAGAGCGTCACGTGACTTCTTGGCACGAGTTACGCCTACCTCTTTATGTATGCCTATTCCAAATTAAAGCTTTCTAGTACTAAGCGTCTATGAGCTAAACCGCGGACGGACGGACGGACAGATGGACTTGGCGAAATTATAAGGTTTCCTTGTTGACTTCGGAACCCTAAAAAAGAAAGGAAAGAAAGTTATAGCTATAAATTATAACAGTAAAGTAGTACTTTGTATATCTAAATTTCAAAGACACTTCAAAAAAGATTGACATGGGTTTCTACGATAGATTCAGGGCTTAGAGTTGACTGACAGCCCAAACCGCTGAAGATAGGAACATAATCTTCTATATTATCATGTTATATTCTACAAATGATGTAGTAGTGTACAAATAACGAATTTTTCAAAAATTTACCGTTAAACAATATATAACGAAGTTTTCCGATATCCACACGAATGTAGTCGCGGGAAAAAGCTAGTGTGACTATAAAGGTAAAAATCATTTAAATATGCTTGCGGCGCGGTATTCAATAGGATCGCTGAAATTAAGCAACGCTGACAGGTTGAAAACGAGAACTTTGGATGGTTGATGATATTCAATCTAAAGCGCCTCCATACATAGCGAAGGCACGGATAAAGGCACTTGTTATTGAATACTGCAATTTGATAACAGTATTCGTATACCCAAGTAAAGGGCATTTAAAGCCAGCTTTACACAACTCAAACAGCAAGTTTACTATTATGTTGCACTAAACTTCACTGGATCCACGTAGGGGTGGCATACCTCTTCCCCAATTCGTCGGTGCCCTGCAGAAGGGCTTATTTTTCCACCTATCTGTTTAGAAAGTAATTGAGATGCCATCTGAAGGAGACCGATATAAAGAACAGGAAAACTTAGGGTTTCCATCTCTCAGTCTGCCGCAACTCTAGGGTTGCCAGGTTCAAAGAAGTCCTTTTTAACCCTATAGTGTGCGAAGTTGTGGCAGACTGAGAGGTGGCAACCCTAGTTTTTCCAGTTTCTTAGATTGGTCTCTTTCAGATGGCATCTCATTTACTTCCCAACCAGATCGGTGGAATAAATGGTACCATAAATAATCATCATGATAAAAGTACTTGCGGAAAGATTTTGCCAGGCACCCACCCCGGCGGCGTTGTATAAACTGTATAATCCCTGTATAAACTGTCACTTACATCACATTTCTTTCACCAAACAAATTGCGGTCGGACTTGGGTTAAAATAACTATTTATACAATATTTCAGGGTTTTACGGACTATCGCTAACGATATATTTGATCAGCAAATTCACCATCTCAATGACGAGTACATTACTATGCGTATACACGTCCGAGTTGTTCCCCACAATGTGCAGACACAGGCTCTACGCCTTCTCTTCAATGATGGGCAGGTTCGGGTCCATGCTCGCCCCACTCACACCCGCTTTCGTAAGTTATTTCCAATGTACATAATCTTCTTCTTTTTTTTGTACTTATTTGATTTACTGAATTGTATTAAATTTTTTTTATTGTAAAATGTCTAGCTGTCGCAAGTTACAGTTAAACTGTATAGATTTATCAAAGTTATAAGTTAATTCATAGCTGGGAATACACAATCTTCTTCTTTATTTAATCTGTTAGTAATCGTATAACTTCTGAATGATTTGACCGATTGAGATCATATTTACACAATATTATTTATTTGGTCATAGTGATAATAGTTCATAGCTACAATAATTTTTAACGTGGACGAAGAAGCTAATAATTGATAACAATATCTTAAACCTAAAACCAAATGCAGGTAGTGTGTATAAAATGATTGCTGTTGTCCTCGAGTCTCCCCTGATCAGGGGCACCCAATCATTACGTCACATGTATTTCATGGACTTGTGGTTTTAGTTTTGTGTATCAGTCGCTTCATAAGATAGCCGTGAGAAGAAATGAGCTAACAATAATTTATGGTCCTGTATAATTTCATGTGCAGGGTGACAAGCTGCCCTTCATCCTGTTCGGTGGTTGCGCGCTGCTGTCTGGAGGGCTGGCGCTGCTCACACCCGAGACCCTCGGCTCCAAGCTACCTGACACCATGGAGGAGGCGGCACTACTCGGCAAGAAGAAAGCTGATAACTGTTAAATTAATTTAATAAACTATAATTACTTTTATTTCGTTTATCTTTTATTCAGGGATTAGAATTTCCTCGACATACGACGATAAATTAACTGGAGTCGCCATTTTCTTTGTCAATGGTTATGTAATACTAGAATACTCTTTCTTGTACTGTGGCTATACTGTGGTCTGGTATTCTGAGATATTAATATTTTCGAGAAGTTTTCGTAGGAAAACTGCGAGTCGAATTCACCTATAACATTAGGCAAACGATGCCGGCATCGGCACATGACGCTGGTCGCTACATTGCGGAGGAGTACCAATACCGAATAGTTGAGGAATCTGCGCTACGGCTCCCATTTTGACTCGGGCCGCTTTTATTACCTACTCCACCAGAAAAACAGCTTCATTATAAGCTCGGCGGCGCCGGCAAACGGTACATCCCTATGAGTGCAGCGTGCGCGGCAACACGTGAACAATAACCTACGAGAATGAGCAGCAGTTTGGTAGAAATATCGCTACGCCAGCTGTTTTTCTAGTAGGATATCTTTAGATTCTGTTGTATCAGTGTGCATGTCACTATGCTCGCTTCGAAGTCAGCAATCAATGACAAATGAGGATTATTTTGTTTCTGATCATAATTTTTAGATTTAAATACTGATCCCTTTTCGGGCAAAAATTAAATATTTTCAAAGACAGGTTACTTACCTAGTTTAATTTACTTATTTTTTTAAGACGTATACGTGTTCGGTATAAAATTAGGATACCTAGAGATAGATACAAGAGACCGAAGATGAATTTACTGAGTGATCTCTCTCTGTAGGCTTTCGCAGCTGACCGATACTTTTTTTTCGAATGAACCAATACAGTATTGCTCAGAGAGCAGCTACTGCTTATTACTTTGGACTATGGGGGGACCACACTAGTGACATCGAAGAGCCCTGGTAGGTCTACCGAACCAGTGAATAAACTTAAGCAACCTAACCTACGTGGGCTACGATTGGGTAGTGGGGATCGGTGAGAGCTGACCGACACTGATTGTCTTATTTTGTACTTGCTTTTGTATTGATTGTCGACACGTTTATTATGATATAGGAAAGCGTTAGCTCAGGTATTCTTTCCTAGAGCTCCTAGATTTGTAGGCGCTTTCTAAGGTTCTTGAATTCGTGCAATATAGATACTGCGCCTTAGTATGGCTTCATCTGGATGATTTGGTGTACTTCCTACGTAACAAATTTTTTTTACCTAATTTTATCGATGTTTCTTAGATGACACGAGCGTTAACCCGCGACTACGTCCGCACAAATTATATACCAGATTTTAAGTCAGATCATAAGCTATCAAACAAAAAAAGTTTCTATAAATATATCTAAAGTATACTCGTTCAAACAAACAAACAAACACACAAACAAACAGACGGACATAAAATCTAAAAATTAGTGAAATGGAATCAGGGACACCTAAAAACCATATCGTAACTTTTTTTTTGTTAATATCTTCAATGTACAGACAAACTTCCTGTTACAGTTTTATAATAGTATAGATAAATAAAGACAGAGGCGCGAAGAGGCGAGAAGAATATTAACTTTAATACGTTACATATCGAACAGGGTGTTTCAGACCATCAAACTGAACAACTTTCACTATGAGATTAACATTGAACCCCGAAAAATAAATTACGGCTTCATATTATATTTTGGTCGAGTAGCTATTGACGTTTTCTATGTATACTTTCATCTGAGTATGGAATAGCAGATTTTTTGCGATTTCTATGTTGGCTCCGTAGTGAAAGTTGTTCAGTTTGATGACCTGAAGCACCCTATTCGATACGAAACGCATTTAATTTAACACCCTGTATACGTTGACTACTGCGGACATCCCGTCACTACATCAGATCTGCTCTCAGACTCTATAATATTACATTTGGATACGGGAACTGGTTCAAAAGTTACTTGCAAGATTTGCACAAAACATACTACTTAACTAAATAATAACTTAAAAAGGCAAAAATAATAATTTACGTAGCTACAGCTTTATTAAATGTGATTAACAGCTAATAACTTTCTTCTTGCCGAGTTGTTCAGCCTCCTCCATGGTGTCAGGCAGCTTGGAGCCGAGGGTCTCGGGTGTGAGCAGCACCAGCCCTCCAGACAGCAGCGTGCAGCTGGCGAACAGGATGAAGGGCACTCTGTCACCCTGCAAATGAAATTATTTTGTACATTCATACACACATAAACTCACGCATTTTTCCCAGAGGGGAAGGCAGAGACTATGAATCTCCATTTTGGGGGGTTGTGACACACCTCTCTTGCCTCCTCTAGGTCCTGCTCACACCCAACAGCTTACCCAGCTGCGTACAGCTTGTCATACATTCCCGTCGATTTCAGCTGATTTTAATCTGGCATTTTTAATGACGTCCTTGATCTGGTCTAGGTACGTCCTCCTAGGTCTGCTTTCCACCTTATTCCCACCAATATTCCTACTATACACACGCCTTATATATTTGTTTTTCATTCACTCTTTCGAAAGAGCCAAACCATCGAAGCATTCCCTTCTCTACTTTAACCACTACAATATCTTCATTCAAACCACAACTTTATCTTATCACAGTATTCCTCATTCTATCCCTTATAGTCACACCATACATCTTGCGTAAAGCCCTCGTTTCCATTCTATTTATTCTGCTTTCATTCTTCTGCTGCCACACCCAACTTTCACTCCCATACATAAAAGTCGGAACTAACACGCTATTGTGGACAGGGGACAACCAAACCACAGATTAATAATAAGTTACTACGTAACCAAACGAGCATTGGTACCACAAGCGCGCCATTTACTTGAGTTCCAGCTTAAAGCAGAAAATATTTAGGGCCAAAATAATTATGGTGTTTAATTTTTTTTTATGTAATTTATTATGTTTTTTTGTGTACAATAAAGAATCTAAGAATTGGACAAATACTGATGGACAAAGGCCAGCTTAACTCTAAAAGGGGACCATAATTACTAGCTCATTTCTTCTCACGGCCAATACGAGGCAACCAATACACGAAACTCTGCTCAGGGACGACTCGAGGACGGCAGCAATCATAGATACCCACTACCTACATCTGGTTTTAGGTTTATTAATGAAAACTTAAAATATCAATCATTTCTCTAGTTAAAATGATATTATATATTCATTATTAAACGATTACATAAAAATTAGTTATAAAATTGGCTTACGAAAGCGGGTGTGAGTGGGGCGAGCATGGACCCGAACCTGCCCATCATTGAAGAGAAGGCGTAGAGCCTGTGTCTGTACACTGTCGGGTACAACTCGGAGGTGTATACGTATATTACTGTACTTGACATTGAGATGGTGAATTTGCTGATCAAATATACAGACAGCGATAATCCATAATGTCCTGAAATATTGTTTAATAAATAGTTATCACAAATAAAAAAAGCCCTTCTGCAGGGCACCGACGAATAATGACAAGAAGGAGTATGCCACCCCTACGTAGATCCAGTACGTTTAGTACAAGACAGTAATAAATTTGCTGTTTGAGTAGTGTAAAGCTTGCTTCATATTCCCTTTACTTGCGTATACTGGGGGTTACAAAAGTAGAAATAAACATTTAAAACTTTTAAGGGGGTTGTTGAGACCATCAAACGGAACATTTAGCTCGAGCAGATCTGTAGTTTAGTATGTAACATCGCAAACGATAACAACTACTCCCCATTTTGGAGGCGGCCTAGGTCCAGCAGTGGACGTCTATCGGCTGATAAGATTGATGATGATGATGGGACATCAGATTTTTTTCCCGATTTCGATATTGGTCCCATAGTGAAAGTTGTTCAGATTGATGGTATTAACCACCCCCTTAAATGTTTATTTGTATTTTTGTAACAAATCGTATATGAATAATTGCCGTACCTATCCAATAACAAGTGCCTTTATCCTAGAGGCGCTTGAGATTGAATATCATCAAACATCCAAGATTCTCATTCTCAGCATATCAGCGTTGCTTAAATTCAGCGATCCGTTTGAAAACCGCATCTCCACTGGCCTACTGGCCCAGTCATTTTACGGAGTTTTTAGTAGGGCGTAATAGGCATTGAAATTTAAAACAATGAGGTGTTTATTAGAAAATACGAATGTATTTTTCAAAACCTTCTAAGTAGACAAAAATATTTACACCATGTTTGAAGTATGTATAATAATAAAGCTTAATATGTGCAAAACAAAATTAACGTGCGGTTGTCTGTCAGTCAGCACGGAACTATTTTATAAGTCCCTAATCAGAATTGTATACTTACCTTCAGGCACCAGGAGATATGCTATTTGGCAACAAGCACAGATCCAAAACCCTCCTGCTAGAACAGGCTTCCTTCCAATCCTGTTTATCAACACATAAGCTATCCAAAATCCTGGGAGTCCGATGGCAGCCACCGCACAAAAGTCTACATACTTATTTTCAGAAATGTTTACTGAGTTCACCGCTAATCCATAGCGTATGAACGTAGAAGTGATCCACCACATCGGTATCACTAAACACCGGAGCAGAATCGCCTTGTGTTTCACTACCATTACCACCAACAAAGGCTCCTTGACTTCTAATTCTTTTTTTAATTCATTTCGTCGCTTTTCTTCTTCAGATAACAGTTTTAAAGCTTGTAACGATATTTCGGACAGCTTTGTTCCATTCACCTGAGCAACTTTTTTTAGTACTCTCTCGGACTCAGCATAACGACCTTTACTCATGTACCAACGGACAGACTCCGATATAAGCCAAAGGTAAGAGATGGTGACGAGCTGCGGTATATAAATTGTCAGGGTTAGATGCCTCCAATAAGGAACTGCCCATGCAAGGATACCGACTATGATTTCTCCAATGGTGAACGAAGAATTCAATATTACCGCACCTATGACTCTGTATTTGGGACCCACTAGCTCCGAAACTGCAACATTAAACAAATAATAAATTAATATCTTGGACATTGTCACACAAGTTATCTAGTCACATTTAAAGTACCAGAATCTAGCCTGGACATGATGTAAATTTTTGTACACATTGTTTTTGGTTTCTTAATAATTATGAAATGCAGGGTCCAGCAAGAGCTATGTACAGTACATATGTATATAAGTGTATGCTTGGAGTGGTCAGTTAGAGTATTTACCAGCGAACGTGGGGTTGGTAAGAGAAATTAGTATGGAAGAGGTAAAAAAGGCTGTACGAAGTATGAAAAATGGAAAGGCCGTGGGACCGGATGGAATACCAGTTGAGGTTTGGAAGGTTTTGAGTGCGGATGGATATAAGTGGTTAGCTTTATTCTTCAATAAGTTGTTGCATAAAGAAGTAATCCCCGACGAATGGTGCAACAGTTTACTGGTGCCCATCTATAAAAATAAGGATGACGTACAGAACTGCAACAATTATAGGGGAATAAAGATAATGTCACATAGTATGAAAGTATGGGAAAAAGTGGTAGAGAAACGACTGAGAGAGAAGAGTGAGATAACGCAAAACCAGTTCGGTTTTATGCCTGGTCGGGGTACAACGGACGCTATTTTTTCACTACGCCAACTTTGTGAATTATACAGGCGTGCTCAAAAGAACTTGCACATGGTGTTCGTTGACCTCGAGAAGGCATACGATCGTGTACCCCGGGAGGTCTTGTGGTGGGCTCTCAAAAAGAAAGATGTGCCTGGAAAATACCTTGATTTGATTCGTGCAATGTACAGCCGATCCAGCACATGCGTCCGATCATCTGCTGGTACCACCGATAAATTCAATGTGGCTGTAGGTTTGCACCAAGGGTCGGCTTTAAGCCCTTACCTCTCCCTGTTGATTATGGATGCTTTAACATCGGACATACAGGAAGAGGCACCCTGGTGCATGCTGTTTGCCGACGACATTGTTCTTGTCGGTGAAGATGGACTCGAGGTCCAGAGCAGATTGGCACAATGGCAGCAAAAACTGGAGAGTGTTGGCATGAAAATTAGCGGAACTAAAACGGAACGTTTGTTCTGCGATTTCGGCGGTCTCTCCAGTTGCATGCCTATTGCCCTTGATGGCGTGCCTTTGCCAGTCTGCTCCGACTTCCGGTACCTCGGGTCACTCATACAAAAAGATGGAGAGATAGACCGGGACGAGAAGCACCGAATCAACTCAGGGTGGATGAAGTGGCGGCAGGTTACGGGAACGATCTGCGACTCCCGAATCCCCCTCAAATTGAAGGGGAAAATATATAAGACCGTAATACGACCTGTCGTTATGTAAGGATCAGAGTGTTGGGCCACAAAAGGGACGGATGAGAAACGATTGCATGCAGCTGAGATGAGAATGTTGAGATGGATGTGTGGTGTAACTAGAATGGACAAGATTAGGAATGAGTATATTAGAGGAAGTTTGAAAGTAGCACCTATAACGGAAAAATTGCAGGGTAATAGATTATCGTGGTATGGGCATGTAATGCGGAGAGAAGAGTGTCATGTTACGAGTGTGAAGAGTGTTAAGTATGAATGTGGATGGCTGTAGTAGGAGAGGGAGGCCAAAGAAAAGATGGATGGATCGTGTGAAGGATGATATGTGTAAAAAAGGAGTGAGTGTTGAAACGACGGCTAAGAGAGATGAATGGAAGAGGATGACATATTGCGCCAACCCCAAATAATGGGAAATGGGCAAGACAATGATGATGACAATGATGATGGAAGTGAATCTTGGGAATGGCAGAAGACGCATGAAAGTAGGATTAACGCAGTGGAAATGCGCTCACTGAGAAGTATGTGTGGTGTGACTGTGATGGACAAATAGAAAAATAGTTTTATTAGAGAACGTTGTGGTTTGAAAGAGGATGTAGTGACAAAAATAGAGAAAGGTATGTTGAGATGGTTTGGTCATGTGGAAAGAATGGATGAGAGCAGATTGACGAGGGCAATCTATAAGGCAAGCGTAAGTGGAAATGTTGGAAGGGGACGGCCTAGACGTACATATACGAACCAAATTGGCGACGTGTTTAAAAAGGGCCAGGTCAGACCGTAACCGACGAGCATTCATGAAAGGACTTATGAATGTGGAGGAAGCTAGAGAGGTATGTCAGGATCGTAGCAGGTGGCGTTCCGTTGTCTCTGCCTACCCCAGTTGGAGACAGGCGTGAGAATATGTATGTATGTATGTATATAAATAAGTTCATAACATACAATGGAACAACTTTCACACTATGGTGTCATCAAGAAAACATAAAACTCTGCTTTCCCATACATTTGCGTCGAGTAGGTGCTGCAGTTTTGTATGAAACTTCTCGGTGTTGGCTCCATAGTGAAAGTTGTTCAGTTTGATGGTCTCTTATTTAACATTACTAGGGTGTTCTATATAAAATTGGTATCTCTAAAACGTCTCTAACGATTAAGATGAACATTTTGCATTTTGATAATGTTTTACAGTCGTACCAGGTTTAAAAGTCTTCGATATAGAGGTACCTGCTCAGTTAACAAATTGACCACTCAGGATGTGCCACCGCCAATCCCTTGCCACTATTGGCTGTATGTTTTCGTGCCTTTTTCGCTGCTATCCGACTTCCGTACCTGTTGATTACTAAATGACTTCGGCTTTTAACGGGGACTGGGGTCTGCTATGCGTAAACGAAGAATGACGAGCGGAAGTTTTTTACTGGTCGTATTGTACTATCTTACGTACGGTAATACTTACTTAAAATATGACAGCAGGGAGAAGCACTACCAAATGTAGCCTCGGCAATCTCAGATATGACAAAACCGACGTAGCTGTTAGTCCAGTATCTTACAAGGCCGAGCCAGGCCGAGTTAAACGTGCAGATGGTAAGAGCAGTACGACGTCCCCACCTGTCCGATATGAAGCCCGTGAGAGGCAGCGCAACCACGTTGCCCAGCACCCTCAATGACCCGATAACCGATCGGTGCCATTCATCACATGCCAATTTAAACTGTAAGTAAAATTAAATAATGATGCCTTGTTAACTATTTATGAGTCAATTGACTAGTACCTATACGAAATCCTCTCCCATTCTTTACCGGTCATGATTCATGAACACGGCTATACCTACTGAATGCTACAGAGTTTTCGGAAAAAATTAATTGGATGGCGAGATCAAACTGTTGCTTGTTACGTATCTGTATGAGCCGGTCGCTTGTCCTATTAAGTGGTACGAGACGAAAACGATCTTCGCTTTTAGATCCGTCTATCCCTCGTTAAATAATGTATAGTCACAAAATACATGAAATAAGATTTTCTTAGCCTTATCTATCTAGATCGAATATGCGGTGACCTTGTTTTATACGATACCGGTGCTGAGAATTTATTTTATTTCATTATATGTATATGTATAGGTACATGTACAGATGGAATTGCTGAGTATTTTTGATGACGCCGTAGAGGAATCAGGGCGGCAATTGCGGTAAATTAATCGCACCATAACCTTGATTGGACCGCGTGCGAAGATAAGCTTTTTACACATTTGGTATTGCTCTACTCGCGGTAAAGCTCATGACAGCCGTTAGAGCCTTTTGACAGATGGCTTAAACGTTAAAGGCTGTCACAATATCTATATCTATCTATACTATTTTTATATTAAAACTGTAACAGTAGTGTGTCTTAACATTGAAGATATTAACAAAAAAAAAAGTTACGATATGGTTTTTAAGTGTCCCTAATTCCATATCACCAATTTTTGGATTTTTTGTCTGTCGGTTTGTTTGTGTGTTTGTTTGTTTGAACGAGCATCACGCAAAAACTACTGAACCGATTTTGATGAAACTTTTTTTGTTTGATAGTTAATGATCTGACTTAAAATATAATTTGTGCGGACAAAGTCGTGGGTTCACGCTAGTAGTAAATAAGTCAAGTTTAGCGCGATACTGAATTAACACAGTTGAATTGTAATTGGATTGCAGGATACGGGTATCAGTGTGAAGCAACGTACGTACGGCTCATCGATCGCAGGCCAGAGTCTCAAGGATTTTCACTCACATCGTAAACTACAGTGTTCTCATTTTCATAGACATATTGCTCGCATGGCACTATATTATGTTGATCGAACTGCGTGATCGGGCAAATTTCATCAGTGCTGTTGGTGTTGTTCTCTGATAAGCTGGTATATCGTTGGCAATTATCGACGGAGCCGCTGGCAGTGGACGGCACTGCATTAAGGATCCAAGATGGCTTAAATTCAGCAGGTCCTTCAACATTTTCGCACTCTGGGATCAGACATCTGAAATATGATAAAAATTATGAAGAAACACTCCTGAACTTAATGTGTAAAAATTCCCGATCGCGACAGCGTTGTTCTGACTCAGAATGGACCATCCCATTTAATCCCGTGGCTTGGTAACTATCACGACACTTCATTCCATCCTCAAACTTCCATGCTAAAAGTGAGCCTTGCTACGAGTGCAAGCTTAAAAAAATATAGCCCAGTCATTTTACGGAGTTTTGTTAGGCGGGGTAGGGAGTAATTATTAATTGGACTTTTAAACTGTAACCGGCACCATTTAGTGACAAAAAGACTATCTTAAAACATTTTAAAAAAATCTTTACGCAACATAGAAACCGAAATTGTGTGTCCCAGAATGCTTTTAAAATAAAAATATTAATACCAATGCACTCATTTGACTTAGATTTAACAAAATAAATTATTTTTGACCAATAAAATATGTATTGAAATTAAAAAAAAATGGTATTAAAATACGAATGTATTTTTCAAAAGTCTCTAAGTCGACAAAATATTTACACCATGTTTGAGGTTTGTATAATGGTAAAGCCTTAAATAAGTGCAAAAAAAAAAAATTACCGGCTGGTTTTTTAGAACAAGATAACATAATTAATATAATAAATTTTAAAATTGGAACTGTTGCTGACAGACAAAAAATCCAAAAATTGGAGAAATGGAATCAGGGACACCTAAAAACCATATCGTAACTTTTTTTTTGTTAATATATTCAATGTACAGACAAACTTCCTGTTACAGTTTTATAATAGTATAGATAGATATAGATACATAGCAAGGAGGGTGTTGTTTGGGGCGACCGACCTCAGCTCTCAAGGGGCGACTGACGATGCGAGCTTTGACAGGCCAAATCTCTTTGACATTTAGCAGGTACCACACAGTAGGTACCTACTATAATTGCTTATACATGGCTTATACTTACGATAGTAACTATCAAAATAATCTGTGCTTGTACTATGAAAAAAATATATGTGAATTTAAATTTTACCTGGTTGGGATCCTTGCTGTAGTAAAAATGTATTCAGTATTACCAGCACCAAAGAAAATTAGCGCTATTGACAATAGGGCCAACGTCTTCAGCTGGTAACGCCCAAATTCTCCTATCTCCAACAGGATGGTGTCCAGGTTCACGGCTGATTTCTCTCCATTTTTACCTTTTTGTATTTCTTTAGAAAATTCTGTTGCTTTTTCATTGTGCATTGTAAGCGCAAGTGACAAAACCACTTTTTGTGGCAACGACAAAATGCGATCACATTAGCAATGACACAATCTTGAACGCTGATCGACAAACCTTTTCACTACAATGTCAAGACAAACTCTGTGAGTAATAACCATCACAGAAAAACTAGATAATGTTATCAGGGGCTCGCAAAAATGCATCTAGATAGATTAATTCATAGATTAAAACAGATGGATACATCTTTAGAATAATAGGTATAATTCAAATCAATACCGTTGTTATATTTCCGCGGTTATCTACGCGGAAATATAAAAACTGTCCCGCTGGGTAGCAGGGTCTGCTTTCCAAATCTGTTTCTTCCACTTCGCTCTATCTTGAACATCGTCGACGGAGAGCTCGCAGCTGTCCATTTCCTTCTTTACAACATCAGACCATCTGAGTTTCGGCCTGCCTACTCCACGTTGACCTGGTAGGGTGAAGTCGATTGCTTTTTTGCCTATATAGTCAGGTGGTCTTCTTTTTACGTGATCAAACAATCTAAGTCGATTTTCTTGAATTTTGTGAGCTACACCGCGGACTCCGAGACTACTTCGCACGAATTTCGTTGCGTATTCTGTCTAGGTCGTAGGTAATATATTGTTAATAAATGTATTCTACAGGGTGAAATTGATATCATTAGCACCCTTTTAAACAAAGACTGAACAACTTTTACTATGGGAGCAAACTGATCAGAGCATAAAGAAAATCAGGTGTTGCATACATTTGAGTCGAGTAGGCGTCGGAGTTTATTATGGAATAGCTGATTTTTTTGCTCCTTTCGACATCAACTCCGTTCGTATCCGACACGCACTTGGCCAGCTATTTTTAAAATGCTGTTACTTTCTCTGCCCTAGCTCTCAAAGGTTAAGTCCTGTGACAAAAGTACATACAACTTTTTTTGTAGGAAATTTTGTCAGGTTTACTTTTTACCCGCAAAACTTTTACATACGACTTATAGATTTCGAGATGTAAGCAAAAAACCAAAAAAACTGAACTTTTTTTGTGCCAAAATCTTATTTTAAGCGACTTTTTGTCGATTCGCCAAAATCTACTGTTATCCAACATTGGACGAAGCAAGGGATACTTCACATGTGGATAGGTACTTATAGATGCCAATTCGAGAAAATAAAACGTTTTTTACTCTTTAGGGTTCTATCGTTACATAAACGAATCTTATCAGTAAAGGTATAGGTACTTCTGTGAATACTCAATTATGAAGTTAGTAGAAGAGAATTTGCTATAATTAATTTGTTTAACAGCTAATGACTTTTTTCTTGCCGAGTAGTGCCGCCTCATCCATGGTGTCAGGCAGCTTGGAGCCGAGGGTCTCGGGAGTAAGCAGCACCAGCGCTCCAGACAACAGCGCGCAGCTGCCGAACAGGTTGAAGGGCATCCGATTCGAACAATCTCTAAACTACTCAAGAAAATGAAATAAACTGATGCAGCGGCAGCTGACATCGTTTTTTAGTGTTCAGCACCAAAACTGGCAAAGCGGAACCATAATTATTAAGTAATCTGTGACGGAACAGTTATGTGAATACTTGGGTTTTTGTCCGTCCATCCATCCATCTGATCTCAGAGGCCATTAAGGCCATTAAGGTTAATTCTGTCAAAAAAGCTTCATCATCATCTTCTAATTACGACCGACTGTAGGATGCCTTGAGGGTTCAAGGAGGTATACATTAGTCCACCACGTTTTTTACATTATCTTGTGGGGTACCAATACTGAAAGCTTATGAAATAGCCATTTAAATTCTTAAAAAATCATGAATATTGGAAATTAGGGGTAAATTGAAGGAAAATTATCATTGATAGATTATCATTATCTTGGATAGATTTATTTCGGTTTTGAAAAAAGTACTACCAGTGTAAAAAACGGATCTTCCGTAACTATTGACTAAATACTCAGCTAGTGTAAATTTATACTGGTTAGTGGGATCACACACCATCATCCCACTAACCAGTCAAGACTAACAAATGCGTCTGATTCTGCGTGATGACGCAGGACGGAGCGGAGACGCATTTGTGAAGCAAGGAGTTGTATGAAACCGCACGTAGAAGCATACACGGTGATGGATTGACGCACTCTCTCACTCAATGCGTCATTGTTTGTGATCCCACTTATTACCTACGAACCATGTAGAAACATCTGGTAGTGAAAAACACGAATTGCCCAAATTCCGACTCGCACTTGGCCGGTTTATCTCACATAAATAATTCTAATGTTTATCTATCAAGTATGTAGATAAAAAGTTCATTGAGTTTGACTGCAGTTGTACCGATAAGATTTGCCATTATAGCGGAAGATAGAGGCTTTTATGTTTGATGTTTTTGAAAAATCGTTACCAAAGTGGTTTTGTTGTGCATAATGGAAAAGGAAAATTTAACAGAATTATCAAAATAGACACGAATTGGGGAAAAAACCAGCTGTGGACCTCCGACACGACCCTGTTAGAGGTTAGGACAGTTCGGACGCTACCAGATCAAAACTATAGCCTTATTATCACTAGTGGTTGTGTTCATTAGTTTTTCTGGAACTAAGTACATTTTCACCACTGTAAGGATCTCAACCAGGTGGTTCTTTGGATTCCAATGACAACATTACTCAAGATTACGTAAAAAAGTTCAGTTCTATTTTTAAGAATTTTGGATACGTTTCAGATGTTTAGTCCCCGAGTGCAAACATGTTGAAGGACCCACAGAATTTAAACCGTCTTGGATATATAATGCAGTGCCAGCCACTGCTGGTGGCTCCTTCGACGCAAACGATTCGCCAGCTTATCATGCAACAAGACTAATAACATTGATGACGTATGCACGATCACACTCTTCTTCACACTTATCGAAAAACAATGTTTTCCTACCTCATTTCTATTTTTGGGTTACTGTTAATCTGTCCTCATACCAAAAGATATTGCCCACGTGACGAAATGTATTCGTTTCAAATCGTTTCACAACTAACGAATGAGTATGATTAAAGAACACATACAAATAGTACGATAGCTAAAATTATACACAAATTAAGGAATATCATACTACCCAAGGAAATGGAATTAATCCTTTTCTATTATCCTTTTTTATTGTAGCATTTCTTATTAAATTCAAAAGCTTCGAGACTAAACGAGATTTGACGTTTTCCTTTTGATTCAATAAGGGCAAAAATGAGCGAGTAATCGAGGTGGAGCATACAGACAGACAGAATTGATGAAAGTATAAGGGTTCCTTGTTTGACTACGGAAACTTAAAAACTCTGTTGAATTGAAATATATATAGGCTCAGGAGGGCCTTCGTCAGGAGCAGACATAGGGAATAGGTGATCAAAGGGAAAAACACTCCAATATCTGCATCATCGATTGTATTGTCAAGAATTACATCACAGCGGAATAGAATCGTCGTAATCATTCCAATATAACTTTAGAAGACAGGTTTAATTCACAAACAGATCACAGTTAATTACCAAACAATTAAGATTAAACAGAACTATAGCGATTTGTCGAGTCATGCGGTGGTTCAGCCATTGCTATTCAAATCTTCAACCGAATTCCTCTTGACATGGCTGTCAACCACCTTTACCGACACCCGACGCTCCGCTAGACCGACACCAGAAGGTGCTGCAGTAAGGCACCGTCATGAGTGTGCGATCTCGTTCTGTTGTAACTTGAGAGATGGCGCCAGGCGCCGTCATATACATATTTTATTAAACATAGTAAAGAAATTTACTATCTGTTTTAATCAATCTACGAATATTTGCGAACTGATAACATTATCTAGTTTTTCTTTGATGGTTAGTACTCACTGAGTTTGTCTGGTCTTGACATTGTGCTGAAAAGATTTGCCAATCAGCATTCAAGATCGAGTCATTGCTAATGTGATCCCATTTTCATAAAACGTAATTTTCATCGTTATCGCAGTTGTTTCGTCGTTTTCGTTTACAATGCACAACGAAAAAGCAACAGAACTTTCTAAAGTAATACAAAAAGATAAAAATGTAGAGAATTCTCCCGTGAACCTGGACACCATCTTGTTGGAGATAGGAGAATTTGGGCGTTACCAGCTGAAGACGTTGGCACTATTGTCACTAGCGCTAATGTTCGCTGGTTTTGGTTTTAATGAATACATTTTTACTACAGCAAGGATCCCAACCAGGTAAAATTTAAATTCACATATATTTTTTCATAGTACAAGCACAGATTACTTTAATAGTTACTATCGTAAGTATAAGCCATGTATAAGCAATTTTAGTAGGTACCTACTCTGTCGTGCCTGCTAAATGTTAAAGAGATTAGGCCTGTCAAAGCTCGCACCGTCGCCCCCCAGAGCTGAGGTCGCCCTAAACAACACCCTCCTTGCTAAGCTGTTGTTGATATTCAGACAACTATTTTTTTGTATTTTGGACATAAAACTCATGGACATCTCGGGGTGGTCAGAAGCTTTTTTTCATCATCATCATATCGTATGGCGTTTTTTATCTTCCTGACTGGATACGGGAGGTCTAAATTTCAAGGTCAAGGTGTTTTAGCCAGTCTTCCGCTGCTGGGGTTAATCTATGGAGTTCTTTAATTCCACCGGGGAAACGGCGCAGGGTGCACTCATTTACCACATGGGTGAGAGTTAGGTCAGGTGCCCCGCAGTTGCACATCGGTGACTCCCTCAGGCCTCACTTGTGGAGATGGTGGTTGGTTCTTCCATGGTTAGTTCTGAATCTCTTTAGCTTAGCCCAAGTCTTCCAGTCCTTATCAAAAACCAGCTGGTTTAACAATCGTGTCTCGCACGAGGCTTGCATGCAGATGGTCAAAAAAACCCCAATCTGACCGCCATGCACTATTAATATCGTACTGGGAGTGAATTTGGTCGTCGGTCCAGTTAGGTAATCTGGATGGGAGACGGTAAGTAGGAATTGACTCCAGCGTTTTCCTTATAGGCATGGGTATTTGGTGATTCTGTTGAAAAGCTTCTTTTCAACTACCAAATATCTTTTGAAGCATGTAGTCGTAGATTAGCTCACCTTTAGCATGGAAGTTCGAGGATAGAATGACGTGTCAAATGGTGATAGTTGGGTGGCTACCTTTCATTAACAGAAACACTGCATAAGAAACAATATCTCTTAGTCGTCTCACACGACACCCTCATCCACGGGATTAAATGGGATGGTCCATTCTTAGTCGGAACCACGCTGTCGCGGTCGGGAATTTTTATATAAGTATTTTAGGAGTGTTTCGTCATAAGTTTTGTCATATTCCAGATGTTTGATCCCAGAGTGCGAGAACGTTGAAGGACCTATTGAATTTAAGCCATCTTGGATCGTTAATTCAGTGCCATCCACTGCCAGAGGCTCCGTCGATAACTGCCAACGATTTACCGGCTCATCATGGAACAACACTAACAACACTGATGAAATTTGCCCGATTACACTCTTTGATCAAAATACTACCGTGCCATGCGAGCAATATGTCTATGAAAATGAAAACACAGTAGTTTACGATGTGAGTGAAAATACTTGAGTCTCTGGTCTATGATCGATGAACCGTACGTACGTGGCTTCACACTAATACCCATATCCTGATCCATCTAGTACGTCATCACAAATAATCTGCTGTTCCATCTTCACGTGTACCTATATATTATAAAGTAAAGTAAATTCAAATTCAAATTGCCTGCCGTGCAGGAGGCGATGGTTCGATCCCCGTCCAGGCCGACTCGTACCAATGAGTTTTTCGGAATTTATGTACGATTTGTAACACCACTGGCTTTTCGGTGAAGGAAAACATCGTGAGGAAACCTGCATGCTTCAATATCGAGGCATGTATTGTACCTACTGTCCATTACAAGTGGCGACGGGCTCACTCCCCGCCACACTGGACAGAGTTTCGGTATTACTAGTGAAACGTGGATGTTCTGAACTTTCAGAATATCTCTGACTACCCCCTCGGGGAATATAGTCGTGAGCATATGCTTATGCTTATGTAAATTCAAAGCACCGGTATCTTATAAACCAAGGTCATTGCATATTTAAACTGGAAAGATAAGGCTGACAAAATCTTATAAATGTATTTTGTGACTTAAAATTGTTTAACGAACGGATAGATGGTTCTAAAGGCGAAGATCGTATTCTTCTCGTACCCACTGTACCTATATAATAGGAAAAGTGACCTGCTTAAAGATAACATAACATTATATATTATTTATTCTAAGATAAGAAGAAGAGGAAAAGGTTTGATGTCGCCATCCAACTATTTTATTCCGAAAACCCTGTAGAATGCAGTACAACCGTGTTCATGAATCATGATACGGTAATAGATGGGAAAGGATTTATTGAAGGTACTATATCAATAGACTCACAAATAGTTAACGAGGCATCATTATTTAATTTTACTTACAGTTTAACTTGGCATGTGACGAATGGCACCGGTCGATGATCGGGTCATTGAGGGTGCTGGGCAACGTGGTGTCGCTGCCGCTTGCTGGCTTCATATCAGACAGATGGGGACGTCGTACAGCTCTTACTCTCTGCGCGTTCAACTCAGCCTGGCTCGGCCTTGTCAGATATTGGACTAACAGCTACGTCAGTTTTGTCATATCTGAGATTGCCGAGGCTACGTTTAGTAGTGTTTCTCCCTGCTGTCATATTTTAAGTAAGTTTATGTCCATTACATTCAAGAACTTATCTAGATAACCTTGGAAAATGTCATGCTAATCGTTAGAGCCGGTTCCGAGCACCCTAGTAACAAAACACACTTTGTTAGACCATCAAACTGAACAACTTTTACTAAGGAAGCAAACCGATAGTAGCCAAAAATATCATCTGTTTCATACAGTGGTGTCGAGTAAAAATTTCAGTTTAGTATGGAATAGCTGTTTTTTTATGCTACGGTGGGTTTGCTCCCGTAGTAAAACATGTTCAGTTGGATGGATAGACTCTTAGTTTAAAAGGATGCGAATGTTTTCAATTTCACCTTGTAGAGCAGAAAACGAGAATAAATTTAAAAAATCTGCAATCCATAGTTTTGAGTCCAGTAGATACTGCAGTTTTCCCATTAAACTGAACAAGTTTTACTATGGAAGCAAACCTAATAAAAAATTTGCTGTTCCATATTAAACTGCAATTTCTACCAGACTTTAACTCGAATATTTTTATTTTGGCTCCAAAGTAAAACTTCTTCCATTATATATGTATTATGAACATATTAGTATAGAAAAATAGCTTTTGCTTGACCCTGCAATTTATAGTCACTATTAAAACCCTAAAAATGTGTACAACAATTTTTATTACTTTCATTTCATTGTTGCAGTATCGGAGCTAGTGGGACCCAAATACAGAGTGATAAGCACGGTAATTTTGAATTCTTCGTTCACCATTGGAGAAATCATAGTCGGTATCATTGCATGGGCAGTTCCTTATTGGAGGCATCTAACCCTGACAATTTATATACCACAGCTCGTCACCATCTCTTACATTTGGCTTTTATCGGAGTCCGTTCGCTGGTACATGAGTAAAGGTCGTTATGCGGAGGCCGAGAGAGTACTAAAAAAAGTTGCTCAGGTGAATGGAACAAAGCTGTCCGAAATATCGTTACAAGCTTTAAAACTGTCAGCTGAACAAGAAAAGCGACGAAATAAATTTAAGAAAGAATTAGAAGTCAAGGAGCCTTGGCTGGTGGTAGTGTTGGTGAAACACAAGGCGATTCTTTTCCGGTGTTTAGTGACACCGATGTGGTGGATGACATCTACGTTCATACGCTATGGATTAGCGGTGAACTCAGTTAACATTTCTGAAAATAAGTATGTAGACTATTGTGCGGTGGCTGCCATTGGAATTCCCGGATTTTGGACTGCTTTTGTTTTGATAAACAGGATTGGAAGGAAGCCTGTTCTAGCAGGAGCGTTTTGGATGTGTGCTTGTTGCCAAATAGCATATCTCCTGATGCCTGAAGGTGAGTATTGAATTCTGATTAGGAACTTATAAAATAAAAAATAATTTAAAAAATAGTTTATTTAAATGTTCACTAAAACATAATTAATAAAAATGAAAGTTATATAATTTATAACAGTAACGTAGTTATTTGAATACATTTAAAAATACACTTCAAACAAAATTGTTTCCTGTTTTCCAAGATAGATTCAGGGCTTGGACTGTAAATAGTTCCGTGACTAACAGAATGACTGACTGACAGACACCAGAAAGCCTAAACCGCTGAAGATAGGAACATAGTCTTCTATAATATTATATTCTACAAAGGATGTAGGAGTGTACAAAAAATGGATTTTTCGAAACTCGACCGTTTAAACAACAACTATGTTTTCCGAGATCCACGCTAAGTGAGCTAGTGTGACAATAAAGGTAAAAATCATTTTACTGTGTATTACGCTAGTAGGCCAATGGAGTTGACAACCGCGCTGTTAAAAGGATCGTTGAAATTACGCAACGCTAACTGATTGAGAATGAGAACTTCGGATGGGTGATGAATGACGATATTAAATCTCAAGCGACTCCATACATAGCGAAGACAGGCACTTGTTATTGGATACTGCAATTTAATAACAGTATGCATATTATACACAATTAAATGGCATATAAAGCTAGCTTCACACTACTTAAACAGCATGTATACTACTACCTTGTACTAAACTTCACTGGATCCACGTAGGAGTGGCATAGTCCCTCTTGCCCCTATTCGACGGTGCCTTGAAGAAGGGCTTATTTTTATTTTTTATACTTATGATAACTATTTATTATAAAATATTTCAGGACATTACGGACTATCGCTGTCGATATATTTGATAAGCAAATTCGCCATCTCAATCACGAGTACAGTACTATGCGTATACACGTCCGAGTTGTACCCCACAGTGTGCAGACACAGGCTCTACGCCTTCTCTTCCATGATGGGCAGGTTCGGGTCCATTCTCGCTCCACTCACACCCGCTTTCGTAAGTTCTTTTAAATATACATAATCTTCTTCTTATTCTTTAATCTGTTAGTACTCGTATGACTTCTGAATGATTTGACCGATTGAAGTCATATATACACAATATAATTTTTATTTGGTCGAGATGATGGTTTTGGTGGAGAATTATTTCTTCATGGACGAAGTTGCGGGGAGAAGCTTGTATTGTTGTAATATCTTATTAAGCTTAAAACCAAATGTGATGATGATGATGTCTTCCTTGCCGCTACGGCTACGGCGACTGCTGCTGGTGATGGGCTTCGCTGATGTGCCCGGAAGTGACTAATGTAGCCAATCTTTGCTGTGAAGGTGCGTCCGCATATGGTAAAACCAAATGTAGGTAGTATGTATCTATGTTTCCCGCCGACCTCGTGTCTCCCCTGATCAGGGGCACCTAATCGTTACGTCACGTCCATTTCATGGACTAGTGGTCTTAGTTTCGTGTATTAGTTACCTCGAATGATAGCCCTGAGTAGAAATGAGCTAATAATTACGGTCCTGAATAATTTCATGTACAGGGTGACAAGCTGCCCTTCATCCTGTTCGGTGGTTGCGCGCTGCTGTCTGGAGGGCTGGCGCTGCTCACACCCGAGACCCTCGGCTCCAAGCTACCTGACACTATGGAGGAGGCGGCACTAATCGGCAAAAAGAAAGCTGATAACTGTTAAATTAATTACAGAAACTATTATAACATCTCATTTATTTCATTCGGAGATATTTTTATTCATAATGGGTTTGCGCTTGGCTTCATCTCACCTGATGGGAAGTGTAGATGAAGCCGAGGATGTAGCGCGCTCACCCAGAAAAAGCCTATTAACTCTTCTTTTAAAAATATCCTGATTCTATTTGCTTGGAAACACAGACGCAGGGAGTAAGTTCCAAACCTTACCGGTTCTCATTATAAAAGAGGATACGAACCTTTTTGTGCGGATTGTTGGAATATCGACTACGTATGGATGCAGACTCGCACAACGTCTTGTCGTACGTTGGTGGAAGGGAAATGGTAGAATCAGGTCATGTAGCTCCTGGGCATACTCGCCGAAGTGTATCCGATAAAACACCGACAGGCAAGCGACCAATCGTCGGTGTGCCAGACTATGTAACTTAGCCTCGACGAGTGCGTCATCGTCGATGAGTCTCTTGGCTCTGCGCTCAACTGAGTCTAGTGCATCCAGGTAGTATTTCGCGGAACCATCCCAGAGGTGACTGCAGTACTCCATGCAGGATCGCAATTGGGCTTTGTACAGAGTAAGAAGCTGTGCAGGCGTGATTTTACTCTCAATACGACAATAAATAAACTGGAGTCACCATTTTCGTTGCCAATGGTAATGTAATACTAGAATACTCTTTCTTATACTGTGGCTATACTGTGTTTTCGTTAGAAAACTGCAAGTCGCATTCGCCTATAATATTAGGCGAACGATGCGGTATCGGCACATATTGCTGGTTGCTGCATTGTAGAGGAGTATCAACACCGAATATTTGAGGAATTTGCGCTACGGCTCCCGTTTTGACTCGGGCGTCTTTTATTACCTACTCTACCAGAAAAACAGGTTATATAAGCTCGGCGGTGACCGGTACATCTCTATGAGAGCAGCGTGCGGCAATACGTGAACATTCACCATAGCAGTTTGGTAAAATATCGCTGCTCATGTAGGGGTGTGTGTGTAGAGAAGAGTGCAGGAGACGTGTCCCACATAAAGTGTTTTAAAGATGATGCAGGAAAGATGATGACAAATGATGATGACATAAAAGTACTTTGAAAAGGATAATTTTGAAAAGTTAATGAACGAGGAGAATGCTTGGAGTAGTGAGTTATGGTATTTACCAGTGAACGTGAGGTTGGTAAGAGAAATTAGTATGGAAGAGGTAAAAAAGACTGTATGAAGTACGAAAAATGGGAAGGCCGTGGGACCAGATAGAATACCAGTTGAGGTTTGGAAGATGTTGAGTGTGGATGGTTATAAGTTGTTAACTTTATTCTTCAATAAGTTGTTGCATAATGGAGCGCTCAAACCTGCACGACCAAAGCGACTGCGAAGCGGGAGCGTCTACCGCGCGGCGGTCGCTGCTCATGTAATCTTATGGCGTCCCGCCGCAAACCGGCGCCGCGGCCACGATGCGGGAAGGCAGGCGTAAGTGGAACGGGACGCGCGCGTCTAGTGGTGTTACGCTCTCGAAACAAAATAAAATAAAAAATTTCAATTTCAGTACTTTTGGTTCTTGTTGGTAGTTTTTGATTCTTTTTTATAGATTTGGATCGTTTTTGGTAGTTTTTAAAAAGAAAATTAACCAAGATGATCTTGATCTCTGCGCAATAAGGCATTAAATACACGAATTTGCCGTTCGTAAAGAAGTACCGACTTTGAAGCGCTTCTTGCAGCTCTCAAAGAAGACATAAATTTTAATGGTGGCAGAGAGTCTCTTCGTTTACTTTTGCATAAATTAGGTTATAAATATAAAATGCAGGAATCAACGAAAAATTCTTATAGAGCGGCATGACAATAGTGGATGATGTTTAATAAATAATACAAAAAATCACTCTAGGTTTGACAGTTTTATTTATGTCACAGATGACGATTTTTTATTTCGCCTTGGGGACAGGCCAACAAATCTTATTATATGCAAAGGCGTCGAACGACATAATTTTGTTATGATGATGAATATGATGGGGATGATAATTTTTATATTTCAAATTTAATATATTTTTTCATCACACACATTTTGTAAACAAATTGTTTAAAAACTGCCACTAAACTAATTACAATGATGCATGCAAGCATGCAAGAAATTTTTACACTAGCCAATTCACTTTGTGTTGCTATGAAAAATGAAAATGTGGCGTCCCCCATTTTTTATTTTCCTGGTCAGGCTTTAACAGTTGTTAACTTTTTTCTTGCCGAGTTGTTCCGCCTCCTCCATAGTGTCAGGCAGCTTGGAGCCGAGGGTCTCGGGAGTGAGCAGCACCAGTCCTCCAGACAGCAGCGCGCAGCCGGCGAACAGGATGAAAGGCAGCTTCTTACCCTGCACATGAAATTATAGGACCATAATTATTAGCTCATTTCTTCTCACGGCTATCACACGTGGTACTGATATACGAAACTAGGACAACAAGTCCATGAACGCACTCCCCCCCCCCCCCCTCCTCCCCCCCCCCCCCCCCCCCACACACACACCTACATACGCACAGCATAATCATAATCATCTCACATACATCCATATATTCGTCTCATTTTTTAAATATGCGTTTTAACATTAATTTTATTGCATTACTACTAAATATAATATATGTGACGTAATAATTGGGTGCCCATAATTCCTGATCATGACTCGAGGACGGCAGCAATAATAGGTAACCACTACCTATATTTCGGTTTCTGTTTATTAATGAAAAATTAAAATATAATTATGATCAATACCATCTTGTTCCCCGCAACTTCATCCGCGTAGAAATAATTGTTGCTATGAACCATCATCTCGACCAAATAAATAATATTGTGCAAATATGGCCTCTAATTTAAGATCGAAGATTATTTGTATTAGTAAAATAACTTACGAAAGCAGGCGTGAGTGGGGCGAGCATGGACCCGAACCTGCCCATCATTGAAGAGAAGGCGTAGAGCCTGTGTCTGCACACTGTGGGGTACAACTCGGACGTGTATACGTATATTACTGTGTTACACATTGAGATGGTGAATTTGCTGATCAAATATATCGACATCGATAGTCCATAATGCCCTGAAATATTGTTTAATAAATTGTTATCATAAGTATGGAAAATAATCCCTTCTTTAGGGCACAGACACTCCTACGTGGATCCAGTGAAGTTTAGTACAGTTACAGTTATTTAAAGATATATTTAGTATGTAATCAATGCTGTAAATCTTCCTAAGAATAATAAAATAAAAATAAAATAAGATAATAGTAAACATGCTGTTTGAGTAGTGTATAGCTGGCTTTATATGCCCTTTACTTGGGTATATGAATACTGTTATTAAATACAGTATCAAATAACAAGTGCCTTTATCCATGCCTTCGCTATGTATGACGCTTCAGATTGAAGATCATCAACCATCCAAAGTTCTCATTCTCAACCTGTCAGCGTTGTTTAATTTCAGCGATCCTTTTGAAAACTCATCTCCACTGGCCTACGAGTGCAATACACAGTAATTTTTTTTTTACTTTTACGGTCACACTAGCTTATTCCCACAGCTGTGCGGTTGTCTATCAATCAGTCATTCTAGCAGTCACGAAACTATTTTATATACCCACCTTCAGGCATTAGGAAATATGCTATTTGACAACAAGCACAGACCCAAAACGCTCCTGCTAGAACAGGCTTCCTTCCAATCATATTTATCAAACAATAAGCAGTCCAAAATCCTGGGAGTTCGATGGCAGCCACCGCACAAAAGTCTACATACTTATTTTCAGAAATGTTAACTGAGTTCACCGCTAATCCGAAGCGTATGAACGTAGATGTCATCCACCACATCGGTGTCACTAAACACCGGAGAAGAATCGCCTTGTGTTTCACCAAAACTACCACCAGCAAAGGCTCCTTGACTTTTAAGTCTTTTTTCAATTCATTTCGTCGCTTTTCTTCTTCAGCTGACATTTTTAAAGCTTGTAACGCTATTTCGGACAGCTTTGTTCCATTCATCTGAGCAACTTTTTTCAGTACTATCTCGGACTCCGTAAAACGACCTTTACTCATGTACCAGCGGACGGACTCTGATATAAGCCAAAGGTAAGAGATAGTGACGAGCTGTGGTATATAAATTGTCAGGGTCATATGCCTCCAATAAGGAACTGCCCATGCAATGATACCGACTATGATTTGTCCCATAGTGAACGAAGAATTCAAAATTACCGTGCCTACTACTCTGTATTTAGGACCCACTAGCTCCGATACTGCAACATTAAACAAATAAATAAATCAATGAATTTGTCATACAAGTCATCTTAGTACCAGAACCTAGCCTGGACATAATGCATTTTTTTTGTATGCATTGTTTTTGGTTTAAAAATAATTTATGAAATGCAGGGCCCAGCAAGATCTTATGTTCATAATATACAAAGGAACAACTTTCACTAAGGTGCCAACATCATGAAAACATAAAAGTCTGCTGTCCCATACATTTGAATCGAGTAGGTGCTGCAGTTTTGTATGAAACAGCAGATTGTTTAATGTTTTTCTCGGTATTGGCTCTTCTGTATAAAATTGGTTTCTCGGATACGACTCTAACGATGAGGATGACAGTTTGATTGATTTGTGTTATAGTAGTGTACAATTACATTGACCAATCAGTATGTGTCACCTTCATTGCCACAATTGGCGAATTGTTGTCGCGCCCTTTTCGCTGCTATCCGACTTTGTACCCTTTAATTAAATGACTTAATTAGAAAAACCATTTTTAATAAAATTAATAAATAAGAAAAATAGACTTTGCGTTTTGACGGGGACTCGGGTCTCCTATGCGCAAACGAAGATTGGATGAGTGAAATTATTTTCCTGGTCGTACTGTATTTTCCAAGTTTATTTTGAAAGATACTTGCATAAAATACAAATAGACTTACTTAAAATATGACAGCAGGTAGAAGCACTACCAAATGTAGCCTCGGCAATCTCAGATATGACAAAACCGACGTAGCTGTTAGTCCAATATCTGACAAGGCCGAGCCAGGCCGAGTTAAACGCGCAGATGGTAAGAGCAGTACGACGTCCCCACCGGTCCGATATAAAGCCCGCGAGCGGCATCGCCACAACGTTGCCCACCACCCTCAATGATCCGATCACCGATCGATGCCATTCATCACATGCCAAGTTAAACTATAAGTAAAATTAAATTATGATGTCTTGTTAACGATTTGTTAGTCTAAATTGACTAGTATACAAAATAGTTGGATGGCGAGATCAAACCTTTGCTTGCTAGGTATATACATATAAGCCGGTCACTTGTCATATTGAGTAGTACGATACGAATACAATCTTCGCTTTTAGATCCGTCTTTCCCTTTGTCACCCTTCGTTAAACAATTTAAAGTCATCAAATACACGATATACGATTTTCTTAGGCTTATCTATCTCGTTCGGATATGCAATGACCTTGGGTTATACGATACCGGTGTTGAGAATTTATTTAATTTTTAAGTACACGTACAGATGAAATTGCAGAGTATTTTTGATGACGCCGCCAGGATATAGGTATCAGTGTGAAGCCACGTACGTACGGCTCATCGATCGTAAACCAGAGTCTCAAGGATTTTCACTCACATCGTAAACTACAGTGTTCTCATTTTCATAGACAAATTGCTCGCATTGAACCGTAGTATATTGATCGAAGAGTGTAATCGGGCACATGTCATCAGTGCTGTTGGTGTTGTTCCAAGATAAGCTGGTAAATCTTTGGCAGTTATCGATGGAGCCGCCGGCAGTGGATGGCACTGCATTAACGATCCAAGATGGCTTAAATTCAGTAGGTCCTTCAACATTCTCGCACTCCGGAATCAAACATCTGGAAGATGACAAAAATTATGAAGAAACACTCCTGTAGCCGTGGTGGTCCAGTGGCGAGTAACCTTACCTGCCGTGCAGGAGGCGATGGTTCGATCCCCATCCAGGCCGACTCGTACCAATGAGTTTTTCGGAATTTATGTATGATTTGTAACATCACTGGCTTTTCGGTGAAGGAAAACATCGTGAGGAAACCTGCATGCTTCAATTTCCAGGCATGTATTGTGCCCACTGTCCATTACAAGTGGCGACGGGCTCACTCGCCGTCACACTGGGCAGAGTTTTGATAGTAGTGAAAAGTGGATGTTCTGAGGTTTCAGAATACCTCTGACTAACCCCTCGGGGAATATAGTGGTGAGCATATGCTATGCACTCCTGAACTTAATATGTTAAAATTCCGACACCCTTGGTCTGACTTCGAATGGACCATCCCATTTCATCCCGTGGCAGGGGTGTCGTGTGAGACGACTATGGGATATGGTTTCTTATGCAGTATTTCTGTAGAAAAGGTAGCCACTAAACTATCATCATTTGATACGTCATTCCATCTTCGAACTTCCTTGCTAAAAGTGAGCCGCTTGCCACGACTCTATGCTTCAAAAGATAGTTGGTAGTTGTAACGAAGCTTCAGCCACGAGAGGGATTATGTTCATGAGTTTTATGTCCAAAATAAAGAAAATCTTAGTAAGATTATCAAGAGGGGTGTTGATTGGGGCGATATCCAGAAAATTCTTGGTCAATGGGCGACATATTATAACATTCTTGGGGCGATGATGCGTGCTTTAACAGCTCGAATATTATTGACATTGGCAGGCAATAATAATTATATTTTTTATCTTATACAACAGATCCACAGAGTAATATAATTGCTTATTACGAATATTACTAAGTTTATACTTACTAAGAATATAAAAATTCGTGAATTTAAATCTTACCTGGTTGGGATTCTTGCTGTAGTAAAAATGTATTCAGTAGCACAAAAACCAACGAAAATTATCGCCAATGACAATAAGGCCAGCGTCTTCAGCTGGTAATGCCCAAATTCTCCTATCTCCAACAGTATGGTGTCCAGATTCACGGCTGATTTCTCTCCATTTTTACCTTTTTGTGTTTCTTTAGAAAATTCTGTTGCTTTTTCGTTGTGCATTTTAATTGAAAGCGACGAAACCACTACGGCAACGGCGAAAATGACTTTTCATCAAAATGGGATCACATTAGCAACGACTCAATCTTGAATACTGAAAGGTAAATCTTTTAACTACGATGTCAAGACACACTTAGAATGTTATATCAAGGGGCTCGCAAAAAATCATAAATAGATTAAAACAGATGGTACATCTTTTATTATAATAGGTATAATTCAAATCAATACTGTTCTTCGATTTCCGCGGCAATCTGATCGATTCTTAAAAATTATACCACTGCCTCGTAAGTGTGTATGAATATGAATATTTGTACTTGAGTCATGGGTGTTTGCATATTATTATCAGTATATTTATATTTTTTATCGTTGTCCAGGCGTCATAAAATACAAGACCAGGCTAGATTATGGTAGGTACTTTGAAATGTGACAAGATCATTTTGTGTGTATAAGATATTTTATTATTTATCGTATTTCGGGAAGGTATTGCACTGCGTGGGGACAGGTTCAAAACGTATTAATCATCTGTTCATTTAAGTTATCAAAAAATATCCATACATATATTTGAACTTTTAGAAAGAAGAGTTATTAATTATTATACGTATTATATTATGATGGATGTATGAATTTTATTAAAAATGCGTATGCACATCTGTTTTTTTATATTAATTTTATTCTTTGACCTTTTCGACTATTTCTTGATAACGCCACCGCCATCACAGTTGCCATACCATCGACAGATCAGCGTCAGATAAAATGTTTTCCGCTAATCTTGAGTAATATACTAATATATCTATTTTTGAGATAGTTTGCATGTGCGTTTTTCTTTTGGTTTCCTAGTGGATCGATAGATGGCGCTACGATCTGCGCGTATAAAGGTCAAACTTTCAAAAAGTGATATTTAAAATAATAAAGAGGTAAAAATGATCTAATAGATGCCAACCCAACTTTTGATGGAATAGTTTATTATTTACGAATCATTTTAATCGAACATTTGAAACTGTTTACTCCTGACATGGTTGTATGGGCTCGATCGATCCTTAAAAAAAAGGCAGGCTAACCAGCGTAAGCGAAAATTCTTGGTCTATGGGCTAACGTCACTATGGAGCGATAAACATGCCATCTGTCGAGTATTTTAGGAACTAAATTTAAAACAGAAAAGAAAACTGCTTTTTGGATTCGATATTGTTTTTTTTATATGGCTTTTATTTATTTGAGGCCTAATTAAATTGTTTGTTTTGAATTGAATCTTAGTATCAAGGATCACGTTTAACATATTTATAGACCGAGAGAGCCCCGTACGTCGGTAGCCCTACGTCACATAGTATCAATATCAACATGAAAAAGGTGATTTATTAAGACTGACCATGTTGATTCCGTGCTGGTAGTGGATGAAGTTATTTCCACGAACTACTAGTAAGTATTTAAGGTAGATACCAAAATATATACCTCTTAAGTCGTTGAGTATTTTCTTGACGGGCAGACCATGTTATGAGTATTCTTGATATCCTTAGATCCTTGAGTATATCTGACCGTCAATTCATTAAAACTTCATTTTACTTTTAAGGGTGCTATCCTAACATAAACAAATCTTACCAGTTATTATTAGCTTATCAGTAAAGGTATACTTTTGTAAATACCCAATTATGAAGTAAGAAGAGAATTTTCTATATTTAATTTGTTTAACAGCTTTCTTCTTCAATTTCAATTTCAATTTGTTTATTTGGATTACCAACAGGTTATACAAAATTCTTTAACAAATATCTTAATCATTAAATCAACATGCACGGTGCTAACCCTTTTATAGGCAACCACAACTTACACAATAATTATTACAAATTAAGTACCTAGATAGTCTAACAATTTGATTCAATAATAAGATCAGCGTTCTTTTCTTTTTTTCTTTAGCGTTCTAGTAACTTCAATTCTATTGCAAAGTATTTTAATACTTTGCAATAGAATTGAAGTTACTTCTTGCCGAGTAGTGCCGCCTCCTCCATGGTGTCAGGCAGCTTGGAGCCGAGAGTCTCGGGAGTGACCAGCGCCAGCGCTTCAGACAGCGACGCGCAGCCGCCGAACAGATTAAAGGCCATCCGATTCGAACAATCTCTAAATTACTCAAGAAAATGAGATAAAGTGATGCAGCTGCATCTGATATATTTTTTTAGAGTTCCGTACCAAAATTGGCAAAACGGAACCATATTAAGTAACCACCTGGGTTTTTGTCCATCCATCAGATCTCAGAGTATTGGAAGGTGAACTATGTCAAAAAAGATTTATCATTCAAGTGGTATACGTTAGTCAACCACGTTTTTACTTTATCTTGTGGGGTTCCAATAAATATTGAAAGCTTATGAATAATATTTTAGTCCAGAAATATTTTTTCATTTTTCATAAAGACATTATATTTTTTTTTTGTCTCTTAATATTAATGCAACAAAAAACAATAGAAATTTCAATTCTTGAAAAAATCATAAACATTGGAAATTAGGGGCAGATTGAAGGAAAATTAGCATTATCTTGGATAGTATTATTTCGGTTTTGAAAAAAGTACTACCAGTGTAAAAACTGATCTTCAGTTACTATGTGACTAAAAACTCAGCTAGTGTAAGTTTATACTGGTAATCATCTACAAACCATGAAGAAACAAGTGGTAGTAAAAAAACACGAATTGCCGAAATCCCGACTCGCACTTGGCCAGTTTATCTCATATATTCCAATGTTTATCAGTAAAGTAGGTAGATAAAATGTGTACCTATAAAAATATTTGCCAGATAGCGAAAGATAGAGAGAGGCTTTCATGTTTGATGTTTTTGAAAAATCGTTACCTGAGCGGTTTTGTTGTGCATAATGGAAAAGGAAAATTTAACAGAATTTTCAAAAGAGACACAAAATGGGGAAAATGTTGAGAAACCAGCTGTGGACCTGGACACGATCCTGTCGGAGGTAGGACAGTTCGGACGCTACCAGATCAAAACTATAGCCTTATTATCACTAGTGGTTGTATTCATTAGTTTTTCTGGAACTGAGTACATTTTCACCACCGCAAGGATCTCAACCAGGTGAGGTCATATTAAGTGTTATTTTTTTATTACATCAGTGAATAAACATGACAACATTACTCAAGATTAAGTAAAAAAGTTCAGTTGTGTTTTTAAGAATTTTAGATACGTTTCAGATGTTTAATACCCGAGTGCGAAAATGTTGAAGGACCCACAGAATTTAAACCGTCTTGGATCTTTAATGCAGTGCCAGCCACTGCTGGTGGCTCCTTCGATAACTGCAAACGATTCGCCAGCTTAACATGGAACAAGACCAATAAAATTGATGACGTATGCCCGATCACACTTTTCGATCAACATGAGGTAGTGCCATGCGAGCAATATGTCTATGAAAACGAGAATACCGTGGTTTATGATGTAAGTGTTTAATTTCATTCATATCCAATCTATGCCCACCGCAGCGCACTATGGGTGCATTATTTTCTTAGTTCTGTTTGTTGCTGCTGCCGGTCAATCAGAAAACCAAAAACCGGATAAGCTCCTTATAAACATTTTTTTGAGAGAGTATTGAATGGAACCTAAGGAAAAATTACTTCGTGTACCCCAATAAATTTGACAATTTGTGCAGTTTACTTTTACATCGACGCAGTTCCTTGAAAAATTTCTTTATGCCTCTATGTTTCTGCTGAATGTAGGACGTTTTTGAGTGCTATTTATTAATATACTTCTTCCTTCGAACACGGTGTAGAAGTGTGAGTATATAGAGTAGCCCGCACGGAGATAGAAGTAGTAAACTATACGTATATAGAATCGCTAGAACTATTCTTACTTATGTATAAGTCCTGTTGTAACCCTTATTATGTTCTATCAAATTTATAATACCCCTCTTTTTGCGTCTGGGTTTAAGACCGGACTATATGGCAACTACGATTTATTATTTAAACCAGTTAATTGCTAGTACAATGCATGTTTTTTAAAGTTTTCTTTAAGTTTTACTAGAATAGTGTCAGTGTACCTTATTCCCCACGACAAACTAATTGAAAAAAAGTTAGAAGAATAATGACAAAAGTATAATATATTTTCATGTATTTAATATATACATGAAAATGGAATATACCTTGTAATAATAAAACGTATAGTACGACAGTTACCTGATTATAGTACACTGTGCCCAAACTATCATTTAAATTGGTAAAATATAAATAAGTATTATCGAAAAAATAAAATAAAATGGAAAAAAAAAAAAAAAAAAATTTAAGGACATTTCCCGAAAGTTGTATTTTTTGCATAGTGACGGTAATGGTTTAAACGGGAGGCTTTTCAAATAAGATACGTATGAAGAAGGGCCAAATAAAATGTAAACTGAAGGCTGAACCGACAAGCATGTATGAAGAGACTTATGGATGTTGAAGAGGTGAGAGATGTTAATTTTCCCGTTATCTACACCTTATTTCTAATTTGCGTTATTTTTTTCAGTGTTTACGTGGCTCTAGTTTACGTGGCTCTAGTTTACGTGGCTCTAGTTTACGTGGCTCTAGTTTACGTGGCTCTAGTTTACGTGGCTCTAGTTTACGTGGCTCTAGTTTACGTGGCTCTAGTTTACGTGGCTCTAGTTTACGTGGCTCTAGTTTACGTGGCTCTAGTTTTTGAAATATCGGTGGGGACAGCAGTTTTTCTGAGTTTACTGAAAAATGTTGGTCAACATAGTTTCAAAGAAAAATTAAAAGAAAATATTTTTAGATTTGTATTTTTATAAGCTTTCATTTGATACCCCACACCATATTGTAGAAAAATAAATTTTCTTTCTTATCTCTTTCTGCCCCCCAAAGCTGCACCTAAATATAAATATTGAACTTTTTTGTCTTCTTTTATTTCATTGGATCATTAATTGCTATTATAACTGTACTAAGTTTCAGCTTCCTATGTCTTACGGTCTCCGAGAAAAATGCCTGTGACAGAGACGGACGGATGGACGGACGGACAGACACCGAGGTGATTCCATAACTGTTCCGTTTTCTCAATTTTGGTACAGAACACTAAATGTGCTGGTAGTCGTTTATAATTTAAAACACGGCTATAATAGTAGATTACACACCGAGAGCAGTAAAGTAAGAAAGGTCTCAGATCTCATGTATTTGTTTCTCATGCATTCAATAAACATGTGATCTGAGGCTTTTTTATTTACTGCCCGAGGTTAGTACACCATTTTACTCCCCGACGGAGGCGGAAAGTGGCAACTTATTTTAGCACAGCGGGACGAAAGTTGACGCTTTACGTCCGTATGGGTGTAATAATATATTACTATATATTATATATACTTAATAATATATTACAGACAAGCTTTGATTTTGTATGGAGCAAGTGTACTAATTGTGTTCTTCAACTTAACGAGCTTTGGGCCTATCCATTAATTTTACTATGATCTAAGCAGACAAGAAGCGGAAATATAATCACGGTGCGTTAAGACGCCCGTCGGTTTGACCGCCGAAGTTGAAAATTGAAAAGTTGAAAATTAATTGCAGTATGGCTTGGCATGTGACGAGTGGCGTCGATCGGTCATCGGGTCATTGAGAGTGTTGGGCAGACTAGTAGGGCTGCCGCTTGCGGGCTTCATATCGGACAGGTGGGGGCGTCGTGTGGCTCTTACACTCAGCGCGTTCAACACGGCCTGGCTCGGCCTTGTAAGATACTGGGCTAACAGCTACGTTGGTTTCATCATATCTGAGATTGCCGAGTGTACATGGAGTGGCACTTTTACCTGCTGTTATGTAATTGGTAAGTTAAAAGGAATTTATTGAATACTCTCCTAAACACTTTAGTGCACTATTACTTTCATTTCATTGCTTATCTGTCTTACAGTGATGGAGGTGGTGGGTCCCAAGTATAAAGTGGCAGCAGGAGCGTTTATAAATTCATCGCTTGCCGTAGGAGACGTCTTAATAGGCATTATCGCATGGGCAGTTCCCAATTGGAGGCACCTGACCTTGGTACTCTATACACCACAACTCATCACTATCTTCTACATCTGGCTTTTACACGATACCGTCCGCTGGTACATGAGTAAAGGACGGTATGCGGAGTCCGAGAATGTTCTAAAAGAAATAGCTCGGATGAATGGAAAAAAACTATCTGAAAGATCGTTACAAGCTTTAAAGCTGTCAAATGAAGAAAAAAAGATACAAAATAAATTAGAAAAGGAACAAAAGGTCAAGGAGCCTTTGCTGGTGGTAATCTTGTTACGTCACAAAGCGATCTTACTACGGTGCATAGTGTTACCGATGTGTTGGATTACTACTACGCTCGTGCGCTATGGACTAGCGGTGAACTCAGTTAATATCTCTGCAAATAAATACGTAGACTTTTGTGCGGTGGCTGCCATCGAAATTCCCGGATACTGGGCAGCATATGTATTGATGAGTAGATTCGGAAGAAAACCTATCCTTGCAGGAGCATATTGGATATGTGCTTGTTGCCAAATAGCATACCTCTTAATGCCGCAAGGTGAGTTGATAATTCTGGTTAAAATGCTTACTAATAAGCCAAATACTAGTTGTTCTATTTAATCGTGCTTTGCCTCTGTGGCTGCCTACCTACCCTACACCTATAGGCTCGGAAGCTACGAGTAGGCCAGTAGACCTTTGGTAGTTCAAAACTATCACTAAAATTAGCAACGCTGACAGCTTGCAGATAGATAATATTTCTATTAGTAGGAATTCCATCTCGATCGCTTCCCAACTACAAAGACACGGTAAGCAGTTGGTACTGAAAACAAAACACTTGATTCTTGTACGAAGTCATATTTTGCCTTTTGGGGTGACTTTCAGCAAGTTGACCACTATCTTGATTGACTAGTCTACCAATCTACTGTGAAGCTACATAGTACAACGCACTCCCTGTCTTCCCCTATTCGTAAGAACAGGCATGTAATCTGTAGTAAGGCCTATTGAATAATTGCTTTTGTAAAATGTTCCAGAACATTATGGACTATCGCTGATGGTATATTTGATCGGAAAATTCACCATCGCAATGGTGTTGACGTTAATATACGTTTACACGAACGAGTTGTACCCCACAATGTACAGGCACAGGCTCTTAGCCTTCTGTTCAATGGTGGGCAGGTTTGGATCCATAATTGCGCCACTCACACCCGCTTTTGTAAGTTTCTTTATTATACTCGTATACATACATATAGAATTATGTTTCAGAGGAAGTCTTTATTAATAATTGCTGGCCCTGAGTCATCCTTGATCAGAAGCACCCAATTATTAAGTCACATGAAATATTTCTGGTCTTAAGATCATAGTATTGTGTCTAAGTTACCTCGTATGATAGACGTAGGAAAAAAAAAATAAAAATAAAAAATAAATAAAGAGATTGTTGGTCTGCTTTTTGTTCTTTTTTATTTTCACAAGATTGTGTTAATATCATAGAAAAATTACGCGCTCCAAAGATTATATTTGTACTTCGCTGCCTACAATGCCAGCTTCCTGTTCGCTACGCTTCAGCGAAGACCAAATACAATCTTTGCACAGTACCGATGTGCCTATGTACCAGAAGAGCAGAGGGTACGGAGACGATCGACGTAGAGGGAATGATTCAATAGTATAACCTTTTGTACCATTCTGCTCTTCTGGTACTTTTTAATGTTTATTAGCCGACTGCGCGACGCAAAGGAAGGGTAATGTGTTTTAACTTATGTTTAGGACACCGCGCCACGCTAATGATCCTATATTTAAAAAAAATATTTATATTTAATTAAACGTGGACATTTTGCACATTTATATTGCTTACCGTACCTAAAACAAAACGCTTTCGTCATCGGCTCGATGACTTAGGGAGACAAAAGTGACAGTCGGCGTTCACTGTTGGGAGACTCGACGTACGGAGACGATCGACGTAAAGGGAATGATTCATCTAAGCCTGGGGCCACGTGGTGCCGGCGGCATATTTTTATATTAAATTGTTTCATTGGCAGGGTGACAAGGTGCCCTTCGTCCTGTTCGGCGGCTGCGCGCTGCTGTCTGGATGGCTGGTGCTGCTCACTCCCGAGACCCTCGGCTCCAAGCTGCCTGACACCATGGAGGAGGCGGCACTACTCGGCAAGAAGAAAGTCAATAGCTGTTAATAATTACATTTAATAAAGAAAACTTTCAATAATAAAGTACTTAAGGTCCGTCTGTTTCACAACATATAAGATCAGTGTGTGTATGGTTTTATTCAGTGATTTTCACTTGTTTAGGGCAGAGTAGTGAAAACGCTCGGAGTATCTGTATTTGCCCTTCAATTATACAATACTAGCTGTTGCCCGCGACTCCGTCTGCGTGGTCCTTAAAAATATATCCTGTGTTAAATCAGAACATATTCTATCTGCGTGCCAAATTTCATCCAAATCCGTTCGGCCGTTTATGCGTGATTGGTTGACAAACATCCAAACATTTAAACCCAAACTTTGACATGTATAATAATAGTGAGATGAGATTGCGGTTTCCTATTTATTGGTAGGTAGATCGCCGAGTACTCGTAAAACCTTAATGAGAATAAAGTGTGACATTCTCCTCCACAAAATGTGATATATTCTTAAATTTAAAAATTAAAAAAAGGATATTCAACAGCAATATTAGCAGCGGCCGTAGCATATTGCACGCGGTAAGGCTATATCACGCCATTTATCTCTTTCGTTTGCGCGCAAATAGAAAGTGAGCTAAGGCGCGATACAATTATAATATCATGCTGCCATGCTACGGCCGCTGGTATTTAGCTATTTTATCAAGCTACGATGACGACGACGGGAACCAGAGCGGACGACGAAGTTGCGGGCACAATCTAGTTCAATTATGTTATAGTATGAAATACAAATACAAATATTCTTTATTCTTCTCACCACAAATACAAAAATAATAAAACAAGTAAGAATATTAAATTAAGTACAATAGTTTGTGGGTGGAGACTGGTGCTTGGTAAGTAGGTATATGTAAATAACGAGTTGACTAGTGAAAGGTGGCTTAGCCTTCCGCCCACTGCAAAAGAGTTGTATTACCCCTCCTGCCCTAAACTGTAAATGTTCACTATACTCTTTTTAATATTAATTTCAATCTGTTTTGAAGGCGTTAAAATCTCTTGATTCTGAGTGTTTCCTGTGTGTTCGAAGGTGGCGTCCGTACCTAGTGCCTATTTATGAGAAGGGTGATAAAAATCAGGTTAAAAAATATAGCCCTGTTTCTTTGCTATCAATTTTTCCAAATGTTATTGAGGCACTGGTTTTCCCTCATCTAGCCTTAGCCTGACACCTTAGAGAAATGCTGTTTCCACTTCAACATTATTTTATGATGGGGAAACAACGACTTTCTTTTGAAATCTACATACTATTTTGTTGTGTTATGTGAGTGATTTGGCTTCGTCAGTAGACTCTGGAGATCAGACTGATGAAGGCCTTGCATAAAATGGAAATTCGCTGACCAGCGGGTTATAATGAAATTCAGTAGGTACAATATTATTGCCCCGAATGCCCGGCTAAACCATAGACATAGCGTAAATTAAACTGCGCTCAGCGGTCGCGACAGGTCAATCGAGCGCGGTGACCGGGTGCCAGCCACGATGTGTGTGCCAAGCCCAAGCCTTCTAACTTTACTAGACCGAGACTTGGTTTGAAATGAGATCTCATAACTTTTTAAGAGTAAAAGGATTTGTGAGTCTTGGCCACTTTTTTGCATGAATTGTTTTTGACGGGATCTCAATTCTTTTTGCAGATTACTATTGCTTTCTAATTATTTATAATAAGCGGATCCCAGAGTATTCCTAGATACTTAGACCACACAGTTTAAGTGGGCAGTACCCCTGCAGCATCACGCAAGACCAAGGAGTTGGAAATTATAGCAGAAGTATTTGCCTAATACCCACAATGTTAATTCAAAATCAGCAGATTCACAGGTATCACGGTTTAGATAGGCAGTACTCCTGCAGTATCAGCACTGAAGAGTTGGAACTTGAAATTTGATGAGGTAGTCTCTGTTTGATACCAACAATAGTATATCAAAATCACAAGATTCTCAAATCTCACTGTTTAGGTAGGCTACTGCCTATCAGCAGCATCAGGATTTGAAGATCGCAGGTTGAAATTGACATTTTATTATAGTTGGTACTTACCATAGGGACTGAACACGTGTACAAAGTTTCATGAGAATTTGCTACAGAACTATTTTACCTACCTATATATTATACACTAGCTTTTGCCCGCGACTTCGTTCGCGTGGACTTCAGGTTCGTCCCGTATAGTCTAGTAATAAGTAAGAAATACGGTAACTAAGCACTGCAGAGCCCTAATCATAGGTCTATAGGTAGCTACTGCAGTATGCTCCTATAAACTACATTTAACGATCTTTTTCCTTCAGCATAAACATGCAGATTCTTCGCTTTGGAAACACGTGAGCAAGCCACATAGAGCTGACCGTGAGAAAAACATGGCGTGCCCAAATGTAGGCCTGCTACCTTCAAGGTTTGACCCTGCGATTTGTTGATCGTCATTGAAAATGCGACTTTTAATGGGAACTGCAGGCGTTTAAAATTGAATGGCAAGTTGTTGGGTATGATTGGGATGCGCGGTATAAGAACATTGTCTCCCTTGGCTTCTCCAGTTAAAATTGTAGCCTTCACTATATGCCTTCCTAATTCGGTAACTCGCAACCGAGTACCGTTGCATAATCTTGGCGCATCCAGGTTACGCATTAACAAAACGGGTACACCAACCTTTAATTCCAACTTGTGTGATGGCACCCCGGACAACTCTAAAGAGTTTAGGAACTCTACGGGATAACTTGTAGTGTCATCGGATGACATAACTGTGTCAATGGAATTATACACTGATGTTTCGCTGTTTATTTCGGCCAAGATTTTTTTATTTATTTTCGCAACAGTCTCATTTTTTGGTGCCAATATGGTCCTTTCACACAACCAATTTTCGTCAAGAATATTTTGTTGCAGATTCGGAAAAACTTGTTCAATAAGTTCGTTTTCTGTCTCCACAGCATGACAAAATTGCTGTGTGAAAAGAACCATACCTTCTTGGTCGGTGTTTAGGTGGCCTTCACCAATTTCTAGCAGTTTTTGAGCATATGCTCCTGATTCGACATCGCTGAATAACTGGACTCGCATGTTAGTGGTAAGATAAAGCTTTTCAACTTTAGACCACAGATATGAGGCTTTTAGACATGCGTTAATTTCATCTGCTGCAGTGCCTCTCTCGATAACAGGTAAAGTCTGTCTAAAATCCCCTGCCAATAACACTACCACACCACCCATCAACTTTCGATTGCTGTGAATATCTTGTAGACAGCGATGAAGCGCCTCAATGGCGCGTTTGTGTGACATAGTGCACTCGTCCCACACGATCAGCATGCATTGTTGCAAGAGGGCGCCACGGGCACTGCTCTTACTGATGTTGCACGTTGGGGTTTCTTCGCTCGCCAGATTAAGAGGTAATTTAAAAACCGAATGTGCCGTTCGTCCACCGCTCAGCAATGTTGCAGCGATCCCAGAGGAAGCCACCGCTAATGCAACTTTACGGTCCTTACGAATTTTTGCTAGAAGCAAATTAAGCAAAAATGTTTTACCTGTACCGCCCGGGGCGTCAAGAAAGAAAAGGCCGCCTTTGTCAAGCTCAACTCGTTGTAATATTTTGTTATAAATGTTTTTTTGTTCGGGTAGCAGGCGTGGTTCAGTTTCGCTGACCTGAGCGTCTAATAAAGCAATATCGTAGCTTAGCTCTTTGATCAAATCGGTCGACAACTCTCCTCGACGCTCTGGTGTAGGCATACCGAAGTCGGACAATTTCTTACCGGAAATCGTTATTATTTTGTCCTCTATATGTCTCAGTGCTTCATTGAAACATAGATCATTGTTGACTTGATCCATCCTTTCAAATCTATGCAAGATATCCTCCGATAATGCAGATTTATACTTATCCCATAGTTGAAGAGGATTGGATAAGCCGCAAGTGCATATCAATATTGCAAATAGTTCTCTTATTTGCGAAGGAGAGCGACACAGCACTGCCTCTTCCATTGTGGCATCCCAGTGGTTGTCATCTTCCAACAACCCCAACTTCTCACACGCTTGTCGAAAAGTTTCAAGTTCTTGGCCGTCAACTGTTTTTAGATCCAAGAAGCTAGTGGGGCCCTGTACTACATTCAGCAGCATTCGCAAACAGTAACATTCGAAGTTACTAACATGCACTGTGTAAATGCGCCCAAGAGCATCTCCTGCCTTCACACCTGGCCAGCCGTCGACAGGTGTACCTTGTAAACGACGTTTCCATTCTTTCGATGACACGTTCCATGTATAGTAGCGGGGTACGTCAACATAAAGTAATGTTTTTGCAAATGCGTCATTTTGGCAAAGCAGGAAAAATGCAGTTAGTGTCGTCTTAGGTGGTGCGGCCATTCTCTCTCTAAAATTGTTTTCAGTGAAGTAAATCCGCTGACCATTAGGCAGATGAACCGCAAGGTGAGTGACTGTTGGGTGTCTTTCATGCAGAGGCAGACCCAAGATCCGCCACGCTGCTTCGTTACTACTAACATATCTACCGGCTCGATACGTTTGCACCTCATCTCTCGGGTCAATATTAACATTCCCTTGCTGTCGAATGTTAAAAATAGCCTAGTCGCTGCCTTTGTTTATATATTTACAAATATATTTTATCGCCTGTACCGTATTGCAGAACTCTACATTTATGTGACAGTTATAAATTTTAGACAGAAGAGGAGAATATGGGACAATCCAGCTATTGTCAACCAATACTTCCTGTGTTCCACCTCGGGTTTTTAGAGTTATCGTACGGCCGCCATCTCCTGGTGCTCTACGCCTGTACAAAGGATAGCCTTTGTCGTTAGTTTGAGTATCTTTTAAAAACGCCCTTGGATACTTTTTGGTGCATTTTCCTTCTTTCATGCATGGTGATGACGGATTTAGTGCACCACAGGGACCGTGAATCATATTTTTGGTTACAGTATCGTAGAGTTTTCGATCACTTTCTGGATTTGGTATCTCCGCACTTATGACTTCATCAATTTGGTTGGGGCGTAATTTTTCCGTCAACCACAGCAGTAAGTGCACGTGAGGCAGACCTCTTTTTTGCCACTCGATCGAGTACATGAAACACTTCATATCTCCAAATATTTTACCTTTTGTAAGTAGAGCAACCAATTTTTGTACTTTTATTTTAAATAACCTGGCTGTTAAGTCATGTCTGTCTGTTGCATTTTGACCTGGAATGAGCTCTTTAGTAATTTCTGGCCAAGCGGGATTACATGTCATTGTAATAAACAGATCAGGCCTCCCGTAGTTACGCACGTATGTGAACGCATCCTGCGTGTACTCATGAAGATATCTCGGGCTATTTACAAATGACGATGGGAGTATTACCAATTGACCCAAATTGTTTGGATCTAAATCCGCATCATTCCTGACCGCGTCTTGTAAATGTATATAGTTTTCTGCTCGCAGTTTTGTTTGGTTTAAAGCAATAAACCTTAAGCGCTCACTCTCCACTTTGACATACATGTCCACCAAAAACTGAAGAAAGAGAAGCCTACATCGAAGCAATAAATTAAAATTGTTGCGACGTACCATCATATGATACGCATAAAAGTCTTTGCACGACACTTTTTTGTTCGGTATAGGCTGTTTTGTAACTGGGTTTGTCTGAGGAATATCAAAACTGTACCCCTCTTGTCCTTTCCAAAAAATTATCGGGTACTCGAGAGCATCATAAAATCTATGAGTGTCCGGAACTCTAGTAAGCCGGCCATCGTGCGCCTGAATAACAATGTCCCGAGACGCAGTTTGTTCAGTACTAACTACTACGGCAGCTATTTCGTTTGTGGTCGGGGCATTGAATCGTCTTTCGTGTTCACCACGTGGTACACGATCTGGGTGTATCACGACCTTGTAATTATCGCTAGTCACTCTATCTTTAGCCATTTTAAATTCATGCACTAAAACGTTGTGATCATGTAGAACTTTTTGTATTTTTTGAACTGTGTTTCTTTCCACACCTGGTACGTACTCAGAACGCCTATCAACTTGTGCTTCCTCATCACCCATGAAATAAACTTGCAAAAATTTTGGTTGCGTATTAGTAGCAGGAAGCAAAGAGCCAATTGTGTGGTATATTTGCCCTTGGATTGTAAAAGTCCGGCAAAATCCTGGCATCGACACAATGTTATCAGCTCCAAAAGATGTCATATGGAAGCATGTATTGTATTTTCTTATGTTTTTTAAAAAACGGCGAGACTCATCTGTTACATTTGAAAAAAGTTCTTTAAGAGGTTCAACAGGCTCGTCTATTGAAGGAAGAACTACTTTTCCTCCCGAACAACACATGCCTGCAGCTTCCTCTTTCCATTTAAGAGCACCGCAAAATCTGCATTCTTTATTCATCGCTTCTATTTTTATAAGCTTGTGGCTTTCGTAATCAAGAGTTTCATCGTACTCAAATGCAGCTTTATCGAATACTCCCCACGCGTTTCTTGTAAATATTAATCGTCGCTGTTGTGCCCTTTCAGCAACAGCGCGTCTGCGAGCTTCAGCAGCTTCAACAGTTTCAGTAGCTCTTTGGGACCCTATGTAAGTCGCTTGCTGAAGACGCCGAGCTTGAGACTGTTCGGGTGTCTCAGAAGCCCGTTGAGATGCCAGATATTCAGCGTTCTGTTGACGTCGAGCTTGAGACTGTTCGGGTGTCTCCGCAGCCCGTTGAGATGCTAGATACTCAGCATGCTGTCGACGTCGATCCTGGGACTGTTCGGGTATCTCAGAAGCCCGTTGAGATGCCAGATATTCAGCGTTCTGTTGACGTCGAGCTTGAGACTGTTCGGGTGTCTCTGCAGCCCGTTGAGATGCTAGATACTCAGCATGCTGTCGACGTCTATCTTGGAACTGCTCTGGTGTCTCAGCAGCTCTTTGAGCTGCCTCACGCTCTGCTTGTTTAAGCCTTCGCAGTTCGGCTTGTGGAAACGTCTCGTTAAGTCTAGCTACTTTCATAGTTCGAGCTTTATTAGAGCTTTGGGAAAGATTAGACTTACGCTTTCGCGGCATAATTCTTAAGTACGTGTTGTTTCTATACTTCCAAAAAATACAGTACGGTAGTTATTGTTATGATTGTACTTTAATGCAATCCTTGCCTATTTAATTAACCTATCTATATAGTAATTGAATTATCAATGAAGTAATTCTTTATTATTAACCTATTTATATAATTTGTTATAATTAACTGTAAGTAACCTATCTATATAGTAATTGAATTATCAATGAAGTAATTCGTAAAAATGAAGTATCTTTTTGTACGTGTAACTCCTAACCAAAAAGAAACCTGGCAATAACTAACCTTAGGCCTATATTACTTAAAGTAGGCGACCATACGTTTTTATCAAATCGCTAGTGCCTTGAAAATTCGCAAAACGGACACAACCGTCAACGACGTCTGCCCTCACGCGTCTGCCCGCGTTCGGGTCGCGCACTCAGCGATGAGCCACTTCTTCCCCACCGCACCTACCCCGCTCCCCCCACGCCCCGTTCGCCTGGCACCGCTGCCGGTATTTATCACCGAAACGGTATTTATCGCCGAAATTGCTATGACTCTGCATTTTAAATCTGTGATATCTTCGAAAATATTTATTTAATTTACATGCTGTAAAAAGCCATATTGATCTTTATTAAATGCACAATGTATTTAAGATACTTAATTGGATAAGGATTAATACTGTATTGCTTAAAATCGCTTCGTAAATAAGCCATTATTTCTCGTACAAAGTAAAGGATAAAAAATGGTTATTGTGGGTTATTCCTAAGAGATAAACATATACCATCACGGACTTTTTTGGAGACCTTTTTAAGTTGTACAATACTGTAGTACATTGTTTTGATCTATCTTGTAGGATTCAGTCAGCGTTTGCAATGTAAGCGCAAAAAATGTGTTTTTTTACGACCTCACATTAGAAACCTCAAAAATTGTAGCCTATATGTTATTCTGATGTATAAGCTATATTGTGGTAAAGTTTCATTCAAATCCATTCAGTAGTTTTTACGTGAAAGAGTAACAAACATCCATACATCCATACTTACAAACTTTCGCCTTTATAATAGTAAGTAGGATATTACATTTGGACTGCTGTGAGTGTACCCAGATTTGTTTTTATTTTTTTCAAGGTGGGCCTGGTAGGTGCCTAAGTCAGAAATCTATAAAAATATATCCATCCGGTCTGGATCACTCTGTATATCTTGTCATAATAATATATTTAAACTGTCACCCCACTTGGTGCCTACCAAAACATAATATAAACAAGATTAGATTGCCGATATGCCATTTGGTGATATAATATATATCTGCTATTCAAGTTTGATAATCTAGCTCTACAATAAAGACATGAGATAAAAACAAAATTTATCATTAATATTTATAGGCAATAAGCAATATTTATTTTTCCACTCTCACGACGTGACAGTCCAGTTCAACGCAATGGCAAAGAAAAATAAAATCGAAACTACCAAGGAAAAACAAGAAGATAAAAATGTGGAGAAATCAGCAATGGACCTAGACACGATCCTGGTGGAGATAGGACAGTTTGACCGCTATCAGCTGAAGATGTTGGCCTTGCTGTCGCTGGCCACTATCTTCTGTGCTTTTGCTGCTACTGAATACATTTTCACTACAGCAAGGATACAAACGAGGTGAGACAACAATTTTATTATAATTTGAATAAAATGGTAATCCGTGTGGTTCCGGCTTAGAATGGACCACCCAAATTCTTCCTGTGGGTATTGTACGAGGCGACAAAGAGATTAAAGATTATGTGAACGAAGGGTTAGCTACCGCTCACCTCTTGCCATGTCATTCCATCCTGAAACTTAAATTGCCAAATTGCTACAACTATATTCTTAAACAGAAAGTTGGTAGTTGTAGCACTGTTTCTGACCACCCGAAAGGGATCACTGTCGTAAGTTTATGTATGTATATTATAATAATTCCAGATGTTTGATCCCAGAGTGCGAGAACGTTGAAGGACAAGTAGAATTTAACCCATCTTGGATCTTAAACGCAGTCCCAGCCATAGCAGGCGGCTCTTTCGATAACTGCCAACGATTTGCAAATTTATCAACGGTCGACGTTAGTGACGGTGATGACATCTGCCCAGCCAAATTATTCAATCAAACTGCTGTGGTGGCATGCGAACAATATGTATATGAAAATGAGAATACTGTGGTTTATGCTGTAAGTGAAAAACTTTCTTGCTTCTGGTACCTACACACAGGCACATGCCTCTGACTACTTCTTATCATTCATCTCGCCCCCCTTCGCCATATCACCAGGAACGCCTTACGCTGGAGACTGTATTCCTATTGAGTGCATACATTGTTGAGAAGCCTGTTGCTGTTGGTTGTTTTTTTAACTGTCCAACTAAACGTAGGTAGAGGTTTGGACTTGAACACTAAGTACGTACCCTGTTATGTACGATATTGTGTTCTTTATTGAATAGCAAATCTTTAACCAAGCATCTATTTACAGTACGGTATGGCATGTAATGACTGGCAAAGAACTATGATTGGATCATTTCGAGCGATGGGAAACGTGGTGGCGCTACCGCTCACGGGCTACATATCAGATACATGGGGACGACGTACGGCTCTTATTGTCAATATCTTCAACACGGCCTGGCTTGGCTTAGCAAGATACTGGGCTAACACCTACATCGGTTTTGTCATCTCAGAGATTTCCGAGGCCATATGGGGCGGTGGATTTTCTTGCTGTTATATTATGAGTAAGTCAGTCAGTATATACCTACAAATATTTACATGGACACTTTGCTCTGGTATTGAACTTGTTATTGTATACCTGTGTTTCAGTGATGGAATTCGTGAGTTCGAAGTACAGAACCGCAGCTGGGGCAACTATAAGTAGTTCGTTCGCAGTGGGGCAAGTCTTAGTCGGAATCCTTGCATGGGCAGTTCCATATTGGAGGCATCTTATATTGACACTCTACACACCACAACTTATCACTATCTCCTACATTTGGCTCGTATCCGAAACCGTGCGCTGGTACTTAAGCAAAGGTCGATATACGGAAGCCGAGAAGGTTCTTAAAGAAATTGCTCGAGTGAATGGAAAACAGCTGTCTGAAATCTCGTTACTGGCTTTAAAGCAATCGGCTGAAGATGAAAAGAAGCATCAAGAACTAGAAAAAGAACGTAAATCCGCGGAGCCTTGGTTGTTGATTATCGTGTTTCGCCATAAGGCTATCCTGATCAGGTGTATAGTGTCGCCGGTGTGGTGGATCACTACTACGCTCATAGTCTATGGCATGACAGTAAACTCTGTTAATATCTCTGGAAACATGTATATAGACTTCTGTGCAGTGGCCGCCATTGAGATACCTGGTTTTTGGACAGCATTTATTTTGATGAGCAAGATTGGAAGAAAGCCTGTTCTAATGGGAGCCTACTGGATCTGTGCTTGTTGTCAAATAGCATATCTATTTATGCCTGATGGTGAGTTGACTTTAACTGAACCTTCGTCTGGATTCTACTTTTAATTTAAGTGGCAATTAAGGTAAAATGTATTTTTAAATGTTTTAGGTAATTATGGATTCGCACTGACGATTTACTTAATCGGCAAGTTCACGATTTCAATGGTAGTGGTGTTAGTATATGTCTACACGGCTGAATTGTACCCCACCATGTATAGACACAGACTCTTTGCGTTCTCTTCAATGATAGGCCGGTTTGGATCGATCATCGCGCCACTCACTCCTGCTTTCGTAAGTTCCTTTGTGTCCATGTCTTATTGGTTCGTATGTATAACCTTAAGATTTAAATCATGTCTGAAAATTATATTGGTGCTTGTATGTTTTTCCAAAAGACGTGACATTTTTTATTAGTCTCTTATTCGGCTCGTACAAAACCCATAAGAAGAAATCATAAAAATCATAAAATTCGGTAGGGTGACAAAGTGCCCTTCATCCTGTTCGCCGGCTGCGCGCTGCTGTCTGGAGGGCTGGTGCTGCTCACTCCCGAGACCCTCGGCTCCAAGCTGCCTGACACCATGGAGGAGGCGGCACAACTCGGCAAGAAGAAAGCTAATAGCTGTTAACTATAATAAAAACAATTTACATATTTTACGTATCTTATCAATTCAATCAATTCCGACAGCAACCTTTGATACGCAAATTTGATAACGACAACAATTAATTATCAATGTAGATAGGTGCAATAACAAAACATTAAACAAAACTATACGGGATGGAATGTTGAGATGGGGCACAAATGACAGCTACCAGAAGAAATTATAGCTGCAAGAAAACGTTCTTAGGAGACTAACCCTATCTTAGAAAACGCAACTAGAAATCTCAGAAAACGCAAAATTAAATTCCCATACATTTAGTAGGGGACGCGGACGGGACGTAACAAAATCTTCTAGTTGTGGTTTTGTGTGAAAGTGTTTACTTTCCAAAATTTTAGGGGTGTTTCAGACCATCAAACTGAACAACTTTTAGTATAGGAGCAACCCTGAAATATTTGCTCTGACCCCATAGATACTTATGTTTCTTATCATTAAGAGTAAGTGGATCGAATGGGATGAAAGAAAAGTTTTGTTTAAATTACAGGTTTTCTCGACAACTGTATTTTTTTCAAAATGTATGAATGCAGCAGTAAAATGCTCCAAAAGGTAGGGTTAGTCTTCTAAGAACGCTTTCTTGTAGCTGTAATGCTTCTGGTAGCTGCCCTTTGTGCGCCATCTCAACTTTTCACCCTGTATAAAGGAGCGTTTAAACCGGTAAGACCACAGATCACAAAACTAAAGGGAGATGTGAAAAGGAAGCGGGGCCAGTGTCGCAGCAATATGCGCAAAAACGGAACACATTGCTCGCGACAGTAAGGATTCAGTATATTATGAGGCTGAAAGCCAGTCGAGATATTATGTGTAAATAGTTTACAATGCTTGCCTACGCAAGCATTGTAAACTAAAGATTATTCGAACGTTGAGTTCTGATACCGCAATGGATAATGAGCACATTCAAGCTAACAAAATACTTTCTATCGCGTGGTACTGGTGGTAATGCGACACTAGGTTTCGTACTCAGCGCGTTGGTTGGCATCTCTCTAGATCTCTATGGGTACGACCAAAGCGACTGCGAAGCGGGAGCGTCTACTGCGCGGCGGTCGCTGCCCATGTTATCTTATGGCGTCTCGCCAAGTCGCTCAAACCTGCGCGACCACGGCGTGAGACGGCAGCGTCAGCGGAGAGGGACGGGTGCGTCTAGTGGTCAGACGTGCATAATATTACGATCTCGTAACGTGGTGCTTTTTGATAGATTTGAATCGTTTCTGGTAGTTTTTCCTAGATTTTAGTTGTTTTTGGTTCTTTTTAGTAGATTTTGAAAATTTTTGTTTCTTTTGGTAGTTTTTGATAATTTCTGGTAGATTTTGGTAGCAAAAACAACAAAAACTTAAAACTACCAAAATCTAAAAAAACTAACAAAAACAAAAGAACTAGGTCGGTTCTAGAAACTTCCAAAAAGTAATAAAAACTACCAAAGAGTACCAAAGCAACGAAAGTACTCGAGATGTTCAATTTAGTTAGACTCCGATGTTAAAACGAAAATGACATAACCACAACAATAGTTAAAGAAGTGTTGCTTCAATGACTATCCTACTACTATTATAAAGGCGAAAGTTTGTAAGTATGGATGTATGGATGTTTGTTACTCTTTCACGTAAAAACTACTGAATGGATTTGAATGAAATTTGGCATACAGATAGACCATGGCCTGGATTAACACATAGGGTACTTTTTATCCGGGTAACGCAGACGAAGTCGCGGGCAACAGCTAGTTCATCAATAAAAGAAGTTCGCTTCCCGCGTCGCAGTCGCGCCTGTTTGGAGGCCGAGTTTCGCGTCGTAGACGCTCCCGCTTCGTTTCCAGCTTCTTGCTTGCAGCAATGAGTCTTGAAAAACTCAAACTTATTAAAAGTGTCTAGAAATAAATGCTCAAGCTTGACCAGAAAGTCTAGAAATTAAATAAACATTTTCATTATCATGACAAAATTATGGAAAACGTCAAACTGTCGAACAGTTGTGATAGCGCTATATATCATGCTGCCATGCTAGCCATGCATTTGCCGAAATTTAAAATTTCTATAGGTTGTATAATGTAGCTGTTGTCAAAGCAAAATGTTGCTAAAAATATAGATAACATTTTGCATAAACTTTTGGAGAAAATGCAGCAAGTATCAAAATAGTTTGTAGTGTAGTGTTGCCAAGCCAAGTAAAGCGACAGTGGCGACCTCATTTCATTTCTCTACTCTTTCTGGCCAAGCTTGTAGGTACTAATAATAGTTTATTTTATTCATAGACAGTGCTGGGTGCAAAATATAAAATCTTTCGTCACTAATTTTACTACCCATGAAGATTTAGATAAGTAATAATCGGAATGTGTCTCAGTGTTATCTTCGTAACGAAAATTGTACTAAATACTTATAGATATTAACGGTGTCGCCGTGTGTACATAACACCTTTTATTTAACCGTCTGGCCAAGGGACGAGGCGAACTGCGGCGCGAAAAGCGAAAAGCGGGTGTATCCCTACAAGCGGCGCGTAGGCAATTCGCTTTTCGCGCCGCCACAGTTCGCCCTGTCCCGTGGCCAGGCCGTTAGGTATTGATTTTTGGTATTTTTCGGCATATCGAACTCAATATGATTAAAATTTTGTTTAAGGGGCTGAAAGTAGCCGATGACCTCGCAGTATCGCACTATATCTATAAGCCACGCCCAAACCCCCGTGCCCCATGTTTACCCCTGTCAAAGTAAAATGTAGTCGCATTATAGCGCCATCTCATAGAACTCGAGCGAAATACAAATACAAATACAAAATTGTTTATTGTGACACACATGTAAAAATACGATACTTATTACAGTAGAAAAAAGTATCTCTGTGGCCTACCAAAAGGCAACCGAAAACTACTAAGAACAAATATAAGTTAACGAAATGAAGAGCTTCGAGTAATAATAATAGATGCTGCTAAAATTAAAAGATTTTGTATGAAATTGATGGATAATGACGCAGAATACGCGTAGACGGTATTTAATGTAATAAAAGTAATATTTTATAATAAATTGTAAAATAGTTTAGAGAATCTAGGTGCCCCGAGACAAATAACATTTGAAAATTATAATACTATAATATAATATTACGACGTGATTCAAGCGAATTCAGTTTATACTGGCTCCACGTCTGAGAGTTACTGATCTGTGATCTTCCCTGATTGAGGCGGAAAGACAGGATTTTTACACACTTTTCCTGTATTCGTTAGATATTCTTCGTATGTACTGAATAGTATGGAGACCATACTGGAACTGCAGTAGGTATACTCAATGCTTCATACCGTTTCACAATGGTATATACAATAGGTGGTGTAATATTTTAGGTTAAGAATTTGATATAACACTTTTACCCTGTTTATAATAGTACAATAGAACGTATGCGACGCATCCGTCTGGAGCAAATGTGCAGAATTCATACAAGCGCATTGCTTACGAGTTACGATGCGTCAAAGTGTAGATTTTTATCTGGGTTCCCCCAGCCGAGTGAAGGAGGCCTGCTGCAGGACCTCCTCTCACGAATGACGGTGAGTGGAAGTAGGCCTTCTCCACTAGTAGCGGACCCAGTGCGGATTGGTAGTGAGGGCAAGTTAGTGGGCAACTTGCTGCCTGACCTGGCTTAACTAATTATGTGTTTAGTTACACCGCTATCTAATGTAACCTTATAGTAGATGGAACTATCCGGGACCTACTTAACACGTAACAAAGATATATGCAGTACATCCCCATCGTACAAGTGAATAAAAAACTGGCCAAGAGCGTGACGGACTCGCCTAAGACTCGTAGTCATTGCATAAATAGACTAATCCTGACATAGCTTAAATATAACTAAAGAAATCTTCAAGAAGTAAACACTAGTGTGATTTAATTTCGTTCAGCGCCATCTATTGAAAACAGACTTGCAGGTTTTTATTCGATTTCTCCGACACTAATTGTGCGTAGCGTTCGTTATAATTTTCATTGAAAGTTAGAGCGGTGCGGCGGCGAGCTACATTGCCAAATATAAAATTATGCATTTCAGATTTTTTACTCCAGTATTTTAGAAGTTAGAGGGGGTACGCCCTATTTTTTTTCCAACCCCTCTTTCGTTGTTGGGGACGGGACAAAAAAATGTTTTTTTGATGCAAAAATGTGCGAGTTATTGAGGTGGGGCATACAGACAAACAGACAGTATGGACTATGGACGAAAGTATAAACGTTCCTTGTTTGACTACGGAGCCCTTCTACTTCTTATCGTGTGGGCAGCTTTGACTAGTTATACAGGGTGTTTGGAAGGTGGGTGCGGATCTTTGAAGGGACGTTAGTATAGACCATTTAGAACATGTTGAGCCATATTTGTCCTAGACCAAAATTTGTGCCAAAAACCCAAAATTTGTCAATTAAATGCTAATAACGTTTAGTTTAAGCTGAAATGTCACTTTTTTTAATTGAATTTATTAGTCCAATGTGTCCTTTGTTGTACTGAAGCATTTTAAGGCACCATTGTGTCCAAAAAAGAAAATACAGGCTATTTAAACTTAACAGAAAAAATTTTAATTAAAAAATCGTACTTTTAATATCATTTAAAAAAATAAATAAAAGATGTTCAAAACATTTTAAAAACATGCTTGGTTATTGCCCTTTCTTTCGAGGTATCATTTACTAAGATGTCTTTTCAAATTTCGAAATTAGGGTGCATGAACCAGTTAAGGGTGGCAAATCCAAAATTTCAAACAAATTAAAACGAAACAGTTTTTGCTTAAATAACTTTAGATTGATCTCTTAAAACAAATTCCGAGATTATTTTTAGACTTACAGTGTAATAATTATAAACTTACCCCAACCAAAATGAAGAAAGGGGGCTTCAAAAACTAAACAAAGGCCGTGGTGGCGGCGTTTGACAACAAAAAACTGCACATGATCAATTAATCTTATACCGTGGCAAAGGGGAAATGCTACCGCAAGGCTAGTCCTTATAATAAATAGTCAAAGGTGGGCAGAGCCCTGGTGTCAAAGTTTTTTCAGACCGCCTTACGGCGTCTGACGTGGTTCTTATGTAACGACTACTACCATTAGACCACAGAGGCAGTTACGGAACCCTAAAAAGTAGTAAAACGTGGATGTTCTGAGGTTTCATATACATTTAACGATGGACCGAAAAAAAAAGATTAAATAAATTACAGATTATATCTAAGGAATTTTACTGTAATAATAACCACTATAAAATGAATTTAATTCACTGAATTAGATACTGCCTATGGCATTATCAGCTATCGTTTTTATAGTTGTGACTAGACATTCAATGAATTCGTCATTTTGCAACCAGACTTCAAAAGGTACTCTCGTTATATCTATAAAACAAACAAGTTAAACACAATGGAGAAAGAAGACCGATCAACAGAGGAGGGACGTGATGGGACGATGAAGAAGTCTGGAGTAGATCTCGACACGATCCTGGTGGAGGAGATCGGGCAGTTTGGATGGTACCAACTGAGGACCATGGCGCTGGCCATCGTGGTGGTCATATTCGGATCTTGGGCTGCTAACGAGTACATATTTACTACTGCCAGGATTTCTACCAGGTAAGCGATACAAACAAAATTCAATTTTAGTATAATTATTTTAACGTTTCCGAATGGTATAAAGTTCAACATCAAGAGATAGATAGAAATAGAAATAGAAATATTCTTTATTGTGATAGATTTTCTTCTGGATTAAGTAAATTAACAGCATCACCTTCAGCCATTATCCCAATAATGGGTACAATGTAAATGGGTGACAGCTATATTTTCCTGCCCTTCGCCGTGGAGACCCTAGGTTGCTGGGGTCCTGAGGGGAAATTGTTCCTTAAATGCCTCTCAAAGCGCCTATTCGAGGCTACAGGCGACAGGAGGGCTGGCAGCTATTTTACGCAAAGGATCAGCCTTGCGATCCAAAGAGGCAACGCTGCCAGTCTCCTAGGCACTCTGCCCCGAGTAGGGGCTTTAGAGGACATTTTTTACCTTTAAGTAGCCTAGGTGTTTTTCTTTTTTCTGTTTGTTTTGTTTTTTCTTGTTCTATTAATATTAATTTATATTGTTACTTATATTGTTATCCATTAAGAAAATGAAGATCAAAATGTAATAATTTAAATTTTAATTTCAAAATTTAAATTTAATTTCACTCACACGCCTAGGTGTATTCGAAAATACCACATGTATGTTCAGCGATTTTTTGCAGTTTAGAAGTTATGATATTTATTTTTTTTTTTAAATGCTAAAAAATGCCATAACTTTTTTCATACCTGGTAATAAATTTTTTAAATTTTTTTTGCATCATAATCATCTAGAAACACTTTTCCATACCTAAAATAATCAGCAACACAATATTCCTACAAGTTACCGAAAAAAGGGTACAAAGTGAAAAAATTTAGTTTGAGTTGCACGAAGCAAAATCAAGATACAAAATGGAAGTTCCATAGGTTGAATGTAATTTTAAAAGCTTCAGTGATTATTTAACTTTCCAAATAAGAAACAATAAGTGGTTCTTAATACGCCATTTTAAGCTTGAATCGGCTTCCAAAGTTAGGTGAAAAATCCGCTATGAAAATAGTATTATTAGCAATATTTATAAAAACATTGATAATAATATTTTTTCAACCGTCCCGTCTATTATCATCTCTATCCATCATTTAAATTTTCACTTCTATCTTACACATGCCATGTTTCAGTCAATCCATATTATTATCCTCCTCTCATGCAGCCATTCACATTAACACTTAATTTTTTTCCATAATATAACTCACTCTCTCCAGATGTCTGATCCCTGAGTGTGACAGCGTAGGAGGTCCTGTAGAGTTTTCTCCCTCCTGGTTAGGGAACGCCGTTCCGGGCGCCGGCAGCGGCTTCGACAACTGCCAGCGGTTCGCCAACACCTCGCGGACCACCGACCTCGACACCTGCCCTGCCTCACTGTTCGACCAGAACACACTGGTGAACTGCGAACATTACGTGTATGAGAATACAGACACTGTCGTTTACGATGTGAGTAAACATTTCTGAAAAATTAAATGACTTAGGGCCTGTTTCAATTTTATCAACATCATCTACCCACTGCAGGACATAGCCTCCTTCTCATTTCTCCTTCTCGGTTCTGTGCCAATCGCATCCATGGTGCTCCAATTTATTGTTTTTTTATATTCTTATGACGGATATCTCAAACGATCTGTCAAATAAGGTATATTAAGAACTTATCCAGAAGTGGTGAAAGAGGCCTTTAATATAATATTATTTTGTAGGAAATTGCTTGGAATCGATTGTGATCATAGGAAGTCATGTGGACGCAATACTTGGCTTGGCAAATGGGGAACAACTCAAGTAAACGCTCTTCCCTGATGTGTGGGTGATATCGAAAAGAACGCCAATAAGACTTGGATGGAATAAAGCCAGAAAAAGTCGGGAAGCGGCGAGTAGATAGATGCCGATGATAAGAAAGGTTAACAACTCACGAGGAATCTAGTTGATAGTCTCTATACCCGATTACTATGATATAATATTACAGTCCCGTATTCTTTCTTATACTATAAAATAGCCTCCAGAAATGCAATACAGATTTATTTTTATAATCTTTTCTGTTCATTCATTATTTTATCAAAAAAGATAAGAGAGGCTGTTCGAAAGTTTGTTCTTTTATTTTTTCTATTTGCACTGCATGGATCCCTTACTAAGATATTGTCATGTCCTCGTTTATATTTCAGTACGACCTGGCGTGTGACGACTGGCGACGCTCTCTCATCGGCTCCGTGCGCACGGTCGGCGTGCTCGTGGCGATGCCTCTCACCGGCTTTGTGTCGGACCGCTGGGGTCGCCGTGTTGCTCTCGTCCTCAATTCCTTCAACACGGCCTGGCTCGGTGCCATCCGCTACTTCGCCGGCACATACGTCGGCTTCCTCATCTCTGAGTTTGCTGAAGCCATGTTTGGAGCTGGCGGGTTCACATGCACCTATATCCTCAGTGGGTATAACCATCACGTTGGCTGACCGTGGCGGGTACAATAAAAGAATCATCTTTACGACGTTGATAAAATAAGTGATATGAGATAATTTTGTTTTGGCGGCTTCGGGTCATCGATGTCCTTGCGTTATATTGCATGATCGTCTAAATTTGTTATAGATAGATTAGGATAATCAAGGTCTACGTATAGACTCTGTCTGTCTATAACGTCGAATAACGAATTTATTTTCGAACCCCGACGCAAAAAGAGGGGTGTTATAAGTTTGACGTCTATGTCTGTCTGTGGCATTTGTGGTAGCTCACAAACGGGTGGCCTGTTTTCGATGTGGTTTTTGTAATAGAAAGCTAATTTTTGCAAAAGTGTTCTTAGCTTTGTTTCGTTTGAAATTGGTTCAGCAGTTTTCAAATAACTTTAAAAATAATGACATAACATTAATTTACAAATTTAAAAAACCCCCAACGCCAAAAACAAACATTTAAAAAGTCACAAATGACTCGGTCCACTATTATTTTTGTTGTATGTTTTACTTTTTAACTCTCGTTTAGGTCAATTAATGTGTCAGGGACCGCAAGTGAGCATCGAATAAAATGAAAATGTCTTGAAAAGAAAATGACAACGTTCTAAAATGATGTGCATAGAAAAAGACCTAGTTCGCCATAATGAAAATCAATGGTCATTTCATAGGGGTCTCCTACGCGTTAATTGACCTAAAAAATCTTAAAGAGAGTTAAAAAGTAAAACATACATCAAAAATAATAGGTGACCGAATTATTTGCCACTTTTTAAACGTTTGTTTTTGGCGTTGGGGTTTTTTAAATTTGTAATTTAGCATCGTAGGCAGAGAATAAGGCGCACCATTTACTTTTACGATCTTCAACCACATCTTATTGTAATCTTTTTGATTTTTTATTGTGATTTTTTAACAGTGATGGAGCTAGTCGGTCCCAAGTATCGAGTGGGAGCAGGCGCGATGATGAATACGTTCTTCGCCGTGGGTCAAGTAACGATGGGCCTTATCGCGTGGGGAGTACCCAACTGGAAGAACCTGACCCTCACTCTCTATATACCGCAACTCATCACCATCTCCTACATCTGGCTGATGGCAGAGTCAGTCCGTTGGTACATGAGCAAAGGAAGATATGAGGACTCCGAGAGAGTTCTAAAACAAGTAGCTCGCATTAATGGGAAACAACTGTCTGAAAAGTCGCTACAGGCGTTGCGGGACTACGTAGAGGAAGAGAAGAAGAAACAGGCTTTAGAAATAGACTTGAAAGAGGATGAGCCTTGGCTGATAGTGCTGGTATTTAGAAACAAGCAGGTTTTACTCCGATGCCTAATTTCACCAATATGGTGGATCACCAATACCTTCATCTACTACGGATTGTCAATCAACTCTGTTAATTTATCAGGAAATCGTTACCTTAACTACATGGCTGTGGCGGCTGTGGAAATTCCTGGATTTTGGACTGCATTCTTTCTTCTGGGTAGAATCGGAAGGAAACCAGTTTTGTCTGGAGCGTTCTTTATATGCGCTGCTTGTCAAATAGGATACATCTTTATGCCTGATGGTAAGTTTACTTTAGATCTCTAGAATACAGACAAAAGACAATCGAAGAATCGATTGGCTGATGAAAAATAACATCCCTAAATGTTTCAGGACTGGAAGCAGTAGCTCTGGCGCTATATTTGATAGGCAAGTTCAGTATTGCCAGTGTGATGACGTCAGTGTATGTATACACAACGGAGCTGTACCCCACTAGGTACAGGAACAGTCTCTTCGCTTACTCCTCGATGATGGGCAGGATCGGAGCTATCTTGGCTCCATTAACGCCGGCTTTGGTAAGTATTTAGGTTCTTTGCTGAGCGTGGTCTTTCTCTGAACCTACTTACATTACATATACTATAGGTTTTAGAATGAAACAACCTGCAATATGAGCTCCAGGTTTTTTTTTGTTGGATTCTTACTCATACTACAAATGCAAAAGTATGTATGCCTGTCTGTATGTTACCATTTAAGGCGAAAGATAATCACAAATGTAATTTTGATGGGAAACATCTATTGGCGCGCTTTGGCAGTAAAACCGACTCGTATACCGTGATGACAAATTACGGCATGACGCCATCACGCCGCCAGTGCACCACCGTCACTCAAGTGACAGCTGCGATTAGTTTTTCGTTCCTGAAGCGCAAAATTCGAAATTTTCTTTGGCATATTGTTCATCATTGATTTCACTTAAGTGTCGTGTCGTGATAAACTCTTTAGGCCTTATTATTAGAAACAAAAAGCAAATGTACGTAGGAGAGTGCTAAACGTCGTAGAAGCTAACTGCTAATGTCGTTTGCCAGGGTGCCGCAACGTGGGACAAGATTCCATTCGCTCTGTTCGGTGGCTTCGCGCTGTTGTCAGGAGTTCTGGTTCTTATCACGCCAGAGACCCTGGGATCCAAACTACCAGATACCATGGAGGAGGCGGCACAAATCGGCAAGAAAGGCGGTACCCAACCGGCATAGTTGAACTAGAAATAAAATTGTATATTAGTAATGTTTTATTTATTATTATGATTTTAGTTTGAAGTTAAGCTCATGGATAGGTCATTCATTGTAATGAAGCGTAGCTAAGTTGTCCTTCTTTTAGCGCAGTCGGGTAAAAATAGCTTAAAGCCAAAGACTGACGATGATCCTACAATTTAAGATACATTTGATTCGAATGAACGAGGTATGGTTCTATAAGTATGGTATATAAGAAACTTCAGTGATAAGGCCGCCTTTTGTTCTTCCTCGTACAAGTTTTTAAATATTTTTGTATATTTTTGTGTGCATGCAAATAAAGAATATTTATGTTCAATTTTAATCAAATCTGTATCTATCACACGATGCAATGAAGACGAAATATTTTCAGAGGTAGTACTTATTGTTTAACCGAATATAGGTATATAAAAAAATTATAGCATTATTAAAACTGGAAAAATCGTGCATCATCATGCGAGAACGGCTAGACCGCTTACGATGAAATTTTGGTGCGTTGTTGTGCACATGCCAGGTAAGGTTTATAAACAAAAAAAGGCCAAGTGTGTGTCGGGTAAAACTGATTTTGAGGCGGTAAGAAGTTCGCCGGGTCAGTTAGTAAGTAATAATTATAATGGAAAAAAAATCACAATTAGCAAGCTGGTTCGATCACATCATAAAGAAACTGAAGCATTCCGATTGCATCCTTATCTCGCACATCTCAGATCGACAGCCACCCTATAAATTTTCGTCCTCTTCGAGGGGACGATTTCAACCCTTTAGAGGGAAAAGTCACTAAATGACAAAGCATAGTTTGGAGATATTGAAGTTGGTGACTTTTCCCTTTAAGGGGACGATTTCGTCCCTCTAGAATCACAAGAATAAAATTAAAATAATATTCATACAGAACTTGCGGCTGCTATCGGTGGAGGACGCACTGAACAGGTGGGTCTTCCTGGAATTGCGTGCACCGCATTTACCGGGCATTGCGTGAACGCTTTCGTTCCAATGTCAACTCTATTACAACTAAGTTCGGACCGAAACAGTCGCTAATCATAAGTCCGGGTACGGGGCCCAGGTTCACACACTCAGCCCGGGTATGTAACGAACCCGTTCGTACGTTACTAGCTATGTGTGAGTGTACCGACAGCGACCGCTTATACAGGGTCCTTCTTAATAATGCTGACACTTTTTTTATTTATTTATTATAAAAATTACATGTAAATTTACAGAGCAATTTCCAAAATACTTACATGCTAAAAATACATAAGGTAACTACTTACTAATGGTAATACTTATTTAAATGAGATAACAGATATTGCATAACTATAAAACAAATGAGGACTATTGTTATAAACATCAGCTTCAGGAAGCTGCATTAAAACTAAATTTAACATCTTAATGGCTCGCGATGAAGGAGCGTTTGCGGCGCGACAAGTGCGCACCCCGGCCTGCGCGAACAGCGGCCGAGCCCTGCGCAGCCCCACGCACAAGTACTGATCAGGCACGTAAAGCCCTATACGTGACTTTGTTGGGTTGTCCACTTTATTGTTAAATAAAAAGTAAAATTACATCAAAAGTTGCAGCTTCCGTCGCGTCTCTAGAGTGTTTAACCCTATCATACCCAACACAAATAGCGATGGGTATAGGTAGGGATAAAATCCGTATTTTTTTTAATAAATAAAACGTGCAAATTTTCTCTGGATTTTTTCAATAATATCCCTGTATTTAGCTTCATATGGATCCCATACCACCGCACTATATTCCAATCGACTTCTAACAAAAGCGCTGTACAACATGAGAGCGACTCGGGTATCGCTGAACTGCCAAGTTACACGCATTATGAAGCCCAGCACCTTGCTAGAGCGTTTACATATAGACTTGATATGGGTCCTTAGATTAAGTTCAGAGTCTAAGTTAAGCCCTAGGTTACGAATTTCTGTAACTCTATTTAGTTGGTTACCTTGTAGACTATACGTTTCCCATATTGGTTCCAGGGATCGAGTGGAATCAATGGAATCAATCATAGACTCGAAGATTTTACCAAACACCGATAGCCCAGCTATAGGCCTAAATGTCGTCACATCGTTATTAGAACCATCTTTGGGAACAGGAGTAACTCTAGATATTTTCCATTGAGACGGATAAATCGATTTTTTAAGAGATAAATTATAAAGGAACAGAAGCGGTTGCTCTAGCACAGATATACAATCCTTGACTAATTACGGTGGAATGGAATCAGGCCCAGCCGAGGAGCCAGCTTTCATTCTCTTCACAGCCCGACGTAACTCTGCAACCGTCACGCTTTCAATAGAGACTCTTGAGCTAGAGTTATCAACACCCTTAGCGGCGCTTTCCACATTTAGATAGGGTTTTTCTTTTAAAAATACTGAGCTGAAGTATTCAGCATATATAATGGGCTCTTTTGCGCCGGGATCGACCAGTGGCGGGTTATTTGACTGAGCTTGTATTTCATTGCTTTGACGAAGCATGTTGCTGATTTATGACTGTTTTTGTTTTTGACGACGCTTGTGCTGACCGATTTACTGTTTTATTCAGCAGATGCATCTGCAGCTTCTTGTCCTGTCAAACTCCTCACATCTTTGTAAATGAAATGGTCTTTGTTACGTCTGTCTGTTCTCTTGTCCTTTACATAATTTCAGAATTTTTTAGGATAATTTGCTATGTCTATTTCCATCTTCTTTAAGGGGATGAACGTCGTTTCAATCTCTTTCTCTCGCATCAGGCTATCACACGCCCATTTCGCTTCAATTATTTTTCGACATAGGCCCTTAATATGCTGACATTTTTTTAAGAGGATGATCAGACCATCCAAATGAATAACTTTATCTATGGGACCAACGTCAAAATCGCAAAAAAAACTGTTTTTCCATACAAAACTGCAAAGTGCAAACCTACTCAAGCAAAATGTATGGGCATACATATACAGCTGATTTTTCTACTCGGATTCGATGTTGGTCCCATAGAGAAAGTTGTTCAGTTTGATGGTCTGATTATCCTCTTAAAAAAGTGTCAGCATATTAACACGTTCCGGGGCAGTGAACGAGACACAATAGAACTTTTATTGTTATCACGTCTATAGCCGGTCACTGTCCCGGAACGTGTTAAGGGCCTATGTCGAAAAATAATTGAAGCGAAATGGGCGTGGGAGAAAGAGATGGGGCGGCGCGCGCGCCTGAAACGACGCAAGCGTAAAACAAACTTTATTTAATTAAGACGGAGGCTACTTTGGCTTTTTTCTATCGAGAAAATGTGTCTTAATCGTGTTTTCGCTCTAATCAAAACTTCAATTATATGCTCAATTTACACAGTCGTATCCGCAAATCATACTCCCACTGTTAGTACCTCATGATATTATATGACGCTTTGAAGAATCCTTTTTTTTCACATAGCCAGGGACCCTGAAGGACCCTTTCCTTCCCTAAGCTTTCGTTTTGGTATATTTATTCATGTCCTTACATCCTACTTTTCTTGTCTAAAGTTGTAAAACAAAAGAAAATCACAATAAATAATGCAAATTGCAAAATCAGAAAGTTAGGTAGGTACTTATTATTGTTAGCGGACATTAAAGGATACAAAACTTGCACGATTGAATCTTGATATAAAGTAAATGTGTCACTATTTACTACAATGATTATAGAAAGATTACTATAGTTTTATGTTTATTTTTATTACACACTGTTTTTTAGGGTTCCGTACCCAAAGGGTGGAAACGGGACCCTATTACCAAATAGATACTCTTTCTTACACTGTGCTAATACTAAGCCTACGTTGTCCGTCCGTCCGTCTGTCTGTCCGTCTGTTCCTCTGTCCGTTCATCCGTCCGTCCTACCTATTTAGGGCTGTAACTTTTGAACCGTAATAGTTACAGTTGATATTTTTACAGGATATGCGTTATTACGGCTTTTTATTTATTTTGTGATTTTGTGTTTTTTGGGTAAATAATAAAATGACAAACAGATAAAATAATAATAATGATAATAATAATGGGCAGCTTGTGGCGAGCTGTTGGTGAGTGGCGACACCACGGGCCCGAGTGCTCCCGGGGGAAGTCCCTGATCCTCGTCTTTGACTTGCCTTTACTGGCCGGTCGGAGTGGACCCCAAGAGGATCAGATCCCCCACCTCTGTGCTTGCCTTAATTGGCCGGCCTTAGGTTGGAGTCGCAAGAGCTATATGCTCGAAGAGTGGATGTGTTGCGTAAGTGGCGAGTGGGCACCTGATTAGCCGTTGGAGACTGAAATGATGGTCGTTTAAAGTCCAGAAGCACCTCTCCACTCTAAGCCGCTCAGGAAATGTTGCCCCCTTATCGCTCCGTGCGAGCGGCCATTTTCGGGGGCCCATTCATTTTGAGTTGGCGAGTCACCGTCTGCCATTTTTTCCGTGTTTATACATTGGTCAGGCAGGCGCCATAGTCCCGTTCAAATCCTAGTTACCTGTTCCATTAGCACCCCACCCCAATAGCCCAGATTTTGTTTCTTTCCACTGCTTGCAATAGTTCTACACTGGCCGGGGGCTGTTTTGGATGCACTTCTATAGTGTATACTGGGATAGTTGCCGGTTGGTGTCACATTACTATTTAGATCAAATTGTCTGACGTGCCTCTACGTGTTGGCTTCGGCCCCACGCACGCCTCCTAAAGGTCCGGGACACTTATGTCCCGAGATAAGGAAAAGACATACAAGTAATAATAATAATGATAATTATTGTTTATTGTTAAGGATTCCCAATCGTAGACCTCGCGTATCAGGCTTGCCTCGTTTTTGGTCTACCGTTTAATGTAATAGTTTTAAGCAAAAGTTAAAAATAAACATTTATCTTATCTTATCTTATCTTATAAAAATTAAGATGGGCCTCATACGAGAAACTAGTTTTTATCAATGTTTTTTACTTTTCGCTCTATCGTTGAAATACTAATACATGCAAGCAAAAAACTTGGTGTGATTATAGAACCAAATCTGTAGTATAACAAATAATAAAAACCGGTCAAGTGTGAGTCAGTCTCGCGCTAAAGGTCCCTTAGAAAACAAATCTTTTTTGTAAGTTATATTTTGTGTGGTGGTGTGGTACGGAACCCTCGGTGCGCGAGTAGCCCGACTTGCACTTGACCGGTTTTATTTAATCTACGCGGGAGGTAACAATAACAACAGAACAGTAATCTTTATATAACGACATATAAAAGTAAATAGTTTCATCGCATTCGGAAGCTTTTCAGTTCAGAGTTACCACGCCATCTATTTGAGCCATGGTCGAAAAAAACGGTACCAGTTCGGTCGAGGAGTCAGGCACGGTTGACCTGGAAACGATCCTTGTGAAGGAGATCGGGCAGTTCGGTCGGTACCAGTGGAGGGTGCTGGCTGTGGCAAGCGTCGTGGCACTTGTGGCCGCCTTCAGTGCTGGGGAGTATGTGTTCAGTACTGCCAGGATAAATACCAGGTAATGTGGTCATTTCAATGGTCATAGACATAACACTTTATTGTTTTATGTGGTGGTCATGTGGTACATTGTCGAACATTCAAGACATTGTTGCAGTCATAATTTATTAAAAACCAGTCAAGTGCGAGTCGGGCTACTCGCGCACCGAGGGCTCCGTACCATACCACCACACAACATATAAACTTACAAAAAAGTTTTGTTTTCTACGGGACCTTAAGCGCGAGACCGAGTCACACTTGGCCGATTTTTATTATTTGTTGTTATAATTTAGAGTTTTCTTTATAATCACACCAAGTTTGAAGCTTGTATGTATGACCGTTTTTACGATAGAGCGAGAAGAAAAAACGTTGATAAAAACTAGTTTCTTTTATGAGGACCCCCTCAATTTTTTAACATGTCATTTTTATTATTTTTTCATTTATTAGTTATCAAATCTCCCATAATAACGCACATTCTGTGAAAATTTCAACGGTCTAACTATTACGGTTCAAAAGTTACAGCCCTAAGTAGGACAGACGGATGGACGGACGGATAACGTAGGCTTAATAACAGGGTCCCGTTTTCACCCTTTTTGTAGGGAACCCTAAAAATCTACTTATTTTTCTTATTCAAACTTCGAATTATACACGATTTCACGAATAACGTTACTAGTTCTTAGTTGATAAGATTCGCATAAAACATTATGACACCAATCAAGTGTTTAGTTTTATAGGCACTGCTAGTAAAATATCCGCTCTAATAATAAATCTATCAAATATGTAAGATAATTTGACCAATGCCAAGATCAAACTTCCGATAACATACAATTTTCATCAATGTCTCCATTCCCTATAAAATTCTTTTCTCAATTTTGATCTACTTGTCCATCGTGTGCTCATCACATCGCAATCCATAGTGAGTTGTTCATTACAACACTTACATAATTATCTGGCTGCTTCATGAGTTGACGACACATACACGACCACCGTCCCGTTACTAATACTATAAATGTAAATTACACTACTAAATTGACATAAAATCGACCTTTATGCGACAGTTACGTTACGCGACTAAAAGTCATATTAGAACGACATACACTGGGTGAAATTGATTTCATTAGCATCCTTTTAAACTGAGAGTCTACCCATCAAACTGAACAACTTTTACTATTGGAGCAAATCGATAGGAGCAGAAAAAAAACGATGTTCCACACTAAACTACAGTGCCGTGCCGTGCTGACTCGACTCAAATGTATGCAACAGCAGATTTTTTTGTGGTCCGATTGGTTTGCTTCCATAGTAGAAGTTGTTGAGTTTGAAGGGATGCTAATGATATCACCCTGTAGACGTCGCCGTGAACATCACTATATAACTGTCGTATAAAATACGTCGACAGAACGTCTATATGACATTGTTATATAACCAGACGTATAAAACACCAGTACACGACGAAGAGTAACAAAAATTACCGTAACATAACTTTTATAGAACCGAATAGTCTTATAAATGGTTGGCTATACGACCAAGTTCATCATGCCACTAAGCATAGGTTATAGTTTCACCACGTTTCACATAGGTTGTAGCATCCATCCTTAAGGTTTAAGTACTCGTGGTCGTATTTTACTATAAATTGTAGTGAACTACCGATTCCTAAGTACAAAGCTCAAATTAGTAGGACTTTCCTGAATTAGCAGCTGTTAGGGCATCAAAGTACCAACCAACTATATAAACGGTCATTTTGAAGTTTGGTGAAACTTTAGTTAAAGGAAAGAGTGGATTTAGGTGTTAGTTTCGTAGGGAAAGTTGTTTAGTTTGATGGTTAAATTCACTCTCTAAATTTTAACCACACGCTTCGAATAAAGAGTTTGTCAGTGCTATCACATCATCTATTAATACCCCATATTCCAGATGTCTGATCCCAGAGTGTGAGAATGATACCATTCTAGCGCAGTTTGCTCCGTCCTGGATCCTAAACGCTGTGCCAGGGGGGGACAGTGGAAGTTCTTTCGACAACTGCCAGAGATATGCAGGTTCTACCAGCTCAGATATTGATGGAACCTGTCCTGCAACACTCTTCGACCAGCAGACTGTCGTCACCTGCGACCAATATGTCTATGAAAACACTAACACAGTGGTCTATGATGTAAGATTTATTGTATAATTATATGAGTGTAGGTAAAAGAAAATCTCACGTACGCTCATTTTTATTATGACCCATCTGTATACCTAGTTTATGTACGAAACAACAATGACCCAATGAAACCCTTGCAGTTTAACTTGGCATGTGACGAATGGCGTCGTTCCCTCATCGGGTCGGTCAGAACGTTTGGTACGTTAGTGGCCCTGCCTATAACTGGCTTCGTGTCTGACCGCTGGGGGCGCCGCACTGCGCTGGCCATCAATGCATTCAACACTGCCTGGATGGGCATCCTTAGGTACTGGGCCAATACGTACGTTGGTTTCGTCATATCGGAGTTCATCGAATCTGCTCTCGGATCTGGAGCATTTTCCTGCATTTACATTTTGTGTAAGTTTAAACCTACTGTTTCTAGTACTATGTTTTTTAGTTATTTTCCAATATTGTTGGTAACACAGGACTAGTTCATAAATTCAAGGTCGCTCACCGAGCTATAAAGAGAGCTATGCTCGGTGTCTCTCTGAGAAATCACATCAGAAATGAAGTGGTACGTCAGAGAAATAAACTGGTTAACATAGTTCAGAAAATTAGCAAGCTGAAGTGGCAATGGGCTGGTCATATCTGCCGAAGAACTGACAACCGATGGGGTGTCAAAGTTCTAGAGTGGCGACCGCGAACTGGTAGGCGTAATGCGGGACGCCCAGCTGCCCGCTGGTCAGATGACCTAAATAAAGTAGCGGGGAGCGACTGCATGAGGAAGGCCAAGGACAGAGTTTTTTGACGCGCCTTGGGAGAGGCCTATGTTCAGCAGTGGACGATGATAGACTGATGATGAATCAATGAATCAATCAAATAACCCCACATATACTCACTGGTAGATATAAATGCTTCTCAAGTACCGATCTAATGCAAACCCGTCACCGCCACAATGTTGTTTAATAAGAACTTATTATTTTTCAACAGTATTAGAAATAGTAGGACCGAAGTATCGCGTGATCATGGGAGCAACGTCGAACACTTTCTTTTCCGTGGGTACAATCATAATGGCATCGATCGCGTGGGGTGTCCCTAACTGGAGGTACTTCACACTAGCTCTCTACGTGCCGCAGCTTCTCACAATCGCATACTTCTGGATAGTCCCCGAGTCTGTGCGCTGGTTCATGAGCAAGGGTCGCTACGAAGAAGCAGAGAGTGTTCTTCATCAAGTGGCTCGTGTAAACGGGAAACAACTATCAGATAAATCACTGAGATCCTTAAGACAAAACGTGTTGCTGGAGAAGAAAAGGCAAGAATTCAAAGAAGAAAAAGCAGCTGAGCCTTGGTTGATAACTCTAGTCTTCCGGCACAAGAAAATTCTTCTTCGTTGCGTGGTGTCCCCCGTGTGGTGGATAACGACCACGTTCGTGTACTACGGGTTGTCAATAAATGCAGTAAATATGTCAGGGAATCAATATGTGAACTACATAGCGGTTTCGGCGGTCGAAATCCCTGGGTACTGGACTGCAGTGCTGCTGATGAGTCGAATAGGCAGGAAGCCTGTATTGACTGGAGGGTACTGGATCTGTGCTGCTTGCCAGATTGGATACATGTTTATTTCTGAAGGTAAATATCTTGAAATGAAATTATTTATTGTGAAATACTACTTTTACTAATACTTCCTTTGATAAAGGTTACATTAATCAAAGGAAGTATCACTAAACTTTGCCTGTACAAGCGTATAATTATACATTTTATACCTTCTTTTTTCAGATTTGTTGCTTGTTCTATAAACTATTTCTTTTACCCTTTTATCTTGATATTTCTTTGAGTCGCAATAATCACCTGTAGGCCCAATCAATGTGTAGGCATATTATGCTCGTGCTTCTGCTATGAATAATCATAGGAAATCGCGATGCGATAGAATTGGCGTGATAATGAACGTGGTGAAATAGTGACTGAATGTAAAATTATGATAGGAGATGAAAAAGTGGAACATGTTGAAGAATTCGTATATTTGGGATGTGTGATGTGACCAGAGATGGTACGTGTAAAGCAGGAAATTGATATGTGAATTGATAGAGCGATGCACAAATTCATGAAAAGACATAACGTGTCCAAAAAGGCACGTTTGGCAGTTCATGACGGTGTCCTAGCACCAACTTTGATGTATGGCAGGGAATGGTGGGTATAGCAGAAAAGAAATGAATCTAGAATAAATGCTGACGAGATGCGTTCTTTGCGCGGTTTGTTTGGTGTGACTCTAAATGACAGAATACGAAACAGTGTAATTAACTAATTAGAGAAAGCTGTGAAAGGATTGAAAAGGGAATGTTGAGATGGTTTGGTCATGTGAAAAGAATGAGTTATAGCAGACTGACGAATGAAATATATGAAGCGAATGTGAATGGAACAGTCGAAAGGGGTCGCCCTAGACGTACTTATGCAGACGAAATTGGCAGCGTACTTAAGAAGGGTCAGATCAAATGTACCCGATACCGTCGGTATCGAACGACGTGTATGAAACGACTTATGACTGTGAAAGAGGCAAAAGAGGTGTGTCAGGATCGCCGATGGCGATCCCTTGTCTCTGCCTACAGCCTACCCCAATAGAACACAGGCGTGAAAGAAAGAAAGTAAGAAAAATCTTTATTCACCATTAAAGGCACACACGCGAAACAACCGAGTACATTAAAAGAAATAATAGGTAGTAGCGGTGTGTGCCGCGACGGTGAACAAGACACGACTCAACGTAGTACCTTACGGCCGGGCGAGAGTATATGTATGTATGCGTGATAATACTCAAAACAAATTTCAGCAGTGGCATCTTTCATTTTAGGTAAATCAGCATCATCATCATCACGGGCCTTATCTAATTAGATATTTCAAACAGCTACGGTTAGGTAAATACCGTGCTCATACTATTATTTAACCTATCTATGTTAAATATTGTGCCTTTTCTCTACGCGACTGCGGCGAAGTAATTTAATGATAATAAGTAATATCGGCGAACGAAAACGGTTATGTAGTTGTAGAATACACGTGTTTTGAAATCGTTAATTAATCCGTCATTTGAGTCATAATATGCTGAAATAGCACTGTGTTTTATAATAGGTGTTATATTTCCACTACGCGTGAATGTTTATTTTCATCACATAATGCACGTGTGGAGTATCTTATTTTAAATGACTTCATTCATAGTGATTTATTAAATACTAGCTACCCGCCCCAGTTTCGCATGAGTAGTAATAAAATATAGCTTATGTTTATCACGGATAGCATTCTAATGGTGAAAGAATTATTCAGATCGGTCCAGTAGTTTCAGAGTCTATTCAACATAGGACTAAAAATTGGTAACGTCATAACTCCCCTAAGGGAAATATTTAAAAGAACTGCCGGTCAAAATGATTGTTTTAACTTAAAGCACCTGTATACCTAACGACTATCCTGTACATCCATTTGGGTTTTTTTTCTGTGTGGTTGTCTGAAACTCCGCAGAATTTGTCGGTGATCATCACAAAAGATCGTAGGGATGCTCACAATATATCCTGTCCTGTGTTGTTTGTATCTCGAGTGTCCGTCAGGTACTGGCAGAATAACAGCACTGTATATTTAACGCTGCAGCAGCCCGCAGTCCAGTCATTTTACGGTTTGAGCCGGGACTAATTAATAATTGATATTTTTTTTCGTGTAGAAATGTACCAAAATATAAAAAAATATCACGTCAGCAACATCCCCAAATTACAAATTTATCTCGTTCTAAAAAAATTTGTGGTAAATTTTTTTTGCAAGCTTTTATTTATTTTGTTGTTGTAATTGAATTGTGTATGATTGTGTTGAATGATGTGTATCTGACTAACATAGTTTTTAAGTCATGAATGAATCTACTAACCACACTATGGACATTGTCTGAAATAAACTGATATATATATTTTTTTAAGGCTTTACCATTATACATACTTCAAACATGGTGTTAATATTTTTGTGTTCTTACAAGACTTTGAAAAATACGTTAGTATTTTCTATTAAATATTTCATTTTTTAAATTTCAATGCCTTTTTTATTGCTCAAAATTAATTTATATTGTTAAATCTAATTAAAATGAGTGCATTGGTATTAATATTATTAATTTAAAAGCCTTCTGGGACGCACAATTTCGATGTCTATGTTGCGTAGCGATTTTTTTAAAATATGTTTTCAGATAGTCTTTTTGTCACTAAATGGTGCCGGTTGCAGTTTAAAAATCTAATTCTTAATTACTCCCCACCCCTCCTAACAAAACTCCGTAAAATGACTGGGCTTCATTTCTTCTTTTGCTCCACAATGTTCTTTACCTTCTTTTTTACCTATAAGCATCCATCCTAGCTGCCGCATTAACGTCTCCATTAATTTTTACTGCTAGAAAGTCTAGCCAGGCTTCTTCTCTTGCACGACTTTTTTTACCTCATCATCCCACCAGTTCTCATCCATCCTTCTTCCTTGCCTCCTTTTCACCACTCCACATATTTCGGTAGCTGATTCAACTAAAGAAGTCTTCACAGTTTCCCATAGTTCTTTCTTTTCATACAAGTCTTCCCATACTTGGGAAGTCCTTTTACGCACTTCATTCAAATATTCTTCTTGCACATCCTTCTCTTGTAACTTTTCGACCCTGATGCGATCGAGGCTGGTTGTTGATTTATGTGGTTCTATGTCGCCAGGATTTAAACAGACCACTAATTCGACACAAAACTAAATAATGGTCCGTTCCCACGCTGCTGACTCCACAAAAGCTTCTGGCGTCAACAACCTTACTTTTGAGCCTTCGATCGGCAATAACAAAATCAATCATTGTTCGACTTTCTCCCCTTTTCCATGTATACTTATGGATCTTCTTATGTGCAAATAAAGCGTTCGTCACCAAGAAATTTTTCTCCAGACATATGTCTAACAAGCTTACACCATTTTCATTCACTTTATCATCGCCATACTTACCTAGAACTGTTTCATACAAATTTCGTTTTACTCCAATCCAACTATTGAAATCACCCAACATAATAATCCTTTCATTCATCTCACGTTTATTTCGTTTTCTCCTCTTACTGTTGCTACAGGTAGTACTAGTATTTGTTCTGTGCTTCCGTGTTGTATATAGTTAAAGAGATTATGTAAGTATGTATGTATACAAGGTCCTTGTTAATATGCTGACACTTTTTTAAGGGGATGATCAGACCATCAACCTGAATAACTTTCTCAATGGGACCAACATCAAATCGCGAAAAAAAAATCAGCAGTCCCATACATTTGGATCGAGTAGGTTTGTAGTTTTGTATGGAAGAGCTGATTTTTTTTCGCGATTTCGATGCTTTAGCAGTTTACTCAAATGTATATTCTGTTTTGGTGTGCAATAAAGTATAATTGAATTGAATTGAAGATCTACACAAGGTCAAAGTGATACTAGTCTGCAGAAGATTCAAAAAGCCACTTTAAATGTATGGGACATCAGATGTTTATTATCGTGATTTCATTGTTGGCTCCATAGTGAAAGTGGTTCACTTTGACGGTCTGAAGCACTCTCTTCGATGTGCAACACGTTTAAACGTACACCCATACTCCACTCGAACTACATAGTCAGAGTAGTCTATAAAATCGCGCGGCCAGCTTATGTTTGTTTTGCGTAGTTTGATGTGTCGCCGTGGGTACAAACAAACATCTATTCAAATGAAACCATATTTCAGACCTATACGGAGTGTCGCTGACGGTGTACCTAATCGGGAAGCTGAGCATCTCCATGGTGGGTGCGACGATATACGTGTACACGACGGAGCTGTACCCCACCAGGTACAGGCACAGTCTCTTCGCCTACTCCTCCATGATGGGCAGGATCGGGTCCATCCTGGCACCACTCACGCCCGCATTAGTAAGTCAACTACCTTTTGTCTTGTTTGAATTGCCTGCCTTGATTTTGTATGCAAACACGCAGTCTCTATTGTCTTTTTAGAATTGCCTGCATTGAAACTTAACAACTCTTTTACCAGTATCTATTATTGGCCTTACCTTAAGTTCACTATTTCTTTGTACAATTGGTTTGTCGCTGTTAATTACTTCAATAAACTTAAATAATAAAAAAAACTTTCCCTAACAAACATGAGTGAAAAGAAGAAAGATTGGACCTTCCATATAAAAGTGTGGATAAGTCATCAAACACCCAAACATCGTCGCGAACTTTCACCTTTATAATATTAGCAGGAAGTAGGAATCTATACTGCCTTTAGCTTTTAGGATAAGAATGTTATTTCCTCTTTCTTCAGGGTGCAGCAGTGTGGAAGGAACTGCCGTTTGTCCTGTTCGCGAGCCTGGCACTGGTGTCCGGACTGCTGGTGATGGTGACGCCGGAGACCCTAGGCGCAAAGCTGCCGGACACCATGGAGGAGGCGGCTGGCATCGGCTGCAAGGAGCGCCCTACTCAACTGTAGGGAGAGTCAAGACTGTTTGTATTTAGTAATACATTTATGATAAGATTTGTAATTTTTCTTTTATTTAGAACATGCCACGGAATAGATTGCATATTGCACCGAACCCAAATAATGAAAAGGGCAAATAAAGGGCAAGTAATTATTAATTGACCATACTTACACTGAAACGTTGATGCCGTATTATTGACTCCTGAGGAGGCTCCTTGGTGGAGCGAAATACGTGTAGAGTAGAAATTATTTTTGGTGGGCAGGTTGAATTGCATAACGTAATAAAACTTTGTCCGCTAAATTAAACTGGGATTAAACCTGCATAGATAATAATAATAATTACTTAATGCAATTTCGGAATTGAAGATTGATCTGAGATCTCTATCAAGTGCCACAGAACAAAAATAATTCGGTCCTTAATTTAACTAGACCATTATTAATTATTATTATAATTTTGAAGTAACTACATTATTGCACATTTTTAGTGCACCCAAGTTAGAGCACGTTTTAATTTTGTGAAAAACTATATAGGGTCCTTCTTAAAAATGTCTTTTTTCAAGGGATGAATCAGACTGTAAAACTGAAAAACTTTCTTTATGGCACCAACATCGAAATCGCGTTAAAAAACAGCTGTTTCATACAAAACTGCATACCTACTCGAGCCAAATGTATTCTTTCATTCTTTAATGCCATTCTAATTTTAGGTGCATCCCGGGACCATAACCTTTATGACCTTAGACGAGGACACAACATCACATGTCCACGCAGACGAAGTCGCGGCCAAAAGCTAGTAATATATAATTTCAAGAAAAGTGCCTATATCTGTACTTATAAAGATACCGCCTCATCATGCAGCATGCAGTGTCACTACAAACAGTGCAAGTTGCATACTCCCCAGCATTATGTACCATGCCACAGAACGTTAACTAACTATCAGAAGTAATCTAATGCACCGCTTAAACAAAAGACTGGTGCCTTTTTCTCACACAACCTTTCGCATATTGAAAAAAAGAACAAATAATAAAGAAGTAAATAAATAATAGCTACATGTATAAAACCTAATAATATTTAATGTTTCGATAAATTGACAGCCAATCCGGACTACAATGTGACATTCTTGTTTTTTTTAAATGTTGTCTAAATGTAAACAAATAAAAAAAATACGATTGGGGGCAGCACAATAGGCTCGGTAGGCTCTTAAATAAAACAAAAATAAAATATGATCATGCCATTTTCCCAGAGCTGGGCATAAAATACGGCCTAAATTCTGACACACTTCTTTTGCACATTCATAAAATTGTGGCATGCATTGCTTGTGCATTTTGTGTACTTCGGGGAAAATAGTTAACTAGTATAGGTAGAGTTTGATTGTGATATGTTTAACTCGGACGACTTCTCCTCTTCCACTCACATTGAAAAAGGATTTTATCATTAATACCCGATGAATCGACTATTTAATTAAATTTATAATTAATTATAATTTTTTCGGCATGCTTGGATAGCATTCATGTCGTTTTAATATAACCAATGACGCACAGGAGCGTCTCAATCATCAGTTTTAACACGTTTATTAATGCTATCAAGTTACTCGTGTCGTTGAATCTGCCTACAATAAGGCACTTCTACCTATATTAGTTAATGTTCTGTAGACGTAACGATACGCTCGAGAGACGTTGTGCTCTCGCATTATCTGAACAATGTATGTTTACGATGGGCATCATTATCTCCCTTGTTACTACCAATGTTTTTGATTGGCACTTGTCTACCGTCTGCTATATCGAAGACATCATAACATTATTAATTTGATAAAAGCAAAACTCGGCTAGCTCTTATTCATAATTGTTTTTGGTTCATTTTCAATAAAATAAACTGCATAGAGTTATTTACTTTAGATGCAGCCACGTGGCAGTATGTGTGTGGCTTCATATAGCGCAGTTAGGGTGGCGTAATCTTAACGTAAAAGGCGACACATTTTTTCATCTGCTTACATTTACCAAGAAGTTTAGCTTACCTACGCTAGTAGACAGAACATCACTGTGACCGCGTATAAGTGATAAATGAAAATTGCCACCGCAATTTACAGCCTTAGTGTAAAAATATGGTCATGTCTAAGGGTGCGTCCACAACTGGCGAACGCGTCGCGAATGCGCAGTAGCGACGCACGAGCATAAAATGCACCCGCGCAGCTGATGCCTTTACCGTATATCTGCCGATTGTAGACACTGCATCCGAACCCACAGATATAGGGCGGTCAGCACTAGAGAGTGAACATTGTGTCTAGCGCCCACAAGTATATGACTGCTTTTCTAAACAAATCGGCTCTGAGAATTCATTCGTTCATTCATTTTCAAATCTACAGGGTGAAATAGATATCATTAGCATCCGTTTAAACTAAAAGACTACTCATCAAACTGAACAACTTTTACTATGGGAGCAAACCAATCGAAGCAAAAAATGTGTTGTTCTGCAATGCCTACTCGACTCAAACGTATGCAACAGCATATTTTGTTTTTGCTTCGATTGGTTTGCTCCCATAATAAAAGTTGTTAAGTTTGATGGGTCGACTCTTAGTTTAAAAGGATGCTAAAATGATGTCAATTTCATCCTGTAAATCTTAGTACCTACGTTTATTCGTTTAGGGTACAATTAAATCCCCAAAGGGGATAATTCCCTTTGGATTATGGTCGTGACTCGTGTGTGCTCGTGAGTCTATGTTGGTATGTAAAATTATGTATCCAAATAATATTATGTAAAGTAAAGGTGAAAGTTCTTTTGCAAATGTCTAAATTGCACCATAAATATTCACTAGGTACGTCAAGAGCATGTAATTTTATTATGGTAGTTGCGATGAAATGGGTACCTAACCTACTCGGTTATTCACATCTTATGCAGAATAAAATGGAGAGTTTTATTTCCTCAATAGATTATGGCTTGGGCTAATGGACATTAGAGAGCTGCAGTGTCAGATCAAACCGATGATAAACTATGGTATTCAAGAACATTGTATATTATTTTTGATGGTATTATAAATTATCGCTCTTTGCCCTTAGCTCTATGCCATATTTAGTTTCCCGTTTACCCCTGGCGTGTGTATTTTCTTGTTGTCATCAGAAGATTGTCAAGGCGGATGTTAAGATTTCTTGTGACAGGAGGCTTTTGCCATACGTGGTGCTGATGATGATGGTGATATTTCGATTGCTCTAGTGTTTAAGTGCAACGAGGAGGTTAATTCGGCAACGGATTCTAAGCTTGGACTAATGGATGTTACAACATCTGTATTTTTTTTAAATCACAGATGGGGTTGCTCTTGACCTCAATCCTTCAGGACAAAGATGGGGTCGAATTTAGCGGGCTTACCCAGAAGAAGCCTTTCACTAGTACTGTAAAGGAATTCGGGTTGTAAGCGTTCGGAAATACTGGATCAAATCGGTATCAGGATCAAAGCGCGTTGAGATCAATTATCTCTGCCTAACCAATCTAGCAATTAATTGGGCGCACATACATTCATAAGCTCGGGTAGTGCGGCCTCACGCTATTGTCCCATGGGGTAGGCAGAGACCATGGACTGCCACACGCTACGACTCTGATACTCTTTTAGCCATTCATACATCTTTTTATGCACTTTCATCGATTGAGGCTGCTACGCAACTTGTCCTTTTCGGAAAAGATCATTGATTTGATCAACGTAGGTAACGTTAAAATATCCTAAAGCAACCTACATTCGAAGATCGACAATTGTAATCCTAGCAGTATACCAGTAGAACAATAGATCTTTCTAAACCTTTTTTACCAAATCGATAACGAGCTTAGCGCTGCCGCTGCGCCTACGCACGTTCGGTTCCACACGCGGCGGTGCTCTCGCCTCGCGCAGGTCGTGCGTACTATTGCGCGCGTTACCGCGAGTCGACTCTGAGCAAACGCACTCGATAACACCACCGTACTACTCATCTAACTACGAGAAAATTTTAAAAGTTACGACTTAATCAATATTAATACCTATTTGGCTATAACTATAGTTCACAAGTGTAAGCAATAGTGAGGATATGATGATGTGCAGGAGGCATTAGGATTCTGTTGATGGTAATGGTAAGTGTTTAGTAATTCTAAATAAAATTAATTCTTGAATTGAACCATTCTACAATTAAAACTAGAAACTTTGTTACAATGTGGAACGTCGATTGCGGCAAAGCTTCTTTATCTAAGCGAAGCAATTATGAGTTCTGTTTTAAAAAGGGCATGCAAGTTATGCTTAGATGGTTTGGTCACGTACCTATAGAGAATGAATGAGACTTTTATGAATTTTACGAACGAACGTCCTTCTGAAATAATGCTGGTAAAATATGCAAAAAAATAATATTTTCAGGAATTAATTCTGATAACAACTTTGTCTATGGCAGGGTTTCTCAAAGTATGCTAAGTATGGGGTATGCTTAGTTAGTTGGGCGTAAGGGAATTTTTATAGGAGATTGCATTCAGAAGTTGACTCAATAAGAGAGAAAAAGCAAATCCAATCGTCAAATTATGATTCCAAACTGATCGCTTTTTTGACTGCTCTGTATTATTAAAAATAAATTATTTGAAATTATATAAGTAAATAATAAAAATTAACAAAACCAAAAAAGGCCTACAGGCTTCCTTCCAGGTTACAGGTTTAAATAATAAAAAAAAATGTTGTAACTACCTATTCTTCTCTAAAAATATATACAGGGTGAAATTGATATCATTAGCATCCTTTTAAACTAAAAGTCTACCCATCGAACTGAACAACTTTTACTATGTGAGCAAACCGATCGCAACAAAAAAAAAATCAGCTGTTGCATACATTTGAGTCGCGAACTCGCGCGTCGATATTGCAGTTTAGTATGGAACAGCTGATTTTTTATTTGCTCCAATCGGTTTGCTTCCATAGTAAAAGTAGTCCAGTTTGATGGTAGAATCTTAGTTGAAAAGGATGCTAATGATATCAATTTCACCCTGTATAAACAATAGAATATATACTGGCCAATTCTTCTTCTTCTTATGGTGTGGGCAGCAAGCCCTATTATCAGATTTTTCGAACCGCCTTACGGCATCTGACGTGGTTTTTTAATGTAACGACAAACTACCACCACACATTATTATAACCTTGTCGTTGGTAGATGTTATAGGTACCGTATACTTGGCAAAAAACGCCGTATCTTCTTCTCATAGCTAGTTTTTTCTTATTTTTGTGTTAGGGGTAGGTACACAGTCCTCTGAATTATTAAATAAGAGTAGTATAAGTATGAGAGACGTTGCTCTGTGGAACTAACATCTAAAACGCCACAAAAATAATCAGCCTTTCCATAGAAAACTGCAATACTAATGCTCGACCCAAATGTATGGGAAATCTGATTTGTTTTACATCATAGCTTATTCATAATATGCTCACGATTTTGTTACCTGAGTGGTTCATCATTCATCATCAATTCATCAACGTCAGCTTCTGAAAATAATATAGGCAAGTCCCAGGGCGCACCACAAAACTTTAATCCTCGGCCTTCCTCATCCAGTCGCTCCTTAATAGCTTTTAACCGACTTCAAAAAAGGAGGAGGTTCTATGTTCGGCTACATTTTTTCTTTTTTTAATTTTTGTTCACGCATATTTACGTCAATTGATATAATAAAAAACCTACTAAAACCTACTCCCGAGGTGGTCCCATTTTAATTTTGTGAAGATCTGATGACGCGCATCGGAGCTACACAATTGAACTCCTCAAAAGTTAACAGCATATCATCGACGATTGAAACATTTGCTTCGTATTGATGAAACCTTTGCGTGACTGGTGTATAAAATCATAACAAACGACGGAAGTGTATGAAATGTCTTTGGAAAATGTATGAATTTGGGTGAAGCGAAAAGAGAGTCATTTATTATAGACTATAGAAACTACTTGGATGACGAATCTCTGTTTTAATTGTAATAATTTAAATGTTTTCATCTAATCGTAGTAATTTAAATAATTAATTATGAGTGATGACTTAATTTATATTCATTCCCAATTTTATAACTAGTAAATCCTTATCAGTACCTTAGGTAATGAAATTGTAAATCTCTATACCTAACGACCTTCTGTTATTGTATCCTAGAATAAGAAATATTTGTATGTCATAATATTGTGACTGGAAGTGGAGATACCTTATGTTAATATTTAAGATCATTGTAATAATTACTATACCTACTTTCGACAAATGAATGAATGATTGATGGATTTAAATATGACAAGCTATTTTTGAGCGTAGGTGTTGACGAAACGATATTGTCGCGATGTCGATGTCGTCGAGATGTCACCGCGGCATCGCCGCAATATCGTCGCGATAACGTATTCAATCAGTGGGTCTACCCGGATATTCAAACTTCGCAATTGCGTGAACGTTTTGTTTTAATGTCAAACTCTATTACAATGAAGTTCGGAGCGCAAGATGATCAGACTATCAAATTGAACAACTTTCTCTATGGGACCAACATAGAAATCACGAAAAAAAAAGCTGTCCCATACATTTGGCTCGAGTAGGTTTGCAGTTTTGTATGAAACAGCTCATTTTTTTCTCGATTTTGATGTTGGTGCCTTAGAGAAAGTTGTAGAGTTTGACGGTCTGATCATCCCTTTAGGAAAGTGTAAGCATATTAAGAAGGATCCTATACAGGGTGTAAGGAAAGTATCATAAACCTTTAAACCACATTACTCTACCCATCAAACTGAACAACTTTCACTATGGGAGCGAACCTGTCAGAACAAAAAAATCTGCTATCCCATAGGATTGAATCGAGTAGGTATTGCAGTTTAGTATGGGACAGTTGATTTTTTTTATTCTGACTAATTTGCCCCCATAGTAAAAGTTGTTCAGTTTGATGGGTAGAGTATGTGGGTTAAAGGTTAATGATACTTTTCCTTACACCCTGTATATCGAAAATCGAAACTCTGGGTACAAAGCCAGTTTCGCGGCGGAACCGCGGCGGCCGGCGCGGGCGGGCGCGGCGGGCCTACGCTCAAAAATCGCTCGTGTGAAGCATGCGTGTAGGTCCTTTGACTATTTATTATAAGGACTAGCCTTGCGGTAGCATTTCCCTTCTGCCACGATATAAGAACAATTGATCATGTGCATTTACATTCAATTTTATACCTTATCACTAAACGAGACAGCCTATAATAGCGAATCAATAACTTCGAACTTAGAACGTCTGGGGTTCACACGAGACTACTTTTTCAAATATTATTGATTTTTAAACATGTTACAGCCATGTTGTGTTGTGTGTTGGTTTGGAAAAGTGCGGGTTCAAGTCCCGCCCGAGACAAATTTTTCAATCTTTAATTTGAGACTACTTTTCATGATTTTTAACATTCAAAATTAGAATCTAAAGTTTTGGGGAATAAAATCCAAAGTTGCGGATTTCATGTTACCCAGAAAGAATTACATGCGTAACTAGTCCACATACTATAAGTAGTCAAAGGATAGGTCTCGCGTAGTGTATCAGAATCGTATTTACTAACAATTTATTATCGGATACAAAATTACAAAATATGAAACCATTACTAAATAATATAAACTTCTAAACTATTATAAAACTGTAGCAGAAAGTTTGTCTGTACATTGAAGATATTAACAAAAAAAAAGTTACGATATGGTTTTTAGGTATCCCTGATGCCATATCACCAATTTTTGGATTTTTTGTCTGTCTGTTTGTTTGTGTGTTTGTTTGTTTGTTTGAACGAGCATCACGCAAAAACTACTGAACCGATTTTGATGAAACTTTTTTGTTTGATAGCTTATTATCTGACTTAAAATCTGAGATATAATTTGTGCGGACAAAGTCGCGGGTTAACGCTCGTTCTCGTTCGCCTATAGAGAATGAATGAGACTTTTATGAATTTTACGAACGAACGTCCTTCTGAAATAATGCTGATAAAATATGCAAAAAAATAATATTTTCAGGAATTAATTCTGACCATAACAACTTTGTCTATGGCAGGGTTTCTCAAAGTATGCTAAGTATGGGGTATGCTTAGTTAGTTGGGCGTAAGGGAACCCTGCAAGATTTTTTTTAGGAGATTGCATTCAGAAGTTGACTCAATAAGAGAGAAAAAGCAAATCTAATCGTCAAATTATGATTCCAAACTGATCGCTTTTTTGACTGCTCTGACGAGACATGTTGCCAATTTAATTAACGAGCGTTAAATTATAAAATTGGCAACATGCCTCGTCGTCTGTTTCAGTTTGTTACAAAAAAGGAATAGTTTCAGATCGTTTTTCTGCAGATTTTCAACAATGGGAGTTTAGATGATGTTGCTTTAAATTTTTCAGATTTTTTCGTGACAAACAATTTTTAGTAATTTGGATACCATTTTGTTGGTAATCGCCCTCAATGCGGACTACAATGAAAATAAACTAGAGCTATTAAATTTTTTTAGTGAAAATGTCTGATTAAGTCGTGATAATAAGGCCGTTAGTAGGCCAATAATTATACATACTTTACTTTTTTATACTTCCGGTCTTAAATTCAAATAGCGCTTCCGGTCTAAATCGCCACGGGTACAATGGTACACCTTGTTAGTGATATGCGCCTCTGGTTCCATGAATAAACAAAATTTGCGGGGAACTAGTGACGAGTGGTCTATTTAGTGGAGGACGCGTCGGACAGTGCAGGGATTCGAATCGAGTATTTCAGAATTTTTCAGAAAAGAAATTAATTTGGCGGATTAAGTCTTCATTATTATATCATGCAACATTAATCAGAAAATCCGAAAAAGGTACTCCGTTTTAAACAGCCTATTTCTAGTGGTAATCAGATTTATGAAATTCGAATGAAAAATTAAAATTGTTATTTAAATTTTAATCATTCACTGATTTTAAATGATGACCATTATCGCCTAAGACGTTATTTACGTGAGTTTTTATGATTTTTTGTCGCGTTCAGTGTCGTAACCTACGACAGTTTAGTATGGAACAGCAGATTTTTTATTTGCTCCGATCGTTCTCCTATAGTAAAAGTTGTTCAGTTTGATGGGTAGAGACTCTTAGTTTAAAACGATGCTAATGATATCAATTTCACCCTTTATATTATTATCTACGTTCCTAGATTACTAACTCATAATAGCTGCGAAGGAGATAATAAGCATTACTTATGAGTTTGAGTTGTAGGTAAATTAAAATCATCGGGATGAACAATAATTGCCGATATAATTTTACTGTTAATTAGTAAGTCACATATAAGTACGATAGATATTTATATTGCTCATAATATAATGTTTTTATTGCTATTTAACACTTCACTTTTAATATTAAGTTTACTTTTACACTTTTTAACGTCATCGCTTTTATTAAAAATACTTACGTCGTATCAAATTTCATTCCGCTTTAATGATCTCATTAATATAGTTTAAGCTATTCCAAAACATTTGGAGCATGTAATCCTAAACTTTATTACGTGATGAAATGTAGTTAATTTATTGTTAATAGGTATCTAGGTAGGTACTGTGGAGGCGTATCTCAGATGGTAGTTTAAAATAAAGCTTTTCTGTTTGTGAGTTCTAACCGTGTCGTAGCATATGTCAGTTAAGTGAGTCATACGAACTATCGCTCGATCGCTCGCAATAATCACAAGATTGCGAAGAATTCTATACTCGACTAGGTTTTGCTGGACGTTTTTGGTTTACAAATTTGAGTCAACCGGGGTAGAGTTCGTGACTCCTAGATGTGCCGCAAATAATACGCACAAACCATATATAACAGCGTAAATTTTGACAAATGGGCTAGTGTTTTTAAGCATTTATCGACGGCAAAACCTAGTCTGTTATTATAGTACCGTCCTTGAGTGAAACAGTATAGGGTTTGTAAAGACGCTGCCGTGCAAGAGGCGATGATGGTTCGTTCCTCGTCCAGGCCGACTCGTACCAATGAGTTATTCTGAATTTATGTAATTACGATTTGTAACACCACTGGCTTTTCGTGAAGGAAAAAATCGTCAGGAAACCTGCATGCTTCAATTTCGAGGCATGTATTATACCCAGTTTCCATCAGACGATAGGCTCAATCCCCGTCACACTGGACCGAGTTTTGGCACTACTAGTGAAACTCCTTACCCCCTCGGGGAATAAAATCGTGAGCATATTATGCTATGCTTAAGATACGGTTAGTAACAACAGTTAAAGTACCAATAAATAGCCCAATTAAATATGGATTCTAACTCAGAATCCGATATAATGAGCTATTTTGTATATAGCCCATTCGTTTTACGTAGTTTTGTTAGGTGGGTTAGGGAGTAATTACTAATTGGACTTTTAAACTATGTATAACTGGAACCATTAAGTGACAAAAGGACTATCTTAACACGTTCCGGGGCAGTCAACGAGACACAATAGAACTTTTATTGTTATCACGTCTATAGCCGGTTACTGTCCCGGAACGTGTTAAAGCATATTAAAAAAAATCGCTACGCAACGTAGAAATCAAAATGATGTGTCCCAGAAGGATTTTAAGTTATTAATATTAATACCAATGCACTCATTTGACTTAGATTTAACAATATAAATTATTTTCGAGCAATAAAATAGGTAACGAAATATAAAAAAATTAGGTATTTATTAGAAAATACGAATGTATTTTTCAAAATCTTCTAATTACACAAAAATATTCACACCATGTTTGTACAATTTACCATCAGGTTGTTTAGAACGAGATAATACCTAAATATTAAAATTGGGAATATTGCTGACGTGATTTTTTTTAATTTTGTTACATTTTTAAGCTCAAATAGGCTCTTTAATATTAAACCGAAAAAAAATTCAATTACTAATTAGTCCCGGCTCAAACCGTAAAATGACTCGGCTAATAAATCATCGTTATAGGTCAACAGTCTCATTTTCACGTGTAGTACACGAGTCAAGGTATTCAAGGTTAAATGTAAAAAAACTGGTTTATTAGAAATATCTTCTTTCCTTTACTCTAAATTTTCTACGAATGGTCTTATGTAATATTTTGTATAATTAACTATGGCATAATAATTATACAGGGTGTTACAGAAGTAAGAATCAAAATTGAAAACTCTTCAGGGGGTGGTTTAGACCAGCAAACTGAACAACTTTCACTATGGGACCAACATCGAAATCGCGAAAAAAAAATCTTTTGTCCCATACATTTAGCTCGAGTAGATCTGTAGTTTAGTATGGAACATCACAATCGCATCGCATCATGGCGATCATGTCAAATCTCCTCATTTTGGTTGAGGCCTATGTCCAGCAGTGGACGTCTATTGGCTGAATGAATGAATGAAATGAATGAATGAATGAATGAATGAAATATACTTTATTTACACAAAAAGAAAATACAATGCACAATAGGAAACATAAACTGAATATGGTACAAAATGGTATGGTATGGCTGATATGAATATGATGATGATGAAACATCCGATTTGTTTTTCGCGATTTCTATATTGGTCCCATAGTGAAAGTTGATGGTCTTAACCACCCTCTTAAATATTTATTTGTCTTTTTGTAACATTAGAGTGTTTTACGTGACGTTTTGTAATATTAGAGTGCGAAGAGTTAGAAGCGCAGAATTATAGATTTTATAAGTGTCTATACTATTATAAAACTGTAACAGGAAGTTTGTCTGTACATTGAAGATATTAACAAAAAAAAAGTTACGATATGGTTTTTAGGTGTCCCTGATTCCATTTCACCAATTTTTGGATTTTTTGTCTGTCTGTTTGTTTGTGTGTTTGTTTGTGTGTTTGTTTGTTTGTTTGTTTGAACGAGCATCACGCAAAAACTACTGAACCGATTTTGATGAAACTTTTTTTGTTTGATAGCTTATGATCTGACTTAAAATCTGATATATAATTTGTGCTGACGAAGTCGCGGGTTAACGCTCGTAGATATAAATAACTGTATCTTTTGAACCGTAATAGGTAGATGGCACCTCGCTAGAGTATTATGTCAGTGGTAGATGGTTAAAATTTTTCATTGACCAAGAATTTTTCGCTTAAAATTTTCACAGAATTTGTGTTATTATGATTATGACAGATTTCTATAATAAAAAAAAAACAAAATGTCTAAAATTATGGCGTCAAGAAATGTGAACACGGACCCAAAATACTACTTACGACTGACAAGGTTGGAATTATGGTCTCCACCCCTTTTCCCATTTTAGGTGTCACTGATTCCATATCACCAATTTTTGGATTTTTTGTCTGTCTGTTTGTTTGTGTGTTTGTTTGGGTGTTTGTTTGTGTGTTTGTTTGTTTGAATGAGTATCACGCAAAAACTACTGAACCGATTTTGATGAAACTTTTTTGTTTCATAGCTAATGATCAAACTTAAAATCTGGTATTTAATTTGTACGGACAAAGTCGCGGGTTAACTCTAGTGTTAAATAAAAATTATGTGATATATACAATTAATATGCTTATTTTTTCATAGTACGTATACGTAAGATTCACGTTAAAGATAGTGTTGTCTCACCACGTGCGCACGCGCAGGTAAATATGCGGATTTCGGATACACGACTGTAAAACGGATCTTATTATACATAATAGTGGTATTTTTTGGCGTAAACCAAACTCTAAAAGGGATTTTGGTCATGAATTACTATACAGGGTGTAAGTGACCGCCTAGCAAATACTGAAACGGTGAACTCAGACCATCAAACTGAAAAACTTTCCTACCTACGCGAAAAAAAATTAGCTGTCCCATACAAAACTACTGTACTTACCCGACTCAAATGTATGGGAGAGCTGATTTTTTTTCGCGTCTCCTGAGGTAGGCTCCATAGTGAAAGTGGTTCAGTTTGATGGTCTGAGTTCACCGTTTCAGTATTTGCTAGGCTGTCACTTACACCCTGTATGCTATATGCTTTGTCAATTCGTGACCAAATACCGGCTATTTCATCATTATCGGCCTATCATAGTCCACTGCTAAACATAGGCCTCTTCCAATATGTCCTCGGCCTTCCTCATCCAGTCACTTCCCGCTACCTTTTTAGGTCATCTGTCCAGCGGGCAGCAGGGCGTCCCACACTACGCCTGCCAGTTCGTGATCTCCACTCTAGAACGCTGACGCAGATATGACCAGCCCATTGCCACTTCAGCTTGCTAATTTTCTGAGCTACTTTAGTTCTCTGACGTATCACTTCATTTCAGAGAAATACCGTACATAGCTCTCTCCATAGCTCGCTGAGCGACCTTGACTTAATGAACTAGTCCTAGTAGGGTCCACGTTTCCGCACCACAGGTCCTTATTGGCAGGACGCACTGATTGAATACCTTCGTTTTGAGGCATTGTTGTAGGGCCGAGGCAAATATAATGACGGAGTTTCCCGAAAGCAGCCCATCCTAGTTGGAAGCCCCTAGCGGCCTCCTTGTCGAAGTTGTTTCTACCTAGTCTTATAGTCTGTCCAAGGTAGACATAGTCTTGCATAACTTCTACCGGCTATTTAAAAACAACTTTTTCGAATGGGTACATTTTTGTGGTTCTTAGTTCCCCTTTTCTTCCTGTGGGTATCGTGCGAGGTGACTATAGGAACCGACAGTCTCACAGGGAGAGGCATTGGACAAGGTTTATAGGCTAAAGTGTAGGTCCTTTTTTATTTAAATGCTTATTTATTTTCTATTGACTGGGCCAAACTGGCCAGCGTGTCCCGTCGTACAGAAATGGCTTCTAAAAACCCACGAGTAATAGGTCCAACTTATTATGAGCGACTTCCTGAACATCTGAGGAATGTTACCAATGACAAATCATTTTACCGCCAACTAAAAAGTCTTTTGCTGGATGGTGAATTTTATTCTGTAAACGAAATTTTTTTGTTTGACTTTAAGTGGACTACAATAAGTAATTGTAGCGACATTTTATTTAAAATTGTATTTCCTTATGTTTTACATATTTATTTGACAATGTTACCCTCTAGATTAGTTATGTTGACATTTTTATTGTTCTATTTTATATTCTTGACGATCATATTATCCTTGGACATTTTTATTTTTTATGTAATGTACTTACTTGTAATTATGAATTTGATAATATGAAATAAACATTATTTATTTCATATTCTATTCTATTCTATTAAGGAATAATTGACGAAGTTTGTTGCCGATATACGAAATGTAGTTGATGAGAGTGATGTTTATACCTATGACGAAGTCTGTTATGGATATGAGTGATGTATTACCTTTGACGAAACCTATCGTGGATACGCACTTTGTATTTTTTTTATTGACGAAACGAGTTGTGGTTATGATTATTTAAAGTCAATCGTCTGCGCGTACAAAGTCGCGGGCGCAAAAAAGCAGTGAGTAATAAAATATCGGTGCACGCATTTAAAATAAACTAGAGTTAACCCGCGACTTTCTCCGCACAAATTATATACCAGATTTTAAGTCTGATCATTAGCTATTAAACAAAAAAGTTTCATCAAAATCGGTTCAGTAGTTTTTGCGTGATACTCGTTCAAACAAACAAACACACAAATAAACAAGCAGACAGACAAAAAATCCAAAAATTGAAGATATTAACAAAAAAAAGTTACGATAATTATGTTTTTTAGGTATCCCTGATTCCATATCACCAATTTTTGGATTTTTTGTCTGTCTATTTGTTTGTGTGTTTGTTTGTTTGTTTGAACGAGCATCACGTAAAAACTACTGAATCGATTTTGATGAAACTTTTTTGTTTGACAGCTTAATATCTGACTTAAAATCTGTAATATATAATCTTTGTGGACAAAGTCGCGGGTTAACGCTCGTTTTCTTATAATATTGTGACCTTAATTTATATATTTAGGCATTCTTTTTTCCCCTCTGGATGCTATTCGACATTTTCCTTTACGGAAAAGAATCTTGTTCCTTTTATTAGAATTTCGCTAAAAGTAATGAAATTGCTAAAATAATTCCGGAAGATGTGACTGAAATCTGTTTTGTAAAACCAGAATTATAACGAAAATATGTTTTCTCCGCTCCGTGTTCTACGTCGAGTTTTCCACGGGTCGAGTTAGCAGTTAGAATCGACTGTAAAATGTTCGTCTTCGTTCGAAAAGACAATGCGGGTTTCGTATGGAAGGTTAGCGCCTTATTTTTCGACGTTGTTTTTAGCGCGGCCATCAAACAAACTTGAATATTTAAGTTCAGAATAAAGTAACAAACAAAAAAAAGTAAAAAAAGAAGCGAAAAGAAAAAAGACGGCATTTTTTGTCATTGGCTTTGTGCAAACTAAACCGCGTGTTTACATGGAGCTCGCGCGAGCTCTCTTACACTCTATCACGTTTAATTAGTGTCAGTACTACTTCATACGTTTTATACGATGCAATACTAAACTACGTCAGATAAATATACCTACGAATATCGTAAGTTATGAAATCTAATGAAGAGATCTTCGTTGACCCCTGACATTGGACGGTCCGGCGTCCCAGCTATCTCGGAGGAAAATCATAGGCAGGGATCATAAGGAAAGCAACAGAGGAAAACACAGTAGCAATAACATGCAACGGGAAAGCCTGTTAGATAAAATGAACAAGTAGTGAGTTAATTGTTCGCGTTTATTATTAATCATAGTTATCTATGTTGTCGGGCGCATGCGGCCGATAAGGTGCCGCGTGGTGTTGGTGTACGAATATGACACTAAGTATTTGCAGGCATAAGTGTGCACATTCTTTTTGGTGCTTTTAGTTACTATTTTTGAATTACCATATAAATTTTACGGATGTATGCAGATAATGAAACTATATAAAATGAGCTTTTATCTCCGACATTGTCCGCATAAATTATATACCAGATTTTAAGTCAGATCATAGCCTATTAAAAAGTTTCATCAAATTCGGTTAAGTCGTTTTTGCGTGTATAAACAATAATGTCTATCTGAAGGCTATTATAATATTTCTGTGCTAACGTAGCGGAAGGTGGATTGAGATGTTAAATGAATTCACAAAACTTATAGAACTCAAAACCGTATATTCCATTAACGTACGATCGTGCCGAGTGTTACAATCAGTCGAACCTGACCCATCTAAACTAAAATACAACGTCTCGGGCCCCAAATTACAATAATACAATGATCATATTACAAAGAACTAAACACATCTTAGGACTACGCCGACATAGTTACATAGGAAATAACTCAAAGGTCCGCACTGTGAACGTGATCCCATAAGTAAACAAAACCAGGTGCCCGATTGCGCTAAGTTAAAACATCGAAGTTCTATTCTTATCCAATTTCAGTTCTAATCACATTGCATTCCAATTACTATTTAACTGTGCTGAATTCCGCATCGCGCTAAACTCTATGTAACTGACAGCCAATAACGTCTGAGCGATCTTTCAAAACGGCTCTAACGGCTGTACCGCGATTAGCGCAATACCAAATGTGTCAAAAGTTATGGTTCGTACGTACGTAGTCCCATAACGGTTCAATCACCAAATATTTAGCGCGATTGTAGCCCAGAGCCACTACCTACGCAAGATGGTTAGGTACCTACTTGATATTATTAAAACACACGGCTGGAGCAATGAGGCTCAGCGATAGGAAGTATGATGAACAAGCATCAGCAGTGCTGTGATCGATTGCCAACACGTGATCGATAAAACAAACAAACACAAACAAACAGACAGACAAACAATCCAAAAATTGGTGATTTGGAATCAGGGACACCTAAAACAATATCGTAATATTGTTTTTGTAAATATCTTCAATGTAAGTACACACGGCGACACATCAAGCTATACAAAACCAACATAAGCTGGCCGCGCGTAGGTCGAGTAACGTATTGCGTCGCGCGGCCAGCTTATGATGGTTTTGTATAGCTTGATGTGTCGCCGTGCGTGCACACTTCTTTCAGTTTCAGTTTTATATTAGTTTAGATTCCATAAGGACCAGGAGTCGAAAGCGTGAATTTTTTCGTTATCTTCCATAGAAAATCGATCGGCTAATCGTACTATGGGAAGTCCAAAAAATTTTTTCCTGTTTTTCTACTTTCAAATTTTTCTTGTTATTAAAAATAGGGGTGTTTCAGGTTCTGGTGGTGAGCCATCGTCTCTCCAATCCAAACCAAACCGATTGCTGTTTCTTAAGATAAAACTTAAAGGCAGTACACATGCTTTTAAAGAAACAGCAATCAGTCTGGAGATAATGATAGTGATAATGATAATGGACAGTTGTTCAAGTGATTTGAAAGAAAGAGTGTATTGTCTAAGGATGAATGGGTTATTAGTCAAGTGTCTGTTGTATGCCGATGATCAAGTTCTGCTTGCGTCATGGGTAAATGACTTGCAGGAGATGGTAACATGTATGAATTAATCATTTAAGAAGAAGGTAATGAATGTTAATGTGAAGAAGACGAAAGTTATGGTTATCGAGCGCGATGAAACAGTGACTGAATGTAAGATTATGATAGGTGATGAAAGGCTGGAGCCAGTCAGTGAGTTTGTGTACTTGGGTTGTATGTTCACAAGAGACGGAAAGTACGACAGAGATATAGAGAGAAGAATGAAAGCAGGAAATATGCTTAATGGAGCCTCGCACACTTTCATGAAGAGTCAAAATATGTCTAAAAAGGCTCGTTTGGCGGTTCACGACGGTGTGTTGGCACCAACTTTAATGTATGGAAGTGAGAGTTGGGTATGGCAGAAGGAGCATGAATCTAGAATAAATGCGGTTGAAATGCGCTCCCTGCGTAGTATGTGTGGTGTGACTTTGAAGGACCGGTTACGGAATAGTGTGATTAGAGAAAGATATGGTCTGAAAGAAGATGTAGTGACTAGGATTGAAAAAGGTATGTTGAGGTGGTTTGGCCATGTGGAAAGAATGAGCGAAAGTAGGTTGATGTATGAAATTTACAAGGCAAGTGTGAATGGAATGGTTGAAAGGGGTCGCCCTAGGCGCACGTATGCTGACCAAATCGGATGCGTACTGAAGAAGGGCCAAATAAAATGTACCCGGAACCGACGAGCTTGTATGAAGAAACTTATGGATGTTGAGGAGGCGAAAGATGTGTGTCAGAATCGTAGCATGTGGCGATCTGTTGTCTCTGCCTACCCCAGTAGTGGGACATAGGCGTGAGCATAGGTATGTATGTATGTATAATGATAATGATAATTTATTTGCAAAAATATGGTACATAAGGTTTAAAGCAATAGCTTTACACCTATCTCCACACTGAGTGCTGTTTCATTTGGGATTCAGGTACAAAATTGTAGGTATACGGTAAACGGACCAAATTTTTAGGGGGTATACCGTATACTCCATTCTGGTTATACCTCATCTTGTTACGACCCGTTCTTGCTACACCCCGATAGCGTGCCATTTGAGATATAAGGTCTAACACAATGCACACATAACTCGACTCAAATGTATGGGACAGCTGATTTTGTTTCGCGATTTCGATATTGGTCTCATAGAGAAAGTTTTTCAGTTTGATGGTCTGATCATCCCCTTAAAATAGTTTCAACTTATTTTGTTAGACTTTATATACAGGGTGAAATTGATATCATGAGCATCCTTTTAAACTAAGAGTCTAATTATATGACGGCGCGCGCCTGGCACTGAAAATGGACCAGTTTCTTATCCATTTAATTGTTGTTCATAAAAAATTGCTTGATCTTCCAGACAAATATTCAATTCAATTCAAATATTTATTGCATTGCCACATTGTTGTACATAGTAAGGAAGTCGTACATAATATCTTAGTAATTAAACAATGGAGCACCCTGTAAGGGCATAACAATATAGAAAAGACAGCACAAATCTAGACGTTATTACTGAAGTTACAATCAAAATAAAAACAATCCAAGTATATATATTTGTTAGTCATTTCATTACATTAGAATTATATTAGAAAAGAAAAAAAAAGAAATCATAAAATGTCATCAAAAAATTCATTCCTGTCATAATAACATTTATCTATTAAATATTTCTTAAGTTAATTTGTAGTTTATTCGAAAGATCCATAAAATAGTAACATTAAATAAAATAATAAATAAACAGACTTAAAACTAAACTAACCTAGGATGTGGTGCAGGTTCGGTCCTTGTGGGAGGGTACCCAGAACGCTGGCCGCATTTCCTCGCTGAATGGCTATGCTGATCCGTTGAGCGAGGAAAGTGCCAGCTCTTGGGTCCCCTGTCGAGTCTATCAGGCGCTTTGACAGGTCTTTAAAAAGCGCCTGCGCATTAGGTCCCCACGGCCCAAGAGTTTCGACACCAAAACCCATAAAATGGTATTGGGGGCCGATATCCCGGTACTAGTAGGCCTTTCGTTTTTCGGCCGCCTCCGCCGCTGCGCCAACCCTTCGACTCGTGCCCTGTAAGTGAGACGGGGCTAGTGTGTCCACGCAGATAGCATCCCACACTAGCGCCCGACCCATCTTCCAGGGGACGAGAGACATCCCGTCTGGTCTCTTGCCATCGCTCCGTATGATGCCAGTCGGCTCGAGAATGGCAGGAACGTTGACTGTGGCAAGAGACCAACGTATGATGTCGTTAAGGGTGACATGGCGAGGGAATCTGCCGGCACTCTTTTGACACGAGAGTCCGTGGTGACCCAAGCGATCGACGGCCGCACCACAAGGACATTGGTGGCGGATGCAAATTTCTGCGCCGACTCGAAGCCCGATTGCCACGCGCAGGGTGTTGGAGTCCAGGTAGGTTCCTGTGTTGACCGAAGGATTGGCGTGTAGCCAATACCCGGACTCCTTTGTGGTCGATGCTAGGAGTCTGGCGCGGTCGTGGCCTTCTGTGTTGGTGACAAGTGTTTCAAAGGTGATTTTGCTAGTAATGTCGTCCCAGCTCCTCTGTATTTTCGGATCGGAAGGGAAATTTTGATTCGGGCCAGCAGTAACCCAGGCTTGTCTTGCCTCATCCAAACACGCGACCTCATTAAATATTTCTTAAGTTTATTATTAAATATATGAGTTTTTGGTTCTAGTTTGAAACATTCTGGTATTTTATTATAAATTTTTATAGCTGAAAAGTACGGACTTTTGTGGTACATTGTCATAGTTGAGACTGGTAAAGATAATTCATTTTTAGATCGTAAATTGTGTCGCAGATAGTCTTTCTTGTTTTTATTAAATAATTGTTTATTTTGATGAACGAATTTAGCCATTTCTAATATATACAAAGAAGGTAACGTGAGAATTTTATTTTGAAGGAAGTATGGTTTACAGCTATCAGTGGAGGGGATGCGTGCTAATATACGAATGCATTTTTTCTGCATCACAAACAGGTCGTGCGCGTCGCAGCTATTTGCCCATAGTATCACACCGTACCGTAGCCATTATTTATTTATTTTTATTTTTATTTATTTTTATTTTAACACTTTATTGTACACACGGAAATATAAATGAAAACAGCATAATAGACAATTACAAAGGGCGGCCATGCGTCTGCGTAAGCAAAGTATGTAGATAATGCCGTTTCAAAATTAGTGTTTAATCGCAGTTTGTGTAATACGTAAAGGAATCTAGATAATTTAGTTTTTATGTGTGAGATATGCTCTTTATTGTTATCTACGATTAAGCCCAAAAGTGTACAGTGGTCTGCCTCTTCAATCGGGATGTTATTTATGTTAATATTTAAGGTAAGTGGGGGTACTCTGGGGGGATAGAACTGTATAAGTTTTGTTTTTGTGGGGTTCATTTCCAAATTATTATGTTGCAGCCAAGTTTGGACAGTTTGGAGCGTGTTTTGGATTTTTTCATGGTAGTTTTCTAATAGTAAATACCTACTAGGTTAACAAAATAATTGATGCCAAATCTTTAGGCTGTCCCAAAGGACGTTTTTTTTAAATTTAAATATTATATAAAAATGTAATCCGGTCCACAGCGAATTAACAATATACAACAATTAGTCTGGCGCGCGCGTGCACATTCCATACATAATATGCATGTAACTACAAGCACGGGTACCTCTGCTCAGCAGTTCATAGTGCATCAGGAGATAGCCGGCGGGTTAAACGACACTTTAATACAATATCTACGAATCACGTGACTATAATTAGCAATGGAGGGAAGTAAGACGCATAATTATTCCTACTTTACATCATCATCGCCATCGCCTATATGATAATGAAAACGCCTTGCATATAAAAAAAAATAAACAGAACATTTTTATCAAATTCAGAAACAAAGTAGGTATATCTAAACTATTATAAAACTGTAGCAGAAAGTTTGTCAGTACATTGAAGATATTAACAAAAAAAAAAGTTACGATATGGTTTTTAGGTGTCCCTGATTCCATTTCATCAATTTTTGGATTTTTTTGTTCGTCTGTTTGTTTGTTTGGGTGTTTGTTTGGGTGTTTGTTTGTGTGTTTGTTTGTTTGAACGAGTATCACGCAAAAACTACTGAATCGATTTTGATGAAACTTTTCTTTGTTTGATAGCTAATGATCTAACTTAAAATCTGGTATATAATTTGTGCGGTCAAAGTTGCGGGTTAACGCTCGCATATTATATTTACCTAGTTTCCGCTAGTTAAAAAATATTTAGGATCCTTCTTAATATACTGACACTTTTTTAAGGGGATGATCAGACCGTCAAACTGAACAATTTTCTCTATGCCACCAACATCGAAATCGCGAAAAAAAAATCAAGTGTCCCATATATTTCTTTCGAGTTATTTTAACGAAACATAACAGATTTAATTAATGAAAATATTGACTCTATGCTGAAAGTTTACAGAAAAAATCCAAAAAAGATCAGAAAAATCAAATCTCCTTAAAAAACTGTTAGTACCTGATAAGAAGGACTCGCAGAAATCGCGAAAAAAAATCTAGTGTCTCATACATTTGAGTCGAGTTATGTTTGCAGTTTTGTAAGGGAGAGCAGATTTTTTTTCGGGATTTCGATATTGGTCATATAGAGAAAGTTGTTCAGTTTGATGCTCTGACCGTCCTCTTAAAAAACTGTCAGCATATTAAGCTGAACCCTGTATAAACAATACAAACTACCTAATTGCTAAATGCAACTCGCCATCAACAATTCGATTTCACTCTAAAGTAAACAGTAAAAAGTGAACCAAAAGTCAGAAGAAGCGGCTTCAATGGAACGGAAGTCAACGCACTCCATGTGAAGTCAGGAACGAAAGTGGTTTAACATTTAACCTTTATATCTATGGGATTAAGGTTCAGAAGCGTTAGTCAGCTTTCGATGTCAACCGCATAAAAACTGTGGCAGTTCTAAAGAAAACAGTTTTTTTTATCATTGTTTAGGTACTTCGGTTACTCATTGTCTATTTCCCGATCGTTAGTACCTACCGATGGACGAGTCTGGTAAACTGTCTAGTGTCTCGATATAACTAAAATATGGAACATTTAACGTCGCATTTTTTCAACATTTATTGATAGTAGTACTGTATTTTATAAATTTGTTGTTTTGTTCCTCATTGAAACGTTAAAGATTGAAAGCAGAATTGTTACTTAATTACATAATTATATCTACCTAACATATAAGTGTTTTGGCTGACGCTGTAAACTTATATTGTGAATAAATAAATAAATAAACTAGATTTGTGGCGCGCAAAGAGGTTGAACGTAGTCGGCCAAGAAGACGCCCCGTCTTCGTGGTCCGAGGGCCATTAGTTAGTGACGGCTGTCAGAAGTGTCGAGCAAAATAAATTAGTAAATTGTTTTCTCAAATTTTCTCATTGCGTTTTCATTGGTGATAAAATACAAAGAATATCAACTCTCGCCCGGCCCACGCCATAGATTCTTTGGTCCGCCACATACTTACGATCCGATATTCAGAATCAGAATAATTGAAATCAAATCAAATCAATATACTTTATTTTACACCAAAACACAAACAGTAAAATAGAGAGATAAAATTGATTGATTGATTATTGTGATTTTGTAAACAAAAACAAAAATACTTTATTTGGTCTCTCACATAGACAATAAATACAGTGACAAGAACTTATAATTATGTACATTGCATTATTAAATTTTATCTTTGTGAGAGACTGGTGTCCGTACCAAGCAATATGTATGACAGATTACCAGCCTCTTGCTATTGCAATTGGTAGAAAGTAGAAACCAGTGAGTTGTCATGTCATTTCAAATGTCCAAGTTGTACCCACTCCTGTAATGATCGGAAACTCTGCGCTCGAAGTTGTTGACGATTATGTTTACCTGGGACAAACTATTCACTTAGGTCGGCTTCGAGAAAGAGATCAACAGTCGAATCCAACTTGGCTGGGCAGCGTTTAAGAAGCTACGTAGTATCTTCACGTCCCAAATACCGCAGTGTCTTAAAACGAAAGTCTTCGACCAGTGTGTTAGCATCTTCACGTCCCAAATACCGCAGTGTCTTAAAACGAAAGTCTTCGACCAGTGTGTTGGCAGTGATGACATATGGAACAGAGACCTGGTCGCTCAAGGCCTCATAAAAAGGATGAATGTCACCCGAAGGGCACTGAAGAGTACTGATTTGGTACCTCCGTTATTCCGAACGGAAGTCTGAAAATCCGTACATAAACACGTGTCAAACAATTTCATTTGACAAAATGTTAATTGAAAAACAAAACATAATTTCTTAGAGTTTATTGTTTAACGTTTAGAAAATCTACATTAATTACAGTTACATTATTTTCTTTAATAATTGTGTATTGTGTTTTAATTGTAAATGTGCGATAAATAAATCAGAAGCACATCCTTGTGGTCAATATTGATCCGGGTTCGTTCGTCACGACTCTACAATCCCTTTTACAGAAATATGCTACCACTACCAGCCCCGTAGTATAGCAGCGTGGTACAACACTATCGCGCCTTCGCCATACCTTGGACACTTAGCTGTCATTTCTTACAAATGGAAAAAAAAATCATATATTTTTTTTTATTAAATTTTTTTTTTTATTTATTTAATTTTTTTATTTTTTTTATTTAGAAGATAAGTTAAGCATGTGCGATACTAAGTGAGTGCAAAAAAGAAAGGAATACGCATTTTCTTAAAAATAACTTGGTAACTGCCGAGGTAATCAGAGGGCAATATCGGTGAGGTAAAAAGTTGATGGGAGGCAGGGAGTACCCGTAGTGTATGTAGTAATAGAGATACTCTTTCTTATAGTGTGCCTTCGCGATACGCATGTGAAGCTTCAGAAGCCGTATCATGTTGCTCGTGATACGGCTATTATAAAGCCCTTTATCTTGTTTGTCCGCGCGCAAAATAATAGAAAGAAAGTAAATGCGCGATAGCGCTGTATATCAATACTAACGGCTGCATATCTTGCATGCAGCTGTAGCAATAGAGAAACATAATTACAAGAACAAAAACTCTTTTAAAGCGTGCAGCAATGCTCTATTTTATTTATTTTAGCTTTTTATACAGGGTCAAATTGATATCATTAGCATCCTTTTAAACTAAAAGTCTACCCATCGAACTGAACAACTTTTACTATGTGAGCAAACCGATCGGAGCAAAATAAAATCTGTTGTTGCATACATTTGAGCCGAGTAGCCATAGCCGTTTAGTATGGAAAAGCTTTTTTTTTGCTCCTAATTTTAAAAAATTTTTAAATTTTATTGTTGTTACAAATAATGATTCTGATAAACATACTATAATTAGATTAAAGTTGGCTAACTTATGTTGTACTATGTTGTTTCCGATATCGTGTGTCCCACTCCCATGTCTTCTTACCTAATAGTTGTGTCTTGTGTGTGTGTTGTGTTGTGTTGTGTGTTCCTTGCCTTGTGAGAAAGAGTAATGTTTTTTCCATCTTTTTTTGTTTCTGCAAGCAAGTTAAATACAGGGTCTGAACTTAAATGCGTTACATACTTCAAGGGGTCTTCAGCTCATCAAACTGAACAACTTCCACTACGGGACTAACATTGAAATCGCGAAAAAAAACGGCTCCTTACATTTTAGGGTAGGGTAATCATTGTCTTTTACTACCAACCCATATACTGAAAGTATAAAACTTTTCAGTTTAAATGGTCTGAAGCGATGTAAGGTACTTAAATTTACACGCATGTATGTGTGTCATTTAACTCATTTATGATTATTGTGTTAACCTCAACAGTTATTCCTCATTGGTAATTAATAGTTTGATATCCCCTTCCTTGAGGTGATTAAGATGTGCTTAGTAATGACACCGTGCCAGTCACGGGGCAGCCAGAGTAGAAGGATATTAGGACATAGTAATATCTTCCCTCTTTGAAGTGAGCGTGGGGTTCCCAGAGGATCTTGTTTGCGATAGCTAATCTGTGTCGTAACATAATAATGTTTATGCAATAATTTTCCTGCTTCGCACGGAGATCTTTCGATTCAAATAAACCGCTACGATTCCCTGTTTCTTCCATCTTTTGTTTTTGCAGGCAACTAGAGCACTTCCCAGTGTGTTAAATGCGTTATACGGGTTGTAAAAATTAATCTATACTATTATAAAACTGTAACAGGAAGTTTGTATGTACATTGAAGATATTAACAAAAAAAAAGTTACGATATGGTTTTTAGGTGTCCCTGATTCCATTTCACAAATTTTTGGATTTTTTGTCGGTCTGTTTGTTTGTGTGTTTGTTTGTTCGTTTGAACGAGTATCACGCAAAAACTACTGAACCGATTTTGATGAAACTTTTGTTGTTTCATAGCTTATGATCTGACTTAAAATCTGGTATATAATTTGTGCGGACGAAGTCGCGGATTAACGCTCGTACGTTATAATTATATGGTCCTTTTTAATATTCTGAAAAATTAGTCCAAGGCTGAAAAAAATCAGCTGTTCCATACAAAAGTGCAAAACTACTCAAGCCATTTATTTGTATATGGGACAGCAGATTTTATTTCTCGCTATTTCGATGTCTGAGCCATAGAGAATGTTGTTCAATTTGATGGTCTGGTCATCCCCTTAAAAAAATGTCTGCATATTAAGAAAGACCCTGTAAAGGATGCTTCAGACCATGAAACTGAACAACCTTCAGGAAACGACAACGAAATCTCGAAAAAAACAAGTTTTTTTTTAAAACCGTTAATTGGCTCGACATAAATGTATGCATGGAACGGTAGAGTTTTTTCGCGTTTTCAATGTGAGGTCCACAGTGAATGAGTGAAAATTTGAAAAAGTGTTTAAAAAATTAAACACTTTCCAAACCACGTGTTTAGAATAATCATACATGACACACATATAATATCTGTGTGTCATTTAAGATTATTGTGTTAACCTCAACAGTTATATTATTAATTAATTGTTTGATATCCTTTCCTTGAGGTGATTAAGATGTGCTTAGTAATGAGACCGTCCCAGTCACGGGGCAGAGTAGAAGGATAACATTGAAATATCTTCCCTCTTTGAAGTGAGCGTGGGGTTCCCGGAGGATCTGGTTAATAGCTAATGTGTATCGTTTATATCATCATCATCATCACCATAACAGCCATTAAACGTCCACTGCTGGACATAAGCCTCCCCAAAATGTGGGGGATTTGCCATAATCGCCACGCTTGGCAGGCGTTTATATGTTTAAGCAATAATTTTTCCTGCATCGCACGGAGATCTTTAATTTCAAATAAACGACCCAGTACCTACTCGTTCCAAAGAAAAGGGCAATATTAATTATTATTATGCATCTACAGGGGGAAATTGATATCATTAGCATCCTTTTAAACTAAGAGTCTATCCATCAAACTGAACAACTTTTACTATGGGAGCAAACCGATCGGAGCAAATTAAAAATCAGCTGTTCCATACTAAACTGCAATCTTGACGCGCGAGTTCGCGACTCAAATATATGCAACAGCAAATCTTTTTTTTTGCTCCGTTCGGTTTGCTCCCATAGTAAAAGTTGTTCAGTTTGATGGGTAGACTCTTAGTTTAAAAGGATGCTAATGATATCAATTTCACCCTGTATACAAAAGTTCAAAAATAGATCCGAGTCGACTTTATTTCTATGGGAAAATCGGTACGATTTCCTGTTTGATCCTTGTTTACTCCTTTCTTTTCCTTGGCTACTATACAAGTTGTTAACTACAAATGAGTTATAGATACTGGGTGTAAGCTTAAGGGGAGTGCTTGAGACCATGAGACTGAACAACTTTTACTATGGGAGTACCTACACCTGAAATCGCAACAAAAAATCATCCGGTACACGGTGATAACTAAAATGGGTTATACAAAATGTGAAATTAAATGCGTAAGTGCTTCAGACCATGAAAATGAATAACTTTCAGTATATAGTCAACATTTTCATCAATCAAATCTGCTATGTTTCGTTAAAATAACTCGACTGAAATGTATGGGACAGTTAATTTTTTTTCGTGATTTCGATTTTGGTCCCATGAAGAAAGTTGTTCAGTTTGATGGTCTGATTATCCCCTTAAATTTGTTTCAGCTTATTTTGTTAGACCTTATACAATTAAGTTGTTACAAAAATACAAATAAACGTTTAAGGGGTGGTTTAGACACGAGATCGCGAAAAAAAAATTGATGTTCCATACTAAACTATAAATCTACTCGAGCTAAATGTATGGGACAGCTGATTTTTTTTTCGCGATTTCGACTTCGGTCCAATAGTGAAAGTTGTTCAGTTTGAGGGACTGATTATCCCCTTAAAATAGTTTCAGGTAATTTTGTTAGACTTTATATATTCGTGAGCATATGCATGCATGCTACTAGTACTGGGTACCTTCTCATACTAATGATGATTCAACAATGAGCAGTTTTTGAATGTTTATTTATCAATGAATTAAAGACGTTTTGTTTCCTACATGCATTGTTCATTCACACGATGTTTTTCCCTAATAAGGTAATTATTGACAATAAATTCGATACTTCCTTCCCCACTTTTGTATTGGTGCAACGATGCGACGTCACTGTATTATAAGATACCGGTACAAGTTTTATACACCCATATGTTTATTGTATGCATATGCTATGTCAAGCAATAAACAGTTTGTATTTGTTTAGGAAATTTCAATGGAAAGTAGTGGTGGTTGTGGTTGTTTATTATTTTTTTTAAAGACGCTAAAAGCATGGAAATAGAGTTGCCATGGCCCATATTCTTGTCGCAACCACTTTTACACTTTCGCTGCTAAGCTCAAAACAATTATCTTTGCGCAGTGCTAACACTGTGGAATGCAATACAATTCTGACTCGCCGGGCGAGTCGTGCGCACTGCGGCCCATTTGTTATATTAAAACCTAAGAAGAAAAATTTCATTTAAGTATGTGAAAGAACCAAATAAAAAGTACCCCAATAATTGTTGAGTAAATCGTAGTAGTTTGACGACATGGCGACCTGAAGTACGATTTTTGAAAGTCACATAAGAGTACTATAATAACGTCACACGTTCAAATCAGCAGTAGAAAATGTCAATATTACTAGGTTACGGAGATTATGCATCTTTCTGGTTTTACGTAGTAAGATATGCTTTATCACACGTTCTAATTAGCAGTAGAGAATTAAATGTCAGAATCTCCACAGTAATTTTAATATTTTCTACTGTTGAGTTGAACGTGTGACTTTCAAATATCGCACTCCAGACTCCAGTGGCGTAAGTAATGAGTTGGTAACCCTATTTTTAGGATCAATTCAATTAAATTCAATTATATTTTATTGCACACCAAAACAGAACATGCATCATGATCAACAAAGACCTTTCTACTGAAATATGTAGCATTGCCTAACATATGGAGATAGAAATCTTTCAACGGGATGTCAAGTCTAATAAACAAAGCTCGTAACAGTTTTCAGTTGCTTGCGGTAGTACCTAACAAAATCCTAAATGTGTGAACGCATAATGGCCATACATATTGTGTAAGACGTAGTGATTAATACTCGGCTCACCACAGACGTGCGTAGCTTTACGATACTACAATACATCTATCAAGTAGTAGCGACAATAATACGTACTACACACCCATTCAAAGCGAGAATCATGTGAATTAGGATGTTCGGAGTTAGGATGCGTTTCCACTAAAGCGGAACGGATCAAATCAAAATAAAATCACATAGTAGATAGCTTTTCAAGTAATTTTTTTACTCTACCATCGCGTCGGAAGGTATTCCGTTGAGAGAAGATGCGGCCAGAAACTCTACAACACACATCTTTTAAACAAAACAAAATATAGAAAATACAATTTAAATACAATATTGCATTACATAGTGTAACAGTGCAGAGATGTGTAAAACCATCCAATAAATAAAGTAGCTTTATTCTGAATAGGAAAATGTTCTATTATATTGGTTGCTTTTACACAGCAATGCGCCTTTCCACTGAAGAGGAGCAGAGCGGAGAAGTGTAAAATAAAATCACCTAATAAAAAATACGGCGAGAAAATTTTAGCAATTGAAAATAGAGCTTCACTTCGGTCGAAATGCCCTCTTACACTGTGCATGCTTTTCAACGGGACTGCGAGAATTTCTGAAATTCCCCCATGAAAATTATCTTTTGCTTTTTTTCCCGCAAAAAGCAGTTTAACAATATTTAATACACGCGTTTGTGTGGTCGATCGTAAACTACAGAAGTTCAGAAGTTGATAGAACGGTCAAATGAACTTGGTGCCACTACTGTTTAATTAATGTATTGGAACTATAATATGTTCTATAAAACTTAGAGAAAAATACAATCGTTTTCAGTCATCACTCGATCTTCTTGTGTTTTGCATTAAATATTATATTACTATAATTTAATATAATTATAATAATAGTTTCAACGTAAAAGATAATTAGTGATAGTTTTGCTTCACCTCTCCGTTACAACCAGTTACAGTGAGCTTTTTAATTAGTAATTACTAATTACCTGCTTGATATTCTACACTTTTTTTGGAATTTAACAAAAAAATTAAAAAATTGGACTATTCTCTTTACACTAATTTAACGTAAGTTTTATAAAAAGCATTTTATAATTTTTTTAGTTTTTTGAAGCCGGTTTTTTTTAATAAATATCTTATACAGACATAATAATAAAAACCATTTCGAGGTCGTCAAAAACACAGCTATAGTTTCAAAAATATGTGGTATATAGTTATTTTAACATAACTCGCTTTTAACTTCACCTGTATCTACAACTTCGTACACCCCAACTGATTTATAACAATTAATAAGATTAAAATAATAATTTAATTATTTTGATAGTTAAAATTTAAAGTTATTGGCATTTTAAGTTTTGAGGCAAAAATGATTTGTTATCATTTCAGCAAAGAATAAAAGCGCTAACGTACTCATGGATACATTTTAATAATCTTGTTTTGGTAGTGAGCCGGGTGAGTGTGCCCGAGCGGTGGGTTGACATCGGTTTCAGTAACTTATAAATTTTACAAAAAAATTATTTAATATTTTGAAAAAAATTACCTAGTTGAAACCATGATAATTCGATGCTGCTCTCGATTCTAAACAAACTACTTTCTAGTTTTGCGATAATTCATTAACACGTTGTATATTAGTAGGTACGTAAGTAAATCGTTTCTGGCCGCATCTTCTCTGCAACGGAATACCTTCCGACGCGGTGGTAGAGGTTCTTCGGAACCGTAAAAATTACGTCAGCAAGCCATGTGATATTTTTTTGAGTTTGAAAATCTAGGAAGCCGTTTTTAACCTACTTAACTTCCATTAGTCGCATCAATTTGAAACTTTTTGGATGACAAAATAATAATTTGGTACCATCGAGCTGATCTGAAGAAGTGGAACTCTTTAACGGCTACTAGTAAACTCCTCGAGTTTGGACTCATTTGGTTTGTTTAAACGAGTCTTTTGTACTTTACCCTGACAAAAGTGTGTTTTTTGAAACTATTTTTGAAACTTGCAGTGGTCACATGGCTAACATATTGAAGGTTTCAGGATACAATGGCAAGCCATATGGTGATAGTCAGCTAGCCTGTAAGCCAACTTAACAGGATACACCCTTTAGCGCGCTCCATTCTAATTTTTTATATTTGGGATACTAACCAATTAAAGTCAATATTTTTTTTTAAAACATGCTTTAGATACTATCTCAATCTTATACTATCTTAATCTAATTAATTGGGAAATTTACTTAAAGGGGTGCTTCAGACCATCAAACTGAACAACTTTTACTATGGAACCAACACTGAAATTGCGAAAAAAAAATCCGCTGTCCCATACAAAACTGCAAACATAACTCGACTGAAATGTATGGGACAGCAGATTTTTTTTTCCCGATTTCGATATTGATCCCATAGAGAAAGTTGTTCAGTTTGATGGGATAAGACCGCCTGTTTTTGTGCCTTTTGTATTTCCTGATTGTTTGCTCTCTGTATACTCTGTTTTTTGGTGTCAAATAAAGTATAATTGATTGATTGATTGAATTATAGATTAGACGAGCGTTAACCCGCGACTTCGTCCGCACAAATTATATACCAGATTTTAAGTCAGATCATAAGCTATCAAACAAAAAAGTTTCATCAAAATCGGTTCAGTAGTTTTTGTGTGATACTCGTTCAAACAAACAAACAAACAAACACACAAACAAACACACAAACAAACAGACAGACAAAAAGTCCAAAAATTGGTGAAATGGAATCAGGGACACCTAAAAACCACATCGTAACTTTTTTTTTGTTAATATCTTCAATGTACAGACAAACTTCCTCTTACAGTTTTATAATAGTATAGATTAGTGGTGGAATAACTGCTGTGGTTTAGCGGGTAGCGGGTAGTTGCTTCTATACCAGATCAACTAGTACCAATTAGGTTTTACTAACTTCTATCTATGATTCGTAACGCCAGTTTTTAGCGAAAGAAAACATAATAATGATTTAATATTTATTTAATAACGCTCACAGGCACATACATTGTAATGATCCCAAGCAAGCACTATAGGCTTTTTTATTATAAAAACCATACAACAACGGCACGAACATTTACATAACATCCATCACCGAACCGGGATGCAAATCCAGGACCCTGGTTGATGCTTATAATACATGCTGCAATTTCGAGTCGTGTTTTGTGTCCACTTGACTGCCAATTTAAAGTGGCGATGTCGACGGGGTCACTGCCCGTCACAGTGTGACACTACAAATGTAATGTGGATATTCTGAGAATATACCGGGTGGTTCAGACCAGCACGGCTAGCATGCCACCCACGACAAAGCGTTTAAACGAGAAGAATGTCATGCGCGCTCTTTCTGGCACATGTAAAATAATAAGGATGAAGGCACATCTCGATTTTTATCTTTTTCTCGGGGGTGGCATGCGAGGCCTACTACTACTGATACATATAATTATTTATTGCTGAGTTGGTGAGGACCTATCAGGACATTTCTTTTAAAATTTAAAATGGGCTTGCGCTTGGCCTATTATCACCTATGTCGAAATGGCTTTCGATTCATCCCTCAAAAAAATGAACTTGACATACCCAATTATTAATTATGCTATATACACGTGTTACCAAATTGCCGTGAACCGAAGTGAGAACAGGCATCGAATACAAACATAATGTAATATTAAACGGTTATTTAACATTTAATAGCCATGTTATCGCTACTATGCAATCGTTCGACGCTCTACCACTATATGTATAGCTACTTAGGTTATACTTATAATTATAACGAGCGTTAACCCGCGACTTCGTCCGCACAAATTATATACCAGATTTTAAGTCAGATCATAAGCTATCAAACAAAAAAAGTTTCATCAAAATCGGTTCAGTATTTTTTGCGTGATACTCGTTCAAACAAACAAACATACACCCAAACAAACAGACAGACAAAAATTCCAAAAATTGGTGAAATGGAATCAGGGTCACCTAAAAACCACATCGTAACTTTTTTTTTGTTAATATCTTCAATGTTACAGTTTTATAATAGTATAGATTACATGCAATACTTATGCCAAATCATGATTCGACATGTTGTTATGAACTTTCACAAATTTCTCAGATGTTAATGAATTTTAATGTTTACGTCTTGAGTAAAGAAACGAGATAAAATGGAATCATATACCTATACTTCATTTCAAATAAGGATCTATACATTAATATATCGTTTTCTGGCCAATTCTGAATATATATGTATCTGATTGAATTATCATCATAGTCATCTATCATCTTAAAAAATAATAATAAAATTGTAAACTTGGCGTGGATATCAATAAATAAATAATAAATAAATAAATAGCTCTCACAGGCACATACATTGTAATAATCCCAAGCAAGCTCTATAGGCTTTTTATTATGGAAACCATAGAACAACGGCACGAACATATAAACATCCATGACAGAATCGGGATTCGAACCCAGGACCCTAGTTTGGCAGTCCGGCGTGGTAACCATTACACCAACCGGGTCGTCAATACATTGCAGATAAGAAATAGAGTGCTTTGAGACCATATTTCGAATTTTTGTCTGTTTGGTTGTGCAAGCATCACATAAAATCTACTGAAACGATTTCGGGTTTATAAAAAAGCGTAGGGCTTAGATTGGATTTGGATTAACATTTGGGGTTTATTTCATCGCAATCGGATCACTCAATAAAAAGTTATTGGCATTTAAAGTCAATGATCTGCGCAAGTGCGCATACGAAGTCGCGGGCGTCGCTAATCCATAAAATATTTTGGATCTGTTTTGCGAGTTTTGTATAGCACTCTTTTAAAATATACGAGACCATTTGTTTAGTTAGAAATATGGAAATAAAGTTCATGTGTTAGCTGGCAGGTTATTTTGATGATAAATATTCCAGAGTGCAATGCCTTTGTTGGGCGTGTGAGATAGGTCGCAGAATAACTACAATACATTTCTTATAGACACCTCGTACTAAAACATGAACCAAAAGAACTCCACGAAGAAGATAACATTTTTAACATTTTGTTCGTTTGTTTGTTCCAGATATAATGTGCGCATGCCGAAGAGGAAGTATCGACAAGTGACTGGACATCATACAACATGACGGCGAAGGACATGAATGTTAAGGTATGTTGAAGATACACACAAACCATGACCGTATTCATCTTTGGAGTGTTCTACAAATAGAAACCTTAAAACGGCCTAGCAGCTCCTGGTATTATGTTAATTGCTTTAAAGATTTTCAGGCAATCTTCTGACCTCCAGACTGCTGGTGATCTTGTACCTCACTTGCTTCTTTTATAATAAGACTATAATAGCTGAGCCCGGCATGCTTCGCAATACGGCATTTCGGCGATCGGACGAAAGGTATAGGAGCCCATAAAGGATCAACAAACAAACAAACAGATAGACAAATATTGTTAAATACCTGCCCCTCTAGTATAGTGTCTCTACTCGCGCGTGCACGAATATCGCTCTGTGATAAACACGGAAAGTTGTCTCTTTTCTAGGTAGCGATGTCGCGTTGCGCGCGAGTAGGGAAAACCAAATTACTAGAGGGGTGGTGGTGGTAGAGATAGGTCAAAGCTTTCCTCTGACGGTTGAGATTGAAAGTCTACATTAAACGTCATACCGTCCCCCCCACCATACCACTGGGCTGACGTAACCTCAGGGTTAAAAGCTCCAAAAAAACAAAGGAATTAAAAAAAACCATACCACTGTACCTAGGCTCTCCCTGTTGACCCACCATACCCTAGGTAGTAGGATGGGTCCCAACCATCACCCATCAACCATCATGTAATTCAAGTATTGTACCAGGAGAGCAGAAGTGTACAAGAGGTCTTTAGTTAACCAGGTAAACTAAGTAATATCTTCAAGTTTTGTTACCAAAACCAGGTCAATGTTGTCGTCAGATGGGCAAGCTCTTTTTCTGAACCATATAGGTTGGAGTGAGTGAGTCGTGAGACAGGGGAAGTTAACCTCGCCGAAACTCTCTAACCTATATTATGAATGCGGTGATCGAGGAACTCAGTAGTTGCACCCGTGTCGGCTGCTATTTTGACGGACTAGCTATCAATAATATTAGGTACTTATACGGACTATATGGTGCTGTTGTGCTTATTAAGTTGAATGAAACGCAGATGCCAGAACAATCGGCTGAGAGCGTCGCCATCGCCGAGAGCCAGTTCAACCTGGACGGGATCCTGGTTGAGCTGGGAAGCTTCGGCAAGTACCAGTTGCTGCTGCTGCTGCTGCTCTCCTTCAGGGACTCCTTCCTCTACATGTGCAACTTCAACTACGTCTTTTCTGCCGCTGAGGTGCCCTTCAGGTATGGGCTTACCGCCAAGCCACACGACACGTCGGCAGTGCCGCAGCGTCGGATTTTTTTGTATGTAAAACGACGTAGCTTTGACGTCACCGCGTCATTCTACATACCAACAATCCAACGCGACGATACTGCACTGTGGGGCTTAATTAGTAAATAAGAGCCGGCGCACACCTGGCCAAACGGAACGCACATAATTTTTCACTGCCAAATCATTAAAGACTTTGCTTCCGTTGAAATAACATCGAACATCTATTAACACAACTTTCAGGCGCCGCCGCGCGCCGCCTGCGTCGTTGTAGTCTGTTCTAACACGGAATATGATTATTATAAGAGAACGTTCTAGTATGCCGCCTTCTAGAGTCGGTACGAGAATATCTCGACATTTTTGACAGGACAGGGGTAAATAATGTGCAGAGACAGACCTGTACCGTCTTTGTCACTTGATTTAAACTTGTCAAAATTAACACACAACTATGACGGTTTAGTTTTATCGTGCGTTAGCATGCTAGCTTTCTACAGTCTACGTCAAGCGGAGGACAGTCGCCTTTCGGTGGCTTTTTCCGATTCAGTTTGCATAGAATGTGCTGCCATCTATTAACTACTTCGCAGAACTATGAAAAAAAAAACATTTTATTGTCTATGTCAATGACTAATTGACAGATGACCGATTCACAAAATGGCTACCTATCTTGCGTAATGCGCGAATTGTTTGTAGTTTTCGTTCAATTTCGTGCCGATTTAGTGATGTTCTGGAGTTTCTGTTTTTCTCTTAGCAATGTTTAGATTACAGGAATAATAAAGATACTGGAATTTCACTCGATCGGTACGGGATTGAACGAAATCTAGCATTCAAAACAATAATATGCATCGGTATGAGTAGATACAAGTAGGTATGTATAGTATAGGTTGAATTATTGTCAGTGAAACATAGATGGCGCTAGCTAGCCTTCAATTTGACATAAGGTAGGTGCATAATTTTGCCACGAGTGGGTTCTCTTTTCTAATATACTTATATTACTCTTTGGTCTACGTGTTCTGAGCTGATGTCTAGCTCATAATAAATCCTGGTCTTGACGCTTGGCAAAGTATCTGGGACGAGTAGGGTACTCCGGTGACGTCTGCGCAAGTGAAATGACTTTGATTCAACCCGATCGTAGTCCATAGGAATTTCTCAAAAACTATAAAAATGAGACAATTAGGTACACAAGGTACTTACAGACGCAAAGTATTAAAAGTTAGATTAAAATGTTATGTTGAGATTGTTTAAATCAGGAGTGCGATTTTTGAAAGTCTAATCAGCAGTAGAAAGATGCATAATATCTCCATAGTAATTTTGACATTTTCAACTGCTGAGTTCGACGTATGAGTTTCAAAAATCGCACTTGTGAAGTGGAAAAACTACTATTTATACTTTTCAGATGATAATGATAATGAGTCTGCTTAAATAATTACAAAAAGTCCGTAAACCTCTTATGATTTTATAAGTATGTGAACTGACGTTCGCTTTCATTCCATGACTAATTTGTATGCACCTAAACTCGACTACTTAATTACACTCTATGGATCACTAGAGTTCATGAAAATCACGTTTACTAACCGTGGAAATGTTACATTTCATAGAACGATAGTTAGTTTATCGACATATTTACTTAATTTATATTTCTTTCACAAATCCTTGTCAATCATAATTTTTATCGGTCCATTGAAACAATTTTTATTTTCTATTCAAACATAATATAGCCTTGAAGAGAAACAGATGTTTATCGTATATAATGTGGTAAATGAATTTGAAAAACGGGTTACTGTGAACAATAAAAATTTAACAACCTTTATTATTATACGAGCTGCACGTGCCGGCGCCGGCGCCGCGGACACCGGGCGTTGGTACACTTCATACCTATTGTTACTGAAGATATTGAATGAAATTATGAAACCATTGACTCGACAATTTATGTTACGCGAAGCAAGCACTAGGAACTGTCGCGAAAACTTCTCGACAAGAATTCTCGGCGAGAACTTCTAAGAAAAATTACTTATGTTACCCGAAAAGAATGAAGGGAATACACACTCTCGTTCTCGTCTTTTCTCATTTGTTCTCAGCGAGAATGTAGTCCAGGCTTGAGACAATTGATGTATGTATACGGGTGATTGCAGATGCTATGTACCGGAGTGTGAGGCGATGGACTCGCGGTTTAATGCCTCATGGACACCCTTCGCTCTCAACGACTCGGACACCTGCTACAGATTGTCACCCTACTCAACGCTCAACGACTCCGATGCAACGTTGTTCAATAGAAGCAGTACCTGTAGTCCAACCAGTTTCTACCACGACAAGAAACAGCCCTGCGAGAGAGTAGTTTACGAAGACTACAACAGCATAGTGGCCGAGGTAAGAAACGATTCGATATTTACAAATTACCTATACAGGTTATTTCTTAATATGCTGACACTTTTTTAAGGGGATGATCAGACCATCAAACTGAACACCTGAACACCATAAAAAAGAAATCAGCTGTCCCATACATTTGGCTCGAATAGGTTTGCAGTTTTCTATGGGACAGCTGTTTGGTTTTTTTTTTCGATTTCGATATTGGTGCCATAGAAAGTTGTTCAGTTTGATGGTCTGATCATTCCCTTAAAAAAGTGTCAGCTTATTAAGAAGGCACCTATATATTTCGACGACCCGGTTGGCGTAATGGTTACCACGCCGTACTGCCAAACTTGGGTCCTGGGTTCGAATCCCGGTTCGATCATGGATGTTACATGTTCGTGCCGTTGTTGTATGGTTCCCATATTAAAAAGCCTATAGTGCTTAACTTGGGATCATTACAATGTATGTGCCTAATGCCTATGAGCGTTATTTATTATTATTATATTTTAAGTTTTTGAACACAGACCATCACATATATACATACCATATCACAATCAGTGATTAAGACCACATAGGAAAATATATCTCATCGTCATCATCTCAGCTGACAGAGTCCACTGCTGCACATCTCCCCCAAAGATTGCCGCATTGACCGATTCTGCGCTGCCATCATCCAACGGGTTCTCGCTGCCTTCACCAGGTTCTACCCACCTACCCACGCTGCGCTTTTCGGTACACGGTCGCCACTCGAGAACATTTTTCCATCGGCCATCGGTCCCGCGAGCAATGTGCCCCGTGTATTGCCACTTTAGTTAAGCAATTCTTTGAGCTATGTCGGCTACTCTCTTCTTTCTACGAATCTCTTCATGCCTTAATCGATCTCACAAGAAAACCTCGATCATAATCCTTTGCCCTTTATGTAACTTTTAGCCTTTTTATGAAGCCTCGATACAACAACCACGTCTCAGTTCCGAAACTCCGTCTGTTCTCAGTAATTCGGTAATAGGTACCTTTTGAAAACTTTTGTCTTAGTAGTTCGGTAGTCTAAGACTGTCTAAGTGTATGAAATTTACTGCTAATATTTAATCTTTTTATGAGGAGGTACAGTGGACATTCCACTTAATGTTTAATCTACTAAATATTGTGAAAAGCATTCAGGCCCACTCTCTACCTCTTTCTGAGTCAATCTGGTGTTGACGATTGTTTTCAATTAGGTTTTCGAATGGGTGTTTAGTCAACCTTCAAAACTTAACTCAACCGTACCGTAACAATAAAATACTCTACTGAACTCCACCTACGCACAGAATTAATACTAGTACTTATCCAAACATCCAATATTTCTTAGAGATACTTCTTTAATGTAACCCCCATACAATTCAGATACCTAATTACTATTAAAAAATTTTAATATTTTACTGGGTGATTTTTTATAAAGTTTAAAAGTAAGTAGTTCAATATGTCTCGATAGAATAGATGGCGTTGATGTGATATGGGGACTTAAGATAAGACGATATTATTTAATACGAGTCATTTGGCGTATTTTAACAGAGGTTTTGTAATCATTTTACCAGAAGGAACCCAAACTTAAAAATGATTTTTTTATTTATAGAAAACAAAGGGCTGAAATGTATTAAGTATATTTTTGAGCTCAGCTCATGAACCCCTTTTATTTGATACCCCATACGATATGTTTTAGAATAAAAATATTCAAAATTCCATTCAAAGTATCGATGATGATATCTTAAAAATGGGTTGGAGCACAACACTCTACTCGGCGGCAATCCTTGTGACGTCAAAAATACATTATTACATAAATCAAACGCGTGTATGTACGCATATTTTGCAAATGAAATGCAGTGTGACGTATTCGACGAACAGTCTCCGAGCAAACATCTTTCAGATGGTAATAAACATAGTATTAGAAACATAAACGTGCACATGTTTATGTACTTAGAAACATATTTACCGTTTGTTTCGTATGAAAATCACCGTGACAACGCAACGCATCGTCATTACACGCAACAAAACATAATTATATTTGTCGCTGCGAAACTTACAATTTGCAAACACTGGCGTACAATCATATGTGCCGGTAGCTGTACGTGTAAGTTGGTAGCGGATGGTATTGTGAGCGGTGGTTTTGTAAATAATGGTGGAGCATAGTAAACAGCCGATGGTCATTGTCACACGTTCAAGTGCAAGGTTTTCATTCTCTGACGTTTGAAATAGTTATGATATTACCTAAGTTAATTTCAACGCATTTTCTGAACCTGTAACTCGGTTATGGATATTAAATGTAGGAATGTAAACATTAATGTTGATCTTCGGAACCGTTATTAATATAATTATTTAATGTCATAGTTATGTTATGCTTTAGATTGCTTGACTGCTTGTATAATATAAGTTACGGATTCATTGCTTTGTTAGGGCTGCCAACTCTACTACATTAACGTGGGACTTTTATATCATTAGCATCCTTTTAAATTAAGAGTCAACCCATCAAACTGAACAACTTTTACTATTGGAGTAAACCGATTGGAGCAACAAATCAGCTGTTGCATACATTCGAGTCGAGTAGGCACTGGAGTTTAATATGGAACTGCTGAATTTTTTTTTGCTCCGATCGGTTTGCTCCCATAGTAAAAGTTGTTCGGTTTGATGGGTAGACTCTTAGGATGCTAATGATATCAATTTCACCCTGTATGTGATGAGATGACGATGTTTGACCAATGTACGAATGTTCGGCGCCGTCAGGTGCGTCAGTTATTTCAAATCATGTTGGGTTCATATCGCTAACATAACCAATCTCCTTTGTGAAGATCCTCGTGAGCATACTATACTCATAATGGGATAGCCGCTGGATTATCTTAATTCCAAGACTGTCTCTATAGAGACTCTATATTTGACTCTATATCTGACTGTATAATTTCTGTAGAGTTATCTCCCGGGATCGCTTGTCTAGTGTTGTAATAAAATAAAATAAAGTAAGTGGTCGCCGCTTAGCAGCCTCCTTGGTCTAATGGGTAATAGCATTGGGCTCTCGACACGGAGGTCGTGGGTTCGATTCCTACGGGGGGCACGTAGTGATATATATCACTTTGTGCGTTTTTCCCCAATTGGCTAGGACATTGCAGGCTGAATCACCTGATTGTCTGAAAAGAAAGATGATTCCGTACTTCGGATGGCACCTTAAGCCGTTGGTCCTGACTACTATCTCCGGTAGTTAGTAGTCAGAGTCACCACCACGTCAGAGGCCGTAAGGCGGTCTGAAAAAGTTCTGACACCAGCGCTTGCCAACACGATAAGAAGAAGTGGTCGCTGTTGATCCAGGAATGGCCGATATATTACTTTGATGTTATTTTGTATGATTTCCAGTTCGATCTTGGTTGTCAGCCGTGGAAGAGGACGCTCATCGGTACGGTGCACAACCTTGGTCTCGTGTTTTCTTTCGTCGTGTCCGGGTTCATTTCCGACAGGTAAGCTAATGTTTTCTTTAGCTCCGATAAGAGTTTACTAACGTAGACTCGTTAACGAATCTAGTCTGACATGTGGATCCGATCCGCGGCATTCTTCCATTTGGTAATGAGTTACCGAACTCAAGAAAGACTACTTGGTGATGCACCTGTCTAGAACGACAAAGGTCATGATCATGACATTGAATATTGCAAAGAATAAAATACTTTTGTGATGACCGTTATTAAATAATATTTGTACGTAAACCATTGATGTTACATCCAGACTTTAAAGCTCTTTAGCGTTAGTTATCACGATGCAAGTCTAAAATATATTGTCAAACTTTAATTGGGATTAAATTACGTAAATGATTTTGTTTTTAACGCATCCAGCTTGGATAAGTTATATGTCAAGATTGACAGTCGAAGCTACGACAACGTAGAAAAAAATTGCAACCAGTACTGGCCGCTAAACCCTCTCCATATACACGCCCACAGACAAAATATGTATGACGCCTCACGCACACCAACCTAAGAAAATTGGCCCCTTTTGTTTTATACGGTAGAAACGTGATGCTTATTCTAGACATTATACTTTTTTCTAATGTATCCAGCATTGTTGAAAGTAACCGTGATTCTGGATACAATTGATTTTAATGTAGGTATGTGCTCGTAAATATAATGAAATATGTAGGTTATTCTAATGATGAGTATGACCCAACTGTTCAAGCTATCGACTAATGCCGATATGACAACACCACAGTTCCGGGTCTCACACCAAACTTACAACTATTAATAAATTAACTATTTTTTTAGATATTAAGTAAAATAAACAAGTTCTTGATTTAGCTTCTCGTGTAGACGGGATAAATCTAGTGTACATCAGACGCATACCAATTATGTAGTTTTTAGGAACCTACCTACGCTAAAGTAAATTATTTTAACGGGTTCTTACCGCGTTTTTAACTTTGGCTTATTAATAACCGCGTAATTTGAAACACCACTGGCACTGCGGCGGTGAAAGAAAATATCGTTAGGAAACATGCACACGTTGAAGACGTTCTGATGCGTACCTATGTAAAATTCGCCAAGCTGCTTTCGACAGTATGCGTGATAGACTGACGCCCGTACAACGTTGCCCTTGCCTAGGAGACCAATCTCGCTAAAAATTTCCACTGAACAGTGATTGGACCGCGTGCGAACCACAACTTTTAACCTTTTAACACATTCAGTATCGCTATTATTTGACAGTCATTAGAGCCGATTTGACAGACCGCTCAGAAATTAGAGGCTGTCAGTCACATAGTATATAAGTAAAGTTTAGTGCGATACGGAATTCAGCATAGTTGAATAGTAATTGGGGTCATTGCAATCCCAATCCATGTAAGATCCGGTATAATTCGAACTTAAATAGGATTGAAATTCGATGTTTTAAATTTGCACTTGCCTGTAGCAAGGGCGCCTCGGCAACTAAGTAGGTATTTAATAAGTTGATACCACTCTTCAGATACGGCCGTAAGGTGATAATAGTGGGCACGCCGCTGATGGTGGGCACGATGGGGCTGATCAAGTCTTTCTCCGTCAACTACTGGATGCTGCTGGTGCTAGAGTTCCTCGAGACGGCGCTCGGGTACGGCAACGCTTCCATGATCTTATGTGAGTTTTATTAGATTTGTATTCACTATAATCTAAACAATAAATTCGTTAGTTTCTGTGGAAGTATACAGGGTGTTCGATATCTTTTGAGCGCGAAAACAGGAAGTTGCAGTGGTGATTAGGGCAGAAAAGTGAAAGGTTTCGAGTCTCAGTGCGTACTGATTTATTTGAGCGTTTGCCTGTTTGTTGTCCCATATAAAATGACATACTCGACCAAAATGCATGGAACAGCTGATTTTTTTATCAGTATTTGAATGCTGATCTCATGTTGAAAGTGGTTCGAGTTTGATGATGTGAAGCACTCCCTAAAATATGTAACATCTTCTTAACTATAAGATGTAATGGATTTAAGTTTGAAACCTGTTTAATCAATAAGTATTATGACATTATAGTTAATCGGTTGAGGTTAAACTTACATCAGCTTGTAAACTATTGGTCAGGAAAGGAGCGTTTCCTAGTGTTTTTACCTACGAAGATATGTACCCTAGATGCTCTTTCATACTGCAACAGAAAAGAGAACTACAAAATTTTATATTGAAATCGATTGCGTAATATAATAGGATCTTTAACCGAGTGTTGAATAAAAACACGATTATAAACTACAAGTAAATTAGTTCAAACGTTTACGTAAATAAGGTCATTAGAAACAGGTTCAATTCTATTTTATAGTATCTACCTAAATAATGTCACATACCGATTAGGTACAGGACAAAATATAATTATCAATATGTGTTTAATTATAATTACATAGGCTAATTAATTGTCTTGTATCAACAAACAATGACCTAATTCGTAATTCCTTTAATCGTGATCCTCTTAGCTAACCTCAAAATGCACGTTACAATATGTTATATCATAGAAATTTACTGTATCGAGTTCACATTTTATCATGCAAGCTTCAAGATTGAATAATGTATGTAGGGCTATTTCCATCACCAATTGCACAAGAACACTGCACTAAAACAATGCAAAAGTAGGTGCCTGTTATCATAATTCTGAACGAATTAGTGGCCTCTTATGAGAGCCGTCTGACTTGATGGTACATATGTGATGTGATTTCACCGTGTGGCTGCCGGCTATAGCCATTTCATCCGACCCCAACCTCCGATCCTTTCAGCTTCCCGTTCCATCACATTTAGAAGGATGAAAGAGTGCAGTTTCAGTGTTTATTGTATTCTCATTTTTTCACTAAGCAGTCGTTGTATTCACCTGCTGGACCTCTAGTATGATTTTTCTATGCGCGTAAGACGCGTCTTCGATGCTTAGAAAATGTCCCCTTCAAAAAGCGCAGCTTTTCAGAGAGCGAACGTCGCTCTTGCCACGACAAGAAATACGAAAAAAGCCGCGAATGAAGCCGCCGAAAATGAGAATTTCATTCATTCTAATACAAATACAAATTTTAATTCTTATTTTTATACCTTTTTGTTGTTTTCATTTTCACTTCTATTATACCAAAATAACTTTATTTCTGTAAAAAATAATAATTAAAATTAAACACAATTAACATGTTTTTAAAATTATTATTACAGCTCTCGAGACAGTGAGCCACAAGCGTCGAGTAGCCTTCTCATGCATGGAGGATATCCTGACAACATTCGGAACCGCTTTCTTCGGCCTGATCGCTTGGAAGGTTCCCTACTGGAGGTCCATGATCCGCGCGATATACGCCCCACTCCTGGTCGCCGTCTTCTACATCTTTCTGGTTGACGAGGGAGTAAGATGGCTCCTCGCCCACAATAAGAAAGACGAGGCAGTGAGGGTCCTGAACAAAGTTGCGAAAATCAACAATATCACACTCTCTAGTAAAGCTAAGGCGATGCTATCTAATATGACTCAGGAGAGAAATAAAGCTGAGGAGGTATGTATATCTGATCTCGTTAGTCTGCTTATTACGCTATGGTATCAGTGACTCCAGCATATTATTCCGCAGCACGATAATGCTTGTCATTTGTGTCTATTAGATGAGAATGCGTTAAGCTTGAGACACGATAGTCATTAGCTCTATGAGTTCTGCCTCTCAATAGACACAATATTGCAAGTCCAGACAATAATCCTAAAGCCAATCTTCTATTTCAGGCATGCCAAACCCAAACACAAGAAAAGTCACATCTGCTGAGGGTACTTCGTTCAAAGACAATCCTCCTGCGAATGGCTCTGATGACAGCTTGTTTCTTCTGCTGCATGTTCGTGTACAACGGCACGATCATCAACTCGACCAGCATCTCCGGCAACAAGTACCTGAACTTCTCGGCGTTGATCCTCACCTGTATACCCACGAGGATTATCAACGCGTATACGTTGACCAGGTTCGGCAGGAAGGCGCCAATCTGTACCGCGTATTGTTTGTGTGCCGTCTTCCTGATAGCTTCCGCTTTTGTACCTGCATGTAAGTTGTGTTTGTCTGTACTTGTATTACGTTGCCAGTGTCGTGTTTGTAGTCCCATCTGTGTTATTTCTCGTCTTATTTAGGATCGTATCATTGTTTTATAATCATTGTACTTCTTCCATTTGGTGTGAGCATAAGTGCTATGCAATTCTTTAAAATAGTCATTTTAATGGTTAGTATTGGCCACCTAAAAGAATACGAGGCTACTAAAACTACAATGAAAAATGTTTTATTGTGCAAACAACAGTAGGTACATACTACATAATACTAAATTTATCACTTATTGTCTATTCTAAAAGGCTAACAACCGATCACTTGCACAAATAATAATTATTATTTGTGGCATTATTATTATACACACCTCTCAGGAACGTCTCACTTTCGTCTTGTTCAGAAACTATGCTACAACTAACACCGAACTTTTAAGTAATAAATAGGTTTATATTTGTAGAAAGATTTAGACACTAAATATACCCTTGGCATAGTGTAATTAAACTAGTCATTGCGCTCGGCGGTCGCGACAGGTAATTCGTGCACGGTGAGCGGGGGCTGGGGGAGCGTATCCCAGTACCGACTTACCAGCGCGCGGTACCGAATTTGCCGGTGCCCCGTCCCCCGCACACCATGCGAGCATAGACCCGCCGCGACCGCTGAGCGGAACCACTATAATTATTATAATTTTACGCTATGCCCTTGTCTTACAATTCTCCGACGTTACAGCATTAGGGTGGACCTCGGTGCTTCTGTACCTGGCGGGTAAGATGTGCAGCAGCTACGGCATGTTCTCGCTGCAAGTGGTCACGATGGAGGTGTTCCCCACCACCTCGCGCAACCTCCTCACAAACATTGCCAACACCTTCGGCAAGCTCGGTGCTGTTCTTGCTCCTCAGGCTCCGCTGTTGGTAAGTCATCATCATTTCAGTACCGCTACAATAACTGGTCCTGCGCTGCCCTCATCCACCGGGTTCCCGACGCTTTCACCAGATCGTTTATCCACTTTGTGGGGGCCTACCCACTCTGCGCTTTCCGGTACGCGGTTGCCACTCGAGAACTCTTCGGTCGTTGCTCGCAGAACCGATGTTGGTAAGTAGGTACAGTCAACAAATTAGCTTCTTGGCCCAGCAATCTTTTTTCAGTTACGTTCGAAAGCTATTGACCTACAGACGAAAGCTCGATTGATCCGAAATTTTGCTACAGCTACCTTATTAGGCATGCAGTTCCAGCAAGGCTCACTTATGGTTTCAGTAGAAAATCACGTGTTATTTTGGTGATAGGTTTTATGATCCTAAAATACGGCAAAAGAAATCTAAATAGATCACGTTGTCGTCTCGTACGACATTACGACAACCACGAGAACAAAATATATGTTGGTATGCTGATGATATCGTCAACATCATCAGCCTATATTCTTCCCACTGCAAGGTACAGGCCTGCCCTCAAGGAAGGTGTTGTATTCCACCACGCACGCCCAATACGGATTAGTAAACTTCATACACATCGGACTTTGTTTCTTCTTCAGCACATGCAGGCATCCTCACGATTGGTACATGGCATCTCGTCCAAGCGGATTCGAACCTGGATTGAGTTTTCATAGCTCGCCGCAACGCTCTATCGACGCTTTTATAATAATTATATCAAGTGTACCATCTCAAAACGATTGACATGACAAATTATTAATTCCTAACCTGCAAGATAAATTCTTGCACGTTAGTAATGAATAATTTGTTAACCGTCTCAGTTTAACAAACAATATATTTGTAGGAGAAATTCATGCCGGGTCTCCCGAGCGTGGTATTTGGTGTGGTGGCGCTGGGACCGGCGCTGCTGTCGCTACTGCTGCCAGACACCAGCCGAGCAGCGCTGCCTGAGGACGTCGCCGCGGCGGAGAACATTGACTGTCGTGACGACATGGGCGAGGAGGATACTCACGTCAAAGAGACTGGACGGTGTTAGACAGACGGACACGACAGCCACAAACAAGGTTCATGTTTTATAGACTGTAGTGTGATCGCAATCGTGTGGAAAATGGAGCTGCTCATTTGTAGCCGTTGCTAGGTGACTCGTTAGGGTGTGGCAGAAATGCAAGTCCAGAAACCTATTTGTACGGAAATAACTACTGGGTAGCATACACATTTTGAATTTCTATAAATAAATGACTTTAATTTGGATGCTTTGTTTTTCAAGTTTGTATTAAAATTATGTAATTTTAGAAATGTTGATCTGTTATCGATTTTGTACAAATTCTTTCTAGGATTTGAGATTATTTGCTATCACGTAGTAAAGTAAACGATGGACTGCAGGCCCGTAACCTGAGGTTATGCTGACCACATTCGAATTAGAGGACGCCAATACACAACCTTATAATAATTGTTACTATGCGATTGTCTGAACCACATTTAATTGATACAACTGTACAGAATATACTATAGCGAGTATAATAATGTAGACCCGTACCTCTGGACATCGTATTAGTTAGAGCTATTTAAGTATGTCGTTATGAAGGCAAAACAGTGATATTAGTAATCTGATAATTTAAGTTTCAAGCTTATTTTTACCAAAGTAGCTGATATGCGTAAGTTATTAAGGAATGAGTGTGAATCTCTCTTTTAATACAAGTGCTCTTTGAATAGTTACTGTAAGTAGCGAATATAATTATGTAATTAATATTTTTATAAATCATTCATTGTAAATATATGAATACACAAATGAATTTGTAAAAAAAAATTGTCTTTTTATTGTTTCTGGTAATAGATGTCTTAAAAGTTAAATTGGTACAAAAATAAATACTTAAATAACATTAAAGGCACATTACACATTTTTGTCAATTTGTGCTGGTCGTGTCTAGAAAGAGAGCCAGCTAACTACAGAGGTCGCTGTGGTCAGCTTTCTTCGGTTTTCTTCCTGCCGATGGCCTCTGCCTCGGCAAGCGTGTCTGGCATCTTGGTGCCAAGGGTCTCCGGTTGCGTCAGTACCAGCAGACCAGCTAGCAGACCCATTCCTCCAAACATCACTGAAGGTATGCCCTGCCAGTATTCTGCCTGTGAAATAGCATATTACGGTTTTAATATGCTGAATGTGCAACAATATTCTTATGGTTTTTTTTTTATTTCAAATGGGTTTGCTCTTGACCTCAATCCAGTCCTCAGGACAAAGATGGGGTCGAAGATGTAGCGAGCTTACCCAGAAGGTGCCTATTCACTCGTACTTATTTCAACGCAATTATTTTGGTGGCACTCTTATTCAATGTATAGAGTTCTAAGGACTTAGTTAACTCTTGTCTGCCAGTAAGTAGTACTAACTCTTTCTTATTCTGTGCTCTTGCCTTAGGAAATATACTTTCAAACCTTTTAGGGTACCTAACGTTAGATATTAAGATTGAACCAAATTATATTTTTTAAGTAAAATAAGTTAAATAATCGTAAAAATATTCTAATCAATGGTATATTCACAAACATAATATACCAAATATAAAGTTCTAATCAGAAAAATCTTCTAAAAAATCAGTGAGCTTATAATCATGTGCTGTACACATTTTGTCTGCCTCACACTTCAGAACTGTCTCTGTTGCGGGTTTGCTGGAAGAGATCTCTTTAGAGATAAGCTCGCCCTTTGTACATGTCTACTTTAATTGTTTTTTCTGTGTTGTTATGTGTACAATAAAGTGTTAAATAAATAAAATAAATAAATCATTGTTAACAACACTAGAACCATCGAGCATTATCTCTGTTTTTAGAAACGAGTTACTTACAAGAACAGGCGTGAGGGGCGCAGTGATTGAGCCAATACGCCCGATCATGGAGGAGAAGGCGAGCAGCGTGTGTCTGTACTCGGTGGGGTACAACTCAGATGTGAACAGGTACAGGGACGTGAACACAATCGAGATGCCGAACTTGCCGAAGAGGAACAGAATCAGTCGGAGAGTTGCGAATTCTGTAAAGGCATCAGCACTAGTACAACAAAAGCTAAGCCACCATCAGCGAGTTCGGGCCAGCCCCATTACCATCCTGAGTATGATTGCGGACAGGCTGGATTGTCCTTACATTATGCAGAGTAACAACCTTCATGTTAATACTGTTAGTTAGGTTATAGATATTGTTACTATCACGCAGCAGTCCCATGTTGCTCGAAATATTTTTACTTTATTTAGAGTTGTACAATGCTTAAAAATAAGCACAATCACAAATTATAATGAAGAAAATAAACGCAACACATTTTAGTTTAATTTATCATAAATTATATAAGGGTGAAGCCGTATTTTGATATTCGTTAGGTAGTGTTAGGTTTTTATTTCATTGTAAAATTGTTTCATTTTGTAGAGTCTTAAGGGTTAAGGCACGATGGGGCTGACGTAACCTCAGGGTTAAAAGCTCCAAAAAAAACAACAAAAGAATTTAAAAAAAAAAACCCGTGTGAGTCGCGTATTTTGAACCCGTTCATGTAAAGGCTGACGTCATAGACAACGCATTCCCGGATTTTATATGAAACGGACTCAAAATACGCGTCTCACAACTCTCAAAATTACGCTCGTTTGGCTTCACCTTAAAACTCATAATTAAAAGATAAAAAGCCAAATCTCACGTGGAAATTCGATTTGTTTAAAGATAAAATTCCGCTATCAAAATAAAAGGATATAATTATTATAATTTAATAATCCCCTTTACCTTGATATCCTATCGCTCAAATTCCTTCAGATCAATACGGATAATAAAGGTACGTTTAATAAGGGACTTACCGTTGGAAATGAAAGCAAAGGCGATGTTACAAGCAGCGCTCAAGAAGTAGCCCAAGGTCAATGTGGGCTTCCTTCCAATACGATCCAGGATAAGCACGGCGGTGAAGAAACCGGGGATCTCGATGGCACAAGTCAGGATGTAGTTCAAGTAAATAGTGTCGGAGAGGCTTGTGGAGTTGATGGACAGCCCGTAGTAGACGAAGGTGGTTGTAATCCACCATATGGGAGTTGTACACACTCGTCGTAGGAGAATAGGAGAATTGAATATTGCCTTGATTAGACCAGGACCTTCTTCATTGGGCTCCTGAAAGAAAAATTAATTCCAAATATTATTGATTTTTAAACATGTTACAGCCATGTTGTGCTATTTCATTTTCGTTCCCCGGTTTGGAAGAGTGCGGGATCAAGTCCCGCCCGAGACAAATTTTTCAATCTTTAATTTGATTTAAAAATTAATTCCCTTTATTACTGCAAAATATTCAGGGGTAACTTAATATGCTGACGGTTTGTTATCAAAATTTAAATAAAGGCTCATTAGATACAGAAAACTCTTTATTCAATGTAACCCCCAAGCATTAAAAACTCTATAATCTTCAAAGATAATCAGCATATTTTTTTTTTTTTTTCGCTTATTATATTTAGGTCTACTTTGATATTCATTTGAAAAAACATGGGTGATCAAAGTACTATGTGTAAGTCAACCCCACTTGCGGTTTAACTTTGATCACGTGGTTTTTATTTTTTATTTCTTAAACTATGATAAATGAAATAAAAAGTAATAATATAAAATTTGCATTTTATTTTTTTTGATGATTATTACGATTTTTTGACAATTTTTATTCTTAAATTGCGGGTGCAACAATCATCTAAAGTTGAAAAATGATCAAAGAATCCCCCCCCCCCCCCCCCCCTGGTTCACGGTATTGTAAATTTATAATACGTAAATTCTGTATAATTTATTACTTGTATTAAACATACCATAGATACTGGTGGCGGTGGTGGGTTCAATAAAGCATTCATGGACTTTTCACTGATCTCTTTCTTGTTGACCCTGGCGACTTTCTCCAGCACCTGCCTTGCATCGTCATATCGTTGTTTGGAGAGTAGCCAGCGCACACTCTCCGACAGAATCCAGTAGTACGACACGATGAGGAAGCACGGGATATGCAGTGACATGATCATGTAGCGCCAGGGCTGGACCACCCACGCTACTCCTCCCATGATCACTTGCCCAACAGCGAACATAGATGATGACGTGGCACTTGTGACTACTCGGTATTTGGGACCCACAAGTTCAGCAGCTAAAACAATTTTATTTAGTTTCTCCAGATTATTATTTTAAATACGAAGACATTTTCTAAATTGTGTTGAGCGGGGTAGGACAGTGTCTAAGATATTAACTTCACATACCGAAAATGTAAGCAGAGCTGAAGGTTCCTGCTCCAAGCGTGGTCTGTAGAATTTGCAGGGTCAGATACATGCCGTAATTGACGGAGAAGGCGCGGATAAGACCGACGAGGGATAGGTTGAAGACGCTGACAACGAGAGCCACGCGTCGCCCGAAGCGATCTGACACGTAGCCAGTGATAGGGAGCACCAGCAGTGTGCCCACACTGTTCAAGGTACCAGCTAATGCTCGCAGCCAGTCTTGGCAGCCCAGGTCAAACTGAAAGAACATGGTCAGACTTTTAATACTGGAAAATTTGGTTTTACTTTCAAGCTATAGTGCCATCTATTTATCTCTGCTTCAGTATCATCACAGCCTATTTATGTCCCACTGTAGGGCAAAGGCCTGCAGTAGGTGGTGGGTGAGTAGTTTGGTACCCTCAGGGTGGGTGTATGGGCGTAAGGTTAACACGCGTGCCCAATTCGGTTTGGTAGACTTCACATACGCATCTGAATTCCTTCGTCGGCGTATGCAGGTTTCCTCACGATGTTTTCTTTCACCGTTTGAGATCAGTCAGTCTTAAATTAAAGTATTCCTTTTACTTTGATCTAAGTACCTATGTGATGATATGATGTTGCTTATTTTCAGCACTTACATCGTACACAACGGAATTCTCCCTCTCGTAGACGAACCCTTCGCACGCGACAGTGCTGGACTGGTCGAAGAGCGAAGCAGGGCAGTAGTCCAAGGTACCATTGCCGCCGCGAGGGGTGAAGCGCTCGCAACTCGCGAAACCTGAACTTGTCTCCGGGATCACGTCTGACAACCATCCTGGGTTAAACATGTGGTCTTTGTTGTTCTCTCCACACTCATGGATCTGACATCTGAAAGTTATGAAGCCTAACATTTAGTCAATGTTTATTTTTGGTTGTAGCGAAGTTTGGAAAGGGATTTTGGTCATTTTTTACGTATATTGTATTGTGATGCTCAAATTTACCTATGAGGAACAGCAGCAGCGGAAAAGATGTATTCGCTCATGAAAGCGGACGCGATGATTGGCAGCGCCACCAAGAGGATGTTGTTGAGCTGGAAGCGGCCGAACTGCCCCAGCTCGTTCACCAGCACGTCGTCCAGGTCCAGGGCCTTGGGGGCTATACTGACTCTCCTCGAGCCAAAATTTCTCCCTTTGTTGCTGGGCGTCATACTGGGACGGCTCGCTTTATTCGGCTCTGCCATACTACCTTTTCGGCTCTCCGACATTTTAAAGAAAATTTATTACTATGAATATGAAATTAAAAATTTTGGGTACACGCGGCGTACACAGCCGCGAGCCCCGCTCAATTGAAGTACTTCCAAATTAACTCTAATTACCTACTTGCTATTATTCGAAGATCACAACTCTTAATCACTGATAACATTGTCAACCGTTATCTATAAGTAATTTACGATTGTTTAGATATAGATAATTATTAGAGCAGTTGCCTTTTTGTAATAAACAGCGCGATCGCGCGTCGCGTCGCGTCGGCGTCGTTTGGACACGAGAATGATAAACGAAGCTAACAATTCTGAGTACTGTAGTAGCTATTTTAATAAGATCATGCACCTCACTCGCTAAAAATAGACAACTTCTAATTGGGAGGACAAATTGCAATGATCTTCAATTATTTCGTCCACGACTTATTATAACAGCCTTCAATAAATGTAGTTCAACAATTATTGTCCAAACGATTCACAAATCAGTTTGATGATCACAATAGTCCACGATATTGTCGTCGGCAGTAAGAATTGTCACTAAACAGCAGTCAATTTGGTTAATTTCTTACTTGGTTGTTTTATAATTATAATAGCCGTAGCGATGCCAAGCATATTATCGATATGCACGTGACCGTGAGCATTAAGCCAACGTCATTTTATTGTAGATATTTGTTACCTACCTATGGATTTGTACAGCTGTTTAGCAGATAATATTTTATTCACTATTGGGCGCCCTATACGCAGTATATACTTCTTACGTTTGCCTTATATGCATCCATTACAACTATATTTACTACAGAAACTCTCTTCGCAGAAGCGGCACTCGACCTCGCGGTCCGATGGGCCTCTCGCCCTTAGCTCGAGCCTCAGGTTTATGCAACTTTCTTCAAACTGATCTGACCAAAGGCGAATCATTTCCGTGTAATACAGATTCGAAATGCTTTATGTGGAGCTCGCAGTTTTTTAAACCTTCTTTAAATTTGACCTGCAATCAAATGTAGGTACCCCACGCCATAGGGCCTCGCGAACCTCATCTAGCCCACATAAAATTTAGGTGCGCCGCCTCTGCTCTCTTGAGGGGCAATAGGGTTTGGTAATAATAACGAAAGTTCACGCTTCTTTGCAACGTGCCACTGTTGTACAAGCATTATCCACCCAGCTGGGTGATGTTACCTACTTTCGTATAGTTATAAATGTTATAATCCAACTGATGACGAGTTGATTGATGAAAGTATTGGTCCCCGTACTGAAATAACATTAAAATATTGTATTTCTTACTTACTATAAAATCTCTCTCTTGAGGGTTTCTGTAAAACCCATCTGAAAACCTTTTTCGGGCACCTGATCCTGCATGAGGGGGATGTTTGGTATGCATTACGTAATATTGCCTACTGCGCCCTGCCGAATGTGACCAGTAATACTTTCGGTAGTAATTATTGTACTCTGTGGTAATACATAAAAGTGTGGGTATATTTAACGGGGTGCTACTGAACAATTTTCACTATGGAGCCAACATCTTATTCTTAAAAATATCTGCTGTTCCATACGATGATGACGATAATGATGTCCAGTCTGCGTTACAGTAAGTATACTAAGTACATAACGTTGATACGGGTAATTTCGTGTTTTATACACTTGTGAATGTCCATTGTTATATTGTTACCGTATAATGGACAAGTTGCCGTTACAGTTTCACAGAAGCACTCGCAATGCCACAAAAGACTTGACTTCCGATGTGACTGCCTGCGCTAATCAAAAGAAAAATATTTGTTATGGAAATATTGAAGAGTGATATTATGAGTAGTGTTCGGTAACGGTGACGAATATACCCTGAGACGCCTGAGACTGCAAACTAACTCTATCCAAGAGATATACACCAACGTGATACTATAAGTTGTCCATTATCATAATATCAGGAACACTAACCACGATCATAGGATGACCTATCCATATAACAAAATATGACACTCAAATTCAACAGCACCTCATCAAGTATGTATTAGTAGAATTTCCACATGACTCGAACTCTGACACTCAAGAGATGTCCATAGAAAAGAAAGATGTTACAACAGGGCGAGGAAAATCTCCACGGGCCCTGGATTTAAAGAAAGCTCTACGACGTCACCGGGTTGGTCAGTGTGCGCTCGCATTGCTGCCCGTTGTCTTCACAGCTATGAGTCAAGCTAACTTCGTGTTTGCGGCTGCACCTCTTCAGTATAGGTAGGTAACTCTTCAGGTAGGTGATGATGATTTTACATAGCCAATTTTGACTAAAGGGACTACTTGAAAACACGGAGCCCGTGAACGGGTTGGATTCATTCCGTATTGATACAGGCCGTAGATTAAAGACTCGTCCTTACCTACCTGAAACTGATGGAACAAGAAACCGCTAAGTTCAGAGACGGGTTCGGATCTGAAAGTTTTCCTTTTTTTGGTCTATTCCTATGTTTATCTGATCGATTACAGATTTCAGAAAGATAGTACCTCTACACATAGACAATAAGATTCCCAGCTTCCTGACCTACACTAATCCATACTCAGAAGTAGTATTATATGCCCACGACTATAATATTCCCCGAGGGAGTGGTCAGAGGTGGTGGTGGTGGTATACTTATATCCAATCTTCTATCTTCCATGTTTTTATACTTATAAAACAGTTTCGTCTTCTTGATCAACCCCCAAGAATTTTATATTTATTTATTTTAAGCTTGATCAACCCCTAACGTGGTGTTGAAGTTTCCCGAAATCCATTACAACGAAGTCGCGGGCAAAAGATAGTTATAAATTATTATTAAAACGTATTTATTCATAGCATCGCAACATTATTTGTGTTCTATACTGATACTATACTTCGATACTGATATCGCGTATCATTTTAATTATTTACCTAAAATAAACAATTTGGCAGAAGTACCTTTTACGACTAGTATATTTATTTACTAAAAGACAATTGTATCTAATCACGCACGAATAGTGATTACACAATTATCAAATTATACTTATTATAATCTTGTATTATTACTCTATTAACAAGTATATAACATATCAGTTTATTTAAAACTAATGACCGTTCAACTTATAATTGTGCATGGAATAGCCATGCATAATTCATAGAAAATCTTCATGCTTGACCCAAAAGATATGAAACAGTTGTCTTTTTATCACTATTTTGAATCGGGTACAATAGAAACAATTGTTCCATTATTGATTTTCTACGAACACTATAGAAGTCTTCCTACAAAAATCGAGGTTTTGGTCTAATTCGATTTAGTGCACAATGTTTCAACTTATTTCATTTTATTTTCGTGGTGCAAATTATGCAATCATAACCATATCATATTGTATGGATTCGATTAGATTAGATTTCTGTATTGCATTCATATACCTTTATCTGAAAGGTGTTATGTATATTAATATGATCATACCTACAAACAATAATCATGTAATTTTAAAAATATACATTTTTTTACGCATATCAGCAAAGAGACATACTTACATGAATGAATATCGTGACGTAGGTAATGAAATGTCTTGAACCCATAATTATCGTATTGTATTTTTACCAGTCCCTAACTTAAACAGTATGTTAATTTAAAAGTTGGACCGGAAACAAGTTAAATTATAAATAAGTATTGTTACCATATTGTTGGACAGGCCTACGGCATTAAGAACTATTTTCTATCATTCTATTGTTAGTCAAATTATATGTTAAAACGCGGATAGGTTTACTTTATGTTTATTTGTAAAGAGTATAAATAGAAGGTATTGTAAGTATGCTATGCCACGTAGTTACTATGCATGGCGCGTCTCTCCTATACATAAGACATAGCCTGTATGATCCTCTCTCACTAATAAGAGTGAGATGAATTGAGTCACACTCTATCACATGAACCCATTGCTGACGTAGGTCAGCAATGGGTTACTGGTTAATGGTAGACTTACGACCACAAATCCCAACGGAGCGGAGTGGTTAAAACTTAAAACCGCCTTAAAAAAACTAAAAAAGTATAAAATAATATTGCAGCCGATGACTTGTATGTTCGCATATAATATAACAACATTAATTTATTTTATCGACGTCGCTATCAAGCTGGTACGATTCGCAACAGGGCTTGCATTTGTTTTTTGGATTAGCTTGACACCTAAGCTGTTTTTATTTTTTACGAAAATTTCTAAAACTCCCAGCTGCCTTGCATGCAGTTATAACAAGGCTCACTTTTAGCATATCGAAAGTTTCAAGATTAGATTAATAGAAGATTAAATGACACGTGAAGGTATAGTGGTCTTATGTGGCTATAGTCTATCGTCCACGTCTGTGAAAATTTATAATACACGAGCGTTAACCCGCGACTTCGTCCGCACAAATTATATACCAGATTTTAAGTCAGATCATAAGCTATCAAACAAAAAAAGTTTCATCAAAATTGGTTCAGTAGTTTTTGCGTGATACTCGTTCAAACAAACAAACAAACAAACACCCAAACAAACACACAAAAAAACAGACAGACAAAAAATCAAAAAATTGGTGAAATGGAATCAGGGACACCTAAAAACCATATCGTAACTTTTTTTTTGTTAATATCTTCAATGTACAGACAAACTTCTTGTTACAGTTTTATAATAGTTGTACGAGCAAGCATCGTACAACATTTCTGACAACTCATCAATTTACCTTTTCGACCTCATTTTATCATTTGCACAAATCAGTTCGCAATTAGCCATCAAGAGAGCCGCGCGTACTCATCAAATCATTCTATTTTTATATCAAGTTTTCCAAATATATTTTATTATCAAGTCAATAAGTTTTATCATTTATCATTATCAATCACTTCGTTTCGGGACTACCCCGAACATTGGTCCTTCAGTCATTCGGTCAATCAGTGTAGTATGAGTGATTTAAGTGAGCTTTCAAAGCAAAGTGCGCGTGTGTCAAAGCAAAACAGAAGCACATCGCCTGTGCTTCGCTCGGTCATTTCGTTTCCAAAATCGAGCGTTTAGAATCAACTTAGATAAGACTAATATAGATAAGATTATTGTCGATCATCTTGTAAAATCATTTGGGGTAACAAATTCATTTTTGCATGTTAGTATTAAATGTTTATTGTCGTATCATCTTGTAATTAGATAAGATCATTTCTCCATGCAATCATCATCCCGTACTAACTCTATTTTTCTCGCCCGGGAATATGTACGAGCAAGCATCGTACAACATTTCTGACAACTCATCAATTTACCTTTTCGACCTCATTTTATCATTTGCACAAATCAGTTCGCAATTAGCCATCAAGAGAGCCGCGCGTACTCATCAAATCATTCTATTTTTATATCAAGTTTTCCAAATATATTTTATTATCAAGTCAATAAGTTTTATCATTTATCATTATCAATCACTTCGTTTCGGGACTACCCCGAACAATAGTATATAGATAGATTATTTTTTCCAAGAATGCTGTTTCATTCGTCCATTTAAAAACTAGCTTTGTACGACACCCATAGTAAATGAGGTGGTTGATGGGCTGAAGCACGTTTCATTCCTATTAAATTAAATTAAATTGAAAATTATTTATTGCCTATAAACAATACGATAAATATTAAAGTGATCCTTTTTGCACCGTCAAGCTGAAGGAAAGTTTTTGATCACCCTAAAGGGAATTATGGATGAGGATACGTATGGATGTTAATACCATTTTTATCACTGCGCTGTCGTTAACTGCAATATAGATATACCGGCGGATATCAGAAAATTTCAATAGATAACATTTTTGATTGGCATTGAGTACCTACTTGGGTACCTAGATAAACATAACAACAATTTTATTATGACGTACATAAATTCCATGCAAAGGGAAATTTTAGGTACAAAACATTATCGTTACTCCTAAAATATTTATAACATACAAAACAGATAGATGAAGACTAAAAGTAGACTATAAAAATTAAATTATATTTAGCCTGTTGAATGCCCCTACAGAGCAAAGGCGATTAAGGTAAGAGGGAGTGGGCCACCATCAGGGCCTAATGTCAGAGTATTTACACGCATACATCATCATCATCAGCATATCATCGTCTACTGCTGAACGTAGGCCTCCCACAAAGCGAGCCACAAAACTGGCGTCCCACACTAATCCTGCTGATTCGTAGTCCACACAAGACACTACACATGAGAGTTACCCCCAGATGTCTGGTGCCAGAGTGCGAGTCCCCCGCCCCCTCAGTGACGCCACCGCCGTGGTGGCCGGCGGACGTTGACCCTCGCTGCACCGCACCTAAGCTCCACAACGAAACCGACATTATCAACAACGTCTGCACTAGTGACCTGTTCTCCAACACCACGCATCTATGCCGCCAGTGGGTCTATGAACATGGGAATACTATTGTTTCTGAGGTCGGTACATCAAGTTTTATTATTATTTGGTTGCTAAAGCTTGGTCATTGACCAACCGCTACCTGGATAGATCTATCGTAGCTGTCACCCTTGACCTAAAGGTCATTTCATAGGTCCTCGTATTTCATGAAGCGTGCGTTGTCGATCAGAAGCAATATTATGCTCTCCCGTAGGTTTTCTCATTGTACAGAACAAGTTACGATCACGTTCTTTAAAGCGTACTGTCAATCTTTCTACACGAGCAGCCCGTGGGTGAGATATACACAGAAGGCCTACAGCGCCTTACGGTTTCAGAATGTTGTTGGGGCGGCCGCGCTTCTGCAGTGCATCAGACATGTTTGCCGAGGCCTGCACAGACGGCTTCCACGCTATAGTGCGTAAGAAAGTTGCATCATTGATGATTAGAGTCTATGGCAGCTCCAACAGCATTCTGAAGGTGATAGGAGGCAAGAGCGAGTGTCCCACCGCCAGTCATTGGTCCGCACTTATGATTATGACTAGATATATGATTAGACAAATTTATTTATTTTTCATCTTAAATTTTAAAATTATAGTTAATTACTGTCTCTTTTATTTTATTATTTGTTATTTCATTTTATTACCTATTGAAATCTTGCCATTTAATTGTAATTTACTAACATAGTATAATGTCATCTTGACATTATCTAATCAAAATTTTATGGAATTTGTTTTCCGAAATGAAACTGTATCTGCCGAAAAACTAACTGTCTGATACAGGCAGCGGGAAATATCGACGACTAGTGACAGGATAATGAAAGGAATAGCTATCAGATAGAGATGTGCGAGGCAGGTAGGAGGTGGTTTATGAGGGAACAATTCACCGATAGCTCACTCGATCGCGTCACAAGGAAATTGAAGCTATTCTGTTGGTGGATTTTTTTCTTGCTCAGTGTCTCGCTACTACGCTCTACTAGTGGAGCCAGTGTAATGATCAAGACACACTCATCGACGATTATTTGGCATTATAAACTCATATACTTACGGTTAAGTTTCAATCAGCTCAAATTATTTCCGATACAGTTCGACCTGGCGTGTCAAGAGTGGAAGAGGACCCTGGTCGGCACCGTCCACAACGTGGGCGTCTTCATCTCCATGCCACTGATGGGCTATGTGTCCGATCGGTATGTTTAAAGGCTGATCGTGTCGTGTTAACTACCAACTTTTTTTTTCTTAGAACGCGTGTTCTTGGTACCGAAGTGAAAATAATGATCCAATTTAATGATACTGAAGCATTGAATTATTATTACATTATCATCACAGCCTATTCATCCCACTGCAGGGCACAGGCCTATCCTCAAAGAGGGTGTATGGGCGTTAGTCCACCACGCTTGGTAGACTACACATGCATCTGCATTTCTACTTCAACGTATGCAGGTTTCCTCACGATGTTTTCCTTCACCGTTTGAGAGCAGCCGGTTTAGAAAAACTCATTGGTATATGGCATAACATCCGTGCGGATTCGAACCTAGACCGCAAGATTGATTTTCCATGGCTCTCTGCAACGCGCCACCGTCGCTATAATTACTTACTAAAGAGATTTCTTCTGTACTTTCGAGTGATGAGAACCTGAAGAATACATTTTTTATAATCATTGCTACGCTTGAATTACAGGTGTTATTGTAATCTAAATAAAAAAATTAAATAAAGATATATCTGAGATTAATAGACTGCGGTTTCACCGATTGCGATGAAACTTTGGTAGGTCGTGCGCATGCCTGTGAAAAATTAGAAAGAAAATCTAAACCCTAAACCGCATTGCAACGCTTGCCAGTCATAACCATTATGCTCACGACTATATTCCCCGAGGAGGGTAGCCAGAGATATGCTGAAACCTCAGAACATCCACATTTCACTACTAGTACTGAAATTTGCCGCCACCACCTGCCAGGCACAGCTAGTAAAATATAGAAATAGAAATAGAAATATTCTTTATTGTGACTCATGTAGACCAAAATATTGAGTTTTATAATCTTTTCCCAGATGGGGTCGTCGCGCAGCCGTCATAATCAGCAGCTTGGGAGTAGTGACAGGCGCACTGAAGACTTTAGTCAACGGACCCTCGAACACGGGCTATCTGCTGTACTTGGCCGTCGAGATGTTGGAGGCTATCATCGTTACCGCCACCTACACCACATCATTTGTTCTAAGTACCTATAATTATATCGCAGCTCAACGTTCATAGTGTTACCCCGATATAAGAAAGAGTATGGTACGACATAAAGTACGGACCCTGCCGTGACCAATGTTGACTTCACCCCCTCGTGGTAGACGACAGTAAGCAATGGTGTAGTCCTCTTTCACTCACACTATCAGTATCGGACGTACTTATCTCTTCTTGACATGCGAGCCCATTTTTCTGTGAAAGTGAAGTGTCCAGGTTGTGGTATTACTGTCGCTTTTGCTATGTGATTTCCAGCTTAGAATAGCATGCCGACGGGTTTCGTAAAAGGCGCCTAGTCCGACATTTCCAACATTTGTAATGCCGACACCGTGCGACTGCCGTTTAGAATAGTCACTGCTTCGGACACACCTCTGATCATGGTGGTTTGAGAGTTTCATGAGATCCAAGAGGACAGGGAAGTCCCCAGCCTAGCTAGCATGCCACCCCCGAGAAAACGACAAAAATCGAGATGTGCCTCCATCTTTATTATTTTACGTAGGCCAAAAAGAGCGCGCATGACGTTTTTCTCGTTTAAACGCTTTGTCGTGGGTGGGCATGCTAGGAGTGCATTTTATGCAATTAGATAAACATTCTGTATATCTGATTGATATTGTAAGCAGTCCTTGCATTGAAGTTAAACTGAACTAGGCATGAACATCTCTTCTAGCAGCAGCAGTCTTATAGCAAGACATAAATGAGATCGGACAATGTTAAAAGCGGTTCAAATGTAACCTGCAAGCATTACCTACCCTAAATTAGTTCAGAATTTGAATTGTCAATGGCTAATGAGAATTATTGTAGCTCATAAGTCTGATATTAATATTGCAGTGTTGGAACTGCTGGGTAACGACAAGCGGATCATCAGCTCCACGGCCCTAGGGCTCGCCATCACGCTTGGAGACCTGATGCTCGCGCTGGTGGTGTGGCGCGTGCCTTACTGGAGACACTTCCAGCTGATCGTATACTGCCCTGGGGTTCTGTTCCTCTCATACTTATACCTACTGGACGAGAGTGTGCGCTGGCTCCTTACCAGGGGCGACAAGGAACGAGTCAAGAAGCTTGAGATCAAGATAAGTGGTGAAAGAATGGAAAAAGTAGAGATGAAGAACAAAGACGGTGGGGGAGAATACGGACGTACAGAAGATACTGAATTATTCAGCGTCAAGCTGCTGTTTTCATCCAGGATTTTGTTAAAGAGGTATGGTATCCTGATCGATATGTTTTTAATTACAGGCTATCATAGTAGGCAGATGAAGTCCACTGCTGGACATCACAGAAAAACTGACGCTACCGGCCCAGTATGTTAAATATCAGAAAACTAATTCGCATGCAAAGAGAAATACAGGTTCTCGAGCCATGACCCATCCATACCAAGAAACAGAAGATGACCTGTTTTATTTACTGTCTCGTACAAAGTAAATGGACGAACTTTTGAAGATTGGGGAGAGACATGGAAACAAGCAACTAATTATGTGGCATCAACCCGCAGGTTGTTGGTGTGCTCCTGGTGGTGGTTCTCAGCGGCGTTCGTGTACTACGGGCTGATGATAAACTCAGTGAGCCTGCCGGGCTCGCAGACGGGGAACTTCGCGCTGGTGGCGCTGGCGGCGGTGCCTGGCGACCTGGCTGCGCTGATCGTGCTCGACCGCATCGGCCGCCGCCGGACCCTGCTAGCTGGGTTCTTGCTCTGCGGTCTATGCTGTGTCACCATCGCTTTTATCCCTAAGCGTTAGTTGAACATGCTCAGCGCATACATCATCATTGTCTTGCCCATTTCCCATTATTTGGGGTCGGCGCATACATCCTTCACAATAAGAACTGCCTTTAAATGACCAATCCAACAGAAACGATCTTGTAAAGGTTGCGAGAAGTTGATAGAAGCTGCACAACATTGAAGTGGAAATAAGTGGGGTCTATATAAAGCAGTGAATGTTGACCATTAGTGGCCCGAAAGACAACAGTGGGTGAATATAACTAAGCGGCATAAAGTGAGACTTGGCCTCCAAAACAAAAAAAATACACTTTTACAGAACCTGCCCAAATTCTCGCTAGTAGTAGCTGACTTGAAGGTCAGCCTCCACATCATCGTTCCAGCTATACCTGGACGTCGACCCGTAGGTACCGATTCTCACCTATTCTTTCATTCTGGCCAAGTCAGCGATGTGGCAACGAACAACTACATAAAAATCGCAAAGCGCAAAACCTCATACACCCCAACTGATTTATAACAAGATAATTAGTTTGGAATTATAATTTAATTATTTTGATTCTTAAAATTTAAAGTTATTCGCATTTTAAGTTTTGAGGCAAAAGCGATTTGTTATCATTTCAGCACTAACGTGGTTATGGATACATTTTAAGAATCTTGTTTTGGTAGGAAGTAGGGTAAGCGTGCCCGTGTGGTGGGTTGAGATCGGTTTCTTAAAATTTAAAATTTTACACATAAATTATTTAATATTTTAAAAAATTACCCATGCTGTTACCGTGATAATTCGAATCTGCTCTCGATCCTAAACAAACTACTTTCTAGTTTTGCGTTAATTCATTAACACATTGTATAATTCCTTTTCTTTTGTGGATGGTTTGAAGTACCAGCAAACTTGGAGCTTTTTGTAATGTAACTTTTTATTACTTTATTGATTCAAATTTGTATTTTTTTTTTACACAAACGTGTGTAAAACGAATGAAATTTATCTGTGGAAACTTTTAGTTGGCAATGTTGTTTTATAAAAATGTTGATACCCTACTATCCTGTAATTAGTCCGTAAGTTTTCCTAAAATGAATAAAATAAAATAAAATAAAAAATATATAAAAAATCTGTTGAAGATATTATTTCTGTTTCTGTTTAGACGCGAGCACGGCGCAGGTGTGCGTGTACGTGATGGGCCGCGCGTCGATCTCGGCGTGCTTCAACACTGTGTACATGTACACGTCGGAGCTGATGCCGACGTCAGCGCGCGGCTGCCTTGTTGGTGCGTGCTCTATGCTCGCGCGGCTCGGCTCCGTGCTCGCGCCGCTTACACCACTGCTCGTGCGTATTGCCATCTTCTACTTTGACTTCATCTTAATTTTTTATGGTAGACTTAATTGATAAACCAGGTTAGAGGCCTATAAAGGCGGCTGGAAAATTCTCTGACTACAAGTTGATCACCAACTCACATGACTCCATAATACGTACGGGGCCCGCGTGGTGGAGCAAGGCCCACTCTCTCGCAACATATTAGTGAGAGGAGGCCTTTACCCAGCAGTGCCCAGCACTGAAATTCCTGCAGGCTATAACTTAATTAAAAAATATATATATATATATATATTTGCTCACGAATATACTCCCCGAGGGTGTAGTCAGAGAGGTAATATAAAAAATCATTGCACAAATTTTTTGTGTGACTGAATCCTTGAACTTTTTAGATGAGATAAACAAATATTTCCATCATTGAAACACCAATATTAATAAAATTATAACTAATATATAGTTATAATATTAGTATAATTATAACTAATTATACTAATATTATAACTAACGCATCTTTAAATATAAATTAGATGGTCAATCTACAACCTGGGGGACCCGCCGCCAAAACGAGTCAAAAAAACAATTTTATATTCCATATTCTATAGACCAGCATGGTTAAGTATCCCTTTCCTCTTCAATCAGAGAAAGTATGATGTTTGGTAAGCGCTTCAATATTTGATTGCAGAGCACAGTATGGGTGCCGCTACCGACGGTGCTGTTCGGGTGCGCAGCGCTGAGCGCCGCGGCACTGACACTGCGCACTCCGGAGACGCTGCGCAACCACCTGCCTGACACTATCGCGCAGGCAGAGGCTATGCGCTAACACTCGCTGCATTGAAGCTACTGTCGCGGCACTGACACTGCGCACTCCGGAGACGCTGCGCAACCACCTGCCTGACACTATCGCCCAGGCAGAGGCTATGCGCTAACACTCGCTGCACTGAAGCCACTGCCGCGGCACTGACACTGCGCACTCCGGAGACGCTGCGCAACCACCTGCCTGACACTATCGCCCAGGCAGAGGCTATGCGCTAACACTCGCTGCATTGAAGCTACTGTCGCGGCACTGACACTGCGCTCTCCGGAGACGCTGCGCAACCACCTGCCTGACACTATCACCCAGGCAGAGGCTATGCGCTAACACTCGCTGCACTGAAGCCACTGCCGCGGCACTGACACTGCGCACTCCGGAGACGCTGCGCAACCAATTGCCTGACACTGTCGCTCAGGCAGAGGCTATGCGTTAACACTTGCCGCATTGAAGCCACCACCGGGGCGGCCCGGCAACAGCTGCAGGGAGCTTGTCCAGTCACGGATACATAGTGTGCGTAGTTTGTAGCCTTTTACTTGTGACTGTGGCAAGTGCGTGTCATAGTGGACCATACCACAGATAATATAATACGACCATACTATGCTGATAATGTGTTCATAGATAAGTTCACCGGTCAGCGAAAAGACTGCTACGACGGCAACGCAATCGAGTAGAATGTATCCAATTTGATACTAGTGCACAATTTAAAAACAACAATAGAGAAAATCTAATATGCAAGGATGCTTCAAAGGAAAGGAAAAGATGATTTAAGTATGTCAAGTAATTTATTTCATTATTTTGTATTATATTGCTGTTGATTTTCCTATAAAATAAAAATAAATAAATAAATAAGGCAGTTCATAAATTTATTAAACTGGAGTAAAAAATAAATTTGAATCAACGGCCTCAAAATTCTTTACAAAAAAAGATTGAATTGAATCAAGATGGACGACAACATTATTGTACACAGATATTCAAGTCAATAATTTATATTTATAGATAAAATAGTGATTTCTTATGTCTACTTAACAATTAAACCCTGTACAGGCATTTAACTTAGGTAACAAAACTAGTGTATTCATGCACAGATTATAATGGGGAAGACTAACGAAAGATATCGTTTTAGGACAGCATACGAAAGGATTATCGTCCTTGGAGAGCACGATAATCCTTTCCAAAAGAGACGTAGCACCCTCAGCCGACAGAAGTGCATATTATTATGAAAAGATGTATGAATTTGGATGAGACAAAAGAAGTAGGTTAGATTTTTGCATGTGCCGGGCCTTGTGCACTGCATCCGAGAGAACACGGATCATCGAAAAAAGTATGCATTTTGATTTGACATTTCAATCGAGACGATGTGACTTTCAAAATCGATATTTTCTTTGAATCACATCCGTAAAATTCCAAGCGGCTTACTATTGTATAGGTACTGAATATTTGAAAAAATATCGACATTATTTTAGTCGCCGTTTCAAAGTCACGTCATCTGACCAGACTGTCAGAACCGCACGAATCTATGTTGGATAGACTGTATCCACCTATATCTAACCTAACCTAACCTAACCTAACCCTTGGGACAATTGGATAAGCTTATTTATGTATGGATCCTACGAACACTGAGATCTATTAAAGTATTATACAGGGTGTAACAAAACACCCTAGTAACACTTCAAGGGGTGCTTCAGACCATCAAACTGAACAACTTTCACTATGGAACCAACACCGAGATAAAAAAATAACAAAATCAGTTGTCCCATACAAAACTGTAGTACTGACTTGACTAAAACTAGACTATGAGACAGCTGATTTTCTTTTTTTTCTCATAGTTGGCTCCATAGTGAAAGTTGTTCAGTTAGATGGTCTAAACCACCCCCTTAAGTATTACTAGGGTGTTTTGTTATACCCTGTATTTGGAAAGATGCTTATTTTGAGGCAAATACACATACGTGCGGACATAATGACCAGGGTGAAGATAGAACTGTTAGAACTAAATAGAGTGAACTTAATAGCTTACAAGCTTACCATCGATAATTCACACCGATATAGTGACGATACATCGACAAGGAAATTTGCGAAACTATCCATTGGAAATAACACAATTTAAAATTACTTACATGCTATAGGTTAAAGCGTTAACATTAAAATACTAAATCCTATACAAATGAAGATCACATTATTAACTAAAATAATATTTATTTTTGCTAAATATACAGGTTTAATTTTACTTGAATTTTTATTAAATAAACAATACATTTAATTTTACTTAAATGTGTTACTAGGGGATGCTTCATATCATCGAAATGAACAACTTTTACTATGGCACCAACGTTGAAATCGCAAAAAAAATCATCTGTTCCATACATTTTGGTCGATCGGCAGAATTTTATTTTCGATGTTTTCTCCATAGTAAAAGTTGTTCAGTTTGATGGTCTGAAGTACCACCTAAAGTAAAAACGCAAACGCATTAAATTTTTATACCGTATATATAACAATAGTGACAAAAACAACTATAAAGTATATTTATGAACTAAACTAAATCTAAACAAAAAACCGTTTTGTATAGCCGTCTTAAAACAAACTAATATGTACTAACCAGTATGGCACGTGTGGCATGCTATCATTGATCGATTTTTTATTCTATTAATCGATTAGAGAATCTGCCCGAGTGGAGTGCCGTACCTAACCTACCATAGGTATGTCCGGCGTACCGTGGTTAACCGGCAAGTCTCTAAAGCCGGTCGGCAAATCTCTTCACCACGATGCCGATGACAAGTCAAACACATCCACTTGACAGAAGAAGAATTTATCGATGTTTTTAGTATATAACTGTTATTGAACATCTTAAGCGATGTCCTGATAATCATCTCGTATTTAATTGCCAATTAAAAACTAAGAAAAACGATGACGAAATTAACGATACCGAATCGATAAACCTACTCATATTTTTATTTTAGATTCTGTGTCGTTCATGTCGTCATGAATTCATGATGCTAAAAATACATTTAGTTTTCTTTCCATTGATCTTCATTGGCATTATAATGTTAGACAATAGCGTAAGACTATATGTAGTTTCAATCCGTATTAAAAAGTCTATTTTAAAGTTACTTTTTATGGTGTCATCATCTATCGGTGGATGGACGTTTACAGAGGCATACCTACAATACCATGAGTTGACACTGTAATATACTACAGTAGTTTTAATCCCATTTATGTATTCATATCCATACAGCGCTCCTAGTGGTTATATTAAAACTACAGTAGTAAACTACAGTAGTAAACTACAGCAGTAAACAACAGTAGTAAACCACAGCAGTAAACCACAGCAGTAAACTACATCAGTAAACCACAGTATTAAACTACAGTAGTAAACCACAGCAGTAAACCACAGCAGTAAACCACAGAAGTAAACCACAGCAGTAAACCACAGTAGTAAACTACAGTAGTAAACTACAGTAGTAAACTACAGCAGTAAACTACAGAAGTAAACCACAGCAGTAAACCACAGTAGTAAACTATAGTAGTAAACTACAGTAGTAAACCACAGCAGTAAACCACAGCAGTAAACTACATCAGTAAACCACAGCAGTAAACCACAGCAGTAAACCACAGTATTAAACTACAGTAGTAAACTACAGCAGTAAACTACAGAAGTAAACCACAGCAGTAAACCACAGTAGTAAATTATAGTAGTAAAGTACAGTAGTAAACCACAGCAGTAAACCACAGCAGTAAACAACAGTAGTAAACCACAGTATTAAACTACAGTATTAAACTACAGTAGTAAACTACAGTAGTAAACTACAGCAGTAAACTACAGAAGTAAACCACAGCTGTAAACCACAGTAGTAAATTATAGTAGTAAAGTACAGTAGTAAACCACAGCAGTAAACCACAGCAGTAAACCACAGTAGTAAACTACAGTAGTAAACTATAGTAGTAAACTACAGCAGTAAACCACAGTAGTAAACTACAGCAGTAAACCACAGTAGTAATCTACAGGTGCCAACTCATTAAATAAGTTAACACGTTACGTCACTATCATGATGTCACTGGTTAGCACCGCACCGCTGTTCTCGTTTCTTGGCTTCTATGCTCTCCGCCTGCTCGACGGTGTCAGGCAGCCGCATGCGCAGCGTCTCCGGCGTCAGGGTCATCAGGGCCGCCGAGCACAGAGCCATGACACCGAATATCAGGTAAGGCAGTGACTCCATGTACGCCATCTGCAATATTAGAACAAATTGAAGGAAAGTATGCTAGTTGTAAGAAGGAGGTGCACAAAATAGATAGGATAGACTACCAACCTCCAGTAATGGAGAGTAACCCGAAGAAGAAGAAGACAAAATTATATAGATATATTTATAGTTAAGGTGTAATGCATGCTATTGCAGATGACACGATTGTATCAAGACCTCCGCTTGTAAGTACCTAGTAGACAAAGTTGTTTTACGTTATGCAACACAACCTGCCCACCAAATAATTATTTGGTACTTAGAAGCGGAGGTCTTGATACAATCGTGTCATCTACATATTAGTCATGGATTTCCGCAAAGTAACGCCTGATTCAATTAATTGCATGCTATTGCTACTTCAGTTAGAATGCGACGGTATATAAGCAGCATTATTTATTAAAAAGGCAAAAATTGCTTCATCTTCAGCCTAGTCAACATCAAATGAGCATAGGTTCAAGGCGAGCCCCAAATAGCTATTTTACACTTCCTCATTGAGGGACTACATGTCTATCTGTCAGTTCATATAATATTGTGCATGTGTTACTCCAGGAAGCTTGAAATGGCATGACAGAGAAAATAATTTTGGTATTGAGATATAACTTTTAAATGCAGAAGGAGAGATAGATTATAATTAGGTAGTATTTACTAACCAATAAAGGCGTTTGTGGCGCAACTATGTTTCCTATCCTGCCAATCATGGAGCAGAAGGCGAGCAGCCGATGCCGCGCCTGCGTCGGGAACAGCTCCGATGTATAGATGTAGATACTACTGAACGACATACTGATGGCCAACTTGCCCAACAAGTTCAGTGACGTCGCCAGCCACTGGATGTCTGAAAGAGATTTAATGTTTGATAAACTGCTACAATAACACAATAAGGTTCAAAGTATATTAATTACTATACGCGAAGGGACATTTCATTGGAGATCTTCCAAACCAAGATCGTTACTGAACCTATATGAGATGTCATGAATGAGCTCTTTACACTGATTCCTATATTAATTATTTACATTGGTGTAGATGAAATCAGCTATTAGGACGCAAAATACAGGGAGTTAGGGTAAACAGATGCATTACTTTAAGGGGTGATTGTACCCATGATACTGAACAACCTTCCCTAAGAAACCTATAGGAAATCAGCAAAAAAAAATTTCGACTTTTCATAGAAAAGTTCGATCAGCTGATTGCATTTAGTGTCCACAATTTTTTTTTTACGAATTTCCTATAGGTTTCTAAGGAAAAGTTGTTCAGTATAATGGGTAAAATCACCCCTTAAAGTAATGCAACTGTTTACCCTAACAACCTGTATAAAGAACTAAAGACATTTTACATGACTGAACAAGAAACAATACTTACGACTAGGAATAAAGGGTAACGCAATCAGCGCAACTCCACAGGTGAAATAAGCAGTCATGATGGAGTATTTGCGACCAAATCGATCTAGTGTGAGCATACTGATAATGTAGCCGGGGATCTCTACCAGCGAGGTCAAGATGTAGTTGACGTACATATTTCCCGCCAACGAAACTGAGTTGATGGACAGTCCGTAGTATATGAAGGTCACAGTGATCCACCAGAACGAGCAGATAGCCAGCCGCGACATAATGATGCGCGATCGTATCACCTCCCCTACTAAGGAACGCTTCTTGTCGACGGATTCAAATTTTTTTTGAGGTTCATTATCTATTGGTTTTGATACTTCCACCCTCGGCAGCGGATCTTCTTCGAGCTTTTGAATAGTTTCTGGAGATAATTTCCTTTTATTGATAGCTGCAGCTTTGTATATAATCCTTACTGCCTCTTTCTTGTTACCCTTACTTAGGAGCCATCGAACACTCTCTTCTATAAAGAAGTAGTTGAATACGAAGAGGAACGAGGGTACGTAGAGAACTCTGGTCAAAGTTCTCCACTCAGGTATTCCCCACGCAACTAGTGCCACTAAGACTTGACCCAGAGCATAAGTGCAGGATATTATGTTTCCTCCGATAACTCGAAGATCCAGGCCTACCATCTCGAGAGCTGGAATCCAAAAGGCATGTTATTAGTTGCAATTAACCAATCCAAGACGGAATTCTGTAAGTCTTTTAATAGTTACCGAGAATGAAGCCAGTGCTGTAGACCCCAGAGCCGACGGTGGCGTCGAGGAACTCGAAGGTGAGGTACATAGCGTAGCCGGTGGAGAAGGAGCGGATCAGCCCCATCACCGCCGCTAACACCGCCGTCAGTATAAATACCGTCCGACGACCAAATCTGCGGAAAAGTAACGTGGGGAAATTTTTATTCGTTTACGAAATTTTGAGGGTTTGCAGTAAGTATACAGCAGTGGACGTCCATCGGCTGAGATGATGATGATACTTCCTATGACTACACTTTATTCTTTATTGAGGCATAAACGTAGGTTTTCTAGTTTTGGCAGCTCTTTCTAATCAGCGTACATCTAAATAGGAAAACATCAGAGAATCAACGTAAATCCATCCTATTATAAATGCGAAAGTTTATCTGCCTGTCTTTTATGATTTCACGGCTAAACTACTAAACTGATTTTGATTTTGGTACAGAGATAGCCTGAACGCTGAGAAAGGAAAATTCAACGCAGTCGAATTTGCGGGTAACAGCTAGCAGCAAAACTCACGTATCAGACATGTATCCGGTGATAGGAAGCGCTGCGAACAGGCCAACGCTGTGAATGGTACCGACCATGGTGCGCTTCCACTCCTGACATGCCAGGTCGAACTGAAACGTATTGAAAATAGTCTAAATAATTATAAGTCGTGTTTTGGCCAATGCTGCAAACTAAAGATTATTGTGACAAGCCTGAGCCTGAGAAACGTAAGTGGGTTATCTTAATGTAAATTAAAAATATCATCAAACTTATTAAAATTTTGAGTTAGATCATCAAAGTAGTTCAAGGAAAACATCATGGAACAAGATAACAATAGAATTCAATTTTCAGAACATTCTTGACAAACCATTATCTCTTTGATTAGGTATGATATGATTTGTTCAAGTATTAAATTCCAGAATCATGCGCGATATAGTAAGGGCGTTATCGCAGATGAGGCCCATTCTGGGCCTACTAGTCCAAATCATATGTTATTATTTAGCTAATTGCGCCGGATACGTCGTATTTTATTAAAGGTCTATGTAATAAGCGATATCTACATAATCATGATGATCGGACAATTTGACAAACAATGGTATAATAAGTACTAGAACGATTTCAAGTAGAAAAATATAGGGGGGGAAGAGAGGTAGAGATAGAAGATTGCTAGAGAGAGTTATTTAGCAAATGACAAGAAAATATTGTTGTAAATTCGTATCAAGAAGTCAAGGCACTTGCAGAAAAGAGTCACGATTGATTGGCGAATGAAAGTCGAAGTGACTGAGGGAGGTAATTGGATATACTTGCTGCATTCCTTTAGAACATAAACTTAGACAAGATACAATTTCAAACTTTTAAATCAAAATTATATAAGATGCTCTTAGAAAACTGTAACATATTGGATTAGTACTAGTAAATAGGCAAAACGTAAATAGTGTAATAATTAAAATTACTTAGGTATGGTATATAAATGCATATATATACATGTCATCATATCAGCCGACAGACGTCCACTGCTGGACATAAGCCTCCCCCAAAATGGGGGGGGTTTGCCATAATGGCCACGCTTGGCAGGCGGGTTGGCGATCGCAGTTGGATTGAATGTGTGTACTCAGAGGACGCTGCTGCCCATCCTCCGGTAGATCCCTTAGTCGCCTTTTACGACACTCACGGGAGGAAATGGGATGGTGCTATTCTTAGCCGACACCACACGGCATTATATACATGTATATATAAATAATTATATTAGTATAGTATTGTATTGGATGGCATTAGTATTGTACTAGAATAAAACTGTAAAAAATGAGAGCTTACATGTACGAGTAAGGTTGAATTTCTTTGGCTTGCATCTGCCAACAAACTGTCATGCAGTCTGTCAGATCTTATTTAAAGAAACCTTTTTGTAATGTCTTTTGGATAAATGGGAAACCCAATATCAAGAATGTGCCGGGAATACAACGAGTTGAGTGGAAGGCATGCGGAACTTGATGTTTTTAATAACAGATTAAACACTTTTAAAAGATGTGTCCATACAATCCTCCTCTCCTCTTAACACGATACGTAATTTTATTTATTCGGTAGGTAAACTTTGTATTAAGTACTCATAATTGGCCAACTTACTGTAATTTTTAACTTGTAGCATTATTATTGTATTATTAATATTTTTCTTTTTTTTTGTTCGGGTGTTTGGTTCTAGATATTTGGTCTTTTAAAAATTGTTATGTAATTTTAAACATAAAAATTTGTATTGTAATTTTAAGCAAAATCTCACTTTTTATACGCATGTTGTGTACTCATTTAATTGAGTCACAGTCTAGACTTAAAATATTTCGTTCATGTTACTATATGTTATAAAATTGATTGTGACTTGTTTGAGTACCTAATAAATAAATAAAAAAAAATGAATTGAATTGAATTGAAATGCCCTCTCTAAAAAATTGCATTTGCATTAATGAAAATCAATGCAAAAACTTTGCAAATATTATTTGCAAAGTTTTCAACATCGTGCGGTTTACGTATTAAGTACTTGATTAGAAACGTATCATTACATTACTTTAACAAATTAAAGTACCACAACCTTGACTACAGGACCAAAATATAAATCGCGAAAAAAAATCAGCTATTCCATAGAAAATGTCAATAGCGACTCAACCAAAATGTTAGGCGATTAAATTTTTTCGATTTCAGATTTAATCCCATAGTAAAAGTTGTTCAGATTGATGGTCTGAAGCATCACTTTAAGTATGTGACGTATTTAAGTTTACAGCCTGTATAATTCAGTCGTCAAGTGCGAAGCCGAGGCTAGTTACATAATAATATACTTTTATGAGTGAATGTCCAAATTCCACTACACAGGCTTCGCTCCCATTGTAATAAACACTAATCCAGTTTTAGTTTATTATCGACTATCTAGGTTTAGCTCCAGCTCTATGGCGGCATTAAGCTCTTATTTTGAGCACTGCACCAGTCACTTATCATTTGTATTATCATCATCAATTCGGTGATAACGGATAATCTTTGTATTCAAATATCCACTTGCCCATTAATCCTGAAGATAATTACTTTTTTCGTGCATTCCCACACATTTCCGTAACGCCTTCCACACATAAGCAGAATTCCGAATCAAAATTAGGATTTCGTATGGATTTGCTTCCTCCAGAATTTCCGGTGGGAATTTCAAATCCATTTGTAATTCTGTTCGGCATAATTCTGCATGTATGTGTTGGTCCTAACACGTGTAAACCAGGATCAATAGCGGCAACCAATCACAACACTACGCAATGTACTCCAGCGAACGATGCCTTAGGGGAGGACCTGTAGAATGGACTACAGGGTACAGGCCTTTACCCTACAGTATAGGATACAGGGTCTAATCTCAAATAAATTACATAACTAAGGGAGTTACTCCAGACCAACAAACTGAATAAAATTTCACTATAGTTTCTTGTATGAGGACCCGCCTAATTTTTTAACTTTTTAACATGTTTTTTACCAAATCTGCCATATAATAACGCAAATTCTATGAAAATGTCAACTGTATAGCTATGACGGTTTAAAAGTTACAGCCCTAAATAGGTAGGACAGACGGACAGTCGGACGGACGGACGGACGGCGTAGGCTTATGAATAGGGTCCCGTTTTCACCCTTTGGGTACGAAGTCCTTAAGGTCCGCCACATACACATGGAATTCTGAATCAGAATTGTGATTTTGTATAGGATTTCAAATAGTGGAGGGAAAAAATCCATACGAAACCGTAATCCTGATCTGGAATTCTGTGTTTGTGTGGCAGGTCTAACTAGTTAGTAAACCGTACCGTGGAGACAATAGTGTAATCATTCTCGTAGACGAACGCCTCGCAGCGCTTTGTCGCGTTGGGGTGGAAGGCGGCGGGTTCGCACGCGCCGGCGCCGATGCCGTCGTTCGGCTGCCGACGCTCGCAGCGCGTGTTCTCCTTCAGGGCCCACTCGCCCCATGCCCCTGGGACCCATTGTAGTGGTGGCGACTCACATTCTGGCACTTGGCATCTGCAAAAAACAAATTCTATTGTCAACTAGAGTTTTCCCCTCGACCGCACGGGTTCCCGTCATCGTAGCGCGATAAATGACATACCAGATTTTAAGTCTAATCGTAACCTTTAAACAAAAAGTTTCATCGAAATCGGTCCCGTGGTTAGTTCCAAGGTAGCTGTAGAAGAAAACATTGAATTTGTAGAAGTATTGATTGCTAAATCTAAATAAGTTAACATCTAGTATATAATTATAATATTATAAGCAACATAAACGTGAGTCATATAAAAATAATATTTCTTGTAACCTCGGTCTCCGTTAACAAAACATGGCGAATGTAAGTGAACGAATTGAATGACAATGTAGCGCTCACAAACATCCTCAGACACAATAACCACTATTAATCTTTACAAAGACCAGAATTTTTATATTTTTTTTATTTCAGAATTATAATACAGTTTTATTACGTTACGAGCGTTAACCCGCGACTTTGTCCGCACAAATTATATACCAGATTTTAAGTCAGATCATAAGCTATCAAACAAAAAAAGTTTTATCAAAATCGGTTCAGTAGTTTTTGCGTGATACTCGTTCAAACAAACACCCAAACAAACACACAAACAAACAGACAGACAACAAATCCAAAAATTGGTGAAATGGAATCAGGGACACCTAAAAACCATATCGTAACTTTTTTTTTGTTAATATCTTCAATGTACAGACAAACTTCCTGTTACAGTTTTATAATAGTATAGATTTATCTACCAAACTGCAGAGCAGTTTGTTGGCAATCAAATACATTTCTCACACTTGGGTACGATATAATATACAACTTATATGTATATTTTTAATTTAACACAGAAACATGAACATGCCTTAAAGACACTGAATTTAACACTAAATATGACTGGTACGATTCTTTACAAGTTTTCTTCCAAAAATTCAAGCTTTATCTTTTTACGTTTTTTCTTATATGTTGATTTACTTACACCTTCATTTAAAGTTTGTGGGAGATTGTTTATAATTTTTGGTACGAGGTAGGCCTAGTCCTTTGCCCATAATAATTAGTAAATCTAGGAATTTCAGGACCTGCCTAGTAACATTCCTGCTGGCTCAGGCTGCTTGGCTCAGGGCCTGCGTAGCCCAAGACCTAAATAATAGTTTACAGTTGTGAAACAAATTAAGCCATCACGTAACATGATTTTTATTAGATATTTGATTTAAATCACATTTTGTTTGTAAAGGCCCGCCAGTCACCAAATACATCATGCGGATTTATTCCGGACAGAATAACGATTTCGTATAGATTTGAAATTCGTAGCGGAATTCTGGAGGGGGAAAATCCACACGAAATCCTATTCCGATCCGGATCAGAATCGGACTACATATTATTGTAATATAATATTATGGAACTACTGCAGGTAGTTTGACTCGCATTTTGTATGTCAGTCAGCATAACAATTTCAATTCTCAAACGGGAACTACAGTCATTGATTTTGATATACAGGGTGAAATTAATATCATTAGCATCCTTTTAAACTATGAGTCTACAAGAGTCCATCAAACAAGAACAACTTTTACTATGGCAGCAAACCAATCGGAGCAAAAAAAAAACTCTGCTGTTATATAAGGTCTAACAAAATTAGGTGAAACTATTTTAAGGGAATGATCAGACCATCAAACTGAACAACTTTCTCTATGGGACCAATATTGAAATCGCGAAAAAAAAATCTGCTATCCCATACATTTAGGTCGAGTAGGTTTGTATGGAACAGCTGATTTTTTTTCGCGATTTCAATATCGGTCCGATAGAGAAAGTTGTTCAGTTTGATGGTCTGATCATCCCCTTAAAATAGTTTCACTTAATTTTGTTAGACCTTATATACATTTAAATCGCGAACTCGCGCGTCGACATTGCAGTTTAGAAGGAACAGTTTTTTTTTATTTGCTCCGATGGGTTTGCCATAGTAAAAGTTGTTCAGTTTGATGGGTAGACTCTTAGTTTAAAAGGATGCCAATGATATCAATTTCACCCTGTGTATGGGATAGTGTTAATTCATGGTACGCCTTCAGAATAATTATTTGGTTGTTGTTTGATAAAAATGATTCCTTTACCTTCTGGGATCTAGTACTAAGATGTCATCTTTAGTTCCAGTACTACTCTTATGTCTAATCTTGGATAGACATCTGGTTGAAGTGCATTAACTGATAGGCATAACACTATTTATTACATGTTTATTGCCGCGACGTGTCTAAGTTCCTACGAATCTATTTGTACAACAAAGTTATTTTATAATGTTTTTATAATATTTTTTCCACCGATTTGTGCCACCTGGTCTCTACCAATCTACAATTGTGGTTTTGTGTGTCTACAACCTTTCACAATTTTTTTCTGAAAACGAAATCCAAATCGGGTCAGTCGTTAATAAAGCGTGCTCAATAAAATTATAAAAAAATATACAGGGTGAAATTGATATCATTAGCATCCTTTTAAACTAAGTAAACTAAGTAACAGAGTTTCGCTACTAGTGAAACGTGGATGTTCTGAAGTTTCAGAATATCTCTGACTACCCCCTCGGGGAATATAGTCGTGAGTATATGCTTATGCTGATTTGAACATGAGTCTTTAAAAATCGCGGCCGTTGTGTTGTAGTTCTTATCCGCGGTTTATACAGAAGAGCCGTGTGAGGCGAGCGCCTGGAGGCGCGGGCTTAATTCTCCAAACGACGCTATGCTATACACCTTGTTGTGTTACTTTGACTATCCGCCACCGCCACACGTCTCTTCTGTATAAACCGTGTCTCGGAGGTACAGACAATAATAATAAAATTAGGTACTTAATAGTACTCTACCTATTACCTTTTGATTCTAAACTACTTCTTAGTCACATGAAAAAAAAACGTATTGTCATTAAACGTAATGGCAATGGCGATGAGGATCCGATTGCTCAATGCTTATAAAACTGCCGGGAAATATTTATACAGGGTCAACTTTTCATATAAAATATATATATTGTATACCGTCGAATTGAGAAACCTCCTCCTTTTTTGAAGTCGGTTAAAAACGCAAACGTTTGATTATTTGGTTTTATGGGCTTGGTCAATGACCAATAGCTACTGCGACCTGGACAGATCTATTGTAGCTGTAAACGTTCGATCACTCTGACTACATTTATAACAAGCCCTGCTAATTCCCCTTTTTCTTCATCGGTGAAAGATGTTCAATATCATGAGTAGGTAGTTACAGTAATGTAACAATCTACAGTTAAATCCTGTGGCTGTATGTATCAGTATTCGTTAAGGAAAATAAATTTTAAGTGCAGGTTTCTTTATGCAAAACGGACCGATATATCCGTTCTTGAGGTCGCAAATACATTGAGGTCGCAGAGTCGATATTGGTATTACTATGGTAATGCGATGGCCTATCGAAAGGCAATGTCCATCCGCGGTGTGACCCTGGCCATGGCAGTCAGAACCACTGCACAATTTATCCCACAGACTGGTGTCTATTACAGAGAGACAAGGTTTTCCTGTTAGCTATATATGTAGATCACGAAGAAGGTAAAGGAAAAATACAGGTATTGTTATAAATAGTGACCGGTATTTAAGTGTACAAGAAAATAAAGTGCTTTATGCTAATAATTTTTACTTAAAATGTTATAAGCCGTGGTGGTCTAGTGGCGAGTAACTTTGCCTGCCGTGCAGGAGGCGATGGTTCGATCCCCGTCCAGGCCGACTCGTACCAATGAGTTTTTCGGAATTTATGTATGATTTGTAACACCACTGGCTTTTTCGGTGAAGGAAAACATCGTGAGGAAACCTGCATGCTTCAATTTCGAGGCATGTATTGTACCTACTGTCCATTACAAGTGGCGACGGGCTCACTCCCCGTCACACTGGACAGAGTTTCGGTACTACTAGTGAAACGTGGATGTTCTGAGGTTTCAGAATATCTCTGACTCGGGGAATATAGTCGTGAGCATATGCGATGAAAATTTTATAATGACTGCCCGATAATCCGGTTAGTTAGTTGGCAGTAAACTCTAGTACCTACGATAAGGGTTAAAAGCAAGAAATTCCAATACTTAAAATCGTATGTCAGTCAAACTCTATTCACATTAGTATTATACTGGAGCCGGCCATCATTCAGTGTTACTAAGATATGACAACTAGGTCAGTAGTTGCACAAGCAGTGGATTGATCCAGGAGCACTATAGTAAACAGATCATAGTGCCGTGGGAGGAGGACGTCGCTTGTTAACGCTAGACGCCGGGTCGGCAGAGACCACTGGGAAGTTCACACCTCGCGAGACTGCGAACGAAGTCGGGCCACAGAGGAAGCTGGCAGATTGTAAGACCAGGCTCAGACCTTCCTTTGTTTCTATACCGTGTATTTTATTCTATAATCTTTATGAAAAATGAGGCAAATAAAGAATTCTATTCTATTCTATTTTTACCTAACTTATTTTTACCTAACTTAACGCGGCGGGGAACTGTAAATTATGCACACAGGTTGTGAATTTAAATCCGTTACAAATTAACAATACTTTAGGAGGCGCTTAATAGGATCGATCGTTATTTGTTTTGATTGTTACAGCTATTAAAAACTGTACAATTTGTCTATTGTTCTTAGATTCTTAGATTCTTTATTGTACACAAAAACATAATTATGAAAAAAAAAAATTACAACAAGTCGTGATGTACAAAGGCGAGCTTAACTCTAAAAGAGTTTTCTTCCAGCAAACCGTTGAGTGAGAGGAAAACTAATATGTTTGGGTAAAATAAGTGTGCACACAAATAAAAAACTACTTAATTATGAGATAGTAAAATGAATACCTATAAGATAAGAAATAATTTAAGATACACCTATACAAATAAATATACTTACATAAATAATAATATCAAATATAATAATATGAACCTACATATATTATATACATACATATAACTACTACGCCTTTATTTAGATAGGTAATGCTCTCTAACTCTCCTCTTAAAGATGTCCAGTAAAAGTCAATAGCAAAACGATTTTATTTTCAACGTTAAAACCAAATCAAAGTAAGTAGCCTATAATAATTGTGTAAGTATTTCTTTGCTATGTGCGATTAAAAACATTATTGTTAGCAAGCGACTAAGTACTATATTACGGAAAACCACAAGTCAATAGGAACAAAAATATTATTATGATTATGACAAACCGTTTGTAGGTGTTCAGTATAATATATTGTAGGTAAACTTAATTACAGATAAGCTAGCTGTCACTATTTAATTACATATGCAATTATTAATACGATATGCGTGTAATAAAATAAATTTAGATGACAACCCGACAATAATGCAGGTTTTTGACAAATAAGTCGACTCGTCACATACAGGGTCCTTCTTAATATGCTGACACTTTTTTAAGGGTTTGCTCAGACTATTAAACTGAACAACTTTCTCTATGAGACCAACATCGAAATCGTTAAAAGAAAATCTGCTGTCCCATACATTTGACTCCAGTAGGTTTGCAGTTTTGTATGGAAGAGCTGATATTTTTTTGTGATTTCGATGTTGGCCCCATAGAGAAAGTTGTTCAGTTTGATGGTCTGATCATCCTCTTAAAAAGTGTCAGCATATTAAGAAGGACCCTGTATATAACATAGCACCCAGAACTGTAGGACCTACTTCCTGAGGGGGTGGTTGGATCAGAAAGCGACAACTTCTCGGTAAGATAAAACTACTAGGGAAATTACTAAACGCACGACGCGATGAAAGATGACATCCAAACTCTTAGCACAGTATAAGAAAGAGTATCTATTACGACATATTCTTATTCTCGATCTTTCTCGTCGGTTTTCAGTGAGAATGTAGTGCAGGCTTTACAACTACCAACTGTTGTAAAAAGCGTATCTATAGCTATAATTCAAATTCAAATAATTTATTTCAGACAAGATGTCCATATAGTGTTAGTATACATTTATCTTAAAGCTAGTGTTAGTAACAAAAAACAACGAAAAAAAAACATTTAATTTTAAAAACCCGGTGTGGAGCTTCACCCAGGGATGCAACAGCGGGGAGTCCCACCGATCTTTGAACACATTGAGGAGACCGTTAGTGCTGGCTCGGAGCCTGCCCAACATGGAGGCTATAGCAAGGCTCTCTTCTTCTCCATACAATGCTATAATCGCCTTGTTAGTGGCTCCACTGCGCACGCCAGAAGAAAAAAATTAGTTAAAATAATTGCGACCGTATCAAGGGCGTCTAACCAGCAACCGACAAAACTAGTAGTTCCTACTACATCTGTCTACTGATTACCATTTACCTGTTTGTTTTAGATTTTTAAACTGGTTGTATGAGGAAAGACTCAAGCTCTCAATGTGAAAACTGTGATCACGTGGCGGTGAGATGTTCGCATTGCGAAGCGTAGAGGTTACTTAGGGGACAAATGCCCCGGGTAATACTTTTTTACGGGCGGCAGATTGAGAAAAAATTATTAAGGTAAAATCAAGCTCTATCTATAACAGATTCGTAGTTCGGACAAAAATCGATCAGTGTGACGTAGAATTTATTCGAACCATGTTTCTATTTTGCTTAGTGTTTCACTTTCTTTCCCTCAACTTCCATTTCTTATTTCTCTCTCTTTACAAAACTAAGAGAAACCAATACGCGACGCGTTTCAGAGTTCGTTGATGTCTTTTGTATGAAACGGTTAAAATAATTTCATAATTATTGTTACGTAACTGTTAATGCTCATAACTACATACATAAACATTTTTGTAATTTTCTATATTATGTACTGAGTTATAGCGTGAAGGATCCCACTAAAGAGCGAAGGCCTCCACGAATATTGGTACGAACACGCGGGCCCAGTGCAGATTGATGGAAGCAAGTTAGTGGGTAACTTGCTGTTTACAAATTTTCAAGCCACCGTCCTTAATCGGCGAAGACCCCATCTCAGAGAAAAATATCTATAAGCTATCAAGTTCGTGCGCGGCACTCCCATGGTCTCTGGCCTCATAAAAAGACTGAAAGTCACCCAGAGGGCTATGCTCGGAGTTTCAGTGCGAGATCGAATCAGAAATGAAGAGATCCGCAGAAGAACCAGAGTAGCTGACACACCCCAAAGAATTGCTGAACTAAAGTGACAATGGGCGGGACACATTGCTTGCAAAACCGATGGCCGATGGGGCCGAAGAGTTCTTGAGTGGCGACCGCGTACCGGAAAGCGCAGCGTGGGAAGGTCCCCCACAAGATGGACCGATAACCTGGTGAAGGCGGCGGGAACCCGTTGGCTGAGGGCTGCCCTCAGGGCATGAGGACATCCCATGTCCTCATTGCGCAGGAGTGCAATTCACTAAGCGTCACATCGCTATCAAAAACATCGACCAGCTCGCATCCTTCGGTTTTATATGAGTTTGACACATGACATTGAAAGCTTGGCGTTGTTTCAACGACGAATTTAAGGTTATGACTATGGTTGCGCTAAGTGAATTGCACTGCTGAGCAGCACCGGCCATTGTGGCGATCCTTGGGGGAGACCTGTGTCGAGCCGTGGACGTCCATTGGGTGAGATGATGACGATGATGATTATGTGGGATGTGGAGAGGGCCTCGCAAAGCTAAATGTCGTCGATGCCCGCCCACGTTTGTTCGAGCGCCTCCACTATTTGTGAGACCTTAAAAGCCTGTGTTGAAGGTTTATAAGTAGACTAGACTTAGAAATAAGTTTAAACCGGCGTTAATTAATTACTCGTCATTTCAAAACCAGTAACAAAATTACACGCTAATTGAATAAGAAGTTTGAACCGGTAGTTAATTTACTTTCGTTTCAAAACCGGTGACAAAGTTACAAGCTAATTGATGGAACGTATAAGATAAGAAAAGATTTAGTCTGAATCTTTTCTTATAAATGTCATTTCGTTTATAAATTAAATTGAAATAAAACGTAATTATATTTTGCCACAAGAGCATACAGAATTATGTATAAACTATAAGTGGGTTTGAGACTTTGTTTGAGAGATAATGTGAATAGAAAATTGGTTTAAGAGCTATTTAAGAGACCATTTTATAATATTTCCGCGACCACCTTACATCATTCAGAATTATCTAAGGCGACCGCAGACCGCGCGTTGACGTAATTTTTTTCTTCAGACAAGTAATTCATACGCCTACAACTGGATTGTCCTTTCGTCCTTTCTTCCTTGCTTTCTCTTCTTTAGTTTAATAGTTTATTAGGTAACACTAACGACACAGGTTTAAAAAATACACGATCAACAGGTCTTATGAATACATCACTTAAAGGTATACACAGCATTGCTATTCATCAACAATTATAGCCAAATGAAGTTAAGTATACAAATTAAATAAAAGGTTAAGAAAGGTTTAGAATATAAGGTACAATATTGAGTTCAATTAATTAAACAAAAATTGATCAATTTCATTACATAACATTCTAATAACATACACAACATTCCAAGACAGTTTTTGCAATCAAAACTTTGAACAATCGAGTTAAATAGAATAGAATTCAAATTAGTATCAATTTAAAATAATATATTACAATAATAAAAATGTGTCACATTGTAACATGATATTAGGTTAAAATGTAGATTACTAAGTAAAATAATAATTTAATTTAATTTTAACTGGTAAAATTTTAAACATTCAACATCAATATTACTCAAGTTTGAATTAAAAATTATTCCAATCAAAGAGAACAATCGGTGAAAACAACAGTGAAAATTGTAATAGGTATTAAAATATCAGAAGATCTTTGTTAAAAAAATATAATTATGAATTTTGTTTTAGGGAAAAAAATATTTCTTCTCAATCTGCGATATACCCCTAATTATTAACTACCTACTATTAAAATGATTAACTTTCTCTTAACCCGGATTGAGAAGCAACTACTTGCAAGAGATTTATTTATGTGTTACTAATCTACCCATACTTTATCTTTTTCATAAATAATCAATAATTCGGTTTTGACAGCTGTCTGACAAATAATTTATGAAATCGCCCGGACGAGCCTCCTGCCCAAACGTTTTAAGTATAGTCATGCAATGTCAACAAATAATTACATTTAATACCTTGTTATGAAACGCTAAGAACTTACTATAACAGGTATTAATGCGTCTGTTTTCTTCTATTATTACGAAATTGTGAATTAGCATAATCGACCAATATAACAGTTTGGAATTCGAGTCAAACGAGGCTCTTTGGTAAGAATCCAAAATGGCTCGAGTGGCTGTGCATAAAGGAGTATTTGATCCCGACGCGACGTTGATGTATGGAAGTGAATCTTGGGTAAGGCAGAAGAAGTAAAAAAATAGGATAGATGTAGATGGAAGTGAATACTATGCTGATGCACAACTTTTAATTTAAATTTCTTTGCAATCATAATCAGTGGATTGATAAACTAACAGATTAAACATGTGTTTAATTAATCTGGGATTGTTGTAATCGTTCCTGGGAGATTAATGTGTCACAGCGTCATAATCTCTTGGTGAGTTTTGCTGAAATTATACATAAATTACGTCGAATTTCTTATAGAATAGAATTTTTTTTCTAACACGCCATAAGTATAACTAACATTAGTATATATAGCAGCCGTACCCAAAGTTCTTGTTGAGTAAAGAACCACGAAGTGCATGTCGGACAACGTATAATATTACTAGGTGTTCCTTCCACTGTATCATGATTCGTGATCAAGAATCTTTTATATGCAATGATTTTTTTCTTTGCTTATATAAAATAAAAAGACATTAAAAAATTCTTTATTCGATTACAATTTAGTGGTATACAAATGATTGAGTCCCTGACTCCCACAGTAGGAAAACTTGAATTGGGAGACAATTTCTTCCCAACTAAATTAATTAATTAGGTAGGTACATGATTTATTAATTTTCTTAATGTATGGTATTGATCTTCACGCTCCCCTCAAAAATGGCACCTTCACAATGATAGCGTAATGTAATGACATTACGAGGATAAATCGGGAGGGATATAACGTATTCTTCTTCTCCTTTTGTCGAGGGTCCACAAGAAGCAAAGGGCACGGCATGTCACTCGGGGAGGCTCCTACTCCAGGATCATTACTACATTACAGAAGTGGAAGAAAATGATACTCATCACTTAAGTCTCTGATATTTGAATTACATTTCATTCATAGTACCTACCCACTTCTGGAGGAGTTAACGCATGTATGTGACGCAAGTGCGTGATAGGCGTCGCGTCGCATCTGAGAATCCATGAGAATGTGTCGAGCTGTCATCGCTAGATAATGACAAGTCCTGCCACAGACGCAGTTATCTTATTTATTAGATTATGTACTTAAAAAAATTTCGTTTATGTGGCTTATATTTTGTAACGCTAGTGCCTATTGTAGCCATCACTCTAGAGCAATTGAGTCTGTGACGAAATAAAAGTTTAGATTGTTCATACTTGCTTATACGCTACATACCATTCGTTCTATTTTCAATAACTAACAGTTTCTTTTGAACTCTCATAGTCTTCTTTTGTCAAGTCGATGACATTGTCAAGTTTGACATCATGCTCAAGATTTTTTTTTGTCTGGTGTGAAATACTTATTCATAAGAACTCAAATGATATTTACAACAGTATAAACAACATATGGCTATGGTTAAAGATATTCGCCAACATAATTTGCATCATCCAGCAGAAAAGAGGTGATTCTCTAGCTAGGCTAGATTGCACCGAATTTATCAAGGGTTCAGTAACGTCATTTGGGGAGATTATTTTCGGGCACTCGTCTCGTAGTGGATCCGACCGTACCTACTCAACCACGCTGGCCCGACCGGGAGTTGGTAACGTGCTGAATATTTTCAAGCCGCTCAATCGTCTGCCTTGAATTCGGAAAACATGCCCAATGCTCGGAAGAAAAGTGAATGAAAAATGACTAAAGCGGTTACCTACTCAACCAAAGACGGACCCTGTTTAGGTAGTTGATACAATGATAAAGATAATGTATTTTATCGTACACAATAGTTTCAAGGAAGTCGTATCTCGTAAACAATTAGACGGATAATCGATGCGTTGCAAAAAATTATCCAGTTGAGAGTGATTGTTGGAGATAATGGTCTATTGGACCGCGTTGCCGCGTCCGTAGAGTCTAAAGTAGTGTCACAAACCAATGTTTGTATTGACCATTCGGGTGGAACATTCATTTCTTTGTCTTTATCCAAAGTATTTGTTGGTTTTGTCTTGTTTTAGTGTTTAATAAAGTAAAATTGAATTGAACATTATAAATGTTATGCACTGTAGTTGGTGTTTTTTTTTATTTTGTAACTACAAGGTGAAATTGATATCATTAGCATCCTTTTAAACTAAGAGTCTACCCATCAGACTGAACAACTTTCACTATGAGAGAAAACCGATCGGAACACATAAATAATCAGCTGTTCCATACTAATCTCCAATGCCAACTTGTCTCAAATGTATGCAACAGCTATTTTTTTTTTGCTTCGATCGGTTTGCTCCCATAGTGAAAGTTTTTCAGTTTGATGGGTAGACTTTTAGTTTAAAAGGATGCCAATGATATCAATTTCACCCTGTATAGTAAAAGATGTCCAGTTTGATTGTGTAAACTGAACCATCACTTTAAATATTACTAGGGTGTTTCGTTAAACCTTGTATATTGGAATGGAAAACAGAAGAGAAGAGAGGCAGAGGAAGACTTAGCTAGAGTTATGTAGCACAGGTGAAAGAAAAGGTTGATGTCGTGTCCTATCAAGAACTAAAGGCACTAGCGGAAAAGAAACTGGATTGGGGAATACTCCACCGAGAAGAGCGTTAAATAAGCGGACGATGATATTAAATAAAAATGATTATTAAAATTTCGTATTTTGAAACGTGCGGCCCTGGTGTCAGAGTTTTTTCAGATCGCCTTTATGGCCTCTGCCATGGTTTTTATATACCACCACTACCAGAGATAGTAGCCGGGACCAACGCCTTAACGTGCCATCCGAAACACGGAATCATGCACGGAAGAAAAATAATACTCAGTATAAGTAAATAAGTAGATATATTTAGGTAGGTACATTTGTACGAATTAATAGATCTTCATATCAGGCGTTTTATAAAAACGTTTTTAACAAAAAGAAAGTTCCAAAATAGCATGAACACCAAAACACCAAAGTTATATTATAACCCATTGACGGATACTACCTACCATACAAGTAACTTGTGCTTGGTATATACATACATACATATACTCATTACTCGTATCCCATTGGGGTGGACAGAGACAATGGACCATAGGCTACGATCCTGACACACCTCTTTTGCCTCGTGCCTCTTTTGTGCTTGGTACCTACATGAATAAGTACATTAATATTATCACATCATTAATATTAGTTTTGGTATTCCTAAAAAAAACATTTATTAGTTTTATACAATAAGTCGTAAAACCGTGTTGGTTAGGTTTAACAACAACAACAAAGTCTCTGCCCACTCCGACGGAGGCCAGGTTGATTGTGCACAAAAGTGTACAGTACAGGCAGTACAGCTGGCGTAGCTTTGTACAGATGTTTCGATTGAAATACATAATGTATTCAATTATTATTTATACATACGCAATAATAAACATAATACAACTATACACTTTCAGTGGGAGCTAATACGAAATATATTTAAAAATATATTGTCCAGATAATTGTAAGAAGACTTTTCGTCTGTTTGAGTTTTGGTTTGAGATTTGGAGACCGATGATATTATGCTGATATAAAGATTTCAAAAATAATAAACGGTCGACGCGTACAAAATTGTACAACCAATAGATTGTTATTTTTTATTTATTTACAATAGTATAATCTACCGCTGTCTTTTGTTTTGTGATGAAATAAATTTGTTTCAAACGAGACGGGAAACATTACATAGCTCTTCAACAATATGAAACTAACCACAATGAACCACAGCCGTCATAATAGAATAGGTGTACAACACACTAGTGAATTGTAACGTTTCTTTCACTGCATAGTTAAGAATAGAATAGAATATAACTTATTTATTTACTGACTGAGGCATGCGAAAGAACTTGTTCAAACAGACATACCTCGGATGCCATCAATTCAAAACGCAACGACTTAAGGCTCTTAGTACGAGCCTTAACAGGAAACTGCAAGTTAAACAAACACCTACACAGAATGGGGCTTGTAGACTCACCCACTTGCAGATTTTGCTGTGAAGCAGAGGAAACGCCCATACATCTCCTCTGCGAATGCGAAGTGCTCATTCACAGCAGGAGTCGCCATCTAGGTGGATACATAATAACACCTACTGACATTAGGGACCTCCCCTCCAAAAGCATAACACGGTTTATGAAGTCCGTGGGCCTAGGAAATGACCTTTAGGTCTAGGGTGACAGCTACAATAGATCTATCTAGGTCGCAGTAGCTATTTGGTCATTGACCAAGCCCTTATAACCAAATAAAAAAAAAAAACTTATTTATTTGCAAGAATATGGTACAATAAGGCTTACAGGGTATAGGTATGTAGTACTAGATACTGTTTCTTATAATGTGATATAGGTATAGCGCGAGACATAGTCTGCCACAAAGAATGGCGTGCAAAATTAATAACATAAACAAACAAAATAAAGGTTAACGGAGAACAACAGAGTAATAAGTAATAACATTTATTTATCAAAAATGCATGCACCTCATTTTTTAAAAGAACTTGTATTCGGTGTTTTAAGCACATTTGGCAACCGGTTATGACATAAAATTTATTTAAATTTCGTGTTGCGTGAGCATGCATGCAGGAACAAAGTTTTCGTTGCAAATATCTGAAGTAAGCAGTATTCTCAAGCATACGTACCTTATTCACATACAAAATGTGACTTGAGCTATCTATCTTTCAGCTATCTAAAATGATTGGGAATGTTTTTCCATATAAAAAGTGACTAGTTTTAATACAAAAACGGGCAAAATTTTACGGACACTCCTAAACAACGAAGATCCAATAGCGTAGAGACTAGAGAGAACGTTAGTTAGTAGCAGTAAAACTTATTCCTCTTTTGGGGCGGGTAGCAAGCCCTGGTATCAGAGTTTTTCCAGACCGCCCGCCTTACGGCCTCTGACTTATAACACTTAGGAAACTATGATTAGTAGACAATTACATTAAAAGCGGAACTTGAGATTTGGGATTATGTGCCATAGGTATAAAAGTGGATACTGGTTACTTTCATCAACGGCTAAACCTTGACATATTGCAATTACCTATGTCTTATATGTTTCGGACTTAATTATAGGTTCGTTAATAATGAGCATTTTAATTGTGCCAAAACAAAAAGATTAATTGAGCCCTTGTTTATAGCTAAGTGCACTGAATCAAATGATACCAAAACAATAGGTTTCTGTAATACTTTTTGTACGGAAACTGCAAGCTTCATCTGCAGCTCTGAACAAAGTACCTAAACAAGAACATACCTTGTGGTAAAAATAGTTTCATCGTCACGAAAAACCTTACCTCACCACCACCGTCTCACCTGTGATCGATAGCGCCGGCAGCAAAGATGTACTGGCTGTTGTAGACAGCGCTGAACGCGATGGGCAGCAGTATGAAGCAGTAGGTCTGTATCTGGTATCGGCCAAACTGTCCAATTTCCAGCAGGATGGCGTCCAGATTGATGCCGTCGTCCGGCTTGGTCATGTTGGCGGCGCGCGCGGGCAGTACATTAGTTCATCACTTGGTAGAGGCGCGTGCGGCGGTCACGGCTTGCGGGCGCGTTGTGGCGAGCGGCGAGCGGCTACCGTGTTATCATTATCAATAATGCCGCTGCACCGGCCGTCGTCGACGATGGTAGCCGCACGCTGTTCTCACCTCAAGGCTAGGACTCATTTCAAATATTTTTTTGCGTGCTATCTCTTATCGAGAAGCCGCTGATTAAGTTAAGGCTGCACCGGTCCTATTGTGCTGGCCCCAATCCTTTTTTTTTATTTCTTAACAATTAAACAATATTTCCATAAAATAAGAATGTCATATTTTACTCATTGCTGATTTTCGATTTATCGGATCACTGCGAATTTCTTTTTAAAATCGTTAAAACCGCCAAAAGTGGCTACAAGCATAAAACATAACAATCCGCAATGTTTCAATAAATTAAAAGCCAATCTGGACTACAATGTGACCTTTCTTGTTTTTTGGAAATGTTGTTTAATTGTTTATAAATAAAAAAAATACGATTGAGGGCAGGCACAATAGGCTCGGTAGGCTCTTAAGTAAGCGAGATGACGACACAGACTAAACGCAGCGCCCCAGGGTCTCGCGACACCGCGACAGTATCGGGGTTTTTGATGGAGGCCCATAAAAGGTGTCATGACAGTTGAGGGAAGTTGTTTGGCTGGTGTTGTGTTGGAAGAGTAGATGGTAAGTAGGTACTCATAATGTTTGGTGGTTTCCCTTAGGCCTCTGCCTCGAATTTTGCGGGCAGCGGGGCGGCGGCGGCGGCGGCGCGGGCGGTCACCACTTGACTGGAGTGCACCGCTCGTTGCCCGCCCCCGCGCCGCTGCCACGCCGCTGTTTTCGAGAACCGGTCCATTTGATTTTACGCATAAGATCCTGCCGCTCCCGCGCCGCCGCCGCCGCCGCCCCGCTGCCCGCAAAATTCGAGGCAGAGGCCCAAAAGTTCAAAAACGCTTATTAACGATTGAGTTGTTTCAATATGATATTAGGCGAATGTTTTGTTTATTCATATTCATTGAAGCATATTGAATGAACCGTGACTCAATAAGTTATTTAAGGTAGGTCCTTATATACTTAGGTACTTATATACAAATTGAGAATATCCTTCCTTTTTTTAAATGTCTTAAAAAGGGCCCATACCTATAAAATGTACCCAGAACTTACTATACTAGGTGCATATACGAAGCGACTTTATGTCCGTTGAAGAGGCAAGAAAAGTGTCACAGTATCGTGGCGGGCAGTGGTTTGTTGTGTTATTTTCAATATAAAGAGTAGCCTGCCTTATCCATTGATTAAATTTTCATTTTAAAATGGAAACGATTCGACATTGACATGGATCCACTAAGATCGCTATCTGAAGCGATAACTGTTACAATATTCGTCGCATGTGGCGTGGAGGACTCTCCATTCTTATCTCCTACTTGAGAAACTAACCCAGTAGGTAATCATCACCATCATCGCCTTCCATGGCCCCCCGAACATTATGTACAGTAGTACCAGTACCAGGTTTATAAATCTCACCGATGTACCTGCGCAGTTGACAAATTTTAATAGAGCGCGAAGTTATATTGACCAAAAGCTACAATAGATCTATCCAGGTCGCAGTAGCTATTTGGTCATTGACCAAGCCCTTATAACCAAATAATATATTGACCAAATCAGGATGTGCCACCTTCAATCCCTTGCCACGATTGGGTTATTGTTTTCGCGGCTTTTTGGCTGCTATCATTGCTTTGCACCCTTTGACTACTAAACGACTTCGGGTTTTATCGGAGGACTCTTACGAAGATTGACGAGGGGAATTATTTTCCTCTGGTCGTACTATACGTTCCGTATACTGGCCGGCAAATCATCATCAGCATTTGCAAGTTGTAACAAAAGAGCCTGCACCATCAAACTGAAACAACTTTCAGTATGGAGACGTACGTCGAAGAAATACTTAAAAAAATCAAGATACATAAACTCACGACCGTTTCCCATTCGGGGTGGTCAGAAACATTACTACAACTACCCTTTCTGTTTAAGAACGTTGTCGTAACAATGCTCACATTTAGCAATTTAAGTTTCAGGATGGAATGACGTTTCAAGTGGAACTGCATAAGAAACCTTTAAGTAATCCCTTAGTCGTCTCGTACGACACCCACTGGAAGAATTGAGGTGGTCCATTCTAAGCCGCAACTACACGGTAATCTTTAAAAAATCTGCTTTCCCATATCACAGTTTTGAAACAGCAGATTATTTAATTTTTTCTCGATTTTGACTCCATAGTGAAAGTTGTTCAGTGATCGTTGGCATCACCCCTTTAAATATTGCTAGGGTGTTTTAATACAACCTGTATGTATCCCAGGCCTACTTGAGCGTTATACCACTCCGCTACCCCCCTCGGGCGAACAACTTGGCCAAAATCTTGACTGCGCAGAACAAAATAATAATTTGTAGTTTTTTTTTTTTTTTTTTATTTATTGTTTCTGAATCTTACATCTATGTTTACAATTTTTAATATCGCCAAACTGCTGAGCAGTTTGTAGGCGTTGCGCTCGTTAATCACATTTTTACTTAAATGCTATATCTTTGTTATTAACAAAGCTGTATTAACTAAAATTTTACGGTTTGAGCCGGGACTAATTAATAATTGATATTTTTTTCGGTATATTATTGAAGAGCCAATTTGAGCCTAGAAATGTACCAAAATTAAAAAAAAACTCACGTCAGCAAAAGTTCCAATTTTAAAATTCAGCTATTATCTCATTCTAAAAAACCTGACGGTAATTTTTTTTGCACATATTTAAGGCTTTTTACTTACACCATTATATTTATACTTACACATTTATACCATTATACATACTACAAACATGGTGTAACTATTTTTGTCTACTTAGAAGGTTTTGAAAAATACATTCGTATTTTCTAATAAATACCCCATTTTTTAAATTTCAATGCCTAGTTTATTCTTCAAAAACTATTTATATTGTTAAATCTAAGTTAAATAAGTGCATTGGTATTAATATTATTAATTTAAAAGCCTTCTGGGACACACAATTTTGATTTCCATGTTGCGTAGCGAATTTTGTTTTATAATCAATAATAATAATCATTTATTTCATAAAAATATTTTTACATGTCAAATGCAATCCTTAACTACTTATATGTTTTAAGATAGTCTTTTTGTCACTAAATGATGCCGGTAACAGTTTAAAAGTCCAATTAATGATTACTCCTTACCCCGCCTAACAAAACTCCGTAAAATGACTGGGCTATAGGGATAGCGCACACCCCCACCTCATCGGTCATGTTGTTTGCTGCGTAGTGTATGTTATGTACCGAATGAGTTTGTGTCGCGAGTCACTGACAATAACTTCAAAAAGCTATTTAGTAGTACTGATAATAAACCTGTTTTTTTAGATCTCACATCCTGAATTAATACCTAAGTAAGTAGGTACGTATAATAAAACTAATTTGTATCTAGACTACAACCACAGAATAGGTAATAGTATGATAATTCTACATACTGAGAAACTGTTCACTCATTATTCATTTTGTTGTGATATCATGTAATGTATGGCTTAAGTCATATACCCCAACCTTGAAAACGACCTTGACCCTTTCAGAACCCCAACTCTATGGAATGTCGTTTTAGTAGTTCAGCGTATAGATTCAGTGAGGATGATTGTGACTAAGTGTCGGTTCAGCTGTACGGAATTTGGTATGGCGCTAGACTTGTTTACTACTAGAGTTATCCCGCGACTTCGTCCGCACAAATTATATACCAGATTTTGAGTCAGATCATAAGCTATCAAACAAAAAAGGTTCATCAAAATCGGTTCAGTATTTTCCGCGTGATTCTCGATCAAACAAACAAACAGAAAGACAAAAAATCCAAAAATTGGTGATATGGAATCAGGGACACCTAAAAACAATCACGTACCTTTTTTTTTGTTAATATCTTCAATGTACAGACACACTTTCTATTACAGTTTTATAATAAATAAATAAATAATAGTTTAGATAGATAATAAGAATAAGATGTAATTGACAGCGGAAACGAGTCGATAGTGAGATGGATTTAAGACTCAAATTGCTGTCAAATGATTAGAGCGATACTTGATGGGCAAAAAGATAGTGAATTTTTTTTAATGTTTGATAGGTAAACATTTGACTCCAATCTCACCTGATGTTGAGTGAAACCTAGAAAAATGCCTATTTAGCGTGATCAACCTCAGATATTTCAGCCGAAAGATGTCCTCTGCTCGACAATGTACCTAAGATCATTCACATTTCTTTTATTTTAATTTAAATTTTCTAAAGGACCTAAGTTTTTAGTCATCTGAAGTCAATGTTTTTCTTTCATTGGCTGAAACGTTCTTTTTTCTTTTGTGACTGTAAATTACACATGTTGTGTTCACTTTTAAGTGGTTATGCATTTCATAATTATTGTATGAGTATGAGTGTAATAACTGGAAGTGAATCAAATAAATAAAAATAAAATAAAATTGTTAATAATGCAGCTATTGCAGGTAACGTAAAGGTACATAAATTCGCGACATGAACGATATTCGGCCAAAACTTTGCTATAACTATGTCAATTTTTATCAAGCCTTCTTGCAGAAAATAGAAGGATTCGGGATGTAAATAATACTTCAAATGGTGATAGGTAGCTAGATTTTCACCATATCATATTTAATTTTAATTTTTAATTTTTTTTTATTATTATTCTGGCTATTGTACTATAATATTGTAAAAGTCTGTATTTGTTCTAGCAATACGCAACTGATGGACCACTTTTAATGAAATTTTTTGAGTTTGTAAGTTTATGATTAGACTTAAAAACTGGTATATATATTTTCTTCGCCACGCTGCGCTGCCGCTGACGTGAACCGGTGTGGGCGAGGTCGCACGCGGGCAAACATCTAGTCTATTAGGTATATAGGGTCCTTCTTAATATGCTGACACTTTTTTAAGTGGATGATCAGACCGTCAAACTAAACAACTTTCTCTAGGGCACCAACATCGTATCGCAAAACAAAAATCAGCTCTTCCATACAAAACTGCAAACCTACCCGAGCTCGAGCCAAATGTATGGGACAGCAGATTTTTTTTTTGTGATTTCGATGTTGGTCCCATAGAGAATGTTGTTCAGTTTGATGCTAAACTAAAATGTTTATTATGTTTATTTATTTATTTATTTATTTAGGTTTACCAACAGTAGTTACATTAAAATTTTACAAATTACAATGTTAAATGCATTGAGCAAAATGCACTACCAATTACAGGTAAACACAGCATGCACAATGTTCTTACAATATTCTTACAATATACTTACAATATATTTTACCAATATTATTATAATGATAAACTGTGTGCACATGTACTCAAATATAATTTAAAAGCTGACAGAGATAAGCAAAATAAACTAAAGTAAACAACTAGCCAATGCAAAAATGTGTCGCTGTAACAAAAAAATATGTAAAAAAATATATAAAAATTATGTAAAAAAAATATATATAAAAGTAAAAAAAGAAGGAAAACAAAACAAGAATTTACCAAAAATACATAAAAGGAAATTGTTAGGTATCATTGCCAAAAAACGTTATAATTTTTCTCTTGAACACAGCCAAAGATTGAAAGTTAATGTCTGTCGAGTCATAACACTGGTTGTAAAGTCTAGATATGCCTGGGATAGGAGAGTTGAATCCCAAAACTGTTCTACGGAATGGTGGAACCAAAGGAGTCAAGTTATGTCGAGGGCATCTACCAGGAGCTTTAAAGTTAAACTTTGCCAGTAACTGTGGACAGTTAATTGTGCTTCTGAGTACTTTATATAAAAACGTAAGGTCCAGAAGGTTTCTCCGTGTACTTATTGAACACATTTTGAAGTGTTTTAACCTATTCATATAAGAGAAGGATCTTCTAGCCCTGCCGATTGAAAATGCTAGATGCCAAAGAAATCTTTTCTGTACTTGTTCCAGCCTGAGATTATGTGTCGCATAATGTGGCCTCCACACAGGACTGCAGTACTCCAAGATACTACGAACCAGGGTGTTATATAACATTATTTTGGTTTCATATTTTCGAAACACTCCCCCATTCCTCATAACAAAGCCCAACATTTGCGAAGCTTTTTTAATAACACTCTCTACATGTGGCACAAAAGTCAATTTAGCATCCATTAACACACCTAAGTCTCGAATTTTGTCCACTTCCTGAAGGAAAACTGTATCTATATGGTATCTTGAATCAAGTATATTCTGTTTGCGGGTAAACTTAATATGAAAACATTTTTTAGGGTTTAATTCCATTTCATTGTTATTGCACCATAAGCGTAGCCTATCCAAATCACTTTGGAGCAAGGCAATATCATTACATGTTTTGATACTTCTTATAATTTTCAAGTCATCAGCAAAAAGATACGGTGTGGAGAAACGAAAACAAAGAGGGATATCATTTATAAACATGTTAAAAAGTATTGGTCCCAGATTAGATCCCTGTGGGACGCCAGATGTGATATCATATGTTAACGAACCATATCCCCCGACCACAACATAAAACAATCGGTCACTTATATACGATTTCAACCAATCAAGCATGGGTCCAGAGAAACCATACATGGAGAGCTTTTTAACTAACACGCTATGCGAAACCCTATCAAACGCCTTACTAAAGTCAGTATATATGGCATCGACTTGTTCATTGTTATCAATAGATTCCACTAGAGCTTCAACAAAGGTGATCAAGTTTGTGCATGTAGACCTTGATTTAACAAATCCATGCTGATGGTCAGTTACCAATTGCTTGAAGTGGTTCTGTATATGGGGGCTCACTAAGGATTCAAAAACTTTACCCAACGTTGACAGGATAGATATTGGTCTGTAATTAGCGACGACAGTTTTATCATCAGATTTATAGATAGGTACCACCTTCGCCAACTTCCAGATGTTTGGGAAGCTTCCAGAACTTAACGATTTATTGAAGATCAAGTAAAGTGGTAGAGTCAGATAAGTAGCACATGTTCTGAAAAATATTGGTGGTATATTATCTGGGCCCGCTCCCTTGCCTATGTCAAGTTCTACCAACTTCTTATAAATCGTTTCACAGTCCAATGCCAGACTCGACATACACTGACTAGCTTCACAAAGTATATCCCTGTCCTCAGCCCTGTCGCTTATATCACAATTGGATGGTTTTGTATAGACAGATGCAAAGTGCGAAGCAAATAAGTTACATATCTCAGTACCTTCAGATGCTGTAATCGTGCCATTCGTCAATGTTGGAGGATACGAACTAGAACCACCACGTTTAGCTTTCAAAAAGGACCAGAAATTTTTGGGATTGACGACTATGTTTTTTTCTATTCTGTCAATATAGCAGTCATAACATTCGGAAGCCAACTTCTTGCAACGCTTATTCAGAAGCTTAAACGTTAATTCATCTAGAGGGTTCTTATATGACTTATACCGACGTCTATACTTGTCCTTTTCACTCAAAAGTTTTATTAGACTCTTAGAAAACCATGGTGGATAGTGCTTCTTTTTTATTTTCCCTCTCGGAACGAATCTATCAATCACCTCATTTATGCTTTTGTAGAATTTATCGAGCATACTATTCACATCATCAGTACCTGCGGCTAGTTGACGTTCGCAATCAATTTCTTTGAGGTATTCATTAATTTTGTTGTAATCTGCTCGGTTAAAATTTGGTCTGCCCATCGACATTTCCCGTAGCCTTTCCTTTGATACCATGGAAATTTCGAAACTAATTGGTGGATGTGCTATATCAATGCGACTCAATACATCAGTGGCTTCGGTAACTTGACATGTTGATAAATCAAGAAGCACTAGGTCCAAGATCCTATTTCTATTATTTGTGATAAAATTACACTGTCTAAGGCTGTTTACATTACAAAAATCGATTAGCTGTTGACCAAAAGTTGGTACTATATAATTACTATCAGGTTCATATACTAAATTCCAGTTTATACTTTTCATGTTAAAGTCGCCTACAATGCATGTTCTTTGACAATCACTCCTTTCAAAAACCGCATTACTATTTGCAATAAAAAGATCTAAAGTAATTTTCTTGGCTGGAGATGGTAAATAAACCGCACAAAAAGCTATTTGTGTGATGGAGCCAGGCTGCGGAACATCTACGGTAACCCATAGATCCTCACACGTACTTTCCCATGACATGACTCTTCTTGATGCAAAACGTTTAGACACAGCAATTAATACACCACCTCCATCCTTTTTTCCTAAATTTGTAATTAATCTATCTCTTCTATAAACTATGTACCTGTCATCAAATAATTCACTATTAAAAACATTTCCATTTAACCAAGTTTCCGTTAACATTACGATATCATAGTTGCTACAACACAAATTTCGGTAAAAATTATGGGTTTTACGTTTAGAGCGCAAACCTCGAGTATTTTGATAATATATATTTAATGAAGTGAATTTTAAACAGTAAAAATACAAAATATTATCATGCTTGAGAAATACAGAGAAAATAAAAATAATCTTAATCTAATTTTTCCAGTGACTCCATATCTCTGATATATTTTCTATCTAAGTTGTCATCTTTCCTCATGTAGATCTTGCCATTTCTTATCCATACATATTTATAGCCTTTATCCTTTGCTTTCAATCTGGCAGCTGCATGAAGGGATTTGTTAAATGGAGATAGATGCTCAATAACGAAAATTGGCGATTTCTGTTCTTCAAATCCAAGATGAACGCTGTTTAACTTGTTATCACGGTTGGACTTATTGAATTTTATAACATCGGCCAGGAGACTATCACGACTCCTCGGAGTATTGAACTGAACAACAACGGATCGAGGGCGAGATGTAGCCGTGTTGAGTTTAGCAATTCGCGTTACATTAACAATATGCTCCAGAGTGACATTACTCTCTACAACGGAACACAATTTCGAGACAACGGCAAGCAGATTTTCGTTCTTTTTCTCGGGTAAGCATTGTATCTCAATGTTGTTGGAGCGATTATGTTGTTCCATCAGATTCATCCTGTTGTTCAAGTTATCCAGGGAAGATCGCAGGGATAAGTTTTCTTCCTGCAATTCTTTGATAGTAGCTTTGGCAGCCTTATGCTCCTTCAAGAAATCCTCATACTGTTCGCTAATGAAATTCATCGAATGCTTAACATCCTTGATCTCCTCCTTGATCAATTTCATTTCTGAGCTAAATATTGCAGCCATATCCTTGCTCAACTTCGAAGCCAAACCACTGATTTCCTTCTGAATAACCTCCTGCATGTTGTGTTACTTATATATTATTGATTCTAAAACTAAAGTGTCATAAATCAATGAAGTAATAATTGTATTTTAGAAATGATTTAGTACGTATTATCATATTGTAAACAAACTTCATTTCCTAGATGGAATTGCCGCCATTCCGAACGATCGAGCGGGGTGGTGGTAAGTGTATAAAGGAGGTGGTTTGTCTGAAACTGGAGACATTCTGCCACCAAAGTTCAAAGAGGCCGTCACGCTGCCCAAAGTTAAGTAACCTGTGTTAATTTATAAAATGTACTGAATTGTTATAATAATTATGTGTGATTTTCAATAATGTACTTTGGTTGTTTTATATGGAGTTTCTTTGTCTGATTCTTCTCCATAGGCCCTATGGTATAGATAGGGGAACACTAACGAATCAGACGTAACTGTAGAATCAAAGTTATAAAAATATAGTCAAAGTAATAAATACTATTCGACTATCCTGAGTCTGACCTTTCATTTGAAATTATTTCTGTACATACCTTCCTCATCCTCATTGTAGACCAGTTTCCTGAACTGGGGACGACAGATGATAGACGATAATGATGGTATCGTAATAACCTACCTATACATTACTTATTGGACACTTCCAATAAGACTGGTCTAAACAACGCAATACATATAGACATAATAAGCTGATGATGATGATCATTCTGCTCATGATGTTATCATCATATCAAATATATCATGTATTGTGTTATCACAATACATGATAGATTTGATACGAGGTACTACTACTGTCCGAATAGCTTTTACTCATTATAATCATGGGCTTGATCAGCATCAATCATATTAAATTTGATAATAGAATCTTTCAATAATTCGTGAAGCTAATCCTGACACCAAATACCCATAGCTTCCAGTATCTTTCCACCTCTATTGCCCCTATATCTAACACGTGCAATACAACAATGGGCTGAGGATGTTGTTCGGGCTGCCTCGTTTCTGCAGCTCGGGTATGTTTGCGGCGGCGCGAGTGGATAGCTTTGCAGCCATCATACGCAAACGAGCCGCCTCCCTGCTGCGCAGGGTCTGTACCCTGCTGTTGCTGTGCCCTGCTGGGCAACACCAACACCCTCCTTGAGCCCATTGCAGAGCGGTTCCAGTGTCCCATCATTGGGCATTGGAATAGCCTGCATAGGGGCTCTAGGCCCCCTTTTGTTAATGTTAAATAAGTGGAAAAAAATATGTTGTCACTAACATAGTTTTAAGTCATTGTTACTAACACCACTATGGATTCATGATCTGAAATAAAATAAATGGCTTGAATTGAATTAAAACAGTGTCAGCATATTAAGAAGGAACCTGTAGAGTATAGTCGGAATAATTCTTTGAAAGCTCCTGAAATAACGTGCTTGAACACTTGCTTTTGTGTGAAAACAAGGCGCTACGATCGGTGTTAGTTTACATAATCAATTGGTATGTCATCGTCGTGCATTATAATAATAAAGGCTTCGACGGAAACCTGTTTTGCCAAGCAGGTACCCAGTGGCAGACTAAGCTCGTTGGAGGCCCAGAGCGGCAACACTAAATGAGGCCCCCCCGGTCTATCCAGAAATTGATATCTATGATTTTTTCGGGCCGTGGCAAAAACGGTGAAAAAAAAAGTGAATTGGGCTTGAGATTGATGCGAACTAAAATTTTGCTAGTGCTAGCGAAGCGAGCTCGAGATTTTACAACAATATTATCAGGTTAATGCAAACCGTGTTGCAAACTTAAGAATGAAGTTAAATAAATAAAAAAAAAAAACCAGCCCCGAATCTACAATTTTTCGAGCCGGGGCACAACTTGACTTTTGCGCACCTCCTCTCCAAACGCGTACGCAAGGATTTTAACAGAAAACTAGGAGCGAGCGAAGCGAGCTCGAGATTTCACTGCAATATAAAGAGATCAATCCGCATTGGGCACGCGTGGTGGACTAATGCCCATACACCCTCCCTGAGAGTAGGCCTGTGTCCTGCAGTGGGACGTTTATAGGCTGATGATGATGATAAAGAGATTACTGCAAATAATGAGATCACTGCAATACGATCTAAAACCAGGAGCGAGCGAAGCGAGCTCTAGATTTTACTGCAATATAATGAGATCTCTGATCTCTACAATACGATCTAAAACCAGGAGCGAGCGAAGCAAGCTCGAGATTTTACTGCAACATAATGAAATCACTAGAATACGATCTAAAACAACAAGCGAGCGAAATGAGCTCAAGATTTTACTGCAATATAATGAGATCTCTGAAATACGATCTAAAACCAGGAGCGAGCGAAGCTATTATAAAACTGTAAAAGTTTGTTTGTTTGTCGCAAAAACTACTGAACCGATTTTTAACCGACTTCAACAAAAGGAGGAGGTTTTTTTTTGTATGTTTGTTACCTGATTACTCGTCAATTATGAATTGATCTTGTGATGATTCTTTTTCTGTTCGGTAGATCATACTTCAGAGGTGGTCCCACATAAATTTTATCGAAATTGATTCATGATTTTCTACAAGAATAACAACTATATACACAGATGACGTTTTGGTTTGTTGATTCGGACCAAAGACTACAGTTATTCGGATTTTAACGGTCATAACATGGTTATAACCAAGAAGCTTTTAATACCTATAGTATTTAACCTTAGGTCATAATTATGACGCCACGAGAACAATGAAGGGCATCCACACTCGTTCCCGACTGTTCCCGGCGAGAATATAGTGCCGCATTACGACTGTGGCTGTGACCTGCTACACACTACACGGCACGGAGAAAGAAAAATGTAGTCGCATTCAGCAAAGATCACGGCTGAATAACAACGAACGGCCGCCAGACAGGTTCAAGGGTAGAAATCATTGACATACAAAATAATGGACGCTGGGTCTAGTACAAAATTCTTGAAAAAAGTGTCTGAAACTAACCTACTCAAACCTAAGTACTTGTACAAACCAACTTGCCTTTCAAAAATGCCTAAAATAAAAATGTATGAATTGCCAAATTAATGGCAATTGTATTTTTAGGTATTTATTAAAACGAAACCAACAATTTCTATAGATGATAATTAATAACATGTGATAAGTGATAAGTGTGATACCATGTCATGACGTTACGATGATGATCATAACCAGGAAGCTGGCATAGGTATTGTCTATACCTTGGAGTACAGACTGCCTAACAAGCGGTGAAACATGATAATACTCCTTGGTGGTCGGTAGTGATCGTTCTTCTTTCGTAAATTCTCGTCGTTGTTTTCGACGTTACTTTGTCCCTTTCTAATCCAACGGCAAAAAATTTAGCTCCTGTCCTGTCATAGTAACATCCTGTATGATTCTAAAATCCTTGGTTTAACTAACCGAAATCAGGAAGGTGGCATAGGTATAACGAAACCATGGATATAAACTAATGGATACCAATCCTCCTTACAAACATTGAAACACGACAATTGAACATCACGGCCGCTAATGTCCGTCCTTTTTAGGGTTCCGTAGTCAAACAAGGAACCCTTATACTTTTGTCTATTCTGTCTGTCTGTAATAGGGCGGCCAGGGGTCGGGCTCGCGCTAAATTTTATGAAAAATCATTTTATTACATTTGACCAACTTGTGGTGTCCCAATTTTTTATTTCCCATACAATGAAAATGATCCTTACACATAAATCTGAGTCGATCAGCATAAGTAAAAAGTTGTAATTTTTTTTTAAATATTTTTGGACAACTCGCGCTTGACTAACAATTATTAAAGCCAAAATTGTATTCACAAAAAAATAACCAAAGGGTTACTAATACAGTTTCCCCGTAATTAATGTAGTTCTGAATTTTCCCATACTGTCCTTGTTAAAAAACACTATGTAATGTTTGATGGTACGGAACCCTCGGAATAATGGAGAGCGGCAAAAAAAGGGTAGGTACCTAAACATTTTCGTATATAATGTATCTAACATAATGCAGGAGGTAAGAATAAGAGAATAGAATAAGAATAATAAGAATAATATTTATTAATCCACAAAAAGCCATTTTACAGACGGATTTGTAATAAAATAATGAAGCACTAAATGTTAGAATAGTAGGCTAGGAGTATTGATAGGTACAACTGATGCCATGAAAGGTAGGAATTACCTGCCTGAGCTATTGACATCAGTTACAACTGTTGCAAATTAAATGTACAATGTACTTGTAAGATGTGTGGTTTGTATGGGTGTGTGAATAAGTAGGGGTGTGTTTATGTGTTTATGTAGGGGCGTGTGTTTATGTGGAGGTGTGTGTGCGTGTGTGAAAGAGAGGGAGAGAGAGAGAGAGAGAGAGAGAGAGAGAGGGAGAGAGAGAGAGGGAGAGAGACATTATTCGGGGGGGAGAAGATTTTCTGTTTCGTTGTAGGATAGATTTTGTAATCACGTTTTTAAGGAAATTTTGCATAGTCTATTGTTAAGGGTGTGTATGTTTAATATGCGATGTATGCTGTTACATAGGAATGGACTAAGAAAACAGAAGAATCTATGACTGAAACTTGTGTTGTATTGAACGGAACGTGCGATTAGGTGGTTTCTTTTTGGAGCATTATTGGTGGCGATAAGACCGCCTTATTTTGTGCCTCTTGTATTTTATTTCTGTATTTTACTGTTTATGTTTTTGGTGTAAAATAAAGTATATTTGATTGATTGATTGATTGATTGTTGTGTGGAGTCACAGAATGTTGGAGCTGACGGACTGTGAGCACTTCACAGTACTCATAGAGCGATTTCGTAGGAAACAGTCTGGGCTTGAAGGTGGCAACTTTTAGTAATGCACGTTGGGCACGCTCGATTTTCACAAAGTGAGTTTTTGGCGCACCACCCCACGTGGTGTTGCAATAAATAAGTATTGACTGACAGAGGGCTATGTATACCATCTTTAGAGTGGAGGTTTTATAAGAGTTTACTCAAAGTAATTGGGTTCCGAGTTCATAGCATTTTTAGCCTTTTATTGACTCCACTATAAGAACTTGGACAATTTCAACGATTTTGATCGTTTACAGCCAGGAAGCTGGAAAAGGTTTAATGGCTAGGAAGGTGGCGTATCCATATCAGTGATTATATTCTCTTTGGGCATATCCACAAACTAGGCATATCCATGTACGAACTTACATAGACGAAAAAAAATTCATTCGCTTAGTGGCATAGTTATTGTGCATGGATTTATAACCAATCTGCAATGGATCCATGGAAACACGAAAATTGACCATGGCAGTCGGTAATGTTCGTTCTTCTTTCGTACAGGTCCGTCATCAATGTTTCCAACGGTTTCCAAATAAAGAAGTCTGTGGTTTCCAACGTGTTTACTTTATCCTTTTTTATCAATTTTCGTTGTTAGATTAGAAGGGGACAAAGTTAATACGACGGAAATTTAAGAAAGAAGGACTAACATTACCGACCGCCAACGAGTATTTTCATGTTTTTAACCGCTTGTAAGGTAGTCTGCTCTCCAGGTCATCCCAATAATGTCCCAATACCAGGAAGTTGGAATAGGTATTGTCTATACCTGAAGCACCTGAAGAGCATACTGCAGGAAGTAGGAACAGGTTGTCCAACTTAGATTAAAAACTTTTACGCTGAAAGATGGAGCCAAGAAATGAAAGAGCGAGAATGCCAGTTATGCAAACTGCAAACTCTACGACCAAGTGCAAACTTAATATATGTAAACAAAAAAGAAAAAATTATTATTGATTGATTAGCCCAGTAATTTTACGGTTTGAGCCGGGACTAATTAATAATTGATATTTTTTTCGGTATAGTATTTAACCTGTCACATCCCGACTTTAAAATAACAATTGATAAACAATGGACGACGGTCGATATCGCGTCGCTGGGATTTGACAGGTTAAGAGCCAATTCGGGCATAGAAATAATATACCAACATTAAAAAAAATCCCATCAGCAAAAATTAAAAATTTAGTTATTATCTCGATTTAAAAAATCCGATGGTAATTTTTTTTGCATATATTTAAGGCATATTTAAATATTTTTGTCTACTTCGAAGGTTTTGAAAAATACATTCGTATTTTATTTTTTTAATTTCTATGCTTATTTTATTCCTCAAAAATAATTTATATTGTTAAATCTAGTTCAAATAAGTGCATTGGTATTAAGAGGATAGGCGGGTTTTACAACTTTTTCCATACAAACGTATTCCTCTGTTTCCTCCCTGGATAATGACGCTAGAGCAAAACAATTGTTACCATACAATCTATGTTACCTCTGCTATTTCTACTCTGTCAAAGAATTTTTGGATCAACCCATTGAGTTAGTATTGTATAAGTAGAATGAAGTTATTGGGGTTTGACGTTTACAAGCTGATTAGTTTCCTTTTTTGTTTAGTTTAATTTTGTTTTGTCTAAGATTTTGCATGCCTATGTTTTGGCTAACTGTGAGATACCTTATTTATTATGTTATACCTGTAAATACCATACTTACTGCAAATAAATCTAAATCTAAATCTATGTCCCTATCTTTTGCTTTTTTGCTTTAATTAATTACTGTAAGAACTAGGGACCTTCGAAAATAACCAATTTTACCACCCGTTTTCAGACATCCAGCAAGCAAATTTGACGAATATAAACATGAATAGTAAAAATACAGACATAGCCAAAGTCTTTCTCATATTATTCTTGAAAGAATTATTAAAATTGGTTTAGTTTTGGAGGAGGGAACAGGGGAATTCGAAATGCTGATTTCGTCGATTTTATGTCGATAAAATCGGTCTGAGCTACAGTTGTCTCTTTTGCACTCTAGTCGGCGGGGTGTATGGGTGGGGCAGATCGGAAAAATACGTATGCAGTCAGAAAAATGACCTGTTCTCCAGATTACCATTTCAGTCTGCCTATCCTCTTAATATTAATTAATTTAAAAGCCTTCTGGGACTCACAATTTTGATTTTTATGTTGTGTAGCGATTTTTTTTATATGTTTGCAGATATCAGCAGATATATATATATCTTTTTGTCACTAAATGGTGCCGGTTATAGTTTAAAAGTCCAATTAATAATTACTTCCCACCTCTCCTAACAAAACTCCGTAAAATGACTCCGTGAAATGTTCAAATCAGCAGTAGATCTTTCGAATGCTTCTTCCTACTGCTGATTTGAACGTGTGACTTTCAAAAATCGCACTCCAGAACAGAGACAAATTATAAGCCACACAAAATAAGTATGAATGCTGTAGAAGAGTAACCATACAAGGAACAATTTTACCCTTAGCGTTTACTCCGAAATTACTTTATTTACCTTCTTCCACACCATACCACACTAAACGATGTAGTACTTACTATCTCTATGCACTAAACCCATACTAAAAGAAAGAATGTACAATCCACCTAAAGAAAGAGGTCATTGTATCCGTACTTATTGCAATGTGAGGTTATACAGTTTAAATTTGTTAGGTTTCTTTTTATTTTAATGTTTTTAATTATGTGACATTGACATTTCATTAGTCTCTGAATAAGATTTACATCGTCAAAATTGGCCGTGTAAATTTTACTCTCAACTTATTCATAGATTAGGGTTGGTAAACCCATAGAGGAATTACGCGCTCCCCTAGGGGTAAAACGCAAAATCAGTTTACTCTAGAGTAACCGGTGATTTAATCTAAGAATAAAATTTACTCGTGTTTGGTCTAATCGGGCCTTAGCCGTATTAGTTAGGTTTACAGTCGGAGGTTGGCGTACTAAGGAGCTCATGAACATAATTTACAATCTATTGATTGTGAATCTAGTTGAGTTGTATAAATTAGGCGTAGAAAAGCGTAAGCGATAAATTTTTCGTCTATGTTATTAGGTATATCCAGGAAGCTGGCATAGGTATTGTTTGTTCCTTGGAGTACAGACTGCCTAACAAGCGGTGAAACATGATAATACTCCTCTGCGGTAGGTAATGATCGTTCTTCTTTCGTAAATTCCCGTCGCTGTTTTCAACGATACTTTGTCCCTTTCTAATACACCGACAAAAATTGTAGCTCCTGTCATACCTTACGTCACGTCATTGGATAGAAAGGGACACAAAAACGTTGAAAATACGTAGTACTTACTAAATATCGACGATGGAGACGTAGAAAAAGGTCGTAAAGACGTAAAGAAGGTCGAACATAACCGACTGCCATGGCCAATTTTCTTGTTTCTATGCTTGTAAGGAGGAATGGCATCCTTTATGATCAGATCATAGACTATAGAATTTTTCGCTTTCGCTGATAGACGGATTGTCCAATACCTATGCCATCGGCGTAGTACTTACTATCTCTATGATGCCATCTCCCTGGTATTGTCTATTTGGAACATAGGCGAAGAATTTTTCGCTTAATTTGGAAGTACTGGAAGATTAATCTCTATGACTGGAAGTACTTTGGAAGTACTATAGTGTGACCGCCTTGAGAAAAGTTTTAACCAGTTTTAACGGTTTTTTTATATACCTAATTAATGGACTCTTGCTTGTGCGTTAGCACTGCATTTCCGCCAGTGTCAAGTAGTTTATGGAAGAATCTATCCCAATCTCAGGGACTGTTTTTGGTCAAGAACAAGAAGAGATTGAGGAGCCTCGTGGAAGGCAAAAACACGACGCGCGAAAATCACGCGAGACGAGTGCTCGGGTCAGAACCTGCAACGTGACTCCTTAACTGAGTTTTAAACAAATATTAAACTTCTTGGTTCTAAATCTAAGGTGACAGCAATGCGACAGAAGAATTTTTTGACAAGTTAATCAATCACACGACGTGCGCCTCGTCCTTTAAACAACACATGAAAAACGCATCCATGCTATAGCGCAATGATATAATATTGTAACTATGCACGTATACAGAGCACTTTAATATTTTATCATCAGATAGTGTGGGGATGCAGTGCGCGGCGAGCAGACGGCACTGAGTCTCCGACGCGATGGCTAAGGCGAGCGAGGAAATCGACCTGGACGTTGTCCTCGCCGAGCTGGGCAGCTTTGGCCGCTACCAGGTCCGAGCATATCTCCTGATCCTCGTGCCGATCGTGTGCAGCGGCGCTTTTGGTGGAAATTTTATATTTAATGCTGCAGATACGCCCCACAGGTGAGTTGATTGATAACTTACAGTTACGCGATTTTACTAATCTTTGTACAAATAGGTTACAAGTATTATCTAGGTACAGGGTCACATTTTTTTTAGATTTCTCGCACCTAGTTATCCAAAAATACCTCATGTATGTTCCGCGATTTTTTGTACCTTAAGTTATGATTTTTTAAAGATGTATTTGAGAATTTTCCACCGGAGCAGCTTAAAGATGTCATAACTTTTTTTATAGTATGAATTTTTTGTTTTGTTCTTGTAACATGATCGTCTGGAAACACCGGACGTGAAATAATCAGCAACATGAAGTAAATACCAGTTACTGAAAAAAGGGGCGAAACTGAAAATTGTTGGTTTGTGTTGGACGGAGCAAAAGAAGTTTGGCGGACGGCCATGTAATTTGAAACCCAGACTTAGAGGTCCCGTACATGAATGAAACTAGTAATACGTGTAGAGTGAAGCAAAACTAACAAAAAAGTAGATTGTTTATAACCTGTAGAAGATGGGGCAAAGGTATTTCTCCTTAAGATACCTTTTGTATCAAGTGTATGAAACTCATAATCTTTCTTATTAGATAGTCCACTCCACTAAACCTTCTACGCATTCACTGTGTTTATTTTAATGAAAACTCACGATAACCGTTAACCGTACAATATTATGATAATTGAAGAAAACGATATCACACACACTAGGTATCAGTTCAACCAATCAAGTGATAATATTAGATGAAAATAGCTGTCGTGGTTGCGTTTTGCTACAGTTTTTTGGATGATTTGTCTATTTTACTAGTAATTTCTACTTTTAAATTCCGACTTCTGAAGATGTCGAAGTTTTTTTTTTAAATGCCTTAATTTATTTCTGTTAATTATAATAATAATTATGACCACTGCGCCGCCCTGGATGGCTTTTAGTTTTCGTAAAAAAATTCAGAGTCCAAATTTGCCATTCTTCTTTCAAAATTATCTTAAAGATACAAAATGGATGTCCCGTATGTCGAAACTAATTTTAAAAACTTGAATGATTATTCCATTTACCAAATAAGAAACAAAAAGTGGTTCTTAATAGGCCATTTCACGCTGTGCTTCCGACAATCAAAATGAACAACTTTTACGATGGAGCCAACTTCGAAATCACGAAAAACAAATCAGCTGTTAGCCATAGAAAATGTCAATAGCTACTCAATATAAAACAGCCTACAAAATAGCAGATTAATTAATTAACGTTTTCAAAGTTGGACCCATAGCAAATAAAGCACCCCATAGTGATAAAGTACTGTAGATATAATAACCGTAATGTCCATGGTCTAATGGTAGAGCCGCACTCAAGGGATCAAAGAGCCGCTTACGGCTCGGAAGCTACGGTTAGCCAAACGCAGTGCAGTCATCACAAGTCTAAAGACCCAAGAAATACAAGAAAGTTGCTTATTTATATCTTAGATGTATGGTACCGGAGTGTGAGAAGGCCCCGCTGGAATACGAGCCGGACTCTTGGGGCGAGTGGGCCCTGAAGGAGGGCGCCAAGTGCGAGCGGCCGACGCCCGTCGGCAACACCTGCAGTCCCGAGGGCTTCGACCACACCCAAACCACCCATTGCACGGCCTTCGTCTACGAGCATAATAACACCATCGTGGCAGAGGTAAGTAGATCGTTTTTAGGGTTCCGTACCCAAAGGGTGAAAACGAGACCTATTACTAACCCTACGTTGTCTGTCCTACCTATTTAGGGCTGTAACTTTTGAACCGTAAGAGCAAGATAGTTGAAATTTTCACAAGAATATGTGTTATTACGGCGGATTTGATAACAAATAATAAAAAAGTCAAAAAGTAAAAGATTTCTTGTATGAACAAGAAACTCGTTTTTATCAAAGTTTTTTCTTCTCGCTCTATCGTAAAAACGGTAATACATTCAAGCGTCAAACTTGGTACGATTACGAGCAAACTCTACAGTATAACAACAAACAATAAAAACCGGTCAAGTGTGAGTCGATCTCGTGCTAAAGGTCACAGAGAAAATTTTTTTTTGTAAGTTTATATGTTGTGTGGTGCGGTGTGGTACGCGTGGAACCCTCGGTGCACGAGTACCCTGCCTCGCACTTGACCGATTTTTAAATGAGGCACTACACTTTCACCGAGAACAGAGAAGAAAGGTAGAAAACAAGAATGTGGACTCGCTTGATTGTTCTCTTGCGGTTTGTGAGTGTAGTGATTTCCTTGAGGGGTGAAAATGTCACCCTAAAATGTGGTGCTTGCTAAACAATATAGACTTGACTCCAAATTTAGTAAATGATAGTTCTATGTACAAAAACAAATTTAAGAGTAGTTTATTCCGAGAGCGCAAATGCGTGCTGCATACAAACGACGTCTTGTGATATTTTCAATACTATATCCGAGAGCGATGCTAGGCCATACGGAAGAGAGCTAGCGCTTCAATCCTGAGGCCGCGGTTCGATTCCTGGCCTGTACCACTAAGTTCTTTGGAATTTATGTACAGTTGTATTTATCATTTACTAGCTCGGCGGTGAAGGAAAACATCGCGAGGAACCCTGTATACCCGAAAATGAAAAGAAAATACCATAAGTTCGGAGGTATGCGTTAAATATGGGTGAGCTTGGGGCGAACACAAAGGACCAGTGCTGGTTTCAGTGTTACAACGACCCTTGACCAACCCAGCCACAAATAATTAATAATACTATATCCAATTAAAGTCAATGAAATTTTTCAGAAACAATCTAGAAACTAATCTCTATGATTGAAGTATGAAGTCAGATTTACGTTAAACTGTACAGTTTTAATGCTAGGATTAATTTAAGATTTATATAGAAATCTTTGAGGGACTGTAACTTAATAACTATACAGCTGGTCGTGACCAGCCAGACTGGCAAAGTTAAAAACTTAAGCTACCTCTCAAATCGACACACTATCTTTATTATCTTATATCTAACTCGAGTTTTGTAGGCGAAACGGGATTGGGCAATGTCTTTTCTAATAGAAAAATATTGTTAAGCACTAACAAGAAGAGATTTCAGGGAAAAATCCAGTAGGATAAGAAGAGTAGCTTAACAGAATGTGCCCCACTTTGAGTTAGGTATGCCAGGAGAGCTGGTGATAGGATGAGCTCATCCCCTGGGTATTCAAACTCTTAATATAACGGATTATTTTTTCACCTTTCGGAAACTATCAGGGGTGGTTCAGATCAGACTATCAATCTGAACAACTTTAGGCAAATAAGCATGAATAAAATCAGCTGTTCCATACTAAACTGCAATGCAACTCAACACTTTGGGTGCTGACCGCAGCCGCAGTGCTCACGATCGCCCGGTGAGTCAGGACAGGATTGTATCGCATTCCATAGTGTTAGAACTGCGCTAGTATCATTGTTTTGAGATTAGCAGCGAAAGTGTTTAAATGCTACATCTCAGCTGTTTTTTCAACTGTAACCGGCTCCATTTAGTGACAAAAAGACTACCTGAAAACATATTAAAAAAATTTTTTACGCAACATAGAAAGTAAGTAAGTAAATAAATCTTTATTGTGCATAAATTTAGGTTTAACAATTTGCAGGTGTTATTACAGAAAATCGGGATCTGCCAAATCTTGTCCTTTCGGACGTACACACAAAATTAATAATATTTGTTTAAATATCTTCAAAATTAAAAGTCAACAACATTCAATAAATACAATAGCAAAAGTTAAAATTAATGAAAATGATAAAGAAAATAACTACAATGTCAACAATGATAATAAGAAATTAGTTAAGTATTGTACAACAAAAATAATCCATTCATAACAATGTCAAAATTATAAAAAGCTAGGTCAGGTACAAGTCAGGTATTAAATTATTTACTAAACACTAAAATAAAATTAAAAGAATTAAAACTAAATTATCAGTTACAAAATGAGTCATAGATACCTACTTATAGTCTAGGAATTCGTTCGTACTGTAGAAACATCTTTCAACTAACCATTTTTTCAAAGTTTTTTTAAATATGTTCAGCCTAAGTTGCTTAAGGGAATCTGGGAGTTGATTGTATATTTTTATACACATTATGAAGCTACTCTTTGAAGCAACAGCTAGTCTAGTAGAGGGCATGTATAGTTTGTTTTTGTACTGAGATCTTAGTGGTCGAATACATACCTCTTGTAGTGGTTGAAAGATGTGTCGATTCTTGTGAACAAAGATACATATCGATTCAATATATAAACATGGTACAGTCAGCAAATTGAACTCTCTAAATACCGGCCGACAAGAATCAATTCGTTTTAGAATGAAAATAGCACGAATACAACGCTTCTGCATTATAAAAACTATGTCCATGTCTGTAGCGTTACCCCATAACATAATGCCGTACCGTATTACTGAGGCGACGTAGCCATTGTATGCGGTTAAGGCTGCCTGTCTTGACACTACTTGACTGACACGTCTGAGAGCATGAACAAAACTGTTGATTTTCGAACACACATTGTTTATATGATCTCTCCAGTTACAGTGGCAGTCAAGAGTGAAACCCAAAAATTTAGTGTACCTTAATTCTTCAATGGGCTCATTCCGGTAACAAATACGCAGGTTTTGTGGATTCCCTTGAAACGTATGAAACTGGATATACCTTGTTTAACTAACATTGGCCTTGAGATTATTAGCAGTTAACCACTGAATTGTCTTTTCTAGGGTGCCATTGATTTTCTGTTTATATGAAACAACACCAGTATCGCGTATGGCTATCGTAGTGTCATCAGCAAATAGAACGCAGTCATGAGACACTGCATCTGGCAAGTCATTTATGTACAGCAGGAATAGTAAAGGTCCTAGGATGCTGCCCTGCGGGACACCGTACTTATTATGAATGAACGGAGATGTATACGTCACTTTCCTTTTTACTTTGGACAATAGTTTAGAATTTCTACTGCCTGCATTCTATTATTCAAATATGACCTAATCCAGTTATGCACCGTACCACGAAGCCCAAACCCATACAATTTTGCAAGTAAACGTACATGATCAAAATTGTATCTCCCAGAAGGCTTTTAACAAAAGAATATTAATACCAATCTACTCTTTTTAATTAGATTTAATAATACAAATAATTTTTGATCAATAGTATAGGCATTACAATTTAAAAAATGAGGTATTAAAGCCTTCTAATAAAAAAAAATACTAACACCATGTTTGAAGTACGTATAATGGTAATAGCCTTAAAAATGAGTGAATAAAAAAAATGATAAACAGGTTTTTTAAAACGAGATAAAAGCTAAATTAAAGATTTTTAATTTAGTTTAATTTAAATTTTAAATTTGGAGCTGTTGTTAACGCGTTTTTTTTATTTTTGATATATTTCTAAGCCCAAATTGGCTTTTAAATGAAAAAAAAAACATTATTATTAAGTAGTCCCGGCTGAAACCGTAAAATGACTGGGCTATGTCTTTTTCTTGTTAACTGCACGTTATAGTATGAGATTTTGTTTTTTTTTTAGTTTCTGGGGTTTGTGTATGTTTGTGATGATAGTTTCATTAAGTAGAGTTGTATAGATAGTTTACGCATATGACAATATGTTTAATCAATTGCGCGCGCGCAATTAAAGGCCGGTACAGTTGATTGAGACACATTTACCGACGGTGACCGACGGCGGGCCCATAAAAAATTACATTAAGTATGGGAAGCCGTATGGGCCGGCCGTCAGTCACCATGAGTAGATGTGTCTCAACCTGCGTTTTGGTGATCCTCCAAAGCGCGGAAGCTGTTTTTTTGCAGTTTAACTTGGGGTGCCAAGACTGGAAACGCACCATGGTGGGCACCATTCGTAGCCTCGGCACCTTTAGCGCACTCTGCGTCATCGGCTTCATCTCTGACACGTGAGTCTTTTCCACAATATTTATTATTGAAACCAAAAGTTAATGAAATTGAAGCGCATGGCACTGGGTTTACTGGGTAAGATCAGGACGGTTCTTCGGTGGGTTGTAAGGATGCAAAAAATTTGTTTTTCTTGTTTCTGGCAATCGTTATCCTAAAGAACTATTGTGCATATTGTTCACAATAAAACGAAGTATGTTTTGCGTAAAATCGCTCTCGGACAAGGATCGGACTATTGTCTAATGTCACTTCTATCTATAGCATGAAGAATTAGGTCTATAATCCGATCTTTACTTAAGAAAATCCCAAAATCTCCGAATTTGTTTTTGACGGTCCATTACTGGGCTGATAAACAGTCTCATAGCATCAAGTGGTGTTCTCTGGGGGGAGAGGAGTGCGGCACAAATCGATTTAATATAAAAATAAATGAGAATTACTCAAAGATATAGATTTTCCTGTAGAGTTAAGACGATGTTGTGATAAAGGGTCTAGCAGGCTAAGGAAGGAGAAGTGGCCCCTGTGACGAATATCGGATTTTTATAATGTCATTTGTTGGCTATCTCATAATATAGAAACACCCTAACTTTCAGCCCCCTATCTTGAACCGTCACCGAGATACTGTCAAAAACGTCATTTTATGGATACATTTTTCAAAGTCGTTTTTCTCCTGAACTATATAAGGTAGAGCAATCAAACCAAATCATAGCTACAAAGGATGAGTAGGAGTATAACTCTGATTTTTTTAAATATTTAATTCCATATAAAAATATTGATTAAAATGTCAGAGCAATTTTTGACAGCACTTTTCAACACGTATTTGTAAAGGTACAGCTATGGAAAAAATCACATAAACCGTTAATAGTATTAGCTAGTACCATGCGAAAAATCAATTCAATATAATTGGTGCAACATACTTAAAAAAAATGTTAAAGAAAGTGTTTCACTTTGCATTTTCAGTTTATTTGATAGCTCTAAACCTCTTCGATACATACGTATACGTATAAGTTCAAAATAAACATTCTGTTGCTAGGCAACGAAATTAAACCTCATTGGATCGCAAAATCTCCTTCAGAATGAAAGACTCATTTAACGCTTTCTTTGACATTTTTTTTTTTAGTATGTTGCACCAATTATATTGAATTGATTTTTCACATGGTACTAGCTAATACTATTAACAGTTTATGTGTTTTTTTCCATAGCTGTACCTTTACAAATACTTGTTGAAAAGTGCTGTCAAAAATTTCTCTGACATTTTAATCAATATTTTTTCATGGAATTAAATATTTAAAAAAATCAGAGTTATACTCCTACCCATCCTTTGTAGCTATGATTTGGTTTGATTGCTCTACCTTATATAGTACAGGAGAAAAACGACTTTGAAAAATGTATCCATAAAATGACGTTTTTGACAGTATCTCGGTGACGGTTCAAGATAGGGGGCTGAAAGTTAGGGTGTTTCTATATTATGAGATAGCCAACAAATGACATTAAAAAAATCCGATATTCGCCACAGGGGCCACTTCTCCTTCCTTAGCCTGCTAGGCCCTTTGTCATAAAGTTATGTAATGATCACAGTCATAGACTAATTATTATTAGATAGGTTGTATTCTAGTATAGCGTCAGCTCTGGGACAGCCATCCGGACAGCACTGGATCGGTCTACACTTGTGTTTGTACTAACATAGTTATTTATGTGTGCGCCATATACTAACAACATATGGATGTAATGTCTGAAATAAAGAATTTTATTTTATTTTTATTTTATTTATTACACTCTACCAATATATCGTACCGGTAGCTGCGGTATAGAGAAACAGACAGCACGAAACGACGTCTCACGCTATGTTGCTAGAAAGACAAAATTCCGACGCATTTTCGAAATATTTGATTTATCCGCTCTTACTACCGATCCGACCTTACCCAGGTAAGCTTAAAGTGCCCATGCCCAATTTAAGAAAGGCCAGATAGTGACCCGTTTTGATGACACAGGTACGGCCGCAAAATAACGTTCATCTTGACGTCATTGCTGCGGGCGGTGGCCGGCGTAGTGCGCGCATTTTCCCCCAACTACACCATGTACATGATCTTAGAGTTCCTGGAAGCCGGCATCTGCTCCGGCGTCTACAGCACCGGCTTCATACTTGGTCAGTCCAATGTTATATTCCATTGCTCCTTGGTTTAGAACCCTCGCCTCGTAGAACCGAACCGTACCGAGCGTGTCTATACCTTTAAGCAACGCGCCGCGACGTAGGCGCAAGGTATCTAATCTTGAGGACCAGGACAATAGGTTGCAGCTTTAAGAGAAGTTTATTCCCGACGAACCGGTTCGTGTAATGGTTGCCACGCTGGACTGCCAAACCAGGGTCCTGGGTTCGAATCCCGATTTGGTCATGGATGCTATATGTTTGTGCCGTTGTTGTATGGTTCCCATAACAAAAAGCCTGAGGCTTACTTGGGATCATTACAATGTATGTGCCTGTGAGCGTTATTTAATTATTTATTCCAAGAGCGCAAATGCGCACTGCATATAAACTAAGTCTGTTGATATTTTCAATACTATCCAATTAAAGTCAATGAAATTTATCAGAAACAATCTAGAAACTAATCTCTATGTTTGTATGAAGTCACATTTTCGTTAAAATATATACAGTTTTAATGCTAGGATTAATTTACGATTTGTATAAAAATCTTTGAGGAACTGTAACTTTAAAACTATACTTATACATTTTAACGAAAATCTGACTTTATACAAACATACAGATTACTTTCTGTAAATTTTTCATTGACTTTAATTGGTTAGTATTGAAAGTAACACCAGACTTCGTTTGTATGGAGCGCGCTCGGAATTACATTCCCTTAAGGCCCGCTTGCGCTAAACTTGGTTATCGTGATTAACTCTTAAAGTTCTAGTTAAACGCTACCGTTGTCTTTGCCTACCCCAGTCAGACAGGCGTGAGAATATGTATGTATATGTACCTATGTAAACGCTACTTATATTAATGTCTAGCACCACCTATAGTTAATTTTGTTGTTGGAGGTTAGCTCCAACAAAAACATATTACTCCAGTTCTTATTTTCGATACAATTTTAATCTTGGTGACTATAATTATCACACAATGAATATGTTTTCACTCTTTGTGAAATTAGGGCCATGTTAACGTGTCTTCTGTTCTATTTTAAATTGCGAAGATAATTGAACCTTAGATGACTAAAACAACAAAACATTCAACACCTTTCTCAATTCTTGTCCACAACAATATTAGGAGGTTCGTGATCTTCATCTACTCTCCAGTACTTACAGCATTACTTTTTTAACATTTAAATAAATTTGGTTGCAGCTCTTGAAATGATCAGCCTCAAACGTAGAGTCCTCGGGGGCAGCATGATATCATCATCCTTTGCTGTTGGACAGATGATACTGGCCGTAGCCTCGTGGTACTTCCCCTACTGGCGGACCCTCACACTGGTCCTCTACTTACCCTCGGTCGTGTTCATCTTCTACTTCTGCCTCCTCGGGGAAAGTGTTCGCTGGCTGCTCAGCAAGGGATATAAAAATGAAGCCGTTAAGATCATATTCAAAGCTGCGGATGTAAACGACGCGCAATTGTCTGCTCACACTATCGGACTGTTGCTGGCGCCTCCACAAATAGTGCACACGACATCAAAACCGGGTACAACTGAGCCGCAAAAATCCCTGGCGAAGCAAGTGATGGGTTCCCGCGTTATGGTATCGCGACTGGCCATCTGCTCGTTCTGGTGGGTCACTTCGACGTTCATATACTACGGACTGTCCATCAACTCGGTTTCCCTGGGTGGCAATAAGCACGTGAACTTCATCCTCTCATCGCTCGTGGAGATTCCCGGCTACTGCGCGAGTATAGTGACGCTCGATCGCTTCGGCCGCAAAAGTTCCATCATGATTTCCCTCTACATTTGCGGGATATCGCTCATCGCTTTACCTTTCGTTTCTGGATGTAAGTTCCTACTACATAAATGATCTTGTAGAATACGATGATAGTTAAAACATTAAATTTTCATTTATTTCGGACAAGATCCATAATAAAACTACCTAAAAAAATGTTTATTAACTGGGTATGCACAGCGGAGGGTGAGGGGCGCACCCTGCCCGCGAGTAGGTATGTGATGTAATGCGCCGAATTAAATTAAAGATTATCAAATAACAATTCCAACTTGCTGTTTACATTAAGACTTGGAAAATTTTAGGATTTACCGTATTTAGATCTTTTAGAGTAGGTAACATCCACATTTCAATAACCATTCTAACCATATAGGTACCAATATTTTAAAGATCCATTTTAAGTGTCATTAACTCATTAGATTAGAATTAGAATAGGTAGTAGGTAAAGCGAGTAGACTAGTTGGTTCCTTGCAGCGTTGGCGTGGGGACAGCTGAGTCTCAGCCTGGTGGGCAAGATATTTGCCAGCGCGGCGATCAGCAGCATCTACGTGTAAACGACGGAGTTGTTCCCGACGCCTTCTGCTGCATGTGCGGCCGCGTGGGCGAGATGCTCGCGCCTCAGACACCCTTACTGGTCTGTATTTAAGCCCCGCTTGTAATCGGTCATAGACTAGTGTAGACTTACAAAACATTTAGTGTAACCTTCAGCGCAGGGGATGACTTAGATCCCAGTAAGCAGGGAAACATTTCTTTCAAACATGTGTATTAGAGATATTGTGACGAGACTGAAACAATTCCTTGCGTACTTTTGTCACTAGATAAAGTGACGTTAAATAACTTCCGTAACCGTTGTCCAGCGGTATCGAAGGTGCTGACACTGGTGGGGAAGATGTGCATCAGCATGGTGTTCACTTCCATCTACATCTACACGTCGGAGCTGTTCCCCACGCAGGCGCGCCACTCCCTCATGGGTTTCTGCTCCGCGGCCGGCAGGATTGGAACCATGTGCGCACCACAGACTCCATTGTTGGTTGGTCAGTCCCCATCCCCTTCGTAGATCACTTCACGTAAAGGAAAAGACTTCACGTGTAAGGAACGACCCACCTCGGTTGTGGAGGGCCTCCGAATCTCTAGAAGAGAGGCCATTTTTAATCAAATCCAAAATAATTATGTTTAGTAAGTAAGAGGCAATTTGGAGTTAAAGGCCCGCGGGCCTGCGGTTCTGGGACTGCAGTTTGGTGTTGGAGGCCCCGTACGTAGTCATAGAAAGTCAGAAATACAGTCAAAAATTTGTGACCTTCGTTCGCTCAATTTTGGTTCAGTTCTCTGAAGGTTTTCGCCCGGGGCGGCAAAACTAAATGAGGCCCAATCATATTAATATGTGAGCGACCGAAGCGAGCTCGAGGTTTTACTGCAATACGTTTAGGATGAAAATATCCGGAGCATACATTCGTTACATTGTACCTATCTCCATAGTTCGCGTTAGAGTAGGTATATTTTCTTTGTTCATAGCTTTACCTAGCATACCTAGTCCGATCAAAGGAAAACATGGTACAGGGTGGGCAATAGCAATTTTTTTTTATTTGATTTAGTATAGCACACACTATACAGGGTGTTAGGGTAAAGAGTTTCATTACTTTAAGGGGTGATTGAACCCAAGATACTGAACAACTTTCCCTATGAAATCTATAGCAAATTCGCAAAAAAAAAACTTTTAATACAAACGTTCTATCAACTGATTGCATTTAGTATGGAAAGTCGAAAATTATTTTTGCGAATTTCCGAAAGGTTTCTTTGGGAAAGTTGTTCAGTATCATGGTTACAATCACCCCGTAAAGTAGTTCAACTGTTTACCTTAACACCCTGTAGTATTATCGTTATAATAATATATCTGTATAATGTTTTATAATAATAATGTTCGTGTCGACAGATGGCGTACATGGAGTCACTACCGTATCTGATATTCGGTACGATGGCGGGGGCCGCGGGCTTGCTCATGCTGCTGACGCCGGAGACACTAAACCAGCGGCTGCCTGACACCGTGGCCGAGGCCGAGCACATGGCCAGCGCCAAAAACGAACAAACCGACACTATTGACGACAATATCACGCCTACAAAATGAACATTGCGTCGTGTAACTTATAAGTCTATGAAAATGTTTTTGTAATTCTTTTTAGTATTTATATTTTCGTGTGAATAGATTCGGAAACGTCTACTTCAGCCTCTTTCTTTCCCCCATCCTCTACTTGCCACGCTGTAGATCGGACCCGTTTTTATTTGGGTAGGTACCTAGGTAGGTGACTGACTACAAGGGGTTGTTTTTCGGAAAAAAACAATTTTCGATAATATTGTTCTTCAGAAATTCGTATTAGTATTGCACACCGTAGTAACCTACCTACCTAAGTGCCTACGTTCCTTCATCAATAGGCAGGGCCGTCGACTGTAAAAATGTATGCAATGCTCGAATATTGTTTATAAATACGCCTCATGCAGCATACGGCTTGCTTAGTTTTTTTTTTTTTTTTTTTAATTTATTTATCAAATACATAAACAAACATCTTATGAAGGCACTTGCAATAGTTTCTTTACTACAAGAATTAAAGAAATGTTCTAAAAAATAAGCGCGTTTTTTGTAGGCCCTTGCCAACAAAACGTGCTTGTGCAGCCAGTAATTTCGCACCTCGGCCAGAGAATAGGCAATAGTAGGTACCTCTATTAGGTATTGTTCTACATACCCCGGCGGCGGCGCCCAATATGAATATCCGGCCAATCTGTCGCATCCGGACTCAAACGCCGGCGCCGGCGGCGCTTGCATTCACACTGCTTTATTACTGAGTAAGATTGCGAGACAACACAACCGCAGTATAAGACAGTAATATCCATCTTCATACAATGGTATCAAACGCAGCGTACGCCGAACGCCTCGTAGCACGCAAACGCTAACAATATCTCCGCGTAAATAATGCTAGATATTGCTAGAGCTAATCATCAAGAACATAATTTTTATGTCATTATGGCGCGAAAACGATAGACTCATTCTCATTTGTGCTATTCTTAGCAACGTTATAAAAGTTCGCTGAATCCTCATTTCATACATTTATTTATTTCTGAAAGTCCTGGGAAAGATGAAATAATGCTAGATATTGGTAGAGCTAAAGCGCGAAAGCTGCAGGGAGTTATTCTTTGTAATAATGTTAGAGTTATAAAATCGTCATTTTCATATGTCGCACATCCGGTAGAACAAAGTCAGAACTTACATTTCACAAATTGTTCAGTAGAGCAAAGTATAGATTTTAAATTCTAGATTTGGACTTGAAACCTTTAAAGAATTATGCTAAGTATGTTTTTATCTTGATAATCTATTTGAACTAACAAAGTGTCTTTGTGCTACCAAACGGTGATGGAACCTTTTGTCATTATTAACTCAGTTTTGTATATTTTGACAGTTCTGACTTTGTTCTACCGGATGTGCGATGTATAAAAACTGAGATTACGATGTAAGTAATTAATTATTTTATGATCGCTTTTTATGACTGTGGTACCTACTGTTTTTATTGTTTCGGATTGTGATTACAATAAAATTGAACAGAGGTTATACAATCGAATAATAGGTAACGTTCTGAAACATTAATAACAATTGTTGCAATGTTTTGTAAAAAAAGTCATACAACAAATATAACATTTTCTGACCAGCACAGTAAGGTGAGCAGCACAATAATATACCACTTTTATTGATAATTAAAAAAAGATAAAGAACCAATATTGTTTAATAGTTACAAATGAAAAAATAAATAGCCCAGCACTTTTAGAAATAAATAAATGTAAGAATGATGATTCTTCGAACATTTATAATATCGCTCAGAATAACCCTAATGAGAATAATTCTACAGTTTTCGCGCCATAATAACACAATATGTTCTTGATGATTAGCTCTAGCAATATCTAGCATTATTTCATCTTTTACAGCACTTTTAAAAATAAATAAATGTATGAAAGGTTTTTCGGCGGGTAGGTGTGAAAAGAGTAATAGCCAAAAATTTCAAGTCTGTACAAATTTATTTCTTATAATTAAAGTAAAGTAATTAACAGGTTAAATTTATGACAATTTGATAGAGTACCAAAACCTATCTGCCAGCAGTTATTCTCCATATCGTAGTTCCCACCAGCTAGTTACTGCAGCACTGAACCTCAAAATGGAGGAAATGTCATCCCACTTTCACACACAGATGGCACGCTTCCAATCACAGCTCAATAATTCACCGAAGGTACCGGCATCATCAACTGCTCTGGCCCCGCTGATTTTGAGGCTTTCAAGGCATTTGTTATCACTGCTTTGAATGGCCTCCAGAAACAAATCGAGGCGCTTGCAGCTGAAAGCGATCGCATGGAGATGCACAGTCGGAGGAAGATTCTGCTGATCCACGGTGTGCCGGAGACTAACGAAGACGATCCTACAGCGTGCGTCATCAAACTTGCAGCGCGCGCGCGCGTGTGTGTGTGTGTTTGTGTGTGTGAGTGTGTATGTGTGTGTGGGTGTGTGTGTGTGTGTAGTGTCGCAGTCCGAGGGCGTGTGCTCGCTGTCGGGGGCGCGCGCGCGGGCTTCCCTCGCACACCGCCGCGCGCACGCGTGGCTCACCCTGGCTGACCTGTGCCTCAGGTACTGTGTGCGTGTGTGTGTGTATGTGTGTGTGTGTGTGTGTGTAGTGTGTGTGTGTGTGTAGTGTCGCAGTCCGAGGGCGTGTCCTCGCTGTCCGGACCGTCTTAAGCTCCCGGGTTTCAATGCAGGTGACATCAATCGTTGCCGCCGGCTATGTCGAGGCTCAGGCAAAAGGACGAGGCCAATTCTTGTAAAGCTGAAGAATTTATCAGTCTGCAGCGAGATGTGGTTTGCCAAAAAAAACCTTAAGGGCAGTGGTGTTACGGTGTCCGAGTTCCTGACGAAGGCGCGCCATGGGCTCTTCATGGCAGCTAGGGAGCTCGCTTTCTTTGGGCTCGGACAACAGCTGGAGGTGCTTTCGGAGCAGGTTCCGGGCAGGGCAACTTATCGAGCTCGGCGTGGGAAGCAATTCGATGCCGCGAGCCATCCGGCCCCACGACGAATATAATTTTTTTTTCTGTGTATCGATGAATACTAGCGATGACAGCAAACATTTTCTCTCTTTTTCGTCTACATCTGAAATACAGAGCAGCGATGACAGTTTTCACAGCACTACTTCTCTCTCTCTGAACGATCATCTGAACTGCCAGTTTTCGGATGTATCGAAAAATTTTAATGTGGTACATATTAATGCCCATAGCATCTCTTGTCATTATACTGACCTACTTACAACTTTCGACAATAGAAACATTCATGCAGTCCTTGTCTCTGAATCCTTCCTACATCCATGTCTCCCTTCCACATCTTATTCCTTACCTGGCTTTATACTAATTCGTAACGATCGCACCAATACCTGTCATGGTGGCGTTGCGATCTATCTCCGTAGCCATATTCCCTTTTCTATCATCAGCAAGTCTCCCCAACCCCTTCCTCCCGGCACTGAGCATCTTTTTTTGGAGGTTACTCTCTCCCACACAAAAGTTCTTCTTGGTGTATTTTATTGCCCGTCGTTAACAATCGATTACTTTTCCAGCTTCGAACATCTTTTGGAAGATTTTTCAACTTCTTATAATAATTCTTCATCTTATCGTGTGGGCAGAGCCCTGGTGTCAGAGTTTTTTCAGACCGCCTTACGGCCTCTGACGTGGTTTTTATGTAACGACTACCTAACACTTAACGTGCCATCCGAAGCACGGAATCTTTCAGACAATCTGGTGATTCAGCCTGCAATGTCCTAACCAACTGGGGAAAAACGCACAAAGTGACATATCACTAGGTGTCCCCCGTGGGAATCGAACCCACGACCTCCATGTCAAAAGCCTAATGCTCTTAACCATTAGACCACGGAGGCAGTTTCTTATAATAATAATAATAATAACGCTAACAGGCACATGCATTGTAATGATTCCAAGCAAGCACTAATAGGCTGTTTACTATGGTAACCTAGAGAACAATAGAGAGAGCCTTATGAGAGCCTATGCCACAGTTTATTTAATTCTAAACTATTATAAAACTGTAACAGGTAGTTTGTATGTACATTGAAGATATTAACAAAAAAAAGTTACGATATGGTTTTTAGGTATCCCTGATTCCATATCACCAATATTTGGATTTTTTGTCTGTCTGTTTGTTTATTCGTTTGTGTGTTTGTTTGAACGAGCATCACGCAAAAACTACTGAACTGATTTTGATGAAACTTTTTTGTTTGATAGCTTATGATCTGACTTAAAATCTGGTATATAATTTGTGCGGACAAAGTCGCGGGTCGCTCGTTTAATAATAAAAATAATAACACACTCAGTCAGCCTTTAACAGAGATACATAATAATAATAGTCAATAGTCTCTGCACCGAATGCTGTATGTCTTCTGGTGCATTTCCATAATGCATTCAAAGATAGACCACGCTTGGTGCACCCCATCGCATTTAGATAAAAGCGGTGGACCTGTGTCCCCACGCAAGCCTTCCAAAGGTCCGGGCTACGGCCCGTGAGTAAGCCAGAGATACATAATAATAATAATAGCCATTTATTTCCGAAAGTTTTTACATAGTTTTCTCATAATCAAATTTTTAAGTAATATCTAATAACAGAAAGAGTTTTAATAAAATTTGATCATGCTTTACAAAATGTCTCTTAGTTCGGCGTGCCTTTCGGCATAGGCCTCCTCCAACTGTTTCCACTGTGCTCTGTCTGCTGCAACCCTCGTCCAATACGGCCCTAAGGTCAGACTTATATCATCTACCCATCGTCTTATTGGGCGTCTGGCTTCTGGTGCTATCCCTTGGGTACCATAGTGTGACTTGCTTACTCCATATATTTACTTTACTACTTATTTAATAGTTACTACCAATGAAATTTAACCATTTAGTCTTTTATCTCGTTTGTTCGCGCGCAAATAGAAAGAGAACGCTGACGACCAGGTTATACTTGCGCCGACGGTGACGGAGTTACAAGTGAGATATCGGGAAGTAATAGAAACAACAGTCTGATGTACGAGTAGTTTATTGACTGTCATTCGCAGGTAGGTGGATCGGCGCGCAGGCACGATGCGTAGATATATATAGGTATGCTAGTTGATAGGTACATATAGCACATGTTGAATGTGATGAATGAGTCGTTGAAGAAGAAAGAAATGAAAGTCAATGTATGCAAGACGAAGGTAAGGGTTTTGGAAAGTGAATACGACGATGTTACAGAATGTAACATTGTTATGGAAGGAAAGAGAGTGGAACAGGTGAATGAATTTGTGTATCTGAGAAGTTGGTTTAGAGAGAGATGGAAAGTGTGATGGGGATGTAGACCGAAGAGTGACTGCGGGAAATAAAGTAACTGGAGCCCAGCACGCCGTGGTGAGCAGCCGGTCTGTGTCAAACAGGGCAAGTCTGGCTATTCACAACAGAGTGTTGGTGCCTACTCTGATGTATGGGAGTGAATATTGTGTATGGAATAAAGGGAATGAAAGTCGAGTGAATGCAGTTGACACATATTTAGCCCAGCCTTTAAACTTAAATGCGCAATCATTCGACAATCTACTAATGAAGATTACCAAAGCACTTATCAAAGGCGGCTACAATCGCAATCTTGCGAACGGTCTCCTTGCCCTCAGCAAGGATCAAATTTGTACAATAGCAAGGTCACTCACAGGCCACTGCAAATTAAATAAGCACATCATCATCAGCCTATAAACGTCCCACTGCAGGGCACTGGCCTACCCTCAAGGAGGGTGTATGGTCATTAGTCCACCACAAGTGCCCAATAGACTTCACATACACGTCAGAATTTCTTTTTAAGCGTATGCAGGTTTCCTCACGATGTTTTCCTTCACCGTTTGAGAGCAGTCGGTATTAAGTACATAAGTTAGAAAAACTCATTGGTACATGGCATGTTGTCCGTGCGGATTCGAACCCGGACCCCCATAATTGGGTGTCCATACTTCTCCGCAACGCGCCACCAACGCTCCTATAAGCACATGCATGCACTGAATATAAGTGACACGACCGGCTGCAGATTCTGCAAGGAGGAAATGGAAACTCCTCTGCACCTCCTATGTGACTGTGACCCTTTGATGTACAAACACAGTACTCATCTACGTAGGCAAGTACTGATACCAGATGAGATACGAACTGTCCCGATCAAGAAACTACTGCGATTTCTGGCCGCAGAGGGGATTGGTAAGAAACTTTAAAAAGGGCGTTGACAAAGGACCAGCGATGGTCTACGTGGCACAGGCTTAGCAAGCCTGTGAAGGCCCAAAACCCCTCAAATAATAATAATAATTATGAAGATGAATAGTAGATAAGTTATATTCCTACCTATTACAAACCTACATAAGGCTCATATTCCTAGTTCGCAAGACAAGAGGAAAAATTAAAACTTCTCGGTTATGTAACATAGTAATAGTTATAATTTATTAATATCCTTAAACGTTTTATGTACAGTCAACACCGAAGTTAAGAACAACGTCTAGGTACGTCATTGTTAAAGTTTACACAAGAGCACAACAGGTTTCATAAACTTATTTATACATAATTATATTGACAATCTGCGACAAAAACACTTGAACATCGAAGCGATGCAGCATCGATAACGACACAATCGCGCGTTCGTTCGAACTGGCGCGCTTCCGTAGCGATGTAAGTACAATAGCCGGCTAACAACTTGGCAAAAACTTTCGATTGCCCAGAACAAAATGTTTAGGCGAAAGCGCCGCACACTCCTCACTCCCGCCCCATTGGTCAAGCTGTTTACCGGTTAGTACAACCGGTACACCATCTCTACTGTCAACGCGCAGAAGGGACGCTAAAGTCAGAGCTGTATTTATAATAATAATAAATAATCCGGTTTTTACATAATTTGTGTAAACTACACAACAAAAACAAAAACATTCTCTCGATGTTATATAAAGTGGACTTGTCGCAGATTGTACCTACTAATCGTAATCGCACTAATAAACAATGGCATTACTTACTTAGATGGAAAGAGTAGAATAGATCAACAACTTGCTCAAATTTACGCTTTATAAAGTGTGAACAAAACAGCTAAGTGATGTTGAATTTGACCAATTCCATTTTTCATTAGTGCATATTAGGGTGAAGACATACATTCGGGTTTGATCAGATCTAGATTGGGACCAAACCACAGGATGCGTTGCGGCGAGACGCAACGGCGGATTTATGTGACGGCCTGGCCACGGGACAGGACGAACTGCGGTGTGAAAAGCTCATTTTTAATACAATGCCTACGCGCCGCTGCGTGCTTGCGTAATAGTAGGGACACAACGCTCAGTGTATTGAAAAATCGCTTTCGCCGCAATTCGCCCTGTCCAGTGGCCAAGCCATTATGTAGAAAGACGCAGCATCGTCTGGCTTGGCGAGGTGCGGTTCTGATACATCGAAAAAGTGTCGCCAAGAGCACTTTCGCACTGCATCCGAAAAATCATGGACCGTCAAAAAATGGATTTTGACAGTGACATCCGAGACAGAATCAATACACAACAAATTAAATTTTCTTTCTTTCTATGATCTCGGATTCAGGTTAGACGCAGTGCAAAAGCGCTTGGAGTCTTTCTGTATTTACGAACACCAAAAGCACCTAATCCAGACAGAATCAAATCTAAACCTATCCACCCCTAAACTATAAATATCTCACATTGAAAGAGCTCTGCCCATCAGGTCGGGAACAGAGTAACAATGAAGTCGATTACATTTGCAATAGAATAGATACATCACTTAACATTGTACCTACTACAGGAACTACGCGACGAATCGAATACTGTTACATATTGGTCATCTCCTCACCTTCCTTCTAATTTACATTGTTTATACATTATACGTGAGGACTAGCCGAGCTTTAGGTACTTAGTTCAATCCATACAAGGTCCAACAAAATTAGCTGAAGCTATTTTAAGAGGATGATCAGACCATCAAACTGAAAACCTTTTCTATGGGACCAACATCGAAATCGCGAAATAAAAATCAGCTATTCCATACAAAACAAACCTTCTCGACTCGAATGTATGGGGATAGCTTTTTTTCGCAATTTTGATGTTGGTGAGATAGAAAAAGTTGCTCATTTTGATGGTCTGATCATCCCCTTAAAATAGTTTCAGCTAATTTTGTTGGTCTTTATACAGTTATATTGTCTCTTTCTTTTATAGTGAACACTGAAAGGGACAGGTTGATAATACGAATTTTACCTAACTGAATGACTAAACTGATTCAAAATTTCAGGTCAATCTACAAAGAAATGGATGGATATTCGTTTCTTTTCTTTTGATGTGATCAGAGGTTTTGACAAAATGTCATACAATTTTGGTTTCGTTCACGCTTCGTTTTGTGTTTTCAGTGAATGCCGCACAGCTTTTTATTAAATACTTCAGTATTTTTTAGAATCGCGGATTTATTATAATTTACACTTTAAAAGCATTCTGGAAACAAAACTAAACTAATCAGAAACTTTTCTTGAAATAGAATCCTTTATTTCTAGATGGTGCCTTTATTTTGAGTTTAGATATTCAGTTACAATGCTGTTTTATGACGATCCATGCACGATGCACGATGCACGATCCACGAGCCACACGTGGCATGTACAGAGTGTACAATAAAATGGGGCAGTTACTTAAAGGGGTGCTTCAGACCGTCAAACTGAACAAATTTCTCTATGGGACCAATATCGAAATCGCGAAAAAAAATTCCGCTCTCCCATACAAAACTGCAAACATAACTCGACTGAAATGAATGGGGACAACAGATTTCTTTTACGCGATTTCGATATTAGTCCCATAGAGAAAGTTGTTCAGTTTGATGGTCTGAAGCACCCCTTTAAGTAACTGTTATATTTTATTTTACGCCCTGTATATAAGGTCTAACAAAATTAGCTGAAACTATTTTAAGGGGATGACCAGACCATCAAACTGAACAACTTTCTCTATGGAACCAATATCGAAATCGCAAAAAAAAATCTGCTGTCCCATACAAAACTGCAAACATAACTCGACTCAAATGTATGAGACAGAGGTTTTTTTCTCGCGATTTCGATATTGGTCCCATAGAGAAAGTTGTTCAGTTTGATGGTCTGATCATCCTCTTAAAATAGTTTCAAATTTTGTTAGACCTTATATATTGCACACTACGTCGAACAATCCATCAATAACAAATATAAATAGGAAATTAGACAAAATCATACAATAAAGTGTAATCACCAAACATCGTTATCACGGGAGTTATTACATTATAAATGTCATAATATTTTCACCAACAATTTACTTGATAACATATGTTTTGCATTATACTCACTAAAACAAAATTTGAATGTTCATCCTAAAATCTTCGATTACTGGTAAAAAAAAAACTACATTATATCAGGTAAAATCTTTTGAAAATTATTAATTTGTTAATTTGTCTGTCTGTCTGAGTCTACAGTTTGAGTTAAGGAGATTAGAGATGTGCAAGCAAATTTAGATCTTATTCCTACAAGAATTAAATTAATGTTCTAACAAACACTTGCGGCAAATTCATAGAGCGTGTAACATAAAAATTTAATTTGCAAATTTTTTGTTGGCCAGGGGGGCGCAGGCTGATTTTCGCACCCCGGTGGCGCCAAAAATGGTTTAGACGCCCCTGGCCGTCTAAGTAGGGTCGAAAATGTATGAATTTGAACAATCCATTTGAACAATCAATATATGTTAATTCGAACTTAAACTTTATAAACTTTTCTGAATCTCAACGGAAGACCGTCTTTGGAACTATGATAATTATTTATTTATTTTATTTATAACACAACAAAGATAAACTCACTGAGCTGTTAGCCCTAGTATGTCGCTCCTTCGGTAACGATGTTTGATACGTACAATTATTATAGTACTCTGTGGTACAATATAGGAATAAAATTTACAATACAATAGGATCTCAACAGTTTGGCCGCCCGACAGCCGATCAATAAAACGTTGAACATGAAATAGAAAAATATAGTGTATCGATACTACATAACACATTATATCGATGCCGAACTCACGGTGCACACACAGGGATATAGTAACAATCACAAACACTACCTACTTAATTATATTCGACACCGTTTTATTTGAGAACTTTAAATTACTTCACGAAACTGAATGGAAACCATTAGGTCTAAGGAAATGTCTACATGAAATAATGAACTGCCCATATTTATAACGGTCAGATTGTAGAGTGTATCGTGTTATAGCACTGTGACATAATTTAATATGCATAGGCTCTAGCACACCACGCGACTAGATGGCTATGCGGGGTCTTTTATCTCGCTCACATGCACACAAACGGAAAATATAGCTAACGCAAGTCAGCGTTTTGTCACGCGACCCTGTTAGAGTTCCCGAATAATTAATGATAACACCTACACATTTACCAGATCTGACCAAAATGATGATGATGATGACTAAAATTATTGCTAATTATTATTTCCGACCACCCCCCGCGATATACCCCGCCTCCACCCACAACCATACCTCTCTAATAATTACTAAATTTAAACAAAATATCTTACACCGTGGAATTACTTTTGACTTTGATCTTAAAGAACAACCAAGAGCACTCACAAATGTGAAAAGCAATTCAAATCATGCATTACAATATAACGTCGTCGGTCTCGCGAACCAGCGATATCATTTCGCTGTAAAATGCACAACTAAGGTGCGATTAAACAATATAGGTCCATTGGACTCAGTTGTATACAACCGCGCGTCTTTTTCTTTTAGTTATGTTAGTAAGTAAGGATAAGAACCCTCCCTTCCGCAATGACAAACGCAAGCAGCGCAAATCAGACCGGCGGGTAATTAAGGCTGCACCGAGCCTATTGTGCTGCCCCCGTTCGTATTTTTTATTTCTTAACAATTAAACAATATTTCCAAAAAACAGGAATGTCACATTGTAGTCGCTGCTGATTTTCAATTTATCGGGTCACTGCGGATTTGTTTTTATAATGTTTGTAGTTATTATCTTTAAAAACATAATAGCTACAAGCATAAAACATAATAATCCGTAATGTTTCGATAAATTGAAAGCCAATCAGGACTACAATGAGATATTCTTTTTTTTTTTGGAAATGTTGTTTTATTATTTAGAAAAAAAATACGATTGGGGGCCGCACAATAGGCTCGGCGCAGCCTTAACATAATTCAATCTGAAACATTGTCAACCATAGAGTTTAGGAAAGAATACACTAAATAACAAGTATTGTGACTGTTGTAATACACCTACGTTTTAATTCTTATCTGTGGAAACTTTTAGTTGGCAATGTTGTTTTATAGAAATGTTGATACCCTACTATCCTGCAATTAGTCCGTAAGTTTTCCTAAAATGAATAAAATAAAAACTATACAGGGTGAGATTGATGTCATTATCATCCTTTTAAACTAAGAGTCTACCCATCAAACTGGACAACTTTTAGTATGGGAGCAAAACGATCGGAGCAAAAAAAAATCCGCTGTTGCATACATTTGATTCGAGTTGGCATTGCAGTTTAGTATAGAACAGATGATTATTTTTTTGCTCCGATCGGTTTGCTGCCATAGTGAAAGTGGTTCAGTTTGATGGGTAACCTCTTAGTTTAAAAGGATGCTCATGATATCAATTTCACCCTGTATAAGACTATGGTATATGCCTAAGTTTACCCTTTTCCCGCGACTAAACGTTACGCGCTGCAACACTGTGACAAACGTAGCTGACTAAGCTATACTTAAGTTAATTATATTATTTATCGATTATGTTCTCTCTCTTGTAGGATCCGTGTTGTACTGTCAACGATCCGTACAAGAGTGAGAGCATAATCGATAAATAAGGGTCGACTAAGGGTTGAGCCTCATCTGGCAGCACGGAATCGCATATTTTCGCGCTCTACCCTCTTCTGTCGCTCAGGAATTGTTGGCGTGCTGCCGCGTGTCGCATTCTCTCTAGCAAAATGACGTCCGCGAACGACAGAAAAGGATGGAGCGTGAAAAAATGCGATTCCGTGCTGCCAGATGAGGTTCTACCCTAATGTTGTCTGCTTATTTGAAAGTATGACTTACGTAGTGGTATGACTTCATGCCGAAACGGCTGAACAAATTGAAGACCGTTTAACTAATATTACGCATCGCACTCCATACAAACTAAAAGGAACCGAAGCGAATCAAAGAATTTTACAATGAATGCCACTTGAATAAACTCATGAATAATGATTAATGACCGAGTGTTGCGAAAAATGCATTTTCCATAAAGAATAATGCTCAAAATGTATGGAAAAACCAAACATTGATCAGTATCGATCACAGCAACACGAAGCAAATACAACGTGTTAATAAATTAGCGCAAAACTTCATACACCCCAACCGATTTATAACAAAATAATTAGATTGAAACAATGATTTCATTATTTTGATGGTTAAAATTTAAAGTTATTCGCATTAATGATTTGTTATCATTTCAGCAATGAATGAAAGCGCTAACGTACTCATGGATACATTTTAATAATCTTGTTTTGATAGTAAGTAGGGTGAGTGTGCCCGTGCGGTGGGTTGACATCGGGTACAGTAAATTTTAAATTATATTCAAACCATGATAATTCGATGCTGCTCTCGATTCTAAACAAACTACTTTCTAGTTTTGCGTTAATTCATTAATACGTTGTATATCGTAAACTACAATTGTCATGTTTATTAAATACATTGACTTACACTATAACGATATACAAGCACTTTTATAGAAAACTTGAATACGGAGTTCACATATACACTATACAGGGTCCTTCTTAATATGCTGACACTTTTAAGGGGACGATCAGACCATCAAACTGAACAACTTTCTCTATGGCACCACATCGAAATTGCGAAAAAAATCTGCTGTCCCATACATTTGTCTCAAGTAGGTTTGCAGTTTTGTTTTTGTATGGAACAGCATATTTTTTCCCCGATTTCAATGTTGGTGCAGGAATATGGGAATGACAGACCGCAATGTGTCACTTTGTGTTGTTTTGTTTGAATGAATTGTCTATCGTTAGAGTGTAAGTCAATGGTGAAATAGATCAATGATTCCTCATACGGAATGAGACATGTTCAGTCAAGAAATATTTAAAAACGTCTACTTTCCACCTTAAAATGTATTTATGTCGTTGGTGTACCTAATACGCTATTAAACTAATGAAGGAAAACCTAAACGATTAACCTTAAATGATATTCAACAAAGTATTTTATACATTATTGACAAGGACATCCTATTTGGCGGGTCAACTATAATCCACTTCACATAGGAAGGTGTATGAAACAAGCCATTTTCGCACTTATTACATTAGGATAAGAATCTTGGCTGGACCCTTTCTGTGTGAAATACATTATACAGTGAGTGAGTTTACAGTATATTATTATTATTTTTATATAGGTAAGCTATGTAAAGCCCGACCAGAAAAATAAAAACCTCGCCATTTTGCGGAAAATAATTGGAACTAATTTTTGTACTTAGGACACTGACAGTAAAGGCTATAGTCGATTGCAGCGCCCACAAACCAGGTTTTTTATATATCTGGTCAGGGTTTATATCAATTCCAAGGCTCAGCATCTAAGAACACGTTTTAACACTAGCTGATGCACAAAATTTAATAGTGTTCTCTATATAGACCGGTCCAGTTATTTATAGTTATGAATATAAATATAAAGCATTAGTTTGTTGCCGTTTAAAATCACGACTGTAGAAGGTAAAGGGTATGATGCTGTACTTATCAGACTTGCTGCCCGCTAGAGATTTCATTATATCCTTTTTTCAACATACTCATAAAGTGGATCTTAACGCACCGCTTTTAGTTTTATAATGCAGTTTATAAAACACGCGTGCGTTTTCATCATCATCATCATCACAGTCTATATTCGTCCACCTGCGGGGCACAGGCCCTACCCTTAGGGTGTATGGGCGTTAGTCTATCACGCTTGCCCAATGCGGATTGGTTTTCAGCGTATGTAGTTTTACTTTACATTAATACCTGCACGGTGCACGCGTATAATTTGAACTTTGTTTAATCCGTTTTGTGACATTTTATAATTTATATCGCCACAAGAGTGTCGAATAAGGCCATATGAAACGTGTGAGCGTCAGTCTCGGCTCGTTTAGTCCTCAAGCCTCAACCGTAGAGACCAACACGTATCATAATGTACTACTGTCAAGCGGCAACACAACATAATCTCTAGCGGTGGGTACAGTAGTGTCGCGACAGGGACAGGGACAGGGACAGGGATGTCGGTGTGAGTGCGAGTGGTACTGTGACTAGCGCGCGGCGCCGGCGCCCTCGTGGCGTCATAGCGGCGGGGGCGGCGGCAGCGCCGGCGCGTGCGGCTGCAGCTGGAGCGCGGCGGCGGCGCAGTCGGCGGCGGCGGCGGGCTCGCCCAGCGCGCCGAGCACGAGCGCGAGGCGGCGCCAGGTGTCGGCGCGCGCGGGGGCGAGCGCCGCCGCCGTGCGCAGCGCCGCCTCCGACAGCCGCAGCCAGCCCAGCTGGTAGTACGCCGCGCCTAAGGGGGACACCTCACATCGTTACCAAATCTACTCTATCTACCTATTGTACGAGCGGCTGCTGTCGGTGCACTCACGTACGTGCGTGCTGCCTTCACTCTCACTACAACACCTACACTGTTGCTGAGGGACCCTGACTGTCCCTAGTGCCGATCCCGGTGAGTGTTGGTAGTCACCCAATTACTATATTGGGAATTATGGTTTTTGAAATCTCAATAGCAATAGATCGAATATTAGAGTATACGAAATTTTTTAATTCGTGATTTTCCAATTTTCAAAAAAAGATTACACGAGATTATAATAGTGTGGGGATTCAGTCAATTTGGGATTCAATCGATTCGGGATTCAGTTGTATTTACGTCGGACAATTTGGGATTAGGTTAAAATGTACCGGAAGAACTCACCCAGCTGTACGATGCTGTCCAGGTGTGTGGGGTGTATGGCGAGCGCGTTCTGGAAGCATTGTCTGGCTTCCTCCCACTCGTCGCTAGCCGCGTGCACCAGCCCGCGCTGGTAACACATGCAACATTTCCTCAATTTAGAGAGTGCTTCAGACCATCAAACTAAAGGCATTAACAGGGAGAAGAACAACAACAGCATATAATAGTGTATCTAACACTCACCGTGTAGAGCACTAGGTGGCTGAAGGGCGTCAACGCGGCCGCCTCCGACACGCAGCCCGCCGCCGCACTCACACGACCCAGCCTGCACACACACCATATTACACTTACATTATAGAGCAATATACAAGTGAGCAAAGTTGGTCATTACAGCCGATGCGGGATAACAGCACACGCACACACACACACACACACAGTACCTGAGGCACAGGTCGGCCAGGGTGAGCCACGCGTGGGCGCGGTGGTGCGCGAGGGGAGCCCGCGCGCGCGCGCCGGACAGCGAGGACACGCCCTCGGACTGCGACACTACACACACACACACACACACACACACACACACACACACACACAGTACCTGAGGCACAGGTCGGCCAGGGTGAGCCACGCGTGGGCGCGGTGGTGCGCGAGGGGAGCCCGCGCGCGCGCGCCGGACAGCGAGGACACGCCCTCGGACTGCGACACTACACACACACACACACACACACACACACACACACACACACACACACACACACACACACAGTACCTGAGGCACAGGTCGGCCAGGGTGAGCCACGCGTGGGCGCGGTGGTGCGCGAGGGGAGCCCGCGCGCGCGCGCCGGACAGCGAGGACACGCCCTCGGACTGCGACACTACACACACACACACACACACACACACACACACACACACACAGTACCTGAGGCACAGGTCGGCCAGGGTGAGCCACGCGTGGGCGCGGTGGTGCGCGAGGGGAGCCCGCGCGCGCGCGCCGGACAGCGAGGACACGCCCTCGGACTGCGACACTACACACACACACACACACACACACACACACACACACACACACACACACACACACACACAGTACCTGAGGCACAGGTCGGCCAGGGTGAGCCACGCGTGGGCGCGGTGGTGCGCGAGGGGAGCCCGCGCGCGCGCGCCGGACAGCGAGGACACGCCCTCGGACTGCGACACTACACACTACACACACACACACACACACACACACACACACACACACACACACACACACACAGTACCTGAGGCACAGGTCGGCCAGGGTGAGCCACGCGTGGGCGCGGTGGTGCGCGAGGGGAGCCCGCGCGCGCGCGCCGGACAGCGAGGACACGCCCTCGGACTGCGACACTACACACACACACACACACACACACACACACACACACACACACACACACAGTACCTGAGGCACAGGTCGGCCAGGGTGAGCCACGCGTGGGCGCGGTGGTGCGCGAGGGGAGCCCGCGCGCGCGCGCCGGACAGCGAGGACACGCCCTCAGACTGCGACACTACACACACACACACACACACACACACACACACACACACACACACACACAGTACCTGAGGCACAGGTCGGCCAGGGTGAGCCACGCGTGGGCGCGGTGGTGCGCGAGGGGAGCCCGCGCGCGCGCGCCGGACAGCGAGGACACGCCCTCGGACTGCGACACTACACACACACACACACACACACACACACACAGTACCTGAGGCACAGGTCGGCCAGGGTGAGCCACGCGTGGGCGCGGTGGTGCGCGAGGGGAGCCCGCGCGCGCGCGCCGGACAGCGAGGACACGCCCTCGGACTGCGACACTACACACACACACACACACACACACACACACACACACACACACACACACACACACAGTACCTGAGGCACAGGTCGGCCAGGGTGAGCCACGCGTGGGCGCGGTGGTGCGCGAGGGGAGCCCGCGCGCGCGCGCCGGACAGCGAGGACACGCCCTCGGACTGCGACACTACACACACACACACACACACACACACACACACACAGTACCTGAGGCACAGGTCGGCCAGGGTGAGCCACGCGTGGGCGCGGTGGTGCGCGAGGGGAGCCCGCGCGCGCGCGCCGGACAGCGAGGACACGCCCTCGGACTGCGACACTACACACACACACACACACACACACAGTACCTGAGGCACAGGTCGGCCAGGGTGAGCCACGCGTGGGCGCGGTGGTGCGCGAGGGGAGCCCGCGCGCGCGCGCCGGACAGCGAGGACACGCCCTCGGACTGCGACACTACACACACACACACACACACACACACACACACAGTACCTGAGGCACAGGTCGGCCAGGGTGAGCCACGCGTGGGCGCGGTGGTGCGCGAGGGGAGCCCGCGCGCGCGCGCCGGACAGCGAGGACACGCCCTCGGACTGCGACACTACACACACACACACACACACACACAGTACCTGAGGCACAGGTCGGCCAGGGTGAGCCACGCGTGGGCGCGGTGGTGCGCGAGGGGAGCCCGCGCGCGCGCGCCGGACAGCGAGGGCACGCCCTCGGACTGCGACACTACACACACACACACACACACACACACACACACACACACACACACACACACACACACACACACACACACACACACACACACACAGTACCTGAGGCACAGGTCGGCCAGGGTGAGCCACGCGTGGGCGCGGTGGTGCGCGAGGGGAGCCCGCGCGCGCGCGCCGGACAGCGAGGACACGCCCTCGGACTGCGACACTACACACACACACACACACACACACACACACACACACACACACACACACACACACACAGTACCTGAGGCACAGGTCGGCCAGGGTGAGCCACGCGTGGGCGCGGTGGTGCGCGAGGGGAGCCCGCGCGCGCGCGCCGGACAGCGAGGACACGCCCTCGGACTGCGACACTACACACACACACACACACACACACACACACACACACACACACACAGTACCTGAGGCACAGGTCGGCCAGGGTGAGCCACGCGTGGGCGCGGTGGTGCGCGAGGGGAGCCCGCGCGCGCGCGCCGGACAGCGAGGACACGCCCTCGGACAGCGACACTACACACACACACACACACACACACACACACAGTACCTGAGGCACAGGTCGGCCAGGGTGAGCCACGCGTGGGCGCGGTGGTGCGCGAGGGGAGCCCGCGCGCGCGCGCCGGACAGCGAGGACACGCCCTCGGACTGCGACACTACACACACACACACACACACACACACACACACACACACACACACACACACACACAGTACCTGAGGCACAGGTCGGCCAGGGTGAGCCACGCGTGGGCGCGGTGGTGCGCGAGGGGAGCCCGCGCGCGCGCGCCGGACAGCGAGGACACGCCCTCGGACTGCGACACTACACACACACACACACACACACACACACACACACACACACACACACACACACAGTACCTGAGGCACAGGTCGGCCAGGGTGAGCCACGCGTGGGCGCGGTGGTGCGCGAGGGGAGCCCGCGCGCGCGCGCCGGACAGCGAGGACACGCCCTCGGACTGCGACACTACACACACACACACACACACACACACACACACACACAGTACCTGAGGCACAGGTCGGCCAGGGTGAGCCACGCGTGGGCGCGGTGGTGCGCGAGGGGAGCCCGCGCGCGCGCGCCGGACAGCGAGGACACGCCCTCGGACTGTGCGCGCGCCCGCGCCGCGCTCGTGCCCGCCGTCCACTCCACGCGGCTCGACGCTGCAATACAACCGGACATGTACTACGAGCCTTTAGGCTATAAAGTTCGTGCGCGGCACTCTCTAGGTACGCGGGACGCGCGGGGGGTGTGTGTAAAATTGACGGAGAGGTGCGGGCGGCGAGGCGGGGAGGGGATGCGCACGTGTCGCGTGCTTGCAACCGGCGAGGACGTGCAGGAGGAGGCTGCCGGAGGTGCAGTGCTATCGGCGCTAAATCCAGCTCTTTTTGTTTTGTTTTAGCGCTCTATCTATTTTTGAGGTGGCATCAGCCCCCTAGTGTCTCTCTATAATGTAGTGTTCACACGCGGCAATATACCACGTTAGATTTTTTCATGTGATTCAATTATCTATCTAATTAAAATATGAATCCTACGCAAAAGAGGTTTCCTACTACTTTATGACGAAATTGGTTGTATGAAAAATTAAAAAAGTCTATCTCTATACTTTGTTCGGCTATCGACTGGAAAAAATCGGTCGTGTATCGAGTGTGAAGGTACCATATCGCGCATGCGCGGCACTTGCGCACGTCGCGTGCTACTTCACCCCCGCCTACGTTGACGGTAGTGATAACTATAATGCAGCATGTGGAGCTCCACAGCGACGGGACACGTACCGGCGTCCCTGTTGCTGTGCGTGTCGTGCAGCGAGTCCGACAGCGCGTCCAGTTCCAGGTACCCGTTGTGCTCCGCTTCCGCCTCCGACTCCGCGCTGTTCAGTAGTGAGAGCAGCTCCTTGCCTGTAGCTAGCGCCGCCTGTCGGCAACGTAATGCGTCAGTACATGTGTGTGTAGTGTGTACGTGTAGTGTCGCGTACCTCGCCGCTCTCCCAGGTGAGCTGCAGGGTGGCGAGGGCCCACAGCGGCCACTCGGCGCGCGGGTAGTGTGTAGTGTGTAGTGTGTAGTGTGCACGTGTAGTGTCGCGTACCTCGCCGCTCTCCCAGGTGAGCTGCAGGGTGGCGAGGGCCCACAGCGGCCACTCGGCGCGCGGGTAGTGTGTAGTGTGTAGTGTGTAGTGTGCACGTGTAGTGTCGCGTACCTCGCCGCTCTCCCAGGTGAGCTGCAGGGTGGCGAGGGCCCACAACGGCCACTCGGCGCGCGGGTAGTGTGTAGTGTGTAGTGTGTAGTGTGCACGTGTAGTGTCGCGTACCTCGCCGCTCTCCCAGGTGAGCTGCAGGGTGGCGAGGGCCCACAGCGGCCACTCGGCGCGCGGGTAGTGTGTAGTGTGTAGTGTGTAGTGTGCACGTGTAGTGTCGCGTACCTCGCCGCTCTCCCAGGTGAGCTGCAGGGTGGCGAGGGCCCACAGCGGCCACTCGGCGCGCGGGTAGTGTGTAGTGTGTAGTGTGTAGTGTGCACGTGTAGTGTCGCGTACCTCGCCACTCTTCCAGGTGAGCTGCAGGGTGGCGAGGGCCCACAGCGGCCACTCGGCGCGCGGGTAGTGTGTAGTGTGTAGTGTGTAGTGTGTAGTGTGCACGTGTAGTGTCGCGTACCTCGCCGCTCTCCCAGGTGAGCTGCAGGGTGGCGAGGGCCCACAGCGGCCACTCGGCGCGCGGGTAGTGTGTAGTGTGTAGTGTGTAGTGTGCACGTGTAGTGTCGCGTACCTCGCCGCTCTCCCAGGTGAGCTGCAGGGTGGCGAGGGCCCACAGCGGCCACTCGGCGCGCGGGTAGTGTGTAGTGTGTAGTGTGCACGTGTAGTGTCGCGTACCTCGCCGCTCTCCCAGGTGAGCTGCAGGGTGGCGAGGGCCCACAGCGGCCACTCGGCGCGCGGGTAGTGTGTAGTGTGTAGTGTGTAGTGTGCACGTGTAGTGTCGCGTACCTCGCCGCTCTCCCAGGTGAGCTGCAGGGTGGCGAGGGCCCACAGCGGCCACTCGGCGCGCGGGTAGTGTGTAGTGTGTAGTGTGTAGTGTGCACGTGTAGTGTCGCGTACCTCGCCGCTCTCCCAGGTGAGCTGCAGGGTGGCGAGGGCCCACAGCGGCCACTCACTCGGCGCGCGGGTAGTGTGTAGTGTGTAGTGTGTAGTGTGTAGTGTGCACGTGTAGTGTCGCGTACCTCGCCGCTCTCCCAGGTGAGCTGCAGGGTGGCGAAGGCACACAGCGGCCACTCGGCGCGCGGGTAGTGTGTAGTGTGTAGTGTGTAGTGTGTAGTGTGTAGTGTGTAGTGTGCACGTGTAGTGTCGCGTACCTCGCCGCTCTCCCAGGTGAGCTGCAGGGTGGCGAAGGCACACAGCGGCCACTCGGCGCGCGGGTAGTGTGTAGTGTGTAGTGTGTAGTGTGTAGTGTGTAGTGTGTAGTGTGCACGTGTAGTGTCGCGTACCTCGCCGCTCTCCCAGGTGAGCTGCAGGGTGGCGAGGGCCCACAGCGGCCACTCGGCGCGCGGGTAGTGTGTAGTGTGTAGTGTGTAGTGTGCACGTGTAGTGTCGCGTACCTCGCCGCTCTCCCAGGTGAGCTGCAGGGTGGCGAGGGCCCACAGCGGCCACTCGGCGCGCGGGTAGTGTGTAGTGTGTAGTGTGTAGTGTGCACGTGTAGTGTCGCGTACCTCGCCGCTCTCCCAGGTGAGCTGCAGGGTGGCGAGGGCCCACAGCGGCCACTCACTCGGCGCGCGGGTAGTGTGTAGTGTGTAGTGTGTAGTGTGCACGTGTAGTGTCGCGTACCTCGCCGCTCTCCCAGGTGAGCTGCAGGGTGGCGAGGGCCCACAGCGGCCACTCACTCGGCGCGCGGGTAGTGTGTAGTGTGTAGTGTGTAGTGTGTAGTGTGCACGTGTAGTGTCGCGTACCTCGCCGCTCTCCCAGGTGAGCTGCAGGGTGGCGAAGGCACACAGCGGCCACTCGGCGCGCGGGTAGTGTGTAGTGTGTAGTGTGTAGTGTGTAGTGTGTAGTGTGTAGTGTGCACGTGTAGTGTCGCGTACCTCGCCGCTCTCCCAGGTGAGCTGCAGGGTGGCGAGGGCCCACAGCGGCCACTCGGCGCGCGGGTAGTGTGTAGTGTGTAGTGTGCACGTGTAGTGTCGCGTACCTCGCCGCTCTCCCAGGTGAGCTGCAGGGTGGCGAGGGCCCACAGCGGCCACTCGGCGCGCGGGTAGTGTGTAGTGTGTAGTGTGTAGTGTGCACGTGTAGTGTCGCGTACCTCGCCGCTCTCCCAGGTGAGCTGCAGGGTGGCGAGGGCCCACAGCGGCCACTCGGCGCGCGGGTAGTGTGTAGTGTGTAGTGTGTAGTGTGCACGTGTAGTGTCGCGTACCTCGCCGCTCTCCCAGGTGAGCTGCAGGGTGGCGAGGGCCCACAGCGGCCACTCGGCGCGCGGGTAGTGTGTAGTGTGTAGTGTGTAGTGTGCACGTGTAGTGTCGCGTACCTCGCCGCTCTCCCAGGTGAGCTGCAGGGTGGCGAGGGCCCACAGCGGCCACTCGGCGCGCGGGTAGTGTGTAGTGTGTAGTGTGTAGTGTGCACGTGTAGTGTCGCGTACCTCGCCGCTCTCCCAGGTGAGCTGCAGGGTGGCGAGGGCCCACAGCGGCCACTCGGCGCGCGGGTAGTGTGTAGTGTGTAGTGTGTAGTGTGCACGTGTAGTGTCGCGTACCTCGCCGCTCTCCCAGGTGAGCTGCAGGGTGGCGAGGGCCCACAGCGGCCACTCGGCGCGCGGGTAGTGTGTAGTGTGTAGTGTGTAGTGTGCACGTGTAGTGTCGCGTACCTCGCCGCTCTCCCAGGTGAGCTGCAGGGTGGCGAGGGCCCACAGCGGCCACTCGGCGCGCGGGTAGTGTGTAGTGTGTAGTGTGTAGTGTGCACGTGTAGTGTCGCGTACCTCGCCGCTCTCCCAGGTGAGCTGCAGGGTGGCGAGGGCCCACAGCGGCCACTCGGCGCGCGGGTAGTGTGTAGTGTGTAGTGTGTAGTGTGCACGTGTAGTGTCGCGTACCTCGCCGCTCTCCCAGGTGAGCTGCAGGGTGGCGAGGGCCCACAGCGGCCACTCGGCGCGCGGGTAGTGTGTAGTGTGTAGTGTGTAGTGTGCACGTGTAGTGTCGCGTACCTCGCCGCTCTCCCAGGTGAGCTGCAGGGTGGCGAGGGCCCACAGCGGCCACTCGGCGCGCGGGTAGTGTGTAGTGTGTAGTGTGTAGTGTGCACGTGTAGTGTCGCGTACCTCGCCGCTCTCCCAGGTGAGCTGCAGGGTGGCGAGGGCCCACAGCGGCCACTCGGCGCGCGGGTAGTGTGTAGTGTGTAGTGTGTAGTGTGCACGTGTAGTGTCGCGTACCTCGCCGCTCTCCCAGGTGAGCTGCAGGGTGTCGAGGGCCCACAGCGGCCACTCGGCGCGCGGTTAGTGTGTAGTGTGTAGTGTGTAGTGTGCACGTGTAGTGTCGCGTACCTCGCCGCTCTCCCAGGTGAGCTGCAGGGTGGCGAGGGCCCACAGCGGCCACTCGGCGCGCGGGTAGTGTGTAGAGTGTAGTGTGTAGTGTGCACGTGTAGTGTCGCGTACCTCGCCGCTCTCCCAGGTGAGCTGCAGGGTGGCGAGGGCCCACAGCGGCCACTCGGCGCGCGGGTAGTGTGTAGTGTGTAGTGTGTAGTGTGCACGTGTAGTGTCGCGTACCTCGCCGCTCTCCCAGGTGAGCTGCAGGGTGGCGAGGGCCCACAGCGGCCACTCGGCGCGCGGGTAGTGTGTAGTGTGTAGTGTGTAGTGTGTAGTGTGCACGTGTAGTGTCGCGTACCTCGCCGCTCTCCCAGGTGAGCTGCAGGGTGGCGAGGGCCCACAGCGGCCACTCGGCGCGCGGGTAGTGTGTAGTGTGTAGTGTGTAGTGTGCACGTGTAGTGTCGCGTACCTCGCCGCTCTCCCAGGTGAGCTGCAGGGTGGCGAGGGCCCACAGCGGCCACTCGGCGCGCGGGTAGTGTGTAGTGTGTAGTGTGTAGTGTGCACGTGTAGTGTCGCGTACCTCGCCGCTCTCCCAGGTGAGCTGCAGGGTGGCGAGGGCCCACAGCGGCCACTCGGCGCGCGGGTAGTGTGTAGTGTGTAGTGTGTAGTGTGCACGTGTAGTGTCGCGTACCTCGCCGCTCTCCCAGGTGAGCTGCAGGGTGGCGAGGGCCCACAGCGGCCACTCGGCGCGCGGGTAGTGGTGGCGGGCGAGGCGCGCGGCGGCGAGGGCGCGGGGGCCGCGGGGCCCGGCGCATGCGCAGGACCACAGCGCGGTGGCGAGGCGCAGGCCGCCGCCGCACTGACCGTGCGCCTGCAGGCACGACCGCGTCGCGTCCTAGGGGCGTCACCTCACCGTTAATATACTTGTAGTTTTTTACTCTCTGAAGGAAGTTTATCTTCAGGGGGGACAGAATCACACGAGACATATCTCTTTCTTCTATTCTGTTTATATTTAGGGCCTGTTTGACCACCTCTTTGTATGTTCTTGTTAGCTTATCTGACAGATCGTTTGACGTGTTTTGTATGGAAAGATATATCAAACGATCTGTCAGATAAGCTAATAAAAATTTAGTAAGAAGTGGTGAAACAGGCCCTTTATCTGCGATACAATAACTTCCTAAAATAATCATCAATCATCAAGCAATATCGTACTCCATACAACGATTAACTATCATTTCCTAGGCCCATAACCTCTCGTGTCCTAGGCCCATAACCGTTTAGTTCCTGGGTCCATAACCTTTAACTAATGAAGAAAGGGTGCTAATTGACACGACTTCTATTTAAGAGAATTATTTTCCTCTAAAAAACGACATTGTCCTCTGAATTACTAGGTCAGCCACCATCAAAGCGCGTCTAAAAAATACTATCTTAGCCACTATGTAATATGTATCTTCGATGTAAGCTTCTATAAATACGACCCAGCATGACAGTTATTTTATAGCATTGAAATTTGTAACATATATTCAAGCAGAAAACATCTAAAATATTTACATTACAACACCAACAAAGTAACGACCCGACTTCTAATTTTATAACTCAGTAATTTTAAAATTGAGTAAAATAGGTACCACTAAACATATACCTCATCTAACATGCTCGTCGCTTTGCTCCTAGCTAACTTGACTGACTGAATTTGATGTGGTATATGGAGAACCACGCGAAGGTTATAGATGACCATAACCCTTTTTCAACATTTTGGAAACAGTAGCGATTCGGTTCGGCGGTTTGGGCTGTGGTCGCAAGACACCTAACATGCTCGTTGCTTCGCTCCTCGCTAACCTAACCGACTGAATCAGATAATGTTATAAAATTCATGGCTGACTTAGTAAATTAGATGGGGATGTATAAATCAATAGGACAAGTTAAAATAATTGTTGTTCATTACTTGACGCTTTCTTTGAAATATTTAGTTGGTTTTGTAAAAAAGAAAAATTTGTTTATTAGAAGCTTTCTCATTTTCCCGATGCCCAACAAAAAATTATATGGCTTGACTTATAATTCCCCATTAAAAAATTAGTTTGTGAAATAAGTATAAATCAGTAGGTACCATGGCCTCGTTCAGCATGCCGGTGTGCATGTACTGCAGCGCGAGGTGGTAGAAGGCGAGGTGGTAGTGTACATACCATGGCCTCGTTCAGCATGTACTGCAGCGCGAGGTGGTAGAAGGCGAGGTGGTAGTGTACATACCATGGCCTCGTTCAGCATGCCGGTGTGCATGTACTGCAGCGCGAGGTGGTAGAAGGCGAGGTGGTCGTTGTCGTCCAGTCGGACGGCTCGCAGCAGTAGTTGTAGGCATGCCTCGTTGGCGGCTTCCTTCTCTACCCGCGATAGAGTTTTCTGTTCACAAAACGATGTACCTACTTATATTCACAAAATAAGAAATATTAGTTAAGCATGATTTTTACAAGACGTCAGCGTAAGCGAAAAGTTTTAAATTTTTTTTTTAATTTTGTTTAAATTCTTCATAATTACAAAACGTAAAAATTGCTTTACTTTTCGCCAAACTACAGAATAGTTTGTTGGCGAAAGTCATTACACTCAACTTTAAAAAAAATAAGTCTTACCTATACAACATAGTTCAGTAAATAAATCTATGCTACTGCACAAGGGACTTACCACGTCATACAATAACAGATCCAAAAAATGGCACATGTCTCTAATGTCACCTTTGTATGCCATCAGCATAGAGATAATAAGTACTACGTACACCTGGAGAGAGCTCTTTTCGGAATTTTGGGCAAAACGGGATAGAAGTTGTTGGCCGTCGTGTCCCTATCCTTAGTAGGGTGGCGTCCCACTTCCAGGCACAGGTCTACTCTCAGGGAGGTTTCATGGGCGTTAGTCCACCACGCGTGCCCAATGCGGATTGATAGACTTTACACATAAGCACGAGAATTTTTATTTCAGCGTATGCGGGATTCCTCGCGATGTTTTTCTTCACCGTTTGAGAGCAGGCGGTATTACGTATACACAAGTTAGAAAAAGTCATTGGTAGGAACATAATTATCATGTCATGTTGTCCGCATAGATTAATATGTACATTGGATATAGATAGATAACTCGCCTTGAATTTTAGGACGTCCTAATTGCGTTGCAGCTTATTAGCACTAGGGGGCGCCACATTATGAAATAAATTGAAAAAGATGATCGGCCGACACGAGGATCGAACCTTAGCTACCCGGATCGTAAGCCGGTTATCTAGACCTCTAGACCAACAAGACAGTGGATGATATGGGCGAAATCTCTCACTACTACAGCGCAGCGCGTGAGGTGTGCTGTTACTCCGATATGAACCCTAGTTCAACACATAGTGCTTCGAAACATAACCGATAGATGGAGGAAGCTGTCTATGGAAAATCAGCGTTCCACTTAGTTTGTACTAAGATAACATAGCATGGTTGTCCGTGCGGATTCGAACCCGGACCCTCACGATTGAGTGTCCTAGTGGCGCGCCATCGACGCTATTGCTCAGGGGAAATGCACAAAAATCTAAGTAAAATTTGTTGTGTTCGTGTGTACGCTAGCGCACCGCCAGCATTATTATATCATATCATACCTACCTATTATGTTTTATCTTCGAACTTTTTATCATAATTTAGGTATTAGGCAGCAATTTTAATTTTGGACTTTTGTTTGCTTGCGAAGCTTATCTTCTATGTTTGTTGTTACCCTAACTACTTTAATATTTTCAACACTAAAACATATTAAAAATACAAATCTGTGATACGATAAGCCGCAATCTGGATAATATTCGCTTTTGCAGCCGTCGATTAAGCAAATACGAACCATTTTAACATAAAAATGTGGATAAAAAATTATAAAAATTAATTTGACGGCTGGCGGCAATTTCAAATAAAATAGCAGATTGGGTTGTCAAATTTTTTCTTTGTTACTACCACGGCTATTCAACACACAAATAATTTAAAAAGATTTGATACATTTTTGCTTCATTTGATCTTACCAATTCGGCTGAAATCATAATCATTAGCAAATGGCAACACCAGTACACTGTTATAATGAGACACCGCGGACAACGATTGCCTTCTTCTTCTAGCGTGGTCAACTTTATGCGTGTCAAATAGTTTTTATGTGTTTGGCCTATGGATTATTTTTGATTAAACCGAGAGAAAGATAATTTGGCACAGCTCAATCCTCTATTGGATATCTATGGCCATCAGTTATTCTTAGCTGTCATACATTGCCGCTGACATTCCAGTCCTTTCAAATCTTTCAAATGTATTCGTTAACAAAACAGTAATGTACAACAATCAAGCATAACTTATAGCCCAGTCATTTTACGGAGTTTTGTTAGGTGGGGACAGGGAATAATTATTAATTGGACTTTTAAACTGTAACCGGCACCATTTAGTGACAAAAAGACTCTCTGAAAACATATTAAAAAGAAATCGCTACGCAACATAAAAATCCAAGTTGTGTGTCCCAGAAGGCTTTTATATTAATAATATTAATACCAATGCACTCATTGGAATTAGATTTAACAATATAAATTATTTTTGAGCAATAAAATAGGCATTGAAATTTAAAAAAAATTATGTATTTATTAGAAAATACGAATGTGTTTTTCCAAACCTTCTAAGTTGACAAAAATATTGACACCATATTTGAAGTATGTAAAATGGTAATGCCTTAAATATGTGCAAAAAAAATTACCCGTCAGTTTTTTTGGTAGGAGATAATAGCTAAATTTAAAAATGGGAACTGTTGCTGACGTGATTTTTTTTTATTTTTATACATTTTTAGGCTCAAATTGGCTCTGCAATATTATTATGAAAAAAATATCAATTATTGTTTAGTCCCAGCCCAAACCGTAAAATGACTGGGCTATTAGCGGTCCCGTTAATAGCGCACTGATGCGAAGTCCTCCTTGTATAGAATGTCTTTGCTATTGCAGAAATATTGTTAACTTGATAAACAATAAGTGCAGTTACAAATAGATGGGTTATCTGGACTCCATACAATAGTGACTACAAACATAAACTAGTTTACCCGCTACTTCGTCTTCACAAGTTATATAGGGTGTCCCAAAACTTAACGTCAAGCCAAAAACAGGAGATAGGCAAATTTATAACTTGAGGGAAAAATACAAAAAAATTCGATGTTTGAGTTTTCGAAGTAGTAGTGACTACAAATTACATATTTTTTCATGAAAATACTTGTTACGAAATCCTGATTTGTTACATTATCTATTCAGTGGACCCAATTCAAGGATAAAAGATTAGTGCTATACTTTTTAAAGAAAACACAATCTTCCATCAGACTTCGACATAATTTTCAGTGGTAAAATACGTTAGTTTAACTCAGATTCAGATTTCAGTTATACAAGCAAAGGGTACATCGTTCGTATCGATGTACCCTTTGCATTGTAAATCTTTCAATCGTCGATGATTTGCTGTCCAGATTCACCACTTGTAAGGCAGCTGTGTGCACGACACTAGCGCCACACTAGCGCGGCGTACTGCCACTACTTTTTCGGAGAGTGGTGAATTATCTACACTATTATAGTACTGTAAAAGTCTGTATTTGTTCAAAGATTCTACCAAAACTACTGGACCGATTTGATAAAACTTTTTGTATTTTAGTCTTAAAAACTTGCGTATATATATATAAAGGGTGAAATCGAAGACATCGTCAAATTTTGGTGGCAAGTTTTACTCGTGATTTAGAACTTATATTACAGGGTTTTCTTGAAATCTAAATTATGAAAAAAAATACAATCTAAGCATGCCAAAACATTCAGAAGGTGTTCATAATAAACGCTGTCTATCATAAACATAGATGACAGACAGAAATATTTTTTTAAAAATAATTCCTAAATTAATAAAAAAAAATTCTCAAGAGAACTGTACATTTTACCGGCCGGCCCGGCCCGGTCAACGTTCATCCCCTCGCAGGCGGGGCACCCCCTCGCAGGCAGGGCACCCCCTGGCAACTCCAGCGAGCCGAGCACCTCCCCCCCACCTCCCCCACCCCACCGCACTGCACAATCGCATGCGCAAACAAAACGAAAACAGTTCCCGCTCGATCGCGATCGAATGAGGTTACCGCTCTGTAATGAATCAGTCAGTCAGTCAGATTTCAGTGCAGTGTCATATTAGTTTCAACCTGTATTTGTATAAAAATGTCGTACACAAATCGGCAGTGGATAGAGCGAGGTGGGCCAATCAGCTGGCCGCCGCGATCTTCTGATCTAACACCCCCTAGACTTTTGTTTGTGGGGGGAAATTAAAAGACGTGTGTATGAATCTGAATCGACCACAGTGAGTGATCTGAGAGAAAACATTTTCAGTGCATTTGACTGTGTTAAATCACAAACTTATGTGTTGCGAAAATTTAAAGACAACCAGTGTCGCCGGGCGGTGGTGGTCACTTAGAACATCTGTTAAAATACACTTAGGTAATGACATTTTCTTTTACTACTCTTTTTTGTATACCAAAATGGTATACCATTGATTTTATACCGATAAATATCGTGCTTTAAATGTTTAAATTCGCCAAAACTCAACGGGTGTGATCGTAAGAGAATAAAATCGAATGACGCAGATGACGCTTTGTTTCAACTACGCCGCGCCGGTAGATACCGGCGCGGCGTAGTTGATGTACAGTCAGTCACTGTACAGATGTACAGTCAGTCACAAATTAAATCAGCTACAATTAATAATTACGATTATTTATTGGAGCTGGTTTAATTTAATTTGGACTAAATCTATGTTTAAAACTAGCCTTATCTCGAGTATAACACTATCTTAAATTTTGTCGATTGATTTCAATGTCACCCTGTATATTATACAGGTAAGATGACGGAACGAAGCCACGGATAAAATCGAATTTGTATCGGAATTTCTATTTAAACTTTTACCTCACTTTTAACACCTTTGGGGGTTGAAATGCGATTAAACATTTTTAAGTGACCATCTAGATGCAAATAGAAATTTCCATACCAAATTTCAAGTTTGTAGTCTTGACAGTTTTGGAAATTTCGTGTTAAGTTAGTGTGTGAATTTGCATAGATTCAAGCATATTTTCACAGCTTGTCCGGAAAATGTAGAAATTTCTGCCACTCCGGGCGCTGCGATCGAGTTGACAATGTCCCACTTCGCACATAGCCAATAGTAAATACCTATTTCCAGCTTCCCGGTTACAGTTTTATAATAATTAAGATAGCACGACAAGTATCACAGCGACGGCACACACCTGCGCCTTCATCTGCTGGCCGATGCCCACGAACAGGCAGCAGCGCGCCAGCATGTACCCCTCCCCCCCGTCCTCCTCCCCGTCCTCCTGCCCCTCCCCCTCGCTCTCCACCTCCCCCTCCCGCTCCTCCTCTATCTGCAGCGCCTGTTGCGCCAGCTCTATACCCTCCTCTATCTGCAAACAATATGCAACATTCCTTTAAGATAGACGATTAGCCTTAAATTGAGCCTCCGTCGCCTAATTAACTCAGACCCAATACGAGCAGCATTGCGTGATTGAGATACTTTTTTTTATTTTAGGCGGGATAAAGGATTACAATGCCTTTGTGTGCTTTTACTCGTTGTAAAAATTATTCAAAAAGAAAAAATCAAATCACACGGCAGTACTTTACACTCGTAAGATACATGAAAAGCAGATCCATTGTTCGAGTACAACGTAATGACGTTTTTGACGTCATCTATCTACTGATATTTACGATTAGCGACTGCGGTGAACAGTAGTTCGCCGCAGTAGCGGCGTCGACGGAGTGAGTAATCGAGCGACATCGTCACGACAGAGCCGCCGCTCAGCGCGCGGGACCGTATCAACACAACACAAGACAAGACAAGACAACAGTGACTCACCCATCCCATGTGGTAGCAGGTGTTGGCGGCGACGAGGCGCAGCGGCGCGTCGCGGGGACACAGGGCGGCGGCGCGGCGCGCCACGCCCAGCGCGCGCACGCCGGCGCCCCACGCGCCGCCGCCGGGCCCCGCGCCGCCCAGCCCGCCCGTCGGCGCCTGCGAGGCCGCGGGGGGCGCCGGCGCCGCCGCCGCCGTCACCAGCGCGCGCTGCCGCCACACGTGCACGCACCCGAACGAGAACTTCATCGCGCGCTCCAGCGACTGCAAATATATATATATAAGGTCTAACAAAACTAGCTGAAACTATTTTAAGGAGATGATCAGACCATTAAACTGAACAACTTTCTCTATGAGACCAATATCGAAATCGCGAAAAAAAATCTGCTGTCCCATACATTTATATCGAGAAGGTTAGTATGGAACAGCTGATTTTTTTTCGCTATTTCGATATTGGTCCCATAGAGAAAGTTGTTCAGTTTGATGGTCGGATCATCCCCTTAAAATAGTTTCACCTAATTTTGTTAGACCTTATATATATTATATACCCTCTGATTCATTATGGACTTCGATGACGTCACACGGTGTATGGCTCACCTCCAGCACGAGACAGAGCTGCCCCCAGCGCGTGGCGACGAGCGCCAGCAGGTCGATGACCGCGACCGCGTTGAGGACGGAGTGTGACCGCGCGGCCTCGAACTCGCTCGATGACGTCACACGGTGTATGGCTCACCTCCAGCACGAGGCAGAGCTGCCCCCAGCGCGTGGCGACGAGCGCCAGCAGGTCGATGACCGCGACCGCGTTGAGGACGGAGTGTGACCGCGCGGCCTCGAACTCGCTCGATGACGTCACACGGTGTATGGCTCACCTCCAGCACGAGGCAGAGCTGCCCCCAGCGCGTGGCGACGAGCGCCAGCAGGTCGATGACCGCGACCGCGTTGAGGACGGAGTGTGACCGCGCGGCCTCGAACTCGCTCGATGACGTCACACGGTGTATGGCTCACCTCCAGCACGAGGCAGAGCTGCCCCCAGCGCGTGGCGACGAGCGCCAGCAGGTCGATGACCGCGACCGCGTTGAGGACGGAGTGTGACCGCGCGGCCTCGAACTCGCTCGATGACGTCACACGGTGTATGGCTCACCTCCAGCACGAGGCAGAGCTGCCCCCAGCGCGTGGCGACGAGCGCCAGCAGGTCGATGACCGCGACCGCGTTGAGGACGGAGTGTGACCGCGCGGCCTCGAACTCGCTCGATGACGTCACACGGTGTATGGCTCACCTCCAGCACGAGGCAGAGCTGCCCCCAGCGCGTGGCGACGAGCGCCAGCAGGTCGATGACCGCGACCGCGTTGAGGACGGAGTGTGACCGCGCGGCCTCGAACTCGCTCGATGACGTCACACGGTGTATGGCTCACCTCCAGCACGAGGCAGAGCTGCCCCCAGCGCGTGGCGACGAGCGCCAGCAGGTCGATGACCGCGACCGCGTTGAGGACGGAGTGTGACCGCGCGGCCTCGAACTCGCTCGATGACGTCACACGGTGTATGGCTCACCTCCAGCACGAGGCAGAGCTGCCCCCAGCGCGTGGCGACGAGCGCCAGCAGGTCGATGACCGCGACCGCGTTGAGGACGGAGTGTGACCGCGCGGCCTCGAACTCGCTCGATGACGTCACACGGTGTATGGCTCACCTCCAGCACGAGGCAGAGCTGCCCCCAGCGCGTGGCGACGAGCGCCAGCAGGTCGATGACCGCGACCGCGTTGAGGACGGAGTGTGACCGCGCGGCCTCGAACTCGCTCGATGACGTCACACGGTGTATGGCTCACCTCCAGCACGAGGCAGAGCTGCCCCCAGCGCGTGGCGACGAGCGCCAGCAGGTCGATGACCGCGACCGCGTTGAGGACGGAGTGTGACCGCGCGGCCTCGAACTCGCTCGATGACGTCACACGGTGTATGGCTCACCTCCAGCACGAGGCAGAGCTGCCCCCAGCGCGTGGCGACGAGCGCCAGCAGGTCGATGACCGCGACCGCGTTGAGGACGGAGTGTGACCGCGCGGCCTCGAACTCGCTCGATGACGTCACACGGTGTATGGCTCACCTCCAGCACGAGGCAGAGCTGCCCCCAGCGCGTGGCGACGAGCGCCAGCAGGTCGATGACCGCGACCGCGTTGAGGACGGAGTGTGACCGCGCGGCCTCGAACTCGCTCGATGACGTCACACGGTGTATGGCTCACCTCCAGCACGAGGCAGAGCTGCCCCCAGCGCGTGGCGACGAGCGCCAGCAGGTCGATGACCGCGACCGCGTTGAGGACGGAGTGTGACCGCGCGGCCTCGAACTCGCTCGATGACGTCACACGGTGTATGGCTCACCTCCAGCACGAGGCAGAGCTGCCCCCAGCGCGTGGCGACGAGCGCCAGCAGGTCGATGACCGCGACCGCGTTGAGGACGGAGTGTGACCGCGCGGCCTCGAACTCGCTCGATGACGTCACACGGTGTATGGCTCACCTCCAGCACGAGGCAGAGCTGCCCCCAGCGCGTGGCGACGAGCGCCAGCAGGTCGATGACCGCGACCGCGTTGAGGACGGAGTGTGACCGCGCGGCCTCGAACTCCGCGCTCTGCGACAGTACCGCGTCGCGCACCGCCATCGCCTCACCGACGAGCAGCAACAGCACCACCTCCTCGTACTCGTTGCTGGGCACGAACTGGAACACGACACGACACACTACCATATTAATGTGCACGATAATCCGCGAGTTTCCAACTAGTCAAATCAGGAACTCTTTATCAAACGTCAAAACACGAGCTTTGTATGAAAAATTGTACTAAATCATAAATAGTGACGCCATTGTTTTTAGTCATTGTTTCGATACCGTTTTAAAGTTTATCCTTTTATTTAAAACGAGCGTTAACACGCGACTTCGTCCGCACAAATTATATACCAGATTTTAAGTCAGATCATAAGCTATCAAACAAAAAAAGTTTCATCAAAATCGGTTCAGTAGTTTTTGCGTGATACTCGTTCAAACAAACAAACAAACACACAAACAAACAGACAGACAAAAAATGCAAAAATTGGGGAAATGGAATCAGGGACGCCTAAAAACCATATCGTAACTTTTTTTTTGTTAATATCTTCAATGTACAGCCAAACTTCCTGTGACAGCTTTATAATAGTACTAGCTTTTGCCCGCGACTTCGTCTGCGTGGACATGTAATTTTGTCTTATGTCTCGTCTAAGGTCATGAAGGTCATGGTCCGAACCAAGTCTAGGAATCCTGGCATGTAACATTAGAATGGCGATTAAGGAATGGGCTAATAAAAGTCACAGGCTAGAATGCTCTGGCCTCTCGGGTCTGCAACACTGCAGGAAATTCATCAGCAATCTTCTTATTATCATGTGGGCAAAGCCCTGGTGTCAGAGTATAACAGCAATATAACACCACGAATCCCACAGTTCATACTGAACAACAGCAGGAGCAAAGCTCGTGCCATCGTTGGAGCCCTCACCGGGCACTACGCAACAGGCACGATAAAGCTCACTCTAGATCCCGGTTGCCGAGCGTGTGGAGAGGAAGAGGAAACCATGGAACATTTGTACTGTGTGACTGCGATGTCTTGGTGGGTAAACGTATGTGATTCCTGAGAGATGGTTATTCATTACATGTTTATTACCCTGAACGCTATTGCCTCCCTCATTTTCCAAGTTTTTCAAGGATGAAGAAAATAATATGTAGGGGTCAATACAAAAGATACCATTGGGTCGAAGTGTTGCTGGCTTGCCATTTCCCATAATAAGATAAGAAAGTCATGAACTTAAGCTAAATCAAAATCAGAAAGTACCCCAAGTAATTCTGTAGGTATCAGATTTAAAAGTCATTCACTGGATCCATCACTTTAATTTTTCTACTGTTCGTCGTTTATTAGTTTTCATTTATGTCGAGCAGCATAATAATCATCTTACGACCCACTGCGGGTCACAGACCTCCACTCACGTATAAACGTTAGAGGATACTCTACCACGCGGGCTAGTGTAAAATGGTGAAGGCAAGAGCTAAAATAATAATATTCTAGGAAGCTAATGGTCAATTTGCTAAAAAAGATTTTCAATTATGTAAGTAGCTACATTACCGACCTGTGGTGTTATAGTATAAGAAGGACCTTTTAGATACGTAGGTACCATTTTATACGTTGTGGTAGAATGATGTTCTATACTTAAGTTGCACAAACCCTCAAAAAATCATAATTGAGACCGAAAATCAAACAAAACAAAAATTTGGCAAGACTTACTGCAACAAAATTCATCCTTTCTGTAAAATAAGGTTATCATCCGTAGCATTGGCTCAGATTGGACTCAAACAATTAATATACTTACAACGATGTATTACAACGATAATATAAGGTCTAACAAAATTAGCTGAAACTATTTTAAGGGTATGCTCAGACCATCAAACTGAACAACTTTCTCTATGGGACTAAAATGGAAAACGCGAAAAAAAAATTGATGTTCAATACAAAACTGCAAACACAAATGTATGGGGCAGAAGATTTTTTTTCGAGATTTCGATATTGGTCCCGTAGAGAAAGTTGTTCAGTTTAATGGTATGAGCATACCCTTAAAACAGTTTCACCTAATTTTTTTAGACCTTATATAATCAACTAAATTTGTAAGCTCCTGGTATAGCTAAGTTTTTGAATTAATAATTGTAGCATACTTGCTTTAAAAAAACTCCCAACGCCATCTATTAAGATGAAAACAATACTACGATTAAATTACTACGATTAAATTTTTGAAAACTTGATTTTTGATAGTTGACGACCCGGTTGGTGTAATGGTTACCTCGCCGGACTGCCAAACCAGGGTCCTGGGTTCGAAACCCGGTTCGGTCATGGATGTTATAAATGTTTGTGCCGTTGTTGTATGGTTTCTATAATAAAAAGCCTATAGTGTTTGCTTGGAATCATAACAATGTTCCTGTAAGCGTTATTTATTTATTTAATTATTTTTCGAATTCAGCCGGTAAGTAACTATACAATCAAATCTGTAAGACCGAATATCTGAGATGTCTTGAGCGTGAATTAAGTATGGTACTTGCTTCAAAAAAACACCCAACGCCATCTATTAAGATGAAAACAATACTACGATAAAATTATGAACACTAACTTTAGAAAAGGTTAAAAGAAAGAGGATTTTTAGTATTTGCCGACCCGGTTGGTGTAATGGTTACCACGCCGGACTGCCAAACCAGAGTCCTGGGTTCGAGTCCCGGTTCGGTCTTGGATGTTATATGTTTATGCCGTTGTTGTATGGTTTCCACAATAAAAAGCCTTTATTGCTTGTTTGGGATAATTAAAATAATGTTTGTGCCTGTGAGCGTTATTTATTTATTTGTTTAATTATTTTTCTCGCGTTCTCCGCTGGAGAATACGCGTGCCCGGTGTGGGGCCGATCTGCCCTCGCCAAGCTGGTGGATACCGGCACTAAACGAAACGTGTCGGATTATAACTGGTTGCTTGAAACCGACTCCGGTACAGTTGCTTTACCCACTGGCTGGCATAGCGCCCCCAGATGTAAGTAGGGCTGTGGCAGGTTCCTCAGAGAGAGCCCAAATGGTGGACGACACACGACTCGATACTCGGATGCGCAAAATGTGACTTGCTTGTGTGGAACTCCACAAACGATGGCCCATCTCACATTGTGCCCTGCGTGCCCTTACATCTGCACGTAGGAGGAGCTCATGACCGCTAGCGACGGTGCAGTATCGGTTGCCCGATTCTGGCAGGCTACTATTTAGCGACTTCAGAATTTGAAGTCGACACGATAACGTTTATGCGTGATTGCGCCACAAACATACAACATTACAACCTTACAAACATCGTCACAAACGTTCACGTTTATAATATTAGTGAGATTATTAGTTCTTCTTCGTGATGACATTTTTCATTACTGAAAACAATCAAGTGTACTGGCAGATACAAAATTATTTTTTAAGTATTTTTATCACTGAACGGAACGCGTCGGGGTGCATTATATATATTATATTACTTTATTTTTTATTTATTTAACTTAATATGCTGACACTTTTTTAAGAGGATGATCAGACCATCAAACAGCTTTTTCTATGGGACTAACATCGAAATCGCGAAAAAAAATCTTCTGCCCCATACATTTTTGTAGAGTAAGATTGCAGTTTTGTATGGAACAGTTGATTTATTTCTCGTGATTTCGACTTTGGTCCCATACAGAAAGTTGTTCAGTATGATGGTCTGATCATCCCCTTAAAAAACTGTCTGCATATAAGAAGGACCATATACATCTTGCAATTCGGTCAGATGCGCGCGAAATCGGTGCCGGCCGCATTTTACTGCAACGTCACCGTTTGACGTTTGACAGCAGGGGTCTACCCGGACGAATACTATATACAATGTTCTTTGTTCTTGACCCGGACATTCGAACGTCGCAATTGCATGAAAGTTATCGTTCCAATGTCAACTCTATTACAATGAAGTTCGGACCGGAACCGAAACGGTCGGGTTATATCGAAAATCTAAAGTCCGGGTACATGGCCTGGTCAGCACTCGCTGTCAATTTGCGTGCATTTGAAACAACGGCAATACGTATGCGCCTGGATTCCAGCGAATAATTTCGTCCGGAAGAACGCAGTCGGCTATTGCCGAATGTTACATTAATTTATGTAAAGCTCATATCAAGCGACAGTCCGTAGGGCTGTGGCAGGTTCCTCAGAGAGAGCCCAAATGGTGGACGACATACGACACGGACGGACCGCAGCACGGACTACAAACTTTGAGTCAAGATAACTTTAGAACTAAACATTTAAAAGGAAATCACAGATATTGGCTTCTAGATTGTTTTAAAACCATTAATTTTTTACTTTAATTACTAAATGTTCAAACTAAGCTTCGTTTGTATGGAGCCCGTAGAAAAATAAATTATCCTCTTAATCGAATCGGGCGCAAAATGCACGGCGGCACATCGCATCGGCGGCATAAAAAACCGATCCTTATTAATTTGTTAGAGTTCGTTCGTTTGTATTTTAGTAATAATTTACGGTATTTCAAAATAGTTTCTTACCTGTCTTATAATTGCTTTAAAATATTAACTATTATCCAGTCTTGCTTAAAATGTGTATTACATCACACTGTGTGATTACACCGTAAATAAAAACATTCCGAATTAAAAATCGAGTTTTAGACATCTTTCGGCTGCTGATTTGAAATCATGATTATATTCTCTTTGTTTGAAATTGGCGTGCAGTTTTTTTTTAAATAATTACTCCTGCTTTGGTTGCACTGTAATTCTACAAAATGTCACGAAATTTGTAGTTCGAATCTTTTTTTCTTGTGGCCAGTACTAAGGTTTTTTTTGTTATGCAAAGGTTTTCTCCATGGAGTTTGAAAGATTTTATCGCCAAAAAGAAGAACAATGGTACACTAACAACCGGTGCAGTCATCAGCACTGGACAATGATAAAATTTATAATTATTGGTATTTATTTTGTAATTTGTTGTTATTTTCGCTATTTATAAATCAAACAGTCTTCAGAATCAGCTTACTTTATTACAAGTCTTTTAATTTTAATTAGTGTTACTTACTTGAAATTGAAATGGCACCGTACATTGGTTGCACTTGCGGTTATATGTTTATATCTCCGGCTCCCGTCAATGTAGCGAGATAAATTATATACCAGATTTTAAGTCAGATCATAAGCTATCAAACAAAAAAAGTTTCATCAAAATCGGTTCAGTAGTTTTTGCGTGATACTCGTTCAAACAAACAAACAAACAAACAAATAAACAAACAAACAAACACACAAACAAACAGACAGACAAAAAATCCAAAAATTGGTGAAATGGAATCAGGGACACCTAAAAACCATATCGTAACTTTTTTTTGTTAATATCTTCAATGTACAGACAAACTTCCCGCTACAGTTTTATAATAGTTTAGATAGATAGTATTCAAGCTACAAAATTACTGAAAATGTAAGTTAGGCATTATTTTCAAACGTATTTTTTACAAAGAAGATAAAACTAAAATATATTTGACGCAATCAACTCCCCAATAAGGGATTTTCCAAAAGCCATTAAGAAAGAAAAAGTAGTTCCTAATGGCTCGATAGATGGCGTTGACGAGACAGGGGTGAGCGATCTTGCAGATAGTAAAATGCAAATAAAATAGTAAGAATTTGTGTTTTTAAGTAAACAGCAAAATATGAACATATAATTCGTAAACGGATGCGTCTGACTCAGTGACATGCATTTTTGTTCACTTTTTAACCTAAAATTTCCGTCTTCGGACCCCTCTCTGGTCAACGCCATCTATCGCCGGTTTGTTGAACTACGTTTGACTAGCTGTCAGAAAACTCCTCATTGGCAGGGTTTGAACGTATAATTATCACTTATTTTGAGAATATACATTAATAATTATTAAACTAATTGTAAAACCAAAAGCTTGTGCTAGCAATGTCACATCCTATCACGATTTTCGAAAAAATAAGCTCACAAACAAAAAATTACTTTTCTCACTGTTTTCTGTTGTTTTTCTCAATTATTTGTAATAAAAAAACGAAAATGACAAAGTTTGCTTGCTGGTTGTTCAGATTCGAGCACTAGTGTATTAGGGTTGAACTTCTGGCAGCACGGAATCCATTTTTTTTACGCTCCATCCTTTTCTGTCGTTCAGGAATGTACGGAGCGACAGAAAAGGATGGAGCGTGAAAAAATACGATTCCGTGGTGCCAGATGAGGATCAATCCTAAAATAAACAAAATATAAAATGAAAACAAAATATCAAAAAACTGTACACAAAACTAAGAATCAGCTTTCAGTTTTTTTTCGAGTATATTTTTATCATTTTATTATTTTTAATAAAATATCGGATAAATTATCTGATAATTATATAATTATCAAAGAAAATAATTATCTTGATAATCGGCGCCGTGCGAAGTGGGTGATAAAACAAAACATAAATAATGGTAATGGTAATAAAAGCTGGCAAGAGATTTAATGGGGGATTATTTTTAATGAGTGTTTCTGCAACAGAGTGAATGACAAACAGACAGACCTGATTGATGCCGGCGTACTTCTTAGGTTTCCACGGACCGTCGTGTTGTTCGTCGCGGCGGCGGGTGAGAGTGCCGGGGGGTGCGGGTTGTGCGGGTGGTGCGGGGGCGGCGGGGGGGCGGTACTGCAGGCCCGTGGCGCCGCGCAGCAGCACCTCGGCCAGCTGGCGCGCGAGGGTCAGCCGCAGCGCCTGCGTCGCCGCCGCCTCCACCGCGCGCAGCATCTCCCGGTACCTGCCATACCAGTGTACCAGTGTACCAGTGTACCAGTGAGAGCCGAGGGTCTCATACACGGAGAACAGAAACGAGCGAACTGTGTCGCAAGGCAATTAGGTTTGTAGCTATCGTATACTTATCGTGTGGGTAGCAAGCCCTGGGTAAGCCTATTATTATTATTATTATTATTATTTGAGAGGTTTTGGGCCTTGACAGGCTTGCTAAGCCTGTGCCACGTAAACCATCTCTGGTCTTTTGTGAACACCCTTTTAAAGTTCAGAAATCGCAGTAGACTCTTGATCGGGATAGTTTATATCTCATTTGGTATCAATACTAGCCTACCTAGATGAGTACTGTGTTTGTACATCAAAGGGCCACAGTCACACAGGAGGTGTTGAGGAGTTTCCATTTCCTCCTTGCAGAATCTGCGGCCGGTCGTGTCACTCAATTTCAGTGTATGCATGTGCTTATTTAATTTGCAGTAGCCTGTGAGTGACCTTACTATTGTAGAAATTTGAGACCGTTCGCAAGATTGCGATTGTAGCCTTTGATAAGTGCTTTGGAGTGGCACATACCTGGGGTGTTGCACCAAAGCTTTATTGCCTCCCCAAAGCTGATCCTATTCAAAAAATCACGTGTTAAACTATTAGGGATTCCAAGACAAACGTTGACGCTATAGAAGTAGTAGACGAATGTCACTTTGTCTAGGTACCAGGGTATCTAGGGTGTCAGATTTTTCAAACCGCCTAACGGCATCTGACGTGGTTTTTTAATGTAACAACTATTACTAACTATACCGACGGCTTAACGTGCCATCCGAACTTTTTTTTAGACAATCAGGTGATTCAGCCTGCAATGTCCTACCCAACTGGGGAAAAACGCATAAAGTGACATATACTAAGTGTTCCCTGTGGGAATCGAACCTACGACCTCCGTGTCGAGAGCCCAATGCTCCTACTAACCATCAGACCACGGAGGCAGTTAATGATGATCACTTTCTGCTGCTGCCTACTGTCAGTTTCAGTGACTGTAGCCAGCTTAGTCTAGTCCCTGTCCTATTGCCAGTAATTCTATTTGTCTTTTCTTTTTGTTTTAATTGTATTATTTTTGTTTATCTTTTGTATGTTTAATTTTTTATGTTCTTTATTAGTAGTAATTGGCAATAAAGTATTTATTCATTTCATTTAATTTCATTTCATGATGATAGTAGTGTATACCTGTCGACAGCGTTCTGCAGCCTATTCGCGCGCACGTGCAGCAGCGGGCCGCGCTGCAGCGCCGCCTCGAGGGCGGGGCCTGCGCGAGCCGCGCCCGTCGCCACGCCCACCGCGCCCCCCACGCCCGTCGCGCCCGTCCCGCCCACCGCCGCGCCCGCGCCCGCGCCCGCGCGCTGCAGGTATAGCAGCGTCAAGTCTGACGCCAGCTCGAAGCTACGGATCTGTGGGAACGGAACATCTTTATGTAAGATTATTATCGAACAAGCTGATAATCATGCGGGTTCGTCCTTCATTATATGCTGACGGTTTTTTAAAGAAATGATCAGACCTGAAAACTGAACTGGACTGGACCATAGTCAAATCCTATGCCTAGCCTATGAAACAGCAAATTTTTTCGCGTTTCCTGAGGTAGGCTCCATAGTGAAAGTTGTTCAATTTAATAGTCTGAGTTCACCGCTTCAGTCTGCAGACGGCTGTCCCTTACACCCTTTTAAAAATCGAGCGGGATTTGAACCCACGACCAACCTCAGCTTGATGTATCCGAGCTTGAATAAGTTATACCTACATAATGTCGAGAGACAGTCGAAGCTACGAACGCGTCGAAAAAACTTGCAACCAGGTAAGGCCGCTGAACCCTATCCATACACACGCACACAAAGATAAGTTGTATGATGCCTCACACACACCAACATAAGAAAGTTGGCCTATTTGTTTTAGTACATTCGAAGCGTGAGATTCTATCTTGACATATAATTAATCAAAGGATTATAATCGAACATGCCGATAATCACACAGGGTGGTCGAGTTAAGGTGGTCCAAATGCAATGAGGTGATGCAGACTATCAAACTGAACCACTTTTACTATGGAACCAATAAAGAAATCGCGAAAAACATCTGCCTTCACATACATTTCGATCGAGTAGGTTTGCAGTTTTGAACAGGACACCAAATTTTTTTTTCGCTATTTCGATGTTGATTCCATAAAGAAAGTTGTTCAATATGATGCTCTGCTTCACCTCATTTCATTTGCACCACCTTAACTCCATCACCTTGTTTAGTAGCTGGCAAACATCTTGAGCGAGGCCTTGACTGCGCGGAACAAAATTTGTAGACGAAAGCGAGCCCTGTTGCATGTATCAAGTAGTTTGCCGGGTACTGTACCTACTAAAAATTTTATTTAGAGGCGAGTAGGATTTAAACCAGCGACCGGCCTCGGCTTTTTGCAAACGGGAATCGCTTTGATATAACACTTAAGCCTCTGACACATAACACATGTGTGTAGTGAGTCAGTCAGTCAGTCAGTGTGCAGCTCACCATCTCGGCCTCCTTCTCGTGCTGTTTGTAGCGCGAGGCGGCGGGCGGGGCGCCCTGCTCGAGGCACAGGCCCTTGATCGCGTACGACTCCGCCACTATACGCAGGCTCCGACTGCGCACACAACAACACATCTGCTATACTTTATTGCACACATAACATTATTTATCGTAGCCGATTTAGACTACAGCAACTACTTATTTATAAAAACAATCAGTTACAGAGGATATTTTTAAGTGAATGAGTGTGTACGCTAAAAACAGATAACTACACTATCTCTTCCTTATGGTCATGAAAATTTTGAATTAATTTAGATTACTTCTTGAAGGTGGTTGCAGAGGGGTCAATTTTATACAAAACTTTAACGCACAATACGCGTAGACGATATTAATTAAGTAACTTTGTATATATGCAAAAATAGTTTAGAAAATCTAAATGCCGCGTCACAAATAACATTTGCAATTTATAAAATAATTACGAAGATATAAAGCTTTGAAATTTTTCATACAACATTTTATCTTTCGAATTATATTATAAATTGCAAATGTTATCTGTGACGCGGCAACTAGATTTCCTAAACTATTTTTCCATATATAAAATATTACTTTTATTAATTCCGTATACGCGTATTGGGCGTCAAACTTTTGTATGGACTGAAACCACCTTAAGTAAATGTCTTATGTGTGTGTGACACACATAGATTCTTTATTGTAAACAAAAAAATAACATAATTGTCTATGAAAAAGAACAATAGGTAAGTCATGATGTACAAACACATAAGACATTTACTTACCAGAATAGAATTTAGAATCGAGACTTTCGTGAACTGTGTTTCGTCGTTCCGAATTCCCTCATGATATCTCTACCTACCTACTTATAGACTCGTAGTGCTTTGTTATTTATTTTATACCATTCAGTCATTTATACCTGCCCTACGTATCTTTTACCATTATTTGTTGATTTTGACTTTGATATCTTCTGCACTAGCGTGGCGTCAGCGAGGAATGCGCTAAGTCGTAGATTTTTTAGCGAGCGAATTGGCTTTATAAGTGTTTATTGTTACGTTTAATGATGTTGCTTTGTAATTGGTTTTATTGCGAGGAAGACTGCTTCTTGTTCAGTCGATTGTTGTAACTTGAATACGTTCGTTATCTTTTTGTTATCCACTTTGTATTTTTAGTGTTAGCTCTGCTTTGTTTTTTTTTTTTATTATGTTTCTATCAGCGGAGACCTATAATTGGCTTTCTGTTAGACATCCATATTTTGTATTGTGTCAACAGCTGTTGGTCTTCCCAAGAAAATAAAATAAAATAAAATAAATAAAATAAAATACTCATCTTTAGAAACGTTAGAAATTAGCCTTATTCTAGATATACCCATGGAATCGGGCAACGAAAAGAAACAAAGAAACATCAATGTATGAATAATTAAAATAAATAAATACATAAAATGTATATAAATATTATGAAAGAATGGCTGTTATTGACTTTGTCTGCATGTAATTTTTTAAGTCTATATCGTTCATCCACTCCACGTCTACCGGCTGATATGATAATGATGATATCCTTCCTCAGAGTACAAGCTATCTCAATAACAAATATCAATATAAAATCTTTGGTTTAGCTTGAAAACGTAACACACATTACACACTACACATGACACTTTTACCACAGATAATACATAGTATAGTAATATTGTAATATAGAGCGTCGGTGGCGCTTTGCGGAGAGGTATGGACACCCAAGTATTGGGGTCCGGGTTCGAATCCGCAAGAACAACATGCTATTTACCCAAGGAGTTATTCTAACTTATGTACGTAATACCGACTGCTCTCAAACGGTGAAGGAAAACATCGTAAGGAAACCTGCACACACTAAAGGAGAAATTCTGATGTGTATGTGAAGTCTACGAATCCGCATTGGACACGCGTGGTGGACTAATGCCCATACACCCTCCCTGAGGGTATGCCTGTGCCCTGCAGTAGGACGTTTATAGGCTGATGATGATGATAGTAATATTTAGTACCTATAGAAGTATGGATGATAATTATAATCTTAGTATTAGTAGGTATATCAAAAGAATGATATGCGACATCAGATCAAGACGCGAGTTAGTATGTAACAGTTATCAGAAAAGTGATAAATAAAGTGTAATACGTAGGTAAAGCATAACATTATCACTCTCGTGCAACGATAATGATGTTTGTCACATAGCAAAGATATCAGCCTTTGTTTATTTAAATTATGTGTTTAGAAAAGAAAGTAAATTTAATAAGATTTCAGAGTGTGAATCTAAAATTATTAAGCAAAATAACATATTCAGGGTCCTTCTTAAGATGCTGACACTTTTTTAAGGGGATGATCAGACCATCAAACTGAACACCTTTCTCCATGGGACCAAAAAACAATCACCTGTCCCATACATTTGGCTCAAGTAGGTTTGCAGTTTAGTATGGAACAGCTGATATTTTTTTTTGCTATTTCGATGTTGGTGCCATAGAGAAAGTTGTTCAGTTTGACCGTATGATCATCCCCTTAAAAAGTGTCAGCATATTAGTAAGGACCCTACATTTATCTACAGCATCATGTTATCGGGCAGGCAGACACAGAACTGGGACTATCAACATCTTTGACATAATGAAATACTACTTTACTATTAACTAACAACCGTTTTTAAAATAACTACAGTGCTATCAACTTAAGCTGAGAATTGCATTTGTGTGAGTGCACACCGATAGTGTAGAGTGGCAATCGGCTTGTGGCGCGGCGCGTCCCGCGCATGGTTTAAACCGGTTTATACTAGTTTATAGCAACCGGCCTGAGGCGCGGCGCGTCCGCCACGCGCCGCTTCCCTGCCGCCCACATACTTCACTTCACCTATGGTACTGGTAGCAGATAGACGTGTAATTTTATGTGATTGTGTTCGAAATATTAGTGAAATGGCTCCTACTGTAAGTGAATTTCCTGTACGAAAACCATTAAGCAGCCAAGTGAAAGAAATTTTATGCAAATTGAATACGTATTTTAAAGGAGTGAACGAAAAGGATGTGTCAAGTGTCGTAACATCGGCCCAATTGGTAGCAACATCGACGGGAATTCCGCTGTCAACTGTACACAGAGTTTTAGCAGAAGGTAAACGTGCTTTGGAACATGGAAGAAAATTTAAATCTCCGAAAAAAACAAGATGCAGACAAAATACCATCGTCATTGACGATTTTGACAAAGCAGTAATACGGGGAACAATCCACAACTTTCAAGTCACTGACAAACAGGTTCCCACCATGAAGATATTGCACGAAAAGTTAAAAACAGAAATTAATTATCCGGGTGGAATTACGACGCTGAGAAAAGAAGTGGCTCTGTTGGGATTTAAATGGAAAAGGACAGAAGACAATCGCAGAATCCTTATGGAGAAGCACCAAATAAGATATCTGCGAATATTGTTCCTGATTAAAATAGCTGAATATCGTGCTCAGGGCCGTCCAATCGTGTATACTGACGAAACATATATCGACACGTGTCACACTTCGTCGAAGTCTTATTCAGATGGAAGCACCTCTGGCTTAAAGAAACCAATTTCCAAGGGAAATCGTTTGATAATAGTTCATGCTGGCGGAAAGGACGGTTTTATACCCAATGCCCTACTCATGTTCAAGGCAAACCAAAAAACTGGCGACTATCATCATAATATGAACACCGAGAATTACACAAAATGGTTGCAAACGCAGCTGATTCCAAATTTAGAACCGAATAGTGTTGTGGTGGTTGACAACGCTGCATATCATAATACGTTACATAATCCCGCCCCCAATTCAAACCATCGCAAACAAACTATGATTGATTGGCTCAAATATAGAAATATCGACCACTCTGCAGAGATGCTCAAACCGCAACTTTATCAGTTGATTCTACAAAACAAAGCAAGATTTGTTGAATATAAAATTGATAATTTGTTCGAAGAACATGGTCACAGCGTTCTACGTCTACCACCCTACCACCCTGATTTCAATCCCATTGAAAATATATGGTCAATGGTAAAAGGATACGTAGCCAAAAGAAACGTGTCAATGAATATGGACACTATAATGAAATTAACAAATGAAAAAGTTGACGCGATCACTGCACAAGAGTGGAAAAATGTTTGTGACCATGCAATTAAAAAAGAAAAAGAATTTCAAAGTCGAGAAACCACAATCGACGATATAACGGAACGATTAATCATTAACACAGGCTCTGACTCTGATGAGTCATCAGACGAGAGTGAAGATGAAGATGCAATGAGCGGAGTAGAAGAGTTATAAGATTCAGTCACTAGGAGGTCGAGAATTGGACATTTGGTTACATTGTGTTTTATGGACTTCCTTTTAATAAAACATTAATTTTATTTGTATGTGTTTTACTATCTGTACTTTTGGCGATCACTCACACAAATGCAATTCTCAGCTTAAGTTGATAGCACTTGTATAAACATGTTTTCAAACAAAACAATAAACTAATAATTAATCACATTGTGTTGTAAAAAGTTAATGTATAGATATAGACAACATACAGCATGACATCATGATTGCCTCACTGAGCGATCAACACAAATGTAATGACTCAACACCATTATCACAGGCTGTTGACTTGACTCATGCTTGCATACAAACCTATTGATAAATAATTTAACAGTATTTATAGAAGGATGCTAAGTGATACAGGAAAATGGTTCAGTTAGCCAACAGTTTCATGCATCACTGATTGTGTGATGATGCATCACACAAAGTTACTAGCAGTAATAGGTAAATTGGTACTCGAACATTGTTCTGAAACTCTGTAAAGTGTAAAGCATAATTATGCACACAAATATATTCCCCAAAAAAAATTTTGGGTATATTCTAAGTATAAACAAACTATTTCTGATGCTGAGTAGAAAAATACCATGACAGATATAAAATTAAACCTTTACTTGCATAATAAAGAAATGATTCCAAATTATAAATAGAAATGCAGAGATAGAATTAAAGTTTGTAAAAATTTGTTGGGATGGAATTCAAACCAGCAACATGTTTCCTACCATTAATTAGGTTTAAACTTACATGGCTATAAAAAGTAAAAATTAATACAGTTGAAATTCGTTATAATCACATCATGCAATTTTTTTTTATATAAAAGATTGGTTTGCTCTTGACCTCAATCCAGTTCTTAGGACAAAGATGGGGTCGGAGAAGTAGCGAGCTTACCCAGAACAAGCCTATTAGGAAGAAGCTTTAAAGGAATTTGGGTTGTAAGCGTTCGGAAATACTGATGCAGGCATGGCATTCCACTCCTAGGCTTTGCACATCATAAAAGATCCTGAACGGCATTTAGTGTGAATATGGACGCTTGGACAAATGTGGGATGTCAATCAAGTAGGGGTGGGTAACCAATTTTAACTGCAATATGTTTAATTAGTACAGGCCACTTACACAGGCAACTCTTTCTCAGTAAGAGTGTCGAGCTCCGCATGCTTGTAGTGTTTGAGCGCGTCGTCGCAGGAGCCGCACGCGTAGTGCAGCTTGGCGAGCAGCAGGTGCGCGTCGAGCGCGACGCCCGCCTTCTTGCCGGCCTCGTCCGTCGCGAGCGTGAGGAACCCCTTCGCCTCCGACAGCTCCCGCTCCGCTCGCTCCCAGTTCTCCTTGGAAGGCGGGCATTCTTCTAAATATGCTTCTAATTTGCTCTCCCCGATGAGGAAGTGAGCGAGGCTTTCTGTGGATTTGTATAATCATAATTGACAGTGAGTAAAATAGATTTAAAAGCTTGTTTTTTTAAGGTAATTAATTTTTTTGTATTGAATGGGTCTTGAATTACAATTATGAATATTATAAAGGGACCAAGTGAGAGCTCTGTACAGTCAGTTAGCACTGAGAATAAGATTCAGCTGTCGGGTAAAATCGGTTATCTATCTAAACTATTATAATACTGTAACAGGAAATTTGTCTGTACATTGAAGATATTAACAAAAAAAAAAGTTACGATATGGTTTTTAGGTGTCCCTGATTCCATATCAGCAATTTTTGGATTTTTTGTCTGTCTGTTTGTTGGTGTGTTTGTTTGTTTGAATGAGCATCACGCAAAAACTACATTTTGATGAAACTTTTTTGTTTGATAGCTAAATGATCTGAGTAAAAATCTGGTATATAATTTGGACGGCGGACAAAATCGCGGGTTAACACTAGTATTCATATAAAAGATTCTATTCTATTCTATTTTTATTTAATGGCATCCGATGCGTTATCACAATTGCGCCAATGTCCCGTTATGTGGAGAGTACACGTAGGAAAATGATTAGTAGCATTTCTGCCAATCTCAAGTAGTTTATTATAATCTCAAGTTAACGTTTTATAGTTAAAACACAAAAGAGTTTACAAAATGGCGGAGCCACGTGCAAGCCTAACAGATGCCAAAACGCACGCGTCTGACCTCCCCCAGACTTGCAGCGTGACTCCATATAAAAGATAAGATTGCAGCCAATGACAATCTTTTTGAACTCAGTAACAATTAAACTATCGAGAAAACTCCCCCCTGTGCACAGGGCTCCTATCTGAAACTTCTCAGATACTTTTTGGGTAATCTCTCTTGACCCTCTAGCCCCTCAGTAAAAGATAGTAAAAGAGTAGAGTAATATAAAAGATTGTATGTGTGTCGGAGATCCAAATTAATAATTGTTCTTTCTTTCTTTCAGCTATTCAATTTATGCCTTGGATATGACAGCGTTCAAACCTTCTGAGCACCTGGTCCATGTTGTTTTGTTTGCATAGTTTTGCAGACGTGCACATAGTCCATCAATCAAACGAAGACTGGCACATAATTGTTTTCTCAAAGTCGCGGGTTAACACTCATTATATCTAAGATCGTAACTCTTTTTTTGTAAATATCATTAATGTACATACTTCTGTCAGGTACAGTTTTTTAATAGTGAAGATTATCAAAACGGTGGCAATAATAAACAACATTCTTATCAGTGACCATGGTCACAGCTGCACTAGTTTAGTTCCCATTTGGCAAGATATTTAGCTGTGGGTGTTGTAATGTTGTTGACAAGTTCAAGGTGGTTACGGACCGTGCTGCGGTGACCTGGCCTTCAGCTGCAGCGCCAGCTCGACCGCCTTCTTCCAGTTGCCTTCTTCGCGACTCTTCTCTATCTCGGTCTCGAAGCCGCGCGCGGCGCTCTTCCCGCGTGACGTCATCGTGTGACTCTCAGCACCGCACACGCCCTCCGCAGGAAACCTTCACTTCACTTCACTTTCATTACAAAACTCCTGGAATCGAGGGAAGGCCATACACTCTGCAGTTGAATGCCAACCAATTTTGACACTACGTACGTCTACGTGTGACAGATGAAAGGTCGCCAGTTGCCAGATGTGATTTCAGAAATTGCCCCAGATCGAGATTTTATTAGAGAAAAATCGAGTTTTTTGTCTGAAGTCCACATATTTTATCAAATTTTTATTGTTTATAATGGGTTTTGCTACGTAAAATTGGTGTTGTTTTGGAAACAAAATTTAAAAGTAAACAAAGTTTCGTGCAAGTGAACAATTATATTAAGTGAAATATGAAGGTGTGTGGGTCGTAAACAGGAAAAGTGTTCCTTGATTTTAGAGCGGCAAAGCGGTTGGTTCACCTCTTTCCTGTGGACCTCTCTGCGTTTCCTGATGAGGCTTGTGTAACATAATACGTTATTGAAATTGTTTCATAAAATATAAGTCGAAACCAAAATTATTTGACTTTTCCACTTTACTTTAAACTGAACAGCACCATAGAAAACGCGTTGCAGTAGGTACTGATAGGCACAAGTATCGATCGAGCCATGATAGCCAGAGACAGCCTATTTCAGAACATCTATTTTATATCATTTATGCAATGTTTTAATGATGAATAAAATTGATATTAAAACCTAAATTCTCCGCGTAGATAATTTTTCCCCCATCAATTTCCTAAAGACCTACTTTTTCCCCTAGACTGCGCTAAAAACCCCAACCTGGCAACCCTTTACTATGTGTGACAGATGACAAAGGGGACAAGGACGGGCTGCTCGACTTCTCGCTCATTCTATCTGCGTTCCAAAATAAGTATTTTGTTTTCGATACTTTCGGATAGGCAAAAATTAAATATAAATAATGATTAAGTATCAAAATTAAACTGCTAAATCCAAAAACCAAACTGCTACCTAATAGAACAGATAGGACTGGACAAAATCAATACAATACATGGTCCTAGTAGTTCACAAATTTCCTGCAAGAGGGCGCTACTAGTTCTAAATTATTTCCGTTCAACTTCCGGCGTGCATTTAGGTGTAGTAGGTACTTCCGGCATACTCCAGGAGCAAGTGGAATGGGGAATAATGTAATAAGGAAAGGAGTTATTGCACGTCGCTTTTATTTTCCTCTTCATCTTTATTTAGCTTTGTAAATAGTCTGGCAACAGGCTGTATAACTCACATACCTACTTAATTTAGTTAGACAAGATATCCTTAGTTTCATTCTGTCTAACATAGACAGACTTACCTAAATACCGTTTTGTATAAAATTGTGTCTTTGTGGACTACCTAGACACACCTAGGTACCTATAAAAAGTATAAGATATAAGTAGGTACGTACCTACCCACGTACTTACATAATCACTGCTTTCTGTCATTATTATGAGTTGCACGAATCTGTGTTTGAATTATGTGATTTTCGAGTTGTGACAGAATTGTAGCAGGTGGGCGATAAATGATGTCGGACTACCGTACCACAGTTCCCTCACTTTTGTTTGTGATAAGAGTGGGCCATCATTATCATTATTGCCATCCAATGGGATTATGGAATCCTTCAAACACTCTGTAACTTACTAAGGTACCATAGTATATGTTTACATCAGTATTTTACACTAAAACATAAAAACTGTAAAAATAGAGAAAAAAATACCAGACATATTATTTGTGCACACTATGAATGTATGAATGAAATGAAATTGAAATATGCTGTATTAGCATATTTCAATTTCATTTCATTCATACGTAGTTTTGTATAAGTAACTGGTATATGCGTCTGATAGTATCTATCAGACGCATATACCAGTTACTTATACAAAACTACGACAACATGGCAAAATTATATTACTTACTTTACCAACAAGTTTGAGTAGTTTATTGTAACATCTTCATGTAATATGTAGCCAGGTAGCCATTAAAGAAATGCTTCCTGGCTCCTAAGCGACACGTTCTATTTGCATAATACGAGAGAGGGGTAGGTTGGTACATTTGGCACCAATGCGCCACATAAGCCTATAAGTTGGGAAACACGGCGATCGCGTCAAACGGGTGGGGCGCCGGGCGGGCGGGGCGAGGGGCTACGGACTATTACATGCTATTACCACAATGATAAAAATATCCCATCAAAAACATTTCATGTTTAAAGTAGCCAAAACTCACGACCCTTTTACTGTTAAAAAGTTATGAGATCTCATTTTAAGCGAGTCCAGTGACCAAGTCTTGAGTAAGTGTTCAGCTCGGTCTAATAAATGTCCAAGTAGAGCCAATTCTCATCTTGGTCCTTATTTTTTAATTAAGATTGACTTTACACGGGATGACGATGTCGGCCAGGCTCGTAGTACCATAGGTACTGAACACGTATTCAAAGTTTCATGAGAATGGGTTCAAGGGTTGGAGGGGGACAATAACATTTTTTTTTAATTTTCTATTTAGTTATACGCTAAACCCAGTCTGCATGCCAAATTTCAGCTTTCTAGGACTTCGGGTAAGTACCTGATGATGAAGAAGTGAAGTTTTGATGATCATAACAGTGAGTGAGTGACGAAATCAACGAAGTTTGCGTATTCATAAAATCTAAAATAGGAAGGCTATAAATATGAAATTTGGTGCATTTTATTAACGTGATGACCACATGCTATCCTGAAAATTTCAGCTTTCAGATACTATCCAGACCGAAACGCTGAATCTCTTTGAGAAAAGGTACGGTAGTGCGCCGCTTCTTTTTTGGCTCGTCTTGGCGGGGGCACTACCATGCCCCCAGATCCTTCCAGAGCGGGGCTACTACGCCAACCTAACCTGCCGACATTTAACACATCCATCAGTCAAATTCAGTCTTTTATCTCGTTCGTTCGCGCGCAAATAGAGCGGAGCGTGATAGCGGTGTATCACGCTATCGCGGGTTGGCGTACTTACAGAACATTAGGTTATAATGTTTTGTGGCCGTACTAGCCTCGCAGACCGAAAGCTTCATAAGCGGCCGCTCTTCTATAGGAAGCTGTGTTGCTCTAAGGCAGAAAATGTAGGCAATGGTGTATTCCTGAGTGGCACACACGCACTCAGTAGAATCGCATATGCTTACCTCTTCTTGTTAGTTTTTCCAATTTGTATGAAGTGACAGCTAATTAAGTGTTCAAGGTGGTGTGGTGGCGACTTAACATTCCGCTTATAATTAGGTATGTTTTGTACAAAATTCACTTCTTCCCCAGAGGGGTTAGGAGGGACTACGGATCTCCATTTCGGCAATCCTGAGAAACCTCTCTGACTATTAAGTTTTATGCACTATGATTTGGCACCAGTTTGCTACGTAATAAGTAGGTATATTCTAGAGTCTAAAACTGCCTGGCACTGGCACCCATCACCTTTAGCGCTCGGCTCGGTTACGTAACGCTCCTCTTCAGCCACATACGAGTAGTTACCTACTATATACCGTATGAAACTATTTGTCTTTAATGAACATTATTGTAAACTAAATTTAATCTTCTTATCGTGGGGGCAGAGAAGAGCAGATAAATCGTCAAATACAACTCGGCTGGGCAGAGTTCGGGAAGTATCTTCACGTCCCAGGTACCGTAGTGTCTCAAAACGAAAGTCTTTGACCAGTGTGTGTTAAGTGATGACATATGGAACAGAGACGTTGTCGCTCACTCAAATGCTGAAATCTCACATAAAGGCTAAAAGTAACCCGAAGGGCAATGCAGAGGGCTATGCTCGGGGTTTCCCTGCGAGAGAAATCAGAAATGACATAAGCCCACAGAAATGCTAAACTAAAATGGCAGTGGGCGGGGCGCATTGCTCGCAGAACCGATGGCCAATGGGGCCGAAGAGTTCTCGAGTGACGACCGCGTACCGGAAGGCGCAGCGTGGGTAGGCCCCCCCACAAGGTGCACCTACGACCTGGTGATGGCAGTGGGACTCCTTGGACGAGGCATGAGGGTAGCGCAGGACCGGTTGTTGTGGCGATCCTTGGGGGAGGCCTCTGTCCATCAGTGGACGTCCATCGGCTGAGATGATGATGATGATGATTGTAGGCCTCTTCTAGACCAATATGTTACTGCAACATTTCAGTTTCCCGTATTCGGCGCACATTGGCGCACACCGGCGCAGTGCCGGTGGTGCGGTGGCGGTGGTAGGTATGGTGGTGTGGTGGTGCGGGTTGACAAGGCGTTATTATAATCTGACACGAACGGAGCGATTCGTGACGAGCCTTCACTGCAGTACGTTTATTTATAGTGATTTCTTACAGTCTAGGCAACGTGCCGCCTGCTAGCCGCAATCTTTTTACTGAAAGCCAAGGAAATTACCATACAAACCTAGCAATAGCCTTTAGGTAGCCGACACGTAAGTAATTAACGATACAACGTACTAATCACGTTAATTAACTACGAGTGTACATTTAGGTAAAAGCCAGGGAGTGTCTCTTCGCATTTAACCTACTTACACTCGTACTACTACTACGACAGTAATAAAAAGGCAAAAAAGCAAAATTAAAAAACCCCTGAATAAGGGTTATAAAAGGTTATAATTTAAAGTTTGAGTTAACAACCAACATTAATCACGTGGGTGATTTGCTCACCAGGTTATTTTAAAGTGGAATAAACCCCTAAGTATACACACAAACTTCATAAACAATAAATCTCACGTCAGTGTGGTTTCAGGGTGGACATAAAGTTTGCAACAACCACAGCTGCAACATGCTACAACCACATTGAAAGTAAGTTAAGGATAACAGGTACCTTTATGAAACTGATTGGTAGGGTTTTTTAGGGGATATTATTACCTACCGTTGTTGGCGCGCTCCATACAAACGAAGTTTGGTTATATTTTTAATACTAACCAATTAAAATCAATGAAATTTTTCTGAAACAATCTAGAAACTAATTTCTATGCTTGTATTCAGTCAGATTTTCGTTAAAATGTATAGTTTTAAAGTTACAGTGCCTCAAAGATCTATCTCTCTATCCTCTAAGAAATCAATCCTATCATTGCAACTGTATACTTCAACAAAAATCTGACTGATTCATTGATTAGTATCGAAAATATAACCAAACTTCTGTTGTATGAAGCGCGCCAACGAACGGTAATAATATCCCCTTAATAAGACTCTCCTATTGGAATACAATACTTATACGATGTTATAGGTAAGTATTTGCGATTTTCACGTAGCCTTATAGGTACCAAATGGGTTTCAAGGCTATAAAAGTAAACGGCACTATAAATACAAATAAACAGCAACTGTTACCGTTCGCGTTCGTTCTACAACGATATTACACAACGACCAGGAACTCTAAATAAAATGAACACGCCAAGGGCCATTAAGGAGCATAAAATAAATGTGATTAGATTGACATAAAGTAGACTGCAGACTTCCTGAGCCGGCGGCGACGGCGCGGCAGGCGGCGACGTCGCGGCGCGGGGATCATCCCCGGCTGACACTGGGCCGCGCCAAGGTCACCCGCTGTCACACGCTCAACATTAACAGCATGCCAGGCATACAACAACTAGATGTTCTCCTACATTATTATTAAGGGCTTACAGTCACCCAGTCCAGTCCAGTCCAGTCAATCAATGACCTGCAATTCTACATCTATGACATGATGTCATGACTCATGAATATCATGAAGTTATTAAGTTAGTCTTTCATATCCCGCATCCGGGTGCTGGCTGTTTCCTTATATTGCATACTTTACGTACTGTTGCCTTGAGCAAGATAAGTTCTAGTCTATGATACTTCAGTCTTAGGTATAAGGAGTAAAATAAACATAAAATTAACGAAATAATTATGCTACACAATGAAACCCTTTCACCTTAGAACACAATGTTGTCGGAAAATAATTTCCAAGCTATAAGGTTTTATTCACACAAACAAGCATCAACAACTTCAAAAGGTTAATTATCATCGAGTAATTAGTTTAACTTGGCTTGCTTCATTAAACCAAATGTTGCTAGAGGTGTATGTATAACTGGCTGAACGTATTCCCATGTGAAGAGACAGTCACGCACAAGCAGAGGTTGCGCGGTGACCGGTGACCGCACGCGATTAGCTCCCCTCTCCCCGCTAGTATTGCCAGGCGTCTGGATAAAGCTGGACATAGTTAGGCTTTTTTAATGTGTGTCCGGTCAAATTAGACGGTGTCCGGCCTGTCCGGCTTTTGTTAGGACTTTTGACCAGTCTACTCCATTTTGAAGGAAACTGAGCTTTTGAAGCAGCGGGGCTAGTACGCCAACCCGCGATAGCGACATTTAACACATCTGTCAAATTTAGTCTTTTATCTCGTTCGTTCGCGCGCAAATAGAAAGAGAGCGCGGAAGCGTGATACCGCTATATCACGCTATCTGACATATTTAATCATTTTTGTTTCAATTACTTAGATACTTTAAAGTTTATCTAATTAATTAGTGAAGAAGTTCTGTTTAGTTTAATTTTGTGAATGTTTAATAATAAGAAAACTAATTCAATTTCATTAGAATTTAAGAAGATTTCATGGTAAGCGATCAAAAAAGCTTGGTTTTACTTTAAAATGTTGTGTCGTATAAATAGTAAGCCAAAAAAATCCTTTATAATTGTGGGTGTCCGGCCTTTTTACTCAAATGTCTGGCTAAACTGGCCGGTCTGTCCGGCTATTCGGTTCTAAGACCTGGCAACCCTACGCCCCGCTATACCGCCCGCATCTCCGCTGACGCAGCGCTTCTAGAGCGACCGTCCGCGTCCCTGCGTCCGACCTTCCAGCCCAGTCGACCGCCGCCGCCGTGTCAATGCCGCTTAATCCACTAATGCGTTTGATAAGCTTCATTAGAATACGATACCGCTTATCTTGTTATATATATATCTTCCTAGTTAATAGCTCTTCGTCATGCCACTGTTTACTTAATAAGGTCTTACGTTTTGTTCGTTTCTGTACTCTGTACCATCGCGGGACAGACATTGCTCGATGAAACTTGATCGATGACTTTAATTCCTGCTCCAAGGGAATCCAATAAGTGGATGTACTATTCTCGGTGTATTACCTGTAGATAGGTAGGTATCTAATGTTTGTAGATGTAGAGTTGACCTTCGTTTGGACTTTTCACGGCTGGGTACACCGTGTGCACTAGCACGATTAGAGGATTATAGGCAGAATAGCGGCTATGCGCGGACCATTGCCTATTCATTACGTATCATATGTTGATACCCTACTATCTTGTAACTAGTCCGTAAGTTTTCCTAAAATGAAATGAAATGAAATGAAATGAAATGAAATGAAATGAAATGAAATGAAATGAAATGAAATGAAATGAAATGAAATGAAATGAAATGAAATGAAATGAAATGAAATGAAATGAAATGAAATGAAATGAAATGAAATGAAATGAAATGAAATGAAATGAAATGAAATGAAATGAAATGAAATGAAATGAAATGAAATGAAATGAAATGAAATGAAATGAAATGAAATGAAATGAAATGAAATGAAATGAAATGAAATGAAATGAAATGAAATGAAATGAAATGAAATGAAATGAAATGAAATGAAATGAAATGAAATGAAATGAAATGAAATGAAATGAAATGAAATGAAATGAAATGAAATGAAATGAAATGAAATGAAATGAAATGAAATGAAATGAAATGAAATGAAATGAAATGAAATGAAATGAAATGAAATGAAATGAAATGAAATGAAATGAAATGAAATGAAATGAAATGAAATGAAATGAAATGAAATGAAATGAAATGAAATGAAATGAAATGAAATGAAATGAAATGAAATGAAATGAAATGAAATGAAATGAAATGAAATGAAATGAAATGAAATGAAATGAAATGAAATGAAATGAAATGAAATGAAATGAAATGAAATGAAATGAAATGAAATGAAATGAAATGAAATGAAATGAAATGAAATGAAATGAAATGAAATGAAATGAAATGAAATGAAATGAAATGAAATGAAATGAAATGAAATGAAATGAAATGAAATGAAATAAATAAAATATCTTAAATATTGAATACTCATAACTTTTGATTGAATGAACTGATTGGGATGAAAATAAATCTCTATGCTTTTGTGACAACCCTATCCAAATCGGTTCAGTAGTTTTTAAGTGATGTTAAATATTCCGTGGTGATGGGTGCACAAACAAACAGAAACAGACAAAAATTCTAAAAAAATTGTTTCAATGCATTCCACATAATATCCTAGATTACTGTACCTATTCAAGTTTACAATTTTAAGAAGAAATGGTATGATTTTTCTAAGATATTAGTGTAGGCAAAGATTTTTTTTGGTCTTTGAATGTAGGTGCCTTTCTTGTTCTTTATAATTTGTAGATCGTGAAATTTCTACCAACAATTGTTGTATGTCATACATTATATTATATTGACTACCTTTTAATTACTGACCACCGTACTTGGAGCACAATAATAATACTTCATTTCATTTCAACCACCAAGTGAAGTGAAGTTTCATCTTGAATAATCTATCTATCTATCTATACTATTATATCTATATTCTATTCTATTCTATACTATTAGAAAACTGTAACAGGAAGTTTGTCTGTACATTGAAGATATTAACAAAAAAAAAGTTACGATATGGTTTTTAGGTGTCCCTGATTCCATTTCACCAATTTTTGGATTTTTTGTCTGTCTGTTTGTTTGTGTGTTTGTTTGTTTGTTTGAACGAGTATCACGCAAAAACTACTGAATCGATTTTGACGAAACTTTTTTTGGTTTATAGCTTATGATCTGACTTAAAATCTGGTATATAATTTGTGCGGACGAAGTCGCAGGTTACCGCTCGTATTCTATAAGAGTGAACCTTTGCTAGTGTAGTCGAGTTGAAGAAGGTTTAGAATGGGAGTTTCACAGGAAGCCGGGATCTAAATATTGTACCTAGGTATGTTTATATCTACAAGCAGAACAAAAGATTCTGGTCAGTAGGGCCTTTTCAGATACCAAATATACCAAAACGCAATGCAACATGTGGTAATGATTTAACATGCAGCAACAGCGAAAACTATTGCTACATATCTACCTACATAACGCATATAACGATGCACCAGTGCCGGTGTCAGGTCAGCGGTGCGGGGCATGAATGACGCAGGTGTGCGGGGGATGGACGGACGCAGTACGGGTCAATGTCGGGTCGCAACCCCCTGCCCCCGCCCCCGCCCACGCCCCTCGCGCCGGTGAGCCCAGGCCCGCGCGGGGCGGACGGGCGGCCTGCGCCCAAATTGCTTTACCTTTACGGGCATCAGCAAATGTGATGGGATTTGAATGTTCCCTTTCCAATTTGATCGATATAGGTGAGGAGTGAGCACATGTGAGCTGCGTTTACGAGTCAAGGGAGTAAGGACGACTACCGAAGGCTTTAAATTTTTATTTGAAGGGGAACCTTAATTGTGTTAGATCGGAATTTTAATGAGAATGGGATCGAATTCTAAATTACCTGTATTTGTTACAGTTAGGTGAAGAATTTTATTTTAATTTACACGTATAGGCAACACCTTTTATGCCCATATTAAAGTCACTGCATCCGCCTCATTCCCCGATCGTAGAAGATTCGTAGACGACCCGGTTGGTGTAATGGTTACCACGCCGGACTACCAATCCAGGGTCCTGGGTTTCGAATCCCGGTTCGGCCATGGATGTTATATTTGTTTGTGCCGTTTTGTATGGTTTCCTTCCTTGATCATTACAATGTTTGTGCCAGTGAGCGTTATTTTTTATTTTATTTAGGATAAGAATGAGAGAAAGCATTTGTATGTTTACGCGCGCAGTCTTTTATTTTAATTTATTTATTTTCTTTTTGGAGAACTTTTTCTACAAAGACAAATTGATGGTCAGATGCTGAAGTTTTCAGATGAAGTTTCCACATATAAACAGTTTTCTTCAACTTCTTCTTCTTCTTCTTCCTCAATGACACACACACACAATTTATAATAGTGAAGCTCTACTTGGCTCCATAATGAAAGTTGTTCAGTTTGATGGTCTAATATTTCTACGGGTTTTTGTTGCTCCTTGTAAATTGTGTGCACTTAGAGTAAAATTTAATTGAATTTTTTCATCGAAGCAAAACTTCAGCTGTGTGACGATGCCGGTGCTATAGACCTGCTAATACTGATCATCATCATCATCATCTCAGCCGATGGACATCCACTGCTGGAGATAGGTCTCCCCCAAGGATCGCCACAACGACCGGTCCTGCGCTGCCCTCATCCAACGGGCTCCCGCCACCTTCACCAGGCCCTTGCTCCACCTTGTGGGAGACCTAACCCCGCTGCGGTTGCTAGTACGCGGTCGCCACCCGAGAACTCTTCGGCCCCATCGGCCATCGGTTCTGCGAGCAATGTGCCCCACCCACTGCCACTTTAGTTTAGCAATTTTTTGGGCTATGTCAGCTGTATGCGAATCTCTTCATTTCTGATTCGGTCTTGCAGCGAAACTCCTAGCATAGGCCTCTCCATTGCCGTTTCAGTTACTTTCAGCCTTTTTATGAGGCATGCGTGAGCCACTACATCTCTTTTCCATATATCATCACTGGCAACACACACTGGTCGAAGACTTTCGTTTACTACTGATAGTTAACATAATTCTCTGTACACTTGTAGCGCTTCTCTGTGTTCTAACTCGGTGCCTTCCGTACCGTACCGTGCCGTACAATACCCTGAGCCACAGATTACTTAGCCTAGACACACTAACGTTATACCTAGCAAAGAATTTATTATTACTACTACCTACCTACCTACTCTTAATATAAAGTATCATATTTGCTGTTATTTTAATTGTTCTAAGCTTGTGACGATTTTTGTGCTTTTTGGTAAGTAAATAAGTAAGGTATTTTTATTCTGTCTTGCATGGAATATAATGAGACCAGAGGCCATAGCATGATGCGCGTGATAAAGAACGAGCATGAATCGTATACGACTCGGATGACAATACAATAATTTACTACTATCCAACTGATTTGAAGATGGAGCCAGGAGGTATAGATAGTGAACCTCTTCAATGCCTACTAATAAACCTCTCGAGTTTGGCTCATTTGGTTTATTCTGAAGAGTCTTTTGTAGTTTTAAATCCCTAACTGACAAAAATGTGTATTTTTTAGTTTTTTGAAACTATTTAACTTGATAGGAGACTATTTAAGTACCTACCTGTTACCCCTGACTTACTTAGTTATGGACGCCGGGGTCGCCGCGTCTAATTATATAAAAAATATTTTTTAAAAAAAGTTCTCGAATAAAAGTATCCAGGACTAACATACATAAAGTACATGTTAGTACTGTAGTACTATACTACACAGATGGATTATAATTAAACTAAAAACATTGAAACTAGAGAGTGCGCTCAATTTACCTGCGAGCGGTACCAATACTGCCGGTGCCTCACCCCCTGCACACCGCGCGAACCAGACCCGCCGCGACCGCTGAGCGCACCCACATTATTATAATTACGCTATGGTACAGCAGCACGCACGGCATGCAGATGTTCGCGTAGTCCGTCAATCAAACGAAGACTGGCGCAAATTGCTTCTCTTTATGTGTTTTGTTTTATTTTTGGTTCAGATATTTGTAAGCGTGGACCCTACGTCCAGCAGTTGGTAGGTCAATGGTTACCCCTATAAAAATGCCAAGTGAACATGACGACCAGCCCGCGCCCGCCGGAGCCGCGGTCATAACGTCGCGTCGGCCGAGCGCGCGCTGAGCGCATCGGGGCCGAATCTCAGCAGGACGCTACATTACTAACCGCCCCTCCACCCTCCCCCCTCCCCCCTGCCTCCCCCCGCCGCGCCCTCACCCACCGCCCCTTGGCGAGGCGATGCGTCGCGGCGACCTAGGCCAACTGCGGCTCGCACCGAAAATTATCTTTTCGTGTGATGTTCGTTTCGTGCACACACAGAGTTAGATGACAAACAACAAATCTTACATACAAATAGGTGTACAAGCGCAGCGTGGGTGGCTCCCCACAAGGTGGACGGACAACCTGGTGAAAGCGGCAGGAAGTACAAGACCGGTCGTTTTGGCGATCCTCGGGGGAGGCTTATGATTAGATTAGATTACATTAGATTTCTTTATTGCATTCAAGTACAGCCATGCACGTCTATCGGCACAGGACATTTTTAGATTGTAGTTGTAACTAAGCTCTCGGAATGACAAATTGACAGAATACAATTTTCTTTATTTTCTCACCGAAAACATACCAAATAACAATATGAAGCGAACAAAAAGGGTGATCTTATCACTTACTTATTTTACCCATACAACAGCATCCTGAAAGTCATTGCAAATAAATTTAATAGTCCTCTGATGTGGTCCCTCTCCCACAGGACTAAATCTGTGTTGAAATTTGTGTCCTAACATAGTCTAACACTTACTAACCGAATTATACACTTCTTCTTCAACTAGTAAGCCCTGGTGTCATGTCATATAAAACCACGTCAGAGGCCGTAAGGCGGTCTGAATTATACACTAACGTAGACTAAGTCACAATTGTTACTAACCCCAATGGATTGTTGTCTGGAAATAAATAATTTTTTATTTTTTTTTTATTTTTTGAATAGCATAGCATAAGCATTTGTTCAGGACTATATTCCCTGAGGTAGTCAGAGATATTCTGAAACCTCAGAACATCCACGATTCACTAGTAGTACCGAAACTCTGTCCAGTGTGACGGGGAGTGAGCCCATCGCCACTTGTAATGGACAATGGGTATAATACATGCCTCGAAATTGAAGCATGCAGGTTTCCTCACGATGTTTTCCTTCACCGAAAAGCCAGCCAGCCATTTTTTGAATAGGCCTAACACATCGTAAAGCTAGATAATCTGCCAGGATGCAAACAGAAAAAAAACTGCTGTATATTCGCCTATATTATAGTTTATCAACAAACCTAAAATACTAAACCATTGTAGGCATAATAAATCATCCATTAGTCATCCTCGATGTCGGCTTTAGCTTTTTGCTTTCTTCACAGGACTACGGCGTAGCAGCTACGGCGTAGTAGGTCTAAGGATATTTTTCTTTGTGTAGTCACGTAGGCATCAGAAAAAAACACGACACACAAAGCATTAAGGGATACGATGGAGATACAATGGGTGGATTCTATAGTATGTGACAGGAATTCGGGAAGGTAATACCATTATCTTTCTAGCATGGCGGTTCTGAGCGGGTATGTGACTCGTATGCGAACATACTGACAGGATTGTGTTGTAGATAAAATACAACTTTACTAATTTTACTATCATTGTATACATAGCGACCGACCCGGTTGGTGTAATGGTTACCACGCCGGAATTCCAAACCAGGGTCCTGGGTTCGAATCCCGGTACAGTCATGGATGTTATATGTTCGTGCCATTGTTGTATGGTTTCCGTAATAAACAGCCTATAGCTTACTTGGGATCATTACAATGTATGTGCCTGTGAGCGTTATTGTCCGACCGCCCTTTCATTACCCTTCTACAGAGCTACTCGAGCTAAATTTATGTGACAAAAAGATCTGAAACACCCTGTATACATCAATACATCTCTTCACAAAGTCAAAACAAACTACTTGCTGTTCCCTTCATTATTGTTAACCATAACAAAGTAGTAGTGAAGTGAAACAAGGAGCAAATTCGGAAGCAAATAGACCGCATAGCGTTTCCTAGCGCCCGCCGCCGCCGCCGCCGCCGCCGCCGCCGCCGCCGCCGCCGCCGCCGCCGCGCCGCTGGAGGTACCTAACCTACGCTGTTATAATACGGGCAAAGTTCAAAAAGTCCGCATTGGAGTCTTGGAGCGAGCGGAGATGGTATCGTCGAGAAATGTGCAGTGGCGTGCGAGACGTGCCGTGCCGTAACGTGACGTGACGTGACGTATCGTGCCGTGACGTGACATGACGTGTCGGTGTACCTCGCATGATTATTGCTCTTTTGTTACAAATTATTGTTTGAGACAATAAAGTCTATTCAATGTTAGAACTAAAATATTAGACATTTATGAAGACAAGCTGTGCCTTCAACTTCGTAAATGCACACGATTTGAAATACAATTTAAAAATTTTAAATTTTTTGGTTGAGTAAGATGATTATAATGAACTGACTGAATCGGTTAACTTAATTATGATTTTTTTTTGTAAAATTTGGATCCAAATGGGTTTAATAGATCCGGTCGGTGATGCATGCACCAACATACAGGCAAAAAAAAAACAATTTATTTGCTGATATTTTCATTATAAAGACCCGCACTGTTTTATAACTTAACGAAAATATTAAAACACTGAAAAAAATGTAACGAAACCTTTGTGATATCTGAACTTTTTTGTTGCATAAAACCACACGTTTGGTTATAAGTACCAAACAGTAAAGAGGCGTTATTTTATAAGTAAACGTTTGTTTAAATGTTACAAAACAGTTTGGAAGTCACTAAAGTTTGGTTAATATGTAACAAAACATTTTTTCAGTGAATATTGCAAGTAATGTTTCTCTAACCACCCCGAGAGGCATTATGGTCGTGAGTTTGTGTATGTATGTATGTATGTGTCTCTATATAAAATATACTATACGTATACCGTCATAGTACCTACCTAGTATGGCAGCCATTTCTTTTATTTTATTACAGGCTCTCTCGTAAAATATGCTCCTCCTAAGTCCGAAATTAGAAAATACAGAGTCGTTACGCCCCGGGCCCGATGGATAGAAAAATATATGTTTTTAGATTACATCTACCACCAGACGTGCCACATTAGACAGAAGGTACTGCCGATGCCGGGCCGGTGAGGGACATTATCTATCCTTCTCACTACCACTATCAACTATATGTAATCAAGCTAAACTTGTAGTATACCTGTGGTTTCAGGATGGAATATTAACGTGTCAAGTGGTGAAATATGACCCTGGCGCTCACAGAAACACATCAAAATAATACACACATATACACTCACCCCGCTTGCATGCGCCGTCGTGCGTCTAACAATTAATATGCTGCTATAATACCTTAGATTAATGACTGGTCTTCGGAGAGTAGCTAATCTAAGGATATATCAGTGTATGTATGTACGAGTATGTACATGTAAAAGACGAATCCACTCATCCTCTAGTTACGCGAATAATTTCATTTCATTTCACACAATCTCCTAAACTACAAAGTTTGAAAAGAATGGTTTTTCTTGGATTCTAAATTATAAACGGGTCACCAATGTTCCTGCAAAATTCATTGACATACAAAATAATGGACGCCGTGTCTACAAAATTATCGAAAAAAGTGTCCGAGACTAGCCTACTTAACCCTAAGTACGTGTATAGTAATATAAACCAACTAAAAACAATGAAAATGCTGAAATTCTTTTTCATTTTGCTTAGTTTTTACCATCATCGCGGCAAGGCGCGCGTGCGCATAGTCGGCGGATCAAATGAAGACTGTCGCGTAACTGGTTCTCTTTATTCGCTTTGGTGCTCTTTTGGTTCGGACGCAATTGAGCGTGGAGCTACGTTCAGTAGTTGGTAAGTCAATGGCGAAAGTAAACACTTAGATTGTCTCTTCATCGAACACTGACAGCCTCCAAATAAGGTGAAGTAATATAATTATACAGTAAGTAAAGATACCTTTCATAACAACGCAGAGCATGGACATGGATCCAATCTCGATGATAAGGAAGTCGATAACTTGTTCAGATGCGGAAGTTTAACTAACTACCGTAGCGTAGTGTGAGTTAATTTGATTACCTCCACGCTACAGGCTACAGGCGCGCCGCCTCCAGCTCCGCTCAACCTCGCGCCACGGCGCGGAGGCAGGGAGGAGAAGCGCGGCGAGGGGGAGGGGGTATGGTAATAACCAGCGCTAATGATGGTGCCAATAGAAGCTGCTGCTATTTGCACCTTAATACCCGCGAGCACAGATCTTTTCCACGCTTTGGGTGTTAGAGCGGGTGAGGAGGACAATTTAGTCAAATAAAGATTTTTCTAAATATTTAGAATATCTACATCTCATGTACTAGCAGTAACCAAACTCTGGTGTATATGTGTGTGAGTATGAGTGAAGAGCTGATTATTTAGTTGTAAGACATGGAACAGACTACACCATCAAACCACAACTCTATTAAGTATTTAGAACCTATGGCAACATAAGACACCAGAAAACATTGACATTCAAATAATACAATTGGCAAATTGACAACGGTTCATATAGGGTTCATACAATGTACGTACACCCGGCGACACATCAACCTATACAAACCCAATATAAACTGGTCGCGAGACGTTATTCGTTACTCGTCCTACGCGCGGCCAGCTTATTTTGGTTTTGTATAGCTTGATGTGTCGCCGTGCGTACATGAACAGCGCAGAGATACCCTTTTACGAAACCTTTTTAATATTTCATCGTAGCATCAGTTGAGACTTGGCGTAAAACGTCACGTGGGAAAGGTTTTCAGCTATTTTCAGTAGATGCCAATATTGAATTCGATAAAACATTGTCACATTGAAGGTAAAAAGGCTATTTGTCTATTGACAGATTGACTGATGATTGACAAATCTCTGGTGTTGTCTGCTTATAAAAGTCGATCAATTTAAACTAATAAACCGTCTTTTACATAATCATAATATCTTTATTGCAACCACACACACCACCACATTGTAACCATCTTATTTTATGATTAAATTTTCTCTCTATGGGAATCAAGAAAAACTCGGAACGCCCTGTATCGGACAGAATACGCCATCCATCCATCCAGTATCATTGAAAATGTTGTAATGCAGACAACGCGACTGACGTCCGAAAAGCAAATAGTGCAATAGGTAAATATCCTATATACTTACGCCTGTGTCCCATTGATTGCTGTTGAGGCTCCCACGCTTCTGCAGCGCGTCGACCATGTTTGCGGAAATGCGTACTGATGGCTTCCACGCGATCATGCGGAAGAAGACGGCCTCTCTGCTGGGCAGGACTCGGGGGAGCACCAACACCATTCTGAAGGCTATTGTTGATAAATTTGACTGTCCCATTCTGGCTCACTGGGTCAAACTGGTGAACAGAGTGGGTACTATATTTATATAGTAATAATAATTGACATTGTTTTTATGTAATTTTATAATAAATCTTAACTTATATGGGCGAAAGTCTGAAATAAATGATTTTTATTTTTTTTTATTTTTATTATTATTTTTTTTTTTAGGTAGACAGAGACAATGGATCGCCATCGGCTACGATCCTGACACACCTCTTTTGCCTCTTCACTGTCATAAGTCGCTTCATATACGTTTCGTCGGTTTCGGGTACAATTTTGATCTGACCCTTCTTAAGTACGCTGCCAATTTGGTAAGCATACGTACGTCTAGGGCGACCCCTTTCGACTGTTCCATTCACACTCGCTTCATATATTTCATACGTCAATCTACTATCACTCATATAGGTAGAGGTAACTGTTGTAAAGAGTAGAAAATACGTGTTACTTGAAACTATTATCTCGAGCACGTCTCTAAAAATAGAAGAGGCTAGTTTATTAGGGTCGTTAAGTAGAGAGATCGTTTTGGCGCCGTTAAATATAAATAGCTCTTTATGGCGCCTCGCCTTGCCTCGCCTCGCCCGGGACATGCTCGCCATAGTCTAAACGTCTTCATACAAAAGAATATATAGATCTATAATACAGTCACATGGGCAAATAGTATGTGCCTCACATAGAGCAACACTAATGCTTAGAGTACAAGGTGGAAACTACACACTTTTTTTCTAGGCCCTGATCGAAGCTATTAGAAATGTGCCTGTTATTATTGTTAATTATCTTATATACACGAATTACTTGAGAACTGAATAAGTTATTATCTTATCTCCCGTCATAGAAGCCGTGTTGCTTTTTTATATAGTACTAGATACTTATACTGTGGCCACACGCCGGACACTGCCTACAAAAAAATTACCAGTTGACGTCAGCACATACGAAACGGAGTCTAGGGCTGAAGCAACTTTTGCTGCGTGCGGTACATTCAGCAGCAAAAAGATCTATACACTTAAGTACTAAAACGTAGAACACAAGTGTGTACATCTTATTGCTACTGACTGTACATGACTTTTTCGTAAATAAAACGCATTGAAACCCGTCCATTTAAAAAGAGTGACATTAAAACGGTTTCAAACATTTTACAAGATTTTCAAGTCACAATAACTGTAGTTGTTTTGTGTAAATAAGATTCATTTATTTAACATAAGTAAATGCAATAGTGAATAGTTAATGATGAATCTACATGCGATGGCAATCGTTGATGAATAATAGAGCCATGGGAAGTGATATCGATGAAGTTATGACTGTCCTACAGACCGACGACGACGACGAGTGATTGGTCACGTCACGACGCTCGCGTGCTCACTGTGAGTGATAATATCCACATAATACTCGTTTAATCTTAGGTTTATTTATATACTAGATTTCATCTAAATTCACTGATTCGAGCGCTAGAGTTTCGTGCCACGAGGTATACCCATCAATAAAATAGGAACGTAGTGGCTGGTACTTCATCCGCAAACATACTGCATAAGAAACTATATAGCTTACGAGCGTTAACCCGCGACTTCGTCCGCACAAGTTATATACCAAAACTTAAATCAGATCACAAGCTATCAAACTAAAAAGTTTCATCAAAATCGGTTCAGTAGTTTTTGCGTGATGCTTGATCAAACAAACAAACAAACAAACAGACAGACAAAAAATCAAAAAATTGGTGATATGGAATCATCTAAAAATCATATCTTAACCTTTCTTTTGTTAATAATTTCAATGTACAGACACACTCGTGTTACAGTTTTATAATAGTATAGATAGATTACAGGTAATTGATTTTCTTTTCCTCCTTCCCCTTTCATACCACAACTATTCAAACAATTATTTTTTTCTCGATTTAAATACCACATCAGTCGGCGCTCAAAAACTAATTTTGCTAAGTAGGTAGTGTAAGAAAGGAACGGACATAGGGCTACTTTTAATCCTGAAACGAAACAAATTATTTATGGATGAAAAAACTATTATTTTTTTGCCTAGTTCGATGACACTATAGCCACTGCCCTACTTAGAATGTAAACTGAATATTAGGGGAGCACGTAATTTCTCTATGGTTATAACTGAGACAGTTGGTCCATTTCTCTTCGTTGGTTTAGCTTGTACATTTATTAGCAGATCTGCAGTGTGACAAACAGACTGACGGACGTCCGCAGCTCGCCGTGAATACAAACGACGCGGGTACCGGGTAGGCAAACGAGAAACAATGATCAATCAATGACCTTCCCTCTACCACTCGATTCTTTACGTTCATTTGATGGACCATAAAATGATATGTGCCGTCTTTATTATTTACGACAGCCTCATAATTGTAACACTCTTATAGTACCATAAGGGTTCTCGTCATTGAATCTAAGGTGATTCACATACAATGACGCATGTCGGAGCGGCAGACGTCAGTCCGTCATTTGAGAAGCAAGGAGTTGTATGAAACCGCACGTAGAAGCATACACGGTGACGGATTGACGCACCGTGTATGCTTCTACGTGCGGTTTAATACAACTCCTTGTTTCTCAAATGACGGACTGACGTCTGCCGCTCCGACATGCGTCATCGTATGTGACTCGGCTTATGCGACAAAACTTGATGATAAAAACCAAATAAGTTAAAATAATAATTAAATGAATTATTATGCAGAGTGAAAAGTTTCTGCGATTATAATGAAATGTAAATACGGTAAGATGTAAACTTTAGCCAAAACCTTACGCAGTATAGATACGTATTTCGCCGACCTCACATAATGAGCGGATGATATAATATTTATATATTGCTATATGGCAGCAGCTGATGATTGTATGGCGAGGAGAATGAAGTCGCTGACGGCAATAATATGGGAGACCATAAATTCTATAAATAGGTAGGTACGTAGGTCACGAGGTTACGAGTTATCAATCATTGAGTCTAAATTGCGCCATCAACACCACCAACAATACAGTTTTTGAGTGTTAGGTGAACAGTTATTATATTAATTCAGCTAAAAAATCTCACCGTGTTTCCGATATTATGAGAACTCAAACAATTTAAAAATGCAATATGAACTCGTCAATATTGTACCAGCAATAACGTCATCCTTGAAGAACCCACAAGCAAAGAAAAATAAAGTTATAGAAATGGTAAAGTCTATTAAAATGACTGTATTTATATCAGTGTCCCCAGACATGTCCCTTTTAAGGCTGGGCCACACAGCTACAGAACGGGTGCAGACCGGCTGTAGGCCGGCAGTAGTTGTAAACTATGGAATTATATGCGAGTCGTCACACTGCGGCTAACGTTCCGCAGCTGCCTGTTCCGAAGCCGCGCTGGACTGCATTCAGTGTGACACCTCGCATATAATTCCATAGTTTACTACTACTGCCGGCCTGTAGCCGGTCTGCACCCGTTCTGCAGCTGCACTCTGTGTAGCCTTTACAGACCAACATCACCGAAAGTCACCGAAGATCTTACTTCTCGCACAGCTAATAAATGCATGAATATGTTCACGACTATATTCCCCGAGGGGGTAGTCAGAGATATTTTGAAACCTCAGAACATCCACTTTTCACTAGTAGTGCCGATACTCTGTCCAGTGTGATGGGTAGTGAGCCCACCTCCATTAAATCCACCGACTAGATAGTCGTACACAACATTGCGACGAGGTAATTAGTTTGTAACTACATTGCCTATCCTCGATACATTGTTTTCCTACTCCTCCTATCTTCTTTAATTAATTCATTGCGGGTTCCAAGACAGATTAGAGTCATCCCCCGGGCTCGCTGGACTTCATTGTCCAGTGTTGTGAATGGTCGCCGCTGTTGATCCTGGCTTACAGGAGTTACAGCGGTGGGAATGTGTGGTGGGCCTGTGCCCGATATCCTCGATACATTTATCAAGCAGTGAAGGCAGAACCATTAGTAAAACCTGCAAAGAAACCAGGAATATTAAGGCCTGATTCAGACGGAATATTAAGATCGATAGCAATAGGGTATGTGTGTCAATTTTAGTAGACGAGGCTTGTGCTTAGTTCACAATTTTTAGTAAATCTAGAGCGGTTGCACACCTCGAGTCCAACGGTAACGTCGAGGGTTTTGCAAGTGCAAGATTTTCAACAAGCCTGTGATTATATTCTATTTTTTTTAAATGGCTGCCATCTTGGTTATAATGATTTTTCAATGTCTAGTTTATGTAGCAAGAGTGTTTGACGTTGTACGGTAGTTTATGTAATTTTGGTGACTTCGAGGATAGTTTTTCAAAAAGAACACTATCTTGAGCCACCACTGGAGCTTCGTTGTAGGCCTGGGAGGGGACAACCAACAACCAGGCTAGGCACAATGTAAACCTTTCGCAGGTTTAAGTGCCAGAACACCAATGTTACCAATGTATTGTTTTTAAGATGAATAAAATTAAAAAAAAAAAAATTAATCGACGAGGGACGCGACTACCTAATAGCAGACCTACAACGCGACTCCGAGCCTGTGATAACTTCCACATAGGCTGAGAATCGATACAGCTTGATGAAGGTACTACGACTGCTTCTAAGATGGTTAAACTGTGGTCGATCAACAAATCCTTTACCTACGAGTACTCATGCACTGACACCAGCACGCCGCGCCGTGAGGCGATACCTACTCATCATAAAACTGTACATAACTATAGAATAGTAAGTAGGTAAAGCCGACGCGACGGTGGCGGTGGCGGGTCGGGCGATCGATGGTTCACATTATACATTCCCTTTCGTTACATACGAGTACAACACTCTGAGCTCGAGCTCGTGGAACGTTACTCAGAACTGTAATTATGTTATTCATATTTAATGTTTGTAACCTACAAACACACACGGTTATTAACTAGGTTGCGACCAAGGAACATGTATACAATATGAACTAGGTACTATAAGAGGCCGTACACCGACCCAAGAGCACATTGGCTGGTTTTTTTTTTTTGTCAAAAATAATACTGCACACGCGGAACAAATACCCGGCGCCTCCACCATGTAGGAAGGCTTAGCCAGCATATCCCAGGAAATCATACAAACAACTTCAAACTCGTAAAAATAGACTTTTGTTTTTCATTTTAAAACGCAACATTTCTTCGATACGCAATCGAAGCCAGGCTCACTCAACCAAAAGAAAGTGCAGGGCAATTCCAGACGTTTCGAAGATTATCAAATATCGAGTCAAAACCGGCCAATGTGCATTTGGGTCGATACGACCCAAAAACACATTCTTTTGGTTCAGTGAGTCTTGCTTCGATGGCGTATCGATGAAGTATTGCGTTTTAAAATGAGAAGTAAAAGTCAATTTTATCGAGATTGGAGTTTCCTCCTATAGTGCCTATAAAATGTATGCGATTTTCCGAGATGATCTTCTTCTTCTTATTGTGTGGACAGTAAGCCCTGGTGTCAGTTTTTGGTGGTATTTAATATAACGAGTACTACCATCAGAGATAGTAGCCGGGACTAACGGCTTAACATGTCATCTGGAGCACGGAATCATCTTTCTTTGAAGACAATCAGGTGATTCAGCCTACAATGTCGTAACCAACTGGGGGAAAATGTACAAAGTGACTTATCACTAGATAATATGTAGATGACACGATTGTATCAAGACCTCCGCTTCTAAGTACCTAGTAGACAAAGTTGTATTACGTTATGCGTTATCGTCGTGTATCGCGTTCGTCGGACTAACTCCTGAGGATGCTCCTTGGTGGAGCGAAACACGTGTAGAGTAGATATTATTTGGTGGGCAGGTTGTATTGCATAACGTAATACAACTTTGTCCACTAGGTACTTAGAAGCGGAGGTCTTGATACAATCGTGTCATCTAGATATTATTCATGGATTTCCGCAAAGTAACGCCTCAATTAATTATCACTAGGTGTCACCCGTGGGAATCGAACCCGCGACCTCCGTGTCGAGAGCCCAATGCTCTTAACTATTATACCACGGAGGTAGCTGATAATAATGAGATGACAATAATGACGTACTCCAGCCGGACTGAGTTCACCCGCGCCGCGGCCGGCGACTGCTTCAACTCCTTTGTGTTGATGAGCTCTCATGTCACGCATTTCCACTACAATTGAAATCGCTGTTTAGCTATAAGATCGCATATTTGTACCGTTATAATTTTTGTTTCCTTTTCATGTTGTATCTGTGTATTTAGTGTTTTAGCGAAAGCACTACTATAATGTAGAAATCATTTTTCTCTTTATTAACCCACACCCCTCAAATCTGCTCCCAAAATAGAAATTATATTGTGTTTACTTGATATAAGTAATTGGGCCATTAATTTCTAGAACTATTGCTATCGTTTTTTCGCGATAAGACCACCTTATTTGTACCTACTTATAATTTTTTATCTTTATTCAAATGTATGTTCTGTTTTGGTGTGCAATAAAGTATAATTGAATTGAACTATTAGCCCAGTCATTTTGCCGTTTGAGCCGGGACTAATTAATAATTAATTTTTTTTTTCGGTATAATATTGAAGAGTCAATTTAAGCCCAGAAATGTACCAAAAATTAAAAAAAAATCACTTCAGCAACAGTTCCAATTTTAAAATTTAGCTATTATCTCGTTCTAAAAAACCTGATGGTAATTTTTTTTTCACATATTTAAGGTTTTACCATTATTACATACTTCAAACATGATGTAAATATTTTTGGCTACTTAGAAGGTTTTGAAAAATCCATTCGTATTATCTAATAAATACCTCATTTTTTAAATTTCAATGCCTATTTTATTATTAAAAAATAATTTATATTGTTAAATCTAAGTCAAAATGACTGCATTGGTATTAATATTATTAATTAAAAAGCATTCTGGGAAACACAATTTTGATTTCTATGTTGCGTAGCGATTTTTATTTTAATATGTTTTAAGATAGTCACTAAATGGTGGTTACAGTTTAAAAGTCCAATTAATAATTACTCCCTACCCCGCCTAACAAAACTCCGTAAAATGACTGGGCTATATACCAAGATGTCTTACGGTAGAATATGATAGAATAAGAATAGAATCGTTTATCTTTCTTCTCTAAAAAAAACTCATGTGACAGAAGGACGGACAGATACCGAAAGTGATTGCATCAGCGTTCCGTATTGGCTATTTCGTGTACAGCACACGGCAAAGTGACAATCGTAGGTAGGTACGTCTATCTTTATTTATCGCATATGAAATCTCTTTAGGGCAAAAAATGGGCCATTAAATAACTTTCTTTCGTTTCTCGGGCGGGCGGCTTCCATTTGGTTGTTTCCTGCTTGATACGGCGTAGCAAATCGTTGCGAGATGAGAAAATATTTACTAAATCCCATCTACGTAGCAGTAATAATTTTGTACCTACTATTCTTAGTAATTGTCGTTTCTTTCTTTCTATCTTTTGTAAACACTTTTGCATTTATGTCTGCTCCCATAGTAAAAGTTGTTCAGTTTGATAGTCGGAACCACCCCTGAAAATTTAGAAAGTGTCTCACTAAAATCGCCCAGTATTTTATTTATACTATGTGATATTTTGCATGTGATGTTCTTTCAAGATTAATAAAACTTCTAAGAACATCAAATAATAGACAAAAACAATATAATCTTATCAGACATTATTACTTTTCGGACTTGTACAAAATCGTGAGAGGTAAACAGACATATCAATATACGCTATATAGGCACTTAAGACGGTAATTTGATTCTAGTTATCTCCACGGAGTCGGGTAACGAATAGAAACATAAAATAGGTAATTGAAAGTAATCATACATTGATGTTTCTTTGTTTCTTTTCGTTGCCCGATTGCATGGGTATATCTAGAATAAGGCTAATTTCTAACGTTTCTAAAGATGAGTATTTTATTTTATTTATTTTATTTTCTTGGGAAGACCAACAGCTGTTGACACAATACAAAATATGGATGTCTAACAGAAAGCCAATTATAGGTCTCCGCTGATAGAAACATAATTAAAAAAAAAAAACAAAGCAGAGCTAACACTAAAAATACAAAGTGGATAACAAAAAGATAACGAACGTATTCAAGTTACAACAATCGACTGAATGAGAAGCAGTCTTCCTCGCAATAAAACTAATTACAAAGCAACATCATTAAACGTAACAATAAACACTTATAAAGCCAATTCACTCGCTAAAAAATCTACGACTTAGCGCATAGCGCATTAGCGCATAGTAGAGACGATATAATAAGTCACGCCGTACACGTGGCTGCATTCGTACCTGTCGCTCTCGTGTCGGGTTCTAAAGCCACGTAAGTGCCGCAAAAAAACTGATTGAATCATCTTTTATAGATGGAAGGAAACGGAAAGGCCGATGATGGACAATATACTTCGGTACAACGTTATTATACCCACATGAACATTTGATTCGCGTAGATAGATCTTCAAACTTCCTATATCTATGTCGACTTGACTAGACGGTTTCAATTCTAACTTAAATTGAAGGAGATTTCCGCATCCGCATGCTGAGAGATCTCTAAACGTACCTTCCGTAAATGTTCTCTGTAATTATACATAATTAGTTTTTGGTTAAAAAAAAAGTAAGATGTCACTTCAAACTCTCTCACTATCTCTGTTACCACTCAAAAATAATGAACGTTGCATACTTGTATACGTATAATATTAATAATAGTAAGTAATAGCTGAAAGGCAGACATTTCCCTAGTCGCGCCGCGACGGCAACACAAATAGAGCGACATATCGTGATGTATTGCGACCTTCGACTTTCATCGCGGAATGTTAATATCACGTCCCACTGTAATGTAATGTCACTGCGCCAAATAATATAATACGTTTTGTTTTATATACACTGCTGGTAGCAACCAACAATATTATATCGTTGGCAGCAAACTATGTATATAATTGGAATTCGGCATACAATTTTATTCTTGTTGCCTTACCGAAATAAGTAGCAAAAAAGCAATAAGAAGCAATTAATGCTTCTTACTTGCAAGACTGGTCACATTGAAGGCATCTGTGAGAACACTAAGGTTGAAAAACCGCGACGTTTTACCTTGATGCGAAGCGCGACGAGCTTAAGGCCCGTCCACCTGCGGCCATCCATTATAACCTCATCGACTGGGTGCTGGCGGTGGGCGCTCATTTACTGCAAAAATCAGGTACGTCAGCCACTTGAGAGCACACAAACACCGCTCTCTGCTGTAAGTAAACAATCGCTGTGGATGATGACGGTCATGATGATGATGAGTAGCAAGCAGTTAGTAGGTTATAAGCTCACAACTAGCCATCTGCCACTCTGATCTCTGTCCACCTTGATAAGATATAACGTTCAAAATTAAAAGATTCAGGTTTCCTCACTATGATTATTTATTACCGAATACGAATTGTACATACATCTAGACCTAGGATGATAAATCGTTCTAGATCCAGACTTAAGAACTATTAAGGAATCTGTGGCATAATTTACAAGAGTTTTAAGTTCTTCTATCTATTATAAGTAGGTAGGTACAAAGTATTATATGAGTTTCAGATCATTAAACCCTACTTTGAACAGCACTATGAATATTTATTAAATACATTAAAATATTTAATACACGATAAAATATTGAACAGTTACAAACTAGAACAATTTCAGATGAGAATATTTTCTTGTTTCCTACTTTTTGGAGCATGATGTTCCAGTATGAGGGTTTTAGTTGTGGCATTATTTTTCCGCTATAAAGAGGCAATGGCACCAAATTCTTTATTCACGATTTTAATTAAACTAAATAACATATTGAGACACATTTTGAGAACATTTGAACACTATTAGAACGACAGAAAAACTAACAATTCGATGATATTTAATATCCAGTAAGTCTGAAACTATATTTAAGTACTACCTAGTATAAATAGCAGGATGTCGTCAGGTCAAAGGTAGCAGGTACCATAAAAGGGTATAACGTCGGAGGTACAAAGGGCAGCACTTCGGGGAGGCTCTATCGTAAATATCCTCGGGCGCCCGCTGCCTCACAAATGAAGCCGTTTGTTCTGGGTTGCCAGCCGCACACCGTGGAGTTATCCTTACTACCCGTACAAAATATAAAAATAATAATTACTTTGGGATAGTTGCCGGTTAGTGTCACATTACCATATAGATCAAATTGTCTGACGGGAACAAATAAATGAATGACGTTTTTTTTGTGGATTATTATTTTTTCAGGGAAGGGCTTGCCACCTATTGAAAGTAATTTCGTAGTAAACCAAAACACGCTTAATAAAGTGCAATTATAAACAAGGTTCATAGTTCAAGGTTGGTAGTATTGTGGCAAAGCTTTAGTGTGTCTGAATTCAAACAAGAGTGGCGTATGAAAAGAGTACTGTTTTAAGCAGTTAATGATTACCCATCATCAGGGTACTACCCTTCGGCTGGCAGCACTGGAACTCCTCGCTCCCCGCCCCCTCCGGAGAGCAAATCGCTGCGAAGCACACCCGCGGCGCCGCTCCGACCTCGGAGAAAGGGTTAAATGGCTTCACAGTCCAAATGAAATGCGCACTACATAGTGTAAGAGATGCTGGCAGATGGAGTGCCCGGGGGACGACAGACGTTCAGATGTACTTAGTTTGCTTTCCACCTTTATTTAAAAGTGAAATTTCTGTCGAAAAGAACGGTCGTTCTTGGCAATCCACAACAGACACGTTACTGATTTTAAAATATAAAATAGGTAACATATACTTGTGCTGAACGGTGTCTTGCAGACGGGTGTCGTAAGAGACTATAATTCCTTCAAGTATCATCCATCTCGTATTCCCTTGCCTTGTGGCTGGTATAGCTGGTAATTTGTTTAGCACACATTATTACATTGGATTAGAGCTAAGCTAACACCGTTTCACAATGAAACTTATACTTAAAATCGAACATAAATTAACAAAAGCAGGCAAAAAACAGGCCGAGAGAGTGCATAAGTGCACTTACTTATGCACAATATCCTGCATATCTGACTTTTACAGTCAGTTTCCGCTACACAAAGTCGTTAATATTGAAAACCATTGGGGAGTTATCTGAAGAATATTATAGTGAATCAACTTCCAGCTAAAATAGAAACGGTTGATTCAAAATCGTCAATTGGCCGAACGTAGAGGAAGTTTATCTACTCTGCTAAGGTTTGTATGAAGGCTTAAAATGAGATCCCTGGCGACGAATGTTTCCGAACTGAGCGTGACTGTGCGCACAGCACAGTAATTACGTCCGCGATCCAAATCACTAACATTACAATACACTTATTAATCAGTAGTATACCATAGACGGACTCCCTCCCTGTCACACTGCACTGGACAGATTGATGGTCACATGCTTCCTCTTACGAACAAGCTTACAAGGGAATCGGCCATACTGGACGTGTGCTGGCCCAGTGCATAGTGGTGGAATCAACTTACTCCCAGAAGCTGCAGGTTGTGTTGCTGCTTGTTTGTAGAATGTAATAGAATAATTGAATTCATTTTTGCGAAAATGGGTACGTATAGACAAACAGAGATGTTGTATAATTTATTATTCTGAAAATGTTATATTATTGAACCTTACGAAAATAATCGCAAAGGGGTACCCCTTTGGAATTATTTCCTATTGATAAAATTGTCGTATGCATATGTAGAGATAACATGTGTTCCAAACAATGAACTACTCAATGACAGGGCTATACTACAGCTATACTCCGGAACCCGTCGAGATGTGTATAAGTGCGCCCAATTTGAATGTGTAGCATGTATTATTGCTACTGCTCCGTGACTTTATTGTGCTGATATTAAACAGATGTGGACATCTCTTATCGCTCCCGACATCGAGGCTTATGCGCTGGCTCTTATCGCTCGAAGAATGTTAATGTTCCCAAGCTTAGAGTTAAGTACGGTCGCTGTCGCCATTCGGTATTACATTATCTACGTATTGCTGTATTCTCTTCTTACACAATTTATAACCTTAATATTGTGTTATCATTAATAATGTTCACTCAACCGGCTGCTTCCTTTTATAAATGCAGAACCTGACTTGCCTGCAGCACATAGGCTGAAGATGCATAACAATCTTGAGAAGGTATTCCATTATGGGGCGTTCTATTTTTGAAATAAACGCTGTACACCTTTTTAGTTTGTAATTGTATTGGCGACGGCATTCCCATTTTGGGATGGTCTAATTTAGTTAAAAATACTATAAATACTATTTATTCAGTAATTGTATCAAAGAACACTAATATCATTTTAGTTTCATGTTCAAGACGTGTCAAAGTTGTAATTACTCAATTGAGTCTGAGTTGCTATCGTGGTTAAAACATTCGCCAATCTGCATAAGAGGATGATTGCACATTGAGCCCTTTATACTACTAGTAGAAATACGGAGTGGAACCACGGGCAAGAAAGGACAATTACTAATACTGTATAGTTTCTACTCAAGGCAGCAATAAAAACAACGACCATCTCAAGTTATAAGCGCACCGACAAAGGTTGCCTTTTATAAGAACAGAGATGTGCCCGCGGCATTACCTTCACCTTACTCAGCCACTCAACTGCCCCACCCCGCGCCCCCGGTCCCCGCACACCCCACGTTGGCCCCTGTCAGGCAATCGTCCACTCGACCCCGATCCCGGTGAGCGAAGGGCCCTTCAGTGACGTCATCGATCGCAATCTTTGTTCTAACCAGCATCGAGGGCGCTCCAACACAATGCCGGCACTTATGTACTCTATGCTAGATAGTTATAAGGTTGTATGTCGATCTTGAACCTCTGCATCTCATCCGCGAGTTGTTAAAATGTTTCGTAATGAAGTTACAAAAGAGCTGACTGAGCAATAATGCCATTGTCACTGTTAGTGTAGGGACCCAGCACGGCTAGCATGCCACCCACGACAAAGCGTTTAAACGAGAAAAACGTCGTGTGCGCTCTTTTTGGCGTAGTACAATAATAAAGATGGAGGTGCATCTCGATTTTTGTCGTTTTCTCGAGGGTGGCATGCGATACCTACTGAGCGTGTAATTTATCTATGCCTACAAATACACCTGCCGGAATCACGCGGACAATGCGTATACAGTATGTAGTACCTATATACCTGTCACACACCATTCGGTGCCATTTTTACAACACACAATAATAATCAATAACGCTACATGTGTGTTCCTCGGTCTGTGCATGCCATTGTGTTTCAAACAACTATAATTACGAAAGCCTTAAAATATATCTGTAACGAATATCGAACTTATAAGGAACTTAGATTGAGACAACACAAGAGTAATACTTACTTAGAATAGACTAGATAAAGATACAGATGAAAGAGAGGTGCGGGTGGATGGATGGATAGATGGACGGATGGATGGATGGATAATGGAGATGATATGATTTAAATGGTATTATCATAAAAAAGAGTCCGTAGTGCCCGCAACGTGAGGTATATAGGTTAATAATCAATCAATCAATCAATCAAATATACTTTATTTTACACCAAAAACATAAACAGTAAAATACAGAAATAAAATACAAGAGGCACAAAATAAGGCGGTCTTATCGCTAAGAAGCGATTTCTTCCAGACAACCTTAGGGTAGAGGAAACGGTGAAAAGAAGAAAGGTAGGCGGTGTTTCCAGAAAAAAATATCAAAAATCAGCAGTTATTAGTAAAAACAAAAAGTAAATATACAAAATAAACCTATTATAAATACATATATTATATACATACTCATATAAATATATATATATATATATATATACACATACATCATACATAAATACGCGTACTACACAACAAAATACTATAGGAAAACATGAACCACAGACATAGGAAAAGATGTACCTAAAATCCTTCATAGAAAACCAAAAAGTAAAGCTTTGTGATATATAAACCCACGGCCCGGTAGCACAGTCTGTAGTGAACCTGCCTGATGTGCCGAGGGTCGCGGGTTCGAATCCCGTAAGGGACAAATATTTGTATGATGAATATGAATATTTGTACCCGAGTCATGGATGTTTGTATCTACATATGTATTCTATATCGTTGTCTAGTCATCATAATACAAGTCCATGTACTTTAAATGTGACTAGATAATTTGTGTGACAATGTCCAAGATATTTATTTATTTATATAAATTCTTTTTATAGATTCACAACAATATGGATCTAGAGTATCTGGACTTATACAAGATCTAGTATAAAAAATGTAAATGAACTGAGCACCAGATAACACAAAACCAGAACCTCTTCTTTCACTCGTTTAAATCAAACTAAAGAATTTAAATAATAATGTAGCTGTGGAGAAGACGAAGTGATTACAACATTCAACAATTAGACGACTGGTAGACGTCTTAACGAGGCCATTGTATGGCAACAATGTGCTGCGAAGGGTTCATTAGTCGGCGCGGAGGCAGGGGGTGAGGCTGCGAGGGGGTGGAGCGCTCATCTGCATACCCGATGAGCTGAAGATGTGAAGAGCTGAGTGGGTTCGACGCGAGAATAGCCGGCCATCCAGATGTCAAACAGTTCGATTCGTAATATTGGTATTATTTACACAACAACATACATTAACATAGACACCACAATAATAATTAATCTAAATAGGTACTAGCTTAATACCTAACCGACTCAACTTATGGAAAAATAAAAACAAACCAAGATAAAAAAGAAATCAAAACCTTTTAACAGTTTTTCAGAGTTACGCAGTTAATCTTAAATTAATCATTATAAACGGGTTCTTTTCTTACCACGTTTCTTGACTTTATTTCAACAGATACATAAAATAGTGAAATCATCATCATCATCATCTTATTTAAGAGCTACGGCTACGGGAACGCGTAATTTCTCTATGACGGCTACTCTATTATCGGTGGAGTGTTCGCCAATGCTGTCTCTTTTCCGCTAGTCCCTTGAGTTCTTGATACGACACGGCATCTAACTTTTTCTTCAAAATAGTGACATTAAATAAAATTACATATGTTATGCTGTTAAGACTACTATCGGAACTCACTCGAAACTGATCTTGACAATGTAACACTATGAAATTCGATATTGTATCTATCTATACTATCATAAAACTGTAACAGGAAGTTTGTCTGTACATTGAAGATATTAACAAAAAAAAAGTTACGATATGGTTTTTAGGTGTCCCTGATTCCATTTCACGAATTTTTGGATTTTTTGTCTGTCTCTTTGTTTGTGTGTTTGTTTGTTTGTTTGTTTGTTTGAACGAGTATCACGCAAAAACTACTGAACCGATTTTGATGAAACTTTTTTTGTTTGATAGCTTATGATCTGACTTAAAATCTGGTATATAATTTGTGCGGACGAAGTCGCGGGTTAACGCTCGTTTGTAATAAAATTGTACTTTGTATATTTTGTATTGTTCAAAAGATGCGTGTTGTAGAGTTTTTGGCCGCAATCTTCTCTACACCGGAACACCTGCCTTCCGTCGCGGTGGTAGGTTCAAAATTAATTACGTCATAACGTCATCATACAATTATTTATGTTTATATTCTTTGGAGTTTGAGTTGAGTTCAGTTCAACATAAACATTGTAATTTTATTAAGCAATAGTCATTGTTACAGTTCCAAGTTAGAAAGAACCCTGGCTTCCAAAAAAGTTATGCAGTTCAGGAGTCAGTGCTCAAAGATATATTCGAATATTCTAAAACGAGGTAAGAACCTGATAAAAATGTTTAGTTTTAGATTAAAGGTCAGAAGTGCGATTTTTGAATCTCATTCGCTGAGCTCAGCAGTTGAAAATGTCAAAATAACTATGGAGATATGCATCTTTCTAATGCTGATTTTACTTTCAAGAATCATACTTCAGGAGTGCGATTTTCGAAAGTCAATTAGTATAGTAATTTTGACATTTTCAACTGCTAAGTTCAGCGAATGAGTTTCAAAAATCGCAATCCAGTTCATATTTGGATTGCCTTTTACAGTATAACATTTGTTTAATCTCCGCCTACATTATGAATAACGACATGATGACTAATAAATAATTATGAATAGTTCGTAGACATGCTACGAGCTACGGTACGCTACGCGCTACGCAGCTACGAGAGTCACACATAATTTTCTTACCGCCTGACCACGGGACAGGGTGAACGGCGGCGCTAATTGCGAATTTAGAATACACTGAGCGTTGTGTTCCTACTATTACGCAAGCTCGCAGCGGCGCGTAGGCAGTGTATTTTAAAATCGCAATTCACGCCGCAGTTCGCCCTTTTCCGTGGCTAGGCGGTTAGCTAAGTGAAGAAATGTATCGCATATATTTACTTAATATTTCAAGCAGCGGCGTGTGCGCGTGGGCGTGAGTTATGTTAAGATACGTTGGATCATGTTGCATGTGCGTATGTGTGTGTCACAGACAAATAAACCTAAATAGACCCCTAGCGTAACGCTTACTATATCAGGAGAGCAATCGCGCTAAAGAAAATCTCAACTGAACCAAGATTGGACTGCGTGTGAACCACGGCTTTTAACATATTCGGTAATTCATTCATTTGACACAGAGCCATTTTGACAGATTGCTCAGACTTTAAAGGCTGTTAGTCAGAGTTTAGCGCGATGCGGAATTCAGCACAGTTGAATAGTAATTGGATTGCAATCAGAACTGAAATTGGATTAGGATTGAACTTGGATGTTTTAAAAGAGCGCGATTACCCTCCACAACAAATAAGTACTCAGAGTTCATATACAAACGTAATAAAGTAACGACCATAATCTCCTTGAAGGCGGTCTGAACTTCGTTGCAACTAACAACTATCTTCCACCTTCGTTTATATAAGGTCTAACAAAATTAGGTGAAACTATTTTAAGGGGATGATCAGACCATCAAACTGAACAACTTTCTGTATGGGACCAATATCGAAATCGCGAAAAAAAATCTGCTGTCCCATACATTTAGGTCGAGTAGGTTTATATGGAACAGCTGATTTTTTTTTCGTGATTTCGATATTGGTCCCATAGAGAAAGTTGTTCAGTTTGATGGTCTGATCATCCCCTTAAAATAGTTTCACCTAATTTTGTTAGACCTTATATATTGAGCGCGCTAGAGGGCTTTTTCTATGGTTTATAATTAAGTTAAGTGGTCTGCAACACTTCATTCCTCCAGTGTACTCCTTACTCTTTAAGTATTTATCGTAATGACCTTAGGTGTAAGAAGTTACCATGAAGCTGAACCCGAACCCTGGTGTTGAACTGTACCATAAGTAATAATGTCATCAATTATGTATAGGTGTACCTATTCACAAAAAAAAATTCTATTTCTAACTAGTTCTCCAAACAAACTAAAGTTAACAACATAAATTAGTTTTATATTGATCCTGTGAAACTTCGCTGGTTGTTGTAGACACAGCAGCAACAAGATATTTTTGGTGAAAGTACTCTAAATATACCTATTTCTTTTATAACGGCCGCAGCCGGTCTCTTCCCTTGAGCGTCGTAGGAGGCGGCTAAGGGACTTCCTTTTGCAATGTCTTTGTGAGCGAGAGACTAGACACATCAACGCTTCAGACGTCATTACATCCTGAAACTTTCAATACGATAAAAGGGAGACGTGCTAAAATTAAAAATATGTTTGGTTGAAGCAAAGCATCCGACCACCCCGAAAAGGAATATGGAGTGCGATTTTAGAATCTCATACGTTGAACTCAGCAGTTGAAAATGTATGGAGATACGCATCTTTCTACTGCTGAATTGACTTTCAAAAATCGCACTCGTAGAATATGATTTTTGAGTGTCAAATCAGCAGTAAAAAGATGCATATCTTCATAGTTGAATTGACATTTTCAACTGCTGAGTTCAAAGAATGAGTTTCAAAAATCGCACTCATGGTCATAATGTGGTGTATAAGTGAATCTTTTATTTAGACGGTGGGCATGAGTTTCTCCTTCTTTGCAACTTATTACTCAAATATAAATAATGCATACTTATAAAAATGTAAATATAGCTCGGAGCTGAAACTCTTATCAATATTTGCAATGCTGATTGAGTTTAGCATTTTGAACGAGCTTAGCATTCATATTTCTTAACAATAAAAATTGGCGTAGCGCGAGTTTATTATTTATGCGGAAGGGTTCTGTATTTTTAACCGACTTAAGGAAATAAAGGTGATAAGAATCTCTTTTTTTTCTATTGGTCAGATTTTTTTAAATGTCATTAAGGATGCCACTCCTCCTTACAAGCATAGAAACAAGAAAATTGGTCATGGCGGTCGGTAATGTTCGGCCTTCTTTCGTATGTCTCCGTCGTCGATATTTCCAACGTTTTCGTGTCCCTTTCTATCCAATTACGTGACGTATTGTATGAGAGGAGCTAAAATTTTTGTCGTTAGATGAGGAAGGGACAAAGTAACGTCGAAAACAACGACGGGAACTTACGAAAGAATAACGATCATTACCAACCACCAAGGAGTATTATCATGTTTCACCGCTTGTTAGGCAGTCTGTACTCCAAGGTATATGACAATACCTATGCCAGCTTCCTGGTACTTATGTTTCCTGATAACCTCGGCATTCTTCGACCGACAATTTTAGTGAAGATATGACGACGCGCTTCGGAGTTACACAATATAGAACTCCTCAAAAGTGCATCATCGGCTATGTAGTGTAACTTCTTATATGTTATTTAATTGACGACGAGTTGATTGACGAAGAGGTACTACGACCTGGACAGATTTATAATATTGTAGCTACCACTCTTAACCTATTAGCTATATAACCTAAAGATCCCAGATATAAATCATCGTCACCACCAACTTATAAACGTCCCACTGCAGGGCACAAACCTCCACTCACGAATAAGGGTGAGAGGGAGTGGGACATACTCCACCACAAAAGCTCCAGTGCAGGCAAGTTAGACTATAAAGTCCGTAGAAACTCAACTCTGTTAGGCCAATACGAGCCTAAGATTTTAAGTCAAATTATAAGCTGTCAAACAAAAAAAGTTTCATCAAAATCGGTCCAGCAGTTTGGTTGGTTTGGAGTCAGGGATACCTAAAAACCATATCGTAATCTTTTCTTGTAAATATCTTCAATACACAGAAAAACTTCAGTTTTATAATAGTTTTATTAAGTGAGGATTCGTTTAATTCTTCCAAAAAAGGAACCAGAAAATGATATAAAGATACTTCAAACCGAGCTCACGATATTCGTGTAGGTACACAGCGAAATGACAGTCTTATTACAGACTCGCTACTGACTTATATTAGTATAATTTTAGGGAGTTTGAGTAATATCGTCGGTAAGGCCCGCTCGCTGCCGAGTGCGCCGCGACACGCGACGTGTGCACGCGGTTGGTCGCTGCGGTTCTTGTTAACAGTAATTATGGTACCTGATAGGAATATTTTAAATAATGTGCTACATTTATTTGTTAATGTACCTACCTACTACAATTGAGTTGGTAGAATGTTTGTATATGTGTCACAGCATGCAGCTGTGTCCAGCGCTTCAGTATTGAACAGTCCCATTATAAAATTAATGAATCAAAATCCCAATCGTTGTATAAATAATGCTCTTTAGGTATGTTTCTTAACTATCTAGTGAAATGTTGGTCTGAATTCTGAATGCATCTGTTTCATTCCTATTAAAGGCTCTCCGCTGATAACGGTCATGATGATGATCTTCTTTTTATCGTGTGGGCAGAGCCCTGGTGTCAGACTTTTTTCAGACCGCCTTACGGCCTCTGACGTGATTTTTATGTAACTACTACTACCACCAGAGATAGAAACCGGGACCAACGGCTTAATGTGCCATCCGAAGCACGAAATCATCTTTCTTTTCAGACAATCAGGTGATTCAGCCTGCAATGTCCTAACCATCTGGGGAAAAACGCACAAAGTGAAATTTCACTAGGTGTCCCCCGTAGGAATCGAATCCACGACCTCCGTGTCGAGAGCCAATGCTCTTAACCATTAGACCACGGAGGCAGTTGATGATGATAATACAGAAGTGACTAAGGGATATACGGTTTTTTATAGTGTTTTGGCGGACAAAAGCCTTGCCCTTATTCTCATTCCACATTTATAATAACATGTAATTAACGAAATACGTAGGTATACGCTAGAAGTGAGAAATTGCTACACAAGCATGCTTGAAAATGGTAGTCGGTTATTAAAGTACAGTTTCTGTCCACCCTGGAAAGAATAACCTATGTTTATGTATTGTAGATGCGTTCTATGATGTAAAGAGTAGTTTGTGTAGAGAAGCCGTTAATTAAAGTAAGTACCTAGGTAAGTACGTAATATCTCTGTGAATATTGTCTACACACTAATATCACAGATAATATTGACGGCTGAAGCTTTATTTACTTAAGTGTTTTATAATGAACGAGCGTTAACCCGCGACTTCGTCCGCACAAATTATATACCAGATTTTAAGTCAGATCATAAGCTATCAAACAAAAAAAGTTTCATCAAAATCGGTTCAGTATTTTTTGCGTGATACTCATTCAAACAAACAAACACCCAAACAAACACGCAAACAAACAGACCGACAAAAAATCCAAAAATTGGTGAAATGGAATCAGGGACACCTAAAAACCATATCGTAACATTTTTTTTTAAATTCTTCAATGTACAGACAAACTTCCTGTTACAGTTTTATAATAGTATAGATGATAGGTATACAGGGTGTTACAGAAGTAACAATAAAAATTTAAAACTTTTAAGGGGGTGGTTAAGACCACCAAACTGAGCCACTTGCACTATAGGACTAGCATCAAATTCGCGAAAAAAAAATCTTTTGTCCCATACATTTACCTCGAGTAGATCTGTAGTTTAGTATGGAACATCGCAAACGCATCGCATCATGGCGATTATGGCAGTGGACGTCTATCGGCTGATATGATGCTGATGGAACATCCGACTTTTTTTTCGCGATTTCAATATTGGTCCCATAGAAAGTTGTTCAGTTTGATGGTCTTAACCATTCCCCTTAAATGTTTATTTGTATTTTTGTAACACCCTGTATAATATTCGACCTATAATTATCCAGTATGCTATGTTTGTGACTTAGATTTTGTCTTGCTTGATATGTAGCCGTGTGTACATTGTCAAATAAAGACTATTTTCAACACACTTGCTCATAAAATGGCCCTTATTTCACGGCAATTAGGCACATAATGACACCTATAATCAAACTGTGACTTTTTCATTACTATTATTCACAAGGGAGTTAAAGGTTTTTTATAGTAGGTATCTAAACTTCTTGGTTGAGTTCTTGAGTTGCTCTGCTCTTAAAAAAGTTTCGATACAAAAAAGATCATATTCAATAGTACAAATAAATTCTCTAAATAAACTTTTTATTTACTAAATAAAATAATTTTTTATTATTATTTTCTTCACAAGTGTGTTGAAAAACGTCGTATGATACACGTGTGTATTGATGATTACCGTCCTCGGCTCTCTAAAGACCCTCGCCTACGGCTCGGGTTTCAATGGCGCCTCAGCGGTAATCACCAACATTACACACTTGTACCATAATGTACTATTCTATCCTGCAGCACTCAATTTTGGAATACTAAATGTTAACCTTGTCAGTACCAACTTTACTATAGGTACAAACGCTGCGCTTAGTTATGATATGTTATGACTTAAGTATGTATGTGCCAGGATAACACTATTAGTACGTAGCAAACCGCTTTGCTACAGTTTTGCTACGACGTAGTAGTTCGTAGCGTATTCTGATACTATCTGAAACGAAGTAGGTAAGTTATAATTTTGGATCTTGCCAGTCATTCCAATTCTTTGTTTAAGATATAACAAAGCTGACCCAAATAAGTTGGATCATTAAAATTCAATCACCAAATAGCCAACAAATTGGTGTAATTTGAGGGTAATTTTAATAATTGCAGTATCTACGCAGTTCGCCAGCTACCCCGCCGGGCGATAGAGGGGCGCGGTGTGGGGTGGGGGGGGAGGACTAGGTGGATGTATACGCTATTGCGTCGGAAGTAACCTTCAGTTGGCAGTTCATTCGGTTTTATTTTACGAGCGCTGGATGCGCGCGGGGTGGGGGGGGGGGGGGAGGGTGAGACTGCGGGAAGCGCGGGGAGAGGGGGGGGGGGGGAGGGGGAGCGCCCGTGAAACTACTGTCGCCGTCGTGCAGACACGATCGTGTTTCAGTACAATGATATGTCATAATCAGCCTCTGTTAGGGTAAACAGTTGCATTACTTTTAGGAGTGATTGTACCCATGATACTGAACAACCCTAAGAAAAGAAAGACAAAAAACATCCCTAAGAATCCTACTGGAAATGAGCAAAAAAAAATTTGACTTTTCATACAAATGTTCGATCGGCTGATTGCATTTAGTATGGAAAGTGCATTTTTTTTTAGAATTGCCATTTGTTTTCTCAGGAAAAGTTGATCAATATCATGGGTTATCAGTTTATTACCTCTTAAAGTAATGCAACTGATCACCCTAACACACTGTAGTGAAGAAGATTTATCCGAGACTCGGAGACTGGTTTAACTTAAGAACACAAAGAGAATCAACAGTGAATCTTTCCTTCGTAAATGGAACTCATCTTATGCAATAGTATAGTGGTGCGCAGTAGCTTTGTCTGCACCTCAGATAAACATCTGATTTTTACTTTTCGTGTACATTGTACTAAGAATACTTAAGTAGTAACTTTTTATATCGCGGGTATTTTCTTATAAGACGAAAAAGCTATATGGTTTGTTATGCAGTATGTTTGCGGATGAAGTACCAGCCACTACGTACCTATTTTATTGATGGGTATACCTCGTAGCACGAAACTCTAGCGCTCCAATCAGTGAATTTAGATGAAAATAGTGCATAGCGTCTTGTACATACGGTCAGCGCATTCAAGGTCAGCGCTAGAGATTCGTGCCGCGACTTATACTACTCGTCAAACTGAGCAACTTTCACTATGGAGCCAAATTCGAAATCGCAAACAGATAATGTATTGTTCCCTACATTTCAGTCGGTCAATTTGGGATTCAGTAGTATTGACGTGTTCGGCAATTTGGGATATAGGTTGAAACGTACCAGAAGCTATCCTATATTTCCTCCAATTAATTTGAATTTTGTTAGTAAATGTTCTATGCCATAACATAAGCCAAGGTTCAGCCTTGCTACAACTCTACGCTTAATAAGGGTTCCTTCTGGGGCAGTCGGGTAATAATAGTTGGTACACAGATAATATAATACGTTTATACCATATAAGCAGTCAAAGGTTTTTACATACATAAACTCACGAATCCCTTTCGGGGTGGTCAAACTCATTGCTAGAAAATTTCATCATGCAGTTGTAGTAAGGCACACCTTTAGCATATTGAAGGTTTCAGGGTGGAATTATGTGCTAAAACTACGGAATAGTTTGAACTTAAACACATTCTCATTACCGATCAGTCGATCACCGTTCATCCATTCAAAAATGGCGGCCATCTTGGTTTTGATCTAAGAGGAAGGTTGACTCTTTATTAAAGAGATCCTTCCTCCTAGGTCTTGATGATTTTATCAATGTCAAGTTTATGTAGCAAAAGTAATGAGGTGACTTCAAGAATAGTTTTTCAAAAAGAACACTATCTTGAGCCACCGGTTCTTCGTTGTATGCCGGGGAAGAGGCAACCAACGACCGAAACGCAACGCGACTATCCATGAAGATGAATGTCAATTTAAGTACAAGATGATAATGTAAGTGAGTACGGTACGGAGGCGGAGTGGTGCAGGCCAGCAAGCCCCTCCGCGTCGTGCCTTCCCGGCCGAGCATGCGGCACGGTCACGTGGCGCGCCCGATCGATACCCGGCACAACTGTTGCGCCTTGCCTCTCCCGCTCCCACCACACCGCACGGCCCACCCGCAGAGCGAGACGGAGCAAAGGACCGACACACCGGTCTCCCGTTTCATGTTCATTAATACGGCATTTTGTATGCTCGATAAAGAAGGAAGATGCGGCATCGCGTGCTCCTAAAACGTCAGAAAGGAGGTCGCCCGATGAATAACAATGCGGACTGCGGGAATGATGTCCTTATCGAGTGGAGGCGAGAGCGCGCCGCCGCGTCGTGCCGGCGTCGTGTCGTGACGTTGTCGCGTCGGATGGATGTCTGCACGTCGAGATGTGGCCGCAGTCAACGTTGACTTGATTAATATCGTAGCATCTGCTCACGACTATATTCCTCGATAGGGTCATAGGGAGATAGGGATTCCAAAATACACCACTAGTTTTTAATTACTAACATAACATTAAGGGTGTATTCAGACAATGAAACTGAACAAGTTTCCCTAAGGAACATGGGTCAAAAAACGAAGAAAATTATTGAACCTTTCATAGAAAATCAATCGGATGATCCGCACTTTTTTACTGTCCAACGAAATTTCTCGTTTTTCGACCCTTGTTTCTTAGGGAATGTGGTTTAGTTTCACTGTCTGAATACACCCTTAAAGTTATGTTAGTAATTTCCATTCGCGTGTAGGGGAGGTACTCTAAAAAAGCTATTTTCCCAGAGTTCATTTTACCTCTTTGGCGGCGTGATAATAAATATGTAACCCATGCCAAATTACAGCTTTCTAGTACAAAGCGTCTCTGAGCTAAGCCGCGGACGGACGGACGGATATGGCAAAACTATAAGGGTTCCTTGTTGACTTCGGAACCCTAAAAACTAGTGGTGTGTTATATCCACATTCCAGTAGGTACCGTCCAAACTCTGCCCAGTGTGCGTGGAAGGTAGTAAGTCCGTCTCCACTTTTTAATGGTCATCATTTGAGTTTTCTCCTTATTATTCTGTTCTTAGGATAGGGCCATTGGAATACGCTAAGGTTGTTTAATAATCTAAGTAAGAGGCCATGGCGCGGATTGAAAATACTCTGACAGCAAGTTGACCACCAACTTGCCAACACCAATCCGTATTATGCCAGCGTTGTGAGGTACTTCCTCTCACCCTATTCGTGGAAGAAGGCGTTTATCCTGCAGATTGCAGTGGGATCCTACAGGTTAAAACGTGTTTTTATTTATAAGGACTATGTGTAACATGAAACAATCCTCATAGAACAATATTTATACAAGTCAATCAGTGGCGGACGCGGATATGTTTGACCGCGGCGCGGCGCCGGCGCGGACCCCGGGGTGTCGTCTCCTGAATATTGAAGGCAGCACTTGTAGCTTGTAGCTTGCATAAGTAAAGCGCGCCCATTAGCGCCACCCCTCCACCCCGCCTCGCCGTGCCTTACCCCCGCACGGCGGGGCACCATCCTATATACTTACGTATAGGCGCAAGCGTGAAGTTACATTATAGCACATCGTTGAGGCTCCATCCGTCCTCCGTCGCGATGTGTCAACTGAACACCGAACCGACAGCGTGGAAAACTTGTTAATGGTTTGCAAGTCATTTTGGTTCAATACGTTCATAATAATATGGTAATGGTTTTTGCTCTACATACCTATACATGCATAATATACTCACAGCCGTTTTAGGTGGTCAGGAACACCATATTTTGAAGGGTACAGTTGTAACAATGCGCACCCTTACTTTTCTTTGGCTGCATTGTTAATGAAGGTGTCAGGATGAAATGATGTGTCAAATGAAGATCGCCATGGCAGCCATATTTAACATGATCATCATGCCATGATGGCTGACTTTAACAGATAAATAATAAGCGAAGTCATTAGACTAGCTGTTTGAATATGTCCTACGTCCTATGAAATTAGATTATTAGCATCAAACAATATTATACAAAAGTTTTCCATTTCAATAATAATCTAAGGATGAAGCCCAAAGAGCAGCACCGGATAGATAATGAATTCTAAGTAATAATCCTCGCCCGAAGGATAGAAGATAAAGATAAGACAAAGATGAAGCTCGTGACCTCGTCGAGAGGTCGATCACCCTCACAGGATCTATTCTAAGTAGGTAAACCGCTTTCGACAACCTACACTAAGTAGTACCTATATGTAGGCAGTAACATGCTGGAAACGAGGAACTGGGTCGCAAGTCAATCTCTTTAAAATATCGACTCACGCGGCGCATTCCTTAACCTTCGTGTACCCGAGTGTTCTGCAGTATACATGTACCTATAGTACCCAGGGAAATTTACTCGTCTCAGCAGTATATAATGGAAGGTATGTTTGAAACCATAGGGACAGGATGCATAAAATGGTTTAAAATGTAGCATGTAGGTCGCTTAGAAAAAAAGATCCTCTGTTCGCGATTAACTCAAAATGTGAGAGTTAGTACGCTTTCTTGTGATATGCTAAATGATAATTACTATGGATAATGATATCATTATGATTTGCTGGGTACTGAGTGCTGAAGTAGGATACGGCCGAAGGAATGAAAATGCTGAGAGTAGTGGTCGTATCCACGTATATTCAAACACTGATTTGCCATGATAAATGCTCTTAAAAAGTAATGTTAGCGCCCTATGTACGATGCACTTTTATCGAGGTCGCGCGATGTCCGCGTTCAATGTGCAAATGCTGTAGCTAGGTGTTGTTAAATAACATCTGTAGATTGACCTCGATAATTGATGTACGTGCTTCGTACACAAAACTTACACTGATTGTAATGAATTCAACTTTCTGGGAATTCTGGGAAGGTTTTAGAACATAATCGGAGCACTAGCATCAGCAACTTATCTGAGGCGTTGCAACCTTAATACAACACGTTCTTGTCTCAAAAACTGAAAACGTCTGTATTAAATTGTTCTGTAACACCAGTGTGAGTGTGTGTAACACTTTTTTTATGGTTCTGTACCTAAAGCCTATAATAATAAACGAATTCACTAACTTCAAATCCTTTAGCACAGAATAGATAATAGTATATCCTCTAGTTAAAATTAATCGGTAATGTAAGTTACATATTTAAAAAAACCTGCCAAGAGCGTGTCGGATTCGCTCATGATAGAGTTCCGTAGCCATTATATAGAAATGGTTTTAAAAAAAAATTTCACCCTGATTGTGCTGGCATCCATTATAATTTTAATTGAAAGTGTCAAACTTCAGAATGATCGAAAGTATAAAGATTTATTTGACTAAGGCACCCTAACGAAATGAATTATTTTGAACTTTGCTCGACAAGTTTTACTCCGCAGCATCACAACATTTGTGTGACATCGTAAACGCTCACTAGACACCTACTCTTTCTTGTACTGTACCCTCACTCTACTGGTAGGCGTCGCGTCGCTCGTCGCTCGTCAGTCGCAAGAAATTACGCGCTCCCCTCACAAGTATGTAGAGTGCTCTGAAACGTTAACAGCGCGTGACGAGAGAGCCGCATTGTGCCCGCTCCCGCTCCCGCTCCCGCTCCCGGCGCCACTCGCCTCGCCTCGCCTCGCCTCGGGGAATTCTTTCCGTATGCCGACTGAATTGTTTACTCCTGCACATTTGTATTTAAATAGTACCTAATAACAAATAAATAATACCTCACCGACCAGGCCCCAAGTCTAGTGTGGGATCACATAGCTTAAAACTTTGCATGTGCTTTCTTATAAGCTAATGTAGTTAAGCATAAAGCTGTATGAAACTTTTCCTCCATACATTGGCTCAATAAATATTTTGTATTATATATTTATTGCTACTTGCGAGCAATTTTACAAGCTGCTGATACTTTTAACATATAATTTCCATCTCCTAATAAAAGTACCTAACACATAATTATAGTCGAGGCAGCTTTGAGTATACCGATGCCTAATACATTTTTCGCTACATTTATTTACATTATATAGATTTATACACATTAAACTTTAAAGGTGCAGCAAATATAATTTAAAAATCATTGAAATACCCAGAAGGTTTAGGAGTGTAAAAACGTCTTCGCTTTTTAGTAGCGACTACAGCTTCACAGTCCTTTTAGTCTCAGTTTGATTTAGTAATCCCTCTCATCTTGAGGTGTCGGTTCGATTCCGTAACCCTTAAACTAAAGCCAACACAACGCGGCTGCAGTCGGCCCCTCGCCCGGCGCAGGCGCGGCGGGGGGAGGGGGCTGGAGGAAGGAAGGCACTAATAAAATAAGGAGCACCCCCTACATCCGCCTCCCCGTCCCCCGCCTCCGCGCTGCCCCGTCGCCCCGCGCCACCCCTCCGAGCCGGTTAGCTGTAATCGTTGCAAAACTCATTGATAGTTACACAAACTGCTCTATTTCCTGAGTGTGACGCTCGCTCGTGACGTGTATTATATTGGAAAATAATCTGCTCTGTTGGACCGGTCGGCGGTCGTTGTGGTGATCCTTGGGGGAGGCCTTTGTTCAGCAGTAGACGCGTCTATCGGTTGATATGATGAATCTACACTATTATAAAAGTGCAACATAAGTACTGTACAAAACATTTTTTTGGTATGCTGGTGTCCCTGTCTCCAAATCCCAGATTTCTTGATTTTTTGTCTATATGTTTGTTTGTTTGCCCATTACGCAAAAACTACTGGTACGTATAAAAGTTAAAAATAATTATAAATTCAACATATTGTGCCATTGAGGGGCGTAACTACAACACTATGTGTAGACATTTTTCTCATATGTTTCAGTTGAATTTAGTTAATATCTAGCAATAGGTAGGTATAATGAGGACAACTAAATAAAAGCCCATAACGCAGCCTACTAAGCCGTCTACCCGTCCCGGTCCCCGGATCCCGGACCCCGGACCCCGGACCCCGGCCGGCGCGCTGCTGGCAGCGTATCTCTCGCGCGATGGACTCTGGCACGCGCCGGCCCCGCCGCTGCCAAATGGTCCTCGCTTGGCACCGGCTCGGTGCGGCGCGGGCATTGACGTAGAATACTATGGACGCCGGGTCTAGGTCATAATTCTCAAAAAAAGAGTCCGAGTCTAAAATACAAAAACCTAAGTACGTGTAGTAATATAAACCAACTAAACACATTGAAAATTCTGAAATTCTTTTCCATCCCACTCCCCCATCGGGACACGGTCGGCCCACATCAGAGTCGGCCGATCAAACGAAGACGTCGCGAAATTGGTTCTCTTTTTACGTTTTGGTGCTGTTTTGGTTCGGGCACATTTGAGCGCGGGCCCTACGTCCAGTTGTTGATAAGTCAATGGGCGCGAGGCTTGACGTCGTGCCAGCTAGGGCCTTCCAGTGTGAGTGACGAATAATCAGGATACCGCTTAGTGCGGCAAACATAACATGTGTGCCGCATATGTTCTGTGTGTACAATAAAGTGTAAAAATACATAAATAAATAATATGTTCCGTATATCAGTCAGAGGTAGATATTCTAGATACGTAATTTTATCATATTGATATTTCAGTAGCAGTCCCCAACTCTGTGTGATATAGGTGAATGGAATGGAGTGCAGCGTGCAGCGTGCAGGATTCCTCACTATGACATACATAGTAACTAACTAACACATTGTGTTGCAGCACCGTCGTCACGTCGGTGATATAAATCCTTACTATTAATGAATGTAGACTTTTTAATTAGTAAGGGTGACCTGCACCAATCAATATTTAGGCTTAAACTGTTTTATGTAATTGATTATCTCATATTCATGAGCATAGCAATACTTGTTGGTGCAAGCCAGTCAACTCAAAAGAATATTTTGCATTCGTGTTCAAAATATATTTCAGATTTTTTTTATGTAGAAAAATGTTTTAATTTGGTGTTCAGATTTTTCTGTTTTGGATTTTTTTAGGGCTTAAATTATGTTTCGTGTACTGTAAGTTTTCATGTAACGCAGTGAGATGTAACTACGTACCTATAACACAATAAAATATTATGGTTATGAGAACAAATATTTAGAGTGCAAAAATGTTTTTTTTTTTTTTTTTTTTTTTATTCATAATGGGTTTGCGATTGGCTTCATCTCACCTGATGGGAAGTGTAGACGAAGCCGAGGATGTAGCGCGCTCACCCAGAAAAAGCCTATTAACTCTTCTTTTGAAAATATCCTGATTGTATTTGCTTGGAAACACAGACGCAGGGAGTGAGTTCCAAACATTACCGGTTCTCATTATAAAAGAGGATGCGAACCTTTTTGTGCGGATTGTTGGAATGGATGTATCTTCTGTCTCTCTGAATGTCACGTTTTCGCGGCTAAACTACTGAACTGATTTTGATAGAAATAACTTGAACCCTGATTACATCCTATACGCATAACAACATTTCTTCTAGTCGTAGAGACACAACTTTTTTTAAACTTATTATTGGTACCAGTCTGATCAATCAGTCAGTGAGCAAAGTTGGTCATTACAGCCGAGGCGGGATTGCAGCACGAGCCTCCAGACGAGTGATGCATACTAGCCGAGGGCTGTAATGACCAACGCTCACGCGTTTCATACGACGTTTTTCAACATACTTGCGAGGAAAAGTAATGAAATTTCGTAAAATACAACAATTTTAGATACTTAAATATTTGTGGCAAATGGAGCTGGGCTTCTTTTTTTTGCATTCCGTGCCTTTGGTTGAGATAGCTATGCGCGCGCAAGTCGACGAACAGGCAAAGACTCTAACCGACATTCAACCAACTATGATGATGAGTTTGTTGCAAACAACTTAATATTAAAAATGTTATAAACTTAATATTTATAACACAAATTAATGTTAATTTATTAACTAAAATAAATTATTTGAAAAAATTAAGCGTTTATTTATCATATTTTAACTAAAACAGTTTTTTTTACATACAAGCTCTTTGCTGAGAATACAAACAAACTATAGAAAAAAAAGTAACATTACCGCACTCGTGTTCTATAAGCTGCATTATGTACCTAAAAGCGGTGCAATAAGAGCCACTTTACGAGCAAGTATATTGAAAAAAAAATGTATGTCATGTATAAGTAGGTACAGCATGCAGGAAATTATTATAGATTTACTGTAAGCCGACAAGGTCAGCGCAGTGGGCAGGGCGGGGGGGCGGTGCGGCAGCGGGGGGGAGGTATAATCAAATTGGCTACGGTCGTAGCGGTGCCGGTGCTACGGGCCGGGTGGCCGCACGCTACGGCGGCGTGGCGTAGCACGGCTACGTACATTAATGACTCTATTAATTATAATTGTTCATCGTTATATTATTATGTTATGAGATACGTGTGGTCCCGGTTTAGAGTGAACCACACCCTTTCTTGTACTTCACACGGTTGTAACTACATGAGATTATTTTTTTATAAATACAGTGTCCTTCTTAATACTCCGACACTTTTTTAAGAGAATGGTCAGACCATCAAACTGAACAACTTTCTCCATGGTAACACCATCGAAATTGCAAAAATAAATCAGTTCTCCCATACAAAACTGAAGATAGAGAAAGTTGTTCAGTTTGTTGGTCTGACCGCCCCCTTAAAAAAGTGACAGCATATTAAGAAGGACCCGGTATGTCCGGCTTATGCTTAGCTCTGCAATTCTGCCAAATATCATGTTGTTTGTGAGAGTTTTTATTCCAATCTCAAAGGTTTTTTTTAAACACACATTTGAGAAATAAGATGGAGGTGCCTCGTGGCAAAGCTCGAACGCCACCACGCGAACGTCACAACCGCTCGTGGCCAAACTCGCTATAAATCATAAAACCTATGTAAATACTACAACAACAACAATATACAAAGTGCACCAGCACGGCTAGCATGCCACCCACGACAAAGCGTTTAAACGAGAAAAACGTCATGCGTGCTCTTTCTGGCATACGTAAAATAATAAGAATGGAAGCACATCTCGATTTTTATCGTTTTCTGGGGGGTGGCATGCGAGGCCTGATGGAGAGCCTCCCCGCGCGCCGCTCCCGCCCCGCGCGACACACTGAGTACAACATGCTACGAATGGAAATAAAACCCGAATGACATTATTACATAAGTGGCTGATGTAGAAGATGTATACCGTCCTGTATGACGAAGCCTGCTTTACCTATAACTAAAACCTTTGTAGCTTTGAATACAACAGCACCCTCTTCAAAAGGTAGCTTGGTACTTATAGAAGAGTTTCTGTCCACTACGAAAGGGATTATGGTTGTGAGTATGCTACTTTTGAATGAAACATTGTGTTAACAAACGTTTATAAAGCTGACGGTTTGTGAGGGGGTGATCACACCATGGAACTGAACAACTTTCTTTATGGCACCAACATCGAAATCGCCATTTTTTGCGCTTATCCCATAGAGAAAGTTATTCAGTTTGATGGTCTGTTCATACCCTTTAAAAACTGTCAGCATAATTAAGAACCCTATAGATACACAAACTTCAAATCTAAAACTATTATAAAACTGTAACAGAAAGTGTGTCTGTACATTGAAGAAGTTACGGTATGGTTTTTAGGTGTCCCTGATCCCATATCACCAATTTTTGGATTTTTTGTCTGTCTGTTTGTTTGTTTGTTTGATCGAGCATCACGCAAAAACTACTGAACCGATTTTGATTAAACTTTTTTGTATGATAGCTTATTATCTGACTTAAAATCTGGTATATAATTTGTGCGGACAAAGTAGCGGGTTAACCCTAGTATGCTATAAATATTTGATTTAACTTTTGTTAAAATGTTTGTAGACGTTGTTGGAAAGGAATGGAGAGGAATCCGAAGAAGACGTAGTTAGTATAGTTATATCATTAGCAGCAGTTCAGTACAGTTCAGTGTCAGTCAGACGGGCGTGTCGTCACAATATAGTAGGTACCTAGCTGATATAAGTACTATTCGTGGAGCCGCGCCCAGCACCTCCCTAATTATTATTTGTTAATCCCACTAATGCTGGCTGTCCCTCGCACAAGTAGCTGTGTGTTATACCTATGTATGTATGTCCTCTTGTGAATGTAGGTGTGTTAGTATGTGACGTCATCGCAATTAGCAACCATCAGTGGTGATCTACTGGTGATAGGATAACAGTTTGTTATCTCCTCTGTTTCAAAATATAGCTTCAAACACAAACTTTAAAATAAAATATCATCAGCCTATACAACGTCCCACCACTGCTACTGCAGGGCACAGGCCTACCCTCAGGGAGGCATGATAAAATTAAGTATACCCGTCGAAAACAATTAGATACGTGAGTTGAATAAAAGTAGCTCCTATTACATGACCTACTAATAAAATATATGGTACTAAGGGTCTAAAAGGACCTTGCTTGGACCTTCAATACTACACAATAAATAATTAATGCGGTAGAACTATTGAAAATTATATTTGTGATTTTATTGTTTAAGGTCAGTATTAATAAACCGTAGTCCGACACTTTGACTTGATTAATAACCGTATTGAAGTGCTAAACAGTCCAGTTTTCCCCTATAAGGCGGATTCTCAGGACGTAGCCTCCTGGGGGAAAAATGTGCAAGTGCTAAGGGCGGTCGGTCGGTTCAAAGGGGGCGACCTGCAGGGCCATATGCCCAAAGAAATTAATTACCTATTGCTAGAGGCACGACAACGCGGAGGACTCCAAATGGTCCAAGATCCGACCGTAAAATTATGCACCTATTTGTTTGACGAACGAAATGTGACTTCAAGTGAAAGTTTATACAGGAGTTCATAATACGCCGCCGGGTTGTCTAGCAAAATTTTGCGGCGGCGTTTTATGAACTCCTGTGTAAGCTTTCACTTGAATCACTTTTTCAACCAAAAAAATTGGTGCATAATTTTACGGTCGGATCTTATTATAAAAGGTGCATTACCAATTACTTCGCATAAAAGCGCCGTAATCGTTAGTAGCATTTTAAGTTATTTTGAGTTTCAGCTCTTCAATTATGTTGTGTTGCTGACGTTATCGTATAGTATTTATATGTATATGCCAGGAATCTCCTAGCCTAAATCAGAGGATTGATACAAAATTTAGCTTTATTATACCAATGTTTAGGTACACACAGTCTACAGACCTATAATATTCTAGCCACAGCCAATACATAATTCGGAAAAATCTCGAGCTCCGTTTTTTTAGCCGACTTCATTTTTGCTCGTTTTAGTTTTGGATGCAACTCATGATGATACTGTCATGAAACCAACAACCAACTACTCTTGAAATATCTGTTGAAACCTTAGAACTTTTGCTGGCATAAATCTTGGCTACGGTCCCGCCGGACAGCCGCGTTTATGGGGGACGGCCAAATTTATTCGCCCAGGGGCGCCATATTTGAAAATACATCCCTAGGGGATAAGTGGAACAAGTCTATCCATTCATTGTATACCGCTGCAGTATCAAGAAAAAACTATTGTCACTATTGTCTTAGCTAAATAAACATGTTTCCGGACACAATATGCCGCATCTTCATCTCCACTTGTTCTAAATATTATATTCATAAACCAGTCTAGATATAGTCTCAGGACTATCTCGAACTGGACTGGTTTATGATTAGTTCCTGAGAACTTAACTAAATAACAAGCTTCAATAGCAAACTATTTCCCTGCTATCCAGCCCGCCCGCTCCACGCGCGGAGCCGGCGTGGCATATTGAAAGTTCCTACGGGATAGTCAAATACGGTGAGTTAACAACAGCGCCTCGTCCCACTGCCCTGGGTACATTAGTCAACCCTGTGCCGACACTCGTATCCATTTATTTTTGTTTTGTTAATGAATTGAAGGGCTGCTGTGTGGTTCCCGGGAAAGAATAGGTTTGCCTAATCTCAACCCATGGGTGCCTAGAGAGAGGTCAATGTCAACTTGACCTTTGTGTGTACCACCTTGCATAGTACCTGTAATAGAACTGTGGAAACTACAAAACGTGTTGTCAGCCAGGCGGCCAGTCTCTAGACCTTTACCGAAATAGAAGATAACATAAAATAATGTGCCGACCTCAAATAATGAGATAGGGCAGGAGGGTGATGAAGACTATCATATTTATTGAAAAAAGTCATCATAAATATACCTGAAGCTGCGTCTAAGATACGTGTTTTGGATTATGTACTTATGAGAGATACGCGATTAGTTATATTGATAAAATAAGAATACTAGTTTATTTAAGTATGTGAGATAGTACATACGTATAACCGTAGTACAGATAGCACATAGTATACAGTATAAACGAATTGTTGGGTGGTACGTGGTGGGTGTAGGGTGTTGAGTGATGGGTGTTGGATGTAGGGTGTAGGATGGTGGGTGTTAGGTGGTGGGTGTTGGGCGTTATATGTTTGGTTGTGGGTCTTGGGCGATTTATGTTTGGTTTTGGCTTGCTGTGGGAGCTTGCTCCCACAGTACCATACTCTTTCTTCTACTGTATAGGCATTATTAGGTAAAAAAATATTAGCATTATATAGGTAATTAAATGAATTTTTAAACGGCTGTAATTTTTTTATTTAACTCGTTACAGTTATGCTGCCAAATAATAAATGTTTAGTATTATTCAGGTCTTTAATTCAAAGTAGGTAAGAAAGTGCTACAGTACTGGGCCCAGGGTCCATACAAAACTGCCCATTGTTCTTTATTGCGATTTTTGTTCTATCTACAATCTCTTTGTTTGAGTACCTGTCTACAATCGCCGACTAACTTCCTCCTGAAGAGTAAACAGAGCATTCTCTTCACTCTGTGATATCATGTCGTGTGCAATAATGTTAGTGTTATAAAGTTTGGTCTAGAACGTAGAGCCATACCTACCTGGTATGGTTTCTACATGTAGAATGCTGGAAGCGAAGGAGCCACGCCCGCGCCCGGCCCCACGGAACCCAAACAAGCTCGTAAGTTTTAGTTTATTGTTATAGCTCTATTCTATAGGAGAGTGTACCTACTCGTAACTTTATGAGGGCTATTATTGTTTGTGTAACTAAGGATATATAACGACAACTTTTTTAATATCGTTTTTTTCTAATATAATGAAAGAGCAAAGTGTCCTGTGTTAGATCTGAAGGCATCCACAGGAATAAAACGCTTGTCACGTCACGTTTAGTAAGAAAGAAATAACTTTATTTTTACTTCGGTCTTTATGTAGGTACTTAGTTAAATAGGAACAAAATTATTTGTCGTTTTTCGCCCCATGTTCTGAAGAAACGTTTTTTTATGAATTTTAGAAAGTTTAGTTTTGAATGAATGAAATTGTCTGAATATACTTAGCCTTATAATATTGTTAGTAATAAAAAACTGGTGGTGTATTATTTCAAGCATGCTGTGCACGCTGCTTCTGTATCGTACAAGAAGCCGGGCGCTCCGGCGCGGCTCCGGCCCCGGGCCCGGTCACAGAGCAAACGAACTCTGAACAAACAAGCCCTGCTGGCTACTGCTCCGCGCTGCCATATACTCAGATACGAGAAGCTCACTCTCCACTATGATCGACCACCGACCAGGGGCAGTGGGTTCTATTGTGTAACTAGGTACAATACCCAATTCGATCGGCAATAAATCGACATGGTGTTTTAACAACAATGGATATGACATTGTCGAGAATATCGGAAATTTACACACTAGTAATAATAGTGTGTAGATACTGTGTCAATAGCCCTACCTACAGGCTACACAGGTATGCACGTTGAAACCAGTGACCTAGTCGTCTCGTATTTCGAGCGCTTCTCTATACCATTCGGGGTGGTCAGAAACTTTGCTACCTCTACCAACGATAATTTTAAGCGTGCTGATGTAGCAAAGAAAGGCTGACACACATTATAACGCCTGAAAATACTATGAGAGCAAGTCCACCATACATACACTATAATCTTACATCTAGGCCTAGTGGGCTTATAGTTATAGCATGCCACCCCCGAGAAAGTGACCAAAATCGAGACGAGCCTCTGTCTTTGTTACTCTGCGTGATGAGCGCATAGAAAAAATAAACTCCTAGCGGAAATGAGCGTTTTTTTTTTCTTTTCTTTTTTAAAATCAGTTCCTAAAAAACTCGACAGATAGCATGACTTTTTTTTGGATTTACGTATGTATTAACGGCAGGAAGCTGGGAATATGTATTGATTAATGGACTCTTGCTTGTGCGTTAGCACTGCCTTTCCGCTAGTGTCAAGTAGTTTATGGTAGAATCTATCCCAATCCCAGGGATTGTTTTAGGTCAAGAACAAGAAGAGATTGAGGATTGCGGAGCTTTCTGGCAGGAAAAACGCAGAACGGTCAGAACCTGCAACGTGACTCCGATATTATGATAGCATGGCCATAGATAGTACTAACTATCTCTATGAGCATGGCATGATTATCGGACCATACTGTGCAAAGAGAATATAATCCATAGAGACGTTCGTGGGATCCTGTCAAAATAATGTCAAGACTGTGCCTGCCTTTTTTTAAAGGCTAAGGGATTGAGCCCATACAGCTATGTCAGACGCAAACATTTTCATACTTTCGGTTAAAATTATTCATAAATAATGAAATACTCAACCATAAGATTTGTTGGCATTTTGTTAAACATCTTTTCACTCTTTATTATTTTTAAGAAACACTCTTTTAAATTTTAATCCTTTATTCGCACAGACCGTATTGTCATCTATCGATCCCCTAAAAAACCAAAAGAAAAACGCTCATTATGCGAAAGGGAGCGCGCATGACGGTTATCTCGTTTTGTCGCTTTTGCGTGTGCGGCATTCTATCTAAGCTAACCCTACAGCACCGAAACCCGTAACCACAGCGTATAATTAAGTTTGATCCGAGATTCCGCGTTTCCTCTTATCTCCTTTCTGCCATAATGCAGACATTATTCACGTTTTACGTCACGCGGACATGCATTTTCATATGAGGCAGTATTTTTCGCGTTGTCTTTGTATTTTCTATCGCCAAGTCAATCTACGTGAGTGTGTGTCTCTGTACCGACACGCTTCACACATGCACACATACTCTTCCCTGAGACAACGTGTACGAAGCGCCAGAGCATCCTGGAATTCCAATATATTATGAACGAAATGCCTTCCATGTAGTCAACTATAAGCTTTGCGGAGCCTTTCCCGAGGTTGTGCTGCGTTCCTAGAAGCCGTTATTGTGAGGCAATAAGGTGCATTATGGGTTATTTGTTATAGAGTCGCGGTTGGTTCTAGTGGGCGTAATATTGCGTGTTTACTCTCGTTTGTTGTGCCGTCGCCGCCGCGCGGCTCCAATATCTGCCGACTACTTCTGTTCACGTTTTATTATCTCGCTTACCTACCTACTATTATTATTATAGGTACCTACAACCAGGAAACTAGAAATAGGTACAATATACAGGGTGTTACAGAAGTAAGAATAAAAATGGAAAACTTTTAAGGTGGTGGTTTAGGCCAACAAACAGAACAACTTTAACTATGGGACCAACATCGAAATCGCGAAAAAAAATATATTTTGTCCCATACATATAAGGTCTAACAAAATTAGCTGAAACAATTTTTAGGGTATGCTCAGACCATCAAACTGAACAACTTTCTCTATGGGACCGTTATCGAAATCGCGAAAAAAAATCTGCTGTCCTATACAAAACTGCAAACATAACTCGACTCAAATGTATGGAACAGCAGATTTTTTTCGCGATTTTGATATTGGTCCCATAGAGAAAGTTGTTCAGTTTGATGGTCTGAGCATACCCTTAAAATAGTTTCAACTAATTTTGTTAGACCATATTATATAGCTCGATTAGATCTGTAGTTTAGTATCGAACATCGTAAACGCATCGCATCATGGCGATTATGGCAAATCTCCTCATTTTGGGAGAGGCGTATGTCCAGCAGCGGACGTCTATCGGCTGATATAATGATGATGATGATGATGGAACATTCGATTTTTATTTCGCCATTTCGATATTGGACAAATAGTAAAAGTTGTTCAGTTTGATGGTCTTAACCACCCCCTTAAGTGTTTATTTGTATTTTTGTAACACCTTGTATTGTCTAATCCATGGGTAGTGTGAAGTGTGTAGTGTGTATATACAACCCAGTAAATCGTCATACACACGAATACTTACTTATTCTTAAGACACTAGTTTTAATTTTTTTTTTTAAACTAGGGTGCATTTTATACCTAGTAGCTATATACAAAGCTAGCTACCTAGGTACAAAAATTTCTTGGGGTCATCCAATCCAAGAAGCTTAAAAAATATTGGCATTATCTCTCCAATCATGATAAAAGGCGACGATAATACCTTTTGCTGCTTCCTGCATGGCTAGCATGCCAACCACGACAAAGCGTTTAAACGAGTAAAACGTCATGCGCGCTCTTTCTGTCATACGTAAAATAATAAAGATGGAGGCACATCTCGATTTTTGTCGTTTTGTCGGGGGTGGAATGCGAGGCCTACTGGAGGCGACGGGTAAAAAGACACGGAATATTATAAGACTAAGTTCTGAAATTAATAATAACGAAAGACATTTCATTTCCCACTCCTTTTTCTTTAAAATAAAGCAGAACTAAAAGAAGCGAGTTTCATCTTATTCCTTTATGATTTTGATTACTAACATAACATAACATGTATATTTTTTTCCAACACTGTTTATAAATTACAGTTTAGAACCTAATATTTAGTTTTTTTTAAGATTTGCAATTTTAATATGAATGTATTTTTTTAGCTGTAATGCTACTCTGTGGTAATACATTTGTTAATCAATTTAAATCAATGAATATACCTACTACTCATTTAAATAATTATCATTTATTTCTACGGCTACTGCCCGCCAGAGGGAGCTTACCTACTTTTAAATTAATCCTTCAGCTCCCTCTAGTGGGCAGGGGCGGTTAAAATCCGTGAACTCTAAAAAAATGAAAAACAGAAGGCGGTCTTTATAATTGGCACCATCGTGATTGCAGCACACAACGCAGCAAAGCACGAGTAAACATAAAAAAATGGCTTGATTGTACCCAAGCAATAATCGATATTCGTTCTATAAACATTTTTAACGTGGTGGTTGAAGTACTTACTTACGTATTCCGAGCTCCGTCATTTTTTTAAGATCAATTTTATTATTTTGTACTAGTTTCGAACAGTGACTAAACTTCAAAACTTGATAAATTATTTCGAATTTATTATAATAACTTATATCTACCATAGCGTAATAACAATAGGTAATTATTGGAACCAGCGGTCGCGGCAGGTCAATCGAGCGCGGTGTGCGGCGACGGGCAGTGGATACCCACCCGCAGGCAGATAAGTCCGGGTGAGACGCACTCCACTCGTGCGATTTTTGAAACTAACACGTTGAAATCAGCAGTAGAAAATGTCAAAATTACTATGAAGATTATGCATCTTCCTACCGCTGATTTGAACGTGTTAGTTTCAAAAATCACACGAGTGGAGTGCGTCTCTCCCGCGACAGCTGAGCTGAGCTGTTTCACTCCACTACATTGGTTCATCTGCCCGGGCGTTGTTCCATCCCATTGTTCAGGCATGCTTGACTCAACATACCTAAATAAAATAGGTAGCTTCCAAGGATTTTAGAATCATAAAGGATACCACTCCTCAATACAAGCAAGGAAACAAGAAAATTGGCTATGGCGGTCGGTAATGTTCGACCTTCTTTCGTATCTCCGTAGTCGATATTTCAACTGTCCGTTTATGGGACATAGCCAATATACCTTTGCTAGCTTCCTGCCCCCGTAGCACGGCAGTGTGATATAGCGTTCTTTGAGTTCTTTCTATTTGCGTGCGAACACCACCCACCCAACTGAGATTTTCCCTGCTTTAAAACTGGGGATAGACTACATATTGAAAGCATTATTGCCTGCATAGAGATAACCCGAAAATAAAACGAAATACAAATTTAGACATTTCCTCATCAGCTGTAATCTTAAGTATCCGAAGACAATAGATTGCAGAACCTTCTATACTAATGTAGGTAGCTTTTGAGAGCTCCAATGTTTACTCCCCAACATAAAGTGGGAGGGTGCATGCAGAGGCGGCGCGCCATGGCCCATGCCATGCGCCAGCCGACGGCGGCGCTGTGCCTCGCGCGGGCCGCGGCCGCCTCGCGCCGCTCGGCTCGGGGCTCGGGGCTCGGGCTCGGGGCTCGGGGCTCGGCTGGCTCGCGCCGCGGCTCCGCCAGCGCCCGCAGTGACGCATTGCAGGTGCGCGGCGGCCAATCGGCGCGCGCCGCTCGCCAGTCCACGCCGCCGCACCCGCCCGATATAAAACCGACTATCCTTTGCGGATTAAATCTAATCCCGTGCCGTTCGTCCCGAGACATGGACTTCGACGTTAGACAGATTCGCGTCTAGAACGGAAAACGATCGGTGTTGTGCGAAACGATTCATAGAATCGAAAAGCGGACATGAAAATTAGGCGATTCGCATAGTCGACTCGGAACGATTCGCGACCGAGCAGCTCTAGCGAATCGCGGTCGCGAGTTTCTTGGCGCTGCCGTTCGCGCGAAAGAGGGCGGCAGTATCGTTTCAAACGTCGTTCCGTGCGGTCGCTTTTGCGGCGTAGTCTGTGATTTTTTTTAGTGTAGCTCCAGATAATCCAAGTTAATCTACAATGGTGAGTGTTATTTCCATTGGAATGTGTCGAAAGTGTATTCGGGGGATCTTTCCGCGTCGGATCCCGTCTATATTTCGGAGATGTGGTGTATCGGTGTTTATAGTGATGACGGCCTCCATTATATTATTGTGATGGTCGAATTTTACCGCAATGCGGATCGTCGACGCTGCGGAAGTTGAGACGAGGAACGAGAAGCAGTGACCGGGAAGAGAACTGAGAGGTCGATGATGGGACGCCGGGCCCAACGGTCCGCGGACGACCGTTGGCAGGTCGGAGCCGTCCGTCGCCATAGTCGCGTACCGTAGGTGGAGCCGGTGATGTGACGTCGCCGGTGGCAGCCGGGCCGGCGGCGGGCGGTGCCGCTCTAAGATGGCGCTCGATGGAAAACAAGTGGTTTAGCGGGCGTAGAGCGGGCCGCGGCGCGCCCTGTTGCCGCGCATCGATCGCCCGGCGCAACTGTCAAACGCCCGTTGACTCATCGCTCGCTGCTGGCCCGTCTCTCTGATACCTACGCAGTTAGCGAGCTGGTGCGCCGGCAGGTCTTCTCGTGGCTGAGGTCCACACGGCTCCCCGGCCCTCGGCCCCGGCCCCCTCCCCCTACTACTTGTTACGTTTCATGCGATAGGTCTGTCAGCTTTCTATTCTACCTGGGATGTCATCTCACTATGTAACTCCTGGTAGAGGTGACGAGGCTCTCGAACCTTCTATAAGAAAGTAGGTGGTGGTTAGATTGTGTGTGGAATCTAATTGGTATGCTATTGTTTCACTGCATGAAGTTATGCTGTTGACATAATTATATTGCATTATAACCCAATCTGTTACACCCATTCTATGTGATTTAAGTACCTAGGTATATCACATCCGTGTCAATATCTAGTCCCCACAAAGCCAGACATTATGGTTTGCATCCTGACAATGTTTTTTTAAAAAATTTCACAGTCAAAAATACCTATCAAGTTCCAGTTCCAGCATTGAAATCATTTTCTGAGTAATATGGCATGATTTTTCTAAAGCAGACTTTAAATTATGTTAACATTTGCGCATCACATTATCTTTATAATTAGCAAACATTCAGACAGTGACTACAAAATGTTAGCCTTGTTAACATTTTGTAGTAAATTAAGAAAATGCCTAATTTATCAAGTAAAATCTTGACAACAATGGTTGATGACAGCGTCAGCCTTGCCTGTAGCCTTGTAGTGTGTTACTGCCGGATATTAACTATTGTTTCTATGCATGACATGCCATAGAAGGCACGTCGGAGTCGTGCTCCGTACTAAGATGAAACTGTTCACAATTATGTATAAATATTTTAAAATTATCATGTACGAGACCTGTACATACACTATCACATTATAATATGTTGATAAACTGGTTTTAAATTGATAGAAATGACATTCAAATGTACATATTATGTGAGAAAAGGTCAATTAAAAATAGAAAGTTACTAATTTTAGTTTGATTGATTCTAGTATACTAGTATGAGAGTTGCAGATTGTAATAATAATGTTGAATGGTGATTTTTGTAAACCAGGAAAAGAATTCAGTTAGAACATAATAGTATTTATAAAAGTAGCTACCCAGTTGTTAGAAAAGTACCTACCTAGTTGTGGTAACTGTTGTGAGTTGACAGTTTGGTGAAGGTTTGGTGTAATGGTTCCACAACGGACTGCACAAAAAAGAGGTCCTGGGTTTGAATCCCAGTTTGGTTATGAATGTTACGCTTGTGCTGTTGTTGTATGGTTTCCATTATAAAGGAGCCTAGTAGCTTACGTTTGGGATTACTGCAATTTATGTACCTGTGAGCATTATACAGGTTGTAATTGATATCATCGTTAAGTCAGCTGTTCCATACTAAACTGCAATGCCTACTGAATTCAAATGTATACAACAGCAGATATTTCTTTTTGCTCTGATAGCTTTGCTCTTATAGTAAATTTGTTCCGTATGATGGGTGGTTTAAAATGATGCTAATGATATCAATTTGACCCTGTAGATCTACTGTAGATAGAAATAGATTGCACACCAAAAATAAAGAAATACAATTTATAACAAGAGTGAGAAGGGTACAATGGGTGATCTTATCACTAAAAGCGATTCTGTATTGTATGTATATGTGCTATACTAGCAGAAGAAAGCAAGATGAGTACTAACATTTTGTAATTCCTCATGAAATCTTATCTAGAGTCAGAAATAAAGTAAGCATATACCTATTGCAATTTGCATAATAAGAACATTTTTTGATAAATCTGCAGAAAACATAAGCTTTAATCATTATAACATACACACACATAAAGTCACGACCATAATGCCTTGAGAGTGCGGCTACAGGTCGGCAGTAGTTGTAAACTATGGAATTATATGCGAGGTGTCTCACTAGATGCAGTCTAGTGCGGCTGCAGAACAGTAGCCGCAGTGTGACAACTCACATATAATTCCGTAGTTTACAACTACAGCCGGCCCTAATTGTTGACAGAATTCATATTTTGAGATTAGATGGATCTTATTTATTAAAGGTTTGTTTCATGACATGTGAAAATCACTTGGAGTGCCAATATGAAAGATAAAAATTATATGAAGATATGTATGCTACGTGAGATAGGCTCCCTGAGTGATTTTTACCCATTTTGAAACCGGCTCTTAGTAAACTTGACCAGATATACGTCACTATCATTATCTGTAATTTGTATGTTGCAACTGATTTTGATCTGTTATTTCTCATCATGATAACATTTATATCATCATTAAATTACCTTATTATTTTAATCATCTACCTAATTAGGTACTTCAAATATATTTATAATATCAAATTATCATAAGAGCTGATAATAAAGGCTGAAGTGCGATTTTTTAAAGTCACGAGGTTCAAATCAGCAGTAGAAAATGTCAAAATTACTATGGAGATTGTGCATAATTCGACTACGATTTTGAAAGTGTGAGATTCAGAAATAGCACTTCTTAACTACATTCTCGACGAGAACAGACGAAAAAAGTCGAGAACTACAGTCAATGCCATTCATTGTTCTCGCGCGTCGCGCGTTGCATCGTGAGCCCTTGTTATTTTCTTTGGAAATTCTTGCCGAGAGTGTAGTGCCTGCATGTGTTAATACAATGCACATTCTTGTGGCTGTAATGTGATGTGAGATGTGCAAGTAATTATAACTGCTGGGGATGTCCGTTCCATTGTCTCAGTAATAACCTGCTATTAGCTGCCACTACCACTGCCACTTGCTACAGAGAAGTTGAAGTTTTTATAATGTCAAACAATAGCAGTTAATTGTCAGTGTGTCGATGATGTGATGAGGCTTGTTTGGAGGATGACTACAGATGTGTTTACTCACAACATGTTTTAGATGACTTTGTTGATTGATCATTGTTTACCTTTAATGTTCATTTTGTAAACATAATGAAGTAAATTAATATAAATGCTTAGTGGGACTTATAAATTTTCCATTAAAGCGACATTCATTTACTAGTCAAGTAAGTAAGTATGTGGGTAAATTTTATCAGTTTCCATGATATCACCATGTGTGACACATTGTGGAATATGCTATGTAGTTACTTGTTTGGCTATTACGAGTTGAGTATAAATTTTTTGAAGTATTGAATACCCTAGACACTAAACATCCACAGCTATTAAATACGACCCTATTTCCTATGGACTTATTTGTCAAAATGTTGGTTTGGTCCAATCAAAAAACGACAATTATTTATTATACATGTTTGTTTAATTAATAAATAAATGTTACAGCCATGCTGTGAATTTGTACTGGATGACATAACAAATGCTTTCGACTGTATATATAAATTACCCAAAATCTCATTGATATTATAAATGCGAAAATTTGTTACAATGTTTAGATGTTCGTGTCGTGACTCAATCATGCATAAACGGCTCGACCGATTTGGATAAAATTTGGATAGATATTGAGAAATTACTCAATTTTATATTGCTTGCTTGCTTATCGTGTCGACTTCAAATTCTGAACAAAGTCGCTAAATAGTACCTGGCCAGAATTAATTAATTATGTATGAAATACTTATTTTCGGAAGAATGGCGATTAGGAATCTGATCGATTGGGAAAATCTTCCACTGGTGATAGATAACACAGTTTGGAGAATTTTGTGTTACTTGATATATAGGGTCGGGGCGGGCGGAACCGAGCCGAATCTGTTATAATAGCCAGCTCTAGCTGGTGGATGGAAGGTCGTGCGCTTTGCGCTCGTGTGTTATCGCGCGTCGTCGCTGATAGCGCGCCACTGCAGCGCCGGTCCGCAGTGTGACGTCACGCGGAGGCCTACACCTGTAATTACCGCTGTAATCTGCCGATATATTATCTAGAGATAACGTCCACATTATTGCTCGTCCGCGCACCCGCGCTCTTCTGTTTCTAATACTCCACAAAGATGGTTGTCACTAGTGTATGTATTTTTAATTATCTTGTAATTATTGATTCTATTATTTAGGGTAATAGGTGTCGAGAATATGTAGGGTAATTGTGTTAATAGCGAGGGTACGGCGCTAGTAATTATAATACGTCGACCTCGGCACGGACGTGTGTCGTGATATCGGGGTGGGTCACTTAGTCCGGAGTGATGCCACAGTATTTACCAGTAGGCATCTTTATATTAAGCGGTTTGTCCATGCACCATGTACACAACGGCAAAATCTCAGACTGCCACGGATAGTGCGTTGTCTAAGATGTAGTCCGTACGAAGTAAGGCAGGTCACAGCACGGGTGGTAACGGTGTCGCGGTGGCGTTGGTTGCAGGCGGACCAGCTGACGGAAGAGCAGATCGCGGAGTTCAAGGAGGCGTTCTCACTGTTCGACAAGGACGGGGACGGCACCATCACCACCAAGGAGCTGGGCACGGTGATGCGCTCCCTCGGCCAGAACCCCACCGAGGCCGAGCTCCAGGACATGATCAACGAGGTCGACGCGGACGGTACGTACACTACATACATACATTATCTATATCCATAGCTAACTGTGCTTCCTCTAACACGCACCAGTGGCATAAACATAATAATACGCTCACGACAGGTTCCTTCTTAATATGCTGACACTTTTTTAAGGGGACGACCAAACCGTCAACCTAAATAACTTTTTCTATGGTACCAATACCGAAACCGCGAAAAAAAATCACCTGTCCCATACATTTGGCTCAAGTAGGTTTGCAGTTTAGTATGGAATGCTATATGCTTGCTTTTTTTTTTTCGCGATTTCGATGATGGTGCCATAGAAAAAGTTACTCAGTTTGACGGTCTGATCATTCCCTTAAAAAAGCCTCAGCATACTAAGAAGGACCCTATACCTATTTAACATATTCAGAATATTCATATTTCACTAGCAGTGCGGAAATCGATTTACCGTGTGACCGTTAGTGAGTTTCGTTGACACTTCCAATGGGCTGGATAAAATCATGTAGCATGTTGGTTCCCTCACGATGGTTTCCTGTTTATCAGTATGAGCAGGTTTTAAATTTACGCGAATTGCACTAAATTACATATAACCAGTATCAACTAAAGATAATATAACAGGTTTCAGTCAGACAGCTTTTTAATAATAACATGCTTCAGTGATAGGGCTCGATATGGTAGCTTCGGGCAACATTGGATCTGATGTAACTAGTACTTGTAGTGCCAAGTGTTATTGTCGACGTGGCATTAACATTAGACTGTCCATTATATTAAACAATGTGAGCTGTTGGCTCGCTCGCTCGCTATCGCGTGTTATCGGCGGAACGTTGCTGGCTGGCCGCGGCCGCTGCGATAAGCGCCGTCTCCACGCGCCGGCCGCCGCGCCGCCTGCTCCTCCCGCCCGTTGGAATGGAACATTACTGTCCTCTGTTCTCTCCACAAACAACAAACAGAACCTATTCGTACAGTCGTGGCCGTGGCGTGGGCGGCTGTTTACGCTCCATAATGTAGCAAAGCTTTGTTAATCTAGGCATTTGTAATGTAAACTGTACAAAACTATTTGCGAAATACATAGAGATAAACGTTTAAAGTTGTCATATCACTAAGTAAATTACTACATTAAATTCGGCGTAGCAGTGTTATGATAACATCTTTAAATGTTTACATAAATGTATGTGTAAGATATAGGTAGCTAGTGTGTTTATACTTGTGCCAAATAGTAGCGACATCTGAATAGTTACGTCTCGTGTCGTGACACTGGCGCATACCGCATGACAAGCAGCGAGCTTAGTTAACGTACACAGGAAACGCGAGAAGAGATAAATAAAACAAAACAAAGTATTTGCTCGCGGATCTCATCCACTATGTGCCTAATACCATGTGCTCATGCTCATGCTCATGCGTCGTGCGCATGCGTGCTGTCGTATGATCTAATCTGATAGATTACTATGTACAGTTTTTTTTTAGGAAGGTGAGCAAAGCTATATTATGTCGGGAGTATTCAGGCTCCAACTTAATATTGTGACGGGTTTTTAAGGGGATGATGAGTCAGACCATCAAATTGAACAACATTCTCTATGGGGCCAACATCGAAATCGCAAAAAAACAGCTGTTCCATACAACACTGTTATCCTACTCGACCCAAATGAATGGGACTGCAGATTTTTTTTTTCGCGGTGTCGATTTTGTTCCCATAGAGACATGGACCTTCATCAATCCACCAAAGTAGTAGTAATCTAAAGTCTCATTTTAGATGTTTCCATGGTAGTTTGCACCAGATACAATGCCAAGCCAAGAGCCGAATTACTGTGGTCCCGAAGTCTTGATTATCCGCGGTTTTGGCCTCTACATTGAACGTATTGAAACAGCGAACAGCGCCGAACTAAGGAAATAAAAAATACGGCGTATATAGTTGTTCCAAGCGCGGTTAGTATGAGCTCACATTAGGCTGTTCTAAGCGTATCACCGATTATAAACGCATTAGTCGTCATGCGTGAGGAATGATAACCTCACCGTCACCGCATGCAGCTCCGCAGTCTTAGTGCGCGGCTTTAGTCAGCGATCCGATTACATTACGTATACGATGATCAACAAGTTTTCTTGATGAAGCCATCCGTTCTTCTGGTTAGTCGATGTCATGTCAGTTTGACTTGCCGGCCGTGGTGAAGATATTTGCCAACCAGTATTAGAGTTAATGATTGACCAGGGTGCGGGTTCTGTACGTTACTCAGGAAGGCATCCTTGCCGTAGTCGGCCAGGTGGCATCAGGTGTATTGCTGGCATCGGGGAATCCACCTTAATAGTATATTTCCTTGTTGACTTCCAGTCAATCCTTTGAAATCGATTTTCTTTATGTTCACTTCGTGCATGATAAATAGTGCCCTGTCTATGATAACAACATTGTAATGTAAGGCGACACCGCGTTGCCGTTGTTCAATTAACACAACAATTGATGTCCTTGTCGGGCGCGGTGCGGTGCGATGTGATCTGATGTGGAAGTGATACACAACACGACACGTAGCGAATGCATTTCACGCCGCGTGTTGGATTACCATGACAAGAGATCAGCCAGGCGCGCCTGCGACGGTTATATTACCTAGGACCTAGGTAATTAGGTAACACATTATTGCGCATAAAGCATTTTAATCCCAACTGCATAGAGTTTTTATAAACTCAAGTATGTCTACATGAATCTTTGTTAGCTTAGAGCTCGCTTAGAAATAGTTATCCTAGAATCTAGGAGCTAGATTTACATAAGAGACGACGCTGCATCTCTATGGAATCGTTTAAAGTCAACATTAACGTAATACTATTTCACAAAAGTTGGATTAGATAATTTATTGTGTTTGTATGTGAGTATTATCAGGTCGTATAGCCAACTAACTACGTTGATTGGTACTCAACACATATTACGACGATAACGTCTGGCAGTGACCGGGTACTTGTATAAGTACCTAGTATTGTGTAGTTTTCTGTGTATTTATCTAATTTATAACACTTTTCCAATAAGTCGTATTGTAATCGAAGACATTTATCAGCGCACTGATAAGATCCACTAAACTTTATCTATTACATTAGTAATAAATACCACTTAAAACTAATACAAGAATGTAGAGAAGGGACGGTGTACGAATGAAGGAGAATGTGAGTTTGACTATGAACTGCTAACTTCGGGTAGTCATGATTTGGCCAAATTAAAAATACTCACAACCCACATCACAAGCGACGGAACTAACCCAGGTAACAGCGATCCAATTTGAACTGGGAATAATGAACTGTCGTTGCAATAAGAATACTGTAATTGCCCTGAGATTTAGTTCTGATACTTGTGAAAATTTACAAAAGTACCTATGTGTTTTAATCTTCTACTCGTGGAAGCCGCGCAAGAGGTGATTAAGGGCAAGACACTCTTCGACGACGAAGATTTGACGTTCGCAACGTTTTGATGCTAAATTATTCGCATCCTTTTCAACCCATACTAAACTTGCTTTATGAATAAATAAACCATCGACTTGACTTAACCCTTTAAATGATAATTAAATTTCCTTGAATGTAATCATCATTGTCAGTAAGAAATACTAATTCTTTCCTATGCGTGAGTCACTTCATAGTCACCCGGCGCGGTGATGTCATCCAAAAACAATCGTTGCGAGTCCATTTTATTTTTATCTTTATAGTAATTATTAAAGAACCGGTCCAATAAATAAATACAATTCACAATACAGATTATTACCTACGTATTTTATGAGAAGGATCTATTCAACTCAATATAAGTTTAGCATGTCTGTAGGTTAAAATATGTAGACACATTTTATAAATTATGTCAATTTTGGACTTTTTTTTTATTACGTATGGATTTGCTCTTGACCTCAATCTAGTCCTCAGGACGGAGATGGGGTCGAAGATGTAGCGAGCTCACCCAGAAGAAGCCTATTCACTCGTACTTTAAAGGAATTCGGGCTGTAAGCACTCGGAAATACTGACGCAGGCAGGGCGTTCCACTCCTTGGCTGTGCGCATTATAAAAGATTCAGAAAGGTGCTTGGTGCGGATATGTGGTATGTCAACCAAAAAGGGGTGATATCCCGCGATGCGTCTGGAAGTCTGATAGTAGAAAGGGGAAGGCGGGATCAGCTCATGTAGCTCTTGGGCACACTCACCGAAGTGCAATCTGTAGAAGACCGACAAGCATGCTACTCTGCGGCGGTGGGATAGGCTATGAAGCTTGGTCTCCACCAGCCTACTGTCGCCAATGAGCCTCCTGGCTCTGCGTTCAACCGAGTTGAGTGCGGCAAGTTGATACTTGGCTGAGCCATGCCACAGGTGGCAGCAGTCTCCATACAGGATCGGACCTGAGCTTTATACAACATTAAGAGCTGTCCAGGAGTGAAGTAACGCTTACTCAAAAGTTTATCAAGCAAAATACTTACACGATATAAAATGAGTTAATTAATTTGTGCAACGCCTTATGCTCGAAAGGTGGAGGCGTCGCTCGGCTGCACCGCATTGCCAGAGATACATTTATCCTCCCTCGCCTCGGTCTCCCTGGAACCGTTTCGGAGCCAAGCTTTCTGCCGTTCGGAGTGCGGATTTACTGCGATGAGATCGCAACACTGCTCGCCCACAGGGACCGCTTAAAACAAACCCAAGTTGCGAAATTACCGGGGGCTAACGACCGCCGGCTGCAATAGCCCAATCCCATCTCGCACATAAAATGTACGAGTGCTCTTTTTACGATCGGTGATTTAATAGCAAAGTACGAAATGAAAGCGAATACAGCATCCGAGGAGATGGGTCGAGGAGCATGGCCTGGTGCCGGTCGCGAGGCTAGGCCAGGGAAGCGATAAGGAGTCGTTCACTCGCGGCCGAGCGCGCTATTTGCGGAATATCGCCGCAGTCAACTGCCCCATGGACAAGGCGCCGCAGGCGATGTTAACAATGCCTGCGCTGACTGCTGGCCGCTAGACCTCTTGTTATCTGTTAGAAAGTCGCACACAAACGTCTGAAGGTCTCGGGGAACGCTGTTAGTTAACTGTTAGCGTTCGTATTACATCGCCGCTACTATTTGTATTAACTGCATTAGCCGCGTTTAGCTTGGTATCGTAATGAAGAATTAGAAAAGTAAAAAGACATGTACGCGAGCATGGGGGGTACGGAGGGGTGGAGTAAGGTGCGGAGGGGAATGGGGAGGTGTACGATCAATGCGGACACGACGTGTCGCGGGTAATTGGGCGAGGCGGCTAATCTGTCGTCCGAGTGGTGGTCGCGGTGGACTTTATACAACCACACCGTCGTGTTTACGTTGGGAACTCTTTTGATTCTAATATAAAAAATATTCATTTGATCATGGTTTGTCCACCTCTGCAAACCACGAGTTTCTTCTAAATTCAGGACTCAATAGGTAGGTACCTAATGCCCGGTCTCCAGATAGGATTGTCCAAGGAAATCATCTATCGTATGCAACATTAGATAAACATGGAGTATTATGCCATTGGTTGAGATCTGTACTAGCTTGGCAAATAAAGAGACGTAGATACGTAGAGCAGACTCTCTACAAAGGATGGCGATGTCAATGAAACCGGTCCAGTAGATCGGCACGCTGCCCTGCATACTAATAGTTAGAAATCAGCGCTTGTTACCGGTCGGGTCGCGAGTCTTGTCGCGCCGAGCTCGTGATGGACGCGTCTCCGTGACATTGCTCGACTCCGGCGCGCCGCTTCGCACTAACGAGCCGGAGCGCCTCACCACGCATGCGCCTGTTTACGCTTCTAATCCGGGAACACAATAAAAATAGGTTACAAGCCGGTCAAGCAACTCTGCCATCGCATCGATCCACTTGGAACCGATACCTATGTGGATCACTTCAACTATTATCTCTTTGCGGAAATACACACTATCAACAACGTTATACGTAACAGACTGTTGAAATTTGTGTTACCGTGTGAACATTTGTACCGGAGAAGGACTAGCTGAACCCATTTCTAATTGTGATAAGTTGATAAAGGAAACTTCAATTTAATTATGCTTTTACTAGCTTTTGCCCGCGACCTCGTCCGCGTTTAATTATAATATCGCAATATTTTTTGTAGTGCACCCCTACATCCAACATAGAATCTCTATTTCATGTTTCTATCTTCAACAGTTTACGGCTATTCGTTGTCTGTCAGTCAGTCACGAAACTGTTTTATAGGTATAGATATATAGATAAGATAAGCAGTAAAATTTCGGCAATCGTAGATTCATTGTATAATTGCGTATTAGACTATAATAGGAATCGCATGGTGTAATTTATGCGAACAATAGGTACACTAGCCGCGACGTCCCTTCTCATTACAATATAGAGTCCATATCGGTGGCGAGCCGTCTATTATCTTTCTCGGTCGTTTTCCTTCCTCCTGCTGCTGTGGTCGCGATATATTTAGGTTTGCCAATTATTGCCCAACTTATGCGCATTATGGCGTTATCTGTATGTTGTTTGTCGAGCTCGTTAGCAACGTATCCGGCAACCGATACGTTTTGTAGGCATGTGAGCGTGGCGGTGGTGGAGAGGAATGTGAAGCGGTTCTGTTTAGTGTCGACTGACGAGTAATCACAACATGACTGATTTATGTCGGTACGGCGCCTCTCGGTCTCTGACACCGGCGGGGCACAGCAAATTTCGTGTGCCGAGCGCAAGGCCCACCGTCGCTGCGGGTCACGTCTCACCTAGACTCACCATGGTGACGCTTCCAGCACCAATACAATTTTCATCTGTTTATCCTCTCAACTCTGACGCCGGCTGACTAAATTCTTTAAATTAATCGGAAAATTACCTACCTATCGATCGTCTCCGACGTTCGTTGCTAACCGGTTGACTAGCGGATGTAACGAAACTGGTGTTGAACTAATAAGGTGTTCGAGGTGCTTCGATTTCCATATCAATCGACGACGAAATTACACTAGTGCTCTTTTGAAATCCCAAGACCAGGTCCATACTAGTTTTGTAATCAGCTCCATTAGGCTAAGATATCTGCGTAGCCGTAGGCACCTTAGTGTGGGTTGAACGTTGATAAGCTACGGGCACCCCGGCCCAACTGGCGGGCTGCTCCCCGGCCCATTGTCCCACTTGCGGCTCGACACCGTGCCCTTTGCGGCTCTGAATCACTCACTGAATTAGCTCCTCGACTATTTGCGATCTAATCTCTCCGCTCTCTAAGCCAACCCGTACTATTGTAGTCCGCGGTACGCGACCCAACCGCATACCAAGCTAATTAAACAGAGTTACTTTTAGATGCTTTCTATTATAAGCAACTTGCTACCGCCGCTCCTTCTGCGTGAAAGAGCGGTGTGTATTTAACTCTATCAATATTTGTCACTATAACAATGATGTGGATACTAAATTCCAAAGATGTCTAAAACCAGCATCAAAGTCCGTAAAGCGGTTCCTGAGATGAAAGAGTACGAAATAAGATCGCATTTAAGTATAGAAATCACGGACAAAAAGAGATATGCGCGTGTTTGTCGCGTAGAATTGATCGGTGTCGTGATATCGTCCGCGATAAGTGTTGTTGACGGCGGGGCGGTGGCGGGGGCGGGGAGACGTGAGTCGCAGTGGATTGCAGATGAATTTGCATATTCAGCTGGCGGCGCGCCAGCGGGCGGCCGCGGCGCGGCGTCTCGTCCCGCGGTCCCGCGCGGCGCGGCTCGGCGGTTCCTCACTCGCCTCGCCTGAACTTGTGAGCCTTCCGCGTGCTTCTCGCCAATTCTATTGTTATTGTTGATAATTAACATTAATTACCTTTGGCTGAGCGCTCGTTTGATCGTTTCGCGTACTCGTTTCGTTCTATTTAAAACTTACTGCTATTCCTGTCGATTGCATTTATTGACTTGACACGAAAGCTGTTGCAACTACATACAAGTGGTTGCAGAGCTTCTGATGCGTATGTGTAGTAGTCCACCAATCCGCATTGGGCAGGCGTTATTTTATAAGCTGATGGTTATAATGAAGTTTTTACCTAGTTAAAAGTTAATCAACGAATAAGACCTTACCTAGGTTTGAGATGGATAGAAACCAGGATGTAGGCAGTTCACTCGAGTGTGACCCGACGCGATTTACATACTCTACGGTCGTTCGGTTACAGACCTAGACGGCTACGACAAACTTGTTTATAATGTCTGTTAGTTTATTATGAATTGGCACCGTGCAGCGCAGGCGGAACGATGTGACCGTTGATACATCGACGCGACGAGGATACTCCTCGCCAACGTAAACAAGTGGCATCGGTGTCTAACTTATATACTAGACAACTTGCTAGCTTCACGCTACACGCTATCTGAAGACAATAATTGAAAATACTGTCATTGATACTTACGAGAAGCAGAGAAGTTTCTCCGTAGTTTATTGGTAGATACTTTCTTAGCGATCCCCGCGTCCCAAGCCCGCCACAAGCCGTCCCAAGCTGAGGTCCGAACCCCTTCTGGATGCTGGATGCTTTTGAAGTTCTTTCTTCTTCTGAAGCTAATTTGGTTGACTTAGACTCGGTATCCACTAAAGCAGAGCGGAGCTGAGTAAAATCAACCGATCTAATAAATTTTCCTAGTTTTTCCAGAATCAAGCTATTTTATTATTGGTTGATTTTATATTACATTACATCTCCGCTTTGGTGGATTTTGGGCCTTACCAGAGCGCATCGACGTCACTGGTGTGGTCTCCCCATTGCTACAAAGAGCAGTAGCTGCCCCTGAGCAATAGGTCTTTCGAAATAAAATGGTTCAAATAGATACTTTGTTATTCATTACACAAATTAAAATACAGCCGCAGGCCTGAGAGAGAGCAGTCTCAAACTGATATTTAGGTGTCAATTCTGTTTGTCTCTGATTCATGTTCGTGAGCCGAAGACGTGCTCCAAGATAGTGCCATGATCGTAGATTGCTTAATCACATAATTGATGTGTCGTGTGTCGCGGCATGCAATGTTAGGTCCGCTAACAGAACTGCGAGCCTCGCGCGGCGCACGGCGGACGGCGCACTATCAACGTCCTACTATAATGAAGTACCCAACCTACCTGCACTGTGACTCAGTTGCTTGCCACTAAGTACACTAAGTGCGTGTTAGTGTTTGCTAGCTATATCCTTATTACTCATTTATTACGCATAATTATAATTGGTGAACTGTATTACCATGCATGTACAGAGCGGGTTGAGATCACCGGTGCGAAAACTCAATATTCTGCGCTGTAAACCTTTTATCATGTGCCATAAAATTGGATGGAGCTTTGACGAACATGTTTTGTTTGTCTAATAATTTCCACTGGGTCATGGGGTGTGGCAGTTGCATGTCTTCCGTGCGTGTAGCTACCTGTTTGGTCCTTATGACCTTCATCGCCAACTTGAGTGGCATCAAGTTGAGGCTAGTAGGTAATGCTTCCAGAGAGAGCTACGTTAGCTTTAACACGAGCTAGTAAATCGCACAGTAAACTGGAGTCATGTGACACGTGTACACAATGTGCTGAATTATAATGGAAGTTTTTTGCCGATTTCCCTGTAATAAAGACGAATGTTTGTTTATTGCCCGTAGCCAAATTCTCAGAAACCGCACCGCCTGCCGCTAGAACCAAATGTAATTTACCTTTGCATAGACTTCAAACACTGTGATTTATTGCTCGCTATACAGTACAGGGCCCAACTTAATAATTATGCTGACGTTTTTTAAGAGGATGATCGGACCATGAAACTGAACCACTTTCTGTATACATAAAAAATCCTCTATTCGATACTAAAGTGCAAATCTACTCGACCCAAATCTATGGGACAGACAGCTGACTTTTTTCGCGATTTCGACATTGTTCCCATAGAGAAAGTTGTTCTGTTTGACGGTCTAATCATCCCCATAAAAAACCGTCTGCATATTAAGAAGGACTCTGTAAGTATAAAGGCAATTTGCAGCTCCTCTTGTAGACATTAGCAAATAGTACAATATTGCTTTATACCTCCAAAATGAAACGTAAGAATAATAATTTAGTGAGACCGTTCCGTTGGGAGTGGACGCGTAACATCTGGTCTGGGGGTATCACAGTGAAGTTTATTACTGCTGTTGATACTCTGCAGGACTCAGCCGACCGGTGCGAGACGTGACGTGACACTGTTTATAGTTGTGCTAACTGCCGGCCGACGCGTAAATCATGTTTATTGCGCACAGACGCGCTGCAACTGTGTTGTGTTAGCAGTTAGCGCACGACTCTAGCCACTCCACCGCCAGACAATACCTATCACACATCCATGGCGATGAAGGGAGTCCGTTGTGGAGTGTTTACACGCGGCAGTACATCACTGCGGATGCGGGCGCTGGCGCTTTGTTCCGTACAGTGCGCGATCAATGTAAACAATCCGCGCGTTTGATCTGCTCTCTGCATAGCGCAAATAATAATATTTACCGCGTACCTGGAGCACGTCCAGTTGTCCACCGTGAAAGATCAGACTATTCGCAACGATGAATATTTTACATTGGCAATGTCAACTTAATTGCATGAGCACCGCAAAAGTTCCCATCTGTTGAATCACATGTTTCCATAATAAAAATGTGTCTAACGCTCGTCGTTTCTGTATTGCAGGCAACGGCACGATAGACTTCCCCGAGTTCCTGACGATGATGGCGCGCAAGATGAAGGACACGGACAGCGAGGAGGAGATCCGCGAGGCGTTCCGCGTGTTCGACAAGGACGGCAACGGCTTCATCTCCGCGGCGGAGCTGCGTCACGTCATGACCAACCTCGGCGAGAAGCTCACCGACGAGGAGGTCGACGAGATGATCCGCGAGGCCGACATCGACGGCGACGGACAGGTCAATTACGAAGGTGAGGAACGACCTGCTCTTTGATTAAATTAAAATAGCAAGACAAGTGACCAGCCTACAGCGCATGGACCGCATAAATTGAGCCCCCGTCGCCTAATATACTAAGTCACAATCCGAGCGGCATTGCGTGATTGAGATACTTTTTTATTTTAGGCGGTATAAAGATACACAATGTTTTCACGTTTTCACTCGTTGTACAAATCGTTCAAAAAGAAAAAACAAATCACACGGCATTACTTTTTACTTGTAAGTACAAGAAAAGTAGATCCGGGATTAATACAAGATAATGTATCCGGTAAAAGCAGTTAGTTCAAATGTTAGGTTAACTTTTGATTTTCCTAATTTTCATATTTTTTACGTTTTGTCCTTTGTACCTTAAACAGTTTTTAAAACGTGTTATCATATAATTGGTGCTGTAAAATTTAATTTTGTATAAGTAATTTGCTGTTTGATAACCAATAAAGATAAATGAAATTAAATCCATTTTTTGAGTGCGTAATGCAAGAACGTCACCTATCTTCCGCTATTTTGATTTAATCAAAGGGCCTGCTGCCCCCTGCCCCCTGCCCCCCGCCCCCGCCCCCACCCCTCCCAGCACCCGCGCCCTGTCCCGTCCGTGTGTGTGTGTGTGTGTGCGTGCACGCCCGCGCCCGCGCCCGCGCCCCGCGACCCGCGGCGCTGTGACCGAGCTTCTCTCTTGCAGACTTCCATGCACTCGCCCGAATGATATTCGCGCGCGGCGACGGCAGCCGTTAGCGCCTCTCCCACTGTGATACTAGTATAGCTAACGTAGGACGAGCTGCACGTGCGTGCGCTCGCACGGTCCCCCCGTAGAGTAGCGCCGCCGCGAACACTAGGTACTGCCGCCGCTCTCGATGGTTTGCTGCTCGTTATTAACTGTTCCTTGCCGTGGTAACCCGTCTGCCTGTGTCCCCCACCCCCCACCCCCCACTGTCCCGCCCGGCCCCGCCCCGCCCCGCCCCGCCCCGTGTGTGCATGTTCATTATCTCGTAGCGACTAGCGGACCGCGCCCCTCACCCTACTTACTACGTTCACTCGTTTCTATATAAGGTCTAACAAAATCAGTTTTATGGTCTGATCATCCCCTTAAAATAGTTTCAGCTAATTTAGTTAGACCTTATATTATAGTATAGTATAGTGGTTTGTTTAACTTAATAGAGGTTCACTTCTTGTTAGTGCATTCTATAGATCTGTCGGTTCTCTCTGGTTGTCATATGTGTGTGTGTTAACATTGTGTGTGTTGTGTTGGTGGCGGCCAGGTGATACCTACTGACGTGCCGTTCGTTTGTTTGTTTTCAGAATTCGTGACCATGATGACGTCGAAGTGAGCCGCCGACTAGTGTGTGTGTATAAAGCAGAGAATTTAAATATACATTTTGTTTCATGACACACAATATTACCATCGTATTGGACCTGCATTTCTCTAGTGTTTGCGATAATATTGTCATCGTTTCAGTTAATATAATTGTGACGTTCGGCCCTCGGCGGCGGCCGCGGGGCCGGGCCGCTCGGCCGCCGTCGAGCTTTTTTATTTAGATTTAAAGTATTCCGTTAATTTTACTATGTAAGAAAAAGAATTAACTGTAGCGGTACAAAGGGAAACGAATAGGTGTGCGTCGCAATGTGATGGTATAAGTCTCGGGTTAGTGTCGGCTCATTGTTTATATTACCGTCCGCCGGCGGTCTGCGGTCTGCGGTCCGCGGTCCGCGGTCCGTGTCCGCGGCGGACCCTAACATTATGTATGTGTGCGTGCGTGCCTCTGTTTGCGTCGCGCCCTAGTGTATGCGGTGCTAGCGTCCGCACCTTTCCGATACATTTTAATGTAAATTTTTTTCAAGTATGAGATATTTATAAAGTACGTGAAGAATAAAAATGAAAAAAATCCCAAAAAAATATAGTGTGCCCGTGTAATGCGCGCGAGCCGAAGCAGCGTCAGTCGTGCGACGCGTCGCGTCGCGTCGCGCGGTCGTACGACGCGTCGCACGACCCGTCGCGCGGTGTACATTATGATCATAATAAATGTTTAAATTTAACTAACTCAGTAAACGAATAAATTAGATTATTGGTACTGCATTAATTGTATCTGTACTGTAAATGACTCGATAAATATTATATTTCTATTGTTGGTGAAACTAATTCTATCGAATGGAAAGTACTCCGCTCTGTTATCTCTTACCACATTTGATTCATTCTGTTATTAAATTTTACAAAAAGACATACTGAAAATAAATGTTTCTTCATTTTTAGGTCAAATAAGCATCCGTGTTTTATTTAACTAGTAAATAGACGTAAAAACGAGATCGAGTCAAAATGACAAAGACAGATGCACGTCTCGATTCTTGACGTTTTGTCGTGGGAAGCATGCTAGGTCCACAAAGGGTCTAGCACGCGGCTTATGGCTACGTGCGTGTAGTCGCTCTGCTCGAGCAGTGTTCTCGACCTATGGGCACAGAATAGATATCCTACCAAATAATCAGCTACATGCAAGCTCGCGGCGACCAGTACACCCCTACTAGCGCAGCGACGTATCTACCAAACTTCTGCTCATTCTCGTATGTACGTGAACGCTCACGTATTGCCGCACGCTGCGTATGTAGGGGTAAGGCTGTTTTTCCACCAGAGATGTGCGAGCTACGAGGTAGCGAGGCGGTGAGCGAGGAAAAAATCGTCCAATGCTTCAATTTCCTAATGACGTGATCGAGGGAGCGCGCTATTGGCGGATTGTTTCCTCGCTCACCGCCTCGCTATCTCGCACATCTCTGGTGGAAAAGCAGCCTAAACCGGCCGTTGCGAGCTTGTAGACCGTTGGTCCACCGCCGCCGTCATCGAGAAATGAGATTATTGTTATATGGGATCACGTCGACTGCGGTCGTCCGCAGTGGACACGCAGCCATAGTAAATGTACCGCTACTTCTTCGGCGCCGCCGTCATCTATTCTCGGTGACGGGCTGCAGTGGACAAACGTACTAAGAAGTTGTTTTTCTGGTATATCTATTCGGTACTACGGTTCACAGGTCGTAGGTCGGCGACACCACGTCACCCGACCTGTCGAGTACGATCGAGTTGACACATTGAATCATTAGTTTTCAACCACATCTGGTAGCACGAAATTGTATTTTTCCACGCTCTATCCTTTTCTGTCGCTCAGGAACGTAATTTGCTAGAAAGATAGCGGGAATGCGCTCGCACGCGGCAGCACCGGAAGTGCTGTGACCTTTCTCGCTCTAGCCTATGACTCCTGAGCGACAGAAAAGGATAGAGCGTGAAAAAATGCGATCCCGACTGCCAGATGAGGCTCAACCTTGACTGTTTTCCAAATAAAATAAATAAGGCGCTGAGCTGGCGACGGACATTTTGGCCGCGGTCATGTTATTCCGTCCGTTGTATACCCGACTTTGAGATTTAATTTTTTTTAAGTATGTTGCACCATATATATTCAATTGATTTTTCACATGGTACTAGCTAATACTATTAACAGTTTATGTGTTTTATTCCATAGCTGTACCTTTACAAATACTTGTTGAAAAGTGCTGTCAAAAATTTCTCTGACATTTTAATCAATATTTTTTCATGGAATTAAATATTTAAAAAAATCAGAGTTATACTCCTACCCATCCTTTGTAGCCATGATTTGGTTTGATTGCTCTACATTATATAGTTCAGGAGAAAAACGACTGAAAAATGTATCCATAAAATGACGTTTTTGACAGTATCTCGGTGACGGTTCAAGATAGGGGGCTGAAAGTTAGGGTGTTTCTATATTATGAGATAGCCAACAAATGACATTATAAAAATCAGATATTCGTCACAGGGGCCACTTCTCCTTCCTTAGCCTGCTAGGCCCTTAAATGTTAGACCGCGGGCAAAACGTCAGCTCCTAGGGATTCAATGTGTCGAAAGGTCAACTCGTCTGTTGTGTTTTATTTTTACCTGGTAGGCTCGATACTTCTGTTTTAGTACAGAGTGAATTTGAAGTCGTCGGCATCCATTTAAACCAAGACTATTCAGCAAACTGAACAATTTCTATGGAAACAACATTGAAATCGCGAAGAATGTATATAGATTTTTTTCTTCAACGAACTGCAGATTTTTTCATAGTTTTCAATTTAGTAGTTTGTTCCTATAGAAAGAGTTGTTCAGTTTGATGTGTAGTTCGTTTAAATGGATACCCACGACTTCAATTTCGATATTGTACCAACTTTTCCAAAGGGACAGTAGAAATTCGAAAAAAGTTCTACTTTTATTCAAACGTTCGATCAGCTTATTGCATTTACTATGGAAAGTCAATTTTTGGCGAATTTCCTATTAGTTTCTTAGAGAAAGTTGTTCAGTATCATAGGTCACTCAGCCTTTAAAGTAATGCAACTATTTACCCTAACGCCCTGTACAGTTTAATGGTGTTCCACATTGGTGTTGGACAGTGTCGTTGGTCATTGTAGAACCTACTTTAAATCTGTACTCAAGCCTGTTTGCACTGGGCCTAAATAGTTCTAGTATTTATTCTGTGACAAAAGTAACTTTTCTATTGGCGTAGACGCTAGTAGAAATGACAGAATGTATGGATTTGAAATTGGCGATCGAAACATTTTGACGTTTGCTTTCGTCACGATACGTCAAGTCCATACATTTTGTATGTTTTCTACTGTCGTTAACGCTAATCGAAACTGGCCCTCTTGCGGTGGGTGAAGATAACAGGGGTGTCACTCTGGCGACCTTTGGGCACTAAATCATGGTTTAGTCTAAACCTTCGAATGAGCTGGTGAGGCGCTAACTATACGGAAACGTTAGTGAGGCTGGAGTGTGGACGTGCATGACACAAGCTAGTCCAGTAGATAGTTATAAATGACAGATAACGCTGCCCTGACCTCGCGATACCGCGCAAACGGTTATAATTTAAAATGTCATACAGAAACACGTAACTCGTCTCAACCGAGTCACGTGTTTCTCTATGTAATATGTTGATGTAGGTACTACTAAACGCACGCAAGTTGCTAATCGCTTCCTCTCACTCACACGCAAGAAAGAGACGTGCTTATGTAAATTTGCGTGCGTAAGAAGAGTACAGCAACATATTATAATATAACGGTCATTGGTCGTCGGTCGGTTATACCTACTTGCTATGAGATCGGTGAGCGACCAAGATAAAGCTCGCCCCTCGATCAGGACCTTTACATTACAGAATTAACATTATTTGATTAAGAATCCGTAAATGAATAATCTGGAGTGCGATTTTTGAAACTCATTCGCTGAGCTCAGCAGTTGAAAATGTCAAAATTACTATGAAGATATGCATCTTTCTACTGCTGATTTGACTTTCAAAAATCGCACTCCTGAAGTATGATTTTTGAAAGTCAAATCAGCAAAAGAAAGATGCATATCTCCATGTAATTTTGACATTTTCAACTGCTGAGCTCAGCGAATGAGTTTCAAAAATTGCACTCCTGATATCCTGTGATGTGTAGCTTTTAGAAATTCCCAACAACTTTGTGTCATCAATTCGTTTTATTTTCTAAGGGTGGCTTGCACCGAAAAGTATTTAGGTTTAAACATGACTAAAATTGTGCTGCCTCTGTCATCAGTGTGAGGTACAAAACGTTCACATACCTACGTTAAGCCTAAATACATGTTAATGCAAACCATCCTAAAGCAATAAAGTTTGACTTATTTTTCTTTTCAAACAAATTAGGTGGCTTTTCCTTGCCAAGATTTCATAACAAGTGCCCAAACTTCAGCGTGACAGCCAAAGAGCCCGTCGTCGCCACTTTAATGGATAGTGGTGTGCCCTCTATCCGTTAAAGTGGCGACAACGGAATCATACACGCCTCGAAATCGGTCCATGTAACACTCGCTATTACATTGTTCTGCTTCACGGTCGAGCCATACAATTATTCGTGAAAGTTAAGATGCAAGTTGGTAGTCGACTGCACGCAGCAGCAGCAGACGTGTCCCTGCGACACTACTGGTTTGTATGTATGTTTGTATACCCTGCGTAGCTTGCGACACTGCGGTCCGACGACACTGTCACCCGACCGTAGATCAGTAGTCTCACATTACGACGGGCGGACGCGGAGGGTGCAATGCAATGTAAAATAATACCAATTTCAGTACCGATAGAATATACAAAGGAATACGGCGCTGCCGTCTGATACTGTGCTCTGCAGTCGGGTTCCAAATCATGTCGCAACAACGTGTTGCAGCTGCGGTGTCGTCGAGCGACACGTCTGCTTTTGTTGCGTACGGTCGGCTACGAATTTGTACCTTTAAGCGGTAAGGTGGCTCAGGATGGGACCCGCACGGCTGTGGGTTGGGCTAATAAAATATTAATACGTAGTAGATTACTTATCGTTTTTACTAAAAAACAACACCACGCAAAAAACAGTTTCATACAAAAAAATTCAATCAAAATGTTTAAACAGAAGATATCAAATAATTACAGAAGCGAGTTAAAAATTTACAAGGTATTACGAGACATCAAACGCTATAAGAACTTTTAAAACGTGCAGTACAGCCACTACACTACACTACACTAGCGACAGCGCCGCACAGGCACGCGCAGGTGTGTGTGTGTGTGTGTGTGTAGCTACTTGGTCTTCTCGTTGGTGCCCTGGCAGGCGGCGATGTTCTGCAGCATGAGGGCGAGCGTGCGCGCGGGGCGGCCGGTCATGCGGCGCGGGTCGAGGTAGGGCGGCGCGGGCGCGTGCGCCAGCTTGCCCACACCCGTTATGTCCATGTGCACCCACTCGCCGCACACGAAGTTCTGACGGTTTTATAATATACCACCTTTTAAACGCACCGTCCGCACAAGTTATACAGGGTGTAAGGAAAAATATAATTAACCCTTAAAGGCTGGGCCACACAGAGTGCAGATGCAGAACGGGTGCAGGCCGGCAGTAGTTGTAAACTATGGAATTAAATGCGCGGTGTCACACTTAATACAGTCCGGCGCGGCTGCAGAACAGCTGCGGAACGGTAGCCGCAGTGTGACGACTCGCATATAATTCCATAGTTTACAACTACTGCCGGTCTGCACCCGTTCTGTAGCTGCACTCTGTGTGGCCCAGCCTTAAAACACATACTCTACCCATCAAACTAAACAACTTTTAGTATGAGAGCAATCCTGTCAGAATACAAAAAATCTGCTATTCGGTACGTTTGAGTAGTCTTTAACTACTTATATGTGGACTAGTTACGCGTGTAATTCTACTAACAAACATTTCTGCTGCTTTTTGCAGGGGGCGAGGTAACATGAAATCTTTGGATTTTATTCCTCATAACTTTAGATTCTAATTTTGATTGTTAAAAATCATGATAAGTAGTCTCGTTCACCCAAACGTTCTAAGTTCGAAGTTATTGTTTCGCAATTATAGGCTGTCTCGTTTAGTGATAAGGTATAAAATGGAATGTAAATGCACATGATCAATTGGGGAGGGAAGGGAAAATGCTACTGCAAGGCTAGTCCTTATATTAAATAGTCAGAGTTTAGTAGGCATTGTAGTTTAGTATGGAAATAGAGCAGCTTTTTTTTTTGCTCTGATCTGACTGGTTTGCTCCCATAGTAAAAGTTGTTCAGTTTGATGAGTAGGCACTAGGCAGAGTATGTGGTTAAAAGATTAATGATACTCTTCCTTACACCCCGTATAGGTACCAAATTTTAAGTCAAATCACAAGCTATCAAACAAAAGGTTTCATCACAATCGGTTCAGTAGATTTTTGCGTAATGCGCAAACAGACAGACAAAAAATCTTAAAAAACCTAGAAACCATATCGCAATTTTTTTTGCAAATACTTATATTCAATGTACAATTGGGCCTAGTTACGCGTAAACGTTCCATTCCACAGAGAGGTCAAACAGAGATAAATCCGTTTTTGTGTTTGAGCTGTCCATTTTTTTATTGTAACAAGTAGAGTCGTAAATTATTGATTACTTTGAAGAAATATATACATATTAATCTTCTATGGGTTCGTTTACCACATTTCAGTAATAAAACGGTAAATTTTAACTAAAATTCCTCTTTGAACGTTTTTGTTAAAACTATTGTATGAACTCATCTCAAAGACCTATTTGCAGAAACGGTTCATTTTATAAAAATGTGAATAATAAGCCATATTTTTAGAAATTTAAACTATCATTTATCTAGGGCTTTTAACTAACAAGTACCTATTGAGAATATTTCCCCCACTCGCAAGTGTTGCCAATAGGTATTAAAATTTCCAACAAATCTTCGATATTTAAATATTGATTTCTTTCAACTTTTTACTAATTTCCATAACTTTATATTGTTATTTATTACACATATTAATATAATAATGAGTGCTTTGAAAGGCCTATGCGTAATTTTTGTATGGAACCGTCCATACAAAAATTAGTTTTAGAAGATGTATATGTATGTACCAATTTCCTGCATCGCTCTATCATTTGATATTCACTAATAAGTGGCGCACTATACTATAATGGATATGAAGACATGTAGTACCTGCTGCTTGTATGTATGCAAGCAGTAATAAAATAATGTAAATAACCTTGAGGAAGGCGGCGCCGAGACACGGAGTCGCTCTGCCGGAGCCCTTGTTGCGCAGGTCCACCGCCTTCTCGTCTGCAACCACAACGTCCTACATTCTGTCTGTTAGCACTAAGTATAACTGTGGATTTCCACCGGCTAGAATGTGACTGACGAGACAAAAACAATTTAAAATGTAAGAAAATGTATTTAAATTCGTAAGTAGTTAGGTGCAATTTCATTGGAAACGACTAGAAAGGACAAGAATCCATAATCAATACTCATTCAACATTGCACCGACCCTATGTCAAAGAGTAATATAAGTATATTACTAGCTAGTGAGTAGGTAGGTATGATATGGAATTATGCGCTTGATGAATGTAAACAATTTATTTGTTGAAAGAAGGTAAAATGCATATCAATCATATAACATAATTATAGTTCTCGCTACTCGCAGCCAACAGTGGCAAACAAATATTTAAAAAAATTTAAGAGGCTATGTGAAAATAATATAGTTTAAAAAACTAAAAAACACGCTTATTAATGTACTAAAAAGAACAAAATAATCCAACAGAAGATCCACGTCACCAAATGTATTACCTAAAACTAATCCAACAGAAGATCCACGTCACCAAATGTATTACCTAAAACTAATCCAACAGAAGATCCACGTCACCAAATGTATTACCTAAAACTAATCCAACAGAAGATCCACGTCACCAAATGTATTACTTAAAACTCGAGGGGTTTACTTGTTGCCGTTGAAGATTTCAACTATCCATCTTCTGGCCTTCGTCACTTGATAATAAAATATTTACATTATCGCAGAGGGAGGCCATGGTTGAGCGGACAAACTTGACTTTAAGTCTTGTCTCCCAGTGGGGTGACAATAATTTAGTCAACTTCAACGCCACTAAAACACAGGCTGGTCTGGTCACCGCCAAAAAGAGTCCGTGTAATCTGACTCCTACTTTCCGGGGTACATCTGTCCCTGTTTCCGACAGTCTTGCGCTTCTTGTATAATGTATGGGGCTCGTCATAACAAACCAATCGAGTCCAAACTCGAGTGGTTTACTAGTAGCTATTGAAAAGTTCCACTATCCACCTTCTGGCTCCATCATGAATTCCAAGACACCATGTATAATGTATGGGACTCGTCAAAACAAATCAATCGAGCCCAAACTCGAGTGGTTTACTAGTAGCTATTGAAAAGTTCCACTATCCACCTTCTGGCTCCATCATGAATTCCAAGACACCATGTATAATGTATGGGACTCGTCAAAACAAATCAATCGAGCCCAAACTCGAGTGGTTTACTAGTACCCTTTGAAGAGTTCCACTATCCACCTTCTGACTTCATCATGAATTCCAAGACACCATGTATAATGTATGGGACTCGTCAAAACTATCCAGTCGAGCCCAAACTCAAGTGGTTTACAAGTGGCCATTGAAGAGTTCCACTATCCACCTGCTGGTTCCATCACGAGTTCCAAGACACCATGTATAATGTATGGGGATGGGGCTCGTCAAAACAAACCAATCGAGCCCAAACTCGAGTGGTTTACTAGTAGCCATTCGAGAGTTCCACTATCCAACTTCTGGCTCCATCATGAATTCCAAGACACCATGTACAATGTATGGGACTCGTCAAAACAAACTAATCGAGCCCAAACTCGAGTGGTTTACTAGTAGCCATTGATGAGTTACACTATCCATCTCATCACTTCATCATCAGATCAGCTCGATAGTACCAAATTATTGTATTGTCATGCGAACTACATACACCTGCAAAGTTTCAAATCTATTCATTAATTAGAAGTAGGTTAAAATTGACTTCCTAGATTTTCTTACATACTTACGCAGTTAGTTATTTAGTTACATACAGGTGAAGCTAATATAAGCGTGTTAAAAAGAATAGGATTCTTCAAAGCGTCATATATCATGAAGTACTAACAGTAGGAGTATGATTAGCGGATACGCGTAAATTGAACATATAATTGAAGTTTTGATTAGAGCCAAAACGATTAGACACATTTTCTCGATAGAAAAACAAGCCAAAGAAGCCTCCGTCTTTATCGATAAACGCTTGGAACTGCTAAACGGTGAATAATAGAAACATGAGACTTGATTAAAAAAAAAAAAGAGATTGATATTTTACAAATTTTGATTAGAGCAGAATTGAACTTACATAAATAGTACAATCACAATTAAATAAAGTTTGTTTTACGCTTGCGTCGCCCCATCTCTTTCTCTAGCATCAGGCAGTAATATACGCTATCACACGCCCATTTCGCTTCAATTATTTTTCGACATAGGCCCTTAAGGTAATTGTACCAATAATCCCTACAAAACCATTTCATGTAAAAAAGTATATATCCAAGATGTTCATATCTGTCTGCACCCTAGCACCGAGCAGTTGATAACGTACCGGTGACCTGTCGCCTGTAGTACTGCCACAGAGGTAAGCGCCAGGGCCGGTCGCCGGTGATGCTGCCCGCCTCGCCTCCGAGTTACTGCACCCTAGCACCGAGCAGTTAATAACGTACCGGTGACCTGTCGCCTGTAGTACTGCCACAGAGGGAAGCGCCAGGGCCGATCGCCGGTGATGCTGCCCGCCTCGCCTCCGAGTTACTGCACCCTAGCACCAAGCAGTTAATAACGTACCGGTGACCTGTCGCCTGTAGTACTGCCACAGAGGGAAGCGCCAGAGCCGATCGCCGGTGATGCTGCCCGCCTCGCCTCCGAGCTACTGCACCCTAGCACCGAGCAGTTGATAACGTACCGGTGACCTGTCGCCTGTAGTACTGCCACAGAGGGAAGCGCCAGGGCCGGTCGCGGGTGATGCTGCCCGCCTCGCCTCCGAGTTACTGCACCCTAGCACCGAGCAGTTGATAACGTACCGGTGACCTGTCGCCTGTAGTACTGCCACAGAGGTAAGCGCCAGGGCCGGTCGCCGGTGATGCTGCCCGCCTCGCCTCCGAGTTACTGCACCCTAGCACCGAGCAGTTGATAACGTACCGGTGACCTGTCGCCTGTAGTACTGCCACAGAGGTAAGCGCCAGGGCCGGTCGCGGGTGATGCTGCCCGCCTCGCCTCCGAGTTACTGCACCCTAGCACCGAGCAGTTGATAACGTACCGGTGACCTGTCGCCTGTAGTACTGCCACAGAGGTAAGCGCCAGGGCCGGTCGCCGGTGATGCTGCCCGCCTCGCCTCCGAGTTACTGCACCCTAGCACCGAGCAGTTGATAACGTACCGGTGACCTGTCGCCTGTAGTACTGCCACAGAGGGAAGCGCCAGGGCCGATCGCCGGTGATGCTGCCCGCCTCGCCTCCGAGCTACTGCACCCTAGCACCGAGCAGTTGATAACGTACCGGTGACCTGTCGCCTGTAGTACTGCCACAGAGGGAAACGCCAGGGCCGGTCGCCGGTGATGCTGCCCGCCTCGCGTAGCGCGCGCCACGCCCCCTCAGAGTTACTGAAGCACCCGAACGCGCCGCCGCCCGTCGCCAGCAGGATGCCGTCTAAAGTTCCGATATCATTACATTAGTAGTGGCATCACCTTGTTGGCGCTCGGTTGTCGCGGTACGAGTAGGTGCGCTCGGATGATAACTCGCGCGTCCAAATTTGCATAGGTAATGTGGCTCATCTGAGCTCACACTCATACTGTGATCGTGATATAAAGATCTTGATATAATGCAAGTCCAGGAGTGCGATTTTTGAAACTCATTTGCTGAGCTCAGCAGTTGAAAATGTCAAAATTACTATCGAGATATGCATTTTTCTACAGCTGATTTGACCTTTAAAAATCATACTTCAGGAGTGCGATTTTTGAAAGGCAAATCAGCAGTAGAAAGATGCATATCTCCATAGTAATTTTGACATTTTAAACTGCTGAGTTCAACAAATGAGTTTCAATAATCGCATACCAGGTACTTTAAATGTGACTAGATAATTTGTGTGCTTCCAATGAGGAACAAAATGAGCATAAATAGTTTTAGAGTAAAATACAAATCAGGTTTATTAAGAAAACAATTTTCTGCTGAAAACTTGAAACATGCCTACTGGAACATGTTATTAGAGCAGTTGTTTATTTTGTCTGCGTTCGCCTCGACCTTTTGCCTCAGTCCTGTAACTCTATATTATTTTGTACTGTAGATTGTAAGAAAAACTAAGGCAATAAATTATTTTTTAATTTAATTAATTTAATTTAATATATTTATATCTCGGCCTCACTGTCGTGTACGTAAGTACGTCAGAGAACCTTCGTAATCAGTCAGTATTATTGTATATAGTGGGCAACACTGAAATAACTGTAATGACAGATTGGAATATACGTCTTACAGTGCCACTGCGCCACCAACTTATCTGTAGAATGGCCAAAAGCGGAACTACTGATGCCATTTCGAAAACGTCATTTTGTTGCTGTCAGCATTAGTACTTACTATCTCTATGGTCAGCATAGATATCCAATAGTAGTACTTACTATCTCTATGGCTGTCAGTCGATGTAGTGTAGTATCTCATTCTTTGATACAGAAAGTGGCCATCGCTCATTCTACAGATAATTTGGTGACACTGTACTGTGCACACACGCCTCTTTTATCTATAACTAGGCTCTACAAGTTTACGAGTAATAGTCGACCAACTTTTTATATATTGTGACGGGCAACCACGGAACCCTACCCTGCGCGTGGGCCGACACGCACTTGGCCAGTTTTTTTATTTTCAGATTTTACCTCCGTTGTGAAAGTTGATCAGCTTGATGGCCTAAACTGCTCCTTCGAATATTACAAGGGTCTTTTATTCCACCCTGTATACGTGTAGTACATACATGCATACATATGCTCACTACTGGGGTAGGCAGAAACAACAGATCGCCACATGCTACGATTTTGACACACATCTCTCGCCTCAAGTCTCTTCATGCAAGCTCGTCGTTTCCGGCATGAGAATAATTGGAGTGTAGATTATTCTATGGTTCCGGGTACATTTTATTTGGCATTATACCTGTAGTGTAGAGAGTAGGTATACTATACTATACTATACAGTACGTGTAAGGGTGGCCACGTCGACCACTAGCGCCGGCTTGTATATACGTGTAGTGTAGAGAGTATACTATTGTCCGTAGTATGATATATGCACTTTAGTGTCTGAATATATTTATCTGAATTTACTTCTGTGTTGTTTACTTGATTTAAAGTCTGACTACATCCTAGCAGTTGTGAGTTCAGTGAAAACACTATTGCTGTTAAATTATATAATTTCACACACAATTATATTAAACTTTATTCGTAAATACTATAGGGAATTAACGAACAATTACTACCTAACCGGCTGGGCGCGAGACGGGAGAACGAGTGAAAGGTGTACACCATACTATACAGTACGTGTAAGGGTGGCCACGTCGACCACTAGCGCCGGCTTGTATATACGTGTAGTGTAGAGAGTATACTATACTATTAATGTTAAAGCGCCATTCTGGTCTCCGTGATGCAAGCTCCTCCAAGCGTTAAAGACTTTGAAAGAATGGGTCTAGAACTTGATGCAAAGCGTCAGATCCAGAAAACTCGACCCAAGCCCTCATACATCTACACTTACAATGCCTCCGGGCAACTCTACTACTCTTCATGTGACCGAATTTTTAAAACAAAATTCTGTTTTTCCGAGTCATATTAGGGCCTATCATAATCCGAATTTAGTAGTGTAGTACGTAATATTTTATTTAGTTATTTAATCTTATTTATACCTTAATATAATTTTGTTGCTGAAGTCGCCATAGCCGAACACGGTTAGGAGGACTATATATATATATATATATATATATATATATATATATATATATATATATAAATATACTATACTATACAGTACGTGTGAGGGTGGCCACGTCAACCACTAGCGCCGGCTTGTACTGCGCCTGACCGTAGACCAGCGCGTCCGCCATCATCACGCGCCCCTCCATGTCCGTGTTCTCGATCTGTTCATGTACAAACAAACACGCGTAATGTTAACTAATATCTTGTATATATCTTAACTAACTTCGTCCGCGTTGATTTCGGATTGTCGATAAATCCTTTCTTTCTGCACCCCTAACTACATGCTCCGTAGAATCACAGAGTACTTACTATAATTACTAAAGTAGAATGCTCCAATGAGATGACTATTACAGTTCTGCTCAGGGAGCGACTACTGCTTTTTACTGCGGACTATTAGAGGGACCACGAAGGGCCTACCGAGCCAACTGAATGAACTTAAGCAACGTTGCTTAAGTCAACAACTTGGTCGTATAGTCAACCATTTATAAGACTTTTCGGTTCTATAAAAGTTATATTACGGTAATTTTTGTTACTCTTCGTCGTGTAGGTACTGGTGTTTTATACGTCTGGTTATATAGACGTTCTGTCAACGTATTTTATGCGACAGTTATATAGTGGTGTTCACGGCGACGTCTATATGTCGTTGTTATATGACTTTTAGTCGTGTTAACGTAATTGTCGCATAAAGGTCGATTTTATGTCAATTTAGTCGTGTAATTTACATTTATAGTACTATTAACGGGACGGTGGTCGTGTATGCGTCGTAATAGTATATATGTAATATTCGTGAAGCTGGTATGACTGTAACCTGTATACGTCTTTAGGGACCACAATACGACTGTTATATCACAAAAACTCCTGTAAGCGGTATTGCAAACCTTGTTTATAACTTCCACCATTTTGTGTTGTACCGTGTGTTTGAATTTTCTTTCATTATTCGTAAAATGGATCCAAACTAGTTGAAAACGATTAAAAAAAGTAGTGCATAAAAGGAAAGTAAAGAATACTTATCGTGCACTTCAAGCGCTATCTATCTTTCTTCCAAAAAGGGTGATGGCTAACCTAGTCACTGATTAAAATATCAATTAAAATTACTTGAAATTTAAGAATTTCGGAAGCGCATTGAAAATTAGTTGTAAACATCCCTCACATTTATCACACATTAATTATTTAACCACATTAATGAAGAAACTTAACTTCCCAATAGACTGCAGCTTACCTACATGTTTCTGCTCGAATAATATAATATTATTAGATAAAAATTACAAATTAAAATGGTTGTCAGTTTTGTAAATTTGTTTTTGTTTTTACTGCGGAGGAAATCGTTTCACATTTAAATTAGGTTAAACGTCGTTTAAGCGACGGGAACACGACCATAACGGCATATAAATGTCCTATTGTGCACCCATACACGGGGAAAAGTCAGATCGGCGACGTTTATATGCCGACTGTGCTACAAATAGGTCCTTATACGACTGTTACGCGTCACTTGTAGGGCGATAAGCCGTATTAAATGGGCCCTAATGCGAACATTCTTACGGAACTTATACGACTACAATTTTAAAACTTCCAGGACGTCTACGCGACCATGAAATTATTGTTTGGGACCGACCTAGGGGCACCCACAGGGGTACGGACGTCGGCATAGGACGTTGCTGGGGCTTCGCGGCGGATTGGGTATATAGCGGTGATCGGTGAGATGAATGCTCGAAATTACATGTTTCTATCTACAGTGGTGAAGCGTCGTCAGTCAGTCACGAAACCATTTTATAAGTATAGAAGATATCTTTCGCTGCCGCAAATTTTGGCTGCGGACATGCGGACATGCTGCAGTTACGTGGGGCGGTCAAATATATTCAGCCATTGGAGAGGGCTATGCTCGGAGTTTCCCTGTGAGTTCGAATCAGAAATGAAGAGATCCGAGAAGAACCAGAGTAGAGTAGCTGACATAACCCAAAGAATTGGTAAACTAGAGTGGCAATGGGCGGGGCAGATATTGCTCGCAGAACCGATGGCCGATGGGACCGAAGAGTTTTCGAGTGGCGACCGCGTACCGGAAGGCGAAGCGTGGATAGCTTCCCTACAAGGTAAGGTAGTCTTTGAATGAGGGCAGCGCAGGATCGGTCGTTGTGGCGATCTTTTGGGGAGGCCTATGTCCAGCAGTAGACTGATGACGATGAGGGGCGCATTATTAGTGAATACATCTGTGGTGCCGTAGAGAACGGAGCGGAGCACTCGCACGCACCTGTATGGAGAGTCCGTTGAGGGCGCGCACCACGTCGCCCACCTTCATGCACTGGCCGCTAATCATGTTCTCGCACAGCGGGATCACGCATCGCAGGTTGATCGGCACCTGCACACGTGTATTGCAGTGTAGTACGACAGCGACAGCCTGTCGCCTTCTCTGTCTTGTGTAACTACTGTATTGAAGTGTCGCAGTAGAGAGAGAACCAGGCCATGTCCTTGAAATTTATTCCTACTCTCGGTCGAATACCACATAATTAAATAACCCTACAGATCGAAAGCTTCAAACAAGCGGCCGCACCGACAGCGACTCACACTCAGCGCGCGTTGTGGGACGTACGAACAGAACAGGTGCACACACTCAGCCGAGGTATGTGTGCTCCTCAACAACGCGCCGCGCGCGCGCTCTTGTGTGAGTGCACCGACAGCGGCTACATGTATGAAGATTCCAATCTGTAGGGATAATTTTAATCATGTACCGCTACGGCTGTCACTGGCGGCTCTTTAGATTGATACGGCACGGTTCAACATGAGTAATTGAGTATTTGAAGTTAACTTTCGATCTAATACCTAAAGGGTGATAGGGTAGACAGTTGCATTACTGTAAGGGGTGACTGTAGGTACCCATGATACTGAACAACCTGCACAAAAGAACAAAGGGAAAGTCGAAAAAAAACTAACTACTTTCATAAAAACGTTCCATCAGCTAATTTATTAGTATCTTCTTCTCGTGGTGCCATCTCCTATCGGAGGTTGGCTATCAATAGGGCTATTCTGACCCAGGAGACTGCAGCCCTGATCAGTGAGATTGTGTCCACATCGAACTATTCGCACAGGTCTTTAAGCCAGGACGTCCTTCTTCTACAAGGCATTCGTCTTCCCAAAATTTTCCCCTGCAGAATAATCTGGAGAAGTTGGTATTTATCACTTCTCATAATGTGACCGAGGTACTGTAATTTCCGAGTTTTCATGGTTTTTAGGATTTCTACTCTCTTGTTCATCCTCTGCAGGACCAGCTCGTTGCTAATTCTGTCCGTCCATGATATCTTCAACATCCTCCTGTATACCCACATCTCAAAAGCCTCAAGTCGTTTGCACATGGTTTGAATGAGTGTCCAGGATTCAACACCATAGGGGGATGAAGAATACGTAACACCTTACAAAACGGACACGGGTGGAGATCTTGAGAGAGCGGTTACATAGCTATTGGTTCATCTTCAAAAATGCATTCCTCGCCTGCTCTATGCGACACCTAATCTCAATTCTGTGGTCTTCTTGATCAGTCACACGACAACCGAGGTACCTGTAAGAGTGATCCCTTTCCAGTGGCTGATTTTGAACGTAGAGTGCAATACCGCTATTTACTTGCGGACGGCCGTCCATCATGAATTTAGTCTTCTTTATATTTATGTTGAGACCATAATCTGCACTGACAGTCGTCACACGATTCAGCAGATACTGCAGATCGTTCAGAGTAGATGCTAACAGAATGGTATCATCTGCATATCTGATGTTATTTAACGGCAGACCATTTATGACTATTCCCCCTTCCGCGACTTCTACTGCCTCTGAGAATATTTCTTCTGCATACTATATGTTAAACAGAAGCGGAGAGAGAATACAACCAAATTTATTAGTATGGAAAGTCCAAACATTCTTTGGCGAATTTCCTATAAAGAAAATTGGTCAGCATTATAGGTAGGTACAATCACCTCAACCCTATACAGAATGTCCCAAAACTCTACGAAAACTTACTACTTTACCTACTCCCTGTTTTCGGCTTGACGTTGAGTTTTGGGACAGCCTGTAGGTATAGTCGAATTATGAATGAAGTCTGTCTACTGTTTTGTTTCTTTGCTGTGGTAGTGTGTATGGGTATATGGTATGGTATGGTATGGGTACCTTCAGCTCGGCGATGATGCGTATGGCGGCGAGCGCGACGGCGGCGCCGGCCATGCTGCCGCGGTTCTCCGCCATTTGCGGCGGCCGCTTTAGGCACAGCCCGCCGCTGTAATGTCACAAAACACAGCCGCTCCTTCATTACGAATGCCATATTTGAAACTTGAGGGTCATCTTATTTTTTACATTACAGCAAGTAGTAGTATCAGTACAGGCCTAGTATCAGTTTTATTTTTGCTTACTACGTATTAATTATTACTTCCTAAAAAAACGGCTCGAAGGACTATAAAATTAGGTGAAAAGGGTACAATAGTACCAGGTTTATAAGTCCCCCCGATGTACTTGCGCAGTTGACTAATTTTAATAGCGCGTGAAATTATATTCACCAATCAGGATGTGCCATATTCCTCGTTTGTTTTCAGCGAGAATATAATAGTGCTTGTTTTACATAATCGAACGTGTGTTAGGGTGAAGCCAAACGAGCGTAAATTTGAGTCGCGTATCTTGAGTCCGTTTCATATAAAATCCGGGAATGCATTGTCTATGCTATGACTTCAGCCTTTATATGAAACGGACTCAAAATACGCGACTCCCAAAATTAAGCTCGTTTGGCTTCACCCCTAAGGCCGAGAGGTCATAGACAATGCATTCCCGGATTTTATATCAAAAGGGACTCAAAATACGCGACTCACAACTCACAAAATTACGCATGTTTGGCTTCACCCTTAGATGTCGATGTTTAGCTAACGATGGAGATGGAGCGGCCGTAGCCAACCGACGTGTTCCGACCGTATACGTAAGATTAGCGTACGATATTTGAAACGCCACAACAGTAGAAAGGCTCCCCATTCAGTAGATTCAGCTCAAACGAAGCCGATCTAATATGCATTCCTACTAAAGAACAACGGTGAGATTGAGACAAACCTATCGAAGGTGACGCCCTTAGCGGCCAGAAGCACGGGCTGCCCCTTGCCGTTGTCGTAGGTGCACTCGAGCAGCAGCGGCGCCTCGCAGGAGCCGCGCGCCACCGTGAGGAACGCCCGCATGTCCTGGGCCTCCACCCAGTCCCGGTCGTGCGCCTCCACCTGCACGCCCAGCGGGCACAGCACGTCCAGCGCCGCCTGCGGTCACGGCACATCACACCGTGAGTACTGCACTACACTACACTGTCTACTGCTACACACGATAACGCTCGCCTACACGCCCGCCACACGCGACAAGTCCGGCGCCGCCTGAGAGCAACGAGCTACGTCCGGTGTTTATTACAACTATTGACCCCAGTCACGTTGTCATAGATTAATAATAAGTTACACATTGTATCGACTATAGTCGCTCAAATAAAAACTTATAAAGTGACATAAACGGGTAGGTGTCCATGTCCAACCTGTGCGAGGTCGGTGGGCGTCATCCTGTTGGCGGGCATGTCCGACAGAAAGCGGGCCCAGTTCTGCGCGCGCGCGCGGACCTCTCCCTCGCGCCACAGCGACGCCGCGCTCGCCCCGTCCTCATCGCCCTCGCCGGTCAGCAGCGACACCGCGGTCTCGGGCTGCCGGTCTCCGCACGACTTGAACTCCTGGAACCTGTCATCACAACACATTTACGTCATCGCGTCACAAGACGCTTCTCCTCCCGCGGAGACGTACAAATTTTGGAGCTTTCTTCGCCGGATCCATAGCTTTTCCTTAGGTTACTTTGCACATATTTTGTACGTAAGAATAATTAAATTAACTATCTTCATGCTTCTGGTTCTAACCGATTCCTATTGTGTTGGGGCTGTACACCTCAACACTTATATTATGTTTGATGTTGATGATAGTTTTGTTAGGTTTGTACGTAAAATGTTGAAAGTTACGTAAATGTTATGTTGATGCGATTGAAGTGAAACATGACCAATCGGTATGAGCGTTTTTATTGCACTGTTTTTAGTTTGCTAAATGAATTACCAATAAAGGAAAGATGAGACCTAAGCATAAAATAATAAATGTACAGCTAGCTCGTACATATTGAGAAGAAAAGTCGAACTGGCTTCGCTTGCTCTAACTATCTATTTTTGCATGGATAAACCAAAAAAAGATGTTTGGCTAAGTAAGATATTGGGGCGGCAAAATCGGTCTGTCCCCTGGGCAGTAGAAATCCACGCTACGCCACTGGTCGCACCCCAGTCGATCGTCGAGTCTCTAATAGTAATATCTACTAGCTAGCGAGTCAATAAAATTCGACTCGACAGCAGAAAAGAAAACTTCTCTGCTGGCGCTCCTACCAGTATCTAATGTCTAGCGTACACCGCACTCACCTCCAGGCGGCCAGGCCGGCGCCCTCGGCCGCGGCGTCGGGCACGCCGCACGGGTCCACCAGCACGCGCCGCACGGTCTAGTGCCTAGTGTCTAGCGTACACCGCACTCACCTCCAGGCGGCAAGGCCGGCGCCCTCGGCCGCGGCGTCGGGCTCGCCGCACGGGTCCACCAGCACGCGCCGCACGGTCTAGTGCCTAGTGTCTAGCGTACACCGCACTCACCTCCAGGCGGCCAGGCCGGCGCCCTCGGCCGCGGCGTCGGGCACGCCGCACGGGTCCACCAGCACGCGCCGCACGGTCTAGTGCCTAGTGTCTAGCGTACACCGCACTCACCTCCAGGCGGCCAGGCCGGCGCCCTCGGCCGCGGTGTCGGGCACGCCGCACGGGTCCACCAGCACGCGCCGCACGGTCTAGTGTCTAGCGTACACCGCACTCACCTCCAGGCGGCCAGGCCGGCGCCCTCGGCCGCGGCGTCGGGCACGCCGCACGGGTCCACGAGCACGCGCCGCACGGTCTAGTGCCTAGTGTCTAGCGTACACCGCACTCACCTCCAGGCGGCCAGGCCGGCGCCCTCGGCCGCGGCGTCGGGCACGCCGCACGGGTCCACCAGCACGCGCCGCACGGTCTAGTGCCTAGTGTCTAGCGTACACCGCACTCACCTCCAGGCGGCCAGGCCGGCGCCCTCGGCCGCGGCGTCGGGCACGCCGCTCGGGTCCACCAGCACGCGCCGCACGGTCTAGTGCCTAGTGTCTAGCGTACACCGCACTCACCTCCAGGCGGCCAGGCCGGCGCCCTCGGCCGCGGCGTCGGGCACGCCGCACGGGTCCACCAGCACGCGCCGCACGGTCTAGTGCCTAGTGTCTAGCGTACACCGCACTCACCTCCAGGCGGCCAGGCCGGCGCCCTCGGCCGCGGCGTCGGGCACGCCGCACGGGTCCACCAGCACGCGCCGCACGGTCTAGTGCCTAGTGTCTAGCGTACACCGCACTCACCTCCAGGCGGCCAGGCCGGCGCCCTCGGCCGCGGCGTCGGGCACGCCGCACGGGTCCACCAGCACGCGCCGCACGGTCTAGTGCCTAGTGTCTAGCGTACACCGCACTCACCTCCAGGCGGCAAGGCCGGCGCCCTCGGCCGCGGCGTCGGGCTCGCCGCACGGGTCCACCAGCACGCGCCGCACGGTCTAGTGCCTAGTGTCTAGCGTACACCGCACTCACCTCCAGGCGGCCAGGCCGGCGCCCTCGGCCGCGGCGTCGGGCACGCCGCACGGGTCCACCAGCACGCGCCGCACGGTCTAGTGCCTAGTGTCTAGCGTACACCGCACTCACCTCCAGGCGGCCAGGCCGGCGCCCTCGGCCGCGGTGTCGGGCACGCCGCACGGGTCCACCAGCACGCGCCGCACGGTCTAGTGCCTAGTGTCTAGCGTACACCGCACTCACCTCCAGGCGGCCAGGCCGGCGCCCTCGGCCGCGGCGTCGGGCACGCCGCACGGGTCCACCAGCACGCGCCGCACGGTCTAGTGCCTAGTGTCTAGCGTACACCGCACTCACCTCCAGGCGGCCAGGCCGGCGCCCTCGGCCGCGGCGTCGGGCACGCCGCACGGGTCCACCAGCACGCGCCGCACGGTCTAGTGCCTAGTGTCTAGCGTACACCGCACTCACCTCCAGGCGGCCAGGCCGGCGCCCTCGGCCGCGGCGTCGGGCACGCCGCACGGGTCCACCAGCACGCGCCGCACGGTCTAGTGCCTAGTGTCTAGCGTACACCGCACTCACCTCCAGGCGGCCAGGCCGGCGCCCTCGGCCGCGGCGTCGGGCACGCCGCACGGGTCCACCAGCACGCGCCGCACGGTCTAGTGCCTAGTGTCTAGCGTACACCGCACTCACCTCCAGGCGGCCAGGCCGGCGCCCTCGGCCGCGGCGTCGGGCACGCCGCACGGGTCCACCAGCACGCGCCGCACGGTCTAGTGCCTAGTGTCTAGCGTACACCGCACTCACCTCCAGGCGGCCAGGCCGGCGCCCTCGGCCGCGGCGTCGGGCACGCCGCACGGGTCCACCAGCACGCGCCGCACGGTCTAGTGCCTAGTGTCTAGCGTACACCGCACTCACCTCCAGGCGGCCAGGCCGGCGCCCTCGGCCGCGGCGTCGGGCACGCCGCACGGGTCCACGAGCACGCGCCGCGCCCCCCGCGCCGCGAGCTGCGCCACCCCCGCGCCCACCCCGCACCGCACGTTCTCCTGCAAGAGGACGGGACACACAGATATACACAGGTACCGCGTCGGCGCGGGGCGTTAGATGCTTGGAGAGTGAGTATAGTTACGCGTCGCTCGTCGAGGTCCTCGAGCGCGTCGTAGCCGGCCGCCTTGTCGCCGAGCAGCCCTATGGCGGCGGCGGGCGGCCCCCCCGCGCCCTCCGGCTCAGACACAACCACCGCGCCGCCCTTCTTCAGTTGGCACGACATCCTGCAACACAAGAACGTGTCAGGTCAGGTGTAATAATCTCAGACGAGGTGCGAAACGTCACGAGTCCTATCGACCTAGATGCTTCAGAAATGTGTACCATCAGATCCAGGATTTAAAATACATTTTATTCGTCGGTGACTTTATACAGGGTGGAAAAAAAAGGCCGTGGTTGGAGGGAAAGTACCCTTAATATTTATGATGGCAAATTTTACTGAAAGGAAACATTCCTTTATTTTCAAATTTAATTAAAACTGCATTTAAAGATTTTTGAAAAATCATCTGCTTGAGCCGGGAATCGAACCGGTGAAACGTGAAAAAAAACATCCTGTATTTTATAATACCAACCGAAAGAGTCATTCATAAGGATCAATTTCTTTTAAACAACATAGTATCTTAAATTAAAGAAAGACCAAGAAAAAATGATTTTTTTATTGTTAAACTTACTATCTAAAGAAAATTCTTTACTTAACTTATAAATTGCTCAAAATGAGACCCATTTTCACGTATGCACAGACGTATTCTTCGAATAAATTCGCTACGTGTCGCCTTTTGTATTGAATTATGGTGAATATTTGAAATAATATTTTGTACTTCCGTTTTTAATTCCTCTACTGACCTGTAGTTTCTTTTATACGCCAGATTTTTTACATGACCCCACAAAAAAAAAATCTAGCGGCGTTAGATCCGGGTATCTTGCCGGCCATCTAATGTCCCCGTTGGTACCTATCCACCTTAAATTGATTTGGTTAGAGGAAGCTCTACTATTATGAGCTGGAGCACCGTCTTGTTGAAAAATAATATTGCGTAGCTCTTCTTAGGAAAACGCATCGGTCAAATTATTCCGTAATAGCTGCAGTATTTCAAGATATTTTTCGGTATTCAGGTGTCCTTCATACAAGTGTACCAACACAACTCTGTTTTTCATTATTCCTTATTATGTTCTATTATTACCTACATTATTTTATTATGTTCTATTTACAGAAACTTTGAACTTGATATTTTAAATATTCAATCAATTCGATATAAAAGACGACTCGCAGAGAATTCAGTCGTAGAATACATACTTTAAAGTATTTTCTTTAGATAGTGAGTAAGTTTAACAATGAAAAAATCATTTTTTCTTGGTCTTTCTTTAATTTAAGATACTATGTTGTTTAAAAGAAATTGATCCTTATGAATGACTCTTTCGGTTAGTATCATAAAATACAGGATGTTTTTTTTCACATTTCACCGGTTCGATTCCCGGCTCAAGCAGATGATTTTTCAAAAATCTTTAAATGCAATTTTAATTATTTTTGAAAATAAAGGAATGTTTCCTTTCAGTAAAATTTGCCATCATAAATATTAAGGGTACTTTCCCTCCAACCACGGCCTTTTTTTTCCACCCTGTATACAGTCGTCCGCTTCTATCGTGTTTCGAATAGTGCCGGGCAAAGGCTTTTGTCAAAGCCTTTGTCTTCATGTTATACCTATTACTGAACTATTACCTACCTTCGCTACTCGAAAACTTTGATTAGCTAGTCTAAAAAGAGGCGGGTGAGGGAGGAGAGGGTACTAACTCGGTGAGGGCGCGGCAGAGGGCGCCGCCGGCGCGCTGGTCGAGCGCGCGCGCCGCCGGCGTCAGCTCGAACCCCTTCGGCGTGGTGTAAACCCCCACCACCACGCTGCTCTGTGGACACAACACAACGTACGATGTGCAAATTGGGGCTACAGTCATCATTATTATTAGGTACCTATATTATACATTATAAAGTACTAGCGACCCGCCCGGGCTTCCCACGGGTGCAATGCTACTGCAATTGTATACCTAAGGTCTAACAAAATTAGCTGAAACTATTTTAAGGGGACGATCAGACTATCAAACTGAACAACTTTCTCTATGGGACCAATTTCGAAATCGCGGAAAAAAATCGGCTGTCCCATAGGTAGGTACATTTGAGTCGAGTTATGATTGCAGTTTTGTATGGGTCAGCTGATTTTTTTTTCGCGATTTGGATATTGGTCCCATAGAGAAATTTATTCAGTTTGATGGTCTGATCATCCCGTTAAAATAGTTTCAGCTAATTCTGTTAGACCTTATACAAGGTGAAATTGATATCATTAGCATCCTTTTAAACTAAGAGTCTACCCATCAAACTGAACAACTTTTGCTATGGGAGCAAACCGATCGGAGCGAAAAAAAATCTGCTTTTCCATACTAAACTGCAACGCCTACTCGACTCAAATGTATGCAACAGCAGATTTTTTTTTTGCTCCGATCGGTTTGCTCCTATAGTAAAAGTTGTTCAGTTTGATGGGTCGATTCTTAGTTTAAAAGGATGCTAATGATATCAATTTCACCCTGTATACATATACCTAAACCTTCCTCTTGAATCAGTCTATCTATTAAAAAAATATATGTACCTATAGAAAAAAAAATATCCAAGTGAGTGTCACCCTGTTAATTTTCCCGCCATCTACACGTTATTTCTGATGTTCATGACTTTTTCACATTTTATACGGCTATAGGTATTTTTTTAAATACTGATTGGGACTTAATTGAAAATTTTGTCAAACAAAGTTTTAATAAACAATTTGAATAATATACATATTTTAAGACTCATATTTTCATAAGCTTTCAATGGATACCCCGCAACATAGGGTAGAAATTTTTTTTAAGTACCCTTTATACCTCCCCAAATTGCCCCCCAATATAAAATTAGGCTTTTTTTACATCATTTATAATCCAGCAATTTCTATATGTGTGCCGAGTTTCAGCGTCCTATGTCTTACGGTTTCTCAGAAAAATGTTTGTGACAGACGGACGGATGGACGGACAGACACCGAGCTGATTCCATAAGTGTTCCGTTTTGCCAATTTTGGTACGGAACACTAGAAACCGCATCAAAATCCTTTGTGTAGTTTTAAAGATCTAAGCATACATAGGGACAGAGAGACAGACAGCGGGAAGCGACTTTGTTTTATACTATGTAGTGATTTTGCGAGACATAAAGCCTCTCTCATTAAATACGTTTTAATTACGTTTATTTATTTACTAGTTTAGTCGCGACTTCATCCGTATAAATTATGTACTTACCAGATTATAAGTCAAATCATAAGCTATCAAAAAAAAAGTTTCATCAAAATCGGTTCAGTAGTTTTTGCGTTTTATTCGAACAAACTAACAAACAGGCAGACAAAAAAATACAAAAATTTGAGATTCGGAGTCAAATGGACACCAACACTAAGTATATCGTAATCTTGTTCTTGTAAACATCTTCAATGTACAGACACACTTCTATTAAGATGGGGCTTATTGCCGAGCGTCGGCGATCATAGCTAGATGGAGACGGTTAACCAGCGAATGCCAACGCTTCTATGGTAGATTCGAAGTCGGCCCATACGATACCCAGAACAGAAGTAACTTATGATAGTGACACTTCTATGACCGGGACCGCACGCTTAAACGTAACGTAAGAATAGTCACCCTCAGAAAATTATACAAATGACTAGCTCATCGATTTCTAGTCTACGGACTGTAAACAAATAGAGAAAGGTTCAGCTGTAGACACATTAGAGAGCAGGATGCACAGCAGTGTGTCAGACACCCAGGGCGGGTTATCCACTGACCACTCAGAGCGCACAGTACCTTGCCGCCCTCGCCGCCGGCGCTCTGCCCCGCCGCCGCCGCGCCGGGGCACGCCTCCGCCCCTTCACCCCCACCCCCGCCACCGCCGCTGCTCCACCGCGCCGCCGCCACTCTGCTCCAATTTACTACATATTGCACTTTCCCACCACCACTCAATAATTTAGAAAGCCCCATTACAAAATAACAAACTAAAATTGATTATCAAACATATACATTTTTTCTACTGTTTGCCTTTTTGAATTAACAAAATAGCCAACTAGATTATTTGAAACTAGCTGGCTTCGAACTCAAAATTTGAACATGGAAGTTTTCAGTGGGATCAGTAGCCGTATTATATTATATCCACTCGTTTGTGCCACACTGCCGATGCCGATGCCGTACTGTCATATGTGACAGATACGTTATGTTAGCATTCATTATTATTGACTCGTACTCATAGAGCTATTTGATGTAATAGCAGGTCCGATCCTGTATGGAGTACTGCTGCCACCTGTGGGATGGCTCAGCCAAGTATCAAATTGCCGCACTTGACTCGATTGAACGCAGAGCCAGGAGGCTCATTGGCGACAGTAAGCTGGTGGAGACCTAGCCCACCGCCGCAGAGTAGCCTGCTTGTCGGTCTTCTACAGATTGTACTTCTGTGAGTGTGCCCAAGAGCTACATGAGCTCATCCCGCCTTCCTCTTTCTACTATCGTACTTCCAGACGCACCGCGGGATACCACCCCGTTTTGGTTGACATCCCACATATTCGCACCAAGCGCCTTTTTGAATCTTTTGTATAATGAGTTGAACAATAAATAAAATTATTATCATGTAACAAAATTATATTAAAATAAGATTTATAACAATAAGTACAAAAATCTTAAGTTATCACAATACATTACTATACTTTTAATTTGTATCAAATACATGGACTTTACCTCTAGATAGGTTTATTTACCCACCGGCTGTAACAGCATCATAACGTAACACATATTCACTTTGATAGTTATCACACTCTTTGCTCTACCTATTATTACCAATATTAATTTTGAAACTGGTCGTTTTAGGAACATGCCGTATAGTCAGTGACACCCTGGTACCTCGGTCTACGGTGGAGCCCCTAACGTATGAGTCAGAGCACTTATCCAAGTTCAGTATGTCATCGTCGAGCAGGTCTTGCGTGCGTTCTTCGATGCAGTGCATGTAGTGTGTGTAGAGGTGGTCGGTCAGCACGAGGAGGCTGCGCGGCTCCAGCAGCAGCGCACCAGGGCCGGGGCCGGGGCCAGGGCCGGCGCCGGCGGCAGGGCCGGGCTCGCGCAGGCCCAGCACCGTGTGGGAGCCCACGGACACGGTGGCGATGGTGGGGTGGAACAGGGCGCCGTCGTGATGCGGCATGATGCCCTGGCCCGGCATGTACTCGTTGACGAGCACGTGGTTGGGGGCCGGCGCGGGGGTCGGCAGGGCGGGGAGGCGGCGGAGCAGCGCGGCGAGCCAGGCCGGGAGCCGCTCGGCGAGCATGCCGCGCGCGTGTGGCACGCCGCCCCAGTTCTGGAGGCGCCGGTTCGACAACTGCGTCCACTTGGGCTTGGGCGCCGCGTATATCTTGTCGAGCAGCGCACGCTCCTCGCCTTGCGTTATGAACTCCGACACGTAGTACGCGGTGGGGGGACTCTGCGGACGGAGACCGCACAAATGTGTTACATTTACATTTTGTTTTTTTCATCTATATAAGGTTTAACAAAATTAGCTGAAAATATTTTAAGGGAATGATCAGACCATCAAACTGAACAACTTTTTCTATGGGACGAACATCGAAATCGCGAAAAAAAAATCTGCTGTCCCATACATTAGGTTTGTATGGAACAGCTGATTTTTTTTCGCGATTTCGATATTAGTCCCATAGAGAAAGTTGTTCAGTTTGATGGTCTGATCATCCCGTTAAAATAGTTTCACCTAATTTTGTTAGACCTTGTATAGAGACACGACAACTGCAGTAGATGTAAACTATAGAATTATATGTGAGGTGTCACACTAAATGCAGTCCAGCATGATGCTGAACAACTACGAAAGTGGTAGCAGACAGTACAATGACGGACATACAGAATACCAACAGCGCAACGGAAGGCAGTTGTATTGTAATGTCATTGATTCAAACAACCGCTGCAGTTGTAACACTCAACGCTCGTTGCCATTTAGGAAGACAGTGAGTAACGAAATACGTCATCAAACTGATGCAGCTGGCAATGGCGACGAACCGGCTGCGGAACCGCGACAGCATGACACGAACTGTTCCGCAGCCAATCCGTCACTGTTCTGTTCGGGCCCGCAGCCGCACTCTGTGGGGCCCAACTTTTAATATTGATGTGATATACTCTCTACGACGGGAGATGCAAAGATAAATAGTACTTACATTTTTGACTACGTAATCGTCTAGATTCAGAGTCGTCATGGTTCGTGGACGGTCCTCGTATCTATTTACCCGTTATACCGGTGGTGCTCTCACGGGTCCGAGACCGGTCACGAGACCGGTCGGTCTACTTCCTCCACTTGGGCTTGAGGCTGATGTTGTACAGAATATTGTTCGACTGAGATTAGTTGCGTTAATTCATATCTTATTAACATACGAAACTATACATACTTATATCAGGAATCAAAATCCCAGAAAAGCACGCTTATCGCAAGAGTCCAAAATGTATGAAAATTTAAAATGATAAAAACAAAACAAACAAATAATAGATTGCACGTAAAAAAAAAAATTTTTTCTTAATTTTTGTTGTTACAATTCAAGGTAAAGGGTTAAAAATCCCATATACAACCGAGATGTCTTTTATAAAAGCAGCGTTATTCTTTTGGTTTTCTAGGGGATCGATAGATGGCGCTACGGTCTGTGCGAATAAAGTTCAAAATATCAAAAAGGGTTTCTTTAAAATAATAAAGAGGGAAAAGATGATCAAAAAGATACCAACGCATCTTTTAATGGAATATTTCATTATTTGCGAATCATTTTGATCGAAAATTTGAAACTGTTTACTTTTGACATGGTTGTATGGGCTCAATCCCTAGGCTTTAAAACAAAAATGACAGGCACAGTCTTGACATGATTTTGACAGAATCTCACGAACGTATTCTCATAATTATTCATATCCAATAGCGTATTCTTTCGGAAAGGCAATGGGAACTAGCCCTTACAGCCTGTTATATTTTTTTTTGTACTTAACCTAAACTAACCTAACCTTATACCTAACACAATAATAATAGCCGCCACAATATCGCTGAATACAGTCATCTCCTCTAAAATGATTTATTGTGCAGTGTTTTTGTGCAAAACACGATCTGAAAGTAAATATTTTACTAACGACGGGATTTTTGTACACCTAAGAATTAATTAAATATCATAGCATAAAATAAGAACGTTTGTTAAAAACAAACGACAGAAAATTGCGATAGCTAAAGGCTGGGCCACACAGAGAGCAGCTGCGGAACGGTTGTAGGCCGGCACTAGTTGTAAACTATGGAATTATATGTAAGGTGTCACACTGAATGCAGTCCGGCGCGGCTGTGGAAAATCCCTCATTGTTCGTTGATTCCTGCATTTTTTATATTTATAACCTAATTTATGTAAAAGCAAACAAAGAGACTCTCTACCATCATTAAAATTCATGCCTTCTTTGAGAGCTGCAAGAAAGCGCTTCATAGTCGGTACTTCTTTACGAATGGCAAATTCGTGTATTTTATGCCTTATTGCACAGAGATCAAAATCATCAAGGTTAATTTTCTTTTTCATTTTTGACTTGTTTTTCCTAGGCGTTGAAAAAACACCCGACATCTGTTCTTCCTTCCGTATTTTCAACACAAAAGAGCGAGATATACCTACCTGAAAAAATACAGGGTTCATCTTAATATACTGAAACTTTTTTAAAGAGATGATCAGACCATCAAACTGACCAACTTTCTCTATTGGGCCAACATCGAATTGGCGAAAAAAATTTCAGCTGCCCCATACAGCCTAGCAAATACTGAAATTGTGACCTCAGACCATCAAACTGAACAATTTTCACTATGGAGCCTACTTCAGGAAACGGGAAAAAATCAGCTGTCCCATACATTTTAGTCGCGTAGGTACAGAAGTATTGCATGGGACAGCAGATTTTTTCGCGTTTCTATAATAGTTTTCGGCATTTTTTATTCACAAAAGCAACTAAATTGTATCACGCGATCACGCTTAAACTTTGACAACAATCGACAGACGAAATTTAATGACATTTGAAAGTATGTGTTGCCAGTAGAAGAAATTAGTTCTATTTGTTTTTCGCAACAAGGCGAGGTTTTTTATATTTCTGGTCGGGCTTTAAATAAATGTTAGATTAAAATGATTCGTTGATTAGAAATAATAAATATTTCCATCACAGTTTCAGCATGAGAAGGCAAAGAATTTATGAATGGTGTGACAACTTTAAAACTCGAATTAAAAAATCTTTCATTCCTTGAATCATTCTATTTCAGCGGTCTTTTAACGCCACATCACTAGCTTTGAAGGACCATAGAAATCCAATAGTAGTAGTACTTACTATCTCTATGTGAAGGACAGGCAATCCACAGACTAATGTAATACAGTAGTCTGCGAGGCAATCATATTTTTTAACGGATTATTTCGGCCATAGACGAAGAATTTTTCGCTATCGATTTCGGCGTTGCCGTCTACATGGTCTGTCAGCATTTTGTATTAAGATCGTTAGTTCCATATTTAGACTACCCGCAAATATAAGTTTTCTAACTCATTTCGTTTTAGTGTGCTTGTATAAAAATAGGATTTTTTTTGATGGGTGTGCGTGAATTTGAGTTGTACGTGTGTACCTCGTCCCCCACAAAATTTACTAAAACGAACTGAAGCTTTCTGTGGTCTTAATCCTCTAAGTTTATATCCATGGAATGAAAACAAGAAAAATTATTGAAGAAGACGGCTGTAAAGACTATACTCCATTGCCTTTCCAAAAGGAAGAAGAACTAAACAACAACAGCAAGTGACATCCGTCTGTCTGACACTGGCATATCATATGGCATGGGAAGACACTATGCACGTCCGCATAATGGGCATCCAAATTTTGTACAGACAGTTTCGTACGACCGGTGCAAAGGAATCCACTGTCAAACTCATTTAGCTGGGATTCGAAAAACTGGTCGTACGTGCTTGGTACGAACAAGTTTTGCACGACCCGTTCATAGGAATCCATTTTCGTACTCGAGTGAATGGACGCGAAAAACCAGCTGTACACTATTGATCGTACATAAAATTTTCGAACAAGTTATGCACGGCCAAGTTATTGACGTACCATCCATAAGAATCCCTTCGGATTCGTATGAACAGGGCGTTCAAAACGTGGACGGGCGTTACACCCTGGACATTTCATGTCCAGACAGTTTTTCGCGGTTGATTTATGCACGACCCATTCATTGGAATCCCTTCCGGTTTAAAAGTAGCGGGAATTTCAAACTGGAAACTTACCATAGACAAAGTAAAGTTCAATGTAGACTACCGCAACGTGAACCGATACTGTATCGAAGAGTTTTTGGCGGTAATTTGTCAGCTACGTTTGGAGTCCTCATATTTTATTAAATTTTTATTGGTTATAGTGAGTTTTGTTTCGTAAAATTGGCGTTGTTTTGCGTAACAAAGTGTCGTGCAAGTGAACAATATACAGTTCAGTGAAATATGATGGTGTATGGGTCGTAAACAGGAAAAGTGTTCCGTCATTTGTAGCGCGGCAAAGCGAACGGTTCGCCCAAAGAAAATTATGGTTCACCACTTTCCTGTGGACTTCTCTACGTCTTTCGTTTGTATCCAAAAACTCCAAAGAAGCGTCAGAACGTCGAATACTAACGTTTTAATTGGTAGAAATGAGAATTGTATTGAAGACATCGGTTGTATGGGATTTTTAACCCTTTACCTTGAATTGTACCAAAAAAATATGTATATTACTACGTTTTAGTGATTATATCTAGGAATATAGGTAATATTGTGGGGGTTAGTATGAAGCTTGGAAAGTTGGCCACTTCGGTGTCAATACGTGTAAGGTTGGGACACACGTGTTGCCCAGCTCATCTTGCCATACAAACTTTAGTTTCTATGACGAGGCTATGAGCCGAAGGGAGGCATCCGTGGCCGAGGCAGGCGAGGCCGCAGGCCGACCCACGTTAGCAAGGCCGAAGGCCGAGCTAACGGTCCCGGCTTACAGGTGGAACCCTGGTGGATGGGGTCAACGGCCCGCATAAACCACGGCATATATGGGTATGGACCCCGAACAAATGTTTGAGAGAACCTTAGTCAGATTTTCAGGGCAGTGAAAACAATCAAAAAAACGCCTAAATCTCTTAATATATGGATGGAATGGATACCGAGTGTTTATACCAATTCTTAGGGAACGAGGTAAGCCATACTCTTTGAGGTAAGCTATTCGGATGAAGTGACGAAAATCCAAGATGGCGGATAAAAGATGATGACCATTTTTCAAAAGGGTTAACGATTCCAAATACGAAATCAATTTTTTTTTTATCTTCAATTCTCGATGGGGTCGCCATACAAATTTTATTTAAGGCGAGCCCGAAGGGCGAGCCAGGTGACCGAGGCCGCAGGCCGATGTGTGCAAGTACCTCAATGCGAGGCCGGAGGCCGAGCCAAGTTAGCGAGGCCTAAGGCCGAGCTCCGCGTAGGCGCGTGCATCGAAGCGTCCAACGCTCAGTTATACTGACTGAACACCTCCGTAACTACCCATCTCCCTTCCCCCGTGTAATTTTCGCGAGGCCGAAGGCCGAGCTACGCGTAGGAGCGAAGCTCCGAAGCGTTCCCCCTGGAACCTGGTGGACCTGGTCTCCGGGATCAGTCTGCCCGCCAAGCGAGCGGGGCACTCGGCCTGCGGCTCGCATGGCGGGCAGACTGATCCCGGAGATCAGGTCCACCAGGCTTCCAGGCGATTCGGCCCGCCCCAACCGCAACCGATTGACGGGTGGTGCCCCCCCCCCCCCCCTCCCCCTAACGTCAGGGTCCTCTTTCACTTTCTCAGCCTTCACTGCCCCTTTTTTCAGCAAAATGTAAGACTCCAAGTCCAATCGCCATGAGCAAACTACAACACCTTCCCCCTCCCCCTCTTTTCCTTTACCCGACTGATAGGTTTAATCAGACACTGAAAACTAAAACTCCACACCTCCCGGAGGGGCATTCGCGGTGACTCCGCGGGCTGCGAAGCCCGCGGCCCAGCCCAAAAACTAGTCTAAAAATATGACTAAAGTCATTGCTTTTATTGCCAAACAAACTATCGATCGGCCCGTGCATAAATAGTGATTATCGCTCCCTAGGGATTATATTCTCTTTGATGTTTACGTGATCAATGCAAGAAGCGATGGTTGCAAAAACCATTTAGGTACGCATCAATTTGATACTCTTCTCTCAAAAACAAAAACTATCCAAAAACAAGATACACATCTGCGAAATGTTATTCCGGCTAAAATATAATTAGAATCACACTCAGATATCCAGCTGTTGGTCGTTCATGTACACTTATGTACACACGGAGACACATCAAGCTATACAAAACCAACATAAGCTGGCCGCGCGACGTTATACGTTACACGACCTACGTGCGGCCAGATTATTTTGGTTTTGTATAGCTTGATGTGTCGACGTGCGTACCTACACATTAGAAGCACTTCACAGGGTTTCCAGATCTGCTATATCTCAATTTACCTGAAGCACAGTATAAGAAAGAGTAACTATTACCTAAAGGTTTGTGCTGCAATATCTACCTATGGCTTTACAGGATTATAATCAGGCAAGTAAAATAAAATACCTAGGTATTGATCTTTTCAAGTTTTATTTTGTGCGTCTATAATAACATTAATAACTTAATAAATAAGTGATACAATCATGGATAAGAACATTTTTCAGACATATTCCAAGTTTTATCATCACTACATAGTATAAAACAAAGTCGCTTCCCGCCGTGGAATGCTTAGATCTTAAAAATTATGCAACGGATTTTGATGCGGTTTTTTTTATAGATAAGATTCAAGAGGAAGGTTTATATTTGTATTAATTGATCTGAGGTTTATATGTATAAAATACATGCATAGTATCAGCATTGCACCCGTGCGAAGCCGAGACGGCTCGGTAGTTCAATATATAAATGTTTGGATAGATCTGTTGACGCCTACCTGACAATAACATTGCTTGCATTAAGAAAAAAAAAATTGGCCCACATAATATTTTCAAGACGTTGTAAAGCAGCAGTAATAGAGTTGTCATTATTTCTACTTCTATGCATAAATCTTCATTATTGTGTCAAATTTTGATTAAGTAGATTAATTCAATAGAAATCTTGTGATTGAGACCCTTCTTCTTGTGACTGAGATCTCGCATCTGTTTATTATGATTGTGCAGTATGTATCTTCGTCTGTCATTGACTGCAAAGCACTGTTTGGCCGTTGGCTATCGTTTTCATTTTGCAGGGATAGTGATTGTGGCTATTCCTGTAAAAACATATCATAAAGGGACATTTATTTCTAACTACATAGAACTTATTTCTTTTTCTCTTACAGATGCCGTGCTACGCTGAAAATTGAATTGAAGAAAATTTTAAATGGATTTCAGACTAAGTGGTATTTCCCGGAATGTATCGGGGCACACTAGATGGAAAACACAAACATTTTTGCTCCTGACGATACTTCACATTACTTTAATTACAAAGGTTACCACAGCATTGTCTTGTTGGCATTAGTGAACATTGCAACTAATGGGAGAGCTTCTGGTGGAGGCAGGAGCGTCTGATACTGAACAATGTGTACATTTATCAAAATCATAATTTTCGTTTTTATTTGTACATTGTGTTAATTTGTTGTTATTGCTGTTAGATTTGCTAAGCGATCATTTCAAATTATGATTAAAATTATTATAAACAGTACTTTTTATTTAATTTTCCAAAACAAAGTTCTACTATGTGGTCACCCTGGTCTTCTATTTATTAGAGAAAATCTTAAAATATCACGGCTCCCGTCAGCGGCCGGGGGAGCGCGCGACTGACGGAAGACGGACATGGATACTGTTTAGTAACGTAATCTTTCATAACACATTTTTACTAAAGGTCACGCTGTTCCTTTCGCTATTTATCTTCGAACTGCAATCAAAATTTCATGTTTCAACTGAGGGACCACCTTTAGCCTGGCAATACACATCCGATTTTCTACAGATTGTCTGATCTGATAGATATGTAAGTCCCTCTCCCTTCCATCAGGAAGAAGACGGACGGAAGCTTCAGACATTATACTATTGTCTGATGCTTCCATCCCTCTCCTTCGTGATGAGAAGGACATATAGTAGGACCACGAGAAAACGCCGAGAAGCCAGACGAATTCAGATACTTAAAATTCTGGTCCCTCAATGGGAATGGACATTTTTCGGGCTAAAGCAGTTAAAAAGATGTTAGATCTAGCCCGAAAAGGGTCGAGGTGGCAACACTGACGACGGATGGCAAGTCGCGATCCTTGTGAGTAGCATACCTACGCGTAGTGTTGCTAACGGTTAAATTAGCTCACCACTTTTTATTTTGCGGTAGGCAACGAAACTGTGTGCACACGAACATTTTTGCTCCTCAAAATTTATCTATCTATACTATTATAAAACTGTAACAGGAAGTTTGTCTGTACATTGAAGATATTAACAAAAAAAAAGTTACGATATGGTTTTTAGGTGTCCCTGATTCCATTTCACCAATTTTTGGATTTTTTGTCTGTCTGTTTGTTTGTGTGTTTGTTTGGGTGTTTGTTTGTGTGTTTGTTTGTTTGAACGAGTATCACGCAAAAACTACTGAACGGATTTTGATGATTTTTTGTTTGATAGCTTATGATCTGACTTAAAATCTGGTATATAATTTGTGCGGACGAAGTCGCGGGTTAACGCTCGCTTTAAATAAAATTGAAATCTACTTTATCTTTGAATCTCGGATCTTCATCTTCATCAACATCTACACCAGACATTGCAGCACTTACAAGTGAGTTTGCTGAATTTAAAACATCTCAACTCTCAAAAGTCAAGTAGAGCTATTGTCGCTCGGTCTGGATCGGCATGAGACTTATCTGAGGCGGAAGGTTCTGCTCCTGCATGGTGTCCCAGAGGACAAGGACGAGAGAACCCATAAAGTAGCAGCTCAGATAATATCCGACAAAATGAAAATGCCAGAGGCGTCGCCCGATGACTTTGAAATGTGCCACCGACTTGGCTCCAATATATCCAAGCCAAGGCCCATCCTGCTCAGATTCCACATTGTGCAGCAGCGACGTGAGGTGTAGGATGCCAAGTCATCGTTGAAGGGGTCTGGGTTCACTCTGTCAGAGTTCTTTTCTTTTTTTCTTAATTCAATTTATTTTAAAGCGACTTTTGTTCAAAATGTTATGTACATGTCAGTCCCATCGTACCTTATGTCTAGATTTTACCTACTTTCTAATTTACTTAACGAGACACTGATGAATTTGCAAAGGCGAACACTTTTCTAGCAGCATCAGAACTTGGTGATGCCAGGATGTCATGAAATATGCCCACATCAAGCTCCCTCATCAGTGTCATTCGATCCTGCTCGTAGCGAACACACTCCACTAACAGGTGATAAACGTCCTCGACCACTCCACACTCCTCACAATTAGGTGAACTACACATTTTCATCATGAAGCCGAATTTATTTAGTGGAATGTGTCCACTACGATGCCTATGTGCCATAACAACAACTTTTCTACTGGCCTTAATTTGGGTAAACCAAGGTATGTGAGGAGGCTGACTTTGTATTGTTTTATACCAAATTCCTTTTTCTTTAGATATTTCATCAAAATATTCTTTCCACATCTTAAAACACATATTTTTAAATTTAGGTCAGAGTTCCTGACTCTGACTAGACATCAAGTTTTCATGGCTGCCTGCGTGCACTTCGGAGTCAATCGCTGCTGGTCGACTGATGGCAAGATTAACATTCTGCTGCCGGACAAGAGCCGTCGTAAAGTGGAGTTGCAGTCTGATTTGGAGTTGCTCATAGGGAAGTTTCCGGGTCAACCGAGTGACTCCCAAAACCAGCCGCTCGCGCAGAATGAAGGCAAGACCCCTAAACCCGTAGCGAAGCCCGTTATGAGGCCTAACAGAGCAACGAGCAAGAAATAACTTCACTGTTTTTCAACCATTTTTTTTCTCTATTCTGCCTTTCAGCCGCGACTTTTTAATTTAGCAGTGTTTCATTTGTTTTTTTGTTGTCTGGCTTTGCAGGTAGTTCACCCAAAACTTCTTTTTATGTTAGTTTTAAAGGATTTCTTTTAAAAATGTATTTGTTATTGTTGGCCTGTCAACGTAAATTTCCGCTTTTGACAACACTTTGACATATTAGTTTTCGTTTAAAATGTGTAAATGTCATTACAGTGGAACTAACGTTTTTAAAATTTCTCACCTAGTTTTCGCTCAATTTTTAACCGACTTCAAAAAAGGAGGAGGTTTCTCAATGAGGGATTTTCAAGAAGAAAAATAAAGTTAGTTCCTAATTTCTCAATAGATGGCGTTGACCAGAGAGGGGTCCAATAGGTATGAGCAAATGTATTAATTAATATTAATAATAAAAATACACAGTACAAGAAAGTTATTAACAATCTGGGTGTTATTGACGACGCGGTTGGTGTAATGATTGCCACGCCGGATTCTCAAACCAGGGGTCCTGGGTTTGAGTCCCGGTTCGGTCATGGATGTTACATGTTTGTGCCGTTGTTGAATGGTTCCCATAACAAAAAGCCTACTTGGGATCACTACAAAGTGTGTGCCTGTGAGTGTTATTTATTTATAAAAACGAAAAAAGCCTCAGATTTGGCTGTAATAAGCTTCACTTTTCAACATAAAGAATATTGAAATTGCTTTGCTAATAAAGAGCGAAATTTTTCGTCTATGGCTTTGCTTTTCATTCATTAAATCTGACGTATGATTTGAATATTCCCGGTTTATTTTTATTGAAATTCTCAGTTTCTAAGTTTTTGTAGTTTGTTATTGTTTCTCGTTTATTGTTCGTATATTCAAAACGGATAAGTAGGCCATACAGCCACGTCTGATACTCGATTCGTTGTTGACGGACAATAACACCGAGATTGCTAAATAATAATAAATAAAATAATAAAATAATAGTCCTGTGTAAAGCTGTAACATAAGTGTGTCTGTACATTGAAGATATTAACAAAAAATAAGTTACGATATGGTTTTTAGGTATCCCTGATTCCATATCACCAATTTTTGGATTTTTTGTCTGTCTGTTTGTTTGTGTGTTTGTTTGGGTGTTTGTTTGAACGAGTATCACGCAAAAACTGCTGAACCGATTTTGATGAAACTTTTTTTGTTTGATAGCTTATGATCTGACTTAAAATCTGGTATAAAATTTGTGCGGACGAAGTCGCGGGTTAACGCTCGTTAATTAATATAATTCATACCTATTGGACCCTTCTCTGATCAACGCCATCTATCGAGAAATTAGGAACTAACTGTATTAATTAATTTAGATATATTTATTTATCTCTTTTTAAGAAAAAATACGACATTGTTAGAGGAAGAAAAAACAATTGAAAGTCCACCTTCAAATTATATAGTTATGTGTGAGACCTCCTTTCTAACAGTGTCACTCCCATCCGCACTAATAAAATCATCAGACGACGAAGTGCAGGAAAAGAAACTATTATTTGGTTCGGTGTGATCATCATACATTATAAATAATAATAAATATAGATAAAAACTAAATATAAAAAAATTGCCTAAAAACAACCACAAAAGTACTGCAAATAGAGTACAGAAAGCACTGTACTCGCCGGGCGTGAGGAAGAAAAATATTCAGTAGTAACAGTGGCGGACTAAGCCCGTCGGAGGTCCGGGGCGGCAAAACTAAATGAGGCCCCCCGGTCTATCCAGAAATTGATATCTATGATTTTTTCGAGCCGTGGCAAAAACTTGACATAGGCGCCTTCCCTCCATGGACGTAGATAGCGATAATTATTTCCCAGGGAGTTTCAGGTCCAGGCTAGGTCGTTGCAATAAAATCCCGGTGAAAAAAAATTGAATTGAACTTGAGATTGATGCTATCTAAAATTTAGCTAGAGCGAGCGAAGAGAGCTCGAGATTTTACAACAATATTATCAGGTCATTGCAAACCTTGTTGCAAACTTAAAAATGAAGTTAAATAAATTAAAAAAAAAACCCCAGCCCCGAATCTACGATTTTTCCGAGCCGAAAACTAGGAGCGAGCGAAGCAAGCTCGAGATTTCACTGCAATATAAAGACATCACTGCAATATAATAAGATCACTGCAATACGAACTGAAACCAGGAGCGAGCGAAGAGAGCTCGAGATTTTACTGAAATATTAAGGGAGCACCTTGTGTTGCCCTCAATCGTATTTTTTTATTTCTAAACCATTAAACAACATTTCCAAAAAACAAGAATGTCACATGATCTACATTCAATGCGTCAGAGATACGTTTATAACCAGGGGCGAGCGAAGCGAGCTCGAGTTTTTACTGTAATCCCTTCGATTAGGTCGAATACCCGTAGCGAGCGTAGCAATATCGAGGTTTTACTACAGTGAGACTAGGTTGTTGCAAAAGGTACAAAACGAGGAGCGAGCGAAGTAAGCTCGAGAATTTACTGAAATCAAATGAGATCATTGCAATATGATTTAGAACCAGGAGGAAGCCAAGCGAGCACGAGATTTTGATAAATTATAACTCAATTTTTAGGCGAAATTAAGTCAATTCGAAAAGTTGGAGCGAGCTCATGATTATGCTGACTACATAATAACATGGTTGAGTAGCTCTTGCCGAAATGGCAACTCCATTTGTGTGTGAAACAAAAACTGGATTGTTTCAGAGCGTAGAAATAAAATAATAAAAAAATTAAGCGAGCGGTGCGAGCTCGAAAATTCGCAATATTGTTGACTCTATTTCTGACTTTCTTTCACTGTGTGTGAGGCCTCAACTGCAGTCCCAAGACTGGAGGCCCGGGCCTCCAACTTCAAACTGCCTCTTTCTTACTGAACATATTTTTAATTTAATTAAAAAGGACTTCTCTTCTCGAGACTTCGGAGGCCCCCCAGGGCCGGGGGCCCGGAGTGGACCGGGCTTATTTTTTGTTAATATCTTCAATGTACAGACACACTTCTGTTACAGCTTTATAATAGTATAGATAGATATTAATAGTAAAAATACACAGGACAAACCCTTTCTTATTGTTGTTGGTTTATTATTTATCAATCTCGGTGTTATTGTCCGTCAACAACGAATCGAGTATCGGACGTGGCTGTATGGGCTACGTATCCGTTTTGAATATACGAACAATAAACGAGAAACAATAACAAACTACACAAACCTAACAGAAACTGAGAATTTCAATAAAAATAAACCGGAAATATTTAAATCGTACGTCTGATTTTGTGAATGAAAAGCAAAGCCATAAACGAAAAATTTCGCTCTTTATTAGCAAAGCAATTTCAATATTCTTTATATTGAAAGCGAAGTGACCGATTTAAGTAATGTTCGTATATTCAAAATGGATACGAAGCCCATACAACCAAGTCTGATACTTTATTCGTTTTTGACAGACAATAAATAAATAATAAATAACGCTCGCAGGCACATACTTTGTAATGATCCTAAGTAAGCCTTAGGCTTTTTGTTATAAACATATAACATCCATGACCGAACCGGGACTCGAACCCAGGACCCTGGTTTGATAGTCCGGCGTGGCAATAATTACACCATTCGAGTCGTCAATAACACCCAGATTGTTAATTACTTTTACTGTGTATTTTTATTATTAATATTAATTAATATATTTGCTCATACCTATTGGACCCCTCTCTGGTCAACGTCATCTATTGAGAAATTAGGAACTAACTTTTTTTTCTTTTGGAAAATCCCTCATTGACAAATTCACAAAACAACCCGCCCATTACGCAAGATTACCTATCTTGCGTAATGGGCGGGTTGTTTGTAGTTTTCGTTCAATTTCGTGCCGATTTAGTGATGTTCTGGAGTTTCTGTTGTTCTCTTACCAATGTTACTGTTAACAAAGGATACTGGAATTTCACTCGATCGCTGCATTCAAAACAATAATATCCGTCGGTATGAGTAGATATAAGTAAGTATGTATAGTATAGGTTGAATTATTGTCGGTGAAACATAGATGGCGCTAGCAAACCTTCAATTTGACATAAGGTGGATGCATAATGCTGCCGCGAGTGGGTTCTCTTTTCTAATATACTTATGTTACTCTTTGAGCATTCGAGATGCATTCCTAAAATTATGTGTAGTAACTAGAAATAACAATAGGTAGGTATGACGTCTACAAATATTGGTAAAAATATTCCTGCAAGGGCTGCATGCGAAATGCGTGCGACACGTGCGCACTCATCAACAGTTGACGGAAAACTAGTTAGAAAAAAACTTGCGATTCGCCTTTAGACGGTCAACCGATTGCGAAAAGCACGGTAGCGCTCCATCTTTTTTGCTTTCTGCGTTTGCAATTGTGCTTTCGGCCTTTAGACGGGATTGTGTGCTTCCTGCCAAGGCCGAATCGCGCGGCAGCAAAATTACGCGTCTACTCGGTGATTTAACTGTTATTGGACTATACGTACGAACCATAACTTTTGATACATTTGGTATTGCGCTAATCGTGGCTCTTGACAGCCGATAGAGCCGTTTTGACCATTCGCTTGGACGTTATTGGTTGTCATTTACATAGAGTTTACCGCGAAGCGGAATTCAGCACAGTTGAATAGTAATTGGATTGCAATGTGTTTAGAACTGAAATTGGATAAGAATAGAACTTCGATTTTTAACTTAGCTCAATCGGACACCAGCGCCCCTCCTAAAATTTTTGCTATTTGGCCTTCACAGAAAGCAGGGATCAGTTGCCCGTCTAAAGGGGTCTTTAAAGCACCCTTTAGACAGGCAATCGATTGTGTGCTTCCTGCCAAGGCCGAATCGCGCGGCAGCAAAATTGCTCGTCTAAAGGCCGATCGCACGATCGCAAATCTGGTCTCAGCCAATAGGCACTTGAATGGTATTGTGATATTTACGAATAAAAATTGTTGTAAAACGAGTATCTGCTTCTGATTGATTCATAAAACTACATACCTTATTTTTTAATCGCCCATTTAAACAAATCTAAAACAAAGCAAAAAAAAACGATCTAGCGAATGAGATTGCGGTAGTTGGTATGGGCCTTTAGACCATAACCAAGAGACACGGCGGAAGTGAAAAAATTAAAAAGAAAACAGTGTCCAATCAAAATTAGGCAATCGTTCTACCAATAGAAATCAAGCAATTCCACCAATTAGGCGAGTTGGGATTCGGATGGACGGGATGTACAAAACTTGGTCGTACATGATCTGTGCCTTACAAAACAGAATGGGCATGCTTGGTACAGGCTGATCATGCACGTCCCGTTTATCCATGTACATTAAGGATTCATTTGCTTGGTTGTCAATAACAGGACGCGAATAACACATCCGTACATAGTTAACCTGGACAGGGAATGCACGGCACGAGCAACCGCGACCGAATATTTTAAATACGTGTACATCAATAACTGGCCGTGTAAAACTCTCTGTACAAAACGGGATGGCAATACCTGGATGGGAATAAACAACCCGCGCTAATTATGCGCGAAGGAATATGTACACACTGTTTTGTACACCCCATCCATTCGAGTACAAACAGTACTTCAAAAACATGTACGTGGATAACTGGCCGTGCGAAACTGGCCGTACAAAGACCTCACCCATATGGCATAAGAACGCATGACGGACAAGCAGACAACTGACATTTAGACTTTTTGTTTTGTAGTTTGGTGTTCGATGATCTATTTCGATAAAAAAATTATAATAATTTTATTTAGACAAGAAACCGAATCAAAGTCTCGCAGCAGCGATGTTTCCAGCGTACGCCGGAATAGGGAAGGCAGGAGGTATGTTCGTAAATAAACAATCTTTTAGCTGAGCGTGAGCGATTGGTATACTGCTTGCGATGTATGCTTGGTCAGCGAAACAGCGATGATAACAGGCGTCACTTACTGCAGGTGTGGTGGTCGGCGGTGTGAGCGTGGCGTGTCCGCAGCAGTGGCCGGCCGGCGCCGGTGAGGGCGCGGGCGCGGGCGCGGGCGCGGGCGCGGGCGCGAGCGCGGGCGCGGGCGCCATGTCGCCGGGCCGCGAGCGCGCGCTGCTCGCGAGCGACGAGGAGACCTCCCCCCCTCCCTCTGGTGCGTCGCCCCCGCCGCCGCCCCCCTGCGACTACTACGTGGACAGGCGGCTGGACCGCGGCAACCTGCCCGTCACTACGCTCTACTACCCCGGAAGACCCAAGTATGCAGTACTATTTAATATCAAATTAATTGATTGAGAATTTGTATAATATCACAGTTCTTGTCCGATACAGATTATGCATGCATATTTTTGCATTTTATTGTTTCCGTGATTAATTCATCAAATCATAACAAAACATTTAAAGCAGCGGAAGAAAAACTTTGTCCAATTTTGTAGTCATAGGTAAAATTTAATAGAGGGTTATATAGAGGGTTTTAGTCAGTAAAATCAGTATTTTTGGCCATGTAATCAGTATCCACCCCTTAATAGCTTTTACCAATAGACATTATATAAACTTGCCGGCTAACTGACATCAGCTGTCATTTATCGTCTCTTCCCATGTTTACGAATTTTTTTATTTGCAACGTTCCTTGTTACATTTATTTTATAGCTCTAAGCTCCTCAAATATATAAGGTCTAACAAAACTAGGTGAAACTATATTAAGGGGATGATCAGACCATCAAACTGAACAACTTTCTCTATGGGACCGATATTGAATACGCGAATAAAAATCAGCTGTTCCATACAAACCTACTCGACCTAAATGTATGGGACAGCAGATTTTTTTTTCGCGATTTCAATATTGGTCCCAAAGATAAAGTTGTTCAGTTTGATGGTCTGATCATCCCATTAAAATAGTTTCAGCTAATTTTGTTAGACCTTATATATATATATTTTTTTTCAATTTTTTTTAATGGGACTTTTATACACCTCAAATATAATAAAATAAAATAAAACATGTTCCCCTTGCTAAAACTAACAATAGACAAAATAATTGTATTTCATTCCATAGATTGTTAGTTGTATTTTGACGAGGTATTTGTAGATTTTAAGTACAAATACAAAAAAAAAAATACAAAAATATTTATTTCAATGAGCACTTTAACTTAGGTAGGTACATTTAGTTCATACAACAAAGAATAGGTATTGCACATTGACATCACAGTATTTAACCAATAAAATGATTTACAATTATCCCCCACACTAAGCTAAGCCTGGCAAAATGTGACGGGAAAAATATTAGCAAGGTATCATTTAGTTAATACAATGAGCGGTACAGTTATCAACCAGAGCAATAAAAATTAAAAAGTTTGAGCAAAATAAAGGTGATAGAATGTTGAAGTAGGTTAGCGCGATAGATTATACTTACATTAATTAAGGCTTTAAAAATAGATATGGGTATTTGGTGAATTATGGCTTTCTCTGTGTGTGCGTGTGTGTGTGTGTGTGTGTGTGTGTGTGTGTGTGTGTGTGTGTGTGTGTGTGTGTGTGTGTGTGTGTGTGTGTGTGTTTGTGTGGGTTTAAAGTTTACTGCAACACTCTTACGAACTCCTCTGTATCTTTGTACTGCCATGAAGTCAGAGCTGTTCTGATTTTGCTTCTCGAACATTGGACTCTTTAAAGCAAAAAATTTTTACTAGCTAACATTTTCGGATAATCTGGCGAGTTGAGTACAGTCCTGTGCATTCTCAGAGCCAGTTTCAATATAAAGCTACGCCTAACGCTCAATAAGCCAGTTTCCTCAAAGAGAAAGTGGGTGGGAGAGAGCAGTCGATCGGCCCCTGCGGAAACCGTACTGGAACTCAGAAAGGATGTTGTTGGACTCGATGAAAGATGTCAAACGCTTGTTCACTTGAGAAGGCACTCAGAAGCGAGATGGGACGATAATTACTAGGAACATCCCTGTCGCCGGCCTTATGAATAGGCGTGACAGCAGAGGTCTTCCAGCTCTCCGGGAAGACTCCAGTGGAAAGACTGAGGTTAAAGATTGCCGTAAGTGGAGCTACTATGCGATCTTTGATGCGTCTGATTAGCCTATTGGTGATGCCATCTAGTCCTGGAGCGCTGTCCTGATTCAGTTGTGAAATAATTCTCTCCACCTCTGAAGGGTCAATTGGCTGAAAGAACAGGGACCTTTCTACGGACTTTGGAAGCTGGACTTTTGAAGCTAGAGAATCCTGCGTTTCTCTCAACTGTGCTAACTTTTGATCAGCAAGTTGCTGCCCTATGGAAGAGAAGTAATCGTTAAAAAAGTTTAAAGAATTCCACTCGCTGTCTTTAACTTTTAAGACGTCAGCAGCTGATTTGGCTTTATTGGTGTAAGTGATGTGTTTTATGGATTTCCAAAGTTTTTTTCGGGTCATTCATGTTATCGGTGAGATCCTTGCTGTTGTATTCATTTTTAAGCCTTCTTATGAGCCCAGTATAGAAGTTCCTATATCGAGGGTAAACAAGCCGAGCAACATCATCATTTGGGTTTTTTCGCGAAATAGCGTGCAGCTTATCCCGATGCTTCGAGCAACGTATAAGACCCAGTGTCATCCAGGGTTTCAAAATATGCTTGGATCTACTAACTTGTACAGTGCAAGAGTGCCTTTCGATTAATCACAGTGGTCGAGAAAACAAGGACAGCTTCTTCAATTTTCTCCTCGCCAGTCACTATGGACCAGTCTATTTTACTCAGGTCGTCTGCTACTGCTTCGTAATCGATTTTGAGTTGTTGTCGCTTTAGTTTCTTCTGTTTAGGCACTGACAATGCTAACCCTACCATTACCATGCTATGGTCAGTTACGTCTGAATGATAAACTATTGATTCTGCGCGACTCTTGACCGGGATTGCAATATGATCAATGCAGCTATCGATATGCGGGGTTTATCGACCGCAGGATGGAGTCCAAGATCTGCCAGGGCACAGAGGTAATCAGAGCTTTCTTGTTTAACAGAAGAATTCAAAATATCTATGTTTATATCTCCTGCTAGGATTACAGGTTTGTATTTCAGAGCTTTGGCGACATTGTGAAGAAACGTTATAAAGAAGGTGATCGATATATGGCGAGTATCGAAAATTTGTTAGGTATTTCTATCAGCAGGCAGTTTGCATCATTGACCTCAGGCTCATGAATTATAGGGCACCATTTGTTCCTAATATATACCACAACTCCACCTGCCTTATTTATGTATTTAGTAGTATTATAAGCGTTGTAGTTATCTTAACCAGCACTCCGTTAGCACTATGATGTCGAATTCAATATTAAGCCGTCCGAGCACAACTGAGAATTGGTCAAAATTTCGATGTAGACTTCTTATGTTTTGAGTCAAAGCTTTAACTTTATATAAAGACTAGCTTTTGCCCGCGACTTCGTCTGCGTGGACATGTAATTTTGTCTTATGTCTCGTCTAAGGTCATGAAGGTCATGGTCCGAACCAAGTCTAGGAATCCTGGCATGTAACATTAGAATGGCGATTAAGGAATGGGCTAATAAAAGTCACAGGCTAGAATGCTCTGGCCTCTCGGGTCTGCAACACTGCAGGAAATTCATCAGCAATCTTGTTATTATCATGTGGGCAAAGCCCTGGTGTCAGAGTATAACAGCAATATAACACCACGAATCCCACAGTTCATACTGAACAACAGCAGGAGCAAAGCTCGTGCCATCGTTGGAGCCCTCACCGGGCACTACGCAACAGGCACGATAAAGCTCACTCTAGATCCCGGTTGCCGAGCGTGTGGAGAGGAAGAGGAAACCATGGAACATTTGTACTGTGTGACTGCGATGTCTTGGTGGGTAAACGTATGTGATTCCTGAGAGATGGTTATTCATTACATGTTTATTACCCTGAACGCTATTGCCTCCCTCATTTTCCAAGTTTTTCAAGGATGAAGAAAATAATATGTAGGGGTCAATAAAAAAGATACCATTGGGTCGAAGTGTTGCTGGCTTGCCATTTCCCATAATAAGATAAGAAAGTCATGAACTTAAGCTAAATCAAAATCAGAAAGTACCCCAAGTAATTCTGTAGGTATCAGATTTAAAAGTCATTCACTGGATCCATCACTTTAATTTTTCTACTGTTCGTCGTTTATTAGTTTTTCATTTATTTCGAGCAGCATAATAATCATCTTACGACCCACTGCGGGTCACAGACCTCCACTCACGTATAAACGTTAGAGGATACTCTACCACGCGGGCTAGTGTAAAATGGTGAAGGCAAGAGCTAAAATAATAATATTCTAGGAAGCTAATGGTCAATTTGCTAAAAAAGATTTTCAATTATGTAAGTAGCTACATTACCGACCTGTGGTGTTATAGTATAAGAAGGACCTTTTAGATACGTAGGTACCTTTTTATACGTTGTGGTAGAATGATGTTCTATAGTTAAGTTGCACAAACCCTCAAAAAATCATAATTGAGACCGAAAATCAAACAAAACAAAAATTTGGCAAGACTTACTGCAACAAAATTCATCCTTTCTGTAAAATAAGGTTATCATCCGTAGCATTGGCTCAGATTGGACTCAAACAATCAATATACTTACAACGATGTATTACAACGATAATATAAGGTCTAACAAAATTAGCTGAAACTATTTTAAGGGTATGCTCAGATCATCAAACTGAACAACTTTCTCTATGGGACTAAAATGGAAATCGCGAAAAAAAAATTGATGTTCAATACAAAACTGCAAACACAAATGTATGGGGCAGAAGATTTTTTTTCGAGATTTCCATTTTAGTCCCATAGAGAAAGTTGTTCAGTTTAATGGTATGAGCATACCCTTAAATCAGTTTCACCTAATTTTTTTAGACCTTATATAATCAACTAAATTTGTAAGCTCCTGGTATAGCTAAGTTTTTGAATTAATAATTGTAGCACACTTGCTTTAAAAAAACTCCCAACGCCATCTATTAAGATGAAAACAATACTACGATTAAATTACTACTATTAAATTTTTGAAAACTTGATTTTTGTTAGTTGACGACCCGGTTGGTGTAATGGTTACCTCGCCGGACTGCCAAACCAGGGTCCTGGGTTCGAAACCCGGTTCGGTCATGGATGTTATAAATGTTTGTGCCGTTGTTGTATGGTTTCTATAATAAAAAGCCTATAGTGTTTGCTTGGAATCATAACAATGTTCCCGTAAGCGTTATTTATTTATTTAATTATTTTTCGAATTCAGCCGGTAAGTAACTATACAATCAAATCTGTAAGACCGAATATCTGAGATGTCTTGAGCGTGAATTAAGTATGGTACTTGCTTCAAAAAAACACCCAACGCCATCTATTAAGATGAAAACAATACTACGATAAAATTATGAACACTAACTTTAGAAAAGGATAAAAGAAAGAGGATTTTTAGTATTTGCCGACCCGGTTGGTGTAATGGTTACCACGCCGGACTGCCAAACCAGAGTCCTGGGTTCGAGTCCCGGTTCGGTCTTGGATGTTATATGTTTATGCCGTTGTTGTATGGTTTCCACAATAAAAAGCCTTTATTGCTTGTTTGGGATAATTAAAATAATGTTTGTGCCTGTGAGCGTTATTTATTTATTTGTTTAATTATTTTTCTCGCGTTCTCCGCTGGAGAATACGCGTGCCCGGTGTGGGGCCGATCTGCCCTCGCCAAGCTGGTGGATACCGGCACTAAACGAAACGTGTCGGATTATAACTGGTTGCTTGAAACCGACTCCGGTACAGTTGCTTTACCCACTGGCTGGCATAGCGCCCCCAGATGTAAGTAGGGCTGTGGCAGGTTCCTCAGAGAGAGCCCAAATGGTGGACGACACACGACTCGATACTCGGATGCGCAAAATGTGACTTGCTTGTGTGGAACTCCACAAACGATGGCCCATCTCACATTGTGCCCTGCGTGCCCTTACATCTGCACGCAGGAGGAGCTCATGACCGCTAGCGACGGTGCAGTATCGGTTGCCCGATTCTGGCAAGCTACTATTTAGCGACTTCAGAATTTGAAGTCGACACGATAACGTTTATGCGTGATTGCGCCACAAACATACAACATTACAACCTTACAAACATCGTCACAAACGTTCACGTTTATAATATTAGTGAGATTATTAGTTCTTCTTCGTGATGACATTTTTCATTACTGAAAACAATCAAGTGTACTGGCAGATACAAAATTATTTTTTAAGTATTTTTATCACTGAACGGAACGCGTCGGGGTGCATTATATATATTATATTACTTTATTTTTTATTTATTTAACTTAATATGCTGACACTTTTTTAAGAGGATGATCAGACCATCAAACAGCTTTTTCTATGGGACTAACATCGAAATCGCGAAAAAAAATCTTCTGCCCCATACATTTTTGTAGAGTAAGATTGCAGTTTTGTATGGAACAGTTGATTTTTTTTTCGTGATTTCGACTTTGGTCCCATACAGAAAGCTGTTCAGTATGATGGTCTGATCATCCCCTTAAAAAACTGGCTGCATATAAGAAGGACCATATACATCTTGCAATTCGGTCAGATGCGCGCGAAATCGGTGCCGGCCGCATTTTACTCCAACGTCACCGTTTGACGTTTGACAGCAGGGACGGACGAATACTATATACAATGTTCTTTGTTCTTGACCCGGACATTCGAACGTCGCAATTGCATGAAAGTTATCGTTCCAATGTCCACTCTATTACAATGAAGTTCGGACCGGAACCGAAACGGTCGCGTTATATCGAAAATCTAAAGTCCGGGTACATGGCCTGGTCAGCACTCGATGTCAATTTGCGTGCATTTGAAACAACGGCAACACGTATGCGCCTGGATTCCAGCGAATAATTTCGTCCGGAAGAACGCAGTCGGCTATTGCCGAATGTTACATTAATTTATGTAAAGCTCATATCAAGCGACAGTCCGTAGGGCTGTGGCAGGTTCCTCAGAGAGAGCCCAAATGGTGGACGACATACGACACGGACGGACCGCAGCACGGACTACAAACTTTGAGTCAAGATAACTTTAGAACTAAACATTTAAAAGGAAATCACAGATATTGGCTTCTAGATTGTTTTAAAACCATTAATTTTTTACTTTAATTACTAAATGTTCAAACTAAGCTTCGTTTGTATGGAGCCCGTAGAAAAATAAATTATCCTCTTAATCGAATCGGGCGCAAAATGCACGGCGGCACATCGCATCGGCGGCATAAAAAACCGATCCTTATTAATTTGTTAGAGTTCGTTCGTTTGTATTTTAGTAATAATTTACGGTATTTCAAAATAGTTTCTTACCTGTCTTATAATTGCTTTAAAATATTAACTATTATCCAGTCTTGCTTAAAATGTGTATTACATCACACTGTGTGATTACACCGTAAATAAAAACATTCCGAATTAAAAATCGAGTTTTAGACATCTTTCGGCTGCTGATTTGAAATCATGATTATATTCTCTTTGTTTGAAATTGGCGTGCAGTTTTTTTTAAATAATTACTCCTGCTTTGGTTGCACTGTAATTCTACAAAATGTCACGAAATTTGTAGTTCGAATCTTTTTTTCTTGTGGCCAGTACTAAGGTTTTTTTTGTTATGCAAAGGTTTTCTCCATGGAGTTTGAAAGATTTTATCGCCAAAAAGAAGAACAATGTTACACTAACAACCGGTGCAGTCATCAGCACTGGACAATGATAAAATTTATAATTATTGGTATTTATTTTGTAATTTGTTGTTATTTTCGCTATTTATAAATCAAACAGTCTTCAGAATCAGCTTACTTTATTACAAGTCTTTTAATTTTAATTATTGTTACTTACTTGAAATTGAAATGGCACCGTACATTGGTTGCACTTGCGGTTATATGTTTATATCTCCGGCTCCCGTCAATGTAGCGAGATAAATTATATACCAGATTTTAAGTCAGATCATAAGCAATCAAACAAAAAAAGTTTCATCAAAATCGGTTCAGTAGTTTTTGCGTGATACTCGTTCAAACAAACAAACAAACAAACAAATAAACAAACAAACAAACACACAAACAAACAGACAGACAAAAAATCCAAAAATTGGTGAAATGGAATCAGGGACACCTAAAAACCATATCGTAACTTTTTTTTTGTTAATATCTTCAATGTACAGACAAACTTCCCGCTACAGTTTTATAATAGTTTAGACATTATGTTATGACATTGTTCTGCGAAATTGAGGGTGTGGCAACTAACATTTAGATCGTTATCAATATCGTCAGCCAAATAAATCGCAGCCATTTGAAATAAATTGAGTTGTGAAAAAATATAAGTGTAAGAATAGGGATATAGCCACACCAGGATTATCAGATACGTCCCATAGACAGAGCAGAACATTATTATATTGTAAACCAAGAGAAAGAGGAGATTGTGAGTTTGGTTTTGTACGTATACGAGTAAGATAGAATGCGTTCGAGTGCTAAGTTGCCGAAGGGAGAGAAGAATGTGTGTCTGTTTTTGTGTGAAATGGTTTATATGATGTAATGTGTGTGAAAAATTGCGAGATGTTACCCATGTAAAGCCATTGAGTATAATCTATACTATTATAAAACTGTAGCTTGAAGTTTGTCTGTACATTGAAGATATTAACAAATAAAAAGTTACGATATGGTTTTTAGGTGTCCCTGATTCTATTTCACCAAACATTTGCAAACGGATATAAATGGTACCGTTAGACGTCTATACGTGCTTGATTCCAGCTTGCTTGGCACTGAACCGCGAGTCCCGAAATAACTGCCGATTTTCTGTAGTTAATCTTTCGTTTACGAAAATTTTCATATCAGAACCGCCCTCGACGAGATCTTTGTTGTTTAAACTACGGCGGACTTTCGCAGCTTTCATAAACTCATTCCGTTTCGCTTTCCGAGTACTTGTGAAAGTGTTTGGGTCTGTTTCACTGATTGAGCCAGGAAAATGGACCGCTGTGAGCAGTTCCAGGGTCTCCTTCTCAGAGCAGGTGAAGTTACCATCAGGCTTTCTGAGAAGGCCTAATTGGTTCTTTGGAGCTTTTGCGAGAATCCTGTGTAGTTTAGCTCCTTGAGGAGTTTGGTTAACTTCCTCACAGAACTTCCGCCAGTTTTCTCTCTTGGCTTTTTTGATTTCTCGTTTGTAAGTTGTTAGAACGGACCTGTAGGTGTCCCAACTACACCTATAGGATTTGGCTTTATTGAAAAGCCGACGAGACTGGGTTCGAAGTTTTTCTAACTTACGATTCCACCAGGGAGTGTTCCTTCGTTGCTTGGGTTCTTTCAGAGGGCAGCTTTTGTGGTAGGCGTCTAGGATGCCGTTGTTTAGAATAAGTACTGCCAGTTCTAAGCTTTCAGGATTTTTGATTGACCTTTCCTTTTCGACGCTTGGCAATTTGGGCGTATCCATTTTTGAGCCAGTTCCTTAGTTATATTTTTTTATTACTGCAGACAGTGCAAAATTTCTTACCGCAATCGTGAGTACTGCAGCCAATAAGCTCCTCATCAAATTCCGCCATTTCACCACACCCCGAGCACCGATCAGCATCATAGTCCTTTGTTGACATCGCTTCCACGTACCAAGATATCTGTGTCCAAACGACAGAAAAGCGACCGGCCGGCGATATCGGTCGAATAAAGCGGCGTACCGTGGTACAGGCAACAGCTGAGCGGGCAAGAGCCGGTGCAATGCGAGGGTGACACACCAGTCACCAGCCACTGTTGCGATGGTTGTGGGTAGTTAGCACACAGTACCTAATTATTTTAAAGAAATCACTTCTCACGGTTTTATTTTCGTTGTTTTATGGTGTATTTTTAAAACTTATATCTTGATTTGAAGGAAAAAATTGTGGGCTACAAACTGATACTAGTTTTAACGTTAAGTGACTACTTTTGACTAGTGTTTAGATTATTTTTGTTAAGATGTGAAAAAATACGTGTTGACACTGTGCCGTCCGTTCCGTCCGTTTTTAAACTTATTATGATATCGTCAGCTACATGGCGCGCTCGCACCGCACGGCGCTCGGCGCGAAGCGGCGCCGCGTGCCCGAGCGCGCGCGTGCCCGCCGGACCACCTCGCGCTACCACGCGCACGCGCACGCGCACGCGCACGCCCACGCGCAGGACGAGGCCGAGGCGGACCTGCGCGCGCGCGCCTACAGGAAAGCGCTCCACGACCAACCTGACAATATACACTTGTGGCTGCAGTACATCGATTTTCAGGTATTTGACCATGCTCATCGACTGCTCCTTAAGCCCTGAAACACCAGTGACATAGAAATGAATGAGAGTGACATGAAGTGACGTGAGTGGTATGTTTTTGATAGGAGTGGTGCGGGTCTGCGGCTCGCGCGCTGGAGGCGGCGCAGGAGGCGCTGGAGCGCGCGCCCCTCCCGCCGGCGCCGGCCCTGCGCACGCGCCGCCTCGCCGCCCTGCGCCGCGCCCTCTCCCCCCACGACCACGCCTCGCGCCTGCGGGACGAGCTCGCCGCGGGTACGTCACCCTCACAGCTATGTGCACGCGCCGGCCCTCTCCCCCCACGACCACGCCTCGCGCCTGCGGGACGAGCTCGCCGCGGGTACGTCACCCTCACAGCTATGTGCACGCGCCGGCCCTCTCCCCCCACGACCACGCCTCGCGCCTGCGGGACGAGCTCGCCGCGGGTACGTCACCCTCACAGCTATGTGCACGCGCCGGCCCTCTCCCCCCACGACCACGCCTCGCGCCTGCGGGACGAGCTCGCCGCGGGTACGTCACCCTCACAGCTATGTGCACGCGCCGGCCCTCTCCCCCCACGACCACGCCTCGCGCCTGCGGGACGAGCTCGCCGCGGGTACGTCACCCTCACAGCTATGTGCACGCGCCGGCCCTCTCCCCCCACGACCACGCCTCGCGCCTGCGGGACGAGCTCGCCGCGGGTACGTCACCCTCACAGCTATGTGCACGCGCCGGCCCTCTCCCCCCACGACCACGCCTCGCGCCTGCGGGACGAGCTCGCCGCGGGTACGTCACCCTCACAGCTATGTGCACGCGCCGGCCCTCTCCCCCCACGACCACGCCTCGCGCCTGCGGGACGAGCTCGCCGCGGGTACGTCACCCTCACAGCTATGTGCACGCGCCGGCCCTCTCCCCCCACGACCACGCCTCGCGCCTGCGGGACGAGCTCGCCGCGGGTACGTCACCCTCACAGCTATGTGCACGCGCCGGCCCTCTCCCCCCACGACCACGCCTCGCGCCTGCGGGACGAGCTCGCCGCGGGTACGTCACCCTCACAGCTATGTGCACGCGCCGGCCCTGCGCGCGCGCCGCCTTGTCATTTCGCCGCCCTTTATTATTTATTTAATTACTTGTGTTTTTTCGCCAAAAATATTACGTGCTCACCAAATTCACAGAACTTGAATCTAAATTACTTCACCTCGCTGAATCTAAACAGGGCTGCGATGGACGCTATGATGGTCGAGTGCAGTGGCGGAAAGTTAGTTGTAGTACAAGAAATGAACGCGTCGGCATCGCTGGGTCCACAGAGAAGTCGCCGGCGGTGCGGCTGGAGCTGTGGCAGCGGCTGGTGACGGCGCTGGCCGCGGCGCCGCACGGAGCGGGCGCCGACGCGGTGCGGCGCTGCGCCGGCGCCGCGCTCGCCGACCTGCCCGCCCTGCCCGCCGCCCTGCCTGACATACTATACGTGTACGGTACGTGCCTACACTACACTACACTACACTACATTACACTACACTACACAACACTACACAGAAACGCGCTTCCAGGTCACTTTACCATACAGGGTCCTTCTTAACACGTTCGTGGACAGTGACCGGCTATAGCAGTTATAACAATAAAAGTTCTATTGTGTCTCGTTCAGTGTCCGCGAAAGTGTTAATATGCTGATCAGACTGTCAAACTGAACAACTTTCTCTATGCGACCAACATCGAAATCGCAATGGGACAGCAAATTTTTTTTTCGTGATTTCTATGTTGGTCCCATAGAGAAAGTTGTTCAGTTTGACGGTCTAATCATGTCCTTAAAAAAGTGTCAGCATTTTAAAAAGGAACCCATATAGTGTAAAGCTGTAAAGAAGTACATCTATTGTATGTGATTGATTGATAATATTGTACCTACATGTAACAGACTGGTGTGTGCGCGCTTAAGGTCGACATCCATAAGTAAGTAAGTCCAACTTACCACTTCCTTGCTTACTTAATCGAAAAGTAGACATCAACGTCCAAACGGTGAATTAGGCTTAAAGGTAAGTAAGTTAAATATTCTGTCAGAACCTTGCGACGGGCACGACGGACGCGAGACACGTCCTGCCAACAGTCATCACGGGCGCCGGGCGCCGGGCGCCGGGCGCCGGGCGGCAGGCAGGCCCGTGCGTGTTGTTGTGCTCGTGTGTCTACTTGTGTTGTGTACTTACTTACTTGTGCCGTCCACACGGCAACGGAGCGGGCGACGAAGCGGGTGGGGTTACGCGCTACTGTCCTGTCCAAAAAATAGAACTGGTTCCTATCCTGCGGCAAGTCGCTACTTACTTACTTACCGCCCAGCGTCCACACGTAGTTTTTACTTACTTACTTATGGACGTGTAAATCGGCCATAGGTTCGTACTTGCGGTCGGCGGGGCTGTGGGAGCAGCTGGTGCTGCTGGTGGAGCTGGTGGTGACCATGAACTACCCCCCCTCCGCGCTGTTCCCCCCCGCGCGCGACCCCGCCGCCGAGCGCGCCGCCGACCTGCAGCTCGCCGAGTACGAGGACAAGGTGCGTTGCGTACTGCTGATAATTAACATTTATATTTATCTTTATTTACATTACACTGAACCTGTACTACACTTTACAGTACTATAAAAAAAACATTGCCTATATTTACAGAAATAAGTTATGTTTGCCTGTATAGTATACCCCAGACTCGCTATTATATTATATGCTTATTTCTATGTTATGTTATACTTAACACTATCTTATCCTAGTACGCTGCCTATCTCTCACATTATATTATCAGCGATCTTTATCTAAACTTGCATACTAGCGCGTAGGCGCGTGCTCGCTCCACCACATATTGGGTCTACTTCGTTTAAAGAATTGTGATCAGGATTGTTATTTAATATTGTACGATGCTGCCTGATGACAAATTTTATAAATAAATAAAATAAATTGGAGACTTATACTAGTTCACAGAAAATTTATTTTATTTTATTTTGTTGTCTTACAAATAAATAAAAGTTTTGTCATACAATATTATCGAAAAAAAAAATCTTTTGCCGGAATTCTTATATTCGGTGTATGGTTATCCTTGTAGTTAAAGTTGTAAGTAGTTGAAGTTAGTTTAGGATGAAGTTAGAAGTTATAAGTCGATACGTAAACACGTTAAAGTATATTATAAAAGTAACAAGTTGTTTGGGTGAATGCTGATTTAACACTAAGTTTATGAATATAGAAATAACGTAAGTAAACTAAAAGTAGGGCGCCGGCGCCGGCGCCGGCGCCGGGGTGCGGCGGCGGCGTAAGCAATAGCTGGACGGTTGATGACCGTACATCCGGGATCTGGATAAAAACTGATGAACAACCAACACATATGTGTTGGGGTCACCTGACACATACTTGAGCGATTATATTTTTAGGGTTTCGTACTCAAAGGGTGAAAACGGGACCCTATTACTAAGCTTACATTTTCCGTTCGTCCGTCTGTCCTACCTGTTTAACATCAGAACATGCATTAAAATCACAGCAGTTTGACACTTGCACGTATTACCGTCATTATGATATCCGTGTGTCCGTGTGTTCCGTCAGACGATACGCAGCGGTCTGCCGCTCGGCACGGTCTGGTCGCGCGTGGAGCGCGCCCGCCGCGACGTGCACTGGCGCGCGCCGGCCCCGCCACGCCACGCGCTCGAGCACGCGCACGAGCACGAGCACGCGCACGAGCACGAGCACACGCACGAGCACGCGCACGCGCACGAGCACGACGCGCAGCTCGATCCGCAGCGCGTTCCGCTCGCCGCTGACCTCGCGCCGCTGCTGCTGCCGGCGCGCGACCCCGCCCTGCTGCTCACGCTGCTGAGGCTCGCCGAGGTAATGTTGTTGTAGCGTACGAATCTTTGCCACTGAATATATCTCTAAAGGCATTTAATATCATTTCATTAGTACTATTATTATATTATTATTTTTTTTTTATTTGTCCTAAAAGGCGGTTTTAAATAATAGTCGGGTGGGGCTCGGAGGTCGGAGGTCGGAGGTGGGAGGTGGGAGGTGGGAGGTCGCAATATAACGGACAGTGATGGTTACATCCGGCAGGTGCCGCTGATGCCGTGCGCGCAGTACGTGTGGGTGGCGCGGCACGGGGCGGCGCGCGACGTGTGCGCGGGGTGGGAGGCGGGGGGCGGCGCCGTGCTGCCGGCGCTGCTGCGCGCCGCGCGCCGCGTGCCCCCCCTCCCCCTCCACCCCCTCCACCTCCCTCGTGCCGCCGCGCGCGCCCTCCTCGCCTCCACGCCGCTGCGCGCCCACTCGTGCGCCCGCCGAGACACCACCGGTAACAGTACTGTGCTCTGTCCTCTACAACCATCTACTCGTCGGTCTCTGTTCTCACTTAATCTAAACTATTATAAAACTGTAACAGGAAGTTTGTCTGTACATTGAAGATATTAACAAAAAAAATAGTAACGATATGGTTTTTAGGTATCCCTGATTCCATATCACCAATTTTTAGATTTTTTGTCTGTCTATTTTGTTTCTTTGTTTGTGTGTTTGTTTGAACGAGCATCACGCAAAAACTACTGAACCGATTTTGATGAACCTTTTTTTGTTTGATAGCTTATTATCTGACTTAAAATCTGGTAATATATATAATATATCTGGTATAATCTAACAAAATTAGGTGAAACTATTTTAAGGGGATGATCAGACCATCAAACTGAACAACTTTCTCTATGGGACCAATATCCGTCGTCCTGTCCGGTACACTAATGTTTTTGCACGACTCCATACATGGAAATCAAATGGCGTGTTTAGGCAGCTAGGCAGGTACCACCCTCGCTCCTTCTTTCTTCCTTCTATTAGTATTTTCGGGTGAGATAATAGACTGGGGTGCTCTTCAATTAATTATTTTGATTATAATATCAGATATGACTATATTTTTAATTGCCATAGAAGTACACTTAAAGATATATTGAAATCGGTATGCGCTAGGGATCGTAGCCGAGAGAGAAGTGTAGTGTGACCGGGCGGTGTCGAGCCCCCCCGCCGCAGTCTTCTTGCCGCCGTCGCCTGCGCCGCCGAAGTCCGATGCTCCACGCTAGATGGCGCTGCTTAGTCTCATGAACATGGCGTAAAGTCAGGTCAGGCCCACCTCTGCCAATCCACCGAAGTCTGTACCTGTAGGTATCGTCCAAGTAGGTCGGAACACTAGACTTGTCAATACACCATGCTGGTATAACATACCACGTACGTAACCCAACGCAAGAGGTTGAGGCGCGCGCGCGCGATTTCATATCGATAATCGATCTCTCGGCGCGGCGGCTCAAGCGCTACTGATCGTCAAAGCAATGTCGCAATCGCAAGCGAGGAGGGCGGCGGGGGTGGCGCATAGCGTTGAGTTCAAAGGAGGCCGCCGCGTGCCGTGCGGCCGTGCGGCGCATGGTTAGTAGAAGTGTAGAAGTAAACAAAACACAGGTCCTCATTCAGGGATGATACCCAAATATTAGTAGATCAGTGTAAATTATTATTTTAAAAAATTTTGGTTTCGATATTGGTTCCATAGAGAACGTTGTTCAGTTTGATGGTCTGATTATCCCCTTCAAATAGTTTCAGCTGATTTTGTTAGACCTTATATAATTTGTGCGGACAGAGTCGCGGGTTTACAATGCTCGTAATATATAATGTTGGTGACAGGATTCGGCGCGTGGGTGGAGGCGCTGTGGGAGGCGGCCCTGGGCTGGTCGGGGGCGGGGGCGGGCGCGGGGGGAGGCGCGGGGGGAGACAGGCTGCGCGAGGCGCTGCTGTGCTGGCGGCTGCGCGTCGCGCACGCGCACGTGCTGCTGCACGACCCCGAGGTGATCTTCGTACTTTTAAATTCAAACCTCATAATAATATTGGAGACGCCTACTTGAGTCTATTTTAAGGTGTATATTGTGTCCTGTATTTTTGTTGTCCTACAAATAAATAAATGTGTGTCGAGTTGAACGCGCCCGTGTATCTTTGAGTACGAGCCGTAGTTAAAGATACACGGTAAAATAAAATAAAAATAGCATGTCGGGCGTGCACGCAGAGCGCGGAGGCGCGGCGCGTGTGTCGGGCGGCGCGCGCGGCGCTGCAGCGGCACGCGCCCGGCAGCGCGCTGCCCTACGCGCTGTACGCGCGCCTCGAGCACGTAGGGGGCGGGGGTGTAGGGAGCGGGGGCGCGGGCGCGGGTGTAGTGCGCGCCACCACCACGGCGCTGCGAGCGCTGCGCGCCGCGCTGCAGCAGGCGGACGGCGCGGCGCGCGATCACGACGCGCTGTACATCGCACGGTATGTTGCACATACACAACACATCGCACGGTATGTTGCACATACACAACACATCGCACGGTATGTTGCACATACACAACACATCGCACGGTATGTTGCACATACACAACACATCGCACGGTATGTTGCACATACACAACACATCGCACGGTATGTTGCACATACACAACACATCGCACGGTATGTTGCACATACACAACACATCGCACGGTATGTTGCACATACACAACACATCGCACGGTATGTTGCACATACACAACACATCGCACGGTATGTTGCACATACACAACACATCGCACGGTATGTTGCACATACACAACACAGGCTAGCTCGCTGTCACATTCTATTGGAGTGAGCGCACACCTAGCGGAGAACAGTTCTACCAGTTTTCATTAATCAATTGATAATGAACTCGATGGTATTTAAAATAGTGTGCGAGAGATTCCTATCCCTGTGAAGTATTCTTATTATTTCTTGCGCGCTATTTTAAAATCTATTTCAATAATAATTGAGTTCCTTATCAATCTATTAATAAAAACTGCTCGAACGATTCTCCGCTAGTTTTACGCGGACGCTTATAGGTACTTCATCGTTTATACCAAACTATCTGTTGCCCGCGTCTTCGTACGCGTGGACTTAGGACTTGTTTATGGGTTTCTTTTTGTTGCACTGACTTGTTTTTGTGACTTCTGAAAAATACCCCCTACTCACCCCCTCTATGCACCCCCTACTCAACACTTAAACACCCCCTACTCACACCTACGCGCCCCCTACATACCACCCCCTACGGACCTCCATCGCACCTCTGTTCGCAACATAAGTACATTAATTTGTTTTATCGAAGTCGCTGTCAAGCCGGCTCAATTCGCGACAAGGCTTGCATTAGTTTTTTGGCTTGGCTTGACACCTACTTCTATAAAACAAATTAATGTACCTACCTATGTTGAGAACGACAAAGTCACCGGCTGCAACATTATTTTTTAACTTTTTTGAAGGCGGTTTTAATTTTTTGTTAAAATTTTGTTTATATCACAATTTTCAGTGGTGAATTCATTAGTTCAATTTAATAGTAGTGCTTTAAATCAACAAACGCACTAGCCGGCGCTACGATTTTCAAAGGTTCCCCTCGATTTCTCTGAGATGCCATCATCAGATCCTAGTTTCCTTATCATAGTACCACCCTTGAAATACCTTTTTTCCAAAAAAAAAAGGAATCATCAAAATCGGTTCATAAACGACGAAGTTATGCGCGAACACACATTAAAAAAATATATATATGGTCGAATTGAGAAACCTCCTTTTTTGAAGGCGGTTAAAAAATAAAAAGATATGTTCTGTGTTTAGGTGTATAATGCGTCAATAATAGTATGAACAACGGCTTATATCGAACTTAAGACTACATGTGTGTGGGGGGCTATGCACACACTATACCCTACTCACCACTTACGCACCCCCTAAGCTCCCCTACGAACCCACTACATACCCCTACGCACCTTTAGTCACCTACGTACCCCAACGCACCTCCTACTCGCCCCATCTACGCACCCCCTACTCACCACTTACGCTCCCCCTACTCACATTCTACTCATCCCCTTTTTTAGCAGAGTAAGGGGTGAGTAGGGCGCAGGTAAGTAATTAACGTCCCAAAAAAACCATACAAACGACACCCATAATGATATTTAGACAATCCAATCCCATCGCACCCCAACAGGGGATGATGGTATTTCACGTCCGCCACGTTGGATTTTAAAATCATTGTTGTTTTCGTAATCAGCGACCCGATAAACCATACAAACAATACCCATCAGGATTTTCAGATTTTGTTACCCCATGTCCCCCTTTCAGAGGTTAAATTCTGAAAAAACCTGAAACACATGTTTACTCGTGTATCAAAAGGAGTACTCCTGTGAAGTTTTGAATAAAATAGTCTAACTAATCTTGTTTCCCCATACAAACTTTGGACCCCAGTTTCACCCCCTTAGGGGTAAAATCCTTTCCATTCTTTTAATTGGAAAAATCCTTTCTTTGTGCACCCCTAGACCTCATAAGGAACCTACGTGCCAAATTTGGAATCTCTAGACCCAGCGGTTTGGGCTGTGCGTTGATATGTCAGTCAGTCATTTAGTCATTCAGTCATTCATTCATTCAGTTTCTTCTTTTATATATTTAGAAGATTATTTTTTACCGTGTCGTAATTTTCAGGTTGGTTCAGACAATCAAACTAAATAATTTTTATGGTAGCAAACTTATATCGGAAAAAAACCATACGAAACTGCGAGTCTGCGAAGCTAACTCAAATCAAATGTATGAGACGGCAGATTTTTTTTTTGCGCCTTTAAGTTTGTTCCTATAGTAAAAGTCGTTTAGTTTGATGGTTTGAACCACACCTGAAAGTAAAAAATCCTTATTGTAAATGTTTGTGTTCTGCGTCATCGTCATCACTCATCACTCGTCGTATCCGTGGTGGGTGGTGGGTGGTCGCAGCGTGGTGGGCGAGGTGAGCGCGCACTCGAGTGTGGCGCAGTGGGCGCTGTGCGCCGCCGTGCTGCGCCGCGCCGCGCTGCTCGAGGCGGCAGCGGCGGCGGCGGCGGCGGCGTCCGCGCCGGCGCCGGCGGCGCGTGCCGGCTCCACATCTGCGCCGCCGGCGCCGCCGCCCGCGCTGCTCGACGAGGCGCTGCGGGTCGTGAGTAGACAAACTTACTATTTACTATCTTCTGCTGAAATTGATATCATTATCATTACCATCCTTTTCAACTATGAGTCTACCCATCAAACTGAACAACTTTGACTGTGGGACTAAACCGATTAAAGAAAAAAAAAATCTGCTGTACCATACATTTGAGTTGAGTAGGTATCTTATCTACTGCAGTGTTTTATGAAACATGTAATGCTTTGTATTTTTTCTCAATATTGACCCCATACTAAAAAAATTTTTAGTTTTATGATTTAAACATACATAGTTCTGGCCTTATGTTACTTATATCATACTGTTTAATGTATTGCTTTGTGCTGTTGGCCTTCCAAAAACTATAAAATAAATAAATAAATAATAATCTATACTATTATAAAACTGTAACAGGAAGTTTGTCTGTACATTGAAGATATTAACAAAAAAAAAGTTACGATATGGTTTTTAGGTGTCCCGGATTCCATTTCACTAATTTTTAGATTTTTTGTCTGTCTGTTTGTTTGTTTGAACGAGTATCACGCAAAAACTACTGAACCGATTTTGATGAAACTTTTTTTGTTTGATAGCTTATGATCTGACTTAAAATCTGGTATATAATTTGTGCGGACGAAGTCGCGGGTTAACGCTCGTAGTACATAAAATCACGACCGTAATCCCAGGTAATGGTTTAGACCAGCCTTTAAAATATTACTAGGTTGTTTTATTACACCCTGTCGGATAACGGTGTCTGTGTGTGTGTGTGTGTGTGTATAGTGTTCGGCGCGGTGCTCGGAGCTGGAGGCGCGGCTGGAGGGTGGAGGGGAGGGTGCGGGGGAGGGGGAGGGGGAGGGAGGCGCCGCGGTGGAGAGCATGCTGCCCGGCGCCGCGGAGTGGGCCTCCGCCCGCGTCGCGCTCAGTGCGCCCGCCGACCGCCGGCTGATGCTCGCGCGGCTGGTTCACGAACAGGTACCTACTACCGCATCAACATTACCTGAGTATATTATCATGACTAGGAGGTTCACCGGCCTAATGTCGGCTTAATGTTTTATGCAACTAATAGTGTGCGCCTTTGTGCCACAGAGCGACGCCGCCTTGGGCGCGGGCGCGGGCGCGGGCGCGGGCGCGGGCGCGGGCGCGGGCGCCTCGTCGTGGCGCCGCGTGCGGTGGCGCGAGCAGGCCGCCTGCGCGCTCGTGCTCGCCGCCGCGCGCGACCACCGCGCCGCACACACTGCGCGCGCGCTCGCACACCTGTTCCCGAGCAACGGATACATCGCCATGAGTTAGTTTAGTATAGTACCTACCTACGCTACGGTAGTACAGTATAGTACCAGTACCAGTACCAGTACCAGTACCGCGCGCGACCACCGCGCCGCACACACTAGTAGTCTCGTCGAGTGATTTCGGCGACGATTGGGTGTTTAGATTTCTCCATCTCAGCTAACCGTTGCAATGTCTTCACTGCTAAATAGGGTGCACAGGCAGTACCAAACGTCAACGTAACCGTCTATAATGTTGTATAAGGCTTCTGTGGGCTAGATCTCCATAAAATCCTTTGGCAATCTGTGTCCTCATCGCGAACTCGAACTTGTCTGTACATTTTTAGTAGATCAGCAATTATACAAATTTTATGGTTTCTCCATCTCATCAAAAGATGTCTTAGGTCTTGTTGAAGCTTTGGTCCGACTAGGAGATCATCATTGAGCGAAACATTATTGACGCCTTTACTAGAAGCGTTGAAAGCCACACGTACTTTTGTAGTGTCCTTGTCTTCCCTCACCACAGCATGATGAGGAAGATACACAGCTCGGGGATTTTTGATGTCTTCTTTGTCAACTAGTGACATATGATTTAAAGCAATGTACTCTTCCATAACTTGTTGATATTCTGTGTTAAGTGTGCGATTCTTCCTCAACTAAAAAGTTTAATCTCTTTAATGCTATTTCCATTGATTTACCATATTGACATTGTGGGTCCTTGGATTTGAAAGGTAGCCTGACAATGAATCTTCCTTCTTCGTCTCTCTCAGTGGTCGAATCGTAAAATTTCTCACATTTCTTCTCATTTTCTGTTTGTCTTTTCTCTATACTGTTAGGTTCATTTTCCCAGAACTTCTTTAAAAAATCATCGCCTTCGATGTGAATATGAATACTGGTAAATGTTTTCCTTGCCGAAGTTGAATCTTCTGATACTTTGCCTGATAAAACCCATCCAAGGACTGTGTTGTACGGGTTATGTACACCTTTGTATGCTGGAGATTGATGTGTAGATAAAGATGATAAAACTCAGAAGAGAATATTGATTTATTGATGATATTATTAAATTTCGTATGATTTGTGCTCTTAGATTTCCTTGTGGATTTTTTACAAACGTATGTAAAACGAATGATATTTATCTGTAGAAACTTTTAGTTGGCAATGTTGTTTTATAAAAATGTTGACACCGTACTATCCTGTAATTAGTCCGTAAGTTTTCCTAAAATTTATAAAATAAAATAAAATAAATACAATTGTGCGCGTATTTTAAGGCCAAAACCAGTGAGAACATTTGTGGTGCCTCGTAGTTACTCCGCTGCGGCGAGAAATCACTACATGTCAATTGCTCCGCGCATGTATGAATATCTACCCGAGGATTTAAAATACCATTTTATTGGCCTAAATGACGATAATGTATTCAGTAAGCGTGCGGTTATAAAGGTCTACCTGGAATAACAGAGGACGAAGAAAATCCATTCTTATTTATAAAACTGGTATAAATAGAGCAATTATTACATACATCATACATAATATAAAAACATATGTATTACACACATAAATATCTATATAATATACAGGGTGTCGGGTAAGTAATGGATAACCCTGTAACTGCCGATAGAGGACCTCAAACCCGTTCAGAAAATGGACTTTCATGTCCAGTAAAAGTGCTACGGTTTTCGAGGTATTTGGACTTTTAATTTTTTTCTGGAATTTAGGACCTTTGTCACTCTTTTGACCGTCATGGCCACAAAAGAAGAGATTTTTGCAGTCGGCTTCTTGCATAATATTCTCTAAGAGTGGTGCTATCAGACATGCATAAGAAAGTTAGTGTAGCTAGAGTCGTTCTATTAAAAAAAGAATCTTAAAGTCAAACTTAAACTTTTTCTGGAATTTTCACACAAGTTCGAAAATGGTCTAAAAAAATGTACGGAGACCAGGGTGGCCAACTTTCTCAAAAATTTCTTATTTAATGCAGATTCCAAAATGGTGTAACGCATAATATTTGTTTCCTTAAAAATAAAGATATTGCTGTTTCAACTGAAAACGAGCGATTTCCGCTAAAACAAAATTTTATTTAAAATCGGTTAATACCTTATTTGCTCGAAGACAGCATTCATGAAATGTTGGGTTCATGAAAATAAATGGCTCTGAAAGCATTAATGTCAATAGTAGTACTATTTGGACTGCCAAATACTATTTTAGACCTGATCATCATCAGACTGTGAGGAGTAAAGATACGGAGTCACCCAAAGTTAAACATTAAATTTGTGCCCAAACTCCTTGGTGTGATAATGACCGGGATCCCTTCGAAAATATTTTTATGGTCCTGGTCATCAGAGAGGTTTTTAGCTATAGTACGTCAAAATATACAGCAGTTTTTAAAATAATTAATTTTGATTAAGAGCTTTGAAGAGATCTTGGCCAATATCTTACCTAAAAACATACAATTTGGGCTCAAATGCTTAGTCACATTGAAGGCATTTGTGGCCATGGCGGTCAAAAGAGTGACAAAGGTCCTAAATTCCAGAAAAAAATTAAAAGTCCAAATATCTGGAAAACCGTAGCACCTTTACTGGGCTTGAAAGTCCATTTTCTGAACGGGTTTAAGGTCCTCTATCGTCAGTTACAGGGTTATCCATTACTTACCCCACACCCTGTATAATATACATATTATACTATAAATAATATACTTATAAGTAGAAGAATTAATGTATTATGTTTAGGTACAATATTTATAAAATCTTTTGTTAACAAATTGTTTTTTTTTTGTAAAGAGAAAAAAACAACAGTTATCTTCTTTTTTTGGGTTAAATACCCCGTGTATTTTCATATTAAATTTTTTTTTCTTTCCATTAGTTCATTTTTTGAAATTTTTCAAAAACTATGCATGTCTGATGCATGTATTGGTTTATATCTACTTAATTTGATTTTTTTATTCTAATTTGTATAACCACTGTACCGGTCGCTCTCGGAATTTTTTCACCAATGCGAACTGTAGCTAACCCTGATATAGGCCTCGGTCTTTTTGGGTTGTAACTGCAACACCTGCATAATATTGGAGACGCTTACTTGAGTCTATTTTAAGGTGTATATTGTGTCTTGTATTTTTGTTGTCTTACAAATAAAAAAAAAATAATAAAAATAAAGTTAGTTTAGTATATTAACTACCTACGCTACGGTAGTATCTTAGTCACAGTGTAATACAGAGTATTTTGTACTACATGTAGTACGAACACTCCCTGCCTACCACCAACATTTTATCTCACTCTCTCAGGTTACTTCGTAGCATAAATTGACACGCTACATGTTTTCGAAACAAAGGGAATATAATCTAAATTTTTTTTTAATAGAATGGTGTCAATGCGTTTTATTTATGAAAATGTCATGTATCGCACGCTGCTAAAGTTGTTGTAGACTCCGTTTCGCATGTGCTGACGTCATTGACAAGAGTCAATTTCTGTTTTTTGTAGGCAGTGTCCGGGGTGTGTCAGTTTAGCGACGGTATTGTGCACTGAATATAATGATTGTCTCGTCGTCAGTGTGCGGGACGGCGCCTCTGTGGGCGGCGGTGAGCGGGGCGGGTGGGGGTGGGGGTGGGGGTAGGGGCGGGGTGGAGCCGCGCGACGAGGTGAGCGCGGCGGCGGGCGCGCTGCCGGCGCTGGTGCGCGCGGCGGCGGCGCAGTGGGCCCCGCGCGAGGCCGGCGCGGCGGCGCGCGCGTGCCGGCGGGCGCTGCGCGGGGCCGGCGCCGGCGCGGCGGGGGCCGCCTGCCTGCGCGCGCTGCTGCTCGAGGCGGAGGCGCACGGCGGCGGCGCCGAGGCGGCCACGCGCGCCCTCTACGCCGCGCTCGACGCCGCGCCACACGCACAGGTACGTGCCTACGTGCCGGCGCCGGCGCGGCGGGGGCGAGTGTATGCATAGGTGCATACCTTAGAGAATTTAAGAAAGGAGCTGTCATCGCGCTCATTCACCGAAATTTTTCTGACACTAAGCGGGGGCCGAGGCAGACACGTCCGGCACACCACGACACATTTTTAACACGCACAGACACGACCCTTCATAATGATACAAACAAACAAATCTAAAAGCGACACCACAAACAAAACGAATTTTATTGTGTGCGATCTACCTCTGTACCGCCGTATAGTTTTCTGTCGTTTACTTATCGCAACGGCTCTTAGGCTATTTGGAGATTGTATTTAAGGCTATATTTTATTAGCAGAGGGGTACGCCCACCGTTACCAGCTCCATTGTTGTATACTCTATGCTTCGGTGTATACTTGTGCGTGTGTACTGGAACTCTCAGACCTATTAAGGCTGGTGCACACCGGATGCGTGGCGTGACGTGGCACGTGACGTGACGTGTGCACGCGCGTGCGAGCCATCTTTTCAGCAGCCATATTCAGTTCAGAGCATTTGGCGAAAAGATGTTAGACAACAGCAGTTCTTCTGATGAAGATGTATTATTTTTGCTACTATGCCAAGAATCATCTGCTGTTACAAAGAGACTTTGGGTCCATGATTTCAATAAGAGAAGATAGGAATGCAGTGAATATCATGAGTATCATAAACTTTGTCATATTTTCGAACAATTTCTATGAGTTTCTCCTCCCCATTGTGAAAAAAAACACTCGAAAACTGTACTTTGTTTGTAATTAAATACAACCTGCCGTGCGTGCGCACGTGCTGCACCTTCCGATGCGTGTCCGTGTCCGTGCATGCTCGCGCCCGGTCTGGCATCTAACAGGGAACGCCATATAATACAACGTCATCATTGGCCGCGCGTGTGCGTAGTTGCCGTTCCGCAATTCACGCGCACGGACTCGGTTTGTCAGTTAGACGCGGCTCTGCGTGCAGGGTCACGCGCGTGCACACATCACGCATCTGGTCTGGCATCTTTCATACAGCTTCATACATTACAACTTTTGCGTGCGCACGTCAAGTCACGCCACGCATTTGGTCTGCATCGGCCTTTACCTTCAGTGTGTGTGTGTGTTGTCGGCAGTGGACGTACATAGCGGGCGCGGCGCTCTGCCCGCGCGAGGCGGCCGCGCTGCCCGACCTGCTGCTCGAGCGACAGCTGCGCCTCCACGCGCTGCCCGACGAGCTGCCCGCCGAGTAGCGCCCCGTACCACCGTTACACCTATTGCACATCGGGATGGACAAGATATAATATCATCCATCATACGTGTCGCCATAATTAATCTAAACTATTATAAAACTGTAACACGAGTGAGTCTGTACATTGTAGATATTAACAAAAAAAAGTTACGATATGGTTTTTAGGTGTCCCTGATTCCATATCACCAATTTTTGGATTTTTTGTGTGTCTGTTTGTTTGTTTGTGTGTTTCTTTGTTTGAACGAGCATGACGCAAAAACTACTGAACCGATTTTGATGAAACTTTTTTTGTTTGATAGCTAATGATCTGACTTAAAATCTGGTATATAATTTGAGCGGACGAAGTCGCGGGCTAACTGTAGTAGATAATAATAGTACACTATAGAACCGAAACTATAATAATAAAGACTTTATTTTCTCTTCACAAATATACATTAACATTACAATGACAACGATAATTGGTGTACTTAATTAATTTGTGAGAGACTGGTGGCTGTGTTAGGTACATCCTGAAAGGAAGACCTGTTTGACAGTACCCCAGGTCCTCACCATTCCAGACCTGTGCTGGCTTTACGAATATGTTCGCAACTATGGTTAAACCAACATGAGATTGGTAAGCGTATCTTGACATTTTGTAGGCGCGAATCTAACATTTAACGCAAGAGTTTCGTTTCCATAGTGTACTATTATCATCTATTCATATGGTGTCGCATAGGATAACATTGTACAAATTATTGTAAGTCATACGACCGCGACCGTGACGACTACCTACTGTACCTACACATGTATACATTTGTTGACGAGTCCTTACGTTTTATTATAACGTAGATTTATATTTAGTTTAGTAAGTGACTGAGTATTATGGGTGATCCTTTAATAATTTATCATAAAGTTTACAAATAAATTATTTTAAAATTATTTTACGCTTTATTTTCATAATTCCCATATTTATTTAAAATCATTAACTTTTAATGAAGATCTGAGAAGTTTTTATATTGTATGTAGTTTTAAGATGAACGCGCACCGCAGGCTCATCTATTTCTTCCTATAATTTGTTTGTATTTCTATGAAAGTGCGTCCACTCCACTCTGCACTCGCATTAAGGAGTGCATAAACCCGCACGACCAAAGCGACTGCGAATCGGGAGCGTCTACCGCGCGGCGGCGGCGGTCGCTGGCCATGCAATTTTATGGCGTCCCGCCAAGTCGCCCAAACCGTCGCGACCACGACGCGGGAAGGCGGCGTCACCGGCGCGGGACGTGCGCGTCTAGAAGTCAGACGTGTATAATTTTACGCTCTCGTAACAAAATAAAATACAAATTTTAAATTTCAGTACATTTTGGTTCTTGTTGGTAGGGTTTGGTTCTTTTCGATAGACTTGGATCGTTTTTGGTAGTTTTTCCTAGATTTTGGAAGATGTTAGTTGTTTTTGGTTTTTTAGTAGTTTTTGGCGACGTGCTTAAAAAGGGCCAGGTCAGTTCTACCCAAAACCGACGAGCATGCATGAAAGGACTTATGAACGTGCAGGAAGCTAGAGAGATATGTCAGGATCGTAGTAGGTGGCGTTCCGTTGTCTATGCCTACCCCAGTGGGAGACAGGCGTGAGAATATGTATGTATGTATGTAGTAGTTTTTGGAAATTTTTGGTTCTTTTGGTAGTTTTTGGTAATTTCTAGTAGATTTTGGTAGCAAAAACAACAAAAACTTAAAAACTACCAAAAACTAAAAAAACTAACAAAAACAAAAGAACTGCGTAGGGTCTAGAAACTTCTAAAAAGTAATAAAAGCAAAGAGTACCAAAGTACTCTAGATGTTCAATTTAGTAGACTCTGATGTTAAAACGAAAATGACATTACCACAACTATGGTTAAAGAAAAAGAAGTGTTGCTTGAATGACTATTCATCAACAAATGAAGTTCGCTTTTCGCGTCGCATTCGCGCCGGTTTGCAGGCCGAGTTTTGCGTCGTAGACGCTCCCGCTTCGCAGTCACCCGGGTATGAGCACTACTTTATATGGGAGGGGCGTCGGTCGGTATTTTAGATCAAGAAATGCTGATGAGATGACGTTATCCGCAGCGAACGGAAAATTAATTTGATATTATTAGCATCATCATCACTGTCATACACTTGTATTTTATTTTATTTTCAACTGAATACCTATTCCACAATCATCATAACATAACATACATACGTAACTACATTTTACTTATTCTCAAAGGAAAAATTGTTGAAAAAGTTAACTATTATACTGTTACTGTGTACAAATGCAATTTTTTACCCGACTGCGTCAAAAGAAGGGCCTAGATATATCTTGTATAAATTCGACATTTTATCTAGAAACCTTCAATTCAGGTTGTCAATTCATTGAGGTTTCAGAATATCTCGGACTACCCCCTCAAAGAATATAGTCGGGTGCATTATGCTATGCTATGCTTCAATTCACACGCAATAAGTGAGCCTTGTTACATATAACTGTATTCAAGATAGATGGTAGGTATAGTTGTAGCATACCTAATATTGTTTCTGACCACCCCGAAAAAGGTTACAGTCTCATGTCATGACTGTATAACAGTAGGTACATATTCATATATACACTCATGTGTGTATATGAGTATGTACCTACTATTTGCCCTCAAAACCAAAATTAAGCAATCCAGTGTTTAAATCACGGTTAATTGTAGGTCATTGGTATTTGGCCGTCATGTTGAATATCTCACTTTCAGTCGATATTTCGAGCTGGTAAGAGCGTTTTCACATTATCCGATCCGATATCGGTGTCGGACGCCGATCCGATATCGGGGTAAGTAAAATGTATTAAATATTTACCTGTCTTTCATATTGTACGGCCGGATATCGGATATCGGAGCCGACACCGATATGCTGGCGGCACCATCAGACGCCCGTGAGCCGTCGGGCGATAATGTTTGTATGTGTGCTATACGTGTATCTAAATTGTCTCTGAGTGCGTAGAGCCCGATGTGCGGCGGCCATTTGTTTATTTGTGTGTTTGTTTGTTTGAACGAGCATCACGCAAAAAGTACTGAACCGATTTTGATGAAACTTTTTTTGTTTGATAGCTTATGATTTGATATAATTTGTGCGGATGAAGTCACGGGTTAACGCTCGTAAGATACAGCAAATAAAGTTTTCTATTAGTCTGCCATGGGCAGGTGCCCGCACTAAGCTATCGAGCAAATGGCCGTATCAGAATGATTTTGTCGGAAATATGTGAAAATAGCACATGGTGTCGGCTATCGGATGTCGGCTATCGTCGTCCGACACCGATATCGGATCGGATAATGTGGAAACGCTCTTCGGGTTCAGCGGAGTCGAATTATCTAGAAAACATCTGTTACCAAAAAGTAATACGATTTGTTTCTAGACACATAACGGAGGCCTTTTTCTGTCTCGAACTCTTGACTAAAAACTCTTTAGACACGAAGCGGCACTGGTCAACGATGTGATAGAGGAACTTTGCGGATACGATAGAAGAAATAGACAGTACTATATCAGTGACAAACGACAAAGTTGACATCATAGTGTCAGAGCGAGTGTCGGATTGGGAGCGGGTGTGTGGTGTGTCGCGTGGGCTTCTCAGTGAGAGTGGAGAGCAGATGTTTATAGAGGCACCGACAACTGTACTGTGGCATCGGCAGGCGCGCTGACTGCGCTATGCGGCGCACGGCGCTGCTGCTGCTCGCGCTGCTGCTGCCCGGTGAGCGGTCGAGTCCGCCTCCTACTAGGAATAGCGGCGTGGACGGCCCATGGCCTTACACATGGCGCGGTGCCGCTGCGGCGTCTTGCATATACTAATATATGGTACCTATTGCCACACGGTGCAACGTGCAAGACGCGGCGGGGAGGGGTGTAAGTGTAAGCGGTGCGGCGCCGCTCAGTTGTTTGCGCGGCAAATGTTTATTAACGGACTGTATGTCCAACACTCCTTTCGTCGCCGCTCAGACGGCGTCGCACAACGTTGCGGCGACGCCGCGCCTGTGTGGAACGCCTGGTCGGCGAAATCTTTGCGGTGCGGCACTGCTTAGGCGCCGCACCGCGCCGTGTGGAACGGCTCTGACGTGTCATTCTGTCACAGGGTTCAGTGCGGAGCAGGCGACCGACGACGCCGAGGACGACAGCGACTCGGCGCCCTTCATGGTGAGTGTCGGCGCTCGCGGGCCCGCTCCGTGCGCTGCGTGCCGTAACGTGTGTGCTCGTGTCCGCAGATAGTGGTGGAGCACACCGACGGGGGGCGCTGCAGCGGCTCCCTCGTGTCGCTGCGCACCGCGCTCACCGCCGCCGCCTGCGCTGCGCCCGGCCGCGGCGACCCCCCCGGCGCCTCCCCCGGCGCCTCCCCCGGCGCCGGCGCGCTGTGGGCCCTCGCCGGCGCGTGCGGCGCGCGTGCCGAGGCGCGGGGGCCCTGCGCGCGCCGCGTGGCCCGCGTCGCCGCCGCGAGGGGCGCCGCCGACGACCCGGCCGGCCGCCACGTCGCGCTGCTCGAGCTGCAGGCCCCTTTCGGCGCCGAGGCGCACACCCGCCCTATACTCATGGCGACGACGCCCGGCGAGTGAGTCCCCCCCCCTGCCCTCTCCCCGGCTGCCCTCCGGCGCGCTCTGACCGCCCCCTCTGGCCGCAGGTGCGGCGCGACGGGTGACACGTGTCACGTGGTGCGGTCGCTGCAGCCGAAACGCGGGCGCGAGCTGCGGCTGCGCATCGTGGACGCGCGGCTGGCCGAGAAGAGCGCCTGCGCCGTGCTCGCGCGACACTGGGCCGACGTGCGCGAGCGCGCGATCTGCCTCACCGGGCATCGCCTCTGTCGCGTGAGTGTCCCCCCCCCCCCCCCACCCCGAACCCGCGAGGCCGCGACCTCACCTGACCGCGCGTCCGTCGACCTTTCGCAGGGCGACTGGGGCGCCGGCGTCGTGTGCGGCGGCAAGCTGTGCGGCGTGGTGTCGCGCTCGGCGGACGACGCGGCCACGGCCGGCGCGCCGGACGACGAGCTCTCGGCGCCGGCGGGCTGCGGCCACACGCACGCGGCGCACAGCGTGGCGCGGTGGCGACGCTTCCTGCACTGCGCGCACACGCTGCGCGCCTGCGGCCGGTGAGTGTGTGAGTGTGTGTGTGTGTGTGCGTGCGCCGAGTGTGCTACTCGTATGCCTCGCGCATCCTAGTGCCGCCGTTTCACCTCACCTGCGACCGCTGTCCGCAGGGGCGACTGCGCCGAGCTGTGCACGGAGCGGCGCCTGCTGGACGAGGAGGAGGAGCCGAGCGCCGCGGGGGGCGTGGGGGGCGAGGGGGGCGCGGGAGGTGCGGGGGGTGCGGGCGGTGCGCCGGACGCGGACGACTCGCGCGCTGAGGACGACGAGCCGGACACGACGACTCGATCGACGACCGTCTCGACTAAACAAAACTTATTCTCTATTGAAGTTTCGTGTGAGTATTTTTCGTGAACAGTTTTTGTACCAAAATCAAATCAATCAAAAAATTTTTATTCGAAATAATATCACATAGATAGCTTTTTGACGTCATTTTTGACTCTACCACCGCGTCGGAAGTTGTTCCGTTGAAGAAAGAAAAAAAAAGAAGGTGCGGCCAGAAACTCTACAACACACATCTTTTAAACAAAACAAAATACACAAATATTTTGGTCATTCAAATAGTCATCGAGTCTATGAGAAATCATCTCTATGAGAAAGTGGTCTGATCATCCCCGTAAAAAAGTGTTAACATATTAAGAAGGACCCTGTATAAGGTCTAACAAAATTAGCTGGAACTATGTATTTTAAGGGGATGATCAGGTCATCATACTATACAACTTTCTCTATGGGACCAATATTGAAATCGCGAAAAAAAAATTAGCTGTTCCATTCAAAACTTCAAACATTACTCGCTTCAAAATAATGTATGGCACAGCTGATTTTTTTTCGTGATTTCGATATTGATAATGAAGTGGTTCAGTTTACCTAATGGTCTGATACTTAATTACTACTTACTATGCTGGCCTAGGGAGGGACCCGAAGTGGGTCTTGGCCTCCGACAACAAAGCATTCATCTCTTTAATGGTCTGATCATCTCCTTAAAATAATTTCAGCTAATTTTGTTAGACCTTGTTGAGGGTGGTGGTGGTACCACGGTGGTACTTATAATCTATTCAGGTCGACCTCTATTCTCGTTTAACGTACATCTTCACAGCCGTGCGGCGGCCGACGCACAGCGGGCCGCCAGCGCGCAGCACCGGCGCAGGCGGGGTGGTGGCGCCCACCGTGCCGTCGGCGCGCCCCCACGCCGGCGCCGGCGCCGCCCCCGCCCCCGCCCCCGCCCCCGCCCCCTCGCGCACCGAGGGCCCCGCCGCCACGCCGGCCGTGCGCAACTCGCCGGTCTTCGAGCCGAACAGACCGGACTTCAGGGTGCGTATAGTATCGTCACTCGATTGCCCTCGGCTCGCCGCTCGGCCGCCGAGCGAGGTCCCGGCGCGGCTCGGCCCCACGGGCGCCGCCCGGGGCGCGGCGGTTGACGCGGCTGCTGCTGCTGACGCTGAAATTCTCAGCCCTGGAGCGAGCAAAGATCATCTGCGATGCGTCTAGCTAGGCCGCCGTTGCGCTTGCGACACAATCACAACCAAGAGCGGGATCTAGATTTTACTTTTTTACAATTTAGGTTATTATTAGGTTATTACAATTTGGACAAAATTTTATTTTCTTTTATTGTATAAATTCTATAAGTCTTTTTTTACCGTTTTATGCCGATTTCTGTTCATCATTATTTATAGTAATCATTAAAGACATTTGCAGCGATGTTTTCTTGCTACTTCTTACATTTATTGATGTTTTTTCGGCAAAATAACCACTGCGTTGCCGTCCCTCTAAATTATATTGCGTTGCTTACACAAACAACTGAGTTGCCGTAATTTGCAAAAAAGTATAGTATTTTACTTTAATTCCAACGTTTTTCTAAGACTGGTTTCTTATTCGGTAGCTACCGATAACAGTTTTATTTTGGAATTTACCTATTTTACTATCAAAATCGCCTTTATTCCGTTGCCCTTGAAGGGGACCGGATTATATTACCCTGAATAAAATAATGACCCAGACACAGGAATAGTTAAGAAAAAACTTTGTATTAGCTATACGCAGAGAGCCTATAATGCTCTGCGTATCCAGTACAATAATTTTCAGGTCAGGATGCTGATGGGGCTCCCGAGATTTTGTAGCGCGTCAGGGATGTTCGCGGCAGCACGTGTGACTTCCTTTCACGCCATAATACGCAGTGGAGTCGCCTCCCTGATGCGTCGCGTCCAAAGTAGCACAAACAGTCTCCTGAACACCATTTCAAACCGGCCACACTGTCCCTTCTGGAGGCACTGGACGGAACTACACAGCTCCGCTGCCCCCTCTATCAGAAAATAGGCTATTTTTAAATTATATGACTGTTACGTATTATACTGTACTAACATAGTTTTTAAGTATATACAAACAACTGTCTGAAATAAAATCATTTAGAATTTTTTGAATTTTTGAAGGTGGGCGAGTACGGCGACAACGCGGCGGACTACGGCGCGCCCGGCGAAGAGCCGCCCGCGCCCACGCGCTCGCCGGCGACCGACGCCGACGACGCGACCGCGCCGGCGCCGGCGCAGCGCCGCGTGGCTGCCGCGCGCCTCGTTGTCGCCGACGACGCGTCGCCGAAACAGCTCTTCGGCCGGAAGCTCAGGCGCAGGCTCGCGCGGACCCGAAATAAGAAACGCTCCGCTAGCGGTAACAGGGCGTGTACACACGCCCTCTTATCGCTTACCTTTGTTCTGTGCTTTTTGTTAAAATAAATATATTTTGTGAACGAACAGTTTTTTTTTATTTTTTTATTTCTGCTCTGCGTAGTAAAAACTTAGGTACTGTACTGTATTGTATTGCAGATACGTTTTTTTTTTTTTTTTTTTTAGGGTTGGGTTTGCTCGGGTTGGGTTTGCTCGGGTTGGGTTTGCTCGGGTTGGGTTTGCTCGGGTTGGGTTTGCTCGGGTTGGGTTTGCTCGGGTTGGGTTTGCTCGGGTTGGGTTTGCTCGGGTTGGGTTTGCTCGGGTTGGGTTTGCTCGGGTTGGGTTTGCTCGGGTTGGGTTTGCTCGGGTTGGGTTTGCTCGGGTTGGGTTTGCTCGGGTTGGGTTTGCTCGGGTTGGGTTTGCTCGGGTTGGGTTTGCTCGGGTTGGGTTAGGTTAGGTTAGGTTAGGTTAAGGTTAGGTTAGGTTAGGTTAGGTTAGGTTAGGTTAGGTTAGGTTAGGTTAGGTTAGGTTAGGTTAGGTTAGGTTAGGTTAGGTTAGGTTAGGTTAGGTTAGGTTAGGTTAGGTTAGGTTAGGTTAGGTTAGGTTAGGTTAGGTTAGGTTAGGTTAGGTTAGGTTAGGTTAGGTTAGGTTAGGTTAGGTTAGGTTAGGTTAGGTTAGGTTAGGTTAGGTTAGGTTAGGTTAGGTTAGGTTAGGTTAGGTTAGGTTAGGTTAGGTTAGGTTAGGTTAGGTTAGGTTAGGTTAGGTTAGGTTAGGTTAGGTTAGGTTAGGTTAGGTTAGGTTAGGTTAGGTTAGGTTAGGTTAGGTTAGGTTAGGTTAGGTTAGGTTAGGTTAGGTTAGGTTAGGTTAGGTTAGGTTAGGTTAGGTTAGGTTAGGTTAGGTTAGGTTAGGTTAGGTTAGGTTAGGTTAGGTTAGGTTAGGTTAGGTTAGGTTAGGTTAGGTTAGGTTAGGTTAGGTTAGGTTAGGTTAGGTTAGGTTAGGTTAGGTTAGGTTAGGTTAGGTTAGGTTAGGTTAGGTTAGGTTAGGTTAGGTTAGGTTAGGTTAGGTTAGGTTAGGTTAGGTTAGGTTAGGTTAGGTTAGGTTAGGTTAGGTTAGGTTAGGTTAGGTTAGGTTAGGTTAGGTTAGGTTAGGTTAGGTTAGGTTAGGTTAGGTTAGGTTAGGTTAGGTTAGGTTAGGTTAGGTTAGGTTAGGTTAGGTTAGGTTAGGTTAGGTTAGGTTAGGTTAGGTTAGGTTAGGTTAGGTTAGGTTAGGTTAGGTTAGGTTAGGTTAGGTTAGGTTAGGTTAGGTTAGGTTAGGTTAGGTTAGGTTAGGTTAGGTTAGGTTAGGTTAGGTTAGGTTAGGTTAGGTTAGGTTAGGTTAGGTTAGGTTAGGTTAGGTTAGGTTAGGTTAGGTTAGGTTAGGTTAGGTTAGGTTAGGTTAGGTTAGGTTAGGTTAGGTTAGGTTAGGTTAGGTTAGGTTAGGTTAGGTTAGGTTAGGTTAGGTTAGGTTAGGTTAGGTTAGGTTAGGTTAGGTTAGGTTAGGTTAGGTTAGGTTAGGTTAGGTTAGGTTAGGTTAGGTTAGGTTAGGTTAGGTTAGGTTAGGTTAGGTTAGGTTAGGTTAGGTTAGGTTAGGTTAGGTTAGGTTAGGTTAGGTTAGGTTAGGTTAGGTTAGGTTAGGTTAGGTTAGGTTAGGTTAGGTTAGGTTAGGTTAGGTTAGGTTAGGTTAGGTTAGGTTAGGTTAGGTTAGGTTAGGTTAGGTTAGGTTAGGTTAGGTTAGGTTAGGTTAGGTTAGGTTAGGTTAGGTTAGGTTAGGTTAGGTTAGGTTAGGTTAGGTTAGGTTAGGTTAGGTTAGGTTAGGTTAGGTTAGGTTAGGTTAGGTTAGGTTAGGTTAGGTTAGGTTAGGTTAGGTTAGGTTAGGTTAGGTTAGGTTAGGTTAGGTTAGGTTAGGTTAGGTTAGGTTAGGTTAGGTTAGGTTAGGTTAGGTTAGGTTAGGTTAGGTTAGGTTAGGTTAGGTTAGGTTAGGTTAGGTTAGGTTAGGTTAGGTTAGGTTAGGTTAGGTTAGGTTAGGTTAGGTTAGGTTAGGTTAGGTTAGGTTAGGTTAGGTTAGGTTAGGTTAGGTTAGGTTAGGTTAGGTTAGGTTAGGTTAGGTTAGGTTAGGTTAGGTTAGGTTAGGTTAGGTTAGGTTAGGTTAGGTTAGGTTAGGTTAGGTTAGGTTAGGTTAGGTTAGGTTAGGTTAGGTTAGGTTAGGTTAGGTTAGGTTAGGTTAGGTTAGGTTAGGTTAGGTTAGGTTAGGTTAGGTTAGGTTAGGTTAGGTTAGGTTAGGTTAGGTTAGGTTAGGTTAGGTTAGGTTAGGTTAGGTTAGGTTAGGTTAGGTTAGGTTAGGTTAGGTTAGGTTAGGTTAGGTTAGGTTAGGTTAGGTTAGGTTAGGTTAGGTTAGGTTAGGTTAGGTTAGGTTAGGTTAGGTTAGGTTAGGTTAGGTTAGGTTAGGTTAGGTTAGGTTAGGTTAGGTTAGGTTAGGTTAGGTTAGGTTAGGTTAGGTTAGGTTAGGTTAGGTTAGGTTAGGTTAGGTTAGGTTAGGTTAGGTTAGGTTAGGTTAGGTTAGGTTAGGTTAGGTTAGGTTAGGTTAGGTTAGGTTAGGTTAGGTTAGGTTAGGTTAGGTTAGGTTAGGTTAGGTTAGGTTAGGTTAGGTTAGGTTAGGTTAGGTTAGGTTAGGTTAGGTTAGGTTAGGTTAGGTTAGGTTAGGTTAGGTTAGGTTAGGTTAGGTTAGGTTAGGTTAGGTTAGGTTAGGTTAGGTTAGGTTAGGTTAGGTTAGGTTAGGTTAGGTTAGGTTAGGTTAGGTTAGGTTAGGTTAGGTTAGGTTAGGTTAGGTTAGGTTAGGTTAGGTTAGGTTAGGTTAGGTTAGGTTAGGTTAGGTTAGGTTAGGTTAGGTTAGGTTAGGTTAGGTTAGGTTAGGTTAGGTTAGGTTAGGTTAGGTTAGGTTAGGTTAGGTTAGGTTGGGGTGCTAGGTCGGGTAACCTCCTCGAGTGCTCAGTTGAGCCGGTGCACCCTGGGCGATGGGCAGTGACTTCATCCGTTTTTTGGGTGAAGTCACTGCCCATTGGCGAATAACCCGACACGTTCGTTTCTCCACGTGTCCCTCTGGTTTTCAGAGGGCACAGTGGAGGGGCAGGGGCGGGCTCTGTGTGTACTTACACTACCGCAGAGCAGGCAGGGAAGGAATTCTTTCCTTCCTTGCCACCGCCGGGGGGGAGGGGCGTTATCGTCTGGAGTGTCGTTGTTATGTGCTAGCGGCTCCAGACGACCGCGGCCGAGCCTTCATTGGCCGGGCCGAGACATGGAGAGTCAATAAAACCCGACAAGGAAAAGTCGTTAACACCCTCAGGATACCGGTCGGCCTCCTGTAGTAGTAGGCTTGTCCGGGCAAAGGGGGCTCTGCCCGGATCGACGGTTGTTTTTCCCCTACAATCGTGGGAACAGTATGGAGAATTTTGAAAAAAACAAATCTGCTTCGGCAGAATCTTCTGCCAGAGGGGGCATTAAACCCGTAGTTCATTGGTCACAGCCCGGTACCGCTGACCCGGTAACGGGTAGACTTGTTTTTGAGGAGGACACAGGATCGGAGTTTGACTCCGACGACTCGTTGGTGTCGGTTCCGTCCGACAACACTCTGAAGCGCAGGATCGAGGAATTAGGTGGTCACTCCTCAGGGATGTTGATTCCTCGGCCTAGTAGTAGTGTTGCCAAGAGGGGGAGGGGTCGCCCTCCAACGACGGGCGAGTACGTCGGCCTGGCTAGGGCCAAAGAGGCGGAAAACGCGGCAAAGCGTGAAGAGCTCAGGCTCCGGGCGGAAGAGGAGTACGCCAAGGAGCTGAGTTTGGCGAAGGCGAAGATCTCTCGTCTCTCCGAGTCGAGTGCGACGGGGGACGAGAGCCCTCTAGGTGATGAGTTAGGTCTGGTGCCCCGCATTGTGGCAAATGTGGGCCTAATAAAAACAGTGGCTGGAAGGTGTAAGAACCTGAAGGGCACGGACGTAAAGGCCCTAAAAAATGCGGCGGACCAGATCGCTCAGGCGGTGGAGCGGCTGAGCAAGCGCTCCACTTCCGACGAGACGGAGAGACTGCAGGCGGAAAATGCCCGTCTGCAGTCGGAGGTGGCAGCGCTGCGTAAGGACGTGGCGGAGCTGCGCACTCGGATGGCTCAGCCGCCCCAGTTGCCTCTCGAGGAGATGACGCGTACCATCATGGTCCAGGTTGGGACCATGGTGAGTGCGCGTCTCGACGCGATGGAGGGGAGACTGCTCCCCGAGGAGCGCATCCGCCCTCCTCTTGCGCACGACGTACCGCCTGCTGAGGCTAAGTCCGGTGCTCACTCGGGCACTGCCCCTAAACCCCAGAAGGGGAAACGAGGTGGCACAAATAAGGGGCAGACGAAAGGGGGGAAGCGGACCAAGGAAGGGCCGCAACCTTCTGCGCCGCCTCGCGTAGAAACAAACCTTGAACCACCGAAACCCCAGTCCTCAGAAGAGGGAGAATGGGTCAAGGTGCTCAAGAAGGCCAAGAAACCAAAGGCGGGACCTAAGCCACCGCCTGCGGTTCAAAATCCAAGGAGGCCGGTGAGGTTGCGCCTCCCTCAGTCCTCGGCTGTAACACTTACGTTGCAGCCGGAGGCTGAGGAGCGAGGCGTAACCTACGCCAATGTTCTGCGCGAGGCGACGCAAAAGATTGCGCTCGCTGACCTCGGCATAACCACCGTGCAGTTCAAGGTGGGAGTGTCGGGGCAGCGAATCTTGGAGCTGCCGGGTACGGAGTCTGGCGAGAAGGCCGATGCCTTAGCTGGCAAGATTCGAGAGGTGTTTGGAGAAGAGGTCATCCGAGTTGGCCGGCCCATGAAGTGCGCAGAGATGCGCCTTTCGGGGCTGGACGACTCGGTGACCTCTGAGGAAGTGATCGCGGCGATCTCCCGGGTTGGTGGATGCCCAACGGCATCCATCAAGGCGGGAGATGTACGCCGCGACACAACAGGTAGAGGCACCGCCTGGGTGCGTTGCCCGGTGGCAGCGGCCAAAAAGGCCTCGGAGGGGGGACGGCTGACCGTCGGCTGGTCCTCGGCGCAGGTAAAAATCCTGCCGCCGAGGCCATTGAGATGTTACCGTTGCCTAACTCCGGGGCACGTTGTTGGCAACTGCAAAGAAGAGAATGACCGCAGCGGTCTGTGCTACCGCTGCGGGCAGGCCGGCCACCTGGCCGGGAAATGTACGTCTCCGCCGCTCTGCGTCATCTGCACGGCGGCGGGGAAACCTGCTGCGCACTGTTCGGGTAGCGCTGCGTGTACTGTAGCGCACCCACCGAAGAAGGGGAGGGCATCGGCCGGCGCAAAGCCTCCACCGCGCCCTACCCCTTAGAGCCTTGGGCGTCGGACTTGGGGAAGTCCGGCGCCCAATTCCTAGGGCTCGAGATGGCGCGCGCGTGTTCCCGCGCGCCACTTAAATGTAGTATAGGGGAGGAATCGCTCCAGTCCTCCCCTTCCAGAGATTTGGCCCGTATAGGCCGACGCTGCCGGGTATGCGGAAGAATCCTTCGGGGTATCTCGGGTTCCCGGCGTACAGGCGTAGAGATGGAACACCGTGGGGTTTTAGCCGGTAGGAGTCCGGCATAACCCGCCGTCGTCCCCAAGGCGGCGGGTATCCATGAGGATTTCCCCACGAAAAAAAAAAAAAAAAAAAAAAAAGGTTAGGTTAGGTTAGGTTAGGTTAGGTTAGGTTAGGTTAGGTTAGGTTAGGTTAGGTTAGGTTAGGTTAGGTTAGGTTAGGTTAGGTTAGGTTAGGTTAGGTTAGGTTAGGTTAGGTTAGGTTAGGTTAGGTTAGGTTAGGTTAGGTTAGGTTAGGTTAGGTTAGGTTAGGTTAGGTTAGGTTAGGTTAGGTTAGGTTAGGTTAGGTTAGGTTAGGTTAGGTTAGGTTAGGTTAGGTTAGGTTAGGTTAGGTTAGGTTAGGTTAGGTTAGGTTAGGTTAGGTTAGGTTAGGTTAGGTTAGGTTAGGTTAGGTTAGGTTAGGTTAGGTTAGGTTAGGTTAGGTTAGGTTAGGTTAGGTTAGGTTAGGTTAGGTTAGGTTAGGTTAGGTTAGGTTAGGTTAGGTTAGGTTAGGTTAGGTTAGGTTAGGTTAGGTTAGGTTAGGTTAGGTTAGGTTAGGTTAGGTTAGGTTAGGTTAGGTTAGGTTAGGTTAGGTTAGGTTAGGTTAGGTTAGGTTAGGTTAGGTTAGGTTAGGTTAGGTTAGGTTAGGTTAGGTTAGGTTAGGTTAGGTTAGGTTAGGTTAGGTTAGGTTAGGTTAGGTTAGGTTAGGTTAGGTTAGGTTAGGTTAGGTTAGGTTAGGTTAGGTTAGGTTAGGTTAGGTTAGGTTAGGTTAGGTTAGGTTAGGTTAGGTTAGGTTAGGTTAGGTTAGGTTAGGTTAGGTTAGGTTAGGTTAGGTTAGGTTAGGTTAGGTTAGGTTAGGTTAGGTTAGGTTAGGTTAGGTTAGGTTAGGTTAGGTTAGGTTAGGTTAGGTTAGGTTAGGTTAGGTTAGGTTAGGTTAGGTTAGGTTAGGTTAGGTTAGGTTAGGTTAGGTTAGGTTAGGTTAGGTTAGGTTAGGTTAGGTTAGGTTAGGTTAGGTTAGGTTAGGTTAGGTTAGGTTAGGTTAGGTTAGGTTAGGTTAGGTTAGGTTAGGTTAGGTTAGGTTAGGTTAGGTTAGGTTAGGTTAGGTTAGGTTAGGTTAGGTTAGGTTAGGTTAGGTTAGGTTAGGTTAGGTTAGGTTAGGTTAGGTTAGGTTAGGTTAGGTTAGGTTAGGTTAGGTTAGGTTAGGTTAGGTTAGGTTAGGTTAGGTTAGGTTAGGTTAGGTTAGGTTAGGTTAGGTTAGGTTAGGTTAGGTTAGGTTAGGTTAGGTTAGGTTAGGTTAGGTTAGGTTAGGTTAGGTTAGGTTAGGTTAGGTTAGGTTAGGTTAGGTTAGGTTAGGTTAGGTTAGGTTAGGTTAGGTTAGGTTAGGTTAGGTTAGGTTAGGTTAGGTTAGGTTAGGTTAGGTTAGGTTAGGTTAGGTTAGGTTAGGTTAGGTTAGGTTAGGTTAGGTTAGGTTAGGTTAGGTTAGGTTAGGTTAGGTTAGGTTAGGTTAGGTTAGGTTAGGTTAGGTTAGGTTAGGTTAGGTTAGGTTAGGTTAGGTTAGGTTAGGTTAGGTTAGGTTAGGTTAGGTTAGGTTAGGTTAGGTTAGGTTAGGTTAGGTTAGGTTAGGTTAGGTTAGGTTAGGTTAGGTTAGGTTAGGTTAGGTTAGGTTAGGTTAGGTTAGGTTAGGTTAGGTTAGGTTAGGTTAGGTTAGGTTAGGTTAGGTTAGGTTAGGTTAGGTTAGGTTAGGTTAGGTTAGGTTA